>CM057339.1:172125284-177125284 GCA_030015575.1 Agapanthus africanus | reverse complement strand
CTTAGATTTGGGTTTGGTGTTTTTAGTTTAAGGATACGTTAGTCGCGTTGCGGCTAAGATTAACTTAAACATTCGTTAAGGATACGTTAGTCCTGTTTGAGACTAAGATCAACTTAACGTGATCGTTTAGATCTGACAAAAGAGCGTTTGGGCTCTATTGTTCCAGTTTGGGAGATTCATAGTCCAATTTGGGACTAAAGTCTGTTTGGAGGATACGTTAGCCATTTTTTAGGCTAAGATCGACTCAAACGTTTGTTAAGGATACGTTAGTCCAGTTTGAGACTAAGATCAACTTAACGGGACCGTTTAGATCCGACAAAAGAGCATTTGGGCTCTATTGTGCTAGTTTAGGGACGTGGTGGTCCATAGCATTTATGGCCGTCGGGACCCGTCACCTCTCTGACGTCGTTGAAGAATTACAACGATAGGTGTCAGAGGAGTTCAGAGATGTACCCTTGAACCAGAGTTGATTTGGGATTTTATCATTCATTTAAATGTCTAAGGATGCACTAGCCGTGTTTGGGGCTAAGATCAACTTAAACGGGACCGTTTAGATCCGGCAAAAGAGCATTTGGAGGCTCTATTGTTCCAGTTTAGGGACGTAGTGGTCCACTTTCCAGTTTAGGGACGTGGTGGTCCATCGCCAGTTTAGGGACATGGTGGTCCAATATTAGTTTAGGGACGTTCCGGTCCGATGTTAGTTTAGGGACGTTCCGGTCCGATGTTAGTTTATGGACATTTCGGTCCGATATTAGTTTAGGGACGTTTCGGTCCGATATTAGTTTAGGGACGTTTCGGTCCACGAGTTTAAGGACCCCGCAGTCCATATCGATGTATGGTCGTTGGGACTCGTCACCTCTTTGACGTCGTTGAGGAATTACAACGACGGATGTCAAAAGAGTTCGGAGATGTACCCTCGAACCGGATGTAAATTGATTTAGAAGAGCAATTTTGCTCAGTCAATTTAATTTAAGGACTTATGGCCAAAATTGGGCTAAGTCCAGTTGAAATGTTCAACATTTTATTTGCTTTTGCATTGCATTTCCTTTTTTTTATTTTTATTTGGGCCTTGCCCAGAAAGGATGCAGAGCATCAATTTGCTTTGGGCTCTGCCCTTTTAGGAATGATTTAAGGTATCAATTTTATTTGGGCTCTGCCCTTATATAAAGGATGCAAAGCATCAATTTATTTGGGCTCTGCCCATTTATTGCCTTGCAATTTATTTTGGCATGTCAGGTCATTTTGATTTGGGCCTGGCCCTTCAAATAGTGCAAAGCACCAAGAATCTTTTGGATTCAAGAAAATGAGTGCAGAGCACTTTTTAATGATCTAAATTTAGATCAAAGAAGAGAAAAGAAAATCTTTTCTTTCTTTCTGTCTCAGAGAACCAGAGGTTCATAGCAAGTGCAAGGCACTATTTTTATTTATTTATTTATCTGAGAACCAGAGGTTCATAGCAAGTGCAAGGCACTATTTTTATTTATTTATTTATCTGAGAACCAGAGGTTCATAGCAAGTGCAAGGCACTATCTGTTGTGCGCACGTGCGTTGCACGTGGTGCCGCATGGCGGGCATACGTGCGTTGCACGTGGCGCACATGCGCATTATGAGGAGAAGCAAAGCTTCTATATATGGAGAACAAGCTCCTTTTAATATTATTAAATATTCTCATGTGGTGCGCACGTGCGTTGCACGTAGTGCCGCATGGCAGGCACACGTGCGTTGCACGTAGCGCACATGGCGCTTGCGCATATGCGCATTATGGAGGAGCATGCTCCTATCTTGGAGAACTAAGCTCCGTTGAGTATTGAATCCTTTGAGGATTTTTACTCTACCTTTCCAAGAGGTATGCCCTCTTATTTATATGGGAGTGGTAGAGAAGCCATCTCTCCTTTTCCCGATGTGGGACCAAAAAAATGCATTCCCCATGTAGTAGAGCATTACTTTAAATTACACGTGTATAACACATTTGCTCATAACTTTTGATCTCGGATGAATTATGATGCCCATAATATATCAAATCGAAGGTCTTTTCGAGATGCTTTCAATATCATCAGAATTTAGCTGTTTTTCGTTCCGGAGTTTGTCAAAATACAGCTCGGAAAATACTGGTTCGCATCTTCTTCCTTAAATCACATGTGCATAGACATTTGCTCATAACTTTTGATCCCGGATGAATTATGAGGCCCATAATATATCAAATCGAAGGTCTTTTCGAGACGCTTTCAATACAATCAGAATTTATCCGTTTCTCCTTCGGGAGTTTGTCAAAAAACAGCCCGGAAGATACTGGTTCGTATTTCCTTAAACGTATCGCTGCCATTTGATACCTTGGACTCTTTTGCGCAGAAATTTTTGGCGGGAACAAATGCCCCCCACTACTTTGCCCACGTAAGTATGTACGTGGGTGAAGTAGTGCAGAGTTATGCAGAGTTATGCATGGCGTATGACCAGTTTTGGGTTGATGTATCACTTTCAGAATCTTGATCTGAGAAGATAACGAGCGGACACAAGCGTCGTCATTTATCATTGACTCAAACCTCAACTCTTAAGGGATATAGTTCCAACCCTTAACTCCATGAGCCGCATCCTTCTATTTCTTTTTTTGTCTCACTCTGGCGTGGAGTAGTTCATACGCTTATGAGTAAGTTCTCCATTTCAGTGGCATGTAGCTTTGGCAAGTGTGGCCCATAGATGGTCGGCCCATCTTGACTTCTTTGCAGGGCAGTGATGGCTTAGGAGACAAGGGTAGGATCTGCCACCTAAGGCTTTTAAACTTTACGAGCCGTGAGCGTCTCATAAAGACTTTTCTCCCTACGAGTCGTGAGGATCTCGTAGGTGTATTTTCTCCTTGGGAATCGTGAGGATTCCTAAGTGTGTTTTCTCTTATAAGTCGTAAGGATCCTATAAGAGAGTTTTCCCTCTTACGAGTCGAGAGGACCCGTAAGCGGTTGTTTCCCTCCTTATCGAGATTCGACTTTGGAGAGTGTGACCCGTGGATAGTATGCAAGAGACCGTTTTGGGCCGACTTGCAGGGTCCCAGTGCTTAGGAAACAGGTTTTTTAATCCCTACTGCCTAAGGCTTTATCTCACGAGTCGAGACGCATCGAGAAAATCTCGCAAAGACATCAATTTCCTCACGAGTCGAAACGGATCGAGCAGATCTCGCAAGAACATCTTAACGTCGCATTTAACCTCTGCTCTTTACGACAGAAGCCCGTTAAGGTTGGTGGTACTTAGGGTTTTGGCCATCGTACCGTCGCATAAGCTGATATAGTCCTCGATAGGCAATCGTGCTGTTCGAGTAGCCCTGCGACTGCCGTGTCTCTGATCCCTTCGGGGGCTGGACAAGACGTCTTCAAGCAATCCTCCTTGGCAGTTTGACCGTCAGAAGAGCAAGCGCTAGGAATTTGCCATGCCGCTTTTTTACTTGAGGTTAGGCTCATTTTGGAGAGCCCCGATGAGTCATAACCACTCTGCGCTGGTGTGGGGATGATCTCCGATAGTCTTTCGGGCTTTATATGAGTTGCCGTTAAGACCCTGAAGCTAGGAATTTGGCCTTTGCTTCGTTTGCTGGCATTGCGTCTGCTGTATCGAGACGAATGTTGCGGTGGGAACTAGGGATTTTGCCGTGGCTCCGTTTGTTTTATGACGTTACGTCTGCTGTGTCGAGACGAACGTTGGGGTGACATCTCGTCTGCTGTATCGAGACGGGCGTCGGAGTGGTGACCACTCCACACTGGTGCGAGATGATCTCCGATTGTCTTTCCGGTTTTATATGACTTGCCGTTAAGACCCTGAAGCTAGGAATTTAGCCTTCGCTTCGTTTGCTGGCATTGCGTCCTCTGTATCGAGACGAATGTCGCGGTGGGAACTAGGGATTTTGCCGTGGCTCCGTTTGTCTGATGACGTTACGTCTGCTGTGTCGAGACGAACGTTGGGGTGACATCTCGTCTGCTGTATCGAGACGGACGTCGAAGTGGTGACCACTCCACACTGGTGCGAGATGATCTCCGATTGTCTTTCCGGTTTTATATGACTTGCCGTTAAGACCCTGAAGCTAGGAATTTAGCCTTCGCTTCGTTTGCTGGCATTGCGTCCTCTGTATCGAGACGAATGCTGAGGTGGAGCTGGGATTTTGCCATCACTCCGCTTTGTTTGATGACGTTACGTCTGCTGTGTCGAGACGAACGTTGGGGTGACATCTCGTCTGCTGTATCGAGACGGACGTCGAAGTGGTGACCACTCCACACTGGTGCGAGATGATCTCCGATTGTCTTTCCGGTTTTATATGACTTGCCGTTAAGACCCTGAAGCTAGGAATTTAGCCTTCGCTTCGTTTGCTGGCATTGCGTCCTCTGTATCGAGACGAATGTCGCGGTGGGAACTAGGGATTTGCTGTGGCTCCGTTTGTTTGATGACGTTGCGTCTGCTGTGTCGAGACGAACGTTGGGGTGACATCTCGTCTGCTGTATCGAGACGGACGTCGAGGTTGTGACCACTCCACACTGGTGCGAGATGATCTCCGATTGTCTTTCCGGTTTTATATGACTTACCGTTAAGACCCTGAAGCTAGGAATTTAGCCTTCGCTTCGTTTGCTGGCATTGCGTCCTCTGTATTGAGACGAATGTCGTGGTGGGAACTAGGGATTTTGCCGTGGCTCCGTTTGTTTGATGACATTACGTCTGCTGTGTCGAGACGAACGTTGGGGTGACATCTCGTCTGCTGTATCGAGACGGACGTCGAAGTGGTGACCACTCCACACTGGTGCGAGATGATCTCCGATTGTCTTTCCGGTTTTATGTGAGTTACCGTAAAGACGTTGAAGCTAGGAATGTGGCCTTCGCTTCATTTGCCTTGTCATGTCTGAATCCCTGCTGGAGGAAGAACGCTGAGGTTGTCATTTCGTCTACTGTATCGAGACGAACGTCAAGGAGGTGACCACTTCATGTGAGATGGTCTCCGATTGTCTTTCCGGTTTTATGTGAGTTACCGTAAAGACGTTGAAGCTAGGAATGTGGCCTTCGCTTCATTTGCTTACACTGCGTCTGGTGTATTGAGACGAATGCGGAGGTGGAGCTGGGATTTTGCCATCACTCCGCTTTGTTTCGACCGTGAGGTCTTTTGTTGACGTTGCATCTGCCTCCAGCTGGACTGCGGAGGAATGCTGTTGGTTACATTGCGTCTACTGTATCGAGACGAATGCTGAGGTGAAGCTGGGATTTTTCCATCGCTCCGCTTGATGGTGTAACATCTGTGTCCTGTTGGAATAAGGAGGCACACCGTTGTTGGTCTCTAGGCTGTAGACGTTGACGTCGAGATCCTGCAGCTCGGGATCTTCGTTTGCTTCATTTGTTGACATCGTGTCTGTAATATTGCGACAAATGTCGAGAAGGTCTCTAGGTTATCTATGAACCGTCGAGATTTGGCTTCGCTTTCTGATGGAGCCTGTTGGGAAGGTATTGTTCCCTTTTTATCTGTGCCCCTGGATTATATACAGGGATCGATGTGATTTCACCTGTAGGGCAAAACTTTCATTCTTTCATTTTTTTTTATTCTTTCCGCGATGCTCTATCATTTCAGCTTTTATATCGCGAAGGTCGCGATTGCCCAATCATTTCGGCTATTTTTCGCGATGCCCAATCATTTCGGCTGTTTACTTTATTTTTATTCTCTGCTCTTTATTGCGAGTTGCCCAATCGTTTCGGCTGTTTTGTATATATACATTTTTACTTGCTGGTTCTGTTTGCAAGTTGCCCCATCATTTCGGCTATTTCGTATGCATTTTTTTTTTTTTTTGCGAGTAGGGAATTTGGGGTCTGATACCAATCTTGGCATCAGTATCGCTGCGACTGGAATATTGCCAGGAGCGAATCATCATTTGCCGTGAAAGGACTTGGAATTTGATACCGGTTTAGGCATCAGCATCGCTGCAACTGGGATATTGCCAGGAGCGAATCATCATTTGCCATGAAAGGACTTGGAATTTGATACCGATTTAGGCATCAGCATCGCTACAACTGGAATAATGCCAGGAGCGAATCATCATTTGCCTCTGTCGATGTCGAACAAAGGTGGCTTAGTAAACAGGGTTAAGGGTCCTGTCGGCTAAGGCTTTTGACTTCATGGGCCGTAAGGGTCTCACAAAGGTATTTCTCCCTACAAGTCGTGAGGATCTTGTAGGTGTGTTTTCTCCTTGGGAATCGTGAGGATTCCTAAGTGTATGTTCTCTTATAAGTCGTAAGGATCTTACAAGAGTGTTATCCCCTTATGAGTCGAGAGGACTCACAAGGGTTGTTCACCGTGTGGACATATCCCCAGTCACGTATGGGACTTGGTTAGGGAAATGTTTATTCGCGCCCGTGGATTGTATACAAGGGCCAATATCGGACCACTTGTAGGGCAATATTGGAAGTTTGTGGGGGGTTTGCTTAAGCACAGGTTTAGGTCTCTGTAACTTAAGACTTTCAAGTCTTATGGGCCGTGGGGGTCCCATAAGAGAGTTCTCCTTACGAGTCGTGAGGATCTCGCAAGTGTATTCTCTCCTTAGGAATCGTGGGGATCCCCAAGTGTGTTGCTCCTTTGTGAGTCGTAAGGATCTCACGCAGGTAGTTTCTCCTTACAGGGTCGAGAGGATCCTATAAGTGTTTCTGTAACGAGGTTGCGCCCTTTCGGGTTTTCACAAACACTCGCCGGTAGCCCTGCTGTTTTTACTCACGGAGCCCTTTCGGGTTTTCATCCGTGCCCATTTTGCTTGTGGACATACCGTTTTTTTTATTCTCTTTTTTTTTCCTTTTTTTTTCCTTTTTTTTTTCTTTTTCTTCTTCCTTTTTTTTTTTAAACGAGGTCGCGCCCTTTCGGGTTTTCACGAACACCGCCGGTAGCCCTGCTGTTTTTACTCACGGAGCCCCTTCGGGTTTTCATCCGTGCCCATTTTGCTTGTGGACATACCGTTATTATTATTTTTTTATTTTTATTTTTATTTTTATTTTTTAACGTCAGCCTGAAGATGCTGCGGTTGGGAGTAGTTTAACGACGTTTCGGTCATTTGCAAGTTTTTAGGACATTGCGGTCCATCATTAGTTTAAGGACATCTCGGTCCGTTGTTAGTTTAAGGACGTTTCGGTCCGTTATCCAGTTTTAGGACGTAGTGGTCCGCTTGGCTTTCTCTATGAATGAGCATGATGTCCCCGGCGTGTCCATATTTTTCGGAGCATGCGGTTGTGGTGGGTTCACCTTCCAAATTTCGGACAACGCGAACTTGCCCTGTTGGTATTGGTCTTCAACCCAGTTCTTGAAGACGTAGCAATCCTCGATCAGATGACCTACCGTTTGGTGGTAAGGGCAATAATTAGGATTATTAATATCGCCTGGCCACAACGGACGTTTTGGACCCGGCAGATTAATGAGTCTGTCGCACACTGCCAGCTCGAACAGTCCCCTTGTTTTATCTTGCGGAAACGAGTAAGGACGTTTCAACTTTTCCTGGAGGGATTGCCGCTTGTTGCTTTGGCAAGCAACCGGTCTAGGGTCACCCGATTGTTGTTGAGCGCTGGCAACGAGGGCCTTTTTTCCTTTTCCTTTATTCTTTTTGCTCGGTCCCTTGTTTACGGGGCCGAGATTTTTTTCGAATAGCGTGCGATTGCATGGCTGAACGTTCTCGCAGCTTCTCAATTCCTTTATTTTTGAAATAGGTTCCCCGAGGGAAGAGTTGGGGGTAGCTTCTTCGTCAGAGTCGCTTCCAAAGGTGATAATTTGTGATCCCTTGAAGTCGGCTATATGACAGTCGGCGGTGGCTCTTTTGCGCTCATCTATCGCATTTTTCCGATGTCCACAAGCTTCACACTTTGTTCTGTCGGAGTGTCGCTTTTGAGCGACGTAGCCTTGCCACCAACAGTTAAAGGATTCGCAGTCTTCAGTAGGATGTATGATCTTCTGATGATATAAACAGAAGTTAGGGTGCATCTCTACCTCAAAGAAAGAATTTTCTTCAAAGGGCGGTAGCTTCATTCCTACTGATAGAGCTTTGGCGAACCGTTTCCTCGTCTTGAATTTGTTTTTATCCGCAGTGGATGGCTTTTGATTTGACGGGAATGCCTTGGCTTTTTCCAGTATGGCCATTTCACGCTCTTGATTGGCTTTTGCTTTTAAACGAATTTCATTTAGGAAGGCATCGATCAACTTGTCTGACGGCCGCGGAATTTCTGTTTCAGGGTCCGCCATTGATTTCTCAGCGCAAGGAGCCTCTTCATCATCCGTCAGTGAATGAGAAATCACATGACAAGTCGCCACGTAGTCTTCGGATTCATCCGATAAGTTTTCTCTGTCGTTTTCATCCTCGACGAAAGAACAAGTTGCCCCCGGCGTGTCCGTCTTCTTTGGAGAGTGCGGCTGTGGGGGGTTTACCTTCCAGCTTTCAGACAGCGCAAACTTGCCTTGCAGGTATTGATCCTCGATCCATCCCTTAAAGACGAAACAATCTTCAATTGGGTGACTTACCGTTTGGTGGTAAGGGCAATAATTGGGATTATTAAAATCGCCTGGCTGCAACGGACGTTTTGGATTCGGCAGATTAATGAGTCTGTTGCGCACTGCCAGCTCGAACAGTCTTCTCGTTTTATTCTGAGGAAACGAGTAATGACGTCCTAGCCTCTCTTCGAGGGATGGGCGTGGACGCACGTTGTTTTGGCGAGCGACCGGCTTTGAGTTGCTCGACTGTTGCTGAGCGTTGGCGACGATGCTCGCTTTTCCTTTCTCATTTCGGGGATCGGGTTTTGGAGGAGACGGTCTATGGCCCATCTGGTCCATTTGGGCTAATTTGTCGATCAAGGCCTGGAAGGTGGTCGGCCTGAAGAACATCATGAATTGCGAGATGGTCGCTTGCGGATCGAGAGTGCCCACAAACATGCCTACCGCAGGTGCCTCTTCTATGCGTTGTTCGCATTTCGACCATAGGTTTCGCCATCGTGTTGCGTATTGGACCCACGTTTCGCCGGGCCTTATCCTGGCATTTATCAGTGCTGTAATCGGGGTGCGTTCACTAGCACTTGCGAATCTTTGTGTAAACAGCAGTTCCATCTCTGCAAATGTTTTGATAGAGTCGTTAGGCAGCTCCGAATACCATTCAAAGGCTGTTTCTGCTAAGCTGCCGACGAATTGACGTAGCAACAATTTGTCATCGCCTCCAGTATTGCCGCATAAGGCCCTGAATTGAGCGACATGCTGATGCGGATTCCCTGTCCCTTTATATACGTGGAATTTAGGGATCGTATATCCTGGCGGGTAATTAATTTGGTCATACCAGCTCGGATACGGTCGTCCGGTTCTAACAGTTTGCCCAGCCGCTTCATTCGCCTGATGAACCCGGATCTGCTGAGCTATATATTCGTCTAGGTCGACTTTGGAGATTGCCTCCTCCTTGGCTGTTGATAGAGCCGGCGGAGGATTTGACGTTTCTCCTCTGTCGTCTTCAAGGACGATCGGAGGATCTTCAGCAGGAGGGTCCGGCTGTAACATCATCCCTACCATATCTTGGAAGAGGAGCGCCATCTGTTTTATGTTAGCCGCTTGCTCTGCAGCTTCTTTGTCCCTCTTTTCGAGGACTCTGCGTAAAAAGTCAGCGTCGGTTTCTTGTTCTTGACGCTCATCCAAAGACGTTTCAGAGCTTTCTTTTGGCTCAGTGAGTGCAGCCATTGTAGTCATCATTTCCTGAAGCTTTTGTTGTTGCTCCTGGGCTTTCGTCACGGATCGGGTGAGCGGTCGGTGGCCCGTAGAAGTGCGGCTTTCCTCCTTTCCAGAAGCCATATAAACAGTATGCACCACCATGCCCCCAGACTTAGGGCGTTTGTGTTCGGTGTCTTTGCGATTTGCCGAAGACACAGGGGCTTTTTGCGGCCTCCTTTTTTGAGTGATTGGAGTTAAGGGAACCGTTGTAGTGGGCACCCGAGTAGCTTTTGCTTCTTGTGGTTTGACAGAGTAATCCTTCCCCTGCCGAACCTTCATCTTTTTCTGTCGTCGGAGGCAGTCTCGATCGATCACCGACTCTTGGACCTGTCGCCAGACTTTGTAAATTTTAGAGGACAGCCGTTGAGGGGGCTGCTCTAACTTCTTCTCTGGAGTATTCTCCACAGGTGAAGGAGTTCGTTTCAACATCGCAGTAGGAGAGTTTCTGCGCACCTTGTTGAGCAGTTCAAAGCTGTTCTTGGTTGGAACAGCAGCATCGATCCTCACCATCGGAGTTGGAGGAGTAAGTCCAGAGGGGGAGTTGCCCCCAGCCTTCCTCACTCGGCGCCAGTAACGACGTCGGGCATGTCGTGCTGATGGAGTTGTTTCAGCTACAGGGGTGACCTCCTCATGCCCCCTGTGTTGGTCAGAATATACCGGTACCAGCTTTTTAAAGATCGACGCCCGTTGAACGGGGACGGCCAACTTGTCAGAAGCGGACTTCTGAACATAGGAAGCAACCTTGGTGATTTTGCCAGGAACGGGAGTTGGGATGGCTATCCGTTTCGGGATAACGCTTTCTGGTATGGCAGGCTTCTTCATGGGCCCGATGGAGCTCTGGCCTAATCCATTAAAACCTGAAGCAGTGGAGTTGGATGACCCGTTGAGAGGGGTCGCGGCAGTGGTGAGTCGATCGAAGACCGACTTCTTTGGAGCTTCTTGCAATGTCATTGGGGCGTTGAAGCTCATTGGTGGGAGCATGGTCCCAAAAAATAGTCCAGTGGTGGCTTGAGCCACCTGCTCCACCGGCATTTTGAAAAGGGCGGCCGCTTGGGGCCCATAAGTCACTCCTCCAGCAATGACGGAGCGAGAGTTATCGCTGCGGACGATGCAGTTCGAAGCCATTGATCTTCTGTTTTCTGCACGGAGCAAGACACCAAATCTTAGTACCTTGAATCCACAGGCAATCACAGCAAACCGCGATTTGTTCGCGAACACGACACACGAAGTGTGGAGCGGAAAGAGGAAGAGGTCCCACCGGGCGTGCCAGAATCTGTTCCCCTCCGAACGGCGGCCGAGACGTTAGGACGTCCGTGCCTGAGGTTCGGGGCAGATGCTATTTGGTTTTATCCGTCTATCTCTCCGAAGATGCCAAGTTGATTTATGGCATCGTGTATCGGAGGTTTAGACGGATGCGGCCGATGTAGCAGACTTCATCAGATTCCCCCTCAGGGTGAGGGGTTTTTTGATTGTGGGGACGCTCTTCCCTGCAGGCGCAAGCCCCTGCAGTTAATTACGCTACCGCATCGCGGTAACAACTTTCTCCTTCTCCAGAATTTCACTTCGTGTCGTGTGTATTTGTTTTGTTTGTGGTTGCCCGTGGATTGTATACGGAGACTGAGTAATGCCGTCGCCCGTAGGACGTGGATTAGTCCAAATCCGTATTTACTTAGATTTGGGTTTGGTGTTTTTAGTTTAAGGATACGTTAGTCGCGTTGCGGCTAAGATCAACTTAAACATTCGTTAAGGATACGTTAGTCCTGTTTGAGACTAAGATCAACTTAACGTGATCGTTTAGATCTGACAAAAGAGCGTTTGGGCTCTATTGTTCCAGTTTGGGAGATTCATAGTCCAATTTGGGACTAAAGTCTGTTTGGAGGATACGTTAGCCATTTTTGAGGCTAAGATCGACTCAAACGTTTGTTAAGGATACGTTAGTCCAGTTTGAGACTAAGATCAACTTAACGGGACCGTTTAGATCCGACAAAAGAGCATTTGGGCTCTATTGTGCCAGTTTAGGGACGTGGTGGTCCATAGCATTTATGGCCGTCGGGACCCGTCACCTCTCTGACGTCGTTGAAGAATTACAACGATAGGTGTCAGAGGAGTTCAGAGATGTACCCTTGAACCAGAGTTGATTTGGGGTTTTATCATTCATTTAAATGTCTAAGGATGCGCTAGCCGTGTTTGGGGCTAAGATCAACTTAAACGGGACCGTTTAGATCCGGCAAAAGAGCATTTGGAGGCTCTATTGTTCCAGTTTAGGGACGTAGTGGTCCACTTTCCAGTTTAGGGACGTGGTGGTCCATCGCCAGTTTAGGGACATGGTGGTCCAATATTAGTTTAGGGACGTTCCGGTCCGATGTTAGTTTAGGGACGTTCCGGTCCGATGTTAGTTTATGGACATTTCGGTCCGATATTAGTTTAGGGACGTTTCGGTCCGATATTAGTTTAGGGACGTTTCGGTCCACGAGTTTAAGGACCCCGCAGTCCATATCGATGTATGGTCGTTGGGACTCGTCACCTCTTTGACGTCGTTGAGGAATTACAACGACGGATGTCAAAGGAGTTCGGAGATGTACCCTCGAACCGGATGTAAATTGATTTAGAAGAGCAATTTTGCTCAGTCAATTTAATTTAAGGACTTATGGCCAAAATTGGGCTAAGTCCAGTTGAAATGTTCAACATTTTATTTGCTTTTGCATTGCATTTCCTTTTTTTTATTTTTATTTGGGCCTTGCCCAGAAAGGATGCAGAGCATCAATTTGCTTTGGGCTCTGCCCTTTTAGGAATGATTTAAGGTATCAATTTTATTTGGGCTCTGCCCTTATATAAAGGATGCAAAGCATCAATTTATTTGGGCTCTGCCCATTTATTGCCTTGTAATTTATTTTGGCCTGTCAGGTCATTTTGATTTGGGCCTGGCCCTTCAAATAGTGCAAAGCACCAAGAATCTTTTGGATTCAAGAAAATGAGTGCAGAGCACTTTTTAATGATCTAAATTTAGATCAAAGAAGAGAAAAGAAAATCTTTTCTTTCTTTCTGTCTCAGAGAACCAGAGGTTCATAGCAAGTGCAAGGCACTATTTTTATTTATTTATTTATCTGAGAACCAGAGATTCATAGCAAGTGCAAGGCACTATTTTTATTTATTTATTTATCTGAGAACCAGAGGTTCATAGCAAGTGCAAGGCACTATCTGTTGTGCGCACGTGCGTTGCACGTGGTGCCGCATGGCGGGCATACGTGCGTTGCACATGGCGCACATGCGCATTATGAGGAGAAGCAAAGCTTCTATATATGGAGAACAAGCTCCTTTTAATATTATTAAATATTCTCATGTGGTGCGCACGTGCGTTGCACGTAGTGCCGCATGGCAGGCACACGTGCGTTGCACGTAGCGCACATGGCGCTTGCGCATATGCGCATTATGGAGGAGCATGCTCCTATCTTGGAGAACTAAGCTCCGTTGAGTATTGAATCCTTTGAGGATTTTTACTCTACCTTTCCAAGAGGTATGCCCTCTTATTTATATGGGAGTGGTAGAGAAGCCATCTCTCCTTTTCCCGATGTGGGACCAAAAAAATGCATTCCCCATGTAGTAGAGCATTACTTTAGATTACACGTGTATAACACATTTGCTCATAACTTTTGATCTCGGATGAATTATGATGCCCATAATATATCAAATCGAAGGTCTTTTCGAGATGCTTTCAATATCATCAGAATTTAGCTGTTTTTCGTTCCGGAGTTTGTCAAAATACAGCTCGGAAAATACTGGTTCGCATCTTCTTCCTTAAATCACATGTGCATAGACATTTGCTCATAACTTTTGATCCCGGATGAATTATGAGGCCCATAATATATCAAATCGAAGGTCTTTTCGAGACGCTTTCAATACAATCAGAATTTATCCGTTTCTCCTTCGGGAGTTTGTCAAAAAACAGCCCGGAAGATTCTGGTTCGTATTTCCTTAAGCGTATCGCTGCCATTTGATACCTTGGACTCTTTTGCGCAGAAATTTTTGGCGGGAACACCTATGAGACAAGATTCATAAGTAGCATAAGATTGATATTCGAACGGATTCAAATATCCTTCTCTATGTAACTTAGTCAACTTTCTCTCATTGATATGACCAAGTCTACAATACCATAAGAAAGCCTGATTTATTTCTGGAGACTTTCTTTTAAGTGTGTTCTGGACATTGAAAACCTGAGCTTGACTCAATACGTATATTCCGTTTTGTAATGTACCTGACCCAATCATAACTTGATTTAGGTGGATGTGAACCACATCGCTTATAAAAGTAAAATCATATCCTTCCTTAGAAAGTAAGGATACATATATGATATTACAAGTTGTACCTGGTACATAAAAACAGTTACGCAGAACCAATATCTGCCCAGTTGTCAGTCCAAGATGATATTCCCCTACGGATTCAACGTCCATGCTCATTCCGTTAGCAACTGTGAGGGTCATATCACCTATCCTGATAACACTACGGTTTCTCAGAGCCTGTAACGAATTACAGATGTGAGATCCTGACCCGGTATCTAATACCCAGGAAGTAGGGTTAACTGACATACAATTCTCTATCACAAACACACTTGAGGCTGAAGCCACAACATGCTTCGAATCCTGGCTACTGGCTTTGCTAGCCCTGCAATCTTTCTGCCTATGCCCAATTCCATAACAATAGGAACGTCCCTCTTTTACTATATCCAGTCCCGAAACTTTTGCCCTTCTCTTTCCTTCTACTTCCCTGGTTTCCTTCAGGGTAAAAGGTAGAGACTGTAGAATCAGGTCACTATCTGACCCGTTCTCCGACGCGGTCTTCAGGTCCGTGAGCTTATCAATATAGCTAGTCATTGTAAGGACGTTGTCCCCTACAGATGACCCGTCGGCTAACCTCGCTTGAAATAAATCGTTCGAGGTTTCATATCTTGTGATATGAGATTGCTCTCCATATAAATCTTTGTTATGGAGAAAGATGGAAACTAAGTCCATCTTCTCGTGCTGCTTCTGGTATACACCATCAACTGAAGCTAACATGAGGCACTTAGCTTTCGCTTTATCTTTTTCCCTTGTCTGACGGATATCCATATCCGCAACAGTGGAAACTGGACCTGGGACGGCGGGATCTTGAGTAGTAATAGGGTGGTCCAGCTTGTCATAGGCAATGGACATCTGGACAGACCTTTTCCAGTCATAAAGGTAAGATTCAGTCAATTTGTTATCTAGATGTAACCTATGTGTGGTCACAAGGTCGCTGCAATTTTAAGAGAGAGAAGAAAATACTATTAGCATGATGCTCTTGCAAGTTTAGAGTGGTTTAATTTATCTAAACAGGATGGCTCCCACTGTTTCTCGAATCCCTCCTCAAACCATAAAAGAAGAATTAGCCAGGACTATTCTCACCATACAATTCTTGCTTAACCGTTCAGCCAGGTCAGTGTCGATACTTCGAGGGAGGTTTTCCAACGCTTTCGCGAAGTTCCTTAATTAAATAACCTCTTTTCTCTGGGTACGTAGCCCCGCTGACACCTTTCTAGGCACCTACTTGGTTTATAGCATTGATCGTTAAGTGACGAATCTCCTGATAAGTAGTATATACTCACAGTAGGATCGGGATCCAAAATATCATCGTATGATAATGTTGAAGGAATCCTACCAACATTCTTCAAACTCCAAAATGGTATGCTCTCTCTGCAAATTTCAGTTTCTTTAGAAATTCCCGATATAAATTTTTGCCCCATGCTCTTATGACATTGGCGTTGGTCAAAATATCATAAGTCACATGTCAAGTTCTACCCATCATTATCCTTGTTAATTTGAACCCACCCGTACATATCATTGACGTTGACCAAAATGATAATACGACTGTCCCAAACTAACTCATCTATCTATGAAAACAAATGAATATCCAGCAGCTACCAAACACTATGCCTTGGCGTTGGTCAAAATACATAGCTTGAATATTACTGAATACCCAAATGAAATGACGGAGGGCTACGAATGGTTTTGGCAAAAACCGTGAACGTAGTGAACTTGATTTAATCGAAGGAACCTGATACTTTTTAAAGGAGTGGTTAAAGCTCCGTAATTAAAAAATCTGATCTTTTTTTTTAAATAACCGAGTGGATTCTTTTAAATTTGTTCCAACGACTTAACTTTGGTTTATTTTCTTTGCATTATAATAATGCGTCCCATCATTTATCCTATCATTGTAGAAAACAATGAAAATACCACGTCCTCTTATGCCATCCGTATTCGCCACGGGGTCCCGTCATCACCCGTTAGGTTACTTAACTAACGACAGAGCGGGGGCTGGGCTAGCGCGGGTATAAAATATAAGTGACGTCTAATAGCTATCATATATAGATATTGTACATTCGTTAGACGCAATAATAGGCATTTCAGATCACAGATGAACTTTATTGGATATACAAGCAATCCGCATTTGCTTTGAGCCTGCAATAAAAGACGGATTACACAGTTGTGATGAATAGCCATTACCCTACCCTAGACCCCTACGGGTACGGCAAACTACCCCCTAAGTACCCGAAGTGAAGCGGTCTCCCTCAACAAAGTGAGTAGGCCACTAAACACTTCAAAGTACCCGGTAGTTTGTGCACCCCGCCTTGGGTCTATCCTAGGAGCAAAAACAGTAAAAAGAAAGAATACAACGGTGGCTACAACCGTAACCTGGATGTGCCCCGCAAAAGAATATTACATCATATTACATTTATATCGAATGAATGAATATTAAACCCATCTCAAAACCCCGGCTAATTATCACAACAGTCCAATACAGTTCATATACACAAACAGTAAACATTACAGAAATGTGCAACCCCCTGCCAACCGACATACTAGTAGTTAGGGGAGGTTTACGAACACATTAAACATTACAGATAATAACCCGATTAGCAAATATCTTAGAACATCGATCGATAACCATATTCCGTGTTTACCCCAAAAGCAAACCAGCAAAGAAGCAACCTGGGTAGAAACAGAACATACAAGAAAACAGAAAACCACAAAATAGGAATTACGGAGCAAATCCGAGTCAACTCGGCGTTGACTCGGCGGCGGATCCGCGGCACAAGCACTCTATTGCCGCGGATCCGCGGCCGTTTTGCCGAGTTACTGGCTCGTATTTTCCCAGTATTCTTAAAATACCCTGCTGTGAATTTTAAGGTATGTCAAAAAAAATTTGTGACATGTTTAAAATTAACAGAAACTGTTAAGGGGTTAGGGTTTTGTTTTCGTGTTTTCCGTCGATCGAACTTCTAATTAGTTGCTAACAAGCTAGTAATGGTTTAGTTGGCTCTGATACCACTGTAAGTCCATGTCACGCACCCCACGAACTTGCGGGGAGGCGGAATATATGAAAAACGATTATCAAAGCTTCGTAACATGGACTTGAGCGCATGAATCATTTCTAAACCGTTACTAGCAAACTACGAAAGGTTTAACTACTCGGATTCAAAGTTATACCTCACGTTACTTGTCCTTCGGGTCTTCATCGCTGTCCTCCACTTCTCGTAGGCTCCTTGGAACATCGGCACCTCAACGGCCTCCTCGAATCAAAGATGATCCACCCTAGAGCTCCTACGCCAAACTTTATCTCTAACTTGAGATAACTAGGTTGCTTAAAGTGCTAATCTAAGCTACCTAGGGGATATAGAGTAAGGTTATGGATGTATTAGTCTAGCTAAAGGTTATGGATGTATTAGTCTAGCTAACCCTTGATCTCAACACATGAGAGGTTAGGGTTAGGGTTTCAAGAATGAGAGCTTGAGGAGCGAGAAAGTGAATTACTTTGGATGAATGAAATCATTTTAGTATATATGAAACATATGATATTATTAAGTAAATAATAAATAAAGCATTATCATCTTGTTTCATTAATACCCTAAGTGATTCATCATATGAGTCATATAAATCATTAAATGAATCATTAACTCATTGCATGAATCACTACATGACTCACTAATCCAATTAATGCAAATGCCACCTTAGCCCCCAAGTCACCATGCTTCTAGAAGCTTCCCGGAAAATTACGAGAACGCCCCTCCAATCCGTGAAAACACGGAAAAACTTTAGACTGTATAAATCCAATAACCTGATACTAGAAACTGGCTTAAAACCAAAGCCGACTAGTAAAAACTGTCCGAACGTCGTACGTGCGTAAATACACGTATGCGTCCGAACCCTTGTCGTAAAAACCATACGACCTCTATATCATTTCTCCTGGAGCAGGGAAACTCTCTGTGTGGGACTCTAAAGACTCGACACTACGCTGGCAGTGGGTTTAACCACAGACCGCAAGCGGCACTAGCTGTACGTAACGGTCCCCAGGTAGATGTCGATAAGAAGGCCGATGAGGAAAACCATCCAAACTCCTACTGAGCCTAATGTGACAATCTCCGTACAGTCCGGTCTGTTCGTCTAAGACTATCGCATATCGAGCCTAGGGGACGGCAAGCGTCAGTCCCCTAATAGCTGTATAAGTCGTGTCGGAGCGTAGCCCATTACACCCTGAGAAAACTACTAGAACCTACCAGTAAATCTCGCTTGCCCAGGCCAGGGACTTTGCGTAATGGCTCTCTGACACAGCGCGATATCAACTCCCAATACCGGGAGAGACGAATCCTGTCTAACCGCCACTGCCTCCAAGTGCTCGGGACTGCACCCAACTGCTACCTGTTTGCACGACTCCTTTGAGCCGTGGTAAGGTAGAAATCTAAGAACAGTGGGACACACTCAAGGCGAAGTAGCAGTGTCAAGTCTGCGGACTATGCTGTACTCATGTCACCTGGGAACTGTTAACTGACGATAGGTATAATACCAACCAATCAGTTCCCCTGTGAGTCCTGTCCGGTGTACCCGTAACCTAACGAGCACCTGTATACTATCTCCAGTACAATGTACTGATGGCTGTGGGACAGACCATCTCCCCAACTGGGATGAGAAGCGTACACACTTAGTCTACTCCGGAATATCGATGCCCTATCTCGATAATCCAACGACCAGGAACCTATATAGGATGTTGCTTACAGACTACCCAGCCCCCACTAATGTGACTGCTATCACAACGCTGGTAATCAAGTAAAGATCCTATGGGCGCTACTAATATGTATAAGTGATACGTTACAAGAAACATATGCACATATTAAAGTAGACACAAACCAAGTAGCATACTACCATGTTTAGCAAGATTGTATATACAACTGCGAATATCCCAAGCTTCCATTAAGTAATATACATACAAGTATGATATAATAATGGCCCCTAGGGCATATACACTAACACCGTGAGGGTCCCATAAGAGGATTCTCCTTATGAGTCGTGAGGATCTCGCAAGTGTAATTTCTCTTTAGGAATCGTGGGGATCCCTAAGTATGTTGCTCCCTTGTGAGTCGTAAGGATCTCATGCGGGTGATTTCTCCTCACAAGGTCGAGAGGACCCTATAAGTGTCTTTTAACGAGGTTGCGCCCTTTCGAATTTTCACAAACACTCGCCGGTAGCCCTGCTGTTTTTACTCACGGAGCCCTTTCGGGTTTTCATCCGTGCCCATTTTGCTTATGGACATACCGTTTTCTTTTTTTTTCTTTATTTTTTATTCTTTTTTTAACGAGGTTGCGCCCTTTCGGGTTTTCACAAGACTCGCCGGTAGCCCTGCTGTTTTTACTCACGGAGCCCTTTCGGGTTTTAGGACATAGTGGTCCGTTGTTAGTTTTAAAGACGTTTCGGTCCGTCGTTAGTTTAAGGACGTTTCGGTCCGCTGTTAGTTTAAAGACGTTTCGGTCCGTTGTTAGTTTAAGGACGTCTCGATCCGTTGTTAGTTTTAAGGACGTTTCGGTCCGCTGTAAAGGAAGCCGGCTATTACCTACGGAGTTTAGGCTTAGGAAGATAGCGAGCGGACATAGTCGTCGTCATCTATCATTGACCTAGGCCATGACTCGTCAAGCATAGTATTTCTTCAGGAAGCGACCATTTATTGGCCTGAAGGGTCTTTCACCATGCATGTCCACGAGATCGCCTTGGCGGAATGTTCTCGGCCTGGTCAATCTTTCATACGAGCGCGTCATCTTTGCTTTATAAGCTTCCAGATTTTGCTGCGACAGGAGCCGGGTTTCATCAAGGGTATCAAGCTCCTCAAGCAGAAGGTGAGCATTTTCTTCGTCCGTTAGCTCATAATGGACTGCCACTCGTAGAGAGGGTAACTCTATCTCGAGGGGAAGTACCGCTTCTGTACCGAATACCAACGCATACGGCGTTGTGTTCGTGGCCGTCTTGAACGTAGTTCGATACGCCCAGAGAGCTTCATGCAGTCTCTCGTGCCAGTCCTTCTTATTTCGGGACACCATCTTTTTCACGATCTTTGTCAAGGTCTTATTGAAAGCCTCAGCTAGACCGTTAGATCTGGGATTATAAACCGAGGAGTATCTCCAGTCTATGTTGTGCTGTTGTGCGAAGCGGCTGATCTTGTGGCTTCTGTAGGCTGGCCCGTTATCGGAGATGATCCGTCTCGGAGTTCCAAACCGATAAATAACGTGCGTCTTGAAGAAGTGAAGGATATTCTCCGTCTTCACTTTCCTCAGCAGTACTGCTTCTGCCCATTTGGAGAAGTAATCAGTCGTCGCCAAAATGAATCGATGTCCTCTGGACGATGCTGGCTCGAAAAGGCCGATTATGTCAGTGCCCCACATTTCGAACGACCAGCTAGCCACTGTCAGGTGTAATGGATTTGGGTGCTGATGGATAAAGTCGCCGTGGATCTGGCACGGGTGGCATTGCTTCGTATACTCGAGGCAGTCCTGAATCATCGTGGGCCAGTAGTAGCCCATCCGCTTAATGTTCAACTTCATCTTCGGGCCAGCTTGGTGAGAACCGCAGAGCCCGTCGTGAACTTCTTGGACGACTCTTCTTGCTTCGTCAGGTCCCAGGCATCTTAACCACAGAGAATCAAATGACCTCTTGTACAGAGCGTCATTGACGAAGGCAAAAGATAGGGCTCGCTTCATGAGCTGATGTTTTGAGGACGCATCTTCAGGCGTTCGACGGGATTTGAAGTAATCTATAAAAACTTCTCTCCAGTCCTCAACCATTTCTTGGTCTTTTATTTGCAGGGCCATCTGCTCGATCGCTTCCTTTTCCTCGGATGATTCCGGAGATATTTCTGCCGGTGCGAGGACCTGATGGCTTTGTACCATAATTCTTACGTCATCGAGGTTCTCATCGGCTAATTCTTTAGCAAGCTTAGCTAGTGCATCCTGTTCCCCTCCGAACGGCGGCCGAGACATGGGCAGTCTAGCTTGAGATTCGGGGCAGATGCTAATAGGTGCTATCCGTCCACCTCTCCGAAGATGCCGATTTGATTTACGGCACCGTGTATCGGAGGCTTAGACGGATACGGCCGATGTAGCAGACTTCGTCAGATTCCCCCTCAGGGTGAGGGGTTTTTGATTGTGGGGACGCTCTTCCCTGCAGGCGCAAGCCCCTGCAGTTAATTACGCTACCGCATCGCGGTAACAACTTTCTCCTTCTCCAGAATTTCACTCTGTGTCGTGTATGTTTGTTTTGTTTGTGGTTGCCCGTGGATTG
Source organism: Agapanthus africanus (assembly GCA_030015575.1). Classification (NCBI taxonomy): domain Eukaryota; kingdom Viridiplantae; phylum Streptophyta; class Magnoliopsida; order Asparagales; family Amaryllidaceae; genus Agapanthus; species Agapanthus africanus. The sequence goes on along the minus strand of CM057339.1, from coordinate 177,103,947 downwards.
TATACGGAGACTGAGTAATACCGTCGCCCGTAGGACGTGGATTAGTCCAAATCCGTGTTTATTTAGATTTGGGTTTGGTGTTTTAGTTTAAGGATACATTAGTCGCGTTGCGGCTAAGATCAACTTAAACGTTCGTCAAGGATACGTTAATCCTGTTTTGGACTAAGATCGACTTGACGTAGTGATCGATTTAATATTTGGCCGTCGGGACTCGTCACCTCTATGACGTCGTTGAGGGATTACAACGACAGGCGTCAGAGGAGTTCAGAGATGTACCCTTGAACCAAAGTTGATTTGGAGTTTTATCGTTTATTAAAATATCTAAGGATACGTTAACCGTATTTAGGGCTAAGATCAACTTAAACGGGACCGTTTAGATCCGGCAAAAGAGCGTTTGGGCCCTATTGTTCCAGTTTGGGAGATTCATAGTCCAATTTGGGACTAAAGTCTGTTTGGAGGATACGTTAGCCATTTTTGAGGCTAAGATCGACTCAAACGTTTGTTAAGGATACGTTAGTCCAGTTTGAGACTAAGATCAACTTAACGGGACCGTTTAGATCCGACAAAAGAGCGTTTGGGCTCTATTGTTCCAGTTTGGGAGATTCATAGTCCAATTTGGGACTAAAGTCTGTTTGAAGGATACGTTAGCCATTTTGAGGCTAAGATCGACTCAAACGTTTGTTAAGGATACGTTAGTCCAGTTTGAGACTAAGATCAACTTAACGGGATCGTTTAGATCCGACAAAAGAGCGTTTAGGCTCTATTGTGCCAGTTTAGGGACATGGTGGTCCAATGAATGTATGGCCGTCGGGACCCGTCACCTCTCTGATAACGTTGAAGGATTACAACGACAGATATCAGAGGAGTTCAGAGATGTACCCTTGAACCAAGGTTGATTGGGGGGATTTATAGTCCAATTTGGGACTAAAGTCTGTTTGAAGGTTTAAGGATGCGTTAGCCATATTTGAGGCTAAGATCAACTTAAACGGTTGTTAAGGATACGTTAGTCCAGTTTGGGACTAAGATCGACTTAACGGGATTGTTTAGATCCGACAAAAGAGCGTTTGGGCTCTATTGTGCCAGTTTAGGGACATGGTGGTCCACCGTTAGTTTAAGGACGTTTCGGTCCGATATTAGTTTAAGGACGTTTCGGTCCACTATTAGTTTAAGGACGTTTCGGTCCACGAGTTTAAGGACCCCGCAGTCCATATTGACGTATGTGGTCGTCGGGACCCGTCACCTCTCTGACGTCGTTGAAGGATTACAACGATAAGTGTCAGAGGAGCTCGGAGATGTACCCTCGAACCGGATATAAATTAATTTAAAAGAGCAGTCGTGCTCAGTCAATTTAATTTAAGGACTTACGGCCAAAATTGGGCTAAGTCCAATTGAGAATGTTCAACATTTTATTTGCTTTTGCATTGCATTTCTTTTTTTATTTTTATTTAGGCTTTGCCCAGAAAGGATGCAGAGCATCAATTTGTTTTGGGCTCTGTTCTTTTAGGAATGATGCAAGGCATCAATTTTATTTGGGCTTTGCCCTTGTATAAAGGATGCAAAGCATCAATTTATTTGGGCTCTGCCCATTTATTGCCTTGCAATTTATTTTGGCCTGTTAGGTCATTTTGCTTTGGGCCTGGCCCTTTAAGTAATGCATTGCATTTGTGCAAAGCACTGTTAATTTGAGAATCTTTTAGATTCAAGAACCGATGGTTCATAAAAGAAGTGCAAAGCACTATTTGATTTAGATCTAAGAAAATAAACAAGTTTTTTCTTGTTTTTCTTATCTCAGAGAACCAAAGGTTCATAAAAGTGCAAAGCACTATTTGATTTAGATCTAAGAAAAAACAAGTTTTTTCTTGTTTTTCTTATCTCAGAGAACCAAAGGTTCATGAAAGTGCAAAGCACTATTAATTTAAGAACCTTTTAGGTTCAAGAACCGATGGTTCATAAAACAAGTGCAAGGCACTATTTTTTTTATTTATTTATTTATTTATTTATTGTTGAAGATCCATGATCTTGTTCTTAGATCAATGATCTGTTCATAAGAGAATTTTCTCTTCTTTTAAAGGTTTTTACCTTTTTTTTATTCTTCAAGAGTTCTCAAGAGTTCTCTTCTCTTTTTTTTTTTTTAGCAAGATATTCATCCTTTTGAAATGAGGTCTGGGGTCCTTTTTATAGTGCTCATAAATTAGTTAAATTTGTTAAAGAGATCTTTTTCTGAGTGATTTGGGGAATTTTCCCCACCGTTGGATATTTGATCCAAACGCCCCTGTTTTACAGAAGAAATCTTCTTATTTTAACAAAAACAGAAAAGATTTCCTTAAATCTTCATTCTGTTTTTTGCGCAACTCCCCACCGCGTGACACGTGTCGCGCAACGCAGCGCTTGCGCAACTGCGCAGACACTTGTCGCGCAACTAAATTTTTTTATTTTTTTTTTGCACTGCGCAGTTGCGCACTGCGCTGCGCAGTTTTTTTTTTTTTTTTGCTCTGATGGAGTACGCTACTTTATTTATTTTAACTTTAATTTTCAAGACAGAGCTTTGCTCTGATTGGAGAAAAACAGAAGCATTGCTTCTTTTCCCACCTTAGAATTTGAACAGAGATTTGCTCTGATTGAGGTAAACAAATGCCCCCCATCGTTGCGCTTACGTGGCCTCCTAACGTGAGCGCAGCGGTGGCAAACTCCGAACCGTCTCGCCATCCCTTGGTAGCTGAAAGGGCACTTGATGCCTATAAATAGGACCTTTGGTCTCTTAGATAATTCTCATCTCTAAAATTTTACTTTCAGAACTCAGAGCCCCGCTCTTTATTTTCAAGAACTTTAAGAGTTACACTCTTAAAACTTTTAGGTGAAAATTTTAATTTGGATTAAATTAAATTAAATTAATTTTCATTGATAGAGCCTCGCTCTCAATAGATCCCTGATCTAAAGGAAACCTATTTAGGGTTTCACCTAGCAGAGCTTTGCTCTATAGGTCTTAAAGGGATCTAAAGAGAACTAAAGGGGACCTACTAGGGTTCCATAGAGCTCTGCTCTCTGAAAGATTTTCCTTGGATTTTCTTACTTCATTAATGGAGCTTTGCTCCTCCTAAATCATATAGAAGAACTCTTAAGAATTCTTCATGGATCTTGGAACTTAAAGATGGCATTTTATTCCTCAGTGCATTATATCGTTTTGCTTAATCAGTCTTCCTGATAATTCTGTTGATCCTCTTTCACAGGAACAATGAACGCCCACATGTATGCTCTTAACGAGATCATCTCTCATGAGGACATCCGCCGACTTGGCCGCTCTCAAAATCGGGAGTTCACAAACGAGGAGTGTGCTGAAATAATGAGTCGCTTCGACGCATACAATGGTCCACTGCTTCCTCGACGTTCCTCTCTTCTTAAACTTATCGTGGGAGCTATCTGGGAAGCGCTTCCCCTATTCTGTTCCGGTGTGCCGCTTAGGGCATTGGATGCCGCTGAGGACAAGGTGCACTCTGTGTACCTATTGAACTTTATCTCGAAGAGACGGCGAGACAGTCTTATCGACCTCTTGCATGAGGTCTTTTAACAGTCTGCCATACTCGCTGCTTATCGGATGGTGGAAGACATCGGAAGGGACCCTGACGCTTGTGCTCGCGAAAGGAAGCACACTAGGATGGTCCGCGAGGCTTGGAAAGTCATAGATAGGGTCGCTTTTGAATTCCTCAATCCATGCCCTGGATCTGAGGTTATTCCATTGTAACTTTCGTTTATTGTTTTTATGACTGTAAGAACTTCGGGCAATATTAATGGAATTTTTTTTTTATCCCAGCTTGTCTTTATTATATATCTTTTGTCCTGAATCTTTTTGCCCATGCATGAATGAATGTGTCTTGAACGCTTGATCAAATGTAAATCGGATGCTCTTTCTGTTGCTTTTCCTCTTTCTCAGCATGTCGTCACAATTAGCAGGTAATAGAGTAAGCTTCTTGATTTCTTCACGAGATAGCGAGGGCTTAGGCCGCAGGTTCAGATCTGCTGCCTAAGACTTTTCAACTCTATAAGCCGTGAGGGTCTCATAGAGACTTTTCTCCCTACGGATCGAGAGGATCTCGTAGGTGGGTTTTTCTCCTTAGGAATCGTGAGGATTCCTAAGTGTGGTTTTCTCTTGTAAGTCGTAAGGATCCTACAAGAGAATTTTTCCCTCTTACGAGTCGAGAGGACTTGTAAGCGGTTGTTTCCCTCCTTGTCGAAGTTCGATGTTGGAGAGTGAGACCCGTGGATGGTATGCAAGAGACCGTTTTGGGCCAACTTGCAGGGTCCCAGTGCTTAGGAAACATGCTTCTTTTATGCCCACTGCCTAAGGCTTTATCTCACGAGTCGAGCCGCCTCAACAATTTTTTCCGCAAGTCGAGACGAATCGAGCGTTTCTCGCAAGAACATCTTAACGTCGCATTTAACCTCTGCTCTTTACGACAGAAGCCCGTTAAGATTGGTGGTACTTAGGGTTTTGGCCATCGTACCGTCGCATAAGCTGATATAGTCCTCGATAGGCAATTGTGCTGCTCGAGTAGCCCTGCGACTGCCGTGTCTCTGATCCCTTCGGGGGCTGGACAAGACGTCTTCAAGCAATCCTCCTTGGCAGTTTGACCGTCGGAAGAGCAAGCGTTAGGAATTTTCCATGTCGCTTTTTACTTGAGGTTAGGCTTATTTTGGTGAGCCCCGATGAGTCATAACCACTCCGCGCTGGTGTGGGATGATCTCCGATAGTCTTTCGGGCTTTATATGAGTTGCCGTCAAGACCCTGAAGCTAGGAATTTGGCCTTTGCTTCGTTTGCTGGCATTGCGTCTGCTGTATCGAGACGAATGTTGCGGTGGGAACTAGGGATTTTGCCGTGGCTCCGTTTGTTTGATGACGTTGCGTCTGCTGTGTCGAGACGAACGTTGGGGTGACATCTCGTCTGCTGTATCGAGACGGACGTCGAGGTTGTCTCTAGGTTGCTGGTGAACCGCCGAGGTTTGGAACTAGGGATTTTGCCGTGGCTCCATTCGTTTAATAACGTTGCGCATGCTGTATCGAGACGAACGTTGGGGTGACATCTCGTCTACTGTATCGAGACGGACGTCGAGGTTGTCTCTAGGTTGCTGGTGAACCGTCGAGGTTTGGAACTAGGGATTTTGCCGTGGCTCTATTCGTTTAATGACGTTGCGTATGCTATGTCGAGACGAACATTGGGGTGACATCTCGTCTGCTGTATTGAAACGGACGTCGAGGTGGTGACCATTCTGTGCTGGTGCGAGATGATCTCCGATTGTCTTTCCGGTTTTATATGAGTTATCGTCAAGACGTCGAAGCTAGGAATGTGGCCTTCGCTTCGTTTGCTTTGGTGTGTCCAAATCCTGTTGGAGGACGAACGCTGGGGTTAACATTTCGTCTGTTGTATCGAGACGAACGTCAAGGTGGTGACCACTCTGTGCTGGTGCGAGATGATCTCCGATTGTCTTTCCGGTTTTATGTGAGTTACCGTAAAGACGTCGAAGCTAGGAATGTGGCCTTTGCTTCGTTTGCTTTGGTGTGTCCAAATCCTGTTGGAGGACGAACGCTGGTGGTGATCTCTAAGTTGTCGGTGTTGACGTCGAGACCCTGAAGCTCGGGATCTTCGTTTGCTTCATTTGTTGACATCATGTCTGTAATATTGCGACAAATGTCGAGATTGTCTCTAGGTTGTCTATGAACCGTCGAGATTTGGCTTCGCTTTCTGATGGAGCCTGTTGGGAAGGTATGATTCCCTCTTTATCTGTGCCCCTGGTTTGTATACAGGGATCGAAGTGATTTCACCTGCAGGGCAAAAAGTTTCATTCTTTCATTTTTTTTTATTCTTTCCGCGATGCTCTATCATTTCAGCTTTTTATATCGCGAAAATCGCGATTGCCCAATCATTTCGGCTATTTTTCGCGGTGCCCAATCATTTCGGCTATTTTTTCTTTTTACTCGCTGCTTTTTATTGCGAGTTGCCTAATCATTTTGGCTATTTATTTTATTTTTACTCGCTGTTTTTTTTTATTGCGAGTTGCCCAATCATTTCGGCTATATTTTTTTATTTTTACTCGCTGCTTTTGTTGCAAGTTGCCCCATCATTTCGGCTATTTAATATGCATTTTCAGCTCGCTGATTTTTATCGCGAGCGTAGGACTTGGAATCTGGTGCCAATCTCAGCATCAGCATCGCTACAACCAGAATATTGCCAGGAGCGAATCATCATCTGCCATGAAAGGACTTGGAATTTGATACCGATTTAGGCATCCGTATCGCTACAACTGGGATATTGCCAGGAGCGAATCATCATCTGCCTCCGTCGATGTCGAACAAAGGTGGCTTAGCGAACAGGGTTAAGGTCCTGTTGACTAAGGCTTTTGACTTCATGAGCCGTAAGGGTTTCACAAAGGTATTTCTCCCTACAAGTCATGAGGATCTTGTAGGTGTATTTTCTCCTTAGGAGTCGTAAGGATTCCTAAGTGTATGTTCCTCGGTAAGTCGTAAGGATCCTACAAGAGGGTTTTCTCCTTGTAAATCGAGAGGACTTACAAGTGTTGTTTGCTGTACGAGCATATCCCTAGTCACGGATGAGACTTTGTTAGGGAAATGTTTATTCACGCCCGTGGATTGTATACAAGAGCCAGTATTGGACCACTTGTAGGGCCATAACGAAAGTTGTGGGGGTTGCTTAAGCACAGGTTTAGGTCTCTGTACCTTAAGACTTTCAAATTTTATGAGCCGTGAGGGTCCCATAAGAGAGTTCTCCTTACGAGTCGTGAGGATCTTGCAAGTGTATTTTCTCCTTAGGAATCGTGGGGATCCCTAAGTGTGCTGCTCCCTTTGTGAGTCGTAAGGATCTCACGCAGGTGGTTTCTCCTTACAAGGTCGAGGGGACCTTATAAGTGTCTTTTAACGAGGTTGCGCCCTTTCGGGTTTTCACAAACACTCGCCGGTAGTCCTGCTGTTTTTACTCACGGAGCCCTCTCGGGTTTTCATCCGTGCCCGTTTTGCTTATGGACATACCGTTTTTTTTTATTCTTTTTATTTTCTTCTTCTTCTTTTTTTTACGAGGTTGCGCCCTTTCGGGTTTTCACGAACACTCGCCGGTAGCCCTGCTGTTTTTACTCACGGAGCCCTTTCGGGTTTTCATCCGTGCCCTCTTTGCTTATGGACATACCGTTTTTTTATTATTATTTATTATTTATTTATTTTATATATTTTTTTTATCTCGTCAGCCTAAGGATGCTGTGGTAGTAGTTTAAAGACGTTTTGGTCATTTGCAAGTTTTAGGACATTGCGGTCCATCATTAGTTTAAGGACATCTCGGTCCGTTGTTAGTTTAAGGACGTTTCGGTCCGTTGTCGCCGTATTTGAGACGAATATCTGGTTTATTGACTTTTCGGTCTATGAGTCCTTCTCCATGAATGAACATGATGCCCCCGACGTATCCATCTTCTTCGGAGTGTGCGGTTGTGGCGGACTCACCTTCCAGTTCTCAGACAGCGCAAACTTGCCCTGTTGGTATTGGTCTTCAACCCAGTTTTTGAAGACGTAGCAGTTCTCGATCAGGTGACCTACTGTTTGGTGGTAAGGGCAATAATTAGGATTATTAACATCGCCTGGCCGCAACGGACGTTTTGGACCCGGCAGATTGATGAGTCTGTCGCACACTGCCAGCTCGAACAGTCCCCTTGTTTTATCTTGTGGAAACGAGTAAGGACGTTTCAACTTTTCCTGGAGGGGTTGCCGCTTGTTGCTTTGGCAAGCAACCGGTCTAGGGTCACCTGATTGTTGTTGAGCGCTGGCGACGAGGGCCTTTTTTCCTTTTCTTTTATCCTTTTTGTTCGCTCCGTTGTTTGCGGGGCCGGGATTCTTTCCGAGTAGCATGCGATTGCATGGCTGAACGTTCTCGCAGCTTTTCAGTTCCTTTGTTTTTGAAATAGATTCCCCGGGTGAAGAGTTGGGGATAGCTTCTTCGTCAGAGTTGCTTCCAAAGGTGATAATTTGCGATACCTTAGAGTCGGCTATATGGCAATCGTCGGCGACTCTTTTGCGCTCATATATCGCATTTTTCCGATGTCCACAAGCTTCACAATTTATCCCGTCGAAGTGTTGCTTTTGAGCGACATACCCTTGCCACCAACAGTTAAAAGATTCGCAGTCTTCGGTAGGATGTATGATCTTCTGATGATATAAACAGAAGTTAGGGTGCATCTCTGCCTCAGCGAGAGTATTTTCTTCAGAGGGCGGTAGCTTCATTCCTACTGACAGAGCTTTGGCGAACCTTTTCCTCGTCTTGAATTTGTTTTTATCCGCCGTGGATGGCTTTTGATTTGACGGGAATGCCTTGGCTTTTTCCAGTATGGCCATTTCACGCTCTTGATTGGCTTTTGCTTTCAAAGGAATTTCATTTAGGAAGACATCGATCAACTCGTCTGATGGCTGTAGAATATCTAGCTCAGGGTTCGCCATTGATTTCTCAGCGCAAGGAGCCTCCTCATCATCCGTCAGTGAATGAGAAATCACATGACAAGTCGCTACGTAGTCTTCGAATTCATCCGATAAGTTTTCTCCATCGTTTTCATCCTCGACGAAAGAACAAGTTGCCCCCGGCGTGTCCGTCTTCTTTGGAGAGTGCGGCTGTGGTGGATTTACCTTCCACCTTTCAGACAGCGTGAACTTGCCTTGCAGGTATTGATCCTCGATCCATCCCTTAAAGATGAAACAATCCTCAATCGGGTGACTTACCGTTTGGTGGTAAGGGCAATAATTGGGATTATTAAGATCGCCTGGCTGCGACAGACGCTTTGGACTCGGCAGATTGATGAGTCTGTTACACACTGCCAGCTCAAACAGTCTTCTCGTTTTATTCTGAGGAAACGAGTAAGGACGTCCTAGCCTCTCTTCGAGGGATGGGCGTGGACGCACGTTGTTTTGGCGAGCGACCGGCTTTGAGTTGCTCGACTGTTGCTGAGCGTTGGCGACGATGATCGCTTTTCCTTTCTCATTTCGGGGATCGGGTCTTGGAGGAGACGGTCTATGGCCCATCTGGTCCATTTGGGCTAATTTGTCGATCAAGGCCTGGAAGGTGGTCGGCCTGAAGAACATCATGAATTGCGAGATGGTCGCTTGCGGATCGAGAGTGCCCACAAACATGCCTACCGCAGGTGCCTCTTCTATGCGTTGTTCGCATTTCGACCATAGGTTCCGCCATCGTGTTGCGTATTGGACCCACGTTTCGCTCGGCCTTATCCTGGCATTTATCAGTGCTGTTATCAGAGTGCGTTCACTAGCACTCGCGAATCTTTGTGTAAACAGCAGCTCCATCTCTGCAAATGTTTTGATAGAGTCGTTAGGCAGCTCCGAATACCATTCAAAGGCTGTTTCTGCTAAGCTGCCGACGAATTGACGTAGCAACAATTTGTCATCGCCTCCAGTATTGCCGCATAAGGCCCTGAATTGAGCGACATGCTGATGCGGATTCCCTGTCCCTTTATATACGTGGAATTTAGGGATCGTATATCCTGGCGGGTAATTGATTTGGTCATACCAGCTCGGATACGGTCGTCCGGTTCTAACAATTTGCCCAGCCGCTTCATTCGCCTGATGAACCCGGATCTGCTGAGCTATATATTCATCTAGGTCAACTTTGGAGATTGCCTCCTCCTTGGCTGTTGACAGAGCCGGCGTAGGATTTGACGTTTCTCCCCTGTCGTCTTCAATGACGATCGGAGGCTCTTCAGCAGGAGGGTCCGGCTGTAACATCATCCCTACCATATCTTGGAAGAGGAGTGCCATCTGTTTTATGTTAGCCGCTTGCTCTGCAGCTTCTTTGTCCCTCTTTTCGAGGACTCTGCGTAAAAAGTCAGCGTCCGTTTCTTGTTCTTGACGCTCATCCGAGGATGTTTCAGAGCTTTCTTTTGGCCCAGTGAGTGCAGCCATTGTAGTCATCATTTCCTGAAGCTTTTGTTGTTGCTCCTGGGCTTTCGTCACGGATCGGGTGAGCGGTCGGTGGCCCGTAGAAGTGCGGCTTTCCTCCTTTCCAGAAGCCATATAAACTGTGTGCACTACCATGCCCCCAGACTTGGGGCGTTTGTGTTCGGTGTCTTTGCGATTCGCCAAAGACACATGGGATTTTTGTGGCCTCCTTTTTTGAGTGATTGGAGTTAAGGGAGCCGTTGTAGTGGGCATCCAAGTAGCTCTTGTTTTTTGTGGCTTGACAGAGTAATCCTTCTCCTGCCGCACCTTCATCTTTTTCTGTCGATAAAGATGGTTTTCATTAATCACTGACTCCAGGACCTGTCGCCAGACCTTGTAAATTTTAGAGGACAGCCGTTGAGGGGGCTGCTCTAGCTTCTTCTCTGGAGTATTCTCCATAGGTGAAGGAGTTCGTTTCAACATCGCAGTAGGAGAGTTTCTGCGCACCTTGTTGAGCAGTTCAAAGCTGTTCTTGGTTGGAACAGCAGCATCGATCCTCACCATCGGAGCTGACGGAGTTATCCCAGAGGGGGAGTTGCCCCCAGCCTTCCTTACTCGACGCCAGTGGCGACGTCGAGCGTGTCGTGCTGATGGAGTTGTTTCAGCTATAGGGGTGACCTTCTCATGCCCCCTGTGTTGGTCAGAATATACTGGTACCAGCTTTTTAAAGATCGACGTCCGTTGAACGGGGACGGCCAACTTGTCAGAAGCGGACTTCTGAACATGGGAAGCAACCTTGGTGATTTTGCCAGGAACATGAGTTGGAATGGCTATTCGCTTCGGGATAACGCCTTCTGGTATGGCAGGCTTCTTCATGAGCCTGTTAGAGCTCTGGCCTAGTCCGTTAAAAACTGAAGCAGTGGAGTTGGACGACCCGTTGAGAGAGGTCGCGGCAGTGGTAAGTCGATCGAAGACCGACTTCTTTGGAGCTTCTTGCAATGTCATTGGGGCGTTGAAGCTCATTGGTGGGAGCATGGTCCCAAAAAATAGTCCAGTGGTGGCTTGAGCCATCTGCTCCACCGGCATTTTGAAAAGGGAGGCCGCTTGGGGCCCATAAGTCACTCCTCCAGCAATGACGGAGCGAGAGTTATCGCTGCGGGCGGTGCAGTTCGAAGCCATCGATTTTCTGTTTTCTGCATAAAGCAAGACACCAAATCTTAGTACCTTGAATCCACATGCAATCACAGCAAACCGCGATTTGTTCGCGAACACGACACACGAAGTGTGGAGTGGAAAGAGGAAGAGGTCCCACCGGGCGTGCCAGAATCTGTTCCCCTCCGAACGGCGGCCGAGACATGGGCAGTCTAGCTTGAGATTCGGGGCAGATGCTAATAGGTACTATCCGTCCACCTCTCCGAAGATGCCGATTTGATTTACGGCACCGTGTATCGGAGGCTTAGACGGATACGGCCGATGTAGCAGACTTCGTCAGATTCCCCCTCAGGGTGAGGGGTTTTTGATTGTGGGGACGCTCTTCCTTGCAGGCGCAAGCCCCTGCAGTTAATTACGCTACCGCATCGCGGTAACAACTTTCTCCTTCTCCAGAATTTCACTTCGTGTCGTGTATGTTTGTTTTGTTTGTGGTTGCCCGTGGATTGTATACGGAGACTGAGTAATACCGTCGCCCGTAGGACGTGGATTAGTCCAAATCCGTGTTTACTTAGATTTGGGTTTGGTGTTTTAGTTTAAGGATACATTAGTCGCGTTGCGGCTAAGATCAACTTAAACGTTCGTCAAGGATACGTTAATCCTGTTTTGGACTAAGATCGACTTGACGTAGTGATCGATTTAATATTTGGCCGTCGGGACTCGTCACCTCTATGACGTCGTTGAGGGATTACAACGACAGGCGTCAGAGGAGTTCAGAGATGTACCCTTGAACCAAAGTTGATTTGGAGTTTTATCGTTTATTAAAATATCTAAGGATACGTTAACCGTATTTGGGGCTAAGATCAACTTAAACGGGACCGTTTAGATCCGGCAAAAGAGCGTTTAGGCCCTATTGTTCCAGTTTGGGAGATTCATAGTCCAATTTGGGACTAAAGTCTGTTTGGAGGATACGTTAGCCATTTTTGAGGCTAAGATCGACTCAAACGTTTGTTAAGGATACGTTAGTCCAGTTTGAGACTAAGATCAACTTAACGGGACCGTTTAGATCCGACAAAAGAGCGTTTGGGCTCTATTGTTCCAGTTTGGGAGATTCATAGTCCAATTTGGGACTAAAGTCTGTTTGAAGGATACGTTAGCCATTTTGAGGCTAAGATCGACTCAAACGTTTGTTAAGGATACGTTAGTCCAGTTTGAGACTAAGATCAACTTAACGGGATCGTTTAGATCCGACAAAAGAGCGTTTAGGCTCTATTGTGCCAGTTTAGGGACATGGTGGTCCAATGAATGTATGGCCGTCGGGACCCGTCACCTCTCTGATAACGTTGAAGGATTACAATGACAGATATCAGAGGAGTTCAGAGATGTACCCTTGAACCAAGGTTGATTGGGGGGATTTATAGTCCAATTTGGGACTAAAGTCTGTTTGAAGGTTTAAGGATGCGTTAGCCATATTTGAGGCTAAGATCAACTTAAACGATTGTTAAGGATACGTTAGTCCAGTTTGGGACTAAGATCGACTTAACGGGATTGTTTAGATCCGACAAAAGAGCGTTTGGGCTCTATTGTGCCAGTTTAGGGACATGGTGGTCCACCGTTAGTTTAAGGACGTTTCAGTCCGATATTAGTTTAAGGACGTTTCGGTCCACTATTAGTTTAAGGACGTTTCGGTCCACGAGTTTAAGGACCCCGCAGTCCATATTGACGTATGTGGTCGTCGGGACCCGTCACCTCTCTGACGTCGTTGAAGGATTACAACGATAAGTGTCAGAGGAGCTCGGAGATGTACCCTCGAACCGGATATAAATTAATTTAAAAGAGCAGTCGTGCTCAGTCAATTTAATTTAAGGACTTACGGCCAAAATTGGGCTAAGTCCAATTGAGAATGTTCAACATTTTATTTACTTTTGCATTGCATTTCTCTTTTTATTTTTATTTAGGCTTTGCCCAGAAAGGATGCAGAGCATCAATTTGTTTTGGGCTCTGTTCTTTTAGGAATGATGCAAGGCATCAATTTTATTTGGGCTTTGCCCTTGTATAAAGGATGCAAAGCATCAATTTATTTGGGCTCTGCCCATTTATTGCATTGCAATTTATTTTGGCCTGTTAGGTCATTTTGCTTTGGGCCTGGCCCTTTAGGTAATGTATTGCATTTATGCAAAGCACTGTTAATTTGAGAATCTTTTAGATTCAAGAACCGATGGTTCATAAAAGAAGTGCAAAGCACTATTTGATTTAGATCTAAGAAAAAAAAACAAGTTTTTTCTTGTTTTTCTTATCTCAGAGAACCAAAGGTTCATAAAAGTGCAAAGCACTATTAATTTAAGAACCTTTTAGATTCAAGAACCGATGGTTCATAAAAGAAGTGCAAAGCACTATTTGATTTAGATCTAAGAAAAAACAAGTTTTTTCTTGTTTTTCTTATCTCAGAGAACCAAAGGTTCATGAAAGTGCAAAGCACTATTAATTTAAGAACCTTTTAGGTTCAAGAACCGATGGTTCATAAAACAAGTGCAAGGCACTATTTTTTATTTATTTATTTATTTATTTATTGTTGAAGATCCATGATCTTGTTCTTAGATCAATGATCTGTTCATAAGAGAATTTTCTCTTCTTTTAAAGGTTTTTACCTTTTTTTTATTCTTCAAGAGTTCTCAAGAGTTCTCTTCTCTTTTTTTTTTTAGCAAGATATTCATCCTTTTGAAATGAGGTCTGGGGTCCTTTTTATAGTGCTCATAAATTAGTTAAATTTGTTAAAGAGATCTTTTTCTGAGTGATTTGGGGAATTTTCCCCACCGTTGGATATTTGATCCAAACGCCCCTGTTTTACAGAAGAAATCTTCTTGTTTTAACAAAAACAGAAAAGATTTTCTTAAATCTTCATTCTGTTTTTTGTGCAACTCCCCACCGCGTGACACGTGTCGCGCAACGCAGCTCTTGCGCAACTGCGCAGACACTTGTCGCGCAACTAAATTTTTTTATTTTTTTTTTGCACTGCGCAGTTGCGCACTGCGCTGCGCAGTTTTTTTTTTTCGCTCTGATGGAGTACGCTACTTTATTTATTTTAACTTTAATTTTCTCTTTAATTTTCAAGACAGAGCTTTGCTCTGATTGGAGAAAAACAGAAGCATTGCTTCTTTTCCCACCTTGGAATTTGAACAGAGATTTGCTCTGATTGAGGTAAACACATCCGCTTTGCTATTTTCTGCCCGCGGTATGCTTTCCAAGATGTAGGAAGGTATTTGGGTCAGTAGTTGCTGTACCCTTTCGCCGTATTTCACCAACTCTGGTTTGCACGTCTGATAGTCGCCATTTACTTGACTAACATCCAGTCGGGAGTCTCCGTATATGAGGAGGTTTTCAATTCCCATGTCGATGGCGATCTCGAGTCCTGCTATCAAAGCTTCATACTCGGCTTCATTATTCGTCCTCCGCTCTGTCAAGGAGAAGGCGAAGCGCATTATCCCTCCTTGTGGGGTCACGAAGATGAGGCCTACCCCTGATTTGATCATTGGCGTGTTTTGTTTGCGCTTCTTCATGGAAGACGCTCTATCAAAATAAAGTTCCCATCGGGTATCACCACCGTCGATCGCATCAAACGCATGTTCATCTGGCAGTTCACAATTCAAGGGAGAATCGGCCGGTTTCGGATGTTCGACGAGGAAATCGGCGATGGCCTGGCTTTTCACTGCCTTAAGAGGCTGATAGGTTATTGAGAACTCCATCAAGAGCAGGGCCCATTTAGCGAGTCGCCCCGTCAATATGGCCTTCGACATCAAGTATTTGAGAGGGTCCACCTTCGATATGAGACGGACTTCATGCGCCAATGCATAGTGCCTGAGCTTCGTTATCGCGAAGATCAATGCCAGGCAATGTTTTTCGATGGGAGAATAATTGCTTTCTTCCCCCAGGAGAACTCGACTCAAATAGTAGAGGGCTCTCTCTCTCTCCCTTGGTTGTTTTCTTGTGCCCATAATGCGCCTAAGGAACCTTCAAGGGCGGTTGTATACAGAATGAGAGGCTTTCCCTTAACCAGAGCAGTCAGCACTGGCGAATTCTGCAAGTATTGCTTGATTTCGTCCAGCGCACCTTGGTATTTGTGATCCCAGACGAACGGGTCCCTTTCTTCATCAAGTGCCTGTACGGGCGGCACTTGCCGGTGAGATTGGCTATAAATCGCCGGATATATGCGAGCTTCCCTTGGAGAGACCGCAATTGCTTGAGAGTCCTTGGCGGGGGCATTTCCATAATCGCCTTGATCTTTGACGGATCTATCTCGATACATCGGTGTCAGACGATGAATCCTAGGAATTTACCTGAGGACACCCCGAACGCACATTTAAGAGGGTTCATCTTCAAGTTGTATTGCCGAGGACGTTGAAATACGATCTTCAGATGCTCGAGATGTTCCTCGTATGATTTGCTTTTAACCACGAGGTCGTCGATGTAGCATTCGACGATTTCATGTATGAGGTCATCGAAGATCTTCGTCATGGCCCTCTGATAGGTGGCACCGGCATTCTTTAGACCGAAGGGCATCACTTTGTAGCAGAATATGCCTAAAGGGGTCCGGAAAGCGGTATGTTTCTGGTCCTTGGGATGCATTTTTATCTGATTGTATCCTGACGATCCGTCCATGAGGAGAAAACTTCGTGAGTGGACGTGTTGTCTATCATCAGCTCGGTGACCGGTACTGGGAAGTCGTCTTTTGGGCAAGCTTTGTTGAGATCCCGAAAGTCTACGCAGATGCGCACTGTCCCATTTTTCTTCATCACTGGGATGATGTTGGCGATCCAGTCAGGATACTGAACTTTTTGGATGAAGCCGGAGTCGATTAGCTTCTTGACCTCGCGCTGATACTCATTTCAAGCTCGAGCCGCATTCTTCTTGGTGCTTGTTTGATTGGCTTGACGCCCGGGGATATTGCCAGTTTTTGGACAACAATATCTGGATCTAGTCCTGGCATCTCGGAATAGTTCCATGCGAAGCAATCTCTATGCTGCATAAGCACGTCTTTTAGCGCAGCCACCCTTTCTTCAGATAACAGCTCACTAACGAATGTCGGTCGCGGGTCATTCGCTGTCCCCAAATCAATTTTCTTGAGGTTATCTGCAGTGGTATGTATTCCATCCTCCAGCTATTTTTGGCGCCGGTGGAAACTCTGAGATCACCTCGTTATCATTGTTTTCGAAGCACCAGGGGAGGTCATCTATATTCTCGGGCTCTCCTTCTGATAGCGTTATCATATGACAGGTACGAGCTCGCTTCTAAGACCGATGTGGATCTGGGTCTACTCTCGTGGATTTGGATTCATGCTTCTGCGGCGGAGTTATCCTCCAACTGTCGGATAGAGCGAACTTGCCAAGCTGATATTGATCTTCGACCCAGTTCTTGAAGATGAAGCAGTCTTCGAGAGGGTGTCCTATTGCTCGGTGATAAGAGCAATAGTCTGAATGAAAGACCTCGTTGGCTTGCTCAAGGTGTTTAGACTCCGGAAGTGTAATCATTTGATGTTTTATAGCGAGGTCAAGTATCTTCTTTGTCTTGTAGAGTATGCTCGACTCATCTTCTTCATAAGGGACAAATCCGTACCGCTCGATTCCCGATCACGTGATTTCTTGGTCCTGCTTTGTCGCCGTCGAACGCCTTTTCCACTCTTTGACTTGTTTTGGCCTCTGCGTCGAGCCTTTTGTACAACAGGTTGACAGGGAAGGGCATTTTCATCTTTCGCAGCCTGTTGAAGAAGGCGCTACGTCTTGGCTTTCTCATAGATGACCATTTCGCGATTATGGTCGTCTCGAACTTTTTGACCAGCTTCCCTTATAAGCTTGTCAATTTGCTCTTCGAACGACGGACTGGGCATTTTTACGTTGGGAGCTCTTTCTGGTTCAGGGTTAGCATTTTCCCAAAAAGCATCCCCATCTTCATCAAAGTCATGTATGACATAGCAGTCGCGAAGTAGCTCCCGTTTCTAGGACCGAACATATCCAAGCCCGATCGCTTCCATTCTCCCGTTGGGCAACTTGCGCTGAGTGCCGGGAATGTTCCAGATCCTGTCATAGAACTTAGCCTTTCGAGCGGTCTGTTTGAAGGGTATCCCTTGGCGCTTCAAAAGCCTTTTCAAGCCTTCTGTATAATATCTAGGCAGACGGATGGGCTGGAGCCTGTCAAGTGTAGAATCCGCGCCGTGCCAGATTTCTTTCTCCACTTTGGTTTCCCCGGAGCGGTAGAATAGGATCGCCTTTTCGCCTTCTCGCCTGGGAGGGACATAGAACGTATGCAGCTCTTCCACACTGTAGGTATCAAGCACGTCTAGTTCTTTATGATGTTTGGGCGAAACCATGGCAACTTGCAAACTTTGCTCTTCATCAGCGAATGTTTGTATTGAAGGCCGAGCGGAGAATATAGCATAGACTTCATCTTCCGAGTCACTGCCAAAGATCAACATGGGAGCGGACGGTCCTGGCTTGTTGTACTGGGGCAGGCCTGGATAAACTATCTCTTCTTCTTCCTCAGTATCACTCCAGAAGACAGGAATGGTGGTGATAGCTTTGTTCTCCAGCTTGCGACATCTCTCTGTATCCTCGAAATCTGGCAAAAAGTATTTTGCATCTTTATACTTACGGACTTCGTTCACGGAAAATGGGTTCAGCTCTCCCGTTACGGTATACTCGAGACCATCCTTAAAGTATTCCATACACTGATGTTGTGTAGAAGGGATAATGTTGTACTCGTGTAACCAAGGCCGGCCGAACAAAGCGTTATAGCATGTCTTGGCGTTAATGACATGAAATTTAATATACATGACAAGTAGCCCGAATCATAATGTCAATATCACAGACCCGAGAGTCTGTGATGACTGGGAGTCAAAACCGGAGATGGTGATTTTATCACGAGCAAGATGCTGGACGCTTATGTAGATTTCCTTCAACACTCGCACGTTGAGGAGATTGACGGAAGACCCATTGTCAACCAGGATTTTGCCTATCTTTATATCGTGGTAGTACCCTGAGACATAAAGGGGACGGTTGTGCTCGCACGTCCCAAGGAGGAGGTCTTCGTCGCCGAAGGTGATATCGGCTGTGTGTACTTCCTCCAGCTCGTCCTTCATCTTTTCTTCGGCGAGAAAAGCTTGGAATTGCTCTGGCTCTTGTAGCGCCTTGATTAATGAATCTCTCGCTTCTTTAGATAGTAAAATGGCATCGAGAATACTGAGCTACGAGGGTAACTTCCTCAAGTACGCCAGAACGTTATAGTCCACCTTATTCTTCTTTGGCGGGTCCTTGGCGGTCAGCTCTTTCATGACTTGGTCGTCCAGGGCGATATCCTCGGAGACCTTTTCTTTTCCCTTATCTTTTCTACTCGTGGGTCCGAGATTCTTTTCCGGAAGCGTGCGATTGCGCAGCTGAATGTTTTCACAGACCTTCGGTTCTTCCTCATTCCCCATTGTGGATTCTTTAAAGAGAGGGCCAAAAGCCATCTCTTCGTCGGAATCGCTTCCGAAAGTGAGAACCTGCGATCCCCCGGTGTTGACCATGCGACAATTACCGGTAGTTCTTTTATGCTCCTCTGTCGCACTTCTTTGCTCCCGATGAGTTTTGCGTTTCATCCGCTTAAAATGTTGCCGGTGAGCAACATATCCCTGCCACCATCTTTTAAAAGCGTCGCATTCTTCGGTAGGGTGCGAAATCTTTCGATGGTATAAGCAGTAGCTAGGATGTGTTTCTGCTTCACCGAGAGTGTTTCCTTCAGAGGGTGGCAGCTTCATTCCCATTGATATGGCTTTAGCAAACCTTTTTCTCGTCTTGAACTTGTTTTTATCCACGACGGATGTTCCTTGATTCGGCGGGAATGCCTTGACTCTTTCGTCCAGTCGCCGGCATTTGGCTCTTTCAAATACGGCTATCTCACGCTCCCGATTGGTTTTACTTTTCAGATGAATCTCATTCAGGAAGGCGTCGATCATTTCTTCTGACGTCCATAAAAGTTCCGGCACGGGACCTGCCTCCAGTCTCTCTGTGCAGGGAGCTTCTTCATCGTCTAGCAATGAATGAGAGATCAAATAGCAGCTTGCTAATCCTCAGATCCATCTGACGAGCCTTCTCCATCATCTTCGTCCTTAAGGACGTGGCTGAGGAACTCTTGGAGCGTAATTGGAGCCCGCGCCTTCTGGTTATACTCTTCCAGCGCGTCAATCTGCTTCTGTAAGTCCGTGCGCTTATCGCCAGGCTTCATGGGCTTTTTGGATTTCTTCTTCTTTTTCGAAGACTTCGACAGTTGAGCATGAACGCTTTGGCTATCACCACCAATCTTTGGAGTTGGGTGCGGCTTCAGCATCCCCTCGATGACCTCAGGTTCCAACGGATTCTTCCATCTGATCGCCAGGCATGTCCGGAGATCATTCAGCATCCTTTTGGTTTTGGCCGAAAGAGCCACCTCCCATGGAGCTTCTTCAACAAAAGAGCACGTTGCCCCCGGTGTGTCCATCTTCTTAGGAGTGTGCGGTTGTGGTGGGCTCACTTTCCACTTTTCGGACAGCGCGAACTTGCCTTGTTGGTACTGATCCTCGATCCATCCTTTAAATACGAAGCAATCCTCAATCGGGTGGCTTACCGTTTGGTGGTAAGGGCAATAATTGGGATTGTTCACTTCGTTGGGTTGCGGTGGTCACCTTGGATTTGGCAAATTGATAACCCTATTGCGCACCGCCAGCTCGAACAGCCTCTTCGTTTTATCCCGTAGGAATGAGTAAGGACGCTTCATTTTCTCATTGTAATAACGTCGTCTCTCCTCCAGTTGATCCGCTAGCTTTGGGGCACTGGGCTGCTGTTGGGTGTTTGCAACGAAGATCGCCTTCCCTTTACCCTTTTCGTTCCGCGGTTCCGGCTTTGGGGGAGATGGTCTATGACCCATCTGATCCATCTGGGCCAACTTATCGATTGAAGCCTGAAACGTGGTCGGTTTGAAGAACATCATGAACTGTGAAATAGTTGCATGAGGGTCTAAGGTGCCTACGAACATGCCCACCGCTGGTGCTTCTTCGATGCGCCGTTCGCATTTCGACCACAGATTTCGCCATCGGATTGCATATTGAACCCAAGTTTCGCCTGGCTTTACTCTCGCATTGATCAATGCTGTTATCGGGGTGCGTTCACTTGCGCTCGTGAATCGCTGGGTGAATAATAACTCTATTTCTGCGAAAGTTTTGACGGAGTCGTTTGGAAGTTCGGAGTACCACTCAAACGTCGTTTCTGATAAGCTGCCAACGAATTGGCAGAGCAAAAGCTTATCATCGCCCCCGGTGTTGCCGCACAGGGCCCTGAATTGGACGACATGCTGGTGGGGATTGTCCGTCCCCTTGTATACGTGGAATTTCGGGATCGTATAGCCCGGCGGGTATTTTATCTGATCATACCAGCCTGGATACGGTCGCTCAGTCTTCACGACCTGGCCAGCCGCTTCGTTTGCCTGGTGAACTCGTATTTGTTGAGCAATATAATCATCCAGGGCGGCCTTGGAGATAGTTTCCTCTTTGGCTGTTGAAAGAGCCGGAGGTGGATTTGATGTTTCTCCTCTGTCGTCTTCGAGGATAATCGGAGGATCTTTAGCTGGAGGGTCCTGCTGGATCATCATACCCACCATGTCTTGGAACAGAAGAGCCATTTGCTTTATATTGGCCGCTTGTTCCGCAGCCTCCTTGTCCTTCTTTTCGAGCATTCTCCGAAGGAATTCAGCATCAGTCTCGTGTTCGTGACGTTGTTCCGATGACGCCTCCGGGATTTCTTTTGGTCCGGTGAGTGCGGCCATGGCAGTCAGCATCTCCTGAAGCTTCTGCTGTTGCTGTTCCTGAGCTCTTGTGATGGATCGGGTGAGTGGTCGGTGGCCCGTAGAAGCGCGGATATCCTCCTTCCCGGATGCCATGTAAATAGTATGCACCCCCATGCCCCCAGACTTAGGGCGTTTGGGCTCGGTGCCTTTGACATTTGTCGCAGGCACGGGGATCTTCTCCGGCCTTCTCTTCTTATGAATGGTTGAAGTTGAGGGAGCTGTCGTGGTGGGCACCCAGATAGCTTTTCGTGGCTTGACAGGATGGCTTTCTTCTTGTTGAACCTTCGCCCTTTTTTTATCGGCGAGGGTAATCTTGATTAACCACTGAGTTCCGGACCTGCCGCCAGACTTTGTAGATCTTGGAGGACAGCCGCTGAGGGGACTGTTCTGGCTTTTCTTCTGCAACATTCTCCACCGGAGGAGGAGATCTTTTTAGTATGGCAGTAGGAGAATTCCTGCGCACCTTATTCAGCAGCTCGAAGCTGTTCCCGGTTGGAATAGTAGCATTAATTTCCGCTGTTGGGACTGGTGGGGTTAGCCCAGAGGAGGAGTTGCCCCCGGCCTTCCTTACCCGGCGCCAGTGGCGACGTCGAGCGTGTCGAGTTGATGGAGTTGGCTCGGTGATGGGGATGGCTTTGTCTTGCCCCCTGTTCAGGTGAGGGGCTGTTGCTGGCGTCATCCTGTTAAAGACTGATGTCCTTTAGGTAGCAGGAGTGGGAGTGGGAGTTGGGACGGTTAGTCTTGTAAAGACCGACCCCTTGGCAGGAGAAGCCGCCTTGACGACTTCGGGAGCATGGTTGGTTACTCTCTTCGGAATAACCTTCTCTGGGATTGCAAGCTTCATTGTGGGCCCACAGGAATTTTGGCCCAATCTGGAGAAGACCGAGGCGCTGGTGCTGGACGACCCGTTGAAAGGGGCCGCAGCAGTTGTAAGCCAATCAAAGACCGACTTCTTGGGAGCTTCTGGTACTGACACGGGAACGGTGAAGCTTGCTGGCGGGAGCATGGTCCCGAAAAACAACCCTGTGGTGGCTTGAGTAACCTGTTCCACGGGCATCGTGAACAAGGAAGCCGCTTGGGGCCCGTAGGTTATGACCCCAGTTGAGGCAGGACGTGGGTTGCAGTTGCATGTGGAACACTTTGAGCAGGTGAACACCATTGATCCTTTGCTTTCTGCACCAAGCAAAATGCCAAATCTTAGTACCTCGAAACCCAAGGGCAACCATTAGCAAACCGCGATTGGTTCGCGAACACGAACGCTACAGCTTACTTACATGATAACAAGAAAAGATGAAGAAAAAAATCAATCAATCAATCAAATACCCATCTTGATAAAACGTTAGATTATAGCCTTAGCAAATCTGGATTTCATCGTGGTATACATATCACAATTAATTGTTAACTTAAATGATATCAACATTAAGCAGAGTTCTGGTGGAAACAACAAGTAAAAAATAAATCAATCGAATACCCAGCTTGATAAACATTAGTATGCTGCAATGCATTCATCTTGATCATCATCCTTCTCTTCAACCGATACAATCGTTGCATTGCTCCTCTTCGATCGCCTCCTCTGTCGCATTGCTCTTCACTTTAGTTATCTCTTCTATTGCTTTGCCGCCCTCTTCTCTTGACTCAATGACATCTAAATCGTCTTTCTCGCCTGTCTCCGTAGATGCAGTCAGCCCTTGTTCCAATTTCCTCTCTTGCAGTCGACTCTGTTGCTCCACCTCCATGTCCGCATCTACACCGGTGTTTTGCTGATCCGGCTGACCGATCTCCTTCTGTTTGCTTTCTTGACCTGTCTTCACGAAGTGTGGAGTGGAAAGAGGAAAAGGTTCCACCGGGCGTGCCAGAATCTGTTCACCGCCGGAAGCCGGGAAGACTGGACGTCTTGCCTGAATCTGGAGGCAGATGCTAATTGGTGCTATCCGTCCACCTCTCCGAAGATAGCAAGTTGATTTATGGCACCATGTATCTAAGGTTTAAACGGATGTGGCCGATGTAGCAGACTTCGTCAGATTCCCCCTCGCTTGAGGGGTTTTTGATTGTGGGGACGCTCTTCCCTGCAGGCGCAAGCCCCTGCAGTTAATTACGCTACCGCATCGCGGTAACAACTTTCTCCTTCTCCAGATGGTCACTTCGTGTCGTGGGTGTTTGTTTTGTGTTTGGTTGCCCATGGATTGTATACGGAGACTAAGTTATGTTGTCTCCCGTAGGGCGTAGACTAGTCCAAATCCGTATCTTTCTTAGATTTGGGTTTGGGGGGTTTGGGTTTAAGGATACATTAGCCTCATTTGAGACTAAGATCAACTTAAACGTTTGTTAAGGACACGTTAGTCTAATTTTTAGACTAAGATCAACTTAACATGATCGTTTAGATCCGACAAGAGAGCAATTGGGCTCTGTTATTTAGTTTAGTGACATTGCGGTCGATAATTAGTTTAAGGACATTACGGTCCACTGTTAGTTTTAAGACACCGCGGTCAAGGTTAAGGACATCATAGTCCGTGGATTTAAGGACTCCACAGTCCGATGTTAGTTTTAAGACATCACGGTCAAGGTTAAGGACATCATAGTCCGTGGATTTAAGGACTCCACAGTCCGATGTTAGTTTTAAGACATCACGGTCAAGGTTAAGGACATCATAATCCATGAGTTTAAGGACCCCACAGTCCGTAGAATGTATGGTTTTCGGGACCCGTCACCTCTCTGACGACGTTGAAGGATTACAACGACAGATATCAGAGGAGTGAAGAGATGTACCCTCGAACCGGGTTTAAATTGATTGGAAGAGCAGATGAGCTCAGTTCAATTTAATTTGAGGACTTATGGCCAGAATTGGGCTAAGTCCAGTTAAAAGAATGTTGAACATTCTATTTTTGTTCTGCCTGTTAAGCCTTTGTTTGGGCCCTGCCCTTTTAATAATGCCAAGCATTGGGCTCTGACATTTCTTATCTTATATTGAATGCACAACATTTATCAGAACAAGGTACGTTCTGACAGAGCGCCACGTGGCGCACTAGGTGCTTTGCGCCAGTCAAAGAGCGCATTGCGCTTCTGTCGGTTAGCGCATACGAGGAGGACACGTGTCGCTTAGCGCTAAGCGCTAATTTGTTAGCGCACTACGCTTTTAATTTATGAGCGCGCTGCACTAGTTTATGGGTGCGCCAGTGAGTGACACGTGGCGCGCTTGGCGCTGAGCGCCAACCCAAGAGCGCAGTGCACTGTTTTCAGAAGCGCAAAGCGCAGATCGTGTCTATGGTTGACACGTAGCATGTTATGGCGTTGAGCGCTAGTCCAAGGAGCGCAAAGGCGCAGTTCATGAGTGCAAAGCACTGTCTAGTAGCGCAAAGCGCATTTTGATCAATTTTAAGATCAAAGAACAAACTTATGTTCTTCAAAGGAGGCCTTGCTTCAAGATCTAAGAACAACAGTTCTTGTTTTTTATTAAAAGGCTCTGCCTTTGTAGATCAGAAGATCTGTGAAGTAAAAGTACTTCTTTTTATATTTTTATGATTAGATCTTGATCTTTTCTTTTTATTCAAAGACCTTGGTCTCCTTTTTTTTTATATAGATCTAAGATCTTTTTAGAAGACGTTTCTTCTTTTTACACGAGATGTTTTCATCTCTACTTTTCAAGAATCAATTCTTTACCTTTCTTTTTCTTTAAGTTTTTCTCAAAATTTGCAGAGGGTTTTTTCTATCTCTCTCTTTTTTTTCCTTTCTGTTTTTTCTTTTTTTTCTTGAAGTCTTGGGGCCTTTATATAGGGCCAATTGATTTGTTAAATCAGTTAAAGAGATCTTTCTCTGATTGATTTGGGGATATTTCCCCACCATTGGATCTTTGATCCTAGGGCTTTTGTTTTACAGAAGGCGATCTTCTTGTTTTTAACAAGATTGGAAAATCTTTCCATAACAGAATTTTAATTCTGATCAATTAATAATTTATTATTATTAGATCTTTTGCTCTAACGGTAGGGAATTCTTTTAATTCCAGCGCTAGCGGACACGTGGCGCGAAGCGCAGAGCGCAGCGCAACTGCGCTAGCGCGCCCGTGCTTGACACGTGGCGCGCAGCGCAGAGCGCTGCATCTGAAGCGTTGCTTCAACTTTTAAAATTTGAATTTTGAAACAGAGCTTTGCTCTGATTGGGGTGCGCTACCTAGGGCGCAGCGCTCTTGGCGCTGGCGTGTCTGCTTTTGACACGTGGCGCGCAGCGCACGGGATCTGAAGCGTTGCTTCAATTTTGAATTTTGAAATTCAAAACAGAGCTTTGCTCTGATTGGGGAAAACAGGAGGCAGTGAGCGATAGGAGGGGTTTCGTCTCTTCCGGAATTGGGAGTTGATATTGCGCTATGCTCGATTGGCTATAACAGTAAGTCCCTGGCCAACGCTGATGAGATTTACTGGTAAGTGTTATCAGTAGTTTCTCAAACCGTTATGAGCCATATATCGGCATGATTTATCAAGTAACTGGGGTCTAACGATTCCACCTCTAGACTCGATATGCGACATACCAGACGAAGAGACCAGACTGTACATTCATAGGAGTTTGGACAAGCCTGCTTGTTGATCTTCTAATCGCTCAATATCTGGGTAGCCGTTACGTCCAGCTAGTACCGCTGATGGCTTGTAGGTAAATGATGTGATCATTACTTACTTCTGGCATATTGACGAGTTTTTAGAGTCCCACACAGAGCTTTTCTAGTTCAAACGAAACGAACTAGGGCACATATGCTGATATGTGCGAGGGCTTGATTAAATATGAGTATGTGATACCGTATTCTAATCTGGCTGTAATTTGTTATCGGCCAGGTTATATGTGATATATTCGGATTATTGAATCAAGTGTTGATTTGATAATGTGATATACAGATAATTGATATTAATCGGTTATATGTGATATAACCGGATTATTGAATCAAGTGTTGATTTAATAATATAATATATATTTATATTTGATATAATTATATATTAACTAATATTATTGCTCACTAATTATTTTCTTTTCTTAATATGTATATATATTAATATATATGTATATATGATATATGTATGTGTGTGTGTATATGATTTATGTATATGCGTGTGTGTGTGTGTGTGTATATTATGAAGCATGGTTGGATTTTCTATTTTTAGAAAATAGAAATGAGGTGGAAATGAGGAGATATTTTGAGCACGGTGAAGCACGGCTTTCTTTTTTATTTTAATGGTTTGCTTGCACTATTAAAGTATGGTTAATGTTATATTATTTGATAATATTCATACTTCAATAATGTGATAAAGGTAGCCATTCTTCACTTGTGCCTTAGCCATTTTCGCTGATGATATTGTTCTAGTAAATGAGACGAAAGCAGGGGTTAATGCCAAATTGGAATTATGGAGGCAAACATTGGAATCTCGGGGATTCAGATTGAGCAGGTCCAAGACAACATATATGCATTGCAAATTTAGTAACCAGAGAAGTCAAAACCACATTGGTATAACATTGGAAGGGCAAGAGATATCACCGAGCGACCGGTTTAGATATCTAGGTTCCATCATCCAAAAGAATGGGGAGATCGATAGTGATGTTAATCAAAAGATCCAAGCTGGTTGGTTGAAATGGAGGAGTGCAACAGGGATTTTATATGATCGTAACTTTCCGTTAAAATTGAAAGGGAAGTTTTATCGGAGCGCTATTCGGCCTGCCTTATTATATGGTACAGAATGCTGGGCTCCTAAGAAGCATCATACACAGAAGATGCACGTAGCGGAGATGCGCATGCTTCGTTGGATGTGCGGTAACACTAGAAAAGATAAGGTGCGAAATGAGGATATTCGTGCAAAAGTTGGTGTAGCACCTGTGGAGGAGAAGATGCGGGAAAACCGGCTAAGATGGTTTGGTCATGTGCGACGCAGACCTATGGAAGCACCGGTTCGACGAATAGATACTCTCGATATGGGCAATGACAAAAAGGCAAAAGGAAGACCGAAGAAAACATGGATGGAGGTGATACGAAATGATATGGTTGCCAAAGGACTCGATGAAAGTATATTGTTCGATAGGAGTGAGTGGAGACGGAGGATTCATGTGCTGGACCCGGCGTGATTCTCATGTTGGTTCATGTAGCCTACTGTAACAACCGAGTTCAGTTATACCAATTTCTGTTGCCGTATGTATTGTTTGTGGTGTTTATTTCATTTACCCTGTTTGGTTGCGAATGGTAGTTTACTTGATATTCGACCCGCTTACCTGAGCTTGTTGTTTCCTAGTTATAGATTACCCCGACATTACATATTTTGCATATAACAATTTAGGTCACTTAAAATAATTTAAAAATACATGTCATGGCCTGCATGATACCTCTAACCCTGTGGTAGCGTCCTTACATTGTGTTCTCGTCCCGTTCAGTGAAACGGACGTGTTTGGATGACTACGCGCACGTACGTGCGTCCATTCTTGGGGGTATGCTTTTCTGTTACAAAATCCTTCATTTTAATTTTTGGAGCTTACTAATAATTTTCATATTTCAAATCCAAAATTTTGGACCCGACCCGGACGCATTTCTGAATTATTTTGTATCCCGCCAAATTCTAATATTTTAAATTTCTTTTAATTCATTAATGTATATTCTTATAAGCTTAAGTTTTACTATACAGTTCAGCACAGAAATATTATTAACAATAAAAATCTTTTAGAATTTTTCTTCCAACCAATCACAATATTCTCTTTAATCAGCCGACCCCACCACCGACTCTCCCTCCCTCCTTTATCTCTCTTTCTCTCTTTCCTCACCAATCAGAATCTTCTCTTTCTTGCGCCGGGCCCCACACTATTCTCTTTCTCTCTCTGCGACACAGCTCTCTTTCTCTCTCTCTTCTCTTTCTCTCTCCTCTCGCGCTCTCTCTCTCTCACCTCTCGCGTTTACTGTTGGCTTCTCGAGTCGGGTCACCGCCGACGGATCCGGTCACCTCCCTTCATTATAATTGCTTCTTCCTCCTTTTTAAAACCCACAGCTTCCCTTCTTCCTTCAACCCATAAGCCCATCACCTCCCTCGCAACCCTAACCCTAAAAACTCCATCTCCTTTTCACCCTCACCTCACCGAGCACCCATCTCCTCCTCCTCGTCTTCATCTTCTTTTCTTTCCCTTCTTCCCGAGCCTCTCTCCCTGCACACACACCCGTGAAAACCCAACAACCCAACGCCGCCTTCCATCGTCGTCGACCATCCCCATTGCCATCGCCATCTCCTCCCTCTTCTCTGCTCTCCATCCAGCACTCAAAACCCCGCATTTATAACCCTAACAACTTCACACCCGAACCCTAACCTAACCCTAACAACCAACCCTCTTCGCCGGAGTCGATCGCCGCCGATCTCGCCCTCAATCCCAGATCATTCTACACCACCGTGAGCACTACACCCTCTCTCCTCTTCTTCCTTCTTTCCTTCTTCTTCTTTCTTTCTTCTTCCTTCTGTTAATTTTCTTCTCTGTTCAAAAAAAAAAGAGAAAGAAAGGTACCTCTGTAGATCGCCGGAGCTCAGTCGACGCCGTCGACACCTCACAACGTCTTTCTAATCCACAGTGAGTCTCCTCCCTCCTCTCCTTTCTCCTTCCATTCTTCTCTTCTCTTTTTCCATGCATCTTTCTCATTATAATATGCTTACTGTTTCTTGGCTCGCCGGAATCCGGTCGTGCCGTCGACGATCCCGACGACCCAGCGGAGACCTCTGACTCGTGTGATCCCGCTGTTCGTTGTTTGGACTCATTCCGAGTACCGTGCGCGCGTCGCGACTTTTCTCGCCGACGTGTGACGTTCCGTACGCCGTTTCTTGAATCCGTCGAGGCAAGTTAATCTTGCTACATGCTATTTAAACTATCTTATGCCTATTTAAATATAGATTATACCTGTAGTGTAAATCTAGTACCACATGTTTCATTTTTATAACACTTCGGTGTTCCGTTGCATTCGTTTATACCATTTTAGATCTAGGTCATGGAAGACATATCTTGTTGCATATGAGATTACATTAACTGCATCCATACCAATGTTTATATCACATAGTGTTTACTTGCATAGCCCGTAATACTTTTTTTATAGTTCCTATCCTGTCGGACGACTGTTTGCGTACATCTAACCTGATTTATAGTCCATTGCATCTTTAGATTATTTAGTACATATTAACCTGATTTAACATCCATATTGTTATACTGTAGTTAAGTAATGTTGAAACTATCCCTTAAACACAAAATGATAACCGTGCATCAATATAATGTAATCTGTACCATTTGTATATCATATTCCATGTTCCAGTTTATTGTTCTGTTAGTACCCATGCTTGGTTATTTATAATCTTGTTTATGTTAGTTTGATTATGAGCACCCACATGACATCTTGTGCTTCCTGACATGACCTGTTGCACTTCCTGCTTGATATGACATGGTACCATACACTCTTGACATGACATGACACTTATATACACTACCCGGCTTGACCTGATGTACTATGGTCTTACCCGTTACCTGATCTTGTGTCTAATGCCAACAACCTGACCTGTTGTCCTTACGGACCGTTCCTGTTGTCTATCCAGACAAACCTGTACCTGCCTGATCCTGAGTTGGCATTAGCTCCAGATTATTTAGTACCTGACTTGAACACATATAACTTGGGGGTATGGGGAAATCAATGATGAAACATGACTTGTAGCTCGACAGTGTGCTACCTTTACCGACTAGTTTTAGAGGATGGGCCAGCCTTGGGATGCTGCTGCTAACATCATCCATCGTTATCCATTACCTTTTAGAGGCTAGGCCAGCCTTGGGATGATGCCATGGACATCATTCATTTTTACCCGTTTCCTTTAGTGCCTAGCGGCATGTCTCGGTTTCAGCCCGAGAATCTTCACCGTGATCCCGGGCACGCACGGGATATTATCGAGTTACATCGATGATTCATCGGACTGATTTCAAAGACTTGAGAGTAGATAACCCAATAGACCAGTTTAGTTTACTCACAGCACACTACCCTTCACTGCCCTGATTTATATTGCTGTTATACCTGCTTTACTATTTATGATTATACTTGCATGTCTTGCTACCCTGTTTACATATTATTGCTTGATGTTATGACGCGCTGACGTCTGGGTTTTGCATAGCCCGGATTCCGTACCTTTGCTGCAGTCCGAGCAGGAGTACTTCAGCCAGCAGGCTGAGCAGTGAGGACGCAGTAGTAGTTAGATCTTTTACTTTTCAGCATTTTATTTTCTGATGTGAGCCCGCATTATGGGACATACATTCCAGTTATTATTGCATTGGATCTCTTGCTTCCGCATTATTTATTCTTGACTCGTTTTATTTTGGCTTATGGACATGTGCTAGATGGTTTATTTTTGTTCTTGATATCTCTACAGCCGTAATGTGACTATGGATGGATACTTCCTATCCACAGGTAGCATGGTTGGTTATGTCACGTGCCCATCTTAGCATACTCTGGGAAGCGGGGCGTGACACCTACCCCATATGCTTGGGATAAAAGGCTCAGTTGTTGTTGTATTCCTCCTCCTCCTCAAAGCCCTAACCCTCACATGTGATGTGAACCATAGGGTTTTGGATAAATCCTAAGTGAGCTTAGAACCCTAACTTCACAATCCTACACTTGATTAGCACTTGGGTTTAGGGTGTTTCCTTCACTAAATGTTTCCTTCACTAAAGAAAGATTAGTGAAGATGTAGCTTGTATTAGAGAAGCTTCGGGTGGATCATCTTCGGCACGGAGGTCATGAAGGAAGCTTGGTCCAATCTCAAGTGGAGCTACGAAAAGTCGTAGGGACTACTATCCAGAGCTTTAGAAGTAAAGGACATGATCTTCAAGGGTTGTAATTTCTTTCACTTAGTATAGTTTTTGTTATATCATAGTTTAAACCCTAATCATCTAGTTAGATTCTAGGATAGTGTAGCTTAGCACCAAGATTTTTTAAAAATAGCATGCTAGATGCTTGTGAAAACCCAGAGGTGGTGCTAGGATACACTTTCATGGCAATGGGGCAAGCGGGGAATTGCCTATCCCATCGCCGCCCCGTGCCTCGCCCCGTTGTGGAATATATACCCAATCCCCGTCGCGTCGTGGAATCCAATTCCCCACGGGGGCCCCGCTCCCCCGTTCATATCGTGCGTTAGAAACCGTGTGTGTGTATATATAGTGAGAGATAGAGATAGAAATATGTGAAAATGGCCGTGATGTGTTGTCGATTGTTGGCTACTATGAGAGAGAGACAACGATGGTCCGATCAACGATACTTAGGCAGCCGCAAATCAGTTGTGAGAGTGCAAGAAAAATCGGGGCTATTTAAGAATTGAAGACCGCGGAGTGCAAAACTGAGGACTGAGAAGTCATTTAGGGTTACAATTAGGGTAACGAGTATTTATATACGGAGTTATACAATGTAAATAATATATGAAAGAAGACATTTAAGCAACTATCTATGTCGCGAGGCGAGACGGGACGGGGCTAGGGAAGCTAATACCATCCCTGTCTCGTATGTCCCGACGTCCCCATCCCCGTCCGTCTTCCGGCGATGAACAGTCCCGAGTCACATGGAGGAAGTGAGCGATAGGAAGGGTTTCGTCTCTTCCGGTATTGGGAGTTGATATTGCGCTATGCTCGATTGGCTATAACAGTAAGTCCCTGTCCAGGGCTGATGAGATTTACTGGTAAGTGTTATCAGTAGTTTCTCGAACCGTTATGAGCCATACGTCGGCATGACTTATCAAGTTACTGGGGTATGACGATTCCACCTCTAGACTCGATATGCGACATATCAGACGAAGAGACCGGACTGTACGGTAAGTGTTACTTATAGGCTTCATGAGAGTTTGGACAAGTTTGCTTGTTGATCTTCTAATCGCTCAATATCTGGGTAGCCGTTATGTCTAGCCAGTACCGCTGACGGCTTGTAGGTAAATGATGTGATCATTACCTACTGCTGGTATATTGACGAGTTTTTAGAGTCCCACACAGAGTTTTTCTAGTTCAAGCAAAACGAAGTAGGGCACACATGCTGATATGTGCGGGGGCCTGATTAAATACGAGTATGTGATACCGTATTCTAATCTGGCAGTAATTTGTTATCGGTCAGGTTATATGTGATATAACCGGATTATTGAATCAAGTGTTGATTTGATAATGTGATATACAGATATTAGTCGGTTATATGTCATATAACCGGATTATTGAATCAAGTGTTGATTTAATAATATGATATATATTTATATTTGATATAATTATATATTAACTAAAATTATCGCTCACTAATTATTTTCTTTTCTTAATATGTATATATATTAATATATATGTATATATGATATATGTATACGTGTGTGTGTGTATTATGAAGCATGGTTGGATTTTCTATTTTTAGAAAATAGAAAAGATGTGGAAATGAGGAGATATTTTGGGTACGGTGAAGCATGGCTTTATTCTTTATTTTAATGATTTGCTTGCACTATTGAAGTATGGTTGATGTTATATTATTTGATAATATTCATACTTCAATAATGTGAGAAATGTAGCCATTTTTCACTTGTGCCTTAGCCATTTTCATTGAGCTCTCTCCCATTTTTCCTTTTTCTTCCTCTTCCTCCTCCTCCTCCAAGCCCTAATCCTCACATGTGATGTGAACCATAGGGTTTTGGATAAATTCTAAGTGGGCTTAGAATCCCTACTTCACCATTCTACACTTGATTAGCACTTGGGTTTAGGGTGTTTCCTTCACTAAAGAAAGATTAGTGATGAGATAGATTGTATTAGAGAAGTTTCGGATGGATCATCTTCGGCACGAAGGTCACGAAGGAAGCTCGATCCAATCTCAAGTGGAGCTACGAGAAGTTGTAGGGACTACTACCCGGAGCTTTAGATGTAAAGGACACGATCTTCAAAGGTTGTAATTTCTTTCACTTAGTATAGTTTTTGTTATATCATAGCTTAAACCCTAATCATTTAGTTACATTCTAGGATAGTGCAGTTTAGCACCAAGATTTTTTAAAAATAGCATGCTGGATGCTTGTGAAAACCCATAGGTGGTGCTTGGATACACTTTCATGGCAATGGGGCAACCGGGGGATTGCCTATCCCGTCCCCGCCCCATGCCTTGCCTGGACGGGGAATATATACCCAATCCCCGCCCTGTCGTGGAATCCAATTCCCTACGGGGACTCCGCTCTCCCCGTTCATATTGTGTGTTAGAAACCGTGTGTGTATATATAGTGAGAGTTAGAGATAGAAATATGTGAAAATGGCCGTGATATGTTGTTGATTGTTGACTACTATGAGAGAGAGACAGTGATGGTCCGATCAACGATACTTAGACAGTCGCAAATTAGTTGCGAGAGTGCAAGAAAAATCGTTGCTATGTAAGAATCGAAGACCGCAGAGTGCAAAGTGAGGACTGAGGAGTCATTTAGGGTTACGATTGGGGTAACGAGTATTTATATACGGAGTTACACAATGTAAATAATATATGAAAGAAGATATTTAAGTAACTATCTATGTCGCGAGACGAGACGGGACGGGGCCGGGAAGCTAATACCATCCTTGTCTCGTACCCCAGTCAACGGTCAAAATCCCCATCCCGATCGTGGCGGGACCGGACGGTACGGCGAGCGGGGCAAAATTGCCATCCCTAAATCCCGTTTGGGCGCTTTCACTATTGGTTCGGGTTCGGATTTTGTATCATTGCATAAGATCCCATGCGACCCGTTAACAGTACCGACATAGACAAATATGTATAAATCCACACCCAATCCATTTCTCAAACCCTAATCTCCCCTCTCCCATTTCGGAACCCCAACCCTAGAGTTGGCGATTTCGTCGGTGATCTGCGAAGTTTAGCTTTATCGCTTTCTAATTTTGAGTAAGTATCTTTTCTTTTGTTTATGCTCATTTCCCCCTTATTTTCAGTTCGATTTCATTAAATTTTACCGATTTTAATCACCGCCATCGCTCAGCAGCCCTGATCTGTATCTCCCTCAATGCTCACTACTAAAATTTAGCGTAAGTTATAATTTTTTGCTTCTTTAATGGAAATTTTAACTTTAGAAACCAGGGTTTGATTTTTTTCATGCTGATTCACGTGTTCATTGCGCTGTTGTGTTTTTGTATCATGGACGCATGATTTTTGATTAAAAGAACATATTTTTGCGCTTATATTGTGAGTATCTGACTGCAACCAAA
Organism: Agapanthus africanus; assembly: GCA_030015575.1. Lineage (NCBI taxonomy): Eukaryota > Viridiplantae > Streptophyta > Magnoliopsida > Asparagales > Amaryllidaceae > Agapanthus > Agapanthus africanus. Next base: position 177,069,809 of record CM057339.1, on the reverse strand, counting down.
TTTACATATTTGTTTGCTGATGTTGCTTATATGCTTCATTTATGAATCATTGAAGTTTGAATGTGCTTGTATCTATGCCATGCCTTGTTTAGTGATTAGCTAACGACTCAATGTTGATAGTATCTTGTGTTTGTCTATTTGTAAAAATATGTAAAATGCATATTTGTTTTGCATGGCTTGGGTCATCTGTTCCTATATTACTATTACTGCGTAAAACTCTAAATCTAATCATCAAAGAACACCCCCTTTCGATTTTGACTATCTACAAACCCTTTGTTTTCTTTTCGTATATAAGATATTACAGAACTCTCCTTATTGATTCCTTAAAAAATATTTTTTTGCTTATTTTTCCTTGATATTTACAGGCCGGCTGTTTGGTTTTCTGTAGACCATGGCCAATTTGGGAGGAGGTGCTGAAGCTCATGCCCGATTCAAGCAATATGAGTACCGAGCAAATTCAAGCCTTGTACTCACAACAGACTCACGACCTCGTGACACCCACGAGCCCACTGGTGAGCCTGAGTCGTTATGGGGTAAGATTGATCCTAGGGCCTTTGGTGACCGAGCGGCTCGTGGCAAGCCACCGGAGCTTGAAGAGAAGCTCAAGAAATCCAAGAAGAAGAAAGAGCGGGACCCAGCAGCAGCTGAGACCGAAATCAAGAAGGATAACAAGAGGCGGAGAATCCAAGAAGAGAGTGTTCTTTCCCTTTCCGATGAAGCCGTGTACAAGCCCAAAACGAAGGAGACACTTTCTGCGTATGAGAATATGCTTAGTGTGATACAACAACAGTTTGGGGGGCAGCCACAAGATGTTCTTGCTGGAGCGGCAGATGAAGTTTTATCGGTTTTGAAGAACAACAAGCTCAAGAATCCTGATAAGAAGAAGGAGATTGAGAAGCTCTTGAATCCGATTTCGAATCAGATATTCGACCAGCTTGTTGCTGTTGGGCGTTTGATCACGGATTATCAAGATGGAGGTGATGCTGCAGGTACATCTGCTGCAAACGGCAACGATGAGGCTCTGGATGACGATATTGGTGTTGCTGTTGAGTTTGAAGAGGATGAGGAGGAAGAAGAGAGCGATTATGATCAGGTACCATGCTCTTAAACCATTTTAGCATTTGTAGAAAATTTGGCTAAGGTTGAATTAGAATTCTACTAGAAAAAAGTCTAGAAGTTTGAAATACTTTGATATCTTTAGGGCATGTTTGGTAGATGGAGAGTAAAGAGCATTGAAGGAAAGAAAGTGAGAGCCTCTTTCTGAATTTGGGTGTACAAAAAGGAGAATGGAAAGTAAATGCTGAATAAAGATACAAAAGAAAGATGTGCAACTGTTATTATTTTTAAATAGTTCTTGGAGAAATTAATTAATCTGGAAAGATAATTTTAAACAAAGCCACAGCTTTTAACGGAAAAGGGCATAATCAGTCAATATTTATAAGTAATTTATACTTATGCATGACCTGTAATGACCTCTTTTTTAAACTAAATCTGTTAGGCATGACAAAATGCGGAAAACCTGAATCTATGTATTTGAATAGCCCTTACTGATCGCTCATATGGAGATTAAGTTTTACTATGAAGTTGTCATAATTTGGGTATTAACAATATTAGCATCGGAATTAGAGAGGAATTTGCAGGCTTTTAAAGGATTACTAAATTGGGCCTGCTTCTTTTTTTTATATAAAATTATTTTGGATATTGTAACCAATGTTCCACCATAATTAGCATACCCAAAACTATTTATATTAATGTTAATTTTTATGTTGCTGTATAATAATATTATTACATGTATACTAATATAATTTTATTGCCTCATAAATGACCAGATCCAGGAAGAATCTGACGATGACGAGGATGTTCAGGAGTCAAATGGTGCTGGGGGCATGCAAATGGGCAATATAGATGATGATGAGATGGAAGAATCTAAAGAGGGAATGACCATAAATGTTCAAGACATTGATGCTTATTGGCTTCAGAGAAAGATATCAAAAGCATTCGAGGAAATTGACCCTCAGCACAGCCAGAAGCTTGCCGAGGACGTACTCAAGATATTGGCCGAAGGGGATGATAGGGATGTAGAGAACCGGCTTGTGATGCTTCTAGAATATGAAAAGTTTGATCTAATCAAGTTGCTCGTAAGAAATCGGCTCAAGATAGTATGGTGTACTCGGTTGGCAAGGGCAGAAAACCAAGAGGAGCGGAAGAATATTGAAGAAGAGATGACCAACATGGGCCCTGGGTTGTCTGCAATCTTGGAGCAGTTGCATGCCACGAGAGCATCAGCGAAAGAGCGACAAAAGAATTTGGAGAAGAGCATAAGAGAGGAGGCCAGGAGACTGAAGGATGAACATGGAAGTGGGGATGGGGAAAGGGATCGGGATCGGGATAGTAATCGGCGAGTTGATAGAGATGCGGAAAATGATTGGTTGAAGGGCCAGAGGCAGCTGCTTGATCTTGAGAGTATTGCATTCCAACAGGGTGGTCTTTTGATGGCCAACAAGAAGTGTGAGCTCCCTCCAGGTTCTTATCGAACTCCTCACAAGGGTTATGAGGAAGTCCATGTACCAGCATTGAAGCCGAAGCCACTCGCTCCTGGCGAGGAGCTTATAAAGATAAGTATGATGCCAGAGTGGGCGCAGCCAGCTTTTGAAGGGATGAAGCAGCTGAACAGAGTTCAGAGTAAAGTCTATGAGACCGCTCTCTTCACACCTGAGAATATACTCCTGTGTGCTCCTACTGGTGCTGGTAAAACTAATGTTGCTATGTTGACCATACTCCATGAGATAGGTCTACATATGAAAGACGGCATAGTGGATAAGACGAAGTTTAAAATAGTATATGTGGCTCCAATGAAGGCTTTGGTTGCTGAGATTGTAGGGAACTTGTCTACACGCCTTAAAAAGTTTGAGGTTGTTGTGAAAGAACTTAGTGGGGACCAGAGTCTTACACGCCAACAGATTGAAGAGACACAGATAATTGTTACGACACCCGAGAAGTGGGATATTGTCACGAGGAAATCTGGGGATAGAACATATACCCAAATGGTGAAACTTCTTATTATCGACGAGATCCATCTACTACATGATAACCGTGGGCCTGTGCTCGAGAGCATTGTTGCAAGGACAGTAAGGCAGATTGAGACAACCAAGGAGCTTATCAGGTTAGTCGGGCTGTCAGCCACTCTTCCAAACTATGAAGACGTGGCGTTATTCCTGCGCGTTCATCCAGCTAGAGGTCTGTTTCATTTTGACAACAGCTACAGGCCCTGCCCACTAGCACAACAGTATATTGGAATTACTGTGAAGAAACCTCTTCAGAGGTTTCAATTGATGAATGATATTTGCTATGAGAAGGTTCTGGCAGCTGCTGGAAAACATCAAATTCTTATCTTTGTACACTCCAGGAAAGAAACGGCTAAAACTGCCCGTGCAATAAGAGACACAGTATTGGCTAATGATACTTTGAGTCGATTCCTTAAGGATGATAGTGCAAGCCGTGAGATTCTTCAGAGCACTACGGAGCTAATAAAGAGCAATGAACTCAAGGATCTGTTTCCATATGGCTTTGCAATCCATCATGCAGGATTGGTAAGGACAGATCGAGAGCTGGTAGAGGATCTTTTTGCCGATGGGCATATTCAGGTGTTAGTCTCTACAGCAACGCTCGCTTGGGGAGTCAATCTACCGGCACATACAGTGATCATTAAAGGGACACAGATTTATAATCCAGAGAAAGGAGCGTGGACGGAGCTCAATGCTTTGGATGTAATGCAGATGCTTGGTAGGGCAGGGAGGCCGCAGTTTGATACGTATGGAGAGGGAATAATCTTAACTGGGCATAGTGAATTGCAATATTATCTCTCCCTCATGAATCAGCAACTTCCTATTGAGAGCCAGTTTGTGTCTAAATTGGCTGACCAGTTGAATGCGGAGATTGTATTGGGGACTGTTCAAAATGCTCGAGAAGCTTGCACCTGGATTGGCTACACGTACTTGTACATCCGGATGCTGAGAAACCCAACTCTGTATGGTATTCCTGCTGATATACTTGATAGGGACAAGACATTGGAGGAAAGGAGAGCTGATCTGGTAAGCTTGCTTAATTTACCTGAATTTGTTACCTTTATGAGCTGTTATTGTTGCTTATAGCCTTCTACACACACATATGCATGCACACAACACTTGCACTCATGGATCCATGCATCTACATGAATACACATAAGGTCTGTGTGTGTTTTGGTTTGACGACGACTTTATTCACAATTTAATTAGTAGGCCGCTCCTCTTACAACTATTTTTCCTTGCGACACCTGTATTCACCATCCACCCAGATCAGCCATATTCTGATTATTATTGTGGAATTCTGCATAGAGAATTTGCTAACTCTTAGTTGGAGAAGCCTGAACCTTTTTGATTACTTTTCTATTGTGTGGTCAATAAGCTGAAGAAGCATATTTATTCTCATGCTATGGTGTCTGCTACTAGTTCTTGCATACCTTTCTACTCTCTGCATAATCTGCAAACATAACAGGATTACCACCATTTTATTGGTGTCTCCTTGATTGTAGGCTATGAAGCACGGATACATGTAAGCGCCTCACGAATCGTCCCCGATTGCGTATTGGAGTCCGAAACTCCTGGATTCTTTCGGATTCACTTGGACTTGTAAATGTCTCACAACCCTCTCTCGAATCGACGCCTCTCCTCTTTCTCTCAAAAATTAAGGCCCTCGAAAATTTGAAAGTGCATTGAATATTTAACATAATGCCATTATTTATTTATATAACTACATATTTATATGCAAATCTTAATATACATCTATATTTATATTTATAAAAATCAATATAAAAACGTACCCCGTATCTTAGGTTTTTAGGAAATTGCGAATCCACGAATCTGTATCATATCCCGTATCCATATCCGAACATGTGCTACATAGGTTGTAGGAGACAGCGAAGTGATATTTCTATGCACTTTGCGATATGTATTTGATGCTTAGTAATATGTTTATTCCTTTAATATTTTTGTCACGTTCCTTATTAACCATAGTCTTATTTATTACGTCGTATCATCTTTTTTTCATTTATCACTAGCTCCTTATGTTCTTCACTTTTGAATATTTTCAGCATATTCATTTTAATTCATAAAGTTTGCGACCCATTTTCATGGTTTGATAGAATTTATTGGCATTTTAACGTATTCATATTTTCGGTTGATGTTATTTGGGTTATTCACTTCGATTTCAAAAGCTACTAATATTATCTACTTCAGTAGAATATGCAATAGATACTTCTTAATTCTGAACTTTGGAAATGCAATAAACCCAAGCAGAAGTGAAACGCTTTGTGTTCCTCTATTAATTCTTTTTATCTGCCAATATGTGTTGCATATCTATATTTTGAGGTACTTGTGTTTTATTGCAATTGCAGATCCATTCTGCTGCTAGCATCTTGGATAAAAATAATTTGGTCAAGTATGACAGGAAGAGTGGGTACTTCCAAGTCACGGACTTGGGTAGAATTGCAAGTTATTACTATATAACTCATGGATCAATATCTACATACAATGAGTACCTGAAGCCCACAACAGGTGACATTGAGCTTTTCCGACTGTTCTCACTTAGTGAAGAGTTTAAGTATGTCACAGTTAGGCAAGATGAAAAGATGGAATTGGCTAAGCTTCTGGAGCGGGTCCCAATTCCTGTTAAAGAAAGCTTGGAAGAACCGAGTGCAAAGATTAATGTTCTTCTACAGGCATATATATCACAACTGAAGCTTGAAGGGCTTTCACTGACATCAGATATGGTCTTCATCAGACAGGTATGTTTTCTCTTACCTTAATGATGTATACTTCTACTTTCATTTGCTTAATTATAGTCAATTTTTTAAATCAGGATCAATAAATAGTGATGGCGTAAAGCGCAGCTCTCCACACCAAATAAGCCTAAAGCGCAAACAGCTTAGTGTATTATTAATATTTTGATTTTGAAAATAGAAATATAGTTATACTAAATAAAAACGTCTAAAAAATTAAGGGATAATTTTCTACGATTCTAAAAAGTTACTATCAAATCAACAATTTTCCTAAAGTTTAATCCATATGTTCACATTTTTCATCCATCATTAAAAGTGTCTTTGCTCTTTGTTTAGCCTCTATAACAAATAATTTATGTAAGGAGAGCCATAAAAACTCACACAAACATAAACTCATACAACAACAATGCAACCCTTCCTCATCGATTTAGACTCGTACACAAAAAAAAGAACCCATCAAGTCTAAGAGAGCTTTATTCAAACACTAACAAGGAAAACTCATTTTTTTCTCCAATTCAAAACCAAAACAAATAGAAAAAAGTGAGAAGAATAAAAATAATTGCATTGAACACTCACCAGGTGGTTGTAGATGATGAAAACCAGTCTCAAATTAGATCTGATTGCCTCATATGCCTTGGAAGTGGTTGTGATGGCCTTATTATTTGACTTGTGATGGGCTGCGACGGGCGGGGATGGGGATATCGGCTTGGGGGGAGAAGTGGGGAAGAGTGGATAGGGCCACTCATATTCCCCTAGACCTTAGAATAGGGTATCTAAATGTTTTGTTATTGGATTTAATGGGTCTAGGTTGGGTTATTAAATATAATACCTGCTAAAACACTTGTTTTGCGTAAGCTTAAATGGCTTAAGCTACATAGCTTAAGGTATTATAAATAGCGTATGCTACGATGTAAATGCGCGATGTAGCAAAATGGTCATGCTATGAAGACTGACAGCAATGTTCGAGACCAACAAGACAAAAGAGAGCAGAAATCGATACAGTAGCGCCCGGAGCGGTTCCCATCCCAGCTCCGCCCAGAAGGGCAATTCCGGCTACGCAGTGCGCTAGTTTATGCTATGTAGCGTGCTATTTTCTACATCGATCAGGATACATCATCTTTATTGATAGTTTTGTTATGCTGCTATCTTATACCTGGACTTCAATCCATAGATATAGAACTAAAATGCTTGAGCAGAGAAAATGAAAAAAACACATTTACCTTTGTTCTTATGAGCAACATGTAGAGTTTTGCATCTGTCCTGGACACGATTTTTAGTAAGTATATCAGTTCAGCATATCCAATGACATAACAAAGAAGGTTATATTTGTTAATGTTTTTTTCTCCTCATTCATATCTTTAATGTATACTTCTCTCTAGAAATTTAGAACTAAAGGCAGTTGGCTTTGGTAAATACTCCTAGACATATCTGTATTGTAGAAAACAAACACAAACCCACAATACAAATTCACTAACAACCACATTTACTGTTGGAGTGATTTACTAATTTTCTGTACTAAAACTCTCTTTGATATGCAATGGATATGGGCTTACTTGGGCCCAAAATTTTTCCACTTTTTAAATTAAAAAAAACCACATTAACTGTTAAAACTCCTAAGAAGATCCTAATAAAATGATTTAATATCCGAAGTTAAATCATACCATCTTTATTGATAGTTTTGTTATGCTGCAATCTTATACCTGGACCTCAATCCATAAATATAGAACCAAAATGCTTGAGCAGAGAAAATGAAAAAAACACATTTACCTTTGTTCTTATGTGCAACGTGTAGAGTTTGGCATCTGTCTTGGACACGATTTTTAGTAAGTATATCAGTTCAGCATATCCAATGACATAACAAAGAAGGACCCCATTCATATCTTTAATGTATACTTCTCTCTAGAAATTTAGAACTAAAGGCAGTTGGCTTTGGTAAATGCTCCTAGACATATCTGTATTGTAGAAAACAAACACAAACCCACAATACAAATTTACTAACAACCACATTTACTGTTGGAGCGATTTACTAATTTTTTGTACTTAAACTCTCTTTGATATGCAATAGATATGGGCTTACTTGGGCCCTAAATTTTTCCACTTTTTAAATTAAAAAAACCACATTAACTGTTAGAACTCTTAAGAAGATCCTCATAAAATGATTTAATATCTGAAGTTAAATCATACAATATGATTGTATTGATGGCTTCATATCCAGTATTCAATCAATAGACATGCAATTGTCCGGTATTTTACAATAAGCACCAAGGAAGGAGATCTAAGGATCATGCAGCAATTTTGAAACCTTGGTGTTCTTTAACAAGAGCCATTTCGTAGTCCCAAGTATGAGTTACCTTCAAACTGTGTAGGAATGTGGTTAAACTATTTGATTCGATATACCATTTTATTATTGATCTTTTGACTTTCATCATACTTGATTTTGCAGAGCGCTGGCCGTCTTTTGCGAGCTCTATTCGAGATTGTTCTGAAAAGGGGGTGGGCCCAATTGACTGAAAAGGCTTTGAATCTCTGTAAGATGGTCAACAAGCGCATTTGGGGAGTCCAAACTCCACTTCGCCAATTCCATGGAATCCCAAACGAAATATTGATGAAAATTGAGAAAAAAGATTTGGCATGGGAACGCTACTATGATCTCTCCTCACAAGAGATTGGAGAACTAATTCGTTACCCAAAGATGGGCCGAACAATCCACAAGCGAGTACACCAACTACCCAAAGTTAACCTCGCAGCCCATGTGCAACCCATCACTCGAACAGTCTTGGGCTTTGAGCTCACAATTACTCCTGATTTTCAGTGGGACAATGATGTCCATGGCTATGTCGAACCATTTTGGGTTATAGTTGAAGATAACGATGGAGAAAACATCCTTCATCACGAGTACTTCATGCTCAAGATGCAATATATCGAAGAAGACCACACTTTGAACTTCACGGTGCCAATTTGTGAGCCGCTGCCTCCTCAGTATTTTATCCGTGTGGTCTCGGATCGATGGCTTGGCTCTCAAACTGTGTTGCCTGTTTGTTTTAGACACTTAATTTTACCTGAGAAATATCCGCCACCAACTGAGCTTTTGGATTTGCAACCCTTGCCTGTGACTGCACTTAGAAAGCCTGAATACGAAGATTTATACGCTTCATTTAAGCATTTCAATCCCATCCAAACGCAAGTATTCACAGTCCTATACAACACTGATGACAATGTATTGGTTGCAGCCCCCACAGGAAGTGGAAAAACTATATGTGCTGAGTTTGCCTTGTTGCGAAATCTCCAAAAAGGGCCAGAAAATCCCATGAGGGCGGTATACATCGCTCCTATTGAAGCTTTAGCAAAGGAAAGGTATCGTGAGTGGAGTGAGAAATTTGGAAAAGCCCCTTTAGGGCTTAAAGTTGTAGAATTAGCAGGCGAGACTGCAACAGATTTGAAATCTTTAGAGATTGGGAATATCATTATCAGCACACCTGAGAAATGGGATGCTCTCTCTCGTAGGTGGAAACAAAGAAAGCATGTGCAACAAGTTAGTCTCTTTATTGTTGACGAGCTCCATTTGATTGGTGGGCAAATCGGTCCAATCTTGGAGATAATAGTCTCGAGAATGAGGCGTATCGCCAGTCACATTGGGAGTAATATTAGAATAGTGGCACTTTCAGCTTCACTAGCGAATGCCAAGGATCTTGGAGAATGGATCGGTGCCACCTCTCATGGGCTTTTCAATTTCCCACCAGGGGTTCGTCCCGTGCCTTTAGAGATTCACATCCAAGGCGTTGATATAGCAAATTTTGAGGCAAGAATGCAGGCTATGACAAAGCCAACTTACACCGCAATTGTACAGCATGCTAAGAATGGGAAGCCTGCACTTGTATTTGTGCCTACGAGGAAACATGCGAGGCTCACTGCTGTTGACCTGTGTACATACTCAACTGCTGACAGCGAGAAGCCTTCATTTCTCCTGAGGTCGGAGGAAGAGATCACAGTCTTCCTTTCGAAAATTAAAGATGACACCTTAAAGAGGACTCTCCCGCTAGGCGTTGGATATTTACACGAAGGGCTTAGTGAAGAGGAACACGACATTGTTTTATATTTGTTTATTGGTGGAAGAATTCAAGTATGTGTATCAAGCAGCTCGATGTGTTGGGGTAAGCCAATGCCTGCCCATTTGGTTGTGGTTATGGGAACCCAATATTATGATGGGCGAGAAAATGCCCATACCGACTACCCAATTACCGATTTATTGCAAATGATGGGTCATGCGAGTCGACCTCTTGTGGACAATACGGGCAAATGCGTCATTCTTTGCCACGCTCCTCGTAAAGATTACTACAAGAAATTCCTTTACGAAGCTTTCCCTGTTGAGAGCCATCTTCATCACTTTTTACACGACCATTTAAATGCTGAAGTAGTTGTTGGAGTAATCGAAAACAAGCAAGATGCGGTTGACTATCTCACTTGGACTTTCATGTATCGAAGGCTCACGAAAAACCCTAACTACTACAATCTCCAAGGCGTTAGCCACAGGCATCTCTCTGATCACCTTTCGGATCTAGTTGAAAACGCATTGAGCGATCTTGAATCAAGCAAGTGTGTGGCGATCGAAGAGGACATGTATCTCAAACCACTCAACCTTGGCCTGATTGCTTCATACTATTACATCAGTTACACTACAATAGAGCGGTTCAGCTCGTTGTTAACTCCGAAGACAAAAATGAAGGGTCTTCTTGATATTTTGGCTTCGGCTTCTGAGTATGCTGAGCTCCTAATTCGCCCAGGTGAAGAAGAGCAGATAAGAAAATTAATCAATCATCAGAGATTCTCATTTGAAAACCCCAAGTGCACAGACCCACACGTAAAAGCCAATGCATTGCTTCAAGCTCATTTTTCGAGGCACACAGTAGTTGGAAATTTAGCTGCAGACCAAAGAGAAGTTCTCCTCTCTGCACACAGATTGCTTCAAGCAATTGTCGATGTGATCTCAAGCAACGGGTGGTTAAACCTTGCCATTCTAGCAATGGAACTAAGCCAAATGGTTACTCAAGGCATGTGGGAGAGAGATCCAAATCTTCTACAACTCCCTCACTTCACCCGGGAGTTGGCCAAAAAATGCCAAGAAAACCCTGAAAAAAGCATCGAGACGGTCTTCGATCTGCTAGAGATGGAAGACGACGAAAGGCGTGAGCTGCTTCAGATGTCAGATTCACAATTGTTGGATATCGCAGGGTTTTGCAACCGATTCCCTAACATTGATCTGAGTTACCAAGTTCTCGATGGTGATGATATTAGGCCTGGGGAAAATGTGACTTTGCAAGTTGCATTGGAGCGCGAAGTTGAGGGCCCACAAGAGCTGGTTAAAAAAGTGCACGCACCGAGATATCCGAAGGAGAAAGAAGAAGGTTGGTGGCTTGTTGTGGGAGATTCAGATACGAATCAGTTGCTTGCGATTAAGAGGGTTTCGTTACAGAGGCGGTCAAAAGTGAAGCTTGTTTTTACCGCCCCAACCGAAGCTGGGAAGAAGAAGTTCACGGTTTATTTCATGTGTGATTCTTATTTTGGATGCGATCAGGAGTACGAGTTCACCGTCGATGTCAAGGAAGAAGGCGAAGCTGGCGGTAGGAGTAATTGAGCATGAAACTGTTTTGCATATTGTGTGTATGTTCTATTTGATATCTGTAGACTTCTGTAGACATGTCGATTGTAAGAAGATGCATATGTGAATAATCATATGCATCTTCTAATGATGTATGGTTTTGCTGCTGCTGAGATTTATATTCCAGCTGCGCTTTAGACATTTTTAGTTCCTACTAGCCTGCCTGCCTGTTTTATATTACTACCTTCCAGTTTAGTGATGCTGCTTGTTATTAGTTTTGTGTAAGCGTCTTTTTACCCAACTAGATTTACAAATGTTGCATCTAACTAGAAGCACCTTTGCCCCATCAGATCGCTTGTGTAAGCCTTGGTCTCATTTTAGACGTCCTATGTTTATGATTTCTCCCTCTGTGTTTGGAGTTGCGGTCGTTCACAGCGAGTTTGATGTGGGCGATGCAATGTCAAAAGATGAATGATTTGGTGTTGGATTGGGCATAAGTTGGGATGGGACCCATTCCGGCACAAAGCAATTTAAGTGAAAGGAAGGCACCCACCACATACGCGCCATCACAATATCAGATATTCCGTTCAGCTGTCTCGCGGTATACCTTTCACCTTCTCTTCCCTTGGCGATGCCATCTCGTCCCCAATCATAATAGAAAGAACTCCATAAACATCTCCTCGAGACACCACACCGCTTCGAATTGAACTCGTTTCTAGGCAAGCAACGGCCTCAAGCAACGAATATGGCGTTGCTCTCTTCATCCCCTTCCCCCTTCGTCGCTCTCCGCTCTCGCTCCCACTTCAAAATCCCGCTTCCTAACCCTAATCCTTTCAATTCGATAGCTCATCCTTCGATCCTCCAACCTAGAGACCGAAGATTTCCCTTCAGCGGCATCGCCGCCGCTTCCAATCTCTGCGAGCAAGAAACCCTGACCTTGGACGCGAAATCTCTAACGGTGAAGGAGTATTTCACCGAGGCCGAGCTCTTGGCTGCCGTTCGTCTTCGAATCCGCACCTTCTACGAGTTCAATCAGTCCTCTTACAACATCGAGGTAGTTGAGATTCTGTGATTTAGAATCTTACATCTTTTTCAATAGAATTTGCGGTGTAATTATTGATGCTGATGTTGATTCTTGTTTGTCAAGTTCTTTTAGGATCATAAGAGGCATTTGACGGAGCGGGAGTATGAAGCATTGAAAGATCGGGTTTGTGGGATGAGAATTGGGTTCAAAAGAGTCACTTGTATAAATGCTACGCTTCCGTTGTCGCCGTCTTTGGACTATGCGCATGAATTGTGCTCGTCTTGTAAGGTATTACCGATGCATAGTAATCACCCCATGAGACATTTATTTTGTACTACAGTATGGCATAATGCACATGCTGTAGACAATATTCATGTTTTGATCTTCTCTGAGACGATTTGGAGATATGCAATGGAGAATAATGAAACTGACTAGTTAAGTGGGTTGATATTTGTTGTTTAGGAGCTGCTGGGACTAGGGAATAGGGAATATATAAAAATTTATAGTTATAGTATCGGAGCTGCTGGGAATAAGAAATGGAAGAAGAATAGTTATAGTATCGGAGATGGCTTTATAAAAGATGAGTGGAGAAGCTTCATGTAAGCTACTCAAGGAATTTGACGCTTCTTCATTGTAACTTGGTTGAATAATTTTTTTTATTGCATACACTTCTTAGACACAACCCAATACATTTCATGATAATTATTTAAAACAGATTCATGTTATTGTCATATGCTTGTTTGTTATTTTGGTACTCCTTACTAAGAACAATCAACTTTTTTGTATCAATAAATTTCAAGTTGCTACCATGAAGTTTGGCCTCTTTCTCTCGAAACTACCATAAACTTCTAAAATGATGCAAAGTGAAACTCACTAAAGAAGAATTGTTATTTTATCTCAAATCATAAAAAATCATAATAATGAGTGGGCGCATAAGACCATGTACACAGTCTATTTACAATATAGAAACTAGAATCATAAGGAAGGACACACTAAACTTTTGCTAGAAAGAACTCTCTTGAGCTCTTCCTCACTTAATTTTTTAAATTTTTAATCTTTATTTTTGGGTACTGGCCCGTAAGCTCTAAGCCTCTAACCTATACACAACACACACAAACACATCCACGCTCACCTCACACACAAGCACATAGTGCACACACGTACCAGGGGACCTACGAATTTGCCCCGAAATTGTTAATTTGTGGTCATATCCCCTCCTGGGTTCCTGTGGTTTGAACCCCGCACCCTTCCCAAGTTGGGAAGTGCCTTTGTCACTTATTAGTTTATGGTGTGAGTGAATAATGAAGAGCATAAAGCTTTCATCTCTGAACTGAAAGAAGTTTATCTTTGTTGAATTAGCTGGTGAAGGTTTTTCTTTTTTGGCAATTCTAACTGTCTTAATTTGAAAATAACTGCTATAATTGTAACCACTGATTCACATTTTTGTGTTAAACATGTACAAAATAAATTGTTTCTCTTCCTAATGTGAGATTGAAGAATGTGTGCCGGAAGGTCGCATGATCTTTAAATATAGGTGCAAACTTGTCCGTTGTTTATATTTTAAAATTTGGCACATGCCGCATCTCATTACATACCTAGTTAGAACTGATTTAATTCAAGCACCGGACCGGCTCACTGTTCAAGCCGTGTTTGATTTTTTCACTTCTCTTGGTAGAATATGAAACTTAGAAATTGTGGCTGTCCTTCCATCTTTAAATAGTAAATTAGTTATCCACATTGGTTCAAACATCTAAAACGCGTTCTTGTTAAATCTGCAGTTCTTTGAGGATGGTGAAAACCGAGTAGTAGTAGGGATTTTGGATCTTAACCAGTGCGTTAGCCTGGCAGATGAATTAATTGGGATGAGACCTCAGGTATGTAGTTTATATGATTTCTATTATTCTTTTTCTCGAGATAAAATTTAGTTTAGACTTTATATGATGAGAAAAGTAGCCTTAATTTGGGAATCTTGTGAGATTCACAGAAAAATAATCTATTTTTCTCCCTTTCCTCTTTCTAAAATCTTATTGTAGCTGTATCAAAATGTTTGTGATTATAGATGTTTTGAGTTTCATTCCAAATAGTTCAAATTTCCATGATGTTGAATGATTTTTCATCATGGAAAAGCAGTTTATGATGGTAAGTTGGATCGCGACACATTGTATCCTTTCTCTCAATTGTAATAGCACCCATAATCATGTCAGACTAAACATTATAGACGGCATAAGACTTATTGTCATAGGTGGAGATTATTTTGTTGAGCGAATTTGATATATTGGTGATGCTGGATAATGATGCACTCGTGTGCTATGGAATAATTTGAGTTTTTGTCCTGCCAAATTGCTTACATGTGGAGCACACAGAAATTTACTCTAGTATCAACATTCATGTCAACATAAATAGAAATTATGCAATAATCATCTTGTAGTTATAAAATGACTAGTTATTGCATAATCTGACATGTCGTATGATTAAACTGGCAATTTACTGCAATATTCATAATTTATACACCTCAGAAATTTTTGGGTTCCTATTATTATTCTCGGATATTCTGAAACGTTCTATAGAAAGACTAAACTATTTGTATGATGAGACTACAATGAATTCAGAATTCTGCTTATAAAACACAATTTCTGAAATGTTCCTATTATCGCTTCAAGACCGCTTTAGCGCCGCTTTACACACCTCGATGACGAGAAATCACCGTCCGATTTCCCACCGCTTCCATCGAAATCTAAGCGTTATTGTGCTCAAAACGCTTAATCAGCCGCTTTTTACAACACCGACAATACATACCCTAAAGTAATTGTTTGCTATAATTTTTTCTTTGTCTCTGTTTCTCTGTATACATCCGTGCTCTCACACACACATCATTATATAGATAGATAGAAATATGGCGGGATCAGTATTTAACTGCCTAGTTCTTACTAAATCTATCAGAGAAGTCATTATTAAATCAGTCAAAAGAATGATTAAATCAGTCAAAAGAATGATTATCCTTTCCACTAGTTTTGAGACTTATCCTATGCTTTTTCATTGATTGTGCTCGTTAAAAGTATGTTTGTATTTTGGCAACTTATATGGTGTTCATTTACTTTGAAGTGTTGTCTTGAGATTGAAGTGGCTAAGAAAATTTTAACTTAACTACCAGGGCGCTGGATTAGACCTCACGAGGGCGTACTTAAGCAATGTTTGTGTTGCCAAGGAGCTGCAGAGAAATGGTTTGGGCCATGCAATAATTGCTAAATCTAAAGAAGCTGCTAGAGAATGGGGTGAGTAGCACAGTTTGCTTTTAGACCTTGTCTTTGTATTGCTTCTTTCATTGACACCATATACAACTGAAGCACAAAATCAACTTGTTGGTCTCTAGGTAAGCCTTAAATGAATGAACTGGTTAAGAGGTTCTAATAGATATGGACATTTTGAAACATCGTCCAACACGACATTCTGAAGACCTATGCCTTGGTACATAATTTCATGCTAACTGTCTGTGCTCCAATTTTTGATAGACATAAAGGAGAAAGCTAATTACTCTTTTTACTAGGTTATTGAATACAATTGTAGAGAAGGAAAAAGTATTTAGAATTCAAAATCTCTTTCCTGGTGAAATAAGAGGAACAAGTCATTCCTTGTGCTTATTATTTGATCGGAATGGCTATAGTGGTGCTTTCATATTCTTTTTTTCCTGACTAAAGAGCTTTCATATTCTTCCAGCTCCTTAATTTTATGTGACATGTCTCGCATCTAGTTACTTTCTATGTACACCAATGGGAATTTCAAGAACTTCATTCTTATTAGCTACCTTAAAGACTCTTAATTAGTTGGTGTTAAACACTATGCGTTAATTTTCTATTCACCAGCATCTTATGGACCAGATGAGACTAGCATATTACAATTCAGACTCAATTTGAACTAGACCATGTATAAGACTCGCATTAAATTGGACTCTTAAAGTCAGTTCTTCAGATCAACCGCAATGTGCTATGGATCTTGCCTCAGTTTAATGGAAAACTTAGCCTATATTTTGCATTTAAAATTATGCTCGTGCATCACAAGGTTATCAATAGGGTAAGCAAGATGTCAGTTGATGATGGGATTATCATATGTTTTCTCGGAGTAGAAACCGTGAGTCCCAAATGTATTTAATTAGCGTGGGAGAAAAAATAGTGTTTGTGACTATATTTTTTGTGGTGCTGGTGCAAGTGAGATTAGAAGCCAGGGACGGCGAGAAGCTATACCAGAATTTTATCATGGCACTTGCCATCTGTTCTTGCATGCAAGATAATGGCTCACAGCTGTTGACTAAATTTGGAGGTGACCATATATAATTTAATAAATTGTTAAATTTGGGTCATGTCAGCCGATAGATCTGTTCGGGACCCCCAGCAATACGCTACAAGTGATATCGTTTTGTCTGGATATCATCGGATATATTGATATATCGGCTGCTTCATATCGGCAGATATATCACCGATAATTCAATATATCGGGTTCAATGAGTTATTTTGGGTGCCGGGCTTGGTGTTGGTAAGCTTTGGAAATGCATTGCCCACAATTCATTGATAGAAAAACAATTAGAGAAGAAGAAACAACTTGTAGGTTTTTTTTAGCTACTAGCTAATACAGTACATATCTACGGTTCAACCTTCTTTTCTTTCTATTATGTGTGTAGATCTTTTCTTTTGACATGATTTATTTTGTTGTATGTTCTTGCATGTAGCTAAGAGTAACTCTATATGATGTATGATATTTTAGGTTCTTGTCGTGTATCTTATATCCATAAAGATCATAGTTATAAACATGTTAGTATAGTTTGAATGTATCCGCTTCGGGAATCGAATTGGTGATCTCTCACTTTGGAGAGGAAATTAATATTTATGAACATGTCAATTGCCTACGTATCATGATATGTTTGTTGTGTATTTAAAGTATGTGAAATGAACTTCTGGTATGAACATCGGATATTGACCATATCCCAGATATATCATTTGATTTCTGCAAGCCGATATGGAATACACCCATCCAACACGATCCGGATATCTGATTCCATAATTATTTCCCAAGCTTAGGCTGTCGTTCAATTAGGTTAAGGGACAATTATATAACAGCTCAACTCCTAAATCAGTTAAACTTGAACCCCCAATCTGACCTTGGGCTAGTTAATCTTGATCAGGTTTTATATGGTTGGATTGGGTTTATTGAGAGCTTATAACACTGAATCTGAATTATAGGCAAACCTAGAGACATTTAATAGGGGTACAAAGAACAATTATCAAGACCATATGCAATTGAAACAATAAACAAATAACAGGCACAAGCAAAAAGAGAGCAATAATTAATGCGGATCTCAATTAAGCTATATATATATATATATATATATATATATATATATATATATATATATTATGCCTTAACAATATTAAGTAAGAACGATGAGTGGGAGGGATTCCTACGTCCAAAACATGAGTTTCATTTCACCAATTTTCCGTCTACATTCGCACCACAAAGCCTTGACAATATCAAATAAGTACATTTAGGATGTGGTTGAGTACTATCCTTTCTATGTCCTTGGTTGATCTGAAGCAAATTTTTTTAGTCTCTACTCTTCAGTTTTAAAACTCTTCTTGGACATATTGCTTAAATGCTTGTTCTCCACTTATAGATTGAGTTGAAATTGCAATAAAAGCTCAAAGCTCACATTTTTCTTCGGGGAGGGATATTTTTGGTTTGGTTAGAGTATTTTTTTCCATAGCCTCATAAGTTGCTGCAAATGCTATTCTTCTCAATTACTGAAAGTCTATATACATAGAACTGAGTGTGTGAGAGTACCTTTCTAAAGCACGGATGCAGACACGGGACACGACATGTTTGTAAATAGGACACGAGGACAGGGCTTAATTATATATATTAAACAAAATATAGTAAATTATATAAAAAAAGTATTAATACAACCTTAAAAGCCTAAAAAAATAAAGCAAAGGTTATTGATGGATGTCCTTTTCAGATCTCCTTCAGATGTTGTCTTCTGTCGATCTCCTGCTGGGTTCTGGAGGGGATCCCCTGTTGTGTGTGGGTCTCAATGGATTTTGAGGAGACTTGGTAGTTGGAGGAGTTGGACGCCAAGTACCTGCAAAGAAGTCCCGGGGTGGTTTGAAGCCACCGAGGACCCTCCGACGATCAAGTTAGTACTAGATCCGATCCGAACAGCGTAATGGCTAAATGAATCAAAAATGACTTACTTGACCCCTCTGTGATGGGGGTTTATATAGCGGTGGAAGCACGTAGCAGCGGCCCGCAAATCTCGTTGGCAGTTACGCTCCCGACGTCCGGCCCGCGTAAGGAGCGGATCACCCATTAATGGGGATCGTGATGGCATGGAACGTGGGGCGTTGCTGGCGGAGAATCTGCGCGTGACGAGATTTGCGGAGCGGCGGTTACACCTGTGAGCGGTGGAGTTGGTCGGTCGGGGGGACCGAGGAAGACGACCTCTGCTGGGGAGCTCGGAGGCGAGCAAGAGGGCCGAGGAGTCTTGGTCTTGTGGCAGCTCGGGTCTGGCCGAGGGGCCGAGGAGGCCCATTTGCAGGGGGTCCCGAGGAGGGCCAGCTTGTGCTTGCAAGTCGGGTACAGGGGTGGCCTGGTCGGCCTATGTGGGCCCTCTCTTCTGGGTCTTGGGACGCGTCATCTGTCACGTGTCCTGTTCTTTTCAGGAAAAGGCGTCGCCAATATTGAGCATCATCATTAGCCCCCCACTCTTGTCCCGACCAGCCAGAGGGTCAGGTCAGGAGTGGACCACCGGACCGCTCGGGGTGAGATCCCTCCTAATGGTTTCGTCGGGACGCGTCCCCGGGCCGCGAGCTGTCTTTTCTGCCAACGAATCAGGGCGAGATCTCCGCGTTCAAGGAGGGTGCGCCGGTTCGTGTACCTTGCCTTTGAAGTGACGGCCCACGTGTCAAGCGTCAGTTGGCTGACGCGACGTGTGCAGACCTGAGACGTCTGAAAAGGTGAGGTCCAGTGTGGGGATGGCAAATGGAGCAATCGGGGCCATCAGATGCGAGGAGGCGTCTTGGCGGGAGATGAAGGGCACCGTTGGATGAGGTCGCTTGCGGCGATAAAATGGGGTGAGGCCCGCTCCGGGGCCCCTACTCCTTCATATCTCCCGTTCCAAGTCTCGGTTGCTCGGCGCTCGTATTCTTCCTTCCACTTTCGTTTCCCGAGGATCATTCTTCCTAAGGTTAGATGTCTTCTCTTGTCGAGTTGGTAGATGTCGTTGGGGTAGGTTCTAGGAACCCCTTAGGTGAGCCTGAGTCCTCCCGGGGGGCAAGGGTTGGCCTCTCTTCCCGGGATCATGTGGCGGGGGCAGCCTCCAGGGAGGAGGCGGTAGATGCTGCCCCCAGTGCCTTGTGTTGGATAAGGCACAAAGACGAGCTTGCCAACGCGCGGGCTCGCTTCCACTTCCCCTCGCGCTATACGCTCCGCCTGGCCAAGGAGGGAGAGAGGGCAAACCAAGTATGGGGCAGGGAGATCGCCTTGTATTTGGAAGCATTTTGGGGTGGAATGCGTCTGCCCTTCTCTCCTGAGGTCGTTGAAGCGTTGAACTTCTTCGGGTTAGCCCCCGGTCAGTTGGTGCCAAACTCGTGGAGGATTCTCCTCGGGTTTCTGGTCCGCCTGAAGTTACAGGCGATCCCCTTCAGCCTTTCCCTCCTTGATTCTTCCCTCGTCTTTAAAAAACACCTCGGTGGTCGAGCGGGCGACCCGAGGTGGGTTCATCTCTCTTTCAGAAAGCGACCAGGGGGCCCCGCTGGGACGGGGGTTGTGGCTTTGCCTTCTTCCATTCATGACTGGAAGAAGAAGTTCTTCTTCGTTTCCCCTCCCGAGGGCGAGGACTGGCCCGTGCCTATGGAGTGGTCGAGGGAGAAGCACTTGCCGGGGAACCAGTCCAGTGACCCCGCCGCGGTGAGAGTGGCGTCGTGGGAGCCCATCCCCCGCTACGACGTGCTGTTGTCTGAGAGGGTTCTGAGTTGGGCCGGACTCAGCCCCGTTGAGTACGTCGGTAAGTTTAGGTTTGTTTTTTTTGGCTCGTATATTGCCTGTGTCACTGACTCCTTTGCACTCGGTTTTGTGCAGGACCTATGGATTTGGACTCGCTCAGAAAGTCCATGCGCCGGCCGAGGCCGGTCGCGAAGGTTGGGGGTGCCGGTTCTTCCCGTTCACAGCCCGCCCGGGCTCCTTCTCCCCCGGTGGTAACGCCTCGCGAGCGCTCAGAGGCGGATCTCGCCCCGGGGCCCAGCAAAGCGTCGAGTCGGAGGCGGGCTCGAATTTCGGAGGACCTGGCCTCGGAGGAGGAGACCGGCTCTCCCACAAGGCCGTTCAAGAGGAGGTCTGCCCGGGGATTGTCTTCGCCGATCATGGTGGAGGAAGGCGGTCTCCAGTTCGCCGTGCCTTCGGGGCTATCCGTCGCGGATAGCCCGCTGCATGAGATGGAGGCGTCGGTCGGGGGTAGAGTCCCCGGGGGGACCTTCAGGGCTCAGCTGGCGTCCATCGCCCAGGAGTCTGTGCGGGTAAACACTTGTCTTTCATCGTTATTATTCTTTGAGGTTCGGTGCTTCTCTCATCTTCCTGATCTCTCTTCCGCCTTTCAGGTCCTTCAGCACGTTGCCCTCGCCTTGCGCATGGAGGCCGAGGTGGTTGCCCTCGCGATGAAAGCTGCGGGCCAGCTAGCCTCGCTGGAAGAGAGCTCCAAGCGGGAGTTGGAGGCGGTGAAGGCAAGGGTCGTCGCCCTGGAGGGTGAGGTGGAGGCCGGGAAGCGAGAGGTTGCCCAGCACCGCGAGACCGCCGTGGTCGCTGAGGTCAAGCGTGAGGACGCTCAGGTGCTGGCCGACAACCTGAAGAAGACAGTAAAATCCCTTCGGAAGGAGCTGGGGGCGGCGACCGAGTGGGCGAAGTCGACCGACCTAAGAGCGACCAAGTTGGTCGACCTCTCGGCGGCGAAGGCGGTATAGGGCTACAAGAAGTCGAAAGACTTCTATGATGACTTGGCCGTCGCCACGACCCTCATCTGGCACGAGGCCCTCGACGCTGTTAAGGCCCGAGTGCCGGGGTTTGCCGATGAAGAGCTCCGGGCCTTGTATCCCCTCGCGGACACCAGTGGGCAGGGGCAGAAGATTAATGACGAGGAAGTCGCCGAGGACCCAGCTCGCCTTGCGGAGGATGTCGAGGGCCCTGAGGTCGCTCCTGGCCCCGAGGCCTAAAGCCCCGTCTTCCTCCTCTTTTTTATTTTGCTGCGTCTAGATCTTTGTAAGCCTTCGGGCATTTTGTTAGGCTGGGGAGCCAAGAATACCCTCTGTAAAGACCGTCTTTTCATAATAAAACTTTTTCTTTCTTTGGCTTCCTTGATTTGCGCTTTTGTCTTTTGTTCATGAAGAACGCTCGTAAATTTTTCTTCTTGCGTTGTTGGGCCTCCGTGTCAGGCCGGCTATCTGCCTAGCGATCGTCTGTCGAGTTGATTCATGCGCTGCTGAGGAGAAGGCGTCTCCATGGCCCCGAACTCGAGGGGAGATCGCTCGAGACTTGGATAGACCTGATGCCCTTGGTTGGCAGCTCGGGCCGTCCGTGCGTGGTGGGCGGAGGGCTGCCCGCCTTATTTGGACCTAGCAGGGTAGCTGCCCGGTTGCCTCTTGCGAGGGCTTTCGATCCTTCAGGACAGGGACCGAGCAGGGTTGCTGCCCAGTGCCTCTTGGCGAGGACTTTGATCCCTGTCGGTTGTGGTAGGAAGCTACCAGCCGGGGATAGCCGAGCAAGGACTCGACTGCCTCTGGGAGGACTTTGGTCCTTGGCACGGGAGGGGCTGTAGAAGCCTACCAAGGACCCTTGGCCGGGCAGGGTTACTGCTCGGTGCCTCTTGGCGAGGGCTTTTGTCCTGAAGGATAGCCGTGCGAGGGATCCTCGGGCTCGATCGATCGCCTCTGGGAGGGCTTTCTGATCCTTGGCGTTGAGGTAGGGAGGCTACCCGCCAGGGATAGCCGAGCGATGGTTGTGCTCGACTGCCTCTGGGAGGACTTTCTGATCCCTGGCGTTGCGGCAGGGGAGCTATGTTAGTTATATGTATGCCCTAGAGGCCATTACTGTACATATGATGTATATTGTAGTGGATGCTTGGACATATATAGGGAGGACTTTCTTGCTCGACATGATAGTATGCTATCTTGTTACTCTTTACCTTAACGTGTACACTGATTGTCTCTCTGTTACATATTGGTAAAGCCCTTAGGATGTGTACTTGACTACCTGGACTATGATGCGGATCATACTAGTGGGGACATGGTAGTCCATAAGTACATCCTTCAAGGTCCCTAGTCGTGGGTGTATCGATGCGGGGCATCGATATACCAGAGTAGACTAGCGTATATCTTCTCGACCCATACAGATGGGCGATGGATGATCCCATATCCATTGGTGTTTGACATCAGAGATTATATACGGGTGCTCAGTGGAGACTGGGTACACTGGACGGACTCGCCGAGAACTCCCAGATGGTATTATACCTTACGTCAGATGGCAGTTCTCTGGTGCCACTGGTACAGGTTAGTCTGTAGACCCGAGATCGTCATAGAGTCTTGTGTGATTCCCACTGTGCTTTGATTTCCACCTTACCACGTCCAAGAGGGCGTGCAAAACGGTGGCTTTTGGGTACAGTCCCGAATCACATAGAGGCAATGAGCGATAGGAGGGAATTCGTCTCTCCCGGTATAGGGAGTTGATGTTGCGCTGTGTTCGATTGGCTATAACCGGAAATCCCTGGCCAGGGTTGCTGAGATTTACTGGTAAGTGTTACCAGTAGTTTCTCGAACTGTTATAGACCTCATATCGACACGACTTATCGAGCTACTGGGGTCTGACGTTTACCACCCCTAGGCGAGATATGCGACATATCAGACGAACAGACCGGACTGTACGGTAAGTGTTACTGGTTGGATTCACAGGAGTGTGAGCGGGCTTGCTCGTCGATCTTCTGATCGCTCAATACCCGGGTGGCCGTTACGTTTAGCAGACCGCTTGCGGCTTGTGGGTGTTTGATATGATCATCACCTGCTGCCGGCTTATTGACGAGTCTTTAGAGTCCTACACAGAGGTTTCCTGGCTCAAGCGAAACGAAATAGGAGCGCATATGAGATATGTGCGGGACCGAGAATTATACCAGTATGTGATACTGTATTCTATTCTCGCGATTTGTATCATTGGTCGGTTATATATGATATAGCCGGGTTACCGAATCAAGTGTTGATTCGATACATTGATACACTAGATATTAGTCGGTTATATGCGATATGACCGGATCGTTAAATCAAGTGTTGATTTAGTGATTTAATGTATAATTATATATTTGATATATTACTTTACATTAACTAGTATTGGTTCACTTAAGATGGATTTTCTCACTTGATGTGCACATTGTATATATGATATAGTTTTTGTGCACTAGTTTGTATCATGTTTGATGATACATGCAAACTTGGGTGTGTATGATTAAACCATGGTTATGTTAATGGTTAGGGTTTTGATTTACTTATTTATTTATTCTCTTAATTCATTTTTGGCAAAAAGAGAAATGGTGGCTTGCTTTGTTTTACATTGAAGCTTCATGAAGCTTTGAAAAAGTCTACCATTTTTGTTTCATGCCTAACCTAACCATTCACCTAACCTTAGTTTACTCTCTACACATAATCATGGTTGCTAATATGATAAGAATCACTTGTTTTCTATTATTAATTATTTCTTATCATATTATCATCTTCTTCTTCTTCAAGAAGAAAGAAGCTTGCTAGCTTCAATGGTGAAATGAGAAAAAGAGTGAGAAATCCAATTCTAAAGTGAACCCACTTCCTATTTCTTCATCCTCTACCACCTGCCAAGTAGTATAGGGTGTTTTCTTCACAAGTTTCATGAATTGGTGAAGTTGGAGCTTGATCTTGAGTTGCCTCGACGTAGATCATCTTCGGCATCGAAGTCGATGACCTAGCACGGTCATTTCTCCGATGGAATCAACACTAGAGTCCGAGATCCGATGATCGCAGCGAAGGGACATCGTCAAGGAGCTTAGGAGGTGGAGGACCGGATCTACAAAGGTTGTATTTTCCGTTCGCTATTTGTTAAGTTGTTAACTAGTTGCAAGTTTCGCCTAAAACTCTAGTCAACGATCGCATTAGGGTTTCTCGGCACCGGAAATTTTTGAATTTGGCATGGTTGATGCCTTGTGAGACCTCCTTAGAGTGCCCAGGAACCCTACAAGCTACCCGCCAGGGATAGCTGAGCGATGGTTGGGCCCGACTGCCTCCGGGAGGACTTTCTGATCCCCGGCGTTGCGGTAGGGGTGCTATCCGCCAGGGGTGGCCGAGCAGGGCAGCTGCTAGGTTGCCTCTTGGTGAGGGCTTTGGTCCCTGGCGCTGCGGCAGGGAAGCTACCCGCCAGGGGTGAACGAGCAGGGCAGCTGCTGGTTTGCCTCTTGGAGAGGGTTCTGATCCCCGGCGTTGCGGTAGGGGAGCTACCCGTCGGGAATGATTGACTAGGGCAGCTGCTAAGTTGCCTCTGGGAGGACTTTCCGATCCCTGGCGTTGCGGTAGGGAAGCTACCCGCCAGGGATAACCGAGCAGGGCAGCTGCTCGGTCGAATAAGAGGTTTTGCCCGACCATACATCTGGGGAACTGGAACGGTTAGCATGCGTATTGAATGCAGGGGGAGGTGAAGCGCCAGGGCCGCGTCGCTTCGGTTCCGTCGGAGGAGGCTTAGTGATCGCCGCGTGGCAGCAACTCCTTGGGCGAGAGTGGGCGACCGTTGAGCTCCTCTGAGGCGCGGTGGTCTATATAAGGCTGAAGGAGCATTAGATCTTCCTTCCCTTGCAAACGGAGCGTTGAGAATGCAGGACTTCCCATTTACCATCCCCGACATCATCAATTTCGAAGATGTGTACCTGTATGATCAGAACTGTACCGAGGACATGGTGCAGTTGGTGTACAGGAGCATCGAGGACCACTTCAGCCGGTTGCTCCCCCGACGTTCTTCCCTGTTGCAGCTGCTGATGTACTCCATCTGGAGGGCGTCGCCGGGGCTCTACAACCCCCTGTCCGAGCAGCTTTATGACGAGGCCGTGGGCAAGCTGCGGTCTTTGAGGCGCTTCGGCCTCATCTTCGCGAACCGGCTGGCTCGCTCGGAGGCGCTCGTCCGCGAGTGCTACGAGCTGAGGCTCGGGATCAACGCGTGTGGGGGGAACCGAGGGGAGAGGTTGGACCTTGCGAGGCCTTGATTGGCGGAGATCTTTACCGAGTATCATGAGCAGTGCTCTCTACACCCCTTTCCCCCGCTTTTGTAATATATTTTTTTTCTTTCTGCATGTACGGCTGAGGAGCCCATAATACCCTCCCTTTTTTGAATAAATAAGATCTTTTCTACTTTCTTCGCAATGTTCTGCTGATCTTTATTAAATTGACAATAGGCCCTAAGGAGAGTTTACATTGCCTCAAAAGAAAAGTACATTCTAATAGATGACCCCATCAGCGTGGCCCTGGCAGCTTGCTGGTCTCCGTGCTTGGCACCGGGTACGGGGCTGTCCGGGCGCCGGACTGGTCGTCTGAGGAGGCAAGCATGATCTGACCGATGGTCAGCTCGGCAGGAGGTGGACGCTGCTCCTGTTCGCGGTCGGCCTGCCGTTTATCCCTTAACTAAGCGGCGATGTGCCCCGATCGGATGAGCTCCTCGATGTAATCCTGGAGTTGCTTGCAATCCTCGGTGGCGTGGCCTAGCGTCCGGTGGAAGGAGCAGTATGGGCCCCGGGTTCGCTTTGAGGCCTGACGCGGGATTGGAGGGAACTTGAAGAACCCTTCGCCTTGGGCCTCCTCCAGTAACATCGCGAGGGAGACGTTGAGCGGGGTGTACTCTTGGAACTTCGGGTGATAGGGCTGCTGACGCTCCGGCCTCTCCTCCCGAGCCCTGTTCTTCTGGTCGGAACGATCTGCTCGGGGGAGGTTCGCGTTCACCTCGGACTCCAGCTGGACCTCGCTCTCGGTCCACGCCTTGACCTCGACCATGGTCTTAGGCTGTGCCAACGCGAAGGAGCGCAGCCACTCCTTGTGCCTCAGACCAGATCTGAGCGCCGTGATGACGGTCTCATCCCGGTGCTCGGGAACCTCGAGGAGGGCGTTGTAAAAGCGGGTGATGTAAGCTTTGAACATCTCCTTGTCTCCACTTTTAATTGTGAAGAGGTAGTCGACCGTGCGCTTCTGCCGACGGTTCCCAACGAAGGTGGAGATTGAGCGAGGCTCGAGTCCTCGGAACCAGTCCCGACCAGAACGGATGAGGGTGGCTGGGAAGGCTCTGCACTGGGCGGCATCGGAATGGTCCTGGAAGCTCATTCCCGCGGTGAAAGCATCCAAATAGTCTTTGGGGTCGGTTTTCCCGTCGAACAGAGAGACCTTCGGGGGTTTGTTGCGCAAGGAGACGTGGACAGCGAGCAGTTCCTCGGTGAACGGCTTGGTGAGCGAGTCGGCGGCGTACTCGGCCCCGTCGGCCGAGAGGTGACCTTCCCGGCGCATGCCTTCGATCTTCTTCTCAAGGGCGTCGAGTCGGCCGTGGTACCCCGAGGACTCGGCGCCTCGCGATCCCTGGCCCCCGCTGTGGGAGAGCTGCGTCTGGGCACGGCTCCGGTTCCTCTCGATGAGGTTCCTCAGATCCCCAGGCGCGGTGGCTCTCGAGCTGTCGTGGCGAGCCCCTTCTGTGCGACCCCGTCGGGGGAGTGGGTGCC
Source organism: Agapanthus africanus (assembly GCA_030015575.1). Lineage (NCBI taxonomy): Eukaryota > Viridiplantae > Streptophyta > Magnoliopsida > Asparagales > Amaryllidaceae > Agapanthus > Agapanthus africanus. The sequence goes on along the minus strand of CM057339.1, from coordinate 177,042,583 downwards.
GGCCATGCCTGTGGGCAGGCGAGGTGACCGACATCTCCTCAGGGGGGCAAGGGTCGTGAGGAGGTTTGGGGCGCGGTGCTCCGGCGGCGGACCTTGGGGTGGAGCCGCGAGGTGCCTAACGGGCCTCGAGGAGTATCAGTCCGTGAGATCCGTGGTCAGGAGCCGCAGCCAGCCGGTGGTCGGCCGTGCCGACTGGGGCAGAACATTCAGGATGCGGAGGAACGGCGAGGTGGGGCCCAGGCCCGGCTGTTTGGGCATGGATGAGCGCCTCCACAAGGGACTGTAGCCGATCTATTCGGCTAGCAAGGGCATGGATGATGGTCGCCGGGGGAGGGGGGGTGTTCATCCGTGCCTCCGGCGAGGGGGAGGGGGGGTTCATCCGTGCCTCCGGCGAGGGGGAAGCGGCGGCTGGTACCCGAATCTTCTGGATGGTCGCTTGCCATGTGGACGGAGATCGGAAGGCCAACTTTGTTTTTTGTGGAGTTTGCTTTCCCACAGACGACACCAACTGATGGATGTCCTTTTCAGATCTCCTTCAGATGCTGTCTTCCGTCGATCTCCTGCTGGGTTCTGGAGGGGATCCCCTGTTGTGTGTGGGTCTCAATGGGTTTTGAGGAGACTTGGTGGTTGGAGGAGTTGGACCCCAAGTACCTGCAAAGAAGTCCCGGGGTGGTTTGACGCCACCGAGGACCCTTCGACGATCAAGTTAGTATTAGATCCGAGCAGCGTAATGGCTAAATGAGTCAAAAAATGGCTTTTGACCCCTCTGTGATGGGGGTTTATATAGCGGCGGAAGCAAGTAGCAGCGGGCCCGCAAATCTCGCTGGCGGTTACGCTCCGGACGTTACGTCCGCGTAAGGAGCGGATCGCCCATTAATGGGGATCGTGATGGCGTGGAACGTGGGGCGTTGCTGGCGGAGAATCTGCGCGTGGCGAGATTTGCGGAGCGGCGGTTACGCCTGTGAGCGGTGGAGTTGGTCGGTTGGGGGGACCGAGGAAGACGACCTCTGCTGGGGAGCTCAGAGGCGAGCAAGAGGGCCGAGGAGTCTTGGTCTTGTGGCAGCTCGGGTCTGGCTGAGGGGCCGAGGAGGCCCATTTGCAGGGGGTCCCGAGGAGGGCCAGCTTGTGCTTGCATGTCGGGTACAGGGGTGGCCTGGTCGGCCTATGTGGGCCCTTTCTTCTGGGTCTTGGGACGCGTCATCTGCCACGTGTCCTGATCTTTTCAGGAAAAGGCGTCGCCAATATTGAGCATCATCAGTTATAACTTTATCCGAACTATAAGTTTAGCACAAACAAATACATATATAAAACATATAAGAATTCGATCCATAAGAGTTTAAACAAACAAAACATTAACCCCTTTTAATTGGTGCCGCTTTTCATATACCATAGTATCAATATGGACATTTACCTTTTCTAATTGCAGTCCGTTATGAAAGAGATTTAACCTCCACTAATTAGTGGCATCGTCTCTTTCTAATAGTGCATCATGAAAGAGATTTAACACCTCCACACTATCTAGAAGTATCGGCCACGTGCAATATGGATGAACACGGGTGTGTCTGCAAGTTTGTCTAGCCGTTCGATACGTGTCGGAGTGTTGGACATGGCCACGACAAGTGTCCATCATGCTTCCTAGGTACCTTTCAAAAAAATTCCCCTCCGCTGCTCTAATATTCCGGTGACTTAAAACAGCTGTTATTTTCACAGTTTATCAACATGATTTTTACTACATTTTAGAAAATTTAACTCGAATGATGATTACATGTAAACTAATAATGGAGAACTTTCCAATCAGTTGATTATGAGTTGGCTGGCCATCTTGAATCTTTTGAAGTGCTGATGTAGGTCAAACTTCCTCATGTATCAGAAATAAGTGGGCTGACTCGCTCACACACTCACACACACACTCACATACGTACGCGCGGACACACACTTACACATACTCACAAATACATATGCGCGCGTGCACTCGCTCACACTATCTCAATTAACTATAATACATTTTACCCTAAATTCATCTAAAATAATTCTATAATCCATCTTATCCAAAATTAATCTAACAAATAAATTCATCGATTACCTATAATACTTATATCTTCAACTCTAACCCTAAATTAGCAAATTTATATTTCAATTTTTCATCTATTTTCAATTTTAAAATCCATCTAAAACAATTTTCTTCAATTATATTTTAATGCTAAAACCAATCAACCTCCAAAATCATAATAAATTTCAAACCCATCATTCTACAACCGATTCAATTCTTCATTATCCATATTTAATATATCAAACCAACACAAATCATATATTATAATCACCTAATTTCAAAGTTTAATAATCTAATTGACAAAATTAGGGATAGGAAGAGAAAACACTAATTTTGGCCGGATTTGAAAAGGAAAAGAGCGATTGGAAGCTCGTACACCACCAACTGCAACAACAACACCCATAAATAAAATTTGGGTTAAATTTTATAATTTTTTGAAAATTTGGGGCAAAAGGGGATGGGTATTACCTTGACCGTGGGTTGAAATTAGGGAACAAAGAGAAAGAAGAGCCTTCGCGGCTCTTATCTGATCGACCTATTAGCGATCGTTCTAAACGGTCGCTAATATTATATGAACGGTCGTCAATACATTAGCGACCGTTCATTATTGGCCGTATAATATATACGGCCGCTAATAATTTATTAAGAACCGTATATATATACACGATGCCTAATAAACGGTCTCTAATGTGTACAGTTTCTACACGTAATTCCAACAGCACATCCATGTTTTAAAACAAACATAACTCTTAAATCAGGATGCCTATTGATATGAAGCCAATTTTACTGTTTAGATAATCAAGTATATCTCATATGCCTTCTATATTGTTCTGTCCGATTTTGCGCATATAATTTATTATGAATTTTGTAAACTGCGTGACACTGGTTGCCTTTAATTTAGCGAACATTTATCTAACGCTGTAACGACTCTGAAATTTCTGTACAAATGTAATTTATTCAAATGTATAGAAAGAGTATTTCAGCCTGATTAGAAGTTATAAGTTATTTTTGTTCAATAAAAGTAAGAAACAATTTGTAGCTCAGTGGTTAAGCATCTCTACTGCTGTGCCATATCCTGTGCGTTTGATTCCCATCAGTTCCAATTATTTATATAATTTTTCATTTTAACTTTTCAGAAGCCCAAAAGTTGCATGTGCAATACACGGAGAATTGAAAAGTTTCAGAAAAATCAAACGTGATAAATGAGGAGTTAACACGGAATATAACATATGGCATGAATCTCAAGATAGATGGACTAAATCTAATTGTCCAAATCTGTATTTTTAAACAATATTAAAGTATTTTTCATAAAATCCCTCGAGAAATGCAAACAATATAAATACAATAATAAATATTTAAGGACTCTAAATTAATATAGGTTTAAGCGGTATCATTTTTTCGAGCCCTAGGGAGCCGGAGAAAGTGAGTGCTTGCCTACTCAGATTAGACAGCACTGCAAATTAACGGAGTTTATCAATGGCAATTGTCTTGGAAAAAGACACAAATCCCGCAGTCCATGTGCAGCAGTTGTCTGATTGCCCCCGAACTTAAGAAATTCAAAAGCTAAATCCTTTCACAAGATACTGACTCCAACCTGAATCCAAACTCAAACTAGAATCCAAAATCAAATACAACTTGAATACTTGATCTTGAACCTGAACACTTGAACCTGAACATCCAAACTTGAATTTGAATACTTAACTTGACTTGATCGAACCATGAATATAACTTGACATGAATATCTGAACACATGATTACAACTTGAACATGAACTTGTACTTTTATATTCATGGATTCGGCGAAGACCTATTAACCTGAACGACTCACTACAATACGTGGGAATAAAGTGGTAGATTGGGATGGAACGTATATCGTAGCACTAGAGGTCACTTTAAAAGACCCCTACACGAATTCACATGCCGTTATCTCGTGAGTTATGATGGGGTCTTGTACTACATGTTACCATAGTGCACGGGGTAAGATGGACTCCTCTCGTATACATGAATAACTTTTTTATCAAACTACAAACAACCACGTTAGAATATCAAATCTTATACATATAAATGGTCATACTTAGATACCCTCATATACAACCTTACATATTCACATTTGCTTGATTTCTCTTTATTTTATATACCATCTTCTTTAACTTCTTTGGGGACTTACCGAGCGTTAGTTCGCTGATGACATTCTTCTCTGTTTCTTTTTTTGGAATGTTCGTCAGGAGGACCAGATTCGGAGAAGATAGAGCCGATCCCGTAGGACTTGGACCAGTTTGCTTCTCAGCCTACCTATTAGCTCCTGCTTATATTTACTTTCAGTACGCCATTATTTAGGCATTTGTTTTATCATTATATCTTTTTATTACAAACAGCTGTATGTAAATTTGAATGTAAATAAAGTTACCGTTTCATCTTATTACGCTTGTTATTCTTGTACATTGTTATATTGCTTATTTACGCTTAATGTATTCTTATAGTAAATACGTTGCGGGCTTGCCACGTCACCATTTCCTTATACTCGGAAGCAGGGCGTGGCATGTTTTATTGGCGGCCCATGCAGGTCAGTTCTGTATGAAGTCTTAAGCAATATATCATAAGAATTATAAGAATCGGTAACTATAAATTACTTGCATTTTCAAACTTCTTTAATCTATCCTAACCTTTTCTCTTCTATCAAGGTGATGGATTCTCCAAACAACACGACCATCAGTGTCAATGGCAACACACCACCACCTACCCTATCTCTTCCCCCTACCGTCGCGACGCCGATCAATGAACAGACAGTACTTCTTGAAGCCATCAAAAGTCTGCTGGAGGGCCAGCAGCAGCAGACTGCTATTCTCATGAGCCGTCCTGAAGCCGAAGTACATGGAGTAAAGCAATTTCGGGCATTGCGTCCAAAGAACTTCTCAGGAAAAGAGAGTCCTCTTGAGGCTGAAGAATGAGCCCAAAGTATCGAGGACGACCTTACAGCAGCGCAGGTACCAGACATAGCTTGGGTTCGTGTGGCCAAGCTTCAATTCACGGACAACGCAAGAGTCTGGTGGAAAGCCGTCTTTCATGACCAATAGAGTGGAAGACGTTCCACGCTCTATTCAATGCGAAGTTTTTCCCCGAAACTACCCATTTTGAGATGGAACAACAGTTCATCCGCCTACAATAAGACTCTATGTGGGTAAAATCAGTGGATGAATATGATGCCGAATTCATCATGCTTAGCAAGTAAAGAACTCGTCTCAAATTCTGTTTCGTAAAACACGTAACTATCCTGACATCAACATCATATCAGGTTTGCAACATATCTGATCCCTACTGATGAGATTCAGGCTAGACGATTCCAACAAGGCTTAGACTCGGAGATTCAAGCGGCATTAGCCACATGCAACTATCTAACTCATGAACTCGCTCTGAAGGCAGCGCGCTGTTATGAATCTGTGGTCAAGAAGAAGGGTAAGTCTCAAGCAGCTAGAATCAAACGCATTACTATCCAGATGACAGGAGGAGCCTCTTCCAGGCCAACTTTTGCATCCAAGAGGCCAGGAGGATCGTTTAACTGGTGCAAGCCAGATTTCTGTTTCTACTACAAGAGAACCAGACACTTGGCGAAGAACCGCAGACGTGCAAATGGCCCGTGTTTGATTTGTGGCATCTATTCACGCTATAGGAGTATGCCCATATCGAAGTAACACAACACCAGCACCTAGACCCACAATACCAGCTCCATAGAGGCCAGCTATACAGACACCTGCATCCCGCCTAGCTCTTCCTACACCGGCTCCACGTGGACCACCTGCACAGCCTCAACGTCAATTCCATCAGGCATAGAGAAATGTGCCTTAAGGGCAGAGAAATGTGCCTCCAGCGAGGAGGAATGTACCGAGACGACTTGCTTTTACAATGACGGTTGAGGAGGCCGTAGCCACAGGACAAGTCATCACCGGTAAATTCTCCCATCCTTTCAACCTTTCAATTCTTGTGCATCGTTATACTTTCCCTTATACCTAAACGCAACCTCACACAACTTAGGTACTATACTAGTAACCACCTTTCTTGCACTAGCACTTTTTGACACTGGAGCTTCACATTGCGTCATGTCACAACAGTTCATGAGAACGCACGCGATTCCCGTTAAGCTGCTCGTTTCGAGATGGAATGTCAGTTCCAGGAATGAAGTCTTGAAGGCAACTTTGGGGTATGATCACTGCCCAGTTGTAGTTTGCGGCCGAAAATTCTATGCAAATTTTAAAGTACCGGACATACCAAATTTCGATGTTGTGTTGGGAATGGATTGGCCGGGAGTATTTTATACTACCATTGACTGCCGTCAAAGGAGGATAGTATTTGAGATACCAGATCACCCTGTTTTCTATTTCAAAAGTGGAGACAGAATCTTAGAACCGGGAAACTACCGTGCCAAGCCGAAGATTGCTGAAGTGTCCTCCCTACAAGCCGAAGGAGAGAAGCCTAAAGTAGTTTGAGAGTTCGAGGATGTTTTCCCTGAAAACATATCAGATTTGTCTCCCGATCGAACTCTTGAATTCAGTATTGATTTACAACCTGGTGCACAACCTGTAATCAAAGCTCCATATCGACCAAGTCCGGAAGGATTGAAAGAAATTCGTATCCAGTTAGACGAGCTCCTGAAGAAAGGTTGGATCAGACCCAGTACTTCAAGTTGGGGATCACCGGTGTTACTAGTGAAGAAGAAGGAAGGTACTTACCGGATGTGCATAGATTATCGAACACTAAACGAAGTAACGATTAAGAACAAATATCCGCTACCTCACATCGATAACTTTTTCGATCAGTTAAGTGGATCTTGTGTCTTTTCAAAATTAGATTTTCGTTCGGGTAATCATCAGTTGAAGGTCAATGAGTCAAACATTCCGAAGACGGCGTTTAGGACTCGTTATGGCTATTATGAGTATCTCATAATGCCATTTGGAGTGACCAATGCACCAACCATCTTTATGAACCTGATGAACTAAGTTTTTCGAGATTACTTAGACATGTTTGTTGTTATCTTCATTGACGATATCCTGATGTATTCAAAGAATCGGAAAGAGCACACTAAGCACTTACGCATTTTTCTGGAGACATTACGACAACACCAGCTCTACGCCAAATACAACAAGTGTGAATTTTGGCTAGATCAAATCGGATTTCTTGGACATATCGTTTCAGGCAAATGAATCTCTGTAGACCCAGCTAAGGTGTCATCTGTTAGCGAATGACCGATACCAAAGTCAGTCAAAAATATAAGAAGTTTTCTGGGTTTAGTAGGATAGTACAGACGTTTCATCGAAGAATTCTCAAAGATCACAACATCCTTGACCAAGCTTACACGTAAAGACAAAGCATTCGTGTGGTTAGAAGCATGTGAGAAGGTTTTTATAGAACTTAAGTTGAGATTAAGCTCTGCACCTATTCTTGTAATACCGGATCGATCTGGCAGATTCAATGTGCATTGTGATGTGTCTGGTAAAGAATTAGGATGCGTTCTACACTAGCATGGAAGGGTTGTGGCTTTTGCATCAAGACAGTTAAAGGTCCATGAGCGCAACTATCCAACACATGATTTAGAACCGGCAGCTGTCATTTTCGGACTCAAGAATTGGCGTCACTACCTTTTGGGAGAACGAGTGGATATATACACTGACCACAAAAGTCTGAAGTATGTATTTACTCAGAAGGAACTCAACATGCGGCAGAGAAGATTGCTAGAACTCATGGCGGATTTCGACATCAACGTACAATATCATCCTGGAAAGGTGAACGTAGCTCCTGATGCACTTAGTCGTCAGCCATTAGTAATGAACCTCATCGCTCAGTGGAAACTACAGCAAGAATTGCACGGATTGGAGATTGAAGTAGTTATGCCAGGTAATACTTCATTATTGATGAATTTACAAGTCCAGTCCACTCTTGTCAATCAAATCAAGACAGCTCAAGTAAATGATGCCAAGCTACAAAAGATCCGAGAACAAGTAGAAAGTGGTTTTCGAACTGACCTCATCATCCACGAAGATGGATCCTTGCGGTATGAGAGCCGTTTATGCATACCAGTCGGCCTTGTTCGAGAAGAGTTGATGAAAGAATCTCACAGCTCTCTGTATTCTGTACACTCCGGCGGCACGAAGATGTATAAGGATCTACGGCAACACTACTGATGGCATGGAATGAAGCGAGAAGTTGCAAAGAGCGTAGCAAAGTGCTTAATCTGTCAGCAAGTGAAGATTGAATATCACAGAACCACTGGTCTACTTCAGCCGTTACCGATCCCAAAATGGAAATGGCAGCACATTATCGTGGACTTTATGACCGGTCTCCGTCACAGTATGAAGGGTAACGACGCAGTTTGGTTTATTGTGGATCGACTCATCAAGTCGGCTCACATTATTCCATTCATAGTTGGCCAATCAATCGAGACGTTGGCAAGAAAATACATGGAGGTAAGTAAAAATCTAAAGTAAGATTTAAACCTTCAAGATATACCATAATTGTCTTGATACCCATAAACTCATGCAGGAGATCGTGAGATTACATGGGGTACCTGTCTGCATCGTCTCCGATCGAGATACTAGATTCCGATCCTAAATTTGGCAGAGTTTTCAAGCCAGTTTGGGAATGAGTCTGAATTTCAGTACGGCGTATCATCCACAAACAGACGGACAGTCCGAGCGGACTATTCAGATCCTGGAAGATATGCTGAGAGCCTGTATGCTAGACTTCGGAGGTTCATGGGAAGATCAGCTGCACCTTTTGGAGTTTTCCTATAACAACAGCTACCAGGAAAGTATTGGGATGGTACCTGTAATACCCAGCCCCTCTTATACCAATATTTGTATTTTTTTCGACTATAAAATTTATTTATAATTGTTTATTTATTAAAATCCCATTAAACACCAAAATCCTATTTTCCTTTTATTAATAAAACCCTAGTTCTAATTATTTATCCTAAAACCCAAACCTATTATATCTTATTTTTCCAAATTCTTCCACCTCAGCCCAAGCCAATGAAAACTAAAATTTAATCAAAACATTAAACTAAAACCCCAAGCCCATTCTTTTAAATTCGATTTTCTCTTTCTTTTCTTCCAGCCCAATTTTTTCTCAGCCCCGGCCCAATTCCTTTTTCTCATTTATTCATTGATTTTCCATTTCACAAGCCGGTCCAGCTCCTCAGCCCAAGCTAATTTAAAATGGATTTTATTTTAAATTATTTCCTAGCCCACTCACTCCAGCCCGCGCTGCCTACCCGACCCGGCCCACTACCCCTTTCTTCCCTCAACGCCTTTTTCTCTTCTCCTCTCCCGCTCGTTACTGTGCTTCCTTTCATTCCGCCGCACCCCACGCCTGTGCCCACGTCGCCGCTCGTCACGCGCCGTGCCCTGCTCGCGAGCGTTACCCACGACGCGCGCCTCGACCTCTCCCAGTTGACACGTCTCCTCTCCCTCTCTCTTCTTTCCCTTCCCGCTCCTCGCTCGAACCCGCGCACCCACTGCCTTCGTCACTCGACGCCGTCGACGACGACGACTTCGACCCCCATTCATCTTCTCTCGCTCTCCCCTCCACAACCGACCACCGACTCCCCTGAGCACCAACGACCCTCCTCCATCAACGACGACCCCCTCTCCCCTCATCTCCTCACCGTCGTTCCAACCACCGCCGGCGAGCCTCCCCTGCACCCTCCTCGTCAACATCATCATCATCATCGTCGTAATCCCTATCTCTCTCTCTTGATCCCCTCACTCCCGATCTCCCTCTCTCTTTCTCGATCTCTTTCCCCCTCTATCACTCTCTCTCTCCTTCTCACTCCCTCTCTCTGTTCTCACACACACTCTCTCTCTCTAATCTCTCTCACTCTGTTTCTCTCTCCTCCTCACACTCTCTCTCTTGATTTCTCTTTAAGTCTCTCTCTCTCCTTAATCCCTCTCTCTCTCAACATCTTTCTCACCCTCTCTCTATCTCACACCCTCTCCCTCTTCATCTTCCTCTACCTCTCCCCCTCAAACCCTAGACGGCGAATTCATCTCCCCGCTACACCATTGCCCTCCATATCGACTACCAATAGCATGAGCCCCAACATCCACGAGCCTCGGCTGCATCCTACCCGACCCAAGCTCATTCCGAGACGCTGCCGTCGCCGTTCGTCGCGCGTTCGTGACGTTACCGTCACTGTACATCCCCGAGACGTGTCCAGGCAAGTTCTCTACTTGCTACATGCTACTTTATGATAATTACAAATTACAATCGTGTACATCCCATGTTTTACTTTTCTGTTGAATATTACGACGCAACTGTTCGATGCATATTCTCAATGGAAATCATCATTTAATTTGGCGGAACTCAATTGTATAATCTGGCCCGTATGGCTGTGAATCTAGTGTGTGAATTTCATTGGAAAATATGACCGTTAACGACTAAAACGACTACCCCCAAGTTTACCCGTAAAACTGGAAATTTCTTGTATCTGAAAACCGTTAAAATCACCATAAATTATATACCTACTGGAATGATGCGTTCGAGGGCTCAAATCGAAGCCGACTCGACGAACTATAACCCTATGCAAGTTTCTAAATATTTCTGTACTTAAACCGTGCCAATATTTGGATCGGAGTGCGACTCTGGACTGCAGTCCAGAGCGACTCTGTTTACTGTGTGCTGTCCCGTAATGGGTACCACCTGGTTTCCTTAACTCGTAGGTTGCGGAACTCCGCTGTTTATACAAGGTGAATCTGTTAGCTAGACAACACAAGTAGTTTCATTCTTTTTCGTTATCGTTTGTTATTTAATCTGTAGCTTAATAGATGGGGATGTATAACAGTCCCAACAGAATCAAAATTGACATACTAGTATTGAACAGTGTATATCTCCTGACGTACAGACGCGATTGAAGATCCGTCTGTTGCGTCGAAAACCTTACTGAAAACTCTAGATTTCATTCAACTGTAGCGTCGCTAAAATCTGATCCCAACTGGGATTAAAATGCGTTGCGAAACGGACTTCCGATTCTGAAACCGGGTTTCCAGCCGTGAACGCTTAAAAGGAAATGACCATAACTAGTGATCCTGAAACACGATTGGCGTGAAACTAAATTCACTGGATATATAACTGAACATACTATTTATTCCCCGTTTATCGTTTCGCTAAACTGTACACGTTTGATTTATGATAAATATTGCAAGTGGTAGATTACTGATTCATGACATCCTAATCGTGCTTTACATACTGTTTACGCATCATATCATACATATGTCACTGCATTGATAACTTAGTGATAATGTGCATTACCCAGTGTTAGGTATTAGCGATGATTGTGGCAAGTACGTTAGTGTTCGTGTATAAGTGAATAAGTGAAAGTGACACGTACTTGTACACAATCAGTGAACCTTATGATTCTTTTGCATTGTCGACGTCTGTGGGACGCGTGTACGTGTAACTATAAGTGGTATGGGACACTTATGGAAACTCTTGCATGGGTGTCATAGATAAGACATCAGACCCTGCCATTTATCTTAGGTATTAGTCGGGACGTGCTTGATGGAGGTCCTGCCTCCAATTCTCGCGTAGACTTGTCACAGACCGACTGGTATTTAGGGTTATGGTTAGCGTTTGATGTAGACCACGGGGTGTGGGGTAGTTCGAGTGTGAATTCAACAGAATCTCGGGAGTCCCTTGCCGGCTTATATATATGGAGATATATGGAGATTTACAGGGTACATGATTATTACCGTGAGTTACATGTTGGGCCCGTGGTCCCTTGCCCTTGGGTTCTACCCTTGGGTGGAGGACACTCGCGAGTGGTTGACTCTCACACTTGGACCGACGATAGGCTTAGTGACCTGTACAGTGAGACTTAGAGACTGATAGGAGTGATAGCATCGACATACTTACTCACTGTGTTGACATACTTGGCATATTATTTCACTGCTTTTACTGTTCCACTGCATTGATTACTGCGTGTTCATACCTATACCGTCATTGATTTACTGTCACATATATTTATTATCACTGTTAGAGTTGTCACTTGGATTTATATATTGTATTGCTATTGTGTCGCTCTGACGACCTGAGTATGCATGCTCAGTGTGAGGAGAGGATTTAGCCTGGACCAGGACTAGACGTACATCACGGACATCTTGATTAGCTATCCAGGGTTATACCCTTTTGTTTCCCTTCAGGTCAGTTCTTTATATTGTTTGTTCAGTTACTGCATTTCTCATTACCTGCGCATTATTTACTGTTTACCATGTAAAACTAGAAGCCGAAGTGTGACTACGGCAGGACATTTCCTTCACCGTAGGAGCATGGCTGGCCTTGTCAACCCCTCGTATTCCGTATTTTGGGAAGCGGGGCGTGACATGGTTTAGTTGGTATCAGAGCCAGGTTTTGCTTCGATTAGGATTGCAGTTTTCCGTGTATAGCTTGACAATCTAAGACATCTATCGGTCTAGGTTGTAAACTTGTTATTCTTGATCCATATCCCCACCGTGTGTTCTGCTATCCATTCGCTAGGGTTTCAGGTGACTTGGCAAAGTTTCGTGGTTGTAATTGTGAAATACATCACGATTACACTACCATACTCTGTTTAAGTGACTTAGAGTCATACAATTGATTTCCACTTGTAATGAATTACATCACATCTGATATTCTTGAATCTTTGTCCAATCCATATTATATTTTGATTCTTACAGCTTGTGCCTTATATCATCCTCAAAATTATTGTTTCAGGATCATGTCTTCCAACGACTTTTCATCTATCTCCACTCCCCAGAATCAGACCGCTGAGATTCTGAGTGTACTGCAAGGTCTGAAGGAAGCCCAGGAGCGAACGAACGACTTGTTAACTGAAGGACTGAGAAGGCAGGTGAATCAGGCACCAGCGGAAGTCTCAAATTGTAAAGGGATCCCTGTTAAATGAGGAAAAGAGAAGAAGATGAAGCGCCAATTTGTCTCCCCGCGACAGAAGCAGCAGAGGACCCAATGTTGTGGGTACTGTAAGAGACCAGGACATCTTCAGAGGGATTGTCGCCGCGCCCAAGGGAAATGTCTGATTTGCGGATCCAACGAACATCTCATCAACGGTTGCCTAAAAAGGAAAGAGCTACAGGGAGGAGATTCGTCCACACTCCCCACTTCTGCCGAGTGATGATTATTGCGTAGTTCGAACTTCGAGGATAAAGCGGACCCAACACAGGATTCAACTCACGTGACGAGAATGCAGCGATCTAGCAATCAAAGAAGAATTTTCATGTTTTCTAATTTCAGTAATAATGTTGTCATCCTCTTATAAATATTTCTTTCCGTTTGAAATCTTGTATCCGTCGAACTTTTAGTTGAATGCAATAAAACTTGAATCGTAATATATGTATCATTCTCTTGTTCTTCCCCTTATTCATACTATTCATTATCACAGCATTTTAATCTTGATTTTTCAGTTCCTGTCACCGCATATCTTTCTATACTTCGTACACTTAGCTATTTTCTTGATGTATTCCACTGTCTAATCATGACTTTTACTTTTCAGGCCATGGCCCACCCTGGAGCAGCGCCGCATTTGGATGAGGATGCACAGTCATGCGTTTCCTTAGACCACACGCTGATGAGTTCTGACGATGAGATCAACGGTCCTCAGGTCAATTTCGGAAACTGCGATTCAGAGGACGAAGGAGCAGCCGCCCCAGAGTTTGACATGATAGGCGATTCCGACGAAGAGGAAGGAGACTCTGAAGAGAACCCGATAGAGGAAGACCCCGAGGAAGAACCGATAGAAGAAAATCCAGTGGAGGAAAACCCCATGGAAGAGAATCCAGAAGAAGAGAATCACATGGAATCGGACCTCGATGAAGAAGCTCCATCCGAGGAAGAAGGACCAGAAGATCAAGACCCTGCTGTGGAAGAACTCCCAATGGCGATCCCTGCGAGGCGATATGGAAACGGACGTCCCTACGTGAGTGCGCGAGCCTACCGCAACCTGCTGAACCTCCACAACCGCGACTGACGGGATTTTTTTTTAGCTGTTGTCCTTGCTGGCCAAATAAATCTGTGTATAGTTTAGGGCCACCTTTCGTTTTTGAGAATGCTTTGTTTAGAATCTTCTGGAATGGAATAAATTGCTGAGTTCGCTAATCTTTCGATCTTTTTTGTTCACTTGCTACTTGATTATTTCTTCTATACAATTATTTTCCTACTGAGATCTGTCCACCCCTACTCCTTACATTGTCTTAACCCTCACTAAGATTAACCAGTACCGCACCCGATCTTTTAGAGGTCCACCCTCCACCCTCCGTCTGTGCCTCGTTTGAGATCCTTCTGGGGGGAGAAAATTTTAGAGAAACTTCCGAGTTCGCTAACCCTTCAAATTCTTGATTCATATGATGTACCGACCGTTATCCTCCCCATACTTTTTCCCTTGTAGTCCTTTGTTGCTCACCCTTACTTCCTGTGCTGACCCGATCCCAATCTCCTTGATCTTCAGCCTAAAGCCGCCACACTCCGACCTTCTGATTGAGCCACACTTCCTTGTAATCATTACCCTAGCTAGCCCTATACCTCTTTGTGTTTTTCCTATTACCCTAAATATATATAGGGACTTTATTATTCGAAATTTGGTTTTCAGTATTTTGTATTTATCGAAGAGTGCGTGTTATTGAGTAATTAGTTTTATATATTGTAAGCACACTATTATTATCCTCAGTTTTCAGTAGCGCAACCTTACACCGTGCATATTTTTGGTCCATGTTTCTTAATTTCACTATACGAGTTTTCTAAATTATTTTAAAACTATTTTATCGATACATTATCCTAAAATGTTTTAACCTACCGACAAATCTTTCACTACTTTATTATCGTTACTTCATTTTCGGGTATTGTGCCTATGATTACTATTATAAATGGCTGTATCTTAAACTTTTATTTCTGCGGTGCTACTTTTGATATACTAATATGTGCATATAATTAGGTTTCGATTTTATCGAGCACGCCTCGAATATTATTGTTCGTTATTGTTGTTTATATTCCCGTATACATGTAGTTTGCCCTTATAGTTGTTCCTGCCTTATACTTATTTAGACCTATCCTTTTTGTATGTTGTTCTTACATTTATAGACCTTCAAAATTTTATCCACCTGTTTTAAATAAATCACTAAGTGTTAGTGTTCGATGTGGTAGCCTTTCGCTTGTTATTTTGTAGTTTATAGTTATTTTAAATTTCGAGGACGAAATTTTTGTAAGGGTGGTATGATATAATACCCAGGTCCTCTTATACCAATATTTGTATTTTTTTCGACTATAAAATTTATTTATAATTGTTTATTTATTTAAATCCCATTAAACACCCAAATCCCATTTTCCTTTTATTAATAAAACCCTAGTTCTAATTATTTATCCTAAAACCCAAACCTATTATATCTTATTTTTCCAAATTCTTCCACCTCAGCCCAAGCCAATGAAAACTAAAATTTAATCAAAACATTAAACTAAAACCCCAAGCCCATTCTTTTAAATTCGATTTTCTCTTTCTTTTCTTCCATCCCAATTTTTCTCAGCCCCGGCCCCATTCCTTTTTCTCATTTATTCATTGATTTTCCATTTCACAAGCCGGCCCAGCTCCTCAGCCCAAGCTAATTTAAAATGGATTTTATTTTAAATTATTTCCTAGCCCACTCACTCCAGCCCACTCACTCCAGCCCGCGCTGCCTACCCGACCCGGCCCACTATCCCTTTCTTCCCTCAACGGCTCTTTCTCTTCTCCTCTCCCGCTCGTTACTGTGCTTCCTTTCATTCCGCCGCACCCCACGCCTGTGCCCACGTCGCCGCTTGTCACGCGCCGTGCCCTGATCGCGAGCGTTACCCACGACGCGCGCCTCGACCTCTCCCAGTTGACACGTCTCCTCTCCCTCTCTCTTCTTTCCCTTCCCGCTCCTCGCTCGAACCCGCGCACCCACTGCCTTCGTCACTCGCCGCCGTCGACGACGACGACTTCGACCCCCATTCATCTTCTCTCGCTTTCCCCTCCACCACCGACCACCGACTCCCCTGAGCACCAACGACCCTCCTCCATCAACGACGACCCCCTCTCCCCTCATCTTCTCACCGTCGTTCCAACCACCGCCGGCGAGCCTCTCCTGCACCCTCCTCGTCAACATCATCATCATCATCGTCGTAGTCCCTATCTCTCTCTCTTGATCCCCTCACTCCCGATCTCCCTCTCTCTTTCTCGATCTCTTTCCCCCTCTATCACTCTCTCTCTCCTTCTCACTCCCTCTCTCTGTTCTCACACACACTCTCTCTCTCTAATCTCTCTCACTCTGTTTCTCTCTCCTCCTCACTCTCTCTCTCTTGATTTCTTTCTAAGTCTCTCTCTTTCTCCCTAATCCCTCTCTCTCTCAACATCTTTCTCTCCCTCTTCATCTTCCTCTACCTCTCCCTTTCAAACCCTAGACGGCGAATTCATCTCCCCGCTACACCACTGCCCTCCATATCGACTACCAACAACACGAGCCCCAACATCCACGAGCCTCGGCTGCATCCTACCCGACCTAAGCTCATTCCGAGACGCTGCCGTCGCCGTTCGTCGCGCGTTCGTGACGTTACCGTCACCTTACATCCCCGAGACGTGTCCAGGCAAGTTCTCTACTTGCTACATGCTACTTTATGATAATTATAAATTACAATCGTGTACATCCCATGTTTTACTTTTCTGTTGAATATTACGACGCAACTGTTCGATGCATATTCTCAATGGAAATCATCATTTAATTTGGCGGAACTCAATTGTATAATCTAGCCCGTATGGCTGTGAATCTAGTGTGTGAATTTCATTGGAAAATATGACCGTTAACGACTAAAACGACTACCCCCAAGTTTACCCGTAAAACTGGAAATTTCTTGTATCTGAAAACCGTTAAAATTACCATAAATTATATACCTACTGGAATGATGCGTTCGAGGGCTCAAATCGAAGCCGACTCGACGAACTTTAACCCTATGCAAGTTTCTAAATATTTCTGTACTTAAACCGTGACAATATTTGGATCGGAGTGCGATTCTGGACTGCAGTCCAGAGCGACTCTGTTTACTGTGTGCTGTCCCGTAATGGGTACCACCTGGTTTCCTTAACTCGTAGGTTGCGGAACTCCGCTGTTTATACAAGGTGAATCTGTTAGCTAGACAACACAAGTAGTTTCATTCTGTTTCGTTATCGTTTGTTATTTAATCTGTAGCTTAATAGATGGGGACGTATAACAGTCCCAACAGAATCAGAATTGACATACTAGTATTGAACAGTGTATATCTCCTGACGTACAGACGCGATTGAAGATCCGTCCGTTGCGTCGAAAACCATACTGAAAACTCTAGATTTCATTCAACTGTAGCGTCGCTAAAATCTGATCCCAACTGGGATTAAAATGCGTTGCGAAACGGACTTCCGATTCTGAAACCGGGTTTCCAGCCGTGAACGCTTAAAAGGAAATGGCCATAACTAGTGATCCTGAAACCCGATTGGCGTGAAACTAAATTCGCTGGATAGATAACTGAACATGCTATTTATTCCCCGTTTATCGTTTCGCTAAACTGTACACGTTTGATTTATGATAAATATTGCAAGTGGTAGATTACTGATTCATGACATCCTAATCGTGCTTTACATACTGTTTACGCATCATATCATACATATGTCACTGCATTGATAACTTAGTGATAATGTGCATTACCCAGTGTTAGGTATTAGCGATGATTGTGGCAAGTACGTTAGTGTTCGTGTATAAGTGAATAAGTGAAAGTGACACGTACTTGTACACAATCAGTGAACCTTATGATTCTTTTGCATTGTCGACGTCTGTGGGATGCGTGTACGTGTAACTATAAGTGGTATGGGACACTTATGGAAACTCTTGCATGGGTGTCATAGATAAGACATCAGACTCTGCCATTTATCTTAGGTATTAGTCGGGACGTGCTTGATGGAGGTCCTGCCTCCAATTCTCGCGTAGACTTGTCACAGACCGACTGGTATTTAGGGTTATGGTTAACGTTTGATGTAGACCACGGGGTGTGGGGTAGTTCGAGTGTGAATTCAACAGAATCTCGGGAGTCCCTTGCCGGCTTATATATATGGAGATATATGGAGATTTACAGTGTACATGATTATTACCGTGAGTTACATGTTGGGCCCGTGGTCCCTTGCCCTTGGGTTCTACCCTTAGGTGGAGGACACTCGCGAGTGGTTGACTCTCACACTTGGACCGACGATAGGCTTAGTGACCTGTACAGTGAGACTTAGAGACTGATAGGAGTGATAGCATCGACATACTTACTCACTGTGTTGACATACTTGGCATATTATTTCACTGCTTTTACTGTTCCACTGCATTGATTACTGCGTGTTCATACCTATACCGTCATTGATTTACTGTCATATATATTTATTATCACTGTTAGAGTTGTCACTTGGATTTATATATTGTATTGCTATTGTGTCGCTCTGACGACCTGAGTATGCATGCTCAGTGTGAGGAGAGGATTTAGCCTGGACCAGGACTAGACGTACATCACGGACATCTTGATTAGCTATCCAGGGTTATACCCTTTTGTTTCCCATCAGGTCAGTTCTTTATATTGTTTGTTCAGTTACTGCATTTCTCATTACCTGCGCATTATTTACTGTTTACCATGTAAAACTAGAAGCCGAAGTGTGACTACGGCAGGACATTTCCTTCACCGTAGGAGCATGGCTGGCCTTGTCAACCCTTCGTATTCCGTATTTTGGGAAGCGGGACGTGACAGTACCATTCGCAGCACTCTATGGACGTAAGTGTCGTTCTCCGCTGAGTTGGGACAACGTTGGAGATCACGAACTCCTTGGGCCAGAGATGATCATGGCAACAGTGGATGTAGTTCGCACGATCAGGGAAAATATGCGTATAGCTCAGGACCGACAGAAGCATTGGACAGATGCAAAGCGTCGACACCTGGAGTTCCAACCCGGAGAGCATGTTTTCCTGAAGATCTCTCCGAACAGAGGAGTGATACGTTTTGGAAAGAGGGGTAAACTTAGTCCAAGGTATATCGGACCGTTCAACATACTTGAACGAGTTGGAGAAGTGGCATACCGTTTGACACTACCACTCTCATTGGAAAGAGTCCCAGCTACGATGATATGTGAGCAACCCGGTCACATAATTGATCACTTAGAGCTCACTGTACAAACCGATTTGACTTGCGAGCAGCAGCTACTCTAGATCTTGGATCGAAAGGTGAAGACACTATGGAACAAGGAGGTGAACTTAGTCCGAATGATGTGGAGAGGATTCGCCAGGAGAATCGACATGGGAGCGAGAAGACGATATGCATGCACGATACCCTTACCTTTTTAAAAATGAGTCTTTATGTAAATTTCGAGAACAAAATTTTTATAATGAGGGTAATGTAACGACTCTGAAATCCCTGTACAAATGTAATTTATTCAAATGTATAGAAAGGGTATTTCAGCCTGATTAGGAGTTATAAGTTATTTTTGTTCAATAAAAACAAGAAACAACTTGTAGCTTATTGGTTAAGCCTTTCTACTGTTGTGCCATGGCTTGTGTGTTTGATTCCCATCAGTCTCAATTATTTTTATAATTTTTCTTTTTAACTTTTCGGAAGCCCAAAAGTTGCACGTGCAATCACGGAGAATTGAAAAGTTTCAGAAAAATCAAACGGGATAAATGAGGAGTTAACACAGAATATAACACATGGCACGAATCTCGAGACAGATGGACTAAATCCAACCGCCCAAATCTGTCTTTTGGCCGCCGCCGACGGTCCAACTAGCTCCAAATCACTCCATTCCTTAAACTCGTCCTTTTGACTCCCCTATACTCCACTGTAGTGTTTGATTTCTCTGCATTAATCCAGAGGCTTTTCAATTCCCCATTAGACCTATTTTAAAGCTTTTTTATTCAATTATTTAACTCACACCCACATTTCTACACTATAAATACACCCCATCACCTAGCTCTCCCCATTCTGAAAATCTCTATCAAAAAATTCTCCAAAAATCTCTAAGTTCAAGAGGGGTTAAGGCTAGTCAAGTGGTGTTAGCGATTAAGTTCTTTTCGTTGAAAATCGGAGCTTTTCCCAACGATGCCGTGACGCCACAGAGGTCCCTCCTCTCTTCCTTACTCTCTTATCAACGCTACGCAACCTGTAAGTCCATATTCTTCCCTTTCATTTCTTCTCAAATCACGTTCTTAAAATATATCGACAAAAGTGGAGTTCACTCTGATAACATTTTCTTTTCAATATTTTAATCTGCATTTTAATACCTAACATAACTTTAAAATGTTATTCCTTTTGTTTACCTTTTTATGAAATTAAAATTCCATGTGATATGATCATATAACAAACTTTTTCACATAAATACCATGAACTTTAAATATAACATTTATTCGACATACCTCTAGAAAATTCATGGATAACGACCTACCCCATTCACAAACACTATGGTTTCATAGCATCATGTTTTAGATATATGGTTAATTTAAAGAATACGAATTACAATAAAATACCATCGCTTTTACGAAATACGTTTTTAATCGATATTTTTACCTCCTTTTGCAACCCCTCTTTAGGGGACTCACTTATGGATGATGCGGATTATCACACGTCCTTGAGATAGTAGAGTGGGATGCAGAGCTTCTCACGGAGAATTCGGTCTTGAAAGGAATAAGAATACGGTTTTAAAAGAAATACGATTTTCTTAAACAAAATTAAAACTTTGGGAAATTATATAAAATTATGAAACCGTATTTTCAATAAAAACAAAATGTGAAAAAATATATATTTTTAAATGAAAGATTAAATTTTTAATAAAATACCAACAAGTTCCAAAAGTAGTAGTTTTCATAAAAATATCATAAACTTTTAAAAAACTAGGTTTTATAATTAAAATACCACTAAAATTAAAATACATGTTCATAAAAACTCTAAATATTATAAATCACTCTCGAGATTTATTTTTAAACAATATTAAAGTATTTTTCATAAAACCCCTCGAGAAATGCAAACAATATAAATACAATGTAAACAATAATAATAAATATTTAAGGACTCTACATTAATATAGGTTTAAACGATATCATTTCTCTTGAGCCCCACACACTCGGAGAAAGTGAGTGCTTGCCTATTCAGATTAGACAACACTGCAAATTAACGGAGTTTATCAATGACAACTGTCTTGGAAAAAGACACAAATCGTGCCGTTCATATGCAGCAGTTGTCCGATTACTCCCGAACTTAAGAAATTCAAGAGCTAAATCTTTTCATAAGATACTGACTCCAACCTGAATCCAAACTCAAATCAGAATTCAAAATCAAACACAACTTGAATACTTGATCTTGAACCTGAACACTTGAACTTGAATATCCCAACTTGAACTTGAATACTTGACTTGATTTGATCGAACCATGAATATAACTTGACATGAACTTGATATGAATACCTGAACACATGATTACAACTTGAAGATGAACTTATAATTTTATATTCATGAATTCGGCCAAGACCTGTTAATTTGAACTACTCACTTCAATACGCGGGGATAAAGGTGTAGATTGGTACGAAACATATATCGTGGCTCGAGAGGTCACTTTAAAAGACACCTATATGAATTCTGGTGCCGTTGTCCCGTGGGTTATGACGGGGCCTTATACTACATGTTACCATAGTCTACGGGATAAGATAGACTCCTCTCGTATACATGAATACTTTCTTTATCAAACTAGAAACAACCACGTTAGAATAGCAAATCTTATACCTGTAAATGATCATACTTAGATACCCTCATATACAACCTTACATGTTCACATTTGCTGGGTTTCTCTTCACTTTATATACCATCTTCTTTAATTTCTTTGGGGACTTACTGAGTACTAGTTCACTGACGACATTCCTCTCTATTTCTTTCTTTGGAATGTTCGTCAGGAGTACCAGATTCGGAGGAAATAGAGCGGAGCCCAGAGGACTTGGACCGGTTTGCTTCTCAGCCTGACTATTAACTCCTGTTTGTATCTACTTCCAGTATGCTATTGTTTAGGTATTTGCTTTATCATTGTATCTTTTATTACAAACAGTTGTATGTAAATTTGAATGTAAATAAAGTTGTTTCATCTTATCACTCTTGTTATTTTTGTACATTGTTATATTGCTTATTTACGCTTAACGTATTCTCATTGTAAATACGTTGCGAGCTTGCCACGTCACCGTTTCCGTCTACTGGGAAGCGGGGTGTGACAAACACATTCCTTCCATGTCTTGTAATTGCTTTACACACATTGTTTAGTGACGGTTTACATTGAAATCCTAGCGACTGTTTTGCATTGTCGATTGATAAGTCTTAGTAACCGGGTTGTGACAAGTACGATAGTGAACCAGTGATTGAAAGTGATACTGATAAGCAAAAGTATAACTGAATAGTGAAAGTGATACGTACTTGTTCACAACCCATCTAATACCTGAACACATACTTTAACTTGGGAAAATGGGGAAATCAAGGTGGAATTGAACTTATATTTTGCAAGGTTTAGTTATTTAGAGGATGATTATTCGATATTTGTGATAATGATTTATATTTAGGTAATTGTGTCTAGCGGCACGGCTGACAGGCTTATGTCCCGTGCACAGTTTTGAACGTAGTCTCGGGTATGCACGAGAACCTTGCTAAATATGAGGATACATTCCACCGATCGATTTCAACTGGCATAAAAACTGTTAGATTAGTAACATGTATATTATCTTGGCTAGTGCTTGTTTCCCCCAATCAGAGAGCAAAGCTCTGCTCAAAATTTAAAATTTGAACTGAGGCAGCGCCTCACGTGCAAAGCACGAGAGCGCTCGCGCCAAGAGCGCCAAGAGCGCCAGCGTCATGAGTCAAAGACTCTGAGGCAGCGTCTCACGTGCAAAGCACAAGAGCACCTGCGCCAAGAGCGCCGGCGCCAGCGCCATGAGTCAAAGACTCTGAGGCAGCGCCTCATGTGCAAAGCACGAGAGCGCTCGCGCCAAAAGCGCCAGCGCCAAGAGTCAAAGACTCTGAGGCAACGCCTCACGTGCAAAATACGAGAGCGCCGGCGCCAGAATTAAAAGTTCTCTACCATTGGATCAAAGATCCAATGAAGATGATAAATTATCAAACTACAGAATTAAATTGTGTTGGGGAAATACTCCTCAAATCTTTCTAATAAGAAAGATTGTGCTCTGTAAATCAGAGTACTGTTGGATCAAAGATCCAATGGTGATTAAAAAATCACCAAGATACAGAATAAATTCTGTATGGGAAAATATTTTTCCAATTTTGTTAATAACAAGAAAAATGTCTTCTGTAGAACAGAAGTCCTTGGATCAAAGATCCGACGGTGGATAAATTCTCCACATCAATTAAGAAATCTCTCATTGACTGAATCAACAAATCAGCCTCCCCTATATAAATGACCCAAGACTTCAAGTCTTGTACAGAAGAACCCCCCCATAAACTTCGATCTCAAAGAGGAGCAAAAAAAAAGAAGAAGAGAAAGCTTTAAGAAGAAGAATTTTCTTCAAGGTAAATAAAATAAAGATCAGAGCATCTCAAGGGTCTAACCCTCATAAAAAGAACATAGTTCTTTCCTCGGATCTGAGATCCATGAGACAAGTCTCCCCCAAATGAGAATTCAGTTCTTACGAGGATGAATTCGTTCTTAGGTCTCGAAGATCCAAGAAAGAACAGAGAATTGAATTCTTCAGAAAATAATACATAAGAAAAACCCAGCGCTAAGCGCTACTCACTAAAAGAGTGCTTAGCACTCAATGGTTGGTGCTCAGCGCCAAGCGGAAAGCGCTACTCAATAAAAGAGAGCGCTTAGCACTCAATGCTGGCGCTCAGCGCCAAGCGCTCCGCGTGCCCCTCATGTGGGCGCTGCTCAATAAGGAGCGCTTAGCACTCAATGCTGGCGTTCAGCTCCAAGCGCCCCACGTGCCACTCACGTGGGCGCTACTCAATAAAAGGTGCTTAGCACTTAATGGTCGGCGCTCAGCGCCAAGCGCTCCACGTGCTCCTCACGTGGGCACTACTTAACATTGAGCGCTCTACACTCCTCAAGAAGAGCCTAGCGCCATAAAGAGTGTTCAACACTCATGTAAAAAAAACAAAAAGAAAGTGGGAAAAGCGAAGCAAAGTGTGAGTGTCAGTACTCACATAAATGCTTAGCATTGTGTGCACAGAGAAAGGACTGTGTCCTAGCAAGTGTCTAACACTTTATTAAAATAGGAAACGACAAAGACTCAGCAGGCTGAGCCAAAGTTAGCCAAATTCCTAATCAACCAAGCCCATGCGCTCTTTATTTTTCCAAAATGGTCCTGGTCCCAAACAAGACCACCGATTTTTTGACGAATATCCATTGGTTAAAGGGTATATCTCTCCACACCTCTGATACATGTCGTTGTAATTCTTCAACATCTTCAGAGAGGTGGAGGGTCCCAATAACTAATAGCTCTGGGTATACCCCCAAACCAACAAACCATAAACCCTTTGGACCGCAACGTCCTTAAAACTAAATTGTGGACCGCAACGTTCTTAAAACTAAATTGTGGACCGCAACGTCTTTAAAACTAAACCTTTTGGACCGCAACGTCCTTAAAACTAAATTGCGGACCGCAACATCTCTAAAAACTAAATTGCGGACCGCAACGTCCCTAAAAACTAAATTCCACGGACTATGATGTCCTTAAACTTCGGACCGTAATGTCTCTAAACTAAAGTCCATGATCGTAACGTCTTTAAACTAAACCCTTTGGACTGCAACGTCCTTAAACTAAACTCTATGGACTATGATGTCCTTAAACCCTACGGACTATGATGTCCTTAAACCCAACGGACCGTAACGTCCCTAAACTAAAATGATAGAGCCCAAATGCTCTTTCATTAGATCAAAAATGATCTCAAACCCCCGTTAAGTAGACATTAGTATAAAATCAGATTAACGTGTCCTTAACAAACATTTAAGTTGATCTTAATCTCAAACGAGGTTAACGAGCCTTAAATCAACCAAACCCAAATCTAAGAGAATACGGATTTGGACTAATCCATGCCCTACGGGCGACAACATAAATTAGTCTCTGTATACAATCCACGGGCAACCAAAAAAATAAAACAAACACACACGACACGAAGTGAACATCTGGAGCAGGAGAAAGTGGTTGTCACTGTGCGGTAACGTAATTAACTGCAGGGGCTTGCGCCTGTAGGGAAGAGCGTCCCCACAATCAAAAACCCCTCACCAACGGAGGGAATCTGACGAAGTCTGCTACAACGGCCACATCCGCCCAAACCTCCGATGCATGGTGCCATAAATCAGCTTGGTATCTTCGGAGAGGTGGACGGATAAATCCAAATAGTATCTGCCCTCAAATTCAGGCCAGACGTCCTAACGTCCCGGCCGTGTCTTTCGGTGGTAAACAGATTCTGGCATGCCCGGTAGGACCTTTTCCTCTTTCCACTCCACATTTCGTGTGTCGTGTTTCACGAACAAATCGCATTCTTCTATGGTTGCCTGTTCATTCGAGGTACTAAGATTTGATGTCTTGCTCCGTGCAGAAGAGAAGATGGCGTCAATAACTTCTAACTGCACCAACTGCAACAACAACTCCCGCTCCGCCCCGTCTGGAGGGGTAACTTTACGGGTCCCAAGCGGCCTCCATCTACGCTATGCCGATGGAACAGGTGACACAGGCCACCACGGGATTGTTCTTCGGGACCATGCTCCCACCAATGAGCTTCAACGCCCCAGTGCCATCACAGGAAGCTCCAAAGAAGTCAGTCTTTGATCGGCTTACCACTACCACGGCCCCTCTCAACGGGTCGTCCAAGTCCAACGCCCCGGTCTTTAACAAACTAGGCCAAAGCTCAAGCAAGCCCGTGAAGAAGCCTGCAATACCCGAAGGAGTTATCCCAAAGCGGATGGCTATTCCAGCTCCGGTAAACGACGTCATCAGAGGGGCTTCTCCTGCTAAGGGGTCGGTCTTTGCAAGACCGGCCATCCCAATTTCTGCTTCGGGTGAGGTCGTTACAAGTGCTTCCCTTGCCCAAAAGTCGGCCTTCGCGAGATTGACTATTCCCCCTTAGCGGGCGTCTGTCTTCAATAGGCTGATGCCGACAACAACTTCTCATTAGATCAGGGGGCATGACGAAGCTACCCTGATAACAGAGGTGATCCCGGTTACACGACATACTCGACGTCGTCACTGGTGCCGGGTGAGGAAAGCTGGGGACAATTCCCCTTCTGGACTTACCCCACCAGCTCTAATAGTGGAAATTGATACTGCCGTTCCAACTGGGAACAGCTTTGAGCCGCTTAGGAGGGTATGCAAGAACTATCCAACTTCCGTATTGAAAAAGTCTCCTCCACCTGTGGAGAACATTACAGAGGCAAACCCGGAACAACCCTCTCAGCGGCTGTCCCCCAAAATCCATAAGGTTTGGCGAAGAGTCCAAGACTCTGTAATCGACAAAGACTACTCCTGCAGATCGAAGAAAATGAAGGTCCGACATGAGGAGGGCCATCCCGCCGTCATACCACGGAAAGTATCGTCTGCAACAGCCCCCTCAACTTCGATCGCCATAAAAGGAGAAGGCTGGGGAAGATCCCCGTGCCTACGACAAATCTCGAGAACACTGAACCTAAACGCCCCAAGTCTGGGGGCATGGTAGTGCACACCGTCTACATGGCTTCCGGAAAAGAGGAAAGCCGTGCTTCTGGGGGTCATCGACCACTTACGCGGTCCGTAACAAAGCCTCAGGAGCAACAACAGAAACTCCAAGAGATATTGACAAAGATGGCCGCACTTACTGGGCAGAAAGAAAGTTCGGAAGTATCATCAGATAAACGCCAGGAACAGGAAACCGACGCTGAGTTCCTCCGAAGAATGCTTGAAAAGAAAGATAAAGAAGCCGCGGAACAAGCGGCTAACATAAAACAAATGGCGCTTCTGTTCCAAGATATGGTGGGGATGATGATCCAGCCGGACCCTCCAGCCGAAGATCCCCCAATAATCATTGAAGACGACAGAGGGGAGACATCAAACCCTCTCCCAGCTTTATCAGCAGCCAGGGAGGAGACGATTTCGAAAGCTGCGCTTGATGACTACATAGCTCAGCAAATACGAGCTCATCAGACAAGTGAAGCAACTGGCCAAATCGTCGGAACTAGGCGGCCCTATCCAGGCTGGTACGATCAAATTAAGTACCTGCCGGGATATACGATCCCTAAATTTCACGTGTACAACGGGACAGACAACCCCCATCAGCACGTCGCTAAGTTCAGGGCTCTCCGCGGCAATACTGGAGGTGACGACAAATTGCTACTTCGCCTGTTCGTCGGCAGTTTAGCGGAGACAGCTTTTGAATGGTACTCAGAGCTTCCGAACAACTCCATCAAAACGTTTACAGAAATGGAGTTGCTATTCACCCAGCGTTTCGCAAGCACCAGCGAACGCACCCCAATCACGGCATTGATCAATGCCAGGGTGAAGCCAGGAGAGACATGAGTTCAGTATGCAATTCGGTGGCGGAACCTGTGGTCGAGATGCGAACAGCGTATAGAAGAAGCTCCTGCCGTGGACATGTTCGTGGGAACTCTCGATCCGCAGGCGACTATATCCCAATTCATGATGTTTTTCGAACTGACCACCTTCCAGGCCTTGATCGACAAGCTGGCCCAAATGGACCAGATGGGCCATAGACCGCCCTCCTCGAAAACGGAGCTTCGAAATGAAAAGGGTAAAGGAAAAGCGACCTTCGTCGCCAACGCTCAGCAACAGCCGAGTGATCCGAAACCAGCCGCTCGCCAAAACGATAAACAACGGACACTCGGAGAAAAGCTGAGACGTCCTTACTCATTCCTTCGGGATAAAACGAAAAGACTGTTCGAACTGGCGGTGCACAACAGGCTTATCACTCTACCAGATCCGAGACACCCGCTGCAACCGGGCGACGTCAACAATCCCAATTACTTCCCCTATCACTGAATAGTGGGCCACCCAATCGAAGATTGCTTCGTCTTCAAAAAACTGGATTGAGGACCAGTACCAACAAGGTAAATTCGCGCTGTCTGAAAACTGGAGGGTGAACCCGCCACAACCGCACGCTCCTAAAAAGGTGGACACGCCGGGGGCATCATGCTCATTTATAGAAGAAGCTCCACGGGAAGTTTTTCTTTCGAACAAGACTAAAAGAATGCTGAAAGACCTTCAAGCATGTCCGGCAATTAGATGGAAAAGCCCTCTGGAGCCAGAGATCACTGAGGGAATGCTGAAACCGCGCCCAACACCGAGAGTTAGTAGTGATGGGAAAAATACCCAAGTCCAACCGTCGAAGTCTTCGAAAAGGAAGAATAAGACCAAAAATCCCGCACAGTCTGACGACAAACGCACGGACCTGCAAAAGCATATTGACGCGCTGGAAGAATATAAGCAGAAGGCGTGAACCCCGGTCACACTTCAAGAGTTTCTCTACCAAATCCTTGAGAGCGGAGATAATGACAATGATGAGGGAGAAGACTCGTCAGAAGAGCCCGAGAATTATGTGGCAAGTTGTCACATGATCTCTCATTCACCAATAAATGACGAAGAAGCTCACTCGGCATCAGAAAATAGTATAGAGGGGCTGGGGGCAGGATCGGTACCAAAATCCCTGGAACCGTCAGACGAGATGATTGATATGCTGCTGAACGAAGCCCGTCAGAAGAGCAAAGCCAATCAAGAGCGTGAAATGACCATATTCGAAAGGGCCAGGCGTCGGTGTAAGTGCACGGCGGCGCCCCGGTCGTCAATCCGACGGCCAAATGCGGAAGCGGTGATAAACTTTAATTTTGCGGACTTAGCAAACCGGCACCACCGCGCACTAAACACCCGGATCGAACCATTAAACTTATTCTAGCTAACTACAAGACGGGTTAGAGATATACCGAATGATGCGAGTCCTCCGGTCTTCTCCTCGTCGTCCCGATCTCCTGCGGAAACTCCGGTCGTCGCCTCCTCGCCGGAAGGGCACCACATCGCCTGTATCTTTTACGGGCTCCCACCTCAATACCGAGGCAACTCGGGCGCGAAGTAGGCTAGCCGACGCGTCCAAGATTTGCTGTAGAATGTGTAGGGTTGAAGCTATGTCTCATTTGGGTTTGTTGCCATTTGAAGATGATGGAGGAAACAAGATAAGAAAAATGGTGCTTGCATTTTTCTAGCATGAAATGAGATCAAGAAAAATGAAACTCTCAAGAATGAAAACTCTCATCTTTTTCTTTCTCTCAACCATGAAAAACTTATCATCTTAGAAATGGTGGAGCAAAGAATACATAAGCAAAAGGGAGGTGAGTGTAGGAGAGCATGAAGGGTGACCACATCCAAACATCATCATCACAAAACACAAATCAATCCTAATCCTTTCTCATCTCATTAAAGCAAAGGAAAAGACTAAGAAAGAATCAAAATGATGGTTGAAAAGAAAAGATGCCATCATATACAAAACAATTGCAAGAAACTCCCTCCACAATTGTTATTTGCAAACTTGCAAATAACCCCCTCCATCGGAAAAGTCCGGCCGGGAAAGAACAAAGGAAAACCGGCCGGAACGGAATGCAAACTGGCAACTCCAGAAAACTGGTCCCGTAATAAATTACAGGAAAACCCCGATACTGTGCATACACACCCGCATCTGTATTCCGTCCGGATACAAATGCAATGAGACAAAACTACACTATCAAATACTAGGATCCGGCTTAAGCCAAAGCCGGCTAGTAAAAACCGTCCGATCACGATCCGTGCAATACCGCACGTATCTGATCGAACCCTGCCATATCTCCATACGGCCTCTACAGCGTTTCGCACGAAAGCTTGAGTAACTGAAAGTGTGGTGGACTCTAAAGACTCGTCAATACTATGGCTGTGGATTTAACCACTAGCACGTCAGAGGTATAAGCCAATACGTGACGGGCCACCAGCTATTGACCAAAAGGGACGTCGATGAGCGAACTCATCCTGACACCCTACTGAGCCTGTCAGTGACAATATCCGTACAGTCCGGTCCGTTCGTCTATGAGCATCGCATGGCGGGCCTAGGGGGTTGGTAAAAGTCAGACCCCCAAAAGCGGTACAAGTCGTGTCGGAGTGCAGCCCAGAACACCCTGAGATACTACTGGAATACCTACCAGTAAATCTCCTGCCTTGGCCAAGGACTTCGTGTAATGGCTCTCCTAGACACAGCGCGACCTCACCCCCAATACCGGGAGAGACGAACCCCTGAAGATCCGCTCACTGCCTCCATGTGGCTCGGGACTGTACCCAACTAAAACCTGTTTGCACGACTCCTTTGAGCCGTGGTAGGGTAGTAATCAAAGCACAGTGGGAACTCACACGAGACAAATGACGATCCCCAGGTCGATGAACTAACCTGTACACATGTCACCTGGGAACTGCTATCTGACGTCAGGTATAAGACCAACTAGCATGTTCCCGGCGAGTCCTGTCCGGTGTACTCATAACCCAATGAGCACCTGTATACATCTTAGGTGAACCAACTGACACCAGTGGCTTGTGAGACCGGCCACCGCCCCTCGTCGGGGTCTCGACTGTATACACTAGTCTACTCTGGAGAATCGATGCCCTGTCTCGAAACTCCCACGACTAGGGACCTTTTAAGGATGTGCTTATAGACTACCAGCTCCCACGTATATGATCGCCTTTATACTGCCGGTAGTCAAGCAAGAATCCTAGGGGCTCTATCAACGTGCAATAGTGACCTGTCAGGTCACCTAAAGCAGTACACGATGATAAAGGTAAACCAGATAGCATACTATCATCTCGAGTAAGACTGTCCTACCGGGATAGGTCCTCCCTCAATCATTGCAATCACGTGCCTGTGATCCAATAATTGACTCTGAGGGCACTATCTCCAACAGTCGGCATCAAGTTGAAGAAGTCATGGTAGGGATGAGTCGCAAAGCACTCCAACCAGGTCTAAACACGCCCGCGGCAGACAAAAGCATGCTTAAGACAAGGAAACGGTTCGCTAAAGCCCTGTCGATGGGAATGAGACTGCCACCTTTCAAAGAAAATACTCCTGGCGGTATACGCCTTGACGAAGCTGATGTACATCCTAACTACTGCTTATACCATCAGAGGATTACACATCTCACTGAAGAATGCAATGCCTTTAAAAAATGGTGGCAAGGATACGTTGCTCACCGACAACATTTCAAGCACATGAAGCGCAAAACTTGTCGGGAGAAGAGAAGCACGACAGATGAGCATAAAAGAACTGCCGGCAACTGTCACGTGGTTGATACCAGAGGATCGTAAGTTCTTACCTTCGGAAGCGATTCCGATGAAGAAATAGCCCTCGTCCCTCTCTTCAAAGAATCCACCTCAGGGAAAGAGGAAGAGATGAAAAACTGTGAGAGTATTCAGCTGCGCAATCGTACGTTGCCCGAAAAGAATCTCGGACCCACAGAAAAGGGGTCAAACAAAAAGGATAAGGGGAAGGAAAAATTCTCTGAGGATATCGCCCTCGATGATCGAGTCATCGAAGAGCTGGCAGCCAAGGACCCGCCCAAGAAAAACAAAGTGGATTACAATGTCCTACCACACCTGAGGAAAATACCCTCACAGCTGAGCGTTTTGGATGCCCTTCTGTTATCTAATGAGGCACGAGATTCCCTGATCAGGGCATTACAAGAGCCCGAGCAGTTTCAAGTTTTACTTGCCGAAGAAAAGGTGAAGGACGAGCTGGAAGAAGTGCACACAATTGACATCACTTTCGGAGATGAAGATCTCCTCCTCGGAACGTGCGAGCATAATCGTCCCCTGTATGTCATCGGGTACTGCCATGACATCAAGATAGGAAAGATCTTAGTTGACAACGGGTCCTCTGTCAACCTCCTAAATGTGAGGGTGTTAAAAGAAATCTGCATGAGCGTTCAGCATCTCGCTCGGGATAAAATCACCATCTCCGGGTTCGACTCCCAGTCATCACGGACGATCGGGTCTGTAATACTGACATTACGCTTCGGGCTGCTCGTCACTGACATCAAATTTCATGTCATTGACGCCAAGACCTGCTACAACGCTTTGCTCGGCAGGCCTTGGTTACACGAGTACAACATCATCCCTTCTACACAGCATCAGTGTATGAAGTATTTCAAGGATGGTCTCGAGTATACCGTGATGGGAGAACTAAACCCATTCTCCGTAAATGAAGTCCGAAAATACGAAGATGCAAAGTATTTCCTGCTAGATTTTGAAGACACGGAAAGATGCCATAAACCGGAGAATAAGCAAAAAGCTATTACCACTATTCCGGTCTTCGGGAGTGATACCGAGGAGGAAGAAGAGATAGTCTATTCAGGGCCGCCCCAATGCCACAACCTGGGACCATCTACCCCTATTCTGGTCTTTGGCAGTGACTCTGAAGACGAAGTCAACGCAGTGTTCTCGGCCCGTCCATCAATGCAGGCCCTCACCGGAGATGATCAGAGTTTGCAAATCGCCATGGTCCCATGACAGCACTACAAAGAGCTTGATGCGCTTGAGACATATAGTTGTTTACCCCAATCAGAGCAAAGCTCTGTTCAAATTCCAAGGCAGGAGAAGAAGCAACGCTTCATCTTCCCCCAATCAGAAATAAAACTTTGCTTTGAAAATTTAAACTTTAATTTTGAAGCAACGCTTCGATTCCCGTGCGCTGCGCGCAATGCGCCACGTGTCAGAAGTTGACACGGCAGCACAACGCCCAAGGCGGTACGTCCGATCAGAGCAAGGCTTTTTAAAAACATAAGTAACACTTAACTGCGCAAGCGCATCGCAGCGCGACACGTGTCTGCGCAGTCGCGCAAGCACGACTGCGCAAGCGCACCGCAGCGCGACACGTGTCTGCGCAGTCGCGCAAGCGCTGTTGCGCAAGCGCTTCACTGCGCGACACGTGTCTGCGCAGTCGCGCAATCGCTGTTGCGCAAGCGCCTTACTGCGCGACACGTGTCACGCGCTGGTGAGTTGCGCAACAACAGAATGAAGATTTAAGGAAATCTTTTCTGTTCTTGTTAAAATAAGAAGATTTCTTCTGTAAAACAGGGGCCTTTGGATCAAAGATCCAACGGTGGGGAAAATTCCCCGAATCACTCAGAAAAGATCTTTTTAACAAATTTAACTGATCTTTGAGCACTATAAAAAGGACCCCAGACCCCATTTCAAAGAGGGAGACAATTGGATAAAAAAAAAAGGAGAACTCTTGAGAATTTCTGGAGAACACAAAAAAGAAGGTAAAAACCTTTGAGATAAGAGAAAATTCTCTTAAAGAATAGATCATTGATCTAGAAAACAAGATCAGTGATCTTCAATAGATAAATAAATAAATAAAAATAATAAAAATAGTGCCTTGGACTTGCTATGAACCTCTGGTTCTCTGAAACAGAAAGAAAGAAAAGATTTCTTTCTTTTCTTTTCTTTGATCTAAATTTAGATCAAGAAATTAAAAAGTGCTCTGCACTTCTTTTCCTGAATCTAAAAGATTCTTGGTGCTTTGCACAAATGCAATGCATTATTTAAAGGGCCAGGCCCAAATCAAAATGACCTGACAGGCCAAAATAAATTGCAAGGTAATAAATGGGCAGAGCCCAAATAAATTGATGCTCTGCATCATTTATAAAGGGCAGAGCCCAAAACAAATTGATGCCCTGCATCTTTTCTGGGCAAAGCCCAAATTAAAATAAAAACAAATGCAAATAAAATATTGGACATTTTTAAATGGACTTAGCCCAATCGTGGCCATAAGTCCTTAAATTAAATTGACTGAGCAAAATGGCTCTCCTAAATCAATTTACATCCGGTTCGAGGGTACATCTCCGAACTCCTTTGATATCCATCGTTGTAATCCCTCAACGACGTCAAAGAGGTGACGGGTCCCAACGACCACACATCGATATGGACTGCGGGGTCCTTAAAATCGTGGACCGAAACGTCCCTAAACTAATATCGGACCGAAACGTCCCTAAACTAATATCGGACCGAAACGTCCCTAAACTAATATCGGACCGAAACGTCCCTACACTAATATCGGACCGAAACGTCCCTAAACTAATATCGGACCGAGACGTCCCTAAACTAATATCGGACCGAGACGTCCCTAAACTGGAATATGGACCACCATGTCCCTAAACTGGAATATGGACCACCACGTCCCTAAACTGGCGATGGACCACTACGTCCCTAAACTGGCGATGGACCACTACGTCCCTAAACTGGAAAATGGACCACCACGTCCCTAAACTGAAATATGGACCACTACGTCCCTAAACTGGCACAATAGAGCCCAAATGCTCTTTTGTCGGATCTAAACGGTCCCGTTAAGATGATCTTAGTCTCAAACTGGACTAACGTATCCTTAACAAACTCTTGAGTCGATCTTAGCCTCAAAAATGGCTAACGTATCCTCCAAACAAACTTTAGTCCCAAATTGGACTATGAATCTCCCAAACTGGAACAATAGGGCCCAAACGCTCTTTTGCCGGATCTAAACGGTCCCGTCTAAGTTGATCTTAGCCCCAAATACGGTTAACGTATCCTTAGATATTTAAATAAACGATAAAACTCCAAATCAACTTTGGTTCAAGGGTACATCTCTGAACTCCTTTGACGCCTGTCGTTGTAATCCCTCAACGACGTCATAGAGGTAACGAGTCCCGACGGCCAAATATTAAATCGATCACTACGTCAAGTCGATCTTAGTTCAAAACAGGATTAACGTATCCTTGACGAACGTTTAAGTTGATCTTAGCCGCAACGCGACTAATGTATCCTTAAACTAAAACACCAAACCCAAATCTAAGTAAACACGGATTTGGACTAATCCACGTCCTACGGGCGACGGTATTACTCAGTCTCCGTATACAATCTACGGGCAACCACAAACAAAACAAACACACACGACACGAAGTGAAATTCTGGAGAAGGAGAAAGTTGTTACCGCGATGCGGTAGCGTAATTAACTGCAGGGGCTTGCGCCTGCAGGGAAGAACGTCCCCACAATCAAAAACCCCTCAAACGAGGGGGAATCTGACGAAGTCTGCTACATCGGCCGCATCCGTTTAAACCTTCGATACACGGTGCCATAAATCAACTGGGCATCTTCGGAGAGGTGGACGGATAGCACCTATTAGCATCTGCCCCGAACCTCAGGCACAGACGTCCTAACGTCTCGGCCGCCGTTCGGAGGGGAACAGATTCTGGCACGCCCGGTGGGACCTCTTCCTCTTTCCACTCCACACTTCGTGTGTCGTGTTCGCGAACAAATCGCGGTTTGCTGTGATTGCCTGTGGATTCAAGGTACTAAGATTTGGTGTCTTGCTCTATGCAGAAAACAGAAAATCGATGGCTTCGAACTGCACCGCCCGCAGCGATAACTCTCGCTCCGTCATTGCTGGAGGAGTGACTTATGGGCCCCAAGCGGCCTCCCTTTTCAAAATGCCGGTGGAGCAGATGGCTCAAGCCACCACTAGATTATTTTTTAGGACCATGCTCCCACCAATGAGCTTCAACGCACCAAAGAAGTCGGTCTTCGATCGACTTACCACTGTCGCGACCCCTCTCAATGGGTCGTCCAACTCCACTGCTTCTGTTTTTAACGGACTAGGCCTGAGCTCTAACAGGCTCATGAAGAAGCCTGTCATACCAGAAGGCGTTATCCCGAAACGGATAGCCATTCCAACTCCCGTTCCTGGTAAAATCACCAAGGTTGCTTCCCATGTTCAGAAGTCCGCTTCTAACAAGTTGGCCGTCCCCGTTCAACGGACGTCGATCTTTAAAAGGCTGGTACCAGCATATTCTGACCAACACAGGGGGCATGAGGAGGTTACCCCTATAGCTGAAACAACTCCATCAGCACGACACGCTCGACGTCGCCACTGGCGTCGGGTAAGGAAGGCTGGGGGCAACTCCCCCTCTGGGATAACTCCGTCAGCTCCGATGGTGAGAATCGATACTGCTGTTCCAACCAAGAACAGCTTTGAACTGCTCAACAAGGTGCGCAGAAATTCTCCTACTGCGATGTTGAAACGAACTCCTTCACCTGTGGAGAATATTCCAGAGAAGAAGTTAGAGCAGCCCCCTCAACGGCTGTCCTCTAAAATTTACAAAGTCTGGCGACAGGTCCAAGAGTCGGTGATCGATCAAGACTGCCTCCGACGACAGAAAAAGATGAAGGTTCGGCAGTGGAAGGATTACTCTGTCAAACCACAAAAAGCAAAAGCTACTTGGATGCCCACTACAACGGCTCCCTTAACTCCAATCACTCAAAAAAGGAGGCCATAAAAAGCCCCTGTGAACATGGCAAAGCATAAAAACGCTGAACACGAACGCCCCAAATCTGGGGGCATGGTGGTGCACACTGTTTATATGGCTTCTGGAAAGGAGGAAAGCCGCACTTCTACGGGCCACCGACCGCTCACCCGATCCGTGACGAAAGCCCAGGAGCAACAACAAAAGCTTCGGGAAATGATGACTACAATGGCTGCACTCACTGAGCCAAAAGAAAGCTCTGAAACGTCTTCGGATGAGCGTCAAGAACAAGAAACCGACGCTGACTTTTTACGCAGAGTCCTCGAAAAGAGGGACAAAGAAGCTGCAGAGCAAGCGGCTAACATAAAACAGATGTCGCTCCTCTTCCAAGATATGGTAGGGATGATGTTACAGCCGGACCCTCCTGCTGAAGACCCTCCGATCGTCCTTGAAGACGACAGGGGAGAAACGTCAAATCCTCCACCGGCTCTGTCAATAGCCAAGGAGGAGGCAATCTCCAAAGCTGACTTGGACGAATATATAGCTCAGCAGATCCGGGTTCATCAGGTGAATGAAGCGGCTGGGCAAATTGTTAGAACCGGACGACCGTATCCGAGCTGGTATGACCAAATCAATTACCCGCCAGGATATACGATCCCTAAATTCCACGTATATAAAGGGACAGGGAATCCGCATCAGCATGTCGCTCAATTCAGGGCCTTATGCGGCAATACTGGAGGCGATGACAAATTGTTGCTACGTCAATTCGTCGGCAGCTTAGCAGAAACAGCCTTTGAATGGTATTCGGAGCTACATAACGACTCTGTCAAAACATTTGCAGAGATGGAACTGCTGTTTACACAAAGATTCGCAAGTGCTAGTGAACGCACCCCGATTACAGCACTGATAAATGCCAGGATAAGGCCCGGCGAAACGTGGGTCCAATACGCAACACGATGGCGAAACTTATGGTCAAAATGCGAACAACGCATAGAAGAGGCACCTGCGGTAGGCATGTTTGTGGGCACTCTCGATCCGCAGGCGACCATCTCGCAATTCATGATGTTCTTCAGGCCGACCACCTTCCAGGCCTTGATCGACAAATTAGCCCAAATGGACCAGATGGGCCATAGACCGTCTCCTCCAAGACCCGATCCCCGAAATGAGAAAGGAAAAGCGATCATTGTCGCCAACGCTCAGCAACAGTCGAGCAACTCAAAGCCGGTCGCTCGCCAAAACAACGTGCGTCCACGCCCATCCCTCGAAGAGAGGCTAGGACGTCATTACTCGTTTCCTCAGAATAAAACGAGAAGACTGTTCGAGCTGGCAGTGCGCAACAGACTCATTAATCTGCCGAATCCAAAACGTCCGTTGCAGCCAGGCGATCTTAATAATCCCAATTATTGCCCTTACCACCAAACGGTAAGTCACCCGATTGAGGATTGTTTCGTCTTTAAGGGATGGATCGAGGATCAATACCTGCAAGGCAAGTTCGCGCTGTCTGAAAGCTGGAAGGTAAACCCACCACAGCCGCACTCTCCAAAGAAGACGGACACGCCGGGGGCAACTTGTTCTTTCGTCGAGGATGAAAGCGATGGAGAAAACTTATCGGACGAATCCGAAGACTACGTAGCGACTTGTCATGTGATTTCTCATTCACTGATGGAGGATGAGGAGGCTCCTTGCGCTGAGAAATCAATGGCGGACCCTGAAACAGAAATTCCGCGGCCGTCGGACAAGTTGATCGATGCCTTCCTAAATGAAATTCGTCTGAAAGCAAAAGCCAATCAAGAGCATGAAATGGCCATACTGGAAAGAACCAAGGTATTCCCGTCAAATCAAAAGCCATCCACTGCGGGTAAAAACAAATTCAAGATGAGGAAACGGTTCGCTAAAGCTCTATCAGTAGGAATGAAGCTACCGCCCTCTGAAGAAAATTCTTTCTCTGAGGTAGAGATGCACCCTAACTTCTGTTTATATCATCAGAAGGTCATACATCCTACCGAAGACTGCGAATCCTTTAACTGTTGGTGGCAAGGGTATGTCGCTCAAAAGCGACACCTCGACAGGACAAAGTGTAAAGCTTGTGGACATCAGAAAAATGCGATAGATGAGCGCAAAAGAGCCGCCGCCGACTGTCATATAGCCGACTTCAAGGGATCACAAATTGTCACCTTTGGAAGCGACTCTGACGAAGAAGCTATCCCCAACTTTTCCCTCGGGGAATCTATTTCGAAAATAAAGGAATTGAGAAGCTGCGAGAACGTTCAGCCGTGCAATCGCGTGCTACTCGGAAAAAATCTCGGCCCCGTAAACAAAGGATCGAACAAAAAGGATAAAGGAAAAAGAAAAACGGCCCTCGTCGCCAGCACTCAACAACAATCAGGTGACCCTAGGCCGGTTGCTCTCCAAAGCAACAAGCGGCAACCCCTCCAGGAAAAGTTGAAACGTCCTTGCTCGTTTCCGCAAGATAAAACAAGGGGACTGTTCGAGCTGGCAGTGTGCAACAGACTCATCAATCTGCCGAATCCAAAACGTCCGTTGCAGCCAGGCGATATTAATAATCCTAATTATTGCCCTTACCACCAAACAGTAGGTCACCTGATCGAGGACTGCTACGTCTTCAAAAACTGGGTTGAAGACCAATACCAACAGGGCAAGTTCGCGTTGTCCGAAATTTGGAAGGTGAACCCGCCACAACCGCATGCTCTGAAAAATATGGACACGCCGGGGGCATCATGCTCATTCATAGAGAAAGCCTAACGGACCACTACGTCCTAAAACTGGATAACGGACCGAAACGTCCTTAAACTAACGGCGGACCGCAATGTCCTAAAATTTGCAAATGACCGAAACGTCGTTAAACTACTCCCAACCCGCAGCATCTTCAGGCTGACGTTTTAAAAAAATAATAATAAATAAATAAATAAATAATAACGGTATGTCCACAAGCAAAATGGGCACGGATGAAAACCCGAAGGGGCTCCGTGAGTAAAAACAGCAGGGCTACCGGCGAGTGTTCGTGAAAACCCGAAAGGGCGCGACCTCGTTTTTAAAAAAAAAGAGAAGAAAAAGAAAAGAAAAAAAAGGAAAAAAAAAGAGAGAATAAAAAAAACGGTATGTCCACAAGCAAAATGGGCACGGATGAAAACCCGAAGGGACTCCGTGAGTAAAAACAGCAGGGCTACCGGCGAGTGTTTGTGAAAACCTGAAAGGGCGCAACCTCGTTAAGAAACACTTATAGGGTCCTCTCGACCCTGTAAGGAGAAATCACCTGCGTGAGATCCTTACGACTCACAAAGGAACAACACACTTAGGGATCCTCACGATTCCTAAGGAGAAAATACACTTGCGAGATCCTCACGACTCGTAAGGAGAACTCTCTTATGGGACCCTCACGGCTCATAAGATTTGAAAGTCTTAAGTTACAGAAACCTTAACCTGTTCTTAAGCAACCCCCACAACCTTCGATATTGCCCTACAAGCGGCTCATATTGACCCTTGTATACAATCCACGGGCACGAATAAATATTTTTCTAACAAAGTCCCATCCGCGACTAGGGATATGCTTGTACAGCAAACAACACTTGTAAGTCCTCTCGACTTATAAGGAGAAAATCCTTTTGTAAGATCCTTACGACTTACAGGGGAACATACACTTAGGAATCCTCACGATCCCTAAGGAGAAAACACACCTACAAGATCCTCACGACTTGTAGGGAGAAATACCTTTGTGAGACCCTTACGGCTCATGAAGTCAAAAGCCTTAGCCGACAGGACCCTTAACCCTGTTTACTAAGCCACCTTTGTTCGGCATCGACAGAGGCAAATGATGATTCGCTCCTGGCAATATCCCAGTTGTAGCGATGCTGATGCCTAAACCGGTATCAAATTCCAAGCCCTTTAAAGGCAAATGATGATTCGCTCCTGGTAATATCCCAGTTGCAGCGATGCTGATGCCTAGACCGGTATCAAATTCCAAGTCCTTTTACGGCAAATGATGATTCGCTCCTGGCAATATTCCAGTTATAGCGATGCTGATGCCTAAATCGGTATCAAATTCCAAGTCCTTTCATGGCAGGTGATGATTCGCTCCTCGCAATATTCCGGTTGTAGCATGCTGATGCTGAGATTGGCACCAGATTCCAAGTTCTACGCTCGCGATAAAAATCAGCGAGCTGAAAATGCATATTAAATAGCCGAAATGATTGGGCAACTCGCAACAAAAAACAGCGAGTAAAATTAAAATAAACAGCCGAAATGATTGGGCAACTCGCAATAAAAAACAGCGAGTAAAAAGAAAAAATAGCCGAAATGATTGGGCACCGCGAAAAATAGCCGAAATGATTGGGCAATCGCGATTTTCGCGATATAAAAAGCTGAAATGATAGAGCATCGCGGAAAGAATAAAAAAAAAATGAAAGAATGAAACTTTTTGCCCTACAGGTGAGATCACATCGATCCCTGTATACAATCCAGGGGCACAGATAAAAATGGAACAATACCTTCCCAACAGGCTCCATCAGAAAGCGAAGCCAAATCTCGACGGTTCATAGACAACCTAGAGACCATCTCGGCATTTGTCGCAATATTACAGACACGATGTCAACAAATGAAGCAAACGAAGATCCCGAGCTTCAGGGTCTCGACGTTAACATCGACAACTTAGAGATCACCAACGGCGTTTCTCCTCACTCCAACTAGATGAAGACATGACGTCAACAATCGACCTCAGAGTCGCAACGAAACGGAACCATGGCAAAGTCCTTAGTTCCAAATCTCAATGGCCACATCTACAGCCTGGAGACCAACAACGGTGTGCCTCCTCATTCCAGCAGGACACAGATGTTACACCATCAAGCGGAGCGATGGCAAAATCCCAACTCCGCCTTAGCATTCGTCTCATTACAGCAGACGCAATGTTAACAACGGCGTTCCTTCGCAGTCCAGCAGGATGTACATGCAAAGCTAATAAAAGACCCCATGGTCAGCAAAGCGGAGTGATGGCAAAATCCCAGCACCACCACAACATTCGTCTCGATACAGCAGACGCAGTACAAGTAAATGAAGCAAAAGGTCAAATTTCTAGCTTCAAAGTCTTGACGGCAAGTCATATAAAGCCTGAAAGACAATCGAAGATCATCTCACACCAGCATAGGGTGAGCACCACCTCGACGTTCGTCTCGATACAGCAGACGAGTTATCACCCCAGCGTTCTTCCTCCAACAGGATTTGGACACACCAAAACAAACGAAGCGAAGGCCACATTCCTAACTTCGACGTCTTGACGGTAACTCACATAAAATCGGAAAGACAATCGGAGACCATCTCACATGAAGTGGTCACCTCCTTGACGTTCGTCTCGATACAGTAGACGAAATGTCAACCTCAGCGTTCTTCCTCCAGCAGGGATTCAGACATGACAAAGCAAATGAAGCGAAGGCCACATTCCTAGCTTCAACGTCTTTACGGTAACTCACATAAAGCCGGAAAGACAATCGGAGATCATCTCGCATCAGCACAGAGTGGTCACCACCTTGACGTTCGTCTCGATACAGCAGACAAAATGTCAACCCCAGCGTTCTTCCTCCAACAGGATTTGGACACACCAAAGCAAACGAAGCGAATGCCACATTCCTAACTTCGACGTCTTCACGGTAACTCACATAAAACCGGAAAGACAATCGGAGATCATCTCGCACCAGCACAGAATGGTCACCACCTCGACGTCCGTCTCGATACAGCAGACGGGATGTCACCCTAACGTTCGTCTCGACATAGCATACGCAACGTCATTAAACGAATGGAGCCACGGCAAAATTCCTAGTTCCAAACCTCGACGGTTCACCAGCAACCTAGAGACAACCTCGACGTCCGTCTCGATACAGTAGGCGAGATGTCACCCCAATGTTCGTCTCAACACAGCAGACGCAATGTCATTAAACAAATGGAGCCACGGCAAAATCCCTAGTTCCAAACCTCGGCGGTTCACCAGCAACCTAGAGACAACCTCGACATCCGTCTCGATACAGCAGACGAGATGTCACCCCAACGTTCGTCTCGACACAGCAGACGCAACGTCATCAAACGAACGGAGCCACGGCAAAATCCCTAGTTCCCACCGCAACATTCGTCTCGATA
This sequence comes from Agapanthus africanus, assembly GCA_030015575.1. NCBI lineage: Eukaryota > Viridiplantae > Streptophyta > Magnoliopsida > Asparagales > Amaryllidaceae > Agapanthus > Agapanthus africanus. The sequence goes on along the minus strand of CM057339.1, from coordinate 177,000,051 downwards.
CAGCAGACGCGATGCCAGCAAACGAAGCGAAGGCCAAATTCCTAGCTTCAGGGTCTTAACGGCAAGTCATATAAAGCCTGAAAGACCACCGGAGATCATCCCACATGGAGTGGTCACCACCTCGACGTTCATCTCGATACAGCAGACGCAACATCACCAAAAGGAGCCACGGCAAAATCCCTAGTTCCAAACCTCGACGGTTCATCAGCAACCTAAAGACAACCACGACATTCGTCTCGATACAGAGGACGCAATGCCAGCAAACGAAGCAAAGGCCAAATTCCTAGCTTCAGGGTCTTGACGGCAACTCATATAAAACCCGAAAGACTATCGGAGATCATCCCCACACCAGCGCGGAGTAGTTATGACTCATCGGGGCTCTCCAAAATGAGCCTAACCTCAAGTAAAAAGCGGCATGGCAAATTCCTAGCGCTTGCTCTTCCGACGGTCAAACTGCCAAGGAGGATTGCTTGAAGACGTCTTGTCCAGCCCCCGAAGGGATCAGAGACACGGCAGTCGCAGGGCTACTCGAACAGCACGATTGCCTATCGAGGACTATATTAGCTTATGCGACGGTACGATGGCCAAAACCCTAACTACCACCAACCTTAACGGGCTTCTGTCGTAAAGAGCAGAGGTTAAATGCGACGTTAAGATGTTCTTGCGAGAAACGTTCGATTCGTCTCGACTTGTGAAAAATTGTCGAGGCGGCTCGACTCGTGAGATGAAGCCTTAGGCAGTGGGCATAAAAGAAGCCTGTTTCCTAAGCATTGGGACCCTGCAAGTTGGCCCAAAACAGTCTCTTGCATACCATCCACGGGTCTCACCCTCCGACATCGAACTTCGACAAGGAGGGAAACAACCGCTTACAAGTCCTCTCGACTCGTAAGAGGGAAAAATTCTCTTGTAGGATCCTTATGACTTACAAGAGAAAACCACACTTAGGAATCCTCACGATTCCTAAGGAGAAAAACCCACCTACGAGATCCTCTCGATCCGTAGGGAGAAAAGTCTCTATGAGACCCTCACGGCTCATAGAGTTGAAAAGTCTTAGGCAGCAGATCTGAACCTGCGGCCTAAGCCCTCGCTATCTCGTGAAGAAATCAAGAGCAAGCCTCTGAAAATTCTTAAGCAAGAGCCTTGGTCCTATTTATAGGCATCAATCGCCTATTCAACTGCCAAAAGGTGCCGCGACGGTTCGGATTCTGCCACCGTTGCGCTTGCGTTTGGAGGCCACGTAAGCGCAGCGGTGGGGGGGCATTTGTTTACCCCAATCAGAACAAAGCTCTGTTCAAATTCCAAGGCGGGAGAAGAAGCAACGCTTCATCTTCCCCCAATCAGAAATAAAACTTTGCTTTGAAAATTTAAACTTTAATTTTGAAGCAACGCTTCGATTCACGTGCGCTGCGCGCAATGCGCCACATGTCAGAAGTTGACACGGCAGCACAACGCCCAAGGCGGTACGTCCGATCAGAGCAAGGCTCTTTAAAAACATAAGTAACACTTAACTGCGCAAGCGCATCGCAGCGCGACACGTGTCTGCGCAGTTGCGCAAGCACGACTGCGCAAGCGCACCGCTGCGCGACACGTGTCTGCGCAGTTGCGCAATCGCTGTTGCGCAAGCGCCTTACTGCGCGACACGTGTCACGCGCTGGTGAGTTGCGCAACAACAGAATGAAGATTTAAGGAAATCTTTTCTGTTCTTGTTAAAACAAGAAGATTTCTTCTGTAAAACAGAGGCCTTTGGATCAAAGATCCAACGGTGGGGAAAATTCCCCGAATCACTCAGAAAAGATCTTTTTAACAAATTTAACTGATCTTTGAGCACTATAAAAAGGACCCCAGACCCCATTTCAAAGAGGGAGACAATTGGATAAAAAAAAAGGAGAACTCTTGAGAATTTCTGGAGAACACAAAAAAGAAGGTAAAAACCTTTGAGATAAGAGAAAATTCTCTTAAAGAATATATCATTGATCTAGAAAACAAGATCAGTGATCTTCAATAGATAAATAAATAAATAAAAATAATAAAAATAGTGCCTTGCACTTGCTATGAACCTCTGGTTCTCTGAAACAGAAAGAAAGAAAAGATTTCTTTCTTTTCTTTTCTTTGATCTAAATTTAGATCAAGAAATTAAAAAGTGCTCTGCACTTCTTTTCCTGAATCTAAAAGATTCTTGATGCTTTGCACAAATGCAATGCATTATTTGAAGGGCCAGGCCCAAATCAAAATGACCTGACAGGCCAAAATAAATTGCAAGGTAATAAATGGGCAGAGCCCAAATAAATTGATGCTCTGCATCATTTATAAAGGGCAGAGCCCAAAACAAATTGATGCCCTGCATCTTTTCTGGGCAAAGCCCAAATAAAAATAAAAACAAATGCAAATAAAATATTGGACATTTTTAAATAGACTTAGCCCAATCGTGGCCATAAGTCCTTAAATTAAATTGACTGAGCAAAATGGCTCTCCTAAATCAATTTACATCCGGTTTGAGGGTACATCTCCGAACTCCTTTGATATCCATCGTTGTAATCCCTCAACGACGTCAAAGAGGTGACGGGTCCCAACGACCACACATCGATATGGACTGCGGGGTCCTTAAACTCGTGGACCGAAACGTCCCTAAACTAATATCGGACCGAAACATCCCTAAACTAATATCGGACCGAAACGTCCCTAAACTAATATCGGACCGAAACGTCCCTACACTAATATCGGACCGAGACGTCCCTAAACTAATATCGGACCGAGACGTCCCTAAACTGGAATATGGACCACCATGTCCCTAAACTGGAATATGGACCACCACGTCCCTAAACTGGCGATGGACCACTACGTCCCTAAACTGGCGATGGACCACTACGTCCCTAAACTGGAAAATGGATCACCACGTCCCTAAACTGGCACAATAGAGCCCAAATGCTCTTTTGTCGGATCTAAACGGTCCCGTTAAGATGATCTTAGTCTCAAACTGGACTAACGTATCCTTAACAAACTCTTGAGTCGATCTTAGCCTCAAAAATGGCTAACGTATCCTCCAAACAAACTTTAGTCCCAAATTGGACTATGAATCTCCCAAACTGGAACAATAGGGCCCAAACGCTCTTTTGCCGGATCTAAACGGTCCCGTCTAAGTTGATCTTAGCCCCAAATACGGTTAACGTATCCTTAGATATTTAAATAAACGATAAAACTCCAAATCAACTTTGGTTCAAGGGTACATCTCTGAACTCCTTTGACGCCTGTCGTTGTAATCCCTCAACGACGTCATAGAGGTGACGAGTCCCGACGGCCAAATATTAAATCGATCACTACGTCAAGTCGATCTTAGTTCAAAACAGGATTAACGTATCCTTGACGAACGTTTAAGTTGATCTTAGCCGCAACGCGACTAATGTATCCTTAAACTAAAACACCAAACCCAAATCTAAGTAAACACGGATTTGGACTAATCCACGTCCTACGGGCGACGGTATTACTCAGTCTCCGTATACAATCCACGGGCAACCACAAACAAAACAAACACACACGACACGAAGTGAAATTCTGGAGAAGGAGAAAGTTGTTACCGCGATGCGGTAGCGTAATTAACTGCAGGGGCTTGCGCCTGCAGGGAAGAACGTCCCCACAATCAAAAACCCCTCAAACGAGGGGGAATCTGACGAAGTCTGCTACATCGGCCGCATCCGTTTAAACCTTCGATACACGGTGCCATAAATCAACTTGGCATCTTCGGAGAGGTGGACGGATAGCACCTATTAGCATCTGCCCCGAACCTCAGGCACAGACGTCCTAACGTCTCGGCCGCCGTTCGGAGGGGGAACAGATTCTGGCACGCCCCTCCGGCCTTCGATAAGCAGCAACGATCGTCGTCTGCTGAAAGATTTGATGTAGGATGTCAACGAGGTTGTTTCGCCGTTTCTTCGAAATCAGCCCCGTCAGGTACACTGAATGCACCTTGTCTTCGGCATCATCTAGCGCATTGAGCGGTAAGGCCTCGTGAAGACCTGGGAGTGCTCTCCATATTGCCCCCAGCACGACTTTCAAGAGGGCCGAACGACGAGGTAGCAGCCAGCCACCGCTGGCATTCAGGCGACCCATGACCTCTGCCCATTGAGCGTCCGTAAACTCCTGGTTCTGTTGACGGCCCTGTACACGGATATCCTCATAAGTGATGAACTCGTGCAAGCTGTATAGACGCACCGCCATAATACCTGAAGAAAACAATACAGGGATATTAACAAACAAGAAAATACAGAAAGTTAAAAGTTAAACTCCTCGAGAGCAATGCTCTGCAGACAGGAGCGACACCAGTCAAAATCAGTTATGAGGAGAATTTGAGGAAAATTCCCTGAGAATATTGAGAGCTCCACTTTGAAAAAAAAATGATATAATAATAATAATATTCTCAAGTGCCATATAATTTGGGAGGAGCAAAGCTCCATTAATTAAGAAGATATAAGAAAAAATCTTTTATAGAGCAAAGCTCTATTAATGGAACCCTAACAGGATTTTCCTGAGTTCTCTTTGGACCTCTTTAGAGCAAAGCTCTGCTAAATGAAACCCTAAATGGGTTTTCTTTAGATCAGGGATCTATGGAGAGCAAGGCCCTATTATACAGCTTTAATTTAATTTAATTTAATTTTATTTTTACCTATGATAGTTATGAACTCTGGAGTTCTTGGAAAAAAATCAAGAGCAAGGCTCTGAAAATTCTTAAGCAAGAGCAAGGCTCTGAGTCAAAATTCTTGAAGTGGTAAAGAATTTTTCGAGGACCAAAGGTCCTATTTATAGGCATCAATCGCCTCTTCAACTGCCAAAAGGTGCCGCGACGGTTCGGATTCTGCCACCGTTGCGCTTGCGTTTGGAGGCCACGTAAGCGCAGCGGTGGGGGGGCATTTGTTTACCCCAATCAGAGCAAAGCTCTGTTCAAATTTCAAGGCGGGAGAAGAAGCAACGCTTCATCTTCCCCCAATCAGAAATAAAACTTTGCTTTGAAAATTTAAACTTTAATTTTGAAGCAACGCTTCGATTCCCGTGCGCTGCGCGCAATGCGCCACGTGTCAGAAGTTGACACGGCAGCACAACGCCCAAGGCGGTACGTCCGATCAGAGCAAGGCTCTTTAAAAACATAAGTAACACTTAACTGCGCAAGCGCATCGCAGCGCGACACGTGTCTGCACAGTTGCGCACGCACGACTGCGCAAGCGCACGGCAGCGCGACACGTGTCTGCGCAGTCGCGCAAGCGCACGGCTGCGCGACACGTGTCTGCGCAGTCGCGCAAGTGCTGTTGCGCAAGCGCTTCACTGCGCGACACGTGTCTGCGCAGTTGCGCAATCGCTGTTGCGCAAGCGCCTTACTGCGCGACACGTGTCACGCGCTGGTGAGTTGCGCAACAACAGAATGAAGATTTAAGGAAATCTTTTCTGTTCTTGTTAAAACAAGAAGATTTCTTCTGTAAAACAGGGGCCTTTGGATCAAAGATCCAACGGTGGGGAAAATTCCCCGAATCACTCAGAAAAGATCTTTTTAACAAATTTAACTGATCTTTGAGCACTATAAAAAGGACCCCAGACCCCATTTCAAAGAGGGAGACAATTGGATAAAAAAAAAGGAGAACTCTTGAGAATTTCTGGAGAACACAAAAAAGAAGGTAAAAACCTTTGAGATAAGAGAAAATTCTCTTAAAGAATAGATCATTGATCTAGAAAACAAGATCAGTGATCTTAAATAGATAAATAAATAAATAAAAATAATAAAAATAGTGCCTTGCACTTGCTATGAACCTCTGGTTCTCTGAAACAGAAAGAAAGAAAAGATTTCTTTCTTTTCTTTTCTTTGATCTAAATTTAGATCAAGAAATTAAAAAGTGCTCTGCACTTCTTTTCCTGAATCTAAAAGATTCTTGGTGCTTTGCACAAATGCAATGCATTATTTGAAGGGCCAGGCCCAAATCAAAATGACCTAACAGGCCAAAATAAATTGCAAGGTAATAAATGGGCAGAGCCCAAATAAATTGATGCTCTGCATCATTTATAAAGGGCAGAGCCCAAAACAAATTGATGCCCTGCATCTTTTCTGGGCAAAGCCCAAATAAAAATAAAAACAAATGCAAATAAAATATTGGACATTTTTAAATGGACTTAGCCCAATCGTGGCCATAAGTCCTTAAATTAAATTGACTGAGCAAAATGACTCTCCTAAATCAATTTACATCCGGTTCGAGGGTACATCTCCGAACTCCTTTGATATCCATCGTTGTAATCCCTCAACGACGTCAAAGAGGTGACGGGTCCCAACGACCACACATCGATATGGACTGCGGGGTCCTTAAACTCGTGGACCGAAACGTCCCTAAACTAATATCGGACCGAAACGTTCCTAAACTAATATCGGACCGAGACGTCCCTAAACTAATATCGGACCGAGACGTCCTTAAACTGGAATATGGACCCCCATGTCCCTAAACTGGAATATGGACCACCACGTCCCTAAACTGGCGATGGACCACTACGTCCCTAAACTGGCGATGGACCACAACGTCCCTAAACTGGAATATGGACCACCACGTCCCTAAACTGGCACAATAGAGCCCAAATGCTCTTTTGTCGGATCTAAACGGTCCCGTTAAGATGATCTTAGTCTCAAACTGGACTAACGTATCCTTAACAAACTCTTGAGTCGATCTTAGCCTCAAAAATGGCTAACGTATCCTCCAAACAAACTTTAGTCCCAAATTGGACTATGAATCTCCCAAACTGGAACAATAGGGCCCAAACGCTCTTTTGCCGGATCTAAACGGTCCCGTCTAAGTTGATCTTAGCCCCAAATACGGTTAACGTATCCTTAGATATTTAAATAAACGATAAAACTCCAAATCAACTTTGGTTCAAGGGTACATCTCTGAACTCCTTTGACGCCTGTCGTTGTAATCCCTCAACGACGTCATAGAGGTGACGAGTCCCGACGGCCAAATATTAAATCGATCACTACGTCAAGTCGATCTTAGTTCAAAACAGGATTAACGTATCCTTGACGAACGTTTAAGTTGATCTTAGCCGCAACGCGACTAATGTATCCTTAAACTAAAACACCATACCCAAATCTAAGTAAACATGGATTTGGACTAATCCACGTCCTACGGGCGACGGTATTACTCAGTCTCCGTATACAATCCACGGGCAACCACAAACAAAACAAACACACACGACACGAAGTGAAATTCTGGAGAAGGAGAAAGTTGTTACCGCGATGCGGTAGCGTAATTAACTGCAGGGGCTTGCGCCTGCAGGGAAGAACGTCCCCACAATCAAAAACCCCTCAAACGAAGGGGAATCTGACGAAGTCTGCTACATCGGCCGCATCCGTTTAAACCTTCGATACACGGTGCCATAAATCAATAGTGTGCAAGAGCTGCAGATATTCTACGTCCTTCCCAGGCGAAGAGGTGAAAAAGCAATCCTATTCTATCGATCCACGGAGACTAAAGTCGAAAAGGAAGTCTGGTATGGTGCCGATTCTGCGCTCGATAGGCTACAACCCATCCGTCTGCCTAGATACTATACGGAGGGATTGAGAAGGTTATTAAGATGCCAAGGCGTACCTTTCAAACAGACTCCTCGACAAGCTCAGTTCTTCAACAGGATTTGGAACATCCCCGGAACTCAGCGAAAATTGCCCAACGGAAAAATGGAAACGATCGGGCTTGGATATGTCCAGTCCAAGAAACAGGAGCAATTCCATGGCTGCCATGCCATAAATGATCTCGATGAAGAAGGGGGTGCTCTTTTAAAAGACGCTGACGTTGAACCAGAACGAGGTCCTGCCATAAAAATGCCGAGCCCATCGTTTGAGTAATAGATTGACAAGATAATGAAAGAAGCAGGTCAAAGGGTTCGGGATGACCATATCCGCGAAATGATCATTTACGAAAAAGCCAGGACGCAACGTGTCATTCAGCAGGCTACAGAGGATGAACGGGATTACTTAGATCCAACAAAAGAGCATTTTGGCTCTATTGTTTTAGTTTAGGGACTTTGCGGTCCAGTTTAAAAACATCATAGTCTGTAAAGTTTAAGGACATTATAGTTCATGAGCTTAAGGATCCCACAGTCCATAAAGTTTAAGGACATCATAGTCCATGAGTTTAAGGACCCCACAGTCCGTAAAGTTTAAGGACATCATTGTCCAGTTTAAAGACGTCATAGTCTATGGAATGTATGGTTGTCGGGACCCGTCACCTCTCTGAAGACGTTGAAGGATTACAACGACAAATATCAGAGGAGTGAAAAGATATACCCTTGAACCAATATTGGTTGGGAGATCTGTAGTCCAATTTGGGACTAAGATCAAAAATTTATGAGCATATGGGCTCAATTAATCTGAAGTACGGTTCTGTGGCCACTTTGGGCTCGACCCATTTTGTAAAAATGTTAAACATTTAACAATGCTGAGCATTGATTTGGGTTCTGACAGCCTTTTTGTCTTTTATTGAGTGCTGAGCACTTATCATAGCTCTGGGGCTTTATTGTTCGCTTGGCGCTGTGCGCCAGTTAATGAGCGCATAGCGCTTCTGTTTAGATAGCGCACACATGAGAAGCACGTGGCGCGCTTGGCGTTGAGAGCCAGTCACTGAGCGCAGAGCGCTTCTGTTAAAATAGTGCACACGTGAGGAGCACGTGGTGTGCTTGGCGCTGAGCGCCAGATCATGAGCGCAGAGCACTTCTGTTTAGATAGCACACACGTAAGGAGCACGTGGCGCGCTTGGCGCTATGCGCCAGACAATGAGCGCAAAGCGCTTCTTGTGAAATTTGGAGCGCTAAGACTCTGCAGCGCTGTGCGCTAGATTTGGAGCGCTGTGCGTTAGATTTGGAGCGCTAAGGCTCTTCTTTTAATTGGAGCGCTATGGCTCTTTTTTAGGCAGTTCTGCACTCTGAGAATTAAATTCTCTCTTATAAGAGACTTTGCCTCAAGGGTCTAAGAACAAAGTTCTTATTTCATAGGAGATGTTTCAATCTTTTACGTTTTTGGTGAAAGGCTTTGCCTTTATAGATCCGTGATCCTAAGAGAATTGAATTATTCTCCCCATTTTTATAATGAGATATTATGATCTCTTTTGTGAAAGACAATTTGTCTTATAGATCTATGATCTGGCAAAGGAACTAAGTTCTTTTTCTGATAAGATACTTTGATCTCTCTGTTTTTACCTTGAAGAAAAGTTCTTCTGCCGAGAGCTTGCTCTTCTCTCTGAACTTTCTCAAACTTTGGGAGGGGGGTCCTTTATATTTGGAAAGAGAGATCATTGGTCGTTGGGACCCACCACCTCTCCAACGACACTGAGGGATTACAACGCCATATATCGAAGGTGTGGAGGGATGTACCCTTTGAACCATGTCGAGGAAGAATATGTTGAATCTTAAACTCCTAACCGCTGAAAAAAGGCTTCGTTTCGTTAGCGCACGTGCGTCGCATATGTTGGGCGCACGTGCGTCGCACGTGGCGCTTGCACATCATGGGGGGCAGCAAAGGCCCTAACATGGAGAACTAAGCTCTTTTGAGAATTGAATCCTCCCACGTGCGTTATACGTGTTTGGCTCACGTGCGTTGCACGTGGCACGCATGTGGCGGGCGCACGTGCATTGCACATGGCGCTTGCGCATATGCGCATTATGGGGGGGGGGGGAGCAAGCTCCTATGGAGAACTAATCTCCGTTGAGAATTGAATTCTCTCACGTGCGTTGCACGTGTTTGGCTCACGTGCGTTGCACGTGGCGCGCATGTGGCGGGCGTACGTGCATTGCATGTGGCGCTTGCGCATTATAGGAGGAGCAATCTCCTATAGAGAACTAATCTCCTTTGAGAATTGAATTCTCTACCTTTTCTAAGAGGTGTCCCCTTTTATTTATATGGGAGTGGTAGAGAAGAGATCTCTCTTTTTTCCGACGTGGGACTAAAAATGCATCCCCCCATGTAGTAGAGCATTACTTTAGATTACACGTGCGTAGCACATTTGCTCATAACTTTTGATCCCGGATGAATTATGAGGTCCATAATATATCAAATCGAAGGTTTTTTCGAGACTCTTTCGATACCATCAGAATTTAGCTATTTCTTATGCGGGAGTTTGTCAAAATACAGCCCGGAAAATACTGGTTCACATTTTCTTAAGCGTATCGCTGCCATTTGATACCTTGGCTCTTTTGCGCAGAAATTTTTGGTGGGAACATCACACTCTCTCATTTCTTGTTCTCCTTCTCATTTCCCTTCCTCAAAACTGAAACCTATACATTTCCATCACAAACCCAAGCCTAATCTTCACTAAACTTCACTAAAACCCTCACAAAGTCAAGTTAAGCATCTAGTGATGACTTGGAGCTTGGAAAGCTAGGGTTTTTGAGCAAGTTTGGTAAGATAGTGATCTCTGTCTGTTAACTAGGCTTTTAAGATGTTGTGTTGCTTATTAGTTGCTGTTTAGAACACTAAACTTATAGTTTTTGTGCAAATATAGTATTTTGGTAAAGTGTTGTGTCTCGGGTGAATCTGCTATCGAACCAGGTTTTTGTTTGAGAAGTTGCCATCACAGAGACTTAGTTAAGAGGCCTAGAACCCACCATAAAAACCTGAACCCATTCCCTTCATACTTGGCCGTAAATATATTGCTTCTGGCCGCAAATTGCGGCCAGATTGGGGACTGGGGTCTCGAGTCTTCGTGGGGTCTCTAGGGTTGTTTGTAGTCTCGTGAAACTTGCAAATTTCACTAATTGTTTGAGTAGCAACTTTCACTAATTGTTTGAGTAGCAAAATCTGGGACCACTTAACTAGTTTTTAGTGTTTCGGCAAAGTGCGATACGATTAATCCAACATAGTTTAATTGTTACTGGTAACTTACAGTCGTGGATTTATTTGGAGATGCCGATGTACGCGTTTAGCAGCTAAACGAACTCTTTTGTAGCTTGAGAGAACCGATTCGTTAATTGGTATTGTGTTCTTTTATTATTAGGTAGTTTGCTAAATCCACGCGTTATTGTGTTGTGTGATAATAGGATCGCAGGCGGGGACTTCGGACGCTGCAATGAGGGGAAAACAAATGGTTGGATTTACCTAGCTCAAGATCGTCGGTGAGTAGATTTAACATCTACGGGGGAATCGCCCGTATGGCGTTAAGCGTCGAGGGCTAGATATGATGTTATAGCCACATGTTTATATGCATATGCGTTGATTGTGCATGAGCATCATTTGCATACCATTACTTGTTGTACATTGACTTAGTACCTATTGGACACTGCACCATTACTGACGGTTCATGTTGCATGAGCACTGAATTGTATGCCACACACACACCGTTGGTAATTACCATGACACGCACAACATATACATATATGTGGTACTGCATTCGTTATCGACATTGAGGCTGTTGTTCTTGTACCACCTTACTAAGGGAATATGTATTGTACCGTTTTCATTATTATCAATAGTTAGACGTTGATTCTTGTTCTATTGCGCGTATGAATTGCATCATGCATACATATATACATGCATACATACATACCTTGCTATAGCTACATATACACCTTTATATGATGTTGCATTTGACTTCGGGGAATTTGGGAACCGCATGATATCTTTAAAAACTTGATTCATTTAAAAGAGCGGTTTTCCGTTGATATGCTCATATTACTGTTCTATGTTGCATACATCGTATTTCATGGATTTACGCATTGAGATACTGATTTCATGTGATTTATGGATTTGAGAACCGTGGTTATACTTCAAGAAAGTATGCATTGTTTTGAAAACCCGGTTTCTCTTGATATGATATTTCGATGTGTCCACCATGAGTTTTCTCGGTTATGAGATTGGTTTTCGAAACCCGATTCGAGAAGATGGATGATCTGTTTGCGGGTTCATGGTGGACCCAGTATGGTACCCCGGGACAAGAAAGGTATGTTGTGCAGTAGACGATGAGCCTACTAGAGGGACTACTACCTACCGGTGATAGTTTGGACCCGGCGGTTATCCGTAGGATACCGACCGGAGTCGTGAGATGGATATGGGCTGATCCGGATTGACGGAGCTCGAGTTATGTGGATTTACGTGTCGATACTGGACACGAGTTTTCATGATATTTTGAGTGGCGATATTGGGCACTCAGGTTCCATGAGATTTACGGATATGAGGACCGATCAGAGTGACGGCGCCTGAGATATTGGAATTTGGGGTATCGTTGATGGACACCGGGTTTTTCCACGATGACGATTCATTGATGATGATTATGTTTTATCCCACACTCAGGATTTATTTGATATGCATTGTTTCATGTAGTTGTAGTACCCTGATGGTGTATCTTGATCATGATTAGTTGCATATCCATATTGTCATACTTAGGCTATCAGATTACATGTGTTAGATTTTCGTTGTTCATGCATACTTACGATTATCTGTATGATGTTATTTACTATTCACGAGTTGGCAACTCACCTCCATTGTGCCACAATATTTTGCAGGCTTGACCCTCAGAGTAGTCGCGGAAGAGCTCCTTATTGTATCTATTTCTGCGGATACCGCTATGGTTGGCTGTGAGGCCTTTTTGGTGTAGGTGGATTTGCGGTTATCCGAATACATCTATTGTATATCTCATTGTATCTAGTACTCTCCATCTACCACTTTCATGTATTGACTTAGAGACGAGTTTGTGAGGATCGATATTGTATATTTTGTGACTCTGGGTGTCGTGCTCGTGTGAGCCGGACTTTCTTATGTTGCTTTATCTCTTTTATGTTGTTTTCATTTTTATTGTCTATTTTTTCGCTACAGCGTCGTATATATGCTTGTGGTGATTGTTTTCCGCCTTTGGGCGTGATTTGCTCCCGTTTGAGAATACTTTATTTATATGCTGTGTTTGTACCCGTTTCAGGGCTAGTTTTACAAAGGAGGTGCTGCCAAAATTTTTAAGTTTTAAGATTTTAATTTGGGATTTCCAAATGTTTTAACAATGTTTTATCACTTCTTTTTATGGTTTAGATTTCTGGGTTTTTGGTTTGCTTAAATTGCGTTATTTCTGTTGACGCCACGTGGTTTAAGTGCCGGTCACGTTCCTAAATTAGGTCGTGACAATTATGCATATTCAACGTTTTTCGGATAAATACCATGCACTTTGTTTGTTGCACATGACTATCATGCATATTCAACATTTTTTGGATAAATACCATGGATTTTATTTTTCATAAATAAACATTTTATATTTCCACCGTTTTTCGGTTAAATGATATTTTTATGTGTTACTCTAAAAACCGCGGCATTGTGCGGGGTTACCGCTAGTATATGTATGAATATGAATGGGTTCAATTAATGCATGGCTTGCATATTTCTGACTATAAATATCCCATTTACATGTGTGACATCTTGCCTCTGCCTTTTGTCTCCTGTTGCAAATTAATTGACAAATTTTTATACACACACACATATTCCCGTTTACATTGAAGGAAAACAGAAGGTACTTCTTTATTTATTTATTTATTTTATCACCATCTTCTTTTCTTTTTCTTTTCTGGCTTTCTTTCTTATTTTACTTCACTCATAAATCCAATAGCATTTTTTTCTCCAGCATGTATGGTGTGTTAAAAGAATGATTTTACCCTTTGATAGAGGACGGATAAATTTTTTATGCTATGCGCAATTAGCTCATGATACATCCATCTTGAAATAGAAATCGTTAATCTCTATGTTTGTACGTACTTTTATTCAAAAAGACGGAATGATTGATTTTTGGTGAAGATCACACTAGAGTAGGGCAGAATCGAAAATAGAAAGAGGAAGAGGAAATTCAAAATCACTTTACACCCAAAAGCCAATAATTTTATTACCTATAAGAGGTTAGTGCTTTTCTTGTATTTCTTACTAATTACTTTGTTCTAAATTCTTGTTCAACTTATGGTATTATTCAATATGAATATTTGTCTTTTCTCTTAATTTTTTTCTTTTTGGGTTTGTTTTTCAGACTGCGCATGCAGAAAATTGGTGGGAAAAGAAGTTATATCAGACTTGTAGAATTGTTCAGAGCTATTAATTACTTGTGCCGTTTCCAATGTGTATGTGTGAGAGGATGAGGAAATATGTGGACTAAACATTTTTTTTTATATGAATTTTCTAAGTTAGCCAGAGGAAAATATATCTCTGCATCCTTCAAATGGAATAAGAAGGATATTTTTCAGATGTTCTTCGTTGGTCGATCTGAATCCTGGATCCGAAATATGATCAATATTATGTAGGAATTTGGGCAAGCGTTTTGAAGAGAAAAAGATTTCTACATTAGAAACGCTATTTTGCCAATGATGACTAAACTTTCTTGGACGTCATTTTTTCTACCTTCTTGTTTGTTCATTTTATAGGATGATTTTTTTCTCTAAAAATATGCTTAAATTATAACTTATAACATGATTTACCAAGTGTTGATTCAGTCATTTATCAATTTTTGTTTTGATCTTGCATTGATGTTGTTTGCTATATTCATAATTTTCTTTCCATATTGATGAAAGGAAATTATAATTGTTGATTGTCATCTGAATATTTAAGTGTGTAATAGCCATATTTGACCGGTCATGAAAGAAAGAAGAAATGAAATATATATCTATGAGACCTATAGTTCTTCCTAGAGGCTATACTTGTATTGGAAATGCAATATTGCATTCGGCACGTAAAATTATTTACTCCTAATTATTTACTGCACGTAACATCTCTTCTCACAAGCCTCCATTCCGGTCATAGAGCAGCAGTAAGCACACTAGCATGCATATATATAATGGTTTATAATTTAAATGGTTTATGCATGTTCCTTCCATGGCATGCTTATCATTTAGACACACACACGCTTTTTGAACGAAAAATCGACTTTATAACAATTCCCACAAAATCAAAACCGTCAATCATGAAAATGATGCATCATCTAGAGCTGCTTCAGTATTAATTCAAACTTTCATACTTAAATCCACCCTCACCCGCGCTACCATCGCTCTTCTTGCAATCAAAATAGAACACCATGATCACCGTCCACATGAACACCGCCATCACCATGCCCACACCGGCGTAAACTACCCCCATCGCCAGTTCTAACATCTTCGAATCGTGCACGTATGTAGATCTTCATAAAATTGTACACCACATAACACCCCCGTTGTGGCCATTTGGATAAACATAAGCAACGCTCCTTGGTTTCTCCTCCCTTTTAACAATCTCCGAAGCCTTGGAGATCGCTTCAAGCCCATAGCAATCATCTTCGACCACCGAAACCACCACGCCGATCGACCAAACCATCCCTAGGTACAGATACGGTACCTCCCCCAGAAGACCAAGGATCACACCGGACATGATCATAGCCATCGATCCATGAGCGATGATCATGAAAACACCCACGATCGCTCCTAGGAGAAACACATATATATGCAAAGGTCAAGAGGTATACGTAAAGTTTGGTGATCATAGGGCCCTTAAGCCCCCTACAAACCCTAACCAACAGGTCCTCGACACTCGAGACCTTGTTAGAGTATGTCTTCAATGAGAATGCATGTATGGTCGCGATGGCGAAAAGAGAGAGGAGACGACGAATATGACTATGATGAAGAGGGCTTCGAGGCTGAACAGCTCTTTCAAGTCTTTGATGATTGCTTGATGGATTAAGACGTATTCGGGGCTTCGGGGATCGAGAGAGGCGATGGAGATGGACTTTGAGGTGATGTCGGTTAAATGCGGTCGATCAACATTTGTTCATCCTACAAGAATAAGGAAGCAATTCCTGATGCTTAGCAGTATATTTCTTTTGATCGAGTAATTCTATTAAATGCGGTCGATCAACTATGATTGAAAAAATGATTGTTAACGATGCAGAATAAAGATCTCGTCGACAACAAAGGAGAATAATGACCTGGGTTATATAGGTGTAAAATTTTCAATTCTATAAAAATGTCTTCTTCTTATTTTTTGGGTAAAAAATGTATCAAGGGTGCTTATAAAAGACTTTGACTGTTGAATAATGAGCTGAGTTCTTTGAATTTGTTGTATATAATTGGACTTTTTTTTTTATATTATGGGTTAGGCTGTCCTATATTCTAAAATTTTTAATTGACTTAGAAAGCAGGTATTTTAATGGCAACTAATTAATTCATGTGTTCCAATCGTCTCTAAGATTATATATAACTATAGCGTATTCGGGATAAAACATAAAAGAAAATCGAGAAAAATAATTTAAAAAGCAATGAATTGAAAGACGTAACGCCTCTAATTATTTTGTTTAAAGAAAATGTTATACCTCTAACCTAATGACTAGATCCCCAAAAACATAAGACTAAAGTCTTGGCTCAGCAAATTGTTAGTTTTGCACCTAAAATTAATGGAAAATCAATTAATACTTATAAATTAATCAAAAAATAAAAAATAAAATTTATAGGAATACATGCGGACAACGGACTATACATATATACGTGCATCACTCATGCAAAAACATTACTAAGAAAATAATTGGAACAAAACAAACACAAACTCCAAAATGGATCCAATCCGGTCTGATGCCAATCCCAGGGCCAAATGCATTCGGGTTTGGATATTATACGAATCCGAACCTGCTTCTCAATCCCGCTTAGGAATGGCATGTTAGGAATATGTATGTCCTAGGGACCATTATTGTATAATATAGCGGATGCTTGAACATATATATAGAGGACTTTCTTACTCGACATGATAGTATACTATCTGGTTGCTCTTTATCTTAACATTTATACTTGTATTCTTATACTGTCTCTCTGATATATGTTGATAAAACCCTTATAATGTTTGCTTGACGGCCACTACTATAATGCGGATCATACTACTGGGACTTGTGTAGTCCACGAGCACATCCTTTAATTGTTCATAGTTGAGGAGATATCGAGACAGGGTATCGATATTTCAGAGTAGACTGGTGTGTACGTTTCTTGACCCTGTAGGGAGCGATGGTTGATCTCATAACCATTGGTATTTGACATCAAAAATTGTACACATGTGCTCATTAAAGAATGGGTACACCGAATATGACTCGCCGAGAACTCCTAAATGGTACCATACCTATCGTCGGATAGCAGTTATCTGGTGACACTGGTACATGTTAGTCTGTAGACCCGAGATTTTCATAGTGTCTTGTGTGGTTCCCACTGTGTTTTGATTTCCTCCCTACCACGGCTCAAAAGAGTCGTGCAAACAGGTGGATTTTGGGTACAGTCCCGAGTCACATGAAGGCAGTGAACGATAGGAAGGGTTTCGTCTCTTCTGGTATTGGGAGTTGGTGTTGTGCTATACTCGATTGGCTATAACAGTAAGTCCCTGAGCAGGGCTGATGAGATTTACTGGTAAGTATTATCGGTAGTTTCTCGAACTGTTATGAGTCATACATCGGTATGACTTATCAAGTTACTGGGGTCTGACGATTCCACCCCTAAACTCGATATAGGACATATCAGACGAAGAGACCAGACTGTACGGTAAGTGCTTATAGGCTTCATGGGAGTTTGGACAAGCTTGCCTGTTGATGTTCTAATCGCTCAATACCTGGATAGTCGTTACGTCCAGCTAGTACCGTTGACGGCTTGTAGGTAAATAATGTGATCATTACCTACTGCTGGCGTATTGATGAGTCTTTAGAGTCCCACACAGAGCTTTCCTAGTTCAAGCAAAACGAAGTATGGCACATATGCTGATATGTGCGGGGGTCTGATTAAATACGAGTATGTGATACCGTATTCTAATCTGGCGGTAATTTGTTATCGGTCAGGTTATATGTGATATAACCGGATTACTGAATCAAGTTTTGATTTGATAATATGATATACAGATAATTGATATTAGTCGGTTATATGTGATATAACCGGATTATTGAATCAAGTGTTGATTTAATAATATGATATATATATATTTATATTTGATATAATTATATATTAACTAATATTATTGCTCACTAATTATTTTCTTTTCTTAATATGTATACATATTAATATATATATGTGTATATGATATATATATATGTGTGTGTGTGTGTATGATATATGTATGTGTGTGTTATGAAGCATAGTTGTATTTTCTATTTTTAGAAAATAGAAAAAGAGGTGGAAAATGAGGAGATATTTTGAGTATGGTGAAGCATGGCTTTATCCTTTATTTTAATGATTTGCTTGTATTATTGAAGTATGGTTGATGTTATATTATTTGATAATATTCATACTTCGATAATATGAGAAAGGTAGCCATTCTTCACTTGTGCCTTAGCCATTTTCATTGAGCTCTCTTCCATTTTTCCTTCTTCTTCTTCCTCCTCCTCCAAGCCCTAACCCTCACATGTGATGTGAACCATAGGGTTTTGGATAAATCCTAATTGAGTTTAGAACCCTTACTTCACCATCCTACACTTGATTAACACTTGGGTTTAGAGTGTTTCCTTCATTAAAAAAAGATTAGCGAAGAGGTAGCTTGCATTAAAGAAGTTTCAGATGGATCATTTTCGGCACGAAGGTCACGAAAGAAGCTCGATCCAATCTCAAGTAGAGCTACGAAGAGTCATAGGGACTACTACTCGGAGCTTTATAAGTGAAGGACACTATTTTCAAAGGTTGTAATTTCTTTCACTTAGTATAGTTTTTGTTATATCATAGCTTAAACCCTAATCATCTAGTTAGATTCTAGGATAGTGTAGGTTAGCACCAAGATTTTTTTTTAAAATAGCATGCTAGAAGCTTGTGAAAATCCAGAGGTGGTGCCAAGATACACTTTCATGGTATCAGAATCAAGGCTAGAGCATTAGACGGTGTATGCAGAATTGCGAAACCGAAACGACTCCGAAAACCGAAACCTAAAACCCATGTTTCTGTCGGTTTTAAAATGTTCTCTGAAGTTTTTTAAATAAGTTCAAAATGTTACATGTGATGTACCTAGAACACTAAAGAAACACGAGACCATGAATCCACTTTTTGGCCGGTGAGAACCCTATTATGCCTGGCCTGGCCGGCCCTATGTTCAAGTTTTGGTCTCGTATTTTTTTGGTGTTCTGGTAGCTTGGGTTTAGGGTTTCAAGTTATGTTTGTTTGCCCAGATTACATGTGATATCTTTTCTGTTGGGGCAATTTGGAGTGTTTCGTATTCGTAATTTTAATATCGTTTCGGGTTTAAGTATTAATATGTGATACAATATTTGGAATCCACAGTTAATTAGTTTTGTGAAAACTGGTTTGCTAATTGTAAATCTAGCATTTTAGTCTATGTTGATCGATTTCCATAGAGTTTTGATTCGGATCAAAACTCCGTCGCAATCTTGTATAGTACGCGAATACTCGCCGGATAACTTTGCTAGATAGCCATGCCCTATAGCCCCGACCAAGTGACTTTAGGAGAACCCCGTTGCCAAAAGCATCCACTCGGGTGCTCGCGGCTACGGTGTTCCGCCTAAGTGCACTTCATCGACGGCATCGGAGGTGCGGCAATCTACTAAAATTCCCGACGAGCATTCGATCGAGTAGCCGAGAATCTTATTGAATTATCCGACTAAGTTATTAAAAAGTAGTTTCGATTTGAGACTAAAATGCAAGGTTTATAGGTTAGGCGTGAAATTCGGAATATATGATATTCCGGGTTTATTATGTCTAAGTGATATGTGGATTCTAAATATTGTATTTTTTCATTTCTTTTCTGCGACCGTAAGTGTAATATGTGGGGTATCCCCGATCTCGTTGCTATACGTCAACGGAATTCGGGATACACATATTTACTTACGTTGATGACATGTGATGTTATGTATTGTTGTGATATGTTGTAACACCCTAGTTCATTTATACCAGTTCTGTTTCAAGTATTTCTTTAGTTATGGTATTTTCCTGATTTACTGTGTTTTGTGTGCGAATAGCATATTTGACATCTGTATTTACATCCGACCCGACCCATATGCTTGAAATATGTCTTGATTCATGTTTATGATTTATCCTGACTTGTTACGTGGACTCGTGCACTTCCATATTTACATACTTCATATTGACATTTATCTGGCATCTGCATTTTAAAATATAACATTTAAAGTCACATAAAATATTTTAAAAATACATTGCATGGCCTGCTTGATACCCCTAACCCTGTGGTAGCATTCGCACCTCGTGTTCTCGTCCCGTTCAGTGAAACGGATTTATTTGGATGGCTACGCGCACGTACGTGCATCCGTTCTTGGGGGTATGCATTTTCGTTAACCGGATATCCAATTTTAATTTTGGTCGACATGTATATTTTTCATATTCTGAAACTAAATTTTTAGACCCAACCCGGACGTGTTTTGAAGTAAGTTTGTATTTGCCAAAATATCAAATTTTATTAATATTATATTTTAAATATTATTAACTGTTTAAATTTTATTAACGAAAAGATTTTTTTTAAATTTTTTTAATCCTAACAGTATAACAACCTCACTCTCTCTCTCTTCCTTTTTCTCTCTTCCTTTTTCTCTCTCTCTCGCTGACCCCACAATCACTCTCTTCTTTTCTTTCTTTCTCTCTCTTTCTCTCCCCTCTTACTGGCATCTCTCTCTCCTCTCGGAAACACAGTTTCCTTCTCGATTCTCGTCACCTCCTCTCTCCTTACACTCACCTCCCTCCTATATTTCTTCTCCCTCCTCTATTTAAAACCGAGCCTCCACGAGAAACCCATCAAAACTTAGCCGTCTCCTCAAACCCTAACCCTAACTCCTCCGCATCACTACCCTCGACCTCGCCTCCATTCTCATCTCCATCCTCTCCTCCTCCTCGTCATCATCTTCTTCCTCTCCTTTCCTCACCCGAGGCCAGCCTGCACCATCACCCAAGCACCGTGAACCTACATCCAAACCCTAGCCCCACACTGCCTTTCGCCAAACTCCATCGCCTGCACCTCATCGTCGGTAACCCCGACACCACCACCTCGTCTCCCTGACCCCTGTGCACCAAACCCAGTGAGCACTTCCCTCTCTTCTTCTTCCTCTTCTTCTTTTCCTTTTTCTTTTCTTTTTTCTTTTCTTGAATCTTGTATTTCCAGCGATCGTCGGAGTCGCGTCGCCGCTACCAATCCAGACGATCCAGTGAACGTACCTTGCCTGCGTGATCACCCTCTTTCCTTGTCTGGACCCGTCCCGCGTGCCGCGTGTGCGTTGCGATGATTTACCGACGTCGGACGTGCCGTGCGTATCCGTCGCGTGATTAATCGAGACAAATTTATCTTGCCACACGTTATACTGCTATATAATGCACCCAATTGAATAATAACTTTACATATTGTTTAAGTTATACATCCCACATTACCATTTTATCATTTTACTGTTATATGACGTCCGTGTGCATCCATATCATTATTTACATATCTAGTCGCATGCTAATTCATCTTGCTACATGCTAGGTATAGTATTATGCATCCATATGAGTAAAATGTTACTCGTTTATCACATTATACATCCATACTAAAGTTTTACCGTTTTCGGATACCCGTTTGCATCCATATCATTTAAAATATATATAACTGCATCTATAAATCATATTAATTTATGTTATTATTGTTGTAACACCCCATACTTAATAATGTGCATCCCACTTAGACTTGAAGCTGTAAATGTAACCCCTGATCGATATTTGTGCATCCATACCATTAATTCTGCATACCTAGTTGCATACCATATTACATCAACTCATATTATTATTCCATTAGTACCCCATGCTTGATATTGTGCATTCTACTTAGTCATGATGTAACCCCTGATAGATATTTGTGCATCCATGCTTTTATCGTTCATCCGTACTTTTACCCTGATTCAATATTTGCTACATTGTACTGTTGGGCACCCATTTGATTCACTGTGCACTACTTGACATGACCTGATACACCATTACTTGACATGTTACCTGATCCTGTTTCTAATGCCAACAATCCTGACATGTTGTCCTGATGGACATATTCTATTATCTGTATAGACAAACATGTTCCTGCTTGATCTTGTGTTGGTATTAGCTTCAGATTTATCAATACCAGACTTGAACACATAACCTGGGGGTATGGAGAAATCAATGATGAAACCTGACTTGTAACTCGACAGTTCGATGCTTATACTGATCAGTTTTACGGGCTAGGCCAGCCCGGGGATGCTGCTGCTGACATCATTCATCTGTACATGTTTCCTGTTTAATGCCTAGCGGCATGCCTCGGATTTCAGCCCGAGAATCTGGACCGTGGTCCTGGGTATGCACGGGATACTATTTAGTTACATCGATGATTCATTAAATTGATTTCACAGAATTGAGAGTAGTTACCCAGTAGTTTAGTTCAGATTACCCATTGCACGTCACATATGCTTTTACCCTTCACTGTTCTACATTCGTGTTACTATTATACCTTTATTACTGTTTATGATTCATGCCTGCATATCTCGTGTATCCTGTTCATTTATTATTGGTTGATATTATGATGCACTGATGTCTGGGTTTTGCATGACCCAGATCCTCTATCTCTGTCGCAGGCCGTTCAGGAGTATTTTGACCAACAAGCCGAGCAGTGAAGACCTGTTAGTATTTTAGTTTAGTTTTCTTTCAGCATTTTCATTCCTGATGTGAGCCCGTATTTGGGACGTACATTCCAGATTGTTATTGTTTATTGGATCTATTGCTTCCGCATATTATTTCTTGAGTCGTTATTTCTGGCTCATGGACATATACTAGATAGTTTCTTTTATTTTCCTGTTCTTGATATCTATAGACAGCCGTAATGTGACTGTGGAGGGATGTTTCCTAGCCACAGGTAGCATGGTTGGCTCTGTTACATGCCGATCTTAGCGTACTCTGGGAAGTGGGGCGTGACAGGGTTTGTTTGGTATCAGAGACATAGGATTTAGGTTAATCGGGTTTGATTCTTTTGTAGTTGGGTATTGGACCCAGTACACGAATCAGAAAACCTGTAATTAGGAATATGTCCTGCCACATTGTTATCGTGATTCTTGAATCATATCTTTCTCTTGATCCTTGTCTTGACGATATGCAAACAACTTTGCATCTCGACTTGAACTTTTGGTTCCCTGCTGTTTATTTCTGGGATTTGGGCGACTTGAGTGGAGTTATGTGATTGTAACTATGTACCGCAGCATGGTTACAATGCGGTACTCTATTTAAGTAACTTGGAGTTCTAGTCTTGATTCATATCCTTGATTTATGGTCATTATTCATCGCAAGTTTTGAATCTTGTTATCATACTAATCCTTTTCGGTGTCTTGGTTGCCGGATCATGGCAGACAGGAATCTACGATCGTACCAGAGGCGTGTTGATGATGCCGCTTTGCTTGGATTTATTCGTGGGATGCTTGAGGACCAGAAGCGGCAGACCGAGCTGAACCAGCGGCAAGCCGAAGCCTTTCAGGAAGGTTTGCGGACCGTCCAGCAGTCCGTGAACAATGTTGCGGCCAAACCAGTAGAGCGTGTGAGTACCGTAGCGGATTTCAGGAGACTTAGTCCATCTATTTTCACTGGTCTGGAAGAGCCGTTGCCAGCGGGGCAGTGGCTGGTTGATACGGAGAATTTGTTCGTTGCGGTACAGATTCTAGAGGACAAGAGAGTGGATGTTGTACGCATCCAATTGGTAGACCATGCCCGTGAATGGTGGCTTGTGGAAGAGACCCGTTTTCCCAAACCGATCAGTTGGGCAGATTTTTCGAAGAGTTTCTTGGAGAAGTTCTTCCCGCAGACTTCACGGGAGGAAATGGAAGAAAAGTTTATCAGTTTGAAGCAGAATGGAGGATTCATGGATGCGCATGCGGCTGAGTGGACACGGCTCAGTCGATTCGCTGGACCTTTGGTGGCCAAAGAAGCTGATAGGGCACGAAGGTTTATGCGCAGTTTGGATGTGGACATCCAGAGGCACATTATATCTCTGGGTTTGACCACTTTTTCGCAAGTGCTTAAAGCGGCCAGAGAGCAGCAGAGCTTATCAGTGAAGACTGGGAATGCGCAGCAGCAGGCGGTTGTGGTGCGGAAACCGACGTTTGCGCCGAACCGAACGCCTATACGCAGAGGAATTCCGGTGAACCGACGTGGCGTAGTGCCGATGAAGAAGCCCGTCGTTGATTAGAGAAAGAGCGTGATTTGTGACTACTGCCATTTACCCGGACACATGAAGAGAGATTGCCAAAGGATGCTGGGACTTTGTTTGGTTTGTGGATCAGCGGATCATACTATCAATGCTTGTCCATCGAAGCTTCGTTTGAAGGATGATATTCAGAAGCCACCGCAGAAGCAGTTTCAGGGGCAGAAGCAGTTAACTCAGGGACCCAATCAAGCTCGAGCCTTTACCCTGACGGCTGAAGAGGCCAAGGCTTCAGAGGAAGTTGTTTCAGGTATCCTACTTGTTCATGATTTTCCCGCATTAGCATTATTCGATTCTGGTGCATCCCATTGTTTTATGTCGTCCAAGTTTATTGCTGCACACTCGATTTCTTGCACGACCCTATCTAGTTGTTGGGATATACACACTAGGAATGGGAAGATCATATCTAGTAGCGAATGCAAGGATTGTTCAGTTGTTATTTGCGGACGGGAGTTATTTGCAGATTTCTTGGTGATTGATACCGGCAGCTATGATGTTGTCTTGGGAATGAATTTTCTCGGCACTTTCCACGCTCACATTGATTGTAGGGCAAAGAAAGTGATTTTCCAAATTCCCGAACATCCGGAGTTTGTTTTTGCTGGAGGAAGCAGTTCTGTCGGGCCAGTCGAGTTTAGGGCTAGGCCGACAAGCACCGTTCTTGCGTCGATGGAAGTTGATAAGGAGGAAACGCCAGCTGTAGTTCGAGAGTTCATGGACGTGTTCGAGGACATCTCGGGTTTACCGCCAAAACAAGATGTGGAGTTCGCGATCGATCTTGTTTCTGGTGCAGCGCCAATCTCAAAGGCATACTATCCGATGGCACCAGTGGAGTTGGAAGAAGTAAAGAAGCAGGTTACCGAATTGCTTGAGAAGGGTTGGATTCGCAGCAGCAATTCACCTTGGGGAGCTCTAGTTCTTCTAGTCAAGAAGAAAGATGGCACAAGGAGGATGTGCATCGATTATCGAGAATTAAACCGGGTGACTATTAAGAACAAGTACTCAATCCCTCGTATTGGCGAATTGTTCGAGCAGCTTAGTGGCGCGAGGGTATTCTCGAAGCTGGATTTGCGATCCGGATATCATCAGGTCCGAGTTAAATCAGAAGATATTTGCAAGACTGCATTCCGAACTCGGTATGGACATTACGAGTATTTAGCGATGCCATTCGGAGTCACGAATGCACCGGCGATATTTATGGACTTGATGAACCGAATATTTTCACCATTCTTGGACCAGTTTATAGTAGTGTTCATCGATGATATTCTCGTCTATTCAAGGAGCTTAGAAGAGCATGCAGAATACTTGAAGATCGCATTGCAGACGTTGAGGCAAGAAAGATTATATGCAAAGATGAACAAGTGTGAGTTTTGGCTTGAAAAAGTGAAGTTTTTGGGGCACGTCGTATCCGGAGATGGAATCGCCGTTGATCCCGAGAAGATTGCAGCAGTTCAAGATTAACCGATTCCGAAGAACGTAGCAGAGATCAGAAGTTTTCATGGACTTGCCGGATATTACAGAAGGTTCGTGGAGAATTTTTCTCGTTTGGCTGAGCCTTTGACCAAGCTTACACGTAAGGAAGTACCGTTCGTATGGACGGATAAATGTGCGTCAGTTTTTAAGGCATTGAAGCAGAGATTGATAACCGCTCTTATTTTGACCGTGCCAGACAGTTCAGGAGGATTGGTAATTCACAGCGACGCATCTGGGAAAGGTTTGGGATGTTTTTTGATGCAGCATAGGAAAGTTATAGCTTACGCATCGAGACGGTTGAAGATCCATGAGAAGAATTACCCAACTCATGATTTGGAGCTTGCAGCGGTAATTTTCGCTTTGAAGATTTGGAGACATTACTTACTGGGCGAAAGGGTCGAAGTATTCACCGATCAAAAAAGACTAAAGTATGTGTTCACACAGAAAGAACTTAACATGAGGCAGTGTAGATGGTTGGAGCTGATGGCTGACTACGATCTTGATCTTAAGTACCATCCGAGGAAAGTTAATGTAGTGCCGGATGCGCTTAGTCGGTTGCCAGCGATTCAGATGTTGACTGCACAGAAGGAGCTTATCGAAGACTTTCGGAGATTCGAGCTAGAGATCGTGCTACCACATTCTTTGGGACAGTTGATGCAGTTGCAAGTACAGTCGTCATTGATCGATAATATTAAAGCAGCGCAGTCGCACGACCCGAGATTGCAGAAGTTTCGAGAACAGGTTGAAGCTGGACTTCGAACGGACTTGTTAATTCATGAAGATGGTTCGTTGCGATATGGTAGCCGTTTATGTGTGCCAAAAGGAGATATTCGCGAAGAAGTGATGAAGGAGGCACACAGTTCCGCGTATTCCGTACATCCAGGAGGCACGAAGATGTACCGCGGTCTAAGACAACATTTCTGGTGAGAAGGCATGAAAAAGGAGATTGCTCGCTTTGTAGCGAAGTGCTTGGTGTGTCAGCAAGTTAAGGCTGAACATCAAAGGGTTGCTGGTTTATTGTAACCACTTCCGATTCCTCAATGGAAGTGGGAACATATAATCATGGATTTCGTGACAGCTTTACCGCGGAGTCCAAAGGGAAACAATGCAGTTTTGGTGATTGTTGATCGATTGACCAAGGCAACTCAATTCATACTCGAGTTGGTCAGTCAAAGAAAGCGTTGGCGGAACGGTACATGCAGGAGATTGTAAGATTGCATGGAGTATCTGTGAGCATCGTGTCCGACCGTGACATCCGATTCTTATCGCACTTCTGGAGGAGTTTACAGGAAAGTTTGGGGACGCGATTGAAGTTTAGCACAGCTTATCATCCTAAGACAGATGGACAGTCGGAGAGAACGATCCAAACTCTTGAAGACATGTTGAGAGCTTGCATGTTGGACTTCAAGGGTTCATGGGAGGATCATCTACACTTGGTGGAGTTTTCTTACAATAACAGCTTCCAGGCGACTATTCAGATGGCTCCATTCGAAGCATTGTATGGTCGCAAGTCTCGTTCACCCATTTGTTGGGACGATGTTGGAGAACGAAGATTGTTGGGACCGGATTTGATCGTGCAAACAGTAGAGAAGGTTAATACTATCCGGAATCATATGAAGGCAGCACAAGATCAGCAGAAGAGTTGGGCCAATATATCGAGAAGACCTCTAGAGTTCGCTGTTGGTGATCTGGTATTCTTGAAGATATCACCGACTAGAGGAGTGATTCGTTTTGGGAGTCGATGCAAGCTTAGTCCTCGATTCGTAGGGCCTTTCGAGATTATGGAGCGTGTTGGAGAGGTGGCTTATCGATTGGCGTTACCACCATCCTTGGCGAATGTTCATGATGTGTTTCATGTGTCTCAACTCCGTAAGTATGTTCGAGATGAAACACACGTGCTGGATCATTCGGAGCTGACTGTAAGAGAGGATTTGACCTTTGAAGAACGACCGATGTCGATTGTTGATCGAAGAGAAAAGGTCCTTAAGAACAAGGTTATCCCTCTCGTACTTGTTTCTTGGGGAAATCGCTCGCATGGAGAATCGACTTGGGAACGAGAAAACGAGATTCGACAGAAGTTTCCAGATCTTTTCTTGTAGTTTCATGGTAGTTTATCTTTTCTTGTTCCTGGAATTTCGAGAACAAAATTCTTTTGTATTGGGTATAATGTAACACCCTAATTCATTTATACCAGTTCTGTTTCAAGTATTTCTTTATTTATAGTATTTTCCTGATTTACTGTGTTTTGGGTGTGAATAGTATATTTGACATCTATATTTGCATCCGACCCGATCCACATGCTTGAAACCTGTCTTGATTCATGTTTATGATTTATCCTGACTTGTTACGTGGACTCGTGCACTTCCATATTTACATACTGCATATTGGCATTTATCTGGCATCTGCATTTTTAAATATAATATTTAAAGTTACATAAAATATTTTAAAAATACATTGTATGGCCTGCTTGATACCCCTAACCCTGTGGTAGCATCCGCACCTCGTGTTCTCGTCCCGTTCAGTGAAACAGACTTATTTGGATGGCTACGCGCACGTACGTGCATCCGTTCTTGGGGGTATGCATTTTCGTTACCCAGATATCCAATTTTAATTTTGGTCGACACGTATATTTTTTATATTTTGAAACTAAATTTTTAGATCCGACCCGGGCATGTTTTGAAGTAAGTTTGTATTTGCCAAAATATCAAATTTTATTAATATTATATTTTAAATATTATTAACTGTTTAAATTTTATTAACAAAAAGATTTTTTTTAAATTTTTTTAATCCTAACAGTTTAACAACCTCACTCTCTCTTTCTTTCTTCCTCTTTCTCTCTCTCTCTCTCTCGCTGACCCCACAATCTCTCTCTTCTTTTCTTTCTCTCTCTCTCTCCCCTCTCATTGCCATCTCTCTCTCTCCTCTCGGAAACACTATTTCCTTCTCGATTCTGGTCACCTCCTCTCTCCTTACGCTCACCTCCCTCCTATATTTCTTCTCCCTCTTCTATTTAAAACCGAGCACCCACGAAAAACCCATCAAAACTTAGCCGCCTCCTCAAACCCTAACCCTAATTCCTCTGCATCACTACCCTCGACCTTGCCTCCATTCTCATCTCCATCCTCTCCCCCTCCTCATCCTCCTCCTCGTCATCATCTTCTTCCTCTCCTTTCCTCACCCGAGACCAGCCTGCACCATCACCCAAGCAACGTGAACCCACATCCAAACCCTAGCCCCTCACTGCCTTTCGCCAAACTCCATTGCCTGCACCTCACCGCCGGTGACCCCGACACCACCACCTCGTCTCCCTGACCCCTGTGCACCAACCCCAGTGAGCACTTCCCTCTCTTCTTCTTCCTCTTCTTCTTTTCCTTTTTCTTTTTTCTTTTCTTGAATCTTGTATTTCCAGCGATCGTCGGAGTCGCGTCGCCGCTGCCAATCCAGACGATCCAGTGAACGTACCTTGCCCGCGTGATCACCCTCTTGCCTTGCCTGGTCCCGTCCCGCATGCCGCGTGTGCGTTGCGATGATTTACCGACGTCGGACGTGCCGTGCGTATCCGTCGCGTGATCAATCGAGACAAATTTATCTTGCTACATGCTATACTGCTATATAATGCACCCAATTGAATAATAAATTTACATATTGTTTAAGTTACACATCCCACATTACCATTTTATCATTTTACTGTTATATGACGTCCGTGTGCATCCATATTATTATTTACATATCTATCCGCATGCTAATTCATCTTGCTACATGCTAGGTATAGTATTATGCATCCATATGAGTAAAATGTTACTCGTTTATCACATTATACATCCATACTAAAGTTTTACCGTTTTCGGATACCCGTTTGCATCCATATCATTTAAAATATATATAACTACATCTATAGATCATATTAATTCATGTTATTATTGTTGTAACACCCCATACTTAATAATGTGCATCCCACTTAGACTTGAAGCTGTAAATGTAACCCCTGATCGATATTTGTGCATCCATACCATTAATTCTGTATACCTAGTTGCATACCATATTACATCAACTCATATTATTATTCCATTAATACCCCATGCTTGATATTGTGCATCCTACTTAGTCATGATGTAACCCCTGATAGATATTTGTGCATCCATGCTTTTATCGTACATCCGTACTTTTACCCTGATTCAATATTTGCTACATTGTACTGTTGGGCACCTATTTGATTCACTGTGCACTACTTGACATGACCTGATACACCATTACTTGACATGTTACCTGATCCTGTTTCTAATGCCAACAATCCTGACATGTTGTCCCGATGGACATATCCTATTATCTGTATAGACAAACATGTTCCTGTTTGATCCTGTGTTGGCATTAGCTTCAGATTTATCAATACCTGACTTGAACATATAACCTAGGGGTATGGGGAAATCAATGATGAAACCTGACTTGTAACTCGACAGTTCGATGCTTATACTGATCAGTTTTACGGGCTAAGCCAGCCCGGGGATGATGCTGCTGACATTATTCATCTGTACATGTTTCCTGTTTAGTGCCTAGTGGCATGTCTCGGATTTCAGCCCAAGAATCTGGACCGTGGTCCCGGGTATGCACGGGATACTATTGAGTTGCATCGATGATTCATTAAATTGATTTCACAGAATTGAGAGTAGTTACCCAGTAGTTTAGTTCAGATTACCCACTGCACGTCATATATGCTTTTACCCTTCACTGTTCCACATTCGTGTTACTATTATACCTTTATTACTGTTTATGATTCATGCCTGCATATCTCGTGTATCCTGTTCATTTATTATTGGTTGATATTATGACGCACTGACGTCTGGGTTTTGTATGGCCCAGATCCTCTATCTCTGTCGCAGGCCGTTCAGGAGTATTTTGACCAACAAGCCGAGCAGTGAGGACCTGTTAGTATTTTAGTTTAGTTTTCTTTCATCATTTTCATTCCTGATGTGAGCCCGTATTTGGGACTTACATTCCATATTGTTATTGTTTATTGGATCTATTGCTTCCGCATATTATTTCTTGACTCGTTATTTCTGGCTCATGTACATGTACTAGATAGTTTCTTTTATTTTCCTGTTCTTGATATCTATAGACAGCCGTAATGTGACTGTGGAGGGTTGTTTCCTAGCCACGGTAGCATGGTTGGCTTTGTCACATGCTGATCTTAGCGCACTCTGCGAAGCGGGGCGTGGCATATATTATATTGGATCGTCGTGATTGAATATCTGGGGGGTTTTGCGTGAGATGAGAGTTTTTTTATTTTCATTCATGTAAAATTATATATAATATTCTTTTATTGGGACACTTCCGGGTTGAGGATCATATCACCATTGATGTATATTATTTACTTTTCCGCATTATGATAGACCCAAGGCGGGGAGCACAAGTAATCGGGTTCTAGAGTCCAGTGGAAGACCATCTCGAGGAGTCGAGACCGGATCTCCTAACTCTAGAATTGGCAGGGTTGTTTGCCGCTCTCATAGGGGTCTAGGGATGTGGGTTTGGATATTCATTACGACCATGGAATCCGTGTTTTTCATTACTGGCTGAATTTAAAACACAGACCTCCTAATATATCCAATATTTTACATGTTTGCTTCTGCTGCTTGAGTTCTGTGATGTGATCATATAACTGCATGAGACGAATGCTATATATATGATATATATAATAAACTTTGCTTATGTTTTGCACCCGTGCTAGTCCTGCCCCTACTCTGCCGTTAGTTAGTAACCTAACGGTGCATGACGGGGCCCCGTGGCGAATGCGGATGGCATAAGTGTACGTTTTATTTTCGTTTCTTTTCTGTGATGTTTAGGGAAACATAAATGATGGGACTATATTAATGAGATTAATGGAAAGAAAAGAAACTTAAAGATGTTGTAGAATCAAAATTTTCAAAAAGGTAGCTCTAGTTCTTGTTTTGCATAGTGGTATTCCTTGATGAATATCCAGCACCTCATTCGATGAGGAAAGAGCCGAGATCCCTTCACCGGGAGTGACTTCTTTAGCAAAACTAGCAAATACTACAACCCACTTGGTTTTGTTTCGATCGCTTCTCTAGTTCTTGTTTTGCATAGTGGTATTCCTTGATGAATATCCGGCACCTCATTCGATGAAGAAAGGGCCGAGATCCCTTCACCGGGAGTGACCTCTTTAGCAAAACTCGTAAATGCTACAAACCATTCCTTTTAAAATCACTAGATTCTACAACGATATCAAGTTCATTACGTTAAAGGTTTTCTTCAAAACCAGTCGTAGCCCTTCGTCATTTCAGATAAGTGCTATTTAGTTTTTGTGATGCGTTTGTTGACCATAGTCAAGGCGTAGTGTGCAGTAGCTGATTAATGCTTATCTTCCGCATATAATGCGATTGGATTAGGGTAGTCGTACGGCCTTGTTAACCATAGTTAAGGGTCGTGCGGATGGGTTTAATTTAATCACGAAATGACGGGTAGAACTTATTTATCACTTATGATTTGTTGACCATAGTTAAGGTCATAAACTGCCAGGGGTAAAAACAGATATTGGGAATTTCAAGTGTTGAAATTTGCAATGAGATTGCATACCTTCTATGAGATAGTTGAACCCCGATACCCACAGCGAGTAAGAGTTACTCCTGGGAGAGTTTTCCACTTTACAATTAGATGATCTAGTAGGTTTCTAAGAAAAGTGTTAACAGGGTTATGCCGCTGCGGAAACGAGATTATTTAATTAGTTTTATGCGAAAGCATGGGGAGACTCTCTCGGAGTACCATTACCTGTCTGGCTGACCGATTGACGAACTTGTAGGGTGTAATTAATCCCGTCCAATCTTACATTTTATGGTTTGAAGGAAGATTTGATAAAAACAGTGGTAGACATCCTGATTAGATAAGATAATAACCAATCTAATCTTGCAAAGAGCGCACGCTAAAACGTTTCCTTTCTCTCTCTCTCTTTCCAGGTAGCGACCATGACACGCCTTAATCAAGATAATAATATGGATGTACTGATCGAACCCGCTTATTATACTGAGCCGGGGAACGTTGGTTCCGCTTTTTTTATGATTGTCATAAGTCTGAGTAAGGAATAGGGAAATATAAGGATTCCCGCGCAACCCGAACGAAGAAAGAGCATAATGATGCATCTTCTTCGGGTGTGTTCGTTGCTGAGAACTATTTCTCAGTCTGCTCTACGCCCTGAGTATTGGATACCAGATCAGGATCTCACATATGTAATTTGTTGCATAGGTTAAGGAGAGGTAGAGAACTAGGAAAGGGTGATATGTATCTCAAAGTAGGGAATGGAGCAATTGTTGCAGTCAAAGCAGTTAGCGAATATTACTTAGTATTACCAAATGGTAATTGTTCTCCGCCGAAACACAGAGACGCGACCACGTAGGTCCGTCTTTCCTGAATTTGGGGGCAGATGCTATTTGGTGCTATCCGTCCACCTTTCCGAAGATGCCAAGTTGATTTATGAAACCATGTATCGAAGGATTAAACGGATGCGGCCGATGTAGCAGACTTCCTCAGATTCCCCCTCATTTGAGGGGGTTTTGATTGTGGGGACGCTCTTCCCTGCAGGCGCAAGCCCCTGCAGTTAATTACGCTACCGCATCGCGGTAACAACTTTCTCCTTCTCCAGATGGTCACTTCGTGTCGTGTTTTTTTTTTGGTTGCCCGTGGATTGTATACGGAGACTAATTTATGTTGTCACCCGTAGGGCGTGGATTAGTCCAAATCCATATTTCCTTAGATTTGGGTTTGGGGGTTGGGTTTAAGGATACATTGGTCTCATTTGGGACTAAGATCAACTTAAACTTTTGTTAAGAATACGTTAGTCTAATTTTTAGACTAAGATCAACTTAACGGGATCGTTTAAATCCAACAAAAGAGCATTTGGTCTCTATTGTTTAGTTTAGGGACATTGCGGTCGATTACCAGTTTAAGGACATGGTGGTCTAATGTTAGTTTAAGGACATCTCGGTCTAAGGTTAAGGACATCATAGTCTATGGGTTTAAAGGATCCCACAGTCCAGGTTAAGGACATCATAGTCCATGGGTTTAAAGGACCCCACAGTCTAGGTTAAGGACATCATAGTCCATGGGTTTAAAGGACCCCACAGTCTATAGTTTAAAGACGTCATAGTCTATAAAGTTTATGGACATCATAGTC
This sequence comes from Agapanthus africanus, assembly GCA_030015575.1. Taxonomy (NCBI): domain Eukaryota; kingdom Viridiplantae; phylum Streptophyta; class Magnoliopsida; order Asparagales; family Amaryllidaceae; genus Agapanthus; species Agapanthus africanus. The sequence goes on along the minus strand of CM057339.1, from coordinate 176,966,254 downwards.
CATGAGTTTAAGGACCCCACAGTCCATGGAATGATTGGTTATCGGGACCCGTCACCTCTTTGAAGATGTTGAAGGATTACAACGACAAATCTCAAAGGAGTGAAGAGATGTACCCTTAAACCAAAGTTGATTGGGAAATCTGTAGTCTAATTTAGGACTAAGATCAGTTAACTAGATTATGAGCACATTGGCTCAGTTGAATCTGAATTGAGAACTTATGGCCAACTTGGGCTAAGTCCAATTAAGTTTGAAATATTGGCCCTTTGTTGGACTGTTGAACATTTGTCTGGGTCCATGCCTCCTATTATTTAGCAATGCTAAACAGGGGTGGGGAGGGGGGGACTCTGACAACATTTTGTCTTTGGCTGAGCACTAACCATTCATTATAGCTCTGGATTTTAAGGTTCATTTGAAGGGGAAATTTGCCTCTAGAAAACTTAACCAATTTAGGCTAAGCTTGGTTTTAAAATAATGTTCAACACTAGAGGGTATTTGGCGATCACGTGTTCTCACGTGATGCGCTTAAAATAGTGTTAAACACTAGGGACAAAACATTCAAAATAGTGTTGAACACTAGAAATGAGGTGGTCACGTGGGGACACGTGAGTCATCTGAAGATCGAGCCGGACTTCCTTTATTTTCTTCCCAGAATATTCAAATAAGTGTTAAACACTTTTAGTCTTTAAGGCCATCACGTGTGAGCACGTGATGGGCATCCATCCACTGGATATTAAAGGGATTTGTTAGGGGTCACGTGGGGACACGTGAGGGAGCCCATAAATTGGTACTGCCATTGGATTTGTTGTCTTTTGTTTTGAGGGTCACGTGTGAGCACGTGAGGCATTGCCTCCAAGTTTTTTCTTTCTCATTTTGAGGAATCTGTTTAGGGGTCACGTGGGGTCACGTGACCAAGTCTTGTTCATTCTTTTTTTACTCATTGAGAATGAGGGTCACGTGTTACCACGTGACCAAGTTGGGTAATGATCTCTTTACGTGCATGGAGATTTTTAAATCCCTTATTTAAGAATTAAATTCTTTTATAGGGTTAAACCCTAATTTCATTTAGAGGAATTAAATTCCTATGTATATGGAAGAATTAAATTCTTTTATAGGGTTAAACCCTAATTTCATTGGGAGGAATTAAATTCCTATGAATTTGGAAGAATTAAATTCTTTTATGTAGGGTTAAACCCTAGTTTCATTGGGAGGAATTAAATTCCTATGAATTTGGGGGAATTAAATTCCCGTAAACTTAAATTCTTCCTCTAAATTTGGATCTGCATGGCAGAATCTCCCCGATGAGAATTAAATTCTCAACTTGTGGGGAGATCTGCTTCTGCAGATCTTCAACCAAAGGAAGTACTAAGTTCTTATTCAGAATTTAAACTTTTAGTTTTAGAATTAAATTCTCTTTTGTTTTATGGAGCTTAGATGTCTTCCCCCTTTTTCACCTAGGGATTCTTTTCTCTTCTGAAGAAATCTTTTTTTCTCTCTTGAGAATTAAATTCTCCTCTCTTTTTTCTCTATGTTGTTGTATTTTCTAAAAAAAATCCAAGGATCCTTCTCTTCTATTCTTGGCTCCTATTTATAGGAGAAAGAAAAGAATCAGTTTGTTCAGTCAATCTTTCATTGAAAGATTTTAATTGATTTCGTAACCAACATGGTCTTTTAGATCACTCAGTGAATTTTATTCACCATTGGATTTTCTAATCCAAAAGATATTTTGTTTGTTATTCTTGGTGAATTTCAGGAAAATCTTTCCTTGTATAGAATCTTTTTATAAACTGGTGATTTTTAATCACCATTGGATTTTTAATCCAACGGTGCTCCATTTTACAGAGCACAATCCTTATTTTGTTTGGAAAGATTTAGAGAGATATTTTCCAGCTAGGGTTCTCGATTTCTTCTTAATTAGAATTTAATTCTATTAGTTCAGAAGGCTTAAAAGTCTATCACGTGTTAGCACGTGATCCCACTGCTTGATCATTTAAATAGAATTTAATTCTGTTAATTAAAGAGCTTAGGAACCCATCACATGTTGACACGTGACCTTTTTGATTAACATTTTAACCAGAATTTAATTCTGTTTTTAAAGAACTAAGAAATCATCACGTGTCAGCACGTGACCCTTGGTCATGTGTGAGCACGTGATGCCCTATTGGGGTTTTTCCTTGCCGTTTTATTATATCTTTTAATCCCCTTTCAGTGAGTTTAAAGGTCCATCACGTGTGGGTACGTGACTCCTGTTGATTAGAATTTAATTCTATTATAATAGAGTCCCAGGAAACCATCACGTGTCAGCACGTGACCCTTGGTCACGTATGAGCACGTGATGCCCCATTGGGTTTCTTCCTGACATTTTATGAGGGAACAAATGCCCCCACAGCGTTGTTCTCACGTGTTTGCACGTGAGTGCAACACTGTCATTTTTTATGGCCGTTGGATCTGCCTAGGGAAGGGGCAGATGAACCGTTTCCCATCACATCCTATAAATGCAGGGGTCTCTTCAGAAGTGCCTCCACTTTTCATCTTCTTCCTCGCTTGTTCTTGCCATGAGAATTTAATTCTCTTTCTCAGAGCTTAGTTCTCCGTTTCAAAAATTTCCAGAGTTTAACTCTGTTAACAAAAGATTTCCTTTTTCAGGTAATGATCTTGAACGGCTGAAGAACTTCTTGTAGAAATTTTCTTTGGATTTTAAATCCACACCAAGGGTTTTCCCCTTTAACAAGAACCTATCTTTCCAAGTTAAAATAATGTCCAATCTTTAAATAATAAACTCCTTTTTGTTAGGGCTTCTCTGATCTCAGGGATCGATGGTGATACTTGTCTTCTCTCTGGAATTTAATTCCATTTCCAAGAGCTTAGCTCTGCCAATTTTCTGGGAATTTAATTTCTTTAAAGAACTTAGTTCTTCACAGAGAACTTCTTGAGATGTTCTTGCCATGAGTTGTTCTTTGCAAAAACAAGAATTTTTCAGATAGATCCTTCTTGATTTGCATAGAGTTCTGCAGTGGGTTTTCTTCTTTGGGGAATGTATAGAGTTGTTTGAAATCTACTGTTCATTTATTGAGAATCTTCCTTTTATTCCCATAATGATTACCCTGCCTCATCATTAGTGAGCCGCTATTTTGATTTTGTAGGGCCCTTATGTTTTGTAACCAATGGTCCCATAAAATGAGTTGTTTATCGTTTTCTTCCACTGTCCTTATATATATATATATATATATATATATATATATATATATATATATATATATTTACAAATATATATACACGTGTGGGCTTCATTAACAGTTTCCTTTCATCTTTTTCAGGAATAATGGCTTCTCTTCCGTACTTCCCTTTCATCCGCTCGGAGGCTGCCTTTCCTCAGTCACCGTCTGATGAAGAGGTGATGGCGATGATTAGAGCTCATGGCCCTAATCGCACCAACTTGCTTTTATGGGGGACCTGGTATGGGCACATCATTCGGGGCCGCCGCAACTTTCTTTGCGAGATACCAACAGAGCCTACCTACCCATTTTTGCCAATGGAGCATCCACGGACCGCCTTTGCTGTGGAGATGTTGAACTGGACCCCTGCGGGAAGGCTCGAGCCGTCGGCAATTGGGATTCCAAACCACCCTGTGCCGGCTATAGACATCTTAGGGCGTCGTATCTGCCAAGGTGAAGCCCAGCCCTGGGGACAGGTTTACAAAATAGGGCTTACTCCTCGACAACCCACGGGTTACCTTCTCCGAGCTCGTTATATCCTGTATGCTCATCATGAGCGATTGTAGAGGGTCGGGCTCTATCAGGCGGTGTATGCGTCTTTCTTCCACTATCTGTCCTCCCATGTCTGGTGGGTTAAGGCTTTCTTAAATCAATGGAATCTTCCCACCAACACCTTCTTGCTAGGGGACCGCGAAGTTTCAATTTCTCTGGAAGAGTTTCGCGAGATCTTGGGGTTGCCGGTCAGGGGGACGCTCTATGAAGAACTGCTGCCTCCTGATAGTATGTTTTCGAAACTGAGCCTGCTATGCTTGACGGCCTGTCGACTGGAAATGCAATCCGCCACAAGCACCCAAGTCTAATCAAGACTCTGGGCATTTTTGAGAAGCTATTCACAGAGTCAGAGGAGCAGGGCGTTACTTTCAAAATCTTTATCGCCTGCTTTCTTCGCGGAGACGTTCTATCAAAGACGGCTCTGAAGTTTGCGAGTATCAACGACCCCTTCGGGTTCGGTTTAAATAAGCTACCGGCTAAAGAAGAAGATTTGCCGCAGTTCTACATTCCGATCCTGTCGGCTGTACCTTTTGAGTCGATCGCAGCTCCTGGTATGGATGAAGAGACTTTCTTCATGGGTTTTATCAGTGTCTGGCTCAGCTGGTTCGTCATTCCAACGCACCGTCGATTCATGAGAGCTTCAGTCATTCACCCTGCTCATCGCATTGCCGAAGGGACGCGACTAGCCGTGGGTATTGCGGGGCTAGCGCATCTGTATCATGGGCTAAGAGCTCCCGCCAATACCTTAACCCCAGGCGTAAACGTAGTGAGCTTCTCTCTTCATTACTTTACGTCATGGATTGAGATGCACGTGCTAGGGGCATTCGCCGCGCATCAGAGACCCAGCTTTTATGATGCCTACACTTTTCCGTGGCTTATGAGGTTGTTGGACGCCTCTGCTCAGTCCGGAGCTATTCGTGTGCTGCTTAGTCCCTATGCCAATGTGGGCAGGATGGTCTTCAACGATCGAGTCCTCTCTGCTCCTTCAGGACCGATTCAACAGCTTTGTGACTCGTCGAAAGAGGGAGCACCCTCCGTGAAGCCCAAGGAAGCCATGCACTTATATTCGATCAGACCGGGTTATCTGGTATTTCGTCAAAACGGTGCGGCCCTTTTTATGCGGTACAACCCACACCGCTTTGCTCGGCAACTGGGATATGACCAGGGTGTTCCCTTCGAGGCGTTTACAGTGGAGCCCAGCCCGTCGTCGGAAGTTGTTCGTGACGCCACTCATCACTTCATGCGGCTGAACACCGGCTCTCGTTTCGTGATTCCCGAGGCTGACTACATTCCTCGATGTGTGGGGCCTTTCACGGGCTGGTACCTCCACCGAGTCAGTCCTATTATTGTTGAGGAGAGGAGGATGCTCCTTGGATATAGGGTTCCCACTCCGATCCAGGCTACGGGAGTCCCGCCGCGACCGCGGGCAGTAGTTCTCCCTCCCCTCAGAGATGCCGGTGTTGTGCTTATTCCTGAGACGGCAGAAGTGGATCTAACTCCCACAGCTGGTATGCCGCCGCGTACTAGAGCTCAAGCAAGGGCCAATAAGGCGCCAATAGCAGTATCATCAGCTGCGGCGTCAGCAATGGCAGTGTAGTCATCGGTAGCACTGCCGAGTGAGGATATTGAAGGTGAAGTGGGTCAACGCCGCAGCAAAGCACCGAGGGGAAAGAAGCGATCGTCTTCTGGTACTAGTTCTGGGTCAAAGAGGCGAAAGAGGACGGTCACCAATCTGCTCGACTTTTTAGTGGAATCCGAGCCCATTCTTCAGGACGAGCCAATAGCCATGCAAGAGACGGATGGTGGTCTTCTTTTTCCCGGTTCATCTTCCAAAGAAGCCGCGCAATTGGCTGAGGCTATAAGACGCTCTCAGGATGAAGCTGAGAATGTAAGTGTTCCGAAGAGGCCTTATCCTGCCGCCATCTTCCACGAAGATCCTCCATCGATAAGGCGAATATTTATAGGTCCTTTGGAAGAGGGAGGAGAGAGAGCCTTTAAGCAGCCTATCTCAGCCGATGCCGAAGATGCATTATCGCTGTGGACTGGTGGCCACGAGTCTACCCTCAAACCACGGCGAACATACCTCCTTAGGAAGGAACGTCAGCTTGAAAAAGCCATATTAGAAGCTCCTTTGCGCATTGGTACATTTATATTTCCCCTTTTTTTGTAGTATTTTGCACTGCTTTATATGTATACATCCTTATCCTCGTGAAAACTTCGCAGGGACTTCGGCCATGGCAGAGGATCTGAGTTTGAGTCGTGCCTTGACTATGGACTTCGCAAATATCCCTGATGAGATACTAGTAAGTGTGGAGGGGGTCGATACAACTGTTGTTCCTGCCACGGAGCTCCCCTCGTGACTCCCGTTCCCCGGTGCTTTCTCCCCCGGTAGAGGCATCTTCATTAGCCGCGGATTCAATGGATCTTTCTGGGGATGGCTCGGAGGCTGTGGGGCAGTTAGTCGATGCCACCGTCCTCTCACTGGAGCCTGCAGTGGTGGCCACTGCTCCTCAATCGGAAGTATTATACCGGCCCACGTCCCTGATGATGTGCCTGGGGGCATGGAGGAGGCCGCCGAAGCTGCTATCCCTCCAGTCCAGAGTGGGAGGAGCACCGAAGGTATTCTTCTATATTTTATTTTAATGATCTCTTCATTATTTGAACCTTTCTGTCTTTTCTGAGCTGCGCAGATTGGCGGCGTCCATCGTAGACTTGTCCCCCAGGAAGTCTTTTCATCGTCTGTTAAAGATGGCTGCTCCGCAGGCGATATCCTTTCAACGCATCGTCTTCTCTTCCGGGCAAGGTTAATGTCCTTTTCCTTCTCCTCACGACATTATTATTATTTCATATAATAACACTGATATCTCCTACAGTTCTGAAAGCCGATAACGAAGTTGAGATTCTCGACGGGCCTGAGGAGCCTTTAGACTCTTCTTGCATGATTGTGGGTAAGTAAAGTTTCGATACTGTTCCACCTGCTCTTTGTTTGCAAGTCTCGCTGATTTCTTTTTATGAATCTTAACAGGTTTGCCAGTTCTTACCACGCTGGAATATCGCATCGTCATGCCGCCCGGCCCCTATGCTCTACGTGCCTCGGAACGGATGGCAAAGCTAAGCCTTAACTCCTTGTCAGCTCTGATTGAAGACCTTCGTGCTGGCAGTCTGATCACGGCCGAAGCATTCGCCGCTGAAGCCAACGGTTCTCTTCCCTTTCTCGCTACTTACCATAGTGAAAGATTGGTGCAGGTCTGGGTTGAGTTCTGTCGCAAGGTGGAGGCTTTCTTGCATAGTCTTGAATGTACACGCCTTCCTTCAGAGGTTGTGGCGGCAAAGGCGAGCTTACGAGGGCTGATTGAGTGGTGCGCTGCGAATATTCTATCATGCGAGAAGAGGCTCAGCCGAAAATTTTCAGAGAGGAAGCGGGCTTCAACTGCGCTGAGGGAACTTCAAGCTAATCTTACGGCCAAGACCACTCGGGCGTATGAACTTTGGCGGGTGCTTCAAGAAGCTATCAGAGAGGTGGTAGCCATTGATAAAGCCGTCATTTTCACTCGCGAAATGGTCGAAACTCTTAAAGTTACTGAAAAAGAGCTTGAAAGTCGGTTTGCCTCCTGTCACGCTCAACAATCTCAAGCGGAGGCTCGTCTCTTAGCGATAATGAATCATGAGGCCGAGGCCCAGCGGAAAAAGGATGAATTGGCAAATCTATTGAATCGTCCGCCGGCTTGAAGAATTGTATATTTTTGTTTATTCTTCTTTTGTACATACTCCTGAATGAGAGTATTTTTTTTATTCTTTCATAAACTGTACTTTGTATTCATTTTGATTCATGAATAAAAGACGTATTTTGCTTCATGATGGTGTGTCCCTTTTAGTAAATGCATTTTTTGGATAATCTATTTTGATCTCCTTATAGGACTGCAATGGCTTAGGAGTCAGGTGCAGATCTGCCTCCTAAGGCTTTCCAACTTTATGAGCCGTGAGGGTCTCATAAAAGGTATTTCTCCTTACGAGTTGTGAGGATCTCGTAAGCGTAATTTCTCCTTAAGAATCGTGAGGATTCCTAAGTGCGTTTTCTCTTGAGAGTCGTAAGGATCTCACAAAAGAGTTTTCTCCCTTACGAGTCGAGAGGGCCCGTAGGTGATGGATGAGGTTGACATTATCCGCATTTTACGGGGTCAGGGGTTGCTCTGGCCATTTCCCATGGGGTCAAAATTGACTTTAGCCGTGTTCTATAGGATCAGGATTTCCTCTGGATGCTTCCCACGAAGTCAGAATTGACATTAGCCGTGTTCCGCAAGGACCAGGATCCGCTCTGGACGCTTCCCATGGGGTCAGGATTGACATAAGCAATGTTCCACTAGACCAGGATTTGCTTTGGATGCTTCCCACGGGGTCAGGATTGACATAAGTCGTGTTCCACTAGACCAGGATTTGCTCTGGACGCTTCTCACGGGGTCAGGATTGACATAAGCCATGTTCCGCAAGGACCAGGTTCCGCTCTGGACGCTTCACACGGGGTCAGGATTGACATAAGCCGTGTTCCACTAGACCAGTATTTGCTCTGGACGCTTCCCACGGGGTCAGGATTGACATAAGCCGTGTTCCACTATACCAGGATTTGCTTTGGACGCTTCCCACGGGGTCAGGATTGACATAAGCAGTGTTCCGCAAGGACCAGGTTCCGCTCTGGACGCTTCCCACGGGGTCAGGATTGACATAAGCCGTGTTCCGCAAGGACCAGGATCCGCTCCGGACGCTTCCTACGGGGTCAGGATTGATATAAGCCATGTTCCGTAAGGACCAGAATCCGCTCTGGATGCTTCCCACGGGGTCAGGATTGACATTAGCCTTGTTCCACGAAATAAGGATTTGCTCTGGGTGCTTCCCACGGGGTCAGAATTGACATAAGCCATGTTCCGCAAGGACCAGGATCCGCTCTGGACGGTTCCCACGGGGTCAGGATTGACATAAGCCGTGTTCCGCAAGGACCGGGATCCGCTCTTGACGCTTCCCACGGGGTCAGGATTGACATTAGCCGTGTTCTACGAAACCGGGATTTGCTCTGGGTGCTTCCCACGAGGTCAGGATTGACATAAGCCGTGTTCCGCAAGGACCAGGATCCGCTCTGGACGCTTCCCATGGGGTCAGGATTGACATTATCCGTGTTCCACGAAACCAGGATTTGCTCTGGGTGCTTCCCACGGGGTCAGGATTGACATAAGCCGTGTTCTGCAAGGACCAGGATCCGCTCTGGACGCTTCCCACGGGGTCAGGATTGACATAAGCCGTGTTCTACTAGACCAGGATTTGCTCTGGACGCTTCCCACGGGGTCATGATTGACATAAGCCATGTTCCATTAGACCAGGATTTGCTCTGGACGCTTCCCACGGGGTCAGGATTAACATAAGCCGTGTTCCGCAAGGACCAGGTTCCGCTCTGGACGCTTCCCACGGGGTCAGGATTGGCATAAGCCGTGTTCCACTAGACCAGGATTTGCTCTGGACGCTTCCCACGGGGTCAGGATTGACATAAGCCGTGTTCCGCAAGGACCAGGTTCCGCTCTGAACGCTTCCCACGGGGTCAGGATTGACATAAGCCGTGTTCCGCAAGGACCAGGTTCCGCTCTGGACGCTTTCCACGGGGTCAGGATTGACAGAAGCCGTGTTCTGCAAGGACCAGGATCCGCTCTGGACGCTTCACATGGGGTCAGGATTGACATAAGCCGTGTTCCACTAGACCAGGATGGGTTGACTCTCGATTGTCTGTGCATCGCCGAGTCATGGAACTGGGAACTTTGCCTCAGCTCCGATTTGCTGATGTTGCGTCTGTTGTAATGAGACGAATGTTGAGATGATCTCCAGGCTATCTGTGAACCGTCGAGATTTGGCTTCTTTTTCTGATGGAGCCTGATGGGAAGGTATGGTTCCCTCTTTGTTTGTGCCCCTGGATTGTATACAGGGATCGATGTGATCTCACCTGTAGGGCAAAAGTTTCATTTTATATTTTTCTTTCCGCGACGCTCTATCATTTCAGCTTTTATATCGCGAAAGTCGCGATTGCCCAATCATTTCGGTTATTTTTTGTGGTGCCCAATCATTTCGGCTATTTGTTTTATTTACTCGCTGCTTTTTATTGCGAGTTGCCCAACCATTTCGGCCATTTTGTATGCATACAGTTTTACTTGCTGATTTTGTTGCAAGTTGCCCCACCATTTCGGCTATTTCATATGCATTTGTGGCTCGCTGGCTTTTCGCTGCGAGTTTTGGGATTTGACACCGATTTCGGCATCAGCATCGCTACAACTGGGATATTGCCAGGAGCGAATCATCATTTACCTTTGTTGATGTCGAACAAAAGTGGCTTAGTAAACAGGGTTAGGATCCTGTTGACTAAGGCTTTTAACTTTACGAGCCGTAAGGGTCTCATAAAGGTATTTCTCCCTACGAGTCGTGAGGATCTCGTAGGTACGTTTTCTCCTTAAGAATCGTGAGGAGTCTTAAGTGTATGGTCTCTTATAAGTCGTAAGGATCTTACAAGAGTATTTTCTCCTTATAAGTCGAGAGGACTTACAAGTGTTGTTCGCCATATGAGCATATCCCCGGTCTCTGATGAGACTTTGTTAGGAAAATGTTTATTCGCGCCCGTGGATTGTATACAAGGGTTGATATCGAGGCTCTTGTAGGGAAATGCTGGAGGTTATGATGGCTTAAGAACAGATTCAGATCCCTGTAGTTTAAGGCTTTTGAATCTTATGAGCCGTGAGGGTCTCATAAGAGGGTTCTCCTTATGAGCCGTGAGGATCTCGCAAGTGTAATTTCTCCTTAGGAATCGTGGGGATCCCTAAGTGTGTTGCTCCCTTGTGAGTCGTAAGGATCTCACGCGGGTATTTCTCCTCACAAGGTCGAGAGGGCCTTGCAAGTGTCTTTTAACGAGATTGCGCCATTTCGGGTTTTCACAAAAACTCGCCGGTAGCCTTTTTTGTTTTTACTCACGGAGCCCTTTCGGGTTTTCATCCGTGCCCATTTTGCTTATGGACATACCATTTTCTTCTTCTTCTTTTTTTATTTTTATTTTTTCTTATTTTTTTTGTGTCAGCCTTAGGATGCTGCGGTCCATAGTAGTTTATCGATGTCTCGGTCAATAGCTAGTTTTTAGGACATAGTGGTCCATCGATAGTTTAAGGACGTTTCGGTCCGAAATCCAGCTATTACTTATAGAGTTTGGGCTTAGGAAGATAGCGAGCGGACATAGGCGTCGTCATCTATCGTTGACCTAGGCCGTGACTCGTTAGGCGTAGTATTTTTTCAGGAAGCGACCGTTTATTGTCCTGAAAGGTCTTTCGCCATGCATGTCCATGAGTATATAGGCTCCACCCTGGTAAACTTTGTCTATGATATACGGGCCTTCATAGTTCGGCTCGAATTTCCCCCGCTTGGCACGATTAGGGATCATAGGTCTTTTGACCACTAGCACGAGTCCGCCTTGGCGGAATGTTCTCGGCCTAGTCAATCTTTCATATGAGCGCGTCATTTTTGCTTTATAAGCTTCCAGATTTTGTTGCGCCATGAGCCGGGTTTCATCAAGGGCATCGAGCTCCTCAAGCCGAAGGTGAGCATTTTCTTCGTCTGTTAGCTCGTAGTGAACGGCGACTCGTAGAGAGGGTAATTCTATCTCGAGAGGGAGTATCGCTTCTGTGCCGAATACCAATGCATACGGCATTGTGTTCGTGGCTGTTTTGAACGTAGTTCGATACGCCCAGAGAGCTTCATGCAATCTCTCATGCCAGTCCCTTTTATTTCGAGACACCGTCTTTTTCACGATCTTCGTCAAGGTCTTGTTGAAAGCCTCAGCTAGACCGTTAGCTCAGGGATTATAGACCGAAGAGTATCTCCAGTCTATATTATGCTGCTGTGCAAAGCGGCTAATCTTATGACTTCTGTAGGCCGGTCCGTTAACGGAGATTATCCGTCGCGGAGTGCCAAACCGATAAATGACGTGTGTCTTGAAGAAATGGAGGATATTCTCCGTCTTCACTTCCCTTAGTGGTACTGCTTCTGTCCATTTGGAGAAGTAATCAGTTGTTGCTAGTATGAACCGATGTCCTCTGGACGATGCCAGTTCGATGGGGCCGATTATGTCAGTTCCCCACATTTCGAACGTCCAGCTAGCCACCGTTAGATGTAGCAGATTTGGATGCTGGTGGATAAAGTCCCCATGAATCTGGCATGAGTGGCACTGCTTCGTATATTCAAGGCAGTCCTGGATCATCGTGGGCAAATAGTAGCCCATCCTTTCGATCTTTAGCTTCATCTACGGCCCGGCTTGGTGAAAACCGCAGAGTCCGTCGTGAGTTTCTTGGACGACTCTCCTTGCTTCTTCAGGTCCTAAGAATCTTAACCACAGAGAATCAAATGATCTCTTATACAGAGTATCATTGACGAAGGCAAAGGCTAGAGCTCGTTTCATGAGCTGATGTCTCGAGGACGCATCTTTAGGAGTTCGGCGGGATTTGAAGTGGTCTATAAAGACTTCTCTCCAATCCATAGCCTTTTCCTGGTCTTTTACTTGTAGGGTCGCTTGCTCGGTCGCTCTCTTTTCTTCGGTCAACCCCAGAGATATTTCTGCCGGCGCAAGAACCCGACGGCTTTGCACAACGATCCTTACGTCATCGAGGTTCTCATCGGCCAATTCTTTAGCGAGCTTGGCCAATGCATCTTCTTTGCTATTGTTCGCGCGCGGTATGCTTTCCAGGGTGTAGACAGGGATTTGAGCCAGCAATTGTTGTACTCTCTCGCCGTACTTCACCAACTCTGGTTTGCACGTTTGATAGTCGCCATTTACTTGACTAACGACCAGCTGGGAGTCTCCGTATATGAGGAGGTTTTCAATTCCCATGTCGACGGCGATCTCAAGACCTGTTATCAAAGCTTCATATTCGGCTTCATTATTCGTCCTCTGCTCTGTTAAGGAGAAAGCAAAGCGCATTATCCCTCCTTGTGGAGTCACGAAGATGAGGCCCACCCCAGATTTGATTATGGGGGTGCTTTGTTTGTGCTTCTTCATGGAAGATGCTCCATCGAAATAGAGTTCCCATTGGGTATCATTCTCTCTTCTCTCTCTATCGATCGTGTCAAATGCTTGCTCGTCGGGCAATTCGCAGTTCAAAAGAGAATCGGCGGGTATTGGATGTTCAGCGAGGAAGTTAGCGATGGCTTGGCCTTTCACCGCCGTGAGGGGACGATAAGTTATCGAGAACTCCATCAAGAGCAGGGCCCATTTAGTGAGCCGTCCCGTTAATATAGCCTTTGACATCAAATATTTGAGGGGATCCACCTTTGATATGAGATGGACCTCATGTGCCAACGCATAGTGTCTGAGCTTCATTATCGCAAAGATCAACGCCATGCAGTGTTTTTCAATGGGGTAGTAATTGTTTTCTGCCCCCAGGAGAACTCGACTTAAATAGTAGAGAGCTCTTTCCTTCCCTTGGTCGTTCTCTTGTGCCCATAACGCGCCTAAAGATCCCTCGAGGGCGGTTGTATACAGAATGAGAGGCTTTCCTTTAATGGGAGCGGCCATCACTGGCGGATTCTGCAGATATTGCTTGATTTCGTCTCGTGCGCTTTGGCATTTGCGATCCGAGACGAACGGGGTTCCCTTCTTCATTAGGTGACTGTAAGGACGGCGCTTTCCTGAGAGATTGGCTATAAATCGCCGGATATACGCGAGCTTTCCTTGGAGAGACCGTAGTTACTTGAGGGTCCTTGGCGGAGGCATTTCCATGATCGCCTTGATTTTCGATGGGTCTATTTCGATGCCTCGGTGTCGGACGACGAATCGCAAGAACTTGCCCGAGGAAACTCCGAACGCGCATTTGAGAAGGTTCATCTTCAAGTTGTATTTCCTAAGGCGCTGAAACACGATCTTCAGATGCTCTAAATGTTCCTCGTATGATTTGCTTTTAACTACGAGGTCGTCGATATAGCATTCGACGATTTCATGTATGAGGTCATCGAAGATCTTCGTCATGGCCCTCTGATAAGTGGCACCGGCGTTCTTTAGACCGAAAGGCATCACCTTGTAACAGAATATACCCAAAGGGGTCCGGAAAGCGGTATGCTTCTGGTCCTCGGGATGCATCCTTATCTGATTGTACCCTGATGATCCATCCATGAAGGAGAAGACTTCGTGAGTGGATGTGTTATCTATCATTAGCTCGGTGACCGGTACTGGAAAGTCGTCCTTTGGGCAAGATCTGTTGAGATCCTGAAAATCTACGCATATGCGCACCGTTCTATTTTTCTTTATTACTGGGACAATGTTGGCAATCCAGTCAGGATATTGAACCTCTTGGATGAAGCCAGAGTCGATTAGCTTCTTGACTTCGGCATTGATGATCATCTCAATCTCGAGCCGCATTCTTCTCGGTGCTTGTTTGATCGGCTTAATGTCTGGAGAAATCGCCAATCTTTGGACAGCAATCACTGGATCGAGTCCCGACATCTCTGAATAGTTCCATGCAAAGCAATCTTTATACTGCATGAGCACGTCTTTAAGCGTAGCCTCCTTCTCTTCAGACAACATTTCACTACCGAACGTTGGCCGTGGGTCGCTTGCCGTTCCCAAGTCGATTTTTCTGAGGTCATCTGCAGTAGTATGTATTCCGTCTTCCAGCTCCTTTGGCGCCGGTAGAAACTTGGAGATCACTTCGTCATTATCGTTTTCTAAGCACCAGGGGAGATCAACCATATCTTGGCATATTCTTTCTCCTAAAATCGTTATCACGTGACAGGTGCGAGATCGCTTCCAAGACCGTTGTTGATCTGGTTCTACTCTCGCTGCATACGTGTCTTTCGGTTCATGCTTCCGCGGTGGGGTTACCCTCCAGCTGCTGGATAGAGCGAATCTGCCGAGTTGATACTGGTCTTCAACCCAGTTCTTAAAGGTGAAGCAGTCTTCGAGAGGATGTCCTATTGCTCGGTGATAGGAGCAATAGTCTGGGTGAGAGACCTCATCTGCTTGCTCAGGGTGCTTGGACTCCGGGAGTGTCATCATCTGATGTTTCATGACAAGATCAAATATCTTCTTTGTCTTGTCTTGGAGAAAAGAATATTCTTGACCCATCTTCTTTACAAGAGACGGATCCCAGCTGCTCGATTCTTGATCGCGTGGCTTCTTAGACCTGCTACGCTGCTGTCGAACGTTTTTTTTCCGTCCTGTGGTTTATTTTTGCCTCTGCGCCGGGTCTTTTGTATGACAGGTTGGTGAAGAAGAGCATTGTCATTCTCCGTGGCCTGCTGAAGGAGGCAATGTGTCCTGGCTATCTCGTAAATGGTCATTTCGCGGCTATGGTCATCCTGTACCTTTTGACTCGCTTCCCTTATTAGCTTGTCCATCTGTTCTTCAAACGACAGACTTGGCATTTTGATGGCGGGACCTCGTTTTGGTTCAGGGCTAGCGTCTTTTAACAGAACATCTCCTTCTTCGTCAAAGTCATATATGACATAGCAGCCATGGAATCGTTCCCGTTTCTTGGATTGAACATATCCAAGCCCGATCGTTTCCATTCTCCCGTTGGGCAATTTTCGCTGAGTTCCCGGGACGTCCCAGATCCTGTTGTAGAACTGAGCTTGTCGAGCAGTCTGTTTGAAAGGTACGCCTTAGCGCCTCAACAGCCTTTTTAATCCTTCTGTGTAGTATCTAGGCAGACGGATGGGCTGGAGTCTGTCAAGTGCAGAATCGGCACCATGCCAAACTTCTTTCTCCACTTTGGTTTCCGTGGATTGATAAAAGAGGATCGCCTTTTCATCTCTTCGCCTGGGAGGGACGTAGAATGTTTGCAGTTCCTGCACATTATAGGTATCAAGTGCGTCGAGCTCTTTGTAACGCTCTTGCGGAACCATGGCAATTTGCAAACTCTGATCATTGCCAGCAAAGGCTTGTATTGATGGCCGAACGGAAAATACGGCATTGACCTCATCTTTCGAGTCGCTGCCGAAGATCAACATAGGGGTGGATGGTCCCGGCTTGTTGCATTGAGGTGGCCCTGAATAAACTATTTCTTCTTCCTCCTCAGTGTCACTCCTGAAGACTAGAATATCGGTGATAGCTTTGTTCTTCGGTTTGTGACATCTTTCCGTGTCCTCGAAATCTGGTAAGAAGTATTTTGCATCTTCGTACTTTCGGACTTCATTCACGGCGAATGGGTTTAACTCCCCTGTCACCGTATACTCGAGACCATTCTTGAAATACTTCATGCACTAATGTTGTGTAGAAGGGATGATGTTGTACTCGTGTAACCAAGGCTTGCCGAGCAAAGC
The DNA here is from genome assembly GCA_030015575.1 of Agapanthus africanus. NCBI lineage: Eukaryota > Viridiplantae > Streptophyta > Magnoliopsida > Asparagales > Amaryllidaceae > Agapanthus > Agapanthus africanus. Next base: position 176,950,166 of record CM057339.1, on the reverse strand, counting down.
GTTGTAGCAAGTCTTGGCGTCAATGACATGAAACTTGATGTCCGTGACAAGCAGCCCAAAGCGCAGTGTCAATATTACAGACCCGAGCGTCCGTGATGACTGGGAGTCAAACCCAGAGATGGTGATTTTATCATGAGCGAGGTGCTGAACGCTCATGCAGATTTCCTTCAACACTCTTACATTGAAGAGGTTAACGGAGGACCCATTGTCAACCAGGATTTTGCCTATATTGAATCATGACAGTATCCAGACACGTAAAGGGGACAGTTATGCTTGCACGTCCCGAGGAGGAGATCTTCATCGCCGAAGGTGATATCGGCTGTGTGCACTTCTTCCAGCTCGTTCTTCATATTTTCTTCGGTGAGGAAAGCTTGGAATTGCTCGGGCTCTTGTAGTGCCTTGATCAAAGAATCTCTCACCTCTTTGGATAGCAGAAGGGCGTCGAGAATACTTAGCTGTGAGGGATCTTCCTCAGGTATGCCAGAATGTTGTAATCCACCTTACTTTTCTTTGGCGGATCCTTGGTTGTCAGCTCTTCGACGGCTTGGTCATCGATGATGATATCCTCAGGGACCTTTTCTTTTTCCCTTATCCTTTTTGTTCGACCCCTTGTTTACGGGTCTGAGATTCTTTTTAGGTAACGTGCGATTGCGCAGCTGAATGTTCTCACAGCTCTTCGGTTCTTCCTATTTTCCTGAGGTGGATTCTTTGAAGAGAGGGCCGAGAGTCATTTCTTCGTCAGAGTCGCTCCCGAAGGTGAGAACTTGCAATCCCTCAACGTCGACCATATGACAGTTGCCGGTAGTTCTTTTACGCTCATCTGTCGCGCTTTTCCGCTGGCGACGAGCTTCACGCTTCATCATTTTGAAGTGTTGTCTGTGAGCGACATATCCCTGCCACCATCTTTTAAAAGAGTTGCACTCTTCAGTAGGGTGTGTAACCTTTCGATGATATAAGCAGTAACTAGGATGTATATCCGCTTCATCAGGAGGGTTTCCTTCAGAGGGTGGCAGCTTCATTCCCATCGATATGGCTTTGGCGAACCTCTTCCTCGTCTTGAACCTGATTTTATTCGCGGCGGATGTACTTTGATCTGGTGGGAGTGTTTAAACCTTTTCGTCCAATCACCGGCGTTTGGCCTTTTTAAATATGGCCATCTCATGCTCTCGATCAGCTTTGCTTTTCAAAAAAGCTTCGTTTAGGAACGCATCAATCATTTCGTCTGATAGTCCTAGAGGTTCCGGCTCGGGATCTGCCCCCAGTTTCTCTGCGTAAGTCGCTTCTTAATCATTTATCGACGAGTGAGAGATCACATGGCAACTTGCCATATAACCCTCAGGTTCAACCGACGAGTCTTCTCCATTATCTTCATCTCTGTCGTCAAGGACGTGGCTGAGAAATTCTTGGAGTGTGACTGGGGTCCGCGCCTTCTGGTTATATTCTTCCAGCGCGTCAATCTGTTTTTGCAGGTCCGTACACTTGTCACCATGCTTCACGGGCTTTTTGGTATTCTTCTTCTTCTTCTTTGAAGATTTTGACGGCTGGGTGTGAGCACTTTGACTATTACCATCAATTTTTGGAGTTGGGCGCGGTTTCAGCATTCCCTCGATGATCTCGGGTTCCAGTGGATTTTTCCACCTGATCGCTGGGCATGTTTGGAGATCTTTCAACATTCTTTTAGTCTTGGCTGAAAGAACGACCTCCCATGGAGCTTCTTCTACAAAAGAGTATGATGCCCCCGGTGTGTCCGTCCTTTTAAGAGCGTGCGGCTGCGGCGGGCTTACTTTCCAATTCTCGGACAGTCTAAACTTGCACTGTTGGTATTGGTCTTCGATCCAGCTTTTAAAGAAGAAGTAATCTTCAATTGGATGGCCTATCGTTTGGTGATAGGGGCAATAATTGGGATTATTAGCTTCACCGGGTTGCAACGGGCGTTTTGGACTCGACAAATTAATGAACCTGTTGCGCACCGCCAACTCGAACAATCTCCTCGTTTTGTCCCGGAGAAACGAATAAGGGCGCTTTATTTCTTCATTATAGAATCGCCGTCTCTCATTGTAACATCCTAGTTCATTTATACCAATTCCAGTTCTCGTATTTCCTTAATTGTGGTATTTTCCTGATTTATCGTGTTTTGGGTGCGAATAGTATTTTACATTTTACATTGCATTCGACCCGACCCGCTTGCTTGAACCTATTTGATTCATATTTATAGATTACCCTGAGTTGTTACATAGACACGTGCATCTCATATATACTGCATACTGGCATTTCACCTGGCATTGCATATTTTACCATATAACATTTTAGGTCATGTAAAATAATTTAAAATTACATTTCATAGCCTGCATGATACCCCTAACCCCGTGGTAGCATCCGCGCATCTTGTTCTCGTCCCGTTCAGTGAAACGAACGTGTTTGGATGGCTACGCGCATGTACGTGCATCCATTCTTAGGGGTATGCATTTTCGTTACCTGGGCATTCATTTTGAATTTTGAAAGTCGCACATATTTTTCGTATTTTAAATCTGAATTTTTAGACCCGACCCGGGCGCGTTTTGAAATATTTTGTATCCCTCCAAAATTCAATTTATTTAATTTTAAAATTTAGTTTAAATATTTTCATATGATTTCTTTAACAAACTGAAACCTCTTATCTAAAATTTTAAATCTAAAAATCTTTTAAAATTTTAAATCTAATTTCCTAACAAACTAACAACTCCTTTCTCTCTCTCTCTCCTCTGCATATATATATTTATATATAATTTATTTAGTTAATTTTTCCTTCCTTATTTAATACACAACCTCTTCTTCTTACTTCTTCTTACTTCTTCTTCTTCTTTCTTCTTTCTTTTTCTTGATCTTGTTTCTTGATTCCGGTGATCACCGCCGGAGCCGTGCTCGTCGCCGACGATCCGAGTGATCCTGTGAACATACCTGACTTGTATGATCACCCTCGTGCGTTGTTTGGAACCATTCCGTGTACCGTGCGCGCGTCGCGACATTTCGCCGACGAAGGACGTCCGTACACATCCGTTCTTGTTCCGTCCAGGCAAGTTAATCTTGCTACATGCTATATAATTCATTTTAGACCTATTTAAATAAATACCATACCTATAGTTTAAATCTAGTGCCCCATGTTTAATTTTATAACGTTTCGATGTTCCGTTTGCATCCGTTTATATCATATTAAATCTAGATCATGAAAACTTATCTTGTGACATACTAGATTACATTATACTGCATCCATATCATTTAAAATATATATCGTCATAATATTTCTTATTATTATCTTTAATTAGTTTATAATCTGCATTTTATAATGTTATACATTTGAAAATATTATAGTTTACACATGAAACGTCGTTGAAAAAGCGGATACGACAAATCTGAAATTTACTGTACACCTTACCTTATAAAATTCATTATAAATCATAGAAAAATCATTAGTATACTTTATTTAGTTTGTTACGAAGCTAACTCAGAATAATATAACTCTATGAAATATTTACATGCAAAATAAATTGTTTAAATAACGTAAAATGCAAATGAAAATGTCTCTAAACTGCTGTCCACGGAAATTCCAGCAGCAAACTTTCAACTTCGAATGTTCATAACTTTTTGTAGGAACAACCTGAGATGCTTATACTTATAAAAATGAAAACCTTATTGAATTATATTTTTTTTGGTATAAGACACGTCCCTTTTGGAGAACGTTTGTTATTTTTAAGCTATTTTATAAATTAGGGTAACGCTGAATTTCTGAACGGAACTTTCTTGTGCATGGTTAATCAATACCACTTTTATAGTTATTAATCGCTTTGAATATGCTATCCATATTAATATTATTATATCAATATTTTTATCACATATTGCTTAGTTGTACATCCCACATTACCATTTTATAGTTTTATAACTTTTCGAATACCCGTTTGCATCCATCGCATTTAAGATACATATAATTGCATCCATAGATCACATTACTGCATAATACTGTGATATTAACTCTCTATATTTAATAAATTGCATCCTAATTAATATTGGAACTATAAATGTAACCCTAATCGATAACTGTGCATCCATATCCTTGAAATTATATCTATCTGCATATCATATTACATGTTCCAGTTTATTGTTCTGATAGTACCCATGCTTGTTTATTTATACACATGCTTATGTTAGTTTGATTATGAGCACCCACATGGCATCTTGTGCTACCTGACATGACCTGATATATCATTACTTGACATGTTACCTGATCTGTTTCTAATGCCGACAATCCTGACATGTTGTCCCGATGGACATATCCTGTTGTCTGTATAGACAAACCTGTTCCTGCTTGATCCTGTGTTGGCATTAGTCTCAGATTTATCAATACCTGACTTGAACACATAACTTGGGGGTATGGGGAAATCAATGATGAAACCTGACTTGTAACTCGACAGTTCGATACTTATACTGATCAGTTTTAGGGGCTATGCCAGCCCTGGGATGCTGCTGCTGACATCATTCATCTGTACATGTTTCATGTTTAGTGCCTAGCGGCATGTCTCGGTTTCATCCCGAGAATCTGGACCGTGGTCCCGGGCATGTACGGGATACTATTGAGTTACATCGACGATTCATCAAATTGATTTCAAAGACTTGAGAGTATTTAACCCAATAGACCAGTTTAGATGAGCCATCAGACTCGGTTGATTATAGTAGTTTCGAACCATTAATGGAATCTTTCAAGTTCGAAACAGTTTACTATGGTGAGAAAGATACTATCCCTAATTCACCCCCTTTCATCTTTCCCATTGTTCCGACCGAACAAATGACCGTTACGCTTTCATCTCCTATACCAAGTTCGGCGTACCCATGTTTTCTTGCGAATCTTGTGGGATTTGACCCCATTTCACGACGGGTTGATAGGTTAGCGCAATCGCTTATAACATATCGGTCATCACATATTGCGCTAATTTATTCACTCAATTTACACTCTCAAGATCGTACTCCACTTCCTTCTTCTTTTTGCCATTCTTCTCCCCCACCGAGACCATATTCTACCATTCTTCTTTCCACACGGTCTCGCGTGCTTCTCATTTTCTTGCACCAACTATACCATTTCCACGATAAGATTTTTGAATGGTTGGTGCTAACTTTTGGCTTGTGCAAGGCCAAGCTTAAGTTTGGGGGAATCTTTGTATATATGTATATATTTTTTGTTTTCTTTTCTATAAATTTTTTTTTTCAAAACATTAAAAATATAAAAAAAAATTATAAATAAATAAACAGGGGAGTGCCGGCATTTTTACACTCTTGGTTTAGCATGACAGTGAGGACACTGTCAAGTTCAAGTTTGGGGGTATACTCGGTACGTCTTCTTCCTTCGCATTCATTTGTACATATTTTTGCATTTGCATACTTATTTGAAAACCCATAAAAATTTGAAATTTTTTAAAATTTATAAAAATAAATGTATTCAATTTTGGCTAGTTGACTTGAGTTTGACAGATAGGTTAACTGGCTAGGAACAACTAGATCTTAGACTTAGTAAATTAAAAACCCTAAAAATAACCTTCCTTAAAGTTTAACGGTAGAAAGTATATGCCTTGTAGTTTATTTATAAATAGGCAAATTTTGGGTTCACTTCTTGGGCTAAGTCAAAATGAGGGAAGAGTATTGATGTTCTTATTAGAGTATAAGTTTGAAAAATAGTTCTTAGCTTAAGTCTAGATTCTGAAAATGTATACCCTACAATTTGCACAATCACGCACCTTGAAACTTGGAATAGTAGAAGAGACCTTGAAATGCTCTTGTCTAAAGTCCTTAGTATAATGAAAATAAAAGAAAAAAGTGAATAAAAAAAATGGACACTGGTTTTTGTGATTACTTAAGGCTGTAAAAAAATAGAAAAATATTTAGCGAGGGTGCTTCATCACCTAGTGCCTTAGACCAACTGGTTTGGGAGTCACTGCTAAAGCCTTGGGTGTTGCAAAACTAGAAAGTACGCTTTAAAGTGCTAACGCATCTTGTAATCGGTTGTTGGTACCTCAAGAAGTATTAACGGTCGCATGAAGGATGTGTAAGCAAATTTCATTTTAAAAAAAAAGAAAAAAATTCACTAATTAATAAGTGCTTTGGACAATGGACGAGAGTACGATTGCTTGATTTGAATTTCCAAGTATAGGGGTGATCTATACACACACGTGGGGATATGTGATTAGAGTTTAGATAAGAGAAATGAATAAAAGATAGAACTTGTATCTTTAATAGAGTTAATAGAAATTCCTAAGTGAAGATGAAACCCTAGAAGGAAGACTTAAGAGATGCCGAAAGCTAAGTAGGTCTACATAACATATATAATCTTAAGTTAAATAATGAGGAAGCGTGAAGAATGTGGGTGGATAATTTGCGAGTCAAAAGATAATAGAATTCTTAGTTAGAAAACCTAATTGGAGAACAAAAGTTAATGGGCTGAATTGATAGGATTTTGTGGGTAGTATCCGCTGAAAACCCTCAGGAGACAACACTCCTCCTACTAGGGACACCTAGAGGTTTAATGGCTTGTTGCACGTGCTCAGTGCAATCGCGTTTCCCTGCGAAAGTGCGGTTAGGATTTTAGTGAATAAAAATAAGTTTGCTCGAGGACGAGCAAAAGATAAGTTTGGAGGTATTTGTTCACACCATAATATTGCATTATTATATTCCCCATTCTTATTCTTTTTATAAATAAACAGGTGCTTTTGACGCATGTCTGCTACATATTACAGGTTACAGGTTCTTGGAGCGAAAACAGTGAAAAAGACAAAAGACGACACAAAAAAGGACTTTTGACCAACAAATAGAAGGATCTTAATCAAGCCTACACAAAAGATCAGTACAAGGCAACGCAAGGTCCAAGATTACAAAGCAAACGGTTAAAAGTCCACTGCAATTGTTCACTGGAGATCTGGAAGAAATAGAGAAGCCAAATTGAATAAAGATCCAAAGAAATAAAACGCCCAAGAAGCCCAGAATCAGTTCCAAAATTTCCAGACATAAAATTTACCAAAGCTTGGAAGTCTACTTTGACTAGGTCTTCCTAAGGATATTTTGGTAAATGTAGACATGCGAATCAATTGTAACCTAGGGTTTCTATCTCCTATAAATAGAAGCCCAAATCATTGTATTCTTTTCATGCCTCCCTTTAATGAATAAAATTTAGAAATCTTTTGGAGAGCATCGGTGTTTCTTCTCCATTCAGAAATTCAGATCTGACAACCCTGCATGGATGATTGGAGGGATGCATCTGTAAGTAATTTAATTTCTTTCTTTAGTGTAGATTTAAATTCCTTGCCCTAGGTAGATTTAATTTCATGCCCTAGGAACTTGTTTAGAGTTAGCTTTGGAGAAGGATTTTGAGAGATGAGATCTCTCATCCCTTTCTTACCCACCAAATATTTACAATAGGACTCCATGCATACATGCACATACCGCTCCCTACGGCACTCTATCCCTCGAGGTAGCGGTGATACCGTAGTATAAAGGCCCGGGTGTGATGTTTTCCATGGAGGTTAGGGTAAGGATCTCTAAAGGAAGGACAAGAACCTAGAGGAAGGATCACCTTCCCGAACGGATCTAATCCCCTTTATTGATGATTACCATAACTCCTCACAGATCTTTATTCGGGTATAGAAAGCGTTGAGGTTTACTTGCATTTCCAAACCATCCCTAAACCTAGCCCTAGCAAGAATAGATCTAGATAATTAGTATAGATTAATTAGGTTTTTAGATTTAATAATTAATCCGAACACCCTTCGGAATTAACTCGTAAGCGCGAATCGAAAATTCACAACATCCCTGTGGACCGACCCGTACTCACCGGCTAGCTTCATGCGACGCCGTTCTTGATTGCGGTTACAAATATTTTTGATCTATCTTTTAGAAAGCGCGAGCACGTTAAATCATTCAATCAATGCCAAGTTGATTTATGGCACCGTGTATCGAAGATTTAAACGGATGCGGCCGATGTAGCAGACTTCGTCAGATTCCCCCCCCCCCCCCCCCCGCTTGAGGGGTTTTTGATTGTGAGGACGCTCTTCCCTGCAGGCGCAAGCCCCTGCAGTTAATTACGCTACCACATCGCGGTAACAACTTTCTCCTTCTCCATATGGTCACTTCGTGTCGTGGGTGTTTGTTTTGTGTTCGGTTGCCCGTGGATTGTATACATAGACTAAGTTATGTCGTCGCCCGTAGGACGTGGATTAGTCCAAATCCGTATCTTTCTTAGATTTGGGTTTGGGGGGTGTCTTTAAGGATACGTTAGCCTTGTTTGAGGCTAAGATCGACTTAAACATTTGTTAAGGACACGTTAGTCTAATTTTAAGACTAAGATTGACTTAACGGGATCGTTTAGATCCAACAAGATAGCATTTGGACTCTATTGTTTAGTTTAGAGACATTGCGGTCGATTACCAGTTTAAGGAAATGGTGGTCCATCATAGTCCGTTGAATACATGGCTGTCGGGACCCGTCACCTCTCTGAAGACGTTGAAGGATTACAACGACAAATATCAGAGGAGTTCAGGGATGTACCCTTGAACCAATGTTGGTTGAGAGATCTATAGTCCAACTTGAGACTAAAGTCTGTTTGAAGGCTTATGAGCATATGGGCTCAGTTGATATGAGTTGAACATTTCATTGTTCTGGCTGTTGAGCCTTTATTTGGGCTCGGCCATTTTATAATGCATAGCATTTATATTTGGCATGTTGGGCCTTTACTTGGGCTCTGCCTCTTAAATAATGCATAGCATTTATATTTGGCTTGTTGGGCCTTTACTTAGGCTCTGCCTTTTTTTTAATAATGCATAGCATTTTGTGGTCTGACAGTGCGCCACGTGGCCTGTCAGGCGTTCTGCGCCAATTAAAGAGCGCAAGGCGCCAGCGCATGTGGAGGTGACACGTGTCGCGCTCTGCTAAGCGCAAGTCTGTTAGCGCAGTGCGCTGCGCCAGTGCGCTGCTGACACGTGGCGCGCTCTGGTGCAGTGCGCCAATCCAAGAGCGCAGTGCGCTGTTTTTAGAAGCGCAAGGCGCAGATTGTTCTGTGATTGACATGTGGCGCACTCTGGTGCAGTCCGCCAATCCAAGGAGCGCAAAAGCGCATTTCAAAAGTGCAAGGCACTGTCCAATAGCGCAGAGCACATCTTGATCAAATTTAGATCAAAGAAAAAAGTTTTTTTTTGTTCTAAAGAGGTTCTACCTCAAGATTGAAGAACCAATGGTTCATCAAAAGGCTGTGCCTTTATATAGATCAAAAGATCTAGGGATGAAGTAAATTACTTCTTTAATCTTTTATGATTGGATCTTTATGATCTTTTTTTTTCTTTTTTATATTGAAGATCTTGATTTTGTTCTTAGATCTTTGATCTTTTTAGAAGAAATTCTTCTTTTTTAATGAGATGGTTTCATCTCTGTTCTTCAAGAATCAAATTCTTTACCTTGAAGAAGATGATCTTCTTTCTTCAAAGGCTTGCCTTTCAAAATTTTCAGAGGGTTCTCTCTTTTCTGTATATCTGTATCTATGAGACTTGGAGTCTAGGGGCCTTTATATAGGGCCAATTGGTTTGTTAAGTTAGTTACAGAGATCTTTCTCTGATTGATCTGGAGATATTTCCCCACCGTTGGATCTTTGATCCTAAGGCCTCTGTTTTTTCAGAAGATAATCTTCTTATTTTAATAAGATTAGAAAGATCTTTCTAGAATTTTAATTCTGATTAATTAATAATTTATTATTTAAATTCCAGTGCTGGCGCCAACTGCGCTAGCGCACCTGCGCTTGACACGTGTCGCGCAGCGCAACTGTGCTAGCGCACCTGCGCTGACACGTGTCGCGCAGCGCAGAGCAACTGCGCTAGCGCACCGCTGTTTGATACGTGGCGCGCAGCGCAACTGCGCTAGCGTAGAGCGCAAGTTATCTGAAGCGTTGCTTCCTTTATTTAAAATTTGAATTTTAAAACAGTGCCTTGCTCTGATTGGGGGTGCGCTTCCTTGGGCGCAGCGCTCCTTGCGCTGGCGTGTCTGCTTTTGACACGTGACGCTCTGCGCACAGCGCAAGGGATCTGAAGTGTTGCTTCACCTTTTGAATTTTGAAATTCAAACAGAGCTTTGCTCTGATTGGGGAAACAAATTCCCCCCACCGTTGCGCTCACGTGGCGCACAAGTGAGTGCAGCGGTGACAACATCCAGACCGTTGGATCAACTCAGGAGTTGAAGAGGCGCTTTAGCTCCTATAAATAGGACCCTTGGTCCTCCTCAGATGATTATCATCTTCCCAAGATTTTTATTTTCATAGCCTTGCTCTCGTTTTCAAAAAACTTCAGAGTTAGAACTCTAGAAAATTTTAGGTAAAAATTTAAATTTAATTAAATCAACTTTAATTAATAGAGCCTTACTCTCATAGATCTTTTGATCTAAAGAAAACCCCTTTGGGGTTTCATAAACAGAGCTTTGCTCTCAAGAATTTGTTTCAGGGTTTCTTAACCCATGAACAGAGCTTTGCTCATTGACAGAATATAAATCTTTTGATGATGAACTCTTAAGAGTTTTTTCATGGATCTTTAAGATCCCAGAACTTTTAATTCTCAGGAATTAATTTTTCTTTGATGGATTTTCCCATCATTATTACAGAGCTAGGCTCTTTAAGGAATTTTATTCCCTTATGACCAGAGTTTGACAAGTGTCACTCTGTGACAGAGCTTTGCTCTGAAAGGGAGATTTTCTCCTTGTCTCAAGGGATTTCTCATTTAATGAGAATATTCTTTGAGGATTTCCTCATTAATTGACAGTCTCATCCAATGATGAGGCTGTCTTATTAACTGATGTATTGTCATTTGGATTTTGTGGGTCACCCTTTGGTCCCCCTCTCCACTGCATTGCAGTGTGGTACAAATTTTAAAGTACTAAGCGTCGGAATTTTAAAATTAAATTATGATACTGATGATTGAATTTCGCTTTTTCTTGCAGGCAACATGTCTGCTGATCTTTCGTTCCCATTTTCCCGATCAGAGGTAGGATTCCCTGAGGCGCCGGTGGACCGGGAGGTTCTTGCTCTTATTAAGGATTACGACCGTGAGTATAAGAACCTTCACCTGTGGGGTAGGTGGTACAGCGAGATTATCAAGGGTCGCCGAAGCTTCTCTTGCGCGACGCCGTCAGAGCCGATCTCATCGATCCCATATGCAGATGTACCCCCGGTGAAGTATGCCGTGGAGGTCGTAAATTGGAATTCGGAGGATCTTCTTCAGCCTTCGATTGCTGCCATTCCCGTGCAGTCGCCGGCAGCCATGGATATTCTGGGGCGGCGCATATGCCAGGGTGAGTCGCGCCCTTGGGGACAACCTTATAACATCGGATTGACCCCTCGACAATCAGCCGGGTATTTACAGTGGGCCAGGTACATCTTGTCAGCGAAGAAGACGCATTTGATGAAGATTGGTCTGTACCCCGCAGTCTATGCCTCATTGTTCGAGTATCCTGCTCCTCCGACGTGTTGGGTTAAGGCATTCGTGGAACAATGGAACATCCTTACCCATACTTTTTTTCTGACGGACAGGGAAGTCTCCATCCCCTTGGAAGAATTTGCTGAGATTTCCGGTTTGCCGGTGAGGGGGGAGCATTATGAAGAGCTACTTCCTCCTGATGAATATGTCTTTGCCACCAAGCCGCTGGTAATGGGCTTAACTCCGGAGAATGCTATTCAGCACCAGTTTCCGAGCCTGGTAAAGGTGCTGAATATGTATGAAAGTCTCTACTTGGAATCGGGAGGCCGGGGAATTAGTTTTGCAGATTTCATCGCCCGCTTTCTTCGACCTGAGATTCTATTGCAGCGGAGCGAAAAGTTCGCCAAGCTCGACGACCACTTCGGCTTTGGCTTAGACCATCGACCAGTACTGGAAGACGATCAGAAGGGTTTTTATCTCCCCGATGCCACCATCATCCCCTTATCGGAAATCGCCGCCCCGGGCATCGACGAGGAGACCTTCTTTCTCGGGTTTCTAGGGCTATGGCTGTGCTGGTTCGCGCTCCCCATGCACCCATGCTACATAAGGCCATCCGTCTTCTACCCAGCGCATCGGATGGTGGCTGATATACAGTTGTCGATTGGAATCGCTGGGTTGGCCCATCTGTACCATGGACTCAGCGTGGCGGCGGACGCAAATGAACCCGGGGTGCAACCCGCCAATCTCCCGATGCACTATTTTACTTCATGGATGGAAATGCATATGCTTGGGGTTTTTCGTATTCACAAGAGGCCCTCGTTCTACGAGAAGTGTAGATTCCCGAGAGTCATGCGGTTAATTAGCGCTTCTATTGTGAATCCGCCTCCGCGGGAGGCTAGGGGGTTGCTTCTTCGTCCGCGCACGGTCGGAGCGGGCATCTCTTTCATGGACAAGGTCATGACCATTGCCCCGGAGACCTCCAAGGCGGTGTTGGTGTTGCGTGATGGTTTCAAGGACGGGGCCTCCGTATTGAAAGCCCGGGAGATTCTTCACTTGTACTCCATCAGGCCGGGCTTCCTGGTGTTCAGGCAGAATGATATAGCGCTTTTTATGAGGTACAACCCCCATCGGTTGCCCAACAACTAAGCTATAACCAAGGGGTCCCACTGGAGGCGTTTTTGGAAGAGCCCGCAGCCACCAGGGAGGGGATACGGAGCGCTCTGCATCACTTTATGCGGTTGAACACGGGCTCCCACTTCTTCATCAGCAATCCGACTTGCATTCCAAGGGCCCTTAATGTATATGGGGCCTGGTATCAGCACGTGATAGGTGCTGTTATCCGGGAAGAGAAGCGGTTGCTACTTGACCGTAAGGGTGCGCCCCCCGCCAGTGATCGCAAAGCCCCCTAAGGCCAAGGACCCTTGTTGTTCCTCCGCTGAGAGGAGATGCTGGAGATGAGCCCCCACGCGTGCTAAGCCCCCCGCGCGGATTGCCCCGTGATACCGTGGACGTGCCCCCAGCTCCCCGTGCTCCGGCAGAGACGGTGAATGTGGTTTCGCCTGAATCTGGCGTGGGCTCGAACATCGGGACCCGCCGTCCTAAGGTGCCCACGAAACGTAAGTTGATTTTGGGTGCGTCCGGGGTTCGCGCGCAAAAAAGGAAGAAGAAGTCGGTTCTTTCTCTTGATGTCGTCCTCGGCTTAGAGCCCCAGGCCCCTCTCACCGAAGGCTTAAGTGAGTATGGAACCAACGAGGGTTTCTTCGTAGAGCTAGAAGACACTGATCTGGCGGCCGCCATCGCAACTTCTGAGCGGTTGGCAAGGCGCGATGCGTGGTTGGATAAACTCGTGCAGTCAGGTAATCACCGGTTGTATTCTTCATCATTTCATCGTACTTTTATCATTGTTTTTGACTAACGCTTTTCCTTTTTTGAAACAGGCATTTCTACCGAAGAAGCCATCGCTGCTTCTCTCAAAACCTTCGAGGAGGAGGAAAGGAAACGCGCTTTATCGGGTGTTGGTACGTCTCGGCTCATTGAGTCTTTATTCTCCTTTTTATGGCCAATCTAACCTTTTCTTTGTCTCATTGCAGGGACCACAAGACTTGCCTCGCAAGCCAACACAGGAATTATCCCCGGGCCAGCTACCTAAGTCCCGGCCTTTTCGGGGTTGCCGCGAGAGTCTTTACTTAAAAATCCGATGATGGATGCCTTGAAGGCTCTGGAGGCAACTCTGAATGCAGATGACGATGCCTTGCTGAAGGAGGCTTCCAAGAGGTCCGTCATGACGGCCCGGGAGGAGAGGAAGCGCTTGAGGCGCGCAGCGAAGGGGCGTAGCGCTGCTTTGGCCGTGGGAGCAGGCTCAAGCGCCATTACTCCCGCTGCTACTCCTTCAGAGGAGCCCCCGGTTGCCTTGTCTACTGCTCATAGACGGGCGGCGCGTGCAGCTCGGGAAGCCAACAGTCAATCCACCTCAGGTAATATGCTTTTCGAGGGTTTGTTGTAAAAGTTGTAAAACTATCGGTTCTTATACATTTTGTCCTGCAGGGCCGAGTCCTACTGAAGGAGCGGCGGCGACAGTCAAGCCTGAGGGGACGGTGGAGAAGGTAGCAGCTGATCCCGAGGCGACGATAGGCGGTGCAGCCGTAGTTGCCGGGCCCGAGCTAGTGGCTGACGAGACAGTCACGCCTATTATGCCCGAGAAGGTTGCCGATGCCGAGCCCGAGGGGGCGGCAGGTGAGACAGCTGCTACAACCGAGCCTGGGGCAGCAGCGGGTGGAGCGGCTAACCTATGGCAGCGGTGGACGAGACGGCCGCGACCGCTGAGCCCGAGGGGGTAGCGGGCGAAACAGGCATGATCGCTGAGGACGAGACGGCCGCTCTTTCTCAAGAGTTGGGCACCGCTCCGATCATCGCTCTCCCTGCTTACGGTCCTTCGCCGTCTCCTGGCCTTGCAAGCACGATGACGGCTCCCGTAGAGTCCGGCGATGAGGCAACGGGAGGTGAACCCATGCCAATGGAGGAGGGAGACGCCGTCGTTTCGGCTGGCAACTCATCAGGTAAATTTTGGGTTACCGTCCTTCTTTTTATTCTGCAATCCTTCCTGACAGGGCTTATCTTGTTTCTAACGCAGGTGCAGCTAGTGCTGATACCCCTTTACTCGAGAGAACGCCGTCAGTTACCGCCCTGACGGTGGCCACCTCTCTACCCTCCTTCGTACCGTCGCAGATGTTGGAAGGTATTGATTTGTGACCTATCAGTTTCATCTTTAGGCTGCATAACTTATGTACTGACGTCGTACTATTGCGTCTTTGCAGGAGTCCTTGTTGACCACCTGTACCAGGTGTTGCATCCCTACTTCTCCTTCTCGTCGGAGCTTGCTTCATCCAGTGGCACAGGTGAGTATAATTTTCAATTAATGCTCTTTCTTTTTCAATAATGAAATTGTTTCTGATTCTTCCTTGCCCTGATTGCAGTGCTACAGATCGAAGGAGGAGATAAGAGATTAGTTGCACCACCGGTCCTCCCGGCTTTGCCACCTGCTGCAGCTGGTATAGTAAATTCCATTGTTCATGAACTCCCTATATTTCTTGAACTGTCATTTGATTGTGATTTGTTTCGCAGCTGTCGTTCCGATTCCAGCCCCTTTCGAGTCTCGCATCATGATGCCGGCATGCCCATTTTCCAGACGTCCATCCTCAAAGGGTGCCGCGATGAGTCTGAGCATGCTGAGCGGATGCGTCGAAGAGCTTGACGCAGAAGCTCCCTCCTCTGCCGCAGATTTCGCTGCCGAGGTTAATCCGATGCTGGCGACGCTTGTAAATTTCCACAATGAAGGCGTCGTCGAGTCTTGGGTTAATCACTGCAGGGAGATCGAGGCCTGCCTGCATTAGCTGGAACTTATGCATCCTGCCCCCGAGATTTTGGCCACAAGTACTCAACGGGCGGCATGGATCGAGCAGAGCGCTTCTTACTTCCGCCATCTTGAACAAGAAGCGGCTTCAAAGCTGAGGGAATGCAAAGAAAATTCAAGCGAGTCTGCTCGATTGCATGATGAGGTCGACGTGAACGTTGCCCAGGTGAAAGTTATCTTCGAGGGCCTTCTGCAAAGTATCTCTGATGGGTTAACATTGAAGCAGAAGCTCGATGCCGTTGAGCGTGATGCCCGAGGTCGTGAAGCAGCTCGGCGAGCCGTCGAAGAACAACTTTCATCCTATTTGCAGCAGCGAGCCCAGGTGGAAGCAGAGTTGGCAGCGGCAGCCGATCAAAAAGAGGCGTTAAAAGAAGTGCGAGAACAGCTTGCGAATTTGTTAAAAACGCTCCCTTCTCAATGACAATCTTGTATCATTTATAATTGTAAATAAAATGTATTTGTTTCTTTTATTCTTTAACACAATGTATCTTGTACTCAATCGAATTCAAGGATAAAAGATATACATTCTTCATAATGTCTTGTGTCATTTCTCTGCTTTCTTCTTTTTTGCTGTGTTGTTTGCCATGCAATTTTAGCAAGTGTGATCCGTAAATAGTATATAACTATCAATCTTATTCTTTTTGTAGAGTGGCGATGGCTAAGAAAACATGGTTAGGATCTGTCACCTGAGACTTTTCAACTTTATGAGCCGTGAGGGTCTCACAAAGAATTTTCTCCCTACCGGCCGAGAGGGTCCCGTAGGTGTAATTTTTCCTTAAGAATCGTGAAGATTCCTAAGTGTGTTTTCCCTTATATGTCGTAAGGATCTTATAAGAGAATTTTCCCTCTTACGAGTCGAGAGGACCCGTAAGCGGTTGTTTCCCTCCTTGTCGAGATTCGACTTTGGAGAGTGTGGCCCGTGAATAGTATGCAAGAGTCCATCTTGGACTGACTTGCAGGGCCCCAGTGCTTAGGAAACATGTTTTTTAATCCCCATTGCCTAAGGCTTTGCCTTACGAGTCGAAACGAATCGAGAAGTTCTCGCAAGGATATCCTAACGTCACAGTTAACCTCTGCTCTTTACGACAAAGGTCCGCTAGGGTCTGTGGTACTAGGATTTTGTCTGTTGTACCGTCGCGTTGGCTGATGTATTCCTCGATAGGCAATCTTTGCTGTTCGAGCAGCCTTGCGACTGTCGTGTCTCTGATCCCTTCGGGGGCTGGACAAGACGTCTTCAAGCAATCTTCCTAGGCAGTTTGACCGTCAGAAGAGCAAGCGTTAGGAATTTTGCCATGCCGCTTTTTACTTGAGGTTAGGCTCATTTTGGAGAGCCCCGATGAGTCATAACCACTCCGCGCTGGTGTGGGATGATCTCCGATAGTCTTTCAGGTTTTATATGAGTTGCCGTCAAGACCCTGAAGCTAGGAATTTGGCATTTGCTTCGTTTGCTGGCACTGCGTCTGCTGTATCGAGACGAATGTCGCGGTTGTCTCTAGGTTGTTGGTGAACCGTCGAGGCTTGGAACTGGGAATTTTGCCGTGGATCCATTGTTTGATTGTCGCGTCTGAACCCTGTTGGAGGAAGAACGCTGGGGTGACATCTCGTCTGCTGTATCGAGACGAATGTCGAGG
This sequence comes from Agapanthus africanus, assembly GCA_030015575.1. NCBI lineage: Eukaryota > Viridiplantae > Streptophyta > Magnoliopsida > Asparagales > Amaryllidaceae > Agapanthus > Agapanthus africanus. The sequence continues at coordinate 176,933,163 of CM057339.1, read as the reverse complement.
TGGTGACCACTTTGCGCTAGTGTGGGATGATCTCCGATAGTATTTCAGGTTTTATATGAGTTACCGTCAAGACCCTGAAGCTAGGAATTTGGCCTTTGTTTCGTTTGCTTTGGCGCGTCCGAATCCTGTTGGAGGAAGGGCGCTGTAGTGACATCTCGTCTGCTGTATCGAGACGAACGTTGAGGTGGTGACCACTTCACGCTGATGTTGGATGATCTCCGATAGTCTTTCAGGTTTTATATGAGTTGCCGTCAAGACCCTGAAGCTAGGAATTTGGCCTTCGCTTCGTTTGCTGGCACTGCGTCTGCTGTATCGAAACGAATGTCGCGGTGGAGCTGGGATTTTGCCGTCACTCCGCTTTGTGGACGTTGCTTCTGCATTCTGCTGGACTGCGAGGGAACGCCGTTGTTGATATTGTGTCTGCTGTAACGAGACGAATGCTGAGGTGGAGTTGGGATTTGCCGTTACTCCGCTTTGTTCTGACCGTGAAGTCTTTTGTTGACGCTGCATCTGCATCCTGCTGGACTGCGAAGGAACGCCGTTGTTGACATTGCGTCTGCTGTAACGAGACGAATGCTGAGGTGGAGTTTGGGGTTTTGCCGTCACTCCGCTTTGCTTCGACCGTGGGGTCTTTCGTTGACGTTGCATCTGCATCCTGCCGGACTGCGAAGGAACGCCGTTGTTGACATTACGTCTAGTGTAACGAAACGAATGATGAGATGGTTTCTAGGTTGTCTGTGAACCGTCGAGATTTGGAACTAAGGAATATTCCATGGTTCCATTTGATGGTGTAACATCTGCGTCCTGCTGGAATGAGGAGGCGCACCGTTGTTGACATCTAGGCTATAGATGTGGCCTTTGAGATTTGGAACTAGGGACTTTGCCATGGCTCCGTTTCGTTGCGACTCTGAGGTCGGTTGTTGACGTCACATCTGCATCTGGTTGGAGTGAGAAGAAACGCCGTTGGTGATCTCTAAGTTGTCGATGTTGACGTCGAGACCCTGAAGCTAGGGATCTTCCTTTGCTTCGTTTGTTGACATTGTGTCTGCAATATTGCGACAAATGTCGAGGTTGTCTCTAGATTGTCTATGAACTGTCAAGATTTGGCTTCGCTTTCTGATGGAGCCTGGTGGGGAGGTATGATTCCCTCTTTGTTTGTGCCCCTGGATTCTATACAGGGATCGATGTGATCTCACCTGTAGGGCAAAAAGTTTCATTCTTTCATTTTTTTTAATTCTTTCCGCGATGCTCTATCATTTCAGCTTTTTATATTGCGAAAATCGCGATTGCCCAATCATTTCGGCTATTTTTTTCGTGGTGCCCAATCATTTCGGCTATTTGTTTTATTTTTACTCGCTGCTTTTTATTGCGAGTTGCCCAATCATTTCAGCTATTTCGTATGCATACATTTTTTTTACTTGCTGATTTTGTTGCAAGTTGCCCCATCATTTCGGCTCTTTTGCATGCATACATTTTTTTACTTGCTGATTTTGTTGCAAGTTGCCCAATTATTTCGGCTATTTTGCATGCATGTATGGTTCATCAGCTTTTCGTTGCAAGCTTGGGATTAGACACTGATTTCGGCATCAGCACCGCTACAACTGGAATATTGCCAGGAGCGAATCATCATTTGCCTCTGTCAATGTCGAACAAAGGTGGCTTAGCGAACAGGGTTAGGGCCCTGTCGACTAAGGCTTTTGACTTCATGAGCCGTAAGGGTCTCATAAAGGTATTTCTCCCTACGAGTCATGAGGATCTCGTAAGTGCGTTTTCTCCTTAGGGATCGTGAGGATTCTTAAGTGCATGATCTCTTATAAGTCGTAAGGATCTTACAAGAGTGCTTTCTCCTTATAAGTCGAGAGGACTTACAAGGGTTGTTCACCATGTGAACATATCCCTAGTCACGGGTGGGACTTGGTTAGGGAAATGTTTATTCGCACCCGTGGATTGTATACAGGGGTCAGTATTGAGCCGCTTGTAGGGCAGTATCGGAGGTTGTGGGGGTTTCTTAAGAACAGGTTCAGGTCTCTGTAACTTAAGACTTTCAAATCTTATGAGCCGTGAGGGTCCCATAAGAGAGTTCTCCTTACGAGTCGTGAGGATCTCGCAAGTGTAATTTCTCCTTAGGAATCGTAAGGATTCCTAAGTGTGATGCTCCCTTGTGAGTCATAAGGATCTCACGCGGGTGATTTCTCCTCACAAGGTCAAGAGGACCCTGCCAGTGTCTTTTAACGAGGTTGCGCCTTTTCGGGTTTTCACAAACACTCGCCAGTAGTCCTGCTGTTTTTACTCACGGAGCACTTTCGGGTTTTCATCCGTAAACATTTTGCTTATGAACATACCGTTTTTATTTTTTATTATTATTATTATTATTATTTAATTTTTTTATTATTTTTCATATCAGCTTCGGGATGCTGCGATCCGCCGTAGCTTCTCGACATCTCGGTCAACAGTTATTTTTCGGACATAGTGGTCCGTCATTAGTTTAAGGACGTTTCGGTCCGCAGTTGCCGTATTTGAGGAGGATTTTTAGTTTACGGACTTTTCGGTCCATGGTGCCATCCCTATGAATGAGCATGATGCCTCCGGCATATCCATCTTTCTCGGAGCGTGTGGTTATGGCGGGCTCACCTTCCAGTTTTCGGATAACGCGAACTTGCCCTGTTGGTGTTGGTCTTCAACCCAGTTTTTGAAGACGTAACAGTTTTCGATCGGATGGCCCAATACTTGGTGGTAAGGGCAGTAATTAGGATTGTTGACCTCATTCGGTTGTAGCTGGCATTTCGGCTCCGGTAGAGTGATAAGCCCGTCGCATACTGCTAGTTCGAACAGCGTCCTTGTTTCATCCCGGGGAAATGAGTAAGGACGTTTCAACTTCTCACAGAGGGGTTGCCGCTTGTTGTTTTGGCGAACAACCGGTCTAGGGTCACTCGATTGTTGTTGAGCATTGTCTACGAAGGCCGTTTTTCCTTCCCATTATCCTTTTTGTTCGATCCCTTGTTTGCGGGTCCAGGATTCTTTCCGGGTAGCGTGCGATTGCACGGCTGAATGTTCTCGCAACTTCTCAATTCTTTCGTTTTAGAGATGGATTCCTTGAAGAGAGGGCTGAGGGCTACTTTTTCGTCGGAGTCGCTCCCGAAAGTGAGAACTCGCGGTCCCTCGGGATCAACCCTATGACAATTGTCGGCAATTCTCATACGCTCATCTGTCGCATTTTTCTGCTGTCTACGAGCTTCACGCTTTGTCCTGTTGAAGTGTTGCCTGTGTGCGACATACTTTTGCCACCAACACTTAAAGGTGTTGCAATCTTCAGTAGGATGTGTGATCCTCTGATGATATAAGCAGAAGTTAGGATGTACGTCCGTTTCATCAAGATGTATACTACCAGAAGAATTTTCTCTGAAAGTGGGCAGCCTCATCCCCATCGATATGGCTTTGGCGAATCGTTTCCTTGTCTTGATCCTGCTTTCATTTGCGGCGGATGTACTTTGATCTGGTGGAGTGTTTCGACCCTTTTGTCCAGTCGCCGGCATTTGGCCTTTTCAAATATGGCTGTCTCGCGCTCCCGATCAGCTTTACTTCTCAGGAAAGCTTCTTTTAGGAATGCGTTGATCATTTCATCTGACGGCCCCAGAAGTTCTGGTTCAGGACCCGCCCCCCGTCTCTCGGTGCAAGGAGCTTCTTTATCGTCTATCGACGAGTGAGAGATCACATGGCAGCTTGCCACATAATCCTCTGGTTCATCTGACGAGTCTTTGTCATCATCTCCGTCCTCAAGGACGTGGCTGAGGAATTCTCGGAGTGTGAATGAGGTCCACGCCTTCTGATTATATTCTTCCAGTGCGTCGATATGTTTTTCCAGATCCGTGCGCTTGTCATCTAACTTCGCGAGCTTTTGGGTCTTTTTCTTCTTTTTCGAAGACTTTGACGGCTGGGTGCGAGCGCTTTGACCATCACCACCGGATTTTGTAGTTGGGCGCGGCTTCAGCATCCCTTCGAGAATCTGGGGTTCCAGCGGGTTCCTCCATCTAATCGCCGGGCATGTCTGGCGATCATTCAACATCTTTTTGGTTTTGGCCGAAAGGGCCACTTCACATGGGGCCTCTTCAACAAAAGAGCACGATGCCCCCGACGTGTCCCCCCTTTTTAGGAGCATGAGGCTGTGGCGGGTTCACCTTCCAGTTTTCGGATAATACGAACTTGCCTTGCTGGTATTGGTCTTCAACCCAGTTTTTAAAGACAAAGCAATCTTCGATTGGATGGCTCACTGCTCGGTGGTAAGGGCAGTAATTAGGATTGTTGACATCGCCTGGCTGCAACAGACGTTTTGGATCCGGTAGATTGATGAGTCTGTTGCGCACTGTCAGCTCGAACAGTCTCCTCGTTTTATCCTGGGAAAATGAGTAAGGACGTCCCAGTCTCTCCTCAAGGGATGGGCGTGGACGCACGTTGTTTTGGCGAACAACCGGCTTTGAGTTGCTCGGCTATTCTTGAGTATTGGCGACGAAGGCCGCTTTTCCTTTTCCTTTCTCATTTCGAGAGTCTGGCTTTGGAGGAGATGGTCTGTGACCCATCCGGTCCATCTGGTCCAACTTTTCAATCAAGTCCTGGAAAGTTGTTGGCTTGAAGAACATCATGAACTGGGAGATGGCCGCTTGAGGGTCAAGAGTGCCCACGAACATGCCCACCGCCGGCGCTTCTTCGATCCGCTGTTCGTATTTTGACCACAAATTCCGCCATCGGATAGCGTACTGGACCCACGTCTTACCTGGCTTCACCCTGGCATTGATCAATGGCGTTATCGGGGTGCGTTCACTAGCACTTGCTAATCGCTGGGTGAATAACAACTCCATTTCTGTAAACGTTTTGATGGAGTCATCGGGAAGTTCCGAGTACCATTCAAAAGCTGTGTCTGCTAAACTACCGACGAACTGGCGAAGTAGAAGTTTATAATCGCCCCCGGTGTTGCTATAAAGAGCCCTGAACTGGGCGACATGTTGATGGGGATTGCCTGTCCCCTTGTAGACATGGAATTTCGGGATTGTGTAGCCCGGCGGGTACTTTATCTGATCATACCAGCTCGGATATGGTCACCCAGTTTTGAAAACTTGGCCGGCTGCCTCAGTTGCCTGGTGAACTCTTATTTCCTGAGCAATATAATCATCCAGGGCAGCCTTAGAGATTGTTTCCTCTTTGGCTGTTGAAAGAGCCGGAGGTGGATTGGATGTTTCTCCTCTATCGTCTTCGAGGATAATCGGAGGGTCTTCGGCTGGAGGATCCGGCTGTATCATCATCCCGACCATGTCTTGGAACAGAAGAGCCATTTGCTTTATATTGGCCGCTTGTTCCGCAGCCTCCTTGTCCTTCCTTTCGAGCATTCTTCGAAGGAACTCAGCATCAGTCTCGTGCTCGCGACGTTATTCTGATGACGCCTCCGGGCTTTCTTTTGGTCCGGCGAGTGCGACCATCGTAGTTAGCATTTCTTGGAGCTTCTGCTGCTGCTGTTCCTGGTCCCTTGTGATGGATCGGGTAAGTGGTCGGTGGCCCGTAGAAGCGCGGCTATCTTCCTTCCCAGACGCCATGTAAACGGTATGGACCACTATGCCCCCAGACTTAGGGCGTTTAGGTTCCGTGCCTTTGACTTTTGCAGCAGGCATGGGGGTCTTCTCCGGCCTTCTTTTCTTATGGACAGTGGAAGTTGAGGGGGCCGTTGAGGTGGGCACCCAGACAGCTTCTCGTGGCTTAGCAGGATGGCTGACTTCCTGTTGGACCTTCAGCTTCTTGTGCTGGCGGGAGAAATTTGGATCGATCACCGAGTCTCGGACCTGCCGCCAGACTTTATAGATCTTGGAGGACAGCCGCTGAGGGGATTGGGGCTGTTCTGGCTTTGCTTCCATAACCTTTTCCAGTGGAGGGGGAGACCTTTTCAGTACAGCGGTAGGAGAATTCTTACGCACCTTATTTAGCAGTTCAAAGCTGTTCCCAATTGGAGCAGCAGCATTAATTTCCGTCGTCGAGGCTGGTGGAGCTAGCCTAGAAAGGGAGCTACCTCCGGACTTCCTCACTCGGCGCCAGTGGTGACGTCGAGTGTGCCGCACTGATGGAATTGTCTCGGTGATGGGGATGGGCTCGTCTTTCCCCATGTTCAGGTGAGGGGCTATTGCTGGTGTCAGCCTATTAAAGACTGATATCTTTTGAGCAGCAGGAGCGGGAGTTGGGATGGTCAGTCTTGTAAAGACCGATCCTTTGGCAGGAGAAACCGCCTTGACGACTTCAGGAGCAGGTTTGGTTACCTTCTTTGGGACTGCAAGCTTCATTGTGGGCCCACAGGAGTTTTGGCCCAGTCTGGAGAAGACCGAGGCACTAGTGTTGGGCGACCCGTTGAGAGGGGCCGCAACAGCTGTAAGTCGGTCGAAGATCGACTTCTTAGGAGCTTCTGGTACGGGCACGGGAGCAGTGAAGCTCATTGGCGGGAGCATGGTCCCGAAAAACAATCCAGTAGTAGCCTGGGTGACCTGTTCTACCGGCATCGTGACCAGGGACGCCGCTTGAGGTCCATAGGCTACACTTCCAGGTGAGGCGGAACGTGGGTTGCAGCTGCAGTTGGAGCACTTCGAGAAGGTGAATGCCATTGTTGTTTGCTTTCTGCGCCAAGCAAGAGACCAAATCTTAGTAACTTGAAACCCAAGGGTAACCATTAACAAACCGCGATTCGTTCGCGAATACGACACACGAAGTGTGGAGTGGAATGAGGAAAAGGTCCCACCGGGCGTGCCAGAATCTATTCCCCTCCGAAAGGCGCCGCAAGACATGACGTCTTGCCTGAGATTCGGGGCAGATGCTAATAGGTGTTATCCGTCCACCTCTCCGAAGATGCCAAGTTGATTTATGGCACCGTGTATCGAAGGTTTAAACGGATGCGGCCGATGTAGCAGACTTCGTCAGATTCCCCCTCGCTTGAGGAGTTTTTGATTGTGGGGACGCTCTTCCCTGCAGGCGCAAGCCCCTGCAGTTAATTACGCTACCGCATCGCGGTAACAACTTTCTCCTTCTCCATATGGTCACTTCGTGTCGTGGGTGTTTGTTTTGTGTTCGGTTGCCCGTGGATTGTATACGGAGACTAAGTTATGTCGTCGCTCGTAGGACGTGGATTAGTCCAAATCCGTATCTTTCTTAGATTTGGGTTTGGGGGTGTGTGTTTAAGGATACGTTAGCCTTGTTTGAGGCTAAGATCGACTTAAACATTCGTTAAGGACAAGTTAGTCTAATTTTAAGACTAAGATCGACTTAACGGGATCGTTTAGATCCAACAAGAGAGTATTTGGACTCTATTGTTTAGTTTAGAGACATTGCGGTCGATTACCAGTTTAAGGAAATGGTGGTCCATCATAGTCCGTGGAATACATGGCTGTCGAGACCCGTCACCTCTCTGAAAACGTTGAAGGATTACAACGACAAATATCAGAGGAGTTCAGGGATGTACCCTTGAACTAATGTTGGTTGGGAGATCTATAGTCCAATTTGGGACTAAAGTCTGTTTGAAGGCTTATGAGCATATGAGCTCAGTTGATATGAGTTGAACATTTTATTGTTCTGGCTGTTGAGCCTTTATTTGGGCTCGGCCCTTTTATAATGCATAGCATTTATATTTGGCCTGTTGGGCCTTTACTTGGGCTCTGCCTCTTAAATAATGCATAGCATTTATATTTGGCCTGTTGGGCCTTTACTTAGGCTCTGCCTTTTTTTTAATAATGCATAGCATTTAGTGGTCTGACAGTGCGCCACATGGCCTGTTAGGCGTTCTGCGCCAATTAAAGAGCGCAAGGCGCCAGCACATGTGGAGGTGACACGTGTCGCGCTCTGCTAAGCGCAAGTTTGTTAGCGCAGTGCGCTGCTGACACATGGCGCGCTCTGGTGTAGTGCGCCAATCCAAGAGCGCAGTGCGCTGTTTTTAGAAGCGCTATGCGCAGATTGTTCTGTGATTGACACGTGGCGCACTCTAGTGCAGTGCGCCAATCCAAGGAGCGCAAAAGCGCATTTCAAAAGTGCAAGGCACTGTTCAATAGCGCAGACCATATCTTGATCAAATTTAGATCAAAGAAAAAAGTTTTTTTTGTTCTAAAGAGGTTCTACCTCAAGATTGAAGAACCAATGGTTCATCAAAAGGTCGTGCCTTTATATAGATCATAAGATCTAGGGATGAAGTAAATTACTTCTTTAATCTTTTATGATCATTTTTTTTCTTTTTATATTGAAGATCTTGATCTTGTTCTTAGATCTTTGATCTTTTTAGAAGAAATTCTTCTTTTTTAATGAGATGGTTTCATCTCTGTTCTTCAAGAATCAAATTCTTTACCTTGAAGAAGATGATCTTCTTTCTTCAAAGGCTTGCCTTTCAAATTTTTCAGAGCGTTCTCTCTTTTCTGTATATCTGTATCTATGAGACTTGGAGTCTAGGGGCCTTTATATAGGGCCAATTGGTTTGTTAAGTTAGTTACAGAGATTTTTCTCTGATTGATCTGGGGATATTTCCCCACCGTTGGATCTTTGATCCTAAGGCCTCTATTTTTTCAGAAGATAATCTTCTTATTTTAATAAGATTAGAAAGATCTTTCTAGAATTTTAATTCTGATTAATTAATAATTTATTATTTAAATTCCAGTGCTGGCGCCATTGGCGCTAGCGCACCTGTGCTTGGCACGTGTCGCGCAGCGCAGAGCGCAGCGCACCTGCACTTGGCGCGTGTCGCGCAGCGCAACTGCGCTAGCGCACCGCTGTTTGACACGTGGGGCGCAGCGCAGAGCGCAAATTATCTGAAGCGTTGCTTCCTTTATTTAAAATTTGAATTTTAAAATAGAGCCTTGCTCTGATTGGGGGTGCGCTGCCTTGAGCGCAGCGCTCCTTACGCTGGCGTGTCTGCTTTTGACACGTGGCGCTCTGCGTGCAGCGCGAGAGATCTGAAGCGTTGCTTCACCTTTTGAATTTTGAAATTCAAACAGAGCTTTGCTCTGATTGGAGGAAACACCGACCCTTTGGCAGGAGAAGCCGCCTTGACGACTTCATGAGCAGGAATGGCTATCCGCTTAGGGATAACTCTTTCCGGTATCACGGGCTTCTTCATGGGCCCAAATGAGCTTTGGCCCAGTCTGTCAAAGACTGAGGCGTTGGAGCTGTACGACCCGCTGAGAGGGGCCGCAATAGTGGTAAGTCGATCAAAGACCGACTTCTTTGGGGTTTCCTGCAATGGCAGCGGGGCATTGAAGTTCATAGGTGGGAGCATGGTCCCAAAGAATAGCCCAGTGGTGGCCTAAGTCACCTGGTCCACCGGCATTGTAAAAACAGTGGCCGCCTGAGGCCCGTAGGTCACTCCTCCTGCGGGGACGGAGTGGGAGTTATTTCCATTGTTGCAGCTTGTGCAGTTGAAAGCCATTTGATCTTCTTTTTTCTGCACGAGAGCAAAACCAAATCTTAATATCTCGAACCCAAGGGCAACCATATTAAACCACGATTCGTTCGCGAACACGACACACGAAGTGTGGAGTGAAATGAGGAAGAGGTCCCACCGGGCGTGCCAGAATCTGTTCTCCGCCGAAACACAGAGACGCGACCGCGTAAGTCCGTCTTGCCTGAATTTGGGGGCAGATGCTATTTGGTGCTATCCGTCCACCTCTCCGAAGATGCCAAGTTGATTTATGGCACCATGTATCGAAGGTTTAAACGGATGCGGCCGATGTAGCAGACTTCGTCAGATTCCCCCTCATTTGAGGGGTTTTTGATTGTGGGGACGCTCTTCCGTGCATGCGCAAGCCCCTGCAGTTAATTATGCTACCGCGTCGCGGTAACAATTTTCTCCTTCTCCAGATGGTCACTTCGTGTCGTGTGTGTTTGTTTTATTTTTGGTTGCCTATGGATTGTATACGGAGACTAATTTATGTTGTCTCCTGTTGGGCGTGGATTAGTCCAAATCCGTATTTCCTTAGATTTAGGTTTGGGGTTGGGTTTAAGGATACGTTAGTCTCATTTGGGACTAAGATCAACTTAAACGTTTGTTAAGGATACGTTAGTCTAATTTTTAGACTAAGATCAACTTAACGGGATCGTTTAAATCCAACAAAAGAGCATTTGGGCTCTATTGTTTAGTTTAGGGACATTGCGGTCGATTACCAGTTTAAGGACATGGTGGTCCAATGTTAGTTTAAGGACATCTCGGTCCAAGGTTAAGGACATCATAGTCCATGGGTTTAAAGGACCCCACAGTCCAGGTTAAGGACATCATAGTCCATAGGTTTAAAGGACCCCACAGTCCAGGTTAAGGACATCATAGTCCATGGGTTTAAAGGACCCCACAATCCATAGTTTAAAGACGTCATAGTCTATAAAGTTTAAGGACATCATAGTCCATGAGTTTAAGGACCCCACAGTCCATGGAATGATTGGTTATCGGGACCCGTCACATCTTTGAAGACGTTGAAGGATTACAACGACAAATCTCAAAGGAGTGAAGAGATGTACCCTTAAACCAAAGTTGATTGGGAAATCTGTAGTCCAATTTAGGACTAAGATCAGTTAACTAGATTATGAGCACATTGGCTCGGTTAAATCTGAATTGAGGACTTATGGCCAACTTTGGCTAAGTCCAATTAAGTTTGAAATGTTGGCCTTTTGTTGGACTGTTGAACATTTGTCTGGGTTCAGCCCTCCTATTATTTAGCAATGCTAAACAGGGGTTTGGGGGACTCTGACAATATTTTTTCTTTGGCTGAGCACTAACCATTCATTATAGCTCTGGATTTTAAGGTTCATTTGAAGGGGAAATTTGCCTCTAGAAAACTTAACCAATTTGGGCTAAACTTGGTTTTAAAATAGTGTTAAACACTAGAGGATATTTGGCGATCACGTGTTCCCACGTGATGCGCTTAAAATAGTGTTAAACACTAGGGACAAAACACTCAAAATAGTGTTGAACACTAGAAATGAGGTGGTCACGTGGAGACACGTGAGCCATCTGAAGATGGGGCCAGACTTCCTTTATTTTCTTCCCAGAATATTCAAATAAGTGTTAAACACTTTTAGTCTTTAAGGCCGTCACGTGTGCGCACGTGATGGGCATCCATCCACTGGATATTAAAGGGATTTATTAGGGGTCACGTGGGGACACGTGAGGGTGCCCATAAATTGGTACCGCCTTTGGATTTGTTGTCTTTTGTTTTGAGGGTCACGTGTGAGCACGTGAGGCATTGCCTCCAAGTTTTATCTTTCTCATTTTGAGGAATCTGTTTAGGGGTCACGTGGAGGCATGTGACCTAGTCTTGGTCGTTCTTTTTTTTACTCATTGAGGATGAGGGTCACGTGTTACCACGTGACCAAGTTGGGTAATGATCTCTTTACGTGCATGGAGATTTTTAAATCCCTTGTTTAAGAATTAAATTCTTTTATAGGGTTAAACCCTAATTTCATTTAGAGGAATTAAATTCCTATATATGTGGAAGAATTAAATTCTTTTATAGGGTTAAACCCTAATTTCATTACAAGGAATTAAATTCCTATGAATTTGGAAGAATTAAATTCTTTTATGTAGGGTTAAACCCTAGTTTCATTGGGAGGAATTAAATTCCTATGAATTTGGGGGAATTAAATTCCTGTAAACTTAAATTCTCACTCTAAATTTTGGATCTGCATGGCAGAATCTCTCCGATTAGAATTAAATTCTCAACTTGTGGGGAGATCTGCTTCTGCAGATCTTCAACCAAGGGAAGAACTAAGTTCTTATTCAAAAGAGTTAAACTCTTAGTTTGAGAATTAAATTCTCTTTTGTTTTATGGAGCTTAGATGTCTTCCCCCTTTCTCACCGAGGGTTTCTTTTCTCTTCTGAAGAAATCTTCTTTTCTCTCTTGAGAATTAAATTCTCCTCTCTTTTCTCTCTCTGTTGTTATATTTTCTAAAAAAATTCCAAGGATCCTTCTCTTCTCTTCTTGGGTCTTATTTATAGGAGAAAGAAAAGAATCAGTTTGTTCAGTCAATCTTTCATTGAAAGATTTTAATTGATTTCGTAACCAACATGATCTTTTAGATCACTCAGTGAATTTTATTCACCATTGGATTTTCTAATCCAAAAGATATTCTGTTTGTTATTCTTGGTGAATTTCAGGGAAATCTTTCCTTGTATAGAATCTTTCTATAAATTGGTGATTTTTAATCCCCATTGGATTTTTAATCCAACGGTGCTACATTTTATAGAGCACAATCCTTTTTTTTTGTTTGGAAAGATTTAGAGAGATATTTTCCAGCTTGGGTTCTCGATTTCTTCTTAATTAGAATTTAATTCTATCAGTTCAGAAGGCTTAAAAGCCTATCACGTGTTGGCACGTGATCCCACTGCTTGATCATTTAAATAGAATTTAATTCTATTAATTAAAGAGCTTAGGAACCCATCACGTGTTGACATGTGACCCCTTTGATTAACATTTTAACCAGAATTTAATTATGTTTTTAAAGAACTAAGGAATCATCACGTGTCAGCACGTAACCCTTGGTCACGTGTGAGCACGTGATGCCCTATTTGGGTTTTTCCTTGTTGTTTTATTATATCTTTTAATCCCCTTTCAGTAGGTTTAAAGGTCCATCGCGTGTGGGCACGTGACTCCTGTTGATTAGAATTTAATTCTATTATAACAGAGTCCCAGGAAAACATCACGTGTCAGCACGTGACCCTTGGTCACGTGTGAGCACGTGATGCCCCATTGGGTTTCTTCCTGACATTTTATGAGGGAACAGTAATACATTGATTCTGAACGACTGTTATTATATACCAAATATGATGTGCAATATTATATCGGTTTCTTTGTTGCATAAAAAATGATATAATTTTGCATTAGAAGATAATGTTATGAACATTTTCCTAAATCAAGTGTTGATTGTGTTTGATACGTTATGTAACGGTATATACGTTCTAAATCAAACTACAGTTCTGAATATACAGAATACACACAAGAGGAAAAGTTCAGAAATGAACGAAGCCTTCTTGTGGTATTATAGACTAGGTCATATCAATGCGACAAGACTAGCTAAATTGCATAAAGATGGATATTTAAATCCGTTTGAATTTACATCTTATGAAACTTGCCAGTCATGTCACAAAGGGAAGATGACCAAAACTCCGTTTACTGGACACGGAGAGATAGCTACTGAACTCTTGGGACTGATACATAGTGATGTATGCGGTCCTATGTCTACACATGCCAGGAATGGTTCCTCATACTTTATTACATTCACCGATAATCTCTCAAGATTCGGACATGTGTTCTTGTTGAAACACAAATCTGAAGCTTATGAGAAATTCAAGGAATATAAGTACGAAGTAGAAAACCAAACGGGTAAAAGTATTAAAATCCTTCGATTTGATCGGGGAGGAGAATACTTGAGCACGGAATTCCGAGACTATTTAAAAGAGAATGGAATTCTCTCTCAGCTTACTCCTCCGTATACACCACAACACAATGGAGTTTCAGAACGAAGAAATCGCACTCTATTAGATATGGTGCGCTCTATGATGAGTATTGCAGAGTTACCTATTTTCTTTTGGGGTTATGCACTTGAGACAGCTGCATACTTATTAAATAAGGTTTCGACCAAATCCGTGCCTACCACTCCATATGAGATATGGAATAAGAAGAGACCGTCTCTTAAACAAGTTAACATATGGGGTTGTCCGGCCTATATTAAAAAGCAAAATCCGGACAAGCTCGAAGTAAGGTCTATTTTGTGCAAGTTTATGGGATATCCAAAGGATTCATATGGATATATCTTTTACCACACTGAGGAACAAAAGGTATTTGTTTCTCAATATGCTACTTTTTTGGAAAAGGTTTTTCTTGTGAAAGAAATTTATGGTAATGAGGTAGAACTGGAAGAAATTCCTGCAACACAGACTATAACCGACGATTTGGTAGAACCGGAGGATTCAATAGTCCCCGACGAACCTCAGCCACTCCGCGGATCTAGTAGGGTTCCTCACCCACTTGAGAGATACTATGGTTTTCTCATAGACGGTGGGAGCGAGAATTGCATGATGGAAGATGATGACCTAACTAGTTTCGAGCAGGCCATCACAAGTAGAGACTCTATGAAATGGCTGGATGCTATGCGATCTGAGATGGAATCCATATACACCAACAAAGTATGGACTTTGGAAGTTGCTCCTGAAGGGGTAAAACCCATCGGGAGTAAGTGGATCTTTAAGAAGAAAATTGGTGTAGATGGAAAGGTTGAGACCTTCAAAGCTAGATTTGTAGCAAAAGGTTTTCGTCAACGACCAGATGTCGATTATGATGAAACCTTTTCTCCAGTCTCTATGCTTAAGTCCATCAGGATCCTGTTGGTGTGTTTTAGTATCTCTACTAGGGTTTAAAAAAAAATAAATGGTGTATTTTAAAAAATTAGATAGCTAAAGCACACAAGCCACGAATCAAACTAGAGAATAGGGTAAGTATCATATACAGAGTAGTGTCTAACACTAAGAGAAAGAGAGATACAATCTTTGTAGACCACTCCGTCTCTTCCATAGCTCCGTGTAGTAGTCCTTGGGCTCCACTCAAAACTTGAAACAATTCCACTTATATCCTTCGAAGTCCATGATGATCCTCCACAGAGTTCCTTACACTCAAGCTCTTCCTTCACTTAACCTAAGTAGAAGTGAGGCAAACAATCTATACAAGTGTGCTAGACTAATATAGATTTATGAAGTGGGATTATTTTCACTATTAATCCTTTCTTTTTCTTTCTCTTTCACTCACTAGAAAAAGGATAGAGAGCTTGGAGAAAGAGAGTGAACTAATTGCTAAGCTTGAGCTTAAGATAGAGAGAGAGTCACACTCACAATAATATATTGAACCATGGAAAATATCTTAGATATTTTATGATAGTGAGTTGGTGGAGGGATTAAAATAATGAACCATGGTTAATGGGATATTTTAAGAAGAGTGTAGAACCATGACTCCATTATTCAATTTCTATTTTATCAAAATCATTAAATATCTAATATACTTCCATGTGAGTCTAGCATAGCCATGTCCAATGTATCATCCACCATGATACATGCACACACACACACACACATGTGTGTATGTGTGTCCATATGAATATACATACATACATGCACAAATAAAGAAAGGAATTATAAATGAGTAATTAGTCATTATATTAAATCAACACTTGATTTAATAATCTGGTCATATCACATATAACCCGACTAATAAAAAATGCCAGATTAAAATACGGTATCATATACTCGTATTAATCAAGCTCCCGCACATATCTCCATATGTACCCCACTTCGTTTCGCCTGAGCTCGGAAACCCCTATGTGGGACTCTAAGACTCGTCAATACGCTAGCAGTAGGTAGTGATCATATCAGATACCCACAAACCGTCAGCGGTACTAGCTGCACGTAACGGCTACCCAGGTATTGAGCGAACAGAAGAACAACAAGCAAACTTGTCCAAACTCCCGTAGAGCCAACCAGCAACACTTACCGTACAGTCCGGTCTTTTCGTCTGATATGTTGCATATTGAGTCTAGAGATGGTATCATCCACCCCAATAACTCAATAAGTCATGTCGATATATGACCTATAACAGGTCGAGAAACTACTGATAACACTTATCAGTAAATCTCATCAGCCCTGGCCAAGGACTTCCAGTTATTGCCAAACGTGCATAGTACAACATAAACTCCCAATACCGGGAGAGACGAAACCCCTCCTATCGTTCATTGCCTCTATGCGTCTCGGGACTGTACCCAAAAGCCACATGTTTGCACGACTCAGTAGAGCCGTAGTAGGGTGGAAATCAAAGCATATTGGGAGAACACACAAGAATCTATGACGATCTCGGGTCTACAGACTAATCTGTATATGTGTCACCTGAGAACCGCTATTCGACGATAGATATAATACCATATAAGAGTTCTCGGCGAGTCCGTTCAGTGTACCCAGTCTCCAATGAGCACCCGTATACAATCTTTGGTGTCAAACACCAATGGATATGGGATCATCCATCACCCCCTCAACTGGGTTAAGAAACGTATGCGCTACTCTAAAATATCGATGGCCCGTCTCGATACACCCACGATTAGGAATATTTAAGGATATGCTTATAGACTACACATGCCCCACTAGTATGATCTGCATCATAATCATAGAAGTCAAGCTGATATCCTAAGGGCTTTATCAGCATGTATCAAATGAACGGTATACACAACCAAGTGAACTTGTTAAGATAAAGAGTAACCAGATAGCATACTATCATGTCGAGCAAGAAAGTCCTCTGCATATATACATGTCCATGCATCTACCATCAAATAATGGCCTCTAGGGCATACATATGTCTAACAGATCCTACTTGTCATTGCTGCATACCATGACTACGAAATCTGGCAGATGGACGTCAAGACCGCTTTTCTAAATGGTGATTTAGAAGAGAGCGTATACATGACACAGCCAGAAGGCTTCGTAGACAGTGGGAGCAGCGGAAAGGTGTGCAAGCTGCTTAAATCCATTTACGGATTAAAGCAGGCATCGCGGAGCCGGAACATCTATTTTGATGAAGCTATCAAAGGGTTTGACTTCATCATAAACATAGATGAACCTTATATATACAAGAAGGTTGTGGAGAGTAAGGTTGTCTTCCTTGTATTGTATGTAGATGACATACTCTTGATAGGAAATGATATTCCTATGCTACACTCGGTCAAGCTCTTGTAATCACAAAAGTTCTCCATGAAAGATCTAGGTGATGCCTCTTACATCCTGAGAATTAAGATCCATAGAGATAGATCTAAACTGATATTGGGATTGTCCCAATCCAGGTACATAGACACCATACTAAATAGGTTTAGTATGGAAGATTCTAAGTGTGGTAATTTACCCGCTTGTTCAGGAACCACTCTCTCCAAAGAGATGTCTCCTAAGACTGATTTGGAGAGGGCTCGCATGCAAGGGATATCCTATGCTTCGGTAGTCGGGTCTATCATGTATGAGATGTTTTGTACCAGACCGGATGTAGCTTGCTCACCAGGTGTAGTGAGCTGGTATCAATCAGATCCTAGGGAAAAGCACTGGACGGCTGTATAGGACATTCTTAAGTACTTGAGAAGGACTAAAAAATGTTCTTGGTGTATGGTAACGGTGAACTCCAAGTGGAATCCTTTACTGATTCGAGCTTCCAGAGTAATATGGACGACAGTAAGTCGGTCTCGGGTTTTGTCTTCACCCTCACTGGAGGGGCGGTGTTCATATCATAATATTGTATTATTATATTCCCCATTCTTATTCATTTTACAAATAAACAGGTGCTTTTGATCCATGTCTGCTATATAGTTGCAGGTTATAGGTTCTCGGAACAAAAACAGTGAAAACGATGAAAAGACGATACAAAGTGAGACTACGACCGATAAATAGTGGAATCTTGATCGTGCCTACATTTTAAGGAACATTTAAGATCAACGAACAAGTTCACAAAGCACAAAGGCAGCACAAGATTCAAGACTTCGACACGAAGCAACGGTAAAAGTCCACGACATTATGCACTGTGGAGATCTGGAAGAAAACTAGAAGACATTCTGAAGAACCAACTGAAGAAAACAGAAGACACCAGCAACAGACATAACGCCAGGAAATTTCAGCCCACAAGCCCACTAAATGGCCGCGGGACCGCGGCCAAACCAGGCTTTTGGCCGCGGTTCCGCGGCCACGTATCGCCCGTGTCGGTGCAAAATCTTTGTGGAAGCTGGCGGCGCGTTGACTAGTCTTTTCTTAGGGGGTAAACTTGTAATTGCAGATGTGAGTCGATTGTAACCCTGGGGTTTCTATGTTCTATAAATAGAAACCCTAAAACCTTTTTTAGGTTATGCCTCTTCTTGTGCCTCATTTCATTTTATCAAAATTCAGATCTGTAAATTTCTGCAATGTATGAAGAGAGCATCAAATAAAGTAAGTAGTTTTTTTATGCACTAGGTAATTTCTTTCCTGCCCTAGTATAGATTTTTCATTATCTTCCCTAGTATAACTTTCATTCTCTGCCCTAGTTAGATAGTTAGAAAATATTTTTCAATTCCCTAATGAGTGAGTAGTCTCCTCACTTGTTAGGGTTAGATCTGGGGAAGGCTTGAGAGATGAAAATCTCTCACTCCTTTCTTGCCCATCACTCATTTTTATAGGACTCTATGCATACATGCACACACCGCTCCCTACGGCACCCTATCCTACAAGGTAGCGGTGATACCGTAGTATAAACGACCGGTTGTATATGTTTTCCATGGAGGTTAGGGTAAGAATTAAGAAAGGAAGGACAAGAACCTAGAGGAAGAAACATCGTTTCTTCCCGATGGCACTAATCCACTTTATTAATTATTACTATAACACCTCATAGATCTTAAATAGGGCATAGAAAGCGGTGATGAATATTGATTTTCCAAACTTAACCTAAAGCTAACCCTAGCAAGATTCTAATCTAGATCAACTTAGTTTTTAGATTTAATCAATCCGACACCAATCGGAATTAACTCGTTAGACCAATTAGGAGATACACAAAATCCCCGTGGACCGATCCGTACTCACCGCTAGCTACCAAGCAACGCCGTTCTTGATTGCGGTTATAAATATTCTTTGATCAATCAAATGGCGCCGTTGCCGGGGATGGCGTGGTATTTTCTTTTTGCAATTTCGGGTTAATATAAATTATAAAAATCATACAAACTGAAAATTAAAATATATATATATATATATAAAATTTATCATCTTTTTATTATTTGAAGGGTTTTTCGTGTGAATTTTGCAGGATCAACGAACGAGTTCGGATCTAGAAAAATCCAGAGAGCAAAACAGAAAAAGGCAGATTTGAATAACAGAGAAAAATCAGAACAGAGGAGCAGAAGAAACTTGGGGAACCAAACCGCAGAGCGACCGCGGAACCGCCGCCCGAGACACCCTTTGGCCGCGGAAGCGCTGCATCCTGCCGACGTCAGCATTCCAAATTCACTCTGTTTGTTTCCTTTCTCCTTCCCATGAACCCCTGATATCTCCTCTGTAAAATCTCCTGCAGGATTCTTTGCGTTTAAAAAAAATCTCCCCCTTCCAATAATCGATCTTGTGCAGGATTCTTTGCGCCACGCTAAAAATTGATTGCAAGTGATTGTTACTGCTTTGCATATTTTTAATCGGACTTTAAGGGGCTTGAAACCAATCCAGATTGGGTGGGGATTTCATCTCCCTTCCCAGGACCCCAGAAATCACATAAGGCATATTGCATTAACCATCATTTAATTAAAAAATATAAGACTCGGCCCTAAGGACTTCGCGCTCAATAGGACAAATGATTAGTTGTAGGCGTCGACCGTTGATCCTAACTTGACTTTGTGGTGTCTAGGAAACTGTGTATAAGGCAAGTGGTTACTTAATTAGGTCCACTACTTACGTGGTGGAGAGCCTCCCACTTACCTAGCACTTACCTGGCCACAATTGGCGGTGAAGAGGCGGTTTGAGGTCCTATTTCTTGCCCTTTGGAACAGTTAGGAGCTGTCTAGCTGACCTAGGTGACCCTAGATCTAGGCCTGATTATGCATTTGTGGTTGATTGAACGTGTGTCTAAGCACTTTATCGAAAATCTTTTTTGCAAAAAGCTCCACATAAAAAAAAGAGGAAAGATCTTTACAAAAACTTGCAACTTGTCGCTAAAAATCCATGCACCCCACTTACACCTACCTTCTTTCCATTGACGTTTTCTTACCCCCACATTCTGTTTTTCACTTTTTGACTACACTATCTCTTCAGTGTATGTCCGGTTGGACTAGGGACACTAGTGCCCGATTAGTCCGTGTCTCGTTGGTACCGACCGACGAAGCTTTCGACTCCGAAGTCGAAATTCCTTCCACTTCCTTACCTTCACCTTCACATTCTTCCTCCGAAGGGATGTTGGGATATAATCCTAACAACACCTTACCCACGGGACTGATTCCACCTCTATTAATTGCGAATAACCCACCATACCCGCCTGTTGAAGCGTCCCAACGAATCGCGCTCCAGGATCTTTTCTACCCTGTCCGCACCGCCTTACTTATTTATCTTTCACTCCCACCGGCAAATGGGGACAATTTTGAGATCAAACCCCACTTCATCAATATGTTGCCAAAATTTCACGGACTGGAATCCGAAGATACCTATATCTTCATAAACAAATTCCAAAATGTTTGCGCAATGATGAAAACAACCCAATTATCAGATGATGCTATAAGGCTAAGGGTCATTCCTTTCACCTTATGTGACTTAGCCGAGAAGTGGTTATACAACACAGTATCACATTCAATTAAAAATTGGGAAGAGTTTGTTAAAGCTTTTCTTAAAAAGTTTTATCCCCATCACAAGACCGCGAGAATTCGCAATGAGATTATCCAATTTTCCAGCTTCCTTCCAAACCCTTTTGGAAGTGTTTTGAAAGATTCAAAGACCTACTTGTTCAATGCCCTTACCATGGGATCGAAAATTGGCAACTTTGCCAAACTTTATACGAGGGATTGAACCCAGCAACGAAGCAGTTGCTAGAAACCATTTGTCAAGGTCACTTTCTAACCAAATCTAGTGAGGAAGCGTGGCAGTTTCTCGAGGATCTTGCTGAACAAACACTTCAGTGGGAAAGCACCAAGGCCACCTCATCTTCTTCTATTGGTCAGTCTAGGGCAGGCATACATCAATTAGATATGTCGATAGCTATGAAGGCCGAGATGGCCGCACTTACGAAAAAGCTAGAAGCAATTGAGACCAAAATCTCATCGCCTTCTCCTGCCCCTGCTTTACCCCCACGAACTGTTTGCGCTTGTTGTTCGGATCCATCACACCTTACCGAAGAGTGTCCTTATAATCCACATGTTCAAGGACAAGATCAAGTTAATGCTGCCTTTCAGCAACGACAAAGAAATGATCCGTACTCTTCGACTTATAATCCGGGTTGGAGGAGCCACCCAAATTTTGCTTGGAATCAAAATCAACAATTCCAAGAAAACAACAACTTTCAAAGGCCTCCTCCTCCACAACAACAAGCACCTCCACAAACTCAATACCAGCAACCTTTCCAACCACAACCTTACCCAAATCAAACGAACAATTTTGTGCCTAACAACTTGTACCCTCAAAACAATTTTGTTCAACCAAATGATGATAAGGTTATCTCGCTAGAAAGAAGTCTAGATGCGTTTCTCAAACAATCTACACAATCCGCAGCAAGATTGGAGACTTCCATTCAGTCTTTGGTGCACAACAATACTTCACACGATCAAAGCATCAAATCTATTGAGGCACAAATTACACAACTAACTGCTGCGTTGAACGAGCGAGAAAAGGGAAAGCTTCCATCTCAACCATTGCCAAATCTCAGTCACACACACAACGCACATGTTGCATATGAACAACAAAATTATAATGTAAATGCTGTGACCACGTTGAAATCTGGAAGAGTGTTGCATAATAATGTGGGTATTAGTGATGACACCCCCGCCGGTGGTTCTTCTTCTTCATCTTCTTCTCCTTCGTTAGAGTCTATTCTTCATTCTTCAAAAGGATCTTCTTCTTCTGATCCGAATGGACCCACATCTCACTTCACGAACACACCCACACTGGGATCCGTTCCAACTCCACATTCTATTCCACAGACATTGGACTCAACAGATTTTTAAAATGCTCCATTTCCAAACAGGTTGAGATCCAATAAACCAACTCCACAGATAGAGAAGATTGTGGAGTTATTCAAACAGTTAGTATAAATATACCTCTCTTGGATGCAATCCAACAAGTCCCTTCGTATGCGAAAATCTTAAAGGGCTTATGCACCTCGAAGAGAAAATCTCAGACACCCAAGAAAGTGCTAGTAGCAAGTGCCGTGAGCAATGTTATTAACCAACGTCAACCTTTACCCTAAAAACGAAAGGACCCTGGCTGTCCTACAATTTCAATAACAATTGGGGATAAGAACATCAATCGAGCACTTTTAGATCTTGGGTCTAGTGTTAACCTGCTTCCCTACTCTGTGTACGAGCAATTAGGTGTTGGAGAGTTGAAACCCACTCGTTGTACTCTCCAAATGGCTGATCGATCAATCACCCATCCTAGGGGTGAGTTAGAGGATGTGTTGATCAAAGTAGGGGACTTCATATTCCCCGTTGATTTTATTGTTATGGACACACAACCTGTTGCTAACCCACGGAACCAAATTCCGGTGATCCTCGGTTGACCATTTTTGGCCACTTCCAATGTCGTAATCAATTGTCGCAATGGCTCCATGACTCTATCCTTCGGGAAGATGTATAGTGAGTTCAATATTTACAAGATAGGAAGTCTGCCTCCCGTGCCTAAAACTAGTACACGAGAAGTTTGCACAATTCATAAAATCACGCAAGAGGACTGCGAGCTTGAAAAATATCTGTTTGATGACAACAGTTTTGACGCCACTAGTGCGTCCCTCCTTGAATCTAACACAGTTGGCACAACCGATATTGATTATGAATGTTTCACTTTTTTGGACGATTTTGATGACTCACCACCCGAATATGAGTCCTTTGAATTTTTGGATGAGTTAGTTGAACCATCCGATTCGGTTATTTGCAGTGATTTCGAACCATTGTTGGAATCCTTTGAGTTCAAGATAGCCTCCCCAATTTTACCTTCAATTGTTTAGCTTCCGAAACTCGAACTCAAGCCTTTGTCGTCTCACCTTAAATATGCTTATCTAGGTGAGAATGAGACCTTTCCCGTTATCATATCGGCATCTCTAGCTCTCGAACAAGAAAAAGCCCTTTTAATGGTCTTACAAGATAATCGGCAAGTTTTTGGCTGGACTATGGCGGACATCGAGGAGATTAGTTCCCTCATCATTAAATATCATATGCATATGATGGATGATGCCAAGTCAATAAGGGATCCACTAAAACATCTCGGGGATTGTGTGGATAATCAACCTCCTCTTTTAGAAGTTGAACCACCCCCTTTTCTTTTAATAAGCTACGAGAATGCCAATATTCCATTGATTTCTGATCATTCACATTCTCGTTTTGATTCATCACCACCTCCTATCTCTTCACTTCCACGTACATACAGACACTTTCCATACCACCACTTATCTCTTCCCCAATTTTTCTTGGCTCGGTATAACATGTTCTTCCACCGACTGATACTTTACACAGATAACTTTTTCAACTGGTTGGTGTTGAAGTTTGGTCTTTGCAAAGTTTGGCAATGACGTGTAACATCGTTTCACTGAAGTTTGGGGGGACCTTTTTTGTATATATATTTTGTTTTTCTTTTAACAATAAAAAAATTATAAAAAAAATAAAAAAATAAACAGGGGAATGCCGATATTTTGACCCTCTTGGTGTGGCATGACAGTGAGGACACTGTCAAGTTTAAGTTTGGGGGTGTGCTCAGTAATCTTTCTTCCTTCGCATTCATATGTACATTTTTGCATTTGCATACTTATTTTAAAACCCAAAAAAATTGAAAAAATTTAAAAATTAAAAAGTTCAATTTTGGCCATATTTGACTTAAGTTTGACAATACGGTTGACTAGCTAGGAAAAACTAGATCTTAGACTTAGTAAATTAAAAACCCTAAAAATAACCTTTCTTAAAATTTAACGGTAGAAAGTATATGTCTTTGTAGTTTATTTAGAAATAGGCAAATTTCGAGTTGATTTCTTGGGCTAAGTTAAAACAAGGGAAAAGTATTGATATTTTTATTAAAGTGTAAGTCTGAAAAATAATCCCTAAGCTTAAGTCTAAATTCTGAAAATATATACCCTACAATTTGCACAAACACGAACCTTGAAACTTGGAATAGTAGAGGAGACCTTGAAATGCTCTTGTCTCAAGTCCTTAGTACGAAGAAAAATAAAATAAAAATACAAGTGTGAATAAAGAGATAAAAAAAATGAACACTGGTTTTTGTAATTACTTAAGGCTGCATTAATAGAAAAAATATTTAGCGAGGGTGCTTTATCACCTAGTGCCTTAGACCAACTGGTTTGGGAGTCACTGCTAAAGCCTTAGGTGTTACAAGACTAGGAATTACACTTTAATGTGCAAACACATTTTGTAATCGGTTGTTGATACCTCAAGAAGTATTAACGGTCGCATGAAGGATGTGTGAGCAAATTTCATCTAAAAATTCACCAATTAAGAAGTGCCTTGGACAACGGACAAGAGTATGATAGCTTGATTTGAATTTCCAAGTGTAGGGGTGATTCATACACACACGTAGGGGTATGTGATTGGGGTTTAGATAAGAGATAAGGATGAAACATAGGACTTATATCTTTAATAGAGATGATAAAAATTCCTAAGTTGAGATGGAACCCTAGAAGGAAAACTTAAAAGATGCCAAAAGCTAAGTAAATTCACAAGAATATATATAATCTTAAGTTAAATAATAAGGAAGCGTGAAAAATACGGGTGGATAATTTATGAGTCGAAGATAATAGAGTTTCTTGTTAGAAAACCTAATTGGAGAATAAAAGTCAATAGGCCGAATTGATAGGATTTTGTGGGTAGTATCCGCTGAAAACCCTCAGGAGACAACACTCCTCCTACTAGGGACACCTAGAGGTTTAACGGCTTGTTGCACGAGCTCAGTGCAATCGTGTTTCCCTGCGAAAGTGAGGCTAGGTCTTTTTCGAGAATAAAACTAGTTTTGCTCGAGGATGAGCAAAAGATAAGTTTGGGGGTATTTTTTCATATCATAATATTGCATTATTATATTCCCTATTCTTATTCATTTTACAAATAAACAGGTGCTTTTGATCCATGTCTGCTACATAGTTGCAGGTTACAGGTTCTCGGAACAAAAACGATGAAAACGATGAAAAGACGATACAAAGTGAGACTACGACCGATAAATTATGGAATCTTGATCGTGCCTACATTTTGAAGAACATTTAAGATCAATGAACAAGCTCACAAAGCACACAGGCAGCACAAGGTTCAAGATTTCGACACGAAGCAATGGTAAAAGTCCACGATATTATGCACTGTGGAGATCTGGAAGAAAACTTGAAGACATTCTGAAGAACCAACTGAAGAAAACAGAAGACACCAGCAACAGACATAACCCCAGGAAATTTCAGCCCACAAGCCCACTAAATGGCCCCGGTTCCGCGGCCACGTGTCGCCCGTGTCGGTGCAAAATCTTTGTGGAAGCTGGCGGCGCGTTGACTAGTCTTTTCTTAGGGGGTAAACTTATAATTCCAGATGTGAGTCGATTGTAACCCTAGGGTTTCTATGTTCTATAAATAGAAACCCTAAAACCTTTTTTAGGTTATGCCTCTTCTTGTGCCTCACTTCATTTTATCAAAATTCAGATCTGTAAATTTCTGCAATGTATGAAGAGAGCATCAAATAATGTAAGTAGTTTTTTTTATGCACTAGGTAATTTCTTTCCTGGCCTAGTATAGATTTTTCATTATCTGCCCTAGTATAACTTTCATTATCTGCCCTAGTTAGATAGTTAGAAAATGTTTTTCAATTCCCTGATGAGTGAGTAGTCTCCTCACTTGTTAGGGTTAGATCTGGGGAAGGCTTGAGAGATGAAGATCTCTCACCCCTTTCTTGCCCATCACACGTTTTTATAGGACTCCATGAATACATGCACACACCGCTCCCTACGGCACCCTATCCCACAAGGTAGCGGTGATACCGTAGTATAAACGACCGGTTGTATATGTTTTCCATAGAGGTTAGGGTAAGAATTAAGAAAGGAAGGACAAGAACCTAGAGGAAGAAACATCGTTTCTTCCCGATGGCACTAATCCACTTTATTAATTATTACCATAATACCTCATAGATCTTAAATAGGGCATAGAAAGCGGTGAGGAATATTGATTTTCCAAACTTAACCTAAAGCTAACCCTAGCAAGATTCTAATCTAGATCAACTTAGTTTTTAGATTTAATCAATCCGACACCAATCGGAATTAACTCATTAGACCAATTAGGAGATACACAAAATCCCTGTGGACCGACCCGTACTCACCGGCTAGCTACCAAGCGACGCCGTTCTTGATTGCGGTTATAAATATTCTTTGATCAATCAGGCGGTATGTTAGAAGAGTTCCAAGCAAGATACCGTAGCAGACTCGACGATGGAGGCTGAATACATCGCTGCCAATGATGCTGCCAAAGAGGCTGTATGGATGAAGAAGTTCATTGATGAACTTGGTGTGGTTTCATTCATTGAGCATCCAATACCTTTGTATTGTGATAACAATGGAGCCGTGGCTTTGGTCAAGGAACTCCGGTCCCATTAGAGATCCAAATATATTCTTTGGCAGAACCACCTGATCCGGGAGATAGTAGATCGACGAAAGATCGAGGTCAGGAGAGTTGACACGAAGGACAACGTAGCGGATCCGATCACGAAGGCCCTCCCCAGACACCGAAAACCGGGAAGACAGACGTCTTGCCTGAATTTGGGGGCAGATGCTATTTGGTTTTATCCTTCTACCTCTCCGAAGATACAAAGTTGATT
Organism: Agapanthus africanus; assembly: GCA_030015575.1. Classification (NCBI taxonomy): domain Eukaryota; kingdom Viridiplantae; phylum Streptophyta; class Magnoliopsida; order Asparagales; family Amaryllidaceae; genus Agapanthus; species Agapanthus africanus. The sequence goes on along the minus strand of CM057339.1, from coordinate 176,906,607 downwards.
TATGGCATCGTGTGTCGGAGGTTTAGACGGATGCGGCCGTTGTAGCAGACTTCGTCAGATTCCCCTTCGTTGTGAGGGTTTTTTTTATTGTGGGGACGCTCTTCCCTGCAGACGCCAGCCCCTGCAGTTAATTACGTTACCGCATAGCGATAACCACTTTCTTCTGCTCCAGAAGGTCACTTTGTGTCGTGTGTGTTTGTTTTATTTTTTGGTTGCCCGTGGATTGTATACGGAGACTAATATCTGTTGTCTCCCGTAGGGCGTGGATTAGTCCAAATCCGTATATTCTTAGATTTAGGTTTGGGTTGATTTAAGGATTGTTAACCTTGTTTGAGATTAATATCAACTTATATATTTGTTAAGGATGCGTTAATCCGATATTGGACTAAGATCTACTTAACAGGGTTTCAGGGTCATTTTTGATCCAATGAAAGAGCATTTGGGCTTTATCGTTTTTGTTTAAGGATGTTGCGGTCTACAGCTAGTTTAAGGACATTACGGTCCATTATGGTATGCTCATGGGTTTGAGAGTGCATCCAAGACTGTTGGTTGTCGGGACCCTCTACCTCTCTGATATCGTTGAAGAATTACAACGACATGTATCAGAGGTGTGGAGAGATGTACCCTTGAACCGAACTCCAGATTGAAGGGAGAGATCATGGTGGAACGAACACCATTTTAGATGCCATGTGTCAGGAGATCATTGGCCATCTTTGGCACTAAGATCGATTCAGGGAGACCTGAGTATAGGAGGGCTCGGTTGATTGATGGTCAAAAGGTTTTGTCCTCGGGAGACTTGGCTAATTTTGGCTAAGGTTGGTTTCTCACAGTGTTAAACACTGCTATCTGCTTAACGCTCACGTGCTCCCACGTGAGGCTCATAAGTAGTGTTAGCACTGAAATTTGGAGCGCTCACGTGCGACACGTGTTCACAACAGAATACTGCATTTTATACCGCCCATTCTTACGCTCGTGTGTTTATAGGTAGGTACTTTTGATCTGTGTTTGTTACATATTTACAGAATACAGGTTTCCAGTACAAATATTGCAAATCAGGACAAAATCTCCACAGTTACACCAAATACAGAACATCTGTTGACAACAGATAAAAGCCGGGTTCCGGTCATCCATATCCGTCCGGTGCTGCGTACCGGTTCCTGGGACAAGATGTATGACAGCGGTCATTCGTGTCTCGGACAAGCACAGAGCACAAGAGGGGATGCACAAGAATCAATGGGTGCACGGAGCTCGAGGGAGATAGAAGTCAAAAGGGAAAAAGATAAGGCAATCTTGGACTAGGAATTCTGAAGATATTCTGGAAATATTATCAGAAAATACATGTACCAGACAACAGGGGACAGCAGACCAGGGCAGTACTGAAAAGCCCACACCCTAAACCCACAATAGGGGCGCGGATCCGCGGCCGTACAGAGGAGTCAGGGAACGAGATTTCAGGGGCTTTTTGGTAATCTCATTTCTGGTCTGGTGGTTGCCCTAGAACTCCATTCTCCTGCCTATAAATACAGCAGTTTTGAGCTAAGCCAAGGGAGCATTTTTTGGAGCTTTTCTTTGTCTTCTTTTTTGTTGTTTTGTTCTTCTTCTTCCTCTTCTTCATTCTTTCTCCATGACATTGTAGTGAGAGCTTTTGAGTGGAAGATTAATGAAGATGAGGGTTCTTTATCTTTCTTGTTAGTTTGCTCCCCCTTGAGATTTCTGCTTTCTCTTGCTCATTCAATCTCTTCATTGAGGTTGAATGGTTAAGAGTTAGTTATTGATCTCAAGGGTCGTATTTTCTCACGGACTAGCACTTCATTTCACATGCGTTCTCTACCCTTCTCTTGATCTTGCAAGTTCTTCATTGAGCTTGCAAGTTTAAGGGTTGGCTATTGAGCACATGCTTGGCTTGGGTCCTAGTTCCGTATTCTTTTTATTACCCGCTTTTTATTACTTGTCTTTTTATTACTTGCATTTTATTTCATGCATTTTATTCATGCTCTTTAATACTTGTATCTTTTCTTTTCTTTGTTCTTTTCTTTTTGTTCTCTCTTTTTGGTTCTCTTTTGTTTATATTGTGAATGTTGTAATTATTGTTCTTGTTAAGAATTAATACGGTTTCATAAGTTAACATTTCTTTGCCAATTCCTTTTCCCGTTATTTTCCATTTGAACTTCGCCCAAACCATACGCAAGCGCTCCGTTAGGCACCGTACCCTGACAAGGTAACGGTGATTCCTAACCGCGACCGGTTGCGTTCGGTTTGGCCGGAGGCGAAAGCAAGAGACAAGAACGGAAGGACAAGGGTAAATAAGCCGGATTCCACGAATACCGCGCTTAAATCCCCTAATCCACGTTGTTGCCAATTGCTTAGCTTCAATTGGTCAAGACTCGGCTCAAAGGTTTTTGAGTACGGATTTCTTAGCTTACAATCTCGTATTTTCTTAACAACTTTATACTTGCAGATAATACACATAGGATAGATCAAACAAACTCATACAGATTCTTTATTAACTCGTCTAAGACAAGAAGGTAAGATACCACCATCTCCCTGTGGACCGACCCGTGCTCAACCGGCTAGCTGCAAAGCGACACCGTCCTGATCGCGGTTACACTTAAATTCTTTGAACATCCGACACGCCTAAAGCGTGCGATCAACACGTGAGGCACCTGAAAATTGGGCGTCATGCACTTGTGTCTAAATCCCCATCTATATATACGTGTTAAGCACTTAGTCCTTATGGCCATCACGTTTGGGCACATGAGGTGTTCCAGAGTTGGACGCTGCCTCCTTTAGATTTAATTTCCTATTCTTTTCTAGGTATTAAGCATTACTGGGGTTCACGTGGGATCACGTGAGGCGCCCCAAAATGAGAACTCTCTTAATTTATTCCCCCTCCCTCTTTACAAGTGCTGAACACTATCAGGGATCACGTGACTTGAACTCAGTCATTCCTTGTTAATACTTAGAGGTGCTCACGTGGGAACACGTGATCTGTCGTTATAGCGTTGAACGCTAATATGCATGAGGCTCTTGATCTTAGTCTTGAGAGTTTCAAGTCCTTTGTTTTATAAGAATTAAATTCTTATGCAAGGTTAAACCCTAGTTTTATCAGAGGAATTAAATTCTTATGTCTTTGGAAGAATTAAATTCTTCAAACCTAGTTCTTTCCTCTAAGTTTTGGGACTGCATAACAGAATCTTCCCGATGAGAATTAAATTCTCAACTTGTGGGGAGATCTGCTTTTGCAGACCTCAACCAGAGGAAGAACTAAGTTCTTTTTTGGAAGAGTTAAACTCTTGTAAAAGTAGATAAAATGATCTCTAGGTCTTCTCCCTCACCTAGGGTTTCTTTTTCTTCAAAGAGAACTCTTCTTCTTCTTTATTTTCTCAAATCTTATGGGGGGTCTCCTCTCTTTTTCTCTTCAGTCTCGAGTCCTTTATATAGTAGAGGCAAGTTTGTTGATTTAGTTAAGGAAATCTCTCATTGAGAGATTTTTTGATTTTTTCGAGGATTTTATCCACCGTTGGATCTTTGATCCAGGGACATCTGTTTTACAGAAGACATTTTTCTTGTTTTTAACAAGATTGGGAAAATATTTTCCCATACAGAGCTTATTCTGTAGCTTGGTGATTTTTAATCACCATTGGATTTTTAATCCAACGGTGCTCTGTTTTACAAAGCACAATCTTTCTTGTTTAGAAAGAATGGGGAAATATTTTTCCATACAAAATTTATTCTGTAGCTTGTTGATTTTTAATCACTATTGGATCTTTAATCCAACGGTGCTCTGATTTACAGAGCACAATCTTTCTTATTTAGAAAGATTGGGGAAATATTTTCCCATACAGAGCTTATTCTGCAGCTTGGTGATTTTTTTTATCACCATTGGATCTTTAATCCAATGGTGCTCTGATTTACAGAGCGTAATATTTCTTGTTTAGAAAGATTCAAGGAAATATTTTCCAATTAGAGTTTTGATCCCTCTTATTTAGAATTTAATTCTATTGGCTCGGAAGGCATTAGGAACCCTCACGTGTAGCACGTGACCCATAGCATTAGATCGGTTTGCTTATATGCAGTAGTCCCAGAGAAAGGCATCACGTGTTGGCACGTGAGCTGATGTTCAGGAATGTCACGTGTGGCACGTGACCCCCACAAGGTTAAGCTCAACAAAGAGCATCACTTGCTGACACGTGAGCTTCTCTGGCCTGTTATTTGTTTTAGGAAGGCGCCTATATACTTTGTATATAGATGCTCATGTGCCTCCACGTGAGGCTCAATTTCAACCTTATTTGTTTAAGCGTGATGCCTATAATCTTTGCTCTAAGGCGCATCACGTGCGGGCACGTGATGCTCCATTTGGTAAATTTTTCCCATAGCTTTTTATTTATTATTTATTTTTTATAAGAGAACAAATGCCCCCACAGCGTTGTTCTCACGTGGCTTGCACGTGAGTACAACACTGTCACCTTTACAACCGTTGGATTACCTAGGGAAATGGGGAGGTGAACCGCCCTCGTCACATCTTATAAATGCAAGGGTTTGGTCTTTAGGAAGCCACTGTTCCTTCATCTTCTTCTTTCCTTGAGTTCTTTGAGAATTTAATTCTCTTCTTCAGAGCTTAGTTCTCTGCCCATTGCAATTCCAGAGTTCAACTCTGTTAGAAAAAGAAACCCTTTTTAGGTAACGATCTTGAACATCAGAGAAACCCTTTTCTTAAAAAAATTCTGGATTTTAAATCCACCATAAGAGCTTTGCTCTCTTCTGAAACCCATTTCTTAGAGATCTAAAGACATGATCTTTGAGTAGTAAATTTCAATGTCTTGGGCGTTCCTCCTCTGACCACAATTCATGGCATTTTTATTTTTCATTTCCTCATCACGGGGGTTTCTGGAATTTAATTCCACCGCTTAAAAGGAATATAATTCCTCACCAAAGAGCTTTGCTCTGAAGATCAAAAGGGCCCCTTGGGAATTTCATTCCCTGGTGTTCTTGAGCATATTTTCACCTTACTTGCTCAAATTCAGATTTATTGGGTATTTTAACAGAACTTGTTTTCTCTATGAGGATATCAAGAGTTGTTTAAACTCCCGTGTCCGTTTAATGAGAATCTTTTTTGATTCTCACAATGATTGTCCTGTCTCATCATAGGTGAGCCGCCATATTGATTTTGTGGGGTCCATTAGTTTTGCAATCAGTGGTCCCATGGTACAAACTTTCTGTTGTTTCCCTCTATTATTATTATTATTATTATATATATATATATATATATATATATAGGTTTCATTAACGGCTTTTCCTTCCCCTTTTTCAGGAACAATGGCTTATCTTCCCTACTTTCTTTTTACTCACTCAGACGCCGCTTTTCCGCAATCGCCATCGGATGAGGAGGCTATGGCAATGATCAGGGCCTATGACAGGGACTGTACTAGTTTGCTCCTATGTGAGTTTGGTATGGGCACATCATCCGGGGCCGCCGCAGCTTTACTTGTGAGATGCCAACAGAGCCTCTCCGCCCAATATCGCTGATGGAGAGTCCGCAGATTGCTTATCCGGTGGAGGTGGCTAATTGGACTCCTACGAGCTGTCTTGAGCCATCAAAAACCGGGATACCCAACCAGCCCTTGCCGGCTATAGATATCTTGGGGCGCCACATCTGTCAAGGTGAAGCCCAACCCTGGGGACAGGTTTATAAGGTAGGGCTTACCCCTCGCCACCCGATCGGCTATCTTCCTTGGGCTCGATATGTTCTCTCCGCCCACCGTGCACGGTTACAGAAGGTTGGGTTATATCAAGCGGTGTACGCGTCTCTTTTTCATTACCCGACTCCTCACGTCTGGTGGGTTAAAGCTTTCTTGAACCAATGGAATCTTCCTACCAATACGTTCTTGCTATGGGATCGTGAGGTCTCGATTTCGCTGGGAGAGTTTCGCGAGATCTCCGGATTGCCGATCAGGGGAGAGCATTATGAAGAGTTGCTGCCTCCCGATGAGTATGTGATCACGATCGTGCCTACTATGCTTGACATCTTGACAGCTGAAAATGCTATCCGTTATAAGTACCCCAGTCCAATCAAGACTTTGGGTATTTTTGAGAAGCTGTTCGTGGAATCAGAAAGACAGGGCGTCACCTTCAAGAGCTTCATCGCATGTTTTCTCCGTGAAGATGTTTTATCAAAGGAGGCCCTGAAATTTGCAAGCATTACTGACCCTTTGGGTTTGGGCTGAATAAGCTGACGGCCAAAGAAGAGGACTTACCGAAGTTTTACATTTCGGCCTCGTCGGCCGTGCCTTTCTATGCAATTGCGGCCCCTGGCATAGACGAAGAGACCTTCTTCGTCGGATTCATCAGTCTTTGGCTCAGTTGGTTCGCCATGCCGACGAATCGACGCTTCATGAGAGCTTCCATCTTCTACCCCACCCATCGCATAGCCGAAGGGGCACGGTTGGCCGTTGGCATCGCGGGACTGTCGCATCTTTATCATGGATTAAGTGTTGCGGCCAACACTTCAACCCCAGGTACAGACATCGTGAATTCCTCCCTTCATGACTTCACGTCGTGGATCGTTCGCAGCGCATCGGAGGCCAGATTTCTATGATTCCTACACCTTCCCACAGGTTATGAGGTTGGTGGATGCTTCTGCTCCCGATCCGACCCAGCTAGGAGCCCTCTGTATGCTGCTTAATCCATACTCTAACGAGGGCGGGATGGTTTTTAGCGATCGGGTCCTCTCTGCTCCCGCAGGGCCTATCCACCAGCTGTTTGATTTGTCGAAAGGTGGAGCGTTGTCTTTAAAGCCTAAGGAGATCATGCACATGTACTCGATTAGGCCGGGCTACTTGGTGTTCCGGCAGAATAACGCAGCCCTTTTAATGCGGTACAATCCGCATCGCTTCGCCCAGCAGTTGGGCTATAACCAGGGTGTCCCCTTCGAGGCGTTCTTGGTTGAACCTACTCCGTCTCTGAAAGTCACGCGTGACGTCATCCATCACTTTATACGTCTGAACACCGGCTCCCATTTCGTGATCCCCAAGGCCGACTATATTCCAAGGTCTGTAGGGTCTTTCACGGGTTGGTATCGTCATCGAGTCGGTCCTGTCATCGTTGAGGAGAGGCGGGTACTCTTTGAGTGTCATTCGTCGGCTCTGGCCTAAGCCACTGGTATTCCGTTGCAGCCGCGGATGGTGGTTCGCCCTCCATTGAGGGATAGCGACATGGTTCTTATCCCGAGAGCCGCAGAAACAGAATTAGCTCCTCGCACTGCTGGGATGCCGGTGCGCACTAGAGCTCAAGCAAAGGCTTCTGATGAAGTGTTAGTGACAGTACCATCAGTGGCAGTGTCATTTGCGGTGGTATCGCCAAAATGGGATACCAGAAGCGAGGTTAGGCAACGTCGCGCCAAAGCGCCAAGGGGAAGGAAGCGGTCCTCTTCCAGTGTTAGCTCCAGCTCGAAAAGGAGGAAGAAAACAGTTGCTGGCTTGCTTGACCTCTTGCTGGAATCTGAGCCTGTTGTTTAAGATAAACCCATCTCCATGCAAGAGCCGGATGATGGTCTTATTTACCCTGGCTCGTCCACTGAGGAAGCCGCTCAATTAGCTGAGGCTTTAAGGCGCTCGCAGGATGAGACCGAAAATGTGCGCATCCCGAAAAAGCCCTACCCCTTGGTTATCTTCTACGAAGATCCCCCTTCACAATGGAGAGTACATATGGGTCCTCTGCGAAGGGAAGATGAAAGAGCCTTCAAGCATCCCATCTCGGCTGCTTCTGAAGATGAGCTGGTACTGAAGACCGGTGGATATGAATCTGCATTTGAAGTCCGGCGAGCACATTTCCTTAGGAAGAAACGATGTCTTGAAAAATCCATACTAGAAGCATCCCGGCGCATCGGTATGTGTGCTTTCCGTATTTTTCTTTTGGCAAGTAATTTGTATCGCTTTTTATATCTCCTTATCTTTGCGAAAACTTTGCAGGCACTTCAGCAACGAAAGAGAATCTGAGCCCAGGTCGTGCCATGACCTCAGATTCTATAGATGTCTCCCATGACGCATCGGCAGGTGCAGAAGGGATTACTACGGCCGCCGTTCCAGTTGCGGAGCTTTCGGTGGTGGCTCTTGTTCCTTCGGTGTCCATTCCTCGAGCGGAGGTGACCCTATTAGCCACGGACCCTGTGGATGTCTCTAGTGATGCACCGAAAGGTGTAGAAAAGATTGCCGAAACTGTTAGTTCTATTTTGGAGCTCCCGGTGATGACCTCCGTCTCTTCGGCGTCAATACTTTCCACAGAGGTGACCTTACCGGTCATAGATCCAATGGATTTTTCTGGTGGCGTCTTGAAGATTGTAGGAAGGACCACGAAGGCCACTGTTCCTTTTTTGGAACCTGAAGTGGAGGTTGTTGCTCCGCAACTGGAAGCTGCTACACCAGCAAATGTCCCCAGTGATGTGCCTAAGGGCGCGGAGGAGGCTGCCGAAACTGCAATACCTCCAGTTCAAGGCGAGCGGAGCGTCGAAGGTAATCTCTTACATTTTATTTTAATGATCCCCTCATTATCTGAACTCTTCTTTGTTTACCGCCGAAAACAGAGATGGAACCGCGTACGTCGTCTTGCCTGAATTTGGGGGCAGATGCTATTTGGATTTATCCGTCCACCTCTCCGAAGATGCCAAGTTGATTTATGGAACCGTATATTGAAGGTTTAGACGGATGCGGCCGTTGTAGCAGACTTCGTCAGATTCCCCCTCGTTGTGAGGGGTTTTTGATTGTGGGGACGCTCTTCCCTGCAGGCGCAAGCCCCTGCAGTTAATTACATTACCGCGTAGTGATAACCACTTTCTCCTGATCTAGAAGGTCACTTCGTGTCGTGTGTGTTTGTTTTATTTTTGGTTGCCCGTGGATTGTATATGGAGACTAATTTGTGTTGTCGCCCATAGGGCGTGGATTAGTCCAAATCCGTATTTTCTTAGATTTGGGTTTGGTTTAATTTAAGGATCGTTAACCTTGTTTGAGATTAAGATCGACGTAAATATTTGTTAAGGATACATTAATCCGATATTGGACTAAGATCTACTTAACAGGGGTTCGGGATTATTTTTGATCCAATGAAAGAGCATTTAGGCTCTATTGTTTTAGTTTAAGGACGTTGCGGTCCATAACTAGTTTAAGGACATTACGGTCCATTATGGTATGCTCGTGGGTTTGAGAGTGCATCCAAGAACTGTTGGTGGTCGGGACCCTCCACCTCTCTGACATCGTTGAAGAATTACAACGACATGTATCGGAGGTGTGAAGAGATGTACCCTTGAACCGAACTTCAGCTTGAAGGGAGAGACCATGGTAGAACGAATATCATTTTAGATGTCATGTGTCAGGAGATCATTGGTCATCTTTGGAACTAAGATCAATTTGGGGAGACCTGAGTATAGGAGGGCTCAGTTGATTGATGGTCAAAACAGTTTTTGGCTTCAGGAGACTTGGCTAATTTGGGCTAGGATTGGCCCCCCACAGTGTTAAACACTGCTAATTGTTTGGCGCTCACGTACTCCCACATGAGGCTCTTAAGCGGTGTTAAACACTGAAATTTGGAGCGCTCACGTATGACACGTGAGGCACCTGAATATTAGGCACTGTTTCTTTGGGCTTATTCCCTTGTTCTATACATATAAGTGTTAAACACTTAAATCTTATAACCATCATATGTAGACACGTGAGGCACCCCCAAGTTGGGCACTGCCTCCTTTGGATTTATCTTCCTATTCTTTTCTAAGTGCTAAGCACTATTGGAGGTCGCGTTGGATCACGTGACTCGATCTCAGTTGTTCCTTTTTGTTCCTCAGAGGTGCTCACGTGGGAACACGTGATCTGTCGTTATAGCGTTAAACGCTAATATGCATGGAGCTCTTGATCTAAGTCTTGGGAATTTCAAGTCCTTTGTTTTATAAGAATTAAATTCTTATGCAGGGTTAAACCATAGTTTTATCAGAGGAATTAAATTCCTATGTCTTTGGAAGAATTAAATTCTTCAAACCTAGTTCTTTCCTCTGAGTTTTGGGACTACATAACAGAATCTCTCCGATGAGAATTAAATTCTCAACTTATGGGGAGATCTGCTTCTGCAGACCTCAACCAGAGGAAGAACTAAGTTCTTTTTTGGAAGTGTTAAACTCTAGTAAAAGGAGATAAAATGATCTCTAGATCTTTTCCCTCATCTAGGGTTTCTTTTTCTTCAAAGAAAACTCCTCTTCTTCTTTATTTTCTCAAATCTTATGGGGGTCTCTCTTCTCTCTCTCTTCAGTCTTGAGTCCTTTATATAGTAGAGGTAAGTTTGTTGATTTAGTTAACGAAATCTCTCATTGAGAGATTCTTTGATTGTTTCGGGGATTTTATCCACCATTGGATCTTTGATCCAGGGTCTTCTGTTTTACAGAAGACATTTTTCTTGTTTTTTTAATAAGATTGGGAAAATATTTTCCCATACAGAGCTTATTCTGTATCTTGGTAATTTTTAATCACCATTGGATCTTTAATCCAACGGCGCCCTTTTTACAGAGCACAATCTTTCGTGTTTAGAAAGATTGGAGAAAATATTTTCCAAATAGGGTTTTGATCCCTCTTATTTAGAATTTAATTCTATCGGCTCAGAAGGTATTAGGAACACTTACGTATAGCACGTGACCTATAGCATTAGACGGTTTGTTTATATGCAGCGGTCCCAGAGAAAAGCATCACGTGTTGGCATGTGAGCTTTTTTGGCCCGTTATTTGTTTTAGGAAGGCGCCTATATACTTTGTATATAGATGCTCACGTGCTTGCACATGAGGCTCAATTTCAGCCCTATTTGTTAAGCGTAATACCTATAATTTTTGCTCCAAGGCGCATCACGTGTGGGCACGTGATACTCTATTTAGGGGAATTTTTCCCATCACTTTTTATTTATTATTTATTTTTTGTAAGGGAACAAATTCCCCCACAACGTTGTTCTCACGTGACTTGCACGTGAGTGCAACACTGTCACCTTTACAGCCGTTGGATTGCCTACGGGAACGGGGAGGTGAACCACCCTTGTCACGTCTTATAAATGCAAGGGTTTGGCCTTTAGGAAGCCACTGTTCTTTCATCTTCTTCTTTCCTTGCCTTTTTTGAGAATTCAATTCTCTTCCAGAGCTTAGTTCTCTGCTCATTGCAATTCCAAAGTTGAACTCTGTCAGAAAAAGACACCCTTTTTTAGGTAAAGATCTTGAACAAAGAAACCCTTAAAAAAATTCCTTGGATTTTAAATCCACCATAAGAGCTTTACTCTATTTCATCTTTTTTCATTGCGAGTATGGAACTCGATATCTGATACTAATCTCGGCATCAGCACCGCTGCGACTGGAATATTGCCTGGAGCGAATCATCATTTTCCGTGAAAGGACTTGGAATTTGATACCGATTTAGACATCAGCATCGCTACCACTGGGACATTGCCAGGAGCGAATCATCATTTGCCTCTGTCAATTCGAACAAAGGTGGCTTAGCAAACAGGGTTAAGATCCTGTCGACTAAGGCTTTTGACTTCATGAGCCGTAAGGGTCTCATAAGGGTGTTTCTCCCTACGAGTCGTGAGGATCTCGTAGGTGTATTTTCTCCTTAGGAGTCGTGAGGATTCCTAAGTGATATCTTCTCCTGTAAGTTGTAAAGATCTCATAGGAGTATTTTCTCCTTGTAAGTCAAGACCTATAAGTGTCGTTCACCACGTGAGGACATTCCTCGTCGTTGGTGGGACTTGGTGGGGGAAACGTTTATTTGTACCCGTGGATTGTATACAAGGACCAATATTGTACCGCTTGTAGGGCAAACTGGGAAATGTGATGGCTTAAGAACAGGTTCGGATCTCTGTAGTTTAAGGCTTTCGAATCTTATGAGCCGTAAGGGTCTCATAGGAGGGATTCTTTTTACGAGTCGTGAGGGTCTCGTAAGTGTAATTTCTCCTTAGGAATATAGGGGATTCCTAAGTGTCTTGCTCCTTTGTGAGTCGTAAGGATCTCACGCGGGTATTTTCTCCTTACAAGGTCGAGAGGACCTCACAAGTGTGCATGAATTTTTTTTACGAGTCTACGCCCTTTCGGGTTTTCACGAACTCGCCGGCAGTCCTGCTGTTTTTACTCACGGAGCCCTTTCGGGTTTTCATCCGTGCCCACTTTGCTTTTGGACGTACCTTTTTTTTTACGGTGGGACTTTGCCGACCGGGGTAGCTGTGGAGCCAGAGGGACTTAAGTTGCAATTCTCGCTGCTAGGACTTGTGGACCTGGATTCCACTGTCGCCAAGTTTTTGAGGCGGTGTATTTGGTTTAGGGACATCGCGGTCCATCGTTAGTTTAAGGACATCTCGGTCTATAGCTATTTTAAGGACATCTCAGTCCATTGTTAGTTTAAAGACATTACAGTCCATAGCTAGTTTAAGAACATCTCGGTCTGTTGTTAGTGTAAGGACATTACGGTCCATAACTAGTTTAAGGATATCTCGGTCCGTTGTTAGTTTAAGGACATTACGGTCCATAGCTAGTTTTAGGACATCTCGGTCCGTTGTATTTCGAGGCAAGGTTTCACTGGATAATACTTATAGAGTTTGGACTCAAGGAGATAGCGAGCGGACACAAGCGTTGTCATCCATCACTAACCTGAGCCATAACTTGTCAAGCGTTGTATTTCTTAAGGAACCGGCCGTCTATTGGCCGCCAGGGTCTTTCGCCATGCATATCCATGAGCAAATAGGCCCCACCATGGTAGACCTTGTCTATGATGTACGGGCCCTCATAGTTCGGCTCGAATTTCCCCCGTTTGGCACGGTTGGGGATCATAGGTCTTTTTACGACTAGCACGAGTTCGCCTTGGCGGAATGTTCTCGGTCTAGTCAATCTTTCGTATGAGCGTGTCATCGTTACTTTGTAAGCCTCTAGGTTTTGCTGTGCCATGAGACGAGTTTCATCAAGGGCATCTTGCTCCTCAAGACGAAGATAGGCATTCTCTTCGTCCGTTAGTTCATACCGGACCGCCACTCGTAGAGAGGGTAGCTCTATCTACAAGGAAAGAATTGCTTCCGTGCCGAATACTAATGCAAATGGCGTTGTGTTCGTGGTCGTCTTGAACGTAGTCCGATAGGCCCAGAGAGCTTCATGCAATCTCTCGTGCCAGTCCTTTTTATTTCTGGACACCATTTTCTTTATGATCTTTGTCAAGGTCTTGTTGAAAGCCTCAGCCAGAGGGTTAGCTCGAGGATTATAAACTGAAGAATATCTCCAATCTATTTTATGCTGCTGCGCGAAGCAGATGATCTTATGGCTTCTGTAAGCCGGCCCATTATCCGAGAGATCCGTCGCAGAGTGCCGAACCGGTAGATGACATGTGTCTTGAAGAAATGGAGGATGTTCCTCGTCTTCACCTTTCTGCCCACTTGGAGAAGTAATCGGTCATTGCCAATATGAACCGATGTCCCTTGGATGATGCCGGTTCGATGGGCCCGATTATATCGGTTCCCCACATTTCGAATAGCCAGCTAGCCAATGTTGGGTGTAGTGGATTCGGATGCTGGTGAAAGATGTCCCTGTGAATTTGGCATGAGTGACACTGCTTCGCATATTCAAGGCAGTCCTGAATCATCGTGGGCTAATAGTAACCCATTCTTTTATTCTTCAGCTTCATCTTTGGCCCGGCTTGATAGGAACCGCAGAGTCCGTCATGAGTTTCTTGAACGACCCTTCTTGCTTCTTATAGTCCTAAGCATCTCAGCCATAGACAATTGAACGATCTCTTATAAAAAGTACCATTGACGAAGGCGAAAGACATGGCTCACTTCATGAGCTGATGTCTTGACGACGCGTCTTCGGGCGTTTGATGGGATTTGAAGTAGTCTATGAAGACTTCTCCCCAATCCTTCATCTTTTCTTCATCCTCCAATTGGAAGGCTACTTGTTCGGTTGCTTCCTCTCTTTTAGACGTCTTCGGAGATATTTCTGCTGGTGCGAGAATCCGACGACTTTGCACAATGATCCTTACGTCATCGAGGTTTTCGTCGGCCAGTTCTTTAGCGAGCTTGGCTAATGCATCCGCCTTGCTATTTTCCGTGCGCGGTATGCTTTCCAGGGTGTAGGAGGGGATTTGCATCAGCAATCGCTGCACTCTTTCACCGTACCTGATCATTTCTGGCTTGCTTGTCTGGTAGTCGCCATTTACTTGGCTGACGACCACCTGGGAGTCTCCATATATGAGGAGGTTTTCGATTCCCATGTCAATGGCGATTTCGAGACCTGCTATCAAAGCTTCATATTCCGCTTCATTGTTTTTTCTTAGCTCCGTTAAGGAAAGAGCGAAACGCATTATTCCTCCTTGTGGAGTCACAAGGATAAGGCTCACCCCGACTTTGATTATGGGGGTGTTTTGCTTTCGCTTCTTCAAGGAGGACGCTCCATCGAAGTAGAGTTCCCATCGGGTATCATTCCCTTCTTTCTCCCTGTCAATTGCGTCAAACGCGTGTTCGTTCGGCAACTCGCAGTTCAAGGGAGAGTCGGCAGGTATCGGATGTTCAGCGAGAAAGTCGGCGATGGCCTGGCTTTTATTGCCTTGAGGGGTCGATATACTATCGAGAACTCCATCAAGAGGAGGGCCCATTTGGCAAGCCTTCCTGTTAGCATGGCTCTTGACATCAAATACTTGAGAGGATCCACCTTTGATATGAGATGGACTTCATGTGCTAATGCATAATGTTGAAGCTTCGTTACCGCGGAGATCAATGCCAGGCAATGCTTTTCGATGGGGGAGTAGTTATTTTCTGCCCCCAGAAGAACTCGGCTCAAATAATAGAGAGCTCTCTCCTTCCCCTGGTCGTTCTCTTGTGCCCATAACGCGCCTAAAGAATCTTCGAGGGTTGTTGTGTATAGGATGAGGGGCTTTCCCTTGACCAGAGTGGTCAGTACCGGCAGGTTTTGCAGATATTGCTTGATTTTGTCCAGTGCACTTTGGCATTTGCGATCCCAAACGAACGGGATCCCTTTCTTCATTAGATGACTATAGGGGCGGCATTTGCCGGAGAGGTTAGCTATGAACCACTGTATATACGCGAGCTTTCCTTGGAGAGACCGCAATTGCTTGAGAGTTCTTGGCGAAGACATTTCCATAATCATCTTGATCTTTCACGAGTCTATTTTGATGCCCCGGTGTCATACGATGAATCCTAGGAATTTGACTGAGGAAACTCCAAACGCGCATTTCAGAGGATTCATCTTCAGATTATATTTCCGAAGATGCTGGAACACTATCTTCAAATGCTCCCAGTGTTCCTCATACGATTTGCTTTTAACCACGAGGTCGTCGATATAACATTCGACAATCTCATGTACGAGGTCATCGAAGATCTTTGTCATGGCCCTCTGGTAGGTGGCGCCAGCGTTCTTCAGACCGAATGGCATCACTTTGTAGCAGAATATGCCTAGCGGAGTCCGGAAAGCAGTGTGCTTTTGGACTCCAGGATGCATTTTGATTTGGTTGTACCCTGAGGATTCGTCCATGAAGGAGAAGACTTCATGGGTGGATGTGTTATCGATCATCGGCTCGGTAACAGGCACTGGGAAGTCATCCTTCGGAAAAGCTTTGTTGAGATCCCGAAAGTCTACGCAGATGCGTACTGTCCCATTTTTCTTCATTACTGGAACGATATTGGCGATCCAGTAAGGGTATTGAATTTCTTGGATGAAGCCAGAGTCGATTAGCTTCTTGACTTCGGCATTGATACTCATCTCGAGCTCGAGCCGCATTCTTCTTGGCGCCTATTTGACTGGCTTGACGTCCGGCGATATCGCCAGTTTATGCATAGCTATCTCTGGATCTAATCCCGGCATCTCGGAATAGTTCCATGCGAAACAGTCTTTATACTGCATAAGCACGTCCTTTAACATGGCCACCTGTTTCTCAGACAGCATCTCACTGACGAACGTTAGCCTTGGGTCGTTTGCCTTCCCCAAGTCGATTTTTCTCAGGTTGTCTGCTGTGGTGTGTATCCCATCTTCCAGCTCTTTCGGTGCCGGTGGAAATTCCAAGATCACCTCGTTCTCATCTTCATTTGCAAAGCACTGGGGAGGTCGTCCATATTCTCGTGCTCTCTCTCCTTTGAGAATGTTATCATATGGCAGGTACGAGCTCGTTTCTAAGCTCGATGCTGACCTAGACTTTCCCTCGTAGTGTAGGTTGCTCTCAGCTTATGCTTTCATGGCGGGACTACCCTCCAACTGTCGGATAGAGCAAACCTGCCTTGCTGATACTGATCCTCAACCCAGTCTTTGAAGGTGAAGCAGTCTTCAAGAGGATGTCCTACTACTCGGTGGTAGGAGCAATAATCCGGATGATGGACCTCATTTATCTGTTCGGGGTATCGAGACTCCTGGAGCGTCATCATTTGATACTTCATAACAAGGTTGAATATCTTCTTTGTCTTGTCTTGAGGGAAAGAGTACTCCCGACCCATCTTCTTCATAAAAGACGGGTTCCAGCTGACTTTTCCTCGCTCGCGTGGCTTCTTGGATCTGCTTCGCTGTCTTTGAACGTCGTCCTCATTCTTGATCTTATCATTGCTTCTGCGTCGGACTTTTCCATTGCCGCGAGAGCGCACAGCAGGCTGAGGGTGAAGGGCATCATCGCCTTCTCCTTCCATAGCCTGCTGAATGATAAGCTGCATCCTGGCTTTCTCGTAAATGGACATTCCGCAGCTATGGTCATTCCGAACCTTTTGACCCGCTTCTCTTATCAGCTTGTCAATCTGTTCTTCGAATGACGGGCTTGGTATTCTCACGGCGGGATCTCGCTCTGGTTCAACATCAATGCTATCTGGAAATGTATTCGCTTTTCCACCGGAGTTATTTATGACATGGAAGCCATGGAATCGCTCCCGTTTCTTGGACCGAATGTATCCAAGGACATTCGTCTCCATTCTCCCATTGGGCATCTTTCGCTAAGTCCCGGGAACGTCCCAAATCTTGTTATAGAACTGGGCTTGTCGAGCAGTCTGTTTGAAGGGTACGCCTTGGCTTCTTAATAGACTTTTCAATTCCTCTGCTTAGTAACTGGGAAGACGGATTAGTCGAAGTCTGTCGAGCGCAGGTTCAGCACCATGCCATACTTCTTTCTCCACCTTGGTCTCCGTGGATTGATAGAAAAGGATCGCCTTTTCACCCTTTTTCTTAGGTGGGACGTAGAAGGTTTGCAGCTCTTGCACGCTGTACGTATCAAGTGCATCAAGTTCTTTGTAATGCCGCTGCGGAACCATGGTAATTTGTAAGCTCTGGTCAGCCCCGGCAAAGGTCTGTTTTGACGAGCGGACGGAGAACACTGCGTTAGCCTTGTCTTCAGATTCACTGCCAAAGACCAAAATAGGAGTAGATGGTCCTGGCCTATTGCCTTGGGGTTGTCCCGAGTAGACCATCTCTTCATCTTCATCGGTATCGCTCCCGAATATTGGGATAGTGACGATGGCTTTTTGTTTATTCTCTGGTTTGCGACATCCTTCTATGTCTTCGAAGTCTGGTAAGAAGTACTTGGCGTTTTCATATTTGCGGACTTCATTTACGGAGAATGGGTTCAGCTCCCCTGTAACTGTATACTCGAGGCCGTCCTTGAAGTACTTCATACACTAATGTTGTGTAGAAGGGATGATGTTGTACTCATGTAACCAAGGCCTGCCGAGCAAAGCGTTGTAGCAAGTATTGGCGTCAATAACATGGAACTTGATGTCAGTGACGAGCAGCCTGAAGCGTAATGTCAGTATTACAGACCCGAGCATTTGTGATGATTGGGAGTCGAAACCGGAGATGGTAATTTTATCCTGAGCCAGGTGCTGCACGTTTATGCAAATCTTTTATTTTTTGCTGAAAGGACCACTTCCCACGGAGCTTCTTCTATAAATGAGCATGATGCCCCCGGCGTGTCCACCTTTTTAGGAGCGTTTGATTGAGAGATTTTACGATCAAAAATATAAGTTACCGCAATCAAGAACGGCGTCGCTTGGTAGCTAGCCGGTGAGTACGGATCGGTCCACAGGGATGTTGTGAATTTCCTAATCGCTCTTACGAGTTAATTCCGATGGATGTCGGATCTTATTGATTAAATCTAAAAACTAAATCTATCTAGATCTAAAACTTGCTAAGGTTAAGTTTAGGATAGGTTTGGAAATGCAAATAAATCTCACCGCTTTCTATACCCAAATTAAGATCTATGAGGTGTTATGGTAATTATTAATAAAGGGGATTAGAACCATTCGGGAAGATGTTTCTTCCTCTAGGTTCTTGTCTTTCCTTTATCAATCCTTACCCTAACCTCCATGGAAAACATGCTCAACCGGGCCTTTATACTACGGTATCACCGCTATCTCGAGGGATAGGGTGTCGTAGGGAGCGGTGTGTGCGTGTATGCATGGAGTCCTATTAAAAACGTGTGATGGGAAAGAAAGGGATGAAAGATCTCATCTCTCAAAAGCCTTCCCCAAAGCTAACCCTAACAAGAGAGGAGACTACTCGCTCATTAGGGAATTGAAGAACATGCTATCTATCTATCTATCTAGGGCAAGGAATTTAATCTAAATTAGGGCAAGGAATTAAAACTACTTACTTGATGGCTCTCTTCAAACATTTACACAAGACTTGTCAGATCTGAATAGATGAAATGAAAAGAGGCACCGATACTCTCCAAAAAAAAATCTGAATTTTATTAATGAAAGGAGGTATGACCTAATACAAGAATTTGGGTCTCTATATATAGGACATAGAAAACCCTAAGTTTACAATCGCCGCATATCTGCTTTTATAAAAATACCCCTAGGAAGACTAGTCAGCGTTGCCAGAGTTATGGAAAATTTTTACGCCACTACGGGCCATACACGGCCGCGGAACCGCGGCCGCAGCCCTGGTTTGGCCGCGGTTCCGCGGCCAAAAAGGAGACTTGTGGCTTGAAACATCTTGGGCTGGCTCTGGTCTTTCTGCTATTCCTATTTCTTTGGTTTGTTCTTCTGATTGGCTTCTAGGTTTCTTCCAGATCTCCCAGTGAATAATTGTAGTGGACTTTCACCGTTGCTTTGTGACGAACTCTTGAACCTTGCACTGCCTTGTACTTTGTGAACTGATCTTCGTGTAGGCTTGATCAAGATTCCACCATTTATTGGTCGTAGTCTCACTTTGTATCATATTTTTCATCAATTTCACTGTTTTAGCTCCGAGAACCTGTAACCTGTAACTAGGTAGCAGACATGGGTCAAAAGCACCTGTTTATTTGTAAAATGCATAAGAATGGGGAATATAATAATGCAATATTATGGTATGAACAAATACCCCCAAACTTATCTTTTGTTCGTCCTCGAGCAAACCTAGTTTTTATTCTCAACAAAAACCTAACCTCACTTTCGCAGGGAAACGCGATTGCACTGAGCTCGTGCAACAAGCCGTTAAACCTCTAGGTGTCCCTAGTAGGAGGAGTGTTGTCTCCTGAGGGTTTTCAGCGGATACTACCCACAAAATCCTATCAATTCGGCCCATTGACTTTTATTCTCCAATTAGGTTTTCCAACAAGGAATTCTATTATCTTCGACTCATAAATTATCCACCCGTATTCTTCACGCTTTCTTATCATTTAACTTAAGATTATATATATCCTTGTGAATTTACTTAGCTTTTGGCATCTCTTAAGTTTTCCTTCTAGGGTTCTATCTCAACTTAGGAATTTTTATCATCTCTACTAAAGATACAAGTCCTATTCTTCATTCATATCTCTTATCTAAACCCCAATCACATACCCCTACGTGTGTGTGTATATCACCCCTACACTTGAAAATTCAAATCAAGCAATCATACTCTTGTCCGTCGTCCAAAACACTTCTTAATAGGTGAATTTTTAGATGAATATCGCTCACACATCCTTCATACGACTGTTAATACTTCTTGAGGTACCGACATCCAATTACAAGATGTGTTTGCACATTAAAGCGTAATTCCTAGTCTTGCAACACCTAAGGCTTTAGCAGTGACTCCCAAACCAGTTGGTCTAAGGCATTACGTGATGAAGCACCCTTGCTAAATATTTTTCTATTTTTGCAGCCTTAAGTAATCACAAAAACCAGTGTTCATTTTTTTTATCTCTTTATTCACACTTGAATTTTTTTTTCGTACTAAGGACTTTAGACAAGAGCATTTCAAGGTCTCTTCTACTATTCCAAGTTTCAAGGTTCGTTTTTGTGCAATTTGTAGGGTATATATTTTCAGAATTTAGACTTAAGCTAGGAATTATTTTTCAAACTCATACTTTAATAAAAACATCAATACTCTTCCCTTGTTTTAACTTAGCCCAAGAAGTGAACTCAAAATTTGCCTATTTCTAAATAAACTACAAAGACATATACTGTCTACCGTTAAATTTCAAGAAAGGTTATTTTTAGGGGTTTTAATTTACTAAGTCTAAGATCTAGTTTTTCCTAGCTAGTCAACCTTTTTGTCAAACTCAAGTCAATTATGGCCAAAATTGAATACATTAATTTTTATAATTTTTAAAATTTTTCAATTTTTATGGGTTTTAAAATAAGTATGCAGATGCAAAAATATACATATGAATGCGAAGGAAGACGGTTTACCGAGCATACCCCCAAACTTAAACTTGACAGTGTCCTCACTGTCATGCTACACCAAGAGGGTCAAAATGTCGGCACTCCCCTGTTTATTTATTTATAATATTTTTTTTTATTGTTAGAAGAAAAACAAAAATATATACAACAAGGTTCCCCCAAACTTAAGTAAAACAGCGTTAAAGTTCAGAGTTAAGGAGGAGAAAAATCAAACTATACAAGGCCTTACACAGACCAAAAGTTAGCACCAACCATTCAAAAATTCTGTCGTGGTAATGGTGGGGTTGGTGAAAGAATGGAGTGTAAAGAAAAGAAATGAGAAGCACACGAGACCGTGTGGAGATAGGAACGGTATACGGTCTCGGTGGAGGAGAATGGCGGAGGGAAAAAGAAATGGTAGTGGTTCTACTTCTTCGAGTGGAGGTTGATTAATCACAAAATCCGTATCGTTTAAGAATGCGAGTTCGTCGGCGAAAATATTTTCGAAACTTTCATCGAAGGTCCAATTGAAAATTATCGAATTTAAAAGATCGGATTGTGATTCATCAACACTCGGTATCATTAAAGGAAGATTAGAAGAACCAAAGAAAGTGGGAATACGAACTTGAGGGTGGGGATGGAGTGTAGAAATTAGCACAATTTGTAATGACCGATGTGTAAAAAGCGATTGTGCTAATCTATCAACCCGCGGAAAAATGAGATTAAATCCCTCAAGATTCGTGAGCAAACATGGGTACGTCGAACTTGGTATTGGAGAGGAAAGTGTAACGGTCTCTTGCAAGGTCGGAACGAGGGCGGAGGGAAGTAAGTGAGGAAGGGTATCGGTCAAAGATTCAGGAGGGTGTACACAATCAGTGGAAGTGACATGATGAATTGGGAAATCCGACTCATCAAACAGAACTGGTTCATCCTCAATAATTTCCTCAATATTCTCTTCAAAATTTAGCTTATCCATGCCATTATCATCAAAATCAAGACGCATATGAAGTTCGGGAGAAACATTTAATGACTCGGGATGATGAATTGGAGATAAAATTTCAGTCAAATTTACGGGTTCATCATCCAAAATATTTCCGGCGTCTATATCCTCAATCAAGTGAAAATCAATTTTTTCGGACACCTCATCAAAAGCATGGATATTTATCAATTCAGGTTCTAGATTTGAGGTGTGAAGATCGAAAGGATTAGGTGTGGTTTCACTCGAAAGAGTCTCTTCACAATCTGGCAAATCAAGCACTACAAAGTCGCACAACTCATTAAATGTTTTATTTTCAACTGATGAATCATTTGGGACAATCGATGGAAAGCCGGAGTTGTGGGATTCAATTGGGTATGGGTAGGTTTGATTTGGAAAGGTTTAGAACTCTCCTCTCAAATTCTCACTCTGTCCAACCGCCTCCTCATACATTGGAATTTTTATAGCTAGTTGGAAACTAGCTACCGGTTCACTAGGTTGCATAAGGGCGGCCATGGACGCATCCACATTCCTCATCATCTTGTTTGTTGCTAAAATATAAGCTTCCAACGACTGTTCCAAACTAGACATGGGTTGTGAAGGGGTTTCGGTAAAAGATTCAAAATTGTTTGGATACGTGAAACTCCCAAATGGCTGTGTAGAAGCAATGTCTAGTGAAGGTGGGAAAGTCGGGCAGGACTGGTAGGAATTAGATGGTTGGACAGGAGTAGGATCAACATTTGTATAAAAAGGTGAATGGACTTGTTGATCCCTAGAACTGGATGTGTGGAGAGGAGTGAAAGATCGGTTACGAGATTGTTCAATGTGCTCAGCGATAGACATAGGTTTAGGAGTTACAACAGGACTCAAAAAAGTGGTATCAACGTATGAAGGTGGTGAAGGTTGACATGGTTGACACAAAGTGGATTGCAAAGTCGAACTGTTTCTCCTAGAAGCTTCTATTCGATCTTTCAAAGAAATTTTGGGTATGGAGGGGTCGTCCTTAAATCGACCGAAACAATTCACGTACGAAGCAAAGTTGGGTTCAGGATACCAAAGTTCGGCAAGAGATTTATGAGGTGGGGTACCCATGATGTAAGAGGGAGAAGAGAAAGAAGGTGGGTGGTGCAAAGAGTTCTTAGCGACAAAATTTGCAAGTCTTTTTGTAAAAAAAATTCCTTCTCTTTTTTTTTTTTATTTGGAGCTGTTTGCAAAAAAGATTTTCGATAAAGGGTTTTGACACAAATGCAATCAACCACAAATGCACAATCAGGCCTAGATCTAGGGTCACCTAGGTCAACTAGACAACTCCTAACTGTTCCAAAAAGCTAGAATAGGACCTCAAACCGCCTCTTCACCGCTAATTGCGGCCAGATAAGTGCCAGGTGAGTGGGAGGCTCTCCACTACAAGTAGTGGCCCTAATTAAGTAACCACTCGCCTTAGACACACTTGCCTAAACACCACAAAGTCAGGTTAGGATTAACGGCCGATGCCTACAACTAGTCCTCTGTCCTATTGAGCGCGACGTCCTTAGGGCTGAGTCTAGTATTTTTTAATTAAAAATGGTCAATGCAAATGCCTTATGTGATTTCTGGGGTCCTGGGAAGGGTGATGAAATCCTCACCAAATCTGGATTGGTTTCAAGCCCCTTAAAGTCTGATTAAAAATATGCAAAACAGTAACAACCACTTGCAATCAATTTTTTATTTAGCGCGGAGCAAAGAATCCTGCACAAGATTTGTTATTGGAAAAGGGAAGATTTTTTTGCGCAAAGAATCCTGCAGGAGATTTGACAAAAGATATATTGGGATTTGCAGAGGAGAGAGAAAGAAACAAGCAGTGCTTTTTTCCACCAGCTGAAGGCACCAGATAGCCGCGTTTCCGCGGCTAACAAGAACCTCGGGCGGCGATTCCGCGGTCGTCTCAGCGGCGCGGTTCCTGAGAAAAATTTCTAGATGCTGATGTCACCTAACCGCGGCCCTTCCGCGGCCAGAACGAGGTAATGCGGAGGATCCGCGGTGAACAAACAGGCTCAGTTCCCCAAAAAAATTTGTTCTCCTCTGGTTTGACTTTTCTCCTCTGTTCAGATCTGTCGTTTCTTGTTTTGATTTCTGGAATTTTCCAGATCCGAACTTCTTTTGTAAATCCTGCAAAATTCAAACAAAAATACCCTTCACAAAATACAAAGATTATAAATTTTTATATTTTTTTGATTTTTCAATTTTTTTGATTTTTCAATTTATATTAACCCGAAATTATAAAAAGAAAATAACACGCCATTCCCGGCAACGGCGCCATTTGATTGAGAGATTTTACGATCAAAAATATAAGTTACCGCAATCAAGAACGGCGTCGCTTGGTAGCTAGCCGGTGAGTACGGGTCGGTCCACAGGGATGTTGTGAATTTCCTAATCGCTCTTACGAGTTAATTCCGATGGATGTCGGATCTTATTGATTAAATCTAAAAACTAAATCTATCTAGATCTAAATCTTTCTAGGGTTAGGTTTAGGATAGGTTTGGAAATGTAAATAAATCTCACCACTTTCTACACCCAAATTAAGATCTATGAGGTGTTATGGTAATTATTAATAAAGGGGATTAGAACCATTCGGGAAGATGTTTCTTCCTCTAGGTTCTTTTCCTTCCTTTATCAATCCTTACCCTAACCTCCATGGAAAACACGCTCAACCGGGCCTTTATACTACGGTATCACCGCTACCTCGAGGGATAGGGTGCCGTAGGGAGCGGTGTGTGGGTGTATGCATGGAGTCCTATTAAAAACGTGTGATGGGCAAGAAAGGGATGAGAGATCTCATCTCTCAAAAGCCTTCCCCAAAGCTAATCCTAACAAGCGAGGTGACTACTCGCTCATTAGGGAATTAAAGAACATGTTATCTATCTATCTAGGGCAAGGAATTTAATCTAAACTAGGGCAAGGAATTAAAACTACTTACTTGATGGCTCTCTCCAAACATTTACACAAGACTTGTCAGATCTGAATAGATGAAATGAAAAGAGGCACCGATGCTCTCCAAAAGAAATCTGAATTTTATTAATGAAAGGAGGTATGACCTAATACAAAAATTTGGGTCTCTATTTATAGGACATAGAAAACCCTAAGTTTACAATCGCCGCATATCTGCTTTTACAAAAATACCCCTAGGAAGACTAGTCAGCGCCGCCAGAGTTATAGAAAATTTTTACGCCACTACGGGCCATACACGGCCGCGGAACCACGGCCATAGCCCTGGTTTGGCCGCGGTTCCGCGGCCAAAAAGGAGATTTGTGCTTGAAACTTCTTGGGCTGGCTCTGGTCTTTCTGCTATTCCTATTTCTTTGGTTTGTTCTTCAGATTGGCTTCTAGGTTTCTTCCAAATCTCCCAGTGAATAATTGTAGTGGACTTTCACCGTTGCTTCGTGACGAAGTCTTGAACCTTGCACTGCCTTGTACTTTGTAAACTGATCTTCGTCTAGACTTGATCAAGATTCTACCATTTATTGGTCGTAGTCTCACTTTGTATCATCTTTTTCATCAATTTCACTGTTTTAGCTCCGAGAACCTGTAACATGTAACTAGGTAGCAGACATGGGTCAAAAGCACCTGTTTATTTGTAAAATGCATAAGAATGGGGAATATAATAATGCAATATTATGGTATGAACAGCGTGCTGCTGTGGTGGGTTGACCTTCCAGTTTTCGGACAACGCGAACTTGCGCTGTTGGTACTGGTCTTCAACCCAGTTTTTGAAGACAAAGCAATCTTCGATTGGGTGGCCCACTATTCGGTGGTAAGGGAAGTAATTAGGATTGTTGACATCGCCCGATTGCAGTGGGTGTCTCGGATCCGGCAGAGTGATGTGCCTGTTGCGCACCGATAGTTCGAATAGTCTTCTCGTTTTATCCCGGGGAAATGAGTAAGGACGTCTCAACTTCTCTTTGAGGGCTCGCGGTCTGTTGTTTTGGTGAGCCACCGGCTTCGGGTCACTCGATTGTTGTTGAGCGTTGACGACGAAGTTCGCTTTCCCTTTCCCTTTTTCATTCCGGAGATTCGTTTTTGAAGGGGACGGTCTATGGCCCATTTGATCCATTTGGGTCAGCTTGTCAATCAAGGCCTGGAAGATGGTCGGCTTAAAGAACATCATAAATTAGGATATAGTTGCCTGAGGGTCGAGGGTCCCCACGAACATGCCCACGACATGAGCTTCTTCTATGCACTGTTCACACTTCGACCATAGATTCCGCCACCGAATTGCGTACTGAACCCAGGTTTCTCCCGGCTTCACCCTGGCATTGATTAATGCCATGATCGGGGTGCGCTCTCTAGCGCTTGCGAACCTTTATGTAAACAATAGCTCCATTTCTGCAAATGTCTTGATGGAATCATTCCGAAGCTCTGAATACCATTCAAATGCTGTCTCCGCCAAGCTGCCAACAAGTTGGCGAAGCAATAATTTGTCATCGCCCCCGGTGTTACCGCACAAAGCTCTGAATTGAGCAACGTGTTAGTGCAGATTGCCCGTCCCCTTATACACATGGAATTTGGGGATCGTATATCCTGGCGGGTACTTTATTTGGTCGACCCAGCCTGGGTAAGGTCGCCCATTTCTAACGACCTGGCCTGCCACTTCGTTCGCTTGATGAGCTCGTATTTGTTGAGCTATGTAATCATCAAGGGTAGCTTTAGAGATCGTCTCCTCCCTGGCTGCCGATAAAGCTGGAGGAGGGTTCGATGTCTCCCCTCTGTCATCTTTGATGATTATTGGAGGGTCTTCAGCTGGAGAATCCGGCTGGATCATCATCCCAACCATGTCTTGGAACAGAAACGCCATCTGTTTTATATTACCCGCTTGTTTCGCGGCCTCCTTATCTTTCTTTTCAAGGATCCTCCATAGGAATTCGGTGCCGGTCTCCTGCTCCTGGCGTTGTTCCGACGATACTTTTGGGCTTTCTTTCTGCCCAGTGAGTGCGGCCATCCTTGTCAGCATCTCCTGGAGATTTTGTTGTTGCTCCTGAGCTTTCGTCACAGACCGTGCGAGTGGTCGATGACTTACGGAAGCACGACTATCCTCTTTTCCGGATGCCATGTAGACGGTATGCACAACCATGCCCCCAAACTTGGGGAGTTTGGGTCCACTGCCTTTGATATTTTCTTCCAATGGTGGGAGATTTTCAGGCCTTCTCTTTTTGTGGGAGGTTGAGGTTGAGGGGGCCGTTGCAGCAGACACTCACGTAGATGATACCTTCTGTGGTATGGCGGAGGGATGGTCCTCCTCTTGCTGAGCCTTCGTCTTCTTCAGCCAGTGAGAGTAATCTTTGTCAATTACAGAGTCTTGGACTTTCCGCCAAACCCTGTGGATCTTGGGGGACAACCACTGAGCAGGCTGTTCTGTCTTCACCTGTGCTATGTTTTCAACAGGCGGAGGAGACTTCTTCAGTATGGCGGTTGGAGAGTTCTTACGCACCCTCCTGAGCAGCTCGAAGTTGTTCCCTGTTGGAACATCAGCATCAATTTCCACCATTGGAGCTGGTGGGGTAAGTCCAAAGGGGGAACTGCCCCAGCCTTCCTTACTCGGTGCCGGTGGCGACGTCGAGCATGTCGTACAGATGGGAATGGTTCAGTTATGGGAGTGGCTTCGTCACGCCCCCTATTCTGATGGGGTGTTGTTGGTGTCAGCCTGTCGAAGATCGACGTCCGCTGAGAGGGAACGGTCAATCTTGCAAAGGCCGACATTTTGGAAGGGGAAGCATTTTTAACGACCTCGCTTGCAGTAAGAGTTGGAACAGCCAGTCTTGTGAAGACAGATCCCTTAAAAGGAGAAGCCTCTTTGGCGACTTCGTCTGCCAGAGCTAGAATGGCTATCCGCTTCGGGAAAACACCTTCGGGTATCGCGGGCCTCTTTGTGGGCCCACTTGAGCTTTGGCTCAGCCTGTCGAAGACTGAAGCGGCGGACTTGAACGACCCGTTGAGAGAGGTCGTCGTAGTTGCAAGCCGATCGAAGACCGACTTCTTTGGAGCCTCTTGTAATGATATTGAAGCATTGAAGCTCATTGGCGGGAGCAT
Organism: Agapanthus africanus; assembly: GCA_030015575.1. Classification (NCBI taxonomy): domain Eukaryota; kingdom Viridiplantae; phylum Streptophyta; class Magnoliopsida; order Asparagales; family Amaryllidaceae; genus Agapanthus; species Agapanthus africanus. Next base: position 176,878,967 of record CM057339.1, on the reverse strand, counting down.
GGTCCTGAAGAACAGTCCAGTGGTGTCCTGAGTCACCTGTTCCACTGGCATTGCGAAGATGGAGGCCGCTTGGGTCCCATAAGTTACTCCTCCAGCAGGGACGGAGTGGGAGTTGTTGTTGCAATTGGTGCAGTTGGAAGCCATCGATGTCATCTTCTCTTCTGCATGGAGCAAGACACCAAATCTTAGTATCTCGAACCCAGGGAAAACCATATAAAACCGCGATTCATTCGCCAACACGACACACGAAGTGTGGAGTGGAAAGAGGAAAAGGTCTCACCGGGCGTGCCGGAATCTTTTTACCACCGAAAACGGAACCGCGTTGTCGTCTTGCTTGAATTTGGGGGCAGATGCTATTTGGATTTATTCGTCCACCTCTCCGAAGATTCCAAGTTGATTTATGGCACCATGTATTGAAGGTTTCGACGAATGCGGCCATTGTAGCAAACATCGTCAGATTCCCCCTCGTTGTGCGGGGTTTTTGATTGTAGGGATGCTCTTCCTTGCATGCGCAAACCCCTGCAGTTAATTACGTTACCGCGTAGCGATAACCACTTTCTCCTGCTCCAGAAGGTCACTTCGTGTCGTGTGTGTTTGTTTTATTTTTTGTTGCCCGTGGATTGTATACGGAGACTAATTTGTGTTGTCGCCCGTACGGCGTGGATAAGTCCAAATCCGTATTTTCTTAGATTTGGGTTTGGTTTGATTTAAGGATCGTTAACCTTGTTTGAGATTAAGATCGACTTAAATATTTGTTAAGGATACGTTAATCTGATATTGGACTAAGATCTACTTAACGGGGGTTCGGGATCATTTTTGATCCAATGAAAGAGAATTTGGGCTCTATCGTTTTAGTTTTAGGACGTTGCGGTCCATAACTAGTGTAAGGACATTACGGTCCATTATGGTATGCTCGTGGGTTTGAGAGCGCATCCAAGAACTGTTGGTGGTCAGGACCCTCCACCTCTCTGATATCGTTGAAGAATTACAACGACATGTATCGGAGGTGTGGAGAGATGTACCCTTGAACCGAACTCCAGCTTGAAGGGAGAGACCATGGTAGAACGAACATCATTTTAGATGCCATGTGTCAGGAGATCATTGGTCATCTTTGGAACTAAGATCAATTTGGGGAGACCTGAGTATAGGAGGGCTCGGTTTATTGATGGTCAAAAAGGATTTTAGCCTCAGGAGACTTGGCTAATTTGGGCTAGAGTTGGCCCCTCCACAGTGTTAAACACTGATAATTGTTTACCGCTCACGTACTCCCATATGAGGCTCTTAAGTAGTGTTAAACACTGAAATTTAGAGCGCTCACATATGACACGTGAGGCACCTGAATATTGGGCACTGTTTCTTTGGGCTTATTCCCTTGTTCTTTACATATAAGTGTTTAACATTTAAATCTTATAACCATCACATGTGGACACGTGTGGCACCCCCAAGTTGGGCACTGCCTCCTTTGGATTTATCTTCCTATTCTTTTCTAAGTGCTAAGCACTATTGGAGGTCGCGTGAGATCCCGTGACTCGATCTCAGTTGTTCTTTTTTGTTCCTCAGAGGTGCTCATGTGGGAACACGTGATCTGTCGTTATAGCGTTAAACGCTAATGTGCATGGAGCTCTTGATCTAAGTCTTGGGAATTTCAAATCCTTTGTTTTATAAGAATTAAATTCTTATGCAGGGTTAAACCCTAGTTTTAACAGAGGAATTAAATTCCTATGTCTTTGGAAGAATTAAATTCTTCAAACCTAGTTCTTTCCTCTGAGTTTTGGGACTGCATAACAGAATCTTCCCAATGAGAATTAAATTCTCAACTTATGGGGAGATCTGCTTCTGTAGACCTCAACCAGAGGAAGAACTAAGTTCTTTTTTGGAAGAGTTAAACTCTTGTAAAAGGAGATAAAATGATCTCTAGGTCTTTTCCCTCACCTAGGGTTTCTTTTTCTTCAAAGAGAACTCCTCTTCTTCTTTATTTTCTCAAATCTTATGGGGGTCTCTCTTCTCCCTCTCTCCAGTCTTGAGTCCTTTTTATAGTAGAGGTAAGTTTGTTGATTTAGTTAAAGAAATCTCTTATTGAGAGATTCTTTGATTGTTTCGGGGATTTTATCCACCGTTGGATCTTTGATCCAGGAACTTCTGTTTTACAGAGAACATTTTTCTAGTTTTTCAACAAGATTAGGAAAATATTTTTCCATACAGAGTTGTCCCCCTCCGAAAGACGCGACAGAGACGCGGCGAACGTCTTGCCTGAATTTCGGGGTAGATGCTAATTGGTGCTATCCGTCCACCTCTCCGAAGATGCCAAGCTGATTTATGGCACCATGTATCGAAGGTTTAAACGGATGCGTCCGATGTAGCAGATTTCGTCAGATTCCCCCTCGTTTGAGGGGTTTTTTTTATTGTGGGGACGCTCTTCCCTGCAGGCGCAAGCCCCTGCAGTTAATTACGCTACCGCATCGCGGTAACAACTTTCTCCTTCTCCAGATGGTGACTTCGTGTCATAGGTGTTTGTTTTGTGTTCGGTTGCCCGTGGATTGTATACGGAGACTAAGTTATACTGTCGCCCGTAGGACGTGGACTAGTCCAAATCCGTATCTTTCTTAGATTTGGTTTGAGGGGGTGTTTAAGGATTCGTTAGCCTTATTTGAAGCTAAGATCAACTTAAACGTTCGTTAAGGACACGTTAGTCTAATTTTAGACTAAGATCAACTTAACGGGATTGTTTAGATCCGACAAGAGAGCAATTGGGGGCTCTATTGTTTAGTTTAATGACGTTGCGGTCGATAAGTAGTTTAAGGACATTGCGGCCCAATGTTAGTTTTAAGACATTGCGGTCAAGGTTAAGGACGTCATAGTCCGTGGATTTAAGGAATCCACAGTCCGGTGTTAGTTTTAAGACATCACGGTCAAGGTTAAGGACGTCATAGTCCGTGAGTTTAAAGACCCCACAGTCCGTAGCAGTGTGTGGTTGTCGGGACCCGTCACCTCTCTGACGACGTTGAGGGATTACAACGACAGATATCAGAGGAGTAAAGAGATGTACCCTCGAACCGGGTGTAAATTGATTGGGGAGCAGTTGTGCTCAGTTCAATTTATATTGAGGCCTTATGGCCAAAATTGGGCTAAGTCCAATTAAAAAAATGTTTAACATTTTATTTATATTGGGCCTGTTAGGCATTTGCTTGGGCTCTGCCCTTTTTAATAATGCATAGCATTGGGCTCTGTAATTAAATGCATAGCATTTATATTTGGCCTGTTAGACCTTTGCTTGGGCTCTGCCCTTTTTAATAATGCATAGCTTTTTAGTGGTCTAATAGTGCGCCACGTGGATTGTCAGGCGCTTTGCGCCAATTAAAGAGCGCAATGCGCTAGCGCATGCGAAGGTGACACGTGTCACGCTCTGCGCTAAGCGCAAGTCTGTTAGCGCAACGTGCTTTCTGAGTGCGCTGCGCCAGTGAATGACACGTAGCGCGCTCTTGTGCAGTGCGCCACTTCAAGAGCGCAGTGCTCTGTTTTAGAAGCGCAAAGCGCAGATTATGTCTGTGGTTGACACGTGGCGCGTTCTGGCGCAGTGCCCCAATCCAAGGAGCGCAAAGGCGCATTTTAAAAGTGCAAGGCACTGTCCAATAGCGCAGAACGCATCTTGATCAAATTCAGATCAAAGAACAAGTTCTTTGTCCTCTTAAAAGAGGTTTTACCTCAAGATTCAAGAACCAATGGTTCTTATTCTCATCAAAAGGCTGGGCCTTTATATAGATCAAAAGATCTAAGAATGAAGTAAGTTACTTCTTTTAATCTTTTATAATTAGATCTTTTTGATCTTATTTCTTTTTTTATTGAAGATCTTGATCTTGTTCTTAGATCTTTGATCTTTTTAGAAGAAAAATCTTCTTTTAATGAGATGTTTTCATCTCTGTTCTTCCAAGAATCAAATTCTTTATCTTTAAAGATGAAGAAGATGATCTTCTTTCTTCAAAAACTTGCCTTTCTTCTCTTTGAGTTTTTCTCAAAGTTTTTTAGAGGGTTCTCTCTCTTCTGTATCTATATCTCTGTGTGTGAATTGGAGTCTAGGGGCCTTTATATAGGGCCAATTGATTTGTTAAGTTAGTTACAGAGATCTTTCTCTGATTGATCTGGGGATATTTCCCCACCGTTGGATCTTTGATCCTAAGGCCTCTGTTTTACAGAAGACAATCTTCTTATTTTAATAATATTGGAAAGATCTTTCTAGAATTTTAATTCTGATTAATTAATAATTTATTATTTAAATTCCAGTGCTGGCGCAACTGGCGCTGGCGCAACTGCGCTTGACACGTGGCGCGCAGCGCAACTGCGCTAGCACGCCACTGTTTGATACGTGGCGCGCAGCGCAGAGCGCAAGAGATCTGAAGCATTGCTTCATTTTAAAATTTGAATTTTGAAACAGAGCTTTGCTCTGATTGGGGGTGCGCTGCCTTGGGCGCAGCGCTCCTGGCGCTGGCGTGTCTGCTTTTAACACGTGGCGCGCTGCTCGCAGCGCGAGGAATCTGAAGCGTTGCCTCAATTTTTGAATTTTGAAATTCAAACAGAGTTTTGCTCTGATTGGGGGAAACAAATTCCCCCCCACCGTTGCGCTCACGTGGCACATACGTGAGTGCAGCGGTGGCAACATCTGAACCGTTGGATCGACTTAGGAGTTGAAGAGGCGCTTCAGCGCCTATAAATAGGACCCTTGGTCCTCAGATGATTATCATCTCCTTCAAGAATTTTATTTTCAGAGCCTTGCTCTCATTTTCAAGAACTTCAAGAGTTAAACTCTAGAAATTTTTTAGGTAAAAATTAAATTTAATTAAATCAATTTTAATTAACAGAGCCTTGCTCTTATAGATCTTTTGATCTAAAGAAATCCCCTTTGGGGTTTCATAAACAGAGTTTTGCTCTCAAGAACCCATAGATCTAAAGAGATCTTGTTTCAGGGTTTCTTAACCCATGAACAGAGCTTTGCTCATGGACAATGTATAGATCTTTTGATCTTCTGATGAAGAACTCTTAAGAGTTTTTTTATGGATCTTTAAGATCCCAGAACTTTAATTCTTAGGAATTAATTTTTCTTTGATGGATTTTTTCATCATCATTACAGAGCTAGGCTCTTTAAGGAATTTTATTCCCTTGTGACCAGAGTTTGACAAGTGTCACTCTGTGACAGAGCTTTTTTCTCTGAAAGGGAGATTTTCTCCCTGTCTCGAGGGATTTCTCATTTAATGAGAATATTCTTTGAGGATTTCCTCATTAATTGACAGTCTCATCCAATGATGAGGCGGTCTTATTAACTGATGCATTGTCATCTTGATTTTGTGGGTCCCCCTTTGGTCCCCTCTCCACTGCATTGCAATGTGGTACAAATTTTAAAGTACCAAGTGTCGGAATTTTAAAATTAAATTATGATACTGATAATTGAATTTCGCTTTTTCTTGCAGGCAACATGTCTTCTGACCTTTCGTTCCTGTTTTTCCGCTCAGAGGGAGAATTCCCTGAGGCGCCGGTGGACCGGGAGGTTCTTACTCTCATTAAGGACTATGACCCAGAATATAAGAACCTTCACCTGTGGGGTAGGTGGTACAGTGAAATTATCAAAGGTCGCCGAAGCTTCCCTTGCGCGACGCCGTCAGATCCAATCTCGTCAATTTCGTACGCAGATATACCCCCGGTGAACTATGCCGTGGAGGTTGTAAATTGGAATTCGGAGGGTCTTTTCAGCCTTCGATTGCTGCCATACCCGTGCAGTTGCCGGCAGCCGTGGATATTTTGGGACGGCGCATATGCCAGGGCGAGTCGCGCCCTTGGGGACAACCCTACAACATTGGATTGACCCCTCTACATTCGGCCGGGTATTTGCAGTGGGCCAGGTTCATCTTGTCAGCGAAGAAGGCGTATTTGCTGAAGATCGGTCTGTACCCCGCAGTTTACGCCTCGCTGTTCGAGTACTCTGCTCCTCCGACGTGGTGGGTTAAGGCGTTCGTGGAACAATGGAACATCCCCACCCATACCTTTCTTCTGATGGACAGGGAAGTCTCCATCCCCCAAGAAGAATTTGCTGAGATTTCCGGTCTGCCGGTGAGGGGGGAGCACTATGAGGAGTTGCTTCCTCCTGATGAATATGTCTTCGCCACTAAGCCGTTGGTGATGGACCTAACGCCGGAGAATGCTATTCAGCACCAGTTTCCGAGTCTGGTAAAGGTGCTGAATATGTATAAAAGTCTCTACTTGGAATCGGGAGGCCGGGGAGTTAGTTTCGCAGACTTCATCGCCCGCTTTCTTCAACCGGAGATTCTATCGCAGCGGGGCGAAAAATTTGCCAAGCTTGATGACCCTTTCGGCCTGGGCTTAGATCGTCGACCAGCACTGGAAGCCGATCAAAATGGTTTTTACCTCCCCGATGCTGCAGTCATCCCCTTATCGGAAATCGCCGCTCCGGGCATCGACGGGGAGACCTTCTTTCTCGGGTTTTTGGGGCTATGGCTGTGCTGGTTCGCGCTCCCCATTCACCCACGCTACATGAGGCCGTCCGTCTTCTACCCAGTGCATCGGATGGTGGCTGGCATGCAATTGTCCATTGGAATCGCCGGGTTGGCCCACTTGTACCATGGTCTCAGCGTGGCGGCGGACGCAAATGAACCGGGGGTGCAACCCGCCAATTTCCCGATGCACTACTTTACTTCATGGATGGAAATGCATATGCTCGGGGTATTTGGTATTCACAAGAGGCCCTCGTTCTACGAGAAGTGCAGACTCCCGAGAGTCATGCGGCTGATTGGTGCTTCTATTGTGAATCCGCCTCCGCGGGAGGCTAAGGGGTTGCTTCTTCGTCCGCGCACGGTCGGAGCAGGCATTTCTTTCACGGACAAGGTCATGACAATCGGCCCGGAGACCTCCAAGGCGGTGTTGGCGTTGCATGACAATTTCAAGGACGGGGCCTCTGTATTGAAAGCCCGGGAGATTCTTCATCTATATTCCATCCGGCCGGGCTTCCTCGTGTTCAGGCAGAACGATGCGGTGCTTTTTATGAGGTACAACCCCCATCGGTTTGCCCAACAAGTAAGCTATAACCAGGGGGTCCCACTGGAGGCATTTTTGGAAGAGCCCGCGGTCACCAGGGAGGGAATACGGAGCGCACTGCATCACTTTATGTGGTTAAACACGGGCTCCAACATCTTCATTAGCGAGCCGAGTTGCATTCTAAGGGCCCTCAACGTGTACGGGGCTTGGTATCAGCACGCGATGGGTGCCGTTATCCGGAAAGAGAAGCGGTTGCTGCTTGACCGCAAGGGTGCGCCCCCGCCAGCGATCGCAAAGTCCCCCTAAGGCAAAGGACCCATGTCCTTCCTCCACTAAGAGGAGATGCTGGAGATGAGCCTCCGCGTGTGCTAAGCCCCCCGTGTGGATTGCCCCATGATACTGTAGACATGCCCTCAGCGCCCCGTGCTCCGGTGGAGACGGTAAATGTGGTTTCGCCTGAATCCGGCGTGGGCTCGGACATCGGGACCCGCCGTCCCAAGGTGCCCACGAAGCGTAAGTTGATTTTGGGTGCGACCGGGGTTCGCGCGCAGAAGAGGAAGAAGAAGTCGGTTCTTTCTCTTGATGCCGTACTCGGCTTAGAGCCTCAGGCCCCTCTTACCGAAGGCCTAAGTGAGTATGGAACCAATGGGGGTTTCTTCATAGAGCCAGAAGACACTGATCTGGCGGCCGCCATCGCAGCTTCTGAGCAATTGGCAAGGCGCGACGCGTGGTTGGCTAAACTCACGCAATCAGGTAATCACAAGTTGTATTTTTCGTCATTTCATCGTATCTTTATCATTGTTTTTTGACTTAACGCTTTTCCTTTTTAAACAGGTATTTCTACCGAAGAAGCCATCGCTGCTTCTCTCAAAACTTTGGAGGAGGAAGAGAGGAAACGCGCTCTATCGGGTGTTGGTATGTCTCGGCTCATTGAGTCTTCATTCTCCTTTTTTATGGCCAATCTAAACCTTTGCTTATCTCATTGCAGGGGCCACAAGACCTATCTTGCAAGCTGATACAGGAATTATCCCCGGGCCAGCTACCAAAGTCCCGGCCTCTTCGGGGTTGCCGCAAGAGGCCCTACTTAAAAAGCCGATGATAGATTCCTTGAAGGCCCTGGAGGCAACCCTGAACGCGGACGACGACGCCTTGCTGAAGAAGGCTTCCAAAAGGTCTGTCGTGACGGCCCGGGAGGAAAGGAAGCGCCTGAGGCGCGCAGCGAGGGAGCGTAGCGCTGCTTTGGCCGTGGGAGCGGGCTCAAGCGCCGTTACTCCCGCTGCTACTCCTTCAGAGGAGCTCCCGGTCGCCTTGTCTACTTCTCATAGACGGGCGGCGCGTGCAGCTCGGGAAGCCAACGGTAAATCCGTCTCAGGTAATGTGCTTTCGAGGCTTTTTTATCAAAGTTTTAAAACCGTCGGTTCTTATATATCTTGTCCTGCAGGGCCGAGTCTTACTGAAGGAGTGGCGGCAACCATTGAGCCTGAAAGGATAGTGGAGAAGGTAGCAGCTGAACCCGAGACGACGGTAGGCGGTGCAGCCGTAGTTACCGGGCCCGAGCTAGTGGCTGACGAGACAGTCACGACTATTATGCCCGAGACGGCCACCACTGCCGAGCGCGAGGTGGCGGCAGATGAGACGGCTGCTACAACCGAGCCTGAGGTAGCAGCGGATGAAGCGGCTGCGACCGACGAACCTATGGCAGCGGTGGACGAGACGGCTGCGACCGCTGAGCCCGAGGTGGTAGCGGGTGAGACGGGCATGATCGCTGAGCATGAGACGACCGCTCTTTCTTAAGAGTCGGGCACCGCTCCGATCATCGCTCTCCCTGCTTACGAACCTTTGTCGTCTCCTGGCCTCGCGAGCATGACGACGGCTCCTGTAGAGTCGGGCGATGAGGCAACGGGAGGTGAAACCATGCCAATGGAGGAGGGAGACGCCACCATTTCGGCTGGCGACTCATCAGGTAAATTTTGGGTTACCGTCCTTCTTTTTATTCTGCAATCCTTCCTGACAGGGCTTATCTTGTTTCTAACGCAGGTGCGGCTAGTGTTGATGCCACTTTACCCGAGGGAGCGCCGTCACTTACCGCCCTGACGGTGGACACATATCTACCCTCTCTCGTACCGTCGTAGATGCTGGAAGGTATGGATTTGCAACCCATCAGTCTTATCTTGGCTGCATAATTTATGTACTGACATTATACTAATGCGTCTTTGAAGGAGTCCTTTTTGACCACCTGTACCAGGTGTTGCATCCCCACTTCTCCTTCCCGTCGGAGCTTGCTTCATCCAGTGGCGCAGGTGAATATAGTTTTCAATTAATGCTCTTTCTTTTACCGATAATGAACTTATTTCTGATTCTTCTTTTGCCCTGATTGCAGTGGTACAGATTGAAGGAGGAGATGCAAGATCAGTTGCGCCACCGGTCCTCCCGGCCTTGCCACCTGTTGCAGCTGGTATAGTAAATTCCATTGTCCATGAATCTCTTATATTTCTAGATCCGTCATCTGATTGTGATTTGTTTTGCAGCTGTCGCTCCGACTCCGGCCCCTTTCGAGTCTCGCATTATGATGTCGGCCGGCCTATTCTCCAGACGTCCATCCTCAAAGGGTGCTACGATGAGTCTGAGTATGCTGAGCGAGTGCGTTTTTGGAGCTTGATGCAGAAGCTCCTACATCTGCCGCAGATTTCGCTGCCGAGGTTAATCCGATACTGGCGACGCTTGTAAATTTCCATAATGAAGGCATCGTCGAGTCTTGGGTTAATCACTGCAGGGAGATTGAGGCCTGTCTGCATCAGCTTGAACTTATGCGTCCGGCACCTGAGATTTTGGCCACGAGCACTCAACGGGTGGCATGGATCGAGCAGAGCGCTTCTTACTTCCGTCATCTTGAACAAGAAGTGGCTTAAAGCGGAGGGAATGCAAAGAAACTTCAAGCGAGTCTGCTCGACTGCGTGCTGAGGTCGACGCGTACACTGCCCGGGTGAAAGTTATCTTCGAGTGCCTTCTGCAAAGTATCTCTGATGGGTTAGCATTGAAGCAGAAGCTCGATGCCATTGAGCGTGATGCCCAAGGTCGTGAAGCAGCTCAGCCAACCGTCGAAGAACAACTTTCCTCCTACTTGCAGCAGCGAGCCCAGGTGGAAGCAGAGTTGGCCGCGGCATCCGATCATGAGAAGGCGCTGAAGGAAGTGCGAGAGCAACTTGCGGGTTTGTTGAAGACGCTTCCTTCTCCATGAAAATTTTGTATCATTTGTAATTGTGAATAAAATGTATTTGTTTCTTTTATTCTTTAACACGATGTATTTTGTACTCAATCGAATTCATGAATAAAAGATATACGTTCTTCATAATGTCTTGTGTCATTTCTCTGCTTTTTTCTTTCTTGCTGTGTTGTTTGTCATGTGATTTTAGCAAGTGCGGTCTGTAGATAGCATATAGCTGTCAGTCTTAGGCTCTTTGTAGAGTGGCGATGGCTTAGAAAATAGGGTTAGGATCTGTCACCTAAGACTTTTCAACTTTATGAGCCGTGAGGGTCTCATAAAGAATTTTCTCCCTACCGGCCGGGAGGGTCCCGTAGGTGTAATTTTCTCCTTAAGAATCGTGAGGATTCCTAAGTGTGTTTTCTCTTGAGAGTCGTAAGGATCTCACAAGAGAATTTACTCCCTTACGAGTCGTGAGGACCCGCAAGTGATGGGTGAAGTTGCCCTTATCCGCATTTCACGGAATCAGGGGTTGCTCTGGGTGCTTCCCACGGTTTCACTGCCGTGCTTGGCGAGGACCAGGCTCCGCTCTAGACATTTTCCAGGCTGCCGTAGTTTAAAGACATCGCGGTCGAGGTTCAGGACATCATAGTCCGTGGATTTAAGGACTCCACAGTCCGTTGTTAGTTTTAAGACATCACGGTCGAGGTTAAGGACATCATAGTCCATGAGTTTAAGGACCTCACAGTCCAATGTTGGTTTTAAGACATCACGGTCGAGGTTAAGGACATCATATTCCGTGAGTTTAAGGACCTCACAGTCCGATGTTTGCTTTGGATGCTTCCCACGGGTTCACTGCCGTGTTTGGCGAGGACCAGGCTCCGCTCTGGATGCTTCACATGGGTTCACTGCCGTGCTCTGCGAGGACCAGGATCCGCTCTGGACGTTTTCCATGGGGTCAGAAGTGACGTTATCCGCGTTCCACGTAACCAGGAATTTCCTCTAGATGCTTCCCACGGGTTCACTTCCGTGTTTGGCGAGGACTAGGCTCCGCTCTGGATGCTTCACACGGGTTCACTGCCGTACTCTACGAGGACCAGGATCCGCTCTGGACGTTTTCCACGGGGTCAGAAGTGACGTTATCCATGTTCCATGTAACCAGGAATTTGCACTAGATGCTTCCCACGGGTTCACTGCCGTGTTCGGCGAGGACTAGGCTCCGTACTGGATGCTTCACACGGGTTCACTGCCGTGCTCTGCGAGGACCAGGATCCGCTCTGGACGTTTTCCACGGGGTCAGAAGTGACATAATCTGCGTCCCACGTAACCAGGAATTTTGCTCTGGATGCTTCCCAATGGTTCACTGCCATGTTCGGCGAGGACCAGGCTCCGCTCTGGATGCTTCACACGGGTTCACTGCCGTGCTCTGCGAGGACCAGGATCCGCTCTGGACGTTTCACACGGGTTCACGGACGTGCTCTGCGAGGACCAGGCTCCACTTTGGACGTTTTTCACGGGGTCAGAAGTGACGTTATCCATGTTCCATGTGACCAGGAATTTTTTTGATTATATCCGCATTTCACGGAGTTGTGATTTGACTCTCGGTTATCTGTATACCACCGAGTTATGGAACTGGGAGTTTCCGCTGTTCCGCTTTGCTTGATGTTGTGTCTGCTGGGACAAATGTTGAGATGATTTCCAGACTATCTGTGACTCATCGAAATCTGGCTTCTTCTTCTGATGAAACCTGGGAGAGAAGGAGTGTGATTCCTTCTTTGTTTGCGCCCTGGATTGTATACAGAGATTGATGTAACATCACCTGTAGGGCGTAAATTTCATTTTTATTTTTATTTTATTTCTTTCCGCGATGCTCTATCATTTCAGCTTTGATATCGCGAAGGTCGCAATTGCCTATCATTTCGGCTATTTTTCGCGGTGCCCAATCATTTCGGCTATTTGTTTTATTTTTACTCGCTGTTTTTTATTGCGAGTTGCCCAATCATTTTGGCTATTTTGCATGCATACATTTTTACTTGTTGATTTTGTCGCAAGTTGCCCCATCATTTCGGCTATTTCGTATGCATGTGTGACTTGCTGGCTTTTCGCCGCAAGTTTGGGATTAGACACCGATTTCAGCATCAGCACCGCTACAACTGGGATATTGCCAGGAGCGAATCATCATTTGCCTCTGTCGATGTCGAACAAAGGTGGCTTAGTAAACAGGGTTGAGATCCTGTCGACTAAGGCTTTTGACTTCATGAGCCGTAAGGGTCTCACAAAGGTATTTCTCCCTACAAGTCGTGAAGATCTCGTAGGTGTGTTTTCTCCTTAGGAATCGTGAGGATTCCTAAGTGTATGGCTCCTTGTAAGTCGTAAGGGTCTTATATGAGAATTTTCTCCTTACAAGTCGAGGGGACTCACAAGGGTTGCTCACCGTGCGAACATATCCCTAGTCACAGATGGGACTTGGTTAGGGAAATGTTTATTCACGCCCGTGGATTGTATACAAGGGTCAGTATTGAGCTGCTTGTAGGGCAATATCGAAGGTTGTGGGGGTTGCTTAAGAACGGGTTCAGGTCTCTGTAACTTAAGACTTTCAAATCTTATGAGCCGTGAGGGTCCCATAAGAGAGTTCTCCTTACGAGTCGTGAGGATCTCGCAAATGTAATTTCTCCTTAGGAATCGTGGGGATCCCTAAGTGTGTTGCTCCCTTGTGAGTCGTAAGGATCTCACGCGGGCGGTTTCTCCTTACAAGGTCGAGAGGACCCTGTAATTGTCTTTTAACTAGGTTGCGCCCTTTCGGGTTTTCACAAACACTCGCCGGTAGCCCTGCTGTTTTTACTCACGGAGCCCTTTCGGGTTTTCATCCATGCCCATTTTGCTTATAGACATACCGTTTTTTCTCTTTTTTTTTATTCTTCTCTTTATATATATATATATATATATATATATATAACGAGGTTGCGCCCCTTCGGGTTTTCACAAACACTCGCCGGTAGCCCTGCTGTTTTTACTCACGGAGCCCTTTCGGGTTTTCATCCGTGCCCATTTTGCTTATGGACATACCGTTTTTATTTTTATTTTTATTTTATTTATTATTTATTTTATATCTGCTTCGGGATACTTCTGCGGCGGAGTTATCCTCCAACTGTCGGATAGAGCGAACTTGCCGAGCTGATACTGATCTTCGACCCAGTTCTTAAAGGTGAAGCAGTCTTCGAGAGGATGTCCTATTGCTCGGTGATAAGAGCAATAGTCTGGATGAGAGACCTCGTTAGCTTGCTCGGGGTGCTTGGACTCCGGGAGTGTAAGCATTTGATGTCTTATGGCAAGATCAAGTATCTTCTTTGTCTTGTCTTGAGGAAAAGAGTACGCTCGACTCATTTCTTTATAAGGGACAAATCCGGACCGCTCGATTCCCGATCGCGTGACTTCTTGGTCCCGCTTTGTCGCTGTCGAACGCCTTTTCCGCTCTTTGACTTGTTTTTGCCTTTGCGTCGGGCCTTTTGCACAACAGGTTGACAGGGAGCGGCATTTTCATCTTTCGCAGCCTGTTGGAGAAGGCGTTGCATCCTGGCTTTCTCGTAGATGGCCATTTCGCGATTATGGTCATCTCGGACCTTTTGACCAGCTTCCCTTATAAGCTTGTCCATTTGTTCTTCGAACGACGGACTGGGCATTTTTACGTCGGGGACTTTTTCTGGTTCAGGATTAGCACTCTCCCATTTAGCATCTCCTTCTTCATCAAAGTCATGTACGACGTAGCAGTCGCGGAGTAGCTCCCGTTTCTTGGACCGAACGTATCTAAGCCCGATTGTTTCCATTCTCCCATTGGGCAACTTGCGCTGAGTTCCGGGAACGTTCCAGTTCCTATCATAGAACTTAGCTTTTCGAGCGGTCTTTTTGAAGGGTATCCCTTGGCGCTTCAATATCCTTTTCAAGCCTTCTGTGTAGTATCTAGGAAAACGGATGGGCTGGAGCCTGTCAAGTGTAGAATCCGCGCCGTGCCAGATTTCTTTCTCCACTCTTATTTCCGTGGATCGGTAGAATAGGATTGCCTTTTCGCCTTCTCGCCTGGGAGGGACATAGAACGTCTGCAGCTCTTCCACACTGTAGGTATCAAGCGCGTCTAGTTCTTTATGATGTTTGGGCAGAACCATGGCAACTTGCAAACTTTGCTCTTCATCAGCGAATGTTTGTATTGAAGGCCGAGCGGAGAATATTGCGTGGACCTCATCTTCCGAGTTACTGCCAAAGATCAACATAGGAGCGGACGGTCCCGGCTTGTTGTACTGGGGTGGGCCTGAATAAATCATCTCTTCCTCTTCCTCAGTATCACTCCCAAAGACTGGAATAGTGGTGACAGCTTTGTCCTTCGGTTTGTGACATCTCTCCGTGTCCTCGAAGTCTGGTAAGAAGTATTTCGCATCTTCGTACTTTCGGACTTCGTTCACGGAGAATGGGTTCAACTCTCCCGTCACAGTGTACTCGAAGCCATCTTTAAAATACTTCATACACTGGTGCTGTGTAGAAAGAATAATGTTGTACTCATGTAACCAAGGCCTACCGAGCAAAGTATTGTAGCAAGTCTTGGCGTCAATGACGTGAAATTTAATATCCGTGACGAGTAACCTGAAGCGCAGCGTCAGTATCACAGACCCGAGAGTCCGTGATGACTGGGAGTCAAAACCAGAGATGGTGATTTTATCATGAGCGAGATGCTGGACGCTCATGCAGATTTCCTTCAACACTCGCACGTTTAGGAGATTGACGGAAGACCCATTGTCGACCAGGATTTTGCCTATCTTTATATCGTGGCAGTACCCTGAGACATAGAGGGGACGGTTGTGCTCGCACGTCCCGAGGAGGAGGTCTTCATCGCTGAAGGTGATATCGGCTGTGTGTACTTCCTCCAGCTCGCCCTTCATCTTTTCTTCGGTGAGAAGAGCTTGGAATTGCTCTAACTCTTGTAGCGCCTTGATCAATGAATCTCTCGCTTCTTTGGATAGTAAAAAGGCATCGAGAATGCTGAGTTGTGAGGGCAATTTCCTCAAGTGCGCCAAGACATTGTAGTCCACCTTGTTCTTCTTTGGCGGGTCCTTGGCGGTCAACTCTTTCATGACTTGGTCATCGAGGGCGATATCCTCGGAGATCTTTTCTTTTCCCTTATCTTTTTTACTCGTGGATCCAAGATTCTTTTCTGGAAGCGTGTGATTGCGCAGCTGGATGTTTTCACAGGCTTTTGGTTCTTCCTCCTTTTCCAATGCGGATTCTTTAAAGAGGGGGCCAAGAGCCATTTCTTCGTCAGAGTCGCTTCCGAAAGTGAGAATTTGCGATCCCCCGGTGTTGACCATGCGACAGTTACCGGTGTGTCTTTTATGCTCCTCAGTCGCACTTCTTTGCTCCCGTTGAGTTTTGCGTTTCATCCGCTTAAAATGTTGCCGGTGAGCAACATATCCCTGCCACCATCTTTTAAAAGCATGACATTCCTCAGTGGGGTGCGAAATCTTTCGATGATATGAGCAGTAGCTAGGATGCATCTTTGCTTCACCGGGAGTGTTTCCTTCGGAGGGCTGTAGCTTCATTCCCATTGATATGGCTTTAGCAAACCTTTTCCTCGTCTTGAACTTGTTTTTATCCGCAACGGATGTCTTTTGATTTGGCGGGAGTGTCTTGACTTTTTCGTCCAATCGCCGGCGTTTGGCTCTTTCAAATATGGTCGTCTCGCGCTCCCGATCAGCTTTACTTTTCAGGAGAGCTACGTTGAGGAATGCATTAATTATTTCATCTGATGGCCCCAGAAGTTCCGGCTTAGGATCTGCCCCCAGCTTCTCAGTGCAAGGAGTTTTTTCATCGTCTGTAAACGAGTGAGAGATCACATGACAACTTGCCACGTATCCCTCAGATTCATCCGACGAGCTTTCTCCATCATCTTCCTCCTGAAAGACGTAGCTGAGGAACTCTTGGAGCGTGATGGGAGTCCGCGCCTTCTGATTATACTCCTCCAGCGCGTTGATCTGTTTCTGCAGGTCCATGCGCTTGTCACCAGGCTTCACGGGCTTTTTGGATTTCTTCTTTTTCTTCTTTGAAGATTTTAACGGCTGGGTGTGAGTGCTTGGGCCATCACCACCAATCTTTGGAGTTGGGCGCGGCATCAGCATTCCTTCGATGATCTGGGGTTCCAGCGGGTTCTTCCACCTGATCGCCGGGTATGTCTGGAGATCATTCAGCATCCTTTTGGTTTTGGCTGAAAGAACGACCTCCCATGGGGCTTCCTCAACAAAAGAGCATGTTGCCCCCGGTGTGTCCGTCTTCTTAGGAGTGTGCGGTTGTGGTGGGTTTACTTTCCACTTCTCAGACAGCGCAAACTTGCCCTGTAGGTACTGATCCTCGATCCATCCCTTAAAGACGAAGCAATCCTCGATCGGGTGACTTACCATTTGGTGGTAAGGGCAGTAATTGGGATTATTCACTTCGCTGGGTTGCGGCGGTCGCCTGGGATTCGGCAAACTGATAAGCCTGTTGCGCATAGCCAGCTCGAACAGCCTCTCGTCTTGTCCCGTGGGAATGAGTAAGGATGCTTCATTTTCTCATTATAATAGCGTCGTCTCTCTTCCAGTTGATCTGCTAGCTTTGGGGCATTGGGCTGTTGTTGGGTGTTCGCGACGAAGGTTGCCTTCCCTTTACCCTTGTCGTTCCGAGGTTCCGGCTTTGGGGGAGACGGTCTGTGACCCATTTGATCCATCTGGGCTAGCTTATCAATTAAACCCTGGAACGTGGTCGGTTTAAAGAACATCATGAATTTTGAAATAGTTGCATGAGGGTCTAGGGTGCCCACGAACATGCCCACCGCTGGTGCTTCTTCGATGCGTTGTTCGCACTTCGACCACAGGTTCCGCCATCGGATTGCATATTGAACCCAAGTTTCGCCCGACTTCACCCTTGCATTAATCAACACCGTTATCGGGGTACGTTCGCTGGCGCTCGCGAATCGCTGAGTGAATAGCAACTCCATCTCTGCGAAAGTTTTGATGGAGTCGTTCGGAAGTTCGGAGTACCACTCAAACGCCGTTTTCGACAAGCTGCCGACGAATTGGCGGAGCAAAAGCTTATCATCGCCCCCGGTGTTGCCGCAAAGAGCCCTGAACTGGGCGACATGTTGATGGGGATTGCCTGTCCCCTTGTAGACATGGAATTTTGGGATCGTGTAGCCCGGCGGGTATTTTATCTGATCATACCAGCTCGAATATGGTCGCCCCGTCTTGACAACTTGGCCGGCTGCCTCATTTTCCTGGTGAACTCGTATTTGTTGAGCAATATAATCATCCAGGGCGGCCTTGGAGATTGTTTCCTCTTTGGCTGTTGAAAGAGACGGAAGTGGATTTGACGTTTCTCCTCTGTCGTCTTCGAGGATAATCGGAGGATCTTCAGCTGGGGGATCCGGCTGGATCATCATGCCCACCATGTCTTGGAACAGAAGAGCCATCTGCTTTATATTGGCCGCTTGCTCCACAGCCTCCTTGTCCTTCTTTTCAAGCATTCTACGAAGGAATTCAGCATCGGTCTCGTGTTCGCGACGTTGTTCGGATGACGCCTCCGGGCTTTCTTTGGGCCCGGTGAGTGCGGCCATCGCAGTCAGCATCTCCTGGAGCTTCTGCTGCTGTTGTTCCTCGGCTCTTGTGATGGATCAGGTGAGTAGTCGGTGGCCCGTCAAAGCTCGGCTATCTTCCTTCCCAGATGCCATGTAAACAGTATGGACTACCATGCCCCCAGACTTAGGGCGTTTGGGTTCAGTGCCTTTGACTTTTGCCGCAGGCACGGGGATTTTCTCCGGCCTTCCCTTTTTATGAGCAGTCGAAGTTGAGGGGGCCGTCGAGGTGGGCATCCAGATAGCCTTTCGTGACTTAGCAGGATAGCTTTCTTCTTGTCGGACCTTCAGCTTCTTGTGCTGGTGGGAGAAATTTGGATCAATCACCAAGTTCCGGACCTGCCCCCAGACTTTATAGATCTTGGAGGACAGCCGCTGAGGGGACTGTTCTGGCTTTGCTTCCGCAACCTTCTCCAGTGGAGGAGGAGACCTTTTCAGTACGGCGGTAGGAGAATTCCTACGCGCCTTATTTTGCAGCTCAAAGCTGTTCCCAATTGGAACAGCAGCATTAATTTCCGCCGTCGGGGCTGGTGGAGTTAGCCTAGAAGGGGAGTTGCCTCCTGACTTCCTCACTCGGCGCCAGTGGCGACGTCGAGCATGTCGTGCTGATGGAATTGGCTCGATGACGGGGATGACCTCGTCTTGCCCCTTGTTCAAGGGAGGGGCTGTTGCCGGTGTCAGCCTATTGAAGACTGGTGTCCTTTGCGTTTCAGGAGCGGGAGTGGGAGTTGGGACGGTCAGTCTTGTAAATACCGACCCCTTGGCAGGAGAATCCGCCTTGACTACTTCAGGAGCAGGTTTGGTTACTCTCTTCGGAATAACCTTCTCTGGGATTTCAAGCTTCATTGCGGGCCCGCAGGTATTTTGGCCTAATCTGGAGAAGACCGAGGCACTGGTGTTGGACGACCCGTTGAGAGGGGCCGCAGTAACTGTAAGTCGATCGAAGGCCGACTTCTTAGGAGCTTCTGGTACGGGCACGGGAGCAGTGAAGCTCATTGGCGGGAGCATGGTCCCGAAAAACAGTCCAGTAGTAGCCCGGGTGACCTGTTCTACCGGCATCGTGAACAGTGATGCCGCTTGAGGTCCATAGGCTACACCTCCAAGTGAGGCGGAGCATGGGTTGCAGCTGCAGTTGGAGCACTTCGAGCAAGTGAATGCCATTGTTGTTTTGCTTTCTGCGCCAAGCAAGAGACCAAATCTTAGTAACTTGAAACCCAAGGGCAACCATTAACAAACCGCGATTCGTTCGTGAATACGACACACGAAGTGTGGAGTGGAAAGAGGAAAAAGTCCCACCGGGCGTGGCAGAATCTGTTCCCCTCCGAAAGACGCGACAGAGACGCGGTGAACGTCTTGCCTGAATTTCGGGGTAGATGCTAATTGGTGCTATCTGTCCACCTCTCCGAAGATGCCAAGCTGATTTATGGCACCATGTATCGAAGGTTTAAACGGATGCGTCTGATGTAGCAGACTTCGTCAGATTCCCCCTCATTTGAGGGGTTTTTTTATTGTGGGGACGCTCTTCCCTGCAGGCGCAAGCCTCTGCAGTTAATTACGCTACCGCATCGCAGTAACAACTTTCTCCTTCTCCAGATGGTGACTTCGTGTCGTAGGTGTTTGTTTTATGTTCGGTTGCCCGTGGATTGTATACGGAGACTAAGTTATGCTGTCGCCCGTAGGACGTGGACTAGTCCAAATCCGTATCTTTCTTAGATTTGGTTTGGGGGGGTGTTTAAGGATTCGTTAGCCTTGTTTGAGGCTAAGATCAACTTAAACGTTCGTTAAGGACACGTTAGTCTAATTTTAGACTAAGATCGACTTAACGGGATCGTTTAGATCCGACAAGAGAGCAATTGGGGGCTCTATTGTTTAGTTTAATGACGTTGCGGTCGATAAGTAGTTTAAGGACATTGCGGTCCAATGTTAGTTTTAAGACATTGCGGTCAAGGTTAAGGACATCATAGTCCGTGGATTTAAGGACTCCACAGTCCGGTGTTAGTTTTAAGACATCACGGTCAAGGTTAAGGACGTCATAGTCCGTGAGTTTAAAGACCCCACAGTCCGTAGCAGTGTGTGGTTATCGGGACCGATCACCTCTCTAACGACGTTGAGGGATTACAACGACAGATATCAGAGGAGTAAAGAGATGTACCCTCGAACCGGGTGTAAATTGATTGGGGGAGCAGTTGTGCTCAGTTCAATTTATATTGAGGACTTATGGCCAAAATTGGGCTAAGTCCAATTAAAAAAATGTTTAACATTTTATTTATATTTGGCCTGTTAGGACTTTGCTTGGACTCTGCCCTTTTTAATAATGCATAGCATTGGGCTCTGTAATTAAATGCATAGCATTTATATTTGGCCTGTTAGACCTTTGCTTGGGCTCTGCCCTTTTTAATAATGCATAGCTTTTTAATGGTCTGATAGTGCGCCACGTGGATTGTCAGGCGCTTTGCGCCAATTAAAGAGCGCAATACGCTAGTGCATGCGAAGGTGACACGTGTCAAGCTCTGTGCTAAGCGCAAGTCTGTTAGCGCAACGCTCTTTCTGAGTGCGCTGCGCCAGTGAATGACACGTGGCGCGCTCCTGTGCAGTGCGCCACTTCAAGAGCGCAGTGCTCTGTTTTAGAAGCGCAAAGCGCAGATTGTGTCTGTGGTTGACACGTGGCGCGTTCTGGCGCAGTGCGCCAATCCAAGGAGCGCAAAGGCGCATTTTAAAAGTGCAAGGGCACTGTCCAATAGCGCAGAGCGCATCTTGATCAAATTCAGATCAAAGAACAAGTTCTTTGTCCTCTTAAAAGAGGTTTTACCTCAAGATTCAAGAACCAATGGTTCTTATTCTCATCAAAAGGCTGGGCCTTTATATAGATCAAAAGATCTAAGAATGAAGTAAGTTACTTCTTTTAATCTTTTATAATTAGATCTTTTTGATCTTTTCTCTTTTTTTATTGAAGATCTTAATCTTGTTCTTAGATCTTTGATCTTTTTAGAAGAAAATTCTTCTTTTAATGAGATGTTTTCTTCTCTATTCTTCCAAGAATCAAATTCTTTACCTTTAAAGATGAAGAAGATGATCTTCTTTCTTCAAAGGCTTGCCTTTCTTCACTTTGAGTTTTTCTCAAAGTTTTTTAGAGGGTTCTCTCTCTTCTGTATCTGTATCTCTGTGTGTGACTTGGAGTCTAGGGGCCTTTATATAGGGCCAATTGATTTGTTAAGTTAGTTACAGAGATCTTTCTCTGATTGATCTGGGGATATTTCCCCACCGTTGGATCTTTGATCCTAAGGCTTCTGTTTTACAGAAGACAATCTTCTTATTTTAATAAAATTGGAAAGATCTTTCTAGAATTTTAATTCTGATTAATTAATAATTTATTATTTAAATTCCAGTGCTGGCGCAATTGGCGCTAGCGCGCCTGCGCTTGACACGTGTTGCGCTAGCGCGCCTGCGCTTGATACGTGGCGCGCAGCGCAACTGCGCTAGCGCACTACTGTTTGACACGTGGCGCGCAGCGCTGAGCGCAAGAGATCTGAAGCGTTGCTTCATTTTAAAACTTGAATTTTGAAACAGAGCTTTGCTCTGATTGGGGGTGCGCTGCCTTGGACGCAGCACTCCTGGCGCTGGCATGTCTGTTTTTGACACGTGGCGCGCTGCGCGCAGCGCGAGGAATCTGAAGTTTTGCTTCAATTTTTGAATTTTGAAATTCAAACAGAGCTTTGCTCTAATTGGGGGAAACAAGAGCTTATTCTGTATCTTGGTAATTTTAATCACCATTGGATCTTTAATCCAACGGCGCTCTTTTTTACAGAGCACAATCTTTCTTGTTTAGAAAGATTGGAGAAAATATTTTCCAAATAGGATTTTGATCTCTCTTATTTAGAATTTAATTTTATCGGCTCAGAAGGTATTAGGAATCCTCACGTGTAGCATGTGACCCATAGCATTAGACCGGTTTGTTTATATGCAGCGGTCCCAGAGAAAAGCATCACGTGTTGTCACGTGAGCTTTTCTGGCCCGTTATTTGTTTTAGGAAGACGCCTATATACTTTGTATATAGATACTCACGTGCCTGCACGTGAGGCTCAATTTCATCCCTATTTGTTAAGCGTAATGCCTATAATTTTTGCTCCAAAGTGCATCATGTGTGGGCACGTGATACTCCATTTGGGGGAATTTTTCCCATCGTTTTTTATTTATTATTTATTTTTAGTAAGGGAACATTCTTTCTTTTAGAACTGCAGGAATTGATGGCTTCTATAGTGGACTTATCTCCCAGGAAGTCCTTCCAACGCTTGTTTGATATGGCTGCCCTACGGGCGATATCCCCGCAAAGCATCGTCCTTTCTTCCGGGCAAGGTCGGTGTTCTTTGACCCCTTTGCTTTATTATCACTTTTTTACAACGATGCTAATATGCCCTCTGCAGTTCTGGAAGCTGATGACGAAGTGGAGATCCTTGATGGGCCTAGGGATCTTTCAAACCCCCCTTGCATGTGGGTAAGTAAAACTTTACTATTGGCATTGTTTTGTTTATTCCATATTTCCTAGTCTCGCTGACTATTCATAAATTTTGACAACTTTGCCTGCTCTGGCTCCGTTAGAGTCCCGAATCTCTATGCCACCGGGCCCATATGCCCGACGTGCGTCTGAAAGGATGGAGAGACAGAGCATTCACTCCTTGTTGGCCCTTATTGAGGATCTTCGTGCTGGTAGTTCTGATACGGCCGAAGAATTTGCTACCGAAACCAATACTTCTTTGCCCTTCCTTGCCACTTATCATGACGAAACATTGGTTCATGTTTGGGTTGAGTATTGTCGCCGAGTGAGGGCTTTCTTACATAATATTGAGTGCATACGCCTTCTTTCCGAGCTCCTGACTGCAAAGGTGAGCCTGCAGGGGTGGATTGAGCGGTGCGCCGCTAATCTACAGTCTTGCGAGAAGAGGCTCAACCGGAAATTTTCGGAGAGGGAGCCAGCTTCAAATGCTTTGGGGGAACTCCAAGCTCAACTCACGACTAAGACCACCTGTGCGTACGAAATTTAGCGGGTGCTTCAAGAAGCTATCACAGAGGTGGTAGCTCTTGATAAAGCCGTTATCTTTACCCGCGAGATGGTTGAAGCTCATAAAGTTGCTGAAAAGGAGCTTGAGAGTCGGTTCATTTCGTATCAGACTCAACAGTCTCAGGCGGAGACCCGTCTTGTAGCAATAATAAAGCTTGAAGCCGAGGCCCAGCGGAAGACGATGAACTGACGAGCTTATTGTACCATCCGCTGGCTTAAAGATTTTTTTTTATATTTATATTCTCCTTTTTTGTATTTACTCCTGAATGAGAGTATCTTGTATTCATTTTGATTCTTTTATGAAATGTACCTTGTATTCATTTGGATTCATGAATAAAAGACATATTTTATTTCATACTGGCGTGTCCATTTTAGCAAATGCGTCTTCTAGATAGTCTATCTTGATCTCCTTGCATGGCAGCGATGGCTTAGGAAACAGGTTCAGGTCTGCCGCCTAAGACTTTTCAACTTTATGAGCCGTGAGGGTCTCATAAAGACTTTTCTCGCTACGAGTCGAGAGGATCCCGTAGATGTATTTTTTCCTTAGGAGACATGAGGACTCCTAAGTGTGTGTTTTCTCTTGAGAGTCGTAAGGATCTCACACGAGAATTTTTCCCCTTACAAGTCGATAGGACTCGTAAGTGGTTGTTTCCCTCCTTGTCGATATTCGACTTTAGAAAGTGTGGCCCGTGAATAGTATGCAATGATCCATCTTGGACCGACTTGCAGGGCCCCAGTGCTTAGGAAACAGGTCTTTATCCCTACTGCCTAAGGCTTTTCCCTATGAGTCGAGATGAATCGAGAAGTTCTCGTAAGGACACTAATTTCCTCACGAGTCGAGACGAATCGAGAAGTTCTCGCAAGGGTGTCCTAACGTCACAGTTAGCTCCTGCTAATAGAAATCCGTTAGGGTCTGTGGTACTAGGTTTTTTACCCATCGCACCGTTGCGTTAGCCGATATATTCTTCGATACGCAATCTTGCTGTTCGAGTAGCCCCGCGACTGTCGTGTCTTTGATCCCTTCGGGGGCTGGACAAGACGTCTTCAAGTAATCTTCCAGGTGATATTACCGTCGAAAGAGCAAGCGTTAGGGATATTCCATGTCGCTTTTTACTTGAGGTTAGGCTCGGTTTGGGAGCCCCGATGAGTCATGACCACTCCGCGCTGGAGTGGGATGGTCTCCGATAGTCTTTCATGTCTCATTTGAGTTGCCGTCAAGACCCTGAAGCTAGATATCTTCCTTTGCTTCGTTTGTTGACATTGTGTCTGCAATATTGTGACGCACGTCGAGGTTTTCTCTGAATTGTCTGTGAACCGTCGAGGTTTGGAACTAGGGGACTTTTCCATGGCTCCGTTTGTTGATGTCGTACCTGTATCCTGTTGGAGGGAAGAACGCTGTTGGTTGATCTCTAGGCTGTAGATGTAGCCGTCGAGACTTGGAACTAGGGACTTTGCCATGGCTCCGAGGTAGTCTCCAGGTTGTCCGTGAACGGTCGAGATTTGGAACTAGGGGATTTTGCCATGGCTCCGTTTGTTGATGTCGTGCCTGTATCCTATTAGAGGGAAGAAGAACGTTGTTTGGTTTATCTCTAGGCTGTAGATGTAGCCGTCGAGACTTAGAACTAGGGACTATGCCATGGCTCCGAGGTAGTCTCTAGGTTGTCCGTGAACCGTAGAGATTTTGAACTAGGATACTTTGCCGTGGCTACGAGGTAGTCTCTAGGTTGTCCGTGAACCGTCGAGATTTAGAACTAGGGGACTTTGCCGTGGCTCCGAGGTAGTCTCTAGGCTGTTTGTGAACCGTCGAGATTTAGCCTCCCTTTGACGAATCCTGGTGGGACAATGTGGTTCCCCTTTCGTTTGTGCCCATGGATTGTATACAGGGGTCGATTTGATCTCACCCGCAGGGCAAAAGTTTCATTTTTTTGTTTCTTTCAGCGACGCTCTATCGTTTTAGCTTTTTATATCGCGAAAGTCATGATTGCCCAATCATTTCGGCTATTTTTCGCGGTGCCCAATCATTTCGGCTGTTTTTTTTCTTTTTACTCGCTGCTTTTTATTGCGGGTTGCCCAAACATTTCGGCTATTTTTATATGTATATATTTTGCTCGCTGATTTTTACTGCGAGTTGCCCAAACATTTCGGCTATTTCTTATGCATTTTTGCTCGCTGATTTTTTGTTGCGAGTATGAAACTCAAGATCTGATACCAATCTTAGCATCAGTATCACTGCGACTGGAATATTTCCAGGAGCGAATCATCATTTGCCGTGAATGGACTTGGAATTTGATATCGATTTAGGCATCAGCATCGCTACCACTGGGACATTGGCAGGAGCGAATCATCATTTGCCTTTGTCGATTCGAACAAAGGTCGTTTAGCAAACAGGGTTAGGATCCTATCAACTAAGGCTTTTGACTTCATGAGCCGTAAGGGTCTCATAAAGGTGTTCCTTCTTACGAGTCGTGAGGATCTCGTAGGTGTGTCTTCTCTTTAGGAATCGTAAGGATTCTTAAGTGTGTGTTCTCTTGTAAGTCGTAAGCATCTCGCAAGAGTGTTTTCTCCTTGTAAATCGAGAGGACTTACAAGTGTCGTTCGCCAAATGAGGAAATTTCACGCCATTGGAGGAACTTGGTGGGAGAGATGTTTATTTGTGCCCATGGATTGTATACAAGGGTCAATATTGAACCGCTTGTAGGGCAATCTGGGGGATGTGATGGCTTAAGAACAGGTTCAGGTCCCTGTAGCTTAAGGCTTTTGAACCCTATGAGCCGTGAGGGTCTCATAAGGGGGATTCTCCTTATGAGTCGTGAGGATCCCGTAAGTGTAATTTCTCCTTAGAATTCGTGGGGATCCCTAAGTGTGTTGCTCCCTTATGAGTCGTAAGGATCTCACGTAGGTATTTGCTCCTTACAAGGTCGAGAGGATCTTGCAAGTGTGCATAAATTATTTTTACGAGTCCGCGCCCGTGCGGGTTTTCACAAACTCGCCGGCAGTCCTGCTGTTTTTACTCATGGAGCCCTTTTAGGTTTTCATCCATGTCCATTTCGCTTGTGGACGTACCTTTTTTTTTGAAACTCTCGAGAATAGTTTCGCCGCATGTGGCCCATTTGTTTGTCGGTGGGATTTGAGTCGCGGTCCTTACCGTTGGGACTTATGGACTTGCACTCCACTATCGCCGTGTTTGAGACGACGTTGTTATTTTAGGGACATCGCGGTCCGTTGTTAGTTTAAGGACATCTCGGTCCAATGTTAGTTTAAGGACATCTCGGTCCATAGCTAGTTTAAGGACGTTGCGGTCCGCAGCTAGTTTAAGGACATCTCGGTCCATTGTTAGTTTAAGGACATTACGGTCCATTGTTTTTAGAGGCGAGGTTTCACTAGATACTACTTATAAAGTTTGGACTCGGGGAGATAGCGAGCGGACATGAGCGTCGTCATCCATCATTAACCTGAGCTGTGACTTGTCAAGCATAGTATTTCTTAAGGAACCGGCCGTTTATTGGCCGGAAGGGTCTTTCGACATGCATATCCATGAGCAAGTAGGCCCTATCTTGGTAGACCTTGTCTATGATGTACGGGCCCTCATAGTTCGGCTCGAATTTCCCCCGTTTGGCACGGTTGGGGATCATAGGTCTTTTTACGACTAACACGAGTTCGCCTTGGCAGAATGTTCTCGTCCTAGTCAGTCTTTCGTATGAGCGCGTCATCCTCGCTGTGTAAGCTTCTAGGTTTTGTTGTGCCATGAGATGAGTTTCATCAAGGGCGTCTAGCTCCTCAAGACGAAGATAGGCCTTTTCTTGATTCGTCAGCTCATGTCGGACCGCCACTCATAAAGAGGGTAGCTCTATCTCCAAGTAGAGAACCGCTTTCATTCCGAATACCAACGCGAATGGCGTTGTATTCGTGGCCATCTTGAACGTAGTCCGATAGGCCCAGAGAGCTTCATGCAATCTCTCGTGCCAGTCCTTTTTATTTCCGGACACTGTTTTCTTTATGATCTTTATCAAGGTCTTATTGAAAGCCTCGGCTAGACCGTTAGCTCGGGGATTATAGACTGAAGAATATCTCCAATCTATTTTATGTTGCTGTGCGAAGCGGCTGATCTTATGGCTTCTGTAGGCCGGCCCATTATCCGAGATGATCCGTCGCGGAGTGCCGAACCGGTAGATGACATGTGTCGTGAAGAAGTGGAGGATGTTCTCAGTCTTCATCTCTCTTAATGGTATTGCTTCTGTCCACTTGGAGAAATAATCGGTCGTTGCCAATATGAACCGATGTCCATTGGATGATGCCGGTTCGATGGGCCCGATTATATCGGTTCCCCACATTTCGAATAGCCAGCTAGCCAATGTTGGGTGTAGCGGATTCGGATGCTGGTGAATGAAGTCCCCATGAATTTGGCATGAGTGACATTGCTTCACATATTCAAGACAGTCCTGAATCATCGTGTGCCAATAGTAATCCATTCTTTTGATCTTCAGCTTCATCTTTGGCCCAGCTTGATGGGAACCGCAGAGTCCGTCATGAGTTTCTTGAACGACCCTTCTTGCTTCTTCTGGTCCCAGGCACCTCAGCCATAGACAATCGAACGATCTCTTATAAAGAGTACCATTGACGAAGGCGAAAGACAGGGCTCGCTTCATGAGCTGATGTCTTGATGACGCGTCTTCGGGCGTTCGATGGGATTTGAAGTAGTCTATGAAGACTTCTCTCCAATCCTTCGCCTTTTCCTCATCCTCCAATTGGAAGGCCTCTTATTCGGTTGCCTCCTCTCCTTTAGACATTTTCGATATTTCTGCCGGTGCGAGAATACGGCGAATTTGCACAATGATCCTTACATCATCGAGGTTTTCATTGGCCAGTTCTTTAGCAAGCTTTGCTAACGCATCCGCCTTGCTATTTTCCGCACGCGGTATGCTTTCCAGGGTGTAAAAGGGGATTTGCATCAGCAATTGCTGCACTCTCTCACCATATTTTACCAACTCGGGTTTACATGTCTGATAGCCGTTCACTTGGCTGACGACCAGTTGGGAGTCTCCATATATGAGGATGTTTTCGATTCCCATGTCGACAGCAATCTCTAGACCTGCTATCAAAGCTTCATACTAAGCCTCATTGTTTGTTCTCGGCTCTGTTAATGAAAGGGCGAAACGCATTATCCCTCCTTACGGAGTTACGAAGATAAGGCTTACCCGGCTTTAATCATGGGGGTGTTTTGCTTTCGCTTTTTCAAGGAGGACGCTCCATCGAAGTAGAGTTCCCATTGGGTATCATTCCCTTATTTCTCCCTGTCAATTGCGTCAAACGCGTGTTCGTCCGGCAACTCACGGTTCAAGGGAGAGTCGGCAGGTATCAGATGCTCAGCGAGAAAGTCGGCGATGGCTTGGCCTTTTATTGCCTTGAGGGGTCGATATACTATCGAAAACTCCATCAAGAGGAGGGCCCATTTGGCAAGCCTTCCTGTTAGCATGGCTCTTGACATCAAATACTTGAGAAGATCCACTATTGATATGAGATGGACCTCATGTGCCAAGGTGTAATGTCAGAGTTTCGTTACTGCGAAGATCAATGCCAGGCAATGCTTTTCGATGGGGGGTAGTTATTTTCTGCCCCCAGGAGAACTCGACTCAAATAATAGAGAGCTCTCTCCTTCCCCTGGTTGTTCTCCTGTGCCCATAACTCGCCTAAAGAACCTTCAAGGGCTGTTGTGTACAGGATGAGGGGCTTTCCCTTGACCGGCGTGGTCAGTACCGGCGGGTTATGCAGATATTTCTTGATTTCGTCCAGTGCGCTTTGGCATTTACGATCCCAAACGAACGGGGTCCTTTTCTTCATTAGATGACTGTAAGGGCGGCATTTGTCGGAGAAGTTAGCTATGAACCGCCGGATATACGCGGGCTTTCCTTGGAGAGACCGCAGTTGCTTGAGAGTTCTTGGCGAAGGCATTTCCATAATCACCTTGATCTTTGACAGGTCTATTTTGATGCCCCGGTGTCGTACGATGAATCCTAGGAATTTGCCCGAGGAAACTCCAAACGCGCATTTCATAGGGTTCATCTTCAGGTTGTACTTTCGAAGGCACTGGAACACTATCTTCATATGCTCCCGGTGCTCTTCGTACGATTTTCTTTTCACCACGAGGTCGTCAGTGTAACATTCGACAATCTCGTGTATGAGGTCTTCAGAGATCTTTGTCATAGCCCTCTAGTAAGTTGCGCCTGCGTTCTTCAGACCGAAGGGCATCACTTTGTAGCAGAATATGCCTAGTGGGGTCCGGAAAGCAGTGTGCTTTTGGTCTTCAGGATGCATCTCGATTTTGTTGTAACCTAGGGATCCGTCCATGAAGGAGAAGACTTTATGGGTGGATGTGTTATCGATCATCAGCTCGGTAACAAGCACTGGAAAGTCATCCTTCGGACAAACTTTGTTGAGATCCCGAAAATCTATGCAGATGCGTACTGTCCCATTTTTCTTCATTACCGGAACGATATTGGCGATCCAGTTAGGGTATTGAATTTCTTGGATGAAGCCGGAGTCGATTAGCTTCTTGACTTCGGCATTGATACTCATCTTAAGCTCGAGCCGCATTCTTCTTGGCGCTTGTTTAACTGGCTTGACTGTTCTCCGCCGAAAACCGGGAAGAAAAACGTCTTGCCTGAATTTGGGGGCAGATGCTATTTGGCTTTATCCGTCCACCTCTCCGAAGATGCTAAGTTGATTTATGGCACCGTGTATCGGAGGTTTAGACGGATGCTGCCGTTGTAGCAGACTTCATCAGATTCCCCCTCGTTTGAGGGTTTTTTTTTATTGTGGGGACGCACTTCCCTGCAGGCGCAAGCCCCTGCAATTAATTACACTACCGCATCGCGGTAACAACTTTCTCCTTCTCCAGATGGTCACTTCGTGTCGTGTCTGTTTGTTTTATTTTTGGTTGCCCGTGGATTGTATACGGAGACTAATTTATGTTGTCGTCCGTAGGGCATGGATTAGTCCAAATCCATATTTTCTTAGATTTGGGTTTGGATTGGGTTTAAGGATCATTAATCTCATTGAGATTAAGATCAATTTAAACGTTTGTTAAGGATACGTTAGTCTAATTTTAGACTAAGATCTACTCAACGGGGGTTCGGAATCATTTAGATCCAATGACAGAGCATTTGGGCTCTATCGTTTTAGTTTAGAGACGTTGCGGTCCATAAGTTTAAGGACATCATAGTCCGTAGAGTTTAAGGACATCATAGTCCATGGAGTTTAAAGACGTCATAGTCTGTGGGGTTTGCGGTCCATAAGTTTAAGGACATCATAGTCCATGGAGTGTCTGGTTGTCGGGACCCGTCACCTCTCTGAAGACGTTGAAGAATTATAATGACACATATCAGAGGAATGAAGAGATGTACCCTTGAACCAATGTTGGTTGGGGGATTTATAGTCAGGTTTGGGACTAAGACCAATTAAAAATATTGGGAACACATGGGCTCAATTAATCTGAATTGGGGGGTTTATGGCCTACTTGGGCTCAGCCCATTCAGTTAAAGTGTTTGAACACTTATTTGGACTCAGTCCATTCATTTTTGAACAAAATGTTAACATTTGTTTGGGTTCAGACCCTTTTTTGTTCAATAATGCAGAGCATTAATTTTGGGTTCTGACACCCCTTCTTCTTTTGTCTTTTATTGAGTGTTGAACACTCTTTGTAGCGCAGAGCGCTTTATGTACAGAGCACTTGGCACTGAGCGCCAGACTTGGAGCGCTGATGCGCTTTTTATGAAATAGCGCACACGTGAGGAGCACGTGGCGCGCTTGGCGCTAAGCGCCACACCTGAAGCGCTAAGGCATTTCTTATGAAATAGCTCACACGTGAGGAGCACGTGGCGCGCTTGGCGCTAAGCGCCAGACTTGGAGCGCTAAGGCACTTCTTATGAAATAGCGCACACGTGAGGAGGATGTGGCGCGCTTGGCGCTGAGCGCTAGCCAATGAGTGCAAAGCGCTCTTGATTAATTCTGTGCTCTGAGAATTAAGTTCTCGTTTATAAGAGACTTTGTCTCGTGGATCTAAGAACTAAGTTCTTATTTTAATAGGAGATGCTATGATCTCTTCTGTTTTTGTAAAAGACTTTGTCTTTATTTTATAGATCTGTGATCTAAAGAGAACTAAGTTCTTT
Organism: Agapanthus africanus; assembly: GCA_030015575.1. Taxonomy (NCBI): domain Eukaryota; kingdom Viridiplantae; phylum Streptophyta; class Magnoliopsida; order Asparagales; family Amaryllidaceae; genus Agapanthus; species Agapanthus africanus. Next base: position 176,847,858 of record CM057339.1, on the reverse strand, counting down.
TCCCTCCTTTTTTATGATGAGATGCTCCAATCTCTCCTACTCTTATGAAAGACTTCTGTCTTTGTAGATCTATGATCTAGAAAAAAGAACCAAGTTTTTCTTTTTTATGAGATGCTTTGATCTCTCTGTTTTATTTACCTTGAAGAAATTCTTCTTTTCCAAACTTGCTCTTCTCGTTTTCTTTTTGAAGTTTATGGGGGGGTCCTCTATACAAGACTTGAAGTCTTGGGTCCTTTATATAGTGGAGGGTGATTTGCTGAATCAGTTAAGGAAATCCTTCCTCTGATTGATTTGGGGATGTTTCCCATCGTTGGATCTTCGATCCAAAGACTTCTGTTTTACAGAAGGCAATCTTCTTGTTTTTAACAAGATTGGGAAAATATTTTCCCATACAGAACTTATTCTGTATCTTGGTGATTTTTAATCACCATTGGATCTTTGATCCAATGGTGCTCTGGTTTACAGAGCACAGTCTTTCTTGTTTGGAAAGATTTGATGAGTATTTCCTCAACAGAATTTTATTCTGGTAATTTGATGATTTTTAATCATTTTCGTTGGATCTTTGATCCAACGGTGGAGAACATTTAGTTCTAGCGCTTGGCGCTCTAATGCCTTGCACGTGAGCGCTGCTTCAGAGTCTTTGACTCTTAGCGTTAGCGCTCTCGTGCTTTGCATGTGAGCGCTGCATCAGAGTCTTTGACTCTTGGCGCTAGCGCACTTAGTGCTAGCGCTCTCGTGCTTTGCACGTGAGCGTTGCGTCAGAGTCTTTGACTCTTAGCGCTGGCGCATTTAGCGCGAGCGCTCTCATGCTTTGCACGTGAGCGCTGCATCAGAGTCTTTGACTCTTAGCGCTGGCGCATTTAGCACGAGCGCTCTTATGAGGCGCTGCCTCATTTTAAATTTCAAAATTTGAAATTTCAAATAGAGCTTTGCTCTCTGATTGGGGGAAACAAACGCCCCCCCCCCCCACCGTTGCGCTCACATGGCTCACACGTGAGTGCAGCGATGGCAGCATCTCTACCATTGGATCAACTTGGAAGTTGAACCGACTTCCAGTGCCTATAAATAGGACCTTTGGCCCTTTAAGATGACTGCTTGTTCATCTTCTTGATTTGTTCTTATTTCTTGAGAATTTAATTCTCTTTCAGAGCCCAGCTCTCTCCCTTAAGAAATTTCTCAGAGTCAAAACTCTGCCCAAATTCGGTAAGAATTGAACTTATTAACAGAGTTTTGCTCTTCTTAGATCATAGATCTTAGAAAAATATATTTTAGGGTTTTACCTATCAACAGAGCTATGCTCATTTTTAGATCATAGATCTTCAAGATATAATCTTTTTAGGGCGATCTTAACTCATGAACTGAAATACCGTTCATCTTCCATGAAGAACTCTTAGAGTTTGTTTACAAATCTTGAAGATCTCGGAGTTTTTACTTTGTAAAAGCCTTGCTTTTTTTTAGGTCTTTGATGGATAAGTTCATCGTCTTCACAAAGCATAGCTCTTAAAAATTTTAAGGAATTTTATTCCTCTCATGATTAGAGTTGACAGATGTCACTCTGTTGCAGAGCGCTGCTCTCAAGGAGTCTCTCATTAAATGAGAATCCTTTTAAGATTCCCTCCTTAATTGCACAAATTTGAAATTGTTGGGTGTCTTAATTAGCACTTGTTTTCTTCATGCGGATATCAAGAGTTGTTTAAATCCCCGTGTCTGTTTCAATAAGCATTTTCTTGATCAGTCCGTTCACTAAACCCTTACTGATTTTCATTTTCAGGCGCTATGGCCGCTCATCTGTACTATCTTAACGAAATCATTTCTTATGATGACATTCGCGCACAAGGCCGTTGTCAAAACCATGAGTTTTCAAACGCCCAATGCGCTGAAATTATGAATCGTTTCAATGCACACAACCGTCGACTACTTTCTCGTCGCTCCGCTCTCTTGAAGATTATAGTGAGAGCAATTTGGGGAGCACTTCCTGGATTTTATGAAGCCATGCCGCTTAATGCACTGGATGACGCTGAAGATAAGGTGCACTCAGTGTATCTGACGGGCCTGATCTTGAAGAAGCGGCAAGATAATCTCATTGATATCTTGCATCAAACTTTCCAACAGACGACAATAATCGCTGCTTATCAGAGAGTGGAGGATATCATCGAAGATCCTGACACTTGTGATCGTGAAAGGATGCACACAAGAATGGTCAGAAAGGCCAGAAACACTTTGGACGGCCTCACTTTTAAATTTCTTAATCCGTGTCCCGGATTCAATATTTTGCCATTGTAAATGTTTTAACGATGCTTTTGTTTACTATTTTCATCAATGTAAGAACTTTCTGAGGTATGCATAACAAATTTTTCCTTTCCATGCATTTATTTTATCCTTTTAGCACATACATGAGTGGGTACGCGTCGGACGCTCAATTGGATGTAAATCAAATGTTCTCCTTATTGCCTTGCATAATATTTGATTGACGTCCGTGAGTTATGCCTTTTTGTTTTGACTTGGCGCAAAGCAGTTTACATACTCTTGAGCAGTACCTCGATTTCGACGACATGTAATTTTGGCAAGTGTGGCTTGTAGATAGTAGATAGCAGTCCATCTTAAGCTCTTTGTAGAGTAGCGATGGCTTAGGAAACAGGTTCAGGTCTGCTGCCATGAGGGTCTCATAAATACTTTTCTCCCTACAAGTCGAGAGGATCCCGTAGGTGTATTTTCTCCTTAGGAATTGTGAGGATTCCTAAGTGTACTTTCTCTTGAGAGTTGTAGGGATCTCGCAAGAGAATTTTCTCCCTTACAAGTCGAGAGGACTTATAAGTGGTTGATGAGTTAACTGGTTCCTGAGTCGAAGCATTGCTTTACGACAGGGAGATCAGGGGTTGACATGTATCCGTGTCGAAGCGTTGCTTGACGATAAGGAGGTCAGGAGTTGACATGTATTCATGTTGAAGCGTTGCTTTACGACAAGGTGGTCAGGAGTTGACATGTATCCGTGTCAAAGCGTTGCTTGATGACAAGGAGGTCAGGAGTATATGTATCCGAGTCGAAGCGTTGCTTGATGACAAGGAGGTCAGGAGTTGACATGTATCCGTGTCGAAGCGTTGCTTTACGACAAGGAGGTCAGGAGTTGACATGTATCCGAGTCGAAGCGTTACTTTACGACAGGGAGGTCAGGAGTTGACATGTATCCGTGTCGAACCGTTGCTTGATGACAAGGAGGTCAGGGGTTGACATGTATCCGTGTCGAAGCGTTGCTTGACGACAGGGAGGTCAGGAGTTGACATGTATCCGTATCGAAGCGTTGCTTGATGACAAGGAGGTTGGGAGTTGACATGTATCCGTGTCGAAGCGTTTCTTGACGATAGGGAGGTGTGCTTGATGACAAGGAGGTCAGGGTTGGCATGTATCCGAGTCGAAGCGTTGCTTGATGACAGGGAGGTCAGAGGTTGACATGTATCCGTGTCGAAGCATTGCTTGACGACAAGGAGGTCAGGGTTAGCATGTATCCGAGTCGAAGCATTGCTTGACGACAGGGAGGTCAGAGGTTAACATGTATCCGTGTCGAAGCGTTGCTTAACGACATGGAGGTCAGGGGCTGACATGTATCCAAGTCGAAGCGTTGCTTGACGATATGGAGGTCAGGAGTTGACATGTATCCGTGTCGAAGCGTTGTTTTACGACAAGGAGGTCAGGAGTTGACTCTAAGTTGTCTGTGAACCGCAGAGTCTTGGAACTAGGGGCTTTGTCGTGGCTCCAATTGGTGATGTCGCGTCCGAGTCCTGCTGGCATGAGGAGGAACGTCGTTGTTGGTCTTATGGGATGCAGATATTGCCGCTGAGACCCGACTCTCCCTTTGATAGAGTTTGTTAGGACATGTGGTTCCCTTTTCATTTATGCCTATGGATTGTATATAGGGGTCAGTACGAACTTACCTGCAGGGCAAAAAGTTTCATTTCATTTTTTTTATTTCTTTCCGCGATGCTCTATCATTTCAGCATTTTGTATCGCGAAAGTCGCGATTGCCCAATCATTTCGGCTATTTTTCGCGGTGCCCAATCATTTCGGCTGTCTTTTCCATTTTACTCGCTGTTTTTTTTATTGCGAGTTGCCCAATCATTTCGGCTATTTTTGTATGCATTTTTTACTCACTTATTTTTATTGCGAGTTGCCTAAACATTTCGGCTATTTCATATGCATTTTTTTTCGAGTATGGAACTCATGGTCTGATACCAATCTTGCATCAGTATCGCTGCGACTGGAATGTTGCCAGGAGCGAATCATCATTTGCCATGAAAGGACTTGGAATTTGATACCGATTTAGGCATCATCATCGCTACAACCGGGATATTACCAGGACCGAATCATCATCTGCCTTTGTCGGTTCAAACAAAGATGGCCTAGCAAACAGGGTTAAGATCCTGTCGACTAAGGCTTTTGACTTCATGAGCCGTAAGGGTCTCATAAAGGTGTTTCTCCCTACGAGTCATGAGGATCTCGTAGGTGTCTTTTCTCCTTAGGAATCATGAGGATTCCTAAGTGTATGTTCTCTTGTAAGTCGTAAGGATCTCGCAAGAGTGTTTTCTCCTTGTAAATCGAGAGGACCTACAAGTGTTTGTTCATCAAATGAGGGCATTCCTTGTCGTTGGTGAGACTCGGCAAGGAAATGATTATTTGTGCCCGTGGATTGTATACAAGGGTAAGTATTGAACCGCTTGTAGGGCAATCTGGGAAATGTGATGGCTTAAGAACAGGTTCAGATCCCTGTAGCTTAAGACTATTGAATCTTATGAGCCGTGAGGGTCTCATAAGAGGGTTCTCCTTACTAGTCGTGAGGATCTCGTAAGTGTAATTTCTCTTTAGGAATCATGGGGATCCCTAAGTGTGTTGCTCCTTTGTGAGTCGTACGGATCTCACGCAGGTAGTTTTCTCCTTACAAGGTTGAGAGGACCTTGCAAGTGTCTTTTAACTAGATTGCGCCCTTTCGGGTTTTCACAAACTCGCCGGTAGCCCTGCTGTTTTTACTCACGGAGCCCTTTCGGGTTTTCCTCCATGCCCATTTTGCTTGTGGATGTACCCCTTTTTTTTTACGAATCTGCGCCCTTTTGGGTTTTCACAAACTCGCCGGTAGCCCTGTTGTTTTTACTCACGGAGCCCTTTCGGGTTTTCATCCGTGCCCATTTTGCTTATGGACGTACCGTTTTTTGTTTTTTTTTTCCGCGTTAGTCCAAGGATGCCGCGTGTTTGTAGTAGTTTAAAGACGTTTCGGTCAGTAGTTAGTTTTAGGACATTTCGGTCCTCTATTAGTTTAGGGGCGTTTCGGTCCACTATTAGTTTAGGGACGTTTCGGTCCATTATTAGTTTAGGGACATTTCGGTCTATCGTTCATCCTGTATGCACGTATATCTGTCGCGTGACGGGATACGTGACGATAAAGTGGGATACACCCATTTAGGGTGTGATTTGGTTTGGTTGGAGTGTTTTGTGATCCATCCCTACCACGACTTCTTCCACTTGACGTCGACGCCTGGCTTTTTCGAATATGGTCATTTTGCATTCTCGATCAACTTTACTCTTCTGACGGGCTTCGTTTAGCAGCACGTCAATCAGCTCATCGGACGGTTCCAAGGATTTTGGTGTCGATTCTGCCCCCAGATTCTCTGCATCAGAAGCTTCCTTATCATCTATTGATGAGTGAGAGATCATGTGACAACTTGCCACGTAATCTTTGGGTTTTTCCGACGCGTCGTCTCCCTCGTCATTGCCATTGCCTCTGTTCTCAAGGATATGGTTGAGAAACTCATGGAGTGTGACTGGGGTCCGTGCCTTCTGGTTGTATTACTCCAGCGCGTCAATATGTTTTTGCAAGTCTGTGCACTTATCATCAGCCTTCACGGTCTTCTTCTTCTTCTTTGAAGACTTTGACGGCCGGGCCTGGACGTTTTGACCATCGCTACCAATTCTCGGCGTTGGGCACGGTTTTAGCATTCCCTCAATGATCTCAGGCTCTAGCGGGCTTTTCCGCCTGATTGCGGGGCATGCTTGAAGATCCTTCAGCATTCTTTTCGTTTTTGCCGAAAGAACTACTTCCCATGGAGCTTCCTCTATGAATGAGCATGATTCCCCCAGCGTGTCCACCCTTTTAGGAGTGTGCTGTTGTGGCGGATTCACCTTCCGGTTTTCAGATAGCACGAACTTGCCCTGTTGGTATTGGTCTTCAACCCAGTTTTTGAAGACGTAGCAGTCTTCGATCGGATGGCCCAATACTCGGTGGTAGGGGCAGTAATTGGGATCGTTGGCATCGTTCGGTTGCGGTGGGTGTCTCGACTCCGGTAAAGTGATGAGCCCGTTGCGCACTGCCAGTTCAAACAATTTCCTTGTTTTATCCCGGGGAAATGAGTAAGGACGTCTCAACTTCTCATCAAGGGATTGTCGATTGTTGCTTTGGCGAACAACCGGTCTCGGGCTACTCGGTTGTTGTTGAGCGTTAGTGATGAAGATAGCTTTCCCTTTACCCCTTTTGTTTCGAAGCTCCATTTTCGACGAGAACGGCTTATGGCCCATCTGGTCCATTTGGGCCAGCTTGTCAATTAAGGCCTGGAAGGTGGTCAGCTTGAAGAACATCATGAATTGGGATATGGTCGCCTGCGGATCGAGAGTTCCCACAAACATGCCTACTGCAGGAGCCTCTTCTATGCGCTGTTCGCACTTCGACCATAGGTTGCGCTACCGAATCGCATACTGAACCCATGTCTCCTCTGACTTCACTCGGGCATTGATCAACGCCGTGATTGAGGTGCGTTCGCTAGCGCTTGCGAAACGCTGAGTGAATAGAAAATCCATCTCTGTATATGTTTTGACGGAGTCGTTCGGAAGCTCCGAATAACATTCGAAAGCCGTCTCTGCTAAGCTGCCGACGAATTGGCGAAGCAGCAGCTTATCGTCACCTCCAGTATTGCCGCAGAGAGCCCTGAACTGGGCGACATGCTGATGGGGATTTCCTGTCCCCTTATATACATGAAATTTAGGGATTGTGTATCCTGGCGGGTACTTAATATGATCATACCAGCTGGGATAGGGTCGCCCAGTTCTGACGACTTGGCCAGCAGCTTCGTTCGCTTGATGGGCTCGTATTTGTTGAGCTATACAATCATCGAGCGCAGCTTTCGGGATTGTTTCCTCATTGGCGGCTGAAAAGGCCGGAAGAGGGTTCGATGTCTCCCCTCTGTCGTCTTCAATGATCATCGGAGGCTCCTCCGTTGGATGGTCCGGCTGGATCATCATGCCCACCATATCTTGGAACAATAGCGCCATTTGTTTTATGTTGGCTGCTTGTTCCGCGGCCTATTTGTCTTTCTTCTCGAGCATTCTTCGGAGGAACTCGGTGTCGGTTTCCTGTTCCTGACGATGTTTCCGGGCTTTCTTTTGGCCCAGTGAGTGTGGCCATCTTCGTTAGCATTTCCTGGAGCTTTTGCTGTTGCTCCTGGGCTTTTGTCACAGATCGGGTGAGTGTTCGATGACCCGTAAAAATACGGCTATCCACCTTCCCGGAAGCCATGTAAATGGTGTGCACCACCATGCCCCCAGACTTGGGGCGTTTGGATTCAGTGCCTTTGAGCTTTGTCGTGGGCACAGGGGATTTCTCCGGTCTTCTTCTTTTGTGGGCAGTCAAAGTTGAGGGGGCCGTTGCAGACCCGAGTAGATGACACCTTCTGTGGTACGACAGGGTGGTCCTTCCCTTGCCGAACCTTCATTTTCTTTGGTTGGCGGGAATAGTCTTGGTTAATCACAGAGTCTTGGACCCTTCGCCAGACCCTATGGATTTTAGAGGACAGCCACTGAGGGGGATGCTCCGGCTTCGCCTTTATAATCTTTTCTGCAGGCGGAGGTGACTTTTTCAGTACGGCAGTTGGCGAATTCCTGCGTACCCTGTTAAGTGATTCAAAGCTGTTCCCAGTTGGAACAGCAGCATCAACTTCCATCGTTGGAGCTGGTGGGGTAAGTCCAGAAGGGGAACTGCCCCCAGCTTTCCTCACTCAGCGCCAGTGGCGACGTCGAGCATGTCGAGCGGATGGGACCACCTCTGCTGTTGGGGTAGCTGCATCGTGCTTCATGCTTTGATGAGAGACCGCTGTTGGTGTCAGCCTGTCAAAGACTGACGTCAGTTGAGAGGGGATGGTCAACCTGTCGAAGGCAGACTTTCGAGTAGGGGTAACGGCTTTGGTGACTTCGCCTAGAGCGGGAGTTAGCACGGCCAGTCTTGTGAAGACCGACCCCTTAGCAGGAGAAGCCACTCCGACGATTTCATTTACTGGAATAGGGACGGGTAACCGTTTCGGGATAACCCCCTCAGGTATCGCGGGCTTCTTCACGAACCCATTGGAGTTTTGGCCCAGTCTGTTAAAGACCGAGGCGTTGGATTTGGGCGACCCGTTGAGAGGGGCCGCGATAGTTGCAAGCCAACCAAAGACCGACTTCTTTGGAGCTTCTTGCGATGGCACTGGGGTGCTGAAGCTCATTGGTGGGAGCATGGTCCCGAAGAACAGTCTAGTGGTGGCCTGAGTCACCTGTTCCACTGGCATGGCGAACATGGAGGCCGCTTAGGGCCCATAAGTCACTCCTCCGGCGAGGATGGAGTGGGAGATGTTGTTGCAGCTAGTGCAATTAGAACCCATTTTCTCTGCACGGGAGCAAGACACCTAATCTTAGTACCTCGAATCTAGGGGCAACCACATTAAACCGCGATTCGTTCGCGAACACGACACACGAAGTGTGGAGTGGAAAGAGGAAAAGGTCCCACCGGGCGTGCCAGAATCTATTCTCTGCCGAAAACCGGGAAGACAAATGTCTTGCCTGAATTTGGGGGCAGATGCTATTTGGTTTTATCCGTCCACCTCTCCGAAGATGCCAAGTTGATTTATGGAACTGTGTATCGGAGATTTAGACGGATGCGGCCGTTGTAGCAGACTTCGTCAGATTCCCTCTCGTTTGAGGGGGTTTTTGATTGTGGGGACGCTCTTCCCTGTAGGCGCAAGCCCCTGCAGTTAATTACGCTACCGCATCGCGGTAACAACTTTCTCCTTCTCCAGATGATCACTTCGTGTCGTGTGTGTTTGTTTTATTTTTGGTTGCCCGTGGATTGTATACGGAGACTAATTTATGTTGTCGCCCGTAGGGCGTGGATTAGTCCAAATCCGTATTTTCTTAGATTTGGGTTTGGATTGGGTTTAAGGATCATTAATCTCATTGAGATTAAGATCAACTTAAATGTTTGTTAAGGATACGTTAGTCTAATTTTAGACTAAAATCTACTCAACGGGGGTTCGGAATCATTTAGATCCGATGACAGAGCATTTGGGCTCTATCGTTTTAGTTTAGGGACGCTGCGGTCCATAAGTTTAAGGACATCATAGTCCGTAGAGTTTAAGGACATCATAGTCCATGGAATTTAAAGACGTCATAGTCTGTGGGGTTTAGTTTAGGGACGTTGCGGTCCATAAGTTTAAGGACATCATAGTCCATGGAGTGTTTAGTTGTAGGGACCCGTCACCTCTCTGAAGACGTTGAAGAATTACAACGACACATATCAGAGGAATGAAGAGATGTACCCTTGAACCAATGTTGGTTGGGGGATCTATAATCAGGTTTGGGATTAAGACCAATTAAAAATATTGGGAGCACATGGGCTTAATTAATCTGAATTGGGGGGTTTATGGCCTACTTGGGCTCAGCCCATTCAGTTAAAGTGTTTGAACACTTATTTGGACTCAGTCCATTCATTTTTGAACAAAATGTTAACATTTGTTTTGGTTCAGACCCTTTTTTGTTCAATAATGCAGAGCATTAATTTTGGGTTCTGACACCCCTTCTTCTTTTATCTTTTATTGAGTGTTGAACACTCTTTGTAGCGCAGAGCGCTTTTTGTACAGAGCACTTGGCGCTGAGCGCCAGACTTGGAGCGCTGAGGCGCTTTTGATGAAATAGAGCACACAGGAGGAGCACGTGGCGCGCTTGGCACTAAACGCCAGACCTGAAACGCTAAGGCGTTTCTTATTAAATAGCGCACACGTGAGGAGCACATGGCGCGCTTGGCGCTGAGCGCCAGACTTGGAGCACTAAGGCGCTTCTTATGAAATAGAGCACACGTGAGGAGCACGTGGCGCGTTTGGCGCTGAGCTCTAGCCAATGAGTGCAAAGCACTCTTGATTAATTCTGTGCTCTGAGAATTAAGTTCTCGTTTATAAGAGACTTTGTCTCGTGGATCTAAGAACTAAGTTCTTATTTTAATAGGAGATGCTATGATCTCTTCTGTTTTTGTGAAAGACTTTGTCTTTGTTTTATAGATCTGTGATCTAAAGAGAACTAAGTTCTTTTCCCTCCTTTTTTATGATGAGATGCTCCAATCTCTCCTACTCTTATGAAAGACTTCTGTCTTTGTAGATCTATGATCTAGAAAAAAGAACTAAGCTATTCTTTTTTATGAGATGCTTTGATATCTCTGTTTTATTTACCTTGAATAAATTCTACTTTTCCGAGCTTGCTCTTCTCCTTTTCTTTTTGAAGTTTATGGGGGGGGGTTCCTCTGTATAAGACTTGAAGTTTTAGGTCCTTTATATAGTGGAGGCTGATTTGTTGAATCAGTTAAGGAAATCCTTCCTCTGATTGATTTGTGGATGTTTCCCATCGTTGGATCTTCGATCTAAGGGCTTCTATTTTACAGAAGGCAATTTTCTTGTTTTTAACAAGATTGGGAAAATATTTTCCCATACAGAATTTATTCTGTATCTTGGTGATTTTTAATTACCATTGGATTTTTGATCCAACGGTGCTCTGGTTTACAGAGCACAATCTTTCTTGTTTGGAAAGATTTGAAGAGTATTTCCTCAACAGAATTTTATTCTGGTAATTTGATGATTTTTAATCATTTTCGTTGGATCTTTTATCCAACGGTGGAGAACATTTAGTTCTAGCGCTTGGCGCTCTCGTGCCTTGCACGTGAGCGTTGCTTCAGAGTCTTTGACTCTTAGCGCTGGCGCACTTAGCGCGAGCGCTCTCGTGCGTTGCACGTAAGCACTGTATCAGAGTCTTTGACTTTTGGCGCTGGCGCACTTAGCGCAGCGCTCTCGTGCGTTGCACGTGAGCGCTGCATCAGAGTCTTTGACTCTTGGTGCTAGCACTCTCGAGCTTTGCACGTGAGCGCTGCGTCAGAGTCTTTGACTTTTAGCGCTGGCGCACTTAGCACAGCGCTCTCGTGCTTTGCACAAGAGCGCTGCATCAGAGTCTTTGACTCTTAGTGCTGGCCCATTTAGCGTGAGCGCTCTTATGAGGCGCTGCCTCATTTTAAATTTTGAAATTTCAAATAGAGTTTTGCTCTCTGAATGGGGGAAACATTGACGTCCGGCGATATCGCCAGCTTATGCACTGCTATCTCAGGATTTAATCCCGGCATCTCGGAATAGTTCCATGCGAAACAGTTTTTATACTGCATAAGTACGTCCTTTAACGTGGCCACCTGTTTCTCAGACAGTTGCTCACTGACGAACATTGTCCTTTGGTCGTTTGCCATCCCCAAGTCGATTTTTCTCAGGTTGTTTGTTGTGGTGTGTATCCCATCTTCCAGCTCTTTTGGCGCCGGTAGAAATTCCGAGATCACCTCGCTCTCATCTTCATTTGTGAAGCACTGGGAGAGGTCGTTCGTATTCTCGCGTTCTCCTTCCTTTGAGAATGTTATCATATGGCAGGTACGAGCTCGTTTCCCAGCTCGATGCTGATCTAGACTTTCCCTCGCAGTGTAGGCTGCTCTCGGCTCATGCTTTTGTGGCGGGGCTACCCTCCAACTGTCGGATGGAGCAAACCTACCTTGCTGAAACTGATCTTCAACCCAGTCTTTGAAGGTGAAGCAGTCTTCAAGAGGATGTCCTATTATTCGTTGGTTGGAGAAATAATCCGGGTGATGGACCTTGTTCATTTGCTCAGGGTATCGAGACTCCGGGAGCGTCATCATTTGATACTTCATAACAAGGTTGAATATTTTCCTTGTCTTATCTTGAGGGAAAGAGTACTCCCGACCCATCTTCTTCATAAAAGACGGGTTCCAGCTGACTTTTTCTTGCTCACGCGGCTTCTTGGATCCGCTTCGTTTTTTTTTTAACGCCGTTCCTGTTCTTCACCTTGCTTTTACTTCTACGTCGGGCTTTTTTCTTGCCACGAGAGCGCATAGCGGGTTGGGGGTGAGAGGCATCGTAATCTTCCATAGCCTGCTGAATAAGACGTTGCGTCCTGGCTTTCTCGTAAATGGCCATTTCGCGGCTATGGTCATCCCAAACCTTTTGACCCGCTTCTCTTATCAGCTTGTCAATCTGTTCTTCGAATGACGGGCTTGGTATTCTCACGGCGGGATCTCGCTCTGGTTCGACATCAACGCTATCCGGTAATGCATTCGCTTCTCCACCAGAGTTATTTATGACATGGCAGCCATGGAATCACTCCCGTTTCTTGGACCGAACATATCCAAGGCCAGTCGCCTCCATTCTTCCGTTGGGCATCTTCCACTGAGTCCCGGTAACGTCCCAAATCTTGTTATAGAACTAGGCGTGTCGAGCAGTCTATTTGAAAGGTACGCCTTGGCGTCTCAATAACCTTTTCAGTTCCTCTACGTAGTATCTTGGCAGACGGATTGATTGAAGCCTGTCGAGTGCAGGTTCGGCACCGTGCCATACTTCTTTCTCCACTTTAGTCTCTGTGGATTGGTAGAAAAGGATCTCCTTCTCACCACTTTGCTTAGGAGGGACGTAGAAAGTCTGCAGCTCTTGCACGCTGTACGTATCAAGTTCATCAAGTTTTTTGTAATGCTGCTGCGGGACCAGGGTAATCTGTAAACTCTGGCCAACTCTAGCAAAGGTATGCATTGGCGGGCGGACGGAGAACACAGCGTTGACCTTGTCCTTAGAGTCACTGCCAAAGATTACCATAGGAGTATATGGTCCTGGCCTATTGCCTTGGGGTTGTCCCGAGTAGACCATCTCTTCATCCTCTTCGGTATCGCTCCCGAATATCGGGATAGTGACGATGGCTTTTTGTTTATTCTCCGGTTTGCGATATCTTTCCATGCTTCGAATTCTGGTAAGAAGTACTTGGCGTCTTCGTATTTGCGAACTTCATTTACGGAGAATGGGTTCAGTCCCCCTGTGACTGTGTACTCGAGGCCGTCCTTGAAGTACTTCATACACTGATATTGTGTAGAAGGGATGATGTTGTACTCATGTAACCAAGGCCTGCCGAGCAAAGCGTTGTAGCAAGTCTTGGCGTCAATAACATGGAACTTGATGTCAGTGACGAGCAGCCCGAAGCGTAATGTCAGTATTACAGACCCGGGCGTTTGTGATGATTGGGAGTCAAAACTGAAGATGGTAATTTTATCCCGAGCCAGGTGCTACACGTTCATGCAAATCTTCTTCAACACCCTTACATTGACAAGGTTGACAGAGGACCCATTGTCGACCAGGATCTTCCATATCTTGATATCGTGGCAATACCCGGTTACATACAGCGGACGGTTGTGCTCGCACGTTCCGAGAAGGAGGTCTTCATCGCTGAAGGTGATATCAGCCGTGTGGACTTCTTCCAGTTCTTCCTTCATCTTTTTTTCCGCCAGGAAGGCTTGAAATTGGTCGGGCCCTTGTAACGCCTTGATTAGGGAATCCCGTGCTTCTTTAGACAGGAGAAGGGCATCCAAGATACTCAATTATGAGGGTATCTTCCTAAGATGTGCCAGGACATTGTAATCCACCTTGTTCTTTTTTAGCGGGTCCTTGGCTGTGAGCTCTTCGACAACTCTATCATCGAGGGCAATCTCCTCTTTTTCCTTCCCTTTGTCCCTTTTTCCCGATCCTTTATTTGAAGGTCCGAGATTCTTTTCAGGTAATGTACGGTTACGCGGCTAAATATTCTCACAGTTCCTCATCTCTTCTTCTTTTCCAGAGGAGGATTCTTGAAGAGAGGGCCGAGGGTCATTTCCTTGTCCGAATCGCTCCCGAAGGTAATAACTTGAGGTTTTGCTCTTGTCGGGACGACATCAACCATATGGCAGTTACCGGTTGTTCCTTCACGCTCTTCTGTCGTGCTTCTCTGCTACCGACGGGCCTTGCGCTTCATTCGCTTGAATCGTTGTCGATGGGCAACGTATCCCTGCCGCCACCTCTTGAAAGCGTTGCATTCTTTGGTAGGGTGTGTGACCTTCCGATGGTATAAGCAGTAGTTCGGATATACATCCGGTTCGTCGAGGCACATACTCCCGGAAGTATTCTCTTTAAAAGGTGGCAGCTTCATTCCCATAGACAGAGCTTTGGCAAACTGCTTCCTTATCTTGATTCTGCTCTTGCTGGTGGTAAGGACACTTTGATCCGGTTGAGGTACTTTATGGCTTCTTTTCACCAGAGCTTCTTCTGCCTGACACCGACGCTTGGCCTTTTCGTAAATGTCCGCTTCACGTTCTCGATCAGCTTCTCTCTTTTGAAGAGCTTCGTTCAGCAGCTTGTCAATGAGGTCATCCGACGGTTCCATGGGTTTTGGTTCTAAATCTGCCCCCAGTTTCTCTACGTCAGGAGCCTCTTTGCCGTTTATCGATGAATGAGAGATCATGTGTCAACTCGCTACGTAATCCTTGGCTTCTTCCGAAGAATTATCTCCTTCATCAATGTCACGGTTTCCGTCCTCAAGAACATGCTTAAAGAACTCTTCCAGTGTGACTGGGGTCTGTGCCTCTTGGTTGTATTCCTCCATTGCATCAATGTATTTCTGCAGACCCGTACAATTACCGTCGAGCTGCACGTGCTTCTTGGCCTTCTTCTTTTTCTTTGAAGACTTCGGATGCTTGGCCTGGAGGTTTTGTCCATCATTACCAACTTTTGGCGTTGGGCGTGGTTTCAGCATTCCGTCAATAATTTCAGGCTCCAGCAGGTTTTTCCACCCAATCGCCGGACATGCTTGTTTCTTTTAGTTTTAGCTGAAAGGACCACTTCTCACGGGGCTTCTTCTGTAAATGAGCATGATGCCCCCGGCGTGTCCACCTTCTTAGGTGAGTGCTGCTACGGCGGGTTCACCTTCCAATTTTCGGACAGCACGAACTTGCCCAACTGGTACTGGTCCTCAACCCAGTTTTTGAAGACATAGCAAACTTCGATTGGGTAGCCCACTATTCCGTGGTAGGGGCAGTAATTGGGATTGTTGACGTCATCCGATTGCAGCGGGCGTCTTGGATCCGGCAGAGTGATGAGTCTGTTGTGCACTGCTAGCTCGAACAATCTCCTCGTTTTATCCCGGGGAAACGAGTAAGAACGTCTCAACTTCTCTTCGAGGACTCGCGGTCTGTTGTTTTGGCGAACCACCGGCTTCGGGTCATTCGATTATTGTTAAGCGTTGGCGACGAAGGTCGCTTTCCCTTTCCCATTTTCATTCCGGAGATCTGTTTTTGAAGAGGACGGCCTATGGCCCATCTGGTCCATTTGGGCCAGCTTGTCAATCAAGGTCTGGAAGGTGGTCGGCTTGAAGAACATCATAAATTGGGATATAGTTGCCTGAGGGTCGAGGGTCCCCACGAACATGCCCACAGCAGGAGCTTCTTTTATGCGTTGTTCACACTTCGACCATAGATTCCGCCACCGAATTGCGTATTGAACCCAGGTTTCTCCCGGCTTCACCCTGGCATTGATTAATGCCGTGATCGGGGTGCGCTCGCTAGCGCTTGCAAACTTTTGTGTAAACAGTAGCTCCATTTCTGTAAATGTCTTGATGGAATCATTCGGAAGCTCCGAATACCATTCAAATGATGTCTCTGCCAAGCTGCCGACAAATTAGCAAAGCAGTAGTTTGTCATCGCCCCCGGTGTTACCGCACAAAGCTCTGAATTAAGCAACGTGTTGGTACGGATTTCCCGTCCCCTTATACACATGGAATTTGGGGATAGTATATCCCGGAGGGTACTTAATTTGGTCGTACCAGCCTGGGTAAGGTCGCCCAGTTCTAACGACCTGGCCTGCCGCTTCGTTTGCTTGATGAGCTCGTATTTGTTGAGCTATGTAGTCATCAAGGGTAGCTTTGGAGATCGTCTCCTCCCTGGCTGCCGATAAAGCTGGAGGAGGGTTCGATGTCTCCCCTCTGTCGTCTTCAATGATTATTGGAGGGTCTTCAGCTGGAGAATCCGGCTGGATCATCATCTGGTCGCACGCTTTTGGCGTGTCGGATGTTCAAAGTTCTAAAGTATAACCGCGATCAGGACGGTGTCGCTATGCAGCTAGCCGGTTGAGCACGGGTCGATCCACAGGGAGATGGTTGTATTTTTGTTCTTGTCTTAGACGAGTCAATAAAGAATGAGTATATGTTTGTTCAAGTCTAACCTATGTTTTTTATTTGCAGGTATAAAGTTGTTAAGAAAAAGATACTAGATTGTAAGCTAAGGAAATCCGTACTCAAAACCTTTGAGCCGAGTCTTGACCAATTGAAGCTAGAGCAATCGGCAACAACGTGGATTAAGGGATTTAAGCGCGGTATTCATGGAATCCGGCTTATTTACCCTTGTCCTTCCGTTCTTGTCTCTTGCTTTCACCTCCGGCCAAACCGAACGCAATCGGTCGCGGTTAGGAATCACTGTTACCTTGTTAGGGTAGGATGCCTAACGGAGCGCTTGCGTATCGTTTGGGCGGAGTTCAATGGAAAATAACGGGAAAAGGAAATGAGCAAAGAAACGTTAACTTACAATATCATATTGATTCTTAACAACAACAATAATTACAACCATTCACAAAAAGAAAAAGAAAAAGAGCAAAAGAAAAGAAAAGATTACAAGTAAGTAAGGGCATGGAATTTAAGTGCATGAAAGTAAAGCAAGGTAATAAAAAGCAAGAAATAAATAAGCAAGAAAAAGAACTAGAAACTAGAACTCAAGACAAGCATGGGATCAATAGCCAACCCTTAAACTTGCAAGCTCAATCAAGAGGTTGCAAGATCAAGAGAAGGGTAAAGAACTCATGTGAAATGAAGCACTAATTCCATAAGAAGATACAACCCTTGAGATCAATAACCAACCCTTAAACTTTCAAGCTCAATGAAGAGGTTGAAAGATCAAGAGAAAGCAAGAATCTCAAGGGGAAGTTAAACAAAAGAGAATGATACAAAAACCCCTCATCTTCATTGATCTTCCACTCAAAAAGCTCTCACTACAATTTTCATGGAGAAAAGAATGAAGAAGAAGAAGAAGAAGACTAAACTACACTAAATCCTACAAAAGAGGCATAAGAAGTTAACTTCATGGCTTGGCTCAGACCTGGGGTATTTATAGGAGGGGAATGGGAAACCTAGGGCAACAATTTGCCCCTAAATGAAGTGACCAAACTACCCCTGAAAAACGTCACAGAGAGGAGACCATATGGCCGCGGTTCCGCGGCCTAGACCCCCCATTGGCCGCGGAACCGCGGCCGTCTTGGTGAGTTGGATCATGGGGTTTTCTGGTAATCCCTGGTTTGATGTTTCCTCGTGTTTGCCAACTTTACACTGCACAAAATCTTCCAGAATATCTTCAGATTTCTTTGTCCAAGATTGCATTATTTTCTTTACTTTTGACTTCTATCTCCCTCGAGCTCCGCGCACCCATTGATTCTTGTGCAGCCCCTCTCGTGCTCTGTGCTTGTCCGAGACACGAATGACCGCTGTCATATGTCTTGTCTCTGGAACTGGTACTCGGCACTGGACGGATATGGATGACCGGAACCCGGCTTTTATCTGCTGTGACAGATGTTCTGTATTTTGACGTAACTGTGGAGATTTTGTCTTGATTTGCAATATTTGTACTGGAAACCTGTACTTTGTAAATATGTAACAAACACGGATTAAAAGCACCTACCTATAAACACACGAGCATAAGAATGGGCGGTATAAAATGCAGTATTCTGTTATGAACATCATCCCAACCATGTCTTGGAACAGAAGCGCCATCTGTTTTATATTAGTCGCTTGTTCCCCGGCCTCTTTATCTTTCTTTTCAAGCACCCTCTGTAGGAATTCGGTGTCGGTCTCCTGCTCCTGGCGTTGTTCCGACGATGCTTCTGGGCTTTCTTTCTGCCCAGTGAGTGCGGCCATTCTTGTCAACATTTCCTGGAGCTTTTGTTGTTGCTCCTGAGCTTTCGTCACAGACCGTGTGAGTGGTCGATGACTCACGGAAGCACGACTATCCTCTTTTCCGGATGCCATGTAGACGGTATGCACAACCATGCCCCCAGACTTGGGGCGTTTGGGTCCACTGCCTTTGATATTTGCCGCCAGTGGTGGGAGATTCTCAGGCCTTCTCTTTTTGTAGGAGGTCAAGGTTGAGGGGGTTGTTGCAGCAGGCACCCACGTAGATGATACCTTCTGTGGTATGGCGGAGGGATGGTCCTCCTCTTGCCGAGCCTTCGTCTTCTTCAGCAGGTGAAAGTAATCTTTGTCAATTACAGAGTCTTGGACTTTTCGCCAAACTCTGTGGATCTTGGAGGACAACCGCTGAGGAGGCTGTTCTGGCTTCACCTATGTTGTGTTTTCAACAGACGGAGGAGACTTCTTCAGTATGGCAGTTGGAGAGTTCTTGCGCACCCTCCTGAGCAGCTCAAAGATGTTCCCAGTTGGAACAGCAGCATCAATTTCCACCATTGGAGCTGGTGGGGTAAGTCCAGAGGGGGAACTGCCCCCACCTTTCCTTACTCGGTGCCAGTGGTGACGCCAAGCATGTCGTGCAGATGGAAATGGTTCAGTTACAGGAGTGGCTTCGTCACGCCCCTACTCTAATGGGGTGTTATTAGTGTCAACCTGTCGAAGACCGACGTCCGCTGAGAGGGAACGGTCAATCTTGCAAAGGCTGACTTTCGAATAGGGGAAGCACTTGTAACGATCTCACCCGTAGCAGGAGTTGGAACTGCCAATCTTGCGAAGACTGATCCCTTAGCAGGAGAAGCCCCTTTGATGACTTCGTTTACCAGAGATGGAATGGCTATCCGCTTCGGGATAACCTCTTCAGGTATTGCGGGTCTCTTTACAGGCCCAGTGGAGTTTTGTCTCAGCCTATCGAAGACTGAGGCGGCAGACTTGGATGACCCGTTGAGAGGGGCCATGGTGGTTGTGAGACGATCAAAGACTGACTTCTTTAAGGCTTCCTGTGATGATATTGAAGCATTGAAGCTCATTGGCGGGAGCATGGTCCCGAAGAACGGTCCAGTGGTGGCCTGAGTCACCTGTTCCACTAGCATTGCAAAGATGGAGGCTGCTTGGGGCCCATAAGTCACTCCTCCGAGAGGGACGGAGTGGGAGTTGTTGTTGCAATTGGTGCAGTTGGAAGCCATCAATGTCATCTTTTCTTCTGCATGGAGCAAGACACCAAATCTTAGTACCTCGAATCCAGGGGCAACCATATTAAACCGCGATTCGTTCGCAAACACGACACACGAAGTGTGGAGTGGAAAAAGGAAAAGGTCCCACCGGGCATGCCAGAATCTGTTTACCGCCGAAAACCGGAAACACAGACGTCTTGCCTGAATTTGGGGGCAGATGCTATTTGGTTTTATCTGTCCACCTCTCCGAAGATGCCAAGTTGATTTATGGCACCGTGTGTCGGAGGTTTAGACGGATGCGGCCGTTGTAGCAGACTTCGTCAGATTTCCCTTCGTTTATGAGGGGGTTTTGATCGTGGGGACGCTCTTCGCTGCAGGCGCAAGCCCATGTAGTTAATTACGCTACCGCATCGCGATAACCACTTTCTCCTGCTCCAGAAGGTCACTTCGTGTCGTGTGTGTTTGTTTTAATTTTTGGTTGCCCGTGGATTGTATACGGAGACTAATTTATGTTGTCGCTCGTAGGGCGTGGATTAGTCCAAATCCATATATTCTTAGATTTGGGTTTGGGTTGATTTAAGGATCGTTAACCTTGTTTGAGATTAAGATCAGCTTAAATATTTGTTAAGGATGTGTTAATCCGATATTGGACTAAGATCTACTTAACGGGGTTTCAGGATCATTTTTGATCCAATGAAAGAGCATTTGGGCTTTATCGTTTTAGTTTAAGGATGTTGCGGTCCACAGCTAGTTTAAGGACATTACGGTCCATTATGGTATGCTCATGGATTTGAGAGTGCATCCAAGAGCTGTTGGTTGTCGGGACCCTCCATCTCTCTGAGATCGTTGAAGAATTATAACGACATGTATCAGAGGTGTTGAGAGATATACCCTTGAACCGAACTCCAGATTGAAGAGAGAGATCATGGTGGAACGAACACCATTTTAGATGCCATGTGTCAGGAGATCATTGGCCATCTTTGGCACTAAGATCGATTCAGGGAGACCTGAGTATAGGAGGGTTCGGTTGATTGATGGTCAAAAGGTTTTGGCCTCGGGAGACTTGGCTAATTTTGGCTAAGGTTAGTTTCTCACATTGTTAAACACTGCTATCTGCTTGACGCTCACATGCTCCCACGTGAGGCTCATAAGTAGTGTTAGCACTGAAATTTGGAGTGCTCACGTGAGGCACCTGAAAATTGGGCGTCATGCACCTGGGTCTAAATCCTCATCTGTATATACGTGTTAAGCACCTAGTCCTTGTGGCCATCACGTGTGGGCACGTGAGGTGCTCCAGAGCTGGGCGCTACCTCCTTTGGATTTACCTTCCTATTCTTTTCTAGGTATTAAGCATTACTGGGGGTCACGTGGGATCACGTGAGGCGCCCCAAAATGAGAACTCTCTTAATTTATTCCCCCTCCCTCTTTACAAGTGTTGAACACCATTAGGGGTCGCGTGGGATTACGTGACTCGAACTTAGTCATTCCTTTTTAATTCTTAGAGGTGCTCACGTGGGAACACGTGATCTGTTATTATAGCGTCGAATGCTAATATGCATGGGGCTCTTGATCTTAGTCTTGAGAGTTTCAACTCCTTTATTTTATAAGAATTAAATTCTTATGCAGGGTTAAACCCTTTATTTTATCTGAGGAATTAAATTCTTCAATCCTAGTTCTTTCCTTTAAATTTTGGGACCGCATAATAGAATCTCCCCGATGAGAATTAAATTCTCAACTTGTAGGGAGATCTAGTTCTGCAGACTTCAACCAGAAGAAGAACTAAGTTCTTTTTTAGAAGAGTTAAACTCTTGTAAAAGGAGATAAAATGATCTCTAGGTCTTCTCCCTCACCTAAGGTTTCTTTTTCTTCAAAGAGAACTCTTCTTCTTCTTTATTTTCTCAAATCTTATGGTGGGTCTCCTCTTCTTTTCTCTTCAGTCTCGAGTCCTTTATATGGTAGAGGCAAGTTTGTTGATTTAGTTAAGGAAATATCTCCTTGAGAGATTTTTGATTATTTCGGTGATTTTATCCACCGTTGTATCTTTGATCCAGGGACTTCTGTTTTACAGAAGAAATTTTTCTTGTTTTTAACAAGATTGGGAAAATATTTTCCCATACAAAGCTTATTCTGTAGCTTGGTGATTTTTAATCACCATTGGATCTTTAATCCAACGGTGCTCTGTTTTACAGAGCACAATCTTTCTTGTTTAGAAAGATTGGGAAAATATTTTCCCATACAGAGCTTATTCCGTAGCTTGGTGATTTTTAATCACTATTGGATCTTTAATCCAACGGTGCTCTGATTTACAGAGCACAATCTTTCTTCTTTAGAAAGTTTGGGGAAATATTTTCCCATACAGAGCTTATTCTGCAGCTTGGTGATTTTTAATCACCATTGGATTTTTAATCCAACGGTGCTCTGATTTACAGAGCGTAATCTTTCTTGTTTAGAAAGATTCAAGGAAATATTTTCCAATTAGGGTTTTGATCCTTCTTATATAGAATTTAATTCTATCGGCTCAGAAGGCATTAGGAACCCTCACGTGTAGCACGTGACCCATAGCATTAGACCGGTTTGCTTATATGCAGCAGTCCCAGAGAAAGGCATCACGTGTTGGCACATGAGCTGATGTTCAGGAATGTCACGTGTGGCACGTGACCCCCACAAAGTTAAGCTCAACAAAGAGCATCACGTGCTAACACGTATGCTTCTCTGGCCTGTTATTTGTTTTAGGAAGGTGCCTATATACTTTGTATATAGATGCTCATGTGCCTGCACGTGAGGCTCAATTTCAGCCTTATTTGTTTAAGCGCAATGCCTATAATGTTTGCTCCAAGGTGCATCACGTGCGGGCACGTGATGCTCCATTTGGGGAATTTTTCCGATCGCTTTTTATTTATTATTTATTTTTTATAAGGGAACAATATTGTTGGATTATTTTCGTCTCGTAGTATTCGTAAGTAGGAATACGGATGCGGGTATGTATATACGGATGAGGGGTATTCTTGTAATTCGTTACAAGATTACTTTAAAGTTGCCATTTCTTTTATGCTTTAACATTTAGTTTAAATGTTTAAATGTTGTGGAAAGTGTGAGTGTAAGTTTTGGCATTGTTTCTTGATTCATGCATGTGCACTTGTGACTCATGGTGGCATGATGAATTCTTAGTGTATTGTGAGATATTTTGTGGAGCAAGTGGCAGATATTTTCCTTAGGGTTTTTCATTAGTTGCTCAACACAAATACCTCACAACAACACACAAATAAAAAAAAGGCAGACACATTTCTTTAGTTGTTTTTTTCCTTTGGGCTCACACTTCTTCACTCCATGGTTTCTTCTTCAACCTCCATTCAAACCCTCTCATGAGTTGAAAATTCTTGGGTGTTTTGAGACAAAATATTTACACACTCTCTCTACTTCATCTTGACTATCTAGATTAGCAAACAAGATACCCGAGTTGCTTCAGTTTTGAGGCGGGAGCCCGTATTACTAATCCTCGACGTGGATCGTCTTCGATGGGGGAGACCGGAGATCTAACTTGATCGAGGAAGCCGCGAGGAGTTTGGGACAAAGGTTGAAGACCGAAGGACACGGATCGATCGGTATAACCTCTCTAAACTCCTTTTATAGAACTAGTATAGGGTTAATGGTACGATCCGTAGATTAGGGTTCCGTTAGAGTCGGCTTTTAAAAAATTTTATTCCGCATTTGGCTACGGATTGATGGCCGGGGCACTGTCGTAACCCAACACAAACAGGTAGATTTTGGGTACAGTCTCTGTTCCCGCCAATTTTTTTGGCTATGAGCTACTTGTTCTCTTATAAAAAAGGGAGATAAGAAAGAAAAAAAATCCTCAGAGTTTGGCATCACGTGTTAAACACGTGGGCGCTTATATGCAAAGCATATAAGCGCTGAAAAGAAATAATTAAGGGTCAAACTGTCCTCACGTGTTAAACACGTGGGCGCTCATACATATGAGCGCTAAATAAAATAAACCTAAAGGCCTAACTGGCCTCGAGAGCGCTCATACGCAAAGCTTATGAGTGCTGAACAGAAATAACCAACGACCAAACAGGCCTCACGTGTTAAACACGTGAGCGCTCATATGCAAAGCATATGAGCGCTGAAAATAAACAGGCTAAAACCCGCACTATGGGTCATGTGTTAAACGCATGAGTTCTTTTGCCGCATTCTTTTAGCAGCGCTTACATGCAAAGTATGTGAGCGCCGCTATTTAAGTAGAATTGAATTCTATATATAATTAAATTCTATTTGGGAAATATTTTCCCCAATTTTTCTAATATGGAAAGATTTTTCTCTATCAGAGAATCTTGGATTTAAAATCCAATTGTGATAAAATATCACCAAATGAACCATCTGATAGAATAAAATTCTATGTGGGAAATATTTCCTTGATCTTTCTAAAACTAGAAAGATCTTCTCTGTTAAACAGAGGACCCTTGGATCAAAGATCCAACGGTGATTATAAAATCATCCACCGATCATCTAATAGAATAAAATTCTATCTTAGGAAAAATATTTCTTAACCTTATTAAACTAACAAGAAATCTCCTCTGTTAAACAGAGAGCCGTTGGATTGAAATCTAATGGTGAATAAAATTCACCAATTAATCTTTATGGTCTCTAAATCAGAGATTTTCTTAACAAGTTGATCTTCTCTCTTCTCCTATAAATAGGAGCGGGGAGACAGAAAAAAAGGAAGAAAGAAAGAATTCCACACAAGCTTCTGCAAGAAAGAAAAACATAAACAATAAGCTCTTGAAAAAGAAAGAGAATTTAATTCTCAAAGAAGAAGAAGACTTGCCTTATTGAAACCCTAGGTAAAAAACAACAACACAGAGATCATAGCGTTTCTTCTTTACCTACATAAGAGTTTAACCCTTCATATAAGAACTTAGTTCTCCCTCTGGTTGAGGTTTGCAGAAACAAATCTCCCCACAAGTTGAGAATATAATTTTCATCGGGAAGATTTAGTTCTGCAGATTCTGAATTTAAAGGTAAAGAACTTGGTTATAAATGAAAAGAAATAACAGGGGCATATGGAAATTCAATTCCTCCAAAAATTAGGGTTTAACCCTATATAAAGAACTTAGTTCTTCAAATGATGATGATCCAAGATTCTCAAAACCGAAATCTTGATGATCATCAATGATTAAAAATGTCATGGACAGAGTTCAGTATCTCTAAGAAAACACAAGAACATCTTGGTGATTCGTTAGTGCTTAGCACTATTTTGAAGCCTCACGTATGTTTCCACGTGGGTGCTTCAAATGAATAAAAAGAACAGCCAAAGCTACCTTACATGATTCTCACGTGGACGCCTAAAAGGCAAAGAAAAACATCTTTGTCAATTAGGCCGCCGTCACGTGAAATGCACGTGACCTATATCCAAGTGCTTATCACTTTTGTAAAAGAGGGAAACGAACAAATAAAGCATAAAGTCCAGCACTCATGTATTTTCCAGGTGAGTGTCATGCAGAATGCTCAACGCTCCATGATTAGTCAAAAATGACTAACAAACGTTCACATCTGGGGGCCTCACGTGTTTCACACATGAGCGCCAAGGAACTCTAGTGCTTAGCACCAGTCCAGCACCCCACGTGTTTCACACGTGAACACGTCTCAGTGCTCAGCACTGTTGGGTAATTATGGAAACTCAATCTCAGCCCAAATAGGCTAATTTTCATGAGGTTAAATCTCTTTGATTTTAAATCAACCGAGCCCATATTGCTCATGGTTTCCCAAACTGATCTTAATCTCAAAATTGACTAGTGTTCTCCCACCGATGACATCCAAAATGATATTCATCATATGTCTCTTGAGATAGTCTTAGTCTCAAAATATGACTAGGGATTTGGTTTAAGGATACATTTCTTCACATCTCTGATATATGTCGCTGTAATTCCTCAACGTTTTCAGAGAGGTGGCGGGTCTCGACAACCAACAACTCCTCTTAATGCACTTCTAAATTGACGTGCATGCCTCAAATCGGATCGTGCCCCAAATTGGGCACATTCCATTTTAATATCGTTCACTCTGCCACGTAACAAATACACATGCG
Source organism: Agapanthus africanus (assembly GCA_030015575.1). NCBI lineage: Eukaryota > Viridiplantae > Streptophyta > Magnoliopsida > Asparagales > Amaryllidaceae > Agapanthus > Agapanthus africanus. The sequence continues at coordinate 176,822,430 of CM057339.1, read as the reverse complement.
TACAAGTTAATGGACCGAAACGTCCTTAAACTAATATTCGCCCCCAAATAGGACGATAATAGACCGAAATGTTCTTAAACTAATATTCGCCCCCAAATACGGCGATAATGGACCGAAATGCCTTTAAACTAATTATTCGCCTCAAACATGGCAACCCAATTCTAGCCCAAATTGGCTAAGCTTATGTTTGTGATATCCAAACTGATATCCAAACCGATCTTCATCCCATATCTCCTAAGTTAATCCAAGTCTCAAATATGACTAACGGTTCTTAGGTCCATCACCCCTTTTTCCCTCAAACACGGGATTCGGTTTAAGGGTAAATCTCTTCACACCTCTGATATATGTCGTTGTAATTCCTTAAAGTCTTCAGAGAGGTGGCGGGTCCCGACAACCAATAACTCCTCATAATGCACTTCCAAATTGACGTGCATGCCTCAAATCGGATCGTGTCCTAAATTGGGCACATTCCATATCAACATCGTTCACTTCGTCACGTAACAAATACACGTGCGCATAAGTTGAATGATGGACCGAAACATCCTTAAACTAATATTCACCTCCAAATACGGCGATAATGGACCAAAATGTTCTTAAACTAAATATTCGTTTCAAACACAACGATAATGGACCGAAATGTCCTTAAACTAAATATTCGCCTCAAACATGGCGATAATGAACCGTAACGTTTTTAAACTAAAACAAACTGAGCCTCAAATGCTCACATATATTTAAGTCGATCTTAATCTCAAACCAGATTAACGGTCCTTAAATAAACCAAACCCAAATCTAAAATATATGGATTTAGACTGATCCGCGCTCTACGGGCGACGACATAAATTAGTCTCCATATACAATCCACGGGCTACCTAAACAAACAAAAACACACACGGCGTGAAATGAACTTCTGAAGCAGGAGAAAGTGGTTATCGCGATGCGGTAACGTAATTAACTATAGGGGCTTGCGCCTGCAGGGAAGAGCGTCCCCACAATCAAAAACCCTTCGCAAAACGAGGGGGAATCTGACGAAGTCACGCTACAACGTCTGCATCCGTCCAAACCTCCGATATACGGTGCCATAAATCAACTTGGCATCTTCGGAGAGGTGGACGGATAAACCCAAACAACATCTGCCCCCAGAGTTCAGGCCAGACGTCCCGGTCCGTCTTCCGGCGGTGAATAGTCCCGAGTCACATGGAGGCTGTGAGCGATAGGAGGGGTTTCGTCTCTCCCGGTATCGGAAGTTGATATTGCGCTATACTCGATTGGCTATAACAGTAAGTCCTTGACCTGGGCTGATGAGATTTACTGGTAAGTGTTATCAGCAGTTTCTCGAACTGTTATGAGCCATACATCGACATGACTTATCAAGTTACTGGGGTCTGACGATTCCACCTCTAGACTCGATATGCGACATATCAGAAGAAGAGACCGGACTGTACGGTAAGTGTTACTTATAGGCTTCATGGGAGTTTGGACAAGTTTGCTTCTTGATTTTCTAATCGCTCAATATCTGGGTAGCCGTTACGTCTAGCTAGTACCGCTGATGGCTTGCAGGTAAATGATGTGATCATTACCTACTGCTGGCATATTGACGAGTTTTTAGAGTCCCACACAGAGTTTTTCTAGTTCAAGCGAAACGAAATAGGGCACATATGCTGATATGAGCGGGGGCCTGATTAAATACGAGTATGTGATACCGTATTTTAATCTGACGGTAATTTGTTATCGGTCAGGTTATATGTGATATAACCGAATTATTGAATCAAGTGTTGATTTGATAATGTGGTATACAGATATTAGTCGGTTATATGTGATATAACCAGATTATTGAATCAAGTGTTGATTTAATAATATGATATATATTTATATTTGATATAATTATATATTAACTAATATTATTGCTCGCTAATTATTTTCTTTTCTTAATATGTATATATATTAATATATATGTATATGTGATATATGTATATAGGTGTGTGTATATGATATATGTATATGTGTGTGTGTATGTGTGTGTGTGTATTATAAAGCATGGTTGGGTTTTCTATTTTTAGAAAATAGAAAAGAGGTGGAAATGAGGAGATATTTTGGGTATGGTGAAGCATGGCTTTATTCTTTATTTTAATGGTTTGCTTGCACTATTGAAGTATGGTTGATGTTATATTATTTGATAATATTCATACTTCAATAATGTGAGAAAAATAGCCATTCTTCACTTGTGTCTTAGCCATTTTCATTGAGCTCTCTCCCATTTTTCCTTCTTCCTCCTCCTCCTTCTCTAATCCCTAACCCTCACATGTGATGTGAACTATAGGGTTTTTGATAAATCCTAAGTGAGCTTAGAACCCCTACTTCACCATTCTACACTTGATTAGCACTTAGGTTTAGGATGTTTCCTTCACTAAAGAAAAATTAGTGAAAATGTAGCTTGTATTAGAGAAGTTTCGAGTGGATCGTCTTTGGCACGAAGGTCATGAAGGAAGCTCGATCCAATCTCAAGTGGAGCTACGAGAAGTCGTAGGGACTACTACCCGGAGTTTTAGAAGTAAAGGACACGATCTTCAAAGGTTGTAATTTCTTTCACTTAGTATAGTTTTTATTATATCATAGTTTAAACCCTGATCATTTAGTTAGATTCTAGGATAGTGTAGTTTAACACCAAGATTTTTTAAAAATAGCATGCTAGATACTTGTGAAAACCTAGAGGTGGTGCTAGGATGCACTTTCATGGCAATGGGGCAACCGGGGGATTGCCTATCCCGCCGCCGCCCTATGCCGTGCCCGGACGGGGAATATATACCCAATCCCGCCGCCGCCCTATGCCATGCCCGGACGGGGAATATATACCCAATCCCGCCCCGTCGTGGAATCCAATTCTCCACGGGGACCCCGCTCCCCCCGTTCATATTGTGTGTTAGAAACCATGTGTGAATATACAGTGAGAGATAGAGATAGAAATATGTGAAAACGGCCGTGATACGTTGTCGATTGTTGGCTACTATGAGAGAAATACAACGATGGTCCGATCAACGATACTTAGGCAGCCGCAAATCAGTTGTGAGAGTGCAAGAAAAATCGTGGCTGTGTAAGAATTGAAGACCTTAGAGTGTAAAAGTGAGGACTAAGGAGTCATTTAGGGTTACAATTTGGGTAACGAGTATTTATATACGGAGTTACACAATGTAAATAATATATGAAAGAAGATATTTAAGCAACTATCTATGTCGCGAGGCGAGGTGAGGCGGGACGAGGCTGGGGATGCTAATACCATCCCTGTCTCGTACCCCAGTCAACGGTCAAAATCCCCATCCCGATCACGGCGGGACCGGACGGTACGGCGAGCGGGGCAAAATTGCCATCCCTAAATCCCGCTTGGGTGCTTTCACTATTGGTTCGGGTTCGGATTTTGTATCATTGCATAAGATCCCATGCGACCCATTAACAGTACCGAAATAGATCCATTTCTCAAATCCTAATCTCCCCTCTCCCTCTCCCTCTCCCTCTCCCTCATTTCGGAACCCTAACCCTAGAGTTGGCGATTTCGTCGGTGATCTGCGAAGTTTAGCTTCATCGCTTTCTAATTTTGAGTAAGTATCTTTTCTTTTGTTTATGCTGATTTCCCCCTTATTTTCAGTTCGATTTCAGATTTTAATCACCGCCATCGCTCAGCTGCCATGATCTGTATCTCCCTCAATGCTCACTACTAAAATTTAGCGTAAGTTATCATTTTTTGCTTCATTAATGGAAATTTTAACTTTGGAAACTAGGGTTTGATTTTTTTCATGCCGATTCACGTGTTCATTGTGCTGTTGTGTTTTTGTATCATGGACGCATGATTTTTGATTAAAAGAACATATATTTGCGCTTATATTGTGAGTATCTGACTGCAACCAAAATTACATATTTGTTTGCTGATGTTGCTTCTATGCTTCATTTATGAATCATTGAAGTTTGAATGTGCTTGTTTCTATGCCATGCCTTATTTAGTGATTAGCTAACGACTCAATGTTGATAGTATCTTGTGTCTGTCTATTTGTAAAAATATGTAAAATGCATATTTGTTTTACATGGCTAGGGTCATCTGTTCCTATATTGCTATTACTGCGTAAAACTCTAAATCTAATCATCAAAGAACACCCCCTTTCGATTTTGACTATCTACAAACCCTTTGTTTTCTTTTCGTATATAAGATATTACAGAACTCTCCTTATTGATTCCTTAAAAAATATTTTTTTGCTTATTTTTCCTTGATATTTACAGGCCGGCTGTTTGGTTTTCTGTAGACCATGGCCAATTTGGGAGGAGGTGCTGAAGCTCATGCCCGATTCAAGCAATACGAGTACCGAGCAAATTCAAGCCTTGTACTCACAACAGACTCACGACCTCATGACACCCACGAGCCCACTGGTGAGTCTGAGTCGTTATGGGGTAAGATTGATCCTAGGGCCCTTGGTGACCGAGCGGCTCGTGGCAAGCCACCGGAGCATGAAGAGAAGCTCAAGAAATCCAAGAAGAAGAAAGAGCGGGACCCAGCAGCAGCTGAGACCGAAATCAAGAAGGATAACAAGAGGCGGAGAATCCAAGAAGAGAGTGTTCTTTCCCTTTCCGATGAAGCCGTATACAAGCCCAAAACGAAGGAGACACTTTCTGCGTATGAGAATATGCTTAGTGTGATACAACAACAGTTTGGGGGGCAGCCACAAGATGTTCTTGCTGGAGCGGCGGATGAAGTTTTATCGGTTTTGAAGAACAACAAGCTCAAGAATCCTGATAAGAAGAAGGAGATTGAGAAGCTCTTGAATCCGATTTCGAATCAGATATTCGACCAGCTTGTTGCTGTTGGGCGTTTGATCACGGATTATCAAGATGGAGGTGATGCTGCAGGTACATCTGCTGCAAACGGCAACGATGAGGCTCTGGATGACGATCTTGGTGTTGCTGTTGAGTTTGAAGAGGATGAGGAGGAAGAAGAGAGCGATTATGATCAGGTACCATGCTCTTAAACCATTTCAGCATTTGTAGAAAATTTGGCTAAGGTTGAATTAGAATTCTACTAGAAAAAGTCTAGAAGCTTGGAATGCTTTGATATCTTTAGGGCATGTTTGGTAGATGGAGAGTAAAGAGCATTGAAGGAAAGAAAGTGAGAGCCTCTTTCTGAATTTGGGTGTACAAAAAGGAGAATGGAAAGTAAATGTTGAATAAAGATACAAAAGAAAGATGTGCAACTGCTATTATTTTTAAATAGTTATTGCAGAAATTAATTAATCTGGAAAGATAATTTTAAACAAAGCCACAGCTTTTAACGGAAAAGGGCATAATCAGTCAATATTTATAAGTAATTTATACTTATGCATGACCTGTAATGACTTCTTTTTTAAACTAAATCTGTTAGGCACGACAAAGTGCGGAAAACCTGAATCTATGTATTTGAATAGCCCTTACTGATCACTCATATGGAGATTAAGTTTTACTATGAAGTTGTCATAATTTGGGTATTAACAATATTAGCATCGGAATTAGAGAGGAATTTGCAGGCTTTTAAAGGATTACTAAATTGGGCCTGCTTCTTTTTTTTATATAAAATTATTTTGGATATTGTAACCAATGTTCCACCATAATTAGCATACCCAAAACTATTTATATTAATGTTAATTTTTATGTTGATGTATAATAGTATTATTACATGTATACTAATATAATTTTATTGCCTCATAAATGACCAGATCCAGGAAGAATCTGACGATGACGAGGATGTTCAGGAGTCAAATGGTGCTGGGGGCATGCAAATGGGCAATATAGATGATGATGAGATGGAAGAATCTAAAGAGGGAATGACCATAAATGTTCAAGACATTGATGCTTATTGGCTTCAGAGAAAGATATCAAAAGCATTCGAGGAAATTGACCCTCAGCACAGCCAGAAGCTTGCCGAGGACGTACTCAAGATATTGGCCGAAGGGGATGATAGGGATGTAGAGAACCGGCTTGTGATGCTTCTAGAATATGAAAAGTTTGATCTAATCAAGTTGCTCGTAAGAAATCGGCTCAAGATAGTATGGTGTACTCGGTTGGCAAGGGCAGAAAACCAAGAGGAGCGGAAGAATATTGAAGAAGAGATGACCAACATGGGCCCTGGGTTGTCTGCAATCTTGGAGCAGTTGCATGCCACGAGAGCATCAGCGAAAGAGCGACAAAAGAATTTGGAGAAGAGCATAAGAGAGGAGGCCAGGAGACTGAAGGATGAACATGGAAGTGGGGATGGGGAAAGGGATCGGGATCGGGATAGTAATCGGCGAGTTGATAGAGATGCGGAAAATGATTGGTTGAAGGGCCAGAGGCAGCTGCTTGATCTTGAGAGTATTGCATTCCAACAGGGTGGTCTTTTGATGGCCAACAAGAAGTGTGAGCTCCCTCCAGGTTCTTATCGAACTCCTCACAAGGGTTATGAGGAAGTCCATGTACCAGCATTGAAGCCGAAGCCACTCGCTCCTGGCGAGGAGCTTATAAAGATAAGTATGATGCCAGAGTGGGCGCAGCCAGCTTTTGAAGGGATGAAGCAGCTGAACAGAGTTCAGAGTAAAGTCTATGAGACCGCTCTCTTCACACCTGAGAATATACTCCTGTGTGCTCCTACCGGTGCTGGTAAAACTAATGTTGCTATGTTGACCATACTCCATGAGATAGGTCTACATATGAAAGACGGCATAGTGGATGAGACGAAGTTTAAAATAGTATATGTGGCTCCAATGAAGGCTTTGGTTGCTGAGATTGTAGGGAACTTGTCTACACGCCTTAAAAAGTTTGAGGTTGTTGTGAAAGAACTTAGTGGGGACCAGAGTCTTACACGCCAACAGATTGAAGAGACAGAGATAATTGTTACGACACCCGAGAAGTGGGATATTGTCACGAGGAAATCTGGGGATAGAACATATACCCAAATGGTGAAACTTCTTATTATCGACGAGATCCATCTACTACATGATAACCGTGGGCCTGTGCTCGAGAGCATTGTTGCAAGGACAGTAAGGCAGATTGAGACAACCAAGGAGCTTATCAGGTTAGTCGGGCTGTCAGCCACTCTTCCAAACTATGAAGACGTGGCGTTATTCCTGCGCGTTCATCCAGCTAGAGGTCTGTTTCATTTTGACAACAGCTACAGGCCCTGCCCACTAGCACAACAGTATATTGGAATTACTGTGAAGAAACCTCTTCAGAGGTTTCAATTGATGAATGATATTTGCTATGAGAAGGTTCTGGCAGCTGCTGGAAAACATCAAATTCTTATCTTTGTCCACTCCAGGAAAGAAACGGCTAAAACTGCCCGTGCAATAAGAGACACAGTATTGGCTAATGATACTTTGAGTCGATTCCTTAAGGATGATAGTGCAAGCCGTGAGATTCTTCAGAGCATTACGGAGCTAATAAAGAGCAATGAACTCAAGGATCTGTTTCCATATGGCTTTGCAATCCATCATGCAGGATTGGTAAGGACAGATCGAGAGCTGGTAGAGGCTCATTTTGCTGAAGGGCATATTCAGGTGTTAGTCTCTACAGCAACGCTCGCTTGGGGAGTCAATCTACCGGCACATACAGTGATCATTAAAGGGACACAGATTTATAATCCAGAGAAAGGAGCGTGGACGGAGCTCAATGCTTTGGATGTAATGCAGATGCTTGGTAGGGCAGGGAGGCCGCAGTTTGATACGTATGGAGAGGGAATAATCTTAACTGGGCATAGTGAATTGCAATATTATCTCTCCCTCATGAATCAGCAACTTCCTATTGAGAGCCAGTTTGTGTCTAAATTAGCTGACCAGTTGAATGCGGAGATTGTATTGGGGACTGTTCAAAATGCTCGAGAAGCTTGCACCTGGATTGACTACACGTACTTGTACATCCGGATGCTGAGAAACCCAACTCTGTATGGTATTCCTGCTGATATACTTGATAGGGACAAGACATTGGAGGAAAGGAGAGCTGATCTGGTAAGCTTGCTTAATTTACCTGAATTTATTACTTTTATGAGCTGTTATTGTTGCTTATAGCCTTCTACACACGCACATGCATGCACACAACACTTGCACTCATGGATCCATGCATCTACATGAATACACATAAGGTCTGTGTGTGTTTTGGTTCGACGACAACTTTATTCACAATTTAATTAGTAGGCCACTCCTCTTACAACTATTTTACCTTGCGACACCTGTATTCACCATCCACCCAGATCAGCCATATTCTGATTATTATTGTGGAATTCTGCATAGAGAATTTGCTCACTCTTAGTTGGAGAGGCCTGAAGCTTTTTGATTACTTTTCTATTGTATGGTCAATAAGCTGAAGAAGCGTCTTTATTCTCATGCTATGGTGTCTGCTACTAGTTCTTGCATACCTTTCTACTCTCTGCATATCTGCAAACATAACAGGATTACCACCATTTTATTGGTGTCTCCTTGATTGTAGGCTATGAAGCACGGATACATGTAAGCGCCTCACGAATCGTCCCCGATTGCATATTGGAGTCCGAAACTCCCGGATTCTTTTGGATTCACTCGGACTTGTAAATGTCTTACAAACCTCTCTCGAATCGACGCCTCTCCTCTTTCTCTCGAAAATTAAGGCTCTCGAAAATTTGAAAGTGCATTGAATATCTAACATAATACCATTATTTATTTATATAACTACATATTTATATGCAAATCTTAATATACATCTATATTAATATTTATAAAAATCAATATAAAAACGTACCCCGTATCTTAGGTTGTTGGGAAATTGCGAATCCACGAATCCGTATCGTATCCCGTATCCATATCCGAACCTGTGCTACATAGATTGTAGGAGACAGCGAAGTGATATTTCTATGCACTTTGCGATATGTTTTTGATGCTTAGTAATATGTTTATTCCTTTAATATTTTTGTCACGTTCCTTATAAACCATAGTCTTATTTATTACTTCGTATCATCTTTTTTTCATTTATCACTAGGTCCTTATGTTCTTCACTTTTGAACATTTTCAGCATATTCATTTTAATTCATAAAGTTTCCGACCCATTTTCATGGTTTGATAGAATTTATTGACATTTTAACGTATTCATATTATCGGTTGATGTTATTCGGGTTATTCATTTCGATTTCAAAAGCTACTAATATTATCTACTTCAGTAGAATATGCAATAGATACTTCTTAATTCTGAACTTTGGAAATGCAATAAACCCAAGCAGAAGTGAAACGCTTTGTGTTCCTCTATTAATTCTTTTTATCTGCCAATATGTGTTGCATATCTATATTTTGAGGTACTTGTGTTTTATTGCAATTGCAGATCCATTCTGCTGCTAGCATCTTGGATAAAAATAATTTGGTCAAGTATGACAGGAAGGGTGGGTACTTTCAAGTCACGGACTTGGGTAGAATTGCAAGTTATTACTATATAACTCACGGATCAATATCTACATACAATGAGTACCTGAAGCCCACAACAGGTGACATGGAGCTTTTCCGACTGTTCTCACTTAGTGAAGAGTTTAAGCATGTCACAGTTAGGCAAGATGAAAAGATGGAACTGGCTAAGCTTCTGGAGCGGGTCCCAATTCCTGTTAAAGAAAGCTTGGAAGAACCGAGTGCAAAGATTAATGTTCTTCTACAGGCATATATATCACAACTGAAGCTTGAAGGGCTTTCACTGACATCAGATATGGTCTTCATCAGACAGGTATGTTTTCTCTTACCTTAATGATCCTACTTTCTTTTGCTTAATTATAGTCAATTTTTTAAATCAGGATCAATGTTGAAAATAGTGATGGCGTAAAGCGCAGCTCTCCACACCAAATAAGCCTAAAGCGCAAACAGCTTAGTGTATTATTAATATTTTGATTTTGAAAATAGAAATATGGTTATACTAAATAAAAAAGTCTAAAAAATTAAGGGATAATTTTCTACGATTCTAAAATGTTACTATCATATCAACAATTTTCCTAAAGTTTAATCCATATGTTCACATTTCTCATCCATCATTAAAAGTGTCTTAGCTCTTTGTTTAGCCTCTATAACAAATAATTTAAAGAAAGGAGAGCCATAAAAACTCACACAAACATAAACTCATACAACAACAATGCAACCCCTTCCTCATCGATTTAGACCCGTACACAAAAAAAAGAACCCATTAAGTCCAAGTGAGCTTTATTCAAACACTAACAAGGAAAACTCATTTTTTCTCCAATTCAAAACCAAAACAAATAGAAAAAGTGAGAAGAATAAAAATAATTGCATTGAACACTCACCAGGTGGTTGTAGATGATGAAAACCAGTCTCAAATTAGATCTGATTGCCTCATATGCCTTGGAAGTGGTTGTGATGGCCTCATTATTTGACTTGTGATGGGCTGCGACGGGCGGGGATGGGGATATCGGCTTGGGGGGTGAAGCGGGGAAGAGTGGATAGGGCCACTCATATTCCCCTAGACCTTAGAATAGGGTATCTAAATGTCTTGTTATTGGATTTAATGTATCTAGGTTGGGTTATTAATATAATACCTGCTAAAACACTTGTTTTGCGTAGCTTAAATGGCTTAAGCTACATAGCTTAAGATATTATAAATAGCGTATGCTACGATGTAAATGCACGGTGTAGCAAAATGGTCATGCTACGCTACGCAGCGCGCTAGTTTCTGCTATGTAGCGTGCTATTTTCTACATTGATCAGGACACATCATCTTTAATGATAGTTTTGTTATGCTGCTATCTTATACCTGGACTTCAATCCATAAATATAGAACCAAAGTGCTTGAGCAGAGAAAATGAAAAAAACACATTTACCTTTGTTCTTATGAGCAACATGTAGAGTTTTGCATCTGTCCTGGACACGATTTTAGTAAGTATGTCAGTTCAGCATATCCAATGACATAACAAAGAAGGTTATATTTGTTAATGTTTTTTTCCTCCTCATTCATATCTTTAATGTATACTTCTCTCCAGAAATTTAGAACTAAAGGCAGTTGGCTTTGGCTAATACTCCTAGACATATCTGTATTGTAGAAAACAAACACAAACCCACAATACAAATTTACTAACAACCACATTTACTGTTGGAGTGATTTACTAATTTTCTGTACTAAAACTCTCTTTGATATGCAAGGGATATGGGCTTACTTGGGCCCAAAATTTTTCCACTTTTTAAATTAAAAAAACCACATTAACTGTTAAAACTCCTAAGAAGATCCTCATAAAATGATTTAATATCCGAAGTTAAATCATACCATCTTTATTGATAGTTTTGTTATGCTGCAATCTTATACCTGGACCTCAATCCATAAATATAGAACCAAAATGCTTGAGCAGAGAAAATGAAAAAAACACATTTACCTTTGTTCTTATGTGCAACATGTAGAGTTTGGCATCTGTCTTGGACACGATTTTTAGTAAGTATATCAGTTCAGCATATCCAATGACATAACAAAGAAGGTTATATTTGTTAATCTTTTTTTTCCACCCCATTCATATCTTTGATGTATACTTCTCTCTAGAAATTTAGAACTAAAGGCAGTTGGCTTTGGTAAATACTCCTAGACATATCTGTATTGTAGAAAACAAACACAAACCCACAATACAAATTTACTAACAACCACATTTACTGTTGGAGTGATTTACTAATTTTCTGTACTAAAACTCTCTTTGATATGCAATAGATATGGGCTTACTTGGGCCCTAAATTTTTCCACTTTTTAAATTAAAAAAACCACATTAACTGTTAAAACTCTTAAGAAGATCCTCATAAAATGATTTAATATCTGAAGTTAAATCATACAATATGATTGTATTGATGGGTTCATCTCCAGTATTCAATCAATAGATATGCAATTGTCCGGTATTTTACAATAAGCACCAAGGAAAGAGATCTAAGGATCATGCAGCAATTTTGAAACCTGGGTGTTCTTTAACAAGAGCCATTTCGTAGTCCCAAGTATGAGTTACCTTCAAACCGTGTAGGAATGTGGTTAAAATATTTGATTCGATATACCATTTTATTATTGATCTTTTGACTTTCATCATACTTGATTTTGCAGAGCGCTGGCCGTCTTTTGCGAGCTCTATTCGAGATTGTTCTGAAAAGGGGGTGGGCCCAATTGACTGAAAAGGCTTTGAATCTCTGTAAGATGGTCAACAAGCGCATTTGGGGAGTCCAAACTCCACTTCGCCAATTCCATGGAATCCCAAACGAAATATTGATGAAAATTGAGAAAAAAGATTTGGCATGGGAACGCTACTATGATCTCTCCTCACAAGAGATTGGAGAACTAATTCGTTACCCAAAGATGGGCCGAACAATCCACAAGCGAGTACACCAACTACCCAAAGTTAACCTCGCAGCCCATGTGCAACCCATCACTCGAACAGTCTTGGGCTTTGAGCTCACAATTACTCCTGATTTTCAGTGGGACAATGATGTCCATGGCTATGTCGAACCATTTTGGGTTATAGTTGAAGATAACGATGGAGAAAACATCCTTCATCATGAGTACTTCATGCTCAAGATGCAATATATCGAAGAAGACCACACTTTGAACTTCACGGTGCCAATTTGTGAGCCGCTGCCTCCTCAGTATTTTATCCGTGTGGTCTCGGATCGATGGCTTGGCTCTCAAACTGTGTTGCCTGTTTGTTTTAGACACTTAATTTTACCCGAGAAATATCCGCCACCAACTGAGCTTTTGGATTTGCAACCCTTGCCTGTGACTGCACTTAGAAAGCCTGAATACGAAGATTTATACGCTTCATTTAAGCATTTCAATCCCATCCAAACGCAAGTATTCACAGTCCTATACAACACTGATGACAATGTATTGGTTGCAGCCCCCACAGGAAGTGGAAAAACTACATGTGCTGAGTTTGCCTTGTTGCGAAATCTCCAAAAAGGGCCAGAAAATCCCATGAGGGCGGTATACATCGCTCCTATTGAAGCTTTAGCAAAGGAAAGGTATCGTGAGTGGAGTGAGAAATTTGGAAAAGCCCCTTTAGGGCTTAAAGTTGTAGAATTAGCAGGCGAGACTGCAACAGATTTGAAATCTTTAGAGATTGGGAATATCATTATCAGCACACCTGAGAAATGGGATGCTCTCTCTCGTAGGTGGAAACAAAGAAAGCATGTGCAACAAGTTAGTCTCTTTATTGTTGACGAGCTCCATTTGATTGGTGGGCAAATCGGTCCAATCTTGGAGATAATAGTCTCGAGAATGAGGCGTATCGCCAGTCACATTGGGAGTAATATTAGAATAGTGGCACTTTCAGCTTCACTAGCGAATGCCAAGGATCTTGGAGAATGGATCGGTGCCACCTCTCATGGGCTTTTCAATTTCCCACCAGGGGTTCGTCCCGTGCCTTTAGAGATTCACATCCAAGGCGTTGATATAGCAAATTTTGAGGCAAGAATGCAGGCTATGACAAAGCCAACTTACACCGCAATTGTACAGCATGCTAAGAATGGGAAGCCTGCACTTGTATTTGTGCCTACGAGGAAACATGCGAGGCTCACTGCTGTTGACCTGTGTACATACTCAGCTGCTGACAGCGAGAAGCCTTCATTTCTCCTGAGGTCGGAGGAAGAGATCACAGTCTTCCTTTCGAAAATTAAAGACGACACCTTAAAGAGGACTCTCCCGCTAGGCGTTGGATATTTACACGAAGGGCTTAGTGAAGAGGAACACGACATTGTTTTATATTTGTTTATTGGTGGAAGAATTCAAGTATGTGTATCAAGCAGCTCGATGTGTTGGGGCAAGCCAATGCCTGCCCATTTGGTTGTGGTTATGGGAACCCAATATTATGATGGGCGAGAAAATGCCCATACCGACTACCCAATTACCGATTTATTACAAATGATGGGTCATGCGAGTCGACCTCTTGTGGACAATACGGGCAAATGCGTCATTCTTTGCCACGCTCCTCGTAAAGATTACTACAAGAAATTCCTTTACGAAGCTTTCCCTGTTGAGAGCCATCTTCATCACTTTTTACACGACCATTTAAATGCTGAAGTAGTTGTTGGAGTAATCGAAAACAAGCAAGATACGGTTGACTATCTCACTTGGACTTTCATGTATCGAAGGCTCACGAAAAACCCTAACTACTACAATCTCCAAGGCGTTAGCCACAGGCATCTCTCTGATCACCTTTCGGATCTAGTTGAAAACGCATTGAGCGATCTTGAATCAAGCAAGTGTGTGGCGATCGAAGAGGACATGTATCTCAAACCACTCAACCTTGGCCTGATTGCTTCATACTATTACATCAGTTACACTACAATAGAGCGGTTCAGCTCGTTGTTAACTCCGAAGACAAAAATGAAGGGTCTTCTTGATATTTTGGCTTCGGCATCTGAGTATGCTGAGCTCCTAATTCGCCCAGGTGAAGAAGAGCAGATAAGAAAATTAATCAATCATCAGAGATTCTCATTTGAAAACCCCAAGTGCACAGACCCACACGTAAAAGCCAATGCATTGCTTCAAGCTCATTTTTCGAGGCACACAGTAGTTGGTAATTTAGCTGCAGACCAAAGAGAAGTTCTCCTCTCTGCACACAGATTGCTTCAAGCAATTGTCGATGTGATCTCAAGCAACGGGTGGTTAAACCTTGCCATTCTAGCAATGGAACTAAGCCAAATGGTTACTCAAGGCATGTGGGAGAGAGATCCAAATCTTCTACAACTCCCTCACTTCACCCGGGAGTTGGCCAAAAAATGCCAAGAAAACCCTGAAAAAAGCATCGAGACGGTCTTCGATCTGCTAGAGATGGAAGACGACGAAAGGCGTGAGCTGCTTCAGATGTCAGATTCACAATTGTTGGATATCGCAGGGTTTTGCAACCGATTCCCTAACATTGATCTGAGTTACCAAGTTCTCGATGGTGATGATATTAGGCCTGGGGAAAATGTGACTTTGCAAGTTGCATTGGAGCGCGAAGTTGAGGGCCCACAAGAGCTGGTTAAAAAAGTGCACGCACCGAGATATCCGAAGGAGAAAGAAGAAGGTTGGTGGCTTGTTGTGGGAGATTCAGATACGAATCAGTTGCTTGCGATTAAGAGGGTTTCGTTACAGAGGCGGTCAAAAGTGAAGCTTGTTTTTACCGCCCCAACCGAAGCTGGGAAGAAGAAGTTCACGGTTTATTTCATGTGTGATTCTTATTTTGGATGCGATCAGGAGTACGAGTTCACCGTCGATGTCAAGGAAGAAGGCGAAGCTGGCGGTAGGAGTAATTGAGCATGAAACTGTTTTGCATATTGTGTGTATGTTCTATTTGATATCTGTAGACTTCTGTAGACATGTCGATTGTAAGAAGATGCATATGTGAATAATCATATGCATCTTCTAATGATGTATGGTTTTGCTGCTGCTGAGATTTATATTCCAGCTGCGCTTTAGACATTTTTAGTTCCTACTGGCCTGCCTGCCTGTTTTATATTACTACCTTCCAGTTTAGTGATGCTGCTTGTTATTAGTTTTGTGTAAGCGTCTTTTTACCCAACTAGATTTACAAATGTTGCATCTAACTGGAAGCACCTTTGCCCCATCAGATCGCTTGTGTAAGCCTTGGTCTCATTTTAAACGTCCTATGTTTATGATTTCTGCCTTTGTGTTTGGAGCTGCGGTCGTTCACAGCGAGTTTGATGTGGGCGATGCAATGTCAAAAGATGAATGATTTGGTGTTGGATCGGGCATAGTTGGGATGGGACCCATTCCGGCACAACGCAATTTAAGTGAAAGGAAGGCACCCACCACATACGCGCCATCACAATATCAGATATTCCGTTCTGCTGTCTCGCGGTATACCTTTCACCTTCTCTTCCCTTGGCGATGCCATCTCGTCCCCAATCATAATAGAAAGAACTCCATAAACATCTCCTCGAGACACCACACCGCTTCGAATTAAACTCGTTTCTAGGCAAGCAACGACCTCAAGCAACGAATATGGCGTTGCTCTCTTCATCCCCTTCCCCCTTCGTTGCTCTCCGCTCTCGCTCCCACTTCAAAAACCCGCTTCCTAACCCTAATCCTTTCAATTCGATAGCTCATCCTTCGATCCTCCAACCTAGAGACCGAAGATTTCCCTTCAGCGGCATCGCCGCCGCTTCCAATCTCTGCGAGCAAGAAACCCTGACCTTGGACGCGAAAGCTCTAACGGTGAAGGAGTATTTCACCGAGGCCGAGCTCTTGGCTTCCGTTCGTCTTCGAATCCGCACCTTCTACGAGTTCAATCAGTCCTCTTACAACATCGAGGTAGTTGAGATTCTGTGATTTAGAATCTTACATCTTTTTCAATAGAATTTGCGGTGTAATTATTGATGCTGATGTTGATTCTTGTTTGTCAAGTTCTTTTAGGATCATAAGAGGCATTTGACGGAGCGGGAGTATGAAGCATTGAAAGATCGGGTTTGTGGGATGAGAATTGGGTTCAAAAGAGTCACTTGTATAAATGCTACGCTTCCGTTGTCGCCGTCTTTGGACTATGCGCATGAATTGTGCTCGTCTTGTAAGGTATTACCGATGCATAGTAATCACCCCATGAGACATTTATTTTGTACTACAGTATGGCATAATGCACATGCTGTAGACAATTTTCATGTTTTGATCTTCTCTGAGACGATTTGGAGATATGCAATGGAGAATAATGAAACTGACTAGTTAAGTGGGTTGATATTTGTTGTTTAGGAGCTGCTGGGACTAGGGAATAGGGAATATATAAAAATTTATAGTTATAGTATCGGAGCTGCTGGGAATAAGAAATGGAAGAAGAATAGTTATAGTATCGGAGATGGCTTTATAAAAGATGAGTGGAGAAGCTTCATGTAAGCTACTCAAGGAATTTGACGCTTCTTCATTGTAACTTGGTTGAATAATTTTTTTTATTGCATACACTTCTTAGACACAACCCAATACATTTCATGATAATTATTTAAAACAGATTCATGTTATTGTCATATGCTTGTTTGTTATTTTGGTACTCCTTACTAAGAACAATCAACTTTTTTGTATCAATAAATTTCAACTTGCTACCATGAAGTTTGGCCTCTTTCTCTCGAAACTACCATAAACTTCTAAAATGATGCAAAGTGAAACTCACTAAAGAAGAATTATTATTTTATCTCAAATCATAAAAAATCATAATAATGAGTGGGCGCATAAGACCATGTACACAGTCTATTTACAATATAGAAACTAGAATCATAAGGAAGGACACACTAAACTTTTGCTAGAAAGAACTCTCTTGAGCTCTTCCTCACTTAATTTTTTAAATTTTTAATCTTTATTTTTGGGTACTGGCCCGTAAGCTCTAAGCCTCTAACCTATACACAACACACACAAACACATCCACGCTCACCTCACACACAAGCACATAGTGCACACACACACCAGGGGATCTACGAATTTTCCCCGAAATTGTTAATTTGTGGTCATATCCCCTCCTGGGTTCCTGTGGTTTGAACTCCGCACCCTCCCCAAGTTGGGAAGTGCCTTTGTCACTTATTAGTTTATGGTGTGAGTGAATAATGAAGAGCATAAAGCTTTCATCTCTGAACTGAAAGAAGTTTATCTTTGTTGAATTAGCTGGTGAAGGTTTTTCTTTTTTGGCAATTCTAACTGTCTTAATTTGAAAATAACTGCTATAATTGTAACCACTGATTCACATTTTTGTGTTAAACATGTACAAAATAAATTGTTTCTCTTCCTAATGTGAGATTGAAGAATGTGTGCCGGAAGGTCGCATGATCTTTAAATATAGGTGCAAACTTGTCCGTTGTTTATATTTTAAAATTTGGCACATGCCGCATCTCATTACATACCTAGTCAGAACTGATTTAATTCAAGCACCGGACCGGCTCACTGTTCAAGCCGTGTTTGATTTTTTCACTTCTCTTGGTAGAATATGAAACTTAGAAATTGTGGCTGTCCTTCCATCTTTAAATAGTAAATTAGTTATCCACATTGGTTCAAACATCTAAAACGCGTTCTTGTTAAATCTGCAGTTCTTTGAGGATGGTGAAAACCGAGTAGTAGTAGGGACTTTGGATCTTAACCAGTGCGTTAGCCTGGCAGATGAATTAATTGGGATGAGACCTCAGGTATGTAGTTTATATGATTTCTATTATTCTTTTTCTCGAGATAAAATTTAGTTTAGACTTTATATGATGAGAAAAGTAGCCTTAATTTGGGAATCTTGTGAGATTCACAGAAAAATAATCTATTTTTCTCCCTTTCTTCTTTCTAAAATCTTATTGTAGCTGTATCAAAATGTTTGTGATTATAGATGTTTTGAGTTTCATTCCAAATAGTTCAAATTTCCATGATGTTGAATGATTTTTCATCATGGAAAAGCAGTTTATGATGGTAAGTTGGATCGCGACACATTGTATCCTTTCTCTCAATTGTAATAGCACCCATAATAATGTCAGACTAAACATTATAGACGGCATAAGACTTATTGTCATAGGTGGAGATTATTTTGTTGAGCGAATTTGATATATTGGTGATGCTGGATAATGATGCACTCGTGTGCTATGGAATAATTTGAGTTTTTGTCCTGCCAAATTGCTTACATGTGGAGCACACGGATATTTACTCTAGTATCAACATTCATGTCAACATAAATAGAAATTATGCAATAATCATCTTGTAGTTATAAAATGACTAGTTATTGCATAATCTGACATGTCGTATGATTAAACTGGCAATTTACTGCAATATTCATAATTTATACACCTCAGAAATTTTTGGGTTCCTATTATTATTCTCGGATATTCTGAAACGTTCTATAGAAAGACTAAACTATTAGTATGATGAGACTACAATGAATTCAGAATTCTGCTTATAAAACACAATTTCTGAAATGTTCCTATTATCGCTTCAAGACCGCTTTAGCGCCGCTTTACACACCTCGATGACGAGAAATCACCGTCCGATTTCCCACCGCTTCCATCGAAATCTAAGCGTTATTGTGCTCAAAACGCTTAATCAGCCGCTTTTTACAACACCGACAATACATACCCTAAAGTAATTGTCTGCTATAATTTTTTCTTTGTCTCTGTTTCTCTGTATACATCCGTGCTCTCACACACACATCATTATATAGATAGATAGAAATATGGCGGGATCAGTATTTAACTGCCAAGTTCTTACTAAATCTATCAGAGAAGTCATTATTAAATCAGTCAAAAGAATGATTAAATCAGTCAAAAGAATGATTATCCTTTCCACTAGTTTTGAGACTTATCCTATGCTTTTTCATTGATTGTGCTCGTTAAAAGTATGTTTGTATTTTGGCAACTTATATGGTGTTCATTTACTTTGAAGTGTTGTCTTGAGATTGAAGTGGCTAAGAAAATTTTAACTTAACTACCAGGGCGCTGGATTAGACCTCACGAGGGCGTACTTAAGCAATGTTTGTGTTGCCAAGGAGCTGCAGAGAAATGGTTTGGGCCATGCAATAATTGCCAAATCTAAAGAAGCTGCTAGAGAATGGGGTGAGTAGCACAGTTTGCTTTTAGACCTTGTCTTTGTATTGCTTCTTTCATTGACACCATATACAACTGAAGCACAAAATCAACTTGTTGGTCTCTAGGTAAGCCTTAAATGAATGAACTGGTTAAGAGGTTCTAATAGATATGGACATTTTGAAACATCGTCCAACACGACATTCTGAAGACCTATGCCTTGGTACATAATTTCATGCTAACTGTCTGTGCTCCAATTTTTGATAGACATAAAGGAGAAAGCTAATTATTCTTTTTACTAGGTTATTGAATACAACTGTAGAGAAGGAAAAAGTATTTAGAATTCAAAATCTCTTTCCTGGTGAAATAAGAGGAACAAGTCATTCCTTGTGCTTATTATTTGATCGGAATGGCTATAGTGGTGCTTTCATATTCTTTTTTTCCTGACTAAAGAGCTTTCATATTCTTCCAGCTCCTTAATTTTATGTGACATGTCTTGCATCTAGTTACTTTCTATGTACACCAATGGGAATTTCAAGAACTTCATTCTTATTAGCTACCTTAAAGACTCTTAATTAGTTGGTGTTAAACACTATGCGATAATTTTCTATTCACCAGCATCTTATGGACCAGATGAGACTAGCATATTACAATTCAGACTCAATTTGAACTAGACCATGTATAAGACTCGCATTAAATTGGACTCGTAAAGTCAGTTCTTCAGATCAAACGCAATGTGCTCTGGATCTTGCCTCAGTTTAATGGAAAACTTGGCCTATATTTTGCATTTAAAATTATGCTCGTGCATCACAAGGTTATCAATAGGGTAAGCAAGATGTCAGTTGATGATGGGATTATCATATGTTTTCTCGGAGTAGAAACCGTGAGTCCCAAATGTATTTAAATAGTGTGGGAGAAAAAATAGTGTTTGTGACTGTATATTTTTTGTGGTGCTGGTGCAAGTGAGATTAGAAGCCAGGGACGGCGAGAAGCTATACCAGAATTTTATCATGGCAATTGCCATCTGTTCTTGCATGCAAGATAATGGCTCACAGCTGTTGACTAAATTAGGAGGTGACCATATATAATTTAATAAATTGTTAAATTTCGGTCATGTCAGCCGATAGATCTGTTCGGGACCCCTAGCAATACGCTACAAGTGATATCGTTTTGTCTGGATATCATCGGATATATTGATATATCGGCTGCTTCATATTGGCAGATATATCACCGATAATTCAATATATCGGGTTCAATGAGTTATTTTGGGTGACAGGCTTGGTGTGGGTAAGCTTTGGAAATGCATTGCCCACAATTCATTGATAGAAAAACAATTAGAGAAGAAGAAACAACTTGTAGGTTTTTTTTAGCTACTAGCTAATACAGTACATATCTACGGTTCAACCTTCTTTTCTTTCTATTATGTGTGTAGATCTTTTCTTTTGACATGATTTGTTTTGTTGTATGTTCTTGCATGTAGCTAAGAGTAACTCTATATGATGTATGATATTTTAGGTTCTTGTCGTGTATCTTATATCCATAAAGATCATAGTTATAAACATGTTAGTATAGTTTGAATGTATCCGCTTCGGGAATCGAATTGGTGATCTCTCACTTTGGAGAGGAAATTAATATTTATGAACATGTCAATTGCCTACATATCATGATATGTTTGTTGTGTATTTAAAGTATGTGAAATGAACTTCTGGTATGAACATCGGATATTGACCATATCCCAGATATATCATTTGATTTCTGCAAGCCAATATGGAATACACCCATCCAACACGATCCGGATATCTGATTCCATAATTATTTCCCAAGCTTAGGCTGTCGTTCAATTAGGTTAAGGGGCAATTATATAACAGCTCAACTCCTAAATCAGTTAAACTTGAACCCCCAATCTGACCTTGGGCTAGTTAATCTTGATCAGGTTTTATATGGTTGGATTGGGTTTATTGAGAGCTTATAACACTGAATCTGAATTATAGGCAAACCTAGAGACATTTAATAGGGGTACAAAGAACAATTATCAAGACCATATGCAATTGAAACAATAAACAAATAACAGGCACAAGCAAAAAGAGAGCAATAATTAATGCGGATCTCAATTAAGATATATATATATATATATATATATATATATATATATATATTAAGCCTTAACAATATTAAGTAAGAACAATGAGTGGGAGGGATTCCTATGTCCAAAACATGAGTTTCATTTCACCAATTTTCCGTCTACATTCGCACCACAAAGCCTTAACAATATCAAATAAGAACATTTAGGATGTGGTTGAGTACTATCCTTTCCATGTCCTTGGTTGATCTGAAGCAAATTTTTATAGTCTCTACTCTTCAGTTTTAAAACTCTTCTTGGACATATTGCTTAAATGCTTGTTCTCCACTACATTATAGATTGAGTTGAAATTGCAATAAAAGCTCAAAGCTCACATTTTTCTTCGTGGAGGGATATTTTTGGTTTGGTTAGAGTATTTTTTTCCATAGCCTCATAAGTTGCTGCAAATGCTATTCTTCTCAATAACTGAAAGTCTATATTCATAGAACTGAGTGTGTGAGAGTACCTTTCTAAAGCACGGACGCAGACACGGGACACGGCATGTTTGTAAAAAGGAGGACACGAGGACACGGCTTAATTATATATATTAAACAAAATATAGTAAATTATATGAAAAAAGTATTAATACAACCTTAAAAGTATAAAAAAATAAAGCAAAGGTTATAACTTTATCCGAACCATAAGTTTTTTAGCACAAACAAATACATATATAAAACATATAAGAATACGATCCATAAGAGTGTAAACAAACAACCATTAACCCTTTTTAATTGCAGCCGCTTTTCATATACCATAGTATCAATATTGACATTTACCTTTTCTAGTTGCAGTCCGTTATGAAAGAGATTTAACCTCCACTAATTAGTGGCATCTTCTCTTTCTAATAGTGCATCATGAAAGAGATTTAACATCTCCACACTATGTAGAAGTGTCAGCCACGTCCAATATGGATGAACACGGGTGTGTCTGCAAGTTTGTCCAGCTGTTCGATACGTGTCGGAGTGTTGGACACGGCCACGGCAAGTGTCCATGCTTCCTAGGTACCTTTCAAAAAAATTCCCCTCCGCTGCTCTAATATTCCGGTGACTTAAAACAGCTGTTATTTTCACAGTTTATCAACATGATTTTTACTACATTTTAGAAAATTTAACTCGAATGATGATTACATGTAAACTAATAATGGAGAACTTTCCAATCAGTTGATTATGAGTTGGCTGGCCATCTTGAATCTTTCGAAGTGCTGATGTAGGTCAAACTTCCTCATGTATCAGAAATAAGTGGACTGATTCCTATGTCAGTCAGCTGTATGGTCTTTTTGGCCTATAGATATCTCAATATAACTCAAACCCTAGTCCCTGTCCTATAACTTTGTGACTGATTGATAATTCCAAAGTTTAGATCTTGGTATCACTTTGTAGGTTTCCGAAGTTGAGCCTCCAAAGATAAATCAGACCAATGTGTCTAAGCTGTTACAAAGATTTTGGCTAACTTTTTTTTTTGTGTTATTAGGTTTTTTGGTCCCTAAATTTTTTTCATTGGCATGGGCCCTTATCTTTTTTTTATTTTACATGAATGATTATTATTGAGTGTCAACTTTCAAGAAGCTTTCTTACACAGTAAAGAGCTCATCTGTGTCTTTGCATTATACTTATGAACTTGATTGGTTTCATTGCACCTTACATAGCTTTGGAAAATAACCTACTATTGAAGCATGGAGGCCAGAAGAGTATTTACATTCTGGATTGATAGATTGATTGATTTATTTAAAGGGGGGGGGGGTTCTCCATAGTTTGGGCTGGGTCCTATCTCTCCCTGTTTCAGTCCGGGCGTTGTTCTTCTGTAAAAAGAAAATTTCATAATCTGTCCAAGCTTGTGGACTTTTTGTTAAATTTATTCAGGTTAAACCAGATTCAAGTTGTATAGTTGCATGCCTATAACAATTATTTGGAAACCGAGGGAAGGAGAGAGAGAGAGAGTGAATGAAAGTAGGAAAAAACTGGATAAGAAGTATTCAATGCTACTGCATCATCTTCCGGCTGCATGTTCCGAAACCAGCATAAGATATACAGATATTAATCACCTTCCCTTCATGTGTGTGTTTGATGTTTAAGGAAACCAATCCTCATTGGGAGCAGGGGCGACGCAAAAAAAGATCTCCAGAGAGATGGATAAGCAGGAGGACTCGGCTTTGTTTTTATGTACACCTAATAAACAACAAACAACAACAACAACTGAGCCTTTTATCCCAAGCATATGGGGTAGGCTACATGAACCAACATGAGAATCACGCCGGGTCCAGCACATGAATCCTCTGTCTCCACTCACTTCTATCGAACAATATACTTTCATTGAGTCCTTTGGCAACCATATCGTTTCGTATCACCTCCATCCATGTTTTCTTCGGTCTCCCTTTTGCCCTTTTGCCATTACCCATATCGATAGTATCTATTCGTCGAACCGGTGCTTCCATAGGTCTGCGTCGCACATGACCAAACCATCTAAGCCGGTTTTCCCGCATCTTCTCCTCCACGGGTGCTACACCAACTTTTGCACGAATATCCTCATTTCGCACCTTGTCTTTTCTAGTGTTACCGCACATCCAACGAAGCATGCGCATCTCCGCTACGTGCATCTTCTGTGTATGATGTTTCTTAGGAGCCCAGCATTCTGTACCATATAATAAGGCAGGTCGAATAGCGCTCCGATAAAACTTCCCTTTCAATTTTAACGGAAAGTTACGATCACACAAAATCCCTGTTGCACTCCTCCATTTCAACCAACCAGCTTGGATCCTTTGATTAACATCACTATCGATCTCCCCATTCCTTTGGATGATGGAACCTAGATATCTAAACTGGTCGCTCGGTGATATCTCTTGCCCTTCCAATGTTATACCAATATGGTTTTGACTTCTCTGGCTACTAAATTTGCAGTGCATATATGCTGTCTTGGACCTGCTCAATCTGAATCCACGAGATTCCAATGTTTGTCTCCATAATTCCAATTTGGCATTAACCCCTGCTTTCGTCTCATTTACTAGAACAATATCATCAGCGAATAGCATACACCAAGGGACCTCATCTTGGATAGTTCTAGTAAGCTCATCCATCACGATGGTAAACAGGAAAGGACTTAATGCAGATCCTTGATGTAAACCAATAGTAATCGGAAAATCACTTGTTAAGCCACCGCAAGTTCTGACATTTGCCACTACTCCGTCGTACATATCCTTGATTATGTCAATATACTTGACGGGGACCCCCTTTTTCATCATTGTCCCCCATAATACCTCTCTAGGTATCTTGTCGTACGCTTTTTCTAAATCAATAAATATCATATGCAAATCTCTTCTCCTCTCTCGAAAGCGCTCGACAAGTTGACGAAGCAAATGAATCGTCTCTGTCGTCGATCGTCCAGGCATGAACCCAAATTGGTTCTCTGTTATCTTAATATCCTTCCTTAGCCTGTGTTCAATCACTCTCTCCCAAAGTTTTATGGTGTGACACATTAGTTTTATTCCACGGTAGTTTGAGCAACTTTGAATGTCACCCTTATTCTTGTAGATAGGTACAAGGATACTTTTCCTCCATTCATTTGGCATCTTTTTTGTCTGCCAAATCTTATTAAACAGATCTGTCAGCCATTTAACGCCTATTTCTCCTAAGCATCTCCAAATCTCGATAGGAATCCCGTCAGGACCAACCGCTTTTCTTAAACCCATTCTGTTCAAAGCTTCTTTAACCTCAGTAAGTCTTATTTTACGCATGAAATCACGATTTATATCTTGAGATTGAATGACAAGTCCATCCAAATTCTTAGTAAAGCTCTCATTGAACAATTTGTCAAAATAATCTCTCCATCTTTCCTTGATATCCTCATCTCGAACTAAAACCTTCTGATTTTCATTTTTGACACACTTCACCGCACATAAGTCTCTAGTCTTCCTTTCCCGCATTCGAGCAATCCGGTATATATCATTTGCAGCCTCTTTAGTGTCTAATTTCTCGTACACCTCCTTGTAGACCTTAGATTTAGCTTCCCGAACAGCTTTCTTAACTTCCTTTTTAGCCATTTTGTACTTCTCAAATCTCTCCACATCTCTACTTTTCTTCAAATCTTTATAAGAATCCCTTTTAATTTTAATAGCAGCCTTTACATCTTCATTCCACCATGATGTGTCCTTAGATGGTGGAGCACCACCTCTCGACTCACCAAGTAGATCTCTAGCTACTTTCTTGATACAACTAGCCATTTTGTTCCATGTTTTGTCTGGATCATCTTCCGACTGCCAATCCGCTTCTTGTACTACACGATCAATAAAAGCCTTTTGATTACCTTCTTTCAATCGCCACCATTTAATTTTAGGCTCTACCTTACGTCTAATCTTTCTAGGTTCTCTTCTAAATCGAAAATCTAGAACTAAAAGTCTATGTTGAGTAGTTACACTCTCACCTGGCACTACCTTACAGTCGATACAACAACCTCTATCTATTCTTCTCGTCAGAAAAAAGTCTATTTGACTAGCATTTGATCCGCTCCTAAAAGTGATAAGGTGGGACTCTCTTTTCCTAAACCAGGTGTTTGCTAAGATCAAGTCATAAGATAAAGCAAAATCTAGAATCGAGTCACCTACTTCATTCCTTTGTCCGAAACCAAAACCTCCATGGATAGTATCAAACCCACTACGACTAGTACCTACATGTCCATTAAGATCACCACCAATAAATAACTTCTCTCCACTAGGTATACTTTGCACCACCTCGTCTAAATCCTCCCAGAATAGACGCTTACTAGCGTCATCAAGACCTATCTGTGGTGCATAAGCACTAATAACATTAAAGATCTCTCCACCTAGAATAAGCTTAACCAGTAAAATTCTATCACCTTTTCTCCTAATCTCAACTACATCCTCAAGCAACCGTCTATCTATGATTATACCTACCCCATTACGATTTTTATCTCTACCCGTATACCAAAGCTTATAACCCCAAGGCTCTATGACTCTACTCTTTTCACCTACCCACTTAGTTTCTTGCAAACACATAATACCAACTTTCCTCCTAATCATCACCTCCACTAATTCTATTAGTCTACCCGTAAGGGAACCTATGTTCCAGGAAGCTAGACGGATCCTATGAAACCCTTGCTTATTTGTCACTACACCCGGGGTCCGATGTAGCGCGCCGTCTCTGGACGACGACCCTTGCTTATTTGTCACTACACCCGGGGTCCGATGTAGCGCGCCGTCTGTAGACGACGACCCTTGCTTATTTGTCACTACACCCGGGGTCCGATGTAGCGCGCCGTCTCTGGACGACGACCCTTGCTTATTTGTCACTACACCCGGGGTCCGATGTAGCGCGCCGCATCTGGACGACGACCAAGCCCTTGCATATTTAACACTACACCCGGGATCCGATGTAGCGCGTCGCTGAGTAGGGGACGCCCCAACGATATTCTTATTATGGTTCATGTCATAGAATGTGACAAAGTTCTACGTTGGCTGTCACAAGCCTACCACAACCCTCACCCTTTCTCATCCGGACTTGGGACCGGCCACGGTGGGTTTTTTTTATGTACACCTAATGTTGGTATAAAATTATGGCTGTTGTACCATCCATTGAGGACCGTTGCTCTTAAGCAGAGGAGAAGAGAACAAGAGAGACAGCTCAGTGGATTAATTAGTACTTCGCAATCCAAATTGCACTCGAATACGAACATGACACTCGATATGAGTTGGATTTGCAGATTCACAATTTTCGAAAACTCAAAGATACGATTCGTTTGGATACGCTAGTTATTATTGTTTGCACAGACACATACACGCATAGAAACAAAAAGTATTGGTTTAGCACATCTAAAAGAACTGAAGAATACAAATAATTGTTAGTGTTGAAGCATGGATAGTTGGTGACTTAGCTATTAGTACACATCTAATACATATAGAATAAAGTAAAATTCCAGGATGTGCAAACAGGAGTTTCACTAGCATCTTTGACCAATCCGAAATGGATACAAACCTGATGGATACGTTTGCTCTACAATGAACCGTGCTACATAGCTCGCAATATAGACCTACTCTTATTATAATGCCTCAATAACATATGGATTTTTAACTCACTCTTTACAATCTGTTTTCTTTCTGTAATGCCAAAACCTTTTGAGAGACATCCTTGTGATTTTTGTGCGTCTCTGTCACTCGTGTCTTTGTTCATGTGTGTTTTTAACTCGATGTTTTTTCCCCAGGTATCACTGATCTTTATGTTCATGTTGCTGTGGATAACGAAGCTGCACAAAAGTTGTACGAGAAGAGTGGATTTGTTTATGAGAATGAAGAACCAGCTTGGCAGGCCAGATTTCTAGGCCGGCCTAGACGATTCCTTCTTTGGACAGATCTTACACAGCCTAACCTGTAAGATATACATAATAATTTCTTTTTTCTTTATGCTATTTTCATCACCTTTCAGTCTTATAAGCTTGTTCCAAATCTCACATTTTCATTGTTGGGCATGAACCGCAGATTGATATGTATATATTTTGTTATAGTATTCATCACTGGTCATCCTACAACTGTCGCGTGACATGATGCTATTTGATGATATAAAATTTAAAACCGGGCTTTTGATGTATGAAAATTATATACAGCCACGAAGTCTTATCGATTAATAATTGAATTTAAAGCTAAATATGATGTTGAGTATGCAGCTTATGTAAGCTGTACACCATTCTCTCTGTATTGAAACAAACTGTTAGTAAAGATGATTGGCATTATATTGTTCATACCAGGTTAAAATAGCTTTCAATGGATAGTCCTAATTCCTGGAACTGTGCTAAGAATTTGTATGCGACTCTATGTTCATAATCGTATCACATAAACTGTGATTGCACAATCTGTTATAATAATGTCTGGCTTGCTGTTGGCATTATAGAAATATCTGGTAAATGAATATGACTCATATTCAAATTCTAAACAAGGCATTTCCACTAGACTGAGCGTGACTCAGAAAAAAAAAATGAAAATCTATCTAACCTCAGCTAGTAGCAGTATTATGCTGCAAAAACGCTATCAACCCAGTTATTTAGATATTTATGCTACAAGTAAAAGAAGACAACGAGGCTACTAATTTACGAGATAATGTGTATAACCGATTACTCCCTCCGTCACGTATCTTACTACCAATATCTGATGCTATACAGTAACACAGTAGCAAATCTTAATGTTTGATGAGTTCCCAAAAAGAAAACAAAATGAAAAAAACTGCTGCATTCTTTATTAGGGATAGCATCGATCTTTACTTAGATCAGCTGTATTTTAGCTTATATTTCAATGCCAACAGCATGAATTAGTGATTCTGTACGTGATACTACTCTATGTATTTGCGGTTCTATGTCATATTGAGTTTCAAACTTAATGGTTGCATTTTTTCATCAGACTAGTTCTATCCTTTTTCCTGGTTTGTTTTGATCTCTTTATACAATTAAGAATGCTATTTGACACTTGAAGTACATCCTAGTGATCTCATTCATTTCTTAATCTTTGCGTACGTTACACAATTTTCTTTACAATCATTTTGCTGCTACTGCATTTTGGTTCTTCTACAGAAAAGTTTTCCAGTTGTTCTATTGTCGCATGTTTAGCTCATGTTAGAACGAATGATAATGCCTTTTTAAAAGATCTATAAAATGAATAATAGGAATTTGATGTTTAAGCATGGCTATGAAGCATGGACACAGGCACGGACATGGTATGTCACAAACGTGCACGCTCGCACACACATTAAAAGTAATTAAAATATTAACTATCCAACTATTATCATAATCACATTCATTTTGTAACAATTAACAAGTAAGAACTAAGATGTAGGATAATTAATCATTGAGCGATTATAGCATAAAATTTCACGAAATCAAAAGCATCAATAGACATTTTAACGAGTTCACCAAAAGAAAGAGTAATGCCCACAAAGAAAATTAATTATATCATAAGAAACTAACTAGTTGATGAGATAATAAACTTAAATCTAATTAACATCAAGTTATCAGCTAGATGTGTATTAAATAAAATTTCGCCCAAAGTGTAATAAATAAGTAAAAAGATTTATCAACTCGGAGTATACATGAATAAAGTTTAACACATACGAATTGAAGGTAACATGTTATTATACCAGGAACAGCATACACCACGCATGCAACAGCTTATGGCACATATAGAATGTATTCGAAACATGTATATGGCGTGTCTAACACGTTAGTTCATGCAAGTTCAGATGTTTTATACATGTTTGGCACGACACACTGTTGGAAGTGTCCATGCTTCATACGGAATGGGTTGAGCCGTATGGGACATTTGTGGGGAAACTGTGGGAAGTAGATTTGTTTTGATGATGCATTTCAATTGCGAACCATTTTCAGTCAGTTGAAATGAAATGTATGAGTGTAAAATATCAGTTAATGTTAAATATCTGTAATGCCTTTCTAAAAGATCCAATAAGTTTGAGCTACAGCTTTCTAAATCCTTTATAATCCTTTGGTATAAAATGAATCAGAGAAGCTAGGAAAAGCTTTGCAGTATGGCTTATGTTCATTTGGATATTTTGAAAATAAGGTGGACAAATCACATTGATACTATTGTAGTCATGAGGTTTAATGTTAAGGAAAGTGACTGATTGGACTAATTGTCAAGATTGCTTGATGTTACATGATCTTGAAACACTGTTTTATTTGGTAGTTCGCATGTCATGTTGGTTAGTAACAATTGAGTGAAAGTGCTTGTGAAACTCATAAACTTATGATCAATTTCAGAGAGGCATCAAGCCCTTTTGCTTAAAGGGAGGTACCCGTTGGTAACCAACTAGGCCTTGCCTTGCTCGATTTGTATAACTTTCCTCTTCAAAATGAGAGGTCGCCGGTTTAATTCCTGAAAGGATCACATCCAAGAAAAGAAAAAGAAAAAGAGAGATGCACCTTTTGGTACCATAAGTATTCCCTCTTGTGCTCATTCGTCCGGTATGTCTAGTAGTTGTTCGTTTATTTGCTTTCCAAGTGGTGTGATATCCTAGTATTTGTACTCCTTGCTAAGTTGTGATATCACATAACGATCCTCATGGAAACTAATTCCATTATCTCTTATTATTTTGTAGAGAAAAGTTTTATGAGGCAGGAGTTATGAAATATTGCTTATTGATATTGGCCTGTGGTGTTTTAGCTATAGCTTATGGCCTATAGACTTCCTAAAGAATAGTAGCAACACCCACCCTACGCTAAGTTGGCATTCTAGAATGGTCACCCAAGTCATGACAATGCAAATATCCTCAACCTCCCTCTCTTGAGAGACCAGGATCTCATCGGAAAGATTTGACAAATCCTTTCCACTTTTTCATCATTAGATTAACTTTGAGATATGCGCATATATCCCAAAATTAATCTAATAGTGAAAAGGTGGGAAGTGTTTGTTTCCAAATCCTTTCAACATGATGATATATATATATATATATATATATATATATATATATATAGAGAGAGAGAGAGAGAGAGAGAGAGAGATCCTAGGAGGCTTTTTGCGTTAGGCGGCGGCACAAATCACGTCCTCCATTTTGTTCGACGATCGGCACCGGTCATCTTAATCTTCATCATCTAACATGTCGATACACCGAATTTCATGTGATTCCAACACTTTTTCACCGTTGATTTAGTATGTGCAAAATTAACGATTTACTGTCAAAAAAACTTTTTACATTGCTAAATCAACGGTGAAATGGTGTTGTAATTTTATGAAATTTGGTGTCAACAAATTCGAGAATGGAGATCAAATTGAAAGACGTCGATCGTCGAATAAAATGGAGGGTGTACTTTTTTCCTCCACCTAATGTAAAAAACCTCATAGGGCCTCTTTCTTCCATTATTCTCATATATATAGAGTTCGACTAGGATGCTATCGGAAGGATTTGAAAATAAATCCTTCACACATTTTCACCATTAAATTAACTTTAGAGCGGTGTGTGCTAACAATCATGAATAAAATATTTTATTTATTATCAAACCTAATATAATTGATTGCACAAATTCTAAAATTAATCTAATATTGAAAAAGTGGGGAGGATTTATTTTCAAATCCCCGGTAGGATCCTAGTCGATCTCTCTTTCTCTCTCTCTTTATATATATATATATATCTTTTGCAATCCGGCCTGCGTTTTTAAAAAACGAGAACTCTCGACTACGATATATTTTAACGATCTGATCCGTGCAAGTTGATCATCCTACCCTCAAATATGTGTATGAAAAATTAAAGGATTTGAAGACCTCTAATCTATGCATCGATGGGTGCAAAAATGAACGTTTTTCGATTATACAATATAAACTTCATCATATGCAATGCATAGGTTAAAGGTTTTCAAATCCTTTGATTTTTCATACACATATATTTGAGCGTATGGTGATTAACTTGAATGGGTCGAATCATTAAAATATATCATAAATCGAAAGTTCCTGCTTTTAAAAAACATGGGCCGGTTTGTGATATATATATATATATATATATATATATATATATATATATATATAGAGAGAGAGAGAGAGAGAGAGAGAGACTAGGATCATATCGAAGGATTTGGAAACAAATTCTTCCCAATTTTGCACCATTAGATTAGTTTTGGGATTTATGTATTCAATTATATTATGTTTGATAATAATGAAAGGTTCTATTCATAATTATTAGCACACATCCTAAATTCGATCTAATACTGAAAAAATGAGAAGGATTTGTTTCCAAATTCTTTCGATAGGATGCCAGTCTCTCTCTCTTTATATAGAGGTGCCATAGGAGGGAATTTCCTTCTCTGGCGTCGAAAAAATACACCATCCACAATTTTTTTTCTGACGATCGGCATCGATTATCATCGTCTTTATTATGTAATATGTGGATACACCAAATTTCATGTAATTCCACCACCTTTTCACCGTTGATTTAGTGGGATGCAAAATTAACAGTTTGCTGACAATAGAACTTTTTACATTGCTAATTCAATGGTGAAAAATGGTGGAATCATATGAAATTTGGTGTACCGACATCTTACATGATAAAGATGATGATGGGCGGTGATCGTTGAAAAAAATTGTGGATGGTGTAGTTTTAGACGCCACCTAACGAAAAAGCCGCATAGGGTCTTTTTTCTTCGTTATATATGTAGTACGGATTCTATGAGGCTGGTTCACGTTTTTAAAAACACGAACCCTAATGAGGACTGTTAGATCTTGTGTTTTTAATCAACGGTTAAAATTAATTCAGTTTATTAAATTGTTAATAAATGAAAGGTATTCCACTGTCAAATATTGTGTAGGTAATACTAAAAAATTTGATGTTTCTTTTGATTTTTTTCTAAAATAAAGGAGTAAAATATTTTGCTTTCATTTATTAACGATTTAATAAACTGAATTAATTTTAACCGTTGATTAAAAACACAAGATCTAATGGTCTTTATTCATGTTCGTGTTTTTAAAAACGCGAACCCACCTCATAGGATCTGTGTATATATATATATATATATATATATATATATATATATATATATGAGAATAATGAAGAAAAGAGGCCCAAGAAGGCTTTTTTGTTAGGTGACGTCAAAAATCTACATTCTCCACCAATTTTTCGATGATCGACATCCATCATCATCATCATTTTAATCATGTAAGATGTGGATACACCAAATTTTATTTGATTCCACCATTTTTTTCACCGTTGAATTAGCAATTAATGTAAAAAGTTATATTGTCGGTAAACCGTTAATTATGCACCCACTAAATCAACAGTAAAAAGTGATGGAATCACATGAAATTTGGTGTATTCGTATCTTATTGATGCCGATCGTTGAAAAAAATCATGAAGGCTGTATTTTTTCGACATTATAGAAGAAAATTCTCTCCTATGACATCTTTTCTCTATTATATCTATATCTATATCTATATATATTGCCGACCTTGTATGAAATGCGGTGTGTTCAAGTCAAAGCAACTGTGTACATGCATAATTGTTTCCATTTCAATCACATCAGTTTATTCATGCATGATTTGCTCCTATTTGCAATGACATCGACGTCCATGTCGCGAGTCGTGGTTTGTTTGGATAATTTTGGGTTTCTTCATTTCTTATTTTATTTATTTGTTACGCAAAATTTCTTTCTTCTCATGCATGCAATTTCTTGCTCTTGAAAAACAAATGCTAGCAACAAACATGCACATCGCTTAGTGATGATGCTCGATATCGTCATTTCCCGGATCGTGACACGTGGCAGATGACGTGTCCCGAAGTTAGCAAGAAAGGACCAGAAACGGTACGTCGGTAGAATACCCCGGGTCTGCGGCCCGTGGAAATGGCCGACCTTCTGCTACCGACCACACCCCACATGTGCCCGCCTTACAAACAACCGCTGGCTTCCTTTCGAGCCCCTGCACGACTGGCCTCATCGGCCCTCTCAGTTCGTCTCCGGGCTTTAGCAGAACCAGGATACCTTGGCCTCCCGTCCGTCCTCGAGCTTCCCGCCGATCTCATCCTCCTCGGTCTCATCCTGACTGTCACGCCCCGCTTCCCAGAGTACGCTAAAATAGGCGCGTGACATAGCCAACCATGCTACTTATGGATAAGAAAAAATCCTTCCACAGTCACATTACGGCTGTAGAGATATCAAGAACAGGAAAGTAGACTAAACTATCTAGTACATGTCCATGAGCCAGAATAAATGAGTCAAGAAATGATAATATGCGGAAGAAAAAGATACAATAAACGAATCACCTGGAAAGTAAAACTGCATACCGATAGGATCTTCACCGCTCGGTCTAACAGCGGCAATACTCCTGATCAGTCTGCAACAAAGGTAGAGGATCTGGACCATGCAAAACCCAGACGTCAGCGCGTCATAACATCAAGCAATAATATATAAACATGATAACAAGACATGCAAGTATAATCATAAATGGTAAGCAGGTATAACAGTAATATAAATCCGGGTAGTGAAAGGTAGTATACAGTGAGTAATCTAAACTGGTCTATTGGATTAATTACTCTCAAGTCTTTGAAATCAATTTGATGAATCATCGATGCAACTCAATAGTATCCCGTGTGTGCCCGGGATCACGGTCTATGACTCTCGGGCTGAACCCGAGATGTGCCGTAAGGCAGTAAAGGATGGTAGATAATGACGAGTGATGTCCATAGCATCACTCCGGGGCTGGCCTAGCCCGTGAAACTGATCAGAACATGTATAGAACTGTCGAGTTACAAGTCAGGTTTCATCATTGATTTCCCCATACCCCCAAGTCAAAAGTGTTCAAGTCAGGTATTAAGTGATCTAAAGCTAATGCCAACACAGGATCAGGCAGGTACAGTTTTGTCTGGATAGACAACAGGAACGGTCCATAAGGACAACAGGTCAGGTTTGTTGGCATTAGACACAAGATCAGGTAACAGGTAAAGCCATGATACATCAGGTCAAGTCAAGTAATGTATATATGTGTCATATCATGTCAAGAGTTGCACGGTACCATGCCGTGTCAAGTAATAGGTGTAGCAAGTCATGTCAGGGTGCACCAGATATCATGTGAGTGCTCATCATCAAACTAGCATAATCATGGGTATACAGAACAAGCATGTGTACTAATAGAATCAACAAGCTGGAACTTGTAACGTGAAATGCAATCAGGTACAGATTAAGGTATGTAGATGCACAGTTATCAGTTTGGGTTAAGGGATAGTTTCAACATCACATGAATACAGTATAACAACTATGAATGTTAAAATCATGTTAATATGTACTAAGTAATCTAGAGATGCAATGATATATAAAATACGTTCAAACGATGCAACCGGGTAATCGGGGTAGAAACTATTTAAAAGTGCTATGGGTTATGCAGTTAATCAGTAAGTAGTTTAACCACGAATGTGGGTACACGATATTGTACTTTAAGGTGCAACAAGTTATAATTTAAGATCCGAGTCTACAATGATATAATCTGACATTGGAATGCAAGAATGGAAACTAATAGCCTTAGGTTCAATTTACAGGTTCGATCATGAAATAAATATGTATAAATAATATAGTAGCATGTAGCAAGTTTCACTTGTCTTGATCGGATCACGATACGGTAAACGGAACGTTACGCATCGGCGGAAAAGTCGCGACGCGCGTACGGTACACGGAATGAGTCCAAACAATGCACGATGGAATCACACGGGTAAGGTATCCTCGCTGGGTCGTCGGGATCGTCGTCGGCACGTCGGATCCCGGCAAACAAGAAACAACAGTGAATACATCAAGAGGAATGCATAAGGAATGTGAAGAAGAGAAGAAGAAGAAGGTCTCACTGTGGCTATGGGTTCTGGGACTTCAGGGGAGTCGGCAAGGGCGACGACGACGAGGGTTGCCGGCATGTGGGTTTCCCGGCGAAGGGTAGCAGTGTGCAGGGTTTCTTGGCCGTCGGGGATCAAAGGTTGCAGGGGAATGCATCGTGATCTGGAGTAGTAGAGGAGAGAAGGGAGATAGGGTAACAAGGGGTAGTGACGGCGAGGGATGATCGCCGGCGGCGAGGGATGATCGCCGGCGGCGAGGCAGAGACGAGGAAGGGCTCAGGCGTGGGTAGGGTTTTCTGTGGGTTCTCGGGTGATGGGTTCGTCGGGGCTGCAAGTGTGGGTGATGGTGGTGTCGGGGTTGGAGAGAGGTGATGAGAATGGTGGTGGTGATGGCTAGGCGAAAGGGGTCGTCGGCGACGAGGGTTTCTGGGGTTGGGTTTGCAGTAGTTGGGGGGTTGTGCAGGGTGTTGGTGAGGGCTCGGGAAAGAGGGAGAAGGAGAAGGAGATGAAGAGGAGGAAGAGATGAGGAGAGGAGAGAAAGGTGGGGGAGATGGTGGTCGCTGGGGTGAGGCGACGACGGCGACGAGGCTAGGGTTTTTCTCGTGTTCATGGGCTCGCGTTTAAAAGAGAAGAGAGGGAGAAAACGAGGAGGGAGGTGACGGGATCCAGGGAGCGGTGACGGGAATCGAGAAGCGAACAGTGTTCGCGAGAGGAGAGAGAGAGAGGGCGCGGGAGGAGAGAGAAAGAGAAGAGAGAGGGAGAGAGAGAGCTGCGGAGAAGAGAGAGAAGGAGAAAGGGAAAGAGATTGTGAGAGGCTTGTGGGAGCCACCGGGGGAAAGGAAAAGGAACGATTGGCTGAGAGAGAGAATCGAGCGTGGGGTCGGGTGAAAAGAGAAAGATTGTGATTGGTTGGGAGAAATGTTAAAAGGATTTTAATCGTTAAGAAATTTTCTTTGGTTAGCTGTAAAAATCTTCAGCTGTTAAAAAAAATTAAAAGAATTTTAAAAATATTTAAAATAGTTAGAATTTGGCGGGATATAAAATAATTCAGATAAACACCCGGGTCGGGTCCAAAAGTTTAGATTTGAAATATGAAAATTATTAGCCAGTTTCAAAATTTAAAATGAAAGATTATATGACAGAAATGCATACCCCCAAGAACGGACGCACGTCCGTGCGCGTAGCCATCCAAACACGTCCGTTTCACTGAACGGGACGAGAACACGATGCAAGGACGCTACCACAGGGTTAGGGGTATCAAGCAGGCCATGCAATGTATTTTAATAAATATTTTCTGTGACTTAAAAGTTATATGACAAAACATGCGATGTCAGATGAGATGCCAATATGCAGTATATACTAGATGGACGTGTCAATGCAACGAGTCAGGGTAACCTATAAATATAAATCAAACAAGTTCAAGCAAGCGGGTCGGGTCGAATGCAATGTAAAATGTAACTACCATTCGTACCCAAACACGATAAATCAAGAATAGACCATGGATAAGTAAATACGGAAACTGGAATTGATATAAATGAACTCGGGTGTTACACTGACCGACCCGCGGCATTGATCACAGGCTCCCACGCCACGGCTCCGCGAATCTCGCCATACGCGAGATATCCTCCGCCCACGATCCCACGTTCCACGCCATCACGATCCCCCATTAACGAGCCTGTCTCACCATTAATGCGGAATCCCGCTTATCACACAGATGTGACGTCAGAAGCGTAACGGCCGGCGTGATTCTCGCGCCTGCCTGCCCATCGCTGCTGCTATATAAACCCCTCTCAGACGATCAAGGTAAGTCATTTCTCCTCACTAGGCCGTTACTCTGTTAAAATATCTGGTCTAACTTGATCGTCAGAGGGTCCTCGGTGGCATAACCACCCCGGGACTTTCTTGCAGGTAGCTCGGCCGCAACAACCTCAAACCCATTGAGATCCACACGCTTCAGGAGGCAACCTCCAACTCAATCCCAGCCGTCCATCGTCGCTCGCAGCAGATCTACGAAAGGTAACATCTGAAAGTGATCCAGACCTCCATCAGTTGGCGCCGTCTGTGGGAAATTTTGATTCCACCGAGCAAAGTTCACCTTCCGATCTCAACTCAATGGCGAGCGATCACCGCGACGATCCATGCGCTAGCCGCCGCCTCCCCCACAACGGAGGCGTGGACGAGTCTCCTCCCCCGAACGCCATCAACGCCCTAGCCGCCTGGATAGATCGACTCGCGTCCGTCGTGGATGCGCCCGTCCGTGTCCAAACGGCGGGGTAAGCTCCCCAGGTCGCCGCTCCCATACCTCCGGACCGGGACCCCTACAGAGGGAGAGAAGACTCTGCTCGCGTCGGCACTGCCGACCATCACCTCGCTGCCTCCCACGGCCGTAGATCTCCTGGGACAACATATTCCATGACTCGCTAGGCGCCCCACAGATCAACACCGAGATCCATCGCCAGAGCGCCTCGCCCCGAGCCTCATCACGCCCATGTCCCTCCCAAGGAGGTGTCGGTCAGCTCATCTGCGCCCAGGCATGACCGACACCCCCTCCCTCGACGGGGTCGCGCGAACGGGACTCGTCACGGTAGCTCGAGGACTACCCCGCCAAGAGGCAACCGGGCAGCAACCTTGCTCGGCCCGTCCTTAGCAGGCCTTTTACGGCCCCTCCCGCGTTAAGGATCAAAGCCCTCGCCATGAGGCACCGGGCAGTAACCCTGCTCGACCCGTCCTTAAGGATCCAAGCCCTCGCCAAGAGGCAACCGGGCATCAACCCTACTCGGTCCATCCTTAGCAGGCCTCTTACGGCCCCTCCCGCGCTAAGGATCAAAGCCCTCACCAAGAGGCAATCGGGCTCGCCCTTGCTCGGTTATCCCTGGCTGGTAGTTTCCTACCCCGCAACGCCAGGGATCGAAGCCCTCGCCAAGAGGCACCGGGCAGTAACCCTGCTTGGCCCATCCTTAAAGATCAAAGCCCTCATCAAGAGGCAATCGGGCAGCAACCCTGCTCGGTTATCCCTGGCTGGTAGCTCCTTACCCACAACTCCAGAGATCAAAGCCCTCGCTAAGAGGCACCGGGCAGTAACCCTGCTCGGCCCATTCTTAAGGATCAAAGCCCTCGCCAAGAGGAATCGGGCAGTAACCCTGCTCGGCCGGTCCTTAGCAGGCCCTTTACGGCCTCTCCCACGCTAAGGATCGAAGCCCTCACCAAGAGGCAACCGGGCTCGCTCCTGCTCGGTTATCCCTGGCTGGTAGTTCCCTACCCTGCAACGCCAGGGATCGAAGCCTTCACCAAGAGGCAACCGGGCTCGCCCTTGCTCGGTTATCCCTGGCTGGTAGTTCCCTACCCCACGACGCCAGAGATCTAAGCCCTCGCCAAGAGGCACCGGGCAGTAACCGTGCTTGGTCCATCCTTAAGGATCAAAGCCCTCGCCAAGAGGCACCTGACAGTAACCCTGCTCGGCCCGTCCTTAGCAGGCCCTTTACGGCCCCTCCCGCGCTAAGGATCAAAGCCCTCATCAAGAGGCAATCGGGAAGCAACCCTGTTCGGTTATCCCTGGCTGGTAGCTCCACACCAACAACGCCAGAGATCAAAGTCCTCGCCAAGAGGCACCGAGCAGTAACCCTGCTCGGCCCGTCCTTAAGGATCAAAGCCCTCGCCAAAAGGCAACCGGGCTCGCCCTTGCTCGGTTATCCCTGGCTGGTAGTTCCCTACCCCGCAACTCCAGGGATCGAAGCCCTCATCAAGAGGCAACCGGGCTCGCCCTTGCTCGGTTACCCCTGGTTGGTAGTTCCCTACCCCACGACGCCAAGGATCTAAGCCCTCGCCAAGAGGCACCGGGTAGTAACCCTGCTCAGCCCGACCTTAGCAGGCCCTTTACGGCCCCTCCCGCGGTAAGGATTAAAGCCCTCATCAAGAGGCAATCGGGCAACAACCCTGCTCGGTTATCCATGGCTGGTAGCTCCCTACCCACAACGCCAGGGGTCAAAGCCCTCGCCAAGAGGCACCGGGCAGTAACCCTGCTCGGTCCATCCTTAAGGATCAAAGCCCTCGCCAAGAGACACCGAGCAACAACCCTGCTCGGCCCGTCCTCAGCAGGCCCCTCACGGCTCCTCCCGCGCTAAAGATCAAAGCCCTCATCAAGAGGCAATCGGGCAGCAACCCTGATCGGTTATCCCTGGCTGGTAGCTCCCTACCCACAACACCAGAGATCAAAGCCCTCGCCAAGAGGCACCGGGCAGTAACCCTGCTCGGCCCGTCCTTAAGGATCAAAGCCCTCGCCAAGAGGCAACCGAGCAGCAATCCCGCTCGGTCCATCCTTAGCATGCTGGTGTTGCTACCCATCGACACTAAGGATCCAAGCCCTCGCCAAGAGGCCATCCGCGTCTAAGCGATCCCTACCTTGACTTCGGGGCCATGGAGATACCGACCCTTCACCGGTCTTCGTACACTTGGCAAATGATCGAATTCAACTCGACGTGCGATCGCCAGACGAAGAACCGACTTGACATGAAAGCTGGACCGTGTAAATACAAATGTTTTCCACAGAAAAAAGGAAAATATGCATGCAAAGAAGCAGCAAAAAGATTTCTTATTCACAAAAATCGAAGGTCTCTACAAAGGTATTATGGGCTCTCCAGACTAATAAAAGCGCCCAGAGGCTTACAAAATTTCAGAGCAAAGAAAAAATATAAGAAGACGAGGGGTTTCAGGCTTCAGGGCCGGGGGCAACCTCAAGGAGCACCGCGTCCACCACGACCGGGGTTGCGTCTGGGGGATCGGCGCCCATCACAGGAGCCTCGACGCCCATCACAGAAGCTTCGGCGCCGCCCTTACCGATAGCCTCCTCCCCGGCAACTCTTCCAGGGGCATTCCCCTGCGCGTCGCCCCCGCGAGGATACTCGTCCCGGAGCTCTTCATCAGGGAACTCCGGCATCCGAGCCTTGACGGCGTCGAGAGCATCGTGCCAGATGAGGGTAGAGGCTGCGGCTAGGTCGGCGTAAAAACGGTCCGACTTCTCGTAGTTCTCCACCGCCTTCGACACTCTGAGCTCAGCTCGCTTCATCCCCTCTATTGCCGCCTCCAGCTCCTTCCGTAAGGAGCTCGTCGACTTCTTCAGAGTGCCGACGGGCACCTTGGAGTCCTGAAGCTTGGCCTCGGCGGCCCGGACGGCCTCACGGTGGATAGCGACCTCCTGCCTCCTGGCCGCCACCTCCTGCTTCTCGGCCGCCACCTCGTCCTCGAGGACGGCGACCCTCGCCATCGCCGCCTCCAGCTCCAACTTTGAGCTCTCCTCCAGCGAGGAGAACTCCCCCGCGGCTCGTATCACCGGGGCAATCTCCTCGTCCTCCATCTGGACGACGAGGGCGACGTGCTAGAGGACCTGAAGGAATCAGAGGGTCAGAAAGAAAAGGGAGGCACCAAATCTCACGAGTAGTAAGACACTGAATGAAAAACCAAGTAAAGTGCGAGCACCAACCTGCACGGCCTCCTGGGCGATGGCCGCCATTTGCGCCCTGAGAGTCCCCCGAGGGACTTTGTCCCCGGCAGACCTTTCCATCTTTGTCAGCAAGCTGTCAGCGGCGGAGAGCCCCGAGGGCACCTCAAAGCGGAGGTCCCCCTCGTCCACCAAGATCTGGGAGGCCGGGGTGCACGGAACCGTTCGGTGGAACCTCTTGAGGGACGGCGCCGGGGAGTCAGTATTTACCTCCAAAGCTCGGGCCTCTTGTTCCGGAACCCGCTTTCGGCTCGGCGCCTGGCCGGACTCTGGGACACGGGCCGAACCCGAACGCCTAGGTGGAGCGGCTGCCGGGGGAACCGGGGCCGATGTCGGACGGGAGGAGCTGGCACCTCCAGCCCTCGATCCCTTGTTCTGCTCTCGCATAGCCGCTCGGAATTTGCTTACGTCTCTGCACAAGACAAGGCACAATGGAGTCAGCAACGCAAGTAAAAATGAAAATAAATACAAGTCTAAACAGATCGCCTGTAAACTCCCAACTTACTCGCGAACTGACGGGGCTGAGCCCAGCCCAACTAAGGGCCTACTCGGAAAGCAGCACGTTAGCTCGGGGAATGGGCTCCCACTCTGCCACTCTCGCCGTGTCGGGATCGTTCGACTGACTCTCCCGCCGACAATTATTTCTAGACCACTGGGTGGGCACGGGCCAGTCCTCGCCCTCGGACGACCCAACAAAGAAAAACTTCTTCTTCCAATCATGGATGGAAGAAGGTAGCGCGACGACCCCCGACCCGGCATCACTTCCCCGTTGTTTCTTAAAGGAGATGTATACCCACCTCGGCTCGCCCGCGCGAGTGCCGGGGTGACTCTTGTAATAGAGAGAAGAGGCAAGGATGGTCAGCCTGAAAGGGATCATGTGCAACTTCAAACGGACCAGGAACTCAAGGAGAATCCTCTAGGAGTTCGGCACTAGCTGACCCGGGGCTAACCCAAAATGATTCAGCGCTCTGACAACCTTGGGAGAGAAGGGAAGGCGCATTCCGGCCCAAAAGGCTTCTAGGTACAGGGTAATCTCCTTATCTCGTACCTGATCTGCCATCTCCCCTTCCTCGGCCAAACGTAGCGTATAGCCGGGAGGAATGTGGAAACGGGCCCGAGCGGTGGCGAGCTCGTCATCATACCTCACGGTGGATGACACGCCATGGGCACCCGCGGCCTCCGCTCGGACAACAGCTCCCGCCGCGCGACCCCGGGAAGAGGATCTGACCCCAACTTTCCGGGAGGACTCCGACTCAGTGGAAGAAGAAGCAGAAGAAGAGGAAGAAGAGGAAGAAGAAGAAGAAGAAGAACCTACGGAGGGCTCCCTAGACTCTACCCGATCTATTTCTACCGACTCTTCACAAGAAGACATCTAACCTGATGAAGAAAGATGCCCTCGAGATATCAAAAGCGCAGAGATCCGACCTAAAAAGAGAGCGTCGAGCTAACGAGACTCAAGACGAGAAAATTATGAAGAGGTATGGGCCCTGATGAGGACCCCACCCCTATTTATAGCATCCGGCGTGTACATCCAACGGCGACAGTGATCTCCCGCCGAAACGACTCATTGCATTCGACGGCCACCATCGCTCCACTTGTCGCGCGCGCATGAATCGCATCCCATCGGACGCCGGAAATCTGCGGCCAGTCGCGTCAGCCAACCAGCGCCAGACACGTGGGCTGTCGCTTCGGTGAGCGTACGCATGATCTGGCGCATCCTCTTTATCGCAAGATCTGGCCCCTGATCCGCTGAGCTCATCAAGAAAATACTGCTGATTGTCCGGGAATGCACGCTTACGATATCTACGAAAAGGAGCTCATTTCGAGTGACCCGGCAGACCACTCTCAATTCGACCCGTGAACGGGTCGGGACGAGAATAGAGGGCTAATGATGATTCTTGATATCGTCATTTCCCGGATCATGATACGTGGCAAATGACGTGTCCCGAAGCTAGCAAGAAAGGACCAGGAACGGTACGTCGGTAGAATACCCCGGGTCTGCAACCCGTGGAAATGGCCGATCTTCTGCTACCGACCACACCCCACCTGTGCCCGCCTTACAAACAACCGCTGGCTCCCCTCCGAGCCCCCTGCACGACTGGCCTCCTCGGCCCTCTCAGCTCATCTCCGGGCTTTAGCAGAACCAGGATACCTCGGCCTCCCGCTCGTCCCCAAGCTCCCGCCGAGCTCATCCTCCTCGGTCTCATCCTGACCAACCCACGGCATTGATTACAGGCTCCCACGCCACGGCTTCGTGAATCTCGCCATACGCGAGATATCCACCGCCCACGATCCCACGTTCCACGCCATCACGATCCCCCATTAATGAGCCTGTCTCGCCATTAATGCGGGATCCCGCTTATCACCCGGGCGTGACGTCGGAAGCGTAACGGCCGACGAGATTCTCGCGCCTGTCTGTCCATCGCTGCTGCTATATAAACCCCTCTCTCAGACGATCAAGGTAAGTCATTTCTCCTCAGTAGACCGTTACTCTGATAAAATATCCGGTCTAACTTGATCGTCGGAGGATCCTCGGTGGCACAACCATCCCGGGACTTTCTTGCAGGTAGCTCGGCCACAACAACCTCAAACCCATTGAGATCCACACGCTTCAGGAGGCAACCTCCAACTCAATCCCAGCCGTCCATCGTCGCTCGCAGCAGATCTACGGAAGGTAACATCTGAAGGGGATCAGACCTCCCTCACTTGGATATGGCATATCAATGGAAATTTGAAATAACTGTTACTTTGGATACTTGGATAACTGTTATTTTACATACATGAAGATGTAAATGTAGATTATAACAAAGCCATTGCATTTGCAATCTATAGCCTGAAAAGTGTGTTCGTGGTCAAACATATGATCTTATATTTGCCGCATGCATTGTCATTCGAATCGTTCTGTCGTATTTAACTGAGCAAATTTTCATATGCCATTATCCAAAGACCATCTGTGATGGAATGCTACTATATATATCCCCATGTATCCAAAATCTATTTCCAAATGGAGCAACGACGGGAAATCTTAGGGAATATGTTATGAATAACAATGTGCTTTCCTAAAGGAATCCTAGGATCTAGGGCAAAGTCTTAATCAATGCTAATAATAAATCAAAGGGCAACTAAACAATCAAGGCAATGGAAACAAATCTCTAAATTAGTAGGAGCATGCAACATGTTCACAAGACCAAGTCGCATGGCTTGTTTTGGCTTGAAAGATGCTGACAAGTCTCCCTTGTTTCAAGGCCACAAAGGGGCACTGGATGAATAAATATTCAAATGATGCTTTAGCTAGCTTTTGATATCAATGCAAAACTACAAGCTAAAAAATACATTAGCGTTTGATAAACATTGACTAATATTTAGGATATGCATTGCTATAATTTTGGGGAATATATATAGAAATTTGGA
This sequence comes from Agapanthus africanus, assembly GCA_030015575.1. NCBI lineage: Eukaryota > Viridiplantae > Streptophyta > Magnoliopsida > Asparagales > Amaryllidaceae > Agapanthus > Agapanthus africanus. Next base: position 176,777,622 of record CM057339.1, on the reverse strand, counting down.
CCATTTGTCCTCTAATGATTTATGCATGCCTTTGTTGTGACAATGGAGGCCCATCCATGTGGCCGAGTGTGCTTGCGTGCAAAAATATATTTGTACAAAAGGCGTTTGTTTGTTGGTGAGCATCAATCAATGAAAGGTGATGTGGCCTCTTGCAAAAGCTAATTTGATGTTCTATTTTAATCAACTCTTAGTTGATCTTTTTGAAATGATTATTGTGTTAATTATGTTTGCATCATTAACATTTGAGTAAATACATTATTTTAACTGTTCAGTTGAGAAAACATACCAAATAGGATAGATAAAATTATTTGACTCGGGATAGAATACATTCCAAACTCTCATCACAAGTGTCCATCAGAAAACATATCAAGCATACCAAATACTATAGAAGACATACCAACTTGGAGATGAGGAGCATACTCTCGATGTTCGGCAATGTTCGGCAGGAGGATACAACGGAGCCGTCTGGATGTACGGTCCTGGCCGGGAGATGTAGATAGGGATGGAACACAACCATGTCCAGATTAAGAGGTCACACTTCCATGTTTGTTTACTAGATTGTGTTGGGGTGTTATTAAACCGAGGACACCGTGATTGTTACTATCTATTGTAGGGGTTTTATCCCCCAAGACTTTTGGATTCTCTTTGTTTCTTTTTCTTTGCCTTTTGTTATTTTTACCCTCTTTAGATCTTGATATAGTTTCGCTAAATTATCTTTTAATTGAAGACGAGGTTGTTTTACCTTCTTTTAATCTATATTTTTTTTTAAAATTTGAATTAAAGCATAATAAATAGAAGGCAGAGCCAGGAGCTTATATATACGAAGCGGTGTAAAGATTATAAAAACCCCATGTGAAACCATGTGAGATTGCATTTTATTTGTTCTCTCAAACAAAAAGCCCCCTCACTATATATGCAGAGTATATGAAAAGTGAGAGAGAGACCCACCCATGTCCGTCGCCACATTTTCCGGATCCTGCCAATACACTTTTCAGACCATGCACCTTAATTATGAAAAGAGGAAAAAAAGGAAAAAAATAGAAGAAGAAGAAGGGAAAATCATAAACCCTATACATCACCACAAGAGCAAGAGCAAAAATAGGAGGGGGGTGGGGGGAGCCTTCTATTGGATTTAGATTTTAATAATGCCATTTGTATAGGCCCTTGTTCATGTTTGCATGCATGTCTACTCGAATGTTTACATGACTGTCTTCGTTGTCTCTGCCCGTGGTTATGGACGGTGTTGTGTTTTGCTATCTTTGCATCTGTAAAGACGGAACCCGACAGAAGATAGACGCAAGCCATGGTGTAAACCTCAAGATATTTTACATGCATTACTGTTTTAGTTCTTTTTAGCAAGAATATAGAAGTTTTTATTAGTTTACCTAATCTGGTTAGTGACCTGCTATAAGACATGAAAGTTAAGAAGATGACAAAATGTTGGTCTTCAAACTTATATGCATAGACACATAAAATCCTCTTATCATTCTTTTGTGTGTCCAAGACTGTTAAGTGGACACGTCATTGATTTTGCATTAGCACACAACCCTAGTTGAAATATTGAGCCCTATTTGGTACTATCTGTTTTGTGGGTAGTGAGTGGGGTTGTGGGCACCATGTGCATGCATGTGGTGTGTCTCTTCATACAATGGCCCACCCCTCTCCTTTTCTTCTCCATGACCCCAAATAAATTACTTTTATTAAAATATATCCCTATTAAATACATCTTATTTCTCTTTGGAAATGTTGCCACCCTTTGTTTTTCCTCCTTGGTTTGTGATCCCCAGCTTGATAGCACTTTTGAGACAATTAGGATGACATAATCTCATATATACAAATGCACATGCAAACCCTCACCTTCCTTTAGCACTAATTTCTTCCTCTTAGCTAGTCAATTGTCATGCTTTCTTTCCCTTTTGTGTACTTTTAGTACCATAATTATCCCTTAATCCCAACCACAACACTAAAAATTAAGTTGTGATCAAGATACATAGTTATATCTTAAGATTTCCTTGCAAATTGAAAATATTTTAAAAAAAATAATTCATAAACACTTTTTTGATTGCTTATTTTATGAGAAACTTCAGTCTCGATGGTTTCGATGTATTCTTGAAATCTTTTTGACGATCCAAGATGGCTTAAATTACAACGAGGGTGAAGATATTTATATATTTATTCATTCCTTTGCTTTTCAAAAAATTAGAAAGAAAGAAATATTCTAAAATTACCTACTTCGAATAATAAAGGTAGAATGGGATCCAAATGAAATAAAGCCACATGGGGTGCTTTTAAGCATTAAATAGACATCATCTATGATTAACACCATATATACATATCTCTCATAGTACATATAACAAGGAGAAGCATTTGGCAAACCTAACTTCCCATTTTCTCAACCATGCAAGCCTCAAACACATTCAAGAAAACCTTCCTAAATCTCATGCTCAATGGCCTCCAGGAAAACAACCTCCATTCCGATAGCATGAGCATCCAACAGAGGAAGAGGGCAATCAAGCTCTATGCAAACGCTTCAATGGCCATGGCAAGGGGGCCCGCCAAATGGAGCACTGCCCTTATTGAGCACATGAAGAAGAAGAAGAAGAAGAAGAAGAAGAACACCATTGATGGAAACAGGTGTAGGATGAGGATCCCTACTAGCAAGAAGATAATTAGAAGGAGCCTAAGATCGCGGCCGAGGACGAAGAATGTGGAAGCAAGTGTTGTAGCTAGAAGAATGGTGAAGAAGAGAACAAAGGTGCTCAAGGGAATTATACCAGGAGGTGAGTCCTTGGATGGCTTCTCTTTGTTGGGTGAGACTTTGGACTATGTCATCCATCTTAAAGCTCAAGTCAATCTCATGAAGTGCCTTGCAAGGGGTTTTGGATCTCAAGTATGTTTACTTAACCAACACTACCATTCTCATTAATATTCATTATATTACCTGAGCTGGTCCTTGCCTTTCGAAGCCGAGGTGCTCCCGTTTTTTTGGCTGGTTTTGATATAAACTTCTAACATGTTAATACCAAAACTCCTAAGTTAGGGCGAGGGTTCGGAAAAAAAAAACTTCATACACACACACACACATACTCTCTCTCCCCCCAACACTTTTCATTTTGCAACAAGAGACTTTAAGATGATATCATAGTCGTCCGGATTTAAAAATCCCACTAAGAGACGCATTTGAAAACAGGGTTATAGAAAAACGTATAGTGTCGCAGAAAAATGCTTATTTTTCAGTAAGTAACGAAATGATGCTCAACTTACTGAGAAAACTTCAATTTAAAGCATAAAAATGAATGCATTAATCCTTTACCATGACTTTTGGAGTTTTATTTTGTTCATTTTCTTTTGCTTTCTCATTTCCCCCCTTCACCATTATATTTTTTCCTAATAGGCCTCAAAAGAGCATACAAAGCATGAAAGGAAAACACCAGGAGTTGGCTTATGATGATGATAATGGTGAGATGGCCATGTGATGCACTTTCTCTCTCTTTCTCTAGCTAATTCTAGAAGAGGGCCATAATGCACAAGCATGTGCATAGGGTTTTGTATATTTGAACCAATTAAATATTTGTTGTGTGGGGGGAAAGGAGGAGTTAGGATTTTGAATGGGCCCATTGTTTTGCTTGTCATAGACATTGCTCAGCTGTTGTACTTAATGAGTTGCATGCAGATCATATGAGGCCATTTTCATCATGCAACATACAATTATCATAGCTTGCTTTTAATTGCCTGACTAGATCATTCATATATAGAGTGTATACGTACGGTCACATGTTAACCACAGATCCAGAGTATTCATAAATGTGTCATTGCAGGACATGGGGTATTGCCGACGGGAAAAGTCCATCGGCGAAACCCCAATATCTGTCGGCAATGCCCCTTGCCAGCCGTGTGTTGTCGCGGTTATAAACGGGTAATCCGTTGGCAATGGTTTACAACTTGGTGAATGTGTAAGATAATTTTAGGGCAACTTATCAAAAAGCCCCCGGTCTGCTTCCAACTTGTGTGAAAACATGGAATAAGAATTTTCAGAGGTGCCGGTCTTTGCTGATGTAAGTTTCCACTTCTTATCTTTCCAATCCCTCGCAAACAAATTGTAGAAAGAGAATTTCAGCTTTTTACTACTACATGGACAATGTCTGCTCTCCTCTATTTCCCAAAATAATTCCTATTCCTATCGCTAGACATCTCTTATATGTATCAGCACTTATAGCTCATTTGGTATGTCAATTTCCTTCGCAATTTTACGCTTTCGAGACAAATTCACAAGTCCGCTGGATGCATGTGTTGTGTGTTATTTCCGTGGGTGTGTTGTGTACATGAGTAAGATTTACGGGTCATGGTTAAAAAAAGTTCTTTATTTTGAGGTTTTTTTAAAAGGGCCTTAAGAATTATGGATTTTAAAAACAACTCCCAAAACATTATGATTTAAAAGGGCCGTGTGGGGATCAATACGGTGTTACTCGGAATGTCCTCAAATCCACCGCGGCTGCTAGAGACTTTGAGGAAGACAATCAAGAACCATAGAACCCTAATCTGTTATGAAAGTGACTTATATTCAACAACTGAGAGCGGTCAGATCTCTGAAAAAGAAGAATTCAGAAATCCAGAGTGTGGTCAGACGTCTGAGCACTTGTGATTCAGATGTCCGTCGACGATAATTCTGACGTATTTAAGAAATTAGTGGGAGAATAATTTTAAGATTTGTTTAGAGATTATTTTGGAGATTCGATGTCTTAATTGGTGTTAGGTATTTTAGTAGAATTTGGTTTAGGGTTTCTAAGCCTATAAATATATATTGATTATGGTATTTTGTTAAGAAGTAGAAGAGGAAGAGTTGAAGAGAAGCTTTGTAATTCGTATTGAAGTTGAATAAAGAAGTTGAAGTTGAATAAAGAAATTGAAGCTGAAGTTAAAGAGCTTCTTGTGTTTGATTGTGCTATTATTTTATTCTTTCTTCTCAAAAATCCTGTGTTTGTTTTCTGTATTGTTTGGGACCTAAAAGTCCTAACAATTGGTATCAAAGTATTGGTTGAGAGAACAACGACAAAGATGGAGACAACTCAAATCGCAACTCAAAAATTTAGATACGCCTTTTTAAGGGATTAGCGTTAAACCAGAGAAGATGTCTGATTAAGACTGGGCAAGAATGGATCAAAAGGTGAGAAATTTTATTCGTGGATGGATAGAAAATTCGGTGTTCCATCATATATCGTCAAAGAGCACTACAAAAAGTATATAGAAGAAGTTGACAGATCTCTACGAGAGAAAGACGGTTACGAACAAGATTTTTCTAATGAGAGAATTGATGAATTTAAAATTCCATGAAAATTCCTCAATAGCAGAGCACTTGAACGAAATTCAGAATATTTTGAATCAACTTGTAATCATGAAGACACCGATTGAAAACGAGATGCAAGCACTTATAGTATTGAGTTTCCTTCCGAGCGGTTGGGAAATTCTGGTAGTTTTTTTGAGCAATTTGTCTCCTGAAGGAGTTATTTCTATGAGCGCAATAACAAACTGTCTCCTAAATGAAGAATTAAAAAGGAAATCATCAAGTAGACCATTTGATTTATATGCACTTGTTGCAAAATTGGGTCCAAAGTGGAGAAAGAAACAAAGAAACGATAGAAGAACTCAGAGATCGTGGCCTGCAAGAGATATGTCAAAGATAAGGTGTCATTACTGCAACAAGATAGGTCACTATATGTCCGATTGCCCCAAAATGAAGGAGAACTAAGACGATTTAAAGAGATGTAGAGAGGAAGAGCAAGCGAACGCGGCCTACGATGCTGAACTAAGGTACGATGTGCTTATGACTAGTGATAAAACAGTCAAAAAAGAAGATATGCAGTACGTGAATTTGGGAGAATCCTTTCACTTATGTTCAAATAAGGAGTGGTTCGATGAGATTAAGAAGAAAAAGGAGACGGTGAAGTTGGCGGATAATTCTGAAGAAAAAGTGGAAGGCGTGGGCATCGTAAAGATGAAGACGTTCGATGGGAAGTAGAGAGTTCTTAGAGATGTCAGGAATGCCCTAAAACTGAAGAGGAATCTAATTTCATTTGGGAGATTGGATATGAAAGGTTGCACAGTTATTTCTCAAGGTGGAGTGATGAAGGTGTGCCAGAAGAATTGTATCGTGATAAAAAGAGTCGGAACCTCAAGCGATATATATCAAGTTGTGGGGAAGTCTGTGTATGGAAAAACAAATTTGGAGTAAGGTGGAGAAAGCTTGAGTCAAGGTGGAGTTTTTTGTGAAGCTCAAAAGATGTCATGGGTAGAATTTGTGAAGAGAAGATAGAAGACGACTTGTTGAATACAAGTCAAGGTGGAGATTGTTATGAAAGTGACTTGTATTCAACATCAGAAAACGGTCAGACGTCTAAGCTATAGTGCTTCAAACGTTTGAAGAAGAAGAATTCAGAAATCCAGAGCGTGGTCAGATGTCTGAGCACTTGAGATTCAGACATTCGTCGATGTTAATTCTGGCGTATTTAGGAAATTAGTTGGAGGATAATTTGAAGATTTGTTTAGAAATTATTTTGAAGATTTGATGAGATCTTAATTGGTAAATTAGATATTCTAGTAGGATTATATTTAGGGTTTTTAGGCCTATAAATATAAATTGATTAGGGTATTTTGTTAAGAAGTAGTAGAAGAAGAAGACTTGAAGAGAAGTTTTGCAATTCGTATTGAAGTTGAATAAAGAAGTTGAAGTTGAAGAATTTCTTGTGTTTGATTGTGCTTTTATTTTATTCTCTCTTCTCAAAGATTCTTTGTTGGTTTTCTGAATTGTTTGGGACCTAAAAATCCTAACATAATCTCCATAGGTTACACTCTCATTGATTTCTCATCAATAGCATCATTCAACAGGATTAGTGCAAATCCTAGTTTCTACCTATTGTATATAAAGGTAGAGGGGCAAACGGATGGTTGAGATTGCATTGGGCCCAAACCCTTTAATAGGGTTGAACCACCTCCTAGGTTGACCCCATCATGGAGCTTGAGTCTGACTTGGACTCAACTTCCCAAAACGGGTTGGGTCGGCCGACTTCTAGAGACACCTACTTGATTAGGCGGGTCGTTGGACTGGCCCGACTAGGCCCAATGCCAACATACTCCTACTCGTATAATCGAGTGGGCGCCGTTATGTCCGCTGATTGATCGTATGCGAAAAAGTTTTTTTGTAAAGTAACCGCAATCAAGACGGTGTCGCTAGTAGTTAGCCGCGATGAGTAAGGATCGTCCGCAGGGAAACGCGAACCCTTTTCTTGCTTTAGACGAGTTGATAGAAGATAGGTTGATTGGTTGTAGATCTATTTTAATATGAATGTAAAGTTTATAAAGAAAAGGCTTGTAGGATTCATAGGACTTAGTAGTAATGGATGAATAATTCCACACTCTTAACCCTTGTCCTTATATTGATCTTTATTCATGTCTAGCCCTTAACAAAACAAGTGTTAAACAGATCTCTAATCGCGGTCGTGAATAGCAATAAATTGGTAGCGCGCCCGATAAGGATGTTAATATTTGTTTTGCTAAAGTTTATTGACTTTAAAATGTATAAAAGAGATTAAGAGATTTTATCATCCATTAATTTACCCTATCCTACGAACCCCAGCAAGCTAGGAATTACTCACTCATGGTTTGAGATTTAGAAGAAAGGTTGAAGAATGGAAACATGATTAAGATGCAGAAAATAAGTGCAGAAATTAAATGCGGAAATTAATTGCAAAAAGACTAATAAAAATACTACCTTTATTAATCAACTATTTGCCAAATCCTTTGAAGGTAGAGTACAAGAACCCTAGTTGCTCTAGATCTCTATCTTTCTGGAAGTAGATGGATAGCTGATGATCACTCGGATGCGTGGATCGTTTTGGACCTCTTGATCTCTTCGGTGATGATTTTTGATGTGAAACTCTCGGCCCCTTATATAGTTACAGAAACCAGAAACTCTAGATTCCATAATTGAGGATATGCAACTAGAATCCAAACCACAAAATCTTAAATCCTACGTCCATTAAACCGCCGCGCTTCCGCCGCACATCCCGTATATTTACCGCGGATCCGCCGCGCTCTTGTAGCATCAGGTCTTGGGATTTTTTCTGCTGTCTTGTTTTTATATTTGGAGATCCTCTAGATGTCTATATTCTGATAATAATGAACCGAGTCTCCGTTGTTGCTAGATCTTACGATATGCTTCAATATTTTGACAGATTTTATTCCAATATCTTGATTTATCCCGGATCTCTTGGATTTCAAACCTGAGCTAATTTGCACAATATCTCAAATCAAAGTGTCAGTAGTATTTGGTATTTTTAAGATATTATCCTAACCATTTTATATGATATTATATGTTAAGAATATTGATTAGAAATATTTGATATGATATGCATATTTTAATTACAATATTTCATATAAATATTATATGCATGTATTTTCCCTCATTATGTTAATTATAATGTAGAAACATATGATAATAAACTTTTACACATAAACCCTCATATGTTCTATAATTACAATAAACACCTTTTAGTACCTAACAATAATAGGGAAAATGTTCATTTAAATGTGCAATATTTTAGACTAATCAAATACCCCCAAACTTAACTTTGATTGTCCCGAGCAAACTAGTTATTAAAGAGAAGAAGAAAAAGAAAAAAAGAAAAACCTAGCACACATTCGTAGGCAACACGATTGCACTGAGCACGTGCAACAAGCATTTAAATCTCTAGGTGTCCCTAGTAGGAGGAGTGTTGTCTCCTGAGGGTTTTCAACGGATTACATCCATAAAATCCCATAATAAAAGAAAGATGATGAAAATTACATACAAAGATAAGAACATATAAAAGAAAGAACTTGAAAATAAGAGTTTCAAACTAAATTAGCTTTTTAGTAGCCATGAGCCCTATCTCAATAGTCATGAAAAGATGTCAGAAGTCACATCATCCCTTAATAAAACACCGCGTTTAGTCTTCCTCCCTACCTTTCTTTCAAATATCGATTATATACCCCTACGTGTGTATAAAAGATATCTCTACACTTAGAGAATTCAATTCAAGTTATTATACTCTTGTCCATCTTTCTTAATACTTTTTAGTCGGTGAATATTTCAGATGAAATTGCTCACACATTCTTCATGCGGCCGTTAATACTTCTTGAGGTGCTAACCAACCGATTATTAAACATGCTCACTCATTAAGGTGTAATTAGCAATATTCTAGTCTTGCAACACCCAAGGCTTAGCAGTGGCTCCTAAACCAGTTGGTCTAAGGCACTAGGTGATAAGGCACCCACGCTATATTTTTTTTTATGCTGCCTTAAGTAATTACAAAAGCAGTGTTCATTTTTCTTCACCATTTTTTTTAATATATTTTGTTGATTTATATACTTTTTTCTTTCATACTAAGGCTTTTAGACAAGAGCATTTCAAGGTATCCTCTAGCATTCCAAGTTTTAAGATGTGTGCAAGTGCGTATAGTAGGGTATCAACGTTCAGATGTTTGGAATTAAGAATATGGACTATTTTTCAGACTTATTTCTATCCGCAGATTAGTGATTTCCTTCTTCTTACTAACCCTTGAGACAATAGCTCATGATTACTTATTACTAGATTTGTTTTAAAATATCTAATTTTTTTGCTTTTCTTGAACCTCTTCCTATCTTTCATATGTATTTCTAACTTTTATTATCAATTTTTTTTGCTTTTATTTAGTATAATGCAAAAATGATGCGTAAATAAGCACAAACCTCCCCCAAACCTATTCACTGCAGTGTCCTCATTGATGTCATCTTATAAACTCAAAACTTGTAGAGTTGGGAGGAAAAATTCTCAATTATTAGAAAAAGGGGACAAAATGTTAATGACCGTGAAATCCTTCCCCAAACTTATTTTTGGCTCATAATTGTGTAAAAATTTATTTTTCTTTCAAGAGCCAAAATATTTTTCTCCCCCCAAACTTGAGTGAAACAGTATTAAGTATTTAAAATTATAGGGGGGGTTAAAGTTATTGGTCTAAGCAAAACTTTATAAATACCAAAAGTCAACACCAACCATTCGAATATTTTATCAATATAACAACATAGTTGGTAGAAGATCATAGATGTGAAGAAGTGGGGAGATAAGTGGCGTAATCGATCGTGTTTACGTCTCGGTTGATAGAGACGAAACAGTGATGGTGCACTACTTGGCGGTTCAACTTCTTTGGGTAGGGGTTGATTCATCACAACTTCTACGTCTTCTAGGAATGCGAGTTCATCGGCAAAAATGTCTTCAAAACTTCCATCGATATTTCGAATGATGATCCCATCAAAAAGGAAGTTATGATACTCGGATAGCTCGACTAAATCATTCGACAAGTTAAAAGGTTCATACTTAGGTGTGGACTTATTGACAGAAGGGTCTTCACGTGTATAATAAATAGTAGGATCAAACAATAACGCATTAGTGGCGTCGAGATCAGTATCGTGAAGCTCCTCAAATTCGCAACTGTCGGAAGCTATCTTTTCGACAGAACATACATGAGCATAGGGTTCAGAGGGTTGACTTCCTAGCCTGTATATGTTAAGATCAATTGTCATCTTCCCAAAGGACAGGTTCATTGAACCATTACGACAATTGTTTATTGCGTTGGAAGTTGCTAGAAAAGGCCGACCAAGAATCATCGGAATTTGGTTTCGTGGGTTCGCCACAGGCTGTGTATCTAAAACAATAAAGTACACGGGGAATATAAATTCCCCGACTTTTATTAACATGTCCTCTAGCTCACCCCTAGCTTGGGTGATAGATCGATCGGCCATCTGGAGAGTGCAATACGTAGGTTTCAACTCTCCTATGCCTAATTGCTCATAGACCGAATACGGAAGCAAGTTAACACTAGCATCTAAATCGAGTAGAGCACGATTGCTAATTTTATCCCCAATAGTTATAGATATTATAGGATAACCGGGGTCTTTACGTTTCGTGGGCACCAATTGGGTAAGAGAATTGCTCATATTACTCGCTAAGAAAACCTTTTTAGGCACTTGAGTTTTTCTCTTCCTAGTGCACAAGTCCTTTAAAATTTTCGCATAGGACAGAACTCGTTTAATAGCATCTAGGAGAGGAATATTTATGTTAACTTGTTTAAGAATATCCACAATCTTCTCCATTTAGGGACTTGGTCTGTTGGCCCTTAACCTGTTTGGAAAAGGAGCTTTATCAATAAGGGTTGGGTCCAACTTTTGAGAAGAAGTTTGTGGGAATGGATTGGATCCCAAAATTGGATTTGGGATGGTCGTAGCTGGTAATTCCTTCAAGAAAATGGGCTGAGGGTTCGAGCCTAGTAGAGAACGGAGAATAGGCTCGGAAGAAGATGTTGGATTAGACGAAGTAGGAGTAAAAGTAGTAGCCGGGGTTTCAACAATGTCATCAACTTCAACTTGTTCACCAACATTGTTATTCGGCACTCTTTCCAATCTCAACGTAGTTAAGAAACTCACATTATGATTTTGAAGGATGAGATTCACGCTTTGTGAGTGACCGGAATTTGGTAGAGGTTTAGATGGAAGTCTCCCTTTCTCTCTCTCACTCATTGCGGCATTTAACTGTGCAAGTTATGCTTCTATCGATTTTATGCTTTCACCGTGGGAAGCAGTGTGTTGCACTAACGTTTGGATGGAATACGTTAAATTAGCCGTCTTTTGCGTGGATTGTTTAATGAACGTTTCTAAGTTTCGTTCGAGTGCAGAGGTTTTATTGGTACCGGCCATTGGGAAAGAATTATTATAAGGTGCAAAGTTGTTGGCCAGATTTTGAAAAGATTGCGGTTGAAAGGGGTGCTGACTTTATTGTGGTGGCTGCTGTTGCTGTGGAGGAAACCTTTGATAATTATTTTGGCTTGGGATCTGATTTTGATTTTGAGACTGGTTTTGGTTTCAAGCGAAATTAAGGTTATTCCTCCATCCTTGATTATAAGTGGAGGAATAAGGATCGTTTCTAGGTCGTTACTGAAAAACAACATTGGTTTGTTTTTTACCTTAAGACGGAGGATTCAAAAGACATTCTTCCGTTAAACGTGATGGGTCAAAATAGCAACCACACACGGTTTTAGGGAGCGTAACTTGGTTTAGGGAGGTTGACGAGACTTTGTTTTCGATATAATCGAGTTTCTTTTGCATCGTGGCCATTTCGGCTTTCACTGTGATGGAAACGTCGAGCTGATGGATACTTGCCCTAGATGAAGACGATGTTGGTCTAGTGCTTTCCTATTGTGAGGTTTGTTCGGAGAGATCTTCCAGAAATTGCCAAGCTTCACCATCGTCTTTTGACATGAAATGGGATTTACAAATGGTTTTAAGCATTTGTTTCGTGACAGGATAACACCCTCATATATAATTCGACAAAGTTGCTATCTATCAATTCCGTGATAGGGGTATTGTACAAGAAGATCTTTAAACCGTTCAAAACATTTCCAGAATGGTTCATTGGGATGTTGGGTAAATTGGTTAATCTCGCATCGAACACGGGCTATTCTGTGATTATGATAAAATTTCTTAAGAAATGCTATAACGAATTCATCCCACTTAGAGATAGAATGTGCGGCAGTGCTATAAAACCATTTTTCTGCTAGACCGCATAAGGTAAAAGGGAGAAGACGTAATCGTATAGCATCCACTGAAAGTTATGTTGTGCTCATCATTGCACATACGTTTTCGAATTTGGTTATAAAAACGTATGCGTCTTCGGAGTTAAGCCCGTGGAATTTTGGCAACAAGTTGATGAAGTGGGGTTTAATTTCAAAATTATCCCCATTGGCCCGTGGAATTGACAGACAAGTAGGAAGGGGTCCACGTACGGGAAAGTATCTTTCTTGGAGAGAGACGCGCGGTGGATTTTGCGCACCTATGGGTGGTGGTAAGGTGGTATCGTTAAATCCCGATGGAGATCCGTCCATTTCGGGAGATGTGGTGGGTGGAGGGGAAATAGAAGATGAAGAAATACCGATTTCGGAGTCGATAGAAAAAACGCAGACAAGACGGGCACTAGAATCCAGTGTCCAGCCGATCATTCACCAAGCAGGTTTAGCGCACGTGTGTAACATTTCAGAAATATAAAATACTATTTTTGGAATTTAAATATTAAAATAATATATTTCGCGAAAACTATTCGATTTGCGAATAGGGTTTTTTCGTAAAATGGTATAAGTATATACCAATATTTGGAATATAATTGAAGATTAAAATGATTTATTGATTATAAAAATAATTATCGGATTTTGGAATTTTTAGAATTAATTATATGCAAGTTTAATTAAACTTGATTAGTGCACTACTAATCACGATTAAGCCAATTCCGTATTTTTATATTTTTCCATGGCTAGTGCACCATGTCATATTGCATTTTGTTGCAAGTTGTTTTATTGTGTTTGTGGTATTGATTTTATTTGGTTGAAAGAGAACAGAAATGAAAAGAAAAGAAAAACAAGTCATGAGAGAGAGAGGAAGACAAAAGAGATATTTGTGAGAGAGTGAGTATAAGAGAGAGTGAGGTTGAGTAAGAGAGAGACTCTTGACCATTCCATTCATTCTTTTTCCTTCATCATTTCATTTCCTTATCTTCATCTTCTCCTTCATGCTTCCTCCACCTCCATGTATCAACCTCAAACCATCACCAAAACCCCATGCCACCTTCACAATAAATGATCCCCACCTTTTCCTAAACCCATTGGACCAAACAAATTTGGATTTTGAAGACTTGGGCAACCCGAGAATTTTCTCAAGTTGCCAAATGAGGTATATTTTCTTTTCTTTAGTTAAGTTGTTTATGTTAGGGTATCCTAGTTTAGTTTAGAATTTGTATAAGTTAGATTGTGATCTTGGAAATTTTCTAAGTTGATGTTTAGTGAGTTTGTGGACTTGTGATGTGGTTGTTGAAGAGTAATGAGTGTTTACAAGACTTTAGAGATGATTTCTGACCAAGACCAGAGAATAAAACCCAATATACGAATTTAGAATTTGTCTCTTGTCAGTTTTGTGAAGTTTTGTTGGCCTACAGGGTATCTGGAGCAATCTGGGATGTTTATAAGAAAAACAAATAACCACATTGATCTAGTTAGAACACTAGAAGACCACCACAGAAGAACGAGGCCCAAATTCAAAGATTTGGCCGGTGTCACCGGTTACTGTAGCACATCTTATCGGCCCAATTTTGGGTTCTGGTGATGGGATTTTGCCTGTAGCTCGCACTCCTTATGACCTAGCTACTGTATTGGTTGTTTTGTCCTAGACCCCCTGTGCCAAAATCTGAGAGTATTTTGAGTTGGATTTGGTTATGTTTTCCGATATTGAAACTTGGATTTATGGATTTCTTGATGTGATTTGGTCGTTGGACGTTTGTACGTCAACGACAAGGGTTACCTGGTTGTTGTTGCATGCGTAAGCTACAGGTTTTAACCTATAAGCAATTTGTGTGCCATATCGGTTTTCGGACATTGATTTTAATAGCATTGCGATTGTGTATTGATTGTAGGTATCTTCGTGTGGACTTCCGAGACGACGAAGCATATCAACTTCGGATAAGCAAGGAGTTTAGCATGTGAGTAGATTTATATCTACGGGGGAAGTCGGATGGATGGTATATAGCACCCCCGCAATTATAAAATGGAAACCGATATATATAGAATGTAGTCGGAGAAACCTATACTAGGAACCTATGGATGTGATCAAAGGATTTAATGTGAAATGACATGATAGATAATGATGTCTCGGATTGATATATGAGAATATGAAATGTAGATGTGAATCGCGATATATATATGTAATTGAAAGAGAATAAGTATGAAATTTATAGTGACATGATATGAGATTGATACAGATGCGACTTGGGATATGTGTGCATATATTTATATGTATGAGAATAACGAGTGATGTGTCATACGAGACTTTAGATCTGTACCCTCATTGTTGTATAGGTCGATAGAATTCCTATTTTGTTTAATACCGCCATACGATGGATTACCGTACGCGATGAGTTCTACCGGATGTTTGATCCACACCGTTGACTCAAGAATGTCGTACGATGGATTATACCGTACATGATGCTATGAGGCTGGATTACCGATTGATAGATTCATCGATTCAGATATATTAAAGATATTTTGATCCCTTTCTACACTGCTTTAGTTAGTCCCTTTTGTAGATGTTGATTAGATACGTATATTTTATAATGTGGCCCTTACGGTTTACTTTTCTGCTACGTCTATGATATTCTCATTGCATTGTATATACTGGTGCTTCTATTATTTGTTATGATACCGTCTGCTAGTACACCTGCACAATTATCGATGATGCACATGTTATACTTACATAGAATTGTTGGCTCACACACATTCATCATCGGTAATTGCCATGTCACTTGCACAGTAGAACCGCTATACCATGATATTAATCATAACCGTAAAATTACATTCATTGCTCAACACTATCATAGGACATGCTTGCATAATATACTTGATATGCTCATATTACTGTTCTATGTTGCATTCATTGTACTTTATGGTTATATGCATTGAGATGTTGTTTTCATGAGATCTCTGAATTTGAGAACCGCGGTTATATTTCAAAGGAAATTATGTATTGTTTTAAAAAGCGCGGTTTCTCTTGATATGATATTTTGAGACGTTCACCAATGAGTTTTCTAGGTTCTGAGCTATGAGTATACCCAATTCGAGGAGCGGTAGGCACCGTCTGCGGGTACATGGTGGACCCGGTGAGGTACCCTGGGGCAAGAAGACTCGTATAGTTAGGCGGTGAGCCTGGCAGGGGAGCACTACTTACCGGTGATATTTTTGGACCCGGCGGTTATTGGAGGATACCGACCGGAGTCGTGAGATGGACATAAAGGCCGATCAGAGTATGCGGCGCCTGAGATGAGATAGATATGATGGCCGATCTGAGTATGCGGCGCCTGAGATATGAGAATTTACGTGTCGATGCTGGACAAGGGTTTTCATGATGTTTCGAGTGTCGGTGTTGGACACTCAGGTTCCATGATTTTGATGTGTCGTTGATGGACACACTTGGTTGATATTCTCATACATACAGGCATATGTTTTCATGATGATTCCAGTGTCAATGTTGGACACTCAGGTTTCATGATATTGTTGGTGTCGTTGATGGACACGTGGATGCTATCCACATGCATGCAGGCATATGTTTCAGATGTTAGTTATATATATGTCATTCGCATTGATTCGATTGTTGACATATAGGCATACATGGTCACCCTAAATATCATAGTATTACTTTTATGATGTAGTATGACCTAGGAAATCGTTGTTTTATTCAATTTCTACATGCTAATGTTTTCTACTCACGAGTTGGCAACTCACCCCCGTTGTGCCACAGTTCTTGCAGGTTTGACCGCTTGGGATCAGTAGCGGTATCGTTGGCACACAGTTTCATCCAGGGTGTTTTGCTTTGGTAGGTGGGACACATATTGGATCGTGCCCACTCTCGTACTTATATTCTGTTGTATCTAGATAAACTCTATCAATTAGAACTAGAATTTGTATATTAGTAGACTAGAAAGACTTGTGTTGCGAGACTTGAGCGATGGGTTTATGTTCGCTTCTTGAGATGATGATGTCTTATTTTATTTGCTTTTCTTCCAGTGTTGATCTTCGCCGTTGGGCGTCGCATATATGTTTATTGTGTAGTTGTGTTTCCGCCATTTGGTGAAGATCTAGATCCCGCTTGGGGATGTCTATATATTGTTATGTATAAGGTTTTGGATCAAAATATATAAGGGAGGTGCTGCCCAATTTTTAAAAGACGAAAAAATATTTTCAACTATAGTATAATCCACTTGCATTTTCATGTTCATTAACTATGCATTAAAGAAAAAAATTGATTTCATTATATCTTTATTTCAAAACTGCACCTCCACTATTTTCCGCAAAAAGTTTTAGATTTCTGGGCTTCGGTTTACTTGAATTACGTTACGCCTTTAGACGTTGCGTGATTTAAGTGCCGGTCACGAGCTAAATTCCGGGTCGTGACAAAGTTGGTATCAGAGCGTTAGGTTTAACCTTGGTTCAAGTCTAGGTTTGACTATGCGGAGTCTATGGCGTTTATATTTCGGAACCTAGGCTTGACCTTACGGAACTTAGACTTGACGGGGGGGGGGGGTATTAGACCCGAACTTTCGTTTCATAGGTTGACCTTGATTGATGGAGTAGGTAGCTTGAGTAGAGTGACGTACTGTGCGTTTGTTCCGCGGCATACTTACGATACGATACTCCGCTTAAGTAAAATTAGGATGTACTTATCTTGAGATCTGTGATTCTCTTCGTTCCTATGATCATATATCCATTTGGGATCTGTTGATTTCTTTCGTTCATTTGATCTATCGTCATCGATACTTACTGAGGTTCCTGTCACCAGGGTGTTGAGCGTAGAGAGAGCTGCTGCTAGAGATGCGGTCAGGGCGAGCTCGTCACGGACGAGGACTAACCATGATGTTTTCTGGTGACATAGGAACGTGTAGGTATAGTGTTGTGTTGTGATCTCTCGTTTGAGGCGAGTGTTCAGATCTGTACCGGATGATCGGGCCATTGTCAGAGGTTGCCAGATTGAGAGGACTATTGATGTACAGCCTACCTCAGAGATCTTGATATTTTCTACCGTACAGACAGATGACCCAGCTGTTGCTGAGATTGATGGGATGTCGCTTCCAGAGTTTATAAGCTGAGACCGCTGAAGCTTTTAGACATAGATGTGACAGAAGATAGCCAGTCTATCTTGAGTTGAGCGACTGAGATGATTCGTCCGATTTGATGTGCCGACGTAGGCTCAGTTGAGTTGAAGAATTCCAGTTGAAGAATCTTACTCAGATCTAAAGTAAATCGGTCAAGAGAGGACGTTGTTCATTGGATGCCCAATGTGAGATCGGTAAGTTGACTGTCTTCAGATAGAAGGACCTCACCCAGATGCGTGGTGAGTTGATCAAGAACGGACGAATAAAGTGTATTCCTCCGATGATTTGGATGAGTTCTCGAGAATGTGTTTGGCTTGATATCTTCCACAGAGTAATGAAGATACCCAAGTTCGTATTTCGAGTCTTTGTGAGAGGCTCCAAATTGACTGTAGCCGAGAACGAATTGCCGTATGAAGATAGCAAGAGATGACGTCAAAGTGGACGATAATGAAGACGGATGGAACAAGAGGTTCATGCGATACATTAACGAGCTATTGTTACTCCCCGTTGATGTCAAAAGATTGATATGTGTGCAGAGGTGTTAGTTATGGCCAAATTCCAGAGGAAATCCGTGCTGAGACGCAGCTGTCCGGTTATGAGAAAAGAGTTAAGCGAGAGTACCAACCTTCGTATAGTTCGGTATAGACGAGATCGGAAGAGACCTTGAGTAAGTTCTTTCCAGGACACCATCGATAAAAGATTTGCACCAGGATCAGTTGTATCGCACGTATTCAGAGGGCCAGATGCCGCCGTCAGTAACGTGCCGTTTGTGAGTTGTCATGTTGATTGGCCAAACAGTAATCAGAGAAGTTCCAGAGTGGAACTGTTCCGCTAGCACACCTGACCGGACCGACGAGCATAAGGATCGTGAGATTGGTAATCCACATAGAAAACGAGGACCTAGAGACCGAAGATGCCAGACCATGAGCAGGAGGCAAGTAGATGTTCTTGCTCTGCCAGCATTGGGCGCACCGGCATTTTTCGACATTGTAGGAGGTGTACCTCAATGTCATTTATTGCGATTTGCGTTTTGTGATCCGAGTATCACACTTTTATCGCTTGGATTTGAGTTTCATGATATTGTTTTCGTGCACCATGGCTGCACCTACTGTAGATTTCATTTTTGTGCACAGTTATTGCACTCGATTTATGTTTATACACCGCTATACTGTTTTATGATTTGCGCATATCTATTGCACCTGATATCGATTTTGTGCCTTAGCCGCACGTACTTATGATTTTGTGGATTTCGATACCGTCGATTTGATTTTGTGCATGTGGTACGCACTCGATTTGATTTTTGCACTCGGTATAGCTCATATGTGCTTGTAGTGCATTGATACGTGTTTTGTGCACACAGTTGCACATGTTTATGATTTTTATACACCTTAGTACGCTCGGTGTTATTTTTGTGTGCATTTGAGATATTGATGAGTTTTCGTGCATTGGTTGCACCAGATTTATGTTTTCGTGCGCGTCTGTACTTGATGTTCGTTATCGTGCATAATACCGCACTCGATGTTTTATACGGACCTGATGCACTTGATTTAGATTTTTGCGCACACTGGGGGCATGAGATGTGGTTTTGTGCACACCAAGTGCACTCGATTGAGATTTTCATTCGTGCATGTTAGTTGCACTGAGTTGAGATTTTCATGCACTATAGATGCACTTGATATTGTTGTCATGCACGCTTATTGCACTGGACAGATACTTTCGTGCACACCCGTTGCACTTAGTTTGGCTTTTGTGCACATTCGTGGCACTTGTATTTGGTTTTGGTTTTCCGTGCACACCAGACGTACATGATGTTGGATACTCCTTTTGAGGCTGATTTTAGTTATGAGTATTGCGTTTTCATGGTGGGCACTATATTATATAGTAGCCCAGCAGGACTGATATGAGAACAGTGCCTGAGTACTTTTGTATGCATTAAAGTTTTACCAAGATATTTTCAAAAAAATGAGCTATAACCTCGCTATTTCTTAAGTGTCCGTGAGTGACATGAACTTTTACAAGAGAAAACCTTTTGGGATATTTCAAAAGGGCGGGACGTATAATTTGAGCAAAAACATATATAAATATATTTACTACCTTACAAATGATCGTCCACCACATGTACTGTGAGCTACGCATCGCACGATGAATCGGAAAATATTTTTGCATGTGTTTTATCCAGTTTTTTTTGAGGAATTTAAAGGGATGCGTACTATATACATATTATGATTTTGACAATAGTATATTGGATTTCATTAGTGGATTTTGAGATCTATATTTCCATTGTAACTCCGATGATTGCGTGGCGCTTGACGGAGTTCGATTTTGAGTTTCACACTCATTTTCATGCGCATATGATGCGCTGTGGTATTTCTGTGTATTCCGTGATTTCGGAGCTCCGTTGATTTGAACAAGATTATTGAAATATTTTAGTATTTGGGGGTTTAAATTTAAATTCGGTGACTGAATTTATTTAAGGGGGGAAGATTGTAACAATTCAAAAATATAAAATATTATTTTTGGAATTTAAATATTAAAATAATATATATCGCGAAAACTTTTCGATTTGCGAATAGGGGTTTTTCGTAAAACGGTATAAGTATATACCAATATTTGGAATATAATTGGAGATTAAAATGATTTATTGATTATAAAAATAATTATCGGATTTTGACATTTTTAGAATTAATTATATGCAAGTTTAATTAAACTTGATTAGTGCACTACTAATCACGATTAAGCCAAAAACGCATTTCTATATTTGTCTATGGCTAGTGCACCATATCATGTTGCATTTTGTTGCAAGTTGTTTTATTGTGTTTGTGGTATTTGTTTTATTTGGTTGAAAGAGAAAAGAAATGAAAAGAAAAGAAAAACAAGTCATGAAAGAGAGAGAGGAAGACAAAAGAGATATTTGTGAGAGAGTGAGCAAAAGAGAGAGTGAGGTTGAGTGAGAGAGAGACCCTTGACCATTCCATTCATTCTTTTTCCTTCATCATTTTATTTCCTCATCTTCATCTTTTCCTTCATGCCTCCTCCACCTCCATGTATCAACCTCAAACCATCACCAAAATCCCATGCCACCTTCACAATAAATGATCCCCACCTCTTCCTAAACCCATTGGACCAAAAAAGTTTGGATTTTGAAGACTTGGGCAACCCAAGAATTTTCTTAAGTTGCCAGATGAGGTATATTTCCTTTCCTTTAGTTAAGTTGTTTATGTTAGGGTATCCTAGTTTAGTTTAGAATTCGTATTAGTTAGATTGTGATCTTGGAAATTTTCTAAGTTGATGTTTAGTGAGTTTGTGAACTTGTGATGTGGTTGTTGAAGAGTAGTGAGTGTTTACAAGACTTTAGAGATGATTTCTGACCAAGACCAGAGAATAAAACCCAATATACGAATTTTGAATTTGTCCCGTGTCGGTTTTTTGAAATTTTGTTGGCCTATAGGTATCTGGAGCAACCTGTGATGTTTATAAGAAAAAAAAACAACTACATTGACCTAGTTAGAACACTAGAAGATCACCACAGAAGAACGAGACCCAAATTCAAAGATTTGGACGGTGTCACCCGTTACTGTAGCACATCTCACTGGCCCAATTTTGGGTTCTGGTGATGGGATTTTGCCTGTAGCTCACACTCATTATAATCTAGCTACTGTATTGGTTGTTTTGTCCTAGACCCCCTGTGCCAAAATCTGGGAACATTTTGAGTTAGTTTTGGTTATGTTTTCCGGTATTGAAACTTGGATTTATGGATTTCTTGATGTGATTTGGTCGTTGGATGTTTGTACGTCAACGACAAGGGTTACTTGGTTGTTGTTGTATGCGTAAGCTATAGGTTCTAACCTATAAGCAATTTGTGTGCCGTATCGGTTTTTGGACATTGATTTTAATAACATTGCGATTGTGTATTGATTGTAGGTATCTTTGTGTGGACTTCCGAGACGACGAAGCATATCAACTTCGGCTAAGCAAGGAATTTAGCATATGAGTAGATTTATATTTACGGGGGAAGTCGGATTGATGGCGTATAGCACCCCCGCAATTATAAAATGGAAACCAATATATATAGAATGTAGTCAGAGAAACCTATACTACGAACCTATGGATGTGATCAAAGGATTTAATGTGAAATGACATGATAGATAATGATGTCTCGGATTGATATATGAGAATATGAAATGTGGATGTGAATCATGATATATATATGTAATTGAAAGAGAATAAGTATGAGATTTATAGTGACATGATATGAGATTGATACGGATGCGCGTTGGGATATGTGTGTATATATTTATATATATAAGAATAATGAGTGATATGTCGTACGAGACTTTAGATCCGTACCCTCATTGTTGTATAGGTCGATAGAATCCCTGTTTCGTTTAATGCCGCCGTACGATAGATTACCGTACGCGATGAGTTCTACCGGATGTTTGATCCACACCCTTGATTCGAGGATGCCGTACGATGGATTATACCGTATGTGATGCTATGAGGCTGGATTACTGATTGATAGATTCATCGACTCGGATATGTTATAGATATTTTGATCCCTTTCTACACTGCTTTAGTTAGTCCTTTTTTAGATGTTAGATTAGATACGTATATTTTATAATGTGGCGCTTACGGTTTAATTTTCTGCTACGTCTATGACATTCTCATTGCATTGTATATACCGGTGCTTCCATTATTTGTTATGATACCGTCTGCTAGTACACTTTCACAATTATCGATGATGCACATGTTATACTTACACAGAATTGCCGGCTCACACACATTCATCATCGATAATTGCCATGCCACTTGCACAGTAGAACAGTTTTACCATGATATTAATCATAACTATAAAAGTACATTCATTGCTCAGCACTATCATAGGACATGTTTGCATAATATACTTGACATGCTCATATTACCGTTCTATGTTGCATTCATCGTACTTTATGGTTATATGCATTGAGATGCTGTTTTCATGAGATCTCTGGATTTTAGAACCGCAGTTATATTTCAAAGGAAATTATGTATTGTTTTAAAAAGCGCGATTTCTCTAGATATGATATTTTGAGGCGTTTACCATGAGTTTTCTCGGTTCTGAGCTATGAGTATACCCGATTCGAGAAGCGGTAGGCACCGTCTGCGGGTACATGGTGGACCCGGTGATGTATCCTGGGGCAAGAAGACTCGTATAGTTAGGCGGTAAGCCTGGTAGGGGAGCACTACCTACTGGTGATATTTTTGGACCCGGCGGTTATCCAGAAGATACCGACCGGAGTCGTGAGATGGACATAAAGGCCGATCAGAGTATGCGGCGCCTGAGATGAGATAGATATGAGGGCTGATCTGAGTATACGGCGCTTGAGATATGAGGATCTACGTGTCGATGTTGAACACGGGTTTTCATGATGTTTCGAGTGTCGGTGTTGGACACTCAGGTTCAATGATTTTGATGTGTCGTTGATGGAGACACGCGGTTGATATCCTCATACTTATAGGCATATGTTTTCATGATGATTCGAGTGTCGATGTTGGACACTCAGGTTCCATGATATTGTTGGTGTCGTTGATGGACACGTGGATGCTATCCACATGCATGCAGGCATATGTTTCAGATGTTAGTTATATATATGTCATTCGCATTGATTCGATTGTTGACATATAGGCATACATGGTCACCCTAGATATCATAGTATTACTTTTATGATATAGTATGACCTAGGAAATCGTTGTTTTATTCGATTTCTACCTGCTAATGTTTTCTACTCACGGGTTAGCAACTCACCCCCGTCGTGCCACAGTTCTTGCAGGTTTGACCGCTTGGGATCAGTAGCGGTATCGCTGGCATACAGCTTCATCCAGAGTATTTGGCTTTGGTAGGTGGGATACATATTGGATCGTACCCACTCTCGTACTTATATTCTATTATATCTAGATAAATTCCATCAATCAGAACTAGAATTTGTATATTTTTAGACTAGAAAGACTTGTGTTGCGAGACTTAAGCGATGGGTTTATGTTCTCTTCTTGAGATGACGATGTCTTGCTTTATTTGCTTTTCTTCCAGTGTTGATCTTCGCCGTTGGGCATCGTATATATGTTTATTGTGTGGTTGTGTTTCCGCCGTTTGGCGAAGAGCTAGCTCCCGCTTGGTGATGCCTATATATTGTTATGTATAAGGTTTTGGATCAAAATATATAAGGGAGGTGCTGCCCAAATTTTAAAAAGACGAAAAAATGTTTTCAACTAATGTATAATCCACTTGCATTTTCATTATCTATGTATTAAATAAAAAACTTGATTTCATTATATCTTTATTTCAAAACTGCAACTCCACTATTTTCCGCAAAACGGTTTAGATTTCTGGGCTTCGGCTTACTTGAATTACGTTACGCTTTTAGACGTTGCGTGATTTACGTGCCGGTCACGAGCTAAATTCCGGGTCGTGACAACGTGGCAGCGTGTGTGAGAACGATTTTTAGAAGGTTTGTTTTTAAAAAGTGCTAGACGTGAGGCTAGACTCAACAAATCACAAAATGCACAATCAATCCTTAGAACTAGGGTCATCTAGGTCAAGCCACTAGACCGCTCCTAGACTTCCAAAGGACAAGTCGCAGGATCAATCCTTTATCACCTCTTTATCACTCTTGTGGCCAGGTAAGTGCCAGGTATCTACTATACGAATCACAGAAATAGTAGGCCTAATTAAGTAACCACTTTCCTTAGTCATACTGTTGGGGTCAAAAATTACACCCCGGTTGACTAAGTCAAAGTCAAAGTCAACCCCAAGCCAGGTGGGCCAAAGCTCAGGCCAAGTGGGCCCATGCCCAAGTCGAGCCCCGCGGCTAGCCCCCCATGCCAAAATGAAAATTATGTAATAAATAATTTTGATGTAATTTTCATACATGAATGTAAGAAAAATGGGCATAAAGCCAAATTTTTGTAAAGCCCATGGTTCATGTGCAAAAGAAATGAGCACATGAGGCATGAGATGGGCAAAATGCTATTTTGTAAAGCCCAAGGGTCTATATGTAAATTTGTAAGCCTATAAAAGACAACATGATGATGAAATGAAAGAATAATTCATTCTCCCCAAAAATTAGGTTTTTTGTGTCTCCTTCTCTTTGCTCAAGGTTCTAAACCTTCATCCTCTTTTTGAATTAAATCAAGAGTTCCACTCTTCCTTTTCCAAAAATAAATAGTTTTTCACCACAAAACCCTTGAAGGGGAACGCGGATCTTCCATCAAATCTTCAAAAGGGAAGATTTTTAAAATCTCACCCTCTTTTCTCCAAGATCCAGCCAATAGAGAGGAGGAAGAAGGAGACCCATCTCCAAAAACCCCACTTTGGGGAAGATCCAGGGTTTAAGGGAGATCCATGTTTTTGGAGCTGATGAAAAGGTTATTGCCCCTTAATGTCCGGTTTAGATATGCACAAACAAACCGATATCAAAACACGCAAAATGATTTTTGAGCGGCGATATTTGCAAAGAATCCTGCAGGAAAGATAAGATTATTGGATCTTAGAGGTGAGAGAAAGATATTAGGAAATTACCTAAAAATTTTGGCGCCGCAATTCCACCAAGACGCCACGGTTCCACCACAAAACCTTCACTTCCGCCACGGTTCCGCCGCAATTTGGTAGGGTCGGTTGCTAAATTTTCTTTAGTGCTCCCCTCTGCTCCTCTAGGATACGTTAAAAATCTCTGAATCTCTGTTTCCTTGCTCTAGTTACTCCAGATTCCTTTGCAAAAACTCGCACAATAATTGTTAAATATACAAGATGCAGTTTTGGTTCTCGTTTATAATATGTTTGCTGGATTTTATAAGAAATCAACCCGAATAACAAGAAAAAAATTACAGCCATTTTCCCGGCAACGGCGCCATTTGATTGATTGTTTGAAAAAGTGTTTTTGTAAAGTAACCGCAATCAAGACGGTGTTACTAGTAGCTAGCCACGATGAGTACGGGTCGTCCGCAGGGAAACATGAACCTTTTTTTTTGCTTTAGACGAGTTGATAGAAGATTGGTTTATTGGTTGTAGATCTATTTTAATATGGATGTAAAGTTTATAAAGAAAAGACTTGTAGGGTTCATAGGATTTGGTAGTAATGGATGAATAATTCCACACTCTTAACTCTTGTCCTTACATTGATCTCTATTCATATCCAGCCCTTACCAAAACAAGTGTTAAACAGATCTCAAATCGCGGTCGTGACTAGCAATAAATTGGTAGCGCGCTCGATAAAGATATTAACATTTGTTTTCCTAATGTTTATAGACTTTAAAATGTATAAAAAAAGGTTAAGAGATTTTATCATCTATTGATCTACCAGTATTGGAATAAGCAAAGAAAGCGAGAGCTAGAGCTTGAATCGATTAGGGGGTTTCAACCGATCCTTTCATCCTACGAACCCTAGCAAACTAGGAATTACCCACTCATGGTTTGAGATTTAGAAGAAAAGTTGAAGAATGAAAACATGATTAAGATGCAGAAAGTAAGTGCAGAAATTAAATGCGGAAATTAATTGCAAAAAGACTGATAAAAATACCACCTTTATTAATCAACTATTTGCATTTACAAATCCTTTGAAGGTAGAGTACAAGAACCCCAGTTGCTCTAGATCTCTATCTTTTTGGAAGTAGATGTTCTGCTGATGATCACTCGGATGCGTGGATCGTTTTGGACCTCTTGATCTCTTCGGTGATGATTTTTGATGTGAAACTCTCGGTCTATTATATAGTCACAGAAATCAGAAACCCTAGATTCCATAATTGAGGATATGCAGCTAGAATCCAAACCATAAAATCTCAAATCCTACGGCCATTAAACCGCCGCGCTTCCGCCGCACATCCCCTATATTTGCCGCGGATCCGCCACGCTCTTGTAGCATCAGGTCTTGGGGGATTTTTTCTGCTGTCTTGTTTTGATATTTGGAGATTCTCTAGATGTCTATATTCTGATAATAATGAACCGAGTCTCTGCCGTTGCTAAATCTTACTATTTTCTTCAATATTTTGGCAGATTTGATTCCGACATCTTGATTTATCCCGGATCTCTGCACAATATCTTAAATCAAAGTGTTAGTAGTATTTGGTATTTTTGAGATATTATCCTAACCATTTGATATGATATTATATGTTAAGAATATTGATTAGAAATATTTGATATGATATGCATATTTTAATTACAATATTTCATATAAATATTATATAAATATTATATGCATATATTCCATAATTGAGGATATCAGTTCCATAAATTCTTTCTACGCCAATCCTCTATATACAATGCTAGCACTGCCGTGTGACCATAGATACTTGCAAGCGGGTAGCCTTGCAGCCAGATCTGTTAAGACCGATACAAGGATCTCCCTATGAACAAACAATATCATCCAAATCTCGGATATCATGCACCTCAGATCTAATCAGTATGTCATGACTGTTTAAATAACTCCAATCCCTCAAGGAACGTATTCAAACATCTAGGAAACCCTATTATTCACCACACTCTAATGCTGCCTTATACGCTCATGTAAGAGTTGTGCAATCAAGAAGACATGTCCGATTGATCATCCTTTCGACTTGTCAAGTTAGGTCCACCACTCACCCGCCTTCTTGACACTACCCATTTTGCATGGTATTTTAATCATCGTACTATTATGATAGCAGCCAAGGTAGCGGATGCTCATGGCTTTTCCTTCTTGACGGTCAAAGTCACTAAGATTATGGATGATCAGGTCATTCCATAGAATGCTGATCAGTGAGGGCTCACGTAGTCAGGGAGATGGGATCAATCCCTGAACCCCCTCTAGTCCTATGCGCCATATGGTAAACGCGCTATGGTCCACTTCTCTCTCACAAGAGAATACGTAAAATTAGTACCATACAAATTCCAAGTCTCGTTGCGACGTACTCGGTAGCCACATTCCAAATGTGCCCGAATCTATATAGCAAGCTTGAGTCCTAGCCCGACTTTGTGAGATCCGTAATCTGGCTTCACAATAGGTATCTATATAATGGAATATGGGGGCAATTCCATTATGCTAAAGACCCATAAATTCTTAGGCTCATCCTTATCATCAGATAAGAATCATTCAAATGCTTCCACTGTCGCGTACATCCCAGCACTAAATCAGTGTGCGGTCGCTAGCCTAGCCAGCACCGGAAAGAGTAAACGTTAGCACCTTGCATGCCTCCAACTATAGAGGGGATCGCTCGTGCGAGAGAGCCGATCCTACCTGCCGACGTATCTTTTAATAAAATAATGCGAATAAATATATAACCACATATATACTCTTATTACTCCATGCTCAAGAATCAAGCAACAAAATGCAGCACTCTACCCAAAACGAAATATAATCGATCATCAATATATAAATATTGATAATCAATCATGCAATGTAAGTAAGCCACAATCTATAAACCGGTGTCTAAAATATAAGTATAAAGCTCAAGCTAATAGTGTACCGTCACAATAGACGTTTCCTTTATGCTCTCACGTTCCGAACAGAGCGATACTCTACTACTCTCTCAGTCAGCCGATCCTAGATCACCCGACTCTTAGAGAGACACTCTAGCTCAATCTTTTGTCTCCTATTGTTTCTTGATGAAATGGTAATAGATCTCCATGTGCGACAATCCTCACATAATATATGGGATAGTCTGAATATACTGTCACGCCCCGCTTCCCAAAATACGGAATACGAGGGGTAGACAAGGCCAGCCATGCTCCTACGGTCAAGGAAAAGTCCTGCCGTAGTCACACTTCGGTTTCTAGTTTATCATGGTAAACAGTAAACGATGCGCAGGTAAAGAGAAATACAGTAACTGAAAGATACAATAATATAAACTGACCTGAAGTGGAAATAAACGAAAGTAACTCGGAGTAGCGAGTCAGAAAGTCTGTGATGCACGTCTAGTGCTGATCCAAGCTAGATCTTCTCCTCACACTGAGCATGCATACTCAGGTCGTCAGAGCGACACAATAGCAATATAATATGTATAAAGTCAAGTGACAGTTCTAACAGTGATAATAGGTAAGTGAAGCAGTAAATAAATAACATCATGAATATGCATGTGCAGTAATCAACGCAGCGGAACAGTAAAGCAGTATAACGATATGTCACGTATGTCAACACGGTATAAAAGTAATATAAATGCCAGCATCCCTATCAGTCTCTAAGTCTCACTGTACAGGTCACTAAGCCTATCGTCAGTCCAAGTGTGAGAGTCAACCACTCGCGAGTGTCCTCCACCCAAGGGTAGAACCCAAGGGCAAGGGACCACGGGCCCAACATGTAACGAGTGTATCACGGTGTATATAGCACATACCCTGTAAATCTCCATATAACTCCCTAAATATATAAGCCGGCATGGGACTCCCGAGATTCTGTTGAACTCACACTTAAACTACCCCACACCCCGTGGTCTACATCAAACGCTAACCATCACCCTAAATACTAATCGATCCGTGACAAGTCTGCGCGAGAACTGGAGGCAGGACCTCCATCAAGCACGTCCCGACTAATACCTAAGATAAATGGCAGTGTCGGATGCCTTATCTGTGACATCCGTGCAAGCGCTTCCATAAGTGTCCCATACCACTTATAGTCACACGTACACGCATCCCACAGACGTCGACAATTCAATAGAATAAAAGGGACACTGATTGTGCACAAGTACGTATCACTTTCACTTAATCACGGATACACGAACACTGACGTACTTGCCACAATCACCACTAAAATCTAACATTGGGTAAATGCACGATGTCACTAGGTTATCACTATAATGATATAAGTATGATACGATGCATGAACAGTATAAGAAGCACAACTAAGGTATCAAAACAACGGTCTATCACTTGCACGATTTATCATGAAACTTATGTATATAATTTAGCGAAACAATAAACAGGTAGTAATTAGTATGTTCAGTTATCCATCCATAGAATTTTGTTTCAAGCCAATCGGGTTCCAGGATCAAAAGTTATAACCATTTCATTTTAAGCGCTCGCGGCTGGAAATCTGGTTTCAGAATCAGAAATCCGTTTCGCAACGCATTTTAACCCCAGTTGGGATCATAATTTAGCGACGCTACAGTTAGATGAATTCTAGGGTTTTCAGTAAAGTTTTCAACGCAACAAACGGATCTTCAATCGCGTCTGTACGTTAGGAGTTATAATCTGTTTAATATCAACATGTCAATTCTGATTCTGCTGGGACTGTTATGTGTCCCGATCTTCTAAATTACAGATTAAATAGTAAATGATAACGAAACAGGATGAAACTAATCGTGTTTTCTAGCTAACAGAGTTACCTACAATAAGCAGTGGAGTCCCGCAACCTACGAGTTAAGGAAGTTCTATGGTATCCATTACGGAACAGCAAGCACAATTTGAGTCGCTCTGGACTGCAGTCCAGAGTCGCACTCCGATCAAATTTTCATCACGATTTAAGTACAGGAATGTCTGGAAACTAGCATAGGGTTAAAGTTCGTCGATTTAGCTTCGATTTGAGCCCTCGAACGCACCATTCTACTATGTATATGATTTATGGTGAATTTAACGATTTTCAGGTGCAATGAATTTACAGTTTTACGATTAAACTTGGGGGTAGTTGTTTTAGTCGTTAACGATCAAATTATCCAACGAAAATCACACACTACGTTCACAGCCCTACGGGCCAACCTACACCATTGAGTTCCGTCAAATTTGATAATATTTTCCTAAGCGAACAAGCATCGAACAGTAGTGTTGCAATATTTTAACATAAGGTAAACATGGGATATATATACGATGTTGATTTATAACATATACAGAATAGCATGAAAGCAAGTAAGAACTTGCCTGGATCAGTTCCGGGGATGCACGGTGATCGTAACGTCACAAACGCGCGATGCACACGCGTCACGGCACTCGACTTGGCTCGAATTCGAGTCTCGGCCACGACGGCTCGAAGTTTTGGTGAAGTTGGCTGTTGCGGCCTCGGGCAATGTCGTGGCTAGGGATCGCTGATACTGTCGGGGCCGATGGAGAGAGTTATTGAGAGATAGAGAGAGTGTTAGAGAGAGAGAAAGGATTAAAGAGAATTGAGAGAGAGAGAGATAGTGAGGGAAGTGAAAGAGAGAGGGAGAAGCAGTGAAGGAAAGTGAGAGAGAGAGAGAGAGAGGTGTACAGAGAGAAAAGACTGAGAGAGTGAGAGGGAGAAGAGACAGAGAGAGAGAGAGAGATGAGAGAGTGAGAGAGTCGGCAGAGAGAGAGGGAGAGAGAGAGAGAGAAGCAGTGAAGGAAAGTGAGAGAGAGAGAGAGAGGGGAAGAGAGGGGATGATGGGTCGACGACGAGACGACGACGTCGACGATGACGATGATGCGGGGCGTCGACGACGAGACGATGAGCTCGCCGGCGTCGTGGCAGGGGCTCGGTGTACGGGCGTGGGTGCAGGGGAGTGAGTGCAGGTGAGGGCGCTCGGGGCAGTGGAGGAGGAGTGAGCGAGGTCGACGGTGTTGTTGTCGTGGGTCGAGAGGGATGTAGTGGGTGAGATGGCTGCCGTCGTCGTCGAAGATGGTTGCAGCGGGAGTGGGTTGAGAGCGAAGGAGGGAGAAGGGAATGTGGGAAGTGAGGGAAAAGGATGGGGAGACGAGGGATGAGCAACGCGGTTGTAACGCTCGTTGTGCGTGATGAGCGGCGACGTGGGCGCGGGCGGAGGAGGCGGCGCGAGAAGCGGATCGCGCGCGTTACCGTTGGGGATTTTAAACGAAGATGAACAGTGGCGGAGTCGGGTTGGTAGGCGCGCGTGTGAGGGAGAGTGGGCTGGGCCTGCGAGGAAAAATAAATTAAAAGGGAAAAGAAGGGCACGGGCCGGGCCAAGGGAGGTTTGGAAAACAAATGGGAATAAAAGGAGGGGGAAATTGGGCCGGGCCTAGCAAGTTGACATCGAAGAATTAGAGGGGGAAAAAGAGAACGGGACACGAGAAAGAAGGCACAAATAGAGAAGGTGGGCCGGCTCTTGTGGGCTCGGGAAAAACTTAAAGAAAAGGATTTGGTATATTAGACAGGGCTGGGCTGGGCTCGGCTGAAGGAATATTTGTGAAATAAATAAAGAAATGGGCTTGGGGAAAATTAAGGAAAAGAATAATGGAGACGAAATGAGAAATTTGGGGTTTTGGTTTAAATACAAATGATTTCCATTTCCTTACTCTTTCTGGGCTGACCAAAGGTGTTGGGTTGAGGAAAACAAAATTTGGGAAAAGAATGGGGCCGGGCTTCTGGGCTCAGAAAATTTAAAAAGGAAAATGGTGGGAAAAGAGTGTGGGCTGAGGGCTGTTTGGTTTTGGGTTTTATTGATGAAGAAGATGAGGTCCAGAACGAAATAAATTTATAGATAAAACAAATAAAATATGCAAATTATAAGTAAAATGAATAAAATTGTAAATATGAATAAATAGGATTCTAAAGTTTAAAATACTGATTTTGGTATAAAGAGGGGCTGGGTATTACATCATACCACCCTTACAAAAATTTCGTCCTCGAAATTTAAAGTACAAGGTAAGTTATATAGACATATGCGAAAGTTATTATTTTGCAAACTAACATCTATTAGAAATCCGTGGACGAAGAAATTTGAAGGTATAAATATGTAAGAACAGCATACATAAGATAATCCTAAATAGGTATAGGGTGGGAATAATTATAAGAGCAACCTACAAGTACACGAGAACATAGATAACAAATGATGAAAAAAAATGATCAGGGCGTATTCAATAAAAATCGAAATCCAAACATGTGCACATATGAGTATACTAAAGGTAGCTCGACAGAAGAATAAGTATAATGCACAATCATTTATAATAGTAATCCTAGGCACACGGCCAGAAAATAAAATCAAAGAGAAAAAGTAGTGGAAGTTTATTCGGTAGGTTAAACCATTTTAGGAAAACGTATCGATCAAATAATTTTTAAATAGCTTAGAAAACCCATATAGTGAAAATAAGAAACATGGAACAAAATGTGTGCGGTGTAAGGTTGCGCTACTGAAAATGAAAAAAATAATAGTTGTACTTAAAATACAATACGGAGTAATCAATAACACGAACCAAAATAATGAAAACTAAATCTTTGAATAACACTGTCCCTATATATAGTTAGGGTAATAGGAAGAACAAAATGTAGGTTAGCTAGGGTATTGACTTCAAGGAAGTGTGGATCAATCAAAGGTTGATGAGTGGCGGCTTTGGGTTGAGAATCAGGGAATTGGGATCGGGTCAGCACAAGATGTAAGGGTGAGCAGTAGAGGACTATAAGGAGAGAATGTATGGAGAGAATACTGGTTGGTACATCATGGGAATCAAGAATTTGACAAGTTAATGAACTCGGTATTCATAAGAAAGGTCCTCCTCCCAGAAGGATCTCAAACAGAGTACAGACGAAGGATGAATGGTGGCTCATTCCAAGGATCAGAGTGCGGTACTTTCCAATTGGAACGAGGATGGAAACTATACAACGAGTAGGGGTGGACTGTCAGGGATCTCAGCCGAAAGATAATGGATAAGGGCAGTAAACAAGTATTAAACGAACCAACAATCAAAAGGCCTACGAATTCTAGAAGATTTATTTAATTCAAGAAAATTTGAAACAAGACATCCCTAAAGACGAAAAGTGGCCCTAAACTATACACATTTCATTTGGACAGAAAAACAATATCAAAAGAAATTCCGTCAGTCGCGGTTGTGGAGATTCAGTAGGTTGCGGTAGGCTCGCGCGCTCAGGTAGGGGCGTCCATTTCCATAGCGTCTCGCGGGGACTGCCAAAGTGAGTTCTTCCACGGCAGGGTCTTGATCTTCTGGTCCTTCATCCTCGGATAAAGCTTCTTCATCGAGATCTGATTCCATGTGATTCTCTCCTTCTGGGTTTTCTTCCATGGGGTCTTCCTCCACTGGATTTTCTTCTATTGGATCTCCCTCGGGATCTTCCTCTATCGGGTCTTCTTCTATTGGGTTCTCTTCAGGATATTCTTCCTCTTCGTCGGAATCAGCTATCACGTTAAACTCTGGGGCGGCTACTCCTTCGTCTTCTGAATCATTGTTTTTGAAGTTGACCTGGGGACCGTTGATCTCATCGTCGGAATCCGTCAGTGTGCGGTCTAAGGAAACGCATGAATGTGCATCCTCATCTAGATGCGGTGTTGCTCCAGGGTGGGCCATGGCCTGGAAAGAGAAATCACGATTAGACAATGGAATACATCAAGGAAAGCTCAGAGTACGAAATATAGGAAAATATGCGGTTGCAGGAACTGAAAGATTAGAATGAAAATATCGTGATAATGATTAGAATTTGACATAGAGAAAGCATAAGAATGACACATATATTATGATTCAAATTTTATTTCATTCAACTAAAAGTTCGACGGATACAAAGATTCAAACGTAAAGAAATATTCATAAAGGATGACAACATTATTATCGAAATTGGAAAATCATAAAATTCTTCTTCGATTGCTAGAACGCTGCATCATCGTTACGCTAGTTGAATTCTGAGTTAGATCCGCCTTATGGTCGAAGTTCAAACTACACGATGATCCTCACTTGGTAGAAGTGGGGAGTGTGGACGAGTTTCCTCCTTGCAGTTCTTTCCTTTCTGGACAGCCGTTGATGAAATGTTTGTTGGAACCGCATATCAGACATTTCCCTTGGGCACGGCGGCAATCCTTCTGAAGGTGTCCTGGCCTCTTACAATATCCACAGCAAGGGTTCTTCTGATGCTTCTGTTGACGCTTCATCTTCTTCTTCTTCCCTCGTCCAATCGGGATCCCTTTATGATAGGAGGCTCCCGCTGGGGTCTGATTCACTTGTCTTCTCAGCCCTTCAGCTAACAAGTCGTTTGTTCGCTCCTGAGCTTCCCTTAGACCTTGCATCACACTAAGGATCTCAACGGTCTGATTCTGGGGAGCGGATACAGGTGAAGAGTCGTTGGAAAACATGATCCTGGGACAACAATTTTGAGAATGATATAAGTCACAGGCCAACTAATCAAGATATAATATGGATAGGACAAGATTCAAGAATATCAGAGATGATGAATTTACTACAAGTGGGGAAATCAACTGCATGACTTTAAGTCACTTGAATAGAGTACGGTAGTGCAATCGCAACTACGTAACCTTGTCAAGTCACCCGAAACCATAGTGAATGGATAGCTGAATGCACAATGTGAATATGGATCAAGAATGACAAGTTTACAATCTAGACCGAAGGATGTCTTAGATTGCCAAACTGTACACGGAAAACTGCAATCCTAATCGATGCAAAACCTGTCTCTGATACCAACTAAACCATGTCACGCCCCGCTTCCCAAAATACGGAATACGAGGGGTAGACAAGGCCAGCCATGCTCCTACGGTCAAGGAAAAGTCCTGCCGTAGTCACACTTCGGCTTCTAGTTTATCATGGTAAACAGTAAACGATGCGCAGGTAAAGAGAAATACAGTAACTGAAAGATACAATAATATAAACTGACCTGAAGTGGAAATAAACGAAAGTAACTCGGAGTAGCGAGTCAGAAAGTCTGTGATGCACGTCTAGTGCTGATCCAAGCTAGATCTTCTCCTCACACTGAGCATGCATACTCAGGTCGTCAGAGCGACACAATAGCAATATAATATGTATAAAGTCAAGTGACAGTTCTAACAGTGATAATAGGTATGTGAAGCAGTAAATAAATAACATCATGAATATGCATGTGCAGTAATCAACGCAGCGGAACAGTAAAGCAGTATAACGATATGTCACGTATGTCAACACGGTATAAAAGTAATATAAATGCCAGCATCCCTATCAGTCTCTAAGTCTCACTGTACAGGTCACTAAGCCTATCGTCAGTCCAAGTGTGAGAGTCAACCACTCGCGAGTGTCCTCCACCCAAGGGTAGAACCCAAGGGCAAGGGACCACGGGCCCAACATGTAACGAGTGTATCACGGTGTATATAGCACATACCCTGTAAATCTCCATATAACTCCCTAAATATATAAGCCGGCATGGGACTCCCGAGATTCTGTTGAACTCACACTTAAACTACCCCACACCCCGTGGTCTACATCAAACGCTAACCATCACCCTAAATACTAATCGATCCGTGACAAGTCTGCGCGAGAACTGGAGGCAGGACCTCCATCAAGCACGTCCCGACTAATACCTAAGATAAATGGCAGTGTCGGATGCCTTATCTGTGACATCCGTGCAAGCGCTTCCATAAGTGTCCCATACCACTTATAGTCACACGTACACGCATCCCACAGACGTCGACAATTCAATAGAATAAAAGGGACACTGATTGTGCACAAGTACGTATCACTTTCACTTAATCACGGATACACGAACACTGACGTACTTGCCACAATCACCACTAAAATCTAACATTGGGTAAATGCACGATGTCACTAGGTTATCACTATAATGATATAAGTATGATACGATGCATGAACAGTATAAGAAGCACAACTAAGGTATCAAAACAACGGTCTATCACTTGCACGATTTATCATGAAACTTATGTATATAATTTAGCGAAACAATAAACAGGTAGTAATTAGTATGTTCAGTT
Source organism: Agapanthus africanus (assembly GCA_030015575.1). NCBI lineage: Eukaryota > Viridiplantae > Streptophyta > Magnoliopsida > Asparagales > Amaryllidaceae > Agapanthus > Agapanthus africanus. The sequence continues at coordinate 176,741,276 of CM057339.1, read as the reverse complement.
ATCCATCCATAGAATTTTGTTTCAAGCCAATCGGGTTCCAGGATCAAAAGTTATAACCATTTCATTTTAAGCGCTCGCGGCTGGAAATCTGGTTTCAGAATCAGAAATCCGTTTCGCAACGCATTTTAACCCCAGTTGGGATCATAATTTAGCGACGCTACAGTTAGATGAATTCTAGGGTTTTCAGTAAAGTTTTCAACGCAACAAACGGATCTTCAATCGCGTCTGTACGTTAGGAGTTATAATCTGTTTAATATCAACATGTCAATTCTGATTCTGCTGGGACTGTTATGTGTCCCGATCTTCTAAATTACAGATTAAATAGTAAATGATAACGAAACAGGATGAAACTAATCGTGTTTTCTAGCTAACAGAGTTACCTACAATAAGCAGTGGAGTCCCGCAACCTACGAGTTAAGGAAGTTCTATGGTATCCATTACGGAACAGCAAGCACAATTTGAGTCGCTCTGGACTGCAGTCCAGAGTCGCACTCCGATCAAATTTTCATCACGATTTAAGTACAGGAATGTCTGGAAACTAGCATAGGGTTAAAGTTCGTCGATTTAGCTTCGATTTGAGCCCTCGAACGCACCATTCTACTATGTATATGATTTATGGTGAATTTAACGATTTTCAGGTGCAATGAATTTACAGTTTTACGATTAAACTTGGGGGTAGTTGTTTTAGTCGTTAACGATCAAATTATCCAACGAAAATCACACACTACGTTCACAGCCCTACGGGCCAACCTACACCATTGAGTTCCGTCAAATTTGATAATATTTTCCTAAGGGAACAAGCATCGAACAGTAGTGTTGCAATATTTTAACATAAGGTAAACATGGGATATATATACGATGTTGATTTATAACATATACAGAATAGTATGAAAGCAAGTAAGAACTTGCCTGGATCAGTTCCGGGGATGCACGGTGATCGTAACGTCACAAACGCGCGATGCACACGCGTCACGGCACTCGACTTGGCTCGAATTCGAGTCTCGGCCACGACGGCTCGAAGTTTTGGTGAAGTTGGCTGTTGCGGCCTCGGGCAATGTCGTGGCTAGGGATCGCTGATACTGTCGGGGCCGATGGAGAGAGTTATTGAGAGATAGAGAGAGTGTTAGAGAGAGAGAAAGGATTAAAGAGAATTGAGAGAGAGAGAGATAGTGAGGGAAGTGAAAGAGAGAGGGAGAAGCAGTGAAGGAAAGTGAGAGAGAGAGAGAGAGGTGTACAGAGAGAAAAGACTGAGAGAGTGAGAGGGAGAAGAGACAGAGAGAGAGAGAGATGAGAGAGTGAGAGAGTCGGCAGAGAGAGAGGGAGAGAGAGAGAGAGAAGCAGTGAAGGAAAGTGAGAGAGAGAGAGAGAGGGGAAGAGAGGGGATGATGGGTCGACGACGAGACGACGACGTCGACGATGACGATGATGCGGGGCGTCGACGACGAGACGATGAGCTCGCCGGCGTCGTGGCAGGGGCTCGGTGTACGGGCGTGGGTGCAGGGGAGTGAGTGCAGGTGAGGGCGCTCGGGGCAGTGGAGGAGGAGTGAGCGAGGTCGACGGTGTTGTTGTCGTGGGTCGAGAGGGATGTAGTGGGTGAGATGGCTGCCGTCGTCGTCGAAGATGGTTGCAGCGGGAGTGGGTTGAGAGCGAAGGAGGGAGAAGGGAATGTGGGAAGTGAGGGAAAAGGATGGGGAGACGAGGGATGAGCAACGCGGTTGTAACGCTCGTTGTGCGTGATGAGCGGCGACGTGGGCGCGGGCGGAGGAGGCGGCGCGAGAAGCGGATCGCGCGCGTTACCGTTGGGGATTTTAAACGAAGATGAACAGTGGCGGAGTCGGGTTGGTAGGCGCGCGTGTGAGGGAGAGTGGGCTGGGCCTGCGAGGAAAAATAAATTAAAAGGGAAAAGAAGGGCACGGGCCGGGCCAAGGGAGGTTTGGAAAACAAATGGGAATAAAAGGAGGGGGAAATTGGGCCGGGCCTAGCAAGTTGACATCGAAGAATTAGAGGGGGAAAAAGAGAACGGGACACGAGAAAGAAGGCACAAATAGAGAAGGTGGGCCGGCTCTTGTGGGCTCGGGAAAACTTAAAGAAAAGGATTTGGTATATTAGATAGGGCTGGGCTGGGCTCGGCTGAAGGAATATTTGTGAAATAAATAAAGAAATGGGCTTGGGGAAAATTAAGGAAAAGAATAATGGAGACGAAATGAGAAATTTGGGGTTTTGGTTTAAATACAAATGATTTCCATTTCCTTACTCTTTCTGGGCTGACCAAAGGTGTTGGGTTGAGGAAAACAAAATTTGGGAAAAGAATGGGGCCGGGCTTCTGGGCTCAGAAAATTTAAAAAGGAAAATGGTGGGAAAAGAGTGTGGGCTGAGGGCTGTTTGGTTTTGGGTTTTATTGATGAAGAAGATGAGGTCCAGAACGAAATAAATTTATAGATAAAACAAATAAAATATGCAAATTATAAGTAAAATGAATAAAATTGTAAATATGAATAAATAGGATTCTAGAGTTTAAAATACTGATTTTGGTATAAAGAGGGGCTGGGTATTACATATACTATCGCCGACCTCCTGTCGTAATAGAGAGAAAATCTTTTTCTCTTACGTGTAGAATCACATGCGCATTTTTATTGGATCTCCTCAACTATAGCAATCTCCTTGATCGTTTTCGAGAAAGCCATATATTTCAGTCTCCATGGCGAAATTGGCTCTATAGTTCTGCTTTCATTGCTCAACATAATGGCCATGCCATGGAGAAAGAAAGCATGTCGTAGATGACGCTCGCCTTTCTTGAACGCCAATCCATTTGGCATTCAAGAACTATTACGAGCGGACATTTGATCTTTTATTGCACACGGTTTTGTGGGTCATCCCACGTACTGCAAAATCCCTTCATTTCATCCTAACTAGACAATTATACCACAGATATTAAGTCCAATAACAAAGGACGTGTCATGTCAAGTATATACTAAACACACAAGACAACCGACCATGCAAAATGAAACTAACAATATTTGTCTCTACTGATCAAGAATCATTCTAGAAAAGATCAAGGCTATGAATATGAACATCGATCACCAAGACTGGAATCAAAGAGTGATCGTGCGTGTCAAACTGTTCTAAGACATATACACATACGTGTCACGCCCCGCTTCCCAAAAGAGCTGTAACGGCACGTGACAAGCTCTCGACGTATTTATTCTGAGTAGGTCCTTTCTTGAAAATATGCCAAGCGTATATAAGCAATATAAAAATGATAAGAAATGACAAGTGAAATAAAATCTAATATCGATATATTTACATTCGAAGAGTTTACAACTGATTACAAGATATCAGAGTACAATAATAAAGAGCCTTAAATATGAGGCGTATTGGAAAAGTAAAGTGCGGAAAGAAAACTAGTAGTCGGTCTGTGGTGCAAGCCGAGAGTAAACTTCTTGACTCGGCTTGATCTCTTCCGTCCCTGGATCACCTGACAAACATTCCAAGGAAACAAAGAGATGAGTGGAATGCCTGTCAGCGAATTTGCGCTCGGTAAGTCCCAAAAATGATAAGAATGTGAATGTGGTAAACGAAAACATGTAAGTAAAATATGAATTCTAATGTGGTTATGTAAGGGTGTCAATTAAACCTAGCAACTATATGCACATGGCAAGATATCATGAGTATGGCAATATGTATATAAGCATGTCAATGTAATATAAGCATAGCAATGCAACATGAACATGGAAAACAAGTATAGCATAACCGTGTAGTGTAGGTATAGTGAGCATGTAAAAAATAAAAATGATGAACTTGTAATGAATAACAATGTGTCCTAAAGAGCTCACTAAAATGGTAAGCTAACTAATATGAGTTCAAATGTGAATGTCAACCAAATCTTAAGAGTATTCTTGAACCTAAGGCTATCGTCCAGGGGTAAGAAACACGTGCCCAAAAGTAACGGGACTTCAATTTTCATTGAAGTATTCACAAATCCAACAGGCTATCATTCAGGAGCTTGGAAACACGGGCCTTTATTTGTGAATTCGTGATGTACTGTTTCAGCCCGGTACCACAGTAACGTGATTTGTACTGTTTAAACCCGGTACCACAGCAACATGATTGTAGTAATAGGACTCATGAGATTCCTTTGGATTTATACTCAAACTATCCCAACGCCCTACGTATCTAAATTTATAGTTAACGATACAAGTTTTGCCTGAAACCATGAATACACATGAGAGAGTACAAGTTGAGTTCGTGTCAATTGCAGGTATTTGTGTCAAGTTTATGTAATTTTCAAGTATTCATGTCAAGTTGTATTCAGGGTTCAAGATAAGTAGGTTCAAGTGTACATATCGAGTTCAAGTATTCAACTCAAGTTCAAGTATTCATATTAAGTATTCATGTCAAGTCATCATGTATTCATGGTTCGGGTCAAGTCAAGTTCAGGTTTAAGTCAAGTTTCAATGCGATTTGATTTCCGTGAAGTTACAAATTATATTTAGAGAGCAGGTAAGTGATAACTCTAATTATCTCCGGCTCCCCGAGGCTCAAGAGAGAACGGGTCACTTAAACACACTTGCAACCTATATACTAGCTAGCTACTTGTTTTATAGTTCTAGGTATTTTATGAGTAAATATAACATTTAACAACTTAAGGAATTTATGTAAATAGCCCATTAAAAGCCTGGTTTTTCTTAATGTAAAATACTTTATTTTAAAAAATAAACTTCGACGGTGTTTTATGAAAAATATGTTAATTGAAATGTCAAGAGTGTTTAATAAAAATATACTTTAGATTTTATGGTATTTTAGTGACAAATCCTAACTTGTAAAAGTTTAGGGTATTTTAGTAAAATCTATCTTTTGAAAACATAAGGTTTTTAATATAACTTAATCTTTTAAATTTAGGGTATTTTATTGGAATTAAATTTGCAAATATCGTTTCTTTTAAGTTATATATATATATATATATATATATATGATAATTAATTTAGTATTCTAAAGGTGGTAGAAATTGTTTTATTTGGTTTAAAACCATAATTTTCTTTTCCTTCGAGAACGCACTCCGTGAAAAGCTCTGATTTCACCCACTAGATCCAAGATGTGTGATAATCCACACCATACTCAACATGGCTCCCTTAAAGAGGGTTATAGGGACGAAATTGCCAAGAAAAAAGAATTAAGGTTAAAATTCTATTTTTTTATACTAAAGGGTATTTTAATAAAAATCGATTCCTTTAGAAAAACGCTACAAAAATGTGATCATGCTATGATTCAAAAGAATACGTGCTGGGTAGGTTGGTACCCCGTGCATGATCTATAATATATTAGAAAGAAACCACTACAAAAATTAATATAAGTATATGATTTATACTAGCTAGTTTCTTTTCTTTTCAAACTAAAAATAACATGTCCTATATCAACTATTCTTGTTAAAATTACATTTTAAAAAAAAAATATGAAAGAAGTGGAACATGGTTTTCAATTGCTAATAGAATATTAGCTTATTTAATAGCATGGAATTTTAGAGAATATGTTCAAGGTTTTTATGAAAATAATTATTTAAATAAACCTAGCAAACTAAGATCGTACCGTGTGATGATACGAGAAAAGAACAAAAGAGAGGTCAAGAGAGACTTACGGTTTGCGAATTTGTTCTAAAGAGTTTGAAAGAGAGGAAAGAGGATCCGAGACTGACGACGTACAGAGCGGCTTGAAGGAACTTGACTTCTCTTGAGAGACTTAGCATCTAGGATTTTTAGAAAATAATCTTTGAGAGTAATATTTTTAGAATATTATGAAGAGGGGGATGAGTTGGGATAGTCTAGTATATATAGGTGAAGGAATGGGTGTATAGTTGAATTAAAAAGTGAGTTAATTTGCAATTAAAAGAGTGTCAATATGGTAATTGAAAGGTTTAGCAGTTCTCTGGTTGATGGGGAAGTTATGGAATACAGAAATGAAGAGACAGAAGGTAACGGGTTGCACCAACACGAGCGGAGCTCGTTTGGGGTCAGTATGGCTGACCAAACCATGAGAAAAACCGACCTGGTCTGTTCCAATTTGGGGTTTGGCTCGGGTCTCAGGGTTTAGGCTATGTTCAGTGCAATTAGTCCAAAAATATTTGTTTTTTCGTTATAACTTTTTGAAACTCTGTCAAATGCCCATGAAACTTTCAAGAACTCCAAAATGTCAAAAGAATTTAAAATAAAATAAATGGAGGTGCAATGATTCGAATTCGCGGGCTATGGGACAACAAGGGAATGACTTAATCAATGGGCTACAAATTGCTTCTTGAATATTATTTATCAAGAATTACTTATAACTCGACTCAAGAACATAAATACAATCTCTAAAGAGATACGAAGGTATAGAAAAATTAGGGTCGTTACAGTAAATATTCCAAGACAAACATAGAGTTTTCTTGAACTGTTCGATGGAAAACCGGATTTCCAAACACGATCTAAACTCTTAGATATCTTCAAACATGATTGTGGAGGACAGACGCTTCCAAAGTGGTATTATGTTTCTATGTCACTTTTGGTCATCGCAACATCGTTCACATAATAAGATCTCAGAATTTACAGATGTCACATTTAATATTGTTAATCCATAACTATATATGTAGATAGACAATATCGAGCATTCAAACACTTGGATAACTGTTTTACTCATAATTGGTTTCGAAAAACCGCAGGCAGATCTCATAGATCTCTTTATCCAAGTCTCCTATGAAAAATACAGTCTAAGTCCACTTTTATCGGTTTAAGATCCTTAAATGTAACGATTTATTGGGAAAGATGAATAAACGCAGTCATCGCTTCAAGCAAGAATGTTTATTCCTAATCAGTCCATCTTTGGGCAGATCCTTTCACCATAAAATATGTCTTGCATCTTTCGATAACATTCTTCTCTCACGTGACTTCGGAAAATACAATTTTCAACAAAGTCTTCTGTCTGACAGGAAAGTCAATCAAGTCCCATACTTGATTCTCTACACAAACTTTTTCATCTATCCATCATTATTATTCACTCCCTTAGCAATAGGCCCTTAAATAGCGTCGTTACTTGACTTGGGTTTCACAACATATGCGATACCTTCATGAATGCTTTCTATTTGATATTAAAATATCTGTCATGCCCCGATTCTAAAAACATGGGAATACGAGGAGTAACTAGGCAAGCCATGCTCTTACGGTCAAGGAAAAGTTATGCCGTAGTCACACTGCGGTTTCTAGTATTACATGGTAAGCGATATAAAGCACAGATAAAAAGAAAACAAAAATCACTAATTATTACATTTAAATAAAACAGGAGTTCGTAACGGATAATAAGTCTTTAACAATTGAAAGGGGAATAATAACTAACAAAAGGACAACACAGAGTTTTAACGCTGAAAATAAAAGCTAAACATTGAAAGGGGACAGTTGGCGCTGATCTAAATCTCCGCGAGCTCCTCGAAACAAGTCTGGTCCTGTTCTTGGGCTGGGTCCACTTCTTTCTCTGAGCATGCATACTCAGGTCGTTAGAGCGACTCGTAATAATAATATAAACAATATATAACATGAATGCAGGGACAAAAGCATGAACTATGATCAATAAAGCAGTAGTAAAAGTACAAGAAATAACGTGAACATATGAGCAGTATAGCATGTGAGTCATGAAAAAGTGAATACAATATTCATGCCGCTAAACCTAATAGAGTTTACGTCATTTGAAATCAAACGGTGGAAAATAGTCCTCGTATTTAACAAGGATCTCATGTATGCCTGAGACTACGGTCCACTGCGTTCGGGACATAACCCTGTCAGCCATGCCGGTAGGAAAACGACCTAAACAATATATCAATATCACTAATATTGAATGATCATTCTCTAAAATACTAACCTCGTTAAATACGAGTTTGATTCCACCCTCGATTTCCCCATTTTCCCGGATTTGAAGAGTACATTCATGAACCATACCGATTTTGTACGAGTACATATTATTTCATTCATTCATTCATTCATTCATTAATATTCATTGGCATTAGCCTAACTTTCATTCATTCACATTTTCACATACTTGTCACAATTTGATTCACCAATATATTCTAATATGACAATGCAAAACAAACTGTGGAACGTTATAACACGTAAGTTCTAAAGACGATTCAAACCATAACCATGCAATGCTATTCAGTTAACCATGTCATCTACAAATTATTATGAACCACAAAGAATTAAGGTAAAACAATCATATAACATGAAGAAATCCATTATCTTTAATCTTTAACTATTACTAGACAACAGGTACCATTCTGTTTGCGAAAATCGTTAAAAATATCTATGATCAGAATTTGGCATAAAATTATAAAAGACGCAGAAAATAGACTCATTCATATGTCTAACAAAATTGGATTCATCCCGATACCTATTCTGGATTGGGAGATATCCTCGGTTTAAATCAGGTAAATGATGCTGGAAATTCCATTTTCAGAACCGAATATCAAACTTGGAGTACAGTTTTCTATATGTTACATTCTGATTCTGGAGTCACTACAGACGATAAAAACTACGGTTTTCAGTCTGATATCCTACGAATCAAACGGTACCCTAATATTATGATCCTACGGGGAGTTGTGGCCATTACAATATTGATTGACAGAAATCAGCTTCTCTGGAAAATTCAGTACCTTTCAGCGACGCAAAATACTTTAAAAATAGTAAACGATAACGAAATCTAATGAAACCAACGCCAAATAAAAGATAACTAATTTATCTACATTGTGTTATAGGTCTATAGCAGATCATTTATACAGGAACATTTCAGTGGATTAGATTGGACAACCGGCAAAGAACACTTCTCTGAACCGCGGTCCAGAGTTGCGTTCCTCCCTGATCTGCGGCAATCAAACAATATATTTTCAGGAATTTCTTTTACAAATATCGAGTAATTTAAGTTAGCTTAAAAAAATCCACGAACACTACAAATTTTCCCCCTTACTATTTATAACAATTTTTACAAGACAGTGAACGCAGAAAAATTTAGATCCACTGTCTCCTCTTGGGGGCAACATTTATGTTCAAAATCACAATATTTCCACCTCTATTTTCTACACAATACTTCTTGATAGTAAACGAAACCACTGATAAAAAATGGGGTTTTAGGTCGAAGTATTATTTCGGGAAAAATCGATCGAGCACTTGTTGTGCGTTACCGAAGCTAATTTTATCATGGGTTTCATTACACAATTCAAACGGGATTTGATCCCCACGATTTATACATGTTTTAGCACGGGGTTTTAGACCCGATTACATTCAATTCAGCACAAACCAAAAACTATGGGTCATAGTTTAAAACTCGTCAATGAAACACGATATATGTATAACTAATTACTTCTCTTTTCAATCATATATATATATATATATATATATATATATATATATATATATATATATTATATTTAAGTCGATGTTGCTCACTCTACCATGTTTGCAGAGAGACGGAATGCACAAAAATTAAATTTTTAGCAAGTAATATTAACGAGCATCCCAAAATCTACGCTATGCCTAAACAAAAAAACAACATAGGTTTTAATCTATTATGAAGAGGATTATACCTATGGATTCATGTCTTTCGGTCTTCAAAACTCTTCTTTATTGTGCTCCTTGAGGTCCTATATCAAACTTGCTTGGAAATCTTCTCAATCCGAGATGATCCATCCGAAGGAATATTGTTAAAGCTTGCACTTCACAAATGAAGTAACTAAACAAACTAGTTTGCTAGTCTAGCTCATTTAGGAGATGTAGAGATTATTAATAGTATTTATCTATTTCTAAATCCTATGGTTCTCAACACATGAAAGGGATTAGGGTTGAGGAAGAAGAGAGGAGAGAGAAAAACCTAATGAAAATGAGAGCAAGTGTGTGAAAAATATCATAACCAATTTTGTTTTGTTTAAAAATGGCTACCATTCTTCAATAGTAATTCCAAATGAATTAAATATTCATTTGGCCATAGCCTACACCTTTTCATTTGTCACATAACCCTCCACCTCATTTACAAATAAATGAATAAATGGAAAATACAAGAATGATGTGTCCCCCTTCTAGAATGTATTTTGTATAAATATAAAATACTTTCCACCGTATATACATATTCGTATTCATACCAAAATACGAATACCCTAGAGATAGAATAAAACTACTAATATAATATTAGTATTAAATCTATATTTGATTTAATAATTCGGTTTAATCATAAGCTAATCATAAGCCCGCCGGTATTACAAATCATCCGATTAAATTCCGCGCAACTAGTATGTTCCCTTATAAAAGAAGAAGAGAGAAAGAGAAGAAAAGAAAAGATAAAATGAAACCCTCTTACGTGCTGAACATGTAAGCGCTCACATGCAAAGTATGTGACCGCCGGCTTCAAGGAGGATTAAATCCGATGATTTGGTTTCCATGTGTTGAACTCGTGAGTGCTCACATGGAAAGCCTCCGGCTTTAGTAAGGATTAAATCATGTGATATAATCCCTACGTGTTGAACACGTGAGCACTCACATGCAGATAAACTAAAACTTATATGGGCTCCCACGTATTGAACATGTGAGCGCTGAATCTAGATAAATTAAACCACATATAGGGCTCACGTGTTAAACACGTGAGTGCTAATGAGAAAAACCATGAGCGCATTAATTTGAAGCACTAGTTTCAGATAGAATTAAATTCTATTTAGAACTAAGTTCTACTTGGGAAATATTTCACCATGATCTTTCTAATACTAGAAAGATTTTCTCTATTAAACAGAGAGCCTCTGGATTCAAAATCCAACGGTGTTTATATTATCATCAACCAACTCAGAAGATAAAATCAAATTCGTTGTTAAGAAAATATTTTCCTAATATTGGTAAAACAAACAGAAAATATTTTCTGTTAAATAAAATTTCCTGGATCTTAGATTCAACGGTGGATAAAATTCCCCGAGTGATCTTCGAGATCAATTAGATCAATTAATATCTCTCGATGAGCGATTTTCTCAAACCAATTGACATTTTTTCCTTCCCTATATAAAGGACCCGAGACTTCAAGTCTCATATACAAAATATACTCCCAAGCTTTCGATACAAAAAAAATCTCTCCACAGACTTCCACAAAAACAACAGAGAATTTAATTCTCTTTTTAAAGAAAGATCATCTTCCTCCTTCGAGAACTTTAGGTAAAGAAAATAGAGAGATCAAAGAACCTCCATTATATATATAAGGGTTTAACCTTCCAAAAAGAACTTAGTTTTTCCTCTGGATCTAAGAACTGTAAGAAAAATCTCCTACAAATTGAGAATTTAATTCTCATCGAGAAGATCTTCTTCTTTAGATTCAAGATCTAAGGAAAAACTATGTTTTATCACACCCATATAAACACGAGAAAAGAACATGGATGAAAAGGATTGAATTTACATTCTAGGAATTTAATTTCTTTGAAGATATGTTTTATCTAAAGACAGGGTTTAACCTTTCAAAGAACTTAGGTCTCACAAAAAAACGAAGAACTTAGTTTTTGCAGTTGATCTCTGCATGAATACGGTAGAGTCTCACGTGAAAGACATGTGAAAATCCAGAAAACAACGACTCACGTGATATCCACGTGAGCGCTCCAGGAGAGGCTATCCGAGACTAAAAATCTCACGTGAAAAGCATGTGAACGTTGGGAAGAAAGTGTTGGGACTTTACCCATGCACACTTTTGTAGTTTTGAGAGAAAAGGTTTTGGAAATGCGACGCACGCGAGTTCGGTCTCGTTTTAAAATTTATAAACCGCAAGTGCACTGCGCGTTATAGTAAGCCGACAAGTACGGGTCGATCCACAGAGAATTGGTGATTAGAGATTGTTGTTAAAGGTTCAAAAAGAAAGAATTTGGGGTTTAGTCACAAGAATTAAAAATACGAAATTATAGATAAGTTAAGAAAACGTGGCCATGGCTCCAGATCGGATGGTTGAATCGCGGAGATTTCTTCGTCGCTCACTTGATCATGAGTTGTTCCATCCTTGTATTGATTCTGACGTGAAGCATGGCTTGTCAAGGCATTTGTGAAGCATAAACCATCAAGTTGTCAATATTCGATGTAAGATATGAAACGATTCCGTTATGTTTTTACTTACCATTTTTATGTGTATGAATGATGTATCAACACTAAGTATAGGGGTTAGCAAGCATACAACATCAACACACATCAATTTGCAAATAAAAAGTAAAAGTTTGTATTATTCTTACTAAGTAGATGGGTGAGAGTATATGGTATATGCTTGATGAAAAGTATAAAGAAACATAAGCAACATACCATATCTAAACTTCCTAGCAAGTTTAACACAAAATTGATTCTAACCATAACATTGCAAATGGTGATCATGAGAGAGTAGGATATGTGATAAATGTTATAAGTAACCATCAAAATCAACATACCATATCAAACATATCCATTTAGCAATTTTAAGGTTACCATCACAATTAAGCACTTAATCACAAGAGGAGGAGGAAGGAAAAACCATTCATCTCACATTCTCACCATCACCACTACCATATAGAATTACTCAAACATTACAAAATATAAAATGAAACACAAAAGAAAGAACATATAAGAAAACACAAGAACAAAAGTTAAAACAAAAGAGAGTGCAAGTTCTTTATTTACAAAAGTGGAGGGCTTGAGCTATAAGGTAGATAACAACTTCAACCTCCTTAATGGAGCACTCAAGTGAGAGCTCAAAGAGGGAAGAAGAAAAAGCTATCAAGTATCACACACTATTTTCACTCCAAAAACCAATCCAGAACTATATCTGTGATCTGCTATTTATAGGCAACCCAAAATCAAAAGTTGCATATACAAGTGGCCTAAATATCCAACAAGGGACCCACCAAACTTGGACGGGCCAAAATAGCTCCAACTTGGCCGCAAATTGCGGCCAAGATGAATTAATTTGCGGCCTCATTTTGGAGAGTGGGAACCATCTTTGGTCTGTGGTCTTCTGGTCTCTTGAGCATCTATCTGTGGTTGCTATTTCTTTTAATTTACACCTGAGTGTAATATGGAGTAATGTACAGAGAGAGGAACAAGTGGGTGTGTGTTCATACTTCACATCACTTCTTTTTATCACACAATCCACTTGCAAACCCACTTTCTTGCACCATGATGGTGTTTGCAACTTGATGCCTCATGATGGCTCATGCCCACTTGATCCATGATGGCTCATGCCCACTTGTGGACATGATGGTTCACACTTGATCATGTTGGACTAAAATTCAAATATTATTGTACACAACTTTATTTTGGCAAAACTCAATGACATGATATGTTATCTGTCTCGTTTGCAGTTCCGGCTAAAAACCATCGTTTCTGTTCATGTTGTGTATCGTTTCTGTTTTTGCTTGTGTACCTGTAATCTGTACTAATGAGCAGACACAGATTAGATAGCACTGTTTATTAACAAAATGATAGAAAATGAGCGGTATTAAAATGTAATAAATCGTGCCGAGCAAATACCCCCAAACCTATCTTTTTTTCGTCCCGAGCAAAACAAAATCCTAACCTCACTTTTGCAGGGAATGTGATTGCACTGAGCCTGTGCAACAAGCCGTTAAAACTCTAGGTGTCTCTAGTAGGAGAAGTTTTTTCTCTTGAGGGTTTCCAGCAGATTATACCCACAAAATCCCGTCAAGCTAGTTTTGTGAGGAAACTGTTGATTCTAATCTTAAAGTTGAGCATCAAAGTTAGAAGTTCTATCATCCTAGTGAGAAATGTCCAACCCTTATTTTTCACTCCTCATTTTTTATTTAACATAAATTCATATACTTCTTTACGTGATTGTGCGAATAGTGTCGTAAAGTTTTAAGAATTTCGATTAGGGTCATCATGTCATAAATATGGTCCAGGAAAGACTTCTAAAGGATCACAGGAGTTTGAAAAGACTTAAGATTTTCTCAAGTTTCGTTCTCCAGTTAAATTTCAAGTCAGAATTTCTACAATTTTTAACAAATAACTAAGTCTTAATCTTCACTTCTACCTTTTACCTGTCTTAGATCATACACACCTTTCGTGATCGTGCAAAAAGTCTTATAAACTTACAAATGAAACTTTTATATCTCCGCTAAAAAACTGTTATAATAGAAAACTCGTCTTCGCCAAGATTATTTTCCCATAAAGAACCGTGAGGACTTTTAACTTGGAGAGAACATTTGCTTGGCTTGCTTTATTTGGCGGTTGGAGACTTAGTGAGCTTTGGGTCAATGACTCCCAAAGCAGAGGGTTTTAGGGCATTAGGTATTGAGACACCCCTGGGACTTAATTGTCCAAGTCACCAAGGTCACAAAACAAAAGACCAATTTGTATGCGTTTAAAATATTCAGAAAGTAGTGCGAACGAAGACATTGCCAGTTTTTCTTTTTAATTCCAAAGACGTGTTCGTGTGGATAATGTGTGTAATCACTCCAACAAGGTTCCAGATGGGTTATTATTCAGATATTTTAGCTTCTATTAAAACTTTCAATAATATCCCTCATATCCATTTTACTTTATGAACTATTCTTGATATTACTTAATTCAGAATAAATCTGTTTGATCCTAAAGAAGTTTAACGATTTTTCAAAAAGTTTTAAGACATTTTAGACTTTTCATCTAATTCTCAAAAACTCATGACACGTGTAAAGTGTTATAAAAGACGTACAATAGCTACGGTTAAACTCAAAAGAGGGTTAGCTTTCGGGTTGTCAATCTCTCGAAAAGGATTTAGTAGCCTCTATCTTATCAAACTAAATTGTCAGACTTCGAGTCTAAGTTTCCCGGCTAGCTAACTTGACGACAAATTTTTTATGTTTTGAAAAATTTTCAAATTTTTATGGGTTTTAAAATGTATGCAATGCAGAATTTACACATGATGCACAAACAAGTAAATAGAATGCTCACTCCTAAACCTGAGTTTTACGATGTCCTCCTCGTTTCTCCCGTCTCCGGTAGGTAGACTTAGACATCAGGGTAAGTTTCTATTCACAAAAAGAAAAAATCTAAGAGCTAATTACAATATCTACAAGTTAAGAGATTGAGTTAGTCCAGAAATTAGTATCATCCATTCAAAATTTTTGTCAATATAAGACCAAGGCTGGTAAAAGAAAAAGTATATGAAAAAGAAAAAGAAAATATACATGTTAGTGATATGGTTAGATATTAGTAAAGGGCATGGGTGCGTGAAAGTAGGGATCAAAATACGTTGAATGTGAAGACGAAGTTTTGAAGGAGTCAAAGAATTGTTGCCTGAATGAATTGTATGTTCAAGAAGCATGTGTTGAGTTTCGATGTCAGGTTTGTTTAAAAACTGGAGTTCGTCCTCAATAAGTTCAGCAAAAGAAAGGCCCGTAGGATGTTCCCAAAATGATCCTGACTCAAACTCACAAAGAATATCAAGTTTATCCACAAATATCTCTTCAAAACTCGGCATGAAAGAATGTTTCTCAAGGTTATCTTCCTCCGTATAATCATCCACAATCATATTCTCGTCGTTACAGCTCACATCTCCCAATACAAGTTCTCCCTCATCACATTCATATATGGGTAGGTCCATGTTATCTAAAAATATAGGTTCCCACTGTAAAGTTCTGTCAAACACATCTTTAATTGGTAAAACTAAAGTCGTGGGTTCCATATCCTTGATTTCCTTTAACAATCTGTCCCAACCATACCCGTAAAATTCACAAGTTTCCTCCTTTAAAATTTTAGTGCAAAAATCAGTCGGTGCAAGAATCTCATCTTCAAGTAGTATATCGGTTAAATCATCCTCAAGATCACAAGTGATGGGAGGCCTATTTGATACTTGAAGGGTAGTGTCGGACTGACTCGGAGGGTTTTATTGCTTGTCCTGATAACACTCAGTCAAATTAATTACATCATCATCTATGAAATCATCAAAATATGTCTGATCTTTTATCTCACTCAGCTGACTTTCTAGATGATGGATATTGACATTATTGGGTTCCAATTGACCGTGTTCACTCCCTAAAATCCTCACAGCTAAATATTTCACTTGTTCGTCAATTCTAGCTAATGATTGAGCTTGAGCGTAAAACAATTGATCAGATTGTTGTATGAATATGGCTAGCGTCGAAGCTTTTTGATTCTCGAATGCAATCATCACTTCAATACCTTTCTTTAAAGCGGTCAACCTAGCATCCATCTCACCATCATACCCTGTTTGTATGTCAACAATTTCAGGAAGGGAGGTTATGATGGCAGTGATGCTAAAGTAGCCATCTTGTCGATCTCTTTCTCTATGTTTTCAATCATTTGATCTATATTTGAAGTGGGATTGGGTTCAAGAGTGTTAGGTGGGTGACTGATATCAAAATTCTAGGAGGGTTGGCCACCCCCTAGAAAAGGACAGTTTTCATGAATGTGGGAAGAATCTTGGCAATTTGAATAAACGAATTGGGTATGAGTATAAACAAATGAATAAGGATCGTAAAAAATCGAATCGAACTGTGTATCACCCATATCAACAAGTACTCACAAAATCACAAAAACAAAGAATATCACACCCCTAACAGTCTATGTTATGCTAAGTCAACTAGACCTGCTCAAGAACCTGATTGTCGAAGTAAAACTATGTCGAGAAACGAGCTTAAGATATACAGATCACAAAGCCAGATAAGTACAGAGATAAGGTGAGGTTTTCCAATGCTTTCACAATGTTCCTTAATTAGAATAACCCTTTCTTTTTTGACGGTTTCGCCGTGAACACTTGCGTAGACACCTTGTGAGTAATATAACATTAAGCGGTGTTCTAAACACAATTAACTTGCCCTATTGAGCGTGAATCCTTAAAGTCAGTTCTAATTAATTTTAAAATTACCGTGGGTAAGTAAGAATGCAGTTTTGTGATTTGTAGGCCACGGAAAAAGGTGATGACATCCTTTACCGTATCTTGTTTGGTTCTCGTGCCCTTAATATCCGTATTAAGATGCAACTGCGCAAATTAATAAAAGAATTTAAGCAAAACAATCAATCAAGCAAATCATTTTCATTTTAGGCTTAAGCGCCGCAACAAATACGGGTTATTTCTCTGTTCTATTGGCGGCAAATTTTCCGAAGAATCCTGAAGAAGATAGTGTAAGTCTACGGTAGCGCCCCGGCCGTCTTACAGACGCCAAATGCGGAACAAAAACTTTTTAACTGGCGCTATCGTATACTATAACCCGGATCTGCCATTATTGCTAAACTAACAAACTGTAAAGAGTGTAGAAAGGTTATACCGAACGATCCGAGTCCTTCGTTCTTTAACCATTATCCCACGCTCCGTTGCGGCTGTTCCGATCTCGTCGATCTCCGATCTGCTCGTCCAGGTGGCACCACGTCAACGATTCTTTAAACGGGGTCCCGCCTCTGACTCGAGGCAACTCGGTCGTCAAGTTTGCTAAAAGAGACGACCAAGATTGATGTAGAGAATGAGTAGAAGACTTTGTCTCGTTCTGTCCAAAGCTATGGACGAACGGTTAATGAAGTTGCCAATTGATTCGGGTGATGGAATGAAATGAGCAATGAAATTTCCATACACCCCAAAACTATCATAATCTTTTCACCAAATGAATTTCAAGTGAGAGTGAGAGAGAGGGGAGGGGCCGACCATTATATAGGAGTAGGGGGGGTGAGTGTAGGAGAGGGGGAGGTGACAATAAGGATAAATATCTAGTGTGAACACAAAGTGTGAACACAAGAAAATATCTAGTGTGAACACAAAGTGTGAACACAATAAATGCACCATAAATGAACAAGTGAGTCACAAGCCTTGTCACCACCTTCTAGATGCTTCTAGAACCTTCCACACTCATCCAAGAAAAGATAAATCCGTCTTTAACCGAATGTTAAAAGACGGCTGATAGAAAACTGGAAACTGGCAACTTCCAAAAGTGATCCCGAAACGAATTTCAGGATAACCTCGTAACTGTATAAATATACCCGCATTTGTATTACGACCGAATACAAATGCAACTGAGACAAAGATACTATATCTACTCAATATAATACTCGGATCCGGCTTAAACCAAAGCCGACCAGTATCATCTGCCCGAAATATGACACGTGCGTAAACGCACGCGCATTTTCCGAACCCTGCCATAAAACCATACGACCTCTACAACGTTTCGCCCGAACTTGGGAAACTGTCTGTGGGGGACTCTAATGACTTGTCAGTACCCTAGCAGTGGGTTTAACCACAAACCGTCAGCGGCACTAGCTATGCGTAACGGCTGCCCATGGACCGACCTCAAGGGAGGCCGATGAGCGAACTCATCCGGAAACCCTACCGAGCCTAACAGTGACAATGTATATACCGTCCGGTCCGTTCGTCAATGAGTATCGCATATCTGCCTAGGGGGCTAGTAACGTCAGACCCCCAATAGCAGTATAAGTCGTGTCGGAGTGTAGCCCAATAACACCCTGAGATACTACTGGAGTACCTACCAGTAAATCTCCTGCCACGGCCGTGGGCTTTGTGTAATGGCTCTCCGAGACACAGCACGATCTCGCCCCCAATACCGGGAGAGACGAATCCCCTGCCGATCCGCTCACGTGCCTCCATGTGGCTCGGGACTGTACCCAAAAACTACCTGTTTGCACGACTCCTTTGAGTCGTGTTAGGGTAGAAATCAAAGCACAGTGGGAACTCATACGAGACAAATGACGACCTCAGGTTGATGAACTAACCTGTACACATGTCACCAGGGAACTGCTATCTGACGATATGTATAATACCAACTAGCAGGTTCCCGGCGAGTCCTGTCCGGTGTACTCATAACCCAATGAGCACCTGTATGCATCTTAGGTGATCCAACTGACACCAGTGGCTTGTGAGACCGGCCACCGCCCCTCGTCGGGGTCTCGACTGTATACACTAGTCTATTCCGGAGTATCGATGCCCTGTCTCGAAACTCCCACGACTAGGGACCACAATTAAGGATATGCGTATAAACCACCCAACTCTCACGTATATGATCGCCATCATACGGTTGGTAGTAAAGCAAGATCCTAAGGGCTCTATCAAAGTGTAACATGTAATCAGTCACCTGAACATGTACACGACTGATAAAGGCAAACCAGATAGCATACTATCATCTCGAGTAAGACTGTCTTACCGGCATAGGTCCTCCGCAATCATTGCAATCACGTACCTGCGATCCAATAATTGTCTCTGAGGGCACTATCTCCAACAATCTCCCACTTGCACTTAAGGCTAATTATTGCGATGTCGACTACTTACAGCCCGTGTGAAACCAAACATCCAACTCCTCTACTAATCAGTTTCACAAAGCCCGTTTGTAAAACTATTGTGTTCGAGAAATAGCCTCAGTGAGTGGATCCGCCTAGAAGTTCCTTTCTATATCTCTCTTAATCTCAAACTCGCGAAGAAAACCATCTCCCGAATTGAGTAATACCTATCTTAGAATATGTCTGGATATCTGATGGGACCTAGTTCATAAATGAACTCCAAATCCAAACTTCTTAGACTGTATCGATCACTGAACCTAATCAATATCCGGTACCATGCCACCCACAGTATCCTCTTGGACCACCTGTCCATAATACTGTCCCTCATCAGAGGGAAAAACTATAACTCTGACAATCACTCTGTCAACTATGTCACCTTTGAAGCCTGCAATGATAACCGTCTCCCGAAGGAGGCTGTCGTCATCAAATCCGTAGAACATGTACTTATGTTCTAAAACTGCTTCCTTATGTTTATCCAGGATTGGAATAATATAAACTTATTGCATCTAGTGCAAAAACAACATCTGGTGTGGTACTTGACATCTCATGATTGACTCAGTTGCCTAAGCAAGTGATCTGCCAATCATGCCCATCCCTCTCCCCTTTAGTCTGTAAGACACCTTTAGAGAGGGTGACTCCATCACCTGCAGGTACACCACCATGCCAGGAGTCATCTATTCTAAAAACTATTAGAATACTGTCAAAGTACCCACATTGGGAAACTACCCAAATCCAGATCTAAAACCATAGATCTAGAAATCAGAATGTCAAATATTATATCCATATCCTGTCTGGAGAAACAACTGTGTGACGACCACAGTACAACCGATCGTAGTATAGGAATTTTACTTCCTACTCTGTGTATGTCATCCAAATACCATGACATCACACCCTACTACCTTCTTAACAGATCCATCCCCTATTCTGATTGAAGTCAAACCCATGACTGTCACATCAAAACTAGATGATCTATCTCCGCTATAACTGCTCAAGTCTATAAATAGACATAAGCATCTTGCCCACTATGCTTCCGATGCTCCCACTGACTACGACAACCCTCTTACCGGGTCTCATAGCCTGGAACAACAGTATTGTCAAGTCTGGGTAGATAAGAACCTCCCTGTCACCGTCCTTGAGGTTACCGGAGTACCTCTCGGGTGTCTGAGGTTACCCACCATATCTGCGGAGTGGCTAATGGAATGTCAAACCTGATTGAATATATAAGTCCTATTAAATTTTCCGTAATCGTTTGCGGTTCTGGAATCACTTCCAGTTCTACCATACTCCCACTACTGTTTTCTGAAAAAGATCCATTTTACTAAAAACGTGGCGAGTCAAGAACAATATCACTATTGATCTTCCAAATGGTAGAATATCAACCCTCGTCATAGCCAGGGTCAACCCACAAACAGCCATTACAGAAACGTGCCCTGAGTTATCCAGAGTCTGGTTTTAAGCATAAGCTGGAC
This sequence comes from Agapanthus africanus, assembly GCA_030015575.1. Lineage (NCBI taxonomy): Eukaryota > Viridiplantae > Streptophyta > Magnoliopsida > Asparagales > Amaryllidaceae > Agapanthus > Agapanthus africanus. Next base: position 176,720,527 of record CM057339.1, on the reverse strand, counting down.
AACTCCCCGTACCTTAATATCTTTTAAGGTACGAACTATTCTATATCCAATATAGAAACTTTGGCATTTATTTAATTGGAACCAGATTCAAATCATGCAGCTGTCTCCAGTGCATATCAACTTAATGAAAAGAGGCTAATCAGCATTACTCAACTTAGGAATCCATCCAATTATGAGCAACCTGAAAGAGAAACAAGTTTCTCAAAACCATTACTATCATCTGAATACCAATCACAAGAATCTACATCTTCGATTTCTTTGAAGAATCCCGATACTTGTGACACCTGGTTCTCTACTTTATTCTTATATCCACAACTTCTCAAAACTTAGACCTTGTATTTCTACGAAACACTTGTCTAAAAACTAGAGAAGTCATAAGTAAACAGAACATAGTACGAGGACCTACCCCTTTGTCCTGATGGACACTGGACAACATACAATACTCTGTATAAGTCCGCTGAGTTAAGCAACTCATAACCTGTGCGTCGTAGGTTGAAAACTGTACCCTGGCGATTTCCTCAAATATCACCAATTACAACGAATTCAGATATAATGAGGATGATCACCTAATTCCCAATAACTTGCTCCCACTCATCATCTGTAAAACCATATAGATATGAGAATGAAACCTGGTAAATACATACCCTTGGAGTAAGTATCTAATCGGGAAAAACAGTTTTCCTTTAACAATGCACTGAAACATGAAAATGTTTCGTAGGGGTATTCTGGTATTCATAGCAATGCCTCTTCCATAATCCAATTCATGACTTTAACCGTATATTTTATTGCCATCTCTCCAAATCCCTTTATTTGTCTTTAGTCATTACCTTCTGTACACCATCGTTAGGCTAAATGGTTTTCTTCCTTCCCTACCGTTCGGCACCAGCCTATGGTTTGGAAGAAGACTATCCAGTAAGCATAATAGGTGTACCCTCCTAAACCAAGGAGTACTCGCATCTTGAGAGAAGGTGATGATAAAAGACATCTGAATAATACCTTATTCTTTTAAAGGTGAAATAGGAGTGGCGATGAAGTACGCGGTTTGGTCGTGAATGATAACAGTCGCAATTTACTTTGCCCTTTTTCTAATCCCTTTATTTTGTCTTTACATATTACCTTCTGCACACCCTACTTAGGCTAATTGGTTTTCTTCATTCCCTACCTTTCGGCACCTGCCTATGGTTTGGAATAAGAATATCCAATAAGCGTAATAGGTGTACTCTCCTAAACCAAGGAGCCCTCGCAACCTGAGAGAAGGTGATAATAAAAGACAACTGAATAAACCAATTCTATTTCTCCCGAACCTTGATCCATCCTCGAAGAAGTCCCTTCGAGTTCATATATAACCATACGATGGATCTATCCAATGGAAGTGGATGTCCGTAGTAATACGGGGTGTTCTAAGAAATGCAAAGGGTAAAAGAAGGAGTGGCAATGACTTATGCAACTCATACAATCTAAAAGCCAGTATTTTAAGAAGGTTCGGTCAACTTGGTCACTGAGTCATAGTCTAGGGTCGGTCAAAGGTCGCTGCCAAAGAGAGAGAGAAAAGAAACACTTTGCGTGCACTCTAACCTAGATCAGAATGGTTATCACTTTATCTAATCCGGAAACCTCCCACTGTCCTGTCAAATTCTCCTCCAAACCTGAAAGAAGAGTCAATCGGGATCACCCGAAGAGTAAACCAACTCATCAGTGGGAATCGGGATCCAACTCTCATCGCATGATAACGTGATGGAATGCATCCACGTTACTCATACTCCAGAAGGTATGCGCATACTTGGCAAGTTTCAGTTTCTTTAGAAACTCCCGATAAGATTTTTGCCCCATGCTCTTATAACCTTGGCGTTAGGTCAAAATGTCATACGTCACATGCCAAGTTCTACCCGTCACTATCTTGTTAATTTGAACCCACCCGCACATGCCCTTGGCGTTAGGTCAAAATGGCAGAACGACTGTCCCAAACCAACTCATCTATCTATGCAACAAATGAATACCCAGCAGCTACCAAACACTATGTCTTGGCGTTAGGTCAAAATACATAGCTTGAATACTACTGAATACCCAAAAGAAGTGACGGAGGGCTACGGTTGATTTTTGGCGAAAAGCCTTTAACGTAGTGAACTTGATATCGCTGAAGGAACCTGATAGCTTTTTATAAAAATATAGTGGCGAAAAGCTTTGCTAAAGAGGTCACTCCCGGTGAAGGGATCTCGGCTCTTTCCTCGTGGAATGAGGTGCAGGATATTCCACTGAATACCGCGATGCAAAGCAACTTGTAATCGACTATAGTGAAGTTATTACCTTGACGCAAACTTCTGCCCAAGGGGTCAGTCCCGGTGAAGGGATATTGGCCCTTGCCCTGTCGAATGAGGTGCAGGATATTCCACTGAATACCGCTATGCAAAACAAAAGGAAACGTCTTTGCAATAACACTTTTTAAATTTGTTCCAACAACTGCAAACAGGTTTGTTTTGCTTTGCATTGATCAGGATCAACGCAGTCCCATCAATAATCACACAAGAAAAGAACGAAAATAAAATGTACGTATATGCCATCCGCGTTCGTCACTGGGTCCCGTCATCACCCGTGAGGTTACTTAACTAACGACAGAGCGGGGACTGGACTAGCGCGGGTGTAAAACATATACAACATCTAATAGTATATATACCAATATACAATAATCGCTCCAGGCGTGATAATATGCAACATTACAGAAAAGTAATAAGCATCACAGAACAATACAGATAATCTGGGATCCCCGAGTTTCACAGAGCCGCTGCTGAAACCCGACATTCCCCTGGTCGTGTGGATAGCCTGTGCAATGAAACCTAGACCCCTACGGGTGCGACAAGTTACCCGCCAAAACCTGAAGCAAGGCAGCCCCTACAGCAAAGTGAATGGACCACCTTGCACTTCACGGAATCCGGTAGCTTGAGCACCCCTCTTTTGGTTAACCTGTACCCCCTACGAGTGCGGCGAATAGTCTGCCAATTTTAGAGTAAGACCCCTCTGCCTCTCAAAGCCATGATATGCGGACCCGTTGCCCTCCAGAACCCGGCTATCCGTGCACTCCGTCGCGGGGTAAAACTAGTACAGAAATCAAAAATAGGTACAATGGGTACATCGACTTCGACCCGGTCGTGCCCCAAAAGAATATTATACAACAGGCAGTGACGGCAGTCCACATGTTGGACGCTCGCCCCGCAATATCAAATGTACAAATAAATCCAAACTGCACTACCATTGTACACTGCTATCCACCATGACAAATCCGCAACATCACAGCACAACACAGAACATCAACGCGAATGTCATGTTCGCAAACCCGTCTAAAAGAACTATAGCAATCAGACGCGGTTTACCGATCAAATGACATTCCCGGTCGGAGATATAATGTAAGCACTGTAAACTAACATGTTTAAATTTCGATCGACTAAATATCACGAAGTGGGCTCCACGAACATCTGTAGAACAGTAACAAAATCTGGGCCCAAAAGATATATACCAAAAACCCCAAATTCCAGACAAGAACCCACTGTGCAAATTTGGGGCCACGATCTCACTGAATGGCCGCGGAAGCGCGGTCAAACTATAGGTTTGACCGCCATTCCGCGGCGGTCTTGTCGAATCACGTGCCCAAATTTGTACGGTGTTCTTAGAAAACCCTGCTGAATGTACTGTGATATGTAAAATTATTTTTAGAACCCTTTAAAATTCAACAGAAACTCAGAACTTGAATTTTGCGGTTTTCGATATCCGGTTCGATCGATGTTTTAAACGCGTTAGCACAAGTTAGTAAAGCAAAATGGTGAGGCTCTGATACCACTGTAAGTCTACGGTAGCACCCCGGCCGTCTTACAGATGCCAAATGCGGAACAAAAACTTTTTAACTGGCGCTATCGTATACTATAACCCGGATCTGCCATTATTGCTAAACTAACAAACTGTAAAGAGTGTAGAAAGGTTATACCGAATGATCCGAGTCCTTCGTTCTTTAACCATCATCCCACGCTCCGTTGCGGCTGTTCTGATCTCGTCGATCTCCGATCTGCTCGTCCAGGTGGCACTACATCAACGATTCTTTAAACGGGCTCCCGCCTCTGACTCGAGGCAACTCGGTCGTCAAGTTTCCTAAAAGAGAAGACCAAGATTGATGTAGAGAATGAGTAGAAGACTTTGTCTCGTTCCGTCCAAAGCTATGGACGATCGGTTAATGAAGTTGCCAATTGATTCGGGTGATGGAATGAAATGAGCAATGAAATTTCCATACACCCCAAAACTATCATAATCTTTTCACCAAATGAATCTCAAGTGAGAGTGAGAGAGAGGGGGGGGGGCGACCATTATATAGGAGTGGAGGGTGAGTGTAGGAGAGGGGGAGGTGACAATAAGGATAAATATCTAGTGTGAACACAAAGTGTGAACACAAGAAAATATCTAGTGTGAACACAAAGTGTGAACACAATAAATGCACCATAAATGAACAAGTGAGTCACAAGCCTTGTCACCACCTTCTAGATGCTTCTAGAACCTTCCACACTCATCCAAGAAAAGATAAATCCGTCTTTAACCGAATGTTAAAAGACGGCTGATAGAAAACTGGAAACTGACAACTTCCAAAAGTGATCCCGAAACGAATTTCAGGATAACCCCGTAACTGTATAAATATACCCGCATTTGTATTACGACCGAATACAGATGCAACTGAGACAAAGATACTATATCTACTCAATATAATACTCGGATTCGGCTTAAACCAAAGCCGACCAGTATCATCTGCCCGAAATATGACACGTGCGTAAACGCACGTGCATTTTTCGAACCCTGCCATAAAACCATACGGCCTCTACAACGTTTCACCCGAACTTGGGAAACTGTCTGTGGGGGACTCTAATGACTCGTCAGTACCCTAGCAGTGGGTTTAACCACAAACCGTCAGCGGCACTAGCTATGCGTAACGGCTGCCCATGGACCGACCTCAAGGGAGGCCGATGAGCGAACTCATCCGGAAACCCTACTGAGCCTAACAGTGACAATGTATATACAGTACGGTCCGTTCGTCAATGAGTATCGTATATCTGCCTAGGGGGCTAGTAACGTCAGACCCCCAATAGCAGTATAAGTCGTGTCGGAGTGTAGCCCAATAACACCCTGAGATACTACTGGAGTACCTACCAGTAAATCTCCTGCCACGGCCGTGGGCTTTGTGTAATGGCTCTCCTAGACACAGCACGACCTCGCCCCCAATACCGGGAGAGACGAATCCCCTACCGATCCGCTCACGTGCCTCCATGTGGCTCGGGACTGTACCCAAAAACTACCTGTTTGCACGACTCCTTTGAGCCGTGGTAGGTTAGAAATCAAAGCACAGTGGGAACTCACACGAGACAAATGACGATCTCAGGTCGATGAACTAACCTGTACACATGTCACCAGGGAACTGCTATCTGACGATATGTATAATACCAACTAGCAGGTTTCCGGCGAGTCCTGTCCGGTGTACTCATAACCCAATGAGCACCTGTATGTATCTTAGGTGATCCAACTGACACCAGTGGCTTGTGAGACCGGCCACCGCCCCTCGTCGGGGTCTCGACTGTATACACTAGTCTACTCCGGAGTATCGATGCCCTGTCTCGAAACTCCCACGACTAGGGACCACAATTAAGGATATGCGTATAAACCACCCAACTCTCATGTATATGATCGCCATCATACTGTTGGTAGTAAAGCAAGATCCTAAGGGCTCTATCAAAGTGTAACATGGAATCAGTCACCTGAACATGTACACGACTGATAAAGGCAAACCAGATATCATACTATCATCTCGAGTAAGACTGTCCTACCGGCATAGGTCCTCCGCAATCATTGCAATCACGTACCTGCGATCCAATAATTGTCTCTGAGGGCACTATCTCCAACATATAGAATAGTGGAATGCGTCAGATTTGAGCGAAGGTGTTAGAAAAATATGCACCGATGTGATTTGGGTTAAGAAACCCCCGTTGAAGTGATCTACGAGTACTTTAATGTTTTCTTGCGCAGGTCAAACTACTCGAATCTTTGGCACTATAGTTCACTAACTCATTATTGAAATTGAATCTTGCTCCGCACGATCGCTGCTCGTAATTCTGTTGAAATCTGAAAATGTCGGAAAATACGATATTTAGTGCAAAAAGAGATATGTATGGCTAATTAGCCGAACACACATAATTGTGAAATTTTTCATATACCAATATATCACAAATGGGACAAAGAAACAATTAACGAAAAATTGGAACAAATGGAGGCAGATGGGCTGCAATTTGCGGCCAGATTGAATTAATTAGCGGCCAACTCTTTGAGTTGGTGCTCTAATTTTTCACTGTGTTCTTCTTGTCCTATTAGTGTCCCAATGTTATATGCAAAATCTTAAAATTAAACTTAGTGTGACAGCAGATCAAAAAGATAGAGAACAAAAGTTAGAGACGTTAGTTTTGTTTTTGAAATTTTTAGTTATAGTTAGTATTGTATATACAATTGAACAAGAAATAACAACCCCTAATGACTACCGCTTCCCCGGCAATGGCGCCAAAAACTTGTTGGGACTTTTCCCGCGCACACTTTGTAGTTTTGAGAGAAAAGGTTTTGGAAATGCGGCGCACGCAAGCCCGGTCTTGTTTTAAAATTTATAAACCGCAAGTGCACGGCGCGTTGTAGCAAGCCGGCAAGTACGGGTCGATCCACAGAGAATTGGTGATTAGAGATTGTTGTAAAAGGTTCAAAAAGAAATAATTTGGGTTTTGTCATAAGAATTAGAAAATAAGAAATTATAGATAAGTTAAGAAAACGTAGCCGTGGCTCCGGATTGGATGGTTGAATCACGGAGATTTCTTTGTCTTTCCATTGATCATGAGTGTTTACCGCCGAAAACAGTGACGAACCGGGTAGGTCGTCTTGCCTGAATTTGGGGGCATATGCTATTTGGGTTTATCCGTCCACCTCTCCGAAGATGCCAAGTTGATTTATGACATCGTGTATCAGAGGTTTGGACAGATGCGGCCATTGTAGCAGACTTCATCACATTCCCCCTTGTTTTGCGAGGGGTTTTTGATTGTGGGGACGCTCTTCTCTGCAGGCGCAAGCCCCTGCAGTTAATTACGTTATCGCATCGCGATAACCACTTTGTCCTGCTCCAGAAGTTTACTTTGTATCGTGTGTGTTTATTTTATTTTTGGTTGCCCGTGGATTGTATACGAAGGCTAATTTATGTTGTCTCCCATAGGGCATGGATTAGTCCAAATCCGTATATTTTTAGATTTGGGTTTGGGTTGATTTAAGGATCGTTGATCCGTTTTGACATCTAGATCGACTTAAATGTATACGAGCAGTTGGGAGCTCGGTTGGTTTTTTGTTAAGGATACGTTAGTCCAATTTGAGACTAAGATCTACTTAACAGGGTGTTAGGATCATTTTTGTTTTGGATCCAACAAGAGAGCATTTGGGCTCTGTTGTTTTAGTTTAAGGACGTTTCGGTCCCTTATCTCCATTTTGGAGGCGAAGTTGTAGTTTGAGGACATTTCGGTCTGTAGATCACCATTTTTGAGGCGATGTTTTAGTTTAAGGACGTTACGGCCCGTTGTCTCCATTTTGGAGGCAACGTTTAGTTTAAGGACATTTTGGTCTGTTGTAGTTTAAGGACGTTTCGGTCCGTTGTCCATCTTGCGCGCACGTGTATTTGTTACGTGATGGGATGAGCAACGATGATATATGATGCATCCAATTTGGGATGTGGTTTGATCTGGGATGTGCACGTTAGTTTAGGAAGTGCACCAAAAAGCAGTTAGCTGTCGGGACCCGCTACCTCTCTGAAGACGTTGAGGAATTACAACGACATGTATCAGAGGTGTAGAGAGATGTACTCTTGAACCAATTCCCATGTTTGAGGGAAAATGGATTAATGGTAAACCCGGGAATCATTAGTCGTATTTTGAGACTAAGATTTCTTCAGAGGAATGTGGGACGAATATCGTTTTGGGATATTATCAGTTGGATGATCGATAGTCGTAGTTGGAACTGAGATCAGTTTGGGAAATAATGATCCCATGGGCTCGGTTGATCTGAGTTAGGGACCTAGCCGACTTGGGCTTGATCCACTCAGTTTTCTTTTTATTTGAAAAGAAGTGCTAAGCACTTGTTTGGGTTCAGTCCCCTTTTTTTTGTGCAAAAAGTGCTGAGCACTTATGTAAGTTCTGATGCTCAAATATAACCATGTGGGGTTTTTTAGTCATGGGGATTTTCCCAATAAGCGTTAAACACTTTACCCCCTTTTGTCTTTATATGGAGTGCTAAGCACTTTTTATGGCGCCCATGTGCGAAGCATGTGAGGAGCTAAGCGCTGTCTAGTGAGTGCCAAGCAATTTTATGTTCTGTGGCACTCACGTGAGAGTCACGTGGGACGCTGGGCGTTAGGCGTCGCTCATTGAGTGCTAAGTACTCCTTTATTTTGTAGCGCCTACGTGAGAGGCAGGTAGGGCGTTGATCGCCAGTCACTGAGTGCTAAGTAATCCTTATTTTTTTAGGCGTCCACATGTGGGGCACGTGAGATGCTGGGCGCCGCTCACCGGGTTCTAGGCGCTCCTTATTTTTCTGAGGCATCCACGTGAGGGTCACGTGAGACGCTGGGCGCTGAGCGTCGCTCACTGAGTGCTAGGCACTCCTTATTGAGTGGCGCCCACATGAGGGCTACGTGAGGCGCTGGGCGGTGATTTTTCCTTGTATATTTTGTTCCGAGGAGCTCAATTTTCTTGTTCTTTTCTGAATCTTTAATCTCTAAGAGCAAGTTCATCCCGATGAGAATTAAATTCTCAACTTGTGGGAGACTTGTCTTATGGATCTCAGATCCAGAGAAAGAACTAAGTTCTTCTTTTTAAAGGGTTAAACACTTCAATAGGTAAACGAGATGCTTTGATCTCTCTTCTTTTTTATTTACCTAGAGCTTTTTTTCTGAGAAGGGAGATTTTCTTCTTTCTTCCTTTTTGAAGCTTTCTGCTTTGTTTTTTTCGAAGCTTATGGGGGGGTTCCTCCTTTTTAGACTTGAAGTCTTGGGTACTTTATATAGTAGAGGCAAGTCTGTTGATTAGTTGAAGAAATCTCTTATTAAGAGATCCTAATTGATTTTGGGGATTTTACCCACTGTGGGATCTTTGATCCAAGGTCTTCTGTTTTACAGAACATATTTTTCTTGTTTTTAACAAGATTAAGGAAATATTTACCCATACATAATTTATTCTATAGATCGGTGATTATTTAATCACCATTAGATTTTTAATCCAACGGTATTCTGTTTTACAGAGGGCAATCTTTCTTGTTTAGAAATATTTGAGGAATATTTCCTCTCAATAGAATTTAATTCTGTCTCCTGATGATTTATAATCTCCGTTGGATCTCTGATCCACGGCTCAAACAGAGAGTAAAATTTAATTCTACGAGGCGCCGGCGCTCACGTGCTGTGCACGTAGACGCTTATTAAGGTTTTAATTCATTCATGTGCTTTGCACATTAGCACCCACGTGAGAAGCACGTGCGACGCCAATACGAGTTTTTAACTCTGGTGCTGGAGCCCTCGTAGAAGGCACGTGAGGCACCGCCTCTTAAATTTTGAACAGGGCTTTGCTCTTTTATTGGGAGAAACAAATGCCCCCTACCGTTGCGCTCATATGGCTTGCATGTGAGTGCAGCGGTGGTATCTTTTCCACCATTCGTGAAGTGCTGGAATCGGTTCACCATCTTGCTCTGATTCTTATGGGTTAACTATCTTCTTTCCTCATGCCCTTTTTCTCGGCCTTGGAAATAGTTCCACCATGCACGGAATTTTCCGTGCCTAGATTTGAATGCTTCTCTTTATAATCCGAAGCTATGTCTTCCTCCTTCTTCACAAAAAGAAACCCATTTCTATTAACATCACTCAAGGTAACCATTTTCTAAAGGAACAAACCAAGAGCTATGGCTTGCGATCATCCTCACGTATGTTGGCAACCATGGGAGGTGCCCATCGAGGAGACTATTCCTTGTTTTACTGCGCGGCTAGTGGATCCCTTTCTCACCGACGCTCAATGTGACGCGGTGATGTATGAGCTCCTGACCCGTAGGGGCTCTCCTCTTCTTATGGGCTCCATTTGGCTTCGGATGATTTTCCTATCCATGCTTGCCGACATCCCCCTCATCCGGCAGAGATGACTCCGACGATTCTCGATGCGACGGAGGACAAGATCGAGTTCTTTCATGAGGAAAGTTTGATTACCCAGTCTTTGAGGGACCGTTGGGTTCAGTTGCCAAGCTGGATACGGGCTCAGCGGGCTATCATGTCCTCTTCGCTGAGGATCATGGTGCTAACCGATGGGGAGCAACTCCCCGCGAAGATCGCGGCTTCGACATGGTGGAGGGTAGAGAGGGAATTGGGGAACTTTGTTTATTGTTTTGTTAACCCCTGTATCTCTGATCCCATATTTGGTGATCTCTTCCCTGTAGAGTAATATGTTTATTTGAATGTATTTATCTTATTATTGACCGTTGCATGTTTTCTGTTGAATGTTTCGTCTTCATCATATATTCGTACGTGTATCTCGCCTCTGTGCATGATCTTTATACTTTACCCTTAGAAATTTTTGCTAAGTGCGAGCGCCATTGTTGTGTCATGCGCTAATCCTTCTCACACATACATGAATCAGCACGCTTTGAACACTATTTCCATTTAAGTACGTATGCAGTTGTGAATGAACGCTTAGTCGGGTGTGAATCAAATACTCTCCTTACTGCCTTGCATAGTACACGGTTGGTGCTCATGGGTTGCGTCTTTCTGTCTTGACTTGACGTGAAGTAGTTTACGTACTCATTTCGGAGTTTGTAGTTTATTCACTCATTCCGGAGTCTCTAGTTTACGAACTCATTTCGGAGCTTGTTGTTTATTCACTCATTCTGGAGTCTCTAGTTTATGGACTCATTTCGGAGTTTGTAGTTTATGCACTCGTTTCGGAGCCTGTAGTTTATTCACTCTTTAAGAGTTTCCAGTTTATGGACTCATTTCGGAGTTTGTAGTTTATTCACTCATCCTGAAGTCTCTAGTTTATGAACTCATTTCGGAGCTTGTAGTTTATTCACTCATTCCGGAGTCTCTAGTTTATGGACTCATTTCGGAGTTTGTTTAGGTTACCTCCCTTGGGCTTGTAGGCAAACTTATCCTAACATCATAGATAACCCCTGCTCTTTGTGACAGAAGTCTGTTAGGTTTTGTGGTACTAGGGTTTTTGTCCGTCGTACCGTTGCATTGGCTGATGCATTCCCTAATATGCAGTCTTTACGCTGCTGTTCGAGTAGCCCCGCGACTGTCGTGTCTCTGATCCCTTCGGGGGCTGGACAAGACGTCTTCAAGTAATCTTCCTAGGCAATTTGACCGTCGGAAGAGCAAGCATTAGGAGTTTTGCCATGTCGCCTTTTACTTGAGGTTAGGCTCAGTTTGGGAGCCCCGATGAGTCATAATCACTCCGCACTCCGATAGTCTTTCAAGTTTTATTTAAGTTGCTGTCAAGACCCTGAAGCTAGAAATTTTGCCTTCGCTTCCTTTGTTTACACTGCATCTGCTGTAATGAGGCGAATGTCTAGATGATCTCTAGGTTGTTTTGTAAACCGTCGAGACTTGGAACTAGGGACTTTGCCATGGCTCCGTTTCGTTTTGACCCTGGGGTCGCTTATTGATATCGCGTCTGCATCCTGCTAGAGTGAGAAGAAACGCCATTGTTGACATTGTGTCTGATGTAACGAGACTAATGTCGAGATGGTCTCTAGGTTGTTTGTGAACCGTCGAGGCTTGGAACTAGGGACTTTGCCATGGCTCCGCTTTGTTTCGACCCTGGGTTCGTTTGTTGACGCCGCGTATGCATCCTGCTGGAGTGAAAAGGAACGCCGTTGTTGACACTGCGTCTTCTGTAACGAGATGAGTGTCGAGGTGGTCTCTAGGTTGTTTTGTGAATCGTCGAGACTTGGAACTAGGGACTTTGCCATAGCTCCGTTTTGTTTTGACCCTGGGGTCATTTGTTGACATCGCGTCTGCATCCTGCTGGAGTGAGAAGGAACTCCGTTGTTGACACCGCGTCTGCTGCAACGAGACGAATGTCAAGGTGGTATCTAGGTTGTTTGTGAACCATCGAGGCTTGGAACTAGGGACTTTGCCATGGCTTCGCTTTGTTTTGACCCTGGGGTCATTTGTTGATGTCACTTCTGCATCCTGCTCGAGTGAGAAGGAACGACGTTGTTGACACTGCATATGCTATAACGAGATGAGTGTTGAGGTGGTCTCTAGGTTGTTTTATGAACTGTCGAGACTTAGAACTTTGCCATGGCTCCGTTTTGTTTTGACCCTTGGGTCATTTGTTGACGTCGCGTCTGCATCCTGCTGGAGTTAGAAGGAACGCCGTTGTTGATAATGCGTCTGCTACAATGAGACGAATGTCGAGGTGGTCTCTAGGTTGTTTGTGAACCGTCGAGGCTTGGAACTAGGGACTTTGCCATGGCTCCGCTTTATTTCGACCCTGGGGTCATTTGTTGACGTCGCGTCTGCATCCTGCTGGAGTGAGAAGGAACGCCGTTGTTGACACTACGTCTACTGTAACGAGATGAGTGTCGAGATGGTCTCTAGATTGTTTGTGGACCGTCGAGACTTGGAACTAAGGACCTTGCTATGGATCTGTTTTTTTGACCCTGGAGTCTTTGTTGATGTCGCATCTGCATCCTGCTGGAGTGAGAAGGAACGTCGTTGTTGATACTATGTCTGCTGTAACGAGATGAGTGTCGAGGTAGTCTCTAGGTTGTTTATGAACTGTCGAGACTTGGAACTAGGGACTTTGCCATGGCTCCGCTTTATTTCGACCCTGGGATCATTTGTTGACGTTGCGTCTGCATCCTGTTGGAGTGAGAAGAAACGTTGTTGTTGACACTGCGTCTACTGTAACGAGACGAATGTTGAGGTGGTCTCTAGGTTGTTTGTGAACCGTCGAGACTTGGCTCTCCCTTTGACGGAGCCTGGGGGGAAATATGGTTCCCCTTTCGTTTGTGCCCATGGATTGTATACAGGGGTCGGTGTAGACTCACCTGTAGGGCAAAATTTTCATCATTTTTTTTTATTTCTTTCCACGATGCTCCATCATTTCAGATTTTTATATCGCGAAAGTCGTGATTGCCCAATCATTTTGGCTTTTTATCGCGGTGCCCAATCATTTCGGCTATCATTTTCTTTTTACTCGCTGCTTTTTATTGCAAGTTGCCCAAACATTTTGGCTGTGTTTATATGCATATATTTTGCTCGCTGATCTTTATTGCAAGTTTCCCCATCATTTCGGCTATTTCATATGCATTTTTTGCTCGCTGATTTTTGTTGCTAGTATGGAATTTGAGATCTGATCCCAATCTTGGCATCAGCACCGCTGCGACTGGAATATTGCCAGGAGCAAATCATCATTTGCCGTGAAAGGACTTGAAAATTGACATCTGTTTAGGCATCAGCATCGCTGCGACTAGAATATTGCCAGGAGTAAATCATCATTCGCCGTGAAATGACTTAGAATTTGATACTAATTTAGGCATCATCATCGCTACCAGTGGGATGTTGCCAGGAGTGAATCATCATTTGCCTTTGCTGGTTTGAACAAAGGTGATTTAGTAAACAGGGTTATGGTCTTGTCGACTAAGGCTTTCTAACTCTATGAGCCATAGGGGTCTCATAAAAGGTTTTCTCCCTACGAGTCGTGAGGATCTAGTAGGTGTATTTTCTCTTTAGGAATCGTGAGGTCCCTAAGTGTTTGTTCTCTTATAAGTCGTAAGAATCTCATAAGAGTATTTTCTCTTTATAAGTCGAGAGGACTTACAAGTGTCGTTCACCATATGAGGACATTTCTTGTCATTGGTGGAACTTGGTGGGGGAAACGTTTATTTGTGCCCGTGGATTATATACAAGGGCCAGCATTGTACCGCTTGTAGGGCAACTTGGGGGATACGACGGCTTAAGAACAGGTCCAGGTCCCTGTAGCTTAAGGCTTTGAATCCTATGAGCCATGAGGGTCTCATAGGGGGAGTTCTTCTTACGAGTCGAGAGGATCTTGTAAGTGAAAATTTTACGAGATTGCGTCCTTTCGGGTTTTCACAAGTTCCCCGGTAGCCCTGTTGTTTTTAATCACGGCGCCCTTTCGGGTTTTCATCTGTGCCCATTTCGCTTGTGGACGTATCGTTTTTTTAACAACGAGATTGCGCCATTTCAGGTTTTCACAAGCTCGCCGGTAACCCTGCTGTTTTTACTCATGGCTCCCTTTCGGATTTTCATCCGTGCCCATTTCGCTTGTGGACGTATCCTTTTTTCTTAAACTTGGGTTGCAGTGTTTGCCGTTGGAGTTTTTATTGCAACATAGATCCTAAGAGAAGATATCACCGTATTTGGGGCGATGCGCCATGTTTGAGGCGGAGTACTAGTTTAGGGACATTTCGGTCCATTGCCAGTTTAAGGACGTAGTGGTCCATTGCCAGTTTAAGGACGTAGTAGTCCACTATCACCATTTTTGAGGTGAGGTTTTAGTGTAAGGACATTAAGGTCCGTTGTTAGTTTAGGGACATTTCGGTCCATTATTGCCGTGTATGAGGGACATTTTAGTTTAAGGACATTATGGTCTTTTGTCGACATTTTGGAGGCAACGGTTAGTTTAAGGACATTAAGGTCCGTGGCCAGCTTCAAGGTGAAGTTTTCGTTTATGGACATTACGGTCCATTGTTAGTTTAGGGATATCTCGGTCCATTGCTAGTTTAAGGACGTAGTGGTCCATTATCACCATTTTTGGGGTGAAGCTTTAGTTTAAGGATATTACAGTCCGTTGTTAGTTTAGGGACATCTCGGTCCATTATCGCTATTTTGGAGGCAACAGTTAGTTTAAAGACATTTCGGTTCGTTGGAGTATTTTGTGACTCTTCCTCGCTGCGACTTCTTCATCCTGACATCGATGCTTGGAATTTTCATATATGGCCGTTTCACGTTCTTGGTCAGCTCTGTTCTTTTGAAAAGCTTCGTTTAGCAGCCTGTCAATTGGGTCTTCTAACAGTTCCGGGAATTTTGGCGCCAGTCCTACCCCCAGTTCCTCTGCGTTGTTTTCTAACGCCGAGGGAGCTTCTTCGCCATTTGATGACAAATGAGAAACCTTGTGGCAACTTGCTATATAGTCTTTGGTTCTTTCTGATGAGTCATGTTCCTCATCATCGTCACTATCTCCGTTTTCAAGGATATGGTTGAGAAACTCTTCGAGAGTGACTATTGTCCGCACCTTCTGGTTATATTCTTCCAGAATGTACTTTTGCAGGTCCGTGCGCCTGTCGTCATACTCGGCAGGCTGCACATGCTTCTTGGTCTTCTTCTTTTTCTGCAAAGACTTTGAAGGCTTGACCTGGGGGTTTTGCCCCTTGTCAGCTGTTTTCGGTGCAGAACGCGGTTTCAGCATCTCTTCAATGATCTCGGGCTCCAGCAGGCCTTTCCACCTGATCGCCCAACATGCTTGAAGATCCTTCAGCATTCTTTTGGTTTTGGCTGAAAGGACAACTTCCCACGGAGCTTCTTCCACAAATGAGCATGATGCCCCCGGCGTATCCACCTTTTTAGGAGCGTGCCTCTGTGGCGGGTTCACCATCCAGTTCTTGGACAGCGTGAATTTCCCTTGACGGTACTGGTCCTCGACCCAGTTTTTGAAGACGTAGCAATCTTCAATTGGGTGGCTCACCATTCTGTGATAGGAGCAGTAGTTGGGTTGTTGACGTCACCGGGCTGCAGTGGACGTCCTGGATCTGGCAGTGTGATGAGTTTGTTGTGCACTTCCAGTTCGAACAGTCTCCTCGTTTTATCACGGGAAAACGAGTAAGCATGTCCAAGCCTCTCTTCGTGGGATTGGCGCGGGGGCGCATTGCTTTGGCGAGAAACCGGTTTCGGGTCACTCGGTTGTTGTTGAGTGTTGGCAACGAAGGCCATTTTCCCTTTACCCTTTGCATTCCGAGGGTCCATTTTTGAAGAGGGAGGCCCATGGCCCATTTGGTCCATTTGGGCCAGCTTGTTGATCAAAGCTTGGAAGGTGGTCGTCTTAAAGAACGTCATGAACTGGGACACAATTGCCTGAGGATCGAGAGTCCCTATGAACATGCCCACGGAAGGAGCCTCTTCGATGCGTTGTTCACATTTCGACCATATGTTCCGTCACCGAATTGCGTATTGAACCTAGGTCTCTCCTGGCTTAACCCCGGCATTGATTAATGCCGTGATCGGGGTGCGTTCGCTTGCGCTTGTGAACCGCTGTGTGAACAGTAGCTCCATTTCCGTGAATGTTTTGACGGAGTCATTTGGGAGCTCCGAGTACCATTCAAATGCCGTCTCCGACAAGCTGCCAACGAACTGGCGAAGTGACAATTTGTCGTCGCCTCTAGTATTGCCACACAAAGCTCTAAACTGAGCGACATGCTGATGTGGATTGCCTGTTCCTTTGTAAACATGGAATTTGGGGATCGTATATCCCGGCGGGTATTTGATTTGGTCATACCAGTCCGGGTACGGTCGCCCAGTTCTGACGACTTGGCCAGCTGCTTCACTTGCCTGATGAGTTCGTATTTGTTAAGTTATGTAATCATCAAGGGCAGCTTTAGAGATCATTTCCTCCCTAGCTGTCGATAAAGCTGGAAGAGAGATTGATGTTTCCCCTCTGTCGTCCTCGATAATTATCGGTAGGTCTTCAGCTGGAGGTTCTGGCTGGATCATCATTCCAACCATGTCTTGGAACAGGAGCGCCATCTATTTTATATTAGTAGCCTGTTTTGCGGCCTCCTTATCCTTTCTTTCCAGTACCCTTCGCAGGAACTCCGTATCGATCTCCTGCTCTTGGCGCTGTTCAGACGCTGCTTCTAGCTTTCTTTTTTGTCCGGTGAGTGCTGCCATTTTCGTCAGCATCTCCTGGAGCTTTTGTTGTTGCTCCCGAGCCTTTTTTAACGAGCGAGTTTGCAGCCGATGAACCATGGAAGCACGACTTTCCTCTTTTCCGGAAGCCATGTAAACCGTGTGCACGATCATGCCCCGAGACTTAGGGCGTTTGGATCCATCACCTTTGAGATTTTCCGCCGCCGGTGGTAGATTCTCCGTTCTTCTCTTTTTGTGAGAAGTCAAAGTTGAAGTTGAAGGAGCCATTGTAACAGGCGCCTTCGTGAAAGAAATCCCTCATTGCATGGTGGAGGGATGACTGTCCTTTTGTCGAACCGTCATTTTCTCCGGTTGACGAGAGTAGTTCTTGTTGATCACAGAGTCCTGGACTTTCCGCCAGACCCTGTGGATTTTGGAGGACAGCCGCTGAGGGGGCTACTCCGGCTTCTCCTGCGTCATATTTTCAGCAGGGAGTGGAGATTTCTTCAACACCGTGGTTGGGGAGTTCTTGCGCACCCTCCTAAGCGGTTTAAAACTGTTCCTGGTTGGAACAACAGCGTCAACTTCCACCATTGGAGTTGGTGGAGTAAGTCCAGAGTGGGAGTTTCCCCCAGCTCTTCTCACTTGACGCTAGTGGCGACATCGAGCATACCTTGCCGATGGGACCACCTAAGTTATGGAAGCGGCTCCGTCGTGCCCCTTACATTGGTTATGGACTGCTGCTGGTGCCAGCCTGTTGAAGGCCGACGTCCGTTGAGAGTGAACGACCAATCTTTCAAAGGATGACTTTCTGGCAGGGGAAGCACTTTTGATGATTTCACCTGCTGGAGGAGTTGGGAGGACTATCCGTTTTGGGATAGCCCCTTCAGGTATCGCGAGCCTTTTTGCGGGCCCGCTTGAGCTTCGGCTCAGCCTGATGAAGACTGAGTTGGCAGACTTAGACGACCCGTGGAGAGGGGCCGTGGTGGTTGCAAGTCGATCGAAGACTGACTTCTTGGGAGCTTCCTGCGGTGGCACTAAGGTGCTGAAGCTTTCTGGCGGGAGCATGGTCCCGAAGAACAATCAAGTGGTGGCTTGAGTCACTCGCTCCACCGGCATTGAAAAGATAGATGCCGCATTGGGCCTATATGTCACTCCTCCAGTTGGGGCGGAGTGGGAGTTGCTGTTGCAGTTAGTGCATCTGGATGCGATTGATGTTCACTTCTTCTTTCTGCATAGGAACAAGACACAAAATCTTAGTACTTCGAATCCAAGGGCAACCACAGCGAACCGTGATTTTGTTCGCGAAACACGACACACAAAGTGTGGAGTGGAAAGAGGAAAATGTCCCACCGGGCGTGTCAGAATCTGTTTACCGCCGAAAACAGCGACGAACCGGGTAGGCCGTCTTGCCTGAATTTGGGGGCAGATGCTATTTGGGTTTATCCATCCACCTCTCCGAAGATGCCAAGTTGATTTATGACACCGTGTATCAGAGATTTGGACAGATGCGGCCGTTGTAGCTGACTTCTTCAGATTCCCCCTCGTTTTGCGAGGGTTTTTTTGATTGTGGGGACGCTCTTCCCTGCAGGCGCAAGCCCCTGCAGTTAATTACGTTATCGCATCGCGATAACCACTTTCTCCTACTCCAGAAGTCCACTTCGTGTCGTGTGTGTTTGTTTTATTTTTGGTTGCCCGTGGATTGTATACGGAGACTAATTTATGTTGTCGCCCGTAGGGCATGGATTAGTCCAAATCCGTATATTTTTAGATTTGGGCTTGGGTTGATTTAAGGATCGTTGATCCGTTTTGAGATCGAGATCGACTTAAATGTATACAAGCAGTTGGGGACTCGGTTGGTTTTTTGTTAAGGATACGTTAGTCCAATTTGAGACTAAGATCTACTTAACAGGTTGTTAGGATCATTTTTGTTTCGGATCCAACAAGAGAGCATTTGGGCTCTGTTGTTTTAGTTTAAGGAAGTTTCGGTCCTTTATCGCCATTTTGGAGGCGAAGTTGTAGTTTGAGGACATTTCGGTCTGTAGATCACCATTTTTGAGGTGAGATTTTAGTTTAAGAACGTTACGGTCCGTTGTTGCCAATTTGGAGGCAACGTTTAGTTTAAGAGCATTTCGGTCCATTGTAGTTTAAGGACGTTTTCGGTCCGTTGTCCATCTTACGTGCACGTGTATTTGTTACGTTACGGGATGAGCAACGATGATATGAGATGCATCCAATTTGGGATATTGTTTGATCTGGGATATGCACGTCAGTTTGGGAAGTGCGCCAAAAAGCAGTTGGTTGTCGGGACCCGCCATCTTTCTGAAGACATTGAGGAATTACAACGATATGTATCGGAGGTGTAGAGAGATGTACCCTTGAACCAATTCCCGTGTTTGAGGGAAAATGGATTAATGGTAAACCCGAGAATCATTAGTCGTATTTTGAGACTAAGATTTCCTCAGGGGAATGTGGGACGAATATCGTTTTGGGATATCATCAGTTCGAAGATCGATAGTCGTATTTGGAACTGAGATCAGTTTGGGAAATAATGAACCCATGGGCTTTGTTGATCTGGGTTAGGGACTTAGCTGACTTGGGCTTGGTCCACTCAGTTTTTCTTTTATTTGAAAAGAAGTGCTAAGCACTTGTTTGGGTTCAGTCCCCTTTTTTTGTGCAAAAAGTGCTGAGCACTTATGTAAGTTCTGATGCTCACATATAACCATGTGGGGTTTTCAGTCATGGGGATTTGCCCAAAATGCGTTAAACACTTTACCCCTTTTTGTCTTTATATGGAGTGCTAAACACTTTTTATGGTGCCCATGTGCGAAGCACGTGAGGAGCTAGGCGCTGTCTAGTGAGTGCCAAGCACTTTTATGTTCTGTGGCGCCCACGTGAGAGTCACATAGGACGATGGACGCTAGGCGTCGCTCACTGAGTGCTAAGTACTCATTTATTTTGTAGCGCCCATGTGAGAGGTACGTGGGGGCGCTGGGCGCCAGTCATTGAATGCTAAGCACTCCTTATTTTTTTAGGCGTCCACATAAGGGGCACGTGAGATGCTGGGCGCCGCTCACCGGGTTCTAGGCGCTCCTTATTTTTCTGAGGCATCCACGTGAGGGTCACGTGAGACGCTGGGCGCTGAGCGTCGCTCACCGAGTGCTAGGCACTCCTTATTGAGTGGCGCCCATGTGAGGGGCACACGAGGCGCTAGGCGATGATTTTTTTTATATATATTTTGTTATGAGAAGTTCAATTTCCTGGTTCTTTTCTGAATCTTTGATCTCCAAGAGCAAGTTCGCCCCAATGAGATTTAAATTTTCAACTTGTGGGAGACTTGTCTTGTGGATTTCAGATCCAGAGAAAGAACTAAGTTCTTCTTTTAAAAGGGTTAAACCCTTTAATAGGTAAACATGATGCTTTGATCTCTCTTCTTTTTTATTTACCTAGAGCTTTTTTTCTAAGAAGGGAGATCTTCTTCTTTCTTCCTTTTTGAAGCTTTCTGCTTTGTTTTTCCGAAGCTTATGGGGGGGGGGGTCCTTCTTTTTAGACTTGAAGTCTTGGGTCCTTTATATAGTAGAGGCAAGTCTGTTGATTAGTCGATGAAATCTCTCATTAAGAGATTCTAATTGATTTTGGGGATTTTATCCACCGTGGGATCTTTGATCCAAGGGCTTCAGTTTTACAGAACATATTTTTCTTGTTTTTAACAAGATTAGGGAAATATTTACCCATAAAGAATTTATTCTGTAGATCGGTGATTCTTTAATCATCATTGGATTTTTAATCCAACGGTATTCTGTTTTACAGAGGGCAATTTTTCTTATTTAGAAAGATTTGTGGAATATTTCCTATTAACATAATTTAATTCTGCATCCTGATGATTTATCATCTCTGTTGGATCTTTGATCCAACGACTCTGTTTAATAGAGAGTAGAATTTAATTCTACTAGGCGCCGACGCTCATGTGCTATGCATGTGTGCGCTTATTAAGGTTTTAATTCTTTCATGTGCTTTGCACATTGGCACCCACGTGAGGAGCATGTACGGAGCCAATAAGAGTTTTTAACTCTGGCGCTGGCGCCCTCGTGGAAGGCACGTGAGGCGCCGCCTCTTAAATTTTGAACAGAGCTTTACTCTTTTATTGGGGGAAACAATGAGTTGTTTTGTCCTTGTGTTGATTCCGACATGAAGCATGGCTTTTCAAGGCGTTTGCGAAGCACAAACCGTCAAGTTGCCGATATTCGACGCAATATATGAAACGATTCCATTACATTCTTACCTACCATTTTTATGTCCATGCATGATGTATCAACATTAAGCACAAAGGTTAGTAAGTATACAACATCAACACACATCAATTTGTAAATAAGTAGTAAAAGTTTGTATTATCCTTGCTAAGTAGGTGGGTGACAGTATATGGTATATGCTTGATGAAAGGTGTCAAGAAACATAAGCAACATACCATATTTAAACTTCCTAGCAAGTTTAACACAAAATTGATTCTAACCTTAACATTGCAAATGGTGATCATGAGAGAGTAGGATATGAGATAAAGGTTACAAGTAAGCATCAAAATCAAAACATCATATCAAACATATCCATTTAACAATCTTAAGGTTACCATCACAATTAAGCACTTTAAACATTCACAAGAGAAGGAGGAAGGCAAAACCATTCATCTCACATCCTTACCATCACCACAACCATATAGAATTACTCAAACATTACAAAATATAAAATGAAACAAAAAAGAAAGAATACATAAGAAAATACAAGAACAAAAGTTAAAACAAAAGAGAGTGCAAGTTCTTTATTCACAAAAGTGGAGGGCTTGAGCTACAAGGTAGATAGAAACTTCAACCTCCTTAATGGAGCACTCAAGTGAGAGCTCAAAGAGGGAAAAAGAAGAAGCAATCAAGTATCACTATTCTCACTTCAAAAGCCAACCCAGAACTATATCTGTGATCTGCTATTTATAGGTAACCCAAAATCAGAAGTTGCATATACAAGTGGACCAAATATACAACAAGGGACCCACCAAACTTGGATGGGCCAAAATGGCTCCAACTTGGCCGCAAATTGCGGCCAAGATGAATTAATTTGCGGCCTCATTTTGGAGAGTGGGGCCTATATTTGGTTTGTGGTCTTGAGCATCTTTCTGTGGTTGCTATTTCTTTTAATTTACACCTGAGTGTAATCTGGAGTAATGTATAGAGAAAGGATCAAGTGGGTGTGTATTCACACTTCACATCACTTCTTTTTATTACACAATCCACTTGCACACCCACTTTCTTGCACCATGATGGTGTTTGCGACTTGATGCCTCATAATGGCTCATGCCCACTTGATCCATAATGGGTTATGCCCACTTGTTGACATGATGGTTCACACTTGATCATGTTGAACCAAAATTCAAATATTATTGTATACAACTTTATTTTGTTTGCAAAACTTAATGACTTGATCTGTTATCTATCCCGTTTGCAGTTCCGGCTAAAAACCATCGTTTCTGTTCATGTTGTGTATTGTTTCCAGTGTTTTTTCTTGTGTACCTGTAATCTGTCCTAATAAGCTGACACAGATTAGATAACACCGTTTATTAAAAAAATAATAGGAAATGAGCGGTATTAAAATGTAATAAATCGTGCCGAACAGAAAGCTAAACAGGGAATGCGCATTACGTGATATCCACGTGAGTGCTGTACGAAAGAGTGCTTAGCACTGATAGGACAACGCCTAAACCTGAGCATCTCACGTGATACTTACGTGAGCATTAGAGCCTTAGCGCCCATGTGATATCCACGCGAGCGCTGTATAAAAAGTGCTTAGCTCTGATTGGACAACACCCAAGCCTGAGCGTCTCATGTGATATCCACATGAGCGCTGTATAAAAAAGCGCTCAGCACTGATAGGAAAACGCCTAAGCCTGAACGTCTCACGTGATACTCACATAAGCGCTAGAGCCTTAGCGTCCCACGTGATATCCACGTGAGTGCCAATGCATGATCTGAATATTATATCCATAGTCCAAAATGACTAAGTGCTTAGCACTACTGGGTAATATAAAAGTCCAAGACCGAGCTCCAAAATTGGATGAGTCTCTAATAGTTTTAAAGTCCTTGAGCCCACATCGCTCATTGTAACCGACTCCATATGCTCCTTAAATGGATCAAAAATAAGATTAGTGATTCTTAACCGTACGTCTAAGCTGATCTTAGTCTTATGTAAGACTAATGTATCTTTAGCCCATATGCTCATATATTTAAGTCGAACTTAATCTAAAGCAAGATTGACAATCCTTAAACCTCTGAACTGATGGAGCATATGACCTAGGTTCAAACCCAAATCTAATATATACGGATTTGGACTAATCCGCGTCCTACGAGCGACGACATAAACCGGTCTCCGTATACAATCTACGAGTAACCATAATAAACAATATATATAATACGACACGAAGTGACATACTGGAGCAGGTGAAAGTTGTTATCACAACGCGGTAGCGTAATTAACTGTAGGGGCTTATGCCTGCAGGGAAGAGCGTCCCCACAATAAAAAAATCCTTAAAGATGGGGAATCTGATCAGTCATGCTACATCGGTCGCATCCAAAATCTCCGATATACGGTGCCATAAATCAACTTGGTATCTTTGGAGAAGTGGATGGATATGTTCCAAATAACATCTGTCCCCAAATCCAGGTAAGAAGTTCTAATCTAGTCCGTCTCCATTTTCGGCGGTAAACAGATTCTGGAATGCCCGGTGGGACCTCTTCCTCTTTCCACTCCACATTTCGTGTGTCGTGTTTCGTGAAAAAGATCGTGGTTTGCCATGTTAATGGTTTCCCTTGGAGTTTGAGATACTAAAATTTGGTATTTCGCTTCCGTGTAAGATTCAATGGTTTCCAACTGCACCACCTGCAACAGCAACAACTCTCATGCTAACTCCGCCCTATTTGGAGGAGTCACCTACAGGCTCAATGCGACCTTGATTTTTTCTTTACTGGCAGAATAGGTCGCCTAAGCGACTACTGGGCTGTTCTTTGGGACCATAATCCTATAAGCAAACTTTGTCACCCCAACGCCTAAATAAAAAACTCCATGAAAGTCAGTCATTGATCGGCTACCCACCACGGCGGGCCCTGCTAACAAGCCTGCTAGTGCTAAAGCTTCATTCTTCGACAGGCTGAAGAAATGCTCCATGGGCCCTATGAAGAAGCCCATGATCTATTAGGGGGTTGCCCCTAAACGGCTAACTCTCCCTACTCCTACTCTGCATGAAGTAAACAAGAGTGCTTGACCTTCAAGGCAGTCTGTCTTCAACAGACTGGACACCTTTGCTCCAGCTCAAACGAGGACGTTGGTCTTTCATAGGCTGACTTTGGGTGAAACCCCCAAGCAACACTGGGGGAATGATCAGGGCGTCTCTATTACTGAGACGATTCCTATTGCAAGACATGCTTGACATCGCCATTGGTGCCGAATGAGACAAGCTGGGGGCAGTTCCCTTTCCAGACTTACCCCACCAGCTCCTGTGGTGGTTGTTAATGCTGCTGTTCCTACCGGGAATAACTTCGAACCGCTTAGAAGGGTTCGCAAAAACTCCCACAACGGTATTGAAGAGATCACTTCCTTTTGCAGAAGCTCCAACGCAGTCGAAACCAGAGCAGTCTTATCGGCGACTCTCTTTACAAATTCACAGAGTCTGGAGGAAAGTCTAGGACTCAATTCTTGACAAAAGCTATTCTCGTCGACCGAAGAAATTTAAGTTCGATAAGAAAATGATTACTTCTTTGCCATACAGCGGGGGACTTCTCGAAAGGAGGTGCCTGTTATAACGGTTCCTTCTGCTACGATCTCTCATAAAAGATCGAGGCTAGAGAAGGTTCTAGCGCCGGAGGTAAAATCCAAAGGCAAGTGCTCCAAATGCCCCAAGTCTGGGGGTCTGGGGGCATAACCATACACACAATCTACATGACTGGTATTAAGGAGGAGCCATGCTTATGTTAGTTACAGACTACAAACTCGGTCACTGACAAAATCTCAGGAGCAACAATAGAAGCTCCAAGATATGCTTGCCAAGATGGCAGTGCTTACCTAGTCTAAAGAATGTTTGGATAAAGAAACGGAAGAGCGCCAGGAGCAGGAAACCGATACCGGGTTCTTGTGACGGGTGCTTGAAAAGAAGGACAGGGAAGCGACAAAGCAGGTGGCTAATATAAAGCAGATGGCTCTTTTATTTCAAGACATGGATGGGATGATAATCCAACCAGAACCACCGGCTAAAGAACCACAGTGATTATCGAGGACGATAAAGGAGAAACGTCAAATCCTTCCCAGGCCCTATCAACTGCCATGGAGGAAACAATCTCAAAGGCAGTATTGGACGACTATATCGCTCAACAAATCAAAGCCCATCAAGCCGATGAAGTTGAAAATTAGCTCGTTAAAACTGGGTGGCCATATGCGGCCTGGTACGACCAGATGAAATAGCTACCGGGATATACGATTCCGAAGTTCCACGTATATAAAGGAATGGGGAACTCTCATCAACATGTTGCACAGTTTAGAGCTCTGTATGGAAATATAGGAGGCAGCGATAAATTGCTGCTTCACCAATTCATCGGAAGCTTATCAGAAACGGCTTTTGAATGATACTCGGAACTTCCAAATGACTCTGTAGAAACCTGCTCTAAGATAGAGCTGCTATTCGCTCAAAGGTTTGCCAGTGCGAGTGAGCGCACTCCAATCACCGAGTTGTTTAATTCCAGGGTTAAGCCAGGGAAAACATGGGTCCAATACGCGATCCGATGGTGAAACTTGTGGTCCAAATACGAACAACGTATTGAGGAGTCTCCAGCTGTGGGGATGTTCATTGGGACTATCGATCCTTAATCGACCGTATTCCAATTTATGACCTTCTTCAAGCCCACGACATTCCAAGTGCTGATTGATAAACTGGCCTAGATAGATTTGATGGGCCATGGTCCTTCCTCTTCAGGTAAGGATCCCCGAAATAATAAGGGCAAGGGAAAAGCATCCTTTGTTGCCAATACACAGCAACAGTCGAGCGGTCCTGAAAGCAGCCGCCCGCCAAAATAATAGCAGTACGCGCTCGACCTTAGAAGAATAGATGTGACGTGCATATTCCTTCCTTCGCGATAAGATGAGGAGATTGTTCTAGCTGGCTATGCGAAACAATTTGAAAATATTGTCAGAACCGCGGTGACTCGCACAAGCTGGTGATGTTAACAACCCTAGCTACTATCCCTATCACCGGGTAGTAAGCCATCCAATTGAGTATTGCTATGTCTTCAAAAATTGGGTCGAGGACCAGTGTTAGCAGGGTAAATTCGCACTGTCAGATAATTGGAGGATAGATCCGCCCCAAGAAAGTGGATGCACAGGGGGCATCCTGCTCGCTCATGGAAGAAGCTCCATGGGAAGTATATTTTTTGGCAAAAAGCAAAATAATGCTGAAAGATCTACAAACATACCCGGCGATCAATTAGAAAAGCCCGCTTGAGCCCGAGATTATAGAAGGGATGTTGAAACTGCGTCCCACGCCGAAAATCGCTGACAAAGGGAAAAGCCTCCAAGTCAAGACTTCGAAGTCTTCTAAGAAAAAGAAGAAGACTAAGAAGCATGTGCATCCCGCTGAGTATGTCGATAGGCGCACGAACCTACAAAAATATATAGACGCGCTAGATGAGTACAATTAGAAAGTGTGAATACCAGTCACACTTGAAGAGTTCCTCCAACATATTCTCGAGGACAAGGACAATGACGATGATGAGGAAAATAACTCATCGGAGTAAGCGAAAGAATGCGTGGAAATCTGCTATATGGTCTCCCATTCATCACTATATGGTGAAGAACCTTTGCCAGCGTTGGAAAGAGACATGGATGATCTGGGGGCAGAATTGACATCAAAAATCCCGAAACTTTCAGAAGAAGACCCGATTGAAAGGCTGATGAAAGAAGCTTTTCAAAAGAGCAAAGATGATCAGGAATGTGAGACGGCCTTATACAAAAAGGCTAAACAACAACGTTTGAACAAATAATCTGTGATCAAGATGAGTCTTAAAGCTCTCCGAATGAACTGAAGCATGCCTGCAAAGAATAAGGGCAGGAACAAAGTTGAGAAAAGGTTTGCCAATGCCCTATCCATGAGGATGAAACTGCCACCACTCATTATGTACACTCCTGGGGTCTCATATTTCGATGGTGGAGAGGGTAACCCAAAATACTACTCATATCACCCAAGGATCTCTTATCCATTGAGAAATGCAACACCTTCAAGAAGTGCTGGTAAGGATATGTTGCCTGTAGAAAACACTTCAAGAAGGAGAAGCATGAGACTCGCGCTCGTCGATATGAGAGCAGTGAGACGACAATGTATAAAAAAGCAACCGGCATCTATCATATGGTTGGTACCGGTTCAAAGGGGAAAATCTCGATTTCTCATGTTCGAGAGTAATTTTGAGGATAAAATGCTTCTCAACTCTCTCTTTGAAAACTCCGCCTTGCAAAAAGAAGAGGAGGAATAAGATTGTGAGAACATCCAGTTGCGCAACCGCACTCTGCTTGAAAAGAATTTCGGTCCCACAAACAAAGGTTCGAATAAAAAAGATAATGGAAAGGGAAAAATGCTCGAGGAGATCGCTCTTGAGGAAGAGGTGGCCAAAGAGCTCGCCGCAAAGGACTTGCCTAAGAAAACCAAGGTGGACTATAATGTCCTTACGCATTTGAGAATGATACCCTCACAATTGAGCATATTGGATGCTATGCTCTTGTACAAAGAGGTACGAAACTCCTTGATCAAGGCCTTATAAGAACCTGATCAGTTTCAAGCCTTCCTCGTATAAGAGAAAATGAAGAATGAACTGGCAGAGGTCCTCACGGCTAATATTACATTCAACGAGGAAGATCTACTCCTTGGTACATCCGAGCATAATTGGTCGCTATATGTTTCCAGGTACTGCCACGGCATCAAGATAGTGAAAATCTTTGTCGAAAATGGATCCTCCGTCAATCTCCTCTATCTAAGAGTGTTGAAAAAGATATTTATGAATGTTCATCATCTTTTCCGAGACAAAATTACTATCTCGGGGTTCGACTCGCAGTCGTTATGGATGCTTAGGTCTGTAATATTGACGCTTCGCTTCGGGGTACTCGTCACTGACATTAAATTCCATGTCATTGACGTCAAGACCTGTTATAACGCTCTACTCAGCAGGCCTTGTCTACATGAGTACAATGTCATCCCTTCTACACAACATCAGTGTATGAAGTTTTCAAAGATGGCCTGGAGTACGCCGTCATGGTAGAACTCAACCCTTTCTCGGTGAATGAGATGCGAAAGTATGAAAATACAAAATACTTTCAGCCGAATTTCGAGGATACTTAAAGGTGCCACAAGAAGGAAAATAAGCAAAAATCTGTGGCCACCATCCCAGTCTTCAGAAGTGATACTGAAGAAGACGAACAAATAGTCTAGTCGGGACAGCCTCAGAGGGAGGACAATAAATCCGGACCGTCAACCCCTATCTTGGTCTTTAGAAGAGACTCCGAAGACGAGATTAGTACGGTGTTCTCCATTTGTCCATTGTTACGGACTCTCGCCGAGACAAACCAGATTCTACATATTATGATGTCTCTGCCTCGACACTACAGGAAACTTGACGCGCTTAATACTTATAGCATGCAAGAGCTCGAAACTTTCTATGTGCCTCCAAGGCAAAGAGGTGAAAATGCTATTTTCTTATATAAATCTATGGACACCAAGGTGGAAAAAGAAGTATGGTATGGGGGCCGACCCGACTCTCGACAAGTTCCATCCCATCCGTATGCCAAGATATTATGTGGAGGGATTGAAAGAGTTATTAAAGCATCAAGGTGTGCCTTTCGAACAAACTGTTCGGCAGGCCCAATTTTATAAAAGGATTTGGGATATTTCTGGGACTCAATGAAAGAAGCCCAATGGGAGGATGGAAACAACTGGGCTGGGATATGGTCAGTCCAAGAAACATAAGCAAATTTACAGCCGCCACACCAAAAACAACAAGACTGAAGAAGAAGATGTATTTCCGAAGAGCTATGTCACCGGACGAGAGGAAAATTTTTCTCAAAGAACTCCAAGTCCGTCGTTCGAAGAATAAATTGATAAGATAATAAAGGAAGCTTGTCAAGCAAGCCGAGACAGCCAAAGCCGTGAATTGGCCATATATGAAAAATGCCACGAAACAACGTCTCAGCGAGCAATCATCGGAAAAAGTATATCATGATACTCTTTATCTACAGCCCCCCTGTATACTCCCATGAAGAAGGAAAATCCCAAATCAGAGATAAAAATAAGGCGATGATCGCAGGCGACATTCAAGGACAACAAGGAAATTCCAGGATGCCTTTCAATCAAGAAAAGTTCGGTTTGAGTCCGTCCTTCATAAAGAAAATGGGTCGGAGATATTCATTCCTTCAAGACAAGACATGGAAGATCTTCAGCCTTGTCATGAAACACCAAATGATGACACTTCTGGAGTCTCGGCACCCCGAACAGATAAGTGAAGTCAATCATCCGGATTATTGCTCCTATCACTGAGCACTAGGTCACCCCCTTGAAGACCGTTTCATGTTCAAAAACTGGATGGAAGACCAATATCAACGAGGCAGGTTCATGCTATCTTATAGCTGGAGGATAAGCCCGCCACAAAAACACGAGCCGAAAAAGACATATACCATCAGGATGAGACGAAAATGGAAGCGGACTCGTACTTGTCATATGGCAACATTCTCAAATGACAGGGACGATTAGAATATGATTACCTCTTCAGATGTTTTACGAACGAAGACAATAATGAGGAGATATCAGAATTTCTACCGGCACCAAAAGAGTTGGAGGATGGGATATATACCACGGCAGACAACTTAAGGAAAATCGACTTGGGAATAGAGAATGATCCGAGACTGACGTTTGTCAGTGAGCTGCTATCCGAAAAATAGGTAGACATATTAAAAGATGTGCTTATGCAGTACAAATATTACTTCTCTTGGAACTACTCCGAAATGCCGGGTTTAGATCCAAAGGTGGCAGTACACAAGCTGGCTATATCACCAGAGATAAAGCCGGTCAACCAGGCACCAAGAAGAATGTGGCTTGAACTCAAGATGAGTATCAATGCTAAATTCAAAAAATTAATCGACTCTGGCTTCATCCAAGAAGTTCAATATCCTGAATGGATCGCTAACATTGTTCCGGTGATGAAGAAAAATGGGATGGTTCGATGCATGGACTTTCGGTACCTCAATAAGGCATGCTCGAAAGATGACTTCCCATTGCCCGTTACTGAGCTAATGATCGATAACACATCCACCCATGAAGTCTTCTCTTTTATGGATGGATCTTCAGGATACAACCAAATAAAGATAGATCCTGAAGACCAGAAGCAAACCGCCTTCCGGACATCATTGGGCGTGTTTTCTACAAGGCGATGCCCTTCGGTTTGAAGAACGTCGGAGCCACGTACCAAAAGGCCATAATGAAGATATTCGATGATCTTATACACAAGATCGTTGAATACTACATCGATGACTTCTTGGTCAAAATAAAATATTATGAGGAGCACTGGGAGCATCTAAGGATCGTGTTTGAGCGTCTTCGGCAATATAATTTGAACATGAATCCTTTAAAGTGCACGTTTGGAGTCTCGTTAGGAAAATTCCTAGGCTTCATCATCCACCACCGAGGTATCGAAATTGATCTCTCAATGATCAAGGCAATTATGGAGATGCCCTCGCCAAGAACCCTCAAACAACTACGATCTTTTCAAGGAAAGCTCACATACATCCGGCGGTTCATAGCCAACTTCTCCAGAAAATGTCATCCCTATATCCATCTGATGAAGAAGGAGACCCCGTTTGTCTAGGATTAGAAATGTCAAAACGCATTGGAGGAAATTAAACAATACCTACAAAATCCGCCGATATTAGCCGCTCCAGTTAAGGGAAATCCCCTTATCTTATATACAACAGCCCTTGAGGGTTCTCTATGCGCGCTGTAGGCATAAGAGAATGATCAAGAAAAGGAAAGAGCTCTTTACTATCTAAGTTGAGTTCTCCTGAGTCCAGAAAGTAATTACTCCCACATCGAAAAGCACTGCTTGGTGTTGATCTTCGCAATAATGAAGCTCAGACACTATGCCTTGGTACATGAGGTCCATCTCATATCAAAGGTGGATCCTCTTAAGTATCTGATGTCAATGACCATACTAACGGAAAGGCTTGCCAAATGGACCCTACCGTTGAAAGAATTCTCGATAACATATTGAACCCTCAAAGCGGTGAAAGAACAAGCCATCGCCGAATTTCTTGCGGAACATCCGATACCAGCCGATTCTTCTCTAAACTGCGAGTTACTGAATGAACACGCGTTTGACGCAATTGAGGAGGAGAATGAAGATAAGTCTCGATAGGATCTTTACTTCGATGGAGCATCTTCCATGAAGCGACGAAAGAAGAACACTCCCATAATCAAATCCGGGGTGGACCTTATTTTCGTAACCCTGCAAAGAGGAATATTGCGTTACGCCTTCTCCTTGAAAGAACCTAGAACTAATAATGAAGCAGAATATGAAGTTTTGATAGCCGGTCTTGAGATCTCTATTGACATGGGGATCAAGGATCTCCGAATATATGGAGATTCTCAGCTAATCGCCAGTCAGGTAAATGGTGACTAACAGACATGCAAACCAGAACTAATAAGTTATGGCGAAAGAGTGGAGCGGCTGCTGACCTAAATCCCTTCCTATTCCCTGAAAAGCATACTGCGAGCAATAAACAACAAGACGGATGTGTTAGCCAAGTTGACTAAAGAATTAAAGAATTGGCCGATGAATACCTCTATAACGTAAGGATCAATGTTCAAAACCGCAGTATCCTTACACCAGCAGATATGCCTCCGGAAGTTGTGATGGAGCTACCTGAGAAAAAAAACCGATTGAAGAATAAGCTCTCCAAATAGAAAATAGAGAAGATGTCGAGGACTGGAGGAGTGTCCTTATAGACTACTTTAAGTCTCAACAAACACATGAAGATGCATCATCTAGACATCAACTCATGAAACAAGCTCTGTCATTCACCTTTGTCAATGATATTTTATACAAGCGATCCTTCGACTTTGTATGGTTACGGTGCCTAGGGTTGAAGGAAGCAAGGAAAGTCGTCCAAGAAGTACACGATGGACTTTGCGGCTCCCATCAAGTAGGTCCAAAGATGAAGCTGAAGATAAAAAGGATAGGTTATTACTGGCTTACGATGATTCATGACTGCCTCAAATATGCGAAGCAGTGTCACTCGTGCCAAAAATATGAGGACTTCATACAGCAGCATCCAAATCCGCTACATCCGACAGTAGCTAGTTGGCCGTTCTAGATGTGAGGAACAAATATAATCGGCCCTATTGAACCAGCATCATCCAGAGGACATCGGTTTATACTAGCAAAAACCGATTACTTCTCTAAGTGGGCAGAAGCAGTACCGCTAAAGGAGGCGAAGACAGAGAATATCCTCCACTTCTTCAAAACTCATGTCATCAACCGGTTCGGAACTCCGCGACGGATAATTTTGGATAACGGACCAGCCTATAGAAGCTACAAAATAAGCCGCTTCGCACAGCAACACAAGATAGACTGGAGTTACTCCTCGGTCTATAATCCACGGGCCAATGGTCTAGCTGAAGCATTTAATAAGACCTTGACCAAGATTATAAAGAAGACAATATCCGGGAACAAGAAGGACCGGCACGAGAGACTGCATGAACCTCTTTGAGCGTACCAAATAATGTTGAAGATGGCTACAAATACAATACCATATGCATTGGTGTTTGGCACTGAAACAGTACTCCCACTAGAGATAGAACTTCCCTCATTACGAGTGGCAGTTCAATACGAGCTAACAGATAAAGAAAATGCTAATCTTAGGCTCAAGGAGCTCGATGTTCTCGATGAAACCTGCCTTGTAGCACAGCAAAATCTGAAAGCTTATAAGGCAAGGATGATGCGAACATATGAAAGACTAACAAGGCCGAGAACATTTCACCAAGGCAAAGTTGTGCTGGTTGTCAAAAGACCAATGATTTCCAATCGTGCAAAACGGGGAATGTTCGAGCCAAACTATGAAGGTTCATACATCATAAATAAGGTCTACCAAGGTGGAGCTTACCTACCCATGAATCTGCATGGAGAAAGGCCATTTCGACCAATAAACGGCTGATGCCTCAAAAAGTACCATGCTTGAAGAGTTGCGACTTAGGTTAATGATATATGACGACAATTGTGTCCGCTCGCTATCTTCTTGAGTCAAAACACTGAAAGTCGTATGCGCCCCATTATGTGAAAAACGGACCACTACGTCCTTAAACTGTTATCAGACCAAAATGTCCTTAAACTATCATTTCATCCCGAACACAGGAGTGTTGGACCGAAACGTCCCTAAAACTAATATCTTACCCCCATACTCTTCATGATATACATTGTTCCCCTCTGAAACACGGGGACGAGACCGCGTAGGTCCGTCTTGCCTGAATTTCGGGGCAGATGCTAATTGGTGCTATCCGTCCATCTCTCCGAAGATGCCAAGTTGATTTATGACACCATGTATCGAAGGTTTAAACAGATGCGGCCGATATAGCAGACTTCGTCAGATTCCCCCTCATTTGAGGGGTTTTTGATTGTGGGGACGCTCTTCCCTGCAGGCACAAGCCGCTGCAGTTAATTACGCTACCACATCGCGGTAACCACTTTCTCCTTCTCCAGATGGTCACTTCGTGTCGTGCGTGTTTGTTTTGTTTTTGGTTGCCCGTGGATTGTATACGGAGACTAATTTATGTTGTCGCCCGTAGGGCGTGGATTAGTCCAAATCCATATTTTCTTAGATTTGGGTTTGGGGTTGGGTTTAAGGATACGTTAGTCTCATTTGAGACTAAGATCAACTTAAACGTTAGTTACGGATACGTTAGTCTAATTTTAGACTAAGATCAACTTAACAGGATCGTTTGGATCTAACAAAAGAGCATTTGGACTCTATTGTTTAGTTTAGGGACGTTGCGGTCCATAATTAGTTTAAGGACATTATGTTCCAATGTTAGTTTAAGGACATCTCGGTCCGAGGTTAAGGACATCATAGTCCATGGGCTTAAGGACCCCACAGCCCGAGGTCTATGAAATGTATGGTTGCCGGGACCCGTCACCTCTCTGAAGACGTTGAAGGATTACAACGACATATATTAGAGGGGTTCAGAGATGTACCCTTGAACCAATTTTGGTTGAAAGATCCGTAGTCCAATTTGGGGCTAAGATCTGTTAAAAGATTTATGAGCATATATGCTCAGTTAATATGAATTTGAGGACTTATGGCCAATCTTGGGCTAAGTCCAATCAAGTTAAAATGCATAACATTTATTTTGGGCTTTGGAGCCTTTATTTGGGCTTGGCCCTGACAGTGTTTTTGTCTTTTACTGAATGCTGAGCATTCATCAGAGCTCTGGGATTTGTTAAAGAACAATTTATGTTCTATCAGCGGAGCATATGGTGCGCTTGGCGCTTTGCGCCAATCAAAAAGTGCAGTGCGCTTCTGCCAAGTTGCGCATACGTGAGGGACACGTGTCGCGCTTGGCGCTAAGCGCCAGATGATGGGCGCATAGCGCCAGATGATAGGCGCTTTGCGCCAACTTATGAGCGCATTGCGCTATTAGTTCAGTGGCGCACACATGAGTGACGCGTGGTGCGCCTGGCGCTGAGCACCAGCCCATGAGCGCAGTGCGCTATTTTAAGAGCGCAAAGCGATAACTGTTAAGTGGCGCCTACGTGAAGGACACGTGTTGCGCTTAGCGCTGAGCGCCAGACAATGAGCGCAGTATGCTATGTTTGGAGCGCTGAGGCTCTGTAGCGCTTTGCGCTAGATGTAGAGCACTGAAGTGCTTTTAAATTAAGAGCGCTATAGCTCTTCTTTTATGCAACTTAGATCATTTTGCGCCCTGAGAGTTAAATTCTCTTTTTATAAGAGACTTTGTCTCAAAGTTCTAAGAACAAAGTTCTTATTTTATAACTGATGTTTCAATCTCTTATTTTAGTGGAAGGCATTGCCTTTATGGATCTTTAATCCTAAGAGAATTGAATTATCCCCCCTTTTATAATGAGATGATCTCTGAAAGACAATTGGTCTTATAGATCCATGATCTGTGAGAAGAATTATGTTCTTCTTCTTATGATGAGATCTTTTGATCTCTTTGTGAAAGACCTCGGTCTTATAGATCTATGATCTGTGAGAAAGAAGTAAACTCTTCTTTTTATTTTTCTTGTGAGATGATTTCATCTCTCTGTTCATCATCATTTTTTACCTTGAAGAAAAATCTTCTTTCTCTGAGAGCTTGGCTCTTCTTTGTGAAAGCTCTCAAAACTTATGGGGGGTTTCTCTCTATGCTTCTGTATATGAGACTCGAAGTCTGGGGGTCTTTTTATAGGGTGAGCTGATCTGTTCAATCAGTTAAGGAGATCTTTTCTTCAATTGATTCGGGGAATTTCCCATCGTTGGATCTTTGATCCAAAGGCTTCTGATTTACAGAAGGAAATCTTCTTGTTTTTAACAAGATTGGGAAATCTTTCCATACAAAATTTATTCTGTATTTTGGTGATTTTTAATCACCATTGGATCATTGATCCAACGGTGCTCTGGTTTACAGAGCACAATCTTGTTGTTTGGAAAGATTTTGAGGAATCTTTCCTTAACAGAATTTAATTCTAATTAATTAATGATTTATCATTATTATTATTAGATCTTTGATCTGACTGTGGGGAGCTTTTAGTTCCAGCGCTAGCACACCCGTGCTTTGCACGTGGTGCGCTGCTTAGAGTGCAGCGCACTTAGTGCTAGCGCATCCGTGCTTTGCACGTGGTGCGGTGTTTAGAGCACAGCGCACCTAGCACTAGCGCACACGTGTTTTGCACGTGGTGCGCTATTTAGGGCGCAACGCACCCAGTGCTAGCGCATCCGTGTTTTGCACGTGGTGCGCTGCTTAGAGCGCAGCACACCCAGCGCTAGCGCATCCGTGTTTTACACGTGGTGCGCTACTTAGAGCGCAGCGCACCTAGCGCTAGCGCATACGTACTTTGCATGTGGTGCGCTATTTAGGGCGCAGCGCACTTGGCGCTGCTATAAAGCGTTGCTTCAATTGTTGGAGGTGTCTTTTCACCTTCCTTTTAAGTCAAACTTATATTCCCCAGAACTTACATTTCCCAGATCTTGGAAATAGCTCCATTATGCACAAAATTTTCTGTGCCCAATCTTTATAATCAGAAGCAATGCTTCTTTCTTTTCTTATTTCCAGAGAACCATCTTAGCTATGGCTTGTAACCGCCCACATGCTCGTCGACAACCATGGGAAGCGCCCATTCAGGACATCGTTCCTCGCTTCGCTGCGCGCTTGGTGAACCCTGCTCTTACGAATGACTAATCCGACGCAGCGCTGCACGAGCTCTTGACTCATGTAGGATCTCCTCTCCCTCCCAACTCTATTTGGCTTCGGATGATCCTCATATCCGTGCTCGCGGACATTCCCTATCCTCCGGCGGAGATAACCCCAGTGATGCTCGATGCCGCTGAAGACAAGATCGAGTGCTTCTTCGAGGCGCAATTGATCACCAAAGCCCTGAGGGATTGCTCTGTTCAGTTGCTGAGCCAAATACGGGCTCATCGGGCCGTTATCTCTGCTTTCGCTGGTGAATATGGTGCTAACCGATGGGAAGCTACTCCTCACGAAGATCGTCGCTTTGACATGGTGGAAAAGATAGAGAGGGAACTAGATAATTTTATCTATATGTTTGTAAACCCCTGTACTTTTGATCCCATGCTTGGAGATCTATTTCCATTGCAATAAAATGTTTAATTAAGTGTTTTCTTCCTTTTTGTCATTATCTGTCAAGTGTTCCTCTTATTTTAATTCTTTTGTTCTTCCTCTGTCAGGCGCATATGCGCTATAGAACTTACACTATTATAAACAGGCGCAAGTAATCCTTGCGAGAGTGAAATGCTTTTGGCACTTAGCGCTCTTGGCGCTTAGCGCTTTCGTGCTTTGCACGTGAGCGCCGTTTCAGAGTCTTTGACTCTTAGTGCTGGCGCATTTGATGCTAGCGCTTTTCACGAAGCGTTGCTTCGTTTCAAATCTCGGAATTTGGACAGAGCATTGCTCTGATTGGGGAAGCAAATGCTCCCCACCGTTGCGCTTACGTGGACCACACGTGAGTGCAGCGGTGGCAGCATCACCGCCGTTGGATCAACTTTTTGGGAGTTGAAACGGCTCTCAACGTCTATAAATAAGGCCTTTGGCCCTCTGAGATAACCCTTGTTCATCTTCCTTTCTGAAAATCATTTCTCCTTCAGAGCATTGCTCTTTTCCTTATGAAATCTCTTAAGAATCAAAACTCTGTCAGACCTTTTCTTTTTGGTAAGATTCGAGTTCGTTATCAGAGCTTTGCTCTATTTGGATCATGGATTCGAAAAAGTAAACCTTTTTAGGGTTTCTTTCGACCTATTGATGAAGAATTTTTGGAATTCACTTTACGGCTCTTAAAGATTTCGAAGTTTTTATTTCTGCAGAAAGCTTTGCTTTCACGGTTTCTTGATGGATCATTACATCTTCTCGACAGAGCATTGCTCTTTAGCATTTTCGGGGAATTTTATTCCCCTATTAATTATGGTAGTTGTCATTTCTTCTGAAGAGCATTGCTCTCAATGGAGATTTACTCCTTGGCTTGAGGGGCTTAAATGGGAGTCTTTTGAGGATTTTCTTCCTTAATCGCACAAATTTGAATTTTTTTGTCGCCAGACAGAACTTGTCTTCCCGAGAACTTGTTTAAATCCCAATGTCTGATTTTCTTCATCACTAATCTTTCAATGATGTTTCTTTTCAGGCATTATGGCTGTTCATTTATATGATCTCGATGAGATTATCTCTTATGGAGACATCCGCTCACTAGGCCATTCCCAAGACCAAGAATTCACAAACGCCCAGGGCGCTGAAATTATGGGTCTCTTTGATGCATACAATGGTTTATTGCTTCCACGTCGTTCCTCTCTCTTGAAGCTTATTGTGGGAGCGATCTGGGGAGCACTTCCTCTATTCTATGCTGGCATGCCGCTTAAAGCATTAGACGATGCTGAAGATAAGGTGCATTCGGTGTATCTGATGGGCTTAATCTCAAAGAAAAGGCAAGACCACCTCGTTGATATCCTGCATCGAGCTTTTCAACAATCGGCGATACTCGCTGCCTATCGAAGGGTGGAGGACATCGGTGGGGATCCTGATACTTGTGATCGTGAGAGGGTGCATATGAAGATGGTCCGAGAGGCCCAAAAAGTTTTGGATGTTCTTACTTTTGAATTCCTCAATCCATAACCTGGATTTGATGTCCTGCCATTGTAAACATTTTAATGGCGTTTTTGTTTACCGCTTTCACTCATGTAAGAATTTTCTGAAGTATGAATGCCAAGCATTTCCATTTCCATGTGTTTATTTTATGCTTTCTTCTTTTTTCTTTGTTCCGGCATGTTACTTTATTAAGCGTAGCCTGTAGTTGATAGAGAGCATTTCATTTTGAATTCTTCGAGAGGTAGCGAGGGCTTAGGAAGCAGGTTCAGATCTGCTGCCAAGGCTTTTCAACTTCATGATCCGCGAGGGTCTCATAAAACTTTTCTCCCTACGAGTCATGAGGATCTCATAGGTGTATTTTCTCTTTAGGAATCGTGAGGATTCCTAAGTGCGTTTTCTCTTAGGAGTCATAAGGATCTCACAAGAAAGTTTTCTTCCTTACGGGTCGAGAGGTCCCGTAAGCGATTGATGAGGTTGACATTATCCGCATTTCACGGAGTCAGAAGTTTCTCTGGGCGTTTCGCACGGGGTCGAGATTGACTCTAGCCGTGTTCCACGGGACCAGGATTGATTTTCTCTGGATGCTTCCCACGGGGTCAGGATTGACATAGCCATGTTCCGCAAGGACCAAGATCCGCTCTGGACGCTTCCCACGGGGTCAAGATTGACATAGGCCGTGTTCCACTAGACCAGGATTTTCTCTGGATGCTTCCTATGGGGTCAGGATTGACATAGACCGTGTTCTGCAAGGACCAGGTTCTGCTCTGGACGCTTCCCACGGGGTCAAGATTGACATAGGTCGTGTTCCACTAGACCAGGATTTGCTCTGGACGCTTCCCACGGGGTCGGGATTGACATAGGCCGTGTTCCATTAGACAGGATTTGCTCTGGATGCTTCCCACGGGGTCAGAATTGACATAGCCGTGTTCCGTAAGGACCAGGTTCCGCTCTGGACGCTTCCTACGGGATCATGATTGACATAGGCCGTGTTCCACTAGACCAGGATTTGCTCTGGATGCTTCCCACGGGGTTAGGATTGACATAGGTCGTGTTCCGCAAGGACCAGGTTCCGCTCTGGACGCTTCCCATGGGTCAGGATTGACATAGGCCGTGTTCCACTAGACCAGGATTTGCTCTGGATGCTTCCCATGGGGTCAGGATTGACATAGGCCGTGTTCCGCAAGGACCAGGGTTGGTTGACTTTATCCGCATTTCACGGAGTCGGGGGTTGACTCTCGGTTGTCTGTGCACCACGGAGTCATGGAACTGGGAATTGCCGCGGTTCCGCTTTGCTTGATGTTGCGTCTGTTGTCATGAGACGAATGTTGAGATGATCTCTAGGCTGTTTGTGAACCGTCGAGCCTTGGCTCTCTTTCAGATGAAGCCTAGAGGGAAGGTATGGTTCTCTCTTTGTTTGTGCCCCTGGATTGTATACAGGGATCGATGTAATCTCACCTGTAAGGCAAAAGTTTCATTTTATATATTTTCTTTCCGTGATGCTCTATCATTTCAGCTTTTATATCGCGAAAGTCGTGATTGCCCAATCATTTCGGCTATTTTGTATTTATTTACTCGCTGCTTTTTATTGCGAGTTGCCCAATCATTTCGGCTATTTTGTATGCATACATTTTTACTTGCTGATTCTGTTGCAAGTTGCCCCATCATTTCGGCTATTTCGTATGCATTTGTGGCTCGCTGTTTTTTCACTGCGAATTTAAGATTTGATACCGATTTAGGCATTAGCATCGCTACAACTGGGATATTGCCAGGAGCGAATCATCAGTTGCCTTTGTCGATGTCAAACAAAGGTGGTTTAGTAAATAGGGTTAGGATCCTGTCAACTAAGGCTTTTGACTTCATGAGCCGTAAGGGTCTCATAAAGGTATTTCTCCCTATGAGTCGTGAGGATCTCGTAGGTGCATTTTCTCCTTAAGAATCGTGAGGAGTCTTAAGTGTATGGTCTCTTATAAGTCGTAATGATCTTACAAGAGTATTTCTCCTTATAAGTCGAGAGGACTTACAAGGGTTGTTCACCATGTAAACATATCCCTAGTCGCTGGTGGGACTTTGTTAGGGAAATGATTATTCGCGCCCATGGATTGTATACAAGGGTCAATTCTGAACCGCTTGTAGGGCCAAATTGGAGGTTGTGATGGCTTAAGAACAGGTTCAGATCCCTGTAGCTTAAGGCTTTTGAATCTTATGAGTCGTGAGGGTCTCATAAGAGGGTTCTCCCTACGAGTCATGAGGATCTCGCAAGTGTAATTTCTCCTTAGGAATCGTCGGGATCCCTAAGTGTGTTGCTCCTTTGTGAGTCGTAAGGATCTCACGCAGGTGGTTTTTCCTTACAGGGTCGAGAGGACCTTGCAAGTGTCTTTCAACGAGGTT
Source organism: Agapanthus africanus (assembly GCA_030015575.1). Taxonomy (NCBI): domain Eukaryota; kingdom Viridiplantae; phylum Streptophyta; class Magnoliopsida; order Asparagales; family Amaryllidaceae; genus Agapanthus; species Agapanthus africanus. The sequence goes on along the minus strand of CM057339.1, from coordinate 176,679,773 downwards.
GCGCCCTTTCGGGTTTTCACAAAACTCGCCGGCAGTCCTGCTGTTTTTACTCACGGAGCCATTTCGGATTTTCATCCGTGCCCATTTTACTTATAGACATACCGTTTTTTTATATATTTTTTGGCACCCTTAGGATGCTGCGGTCCGTAGTAGTTTATCGACGTTTCGGTCAATAGCCAGTTTTAAGTGGTCCATTGTTAGTTTAAGGACGTTTCGGTCCATTGTTAGTTTTAGGACATTTCGGTCCGTCGTTAGTTTAAAGACGTTTCGGTCCGTCGTTAGTTTAAAGACGTTTTGGTCCGTAAGCCGGCTACTACTTATAGAGTTTGGGCTTAGAATGATAGCGAGAGGACATAGGCGTCGTCATCTATCGTTGACTTAGGCCGTGACTCGTCAGGCGTAGTATTTTTTCAGGAAGCGACCGTTTATTGGCCTGAAAGGTCTTTCACCATGCATGTCCATGAGTAGATATGCTCCATCCTGGTAGACTTTGTCTATGATATACGGGTCTTCATAGTTCGGCTCGAACTTCCCTCGCTTGGCACGATTAGGGATCATAGGTCTTTTGACCACTAGCATGAGTTCGCCTTGATGGAATGTTCTTGGCCTAGTCAATCTTTTGTATGAACCCGTCATCTTTGCTTTAGGAGCCTCCAGATTTTGTTGCGCCATGAGCCGGGTTTCATCAAGGGCGTCAAGCTCCTCAAGCCGAAGGTGAGCATTCTCTTCGCCCGTTTGCTCGTAGTGAACCGCCACTCGCAGAGAGGGTAACTCTATCTCGAGGGGGAGTACCGCTTCTGTGCCGAATACTAGTGCATACGTCGTTGTGTTTGTGGCCGTTTTGAACGTAGTTCGATACGCCCAGAGAGCTTCATGCAGTCTCTCATGCCAGTCCTTTTTATTTCGAGACACCATTTTTTTCATGATCTTCGTCAAAGTATTGTTGAAAGCCTCAGCTAGACCGTTAGCTCGGGGATTATAGACTGAAGAGTATCTCCAGTCTATGTTATGCCATTGTGCGAAGTGGCTGATCTTGTGTCTTCTGTAGGCTGACCTGTTATCGAAGATAATTTGTCGCGGAGTGCCGAACCAGTAAATGACGTGTGTCTTGAAGAAATAGAGAATGTTCTTTGTCTTCACCTCTCTTAGTGTTACTGCTTCTGCCCACTTAGAGAAATAATCAGTTGTCGCTAATATGAACCGATGTCTTCTGGATGATGCCGGTTCGATGGGCCCAATTATGTCAGTTCCCCACATTTCGAACGGCCAGCGAGCCACCGTTGGGTGTAGCGGATTTGGATGCTGATGAATAAATTCACCGTGAATCTGGCACGAGTGGTACCGCTTCGCGTATTCGAGGTAGTCTTGGATCATCGTGGGCCAATAGTAGCCCATCCTTTTGATCTTTAGTTTCATCTTCGGCCCGGCTTGGTGAGAACCGCAGAGTCCGTCGTGAGTTTCTTGGACAACTCTCTTTGCTTCTTCCGGTCCCAGGTATCTTAGCCATAAAGAGACAAATGATCTCTTATACAGAGTATCATTGACAAAGGCAAAAGACAGAGCTCGTTTCATGAGCTGATGTCTTGAGGATGCATCTTCAGGCGTTCGACGGGATTTGAAATAGTCTATAAAGACTTCTCTCCAATCCTTAGTCTTTTCCTGATCTTTTATTTGTAGGGACGTTTGCTCGGTCGCTCTCTTTTCTTCGGAAGATTCCGGAGATATTTCTGCCGGTGCAAGAACCCGACGACTTTGCACAATGATCCTCACGTCATCGAGGTTCTCATCAGCCAGTTCTTTAGCGAGTTTGGCTAACGCATCCGCTTTGCTATTTTCCGCACACGGTATACATTCCAGGGCGTAGGAAGGAATTTGAGTCAGCAGTTGCTGCACTCTCTCACCGTATTTCACTAACTCTGGTTTGCACGTTTTATAGTCGCCGTTTACTTGACTAACGACCAACTGGGAGTCTCCGTATATGAGGAGGTTTTCAATTCCCATGTCGACAACGATCTCAAGACCTGCTATCAAAGCTTCGTATTCAGCTTCGTTGTTTGTCTTCGGTTCTGTCAAGGAAAAGGAAAAGTGCATTATCCCTTCTTGTGGAGTCACGAAGACGAGGCCTACCCCGGATTTGATTATGGGGATGCTTTGCTTGCGCTTCTTCATGGAAGATGCTCCATCAAAGTAAAGTTCCCACTGGGCATCATTCTCTCTTCTCTCCCCGTCGATCGTGTCAAACGCGTGCTCGTCTGGCAATTCGCAGTTCAAGGGAGAGTCGGCAGGTATCGGATGCTCAGCGAGGAAGTCGGCGATGGCTTGGCCTTTCACTGCCTTGAGGGGACGATAAGTTATCGAGAACTCCATCAAGAGCAGGGCCCATTTAGTGAGCCGTCCCGTTAATATAGCCTTTGACATTAAATATTTGAGAGGATCCACCTTCGATATGAGATGGACCTCATGTGCCAAATCATAGTGTCTGAGCTTCGTTATCGCGAAGATCAATGCCAGGCATTGTTTTTCGATGGGAGAATAATTGCTTTCTTCCCCCAGTAGAACTCGACTCAAATAGTAGATCCTTCCCTTGGTCGTTCTCTTGTGCCCACAGCGCGTCTAAGGAACCTTCGAGGGCCGTTGTATATAGGACGAAGGCTTTTCCTTTAACGGGAGCGGCCAATACTGGCGGATTCTGCAAGTATTGCTTGATTTCGTCCAGTGCGCTTTGGTATTTGCGATCCCAAACGAACGGGGTTCCCTTCTTCATTAGGTGACTGGAAGGACGACACTTGCTGGAGAGATTGGCTATAAATCGCCGGATATACGTGAGCTTTCCTTGGAGACACCGCAGTTTCTTAAGAGTCCTTGGCGGAGGCATTTCCATGATCGCCTTGATCTTTGACGGGTCTATCTCGATGCCTCGGTGGAGGACGACGAATCCTAGGAATTTGCCCGGGGAAACTCCGAACGCGCATTTGAGAGGGTTCATTTTCAAGTTATATTTCCGAATGCGCTGAAATACGATCTTCAGATACTCTAAATGTTCATCGTATGATTTGCTTTTAACTACGAGGCCGTCGATATAGCATTCAACGATTTCATGTATGAGGTCATCGAAGATTTTCGTCATGGCCCTCTGATAGGTGGCACCGGCGTTCTTTAGACCGAAAGGCATCACCTTGTAGCAGAATATGCCCAAAGGGGTCCGGAAAGCGGTATGCTTCTGGTCCTCGGGATGCATCTTTATCTGATTGTATCCTGATGAGCCGTCCATAAAGGAGAAGACTTCGTGAGTGGACGTATTATCTATCATCAGCTCAGTGACCGGTACTGGAAAGTCGTCCTTCGGACAAGCTTTGTCAAGATCCCGAAAGTCCACATATATGCGCACCGTCCCATTTTTCTTTATCACCGGGATGATGTTGGTGATCCAATCAGGATATTGAACTTCTTGGATGAAGCCGGAGTCGATTAGCTTCTTGACCTCGGCATTGATGCTCATCTCAAGCTCAAGCCGCATTCTTCTTGGTGCTTGTTTGATCGTATTGACGTCCGGAGATATCGCCAATTTGTGCACCGCAATCTATGGATCTAGTCCCAACAGCTCGGAATAGTTCCATGCGAAGCAATCTTTATACTGCATGATCGCGTTTTTAAGCATAGCCTCCTTTTCCTCAGACAACAGTTCACTGACGAACGTCGGCCGTGGGTCATTTGCCGTTCCTAAGTCGATTTTTCTGAGGTCATCTGCAGTAGTATATATTCCATCTTCCAGCTCTTTTGGCGCTGGTGAATATAGAGAGGTTATCTATATTCTCCGGTTCTTCTTCTGATAGCGTTATCACGTGACAGGTGCGGGATCGCTTCCAAGACCGATGTTGATTCGGCTCTACTCTCATGGCTTTGGGTTCATGCTTCTGCGGCGGGGTTACCTTCCAACTGCTGGATAAAGCGAACTTGCCTTGCTGATATTGGTCTTCTACCCAGTCTTTAAATGTGAAGCAGTCTTCGAGAGGATGCCCTATCGCTCGGTGATAGGAGCAATAGTCTGGATGATAAACCTCACTTGCTTGCTCGGGGTGCTTAGACTCCGGGAGCGTCATCATCTGATGTTTTATGACAAGATCGAATATCTTTCATGTCATGTCTTGGGAAAAGAGTATACTCGGCCCATCTTTTTTACAAGAGACGAATCCAGGCTGCTCGATTCTTGATCGCGGGGCTTCTTGGTCCCGCTTTGTCGCTGTCGAACGCCTTTTCCATTCTTAGGTTTATTTTTGCCTCTGCGTTGGGTATTTTGTATGACGGGTTGACGAGGAAGAACATTTTCATTTTTCGCAGCCTGCTGACGGAGGCGTTGCGTTCTGGCTTTCTCGTAGATGGCCATTTCGCGATTATGGTCGTCTCGAACCTTTTGACCCGCTTTCCTTATAAGCTTGTTCATTTGTTTTTCGAATGATGGGCTTGGCATTTTCATGACGGGAGCTCGTTTTGGTTCAGGGTTAGCATCTTCCCACAGAGCATCTCCTTCTTCGTCGAAGTCATGTATGAAGTAGCAATCGCGGAATAGCTCCCGTTTCTTGGATTGAACATATCCAAGCCCGATCGTTTCCATTCTCCCGTTGGGCAACTTTCGTTGAGTTCCGGGGACGTTCCAAATCCTGTTATAGAACTGTGCTTGTCGAGCAGTTTGCTTAAGGGGTATACCTTGGCGTCTCAAGAGCCTCTTCAATCCTTCTGTGTAGTATCTGGGCAGTCGGATGGGCTGAAGTCTGTCAAGTATCGAGTCAGCACCATGCCAGACTTCTTTCTCCACTTTAGTTTCTATGGATTGATAAAAGAGGATTGCCTTTTCATTTCTTCGCCTGAGAGGGACGTAGAACGTCTGCAGTTTTTGCACATTATAGATATCAAGTGCGTCGAGCTCTTTGTAATGCCCGCGGAACCATGGAGATTTGCAAGCTCCGGTCATCATCAGCGAAGGCTTGAATTGATGGCCGAACAGAAAATACGGCATTGACTTCATCTTCCGAGTCGCTGCCGAAGATCAACATAGGGGTGGATGGTCCTGGTTTGTGGTATTGGGGTGGCCCCGAATAAACTATTTCTTCTTCCCCCTCAGTATCACTCCCGAAGACCGGAATAGTGGTGATAGCTATGTTCTTGTCCTCCGGTTTGCAACATCTTTCTGTGTCTTCAAAATCAGGCAGGAAGTATTTGGCATCCTCATATTTGCGGACTTCGTTCACGGAGAATGGGTTTAGTTGCCCCGTCACAGTGTACTCGAGACCATCTTTGAAGTACTTCATACACTGATGTTGTGTAGAAGGGATAATGTTGTACTCGTGTAACTAGGGCCTGCCGAGCAAAGCATTGTAACATGTCTTAGCGTCAATGACGTGAAATTTGATGTCCGTAACGAGCAGCCCAAAGCGTAACGTTAATATCACAGACCCGAGCGTCCGTGATGACTGGGAGTCAAACCCGGAGATGGTGATTTTATCACGAGCGAGGTGTTGAACGCTCATGAAGATTTCCTTCAACACTCTTACATTGAGGAGATTGACGGAGGACCCATTGCCAACCAGGATCTTGCCTATCTTGATATCATGACAGTATCCTGAGACATAAAGGGGACGGTTATGCTCGCACATCCCGAGGAGGAGATCTTCATCGCCAAAGGTGATATCAGCTGTGTGCACTTCTTCCAACTCATCCTTCATCTTTTCTTCGGCGAGGAAAGTTTGGAATTGCTCGGCCTCTTGCAGTGCCTTGATCAAAGAATTTCTTGCTTCTTTTGATAACAAGAGGGCATCGAGAATGCTTAGCTGCGAAGGTAGCTTCCTCAAGTGTGCCAAAAGGTTGTAATCCACCTTGTTTTTCTTCGGCGAGTCCTTAGCTGTCAGCTCTTCGACTACTTGATCATCGAGGGTGATATCTTCAGGGACCTTTTCTTTCCCCTTATATTTTTTATTCGATCCCTTGTTTGCGGGTCCGAGATTCTTTTCAGGTAATGTGCGATTGCGCAACCGAATGTTCTCGCAACTCTTCGGTTCTTCCTCTTTTCCCGAGGTGGATTCTTTGAATAGACGGCCAAGAGCTATTTCTTCCTCAGAATCGCTCCCAAAGGTGAGAACTTGCGATCCCCCAGCGTCGACCATGTGATAGTTGCCGGCAGTTCTTTTACGCTCCTCGGTCGTATTTCTTTGCTCCCGATGAATTTTGCGTTTCATCGGCTTGAAATGTTGTCGGTGAGCAACATATCCCTGCCACCAGCTTTTAAAAGCGTTGCACTCTTCGGTGGGGTGCTCAATCTTTTGATGATATAAGTAGTAGCTAGGATGTATATCCGCTTCATCAGGAGTGTTTCCTTCGGAGGGTGGCAGCTTCATTCCCTTCGATATGGCTTTGGCGAACCTTTTCCTCGTCTTGAACCTGCTTTTATTTCCGGCGGATGTACTTTGATCTAGTGAGAGTGTTTCGACCCTTTCGTCCAGTCGCCGGCGTTTGGCCTTTTCAAATATGGCCATCTCACGCTCCCAACCAGCTTTGCTTTTAAGAAGAGCTTCGTTTAGGAATGCATCAATCATTTCGTCTGATGGTCCTATAAGTTCCGGCTCAGGATCTGCTCCCAGTTTCTCTGCGTAAGGGGCTTCTTCATCGTGTATTGACGAGTGAGAGATCACATGGCAGCTTGCCACATAATCTTCAGGCTCATCCGATGAGTCTTCTCCATTGTTATCATCTCTGTTCTCAAGGACGTGGATGAGAAATTCTTGGAGTGTGACTTGGGTCCGTGCCTTCTGGTTATATTCTTCCGGCGTGTCAATATATTTTTGCAGGTCCGTGCGCTCGCCACTAAGCTTCACGGGCTTTTCGGTCTTCTTTTTCTTCTTCGAAGACTTTGACGGCTGGATGTGAGCGCTTTGACTATCAACACCAGTTTTTGGAGTTGGGCGCGGTTTCAGCATCCCCTCGATGATCTCGGGTTCCAGTGGATTTTTCCACCTGATCGCCAGGCATGTTTGGAGATCCTTCAGCATTCTTTTCGTCTTGGCTGAAAGAACGACCTCCCATGGAGATTCTTCTACAAAAGAGCATGATTCCCCCGGTGTGTCCGTCTTTTAGAGAGCGTGCGGCTGCGGCGGGCTTACTTTCCAATTCTCGGACAATGTGAACTTTCCGTGTTGGTATTGTTAGTTATATGTATGCCCTAGAGGCCATTGTTGTACATATGATGTATATTATAGTGGATGCTTGGATATATATAGAGAGGACTTTCTTGCTCGATATGATAGTATGCTATCTGGTTTCACTTTATCTTAACATGTTAACAAATACTGTTTTGTGATCACGTGTTGATAAAGCCCTCAGGATATGTACTCGACTACTAGAACTATGATACAGATCATATTAGTGGGGCTAGGGTAGTCTACGAGTAAATCCTATAACTGTTCCTAGTCGAGAGTGTATCGAGACAGGGCATCGATACTCCAGAGTAGGCTAGCGTATACGCATCTTGACCCATATGATGGGCGATGGATGATCCCATATCCATTGGTGTTGGACATCAAAGATGGTGTACAGGTGCTCAGTGGAGACTGGGTACACTGAACGGACTCTCCGAGAACTCCTGGATGGTATTATACCTATCGTCAGATAGCAGTTCTCCGGTAACACTGGTACAGGTTAGTCTGTAGACCTGAGATCGTCATAGAGTCTTGTGTGATTCCCACTGTGCTTTGATTTTCACCTTACCACGTCCAAGAGGGTGTACAAAACGGTGGCTTTTGGGTACAGTCCCGAATCATATGGAGGCAATGAGCGATAGGAGGGGTTTCGTCTCTCCCGTTATAGGGAGTTGATGTTGTGCTGTGTTCGATTGGCTATAACCGGAAGTCCTTGGCCAGGGCTGATATAGAGATTTACTGGTAAGAGTTATCAGTAGTTTCTCGACCCGTTATGAGCCTTACATCGACACGACTTATCGGTTACTGGGGTCTGACGTTTACCACCCCTAGACTAGATATGAAACATATCAGACGAAGAGATCGGACTGTACGGGAGTGTTACTGATTGGATTCACAGGAGAATGTACATGCTTTCTTGTTGATCTTCTGATCGCTTAATACCTGGGTGGCTGTTACGTTTAGCTCACCGCTTGCAGCTTGTGGGTGTTTGATATGATCATCACCCACTGCTGGCGTATTGACGATTCTTTAAAGTCCTACACAGAGGTTTCCTAGCTCAGGTAAAACGGAGTAGGAGCACATATGTGATATGTGCGGAACCGAGAATAATACGATATGAGATACCGTATTCTATTCTCGTGATATATGATATCGTTCAGGTATATGTGATATAGCCGGGTCATCGGATCAAGTGTTGATTCGATGAATCGGTACATGTTATATTAGTCGGTTATATGCGATATAGCCGGATTGTCGGATCAAGTGTTGATTCGATAATTTAATGTATAATTATATATGTGATATATTACATTACATTAACTAATATAAGCTCGCTTTATTGATTCATTTTCTCACCGGATAACACATTGATATATATGCGATATATGTTAATTGTATTGTTTTCTTTTGTTACAAAAATATATTATGTATGCGATATATAATATTATAACAAGTTTTGATTACAAATGCAACATGATTTGTGGAGATTAAACAAGTTTGGGTTTGATTTGGGTTAGCATTTGGGTTAGCTTTTTCATGAAGCTTTCTTTTGTTTTTAGCTTAGATATTTTGTGTTGATATTTTGTGTAGATATTTCTTAACCCAACCCAAACCCTTTACCCTAGTTTATTCTCTATAAGGGTCAAGCCTTCATTCTTAACCCATGGTTGGTTTTGTAACCATAACAATAATTTATTATTCATCACAAAAGTTTTCTTTTTCTTTTTCCTCCTTGAAAAAGCTTGCTAGCTTTTTACATATGATGATTTAGTGTGAGAAATTGAAAACAAAAGAGAGATAAATTCTTACTTCATCATCCTCATCTTTTCTAGCCACTTAGATTAGGGTGTTCACTTCACTAATACTTGATTAGAGAAGTGAGGGCTTGAGTTTAAGATTTTTCAAGGTAGATCATCTTCGAAAAGGAAGACTTCAAGCAAGCATTGCTCATTCGACTTGTGGAGCCTCTCTAGAGTTCGGAAGTTCATGGATCGCGGTGAAGGGACTACTACACGAAGCTTATGAAGCGAAGGAACGAACTACAAAGGTTATAATCCCTTTCTCTTAGATGTAAAGTTGTTTACATGCAAGTTAAACCTAATTCTCTAGTTAAGATCTTGGTTAGGGTTTGTTTAGCGCCCCAAAAATTTTAAAGTAGCACGATTGATGCTTGCTAAAACCTTCACAAGGTGCTATGCTAACCCTACAGTGGTATCAGAGCCAAGCTAGAGCATTAGTTGTTGTCTAGACGAAGTTAGAAGTCCGATCGAACCCCGAAACACCGAGAATTGACCCCTTGCTGGAAATTTTTTCAAAAGTTGAAATTTTTCATATTAAAAATACTCAGAAAATCATGCAGCGAATTTTATGGACCCACCTGAAGAAAGTGTCCCTAACTCGCTACAGTGACCGCGTAACCGCGTCCAAAACCTGGTTTTGGCGGCGGTTCCGCGGCGCCACTGTGGAGGCTTGGGACGGGCACTTCAGCGACGGTCCATAGGTGCTGGGGCATGCTACTGGGAATTTTTATTTTCTGCTCAAGTGTTGAGCTCACTGGGGTATTTTGGGAATTCGTTGTGTGTGTCGAATTATCTAATTTCGCCTAGTTATCTGTGATGTTTATCTGTTGCCGTGATATGTTATATTGGATTGTTGTGTATTGAATAGCCGGGGGTTTTATGTGAGATGAGCGTTTTCTTTTTCATTCATGTAAAATTCATTTGTTTGTAATATTCTTTTATTGGGACACTTCCGGGTTGAGGATGATGTCACCGTTGTATATTATTTACTTTTCCGCATTAGGATAGACCCAAGTCGGAGAGCACAAGTAACCGGGTTCTAGGGTCCAGTGGGAGGCCATCTCGAGGAGTCGGGTTCGGGTCTCCTAACCCTAGAATTGGCAGGGTTACTTGCCGCTCTTGTAGGGGTTTAGGGATGTGGGTTTGGCTATTCATCGCAACTGTGGAATCCGTGTTTTATAAAGGCTCAAAATAAAACACGGATGTTCTAGTATATCCAATATTTCATATGTTGACTTTTGCTGCAATGTTCTGTGATGAGATCATATTACTGCCTGAGACGAATGCTTATACTATATGTTGATATATAAATATTGCTGCTTTCGTTTCTTCTGTGATGCTTAGGGAGCTTAAATGATGGGTTTTATTAATAAGATTAATAAAATAAAAGAAATCTAAAAGATGTTGTAGAATCAAATTTTCAAAAAGGGTAGCTACAGTTTTTGCTTTGCACAGCGGTATTTATGAAATATCCTGCACCTTATTCGATGAGGAAAGAGCCGAGATTCCTTCACCGGGAGTGACCTCTTTAGTAAAACTGGCAGATGTTACAAACTCACGGTTTAGTTTTTGATTGCTTCTTTAGTTCTTGCTTTGCACAGCGGTATTTGTGAAATATCCTGCACCTTATTCGATGAGGAAAGAGCCGAGATCCCTTCACCTGGAGTGAACTCTTTAGCGAAACTAGAAAAGCCTAAAAAACACTCCTTTTCAAAATCACTTGTTTCTACAACGATATCGAGTTCATTACGCTCATTGTTTTCTGAAAAACCCGCGTAACCCTCCGTCATTTCAGATAAAGACTATTTAGTATTCGTGCTGCGTTTGTTGACCTCTATCAAGGCGTAGTGTGCGGTAGATGATTAGTAATTATCTGTAAAGCATGAGATGTGATTGAGTTAGGGTAGTTGTACGACCTTGTTGACCTCTGTCAAGGGTCGTGCGAGTGGGTTTGATTCAATTAAGAAATGACGGGTTGAACTTGACTAGTGCACTATGGTTTGTTGACCTCTGTCAAGGTCATAGCACACTAGGGGAAAAAGTATTATCATGAATTTCAAGAGTTGAAATTTGCAATGAGATTGCATACCTTCTATGAGATAGATGGATCCTGATACCTACTGCGAGTAAGAGTTACTCCTGGGAGAATTTTACACAGGACAAATAGCCGATCAAGTAGGTTTCTCGAAAGGTGTTTACGGGGTTCTGCCTCTGGGAAAACGAGGTTTATTTTAATTAGGTCCGTGCGAAAGCACGGGGAACCTACCTCAAAGTACCAACACTGATCCGGCTGAAAGATTGGCGAACTTGTAAGGTGTAATTAATCCCGGCTAATCTTACCTTTTAGGGTTTGAAGGAAGATTTGATTAAAACAGTTGGAGCCATCCTGATTAGATAAGATAATAACCAATCTAATCTTGCAAGAGCGCACGCTAAAGTGTTTTTCTTCTCTCTCTCTCCAGGTAGCGACCATGTCAGGCCTTAATCAAGATAATAACATGGATGTATTGACCAAACCCGCTTGTTATACTCAGCAGGGGAACGTTGGTTCCGTTCTTTCTTATAATTGTTATAAGACTAAACAGGAAATAGGGGAATACCAGAATTCACACGCCGCCCAAACGAAGAATAAACATGTTGATGTATCTTCTTCGGATGTGTTAGTTACCGAGAACTGTTTCTCAGTTCACTCTATGTCCTGGGCATTAGATACCGTATCAGGATCCCACATATGCAATATATTGCATGGGCTAACGAAAGGTAGAGAACAGGGATTGGGTGATCATTCCGTAAGAGTAGGGAATGGTGCAAATGTTGCAGCCAAAGCAGTTGGCGAATATCACCTTGTATTACCAAGTGGTAATACATCGATTCTGAACGAATGCTATTATATACCGAACATGATATGCAACATTATATCAGTTTCTTTATTAAGTAAAGAAGGATATAATTTTGTAGTACAGGATAATGTTATGAACATTTTCCTAAATCAAAAGTTGATTGGATCAGGCTAGTTAAATAATGGTATATACATTCTAAATCAAAACACAATTCTTAATATACAGAACACACACAAGAGGAAAAGTTCAGAAATGAACGAATCTTTCTTGTGGTATTGTAGACTTGGTCATATCAATGCGACACGACTAGATAAGTTATATAAAGATGGTTATTTAAATGCGCTCGAATTATCATCTTATGAAACTTTCCATTCATGTCTCAAAGGCAAAATGACTAAAACTCCGTTTAGTGGACACGGAGAAAGAGTTACGGAACTCTTGGGACTGATACATAGTGATGTATACGGTCCCATGTTTACACATGCTAGGAATGGTTCCTCATACTTCATTACATTCACTGACGATCTCTCAAGATATGGATATGTGTTCCTGTTGAAACACAAGTCCGAAGCTTTTGAGAAATTCAAAGAATATAAACACGAAGTCGAGAACCAAATGGGTAAAAGTATTAAGATCCTTCGATCTGATCGAGAAGGAGAATACTTGAGCAATGAGTTCCTGGACTATCTAAAAGAGAATGGGATTCTCTCTCAGCTTACTCCTCCCTATACACCACAGCACAACGGTGTATCGGAGCGGAGGAATCGCACCCTATTAGATATGATGCGCTCTATGATGAGCATTGCTAAGTTGCCTATTTCCTTTTGGGGTTATGCGCTTGAAGCAGCAGCATACCTATTGAATCAGGTTCCATCAAAATCTGTACCTACCACACCATATGAGATATGGAGTGGGAAGAGACCATGTCTTAAACGAGTTAAGATATGGGGTTGTCCGGTCTTTGTCAAAAGGCAAAATCTGGACAAACTCGAGGTACGATCAGTTCTGTGTAAGTTTGTAGGATATCCTAAACATTCAAATGGATATCTATTCTACTACAGTGAACAACAAAAGGTGTTTGTTGCTCAGCATGCCACCTTTTTAGAAAAGGATGTTTTGGTAAAAGAAATTAGTGGCGAAGAGGTAGAACTGGAAGAAGTTCCAACAGCACAAACTGCGACTGAAGATTTAATAGAACCAGAGGATTCAGTAGTTCCCGACGAACCCCCGCCTCTCCGCCGATCTAGTAGGGTTTCTTATCCACCTGAAAGATACTAAGGTTTTCTCATTGATGGTGGGAGCGAGGATTGCATCATGGAAGATGATGACCCGACTAGCTTCGAGCAGGCCATTACGAGTGGGGACTCTGTGAAATGGATGGATGCAATGAGAAATGAGATGGAATCCATCTACACCAACAAAATATGGACTTTGGAAGTTGCTCCTGAAGGGGTAAAACCCATTGGGAGCAAATGGATCTTTAAGAAGAAACTTGGTGTAGATGGAAAAGTTGAGACTTTCAAAGCTAGACTTGTTGCAAAGGGTTTTCGTCAACGACCAGTTGTGGATTATGACGAAACCTTTTCTCCAGTGGCTATGCTTAAGTCCATCCGGATCTTACTTGCCATTGCTGCATACCATGACTACGAAATCTGGCAAATGGATGTTAAGACCGCCTTTCTAAATTGTGATTTGGAAGAGTGCGTTTACATGACTCAGCCAGAGGGCTTCGTAGACAGTGGGAGCGACGGAAAGGTGTGAAAGCTGCTTAAATACATCTACGGGTTAAAGCAGGCGTCGCGGAGTTGGAACATCTGTTTTGATGTGGTAGTCAAAGAGTTTGACTTCATCAAAAACATAGATGAACCTTGTATATACAAGAAGGTTGCAGAGAGTAAGGTTGTCTTCCTTGTATTTTACGTGGATGGCATACTCTTGATAGGAAATGATATTCCTATGCTGCACTCGTTCAAGCTCTTCTTATCACATAGATTCTCAATGAAAGATCTAGGTGATGCCTCCTGCATTTTGGGAATTAAGATCTATATAGATAGATCTAGACGGATACTGGGATTGTCCTAATCCAGGTACATTGACACCATACTAAAAATGTTTAGTATGGAAGAATCCAAGCGTGGGAACTTACCCACGATCTCTGGACTCACTCTCTCCAAAGAGATGTCTCCCAAGATTGATTTGGAAAGAGCTCGCATGCAAGGGATACCCTATGCTTCGGCAGTAGGCTCTATCATGTATGCGATGCTATGTACCAGACCCGATGTAGCATACTCACTAAGTGTAGTGAGTAGGTATCAAGCAGATCCTGGAGAGAATCACTGGACAGCTGTGAAGAACATTCTCAAGTACTTGAGAAGGACTAAAGAGATGTTCTTGGTGTATGGTAACGGAGAACTCCAGGTGGAGTCCTTTACCAATTCGAGCTTCCAAAGTGATAAGGACGACTCTAAGTCGCACTCGGGATTTGTCTTTACCCTAAATGGAGGGGCGGTTTGTTGGAAGTGTTCCAAACAGGAAACCGTGGCAGACTCGACGATGGAGGCTGAATACATCGCTGCCAACGATGCTGCCAAAGAGGCTGTCTGGATAAAGAAGTTTGTCACTGAACTTGGTGTGGTTCCGCCCATTGAGTATCCAATACCTCTGTATTGTGATAACAATGGAGCTGTGTCTTTGGCCAAGGAACCCAGGTCCCATCAGAAGTCCAGACATATTCTGAGGCGGTATCACCTGATCCGGGAGATAGTTGATCGCCGGGAGATCGAGGTCAGGAGAGTTGATACGAAGGACAATACTGCGGATCCACTCACAAAGGCCATTCCTCAGATACAATTTGAGAGACTCTTCGGGATGTTGGGTATGAGATACTACAACAGCTGGCTTTAGTGCAAGTGGGAGATTGCTAGTTATATGTATGCCCTAGAGGCCATTGTTGTACATATGATGTATATTATAGTAGACGCTTGGATATATATAGAGAGGACTTTCTTGCTCGATATGATAGTATGCTATCTGGTTTCACTTTATCTTAACAAGTTAACAAATACTGTTTTGTGATCACGTGTTGATAAAGCCCTCAGGATATGTACTCGACTACTAGGACTATAATACAGATCATACTAGTGGGGCCAGGGTAGTCTACGAGTACAATCTATAACTGTTCCTAGTCGAGGGTGTATCGAGACAGGGCATCGATACTCCAGAGTAGGCTAGCGTATACGTATCTTGACCCATATGATGGGTGATGGATGATCCCATATCCATTGGTGTTGGACATCAAAGATGGTGTACGGGTGCTCAGTGGAGACTGGATACACTGAACGGACTCACCGAGAACTCCTGGATGGTATTATACCTATCGTCAGATAGCAGTTCTCCGGTGACACTGGTACATGTTAGTCTGTAGACCCGAGATCTTCATAGAGTCTTGTGTGATTCCCACTGTGCTTTGATTTCCACCTTACCATATCCAAGAGGGCGTGCAAAACGGTGGCTTTTGGGTACAGTCCCGAATCACATGGAGACAATGAGCGATAGGAGGGGTTTCGTCTCTCCCGGTATAGGGAGTTGATGTTGTGCTGTGTTCGATTGGCTATAACTGGAAGTCCCTGGCCAGGGCTGATATGGAGATTTACTGGTAAGAGTTATCAGTAGTTTCTCGACCCGTTATGAGCCTTACATCGACACGACTTATCGGTTACTGGGGTCTGACGTTTACCACCCCTAGACCAGATATGCAACATATCAGAGGAAGAGATCGGACTGTACGGGAGTGTTACTGATTGGATTCACAGGAGAATGTACATGCTTGCTTGTTGATCTTCTGATCGCTTAATACCTAGATGGCTGTTACGTTTAGCTCACCGCTTGCAGCTTGTGGGTGTTTGATATAATCATCACCCACTGCTGGTGTATTGACGATTCTTTAGAGTCCTACACAGAGGTTTCCTAGTTCAGGCAAAACGGAGTAGGAGCACATATATGATATGTGCGGGACCGAGAATAATACGATATGAGATACCGTATTCTATTCTCGCGATATATGATATCGGCCGGGTATATGTGATATAGCCGGGTCATCGGATCAAGTGTTGATTCGATGAATCGGTACATGTTATATTAGTCGGTTATATGCGATATAGCCGGATTGTCGGATCAAGTGTTGATTCGATAATTTAATGTATAATTATATATGTGATATATTACATTACATTAACTAATATAAGCTCGCTTTATTGATTCATTTTCTCACCGGATAATACATTGATATATATGCGATATATGTTAATTGTATTGTTTTCTTTTGTTACAAAAATATATTATATATGTGATATATAATATTATAACAAGTTTTGATTACAAATGCAACATGATTTGTGGAGATTAAACAAGTTTGGGTTTGATTTGGGTTAGCATTTGGGTTAGCTTTTTCATGAAGCTTTCTTTTGTTTTTAGCTTGGATATTTTGTGTTGATATTTTGTGTAGATATTTCTTAACCCAACCCAAACCCTTTACCCTAGTTTATTCTCTACAAGGGTTAAGGCTTCATTCTTAACCCATGCTTGGTTTTGTAACCATAACAATAATTCATTATTCATCACAAAAGTTTTCTTCTTCTTCTTCCTCCTTGAAAAAGCTTGCTAGCTTTTTACATGTGATGATTTAGTGTGAGAAATTGAAAACAAAAGAGAGCTAAATTCCTACTTCATCATCCTCATCTATTCTAGCCACTTAGATTAGGGTGTTCACTTCACTAATACTTGATTAGAGAAGTGAGAGCTTGAGTTTAAGATTCTTTAAGGTAGATCATCTTCGAAAAGGAAGATTTCAAGCAAGCATGGATCATTCGGCTTATGGAGCCTCTCTAGAGTTCGGAAGTTCATGGATCGCGGTGAAGGGACTACTACTCGGAGCTTATGAAGCGAAGGAACGGACTACAAAGGTTGTAATCCCTTTCTCTTAGATGTAAAGTTTTTTACATGCAAGTTAAACCTAATTCTCTAGTTAAGATCTTGGTTAGGGTTTGTTTAGCACCCTAAAATTTTTAAAGTAGCATGATTGATGCTTGCTAAAACCTTCACAAGGTGCTATGCTAACCCCACAGGTATTGGTCTTCGATCCAGCCTTTAAAGACGAAGCAATCTTCAATTGGATGGCTTACCGTTTGATGGTAGGGGCAATAATTGGGACTATTAGTCTCACCGGGTTGCAATGGGCGTTTTGGATTTGGCAAATTAATGAGCCTATTGCGCACCGCTAGCTCGAACAATCTCCTCGTTTTGTTCCGGGGAAATGAATAAGGGCGCTTTATTTTCTCATTTTAGTATCGCCGTCTCTCGTCGAGGAGATTCGTTAATTTTGGACCATTGGGCTGCTGTTGAGCATTGGCGACAAAGGTCGCTTTCCCTTTCCCTTTTTCATTCCGCGGCTCCGGCTTCGAAGAGGAAGGCCTGTGGACCATCTGGTCCATTTGGGCCAGCTTATCAATCAGGGACTGGAAAGTGGTCGGCTTGAAAAACATCATGAATTGGGAGATGGTCACTTGAGGGTCAAGAGTTCCCACGAACATGCTTACTGCAGGTGCTTTCTCGATGCACTGCTCGCACTTTGACCATAGATTCCACCATCGTATTGCGGATTGCACCCACGTTTCACCTGGCTTCACCCTGGCATTGATCAATGCCGTTATTGGGGTGCGTTCACTAGCACTCACGAAGCGCTGGGTGAATAGTAGCTCTATTTCTGCAAAAGTTTTGACGGAGTCGTTGGGAAGCTCCGAATACAACTCAAATGCCGTTTCCGACAAGCTACCAACAAACTGACGGAGCAGAAGTTTATCATCACCTCCGTTGTTACCGCACAAGGCTCTGAATTAAGCGACGTGCTGATACGGATTCCCCGTCCCTTTATATACATGGAATTTAGGGATCGTATATCCCGGCGGATACCTTATTTGGTCATACCAGCATGGATAGGGCCGTCCAGTCTTAACAATTTGCCCAGCTGCTTCGTTCGCCTGGTGAACTCGTATCTGCTGAGCGATGTAATCATCCAGAGCGGCCTTGGAGATGGTCTCCTCCCTGGCTGCTGAAAGAGCCGGAGGAGGGTTCGATGTCTCCCCTCTGTCGTCTTCAATGATTATCGGGGGGTCTTCAGCTGGAGGTTCCGGCTGTAACATCATCCCAGCCATGTCTTGAAACAAAAGAGCCATTCGTTTTATGTTGGCCGCCTGTTCCGCGGCCTATTTTTCTTTTCTCTCGAGCATTCTTTGGAGGAATTCAACATCAGTTTCTTGTTTCTGACGCTGCTCTGAAGTCTTCGGACTTTCTTTCGGCCCGGTGAGTATGGCCATTGCAGTCAGCATGTCTTGGAGCTTTTGCTGCTGTTGCTCCTGAGCCTTTGTTATCGATCGGGTAAGCGGTTGATGACCCGTAGAAATACGGTTTTCCTCTTTTCCGGAATCCATATAAACGGTATGTGTTACCATGCCCATAGACTTAGGGCATTTAGACTCAGTGTATTTGTGGTTCGCCGCGGTCACATGGGCTTTCTTCGGCCTCCTTTTATTATGAGCGGTCGACGTTGAGGGAGCCATTGCAGCGGGCACCCAGACGGATGACATCTTCTGTGGTACCACGGGATGGCTATTTTCTTGCCAAGCTTTAATCTTCTTTGATTGGCGAGAGTAATCCTGGTCAATCACCGATTCCTAGACTTGTCGCCAGACTTTGTAAATTTTGGAGGATAACCGCTGAGGTGGCTGCTCCGGCTTCTTTTCTGTAGCATTCTCTACAGGTGGGGGAGATCTTTTCAGCATGGCAGTCAGAGAGTTTTCGCGCACCCTCATTAGCGGTTCAAAGCTGTTCCCAGTTGGAACATCAGCATCGATTTCCACCTTAGGAGTTGGCGGAGTCAGTCCAGAAAGGGTGCTGCCCCCAGCCTTCCTTACTCGGTGCCAGTGACGATGGCGAGCATGTCGAGCCGTTGGGATTGTCTCAGCTGTAGGGGTGACTTCATCATGCCCCCTGTTTTGGCGAAGGGTTATCGCCGGCGTCAGCCTCTTGAAGACCGATGTCCGTTGAGCAACAATGTCCAATTTGTCAAAGACAGACCTCTGGACAGGGGAAGCAGCTTTGAGGAATTCTCCTGGAGCGGGAGCCTGAACGGCCAGCCTTGTGAAGAATGACTTCTTGGAAGAAGAAGCCACTCCGATAATTTCGTCCGCTTGAGCCGGGATGGCTATCCGCTTTGGGATGGCTGCTTCAGGTATCGCGGGCTTGTTGGCGTTCTGGCCCAGTCTGTTGAAAACTGAGACATTGGATTTGGGCGACCCGTTGAGAGGGGCCGTGGCAGTGGTAAGTCGATCAAAGACTGACTTCTTTGGGGCTTCTAGCGATAGCAGCGGGGTATTGAAGCTCATCGGTGGGATCATGGTCCCAAAGAACAGCCCAGTGGTGGCCTGAGTTACTTGCTGCACCGGCATCTTGAAAAGGGAGGCCGCTTGGGGCCCGTAGGTTATACCTCCAGATGAGGCGGAACGGGAGTTGTAGTTGCGGCTGGAGAAGTTAGAGGCCATTAATGTTCTGTTTTCTGCACGGGAGCAAAACCAAATCTTAATACCTCGAACCCAAGGGCAACCATATCAAACCGCGATTCATTCGCGAACACGACACACGAAGTGTGGAGTGGAAAGAGGAAAAGGTCCCACCGTGCATGCCAGAATGTGTTCCCCTTCGAAACACGGGGATGAGACCGCGTAAGTCCATCTTGCCTGAATTTTAGGGCAGATGCTAATTGGTGCTATCCGTCCACCTCTCCGAAGATGCCAAGTTGATTTATGACACCATGTATCGAAGGTTTAAACAGATGCGGCCGATGTATCAGACTTCTTCGGATTCCCCCTCATTTGAGGGGTTTTTGATTGTGGGGACGCTCTTCCCTGCAGGCGCAAGCCCCTGCAGTTAATTACGCTACCGCATCGCGGTAACCACTTTCTCCTTCTCCAGATGGTCACTTCATGTCGTGGGTGTTTGTTTTGTTTTTGGTTGCCCGTGGATTGTATACGGAGACTAATTTATATTGTCGCCCGTAGGGCGTGGATTAGTCCAAATCCGTATTTTCTTAGATTTGGGTTTGGGGTTGGGTTTAAGGATACGTTAGTCTCATTTGAGACTTAGATCAACTTAAACATTAGTTAAGGATACATTAGTCTAATTTTAGACTAAGATCAACTTAACAGGATCGTTTGGATCCAACAAAAGAGCATTTGGACTCTATTGTTTAGTTTAGGGACGTTGCGGTCCATAATTAGTTTAAGGACATTACAGTCCAATGTTAGTTTAAGGACATCTCGGTCCGAGGTTAAGGACATCATAGTCCTTGGGCTTAAGGACCCCACAGTCCGAGGTTAAAGACGTCATAATCTATGAAATGTATGGTTGCCGGGACCCGTCACCTCTCTGAAGACGTTGAAGAATTACAACGACATATATCAGAGGGGTTCAGAGATGTACCCTTGAACCAATTTTGGTTGAAAGATCTGTAGTCCAATTTGGGGCTAAGATCTGTTAAAAGATTTATGAGCATATGGGCTTAGTTAATATGAATTTGAGGGCTTATGGCCAATCTTGGGCTAAGTCCAATCAAGTTAAAATGTTTAACATTTATTTTGGGCTTTGGAGCCTTTATTTGGGCTTGGCCCTGATAGTGTTTTTGTCTTTTACTGAATGCTGAGCATTCATCAGAGCTCTGGGCTTTATTAAAGAACAATTTATGTTCTATCAGCGCAGCACATGGTGCGCTTGGCGATTTGCGCCAATCAAAAAGCGCAGTGCGCTTCTGCCAAGTAGCGCATACATGAGGGACACGTGTCGCGCTTGGCGCTAAGCGCCAGATGATGGGCGCATTGCGCCAACTTATGAGCGCATTGCGCTATTAGTTCAGTGGCGCACACGTGAGTGACACGTGGTGCGCCTGATGCTGAGCGCCAGCCCATGAGCGCAGAGCGCTATTTCAAGAGCGCAAAGCGCTAACTGTTAAGTGGCGCCTACGTGAAGGACAGTGTTGCGCTTAGCGCTGAGCGCCAGACAATGAGCGCAGTGCGCTATGTTTGGAGTGCTGAGGCTCTGCAGCGCTTTGCGCTAGATGTAGAGCGCTGAAGGGCTTTTAAATTAAGAGCGCTATAGCTATTCTTTTATGCAACTTAGATCAGTTTGCGCCATGAGAGTTAAATTCTCTTTTTATAAGAGACTTTGTCTCAAAGTTCTAAGAACAAAGTTCTTATTTTATAGGAGATCTTTCAATCTCTTATTTTAGTGGAAGACTTTGCCTTTATGGATCTTTAATCCTAAGAGAATTGAATTATCCCCCCTTTTATAATGTGATGATCTCTGAAAGACAATTTGTCTTATAGATCCATGATCTGTGAGAAGAATTATGTTCTTCTTCTTATGATGAGATCTTTTGATCTCTTTATGAAAGACCTCGGTCTTATAGATCTATGATCTGTGAGAAAGAAATAAACTCTTCTTTTTATTTTTCTTGTGAGATGATTTCATCTCTCTGTTCATCATCATTTTTTACCTTGAAGAAAAATCTTCTTTCTCTGAGAGCTTGGCTCTTCTTTATGAAATCTCTCAAAACTTATGGGGGGTTTCTCTCTATGCTTCTGTATATGAGACTCGAAGTCTAGGGGCCTTTTTATAGAGTGGGCTGATCTGTTCAATCAGTTAAGGATATCTTTTCTTCAATTGATTCGGGGAATTTCCCATCGTTGGATCTTTGATCCAAGGGCTTCTGATTTACAGAAGGAAATCTTCTTGTTTTTAACAAGATTGAGAAATCTTTCCATACAGAATTTATTCTGTATTTTGGTGATTTTAATCACTATTGGATCATTGATCCAACGGTGCTCTGGTTTACAGAGCACAATCTTGATGTTTAGAAAGATTTTGAGGAATCTTTCCTTAACAGAATTTAATTCTAATTAATTAATGATTTATCATTATTATTATTAGATCTTTGATCTGACGGTGGGGAGCTTTTAGTTCCAGCGCTAGCGCACCCGTGCTTTGCATGTGGTGCGCTGCTTAGAGTGCATCGCACTTAGCTCTAGCGCATCCGTGCTTTGCACGTGGTGTGCTGCTTAGAGCGCAGCGCACCTAGCGCTAGAGCACACGTGCTTTGCATGTGGTGCGCTCTTTAGAGCGCAGCACACTTAGCGCCAGCGCACATGTGCTTTGCATATGGTGCGCTGCTTAGGGCGCAGCGCACTTGGCGCTGCTATGACGCGTTGCTTCAATTGTTGGAGGTGTCTTTTCACCTTTCTTTTAGGTCAAACTTATATTACCCAGAACAAACATTTCCCAGATCTTGGAAATAGCTCCATTATGCACAAAATTTTCTGTGCCCAATCTTTATAATCTGAAGCAATGCTTCTTTCTTTTCTTATTTCCAGAGAACCATCTTAGCTATGGCTTGTAACCGCCCACATGCTCGTCGACAACCATGGGAAGTGCCCATTCAGGATATTGTTCCTCGCTTCGCTGCGCGCTTGGTGAACCCTGCTCTTACGGATGACCAATGCGACGCAGCGTTGCACGAGCTCTTGACTCGTGTAGGTTCTCCTCTCCTTCCCAACTCTATTTGGTTTCGGATGATCTTCATGTCCGTGCTCGCTGACATTCCCTCTCCTCCGGCGGAGATGACCCCAGTGTCGATGCCGCTAAAGAAAAGATCGAGTGCTTCTCCGAGGCGCAATTGATCACCAAAGCCCTTAGGGATTGCTCTGTTCTGTTGCTGAGCCAAATACGGGCTCATCGGGCCGTTATCTCTGCTTTCGCTGGTGAATGCGGTGCTAACCGATGGGAAGTTGCTCCTCGCTAAGATCGTCGCTTTGACATGGTGGAAAAGACAGAGAGGGAACTAGATAATTTTATCTATATGTTTGTAAACCCCTGTACTTTTGATCCCATGTTTGGAGATCTATTTCCATTGCAATAAAATGTTTAATTAAGTGTTTTCTTTCTTTTTGTCATTATCTGTCAAGTGTTCCTCTTATTTTAATTCTTTTGTTCTTCCTCTGTCAGGCGCATATGCGCTATAGAACTTACACTCTTATAAACAGGCACAAGTAATCCTTGCGAGAGTGAAGCGCTTTTGGCGCTTAGCGCTATCGTGCTTTGCACGTGAGCGCCGTTTCAGAGTCTTTGACTCTTAGTGCTGGCGCATTTGTTGCTAGCGCTTTTCACGAAGCGTTGCTTCGTTTCAAATCTCAGAATTTGGACAGAGCTTTGCTCTGATTGGGAAAAAATACATGATGATGGGCCGTAATGTCTTTAAACTAATTTGTTGCCCTACGATGGATCTCCATATTAATCACCGTATACAATCCACGGGCATAATTAATATGACCCCATACTATGTTCCCATGGACCGAAACGTCCCTAAACTAATGATGGACCGAAACATTCCTAAACTAATATGTTTGGCCCTACGGTATGGGTCATATAACTTGTCGTATACAATCCACGGGCATAAATAATTCATATCTCTCCCAGGTCCCATCGACAAAGCTACACCTGAAATCCCCACCCGCCAGAAAGCTCTGATGCGGTCCTTCGAAAGGTCATGGCCTGTTGATGATAGCGTGTTACCTTATGGGTCGCTTGACTCCTCGAGCAATATGGAATCATCCGTGGCAAAAAAAATGGTATGTATACTAGAAAAATGGGCATGGATGAAAACCCGAAAGGGCGTCATGAGTAAAAAGAGCAGGGCTATCGGCGAGCTTGTGAAAACCCAGAAGGGTGCAAACTCATTGAGAGAAAGAAAATGTGCACTTGCAAATTCCTCTAGACTTTATAAGGAGAAAATACCTGCGTGAGATCCTTACGACTTACAAAAGAGCAACACACTTAGGAATCCACACGATCTCTAAGGAGAAAACATACGTACGGGATCCTCACGATTTGTACAGAGAACATACCCTTTGTAAGACCCTTACGGTTTATAAAATTCAAAAGCCTTATGTTACAAGGATCTAAATCTATTCTTAAGCCATCATAACCCCACAAATTTATGCCCTACAAGCGGTTCAATATCGACTCTTGTATACAATCCACGGACGTAAATGAATATATTCCCAACCATGTCCCACCAAAAGCGGGAGATATTTCTCGACAAGGTGAATGACACTTGCAGGTCCCCTCGACTGGCAAGGAGAAAATACTCCTGTAAGATCCTTATGACTTATGAGAGTAAGATACACTTAGGAGCCCTCACAACCCCTAAGGAGAAAATACCCCTATGAGATCCTCACGACTCATTGGGAGAAATACCTTTATGAGATTCTTACGGCTCATAAAATTAAAAAGCCTTAGTTAGCAGGGATCTAAACCCGTTGTCTAAGCCACCATTAGCCAGAATAGGCAATGGCATATGATGAGTTTCTTTTTGCAATATTCCAGTCGTATCAATACTGATGCCAAAATAGGTATCAAATCCTAAGTTCTCCAAAGGCATATAATGATCCGCTCCTGGCAATATTCCAGTTGTAGCTATACTGATACCGAAACTGGTATTAGATTCCAAGTTCCCAACTCGCAATAAAAAGCAGCGAGTAAAACAAAAAATAGCCGAAATGATTGGGCACCATGAATAAATAACCGAAATGATTGGGCAATTACGACTTTCACGATATGAAAAGCTCAAAGGATAAAGTATCGCGGAAAATAAAAAGAAAAATGATAAATGTAAATTTTTTCTGTCTTGCAGGTGATTCGAATCCCGACTCCTGTAGATAGTTCATGAATGAAGATGAGCGATGTGTCCCCTCACGCTCCGTCAAATGGATAATTAAGTCTTGATAGAATAGCATAAAGACTATATGGATGCCCGACTAAATCCGGTATGATGCGACATATTCCTAGCTTCAGGTCTTGATGGCAATACATATAAAGCCTAAAAACCATTGGATGTCATCCCACACCAGAAAGGTGCGATCATGACTCATCGGGGCTCTAAATAGAGCTTAACCTCAAGCAAGGCGTTTTGGCAATACCTAACGCTGGATCTTTCGATGGTAATATGAACATTCCAAGTTAAGAAGATTACTTGAAGACGTTGTATCCAGCTTCAAAAGGGATCAAAAACACGACAGATCGTGACCACTCAAACCGCAGCATAAGGGACTGCATGCCGAGAAAATATTAGCCAACGCGACGGTACGATGGACTTAACCTAGTACCACAAATTTAACGAACTCCTATATCGAAAGGGGGTTATCTATATTTCACGTTAGGATACACTTACGAGATCCTCTCGACTCGTATGGAGAAATACTTTTATGAGACCTCCACGGCTCATAAAAGTAAAAAGCCTTAGTTGGCATGGACCTAAACCTTTCTTCTTATCCAGCGTTTCCTTGCATATGGATTGAATCTCGACTTCTGCAGGCAATTGAAGGACGTCCAACTCAGTCCGGTGAAGTGCGATTACGACGCCAGTAAGGACTAAAGGGTCAAGTTAAAGCGAAGTGACGACAAAGTCCTATCTCCAGATCTCGATGGCAACATCTATAGCTTAGAGATTATCTTGACGTCCCTCCAGCTTTGATTAATCACATGGGATTAAGACAAGAAGACAATATGCAAATCAAATTATCTTTTATTCATCTATCAAAATTGAAAGGTGGATACAAGGATGTTTATAAAAAAGGAGGAATACAACAAAGAAAAAGTCTAGTACGTTGGATTCTTCAGCATGCTAGCCAGATTATCGCTCTTTCGTTGAACCTCCATCTCGAGCTCTATCAGTGCAGCAAGCTGAGCTCCTGCTTGTTTTTGCTGTTGTTGATACAAGGCGAATCGGTGCTCGAGTTCCCCCTCGGCTGTATTGTGACCCTCCACCATTTCCTTTATGAAGTTAATGGCTCTATCTAGAGCCACCACTTTCGTCATGACTTGTTGGAGAGCTCGCCAGACCTCATAAGCCTGGGTGGCATTATCCGCAAGTTGAGCTTGGTGGTCTTCCAAGGCCTTCAAAGCTAGTTCTTTCTCTGAAAATTTCTGGGTTAGCCTCTTCTTGCAAGACCGGAGATTGGCGCCACATCTCTCAAACCACTCATTCAACCTGGCCTTCAGAGACAAGATGTTCGAGGGAAGGCGTTTATGTTCAAGCTCATGAAGAAGGGCTTCCACTCGCCGATAGCATTCAACCCAAGTATGCACCAGCTCCTCGTCATGATAGGCGGTAAGGACAGATAAAGAAGCGTTAGCCTCAGCAGCAAACTCCTCTGCAACGAATGAGGTACCAGTGTGAAGGTCTTCAATGAGATTGGCTAGCGAGCATAGGCTTTTCTTCGCCATCCTTTCAGACATATGTCTTGTATAAGGGTCTTCGGCCATACGAACATGAGACTCGAACGGGGTTGGGGCTGGCGGAACTATGTCAAAATAAGGAGAACATAGGATGGTTAGATGCATCTCCAAGATGGGAGATATATAAAGATAGATAAAGAAGAAGGGATAATACAAGGACCAAGGTGTCACTCACCCACGGTCACGAGGGGCAAATCGTGGAGTTCCCCAGGTTTGTCCAAAATCTTGACTTTGTCATCGACATGCAAGACTGTAGTTTAACAAACACGTCAGTATAGCTCCAGAGAGTATAATAAAAAGAGATAAAAAGATACTAACCATATCCAGAAGAGAGGATGATATTGTAAGTCCACGTTGCCCACCCCGGTGCTTGCGGGGAGGCGGAAAACGGAATAAAAATCTGATTTTTACTACTCTAGTCAACATGGACTAGACAAAGGAGGATCTTTGCTAAACAAAAACTAGCTAAAGCGAACTAGAAACTAGCTAAAGGGTAGAAAGGTTATACCTTGGGCTCTATGTCCTTCTCTCCTTGCTCCTTGGAGTAGTAGAAAGGCATCACCTTTGTCGTCTTCTCACGTCGAAGAAGGATCCACCCGAGAGCCTCAACCTTTGGCTTCAACTTCAAACTAGAAGTAACTAGGGTGCTAGAAGTGCTAATCCTAGAACCCTAGATGAGAGTAGAGATTACTATGGAATGGTTTTTCTCAAGCTCAAGTGTTTCTCAACACATGAGAGGGGAGAGCTTGAGGAAGAGGAAGAGCAAGAGAGAGAAAGTATATGATAGAATGAGAGAATTATGAAGCATTCTCACATATATGTGTGAATTATTGTAAATTGATAATTAGTGAGATAATTGTCATGGCTTAATCAAGACATGACCATTATCATTTCATTTTTAATGCAAATTGCAAGGATCAAAGAGTATCTTCCAAATGAAATGATGATGGTCAAAGTGTCAACCTAGGTCAACAAGTCAAGAATGTAAAATGGTCAACAACCCTAACCATGCACAATTATATTAAACTAATATCAATTAACCATAATACACACATAAGCATTAGGGTTAATAAAATGACAATGGTCATTAACCCTAATCAAAGTCCTCTCCCTCTGGCTCAATCAACTGTGCATACGCACCCGTATTCGTGATCCGAGGAACGCGAACACAATGAGATAAAACCAATCCCAAATCATATACTAGGATCCGGCTTAAACCAAAGCCCGCTAGTATAAGCTGTCCGGACAGCAAACGTGCACAAGTGCGCGAATGTGAACGAACCCTGTCGCAAAACCATGCGATCTCTACTCATTTTGCCTAAAGGCGAATAGCTCTCTGTGTGGGACTCTAAAGACTCGACACTACGCTGGCAGTAGGTTTAACCACAGACCGCAAGCGGCACTAGCTGTACGTAACGGTCCCCAGGTAGATGCCGATAAGAAGACTGACGAGGTGACCCCATCTGAACTCCTACTGAGCCTGTATGTGACAGTCTCCATACAGTCCGGTCTGTTCGTCTGATACATCGCATGGCGGGCCTAGGGGGGCGGTGAACGTCAGTCCCCTAATAGCGGTACAAGTCGTGTCGGAGTGTAGCCCAGAACACCCTGAGATAACACTGGAAACCTACCAGTATATCTCGCTTACCCTGGCAAGGGACTACTTGTGTAATGGCTCTCCTGGACACAGCGCGATGTCAACCCCCAATACCGGGAGAGACGAATCCTGTCTAACCGTCACTGCCTCCAAGTGCTTCGGGACTGCACCCAAAAACTACCTGTTTGCACGACTCCTTTGAGCCGTGGTAGGGTAGTAATCAAAGTGCAGTGGGAACACACTCGAGGCGAAATGACAGTGTCAAGTCAGCAGACTAAGCTGTACTCATATCACCTGGGAACTGATAACTGACGATAGGTATAATACCAACCAACAGTTCCCGACGAGTCCTGTCCAGTGTACTCGTAACCTAACGAGCACCCGCATACTATCTCAAGTACGACATACTGACGGCTGTGGGACAGACCGTCTCCCACGCTGGGATGAGAAGCGCATACGCTAGTCTACTCCGGAGTATCGATGCCCTGTCTCGATAGTCCAACGACTAGGGACCTGTATAAGGATGTGCTTATGGATTACCCAGCCCCCACGAGTGTGAGCGCCATCACAACGCTGGTAATCAAGCAAAGATCCTAAGGGCTCTACTAATATGTATATAAGCGATATGCTAAAAGAAACACATGCATATATTGAAGTAGAGACAAACCAAGTAGCATATTACCATTTTGAGCAAGATTGTATATACAACTATGAATATCCCAAGCTTCCATCAAGTAATATACAAACTAGTATGATACAGTAATGGCCTCTAGGGCATATACACTAACAATCTCCCACTTGCACTAAGGCCATGTACTGGCGTATCGAAGACCTATCATCTCGATCAGCCGCTCGAACTGAGTCTTGGGCAAGGCATTGGTGAATGGATCTGCAGTGTTATCTTCTGAAGCAACCCTCCGAACCTCGATCTCCTGGCGATCCACGATCTCCCTGATCATGTGATACCGCCTCAAGATGTGTCTGGATTTCTGATGGGACCTGGGTTCCTTCGCTAAAGCTATAGCTCCGTTGTTGTCGCAATACAGCGGTATTGGGTCAACAATGGACGGAACCACCTGAAGTTCTTTCAAGAACTTCCTCATCCAGACAGCTTCTTTTGCGGCATCAGATGCAGCGATGTATTCCGCTTCCATAGTCGAGTCAGCAACGGTTTCCTGTTTGGATCTCTTCCAACACACCGCCCCTCCATTGAGGGTAAAGACAAAACCCGACATGGACTTGGAATCATCCTTGTCACTCTGGAAGCTGGAGTCAGCAAAGGCCTCAATCTGGAGGTTTTTTCCGCCATATACCAAGAACATCTCCTTAGTCCTTCTCAGGTACTTGAGAATGTTCTTTACCGCTATCCAATGTTTCTCCCCAGGGTTTGACTGATACCTGCTTATCACACTCAGTGCATAAGCCACATCCGGTCTGGTACACAACATCGTATATATTATAGAGCCTACCGTAGAAGTGTAGGGTATAATAAACATGAGATCCCTCTCCAAATCAGTCTTGGGAGACATCTCTTTTGAGAGGGTGATCCCGTGACAAGCCGGTAGATTACCGCGCTTGGAATCTTCCATTCTGAATCTCTTCTGTATGGTGTTGATGTACCTGGACTGTGAAAGTCCTAATATTCTCTTGGATCTGTCACGGTAGATCCGGATACCCAGAATGTATGAGGCATCACCCAGGTCTTTCATGGAGAACCTGTGTGACAAGAACCCCTTGACAGATTGTAGCATAGGAATGTCATTTCCTATTAAGAGAATGTCATCCACGTATAAAACGAGGAATACTACAGTTCTCGCTACAAATCTACAATAGATGCATGGTTCATCTGGATTTTTGATAAAGCCAAATTCCTTGACCGTCTCATCAATACAGATGTTCCAACTCCGCGATGCCTGCTTTAGTCCATAAATGGACTTAAGCAACTTGCACACCTTTCCGCTGCTCCCACTCTGAATGAAACCCTCTGCCTGGTCCATATAGACACACTCCTCTAAATGTCCATTTAGAAAAGCGGTTTTTACGTCCATCTGCCAAATCTCATAATCGTGGAAGGCAGCAATGGCAAGAAGGATCCGAATGGATTTCAGCATAGCTACTGGAGAAAAGGTTTCGTCATAGTCCAAACCAGGTCGCTGACGAAAACCCTTTGCAACCAGTCTAGCTTTATAGGTCTCAACCTGTCCATCTACACCAATCTTCCTTTTGAAGATCCACTTGCATCCTACGGGTTTTACCCCATCTGGAGCAATGTCCAACGTCCATACTTTGTTGGTGTACATGGACTCCATTTCGGTCCGCATATCATCCATCCATTTTACCGAGTCGACGCTCTGAATGGCTTGCTGGAAGCTAGTAGGCTCATCACAATCTATGATGCAATCCTCTCTATTCCCGTCAATGAGAAAACCGTAGTATCTCTCGGGCGGATGAGTCTGCCTACTACTCCTGCGGAGTGGCGTGGGAATGTCCTGATCTTTCGAACCCTCTGGTTCTACTAAGCTTTCAGTAATAGCTCGTGGTTCTGGAATTTCTTCCAGTTCTATTGCGCTCCCACTTATTTCTTTTTCTATGAACTGGTGTTCTAGAAAGTGGGCATGGCGAGTAACAAAAACTTTTTGTTCCTCTTCGCAATAGAAGAAATATCCCTTGGAGTTCTTTGGATATCCCACAAACTTGCACTGTACTGAGCGTGCCTCGAGCTTGTCCGCATGCTTCTTTTTTACAAAAGCTGGACATCCCCATGTCTTAATGTGATTAAGATAGGGTCTCTTCCCACACCACATCTGATATGGTGTAGTAGGCACAGTCTTAGTTGGAACTCGGTTCAAAAGGTATGCAGCTGATTCTAGCGCATATCCCCAGAACGATCGCGGCAACTCAGCGTTACTCATCATGGACCGTACAATATCCAATAGGGTTCGGTTCCGTCTCTCCGATACACCATTATGTTGCGGAGTGTATGGAGGAGTAAGCTGAGAGAGAATTCCATTCTCTTTTAAGTAACCCAGGAACTCGGCACTCAAGTATTCACCACCTCGATCAGATCTCAGTGCCTTGATACTTTTTCCTGTTTGTTTTTCTACTTCATTCTTATATTCCTGGAATTTTTCAAAAGCCTCGGATTTATGTTTCATTAAGAAAACATAACCGTCATTTAAAAGTCATCCGTAAAAGTAATGAAGTAAGAATAAGCGCTTCGTGCATGTGTAGACATTGGACCGTACACGTCGCTGTGTACGAGTCCCAAGAGCTCGCTCGCTCTTACTCCTTGTCCAGTGAACGGAGTCTTTGTCATCTTTCCTTTAAGACAGGATTGACAAGTTGCATATGATTGATATTCGAACGGATCCAAATATACTTCTGTATGTAACTTAGTCAACCTTCTCTCATTGATGTGACCCAGTCTACAATGCCATAAGAAAGTTTTATTGATTTCTGGAGACTTTCTTTTGTGTGTATTCTGGACATTGAAAATCTGTGGTTGGTTTAATACGTATATACCGTTGTTCAATGTACCTGACCCAATCAAAACTTGATTAAGGTGAATGTTCACTACATTACTTACAAATGCAAATTCATAACCTTCTTTAGATAATAAAGATACAGAAATGATATTACAGGTTGCATTTGGTACATAATAATAACTACGCAAAACCAAAAAGTGTCCATCCGACAATCCCAGGTGATAGTCCCCCACGGCCTCAGCATCCATGCTAGCACCGTTTGCAACTCTGAGGGTCATGTCACCTGCCTTCAAAACTCTACGCTTTCTCAACGCCTGCAAAGAATTACAGATATGAGATCCTGATCCGGTATCCAATACCCAGGATGTAGAGTTTATTGATAGACAGTTTTCAATAACATACACACCTGAAGCTGAAGCCGCAACTCGCTTCAAATCCTGGGTTCTGGCCTTCCAAGCCTTGCAATCCTGTTTCCAGTGACCACTTTTGTGACAATAGAAGAATTCTTCCTTCCCCACCAGCTTTCCCGCTACCTTTGTTGCCTTTCCTCTTCCCTTCGTATCCACTTTACTGACACCGCCTCTTGGTTTGGCGGGGGCTTTCTTCTTCTTACCCTTGGCTTTCGCCCTGGATCTAGAAGAGGAAGATCCTCCTACAAACAAAGTGGATGTCTCCTTACCCTTCTGTAGGGTGCCCTCAGCACTCCTCAACATGTTCAGAAGTTCGGAAAGTTCAACCTCCTTTCCTTGCATGTTGAAGTTTAAGACAAACTGGGCGTAAGTGGAAGGAAGGGACTGGAGAATCAAATCAGTATAGAGTTCATTCTCCAACGTGGTCCCAAGGTCCGCGAGCTCCTCTATGTAGCTAATCATCTTAAGCACGTGTTCCGCTACCGATGATCTGACGGCCAATCTTGCCGAAAATAGCTTCTTCGACACTTCGTATCTTGCGATACGAGACTGCTCTCCATACAGTTCTTTTGTATGGAGAAATATGGACTCCAGGTCCATATTCTCATGCCTCCTCTGATGTTCGTTGTCCATCGAGGCAAGTATGAGGCATTTGGCCTTCGCGCAATCGATCTCCCATGTCTTGCGGATTTCTTTATCCGCGACGCTGGAGGTGGGACCTGGGACAGGGGGAGCTTTGGTGGTAAGGACATACCCCAACTTGTCGTAAGTGATTGCCATCTTGACATTCCTGAGCCAATCTTTGTAGTTTGGCCCTGTCAGTATATTTTTATCTAGTAATAACTTAAGTCCGGTCATGTTGAATGGTCGCTGCAATTAGGAGAGAGAAAAGAAACACTTTAGCATGATGCTCTTGCAAGTTTAGAGTGGTTTTTAGTTTGTCTAAACTGGATGGCTCCCACTGTCTCTCGAATCCCTTCTCAAACCGTAAAGAAAGGATTAGTCGGGATCAATCTTACCGTACAATACTTGCTTAACCGTTCAGCCAGGCCAGTGTCGGTACTTCGAGGGAGGTTTTCCAACGCTTTCGCGAAGTTCCTTAATTTAAGAACCTCTTTTCCCTGGGGGCGTAGCCCCGCTAACACCTTTCTAGACACCTACTAGGTTTATAGCATTGATCGTTAAGTGAGAGTTTTCCCGAGGAGTTGCATATACTCACAGTAGGATCGGGATCCAAATATCATCGCGTGATAAAACCGAAGGAATCCTACCAGAATTATCACACTCTAAATGGTATGTAGCGCTAGCAAGTTTCAGTGCTTATGAAACCCCCGATGTGGATTTTTGCCCCATGCTCTTATGACCTTGACTTTGGCCAAAATATCATAAGTCACATGTCAAGTTCTACCCGTCATTCTCCTGGTTAATTTGGACCCACCCGTACCTACCCTTGACTTTGGCCAAAATGGCAGCATGACTGTCCCAAACCAACGCATCTATCTATGCTGCACATGAATACCCAATAGCTACCAATCACTATGCCTTGACTTTGGCCAAAATACATAGCTTGAATACTTTTTGACCATTCATGTGGAATGACGGAGGGCTACGAATGGTTTTGGCGAAACCGTGAACGTAGTGAACTTGATATAATCGATGGAACGAGATAGCTTTTAAAAGGAGTGGTTCAAGCTCCGCGTTTAAAAGTTTAGTTTTGAAAAGAACCGAGTGGTTTTCAAAGTGTTCCAATCGACTTTTACTTGGTTTATTTTCTTACATTAGTTTTTTTAATGCGTCCCATCATTTAATCCTACCATTGCAGAAAACAACCAAAATATGACGTACGCTTATTCCATTCGCATTCGCCACGGGGCCCCGTCATCACCCGTTAGGTTACTTAACTAACGACAGAGCGGGGGCTGGGCTAGCGCGGCTGTAAAACATAAGCAACACCTAAATAGTTATCATATATAAATATATAGCAATGATAGACATTACAGATCACATATGACTACATTGGATATACTAGGAATCCGTAATCCGTTCGAGCCTGCAATGAAAAGCGGATTACACGGTCGCGGTGAATAGCCAATACCCCACCCAAGACCCCTACGGATGCGGCAAACTACCCGCCAAGTACCCGAAGCGAAGCAACCTCCCTCAACACCGTGAGTAGGCCACTCGGCACTTCGAGATACCCGGTAGTTTGTGCACCCCCTCCATGGGTCTATCCTAGGAGCAAAAACAGTAAAAAGAATTATACAATGACGGCTATAACCCCGACCCGGTTGTGCGGCCAAACAAATAATAATACATCAATTTACATATTACAATGAATGAAAGAAAAAGAAACGCTCATCTCACATCCACCCCGGCTATTCACCCGCGACAATCCAACGCATTCATATACACATACCATCAACAAACATAGATCACTGATATGTATAACCCCCACTAATCGACGTATAGCGATTAGCAGACGTTCAATACATATAAACATCATAGATATAACCGATTAGTCAAAGTATAGTAAAGTTCGATCAAAAATACGGATTTATAGGCCCCCAAATACAAATTTCTTTTCTGGAAAATCTGGGCTGAAATAAACCATCTTAAAAATCCCAAAACCACAACCTAAGAACACTGCAACAAACTCGGTCATGAACCGAGTCAAAACGGCCGCGGTTCCGCGGCAATGGGTATACTTTTGCCGCGGAACCGCCGCGCTTTGAAGGGATCACTCGACCGTTTTTGGTGGGCTTCTTCACAAAACCCTGAGATGATTTTTGGAGTATGACTTTTTATTTTTAGAGCAGAAAAAATTTTAACAGAAACTTAGGGTTTTGCATGTCGTAGTTTTGCGATTTTTCCGATCGAACTTCTATACACTTTACTACCTAGCTAGTTTATGTTTAGTTAGGCTCTGATACCACTGTAAGTCCACGTTGCCCATCCCGGTGCTTGCGGGGAGGCGGAAAACGGAATAAAAATCTGATTTTTACTACTCTAGGCAACATGGACTAGACAAAGGATGATCTTTGCTAAACAAAAACTAGCTAAAGCTAACTAGAAACTAGCTAAAGGGTAGAAAGGTTATACCTTGGGCTCTATGTCCTTCTCTCCTTACTTCTTGGAGTAGTAGAAAGGGATCACCTTTGTCGTTTTCTCACGTCGAAGAAGGATCCACCCGAGAGCCTCAACCTTTGGCTTCAATTTCAAGCTAGAAGTAACTAGGGTGCTAGAAGTGCTAATCCTAGAACCCTAGATGAGAGTAGAGATTACTATGGAATGGTTTTTTTCAAGCTCAAGTGTTTCTCAACACATGAGAGGGGAGAGCTTGAGGAAGAGGAAGAGCAAGAGAGTGAAAGTATATGATAGAATGAGAGAATTATGAAGCATTCTCACATATATGTGTGAATTATTGTAAATTGATAATTAGTGAGATAATTGTCATGGCTTAATCAAGACATGACCATTATTATTTCATTTTTAATGCAAATTGCAAGGATCAAAGAGCATCTTCCAAATGAAATGATGATGGTCAAAGTGTCAACCTAGGTCAACAAGTCAAGAATGTAAAATGGTCAACAACCCTAACCATGCACAATTATATTAAACTAATAACAATTAACTATAATACACACATAAGCATTAGGGTTAATAAAATGACAATGGTCATTAACCCTAATCAAAGTCCTCTCCCTCTGGCTCAATCAACTGTGCATACGCACCCGTATTCGTGATCCGAGGAACGCGAACACAATGAGATAAAACCAATCCCAAATCATATACTAGGATCCGGCTTAAACCAAAGCCCGCTAGTCTAAGCTGTCCGGACAGCAAACGTGCACAAGTGCGCGGATGTGAACGAACCCTGTCGCAAAACCATGCGACCTCTACTCATTTTGCCTAAAGGCGAATAGCTCTCTGTGTGGGACTCTAAAGACTCGACACTACGCTGGCAGTGGGTTTAACCACAGACCGCAAGCGGCACTAGCTGTACGTAACGGTCCCCAGGTAGATGCCGATAAGAAGACTGACGAGGTGACCCCATCTGAACTCCTACTGAGCCTGTATGTGACAGTCTCCGTACAGTCCGGTCTGTTCGTCTGATACATCGCATGGCGGGCCTAGGGGGCGGTGAACGTCAGTCCCCTAATAGCGGTACAAGTCGTGTCGGAGTGTAGCCCAGAACACCCTGAGATAACACTGGAAACCTACCAGTATATCTCGCTTTCCCTGGCCAGGGACTACTTGTGTAATGGCTCTCCTGGACACAGCGCGATGTCAACCCCCAATACCGGGAGAGACGAATCCTGTCTAACCGTCACTGCCTCCAAGTGCTTCGGGACCGCACCCAAAAACTACCTGTTTGCACGACTCCTTTGAGCCGTGGTAGGGTAGTAATCAAAGTGCAGTGGGAACACACTCGAGGCGAAGTGACAGTGTCAAGTCAGCGGACTAAGCTGTACTCATGTCACCTGGGAACTGATAACTGACGATAGGTATAATACCAACCAACAGTTCCCGACGAGTCCTGTCCAGTGTACTCGTAACCTAACGAGCACCCGCATACTATCTCAAGTACGACGTACTGACGGCTGTGGGACAGACCGTCTCCCACGCTGGGATGAGAAGCGCATACGCTAGTCTACTCCGGAGTATCGATGCCCTGTCTCGATAGTCCAACGACTAGGGACCTGTATAAGGATGTGCTTATGGATTACCCAGCCCCCACGAGTGTGAGCTCCATCATAACGCTGATAATCAAGCAAAGATCCTAAGGGCTCTACTAATATGTATATAAGCGATATGCTAAAAGAAACACATGCATATATTGAAGTAGAGACAAACCAAGTAGCTTACTACCATTTCGAGCAAGATTGTATATACAACTGTGAATATCCCAAGCTTCCATCAAGTAATATACAAACTAGTATGATACAGTAATGGCCTCTAGGGCATATACACTAACAGATATGCTGGGGATGTATCACATGCGGGGCCGCCATACTAAATAGACACAAGAAAGTCTCCTCCGGAGGACGATCCAAAATGGAGGATGGTAATTCCCGCAACTCTAAAAACACCATGAGAGAGAGAGAGAGAGAGTTAGGCATACTGAGAGACCGTTAAATGAAAGGAGGTAAAATATAAGATTACCTTCGATGCTCCTCCCAATCTGGGCTGAAGGGGAAGCATCATCAAGAACATCCTCTATATCTTCTGGTGCACCACCAATGATATCTACGGAGTCCGTCGATGGTCCGTGAGCTTCAGCCGAAGGAATCAGAGCCATTGCAGGAGTTTCCAGGACACACTGTTGGCTCGAAACCACGCCCGCCGCAGAAGTCCCTACAGTAAAAAAGAGAATGTAAGGACGAGAGAAATATAAGTCATCTGCTAAAGAATATAAAAAGATATATATCGATGCGCTAAGGAGCCTGGAGTATAACTTCCTCAAGTAGTTTCTCTTTTCTTGTTAGCCACGCCCGCCGGGCTTCAACTGAAGAGGGAGCTTTACTTGCTCTCCGAGCAGCTTCATCTTCGTAAGTGGTTGATACCGGTTGTTTCAGATCCCTTTCGTCTGCCAATGTTAAAGTGGCCGCTGGTGGCGCAACAGAGGATGGATCAACGTCTCGGAAAACAACATGAGCCTTTTCAGGGCGTATGTCCTCGGTTGTATCTTGCGACCATTTGAGGGCCTCAGCAAGCTGAATGGCCTCCTCGGCGGACGTGTTCGGGAAGATAAGGCCATCGTACGGTTCGTGTTCAGGCATGCTTTCACCGTCAGGAGCATGAGACTCGAGATCGAGCAGTGCATCAATTAGATGCACGGCAGATTTCTTCTTTTTCTTGGGACCTGAGCTAATGCTCGTAGAGAAATGTTTCCTCCCCTTTGGCATTTTTGGATGGCGTTGCCAGATCTTAGCTTCAGGATCCAATTCAGATAATGCTACAGCCTTTGTGGCGCTCCGAGTCTCTTCAGGATCCAATTCAGATAATTACCTACTGTTGGCGTATTAATGAGTCTTTAGAGTCCCACACAGAGGTTTTCTAATTCATGCGAAACGAAGTAGGGCACATATGCTGATATGTGCGGGAGCTTGATTAAATACGAGTATGTGATACCGTATTCTAATCTCGCGATATTTGATATCGGTTAGGTTATATGTGATATAACCGGATTGTTGAATCAAGTGTTGATGCAATGATATGTTATATATATATATTTGATATTGGCCGGTTATATATGATATGACCGGATTATTGAATCAAGTGTTGATTTGATATTGTATATTGAATGTTATCGGTTATATTTGATATAACCGGGTTATTGAATCAAGTGTTGATTTGATAATATGATATACATATAAATGATATTAGTCGGTTATATATGATATAACTGGATTATTGAATCAAGTGTTGGTTTAATAATTTAATATATATTTATATTTGATATATTTATGTATTAACTAATATTGATGCTCACTAATGATTTTCTTCTCTTGATATATAATGATATATATTTGATATATGTATTTATATATAAATGGATTATTGTATCATGCTTGATGATACATTGAACATGGGTGTATGAGACTCACACATGACCTAAAGATATTTGTGATGATTTTATGTTTTAAGGAAAATAAAAATGAGAGGAAAATGAGCATGGCTTGGATGCTTGTAGAAGCATGTGGAAGCCATGACTCATCCTCATTTTTGTATTGTACTTAGATATTTTATTTCATCACAACCTTATCTTTATCTCATGGTTCACTCTCTCACTTCATCACAAGATTCATTTTCTCACCCATGTTCATCTTCTACCTTTCAAGAGCTCACTAGGGTTTTTCTTGAGTTGGAAATAAAAAGAGAAATAGATTTCTAAAGTGAGCAAAATTCCTACTACATCAACCTACACTAATCTATCCTATTAGTGTAGGTTGTTAGCTTCACTAATACCTTGATTAGTGAAGAGATAATTTGAGTTAGTAAGACTTCAAGGTGGATCATCTTCGGCCTCGAAGACATCAAAGCAAGCTCGATCCTTTCTTCAACTGGTGCCAAGAAGAGTTCTAGGGACTACTACTTGGAGTAAAGAAATACTACTTGGAGCTATAGAAGTGAAGAACTTGGTCTACAAAGGTTGTAATCCTCTTCACTTAGTTATAAAACTTGCTTTCATACTTAGAAAACCCTAATTCTCTAGTTAGATTCTTGGTTAGTGTAGCTCAACACTTTAGATTTTTCAAAATTGCATACTTGATACTTGTATAAACCTAGTGGTGGTGCTAAGACACTTTCATGGTATCAGAGCTAAGCTAGAGCTTTAGGCGTAGTCTAAACGATGTTAAAGTGTTCGATCGATGTTCGAAACCCGTAAAATTATAAGTTTCTGTCCATTTTTTAAAAGTTGATATTTTCAGATTAAAAATATTCAAAAAATCATGTAGGTTATTGTATGGAGCCCCAAGAAATACGAGGGTCCAACTCCAGTAAATGGCTGCAGAACCGCGACATAACCTAGGGTTTAGCCGCGGTTCGGCCGCATGTTTGGTGAGTTTAGGACTCCTTTTTCTTATGCTGCTCCATAGTGATATTTGACACTTTCTGGGTATTTTTAGTGAGGCTCAAGTTGTTGAGGTCTCTGTGATTTGTGAGTGTTTGAAATATCGATCGAAATGTTTAACATCGTCTAGATATTTATGATATGTGATACAATATTTGGAATCCACATTAATTAGTTTTGTGAAAACTAGTTTGTGTTTTGTAAATCTAGCATTTTAGTCTCATTTTATTGATTTCCACGGAGTTTCAATTCGGATCAAAACTCCGTTGCAATCTCATATCGTACGCGAACACTCGCCGGAAAACACTACTAGATAGCCACACCCTATACCCCCAACCAAGTGACTATAGGAGAATAACGTAACCAAAATCATCCACTCGGGAGTTCGCGACCGCGGTGTTCCGCCTAAGTGTACTTCATTGATGGCATCGGGGGTGCGGCAATCTACTAAAGTTTCCGACGAGCATTCGATCATTTAATCGGGAATCTTGTTGAATTACCCGACTTGTTATTGAAAAGTGTTTTCAATTCGAGACATAAATGCAAGGTTTATAGGGTTAGACATGAAATCTGAAATATGAGATATTCTGGGTTTATGATGTCTAAGGAATATGCAGATTCTAATTATTATAGTTTTTCTTTTCTTTTCTGCGACCGTAAGTGTAATATGTGGTGTATCCCCGATCTTGTTGCTATATGTCAACGACATTAGGAATACGTATATTTACTTATGTTGATGACATGTGATGTTATGTGTTGCTTCTAATATGTTATATTGGATCGTCATGATTGAATAGCCGTGTTTTTTTACGTGAGATGAGATTTTTTATATTTTCATTCATGTAATAAAATTTGTATGTAATATTCTTTTATTAGGACACTTCTGGGTTGAGCTTTTTGTCACCATTAATGTATATTATTTACTTTTCCGCATTAGGATAGACCTAAGACGGGGAGCACAAGTAACCGGGTTCTAGAGTCCAGTGGGAGACCATCTCGAAGAGTCGATACGGGGTCACCTAACTCTAGAATTGGCAGGGTTGCTTGCCCTCTCGTAGGGGTCTAGGGATGTGGGTTTGGCTATTCATCACGATCATGGAATCCGTGTTTTTCATTACTGGCTTAATTTAAAATATGGACCTCCTAGTATATCCTATATTTCATATGTTTGCTTTTGCTGCTATAGTTCTGTGATGTGATCATATAACTGCGTGAGACGAATGCTATATATATATGATATATAATAAACGTTGCTTATGTTTTGCACCCGCGCTAGTCCAGCCCCCGCTCTGCCGTTAGTTAAGTAACCTAACGGTGCATGATGGGACCCCGTGATGAATGCGGATGGCATAAGCGTACGTTCTTTTTTCATTTCTTCTGTGATGTTTAGGAAACATAAATGATGGGACATCATTAATGAGATTAATGAAAAGAAAAGAAACCTAAAGATGTTGTAGAATCAATTTTTTCAAAAATGTAGCTCTAGTTATTGCTTTGCATAGCGATATTCTTTTATGAATATCCAGCACCTCATTCGATGAGGAAAGAGCCTAGATCCCTTCACCGGGAGTGACCTCTTTAGCAATACTGGAAAATGCTACAACCCACTTGTTTGTTTTGAAAACTATTCGATTTCAAAAGTGGAGCTTAAACCACTCCTTTTTAAATCACTAGATTCTACAACGATATCAAGTTCATTACGTTAGAAGGTTTTCTTCAAAACCAAACTTAGCCCTCCGTTATTTCAGATAAGGACTATTTAGTATTTGTACTGCGTTTGTTGACCTCCGTCAAGGCGTAGTGTGTGGTAGCTGATTAGTGCTTATCTGCCGCATATGATGCGATTGGATTAGGGTAGTCGTACGACCTTGTTGAACTTCGTCAAGGGTCATGCGGGTGGGTTTAATTCAATCACGAAATGATGGGTTGAACTTGACTAGTGGCCTATGGTTTGTTGACCTCCGTCAAGGTCATAGGTCGTTAGGGGTAAAAACAGATATTGGGGATTTCAAGTGTTGAAATTTGCAATGAGATTGCATACCTTCTATATGATAGTTGGATCCCGATATCCACTGCGAGTAAATGTTACTCCTGTGAGAGTTTTTCACTTTACAATTAGTTGATCCAGTAGGTGTCTAAGAAATGTGTTAATGGGGTTATGCCCATATGGAAACGAGATTATTTAATTAGTTCCACACAAAAGCATAGGGAGACTCCCTCGGAGTACCAATACCTTCCTGGCTGACCGATTGGAGAACTTGTAGGGTGTAATTAATCCCGACTAATTTTACCTTTTGGGGTTTGAAGGAAGATTTGATAAAAACAGTGGGAGCCATCCTGATTAGATAAGATAATAACCAATCTAATCTTGCAAGAGCGCACGCTAAAGTGTTTTCTTCTCTCTCTTTCTAGGTAGCGACCATGACACGCCTTAATCAAGATAATAATATGTATATATTGACTGAACCCTCTTATTATACTGGGTTGGGGAACATTGGTTCCACTCTATCTTATGACTTTCATAAGTCTGAGTAAGGAATAGGGGAATATCAAGATTCCAACGCAACCCGAATGAAGAAAGAGCATACTGATGCATCTTCTTCGGGTGTGTTAGTTACTCAGAACTGTTTCTCATTTTGCTCTATGTCCTGGGTATTAGATACCAGATCAGGATCCCACATTTGTAATTTGTTACATGGGTTAAGAAGAAGTAGAGATCTGGAAAAGAGTGATAAGTCTATCGTAGTAGCGAATTGTGCAATTGTTGCAGCCAAAGCAGTTGGTGAATATCACCTAGTATTACCAAATGGTAATACATTGATTCTGAATGACTGTTGTTTCGTACCAAAAATGATGTGCAATATTATATCAGTTTCTTTATTATATAAAGAAGGATATAATTTTGTATTAGAAGAAAATGTTATGAACATTTTTTAAATCAAGTGTTGATTGGGTTTTGTACGCTGTGTAACGGTATACACGTTCTAAATCAAACTACAGTTCTAAACATACAGAATATACACAAGAGGAAAAGTTCAGAAATGAACGAAGCTTTCTTGTGGCATTATAGACTTGGTCATATCAATGCGACAAGACCAGGTAAGTTGCATAAAGATGGATATTTGAATCCTTTTGAATTTACATCTTATGAAATTTGCCAGTCAT
Source organism: Agapanthus africanus (assembly GCA_030015575.1). Lineage (NCBI taxonomy): Eukaryota > Viridiplantae > Streptophyta > Magnoliopsida > Asparagales > Amaryllidaceae > Agapanthus > Agapanthus africanus. The sequence continues at coordinate 176,637,317 of CM057339.1, read as the reverse complement.
GTCTCAAAGGCAAGATGACCAAAACTCCGTTTACGGGACACGGAGAAAGAGCTACTGAACTCTTGGGACTGATACATAGTGATGTATGCGGTCCTATGTTTACATATGCCAGGAATAGTTCCTCGAACTTTATTACATTCATCGATGATCTCTCAGGATTCGGACATGTGTTCTTGTTGAAGCGCAAATCTGAAGCTTTTGAGAAATTAAAGGAATATACGTGCGAAGTAAAGAACCAGACGGGTAAAAGTATTAAAATCTTTCGATCTGATCGAGGAGGAGAATACTTAAGCACGGAATTCCGAGACTATTTAAAAGAGAACGGGATTCTCTCTCAGCTTACTCCTCCGTATACACCATAGCATAATGGAATATCGGAGCAGAAGAATCACGCCCTATTAGATATGGTGCGCTCTATGATGAGTGTTGCTGAGTTACCAATATCCTTTTGGGGTTATGCACTTAAGACAGCTACATACCTATTGAATAGGGTTCTAACCAAATCTGTGCCTACCACTCCATATGAGATATGTAAGAGGAAGAGGCCATGTCTTAATTTCATTAAGATATGGGGTTGTCCGGCTTATGTTAAAAAGAAAAATCCGGACAAACTCGATGCAAGGTCTGTTCTGTGTAAGTTTGTTGGATATCCCAAACATTCATGAGGGCATATCTTCTACCACACTGAGAAACAAAAAGTATTTGTTCCTCAACATGCCACCTTTTTAGAAAATGAATTTCTTGTGAAAAAAATTAGTGGCAATGAGGTAGAACCGGAAGAAGTTCCAGCTACACAAACAACAACTGATGATTTGGTAGAACCGGAGGATTTGATAGTCCCCGACGAATCTCAGCCACTCCGTAGATCTAGTAGGTTTTCTCATCCACCTGATAGATACTACGGTTTTCTCATAGACGGTGGGAGCGAGGATTGCATCATGGAAGATAATGACCTAACTAGTTTCGAGCAGACCATCACAAGTGGAGATTCTGTGAAATGGCTGGATGCTATTGAAAATATAAATTAGCACCACCACTTGGTTTTACTAGCATCAAGTATGCCGTTTTAAAAAATTTTGGGGTGCTAATCTACACTAACCAAGATCTTAAACTAAATTATTAGGGTTTAACTATGATATCATAAACCTAACTAAGAGATGGATGGGTACGACCTTTGTAGACCGTGTCCTTCTCTTCTAAGGCTCTAGGTTGTAGTCCACGCGATTCCACTAGGCTCCACTTGAAGGTTGAACGAACATCCTTTTGATGACCTTCGTGCCGAAGATGATCCACCCGAAGTCCTCTAATCCAAGCTACCTCTTCACTAAACTCTTTAGTGAAGTAAACACAATACACCAAAGCACTAATCTAGTGTAAGATGGTGATGTAAGGGTGTTGTTTTCTCACCAGGGTTCTTATAAACTCAAAGGTTCATAACTCATGTGAGGGATTGAGCTTGGAGGAGGATGTGAAGAAAATGGAGAGAGCGAGAGAGCAACTTATCACATGAGCTCTCAAGTGAAGAAAAATAACTAAGTGTGGAATGAAGTGTAGAAAGATCTTGCACAACTCACACATAATTGAAGTATACAATTTTAACACTTAAAAATTGTAGCCATGTTTCAATAGTACAAGCAAATGAATATAATATAGAATAAGCCATGCTAAGCCCATGCCTCCAAAGTCTCCCTATTTATCATCTCAATTTCTATTTTCTAAAAATTGAAAAACCATGCCATGCTTCATATTATATATATATATATATATATATATATATATATATATATATATATATATATATATATATATATATATATATATCTCACACACATATAAAGATAAGCATATAATTAGTGAGCAATAATATTAGTCAATATACAATTATATCAAATATAAATATACATCATATTATTAAATCAACACTTGATTTAATAATCCGGTCATATCACATATAACCGACTAATATCATTTATCTGTATATCACATTATCAAATCAACACTTGATTCAATAATCCGGTTATATCACATATAACCTAACTGATAACAAATAGCCGCCGGATTACAATACGGTATCGCATACTCGTATTTTATCAGGCCCCCGCACATATCAATATATGTTCCCTACTTCGTTTCGCTTGAACCAGGAAACTTTTATGTGGGACTCTAAAGACCCGTCAATATGCCAGTAGTAGGTGATGATCACATCAGACACCCACAAACCGTGAGCGGTACTAGCTAGACGTAACGGCTACCCTGGTATTGAGTGAATAGAAGAGCAACAAGCAAGCTTTTCCAAACTACCATGAAGCCTATAGGTAACACTTACCGTACAGTCCGGTCTTTTCATCTGATATGTCGCATATCGAGTATGGGGGTGGAATCGTCAGACCCCAATAACTTGATAAGTCATGCCGATGTAAGGCTCATAACGGTTCGAGGAACTACTGATAACACTTACCAGTAAATCTCATCAACAGTCCTGGCCAGGGACTTACAGTTATAACCAATCGAGCATAGCGCAACATCAACTCCCAATATCGGGAGAGAAGAAACCCCTCCTATCGCTCATTGCTTCCATGTGACTCGGGACTGTACCCAAAATCCACCTGTTTGCATGACTCCTTTGAGCCATGGTAGTGAGGAAATCAAACCACAGTGGGAACCACACAAGACTCTATGATGATCTCGGATTAACAGACTAACCTGTACCCGTGTCACCAGAGAACTGCTATCTGACGATAGGTATAGTACCATCTAGGAGTTCTCGGCGAGTCCTTTTCAGTGTACCCATTCTTTAATGAGCACATGTGTACAATATTTAATGTCAAACACCAATGGATATGGGATCAAACATCACCCCATACAGGGTCAAGAAACGTACACACCAGTCCATTCTGGAATATCGTTGCCCTGTCTCGATATTCCCTCGACTAGGAACAATTGAAGGATGTGCTTATGGACTACCCTGGTCCCAATAGTATAATCCGCATCATAGTCCTGGTAGTCAAGCCTACATCCTAATGGCTTTATCAACATGTATATGAGAGACAATATAATAATACCAGTGAACATGTTAAGATAAAGGCAACCAGATAGCATATTATCATGTCGAGCAAGAAAGTCCTCCATATATATGTCCAAGCATCCACTATATCATACAATAATAGCCTTCAGGGCATACATATCACTAACAATCTCCCACTTGCACTAAGGCCAGTTGTTGTAGTATCTCATACCCAATATCCCAAAAAGTCTCTCGAATAATATCTGGGTGAGGGCCTTTGTGAGTGGATCCGCTGTGTTATCCTTTGTGTCAACTCTCCTGGCCTCGATCTCCCCGAGATCTACTATCTCCCTGATTAGGTGATACCGCCTAAGAATATGTCTAGATCGCTGATGGGACCAGAGTTCCTAGGCCAAAACCACAACTCCATTGTTATCACAATACATATGTATTGGATACTCAATGGTAGGAACCACACCAACTTCAGCTATGAACTTGTTCATCCAGCCTCTTTGGCAGTATCGTTGGTAGCGATGTATTCAGCCTCCAGCGTCGAGTCTGCTACGGTATCTAGCTTGGAACTCTTCCAACATACCGTCCCTCCAGTGAGGGTGCAGACAAAACCCGAGACCGACTTACTGTCGTCCTTATCACTTTAGAAGCTCGAATCGGTAAAGGACTCCACCTGGAGTTCACCGTTACCATACTCCAAGAATATTTCTTTAGTCCTTCTCAAGTATTTAAGAATGTTCTTCACAACTGTCCAATATTTCTCCCCAGGATCTGATTGATACCTACTCACTACACCTAGTGAGTAAGCTACATCCGGTCTGATACACAATATCGCATACATGATTGACCCGACTGCCGAAGCATAGGGTATCCCTCTCCAAATCAGTTTTGGGAGACTTCTCTTTGGAGAGAGTGATTCCTTAACAAGCGGGTAAATGACCACGTTTAAAATCTTCCATACTAAATCTCTTTAGCATGGTGTCAATGTACTTGGATTGGGACAATCCCAACATCCGCTTAGATCTATCTCTATAGATCTATGTCCCCAGGATGTAGGAGGCATCACTTGGATCTTTCATGGAGAACTTGTGTGATAAAAAGAGCTTGACCGAGTGTAGCATAGGAACATCGTTTCCTATCAAGAGTATTTCATCCACGTACAATAAGAGGAAGAAAACCTTACTCTCTACAACCTTCTTGTATATACATGGTTCATCTACATTTTTGATGAAGTCAAACTCTTTGATAGCTCCATCAGAACAGATGTCCCATCTCCGCGATGCCTACTTTAATCCGTAGATTGATTTAAACAGCTTGCACACGCTTCCGCTGCTCCCACTATCTACGAAGCCCTCTGGTTGTGTCATGTACATGCACTCTTCTAAATCATCATTTAGAAAAGCGGTCTTGACGTCTATCTGCCAGATTTCATAGTCATGGTATGCAGCAATGGCAAGTAGGATCCTGATGGACTTAAGCATAGCCAATGGAGAAAATGTTTCATCATAGTCGACACCTGGTCGTTGACGAAAACATTTTGCTACAAGTCTAGTTTCGAAGGTCTTAACCTTTTTATCTACACCAATTATCTTCTCAAGATCCATTTGCTCCCGTTGGATTTTACCCCTTCAGGAGCAACTCTCAAAGTCCATACTTTGTTGGTCTATATGGATTCTATCTCAGATCGCATAGCATCTAGCTAATTCACAGAGTCTCCACTTGTGATGGCCTGCTCGAAACTAGTTGGGTCATTATCTTCCATGATGCAATCCTCGCTCTCATCGTCTATGAGAAAACCGTAGTATCTCTCAGGTGGATGAGGAACCCTACTATATTTGCGGAGTGGCTGAGGTTCGTCGGGGACCATTGAATCCTATGGTTCCACCTTGCCTTGAGCTTGCCCGACTTTTTCTTTTTAACATAGGCCGGACAACCCCATATCTTAACTCGTTTAAGAGATGGTCTCTTCCCATTCCATATCTCATATGGAGTGGTAGGCAAAGGATTTGGTCGGAACTCTATTCAATAGGAATGCAACTATCTCAAGTGTATAACCCTAAAAGGAAATAGGCAACTCAATATTACTCATCATAGAGCGCACCATATCTAATAGGGTGCGATTCCTTTGCTCCGATACTCCGTTGTGCTGTGGTGTATACGGAGGAGTAAGCCGAGAGAGAACCCCATTCTCTTTTAAGTAGTCTCTGAATTCCGTGCTCAAGTATTCTCCTCACCGATCTGATCGAAGGATTTCAATACTTTTACCCGTCTGGTTCTCAACTTCGTACTTATATTCCTTAAATTTCTCAAAAGATTCAGATTTGTGTTTCAACAGAAACACATGTCCGTATCTTGAGATCATCGGTGAATGTAATAAAATAAGAGGAACCATTCCTGGCTTGTGTAGACATAGGACCGCATACATCACAATGTATCTGTCCAAGAGTTCAATAGCTCTTTCTCCATGTCCAATAAACAGAGATTTGGTCATCTAGCCTTTGAGAAATGATTGGAAAGTTTCATAAGATGTAAATTCGAACGGATTCAAATATGCATTCTTATGCAACTCAGCTAGTCTTGTCCCATTGATATGACCTAGTCTACAATGCCATAAGAAGGCTTCGTTCATTTCTGAACTGTTTATCTTGTGTGTGTTCTGTATACTTAGAACTGTGTTGAGATTTAGAATGTATTTACCGTTATATAACGTATCATACCCAATCAACATTTGATTTAGGAAAATATTCACAATATTTTTGGTACGAAATAACAGTCGCTCAGAATCATTGTATTACCAGTTGGTAACACTAGATGATATTTGCCAATTGGTTTGGCTGCAACAATTGCACCATTCCTTACCACTAGAGACTTATCATCCTTTCCAAGTTCTCTACCTCTCTATAGCCCATGTAACAAATTACATACGTGGGATCCTGATCCGGTATCAAATACCCAGGACGTAGAGTTAACTGAGAAACAGTTCTTGGTAACGAACACACCCGAAGACGATGCATCAACATGCTTATTCTTCGTTTGGGTGGCATGGGAATCCGGATATTCCCTATTCCTTGCTTAGACTTATAACAATCATAAGATAGTGCGGAACCTAGCCCAGTGTAACAAGTGGGTTCGGTCAATACATCCATATTATTATCTTGATTAAGGCATGTCATTGGTCGCTACCAGGAGAGAGAGAGAGAAGGATAATCACTTTGTGTGCGCTCTTTGCAAGATTAGATTGGTTATTATTTTATCTAATCAGGATGGCTCCCACTATTTTTATCAAATCTTCCTTCAAACTCTAAAAGGTATGATTAGCCGGGATTAATTACACCCTACAAGTTCGCCAATCGTTCGGCCAGGTAGGTATTGGTACTCCGAGGGAGTCTCCCCATGCTTTCGCATGGAACTAATTAAATAACCTCATTTCCGCAAGGGCATCACCCCGTTAACACCTTTCTTAGACACTTAATGGATCGGCTAATTGTAAAGTGCAAAACTCTCCCAGGAGTAATTCTTACTCGCAGTGGGTATTGGGATCCAACTATCATATAGAAGGTATGCAATCTTATTGTAAATTTCAACACTTGAAATTCCCAATTTCTGTTTTTACCTCTAGCGTCCTATGACCTTGACGCAGGCCAAACAACCCATAGGGTGCTCGTCAAGTTCAACCCGTTCATTTCTTGATTGAATTAAACCTACCCGTACGACCCTTGACGCAGGCCAAACAACGCCGCACGACTACCCTAATCCAATTGCATCACATGCTGCAGATAAGCACTAATCAGCTACCGCACACTACGCCTTGAAGCAGGCCAACAAACGCAGCGCGAATACTAAATAGTACTTATCTGAAATGACGGAGGGCTACGGCTGGTTTTTAAGAAAACCTTTAACGTAATGAACTTGATATCGTTGTAGAATCTAGTGTTCTGAAAATGAGTGGTTTAAGCTCCTCTTTTAAAATCGAGTAGTTTTAAAAAACAAACCGAATAGCTTTTACTAGCTTTTGCTAAAGAGGTCACTTCCGGTGAAGGGATCTCGGCTCTTTCCTCATCGAATGAGGTGCTGTATATCCATCAAGGAATACCACTGTGCAAAGCAAGAACTACAGAAGCTATGATGATAAACTGAGTGGGTTTTAGCATTTGCTAGTTTTGCTAAAGAGGTCACTCTCGGTGAAGGGATCTCGGCTCTTTCCTCATCGAATGAGGTGCTGGATATTCATCAAGGAATACCACTATGCAAAGAAAGAACTGGAGCTACCTTTTTAAAAACTTTTGATTCTACAACATCTTTAGGTTTATTTTCTTTTCATTAATCTAATTAATGAAGTCCTATCATTTAATGTTTCCTAAACATCACAGAAAATGAAACGAAAATAGAACGTACGCTTATACCATCCGCATTCGCCACGGGGCCCCGTCATGCACCGTTAGGTTACTTAACTAACGACAGAGCGTGGGATGGACTAACGCGGGTGCAAAACATAAGCAATATTTATTATATATATCATATATATATAGCATTCGTCTCACACAGTTATATGATCACATCATAGAACCAAGCAGCAGAAGTCAACATATGAAATATTGGATATACTAGGAGGTCCGTATTTTAAATTAAGTCAATAATGAAAAACACGGATTCCACGGTCGTGATGAATAGCCAAACCCATAACCCATAGACCCCTACGAGAGCGGTAAGCAACCCTGCAAAGTCTAGAGTTAGGAAACCCGGTCTCGACTCCTCGAGATGGTCTCTCACTGGACTCTAGAACCCGGTCACTTGTGCTCCCCGCCTTGGGTCTATCCTAATGCGGAAAAGTAAATAATATACATCAATGGTGACATTATCCTCAACCCGAAAGTGTCCCAATAAAAGAATATTATATACCAATTTTACAAGAATGAAAATTGTAAAACTCTCATCTCATATAAAACCCCCGGCTATTCATTCACGACGATCCAATATAACATATCATAGCAACACATAACATCACATGTCATCAACGTAAGTAAATACGCGTATCCCAAATTCCGTTGACATATAGCAACGAGATTTGGGATACCCCACATATTACACTTATGGTCGCAGAAAGGAAATGAAAAACTACAATAATTAGAATCCACACTTCCTTGTTGGAGATAGTGCCCTCAGAGTCAATTATTGGATCACAGGCACGTGATTGCAATAATTGAGGGGAGGACCTGTCCCAGTAGGACAGTCTTACTCGAGATGATAGTATGCTATCTGGTTTATCTTTATCATCGTGTACTGCTTTAGATGACCTTACGAGTCGCTATTACACGTTGATAGAGCCCCTAGGATTCTTGCTTGACTACCAGCAGTATGAGGGCGATCATATACGTGAGAGCTGGAGTCTATAAGCACATCCTTAAATGGTCCCTAGTCGTGGGAGTTTCGAGACAGGGCATCGATACTCCAGAGTAGACTAGTGTATACAGTCGAGACCCCGACGAGGGGCGGTGGCCGGTCTCACAAGCCACTGGTGTCAGTTGGTTCACCTAAGATGTATACAGGTGCTCATTGGGTTATGAGTACACCGGACAGGACTCGCCGGGAACCTGCTAGTTGGGATTATACCAGACGTCAGATAGCAGTTCCCTGGTGACATGTGTACAGGTTAGTTCATCGACCTGAGATCGTCATTTGTCTCGTGTGAGTTCCCACTGTGCTTTGATTACTACCCTATCACGGCTCAAAGGAGTCGTGCAAACAGGTTTTAGTTGGGTACAGTCCCGAGCCACATGGAGGCAGTGAGCGGATCTGCAGGGGTTCGTCTCTCCCGGTATTGGGGGTGAGGTCGCGCTGTGTCGAGGAGAGCCAGAACATGAAAAGTCCTTGGCCAAGGCAGGAGATTTGCCGGTAGGTATTCCAGTAGTATCTCATGGTGTTCTGGGCTACACTCCGACACGACTTGTACCGCTTTTGGGGGTCTGACTTTTACCAACCCCCTAGGCCCGCCATGCGATGTTCATAGACGAACGGACCAGACTGTATGGATATTGTCACTGACAGGCTCAGTAGGGTGTCAGGATGGGTTTGCTCATCGACGTCCCTTTTGGTCAATTGCTGGTGGCTCGTCATGTATGGCTAATACCTCTGACGTGCTAGTGGTTAAATCCACAGCCATAGTATTGACGAGTCTTTAGAGTCCACCACACTCAGTTACTCAGGTTTCGGGCGAAACGCTGTAGAGGCCGTATGGAGATATGGCAGGGTTCGATCAGATACGTGCGGTATTGCACGGATCGTGATCGGACGGTTTTTACTAGCGGCTTTGGCTTAAGCCGGATTCTAGTATTTGATAGTGTAGTTTTGTCTCTTTGCATTTGTGTTCAGTGGGAATACAAATGCAGGCATGTATTTGCAGTAGTGGGGTTTTCCTGTAATTTATTACGGGATCAGTTTTCTGATGTTGCCAGTTTGCATTCCGTTCCGGCCGGTTTTCTTTTATTCCTTCACGGCCGGACTTTCCGTTGGAGGGGGTTAATTGCAAGTTTGCAATTAAGTTATTTGTTGAGGGGTTTCATGCATATATGTGGCTTCATAATCACGAGATTCCCTTTTGGTCCATTCCATTGCTTTTCATTTGATGGTTTGGTGAAAGGATTTAGATAAGAAATGAGAGTGACCTTCTTCTTGTGATTATCTTTTCTTTTTCTTATTTGGTTTTTTCACTCCATTATCTCCAAGGTGGGGAGATGAGGCCGGCCACTAGATTGAGGAGAGAGAGAGAGAGAGGTTCATTGGTGATATGTTTTATTCTTCATCTCATTTCATGCTTTTATGCTTGCAAAATTCCAAGCTTCTCTCCTTCATTCATTCTCCTCCTCACATCCCTCCATCAAGGCAACTTCATGAACCCTAAAGAGACATGGCTACTACACTATTCTATAGCAAGTCTTGGACGCGTCGGCTGGCCAACTTCACGCCCGAGTTGCCTCGGTCAAGAGGCGGGAGCCCGTAAAAGATTCCGGCTAGGTGGTGCTTTTCCGACGAGCGAGGAGGTGACGAACTTTCCGCAGGAGATCGGAGTGGAGATGAAGACCGAAGGACACGGATCGCTTGGTATACTTCTCTACTCATCTTTTAGTTTGCTAGTTAGCTAGGTTAATGGCCCGATCCGGGTGAAAAGTGCGCGGTGGTGTCGGTTGCAAGTTTTTGCAAAGTTTTTGTTTCCGCGTTTCCGGCGTCGGATCGACGGCCGGGACGCCGCCGCGGGCTTACATTTCTTAGACAACATAAACTAGGAATATCTCATATTCAATATATACCCTGCATTTTAGTCTCATATCGAAAACACTTTTCAATAACTTAGTCGGATAATTCAACAAGATTCCCGACTACCCGATCGATTACTTGTCGGGAACTTTAGTAGATGGCCGCACCCCCGATGCCGTCGACCAAGTGCACTTAGGCGGAACACCGTGGCCGCGAGCACCCGAGTGGATGCTTTTGGCAACGGGGTTCTCCTAAAGTCACTTGGTCGGGGCTATGGGGCGTGGCTAATTAGTAAAGTTATCTGGCGAGTATTCACATACATTACGCAATTGCGACGGAGTTTCGATCCAAATCGAAACTTCGTGGCAATCGATCAAAAGAGACTAACATGCTAGATTTACAAACAAAGTAGTTTTCAAAAAACTAGTTAACTGCGGGTTCCAAGTATTGTATCACATATCAAACTTAAACCCGTAACGATGTTAAAAACACAACTACAAAACACTCCGATTAGCCATAACTAAAAAGTTAACATCACATGTAAACTGGGCCAATCAAACATAACCTAATACCCTTAAACAAAGCATACTGAACACCAAAAAATTTTGAGACAAAACCATAGTACAAAAACCGGCCAGGCCGTTTTTTCATCAAATCTCACCGGCCAAAATAATGTTGTTTTGCCTCATTTTTCTCTGGTGTTCTAGTTACATCACATGTAACATTCTGCAGTTGTTTAAAAAATTTTTGAAGACCATTTTGAAATCGACAGAGAACAGGGTTTCAAGATTTCGGTTTTCGGAGTTGTTTCGGTTTCGTGATTCTAATAACATTGTCTAATCTTCTAGCTTTGGCTCTAATACCATGAAAGTGTATGTTAGCAACACCACTTGGTTTTACTATCATCAAGCATGCCGTTTTTAAAAATTTTGGGATGCTAATCTACTCTAACCAAGATCTTAAACTAGATGATTAGGGTTTAACTATGATATCATAAACCTAACTAAGAGATGTATGGCTACAAGCTTTGTAGACCGTGTCCTTCTCTTCTAAGGCTCTGGGTTGTAGTCCACGCGACTCCACTTAAAGGTTGAACGAACTTCCTTTTGATGACCTTCGTGCCGAAGATGATCCACCCGAAGTTCGCTAATCCAAACTACCTCTTCACTAAACTCTTTAGTGAAGTAAACACACTACACCAAAGCGCTAATCTAGTGTAGGATGGTGAAGTAGGGGTATGGTTTGCTAACTAGGGTTCTCGCAAGCTCAAGGGTTCACAACTCATGTGAGGGATTGAGCTTGGAGGATGAGGCGAAGAAAATGGAGAGAGCTAAAGAGCAACTCATCACATGTGTTCTCAAGTGAAGAAAAATAACTAAGTGTGGAATGAAGTGTAGAAAGATCTAGCATAGCTCACACATTATTGAGGCATACAATTTTTAACACTTAAAAATTGTATACATGCTTCAATAGTGTAAGCAAATTAATATAATATAGAATAAGCCATGCTAAGCCCATGCCTCCAAAGTCTCCCCATTTATCATCTCAATTTCTATTTTCTAAAAATAGAAAAACCATGCCATGCTTCGTATATATATATATATATATATATATATATATATATATATATATATATATATATATATATATATATATATATATATATATATATATATATATCACACACACACACACACATATATATATATCACACACACACACACACACTTATATATATAAAGATAAGCATATAATTAGTGAGCAATAATATTAGTTAATATAAAATTATATCAAATATAAATATACATCATATTATTAAATCAACACTTGATTTAATAATCGGGTTATATTACATATAACCGACTAATATCATTTATCTGTATATCACATTATCAAATCAACACTTGATTCAATAATCCAGTTATATCACATATAACCTAACTGATAACAAATAACTGCCAAATTACAATACGGTATCTCATACTTTATCACGACCCGAAATTGGCACGTGACGGCCCTAATACTACGCAACGCCTCCAGACGTAACGCAGTAAAAGAAAGCCAAAACCCAGAAATCTAAACCATAAAAATACGGAAAAGATAATAAAAAGTTTTTGAAACATTTGAAATCACAACCCAAATTCTTTAAAAGAGTCCACTTTTTCTTTAAAATTTTGGCAGCACCTCCTTTGTAAAATCTAGCCCCAAAAATGGGTACAACATAAATATAAAGTAAAGCATCCCAAACGGGAGCAAATCCACGCCCAAAGGCGGAAAACAACAACCACAACAAATATACGACGCCGTAGCGAAGAAATAGAAGACGAAAGAAAGGAAACTGTATAAAAGACAACAAATCCAACATAATATACAACATCGTCCTCACCAAATCTCTAAATCAATATGAAAATAGTAGATGGAGAGTACCGGGATACAACGAATATACAATATAACGAATAACCACAAAACCCACCTAAGCAAACTGCACACTGTGAGCTGATGCGGTATCCGTAGCAAAAGATGATAGATGAATAGCCAGCCTCGACTACTCTGGGGAACACTCTGTAACACCTGTGGCACAACGGGGGTGAGTTGCCAACTCGTGAATAGTAAATAACATATGCAGGTAATCGCAAGAATGTACGTACAACATGAATCTAATATATGACAATTGCAGTAATAACAGGTCATGAGTACGAAATAATGGAAAGTACACTAACAAGTACCACCAATATATAAAGCAATAATGATATGACAACAGTATGCAATAATCATGCACTGGGGATATGAGAAAGTAAATGTGCAACACTCATGAAAGGTACACTCATAGGTACTCCTAATACATGGAACAGTGCACAAGTATATAAAGATGAGGTATGGAGTGAAATATGTCATTTCCACGGAATCCTGATATCGTGGTAGGATCACAATCCAGCAAGACAAATCAAAATCCCAATTCCTCAAATCAGTCCCCAAATTGGCTCTCATATCATCTAAGTGTCACATCGCCTCAACTGCATAATATCAAGTATATCTCGCATATGTATCGAATGTACAACATCAAGTAGATCTCACCTATCTAGTATGTACAATATCAGGTATATCTCACATATATCAAATGTACAACATCAAGTGTATCTCACATATCTCGTATGTACAATATCAAGTATATCTCACATATCTTGAATGTACAACAGCAAGTAGATCTCATATATCTCAAATGTACAATATCAAGTAGATCTCACATATCTCGTATGTGCAATATCAAGTATATCTCACATATCTCGAATGTACGACATCAAGTATATATCACATATATCGAATGTACAACGTCAAGTGGATCTCACATATCTCGTATGTACAAATCAGTATATCTCACATATATCAAATGTACAACGGTAAGTGGATCTCACATATCTCGTATGTACAATATCAGTATCCAATCCCAATGAATCTCTTAAGTCCCAAATCAAATCTCCAGCACAGTTCTAACATCCTAATATAATGTCATAAATAAATATGATGAGGGCAATACACATATATTAGCGTCCCATTCCACTAATATTGGTGTAAGGGTATATATATAACAGCGACTCAATCCCCTGTTATATATACAAAAGAGTAATTGGAAATATAATGAAGCCAATGTGCCAAGCATCGACACAGAAATGCTGATCTATCAGGTGCTGTCTCTATGACTGGCCCCGTGATAGGTACGTATCATATGCTATCCTGAAAGCTCGAGTGCCTAGCTATGACCCTCGCCTCTCGACGTATCCATACGCACATGACTCCCGTCGGTATCCACTCGATAGCCGATGAGTCAATGGTCCTGTCACCGGAAAGTATGGTTCCCCTAAGCCTCATCGCCTAGCACCGCGATGTCGACTCACACAGCGACAACGTTCTTGCTTCAGGGTACTTCCGGGCCCCACCATGTATCCATACACGGATCCCTCCTTTCCTCGCGTAGGGTATATATATCAGCACCGATAAATCTCATGGTGGCTGCTAAAATATCATATCAAGGAAACCGGGTTTTTCAATGTATGCATAATTTCATGAACTACCACGGTTCCCAAATCCAGAAAACATCATGAAAAATTCATATAACAATGCGATAATCCATGAATAAAGTATACGCAACATAAAAACTGTAATGAAAGCGTATAAAAGAAAAGCATAGCATTCACCAGATATAAATGAACACATGAATGGTATGGCAGAAATATAGCTATCTATCTATATGATGATGTGATATACCTATCAGGTATAAGTAAAGTATAAAATGCAAGTACACCTGTAACTATGTCCTTAGGTGTGTATGTACCTATCACTAATGGTACAATACGCTATAGGTAAATAGATAACTGTATGTCAATGTAAAATGAAATATGAATCAATATCACAATGTCCCTAACCAAGCAATATAACATCTATAAGTGATTATGTGTGTGACATGGTAATTATTGACGGTGTGTGTAGTATACAAACAGTGCTAGTGCAATATAAATCGTCAATAATATGTGCAGTGTCCTACTACTACTAGACCAGACACACTACAATCTAACTAATAGGGTAAATGCGCAATTCTAAACATAACATAGAATATGCGAAATGTAAATATTTCTAGCCCAGACGCATAACGCCATGCGGGCGATTCCCCTGTAGATGTTAAATCTACCCACCAACACTCCAAGCTAGGTGAAGCCTACCACCTGTTTTCCCCTTGTCGTAACGTCCGAAGTCCCCGCTTGCGAACATAAAATTTCATAAACACATCACATAAGCATATATTCTATCTCGACGAAAAGACATCGAAACGCAAGAATAACGCCCTGAAAAATACACTGCGCGCTTTGCGCATCTATCCCGCACGATACCGGCCAAAACCCTAATTGGGGTCGCTAAACTACAAAATACCAATTCTGGACCTCGATCGTCCCGATCGCGCAACACAACACAAAAATTACGAGGAATACACTGGATATAACCTCGCAACTACCAAAAGAACCCTACGTCGGAAAACCCCCGAAATCTAGTAAGCAAGCTATCGCAATATATCGCACTAGATTCAAGATAACATAAATCTAACAATTACAAATACCTTAAAATAGCTTAACTAAGCTATCTAAACCAATCCTATATTTTTAAACTTTCTTAAATAAGTTTTAGCAAAAATCTAGTAAGCAATTTTGCTTAATTAAACAAAATGCTTATTAACAAATTTTAACACTTTCTACTAGATTAATCTTTTCCAAAACACAATTTAACACTTGAATTAAACACTAATCACTTAATCAAAATTTAACCCTAACATGAATTTCTTAAACCAAATATAATGAATTAATCATGAATTAAAAGCTAAACTAACCACTTAAATAGTTAACTAAATTAGCTAGTTTTAAGATTAAAGAAAGTATAAAAGGATTAATGTAAGAATTATACCTCCCCAAGAACACCAAAATGAAGCTTAATCCATCATCTTAGCATCAAAACCCAAGCTTGTTGAAGAACCAAGAAGGATTAGTGAAGGAAAAGATGGTTTTATATTTATTTAGGATTTTTGTGGATTTATTTTGGAATTTTTCTTGAAGAATTTTGAAGAAATCATGAAGAAATGAGCTTGGGAAATATTTTGGACAGAAATTAGAGATAAGGGTCGGCCATGGGGGTGAGGGGGGTATTTTTGTGAATAATTTGTGAGGAAATAGCTAGGAAAGAGTGTAAATAATATAAAAAATGCTATTTTGCCACCTTTCACTCTTTTCTTTTCTTTTTAAATTCAAACCATTAGTCACCAAAAAAAATCTAGATATTTAAAAGAACCTTCTAAAATAATTCTAGTGATAAAATTAATTTATTCACAAAATAAAAATTTTCCCGATTTACGTGCACAAAATACCGCTTAAAATAATATTTTATTTGGGAAAAAAACTATCTGAACCAAAACCTCCCAAATACTCCCAAAGTTCGCGCACAAGCTTTATTTTAGCTAAAATAGGTGCCGGTAAGCTTATACGGTCGTTTGATCGAAATCGGGTTAAAACGGGAAAAACCGACAATTTTGCCCTAAAACGGGAAAATTCGTAAAACGATTTCTGAAACGTTACAATCTCCCCCCTTATAAAAATTCGTCCCCGAATTTAAAATTTTCACTAAGGGTACCTTCAAAGAGAGGATTACTAAACTCTCATATCTCTTTCGCAGCCTCCCAAGTGATTACCTCACTATACGGCTACGTCCAAGAAAACCCTTCACAGATGGCAAGACCCTTGACCGAAGTTTCTCCACCTGCCTAACCATTAACACAATTGGCTGCTGGTGAACGAAATATCGTGTCCATGCTAAATGGTCTGGTGCTGAATCATGTGAGAAAGGTCATGAAGGAAATTGCAAAGTATCGACACAAGGAATACGGGGTGAATACTCGATAATCTGGATGGAAGTACCAAATTAAAGGCAACAGAACTAACTCACTTTAAGGATCTGGAAAGGACCTACAATTCTGGGTAAGCTTCCCAAAACTCAACACGTCCTTCATCGGAAAAATCCGTAGGAATACATGATCTCCCACTGAGAACTCGAGCATGCGATCACCATGGTCGGCATAAGACCTCTGTCCGCACAGGACTGTCATCATCCTTACCTGAAACAGCTGGATCATTTCTGAAGTCTCTAGACTAGCTGGGGTCCAAAAATCCTACTATGCAGAGTCAGAAAAACAGACTGGAGATCGACACCACCTAACAAACAAAACTTAAAGGTTGCCAATTGGAATGTCTCCTGATAACAGCTATCAAGAAGTATCCTAACAATGTCGAGTGACGATCCCAACTGCCGCAAACAATTAACACAAACGCACAACAAGACAAACACCTTGAAACAAAACCTGAAATTTCTCTTTACATTCCTGTCCACCCGTAACTATCTCACCAGTCACGTCAATATTGGCGGAACTTGAATGAACATAGAGAGTTGACTGATGTGCTTGCTCTAGGATTTCACGTCTCTACCCGATAACATCAGGTACACAAACGCATTCCTAACTTAGCACAACCTTGTCACAATCACAGACTCTGAATCAAAAGAAAGAACGGATGCAGTTGCTACTGAATCTTCAACTGCCAAAAACTCTGTACACATGCCTCAGTCCAAAGAAAAGAACCTACTTTCAGGTCTGTACAGTCAACGGTGCAACAATACGCTAGTAATCCTGCATGAAACGGCGGTAAAAACCTGCTAAGCCCAAAATCAAAGGTCCTCCGTCCTGCACACAAGTCCGGGCCTAAGCTGTACGGTCTCGATCTCCCTCGGAACCATACGAAACCGTCTCCCGTAACTACAAGACCTAGGAGTCAACACAAATAAGCCTGAAGGAACACTCCGAGAATCTAGCAAACGGCTGGGGCTCTCCCAATGTCTGCAAAACAAATTCTCAAGTGCTGCTCCTGTTCCTCAAGATATAAAGTATATACCAGAATGTCGTCAAAACACAACAGCAACTGGTCGAGGAACGGCCTGAAGAAATCTGGTGCATCATAACTACAAATGCTGCTAGGGCATTGGCGAGTTCAACGACACCACCAAAACACAAACTGCCCATAGCACCCACAAAAACAGTATTCGGAATGCCACCACTCCGAACCCGCAACAATGATGACCTGATCCCAAACAAACTTAGAAAAAGTCTCGCACTCTGGAGCTGATCGAAGAAATCGTCAAAGCGAGGTAAATGATACCTAACTGCACCGTAAGCCGGTTCAATTGACGATCTATCAATCCACAACCACAATCTGTCGTCTTTCTCCTTGACGAACAGAAATAGGAGCTCCCAAAAGCGAAACACTCGGACACACAAACCTCCTAACAAACAACTCTGCAGCAGATCCTTAAGCTCCCTGAATTTCGCTCGCTCTCCTGGAATATCGTCGGAAAACTCTCGCACGATAAGTACCCGGTCCAACAATCCTACTGTGACTCCGGTATCTCGAATGAACTCAAAGAATCCACGACATCTCCTCCAAAGCTGACTAGCGAAAAAGGCTGAATTCAAGCTGTGAGAGGTGGCACAACTATCCACCTGCACAACAAGAACTGACTCGACGGGAAGACAATTCCTGACTGTTTCCACACGGTAGTCCACAGACGCCTAACACGTAGCTAACCAATCCATGCCCAGGAGAACGTTAAATCCAACATCTCTAGAAGGATCCAATGAAGGCAAAATCTCCCTACCGATTGGCATACCACTGAAATACGTGTCGCGCAACAAAAGAATCGCTGACAGAAGTGAACACAACAAAACGGCTGATCTAACTAACACGATCCTCGTCCCAACCACGGCACAAAGTGCGAAAAACCAACAAGTACATCAAAGAACATGAACAAGGATACCTGAAAACTCTGCATTGGACGCCTGTGCGTCCGGATGAGTAGAAACAAACTCTCGTGTCTGCCTTCTACCCGGAACTGTCAAAACTCTTCCTCTACCAGACTGACCCCTCTGAGCGAACCTTCCACGCCCACGACCTCTTAGAACACGACTCTGACGCGGCGCTAAGGAACAACCCCTGATGAAGTGGTGAAGTCTCCCACATCGATAGCATCCAATATAACGCTGCTGACCCTCCTGGGGATAAGAGCTGAACGTTTGTCAACGTCCTATGCCTCTGCTGCTCCCGCGATGGTCACAAAATCTATCTCGGCGACTAGGCCTCTGTCCCTGGACTGGCACACCTGTACGGGTCCTCCACTGTCCTGGAAATCGCAAAGTCTCTGGAATATGTGTCTCGTCGACTGGGGCTACATCCACTGGTGCTACGCAGGTGACAGACTGCTGCATGCTGATCCTAAGGAACAACTGAGTAACAGGGGTGTCAACCTCCTGTCGCCGCGCTCGAATGGCATCAAGCAATGATCTCGTCGTCTGGAGCAAGTCCTGCATCTCTGTCACAAGCCTAGCGAGCTGATCTGTCGAAGGCTGAACCGTCTGCACCTGTGCAACAAAAGTGCCATCCTGGTCAGTGCTCGTCTCACCCGAGCCAACTCTGACCTCGGCCCTCGCTGCACTACTCTGAGTCCCCATAGTCATCGGCGGCAAGGCTATAAATATAGATAGGATTCGATAAGAACAAGGAAATCGAATCACAAGGATATGAATCATCAAGGAAGGAATTTCAAGCAATTTGTACTTAGGCACTTTAAGCGAAATACTGCATCGTGAGTATGCTGCAGACATACACACACTACGTTACTCCGCTTAGGTTACCTACTCCATCATACCAAGGTCATCCTACACTCCGAAAGGTAAAACCGCGCTCTGATACCAACTTTGTCACGACCCGAAATTGGCACGTGACGACCCTAATACTACGCAACGCCTCCAGACGTAACGCAGTAAAAGAAAACCAAAACCCAAAAATCTAAACCATAAAAATACGGAAAAGATAATAAAAAGTTTTTGAAACATTTGAAATCACAACCCAAATTCTTTAAAAGAGTCCACTTTTTCTTTAAAATTTTGGCAGCACCTCCTTTGTAAAAGCTAGCCCCAAAAATGGGTACAACATAAATATAAAGTAAAGCATCCCAAACGGGAGCAAATCCACGCCCAAAGGCGGAAAACAACCACCACAACAAATATACGACGCCGTAGCGAAGAAATAGAAGACGAAAGAAAGGAAACTGTATAAAAGACAACAAATACAACATCGTCCTCACCAAGTCTCTAAGTCAATATGAAAATAGTAGATGGAGAGTACCGGGATACAACGAATATACAATACAACGAATAACCACAAAACCCACCTAAGCAAACTGCACACTGTGAGCTGATGCGGTATCCGTAGCAAAAGATCATAGATGAATAGCCAGCCTCGACTACTCTGGGGAACACTCTGTAACACCTGTGGCACAACGGGGGTGAGTTGCCAACTCGTGAATAGTAAATAACATACGCAGGTAATCGCAAGAATGTACGTACAACATGAATCTAATATATGACAATTGCAGTAATAACAGGTCATGAGTACGAAATAATGGAAAGTACACTAACAAGTACCACCAATATATAAAGCAATAATGATATGACAACAGTATGCAATAATCATGCACTGGGGATATGAGAAAGTAAATGTGCAACACTCATGAAAGGTACACTCATAGGTACTCCTAATACATGGAACAGTGCACAAGTATATAAAGATGAGGTATGGAGTGAAATATGTCATTTCCACGGAATCCTGACATCGTGGTAGGATCACAATCCAGCAAGACAAATCAAAATCCCAATTCCTCAAATCAGCCCCCAAATTGGCTCTCATATCATCTAAGTGTCACATCGCCTCAACTGCATAATATCAAGTATATCTCGCATATGTATCGAATGTACAACATCAAGTAGATCTCACCTATATAGTATGTACAATATCAGGTATATCTCACATATATCAAATGTACAACATCAAGTGGATCTCACATATCTCGTATGTACAATATCAAGTATATCTCACATATCTTGAATGTACAACAGCAAGTAGATCTCATATATCTCAAATGTACAATATCAAGTAGATCTCACATATCTCGTATGTGCAATATCAAGTATATCTCACATATCTCGAATGTACGACATCAAGTATATATCACATATATCGAATGTACAACATCAAGTGGATCTCACATATCTCGTATGTACAATATCAGTATATCTCACATATATCAAATGTACAACAGCAAGTGGATCTCACATATCTCGTATGTACAATATCAGTATCCAATCCCAATGAATCTCTTAAGTCCCAAATCAAATCTCCAGCACAGTTCTAACACCCTAATATAATGTTATAAATAAATATGATGAGGGCAATACACATATATTAGCATCCCATTCCACTAATATTGGTGTAAGGGTATATATAACAGCGACTCAATCCCCTGTTATATATACAAAAGAGTAATTGGAAATATCATGAAGCCAATGTGCCAAGCATCGACACAGAAATGCTGATCCATCAGGTGCTGTCTCCATGACTGGCCCCCTGATAGGTACGTATCATACGCTATCCCGAAAGCTCGAGTGCCTAGCTCTGACCCTCGCCTCTCGACGTATCCATACGCACATGACTCCCGTCGGTATCCACTCGATAGCCGATGAGTCAATGGTCCTGTCACCGGAAAGTATGGTTCCCTTGAGCCTCATCGCCTAGCACCGCGATGTCGACTCACACAGCGACAACGTTCTTGCTTCAGGGTACCTCCGGGCCCCACCATGTATCCATACACGGATCCCTCCTTTCCTCGCGTAGGGTATATATATCAGCACCGATAAATCTCATGGTGGCTGCTAAAATATCATATCAAGGAAATCGGGTTTTTCAATGTATGCATAATTTCATGAACTACCACGGTTCCCAAATCCAGAAAACATCATGAAAAATCCATATAACAATGCGATAATCCATGAATAAAGTATACGCAACATAAAAACTGTAATGAAAGCGTATAAAAGAAAAGCATAGCATTCACCAGATATAAATGAACACATGAATGGTATGGCAGAAATATAGGTATCTACCTATATGATGATGTGATATACCTATCAGGTATAAGTAAAGTATAAAATGCAAGTACACCTGTAGCTATGTCCTTAGGTGTGTATGTACCTATCACTAATGGTACAATACCCTATAGGTAAATAGATAACTGTATGTCAATGTGATATGAAATATGAATCAATGTCACAGTGTCCCTAACCAAGCAATATAACATCTATAAGTGGTTATGTGTGTGAAATGGTAATTATTGACGGTGTGTGTAGTATACAAACAGTGCTAGTGCAACATAAATCGTCAATAATATGTGCAGTGTCCTACTACTACTAGACCAGGCACACTACAATCTAACTAATAGGGTAAATGCGCAATTCTAAACATGACATAGAATATGCGAAATGTAAATATTTCTAGCCCAGACGCATAACGCCATGCGGGCGATTCCCCTGTAGATGTTAAATCTACTCACCAACGCTCCAAGTTAGGTGAAGCCTACCACCTGTTTTCCCCTTGTCGTAGCGTCCGAAGTCCCCGCTTGCGAACCTAAAATTTCATAAACACATCACATAAGCATATATTCTATATCGACGAAAAGACATCGAAACGCAAGAATAACGCCCAGAAAAATACACTGCGCACTTTGCGCATCTATCGCGCACGATACCGGCCAAAACCCTAATTGGGGTCGCTAAACTACAAAACACCAATTCTGGACCCCGATCGTCCCGATCGCGCAACACAACACAAAAATTACGAGAAATACACTGGATATAACCTCGCAACTACCAAAAGAACCCTATGTCGGAAAACCCCGAAATCTAGTAAGCAAGCTATCGCAATATATCGCACTAGAGTCAAGATAACTCAAATCTAACAATTAAAAATACCTTAAAATAGCTTAACTAAGCTATCTAAACCAATCCCATATTTTTAAACTTTCTTAAATAAGTTTTAGCAAAAATCTAGTAAGCAATTTTGCTTAATTAAACAAAATGCTTATTAACAAATTTTAACACTTTCTACTAGATTAATCTTTTCCAAAACACAATTTAACACTTGAATTAAACACTAATCACTTAATCAAAATTTAACCCTAACATGAATTTCTTAAACCAAATATAATGAATTAATCATGAATTAAAAGCTAAACTAACCACTTAAATAGTTAACTAAATTAGCTAGTTTTAAGATTAAAGCAAGTATAAAAGGATTAATGTAAGAATTATACCTCCCCAAGAACACCAAAATGAAGCTTAATCCATCATCTTAGCATCAAAACCCAAGCTTGTTGAAGAACCAAGAAGGATTAGTGAAGGAAAAGATGGTTTTATATTTATTTAGGATTTTTGTAGATTTATTTTGGAATTTTTTCTTGAAGAATTTTGAAGAAATCATGAAGAAATGAGCTTGGGAAATATTTTGGACAGAAATTAGAGATAAGGGTCGGCCATGGGGGTGAGGGGGGTATTTTTGTGAATAATTTGTGAGGAAATAACTAGGAAAGAGTGTAAATAATATAAAAAAATGCTATTTTGCCACCTTTCACTCTTTTCTTTTCTTTTTAAATCCAAACCATTAGTCACCAAAAAAAAATCTAGATATTTAAAAGAACCTTCTAAAATAATTCTAGTGATAAAATTAATTTATTCACAAAATAAAAATTTTCCCGATTTACGTGCACAAAATACCGCTTAAAATAATATTTTATTTGGGAAAAAAACTATCTGAACCAAAACCTCCCAAATACTCCCAAAGTTCGCGCACAAGCTTTATTTTAGCTAAAATAGGTGCCGGTAAGCTTATACGGTCGTTTGATCGAAATCGGGTTAAAACGGGAAAAACCGACAATTTTGCCCTAAAACGGGAAAATTCGCAAAACGATTTCTGAAACGTTACAATCTCCCCCCTTATAAAAATTCGTCCCCGAATTTAAAATTTTCACTAAGCGTACCTTCAAAGAGAGGATTACTAAACTCTCATATCTCTTTCGCAGCCTCCCAAGTGATTACCTCACTATACGGCTACGTTCAAGAAAACCCTTCACAGATGGCAAGACCCTTGACCGAAGTTTCTCCACCTGCCTAACCATTAACACAATTGGCTGCTGGTGAACGAAAGATCGCGTCCAAGATAAATGGTCTGGTGCTGAATCATGTGAGAAAGGTCATGAAGGAAATTGCAAAGTATCGACACAAGGAATACGGGGTGAATACTCAATAATCTGGACGGAAGTACCAAATTAAAGGCAACAGAACTAACTCACTTTAAGGATCTGGAAAGGACCTACAATTCTGGGTAAGCTTCCCAAAACTCAACACGTCCTTCATCGGAAAAATCCGTAGGAATACATGATCTCCCACTGTGAACTCGAGCATGCGATCACCATGGTCGGCATAAGACCTCTGTCCGCACAGGACTATCTTCATCCTTACCTGAAACAGCTGGATCATTTCCGAAGTCTCTAGACTAGCTGGGGTCCAAAAATCCTACTATGCAGAGTCAGAAAAACAGACTGGAGATCGACACCACCTAACAAACAAAACTTAAAGGTTGCCAATTGGAATGTCTCCTGATAACAGCTATCAAGAAGTATCCTAACAATGTCGAGTGACGATCCCAACTGCCGCAAACAATTAACACAAACGCACAACAAGACAAACACCTTGAAACGAAACCTGAAATTTCTCTTTACATTCCTGTCCACCCGTAACTATCTCACCAGTCACGTCAATATTGGCGAAACTTGAATGAACATAGAGAGTTGACTGATGTGCTTGCTCTAGGATTTCACGTCTCTACCCGATAACATCAGGTACACAAACGCATTCCTAACTTAGCACAACCTTGTCACAATCACAGACTCTGAATCAAAAGAAAGAACGGATGCAGTTGCTAACTGAATCTTCAACTGCCAAAAACTCTGTACACATGCCTCAGTCCAAAGAAAAGAACCTACTTTCAGGTCTGTACAGTCAACGGTGCAACAATACGCTAGTAATCCTGCACGAAACGGCGGTAAAAACCTGCTAAGCCCAAAATCAAAGGTCCTCCGTCCTGCACACAAGTCCGGGCCTAAGCTGTACGGTCTCGATCTCCTTCGGAACCATACGAAACCGTCTCCCGTAACTACAAGACCTAGGAGTCAACACAAACAAGCCTGAAGGAACACTCCGAGAATCTAGCAAACGGCTGGGGCTCTCCCAATGTCTGCAAAACAAATTCTCAAGTGCTGCTCCTGTTCCTCAATACATAAAGTATAGACCAGAATGTCGTCAAAACACAACAGCAACTGGTCGAGGAACGGCCAGAAGAAATCTGGTGCATCATAACTACAAATGCTGCTAGGGCATTGGCGAGTTCAACGACACCACCAAAACACAAACTGCCTATAGCATGCACAAAAACAGTATTCGGAATGCCACCACTCTGAACCCGCAACAATGATGACCTGATCCCAAACAAACTTAGAAAAAGTCTCGCACTCTGGAGCTGATCGAAGAAATCGTCAAAGCGAGGTAAATGATACCTAACCGCACCGTAAGCCGGTTCAATTGACGATCTATCAATCCACAACCACAATCTGTCGTCTTTCTCCTTGACGAACAGAAATAGGAGCTCCTAAAAGCGAAACACTCGGACACACAAACCTCCCAACAAACAACTCTGCAGCAGATCCTTAAGCTCCCGGAATTTCGCTCGCTCTCCTGGAATATCGTCGGAAAACTCTCGCACGATAAGTACCCGGTCCAACAATCCCACTGTGGCTCCGGTATCTCGAATGAACACCAAGAATCCACGACATCTCCTCCAAAGCTGACTAGCGAAAAAGGCTGAATTCAAGCTGTGAGAGGCGGCACAACTATCCACCTGCACAACAAGAACTGACTCGACGGGAAGACAATTCCTGACTGTTTCCACACGGTAGTCCACAGACGCCTAACACGTAGCTAACCAATCCATGCCCAGGAGAACTTCAAATCCAACATCTCTAGAAGGATCCAATGACGGCAAAATCTCCCTACCGATTGGCATACCACTGAAATACGTGTCGCGCAACAAAAGAATCGCTGACAGAAGTGAACACAACAAAACGGCTGATCTAACTAACACGATCCTCGTCCCAACCACGGCACAAAGTGTGAAAAACCAACAAGTACATCAAAGAACATGAACAAGGATACCTGAAAACTCTGCATTGGACGCCTGTGCGTCCGGATGAGTAGAAACAAACTCTCGTGTCTGCCTTCTACCTGGAACTGTCAAAACTCTTCCTCTGCCAGACTGACCCCTCTGAGCGAACCTTCTACGCCCACGACCTCTTAGAACACGACTCTGACGCGGCGCTAAGGAACAACCCCTGATGAAGTGGTGAAGTCTCCCACATCGATAGCATCCAATATAACGCTGCTGACCCTCCTGGGGATAAGAGCTGAACGTTTGTCCACGTCCTATGCCTCTGCTGCTCCCGCGATGGTCACGAAATCTATCTCGGCGACTAGGCCTCTGTCCCTGGACTGGCACACCTGTACGGGTCCTCCACTGTCCTGGAACTCGCAAAGTCTCTGGAATATGTGTCTCGTCGACTGGGGCTATATCCACTGGTGCTACGCAGGTGACAGACTGCTGCATGATGATCCCAAGGAACAACTGAGTAATAGGGGTGTCAACCTCCTGTCGCTGCGCTCGAATGGCATCAACCAATGATCTCATCGTCTGGCGCAAGTCCTGCATCTCTGTCACAAGCCTAGCGAGCTGATCTGTCGAAGGCTGAACCGTCTGCACCTGTGCAACAAAAGTGCCATCCTGGTCAGTGCTCGTCTCACCCGAGCCAACTCTGACCTCGGCCCTCGCTGCACCACTCTGAGTCCCTATAGTCATCGGCGGCAAGGCTATAAATAGAGATAGGATTCGATAAGAACAAGGAAATCGAATCACAAGGATATGAATCATCAAGGAAGGAATTTCAAGCAATTTGTACTTAGGCACTTTAAGCGAAATACTGCATCGTGAGTATGCTGCAGATATACACACACTACATTACTCCGCTTAGGTTACCTACTCCATCATACCAAGGTCATCCTACACTCCGAAAGGTAAAACCGCGCTCTGATACCAACTTTGTCACGACCCGAAATTGGCACGTGACGGCCCTAATACTACGCAACGCCTCCAGACGTAACGCAGTAAAAGAAAGCCAAAACCCAAAAATCTAAACCATAAAAATACGGAAAAGATAATAAAAAGTTTTTGAAACATTTGAAATCACAACCTAAATTCTTTAAAAGAGTCCACTTTTTCTTTAAAATTTTGGCAGCACCTCCTTTGTAAAAGCTACCCCCAAAAATGGGTACAACATAAATATAAAGTAAAGCATCCTAAACGGGAGCAAATCCACGCCCAAAGGCGGAAAACAACCACCACAACAAATATACGACGCCGTAGCGAAGAAATAGAAGACGAAAGAAAGGAAACTGTATAAAAGACAACAAATCCAACATAATATACAACATCGTCCTCACCAAGTCTCTAAGTCAATATGAAAATAGTAGATGGAGAGTACCGGGATACAACGAATATACAATACAACGAATAACCACAAAACCCACCTAAGCAAACTGCACACTGTGAGCTGATGCGGTATCCGTAGCAAAAGATGATAGATGAATAGCCAGCCTCGACTACTCTGGGGAACACTCTGTAACACCTGAGGCACAACGGGGGTGAGTTGCCAACTCGTGAATAGTAAATAACATATGCAGGTAATCGCAAGAATGTACGTACAACATGAATCTAATATATGACAATTGCAGTAATAACAGGTCATGAGTACGAAATAATGGAAAGTACACTAACAAGTACCACCAATATATAAAGCAATAATGATATGACAACAGTATGCAATAATCATGCACTGGGGATATGAGAAAGTAAATGTACAACACTCATGAAAGGTACACTCATAGGTACTCCTAATACATGGAACAGTGCACAAGTATATAAAGATGAGGTATGGAGTGAAATATGTCATTTCCACGGAATCCTGACATCGTGGTAGGATCACAATCCAGCAAGACAAATCAAAATCCCAATTCCTCAAATCAGCCCCCAAATTGGCTCTCATATCATCTAAGTGTCACATCGCCTCAACTGCATAATATCAAGTATATCTCGCATATGTATCGAATGTACAACATCAAGTAGATCTCACCTATCTAGTATGTACAATATCAGGTATATCTCACATATATCAAATGTACAACATCAAGTGGATCTCACATATCTCGTATGTACAATATCAAGTATATCTTACATATCTTGAATGTACAACAGTAAGTAGATCTCATATATCTCAAATGTACAATATCAAGTAGATCTCACATATCTCGTATGTGCAATATCAAGTATATCTCACATATCTCGAATGTACAACATCAAGTATATATCACATATATCGAATGTACAACATCAAGTGGATCTCACATATCTCGTATGTACAATATCAGTATATCTCACATATATCAAATGTACAACAGCAAGTGGATCTCACATATCTCGTATGTACAATATCAGTATCCAATCCCAATGAATCTCTTAAGTCCCAAATCAAATCTCCAGCACAGTTCTAACATCCTAATATAATGTCATAAATAAATATGATGAGGGCAATACACATATATTAGCGTCCCATTCCACTAATATTGGTGTAAGGGTATATATAACAGCGACTCAATCCCCTGTTATATATACAAAAGAGTAATTGGAAATACAATGAAGCCAATGTGCCAAGCATCGACACAGAAATGCTGATCCATCAGGTGCTGTCTCCATGACTGGCCCCCTGATAGGTACGTATCATACGCTATCCCGAAAGCTCGAGTGCCTAGCTCTGACCCTCCCCTCTCGACGTATCCATACGCACATGACTCCCGTCGGTATCCACTCGATAGTCGATGAGTCAATGGTCCTGTCACCGGAAAGTATGGTTCCCCTAAGCCTCATCGCCTAGCACCGCGATGTCGACTCACACAGCGGCAACGTTCTTGGTTCAGGGTACCTCCGGGCCCCACCATGTATCCATACACGGATCCCTCCTTTCCTATCGTAGGGTATATATATCAGCACCGATAAATCTCATGGTGGCTGCTAAAATATCATATCAAGGAAACCGGGTTTTTCAATGTATGCATAATTTCATGAACTACCACGGTTCCCAAATCCAGAAAACATCATGAAAAATCCATATAACAATGCGATAATCCATGAATAAAGTATACGCAACATAAAAACTGTAATGAAAGCGTATAAAAGAAAAGCATAGCATTCACCAGATATAAATGAACACATGAATGGTATGGCAGAAATATAGGTATCTACCTATATGATGATGTGATATACCTATCAGGTATAAGTAAAGTATAAAATGCAAGTACACCTGTAGCTATGTCCTTAGGTGTGTATGTACCTATAACTAATGGTACAATACCCTATAGGTAAATAGATAACTGTATGTCAATGTGATATGAAATATGAATCAATGTCATAATGTCCCTAACCAAGCAATATAACATCTATAAGTGGTTATGTGTGTGACATGGTAATTATTGACGGTGTGTGTAGTATACAAACAGTGCTAGTGCAACATAAATCGTCAATAATATGTGCAGTGTCCTACTACTACTAGACCAGGCACACTACAATCTAACTAATAGGGTAAATGCGCAATTCTAAACATGACATAGAATATGCGAAATGTAAATATTTCTAGCCCAGACGCATAACGCCATGCGGGCGATTCCCCTGTAGATGTTAAATCTACTCACCAACGCTCCAAGCTAGGTGAAGCCTACCACCTGTTTTCCCCTTGTCGTAGCGTCCGAAGTCCCCGCTTGCGAACCTAAAATTTCATAAACACATCACATAAGCATATATTCTATATCGACGAAAAGACATCGAAACGCAAGAATAACGCCCCGAAAAATACACTGCGCGCTTAGCGCATCTATCGCGCACGATACCGGCCAAAACCCTAATTGGGGTCGCTAAACTACAAAACACCAATTCTGGACCCCGATCGTCCCGATCGCGCAACACAACGCAAAAATTATGAGGAATACACTGGATATAACCTCGCAACTACCAAAAGAACCCTACGTCGGAAAAACCCCGAAATCTAGTAAGCAAGCTATCGCAATATATCGTACTAGATTCAAGATAACTCAAATCTAACAATTAAAAATACCTTAAAATAGCTTAACTAAGCTATCTAAACCAATCCTATATTTTTAAACTTTCTTAAATAAGTTTTAGCAAAAATCTAGTAAGCAATTTTGCTTAATTAAACAAAATGCTTATTAACAAATTTTAACACTTTCTACTAGATTAATCTTTTCCAAAACACAATTTAACACTTGAATTAAACACTAATCACTTAATCAAAATTTAACCCTAACATGAATTTCTTAAACCAAATATAATGAATTAATCATGAATTAAAAGCTAAACTAACCACTTAAATAGTTAACTAAATTAGCTAGTTTTAAGATTAAAGCAAGTATAAAAGGATTAATGTAAGAATTATACCTCCCCAAGAACACCAAAATGAAGCTTAATCCATCATCTTAGCATCAAAACCCAAGCTTGTTGAAGAACCAAGAAGGATTAGTGAAGGAAAAGATGGTTTTATATTTATTTATGATTTTTGTGGATTTATTTTGGAATTTTTCTTGAAGAATTTTGAAGAAATCATGAAGAAATGAGCTTGGGAAATATTTTGGACAGAAATTAGAGATAAGGGTCGGCCATGGGGGTGAGGGGGTATTTTTGTGAATAATTTGTGAGGAAATAGCTAGGAAAGAGTGTAAATAATATAAAAAATGCTATTTTGCCACCTTTCACTCTTTTCTTTTCTTTTTAAATCCAAACCATTAGTCACCAAAAAAAAATCTAGATATTAAAAAGAACCTTCTAAAATAATTCTAGTGAAAAAATTAATTTATTCACAAAATAAAAATTTTCCCGATTTACGTGCACAAAATACCGCTTAAAATAATATTTTATTTGGGAAAAAAACTATCTGAACCAAAATCTCCCAAATACTCCCAAAGTTCGTGCACAAGCTTTATTTTAGCTAAAATAGGTGCCGGTAAGCTTATACGGTCGTTTCATCGAAATCGGGTTAAAACGGGAAAAACCGACAATTTTGCCCTAAAACGGGAAAATTCGCAAAACGATTTCTGAAACGTTACATACTCGTATTTAATCTGCCCCCCCGCATATATCAACATATGTGCCCTACTTCGTTTCGCTTGAACCAGGAATCTTCTATGTGGGACTCTAAAGACTCGTCAATACGCCAGCAGTAAGTGATGATCACATCAGTCATCCACAAACCGTCAGCGGTACTAGCTTGACGTAATGGCTACCCAGGTATTGAGCGAATAGAAGATCAACAATTAAGCTTGTCCAAACTCCCATGAAGCCTATAGGTAACACTTATCGTACAGTCCGGCCTCTTCGTCTAATATGTCGCATATAGAGTCTGGGGCGTGTTTACCGCCGAAAACAGAGACGAAACCGCATAGGTCGTCTTGCCTGAATTTAAGGGCAGATGATATTTGGTTTTATCCGTCCACCTCTCCGAAGATGCCAAGTTGATTTATGGCACCGTGTATTGGAGATTTAGACGGATGCGGCCGATCTAGCAGACTTCATCAGATTCCCTCTCGTGTACGAAGGGTTTTTGATTGTGGGGACGCTCTTCCCTGCAGCCGCAAGCCCCTGCAGTTAATTACGTTACCGCATCGCGGCAACCACTTTCTCCTTCTCCAGATGGTCACTTTGTGTCGTGTTTGTTTGTTTTATTTTTGGTTGCCCGTGCATTGTATATGGAGACTAATTTATGTTGTCGCCCGTAGGGCGTGGATTAGTCCAAATCCGTATTTTCTTAGATTTGGGTTTGGATTGGGTTTAAAGATCGTTAATCTCGTTTGAGCTTAAGATCAACTTAAACGTTTGTTAAGGATACGTTAGTCTAATTTTAGACTAAGATATACTTAACAGGGATTTGGGATCATTTAGATCCAACAAAAGAGCATGTGGTCTCTGTTGTGTTAGTTTAGGGACATTGCGGTCCATAAGTTTAAGGACATCATAGTCCGTGGAGTTTAAGGACATCATAGTCCATAGTTTAAAGACGTCATAGTCTATGGGGCTTTGGTTCAACCGTTTGGGGATGCGCCAAAAGTTATTGGTTATTGGGACCCTCCGTCTCTCTGAAGACATTGAAGAATCACAACGATATATATAAGAGGTACGAATAGATGTACCCTTGAACCATGTTTGTTAGGAGATCTGTAGTCAAGTTTGGGACTAAGATCGGTTAAAAAGATTTATGAGCATATGGGCTCAATTAATCTGAATTAGGGGGTTGTGGCCAACTTGGGCTCGGCCCACTCAGTCAAAATGTTGAACATTTAATTAGGCTCAGTCCTTTTTTATTTAACAATGCTAAGTATTGGTTTGGGTTCTGATAACCTCTTTTTCTTTTTGCCTTTTACTGAGTGTTAGACACTTTCTATTATAGCGCTTGGCGTCAACCAATGAGTGCAGAGCGCTCTTTATTAAGTAGAGTCCACGTGAGGGGCACGTGGCGCGCTTGCGCCAACCAATGAGTGCAGAGCAATCTTTATAAAATAGCGCCCACGTGAGGAGAACGTGTTGCGCTTGGCGCTGAGTGCTACACTTGGAGCGCTGAAGCGCTTCTTTTAAAATAGAGCTTGGAGCACTGGGCGCTGAGTGCCAGACTTGGAGAGCTAAGGCGCTTCTTTAAATTGGAGCGCTAAGGCTCTGCGGCGCTGTGCGCCAAACTTGGAGCGCTGATGCGCTTCTTTAAATTGGAGTGCTAGGAGCGCTGCGGCGCTGTGCTCCAGTCTTGGAGTGCTGATGCGCTTTTTTTTAATTGGAGCGCTAAGGCTCTTTTTAGGCAGTTTTGACCAGTTCTGCGCTTTGAGAATTAAATTCTCGTTTATAAGAGACTTTGTCTTGTGGCTTTAAGAACAAGGTTCTTATTTTTATAGGAAATGTTACAATCTCTTATGTTTTTTGTGAAAAACTTTGTCTTTATAGATCTATGATCTGAAGTAAATTAAGTTCTTCTCCTCCTCTTTTTATGATGAGATGCTATGATCTCTTTTTGTGAAAGACTTCTGTCTTATAGATCTATGATCTAGAAAAAGAACTAAGTTCTTCTTCTTTGACGAGATGTTTTGATCTCTCTGTTTTATTTACCTTGAAGAAATTCTTCTTCCGAGAGCTTGCTCTTCTCTTTTAAAATTTCTCAAAGTTTGTGGTTGGGAGGGGGTTCCTCTGTGTAAGACTTGAAGTCTTGGGGCCTTTATATAGTGGAGGCTGATCAGTTAAGGCAATCTTTTTCTGATTGATTTGGGGATGTTTCCCTACCATTGGATCTTTGATCCTAGGGCTTCTGTTTTACAGAAGACATCTTTCTTGTTATTAACAAGATTGGGAAATTATTTTCCCATACAGAGATTATTCTGTATCTTGATGATTTTTAATCACCATTGGATCTTTGATCCAACGGTGCTCTGATTTACAGAGCACAATCATTCCTGTTTGGAAAGATTTGAGGAGTATTCCCTCAACAGAATTTTATTTTGGTAATTTGATGATTTATCGTCTTTGTTAGATCTTTGATCCAACGGTGGAGAACATTTAGTTCTAGCGCTTGGCGCTCTCGTGCCTTGCACATGAGCGCTGCTTCAGAGTCTTTGACTCTCAGCGCTGGCGCACTTGGCGCTAGCGCTCTCGTACTTTGCACGTGAGCGCTGCCTCAGAGTCTTTGACTCTCAGCGCTGGCGCTCTTGGCGCCATCGCTTTTATAAAGTGCTGCTTCATTTCAAATTTCAAAATTTGAACAAAGCTTTGCTCTGATTGGGGGAAACATGGTGGAATCGTCACACCCCAATAAATTGATAAGTCATGCCGATGTAAGGCTCATAACGGCTCGAGAAACTACTGATAACACTTACCAGTAAATATTATCAACAACGCAAGCCAGGGACTTACAGTTATAGACAATCGATCATATCGCAACATCAACTCCCAATACCGGGAGAGATAAAACCCCTCCTATCGCTCATTGCCTCCATGTGACTCGGGACTGTACCCAAAATCCACTTGTTTGCACGACACCTTTGAGCCGTAGTAGGGAGGAAATCAAAGCACAATGGGAACCACACATGACTCTATGACGATCTTGGGTCTATAGACTAACCTGTACCAGTGTCACTAGAGAACTGCTATCTGACGATAGGTATAGTACCATCTAGGTGTTCTCGGCGAGTCCTGTTCAGTGTACCCATTCTGTAATTAGCACTTGTGTACAATCTTTGATGTCAAACACCAATGGATATGGTATCAACCATCGCTCCATACAGGGTCAAGAAACGTACACACCGGTCTACTCTGGAATATCGATTCCCGGTCTCGATATTCCCTCGACTAGGAACAATTGAAGGATGTGCTTATGGACTACCCATGTCCCAATAGTATGATCCACATCATAGTCCTGGTAGTCAAGCCTACTTCCTAAGGGTTTTATCAACATGTATATGAGAGATGGTATAATAATACCAGTAAACATGTTAAGATAAAGGCAATCAGATAGCATATTATCATGTCGAGCAAGAAAGTCCTCCATATATATGTCCAAGCATCCACTATATCATACAATAATGGCTTCTAGGGCATACATATCACTAACATCTATGCGATCTGAGATGGAATCCATGTACACCAACAAAGTATGGACTTTGGATGTTGCTTCTGAAGGGGTAAAACCCATCGGGAGCAAGTGGATCATTAAGAAGAAAATTGGTGTAGATGGAAAGGTTGAGACCTTCAAAGCTAGACTTGTAGCAAAATGTTTTCGTCAACGACCAGGTGTCGACTATGATGAAACCTTTTCTCCAGTGGTTATACTTAAGTCCATGAGGATCCTACTTGCCATTGCTGCATACCATGACTATGAAATCTGGCAGATGGACGTCAAGACCGCTTTTTTAAATGGTGATTTAGAAGAAAGCGTGTACACGACACAACCAGAAAGCTTCGTAGATAGTAGGAGCAGCGGAAAGGTGTGCAAGCTGCTTAAATAAATCTACGGATTAAAGCAGGTATCATGGAGTTGGAACATCTGTTTTTATGTGGTAGTCAAAGAGTTTGACTTCATCAAAAATGTAGATGAACCTTATATATACAAAAAGGTTATAGAGAGTAAGGTTGTCTTCCTCGTATTGTACATGGATGGCATACTCTTGATAGGAAATGATGTTCTTATTGTCACGCCCCACTTCCCAGTGTACGGGGAAGGAGCCGCAGCGGGCCGCGACATATTTACTCAGAAGTAAACACGTTAAGCGTAAATAAGCAATATAAATGTAAAGCACAAGAATGACAAGAGATATAATAAAACAACAACTTTTTATTGATAACCATTATTTACATACAACTGGAAAGTAAAGTACAATGAGAGAAAGCGATGCCTAAACAATGACATATGAACTGAAAGTAAAGTAAGTACAAGTAGGAATTAGAACTCTGGCTCCTCTGTAAAGTTCTCCAAATCATCTTGGCTGGGCTCGATCTCTTGAGAGTCGGGTCCTCCTGATAACATTCCAAAGAAAGAAGAGATAGGAATGTCGTTAGCGAGCTATCGCTCGGTAAGACCCAAGAGATAGAATGTAATAAATAGGTACAGATAATAAAATAGGTAAATTATGTGTTTGTTATGCTAGCGTAGTTGTTTGTAGCTTGGTACAAAATATGCTAGTGTAAACGAGAGGAGTCCAACTTGCTCCATGGACTAAGGTAACACGTAAGTACAAGGCCCCGTCAAAACCTATGGGAAAACGGCAAAGGATGTTCAAGTAGGTGTCTTTAAGTGACCGTCATCGTGTCGCTTTTAACACATTTTGTACCAGTCTGCCCCTTTAAAAAAAACCCGTAGTGTATATTGTATTGATTGTATTGATTTGTAGTTACCAGACTTGCCGAGACCATGGTGTAAGTTGTTCATGTAAATGGTTTCAGGAGGTAAACGATAGTCATGTATGTTCCCCTCCGAAAGACGGCGACGACGTGAAAGACGTCTAGCCTGAGATTCGGGGCAGATACTATTTAGTTTTATCCGTCCACCTTTCCGAAGATGCCAAGTTGATTTATGGCACCGTGTATCGGAGGTTTAGACGGATGCGACCGATGTAGCAGACTTCGTCAGATTCCCCCTCGCTTGAGGGGTTTTTGATTGTGATGACACTTTTCCCTGCAGGCGCAAGCCCCTGCAGTTAATTAAGCTACCGCATCGCGGTAACAACTTTCTCCTTCTCCAGAATTTCACTTCGTGTCGTGCGTATTTGTTTTGTTTGTGATTGCCCGTGGATTGTATACGGAGACTAAGTGATTCCGTCGCACGTAGGACGGGGATTAGTCCAAATCCGTATTTACTTAGATTTGGGTTTGGTGTTTTAGTTTAAGGATACGTTAGCCATATTTAGGCTAAGATCGACTTAAACGTTCGTTAAGGATATGTTAGTCTGATTTGAGACTAAGATCAACTTAACGGGATCATTTGGATCTGACAAGAGAGAGCAATTGGCTCTATTGTTTAATTTAATGACATTGCGGTCGATAGGTAGTTTAAGGACGTTGCGGTCCATATTCCAGTTTAGGGACATGGTGGTCCATAGGTAGTTTAAGGACGCTTAAGTCCGTGGATTTAAGGACCCCACAGTCCGTATTTTAGTTTAAGGACGCATGAGTCCGCGGGTTTAAGGACCCTACAGTCCGTGTCTTAGTTTAAGGACGCTTAAGTCCATGAGTTTAAGGACCTCACAGTCCGTGTTGAAGTGTGGTTTTCGGGACCCGTCACCTCTCTGACGTCGTTGAAGGATTACAACGATAGGAGTCAAAGGAGTTCGAAGATGTACCCTCGAACCGGATGTAAATTGATTTAAGAGAGCAGCTGTGCTCAGTCAATTTAATTTGAGGACTTACGACCATGATTGGGCTAAGTCCAGTTGAAAAATGTTCAACGCTTTTATTTGTTTTTGGCCTATTAGGCCTGTGCTAGGGCTTTGCCCATGTTTAAGTAATGCATTGCATTTTTTTTTATTTGGGCTCTGCCCATTTATAAATGATGCAGAGCATCAATTTTGTTTAGGCTCTGCCCTTTCATTGCATTTTATTTTGTTTGGGCTCTGCTCTTTTATAAAAGATGCAGAGCATCAATTTTACTTGGGCTCTACCCTTTTATTGCATTGCAATTTATTTTGGCTTACTAGGACTTTTTAATTTGGGCCTGGCCCTTTAGTATACAATGCATTGCATTTGTCAGGCGCTTTGCGCCAATCAATGAGCGCAAGCGCTTGTGGTGATGACACGTGTCACGCAAGCGCAGTGCGCTGCGCTTGCGCTGCTGACACGTGGCGCGCTCTGGTGAGTTGCGCCAATTTCAGAGAGCAAGGCTCTTTCTTAAAAGCGCATAGCGCAAGTGATTCAGATGCTGACACGTGGCGCTCTCTGGTGGCTTGCGCCAACTCAGGAGCGCAACAGTGCAGTTTCTGCAAGTGCAAGACACTATTTCAATAATCTTGAGAATCTTTAAGATTCCAGAACCAATGGTTCATAAAAAAGTGCAAGGCACTGTTTGATTTCTTGATCCAATTTAGATCAAAGAAAACAAGTTTTTCTTGTTCTCAGAGAACCAATGGTTCATAAAAAATTATTTGAAGATCATTGATCTTGTTCTTAGATCAATGATCTATTAGAAGAAATTCTTCTATTTTGTGAAGGTTTTTACCTTTTATCTTGAACTTTCTTCAGAGTTCTCTCGGTTTTGAGGTTCTTAATCTCTCACAATGTTGATGATTTGAATTGGGGTCTAGGGGCCTTTATATAGTGCCCATAAATTTGTTCAAGAGATCTTTCTCTGAGTGATTTGGGGAATTTTCCCCACCGTTGGATCTTTGATCCAAGGGCTTCTGTTTTACAGAAGGCAATCTTCTTGTTTTAACAAGAACAGAAGAATCTTACTAGAATTTAATTCTGTTTGGCGCAAACGCCCCAGCGCGTGACACGTGTCAAGCAGCGCAAAGCGCAGCGCAACTGCGCTGACACGTGTCGTGCAGCGCAGCTCAACTGCACTTGCGCAACTGCGCTGACACTTGTCGCGTAGCGCACAGCGCAGTGCATCTGTGCTGACACGTGTCGCGCAGCGCACGGCGCAGCGCAACTGTGTTTGCGCTGACACGTGTCGCGCAGCACAGCGTTTACGCAACTGCGTTGACACGTGTCGCGCAGTGCAACGCTTGCGCAACTGAAGCGTTTCTTCCTTTAATTTTTTTTAAATAGAGCCTTGCTCTGATTGGGCGCGCTGCCTTGGGCGCTGCGCTGGCATA
This sequence comes from Agapanthus africanus, assembly GCA_030015575.1. NCBI lineage: Eukaryota > Viridiplantae > Streptophyta > Magnoliopsida > Asparagales > Amaryllidaceae > Agapanthus > Agapanthus africanus. The sequence continues at coordinate 176,599,020 of CM057339.1, read as the reverse complement.
TCAGCTTTTGACACGTGGCGCGTTGCGCGCAGCGCAAAAAATTTGAAGCGTTGCTTCGAATTTTGAATTTTGAAATTCAAACAGAGCTTTGCTTTGATTGGGGGAAACAAATGCCCCCCTACCGTTGCGCTCACGTGGCGCGCACGTGAGTGCAGCGGTGGCAAGATCCTGGTCGTTGGATCAACTCAGGAGTTGAAGGGGCGCAAGCGCCTTATAAATAGGACCTCTGGCCCTTAGAAAATCTTCACCATTTTCCAAGATTTTGATTTTCAGAGCTTTGCTCTTGCTTAAGAACTTCAGAGCTTTGCTCTTATTTCCAAAGTTAGAAAAACTTTAGGTAAAATTAATTTAAATTAATTTAAATCAATCTTAACCAACAGAGCCTTGCTCTTATAGATCTTTTGATCTAAAGAAATCCCCTTTTGGGTTTCATAAACAGAGATTTGCTCTCAAGAATTTGTTTCAGGGTTTCTTGACCCATGAACAGAGCTTTGCTCATTAACAGAATATAGACCTTTTGATCTTCTGATGATGAACTCTTAAGAGTTTTTTTATATGGATCTTTAAGATCCTAGAACTTCAATTTTTTTAGGAATTAATTAATTTTCTTTCTTTGATGAATTATTACAGAGCTAGGCTCTTTTAAAGAATCTTGTTCCCCTGAGAGCAGAGTTTGACAAGTGTCACTCTGTGATAGAGCTTTGCTCTGAAAGAGGAGATTTTCTCCTTGTCTCTAGGGATTTTTTTATTATTAATGGGAATATTCTCTTGGGGATTAACTGACAATCTCATCCAATGATGGGGTTGTCTTATTAACTGACGTATTGTCATCCAGATTTTGTGGGTCCCCCTTTGGTCTCCTACCCACTGCACTGCTGTGTGGTGTAATTAATTTTAATTTAATTTTAATTAATCTTTAATTTAATTAATTAATTAATTAAATTTTTTTAAACACTAAGCGTTGGAATTACAACACGAACGGCTAATTTTGTTCCCTTGCAGTGACTATGTCTTTCGATACTTCATTCCCGTTCGCTCGTTCGGAGGAAGGGTTTCCTGAAGCGCCCTTGGACCGCGAAGTCCTAGCTATAATCAGGGACCACGACCCGGAACATAAGAGTCTCCACCTTTGGGGGTCGTGGTACAATCAGATTATCATGGGTCGACGGAGCTTCACGTGCGCAGTACCATCAGAACCCATTACGGCGATTCATTATGCCAGCCCACCCCCGGTGCAGTATGCCGTGGAGTTGGTTGATTGGACCTCGAAGGGCTTTCTTCATCCTGCCATATATGCAATTCCGGTTCAGCGTCCTATGGTTTTGGATATCCTGGGACGCCGTATCTGTCAAGGCGAGGCGCGACCTTGGGGGCAATCATATAACATAGGTCTGATCCCCCGCCGCCCGATCGGCTATCTGCCTTGGGCTCGGTATATCCTGTCGGCGAAGAAGTCGCAGTTGATAAGGTTAGGGTTGTACACTGCAGTTTACGTCTCCCTCTTCCAGTATCCCACGCTTCCCACCTGGTGGTTCAAGGCTTTCTTGGAGCAGTGGAACATTCCTACTCACACTTTCCTCGCAATGGATCGGGAAGTGTCAATTTCTCTAGAAGAATTCACAGAGGTCTCCGGTTTACCGGTTATAGGGGAGCACTATGAGGAGTTGCTTCCGACAGACGAGTATGTCTTCGGTGCTAAGCCGGCGGTAAAGGGCCTCACTCCGGAGAATGCTGTTCAACACCAATTCCCAAGTTTGATCAAAGTGTTGAACATCTATGAGGCCCTTTTCATCGAACGTGGGAGTTGTGGAGTTAGCTTTGAGGATTTCATCGCTCGGTTCCTTCACCCAAGCGTCCTCTCGGCGGAAGCTGCCAAGTTTGCTACCCTTGATGACCCTTTCGGTCTAGGTTTGGATAACCTACCGGCGAAGGAAATAGACCAAAAGGGTTTTTTCCTTCCTAACTCCCCGACTGTGTCTTTTGCGGAAGTTGCGGCCCCCGGGATGGACGAGGAGGCCTTTTTCTTAGGATTTCTTGGGCTATGGCTGAGTTGGTTTGCGCTCCCGATGCATTCTCGCCATATGCGGCCCTCTGTCTTTTACCCAGCTCACCGGATGACCATCGGGGTAAAAGTGGCCGTTGGGATCGCCGGCTTGGCACACTTGTATCACGGCCTCAGTCAAGCGGCGGATGCTAATGAGCCTGGGATGCTGCACGCGATCTTCCCGATGCACTATTTCGTATCATGGCTCGAGCTACACACATCGGGGGTCTTCGGCATGCACAAAAGGCCCTCGTTCTATGACTGGTGCAGCTTCCCTCGCATCATACAGTTGATTGGCGCATCAATTTTGACTCCATCGCCACGGAATGCCAGGGGTTTACTCCTTCGCCCCCACACCGTTGGAGACAGGGTGTCTTTCATCGACAAGGTGTTGACTATTGGAAAGGCATTTACCACTGCAGTGCGGCCATTGCAAGACACTTTCAAATATGGAGCCTCAGTTTTGACGGCCCGGGAGACCCTCCACTTATATTCTATCAGACTGGGCTTCTTGGTGTTCAGGCAGAACGGTGCGGCGATTTTCATGAGATACAACCCGCATCGTTTCGCCCAACAACTGAGCTACAATCAAGGGGTACCACTGGAGGCTTTCTTATCAGAACCTGCTGCTACCGAAGAAGGGATGGAGAGCGCGCTGCATCACTTCATGCGTCTGAATACGGGTTCCCACTTTTTTATCAGTGAGCCAGCTTGCGCCCCATGACTCCTCAAGGTATATACAGAATGGTACAGTCATTCGACGGGAGCCGTCATAAAGGAGGAAAAGCGATTGCTGGTCGACCGTAAGGATGTGCCTCCAGGTAGCGACCGCAATGCTCCTTTAGTGCCACGGACCCCGGTAGTTCCCCCTCTAAAAGATGCTAGAGCTGGACCACCGCGTGCGCAGAGTCCTCCACGCGGACTTCCGCTTCCCGATATTGCGGATGCACCACCAGCGCCCTGTGCTCCAGTAGAGACAATGGTTGTAGCCTCGCCGGAGTCTGGTGTGGGTGCGGACATCGGGACCCACCGCCCCAAGGTGCCTGCAAAGCGCAAATCGATCCCGGGTGCACCTAGGGCTGGTGGGAAGAAGAAGAAAAAGAAGTTGCTCTTCGCCGCTGATGTCGCGTTCGGTCAGGAACCCCACGCTCCCTATGGTGAGGGCCTGAGTGAATATGGGACTAACAGGGGATTAGTCATGTCGCCGGATGACACGGACTTGGAGGCCGCCCTCGTAGCTTCGGAGCGGTTGGCGAGGTGCGACGCGTGGCTGGCTAAACTTGCGGAATCAGGTAATCACTAGTCTCATTTTTTATTGCATCATATCTTTATTATTTCCTTTGACTAACGTTTTTCCTTCTTTTGTTCCAACAGGCATCACCACTGAAGAAGCCATTGCCACTTCCCTCAAGACTTTCCAAGAGGAGGAACGCATTAGAGCGTCCTTAGGCCTTAGTAAATTTCGATTCATCAAGTTTTCATTTTCCTTGTGTTATGGTCGATCTAACCTCTCCCTTTTTATTGCAGGAACTTCAATGCCGATCCCACCAGGTGACACAGAGACTCTTCCCGGGCCAGCCGCCGATGTTTCTGCCTCCTCGGGGCTACCACGGGAAGCCCGACTTGAAGAGCCGATGAGAGATGCCTTGAAGGCTCTGGAGGCAACTTTAAACGAGGATGACGACACCTTAATTAAGGAAGCGTCGAAGAGGTCTATCACGATGGCCCGAGAGGAGAGGAAGCGGTTGAGGCGCGAAGCGAAGGCATGCAGGGCTGCTTTGGCCGTTGGAGCGGGCCCAAGCACCGTCTCTCGTGCCGATACTCCGTCAGAAGAGCTCCCGGTTGCCTTGTCTACAGCTCACAGACAGGCGGTGCGCGCCAATAGGGAGGCTAACGATAAGTCCACCTTAGGTAATATTTATTTCAGAATTTTGTTGTAAGAATTATAAAGCTGTCAGTTCTTATATATTCTATCCTGCAGGGCCATGTCCAACCGAGGGGGAGGCGGAGACCGTCGAACCTGAGGGGCTAGAGGAAGAGGCGCCGGCCGAACCTGAGCAGACGGTGGGCAACGTCGCCGAGATTGCCGAGCCTGATTTGGGGGCTGAGGGAGCCGCACCCGAGAAAGTCGTTGATGCCGAGCCTGGGATGGCGGCAAATGAGACGACCGCTACAACTGAGCCCGAGGTAGCGGCTGACGAAGTGCTTGAGGCCAATGACCCCCTGGTGATAGCGGATGAGACAATGGAGATCGCTGAGCCCGAAGAAGTGGCGGGTGAGATGGGCACGACTCTTGGGGAAGAGCCAGCCGCTCCTTCTCAAGAGTCCGGCAATGCTCCGATTATTGCCCTCCCCACCCATGGTCTTTCGTCGTCTCCCGGCCGCGCAAGCACGACGACAGCCCCCATTGAGTCGGGTGATGAGGCCACGGGCGGTGGCCTCATGTCGATGGAAGAGGGAGACGCCTCTGCTTCGGCCGGCAGCTCATCAGGTAAATCTCGAGTTACAGTCTCTTTTTTTATCTTGCAACTGCTTCTGATAGGTTTATCCTTGTTTTTAACGCAGGTGCGGCCAGTGTCGATGCTCCATTACTCGAGGGAGCGCCGTCAACTACTACCTTGGCGGTGGTCACTTCTCAGCCCTCTCTTGTACCATCGAAGATGTTGGAAGGTATGGATTTGCAAACTATTAGTTTCGTCTTTCAGCCGCATAATTTATGTACTAAAGTCATACTGTTGTGTCTTTTCAGGAGTGCTTTTTGATCATCTTTATCAAGTGTTGCTCCCACACTTCTCCTTCCCATCTGAATTCGCTTCTCCCTCTGGCGGCGCTGGTGAGTATGATTTCCAATTGATATCTTTCTTTTTCAGTGATGGAATTATTTCTAACTTTTTCTCTTCCCGACTTCAGTGCTACAAATTGAAGGAGGGGATGAAAGATCGGCCGCGCCACCGGCCCTTCCGGCCTTGCCACCTGCCGCAGCTGGTACAGCAAACTATCGCATTGATAACTCCTTTTTTTTTATTTCTTGAACTGTTATCTGATCATATCTTGTTTTTTCAGCTGTCGTTCCGGTCTCGGCGCCCTTCGAGCCTCGTGTCATAATGCCGGCAGGCCCTTTCTTGATACATCCATCCTTGAAAGGCGCCGCGAATAGTCTGCGCATGTTGAGCGACTACATCGAGGAACTCGACGTCGAGACTCCTACATCTGCTGCAGACTTCGCTACGGCGGTTAACCCGATGCTGGTGATACTCGTAAATTTCCATGACGAGGGCATCGTTGCGTCTTGGGTTAACCACTGTAGAGAGATCGAGGCTCGCCTGCATCAGCTGGAGTCGATGCGTCCTGCCCCTGAGGTTTTGGCTGTGAGCACTCAACGGGCAGCATGGCTCGAGAAAAGCACTTCTCATTTCCGCCATTTGGAACAAGAAGCAGCTTTAAGGCTGAAGGAGTGTCAGGAGTCTTCAAGCGAAACCGCTTGCCTACGTGCCGAAGTTGAGGCAAACGCTGCCGAGGTGAAGGCTATCTTTGAGGGCCTCCTGGAATGCATCTCTCATGGGCTAAACTTGAAGCGAAAGCTTGATGTCGCCGAGCGTGACACCCCAGGACGCGAAGCTGCTCATCAAGCCGTTGGGGAGCAGCTTGCATCTTTCTTGCAGCAGCGGGCTCAAGTGGAGGCAGAGCTGGCGGTGGTGGCCGATCAGGAGAAAGCGTCGAAGGAGGTGCGTGGACAATTGTTAGAGCTAAGCAAGACGCTTCCTTCCCAATAGTTCCCCTTGTATCCATATACTTGTAAAAAAAATTCTTTTTTTTTGAATAAGATGTATCCATTCTTTATTCTTTTGTACGCTTCACCTTGTACTTGATTAAATTAATAAATAAAGATACACATTTTTCTTTGCAATGTCTTGTACTATTTCTTTGCTTTCTCCTTTCTCTTATTATCAGCACGCTGTCTTGATAAACACAATTGACAGACAATAGAGTAAGCATCTAGATTTCTCCAAGAAATAGCGATGGCTTAGGTCGTAGGTTCAGATCTGCTGCCTAAGACTTTTCAACTCTATGAGCCGTGAGGGTCTCATAGAGACTTTTCTCCCTACGGTTCGAGAGGATCTCGTAGGTGGGTTTTCTCCTTAGGAATCATGAGGATTCCAAAGTGTATTTTCTCTTATAAGTCGTAAGGATCTTATAAGAGAATTTTCTCCCTTACAAGTCGAGAGGACTCGTAAGTGGTTGGTGAGTTGACTTGTTTCCGGGTCGGAGCGTTGTTCCGACGAGGAGGTCATTGGCTGATTTGTTTCCGCGACGGAGGTCATTGGCTGACTTGTCTCCGAGACGGAGGTTGTTTGCTGACTTATTTCCGAGACGGAGGTCGTTGGTTGACTTGTTTCCGAGACGGAGGTCGTTGGTTGACTTGTTTCCGAGACGGAGGTCGTTGGTTGACTTGTTTCCGGGACGGAGGTCATTGACTGACTTTTTTCCGAGACGGAGGTCGTTGGTTAACTTGTTTCCGAGACGGAGGTCATTGGTTGACTTGTTTCTGTTCAGTTGATAAAACTGCACATTTGTATTACATTTTTCCTACCATTTTTATATTAAAAAAGGACTTTATTATAATGTATTATACATATGAGGGTTTATGTGTAAAATCACCTTTTTCCATGTGTTAATATATTTTAATTATCATTTGGTAGGAAAATGTATGCAAATAAATCCATTGACCAAATCCTAGTAGAAATAAGCCTATTAAATATTATTTGAGATTATTGTGCAGAATTTTCCAAGTTGTTATGCAGAATTTATCAAACAAATCAAGTTGTTGAAGAAATCTTGCCAAATTAAGAAGCAAAACTTGGAGACCAAGTCTGGAAGCAACCGAGAGAAGATTTATGAATTCTGAAGGTGCCTAGGATTGCCACATGTCACAAGATGCAAGCCCAAGAAAACTCATCAAGAGATCTCACCCCTTGAGCGCGGATCCGTGGCCAAACCCCCCCTTGGGCCGCGGATCCGCCGCAAATTTAGAGATTCAGAGCACAAGATTTTTTGGGGTGAATCAAAACTATATTTTACCAAGTTTTCAACAAGACGATTCTGGCTTTGCACTATAAAAGGGCACCGAGAGCCTCTTGGAAAAGTTATCAAGCCGAAGAGATCACGAAGCCCCTGACGCTCACGCATCCAGGCTGATCATCAACTGTTCGTCTACCTCCTTAGAAGAGATCGAGAAGCAAACTAGTCTTTGTAATCATTTTCTAAGGAATCAAAGTGTAGATTGTTCAAGTTGATTAATAAAGGTAGTTGTTTTATTTAATTCTTTTGCATTTTACATTATGTTTTCCTTCTCTGTCTTTTCATCTTCTTCTCCCAACATGCGCGAGTAATTCTCCGCTTGTTAGGGTTCGTAGGATTAGGGTAGGCTAATGGACGATAAAAATCCCTAAATCCTTTTTAAGTCCTATAAAGTTTATGAACTTTATCAAAAGAATTATTAACATCCTAATCGGGCGCGCTAACAATTCTTTGCTAGTTCCGACCGCGATTAGAGATTAGATTAATGATTGTTTTGGTAAAGGCTAGATATGAACGGAGTTCCGTGTCGAGATAAGGGTTAAGAGTGGGATTCCTTTTCCCTCCAGAAATCCTAATCTACACGCATCACCGTCGTTCTAGTTTTAAATCTATTAATGGATAAAAAGGGTAACTTTTAATTAATCGTCCATAACTACTAAATCCTAACGAACCCTACAAGCCCCCTTATTATATTAACTACATCCTTAAAATAATCTAGATCTATATTTTACATTCTTGTTTAACGTAGATCTAGAAACCATTCTATAAAATTCTTAATCCCTCCTCTCTTTCTCAACACATCTAAAGTAAAAGTAAAAGGTTCCACGTTTCCCAGAGGACGACCCGTACTCACCTCGGTCTAGCTACGCGCGACACCGTTCTGATTGCGGTTACTTTAACTACAAACAAACACACTTTTCGAATCGATCAAATGGCGCCGTTGCCGGGGATACGTGCGTAATTTTTTATTTTTACTATTTGTGTTGAATTCTTAGACGAGTCATATCATTATTAAAACAAAACTGCAAATTGCATATTTAACGATTTGTGCGTGAATTTTTGCGAGGAAATCTGGAGTCACAAACTTGAGGAAACAGGAAACAGAGACATTTTTAGAGATCCAGAGGAGCACAAAAGGCCATACAAAAAATTTCATCAACTGTTCCTTCTGCCACGCGGCGGAACCACGGCAAAAGCACCCATTCTGCTGCGGAACCGCGGCAAGTTGGAGGAATTAGGGAATAAATCTTCTCTGGTATATTTCTCAACTCTTTCTCTCTCTTCTCAAATCCAATAAAATCTATTTTCTGCAGGATTCTTTGCAAAATCGCGCCGCTAAAAAATCTTTTTGCAAAAGTTTTGTGATTGGTTTTGTTTTGCATATTTTAATACGGATTCTAAGGGGCAAAGACCAAATCAAGATTAGGTGGGGATTTCATCACCCTTCCTAAGCCTCACAAATCACAAACTGAGCATATAGATCAACCCTTCATTAATTTAAAAAATATCTAGACCAGACTCTAAGGACTGTCGCGCTCAATAAGGACAGAGGAAGGTCGTGGGTAATCTATCGTTTATCCGCATTACTTTTGTAGTGCCTAGGCAAGTGTGACAAAGGCTAGTGGTTTTTAATTAGGCCCACGACGTGGTTCCTTCCCACTTACCTGGCACTTATCTGGCTACAAGAGTAGTACGGAGGCGGTAGAGGATTGATCCTGCGGCTTGTCCTTTGGAAGTCTAGGAGCGGTCTAGAGACTGACCTAGGTAACCTTAGTTCTAGGGTTGCTTGTGCATCTTAGGGGTGATTTGTCTTGAGTCCCACTTTTTCAAAACAAGCCAATTTTAAATCACACACACGCTGCCACTTGCACTAAACCCGCTTAGTGCATGCTCGGCTGGACACGGGATCCTAGTACCCGTCTTGTCCGCGTTCCTGCTATCGACGCCGAAGTCGGTACTTCTTCATCTTCTTTTCTCCCACCACACACCACATCGACCGTGATGGACGGCACTCCATCTAATTATAACACCACGCTGCCACCGCCCGCAGGTGAGCAGAATCCACCGCGCATCTCTCTCCAAGAGAGATGCTATCCTATTCGTGGTCCTCTTCCTACTTGTCTATCTCTTCCACCACCTAACGGGGATAATTTCGAAATTAAACCCCACTACATCAATCTGCTGCCCAAATTTCACGGGCTTGAATCGGAAGACGCATATGTTTTCATTACCAAATTCGAAAACGTATGCGCAATGATGGGTACTTCACAATTGACTTTAGATGCTATGCGCTTACGTCTTCTCCCATTCACACTGTGCGACTTGGCAGAAAAATGGCTTTATAATACTGCCGCACACTCTATCACTAATTGGGATGAATTCGTCATAGCATTTCTTAATAAGTTTTACCCAAATCATAAGACTGCACATATTAGGAGCGAGATCAACCAGTTCACCCAGCTTCCTAATGAACCATTTTGGAAGTGCTTTGAACGTTTCAAAGATCTGCTTGTCCAATGCCCCCATCACGGAATACAAAGATGGGATTTATGTCGGATTATATATGAGGGCATTAATCCAACGACAAAGCAGATGCTTGAAACAATGTGTCAATGCAATTTCATGTCTAAAGATGACGGTGAAGCATGGAAATATCTGGAAGACCTTGCTGAACACATGTTGCAGTGGGAAAGCGTAAGACCACCTTCAACTAAGGGAGGTATTCACCAGCTCGATGTTTCTATCACAGTAAAAGCCGAAATGGCAGCGATTCAGAAGAAACTCGATGCTATTGAAAACAAGTTCTCAACATTCTCCCTAAATCAGGTTACGCTTCCTAAGACCATCTGTGGTTGTTGTTCGGATCCTTCACACTTAACGGAAGAATGTCCTATGAATGCATCGTTTCAAGCTAATGCTGTTTTTCAGCAGCGACCTAGAAACGACCCTTATTCTTCCATGTACAATCAAGGATGGAGGAATCATCCTAACTTTGCTTGGAATCAAAACCAACAAAGCAATTATCAAAGACCTCCTCCACAGCAACCACAACCACAGAATCAGCCCCCCTTTCAGTCACAGAATTTCCAAAATCCGGCCAACATTTCTACACCACAAGTGGCCGGTACTGACAACTCTCTTGCACAAATTTTAGATATGTTCACGAAACAATCCATGCAAAATTCGGCTGAGATGAGGTCTTCTATTGATATCCTAACGAAAAACTCCTCCTCCATGGTGAGAGTATTAAATCAATAGAAAACCAAATCACACAGTTAAACGCCGCAATGAGTGCCAGAGAGAAAGGGAAACTCCCATCTCAACCCCTACCGAATCCTGGCCATTCACAAAGTCATAATGTGAATGCCATTACTACGTTGAGATCGGGGAGAGTGCTGAATAACCAAGTGGGTGAGCAGTTTGATGATAGTGACACATTTGATATCCCTTCTTCTTCCCCTAATTCGTCTAGTCTTCCACCTTCATCCGAGCCTATTCTCCGTTTTCCCCAAGGCTCGAACATTTCGCCAAATCTATCTAAGTCGATTCCCACTCCAATTTTGGGATCGAATCCATCCCCACCGTCTTCTCCACAAACGTTGGACCCAAAACTTATTGATCAAGCACCTTATCCAAACAGGTTAAGGGGCAACAGACCAAGTCCACAAATGGAGAAGATCGTGGAAATTTTTAAGCAAGTTAACATAAACATTCATCTCCTAGATGCTATTCAGCAAGTTCCGTCATATGCGAAAATCCTAAAGGACTTGTGCACTAGGAAGAGAAAAGTTCAAGTACCTAAAAAAGTTTTCCTTACGAGTAATGTGAGCACAGCTTTTACACAACAACTTCCCAAGAAACGAAAGGACCCCGGAAGTCCTACAATTTCAATTTCTATTGGGGGTAAAAATATCAATCGTGCTCTACTCGATCTTGGTGCTAGTGTTAACCTGCTTCCGTATTCTGTGTATGAGCAATTAGGGATCGGAGAGTTAAAACCTGCGCATTGCACTCTTCAGATGGCCGATCGATCTATCACCCAATCAAGGGGTGAGCTAGAGGATGTGTTAATAAAAGTCGGGGAATTCATATTCCCTGTGGACTTTATCGTTATAGATACACAACCTGTAGCAAACCCACGCAATCAAATCCCGGTGATACTCGGTCGACCCTTTTTGGCCACTTCCAACGCAGTAATTAATTGTAGAAACGGCTCTATGACCCTATCCTTTGGAAAGAAGTCAATTGAGCTTAACATTTACAAGTTGGGAAGTGAACCCTCCGAACCCTATGCTCATGTGTGTTCTGTCGAATTAATGGATGTCGACAGCAGCGAATTTGATCAACCTCATGATACAGACTCTTTTCATATGTTGTTGTTTGACCCAACTATTTACTCTTCCACCGAGTTGTCCGGGTCAACATCTAATGAGGAACCTTATATTGAGTCTGACGATCACCCCATTTTTTCTGATGATATTATTTTTCGGGGTATCGATGAAAGCTTTGAGGAAATTTTTGCTGATGAACTCACATTTTTACAAGACACGAGTGTTGAGATGAATCAACTCCAAGATGAAGAAATTGGACCTCCACCCCCTCTTTTGGACAATCATGACAATGCGAGTAATCCATCATTACTATCACTGTGTCGTCTCTCCAAATTGAGACGTAATCCTTTTCCAATACACCTCTTGTCACCTCCCCACTTCTTCACGTCAATAGGTGACATGTTCTTCCACCAACCTTGGTGCTTCATCGATAAAATTTTTGAATGGTTGGTGTTGACCTTCGGTCTTTGCAAAGCTTGGAATTGACCAATAACCTTGACCCCCTCATGTGATTTTAAGAGATTAAAAATGTTTAACTCAAGTTTGGGGGAGGGGTGGTATATTTTGGCTCTTGAAAGAAAATGATTTTTACAAAATTGTGAGCCTAAAATAAGTTTGGGGGAGGATTTTCACTTTCATATATTCTTGCCCCCATTAACAATTTCCTCCCAAGTCTACAGATATTTTGAGCTTAACGGATGACATCAGTGAGGACACTGCTGTAAACAGGTTTGGGGGAGGTTTGTGCTTATTTACACATCAATTTGCATCATATTTTGCAAAAGCACAACATTTTCAAAAAAATTTTAAATTTTTTCTTTTATAATAAAAGAGTAGAAAGTGAAAAAAAAATTACATCCAAAAGATAGGAATAGTTTAAGAAAACCAAGAAAATTAGAAGTTTTCTTAAACGAACTAGTAATAAGTAGTTATGAGCTGTTGTCCCAAGGGTTAGTAAGATGAAGGAAGTCACTAATCTGAGGATAAAAATAAGTCTGAAAAATAGTTTCTATTCTGGAAGCCAAACATTTAAATGTTGATACCCTACTATATGCACTTACACACGTCTTGAAACTCGGGATAGTAGAGGATACCTTGAAATGTTCTTGTCTAAAAGCCAAAGTATGAAGGAAATGAAAAAAAAAATGAAGAAAATATAAAAATGGTGAAAAGAAAAAAAAATGAACACTGGTTTTGTTATCGCCAAGGCAGCAATAAAAAAATATAGCGAGGGTGTTCACCTAGTGCCCTAAGGCCAACTGGTCTGGGAGTCACTGCTAAGCCTTAGGTGGTGCAAGACGAGGAAAATATTATCACCTAATCAGCAAGCACATAAGTAATCGGTCTGTTAGTACCTCAAGAAGTATTAACGGTCGCATAAAAATGTGTGAGCAAATATTAATATTCATCAAATTAAAAAGTACTAAGGTAGATGGACAAGAGTATGATAGCTTGAATTGAATTCTCCGAGTGTAGGGATGTTCTTTACACACACGTGGGGTTATATGATCAATGGTTGGATGAAAGGTAGGAATGAAGAATAAAGACGATGTTTTATTGAGAGATAATGTGATTTCTAACATTTTTTCATGACTATTAAGATAGGGCTCATGACAACTGAAAAGCTAGTATAGTTGGAAACTCTTCTTTTCAAGGCCTTTCTTTTATGGTTCTTATCTTTATATGTAAATTTCACCATCTTTCTTTTGTTATAGGATTTTGTGGGTGTAATCCGCTGAAAACCCTCAGGAGACAACACTCCTCCTACTAGGGAACCTAGAGGTTTAACGGCTTGTTGCACGTGCTCAGTGCAATCGTGTCTGCCTACGAAAGTGTGCTTAGTTTTCTTAATTCTTTTTCTCCTCTTAAATAAACTAGTTTGCTCGGGACGATCAAAGATAAGTTTGGGGGTATTTGTTCAGTTGATAAAACTGAACATTTGTATTACATTTTTCCTACCATTTTTATATTAAAAAAGGACTTTATTATAATGTATTATACATATGAGGGTTTATGTGTAAAATCACCATTTTCCATGTGTTAATATATTTTAATTATCATTTGGTAGGAAAATGTATGCAAATAAATCCATTGACCAAATCCTAGTAGAAATAAGCCTATTAAATATTATTTGAGATTATTGTGCAGAATTTTCCAAGTTGTTATGCAGAATTTATCAAACAAATCAAGTTGTTGAAGAAATCTTGCCAAATTAAGAAGTAAAACTTGGAGACCAAGTCTGGAAGCAACCGAGAGAAGATTTATGAATTCTGAAGGTGCCTAGGATTGCCACATGTCACAAGATGCAAGCCCAAGAAAACTCATCAAGAGATCTCACCCCTTGAGCGCGGATCCGCGGCCAAACCCCCCCTTGGGCCACGGATCCGCCGCAAATTTAGAGATTCAGAGCACAAGATTTTTTGGGGTGAATCAAAACTATATTTTACCAAGTTTTCAACAAGACGATTCTGGCTTTGCACTATAAAAGGGCACCGAGAGCCTCTTGGAAAAGTTATCAAGCCGAAGAGATCACGAAGTCCCTGACGCTCACGCATCCAGGCTGATCATCAACTGTTCGTCTACCTCCTTGGAAGAGATCGAGAAGCAAATAGTCTTTGTAATCATTTTCTAAGGAATCAAAGTGTAGATTGTTCAAGTTGATTAATAAAGGTAGTTGTTTTATTTAATTCTTTTGCATTTTACATTATGTTTTCCTTCTCTGTCTTTTCATCTTCTTCTCCCAACATGCGCGAGTAATTCTCCGCTTGTTAGGGTTCGTAGGATTAGGGTAGGCTAATGGACGATAAAAATCCTTAAACCCTTTTTAAGTCCTATAAAATTTATGAACTTTATCAAAAGAATTATTAACATCCTAATTGGGCGCGCTAACAATTCTTTGCTAGTTCCGACCGCGATTAGAGATTAGATTAATGATTGTTTTGGTAAAGGCTAGATATGAACGGAGTTCCGTGTCGAGATAAGGGTTAAGAGTGGGATTCCTTTTCCCTCCAGAAACCCTAATCTACACGCATCACCGTCGTTCTAGTTTTAAATCTATTAAAGGATAAAAAGGATAACTTTTAATTAATCGTCCATAACTACTAAATCCTAACGAACCCTACAAGCCCCCTTATTATATTAACTACATCCTTAAAATAATCTAGATCTATATTTTACATTCTTGTTTAACGTAGATCTAGAAACCATTCTATAAAATTCTTAATCCCTCCTCTCTTTCTCAACACATCTAAAGTAAAAGTAAAAGGTTCCACGTTTCCCAGAGGACGACCCGTACTCACCTCGGTCTAGCTACGCGCGACACCGTTCTGATTACGGTTACTTTAACGACAAACAAACACACTTTTCGAATCAATCAATTTCCGAGACGGAGGTCGTTGGTTGACTTGTTTCCGCGACGGAGGTCGTTGGTTGACTTGTTTCCGAGACGGAGGTCGTTGGTTGACTTGTTTCCGAGACGGAGGTCGTTGGTTGACTTGTTTCCGAGACGGAGGTCGTTGGTTGACTTGTTTCCGAGACGGAGGTCGTTGATTGACTTGTTTCCGAGACGGAGGTCGTTGGTTGACTTGTTTCCGCGACGGAGGTCCTTGGTTGACTTGTTCCCACGACAGAGGTCGTTGGTTGACTTGTTTCCGAGACGGAGGTCTTTGGTTGACTTATTTCTGAGACGGAGGTTGTTGATTGACTTGTTTCCGAGACGGAGGTCGTTGGTTGACTCTAGGTTGTCTATGAACCGTAGAGTCTTGGAACTGAGGACTTTGCCGTGGCTCCGATTGGTGATGTCACGTCCGTGTCCTGCTGGAATGAGGAGGAATGCCGCTGTTAGTCTTCAGGATGTGGATGTGGTCGTCGAGATCTGACTTCCCTTTGACGCAGCCTGGTGGGGAAATGTAGTCCCCTTTTTGTTTGTGCCCTTGGATTGTATACAGGGATCGATGTGATCTCAACTGTAGGGCAAAAGTTTCATTCATTTTTATTGTTTTATTTCCGCGATGCTCTATCATTTCAGCTTTTTACATCGCGAAAGTCGCGATTGCCCAATCATTTCGGCTATTTTTCGCGGTGCCCAATCATTTCGGCTATTTATTTTATTTTTGTTCGCTGCTTTTTATTGCGAGTTGCCCAATCATTTCGGCTATTTTGTATGCATACGTTTTCTTTACTTGCTGCTTTTTATTGCAAGCTGCCCCATCATTTTGGCTATTTCGTATGCACGTGCGGCCTACCGGCCTTTCACCGTAAACTTGAAATTAGACACCGATTTCGGCATCAGCACCGCTACAACTGGGATATTGCCAGGAGCGAATCATCATTTGCCTCCGTCGATGTCGAACAAAGGTGGCTTAGCGAACAGGGTTAAGGTCCTGTCGACTAAGGCTTTTAACTTCATGAGCCGTAAGGGTCTCACAAAGGTATTTCTCCCTACAAGTCGTGAGGATCTTGTAGGTGTATTTTCTCCTTAAGAATCGTGAGGATTCCTAAGTGTATGTTCCTCTGTAAGTCGTAAGGATCCTACAAGAGGGTTTTCTCCTTGTAAATCGAGAGGACTTACAAGGGTTATTCACCATGCGAACATATCCACAGTCACAGATGGGACTTGGTTAGGAAAATGTTTATTCGCGCCCGTGGATCGTATACAAGGGTCAGTATTGAGCAACTTGTAGGGCAATATCGAAGGTTGTGGGGGTTGCTTAAGCACAGGTTTAGGTCTCTATAACTTAAGACTTTCAAATCTTATGGGCCGTGAGGGTCCCATAAGAGAGTTCTCCTTACGAGTCGTGAGGATCTCGCAAGTGTATTTTCTCCTTAGGAATCATGGGGATCCCTAAGTGTGTTGCTCCCTTGTGAGTCGTAAGGATCTCACGCGGGTGGTTTCTCCTTACAAGGTCGAGAGGACCTTATAAGTGTCCTTTAACGAGGTTGCACCCTTTCGGGTTTTCACAAACACTCGCCGATAGTCCTGCTGTTTTTACTCACGGAGCCCTTTCGGGTTTTCATCCGTGCCCTTTTTGCTTATGGACATACCCCCTTTTTTTATTCTTTATATATATATATATATATATATATATATATATATATATATTTACGAGGTCATGCCCTTTCGGGTTTTCACGAACACTCGCCGGTAGCCCTGCTGTTTTTACTCACGGAGCCCTTTCGGGTTTTCATCCGTGCCCTTTTTGGTTATGGACATACCGTTTATTATATATATATATATATATTTTTATATTTTTTCTTTTTCTTTTTCTTTTATTCATCTCGTCAGCCTGAAGATGCTGCGGTAGTAGTTTAAGGACGTTTCGGTTCGTCGTTAGTTTAAGGACGTTTCGGTCCGCCATTAGTTTAAGGACGTTTCGGTCCGACGAGGAGAAGGATGGCTATTGCTTATAAAGTTTGAGCTTAGGAAGATAGCGAGCGGACATAGTCGTCGTCATTGACCTAAGCAGTAACTCGCTGAGCGTAGTATTTCTTTAGGAATCGACCATTTATTGGCCTGTAAGGCCTTTCACCGTGCATATCCATGAGTAGATACGCTCCACCCTGGTAAACCTTGTCTATGATGTACGGGCCTTCATAGTTTGGCTCGAATTTTCCCCGCTTGGCGCGATTGGGGATCATAGGCCTTTTGACCACTAGCACGAGTTCGCCTTGGCGGAATGTCCTCGGTCGGGTCAGTCTTTCATATGAGCGCGTCATCTTTTCTTTACAAGCCTCCAGGTTTTGTTGTGCTATGAGTCGGGTTTCATCAAGGGCATCAAGCTCCTCAAGCCGAAGGTGAGCATTTTCTTCGTCCGTCAGCTCGTAGTGGACTGCTACTCGTAGAGAGGGTAACTCTATCTCGAGGGGGAGTACCGCTTCTGTACCGAATACCAACGCGTATGGCGTTGTGTTCGTGGACGTCTTGAACGTAGTTCGATATGCCCAAAAAGCCTATTGCAGCTTCTCATGCCAGTCCTTCTTATTTCGGGACACCGTTTTCTTCATGATCTTTGTCAAGGTCTTGTTGAAGGCCTCGGCTAGACCATTAGCTCGCGGATTATAAACCGAGGAATATCTCCAGTATATATTGTGTTGTTGCGCGAAGCGACTGATCTTGTGGCTTCTGTAAGCTGGCCCGTTATCGGAGATGATCCGTCGCGGAGTTCCAAACCGATATATGACGTGCGTCTTGTAGAAGTGGAGGATATTCTCCATCTTCACTTTCCTCAGCGGTACTGTCTCTGCCCATTTGGAGAAGTAATCAGTCGTTGCCAGGATGAATCGATGTCCTCTAGACGATGCTGGTTCGATGGGGCCGACTATGTCAGTTCCCCACATTTCGAATGGCCAACTAGCAACCGTTGGATGTAGTGGATTTGGGTGCTGGTGGATAAAGCCCCCATGGATTTGGCACGAGTGGCATTATTTCGCATACTCGAGGCAGTCCTGGATCATCGTGGGTCAGTACTAGCCCATCCGTTTAATTTTCAATTTCATCTTTGGGCCTGCTTGGTGAGAACCGCAGATTTCGTCATGAACTTCCTGAACGACTCTTTTCGCTTCGTCAGGTCCCAGACATTTTAACCACAAAGAATCGAACGACCTTTTGTACAGAGTATCATTGACGAAGGCGAAAGACAGAGCTCGTTTCATAAGTTGATGTCTTGAGGACGCATCTTCGGGCGTTCGACGGTATTTGAAGTAATCTATAAAGACTTCTCTCCAATCCTCGTTATTTTCCCGATCTTTTATTTGCAGGGTCATCTTCTCAGTCGCTCCCTTTTCTTCGGACGATTCCGGAGATATTTCCGCCGGGGCGAGCACCCGACGGCTTTGTACCACGATTCTGACGTCATCGATGTTCTCATCGGCCAGTTCCTTGGCGAGCTTGGCCAATGCGTCCGCTTTGCTGTTTTCCGCGCGCGGTATGTTTTCCAAAGTATAGGAGGGAATTTGGGTCAACAGTTGCTGCACCTTTTCGCTGTACTTCACCAACTCTGGCCTGCACGTTTGGTAGTCGCCGTTTACTTGACTAACGACCAGCTGGGAGTCTCTGTATATGAGGAGGTTTTCAATTCCCATATCAATGGCGATCTCGAGGCCTGCTATCAAAGCTTCGTATTCAGCTTCATTGTTTGTCCTCGGCTCTGTTAGGGAGAAAGCAAAGCGCATTATCCCTCCTTGTGGAGTTACAAAGATGAGTCCTACCCCCGATTTGATTATAGGGGTACTTTGTTTGCGCTTCTTCACAGAAGATGATCCATCGAAATAAAGCTCCCATCGGGTATCACCACCGTCGATCGCGTCAAACGCATGTTCGTCTGGCAGATCGCAATTCAGAGGAGAATCGGCAGGTATCGGATGCTCAGCGAGTAAGTCGGCGATGGCCTGGCCTTTCGCTGACTTGAGGGGTTGATACGTTATCGAGAACTCCATCAGGAGCAAGGCCCATTTAGTGAGTCGCCCCGTCAATATGGCCTTTGACATTAAATATTTAAGAGGGTCCACCTTCGAAATGAGATGGACCTCATGCGCCAACGCATAGTGCCTGAGCTTTGTTATCGCGAAGATCAACGCCAGGCAGTGTTTTTCAATGGGGGAATAGTTGCTTTCTGCCCTCAGTAGAACTCGACTTAAGTAGTAGAGTACTTTTTCCTTCCCTTGGTCGTTCTCTTGCTCCCATAATGCACCTAAGGAACCTTCGAGGGCGGTTGTATAAAGAATGAAGGGCTTTCCCTTGACCGGAGCAGCCAGCACTGGCGGGTTCTGCAAGTATTGCTTGATCTCATCTTGCGCGCTTTGGCATTTATGATCCCAGACGAACGGGGTTCCCTTCTCCATCAAGTGGTTGTAAGGACGGCACTTGCCTGAAAGGTTGGCTATAAATCGCCGTATATACGCGAGCTTCCCTTGGAGAGACCGCAGCTGTTTGAGAGTCTTTGGGGGAGGCATTTCCATGATCGTCTTGATCTTTGACGGATCTATCTCAATACCTCTATGTCGGACGATGAATCCCAGGAATTTGCCCGAGAAAACTCCGAATGCACACTTGAGAGGGTTCATCTTCAAGTTGTATTGTCGAAAGCGTTGAAATACAGTCTTCAGATGCTCGAGATGTTCCTCGTATGATTTGCTTTTCACCACGAGGTCGTCGATATAACATTCAACAATTTCATGTAAGGTCATCGAAGATTTTCGTCATGGCCCTCTGATAGGTGGCACCGGCGTTCTTTAAACCGAAGGGCATCACTTTATAACAGAATATTCCCAAAGGAGACCGAAAAGCGGTGTGATTCTGGTCTTCGGGATGCATCTTTATCTGATTATACCCTGATGAGCCGTCCATGAAGGAGAAAACCTCATGAGTGGACGTATTTTCTATCATCAGTTCGGTGACTGGCACTGGGAAATCGTCCTTCGGGCAGGCTTTATTGAGATCCCGGAAGTCTACGCATATGCGCACTGTCCCATTTTTCTTCATCACCGGGATGATGTTGGCGATCCATTCAGGATATTGAACCTCCTAGATAAAGCCAGAGTCGATCAGCTTCTTGACCTCGGCGTTGATGCTCATCTCAAGCTCGAGACACATTCTTCTTGGTGCCTGCTTGACCGGCTTGACGTCCGGGGATATTGCCAATTTGTGCACAGCAATTTCTGGATCTAGTCCCGGCATTTCGGAATAGTTCCACGCGAAGCAATCTCTATGCTGTACAAGCAAGTATTTTAACATAGCCACCCTTTCTTCGGATAACAGCTCGCTGACGAATGTCGGTCGCGGGTCATTCGCCGTCCCCAACTCAATTTTCTTGAGGTTATCCGCCGTGGTATGGATTCCATCTTCCAGCTCTTTCGGCGCTGGTGGAAACTCTGAGATCACCTCATCGTTGCTATTTTCGAAGTACCAGGGAAGGTCATCCATGTTCTCGGGCTCTTCCTTTGATATTGTTATCATGTGACAAGTACGGATTCGCTTCCAATCCCAATATGGAACTGGTTCTTCTTTCGTGTGCTTGGGTTCATGCTTCTGTGGCGGTGCTACCCTCCACTTGTCAGACAGAGCGAACTTGCCAAGCTGATACTGATCTTCAACCCAATTCTTGAAGGTGAAGCAGTCCTCGAGAGGGTGCCCTATCGCTCGGTGATAAGGGCAATAGTCCGGGTGAGAGGCTTCGCCTGCTTGTTCTGGGTGTTTAGACTCCGGCAGTGTAAGTATCTGATGTTTTAGAGCGAGGTCAAGTATTTTATTCGTCAAGAGTATGCTCGACCCATTTTTCTCATGAGGGATTGATCGGAACCGCTCGATTCCCGCTTGCGTGGCCTCTTAATCCCGCTTTGTTGCTGTTGAGCGCCTTTTTCGCGTTTCGACTTGTTTCTGCCTCTGCGTCGAGCCTTCTTTATAACAGGTTGACAAGTAGCGGCATCTTCATCTTTCACAGCCGATTAGAGGAGGCGTTGCGTTTTGGCTTTCTCGTAGATGGCTATTTCGCGGTTATGGTCGTCTCGGACTTTTTGACCAGCTTCCCTTATAAGCTTGTCCATTTGTTCTTCGAACGACGGACTGGGCACTTTTGCATCAGGAACTTTTACTGGTTCAGGATTAGCATCTTCCCATTGAGCATCTGCTTCTTCATCAACACGACGTAGCAATCGTGGAGTAGCTCTCGTTTCTTGGACCGAATGTATCCAAGCCCGATTGTTTCCATTCTCCCATTAGGTAACTTGTGTTGAGTCCCGGGAACGTTCCAGACCCTGTCATAGAATTTGGCTTTTCGAGCGGTCTGTTTGAAGGATATCCCCTGGCACTTTAGCAGCCTCTTCAAGCCTTCTGTATAATATCTGGGAAGACGGATGGGCTGAAGCCTGTCAAGCGTAGGATCCGCGCCATGCCAGATTTCTTTCCCCACTCTGGTTTCCTCAGAGCGGTAGAATAGAATTGCTTTTTCTCCTTTTCGCCTTGGAGGGATGTAGAACGTTCGCAGCTCCTCTACACTGTAGGTATCAAGTGCATCCAGTTCTTTATGGTGTTTAAGTGGAACCATGGCGACTTGCAGACTTTGCTCTTCGTCAGCGGATGTTTGTATTGAAGGTCGAGCAGAGAACACAGCATGAACCTCATCTTCCGAGTCGCTACCAAAGATCAACGTTGGAGCAGATGGTCCCGGCTTGTTGTGTTGGGGCGGACCCGAATAAACTATCTCCTCTTCCTCCTCGGTATCACTGCCGAAGACAGGGATGGTGGCATTAGCTTTATTCTCCGGCTTGTGATACTTCTCTGTATCCTCGAAATCCGGTAAGAAGTATTTGGCATCTTCATATTTGCAGACCTCGTTCACGGAGAACGGGTTCAGTTCTCCCGTCACGGTATACTCGAGACCATCCTTAGAATACTTCATACACTGATGTTGTGTAGAAGGGATGATGTTGTACTCGTGTAACCACGGTTGGCCGAGCAGAGCGTTGTAGCATGTCTTGGCGTCTATGACGTGGAACTTAATGTCCGTGACGAGTAGCCCAAAGCGTAGCGTCAGTATCACAGACCCAAGAGTTCTTGATGATTGGGAGTCGAACCCAGAGATGGTAATCTTATCCCGAGCAAGGTGCTGGACGCTCATGCAGATTTCTTTTAACACCCGTACATTGAGGAGATTAACGGAGGATCCATTGTCGATCAGGATTTTGCCTATTTTTATATCGTGGCAGTATCCTGAGACATAGATGGGGCAATTGTGTTCGCACGTCCCAAGGAGAAGGTCCTCATCGCCAAAGCTGACGTCGGCCGTGTGAACTTCCTCCAATTCATCCTTCATCTTTTCTTCAGCCAGGAAAGCTTGGAATTGTTCCGGCTCCTGTAGTGCTTTGATTAACGAATCTCTCGCCTCTTTTGATAGCAAAAGGGCGTCAAGAATGCTGAGCTGCGAGGGTAGTTTCCTCAGATGCGCTAAGACGTTGTAATCCACCTTACTTCTCTTCGGCGGGTCCTTGGCACTTAGCTCCTCCACAACTTGGTCATCCAGGGAGATCTCCTTAGGGACCTTCTCTTTCCCTTTATCTTTTTTATTTGAGGGTCCGAGATTCTTTTAGGGAAGCGTGCGATTACGCAGCCAGATATTTTCACAGACCTTCTGCTCTTCTTCTTTTCCCGAAGTGGACTCTTTAAAGAGAGGGCTAAGAGCCAGCTCTTTGTCGAAATCGCTCCCGAATATAAGCACTTATGATCCCCCGGTGTTAACCATGCGACAATCGTCGGTAGTTCTGTTAAGCCCTTCGGTCGTATTTTTCCGCTCTCGACGAGTTTTGCGCTTCTTCCGCTTAAAATGTTGTCGATGAGCAACATATCCTTGCTACCATATATCGAAAGCTTTGCACTCTTCAGTGGGGTGCGAAATCTTCTGATGATACAAGCAGTAGGAGGGGTGCATTTCCGCTTTACCAGTAATGCTTCTTTCAGAGGAAGGTAGCTTCATGCCCATTGATATGGCCTTAGCGAACCTTTTCCTCGTCTTGAATTTGATTTTACCCGCAGAGGATGTATTTTGCTCCAACGGAAGTGTCTCAGCTCTTTCGTCAAGTCGCTGGCGCTTGGCCCTTTCAAATATAGCCGTCTCGCGTTCCCGATCAGCTTTACTTTTCAACAGAGCTTCGTTGAGGAATGCGTCAATTACTTCATCCGATGGCCCCAGAATTTTTGGTTCAGGATCTGCCCCCAGCTTTTCAGTGCAAGGAGTCTCCTCATCGTCTGTGAACGAATGGGAAATCACATGACAGCTCGCTACGTATTCTTCAGATTCATCCGACGAACTTTCTCCCTCATCTTCCTCTTGAAAGACGTGATTGAGAAACTCTTGGAGTGTAATGGGAGTCCGTGCTTTCTGGTTGTATTCCTCCAGCACGTCAATTTGTTTTTGTAAGTCTGTGCGCTTGACGCCAGGCTTCACAGGCTTCTTGGATTTCTTCTTTTTCTTCCTCGAAGATTTTGACGGCTGGTTGTGAGTGCTTGGGCCACCACCATCGGTCTTTGGAGTTGGACGCGGCTTCAACATCCCCTCAATGACCTGCGGTTCCAACGGGTTCTTCCATTTGATCGCTGGGCATGCCTGAAGATCGTTCAGCATTCTTTTTGTCTTAGCTGACAGCATAACCTCCCATGGGGTTTTTTCGACGAGAGAGCACGTTGCCCCCGGCATATTCATCCTCTTAGAGGCGTGAGGTTGCAGCGGATTCACCTTCCATCTATCGGATAACGCGAACTTGCCCTGTTGGTACTGGTCTTCAAGCCAATTTTTGAAGACGTAGCAATCTTCGATCGGATGACCCAGTACTCGGTGATAGGGACAGTAGTTGGGCTCATTGACATCATTTGGTTGCGACGGACGTTTTGGCTCCGGCAGATTTATGAGTCGGTTGCGCAACGCCAGCTCGAATAATCTTCTCGTTTTATCTCGGGGAAACGAGTAAGGACGTCCTAGTCTCTCCTCAAGGGGTACCTGCGGACGCATATTATTTTGACGAACAACTGGCTTCGAATTACTCGGCTGTTGTTGAGCATTAGCGACAACGATCGCTTTTCCCTTCCCCTTTTCATTTCAGGAGCCCGGCTTTGGAAGAGGGGGTTATGGCCCATCTGACCCATTTGCGCTAGCTTGTCAATCAAGGCCTGGAAGGTAGTCGGCTTGAAGAACATCATAAATTGCGAGATGGTTGCTTGCGGATCAAGGGTTCCCACAAACATACCCACTGCAGGAGCTTCTTCAATGCGCTGCTCGCACTTTGACCATAAGTTCCGCCACCGTATAGCATATTGAACCCATGTCTCGCCTGGCTTTACCCTGGCATTAATCAGTGCCGTCATCGGGGTGCGTTCACTGGCGCTTGCAAAACGCTGGGTAAACAACAGCTCCATCTCCGCGAAGGTCTTGATAGAGTCGTTCGGGAGCTCAGAGTACCACTCGAACGCTGTATCTGATAAGCTTCCAACGAACTGGCGAAGCAACAGTTTGTCATCACCGCCGGTGTTGCCGCAGAGTGCCCTAAACTGGGCAACATGCTGGTAGGGATTGCCCGTCCCCTTATAGACATGGAACTTGGGAATTGTGTAGCCCGGCGGGTACTTGATCTGGTCGTACCAGCTCTGATATGGTTGTCCTGTTTTTACGACCTGGCCGGCTGCTTCAGTCGCATGATGAACCCGTATTTGTTGGGCTATATACTCATCCAAGTCAGCTTTGGAGATTGTCTCCTCCTTAGCTGTTGACAGAGCTAGCGGAGGATTCGACGTTTCTCCCCTATCGTCTTCAAGGACGATCGGGTGATCTTCGGCCGGAGGATCTTATTGGATCATTGATTGTAAAGAATTTCTTGTTGGTGTAAATCAAATCAAATAGTCCCCGGCAACGGCGCCATTTGATTGTTAAAGAAATTCTTGTTTGTGTAGTTGGAAATTGTATAGAAATCACAACCAAAAATTATTTTTGACCGCAATCAACTACGGTGTCGGATGTAGATTGTAAGTGAGTGCGGATCGTCCACAGGGACAGTGTAATAGTTCGTCTTTTGAATTAGATGAGTCGAAACATTAAAGAAAAGAAAACGAAACAATTCATGATTTAAAGAATTGAAGTTCAAGAATTAGAAAAATCTAGATCTAATAACAAGAAAAAGATAGAATCAATAATTGATAGTTTGATGATTTTTCCAACCAAATATCAAGAATCGAAATGAGGCTCGTAGGAATCGATCGGATCTATAGATGTGATGCAATCTCACGATGACGTATTCTTATCCTTCAATGAATTGATACTAGATCGATGATGATCGACGAGAATTAGGGATTTCTAGTGAAACTAGGGTTTCATCATTTATCCCTTGTTCATTCGTCGATATCATTCACATTCTAGCCTCTAGTATATTCAAGAAACGATTGTAGAACCCTAATTTCGAGCGATCACAATCAAGAAAGTATCGCAACGAAACTAGGTCATCGATTCTTGAACTTGCTAGGGTTTACAAAACTCGTAGGAATCAAGAATCGTTTTATGATTTGTTACATCATCATTCTATTGATCGTCTCGACTCCTCGACAAGCGGAGTTTTACTCAAACATCACAACAAGAACTACAATTACAAATTGAGATCGAATCATGATGCAAGAATTTAAAGAAAACAAGATTACAGAATTTCACCTTTTATTTATATCAACAATTTCATTACATTCGCTCAAGAACTACAAGAGGAAGAACTCGATCGTCGATTTGGCTTCGCTCGGCTCCGTGTGTCGCGGATCGGCTTGGATCACTTGCTCGATTGGAGATCGGCTCCACTCCTAAAAGGTTGAAGGGCTTCTTACTTGATTGGTACTCAAAATCTTGAATTTGGAGTGGAATTAGGGTTAGGGTTTCGCACAAGCCTTGTCACGAGACTTGTGGAAGAAGATGGAGAATTTGAAGAAGACTAAAGATTAGCTAAGAATTAACAAAGATTAGCTAACTAAAGATTAACAAAGATTAGCCTCAACCCTTAGATCTAGGTTCCTATTTATAGCCATCAAAACCCTAGATCTAGGATTTGAATTTTAAGTTTCCCTCCAAAAGTTTGTTGAGGAGATTTGAATTTCCCTCCAAAAGTTAGTTAGAGGAGAAGCTTCTAGATGTGATTAGTTAGGATGGAGCTTCTAGAACTAGTTTGTTAGGAGCTTAATCAAGATTAGCATGCTTAATGATCTTTGCTGATCTGGTAGAAGCTTCGAGAGAATTCTGGAATTTGAGGCATCTTAAATGAATGTGGGCCCTGAGAGAGGAGTTGTGCACAGAAAATAGAGCGCTGACGTGTCCAAACCGCCGCGGAACCGCGGCTCATGCCGGCTCCCGCCGCGGTTCCGCGGCTCTTTGTGGGCCTTGGGCTTTGATCTTTTCTGGTAATTCCCTCTATAATATTTGGGCCTTGTTTTGATGTGTTGAATTTCATTTGGCCTTCTGTATTGCTACCAGTGCTCAGGTCTTTAAGTTGGCGTAATGTTTGATCAGCAAAAAGACAATTTTGGCTTTTCTTCTAGATTTTCCTGCACAATTCTCGAGACAAGTGTTGCGCAATATAGGGATGATGCGATGCCATGATAAACACACAATTTCCTCAGAAATGTCGGTTTTAGAGTCTAACACATGCAATATGATATTTCAGGACTGTTTTGCTAATATGTGAAATATGAATACCGAACACTTCTAAATGAGTGCAAATGATAGGGAAATTGCCGTGTTAAAAATGTAGTATTTTCGACCGATCAAATTCCCCCAAACTTATTTTTGATCGTCTCGAGCGAACTGTTTTATTAAAAAGAGAAGGAGAAAATAAAGAAAGAGAAAAACTAACTAGCCCACTTTCGTAGGCAACACGATTGCACTGAGCATGTGCAACAAGCCTTTAAACCTCTAGGTGTCCCTAGTAGGAGGAGTGTTGTCTCCCGAGGGTTTTCAGCGGATTGCACCCACAAAATCCAATAATAAAAGGAAGACCGTGAATATTACATTTAAAGAAAAGAATTGTAAAAGAAAAGCTTTGAAAATTAGGGTTTCCAACTAAGCTAGCTTTTCGGTTGTCATGAGCCCTATCTTAATGGTCATGAAAAGATGTCGGAAATCACGTCCTTCCTCAATAAAACAACGTCTTATTTTTCATTCCTATCTTTCTTCCAAACATCGATCATATAACCCTGCGTGTATGTAAAGACATCCCTACACCCGGAGAATTCAATTCAAGCTATCATACTTCTTGCCCATCAGCCTCAGTACTTTTTAATTAATGAATATTTAGATGAGATTGCTCACACACTTTCATGCGACCGTTAATACTTCTTGAGATACTAACCGACCGATTACTCCTGTGCTTGCTTACTTGGTGTATTTTCCTCGTCTTGCACCACCTCAGGCATAGCAGTGACTCCCAGACCAGTTGGCCTTAGGGCACTAGGTGAAGAAGCACCCTTGCTATATAATTTTTTATTGCCCTTGGCGATAACAAAACCAGTGTTCATTTTTCTCACCACTTTATATTTTCTTCATTTCTTTTATTTCCTTCATACTTTGGCTTAAAGACAAGAGCATTTCAAGGTATCCTCTACTATCCCAGGCTTCAAGACGTGTGTAAGTGCGAATAGCAGGGTATCAACGTTCAAAATGTTTGGCTTCCAGAATAGGAACTATTTTTCAGACTTATTTTTATCCTCAGATTAGTGACTTCCTTCATCTTACTAACCCTTGGGACAACGGCTCATAACTACTTATTACTAGTTCGTATAAGAAAACATCTAATTTTCTTAGTTTTCTTAAATTTTTCTAATCTCATGGATGTAATTTTTCACTATCTAATCTTTTATTATTTTATTTATGTACAAAAATATTTTTATTTTTTGAATTTTTTTAATTTTTATAGGTTTTTCAAAAATGTTTTGTGGTTATGCAAAGTATGATGCAAATGATGCGAAAATAAGCACAAACCTCCACCAAACTTGTTTTCAACAGTGTCCTCACTGTTGCCATCTGCTAAATCTCGAAAAACCTGTAAGCTTGGGAGGAATTTATTAGTGGGGGCAAAATATTTAAGTGAAGATCCTCCCCCAAACTTATTTTTGGCTCAAATTTTTGTAAAAATTTTCTTTTCAAGAGCCAGAAAAAATGCCCCCCCAACTTGAGTTATGCAATGTTAATCTTTTGAAAATCACATGAGGGGGTCAAGAATCATTGGTCGATACCAAGCTTTGCAAAGAACGAATGTCAACACCAACTATTCGAAAATTTTATCAATGCAGTGCTCTGGTTGGTGGAAGAAGAAGTGGGGAAAGGTTAAGTGGTGGAATAGAATGTGTGTGCGTCTCATTTTGGAGAGACGATGCAGTGTATGTGATGGATTTCTCGCATTCTTTTTACAGTTCAGAAGAAGGGGTGGAGGTTCAATTTCATTGATTGGGACATGATTCATCTCAACACCCGTGTTATTCAAAAATGCGAGTTCATCAGCGAAGATCTCCTCAAAAGTTCCATCAATACCCCGATGAATAATGGCATCACAAAGTACGGGGTGATCTTCAGACTCTAAGAACAGTTCATAATCAGTGTTAGTTGTTGACCCGGACATCTCGGTGGAAGAGTCCGTATGTGTAAGATACATAGTTGGGTCAAACAATAACGTATGAAAAGAGTCAAGATCAGTATCAGGAGGATCATCAAATTCGCTGCTGTCGACATCCATTAAGTCGACAGAACAGACATGAGCAGTAGGTTCGGAGAGTACACTTCCCAACTTGTAAATGTTCAGCTCTATTGACCTATTCCCGAAAGATAGGGTCATAGAACCATTACGACAGTTGATGATAGCGTTGGAAGTGGCCAAAAAGGGGCGACCTAAAATCACCGGAATTTGATTCCGTGGGTTCGCTACAGGCTGTGTATCAATTACAATAAAGTCCACAGGGAAGATAAATTCCCCGATTTTTATTAACACATCCTCCAGTTCACCCCTAGGTTTGGTGATTGATCGGTCAGCCATCTGGAGAGTGCAATGGGTTGGCTTCAACTCTCCGATATCTAGTTGCTCGTAGACAGTATGGAAGCAAGTTAACACTAGTGCCAAGGTCTAGTAGAGCACGGTTAATGTGTTTTTCCCCAATAGAAATGGAAATAGTAGGATATCCAGGATCCTTACGTTTCCTCGGTAATTGTTGGGGGAAAGCTGTGTCTACTGTCCTTGCCATAAAAATCTTCTTGGGCACTTGAGTCTTCCTCTTCCTAGTGCACAAGTTCTTAAGAGTTTTCGCATAGGACGGAACTTGTTGGATGGCATTGTTCATAACAGAATACTGCATTTTATACCGCCCATTCTTATGCTCGTGTGTTTATAGGTAGGTGCTTTTATTCCGTGTTTGTTACATATTTACAGAGTACAGGTTTCCAGTACAAATATTGCAATTCAAGACAAAATCTCCACAGTTACGTCAAAATACAGAACATCTGTCACAGCAGATAAAAGCCGGGTTCCGGTCATCCATATTCGTCCAGTGCCGAGTACCAGTTCCAGAGACAAGACATATGACAGTGGTCATTCGTGTCTGGGACAAGCACAGAGCACGAGGGGGGCTGCACAAGAATCAATGGGTGCACGGAGCTCGAGGGAGATAAAGTCAAAAAAAGTAAAGAAAAGAGTGCAATCTTGGACTAAGAAATCTGAAGATATTCTGGAAGACTTTGTGCATTATAGAGTTGTCAAACACGAGGAAACAGGAAACCAGGTAAGCACCCAAAAGATGACAATCTAAATCATCAAGATGGCCGCGGTTCTGCGGCCAATAGGGGGTATTGGCCGCGGATCCGCGGCCAAGTGGGCTCCTCTCACTGTCAACTTTTGGGGGCTGTTTGGTAATTTTGTTTATGGGCAGATTGTTGCCCTAGGTTTCCCATTCCCCTCCTATAAATACTCCAGATCTGAGCTAAGCCAAGGGTCCAATTTTGTGTCCATTCTTTTAGCCACTTTAGTGTAGTTTTAGTTCTTCTTCTTCTTCTTCTTCTTCTTCTTCATTCTTCCTCCATGGAAATGTAGTGAGAGCATTGAGTGGATGTGAATAAAGATGAGGGTTTTTGTATCATTCTTTTTGCTTAGCTTCCCCCTTGAGCTCTCTACCTTAAGTTGATCTTGCAACCTCTTAAGTGAGCTTGCAAGTTTAAGCTTTGGTCATTGGTCTCAAGGGGTTGTATCATTTTGTTCTCTCCTTAGTGCTTCATTTCACATGAGTTCTTTACCCTTCTCTTGATCTTGCAACCTCTTGATTGAGCTTGCAAGTTTAAGGGTTAGCTATTGATCCCATGCTTGTTTTGAGTTCTATCGTTCTTGTAATTACTTTCTTGCATTTTTCATTCTTGTCTTTAATTACTTGCAATTTATTACCATGCACTTTAATTACTTGCTTGTAATCTTTTCTTTTCTTTGTTCTTTTCTTTTGCTCTTTTTCGTTTGTTTTGTGAATGGTTGTAATTATTATTGTTAAGAAGAAATACGATATTATAAGTTAACGTTTCTTTGCCCATCTCCTTTTCCCGTATTTTCCATTGAACTCCGCCCAAACGATACGCAAGCGCTCCGTTAGGCACCCTACCCTAACAAGGTAACGGTGATTCCTAACCGCGACCGGTTGCGTTCGGTTTGGCCGGAGGCGAAAGCAAGAGACAAGAACGGAAGGACAAGGGTAAATAAGCCGTATTCCACGAATACCGCGCTTAAATCCCCTAATCCACGTTGTTGCCGATTGCTCTAGCTTCAATTGGTTAAGACTCGGTTCAAAGGTTTTGAGTACGGATTTCTTTAGCTTATAATTTCGTATCTTTTTCTTAACAACTTCATACTTGCAAATAATACACATAGGTTAGATTGAACAAACTCATACGAATTCTTTATTGACTCGTCTAAGACAAGAAAGGACATACAACCATCTCCCTGTGGATCGACCCGTGCTCAACCGGCTAGCTGCATAGCGACACCGTCTTGATTGCGGTTAACTTTAATTCTTTCAATCAAATGGCGCCGTTGCCGGGGAGACGGTAGCGTATTTTCTTTCTTGTTATTCGGGTTAATATTCTTTTTGTATATATTTAAAAAAAAATATCTTTTTGTTATTTTTTGATCATTTTTGTGGGCAAGAGTGCAGATTTTTGCGGATTTGCAAACGACGATTGTGGAGAGCAAAGTGTACGTTCAAGGCTAAGGTGATTGCAAAGTACAGTGCCAAAGATCCGGGTAGTTTGACCCGCGCAAGCGAACTTTTCAAGCTTACCGGATTTGATTCAACGGGGGTTTCCTAACCCAAAACTTAACGGTACGTACTTTACTAACACCTTCTTCTCAAATCCGACGCTTCCAATATATTATTCTTTGCAAGTTCGCTAGCAAACGTTAAAAATTGACTAACCCGTATTTGTTGCAGTGCCGTGCTTAAACTAAAAAACGGTTGTTTGATTCTTTATAGAATTTTTACTGAATTGCGTATTGCATACATTAATACGGACTTAAGGGCAAGCGAACCCCACAACATACGGTAAAGGATTTCATCACCTTTTCCGTGGCCCACAAATCACGAACTTGAGCATAACGTCTACCCGCACAAATTTTAAAAGAAACTAGACTTTAAGCCTTAAGGACTTCGCGCTCGTTAGGAGAAGTTAACCGTGTTTAGAACCTCGCTTAACGGTACATTGTTTACGGGGTGTCTAGGAAAGTGTTAACGGTGAAACCGCCAAAAGAGAAAGGGTTATTTAATTAAGGAACTTCGCGAAAGCGTTGGAAAATCTCCCCTTATCTCTGCACTTACCTGGCCTCATGATCAGTGTATCTTGAGCCCGTTTCTCGACACAGTTTTACTTCGACAATCAAGTTCTGGAGCAAGTCTAGTTGACCTAGGTGAACCCTAGAACGATTAGGTGTGTGGTATTTTTGTGTCGTGATTGTTTTTGTCCATATTCTTTTTGTGTATATTCCATTCTTTTGTTAATAAATAGCTAAAAAAAAATCACATTCTTTTTCCTCCTTTTCTCTTCCTTTCTTCCTTTCTCTTTTCATATCATGGGTACCCCACCTCGAAAAACTCTTGCCGAACTTTGGTACCCACAACCAGACATCACCTCCTATGGTTCTTGCTTTGGCCGAACATCGAACGACCCCTCCATGCCAAAAATTTCTTTGAAAGATCGGATAGACGCGTCTAGGACGAACAACTGGACCCCGCAATCCACTTCGTATCAACCGTTTCAAACATTCACCCCTTCTTGCGTTGATACCCCTTTTGAAAGTCCAGTTGTAGCCACAAGACCAATGTCTATTGCTGAACGTATTGAACAATCCCGTAGCCGATCTTTCACGCCTTTCACCACTACAGATTCTTGGGATCAACAATTTCATTCACCTTCTTATCCAAATGTTGATCCTGCTCCTGTCCAGCCATTCAATTCCTACCAATCCTACCCTACTTTTGCACCTTCCATAGACATTACTTCAGAACCGCCAGTTGGGAGTTTTCAGTACCTAAACAACTTTGAATCTTTTACTGAAACCCCTTCACAACCCCTGTCTAGTCTGGAACATTCGTTGGAAGACTTTAGTGTAGTGTCATGCCAACAGATGATGGATTTGAATGCGTCCATGGCCGCCCTCATACAACCTAGTGACCCTGTAGCTAGTTTTCAACTAGCTCCAAATTTTTCAATGTATGATGAGGCGGCAGGACAGGCTGTGAATTTGAGTGGTGAGAGTGAGCTGTACCCCCTTCCAAGTCAAACCTACACGCCACAAATTGAATCCCACAACTCCGGTTTTGAATGTCTATCAAGTATTCCAAACGATTCACCGATTGAAGATAGAATGTTTAATGAGTTGTGCGACTTTACAGTGTTTGATTTGCCAGATTGTGAAGGGACCTTGCCAAGTGAAACCAATCCCAAACCGTTTGACCTCTACACCTCCACTTTAGAACCTGAATTGATTGGTATCCATGCTTTTGTTGAGGTGTCAGAGAATTTTGATTTTCACTTGATTGAGGATATTGACGCTGGGAATATTTTGGATGATGAACCCATAAATTTGGCTGAGTTTTTCTCTTCAAATCATCATCCCGAGTCATTAAATGTTTTTCCCGAACCTCATATGCGTCTTGATCTTGATGAAATTTGCATGGATAAGCTGAATTTTGAGGAGACTATTGAGGATATTTTTGAGGATGAAACAGTTCTTGTTGATGAGTCGGATTTTCCAATTCATCCTGTCACTATCATTGACTGTGTACACCCTCCTGAACCTTTAACCGATGCCCCTCCTCGATCACTTCCCTCCATCCTTTCCATCGTTCTGACCTTGCAAGAACCCGTCTCACTTACATTTCATATGTCTGGTTTACCAAGTTCGGCGTACCCATGGTTTCTCACGAACCTTGAGGGATTTGACCCCATTTCTCACCATATTGATAGATTAGTACAATCCATCTTTTCACATCGATCATTACAGATTGTACTAATTTATTCAATCCATTTCCACCCTCAAGTTCGTATTCCATTTCTTTCTCCCTTCCGCCATTCTTCTTCTTCTCATATACCGAGACCGTATTCCGCTTCTATCCCATTACGGTCTCGCGTATTCTCCATTTCTTACCCCTCTGCATTCTTTCACCATCCAGCACATTATAGAGATAAAATCTTTGAATGGTTGGTGCTCACTTTTGGCCTGTGCAAAGCCTTGTATAGATTGATACTGTTCTTTCCCCCCTAATCCTGAACTTCAACGCTTAACAGTGGAAACACTGTTTTACTTAAGTTTGGGGGGGACTCTTTTTTGTATATAATTTTGTTTTCCTTTTTGTTTTGTATATAATTTGTTTTTAGGGAGAGCGCCGACAATTTTGACCCTCTTAGTATAGCCTGACAGTGAGGGCACTGTCAAGTTTAAGTTTGGGGGTGTGCTCGGTAAGATTTCTTCCTTCGCATTCATTTGTATATTTTGCATTTGCATACCTTATTAAAAACCCACAAAAATTGAAAATTTTCCAAAAAATATAAAAACATTGTTGTCAAGTTAGCTAATAGGGTAACTTAGATTTTTATTCTGAAAGTTTAGTTGATATGTTAGAAATAACTAAATTCTAGACTTGGGAATTGAAAATCCTTAAAATAACCCTCATTCTGTCTAACTTTGGTAAGTATACGTCCTTACAATTTTTGAGTTCAGTTCTTGAGTTAAGTCAAGATGAAGGGAAAGTATTGAAGCTTTACTGGAGGATAAGTCTGAAAAATAGTTTCTTTTCTCGAGTTCAAATTTAGAAAGTATATACCCTACAAACTACATTTACACGCACCTTGAAACTTGGGATAGTAGAGGATACCTAGAAATACTCTTGGCTGAAAGCCTAGTATGAAAGAAAAAACGGTATTTAAAGCTAAACACCAAAAGAGCATGTTGAAAAATATATCCGGTCTTGAAAAAGAAAAAGAAAAAAGAAAAAGAAAAAGAAAAAGAAAAAATAGAATAAAGTCAAGACCTGGAAACTGCTATTTACGCTTTAAAGTTCACACATTCAGTAATCGGTCATTAGTGCCTCAAGAAGCATTAATAATCGCATGAAAGGTGTGTGAGCAAATCCGTCCATCCTTAATGAAAAGAAGTAGTATTAGGTATTAGGGCAAGGGTATTATAGCTTGAATTGAATTCTTGAGTGTAGGGGTGCAAATATACACACACGTAGGGGTATACAATCGATGTTTGGATAAAAGATAGAAATAAAGAATAAGACTTGCGTTTTCTGTAAAGTTGATAAAAATCCCTGATTTGAGGCCGCACTTTAGAAGGAAAACTCAGGAGAACCAAGGTTAAATAGATAGGAGGTGTGAAAAATAAGGGTTGGATATTTCTAACTTAGGATGATAGAGTTTCTAACGTAAATACTAAACTGTAGGAGTAGAATCGATGTTAACTTATTAAACTAGCTTGACGGGATTTTGTGGGTGTAATCCGCTGAAAACCCTCAGGAGACAACACTCCTCCTACTAGGGACACCTAGAGGTTTAACGGCTTGTTGCACGCGCTCAGTGCAATCGCGTTCCCTGCGAAAGTGCGGTTATCATTATATTTTTATGAATAATTGGTTTTGCTCGGGACGAGCAAAAGTTAAGTTTGGGGGTATTTGTTCATAACAGAATACTGCATTTTATACCGCCCATTCTTATGCTCGTGTGTTTATAGGTAGGTGCTTTTAATCCGTGTTTGTTACATATTTACAGAGTATAGGTTTCCAGTACAAATATTGTAATTCAAGACAAAATCTCCACAGTTACGTCAAAATACAGAACATCTGTCACAGCAGATAAAAGCCGGGTTCCGGTCATCCATATCCGTCCAGTGCCGAGTACCAGTTCCAGAGACAAGACATATGACAGTGGTCATTCGTGTCTGGGACAAGCACAGAGCACGAGGGGGGGCTGCACAAGAATCAATGGGTGCGCGGAGCTCGAGGGAGATAAAGTCAAAAAAAGTAAAGAAAAGAGTGCAATCTTGGACTAAGAAATCTGAAGATATTCTGGAAGACTTTGTGCATTATAGAGTTGTCAAACACGAGGAAACAGGAAACCAGGTAAGCACCCAAAAGACGACAATCCAAATCATCAAGATGGCCGCGGTTCCGCGGCCAATAGGGGGTATTGGCCGCGGATCCGCGGCCAAGTGGGCTCCTCTCACTGTCAACTTTTGGGGGCTGTTTGGTAATTTTGTTTATGGGCAGATTGTTGCCCTAGGTTTCTCATTCCCCTCCTATAAATACTCCAGATCTGAGCTAAGCCAAGGGTCCAATTTTGTGTCCATTCTTTTAGCCACTTTAGTGTAGTTTTAGTTCTTCTTCTTCTTCTTCTTCTTCTTCTTCTTCTTCTTCATTCTTCCTCCATGGAAATGTAGTGAGAGCATTGAGTGGATGTGAATAAAGATGAGGGTTTTTGTATCATTCTTTTTGCTTAGCTTCCCCCTTGAGCTCTCTACCTTAACTTGATCTTGCAACCTCTTAAGTGAGCTTGCAAGTTTAAGCTTTGGTCATTGGTCTCAAGGGGTTGTATTATTTTGTTCTCTCCTTAGTGCTTCATTTCACATGAGTTCTTTACCCTTCTCTTGATCTTGCAACCTCTTGATTGAGCTTGCAAGTTTAAGGGTTGGCTATTGATCCCATGCTTGTTTTGAGTTCTATCGTTCTTGTAATTACTTTCTTGCATTTTTCATTCTTGTCTTTAATTACTTGCAATTTATTACCATGCACTTTAATTACTTGCTTGTAATCTTTTCTTTTCTTTGTTCTTTTCTTTTGCTCTTTTTCGTTTGTTTTGTGAATGGTTGTAATTATTATTGTTAAGAAGAAATACGATATTATAAGTTAACGTTTCTTTGCCCATCTCCTTTTCCCGTATTTTCCATTGAACTCCGCCCAAACGATACGCAAGCGCTCCGTTAGGCACCCTACCCTAACAAGGTAACGGCGATTCCTAATCGTGACCGGTTGCGTTCGGTTTGGCCGGAGGCGAAAGCAAGAGACAAGAACGGAAGGACAAGGGTAAATAAGCCGTATTCCACGAATACCGCGCTTAAATCCCCTAATCCACATTGTTGCCGATTGCTCTAGCTTCAATTGGTTAAGACTCGGCTCAAAGGTTTTGAGTACGGATTTCTTTAGCTTACAATTTCGTATCTTTTTCTTAACAACTTCATACTTGCAAATAATACACATATGTTAGATTGAACAAACTCATACGAATTCTTTATTGACTCGTCTAAGACAAGAAAGGACATACAACCATCTCCCTGTGGATCGACCCGTGCTCAACCGGCTAGCTGCATAGCGACACCGTCTTGATTGCGGTTAACTTTAATTCTTTCAATCAAATGGCGCCGTTGCCGGGGAGACGGTAGCGTATTTTCTTTCTTGTTATTCGGGTTAATATTCTTTTTGTATATATTTAAAAAAAAAATCTTTTTGTTATTTTTTGATCATTTTTGTGGGCAAGAGTGCAGATTTTTGCGGATTTGCAAACGGCGATTGTGGGGAGCAAAGTGTACATTCAAGGCTAAGGTGATTGCAAAGTTCAGTGCCAAAGATCCGGGTAGTTTGACCCGCGCAAGCGAACTTTTCAAGCTTACCGGATTTGATTCAACGGGGGTTTCCTAACCCAAAACTTAACAGTACGTACTTTACTAACACCTTCTTCTCAAATCCGACGCTTCCAATATATTATTCTTTGCAAGTTTGCTAGCAAACGTTAAAAATTGACTAACCCGTATTTGTTGCAGTTCCGTGCTTAAACTAAAAAACGGTTGTTTGATTCTTTGTAGAATTTTTACTGAATTGCGCATTGCATACATTAATATGGACTTAAGGGCAAGCGAACCCCACAACATACGGTAAAGGATTTCATCACCTTTTCCGTGGCCCACAGGCGTCGTCGGGCGCGACGAGTTGTCGGTATTGGTTCAGAGACAGTTTCTTCTTGCCCCCTGTTCAGGCGAGGGACTGTTGCCGGTGTCAGCCTCTTGAAGACTGACGTCCGCTGAGGAGTTGTGTCCAAGCGGTCAAAAGAGGATTTCTGAGCGGGAGTGGGAATAGCCAGCCTTGCAAAGACTGACTCTATGACAGGAGAAGCCGCCTTGGCGACTTCAGGAGCAGCCGTCTTCTTTGGGATGACCGCCTCAGGTGTTATGGGCTTCTTAATAGGCCCTTTGGTGCTCGAGCTCAGCCTGGTGAAGACTGAAGAATTGGAAGACCCGTTGAGAGGGGCCGTGGGAGTAGTAAGTCGATCGAAGACCGACTTTCTTGAAGCTTCCGGTGCGGGCACATGGAAGGTGAAGCTTGCTGGTGGGATCATGGTCCCGAAGAACAGGCCGGTGGTGGCTTGAGTCACTTTCTCCACGGGCATAGTAAGGACGGAGGCCGCTTGAGTCCCATATGCTACGCCTCCAGGTGAGGCGGAGCGTCGGTTGCATTGGCACTTCGAGCAGTTCGAGCAATTTGAGGCCATTGATGCTTGATTTCTGCGCCTGGCAAAAGACCAAATCTTAGTAACTTGAAATCCAAAGGCAACCATTAACAAACCGCGATTCGTTCGTGAAGACGACACACGAAGTGTAGAGTGGAAAGAGGAAAAGGTCCCACCGGGCGTGCCAGAATCTGTTCCCCTCCGAAAGACGGCGACGACGTGAAAGACGTCTAGCCTGAGATTCGGGGCAGATACTATTTGGTTTTATCCGTCCACCTTTCCGAAGATGCCAAGTTGATTTATGGCACCGTGTATCGGAGGTTTAGACGGATGCGGCCGATGTAGCAGACTTCGTCAGATTCCCCCTCGCTTGAGGGGTTTCTGATTATGGGGACACTTTTCCCTGCAGGCGCAAGCCCCTGCAGTTAATTACGCTACCGCATCGCGGTAACAACTTTCTCCTTCTCCCGAATTTCACTTCGTGTCGTGTATGTTTGTTTTGTTTGTGATTGCCCGTGGATTGTATACGGAGACTAAGTGATGCCGTCGCCCGTAGGACGTAGATTAGTCCAAATCCGTATTTACTTAAATTTGGTTTTGGTGTTTTAGTTTAAGGATACGTTAGCCATATTTAGGCTAAGATAGACTTAAACGTTCGTTAAGGATACGTTAGTCTGATTTGAGACTAAGATCAAATTAACGGGATTGTTTGGATCCGACAAGAGAGAGCAATTGGCTCTATTGTTTAGTTTAATGACATTGCGGTCGATGGGTAGTTTAAGGACGTTGCGGTCCATATTCCAGTTTAGGGACATGGTGGTCCATAGGTAGTTTAAGGACGCTGAAGTCCGTGGATTTAAGGACCCCACAGTCCGTATTTTAGTTTAAGGACGCATGAGTCCGCGGGTTTAAAGACCCCATAGTCCGTGTCTTAGTTTAAGGACGCTTAAGTCCATGAGTTTAAGGACCTCACAGTCCGTGTTGATGTGTGGTTTTCGGGACCCGTCACCTCTCTGACGTCGTTGAAGGATTACAACGATAGAAGTCAAAGGAGTTCGGAGATGTACCATCGAACCGGATGTAAATTGATTTAAGAGAGCATCTGTGCTCAGTCAATTTAATTTGAGGACTTACGGCCATGATTGGGCTAAGTCCAGTTGAAAAATGTTCAACGCTTTTATTTGTTTTTGGCCTATTAGGCCTGTGCTAGGGCTTTGCCCGTGTTTAAGTAATGCGTTGCATTTTTTTTATTTGGGCTCTGCCCATTTATAAATGATGCAGAGCATCAATTTTGTTTGGGCTCTACCCTTTCATTGCATTTTATTTTGTTTGGGCTCTACCCTTTTATAAAAGATGCAGAGCATCAATTTTACTTGGGCTCTGCCCTTTTATTGCATTGCAATTTATTTTGGCTTACTAGGCCTTTTTGATTTGGGCCTGGCCCTTTAGTATACAATGCATTGCATTTGACAGGCGCTTTGCGCCAATCAATGAGCGCAAGCGCTTGTGGTAATGACACGTGTCACGCAAGCGCAGTGCGCTGCGCTTGCGCTGCTGACACGTGGCGCGCTCTGGTGAGTTGCGCCAATTTCAGAGAGCAAGGCTCTATCTTAAAAGCGCATAGCGCAAGTGATTCAGATGCTGACACGTGGCGCTCTCTGGTGGCTTGCGCCAACCCAGGAGCGCAACAGTGCAGTTTCTGCAAGTGCAAGGCACTATTTCAATAATCTTGAGAATCTTTAAGATTCCAGAACCAATGGTTCATAAAAAAGTGCAAGGCACTGTTTGATTTCTTGATCCAATTTAGATCAAAGAAAACAAGTTTTTCTTGTTTTTCTTGTTCTCAGAGAACCAATGGTTCATAAAAAAGTGCAAAGCACTTATTAT
Organism: Agapanthus africanus; assembly: GCA_030015575.1. NCBI lineage: Eukaryota > Viridiplantae > Streptophyta > Magnoliopsida > Asparagales > Amaryllidaceae > Agapanthus > Agapanthus africanus. The sequence goes on along the minus strand of CM057339.1, from coordinate 176,559,157 downwards.
TATTTGAAGATCATTGATCTTGTTCTTAGATCAATGATCTATTAGAAGAAATTCTTCTATTTTGTGAAGGTTTTTACCTTTTATCTTGAACTTTCTTCAGAGTTCTCTCTGTTTTAAGGTTCTTAATCTCTCACAATGTTGATGATGTTGATGATTTGAATTGGGGTCTAGGGGCCTTTATATAGTGCCCATAAATTTGTTAAATTTGTTCAAGAGATCTTTCTTTGAGTGATTTGGGGAATTTTCCCTACCGTTTGATCTTTGATCCAAGGGCTTCTGTTTTACAGAAGGCAATCTTCTTGTTTTAACAAGAACAAAAGAATGTTACTAGAATTTAATTCTGTTTGGCCCAAACGCCCCAGCGCGTGACACGTGTCAAGCAGCGCAGAGCGCAGCGCAACTTCGCTGACACGTGTCGTGCATCTGCGCTTGCGCATCTGTGCTGACATGTGTCGCGCAGCGCACTGCACAGCGCAACTGCGTTTGCGCTGACACGTGTCGCGCAGCGCAGCGCTTACGCAACTGCGCTGACACGTGTCGCGCAGCGCAGCGCTTACGCAACTGCGCTGACACGTGTCGCGCAGCGCAACGCTTGCGCAACTGAAGCGTTGCTTCCTTTAATTTTTTTAAAATAGAGCCTTTCTCTGATTGGGCGCGCTGCCTTGGGCGCTGCGTTGGCGTATCAGCTTTTGACACGTGGCGCGCAGCGCAAAGAATTTGAAGCGTTGCTTCGAATTTTGAATTTTGAAATTCAAACAGAGTTTTGCTCTGATTGGGGGAAACAATGTAGTCAAGTTCATGATATAGCCATGGTTTGGTTAATTCAAGTCATGTTGCATAATCTGATTTTGTTTTGGTATTCATGTTCAAGTTCAAGTGTTCATGTTTGGTATATTGGATTCATGTTGAATTGGAGTTATGATTGGATTCATGTTTGGATTGTATTCAGATTAGACTGAGACTCAGATTGAGTCATACACTTAAACGTATTTGGATCCTGAATTAGATTTTGGTGTTATCGGTAACTGCTGCACATGGACCGTAGGATTTGTGTCTTTTTCCAAGACAATTACCATTGATAACCTCGTTTTAGTTTTCTACCTTAAATAGGCAAGCACCCATTTTCTCTAGCTCCCTGAGGCTTAAGAGAATTGGTCCCGCTTAAACCTATATTTAATAGGGTCCTTAATATAAATTTAATATAACTTAAGGGGTTTTTTATGAAAAAATATTTTATAGCATACTTCGAAAATAAACCTCAAGTATTTATTTATCGTATTTAGGGTTTTCATGGATGTAACTCTTAAAAGATGAGGTATTCTAGTGAATATATACCTAGCTTGAATAGTTCAAGGTATTTTAGTGTAAATCCTGACTTGTATTGATTCTTGATGGTATTTTCATTAAACTTGTAATTCTTTTATATTCTACAAAGCATGGAATTTTATTATATATTGAAAATAGATGGTTTGATAATATTTATATAATTATTAAACATTAATTTTTATTATTAAATAGAAATTCTTGTTTTTCTTAAAAATTGTATTAAAATTCCATCGAGATTGTATGCTCCGTGAGAAGGTCTGCATCTCGCTCTACTAGTTCCGAGGATGTGTGATAATCCACTCCATCCTGATCTGGTTCCCCAAAATGGGATGTAGAGACATAATCGCAAGGAATGAATTAACACAATTTAAAGAAATCCAGGTTTTTAATAGTTTAAGGTATTTATTTGAAAAGTCGTATATTGCCACAAGATATTGGTTTCAAGCGAATCGTGCTATGTCAAGATGTGTGTATGTGAGTGGTAGGTCATTACCTCGTGAGATATTCTAAAGGTATGCTAAGCTAAAAACTTAAAGATGTCATATGTAAAGTTTGTGGTATTTAAACGAAAAACGCTAATTAAAGTTACACAACATGATATTTTAAGATGAAAATTGTTATTAATGTTTGTTTCATGATCTCTAAGCAAGATATAGTGATATGGATGAGTGATTCTTAAGAAAAATTATGATTTTGAAGATTTTAGAATCGAATGTCGGAATAACTTCACTTTCGAAATGTTTTGAAAAGAGAACTTTTTAAGGTGAAGAAATAGAATAAGAAGTGGGACTTGTTAAAAAGATAAGGGAGAGGTAGAGTAAGGGAATAGTAGTCTTCGTGTGGTCGAGGAATCGCCGGAAACGTCTTGAATTCTCGTCGGAAATCGACTTAAGGCTAACTCCACTTGTACTCTTATTTGACTTAGAAAAATTTGAGGATTTTGACAAGGGATTTCAGAATGTAGAGGGCTAGGGTATGATGTTGTATTTATATGATAGAATTAGGGTTTAGGGATTGAAGAGAGAATTAAAATTGCATTAAAATTTGGATTTAAAGCTTATTTTTAATTCTCTGGATAATTGCAGGGAAAACAAACAGAATATGAATAATGGGGGTAAGCCAAGGGGTTAGTGGGCAAAACACGGGGGACTATCCCCTACGGACGGCCGACGTCGCAGGCCCCAGAGGAGATCTCGTCGGTCCAACAGAGGAGTTGGGGGTGGGATTTGTGTCACGTGTTCTCGGCTGTATTAATACAATTTTGCATATGTTTGATTTTCTGTGACTTTTCATTTTACGTGTATTGCACGTGTAAACTTTTGGGCTTCCAAAAATGTTTAAAAGATAAATTAGTAAAAATAATATGTGGCTGATTGGATTCGAACACAGGGGCTATGTCAGCAGTGCAAGGCTTTACCAATGAGCTACAAGAGCTTACTCACTGTTCCTAAACAAATTAAATTTATATCTTGTGCTCAGGCTTACAACTCTATTCTGTACATTAACTTGAAAATTTTCGTACAGTAAAATTTGAGTCGTTACATTCTACCCTCCTTACAAAAATTTCGTCCTCGAAATTTACATTTACATCAGGACTAATTTACAAATAAGAAAGGGTATCTTGCACGCATGTCGCCTCACGTTCCCACGTTGGTTCTCCTTGTGAATCTTTTCTCCACATCACTCGGACCAAGTTTACTTCCTTGTTCCAAAGTGACTTTACCTTTCTGTCCAGGATTTCAACGGGTTGCTGCTCACAAGTTAGATCTGTCTGTATAGTGAGCTCGGAGTGATCAAGGATGTGGCTGGGGTCGATTACATATCTTCGAAGCTGAGATATGCGGAATACGTTGTGCACTCCTTCCAATGAAGGTGGAAGTGCCAAACGATATGCCACTACTCCGACTCGTTCGAGAATGTCGAACGGTCCAATGTATCTAGGACTGAGCTTATCCCTCTTGCCAAAGCGAATTACTCCACGGTTTGGAGAGATCTTTAAGAACGCATGATCTCCTAGCTGGAACTTGTAGGGTTTCTAGGCACACCCATGAGGTTCTACAAGTGATCAAGCATGGCCAATTCAAAATTTTCATGTGCCAAAGAAACCCTAACACTAGATCGTTAACTAGAGGTAAGGCGATGGAAGCAAGTTAACAACTTTAACTTAATGTGGAAGAGACTACAACCTTTGTAGATCCGGTCCTCCACCTCTCTAGCTCCGTGGCGATGTCCCCTCGCTGCAATCATCGGATCCCGGACTCTAGCGTCGGCTTCATCGGAGAAATGGGCGGGCTAGGTCGTCGACTTCGATGCCGAAGATGATCTACGTCGAGGCAACTCAAGATCAAGCTCCAACTTCACCAAGTCATGAAACTTGTGAAGAAAACACCCTATACTACATGGCAAGTGGTAGAGGATGAAGAAATAGGAAGTGGGTTCACTTTAGAATCGGATTTCTCACTCTTTTTCTCAAGACACCATTAGAGGATGCAAGGTTTCTTCTTCTTGAAGAAGAAGAAAAAGAATATGATAAGAATAATGAATAATAGAAAATAAAATCATTCTTATCATAATGCAACCTTGGGCGAGTAAACTCATGTAAAGAGTAAACTAGGGTTTAGGCTAATGGTTGGGTTAAAGATAAAATAAAATGGCTTAGACTTTGTCAAAGATGCTATGAAGCTTCATGAAGCTTCAAGCCAAAGTGAGAAAGCCACCACCATTTTGTTTTTGTTTCTTGCAAAAAATAAATAAATGAAATAAATAAATAAGGCAAAAGAAAGCCTAACCATTAACTAAACATAGTGTATGGCACACACCCAAGTTTGCATGTATCATCAAACATGATACAAACTAGTGCACAAAACTATATCGTATATACAATGTGCATATCAAGTGAGAAAATCCATCTTAACTGAACTAATACTAGTTAATGTAAAGTAATATATCAAATATATAATTATATATTAAATCATTAAATCAACACTTGATTTAATGATCCGGTCATACTGCATATAACCGATTAATATCAAGTGTATCAATGTATCGAATCAACACTTGATTCGGTAACCTGGCTATATCCTATATAACCGTCCAATGATACATATCACGATAATAGAATACAGTATCACATACTGGTATTATTCTCGGTCCCGCACATATCTCATATGCGCTCCTATTTCGTTTCGCTTGAGCCAGGAAACCTCTGTGTAGGACTCTAAAGACTCGTCAATACGCCGGCAGCAGGTGATGATCATATCAAACACCCACAAGCCGCAAGCGGTCTGCTAAACGTAACGGCCACCCGGGTATTGAGCGATCAGAAGATCGACGAGCAAGCCCGCTCACACTCCTGTGAATCCAACCAGTAACACTTACCGTACAGTCCGGTCTGTTCGTCTGATATGTCGCATATCTCGCCTAGGGGTGGTAAACGTCAGACCCTAATAGCTCGATAAGTCATGCCGACGTGAGGTCCATAACAATCGTGAAACTACTGATAATTCTTACCAGTATATCACTGCAACCCTGGCCAGGGATTTCCAGTTATGGCCAGTCGAGCACAGCGCAACATCAACCCCCAATACCGGGAGAGATGAATCCCCTCCTATCGCTCATTGCCTCCATGTAAATCGGGACTGTACCCAAAAACCACCTGTTTGCACGACTCAGTAGAGCTGTGGTAGGGTGGAAATCAAAGCATAGTGGGAGACACACAAGACTCTATGACGATCTCGGGTCAACAGACTAAGCTGTACCAGTGTCACCAGAGAACTGCCATCTGACGTGAGGTATAATACCATCTGGGAGTTCTCGGCGAGTCCATTCAGTGTACCCAGTCATCACTGAGCACCCGCATACCATCTCTGATGTCAAACACCAATGGATATGGGATCATCCATCGCCCATCACATAGGTCGAGAAGATATACGCTAGTCTACTTTGGAATATCGATGCCCCGTCTCGATATTCCCACGACTAGGAACATTGAAGGATGTACTCATGGACTACCCAGGCCCCACTAGTATGATCTACATCATAGTCCAGGAAGTCGAGTACACATCCTAAGGGCTTTATCAACATGTAATAGAGAGACCACAAGTATACATGTTAAGATAAAGAGCAACCAGATAGCGTACTATCATGTCGAGCAAGAAAGTCCTACCTATATATGTCCCAGCATCCACTACAATATACATCCTATGTACAGTAATGACCTCTAGGGCATACATATAACTAACAATCTCCCACTTGCACTAGGGCCATCTGTAGCAGTGGTTGCAGTATCACATACTCAACCATCCCATAAAAATCTCTCTCTAGGAAAAAGCCTTTGTGAGTGGATCTGCTGTGTTGTCCTCAAAGTCTACTCTCCTAACCTCGATCACCCTGGAGATCAACTATCTCCATGATCAGGTGATGTTGCCTCAGAATATGTCTGGGTCACTGATGGGATCAGGGTTCATGGGCCAAAGCCATACATCCATTGTCATACAATGGTAGGAACCTAGTTCATCTTATGAACCAATATACACCCAAACTGCCTCTTTGGTAGTATCTTTAATAGCGATGTTACCAGCCTTTATCGTCTAGTTTGCCACGGTATCTAGCTTGGAACTCTTCCAACATACCGTCCCTTCACTGAGGGTAAAGACAATGCCTGCGACTGACATTCAGTCGTCCTTATCACCCTGGAACTTTTCCAGTGATTCTCCCCAGGATCGATTGATACCATCTCACTACAACTAGTGAGAATCCTAACATCCATTTAGATCTATCTCATAGATCCAAATCCCAGGATTTAGGAGGTATCAACTTTATCCTATATGGAGAATCCATGTGATAAGAGGAGATTGACCGTGCGTAGTATAGGAAACTCTTTTCTTATCAAGAGTATGTTGTCCACGTACAATACGAGGATCATCATCATACTCTATACTACACTTTTGTACATACAAGGTTCATCTACCATTTTGATAAAGTCAAACTCTTTGACTACCACATCAAAACAGACGTTCCAACTTCGCGATACCTGCTTTATTCTGTAAAGCTGCTTGCACACGTTTCCGCTGCTCCCATTGTTTACGAAGCCCTGTAGCTGTGTTCTTATAGACGTTCTCTTCTAAATCATTATTTAGAAAAGTAGTCATGGCACCCAACCGCCAGATATTGTAGTCATGGTATGTAGCCGTGGCAAGTAGGATCCGGATGGACTTAAGTATAGCTACTGGAAAAGGTTTCATCATTTTCCACGCCTGGTCGATGACGAAAACCTTTAACAAGTCTAGCTTTGAAAGTCTCAACTTTTCCATCTATACCAAGTAGTCTTCTCAAGATATACTTTCTCCTGATGGGGATTTAACCCTTCAGACATCGTAACCAAAGTCCATACTTTGTTGGTGTACATGGATTCCATTTCAGATCGCTAAGCACCCAGCCATTCTTACAGAGTCCCTACTCTCGATGGCCTGCTCAAATCTAGTTGGGTCATCATCTCATGATGCAATCCTCACTCCCACTGTCATCGAGAAACCGAAGTATCTCTCAGGCAGGTGAGGAACCCTACCAGATCGGCGGAGAGGCTGAGGTTCGTCGGGGACTATTTAATCCTCTGGTTCTGTCAAATCATCAGCTGCAGTTTTGTATAACTGGAACCTTTCCAGTTCTACAGAACTGACCTTGCCTCGATCTTGTCCGGATTTTGCTTTTGACATAGGCCGGACAATCCCAAATCTTAACTTACTTAAGAGATAGGCTCTTCCCATACCATATCTTATATGAAGTGGTAGGCACTGATTTGATTCGAACCTAATTCAATATGTATGCAACTTCTCAAGTGCATAACCTCTTAAAAGAAACAGGTAACTCAGTAATACTCATTATAGAGCACACCATATCTTATATGGTGCGATTGCTCCACCCCGATACACCGTTGTGCTGTGGTATATACGGAGGAGTAATGCCGAGAGAGAATCTCATTCTCCTTTAGAATAATCCATGAATTCTATGCACAAGTATTCTCCTCCCTGATCTTATTATAGGACATAATACTTATACCCGGTTTTTGGTTCTCTATTTCTAACTTATATTCTGTGAATATCTCAAAAGGTTCGGACTTGTGTTTCAACAGGAACATATGTCTGAATCTTGAGAGATTATCAGAGAATGTAATGAAATACAAAGAACCGGTCCTGGCATTTGTAGACAGGGGATCTTACATACATCATCATGTATCAATTCCAAGGGTTTACTAACTCTTTCTCTGTTTCCAATAAATAGAGCTATGGTCATCTAATCTTTGTGACATGACTGGCAAGTTTCACAAGATGTAAATTCAAACTGATTTAAATATGCATCTAAATGTAACTTCAGCTAGTCGGGTCGCATTGATATGACCTAGTCTACAATGCCTCAAGAAGGATTCGTTCATTTCTGAACTCTTCCTCTTGTGTGTGTGTTCTATATACTAGGAACTGTAGTTTGATTTAGAACATCAATGCTTTTAGATAACGTGCCTGAACCGATCAACTTTTGATATAGGAAATGTTCAAAACATTATCCAACAATACAAAATTATATTCTTCTTTACTAATAAAGAGACTGATATGATTTTGTATATCAGGTTCGGTATCTAATAGCATTTGTTCAGAATCAATGTATTGGTAATACAGGGTGACAATGACCAACAGACTTGGCTGCAACACTTGCCCCGTTTTCTGTCTCATGAAACTTATCACCCGTTCTCAGTTCTCTACCTTTCTGTAGCCCTATGTAACCGATTACATATCTGGGATCCTGATCCGGTATCAAATACCCAGGATTCAGAGGATACTGAGAAACAATTCTTTATAATGAACACACCCGAAGGAGATGCATCTCATGCACTTTCTTCGTTTGGGCGGTATGGGAATCCTGGTATTCCCCTATTTCCTGCTCTGTCTTATAACAATTATAAGTTGGAGCGGGACCAACGTTCCCCAGCACTGTATAACAAGCGGGTTCGGTCAATACATCCATATTATTATCTTGATTAAGGCGTGATATGGTCGCTACCTGCAGAGAGAGAGAGAAGAAAACACTCTGCGTGCGCTCTTGCAAGATTAGATTGGTTATTTATTTTATCTAATCAGGATGGCTCCCACTGTTTTTATCAAATCTTCTTTCAAACCCTAAAAGGAAAGACTAGTCGGGATTAATTACACTCTACAAGTTCGCCAATCTTTCAGCCAGGCCAGTGTCGGTACTTTGAGGGAGGTTCCCCGTGCTTTCGCACGGACCTAATTAAAGTAAACCTCGTTTTCCCAGAGGCTTAACCCCGTTGACACCTTTCTAGACACCTACTTGATCGGCTAATTGCAAAGTGCAAAACTCTCCCAGGAGTAACAATTACTCGCAGTGGGTATCAGGATCCAACTATCACATAGAAGGTATGCAATCTCATTGCAAATTTCAACACTTGAAACTCCCGATAAAGGTTTTTACCCCTAGCACCTATGACCTTGGCTAAGGTCAACAAATCATAAGCACTAGTCAAGTTCTACCCGTCATTTCGTGATTAATTAGACCCACCCACATGACCCTTGGCTAAGGTCAACAAAGCCACATGACTGTCCTAACTAATCGCATCATATGCGGTGTAGGAAGACATCACTTAGCTATCGTACACTGTGCCTTGACTATGGTCAACAAACACAGCACGAATACTAAGTACTCTACTTCCTAAAATGACGGAGGGTTGCGAATGGTTTTTATGAAAACCTTTAACGCTCTGAACTTGATCTCGTTGCGGAATCAAATGTTTTTTAAATGGAGTGTTTTTGAGGCTTTTCTAGTTTTGCTAAATGGGTCACTCCCGGTGAAGGGATCGTCGGCCCTTTCCTCGTCGAATGAGGTGCGGGATATATCGTATATATCACTGTGCAAAGCAGAAACTATAGAAGCAATCAAAAGACAAACCGAGTGTGTAGCATCTGCCAGTTATTGCTAAAGGGGTCACTCCCGGTGAAGGGATTTCGGCCCTTTCCTCATCGAATAAGGTGCAGGATGTTCTACAAGGAACACCGCGATGCAAAGCAAGAACTGTAGCTACCTGTTTTTATTTTAAAATTCGATTCCACAACATCTTTTAGGTTTATTTTATTTCATTAATCTTATTAATGAATATCCCATCATTTAAGTCCACCTAAACATCACAGATAAATATAACGTACGCTTATGCCATCCGCATTCGCCTCGATGTCCCGTCTGCACCGTTAGGTTAGGTAACTAACGGCAGAGCGGGGCAGGGCTAGCGCGGGTATAAAACATAAGCAACGTCTATATAATATATCATATATACTAAATACTATATCTATCTGAACAAATCACATGATCACATCACAGATATCGCAGCAGAAAATATCATATGAAATATTGGATATACTAGGACGTCCGTGTTTTTAATACGAGCCAGTATAAAACACGGATTCCACGGTCGTGATGAATAGCCAATCCCACACCCCTAGACCCCTACGAGAGCGGCAAGCAACCCTACCAATTCTAGGGTTAGGAGACCTGGACTCGACTTCTCGAGATGGTCTCCCAGTGGACCCTAGAACCCGGTTACTTGTGCTCCCCTCCTTGGGTCTATCCTAATGCAGAAAAGTAAATAATATACATCAACGGTGACTACTTCCACAACCTGGAAGTGCCCAAATAAAAGAATATTACATACAAGGTTTTTACATGAATGAAAATGAAAAACACTCGTCTCACATAAAACCCCCCGGCTATTCCAACACGACGATCCAATATAACATATCCAGCAACACATAACATCACATGTTATCAACGTAAGTAAACATGCGTATCCCAATTGTCGTTGACATATAGCAACGAAACCGGCAATATCACATATTACACTTACGGTCGCAGAAAAGAAAGTGTAAAGCTACAACAGTTGGAATCCGCAAACTCTTTAGACATCGCATGCCTAATCAAATGAATTCCTTAGACATCGCATGCCTAATAATTATAAACCCCGCATTTTAGTCTCAATATCGAAAACTCTTTTCAATATAAAGTCGGGCAATTCAACATGATTCCCGGTATCCAGATCGAATGCTCGTCGCAAACTTTAGTAGACGGCCGCACCCCCGATACCGTCGATGAAGTGCACCAAGGCGGAACACCGCTGCCGCGAGCACCCGGACGGATGCTTTTTGGCGACGGGGCTCTCCTACAGTCACTTGGTCGAGGCTAAGGGGTGTAGCTGTCTATTAAGTTTATTCGACGAGTATCCGCGTACGCTACGTGATTGCGACGGACTTTTGATCGCATCAAAATTCCGTGGCAACCGATCAAGTGAGACTAAAGTGCTAGATTTATAATATTCAAATCAGTTATCTCATAACTACTTGTGGATTCCAAATATTGTATCACATTCCAGATAAATAGAAAATGTCAAACTTTCCGATCGAACATTCAAACACCCAAGTTTTCTCGAAACAACTCAACACATGAAATAAGTTTAAAAACATTCACTTCATACCACAGTACCAACGGTCCAGCCGTAGAAGGGTCAAGCCAACGCCTCATATGTGGCACGCCGTACTGCCCCAAACCCTAAGGTTCAAAGGGCAGTTCAAGACGGTCACATAATCGAGTTAAGGTTTGTTGTCTTCTAGAGGGTCCATCGCGTTACTTGCACTACTTAGAACGTTCTTAAAACACAGAAAAATCCAACACTTGGAAATTTTCTGGCAGGGGAAAAATTGGGTATTTATATCCGGTCGAACTTTTCAACATGTTCTAAAATATCCGGAAAAACATAAACAAAGTTAAACAATCCGATCGAAACATCGAGTCCCCAAAACAACCCTAGAAAACTTAACACTTGAGTGGAATTAAAAAGTTCCCAGAAAAAAAAACAAGAAAGGACCTAAGAATAATTACATGAAATTTCAGGGACTAAGTCACAATTTTGGCCGCGGAACCGCCGCGAAACCCTTGGTTTGGCCGCGGTTCCGCGGTCAAATTTTTGATTTAGGGGTCCGTACTTCACAGTAATTCTTAGATTTTCCTGCTTAATTTTCTGAGCATTTTTAATTCACAAAAATCCACAGTTTGAAAAAATGTACTGAGAAGGGTTTTAATCGGGGTTTCGTGGTTCGATCGGATCTCTAACTTCGTCTACACTTCGCCTAAAGTTCTAGCTAGGCTCTGATACTACTGTAGGGTTCTTAGGCACACCCATGAGGTTCTACAAGTGATCAAGTATGGCCAATTCAAAATTTTCATGTGCCAAAGAAACCCTAACACTAGATCGTTAACTAGAGGTAAGGCGATGCAAGCAAGTTAACAACTTTAACTTAATGTGAAAGAGACTACAACCTTTGTAGATCCAGTCCTCCACCTTTCTAGCTCCGTGACGATGTCCCCTCGCTGCGATCATCGGATCCCGGACTCTAGCGTCGGCTTCATCGGAGAAATGGGCGGGCTAGGCCGCCGACTTCGATGCCGAAGATGATCTACGTCGAGGCAACTCAAGATCAAGCTCCAACTTCACCAAGTCATGAAACTTGTGAAGAAAACACCCTATACTACATGGCAAGTGGTAGAGGATGAAGAAATATGAAGTGGGTTCACTTTAGAATCGGATTTCTCACTCTTTTTCTCAAGACACCATTAGAGGATGCAAGGTTGAAGAAGAAGAAAAAGAATATGATAAGAATAATGAATAATAGAAAATAAAATCATTCTTACCATAATGCAACCTTGGGTGAGTAAACTCATGTAGAGAGTAAACTAGGGTTTAGGCTAATGGTTGGGTTAAAGATAAAACAAAATGGCTTAGACTTTGTCAAAGATGCTATGAAGCTTCATGAAGCTTCAAGCCAAAGTGAGAAAGCCACCACCATTTTGTTTTTGTTTCTTACCAAAAATAAATAAATGAAATAAATAAATAAGGCAAAAGAAACCCTAACCATTAACTAAACATAGTGTATGGCACACACCCAAGTTTGCATGTATCATCAAACATGATACAAACTAGTGCACAAAACTATATCATATATACAATGTGCATATCAAGTGAGAAAATCCATCTTAAGTGAACTAATACTAGTTAATGTAAAGTAATATATCAAATATATAATTATACATTAAATCATTAAATCAACACTTAATTTAATGATCCGGTCATACTGCATATAACCGACTAATATCAAGTGTATCAATGTATTGAATCAACACTTGATTCGGTAACCCGGCTATATCCTATATAACCGTACAATGATACATATCGCGATAATAGAATACAGTATCACATACTGGTATTATTCTCGGTCCCGCACATATCTCATATGCGCTCCTATTTCATTTCGCTTGAGCCAGGAAACCTCTGTGTAGGACTCTAAAGACTCGTCAATACGCCGGCAGCAGGTGATGATCATATCAAACACCCACAAGCCGCAAGCGGTCTGCTAAACGTAACGGCCACCCAGGTATTGAGCGATCAGAAGATCGACGAGCAAGCCCGCTCATACTCCTGTGAATCCAACCAGTAACACTTACCGTACAGTCCGGTCTGTTCGTCTGATATATCGCATATCTCGCCTAGGGGTGGTAAACGTCAGACCCCAATAGCTCGATAAGTCATGTCGATGTGAGGTCCATAACAATCGTGAAACTAATGATAACTCTTACCAGTATATCACTGCAACCCTGGCCAGGGATTTCCAGTTATGGCCAGTCGAGCATAGCGCAACATCAACCCCCAATACCGGGAGAGACGAATCCCCTCCTATCGCTCATTGCCTCCATGTAAATCAGGACTGTACCCAAAAACCACCTGTTTGCACGACTCAGTAGAGCCGTGGTAGGGTGGAAATCAAAGCACAGTGGGAGACACACAAGACTCTATGACGATCTCGGGTCAACAGACTAAGCTGTACCAGTGTCACCAGAGAACTGCCATCTGACGTGAGGTATAATACCATCTGGGAGTTCTCGGCGAGTCCGTTCATTGTACCCAGTCATCACTGAGCACCCGTATACCATCTCTGATGTCAAACACCAATGGATATGGGATCATCCATCGCCCATCACATGGGTCGAGAAGATATACGCTAGTCTACTCTGGAATATCGATGCCCCGTCTCGATATTCCCACGACTAGGAACATTGAAGGATGTACTCATGGACTACCTAGGCCCCACTAGTATGATCTACATCATAGTCCAGGAAGTCGAGTACACATCCTAAGGGCTTTATCAACATGTAATAGAGAGACCACAAGTATACATGTTAAGATAAAGAGCAACCAGATAGCGTACTATCATATCGAGCAAGAAAGTCCTACCTATATATGTCCCAGCATCCACTACAATATACATCCTATGTACAGTAATGGCCTCTAGGGCATACATATAACTAACAGAACTCCAGGTGTCGGCGCTTTACATCAGCCCAGTGCTTCTTTCTTTCTTGGGCTACGCGCATTCTTTCCCTAATCGTGTGAACTACGTCCACAGTTTCTACGATCATCTCTGGTCCAAGGAGTTCCCTATCTTCGATGTCGTCCTAACTTAATGGTGATCGACACTTCCTTCCATTGAGAGCTGGAAAGGGTGGCATTCCAATACTCGCTTGGTAGCTGTTGTTGTATGAAAACTCCACAAGATGTTGGTGATCTTCGCATGATCCTCCGAAGTCTAACATACAAGCTCTTAGCATGTCTTCTAGAATCTGAATTGTTTGCTCAGAATGTCCATCTGTTTTTGGGTGGTAAGCTGTGCTGAATTTCAGACCCGTTCCCAAGCAAGCTTGCAGACTCTGCCAAAATTGCGATCGGAATCTGGTGTCACGATCGGAGACAATGCAAATCGGTACACCATGTAATCTTATGATCTCCTGCATGAGTTCATGGATATCAGAAATAGTACATCTTGAGGTTAAATCTTATATTAGATTCATACTTACTTCCATGTACTTCTTTGCTAAAGTCTCGGTAGATTGGCCTACTCGAAATGGGATGAAGTGACCCGACTTTGTGAGTCGATCGACAATAACCCATACCGCATTGTTAACTTTCGTGCTGCGAGGAAGTGTAGTCACGAAGTCCATGGTGATGTGTTTCCATTTGGATTCTGGAATAGGTAACGGTTGAAGTAGACCAGCGGTTCTGTGATGTTCAGCCTTTACTTGCTGACACACCAAGCATTTGGCTACACTTCTGGCTACTTCACGCTTCATTTCATACCACCAGTAATGTTGCCGTAGATCTTTGTATATTTTAGTACCACCAGGGTGTACTGAGTATATAGAGTGTAGGGTGTTTTTCGTCACCCCATTGAGATGGGAGTACGCGTGCTCTTGTCAGGCGTACTACAGATTCCCCCTGCCTAGGGTAGACAGGGGTTTATTGATTATGGGGATTCGAATCTACGGCAGCCGCGGACTAAGCTGTCGTTAATTACCCATCGCCTTTGGTGCCAGGGACCTCCAATTGATGGGTCAAACTGGTCATGGAAGCTCAATGTGCAGTGTACGTGTGTTGTGTCTTGAGGGGTTTTGGGTATATCGGGGGACTCGCAGAGTTTACGAGGTTCCCGTTACCCGGATAGCGGGCTGGGGGTCAAGAGGGCTAGCAACCCCCTTGCAGGGTGTGGGGTAGCGCCCTATTAGAAATTTTTTCTAACGGGGAAGTGTGTATGTATATAAAAAAGGAAAATAGCGTCCTAAGGACGCGTGAGCGCCAGCGCCTCACGTGCCTGGCACGCTGGCACCGGGCGCCAGCGCCCCATGTGTTTGTCACGTGGGCGCTGGGCGCCAGCGGCCCACCTGCTTGGCACGCGGGTGTTGGGCATCAGCAGGAAAAGGGGCTTATCCCCTATACTGGGAGTTGTATTCTCGATTGACTTTTGGAGTTGAACTCCTGACAAAGAGGACAAAGGGGCTTAGTCCCTGCACTGGGAGTTGTACTCCCAAAAAGAAAGATTTATTATATATATATGTGTGTGTGTGTATTTTTTTGAGGAGTTAAACTCCAAAGATATTTTTGGAGCTGATGAAAGGGGACCCCTTTCTTCTTCCTTGAGCCTCGGATCTTCCCCAAAGTGGGGTTTTGGAGGTGGGTTTCCTTCTTCCTCCTCTCTATTGGCTGGATGTTGGAGAAAAGAGAGTGAGATTTTAAAAATCTCCCTTTTTGGAGTTTTGATAGAAGATCCGCGTTCCCCTTCAAAGGTTTTGTGGTGAAAAACTATTTCTTTTTGAAAAAGGAAACGTGGAACTCTTGATTTAATTCAAAAAAAGGAAGACGGTTTAAAACCTTGAGCAAAGAGAAGGTGGCACAGAAAACCTAATTTTTGGGAAGAATGAATTATTCTTTCATTTCATCATCATGTTGCCTTTTATAGGCTTACAAATTTATATATAGCCCCTTGGGCTTTACAAAATGGCATTTTGCCCATCTCATTCCTCATGTGCTCATTTCTTTTGCACATGAGCCATAGGCTTTACAAAAAATTGGCTTTATGCCCATTTTTCTTACATTCATGTATGAAAATTACATCAAAAATATTTATTACATAATTTTCATTTTGGCATGTGGGAGGCTGGCGGCGGGGCTCGACTTAGGCATGGGCCCACTTGGCCTGGACTTGGGGTTGACTTTGATTTTGACTTGGTTAACCGGGATGTAATTTTTTACCCCAACAAAGTGCCCCCATCAATAAATGCACACCGCATATGTGGGTCGTGTGCATGAAATTGATGGATTTTCTTTCACGTAGAGGCGACTTGATTTGGTTCCCGCTTTTTGGGAAGATGGCACTGCCCTTTTTACGACATAGACGGTTGATGCTTGACGTGTTTCCGAGACGGAGTTTCGGTGGTTGACGTGTCCCCGAGGCGGAGTATCTGTTTAACGTGTCCCCGGCATGGAGTGTAGCTGGTCGATGTTTCTCCGGCATGCAGTTTCTAGTTGACTTGATTCCAAGGCGGAGCATAATTTCGACGAGGAGGTCGTTGCTGCCCTTTTTGCGACTTTGACGGTCGGTGCCGCCCTTTAGCGATGTGGACGGTCGGTGCTGCCCTTTTAGCGATGCGGACGATTGGTACTTCCCTTTTAGCGACGTGGACGGTCGATGCTGCCCTTTTAGCGACGTGGACGGTCGATGCTTTGATTTGACTTGCTTCGCTTTTTGCGGTGTCGGGATTTGACATATCTCCGAGGTGGAGCTTAATTCCGCCAGGGAGATTGTTGGTTGTCTTGCTGACTTGATATGATTTGGGTTGACATCAGCATTGCTACACTGGAATATGGTACCAGGAGCGAATCATCATTTGCCATGAGAGGATTTAGGGATTTTGGTTTTGGTTTGGCATTAGCACCGCGACACTAGAATATGGTACTAGGAGTGAATCATCATTTTCCATGAGGGGATTTCCCTCGTTCCCAGTTTAACGACTTAGGGGTCATCTGTTCCCAGTTTAACGACTTAGAGGTCATCTGTTCCCAGTTTAACGACTTAAGGGTCTACTGGCTCGAAAGTTTGGAATTTTGGGGTAGGGGTCGGCATCAGCGTTGCTAACACTAAAGTACAGGTGCTAGGAGCAATTCATCATTTTCCTTTTCCTGTTGGTGAGCAATGGGTTAGGAGACAGGTTTAGGTCCCTATCACCTAAGTCTTTTCAATTTTATGAGCCGTAAGGGTCCCATAAAAGCATTTTCTTCCTACGAGTCGAAAAGATCACATAGGGGTATTTTCTCCTTAGGAGTCGAGGGGACCCCCAAGTGTGTTTTTCCTTTGTGAGTCGTAAGGATCCTACGAAGGTGTTTTCATACGAGTCGAGAGGATCTCGTAAGTTCTGTTCTCCTCATGTATCGTGAGGACACATGAGTGGATCTTCTCAAATGGAACATAATTCCGAGGGAGGAGACCGGTCGCGTGACTGGTGATTGCAGTGGGGTATGTGCGTGATAAGAATTATTTGAGCCCATGGATTGTATACGGTAGTCAGTTTGGAGACCAACCGTAGGGCTGGGAGAATTTTGGGAAATTGGATTTTGGTTGGCTTCTAAATCGCTACAATGGAATATGGTACCAGGAGCGACTCATTATTCGCCGTTGGGACATCCAGGTATTTGAAATTTTGGATGGCGTCTGCATCGCTGCACTGGATTATAGTACCAGGAGCGACTCATCTTTCGCCATTTGGGGATTTGGATTTCGGTTGGCGTCTGCATCGCTGCACTGGAATATGGTACCAGGAGCGACTCATCATTTGCCATTTGGGAACTTGGAATTTGATTAGCGTCTGTATCGCTGCACTGGAATATGGTACCAGGAGCGACTCATCATTCGCCATTTGGAGTTTTTTTGCTCTATCATTTCAGCTCTTCTCATCGCGAAGGTCGTGATTGCCCTATCATTTCGGCTATTTATTCGCGGTTGCCCCATCATTTCGGCTTTATTTTTCATTTTTATTTTACTCGCTGATTTTTATTACGAGTTGCCTTATTATTTCGGCTTTTTTATACTTACACGCATTTTTTTTACTTACACACATTTCTTTTACACTCCCAGTTTAACGACTTAGGGGTCGTTTGTTCCCGGTTTAACGACGTGGTGGTCCGCTCTTTTTAGAGAAAGGAAGATGTCTGAGAGAATCAAGTTCTCGAAGGGCTTCGGCCTCCATTTGTATGAAATTGGCGGTTGCGGCTTGACTGTTTGTTAACACGCCTTTAGACAGTTCTATCTCTCTTGCATTGTATTGTTTTTGACCCAATCTTTGAAGACGAAATGGTCCTCAATAGCATGACTTATCACTTTATGATAGGGGCAATATTTGGGGTCGTCGGTCATAGTTGCTTTTTGCGGTCTCTTTGATTCTGTCACTTGTAGACCGTTTCTTAGGGCATCTTTGAATATTTTATGGACTTTGTCCCATCTGAAGGAATAGACCTTATCCAGCTTTTCTTTCAGTAGAGATTCTCCACCCTCTCCGAACACTGGCTTTCGAGACTGGTTGGCATTAAGCCCGCTCATCCCTCGTTTATTTCGGTTAGCCGAAGTATTACAAGATTCAGCATCGTCGGAATTTCTGCTTTTGCGATTATCGTTCTTTCGGTTTTGTTCCCGCCAAAAAAATTCTGTGCAAAAGAGCCCAAGGTATCAAATGACAGCGATACGTTTAATAAAATGTGAACCAGTATTTTGGCAAACTCCCGAATGTGAAACAACTAAATTCTGATATTATCGAAAGCGTCTCGAAAAAGCCTTCGATTTGATATATTATGGGGTTCATAATTCATCCGGGAACAAAAGTAATGAGCAAATATGCTATGCACGTGTAATCTAAGGAAGAAAATGCGAACCAGTATTTTCCGGGCTGTATTTTGACAAACTCCTGAATGAGAAACAGCTAAATTCTAATGATATCGAAAGTGTCTCAAAAAATCCTTCGATTTGATATATTATGGGGCTCATAATTCATCCGGGATCAAAAGTTATGAGGCATCACGTGCTCACACGTGACCGGGCATCACGTGCCTACACGTGACTGGGCATCACGTGCCCACACGTGACCGGGCATCACGTGCAGACACGTGACCATTTATAGGCAAATCCTGTAGGCACTGAATAAAATAAATAATTGGAAATAATTAATCGGTGGGGTCACGTGACAACACGTGATGGGTCTTTAAACCCACTGAAAAGAATTAAAGGTATAATAAAATAACAAGGAAAAATCTTAATGGGGCATCACGTGCCAACACGTGACCAAGGGTCACGTGCTGACGCGTGATAATTCCTGAGTTCTTTAAAACAACAGAATTAAATTCTGGCAAAATTCTTAATCAGGGGGTCACGTGCCAACACGTGATGGGTTCCTAAAGATCTATGAATTAATAGAATTAAATTATAATTAAGAGGGAATCAAAACCCTAAATATTTCTCTAAATCTTTCCAAACAAAAAAGATGATGCTCTGTAAAATGGAGCACCGTTGGATTAAAATCCAATGGTGATTAAAAATCACCAATTTGTGGAAAGATTTTATACAAGAAAAGATTTCCCTAAAATTCATCAAGATGCCATGGCATGGTAAAGCTTCTTTCTTTTCGTTTCATCTATAACAGACAGAATATCTTTTGGATTAAAAATCTAATGGTGAATAAAATTCACTGAGTGAACTAAAAGATCATGTTGGTTACAAAAAAACAACTAAAATCTTTCAATGAAAGATTGACAAAACAAATTGATTCTTTTCTTTCTCCTATAAATAGGAGCCAAGAAGAAAAGAGAGGGGATCTAATTTTTTTTGGGAGATAACAATAACAGAGAGAAAAAAGAAAGGAAAATTTAATTCTCAAGAGAGAAAAAAAGATCTCTTCAGAGAAAAGAAACCCTAGATGAGAAAGGGGAAAGAGATCTAAGTTCCATAAAAAAAATAAAATTTAATTCTCAATTTAAGAGTTTAACTCTTCTGAATAAGAACTTAGTTCTTCCTTTGGTTGAAGATCTGCAAAAGCAGATCTCCTCACAAGTTGAGAATTTAATTCTCATAGGGGAGATTCTGCCATGCAGATCCAAAACTTAGAGGGAGAATTGAGTTTAAGGAATTTAATTCCCCTAAATTCATAGGAATTTAATTCATCCAAATGAAACTAGGGTTTAACCCTATATGAGAATTTAATTCTCCCAAATTTATAGGAATTAAATTCCTCCAAATAAAACTAGGGTTTAACCCTATATGAGAATTTAATTCTCCCAAATTCATAGGAATTTAAATGCTCCAAATGAAACTAGGGTTTAACCCTACATAAGAATTTAATTCTTCCAAATACATAGGAATTTAATTCCTCTAAACAGAACCAGGGTTTAATCCTATAAAAGAATTTAATTCTTAAAAAACAAGAGACTTAAACCTCTCCATGCACATAAAGATCAAGTATCTAACATGATCACGTGGTAACACGTGGCCCTTCATCCCAACGAACAAAAAGGAATGAATGAGGCATGCTCACGTGTCCCCACGTGACCCTTTAATGGACTACTCAAAATAAGAAGGAATTAGCCTAAAGGCAATGCCTCACGTGCTCCCACGTGACCCTCAAAATAAAAGAAAACAAAGCCAAGGGCATGGCAGACTTTGGGTGCCTCACGTGTCCCCACGTGACCCCTGACAAACACCTTTTTAAAAAAGAGAAGATGGAAAGAACTGAAGGATTAAAAATCCAATGCATGGGCGCCCTCACGTGCCCCCACGTGACCCCTAACAAATCCCTTTAATATCCAGTGCAAGGATGCCCATCACGTGCTCACACGTGATGGCCTTAAAGACTAAAAGTGTTCAACACTTATTTGAATATTCTGGGAAGAAAATAAAGGAAGTTTGGCGCCATCTTTAGATGCCTCACGTCACCCCACATGACTACCTCCTTTCTAGTGTTTAAACACTATTTTAAATGCTTCGTCCCTAGTGTTTAACACTATCTTAAACGCATCACGTGGGAACATGTGACCGCCAAGCGTCCTCTTGTGTTTAACACCATTTTAAAGCCAATCTTAGCCCAAATTGGCTATGTTTTCCAGGGGAAATCCTTTCTTTCAACTGAACCTAAAAATTGATCATTTCATATGACATGCAGAGTAAAACCCAGAGCTATAATGAAGGGTTTTCTCAGCCAACGACAAAATGTTGTCAGAGCCCCCAAACCCCTGTTTAACATTGCTAAATAATGGGGGGGGGCTGACTTAATTGGACTTAGACCAAGTTGGCCATAAGTCCTCAATTCAGATTTAACTGAGCCAATGTACTCATAATCTAATCAATTGATCTTAGTTCCAAATTGGACTACAAATTTCTCAATCAACTTTGGTTCAAGGGTACATCTCTTTACTACTCTGATATTTGTCGTTGTAATCCTTCAACGTCTTTAGTGAGTTGACGGGTTCCGATAACCAATCATTCCATGGATTGTGGGGTCTTTAAACCCATGGACTATGATGTCCTTAACCTCGGACTGTGGGGGTCCTTAAACCCATGGACTATGATGTCCTTGACCTCGGACTGCGGGGTCCTTAAACCCATGGACTATGATTTCCTTAACCTTGGACCGTGGGGTCCTTTTAAACCCATGAACTATGATGTCCTTAACCTGGACTGTGGGGTCCTTAAGCCCATGGACTATGATGTCCGTAACCTCGGACTGTGGGGTCCTTTTAAACACATGGACTATGATGTCCTTAACCTCGGACTGTGGGGTCCCTTTAAAACCACGGACTGAGATGTCCTTAAACTAACAATGGACCACCATGTCCTTAAACTGGTAATCGACCGCAATGTCCATAAACTAAACAATTGAGCCCAAACGCTCTCTTGTTGGATCTAAATGACCCCGTTGAGTTGATCTTAGTCTAAAATTAGACTAACGTATCCTCAACAAACATTTAAGTTGATCTTAGTCTCAAATGAGACTAATGTATCCTTAAACCCAACCCAAAACCAAAATCGAAGAAAATACAGATTTGGACTAATCCACGCCCTACGGGCGACAACATAAATTAGTCTCCATATACAATTGATTGTCAAGGTTCTGCGTGTTCAAGTTTAGTAAATTACCGCAATCAAGACGGTTTCGCTTGTAGCTAGCCGGTTGAGTACGGGTCGTCCGCAGGGAGATGGTGTCTTTTCTAAGTGCTTTAACGAGTTAAGTCCAATCTTTCAGATTTGTTTGTGATTAACTAAGTGTCAAAATGATATGTAAAAAGAGCTTGTTAGGGTTAGGATTAGGTTAGTTTGAGTTAGGAGTCGCTCATTTCTTTTGTTGCCACTCTTAATATCGGTGTTACGGTAATCGGCAACAACGGGGATTAGTACGACTAGGAAGGAACTTGCGAGTAAAAGCTAGGCTTTCCCACGCTTAAGTTCTTCCTTTTGGTCCTTGTCCGTCCGTTCTTGGCACTTATCCCTAACCTCCGATTAATTCAACCACAACCGGTCTTACTACGGAATCACCGCTATCATATAGGATAGGGTGCCGTAGGGAGCGGATTGTGGTTTACTTAACAGGAGTTGATTTAAGATGTTTGGCAAGGAAAGAGTGAGGGAGATTTCCTTCTCTCAAACTTCCCTTCTCCTACCCTAACAAGTATGAAACTACTCACCCATAATTGGGAAAAGAAAATAAAACAAGAGAGGAAGATAGAAAGAAAGAGATTAGAAGATAACAACTAGCTATTTGCGACCTCACCTTGGCAAGGATCAAGCGTAAGCATCATGGTTGTTTTAAAGATAACGGAAAAGAGAAAAGAAAGAAACAAACACAAATAACAACAACTAAGTTAACAAATAAAAATTACAAGCAATAATAAAAGAACAATTACAACAAGATAAGCATGGTAAGAACAAGAACTCCTTTATTCATTCTTCACTCACAAAAGCTCACTACAAGTTTTTAATGGAGAAGAGATGAGAGGAGGAAGAAGAACAATATCTATCTTAATCTAAATACAAGAATTAAGCATACACACACACCCCCTTTGACTTCACAAGGTTCTGGACTATTTATAGGCTGGGAAAAGGAAATATAAGGAAATAATCAGACTCCATATAAAATTACAAAGCATCCCCTGAAAACCGGGCACCTACCGCCACCATACGGCCGCGGAACCGCGGCCTAGACCCCCTTTTGGCCGCGGTTCCGCGGCCATGTAGTGGAATTAGGTGCTCCGGTTTTTTAGGCTTTCCTGGTTTTCTGTTCCCTGTTGTCTGGTACATGATCTTTCTGATATTCTTCTAACATGTCTTCCAGAATTCTAGTGGGTCCAAAGGTGTGAAAGTGGATCTTGTTGTAATGATTTCTTTGGCCCCATGTAGATTTCTTTGGATCTTGTGTTGCCATCATGGATTTGCCATTTTGTCTTCTTAAACTGGTGTGTGGCAACAGACGGATAAAGAGCAGAGACCCGTGTTTCATCTGTGGTTGGCAGTAATCCGGATTTTTGTCGTGTTTTTCCATGAATTTCACCGTTTAGAGCCGAGAACCTGTATCCTGTAATTGACTAGCAAACACGGCTCAAGATTACCTACCGATATGCAATGTGATAAAAATTGGGCGGTATGAAAATGCAAAAATCTGATATGAACAAATATCCCCAAACTTATCATTTGCTCGTCCCGAGCAAAGCCAATTTATTCACAAAAAATTTCCTAATCTCACTATCGCAGGGAACGCGATTGCACTGAGCATGTGCAACAAGCCGTTAAACCTCTAGGTGTCCCTAGTAAGAGGAGTGTTGTCTCCTGAGGGTTTTCAGCGTATACTACCCATAAAATCCGGTCAAGCTAGTTTTGTAAAATAACTATGATTCAAAACCCCTAAAGTTTTGTTTCAGAAAATAACAATTCTATGATCCTAAGTCTAGACTATCGAACCTTTATTTTTCACACCTCGCTTCTTATTTAACTACAGATTTTATATGTCTTTACGTGCAGTGCAAAATAGTGTCGTTAAGTTTCCAGAAGGATCGATTTACGTCATCATGTCACACAATAAAGCCCAGATAAAAATTTTGAAAGGATCACATAAGTTTTATAAAGAGTTAAGTATTTTTCAAGTTTCGTTTTCCAGTAAAGTTTCAACTTTAGAATTTCTATCTTCCCTGACAGGAAACTTGGTCTTATTTTTCACTCTACATTTTTCTTGTTTTCATTTCATACACACCTCTGTGAACGTGCAATAGCCTTTATCATAGAATAAAACCTTCATATCTCTGCAAATTTTTTTTTTATAAAAGCCTGTCTTTTATCAAGATTATTCTCACACAAAGAACCGTTAGGAATTTTAACTCGGAGAGAACACTTGCTTGACTTTGTTTTAATCTGGACTTTCTAGGCTTCTTGGCGAGCTTTGGGCCAATGCACCAAAACCAGTTGGTTTTAGGGCATTAGGTGTAGAAACACCCCGGCGGACTTAATTACTCAAGTTACCCAGGCCCAAAAACAAAAGACAATTTAGCGTGAAAGTCATGATGATTTAATATTAACGGAGATATAACCGGCAGTTCAATTATTTTCTGTTTTTTTTTGGATAAAAGACGTGTTTAGTGGGTTTGGTGTGTAATCATTCCAATCAAGTTTCAGATGGGTTATTTTTCAGACTTAGTTCCAATTAAGGCATCAATAACATTCCTTCATATTCACTCACTTCATAAACTATTCTTGATATTACTTATTTCAGAACAAACCTATTTGATCCTCAGAAAATCATTTATCTATTTAAAAGTTTTTAAACATAAAAGACTTGTCATCTAATTTCCAAAAACTCACGACACGTGTAGTGTGATGTAAAGACGTATATAAGCTATAGTTAACTTCAAAGGAGAGTTATTTTTCAGGTTTTCAAAATCTAATCATAAGATTTAGTTATTCTTATTTTATAAAAAAAACCGTTGAAATGTTGAATCAGAGTCTTCCCACTAGCTAACTTGACAGAAAAGTTTTTATGTTTTTCAAAAATTTTCAGACTTTTTTTTCAGGTTTTTATGGATTTAGTATGCAGATGCAAAATATACATATGAATGCGAAGGTTAGAAATGCGTACCGAGCGTACCCCCAAACATAAACTGGACAGTGTCCTCACTGTCATTGCATGAAGAGATCATTTGAAGGGTCAAAACTGTCGGTTAGCGATACACATTTTTTTTTTGTTTTTAAAGAAAAGAAAAAGAAAAAGAATATCCACAAATATGTACAAAATGGTATATACATACCCCCAAACTTATTTGGAACAGTGTCCACTGTTCTTGGCTGGATAACCGAAGTTTGGTGGTAGTTAGAGGAAGATTATGCAGGGTAAACCGGCTCCTGTAAGACCAGGAGCTCCTCTGTTGGTTCGGCGCTAAGGTGCGGTTTTAGTCGGTGTCCGTTCACTTTGAAAAATGATCCGTCCTTTGGATTTTCCAAATCCACAGCGCCATGCGGGTACACATTCCGCACAAAATACGGCCCTTTCCAGCGAGATCTGAGCTTTCCTGGATGGAAGTGTAGTCGGGTGTCGTAAAGCAGTACCTACTGACCAGGTACGAAGGTTTTGCGCAAAAGGTGTTTATCGTGGAACACCTTCGTTCGATTCTTAACGACAACCGCGTTATCGTAAGCCTCATCCCTAAGCTCGCTCAGTTCGTTCAACTGCAGCTTCTGATGGCTGCCCGCATCGTCGAGAGACAGATTCAGCTCTTTTATCGCCCAAAATGCGCGATACTCTATTTCGACAGGTAGGTGGCAGGCATTTCCGTATACAAGCCGATAGGGAGACATACCAAGGTCGGTTTTATAAGCGGTTCGAAATGCCCAAAGGGCATCAGTGAGTTTCAGCGACCAATCCTTACGGTTCTTGGAAACCGTTTTCTCCAGTATCTGCTTGATTTGCCGATTTGAAACTTCGGCCTGCCCGCAGGTTTGGGGATGGTAGGGCGTAGATAGCTTATGATTAATGGAATATTTCCGCATCAAGGCCTCGAAAGTCTTATTTCAGAAATGAGTTCCATTATCGCTAATGATCGCACGGGGGTGCCCAAAACGGGAGAAAATGTTTTCTTTAAGGAACCTAACAACAACCTTGTTGTCGTTAGTCCGGCTGGGCACAGCCTCGACCCATTTGGAGACGTAATCAACAGCGAGAAGGATGTACAAATTCCCAAAAGAGCTGGGAAACGGCCCCATGAAATCTATCCCCCAAACATCGAAAATCTCCACAACCAAGATCGGTTGGAGCGGCATCTCATTCCTCCGGGATATCCGGCCCATGTGTTGGCATCGGGAGCAAGTCTTGCATTAGTCATGAGCGTCTTTGAAGAGTTGTGGCCAGTAGAAACCACATTGCAAGATCTTCTCAGCTGTCTTTCTGGGGCCAAAATGCCCACCACATGCTTGATCGTGGCAAAACGACAACACACTCTTGAATTCCTCATTAGGTACACACCGACGAATAATCTGGTCTGGAAAGTACTTGAACAAATAGGGTTCGTCCCAGCAAAAGTGTTTTACTTGGGATAAGAAGCGAAGTCTGTCCTGACTCGACCATTCAGTCGGTAGCAATCCCGTGGCCAAATAGTTCACAATATCTGCGAACCAGGGTTCGCAAGATACTGTCAAGAGCTGTTCATCCGGGAAAACGTCGTTGATCAGAATTTGAAGCGAAGGCGAAGAAGGAAGTCGTGATAGATGGTCGGCAACTACGTTTTCACATCCTCGTTTGTCCTTAATGACAAGGTCAAACTCTTGAAGTAAGAGGATCCAACGTATTAACCGCGATTTTGCATCTTTCTTCGGAAAAAGATGGCGTAGAGCAGAATGGTCGGTGTAGACAATGACTGGAGAGCCGATGAGGTAGGGTCTGAACTTTTCTAAAGCAAATACAACAGCCAAGAATTCCTTCTCAGTTGTTGTATAATTGATTTGGGCGTCGTTCAGGGTTCGGCTCGCATAATAGATTACGTGCGGCATCTTGTTGATGTGTTGTCCAAGGACAGCACCAATGGCAAAGTCGGATGCATCGCACATAATCTCAAATGGGTGCGTCCAGTCAGGTGAAGAAAGAACGGGAGCAGAAGTGAGTGAGCTTTTTAATGACTCGAATGCAGTCACACAGCTCGAGTTGAAGTCAAATGTCGTATCCTTGGCCAGCAAAAGAGTCAAGGGCCTAGCAATCTTGCTAAAGTCCTTGATGAACCCTCTATAGAAACCGGCATGGCCAAGGAAGGCTCGGATGTCTTTGACGCATCTGGGAGGAGGTAGATTGGAAATGACCTCAATCTTTGCTTTGTCAACCTCTATGCCATTTTGCGAGATGATATGTCCTAAGACAATACCTTCGCGCACCATGAAGTGGCACTTCTCCCAATTCAAAGTGAGATTCTTGTCCTTACATCGGGTAAGGACAGCGTCAAGATGCAGCAAACACTCGTTGAAGGAATCGCCGAAGATGAAGAAATCATCCATGAAGATCTCCAGAAATTTTTCCACCATGTCTGAGAAGATTCCCATCATACACCGCTGGAAGGTAGCGGGCACATTGCATAACCCAAAGGGCATGCGATGATATGCAAACGTGCCGAAAGGACATGTGAATGTGGTCTTGTCCTGGTCTTTTTCGGCGATGGGAATTTGATTATAGCCGGAGTAGCCATCAAGAAAGCAGTAGTACTCGTGTCCGGCCAATCGTTCAAGCATCTGGTCAATGAAAGGTAGCGGAAAGTGGTCTTTCCGCGTTGCGGCGTTGAGTTTTCTGTAATCAATGCACACTCGCCACCCAGTTTGGGTGCGAGTAGGGATTTACTCGTTCGCCTCGTTGGTTATGACCGTTATACCTGATTTCTTGGGGACAACGTGGATGGGGCTAACCCACTGGCTATCAGAGATAGGATAAATGATACCACTATCTAGACATTTTACGATCTCCTTCTTCACAGCCTCTTTCATGACTGGATTGAGACGTCTTTGTGGATCCCGGGCTGGCTTGGCATCATCCATCAGATGAATGTGATGTTCAATGATCAGGGGACTAATCCCCTTGATGTCCACCATGGACCATCCAAAAGCTTGCCTGTTGCTGTGCAAGACCGCGAGAAGGGCTTTCTCTTGTTCTACAGCTAGAGAAACCGAAATGATGACAGGGAGGGTCTCGTTCTCACCTAAGTAAGTGTACTTAATGTGAGATGGCAAAGGCTTGAGTTCGAGCGTTGGAGGTGAAACGATTGAAGACAAGATTGGTGCAGAGGTCTCGAACTCAAAGGACTCCAGCAAAGGTTCAAAACGAGTGTAGGCGACCGAGTTGGATGGTTCAGGTAACTCATCCGGAAATTCGAAAGATTCAAACTCGGGTTGTGCGCGGCTAAGATCTTTCGAGAACGTGAAACACTCGTAGTCGTTGTCGGGCGCAGAAACAGCAGCAGGTTCGAAGAGGAACGCACTAGTGGCGTCAAGATTATCGTGATCAAACAGAAACTCCTCGAATTCACACTCTTCAGGGGTGATCTCCTGGATCGAGCAGACGTCCAGTATATGAGAATTAGGTTCGGCGGGCTGATTCCCCAACCTAAAAATGTTGAGTTCAATCATCATGTTTCCAAAAGAGAGGTTCATCGAACCATTGCAACAATTGATCACAGCATTTGAGGTTGCAAGGAATGGGCGACCGAGTATCACCGGAATTTGATTCCGGGGGTTAGCTACAGGCTGTGTGTCTAATACAATGAAGTCAACGGGGAATATGAAGTCCCCGACTTTTATTAACACATCCTCTAGCTCACCCCTAGGATGGGTGATCGATCGGTCGGCCATTTGGAGAGTGCAGTGCGTGGGTTTCAGCTCTCCTACGCCTAATTGCTCGTATACTGAGTACGAAAGCAGGTTAACACTGGCACCAAGATCTAATAGTGCGCGGTTGATGTTCTTATCCCCAATGGTAATTGAAATCATAGGACAGCCAGGGTCCTTCTGTTTTTGTAGTAAAGATTGGGTAAGAGCATCACTCACAGCTCTAGGCAAGAAAACTTTCTTGGGTACCTGAGACTTCCTCTTTTTCGTGCACAAGTCCTTTAAGATTTTCGCGTAGGACGGGACTTGTTGGACAACATCTAAAAGAGGAATGTTAATGTTAACTTGCTTAAATAACTCCAGAATCTTCTCCATTTGAGGATTTTGTTTATTAGGCCTCAACCGGTTTGGAAATGGGACGTTTTTAAAATTGGTTGAGTCTAATGCTTGTGGAGGAGATTGTGGAGTTGGAACGGACCCCAGAACAGGTGTTTTCGTGGAGTGAGAAGTGGGTCCGTCTAGAGCAGAAGGAGAAGAAGAAGAAGGAGAGCCTTTTGAAGAATGGAGAATAGGCTCAGAAGACGAAGAAGCAGGAGAAGAAGAAGAAGTAGAAGCGGCCGGGGTGTCATCGTGGATCCGTGTGCCAATGTTGTTATGCAGCGTCCTTCCCGATCTCAATGTGGTTACGGCACTCACATTATGGTTTTGTTGTTCAAGAGCAACATGTACATTATGTGGGTGACCGGGATTTAGGAGTGGCTGGGACGGGAGCTTCCCCTTCTCTCGCTCGCTTAAGGCCGCATTCAGTTGTGCAATCTGGGCCTCGATGGTCTTGATGCTTTGCCCGTGAGCGGCAGTGTGTTGCACTAAGGACTGAATGGAAGACTGGATGTTGGCAGTGGATTGTGTCGATTGTTTTACGAACGCCTCCAGACTTCGTTCGAGCGAGGAAACCTTATCGTTGTTTGACGGAACAAAGTTATTTGGTGGAAAAGAATTGTTTGGTGCAAAGTTGTTCGTCTGATTTTGGAAAGGTTGGGGTTGGAAGGGCTGCTGAAACTGCTGTTGAGTTTGTTGTTGCGCTTGTTGTTGCGGAGGAGGGGCCCTCTGGAAATTGTTGCCTTGGAATTGATTCTGATTCTGATTCCAGGCGAAATTGGGGTGGTTCCTCCAACCGGGATTGTAGGTGGAAGAGTATGGATCATTCCTCGGTCTTTGCTGAAATGCAGCATTAACCTGATCCTGTCCTTGAGATGGTGGATTATAAGGACACTCTTCGGTCAAGTGAGAAGGATCGGAACAACAAGCGCAAATGGTACGAAGGGGGAGAACAGGGGCAGGAGCAGAAAATTTGCTCTCTATTGCTTCAAGCTTTCTCGTTATTGCAGCCATTTCAGCTTTCATCGCAATAGAGACATCAAGTTGGTGAATTCCTACCCTAGACTGACCGGTAGAAGTAGAGGTAGAAGAAGAAGAAGTCGGTCTGGTGCTCTCCCATTGTAGCGTTTGCTCCGCAAGGTTGTCAAAGAACTGCCACGCTTCCTCATCAGATTTCGATAGGAAGTGGCCCTGACAGATGGTTTCCAACAACTGCTTCGTTGCTGGGTTCAGGCCCTCGTATAAGGTTTGGCAAAGTTTCCATTTCTCTATACCATGGTGAGGACACTGAACAAGAAGAAAATTGTACCGGTCACTGCACTTCCAGAAGGGTTCAGAAGGAAGCTGAGAGAATTGGTTGATTTCATTTCTGATCCTTGCGGTTTTATGATTCGGATAAAATTTCTTTAGAAACGCTTTAACAAACTCGTCCCAACTGGTTATGGAGTGGGAAGCGGTGCTATACAACCATTATTCAGCAAGATCGCATAAAGTGAACGGAATGACCCGTAAACGTATAGTATCGTCCGACAGTTGGGTAGTTTTCATCATGGCACAAACATTTTGAAATTTATTGATGAAGATATATGCATCTTCAGATTCAAGCCCATGAAATCTCGGAAGCATGTTGATGAAGTGGGGCTTAATTTCAAAATTATCCCCATTGGCCGGTGGAAAAGAAAGGCAGGTGGGGAGTGCAGAACGAGTGGGATAGAAACGATCCTGGAGCGCGATTCGCTGCGGCGCTACAACAGGAGGTGGTGGTGGGATATTGGTCTCCGTAGGAGGTGGAGCCAATCCAGGGGTAGTCAAAGAGATGTTCGGATTAAATCCTGACATCGTGGAAGAAGAGGTTGGTGATGGTGAAGGTGAAGATGTATGAACAGAATTCCGGTCAACGTCGGTGTTGTCCGGTAAAAGTAAGGGTGAAAGAGGAGTGGACGGAGTTTCGACGTCTGAGTCAATCGCGTAGTCGGTAGCGACTAACGTAACGCGGACTAGGCGGGCGCTAGTGTCCCGAGTCCAAGCGGACATATACTAAACAAGTTTAGTATAGTCAAAGCGGAGAAGGTGAGGGTAAGAAAATGTCAATGGAAAAAGGCGATGGGTGGTGGAGTGAAAAAATGGAGTGGCGACAAAGGGCAAGTTTTTATAAAAGTTTTTTTTTTGTTTTTTAGAAAGAGCTTTACAGAAATATGTACAGACTTACGGCTTTAAGCAATCATAAACTAGATATGCACAATCACACCTAGATCTATGGTCACCTAGGTCTGCTAGACAGCTCCTAACTGTTCCAGAGGGCTAGAAATAGAACCTCAAACTGCCTCTTTTCCGTCAATTACGGCCAGGTAAGTGCCAGGTAAGTGGGAGGTTATCCAATGCTTTCGCGAAGTTCCTTAATTTAAGAACCACTTGCCTTCGACACACTTGCCTGGACACCGCAAAAGTCAGATAGGATAAACGACCGATGTCTGTAACTAGTCCCCTGTCCTATTGAGCGCGAAGTCCTTAGGGCTGAGTCTAGTATTTTTTAATTAACAATGGTCAATGCATATGCTTTTGTGATTTCTGGGGTCCTGGGAAGGGTGATGAAATCCTCACCCAATCTGAATTGGTTTCAAGCCCCTTAGAGTCCGTATTAATAAATGCAAAGCAGTAACAAATCAACTGCAAATAATTTTTATTTTTTTAGCACGGCGCAAAGAATGCTGCAGAAAAGAACAGTTCAGTGGAGTTAAAGGAGTTGAGAAGAGGGTTGGGATACTCACAGAGGATTTTGGGTTTCGCCTTGATCCACCGCGGTGTAGCCGCGAGATATGGGTCTAACTCCCCACGACTTTGGCACTGAACTTGAACTTCTACCTTTCCTGCACACTTGCACAATGAATAACAAGATGATTTTGTACAGTATATTTTTTTTGTTTTGTTTTTGGTTATATTTATATTCACAAATTAACCCGAAATTACACAAAGAAATAAACTACCGTCTCCCCGGCAACGGCGCCATTTGATAGTCAAGGTTCTGCGTGTTCAAGTTTAGTAAATTACCGCAATCAAGACGGTTTCGCTTGTAGCTAGCCGGTTGAGTACGGGTCGTCCGTAGGGAGATGGTGTCTTTTTCTAAGTGCTTTAACGAGTTAAGTCCAATCTTTCAGATTTGTTTGTGATTAACTAAGTGTCAAAATGATATGTAAAAAGAGCTTGTTAGGGTTAGGATTAGGTTAGTTTGAGTTAGGAGTCGCTCATTTCTTTTGTTGCCACTCTTAATATCGGTGTTACGGTAATCGGCAACAATGGGGATTAGCACGACTAGGAAGGAACTTGCGAGTAAAAGCTAGGCTTTCCCACGCTTAAGTTCTTCCTTTTGGTCCTTGTCCGTCCGTTCTTGGCTCTTAGCCCTAACCTCCGATTAATTCAACCACAACCGGTCTTACTACGGAATCACCGCTATCATATAGGATAGGGTGCCGTAGGGAGCGGATTGTGGTTTACTTAACGGGAGTTGATTTAAGATGTTTGGCAAGGAAAGAGTGAGGGAGATTTCCTTCTCTCAAACTTCCCTTCTCCTACCCTAACAAGTATGAAACTACTCACCCATAATTGGGAAAAGAAAATAAAACAAGAGAGGAAGATAGAAAGAAAGAGATTAGAAGATAACAACTAGCTATTTGCGACCTCACCTTGGCAAGGATCAAGCGTAAGCATCATGGTTGTTTTAAAGATAACGGAAAAGAGAAAAGAAAGAAACAAACACAAATAACAACAACTAAGTTAACAAATAAAAATTACAAGCAATAATAAAAGAACAATTACAACAAGATAAGCATGGTAAGAACAAGAACTCCTTTATTCATTCTTCACTCACAAAAGCTCACTACAAGTTTTTAATGGAGAAGAGATGAGAGGAGGAAGAAGAACAATATCTATCTTAATCTAAATACAAGAATTAAGCATACACACACACCCCCTTTGGCTTCACAAGGTTCTGGACTATTTATAGGCTGGGAAAAGGAAATATAGGGCAATAATCAGACTCCATATAAAATTACAAAGCATCCCTTGAAAACCGGGCACCTACCGCCACCATACGGCCGCGGAACCGCGGCCTAGACCCCCTTTTGGCCGCGGTTCCGCGGCCATGTAGTGGAATTAGGTGCTCCGGATTTTTAGGCTTTCCTGGTTTTCTGTTCCCTGTTGTCTGGTACATGATCTTTCTGATATTCTTCTAACATGTCTTCCAGAATTCTAGTGGGTCCAAAGGTGTGAAAGTGGATCTTGTTGTAATGATTTCTTTGGCCCCATGTAGATTTCTTTGGATCTTGTGTTGCCATCATGGATTTGCCATTTTGTCTTCTTAAACTGGTGTGTGGCAACAGACGGATAAAGAGCAGAGACCCGTGTTTCATATGTGGTTGGCAGTAATCCGGATTTTTGTCGTGTTTTTCCATGAATTTCACCGTTTAGAGCCGAGAACCTGTATCATGTAATTGACTAGCAAACACGGCTCAAGAGTACCTACCGATATGCAATGTGATAAAAATTGGCGGTATGAAAATGCAAAAATCTGATATGAATAACAATCCATGGGCAACCAAAAACAAAACAAACACACACGACTTGAAGTGACCATCTGAAGAAGGAGAAAGTGGTTACCGCGATGCGGTAGCGTAATTAACTGCAGGGGCTTACGCCTGCAGAGAAGAGCGTCCCCACAATTAAAAACCCCTTAACGAGGGGGAATCTGACGAAGTCTGCTACATCGGCCGCATCCGTTTAAACCTTCGATACATGGTGTCATAAATCAACTTGGCATCTTCGGAGAGGTGGACGGATAGCACCAAATAGCATCTGCCCCAAAATTCATGCAAGATGGACCTACGCGGTCGCGTCTCCGTGTTTCGGCAGGGAACAGATTCTAGCACGCCCGGTGGGACCTTTTCCTTTTTCCACTCCACACTTCGTGTGTCGTGTTCGCGAACGAATCACGGTTTGCTATGGTTGCCTGTGGATTCAAGGTACTAAGATTTGGTGTCTTGCTCCGTGCAGAAAATAGAAGATCAATGGCTTCAAACTGCACTAACTGCAACTGCAACTGCAACTCTCGCTCCGTCCCGTCTGGAGGAGTGACTTATGGGCCTCAAGCGGCCTCCCTATTCAAGATGCCAGTGGAGCAGGTAACTCAGGCCACCACTGGGCTATTCTTCGGGACCATGCTCCCACCGATGAGCTTCAACGCCCCTTTACCATTGCAAGAAGCTCAAAAGAAGTCAGTCTTTGATCGGCTTACCACTGTTGCGGCTCCACTTAACGGGTCGCCCAAACCAAGCGCCTCAGTTTTCAGCAGACTGGGCCAAAGCTCCAACGGGCCCGTGAAGAAGCCCGCAATTCCTGAAGGCGTTATCCCGAAGCGGATAGCCATTCCTACTCCTCAAGTCACCAAGGCGGCTTCTCCGATTAAGGGGTCGGTCTTTACAAGACTGACCGTTTCAGCTCCCACTCCGGGTGAAGTAACCAAAGCCGTTTCCCCCGCATGAAAATCGGCCTTTTCAAGATTGGATATTCCCTCTTAACGAGTATCTGTCTTTGACGGGCTGGCGCCAACAGCAGACTCTCATCAGAACAGGGGGCATGGAAAAGTTGTTCCAACAGCGGAGGTGATCCCGACCGCACGACATGCTCGACGTCGCCACTAGTGCCGAGTAAGGAAAGCTGGGGGCAATTCCCCTTCTGGACAGACTTCGCCAGCTTCAATGGTGGAAGTTGATGCTGCTGTTCCAACTGGGAATATCTTTGAACTACTTAAAAGGGTGCGCAAGAATTCGCCAACTGCCGTACTGAAAAAGTCTCCTCCGTCTGTTGAAAAGATCACGAAGACGAAGCTGGAGCAGCTTATAAAGTTTGGCCACAGGTCCAGGACTCCATGGTAGATCAAGACTATCCCCGCTGACAGAAAAAGATGAAGGTTCGGCAAGAAGAGGACCATCCTGTCAACCCATAGAAGGTGACAGCTACTTGGGTGCCCACTGCAACGCCCCTTTCAACCTCGACCGCTCACAAGAGGAGAAAGCTGGAGAAAATCCCGGTGTCTGCGGCGAATCGCCAGAACATTGAATCTAAACGCACCAAGTCTGGGGGCATGGTGGTACATTCTGTCTATATGGCATCCGGGAAAGAGGATAACCGTATCTCTACGGGTCATCGACCGCTTACGCGATCCGTGACAAAAGCCCAGGAGCAGCAACAAAAGCTTCAGGAAATGCTAACGCAAATGGTCGCACTCACTGGGCCAAAAGAAAGCCCGGAGGCATCATCAGAGCAGCGTCATGAACAGGAAACCGATGCTGACTTCCTCCGCAGAGTCCTCGAAAAGAAGGATAGAGAAGCAGTAGAAGAAGCGGTTAATATAAAACGAATGGCGCTTCTCTTCCAAGACATGGTCGGGATGATGATACAGTCGGATCCTCCAGCCGAAGATCCTCGAAGACGACCTAGCGGAAACGTCAAACCCTCTTCCGGCTTGTTCAACGGCCAAAGAGGAGACCATCTCAAAAGCCGCCCTGGATGATTACATCGCTCAACAGATATGAGTTCATCAGGCGAGCGAAGTGGCCGGGAAAATTGTTAAAACTGGACGACCCTACCCGGGCTGGTATGATCAAATCAAGTACCCGCCAGGATACACGATTCCTAAATTCCATGTGTATAAGGGGACATGCAATCCCCATCAACATGTCGCTCAGTTCAGGGATCTCTGCGGCAACACGGGATGTGATGATAAATTACTGCTCCGCCAATTCGTTGACAGTTTGTCGGAGACGGCCTTCGAATGGTATTCGGAGCTTCTAAATGACTTCGTCAACACATTCACGGAGATGGAGCTGTTATTCACCCAGCATTCCGCAAGCGCCAGCGAACGCACCCCAATCACGGCGTTGATCAATGCCAGGATGAAACCAGGAGAAATATGGGTTCAGTATGCGATACGGTAGCGCAACCTATGGTCGAAGTGTGAACAGCGCATAGAAGAAGCTCCTGTAGTAGGCATGTTTGTGGGAACCCTTGATCCGCAAGCGACTACATCCCAATTCATGATGTTCTTCAAGCCGACCACCTTCTAGGCCTTGATCGACAAACAGGCCCAAATGGACCAGATGGGCCATAGACCATCATCCTCAAAGACGGATCAGCGGAATGAGAAGGGGAAAGGGAAAGCAACCTTCGTCGCCAATGCTCAACAACAACCGAGTGGCCTGAGACCGGTTGTTCGCCAAAGCAACAAGCGACAGTCCCTTGATGAGAAGTTGAGACGTCCTTACTCGTTTCCCCGGGATAAAATAAGGAAACTGTTTGAACTGGCAGTGCGCAATTGGCTCATTACTCTACCGCAGTCGAGACAACCACCGTAACTAAACGACGTCAACGATCCCAATTACTGCCCCTACCACCGAGTATTGGGCCATCCGATCGAAGACTGCTACGTCTTCAAAAACTGGGTTGAAGACCAATACCAACAGGGAAAGTTCGCGCTATCCGAAAACTGGAAGGTGAATCCGCCACAACAGCACACTCCAAAAAGGGTGGACACACCGGGGGCATCGTGCTCTTTTATAGAAGAAGCTCCATGGGAGGTCACTTTTTCAGCCAAGACGAAAAGAATGCTGAAGGATCTTCACACATGCCCGGGAATTAGGTGGAAAAGCCCCCAAGAGACGGAGATCATCGACGGGATGCTGAAACCATACCAACATCGGGAATTAATAGCAATGGGAAAAACACCCAGGCACAGCCGTCACAATTTTCGAAGAAAAAGAAGAAGACCAAAAAGCCCGCGCAGTTTGATGACAAGCGCACGGATCTGCAAAAGCATATTGACGCGCTGGAGGAATATAACCAGAAGGCGCGAACCCCGGTCACACTCCAAGAATTTCTCAACAGTATCCTTGAGAGCGGAGATAACGACAATAACGACGGGGATGACTCGTCAGAAGAATTTGAGGACATGTGGCAAGTTGCCACATGATTTCTCATTCGGCGTTAACTAATGAAGAAGCTCACTCGGCGATAGAAGACAACATAAAAGAGCTGGGGGCAGGATCGAAGCCAAAAAGTTGGAACCGTCTGACGAAATGATCGACTTGCTACTGAACGAAGCCCATCAGAAAAGCAAAGCCAATCGAGAGCGCGAAATGGCCATATACGAAAAAACCAAATGCCGGCGACTGAATGAAAAAGTCGAGGCACCCCAACCGGATCGAAGCATCCCTATCGCCAGCAAAAGCAAGCTTAAAGCAAGGAAACGATTCGTTAGGGCCCTGTCAATGGGAATGAAGTTGCCCTCTTTCAAAGGAAATTCTCCTGGCGGTATACATCTTGATGAAGCGGACATACATCCTAATTTCTGCTTGTACCATCAAAGGATTGCATACCCTACCCAGGAGTGCATAGCCTTTAGAAACTGGTGGCAGGGATATGTTGCCCACCGACAACACGTTCAACGAGTGAAGCGCAAGGCTCATCGAGAACAAAGAAGCACGACAGATGAGCGCAAAAGAGCTGCTGGTAACTGTCAGATAGTCGACACTAAGGGATCGCAAGTTATCATTTTTGGAAGCGACTCTGAGGAAGAAATCGCCCTCAGCCCTCTCTTCAAGGAATCCACCTCCGACACAAAAGATGTGAAGATTTGCGAGAAAATCTAGTTGCGTAATCGTACGTTGCCCGAAAAATCTCGGACCTATGAACAAATGACCGAAACGTCGTTAAACTACTGCAAACCGCGGTGTCCCCAGGCTGACGTGGTAAAAAAAACGGTACACCCACAAGCGAGATGGGCACGGATGAAAACTCGAAAGGGCCCCGTGAGTAAAAACAGTAGGGCTACCGGCGAGTTTTGTGAAAACCCGAAAAGGCGCAATCTCGTTAAAAGACACTTGCAAGGTCTTCTCGGCCTTGTAAGGAGCAACCACCTGCGTGAGATCCTTACGACTCACAAGGGATCAACACACTTAGGGATCCCCACGATTCCTAAGGAAAAAACACACTTACGAGATCCTCACGACTCGTAAGGAGAATTCCCCTTTGAGACCCTCACGGCTCACAGGGTTCAAAAGCCTTAAGTTACAGGGATCTAAACCTGTTCTTAAGCCATCACAATCTCCAATGCTGCCCTACAAGCGGCTCAATGTTGACCCTTGTATACAATCCACGGGCACGAATAAACCTTTCCCTAACAAAGTCCCACTAGCGACCAGGGATATGCTCACACGGTCAGCGACCCTTGTAAGTCCTCTCAACTTATAAGGAGAAAACACTCTTGTAAGATTCTTACGACTTATAAGAGAACATACACTTAAGAATCCTCATGATTTTTAAGGAGAAAATGCACCAACGAGATCCTCACGACTCGTAGGGAGAAATACCTTTATGAGACCCTTACGGCTCGTAAAGTCAAAAGCCTTAGTCGACAGGATCCTAACCCTGTTTGCTAAGCCACCTTTGTTCGACATCGACAGAGGCAAATGATGATTCTCTCCTGGCAATATCCCAGTTGTAGCGATGTTGATGCCTAAATCGGTATCAAATTCTAAGTCCTTTCATGGCAAATGATGATTCGCTCCTGGCAATATTCCAGTCGCAGCGATGCTGATGCTGAGATTGGCACCATATTCCAAGTTCCACAGTCGCGATAAAAAAATCAGCGAGCCAAAAATGAATATGAAATAGCCGAAATGATGGGGCAACTTGCAACGAAATCAACAAGTAAAAATGTATGCATACAAAAACAGCCGAAATGATTGGGCAACTGGCAATAAAAAGCAGCGAGTAAAAAGAAAAATAGCCGAAATAATTGGGCACCGCGAAAAATAGCCGAAATGACTGGGCAATCGCGATTTTCGTGATGTAAAAAGCTGAAATGATAGAGCATTGCGGAAAGGATTAAAAAAAATGAAAGATTGAAACTTTCTGCCCTGCAGGTGAGGTCACATTGACCCCTGTATACAATCCATGGGCACAAACAAGAAGAGAACAATATCGTCTCACCAGGCTTCGTCGAAGCGAAGACAAATCTCGACGGTTCATAGAAAACCTAAAGACAATATCGACATTCGTCGCAATATTGCAGACACAATGTCAACAAACGAAGTGAAGGAAGATCCCTAGCTTCAGGGTCTCGACGTCAATATCGACACCTTAGAGATCAACACCGGCGTTCTTCCTCCCTCCAATCGGATGCAGACGCAACATCAACAAACAATGCCACGACAAATCCCCTTAGTTCCAAATCTCGACGGTTCACAAACAACTTAGAGACTACCCCGGAACCATGGCAAAGTCCCCTAGTTCCAAGTCTCGATGGTTCATAGACAGCCTAGAGATCACCAACGGCGTTTCTTCTTACTCCAGCAGGATGCAGATGCGGCATCAACAAACGACCCCAGGGTCAAAACAACGGAACCATGGCAAAGTCCCCTAGTTCCAAATCTCGACGGTTCACAGACAGCCCAGAGATCACCAACGGCGTTTCTCCTTACTCCAGCAGCATGCAGATGCGACGTCAAGAAATGACCCCAGGGTCAAAACAACGGGTCCACGGCAAATTCCCCTAGTTCTAAATCTCGACGGTTCACAGACAGCCTAGATATCACCATCGGAGTTTCTCCTCACTCCAACCAGATGCAGACGTGACGTCAACAACCGACCTCAGAGTCGCAACGAAACGGAGCCATGGTAAAGTCCCTAATTCCAAATCTCAATGGCCACATCTACAGCCTGGAGACCAACAACGGTGTGCCTCCTCATTCCAGCAGGACACAGATGTTACACCATCAATCGGAACCACGGCAAAGTCCTAGTTCCAAGACTCTACGGTCCACAGACAACCTAGAGTCAACCAATGACTTCCCCGCCGGATCAACGCCCCATCTCGGAAACAAGTCAACCGACCTCCAGGGAAATCAGTGTCCTTGGCCAAACCTTGATTCAGGGAAATCAGTGTCCTTGGCGAAAAAACCTCGATTCAGGGAAATCAGCGTCCTTGACGAGAGCATCTCGATTCACGTCGACCCGCAAGGAAATCAGTGTCTTTGCAGGAATACCTCGACTCGTCTCAACCCCAAGGAAATCAGGGTCCTTAGCAACCTCCTCGATTCTGGGAAATCAGCGTCCTTGACGAGAGCATCTCGATTCGCGTCGACCCGCAGAGAAATCAGCGTCTTTGCAAGAATACCTCGATTTGTCTCAACCCCAGAGAAATCAGTGTCCTTGGCAAAACCTCTATTCAGGGAAATTAGCGTCCTTGATGAGAGCACCTCGATTCGCGTCGACCCGCAGAGAAATCAGTGTCTTTACAGGAATACCTCGATTCGTCTCAACTCCGAGGAAATCAGCGTCCTTGGCAAATACCTCGATTCAGGGAAATAAGCGACCTTGACGAGAGCATCTTGATTCGCGTCGACCCGCAGAGAAATCAGGGTCTTTGCATGAATACCTCGATTCGTCTCAACCCCAGGGAAATCAGTGTCCTTGGCAAAAACCTCGATTCAGGAAAATCGGCGTCCTTGACGAGAGCACCTTGATTCGCATCGACCCGCAGAGAAAGCAGCGTCTTTGCAGGAATACCTCGATTCATCTTAACCCCAGGGAAATCAGTGTCCTTGGCAATACCTCGATTCAGGGAAATCAGCGTCCTTGACGAGAGCATCTTGGTTCGCGTCGACCCGTAGAGAAATCAGCGTCTTTGCAGGAATACCTCGATTCGTCTCAACCCTAGGGAAATCAGTGTTCTTGGCAAAAATCTCGATTCAGGGAAATCAGCATCCTTGATGAGAGCACCATGATTCACGTCGACCCGCAGAGAAATCAGCGTCTTTGCAGGAATACCTCGATTCGTCTCAACCCCAGGGAAATCAGTGTCCTTGGCAACTTCCTCGATTCAGGGAAATCAACGTCCTTGATGAGAGCATCTCGATTCGTGTCGACCCGCAGAGAAATCAGCGTCTTTGCAGGAATATCTTGATTCGTCTCAACCCCAAGGAAATCAGTGTCCTTGGCAACCTCCTCGATTCAGGGAAATCAGCGTCGTTGACGAGAGCATACTCATCCGGGGGTAGCAGCTCTTTGTAATGCTCTCCCTTGATCGGCAGTCCGGAAACTTCCTGGAATTCTTCTAGTGAAATGGAAACCTCCTGGTCCCCCAATAGAAATGTATGGGTGGGAAGATTACATTGGTTCATAAAAGCCTTAATCCACCAGATGTGGGGAGCATGATAATAAAACAGCGAAGCATACACTGCTTGGTACAGACCAACCTTCTGTAACCGTGATTGTTGAGCTAAGAGAATGTAGTGAGCCCAATGGAGATAGCCCACTGGATGCTGTGGGGTGACGCATATCTTATAGACCCACCCCCAGGGCCGAGATTCTCTTTGATATATCCGGCGCTCTAGCATGTCAGTAGCCACTGGAGGTTGGTTGGTTATCCCCGCTGATGATGGCTCAAGACGAGCTTCAGGGGTCCAGTTAACCGCTTCCATCGCGTAAGCAATACGCGGACGCTTTGTATGCTGAATTGAACTGATAAGCTCTATTGGTTCCCGATAGGTGAAGCTACGGCGGCCCCTTACGATGCGACCGTACCAGGTCCCCCATAAGAGAAGACTCTATTCATTCCTATCATGTCTCCCGATCATAACCATCACTTTCTCATCTGAAGGCGATTGCGAGAAAGCAACTTCTGAATGGGTGTAGAGGAAGATAAGAATTGAAGCCATTGTACCTGAAAAAAGACAAAAGAACTATCAGCAAAAGGAAATGAGTTCATTTTGTAGAAATACTAGCTCCAAAACTAATGGACCCCACGAAATCAAAGTGGCGTCTCACTAATGATGGAACATGTGCCTATTGTAGGAATAAAAAAGGATTCTCATTAAATAAGCAGATGGAGTTAAACTCCTAATATCCCAAAAAGTGGGTCCCTTTTAATATCAAAAAAAGGCAAATCCAGAGATGCGGATTAAAACCCAAAAAACCCTAAAAAGAAATATATATATATTCAAGAACAACAAAAGAAAATTAAATGGAATAAAATTCCTAAAAATTCCTAATAAGGGAAACTTTCCAAATTGTCGAATTAGAGCTAAGATCTGTAAATGAGAAAATAATAGTGGGATTAAATCCTAGAGTTCCCACTTGGGAAGCTCATGGGTTGAACAACGGAATTAAATTCCAGAAATCCCCAAAATGTCAAGATTGACAACGGGGGAAGTCTCTGAGAAGAAAATCAATGATAAATTCAAGAATGTCCATCGATTCGAACCTTAGATCTGAATATCAAGATCTATATTTACATAAATAAAACATTTTTTTAAGATCTCCAAGAGATCAGTTCAAGATTAGGAGATATACTCTGATGGATTTAAAATCTGACAATGCCCAAAAATTTTTTAGAGCTAAAGTCTGTTCATGATCCTTACCAAAATTTTTGGCAGAGTCGACTTTATTCAAAAGAATTTTGAGGGCAGAGAACTAAGCTCTGGATGAGAATTAAATTCTCAATAAAAAAACTCAACGAAGAAGATAAATAAACAATAGTCACTTCAGAGCCAAAGGCTCTATTTATAGGGCATGATGGGATCGGTTCGACTCCCCTATTCTCCTAGGTGATCCAACGGCTGTAAGGCAGACACCGTTGCACTCACGTGTAAGGCATGTGAGTGTAACGTCGGAGAGAATTTGTTCCCTTATAAAAAAAGAAGAGAGAAAGAGAAGAAAAAAGATGAAACGAAACCCTCCCACGTGTTGAACACGTGAGCGCTCACATGCAAAACATGTGACCGTTAGCTTCAAGAAGGATTAAATCCTATGATTTGGCTTCCACGTGAGCGCTCACATGCAAAGCATGTGACCTCCGGTTTCAGTAAAGATTAAATCATGTGATATAAGCTCCACGTATTGAACATGCGAGCGCTCACATGAAAAGCATGTGAGCGCTGAATCTAGATAAACTAAAACCTATACGAGTGTTCTCCGCCGAAAACCGGGAAGACAATCGTCTTGCCTGAATTTGGGGGCAGATGCTAATTGGTGCTATCCGTCCACCTCTCCGAAGATGCCAAGTTGATTTATGACACCGTGTATCGAAGGTTTAAACGGATGCGGCCGATGTAGCAGACTTCGTCAGCTTCCCCCTCGTTTGAGGGGTTTTTGATTGTGGGGGCGCTCTT
Source organism: Agapanthus africanus (assembly GCA_030015575.1). Lineage (NCBI taxonomy): Eukaryota > Viridiplantae > Streptophyta > Magnoliopsida > Asparagales > Amaryllidaceae > Agapanthus > Agapanthus africanus. Next base: position 176,515,923 of record CM057339.1, on the reverse strand, counting down.
CCCTGCAGGCGCAAGCCCCTGCAGTTAATTACGCTACCGCATCACGGTAACAACTTTATCCTTCTACATATGGTCACTTTGTGTCGTGGGTGTTTGTTTTGTGTTTGGTTGCCCGTGGATTGTATACGGAGACTAATTTATGTTGTCGCCCGTAGGGCGTGGACTAGTCCAAATCCGTATCTTTCTTAGATTTGGGTTGGGGGTTTGGTTTAAGGATACGTTAGCCTCATTTGAGACTAAGATCAACTTAAACATTTTTTAAGGATACGCTAGTCTCATTTTGGACTAAGATCAACTTAACGGGATCGTTTAAATCCAACAAGAGAGCAATTGGGCTCTATTGTTTTGTTTAGTGACATTGCGGTCGATTAGTTTAAGGACATTACAGTCCCTTGTTAGTTTAAGGACATCTCGGTCCAATGTTAGTTTAAAGACATCACGGTCGAGGTTAAGGACATCATAGTCCATGAGTTTAAGGACCCCACAGCCCAATGTTAGTTTAAAGACATCACGGTTGAGGTTAAGGATATCATAGTCCATGAGTTTAAGGACCCCACGGTCCAATGTTAGTTTAAAGACATCACGGTCGAGGTTAAGGACATCATAGTCCATGAGTTTAAGGACCCTACAGTCCAATATTTAGAGACGTCATAGTCGGTGAAATGTGTGGTTGTCAGGACCCGTCACCACTTTGAAGACGTTGAGGGATTACAACGACAAATATCAAAGGAGTAAAGAGATGTATCCTTGAACCAAGGTTGATTGTGGATCTGTAGTCCAATTTGGAACTAAGATCAATTAATTAGATTATGAGCTCATTGGCTCAGTTAAATCTGAATTGAAAACTTATGGCTAGTTTGGGCTAAGTCCAATTAGATTAGAAATATTGGCTCTTTGTTGGACCATTACACACTTGTTTGAGTTCAAACCCACATTATTTAGCAATGCTGAACCAGAGTTTAAGGGCTCTGATACATTTTTGTCTTTGACTGAGCATTAAACATTATAGCTCTGAGTTTTATTCAATTTTGAGATTTAGTTAAAGGAGAGGTTTTTGCCTCTGGAAACTTAACCAATTTGGCTAAAAATAGTGTTAAACACTAAAGGACGACCGTGTTAAACACTGGAAATGAAATGCTCAGAGTAGTGTTAAACACTAGAAGACAACAGTGTTAAACACTGGGAATAAAACTCTCAAATTAGTGTTAAACACTAGAGAGGAAGTGGTCACATGGGAACATGTGAGGGAACCCAAAGGTGGGGCCAGGTCTCCTTTACTTTGTTATGTAAATAAGTGTTAAACACTTTTGATTTTCTAGCCATCACGTGTTGGCACGTGATGGATATCTGTGCATTGGTTGTTAAAACATTTATTAGGGGTCACGTGGTAACACGTGAGAGCGCCCAAAGCCAACATTTTCTTTGCTTTTATTCTTTTTGTTTTGGAGGTCACGTGGGAGCACGTGAGGCATTGCCTCAGGGCTAATTCCTTCTTATTTTGGAGGATCTATTCAGGGGTCGCGTGGGGACACGTGACCCTAGTTCTTAACATGCATGGAGATCTTTTAAGTCTTTTTATTTTTTTAAGAATTAAATTCTTTGTAGGGTTAAACCCTAATTTAATTTTTAAAGGAATTAAATTCCTATGCATGTGGAAGAATTAAATTCTTATGTAGGATAAAACCCTAATTTCATTTAGGAGGAATTAAATTCCTGTGAATTTGGGAGAATTGAATTCTTATATAGGGTTAAATCCTAGCTTTATCTGTCTTGGAGGAATTGAATTCCTATAACTTTGGGAGAATTAAATTCTCATATAGGGTTAAACCCTAGTTTTATCTTGAAGGAATTAAATTCCTATGAGTTTGGGAGAATTGAATTCTCATATAGGGTTAAACCCTAGTTTTATCTTGGAGGAATTAAATTCCTGTGAATTTGGGAGAATTAAATTCTCTAAACTCAATTCTCCCTCTGAGTTTTGGATCTGCATGACAGAATCTCCCCGATGAGAATTAAATTCTCAACATGTGGGGAGATTTGCTTCTGCAGATCTTCAACCAGAGGAAGAACTAAATTCTTTTACAGAAGAGTTAAACTCTTAGATTGAGAATTAAATTCTCTTTTTTTTCTTTATGAAGTTGTGATCCCTTTCCCCTTTCTCACCTAGGGTTTCTTTCTTGAGAATTAAATTCTCCTTTCTTTTTTTTTCTGCTATTTGCCTTTAGAAAATTTCAAGATCCCAGAATTATATATATTTTTCTTCTCTTCTTAGCTCCTATTTATAGGAGAAGGAAAAAAATCAATTTGTTTAGTAAATTTTTCATTGAAAGATTTTGTTTGTTTTTTCGTAACTAATATGATCTTTTAGATCACTTAGTGAATTTTATTCACCATTAGATTTTTAAGCCAAAAGATATTCTGTTTTTTTATTTTTGGTGAAATTTAGGAAAATCTTTTCTTGTCTAAAATCTTTCTATAAATTGGTGATTTTTAATCACCCTTGGATTTTTAATGCAACGCTCCCCCATAATCCTTTTTTGTTTGAAAAGATTTGGAGAAACACTTTATCAGTTAGGGTCTTTGATTTCCCTTAATTAGAATTTAATTCTATCAAGTTATAACGCTTTCAAAGCCTATCACGTATTGGCACGTGACCCTCCCTCATTCAGAATTTAATTCTTTCTTTTAACTGGGCTGAAGGACTATCACATGTCAACACGTGACCCCTGGTCACGTGTGAGCACGTGACCCCCTATTGGGGTCTTTCCTTTGCCATTTGTATACACTTCTGCTTCATTTTAGAGTTTAACTATCACGTGTCAACCCGTGACCATTGGTCACGCGTGAGCACGTGATACCTCATTGAGGTAATTCCTGATTTTTAATCAGGGAACAAATGCCCCCACAGCGTTGCTCTCACGTGTCTGCACGTGAGTGCAACGCTGTCACTTTTGTGACCGTTGGATCTGTCTAGGGAATATGGGAGATGAAACGTTTCCTATCACATCCTATAAATGCCAGCGTCCCTTCAGAAGCGTCTCCACTTTGCTCATCTTCTTCCTTGCAAACTTTTTCATTTTGAGAATTTAATTCTCTTTCCCAGAGCTTAATTCTCTGTTTCGAAAATTTCCAGAGTTTAACTCTGTTGAAAGATTTCCTTTTTCTCAGGTAATGATCTTGAACGGCTGAAGAACTTTTGCAGAAATTTTCGTTGGATTTAAAATCCATACCAAGGGCTTTTCCCTTTAACAAGAACCCATTTTTCTTAAGTTCTTTAAAATGAAAACCACTCAATCTTTAAACAATAAACCTCGCTAGGGTTTCTCTGATCTTCAGGGATCAATGGCTACGCTTGTCTTTTCTGTGGAATTTAATTCCACCTCAAAGAGTTTTGGCTCTGAAAAAATGTTTCTGGGAATTTAATTTCCCTTTTCAAAAGGAATTTAATTCCTATGAAGAACTTAGTCCTTTCCAGAGAACCACTTGGGGTTTTCTTGCGCTGAGTTGTTTCCTTGCAACCAAGAAGAAGAGGTTTGCAGTGGGGTTTTCTGGGAATTTAATTCCCTTGCTCTGTTTGATTTTTTACAGAGTCCAAGATGAATTTATTTTTGGGGAATGTGTAGGGTCATTTGAAAATCCATTGTTCATTTAATGAGAATCTTCCTTTTGTTCTCATTGTAATTGCTTTGCCTCATCATTAGCAAGCCGCCATCTTGATTTTGTGGGACCCATATGTTTTGTAACCAATTGTCCTCTAAAATGAGTCCCATGTTGCTTTCTTCCACTGTCTTTTTATATATGCCTATATAAACACGTGTTAGCTTTCCTTAACAGTTTCCCCTTCTTTTATTCCAGGCGCAATGACTTCCGTTCCATACTTTCCTTTCACTCGCTCGGAGGCTGCTTTTCCTCAGTCACTGTCTGATGAGGAAGTGATGGCGATGATCAGGGCTCATGACCCGAATCACTCCAATTTGCTTTTATGGGGGAATTGGTACGGTCACATCATCCGCGGTCGCCGAAGTTTTCTTTGTGAGATACCGACGGAGCCTACCTATCCATTCCTGCCGATGGATCTTCCACGGACTGCCTTTGCTGTGGAAATGCCGAATTTGACCCCTATGGGACGACTTGAGCTTTCAACAACCGGCATTCCGAACCATCCGGTACTGGCTATAGATATTTTGGGGTGCCGCATTTGCCAGGGCGAAGCCCAACCATGGGGACAGATCTACAAGATAGGGCTTAACCCTCGGCACCCCACAGGCTACCTTCTTTGGGCTCGTTACATCCTGTCCGCCCATCGCGCGCGGCTGCAGAGGGTTGGACTTTATCAGGCGATATATGCATCCCTCTTCCACTACCAATCTCCCCATGTCTGGTAGGTTAAGGCCTTCTTGAACTAATGGAATCTCCCCACCAACACCTTTCTTTTAGGGGACCGAGAAGTTTCAATTTCCCTGGAGGAATTTTGTGAGATCTCGGGGCTGCCGGTCAGAGGGACACTTTATGAAGAATTGCTGCCTCCCGATGAGTATGTCTTCAAAACTGAGCCTGCCACGCTTGACGGCCTGTCGACCGAGAACGTCGTCCGCCACAAGCGCCGAAGTTTGATCAAGACCCTAAGTATTTTTGACAAACTGTTCGCAGAGTCAGAGGAGCAGGGCGTCACTTTTAAAAGTTTTATCGCTTGTTTCCTTCGCGAGGAAGTCCTATCAAAGAAGACTCCAAAGTTCGTGAACATTAATGACCCCTTTGGGTTTGGTTTAAACAGGCGGCCGACTAAAGAAGAGGACTTGCCACAGTATTACATTGCCATCATGTCGGCGGTATCTTTCGAGTCGATCGCAGCTCCTGGTGTGGATGAGGAAACTTTCTTTGTGGGCTTCATCAGCGTTTGGCTTAGTTGGTTCATCATTCCCATGCATCGCCGTTTCATGAGTGCCTCGGTTATTTACCCTGCTCATCGCATTGCCGAGGGGACGCGACTAGCTGTGGGCACTCTGGGGCTAGCGCATCTATATCATGGGTTGTGGCTAATACCTCAACTCCAGGTGTAGATGTGGTAAATTTCTCTCTTCATTACTTCACGTCCTGGATTGAGATGCACGTGTTGGGGGCTTTTGCTGTGCACCAAAGACCCAAATTTTATGACGCCTACACTTTTCCAAGACTCATGTGGCTTGTAGGGTGTATTTCGTCACCCCATTGAGATGGGAATACGCGCGCGCTTGTCAGGCGTATACTACCGATTCCCCCTGCCTAGGGTAGGCCGGGGTTTATTGATTCTGGGGATCCAAATCTCCGGCAGCCGCGGACTAAGCTGCCGTTAATTACCCCTCGCCTTTGGGGCGAGGGAACCTCCGATTAACGGGTTAAAATGGTCATGCGAACTCAATGTGCAGTGTACGTGTGTTGTGTTTTGAAAGGGGGGTTTGGATATATCGGGAGCCATGCAGAGTTTTTACGGTGGTCCCGCTACCCGGATAGCGGGCTGGGGGTCAAAGGGGCTACAGCCCTCTTGCGGGGTGCAGGGCAGCGCCCCGTTAGAAATTTTTTCTAACAGGGACAGTGTCGCGGAGTATGTGTGTGTGTAAATATGTGTGTATATATATATATGTATATATGTATATATATATATATAAAAGAAAGAGGGGGAAAAGGCATCCAAAGGATGCGTGGGGCCAGCGCCTTGAGCGCTGTGCGCTCAGGCTCAAGCGCGCCACGTGTCGGCACGTGGGCGTTTTGCGCTTGAGCGCAGTACGCTTGAGCGCAAGCACGCCACGTATCGGCATGCGGGCGCTTTGCGCTCGAGCGCAGTGCGCCTGAGCGCAGCACGCCACGTGTCGGCATGTGGGCGCTTTGCGCTCGAGTGCAGTGCGCCTGAGCGCAAGCGCGCCATGTGTCGGTACGTGGGCGCTTTGCGCTCGAGCGCAGTGCGCCTGAGCGCAAGCGCGCCACGTGTCGGCCTATGGGTGCTTTGCGCTCGAGCGCAGTGCGCCTGAGCGCAAGCGCGCCATGTGTCAGCACGTGAGCGCTTTGCGCTCGAGCGCAGTGTGCCTGAGAGCAAGCGCGCCACGTGTCGGCATGTGGGCGTTTTGCGCTCGAGCGCTGGGCGCTGGCGAGACAAAGGGACTTTTAGTCCCAGAACCAGAAGTTATGCTTCAGAAAGGAAATATTTATTATTATTATTATTATATATATATATATATATATATGTAAATATATGGAGTTAAACTCCTAAAATGTTTTGGTTGATGAAAGGGATTCTTCCTCTTCCTCCTATGTTGGCTGGATCTTGATGATCAAGAGATGTGAGATCTAAAAATCTCTCCTTTCCGAGATCTAATGGTAGATCCAAGTTCCCCTTTATGGGTTTTGTGGTGAAAAACTATTTTGTTTTTGAAAAGGAAGAGTAAAACTGTTGATTTAATTCAAAAGAAAGAAGAAGGTTTGAGACCTTCAGAAAAGGGAAAGAGATACAAAACCTTAGGTTTTTGAGAGAATGAAAAAGTGTTACTTTATTCATCATCATGTTTCCTTTTATAGGCTTACATATTTGCATATAGGCCCTTGGGCTTTATAAAATGGCATTTTGCCTATCCCATGGCTCATGTGCCATTTCATTTTTGCACATAAGCCATGGGCTTACAAAATATTGGCTTTATGCCCCTTTTGCATACATTCATGTATAAAAAAATTACATAATAATTATTTATTACATGATTTTGTCATTGCCATGGGGAGGCTGGCCGTGGGCTTGACTTGGGCATGGGTCCGCTTGACCTGGGCTTGGGCCCACCTGGCTTGGGGTTGACTTTGATTTTGACTTGGTCAACCGGGGTGTAAATTTTTACCCCAACATGGCTGGTGGATGCTTCTGCTCCTGACCTGACTCAGTCTGGGGCTATTCGTGTGTTGATCACTCCTTATGCTAATACGGGCGGAATGGTATTCATCGATCGAGCCCTATCTGCTCCCTCAGGACCGGTTCAACAGCTCCACGACTTGTCGAAAGAGCGGGTACCTTCTCTGAAGCCCAGGGAAGCTATGCACTTGTATGCGATCAGAACAGGTTATCTGGTATTTCGTCAGAACAGTGCGGCCCTCTTTATGCGGTACAACCCACACCGCTTTGCTCGACAGCTTGGATATGATCAGGGCGTCCCCTTCGAGGCATTTACAGTGGCGCCTAGCCCATCGCCTGAAGCTGTTCGTGACGCCGCTCATCACTTTATGCGGCTGAACACTGGTTCTTACTTCATGATCCCTGAAGCTGATCATATTCCTCGATGTGTAGGGTCTTTCACGGGCTGGTACCCCCACCGGGCCAGTTCAATTATTGCTGAGGAGAAGATGGTGCTTCTTGGATACAGCGCTCCCATTCCGATTCAAGCCACGGGAGTTCCGCCACAACCGCGTGCAACAGTTCGTCCTCCCTTGAGGGATACCAGTGTCGTACTTATTCCGGGGGCAGCGGAAGTGTACTTAACTCCCACAACTGGTATGCCACTGCGTACTCGGGCTTAATCAAGGGCTAATAGGGCGCCGGTAGCAGTATCATCGTTCGCGGCGTCGACAATGGCCATGTCGTCCTCGGTAGCACCGCCAAGCGAGGACATTGAAGGTGAAGTGGGTCAGCGCCGTACCAGAGCTCCACGGGGGAGGAAACGATCGTCTCCGGTGGTTGGTTCTGGGTCCAAGAGGCGGAGGAATACGGCTACCAATCTGCTTGACTCTTTAATAGAGTCTGAGCCTATTCTTCAGGATGCACCGTTGGCTATGCAAGAATCGGATGGTGGCCTATTTTTCCCAAGTTCATCTGCCGAGGAAGCCGCACAATTGGCTGAGGCTATAAGACGTTCGCAAGATGAATCGGAGAACGTATGGATTCCGAAGAAGCCCTACCCTGCCGTCATCTTTTATGAAGATCCTCCGTGGATACGGCGACGATTCATAGGCCCTTTAGAAGAATGGGGCGAAAGGGCCCTTAAACAGGCTGTATCGGCCGACGCTGAGGACGTGCTTTCACTGTGGACCGGTTGCCACGAGTCCACCCTCGGACCTCGGTAAGCACACCTCCTTAGGAAGGTGCGTCGGCTTGAACAAGCCATACTAGAAGCTCCATTGTGTAAGTGCACGGCGGCGCCCCGGCCGTCAATCCGACGCCAGAATGCGGAAATGAAACTTTATAAAACTTTTGAACCGGCACCACCGCGCACTATAAATCCCGGATCGGGCCATTAACATAGTCCTAGCTAACTAGAGAAGGGGTAGAGAGATATACCGAGCGATCCGTGTCCTTCGGTCTTCTTGTCGTCGTCCCGATCTCCCCGCGGAATCTCCGGTCTTCATCTCCTCGTCGGAAGGGCACCACATCGCCGGGTTCATTTACGGGCTCCCACCTCTGGACCGAGGCAACTCGGGTACGAAGTTGGCGAGCCGACGTGCCCAAGAATTGCTGTAGAATAAGTGTAGTGCTCTTTGTCTCTTGGGGTTACTAGAAGTTGCCTTTTGGTGGAAGAGAAGAAATGAACTTTTGGAGGAGGAGCTATGGGATTTTTGTGAAGCCAAAAGATCAAAAATCCCATACCAAAATTTTGGGACAGCCCCCCTTCTTGTGGCCGACCATGCAACCAGGAGAGAATGAGAGGAGAGTGTGTGTGTATCAAAAAGAGAGAGTCCAATAATGCAAGAGAGAGAAAGGGTTATCATGAGAAGAAATGACCACTAGCTTAATCCAACACTCCATCAACAATTATGAAAACCATTTCCCCACAAAAGTCAAGCCATGATGAAGTCAAGAAGTCAAATGATGGTGCAACCATCATGAAGCATCAATATGCAAAGACCACTTTCCACAATGCTAATTTGCACAATTGCAAATAAACTCTCCTCCACCATTTTTCAGCCAAGGAAAGATACAAAGGAAAATGGCCAAAACGGAATGCAAACTGGCAACTTCAGAAAACCGATCCCGTAATAAATTACAGGAAAAACCCCGCTACTGTATATACATACCTGCATTTGTATTGCGACTGAATACAAATGCAATGAGACAAAATCTACACTTTACAATACTAGGATCCGGCTTAAACCAAAGCCCGCTAGTATTATCCGTCCGATCATGACCTGTGCAATACTGCACGCACATGATCGAACCCTGCCATATCTCCATACGGCCTCTACAGCGTTTCGCCCGAAACTTAAGAAAACGGTCTGTGGGGGATGATTGATTCTAAAATTCAAGACTGTGTAGTATCAACTCAAATGATCCCCGATAACGGTTTCATTTGATCGATAAGATTTTCTCGTTGTGTCGGTATGAAAATTGAATAAAATTCACAATCAAAGAATTATATTTGACCGCAATCAACTACGGTGTCAGATGTAGATTGTAAGTGAGTGCGGATCGTCCACAGGGATTGTACGATTCGTTTCTATATTTAATTTGTTTGAATTGAAAAGTTAATCGAAAAGAAAAGAAAACATGATTCAAGATTTTATCGATTGATTCTGGTGTCACTAGTCTAATCAAGAATCAAGAAAATGATAAACAATCGAGAATCGGGTTTCAATGATATTTCCAACCAAAATGTCAAGAATCTAAATGAGGCTCGCAGGAATCAATCGGATCTATAGAAGTGATGAAATTTAGAGATTACGTATTCTTATCCTTCGATGAATTGATACTAGATCGATGATCATCGACGAGAATTAGGGATTTCTAGTGAAACTAGGGTTTCAACATTTATCCCTTGTTCCTTCATCGATATCATTCACATTCTAGCCTCTAGTAAATTCAAGAATCGATCGTGGATCCCTAATTTCGAGCGAACACAATCAAGAAAGCATCGCAACGAAACTAGGTTGTCGATTCTTCAATTTGCTAGGGTTTACAAAACTCGTAGGACATAAGAATTGTTTTAAGATTTGTTACATCGTAATTCTATTGATCGTTTCGACTCCTTTACGAGCGGAGTTTTACTCAAACATCACAACAAGAACTACAATCACAAATCGAGATCGAATCATGATGCAAGAATTTAAAGAAAGCAAGATTAAAGAATTTCACCTTTTATTTATATCAACAATTTCGTTACAATCGCTCAAGAACTACAAGAGGAAGAACTCGATCGTCGATTTGGCTTCGCTTGTCTCCTTGAGTCGCGGATCGGCTTGGATCACTTGCTCGATTGAAGATCGGCTCGGCTCCTAAAAGGTTGAAGGCTTCTTGCTTGAATGGTACTCGGGATCTTGAATTTGGAATTGGATTTAGAATTTGGGGCTACAAGATGTGTCACTCAACTTGTAGATGGAATGGGGGGGATGAAGAATTGAACTAATGAACCATTTTTAACCTTAGATCTAGGCTCCCTTTTATAAGCTTTCATAACCCTAGATCTAGAATTCAAATTTCAAATTTCCCTCCAAAATGAACAACTTTTCCCTCCAAAATGAACTACCTCATTTGAATTTGAATTTTCCCTCCAAAATGAACTACCTCATTTGAATTTTCCCTCCAAAATGAGGTTGTTAGAAAGAATCTTCTAGAAGAAGTTTGTTGGAAGGAATATTCTAGAATGAGGTTGTTACAAGGAGGCTTCTAGAAGAAGGTTGTTATAAGGAGGCTTCTAGAAGAAGGTTGTTGGAGAGAGCTTTCTAGAAGAAGGTTGTTATAAGGAGGCTTCAAGAAGAAGTTAGTTGGAGGGAGGCTTCTAGAACTAGGTTGTTAGGCCGAGCCTTCTAGATGAAGCCACGTAGAGTTTCTGGAGAGTTCTGGAAGCTTTGCCGTTAGAAATAAGCACATGGGGAAAATCTGCTTCTCTGCTGACGTCATCATGCCACGGATCCGCGGCGGGAAGCGTCCATTGGCCTTGAATAAATTTATGGAATTTTACTGCCAGATCACCAGACTTATACTTGGTGTAATTTTGATCTGCACTTTTGACAATTTGGCTCGGTTTCTGGAATTTCCTGCACAGACTTCGAAACAAGTGTTGCGCTACAAGAATGATGCGATGCCATGATAAACAGTCAATTTCCTTTATAGTGCCGGTTTTAGAGTCTAACACATGTAATCTGATATTTAACGACTGATTTGCCAATATGTGCAATATGAATGCCGAACACTTCTAGATGAGTGCAAATGATAGGGAAATTGCCGTGTTAAAAATACATTATTTTCGACTGATCAAATTCCCCCAAACTTATTTTCGATCGTCTCGAGCGAACTTTTTATTAAAAAGAGATGGAGAAAATAAAGAAAGAGAAAAACTAACTAGCACACTTTCGTAGGCAACACGATTGCACTGAGCACGTGCAACAAGCCTTTAAACCTCTAGGTGTCCATAGCAGGAGGAGTGTTGTCTCCTGAGGGTTTTCAGCGGATTGCACCCACAAAATCCAATAATAAAAGGAAGATCATGAATATTACATTTAAAGAAAAGAATTATAAAAGAAAAGCCTTGAAAATTCGGGTTTCCAACTAAGCTAGCTTTTCGGTTGTCATGAGCCCTATCTTAATGGTCATGAAAAAATGTCAGAAATCACGTCCTCCCTCAATAAAATATCGTCTTATTCTTCATTCCTATCTTTCTTCCAAACATTGATCATATAACCCTGTGTGTGTGTGTAAAGACATCCCTACACCCGGAGAATTCAATTCAAGCTATCATACTCTTGCCCATCAGCCTCAGTACATTTTAATTAATGAATATTTAGATGAGATTGCTCACACACTTTCATGCGACCGTTAATACTTCTTGAGGTACTAACCGACCGATTACTCCTGTGCTTGCTTACTTGGTGTATTTTCCTCGTCTTGCACCACCTCAGGCATAGCAGTGACTCCCAGACCAGTTGGCCTTAGGGCACTAGGTGAAGAAGCACCCTTGCTATATATTTTTTTATTGCCCTCGGTGATAACAAAAACCAGTGTTCATTTTTCTCACCACTTTATATTTTCTTCATTTTTTTATTTCCTTCATACTTTTGGCTTTAAGACAAGAGCATTTCAAGGTATCCTCTACTATCCCAGGCTTTAAGACGTGTGTAAGTGCGAATAGCAGGGTATTAACGTTCAAAATGTTTAGCTTCCAGAATAGAAACTATTTTTCAGACTTATTTTTATCCTCAGATTAGTGACGTCCTTCATCTTACTAACCCTTGGAACAACGGCTCATAACTACTTATTACTAGTTCGTATAAGAAAACTTCTAATTTTCTTGGTTTTCTTAAATTTTTCTAATCTCATGGATGTAATTTTTCACTATCTAAACTTTCGTTATCTTATTTATGTACAAAAGTATTTTTATCTTTTTGAAATTTTTTAAATTTTTATAGGTTTTCAAAAAAATGTTTTGTGCTTATGCAAAGTGATATGCAAATGATGCGAAAATAAGCACAAACCTCCCCCAAACTTGTTTTCAACAGTGTCCTCACTGTTGCCTTCCGCTAAATCTCGAAAAACCTGTAAGCTTGGGAGGAATTTATTAGCGGGGGCAAAATATTTAAGTGAAGATCCTCCCCCAAACTTATTTTTGGCTCATCACTTTGTAAAAATTTTCTTTTCAAGAGCCAGAAAAATTGCCCCCCCCCCCAAACTTGAGTTATGCAAAGTTAATCTTTTAAAATCACAAGAGGGGGTCAAAAATCATTGGTCGATGCCAAGCTTTGCAAAGACCGAAAGTTAACACCAACCATTCAAAAAATTTATCAATGCAGTGCTCTGGTTGGTGGAAGAAGAAGTGGGGAAATGTTAAGTGGTGGAATAGAATGTGGGTGCGTCTCATTTTGGAGAGACGATGCAGTGTATGTGATGGATTACTCGCATTCTTTTTACAATTCAGAAGAAGGGGTGGAGGTTCAATTGTTAGTTATGTATATGCCCTAGAGGCCATTGTTGTACATATGATGTATATTATAATGGATGCTTGGATATATATAGAGATGACTTTCTTGCTCGTCATGATAGTATGCTATTTGGTTTCACTTTATCTTAACATGTTGACTTGTATTGGTTTGCTGTTTTACTCTCACATGTTGATAAAGCCCTTAGGATCTGTACTCGACTACTGGGACTATGATGAGATCATACTAGTGGGGCCGCGGTAGTCGATGAGTACATCCTATAACTGTTCCTAGTCGAGGGTATATCGAGACAGGGCATCGATACACCAGAGTAGACTAGCGTATACGCATCTTGACCCATATGATGGGCGATGGATGATCCCATATCCATCGGTGTTTGACATCAGAGATGGTGTACGGGTGCTCAGTGGAGACTGGGTACACTGGACGGACTTGCCGAGAACTCCCAGATGGTGATATACCACACGTCAGATGGCAGTTCTCCGGTGACACTGGTACAGGGTATTCTGTAGACCCGAGATCGTCATAGAGTCTTGTGTGATTCCCACTGTGCTTTGATTTCCACCTTACCACGTCCAAGAGGGCGTGCAAAACGGTGGCTTTTGGGTACAGTCCCGAATCACATGGAGGCAATGAGCGATAGGAGGGGATTCGTCTCTCCCGGTATAGGGAATTGATGTTGTGCTGTGTTCGATTGGCTATAACTGGAAGTCCCTGGCCAGGGCTGATATGGAGATTTACTGGTAAGTGTTACTAGTAGTTTCTCGACCCGTTATGAGCCACACATCGACACGACTTATCGGTCACTGGGGTCTGACGTATACCACCCCTAGACTTGATATGCGACATATCAGACGAACAGACCGGACTGTACGGGAGTGTTACTGATCGGATTCACAGGAGAACGCACAGGCTAGCTTGTTGATCTTCTGATCGCTCAATACCTGGGTGGCTGTTACGTTTAGCTGACCGCTTGCAGCTTGTGGGTGTTTGATATGATCATCACCTGCTACCGGCGTATTGACGATTCTTTAGAGTCCTACACAGAGGTTTCTTGGCTCAGGCGAAATGGAGTAGAGGCACATATGTGATATGTGCAGGACCGAGAATAATGCGATATGGGATACCGTATTATATTCTCGCGATATTTTGATATGAACCGGGTCATCGGATCAAGTGTTGATTCGATGAATCGGTAAATAATATATATTAGTCGGTAATATTCGATATCGCCGGATCGTCGGATCAAGTGTTGATTCGATGATTTATTGTATAATAATATATATGATATATTATTACATTATCTAATATTGGCTCGCTTTATTATTTCATTTTCTCATTGGATGATACATTGATATATATGCGATATATGTTAATTGTATTATTTTCTTTTGTTGCAAATATATAATATATATGTGATATATATTATTGTGACATGATATGATTAATTGTTAAACATGTTTAAGGATGATTAATTGAGGTTAGGGTTTGATTAGGGTTAGTTGCTTCATGCACCTTCTAGAAGCTATTTCTTTTGTCATGGTTAAGATATTTTGTGATGACACATTATTAACCCAACCAAACCCTAACTCTAGTTTATTCTCTACTAAATCCTAGCCACTCATCCTTGATCATGGTTTATAATCAATCATACACTCTTTCTTTCTATTCATCACAAAAGAAAATAATTCATTATCTTTTCCATTCTCATCTTCTTCTCTCTTGAAGAAGCTCACTTGATTTTCTTTATGTGATGAAATAATATGAGAAAATGATTTAAAAAGAAAGCAAAATTACTACTCTCTCATCCTCATCTCATCTAGCCCATGAGATTAGTGTGTTCATCTCTTTAGAGTGAGAAAGCTTGAGTCTTTGCAACTTCGACGTAGATCATCGGAGATTTGGAACACTTCAAGCTAGAATGGATCGTTCGAGTCGTGGAGCCTCTCATGAGTCCGGGAGATCGTGGATCGCGGCAAAGGGACTTCTACTCAGAGCTTGTAAAGCGAAGGAGCGGACTACAAAAGTTGTAATCCCTCACACTTAGATAAAAGTTATCATCTTACTGTTAAACCCTAATAATCTAGCAAAGATCCCGACTTTAGGTTGTTCGGCACGTCTAAATTTTAATCCGGACATGTTTGATGCCTTATGAACCTTCACAAGAGTGCCTAGGAACCCTACAGTGGTATCAGAGCCTAGCTAGAGCATTAGGCGATGTGTTTACGAAGTTAAAACTCCGATCGAACCCGAAACGACGAAACTAGACCCCTCTCTGGAAATTTTTTAAATTTTGGGATTTTTCTGAATTAAAAATATGTAAAAAAATCAGCAGGGAATTCTAAGAATTACCCTAAAACCCGAGTTCCCAATTCGTCCAAACGGCGGCGGAACCGCGGCGCAAGCATGCCTTGCGCAGCGGTTCCGCCGCGGAACAGTGGATTTATGGCACGTGGATTTTATGGTAATGTCCGTAGGTACTTGTTGATGCTTCTGGATATTTTTAACAGTGATTCCAGTATTGTTTAAATCTGGGGTTTATTTTGTAATAGTAGATTCGATCGGAATATTTAAGTTCGTATTTCTTTCCGGATATTTAGAAACTGTTAAATTATTTGAACGGATATCATTAACTTACTATTTCCCGGTACGGCGAACTTTCAAGTGTTGAATTTTTATTGGGTTTAAATCTTTCGGAAAAATTGTACAAGTTAAGCGGTGGACCCTCTAGAAGACAACAAACCTTAACTCGATTATGTGACCGTCTTGAACTGCCTTTTGAACCTTCGGGTTTGGGGCAGTACGGCGTGCCACATGTGAGGCGTTGGCTTGACCCTTCTACGGCTGGATCACCGGTACTGTGACATATTCTGGGATTATTTGAACTCCGCTCAAGAGTTGAGCACTTTGGGAAATTTTGGGTATTTGATTATCTGTTCGGAAAGTTTAATACTGTCTATTTATCTGGAATGTGATACAATATGTGGAATTCAAAGAGTTAGGCATGAAATGCGGAGTATGTGATATTTCGGATTTACGATGTCTAAAGTGATTGTGGATTCCAAATATTGTAGTTTTACACTTTCTTTTCTGTGACCGTAAGTGTAATATGTGATATCGCCGGTTTCGTTGCTATATGTCAACGACAATTGGGATGCGCATATTTACTTACGTTGATGATATGAGATATTATGTGTTGCTGTGATATGTTATATTGGATCGTCGCGATCAGAATAGCCGGGGGTTTTATGTGAGATGAGGGTTTTTATTTTCATTCATGTAAAATTCATTTGTAATGTAATATTCTTTTATTTGGGGCACTTCCAGGTTGCGGTTGATGTCACCAGTGTATATTATTTACTTTTCTGCATTAGGTAGACCCAAGATGGGGAGCACAAGTAACCGGGTTCTAGGGTCCAGTGGGAGGCCATCTCGAGGAGTCGAGACCGGGTCTCCTAACCCTAGAATTGGCAGTGTTACTTGCCGCTCTCGTAGGGGTCTTGGGATGTGGGTTTGGCTATTCGTCGCGACCGTGGAATCCGTGTTTTATACAGGCTCGTATTGAAAACACGGACGTCCTAGTATATCCAATATTTCATATATGTTCTTCTGCTGCAATGTTCTGTGATGAGATCATATTACTGCCTGAGACGAATGCTTATACTATATATATATATGCTGATATATAAATATTACTGCTTTCGTTTCTTCTGTGATACTTAGGAAGCATAAGCTGATGGGATTTTTATTAATGAGATTAATAAAAAGAAAAGAAACCTAAAGATGTTGTAGAATCAAAACTTTATAAAATGGGTAGCTACAGTTTTGCTTTGCACAGTGATATATATGATATATCCTGCACCTTATTCGATGAGGAAAGAGCCGACGATCCCTTCACCGGGAGTGACCTCTTTAGCGAAACTGGCAGATGCTACAAAACTCGGTTTGTCTTTTGATTGCTTTTAGAGTTTTTCTTTGCACAGCGGTATATACGATATATCCTGCACCTTATTCGATGAGGAAAGGGCCGACGATCTCTTCACCGGGAGTGACCCCTTTAGCGAAACTAAGAAAAGCATAAAAAACACTCCTTTTCAAAAACTACTAGATTCTACGACGATATCAAGTTCATTACGCTCAGGGTTTTCTGAAAAACCTGCGTAGCCCTCCGTCATTTCAGATAAGTAATATTTAGTATTCGTGCTACGGTAGTTTGGCATGCGTCAAGGCGTAGCGTACGGTAGCTGATTATTACTTATCTGCAGCATGTGATGCGATTGGATTAGGGTATTCGTACGGCGTTGTTTGGCATGCGTCAAGGGTCGTACGGGTGGGTTTAATTCAATCACGAAATGTACGGGTTGAACTTGACCAGCGGACTATGGGTTGTTTGGCATGCGTCAAGGTCATAGCACGCTAGGGGTAAAAGTTTTATCGGGAATTTCAAGCGTTGAAATTTGCAATGAGATTGCATACCTCCTATGAGATAGTTGGATCCCGATACCCACTGCGAGTAAGAGTTACTCCTGGGAGAGTTTTACACAGGATAATTAGTCATTCAAGTAGGTGTCTAGAAAAGTGTTAACGGGGTTATGCCTCTGGGAAAACGAGGTTTACTTTAATTAGGTCCGTGCGAAAGCACGGGGAACCTCCCTCAAAGAACCGACACTGATCTGGCTGAAAGATTGACGAAATTGTAGGGTGTAATTAATCCCGGCTAATCTTACCTTTTAGGGTTTTGAAGGTAGATTTGATAAAAACAGTGGGAGACATCCTGATTAGATAAGATAATAACCAATCTAATCTTGCAAGAGCATACGCTAAAGTGTTTTCTTCTCTCTCTCTCCAGGTAGCGACCATGTCAGGCCATAATCAAGATAATAATATTGATGTATTGACTAAACCCGCTTATTATACTGAGCAGGGGAACGTTGGACCCGTTCTTTCTTATAAGAGTTATAAGACTAAACAGGGAATAGAAGAATATCTATATTCTCAAGCCGCCCAAAAGAACATGCATGTTGATGCATCTTCTTCAGGTGTGTTAGTTATTGAGAACTGTTTCTCAGTTCACCCTACGTCCTGGGTATTAGATACCGGATCAGGATCCCACATATGTAAACAGTTACATGGGCTACGTAAAGGTAGAGAACTAGGAAAAGGTGATCATTCCGTTCAAGTAGGGAACGGTGCAAGTATTGTATCCAAAGCAGTTGGCGAATATCACCTTGTATTACCAAGTCGTAATACACTGATTCTAAATGAGTGCTATTATATACCGAATATGATGTGCAACATTATATCTGTTTCTTTATTAAGTAAAGAAGGATATAATTTTGTAGTACAGGATAATGTTATGAACATATTCCTAGATCAAAAGTTGATTGCATCAGGCTCGTTACATAATGGCATATTCATTCTAAATCAGAATACAGTCCTAAATATACAAAACACACACAAGAGGAAAAGTTCAGACATGAACGAATCCTTCTTGTGGCATTGTAGACTTGGTCATATCAATGCGACACGACTGGCTAAGTTATATAATGATGGTTATTTGAATCCGTTCGAATTATCATCTTATGATACTTTCCATTCATGTCTCAAAGGAAAAATGACCAAAGCTCCATTTAGTGGACACGGAGAAAGAGTTACCGAACTCTTAGGACTGGTACATAGTGATGTATACGGTCCCATGTCTATGCATGCCAGGAACGGTTCTTCCTACTTCATTACATTCACTGACGATCTCTCTAGATTCGGACATGTATTCCTGATGAAACACAAGTCTGAAGCTTTTGAGAAATTCAGAGAATATAAACACGAAGTAGAGAATCAAACGGGCAAAAGTATTAAGATTCTTCGATCTGATCGAGGAGGTGAATACTTAAGCAATGAGTTCCTAGATTATCTAAAAGAGAATGGGATTCTCTCTCAGCTTACTCCTCCTTATACACCACAGCACAACGGTGTATCGGAGCGGAGGAATCGCACCCTATTAGATATGGTGCGCTCCATGATGAGTACAGCTGAGTTACCTATTTCCTTCTGGGGGTATGCGCTTGAGACAGCCATAGACCTATTGAATAGAGTTCCTACCAAATCTGTGCCTACCACTCCATATGAGATATGGAAAGGGAAGAGACCACATCTTAATTATATTAAGATATGGGGTTGTCCGGCCTATGTCAAAAGACAAAATCCGAACAAACTCGAGGCAAGATCAGTCTTATGTAAGTTTGTAGGATATCCCAGAAATTCACAAGGGTATATCTTCTACCACCCCGAGGAACAAAAGGTGTTTGTTTCTCGACATGCTACTTTCTTAGAAAAAGGTTTTCTTATGAAACAGAATAGTAGTATTGAGGTAGAACTGGAAGAGGTTCCAGCAACACAAACTATAACAGAAGACTTGGTTGAACCAGAGGATTCAGTAGTACCCGACGAACCTCAGCCTCTCCGCCGATCTAGTAGGGTTTCTCATCCACCTGAGAGATACTACGGTTTTCTCATTGATGGTGGAAGCGAGGATTGCATCATGGATGATGATGACCCGACTAGTTTCGAGCAGGCCATCACAAGTGGTGACTCTGTGAAATGGCTGGATGCAATGCGATCTGAGATGGAATCCATGTACACCAATAAAGTATGGATTTTAGAAAATGCTCCTGAAGGGGTAAAACCCATTGGGAGCAAGTGGATTTTTAAAAAGAAATTTGGTGTAGATGGAAAAGTTGAGACTTTCAAAGCTAGACTTGTAGCAAAGGGTTTTCGTCAACGACCAGGTGTGGATTATGACGAAACCTTTTCTCCAGTGGCTATGCTTAAGTCCATCCGGATCTTACTTGCCATTGCTGCATACCATGACTACGAAATCTAGCAAATGGATGTTAAGACCGCCATTCTAAACGGTGATTTAGAAGAGTGCGTGTACATGACTCAGCCAGAGGGCTTCGTAGATAGTGGGAGCAGCGGAAAGGTGTGCAAGCTGCTTAAATCCATTTATGGGTTAAAGCAAGCATCGCGGAGTTGGAACATCTGTTTTGATGTTGTAGTCAAAGAGTTTGACTTCATCAAAAATATAGATGAACCTTGTATCTATAAGAAGGTAGCAGAGGGTAAGGTTGTCTTCCTCGTATTGTACGTGGATGACATACTCTTGATAGGAAATGATATTCCTATGCTGCAATCAGTCAAGCTCTTCTTATCATAGAGATTCTCAATGAAAGATCTAGGTGATGCCTCCTGCATATTGGGAATCATGATCTATAGAGATAGATCTAAACGAATATTGGGATTGTCCCAATCCAGGTACATTGACACCATACTAAAGAGGTTTAGTATGGAAGAATCCAAGCGTGGGAACCAACCCACGATCTCTGGACTCACTCTCTCCAAAGAGATGTCTCCTAAGACTGATTTGGAGAGAGCTCGCATGCAAGGGATACCCTATGCTTCGGCAGTAGGCTCTATCATGTATGCGATGCTATGTACCAGACCCGATGTAGCATACTCACTAAGTGTAGTGAGTCGGTATCAAGCAGATCCTGGAGAGAGTCACTGGACAGCTGTGAAGAACATTCTCAAGTACTTGCAAAGGACTAAGGAGATGTTCTTGGTGTATGGTAACGGAGAACTCCAGGTGGAGTCCTTTACCGATTCCAGCTTCCAAAGTGACAAGGACGACTCTAAGTCACACTCGGGATTTGTCTTTACCCTCAATGGAGGGGCGGTATGATGGAAGAGTTCCAAACAGGATACCGTTGCAGACTCGACGATGGAGGCTGAATACATCGCTGCCAACGATGCTGCCAAAGAGGCTGTCTGGATAAAGAAGTTCATTAGTGAACTTGGTGTAGTTCCATCCATTGAGCATCCAATACCTCTGTATTGTGATAACAATGGAGCTGTGGCTTTAGCCAAGGAACTCAGGTCCCATCAAAAGTCCAGACATATTCTGAGGCGGTATCACCTGATCAGGGAGATAGTTGATCGCCGGGAGATCGAGGTCAGGAGAGTAGATACGAAGGACACCACTGCGGATCCATTCACGAAGGCTATTCCCCAGATACAGTTTGAGAGATTATTCGGGATGCTAGGTATGCGATACTACAGCAGCTGGCCTTAGTGCAAGTGGGAGATTGTTAGTTATGTATATGCCCTAGAGGCCATTGTTGTACATATGATGTATATTATAATGGATGATTGGATATATATAGAGATGACTTTCTTGCTCGTCATGATAGTATGCTATTTGGTTTCATTTTATCTTAACATGTTGACTTGTATTGGTTTACTGTTTTACTCTCACATGTTGATAAAGCCCTTAGGATCTGTACTCGACTACTGGGACTATGATGAGATCATACTAGTGGGGCCGCGGTAGTCGATGAGTACATCCTATAACTGTTCCTAGTCGAGGGTATATCGAGACAGGGCATCGATACACCAGAGTAGACTAGCGTATACGCATCTTGACCCATATGATGGGCGATGGATGATCCCATATCCATCGGTGTTTGACATCAGAGATGGTGTACGGGTGCTCAGTGGAGACTGGGTACACTGGACGGACTCGCCGAGGACTCCCAGATGGTGATATACCACACGTCAGATAGCAGTTCTCCGGTGACACTGGTACAGGGTAGTCTGTAGACCCGAGATCGTCATAGAGTCTTGTGTGATTCCCACTGTGCTTTGATTTCCACCTTACCATGTCCAAGAGGGCGTGCAAAATGGTGGCTTTTAGGTACAGTCCCGAATCACATGGAGGCAATGAGCGATAGGAGGGGATTCGTCTCTCCCGGTATAGGGAGTTGATGTTGTGCTGTGTTCGATTGGTTATAACTGGAAGTCCCTGGCCAGGGCTGATATGGAGATTTACTGGTAAGTGTTACTAGTAATTTCTCGACCCGTTATGAGCCACACATCGACACGACTTATCGGTTACTGGGGTCTGACGTATACCACCCCTAGACTTGATATGCGACATATCAGACGAACAGACCGGACTGTACGGGAGTGTTACTGATCGGATTCACAGGAGAACGCACATGCTAGCTTATTGATCTTCTGATCGCTCAATACCTGGGTGGCTGTTACGTTTAGCTGACCGCTTGCAGCTTGTGGGTGTTTGATATGATCATCACCTGCTACCGGCGTATTGACGATTCTTTAGAGTCCTACACAGAGGTTTCTTGGCTCAGGCGAAACGGAGTAGAGGCACATATGTGATATGTGCAGGACCGAGAATAATGAAATATGGGATACCGTATTATATTCTCGCGATATTTTGATATGAACCGGGTCATCGGATCAAGTGTTGATTCGATGAATCGGTAAATAATATATATTAGTCGGTAATATTCGATATAGCCGGATCGTCGGATCAAGTGTTGATTCGATGATTTAATGTATAATAATATATATGATATATTATTACATTATCTAATATTGGCTCGCTTTATTATTTCATTTTCTCATTGGATGATACATTGATATATATGCGATATATGTTAATTGTATTATTTTCTTTTGTTGCAAATATATAATATATATGTGATATATATTATTGTGACATGATATGATTAATTGTTAAACATGTTTAAGGATGATTAATTGAGGTTAGGGTTTGATTAGGGTTAGTTGCTTCATGCACCCTCTAGAAGCTATTTCTTTTGTCATGGTTAAGATATTTTGTGATGACACATTATTAACCCAACCAAACCCTAACTCTAGTTTATTCTCTACTAAATCCTAGCCACTCATCCTTGACCATGGTTTATAATCAATCATACACTCTTTCTTTCTATTCATCACAAAAGAAAATAATTCATTATCTTTTCCTTTCTCATCTTCTTCTCTCTTGAAGAAGCTCACTTGATTTTCTTTATGTGATGAAATAAAATAAGAAAATGATTTAAAAAGAAAGCAAAATTACTACTCTCTCATTCTCATCTCATCTAGCCCATGAGATTAGTGTGTTCATCTCTTTAGAGTGAGAAAGCTTGAGTCTTTGCAACTTCGACGTAGATCATCGGAGATTTGGAACACTTCAAGCTAGAATGGATCGTTAGAGTCGTGGAGCCTCTCATGAGTCCGGGAGATCGTGGATCGCGGCAAAGGGACTTCTACTCGGAGCTTGTGAATTGAAGGAGCAGACTACAAAGGTTGTAATCCCTCACACTTAGATAAAAGTTATCATCTTGCTGTTAAACCCTAATAATCTAGCAAAGATCCCGGCTTTGGGTTGTTCGGCACGTCTAAATTTTAATCCGGGCATGTTTGATGCCTTATGAACCTTCACAAGAGTGCCTAGGAACCCTACATCAATTTCATTGATTGGGAGATTATTCATCTCAACACCCGTGTCATTCAAAAATGCGAGTTCATCAGCGAAGATTTCCTCAAAAGTTCCATCAATACCCCGATGAATAATGTCATCACAAAGTGCGGGGTGATCTTCAGACTCCAGAAACAATTCATAATCAGTGTTAGTTGTTGACCCGGACAACTCGGTGGAAGAGTCCGTATGTGTATGATACATAGTTGGGTCAAACAACAACATATGAAAAGAGTCTAGATCGGTATCAGGAGGATCATGAAATTCGCTGCTGTCGACATCCATTAAGTCGACAGAACAGACCTGAGCAGTAGATTCAGAGGGTACACTTCCCAACTTGTAAATGTTCAGCTCTATTGACCTATTCCCGAAGGATAGGGTCATAGAACCGTTACGACAGTTGATAATAGCATTGGGAGTGGCTAAAAAGGGGCGACCTAAAATCACCGGAATTTGATTCCGTGGGTTCGCTACAGGCTGTGTATTAAGTACAATAAAATCCACAGGGAATACAAATTTCCCGATTTTTATTAACACATCCTCCAGTTCACCCCTAGGTTTGGTGATTGATCGGTCAGCCATCTGAAGAGTTATGTTTGAAGGCTTTAACACTCCGATACCTAGTTGCTCGTAAACCGAATAAGGAAGCAAGTTAACACTAAAGCACGGTTGATGTGTTTCTCCCCAATAGAAATGGAAATAGTAGGACAGCCAGGGTCCTTACGTTTCCGTGGTAATTGTTGGGGAAAAGCCGTGTCTACAGTACTCGACATGAAGATTTTTTTAGGCACTTGAGTCTTCCTCTTCCTAGTGCACAAGTTCTTAAGAATTTTCGCATAGGACGGAACTTGTTGAATAGCATCTAGGAGAGGGATGTTGATGTTAACTTCCTTAAACATGTCCACAATCTTCTCCATTTGGGC
The DNA here is from genome assembly GCA_030015575.1 of Agapanthus africanus. Classification (NCBI taxonomy): domain Eukaryota; kingdom Viridiplantae; phylum Streptophyta; class Magnoliopsida; order Asparagales; family Amaryllidaceae; genus Agapanthus; species Agapanthus africanus. The sequence goes on along the minus strand of CM057339.1, from coordinate 176,491,785 downwards.
ATCATGTTTCTTGGGCCTCAACCTATTTGGAAATGGAGCTCTATCAATAAGTGTTGGGTCCAACATTTGTGGAGAAGTTTGTGGGGGTGGAAAAGATGAGGTGGGTGGAGGGTTCGAGCCTTTGGGAAAACGGAGAATAGGCTCGGAAGAAGAAGGTAAGTTAGACGAAATTGGGTAAGCAGTAGAAGTGTGAGAGGAAGTGGAAGTGGAAGCCGGGGTTTTAATGATCAATTCATCATTATCAATTTGTTCACCCGAATGATTGTCTAGCACTCTTCCAGATCTCAATGTTGTAAAAGCGTCCACATTAGTGCAATGTGAAGGTCCAGGATCAGGTACGGGTTGAGATAGAAGATTCCCTTCTTCTCTAGCACTTATTTCGGCTGTTATTCGTTCAATTTGTGCTTCCATTGATTTGATATTCTCATTTTGAGTGAGAATGATCTTTATCATATTATCGATGGAAGATTGAAAACTTGCCGACTCTTGGATGGATTGTTTAATGAAAGTAACCAAGGTTTGCACCACTGCAGAGGTATTATCAGTCCCGGCCAATTGCAAATAGTTTTCTTGTAGTGCAAAAGTGTTGGCAGGATTTCGAAAATTTTGCAGTTGGAAGGGGTGCTGACTCAATTGAAGTGGTGGTTGCTGTTGTGGTGGAGGGACCCTTTGAAAATTGTTTAGGGTTGGAACCGTGTTTTGAGATTGTGATTGGTTCCAAGCAAAGTTCGGGTGATTCCTCATATCTTGGTTATATGAGGAAGAAGAGGGATAGTTTCCAGGTCTTTGCTGAAGTGCAGCATTAGTGTGACCTTGAAACGGTACATTCAAAGGACATTCTTCCGTCAAATGTGAAGGGTTTGAACAGCAGCCACACACGGTTTTGGGAAGTGTGGGTTGGTTTAGGGAGGCTGAAGAGATTTTGTTTTCTATAGTGTCGAGTTTCCTTTGTATTGCGGCCATTTCGGCTTTCATGGTGACGGAAACATCGAGCTGATTGACATCTTCCCTAGGCGGTGGTGGTCTAACACTTTTCCATTGTGATGTGTTTTGAGCTAAATCTTCTAGGTATTTCCAGGCTTCACCATCATCTTTAGATAGGAATTGGCAATGACACATGGTTTCAAGCATTTGTCTAGTAGTGAGATCAATACCCTCATAGATAATTCGACACAAATCCCATCTGGAGATTCCGTGATGAGGGCATTGGATAAGAAGATCCTTGAACCGTTCAAAGCATTTCTAAAATGGTTCATTGGGAAGTTGGGTAAATTTAGAGATTTCGCTCCGAACACGGGCGGTCTTGTGATTGGGATAAAATTTCTTAAGGAATGCTGCAACGAATTCGTCCCATGTTGAAATAGAATGTGTGGGTGTGATGTAAAGCCACTTCTCGGCTAAATCGCACAAAGTGAATGAGAGAAGACGTAAATGCAGAGCATCCAAAGACAGTTATGAATTTCCCATCAAAGCACATACGTTTTCAAATTTGGAAATAAACACGTATGCATTTTCAGAATCAAGACCATGAAATTTGGGTAACAGTTTAATGAATTGGGGGTTGATTTCAAAATTTTCCCCGTTGGCAGGTGGTATAGAAAGACAGGTGGGAAGGGTAACACGTGTAGGATAGCATCTCTCTTAGAGAGAAATGCGTGGAAGATTCTGCGCACCTGCGGGCGGTGGCAGAGTAGTGTTAAAGTTTGATGGATTTGGGTCCATCGCGGGTGTGGTGGGTGGTGGGGGAGAAGACGAAGAATTACCGACTCTGGGGTCGATAAAAGAAACGCAGACAAGACGGGAAATAGAATCCTGTGTCCAGCCTAACATTGTGCTAAATGGTTGTAGCACAAGTGGCAGCGTTGGTATAATTAGAGGAAATGAAGTGTTGGTGTTTGTTTTGAAAAATGATACGGATTTTTGAAAAAAATTGATGCAAATCACAAAATGCAACAAGCAAAACCCTAAAATCTAGTGGTCACCCAGGTCAAAGCTCTAGACCGCTCCTAAGCAGGATAAATCCTCCACTGCCTCTTTGTCCCCCTGTGGCCAGGTAAGTGCCAGGTAAGTGGGAAGGTACTCCACTACGTAAGTAGTGGGCCTAATTAATAACCACTAGCCTTCGACACACTTGCCTTAGACACCACAGAAAAACGCGGATAAGCAATGAATTACCCACGGCCTTCTTTTGTCCTAAGTGAGCGCGACGGTCCTTAGAGTCATCTCTAGATATTTTTTAGTTAATGAGGGTAAATGCGGATGCAAATTTTGCGATTTTCGGGGCTTAGGAAGGGTAATGAACTCCCCACCTAATCTGGATTTGGCCGTGCCCATTAATTTCTGTATTAATATGCAAACAACCACAAAAATCAAAAACACGCACAATTTATTTTGCTTTTTGCGACGCTGTGATTTATTTGCAAAGAAACCTGCACAAAATGTTAATTGGAGTCGATGAGGAAGTAGATAAGAAAGTCAAGAGAGTTACCAAAACTTTTTGAACGGTGATTCTACTGTAGCACCGCGGTTCCGCCCGGGAGGCGCCTAATGCCGTGGTTCCGCGGTGGAAATATCAGATCACTGCACGAAATTTTGAGACTCTGTTTCTGATCACCTTCTAAGCTCTCTGGAATGATCAGAAATTTTTTTCCACAGCTCCAATGATTCCAGATTTTCTCGCAACAAATCACAACAACACGTTTAAGGTTTGTGAGAATTTAAATCTAAAAATATAGATGGAATAAACTTTTCAACTCAAATTTCAAAATAACGAACAATTAGCTCACTATCCCCGGTAACGGTGCCATTTGATTGTTAAGAAATTCTTGTTTGTGTATATCAAGTCAAATGATCCCCGGCAACGGCGCCATTTGATTGTAAGAAAATTCTTGTTTGTGTAAATCAAATCAAATGATCTCCGGCAACGGCGCCATTTGATTGAAAACGATTTCGGATTGTGTAGTATGAAAATTGTAAAGAAATCACAACCAAAAATTATTTTTGACCGCAATCAACTACGGTGTCGGATGTAGATTGTAAGTGAGTGCGGATCGTCCACAGGGATTGTGCGATTCATTTCTATATTTAATTTGTTTCAATTGAAATGTTAATCGAAAAGAAAAGAAAACATGATTCAAGATTTTATCGATTGATTCAGGTGTCACTAGTCTAATCAAGAATCAAGAAAATGATAAACAATCGAGAATCGGGTTTTAATGATATTTCTAACCAAAATGTCAAGAATCTAAATGAGGCTCGCAGGAATCGATCGGATCTATAGAAGTGATGAAATCTAGAGATTACGTATTCTTATCCTTCGATGAATTGATACTAGATCGATGATCATCGACGAGAATTAGGGATTTCTAGTGAAACTAGGGTTTCAACATTTATCCCTTGTTCCTTCGTCGATATCATTCACATTCTAGCCGAGTAAATGTAGGGTTGCTAGGCACGTGCACAAGGGTCTACGAGGCATCAACCATGCCCGATTTAAAATTTAGCCGTGCCGAACAACCCGAATACGGAACTTTAAACTAGAGATTAGGCGAAAACTAGCATGCTAAATACTTTAACACTAAGTGAGAGGGATTACAACCTTTGTAGATCCGGTCCTTCACTTCATATGCTCCGTGTTGTGGTCCCTTCGCTGCGATCATCGGGATCCGGACTCTCGAGAGGTTCCACGAAGAGAAAGATGCAACCTTTGCTTCCGATCTTCGATACTAAGATGATCTACCTTGAAGTTTCTTTAACACAAGCTAACACTCATGAAATGATGTGAACACCCTCATCTAAATGGCAAAGGATGATGAGGATGATAAAGTAGGATTTTTGCTCTCTTTATTTATATTTTTCTCACAATTATTCATCACTTTGGAAAAATCAAGCAAGCTTTTTCATGAAGAGTGAAGGAAGAAGAAGATGAATAATAATGATAATGCTTTTGTGATGAATAGGAAAAGAATTAATATGATAGATAATGCAACCATGGTGAACTTAACCTTTGTAGAGAATTGACTAGGGTTAGGGTTTGGGTTGGGTTAAAGCATGAGTCACACACAAATATCTTTCACAAAACAAAAAGAAAACCTTCTAGAAACATCTAGAAAGTTTAACCCTAATCCAAACCCTAATCATGTTTAAACTCCACTAAACAAGTTGCATTATTTATCATATCATGTTAAAATATTATATATCACATATATAATATTTATCGTAACAAAATAAAATAATACATTTAACATATATCGCATATATATCAATGTATTATCCGAGTGAGAAAAAGAATTTTTTAGTGAGCAAACATTAGTTAATGTCTTTTAATATATCATATATATTATTATACATTACATTATCGAATCAACACTTGATCCGACAATCCGGCTATATCGCATATAACCGACTAATATTTATCCGTACTGATTCATCGAATCAATACTTGATCCGATGACCCGGCTGATATCAAATATCGCGAGAATATAATACGGTATCACATATCGCATTATCCTCGGTCCCGCACATATCACATATGTGCTCCTACTCCGTTTTGCCTGAGTCAAGAAACCTCTGTGTAGGACTCTAAAGAATCGTCAATACGCCGGCAGTAGGTGATGATCATATCAAACACCTACAAGCTGCAAGCGATCAGCTAAACGTAACAGCTACCCAGGTATTGAGCGCTCAGAAAATCAACAAGCAAGCCTGTAACTTCTCCTGTGAATCCAAACAGTAACACTCCCGTACAGTCCGGTCTCGTCGTCTGATATGTTGCATATCTCGCCTAGGGGTGGTAAACGTCAGACCCCAGTAGCTTGATAAGTCGTGTCGATATGAGGTCTATAACAGTTCGAGAAACTACTGATAACACTTACCAGTAAATCTCAGCAACCCTGGCCAGGGATTTCCGGTTATAGCCAATCGAACACAGCACAACCTCAACTCCCTATACCGGGAGAGACGAATCCCCTCCTATCGCTCATTGCCTCCATGTGATTCGGGACTGTACCCAAAAGCCACCTTTTTGCACGCCCTCTTGGACGTGGTATGATGGAAATCAAAGCACAGTGGGAACCACACAAGACTCTATGACGATCTCGAGTCAACAGACTACTCTGTACCAGTGTCATCGGAGAACTTCCATCTGACGTATGGTATAATACCATCTGGGAGTTCTCGGCGAGTCCGTCCAGTGTACCCAGTCTCTACTCAGCACCCGTACACCATCCTTGATGTCAAACACCGATGGATATGGGATCATCATGATGGGTCAAGATGCGTATACGCTAGTCTACTCTGGTGTATCGATGCCCTGTCTCGATACACCCTCGACTAGGAACAGTTATAGGATGTACTCGTCGACTACCATGGCCCCACTAGTATGATCTCATCATAGTCCCAGTAGTCGAGTACATATCCTAAGGGCTTTATCAACATGTAATATAGAGACAATCAGAGTACATGTTAAGATAAAGTACAACCAGATAGCATACTATCATGTCGAGCAAGAAAGTCCTCCCTATATATGTCCTAGCATCCACTACAATATACATCGTATGTACAGTAATGGCCTCTAGGGCATACATATAACCAACAATTAGCTGCGGTTAAAGTATCTCATACTCAACCATCCCATAAAAGTCTCTACTGGGAAAAAGGCCTTTGTGAGTGGATCCGCGCTGTTGTCCTCTGTGTCTACTCTCCTAACCTCGATCTCCCTAGAGATCAACCATCTCCATGATCAGGTGATACTGCCTAAGAATTATATCTGGATTTCTGATGGGACGGGGGTTCCTTGGCTAAAGCCACAACTCCATTGTCACACAATGGTAGGAACGAAGTTCATCTTATGAACTTATATATATCCAGACTGCCTCTTTGGTAGCATCCTTGGTAACGATGCATCTTGCCTTTAATCGTCTAGTATGTCACGGTATCTAGCTTGGAACTCTTCCAACATACCGTCCCTCCACTGAGGGTATAGACAAGCCGCGACTGACATTCAGTCGTCCTTATCACCCTGGAACCCCTCCAGTGATTCTCCCCAGGATTGATTGATACCATCTCACTACAACTAGTGAGTGTCCTAACATCCATTTAGATCTATCTCATAGATCCAAAACCCAGGATTTAGGAGGTATCACTTTGATCCTATATGGAGAATCTTTGTGATAAGCGGAGATTGACTGAGCGTAGCATAGGAAACTCCTTCCCTATCAAGAGTATGTCATCCACGTACTCTACGAGGATCACCACCATACTCTCTACTACCTTTTTGTATATACAAGGTTCATCTACCATTTTGATAAAGTCAAACTCTTTGACTACCACATCAAAACAGATGTTCCAACTCCGCGATGCCTGTTTTATCATATAAAATATCTTGCACACGTTTCCGCTGCTCCCACTGTCTACGAAGCCTTCTGGCTGTGTACTTATAGACGTTCTCTTCTAAAACATCACTTAGAAAAGCAGTCATGACACCCAACCACCAGATATCGTAGTCATGGTATGTAGCCGTGGCAAGTAGGATCTGGATGGACTTAAGCATAGATCCTTAGAAAAGGTTTCAACATAATCCATACCTGGTCTATGATGCAAACCTTTAACAAGTCTAGCTTTGAAAGTCTCAACGTTTCCATGTACACCAAGTAATCTTCTCAAGATATACTTGCTCCTGATGGGGATTTAACCCTTCAGATAAAGCAACCAAAGTCCATACTTTGTTGGTGTATAAGGATTCCATCTCAGATCGATAAGCATCCAGCCATTCTTACAGAGTCCCACTCCTGATGGCCAGCTCGAAACTAGTTGGGTCATCATCTCATGATGCAATCCTCGCTCCCACTGTCATAGAGAAACCGAAGTATCTCTCAGGTGGGTGAGGAACCCTACTAGATCGGCAGAGAGGCTGAGGTTCGTTGGAAACTATTGAATCCTTTGGTTCTACCAAATCATCAGCTGCAGTTTGTATAGCTGGAACATTTCCAGTTCTACATAACAGACCTTGCCTCGAGCTTGTCCGGATTTTGCTTTTAGACATAGGCCGGACTACCCCAAATCTTAACAAACTTAAGATATGGGCTCTTCCCTTTCCATATCACATATGAAGTGGTAGGCAACTGATTTGATTTGAACCCTATTCAATAGGTATGCAACTTTACAAGTGCATAACTCCCTAAAGGAAATAGGAAACTCAGTAGTACTCATCATAGAGCACACCATATCAAATAGGGTGCTATTGCTCCACCCCGATATACCATCGTGCTATGGTGTATACGGAGGAGTAATGCTGAGAGAGAATCTTATTCTCCTTTAGAATAGTCCAGGAATTCCGTGCTCAAGTATTCTCCTCCTTGATCGCATCAAAGGACATAATACTTTTACCCGTATTTTGGTTCTCTGCTTCTAACTTATATTCTGTGAATATCTCAAAAGGTTCGGACCTGTGTTTCAACAGAAACATATGTCTGAATCTTGAGAGATTATCAGAGAATGTAATGAAGTAGAAAGAACCGATCTTGGCATGTGTAGACAGGGGACCTTCATACATCAGCATGTATCAATCCCAAAAGTTCACTAACTCTTTCTCTGTTTCCAACAAACAGAGCTGTGGTCATCTTATCTTTGTGACATGACCGGCAAGTTTCACAAGATGTAAATTCAAACTAATTTAAATATACATCTATATGTAACTTCAGCCAGTCGGGTCGCATTGATATGACCTAGTCTACAATGCCTCAAGAAGGATTCATTCATTTCTGAACTCTTCCTCTTGTGTGTGTTCTGTATACTAAGAACTGTAGTTTGATTTAGAACGTCAATGCTTTTAGATAACGTGCCTGAACCGATCAACTCTTGATATAGGAAATGTTCAAAACATTATCCAACAATACAAAATTATATCCTTCTTTACTAATAAAGAGACTGATATGATTTTGTATATCAGGTTCGGTATCTAATAACATTTGTTCAGAATCAATGTATTCTGGTAATACAGGGTGATAGTGACCAACAGACTTGGCTGCAACACTTGCACCGTTTTCTGTCTCATGAAACTTATCACCCATTCTCAGTTCTCTACCTATCTGTAGCCCATGTAACAGATTACATATACGGGATCCTGATCTGGTATCACATACCCAGGACGTAAAGGATACTGAGAAACAGTTCTCTGTAATGAACACACCCGAAGAAGATGCATCAGCATGCACTTTCTTCGTTTGGGCGGCATGGGAATTCTGGTAATCCCCTATTTCCTGCTCTGTCTTATAACTATTATAAGTTGGAGCGGGACCAACGTTCCCCAGCTCAGTATAACAAGCGGGTTCGGTCAATATATCCGTTTTATTATCTTGATTAAGGCGTGATATGGTCACTATCTGGAGAGAGAGAGAAGAAAACACTCAGTGTATGCTCTTGCAAGATTAGATTGGTTATATAATATATCTAATCAGGATGTCTCCCACTGTTTTAATCAAATCTTCCTTCAAACCCTAAAAGGAAAGACTAGCCGGGATTAATTACACGCTACAAGTTCGCCAATCTTTCAGCCAGGCCAGTGTCGGTACTTTGAGGGAGGTCCCCCGTGCTTTCGCACGAACCTAATTAAAGTAAACCTCGTTTTCCCAGAGGCGTAACCCCGTTAACACCTTTCTAGACACCTACTTGATCGGCTAATTGTAATGTGTAAAACTCTCCCAGGAGTAACTCTTACTCGCAGCGGGTATCGGGATCCAACTATCTCATAGAAGGTATGCAATCTCATTGCAAATTTCAACACTTGAAATTCCCAATAATATTTTACCCCTAGCGTCCCATGACCTTGACGCAGGCCAACAAACCACAGTGCGCTAGTCAAGTTCAACCCGTCATTTCTTGATTGAATTATACCCACCCGCACGACCCTTGACGCAGGCCAACAAAGTCGTACGACTACCCTAATCCAATCTGCATCATATGCATAAACAGATAAATACTAGTTAGCTACTGCACACTACGCCTTGACGCAAGCCAACAAACGTAGCACGAATACTAAGTAGGACTTATCTGAAATGACGGAGGGCTACGACAGGTTTTTATGAAAACCCTTTGCGTAATGAACTTGATATCGTTGTAGAATCGAGTGATTTTAAATGGAGTGTTTTTGAGGCTTTTCTAGTTTTGCTAAAGGGGTCACTCCCGGTGAAGGGATCGTCGGCCCTTTCCTCATCGAATAAGGTGCAGGATATTTCACAAATATCACTATGCAAAGCAAGAACTATAGAAGCAATCAAAAAACAAACCGAGTTTGTAGCATCTGCCAGTTATTGCTAAAGGAGTCACTCCCGGTGAAGGGATCTCGGTCCTTTCCTTATCGAATAAGGTGCTGGATGTTCTACAAGGAACACCGCTATGCAAAGCAAGAACTAGAGCTACCAGTTTTATAAACAAGTTTCTACAACATCTTAGGTTTCTTTTATTTCATTAATCTCATTAATGAAGTCCCATTATATTATGCTTCCCAAGCATCTCTTTTGAAACGAAATCTGCAATATAACATATATCTCATATATATAATATAAACATTCGTCACAGGCAGTAATATGATCTCATCACAGAACATTGCAGCAGAAGAACATATATGAAATATTGGATATACTGGGACGTCCGTGTTTTCAATACGAGCCTGTATAAAACACGGATTCCATGATCGCGATGAATAGCCAAACCCACATCCCTAGACCCCTACGAGAGCGGCAAGCAACACTGCCAATTCTAGGGTTAGGAGACCCGGTCTCGACTCCTCGAGATGGTCTCCCACTGGACCCTAGAACCCGGTTACTTGTGCTCCCCGCCTTGGGTCTACCTAATGCGGAAAAGTAAATAATATACAACGGTGACATCTTCCGCTACTTGGAAGTGCCCCAATAAAAGAATATTACATACAAATGAATTTTACATGAATGAAAAAGAAAAACTCTCATCTCACATAAAACCCTCGGCTATTCAAACGCGACGATCCAATACAACATATCACAGCAACACATAATATCTCATATCATCAACGTAAGCAAGTATGCGTATCCCGATTGTCGTTTATGTATAGCAACGAAGCCGGCGATACACCACATACTACGCTTACGGTCACAGAAAAGAAAGTGTAAAACTACAACAGTTGGAATCCGCAACCTCCTTAGACATCGCATGCCTAACCAAATGAATTCCTTAGACATCGCATGCCTAACAATTATAAACTCCGCATTTTAGTCTCATTATCGAAAACTCTTTTCAATATCAAGTCGGGCAATTCAACAAGATTCCCGACGTCCTGATCGAATGCTCGTCGCAAACTTTAGTAGACGGCCGCACCCCCGATACCGTCGACGAAGTGCACCAAGGCGGAACACCGCTACCGGGAGCACCCGAACGGATGCTTTCGGCGACGGGGTTCTCCTACAGTCACTTGGTCGGGGCTATGGGGCGTAGCTGTCTATTAAGTTTACCCGGCGAGTATCCGCGTACACTACGTGATTGCGACAGACTTTTGATCACATCAAAATTCCGTGGCAACCGATCATCTGAGACTAAACTGCTAAATTTATAATATTCAAATCAGTTATCTCATAACTACATGTGGATTCCAATTATTGTATCACATTCCAGATAAATAGAAAAAAAAAGTTAAACTTTCCGATCGAATCATCAAGCACCCAAGATTTCCCCAATATATCTCAACACTTGAAATCAGTTTAAAAACATCCATCACATGCCACAGTACCAATGGTCCAGCCGTAGAAGGGTCAAGCCAACGCCTCACATGTGGCACGCCGTACTGCCCCAAACCCTAAGGTTCAAAGGGCAGTTCAAGACGGTCACATAATCGAGTTAAGGTTTGTTGTCTTCTAGAGGGTCCACCGAGTTACTTGCACGACTTAGAACATTCTTAAACACGAGAAAAAATCCAACTTTTGAAAAAATTTCCGACAGGGGAAAAAGTGAGTTATTGATATCCGTTCGAACTTTTTAACAGTTTCTAAAATTATCCGGACAAACTAAACAAAGTCATAATATTCGATCGAATCTTTAAGTCCCCAACACAACCCAGATAATTCAACAGTTGAATAAATATTAAAAATTCCCAGAAAACACAACATTAAAATATAGGAGTTACTGTGAAGAGCACGTGCCAAGAATCGACTATTTGGCCGCGGAACCGCCGCACATGCTGGGGTGGGGCCGCGGTTCCGCGGCGCTTTAGTTGACTTGCGCTCACGTGCTTCACAGTAATTCTTATAATTACCTGGTGTAATTTTTGGATATTTTTAATATGGAAAAATCACAGTTTTGAAAAAATTTCCAGAAAGTGGGTTTTATCGGGTTTTCCGGGTTCGATCGGACTTTAAACTTCGTCTAGACTACGCCTAAAGCTCTAGCTTGGCTCTGATACCACTGTAGGGTTGCTAGGCACGCGCACAAGGGTCTACGAGGCATCAACCATGCCCGATTTAAAATTTAGCCGTGCCGAACAACCCGAATACGGAACTTTAAACTAGAGATTAGGCGAAAACTAGCATGCTAAACACTTTAACACTAAGTGAGAGGGATTACAACCTTTGTAGATCCGGTCCTTCACTTCATATGCTCCGTGTTGTGTTCCCTTCGCTGCGATCATCGGGATCCGGACTCTCGAGAGGTTCCACGAAGAGAAAGATGCAACCTTTGCTTCCGATCTTCGATACTAAGATGATCTACCTTGAAGTTTCTTTATCACAAGCTAACACTCATGAAATGATGTGAACACCCTCATCTAAATGGCAAGGGAAGATGAGGATGATGAAATAGGATTTTTGCTCTCTTTATTTATATTTTTCTCACAATTATTCATCAGTTTGGAAAAATCAAGCAAGCTTTTTCATGAAGAGTGAAGGAAGAAAAAGATGTATAATAATGATAATGCTTTTGTGATGAATAGGAAAAGAATTAATATGATAGATAATGCAACCATGGTGAACTTAACCTTTGTTGAGAATTGACTAGGGTTAGGGTTTGGGTTGGGTTAAAGCATGAGTCACACACAAATATCTTTCACAAAACAAAAAGAAAACCTTCTAGAAACATCTAGAAAGTTTAACCCTAATCCAAACCTTAATCATGTTTAAACTCCACTAAACAAGTTTTATTATTTATCATATCATGTTACAATATTATATATCACATATATAATATTTATCGTAACAAAATAAAATAATACATTTAACATATATCGCATATATATCAATGTATTACTCGAGTGAGAAAAAGAATCTTTTAGTGAGCAAATATTAGTTAATGTCTTTTAATATATCATATATATTATTATACATTAAATTATCGAATCAACACTTGATCCGACAATCCGGCTATATCGCATATAATCGACTAATATTTATCCGTACCGATTCATCGAATCAACACTTGATCCGATGACCCGACTGATATCAAATATCGCGAGAATATAATACGGTATCACATATCGCATTATCCTCGGTCCCGCACATATCACATATGTGCTCCTACTCCGTTTTGCCTGAGTCAAGAAACCACTGTGTAGGACTCTAAAGAATCGTCAATACGCCGGCAGTAGGTGATGATCATATCAAACACCCACAAGCTGCAAGCGGTCAGCTAAACGTAACAGCTACCCAGGTATTGAGCGCTCAGAAGATCAACAAGCAAGCCTGTAACTTCTCCTGTGAATCCAAACAGTAACACTCCCGTATAGTCCGGTCTCGTCGTCTGATATGTTGCATATCTCGCCTAGGGGTGGTAAACGTCAGACCCCAGTAGCTGGATAAGTCGTGTCGATATGAGGTCTATAACAGTTCGAGAAACTACTGATAACACTTACCAGTAAATCTCAGCAACCTTGGCCAGGGATTTCCGGTTATAGCCAATCAAACACAGCACAACATCAACTCCCTATACCGGGAGAGACGAATCCCCTCCTATCGCTCATTGCCTCCATGTGATTCGGGAATGTACCCAAAAGCCATCTTTTTGCACGCCCTCTTGGACGTGGTATGATGGAAATCAAAGCACAGTGGGAACCACACAAGACTCTATGACGATCTCGGGTCAACAGACTACTCTGTATCAGTGTCACCGGAGAACTGCCATTTGACGTATGGTATAATACCATCTGGGAGTTCTCGGCGAGTCCGTCCAGTGTACCCAGTCTCTACTGAGCACCCGTACACCATCCTTGATGTCAAACACCGATGGATATGGGATCATCCATCGCCCATCATATGGGTCAAGATGCGTTTACGCTAGTCTACTCTGGTGTATCGATGCCCTGTCTCGATACACCCTCGACTAGGAACAGTTATAGGATGTACTCGTCGACTACCATGGCCCCACTAGTATGATCTCATCATAGTCCCAGTAGTCGAGTACATATCCTAAGGGCTTTATCAACATGTAATATAGAGACAATCAGAGTACATGTTAAGATAAAGTACAACCAGATAGCATACTATCACGTCGAGCAAGAAAGTCCTCCCTATATATGTCCTAGCATCCACTACAATATACATCGTATGTACAGTAATGGCCTCTAGGGCGTACATATAACTAACGGTAAATTCAAGAATCGATCGTGGATCCCTAATTTCGAGCGAACACAATCAAGAAAGCATCGCAACGAAACTAGGCTGTCGATTCTTCAATTTGCTAGGGTTTACAAAACTCGTAGGACTTAAGAATTGTTTTAAGATTTGTTACATCATCATTCTATTGATCGTCTCGACTCCTTTACGAGCGGAGTTTTACTCAAACATCACAACAAGAACTACAATCACAAATCGAGATCGAATCATGATGCAAGAATTTAAAGAAAGCAAGATTAAAGAATTTCACCTTTTATTTATATCAACAATTTCGTTACAATCGCTCAAGAACTACAAGAGGAAGAACTCGATCGTCGATTTGGCTTCGCTTGTCTCCTTGAGTCACGAATCGGCTTGGATCACTTGCTCGATTGAAGATCGGCTCGGCTCCTAAAAGGTTGAAGGCTTCTTGCTTGAATGGTACTCGGGATCTTGAATTTGGAATTGGATTTAGAATTTGGGGCTACAAGATGTGTCACTCAACTTGTAGATGGAATGGGGGGGATGAAGAATTGAACTAATGAACCATTTTTAACCTTAGATTTAGGCTCCCTTTTATAAGCTTTCATAACCCTAGATCTAGAATTCAAATTTCAAATTTCCCTCCAAAATGAACAACTTTTCCCTCCAAAATGAACTACCTCATTTGAATTTGAATTTTCCCTCCAAAATGAACTACCTCATTTGAATTTTCCCTCCAAAATGAGGTTGTTAGAAAGAATCTTCTAGAAGAAGTTTGTTAGAAGGAATATTCTAGAATGAGGTCGTTACAAGGAGGCTTCTAGAAGAAGGTTGTTATAAGGAGGCTTCTAGAAGAAGTTAGTTGGAGGGAGGCTTCTAGAACTAGGTTGTTAGGCCGAGCCTTCTAGATGAAGCCACGTGGAGTTTCTGGAGAGTTCTGGAAGCTTTGCCGTTAGAAATAAGCACATGGGGAAAATCTTCTTCTCTGCTGACGTCATCATGCCACGGATCCGCGGCGGGAAGCGCCCATTGGCCTTGAATAAATTTATGGAATTTTACTGCCAGATCACCAGACTTAGACTTGGTGTAATTTTGATCAGCACTTTTGACAATTTGGCTCGGTTCTGGAATTTCCTGCACAGACTTCGAAATAAGTGTTGCGCTACAAGAATGATGCGATGCCATGTTAAACAGTCAATTTCCTTTATAGTGCCGGTTTTAGAGTCTAACACATGTAATCTGATATTTAACGACTGATTTGCTAATATGTGCTATATGAATGCCGAACACTTCTAGATGAGTGCAAATGATAGGGAAATTGCCGTGTTAAAAATACATTATTTTCGACTGATCAGGGGACTCTAAAGACTCGCCAATCCCTTGGCTGTGGATTTAACCACTAGCACGTCAGAGGTATTAGCCACACGTAACGGGCTACGAGGTATTGACCAAAAGGAACGTCGATGAGCGAACTCATCCTGACACCCTACTGAGCCTGTCAGTGACAATATCCGTACAGTCCGGTCCGTTCGTCTTTGAGCATCGCATGGCGGGCGTAGGGGGTTGGTAAAAGTCAGACCCCCAAAAGCGGTACAAGTCGTGTCGGAGTGTAGCCCAGAACACCCTGAGATACTACTGGAATACCTACCAGTAAATCTCCTGCCTTGGCTAAGGACTTCGTGTAATGGCTCTCCTAGACACAGCGCGACCTCACCCCAATACCGGGAGAGACGAACCCCTGCAGATCCGCTCACTGCCTCCATGTGGCTCAGGACTGTACCCAACTAAAACCTGTTTGTACGTCTCCTTTGAGCATGGTAGGGTAGTAATCAAAGTACAGTGGGAACTCACACGAGACAAATGACGATCTCAGGTCGATGAACTAACCTGTACACATGTCACCAGAGAACTGCTATCTGACGTCAGGTATAAGACCAACTAGCATGTTCCCGGCGAGTCCTGTCCGGTGTACTCATAACAGAATGAGCACCTGTATACATCTTAGGTAATCCAACTGACACTAGTGGCTTGTGAGACCGGCCACCGCCCCTCATCGGGGTCTCGACTGTATACACTAGTCTACTCTGGAGTATCGATGCCCTGTCTCGAAACTCCCACGACTAGGGACCTCTTAAGGATGTGCTTATAGACCCCAGCTCCCACGTATATGATCGCCCTCATACTGCTGGTCGTCAAGCAAGAATCCTAAGGGCTCTATCAACGTGTAATAGTGACCTGTAAGGTCACCTGAAGCAGTACACGATGATAAAGATAAACTAGATAGCATACTATCATCTTGAGTAAGACTGTCCTACTGGGACAAGTCCTCCCTCAATCATTACAATCACGTGCCTGTGATCCAATAATTGACTCTGAGGGCACTATCTCCAACAATCTCCCACTTGCACTCAAGGCTAATTATTGCG
Organism: Agapanthus africanus; assembly: GCA_030015575.1. Classification (NCBI taxonomy): domain Eukaryota; kingdom Viridiplantae; phylum Streptophyta; class Magnoliopsida; order Asparagales; family Amaryllidaceae; genus Agapanthus; species Agapanthus africanus. Next base: position 176,475,770 of record CM057339.1, on the reverse strand, counting down.
ATGTCGCATACTCACAGCCCGTGTGATACCGAACACCCAATTCCTCTACTAATCAGTCTCACAAAAACCCGGTTGCGAAACTATTGCGTTCGAGGAATAGCCTCAGTGGATGGATCCGCCTGGATGTTTCTTTCTATGTCTCTCTATATCTCAAGTTCGTGGAGAAAAACCATCTCCCGAAATGAGCAATACCTGTCTTAGAATGTGTCTGGATATCTGATGGGACCTAGTTCATAAATGAACTCCAAATCCAAACTTTTTAGACTGTATCGTCAACTGAACTTAATCAGTATCCTGCACCATGCCTCCCTCAGTATCCGCCTGGACCACCTGTCCAAAATACTGCCCCTTGTCAGAGGGAAAACTACAACTCTGACAGCCACTCTGCCATCCAGGTCACCTTGGAAGCCTGGAGTGATAACCGTCCCTCAAAAGAGGCTGTTGTTATCATATCCCTAGAACATCCACTTGTGTTCTAAAACTGCTTCCGACCGTTTCTCCAGGATTGGATTAATATCAACTTATTGCATCCGCTGTGAAAACAACATCTGGTGTGGAACTCATGATCGACTCAATTGACTAAGCAAGTGATCTGCCAATCATGCACATCTCTCTCCCCTTTAGTCTGTAAGACACCTTTAGAGAGGGTGACTCCATCACATGCAGGTACACCACCATGCCAGAAGTCGTCCATTCTAAATACCTTTAGAATGTTGTCTAAGTACCCAGATTGGGAAACTACCTCTAAAACCATAGATCTAGTAACCAGAATGTCTGATATAATCTCCAAGTCATTTGTGGAGAAACCACTGTGTGACAACCAAAGTATAACCGATCGTAGTATAGGAATATCACTTCCTACTCTGTGTATGTCATCCAAATACCAGGACATCATACCCTACTACCTTCTTAACAGATCCATCCCCTATTCTGATGAAGTCAAACCTATGACTGTCACATCAGAAATAGATGATCTATCTCCGCTATATCTGCTTTAGTATATAAATAGATATAAGCCACTTGTCCACCAATGCTTCCGCTTCTCCCACTGACTACGACAACCCTCTGGCAAAGTCATATACACGTACACTTCTAAAGCTAGTTTAGAACGACTCTATACTCATCCTCTTGTCGGGTCTCGCAGCCTGGAACAATAGCAATGGCAAGTCTGGGTAAACAAGAACCTCCCTGTCACCGTCCTTGAGGCTACCGGAGTACCCCTCGGGTGCCTGAGGTTACCCACCGTATCTGCGGAGTGGCCAATGGAATGTTAAGCCAGATTGAATCTTTAGGTTCTTATCAAATTTTCAGTAATCGTTTGCGGTTCTGGAATCACTTCCAGTTCTACCATACTCCCACTACTGTTTTCTGAAAAAATCCATTTTTATTAAAACTGTGGCGAGTCTAGAACAATATCACTATTGATCTTCCAGATGGTAGAAAGTCAACCCTCGTCATAGCCTGGGTCAACCCACAAACAGCCATTACAGAAACGCGCCTAGAGTTATCCAGAGTCTGGTTTTAAGCATAAGCTGGACAACTTCCCGTACCTTAACAACGTTAAGATATGAACTGTTCTATATCCAATATAGAACCAGATGCACTGATTTAATTGAACCAGATTCAAATCATGCAGCTGTTTCCAGTGCATGTCAACTAAATAGAAGGAGGCCGATCAGCATTACTCAACTTCGGAGTGCTTCCAATTATGAGTAATCTGAAAGAGAAGCAAGTTCTTTAATCATTACTATCAACTGAATACCCTACACAAGTATCTACATCTTCGATCACCTTGAAGAATCCCGATACTTACAACACCTGGTTCTTTACTTTATTCATATACCTATAACTTCTCAAAACTCAGACCTTGTGTTTCTATGAAACACTTGTCTAAGAACTAGAGAAGTCATAAGTAAACCGAATATAGTACGAGGACCAACTCCTCTATCCTAATGGACACTGGACAACATACAATACTTTGTATAAGTCCTTTGAGTCTAATAACTCACTCCCTGTGTGTCGTAGGTTGAAAACTGTACATATGGTTAAGAAGAATTACACCGCTGTTTAATACTCCTTACCTAACCATTGACTGATATAGGTAAATGTCATCAACATAATTTCAAAAAGGTATATCTCGCTCTATAAAAATAGACATATAGATATATCAATTTGAAATTGGTGCATGACAGCGGATATTCAAAACCAAATATTTGCCGTCCGGCAAACAACCCAGGTGACTTTCCCAATATCACCGATTACAACGAATTCCGATATAATGAGGATGATCACCTAATTCCCAATAACTTACTCCCACCCATCATCTGTAAACCATACAGATGTGAGAATCATACCTGGTAAATACATACCCTGGAGCAAGATCTGATTGGGAAATCGGTTTTCTTTTAACAGTACACAGCGAAACTGAAATATTAAAATGTTTCGATGGGGTATCCCGGTATTCTAGTAATGCCTCTTCCATTATCCAGATTCACAACTGTAACCGTGTAATTCTTTGCCATCTTTCCAAATCCCTTTAATTGTCTTTAGTCATTACCTTCTGCACATCCTCTTAGGCTAAATGGTTTTCTTCCTTCCCTACCGTTCGGCACCAGCCTATGGTTTGGAAGAAGACTATCCAATAAGCATAATGGGTGTACTGTCCTAATCCTAGGAGCACTTGCAATGCGAGAGAAGGTGAAGATAAAAGACAACCGAATAAACCTTATTCCTATTTCTCCTGAACCAGAATCCGTCCCCGAACTGGAACAAGTTCCTTTCGAGTTCGTATATAACATAACGATGGAGTATCCAATAAACTGTGGATCTTCGTAGTGATACGGAGTGTCCTAGAGAAATACAAAGGTGATTTAGGATTGGCGAAGAAATACTTGGTTTGGTCGTGAATAGCAGTCGCAATTTACTTTGCCCTCTTTCTAATCCCTTGATATGTCTTTACTTAATACTTTCTGTACACCATCGTTAGGCTAATTGGTTTTCTTCCTTCCCTACCGGTCGACACCTGCCTATGGTTTGGAAGAAGACTATCCAATTTGCGTAATAGGTGTACTATCTCCTAAACAAAGGAGTACTCGCAACCTGAGAGAGGGTAAAAAGAAAGACAACTGAATAGTCCTATTCGTTTTCTCCAGAACCGGAAACCATCCTCGAATAAATTCATTCGAGTTCATTTCTAACCATACGATGGTTTTGTCCAATGGAAGTGGACGTTCGTAGTAATACGGGGTGTCCTGGAGAAAAGGGTAAAAGTAGGAGTGGCAATGAGGTTTGCAACTCTGACAATCCAAAAGCCAGCGTTAAGAAGGTTCGATTAATTTTGGTCTTTGAGTCATAGTCTAGGGTCGGGTCAATGGTCGCTGCCAAAGAGAGAGAGAAAAGAAACACTCAGCGTGCACTCTAACCTAGATCAGAATGGTTATCACTTTATCTAATCTGGAAACCTCCCACTGTACCGTCAAATTCTCCTCCAAACCTGAAAGAAGAATTAGTCGGGATCACCCGAGGAGTAAACCAACTCATCAGTGGGAATCGGGATCCAACTATCATCGCATGATAACGTGACGGAATCCGCTCACGTTATCACACTCCAGAAGGTATGCGCATATCTGGCAAGTTTCAGTTTCTTTAGAAACTCCCGATATGGATTTTTTTTCCCATGCTCTTATGACCTTGACTTTGGCCAACATATCATAAGTCACATGTCAAGTTCTGCCCGTCATTCTCCAGGTTAATTTGAACCCACTTGTACATACCCTTGACTTTGGCCAAAATAGTAGTACGACTGTCCCAAACCAACGCATCTATCTATGCTGCATATGAATACCCAATAGCTACCAATCACTGTGCCTTGACTTTGGCCAACATACACAGCTTGAATACTTATTGACTATACATATGAAACGACGGAGGGCTACGAATCGTTTCTGGCGAAAACCTTTAACGTAATGAACTTGATATCGTTGAAGGAATCGGATAGCTTTTAAAAATATAGTGACGAAAACCTTTGCTAAAGAGGTCACTCCCGGTGAAGGGATCTCGGCTCTTTCCCCGTAGAATGAGGTGCAGGATATTCCAACTGAATACCACGATGCAAAGAAAAATTAATCGGCTATAGTGAAGTTATTGCCTGGACGCAAACTTCTGTCCAAGGGGTCACTCCCGGTGAAGGGATCTCGGCCCTTGCCTCGTCGACTGAGGAGCTGGATATTCATAACCGAATACCACTGTGCAAAACAAAAGAGAACGCCCTTGCAATAATAGCTTTTTGAAAAGTGTTCCAACAACATCAGAATAGGTTTGTTTAACTTGCATTGATCCGAATCAATGCAGTCCCATCAATTGATCACACCAATAAAGAACGAAAATAATGATGTACGTATATGCCATCCGCATTCGCCACTGGGTCCCGTCATCACCCGTTAGGTTACTTAACTAACGACAGAGCGAGGACTGGACTAGCGCGGATGCAAAACATATACAATATCTACTAGTATATATATATATATCAATATATAAAATTTCGCTCAAGGCGTGATAAAATGCAACATCACAGAACAATACAGATATCTGGGATCCCCGGGTTTCATAGAGCCGCTACTGAAACCCGACGTTCCCCTAGTCGTGTGGATAGCCTGTGCAATGAAATCCTAGACCCCTACGGGCGCGGCAAGTTACCCGCCAAAACCTGAAGTGAGGCAGCCCCCTTCAGCAACGTGAATAGACCACCCATCACTTCACCTAATCCGGTAACTTGGGCACCCCTCCTGGGTCAACCTGTACCCCCTACGAGTGCGGCGAATAGCCCGCCAATTCCAGAGTAAAGCCCCCTTCGTCTCAATGCCATGAGATGCGGGCCCGTTGCCCTCTAGAACCCGGCTATCCGTGCACCCCACCTTGGGGTAATCCCAGTACAGAAAGTAAAATATACATACAACGGGTACATCGACCTCACCCCGGTTGTGCCCCAAAAGAATAATATACAAACAGGCAGTGACGGAAGTCCACATATCGGACGCTCGCCCCGCAATATCAAATGTACATAATAAACCAAACTGTACTAACATTGCATCCAGGCTATCCCCCACGACCAATCAGCAAAATCACAACACAGAACATCAACGTGAATGTCACGTTCGTAAATCCGTCTAAAAGGGCTATAGCGGTTAGACAAGATTTATCGATCATGTGACATTCACGGTCGCAGATATAATGTAAATACTGTGAACAAACACGTTTAAAATTTTCGATCGGCTAAATTTTCCCAAGTGGGCCCTAAGCACAACTGTAGCACTCAAAAACATCTGGGCCCAAAAAGAATATACCAGAAACCCTATTTCCATGTCAGTAGACCACTGTAGAAATTTGGTGCGGTTTGGCCACAAAACGGCGGCGGTTCCGCGGCCAAAACGTGGTTTTGGCCGCTGAACCGCCGCTCTACAGTAATATCAGCCGACCAAATTTTCACAGAATGCATAAAAAATCCTGCACGTATTTTTCCAATATACCAAATAATTTATAGAGCAAGGAAAAATTCGACAAAAAGTGCGACATGGAAATGTGGTTTTTGGAAAATCCGATCGATCGAACTTGTAAACACGTTAGGGCAAGCTAGACTAGGTTAATGGCGTGGCTTTGATACCATGTAAGTGCACGGCGGCGCCCCGGCCGTCAATCCGACGCCGGAATGCGGAAACGAAACTTTACAAAACTTTTGAACCGGCACCACCGTGCACTATAAATCCCGGATCGGGCCATTAACATAGTCCTAGCTAACTAGAGAATGGGTAGAGAGATATACCGAGCGATCCGTGTCCTTCGGTCTTCTCGTCGTCGTCCCGATCTCCCCGCGGAATCTCCGGTCTTCATCTCCTTATCGGAAGGGCACCACATCGCCGGGTTCATTTACGGGCTCCCACCTCTGGACCGAGGCAACTCGGGCACGAAGTTGGCGAGCCGACGTGCCCAAGAATTGCTGTAGAATAAGTGTAGTGCTCTTTGTCTCTTGGGGTTACTAGAAGTTTCCTTTTGGTGGAAGAGAAGAAATGAACTTTTGGAGGAGGAGCTATGGGATTTTTGTGAAGCCAAAAGATCAAAAATCCCCTACCAAAATTTTGGGACAGCCACCCCTTCTTGTGGCCGGCCATGCAACCAAGAGAGAATGAGAGGAAAGTGTGTGTGTATCAAAAAGAGAGTGAGTCCAATAATGCAAGAGAGAGAAAGGGTTATCATGAGAAGAAATGACCACTAGCTTAATCCAACACTCCATCAACAATTATGAAAACCATGTCCCCACAAAAGTCAAGCCATGATGAAGTCAAGAAGTCAAATGATGGTGCAACCATCATGAAGCATCAATATGCAAAGACCACCCTCCACAATGCTAATTTGCACAATTGCAAATAAACCCTCCTCCACCATTTTTCAGCCAAGGAAAGATACAAAGGAAAATGGCCGAAACGGAATGCAAACTGGCAACTTCAGAAAACTGATCCCGTAATAAATTACAGAAAAACCTCGCTACTGTATATACATACATGCATTTGTATTGCGACTGAATACAAATACAATGAGACAAAATCTACACTTTACAATACTAGGATCCGGCTTAAACCAAAGCCCGCTAGTATTATCCGTCCGATCATGACCCGTGCAATACCGCACGCACATGATCGAGCCCTGCCATATCTCCATACGGCCTCTACAGCGTTTCGCCCGAAACTTGAGAAAACGGTCTATGGGGGACTCTAAAGACTCGCCAATCGTTTGGCTGTGGATTTAACCACTAGCACGTCAGAGGTATTAGCCATACGTAACGGGCTACCTGGTATTGACCAAAAGGGACGTCGATGAGCGAACTCATCCTGACACCCTACTGAGCCTGTCAGTGACAATATTCGTACAGTCCGGTCCGTTCGTTTATGAGCATCGCATAGCGGGCCTAGGGGGGTGGTAAAAGTCAGACCACCAAAAGCGGTACAAGTCATGTCGGAGTGTAGCCCAGAACACCCTGAGATACTACTGGAATACCTACCAGTAAATCTCCTTCCTTGGCCAAGGACTTCGTGTAATGGCTCTCCTAGACACAGCGCGACCTCACCCCCAATACCGGGAGAGACGAACCCCTGCAGATCCACTCACTGCCTCCATGTGGCTCGGAACTGTACCCAACTAAAACCTGTTTGCACGTCTCCTTTGAGCGTGGTAGGGTAGTAATCAAAGTACAGTGGGAACTCACACGAGAAAAATGACGATCTCAGGTCGATGAACTAACCTGTACACATGTCACCATGGAACTGCTATCTGACGTCAGGTATAAGACAAACTAGCATGTTCCCAGCGAGTCCTGTCTGGTGTACTCATAACCCAATGAGCACCTGTATACATCTTAGGTGATCCAACTGACACTGGTGGCTTGTAAGACCAGCTACCGCCCCTCGTCGGGGTCTCGCCTGTATACACTAGTCTACTCTGGAGTATCGATGCCCTGTCTCGAAACTTCCACGACTAGGGACCTCTTAAGGATGTGCTTATAGACCCCAGCTCCTACGTATATGATCGCCCTCATACTGCTGGTCGTCAAGCAAGAATCCTAAGGGCTCTATCAACATGTAATAGTGACCTGTAAGGTCACCTGAAGCAGTACACGATGATAAAGATAAACCAGATAGCATACTATCATCTTGAGTAAGACTGTCCTACTAGGACAGGTCCTCCCTCAATCATTGCAATCGCGTGCCTGTGATCCAATAATTGACTCTAAGGGCACTATCTCCAACACCTTGCGCATAGGTATGTTCCTGTACTTCTTTGTAATATTTCATATTGCTTCCATACATATATATGTATCCTTATCCTTGTACAAAACTTTGCAAGGACTTCGGCGGCGGCGGAGGCTCTAAGCCGCGATTTGATTGTAGATCCTGCTGATATCCCCAGTGAAACACCAATCAGTGTGGAGGGGGTCGATGCAACCGTCGCTCTTGTGACGGAGTCTTCCTCGGTGGTTTCCGCTCCCTAAGCGCTTGCTCCCTCGGAGGAGGCATCTTCGTCGGTCGCCGCTCCAATGGATCTTTCTAGGGGCGGCTCGGAGACTAGGGTACAGGTAGTAGAGGCTACCGTCCTTTCGTTGGAGCCTGCAGTGGCAGCCGTTGCTCCTCGCTCAGAAGCCCTTACGCTAGTTCGCGTCCCCGATGATGTGCCTGAGGTCACGGAGGAGGCCGCTGAAGCTGTTATCCCTCCAACTCAGAATGGGAGGAGCGTCGAAGGTAGCCTTCTATATTTTAAATTAGTAATCTTTCCATTATCTGAACCTTTCTGTCTTTTCAGAATAGCGCGGATTGGCGGCATCTATTGCTGATCTGTCTCCCATGCAGTCTTTTCAGTGCCTGTTGGAGATGGCTGCTCCGCAAGCGATATCTCCTCAGCGCATCGTCCTCTCTTCTGGGCAAGGTCCGTGTTGTTTATCATCTTTTCACAGCATTATTACTATTTCATAAAATGACATTGGTGTCTTTTACAGTTCTGGAGGCCAACGACGAGGTTGAGATTCTTGAACGGCCTGGGGAGCCTTCAGATCCCTCTTGCATGACTGTGGGTAAGTAAAGTCACAACGTTGTTCCTGTTGTTCTTTTGCTTAGACGTTTAGCTGACTGTTTATAAATTTGAACAGCTCTGCCAGTTCTCACCACGCTGGAGTCTCGCATCCCCATGCCACCCGGCCCCTATGCTCTGCGAGCCTCGGAACAGATGGCCATGTTAAGCCTCGATTCCCTGTCATCCCTAATTGAGGAACTCCACGCTGGCAGTCTAATCACGGCCGAAGCGTTTGCTGCTAAAGCTAACGGCTCTCTTCCCTTTCTTTCCACCTATCATAGTGAAACAGTGGTGTAAGTCTGGGTTGAGTTTTGTCGGCAGGTGGAGGCTTGCTTGCATGTTCTTGAATGTACACGCCTATCTTCTGAGGTTGTGGCTGCGAAGGCGAGCTTACAGGGTCTAATTGAGCGGTGTGCGGCGAATATGATATTATGCGAAAAGAGGCTCGGCCGCAAGTTTTCGGAAAGGGAGCTGGCTTCTAAAGCGCTGAGGGAGCTTTAAGCCAGCCTTATGGCCAAGGCCAATAAAGCGTATGAAATTAGGCGAGTGCTTCAAGAAGCCATCAAGGAGGTGGTAGCCATTGATAAAGCCACCGTGTTCACTTGTGAAATGGTTGAGGCCCATAAGGCTACTGAAAATGAGCTTGAAGGTCGGCTCTCCTCATACCAGGCCCAACAGGCTCAAGCGGAGGCCCGTCTCTTGACGATACTGAACCATGAAGGCGAGGCCCAGTGAAAGAGGGACGAACTGGCTAATCTATTAAATCGCCCGCCGACTTGAAGAATTGTATATATATATATTTCCATTCTTCCTTTTTACATACTCCTGAATGAGAGTGTATTTTTTTTGTTCTTTCACGAATTGTACTTTGTATTCATTTTGATTCATGAATAAAAGACATATTTTTCTTCACGATGGTGAGTCCCTTTTAGTAAATGTATTTTGTGGATAGTCTATCTCGATTTCTTTGCAGGACAACGATGGCTTAGGATTCAGGATTAAGATCTGCCTCCTAAGACTTTTCAACTTCATGAGTCGTGAGGGTCTCATAAAGAATTTTCTCCCTACAGGTCGAGAGGATCCCGTACGTGTAATTTTTCCTTAAGAATCGTGAGAATTCCTAAGCGTGTTTTCTCTTGCAAGTCATAAGGATCTCACAAGAGAATTTTCTCCCTTACGAGTCGTCGGGACCCGCAAGTGATGGGTGAGGTTACCCTTATCTGCATTTCATGGAGTCAGGAGTTGCTCTAGATGCTTCCCAAGGGGTCATTGCCGTGTTCTGCGAGGACCAGGCTCCACTCTTGATGCTTCACACGGGGCCAGGATTGACATATTCCGCGTTCCACGTAACCAGGAATTTTGCTATGGATGCTTCCCATAGGGTCATTGCCGTGTTCTACGAGGACCAGGTTCCGCTCTGGATGCTTCACACGGGGTCGTTGCTGTGCTCTGCGAGGACCAGGATCCGCTCTGGACATTTCCCACGGGGTCAGGACTGACATAAGCCGCGTTCCACGTAACCAGGAATTTTGCTCTGGATGCTTCCCACGGGGTCATTGCCGTGTTCTGTGAGGACCAGGCTCCGCTCTGGATGCTTCACACAGGGTCATTGCCGTGCTCTGCGAGGACCAGGATCCGCTCTGGACGTTTCCCATGGGGTCAGGATTGACATAAGCCGCGTTCCACGTAACCAGGAATTTTGCTCTGGATGCTTCCTACAGGGTCATTGCCGTGTTCTGCGAGGACAGGCTCCACTCTGGATGCTTCACACAGGGTCGTTTCCATGCTCTGTGAGGACCAGGATCCACTCTGGATGCTTCACACGGGGTCGTTGCCGTGCTCTGCGAGGACCAGGATTCGCTCTGGACTTTTCCCATGGGGTCAGGATTGACATAAGCTGCGTTCCACGTAACCAGGAATTTTGCTCTGGATGCTTCCCACGGGGTCATTGCCGTGTTCTGCGAGGACCAGGCTCCGCTCTGGATGCTTCACACGGGATCGTTGCCGTGCTCTGCGAGGACCAGGATCCTCTCTGGACATTTCCCACAGGGTCAGGATTGACATAAGCCGCGTTCCACGTAACCAGGAATTTTGCTCTGGATGCTTCCCACGGGGTCATTGCCGTGTTCTGCGAGGACCAGGCTCCGCTATGGATGCTCCACACGGGGTCGTTGCCATGCTCTGTGAGGACCAGGATCTGCTCTGGACGTTTCCCACAGGGTTAGGATTGACATAAGCCGCGTTCCACGTAACCAGGAATTTTGCTCTGGATGCTTCCCACGGGGTCATTGCCGTGTTCTGCGAGGTCCATGCTCTGCTCTAGATGCTTCACACAGGGTCATTGCCATGCTCTGCGATGACCAGGATCCGCTCTGGACGTTTCCCACGGGGTCAAGATTGACATAAGCCGCGTTCCACGTAACCAGGAATTTTGCTCTGGATGCTTCCCATGGGGTCATTGCCGTGTTCTGCGAGGACCAGGCTCCGCTCTGGATGATTCACACGGGGTCGTTGCCGTGGTCTACGAGGACCAGGATCCGCTCTCGACGTTTCCCACGGGGTCAGGATTGACATAAGCCGCGTTCCACGTGACCGGGAAGGGTTGACTTTACCCGCATTTCATGGAGTCGGGGTTTGACTCTCGGTCATCTGTGCACCGCCGAGTCATAGAATTGGGAGTTGCCGGTGTTCCGCTTTTCTTGATGTTGTGTCTGTTGTAATGAGACGGATGTTAAGATGATCTCCAGGCTATCTGTGAACCGTCAAGATTCGACTTTTTCTTCTGATGAGGCCTGGGGAGGAAAGGTGTGATTCCCTCTTTGTTTGTGCCCCTGGATTGTATACAGGGATTGATGTGATATCACCTGTAGGGCATAAATTTCATTCATTTTTTTTATTTCTTTCCTCGATGCTTTATCATTTCAGCTTTTATATCGCGAAGGTCGCGATTACCCAATCATTTCGGCTATTTTGCATGCATATATTTTTACTTGCTGATTTTGTTTGCAAGTTGCCCCATCATTTCGGCTATTTCGTATGCATGTGTGGTTTGCTAGCTTTTTTTTCGCTGCAAGCTTGGAATTAGACACCGATTTCGGCATCAGCACCGCTACAACTGGGATATGGCCATGAGCGAATCATCATTTGTCTCTGTCGATGTCGAACAAAGGTGGCTTAGTAAATAGGTTTAAGATCCTATCGACTAAGGCTTTTGACTTCATGAGCCGTAAGGGACCCATAAAGGCATTTCTCCCTACAAGTTGTGAGGATCTCGTAGGTGCATTTTCTCCCTAGGAATCGTGAGGATTCCTAAGTGCATGATCTCTTATAAGTCGTAAGGATCTTACAAGAGTGCTTTCTCCTTATAACTCGAGAGGGCTTATAAGGGGTGTTCACCGTGTAGACATATCCTTAGTCACGGATGGGACTTTGTTAGGGAAATGTTTATTCGCGCCCGTGGATTGTATACAAGGGTCAGCATTGAGCCGCTTGTAGGGCAGTGTTGGAGGTTGTGGTGGCTGCTTAAGAACGGGTTCAGATCCCTGTAGCTTAAGACTTTCGAATCTTATGAGCCGTGAGGGTCTCATAAGAGGGTTCTCCTTACGAGTCGTGAGGATCTCGCAAGTGTAATTTCTCTTTAGGAATCATGGGGATCCCTAAGTGTGTTGCTCCTTTGTGGGTCGTAAGGATCTCACGCGGGTGGTTTCTCCTTACAGGGTCGAGAGGACCTTGCAAGTGTCTTTTAATGAGATTGCGCCCTTTCGGGTTTTCACAAAACTTGCCGGTAGCCCTGCTGTTTTTACTCACGGAGTCCTTTCGAGTTTTCATCCGTGCCCTTTTCGCTTATGGACATACCGTTTTTTCTTTTTCTTTCTTCTTCTTTTTTCTATTCTTTTTTTTTTTGTGTCAGCCTTGAGATGCTGCAGTCTACAGTAGTTTATCGACGTCTCGGTCAACAGCTAGTTTTAGGACATAGTAGTCTATCGTTAGTTTAAGGACGTTTTGGTCCGTTGTTAGTTTAAGGACGTTTCGGTCCGTTGTTAGTTTTAGGACATTTCAGTCCGTTGTTAGTTTAAGGACGTTTTGGTCCATTGTTCGGCTACTACTTATAGAGTTTGGGATTAGGAAGATAGCGAGCGGACATAGTCGTCGTCATCTATCATTGACCTAAGCCGTGACTCGTCAAGCGTAGTACTTCTTCACGAAGCGACCGTTTATTGGCCTGAAAGGTCTTTCACCATGCATGTCCATGAGTAGATAGGCCCCACCCTAGTAGACCTTGTCTATGATATACAGGCCTTCATAGTTCGGCTCGAATTTCCCCCGTTTGGTACGATTGGGGATCATAGGTCTTTTGACCACTAGCACGAGTTCGCCTTGGCGGAATGTCTTCAGACTAGTCAATCTTTCGTATGAGCGCGTCATCTTTGCTTTATAAGCCTCCAGATTTTGTTGCGCTATGAGCCGGGTTTCATCAAGGGCATCGAGATCCTCAAGACGAAGGTGAGCATTCTCTTCGTCCGTTAGCTCGTAATGAACAGCCACTTGTAAAGAGGGTATCTCTATCTCGAGAGGGAGTACCGCCTCTGTACCGAAAACCAATGCGTATGGCGTTGTGTTCGTGGCCGTTTTGAACATAGTTCGATACGCCCAGAGAGCTTCATGCAGTCTCTCATGCCAGTCCTTCTTATTTCGAGACACCGTCTTTTTCATGATCTTCGTTAAGGTCTTGTTGAAAGCTTCAGCTAGACCGTTAGCTCAGGGATTATAGACTGAGGAGTATCTCCAGTCTATATCATGCTGCTGTGCGAAGCGGCTGATTTTGTGGCTTCTGTAGGCTGGCCCGTTATCGGAGATGATCCGTCTCGGAGTTCCAAACCGATAAATGACGTGTGTCTTGAAGAAATGGAGGATATTCTCCATCTTCACTTCCCTCAGCGGTACTGCTTCTGCCCATTTGGAGAAGTAATCAGTTGTCGCCAGAATGAATCGATGTCCTCTGGACGATGCTGGCTCAATGGGGCCGATTATGTCAGTTCCCCACATTTCAAACGGCCAGCTAGCCACTGTTGGATGTAGTGGATTTGGATGCTGATGAATAAAGTCCCCGTGAATCTGGCACGAGTGGCATTGCTTCTCATACTCGACGCAGTCCTGGATCATCGTGGGCCAATAGTAGCTCATCCTTTTGATTTTCAGCTTCATCTTCGGGCCGGCTTGGTGAGAACCGCAGAGTCCGTCGTGAGTTTCTTGGATGACTCTCTTTGCCTCTTCAGGTCCCAGGCATCTTAGCCACAGAGAATCAAATGACCTTTTACATAGAGTATCATTGACGAAGGCAAAAGATAATGCTCGCTTCATGAGCTGATGTTTTGAGGATGCATCTTCAGGCGTTCGACGGGATTTGACGTAATCTATGAAGACTTCCCTCCAATCCATATCCTTTTCCTGGTCTTTTATTTGCAGGGCCGTTTGCTTGGTCGTTCCTTTTTATCCGGACGACTCCGGAGATATTTCTTCCGGTGCAAGAACCCGACGGCTTTGCACAATGATCCTCACGTCATTGAGGTTCTCGTCAGCCAGTTCTTTAGCGAGCTTGGCTAATGCATCCGCCTTGCTATTTTCCATACGCGGTATGCTTTCCAAGGTGTAGGAAGGAATTTGAGCCAGCAGTTGTTGTACTTTCTCGCCGTACTTCACCAACTCAGGCTTGCACGTCTTATAGTCGCCATTTACTTGACTAACGACCAGTTGGGAGTCTCCGTATATGAGGAGGTTTTCAATTCCCATATCGATGGCGATCTCGAGACCTGCTATCAAAGCTTCGTATTCGGCTTCATTATTCGTCCTCGGCTCTGTTAAGGAGAAGGCAAACCGCATTATCCCTCCTTGTGGAGTCACGAAGATAAGGCCTACCCTTGATTTGATTATAGGGGTGCTCTGTTTACGCTTCTTCATGGAAGAGGATCCATCAAAATAGAGTTCCCATCGGGTATCATTCCCGTCGATCGTGTCAAACGCATGTTCGTCTAGCAATTCGCAGTTCAAAGGAGAACGGCGGGTATCGGGTGATCGGCGAGGAAGTCGGCGATAGCCTGGCCTTTCACTGCCTTAAAAGGTCGATAAGTTATCGAGAACTCCATCAAGAGTAGGGCCTATTTAGCAAGCCGTCCTATTAATATGGCCTTCGACATCAAGTATTTGAGAGGATCCACTTTTGATCTGAGATGGACCTCATGTGCCAACGCATAGTGTCTGAGCTTCGTTATTGTGAAGATCAACGCCAGGCAGTGTTTTTCGATGGAGGAGTAGTTGCTTTCTGCCACCAATAGAACTCGACTCAAATAGTAGAGGGCTCTCTCCTTCCCTTGGTCGTTCTCTTATGCCCATAGCTCGCCTAAAAAACCTTCGAGGGCTGTTGTATAAAGAATGGGAGGCTTTCCCTTGACCGGAGCGGCCAGTACTGGAGGATTCTGAAGGTACTGCTTGATTTTGTCCAGCGCGTTTTGGCATTTGCGATCTCAGACGAAAGGGGTTCCCTTTTTCATCAGGTGACTGTAAGGACGGCACTTGCCTGAGAGATTGGCTATAAATCGCCGGATATACGCGAGCTTCCCTTGGAGAGATCGCAAATGCTTGAGAGTCCTTGGCGGGGGCATTTCCATAATCCCCTTGATCTTTGACGGATCTATCTCGATGCCTCGGTGTCGGACAATGAATCCTAGGAATTTGCCCGAGGAAACTCCGAACGCGCATTTGAGAGAGTTCATCTTCAAGTTGTATTGCCGAAGGCGTTGAAATACGATCTTCAGATGCTCTAGATGTTCTCGTATGATTTGTTTTTAATTACGAGGTCGTCGATATAACATTCGACGATTTCATGTATGAGGTCGTCAAAAATCTTCGTCATGGCCCTCTGATAGGTGGCACCGGCGTTCTTTAGACCGAAAGGCATGACCTTGTAGCAGAATACACTCAAAGGGGTCCGGAAAGCGGTGTGCTTCTGGTCCTCGGGATGCATCTTTATCTGATTGTATCCTGACGATCCGTCCATGAAGGAGAAGACTTCGTGAGTGGATGTGTTATTTATCATCAGCTCAGTGACTGGTACTGGGAAGTCGTCCTTTGGACAGGATTTATTGAGATCCCAAAAGTCCACGCATATGCGCACTGTCCTATTTTTCTTCATCACCGGGACGATGTTGGCGATCCAGTTAGGGTACTGAACCTCTTAGATAAAGCCAGAGTCGATTAGCTTCTTAACCTCCGTGTTGACGCTCATCTCAAGCTCGAGCCGCATTCTTCTCGGTGCTTGTTTGATTGGCTTGGCGTCCGGAGATATTGCCAATTTGTGCACATCAATCTCTGGATCTAATCCTGGAATCTCGGAATAGTTCCATGCGAAGCAATCTTTATGCTGCATGAGAACGTCTTTTAGCGTAGCCACCCTTTCTTCAGACAACAGCTCACTGACGAACGTCGGCCGCTGGTCACTTGCTGTCCCCAGATCAATTTTCTTGAGGTTATCTGCAGTAGTATGTATTCCATCTTCCAGCTCTTTTGGCGCCGGTGGAAACTCTGAGATCATATCGTCATCATTGTTTTCGAAACACCAGGGGAGGTCATCCATATTCTCGGGCTCTCCTTTTGATTGCGTTATCATTTGACAGGTACGAGCTCACTTCCAAGACCGATGTTGATCTGGTTCTACTCTCACCGTATGCGCGGCTTTCGTTTCATGCTTCTGCGGCAGAGTTACCCTCCAACTGTTGGATAGAGCGAACCTGCCCTGTTGATATTGGTCTTCAACCCAGTTCTTGAAGGTGAAGCAGTCTTCGAGAGGATATCCTATTTCTCGGTGATAGGAGCAATAGTCTGGGTGGGAGACCTCATCTACTTATTCTCCTTACAAGGTTGAGAGGACCTTGCCAGCGTGCATGAATTTTTTACGAGTCTGCGCCCTTTTGGGTTTTCACAGACTCGCCGGTAGCCCTACTGTGTTTACTCACGGAGCCCTTTTGGGTTTTCATCCGTGCCCATTTTGCTTGCGGACGCACCATTTTTTTAAAGCGTGATTTAGGAAATCAATGTCCAACTCGTGCTCTGTTCTTTCTCCAGGTGCGTCTTCGGGATTTGCCTTAGACAATGGATTAGCGAGTGATGCTGCCTGAGAAAACATCTCCTACAGATTTTCACGTTGCAATTGAACTTTTGTCAAGGACCGAGTTTGAGGTCGGTGACTAGTAGAAACTCGAACTTCGTCTTTGGAATTCCCCATATAGACTATGTGAACTACTATGCCCCCAGGCTTGGGATGTTTCGAGTTTTGGCCTTTGGAGTTTGCTCCGGGTATTTGAGCTTTATTAGGCCTCTTATTGTGAAAAGCCGCTTTAGTTTTAGGAGGAAACGCTGTATCAAGATCCGTCTTAGGGTGAGTCCCCTTCACCTACTTCCACACCTTATATATAGTTGAGGTAAGTTGTCTCAGGGAGCGAACTAGTTTTTGCTCTCATGGGATCTTCATGGGCTGTGGAGACTTCTTCAGTATTGCAGTAGGAGAACTTTGTCTGACCTTTCACAACAATTTGATGTTGTTCCCACTTAGAACAACAACATTCACCACTGGGGTTGAAACAGGACCATACGGAGAACTGCCCCCATCTCATTTCGTATGATGTTGATATCGATGTCGACCGTTTCTTACGGCCGGTATTTGACTAGCTTCAGGATTCTGCCGGAGCCTGCCCCCTGTTTCCTTTGAAATCCTAAATATTCTGCCCTCTGCGTCGACCTTGGTCATTGGCAGGTGCCAGTTGTTGGAGGGCTGATTCTATCGGCAAAATTGCAGCTTGGGGAGCCAGACTGTGGAAGACAGATTTCCTCTGGGCCTCCTCCATCAGCGTTGAGGCACCGGGGGTGGGAGGTGGGAACATCGACCCAAAGAGAAGCCCATTGATTTCTTGAAGAGCCGGATTGTAGAGATTTGAGCCTGCAAGTGTCCTCCACTTGACCCAACCAGATATGACAGAGCCTGAGTTACTAAAGTGGGAGCAAACACCATACTTCATAAAGACGAAACGCCGACTTCAGTATCCACTCCCCTAAGGGCAACCAAAAACATACACACCGCGATTATCTGATCATGGGAAAAACAGGACACACGAAGTGTGGAGTGGAAAGATGAAAAGGTACCACAGGGCGTGCCAGAATCTGTTCTCCGCCGAAAACCGGGAAGACAATCGTCTTGCCTGAATTTGGGGGCAGATGTTAATTGGTGCTATCCGTCCACCTATCCAAAGATGCCAAGTTGATTTATGACACCGTGTATCAAAGGTTTAAACGGATGCGGCTGATGTAGCAGATTTCGTCAGATTCCCCCTCATTTGAGGGGTTTTTGATTGTGGGGACACTCTTCCCTGCAGGCGCAAGCCCCTGCAGTTAATTACGCTATCGCATCGCGGTAACAACTTTCTCCTTCTACATATGGTCACTTCGTGTCGTGGGTGTTTGTTTTGTGTTTGGTTGCCCGTGGATTGTATACGGAGACTAATTTATGTCGTCGTCCATAGGGCGTGGACTAGTCCAAATCCGTATCTTTCTTAGATTTGGGTTTGGGGGTTGGGTTTATGGATACGTTAGCCTCATTTGAGACTAAGATCAACTTAAACGTTTGTTAAGGATACGCTAGTCTCATTTTGGACTAAGATCAACTTAACGGGATCGTTTAAATCCAACAAGAGAGCAATTAGGCTCTATTGTTTAGTTTAGTGGCATTGCGGTCGATTAGTTTAAGGACATTACGGTCCCTTGTTAGTTTAAGGACATCTCGGTCCAATGTTAGTTTAAAGACATCACGGTCGAGGTTAATGACATCATAGTCCGTGAGTTTAATGACCCCACGGTCCAATGTTAGTTTAAAGACATCACGGTCGAGGTTAAGGACATCATAGTCCATGAGTTTAAGGACCCCACAGTCCAATTTAGTTTAAAGACATCACGGTCGAGGTTAAGGACATCATAGTCCATGAGTTTAAGGACCCCACAATCCAATATTTAGAGACGTCATAGTCGGTGAAATGTGTGGTTGTCGAGACCCGTCACCTCTTTGAAGACGTTGAGGGATTACAACGACAAATATCAAAGTAGTGAAGAGATGTACCCTTGAACCAAGGTTGATTTGGGATCTGTAGTCCAATTTGGAACTAAGATCAATTAATTAGATTATGAGCTCATTGGCTCAGTAAAATCAGAATTGAAGACTTATGGCCAGTTTGGGCTAAGTCCAATTAGATTAGAAATATTATCTCTTTGTTGGACCATTACACACTTGTTTGAGTTCAAACCCACATTATTTAGCAATGCTGAACCAGAGTTTAAGGGCTCTGATACATTTTTGTCTTTGACTGAGCATTAAACATTATAGCACTGAGTTTTATTCAATTTTGAGATTTAGTTAAAGGAGAGGTTTTTGCTTCTGGAAACTTAGCCAATTTGGCTAAAAATAGTGTTAATCACTAAAGGACAACAATGTTAAACACTGGAAATGAAATGCTCAGAGTAGTGTTAAACACTAGAAGACAACAGTGTTAAACACCGGGAATAAAACTCTCAAATTAGTGTTAAACACTAGAGAGGAAGAGGTCACGTGGGAACACGTGAGGGCACCCAAAGGTGGGGCCAGATCTCCTTTACTTTGTTCTGTAAATAAGTGTTAAACACTTTTGATTTTCTAGCCATCACGTGTTGGCACGTGATGGATATCTGTGCATTGGTTGTTAAAGCATTTATTAGGGGTCACGTGGTAACATGTGAGAGCGCCCAAAGCCAACATTTTCTTTGCTTTTATTCTTTTTGTTTTGGAGGTCACATGGGAGCACGTGGGACATTGCCTCAGGGCTAATTCCTTCTTATTTTGGAGGATCTATTCAGGGGTCACGTGGGGACACATGACCCTAGTTCTTTACATGCATGGAGATGTTTTAAGTCGTTTTATTTTTTTAATAATTAAATTCTTTGTAGGGTTAAACCCTAATTTAATTTTTAAAGGAATTAAATTCCTATGCATGTGGAAGAATTAAATTCTTATGTAGGGTGAAACCCTAATTTCATTTAGGAGGAATTAAATTCCTGTGAATTTGGGAGAATTGAATTCTAATATAGGGTTAAAACCTAGCTTTATCTGTCTTGGAGGAATTGAATTCCTATAACTGTGGGAGAATTAAATTCTCATATAGGGTTAAACCCTAGTTTTATCTTGAAGGAATTAAATTCCTGTGAGTTTGGAAGAATTGAATTCTCATATAGGGTTAAACCCTAGTTTTATCTTGGAGGAATTAAATTCCTGTGAATTTAGAAGAATTAAATTCTCTAAACTCAATTCTCCCTCTAAGTTTTGGATCTGCATGGCAGAATCTCCCGGATGAGAATTAAATTCTCAACCTGTGGGGAGATTTGCTTCTGCAGATTTTCAACCAGAGGAAGAACTAAATTCTTTTGCAGAAGAGTTAAACTCTTAGATTTATAATTGAATTCTCTTTTTTTGCTTTATGAAGTTTTGATCCCTTTCCCCTTTCTCACCCAGGGTTTCTTTCTTGAGAATTAAATTCTCCTTTCTTTTCTCTCTGCTATTTTCCTTTAGAAAATTTCAAGATCCGAGAATTCTATATATTTTTCTTCTCTTCTTAGCTCCTATTTATAGGAGAAGGAAAAGAATCAATTTGTTTAGTAAATCTTTCATTGAAAGATTTTGTTTGTTTTTTCGTAACTAATATGATCTTTTTGATCACTCAGTGAATTTTATTCACCATTGGATTTTTAATCCAAAAGATATTCTGTTTGTTATTTTTGGTGAAATTTAGCGAAATGTTTCCTTGTCTAAAATCTTTCTATAAATTGGTGATTTTTAATCACCCTTGGATTTTTAATACAATGGTCCCCCATAATCCTTTTTTGTTTGAAAAGATTTGGAGAAACACTTTCTCAGTCAGGGTCTTTGATTCCCATTAATTAGAATTTAATTCTATCAAGTTATAAGGCTTTCAAAGCCTATCACGTGTTGGCACGTGACCCTCCCTTATTCAGAATTTAATTCTTTCTTTTAACTGGGCTGAAGGACTATCACGTGTCAACACGTGACCCCTGGTCACGTGTGAGCACGAGACCCCCTATTGTGGTCTTTCCTTAGCCGTTTGTTTACACTTCTGCTTGATTTTAGAGTTTAACTATCACGTGTCAACACGTGACCCTTTGTCACGTGTGAGCACGTGATACCTCATTAAGGTAATTCCTGATTTTTAATCAGGGAACAACGGGCTCTTAGGTGTTGAACATGTCAAAGCATGTGAGCGATGAATCTAGATAAATTAAAACCCACACAGGGCACACGTGTTAAACACGTGAGCGCTCATGAGAAAAACATGTACGCGCATCAGTTTGAAGCACTAGCTTCAGATAGAATTAAATTCTATTTAGAACTAAGTTCTACTTAGGAAATATTGCCCCATGATCTTTCTAATACTAAAAAGATTTTCTTAATTAAACAGTAAGCCTCTGAATTCAAAATCTAACGGTGATTATAATATCACCGACCAAATCAGAAGATGAAATCAAATTCATTGTTGAGAAAATATTTTCCTAATCTTTCTAAAACATACAGAAAATATTTTCTGTTAAATAAAATTCCCCGGATCTTAGATCCAACGGTGGATAAAACTTCCTGAGTGATCTTTGAGATCAATTAGATCAATTGATATCTCTCAATGAGATATTTTCTCAAACCAATTGACATATTTTTCTTTTCTATATAAAGGACCTGAGACTTCAAGTCTCATATACAGAATATACCCCCAAGCTTTCGATACAAAAAAACTCTCAACAGACTTTTACAAAAACAACAGAGAATTTAATTCTCTTTTCGAAGAATGATCATCTTCCTTCTTCAAAAACTCTAGGTAAAGAAAATAGTGAGACTAAAGAACCTCCTTTACCCATCATATATATAAGGGTTTAACATTCTAAAAATAACTTAGTTCTTTCTCTGGATATGATATCCGTAAGAAAAATCTCCCATAAGTTGAGAATTTAATTCTCATTGGGAAGATCTTATTCTTTAGACTCATGATCTAGGGGAAAACTATATTTTTTTTTATCACCCCCATATAAACACGAGAAAAGAATATGGAAGAAAATGATAGAATTTACATTCCAGGAATTTAATTCCTTTGAAAATATGTTTTATCTAAACACATTGTTTAACTCTTCAAAGAACTTAGTTCTCACAAAAAAAGAAGAAAAGAAGGACTTAGTTCTTACAGTTGATCTCTACATGAATATGGTAGAGTC
The DNA here is from genome assembly GCA_030015575.1 of Agapanthus africanus. Lineage (NCBI taxonomy): Eukaryota > Viridiplantae > Streptophyta > Magnoliopsida > Asparagales > Amaryllidaceae > Agapanthus > Agapanthus africanus. The sequence continues at coordinate 176,453,816 of CM057339.1, read as the reverse complement.
TCACGTGGAAGACACGTGAAAACCCAGAAAACAACGACTCACGCGATATCCACGTGAGCGTTCCAGGAGAGTCCATCCGAGACTAAAAATCTTATGTGAAAAGCACATGAACGCTGGGAGAAAAGCAAAACAGAGAATGCGCAACACATGATATCCACGTGAGCATTGAATGAAAGAGTGCTTAGCACTGATAGGGCAACGCCTAAGCTTGAGCGTCTTACGTGATACTCACATGAGCGCCAGAGCCTTATCGCCCCATATGATATCCACGCAAGCGTTCTATAAAAAGTTCTTAGCACTAATTGGGCAACGCCCAAGCCTGATTGTCTCAAGTGATATCCACGTGAGCGCTGTATACAAAAGTTCTTAGCACTGATAGGGTAACGCCCAAGCCTGAGCCTCTCACGTGATACTCAAGTGAGCGCTAGAGCCTTAGTGCCCCACATGATATCCACGTGAGCGCCAATGCATTATCTGGATATTATATCCATATTCCAAAATGACTAAGTGTTTAGCACTGCTGGGTAACAGAAAAATCAAAGACTGAGCTCCAAAATTGGCCGAGTCTCTAAAAGTTTTAAACTCCTTGAGCCTATATCGCTCATTGTTACCGAGCCCATATGCTTCTTAAATGGATCAAAATATGATTAATGATCCTTAACCATACGTCTAAGCTGATTTTAGTCTTATGTAAGACTAACGTATCCTTAGCCCATACGCTCATATATTTAAGTCGACCTTAATCTAAAACAAGATTAACGATTCTTAAACCCCTGAACTGATGGAACATATGACCTAGGTTCAAACCCAAATCTAATATATATGGATTTGAACTGATCCACGCCCTACGGGCGACGATATAAACTAGTATCCATATACAATCCACGGGAAACTATAATAAACAATATGTATAACACGACACGAAGTGACTTACTGGAGCAGGTTAAATTTGTTATCGCAATGCGATAGAGTAATTAATTGCGGGGGCTTGTGTCTGCAGGGAAGAGCATCCCCATAATCAAAAACCTTTCAGAGAGGGGAATCCGATAAGTCACGCTATATCGGTCACATCTATCCAAATCTCTGATAGACGGTGCCATAAATCAACTCGGCATCTTCGGAGATGTGGATGAATCTGTTCCAAATATCACCTGCCTCTAAATTTAGGCAAGACGTTCTAACCCAGTTCGTCTCCATTTTCAGTGGTAAACATGGTACAGTATTTAATCAGAACCCTGCACGTATAAACATATGGCTTCTACATCGTTTCGCCTGAATCAGGGAAACCCTCTGTGTGGGACTCTAAAGACTCGACAGTATGTTGGCAGTAGAATTAACCATAAACGCGTCAGTGGCACTAGTTGTACGTAACGGCTACCCAAGTACCTATCGAAAAAAAGGATGATGAGAAAACTCATCTGAACCTCTACTATTCCTATCTGTGACAATATTCGTATAGTCAGGTTTGTTCTTTTGAGAGTATCGCATACCGGGTCTAAGGGGTTGTAAACATCAGACCCTTAATAACCCGATAAGTCATGCCGTAACGACTCTGAAATCGCTGTACATAATTATTTGTTTAAATATATAGAAAAGGGTATTTCAACCTATGTAGGAGTTATAAATTATTTTTGTTCAATAAAAATAAGAAGCAACTTGTATCTCACTGGTAAAGTCTCTACACTGCTATGACATATCATGTGCGTTCGATTCCTATCAGTCCCAATTATTTTTAAAGATTTTTCTTTTTAAATTTTCGAAAGCCCAAGAGTTGCATGTGCAATTCACGGGGATTTGAAAAGTTTCAAAAAAATCAAACAGGCGCAAAGAGAAGTAAACACCAATCAAGACACCTGGCATGAATATCGAGGCAAGCCATCGAGATCCGACCGCCCGTTTTGCCTATATTCCCGCTGCCGACGGTCCGATGTGCTCCAATCGTCTCCGTGCATTGCACACTCATCCCTTCAGCTCCCCTCTACTCCCCTGCATTGATTTATTTCCCTACAATCAAACAGAGACTCTTCAAATCCCTAATTAACACAATTAAATCCATTTTAATTCATTTTTATTTCACACCCTTTGTCATTTTTACCCTATAAATACCACCCCATGCCCTAGCTCTCCTCTATTCTGAAATTTTCCTTAAAATTCTCTAAGTTCAAGAAGGGTTGAGGCTATTCAAGTAGAGTTAAGCAAGCCAAAGGGAGTAGCGATCAAATTGCGATGACCGGGGTATCTCCGACGAGACCAAGTCCCTCTCTCTCTTCCTTAACCTCTTCCTAACACTACACAACGAGTAAGTCCCTCTTCTCTCTATTTCTTTCATCTCAAATCGTCTTCTAAAAATATATCGACAAAGTGGAGTTAACTCCAATATATTTTATTTTAACATTTGTACTCCACTTATTAGAAAAAATAGGTCAAACTAACTTTCTCACATCACTCGTAACCTTACTTACAATCATTTAGTTTTTAGTTTAATAAAATTTTAATGTGAAACAATCATCTAACAAACTTTTTCATTAAAATACCATGAACTTTAGTATAATCCTTATTTTGATAACTAATTTACCTACCTTTAGGAAAACTTCACAGGATAATGAGCTACCCCACACGCACACTATAGTTTCATAGCACGGATTCTAAACATAGGTTTTATGTAAAGAATAGGTTTTTTTCATTAAAATACCATATTCTTTTTACAAAAACGGATTTCTTTTAATTGATATTTTAAATCCTTGGCAATTACGCATCTACAACTTTTGTTAGGAGACCCATTAATAGATGATGTGGATTATCGCACATCCTTGGGATAGTAGAGCTAGATGCAGAACTCCTCACGGAATATTCGGTCTCGAAAGAAAATAAAAATACGATTTTCTAAGAAATATGAATCTTCTGAACAAAACTAAACTTTAGAAATTATATAAAACTATGAATCTGTATTTTCAATGAAAACATATTATAAAACTATATTTTTAAAAATGAAAGATTAGAATTTTTAATAAAATACCATCAAGTATCCAAAAGAGCTAGTTTTCATAAAAAATACCATAAATTTTTAAAAGCTAGGTTTTTATCACTAAAATACCATAAAAATTAAAATACATGTTTATGAAAACTCTAACTATTACAAATCACCCTCGAGGTTTATTTTCAAACTATATTTAAGTATTTTTTCATAAAACCCCTCGAGATATGCAAATAATATTTAATGACTCTAGATTAATATAGGTTTAAGCGGTATCATTTTTCTTGAGCCCCAGAGAGCCGGAGAAAGTGAGTGCTTGCCTATTCAAGTTAGATAACTTAACGAGGTTATCAATGACAATTGTCTTAGAAAAAGACACAAATCCTGCTTTCCATGCGTAGCAGTTGCCGATTACTCCCGAACTTAAGAAATTTCAAGAACTAAATCATTTCATCAGATTCTGACTTCAATTTGAATCCAAACTCAAACCAGAATCTAAAATTAAACACGAACTTGAATACTTGATCATGAACCTGAACACTCGAATTTAAATATCAAACTCAAACTTGAATACTTGACTCGACTTGACTGAATCATAGTGATAACTTGACATGAACCTGATATGAATACTTGAACACATGATTACATCTTGAACATGAACCTGTACATTTTATATTCATGGATTCGGCTAAGATCTGTTATCTTAATCTATACAATATAACATGCGGGAGAGGATAAAGGGATACATTGGTACAGAACGTATATCGTGGCACGAGAGGTCACTTTAAAAGACATCTATATGAATTCACATACCGTTATCCCGTGGGTTATGGCGGGGCCTTGTACTACATGTTACTATAGTCCACGAGGTAAGATAAACTCCTCTCGTATATATGAATACTTTCTTTATTAAACTACAAATAACCACGTTAAAATAATTATCTTATACCGGTAAATAAACATGCTTAGATACTCTCTTATATAACCGTGCCTATTCACTTTTACTTGATTTTTCTTCACTTTATATATATCTTCTTTAACTTTTTTAGAGACATACCGAGCGCTAGTTTGCTGACGACATTCCTCTATATTCTTTCTTTGGAATATTCGTCAGAAGGACCAGATTCAGAGGAGACAGAGCCGAGCCCGAAAGACTTGGACCAGTTCGCTTCTCAGCATGATTTTTAGCTCCTGCTTGTATTACTTCCGGTATGCCATTGTTTAGGAATTTGTTTCATCATTGTATCTTTTTATTACAAACAGTTGTATGTACATTTGAATGTAAATAAAATTGATGTTTCATTTTATTACTCTTTTTATGCTTGCACATTGTTATATTGCTTAATTACGCTTAACGTATTTTCATAGTAAATACGTTGTGGGCTTCTTACGTCACTTTTTCCGTCTACTTGGAAGCGGGGCATGACAGGTTTTATTGGTGGCCCATGCAGTCAGTTCTGCATGAACTCTTAAGCAATATATCACAAGAATTATAAGAATCAGCAACTATACATTTCTTGCATTTCAAATTTCTTGAATCTATCCTAACCTTTTCTTTTCTATCAAGGTAATGAATTCTCCCAACAACACCAGCACCAACATCAATGGCAACACACCACCACCTATCTTACCACCTCTCCCTACCTTTGCTGCTCCAATAAACGAAGAGACGGTGCTTTTAGAAGCCATCAAAAGTCTTCTGGAGGGCCAGCAGCAGCAGACAGCTATTCTTATCAACCGCCTTGAAGCCGAAGCACGTGGCGTAAAGAAATTTCGTGCATTGCATCCAAGAAGATTTTCAGGGAAAGAGAGTCCTCTTGAGGCTGAAGAATGAGCCCAAAGCATCGAGGAAGACCTTCCAGCAACGCAGGTACCAGACATAGCTTGGGTTCATGTGGCCAAGTTCCAGCTCACCGACATTGCAAGAGTCTGGTGGAAAGCCGTCTCACACAACCAATAGAGTGAAAAACGTTCCGCGATCTGTTCTATACGAAGTTTTTCCCCGAGACTGCTCGCTTTGAGATGGAACAACAGTTCATCCTCCTACAACAAGGCTCTATGTGGGTAAAATCAGTGGATGAATATGATGACGAATTCATTAATCTTAGCAGGTAAAGAATTTGTATCAAATTTTATTCCGTAAAACACATCACTATCCTGACATCAACAGCTTATCAGGTTCGCGACATACTTGATCCCGACTTATGAGATTCGGGCTAGACGATTCCAACAGGGCTTAACCCGGAGATTCAGGTGGCTTTAGCCATAGGCAACTATCCAACTCATGAACTCGCACTGAAGGCAGCACGTCGTTATGCATATGTGATCAAGAAGAAGGGTAAGCCTCAAACAGCCGGAATCAAACGTCCTGCTACCCAGATGACAGGAAGAGCCTCTTCTAGGCCGAATTTTTCACCTAAGAGGCCAGGAGGATCGTTTAACCTGTCCAGTCTAGATTTCTGTTTTTACTGCAAGAGAACTGGACACTTGTCGAAGGGTTGTAGGCGTGCAAATGGCATGTGTTTGATTTGTGGCGCATCTACTCACGCTATAGGAGCACGCCCATATCGTATTAATACAGCACCAGCACCCAGACCCGCAATTATAGCTCCGTAGAGGCCAGCTATTCAGGCACCTGCACCCCGCCCAGCTCTTCCTGCACCAGCTCCACGTAGAACACTTGCACAGCCTCAGCATCAATTCCATCAGATACAGAGATATGTGTCTCAAAGGCAGAGGAATGTGCCTCCGGCGAGGAGGAATGTACCGAGACGACAGGATTTTACAATGACGGTCGAGGAGGCCGAAGCCACAGGACAAGTCATCATCGGTAAATTCTCCTATCCTTTCAACCTTTAAATTCTTGTGCATCGTTATACTATCCCTATATCTAAACATAACCTCACACCACATAGGTACTATACTAGTAGCCACCCTTCTTGCACTCACACCTTTTGACACTAGAGCTTCATACTGCTTCATGTCACAACTATTCGTGAGAACGCACGTGATTCCCGTGAAGCCACTCATTTCAAGCTGGAATATCAGTTCCAGGAATGGAGTCTTGAAAGCAACTTTGGGATATGATTAGTGTCCGGTTGTAGTTTGTAGTCGAGAATTCTACGCAAATTTCAAAGTCCCAGACATACCAAATTTCGATGTTGTGTTGGGAATGGATTGGTTGGGAGTATTTTATGATACTATTGACTGCCATCAAAGGAGGGTAGTATTTGAAATACCAGATCACCCAGTCTTCTATTTCAAAAGTGAAGACAGAACCTTGGAGCTAGGAAGTTACCGTGCTAAACCAAAGAACGCAGAAGTGTTCCCTTGCCAGCTGAAAAAGAAAAACCTGAGGTAGATCAAGAGTTTGAGGATGTGTTTCTTGAAGATATATCAGGTTTGCCTCCCAATCGAGCTCTTGAATTTAGTATTGATTTACAACTTGGTGCACAACCTGTAATTAAAGCTCTATACCGATTAAGTCTGGAGGGATTGAAGGAGATCCGCATCAGTTAGAAGAATTACTGAAGAAAGGTTGGATCCAACCTAGTACTTCAAGTTGGGGATCTCCGGTGTTACTAGTGAAGAAGGAAGGTTCCTACCGGATGTGTGTGGATTTTTGAGATCTGAACGAAGTGACAATTAAGAACAAGTATCCACTACAGCACATCGATGACCTTTTCGAAAATATTTAAGCGGATCTTGTGTCTTTTCAAAGCTAGATCTTCGTTCGGGTTACCATCAAGTGAAGGCCAAAGAGTCCAACATTCCGAAGATGGCATTTATGACTCGTTATGGCCATTATGAATATCTCGTAATGCCACTTGGAGTGACCAATGTACATGCCATCTTTATGAACATGATGAACAGAGTTTTCCGACAGTACTTAGACATGTTTGTTGTTATCTTCATCGACGGCATCCTGGTGTATTCAAAGAATCAGAAAGAACACGCCGAGCACTTACGCATTGTTCTGGAGACATTACGACAACACCAGCTATACGCCAAATACAACAAGTGTGAATTTTGGCTAGATCAAGTTAGATTTCTCGGACATATTGTTTCAGGCGAAGGAATCTCGGTAGATCCAGCTAAGTTGTCAGCTGTCAGCGAATGGCCGACACCAAAGACGGTGAAAGATATAAGAAGTTTTTTGGGCTTAGCAGGATACTACCGACGCTTCATCGAAGGATTCTTAAAGATTGCAGCACCCCTGACCAAGCTCACACGTAAAAAAGAAGTCGTGTAGTCAGAAGTATGTGAGAAGGCTTTTTTAGAACTCAAGTCAAGGTTAACCTCTGCACCTATTCTTGTAATACCGAATCAATCTGGAGGATTAGATGTGCATTGTGATGCGTCCGGTAAAGGATTATGATGTAATCTACACCAGCATGGAAAAGTTGTAGCTTTTGGATGAAGGCAGTTAAAAGTTCATGAACGCAACTATCCAACACACGATATGGAATTAGAAGCCGTCATTTTTGCCCTCAAGATTTGGTTTCACTATTTATTGGGAGAGCGAGTGAATATATACACCGACCATAAAATTCTGAAGTATGTATTTACTCAGAAGGAACTCAACATACGGCAGAGAAGATGGCAAGAACTCATGGCGGACTTTGATATCAACCTACAGTATCATCCTGGAAAGGTGAACGTAGTTCCTGATGCACTTAGTCCTCAGCCATTAGCAATGAACCTCACCGCTTAGTGGAGACTACAACAAGAACTGCATGGATTGGAGATTGAAATAGTTGTACCAGGAAATGCTTCATCTTTGATGAACTTACAAGTCCAGTCCACTCTTGTAAATCAGATCAAGGCAGGTTAAGAAAATGATACCAGGCTATAAAAGATCCGAGAACAAGTAAAAAGTGGACTACGAACTGACTTCATCATCTACGAAGATAGATCCTTACGATATGGAAGCCGTTTACGTGTACCAGTCAGCTCTGTTCGAGAAGAGTTGATGAAAGAATCTCATAGCTCTCTATATTCGGTACACCCTAGTGGTATGAAGATATACAAGGATCTATGGCAAAACTACTGGTGGCATAGAATGAAGCGCGAAGTAGCAAAGAGCATAGCTAAGTGTTTGGTGTGGCAGCAAGTGAAGGCTAAATATCACAGAACTGCTTGTCTACTTCAGCTGTTACCAATTCCGGAATAGAAATGGAAGCACGTTACCATGGACTTCGTGACTGCTCTCCCTCGCAACACGAAGGGTAATGGCGCGATTTGGGTTATTTTGGATCGACTCACCAAGTCAGCTCACTTTATTCCATTCAGAGTTGAGCGGTCAACTGAGACGTTAGCAAGAAAGTACATGGATGTGAGCAAAAATCTAAAGTAAGATTTATACCTTCAAGATATACCATACTTGATACCCATAAAATCATGCAGGAGATCGTGAGATTATATGGGGTACCTGTCTGCATCGTCTCCGATCGTGATACAAGATTCCGATCACAGTTTTGCCAGAGTCTGCAAGCTAGCCTGGGGACGAGTCTGAATTTCAGCATGACGTATCATCCACAAACTGATGGACAGTCCGAGCGAACAATTCAGATTTTGGAAGACATGCTGAGTGCCTGTATGTTAGACTTCGAAGGTTCGTTGGAAGATCACCTACACCTAGTGGAGTTTTCATACAATAACAGCTATCAGGCCAGTATTAGGATGGCACCATTCATAGCACTCTACGTATGGAAATGTCATTCCCCGCTGAGTTGGGAAGACATTGGATATCGTGAATTCCTTGGACCAGAAGTGATCGTGGCAACTGTGGACGTGGTTCGCACGATTAGGGAAAGAATGCGCATAGCCCAAGACCGACAGAAATATTGGGCAGATTCAAAGCATAGCTCTGGAGTTTCAACCCGGAGAGCATGTATTCTTGAAGATCTCTCCAAACAGAGGAGTGATCCATTTTGGAAAGAGAGGTAAATTAAGTCTAAGGGACATAGGACCGTTCGACATATTCGAACGAGTTGGAGAAGTGGCGTATCGTTTAGCACTGCCACTCTCGTTGGAAAGAGTGCACAACGTGTTCTACATATCCTAACTAAGACGATATGTGAGCGATCCCAGCCATATACTTGATCACTCGGAGCTCACGGTGCACGTGTTCTACATATCCTGGACCAAAAGGTGAAGACATTACGGAACAAGGAGGTGAACTTGGTCTGAATGATGTGGAGAAAGGATTCGCCAGAAGAATCAACTTGGGAAAGAGAAGAATATATGCGTGCTCGATACCCTTACCTTTTTGAAATTAGTCTCTATGTAAATGTAAATTTCGAGGATGAAATTTTTATAAGGAGGATAGAATGTAACGACTCTGAAATCTCTGTACAGAATTATTTGTTTAAATGTATAGAAATAGGTATTTCAGCCTGTGTAGGAGTTATAAGTTATTTTTGCTCAATAAAAGCAAGAAGCAACTTGTAGCTCACTGGTAGAGGCTCTACACTGCTGTGACATAGCATGTGCGTTCGATTCCCATCAGTCCCAATTATTTTTTTAAAAAATTCTTTTTAATTTTTCGAAAGCCCAAGAGTTGCATGTGCAATTCACGGGGAATCGAAAAGTTTTAGAAAAATAAAACAGACGCAAAGAGGGTTAAACACCAATCTAGACATGTGGCATGAATCTCAAAGCAAGCCATTGAGATCTGACTGCCCGTTTTGCCTATATTCCTGTCGTCGACGGTCCGATGTGCTCCAATCATCTCAGTGCTTTGCACACTCATCCCTTCAGTTTCCATATACTCCCCTGCACTGTTTGATTTTCCTGCAATCTAACAGAGACTCTTCAAATCCCTCAATAACACTATTAAATCCATTTTAATTCATTTTTATTTCACACCGTCTCTTATTTTTACCATATAAATACCACCCCATGCCCTAACTCTTCTCTATTCTGAAAATTTCCTCAAAATTCTCTAAGTTCATGAAGGGTTGAGGCTATTCAAGTGGAGTTAAGCAAGCCAAATGGAGTAGCAATAAAATTCCGACGACCGGAGCATCTCCAACGAGACCAAGACCCCCTCTCTCTTTCTTAACCTCTCCTTAACACTACACAACGAGTAAGTCCCTCTTCTCTCTATTTCTTTCATCTCAAATTGACTTCTAAAAACACATCGACAAAGTGGAGTTAACTCCGATATATGTTATTTTAACATTTGTACTCCACTTATTAAGCAAAATAGGTCAAACTAAGTTTCTCATACCACTCGTAACCTTATTTACAATCATTTAGGTTTTAGTTTAATAAATTTTTTATGCGAAACAATCATAGAACAAACTTTTTCATTAAAATACCACGAATTTTAGTATAACCCATTTTTCGATAACTAGTTTACCTACTTTAGGAAAACTTTACGGGGTAACGACCTATCCCATACGCACACTATGGTTTTATAGCACGTGCTTCTAAATATAGGGTTTATGTAAACAATATATTTTTTCATTAAAATACCATATTTTTACAAAAACGGGTTTCTTTTAATCGATATTTTAAATCCTAGGTAATTATGCCTCTACAACCATTTTTCAGGGGACCCGCTAATGGATGGTGCGAATTATCACACATTCTTGGGATAGTAGAGCGAGATGCAGAACTCCTCATGGGTATTTGGTCTCATAAGGAAATGAAAATACGGTTTTTTAAGAAAAACGAATCTTCTAAACAAAACTAAACTTTGGAAATTATATAAAACTATGAATCCGTATTTTCAATAAAAACATACTATGAAACTATATTTTAAAAAATGAAAGATTAGAATTTTTACTAAAATACCATCAAGTTTCCAAAAGAGCTAATTTTTATTAAAATACCATAAACTTTTAAAAGCTAGGTTTTTATCACTAAAATACCATAACAATTAAAATACATGTTCATGAAAACCCTAAATATTACAAATCACTCTTGAGTTTTATTTTTAAACTATATTAAAGTATTTTTTTCATAAAACCCTCTCAAGATATGCAAACAATATTGAGTGTTTTCCTATTCAGGTTAGACAATTTAACGGAGTTATCAATAGCAATTGTCTTGGAAAAGACATAAATCCTGCCATCCATATGCAGCAGTTGTCGATTACTCCCGAACTTAAGAAATTTCAAGAACTAAATCCTTTCATCAGATTCTGACTTCAACCTGAATCCAAACTCAAACCAGAATCAAAAATCAAACACGAACTTTAATACTTGATCATGAACCTGAACACTCGAATTCAAATATCAAACTCAAATTTGAATACTTGACTCGACTTGACTGAATCATGATTATAATTTGACATGAATACCTGAACACATGATTACATCTTGAACATGAACCTGTATATTTTATATCCATGGATTAGACCAAGACCTGTAATCTTAATTTATACAATAAAATACGCGGGGATAAAGAGGTAGATTGGTACGGAATTCACGTGTCGTTGTCCCGTGGGTTATGACGGGGATCTTGTACTACACGTTACAATAGTTCACGGGGTAAGATGGACTCCTCTCGTATACATGAATACCTTCTTTATCAAACTACAAATAACTACGTTAGAATAACTATCTTATTCCGGTAAATAAACATGCTTAGATACTCTCTTATATAACTGTGCATGTTCACTTTTACTTGGTTTTTCTTCACTTTATATACTATCTTCTTTAACTTCTTTGGGGACTTACCGAGCGCTAGTTCGCTGACGACATTTCTCTATGTTCTTTCTTTGGAATGTTCATCAGGAGGACCAGATTCGGATGAGATAGAGCCGAGTTCGGAAGACTTAGACCAGTTCGCTTCTCAGCCTGATTTTTAGCTCCTGCTTGTATTTACTTCCAGTATGCCATTGTTTAGGCATTTGTTTTATTATTGTATTTTTTTTTATTACAAACAGTTGTACGTAAATTTGAATGAAAATAAAGTTGTTGTTTCATTTTATTACTCTTGTTATTCTTGCACATTGTTATATTGCTTAATTACGATTAACTTATTTTCATTGTAAATACTTTGCGGGCTTGCTAAGTCACTATTTTCGTCTACTGGGAAGCGGGGCGTGACACATGCTAGTGTGGCTCAAGACCATCCGAGAAACTACCGATCTAACTATCAGTAATTCTCAACTGTCCTTGCCAGGGACTTATGGTGTTGACCAACCGAACACAGTGCGACATCGACTCACTATTCTGGAAGAGACGAATCTCCAACAATCGCTCACTGTCTCCATATGACTCGGGACTGTACCCAACTAAAACATGTATGCACGACCCAGTAGAGCCGTGGTAGGGTAGTAATCAAAGCACAATGGGAACTCACACGAGACAAATGATGATCACAGGTCGACAGACTATCTGTACTCATGTCACCAGAGAACTACCATCTGACGATATGTATAATACCATCTAGCCAGTTCTTGGCGAGTCCATCCAGTGTACTCACCCCCGGTGAGCACCTGTATACAATCTTAGGTGAACCACACCAATGGCTGTGGAACCAATCACCGCCCCTCGTCAGGGTCTAGAAACCTATACACTAGTCTACTCCGGAATATTGATGCTCTGTCTCGATATTCTAGCGACCGGGGACATTTAAGGATGTGTTTATAGACTACCTAGACCCCACACGTATGATCGCCATCGCAATATTTGTAGTCAAGCAACAATCTTACGGGCTTTATCAATATGTACACAAGTTAAGATAAAGGCAAACCAGATATCATATTATCATTTTGAGAAAGAATGTCTTGCGCACACACACAAACACACACACACACACACACACACACACACACACACACACACACACATATATATATATCCCAAGCATCTAGTACAATAATGGCCTCTAGGGAATACATATCCAAGAATCTCCCACTTGCACTAAAACCCGTTATTGGCGTACCGCATACCAAACATCTAGAACAGCCGCTCGAATTGTGCTTCAGGTAAGGCCTTGGTGAGCGGATCCTCCCTATTGTCCTTCGTATTTACTCTCTGCACCTCAATCTCCCGATGATTTACGATCTCCTTGATCAGGTGATACCGCCTTAAGATGTGTCTGGATTTCTGATGGGACCTTGGTTCCTTCGCTAAAACCATAACCCCATTGTTATCGCAATACAAAGGTATTGGATTGGTAATGGACGGAACCACCTGAAGTTCAAAAATAAACTTTCTCATTCAGACCGCCTATTTTGCGGTATCGTTAACATCTATGTACTCTGCCTCTATCGTTGAGTCTGCTATAGTGTCTTGTTTGGAACTCTTCCAACACTCCGTCCCTCTATTGAGGGTAAACACATAACCCGAGATGGATTTAGAGTCATCCTTGTCACTTTAGAAGCTAGAGTCGGTAAAAACCTCCACATGGAGGTCCCGTTACCGTACACTAAGAACATCTCTTTAGTCTTTCTCAGGTACTTAAAGATGTTCTTTACTGCTATCCAATATTTCTCACCTGGGCTCGACTGATACCTTCTTACCACACAATTGCGTAAGCTACGTCTGGTCTGGTACATAACATTGCATACATTATAGATCCTACCGCCAAAGCGTAGGGTATAATGCTTATGCGAGCCCTCTCTTCATCAGTCTTTGGAAATATCTCTTTATGGAGTGTGGTTCCGGGACAAGCAGGTACATTACCATGTTTGGAGTATTTCATACTAAATATTTTTAGTATGGTATCAATGTACCTAGACTGTGAAAATTCCAACATTCTTTTAGACCTATCACGATAGATTTTAATTCACATAATGCAGGAGAGATCACCCAGGTCTTTTATGGAGAATTTCTGTGACAAGAAAAACTTTAACGATTGTAGCATAGGGATGTCATTCCCTATCAAAAGTAAGTCATCCACGTATAATACGAGGAAGACGACTGCTCCACCTACAATCTTCCTATAAATGCATGGTTCATCTATATTTGTAATAAATTCAAATTCTTTGACCGTATCATTAAAGCAGATGTTCGAACTCTGTGATACCTGTTTTAATCCATAAATGGATTTAAGCAACTTGCATACCTTTCCGCTGCTCCCATTGTCTAAAAAACCCTCTGGCTGATCCATGTAAACACACTCTTCTAAATTTCCGTCGGTTTTCACGTCCATCTGCCAGATATCATAGTCATGGAAGGAAGCAATGACAGGTAGGATCTGAATGGAATTAAGCATAGCCACTGGAGAAAAGATTTCATCATGGTCCAATCCTGGTCTTTGACGAAAACGTTTTGCAACAAGTCCAGCTTTATAGGTTTCCACCTGTCCATCTGCACCAATCTTCTTTTTGAAGATCCATTTGCATTCAATGGGTTTTACCCCAGGAGGAGTAACATCCAAAGTCCATACTTTGTTGGTGTACATGGATTCCATTTCGGATCTCATAGCATATATCCACTTCACTGAGTCTTTACTCGTGATAGCTTGCTGAAAACTAGTAGGCTCATTATCGTCGATGATGCAATTCTCTCGATCCCAATCTATGAGAAACCCATAGTATCTCTCAGGCAAATGGGAATGCCTACTAGATCTGCGGAGTGACGTCAGTTCGTTGGGCTCTACTGAAACCTCAGGTTCTACCAAGTCTTCAGCAGCAGTTTATGGTTCTGGAATTTCTTCTTGTTCTATCGTACTCCTACTAATTTCTTTTGCAAGAAATTCGTTCTCTAAAAAGACTATGTGGCGAGCAACAAACACCGTTTGTTCTTCAGTGCAATAGACAAGATATCCCCGTGAATTCTTGGAGAATCCCACAAACTTGCATAAAACTATTTGTGCCTCGAGCTTGTTCGGATTCTGCTTTTTGACAAAATCCGGACACCCCTATATCTTAAGATACCTAAGACATGGTCTCTTCCCACTCCGCATTTCATATTGAGTGGTAGGCACAGACTTAGTTAGAACCTAATTCAATAGGTATGCAGCTGATTCTAGCGCAAGACCCCAGAAGGAAAGCGGCAACTCAGCACTATCCATCATGGAACGCACTATATTGAGTAAGGTGCGATTCTTTCTCTCCGATACACCATTATGGTATGGAGTATACGGAGGAGTAAGCTGGGAGAGAATTCCATTCTCTTTTAAACATTCAAGAAACTCGGTACCTAAGTATTCTCCACCCCAATCAAATCGAAGTATCTTAATACTTTTGCCTGCTTGTTTCTCCACTTCATTTTTATACTCCTTAAACTTCTAGAAGGCTTCGGATTTATATTTCATTAAGAATACATGTCCATAACTTAAGAAATCGTCAGCAAAAGTTATGAAGTAGGCGTAACCACTTCGTGCATGTGTAGACATCAGACCACATACGTCGCTGTATATGAGTCCTAAGAGCTTAGTGGCGGAGATTTGGTTATCTTTCTTTTGATATATGATTGACAAGTTGCATATGATACATATTCGAACGGATCCAAATATCCATCTTTTTGTAACTTTTTCAACCTTATTTTATTAATATGACCAAGTCTACAATACATAAGAAAACTTGATTTGAATCTGGTTATTTTATTAATATGACCAAGTCTACAATACATAAGAAAACTTGATTTGAATCTGGAGTCTTTCTTTTGATTGTGTTTTGGACCTTGAAAACTTGATGTTGATTGAGTACGTATATACCGTTATTTAGTGTACCTGACCTAATCAGTTCTTAATTTAGGTGAATGTTCAAGACATTTTTTCAAGTGCAAAATTATATCCTTCATTAGACAACAAAGAAACCGATATAATATTAATCAACATACTAGGTAGACAAAAAGAGCTATATAACACCAAAATGTGTCCACTCGTCAAACCCAGGTGATAATCTCCTACTGCAACAATATCTATGTTTGCTCCATTGCCAACCCTGAAGGTCATATCACCTACCTTCGACACTCTACGATCTCTTAGTGCCTGCAATAAGTTACAGATGTGAGAACCAGAACCGGTATCTAGTACCTATGATATAGAGTTAACTGAAAAATAGTTTTCAATCACGAACACAACTGAAGCCGAAGCATCAGCTTTTTTCGTGTCCTTGTCTTTGGCTTTAAAAGCCTTGCAATCTTTCTTCCAGTGACCTATTTTATGATAGTAGCAGCACTCATCCTTTCCAGCTTTCACTCTCCCCGAAATGTTCATTCTTTGCACCTTTTTGACACCTCCTTTCGGTTTATTGGGGGTCTTCTTCTTCTTCCTCTTAGCTTTAGCCTTGGATTTAGAGGAAGAAGATTCCCCAACAATAAAAATAGGTGTCTTCTCCTTTTTAAGGCGCTCTCAGCTACCCTCAACATGTTGATGAGCTTTGGAAGATCAGCTTCCATCCCATTCATGTTGAAATTCAGCATGAACTGAGAGAGGGTGTGAAGAAGGGACTATAGAATCAAGTCAATGTATAACCCGTTCTCTAACACGCATCCATTCAACCAGGCGGGTATTGGTACTCTAAGGAATCCATACACTTTGCAAGTTCTCTAACCGTTCAGTTAGGTGGGTGTTGGTACTCCAACAGAGGTTCCCCGTACTCTCATACGAACCTAATTAAAATAAACCCCGTTTCCGCAGAGGTGTGGCCCTGTTAATATTTTCTATACACCTAATAGATTAGCTAATTGTGAAGTGAAAAAATATTTCCCAAGAGTAATTTTACTTATCAGTGGGATCAGGTCACAACTATCATCGTGTGATGACCGAGATGGAAGCTATTCTAGTCACCACACTTCAGAAGGTATGCTCAATCTGCAAGTTTCTTTTATATTTGAACCTCCCGATGTGGTTTTTGCCCCAAGCTTTTATGACCTTGACGAAGGTTAACAATTCATAAGACACAAGTCAAGTTCTTCCCGTCATTGTCCTGATTAATTTAGATTGACCCGTACTTGCCCTTGACGAAGGCCAACAAGACTATACGACTTTCCTAAACCAATGCATCTATCTATACTACTGTCACACCCCGCTTCCCGGTAGGCAGAAATGGTGACGTGGCAAGCCCGCAACGTATTTACTATAAGAATACGTTAAGCGTCTATAAGCAACATAAAAATGACACTAGAAAAGACAAGTGAAAATAAAATCCAACCACTTTATATATTTACATTCTCAACTTTACAGAGTTTAACCAATACAAGAAGTCTGAACATAAAAAGAAAGTGATTAAACATGTAACTTACTGAAAAATAAAAGCGGGAAAGAAAACTAATGATCTGCTTCAGGTGTGAACCGGTTGTAATTCTCTGCAATCACTTCCACCTCGTTTGATGCTTAGTCACCTAACGAACATTCTAAGAAACAAAAGATAGGTGGAATACCCGTCAGCGAACTTGCGCTCAGTAAGTTCCAATAGAGATGTGTAATATATAAATTGAGTGCAAGATGACATTTAATATAATATAAATGGAAATTGTAATATGTGAACAAGTTTGATAATGTTTATGGAAACTATGTCAGCATGGTAAACAAGTATAATATGGCCATGGAGTGTAGATATAGTGAACATAAAGTGGATGTCCGTGTCTTAACAGGTCTCTACAAGGTAATATATCCTAAAGTCAGTTCAGGTGTGAATATCAACCAATCTTAAGAGTATTCTCGAACCCAGGGCCATCGTCCAAGGGAAAGAAATCACGGGCCCAAAATAGCGGGACTTTAATTGTTATTGAAGTATTCCAAACCCAACACGCTAGCATCCAGGGGCTTGAAAACACGGGCCCTCATTCATGAATTCGTGATGTACCATTTCAGCCCGGTACTACAGTAACGTTATTTATACCGTTTCAGTCCGGTACCACAGCAACATTATTTATAATAATGAGACTCATGAGATATCGTTGGATTCATACTCGAATTACCCCCAACACCCCGTGTATATTAGTCTATGATTAAAGTTACAAGTCTTGCCCAAATCCATAAATACATAAGAGAGTGCAATTCAAGTATCGGGTCGAGTTCAAGTATTCATGTCAATTGTTCTTGTATTCATGTTAAGTGTTCATGTCAAGTCATTATGTATTCAGGGTTCGGGTCAAATCGAGTCAAGTGTATCTATTGGGTTCAAGTATTCATGATTGAGTCGTGTCAAGATCAAGTTAATTCTAGTATGTAATGGTTTAATCACAAGTCATATAGTTAAAAATAGATAAGCAATTATAGAACATGATAAGAAATAAGTATACAAGAAACGTCCAAAAACAATGTTGTAATTATGTGATATGTACGACTAGTTAATCAAATCATTTGAAGTTAGAATATAAACAAAAACATATACTTAAGTTTTATGCACACGTGAGTTCTGGTCTCGCCTAAATACGACTACCGGTTTTGGAGATATACATTTTTTCATATCGTCGCGCAAAACAGATCAGAATCTGTTCAGCACCGTCACACATTTTTAAAACACAGTTTGAGTTAATTTCTATCGGATTTCATGTTACAAAAATTATTAGAAAATTGTAGGTCTTTCGGATTAATTGTACAAAACACTAAGATTGCGCGATTTGGATTTCTGAAGCTCTAGTTATGATCGTTTTAAAATCAGCATTTAAAACAGAAATTCAGATTTCTGGACAACAACTATATATTGTATTACAAAGCCTATATTGGGTTGTTTCATACATTTCTTTGTAATATAATACACAGTAAATTATATCTCTATCAATTGTGCATCTACACATCTAAATTTTGTCACGAACGGATATCAGGTGTTCGAGTTATGTCCAATTTAAAAACAGTGTGCGAATCAGGACAGATTCTATCCAGATTCGTCGCTTAATATTGTAACGCAGTTTTCTATATTTTACGTCAATTTTCAGTAAAAAATTAAAACTAAGAAAATCTATATTTTTTGATGTAAATATTAAAAACATCTGAAAAAAATTAATTTGGATCAACGATTATAGAGTTATGGTCTCTCGAAGAAGACCCTTATTGACAGTTTTCTGGTTTTAAAAACAGTGAATAAAAAACTACATAACTTCTAAACCGTTATTCGGTTTGATATGAAATTTTTACTGTAGATTTGAAATTCAATCTATTATTTTATTATAATATTCCAAGAATTTCTAGAAGTGGAAACTAATTTCTAAAAATTATTTTAATGATAAAGGTTTTGTAAGATTGTATTTGAAAACGATAAATCTATGGTATTTATTTAAAACTTTGTTTTCTTATATGCAAAAATTAATATAAATAATTAAAATTTCGGCGATAAATAACATGAATTAACATATGTGAAGCGAACATATGATCCGGTCATGATTAACCGTTTAAAACAATAATACTTAACATGTTATCAACCATTGCATGCATGATTTTATAACTAAACATATATGCTTTATTTCCACCATTTTTTTAATTTAACAAAAAACTTTATCATGAGACTAACTAGTTATCTCAAGATTAGGCATGATAGTGGCATGGTTAGGGGATGAATTTCAAGTAGAGAAAAGGAGGAGGAGATGGGACTTACGGGTTGTATGTGTCGGTATAACAACCGGTTCATCGATTCGATTCTAGCGGCAAAAAAAAGTCTAGGTGACCTAGGCTCGAGCAACCAAGACAAGGATTAAGTTAGTTTCTAAAAGTATTCTTTATGTAGATATTGAGAGGAAAGAAAAGAAATGTAAAGCGATACTTACGAGGTTTGTGAATGGTACAATACTTCGGTCTTGAATTCTTAGGGACGAAGTGAGCTCCGGTAGCGCCGAAACTTTGAGAGCCCTAAGGCTGAAAATTTGAAATAATTTTTTTTGATGGTGGATGCATAATGAAGGAGAGACATATAAAACAATATTGATATGGTTATTTTAATAATTCATAATCATAACCATACTAATTATTATATGCATTCATTTTGAGAGTTAAAAGAAAGATGAAATGAAATGTCTCATTTGTAGGTTATGAGAGAGTTTAAAAAAAAATAGATAAAAATAATTGCAAAAATAGAGATTTTAATATGTGACTTATGGAATAACAATGCAAGAACTAAACCAATGAGCTACAAGGTTGTTCATGCACATATTTAATTAGAATTAGATATATGCTGTTGTTTGAAAAGAAAGTGGCCTTTTGAGCTTATAGTTTTATAAAAGAAAATGAAAATAAGATTGGATTTGGGTTATGGGCTGGGTAAGGTCTTGCGTTTAATTTGAAATAGGTTAAGATTTAATTTAAAGAAATGGTTTTGGGAAAATTAGATGGAATAATAAAATAATATATTTAATAGAAAACAAAATATACAAAAAAATACTAAGAATAAATAAATACAATATTTTACTAAAGAAAGAAAACATGAAGGTATAGTAATATTGGGGTCGTTACAACTACAAACAGTAATACACCGCTATCATTCACTATGCCTTGACGAAAGCCAACAAACATAGCATGAATACGATGTGCTACTCATTTGAAACAATGGAGGGCTATGGCTGGTTTTTGTGAAAACCTTGAACGTAACGAACTTGATATCGTTAAATGAACGATAACTTTGAAATGGAGTGGTTCAAGCTCTGCCTTTTAAACGAGTGTTTTGAAAAGAACCGAGTGGTTTTTCAAATTGTTCCAAAAATATCTTTTCAGGTTTATTACCTTGCATTAATTAAGATTATTGCGGTCCCATCATTTAATTCCTATTACACCAGAAACAACGAAAATAGAATGCTTGATATGCCATTTGCATTCGCCACTTGGTCTCGGGTCTTCACCGTAAGGTTACGTAACTTACGGAAAAGCGGGGACAGGGCTAGCACGGATGCAAAACATATAAACGCATTTATTTATATATATAGTCATTTCAGTCATGATTATAGAGTGTTTTTCATTACCACATTGAGATAGGAATGCGCTTCACTTGTCAGGCATATTATAAATTCCTCTTGCCTCGGGTAGGCGGTGGTTTAATAATTATGGGGATTCGAATCTCCGGCAGCCACGGTCTAAACTACCGTTAATTACCCCTCATTTTTGGAGAGTGGGAATCTCCGATTAATAAGTCAAACAGATCATGCGAATTCAATATGCAATATGTGCGTGTTGTGTTTGGGAACAAGCTGAGGGTGCTTTGGACATATCGGGGTTTTGTAGAGTTTTAACGGGGGTCTCGCTACCTGGATAGTGGGCTGGGGGTTAAGGGGGCTAGCAGCCCCCTTGCGGGGTGCAGGGCAACGCTCCGTTAGAATTTTTTTCCAACGGGAGACGTGATGAGTATATATATGTCAAGTGCGCAGTTAGCAAAATGAGCACGTGGTAAGGTGCGCACGTGACAAGTGCGCACCTGCTGAGACGCGCTCCTAGAAAGGTGTGCACCCGCCAAGATGCATATCTAGTAAGGTGCACACTTGGCAAGGTGGAGGGAGTGAAGGGGGCCAAAGGGTCCCGAATGGGCCAAAAGGTCCAGTAAGGTGCGCACTTAGGGAAGTGTGCACCTAGCGATGCGCATCTGGGCCGGTGCGCACTTGTTTCGATGTGCACCTAATAGGGTGCACACCTAACCAAATAGGCACCTAGCACGTTACGCACCTAGCACGGTGCAAGTAGGATCGAAACCCAATGAAGCAACGGTCCATAGACACAAAGATTTTGACTTTTGAAAATCAAAAGGGTTTTTTTTACCTCTTTCGAAGCCTCCTGACATGCACACTTAAAAAAAGAAAGGAGGAGAGAAAGAGAGATTTGCGCACCAAAGAGCAGCTTAAAACTTTAGATTTTTATTTTGAGGAAATCAAGATTAGTCCTCCTTTAAATCATCATGAGGGGCCTTTTATAGGCTTACATATTTTACATTTAGCCCCATGACTTGTACAAAAATTGGCTTATTGCCTATTAAAATCAAAAATTACATTTAGTTTTCTTTTCTTTGGTCGGCCCCCTCTTTATGCTTGGGCTAGACTTGGGCTCGGGTTTTGGCTTGGGCCTACTTGGCTTTTGATTTTAATTTTGGCTCTGACCTTGAGCTTGATTTTGATTTTTGAGTTGGGCAACGGGGTGTAAATTTTGACCCCAACAACGATAAACATCACAGGTGGAATAAGAGCATCACAAAAAACGGAAAAATAGATCAACTGTGGGTTCATGGGCTTGCATCGAGCCACAAATGAAACACAAGTCTCCACGGTCGTGTGAATAGCTGAGTGTGAACAATCCTAGACCCTTATGAGTGCGGCAAGTGTTGGGTTATGGCAGCGCCCCGGCCATCAATCCGTGACCAAATACGGAACAAAAATATATAAAACTTGGCGCTACCACAACCAATTACCCGGATCTACCCATAGGCCCTAAATAACAAAACATGCAAAGGAGTTAGAATGGTTATACCGAATAGATCCGTGTCCTTCGGTCTTCAACCATCATCACAAGCTCCCAGGGGCTTCCTTGATCAAGCTTGATCTCCGGTCTCCCTCCATCGAAGATGATCCACCCGAGAGTCTATGCAACGAGCTCCAACCTCATATCCGAGGCAACTAAGGCACCTAGATCACTACTTTAGATACCGTAGATGAAGTAGAGAGTGATGAAGGATTAATTTGTCTCAAGACACCCAAGGATTCTCAACTCATGAGAGGGTTTGTGTGGAGCTAGAGGAAGAAGAAGATGCCATGAGAATGAGGTGTTGAGAGAAACTCAAGAAAGAGAAAAAGAAATGAAATGAATAATGGCTTGTTGTTTTTTTCTGTGTTGTGAGTGTTGATAAGAAATAATGGAGCCATCACAATAAATATGTCAACTCTCCAAAACATCTAGAGTCAACAAAAATATCTCAAGTCAACAAACAATCTCACAACAAACAAAAACCCTAAGCATGCTAGAATAGTAACCATGGGTCACTAATTAACCATTCCACCAAAAATGCAATAAGCACTTCATCCTACACCTCAATAACCTTTTAATCCAAAAAGTTCTAAACCATGATGAGGTGTAATCTTCTAAAAGTAATCTTGTAAGAAATTACAATAATACCCCTCATCCGTATATACATACCCGCATCCGTATTCCGAAGAATACGAATACAATGAGACAAAAATAATCCAATAATATTATACTAGGATCCGGTTTAAACTAAAGCCCACTAGTACTATCCGTCCGATCATGATCCGTGCACAAGTGCACGAATATGATCGAACCCTACCATAAAACCATACGGCCTCCACAACGTTTCGCCCGAAGTAGGGAAACCCTCTGTGTAGGACTCTAAAGACTCATCAATACGCTGGCAGTGGGTTCAACCACAAGCACGTCAGCGGCACTAGCTGTACGTAACGGCTACCCAGGTATTGAGCGAAAGGGAGGCCGACGAGCAAACTCATCCTGAAACCCCTACTGAGCCTGACAGTGACAATATCCATATAGTCAGGTCCGTTCGTCTATGAGTATCGCATATCGAGTCTAGGGGGCGGAAAAAGTCAGACCCCTAATAACCTGACATTCAGTGTCGGTATGAAACCTATCACCACCTGAGAAACTACCGATCCTAGATCAGTAATTCTCGACTACCTTGGCCAAGGATTTCTGGTGATGGCCACCCGTGCACACCGCGACATCAACCCCCAATACCGGGAGAGACGAATCCCCTAACGATCCGCTCACTGCCTCCATGTGGCTCGGGACTGTACCCAACTAAAACCTGTTTGCATGACTCCTTTGAGCCGTAGTAGGGTAGTAATCAAAGCACGGTAGGAACTCACACGAGACAAATGACGATGTCAGGTCGATAGACTAATCTATACACATGTCACCAGGGAACTGCTATCCGACATTAGGTATATTACTAACTAGCATGTTCCCGGCGAGTCTGTCCGGTGTACTCATAACCCAATGAGCACCTGTATACATCTTAGGTGAACCAACTAACACCGATAACTTGTGAGACCGGCCACCGCCCCTCGTCGAGGTCTCGATCAGTATACACTGGTCTACTCTGGAGTATCGATGCCCAGTCTCGAAACTCCCATGACTAGGGACATTTTAAGGATGTGCTTATAGACCATCAAACTCTCACGTATATGATCGCCATCATACTGCTGGTAGTCAAGAAAGAATCCTATGGGCTCTATCAACATGTAATAGTGATCTGTAATGTCACCTAAAGTATGTATACGATGATAAAGACAAACTAGATAGCATCCTATCATCTTGAGTAAGACTGTTCTACCGGTATAGGTCCTCCCTCAATCATTGCAATCACGTGCCTGCGATCCAATAATTGACTTGAGGACACTATAGCCAACAATCTCTCACTTGCACTGAAGGCTAATTATTGCAGTGTCGCATACTCACTGCCCGTGAGATACCGAACACCCAACTTCTCTACTAATCAGTTTCCACAAAGCTCGTTTGTAAAACTATTGTGTTCGAAAAATAGCCTAAGTGAGTGGATCCGCTACAATGTTTCTTTCTATGACTCTCTTTATCTCAAGTTCGCGGAGAAAGCCATCTCCCGAAATGAGCAATACATGTCTAAGAATATGTCTGGATATCTGATAGGACCCAGTTCACAAATGAACTCAAAATCCAGCAAACTTCTTAGATTGTATCGTCTACTGAATTTAATCAGTATCATGTGCCATGCCTCCCTCAGTATCCGCTTGGACCATCTGTCCAAATTACTTCCCCTCAAAAGAGGGAAAACTATAACTTTGACAGTCACTCTGTCATCTAGGTCACCCTGAAAGCCTGGAATGATAACCGTCTCCTGATGGAGGCTGCCGTTACCAAATCCCTAGAACATCCACTTATGTTCATAAACTGCTTCTGAACGTTTCTGTAGGATTGGATTAATATATAAACTTATTGCAGCTAGTGCAAAAACAACATCTGGTGTGGTATTTGACATCTCATGATTGACTCAATTGGCTAAGCAAGTGATATGCCAATCATGCACATCCCTCTCCCCTTCAGTCTGTAAGACACCTTTAGAGAGGGTGACTCAATCACCTACAGGTACACCACCATGCCAGGAGTCGTCCATTCTAAAACACCTTTAGAATAGTGTCAAAATACCCAGATTAGGAAACTACCAAAATCTAGATCTAAAACCATAGATCTAGTAACCAGAATGCCTGATATAATATCCATATCCTATGTGGAGAAACCACTGTGTGACAACCACAGTATAACCGATTATAGTATAGGAATTTCACTTCCTATAAAGTGTATGTCATCCAAATACCAGGACATCACACCCTACTACCTTCTTAACAGATCCATATTCTATTCTGATGAAGTCAAAGCCTATGACTGTCATATAAAAAATAGATGATCTATCTTTGCTATACATGCTTTAGTCTATAAATAGACACAAGTTACTTGTCCACTATGCTTCCGCTGCTCCCACTGACTATAACAACCCTCTGGCAGAGTCATATACATGTTCACTTCTAAAGATAGTTTAGAACGATGCTATACCCATCCTCCTGCCGGGTCTCATAGTCTAGAACAGCAGTAATGGCAAGTCTGGGTAAACAAGAACCTCCCTTTCACCGTCTTTAAGGATACCGAAGTACCACTCAGGCGCTTGAGATTACCCACCATATCTGTGGAGTGGCTAATGGAATGTCAAACCCGATTGAATCTTTAGCTTATATTAAATTTTTAGTAATCGTTTGTGGTTCTGGAATCACTTCCAGTTCTACCATACTCCCACTACTGTTTTCTGAAAAAAGTCCATTTTGCTAAAACTATGGCGAGTCAAGAACAATATCACTATTGATCTTCCAGATAGTATAAAGTTAACCCTCGTCATAGCCCGGGATAACCCACAAACTGCCATTACAGAAACGTGTCTTGAATTATCCAGAGTCTGGTTTTAAGCATAAGCCGGAAAACTCCATATACCTTAACATCGTTAAGATATGAACCATTCTATATACAATATAGAAACAGAGGCACTAATTTAATTGGAACCAGATTCAAATCATGCAGCGGTCTTCAGTGCATGTCAACTAAATGGAGAGAGGCCGGTCAGCATTACTCAACTAGGAGTACATCCAGATATGAGTAACATGAAAGAGAAGCAAGTTCTCAAAACCATTACTATCAACTGAATACCAAACACAAGTATCTACATCTTCGATCACCTTGAAGAATCCTGATACTTGCAACACATGGTTCTTTACTTTATTCTTGTACCTATAACTTCTCAAAACTTGGACCTTGTATTTCTACGAAATACTTGTCTAAAACTGGAGAAGTCACAAGTAAACAGAATATAGTATGAGTACCAACCCTTTTGTCCTAATGGACACTAGAAAACATACAATAGTTTGTATAAGTCCCCTGAGTTGAATAACTTAAGCCATGTACGGCGTAGGTTGAAAACTGTACTATGGTTAAGAAGAATTACACCGTTGTTGAATGCTCCTTACCTAACCATCAACTGATATTGGTAAATGTCATGGACATAATTTCAAAAAGTTATATCTTACTTTATAAAATAAACGTACAGATATATCAGTTTGAAATTGGTGCATAACAACGGATATTCAAAACCAAATATTTGCCGTCAGGCAAAACCCCAGGTGATTTCCTCAAATATCACCAATTGCAACGAATTCTGATATAATGAGGATATCATCACCTAATTTCCAATAACTTACTCCCACTCATCATCAGTAAAACCATACAGATGTGAGAATCAAACCTGGTAAATACATACTCTGGAGTAAGGATCTAATTGCGAAATCAGTTTTCAATTAACAACGCACAGTGAAACTGAAACATGAAAATGTTTCGAAGGGGTATCCGGGTATTTCTAGTAATGCCTCTTCCCCTATCTAGATTCATGACTGTAACCGTATATTTTCTTGCCATCTCTCCAATCCCTTTATTTGTCTTTACTTATTACCTTCTGTACACCGTACTTAGGCTAAATGGTTTTCTTCCTTCTCTACCTTTTGGCACCAGCCTAAGGTTTGGAAGAAGACTATCCAATAAGCGTAATAGGTGTAGCCTCCTAATCCTAGGAGCCCTCACAACCTGAGAGAAGGTAAAGAGAAAATACAACTGAATAATCCTTATTCTATTTCTCCTGAACCAGAAACCATCCTCGAACTAGAACGAGTTCCTTCGAGTTCGTATGTAACTAATACGATGGAATATCCAATAAATGTGGATCTTCGTAGTGATACAGGGTGTTCTGGAGAAATGCAAATGTGAAGTAGGAGTGGCGATAATATACGCTGTTTGGTCGTAAATGATAGCAGTCGCAATTTACTTTGCCTTCTTTCTAATCCTTTTATTTATCTTTACTTATTATCTTCTGTACACCTCATTTAGGCTAATTGGTTTTCTTCCTTCCCCATCCTTCGGCACCAGTCTAAGGTTTGGAAGAAGACTATCCAATAAGCGCAATAGGTGTACCCTCTCCTAATCCTAGGAGCCCTCACAACCTGAGAGAAGGTAAAATAAAAAGAGAACTGAATAGTCCTATTCAATTTCTCCAGAACCGGAAACCATTCTCGAATCTGAAACAAGTTTCTTCGAGTTCGTAAGTAACTATACGATGGTCATATCCAATAACTGTGGATCTTCGTAGTGATACGGAATGTTCCGGAGAAAAGCAAAGGGTAAACGTAGGAGTGGCAATGAAGTATGAAACTCTGACAATCCAAAAGCCAGTGTATTTTAAGAAGGTTCGGTTAACTTGGTTCATAAGTTTTAGTCTAGGGTCGGGCCATGGTTTCTGCCAAAGAGAGAGAGAAAAGAAATACTCAGTGTGCACTATAACCTAGATCAGAATGGATAATCATTTTATCTAATCAGAATGTCTCCCACTGTATCCTCAAATTCTCCTCCAAACCTAAGGGAGAATTAGTCGGGATCATCTAAAATCTCCCGAGGAGTAAACCAACTCATCAGTGGGAATCGAAATCCAACTATCATCGCATGATAACTTGATAGAATCCACTCAAGTTATCACACTCCAGAAGGTATGCGCATTCCTGGCAAGTTTCAGTTTCTTTAGAAACTCCCGATGTGATTTTTACCGCATGCTCTTATGACCTTGACTAAGGCCAACAAATCATAAGTCACATGTCAAATTCTACCCGTCATTGTCCAGGTTAATTTGAACCCACCCGTACTCGCCCTTGACTAAGGCCAATAAGGCTGTACGACTGTCCCAAATATATACCGCATGCTCTCATGCTCTTATGAATGGTTTTTGGCAAAAAACCTTTAACGTAATGAACTTGATATCGTTGAAGGAACATGATAGCTTTACAAATATATAGTGGCGAAAACTTTTGCTAAAGAGGTCACTCCCGGTGAAGAGATCTCGGCTCTTTCCTCATCGAATGAGGTGCAGGATATTCCAAACTGAATATCACGATGCAAAGCAAAAAGCAATCGACTATAGTGAAGTTATTACCCTGACGCAAACTTCTGCCCAAAAGGTCACTCCCGGTGAAGGGATCTCGGCTCTTGCCTCGTCAAATAAGGTGTTGGATATTCATAATCGAATATCGCTGTGCAAAACAAAATAAAATGTCTTTGTAATAATAGCTTTTGAAAATTGTTCCAACAACATCAAATAGGTTTGTTTTCCTTGCATTGATCAGAATCAATGCAGTCCCATCAGTTAACATATCATACCACGGAAAAAGGAACGAAAAATAAAATGTACGTATATGCCATCCGCATTCGCCACTGAGTCCCGTCATCACTCGTTAGGTTACTTAACTAACGACAGAGCGGGGAATGTACTAGTGCGGGTGCAACACATATACAACATCTACTAGTATATATATAAATATATATATAACAATTGTCCTAGGTATGATATAAAGCAACATCTTAGAATCACAGCCAAGCATCACAGAGTGGTGGATAATCCTGGAGCTCCGGGTTTCACTTGAGCCGCAAGTGAAACTAGACGTTCCCCTGGTCGTGTGGATAGCATGTGCAATGAAAACCTAGACTCCTACGAGTGCGGCAAGTTACCCGCCAAAACCAGAAGTGAGGAAACCTCAATCAACAATGTGAATAGGCCACCCAACACTTCACGGGATCCGGTAACTTGAGCACTCCTCTGTGGGTCACCTATACCCTCTACGAGTGCGGCGAATAGCCCGCCAATTCTAGAGCGAGGCCCCCTCCGTATCAACGCCATGAGATACGGTCTCGTTACCCTCTAGAACCTGGCTATTCGTGCACTCCATCGCGGGGTAATCATAGTACAGAAAAGAAAATAAATACAAGGGTGACATCGACCTCAACCCGGTCGTGCCCCAAAAAAATAATATACAAACTGGCAGTGACGGCAGTCCACATGTCGGACGCTCACTCCGCAATATCAAATGTACAAATAAATCCAAACTGTACTACCATTGCATTCAAGCTATCCACCACAGTGATCTCGCCACAACCACAACATAACACAAAACATCAACGTGAATGTCACATTTGCAAATCTGTCTAAAAGACATATAGCAATTAGACAAGTTGTACAGCTCTAATGACATTCACGGTAGAAGATAGTAATGTATGTACTGAAAACTACGACATTAGAATTCCTCACGCAATTAGCAAACTAAACCAATTTCCAAAACCATGAAAAACAGTGAGCTAAAGTTCCAAAAACCGATCGTTTAAAACCAATTCGGAAGTCTGAATCAAAACGAAATGCGTTGGAACCTTCACGGGGAGTTAAAGCACGAAATAAACTTCGATTCGGGGGGCTTAGAGGGGGTACCCTACCCCCGAAGCCACCACTAGGTGGCAAGGGGTGAGGCAGACCCGAAACTGCCCAAGTTGGGGCAGTTTTGGGTCCCCACTGCCAAGACCACCTTATGGTGGTCTTGGGGAGTGGGCCCAGCCGTTCGTTCCCCTCCGGGGGTTCCCCGGGGTGCCCATGCACCACCCCATGTCTTCTCAATTCAAACCGTGAGCCCACGGGGTGTGCAAACATCTCAAACTTTCAGTTTTCGGAACTGTTTTTATCGGCAGTTTTTGCATGAAAAAAACGGCAGATTTCTATTGTCGCAATGAGTTAACTAAGGCTTATGGAGTGGTTATGATACCATGTTGGGTTACGGCAGCGCCCCGGCCATCAATCCGTGACCAAATGCGGTACAAAAATTTATAAAATTTAGCGCTACCACAACCAATTACCCGGATCTACCCATAAGCCCTAGATAACAAAACATGCAAAGGAGTTAGAATGGTTATACCGAATACATCCGTGTCCTTCGGTCTTCAACCATCATCCCAAGCTCCTAGGGGCTTTCTTGATCAAGCTTGATCTCCGGTCTCCCTCCATCGAAGATGATCCACCCGAGAGTCTATGCAATGAGCTCCAACCTCATATTCGAGGCAACTAGGGCACCTAGCTCGCTACTCTAGATACCGTAGAGGAAGTAGAGAGTGATGAAGGATTAATTTGTCTCAAGACACCCAAGGATTCACAACTCATAAGAGGGTTTGTGTAGACCTAGAGGAAGAAGAAGATGCCATGAGAATGAGGTGTTGAGAGCAACTCAAGAAAAAGAAAAAGAAATGTAATGAATAATGGCTTTTTGTTTTTTTGTGTGTTTTGAGTGTTGATAAGAAATAATGGAGCCATCACAATAAATATGTCAACTCTCCAAAATATCTAGAGTCAACAAAAATATCTCAAGTCAACAAACAATCTCACAACAAACAAAAACCCTAAGTATGCTAGAATAGTAACCATGGGTCACTAATTAGCCATGCCACCAAAAATGCAATAAACACCCCATCCTACACCTCAATAACCTTTTAATCCAAAAATGTCTAAACCATGATGAGGTGTAATCTTCTAAAAATAATCTTATAAGAAATTACAATAATACCCCTCATCCGTATATTTATAACCGCATCCGTATTCCGAAGAATACGAAGTCAAAGGGATGAAAATAATTCAAAAATATAATACTACGATCCGGCTTAAACTAAAGCCCACTAGTATTATCCATCCGATCATGATCAGTGCACAAGTGCACGAATATGATCGAACCCTGCCATAAAACTATACGACCTCTACAACGTTTCGCCCGAAGCAGGGAAACCCTCTGTGTGTGACTCTAAAGACTTGTCAACACGCTGGCAGTGGGTTCAATCACAAGCACGTCAGCGGCTCTAGCTGTACGTAATGGCTACCCAGGTATTGAGCGAAAGGGAGGCCGACGAGCAAACTCGTCCTGAAACCCCTACTGAGCCTGACAGTGACAATATCCGTACAGTCCAGTCCGTTCGTCTATGAGTATCGTATATCGAGTCTACGGGGGTGGATAAAGTTAGACCCCTAATAACTTGACATTCAGTGTCAGTATGAAACCTATCACCACCAGAGAAACTACCGATCCTAGATCAGTAATTCTCGACTACCTTGGCCAAGATTTCTAGTGATGGTTACCCGTGCACACCGCGATATCAACCCCCAATACCGGGAGAGACGAATCTCCAGACGATTTGCTCACTGCCTCCATGTGGCTCGGGATTGTACCCAACTAAAACCTGTTTGCACGACTCCTTTGAGCCGTGGTAGGGTAGTAATCAAAGCACGGTGGGAACTCACACGAGACAAATGACGATCTCAGGTCGATACACTAACCTGTATACATGTCACCAGGGAACTGCTATCCGACAATAGGTATAATACCAACTAGCATGTGTTGGACCACGGCGGCGCCCCGGCCGTCTTTCCGAGGCCAAAATGCGGAATCAAAATTTTCTTAACTTTATAAACCGGCGCCACCGTGGACCATAAACCCGGATCGGTCCATTAACCTACTCCTAGCTAACTAGAGAAGGGGTACAGAGATATACCGAGCGATCCGTGTCCTTCAGTCTTCTCGTCGTCGTCCCGATCTCCCCGCGGAATCTCCGGTCTTCGCCTCCTCGCCGGAAGGGCACCACGTCGCCGGCTTCTTTTACGGGCTCCCACCTCTGGACCGAGACAACTCGGGCACGAAATTGGCGAGCCGACGTGTCCAAGGATGCTGTAGGTTAACTGTAGAACTCTATGTCTCTTTGGGGTTGTGGAAATTTCCATAATGGTGGAGGAATGAGATGTGAACCTTTTGTGGATGAACTTGGGAATTTTGTAGCATGAAAAGAACAAAAATTCCCACATACAAATTTTGGACAGCCCACTAGAGAAGTGGCCGGCCACACCTCAAGAAGAATGAGAAGAGGGAGGAGTTCTCAAAAAAGGGGGGGTAAGCAATAATAGAAGGAAAAGGAAAAATCATGATCATCATGAAGAAAGTCACCTCAACAATAACCATCACTCTTCTCATCATCAACAACCATGATTACTCCAAAAAGTCAAGCAATCATGAACTTATGAAGTCAATGGTGGTAGAACCATCATGACACAACAACATGCAAAGACCACCCTCCACAAAACCAATTTGCACAACTGCAAATAAACCCTCCTCCACCATTTTTCAGCCAAGAAAAGATACAAAGAAAAATGGCCAAAACGGAATGCAAACTGGCAACTCCAAAAAAATGATCCCGTAATAAATTACAGGAAAACCCCGCTACTGTATATACATACCCGTATTTGTATTCCGACCGAAATACAAATGCAATGAGAAAAAATCTACACTGTACAATACTAGGATCCGGCTTAAACCAAAGCTCGCTAGTATTATCCGTCCGATCATGATCCGTGCAATACCGCACGTACATGATCGAACCCTGCCATACCTCCATATGTCCTCTACCGCGTTTCGCCCGAAACTTGAGAAAACGGTCTGTGGGGGAGTTTAAAGACTCGTCAATCCCATGGCTGTGGATTCAACCACTAGCACGTCAGAGGTATTAGCCATACGTAACGGGCTACCAGGTATTGACAAAAAGGGACATCGTTGAGCAAACTCATCCTGACACCCTACTGAGCCTGTCAGTGACAATATCCGTACAGTCCGGCCCATTCGTCTATGAGTATCGCATGACGGGCCTAGGGGGTTGGTAAAAGTCAGACCCCCAAAAGCGGTACAAGTCGTGTCGGAGTGTAGCCCAGAACACCCTGAGATACTACTGGAATACCTACCAGTAAATCTCCTGCCTCGGCCGAGGGCTTTGTGCAATGGCTCTCCTAGACACATCGCGATCTTTCCCCCAATACTGGGAGAGACGAACCCCTGCAGATCCGCTCACTACCTCCATGTGGCTCGGGACTGTACCCTACTAAAACCTGTTTGCACGACTCCTTTGAGCCATGGTAGGGTTGTAATCAAAGCACAATGGGAACTCACACGAGACAAATGACGATCTCAGGTCGATGAACTAACCTGTACACATGTCACCAGAGAACTGCTATCTGACGTCGGGTATAAGACCAACTAGCATATTCCCGGCGAGTCCTGTCCGGTGTACTCATAACCTAATGAGCACCTGTATACATCTTAGGTGAACCAACAGACACCAGTGGCTTGTGAGACCGGCCACCGCCCCTCGTCGGGGTCTCGACTGTATACACTAGTCTACTCTGGAGTATCGATGCCCTGTCTCGAAAACTCCCACGATTAGGGACCTTTTAAGGATGTGCTTATAGACCCTAGCTCTCACGTATATGATCGCCATCATACTGCTGGCAGTCAAGCAAGAATCCTAGGGGCTTTATCAACGTGCAATAGTGATCAGTAATGTCACCTAAAGCAGTACACGATGATAAAGATAAACCAGATAGCATACTATCATCTTGAGTAAGACTGTCCTACCGGCATAGGTCCTCCCTCAATCATAGCAACCACGTGCCTGTGATCCGATAATTGACTCCGAGGGCACTATATCCAACAATCTCCCACTTGCACTCAAGGCTAATTATTGCGATGTCGCATACTCACAGCCAGTGTGATACCGAACACCCAACTCCTCTACTAATCAGTCTCACAAAACCTGTTTGCGAAACTAGTGCGTTCGAGGAATAGCCTCAGTGAGTGGATCCGCCCTAATGTTTCTTTCTATATCTCTCTTAATCTCAAGTTCACGGAGAAAACCATCTCCCGAAATGAGCAATACCTGTCTTAGAATATGTCTGGATGTCTGATGGGACCTAGTTCATAAATGAACTCCAAATCCAAACTTCTTAGACAGTATCGTCAACTGAACTTAATCAGTATCCTGCGCCATGCCTCCCTTAGTATCCGCCTGGACCACCTGTCCAAAATACTGCCCCTCGTTAGAGGGAAAACTATAACTCTGACAACCTCTCTGTCACCCATGTCACCTTGGAAGTCTGGAATGTTAACCGTCTCCTGAATGAGGCTGATGTTATCATATCCCTAGAACATCCACTTATGTTCTAAAAATGCTTCTTAATGTTTCTCCAGGATTGGATTAATATCAACTTATTGCATCTACTGCAAAAACAACATCTGGTGTGGTACTTGACATCTCATGATTGACTCAATTGCCTAAGCAAGTGATCTGCCAATCATGCACATCCCTCTCTCCTTTAGTCAGTAAGACACCTTTATAGAGGGTGACTCCATCACCTGCAGGTACACTACCGTGCCAGGAATCGTCCATTCTAAAACACCTTTAGAATGCTGTCTAAATACCCAGATTGGGAAACTACCCAAATCTAGATCTAAAACAATAGATCCAGTAACCAGAATGTCTTGATATAATATCCAACTCCTATGTGGAGAAACCACTGCGTGACAACCAAAATATAACCAATCGTAGTATAGAAATTTCACTTCCTACTCTGTGTATGTCATCCAAATACCAGGACATAACACTCTACTACCTTCTTAATAGATCCATCCCCTATTCTGATGAAGTCAAACCTATGATTGTCACATCAGAAATAGATGATATATCTCCGCTATATCTACTTTAGTCTATAAATAGACATAAGCCTCCTGTCCACCAATGCTTCCACTGCTCCCACTGACTACGACAACCCTCTGGCAGAGTCATACACACGTGCACTTCTAAAGCTAGTTTAGAATGACGCTATACTCATCCTCCTGCCGGGTCTCACAGTCTGGAACAACAGCAAAGGCAAGCCTGGGTAAACAAGAACCTCCCTGTCACCTTCCTTGAGCATACCGAAGTACCTCTCGAGTGCCTGAGGTTACCCACCTTATCTGCGGAGTGGCCAATGGAATGTCAAACCAGATTGAATCTTTAGGTTCTTATACAATTTTCAGTAATCGTTTGCGGTTCTGGAATCACTTCCTGTTCTACCATACTCCCACTACTGTTTTCTGAAAAATCCATTTTTATTAAAACTGTGGCAAGTCAAGAACAATATCACTATTGATCTTCCAGATGGTAGAAAGTCAACCCTCGTCATAGCCCGGGTCAACCCACAAACAGCCATTACAGAAACGTGCCTTGAGTTGTCCAGAGTCTGGTTTCAAGCATAAGCTGGACAACTCCCCGTACCTTAACAATGTCAAGATATGAACTGTTTTATATCCAATACAGAAACAGTGGCACTGATTTAATTGAACCAGATTCAAATCATGCAACTGTCTCTAGTGCATGTTAACTAAATAGAAAGAGGCCGATCAGCATTACTCAACTTAGGAGTGCTTCCAATTATGAGTAACCTGAAAGAGAAACAAGTTCTCTTAATCATTACTATCAACTGAATACCATACACAAGTATCTACATCTTCGATCACCTTGAAGAATCCCGATACTTGCAATACCTGGTTCTCTACTTTACTCTTATACCTATAATTTCTCAAAACTCAGATCTTGTGTTTCTACGAAACACTTGTCTAAGAACTAGAGAAGTCATAAGTAAACCGAATATAGAACGAGGACCAACCCCTTTGTCCTAATGGACACTAGACAACATACATACTCTGTATAAGTCCCTTGAGTCTAATAACTCAAACCCTGTGTGTCGTAGGTTGAAAACTGTACATATGGTTAAGAAGAATTGCACCGCTGTTTAATGCTCCTTACCTAACCATCCACTGATATAGGTAAATTTCATCGACATAATTTCAAAAAGTATATCTTACTCTATAAAAATAGACGTACAGATATATAAATTTGAAATTGGTGCATGACAGCGGATATTAAAAACCAAGTATTTGCCGTCCGGCTAACAACCCAGGTGACATCCTCAAATATCACCGAT
Organism: Agapanthus africanus; assembly: GCA_030015575.1. Taxonomy (NCBI): domain Eukaryota; kingdom Viridiplantae; phylum Streptophyta; class Magnoliopsida; order Asparagales; family Amaryllidaceae; genus Agapanthus; species Agapanthus africanus. The sequence continues at coordinate 176,417,790 of CM057339.1, read as the reverse complement.
TACAACGAATCCCGATATAATGAGGATGATCACCTAATTCCCAGTAACTTACTCCCACTCATCATCTGTAAAACCATACAGATATGAGAATCAAACCGGGTAAATACATACCCTGGAGTAAGTGTCTAATTGGGAAATCAGTTTTCCTTTAACAGTACACAGTGAAACTGAAACATTGAAATGTTTCGTAGGGGTATCCGGGTATTCCTAGTAATGCCTCTTCCATTATCCAGATTCACAACTGTAACCATATATTTCTATGCCATCTCTCAACATCACTTCATATTTCTTTAGTCATTACCTTCTGTACACCCTCTTAGGCTAAATGGTTTTCTTCCTTCCCTACCGTTCGGCACCAGCCTATGGTTTGGAAGAAGACTATCCAATAAGCGTAATAGGTGTACTGTCCTAATCCTAGGATCACTCGCAACGCGAGAGAAGGTGAAGATAAAAGACACCTGAATAAACCTTATTCCTATTTCTCCTGAACCAGAATCCATCCCCGAACTGGAACAAGTTCCTTTCGAGTTCGTATATAACCATACGATGGAGTATCCAATAAGCTATGGATCTTCGTAGTGATACGGAGTGTTCTGGAGAAATTCAAAGGTGATACGGGAATGGCGATGAAATACTTGGTTTGGTCGTGAATTGCAGTCGCAATTTACTTTTCCCTCTTACTAATCCCTTGATATGTCTTTACTTAATACCTTCTGTACACCATCGTTATGCTAATTGGTTTTCTTCATTCCCTACCGTTCGGCACCAGCCTAAGGTTTGGAAGAAGACTATCCAATTTGAGTAATAGGTGTACTATCTCCTAAACCAAGGAGTACTCGCAACCTGAGAGAAGGTAAAAGGAAAAGACAACTGAATAGTCCTATTCGTTTTCTCCAGAACCGGAAACCATCCTCGAATAAATTCCTTTGAGTTCGTATATAACCATACGATGGTTTTATCCAATGGAAGTGGACGTTCGTAGTAATACGGGGTGTCCTGGAGAAAAGGGTAAAAATAGGAGTGGCAATGAGGTTTGCAACCCTGACAATCCAAAAGCCAGTGTTTAAGAAGGTTTGGTTAATTTTGGTCACTGAGTCATAGTCAAAGGTCGGGTCATGGTCGCTGCCAAAGAGAGAGAGAAAAGAAACACTCAGCGTGCACTCTAACCTAGATCAGAATGGTTATCACTTTATCTAATCAGGAAACCTCCCACTGTATCGTTAAATTCTCCTCCAAACCTGAAAAAAAGAATTAGTCGAGATCACCCGAGGAGTATACCAACTCATCAGTGGGAATCGGGATCCAACTATCATCGTACGATAACTTGACGGAATCCACTCAAGTCACCACACTCCAGAAGGTATGCGCATGCCTGGCAAGTTTCAGTTTCTTTAGAAACTCCCGATGTGAGTTTTTACCCCTAGGACCCAAGGGACCTTGACGGAGTCAACTAATCAAAGAGTCCTAGTCAAGTTCAACCCGTCATTTTTTGGATTGCATTAAACCCACCCGTACGTGCCCTTGACGGAGTCAACAAGGCCGCACGACTGTCCTAACCAATCCCATATCCATGCTACAAACAAGCACCACTTAGATACCGTACACTATACCTTGACGGAGTCAACAAACGCAGCACGAATACTAAATAATACCCGTAAGAAATGACGGAGGGCTACGTCTAGTTTTTGGCGAAAAACTTTTTACGTAATGAACTTGATATCGTCGAAGGAACTGCATAGCCTTTTATAAAAATATAGTGACGAAAACCTTTGCTAAAGAGGTCACTCCCGGTGAAGGGATCTCGGCTCTTTCCCCGTAGAATGAGGTGCAGGATATTCCAACTGAATACCACGATGCAAAGCAAAAGTAATCGGCTATAGTGAAGTTATTACCCTGACGCAAACTTCTGTCCAAGGGGTCACTCCCGGTGAAGGGATCTCGGCCCTTGCCTCGTCGACTGAGGTGCTGGATATTCCAACTGAATATCACTGTGCAAAACAAAAGTGAACGTCCTTGCAATAACAGCTTTTTGAAAAATGTTCCAACAACATCAGAATAGGTTTGTTTAGCTTGCATTGATCCGAATCAATGCAGTCCCATCAATTGATGACACCAATAAAGAACGAAAATAATGATGTACGTATATGCCATCCGCATTCGCCACTGGGTCCCGTCATTACCCGTTAGGTTACTTAACTAACGACAGAGCGGGGACTGGACTAGCACGGATGCAAAACATATACAACATCTACTAGTATATATATCAATATATAATATTCGCTCAAGGCGTGATAAAATGCAACATCACAGAAATGTAATAAGCATCACAGAACAATACAGATATCTGGGATCCCCGGGTTTCATAGAGCCGCTACTGAAACCCGACGTTCCCCTGGTCGTTTGGATAGCCTGTGCAATGAAATCCTAGACCCCTACGGGTGCGGCAAGTTACTCTCCAAAACCTGAAGCGAGGCAGCCCCCTTCAGCAACGTGAATGGACCACCCTGCACTTCACGGAATCCGGTAACTTGGGCACCCCTCCTGGGTCAACCTGTACCCCCTACGAGTGCGGCGAATAGCCCGCCAATTCTAGAGTAAAGCCCCCTCCGTCTTAATGCCATGAGATGCGGGCCCGTTGCCCTCTAGAACCCGGCTACCCGTGCATCCCTCCGCGGGGTAATCCTAGTAGAGAAAGTAAAATATACATACAACGGGTACATCGACCTCACCCCGGTCGTGCCCCAAAAGAATAATATATAAACAGGCAGTGATGGCAGTCCACATGTCGGACGTTCTCCCCGCAATATCAAATGTACATAATAAACCAAACTGTACTACCATTGCATCCAGGCTATCCCCCACGACCAATCCGCAACATCACAGCACAACACAGAACATCAACGTGAATGTCACGTTCGCAAATCCGTCTAAAAGGGTTATAGCAGTTAGACAGGGGTTACCGATCAAATGACATTCACGGTCGCAGATATAATGTAAATACTGTGAACTAACATGTTTAAAATTTTCGATCGACTAAATTTTCCCAAGTGGGCCCCAAGCACAACTGTAGCACTCAAAAACATCTGGGCCCAAAAAGAATATACCAGAAACCCTATTTTCATGTCAGTAGACCACTGTAGAAATTTGGTGCGGTTTGGCCACAAAACGGAGGCGGTTCCGCGGCCAAAACGTGGTTTTGGCCGCTGAACCGCCGCGCTACAGTAATATCAGCCGTCCAAAGTTTCACAGAATTCTCAAAAATCCCTGCACGTAATTTTCCAATGTACCAAATAATTTTTTGACAACTGGAAAAATTCGACAGAAACTGATGCATGGAAAATGTGGTTTTTGGAAATTTGTTCGATCGAGCTTTTAAACAAACTAGAGCAAGCTAGACTAGGTTAATGGCGTGGCTCTGATACCATGTTGGGCCACGGCGGTGCCCCGGCCGTCTTTCCGAGGCCAAAATACGGAATCAAAATTTTCTTAACTTTATAAACCGGCGCCACCGCGGACCATAAACCCGGATCGGGCCATTAACCTACTCCTAGCTAACTAGAGAAGGGGTAGAGAGATATACCGAGCGATCTGTATCCTTCGGTATTCTCGTCGTCGTCCCAATCTCCCCGCGGAATCTCCGGTCTTCGCCTCCTCGCCGGAAGGGCACCACGTCGCCGGCTTCTTTTACGGGCTCGCACCTCTGGACCGAGGCAACTCAGGCATGAAGTTAGCGAGCCGACGTGCCCAAGGATGCTGTAGGTTAACTGTAGAACTCTATGTCTTTTTGGGGTTGTGGAAATTGCCATAATGGTGGAGGAATGAGATGTGAACCTTTTGTGGATGAACTTGGGAATTTTGTAGCATGAAAAGAACAAAAATTCCCACATACAAATTTTGGACAGCCCACTAGAGAAGTGGCCGGCCACACCTCAAGAAGAATGAGAAGAGGGGGGAGTTCTCAAAAAAGGGGGTAAGCAATAATACAAGGAAAAGGAAAAATCATGATCATCATGAAGAAAGTCACCTCAACAACAACCATCACTATTCTCATCATCAACAACCATGATTACTCTAAAAAGTCAATCAATCATGAACTTATGAAGTCAATGGTGGTAGAACCATCATGACACAACAACATGCAAAGACCACCCTCCACAAAACCAATTTGCACAATTACAAATAAACCCTCCTCCACCATTTTTCAGCCAAGGAAAGATACAAAGAAAAATGGCCGAAATGGAATGCAAACTGGCAACTCCAAAAAACTGATCCCGTAATAAATTACAGGAAAACCCCGCTACTGTATATACATACCCGCATTTGTATTCCGACCGAAATACAAATGCAATGAGAAAAAATCTACACTGTACAATACTAGGATCCGGGTTAAACCAAAGCCCGCTAGTATTATCCGTCCGATCATGATCCGTGCAATACCGCACGTACATGATCGAACCCTGCCATATCTCCATACGGCCTCTACAGCGTTTCGCCCGAAACTTGAGAAAACGGTCTGCGGAGGACTCTAAAGACTCGTCAATCCTATGGCTGTGGATTTAACCACTAGCACGTTAGACGTATTAGCCATACGTAACGGGCTACCAGGTATTGACAAAAAGCGACGTCGATGAGCAAACCCATCCTGACACCCTACTGAGCCTGTTAGTGACAATATCCGTACAGTCCGGTCCGTTCGTCTATGAGTATCGCATGGCGGGCCTAGGGGGTTGGTAAAAGTCAGACCCCCAAAAGCGGTACGAGTCGTGTCGGAGTGTGGCCCAGAACACCCTGAGATACTACTGGAATACCTATAAGTAAATCTCCTGCCTCGGCCGAGGGCTTTTTGTAATGGCTCTCCTAGACACAGCGTGATCTCAACTCCAATACCGAGAGAGACGAACCCCTGCAGATCCGCTCACTGCCTCCATATGGCTCGGGATTGTACCCAACTAAAACCTGTTTGCACGACTCCTTTGAGCCATGGTAGGGTAGTAATCAAAGCACAGTGGGAACTCACACGAGACAAATGACGATCTCAGGTCGATGAACTAACCTGTACACATGTCATCAGGGAACTGCTATCTGACGTCAGGTATAAGACCAACTAGCATATTCCCGGCGAGTCTTGTCCGGTGTACTTATAACCTAATGAGCACCTGTATACATCTTAGGTGAACCAACTGACACCAGTGGCTTGTGAGACCGGCCACCGCCCCTCGTCGGGGTCTCGACTGTATACACTAGTCTACTCTGGAGTATCGATGCCCTGTCTCAAAAACTCCCACGACTAGGGACCTTTTAAGGATGTGCTTATAGACCCCAGCTCCCACGTATATGATCGCCATCATACTGCTGGCAGTCAAGCAAGAATCCTAGGGGCTCTATCAACGTGCAATAGTGATCAGTAATGTCACCTAAAGCAGTACACAATGATAAAGATAAACCAGATAGCATATTATCATCTTGAGTAAGACTGTCCTACCGGCATAGGTCCTCCCTCAATCATTGCAACCACGTGCCTGTGATCCGATAATTGACTCTGAGGGCACTATATCCAACAACATGTTCTCGGCGAGTCCGTCCGGTGTACTCATAACCTAATGATCACCTGTATACATCTTAGGTGAACCAACTAACACCGATATCTTGTGAGTCCGGCCACCACCCCTCGTTGGGGTCTCGATCAGTATACACTAGTCTACTCTGGAGTATCGATGCCCAGTCTCGAAACTCCCATGACTTGGGACATTTTAAGGATGTGCTTATAGATCACCCAACTCTCACATATATGATCGACATCATACTGCTGGTAGTCAAGCAAGAATCCTATGGGCTCTATCAACATGTAATAATGATCTGTAATGTCACCTGAAGCATGTACACGATGATAAAGACAAACTAGATAGCATACTATCATCTTGAGTAAGACTGTTCTACCGATATAGGTCCTCCCTCAATCATTGCAATTACTTTCCTGCGATCCAATAATTGACTTGAGGGCACTATAGCCAACATCAAGCTACCCGCTAATCTTAGAATTGGGTGACCCGGTCCTCGACTCCTTGAGTTGGTTACCCTATGAATTTTAGAACCCGGTAGCTTGTGCACCCCTCCTCGGGTCAATCCTAATACATGAAATAATATATACAATTGGAGACTCCATCCTCTCCCCGGATGTGCCCCGATGAAAGTATATTACAACAAATTATTACATGAATTACATAGAACTCTCATCCTTACATTTAAAATTCATATGGGGCTATTCACAAGACGATCCATCAATCTATCATCATCAACAACGAGACTAGATATGTGTAACCCCTTCTAAATGACATATAGCGATTAGAAGACATTTACCAACACATATACATATCATATAAGAAATTAATGAAAACATGACGTTAGAATTGCACACTTACATGAAGCAAACACTCAAATTTTCCGCCAATGAAAAACTAGTGAACTTCAAATTCCAAAAAATCCAACTTTTTGCATCTAAAGGAGTCCGAATCGACTCAAAAATCAAATGAAAGCCCGGGGTCACCTTATGGAAAAAATTAGAGATACTCAAAGAGGCCTATAGGGGTGCCATGCCCCCGATACCACCACGAGGTGGTCTTGGTGGCGTGGGCGACCCGAGACCACCTATTGAGGTGGTCTCGGGTCACCAACCCCAAGACCACCTCGTGGTGGTCTTAAGGCGATGGTCCTTTCCTTCGCCCCCTTAGGGTATCCTTAGGGTACCCTCGAAGCACCCCTCGGGTTCTCGGTCCAAACCGTGAGCCCGCGGGGAATGAAAAGTTCAAAAAACTTGGATTTTTGGATTGGTTTTTCTTGACAGTTTTGAGTGCCGGAAAAACCGTGAATTTTAACGTCATAGCAACTTTTTTAGGCTTAGGGAGTGGCTATGATACCATGTAAGTCGATGTTTCTCACTCTACCATGTTAGTAGAGAGCCGGAATGCACAAAAATAAATTTTTTAGCAAGCAACATTAACTAGCTACCCAAAATGTACCCTATGCCTAAACAAGAAAAACAACATAGGTTTTAATTTACTATGAAGAGGATTATACATATGGATTCGTGTCCTTCAGTCTTCAAAACTTTTCTTTCTTGTACTCCTTGAGGTCCTAGATCAAACTTGCTTGGAAGCCTTCTCAATCCTAGATGATCCACCCGAAGGAATATGGTTAAAACTTGCACTTCATAAATGAAGTAACTAAACAAACTAGTTTGCTAGTCTAGCTTATTTAGGAGATGTGGAGATTGTTAATAGTATTTATCTATCTCTAAATCCTATGGTTCTCAACACATGGGAGGGATTATGGTTGAGGAAGAAGAGAGGAGAGAGAAGAAGCTAATGAAAATGAGAGCAAGTGTGAAAAATATCATAACCATTTTGTTTTGTGAAAAGAATTTCACAATTAAAAAAGGCTACCATACTTCAATAGTAATTCCAAATGAATTAAATATTCATTTGGCCATACCCTACACCATTCTCATTTGCCACATAACTCTCTACCTCATATCCACTACACTATTCTCATTTGCTACATCACTCTCCGCCTCATTTCCAAATAAATGAATAAATGGAAAATATAAGAATGAGGTGTCCCCCTTCTAGAATGTATTTTGTATAAATACAAAACGCTTTCTACCGTATATACATACCCGTATTCATACCAAAATACGAATACCCTAAAGATAGAATACTACTACTAATATAATACTAGTATTGAATCAATATTTTATTTAATAATCTGGTTTAATCCTAAACCCGCTAGTATTACAAACCGTCCGATTAAATTCTGCGCAACTGGTATACCTATTTAATCGGAACCTTGAACGTATAAACATATGACCTCTACATCATTTTGCTTGAACCAGAGAAACCCTCTGTGCAGGAATCTAAAGACTCGACAGTACGCTGGCAGTGAGTTTAATCACAAGCGCGTTAGCGGCACTAGCTGTACGTAATGGCTACCCAGGTAGCTGTCGAAAAGAAGGCCGATGAGAAAACTCATCTGAACCTCTACTGAGCCTATCCGTGACAATATCCGTACAGTCCGGTCTATTCATCTGAGAGTATCGCATACCGGGTCTAGGGGTGGTTAACGTCAGGTCCCTAATAACCCGATAAGTCGTGCTGGTGTGGCTCAAGACCATCCGAGAAACTACTGATCTAACTATCAATAATTCTCAACTTCCCTGGCTATGGACTTATGGTGTTGACTAACCGAACACAACGCGACATCGACTCCCTATACCGGGAGATACAAATCCCCAACAATCACTCACTGCCTCGATGTGACTCAGGACTTTTCCTAACTAAAACTTGTTTTCTCAACTCAGTAGAGCCGTGGTAGGGTAGTAATCAAAACAAAGTGGGAACTCACATGAGACAAATGACGATCTCGGATTAACAGACTATCTGTACTCATGTCATCAGAGAACTGCTATCTGACGATATGTATAATACCAACTAGCTAGTTCTCGGTGAGTCCATCCAGTGTACTCACCCCCCCAGTGAGCACCTATATACAATCTTAGGTGAACCACATCAATGATTGTGGGACCATCCACTGCCCCTCGTCAGGATCTAGAAACTTATGCACTAGTCTACTCCGGAATATTGATGCCATGTCTCGATATTCCAACGACTAGGGACATTTAAGGTTGTGCTTATATACTACCTAGCCCCCACAAGTATGATCGCCATCATAACGTTGGCAGTCAAAAAACAATCCTACGGGCTTTATCAACATGTATAAGCAATACATAATAACTAGTAAAACATATACACATGTTAAGATAAAGGCAAACCAGATAGCATACTATCATTTTGAGCAAGAATATCTTGTACATATATCCCAAACATCCAATACAATAATGGCCTCTAGGGCATACATATCCAACAAATATAAGTATGTTGCATGATAAGCAAGTGGGGGAAATCACTTGCCTTAATGAAGATTCAGCTCGGGAAAGCGGGGGTGGCGAGAGGGTGACGACGACGACAAATCGGTGAGTTGTGCTCAGCAAGCTTGGCTTGGCTGCAAAAGGGGTGAAGGTAATGGTGACAACATCGTCTCGAGCAGAGCAAGGCGGCAATTGATGAAGCGGCGGCGGTAGTGATGAGGCTCGGTAGTGGGTTCTCGGTTTGCAAGAGGAGGCAGAGAGGGAGTTGGGTTTCTTGTAGTGAGAAGAAGAAGAAAAGTATTAGGATTTTTTTATAAAGGAGATGAGGATTTTAATATGTTGTTATGAGAGAATTAAATAGAGATTCTCACTTGAGATTTTGAGGGAGGAGAAGATAAGGGTTTTAATATGTTGTTATGAAAGAATTAAATGGAGATTTTCATTTGAGATTTTTAGAGAGGAGAAGATTAGGATTATGGAGAGTTTTCTCCTAATGGGTTTTGGGTTATTGGATATGGGTTAGCGGGTAATGGGTATTAGTTCTCATACTAAAGGAAATTCATTGAGAAAACATGCAGTGGTCGTCTCAAAATGAAACAACAAATGAAATTTAAAACTAAATAGGTCTATATAACAGTATAAAATGATAGAATATAACAGCCACTCTGTCAACCAAGTCACTTTGGAAGCTAGAACCGGTAATCGTCTCCTATTTTTTTCTCCAGAATTAATGTCTACTTACTACACTAAATGCAAAAACAACTTCTGGTCTGGTACTTGACATTGCATGATTGACCCATTCGGCAAAGCAATTAGTATGTCATTCATACGAGTCCCTCTCATCAATCTTGAAAATATCTTTCTAGAGAAGGTGACTCTATCACCTGCGGGTACACCACAACACCTAGAGCCCTCTATTCTAAAATCCTTTAGAATAGTATCCAAATACCCATTTTAGGGCACTTCCCAAATCTAGATCTAATGATATAGATATAGTTACCAGAATCCCTGATATATTATTCAGATCTTACATAGAGAACCTTTTATGATGACCACAGTTTAACCGATTGCAGTATACGAATATCACTTCCTATTAGGAGTATATCATCTAAATCTCAGGACAATACTCCCTACGACGTTCTTACTAAGTTCATCCGTTCTTTTGATGAAATCAAACACCTTCACTTTTATATCAAAACAGATGATCCGTCTCCGCTATGCCCGCTTTAGTCTGTGAATAGACATAAGCAACTTGCACACCTTCCACTGCTCCCACTGACTACAAAAACCCTCTGGTAGAGTCATATACACGTGCACTTCTAAATTCCCATTTAGAAAGACATTATAGTCATCCACCTGCCCGATATCATAATCATGAATAGCAGCAGTGACAAGTAATATCCATATGGACTTCAACACAAATATTGAAGAAAAAGTTTCAACACAATCCACATTTGGTATTTGATGAAAACTCTTTACTACAAATCTATTCTTATTAGGTTACTACCTTTCCACCTGCATTGATCTTGAAAGATCTACTTGCTCCTAATGGGTTTTACCCCTTCAGGAGCATCCGGAAAATTTTATAATTTGCTGAAGTGCGTGGAGTCGGACTTGGATATCTGGTATTTGACCATCAACCGAAAGTCATCACTTCCCAATGGCCAGCTGATAACTATTAGGGCCATCATCACTATGTTGCAAACCTCCCTGTCACCGTCTATAAGAAAACCGAAGTACCTCTCGGGTGACTGAGGTTATCTATTAAAATCTGCAGAGTGGCTATGGTTTGTCGAATCTAATTGAATGCTTAGGTTTTACTAAATTTTCAGTAATCGTTTGTGGTTCTGGAATCACTTCCAGTTCAACCATACTCCCATTAAATTCTTTTGCAAAGAAGTTCATTTATGAAAAGGTGGCGAGTCAAGAACAACGCAACTATTGATCTTACAAATGGTAGAAGTTAAACCCTTGCGAAAGTTTGGGATAACTCACAAACTGTCATTACTGAAGCGTGCCTTGAGTTTGTTCGGATTCTGCTTTTAAACAAAAGCCGGATAACTCCATATCTTAACTACTATAAGATATGCTACCATTCTATATAAAATCAAAGGCACTAATTTAGATGGAATCTGATTCAAAAATTATGCATATGTGTTCAGTGCATATCCCCTAAATAGAAAAATTCCATATAACATTACTCATCAAGGAGCGCACTCATGGATGAGTAACCAGTGAGAGAAATAATATTCTCATTATTATTATGACGGAATACCTAGCATAAGTGTCTACATTTTCGATTATTTCGAAGAATTTTGATACTTCCAACATCTGGTTCTCTACTTTATTCTTGTACCTGTCGCTAGTAGCTAGCCGTGATGAGTATGAGTCGTCCGTAGGGAAACGTGAACTATTTTCTTGCTTTAGACGAGTTGACAAAAGATAGGATGGTTTGATTGTCATTTTATGTTAAGAAGGATATAAAATTTATAATAAAAAGGTTTGTAGGGTTCATAGGACTTAGTTATTAATGGATGAATATTTAAAAATGACTTCTTTTATCTTTTAATAGTCTAAAACTAGAGCAATAGTGATGAATGTAGATTAGGGTTCTTGGAGGGAATGTGGTTCCCCATTACTAACCCTTGTCCTTTCATTGATCTATATTCATGTCCATCCTTTAACAAAACAAGTGTTTAACCAATCTCGAATTGTGGTCGTGACTATCAATAAATTGATAGCGCGCTCGATAAGATGGTTAACATTTATTTTGCTAAAGTTTATAAACATTAAAATATTAAAAAGAAGTTAAAAGATTTTTCATCCATTATCCTACCTTATCCTACAAACCCTAGCAAGCAATGAATTACTCGCTCATGGTTAGAGGTGATTTAGAAGAAATGTTGAAGATGAATGGAACCAAAACTAAAAGTGCAGAAAAGTAACGCGTAAAGTAAAATGCGGAATAGTAAATGCAAAAAGAATTAAAACTAAAAATATTTTTATTAATCAACTGTTGCATTACAACCTTTTTCCTTAGAAAGTAGATTACAAGAACTCTAGTTGCTCTAAATCTTCTCTTTCTATGGAGGTAAATGAATAGATGATTTTGTGATCCTTTGGATGATTTTGAATGCACAGCTCTCGGTCCTTTAAATAGTATTGGAAACCAGAAACCCTAGATTTCATATGTGAATATATGTAGTTAAGATCATGATCCTGAAATCCCATAACCAACAGCCACCATAGAGCCGCGGAACCCCCGCATAATGCCATGTTTGGCCGCGGTTCCGCCGCATCTTTGCGGAGTTGGGTTTTGATATTTTTTTTTAGCTTTTTGTGCTGATAATTGGAGATTCTTTTGATGTATAGATTCTGAGAATATTACTCCGAGTCTCTGCCGTTGCTAGATTTCTCGATTTGCTTCTAAAATTTGGCAGATTCGGTTTCGATATTCCGATTTGACTTGGATATCTTACTTGGATTTCACACCTGAGCTAATACCTGTACAATATCTCAAATCAAAGTGTTAGTAGCATTTGGTATTTTTGAGATATTATCCCAACCATTTATATGATATGATATCTTAAGAATATTGATTAGGAAACTTTGATATGATATGCATATTTTAATTACTAATATTTCATTTAAATATTATATGCATATATTTTCCCTTAGTTGTATTAATTAAAATGAAGAACATATGATAATAATGTTTTTACAAATAAACCCACATATGTTCTATATTTACAATTAACACTTTTTAGCTGTTAATAATAGTAGGGAAAATATTCATACAAATGTGCACTATTTTTGACTAATCAAATGCCCCCAAACTTATTTTTGATTGTCCCGAGCAAACTATTTATTAAAAGGAAAAAGAAAAAGAATAAAAGAATAAAACCTAGCACACTTTCGTAGGCAACACGATTGCACTTAGCACGTGCAACAAGCCTTTAAACCTTCAGGTGTCCCTAGTAAGAAGAGTGTTGTCTCGTGAGGGTTTTCAGCGGATTACACACACAAAATCCCATAAAGAAAGAAGATAAAAATTACATACAAAGATAAGGAACATATAAAAGAAAGAACTTGAAAATAAGAGTTTCAAACTACATTAGCTTTTTAGTTGTTATGAGCCTTATCTTAATGGTCTTGAAAAAATATCAGAAACCACATCTTCCCTCAATAAAACATCGTCTTTAATATTCCTTCCTACCTTTCTTCCAAATATCGATCATATACCCCTACGTGTGTGTAAAAAACATCTCTACACTTAGAGAATTAAATTCAAGCTATTATACTCTTGTCCATCTTCCTTAGTACTTTTTAGTCGGTGAATGTTTTGAGATGGAATTGCTCACACATTCTTCATGCGACCGTTAATACTTCTTGATGTACTAACGAACCGATTGCCAAATGCGCTTACTCATTAAGGCATAATTAGCAATATCCTAGTCTTGCAACACCTAAGCCTTAGCAGTGACTTCCAAACCCGTTGGTCTAAGGCACTAGGTGATAAGGCACCCTCACTATATTTTCCGTATGCTGCCTTAAGTAATTACAAAACCAGTGTTCATTTTTCTTCACCATTTATTTTATGTGTCATTTATATTTTTGTTTATATATATTTTTTCCCTTCATACTAAAGCTTTTAGACAAGAGCATTTCAAGGTATCTTCTACTATCCCAAGTTTCAAGATGTGTGCAAGTGCGTATAGTAAGGTATCAACGTTCAGATGTTTAAACTCAAGAATATGGACTATTTTTCAGACTTATTTCTATCCTCAGATAAGTGATTTCTTTCATCTTACTAACCCTTGGGATAACAGCTCATGACAACCTATTACTAGCTTCGTTTTAAAATATCTAATTTTCTTGCATTTCTTAAATCTTATCCTTTCTTTCATATGTATTTTTCACTCTCGAACTTTTATTTTCAAAAAAAATGTATGCAATGCAATGTTTACATATGATGCATATATGTATAAAAGCTATCCATACAAACTATCCCCCCAAACTTGTTTGTAGCAATGTCCTCATTGATGCTATCCTGTAAACTTAAAACCTGAAGACTAGGAGGAACATTTCAAAAAGATGTAAAAGAAGGGGTTAAGAGTGAATGGTCGTGAAATCCTCCCCCAAACTCGTTCTTGGCTCATAATCGTGTAAAAATATGTTTTCTTTCAAGAGCCATTTTCAAAGTATTTTTCTTCCCCACCCCCAAACTTGAGTAAAACTAAGCATTCAAATTTAACATAAGAGGGGGGGGGTAAATATTATCGGTCTACAAATAGATTTACAAAGACCAAATGTTAAAATCAACTATTCAAATATTTTATCTAGGTAACACCATGGTTGGTAGAAGATCATGTCACAGATAGAAGTGAAGAAGTGGTGAGGAGATAAGAGGTGTAATTGAAAGATTTTAGGTCTCGGTTGGTCAAGATGAAAAAGCGAGTATGAACAAAAAATGAGAATGTGAATGATTAGGAACGGGTGGAATAGTCGCATCTCGTATGGAATAAGAAGAAAGGGTGGTGGTTCAACTTCTCCGGCCTCAAATGGAGGCTCATGAATTTCCAATGTAGGTTGATTCATCACAACATCTAAGTGTTTAAGGAATGCGAGTTCTTCGGCAAAAATATTTTCGAAACTCTCATCGATGATGATCCTATTGGAAAGAAAAGATTCAATGGAATAGGCAGATTTTCTAGAAAGACTGAAAGTTTCATGGTCAATCTTTTTCGTGCCAGAATTCAACACACTTAATTTGTCATATATTATGGAGGTAGGAGACTCGAAAAGATTATGTACCTTATTTTCAAAAGAGTCTAAATCAAGTGGTCTTATAAGAATCATAGAACTCGAAATATCGGAGTATGATTCATCAAAATTCGGTGGAGTTGAAAGAAGATTAAAAGAACCAAAGAAAGTGGGTGATGAAATGGGTAAACAAACTTGTGTGTCTAGCGTTGTTGAACCAAATGTGGGAAACGAAGGCCGAATATCGTTTTGTATATCGGATAGGTCGGTGGTAAGAATAGGATCGGTTAAATGTACAGGAAGATGTTCACTTTCAATATAAGGGACATGATGGGTAGGAGAATCCAAGTCATCCAACATAACGGGTTCATCTTCAACAATATTGTCATCACCGCTCTCACTAACACTTTCGGTCAAATCAAACGAATATGTATTTAAAAATTCATCAATTATACTATTCTTAATCGATAAATCACTTGGTTCACTTGATGGAGTTGGAAGGTTTGAAATATTAAGTGTAGTCGAATAAGGATTGGTTTGATTTGGACTGGTGTAAGGCTCTCTTTTACACTCACTATGGGAAAAGTCAAATATGTTATTCTCAGGCACCTCATCACTTAGATTATGAAGTGGTTGAACATCGAATACATTCAGTTGGAGTGCAGGATGGAAGGTGTCGAGATCAAAAGAATTGGTTTTGGTTTGACTCTGATGGATCTCTTGTTCTTTTTCACTACTCAATTCCAACTCTACTTCAAGACAAGACATGGTTTGTGAAGAAGTTCCAATGAAGGCTTCTCTTTGAACCGTGGAACTTCCTAATTGATTTTCAGAAGCACTGTCTAGATAAGATGAAAAAGTTTAGTATGGTTTGAATGTGTTTAATTGTTGGCTACGGGCGAGTTCAATGTGTTCCGCAATCGACATGCGCTTATGATTTGCCACATTAGCCTCAAGAGAAGTGTTAACAAGAGATGCTTTTAATTTTTGGCTATGGACGAGTTCAATGTGTTACGCAATCAACACGCGTTTATGATTTTCCCCATTAGCCTTAAGAGAAGTGTTAACAAGAGATGCTTTTAATTGTTGGCTATGGGTGAGTTCATGTATTCCGCAATCGACATGCGTTTATGATTTGCCCCATTAGCCTCAAGTGAGTGTCAATAAGAGATGATTTTAATTGTTGGCTACGGGCAAGTTCAATGTGTTCCGCAATCGACATGCGTTTATGATTTGCCCTATTAGCCTCAAGAGAAGTGTCAACATGAGAGCTTGTGAAAGTTTGGTACCATTGATAAGAATTAGAAATGTGTATCCATGTTTCATAAACAGAATTATGATCAACATTGTGATATGAAGAATATTGAGATTGGTTGGTTAGTTGACGACTGACAATTGCTGTTTGTTCAGCAATGGTCATGGGTGTAAAAGATGCCATATTCGCCTCAAAACGAGTATCAACATTTTCATATGGACATGATGGTGATTGTTGCCCTAACAGATTTGGATTAGTGAAAGGTATGAAACTTTGGCTACGAGCCTTCGCAATATGCTCAGCGATGGACATGCGTTTAGAAGTTCTCTCACTAGCCTTAAACGAATTATCAACATAACAAGATGTTGAATTTTGATGCGGTTGATAGGACCTTGAGTGAGGTGTCCAACTGTTCTTTTCCACACGCTCTATCCTCTCCCTTAAAGACATGGTAGAGTCGGAATTTATACCGAAGCAATTACGAAAACAAGAAATATCTGGTTCTAGATAGCAAAGCTCGGCAAGAGTTTGCCGGTTTGGGTTACCCATTATAAGAAAGTGAAAAGAAAAGAGGGCGAAATGGTAATAATTTAAGCTCTTTTGTTAGATTTTGGAAATTGTTTTTCTTTAAAAGAGGGACTCGACAAACGTGCAAAAATAATACCTAGAACTAGGGTCACCTAGGTCAGATTACTAGACTGCTCCTAGACTTTCAAAGGACAAGACATAGGATCAATCCTCTACTACCTCCTTATCAATCATGCAGCCAAGTAAGTGCCAGGTAAGTGGGAGGTATCCTCTATACGAATCGCCGAAATAGCGGGTCTAATTAATTAACCACTTTCCTTAGTCACACTTGCCTTAGACACCACAAGAAAAATGCTGATAACCAATAAATTACCCACGACCTTCTTTTGTCCTAATTGAGCGCGACAGTCCTTAGGGATTGGTCTAGATATTATTTATTAATGTAGGGTTATGCTTACGCTCGTTTGTGATTTGTGGGGCCTAGGAAGGGTGATGAAATCCCCACCTAATCTGAATTTGGGTTTATTGTCCCTTAATGTCTGTTTTAGAAATGCAAAACAAACTAAAATCTAAAACACGCAAAAAGATTTTTAGCGGCGATGTTTGCAAAGAATCTTGCAAATAAAATCAGTTTATTGGAGTTTTAGAGGAGAGATAAAGAATATAGGTTTATGGTGTTTTTCGTCGCCCTATTGAGATGGGAATAAGCACGCGCTTGTCAGGCGTACTACAGATTCCCCCTGCCAAGGGTAGGCAGGGGTTTATTGATTGTGGGGATCCGAATCTCCGGCGGCCACGGACTAAGCTGTTATTAATTACCCCTCGCCTTTGGAGCGAGGAAACCTCTGATTGACGGGTCAAACTGATCATGCGAACTCAATGTGTCGTGTGCGTGTGTTGTGTTTTGAAAGGGTTAGAATTTTTTTTCCAATGGGGGACGTGTTTTGGGTGTGGAGTGCATGGGAAATGAGTGGTGAGGAGCATCTTAAAGACGTGTGCGTGGTATGTGGGCGCTAGACGTCCACAGATCACGTGCCTGGCTCATAGGCGCTTGGCGCCCGCGGGTCACGTCCCCTGCACGCGACCGCTGATTGTTGGACGCTCACGGGTCATGTGCGTGGCACATGACCGCTGAGCGCTAGGAGCCCGCGGGTCACCTGCCCTACCCGCGTCCGCTTAGCGCTGAGCGCCCGTGGATCCCATGAGACGCACGTGGGCGCTGAGTGCCCGTGGGTCACGTGCCCTGTATGCGACCACTGGGCGCCCGCGGGTCACGTGTACGGTACGCGACCGCTTGGTGCCCATTGGTCACGTGCGCGGCACGCGACCGCTGGAAACACCAGCGGAAAAGAGGCTTAGCCCCTAGGCTGGGAGTTAAACTCTCAAGGGTCTTTGGAGTTGAACTCCTAATAGGGATTATGTATAAATTTGGAGTTAAACTCCTAAATGGGTTTTGTTTATGGAGTTAAACTCCAACAGATCTTGAATGGAGTTAAACTCCTAGAAATCTTTGAAGATGATCATAGGGAACCCCCTTTCTTCTCCCATTTAGCCCTATATCTTCTTTTGAGCCTTGGATCTTCCCGAAATTGGATTTTTTGAAAAAGGTCTCCTTCTTCCTCCTCTCCATCGGCTGGATCTTGAAGAAGAAGAGAGGGGAAACTCAAAAATCTCCCTTTTGGGGATTTGATGAAAGATCCGAGTTCCCCTTTCATGGTTTTATGGTGAAAAACAGTTTCTTTTTTGGAAAAAGATGGATTGAACTCTTGATTTAATTCAAAAGAAAGAAAGTTTAGAACTTTGAGGAAGGAGGCAAAAACCTTAGAATTTGAGAGAATGAAAATATTTTTTTTTCATTTCTTCATCATGTTTGCCTTTATAGGCTACACACTTTACATATAGCCCCCCGACCTTTGCCATATGTCACTTGTGCTACCCCATGCCTTATTTTCTTATCTCTTTTTGCTCATAAGCCATGGTGTTTACAAAATTTTGGATTTTTGCCTATTTTACATACGTTTATTTCTATTTCTATATATATATATATATATATATATATATAATTAAATTAAACCAATTTATGGCTTCATTCCATTTATCATGGGTCGGTCCCTTTGACCTGGGCTTGGGTCCACTTGGCTTGGGGTTGATTTTGATTTTGACTTGGTCAACCGGAGTGTAATTTTTGACCCCAACAAAATGCCTCCCATCAATACATGCACACCATATATATGGGTCGTGTGCATGAAATTGATGGATCTTCTTTCACGTGGAGGTTGACTTGATTTGGCTACCGTTTTGATGACGTGAAGATCGATGCTGCCCTTTTCACGACGTGGACGGTCGGTGCTGCGATTTTTGCGACTTGGACGGTCGGTGCTGCCCCTTTAGCGACTTGGACGGTCGGTGTTGCCCTTTTAGTGACTTGGACGGTCGGTGCTGCCCTTTGTGTGACTTGGACGGTCGGTGCTGCCTTTTCTGCGACTTGGACGGTCGGTGATGCCCTTTTAGCGACTTGGACGGTCGATGCTGCCTTTTTTACAACTTGGACGATTGGTGCTGCCATTTTAGCGATGTGGACGGTAGGTGCTGCCATTTTAGCGACGTGGACGGTCGGTGCTGCCCTTTTTGCGACTTGGACGGTCGGTGCTGCCGTTTTAGCGACGTGGACGGTCGGTGCTGCCCTTTTAGCGACTTGGACGGTCGGTGATGCCCTTTTAGTGACTTGGACGGTCGGTGCTTCCCTTTTTGCGACTTGGACGGTCGGTGCTATCCTTTTTGCAACTTGGATGGTCGGTGCTGCCTTTTTTGCAACTTGGACGGTCGGTGCTGCCATTTTAGCGTCTTGGACGGTCGGTGCTGCCCTTTTTGCGACTTGGGTGGTCGGTGCTGCCCTTTTTTCGACTTGGACGACCGGTGCTGCCATTTTAGCGATGTGGATGGTCGGTACTGCCCTTTTGCTACTTGGACAGTCGGTGCTGCCCTTTTTGCGACTTGGACGGTCCGTGCTTGCTCCACTTCTTGCGGTGTCGGGATTTTATTTGACTTGCTCAGCTTTCTGCGGTTTCGGGGTTGAAGTTGACTTGCTCCGTTTTCTAAGGTGTCGGGGTTGATTTGTTTGATTTGATTTATTTTAGGAGTTCCCTACCCGTCCAGCGGGGCTTTTGAGCTTGGAAGCGCTACCGGGTGGGACATTAATTTGATCTGTTCGATTTTTGCCTTATTTGGCGGGGCTTTTGAATTTGAGTGGAACTTGGAATTTGGATTTTGTTTGGCATCAGCATTGCTACACAGGATTAATGCCAGGAGCAACTCATCATTTGTCTCGGGAGGACTTGGGATTTGGTTTTTGGATCGGCATCGGCATTGTTGCACTGGAATAATGCCAGGAGCAATTCATCAATTGCCCCGAGAGGACTTGGGATTTGCTTTTTAAGTCGGCATCAGCACCTCTAACACGGAAGCAATGCCAGAAGCGACTCATCATTTGCCGGTGGGAAAACTTAGGATTTATGTTTTGGGTCGGCATCAGCACCGCTAACACTGAAGAAATGCCAGGAGCGACTCATCATTTGCCGTTGCCCGTTGGGAGCGATGTCTTAGGAGACATGTTTAGATCTCTATCATCTAAGACTTTTCAATTTTATGAGCTTTAAGGATCTCATAAAAGCATTTTCTCCCTACATGTCGAGAGGATCTCGCAGGTGTATTTCTCCCTAGGAATCGTGGGGATTCTTAAGTGTGTTGCTCCTTTGTGAGTCGTAAGGATCTCACGCGGGGATTTTCTCCTAACAAGGTCGAGAGGACTTTGTGAGTGTATTTCATCTCTTTTTTACGAGTTTGCGCCCTTTCGGGTTTTCACAAACTCGCCGGCAGTCCTGCTGTTTTTACTTACGGAGCCCTTTCGGGTTTTCATCCGTGCCCGTTTTGCTTATGGACATACATTTTTTTTCTTTTTTCTTTTTTCTTTTTTTCTACATTGGCGAATCTTCATTGCTGGTGGGAATTTTAAACGTAGTCTCGCCGGTAGGACTTGGGAGAGATAGGGGTCATTTATGCCCATGGATTGTATACGGTTTTACAGGATGTATGATCCAAACCGTAGGGCCGGTGTGCACAATTCGCCTGCAACTTGGAGCATTCACGCGTAATATTTCTTAAGATATTGGCCATTGATGGGTGGCATGGGCCTTTCTCCCTCGGCATTTATCAGCTGGTAGTATCCTCCATCAAACACTTTCTCGATGACGTATGGTCCTTTCCAGTTTGGCTCGAATTTTCCCTTGGAATGTTGATTGGGGATGATAGGTCTTTTGAGAACCAACACCAATTCGCCTTTCTTGAAAGCGCGGAGATGGGTCATCTTGTCATAGGCCCGTGGCATTTGGGCTCGGTACAGCTCCAGATTTTGCTGTACTGCGAGGCTCTTTTCTTCGAGGGCGTCGAGCTATTCGAGCCGAAGGAGTACGTTTTCCTCCTCCGTCAACTCGTGCTGAACGGCCATTATTAAGCTTGGAACTTCGACTTTGAGAGGGAGGATCGCCTCTACTCCGAAGAGTAATAAGTATTGAGTGGACTGAGTTGGAGTACGGTGCGTGGTACGATATGCCCACATCGCCTTGTGAAGTTTGAGATTCCAGTCTCTCTTGTTGACTGAAGCATTTTTTCTCAGGAGCTTGCATAGAGTTTTATTGAAGGCTTCAGCTGGTCCATTGGCCCTTGGATTATAGATGGAGGAATACCTCCAGTCTATCTTGTGCTGAATAGTGAACCTTGAGATTTTGAAGCTCTTGAAAGAAGGCCCGTTGTCAGAAATGATTTTTCTAGGTGTACCGAAGCGGTATAAAATATTATGCCAGAAGAACGCCAGAATATCTTCTGTCTTGACTTCTTTTAGTGGGACAGCTTCAGCCCATCTGGAGAAGTAGTCAGTTGCAGCCAATATGAACCAGTGGCCTATGGATGACGGAGGATCAATTGGACCAACTATGTCGGTGCCCTAAACTTCGAAGGGCCATGACGCCACCGTAGGACGCAGCGGATTAGGATGCTTATGAATGAAGTCACCGTGAATTTGGCAGAGATGACACATCTTCGCATGCTCTTCGCAATCCCTTATCATGGTAGGCCAGTAATACCCAAGCTGTTTAATTTGAAGTCGCATTTTGGGGCCAGATTGGTGAGCTCCGCAGACGTCCGAGTGAACTTCTTTCATGACTTTTTGGGCTTCGGCTGATGATAGACACTTGAGTCAGAGTTGGTCATACGATATGCGGTATAGCGTATTATTTACAAACACATATCGGAGAGCCTTCTTCTTTAGCTGAATCCTCACATATTTTTCTTCGGGCTGCTTGTCATATCGGAGGTACTCTATGAAGGGTTCTCTCCAATCGGGCTCCTCTTGAATGATCAAAATTTCTTCGACAGGATTGCTCTTTTGTTATGTGCTTTCCTCTTCTCGTAAAGCGACTGGGGGAAGAATTTGCCGGCTCCTGACCGTGATCAGAATTTCATCCATGTCGGTATCAGCCAGCTCCTTGGCTAAGCGAGCGAGTACGTCGTCTTTTCCATTCAACGCCCTAGGAACTCTCATTAGTTCAATGTGGGTGAACTGTTTCATAAGCTCCACCACCCGGCTTCTGTACCGAGCTAACTCGGGTTTGTATATCTTATAGTCACCGCTTACTTGGTTGATGACAAGCTGGGAATCACCGCAGACTCGTAGCCGCAGGATTTCCATTTCTATGGAGAGCTCTAGACCAGTTATCAGAGCATCGTACTCAGCCTTGTTGTTTGTACGAAGCTCGGTGACAGCAAAAGAACGTCGTAGGGTTCCCATTGATGGCGTGATGAACACCAATCCTATCCCTGCTTTTATCTGTAGGAAACTTGATTTGCTGGAGGTCCTAATTGATGAGGCACCGTCGAAATAGAGCTCCCAACATGGCTCGTTATCCTCGAGGTGCAGCACTTGTTCGTCGGGTAACCCGCAATTGAGCGGTGACCCTTCTGGTATGGGATAAGCAGCAAGGAAGTCGGCAAGAGCTTTCCCTTTTACTACTTTCTAAAGAGTATAGATTATGTCAAATTCAAGCAGCATGACGGTCCATCTCGCCATTCTACCAGCTAGGCTTTATTTGGTCATTAAGTGTTTTAGCAGGTCGACCTTGGAGGTCAGCATAACCCGATGAGCAAGCAGATAGTGCCTCAGCTTCTTCACATCGAATATCAGAGCCAGGCATTGTTTTTCGATCGAGAAATAGTTGTGTTCCGCCCCGACTAAAGTTCGACTGAGGTAGTAGAGAGCATTATCTTTTCCCTCCTCGTTGTTCTGGGCAAGGAGTGCACCGAGTGACTCATCTAGCACAGCAGTATAGAGAATCAAAAGTTTATTTAGAATAGAGGCAGCAAGCTCTGGAGGGTGCAACAGATACTGTTCGATGCTTTCGAACGTTTCTTGACATCCGGCATCCCAGACAAAAGGAGCTCCTTTCTTCATGATCTTTGAGAAGGGCCTACATCTCCCCGATAAATTTGAGATAAACCTTTGTATATAAGCAAGCTTGCCTTGAAAAGATCTTAGCTGCATCAGATTCTTCAGAGGGGGCATCTCCATGATGGCCTTTATCTTGGATGGGTCAACTTCGATCCCTTGATGTCGGACTATGAAGTCCAGGAATTTTCCCGATGACACGCCAAAAGCGCACTTCATAGGATTCATCTTCAGATCGTATTTCCCCAGTCTAGTGAGAACGGTCCTAAGATCTTGGATGTGATCGGCCTTGGCTTTAGTCTTGACGACCAGATCATCAACATAACATTCGACGAATTTATGGATTAGGTCATCAAAGATATTGGTCATTGCCCTTTGATAACTAGCACCTGCGTTCTTTAGACCGAACGGCATCACCTTGTAGCAGTATATTCCGATCGGGGTTCAAAATGCTGTGTGTTTCTCATCCTCAGGTGACATCTTGATCTGATTATATCCATACGAGCCATCCATGAAGGTGAACAGCTCGTAATTTGTGGTGTCATCGACCATCATTTCCATGACCGGCAGTGGGAAGTCGTCTTTAGGGCATGCCTAGTTGAAGTCCCTGAAATCGACGCAAACTCGGATCTGCCTATTTTTCTTCTTCACTGGGACTATGCATGTGATCCAGTCCGCATATTTCTCTTCTCTAATGAAGCCAGCATCGATAAGTTTCTTAGTTTCCTCGATGACCTTTTCTTTTAGCTCCCTTCTCATTCTTCGGGGAGCTTTTTTGACTGGCTTGACATCAGGAGAAATAGCCAGCTTATGCATGGCTACCTCAAGGGAGAGGCCAGGCATTTCTTTGTACGTCCATGCGAAGCAGTCAGCGAATTCATGCAGCAGGGCTACTATCTGCTCTTTCATTTCCTCTGACAAGAGTGAGCTAATATAGGTCAGCCTTGGATTATCGAGAGTTCCCAAATCAACCTCGGTTAACTCATCGAAGGTTGCTTGTCCGCCATCTTCGAGCTCTCGAGGAGCTTCTTCTGGCTCGGCTATCTCGTCATTATCATTTGACTTTTCGCTAGCTTCACCAACATGGATCATGTAGCATGCTTTAGAATCAGGTTGAATGAAACCTATGCCCCGTATATCTGGAATTCGTCCATCGACGAGTGCTCGGACCAGAGGTGGATGCTATAGCCCTTCGTAAAACTTCGCTTCGGAGTCCGTTTGATATAGCCGACACCCGCACTTTTTAAAGTACCCCCGCATCTCGGGCGCATAATATATGGGATTGAGGTCGGCCCTTATGCCTCTCTCGTATGGAAGGCATGTCACAGACAGATCGTCCGGATGTGCGACAGGATTTGACCCATAAAACAGGATGCCCTTTTGTCCATTTTTCCTTACGGGAATGTAGAAAGTTTTAAGCTAGTCCACGGTGGAGACTGACAATGCATCTAGCTCCTTGCACATCTACTCCGGCACCCTTGTGACAGCTAGTGACCCTTCTGTAGTCTTGAAGGTTTCTTTTAGCTTCTCTTTTTGCATGAGGGCCCAATCTGCATAGCTGTTGCAAGACAGATCCTATTCTTCTGATTCTTTAGTGTCACTAACTAAACGATGGTGAATTTTGCTGCCGGATGGGCATTCAGTATCAGACTCGTCCGTATCTCTGCCGAAGTGAGGGCGGGTTTTACGGAAGGACGGACTTCCAGCGTCGGACTCATCAGTGTCACTGCCGAAATGCGGACGCACTTGGGGTTTTTTTCTTTTGAAAGTGACAGCCGGCTCGGATCTGCTTTTGAGCTTCGGAGTTGTTCTATCCTTGGTCAGTCATGGCTCAGTATTTTGGGAATCCACAAAGTACGGAGAATCTTCATATCGGATTTCGTGCACACGGAACGTCTGGATGTCTCTGTCAATGCATCTTTCTTCACCATTTTTAGTATACTTCATGCATTGATGGAGAGTTGACGGAACGATGCCGTAATCGTGGAGCCACGGCCATCCCAAGAGAATTTTATAAGACGTTTCAGCGTCGATCACGTATATCTTAGTTTCGGTTTGCAGATCCCCAAATTTGATTGGCAGAGCTATAGAGCCTAGAACTTACTGGCAGTTTTGATTGAAGCCTTGAATGACAATCCTTTCCCTTGACAGGTGTCGGACGTCCAATGACAAACTCTTCAGAGTCCGCAAGTTCATGATTTTCACTGAGGATCCCAGATCAATCAATATGTGATTAATCTGATCTCTGTCGTTGTACCTGGTCACGTAAAACGGCCGATTATGCTTAGCTGTTCCCAGTAGAAAGTCTTCATCCTTAAACGTGATCGTGGCGGCATGCAGAGCGTACTGGGCTTCTTTCATATTAATTTCCGCAAAGCGAGCTTGATACCGCTGAGAGTTTTGTAGAGCGTGAATGAGAACGTCACTAAGCTCTTTAGATAGGACCAAGGCATCGTAGATGCTCAGGAGAGACTGAAACTTCCAGAGATGAGCCAAGACATTGTAGTCTACTGAGGAAGGACTTGAGTTTTCATTAGCCGGTTCTCTGCCATCTTCCTCATTACCCACTTGTTTTTCCTTTCCTTTTAGGGCGTTGCCCTGATTTTGCGGTAGAGCCCTGCCGCTTCTGAGCTGGATTTGGTTGGCCTTTGTGATGAGCTCCTCGTCCTCTTCGGGAAAACATAGCTCCACTTTAGAGTCGCTGCCAAGATGGACGGCGTAGCAGATCACTATAAGGAGCTTTTCATTGGAGTTTTCTTCTAGCTCCTCCAGAATCTCAGCTGCTTCTATAGGGAAGAACTCCTTTAATTGAATTAGAGTTCTTTCCTTTTGTTTATAGTTCTCGAGAGAATTGATATATTTTTGAATAGTCGATCTCTCTGCCGACTCTTTTTCACGTCGAGATGCACTTTTCTTCTTTCTCAGCCTTTTGGATTTTGAGCCTGATTGAGCCGAATTGGCAGCTGGAATGGTGGGCTTCTTTTACCCTTCCCATTCTGTTCTGGGCTCTTTCCGAAGCAGCTTTAGCATCTTCTTCGTCTTATTAGATATGTGCGTACTCTACGGAGGTTGTGGTGTGTCAGTTTAATTTCTCAGGGCAGCGGGTTCAGCTGTCTGCTCCCAGAATGCTTCAGCTTCTGTCTATATAAAGTTGGTGGTTGCAACTTGATTGTTCACCAACACACTCTTAGACAGCTCGATCTCTCCAGTCTTGTACTACTTCTCGGCCCATTCTCTGAAGATATAGCAATCCTCGGTCGCATGGCTCACTACTCGGTGGTACGGGCAATATAGAGGATTGTCGGTCATTTTTGCTTCGTAAGGTCTTTTCGACTCCGGCAATTGTAGACCGTTGTTCAGGGCATCTTTGAATATCTTGCGGACCTTTTCCCTTCTGAAAGAGTAAACCATGTTCTTTTTTTCCTCTAAAGAAGGCCCTTCTCCTCCCAACATTGGCTTTCGAGACCGGTTGGTTTTGGATTCGCCTGCCTTTCGCTTGTCCTCATTATCGGACGCATTGAAGACATAGGTATTTCTGGAATTCCCGCTTCTACGGTTGTCGTCCCTCTTTCTCTTCCAAGTCTTGTCTCTTTGAGAGTCTGGGGTAGACTCTTGCTTTGAGCGCTCCAGCATTTGGACTTTCTTAGTCGGCTCCTGAAACATTTTGAGGCTTGTTGTACAAAATAATGGGACCATCCAATTGCTGAGGTTCCCAATAAGGAGGCTGGCAGACTGGTCCTGCTCTAACGGTGGTTCGCACTAGACAGTGAGGTTTAGCCATCGGGCAATAAAGTCTGTATTGCTTTTGTTTTTTCTAGGCTTGGTTCTCACAAGGTCAGCGATGGAGATTTTGTCACTAACACTTATGTATCTTTGCCGAAACAGAGACTCCATTTTGGCAAAAGTAGTGACGGACTCGTCTGGTATGATTGCGTACCATTCGAAAGCAACATCGATCAGGCTATTGCAAACTGACGAAGAAGAAGCGCATCATTGCCCCCTGTATTTCCGCACGACGCTTTAAAGTGGGCGACGTGCTGATTTGCGATTCCCATCCCGTCAAATCTTCCGAACTTAAGAATGATGTAGCCGCTGGGGAACTCAATCAGATCGTACTTTGCGGGATATGGCCGCCAACTGCTGCTAATTTCTTTCTGAGCTTTGGCTTCGGCCACCTATGTTTTAACCTTGCTGGTGACCAAATAAATTATCCGATCTTTTGTTAGAGGGATGGTGCTATCTAGGGCCAAGGCGTCCCCAGAAGCGGAATGTGGTCGACTTTCGTGCGGCTCGCCCAATCTTGGACCCAAGAGGACAATCATCGGATGCTTCGGGTTGTCATCACCCGGCTCATAAGTAGAGACTTGTGCTTGATTAGGAGGTGCCCGAGCAATTTGAGCCGTGAGCTGCATCACAAATTTTGTTAGGTCGTCAATTTTTGAATAGAGCTTGGCCATCTCTTTATCTTTGCTACTGAGCTGTTTTCGAAGCTCTTGAAGTAGCTCTTGCTCTGCGGTCCTGGGGGGAAGTCGGCTCTTCCTCGCAGTTCGAGCTTAACTCCATATGGACTGAGGGGTCCTTCTGCCTATCGGCCTCATCGAGAGGGTTTTCATCGTCCAGCGGAGGCGGCTAATCTTGGGAAACGACAACCACATTCAAGCCAGATTGGGCTTGGGATGTGATGGCCCCATCCTTGTTTTTGCTGCGCAAGTTGTCGCTGGGACACCCGCCCGCCATATAGACCCTATGGATAACATATCCAGCCGTATTTTCATTATTGGCAGTGGATTTCATGGACCGCTGTCGTGGCCCTTCTATTTTGGTAACGGAAAATTGATTAAATATTTCCTGACTGACTTCTTGAGTAGTACCGGCGCTTCTTTTCTGTATTTGCCCTGCTGCTTTCGCGTGGCGCAGAGCGCCTGATAGACTCTTGATGAGACAGTGTCATGCTTTCTCTCTTGGGGCTGGGACACATCGCTTTATAGCATCGTTCGGACTGTTGTTTCCTTGATTCTAGCGATCATGGCGTTTTTCTGAACCCACTTCAGGGGTTCAAAAGAATTGCTGACTTTTACGACCGACTCAGCCGTCGTGCGGGGTGACCTTGCTCTTGGAACCTCACAAGATTCCACTTGGCCGAAGTCCTGGCCCTTTTGTTGGCTCGATACCTGAGCCGCTTCTTTCTCAACCTTTCTGTTTTGAGCACTTGACAGGCTTCGGCGTTTCGGGACGACGTCGTAGACCGACTGACAGAGAGTCCAGAGAATATTCCTGCTCACTTGATCGTCAAGGGCAATTTCTAAGCTTGCTGGAGCTGATTTGTGGCCCTATTGGTGTTGACGGCCTTCCCCCCAGTTGGAACAGTGGAGAGCCATTCGAATACGGATTTGCATTTAGGGTGGGATGCTCTGGCGACCACGATGTTCGGCCTCCTTCCCCTTGAGGTCAGTTTGGCCGCTTGGTTTGTCAGGACCTCCGCCAGATGAGCGCTTCCAGCAGGGTAGATGACGACCGAGTCAAATTGATGGGGTGGCTCCTCCCATTGCCGGCTGAGACTGACAGGGAGAACTACACGAGCATTGATCTTGACCACGTACAAGATTGGGGTCGTGTTGGCAGCTGAATTCATCTTGGGAGACATCGTCGTTGAAAGTTGATTGATGCACGAAAGGAACATTACTTCAGTACAAACGTCGGTATATATGTTAAATGAGTTCGCATGAACGCTTGACCCGAGATATGGGAGGGGAGAAAGTGTCCCACCGGGCGTGCCAGAATCTGTAGGGTCTTTTCGTCACCCCATTGAGATGGGAATACGCATGCGCTTGTCAGGTATACTAGAGATTCCCCCTGCCTAGGGTAGTCGAGGGTTTATTGATTGTAGGGATCTGAATCTCTGGCAGCCGCGGACTAAGATGTCGTTAATTACCCCTCGCCTATGGAGCAAGGGAACCTCCGATTGACGGGTCAAACTGATCATGCGAACTCAATGTGTCATGTGCGTGTGTTTTGTTTTGAAAGAGTTTTGGATATATCGGGGGTCTCGCAGAGTTTTTCTAATGGGGGACGTGTTTTGGGTATAGAGTGCATGCGATATAAGGGGTGAGGAGCGTCTTAAAGACACGTGCGTGGCACGTGGGTGCTAGACGCCCACGGGTCACATTCCTGATGCGTAGGTGCTTGGTGCCCACGGGTCACGTTCGTGGCACGTGGGCGCTTGGCGCCCACGGGTCACATGCCCTGCACGTGACCGCTGAGTGCTGGACGCTCGCGGGTCACGTGCACGGCACGCGACCGCTGAGCACCCGCAAGTCACGTGCCCTGCATGCGACCGCTGAGTGCTGAGCGCCCGCGGATCCCATGAGGCGCACGTGAGCGCTGAGCGCCCGCGGGTCACGTGCCCTGCACGCGACCGCTGGGCGCCCGCAGTTCACGTGCACGGCACGCGACCGATGGGCGTCTATAGGTCACGTGCACGGCATGGGACCGCTGGAAACACCAGCAGAAAATGGGCTTAGCCCCTGGGCTGGGAGTTGAGCTCCCAAGGGTATTTAGAGTTGAACTCCTAACAGGGATTATGTATGGATTTGGAGTTAAACTCTTAAATGGGTTTTGTTTATGGAGTTAAACTCTAACAAATCTTGAATGGAGTTAAACTCCTAGAAATCTTTAAAGATGATCATAGGGGACCCCTTTCTTCTCCCCTTTAGCCCTAAATCTTCTTTTGAGCCTTGAATCTTTCCGAAATTGGATTTTTGGAAAAGGGTCTCCTTCTTCCTCCTCTCCGTCGGCTGGATCTTGAAGAAGAAGAGGGGTGAAACTCAAAAATCACCCTTTTGGGGATTTGATGAAAGATCTGAGTTCCCCTTTAATGGTTTTATGGTGAAAACAGTTTTTTTTTGGGGAAAAAGAGGGAATGAACTCTTAATTTAATTCAAAAGAAAGAAGGTTTAGAAACTTGAGGAAGGAGGCACAAATCCTAGATTTTGAGAGAATGAAAAGTTTTTTTTTTCATTTTTTCTTCATGTTTGCATTTATAGGCTACACACTTTACATATAGCCCCTTGAATTTTGCCAAATGGCACTTGTGCCACCCCATGCCTTATGTGCTTATCTCTTTTTGCACATAAGCCATGGGGTTTATAAAATTTTGGCTTTTTGCCTATTTTACTTACATTTATATATATATATATATATATATATATATATATATATATATATATATATAAAGAGAATTACATTAAACCAATTTATGACTTCATTCCTTTTATCATGGGCCGGTCTCTTTGACCTGGGCTTGGGCCTACTTGGCTTGGGGTTGACTTTGATTTTGACTTGGTCAACCAGGGTGTAATTTTTGACCCTAACAATAGGAAAATACCACAGAAGATTGGGGGCCAAAATCATCAAACTCGCTGCAGTTCCGCCGCCAATTGGACCCAAAAGCCGCGGTTCTTCCGCTTATTTAAAAGATCTCCTGCTGAAATTTCTTCAGGGCACACCTATGCTCCCTTGGTCAAAGTTTAAATCTCTAAATCTCTGTTATCTTGCTCTAGTTACTCCAGATTCCCTTACAAAACTCGTACAATAATCGTTAAAAACACAAGATGCGGTTTTGGTTATCGTTTATTTTATGTTTGCTGGTTTTTATAAGAAATCAACCTGAATAACAAGAAAAAAATTACGACTGTTTTCCTAGCATCGCCACCATTTGATTGTTCGTGCGAAAAAGAGTTTTGTAAATAACCGCAATCAAGACGGTGTCGCTAGTAGCTAGCCGCGATGAGTACGGGTCGTCCGCAGGAAAACGTGAACTCTTTTCTTACTTTAGACGAGTTGACAAAAGATAGGATGGTTTGATTGGTGTTTTATGTTAAGAAGGATATAAAATTTATAATAAAAAGGCATGTAGGGTTCATAGGACTTAGTAGTTAATGGGTGAATATTTAAAAATGACTCCTTTTATGTTTTAATAGTTTAAAACTAGAGCGATAGTTATGAATATAGATTAGGGTTCTTGGAGGGAATGTGGTTTCCAACTACTAACCCTTATCCTTTCATTGATCTCTATTCATGTCTAGCCTTTAACAAAATAAGTGTTTAACAAATCTAGAATCGTGGTCGTGATTATCAATAAATTGATAGCGCGTCCGATAAGATGGTTAACATTTATTTTGCTAAAGTTTATAAACATTAAAATGTTGAAAAAGAATTTAAAAGATTTTTCATCCATTATCCAACCCTATCCTACAAACCCTAGCATGTAAGGAATTACTCTCTCACGGTTAGTGGTGATTTAGAAGAAATATTGAAGATGAATGGAACCATAATTAAAAGTGCAAAAAAGAAATGCTTAAAGTAAAATGTGGAAAAATAAATGCAAAAAGAATTAAAACTAAAACTACCTTTATTAATCAATTATTGCATTATAACCTTTTTCCTTAGAAAGTAAATTACAAGAACCCTAGTTGCTAAAGATCTTCTCATTCTATGGAGGTAAATGAATAGATGATTATGTGATCCTTTGGATGATTTTGAATGCACAGCTCTCGGTCTTTTATATAATATTGGAAACCAGAAACCCTCGATTCCATATGTGAATATATGTAGTTAAGATCATGATCCTGAAATCTCACAACCAACAGCCACCAAAGAGCCGCGGAACCGCGGTATAATGCCATGTTTGGCCGCGGTTCCACCGCATCTTTGTGGAGTTGGGTTTTGATATTTTTCTGGCCTTTTGTGCTGATATTTGGAGATTCTTTTGATGTATAGATTCTGGGAATATTGCTCTGAGTCTCTGTCGTTGCTAGATTTCTCGATTTGCTTCTAAAATTTGGATGACTCGGTTTCGATATCCCGATTTGATTTGGATCTTTTACTTGTATTTCAGACCTGAGCTAATACCTACACAATATCTCAAATCAAAGTGTTAACAGCATTTGGTATTTTTGAGATATTATCCCAACCATTTATATAATATGAAATCTTAAGAATATTGATTAGGAAAATTTGATATGATATGCATATTTTAATTACTAATATTTCCTTTAAATATTATATATGCATATATTTTCCCTTAATTGTATTAATTAAAATGAAGAAATATATGATAATAATCTTTTTACAAATAAACCCACATATGTTCTATATTTACAATTAACACATTTTAACAGTTAATAATAGTAGGAAAAATGTTCATACAAATGTGCACTATTTTTTACTAATCAGTACCTACGAACTTCTCAAAATCTTTGAACCTTGCATTTCAACAAAATACGTGTCTAAAACCAAAGAAGTTATAAATAAACGAAATATATTACTAGTACCAACCCCTTGTCCATATAAACACCGGACAACATACATAGCTTATACTAACTCAAACTCCATGTGTTTGTAAATTGAGAACTGTATTTTGGTTAAGAATATCGATACTGTTATTCAATACACCTTAGCTTATGCTCAACTGATAATGGTAAACGTCTAGGACACAATTTTCAAAACTTATATCCCACTTTATAAAATAAAGATATGGATATATTATTTTAAAAATTGGTGCATAACAACGGTTATTCAAAACCTATTATTTGTCATTAGGAAAAACCATGTTATTTAATCCAATATCACCAATTTCTACGAATTCCGATATTGAGGATCAAATCATACATTTCCCAATATTCTATTCCTTCTCGGTATCTATAATGATATACAGATGTGAGATCACTATCCGGTATATACATACCGTGGAGTCAGAATTAATTGGAAAAACAGTTTCAATAATAACCACACAGGAAAACCGAAACATGAAACGTTTCAAGAGGTAGCCGGGTATTTCTAGTAATGCCTTTTCTAATGCACAGATTTACGATAGTAGTTGCAATTTTTCCCCTCACTTCAATCCCTTTATATGTCTCTACATTTTTTCCTTCTGTACACTACACTTATACTTGTTGGTTTTCTACCTTCCCTACCTTTCGGCACAAGCCTAAGGTTTGGAAGAAGATTATCCAACAAGCGTTACATGTGTACACTCCTAATACAAGGAGCTCTCGACTTGAGAGAAGGTGAAGAAGGGGAGACAACCGAATTATACAATTCAATTTCTTCAGAACCCGTGGCCATCCTCGACCGAAGCAATTTCTTCGAGTTCATATGTAACTATACGAGATTGCCATTCTAAGCAATATGGATCTCCGTAGTGATATATAGTGTTTTGGAGAAGGCAAAGGGTAAAGTTGAAGTGGCATGGATATATGCGACTTTGTCGTGAATCATGACAATCCAAAACCAGATGTAAAAAGGTTCGATTAATTGGTTTATGAGTTTTAGTTTAAGATAAATCATGGGTCGCTGTTAGAGAGAGAGAAAAGAAACACTCAGCATGCACTCTATTAAGATCAAATTGGTTAACCATTTTATATAATCAGGATGACAACCATTGTTACCTCGAATTCTCCTTCAAGCCCTAAAAGGAGAACCAGTCGGGATCATTTACACCTTATAAGTTTGCAAACCATTCAGCCAGGCCAGTGTTGGTACTCTGAGGGAGACCCTTATGCTTTCGCACGGGCTTAATTAAATAACGCCACTTCCGCAGAGGTATAAGCTCGTTAACATTTTCTAGACACCTAATAGGTTAACTGATTATGAAGTGAAAATCTCCCGAGGAGTAATACCTACTCATCAGTGAGAATCAGGACCCAACTATCATCGTGTGATAATCTTGATGGAAGCCGACCAAAATTACCACATTCCATAAGGTATGCGCAAACATAGCAAGTTTTCCTTATATTTGAAACTCCCGATATGGTTTTTACCCCAAGCGTCTTATGACCTTGACAAGATCAAAATGCCATAAGTCGCAAGTCAAGTTCAACCCGTCATTATCTTAGATTAATCTAAACCCACCCGCATGTGCTCTTTACAAGGTCAAAATGACCGTGTGACTGCCCTAAATATTCACATCACTATGCAACAGAAAAGTATTGCATAGCTACCGAACACTATGCCTTAACAAGGTCAAAATATGTAGCATAAATACTAGGCAATACTAAGCTTAAATGACGGAGGGCTACGGTTGGTTTTTGGCGAAAATATTTAACGTAATGAACTTGATATCGTTGAAGGATCTCGAGTGGCTTTCAAAAGGAGCGGTAGGCTCCACTTTTAAAACAAGTGGTTTCGTAGAAAAATGAGTGATTTTGAAGAAAACCGGGTAGTTTTAAAAATTGGTTCCGAAAACATCAATTATGTTTGTTTTCCTTGCATTAAACCTATAATGTGATCCCATCAAATTATGTTTCTAAGCCACACCAGAAACAACTAAAATAACATGCTTTTATATGTCATCTGCATTCGCCACGGGGTCCCGGGTCTTCATCGTAAGGTTACTTAACTTATAGCAGGGCGGGGACAAGGCTAGCGTGGATGCAAAACATATAGAAGTATCTAGTAATATATATATATATATATATATATATATATATATATATATATATATATATATATATATATCAGGCAAGTAATAAATATATATATATATATCAGGCAAGTAATAAATATATATATATATATAAACATCACAAGCATGCGATAAACAACAAACAAGATAGAATATCAGATAAGCTGGGAGCCCCATGTTTCGTTTGAGCCGCAAATGAAAACCAATGTTCCCCAGTCGTGTGGATAGCCCGTACAAACTCGAACCAATGTCATGAGTGGGCCACCCAACACTTCATGGAATCCGGTAACTTTAGGACTCCTCTGTGGGTTAGAGTTACATCCCTTATAAGTGCGGCGAGCAACCCGCCAATCCGAGAATGAGGTGGCACGGCCTCGTCTCCATGAGATGGTCACCCACTGCATTCTCAAATCCGGCTACCCGAGCACTCCGTCGCGGGGTGTCCTTGTAAAAGTAATGAAATATATACACAATGGTGACAATGCACGCAACCTGGACGTGTCCCAACAGGAATACACATCAAGCGGCAACGACGGCCACAATCCGGCCGCTCGTCCCGAATACATAAATACATGAATCAAAACTGTACACATAAATCGCACGAGGGGCTAACCAATCACGATAGTCCGGCTAAACCATCACAAGATATATATATGCAAACAACATAGCAAGTAACCAGTGTGCAACCCCATCTAATCGAACATATAGCAATTAAACGACGTTTTCAAACACACAAACAAAGATGCGGAGCATAAACGGTGTTTTAGTTTCGACCGAAAAGTTTCCCGAACTTTCCCGAATACAAAGATAACACAAACGTAAATCTGTGCATAAAAAAATATCACCAAAAATCAAGTTTTCAAACAACCAAGCACCTGCAAAAACACAGGGACCGGACTTAAAAATTGGGCCGATCAAATAGCAAAACCGGAGGCCAAAAACTATTGAGAATGCCTCAAATTTTGGGAAAAGTTTTCTTTTTAAAAGAGCGGTCTTCTGTAATAGTTCAAAAAAAAATCAGGTGTTGTTTTCTAAAATGGACAGAAACTTGTTTTTGTGATCGAATACGGTTAAAATTTCGGTTTCAAAACGTAAACATCGTCTACGACTAGTTAAAGTGTTTGGCATGGCTCTGATACCACTGTTAGGACCCTAGTACTCGCACTGCAAGACTCGCGGTGAAGTCGGAAGCGAAAAAAAAATCTTTAAAGTGAGCACTAGTGACCAAAACCCTAAAATCGATTCCAAACATTAAACTAGGTATAACTATATACTAGGTTAGGGAGCTAGCTACCTTTGCAGCGTGTCCATGCAATTGTGGAAGACCCCTTCACCACTCTATGGACTCTGGCATGGCTTCATAGTCGTCGGGAACATACTTGCAAGCCGATCTTCCTTGTCGAAAATGATCCACCCGAGAGAATTCGAATCAAGCTGTAGCTTCACATCTAAAATAGCAAGTGAAGCAACTCACATACCAAACTTGCTAAGAATGGATTATGAGAGTGATGTAGTAGTGAATCTCAAGCTCTCTCTCTTTTCAAATTTTCCTCTCAAATATTAGAAACTAACATAAAGAAGAGAAGAAGAAGAAGAATGAAAAAACCTCCACTCTTTTCTTTTTCTTTCTTCTTTAAATTGTGGAGAGTGGGTGGATGAGTGACTCACCCCAATGAGTCATCCATCTACACACTTCATAAAGTTTCTAAAATAAAGTGGAAAATATGTGTACAAACACATACGCATACACAAATAAATATATACATACAACCATATATGCAACAAATACATATACCCGTATTCGTATCATAATACGAATACCTGTATTCCTTTTGAGATAAAAATACCGTATTCATATTAAGATACAATATCCGTATTTATACAAATACTTGTATTCGTATAAATACCGTATTCGTATCAAAATACAAAAACTCATATTCGTATAAAAATACGAATATCAAAAGAGAGAAAATGAGAGATATAATACCAGGTCACAATGATCTGGCAATCTTTCAAATCTGCTCGTATTATCAAAACGTCTGATTAAAATACGTGCAATAAATACACGTATTTAATCGAACCTGAATGCGTATCAAAATACGCACGTACTACATTGTTTCTCCTGAACCGGGAAACCCTGTGTGGAATCTAAAGTCTCGATAATATGCTGACAGCGGGTTTAACCACAAGCACGTCAGCGGCACTAGCTGTACGTAATGGCTATCCAGGTATTAAACGAAAGGAAGGTCAACAAGCAAACTCTTTTGTACCCCTACTGAGCCTGTAAGTGACAATCTCCATACAGTTCGGTCTCCTCGTCTAACAGTATCGCATACAGGGTCTGAAAGGGTGAATAACGTCAGACCCCTAATAACCCGATAAGTCGTGTCAGTGTCAAGCCCATTACCAACTGAGAAACAACCGATCTCTGATCAGTAAATCTCATCGCCCTGGCTTGGGACTTATGGTGATGGCCAACCGAACACAGCGCGATATCGACTTCCTATACCGAGAAAGACGAATCCCTGACGATCGCTCGATGCCTCCATGTGGCTTAGGACTCTACTCAACTAAAACATATCTGCACGATTCAGTAAAGCCGTGGTAGGGAAGTAATCTAGGTACAGTGGGAACTCATACGAGATAAATGACAATCTCAGTTCAATAAACAACATGTACTCATGTCAACTAAGAACTGCTATCTGACGATAGGTATAGTACCATCTAAAAGTTCTCGGCGAGTCCGTCCGGTGTACTCTCCTCCAGTGAGCACATGTATACAATCTTAGATGCAATACACCAATGGTTATGAGACCTGCCACCACTCCTCATCGGGGGTCATGAAACGTATACACCAGTCTACTCAGGAATATCGATGCCCAGTCTCGATACTCCTACGACTAGGGACATTTAAGGATGTGCTTATGGACTACCTATCTCTCACTAGTATGCTTGCCATCATAACTTTGGTAGTCAAGCAAATATCCTATGGGCTTTATCATTACGTATTAATGACACATAATAACCAGTAAAACGTATACAAATCAATGATAAAGAAAAACCAGATAACATACTATCATCTCAAATAAGACCGTTTTACCGGTATAAGTCCTCCCTCAATTATCATAATCGCCTACTTTCGATTACAATAATTGCCTTGAGGGCACTATAGCCAACACAATCAAGAAAAGAAATTCTACGACTACTAATGACTTCATTATGTAAAACAACATTTGATACGTCAAGCCTCTAATGGCTACTGCATCTCAGCCGTGCTTTGTCATGAAACACCGCCACCTCGGCACTAGTATATCGTCCTTCAACTTGTCCATGAAACATTTTCAACAAAAAAAATCTTCTTAGAAATTTTATAGATTCTTTAATATTCTAAGCATTACTAATTTGGAGTAACTTGCAACATTAATTAATTCCATTATTTGCCGCCGGAAGATGGACCGGGACGTTAGGACGTCTGACCTGAATTCTGGGGGCATATACTATTTGGATTTATCCGTCCACCTCTCCGAAGATGCCAAGTTGATTTATGACACCGTATATCGGAGGTTTGGACGGACGCGACCGTTGTAGCAGACTTTATCAGATTCCCCCTCATTTTATGAGGGGTTTTTGATTGTGGAGACGTTCTTCCCTGCAGGCGCAAGCCCCGCAGTTAATTACGTTACCGCATTGCGAAAATCACTTTTTCCTGCTCCGGAAGTTCACTTCATGTCGTATGTGTTTTTGTTTGTTTTGGTTGCCCGTGGATTGTATACGGAGACTAGTTTGTGTCGTCGCCCGTAGGGCACGAATTAGTCCAAATCCGTATATTTTAGATTTGGGCTTAGGTTTATTTAAGGACCGTTAATCTGGTTCGAGATTAAGATCGACTTATAACATATGATCATTTAGGCTCAATTATTTTAGTTTAAAGACCACACGGTTCATTATTGCCATGTTTGAGGTGAAAATTTAGTTTAGGGACATTTCGGTCCATTATCGCCGTATTTGGGGGCGAATGTTAGTTTAAGGACATTTCGACCCAACATTCCCATTTTGGGGATGAATGTTAGTTTAAGGACATTTTGGTCCATTATCGTTGTATTTGGGGCGAATATTAGTTTAAGGACATTTTGGTCCATTATCACTGTATTTGGGGTGAATATTAGTTTAAAAATATTTCGGTCCATTATCCATCTTGTATGCACATGTATTTATTACGTGGCAGAATGAACGATGGTGACATGGAATGCACCCAATTTGGGATGTGATCCAATTTGAGATGTGCACGTCAATTTGGAAATGCATCAATGTAGGATGAAAGGAGTTGTTGGATGTCGGGACCCGCCACCTCTCTGAAGACATTGAGAAATTGCAACGACATATATCAGAGGTAAGGAAAGATGTAAGAATCGTTAGTCATATTTGAGACTAAGATTATCTCAGGAGATATGGGATGAGTATCATTTTGGATACCATCAACGAGAGATCATTAGTTATATTTGAGAGTAAGATCAGTTTAACAATGTTTTTAAGGATCATTTTTTACTTAAGATCCATAAAAAGAGCATTTGGGATCAGCTGCAAGAAACTTCATAGACTTAGCCAATTTGGGCTTAGTCTGCCTACTCTTTTCTTTTTCATTCAAAAGTGCTAAGCACTTATTTGGGATCTGTTTGTTCAGTCTCTTTTCTTTTTATGCAAAAGTACTAAGCACTTATTTGACGCATTGACACTCACATGGGTGCCATGTGAAGCATTTAATTATGATCGCCGCCTAATGAACGCTGAACACTCAGCCATTTTGGCTGTATGTGGAGTGCTAAGCACTTTTCTCTCTTCTTATTTTTTTTTGTGGCGCCCACATAAGGAACACCTGAGGCGTTGGGTGCTGCTCAATCAGTGCTAACCACTCGGTCGTTTTGGCTTTTTATGGAGTGCGAAGCACTGTTATTTTTGTGGCGTCCACATGAGGAGCACGTGCGGCGCTCGACGCTGCCCAATCAGTGCTAAGCACTCAGTCATTTTGGCTGTATGTGAAGTGCTAAACACTTTTAATATGGCGCTCACGTGTGTTTCACGTGAGGCGCTGTTAAAGAGGGACGCCCATGTGGGAACGACGTGCGGCGCTAGTTTCTTTTATATGGAGATTTAATTTCTGTTGATGTTTCTAAATCACTTAAATCTCTGTTAATGGTATTTTGACCATTAATGATCATCAAGATCATTATTTTCAGGAATTGGGATCATGTTCTTTAAGAACTAAGTTCTTGATTTGTAGGAACTAAGTTCCTGGAGTGTTATGGACTCCATATTCTTTCTCTTTAAATTTGTTCGTCCTTGAATTTTTGATTCTTAAGAACAAGATCTTCCCGATGAGAATTAAATTCTCAACTTGTGGGAGACTTGTCTTGTGGATCTTAGATCCAGAGAAAGAACTAAGTTCTTTGAGAAGGGTTAAACCCTTAGATATGGTATGTTAAGTAAATGAGATATTTTGATCTCTTTTTTTTTTCCTAGGGTTTTTAGGAGGGAGATCTTCTTCTTTGAGAGAATTAAATTCTCTGTTGCTTTGAGAGCCTTCTGTATTTTTACAGAAGTTTATAGGGGGTCTCCTCTTTTCCTCTTCCCCTTCCTTTCTATCTGTGCCTCTCTGTGTATATATCTGGGACTCCGTGCCTGCGTGTATATCTGTGTTTCCGTCCATGTAAGACTTGAAGTCTCGGGTCCTTTATATAGTGGAGATAAATTGTTAATTGGTTTTGAGAAAATCTCTCATTGAGGGATTCCAATTGATTTAATCAAACTCAAAATTGAGTTGGAGAATTTTATCCACCATTGGATCTTTGATCCAAGGACTTCTGTTTTACAGAATATGTTGTTCTTGCTTTTAACAAGATCGGGGAAATATTCCCCCATATACAGAATTTATTCTGTCAAGTTGTGATTTTTAATCACCATTGGATTTTTAATCCAAGAGTTCTCTGTTTTACAGGGAGCAATCTTTTTGTTTGGAAAGATTGAGAGAATATATATTCCAAAAATAGAATTTTATTCTATTATTGGATCATTGCTCCAACCGAGAGTATCTTTCTTATTTAGAAAGGTATGCGAGATATTTTCTCCTAATAGAATTTGATTCTATATTTTTGTAATATATCATCTCCGTTGGATTTTTAATCTAACGACTCTGTTTGACAGAGAGTATCGTAGAATTTAATTCTACTTAGGCGCCGGCGCTCGCGTGTTGTACACGTGAGCGCCACTTAAGAATTTAATTCTTACTATGGGTATTCCTGTGCTTTGCACACTGGCGCCCTCATGAGGAGAACGTGCGTCGCCATCTAAGAGTTTAACTCTTATATAATGAACTCTTCTGTGCTTTGCACATTGGCGCCCGCGTGAGGAGCACGTGAGGCGCCACCATAGGATTTAATCCTATAAGATTGGCTCTAGCGCCCTCGTGGAGAGCACGTGAGGCACTGCCTCATTGATGAAGGTTTCTTTTCTCCTTCTTTCTCTACTTTTCCCGAATCAAACTTCTTTTCCAATAACTTCTTTCGTCAGAGCTTGGAAATAGTTTCACCATGCACAACATTTTCTATGCCAAGACTTAAATGCATCCCCTTATAATCTGAAACAATGCTCCTCTTCTCTCTCACTTTCAGAGATCATTTTAACAAAGGAGATTCATGGCTTGCAATCGTCCACATGCTCATCGGCAGCCATAGGAGGTGCTCGTCGAGAAAATTGTTCCTCATTTTGTTGCACGCTTGGTGAATCATGCTCTTACGGATGACCAATGTGATACGGTGATGCACGAGCTCTTGACTCGTATAGGTTCTCCTCTCCCCATCGGCTCTATTTGGCTCCGGATGATCCTCATGTTTGTGCTTGATGACATTCCCCTTCATCCAGTGGAGATGACTCCGGCGACACTTGACGCAGCGGAGGACAAGATCGAGTGCTTTCATGAAGAACTTTTGATTACCAGGCCTCTAAGGGATCGCTCTGTTCAGCTGCTTAGACAGATACGGGCTCAGTGGGCCATCATGTCTGTCTTCGCTGATGGGCACGACGCTAACCGATGAGGAGTGACTCCTTGCGATGATCGCCGCTTCGTCATGGTGAAGAAGGCAGAGAGGACTTTAAAAAACTTTATTCATAGTTTTGTAAACCCTTGTACTTTTGATCCCGTGTTTGGTGATCTATTTCCGTAGAATAAAATATTTATTTAAATGCTTTCCTTTTATCGTTGACCACCGAGTGCTTCCTTTCTAACATCTGTTCTTCCTTTGATTGTATTGTTGCAACCCACATGTGTGCATGTGCATATATGAATGAGCCTACTTTCTCACATATCTGTAAACGAAACATAAACCGGTGTAAACAAATGCCCCCCCCCCCCGCTACTTTACTCACGGAGGTATACACGTGAGTGAAGTAGTGTAGCCTAATTCATAGCATACAACCAGTTTCGGGCTGGTGTATCATTCATAACTTTTAGAATCTTGATCTAAGAAGATAGCGAGCGGACACAAGCGTCGTCATCTATCATTAACTCAAATCTCAATTCGAAACCCCGAGGCCCATGAGTTGCACCCTTCTGTTTCTTGATGTCTTGACCCGGCGCGAAGTAGTTTATCTACTCATTTCGGATTTTGTAGTTTATTCACTCTTTTCGGAGTCTCTAGTTTATATACTCATTTTAGAGTCAGTAGTTTATTCACTCGTTTCGGAGTCTTTAGTTTACATACTCATTTCGGAGTCTGTAGTTTATTCACTCATTTCGGAGTCTCTAGTTTACATACTCATTTCGGAGTCTGTAGTTTATTCACTCATTTCGGAGTCTCTAGTTTACGTACTCATTTCGGAGTCTATGGTTTATTCACTCATTTCGAAATCTCTGGTTTACGTACTCATTTCCGAGTCTGTAGTTTATTCACTCATTTTGGAGTTTGTAGTTTATTTTCTCATTTCGAGTCTCTAGTTTATGTACACATTTCGGAGTTTGTAGTTTATTCACTCATTTCGGAGTCTCTAGTTTATGTACTCATTTCGGAGTGTTTTTAGTTTGCATCATTTGGGTTTATAGGCAAACTTGTCCTAATGTTATATGCAGATAACATCCATTCTTTACGACAGAGGTTTGTTAGGTTTGTGGTACTGGTGTTTTAGTCCGTGGTACCGTCGCGTTAGCTGATGTATTCCTCGATATACGGTCTTTAAGCCGTTGTTCGAGTAGCCCCGCAACTATCGTGTCTCTGATCCCTTCGGAGGCTGGACAAGACGTCTTCAAGTAATCTCCTTAGGTCATATTACCGTCGGAAGAGCAAATGTTAGGAATTTTCCATGACGTTTTTTACTTGAGGTTAAGCTCAATATGGAGCCCCGATGAGTCATAACCACTCCGCTCTGGTGTGGGATGATCTCCGATAGTCTTTTAGGCTTTATATGAGCGACTTTCAATATCCGAAGCTGGGAATATGTCGTTGATTCATTTTTTGTTTTGACGATGTCGCGCCGATTCTTTTCTCAAGTAGGGTAGACATCTGTAAGACTTCTATATTGTATGTATTGCAATTGAAGTCCGGAGCTAGGAATATGCCATTGCTCCAATTTCATTTGATAGCCGCATTCGCATCCTGCCGAAATGAGGGGGAACGTCGGTATAGTCTCTAGGTTGTATATGCGCCGTCGAGACTCAGAGTTAGGATTTTCCCGTGACTCCATTTTCTGGTTTTGACCCTTAGGTCTTTTGCTGACGGTGCGTTTGCATCCTGCTGGAATGAGAAGGAACGCTGAGACAGTCTCTAGGTTATATATGTACCATCAAGACTCAGAGCTAGGAATTTGCCATGGCTCCATTTTTGTTTCGACCCTTGGGTCTTTTGTTGACGTTGCATCTGCATCGAGAAGAAACGTCGAGCTGGAGCTGGGATTTTGAAATTACTCTATTTTGATTTGGCTCCTTAGAGCTTTGTTGACGTCACGTTTGCACTCTGCTGGCATGAGAAGCACGTCGAGCTAGAGTTAGGATTTTTCCATCACTCCTTTTTTTATTTTGGCCCTAGGGTCTTTTGTTGATGTTGCGTCTACATCCTGCTGGCATGAGAAACACGTCGAGTTGGAGTTAGGATTTTACCATCACTCCTTTTTTGTTTTGGCCCTTGGGTCTTTTGTTGACGTTGAGTTTGCATCATGTTGGCATGAGAAGCACGTCGAGATGCAGTTAGGATTTTGCTGTCACTCCTTTTTTATTTGGCTCCTTGGAGCCTTTTATGACGTTGCATCTGCACCGAGAAGGAACGTTGAGCTGGAGCTGGGATTTTACCATTACTCCTTTTTTGTTTGACCCTAGGGTCTTTGATG
This sequence comes from Agapanthus africanus, assembly GCA_030015575.1. Taxonomy (NCBI): domain Eukaryota; kingdom Viridiplantae; phylum Streptophyta; class Magnoliopsida; order Asparagales; family Amaryllidaceae; genus Agapanthus; species Agapanthus africanus. The sequence continues at coordinate 176,373,995 of CM057339.1, read as the reverse complement.
ACATTGCGTTTGCACTGAGTAGGAATGCCATATTGGTCTTTGATGACATTGCGTTTGCACTGAGAAGGAACGTTTTAGGCTGTAGATGTTGTTATCGAGATCTGGAGCTAGGGATATGCCGTTGCTCCAATTTATTTTGGTGATGGAATACCGATTCTTTGCTGAAGTTGGGTAGATATCCAAATGACCTTTATGCTGTATGTATCGCCATCAAGGTCCGGAGCTAGGAATATGCCATTGCTCCAATTTCACTTGACAGTTACGCCCGCACCCTGCTGGAATGAGGAGAACGTCGAGCTGGAGCTAGGATATTTGTCATCACTCCATTTTTGTTTGTGTACGTTGTGTCTGCACCAAGAAGGAACGTCGAGTTGGAGCTGGGATTTTGCCATTACTCTTTTTTTATTTGGCTTCTTGTAGCTTTGCTGACGTCACGTCTGCACCCTATTGGAATGAGAAGAGCATCGAGCTGATCTTAGGCTATAGATGTTGCTATCAAGATCTGCCTCTCCCTTTGACGGAGCCTGGTGGGAAAATATGGTACCCTTTCTTTCATTTGTGCCCATAGATTGTATACAGGGGTTGGTGTGGACCTACCTGCAGGGCAAAGGAAATTTGTATTTTTTTTATATTTCCGCGATGCTCTATCTTTTCATATTTCCATATAGCGAAAGTCGCGATTGCCCTATACTATATGTATATGTATACTAGAACTCCTTCTAACAACCTATGTGTTGTGTTATCATTTCTAATTGGACGATCCATTAATTCAATTGGAGGAGGATTCTAAATGGATAAATATTATTGATTTTCACTGGAGACTGGGAATTGATGGACTTTCCATAGGACCTATTTTACTGGCAGGATTTATCACTACTTTAGCTACTTTAGAGGCTTGGCCTGTTACTCGAAATTCGCATTTCGGCTATTTATCGCGATGCCCAATCATTTCGGCTATTTTTATTTACACGCTGCTTTTTATTGCGAGTTGCCCAAACATTTCGGCATTTTTATATGCATTTTTTTCTGCTACTCGCTGTTGTTCTTTATTGCGAGTTTGGAATCTGATACCAACCTTGGCATCAGAATCACTACAACTAGAATATTGCCAAGAGCAAATCATCATTTGCCGTGAAAGGGATTGGAGTTTAATACCTTTCTAGGTGTCACGCCCCGCTTCCCATTCTACGGCGAAGGGGACGCGACTGGCCCGCTACGTATTTACTCAGAAGCAAATACGCTAATTGTAACTAAGAAATATAAAAGAAAATACACAAGAGGCAAGGTATACTAAAAACAACAACTTTTATTTATTAACATTCTTTTGTACAATGCATGAAAAGGAAATACAACTGAAATAAAAATGATGCCTAAACAATAGCATAACAGGAAATGAAAAGTGCTGAATGGAAAAGTGTACAATGAAGCTAAAGTGCTGGATCTTCGGCAAACTGCTCCAAGTCTTCTGCAGATGGCTCGATCTCAGCCGGGTCCAAACCACCTGACGACATTCAAAGAAGAAAGAAATAGAATGTCGTCAGCGAACAGGTCGCTCGGTAAGTCCCAAAGATAAGGGAGAAATAGACAGAGAGTAAGAGAGAGAGAGAGAGAGAGAGAGAGAGAGAGATTAGCTTTTAATGTTGTATTATAATATTGTAATGTTATATTAACGTTGTTGTTTGTAGCCTGGTACAGAAGATGCTAATGTATACAAGGGGAGTCCCACTTACACCGGGGACTTTAGTAACCTGTAGTACAAGGCTCCGTCGATAATACAACGGAAGAACGACATGGATGTAATTACGTCTTAAGTGACCACCTTGTGCCACCTTTAACATATTCCGTACAAGTCTACCCCTTAAAACCCGCGATGTCTTGTTTGTATTGTTATCTTGTAAACTGTATTGGTTGTATGATTGATTGACTGACTTACCGAAATCATGATATCAGGAAATGGTTGTAACCATAGATTCATGTAAATGGAATTCTGAGAATCATGTAAAAAGAATATATATCCATGGTTCGGTTCAGTCAAGTTGTATTAATTGATAATTGTATTCATGGATTCATGTGTTCATTTTGAATTGGAATATTGTAGATTATAGATTGACTTGAATCATATTCAAGTCTGAATGATTAGACTCAAACCCGAGTCAGACAGTCAGAAATGTAAATCGAAGTCTTATAATTGCTAGGGTCCTTAGGGTAATTTATAAAACTTTAGGGGGTTTTATATAAAAATACTTTTATATACTTTTCAAAATACGCCTCAAGTATTTATTGTTCGTCTTTAGAGTTGTAATGAGGGTGGATTTTATGTCGTGACATTTCTAGTGAAAATATTCTAGTTTTATAAATAAGGGTATTTATCTGTAATATTGACTATTTGAAGTTCATGGTATTTTAGTGTAAAATTTATTCTTGTGATTTTTAGAAAAAGGTGGAATATTTATATTATAATAAATTAGATATTTAAATGATAAATACACATATGTTTATACAAAAATAATTTTAATAAATATTTTATATTCCAAAAATCTCAGTTTTCTTAAGATGTCGTATTTTAAACCTTTCGAGACCGAATGCTCCTTGCGGAGGTCTGAATCTCGCACTACTAGCCCGAGGGTGCACGATAAACTGTACCATCCCTAACGGGTTCCCCAAAGGTGGGTTGTAGCGGCGCTTTGCAAAGATTGTAAAATACTAATCCTTTAGAAAACGGTTTTATAAAGTAAAAGGTATTTATTTGCAAAGTGTAATTTTCCGTATTTTAGATTCTAGGGTTTCCTAAGCCAACTAGTCTATTTCTAAATGGTCTAAACGACAAGTCATTAGAAGCCTCAAATCGCCTCTTCACCGCCAATTGTGGCAAGGTAAGTACAAGTGAGGAAGGAGGGATCCGCTCACGAATCGTGAGACGGGCCTTTTAAAGTTACCTAAGCTAACTTGCATAGTCTAGACACCACAAAGTCAGGTTTAGATAAACGATCGATGTCCACAACTTATCATATTTCCTAATGAGAGGTATTTGTTTAAAAGCGTATCAAATCTAAAACTTTTAAGAATGGTTTTATTAAGTTTATGGTATTTAAATGAAAGTTTCGTTTTATCGTATTCTAAGTTTTGATGATGTTGTTTAGGGTTGTATTTGCGTGTGTGTGGAGGTAGGTCATTACCTCGTGCTCTACTTTAAATATATAGTAAGGTTAAGGGGTTAAATGTGAAATTGAAACATGATGGTATTAAAGTGAAAAAATACGATAAATTGGAAAGGTTATCATTTCATGTGAGAAAACTTGTTCAAATTGATTTTTAAAAGTTTAATTGTCAAGATAAAGGTGTTTAGGCATGATTGAATTGATTAGAAGTGAAATTTTATAGAAGACCGAATCGGAAATCGGATTTGTTCCGATTCCGTCGGGTTTCGTAAATTCGTATTTTAGAGAAATAGAAAGAAGGATAGAATGGGACTTACGGGTTTCAATTTATACAAAGGAGTGAGGGGGAACTAAAGGGATTGATGATACGTTGCGTCGTCGCCGGAATTTCCGCCGGAATTTCGTCGGAGCTTCGCCACGAGCTTGTTTACAAAGTACACAACTTTTGGAAAATTTTGAGAGAGTGAGCTTAGGATTTTGGGGGTGAGAGGGTAGTGTGTAGGGTTGGTATTTATAGGGTTAGGCTTTGGTTAGGGTAGATGAAAAGTTAAAAACAAAAATATGATAAAATGTAATAACAATGTATTAAAAGTGGTGTAATTGGGGTTTTTAAAGAGCTCTGGAAGTGGTCTGAGGCTGAAATTTTGCAGGTATATAGGGAATATGAAAAGACACAACTTTCATGTTGGGGCCGTCGCCGGAATCGTCCGACTCGGGGGTGCTCGGCTGTGATTCGGTCGGAGCACTGAGTCGGCCGAGTCGAGGCCGAGTTGGCCGATTCCCGGTCGAGTCCGGCGGCCGGGATCCCTCCCGACGGTTCATCTACCCTCTGACAATGTTATATCTTTGGGTGTAGTGAGGATTTTGTGAGATATGCACGTGTAAACTCTTGGTATTCTAAAGGTTTTTTAAAAAATCAATATTAAAAATATTGTGGGGTTTGAGATTTGAACTCTGGTGGCTTGGTTCAGCAGTGCAAGGTATTACCAATGAGCTACAAGCTCCTTCTTGTAATTATGGAGCTAATTCATTACTTAAAATAATAACAGTAAATGTAAATACCCCAAGTATACATTAATTTTAAAGCAAATTTTTGTACACTAAAAATGGAGTTGTTACATTCTTTTAATTTGTAATTAAAAAGCAAAATAATTACTTATATCTTGTGCTCAGGCTAAAATACCCCTTTATGGATTTTGAAAAAAAATATTTTGAAAAAAATTTGTATAGGAAATTTAGGGTTGTTACATTCTACCCTCCTTATTAAAATTTCGTCCTCGAAATTTGTAAAAGGAAAGTGTAACAATTTCAAGGAAAGTTTGGTGAGAGTGTGTGAAAAATGACAAAGTGATGCATGGGTGTGAAAAAAAAGGTTGAAGAGAATTACCAGGGTTATCCTGACCAACCGTATCAGCTTCTACGGCCGCCAAATTGTAAACCTGGCGTCTCGGCACGTTCCTCCTAGCTGGAGGCATATTCCCCTGTACTCGAGGCATGTTTCTCAGTGCCTGATGGAATTGGCGATTTGGCTGAGCAGGGAATCCACGTGGAGGTGGTGCTGGGAGTGCAGGACGAGTTACAGGAGCCTGGATAGCTGGCTGCTGCGGATAACTGGCGGGTGTGTGTGCTGAGTTGCGTCTATAAGGACAGTTTCCAATTCCGTGATTGGACGCGCCACAAACCAAGCATAGGCCTTTTGCGCGCCTAAAGTCCTTCCACAAGTGTCCTTCTCTCTTTCAATAAAAGCAAAAATCGAGCCTTGGCCGATCCTTGACTTCTTCCAGTCTTTTGAGTTCGACAGCTGGACTTGAAGAGGCCCCTCCTGCCATATGAGTGGCATGTCGTTTCACTCCTGCAGATTGAGATCTGCTGATCGCACGCTTTTGGCGTGTCGGATGTTCAAAGAATTAAAGTGTAACCGCGATCAGGACGGTGTCGCTTTGCAGCTAGCCAGTTGAGCACGGGTCGGTCCACAGGGAGATGGTGGTATCTTACCTTCTTGTCTTAGATGAGTCAATAAAGAATCTGTATGAGTTTGATCTAACCTATGTGTTTATTTGCAAGTATAAAGTTGTTAAGAAAAGATACGAGATTGTAAGCTAAAGAAATCCGTACTCGAAACCTTTGAGCCGAGTCTTGACCAATTGAAGCTAGAGCAATCGGCAACAACGTGGATTAGGGGATTTAAGCGCGGTATTCGTGGAATCCGGCTTATTTACCCTTGTCCTTCCGTTCTTGTCTCTTGCTTTCGCCTCCGGCCAAACCGAACGCAACCGGTCGCGGTTAGGAATCACCGTTACCTTGTCAGGGTAGGGTGCCTAACGGAGCGCTTGCGTAACGTTTGGGCGGAGTTCAATGGAAAATAACGGGAAAAGGAAAAGAGCAAAGAAATGTTAACTTACAATATCATATGGATTCTTAACAACAACAATAATTACAACATTCACAAAATGAACAAAAGAGAACAAAAAGAAAAGAACAAAGAAAAGATGTAATTAAGTGCATGAATATAAATTGCAAGTAATTAAAGTGCATGGAAATAAATTGCAAGTAATAAAAAGCGATAAAAAGAACATGAAACTAGGACTCAAGACAAGCATGTGATCAATAGTCAACCCTTAAACTTGCAAGTTCAATGAAGAGGTTGCAAGATCAAGGGAAGGGTAGAGAACGCATGTGAAATGAAGTGCTAATTCCATGAAAGAATACGACCCTTGAGATCAATAACTAACCCTTAACCATTCAAGCTCGATAAAGAGGTTGAATGATCAAGAGAAAGAAAGAATCTCAAGGGGAAGAAGAAACACAAGAGAATGATACAAAACCCTCATCTTCATTAATCTCCCACTCAAAAAGCTCTCACTACAATTTTCATGGAAAAAGAATGAAGAAGAAGAACTATACAAAAACTACAAAAGAGGAACAAAAGAATGACCCTTGGTTGAGCTCAGTTCTGCTGTATTTATAGGAGGGAAACTGGAAACCTAGGGCAACCATCAGCCCATAAATGAAGTACCCAAAATGCCCCAGAAAAACGACGAAATGAGGCCACAGTACGGCCGCGTTTCCGCGGCCAATACCCCCTATTGGCCGCGGAAACGCGGCTCCCTTGGTGAGTTGGGTCGTGGGTTTTCTGGTGGTTTCCTGGTTTGGTATTTCCTCGTGTTTGCAAACTTCAAAATGCACAAAAGTCTTCCAGAATATCTGCAGTTTTCTTAGTCCAAGATTGCATTCTTTTCTTTACTTTTGACTTTATCTCCCTCGAGCTCTGCGTACCCATTGATTCTTGTGCAGCCCACCTCGTGCTCTGTGCTTGTCCCAGACATGAATGACCACTGTCACATGTCTTGAATCTGGAACCGGTACTCGGCACTGGACGGATATGGATGACCGGAACCCGGCTTTTGTCTCCTGTCAACAGATGTTCTGCTTTTGGCGTAACTGTGGAGATTTTATCTTGATTTGCAATATTTGTACTGGAAACCTGTATTCTGTAAATATGTAACAAACACGGATTAAAAGCACCTACCTATAAACACACGAGCGTAAGAATGGGCGGTATAAAATGCAATATTCTGATATGAACAAATACCCCCAAACTTAACTTTTGCTCGTCCCGAGCAAAACCAATTATTCACAAAAATATAATGATAACCGCACTTTCACAGGGAACGCGATTGCACTGAGCGCGTGCAACAAGCCGTTAAACCTCTAAGTGTCCCTAGTAGGAGGAGTGTTGTTTCCTGATGGTTTCCAGCGGATACTACCCACAAAATCCCGTCAGGCTAGTGTCATAAGTTAACATCGATTCTACTCCTACAGTTTAGTATTTACGTTAGAAACTCTATCATCCTAAGTTAGAAATATCCAACCCTTATTTTTCATACCTCCTATCTATTTACCCTTAGATTATATACGTTCCAAAAAAGTTTAGAAAGATGTCGGTTCTCCTGAGTTTTCCTTCTAAAGCGTGGCCTCAAATCAGGGATTTTTATCAATTTTACAGAAAACATAAGTCTTATTCTTCATTTCTATCTCTTATTCAAACATCGATTGTATACCCTTACGTGTGTGTATATTTGCACCCCTACACTCAAGAATTCAATTCAAGCTATAATACCCTTGCCCTAATACCTAATACTACTTCTTTTCATTAAGGATGGACGGATTTGCTCACACACCTTTCATGCGACTATTAATGCTTCTTGAGGCACTAACGACCGATTACTGAATGTGTGAGTTTAAAGCGTAAATAGCAGTTTCCAGGTCTTGACTTTATTCTATTTTTTTCTTTTTCTTTTTCTTTTTTTCAAGACCGGATATATTTTTCACATGCTCTTTTGGTGTTTAGCTTTAAATACCGTTTTTTCTTTCATACTAGGCTTTCAGGCAAAAGTATTTCTAGGTATGCTCTATTATCCAAGTTTCAAGATGCGTGTAAGTGCAGTTTGTAGGGTATATACTTTCTAAATTTGAACTCAAGAAAAGAAACTATTTTTCAGACTTATCCTCCAGTAAAGCTTCAATACTTTCCCTTCATCTTGACTTAACTCAAGAACTGAACTCAAGATTACCTATTTCTCAAAAAAAACTGTAAGGACGTATACTTACCAAGTTTAAACAGAATGAGGGTTATTTTTAGGGTTTTCAATTCCTAAGCCTAGAATTTAGTTATTTCTATCATAACGGCTAAACTTTCGGAATAAAGATCTAAGTCACCCTATTAGCTAACTTGACGACAAATTTTTTATATTTTTTGGAAAATTTTCGATTTTTGTGGGGTTTTTAATAAGGTATGCAAATGCAAAATATACAAATGAATGCGAAGGAAGAAAGCTTACCGAGCACACCCCCAAACTTAAACTTGACAGTGCCCTCACTGTCAGGCTATACTAAGAGGGTCAAAATTGCCGGCGCTCCCTAAAAACAAATTATATACAAAACAAAAAAAGGAAAACCAAAAATATATACAAAAAAGGTGTCCCCCCCCCAAACTTAAGTAAAACAGTGTTTCCACTGTTAAGCGATGAAGTTCAGGATTAGGGGGGAAAGAACAGTATCAAACTATACAAGGCCTTACACAGGCCAAAAGTTAACACCAACCATTCAAAAATCTTATCATGATGAAACAGTGGCTGGTGAAAGAAGGCGTAGAGAAAAGAGATGGAAAATACGCGAGACCATATGCGGAGAGAAGCGGGATATGGTCTCGGTATATGAGAGGAAGAAGAATGGCGGAAGGGAAAAAGAAGTGGAATACGAACTTGAGGGTGCAAATTGAGTAAATAGATTAGCACAATCTGTGATGACCGATGTGTGAAAAGCGATTGTGCTAATATATTTACCCGTCGGGAAATTGGATCAAATCCCTCAAGATTCGTAAGAAGCCATGGGTACGCCGAACATGGTAAACCAGACATATGAAATGTAAGTGATACGGGTTCTTGCAAGGTCGGAACGATGGAAAGGATGGAGGGAAGTGGTTGAGGAAGGGTATCGATTAAGGGTTCTGGAGGGTGTACACAGTCAGTGAAAGGAACAGGATGAAGTGGAAAATCCGACTCATCATCTAGAACTGTTTCATCCTCAAAAATATCCTCAAAATTCTCCTCAAAGTTAAGCTCATCCATGCATATTTCATCAAAGTCCAGACGCATATGGGGTTCGGGAAAAACATTTAATGACTCGGGATGATGATTTGAAGAGACAAATTCAGCCAAATCTACGGGTTCATCATCCAAAATATTCCCAGCGTCAATATCCTTAATCAAGTGAAAATCAAAATTCTCTGACACCTCAACCAAAGCATGGATATTAATCGATTCTGGTTCTAAGATAGAGATGTAGAGGTCAAAAGGATTAGGTATGGTTTCACTTGGAAGGGACCCTTCATAATCGGGCAAATCAAACACTACAAAGTCACACAACTCATTCATCATTCTATCTTCAATTGATAAATCATGTGGGATACTCGATAGACATTCAAAACAGGAGTTGTGGGATTCAATTTGGGACGGGTAGGTTTGATTTGGAAGGGGGTACATCTCACTCTCTCCACTCAAATTCACAGCTTGTCCTGCCGCCTCATCATACATTAAAAAATTTGGAGCTAGTTGAAAACTAGCTACCGGGTCACTAGGTTGCATGAGAGCAGCCATGGATGCATTCAAATCCATCATCTGTTGGTTTGACGCTACCCTAAAATCTTCCAACGACTGTTCCAGACTAGACATGGGTTGTGAAAGGGTTTCAGTAAATGATTCAAAGTTATTTGGATACTGAAAACTCCCAAACGGTTGTTCTGAAGTAATGTCTAGGGAAGGTGCAAAAGTAGGGTAGGATTGGTAGGAATTGAATGGCTGGACAGGAGTGGGATCAACATTGGGATAAGAAGGTGAATGGATTTGTTGGTCCCAAGAATTTGTAGTGGTGAAAGGAGTGAAAGATCGGCTACGAGATTGTGCAATATGTTCAGCAATGGATATTGGTCTCGGGGTTACAACTGGATTTTCAAAAGGGGTATCAACACAAGCAGGGGTGAATGTTTGAAACGGTTGATACGAAGTGGATTGCGGGGTCCAGTTGTTTGTCCTAGACGCGTCTATCCGATCTCTCAACGAAATTTTTGGCATGGATGGGTCGTTCGATGTTCGGCCAAAGCAAGAACCGTATGAAGTAATGTCTGGTTGTGGGTACCAAAGTTCGGCAAGAGTTTTGCGAGGTGGAGTACCCATGATATGAAGTGAGAAGGAAAGAAAGGCAGAGAAAAGGAGGGGAAAAGGAATGTGATAATTTTTTTATTTTTTAGTATATTAACAAAAGAATGAAGTATACACAAAAAGGAATATGGACAAAAAACAATCACGACACAAAAATACCACATACCTAATCGTTCTAGGGTTCACCTAGGTCAAGTAGACCTGCTCCAGAACTTAATTGACGAAGTAAAACTGTGTCGAGAAACAGGCTCAAGATACACTGATCACCAGGCCAGGTAAGTGCAGAGATAAGGGGAGGTTTTCCAACGCTTTCGCGAAGTTCCTTAATTAAATAACCCTTTCTCTTTTGGCGGTTTCGCCGTTAACACTTTCCTAGACACCCCGTAAACAACATACCGTTAAGCAAGGTTCTAAACACAGTTAACTTCTCCTAGTGAGCGCGAAGTCCTTAAGGCTTAAAGTCTAGTTTCTTTTAAATTTTGTGCGGGTAAACGTTATGCGCAAGTTCGTGATTTGTGGGCCATGGAAAAGGTGATGAAATCCTTTACCGTATCTTGTGGGGTTCGCTTGCCCTTAAGTCCGTATTAATGTATGCAATGCACAATTCAATAAAATTTTTAAAAAGAATCAAAAAATTGTTTTTTTTTATTTTAGCACAGCACTGCAACAAATACGGGTTAGTCAATTTTGGCGTTTGCTAGCAAACTTGTAAAGAATCCTGCAAAGAATAGTATATTGGAAGCGTCGGATTTGAGAAGAAGGTGTTAGTAAAGTACGAACCGTTTAAGTTTTGGGTTAGGAAACCCCCGTTGAATCAAATCCGGTAAGCTTGAAAGGTTCGCTTGCGCGGGTCAAACTACCCGGATCTTTGGCACTGTACTTCGTAACTACCTTTGCCTTGAATGCACATTTTGCTCCCCACAATCGCAGTTTGCAAATACGCAAAAATCTGCACACTTGCCCACAAGAATTATCAAAAAAAATAAAAAGATTTTTTTTTTAATATTTATAAATATATACAAAAAGAATATTAACCAGAATAACAAGAAAGAAAATACGCTACCGTCTCCCCGGCAACGGCGCCATTTGATCGCACGCTTTTGGCGTGTCGGATGTTCAAAGTTCTAAAGTTTACCGCGATCAGGACGGTGTCGCTATGCAGCTAGCCGGTTGAGCACGGGTCGATCCACTGGGAGATGGTTGTTATGTCCTTTCTTTTCTTAGACGAGTCAATAAAGAATCTGTATGAGTTTGATCTAATCTATGTGTTTATTTGCAAGTATAAAGTTGTTAAGAAAAGATACGAGATTGTAAGCTAAAGAAATCCGTACTCGAAACCTTTGAGCCGAGTCTTGACCAATTGAAACTAGAGCAATCGGCAACAACGTGGATTAGGGGATTTAAGCGCGGTATTCGTGGAATCCGGCTTATTTACCCTTGTCCTTCTGTTCTTGTCTCTTGCTTTCGCCTCCGGCCAAACTGAACGCAACCGGTCGCGGTTAGGAATCACCGTTACCTTGTCAGGGTAGGATGCCTAACGGAGCGCTTGCGTAACGTTTGGGCGGAGTTCAATGGAAAATAACGGGAAAAGGAAAAGAGCAAAGAAATGTTAACTTACAATATCATATGGATTCTTAACAACAACAATAATTACAACATTCACAAAATGAACAAAAGAGAACAAAAAGAAAAGAACAAAGAAAAGATGTAATTAAGAGCATGAATATAAATTGCAAGTAATTAAAGTGCATGGAAATAAATTGCAAGTAATAAAAAGCGATAAAAAGAACACGAAACTAGGACTCAAGACAAGCATGTGATCAATAGCCAACCCTTAAACTTGCAAGCTCAATGAAGAGGTTGCAAGATCAAGGGAAGGGTAGAGAACGCATGTGAAATGAAGTGCTAATTCCATGAAAGAATACAACCCTTGAGATCAATAACTAACCCTTAACTATTCAAGCTCAATAAAGAGGTTGAATGATCAAGAGAAAGCAAGAATCTCAAGGGGAAGAAGAAACACAAGAGAATGATACAAAACCCTCATCTTCATTAATCTCCCACTCAAAAAGCTCTCACTACAATTTTCATGGAAAAAGAATGAAGAAGAAGAAGAAGAACTATACAAAAACTACAAAAGAGGAACAAAAGAATGACCCTTGGTTGAGCTCAGTTCTGCTGTATTTATAGGAGGGAAACTGGAAACCTAGGGCAACCATCAGCCCATAAATGAAGTACCCAAAATGCCCCAGAAAAATGACGAAATGAGGCCACAGTACGGCCGCGTTTCCGCGGCCAATACCCCCTATTGGCCGCGGAAACGCGGCTCCCTTGGTGAGTTGGGTCGTGGGTTTTCTGGTGGTTTCCTGGTTTGGTATTTCCTCGTGTTTGCAAACTTCAAAATGCACAAAAGTCTTCCAGAATATCTGCAGTTTTCTTACTCCAAGATTGCATTCTTTTCTTTACTTTTGACTTTATCTCCCTCGAGCTCCGCGCACCCATTGATTCTTGTGCAGCCTACCTCGTGCTCTGTGCTTGTCCCAGACATGAATGACCACTGTCACATGTCTTGAATCTGGAACCGGTACTCGGCACTGGACGGATATGGATGACCGGAACCCGGCTTTTGTCTGCTGTCAACAGATGTTCTGCTTTTGGCGTAACTGTGGAGATTTTATCTTGATTTGCAATATTTGTACTGGAAACCTGTATTCTGTAAACATGTAACAAACACGGATTAAAAGCACCTACCTATAAACACACGAGCATAAGAATGGGCGGTATAAAATGCAATATTCTGATATGAACATCTGCCCCTTGCCTTTATCACTGCTTCATAACGGTGGGGAGCTTCCAGAGCATCCTCGTGAGTCGGAAATTTCCCTGCGGATAGTGCAGCCTGGATTTCCGTGTCCAAACCTTGTTGAAATCGACGGGCTCTGATTTCATCCGTCGGTATCAGATGTGCCGCAAATCTGTTACGGTCTTGTGTTAGCTGTGTATTATGTGATATCAAAAATTTGAAATACTGTGACATATCTTACAGACTGAGCATGGTGAATTCAGCGTCATACTCATCTACCTTGTCCCACATCGAACCTTGTTGTAGATGAATGAACTGCTGCTCCATGGCAAACCTGGCTGTCACAGGGAAGTATTTCGCGTCGAACTTCTCGCGAAAAGTCTTCCATTCAATGGGCTAATCAAGACGGCTTTCTTCCGCCTTCCACCAGTTCCGTGCATTGTCCGTGAGTTGCAGCTTTGCAACTCGGACCCAAGCTATTTCTGGCACTTGTGCTGCTGCCAGATCATCCTCGATATTTTGAGCCCATTCCTCAGCTTCCAGTGGGCTTCCCTTTCCTGAGAACTGTTTGGGATGTAAATCTTTGAATTGCTTCACCCCAGGTGCTTCAGCCTCGGGACGGCTTAAGAGCTGCTGCTGTCCCTCTAGGAGACAGCGGATTGTCTCAAGCAGAACCGTTTTCTCATTGAGTGGAGCAGGAACGGCAGGTGTGAGTGGTAGTGGTGATGGAGGTGTGTTGTTGACATTGGTACTAGTGTTGTTTGGTGAATCCAAAACCTAGAATGAAAAATTTAGGTTAGGACAGATTCAAGATATATGATTCAAGGAATATGAAATTGATAAGATTCAAGAAATATGAATTGTAAAGAATGTTTTAGTTGCTGGTTCTTGTGTTATATTGCTTAGGTTGTTCACGCAGAACAGAACTGCATCATAGGGATTCATACAGCTCTGACCTGCATGGGCCACCAACAAAACCTGTCACGCCCCGCTTCCCATTCTACGGCGAAGGGGACGCGACTGGCCTGCTACGTATTTACTCAGAAACAAATACGCTAAGCGTGACTAAGCAATATAAAAGAAAATACACAAGAGGCAAGGTAAAATAAAAACAGCAACTTTTATTTATTAACATTCTTTTGTACAATGCATGAAAAGGAAATACAACTGAAATAAAAATGATGCCTAAACAATGGCATAACAGGAAATGAAAAGTACTGAATGGAAAAGTGTACAATGAAGCTAAAGTGCTGGATCTTCGGCAAACTGCTCCAAGTCTTCTGCAGATGGCTCGGTCTCTACCGGGTCCAAACCACCTGACGACATTCAAAGAAGAAAGAAATAGAATATCGTCAGCGAACAGGTCCCCCGGTAAGTCCCAAAGATAAGGGAGAAATAGACAGAGAGTAAGAGAGAGAGAGAGATTAGCTTTTAATGTTGTATTATAATATTGTAATGTTGTATTAACGCTGTTGTTTGTAGCCTGGTACAGAAGATGCTAGTGTATACGAGGGGAGTCTCACTTACACCGGGGACTTTGGTAACCTGTAGTACAAGGCTCCGTCGATAATACCACGGAACAACGGCATGATTGTAATTACGTCTTAAGTGACCACCTCGTGCCACCTTTAACAAATTCCGTACAAGTCTACCCCTTAAAACCCGCGATGTCTTGTTTGTATTGTTATCTTGTAAACTGTATTGGTTGTATGATTGATTGACTGACTTACCGAAACCATGATATCAGGAAATGGTTGTAACCATAGAGTCATGTAAATGGAATACTGAGAATCATGTAAAAGGAATATATATCCATGGTTCGGTTCAGTCAAGTTGTATTAATTGATAATTGTATTCATGGATTCATGTGTTCATTTTGAATTGGAATATTGTAGATTATAGATTGACTTGAATCATATTCAAGTCTGAATGATTAGACTCAAACCCGAGTCAGACAGTCAGAAATGTAAATCGAAGTCTTATAATTGCTAGGGTCCTTAGGGTAATTTATAAAACTTGAGGGGGTTTTATGTAAAAATACTTTTATATACTTTTCAAAATACGCCTCAAGTATTTATTGTTCGTCTTTAGAGTTGTAATGAGGGTGGATTTTATGTTGTGACATTTCTAGTGAAAATATTCTAGTTTTATAAATAAGGGTATTTATCTGTAATATTGATTATTTGAAGTTCATGGTATTTTAGTGTAAAATTTATTCTTGTGATTTTTAGAAAAATGTGGAATATTTATATTATAATAAATTAGATATTTAAATGATAAATACACATATGTTTATACAAAAATAATTTTAATAAATATTTTATATTCCAAAAATCTCAGTTTTCTTAAGATGTCGTATTTTAAACCTTTCGAGACCGAATGCTCCTTGCGGAGGTCTAAATCTCGTACTACTAGCCCGAGGGTGCACGATAAACTGTACCATCCCTAACGGGTTCCCCAAAGGTGGGTTGTAGCGGCGCTTTGCAAAGATTGTAAAATACTAATCCTTTAGAAAACGGTTTTATAAAGTAAAAGGTATTTATTTGCAAAGTGTAATTTTCTGTATTTTAGATTCTAGGGTTTCCTAAGCCAACTAGTCTATTTCTAAATGGTCTAAACGACAAGTCATTAGAAGCCTCAAATCGCCTCTTCACCGCCAATTGTGGCAAGGTAAGTACAAGTGAGGAAGGAGGGATCCGCTCACGAATCGTGAGACGGGCCTTTTAAAGTTACCTAAGCTAACTTGCATAGTCTAGACACCACAAAGTCAGGTTTAGATAAACGATCGATGTCCACAACTTATCATATTTCCTAATGAGAGGTATTTGTTTAAAAGCGTATCAAATCTAAAACTTTTAAGAATGGTTTTATTAAGATTATGGTATTTAAATGAAAGTTTCGTTTTATCGTATTCTAAGTTTTGATGATGTTGTTTAGGGTTGTATTTGCGTGTGTGTGGAGGTAGGTCATTACCTCGTGCTCTACTTTAAATATATAGTAAGGTTAAGGGGTTAAATGTGAAATTGAAACATGATGGTATTAAAGTGAAAAAATACGATAAATTGGAAAGGTTATCATTTCATGTGAGAAAAATTGTTCAAATTGATTTTTAAAAGTTTAATTGTCAAGATAAAGGTGTTTAGGCATGATTGAATTGATTAGAAGTGAAATTTTATAGAAGACCGAGTCGGAAATTGGATATGTTCCGATTCCGTCGGGTTTCGTAAATTCGTATTTTAGAGAAATAGAAAGAAGGATAGAATGGGACTTACGGGTTTCGATTTATACAAAGGAGTGAGGGGGAACTAAAGGGATTGACGATACGTTGCGTCGTCGCCGGTAGTTTCCTAAAAACGTCGCCGGAATTTCGTCGGAGCTTCGCCGCGAGCTTGTTTTCAAAGTACACAACTTTTGGAAAATTTTGAGAGAGTGAGCTTAGGATTTCGGGAGTGAGAGGGTAGTGTGTAAGGTTGGTATTTATAGGGTTGGGCTAGGGTTAGGGTAGATGAAAAGTTAAAAATAAAAATGTGATAAAATGTAATAAAAATGTATTAAAAGTGGAGTAATTGGGGTTTTTTAAGAGCTCTGGAAGTGGTCTGAGGCGAAATTTTGCAGGTGCATAGGGAATATGAAAAGACACAACTTTCATGTTGGGGCCGTCGCCGGAATCGGCCGACTCGGGGGTGACTCGGCCGTGACTCGGTCGGAGCACTGAGTCGGCCGAGTCAAGGCCGAGTTGGCTGATTCCCTGCCGAGACCGGCGGCCGGGATCCCCCTCGACGGTTCATCTACCCTCTGGCAATGTTATATCTTTGGGTGTAGTGTGGTTTTTGTGAGATATGCACGTGTAAACTCTTGGTATTCTAAAGGTTTTTTAAAAAATCAATATTAAAAATAATGTGGGGTATGGGATTTGAACTCTTGTGGCTTGGTTCAGCAGTGCAAGGTATTACTAATGAGCTACAAGCTCTTTCTTGTAATTATGGAGCGAATTAATTACTTAAAGTAATAACAGTAAATGTAAATACCCCAAGCATACATTAATTTTAAAGCAAATTTTGTACACTAAAAATGGAGTTGTTACATTCTTTTAATTTGTAATTAAAAAGCAAAATAATTACTTATATCTTGTGCTCGGGCTAAAATACCCCTTTATGGATTTTGAAAAAAAATATTTTGAAAAAAATTTGTATAGGAAATTTAGGGTTGTTACACTAGGCATCAACATCGCTCTAACTAGGATATTGCCTGGAGAGAATCATCATTTGCTTTTGCTGATTTAAACAAAGGTGGCTTAGCAAATTGGGTTAGGATCCTGTCGACTAAGGAATTTTGACTTTATGAGTCGTACGGGTCTCATAAAGGTATTTCTCCCTACGAGTCATGAGGATATCGTATGTGTATGTTCTCATTAGAAGTCGTCAGGACTTCTAAGTGGTACTTTCCCTCTTAAGTCGTAAGGATCTTACAAGAGTGTTTTCTTCTTATAAGTCGTGAAGATTTACAATTGTCGTTCACTATACGGGGACATTTCTTGTCATTGGTGGAACTTAGTAGGAGAGTATTTATTTATGCCTGTGGATTGTATACAAAGGTCGATATTGGACCTCCTGTGGGGAAACTTGGAGGATATGACGGCTTAAGAACAGGTTTAGATCCCTGTAGCTTAAAGCTTTTGAATCTTATGAGCCGTGAGGGTCTCATAAGGGGAATTCTCCTTACGAGTCGAGAGAATCCCGTAAGTGTAATTTCTCCTTAGGAATCATGAGGATTCCTAAGTGTGTTGCTCCTTTATGACTTAGAAGGACCTCACGCAGGTATTTTCTCCTCACAAGCTTGAGAAGAGCTTACAAGTACCCATGAATTTTTTATCTTACGAGTTTGCGCCCTATAAGGGTTTTCACAAACTCGCCGGCAGTCCTGCTGTTTTTACTCACAGCGCCCTTTCGGGTTTTCATCCAGGCCCATTTCGCTTGTGGACATACCGTTTTTTATTAACGAGATTGTGCCCTTTCAGGTTTTCACAAACTCACCGGCAATCCTTCTATTTTTACTCATGGCGCCCTTTCGGGTTTTCATCCGTGCCCATTTCGCTTTTGGACATACCGTTTTTTTTATAATGGCGAAACTCTCGAAAGTAGTTTTGTCGCAGGTGACCCATCTATTTACTGGTGGGACTTAGGGGTGGTTTCACCACTGGAGTAGCTGTGTAGCCAGTGGGACTTCTGTTGCAATCCTCGCCGTTGAGACTTCGATTGCAATATAGATCTCAAGGGAGGATATCGCCGTTTTTAGGGCGATGCACCATGTTTGAGGCGTCACACTAGTTTACGGACGTTTCAGTCCATTATCTCCATGTTTGAGGCGAATATCTAGTTTAAGAACATCTCGGTCTGATGTCGCCATATTTGAGGCGAGGTTCTAGTTTAGGGGCATCTCGGTCCGTTGTTAGTTTAGGGACTTCTCGGTCAGATGTATCCATACTTGAGGCGATGTTCTAGTTAGGGACATCTCAGTCCGTTGTTAGTTTAGGGACTTCTCGGTCCTACGTCGCCATATTTGAGGCGAGGTTCTAGTTTAAGGACATCTCGATCCGTTGTTAGTTTAAGAACGTTTCGGTCCAACATTCCCATTTTTTTGGGAAACGCGTTAGTTTAGGGACTTTCCGGTCTATTATCGCCATATTTGAGGCGAAATTTTAGTTTAGGGACTTTTCGGTCCGTTGTCGCCATATTTGAGGCGAGGTTCTAGTTTAAGGACATCTCGGTCCGTTGTTAGTTTAGGGACTTCTCAGTCCGTTATCGCCATATTTGAGGTGAGATTCTAGTTTAAAGACATCTCGGTCCGTTGTTAGCTTAAGGACTTCTCAGTCCGACGTCGTCATATTTGAGGCGAGGTTCTAGTTTAAGGACATCTCGGTCCGTTGTTAGTTTAAGGACGTTTTGGTTCAACATTCTCGTTTTTTTAGGAACGCGTTAGATTAGGGATGTTTCGGTCTAACGTCGCCATATTTGAGGCGAGCTTCTAGTTTAGGGACATCTCGGTCCGTTGTTAGTTTGAAGACGTTTCAGTACAACATTCCCGTTTTTTGGGGGAACACGTTAGTTTAGTGAGGTTTCGGTCTAACGCCGCCATATTTGAGGCGATGTTCTAATTTAGGGACATCTCTGTCCGTTGTTAGTTTAACGACGTTTTGGTCCAACATTCCCTTTTTTGGGGGGAACGCGTTAGTTTAGGGACGTTTCGATCCAACGTCACCATATTTGAGGCGAGGTTCTAGTTTAGGGACATCTCGTTCCGTCGTTAGTTTAAGGACGTTTCAGTCCAACATTCCCGTTTTTTGGGGTAACGCATTAGTTTAGGGACGTTTCGGTCCAACGTCGCCATATTTGAGGCGAGGTTCTAGTTTAGGAACATCTCGGTCCATTATCGCCATATTTGAGGAGGGTTATTTTTGTATATTATTCTCAGAGTTCTGAATCAGGAAGATAGTGAGCGGACACGAGCGTCGTCATTTATCATAGACCTAATTCGTGACTCATCAAGCGTAGTATTTTTAGAGGAATCAGCCGTTTATTGGCCGGAAGGGTCTTTCGCAATGCATATCCAAGAGCAGGTAGGCTCCACCTTGGTAAACTTTGTCTATGATGTACGATCCTTCATAGTTCGGCTCGAATTTCCCTCATTTTCCACGATTGGGGATCATTGGTATTTTGACGACTAGCACGAGTTCGCCTTGGCGGAACGTTCTCAGCCTGGTCAGTCTTTCTTATGACCGTGTCATCCTTACCTTATAAGCCTCCTGATTTTGCTGTGCTATAAGGCGAGTTTAATCAAGGGCATCGAGCACTTAAAGCCGAAGATGAGCATTTTCTTCATCTGTTAGCTCGTATCGAACCGCTACTCGTAGAGAAGGGAGTTCTATTTCCAGGGGAAGCACTGCTTCCGTGCCGAATACCAACATATATGGTTTTGTATTCGTAGGCGTCTTGAACGTTGTTCGGTACGCGCAGAGAGCTTCGTGCAACCCTTCGTGCCAGTCTTTTTTGTTTCTGGACACCGTTTTCTTTATAATCTTCATCAAGGTCTTGTTGAAAGTTTCAACTAGACCGTTGGCCGGAGAATTATAGACTGAAGAGTATCTCCAATCTATTTTATGTTATTGCACGAAGTGGCTAATTTTATGGCTTCTATAAGCTGACCCATTATCCAAGATAATTCGTCGAGGAGTGTCGAACCGATAGATGATATGTGTCCTGAAGAAATGGAGAATATTCTCCGTCTTCACCTCCCTTAGTGGTACTGCTTCTGCTCACTTGGAGAAGTAGTCGGTCATTGCCAGTATGAACCGGTGTCCTCTGGACAATGATGGTTCAATGGGGCCAATTATATCGGTTCCCCACATATCAAACTACCAACTAGACACCGTTGGGTGTAGCGGATTTGGGTGTTGATGGATGAAGTCCCCATGAATCTGGCACGAGTGACACTGCTTCGCATGTTCGAGGCAGTCCCGAATGATCGTGGGCCAATAGTAACCCATTCTTTTTATCTTCAGCTTCATCTTTGGCCTAGGTTGATGAAAACTGCAGAGTCCGTCGTGAATTTCTCGAACGACTCTTTTCGCTTCTTTTGGTCCTAGGCATCTTAGCCACAAACAGTCGAAAGGTCTCTCATATAAAGTATCGTTGACAGAGGCGAAGGACAGAGCTCGTTTCATGAGCTGATGTCTAGACGACACATTTTTGGGCGTTCGTTAGGATTTGAAGTAGTCTATGAAGACTTCCCTCCAATCCTTAACCTTGTCTTCGTCCTCTATTTGAAGGGCTCCTTGTTCAATCGTTTCTTTTCTTTCGGATGGCTCTATTAAGTCTTCCGAAAATATATCTGTTGGCGCGAGAACCCTACTGCTTTACACAATGATCCTTACATCATCGAGGTCTTCGTCGGCCAATTCCTTAGCCAATTTAGCCAATGCATTCGCCTTGTTGTTTTCTGCACGCGGTACCCTCCAGGATGTAGGAGTGGATTTGTATCAGCAGTTGCTGCACTCTTTCGCCGTACTTTATCAGCTCTGGCTTGCACGTCTGATAGTCGCCATTTACTTGGCTAACGATCAGGTAGGAGTCTCCATATATGAGGAGGTCTTTGATTCCCATGTCGACAGCGATCTTGAGACCTACTATCAAAGCTTCATATTCAGCTTCATTATTAGTCCTTGGCTCCGTTAAGGAGAGGGCGTAACGCAATATCCCTCCTTGTGGAGTCACGAAGATAAGGCCCACCCTAACTTTGATCATGGGGGTGTTTTGCTTTCGCCTCTTCATGGAAGAGGCTCCATCGAAGTAGAGTTCCCATTGGTAATAATTTTCTTCTTTCTCTCCTTCGATCATATCAAACGCATGTTCATCCGGCAACTCACAATTTAAGGGAGAGTTGGCTGGTATCAGATGCTCCGCAAGAAATTCAGCAATGGCCTGGCCATCACTGCTTTGAGGGGTCAATACGTTATCGAGAACTCCATCAGAAGGATGGCCCATTTGGTAAGCCTTCCTGTTAATATGGCCCTTGATATCAAATATTTGAGAGAATCCACATTTGATATGAGATGGACCTCATGTGCCAAGACGTAATGTTTAAGCTTCATTATTGCGAAGATCAGTACCAGGAAGTGCTTTTTGATAGGGAATAGTTTTTTTCTGCCCCCTGGAGAACACAGCTCAAATAGTATAGAGCTCTCTCCTTTCCCTGATCGTTCTCTTTTGCCCATAGCATGCTTAGAGAACCTTCAAGGGCCGTCGTATATAGGATAAGGGGTTTTTCCTTAACCGGAGCGGTCAATACCGGCGGATTTTGCAGGTATTGTTTGATTTCATCTAGTGCATTTTGGCACTTTTGATCCCAGACGAACAGGATCCCCTTCTTCATTAGATGACTGTAGGGACGGCATTTTCTGGAGAGATTGGCTATGAACCGCCGGATATATGTGAGCTTTCAATGAAGAGATCGCAATTGTTTGAAAGTTCTCGGCGTGGGCATTTCCATAATCGCCTTGATATTCGAAGGGTCGATTTCGATACCCCGGTGCCGTATGATGAATCCTAGGAATTTGCCCGAGGAGACTCCAAACGCGCATTTTAGAGGATCCATCTTCAGATTATACTTCTGAAGCCGTCGGAATACTATTTTTAGGTGTTCCCAATGTTCTTCATGAGATCTGCTTTTAACCACAAGGTCGTCGATGTAGCATTCGACGATCTCATGGAAGAGGTCATCGAATATCTTTGTCATGGCCCTATGGTAGGTAGCGCCGGCGTTCTTCAGACCGAACGACATCACCTTATAGCAAAATATGCCCAGCGGAGTCCAGAAGGCGGTATGTTTTTTGTCTTCAGGATGCATTTTAATTTGATTGTATCCTGAAGAACCATCCATGAAGGAGAAGATCTCATGGGTAGACGTGTTATCGATCATCAGCTCGGTAACAGGTACTGGGAAGTCATCCTTCGGGCAAGCTTTGTTGAGGTCTCGAAAGTCTGCGCAGATGCTCACTGTTCCATTCTTCTTCATCACTGGAACGATGTTACCGATCCAGTCGAGATATTGAACTTTTTGGATGAAGCCAGAGTCGATTAGTTTCTTGACTTCAGCAATGATACCCATCTTAAGTTCGAGCCGCATTCTTCTTGGCGCCTGTTTGACTGGCTTTATGTCTGGCGATATGGTAGTTTATGTACCGCCACTTTTGGATCTAGACCTGGCATCTCGAAATAGTTCCATGCGAAGCAGTCTTCATATTGCATGAGCACATCTTTTATCGTGGTTACCTATCTTTCAGATAGCAGTTCACTGACGAACTTTTGCCTCGGATCATTTTCCGTTCCTAAGTCAATTTTCCTTAGGTTGTCTGTTGTAGTGTGTATCCCATCTTCCAGCTCTTTTGGTGCTGATGAAAACTCGGAGATCACCTCGTCCGCATATTTATTTGCGAAGCACATGTGGAGGTCATCTATAGTCTCATGCCCTCTCTCTTTTGAGAATGTTATCATATGGCATGTACGAGTTCACTTCCCTTCTTGACGTTGAGCTGGTTCTATCCTCAGGGTATAGGTCCTCTTTGGCTCATGCTTTTGCGGCGGGGTTACCCTCCAGCTGTGTGATAAAGCTAACTTGCCTGGCTGATACTGGTCTTCTACCCAGTCTTTGAAGGTGAAGCAGTCTTCAAGGGGATGACCTATTACTCAATAATCCGGATGATAGACCTCATTTATTTGTTCGGGGTGCCGAGATTCCGGAAGCATCATCATTTGGTGCTTCATGACGAGGTTGAATATTTTCCTTGTCTTGTCTTGAGGGAACGAGTATTCCCGACCCATCTTCTTTATAAAGGACGGGTTCCAATCAACCTTTTCTCGATTGCACGGCTTCTTGAGTCTGCTTTGTTGTTTTCGAACGTTGTTTGCGTTCTTTTCCATGTTTTTACCTCTATTTCAGGATTTTCTTCTTTTGCGAGGACATACAGCGGGCCGGGGATAAAGAGCGTTATAGACTTCTTTCTTCACAGATTGCTGATTGAGGCGCTGCGTTCTGGCCTTTTCATAAATGGCTATTTCGTGGTTGTGATCATCTCGGCTCTTTTGACAAGTTTCCTTTATTAGCTTGTCTATTTTTTCTTCGAGCGACGGACTTAACATTCTTAAGGCTGGATTTCCCTCTGTTTCAACATCACGGCCATTTGGAAGAGCTTTTTCCTCATCGCTGGAGCTGTTTATGACGTGGTAGCTGTGGCACTGCTCCCGTTTCTTGGACCCAACATATCCAAGCCCGGTTGTCTCCATCTTTTCGTTGGGCATCTTTCGCTAAGTCCCGAAAATATCCCAAATCTTTTTGTAGAATTGGGCTTTTCGAACAGTTTGTTTTGAAGGGTACAGCTTGGCGTCTTAACAGCCTTTTCAATCCCTCCGTGTAGTATCTTGACAGACGGATTGGTTGAAACCTGTCGAGTGCAAAATCGGTACCATGCCAGACTTCTTTTTCTACTTTGATCTCCGTAGATTGGTAGAAGAGGATCGCCTTTTCACCTCTTCGTCTGGAAGGGACGTAGAAAGTCTGTAGTTCTTGTATGTTGTATGTATGAAGCGCATCAAGTTCCTTGTAATGCCAAGGCGGAGCCATCGTGATTTGTAGACTCTGATCTGCTCCGGCGAGGGTTTGCACTAACGGGCGGATGGAGAACACTGCGTTGGCCTCGTCCTCAGAGTCGCTGCCAAAGACTAGAATAGGGGTATATGGTCCAGGCCTGTTGTTTTCTTTCTGAGGTTGCCCTGAGTAGATTATTTCTTCATCTTCCTCGGAATCGCTCCCAAAGATTGGGATGGTGGCGGTGGACTTCTATTTATCCTCGGGCTTATGACACCTTTCTGTATCTTCGAAGTCTGGTAGGAAGTACTTCGCGTCTTCATATTTCCGGACTTTGTTTACCAAGAACGGGTTTAGCTCTCCCGTGACGGTATACTCCGAGCCATCCTTGAAATACTTCATACACTGATGTTGCGTAGAAGGGATGACATTGTACTCATGCAACTAGGGCCTGCCGAGCAATGCGTTATAGCAAGTCTCGGCGTCAATGACATGAAATTTGACGTCAAAAACGAGCAACCCGAAGTGCAGCGTTAGTATTACGGACCCAAGCGTCCATGACGACTGCGAGTCGAATTCGGAGATGGTAATTTTGTCTCGAGTCAGGTGCTGAACGTTCATGCAAATCTCCTTCAGCACTCTCACGTTGAAAAGGTTGACGGAGGATCCATTTTCGACAAGGATTTTCCCTATCTTGATATCGTGGTAGTACCCGGTGACGTATAACGGGCGATTATGTTTGCACATACCGAGGAGAAGATCTTTATCTCTGAATGTAATGTCGGCTGTGTGAACTTCTGCTAGTTCTTCCTTCATCTTCTCTTCCGTGAGGAAATCTTGGAACTGATCGGGCTCTTGTAATGCCTTGATCAGAGACACTCGTGCCTCTTTGGACAGGAGGAGAGCATCAAATATGCTCAGCTATGAGGGTATTTTCCTTAGATGTGCTAGGAAATTGTAATCCACCTTATTTTTCCTAGGCGGGTACCTTGCTACGAGCTTTTTGACAACTCCATCGTCGAGAGCAATTTCCTCAGAGATTTTCTCTTTCCCTTTGTCTTTTTGCTCAAACCTTTGTTTGTAGGTCCGAGGTTTTCCTCATGCAGCGTGTAGTTACGCAGCTAAATATTCTCATAGTTCTTCTCCTCCTCTTCTTTTCGGAAGTGGAGTCTTTGAAGAGAGGGCTGGGGGGTATTTCGTCTTCAGAATCGCTCCTAAAAGTAAGAACTTGGGGTTTTTTCTCCTTCTGAGCTAGTATCAACC
Organism: Agapanthus africanus; assembly: GCA_030015575.1. NCBI lineage: Eukaryota > Viridiplantae > Streptophyta > Magnoliopsida > Asparagales > Amaryllidaceae > Agapanthus > Agapanthus africanus. The sequence goes on along the minus strand of CM057339.1, from coordinate 176,348,913 downwards.
ATATGACAGTTGCCAGTCATTTTTTCACGCGCATCTATCGCACTGTTTTGACATCGACGAGCTTCGCGCTTCATCTTCTTGAAGTGTTTTTGATGAGCAACATATCCTTGCCACCACTTCTTGAAGGTACTACACTCTTTGGTGGGGTGGGTAACCTTCCGATGATATAGGTAGTAGTTTAGATATGAATCCTATCCGTCGAGGCATATGACCCCGGGAGTGTTTCCTACCAGAAGTGGCATCTTCATTCCCATTGACAGGGCTTTGGTGAACCGCTTTTCTGCCTCGATCCCGCTCTTATTTGTCGCAGGTATGCTTTGGTTTGGTTGGAGTACTTTACGACTCCTCCTTGCTGCAACTTCTTCATCCCGATGCTGACGCTTGTCCTTTTCGTATATGGATGTTTCGCGTTCTCGGTCATCTTTGCTTTTTTGAAAGGCTTCGTGTAACAGCTTATCGATCGGGTCTTCTGGCAGTTCCATGGATTTTGGCGCAAACTCTGCCCCAGTTCCTCTGCGTTGTTTTCTGATGCTGAGGAAGTTTCTTCGTCAGTTAACAACGAATGGGAGACCATGTGGCAACTTGCTACATAGCCTTCGCTTTCTTCTGATAAGTCGTTTTCCTCATCGCTGTCACTATCTTCGTTCTTAAGAATATGCTTGAGGAACTCTTCAAGCATGACCGGTTTCCGCGCCTTCTAGTTGTACTCCTCCAGTGAGTCAATGTACTTTTGTAGGTCTGTGCGCTTGTCGTCATACTCAGCAGGCTGCACAGGCTTCTTGGTCTTCTCTTTATTCGAAGACTTTGAAGGATTGACTTGGGAGTTTTGCCCTTTGTCAACAACTTTCGGCGCGGGACGTGGTTTCAGTATCCCTTAGTTGATTTCGGGTTTAAGTGGGCTTTTCCACCAGACTGCTGTACATGCCTGTAAATCCTTCAGCATCCTTTTGGTTTTAGCTGAAAGAACGACTTCCCATGGAGTTTCTTCCATGAGCGAGCATGATTCCCCCGGGGCATTCATTTTTTAGGAGTGTGCTTCTGTGGCGGGTTTACCCTCCAGTTGTCAGACAGAGCGAATTTCCCCTGTTGATACTAGTCCTCGACCAAGTTCTTGAAAACGTAGCAATCCTCGATTGGGTTGCTCACCATTCTGTAATAGGAGCAGTAGTTAAGGTTGTTGACGTCGCCGAGTTATGGTGGGCGCCATGGGTCTGGTAATGTGATGAGTTTGTTACGCACTGCCAATTCAAATAGTCTCCTCGTCTTATTGCGGGGAAACGAGTAAGCGCGTCCTAGCCTTTCTTCTAGGGATAGGCGTGGCCGTGCGTTTTTTTAGCGAGCAGCCGGTTTTAGGACACTCAGTTGTTGTTGAGTGTTGGCAACGAAGGCCGCTTTCCCTTTACCCTTGGCGTTTCGAGGGCCCGTACTTGAGTAGGAAGGCCCGTGGCCCATCTGGTCCATTTGGGCCAGTTTATCGATCAGAGCCTGGAAGGTTGTTGGTTTGAAGAACGTCATGAACTCGAATACATTCGTTTGAGGATCAAGGGTCCTGATGAACATGCCCACAGCGGGGGATTCTTCGATGTGTTGTTCTCACTTTTACCATAGGTTCCGCAAGCGGATCGTATATTGGACCCAGGTTTCATCTGGCTTTAACCTGGCATTGATTAATGCCATGATTGGAGTGCGCTCGCTTGCGCTGGCGAACCGCTGTGTGAACAGCAGTTCCATCTATGTAAATTTCTTTATGGAGTCATTTAGGAGGTCTGAGTACCATTCAAAGGCTGTTTCTGACAGACTGCCAAAAAACTGGCGAAGCAACAGTTTGTCGTCGCCTCCAATGTTGCCGCACAGAGCTCTGAACTGCGCAACATGCTGATGGAGGTTGTTGTCCCTTTGTATACATGGAACTTGGGGATCGTATATCCTGGCGGGTATTTGATTTGGTCATACCAACCATGATTCGGTCGCCCAGTTCTGACGATTTTGCCAGCCGCTTCATTTGCTTGATGAGCTCTTACTTGTTGAGCTATATAATCATCAAGAGCAGCCTTAGAGATTGTTTCCTCCTTGGCTACCGAGAAGGCCGGAAGAGGATTTAATGTTTCCCCTCTGTCATCCTCGATGATTATCGGAGGATCCTCGGCCGGGGGTTCTGGTTGGATCATCATTCCAACCATATCCAGAAACAAAAGCGCCATCTGCATTATATTATATCGACCCTTTCCGGAGATATGGCAGGGTCCGATCAGATACGTGCGGTATTGCACGGATCAGGATCGGACGGTTAGTACTGGAGGCCGTATAGATATATGGCAAGGTTCGATTGGATACGTGCGGTATTGCACGGATCAGGATCGAACGGATATTACTAGCCGGCTTTGGTTTAAGCCGGATCCTAGTATAGTACAGTGTAGATTTTGTCTCTTTGCATTTGTGTTCAGTGGGAATACAAATGCGGGCATGTATTTGCAGTATCGGGGTTTTCCTGTAATTTATTACGGGACCAGTTTTCTGGAGTTGCCAGTTTGCATTCTGTTCCGGCCAGTTTTCCTTTGTTCTTTCCCGGCCGGACTTTTCGATAGAGGGTGTTATTTGCAAGTTTGCAAATAACACATTGTGGAGGGGTTTCTTGCAAATGCATTGATTATGATGGCATCTTTTCTTTTCATGCATCATTACATGCATTAATGAGATGTAAGTTGATTAAGTGTTTGATTTGAAGCTTGCTTTATGATATGGTCACCCTTGTGCTATCCTACACTCACCTCCCTCTTGTTTGATTTTTCCATCCTCATCCTATTAAGGGGCCGTCCACATTTTGGTGTGGGTGGGGGGTTTTCATTTTGATAAGGGAAATTTTGTTCATCTCATATCTCATGCCACAAAATTCTAGCTCCACTTGAAATTTCATTTCATTCTCTTCTCCATCCATGGCAACATAACCACCCCAAAAGAGACTATGATTCTACACTACATTCTACAGTAAATCTTGGGCACGTCGACTTGCCAGCTTCGTGCCCGAGTTGCCTCGGTATTGAGGTGGGAGCCCGTAAAAGATACAGGCGATGTGGTGCCTTTCCGGCGAGGAGGCGACGACCGGAGTTTCCGCAGGAGATCGGGACGACGAAGAGAAGACCGGAGGACTTGGATCATTCGGTATATCTCTTCCCCTTCTTGTAGTTAGCTTAGACTAGTTAATGGTTCGATCCGGGTGTTTAGTGCGCGGTGGTGCCGGTTTGCTAAGTTCGCAAAATTAAAGTTTATCACCGCTTCCGCATTTGGCCGTCGGATTGACGGCCGGGGCGCCGCCGTGCACTTACACAATCAGTGCTAAGCACTCGGCCGTTTTGGCTTTTTATAGAGTGCTAATCACTCTTATTTTTATAACGCCCACGTGAGGAGCACGTGTGGCGCTGCCCAATCAGTGCTAAACACTCAGCCGTTTTGGCTGTATGTGAAATGCAAAGCACTTTTTATATGGTACCCACATGCGTTTCACGTGAGGCACTAGGCGCTGTTAAAGAGGGGCTCCCATGTGGGAATCATGTGAGGCGCTAGTTTCTTTTATATGGAGATTTAATCTCTGTTGATATTTTTATAGAACTTAAATCTCTGTTATGGTATTTTGACCATTAATGATCACCAAGATCATTATTTTGAGGATCTGGGATCTTTTTTTTGAAGAACTAAATTCGTGATTTGAAGGAACTAAGTTCCTGGAGTGTTATGGACTCCATATTCTATCTCTTTAAATTTGTTCTTCCCTGAATCTTTGATTCTTAAGAACAAGATCTTCCCGATGAGAATTAAATTCTCAACTTTTAGGAGACTTGTCTTGTGGATCTTAGATCCAGAGAAAGAACTAAGTTATTTGAGAATGGTTAAACCTTTAAATATGGTATGTTAGGTAAATGAGATATTTTGATCTCTTTTTTCTTTACCCAGGGTTTTTTATGAGGGAAATCTTCTTCTTTGAGAGAATTAAATTCTCTCAAACTTTGAGAGCCTTCTGTATTTTTACAGAAGCTTATGGGGGGTCTCCTCTTTTCCACTTCCCCTTCCATTCTATCTGTGTCTTTCTGTGTATATATCTAGATCTCCGTGCCTGCGTGTATATTCGTGTCTCCGTCCTTGTGAGACTTGAAGTCTCGGGTCGTTTATATAGTGGAGGCAGATTGTTAATTGGTTTTGAGAAAATATCTCATTGAGAGATTCCAATTGATTTAATCAAACTCAAAATTGAGTTGGGGAATTTTACCAACCATTGGATCTTTGATCCAATGACTTCTGTTTTAAAGAATATATTGTTCTTGTTTTTAACAAGATCGGGGAAATATTCTCCCATATACAGAATTTATTCTTTCAAGTGGTGATTTTTAATCACCATTGGATTTTTAATCCAAGGGTTCTCTGTTTTACAGGGAGAAATCTTTTTGTTTGAAAGATTAGGGAATATATATTCAAAAAATAGAATTTTATTCTATTATTGGATCATTGATCCAACCGAGAGTATCTGTAACGACTCTGATATTACTGTACAAAAATTTTTAAGATAATGTACAGAATAGAGTTTGCAAGCCTGAGTACAATTTATAAGTTATTTTTGTTAAGAACAGTAAGAAATAACTTGTAGCTCATTGCACTGTTGTGGCGTAGCCCCTGTGTTCGAATCCCATCAGGCACATTACATTTTCTGAATTTTTCTTTTAAACTTTTTGGAAGCCCAAAAGTTTACACGTGCACTGCACATAGAAATGAAAAGACAGAAAAACAAACATATGCAAAATGATATATACAGCGAGTAGGACACGTGGCCAAGATCCACCGACCCCCTCCATACAAACAACCGGCGAGATCGGTTGTTAGGCCGGCGCCGTCGGTCGGTCCGTGGGTAAAATTCCCCGGGCTCTGCACACACAACTCTTGGCATACCCCTATCACACCTGCACTGTTTGATTTTTCTGAAATTAAACACAGACTTCAATTTCACCTTTAAATCCAATTTTAATGCATTTTAATTCAATCTTTCAATTCCAAAACCCTAATTTCACACTATAAATACAACCCCATACCCTATCCCTTGCTCATTCTGAGAATTCTAGGCAAAACTATCGCATTTTCTCAAGTACAAGAAGAGTACAAGTAGAGTTAGCCAAAGACCTACTTCCGGCGAAGAATCGAGGATATTCCGGCGACGCCACAACGACTAATCCCTCTCCTTCGACCTTCTCTTCATCCAACCAACTCGTAAGTCCCTTTTAATTCTCTCCCTTCTTCTCTAAAATCTTTGTTCAAAATAAATAACGGTAAGAGGAGTTAATACCGATGAAATTCTTCTAAACTCTAAAATCTTACTTTTTACTTACATATTGTTCATCTAACTTTTACACAATATTTGAAACACTATTATAAATGTTTAGGACCAACTTTTACCCTAAAATATCATGAAATATAATCTTAAATTAACTTTTATGCCAAACTACCATGAACTTCGTATATTCATCTTTTAGTTCTTTTGATAATTATACATTTAGAAAACTTCACGGGGTAATGACCTACCCCTCACATACACACATGTTTACATAGTATGATGTCCCTTGAGCTTACTTTTGTTACCATATTACATTAAAATACCATGAACTATAAAAACTCGGTTTTCTTTAGAATTGTATTATCAAAACTATTTGCAAATATGCCTCCACAACCCTCTTTAGGGGACCCGCTATTGGATGGTGCGGATTATCGCACATCCTTAGGTTATTAGAGTGAGATGCAGACCTCCTCATGGAGCATTCGATCTTGAAAGATTTTTTATACGATTTTTAAGAAAAACGAAATTTTCTACTTAATAATAAAATTAATTTTTAATAATTATATAAATATTATCAAACCACATATTTCCAAGATATAATAAAATTCCATGTTTTCTAAAAAATAAAAGAATGAAAAGTTTCATCAAAATACCTTCAAGTTATCCAAAAGTCAAGATTTACAGTAAAATACCATGAACTATTCAAGTTAAGGTAATTATCACTAAAATAACTCAATTCTTAAAATACACATCCATGGAAACCCTAAATAATATAAATATCTTCACGACGTTATTTTGAAACTATGTATTAAAAATATTTTTCATATAACCATCTCAAGCTATATAAAATACTGTAACGAACTTTAGTAAATATAGGTTTAAGCGGGATCAATCCTCTTGAGCCTCACGGAGCCGGAGAAAGTGAGTGCTTGCCTATTTAAGATAGAAAAACACAATGGTATTATCAATGGTAATTATCAGGGAAAAAGACACAAATCATACCGTCCATGTGCAGCAGTTACCGATAACTCCCGAACATAATTCAGGATCCAAATCAGTTCTAAGTGTCTAACTCAAGTCTGAGTCTAAATAAAATTTGAATTCAATCCAAACCAGAATCCTATTTGAACATGAATCTAAACTCTAACAGGTTTACTTGAACCTGAACCTGAATACCATAACCATATCAACATGCAAACATGACTTGACTTGACCGAACCATGGCTATAACTTGACTTGATTACATGCCTACTTTTTACATCCTGAACCTGATTACATGAACAACTTGTATCCATGGTCTCGGTAAGTCTGATAACTATAATTCAACACAATACATTACGGGGTTAAAGAGGTAGATTGGTATGGAATATATTAAAAGTGGCACGATGATGGACACTAAAAGACACCTACATGAACTCCCGTGCCGTTATCCCGTGGGTTTTGACGGGGCATTATACTTACATGTTACCATAGTCCACGGGATAGTTGGACTTCTCTCGTATACACTGATACATTCTGTACCAAGTTACAAACAACTACGTTAGTATAACAAATATATACCTGTATAATTACCAGTTCTTTCTCTTTACTTGTTCTATTCCATTCTTACTTCTGGGACTTACCAAGCATTAGTTCGCTGATGACATTCCTGTTTCTTTCTATCTTTGGAATGTTCATCAGGAGGACCGGACTCTCAGGAGATCGAGCCCAGTCAGGACAACTTGGACCAGTTCACAGAGCAGCCAGACTTCTAGCTTTTCCTTGTACTTACTTTTAATTTCATATGCCACTGTTTAGGCATTGCTTTATATCCATGTACTTTCCTTTTCAAAGCAATGTATTGTAAAGATGAATGTTAATAAAAATTGTTGTTTATATTACATATCTTGTTATTCTTGTGCATTTTATTTATATTGCTTATTTAACGTATTTATTTCTGACTAAATACATCACGGCCTGGCCACGTCTCCTTCTTCGTACATCGGGAAGCGGGGCGTGACAGGTTTTGTTGGCGGCCCATGAAGGTCAGTTCTGCATGAATTTCTAAACAATATATCACAAGAATTATAAGAATCGGTAACTATTCATTCTTTACATTTTGAATTCCTTGAATCTATCCTAACCTTTTCTTTTCTATCAAGGTCATGGATTCTTCCAACTATACCAGCACGAACGTCAACGATAACACTACATCACCTACGCTACCACCACCACTTATCGTTGTGGATCTACTAATAAGACCAATGGCGTTCCTTAAAGCAACCAGGAGTCTAGTTGAGGGACAGCAGGAGAAGGCTGCTCTCCTTCACCAAGGTCTAGTTCGCACTGAGGCAGACTTAAGTGCAACTCATGGTTATATCAAGAAGAAGGAAAGGACACCGCCAGCAAGGGCTTGCAATTATTGTAAGAAGATCGGACTTGTGCTAAAGAACTGCAGACGAGCTAATGGTCTTTGTATGATTTATGGATTGCCTAAACACACTCTAAGAGCATGCTCAAAGTACAGGAAAACCGTAAACCCCACACCAAGACTGACTATACAAGCTCCTACCACGCCACCTTCACAAGGACCGCCTTTACCTCATCAGTCCGAAATGTACCAGCAGGCATAAAGAAATGTGCCAAGACGTCAGGCTTACACTTTGGCGGCCGTGGAAGCTGAGGCTATAGGTCAAGATAATACTGGTAAATCCCTTCCCATCTTTTCAGCCTTTTCAAACTCTCACATCCTTTCGTTCCTTCAAACATTTTCATGCACTTTTGGTACCATACCAGTAGTTCTTTCATCACCACTGCAATCAAATTTTCTTGAGTCTGTTATAACTTCCTTCTATAAATTTCGAGGACAAAATTTTTTATAAGGAGGGTAGAATGTAACGACTCTGATTTTACTGTACAAAAAAATTTAAGATAATGTACAGAATGAAGTTTGCAAGCCTGAGTACAATTTACAAGTTATTTATGTTAAGAACGGGAAGAAATAACTTGTAGCTCATTGGTAAAGTCTTGCACTGCTGTGACGTAGCCCCTGTATTTGAATCCCATCGAGCGCATTATATTTTTCTGAATTTTTCTTTTAAAATTTTTGGAAGCCCAAAAGTTTACACGTGCACTGCACATAGAAATGAAAAGACAGAAAAACAAACATTTGCAAAATGATATATACAGCGAGTAGGACACGTGGCCACCGGCCCCCTCCATACCAACGACCGGCAAGATCGGCCATTAGGCCGGCACCGACGGTCAGTCCATGGGTAAAAGTCCCCGGGCTCTGCACACACAACTCTTGGCTTACCCCCATCACCCATGCACTGTTTGATTTTTCTGAAATTAAACAGAGACTTCAATTTCACCTTTAAATCCAATTTTAATGCATTTTAATTCATTCTTTCTATTCCAAAACCCTAATTTCACACTATAAATACAACCCCATACCCTAACCCTTCCTTATTCTGAAAATTTTAGCCAAAACTATCAGATTTTCTCAAGTACAAGAAGAGTACAAGTGGAGTTAGCCAAAGACCTACTTCCGGCGAAGAATCGAGGATATTCCGACGACCCCGCGACACTATGATGACTAACCCCTCTCCTTCAACCTTCTCTTCATCAAACCAACTCGTAAGTCCCTTCTAATCCTCCCCTTTCTTCTCTAAAATGCCTTTCAAAATAAATATCGGTAAGTGGAGTTAATACCGATGAAATTCTTCTACTCTAAAATCTCACTTTTTACTTACATATTGTTCATCTAACTTTTACACAATATTTGTAACACTATTATAAATGTTTAGGAACAACTTTCATCATAAAATATCATGAAACATAATCTTAAATTAACTTTTAAGCTAAAATACCATGAATTTTATATATTCATCTTTTAGTTCTTTTGATAATTATACCTTTAGAAAACTTCACAAGGTAATGACCTACCCCTCACATACACACATGTTTACATAGCATGATGTCCCTTGAGCTTACTTTTGTTACCATATTACATTAAAATACCATGAACTATAAAAACTCGGTTTTCTTTAGAACTGTATTATCAAAACTCTTTGCAAATATGCCTCTACAACCTTCTTTAGGGGACCCGCTATTGGATGGTGCGGATTATCGCACATCCTTAGGCTAGTAGAGTGAGATGCAGACCTTCTCACGGAGCATTCGGTCTTGAAAGATTTTTTATACGATTTTTAAGAAAAACGAAATTTTCTACTTAATAATAAAATTAATTTTTAATAATTATATAAATATTATCAAACCACATATTTCCAAGATATAATAAAATTCCATGTTTTCTAAAAAATAAAAGAATGACAAGTTTCATCAAAATACCTTCAAGTTATCCAAAAGTCAAGATTTAAAGTAAAATACCATGAACTATTCAAGTTAAGGTAATTATCACTAAAATAACTCAATTCTTAAAATACACATCCATGGAAACCCTAAATAATATAAATATCTTCTCGACGTTATTTTGAAACTATGTATTAAAAATATTTTTCATATAACCATCTCAAGCTATATAAAATACTGTAACGGACTTTAGTAAATATAGGTTTAAGCGGGATCAATTCTCTGGAGTCTCAGAGAGACGGAAAAAGTGACTGCTTGCCTATTTATGGTAGAAAAACATAATGGTGTTATCAATGGTAATTATCTTGGAAAAAGACACAAATCCTGCCCTTACCGATAACTCCCGAACATAATTCAGGATCCAAATCAGTTCTAAGTGTCTAACTCAAGTCTGAGTCTAAATAAAACTTGAATTCAATCCAAACCAGAATCCTATTCGAACATTGTTCCCCTCCGAAAGACGGCCCGGACTTCGCGTCCGTGCCCGAGGTTCGGGGCAGATGCTATTTGGTTTTATCTGTCTATCTCTCCGAAGATGCCAAGTTGATTTATGGCACCGTGTGTCGGAGGTTTAGACGGATGCGGCCGATGTAGCAGACTTCGTCAGATTCCCCCTCAGGGTGAGGGGTTTTTGATTGTGGGGACGCTCTTCCCTGCAGGCGCAAGCCCCTGCAGTTAATTACGCTACCGCGTTGCGATAACAACTTTCTCCTTCTCCAGAATTTCACTTCGTGTCGTGTATGTTTGTTTTGTTTGTGGTTGCCCGTGGATTGTATACGGAGACTTAGTAATGTCGTCGCCCGTAGGACGTGGATTAGTCCAAATCCGTATTTGCTTAGATTTGGGTTTGGTGTTTTTAGTTTAAGGATGCATTAGTCGCGTTGCGGCTAAGATCAACTTAAACATTCGTTAAGGATACATTAGTCCTGTTTTAGACTAAGATCAACTTAACGTAGTGATTGATTTAATTATCTGGCCGTCGGGACTCGTCACCACTCTGACGTCGTTGAGGGATTACAACGACCAGCGTCTGAGGAGTTCAGAGATGTACCCTTGAACTGAAGTTGATTTGGGGTTTTATTGTTTATTTAAAGATCTAAGGACACATTAACCGTAGCTGGGGCTAAGATCAACTTAGACGGGACCGTTTAGATCCGGCAAAAGAACATTCGGGCTCTATTGCGCTAGTTTAAGGACGTGGTGGTCCATCGCCAGTTTAGGGACGTGGTGGTCGATATTAGTTTATGGACGTTTCGGTCCGATATTAGTTTAGGGACGTTTCGGTCCGATTAGATAAGTGGTCGTTGGGACCCGTCACCTCTCTGACGTCGTTGAGGGATTACAACGAGGGATGTCAAAGGAGTTCGGAGATGTACCCTCGAACCGGTCGTGGATTGGTTTAGGAGAGCCATTTTGCTCAATCAATTTAATTTTAAGGACTTACAGCCAGGATTGGGTTAAGTCCAATTTTTTATTTATTTTAGGCTCTGCCTGACTAAAAGAATCAATCCCAAACAGGGCTCTGCCCCTTTATTATTTTGCAATTTGATTTGGGCCAGGCCCTTTAAAATAATGAGTTGCATTTGTGCAGAAACTCAAGAATTTTCCAAACAGGGCTCTGCCCTTTTATTATTTTGCAATTTGATTTGGGCCAGGCCCTTTAAGTTGCATTTATGCAGAAACTCAAGAATTTTCCAAACAGGGCTCTGCCCTTTTATTGAGCTGCATTTCGGTAGAACCCCAAGAATTTTCCAGATTTAAGAACAAAAGTGCATAGCACTTTTGATCTAAATTTGGATCAAAGGAAAACAAGTTTTTTCTTCTTGTTTTCCCTGATTTCACAGAACCAAGGGTTCATATCAAGTGCAAGGCACTATTTATTTCTTTTTATTGAATTATTCACTTTTTAATCCTCTGTTCTTCAGAAGTTTTTACCTTTTTCTTTTTTTTGTGTTCTTGATTAATCTTCAAGAGTTCTTTCTCTTCTTTTTTTTATGCCAGAAGTTGATTCTTCTCCTCTTGATACCTTTCGAATGAGGTCTGGGGTCTTATTTATAGTGCTCACAAATTTGTTGAATTTGTTAACAAGATCTTTCCTGAATGATTTTGGGAATTTTCCCACCATTGGATCTTTGATCCAAAGGCAGAAGAAAATCTTCTGGTTTTGGAAAGAACAGAAAAGATTTCATTAAAGATTTTTATTCTGTTTCTGCGCAACTCCCCAATGAATGACACGTGTCGCGTAGTGGGAGGCTTGCGCAACTGTGCTTGCGCAACTGCGCAGACACGTGTCGCGCAGGTGTGCACTTGCGCAACAGTGTTTGCGCAACCGCGCAGACACGTGTCGCGCAGGTGTGCACTTGCGCAACAGTGTTTGCGCAACCGCGCAGACACGTGTCGCGCAGGTGTGCACTTGCGCACTGCTCAACGCACGGAATTCAAAGCGTTGCTTCAGAAAATTTGGATTTTCACAATTCAAACGAGCCTTGCTCAGATTGGGGGAACAAATGCCCCCCCACCGTTATGCTTACGTGGCGCGACGTAAGCGCAACGGTGGCGAGATCCTAGCCGTTGGATCAGGGGGGTCAGTCGAAGGGACGCAGGCGCCTATAAATAGGACCCTTGGTCCTTGGTAACTCCTACTGTCTTCAAGAATTTTAATTCTCAGAGCCTTGCTCTCGTTTAGAAATTTTCAGAGCCTCGCTCTTGATTTCTCTCAAGAACTTTCAAGTTCAGAACTTAGAATTTCTAGGTAATCAGATTAATTCAAATTAAATTTAATTAATCAGAGCCTTGCTCTTGCAGATCTTGGATCTTAAAGGAAACCCCTTTGGGGTTTCTTCAACAGAGCCTTGCTCTTGGGATCTTTGATCTAAAGAAAAAAACCCCATTGGGGCTTCTTCACCAGAGCTTTGCTCTCAGGACTTACAGAGGTCTTGTTCATGGGTTTTGACCCATGAACAGAGCTTTGCTCTTGGATGAACCGAAAATTTCTTTTTATGAGTTTTCATGGATTTTTCAATTCTTCTAAGTGTTGATGAATTTTTGATTATTACCACAGAGCTATGCTCTTTTAAGGAATCTTGTTCCCCTGAGACCAGAGTTTGACATATGTCACTCTGTGATAGAGCTTTGCTCTAAAAGAGGAGATTTTCTCTTTGTCTCTTGGGACTTCCCCACCAATGGGTGTATCTTATTGGGCCTTTTTATGAATTGACAGTCCTATCTAATGATGGGATTGTCTTATTAAATGATGCACATCATCCGGATTTTGTGGGTCCCCTTTTGGTCCCTTACCCACTGCATCACAGTGTGGAGCAAGATTTATATATATATATTTTTTTGAAATGTCAAGCGTTGGGCCACTAATGATGTATATTTCTTGTCTCTCCCCAAAAAAGATGTCTGATGACTTGTCTTTCCCCTTTGTTCGCTCGGAAGGAGGGTTCCCCCATGCGCCAGTGGATCGGGTGGTATTCGCTCTTATTAAAGATCGCGATCCCGAGTGCAAAAAGCTCCATCTGTGGGGAAGGTGGTATAGCCAGATCATCCAAGGCCGTCGCAGTTTTAGTTCCGCCGCGCCTTCTGAGCCCATAGTCACGATCCCTTATGCGGACGAACCCCCGGTGAAGTATGCCGTGGAGGTTAAGAATTGGAATTCTGATGACCTCCTTCAACCTGCAATCGGCGCCATCCCCGTGCAGCCGCCGCCGGCGATAGATATTCTAGGGAGGCGAATCTGTCAGGGCGAAGCACGCCCTTGGGGACAGGCTTATAACATTGGAATGATCCCTCGACCCCCTACCGGATATTTGTAGTGGGCCCGGTACATTCTATCGGCGAAGAGGACCCACTTAACGAAGATTGGTCTATACTCAGCCGTCTTCGTCTCGCTCTTTGAGTACCCCTCTCCTCCAACGTGGTGGATAAAGGCCTTCGTTGAGCAATGGAATATCCCCACCCATACCTTCCTGATGGCGGATAAGGAAGTTTCTATCTCTTTGGAGGAATTTGCCGAAATTTCAGGTCTGCCAATGAGGAGAGAGCACTACGAGGAGTTGCTTCCTCCTGATGAGTATGTCTTTGCCACCAAGCAGCTGGTATTTGACTTAACCCCGGAGAATGCCATTCAGCATCAGCATCCGGGTTTGGTGAAAGTGTTGGAGATCTATGAGGAACTCCATTTGGAATCGGGAGACAAGGGCGTCAGTTTCGCAGCTTTCATTGCTCGCTTTATCCGCCCGGAGTTCTTATCAGAGCAGAGCGAGAATTTCGCTCAGCTTGACGACCCTTTTGGCTTCGGTTTGGATCGCCGACCCGTATCGGAGAATAACCAGAGGGCTTTCTATCTCCCCAATGCTGCCATCGTCGCTTTCTCGGAAATCGCCGTCCCCGGCATGGATGAGGAAACTTTCTTTATTGGGTTCCTGGGCTTGTGGTTATGCAACTTTGCGCTCCCTATGCACCCGCGCTTCATGCGGCCCTCTGTATTTTACCCGGCACATCGGATGGTGGCCGGTCTGCAGTTGTCAGTAGGAATTGCTGGGTTAGCTTATCTTTATCATGGACTCAGCGTAGCGGCGGACGCCAATGATCCTGGGACACAGCCTGCTAACTTCCCAATGCATTACTTCGTTTCTTGGATGGAGATGCACATGCGAGGGGTGTTTGGCGCCCACAAGAATCCTCCATTCTTCGAGAAGTATAGACTCCCGCGAGTCATACGGTTAGTCGGGGCTTCAATTGTGTTTGCATCCCCGCGGGATTCTAGGGGACTCCTCTTGCGCCCACATTTGGTCGGAGCGACGACTTCTTTCGTGGATAAGGTTATCACCATAGGCTCGGAGACTACTAAGTCGGTGGTGCCTCTACGTGACGAGTTTAAGGGCGGGGCTTCTGTACTGAAAGCTCGGGAAATCGTCCATCTCTACTCCATTCGGCCGGGCTACCTAGTGTTTCGGCAGAATGAGACGGCTTTGTTTATGAGGTATAATCCGCATCGATTTGCCCCGCAATCAAGCTACAACCAGGGGATCCCGATGGAAGCTTTCTTGGAAACGCCCGTGGTTGGCCCAGAGGGGGTAAGGAATGCGATGCATCACTTTATACGGCTTAACACGGGTTCCTATTTCTTCATTAGTGAACCCAGCTGTGTCCCTAAGATGCTTAATTCGTATATGGCCTGGTATGCGCACGCTATGGGCCCAATCATTTTAATGGAGAAACGCATGCTGGTTGACCGTAGGGGTGCGCCTCCTGGCGGTGATCGCAAGGCTCCCTTGCAGCCAAGGACTCCGGTCACCCTCCCGGTAAAAGATGCCGAAGCTGACCGACCACGCGTGTTGGCCCCCCGCGTGGACTGCCACTGCCCGCTACGGTGGATGCACCGCCGGCGCCCCGTGCTCCTACAAAGACGGTTAAAATGGTATCGCCAGAGTCGGTTGCAGGAGCGGATATCGGGACTCGCCGCCCGAAAGTGACTGCCAAGCGCAAAGCTGCTCCGAGTGGATCCAAAGCTGGTGGACAGAAAAAGAAGAAGTCCGCCCTATCCCTCGACGCGATTCTCAGCTCAAAGCTTGCGGCCTCTCCTGTCAAGGCCATATGCGAGTATGGCAGCAATGAGGGCTTTGTGGTGGACCCTGAGGACACCAACTTAGCTGCCGCCATTGCAGCTTCAGAGCGATCGGGGAGGCTTGAAGCGATGTTAAGCAAACTCGCTGAGTCCGGTAATTATCGGACGCTTTATTTGTCATTTCATTGCATTTTTATCATTACCTTTAACTGATATTTGCTCCCTTTCTTAACAGGTGTTTCGACCGAAGAGGCTATTGCTGCCTCCCTGAAAACCTTTCAGGAAGAGGAGGAGAGGCGTGCCCTGGCGGGTGTTGGTATGCTCTACCC
This sequence comes from Agapanthus africanus, assembly GCA_030015575.1. Classification (NCBI taxonomy): domain Eukaryota; kingdom Viridiplantae; phylum Streptophyta; class Magnoliopsida; order Asparagales; family Amaryllidaceae; genus Agapanthus; species Agapanthus africanus. The sequence continues at coordinate 176,333,345 of CM057339.1, read as the reverse complement.
CTCTTTTTTTAGGGAAAGTTTGTTACTTCTTCTGGTGGTCAATTTAACCTTCTTTTGCTTCTTTACAGGGGCTACATCAGTTGATGCGGGGATCCTTCTCGAGCTTGCTACCGAAGCCCCAGCTCCGTTGAAACTGCCGCAAGAGCCTCGGCTTGACGCAACGACGAGGGATGCTCTGAAAAATCTGGAGGCATCTCTCTATACGGATGAGGATGCTTCAATGAAGGCCGCCCTAATGGCATCCGTCTCAACGGCTCGGGAGGAGCGGAAGCGGTTGAGACGTGAAGCAAAGGTGCGGAAAGCTAATTTGACCACAGGAGCGGGCCCTAGCACCATTCCTCGCGCCGGTACTCCTTCTGAAGAGCCCCCGGTTGCCCTGTCTACTGCTCGTCGGCAAGTGGCGCGCGCGGTTCGGAGCGCCAATGATAAATCTGGTTTAGGTAGTCCTCCTTTCAGAACCTTGTTGTACGAATTGTAGAGCCATTGGCTCATATGTATTCCATCTTGCAGAGCCAAGTCCAACTGAGGGGGAGGCGGAGACGACCGTCGAACCCAGGGGAGCGGAGGAAGCGGTACTTGTTGAACCCGAACCGACGGTGAGCAACGTTGTCGGGGTCATGGGGCCTGGAGCCGAGGTTGAGGGACCTGCCGCGGAGAGGGTCATTGATGTCGCACCTGAAGTAGCGGCAGATGAGACGATTGTATCAACCGAGCCGAAGGCGGTAGAGGACGAGGTGTTTGAAGCTGGGGACCCCGTGGTGCCGATGGACGAGGCAGCTGCGACCGCCGATCCTGAGGGAGAAGCGGGTGAGGCGGCCATGATTCCTGAAGACGGGCTGGGCGCCCCTTCTCAGGAGTCTGGCAATGTTCCTATCATAGCACTCCCTGCTTACGGTCCCCCGCCATCTGTAGAGCTTGCGAGCATAACAACGGTTCCCCTCGAGTCGGGTGATGAAGCTACAGGCGGTGGTCTCCCGTCAGTGGAGGAAGGGATTGCCTCCATTTCTGCTGGCAGCTTGTCGGGTAAATTTTGAGTTACCAATGTTTCTCGTTTATATATATCTCACAATCTCTTTTAACCAGTTTGTCTTTGTTTTAAACGCAGGTGCGGCTAGTGCCGATGCTCCATTGCTTGAAGGCACACCGTCAACTACTGCTTTAGCGGTGGTCGTTCCTCAGCCTTCCCTTGTGCCATCGCGGATGTTGGAAGGTATGAATTTACGAATTATGCATTAATCTTTTAACGTGTAGCTTATGTACTTACGTTATACCACTATGCTCTTTTCAGGAGTGCTCTTCGATCGTCTGTACCAAGTGTTACTCCCACACTTCTCTTTCCCGTCCGAACTCGCTTCTCCCTCTAGCGGTGCCGGTGAGTACATTTTCATTTTGATGTCTTTGTTTATTGCCCCCCCTTTTTTTAGCAATAGGACGATTTCTGACCTTTCCTCTTCCTTATTGCCGTGCCACAAATCGGAGGAGGGGACGCAAGACCTGCCACGCCACCGGCCCTTCTCGCCTTGCCGTCTATTGCCGCTGGTATAGTATATTCCACCCCCTTTTTATATGATCCCTTAACATATTTTCGAATCATTGTTTAACCATGCTTCGTTTTGCAGCTATTGCTCCAGCTCCGATCCCCCCTGAGTCTCGTGTTCTCTCACCGGCGGGCCCTTTCTTGAAACGTCCGTCTTCAAAAGGTGCCGTGATGAGTTTGGGGATGCTGAGTGGGTATATTGAAGAGATTAACGTGGACGCTCTCCCCTCTGCTGTAGATTTCGCTGTGGAGGTTAACCCGATGTTGGCGGCGCTCGTAAACTTTCACAACGAAGGCATCGTCGAATTTTAGGTTAACCACTGCAGAGAGATCGAGGCTTGCCTGCATCAATTGGAGTCGACGCGCCCTTCTCCCGAGGTTTTGGCCGCGAGCGCCCAACGGACAGCTTGGCTTGAGCAAAGCGCCTCTTATCTCCATCATTTGGAGCAGGAGGCAGCTTTACGGCTAAAGGCGCACCGGGAATCTTCAAACGTGACCGCCCGCCTTCGTGCCGAAGTTAGGGCGAATGCTGCTGAAGTGAAAGCTGTCTTTGAAGGTCTTCTCAAGCGTATATCTAATGGGCTAGCACTGAAGCGGAAACTCAATGCCGCTGAGCGTGATGCCCGAAGCCAAGAAGCAGCTCAGCAGGTTGTTGGGGAACAGCTCACATCCTTCACGCAGCAGCGGGCTCGAGTAGAGGCTGAACTGGCAGTGGCAGTTGATCAGGAGAAGGCGTGGAAGGAAGTACGCGAGCAATTGATAGAGTTGTTCAAGAAGCTTCCTTCTCCCTGAATATTTTGTATCGTTTACACATCTGTAGTTTGTATATAGCATATACGCTTTTTTTATTCTTTATACGACCCGCCTTGTATTTTGGTTGAATTTATGAATAAAGACACATTCTTTGTTGCAATGTATGGTACTTTTTCTTCGCTTTTTTTTTTGTCATGGTGTTTTCGATGAACCTGATCGGCGGGCAACTTAATTTCTCGGAAAGGTAGCGATGGCTTAGGTTGCAGGTTCAGGTCTGCCGCCTAAGGCTTTTCAATTCTATGAGCCGTGAGGGTCTCATAGAGACTTTTCTCCCTACGGATCGAGAGGATCTCGTAAGTGGATTTTCTCCTTAGGAATCGTGAGGATTCCCAAGTGTGGTTTTCTCTCATAAGTCGAAAGGATCCTATAAGAGAATTTCTCCCTCTTACGAGTCGAGAGAGCTCGTAAGCGGTTGTTTCCCTCTTTGTCGAGAATCGACTTCAGAGAGTGAGACCCGTGAATAGTATGCAAGAGACCATTTAGGATTGACTTGCAGGGTCCCATCGCCCTCTTACGAGTCGAGAGGGCTCGTAAGCGGTTGTTTCCCTCTTTGTCGAGAATCGACTTCAGAGAGTGAGACCCGTGAATAGTATGCAAGAGACCATTTAGGATTGACTTGCAGGGTCCCATTTGTTCAGGAAGCAAGTTTTTGAATCCTTACTGCCCGAGATGTGAGTCAAAGAAGCTCTCGTCACGGAGTGTTTGTATCCGTGAGTTGAGAAGTTTTGCGAGGGATTATTTGTTTCCCAAGCGCCAAGGATTATTTGTGTCCTTGGGGTTTGAACCGAGTCGAAGGTTCCCACGGAGGCGCTGGTGGCTCTGCGAGTCGGCGCGGATCAGAAGGCTCTCGTCACGGAGTGTTTGTATCCGTGAGTCGAGGGATTTGCTGGGATTATTTGTTTCCCAAGCGCCAAGGATTATTTGTGTCCTTGGGGTTTGAAACAAGTCGATGGTTCCCACGGAGGCACTGGTGGCTCTGCGAGTCGACGCGGATCAGAAGGCTCTCATCAAGGAGTGTTTGTATCCGTGAGTCGAGGATTTTGCTAGGGATTATTTGTTTCCCAAGCGCCAAGGATTATTTGTGTCCTTGGGGTTTGAAACGAGTCGAAGATTCCTACGGAGGCGCTGGTGGCTCTGCGGGTCGACGCGGATCAGAAGGCTCTCATCAAGGAGTGTTTGTATCCGTGAGTCGAGGATTTGCTGGGATTATTTGTTTCCCAAGCGCCAAGGATTATTTGTGTCCTTGGGGTTTGAAACGAGTCGGAGGTTCCTACGGAGGCGCTGGTGGCTCTGCGGGTCAACGCGGATCAGAAGGCTCTCATCAAGGAGTGTTTGTATCCGTGAGTCGAGGATTTTGCGAGGGATTATTTGTTTCCCAAGCGCCAAGGATTATTTGTGTCCTTGGAGTTTGAAACGAGTCGATGGTTCCTACGGAGGCGCTGGTGGCTCTGCGAGTCGACGCGGATCAGAAGGCTCTCGTCAAGGAGTGTTTGTATCCGTGAGTTGAGGATCTTTGCTGAAGTCATTGGCTTCTTCGGTTGAAATGAACCGTTGAGGTTTGGCTTCGTTGTCTGACGGAATCCGTTAGGAAAGTACGGTTTCCTTTTTGTTTACGCCCTTGGATTGTATACAGGGATCAATGTGACCTTAACTGTAGGGCCAAAGCTTCACCATCATTTTTTTTGTTTTATTTCCGCGATGCTCTATCATTTCAGCTTTTATATCGCGAAGGTCGCGATTGCCCAATCATTTCGGCTATTTTTCGTGGTGCCCAATCATTTCGGCTTTTTATTTTATTTTTACCCGCTGCTTTTTATTGCGAGTTGCCAATCATTTCGGCTATTTCTTCATGCATATATTTTTACTTGCTGCTTTTTATATTGCAAGTTGCCCTATCATTTCGGCTATTTCGTATGCACGAGGGGCCTACTGGCTTTCGCCGTAAACCTGAAATTGGACACCGATTTCGGCATCAGCACCGCTGCAACTGGGATATTACCAGGCGTGAATCATCATTTGCCTCTGTCGTTGTCGAACAAAGGAGGCTTAACGACCAGGGTTAGGGTCCTGTCGGCTAAGGCTTTTGACTTCATGAGCCGTGAGGGTCTCGTGAAGGTATTTCTCCCTACAAGTCGTGGGGATCTTGTAGGTGTATTTTCTCCTTAGGAACCGTGAGGGTTCCTAAGTGTTTTGTTCTTCTGTAAGTCGTAAGGATCCTACAGGAGGTTTTTCTCCTCATAAATCGAGGGGATTTATAAGGGTTGTTTACCATGCGGACGTATTCCCAGTCATGGATGGACCTTGGTTAGGGAAACGTTTATTCGCGCCCGTGGATTGTATACAAGGGTCAATATGGAACCACTTGTAGGGCAATATTGGAAGTTTGCGGGGGTTTGCTTAAGCACAGGTTTAGGTCTCTGTGACTTAAGACTTTCAAATCCTATGAGCCGTGAGGGTCCCATAAGAGAGTTCTCCTTATGAGTCGTGAGGATCTCGCAAGTGTATTTTCTCCTTAGGAATCGTAGGGATTCCTAAGTGTGTTGCTCCCTTGTGAGTCGTAAGGATCTCACGCGGGTGGTTTCTCCTTATAAGGTCGAGAGGACCCTATAAGTGTCTTTTAATGAGGTTGCGCCCTTTCGGGTTTTCACAAACACTCGCCGGTAGCCCTGCTGTTTTTACTCACGGAGCCCTTTCGGGTTTTCATCCGTGCCCTCTTTGCTTATGAACATACCGTTTTTTTTTATATATCTTTTTTATTTATTTATTATATTTATTTTTTTTATTTTGATTCATCTTGTCAACCCAAGGATGCTGCGGTGTTAGTTTCAAGACGTCTCGGTCTGCTATTAGTTTAAGAACATTTCGGTCCCTCGTTAGTTTAAGGACGTTTCGGTCCGTCATGGAGAAGGCTGGCCACTGCTTATAAAGCTTGAGCTTAGGAAGATAGCGAGCGGACATAGTCGTCGTCATCTATCGTTGACCTAAGCCGTGGCTTATTAAGCATAGTATTTCTTTAGGAAGCGACCGTTTATTGGTCTGAAAGGCCTTTCGCCGTGCATGTCCATGAGTAGATAGGCCCCACCCTGGTAAACCTTATCTATGATGTATGGGCCTTCATAGTTCGGCTCGAATTTTCCCCGCTTGGCACGATTGGGGATCATAGGCCTTTTGACCACTAGCACGAGTTCGCCCTGACAAAATGTCCTCAGTCGGGTCAATCTTTCGTATGAGCGCGTCATCTTTGCTTTATACGCTTCCAGATTTTGTTGTGCTAGAAGCCGGATTTCATCCAGGGCGTCAAGCTCTTCAAACCGAAGGTGAGCATTTTCTTCGTCTGTCAGCTCGTAGTGGACTGCCACTCGTAGAGAGGGTAACTCTATCTCGAGAGGGAGTACTGCTTCCATCCCAAATACCAACGCGTATGGCGTCGTGTTTGTGGCCGTTTTAAACATAGTTCGATACGCCCAAAGAGCCTCTTGCAATCTTTCGTGCCAATCTCTCTTATTTCGCGACACTGTTTTCTTCATGATCTTCGTCAAGGTCTTGTTGAAGGCCTCAGCTAGACCGTTAGCTCGCGGATTATAAACTGAGGAATATCTCCAGTCTATATTGTGCTGCTGTGCGAAGCGGCTAATTTTATGACTTCGGTAGGCTGGCCCATTATCAGAGATGATCCTTCTTGGGGTTCCAAACCGGTATATGACATGCATTTTAAAGAAATGGAGAATGTTCTCCGTCTTCACTTCCCTCAACGGTACCGCTTCTGCCCATTTGGAGAAGTAATCAGTCGTCGCCAAGATGAAACGATGTCCCTTTGACGATGCTGGTTCGATGGGGCCGACTATGTCAGTTCCCCACATCTCGAATGGCCAGCTAGCCACCGTTGGATGTAATGGATTTGGATGTTGGTGGATGAAGTCCCCATGGATTTGGCATGAGTGGCATTGCTTCACATATTCGAGGCAATCCTGAATCATCGTGGGCCAATAGTAGCCCATCCGTTTTATCTTCAACTTCATTTTTGGGCCCGCTTGGTGAGAACCGCAGAGTCCATCATGAACTTCGTGGACGACTCTTTTCGCTTCATCGGGTCCTAAGCATCTCAGCCACAGAGAATCAAATGACCTCTTGTACAGGGTATCATTGACGAAGGCGAAAGACAGAGCCCGTTTCATGAGCTGATGTCTTGCGGACGTTTCTTCAGGTATTCAGTGGAACTTGAAGTAATCTATGAAGACTTCTCTCCAGTCTTCGGTCTTCTCATGATCTTTTATTTGTAGGGTCGCCTGCTCAGTTGCTCCCTTTTTTTTATATGATTCCGGATGTATTTCTGCTGGGGCGAGCACTCGACGGCTTTGTATTACGATTCTAACGTCGTCGAGGTTCTCGTCAGCCAATTCTTTAGCAAGTTTGGCCAGTGCGTCTGCTTTGCTATTTTCCGCGCGTGGTATACTTTCCAACGTGTAGGAGGGAATTTGGGTTAGCAGTTGCTGCACTTTTTCACCGTATTTTACCAATTCCGGTTTGCATGTTTGGTAATCGTCGTTCACTTGACTGACGACCAGCTGGGAGTCCCCATATATGAGGAGGCTTTCAATTCCCATATCAATGGCGATCTCGAGGCCTGCTATCAAAGCTTCATATTCAGCTTCATTATTCGTTCTCGGCTCTGTTAAGGAGAAGGCGAAGCGCATTATTCCTCCTTGTGGAGTCACAAAGATAAGTCCTACCCCCGATTTGATCATTGGCGTACTTTGTTTGTGCTTTTTCATGGAAGATGCTCCATCGAAATAAAGCTCCCACCGGGTATCACCACTGTCGATTGCGTCAAACGCATGTCTGTCTGGAAAATCGCAATTTAAAGGAGAATCAGCGGGTATGGGATGCTCAGCAAGGAAGTCGGCGATGGCCTGGCCTTTTACTGCCTTGAGGGGTTGATATGTTATCGAAAATTCCATTAAAAGCAGGGCCTATTTAGCGAGCCGCCCAGTCAATATGGCTTTTGACATTAGATATTTGAGAGGGTCCACTTTTGAAATAAAACGGACCTCGTGCGCCAACGCATAGTGCCTAAGCTTTGTTATTGTGAAGATCAACGCCAGGCAGTGTTTTTCAATGGGAGAGTAGTTGCTTTCTGCCCCCAGCAGAACTCGACTTAAGTAGTAGAGCGCTCTTTCTTTCCCCTGATCGTTCTCTTGTGCCCATAATGCGCCTAAGGAACCTTCGAGGGCGGTTGTATAAAGAATGAGAGGCTTCCCCTTAACCGGAGCAGCCAACACCGGCGGGCTCTGCAGGTATTGCTTGATCTCATCCAATGCGCCTTGGCATTTTTGATCCCAAACGAATGGGGTTCCTTTCTTCATCAGGTGACTATAAGGACGGCACTTTCCTGAAAGGTTGGCTATAAATCGCCGTATGTATGCGAGTTTCCCTTGGAGAGACCGAAGCTGTTTGAGAGTCCTCGGCGGAGGCATTTCCATGATCGCTTTAATCTTTGACGGATCTATTTCAATACCTCGGTGTCGAACAACGAATCCCAGGAATTTGCCCGAGGAAACCCCGAACGCACATTTAAGAGGATTCATCTTCAAGTTGTATTGCCGAAGGCGTTGAAATACAGTCTTCAGGTGCTCGAGATGTTCCTCATATGATTTGCTTTTAACCACGAGATCGTCGATATAGCATTCAACGATTTCGTGTATAAGGTCGTCGAAGATCTTTGTCATGGCCCTTTGATAGGTGGCACCGGCGTTCTTTAAACCGAAGGGCATCACTTTATAACAGAATATACCAAGAGGAGTCCTGAAGGCTGTATGCTTCTGATCTTCAGGATGCATTTTTATTTGATTATACCCCGACGAGCCGTCCATGAAGGAGAAAACCTCATGAGTGGATGTGTTGTCTATCATCAGTTCGGTAACTGGCACTGGAAAATCATCCTTCGGGCAGGCTTTATTAAGATCCCGAAAATCCACGCATATGCGCACCGTCCCATTTTTCTTCATCACCGGGACGATGTTAGCGATCCATTCAGGGTATTGAACTTCATGGATAAAGCCGGAGTCTATCAGCATTTTGACTTCGGCGTTGATGCTCATTTCAAGCTCGAGCCGCATTCTTCTCGGCGCCTGTTTGACTGGTTTGACGTCCGGGGATATCGCCAATTTGTGCACAGCAATTTCTGGATCTAGTCCTGGCATTTCGGAATAGTTCCATGCGAAGCAATCTTTATGCTGTACAAGGACGTCCTTTAAAGCAGCCACCTTCTCTTCAGACAGCAGCTCACTGACAAATGTCGGTCGCGGCTCATTTACCGTCCCCAACTCAATTTTCTTGAGATTATCTGCAGTGCTATGGATTCCATCCTCCAGTTCTTTCGGAGCTGGGGGAAATTCTGAGATTAACTCATCGCTGTTGTTTTCAAAGCACCAAGGGAAGCTGTTCATATCTTCGGACTCTTCTTTTAATATTGTTACCACGCGGCAAGTGCGGATTTTCTGCCAATCCCAATACGGAGTTGGTTCTATCCCTGCGTTTTCGGGTTCGTGCTTTTGCGGCGGCGCTACCCTCCAGTTGTCAGACAATGCGAATTTGCCAAGCTGGTATTGGTCCTCAACCCAATTCTTAAAGGTGAAGCAATCTTCAAGCGGATGCCCTACTACTCGATGGTAAGAGCAATAATTTGGGTTGGAGACTTCGCCCGCTTGCTCAGGGTGTTTAGACTCTGGCAATGTAAGCATTTGATGTTTTAGAGCAAGATCAAGTATTTTCCTTGTTTTGTTCCGAGGAAATGAGTATGCTCGACCCATTTTCTTCACGAGGGCTAGGTCAATAACGCTCGACTCTCGAATGCGTGGCTTCTTAGCTCTGCTTTGTGGTTGTCGAGCGCCTTTCTTGCCTTTCGACTTGTTTTTGCTTTCGCGTCGAACCCTTTTTGTAGCAGGTTGACAAGGAGCGGTATTTTCGTCCTTCACCGCTTGTTGAAGGAGGCGCTGTGTCTTGGCTTTCTCATAAATTGTCATTTCACGATTGTGATCATCTCGGGCTTTCTGACCCGCATTCCTTATAAGTTTGCCCATCTGGTCTTCAAATGATGGACTGGGCAGTTTTGCATCGGGAACCTTTGCTGGCTCTGGATTAGCGTCCTCCCATTGAGCATCTGCTTCTTCATCGAAGTCATACATAACATAACAGCTGTTTACTAGTTCCCGTTTCTTTGAGCGGACATACCCGAGCCCTTTTGTTTCTATTCTCCCGTTAGGCAGTTTGCCTTGAGTCCCGGGAATGTTCCAGACCTTGTCATAGAATTTGGCTTTTCTAACGGTCTGTGTGAAGGACATCCCTTGGCGTTTCAGAAGTTTCTTCAAACCTTCGGCATAATATCGGGGAAGACGGATAGGCTGAAGCCTGTCGAGCGTGGGATCCGCGCCATGCCAAATTTCTTTTTCCACCTTGTTTTCTTCAGAACGGTAGAATAGGATCGCCTTCTCACCTTTTCGTCCGGGAGGAATATAGAATGTCTGCAATTCTTCTACACTGTTGGTGTCAAGTGTATCCAGTTCTTTGTAGTGTTCAAGCGGCACCATGGTTATCTGCAGACTTCGCTCTTCATCAGCGGAAATCCGTATTGAAGGTCGAGCGGGGAATGCAGCATGAACTTCATCCTCCGAATCACTACCAAAGATCAATGAAGGAACCGATGGTCCTGGCCTGGTGGATTGGGATGGACCTGAATAAATTATATCTTCCTCCTCCTCAGTGTCACTGCCGAAGACAGGGATGGTTGCGTTAGTTTTGCTCTCCGGTTTGTGACACCTTTCCTTGTCTTCGAAACTCGGTAAGAAGTATTTGGCATCTTCATACTTGCGAACTTCATTCACGGAAAATGGATTCAATTCCCCAGCCACAGTGTACTCGAGGCCATCCCTACAATACTTCATGCACTGGTGTTGTGTAGAAGGGATGATATTGTACTCATGTAGCCATGGTCGGCCGAGCAGAGCATTGTAGCACGTCTTGGCGTCTATAACATGGAATTTGATGTCTGTGACGAGCAGCCCGAAGCGTAGCGTCAATACCACAGATCCAAGAGTCTTTGAGGATTGAGAGTCGAAACCGGAGATAGTGATTTTGTCTCGGGCGAGGTGTTGGACACTCATGCAAATCTCTTTTAACACTCGCACATTGAGTAAATTGACAGACGATCCGTTATCGACCAAGATTTTACCTATCTTTATGTCATGGCAGTATCCTGAGACATAAAGGGGGCGATTGTGTTCACACGTCCCGAGGAGAAGGTCTTCATCACCAAAAGCAACGTCGGCTGTGTGCACTTCTTCTAATTCACCCTTCATCTTTTCTTCGACTAAGAAGGCTTGGAACTGGTCCGGATCTCGTAGCGCCTTAATCAAAGAGTCTCTTGCCTCCTTTGATAGTAACAAGGCATCAAGGATGCTGAGCTGAGAGGGCAGTTTCCTCAGATGTGCCAGAACGTTGTCGTCCACCTTACTTCTTTTCGGCGGGTTTTCGGCATTTAGCTCCTCCAGAACTTGGTCATCTAGGACGATGTATTCAGAGACCTTTTCTTTCCCTTTATCTTTTCTATTCGAGGGTCCGAGGTTCTTTCCAGGCAGTGTCCGATTCCGCAGCCGGATATTTTCGCAGACCATCGGCTTCTCTTCTTGTCCCGAAGTTGACTCTTTAAAGAGAGGGGCAAGCTCTAGCTCCTCATCAGAGTCGCTCCCAAATGTAGGCACTTGTGACCCGGTAATGTTAACCATATGACAATTGCCGACAGTTCTTTCAAGCTCTTTGGTCGTGTTTCTTTGCTCCCGACGAATTTTACGCTTTTCCCGTTTAAAGCGTTGTTGATTAGCGACGTATCCTTGCCACCATCTATCGAAAGCTTTGCAATCTCAGGTGGAATGCGAGACCTTCTGATGATATAAGCAATAAGAGGGGTGCATTTCTACCACACCAGTCATTTTTCCTTCAGGGGATGGTAGCTTCATGCCCATCGATACGGCCTTAGCAAATTTCTTTTTTTATCTTGAATTGGCTTTTGTCAGCGGTGGAGGCATTTTGCTCCAGTGGGATCATCTCAGCTCCTTCCTCAAGTCGCTGGCGCTTGGCCCTTTCGAATATAGCCGTCTCGCGTTCTCGATCAGCTTTGCTTTTCAATCGAGCTTCATTAAGAAACGCGCCAATCATTTCAACTGATAACTCCGGAACCCTTGACTCAGGATTTGCCCCCGGCGTTTCAGTGCCAGAAGTCCCTTCATCGTTCATGGTCACATGGGAGATCATATGACAACTTGCCACATATTCGTCGGATTCATCCGATGAAGTTTCTCCCTCATCTTCTTTTTGAAAGACGTGATCAAGGAAATCTTGGAGCGTAATGGGAGTTCGCGCCTTTTGGTTGTACTCATCCAGAGCGTCGATTTGCTTCTGTAAGTCCGTGCGCTTGTCGCCAGGCTTCACGGGCTTCTTAGATTTCTTCTTCTTCTTTTTCGAAGATTTTGACGGCTGGCTGCAAGTTCTTGAACCACCATCATCGGTCTTTGGAGTTGGGCGTGGCTTCAACATCCCCTCAATGACCTGTGGTTCCAATGGGTTCTTCCACTTGGTCGCTGGACATGTCTGAAGATCGTTTAGCATCCTCTTTGTCTTGGCTGATAATACAACCTCCTAAGGAGCTTCTTCAATGACGGAGCATGTTGCCCCCGGCGTATTCGTTCCCTTAGAGGTGTGGGGCTGCGGGGGATTTACCTTCCATTTGTCAGATAGTGCAAATTTGCCCTGACGGTACTGATTCTCAAGCCAATTCTTGAAAACGTAGCAATCCTCGATGGGATGGCCTAGCACTCGATGGTAAGGGCAGTAATTAGGCTCGTTAACGTCACTTGGTTGCGACGGGCGTTTTGGATCTGGCAGATTTATGAGTCTGTTGCGCAATGCCAGCTCGAATAGCCTCCTCGTTTTATCACGGGGGAAGGAGTAAGCACGTCCCATCCTGTCCACAAGGGGTACATATGGGCGCGTATTGTTTGGACGAGCAACCGGCTTTGAGTCGCTCGGTTGTTGTTGGGCATTAGCGACGATGATCGCTTTTCCCTTTCCTTTATCGTTTCGGAAATCCGGCTTCGGGAGAGGGGGTTTATGGCCCATCTGCGCCAATTTGTCGATCAAAGCCTGGAAGGAAGTCGGCTTGAAGAACATCATAAACTGTGAAATGGTTGCTTGTGGATCAAGGGTTCCAACAAACATTCCCACCGCAGGGGCTTCCTCTATGCGCTGTTCACACTTCGACCATAGATTACGCCACCGTATAGCGTACTGAACCCATGTCTCGCCGGGTTTTACCCTGGCATTAATCAGTGCCGTCATCGGGGTACGCTCACTGGCACTTGCAAAACGTTGGGTGAAGAGTAGCTCCATCTCCGCAAAGGTTTTAATAGAGTCGTTGGGGAGCTCAGAATACCATTCGAACGCCGTATCTGATAGGCTTCCAACAAACTGGCGCAGCAAAAGCTTGTCGTCGCCGCCGGTGTTACCACAAAGCGCCCTGAACTGGGCAACATGTTGATGGGGATTGCCGGTCCCTTTGTAGACATGAAACTTGGGAATTGTGTAACCCGGCGGGTATTTGATTTGGTCATACCAGCCCGGATACGGCCGCCCCGTCTTTACGACGTGGCCGGCTGCTTCGGCCGCGTGATGAACCTTTATTTGCTGGGCTATATATTCGTCCAGATCAGTTTTAGAGATTGTATCCTCTTTAGCCGTTGATAGAATGGGCTGAGGATTTGATGTCTCTCCCCCATCATCCCCAAGGACAATCGGGGGTTCTTCAGTTGGGGGATCTGGTTGTATCATCATCCCTATCATGTCCTGGAAGAGGAGGCCCATACGCTGTATATTGGCTGCTTGTTCAGCAGCCTCTCTGTCTCTCTTTTCCAGTACTCGGCGGAGGAACTCGGCGTCGGTCTCTTCCTCTTGGCGTTCATCTAAGGACGCCCCAGGGTTCTCTTTTGGCTCCGTGAGTGTAGCCATTGTAGTCATCATCTCCTGGAGCTTTTGTTGCTGCTCCTGAGCCTTAGTCACTGACCGGGTAAGCGGTCGGTGGCCCGTAGAAGTACGGCTTTCTTCCTTTCCAGAAGCCATATAGACCGTATGAACTGTTATGCCCCCTGACTTGGGGCGTTTAGGTTCACCTCTTTTAAGCTTTGTCATTGTCACGGGAGCTTTCTCTGGCCTTTTCCTTTTGTGGACCTTTGAGGTTGAAGGAGCCGTTGAAGTGGGCATCCTAGCATTCGTTGCCCCCTGCTGTTTAACGGGGCGGTTTTTGTCCTTTTCCACCTTTGCCTTTTTCTGGCGACGAAAGTGGTCTGAGTCAATCAAGGAGTCTTGAACCCTCCGCCAAACTTTATAAATTTTTGACGACAGCCGTTGAGAGGGCTGTTCCTGCTTTGTCTCCGGAGCTTTTTCCATAGGCGGAGGAGATCTTTTCAATGTAGCAATCGGAGAGTTCTTTCTCACCTTCCTCAGCAATTCAAAGCTGTTCCCAGTTGGAACAGCAGCGTTGACCTCCACCATTGGAGCAGGTAGGGTTAGCCCTGAGGGGGAATTGCCCCCTGTTTTCCTTACTCGTTGCCAATGGCGACATCGCGCATGACGAGCCGTTGGGACTGGCTCGGAAATCGAGATGGTTCCTTGCTGCCCCCTGTTTGAGTGTGGGGTAACTGCCGGTGTCAGCCTATCGAAGACTGACGCCTTTTGACCAGCTGGGGGAGGAGTGGGAACCGTCAATCTTGTGAAGACCGACTCTCTGATGGGAGAAACCGCTTTAACGACTTCCAAAGCAGCGGCCGTTGCCCCCTTTGGGACGGCCACTTTATAGTTCTGACCTAGCCTGGTGAAAACGGAGGCTGTCGGTTTAGTCGCGGGCGACCCGTTGACAGGGGTCGTGGTAACAGTGAGCCGGTCGAACACCGACTTCTTGTTCGCTTCCGGTGCGGATATCGGCATAGAGAAGCTTATAGGTGGGACTATGGTCCCGAAAAACAGGCCGGTGGTGGCCTGGGTCACTTGTTCTACCGGCAGAGCGAGGAAAGAGGCCTCTTGGGGCCCATATGTTACACCTCTCGGTGAGGTGGAGCGTCCGTTGCAGTGGTATTTCGAGCAGTTGGTGGCCATTGAATCTTGAATTCTGCGCCAGGTAAAAGACCAAACCTTAGCAACTTGAAATCCGCAGACAACCATTTAACAAACCGCGATTGGTTCGCGAAAACGACACACGAAGCGTGGAGTGGAAAGAGGAAGAGGTCCCACCGGGCGTGCCAGAATCTGTTCCCCTCCGAAAGACGGCCCAGACTTTGCGTCCGTGCCCGAGGTTCGGGGCAGATGCTATTTGGTTTTATCTGTCTATCTCTCCGAAGATGCCAAGTTGATTTATGGCACCGTGTGTCGGAGGTTTAGACGGATGCGGCCGATGTAGTAGACTTCGTCAGATTCCCCCTCAGGGTGAGGGGTTTTTGATTGTGGGGACGCTCTTCCCTGCAGGCGCAAGCCCCTGCAGTTAATTACGCTACCGCGTTGCGATAACAACTTTCTCCTTCTCCAGAATTTCACTTCGTGTCGTGTATGTTTGTTTTGTTTGTGGTTGCCCGTGGATTGTATACGGAGACTTAGTAATGTCGTCGCCCGTAGGACGTGGATTAGTCCAAATCCGTATTTGCTTAGATTTGGGTTTGGTGTTTTTAGTTTAAGGATGCATTAGTCGCGTTGCGGCTAAGATCAACTTAAACATTCGTTAAAGATACATTAGTCCTATTTTAGACTAAGATCAACTTAATGTGGTGATTGATTTAATTATCTGGCCGTCGGGACTCGTCACCTCTCTGACGTTGAGGGATTACAACGACCAGCGTCTGAGGAGTTTAGAGATGTACCCTTGAACTGAAGTTGATTTGGGGTTTTATTATTTATTTAAAGATCTAAGGACACATTAACCGTAGCTGGGGCTAAGATCAACTTAGACGGGACCGTTTAGATCCGGCAAAAGAACGTTCGGGCTCTATTGCGCTAGTTTAAGGACGTGGTGGTCCATCGCCAGTTTAGGGACGTTTCGGTCCGATATTAGTTTAGGGACGTTTCGGTCCGATATTAGTTTAGGGACGTTTCGGTCCGATTAGATAAGTGGTCGTTGGGACCCGTCACCTCTCTGACGTCGTTGAGGGATTACAACGAGGGATGTCAAAGGAGTTCGGAGATGTACCCTCGAACCGGTCGTGGATTGGTTTAGGAGAGCCATTTTGCTCAATCAATTTAATTTTAAGGACTTACAGCCAGGATTGGGTTAAGTCCAATTTTTTATTTATTTTAGGCTCTGCCTGACTAAAAGAATCAATCCCAAACAGGGCTCTGCCCCTTTATTATTTTGCAATTTGATTTGGGCCAGGCCCTTTAAAATAATGAGTTGCATTTGTGCAGAAACTCAAGAATTTTCCAAACAGGGCTCTGCCCTTTTATTATTTTGCAATTTGATTTGGGCCAGACCCTTTGAGTTGCATTTATGCAGAAACTCAAGAATTTTCCAAACAGGGCTCTGCCCTTTTATTGATCTGCATTTCGGCAGAACCCCAAGAATTTTCCAGATTTAAGAACAAAAGTGCATAGCACTTTTGATCTAAATTTGGATCAAAGGAAAACAAGTTTTTTCTTCTTGTTTTCCCTGATTTCACAGAACCAAGGGTTCATATCAAGTGCAAGGCACTATTTATTTCTTTTTATTGAATTATTCACTTTTTAATCCTCTGTTCTTCAGAAGTTTTTACCTTTTTCTTTTTTTTGTGTTCTTGATTAATCTTCAAGAGTTCTTTCTCTTCTTTTTTTTTTATGCCAGAAGTTGATTCTTCTCCTCTTGATACCTTTCGAATGAGGTCTGGGGTCTTATTTATAGTGCTCACAAATTTGTTGAATTTGTTAACAAGATCTTTCCTGAATGATTTTGGGAATTTTCCCACCATTGGATCTTTGATCCAAAGGCAGAAGAAAATCTTCTGGTTTTGGAAAGAACAGAAAAGATTTCATTAAAGATTTTTATTCTGTTTCTGCGCAACTCCCCAATGAATGACACGTGTCGCGCAGTGGGAGGCTTGCGCAACCGTGCTTGCGCAACTGCGCAGACACGTGTCGCGCAGGTGTGCACTTGCGCAACAGTGTTTGCGCAACTGCGCAGACACGTGTCGCGCAGGTGTGCACTTGCGCACAGCTCAACGCACGGAATTCGAAGCGTTGCTTCAGAAAATTTGGATTTTCACAATTCAAACGAGCCTTGCTCAGATTGGGGGAACAAACATGACTCTAAACTCTAACAGGTTTACTTGAACCTGAACCTGAATACCATAACCATATCAACATGCAAACATGACTTTACTTGACCAAACCATGGCTATAACTTGACTTGATTACATGCCTACTTTGTACATCCTGAACCTGATTACATGAACAACTTGTATCCATGGTCTCGGTAAGTCTGATAACTATAATTCAACACAATAAATTACGTGGTTAAAGAGGTAGATTGGTATGAAATGTATTTAAAGTGGCACGATTATGGACACTTAAAGACACCTACATGAACTCTCGTGTCGTTGTCCTGTGGGTTATGACGGGGCCTTATACTTACATGTTACCATAGTCCACAGGATAGTTAGACTTCTCTCGTATACACTGATACATTCTGTACCAAGTTACAAACAACTACATTAGTATAACAAATATATACCTGTATAATTACCAGTTCTTTTTCTTTACTTGTTCTATTCCATTCTTACTTCTGGGACTTACCGAGTATTAGTTCGCTGATTACATTCCTGTTTCTTTCTTTCTTTGGAATGTTCATCAGGAGGACCGGACTCTCAGGAGATCGAGCCCAGTCAGGACAACTTGGACCAGTACACAGAGCAACCAGACTTCTAGCTTTTCCTTGTACTTATTTTTCATTTCATATGCCACTGTTTAGGCATTGCTTTATATCCTTGTACTTTCCTTTTCAAAGCAATGTATTGTAAAGATGAATGTTAATAAAAGTTGTTGTTTATATTACATATCTTGTTATTCTTGTGCATTTTATTTATATTGCTTATTTACGCTTAACGTATTTATTTCTGAGTAAATACGTCGCGGCGTGGCCACGTCTCCTTCCTCGTACTTCGGTAAGCGAGGCGTGACAGATTTTGTTGGCGGCCCATGTAGGTCAGCTCTGCATGGAATTCTAGGCAATATATCACAAGAATTATAAGAATCAGTAACTATTCATTCTTTTCATTTTAAATTCCTTGAAACTATCCTAACCTTTTCTTTTCCATCAAGGTCATGGATTCTTCCAACTATTCCAGCACGAACGTCAACGATAACACTACATCACCTACGCTACCACCACCACTTATCGTTGTGGATCTACTAATAAGACCAATGGCGTTCCTTAAAGCAACCAGGAGTCTAGTTGAGGGACAGCAGGAGAAGGCTGCTCTCCTTCACCAAGGACTAGTTCGCACTGAGGCAGCCTTAAGGGCAGCTCATGGTTATATCAAGAAGAAGGAAAGGACACCGCCAGTAAGGGCTTGCGATTATTGTAAGAAGATCGGACTTGTGCTAAAGAACTGCAGACGATCTAATGGTCTTTATATGATTTGTGGATCGCCTAAACACACTTTAAAAGCATGCTCAAAGTACAGGGAAACCGTAAACCCCACACCAAGACTGACTATACAAGCTCCTACCACGCCACCTTCACGAGGACCACCTTTACCTCGTTAGTCCGAAATGTACCAGCAGGCACAGAGAAATGTGCCAAGACGTCAGGCTTACACTTTCGCGGCCGTGGAAGCCGAGGCTACAGGTCAAGGTAATACTGGTAAATCCCTTCCCATCTTTTCAGCCTTTTCAAACTCTCACATCCTTTCGTTCTTTCAAACATTTTCATGCACTTTCGGTACCATACCAGTAATTCTTTCACCACCACTGTAATCAAATTTTCTTAAATCTGTTACAACTTCCTTTTATAAATTTCGAGGACAATGTTTTATAAGGAGGGTAGAATATAACGACTCTGATTTTACTGTACGAAAATTTTTAAGATAATGTACAGAATGAAGTTTGCAAGCCTGAGTACAATTTATAAGTTATTTATGTTAAGAACAGCAAGTAATAATTTGTAGCTCATTGGTAAAGCCTTGCACTGCTGTGATGTAGCCCCTGTGTTTGAATCTCATCAGGCACATTATATTTTTCTGAATTTTTCTTTTAAAATTTTTGGAAGACCAAAAGTTTACACGTGCACTGCACATAGAAATGAAAAGACAGAAAAACAAACATTTGTAAAATGATATATACAGCGAGTAGGACACGTGGCCAAAATCCACCGGCCTCCTCCATACCAACGACCGGCAAGATCGGTCATTAGGCCGGCGACGACGGTCAGTCCATGGGTAAAAGTCCCCGGGCTCTGCACACACAACTCTTGGCCTACCCCCATCACCCCTGCACTGTTTGATTTTTCTGAAATTAAGCAGAGACTTCAATTTCATTTTTAAATCCAATTTTAATGCATTTTAATTCATTTTTTCTATTCCAAAACCCTAATTTTACACTATAAATACAACCCCATACCCTAACCCTTCCTTATTCTGAAAATTTTAGCCAAAACTATCATATTTTCTTAAGTACAAAAAGAGTACAAGTGGAGTTAACCAAAGACCTACTTCCGGCGAAGAATCGAGGATATTCTGGCGACCCCGCGACACCACGACAACTAACCCCTCTCCTTCTACCTTTTCTTCATCCAACCAACTCGTAAGTCCCTTTTAATCCTCCCCCTTCTTCTTTAAAATATCTTTCAAAACAAATATCGGTAAGTGGAGTTAATACCGATGAAATTCTTCTAAACTCTAAAATCTCACTTTTTACTTACATATTGTTCATCTAACTTTTACACAATATTTTTAACACTATTCTAAATATTTAGGAACAACTTTCATCCTAAAATATCATGAAACATAATCTTAAATTAACTTTTACGCTAAAATACCATGAATTTTATATATTCATCTTTTAGTTTTTTTTGATAATTATAGCTTTAGAAAACTTCACGAGGTAATGACCTACCCCTCAAATACACACATGTTTACATAGCACGATGTCTCTTGAGCTTACTTTTGTTACCTTATTACATTAAAATACCATGAACTATAAAAACTCGGTTTTCTTTAGAATTGTATTATCAAAACTCTTTGCAAATATGGCTCTACAACCCTCTTTACGGGACCCAATATTAGATGATGTGGATTATCGCACATCCTTGGGCTACTAGAGCGAGATGCAGACCTCCACACGGAGCATTCGGTCTCGAAAGATTTTTTATAAGATTTTTAAGAAAAACGAAATTTTCTACTTAATAATAAAATTAATTTTTAATAATTATATAAATATTATCAAATCACATATTTCCAAGATATAATAAAATTCCATGTTTTCTAAAAAATAAAATATGGACAAGTTTCATCAAAACACCTTCAAGTTATCCAAAAGTCAAGCTTTAGAGTAAAATACCTTGAACTATTAAAGTTAAGGTAATTATCAATAAAATACCTCAATTCTTAAAATATACATCGATGGAAACCCTAAAAAAATATAAATAACTTCTCGAGATTATTTTGAAACTATATATTAAAAATATTTTTCATAAAACCCCCTCGAGCTATATAAAACAATGTTAAGGACTTTAGTAAATATAGGTTTAAGCGGGATCAATTCTTTGGAGTCTCAGAGAGCAGGAGAAAGTGAGTGCTTGCCTATTTATGGTAGAAAAACTTAATGGTGTTATCAATGATAATTGTCTTAGAAAAAGACACAAATCATGTCGTCCATATGCAGCAGTTACCGATAACTCCCGAACAAAATTCAGAATCCAAATCAATTTTAAGTGTCTGACTCAAGTCCGAGTCTAAATAAAACTTAAATTCAATCCAAACCAGAATCCTAGTCGAACATGAATCTAAACTCTAACAGGTTTACTTGAACCTGAACCTGAATACCATAACCATATCAACATGCAAATATGACTTGACTTGATCGAACCACGGCTATAACTTGACTTGATCACATGCCTACTTATTTACATCCTGAATCTGATTAAATGAACAACTTGTATCTATGGTCTCGGCAAGTCTGATGACAATAATTCATCACAATACATTATGGGGTTAAAGGAGTAGATTGGTACGGAATGTGTTAAAAGTGGCACGATGATGGACACTAAAAGACACCTACATGAACTCTCGTGCTATTGTCCCGTGGGTTTTGACGAGACCTTGTACTTATATGTTACCATAGGCCACAGGATAGTTGGACTCCTCTCGTATACACTGAGACATTCTGTACCAAGCTACAAAAAACTACGTTAGTAGAACAAACATATACCTGTATAATTACCAGTTCTTTATCTTTACTTGTTCTATTCCATTCTTACATCTGAGACTTACCGAGCGTTAGTTCGCTGATGACATTCCTGTTTCTTTCTTTCTTTGGAATGTTCGTCGGGAGGACCGGATTTTCAAGAGATCGAGCCCAGTCCGGACGACTTGGACCCGTTCACAGAGCAGCCAGACTTCTAGCATTTCCTTGTACTTACTTTTCATTTCATATGCCACTGTTTAGGTATTGCTTTATATCCTTTTACTTTCCTTTTCAAAGTAATGTATTGTAAAGATGAATGTTAATAAAAGTTGATGTTTATTTTACATCTCTTGTTATTCTTATGCATTTTATTTATATTGCTTATTTACACTTAACGTATTTATTTCTGAGTAAATACGTCGCGGTCTGGCCATGCCTCCTTTCTCGTACACCGGGAAGCGGGGAGTGACAGTATCTCTCTTATTTAGAAAGATATGGGAGATATTTTCTCCTAATAGAATTTGATTCTATATTTTAGTAATATATCATCTCCGTTGGATCTTAGATCCAACGGCTCTATTTGACAGAAAGTATCGTAGAATTTAATTCTACTTAGGCGCCACAGCTCACGTGTTGTGCACGTAGGCGCCACTTAAGAATTTAATTCTGACTATGGGTATTCCTATGCTTTGCACAATGGCGCCCGTGTGAGGAGCATGTGCAGCACCATCTAAGATTTTAAATCTTATCTAATAAACTTTTTTGTGCTTTGCATATTGGCGCTCGCGTGAGGAGCACGTGAGGCGCCACCATAGGATTTAATCCTATAAGATTGGCTCTGGCGCGGGCACTCTCATGGAGAGCACGTGCGGCGCTGCCTCATTGATGAAGATTTCTTTTCTCCTTCTTTCTCTCATTTTCCCGAGTCAAACTTTCTTTTCCAATGTCTTCTTTCGTCAGAGCTTAAAAATAGTTCCACCATGCACAATATTTTCTATGCCGAGACTTAAATGCCTTCCGTTATAATCTGAAACAATGCTCCTCTTCACTCTCACTTTCAGAGAATCATTTTAACAAAAGAAAGTCATGGCTTGCAATCGTCCACATGTTCATCGGCAGCCATGGGAGGTGCCCATTGAGGAAATTGTTCCCCGTTTCATTGCATGCTTGGTGAATCCTGTTCTTACGGATGACCAATGTGATACGGTGCTGCATGAGCTCTTGACTCGTAGAGGATCTCCTCTCTCTATCGGCTCCATTTGGCTCCGGATGATCCTCCTGTTTGTGCTCGATGACATTCCCCCTCATCCAGTGGAGATGACTCCGGCGATACTTGACACAGCGGAGGAAAAGATCGAGTGCTTTTATGAAGCAATTTTGATTACCACGCCTCTGAGGGATCGCTCTGTTCAGATGCTAATTCAGATACGAGCTCAGCGGGCTATTATGTCTGCCTTCGCCGATGGGCACGGCGCTAACCGATGGGGAGCGACTCCTCGCAAAGATCGTCGCTTCGTCGTGGTGGAGAAGGCGGAGAGGACTTTAGAAAACTTTATTCATAGTTTTGTAAACCCTTGTACTTTTGATCCCGCGTTTGGTGATCTATTTCCTATAGAATAAATTTTTTATTTAAATGCTTTCCTTTTATCGTTGACCACTGAGTGCTTCCTTTCTAACACCTGTTCGTCCTCTGATTGTATTGTTGCAACCCACATGTGTGTATGTGCGTATATGAATGAGCCTACTTTCACACATATCTGTAAACGAAACTTAAACCGGTGTAAACATCCATCATTTAACAAAAGGGAATAGCAACAAATCTATTTCTATAATTAAGAAAAGAGAAACTAAGCGATTCTAAAACTACATTCCGTAGAATATAAAAATAAAAATGTTCTATAGATATCCGTTGAAATTATGGAATATTGATCTAAAAAGTAAGTTTAAATGGATAGTTACATCCATTACTTCACCCGAAATCTCCCACTTGAAATATTTAGTATTTGAAGACATAACTCTAATTATTTCATTATCTTAATTAACTACCATAAATTCAAAATTTAAGATGTTAATTATATTTTCGGATCGACGTGAACCTGTGTGCGCTCCCCCTGAGACTGACTATCACATATAACCCTAGGTTATTTAGGATTGAAAATAAATATTATTTTGGCATCATAAATTAATTTTATTCGGCTCATATTAGCCAAAATATGTCCCAAAATTCACAAAATAATTTCTGAAATTTTAAAACAATTTTCCAGATTTTTCTGACTTTTTTCGACTTAAAAACAATTTAAAACTCAGAAGAAAAAACATTTAAAAAAATACCCGTAGCCCAGGTTTACCGGGCTCAGGCCCGGGACTGAGCCGCCAGTTCAGAGCCCGGCTCCGGTCCGAGCCGAGATGAGCCGACCGAGCAGGCGGATCCGGCTCAGCTCAGCCCGAGCCAAGCTAAGCCGGCCGAGCCTGTAACGATTCTGAAATCCCTATACAAATGTAACTTATTCAATATATAGAAAGGGTATTTCAGCCTGACCAAGAGTTATAAATTATTCTTGTTCAATAAAAGTAAGAAATTTCTTAGAGCCCATTGGTTTAGACTCTCTACTGCCGTGTCATAACCTGTATGTTTGATTCCCATCAGTCCCAATTATTTTTATTCTTTATTCTTTTTAATTTTTTGGAAGCCCAAGAATTGCACGTGCAATACACGGAGAATTGAAAAGTTTCAGAAGAATCAAACGGGATAAATGATGAGTTAACACTGAATAACACACATGGTACGAATCTCGAGACAGATGGCCCCCATCTGACCACCCATTTCTCCCTCTGGGCCGCTACCGGCAGTTGGATCGACTCTAAATCGATCCGTAGTTCCCCCGTGCACCCCTTCAGCTCCCATCTACTATATTTTCTTATTTGATTTCTCTGGAATTAACTAGAGACTCTTCAATTCCCCATTAATTCTCTTTTAAATTCTTTTAAATCAATTTTTTAATTCACACACCTTCATTTTATCCTTATAAATACCGTACCAATCCCTAGCTCTCATCTATTCTGAAAATTTCTCAAAAATTCTCTAAGTTCAAGAAGGGTTAAGGCTGGTCAAGTAGAGTTAGCGATCAAGTTCATTTCGTTAAAGACCGGAGCCTTTCCCGATGATATCATAAACCATGAAGGCTTCCTATCGCTCTTTTTCTCTCCTAGCAATGCTCTAAAATATTTAGTCCCTATTCTCCTCTCCCTTTTTGACTCAAATCGCATTCTAAAACAATATCGATAAAGTGGAGTTGACTCGTAGTATTTTCTTTTAAACAAACTTTTGGCACCTTTGCTATATTAAAATTTCACTCTAAACCTTTAATATCAGCATAACATATTATTCACATATTTTACATATTCATGTAATTAGAATTTCATATGAAATAAACATATAAAGAATTTTTTCATTTAAATACCATGAACTTTAAGTGCAACCCTTTAATCGATAACTAGTATATATACCTCTAGAAAATTCACGGGGTAACGACCTACCCTACCACATACAATATTGTTTCATAGAATGATGTTTTAGATGTAGGTTTAATTTGAAGAATATGGTTTACACTAAAATACCATTGGTTTTACAAATAAAAAATTTTAATCGATATTTTTAAGACCTTTGCAATAGCGCCTTTATAATCCTTTTAGGGGAACACATTTATGGATGTTGCGGGTTATCGCACGTTCTTAGGATAGTAGAGTGAGATAGAGAACTCCTCACGGAGAATTCAGTCTCAAAAGAAAAAAAAAATATTGTTTAATGAAATACCATTTTTTTAAAAACAGATTAAAACTTTGGAAATTATATATAATTATGAATCCGTATTTTAAAAAAAAACAAATTGTGAAAATTATCTTTTAAAATGAAAATTTTTAATTTTAATTAAATACCATCAAATTTCAAAAAGTAGTAGTTTTCATAAAAATACCATAAATTTTTAATAGATGTATTTCATCACTAAAATACCACTAAAACTAAAATACATTTTCATAAAAACTCTTAATATTCTAAATCACCCTCGAGGTTTATTTTTCATAATATTAAAACATTTTTCATAAAATCCCCTCGAGAAATGCAAAGAATGTAAACAAACTAGAATAAATTTTTAAGGACCCTAAATTAATATAGGTTTAAACGGTATCATTTCTCTTGATCCCCAGAGAGCCGGAGAAAGTGGGTGCTTGCCTACTCAGGTTAGACAACACCGCGTTTAACGGAGTTATCAATGGCAATTGTGTTGGAAAAAGACACAAATCATGCCGTCCATGTGCAGCAGTTGTCCGATTATTCCTGAACTTAAGAATTTCAACAGTTAAATCCATTCTCAAGAAATGGTTATAACTCGAATACAAACTCGAATACAAACTCGAATTTAAACTCAAACACGAATCCAAACTTGAATTTAAACTCAAACACGAATCCAAACTCGAACTCTAATCCAACTCGAACCCAAACTTAAACACTAACTCGAACTCAATCTACTCAAAACTAATTTAATTCGACCCAGGATTGCAACTGCCATGATTCGCGGTCTATTTGATTTACTCGAGTTCATTCTTCAATTTTTGCAATCTATGGTTTCGATCAAGACATGTTAAAATCAACCAAGCAAATCAACTAAAGATATGTAACAGTTAATATATATATATATATATATATATATATATATATATATATATATATATATTACTCACGGTGTATGGGATAGTTTCAGGTGTGAATCCAACGGAACTTCAGGAGTCCCATATTAACTTACTCGAATTCTATTACTCAAATCTCAGTTGGAACACTTCTCTACAGCTTGGAGTCCTGATTCTAACACATAAAATGGGCCCGTATTTCTTTGCTTCTGGGGCCCCACTCTTGAGCTTGTGAATACTTATATGGTTGCGTTGACATTCACTCTTGGAACTTCACGTTAACATAGAAACCAAATAGAGACTTATAGTATATATACCCATATTCATTTACATATACTCTTACTTGACATATACATTACTTCATGATTATTCTATACTTGCCACTTTCACTTTTACTCTACTTTGGGACTTACCGAGCGCTAGTTCGCTGACGGGCATTCTACATATCTTTATTTCTTAGAATGTTCGTCAAATACTGTGGACACGGAGGAAGTGGACGCTACAGAAGAGGAGTACAACTAGATCGCGGCTCAGACTTAGACTAGTTATCCTTTTCTTTTCAGTTCATTTATGCCATTTGTTTAGGTATTTCTGTTATTGTAACTATTTTCAGTTGAACTCTTGTATCTGTAAATATTTCAAGTTTGAATGTAAATAAAGATATTTGTTGGAAAAAAAATTTACCATCTCCATTTATTCTTGCATTGTGTATTATTGTTCCAATACACTTAGTATATTTATTTAAGGAATGATCTTCTCGGGATAAAATGACACGGGCTTACCACGACACCGTTTCTGTCTACTGGGAAGTGGGGCATGACAGGTTTTATTGGTGGCCCATGCACATCGGTTCTGCATGAAGTCATAAACATTATACCACAAGAATTAATGAATTCAACAAACATTTACATTCCTTGCATTTCAAATTTCTTGAATCTATCCTAATCTGTCTTTTATATCAGGGTGATAGACTCTCCGAACAATACCAGCACCAACGTCAACAACAACACTCCACCGCCTACACTACCACCACCACCTACCGTTGCAGCACCTATCAATAAGCAAAAAGTACTTCTTGAGTCTATCAAAAGCCTATTGGAGGGACAGAAAGAGTAGACAACCCTCATGCACCAAGGACTTGCTCGCCTTGAGGCGGAGGCACCCAAAGTTAAGCAGTTCCGGGCACTGTGATTGTTAGAGTTTTTGCGTGCTTAGTTCTAATTACCGCAATCAAGACGGTTTCGCTTGGTAGCTAGCCGGTTGAGTACGGGTCGTCTGCAGGGAGATGGGAATCTTTTTCTTAGTGCTTTAACGAGTTAAGTCCAATTTGTCCAGATTTGTTTAGTTTCACTATGTGCTGAAATATATATAAAAAGAGCTTGTTAGGGTTAGGATTAGGTTAGTTTGAGTTAGGAATCGCTCACTTCTTTCATTACCACTCTTAATATCGGTGTTACGGTAATCGGCAAGAACGGGGATTAGCACGACTAGGAAGGAACTTATGAGTATAAGCTAGGCTTTCCAACGCTTAGTTCCTTCCTTTTGGTCCTTGTCCGTCCGTTCTTGGCTCTTAGCCTTAACCTCCGGTTAATTCAACCACAACCGATCTAACTAGGGAATCACCGCTATCATGTAGGATAGGGTGCCGTAGGGAGCGGATTGTGGTTCAATTAACGGGGGTCCGAATCAAGATGTTGGGCAAAGAAAAGAGCGGGAGAGATTTCCTTCTCTCAAACTTTCCTTATTCTGCCCTAACAAGTGAGAAACTACTCACCCATTAAAAAGAAAAATAAAACAAAACAAGAAGGAATGTAGAAAGAAATGAGGTTAAGATACTCACAACTAGCTATTTGAGACCTCACTTTGGCAAGGATCATACTCAAGCATCATGGTTGTGTTGGAGATAGTGCCCTCAGAGTCAATTATTGGATCACAGGCACGTGATTGCAATGATTGAGGGAGGACCTATACCGGCAGGACAGTCTTACTCAAGATGATAGTATGCTGTCTGGTTTATTTTTATCATCGTGTACTGCTTTAGGTGACCTTACGAGTCGCTATTACTTGTTGATAGAGCCCCTAGGATTCTTGCTTAACTGCTAGCAGTATGAGGGCGATCATATACGTGGGAGCTGGGGTCTATAAGCACATCCTTAAAAGGTCCCTAGTCGTGGGAGTTTCGAGACAGGGCATCGATACTCCATAGTAGACTAGTGTATACAGTCGAGACCCCGACGAGGGGAGGTGGCCGGTCTCACAAGCCACTGGTGTCAGTTGGTTCACCTAAGATGTATACAGGTGCTCATTGGGTTATGAGTACACTGGACAGGACTCGCCGGGAACATGCTAGCTGGGATTATACCAGACGTCAGATAGCAGTTCCCTGGTGACATGTGTACAGGTAAGTTCATCGACCTGAGATCGTCATTTGTTTCGTGTGAGTTCCCACTATGCTTTGATTACTACCCTACCACGGCTCAAAGGAGTTGTGCAAATAATTTTTAGTTGGGTACAGTCCCGAGCCACATGGAGGCAGTGAGCGGATCTGCAGGGGTTCGTCACTCCCGGTATTGAGGGTGAGGTTGCGCTGTGTCTAGGAGAGCTATTACACAAAGCCCACGGCCGAGGCAGGAGATTTACTGGTAGGTTTTCCAGTAGTATCTCAGGGTGTTCTGGGCTTCACTCCGACACGACTTGTACCGCTTTTGGGGGTCTGACTTTTACCAACCCCTAGGCCCGCCATGCGATACTCATAGACGAACGGACCGGACTGTACGGATATTGTCACTGACAGGCTCAGTAGGGTGTCAGGATGAGTTTGCTCATCGACGTCCCTTTTGGTCAATAGCTGGTAGCCCGTCACGTATGGCTAATACCTCTGACGTGCTAGTGGTTAAATCCACAGCCATAGTATTGACGAGTCTTTAGAGTCCCCCACACAGACAGTTACTCAAGTTTCAGGCGAAACGCTGTAGAGGCCATATGGAGATATGGCAGGGTTCGATCAGATACGGGCGGTATTGCACGGATCGTGATCGGACTGTTTTTACTAGTGGGCTTTGGTTTAAGCCAGATCCTAGTATTAGACAGTGTAGTTTTGTCTCTTTGCATTTGTGTTCAGTGGGAATACAAATGCGGGCATATATATGCAGTCGCGGGGTTTTCCTGTAATTTATTACGGAATCAGTTTTCTGAAGTTGCCAGTTTGCATTCCGTTCCGGCCAGTTTTCCTATGTTCCTTCCCGGCCGGACTTTCTAATGGAGGGGCTTATTTGCAGTTATGCAAATTATCTTTTGTGGAGGGTTTATTTGTGATATGGTGGCATCATGATGGTTCTTACATGATGAGATTCTTTTTCCATCACTAGCATGAATTAATTGAGATTAGAATGGATTAGAAGTTGATGTGAGACTTCCTTTTGGGTGTGGTCGCCTCTTTTCATTTCCTACACTCACCTCCCTTCTTGTTTTCATTTTTCCCTCTCCCATTCTTTTAAGGGGCCGGCCACTAGTAGGAAGAGAGAGAGAGAGTTCATTTTTCATGTGGGAAAAATTATCATTCATCTCATTCTATGTTTGCAAAAAAAGGACTAGCTCCATTTCTCATTGCTCCTTTTCATTCTCCTCCTCATTCATCCATAGCAACTTCAATCACCCCATTGAGGCAAAGATTCTACACTACACCGACAGTACCCTTGGACGCGTCGGCTTGCCAACTTCGCGCCCGAGTTGCCTCGGTCCAGAGGTGGGAGCCCGTAAAAGAAATCGGCTACGTGGTGCCCTTTCCGACGAGGAGGTGACGAACGGCGATTCCGCGGGAGATCGGGACGACGACGAGAAGACCGAAGGACACGGATCGCTCGGTGTATCTCTCTACCCCCTCCCTTGATAGCTAGGATTAGGTTAATGGTTACGATCCGGGTTTATTGTCCGCGGTAGCGCCGGTTTAAAGTTAAGAAAATTTTTGATTCCGCATTTTGGCCTCGAGTAGACGGCCGGGGCGCTGCCGTGGCACAACATGGTATCAGAGCCACGCCATTAACCTAGTCTAGCTTGCTCTAATGTGTTTATAACTTCGATCGATCGGATTTTCCAAAAACCGTATTTTTCTAACATCAGTTTCTATCGAATTATTTTTTGCTCGAAAATTTTTTCAGGTTGTTGCAGAATAATGTGCAGGAAATTTTATGCGTTCTGCAAAAATTTGGTGATGTCTCGCTTTTGTACGACTGCGGAAACGCGGCCAAACCCCTGGTTTGGCCGTGGTTCCGCGGTGAAAGAAAGTCAACGCCGTACCAAATTTTTCCAAAGGGCTTTCTACATGGAATTAGGGTTTTTGGAATATTCTGTTTGGGCCCAGATTTTCTTTGAGTGCTACAGTAGTGCTTGGGGCCCACTTGGTAAAATTTGATCGATCGAAAATTTTAAATATGTTAGTTCACAGTATTTACATTATATCTGTGACCGTCAATGTCATTTGATCGGTAAATCCTGTTTAACTGCTATAGCCCGGTTAGACGGATTTGCGAACGTAACATTCACGTTGATGTTCTGTGTTGTGCTGTGATGTTGCGGATTGGTCGTGGGGGATAGCCTGGTTGCAGCGGTAGTACAATTTTGTTTTATATGTACATTTGATATTGCGGGGTGAGCTTCCGACATGTGGACTGCCGTCACTGCCTGTTTGTATTATTCTTTTGGGGCACGACCGGGTTGAGTTCGATGTACCCGTTGTATGTATATTTTACTTTCTGTACTAGGATTACCCCAAGGAGGGGTGCACGGATAGCCGGGTTCTAGAGGGCAACAAACCCGCATCTCATGGCATTGAGATGGAGGGGGCTTCACTCTAGAATTGGCGGGCTATTCGCCGCACTCGTAGGGGGTATAGGTTGACCCAGGAGGGGTGCCCAAGTTACCGGATTCAGTGAAGTGCTGGGTGGTCCATTCACGTTGCTGAAGGGGGCTGCCTCGCTTCAGGTTTTGGCGGGTAACTTGCCGCTCCCGTAGGGGTCTAGGATTTCATTGCATAGGCTATCCACATGACCAGGGGAACGTCGGGTTTCAGCAGCGGCTCTGTGAAACCTGGGGCTTCCAGATATCTGTATTGTTCTGTGATGCTGGTTACATTTTTGTGATGTTGCATTTTATCACGCCTTGAGCGAATATTATATATTGATATATATACTAGTAGATGTTGTATATGTTTTGCATCCGCTCTAGTCCAGTCCCCGCTCTGTCGTTAGTTAAGTAACCTAACGGGTGATGACGGGACCCAGTGGCGAATGCGGATGGCATATACGTACATCATTATTTTCGTTCTTTATTGGTGTGATCAATTGATGGGACTGCGTTGATTCGGATCAATGCAAGCTAAACAAATCTATTCTGATGTTGTTGGAACATTTTTCAAAAAGCTGTTATTGCAATGGCGTTCTCTTTTGTTTTGCACAGTGGTATTTGGTTATGAATATCCAGGACCTCAGTCGACGAGGAAAGGGCCGAGATCCCTTCACCGGGAGTGACCCCTTGGACAGTAGTTTGCGTCAGGGCAATAACTTCACTATAGCCGATTACTTTTGCTTTTCATCGTGGTATTCAATTGGAATATCCTGCACCTCATTCTACGGGGAAAGAACCGAGATCCCTTCACCGGGAGTGACCTCTTTAGCAAAGGTTTTCGTCGCTATATTTTTATAAAAAGTTATGCAGTTCCTTCAACAATATCAAGTTCATTACGTTAAAGGTTTTTCGCCAAAAACCAGCCGTAGCCCTCCGTCATTTCTTACGGGTATTGTTTAGTATTCGTGCTGCGTTTGTTGACTCCGTCAAGGCGTAGTGTACGGTAGTTAAGTGGTGCTTGTTTGTTGCATAAATGGGATTGGTTAGGACAGTCGTGCGGCCTTGTTGACTCCATCAAGGGCACGTACGGGTGGGTTTAATGCAATCCAGATAATGACGGGTTGAACTTGACTAGGACTCTTTGATTTGTTGACTCCGTCAAGGTCACTTGAGTCCTAGGGGTAAAAATCACATCGGGGGTTTCTAAAGAAACTGAAACTTGCCAGATATGCGCATACCTTCTGGAGTGTGATAACGTGAGTGGATTCCGTCACGTTGTCATGCGATGATAGTTGGATCCCGATTCCCACAGATGAGTTGGTTTACTCCTCGGGTGATCCCGACTAATTCTTCTTTCAGGTTTGGAGGAGAATTTGAGGTTACAGTGGGAGGTTTCCTGATTAGATAAATTGGTAACCATTCTGATCTAGGTTAGAGTGCACACTGAGTGTTTCTTTTCTCTCTCTCTCTCTTTGGCAGCGACCATGACCCGACCTTGACTATGACTCAGTGACCAAGATTAACCGAACCTTCTTTAAACACTGCTTTTGGATTGTCAGAGTTGCAAACCTCATTGCCACTCCTACTTTAACCCTTTTCTCCAGGACACCCCGTATTACAACGAACGTCCACTTCCATTGGACAAAACCATCGTATGGTTATATACAAACTCGAAGGAATTTATTCGAGGATGGTTTCTGGTTCTGGAGAAAACGAATAGGACTATTCAGTTGTCTTTTCCTTTTACCTTCTCTCAGGTTGCGAGTACTCCTTGGTTTAGGAGATAGTACACCTATTATGCAAATTGGATAGTCTTCTTCCAAATCTTAGGCTGGTGCCGAACGGTGGGGAATGAAGAAAACCAATTAGCATAACAATGGTGTACAGAAGGTATTAAGTAAAGACATATCAAGGGATTAGTAAGAGGGCAAAGTAAAATGCGACTGCTATTCATGACCAAACCAAGTATTTCATTACCACTCCCAATTCACCTTTGTATTTCTCTAGGACACTCCGTATCACTACGAAGATCCACAGTTTATTTGGATACTCCATCGTATGGTTATATACGAACTCGAAAGGAACTTGTTCCAGTTCGGGGATGGATACTGGTTCAGGAGAAATAGGAATAAGGTTTCTTCGGTTGTCTTTTATCTTCATCTTCTCTCGCATTGCGAGTGCTCCTAGGATTAGGACAGTACACCCATTATGCTTATTGGATAGTCTTCTTCCAAACCATAGGCTGGTGCCGAACGGTAGGGAAGGAAGAAAACAATTTAGCCTAAGAGGGTGTACAGAAGGTAATGACTAAAGACTGTTTCCTGATTTAAAATCAGGAAAGCTTCTGTGAAAAGCATCAGAAGAGGGTCACGTGCTTACACGTGACTAGCGGTCACGTGTTGGCACGTGACACCTAAAAACGTCATCAAGGCAAGTTCGATTCCCTGACTACGAAGAAAAAAAGGAAAAGCTTCAAGGAGAGTCACGTGCTCCCACGTGATCAGGGTCATGTGGCGACACGTGACGTTGAAATACAAGCGTCAAAGGCACGTCGGTTAGCTGACCAAGTCAAAGAAAAGGCTTCAGAAGAAGTCACGTGCTCCCACGTACCAGGGTCACGTGTTGGCACGTGACGTTCAAGGCAGCAAACGCGTTTTCAGAACAACCAAGGAAAGAGAGTTCAAACAAGGGTCATGTGCTCACACGTGACCAGGGGTCACGTGGTAGCACGTGACGTTTAAGCAGCAATCAGAAGACACAGCGCAGAAGGCTCATTCCAAAGGGGGTCACGTGCTCACACGTGACCATGGGTCACGTGGTCACACGTGACCGGCTTTCAAAGCCCATTTTATCAACAGAATTAAATTCTGAAAGAAATTCAGATCTTTCCAAAGGAAAGCGGTTATCTGGAACCAATCAAATTAAAGATTCAGAGGTCATCTATTTATGGAAAATCTCGGGTTTGGAAAGATTTCCCCCTTAAATCTAACCAAAATAAAAAGGGAGAATCTCTGGATTTGAAATCTAACGGTGAATAAAATTCACCTAATAATCCAAAAGTCCAGAACGAATGGAGGATGCAAATCAAATCTCTCAATGAAGATTCGTCACAAAACTAATTTATTCGGCTGCTTCTCCTATAAATAGGAAGGAAGAGATACAAACAGAGATACATGCGCAGAGGAAGAAAAAAGGAGGAGAGCTTTGATACTTTGAAAAGACTTGGATCTTCTACAAAAACCCTAGGTAAGAAAGGGAAGGCCTTTTTGAAAGAAGGGGAATTTAATTCTCAACAGAGTTTAACTCTGATACATAAAACAGAAGAGCATATTTCTTCTCTCTTTGATAGAGGATCTGCAAAGTGCACATCTCCCCTTAAGGTTGAGAATTTAATTCTCAATGGGTCGAGATCCTGCCATGCAGATCCAAAACATAGAGAAGGAATGCAAGCATGAGAATTTAATTCTCACAGAACTATAGGAATTTAATTCCTTTAAGATAAAAGTAGGGCTTGACCCTGTATCATGGGAATTTAATTCCTTCAAAATAAAAAGAAACAGGGTTTAACCCTAATTAAGAACTTAGTTCTGTTGAAACAACGGGAATTCAATTCCTCTAATCATAATCTAACAGGGACTGGAAGTTTAATTCCTTAAAAAAGCTTTTATTAGGGTTTAACCATATTCAGCCCTCCACATAAATGAGGAATTTAATGCCTACAGAAGATTCAGGGTTCGATCCTACTCCAGAATATAAGTCTCCAAAAGGAAGTAGGAATTTAATTCCTTTGAAAATTAAAGCCCGAGGAATTTAATTCCTGGAAAAAAAAAGATCAACAGATCCTCTAAAAACGACATACATAGAGGCAGGGTCACGTGTTACCACGTGACCCCCCCCAAAGAGATCTACAGAAAGTCCCTTTGAGGCAGCACCCCACGTGATCCACGTGACCCTTGATAGAAGTTCTAATACATAGGCATTTGAATGCCCATCACGTGATGGCACGTGATACTCTGAAAGACGCGATAATTTCAGCAGAACAAACGAAGGGAGGGCGCTCTCACGTGCTGCCACGTGACCCCTCTTGCCTTAGTGTTTAACACTAAATTAAAACTCTCAAACCCAGTGTTAAAACACTGTTGGGCCTTAGCATTCAACACTGATTAGAAAAAAAAGGGCCTTATTTGCAGTATTCAACATTGAGCTGTTTTAGTGTTTAACACTAATTTGAAAAGCCTTGTTGCTGGTGTTTAACACCAATTATCTCTTAGTGTTAAACACTAACTTGTCAATCTTATCCCCAGTGTTCAACACTGATTGCTCTGAAGTGTTTAACACTAGTCTTCGGCCCAATTAGCTAAAGGGATAGAGGCAAAGCCTCTCCCTCAATGGACCAACAAGAAATCAATATTCCAGACATGATTGGACTTAGCCCAAGCTGGCCATAAGTCCTCAATTCGTGATTAACCGGGCCAATGGGCTCATAACATAATTAATCAGTCTTGACCCCAAATTGGGCCAGGGACTACTCAAGCCACTCAGGTTCTAGGGTACATCTCTTCACTCCTTTGATACTTGGCATTGTAATCCCTCAATGTCTTCAAAGAGGTGACGGGTCCCGACGACCACCCATGATATGGACTGTGGGGTCCTTAAACCCATGTCTAAATGCAAAATTCCTGGCCACGTGGAACGCGGATAACGTCACTCTTTGACCCCGCGGAAAACGTCCAGAGCGGAGCCTAGTCCTCGCCGAACATGGCAGTGAACCCGTGTGAAGCATCTAGTGCAAAATTCCTGGTTACGTGGAACGTGGATAACGTCACTCTTTGACCCCACGGAAAACGCCCAGAGCGGAGCCTGGTCCTCGCCAAGCACGGCAGTGAACCCGTGTGAAGCATCCAGAGCACATACCGGACTATGGAGTCCTTAAACCCATGGACTATGACGTCCTTAACCTTGACCGAGATGTCTTTAAACTACCCATGGACCGCAATGTCCTTAAACTGCCCATGGACCGCAATGTCCTTAAACTAGAACCATAGAGCCTCCATATGCTCTTTCGTCGGATTTAAACGGTCCTGTTTAAGTTGATCTTAGCCTCAAAGATGGCTAACGCGTCCTTAAACCTTCAAGCAGACTGGACTATGAATCCCCCTAATTAACTCTGGCTCGAGGGTACATCTCTGAACTCCTCTGACATCCGTCATTGTAATCCTTCAACGTCGTCAGAGAGGTGACGGGTCCCGACGGTCACACATGCGAGGGACCACTATGTCCTTAAACCGGAACAATTGAGTCCAAACGCTCCTTTGTCGGATCTAAACGATCCCGTTAAGTTGATCTTGGTCTCAAACTAGACTAATGTATCCTTAACGAATGTTCGAGTTGATCTTAGCCTCAAGTATGGCTAACGTGTCCTCAAACTAAACCCCCCCCAAACCCAAATCTAAGATAACACGGATTTGGACTAGTCCATGCCCTACGGGCGACGACATAACTCGGTCTCCGTAAACGATCCACGGGCAGTAAAACATAAAACAAAAACACACGACACGAAGTGACCATCTGGAGAAGGAGAAAGTTGTTACCGCGATGCGGTAGCGTAATTAACTGCAGGGGCTTGCGCCTGCAGGGAAGAGCGTCCCCACAATCAAAAAACCCCTCAAACGAGGGGGAATCTGACGAAGTCTACTACATCGGACGCATCCGTCTAAACCTCCGATACATGGCGCCATGGATCAACTTGGCATCTTCGGAGAGGTGGACGGATAGCACCTATTGGCATCTGCCCCGAACCTCAGGCGAGACGCCCCGACGTCCCGCGTGTCCGTTCGGAGGGGAACAGATTCTGGCACGCCCGGTGGGACCTTTTCCTCTTTCCACTCCACACTTCGTGTGTCGTGATTCGCGAACCAATCGCGGTTCGCCAATGATTGCCCTTGGGTTTCAAGATACTAAGAATTGGCGTCTTGCCTATTGCAGAAAACAAAGGATCGATGGCTGCTACTTCCGCGAAGTCCTTCAACTGCTCAAACTGCAATTGCGACCAACGCTCTACCTCGCCAGGAGGTATAGCCTATGGACCCCAAGCTGCTTCGTTGTTCACAATGCCGGTGGACCAAGTGACTCAGGCCACTACCGGATTGTTCTTTGGGACTATGCTCCCCCCATCAAGCTTCGTGGCGCCGGTGCTGACAAAGGAAACTCTCAGGAAGTCGGTCTTTGATCGTCTTACCCCTGCCGCGGCTCCTCTCAGCAAGTCGCCCAACGTCAACGCTTCGGTCTTCTCGAGATTGGGCCAGAAAGCTTGCAAACTCATCATGGGGCCTACAATCTCAGAGAAGGTTGCTTCTAAGGAAGCGGCCGCTCCTGCCTCCGAAATCGCCAAGGCGGTTTCCCCAGTCAAGAAATCGATCTTCACAAGATTAACAGCTTTGACCCCTGCTCCCGCTGCACAAAGGACATCGGTCTTTGACAGGCTAACACCAACAACGACCCCCCACCCACACAGGGGGCAAGACGAAACCATTCTTATATCTGACTCTACGCCGTCTGCTCGACGTGCTCGACGTCGTCATTGGCGCCGAATAAGGAAGGCTGGGGGCAACTCCCCCTCCGGATTGACTCCACCAGCCCCGGTGGCAGAAGTTAACGCTGCTGTTCCAACTGGAAACAGCTTCGAAATGCTAAACAAGGTGCGAAGAAATTCTCCTACTGCAGTGCTGAAGAGGTCTCCTCCCCCATTAAAGAAGGTTGCGGAAATAGAACTAGAACAACCCCAATCTCCTCAACGGCTGTCTTCCAAAATCTATAAGGTTTGGCGACAGGCCCGAGACTCGATCATCGATCCAAACTCCTCCCGCCAGCACAAGAAGCTGAAAATCCAACCGGAAGCTGGTCACCAGGCTAAACCCCAAAAGGCTGTCTGGACGCCCTCCTCAACGGCCCCCTCAACCTCCATGGCTCATAAAAAGAGGGAGCCAGAGAAGATCCCTCAACATGCAACGACGGCTAAAAGCAATGAGCCCAGACACCCTAAGTCTGGGGGCACGGTGGTGCACACTGTTTACATGGTCTCTGGAAAGGAGGAAAGCCGCACTTCTACGGGCCACCGACCGCTGACCCGATCCGTGACGAGAGCCCAGGAACAACAACAAAAGTTGCAGGAAATGATGAGTGCTATGGCTGCACTTACCGGGCCAAAAGAAAGCCCAGAAACGTCCTCAGACGCGCGCCGGGAGGAGGAAACCGACGCTGAGTTCCTTCGCCGGACATTGGAGAAAAAGGACAAAGAGGCTGCTGAACAAGCGGCTAATATACAGCGCATGGGCCTTCTCTTCCAAGATATGATAGGAATGATGATCCAACAGGACCTACCCGCTGAAGATCCCCCAATCGTTCTGGAAGATGACCGAGGAGAAACGTCAAATCCACCACCAGCCCTCTCTACTGCCAAGGAGGAGACGATCTCTAAAGCTGACTTGGCCGACTACATAGCCCAGCAAATCCGGGTCCATCATGCGACTGAGGCAGCTGGTCAAGTCGTGAAAATGGGGCGGCCGTATCCAAGATGGTACGATCAAATCAAATACCCGCAAGGCTATACGATACCGAAATTCCATGTGTATAAGGGGACCGACAATCCTCATCAACACGTCGCCCAGTTCCGGGCCCTCTGCGGTAACACCGGCGGTGACGATAAACTGTTGCTCCGCCAGTTCGTGGGCAGCTTATCAGAAACAGCGTTCGAATGGTATTCGGAACTCCCGAACGATTCTATCAAAACGTTCGCTGAAATGGAATTGTTATTCACTCAGCGATTCGCGAGTGCCAGCGAATGCACTCCAATGACTGCTTTGATTAACGCCAGGGTAAAACCAGGCGAAACCTGGGTCCAGTATGCTATACGCTGGCGGAATTTGTGGTCGAGATGCAAGCAACGCATTGAGGAAGCACCCGCAGTGGGCATGTTCGTGGGAACCCTAGACCCCCACGCAACTATCTCCCAGTTTATGATGTTCTTTAAGCCAACCACATTCCAGGCTTTAATCGACAAGTTGGCTCAGATGGACCAGATGGGTCATAGACCACCTGCCCCGAAGCCAGAACCTCGGAATGACAAGGGTAAAGGAAGGGCAACTTTTGTCGCGAATGCCCAACAGCAACCCGACGCCCCGAAATCGGCAGATCAATTGGAAGAAAGACGCCGATATTATAACGAAAAGATGAAGCGTCCCTACTCGTTCCCACGAGACAAGACGAAACGGTTATTTGAGCTGGCAATACGCAACAGACTTATAAACCTACCAAATCCAAGGCGACCGCCACAACCCACTGAGGTGAATAACCCTAACTACTGCCCTTACCATCAAACGGTAAGTCATCCGATTGAAGATTGCTTCGTCTTCAAAGGATGGATTGAAGATCAATACCTCCAGGGGAAGTTTGTACTGTCCGAAAAGTGGAAGGTGAACCCACCACAACCGCATATTCCTAAGAAAGCAGATACACCGGGGGCAACCTGCTCCTTTATTGAAGAAGCTCCATGGGAAGTCGTACTATCAACTAAAACCAAAAGGATGCTGA
The DNA here is from genome assembly GCA_030015575.1 of Agapanthus africanus. NCBI lineage: Eukaryota > Viridiplantae > Streptophyta > Magnoliopsida > Asparagales > Amaryllidaceae > Agapanthus > Agapanthus africanus. Next base: position 176,294,416 of record CM057339.1, on the reverse strand, counting down.
AAGACCTTCATGCGTGCCCTGCAATCGAATGGAAGGACCCTCTTGAACCTCAAATTATCGAAGGGATGCTGAGGCCCCGCCCAACTATGAAGACTCATGATAAAGATCCAAATACTCACGCCCAGCCGTCAAAAGCATCGAAGAAGAAGAAGAAGAAATCCAAGAAGCCCGCGAGGCTTGGAGACGAGCGCACGAAATTGCAGAAGCAAATCGACGCGCTGGAAGAATATAATCAGAAGGCGCGAACTCCTGTCACACAGCGAGAATTCCTCGATCACACCTTTCAAGACGAAGATGATGAAGAGAGCTCATCGGATGAATCCGAAGAGTATGTGGCAAGTTGTAACGTAATCTCCCACTCGCTTACCGATGGCGAGAAAGCTCTTGACACCAAGAAGCCGGAGGCAAAGCCCGAACCAGAGCATGCGAGGCTGACAACTGATATGATCAATGCCTTCTTAGACGAGATTCGTCTAAAAAGTAAAGCGGATCAGGAGCGTGAGAAGGCAGCATCAGAAGGAACCAAATGCGGGCGACTGAACGAAAGAGTTGAGCTACCCCTGCCAGAACGAAAGGCGTCCGAAATGGACAGGAAGATATTCAAGACAAGGAAAAGGTTCGCCGAAGCCATGTCAATGAGAATGAAGCTACCACCTTCGGAAGGAAATAGGCACGATGGGGCGGAAAGGCACCCTGACTATTGCGCATATCATCGGAAAATCTCACACCCCATAGAGGAATGCGACGCCTTTAAGATATGGTGGCAAGGGTATGTTGCTCGTCGGCAACATTGTAAGCGCATGAAACGCAAGATCCGTCGGGAGCAAAGAAGCACTGTCGACGGGCTCAACAGAATTACTGGCAACTGTTATATGGCTCATGCCGAGGGGTCGCAAGTTCTCACCTTTGGGAGCGACTCTGATGAAGAAGTGACTCTGGGCCCTCTCTTTGAAGAATCCGCGTTAGGGAAAGATGAGGAATCAGAAGCCTGCGGAAACACTCAACTGCGCAATCGCACACTCCCAGAAAAGAATCTCGGGCCTACGAACAGAAAAGATAAGGGAAAGGAAAAGGTCACCGAAGATATCACTTTGGATGACCAAGTCGCGAAAGAACTGGCTGCCAAAGACCCTCCTAGGAGAAGTAAAGTGGACTATAACATCCTCGCGCATCTAAGGAAGCTACCTTCTCAGCTTAGCATTCTCGACGCCCTCCTATTATCAAAAGAAGCACGGGACTCACTAATTAAGGCATTACAAGAACCTGAGCAATTCCAAGCCTTTCTCGCCACTGAAAAGATGAAGGACGAACTGGAGGAAGTGCATACGGCCGACGTCACTTTCGGTGATGAAGACCTCCTTCTCGGGACGTGCGATCATAACCGTCCCCTATATGTCTCCGGATACTGCCATGACATCAAGATAGGCAAGATCCTGGTGGATAATGGATCCTCCGTCAATCTCCTTAATGTTCGGGTGTTGAAGGAAATCTGCATGAGTGTGCAACATCTCGCTCGGGACAAAATTACTATCTCCGGTTTCGACTCACAATCGTCACGGACTCTCGGGTCCGTGATACTAACGTTACACTTCGGGCTTCTCGTCACAGACATCAAATTCCATGTCATTGACGCCAAGACCTGCTACAATGCCTTGCTCGGCCGTCCTTGGCTACACGAGTACAACATCATCTCTTCTACACAACATCAGTGTATGAAGTACTTTAAAGATGGTTTCGAGTATACTGTAACGGGTGAGTTGAACCCATTTTCCGTGAACGAAGTCCGCAAATACGAGGATGCGAAATACTTTTTGCCAGACTTCGAAGATACAGAAAGGTGTCGCAACTCGGAGAACAAAGCCGCCGCCACCATCCCTGTTTTCGGAAGCGATACCGAAGAAGAGGAAGAGATAGTTTATACAGGGCCATCTCAACGCAACAACCGGAGGACGCCCGCCCCCATACTGGTCTTCGGAAGTGATTCAGAAGATGAGGTCAATGCCGTATTCTCCAATCGGCTTTCAATGCAGGCACCCCTTGGCGATGGCCACAGTTTGCAAATCACCATGGTACCGCGAGAACACTACAAGGATCTCGACACGCTTCAAGCTCACAGTGTGCAGGACCTGCAGACGTTTTACGTCCCTCCCAGGAGTAGGGGTGAGAAGGTGATCCTATTCTACCGATCCTCAGAGTCGAAAATAGAGAAAGAGATCTGGCATGGCGCAGATACTACGTGCGACAGACTCCAACCCATCCGTCTGCCCAGATACTATACAAATGGATTAAAGAAGCTATTGAAGCGCCAAGGAGTACCCTTAAAAAAAACTGTTCGACAGGCTCGGTTCTACAACAGGATTTGGGATGTCCCTGGAACCCAACGCAAATTGCCCAACGGGAAAATGGAGACACTTGGGCTTGGATACGCGAGAACCGGAAAACGAGAGCGGGCCCACAGCAGCTACGCTATATATACCTTTGATGAAGAAGAGGACGCCCTGTCAGGAGATGCCGATCCCTCATCAAAACCAGACCCTGCGATTGAAGCACCAAGTCCGTCGTTGGAAGAACAAACGGGCAAGCCTATAAGGAAAGGGGGTCAGAAAGCTCGGGAAGACCACAACCGCGAAACGGCCATCTATGAGAAGGCCAGGACGCAACGTCTATTTCAACAGATTGCAAAAGAAAAAGATGTTCATCCTTGTCAACCCCTCATGCGAAAGGCCCAATGCGGAGACGGAAATAAGTCGAGAAGCGGAAGGAAGAGCCGACAACAACGACGCAGGATTAGAGGGTTACGTGATCGGGTACTGCACAGCTCGGATTCGCTCTTCATAGAAAAGATGAGTCGAGCGTACTCCTTCCCCCGAGACAAGACGGAAAGGTTACTCAAGCTCGCCCTAAAACATCAGATGATCACGCTTCCAGAGTCTAGCCATCCTGAACAAGCTAATAAGGCCTCTCGCTCGGGCTATTGCTCTTATCACCGAGCCATAGGACATCCTACCGAAGACTGCTTCACCTTCAAGAACTGGGTCGAGGACCAGTACCGACGGGGCAGATTCGCTTTATCCAACAGCTGGAAGGTAACACCGCCACAAAAGCATGAACCTAAGGCCGCAAGATCGAAACCGGATCCACCTCAGTCCCGGAAGCGGATTCGCGCCTGTTATACGATTACGATATTAAAAGAAGAGCCCGAGAACATAGATGACCTTCCCCAATGCTTTGAGAACGGCGATGATGAGGTGATCTCAGAATTCCCGCCCGCTCCGAAAGAACTGGAAGATGGTATACATACTACGGCAGATAACCTCAGGAAGATTGAGTTGGGATCGGCAGATGACCCGCGACCGACATTCGTCAGCGAGCTACTCTCTGAAGAAAAGGTGGCCGTGTTAAAAAACGTGCTACTACGGCATAAAGACTGCTTCGCGTGGAACTACTCCGAGATGCCAGGATTAGATCCAGAGGTCGCTGTGCATAGATTAACAATATCCCCAGATATCAAGCCAGTCAAGCAGGCACCAAGAAGGATATGACTCGAGCTGGAGATGAGCATCAACGCCGAAGTCAAAAAGCTGATCGATTCTGGATTCATTCAAGAAGTCCAATATCCCGATTGGATCGCCAATATCGTCCCAGTAATGAAAAAGAATGGGACGGTACGCATATGCGTGGATTTCAGGGATCTCAATAAAGCCTGTCCAAAGGATGATTTCCCAGTACCGGTAACCGAGCTAATGATAGATAACACGTCCACTCACGAGGTTTTCTCCTTCATGGACGGTTCGTCAGGATACAATCAGATAAAGATGCATCCCGAAGACCAGAAGCACACCGCTTTCCGAACCCCTTTGGGTATATTCTGCTACAGGGTCATGCCCTTTGGTCTAAAGAACGCTGGCGCTACCTATCAAAGGGCCATGACAAAGATCTTCGACGACCTCATACATGACATTGTCGAGTGCTATATCGACGACCTCGTAGTGAAGAGCATGTCATACGAAAAGCATCTAGATCACCTGGAGACTGTGTTTCAACGCCTCCGGCAATATAATTTGAAAATGAATCCCCTCAAATGCGCGTTCGGAGTCTCCTCGGGCAAATTCCTGGGATTCATCATTCGGCACCGAGGTATTGAAGTAGATCCGTCAAAGATTAAAGCAATCATGGAGATGCCTCCGCCCAGAACCCTCAAACAGTTGCGGTCCCTCCAAGGGAAGCTCGCGTACATCCGGCGATTTATCGCCAACCTTTCAGGCAAATGCCGCCCCTACAGTCACCTGATGAAGAAGGGAACCCCATTCGTCTGGGATCAAAAATGCCAAGGTGCACTAGAAGAGATCAAGCAGTACCTGCAGAACCCGCCGGTTTTAGCTGCGCCGGTCAAGGGAAAACCCCTCATTCTTTATACAACCGCCCTCGAAGGTTCCTTGGGCGCACTATGGGCGCAAGAGAACGATCAGGGGAAAGAGAAAGCACTCTACTACTTAAGTCGAGTTCTACTGGGGGCAGAAAGCAATTACTCTCCCATCGAAAAACATTGCTTGGTGTTAATCTTCGCGATAACAAAGCTCAGGCACTATGCGTTGGCACACGAAGTCTGCCTCATCTCGAAGGTGGACCCTCTTAAATACTTGATGTCAAAAGCCATATTGACGGGACGACTCGCTAAATGGGCCCTGCTCTTGATGGAGTTCTCGATAACATATCAACCTCTCAAGGCAGTGAAAGGCCAGGCCATCGCCGATACCCTCGCTGAGCACCCGATACCGGCCGATTCTCCTTTGAATTGTGACTTGCCGGACGAGCATGCATTTGATGCGATTAGCGGTGGAAGCACCCGATGGGAACTCTATTTCGATGGAGCGTCCTCCGTAAAGAAACAAAAGCAAGGTATCCCAATGATCAAGTCAGGGATAGGCCTCATCTTTGCAACTCCATAAGGAGGGATAATGCGCTTCGCCTTCTTCTTAACAGAGCCGAGGACAAACAATGAAGCTGAATACGAAGCTCTGATAGCAGGCCTCGAACTTGCCATCGACATGGGAATTGAAGACCTCCTTATATATGGGGATTCTCAGCTGGTCGTTAGCCAAGTTAATGGTGACTACCAAACGTGCAAGCCGGAGTTGGTGAGATACGGAGGAAAGGTGCAACAACTGTTGACCCAAATTCCCTCCTACACTTTGGAGAACATACCACGCGCGGAAAACAGCAAAGCAGACGCATTGGCTAAGCTTGCTAAAGAACTGGCTGACGAGAACCTCGATGATGTCAGAATCGTGGTATAAAGCCGTCGAGTGCTCACCCCCGCAGAAATACCTCCGGAATTATATAAAGAGGGAGCAACTGAGCAGACAACCCTACAAATAAAAGACCAAGAGAAGGCCGAGGACTGGAGGGAAGTCTTCATAGACTACTTTAAGTCCCGCCGAATGCCCAAAGAAGCGTCCTCAAGACATCAGCTTATGAAACGAGCTCTATCTTTCGCTCTCGTCAACGATACCCTATACAAGAGATCGTTTGATTCCCTATGGCTGAGATGCTTAGGATCTGACGAAGCAGAAAGAGTCATTCAGGAAGTTCATGACGGACTTTGCGGTTCTCACCAAGCAGGCCCGAAGATGAAGTTAAAGATTAAACGAATGGGCTACTACTGGCCCACGATGATCCAGGACTGCCTCGAGTATGCGAAGCAATGCCACTCATTCCAGATTCATGGAGACTTCATCCACCAACATACGAATCCGCTACACCCAACGGTGGCCAGCTGGCCATTCGAGATGTGGGGGACTGACATAGTCGGCCCCATTGAGCCGGCATCATCTCGGGGACATCGTTTTATCCTGGCGACAACTGATTACTTCTCCAAATGGGCAGAAGCAGTACCACTGAGGGAAGTGAAGACGGAGAATATCCTCCATTTCTTCAAGACGCACGTCATCTATCGGTTTGGAACCCCACGGCGGATTATCTCCGATAACGGGCCAGCCTACAGAAGCCATAAGATTAGCCGCTTCGCGCAACAGCACAATATAGGTTGGAGGTATTCTTCAGTTTACAACCCACGAGCCAACGGTCTGGCCGAGGCCTTCAATAAGACCTTGACGAAGATCATAAAAAAGACTGTTTCCCGGAATAAGAGAGACTGGCACGAAAGGCTGCAAGAAGCCCTTTGGGCTTATCGAACTACATTCAAGACGGCCACGAACACGACACCGTACGCATTGGTATTTGGGACGGAAGCAGTGCTCCCCCTCGAAATAGAGTTACCCTCTCTACGAGTGGCAGTCCACCACGAGCTGACGGACGAAGAAAATGCTCACCTTCGGCTTGAGGAGCTTGATGCCCTCGACGAAACCCGGCTCATAGCGCAACAACATCTGGAAGCCTACAAAGCAAAGATGACGCGCTCGTACGAAAGATTGACCAGGCCGAGGAAATTCCAACAAGGCGAACTCGTGCTAGTGGTCAAAAGACCTATGATCCCCAATCGTGCCAAGCGGGGGAAATTTGTGCCAAACTACGAAGGCCCTTACATCATAGACAAGGTCTACCAGGGTGGAGCCTATCTACTCGTGGACATGCACGGTGAAAGACCTTTCAGGCCAATAAACGGCCGTTTCTTAAAGAAATACTACGCTTAATGAGCCATAGCCTGGGTCAATGATAGATGACGACGACTATGTCCGCTCGCTATCTTCCTAGGCTTAGACTTTACAAGCAGTGGCTGGCCCTCCCATAACGACGGACCGAAACGTCCTTAAACTATCGACGGACCGAAACGTCCTTAAACTAACAACGGACCGAAATGTCCTTAAACTAACGATGGACCGAAACGTCCTTAAAACTAACGACGGACCGAAACGTCCTTAAAACTATCCACGGACCGAAACCTCCTTAAACTAGCGACGGACCGAAACGTCCCTAAAACTACTACCGCAGCATCGTCAGGCTGACAAAAAAAAAATATAAAAAAAAATTATAAAAAAAACGGTATGTCCATAAGCAAAAGGGGCACGGATGAAAACCCGAAAGGGCTCCGTGAGTAAAAATAGCAGGACTACCGGCGAGTGTTTGTGAAAACCTGAAAGGGCGCAACCTCGTTAAAAGACACTTACAAGATCCTCTCGACCTTGTAAGGAGAAACCACCCGCGTGAGATCCTTACGACTCACAAAGGAGTAACACACTTAGGGATCCCCACGATTCCTAAGGAGAAAATACGCTTACGAGAGCCTCACATCTTGTAAGGAGAACTCTCTTATGGGACCCTCACGGCTCAAAAGACTCGAAAGTCTTAAGTTACAGAAACCTAAAGCTGTTCTTAAGCAAATCCTCCACAACCCTCGATACTGCCCTACAAGCGGCTCATACTGACCCTTGTATACAATCCACGGGCGCGAATAAACATTTCCCCAGCAAAGTCCAACCCTTGTAGGTCCTCTCGACCCAGGGAAGGAAGCCCTCTTGTAGGATCCTTACGACTTACAGAGGAACACACGCTTAGGAATCCTCACGATCCCTAAGGAGAAAACACACCTGCAAGATCCTCACGACTTGTAGGGAGAAATACCTTTGTGAGACCCTTACGGCTCATAAAGTCAAAAGCCTTGGTCGACGGGACCCTTAACTCTGTTTGCTGAACCACCTTTGTTCGTCATCAATAAAGGCAGATGATGATTCGCCTCTGGCAAAATTCCAGTTGTGGCGATGCTGATGCCGAAATCGGTACCTTAAATCCAGACTGGCAGCGAAAAAGCTAGCAAGCCACGCATGCCTACAAAATAGCCGAAATGACGGGGCAATCACGACCTTCGTGATATAAAAAGCTGAAATGATAGAGCATCGCGGAAAAAGGAATAAAGTAAAAGTGAAATCCTCGCCCTACAGGTGATGTTACATCTACCCCTGTATACAATCCAGGGGCGCAAACAGAGAAGGGACCATACTTCCTCCCCAGGCTTCATCATAAGGAGAAGCTAAATCTCGACGGGCCGCAAGCGACCTAGAGATCATCCCAACATTCGTCTCGTAACGACGGACATAACTTCAAGCGGAGCGGAACAGCGGCAACTCCCAGTTCCATGGCTCGGTGGTATACATATCGCCAACAGTCAAACCTCCATCCCGTGAAATGCGGATACAATCAGCAAACTTCCTGGTCACGTAGAACGCGGATAATGTCACTCTTTGACCCCATGGAAAACGTCCAGAGTGGATCCTGGTCCTCGCAGAGCATGGCAGTGAACCCATGTGAAGCATCCAGAGCGGAGCCTAGTCCTCGCCTAACGCGGCAGTGAACCCGTGTGAAGCATCTAGTGCAAACTTCCTGGTCATGTCGAACGCGGATAATGTCACTCTTTGACCCCGTGGAAAACGTCCAGAGCGGATCCTGGTCCTCGCAGAGCATGGCAGCGAACCCATGTGAAGCATCCAGAGCGGAGCCTAGTCCTCGCCAAGCACGGCAGTGAACCCGTGTGAAGCATCTAGTGCAAACTTCCTGGTCATGTCGAACGCGGATAATGTCACTCTTTGACCCCGTGGAAAACGTCCAGAGCGGATCCTGGTCCTCGCAGAGCATGGCAGTGAACCCATGTGAAGCATCCAGAGCGGAGCCTAGTCCTCGCCGAGCACGGCAGTGAACCCGTGTGAAGCATCTAGTGCAAACTTCCTGGTTACGTGGAACGCGGATAACGTCACTCTTTGACCCCACGGAAAACGTCCAGAGCGGATCCTGGTCCTCGCAGAGCACGGCAGTGAACCTGTGTGAAGCATCCAGAGCGGAGCCTAGTCCTCGCCTAACACGACAGTGAACCCGTGTGAAGCATCTAGCGCAAACTTCCTGGTTACGTGGAACGCGGATAATGTCACTCTTTGACCCCGTGGAAAACGTCCAGAGCGGATCCTGGTCCTCGCAGAGCATGGCAGTGAACCCATGCGAAGCATCCAGAGCGGAGCCTAGTCCTCGCCTAACACGGCAGTGAACCCGTGTGAAGCATCTAGCGCAAACTTCCTGGTTACGTGCGACGCGGATAACGTCACTCTTTGACCCCGCGGAAAACGCCCAGAGCGGAGCCTGGTCCTCGCCGAGCACGGCAGTGAACCCGTGTGAAGCATCCAGAGCAAATACCGGACTGTGGAGTCCTTAAAATCCACGGACTATGACGTCCTTAACCTCGACCGCGATGTCTTAAAACTAACGATCAACCCCCCCGATTCCCTACGGATACCGCCTTGGTTTAAGGGTACATCTCTTCACTCCTTTGATACCTGGCGTTGTAATTCCTCAACGTTTTCAAAGAGGTGAAGGGTCCCTGCAACCAAACATCGGACTGTGGAGTCCCTAAATCCACGGACTATGAGGTCCTTAACCTCGACCGCGATGTCTTAAAACTAACATCGGACTGTGGAGTCCCTAAATCCACGGACTATGAGGTCCTTAACCTCGACCGCGATGTCTTAAAACTAACATCGGACTGTGGAGTCCCTAAATCCACGGACTATGAGGTCCTTAACCTTGACCGTGACGTCTTTAAACTACAATACCCGGAGCAGCCTCTGACCCTGTGAAACACGGATAAGGGCGACCACATTCAGCACTTGCAGGTCCTCACGACCTGTAGGGAAGAAAAAACTCTCTTGTGAGATCCTTACGACTCTCAAGGGAAAACCCGCTTAAGAATCCTCACGATTCTTAAGAAGAACTTACACCTATGGGATCCTCTCGACCTGTAGGGAGAAAAACTCTTTATGAGACCTTCGTGGCTCATAAAATGCAAAGGTCTTAGGAAGCAGATCTTAACCCTGAACCCTAAGCCATTGCTGTCCTGTAAGAAGATCGAGATAGAATATCCGCAGAATGCATTCAATAAAAAGGGGACACACCATTGAGAAGAAAAATGTATCTTTTATTCATAGACCAAAATGGATACAAAATACAATTCATGAAAGAAACAAAAAGGAAGATACTCTTATCCGTGAGTATGTACAAAAAAAAGGGGAGAAAAGATACAAGTCCTTAAGCCGACGGGCGGTGCAATAATTTCACCAGCTCATCGTTCTGTTGCTGAGCCACGGCTTCATGACGCAAGATCTCCAGAAGGCGAGCCTCCGCCTGAGCTTGTTGGGCCTGATATGAAGCAAGCCGGGCTTCAAGCTCTTTCTCAGTGGCCTTGTGAGCCTCAACCCTCTCACGAGTAAACGTAGCGGCTTTATCAAGAGCCACCACCTCCTTGATAGACTCCTGAAGCACCCGCCAAAGTTCATACGCTTTGTTGGCTTTAGCGGTGAGGTTGGCTTGAAGCTCGCCCAACGCTTTGGAGGCTAGCTCCCTCTCCGAGAACTTACGGCCAAGTCTCTTCTCACATGACGTCATGTTTGCCGCACATCGTGCTATCAGACCTCGCAACTCCGCTTTTGCAGCCACGGCTTCCGAGGAAAGTCGAGAACATTCAAGAGCATACAAACAAGCCTCCACCTTTCTACAGAACTCCACCCAGACCCGCACCACCTCCTCGCTATGATAGGTGGCGAGAAAAGGAAGAGAGCCGTTGGCTTCAGCGGCAAACGCTTCAGATGTGGTCGCACTACCAGCACGGAGCTCCTCGACGAAAGAAGATAGGGAGAGAAGGCTCAATTGGGCCAAGCGTTCTGAAGCCCGCAAAGCGTAGGGGCCGGGCGGCGTCACAATGCGCGATTCCAAAGCCATGGAGACCGGCAGGGCTGTTCAAGTTTGGCAAATGTTGGTGAAACTCTTAAAACACAGAACGAACGGGACTATAATAAAATGTCACTCACCGACAGTCATGCAAGTAGGAGCTGAAGGTTCCCCTGGCCCTTCAACGACCTCGACCTCATCGTCGGCTTCCAAAACTAGAAGAGACATCAACGTCATTTCGCAAAAATAGTAACAAGGCTATGGTAAAAAAAAAATGGCGAATGACACTAACCTTGCCCAGAGGAAAGGACAATACGCTGAGGAGGGATCGCCTGCGGAGCTGCCATCTCCAATAAACGCTGAAATGATTGACGAGGCGACAGATCCGCGATCGTGGCTGCCAAACCGCGCAATTCTGTGAAAGATAAAAGATTTCAGACTATGAAGGGGTTACTAAATTAAAACACAGAGGGATACCTTCAACACTCCTCCCATTCTGAGCCGGGGGGATAGCGGCCTCAACGGTCTCCGCCGCGACCTCAGGCTCCAACAAAGGGAGAGTAGTCCCGACTACCTCGCTTCCAGCCTTTGGGCCACCCTCAGCAAGAGTCATCGGGATGGCGGCCTCCAGGAGAGCATCCCCCAAAGGGGCAGACACTCCCTGATCGAGAACCGCCACTGGAGGTTCTATCATGAGAGGAGCAGCCTCGTCAACTCTCTCCATATCCGGCAAAGCTTCATTAAGAACTTCGGCGGGCTTCAGCTTTAATGGGCCAGTAGGGAGCTCCCCCAACATCGAAGATTCTGCACGATTCAAATAAAAATAATGATACATACCCACGAGCATAAATAATCGAAAAGACTACAAAAGAAGCACAGCGTACCTATACGCAAAGAAGCCATCAACATGGCTTCTTCAAGCCGCTTCTCCTTCTCAAGGAGATAAGCTCGCCGAGGTTCAAGGGTAGACTCATGACCGCCGGTCCATAAAGAAAGTGCATCAGCTGCATCTTCTGAAGCGACCTGCTTCAAAGCCCTTTCCCCCCATTCCTCCAAAGGGCCGATAAATCGCCGCCGAATCCACGAAGGGTCTTCGTAAAAGATTACAGCGGGATAAGACTTCTTCGGAACCTTGGCATTTTGGGACGGGTCTTTCGAACGCCGTAAGGCCTCAGCCAGTTGTGCAGCCTCCTCGTCAGCCGAACTCGGGAAGAGAAGCCCAGTGTCTGACTCTTGCAAGGCCAAGGGTTCGTCTTCAAGGATAGGCTCAGATCCCACCACAGAATCAAGCGGGGTAGTAGCCACTTTCCTCCGTCGTTTAGACCCAGAGCCGGTCGCTGAAGATGACCGCTTCCTCCCTCGCGAAGCCTTAGGGCGACGCTGGCCCATATCGCCTTCAACGCCCTCGTCCCTGTTACTTTCGCCTGGTGCCACAACCAAGGACGACGTCGACGTCGTCGACGCCGCGGGGGGCGGTGCCGCCACCGGCAGAGGTGCTACTACTGGAGCCCGTCTACCTCACGGTCGGGAACCCAAGGGCATACCAGCGGTCGGAGTAAGGTCTACCCCCGAATCCCCCGGAATGAGGGCAGCACCAATCTCCCTCAAAGGGAAGCGGACTGGAACCCTTGGTCGCAACTCAACTCTCGTGACCTGAGGAGGGGCGTCATGACCAAGAAGAACCCTTCTTTCTTCAGCAATAATTGGGGTGACCCGATGAAGATACCAGCCTGTAAATGCACCCACGCATCGAGGGATGTACTCGGCTTCGGGGAACATGAAATGAGAGCCGGTGTTCAGCCTCATGAAATGATGGGCGGCATCACGAACAGCATCGAGCGAAGGAATTGGAGCGATCATAAAGGCCTCAAAAGGAACACCCTGGTCATATCCGAGCTGACGGGCAAATCGATGAGGATTGTACCGCATAAAAAGAGCTGCACTATCCTGGCGAAACACCAAGTAGCCCGGTCTAATTGAATACAAGTGTGTGGCCTCTCGGGGTTTCAGAGAAGGCGCGTTATCCTTTGACTGGTCCTAAAGTTGCTGAACAGGACCCGAAGGAGAAGACAGAATCCGATCGTTAAAAGCTAACCCGCCGGCGGTGGCGTGAGGGGAAATCAGCACCCGAATAGTCCCAAATTGAGTTGGATCGGCAGCAGAAGCACCTACCAATCGCATAAGTCGCGGGAAGGTATAGGCGTCGTAAAAAGCAGGCCTCTGATGCATAGCAAAAGACCCCAGCACATGCATTTCGATCCACGACGTGAAATAGTGAAGAGAAAAGTTCACTACGTCCACGCCAGGCGTAGAGGTGTTAGCCGCAGTGCCCAATCCATTATAGAGGTGCGCCAGGGCCGGGATGCCAATGGCCAATCACAACCCCTCAGCAATACGATGCGCCGGGTAGATGACCGAGGCTCTCATGAAGCGGCGATGCATGGGGATAACGAACCAACTTAGCCAGACGCTAATAAACCCCACAAAGAACGTCTCCTCGTCCATACCTGGGGAAGCAATGGATTCAAAAGGGATCGGCGATATGATAGGGATGTAATACTGAGGTAGATCTGATTCGTTGGTCGGCAACCTCTTTGGACCAAACCCAAAGGGGTCCCCAATGTTGGCAGACTTCGGGGCTGTCTTCGGTAAAGCGTCCTCGCGAATGAAACGAACAATGAAGCTCTTGAAAGTAACGCCTTGCTCCTCAGATTCGGCGAACAATCGATCAAAAATGCCTAGGGCCCTAATTAAACTAGGGCGCTTGTGTCGAACAGCATTCTCAGCAGATAAGCCGTCAACTGGGGCGGGCTCGGGTTCAAAAACGTACTCGTCAGGGGGCAGCAACTCCTCATACATATTACCCCTTATCGGCAACCCCGAGATATCATAAAATTCGGCTAAAGAAATCGAAACCTCGCGATCTCCCAGAAGAAAAGTATTAGTGGGAAGATTCCACTGGTTCAAAAACGCCTTGACCCACCAGGCATGCGGGGACTTGTAATGGAATAGCGACGCGTATACGGCCTGATAAAGCCCGACTTTCTGCAATCGCGCCCGATGGGCAGAAAGGATGTAGCGAGCCCAGAGAAGGTAGCCCGTAGGATGCCTGAGAGTGAGCCCTATCTTATAAATCTGCCCCCACGGGTGGGCCTCACCCTGGCAGATGCGCCGTCCCAAGATGTCTATAGCTGGGATCGGATGGTTTGGAATGCCGGTCGTCGAAGGCTCCAGCCTCCCCGTTGGAGTCCAGTTGGGCATTTCCACGGCAAAAGCTGTCCTTGGAGGATCCATCGGTAAAAATGGGAAAGTGGGCTCCGTTGGCACCGCGCAAAGAAAGCTCCTGCGACCTTGAATAATCTGACTGTACCAAGGTCCCCATTGAAGAAGGTTGGCGCAGTCCGGGTCATGGGCCCTAATCATCGCCATCGCCTCTTCATCAGACGGTGACTGAGGAAAGGCCGCCTCCGAGCGAGAGAAAGGAAAGCGTGGAGCAGAAGCCATCACACCTGAAACCCAATAAAGGGAGACCGTTAGAAGAAAAGTCGGCAATGTACACTCATGCATGAACATGAAGACTAGTTAAAGAAAGCAACAGCAGGGTTTCTTGGGACCGTTGACCACAAAACATGTGGGCCCCACAGAATCCGGATGACGGCTCATTAATAATAAGGCCAAAACGTTACAATAAAACAAAGGGAATATCCTCATTTAATAAAAGGTGGTAACCATGCATATTCCCCTCAACAAGATCTGTCTAGGACTCTACAACAAACCCAACAAAATCAAAGGAATTAAATTCCCACAGAAGACATCATTACAAAATCCCCATCGCATTAATTGCAGAAGAACAGCCTCGGGCCAAGAGACCCCAAGGAGCCTCTGGGTGAAGAAATTGAGTTCTTCATAGGAATTAAATTCCTTATTAGGAAAAAGGAAATTAAATTCCCAGAAATAATTTTGATGGAATTAAAGTCCATGGAGTTGAAACGCTGTCATCATCTCCCCGAAGATCACCTAAACCCTAAGAGATCTACAGTTCGAAGGTTCCCTTTTCTTATGAAAAAACTTGAAGAAAAATGGGTTCTTTGCGAAACCCTTAATATGGATTTGAAATCCAAGGAGTTCTTTTGAAGACGAAGGCGCTTTGGCCGTTCGACATTATTACCTGAGGGAGAGGATCCGTCGACAGAGTTAAACTCTGGGAAATGTTCAAGACAGAGAACTAAGCTCTGGAAGCAAGAATTAAATTCTCAAAGAGGAAATTCTCAGAGGAAGAAGACGAGCAGAGTGAAGGCTCCTATGAAGAGACAGCGGTATTTATAGAAAACAATGGAAACGCTTCATCTCCCAAATCCCTAAATGAATCCAACGGACGCAAGAGGTGACAGCGTCGCACTCACGTGCAGACACGTGAGAACAACGCTGTGGGGGCATTTGTTTCCTGATTTAAAATCAGGAAAACTTCTGTGAAAAGCATCAGAAGAGGGTCACGTGCTTACACGTGACTAGCGGTCACGTGTTGGCACGTGACACCTAAAAACGTCATCAAGGCAAGTTCGATTCCCTGACTACGAAGAAAAAAAGGAAAAGCTTCAAGGAGAGTCACGTGCTCCCACGTGATCAGGGTCACGTGGCGACACGTGACGTTGAAATGCAAGCGTCAAAGGCACGTCGGTTAGCTGACCAAGTCAAAGAAAAGGCTTCAGAAGAAGTCACGTGCTCCCACGTGACCAGGGTCACGTGTTGGCACGTGACGTTCAAGGCAGCAAACGCGTTTTCAGAACAACCAAGGAAAGAGAGTTCAAACAAGGGTCACGTGCTCACACGTGACCAGGGTTCACGTGGTAGCACGTGACGTTTAAGCAGCAATCAGAAGACACAGCGCAGAAGGCTCATTCCAAAGGGGGTCACGTGCTCACACGTGACCATGGGTCACGTGGTCACACGTGACCGGCTTTCAAAGCCCATTTTATCAACAGAATTAAATTCTGAAAGAAATTCAGATCTTTCCAAAGGAAAGCGGTTATCTGGAACCAATCAAATTAAAGATTCAGAGGTCATCTATTTATGGAAAATCTCGGGTTTGGAAAGATTTCCCCCTTAAATCTAACCAAAATAAAAAGGGAGAATCTCTGGATTTGAAATCTAACGGTGAATAAAATTCACCTAATAATCCAAAGGTCCAGAACGAATGGAGGATGCAAATCAAATCTCTCAATGAAGATTCGTCACAAAACTAATTTATTCGGCTGCTTCTCCTATAAATAGGAAGGAAGAGATACAAACAGAGATACATGCGCAGAGGAAGAAAAAAGGAGGAGAGCTTTGATACTTTGAAAAGACTTGGATCTTCTACAAAAACCCTAGGTAAGAAAGGGAAGGCCTTTTTGAAAGAAGGGGAATTTAATTCTCAACAGAGTTTAACTCTGATACATAAAACAGAAGAGCATATTTCTTCTCTCTTTGATAGAGGATCTGCAAAGTGCACATCTCCCCTTAAGGTTGAGAATTTAATTCTCAATGGGTCGAGATCCTGCCATGCAGATCCAAAACATAGAGAAGGAATGCAAGCATGAGAATTTAATTCTCACAGAACTATAGGAATTTAATTCCTTTAAGATAAAAGTAGGGCTTGACCCTGTATCATGGGAATTTAATTCCTTCAAAATAAAAAGAAACAGGGTTTAACCCTAATTAAGAACTTAGTTCTGTTGAAACAACGGGAATTCAATTCCTCTAATCATAATCTAACAGGGACTGGAAGTTTAATTCCTTAAAAAAGCTTTTATTAGGGTTTAACCCTATTCAGCCCTCCACATAAATGAGGAATTTAATGCCTACAGAAGATTCAGGGTTCGATCCTACTCCAGAATATAAGTCTCCAAAAGGAAGTAGGAATTTAATTCCTTTGAAAATTAAAGCCCGAGGAATTTAATTCCTGGAAAAAAAAAGATCAACAGATCCTCTAAAAACGACATACATAGAGGCAGGGTCACGTGTTACCACGTGACCCCCCCAAAGAGATCTACAGAAAGTCCCTTTGAGGCAGCACCCCACGTGATCCACGTGACCCTTGATAGAAGTTCTAATACATAGGCATTTGAATGCCCATCACGTGATGGCACGTGATACTCTGAAAGACGCGATAATTTCAGCAGAACAAACGAAGGGAGGGCGCTCTTACGTGCTGCCACGTGACCCCTCTTGCCTTAGTGTTTAACACTAAATTAAAACTCTCAAACCCAGTGTTAAAACACTGTTGGGCCTTAGCATTCAACACTGATTAAAAAAAAAGGGCCTTATTTGCAGTATTCAACATTGAGCTGTTTTAGTGTTTAACACTAATTTGAAAAGCCTTGTTGCTGGTGTTTAACACCAATTATCTCTTAGTGTTAAACACTAACTTGTCAATCTTATCCCCAGTGTTCAACACTGATTGCTCTGAAGTGTTTAACACTAGTCTTCGGCCCAATTGGCTAAAGGGATAGAGGCAAAGCCTCTCCCTCAATGGACCAACAAGAAATCAATATTCCAGACATGATTGGACTTAGCCCAAGCTGGCCATAAGTCCTCAATTCGTGATTAACCGGGCCAATGGGCTCATAACATAATTAATCAGTCTTGACCCCAAATTGGGCCAGGGACTACTCAAGCCACTTCGGTTCTAGGGTACATCTCTTCACTCCTTTGATACTTGGCATTGTAATCCCTCAATGTCTTCAAAGAGGTGACGGGTCCCGACGACCACCGATGATATGGACTGTGGGGTCCTTAAACCCATGTCTAAATGCAAAATTCCTGGCCACGTGGAACGCGGATAACGTCACTCTTTGACCCCGCGGAAAACGTCCAGAGCGGAGCCTAGTCCTCGCCGAACATGGCAGTGAACCCGTGTGAAGCATCTAGTGCAAAATTCCTGGTTACGTGGAACGTGGATAACGTCACTCTTTGACCCCACGGAAAACGCCCAGAGCGGAGCCTGGTCCTCGCCAAGCACGGCAGTGAACCCGTGTGAAGCATCCAGAGCACATACCGGACTGTGGAGTCCTTAAACCCATGGACTATGACGTCCTTAACCTTGACCGAGATGTCTTTAAACTACCCATGGACCGCAATGTCCTTAAACTACCCATGGACCACAATGTCCTTAAACTAGAACCATAGAGCCTCCATATGCTCTTTCGTCGGATCTAAACGGTCCTGTTTAAGTTGATCTTAGCCTCAAAGATGGCTAACGTGTCCTTAAACCTTCAAGCAGACTGGACTATGAATCCCCCTAATTAACTCTGGCTCGAGGGTACATCTCTGAACTCCTCTGACATCCGTCGTTGTAATCCTTCAACGTCGTCAGAGAGGTGACGGGTCCCGACGGTCACACATGCGAGGGACCACTATGTCCTTAAACTGGAACAATGGAGTCCAAACGCTCCTTTGTCGGATCTAAACGATCCCGTTAAGTTGATCTTGGTCTCAAACTAGACTAATGTATCCTTAACGAATGTTCGAGTTGATCTTAGCCTTAAGTATGGCTAACGTGTCCTCAAACCAAACCCCCCCCAAACCCAAATCTAAGATAACACGGATTTGGACTAGTCCATGCCCTACGGGCGACGACATAACTCGGTCTCCGTAAACGATCCACGGGCAGTAAAACATAAAACAAAAACACACGACACGAAGTGACCATCTGGAGAAGGAGAAAGTTGTTACCGCGATGCGGTAGCGTAATTAACTGCAGGGGCTTGCGCCTGCAGGGAAGAGCGTCCCCACAATAAAAAAACCCCTCAAACGAGGGGGAATCTGACGAAGTCTGCTACATCGGACGCATCTGTCTAAACCTCCGATACATGGCGCCATGGATCAACTTGGCATCTTCGGAGAGGTGGACGGATAGCACCTATTGGCATCTGCCCCGAACCTCAGACGAGACGCCCCGACGTCCCGCGTGTCCGTTCGGAGGGGAACAAAGACATATAAAGGGATTTGGAGAGATGGCAAAGAATTATACGGTTACAGTTGTGAATCTAGATAATGGAAGAGGCATTACTAGGAATACCCGGATACCCCATCGAAACATTTCAATGTTTCAGTTTCACTGTGTACTGTTAATAGAAAACTGATTTCCCAATTAGACACTTGCTCCAGGGTATGTATTTACCAGGTATGATTCTCACATCTGTATGGTTTTTACAGATGATGAGTGGGAGTAAGTTATTGGGAATTGGGTTATCATCCTCATTATATCGGAATTCGTTGTAATTGGTGATATTTGAGGAAGTCACCTGGGTTGTTTGCCGGTCGGCAAATATTTGGTTTTGAATATCCGTTGCTATGCACCAATTTCAAATTGATATATCTGTACGTATATTTTTATAGAGTGGGATATACCTTTTTCAAATTATGTCAATGACATTTACCTATATCAGTGGATGGTTAGGTAAGGAGCATTAAACAGCGGTGTAATTCTTCTTAACCATAAGTACAGTTTTCAACCTACGACACGCGGGGAATGAGTTATTAGACTCAAGGGGCCTATACAGAGTATTGTATGTTGTCCAGTGTCCATTTGGACAAAGGGGTTGGTACTCGTACTATATTCTGTTTACTTATGACTTCTCTAGTTCTTAGACATGTGTTTCGTAGAAACACAAGGTCCAAGTTTTGAGAAGTTATAGGTATAAGAATAGAGTAGAGAACCAGGTGTTGCAAGTATCAAGATTCTTCAAGGTGATCGAAGATGTAGATACTTGTGTATGGTATTCAGTTGATAGTAATGATCAAGAGAACTTTCTTCTCTTTCAGGTTACTCATTATTAGAAGCATTCCTAAGTTGAGTAATTCTGATAGGCCTCCTTCCATTTAGTTGACATGCACTGGAGACAGCTGCATGATTTGAATCTGGTTCAATTAAATCAGTGCCTCTATTTCTATATTGGATATAGAACAGTTCATATCTTAACGATGTTAAGGTACGGGGAGTTGTTCGGCTTATGCTTAAAACCAGACTCCGGATAACTCAAGGCATGTTTCTGTAATGGTTGTTTGTGGGTTGACCCGGGCTATGATGAGGGTTGACTTTCTACCATCAGGAAGATCAATAGTGATATTGTTCTTGACTCGCCACAGTTTTAACAAAAATGGATTTTTTCAGAAAACAGTAGTGGGAGTATGGTAGAACTGGAAGTGATTCCAGAACCGCAG
The DNA here is from genome assembly GCA_030015575.1 of Agapanthus africanus. Taxonomy (NCBI): domain Eukaryota; kingdom Viridiplantae; phylum Streptophyta; class Magnoliopsida; order Asparagales; family Amaryllidaceae; genus Agapanthus; species Agapanthus africanus. The sequence continues at coordinate 176,274,547 of CM057339.1, read as the reverse complement.
ACGATTTCTGAAAATTTGATAAGAACCTAAAGATTCATTCTGATTTGACATTCCATTAGCCACTCCGCAGATATGGTGGGTAACCTCAGGTGCTCGAGAGGTACTTCGGTATGCTCAAGGACGGTGGCAGGGAGGTTCTTGTTTACCCAGACTTGCCATTGCTGTTGTTCCAGACTGTGAGACCCGGCAGGAGGATGAGTATAGCGTCGTTCTAAACTAGCTTTAGAAGTGCATGTGTATATGACTCTACCAGAGGGTTGTCGTGGTCAGTGGGAGCAACGGAAGCATTGGTAGACAAGTGGCTTATGTCTATTTATAGACTAAAGCACTTATAGCGGAGATAGATCATCTATTTCTGATGTGACAGTCATAGGTTTGACTTCATCAGAATAGGGGATGGATCTGTTAAGAAGGTAGTAGGGTGTGATGTCCTGGTATTTGGATGACATACACAGAGTAGGAAGTAAAATTCCTATACTACGATCGGTTATACTTTGGTTATCACACAATGGTTTCTCCACAAAGGACTTGGATATTATATAAGACATTCTGGTTACTAGATCTATGGTTTTAGATCTAGATTTGGGTAGTTTCCCAATCTGGGTACTTAGACAGCATTCTAAAGGTGTTTTAGAATGGACGACTCCTGGTACGGTAGTATACCTGCAGGTGATGAAGTCACCCTCTCTAAAGGTGTCTTACAGACTAAAGGGGGTAGGGACGTGCATGATTGGCAGATCACTTGCTTAGGCAATTGAGTCTATCATGAGATGTCAAGTACCACACCAGATCTTGTTCTTGTAGTAGATGCAATAAGTTGATATTGATCCAATCCTGGAGAAACGATCGAAAGCATAAGTTGGTGTTCTAGGGATATGATAACGACGACCTCATTCGTGAGACAGTTATCATTCCAGGCTTCTAAGGTAACCTGGATGACAGAGTGACTGTCAGAGTTATAGTTTTCCCTCTGAAGAGGGGCAGTATTTTGGACAGGTGGTCCAAGCGGATACTGAGGGAGGCATGGCGCAGGATACTGATTGGTTTCAGTTGACGATACAGTCTAAGAAGTTTGGATTTGGAGTTAATTTATGAACTAGGTCCCATCAGATATCCAGCCGTATTCTAAGACAGGTATTGCTCATTTCGGGAGATGGGTTTCTCCGCGAACTTGAGATAAAGAGAGACATAGAAAGAAACATCAAAGCGGATCTACTCACTGAGGCTATTCCTCGAACGCAATAGTTTCGCAAACGAGCTTTGTGAGACTGAATAATAGAGGAATTAGGTGTTCGGTATCACACAGGTTGTGAGTATGCGACATCGCAATTATTAGCCTTGAGTGCAAGTGGGAGATTGTTGGAGATAGTGCCCTCAGAGTCAATTATTGGATCACAGGCATGTGATTGCAATGATTGAGGGAGGACCTATACCGGTAGGACAGTCTTACTCAAGATGATAGTATGCTGTCTGGTTTATTTTTATCATCGTGTACTGCTTTAGGTGACCTTACGAGTCGCTATTACACATTGATAGAGCCCCTAGGATTCTTGCTTGACTGCCAGCAGTATGAGGGCGATCATATACGTGGGAGCTGGGGTCTATAAGCACATCCTTAAAAGGTCCCTAGTCGTGGGAGTTTCGAGACAGGGCATCGATACTCCATAGTAGACTAGTGTATACATTCGAGACCCCGACGAGGGGCGGTGGCCGGTCTCACAAGCCACTGGTGTCAGTTGGTTCACCTAAAATGCATACAGGTGCTCATTGGGTTATGAGTACACCGGACAGGACTCGCCGGGAACATGCTAGTTGGGATTATACCAGACGTCAGATAGCAGTTCCCTGGTGACATGTGTACAGGTTAGTTCATCGACCTGAGATCGTCATTTGTCTCGTGTGAGTTCCCACTGTGCTTTGATTATTACCCTACCACGGCTCAAAGGAGTCGTGCAAACAGGTTTTAGTTGGGTACAGTCCCAAGCCACATGGAGGCAGTGAGCGGATCTGCAGGGGTTCGTCTCTCCCGGTATTGGGGGTGAGGTCGCGCTGTGTCTAGGAGAGCCATTACACAAAGCCCTCGGCCGAGGCAGGAGATTTACTGGTAGGTATTCCAGTAGTATCTCAGGGTGTTCTGGGCTTCACTCCGACACGACTTGTACCACTTTTGGGGGTCTGACTTTTACCAACCCCTTAGGCCCGCCATGCGATACTCATAGACGAACGGACCGGACTGTACGGATATTGTCACTAACAGGCTCAGTAGGGTGTCAGGATGAGTTCGCTCATCGACGTCCCTTTTGGTCAATAGCTGGTAGCCCGTCACGTATGGCTAATACCTCTGACGTGCTAGTGGTTAAATCCACAACCATAGTATTGACGAGTTTTTAGAGTCCCACACACAGACAGTTACTCAAGTTTCGGGCGAAACGCTGTAGAGACCGTATGGAGATATGGCAGGTTTCGATCAGATACGTGCGGTATTGCACGGATCGTGATCGGACGGTTTTTACTAGTGAGCTTTGGTTTAAGCCAGATCCTAGTATTAGACAGTGTAGTTTTGTCTCTTTGCATTTGTGTTCAGTGGGAATACAAATGCGGGCATGTATATGCATTCGCGGGGTTTTCCTGTAATTTATTACGGGATCAGTTTTCTAAAGTTGCCAGTTTGCATTCCGTTCCGGCCAGTTTTCCTTTGTTCCTTCCCGGCCGGACTTTCTGATGAAGGGGCTTATTTGCAGTTGTGCAGATTATCTTTTGTGGAGGGTTTATTTGTGATATGGTGGCATCATGATGGTTCTTGCATGATGAGATTCTTTTTCCATCACTAGCATGCATTAATTGAGATTAGAATGGATTAGAAGTTGATGTGAGGCTTCCTTTTGGGTGTGGTCACCTCTTTTCATTTCCTACACTCACATCCCTTCTTGTTTTCATTTTTTCCTCTCCCATTCTTTTAAGGGGCCGTCCACTACTAGGAAGAGAGAGAGAGAGAGTTCATTTTTCATGTGGGAAAAATTATCATTCATCTCATTCTATGTTTGCAAAAAAAGGACTAGCTCCATTTCTCATTGCTCCTTTTCATTCTCCTCCTCATTCCTCCATGGCAACTTCAATCACCCCAATTGAGGCAAAGATTCTACACTACACCTACAGTACCCTTGGACGCGTCGGCTTGCCAACCTCGCGCCCGAGTTGCCTCGGTCCAGAGGTGGGAGCCCGTAAAAGAAATCAGCTACATGGTGCCCTTTCCGACGAGGAGGTGACGAACGGCGATTCCGCGGGAGATCGGGACGACGACGAGAAGACCGAAGGACACGGATCGCTCGGTATATCTCTCTACCCCCTCTCTTGATAGCTAGGATTAGGTTAATGGTTACGATCCGGGTTTATTGTCCGCGGTAGCGCCGGTTTAAAGTTAAGAAAATTTTTGATTCCGCATTTTGGCCTCGAGTAGACGGCCGGGGCGCTGCCGTGGCACAACATGTTGTAAAGATAAAGATAAAGAGAAAAAGAAAGAAAGAAAACAAACAAATAACAACAACTAAGTTAACAAAGAAAATTACAAGCAAGATAATAGAACACAATTACAAGACAGGCATATTAATAAAAAGAACTCTTCTTTTATTCATCATCACTCATGTAGCTCACTACAATATTAATGGAGAAAGAGGAAGAGGAAGAAGAACTACGAACACTTATTCTGAATCTAATACAAAGAAAAAGACACATTTTACTTGGCTTGGGTCTGGGACTATTTATAGGCAGGCAAATGAAACCCTAGGAATACAATCTGAGCCAAAATGAAATTACAAAACTACCCACAAAAACCGAGTCAACACTGAGTTGACTCGGCCGCGGATCCGCGGCTTAAGTTCCATATTAGCCGCGGTTCCGTGGCCATTTGGTGGGCTTAGGGGCTCATCTTTTCTGGGGTTCTCCATGTTGCTATTCTCTTCTGTTTGGTACACTTAGTTTCTCAGAAGCTCTTCAGTTTTCTCCCAGATTTCAGCAGTGTAAAAGGTGAATTGATGTGGACTTTTTGTCTTGATTTTCTTGAGCTCCGCGTTGAGGACTTGGATCTTGTGCTGCCCTTGTGCTTTGTGCATGAAACGACCAATGATTTGTCATTTTGTCCGTTGAACTGGAATGCGGCATCATACGGATAGTGAGCGGAGATCAGTATTTATCTGTTATTGGCCGTAGTCCTGCATTTGTTGCGACTTTTCATGAATTTCGCTGTAAATAGCTGAGAACCTGTAGCCTCAATTATTTAGCAAACACGGATCAAAAGTACCTACCTATATGCAATGCGATCAAGAATGGGCAATATGAAAATGCAAAAATCTGATGTGAACAAATACCCCAAACTTATCATTTACTTGTCCCGAGCAAAGCCATTTTATTCACAAAAAAGTCCTAACCTCACTTTCGCAGGGAACACGATTGCACTGAGCTCGTGCAACAAGCCGTTAAACCTCTAGATTGCCCTAGAGGAAGAGTGTTGTTTCTTGAGGGTTTTCAGCGGATACTACCCACAAAATCCGATCAAATTGTCCATTGACTCTAATTCTACAATTCAGCATTCCAGCAAGAAACTCTATCATCATTAACTTAGACAATCATCAACCCGTATTTTTCACACTTCCTTTTCATTTAACTTAAGATCCTATACGTTTCGCCAGTTTATAAAGCTCTCAGTATCTCTTGAGTTTTCCTTCTACAACACCATCTCAAATCCGGAATTTTTATCATCTCTACTGAAGGTATAAGCCCTATTTTTCATTCCTAGCTCTCCTCCAAACTCTGATCATATACCCCTGCGTGTGTGTAATTATCACCCCTACACTTGGAAATTCAATTCAAGCTATAATACTTTTGCCTTAATAGCTAGTACTACTTCTTTTCATTTAATGATGGACGGTTTTGCTCATACATCTTTCATGCGACTATTAATGCTTTTTGAGACACTAACATCCGATTACTGAATGTATGAGCTTAAAGCGTAAATAGCAGTTTCCAGGTCTTGTATTTTATTTTATTTTATTTTTTCTAAGACCGGATATATTTTTCAATGATACTCTTTTGGTGGTTAGCTTTAAATGCCGTTTTTTCTTTCATACTGGGCTTTCAGGCAAGAGTATTTCTAGGTATTCTCTACTATCCCAAGTTTCAAGGTGCATATATGTGCGAATTGCAGGGTACCTATTTTCATAATTTGGACTTAAGGTTCAGAATTATTTTTCAGACTTACATTTCAAATAGAGCTTTCAATACTCTTCCCTCATTTCGACTTAGCCCCAGAATTGAACTCAAAATTTGCTTATTTCTAAATAAACTGCAAGGACGTATATTTTCTACAGTTATACTTCAAGGAAGGTTATTTTTAGGGTTTTTAATTTACTAAGTTTAGGATTTAGTTTTTTTTCTAACTAGTCAACCGTCATGTCGAACTCGAGTCAAATATGGCCAATATTGATATTTTTAATTTTTTTTTTAATTTTTAAAAATTTTCATTTTTTAATTTTTTTTTTATAAAGATGCAATGCAGAAAAATGCGATACGGAATTAAATATGCAAAGAAAAACAAATATTTACAAAAAATAAAAAAAACGTGCAGATGCAATGCAAAGATAACTATTTACAACCAAATCTCACCCACAAACTTACTGATAGCAATGTCCTTACTGATAGCAGTGTCCTCACTGCTCCCTGCGGCGTCTCCTAGATGTGGCCTCACTAGTTCCAGCCTCACTTCTATCGGTCCCCCGTCCCCTCAAGCATGCTCATTCTTCTCTGGCCAGTAGGGTGGACATTCCCTGTTCCAGACTCGTCAGTCGCTGATCAAAATTTGTCAGCATCCCTATCACTCGTTCTACCCCCTTATGGGTACGTCGTATCAAGCGTGCTTACGCAGCGTGGGTGAGCTCTTCATCGCTCGCTGTGGAGCTCGAGCTGGGTGTCTTGGCCATCACATCTTCGGCCGGCTCGGTGCGCGACCATAATGCATGAAGTCGTGTGTAGGATGTGGAGACACCTTCAAGAAGGGGTCGAATGGGAACCCCACCATGCATGTAAATTTCAAATTCCTGAACAGGAAGGAAATGGCGACACAATTGTGTCACCAATATCGGGCATGGATAATTGGCAGCCTTCTTGTCGGCGCCAATCGAGTGTAGCAATACAGTGCACATGTCATAGCTAGGGTTTCTGGTCATTAAGGTGTGCACTGTGTGAAGGGATGGGGTAAAAAATGTGGTGTTGTGCAAACTGCCAAAAATGTTGTTTTGTGCCCAACGGCACACTGTTAAAACATTCGCATAAAGGGTGCGGGTCTGAATTCCCTTCCTAAGCTCCCTAGAACAGTCGTCACCCATTAATGGTAGGTAGTCCTCGAAGCGGAGGGGTTTATCGTGAATGGTGATTCGTGATATTAAAGTGACTTCGTAAATGAAGTCCCTATCGATAATTATTTCCCGATCCCCCCACAGTAATCCTATGAACCAGTGTTGTACTAAACACCCCTCTTCCATATTATCAAAGAATCGCGCAACGAGATCTGGAAGCGCGAATGCGTTTGGATGGTTAAATAACAGAAAATTCCATTCGCGTTTTCGGATCTCATCGCCAAAATAACTACCGTAAATATCATGCGCAAATAAATGGGAGAAATCCTTTTCAAATTGCAATGCAGGGGCCATGAAAGAGAGCAAAATACAGAAATATTAAATCTACAGAGAGAAAGAACAGAGATGCAAACCTCCTCTGAAATTTTTAGAGGGAGACGAGGCTTTGCGGCGGCAAAAGCGTAGCTGAAGAGGAGTTAGGCGGCGGAAGCGCGGCGGTGAGGAGAGATCGGCGGCGGAAATTTGCAGCGGCGACTAGGGTTTTTCGTTAGGGTTAGAATGAGGCTCTGTAAATGCAGAAAAAGGGGTCGAGATGAATTTATAGGGACTGTTGGTTATTTATACAAAATCCCCCTCAAAAAGAATAATTAAATAAAAAGAATTTTATTTTATTTATAGTTCTGAATATTTACAAAAAACACAACCCCCCTATTTTTTTTTCATAATTTTTTTTATTGTATTATTTTACAAATTATTTCAGGTGGGAATTTTTACGAGGCACACAAAAGAAACAAAATGGTATATACATACCCCCAAACTTATTTGAAACAGTGTTTTCACTGTTTATGGCTGGATAACTGAAGTTTGGTGGTAGGCGGAGGAGGATTAGTCAATGTAAACCGGCTCCTGCAACATCAGGAGCTCCTCCGAAGGGTCTGCAGTGGGGAACGGTTTTATCCTGTGTCCGTTCACTTTGAATAGTGAACAGTCCTCTGGATTTTCCAAATCCACCGCTCCGTGCGGGTACACACTCCGCACAAAAAATGGTCCTTTCCAGCGAGATCTAAGCTTACCGGGATGGAAATGTAGTCGGGTGTCGTAAAGAAGTACCTGTTGACCAGGTGTGAAAGTTTTGCGCGTAAGGTGTTTATCATGAAACACCTTCGTTCGGTTCTTAACGACAACCGCGTTTTCGTAAGGTTCATCTTGAAGCTCGTTTAGTTCGTTGAGCTGCAGCTTCCGATAGCTGCCCGCATCTTCAAGGGTTAGATTCAGCTCTTTGATCGCCCAAAATGTGTGATGCTCGATTTCCACAGGAAGGTGGCAACCCTTTCCGTAAACAAGCCGATAAGGAAACATGCCAAGATCAGCCTTATAAGCAGTTCTAAATGCCCAAAAGGCATCAGTGAGTTTCAAAGACCAATCCTTACGGTTCTTGGAAACCGTTTTCTCCTAAATCTGTTTGATTTGCCGGTTAGAAACTTCGGCTTGCCCACATGTTTGGGGGTGGTAGGGCGTGAATAGCTTATGATTAATGGAGTATTTCCGCATCAAGGCCTCGAAAGTCCTATTACAGAAATGCGTCCCATTGTCACTAATGATCGCGCGGGGGTGCCCGAACCGGGAAAAGATGTTTTCTTTAAGAAATCGAATGACAACCTTATTGTCGTTTGCCCGGCTTGGCACAGCCTCGACCCATTTAGAGACGTAATCAATAGCTAGAAGAATATACAGGTTCCCAAAAGATCTGGGAAACGGCCCCATGAAATCAATTCCCCAAACATTGAAAATCTCGACCATCAAGATTGGTTGGAGCGGCATCTCGTTTCTCCTGGATATCCGGCCCAAGTGTTGGCACCGGGAGCAAGTCTTGCAGTAATCATTAGCATCTTTGAAGAGTTATGGCCAGTAGAAGCCACACTGCAAGACTTTCTCGGCTGTCTTTCTTAGGCAAAAATTCCCGCCACACGCTTGATAGTGGCAAAATGATAGCACACTCTTGAACTCATTATCAGGAACACACCGACGAATAATCTGGTCAGCACAGTACTTGAACAGATAGGGTTCGTCCCAGTAAAAGTTTTTTACTAGGGATAAGAATCGAAGTCTGTCCTAACTTGACCATTCGTTTGGTAGTAATCATGTTGCCAAATAGTTCACAATATCTGCGAACCAGGGTTCGCACGATACTATCAAGAGTTGTTTATCCAGAAAAACGTCGTTGATTGGAAGTGGAAGCGTCGGCGAAGAAGGAAGTCGTGAAAGATGGTTGGCGACTACATTTTCACATCCTCTTTTGTCCTTGATGACAAGGTCAAACTCTTGAAGTAAGAGAATCCAACGTATCAACCGAGATTTTGCATCCTTCTTTGCAAAAAGATGGCATAGAGCTGAATGATCTGTGTAGACAATGACTGGAGAGCCGATCAAGTAAGGCCTGAATTTTTTTAATGCAAACACAACAGCCAAGAATTCCTTCTCGGTTGTCGTGTAATTCAGTTGGGCATCATTCAGGGTCCGGCTAGCATAGTAGATTACGTGTGGCATCTTATCGATGTGCTGTCCTAGGACCGCACCGATAGCAAAGTCGGATACATCGCACATAATCTCAAAGGGATGCGTCCAGTCAGGAGAAGAGAGAACGGGAGCAGAGGTGAGTAAGCTTTTCAGCGATTCGAATGCAGTTACACAGCTCGAGTTGAAATCGAATGTGGTATTCTTGGCCAGCAGAAGAGTCAAGGGTCTAGCAATCTTGCTTATGTCCTTGATGAACCGTCTATAAAACCTGGCATAGCCAAGGAAAGCTCGGATGTCTCTGACGCATCTGGGAGGAGGGAGATTGGAAAGACAATACCTTCGCGCACCATGAAATGACACTTCTCCCAGTTTAAAGTGAGGTTTTTATCCTTACATCGGGTAAAGACAGCGTCGAGATGTTGCAAACACTCGTCAAAGGAATCGCCAAAGATGGAGAAATCATCCATGAATATCTCCAAGAATTTCTCCACTATGTCCGAAAAAATTCTCATCATACACCGCTGGAAGGTAGCGGGAGCATTGCATAACCCAAAGGGCATGCAGCGATATGCAAACGTGCCGAAAGGACAGGTGAACGTGGTTTTGTCCTGATCTTTCTCGGCGATGGGAATTTGGTTATAGCCAGAGTAGCCGTCCAAAAAGCAGTAGTACTCATGTCCAGCCAATCATTCGAGCATTTGGTCAATGAATGGTAGTGGAAAGTGGTCCTTCCGCGTTGCGACGTTGAGTTTTTTTATAATCAATGCATACTCGCCACCCAGTTTGGGTGCGAGTAGGGATTAACTCATTCGCCTCGTTGGTGATGACCGTTATGCCCGACTTCTTGGGGACAACATGTATGGGACTGACCCACTAGTTATCAGAGATAGGGTAAATGATACCACTATCTAGACATTTGACAATCTCTTTTTTCACAGCCTCCTTCATGACTGGATTAAGTCGCCTTTGTGGATCCCGGGCTGGTTTGGCATCATCCATCATATGAATGTGATGTTCAACGATCAAGGGACTAATCCCCTTAATATCCGCCATTGTCCAGCCAAAAGCTTGCCGATTGCTGTGCAAGACCGTGAGAAGGGCTTTCTCCTGCTCTGGAGCTAGAGAAGCCGAGATGATGACAGGGAGGGTCTCGTTCTCACCTAAGTAAGCATACTTGTAGTGAGACGGCAAAGGCTTGAGTTCGAGCATTGGAGGTGAAACGATTGAAGGCAAGATCGGCGAAAATGTCTCGAACTCAAAGGATTCCAGTAGAGGCTCAAAACGAGTGTAAGCAACCGAGTTGGATGGTTCAGCTAACACATCTGGAAATTCAAAAGATTCAAGCTCGGGTGGAAACAGGCCAAGATCGTTTGAAAAAGTGAAACACTCATAATCATTGTCGGGAGCAGAAGCAGCAGCAAGCTCAAGGAGGAATGCACTAGTGGCGTCAAGATTGCTGTGATCAAACAAGAATTCTTCGAATTCACAGTCCTCTGGGGCGATCTCTTGGATGGAACAAACGTCGAGTATATGAGCATTAGATTCGGATGGTTGATTCTCTAACCTAAAAATGTCGAGTTCAATTGTCATGTTTCCAAAAGATAGGTTCATCGAACCATTTCGACAATTGATCACAGCATTTGAGGTTGCAAGTAATGGGTGGCCGAGTATCACCGGAATTTGATTTTGGGGGTTAGCTACAGGTTGTGTGTCTAAAACAATGAAGTCAACGGGGAATATGAAGTCCCCTACCTTTATTAACACATCATCTAGCTCACCCCTAAAATGGGTGATAGATCAGTCGGCTATTTGGAGAGTACAGTGTGTGGGTTTCAGCTCTCCTACATCTAGTTGCTCATATACTGAATACGGAAGCAGGTTAACACTGGCACAAAGATCCAAAAGTGCGCGGTTGATGTTCTTATCCCCAATGGTTATTGAAATCGTAGGACAGCCAGGATCCTTCCGTTTTTGAGGTAAAGATTGGGTAAGAGTATCACTCACGGCACTAGCTAAGAAAAATTTCTTGGGTACCTGAGATTTCCTCTTCTTAGTGCACAAGTCCTTCAAAATTTTTGCGTAGGAAGGGACTTGTTGGACTGCATCTAAGAGGGGAATATTGATGTTAACATGTTTAAACAACTCCAGAATCTTCACCATTTGTAGATTTTTTTTATTGGATCTCAACCGGTTTGGATATGGAACATTTTTTAAATTTGTTGAGCCCAATGTTGGTGGAGGAGATTGTGGAGTTGGAACGGATCCCAGAGCTGGTGTTTTCGTGGAGTGAGATGTGGGTCCGTTCCAAGCAGCGGAAGAAGAAGAGCCTTTTGAAGAATGGAGAATAGGCTCAGAAGATGAAGAAGAAGAAGAAGAAGAAGAATAAGAAGAAGAAGCCGGGGTTTCATCATTCATCCGCATGCCAGTGTTGTTGTGCAGCATCCTTCCAGATCTCAACGTAATCACTGCACTCACATTATGGTTCTGTTGTTCAAGAGCAACATGTACATTATGTGGGTGACAGGATTTGGGAGTGGTTGAGATGGAAGCTTCCCTTTTTCTCGCTCGCTTAACACCGCATTTAGCTGTGCAATCTCGGCTTCGATGGTCTTTATGCTTTTCCCGTAAGCAGCGGTGTGTAGCACCAGAGACTGAATGGAAGACTGGATGTTGGCAGTGATTGAGTCGATTGCTTTACAAATGCCTCCAGACTCCGTTCTAGTGAGGAAACCTTATCGTTTTTTGACGGAACAAAGTTGTTTTGAGGAAAAGAATTGTTGGGTGCAAAGTTGTTCATCTGATTTTGAAAAGGTTGGGATTGGAAGGGCTGCTGATATTGATGTTGAGTTTGTTGCTGAGCTTGTTGTTGAGGAGGAGGAGGCATCTGGAAGTTGTTGTGGCCTTGGAATTGATGCTGGTTCTGATTCCAGGAGAAATTGGGGTGGTTCCTCCAACCGGGATTGTAAGTGGAAGAGTATGGATCATTTCTTGGTCTTTGCTGAAATGCTGCATTGACCTGATCCTGTCCTTGAGAAGGTGGGTTGTAAGGACACTCTTCGGTCAAATTGGATAAATCAGAACAACAAGCGCAGATGGTACGTGGGGGAAGAGCAGGGGTAGGAGAAGGAGATGAGAATTTGCTCTCAATTGCTTCCAGTTTTCGCGTGATTGCTGCCATTTCGGCCTTCATTGCAATTGAGATGTCGAGTTGATGAACTTCTCCCCTGGAGAGACCGGAAGAAGTGAAAGAGGTAGACGAAGTGTTCAGCCTGGTGCTTTCCCACTGAAGCATCTGTTCCGCAAGATCATCGAAGAATTTCCAAGCTTCCTCGTCAGATTTGGATAGGAAGTGGCCTTGACAAATGGTCTCCAGCAACTGCTTAGTCACTGGATTCAGGCCCTCATATAAGGTCTGGCAACGTTGCCATCTCTCAATACCGTGATGAGGGCACTGAACAAGAAGGTCTTTGTATCGGTCAAAGCACTTCCAAAAAGGTTCAGTACGAAGCTGGGAAAATTGGTTAATTTCATTACGGATCCTCGTGGTTTTGTGATTTGGGTAGAACTTCTTAAGAAACGCTTTTACAAACTCATCCCAACCGATTATGGAATGCGATGCGGTGCTATACAGCCACTTCTCAGCAAGATCACACAGAGTGAAAGGAATGACTCATAGCCGTATAGCATCGTCGGATAGTTGGGTTGTCTTCATCATTGCACAGACGTTCTGGAATTTGTTGATGAAGATGTAGGCATCTTCGGATTCCAGCCCGTGAAATTTGGGCAACATGTTGATGAAGTGGGGCTTAATTTCGAAATTATCCCCATTGGCCGGCAGAAGTGAAAGACAGGTTGGAAGTGCAGAGCGGGTAGGATAGAAACAATCCTAGAGCGCGATTCGCTGTGGCGCTTCAACAGGAGATGGTTGCGGGTTATTCGCACCCAGATGAGGTGGAATCGGTCCCGGGGGAGGTAAAGGGATGTTAGGAGGAAATCCTGACATCTCAGAAGAAGAATTTGGTGATGGTGAAGGTGGGGATGTATGAACAGAATCCCGGTCAACGTCGGACTTGGACGGCAAAGGTAAGGGTGAAAGAGGTGTGGAGGGAGTTTCGACGTCGGAGTCGATCGCGTAGTCGGTAGAGACTAACGTAACGCGGACTCGGCGGGCACTAGTGTCCCGAGTCCAACCGGACATACACTAAACGAGTTTAGTATAGTCAAAGCGTAGAAAGTGAGGGTAAGAAATCGTCAATGGAGAAATGCGGATGAAAGGTGGGTGAAATGGGATTCTGGCGTCAAAGGGCAAGTTTTTATAAAAGTTTTGTTTTGTTTTTTATTTTTTATTTTAGAAAGAGTTTTGCAAAAATATGTATGGACTTATGGCACAACTTCAAACAATCACAGTCAAAACATGCACAATCATACCTAGAGCTATGGTCTTCAAAGTCTACTAGACTGCTCCTAACTGTTCCAAAGTGACAAGTTGTGCGATAACCCTCAAATCGTCTCTTCACTGCCAATTGTGGCCAGGTAAGCACAAGTGAGGAAAGGAGGGTTCCGCTCATGAATCACCATGAGACGGGCCTTTTAAAATTACATTTCTCACTTGTCTAGCTTAGGCACCACAAAGTTAAGTTTAGATAAACGATTGAATGCCCGCAACCTTCCTCTGTCCTATTGAGCACGACAGTCCTTAGTTGGCCGAGTCTAGATATTTTTTATTAAGCTCAAGGATAATGTGTATGCTTTTAGAGATTTTTGGGGTCTTAGGAAGGGTGATGAAATCCCCACCCAATCTGAATTGGTGTTATAACCCCTTAAAGTCCGTATTATTTATGCAAAACAGTAAAAAACAAAAATCTAAAACACTTGCAAAAAATTATTTGGTGGCGGCGCAAAGAATCCTGCACAAAAACAATTTTATTGGAGAGGGGAAGAGAATTTGTGCAAAGAATAGTTCGGTAGAGTTCAGAGGAGTGGAGAAGAGGTTCGGAACACTCACAGAGGATTTTTGGTTGCTGGCGTCAGAGTTGGACCGCGGTTCCGCGATCAAACAGGTAATTACGCCGTGGTTCTGCGGCTTGACAGTCGAGTTGGATCTTCAAATTTCTTTTCTGTACTAATTGAAGTCTCCTCTTCTTGGTTAGAGTCCTTGAATCTTGATTTGGTCACTCCAGAATTTTACAGCAAACCGTGGTTCCGTATTGATCTGCCGCGGTGTAGTAGTGAGATATGGGTCTAACTTCCCACGCCTTTGGCACTGAACTTGACCTTCTTCCTATCCTGCACACTTGCACAAGAACTAATCAAAAATAACAAGATGATTTTTACAATATTTTTTTTTGTTTTTGGTTATAAGTATATTCACAAATTAACCCGAAATTACACAAAGAAATAAACTATCGTCTCCCCGGCAACGGCGCCATTTGATTGTTAGAGTTTTTGCGTGCTTAGTTTTAATTAACGCAATCAAGACGGTTTCGCTTGGTAGCTAGCCGGTTGAGTACGGGTCGTCCGCAGGGAGATGGGAATCTTTTTCTTAGTGTTTTAACGAGTTAAGTCCAATTTGTCCAGGTTTGTTTAGTTTCACTATGTGCTGAAATATGTATAAAGAGAGCTTGTTAGGGTTAGGATTAAGTTAGTTTGAGTTAGGAATCGCTCACGTCTTTCATTGCCACTCTTAATATCGGTGTTACGGTAATCGGCAACAACGGGGATTAGCACGACTAGGAAGGAACTTGCGAGTATAAGCTAGGCTTTCCAACGCTTAGTTCCTTCCTTTTGGTCCTTGTCCGTCCGCTCTTGGCTCTTAGCCTTAACCTCCGGTTAATTCAACCACAACCGATCTAACTAGGGAATCACCGCTATCATGTAGGATAGGGTGCCGTAGGGAGCGGATTGTGGTTCAATTAACGGGAGTCCGAATCAAGATGTTGGGCAAAGAAAAAAGTGAGAGAGATTTCCTTCACTCAAACTTTCCTTATCCTACCCTAACAAGTGAGAAACTACTCATCCATTAAAATGAAAAAGAAAATAAAACAAGAAGGAAGGTAGAAAGAAATGAGGTTAAGAAACTCACAACTAGCTATTTGAGACCTCACTTTGGTAAGGATCATACTCAAGCATCATGGTTGTAAAGATAAAGAAAAGGAGAAAAAGAAAGAAAGCAAACAAACAAATAACAACAACTAAGTTAACAAAGAAAAATACAAGCAAGATAATAGAACACGATTACAAGACAAGCATGTTAATAAAAAGAACACTTCTTTTATTCATCATCACTTATGAAATTCACTACAATATTAATAGAGAAAGATGAATAGAAAGAAGAACTACAAACACTTATCCTAAATCTAATACAAAGAAAAAGACACCCTTTACTTGGCTTGGGTTTGGGCTATTTATAGGAAGGAAAATGAAACCCTAGAGATACAATCTGATCCAAAATGAAATTACAAAACTACCCACAAAAACCGAGTCAACACTGAGTTGACTCGGCCGTGGATCCGCGGCCTAAGTGCCATATTGGCCGCGGTTCCGCGGCCATTTGGTGGGCTTAGGGGCTCATCTTTTCTGGGGGTTCTCCATGTTGCTATTCTCTTCTGTTTGGTACACTTGGTTTCTCAGAAACTCTTCAGTTTTCTCCCAGATTTTCAGCAATGTAAAAGGTGAATTGATGTGGACTTTTTGCCTTGATTTTCTTGAGCTCCGTGTTGAGGTCTTGGATCTTGTGCTGCCCTTGTGCTTTATGCATGAAATGGCCAATGATTTGCCATTTTGTCTCTTGAACTGGTATGCGGCATCATACGGATAGTGAGCGGAGATCATTATTTATCTGTTGTTGGCCGTAGTCCTGCATTTGTTGCGACTTTTCATGAATTTCACTGTAAAGAGCTGAGAACCTGTAACCTGCAATTATTTAGCAAACACGGATCAAAAGTACCTACCTATATATAATGCGATCAAGAATAGGCGATATGAAAATGCAAAAATTTGATGTGAACACACTGCACCTAAAGAACTTCTAGGGTAAAGAGAGCCCGCTTGAAGCAGAGGAATGGGCTCAAGCGATTGAGAATGATCTGGCAGCAGCTCAAGTGCCAGATATAGCTTGGGTAAGAGTTGCTATGTTGCAACTGACGGGTAATGCCAGAGTATGGTGGAAGGCAGAGGAGAGCCGTCTCGAACAACCAATAGAATGGAAAACATTTCGAGACCTCTTCGATGCAAAATATTTTCGGTAGACTGCTCGCTTTGACATGGAGTAGCAATTCATCCATCTACAGCAAGGCTCGATGTGGGTAGTCTGTGGATGAATATGATGCTGAGTTTACAATGCTTGGCAGGTAAGCAATAGTCTCAAATTAAATTTTCCTATCTCACTTATACACTGCTAACATAAGGTCGTAATAGGTTCACTACGTACCTCATTCCCACTGCTGAGATCCGGGCGCGACGATTCCAGCAGGG
This sequence comes from Agapanthus africanus, assembly GCA_030015575.1. Lineage (NCBI taxonomy): Eukaryota > Viridiplantae > Streptophyta > Magnoliopsida > Asparagales > Amaryllidaceae > Agapanthus > Agapanthus africanus. The sequence continues at coordinate 176,258,210 of CM057339.1, read as the reverse complement.
GTTGGACCATGAAATCTAAGCTGCACTGGCTACAGGGGATTTCCCAACTCACGAGCTTGCTTTGAAGGATGCCCGATGCTATGAGGCGGTTATGAAGAAGAAGGGCAGGCTGCAGTCGGCCGGTGTGAAACGCTCATTGCACCATATCACAGGAAGGGCCTCTTCCAGACCAACTTTCAACGGACCATCTCGGAGGCCAGGAAGTTCGTGAAGGGTTACACTAGCACCCTGGCCAACTTCCGTGGCCAAATGCGGAACAAAAATTTCGTAGCGATTACGAACTTGGCGCTAGAATAAACCTTAACCGGATCTTTAACATAAACCTAGTTAGCACTAAATAGAGTTCTATCTACTATGATAGAAAGTTATACCTTAAACTTGAACTACTTCTTCTCCTTGTTGTGAGCTCCTTGGAATGATCTAGATGGCTCCTCCCAACCGGTTTCTTTATATCGAAGAATATCCACCCGAAGGCCTCTAACTTGAGCTCCCACCTCAACTATGAAGTAACTAGAGTGCTTTGCTTGCTAGACCAAGAACCCTAGAGTGAGTAGAGAGTGATTTTTATGGTTTGATCTCAATTTCCCTTTGTTCTCAACACATGAGAGTTAGGGTTTGAGAGAGAGGATGAAGGGGAGAGAGCTAGGAGAGAGAATGAATATGATAGAATGAAAAGATAGCTCTCATATTAGCATAAAAGAATAATAATTTTAATTAGAAAAAAAAAGTTGTGATGGTTCATTTGATTTGACCATTATCATGTCACCATTAATGCTAAGCAAAGAATCTTTTGCTTAAGAAAAATATCTTAGTCAATTTTGGTCAACAAGTCAAATGGTCAATCCAAATAACCATAACACAATTATCACTAATTAAAACTATTAATCAATTACCTTCATCTCATTAAGATCTTAATCAAGTCAATGGTCAAAAACCCTAATGAGATGTCTGCTTCATTTGTCTCTGTCAGCTGTATATACATACCCGCTTCCGCGTTCCGAAGAACACGAATGCAAAGAGACTGAACCAAGCCAAAATCAAATACTAGGATCCGTCTTAAACCAAAGCCCACTAGTATCAACTGTACAAAAACCAAACGCGCACAAGTACGCATATGTGAACGAACCCTGTCGTAAAACCATACGACCTCTACTCGTTTCGCCCAAAGGTGAACAACCCTTTGTGTGGGACTCTAAAGACTCAACACTACGCTGGCAATGGGTTTAACCACAGGCCGCAAGCGGTACTAGCTGTACGTAACGGTCCCCAGGTAGATACCGATAAGAAGACGGATGAGGTGAACCCATCTGAACTCCTACTGAGCCTGAATGTGACAATCTCCGTACAGTCCGGTCTGTTCGTCTAAAAGTATCGCATGTCGGGCCTAGGGGGCGGTAAACGTCAGACCCCTAATAGCGGTACAAGTCATGTCGGAGTGTAGCCCAGAACACCCTAAGAAACTACTGGAAACACTACCAGTAAATCTCGCTTGCCCTGGCCAGGGACTTTGTGTAATGGCTCTCCTAGACACAACGTGATATCAACTCCCAATACCGGGAGAGACGAATCCTGTCTAACCGTCACTGCCTCCAAGTGCTTCGGGACTGCACCCAACTACTACCTGTTTGCACGACTCAATAGATCCGTGGTAGGGTAGTAATCTAAGAACAGTGGGAACACATTAGAGGCGAAGTGACAGTGTCAAGTCAATGGACTAAGCTGTACTCATGTCACCTGGGAACTGTTAACTGACGATAGGTATAATACCAACGAACAGTTCCCGATGAGTCATGTCCAGTGTACTCGTAACCTAACGAGTACCTGCATACTATCTCCAGTACGACGTACTGATGGTTGTGGGACAGACCATCTCCCCTGCTGGGACGAGAAGCGTATGCACCAGTCTACTCTGGAGTATCGATGCCCTGTCTCGATAATCCTACGACTAGGGACCTGTATAAGGATGTGCTTATAGACTACCCAGCCTCCACTAGTGTGATCGCCATCTCAACGCTGGTAGTCAAGCAAAGATCCTAAGGGCTCCATCAATATGTATTAGTGATATGTTAAAAGAAACATATACATATATTAAGATAGAAACAAACCAAGTAGCATACTACTATATTGAGCAAGACTGTCGTAAACCCGTATATATATCCCAAGCTTCCAAAATGTATTATACAAACTAGTACTATACAATAATGGCCTCTACGGCATACATATCCAACAATCTCCCACTTGCACTAAAAGACAGTAATTGGTGTACCGCATACCCAACGTCTGCTCTATGGCCGGCTGCTGGCGTACCGCATACCCAATAGCTCAAAAAGTCGCTCGAACTGTGTTTGAGGGAGGGCCTTTGTGAATGGATCCGCCGTGTTGTCTTTTGTGTCCACTCTCCGTACCTCAATCTCTTGGCGATCAATGATCTCCCTGATCCGGTGATACCGCCTTAAGATGTGTCTGGACTTCTGATGGGACCTTGGTTCCTTCGCTAAAGCTATAGCCCCATTGTTATCGCAATACAAAGGTATTGGGTCAACAATGGACGGAACCACCTGAAGTTCACTAATGAACTCATCCAGACCGTCTCTTTTGCGGCATCGCTTGTAGCAATTTATTCAGCCTCCATCATCGAGTCTGCGACGGTATCTTGTTTGGAACTCCTCCAACATACCGTCCCTCCGTTGAGGGTAAACAAAAAACCTGAGATAGACTTGCTGTCGTCCTTGTCACTCTGGAAGCTTGAATCGGTATAGGACTTGACCCTGAGGTCTCCATTACCGTAAACCAAGAACATCTCCTTAGTCCTTCTCAGGTACTTGAGAATGTTCTTCACTGCCGTCCAGTGGTTCTCACTTGGGTCTGACTGATACTGGCTCACCACGCTTAGCGCGTAAGCTACATCTGGCCTTGTACATAGCATCGCATATATATAGATCCTACCGCCGAAGCGTAGGGTATAATGCTCATGTGAACCCTCTCCTCGTCAGTCTTGGGAGACATCTTCTTGGAGAGGGTGATTCCGTGCAATGCTGGTATATTACCGCATTTGGAATCTTCCATACTAAATCTCTTTAGTATGGACTCTATGTACCTGGACTACGAAAGTACTAGTAATCTCTTGGATCTATCTCTGTAGATCTTGATCCCCAGTATGAATGTGGCATCACCCAGGTCCTTCATGGAGAACCGTTGTGACAAGAATAGCTTGACCGATTGTAGCATAGGAACATCATTTCCTATCAAAAGAATGTCTTCCACGTACAAGACTAGGAACACGACAGTTCGTCCTACAATCTTCTTATAGATACAAGGTTCATCTTCGTTCTTGATGAAATCAAATTCCTTGATTGCATCATCAAAACAGATGTTCCAGCTCCGCGATGCCTGCTTTAATCCATAAATGAATTTAAGCAACTTGCACACCTTCCCGCTGCTCCCACTGTCTACAAAACCTTCTGGCTGATCCATATAAACGCACTCTTCCAAACTGCCGTTTAGAAAAGCCGTTTTTACGTCCATCTGCCATATCTCATTGTCATGGAAGGCAGCAATAGAAAGTAGGATTCGAATGGATTTGAGCATAGCCACTGGAAAAAAAGTTTCGACATAGTCCAAACCAGGTCTTTGACGAAAACCTTTTGCAACGAGTCTAGCCTTATAGGTTTCCACCTGCCCATCTACACCAAGTTTCCTTTTGTAGATCCATTTGCATCCAACGGGTTTTACCCCAGGTGGAGAAATTTCTAAAGTCCACACTTTATTGGTGTACATGGACTCCATTTCAGATCGCATAGCATCCAGCCATTTATCAAAGTCCCTACTGATAATGGCCTGCCTGAAACTGGAAGGTTCATCTTCTTACAAGATGCAATCCTCTCGATCCCCGTCTATGAGAAAACCGTAGTATCTCTCGGGTGGATGAGAAATCCTACCAGATCTGCGGAGTGGCTGAGGTTCGTCTGGGGTTATTGAATCTTGAGGTTCTGTCAAATCTTCAGTTTCATTTTGTGGTCGCTGAATTTCTTCCAGTTCTACCGAACTCCCACTAGTTTCTTTTGCAAGAAATTGCCACTCTAAAAAGGTGGCGTGGCGAGATAAAAACACATTCTGTTCCTCGGTGTGGTAGAACAGATATCCTATAGAATTTTTAGGATATCCCACAAATTTACATAGAACTGAACGTGCCTGAAGTTTGTCTGGATTTTGTACTTTTACATAGGCCGGACAACCCCATATCTTAATGCGCTTAAGATAAGGCCTTTTACCATTCCATATTTCGAATGGTGTCTTAGGCACTGATTTAGATGGAACATCATTCAATAGATATGCCGCTGTCAAAAGCGCATGTCCCCAAAATGAAAGAGGTAACTTAGCACTACTCATCATGGAGCGAACCATATCCAACGGGGTACGGTTCCTCCGCTCCGATACACCATTATGCAGTGATGTGTACGGAGGAGTAAGCTGAGAGAGAATACCGTTCTCTTTTAAGTAATCTAGGAATTCCGTTCTTATGTACTCCCCTCCTCTATCAGACCGGAGGATCTTGATACTTTTGCCTATCTGGTTCTCCACTTCGCTTCTGAATTCTCTGAATTTCTCAAAAGCTTCAGATTTGTGTTTCATCAGATACACATATCCGAGCCTAGAGAGATCGTCAGTGAATGTGATGAAGTATGAGAACCCACCCCTTACATGTATAGACATTGGACCACATACAACTCTATGTATGAGTCCCAAGAGCTCTGTTGCTCTTTCTCCATGTCCGGTGAATGGAGATTTGGTCATCTTTCATTTGAGACAAGACTGACAAGTTTCATAAGATGAAAACTCGAATGTATTCAAGAGTCCATCTTTATGCAATTTACTTAGTCTTTTCTCTCCGATATGACCAAGTCTACAATGCCACAAGTAGGATTCGTTCATATCTGAACTCTTTCTCTTGCGTGTGTTTTGTATATTGAGAACTGTATTCTGATTTAGAACATAGATACCATTACACAGTGTACCTTCTGCAACCAGTACCTTATCAAGGTAAATGTTCATGATATTTCTATCAAGAACAAAGTTATATCCATCTTTATCGAGCAAAGTCACTGATATTATGTTGCAAACTATGGAAGGTACATAGTAGCAATTGTTCAAAATCATAGTATTGCCATTTGGCAACACTGGGTGATATTCACCGACGGCTGCAGCATTAACTTATGCTCCATTCCCTACCCTGAGGGACATATCACCAGGTGCAACTTTCCTACGTTTTCTCAGTCCCTGCAATAAATTACAGATATGAGATCCTGATCCGGTATCAAGTACCCAGGAGGTAAGGCTGACCGAAAAGCAGTTCTCAATTACAAGAACACCTGAAGTAGATGCAAAACTATGCTTCTTCTTCAACTGGGTCTCCTTGGAATCCATACAATCCTCTTTCCCTTACTCATACTTATGATTGTTGTTATAAGTTAGAACCGAACTGACGTTCCCCAGCCCCGAATAAGAATTCGGATCGGTCAAGCGATACATTTTATTATCTTGATTAGGGCGTGAAATGGTTGCTACCTAGAGAGAGAGAAAAGAAACAACTCAGTGTACGCTCTTGCAAGATTAGATTGGTTTATTAATTTATCTAATCAGGATGGCTCCCACTGTTTCCTCAAATTCTTCTTCAAACCTTAAAAGAAGAACTAGTCAGGATTAATCGCACGTCACAATACTTGCTTAACCTTTCAGCCAGGCTAGTGTTGGTACTTCGAGGGAGGTTTTCCAACGCTTTCGGAAAGTTCCTTAATTACATAACCTCTTTTCCCTGGAGACGTAGCCCCGCTAACACCGTTCTAGACACCTACTTGGTTTATAGTATTGATTGTTAAGTGAAATAATCTCCCGAGAGTAATCCAACTCATCAGTAGGATCGGGATCTAACTATCATTGTGTGATGACCTAGATGGAATCCACTCTAGTCACCACACTCCAGAAGGTATGCTAAATCTGCAAATTTCCTGTATGTTTGAAACTCCCGATGTGATTTTTACCCCTAGGACCCAAGTGACCTTGACTGAGCCAACATATCAAAGGATCCTAGTCAAGTTCAACCCGTCATTATCTTGATTGCATTAGACCCACCCGTACGAGTCCTTGCCTGATCCAAAATGACCGCACGACTGTCCCAACCAATCGCATTATATGCTACAGAAAAATATTACATAGCTACCGCACACTACGCCTCGGCTGAGCACGAAATACATAGCACGAATACTAAGCAATACCAATCCGAAATGACGAAGGGCTACGACTGGTTTTTGCGAAAACCCGTTAACGTAATGAACTTGATATCGTTGAAGGAACCTGATAGCCTTTTTAAAATATATAGTGGCGAAAACTTTTGCTAAAGAGGTCACTCCCTTTGAAGGGATCTCGGCTCTTTCCTCGTCGAATGAGGTGCATGATATTCCAAACTGAATACCTCGATGCAAAGCAAGAATAATCGACTATAGTGAAGTTATTACGCTGACACAAACTTTTACTCAAGGGGTCACTCACGGTGAAGGGATCTCGGCCCTTGCATCGTCGAATAAGGTGCTGGATATTCCAAACTGAATACCACTGTGCAAAGCAAAAGAGAACGTCTATAATGTCTGTTTTTAAAACATGGTTCCAACAACATCTTTTAGGTTTGTTTTTCTTGCATTAATCAAAATTAATGTTGTCCCATCAATGTAACATACCACACCAGAAAAGAACGAAAATACAATGTACGTATATGCCATCCGCATTCGCCACTGGGCCCCGTCATCACCCGTTAGGTTACTTAACTAACGACAGAGCGGGGGCTAGACTAGCGCGGGTGCAAAACATACACAACATCTACTAGTTTATATATATATATATATATATATATATATATATATATATATATATATATATATATATAATTATATACAACATTCGTCCCAGGCATGATAATAATCAACATCACAGAAACACAGCCAACAATACATAATGGTGGATAATCTTGGAGCCCTGGGTTTCATTTGAGCCGCAAATAAAACCCGACGTTCCCGGTCGTGTGGAGAGCCTGTGCAATGAAAACCTGTACCCCCTATGAGTGCGGCGAATAGCCCGCCAATTCTAGAATGAAGCCCCCTCCGTCTCAACGCCATGAGATGCGGGCTTGTTGCCTTCTAGAACCTGGCTATTCGTGCACTCCTCCGCGGGGTAATCCTAATACAGAAAAAGAAAATAATATGTACAAACGGTAACATCGACCTCAACCCGGTCGTGCCGCAAAATAATATACAACCTGGCAAAGACGGCAGTCCACATGTCGTGTAAGTCTATGTCGCTCACCCCGCAAGCTAGCGAGGAGGCGGAACAAGTAAAAATCAAAAATTTCTTACATGGAAACATAGACTAAAGCTAAAGGATGTTTGCCAAACCATTACTAACAAACTACAAGAGGTTCTATCTACTATGCAAGGAGATTATACCTCATGCTACTAGTCCCTTGGGTCTTCTCTGTTATCCTCCTCGTTTCCGTAGGCCCCATGGGTCGATCCGGATCTTGGTCACCTCCACGGCGTCCTGGAGTCGAAGACGATCCTCCCGAGAGTCTATAGTCCGAGCTCCACCTCAAGTCGAGGTAACTAGGGCAACAAGTTTTCTACTCTTGATGTCCTAGGTGATGTAGAGGAAGAAGATGGACTTGTTTGTCTATTTAGATCCTTATTTTCTCAACACATGAGAGCTAAAGGATTTTGTAGTGAGGAGTAAGAAGAAGCAACCATGGGAGATCTCTTTTGATGGGAGAGAATGAGAAGGAGATAATGATGCATAGGAAAAATAATTAACAATCTTTTATCATGAAAATTGTGATGGTTACAATTGATTTGACCATTATCATGTCAAGTTCAATCCAAAGCCAAAGAAGCATCTAGTACTCACAAAAATATCCAAGTCAACAATGGTCAACTAGGTCAAATGGTCAACATAGTCAAATGGTCAAAGCAATTAGCCATAAGACAATTATCATTAAAAAGATTAGTAAATATTTTCCTCACCTCATAATGGTTTTGACTGAATCAATGGTCAAAACCCAAATGAGGCAACTCCTTCTTCGCTCCTCACAACCGTGCATACACACCCGCATCCGCATTCCGTAGAATGTGAATGCACAGAAGAAAAAACTAACCCATCTATACAATACTAGGATCCTGCTTAAACCAAAGCCCACTAGTATTGTCTGTCCGAACATCATACGCGCACAAGTGCAAGTAAGTGATCGTAACCCTGCCGTAAAACCATACGGCCTCTACACCTTTTGCCCAGTGCAGGGAAACTCTCTGTGTGGGACTCTAAAGACTCGACACTACGCTGGCAGTGGGTTTAACCACATACCGCAAGTGGCACTAGCTGTATGTAACGGTCCCCAGGTAGATGTCGATAAGAAGGCCGATGAGGTAAACCCATCTGAACTCCTACTGAGCCTGAATGTGAAAATCTCCGTACAGTCTGGTTTGTTCGTCTACGAGTATCGCATGTCGGGCCTAGGCGGGCGGTAAACGTCAGACCCCTAATAGCGGTACAAGTCGTGTCGGAGTGTAGCCAAGAACACCCTGAGAAACTACTGGAAACACTACCAGTAATTCTCGTTTGCCCTGGCCAGGGACTTTGTGTAATGGCTCTCCTAGACACAGCGCGATATCAACCCCCAATACCAGGAGAGACGAATCATGTCTAACCGCTACTGCCTCCAAGTGCTTCGGGACTGTACCCAACTACTACCTGTTTACACGACTCCTTTGAGCCGTGGTAGGGTAGTAATCAAAGTACAGTGGGGATACACTCGAGGCGAAGTAGCAGTGTCAAGTCGACGGATTAAGCTGTACTCCTGTCACCTGGGAACTGTTATCTGACGATAGGTATAGTACCAACCAACAGTTCCTGATGGGTCCTGTCCAATGTACTCGTAACCTAACGAGCACCCGCATACTATCTCCAGTACGACGTACTAATGGATGTGCGACAGACCATCACCCCTGCTGGGATGAGAAGCGTATACGCTAGTCTACTCCGGAGTATCGATACCCCGTCTCGAAAATCCTACGACTAGGGACCTGTATAAGGATGTGCTTGCAGATTACCCAGCCCCCACTAGTGTGACTGCCATCACAACGCTGGTAATCAAGCAAAGATCCTAAGGGCTCCACTAATATGTATAGGCGATATGCTAGAAGAAACACATGCACATATTGAAGTAGAAACAAACCAAGTAGCATACTACCATTTTGAGCAAGATTGTCTATACAACTGTGAATATCCCAAACTTCCATTAAGTAATATACAAACTAGTATGATACAGTAATGGCCTCTAGAGCATATACATTAACAATCTGCTACTTGCACTAGGGTCATGTACTTGCGTATCGAAGACCTATCATCTCGATCAGCCGCTCGAACTGAGTCTGGGGTATGGCCTTCGTGAGTGGATCTGCAGTGTTATTCTACGAATCTACTCACCTCACCTCGATCTCCCGGCGATCTACGATCTCCCTGATCAAGTGGTACCGCCTCAAAATGTGTCTGGACTTCTGATGAGACCTGGGTTCCTTTGCTAATGCTATAGCGCCGTTGTTGTCACAATACAGTGGTATTGGATCAACAATGGTAGGAACCACCTGAAGCTCCGTGAGGAACTTCTTCATCCAGACAGCTTCTTTTGCGGCATCGCAAGTAGCTATGTACTCCGTTTCCATTATCGAGTCAACAACGGTTTCCTGCTTGGAGCTCTTCCAATAGACCGCCCCTCCATTGAGGGTAAAGACATAACCCGACATGGACTTTGAGTCATCCTTGTCACTCTGGAAGCTGGAGTCAGCAAAGGTCTCGATCTGGAGGTCTTTTCCGCCATACACCAAGAACATCTCCTTAGTCCTTCTCAGGTACTTGAGAATGTTCTTTACTGCTATCCAGTGTCTCTCCCCTGGGTCCGACTGATACCGGCTTACAACGCTCAATGCGTATGCTACATCTGGTCTGGTACACAACATCGCATATATTATAGAGCCTACCGCAGATGCGTAGGGTATAGATGACATGCGAGCCCTTTCCAAATCAGTCTTGGGAGACATCTCTTTGGAGAGGGTGATTCCGTGACAAGCCGGTAGATTACCGCGCTTTGAATCTTCCATACTGAATCGTTTCAGTATGGTGTCGATGTACCTGGACTGTGAAAGTCCCAACATCCTTTTAGATCTATCACGATAGATCTGGATCCGCAGAATGTAGTTGGCATCGCCCAGGTCCTTCATGGAGAACCTCTGTGACAAGAATCCTTTGACTGACTGTAGCATAAGAATGTCATTTCTTATTAGGAGAATGTCATCCACGTGCAAGACGAGGAATACCACAGTTCTCCCTACAATCTTACTGTAAATGCATGGTCCATCTGGATTTTTGATAAAGTCAAATTCTTTGACAGAATCATCAAAGCAGATGTTCCAACTCCGCGATGCCTGCTTTAGTCCATAAATGTGGACTTAAGAAACTTGCACACTTTACCGCTGCTCCCACTCTGAATGAAACCCTCCGGCTGATCCATATAGACGCACTCTTCCAAATTTCCATTTAGAAAAGCCGTCTTTATGTTCACCTGCCAGGTCTCATAATCGTGGAAGGCAGCAATGGCAAGAAGGATCCGAATGGATTTGAGCATAGCCACTGGAGAAAAGGTTTCGTCATAGTCCAAACCAGGTCTTTGACGAAAACCTTTAGCAACAAGTCTAGATTTATAGGTTTCAACCTGCCCATCTACACCAATCTTCTTTCTGAAGATCCACTTGCAGCCTACGGGTTTTACCTCTTCTGGAGCAATGTCCAAAGTCCAAACTTTGTTGGTGTATATGGACTCCATCTCGGTCTGCATTGCATCCAGCCATTTCACTGAGCCACCGCTCTAAATGGCTTGCTGGAAGCTAGTAAGCTCATCATTTTCAATGATGCAATCCTCTCGATCCCCGTGTATGAGAAAACCGTAGTATCTCTCGGACGGATGAGACTGCCTACTACTCCTGCGGAGTGGCGCTGGGATGTCCGGTTCTCCTGAAACTTCTGGTTCTACCAGGCTTTCAGTAATAGCTTGTGGTTCTGGAATTTCTTCCAGTTCTATTGTGCTCCCACTTATCTGATTTTCTAAAAATTCAGTTTCCAAGAAGCGGGCATGACGAGAAACAAAGACCTTTTGCTCCTCTGCGCAATAGAAAACATACCCTTTGGAGTTCCTTGGGTATCCCACAAACTTACACTGTACTGAGCGTGCCTCGAGCTTGTCCGCATGCTGCTTTTTAACAAAAGCTGGAAATCCCCATGTCTTAAAGTGTTTAAGACAGGGTTTCTTCCCACTCCACGTCTTATATGGTGTGGTAGGCACTGACTTAGTAGGAACTTGGTTCAAAAGATATGCAACTATTTCTAGTGCATAACCCCAGAAGGATCGCGGTAACTCAGCCTTACTCATCATGGAACGAACCATATCCAATAGGGTTCGATTCCGCCTTTCTGATACACCATTGTGTTGTGGTGTGTATGGAGGAGTAAGCTGAGAGAGGATATCATTCTCTTTTAAGTAGCCCAGAAACTCGGCACTCAAGTATTCACCACCTCAATCAGATCTCAGTGTCTTGATACTTTTGCCTGTTTGTTTTTCAACTTCATTCTTGTATTCCTAAAATTTCTCAAAGGCCTCAGATTTATGCTTCATCAGGAAGACATGTCCATACCTAGAGAAATCATCCATAAAAGTAATGAAGTATGAATAACCACTTCGCGCATGTATAGACATTAGACCACACACGTCACTGTGTATGAGTCCCAAGAGCTCGCTCGCTCTTACTCCGTGTCCAGTGAACCGAGTCTTTGTCATCTTTCCCATGAGACAAGATTCACAAGTAGCATAAGACTGATACTCGAACGGATTCAAGTATCCCTCTTTATGTAACTTTGTTAACCGTGTCTCATTAATGTGACCCAGTCTACATGCCATAAGAAAGCCTGATTTGTTTCCGGAGACTTTCTTTTAAGTGTGTTCTGGACACTGAAAAAATGAGCTTGATTCAATACGTATATTCAGTTTTCTAATGTACCTGACCCAATCAGAACTTGATTTAGGTGGATGTGGACCAGATCGCTTACAAAAGTAAAATCATATCCTTCCTTAGAAAGTATGGATACAGATATGATATTACATGCTAGACTAGGTACATACAAACAGTTACGCAGAATCAATATCTGCCCACTTGTCAATCCAAGGTGATATTCCCCTACGGATTCAGCGTCCACGCTCATTCTGTTAGCAACCCTGAGAGTCATATCACCTAACCTGATAACTCTACGGTTTCTCAAAGCCTGTAATGAATTACAGATGTGAGATCCTGATCCGGTATCTAGTACCCAGGAAGTAGAGTTAATTGACATACAGTTTTCTATTACAAACACACCCGAAGACGAAGCCACAACAAGCTTTGAATCCTGGCTATTGGCTTTCAAAGCCCTGCAATCCTTCTGCCAATGTCCTTTCCCGTAACAATAAGAACGTCCCTCCTTCACTACATCTAGTCCCAAAACTTTTGCCCTTCCCTTTCCTTCTACTTCCCTGGTTTCCTTCAGGGTGTAAGTAGAGGGTAGAGACTGTAGAATCAAATCAGTATTTGACATGTTCTTCAACATGGTCTTCAGGTCCGTGAGCTCATAAAAATAGCTAGTCTCTGTAAGGACGTTGTCCCTTACAGATGACCCGACAGCCAACCTCGCTTGAAGCAATTCGTTCAAGGTCTCATATCTCGCAATACGAGATTGCTCTCCATATAAATCTTTGTTATGGAGGAATACAAAAACTAAGTCCATCTTCTCGTGCTGCTTCTGGTATGCACCATCAACTGAGGTCAACACGAGGCACTAGGCATTCGCACAATCCTTTTCCGATGTCTTACAGATATCAATATCCGTGACAAGGGAAACTGGTCCTGAGACAGCAGGGGTTTGTTTAGTTAAGAGGTGTTCCATCTTGTCATGGGTAATGGACATCTGGACAGACCTTTGCCAGTCATAACAGTCAAATTCAGTCATTTTATTATCTAGATATAACCTATGTCTGGTCACTGGGTCACTGCAATTAAGAGAGAGAGAAGAAAACACTTAGCATGATGCTCTTGCAAGTTTAGATTGGTTTTTAGTTTATCTAAACAAGATGGCTCCCACTGTTTCTCGAATCCTTCCCCAAACCATAAAAGAAGAATTAGTCAGGATTAATCTCACCGTACAATACTTACTTAACCGTTCAGCCAGGCCAGTGTCGGTACTTCGAGGGAGGTTTTACGACGCTTTTGCGAAGTTCCTTAATTAAATAGCCTCTTTTCCCTGTGGGCGTGGCCCCGCTAACACCTTTCTAGACACCTACTTGGTTTATAGCATTGATCGTTAAGTGAGAAAATTTCCTGAGGAGTAGCGGATACTCACAGTAGGATCGGGATCCAAATATCATTGTGTGATAATGCTGAAGGAATCCTACCAGCATTATCAAACTCCAAATGGTATGCAGTACTAGCAAGTTTCAATTTCCTTAGAAACTCCCGATGTGGATTTTTGCCCCATGCTCTTATGACCTTGACTAAGGCCAACAAATCATAAGTCACGTGTCAAGTTCTACCCGTCATTGTCCTGGTTAATTTGAACCCACCCGTATATACCCTTGACTAAGGCCAACAAAGTAATACGACTGTCCCAAACCAACGCATCTATTTATGCAACATATGAATACCCAGCAGCTACCAATCACTATGCCTTGACTAAGGCCAACAAACATAGCTTGAATACTATTGAATATTCATATGAAATGACGGAGGGCTACGAATGGTTTTGGCGAAACCGTGAACGTAGTGAACTTGATATAATCGAAGGAACCTGATAGCTTTTAAAAGGAGTGGTTTAAGCTCCGCGTTTTGAAAAGTTTTGCTGTTTTGAAAAAACCGAGTGGTTTTGAAATTGTTCCAACGATTCAGCTTTAGTTTGTTTTCTTTGCATTAATTTAATGCGTCCTATCAATTAATCCTACCATTGTAGAAAACAACGAAAATATGACGTACACTTATGCCATCCGCATTCGCCACGGGGCCCCATCATCACCTGTTAGGTTACTTAACTAACGACAGAGCGGGGGCTGGACTAGCGCGGATGCAAAACATAAGCAACGCCTACTAGATATCATATATAGATATATACATTCGTCAGATGCAATGATAGCCATTCCAGAACACAGATGAACACATTGGATATACTAGGAATCCGCGCTTCGTTTGAGCCTGCAACGAAAGACGGATTACACGGTCGTGATGAATAGCCAAACCCTACCCTAGACCCCTACGGGTGCGGCAAACTACCCGCCAAATACCCAAAGTGAAGCAGCCTCCCTCAACAACGTGAGTAGGCCACTCAGCACTTCAAAGTACCCGGTAGTTTGTGCACCCCACCTTGGGTCTATCCTAGGAGCAAAAACAGTAAAATAAATAATAGACAATGGCGGCTACAACCTCAACCCGGATGTGCGGCCATAAAATAATATTACATCAAATTACAAATTTTACATTGAATGAAAAATGAAAACCCTCGTCTCACATCCCCGGCTATTCATCGCAATGATCCAACAAGTTCATATACACAATCCAACATCACAGATTACAGATATGTACAACCCCCACTAATCGACGTATAGCGACTAGTAAACGTTCAGTACTTATATCACATCAAAGAAGATCTGATTAGCTAAAATACTTAGAATTTCGATCGATAACTTGATTTGAAACTACCCCAAGCACAATACAGTACTGAACAAAATCTGGGCAGAAACAAAATATCAGAGAAATCACAAAACACCATGCTGGACACTCTACATGAAAAACGAGTTGACTCAGAGTCGACTCGGCCGCGGATCCACGGCGAAACGCTTGGTTTCGCCGGGCTTCCATGGTGGTCTGACCGATTCATGATCTCGTTTTTCTTTGGTGTCCCTAAAAAATCCTGCACGTATTTTTTGCGATTTCTCCGGCGATCGAATTTCTAACACTTTGCTAACAAGTTAGTAATGGTTTAGCGAGTGTCTGATACCACTATAAGTCTATGTCGCTCACCCCACAAGCTAGCAAGGAGGCGGAACAAGTAAAAATCAAAACTTTCTTACATGGCAACATAGACAAAGCTAAAGGATCTTTGCCAAAACATTACTAACAAACTACATAAGGTTCTATCTACTATGCAAGGAGATTATACCTCATGCTACTAGTCCTTCGGGTCTTCTCCGCTATCCTCCTAGTTTCCGTAGGCTCCATGGGTCGATCCGGATCTTGGTCACCTCCGCGGCCTCCTAGAGTCGATGACGATCCACCCGAGAGTCTATAGTCCGAGCTCCACCTCAAGCCGAGGTAACTAGGGCAACAAGTTTGCTACTCTTGATGTCCTAGGTGATGTAGAGGAAGAAGATGGATTTGTTTGTCTATTTAGATCCTTATTTTCTCAACACATGAGAGCTAAAGGATTTTCTAGTGAGGAGGAAGAAGAAGCAACCATGGGAGATCTCTTTTGATGAGAGAGAATGAGAAGGAGATAATGATGCATAGGAAAAATAATTAACAAGCTTTTATCATGAAAATTGTGATGGTTACAATTGATTTGACCATTATCATATCAAGTTCAATCCAAAGCCAAAGAAGCATCTAGTGCTCACAAAAATATCCAAGCCAACAATGGTCAACTAGGTCAAATGGTCAACATGGTCAAATGGTCAAAGCAATTAGCCATAACACAATTATCATTAAAAAGATTAGTAAATATTTTCTTCACCTCATAATGGTTTTGACCGAATCAATGGTCAAAACCCTAATGAGGCAACTCCTTCTTCGCTCCTCACAACCGTGCATACACACCCGCATCCGCATTCCGTAGAATGCGAATACATACAAGAAAAAACTAATCCATCTATACAATACTAGGATCCGGCTTAAACCAAAGCCCACTAGTATTGTCTGTCTGAACATCATATGCGCACAAGTGCACGTAAGTGATCGTAGCCCTGCCGTAAAACCATACGGCCTCTACACCTTTTGCCTAGTGCAGGGAAACTCTCTGTGTGGGACTCTAAAGACTCGACACTACGCTGGCAGTGGGTTTAACCACAGACCGCAAGCGGCACTAGCTGTACGTAACGGTCCCCAGGTAGATGTCGATAAGAAGGCTGATGAGGTAAACCCATCCAAACTACTACTGAGCCTGAATATGACAATCTCCGTACAGTCCGGTCTGTTCGTCTATGAGTATCGCATGTCGGGCCTAGGCGGGCGGTAAACGTCAGACCCCTAATAGCGGTACAAGTCATGTCGGAGTGTAGCCCAGAACACCCTAAGAAACTACTGGAAACACTACCGGTAATTCTCATTTGCCCTGGCCAGGGACTTTGTGTAATGGCTCTCCTAGACACAGCACGATATCAACCCCCAATACCGGGAGAGACGAATCCTGTCTAACTGCTACTACCTCCAAGTGCTTCGGGACTGCACCTAACTACTACCTGTTTGCACGACTCCTTTGAGCCGTGGTAGGATAGTAATCAAAGTACAGTGGGAACACACTCGAGGCGAAATAGCAGTGTCAAGTCGACGGACTAAGCTGTACTCCTGTCACCTGGGAACTGTTATCTGACGATAGGTATAATACCAACCAACAGTTCCCGATGAGTCCTATCCAGTATACTCGTAACCTAACGAGCACCCACATACTATCTCCAGTACGACGTACTAATGGCTGTGGGACAGACCATCTCCCCTGTTGGGATGAGAAGCGTATACGCTAGTCTACTCTGGAGTATCGATACCCTGTCTCGATAATCCTACGACTAGGGACCTATATAAGGATGTGCTTGTTGATTACCTAGCCCCCACTAGTGTGACTGCCATCACAACGCTGGTAATCAAGCAAAGATCCTAAGGGCTCCACTAATATGTATAAGCGATATGCTAAAAGAAACACATGCACATATTGAAGTAGAAATAAACCAAGTAGCATACTACCATTTTGAGCAAGATTGTCTATACAACTGTGAATATCCCAAGCTTCCATTAAGTAATATACAAACTAGTATGATACAGTAATGGCCTCTAGGGCATATACACTAACATGTCGGACGCTCGTCCCGCAATAACAAATGTACAAAAGAATTTAAACTGCACCACTAACATTTCATCACATGCTATCCAACACGACTATCCAACCATAACCACAGAACAAGCACACAATATCAACGCGAATGTCACGTTCGCAAAACCCGTCTAAAAGAACATATAGCAATCAGACGAGTTTTACCGATCGAGTGACAATCCCGGTCGCAGATAAAAGTGAATGTACTGTAAAAAACACATTTAAAATTTCGATCGACTAAACTTTTCCAAATAGGTCCCAAATACAAATCCAGCACTCAAATAAACCTGGGCCAAAACTATATATCACAAGTGTCATATTTTCAAGAATTAGAGCCCCAGAAAAATTTTGGGGTCCTTTAGCCCAAAAATCGCCGCGGAAGGGCCGCAAAATGCACTATTTTGCTCACTTTCCTCGGCGGAATTTTGGAGTTAGGCTCCTAAATTTTTTCTGTAGTTATAGTTTCACCTGCATGTAATTCTAAGATACTCAGAAAAAATTTATGACAACTTCGAAAATCGACAGCAAGCTCATGAACATAGATTCATGATTCGAAAAAATTTGTCAATCGAGATTTTAACCTTATGCAAACTAGCTAGTAGGGTTTATGAGTAGGCTCTGATACCATGAAGGGTTACACTAGCCCCCCGGCCAACTTCCGTGGCCAAATGCGGAACAAAAATTTCGTAGCGATTACGAACTTGGCGCTAGAATAAACCTTAACCGGATCTTTACCATAAACCTAGTTAGCACTAAATAGAGTTCTATCTACTACGATAGAAAGTTATACATTAAACGCGAACTCCTTCTTCTCCTTGTTGTGAGCTCCTTGGAATGATCTAGGTGGGTCCTCCTCACCGGTTTCTCTATATCGAAGAAGATCCACCTGAAGGCCTCTACCTTGAGCTCCTACCTCAACCATGAAGTAACTAGAGTGCTTTGCTTGCTAGACCAAGAACCCTAGAGTGAGTAGAGAGTGATTTTTATGGTTTGATCTCAATTTCCCTTTGTTCTCAACACATGAGAGTTAGGGTTTGAGAGAGAGGATGAAGGGGAGAGAGCTAGGAGAAAGAA
Organism: Agapanthus africanus; assembly: GCA_030015575.1. Taxonomy (NCBI): domain Eukaryota; kingdom Viridiplantae; phylum Streptophyta; class Magnoliopsida; order Asparagales; family Amaryllidaceae; genus Agapanthus; species Agapanthus africanus. The sequence continues at coordinate 176,239,895 of CM057339.1, read as the reverse complement.
TGAATATGATAGAATGAAGAGATAGCTCTCATATTAGCATAAAAGAATAATAATTTTAATTAGCAAAAAAGTTGTGGTGGTTCATTTGATTTGACCATTATCATGTCACCATTAATGCTAAGCAAAGAATCTTTTGCTTAAGAAAAATATCTTAGTCAACTTTGGACAACAAGTCAAATGGTCAATCCAAATAACCATAACACAATTATCACTAATTAAAACTATTAATCAATTACCTTCATCTCATTAAGATCTTAATCAAGTCAATGGTCAAAAACCTTAATGAGATGTCTGCTTCATTTGTCTCTGTCAGCTGTATATACATACCCGCTTCCACGTTCCGAAGAATTCGAATGCAATGAGACTGAACCAAGCCAAAATCAAATACTAGGATCCGGCTTAAACCAAAGCCCACTAATATCAACTGTCCGAAAACCAAACGCGCACAAGTACGCATATGTGAACGAACCCTGTCGTAAAACCATACGACCTCTACTCGTTTCGCCCAAAGGTGAACAACCCTCTGTGTGGGACTCTAAAGACTCGACTCTACGCTGGTAGTGGGTTTAACCACAGGCCGCAAGCGGTACTAGCTGTACGTAACGGTCCCCAGGTAGATGCCGATAAGAAGACCGATGAGGTGAACCCATCTGAACTCCTACTGAGCCTGAATGTGACAATCTCCGTACAGTCCGATCTGTTCGTCTAAGAGTATCGCATGTCGGGCCTAGGGGGCGGTAAACGTCAGACCCCTAATAGCGGTACAAGTCGTGTCGGAGTGTAGCCCAGAACACCCTGAGAAACTACTGGAAACACTACCAGTAAATCTCGCTTGCCCTGGCCAGGGACTTTGTGTAATGGCTCTCCAAGACACAACGTGATATCAACTCCCAATACCGGGAGAGACGAATCCTGTCTAACCGTCACTGCCTCCAAGTGCTTCGGGACTGCACCCAACTACTACCTGTTTGGACAACTCAATAGAGCCATGGTAGGGTAGTAATCTAAGAACAGTGGGAACACACTCGAGGCGAAGTGACAGTGTCAAGTCAACGGACTAAGCTGTACTTATGTCACCTGGGAACTGTTAACTGACGATAGGTATAATACCAACCAACGGTTCCCTACGAGTCCTGTCCAGTGTACTCGTAACCTAACGACCACCTGCATACTATCTTCAGTACGACGTACTGATGGCTGTAGGACAGACCATCTCCCCTGCTGGGACGAGAAGCGTATACACCAGTCTACTATGGAGTATCGATGCCCTGTCTCGATAATCCTACGACCAGGGACCTGTATAAGGATGTGCTTATAGACTGCCCAACCCCCACTAGTTTGATCACCATCACAACGCCGGTAGTCAAGCAAAGATCCTAAAGGCTCCATCAATATGTCTTAGTGATATGTTAAAAGAAACATATACACATATTAAGATAGATACAAACCAAGTAGCATACTACTATATTGAGCAAGACTGTCGTAAACCCGTATATATATCCCAAGCTTCCAAAATGTATTATACAAACTAGTACTATACAATAATGGCCTCTAGGGCATACATATCCAACAGTTCGTTCGCCAACAACAAGCCAGACTTTTGCAATTACTGCAAAAGAACAGGGCATCTAGTGAACAACTGTCGAAGGGCGAACAACTTGTGCTTGATCTGTGGGTCTTCTACTCATATTATTAGAGCATGCCCCCGAACCGAGGGGCTTATAACTCTCTCGCTAAACCGGTGATCCAAGCTCCTCCTACCCGGTTAGCTCTACCAGCTCCAGCTCCCCGCACCCAAACCGCTCAACCTCAACGCCGGGTGTTTAACCAGGAACAGAGGAACGTGCCGCGATGCCAAGCTTTAACTATGCAGGATGTAGAGGCCGAAGCTATGAGTCAGGTTATCACTGGTAAATATCTTCCTTATTTCCTTTCAAGTCATTTCACTTCCTAGCTATCTATATTTGTTATACCTAAAGCTATCCCACGCGACTTAGGTACAATCTTAGCAGCCACCCTACATGCACTCTTGCTCTTCGACACTGGAGCATCTCATTGCTTCATGTCGCAACGGTTCGTAAGAACTCATGCAATCTCAGTTAAGCTGCTCGTATCCAGCTAGAATGTCAGTTCAGGGAATGGCATTCTAAAAGAAACCTTGTGATACGATCTGTGTACAGTGGTCGTCTGCAGTCGAGAATTCTATGCGGACATCGAGGTGCTGGACATACCAAATTTCGACGTAGTTTTGGGAATGGACTGGCTGGGAACTTTCTTCGCTACCATCGACTGTCGCCAAAGGAGGGTAGTGTTTGAAATACTAGATCTCCCAGTGTTTTATTTCAAAAGCGGAGACCGGACTTCGGAGCCTAGCATCTACCGAGCAAAACCAAAGAAGGCAGAGATTGCAACATTGTAAGCGGAAGGATCGAAGCCAGAAGTCATTAAAGAGTTCGTGGATGTATTCCCTGAAGAAATAACAGGTTTACCTCCCGATCGAGCTCTAGAGTTTGGCATTGATTTACACCCCGGTGCACAACCTGTAATAAAAGCTCCATACCGATTAAGTTTGGAGGGATTGAAGGAGATCCCTATTCAGTTGGATGAACTCTTGAAGAAAAGTTGGATCAGACTCAATACTTCAAGTTAAGGATCACCGGTGTTACTAGTGAAGAAGAAGGAAGGCACCTACCATGTGTATGTGGATTATTGAGCACTGAACAAAGTAACGATTAAGAACAAGTATCCGCTACCTCGCATCTATGACCTTTTCGATCAGCTAAGTGGATCTTGTGCTTTCTCAAAGTTAGATCTTCGTCTAGGATATCATCAGATGAAGGTCAAGGAATCTGATATTCAGAAGACGGCATTCAGGACTCGTTGTGGCCATTATGAATATCCCGTAATTTCAATTGGAGTGACAAATGCACCAGCCATTTTTATGAACTTGATGAATCGAGTTTTCCGAGAGTACTTAGACAGGTTTATTGTTATCTTTATCTACTATATCCTTATTCAAAGAATCGGAAAGAGCACGCCCAGCAGTTATGCCTTGTCCTGGAGACACTATGACAACATCAACTCTATACCAAATACAACAAGTGTGAATTTTGGTTAGACCAAGTCAGATTTCTAGGAAACATCGTTTCAGACGAGGAATCTCTGTGGATCCCGCTAAGGTGTCAGCTGTCAGCGAGTGGCCTGAAACTAAAGACAGTGAAAAATATAAGAAGATTCTTGGGCTTAGTAGGATACTACAGATGCTTCATCGAAGGATTCTCAAAGATCGCAGTACCCCTGACCAAGATTACACGTAAAGAGGAAGCATTCGTATGGTCAGAAGCATATGAGAAGACTTTCGTAAAACTTAAATCGAGATTAACCTCTGCACTTATTCTCGTAATACCGGATCGATCTGGTGGATTCGATGTACATTATGATGCGTCCGGTAATAGATTGGGATGTGTTCTGCATCGGTATGGAAATGTTGTAGCTTTTGCATCAAGACAGTTAAAAGTTCATGAGCGCAACTATCCAACACATGACCTGGAATTGGCAGTCGTGGTCTTCGCGCTCAAGATTTGGCGCCACTATCTTTTGGGAGAGCGGGTAGATATATACACCGACCATAAAAGTCTGAAATATGTATTTACTCAGAAGGAACTCAACATGCGGCACTGAAGATGGCTGGAACTCATGACAAACTTCGACATCAACCTACAATATCATCCTGGAAAGGCGAACATAGTTCCCGATGCACTTAGTCGCTAGCCATTAGCAATGAACCTCACTTCTCAGTGGAGACTATAGCAAGAACTGCACGAACTTATGATTGAAGTAGTCGTGCGAGGTAACGCCTCATCTTTGATGAACTTACAAGTCCAGTCCACTCTTGTTAATTAGATCAAGGCAACTTAAACAAATGATGCCAAGTTACAAAAGATCCAAGAACAAGTAGAAAGTGGTCTTCGAACTGACTTCTTCATCCATGAAAATGGATCCTTACGGTATGGGAGCCATTTATGCATGTCAGTCGGCCCTGTTCGAGAAAAGTTGATGAAAGAAGCTCACAACGCTCCGTATTCTATACACCCCAGCGGCATGGAGATGTACAAGGATCTACGACAACATTACTGGTGACATGGAATGAAGCGAGAAGTAGCAAGGAGCATAGCAAAGTGCTTAATATGTCAGCAAGTGAAGGTTGAACATCATAGAACTGCTGGTCTACTTTAGCCGTTATCAATTCCATAATGAAAATAGCAGCACATTACAATGGACTTCATGATTGCACTTCTTACAGTATGAAGGGCAACGACACAGTTTGGGTAATTATGGATCGACTCACTAAGTCGGCTCACTTCATCCCATTAAGAGTTGGCCAATCAATCGAGACGTTGGTAAGAAAGTATATTGAGGTAAGTAAAAATCTAAAGTAAGATTTAAACCTTTAAGATATATCATACTTGTCTTGATACCCATTAACTCATGCATGAGATCGTGAGATTACATGGGGTACCTGTCTTCATCGTCTCCGACCAAGATACGAGATTCCGATCCCAGTTTGGCAGAGTCTTCAAGCTAGCCTGGGAACGGGTCTGAATTTCAGCACGGGGTATCATCCCCAAACAGATGGACAGTCCGAGCGAACAATTCAGATCTTTGAAGATATGCTGAGAGCCTGTATGTTAGACTTTGAAGGTTCGTGGGATGATCACCTACACCTTGTAGAGTTTTCATATAACAACAGCTACCAGGCAAGCATTGGGATGGCATTATTCGCAGCACTCTACGGACGTAAGTGTTGTTCCCCGCTGAGCTGGGACGACGCTGGAGATTGTGAACTCCTTGGGCAAGAGAGGATCATGGCAACGGTAGATGTAGTTCGCACGATCAGGGAAAACATGTGCATAGCTCAGGACCGACAGAAACATTGGGCAGATGCAAAGAGTCGACACTTGGAGTTCCAACCCGGAGAGCATGTGTGTCTGAAGATCTCGCCGAACAAAGGAGTGATACGTTTTGGAAAGAGGGATAAACTCTGTCCAAGGTACATCGGACCGTTCGACATATTTGAACAAGTTGGAGATGTGGCATACCACTTGGCACTACCATCCTCATTGGAAGGAGTGCACAATATGTTCCATATATCCTACCTACGATGATATGTGAGCGACCCTAGCCACATACTTGATCACTCAGAGCTCACTGTACAGGCCGATCTAACTTGCAAGCAGTAACCAGTTGAGATCCTGGATCGAAAAGTGATGATTTCACGGAACAAAGAGGCGAACTTGGTCCGAGTGATGTGGAGAAGGGATTCACCAGGAGAATCAATCTGGGAGCGAGAAGACGATATGAATGCACGATACCCTCATCTTTTGAAAATTAGTCTTTATGTCAATTTCGAGAACGAAATTTTTATAAGGAGGGTAAAATGTAATGACTCTGAAATCCCTATACAAATGTAACTTGTTCAATATATAGAAAAGGTATTTCGGCCTGACTAAGAGTTATAAGTTATTTTTATTCAACAAAAGCAAGAAACTTCTTATAGCCCATTGGTTAAGACTCGGTACTACTGTGCCATAACCTGTGTGTTCGATTCCCATCAGTCCCAATTATTTTTATGATTTTCTTTTTAACTTTTGGAAGCCCAAGAGTTGCACGTGCAATACACGGAGAATTAAAAAGTTTCAGAAAAATCAAACGGGATAAATGAAGAGTTAATACTGTACATGGCATGAATCTCAAGACAGATGGCCCCTATCTGACCGCCTATTTCTCCCTCTGGGCCGCTACCGGCGGTTAGATAAACTCCAAATCGATCTGTGGTTCCCCCGTGCACCCCTTCAGCTCCCCTCTACTCCATTTTCTTATTTGATTTCTCTGCCATTAGACAGAGACTCTTCAATTCCCCATTAATCCTATTTTAAATTCTTTTCAATCAATTCTTCAATTCAAACACCTTCATTTCATCCCTATAAATACCACACCATTCCCTAGAACTCCTCTATTCTGAAAATTTCTCAAAAATTCTTCGAGTTTAAGAAGGTTTAAGGCTAATCAAGTGGAGTTAGCGATCAAGTTCATTCCGTTGAAGACCGGATCCTTTTCCGACGATACCACAAACACGAAGGCTTCCTTTCTCTCTTTTTCTCTCCTAGCAATGCTCTAAGATCGTTTGTCCCTATCTCTCTCTCCCATTTTGACTCAAATCGCATTTAAAACAGTTATCTTTTAAAATTAAAAATTAAAATTTTAATAAAATACCATCAAATTTCCAAAAGTAGTAGTTTTCCTAAAAATACCACAAATTTTTAAAAGCTAGATTTCATTACTAAAATACAACTAAAACTAAAATTCATTTTCATAAAAACTCTTAATATTCTAAATCACCATCGAGATTTATTTTTCACAATATTAAAACATTTTTCATAAAATCCTCTCGAGAAATGCAAACAATGTAAACAAACTAGAATAAATTTTTAAGGACCCTAGATTAATATAGATTTAAGCGGTATCATTTCTCCTGAGCCTCAGAGAGTCGGAGAAAATGAGTGCTTGCCTACTCGGATTAGATAACACTGCAATTAACGGAGTTATCAATAGCAATTGTCTTGGAAAAAGACACATATCATATCGCCCATGTGCAGCAGTTCTCCGATTACTCCCAAACTTAAGAATTTCAACAGCTAAATCCACTCAGAAGAAATGTCTATAACTCGAATCCAAACTTGAATTTTTACTCGAACTCAAATCCAAACTTGCACTCTAATCCAATTCGAACCCAAACTTAAACACTAACTCGAACTCAATCTACTCGAAACTAACTTGACTCGACCCAGGATTGCAACTGCCATGACTCGCATTCTATTTGACTTACTCGAGTTCATTCTTCAACTTTTACAATCTATGGTTTCGATCAAGGCATGTTAAAATCATCCAAGCAAATCAACTAAGAATATTTAACAGTTATAATATATATATATATGTATATATATATTACTCGGGGTGTATGGGATAGTTTTAGGTGTGAATCCAATGGAATTTCAGGAGTCCCGTATTAACCTACTCGAATTCTATTACTCGAATCTCGGTCGGGTCGACTCCTCCACAGTTTGGAGTCCCGATACTAACACATGAAATGGACCCGTGTTTCCTTACTCCTGGGGCCCCACTCTTGAGCTCGTGAATACTTCTATGGTTGCATTGATATTCACACTTGGAATTTAATGTTAACATCGAAACCAAATAGAGACTTATAGTATATATACACCTATATTCATTTACATATACTCTTACTCGATATATACATTACTTCATGATTATTCTATATTTGCCACTTTCACTTTTACTCTACTTTGGGACTTACCGAGCGCTAGTTCGTTGATGGGCATTCCACCCATCTTTATTTCTTAGAATGTTCGTCAGATACCGTGGACACGGAGGAAGTGGACGCTACAGAAGAGGAGTACAACAAGATCGCGGCTCAGGCTTAGCTTAGTTATCCTTTTCTTTTCAGTTCATGTATGATGTCACGCCCCGCTTCCCAGTGTACGGGTAAGGAGATGCGACGAGGCCCGCTATGTATTTACTCAGAAATAAACAAGCTAAGCGTAACTAAGCAATATAATGTAAATATACACAAGAAGACATGAAATGTAAATGAACAACAACTTTTATTTATTAAACATTTCTTTACAATACAACTGAAAATGTAAATACAAGAACAGAAAGCAATGCCTAAACAATGGCATGAACTGAAAGAAAAGTAAGTACAAGTAAAGCCTAATGGTCGTGCTGCTCAGTGGTCTGCTCCAAGTGCTCCCGGCTGATCTCGAACTCCTCAGAGTCGGGTCCTCTTGACAACATTCCAAAGAAAGAAGAGAAATATGTGTTAGTGTATATGCCCTAGAGGCCATTACTGTATCATACTAGTTTGTATATTACTTAATGGAAGCTTGGGATATTCACCTTGTATAGACAATCTTGCTCAAAATGGTAGTATGCTACTTGGTTTGTTTCTAGTTTAATGTGTACATGTGTTTCTTTTAGTACATCACCTATACCCATTAGTGGAGCCCTTAGGATCTTTTCTTGATTACCAGCATTGTGATGGCAGTCACACTCATGGGGGCTGGGTAATCCACAAGCACATCCTTATGCAGGTCCCTAGTCGTAGGACTATCGAGACAGGGCATCGATACTCCGGAGTAGACTAGCGTATGCGCTTCTCATCCCAGCAGGGGAGACGGTCTGTCCCATAGCCGTCAGTACGTCGTACTTGAGATAGTATGCGGGTGATCGTTAGGTTACGAGTACACTGGACAGGACTCGTCGGGAACTGTTGGTTGGTACTATACCTATCGTCAATTATCAGTTCCCAGGTGACATGAGTACAGCTTAGTCCGCTTACTTGACACTGTCACTTCGCCTCGAGTGTGTTCCCACCGTACTTAGATTACTGCCCTACCACGGCTCAAAGGAGTCGTACAAATAGGTAGTAGTTGGGTGCAGTCCCGAAGCACTTGGAGGCAGTGACGGTTAGACAGGATTCGTCTCTCCCGGTATTGGGGGTTGATATCGCGCGGTGTCTAGGAGAGCCATTACACAAAGTCCCTGGCCAGGGCAAGCGAGATATACTGGTAGGTTTCCAGTGTTATCTCAGGGTGTTCTGGGCTACACTCTGACACGACTTGTACCGCTATTAGGGGACTGACGTTTACCGCCCCCTAGGCCCGCCATGCGATATTCTCAGACGAAAAGACCGGACTGTACGCAGATTGTCACATTTAGGCTCAGTAGGAGTTCAGATAGGTTTCACCTCGTCCGTCTTCTTATCGGCATCTACCTGGGGGCCGTTACGCACAGCTAGTGCTGCTTGCAGTCTGTGGTTAAACCCACTGCCAGCGTAGTGTCGAGTCTTTAGAGTCCCACACAGAGAGCTATTCACCTTTTGGCAAAAGAGTAGAGGTCGCATGGTTTTGCGACAGGTTTCGGTCACATCCGTGCACTTGTGCATGTTTAGTGTCCGGGCAGTTCTCACTAGCGGGCTTTGGTTTAAGCCAGATCCTAGTGTACGTTTTGGGATTGGTTTTATCTCCTTTGTATTCGTGTTCCTCGGAACGCGGATGCGGGTGTGTATGCACGGTTGACAGAGACAGAGGCATAAGATTCTCATTTGGGTTGTTGACTGTTGACTTTTGCTAAACCTTAATGAGAATAAGAAATATGATTAATGATAATATTAATTAAGTATTATTATGCCATGGTTGGGTTGAAAGGTTGACTTTGTTGACTTGTTGACTTAGTTGACCGGTTGGCTAGGTTGGACTTGTTGACCATCATCATGACAATGGCTATCATTTCTTGGCATTGACCTTGGCTTGCTTGTTTGTTCACAAATTGCATTTAATGCATGAAATGATATTGCTATTTGATATGATAACAACCATCACATAATACTCAATTATTATTATGAGTTATGATTATTTTGGATTATGAGAGCAAGGGTGAGAAAAAAGTCTTGCTCATTCTATCATTCTCATTCTCTCTCATCCTCAAGCTCTCCCTCTTCCTCTTTCTCTCTCTCTAGTTCATGGTTCTATTGTCTCATGTGTTGAGAAGCAAGAACCATAGAGATAAAACCCAAAACACTTCTCTACTCATCCTAGTATACAAGGTCTAGCAAACCAAGTGTTCTAGTTTCCTCAAGATTGTGGTTGGAGCCAAAGGTAGAAGCTTTCAGGTGGATCCATCTTCGGCACAAGGAGACGACGAGGAGAAAACCATCCGACCACCATAAAGAGTTGAAGAGAAGGAGTTCAAGTTAAGGTATAGCCCCCTAACCGAGTAGGTAAAACTCCTAGTTAGGTTGTTAGATAGTTGTTTAACAAAGATCCGTATTTTGAGTCCATGTTACCCCCAAAAGAAAAATCATTTTTCATCATTTCCGCAACCCCAAAGAACCGAGGACGGGTAACGTGGACTTACAATATGAATGTCGTCAGCGAACAATCGCTCGGTAAGTCCCAAAGAGATAGAAATAGAATAGACAGATAAGAGAATGTAATTGGTATAACATTTGATGTAAGTCCATGCTACCTCTCCCGGTACTTTCGGGCATGCGGAATTTGATGAAAAACAATTTCCTAGAGGTGGTAACATGGACTCAAAACCGGATCTTTGTTAAACATCTAACTAACAACCTAACTAGGAGTTGTTAACTACTCGGTTAGGGGGTTATACCTTTCTTTCTTGATCTCCTTCGTCTTCAAGCCTCGATGGTTGTCCGGATCGGCTTCACTCCGTCGTCTCCTTGCGCTGAAGATAGATCCACCTCGAAAGCTTCTACCTTTGGCTTCTTCTTCGATCTTTGAAGAAACTAGTTCACTTGGTTTGCTAAACCTTGTGAACTAGAGTGAGTAGAGAAGAGTGTGTTGGGATTTTCTCTATGGTTCTTGGTTCTCAACACATGAGACAAGTGAACCATAGACTAAGAGAGGGAGAGCAAGTGGAAGAAGATGAGAGCTCAAGAACTCAAGAGAGAGAATGAAAATGATAGAATGAGAAAGACTTTTCTCTCTTGGCTCTCATAATCCAAAGAAATCATCACAAAAATAGTAATCAAGTATTGTGTAAATGGTTTAAGCTACAATAGCCATATCATTTCATGCACTCATTTCTCACAAGAGAAACAAGCAAGTAAAAAGTCTTTGTCATGAAATGATAGCCATTGTCATCATGATGGTCAACTAGTCAAACCTAGTCAACAAAGTCAACAAGTCAACAAAGTCAACCCCTCAACAACCATGTCACCATAATACTTAATTAATATTATTGTTAATCATATATCATATTCTCATTAGGGTTGAGCAAAAAGTCAATAGTCAATAGTCAACGGTCAACAACCCTAATGAGAATCCTCTGCCTCTGTCTCTCCGTCAACTGTACATACACACCCGCATCCGCGTTTCAAGAAACACGAATACATACTGGATAAATCCAATCCCAAAACGTACACTATGATCTGGCTTAAACCAAAGCCCGCTAGTGTTAACTTTCCGGACACTGTACGTGCATAAGTGCACGGATGTGACCGAACCCTGTCGCAAAACCATGCGACCTGTCGCAAAACCATGCGGCCTCTACTCTTTTGCCTAAAGGCGAATAGCTTTCTGTGTGGGACTCTAAAGACTCGACACTACGCTGGCAGTGGGTTTAACCACAGACCGCAAGCGGCACTAGCTGTGCGTAACGGTCCCCAGGTAGAAGCCGACAAGAAGACTGACGAGGTGAAACCCATCTGAACTCCTACTGAGCCTGAATGTGACAATCTCCGTACAGTCCGGTCTGTTCGTCTGATACATCGCATGGCGGGCCTAGGGGGCGGTAAACGTCAGTCCCCTAATAGCGGTACAAGTCGTGTCAGAGTGAAGCCAAAAACACCCTGAGATAACACTGGAAACCTACCAGTATATCTCGATTGCCCTGGCCAGGGACTACTCGTGTAATGGCTCTCCTAGACACAGCGCGATGTCAACCCCCAATACCGGGAGAGACGAATCCTGTCTAACCGTCACTGCCTCCAAGTGCTTCGGGACTGCACCCAACTACCACCTGTTTGCACGACTCCTTTGAGCCGTGGTAGGGTAGTAATCAAAGTACAGTGGGAACACACTCGAGGCAAAGTGACAGTGTCAAGTCAGTGGACTAAGCTGTACTCATGTCACCTGAGAACTGATAACTGACGATAGGTATAGTACCAACCGGTCAGTTCCCGACGAGTCCTGTCCAGTGTACTCGTAACCTAACGAACACCCGTATACTATCTCCAGTACGACGTACTGATGGCTGTGGGACAGACCATCTCCCACACTGGAATGAGAAGCGCATACGCTAGTCTACTCCGGAGTATCGATGCCCTGTCTCGATAGTCCTGCTTCTAGGGACCTGTATAAGGATGTGCTTATAGATTACCCAGCCCCCACTAGTGTGACTGCCATCACAACGCTCGTAATCAAGCAAAGATCCTAAGGGCTCCACTAATGTGTATAGGTGATATACTAAAATAAACACATGTACACATTGAAGTAGAAACAAACCAAGTAGCATACTACTATATTGAGCAAGATTGTTTATACAAGGTGAATATCCCAAGCTTCCATTAAGTAATATACAAACTAGTATGATACAGTAATGGCCTCCAGGGCATATACACTAACAATCTCCCACTTGCACTAAGGCCATGTACTGGCGTATCGAAGACCTATCATCTCGATCAGCCGTTCGAACTGAGTCTGGGGCAAGGCCTTGGTGAATGGATCTGCAGTGTTATCTTCTGAAATAACCCTCCGGACCTCGATCTCCTGGCGATCCACGATCTCCCTGATCAGGTGATACCGCCTCAAGATAAGTCTGGATCTCTGATGGGACCTGGGTTCCTTCGCTAAAGCTATAGCCCCGTTGTTGTCGCAATACAGAGGTATTGGATCAACAATGGACGGAACCACCTGAAGTTCTTTCAAGAACTTCCTCATCCAGACAGCTTCTTTTGCGGCATCAGATGCAGCGATGTATTCCGCTTCCATCGTCGAGTCTGCAACGGTTTCCTGTTTGGAACTCTTCTAACACACCGCCCCTCCATTGAGGGTAAAGACAAAACCCGACATGGACTTGGAATCATCCTTGTCACTCTGGAAGCTGGAGTCAGCAAAGGCCTCGATCTGGAGGTCTTTTCCGCCATACACCAAGAACATCTCCTTAGTCCTTCTCAGGTACTTGAGAATGTTCTTTACCGCTATCCAGTGTTTCTCCCCAGGGTTTGACTGATACCGGCTTACCACACTCAGTGCATAAGCTACATCCGGTCTGGTACACAACATCGCATACATTATAGAGCCTACCGCAGAAGCGTAGGGTATAATAGACATGCGATCCCTTTCTAAATCAGTCTTGGGAGACATCTCTTTGGAGAGGGTGATCCCGTGACAAGCCGGTAGATTACCGCGCTTGGAATCATCCATACTGAATCTTTTCAGTATGGTGTCGATGTACCTGGACTGTGAAAGTCCTAATATCCTCTTGGATCTATAACGATGGATCCGGATCCCCAGGATGTATGAGGCATCACCCAGGTCTTTCATGGAGAACCTGTGTGACAAGAACCCCTTGACAGATTGTAGCATAAGAATGTCATTTCCTATCAAGAGAATGTCATCCACGTATAAAACGAGGAATACTACAGTTCTTGCTACAAATCTACTATAGATGCATGGTTCATCTGGATTTTTGATAAAGCCAAATTCCTTGACCGTCTCATCAAAACAGATGTTCCAACTCCGCGTTGCCTGCTTTAGTCCGTAAATGGACTTAAGCAACTTGCATACCTTTTCGCTGCTCCCACTCTGAATGAAACCCTCTGGCTGGTCCATATAGACACACTCCTCTAAATTTCCATTTAGAAAAGCGGTCTTTACGTCCATCTGCCAAATCTCATAATCGTGGAAGGCAGCAATGGCAAGAAGGATCCGAATGGATTTCAGCATAGCTACTGGAGAAAAGGTCTCGTCATAGTCCAAACCAGGCCTCTGACGAAAACCCTTTGCAACCAGTCTAGCTTTATAGGTCTCAACCTGTCCATCTACACCAATCTTTCTTTTGAAGATCCACTTGCATCCTACGGGTTTTACCCCGTCTGGAGCAACGTCCAACGTCCATACTTTGTTGGTGTACATGGACTCCATTTCAGTCCGCATTGCATCCAGCCATTTTACCGAGTCGACGCTCTGAACGGCTTGCTGGAAGCTAGTAGGCTCATCATAATCTATGATGCAATCCTCTCTATCCCCGTCTATGAGAAAACCGTAGTATCTCTCGGGCGGATGAGACTGCCTACTACTCCTGCGGAGCGGCGTAGGAATGTCTTGTTCTTTTGAACCCTCTGGTTCCACTAAGCTTTCAGTAATAGTCTGTGGTTCTGGAATTTCTTCCAGTTCTACTGCGCTCCCACTAATTTTCTTTTCTAAGAACTAGTGTTCTAGAAAGTGGGCATGACGAGAAACAAAAACCTTTTGTTCCTCTTCGCAGTAGAAGAAATATCCCTTGGAGTTTTTTGGATATCCCACGAACTTGCACTGTACTGAGCGTGCCTCGAGCTTGTCCGCATGCTGCTTTTTGACAAAAGCTGGACTTCCCCATGTCTTAATGTGATTAAGATAGGGTCTCTTCCTACACCACATCTCTAATGGTGTAGTAGGCACAGTCTTAGTGGGAACTCGGTTCAAAAGGTATGCAGCTGATTCTAGCGCATACCCCCAGAATGATCGCGGTAACTCAGCGTTACTCATCATGGACCGTACCATATTCAATAGGGTTCGGTTCCGTCTCTCCGATACACCGTTATGTTGCGGAGTGTATGGAGGAGTAAGCTGAGAGAGAATTCCGTTCTCTTTTAAATAGTCCAGGAACTCGGCACTCAAGTATTCTCCACCTCGATCCGATCTTAGAATCTTAATACTTTTGCCGGTTTGTTTTTCTACTTCATTCTTATATTCCTGGAATTTTCCAAAGGCTTCGGACTTATGTTTCATTAAGAAGACATAACCGTACCTTGAAAAGTCATCCGTGAAAGTAATGAAGTAAGAATAATCGCTTCGCGCATGTGTAGACATTGGACCGCACACGTCACTGTGTACGAGTCCCAAGAGCTCGCTCGCTCTTACTCTGTGTCCAGTGAACGGAGTCTTTGTCATCTTTCCTTTGAGACAGGATTGACAAGTGGCATACGATTGATATTCGAACGGATTCAAATATCTTTCTGTATGTAACTTCGTCAACCTTCTCTCATTGATGTGACCTAGTCTACAATGCCATAAGAAAGTCTGATTTATTTCCGGAGACTTTCTTTTGTGTGTATTCTGGACATTGAAAATTTGTGGTTGGTTTAATACGTATATACCATTGCTCAATGTACCTGACCCAATCAAAACTTGATTAAGGTGAATGTTTACAACATTACTTACAAACGCAAATTCATAATCTTCTTTAGAAACTAAAGATACATAAATGATATTACAAGTTGCGTTGGGTACAAAAAAGCAATTACGCAAAACCAAAATATGTCCATCTGACATTCCCAGGTGATAGTCCCCCACGGCCTTAGCATCCATGCTAGCTCCGTTTGCAACTCTGAGGGTCATGTCACCTGCCTTCAAAACCATACGGTTTCTCAACGCCTGCAAAGAATTACAGATATGAGATCCTGATCCGGTATCCAATACCCAGGAAGTAGAGTTTATTGAAAGACAGTTTTCAATAACATACACACCTAAAGCTGAAGCCGCAACCTGCTTCAATTCCTGTGTCCTGGCTTTCCAAGCCCTGCAATCATTCTTCCAGTGTCCTTTCTTATGACAATAGAAGCATTCTTCTTTATCCATAAGCTGCCCCGCTTTCTTTGTTGCTTTTGCTTTTCCCTTCGTATCCACTTTACCAACACCGCCCCTTGGTTTGGCGGGGGCTTTCTTCTTCTTTCCCTTGGCTTTCGCCTTGGACCTAGAAGAAGAAGATCCTCCTACAAACAAAGTGGATGTTTTCCTACCTTTCTGTAGGGTGCCCTCTGCGCTCCTCGGCATGTTGAGGAGTTCTGAAAGTTCAACTTCCTTTTCTTGTAAGTTGAAGTTCAGGATAAACTGGGCGTAAGTGGAAGGAAGGGACTGGAGAATCAAGTCCGTATAGAGCTCATTCTCCAACGTGGTCCCAAGTTCCGCGAGCTCCTCAATGAAGCCAATCATCTTAAGCACGTGTTCCGCTACCGATGATCCGATGGCTAACCTTGCCGAAAATAACTTCTTCGACACTTCGTATCTTGCGATACGAGACTGCTCTCCATACAGTTCTTTTGTATGGAGAAATATGGACTCGAGGTCCATATTCTCCTGCCTCCTCTGATGTCCGTTGTCTATAGAGGCAAGTACGAGGCACTTAGCCTTCGCGCTATCAATCTCCCAAGTCTTACGGATTTCCTTATCCGCGACGCTGGAGGTGGGACTTGGGACAGGGGGAGCTTTGGTGGTAAGAAGATACCCCAGCTTGTCGTAAGTGATTGCCATTTTAACATTCCTGAGCCAATCTTTGTAGTTTGGCCCTGTCAGTATGTTTTTATCTAGAAGTAACTTAAGTCCAGTCATGTCGATTGGTCGCTGCAATTAGGAGAGAGAAGAAGAAACACTCAGCATGATGCTCTTGCAAGTTTAGAGTGGTTTTTAATTTGTCTAAACAGGATGGCTCCCACTGTTTCTCGAATCCCTCCTCAAACCAAAAAAGGAAGAATTAGTCAGGATCAATCTCACCGTACAATACTTGCTTAACCGTTCGGCCAGGCTGGTGTTGGTACTTCGAGGGAGGTTTTCCAACGCTTTCGCGAAGTTCCTTAATTTAAGAACCTCTTTTCCCTGGGGGCGAAGCCCCGCTAACACCTTTCTAGACACCTACTTGGTTTATAGCATTGATCGTTAAGTGAGAAATTTCCCGAGGAGTAGCGTATACTCACAGTAGGATCGGGATCCAAATATCATCGCGTGACGAAACTGAAGGAATCCTACCAGAATCATCACACTCCAAATGGTATGCAACACTAGCAAGTTTCAGTTCTTTTGAAACTCCCGATGTGGATTTTTGCCCCATGCTCTTATGACCTTGACTTTGGCCAAAATATCATAAGTCACATGTCAAGTTCTATCCGTCATTCTTCAGGTTAATTTGGATCCACCCATACATACCCTTGACTTTGGCCAAAATGGCAGTACGACTATCCCAAACCAACGCATCTATCTATGCTACACATAAATACCCAATAGCTACCAATCACTATGCCTTGACTTTGGCCAACATACATAGCTTGAATACTATTGACTATTTATGTGAAACGACGGAGGGCTACGAATGGTTTTGGCAAAACCGTGAACGTGGAGAACTTGATATAGTCGATGGAACGAGATAGCTTTTAAAAGGAGTGACTCAAACTCCGCATTTAAAAGTTAGTTTTGAAAAGAACCGAGTGGTTTTTCGAAAGTGTTCCAACGACTTTTACTTGGTTTATTTTCTTGCATTAGTTCTTTTAATGCGTGATATTCTTGCATTAGTTCTTTTAATGCGTCCCATCATTTAAAACCTACCATTGCAGAAAACAACCAAAATATGACGTACGCTTATGCCATTCGCATTCGCCACGGGGCCCCGTCATTACCCGTTAGGTTACTTAACTAACGACAGAGCGGGGGCTGGGCTAGCGCGGCTGTAAACATAAGCAACGCTTAAATAATATCATATATAGATATATTGCAATGATAGCCATTTCAGATCACAGATGAAAACATTAGATATACTAGGAACCTGCAATTCGTACGAGCCTGTAACGAAAAGCAGATTACACGGTCGCGGTGAATAGCCAATACCCCACCCAAGACCCCTACGGGTGCGGCAAACTACCCGCCAAGTACCCGAAGCGAAGCAACCTCCCTCATCCCCGTGAGTAGGCCACTCGGCACTTCGGCATACCCGGTAGTTTGTGCACCCCCTACATGGGTCTATCCTAGGAGCAAAAACAGTAAAAAGAAATTATACAATGACGGCTACGACCCCGACCCGGTTGTGCGGCCATACAAATAATTATTACATCAATTTACAAATTTACATGAATTGAAAGAAAAGAAAACTCTCGTCTCACAACCCCCGGCTATTCACCCGCGACAATCCAATGAATTCATATACACAAACCAATAACATTACAGATCACTGATTTGTATAACCCTCACTAATCGACATATAGCGATTAGTAGACGTTCAATACAAATATCACATCACAGAAAAACCCGTCAGCTTAAGTCTTTTAGAAGTTCGATCAAAAATATGGATTTATAGGCCCCAAACACAAAATTTTCGTTCTGGAAAATCTGGGCAGAAAATACATATTCCAAAAATCCCAAAACAACCCCAGAAATACACTGCACCAAATTTGGACCGCGGCCGAGTCAACTCGGCCGTGGAACCGCGGCAGGAGCGTGCTCCCGCCGCGTTTCCGCGGCTCTTTATACAGTTCGTGGGACCAAATTTGGTGGTTATTCAAACAAAAGCCTGAGCCGATTTTTACGATGAAAATTATCAACTTTTGAACAGAATAAAAATCGGCAGAAATTTGACAACTCGGGTTCGTTTTGTGACTTTTTCTTTGATCGATCTTCAAGTTACTTTGCTAACATGTTAGATAGAGTTTAACTAGGCTCTGATACCACTGTAAGTCCATGCTACCTCTCCCGGTACTTTCGGGCATGCGGAATTCGATGAAAAACAATTTTCTAGAGGTGGTAACATGGACTCAAAACCGGATCTTTGTTAAACATCTAACTAACAACCTAACTAGGAGTTGTTAACTACTCGGTTAGGGGGTTATACCTTTCTTTCTTGATCTCCTTCGTCTTCAAGCCTCGATGGTTGTCCGGATCGGCTTCACTCCGTCGTCTTCTTGCGCCGAAGATAGATCCACCTCGAAAGCTTCTACCTTTGGCTTCTTCTTCGATCTTTGAAGAAACTAGTTCACTTGGTTTGCTAAACCTTGTGAACTAGAGTGAGTAGAGAAGAGTGTGTTGGGATTTTCTCTATGGTTCTTGGTTCTCAACACATGAGACAAGTGAACCATAGACTAAGAGAGGGAGAGCAAGAGGAAGAAGATGAGAGTTCAAGAACTCAAGAGAGAGAATGAAAATGATAGAATGAGAAAGACTTTTCTCTCTTGGCTCTCATAATCCAAAGCCATCATCACAAAAATAGTAATCAAGTATTGTGTAAATGGTTTAAGCTACAATAGCCATATCATTTCATGCACTCATTTCTCACAAGAGAAACAAGCAAGTAAAAAGTCTTTGCCATGAAATGATAGCCATTGTCATCATGATGGTCAACTAGTCAAACCTAGTCAACCGGTCAACAAAGTCAACAAGTCAACAAAGTCAACCCCTCAACAACCATGTCACCATAATACTTAATTAATATTATTGTTAATCATATATCATATTCTCATTAGGGTTGAGCAAAAATTCAATAGTCAACGGTCAACAACCCTAATGAGAATCCTCTACCTCTGTCTCTCCGTCAACTGTGCATACACACCCGCATCCGCGTTCCGAGGAACACGAATACATACTGGATAAATCCAATCCTAAAACGTACACTAGGATCTGGCTTAAACCAAAGCCCGCTAGTGTTAACTGTCCGGACACTGTACGTGCATAAGTGCACGGATGTGACCGAACCCTGTCGCAAAACCATGCGACCTCTACTCTTTTGCCTAAAGGCGAATAGCTTTCTGTGTGGGACTCTAAAGACTCGACACTACGCTGGCAGTGGGTTTAACCACAGACCGCAAGCGGCACTAGCTGTGCGTAACGGTCCCTAGGTAGAGGCCGACAAGAAGACTGACGAGGTGAAACCCATCTGAACTCCTACTAAGCCTGAATGTGACAATCTCCGTACAGTCCGGTCTGTTCGTCTGATACATCGCATGGCGGGCCTAGGGGGGTGGTAAACGTCAGTCCCCTAATAGCGGTACAAGTCGTGTCGGAGTGAAGCCCAAAACACCCTGAGATAACACTGGAAACCTACCAGTATATCTCGATTGCCCTGGCCAGGGACTACTCGTGTAATGGCTCTCCTAGACACAGCGCGATGTCAACCCCCAATACCGGGAGAGACGAATCCTGTCTAACCGTCACTGCCTCCAAGTGCTTCGGGACTGCACCCAACTACCACCTGTTTGCACGACTCCTTTGAGCCGTGGTAGGGTAGTAATCAAAGTACAGTGGGAACACACTCGAGGCAAAGTGACAGTGTCAAGTCAGCGGACTAAGCTGTACTCATATCACCTGGGAACTGATAACTGACGATAGGTATAGTATCAACCGGTCAGTTCCCGACGAGTCCTGTCCAGTGTACTCGTAACCTAACGAGCACCCGTATACTATCTCCAGTACGACGTACTGATGGCTGTGGGACAGCCATCTCCCACACTGGGATGAGAAGCGCATACGCTTGTCTACTCCGGAGTATCGATGCCCTGTCTCGATAGTCCTGCGACCAGGGACCTGTATAAGGATGTGCTTATAGATTACCCAGCCCCCACTAGTGTGACTGCCATCACAACGCTCGTAATCAAGCAAAGATCCTAAGGGCTCCACTAATGTGTATAGGTGATATACTAAAATAAACACATGTACACATTGAAGTAGAAACAAACCAAGTAGCATACTACTATATTGAGCAAGATTGTTTATACAAGGTGAATATCCCAAGCTTCCATTAAGTAATATACAAACTAGTATGATACAGTAATGGCCTCTAGGGCATATACACTAACAATTGATTGTTATGCTAACGCAGTTGTTTGTAGCTGGTACAGATTATGCCAGTGTATACGAGAGGAGTCCAACTTACACCGTGGACTATGGTAACCCGTAGTACAAGGCACCGTAGATAAAACCACGGAACAACGGCAATGGATGTATAGTTACGTCTTTTAATGACCATCTCGTTCCACTTTTAACGCATTCTGTGCCAGTCTACCCCTTTAAAACCCCGTAATGTATTTTGTATTGATGTGTATTGTTTTGTTTAATAGATGTAGGACTTGCCGAAACCATGATACCAGTAGTTCATGAAAATGGAAAGGATATAGACGGATAGTCATGTAGGCCAGTCAAAAGTATATCCATGGTTCGGTCAGATCATGTTCATGTTGATATAGATTGAATTCTAGTATAAATGGATACATGTTGAATTGGAGTAATACTTGAATCATATTCAAGGAAAATTGATTGATTGGTTTCAGATTAGACTGAGACCCTGCCTGAGTCAGACACTTAAATAGAATTGAAGTCCTGAATTAGTTTTTGGAGTTATCGGTAACTGCTACACATGGACGGAAGGATTTGTGTCTTTTTCCAAGACAATTACCGTATTTATAACACTGTTTTTAGGTTTTCTACCTTAGATAGGCAAGCACCCATATTCTCCGGCTCCCTGAGGCTCAAGAGAACTGGTCCCGCTTAAACCTATATTTACTAGGGTCCTTATTGTAAATTAATATAACTTGAGGGGGTTTTATGAAACATAGTTTTGATATATTTTCAAAATACACCTCGAGTATTTAATTATCGTCTATAGGGTTTTCATAGATGTAATTTTTAAGAGTGATGGGATGGTCTTGTGGATATAAAACTAACTTGAATAGTATATGGTATTTTCATGTAATTTGACTTGTATTGATTCTTTTCTTTTGATTAGAAAACATGAAATATATATTATATTTAAAATAGATATTTTGATAATATTTATATATATATATATATATATATATATATATATATAATTATAAAAATAGAATTTATTTATTAAACAGAAATCACGTTTTCTTAAAAATTGTAATAAAAATTTCCATCGAGATCGTATACTCCGTGAGGAGATCTGCATCTCGCTCTACTAGTCCTGAGGACGTGCAATAACCCGCACCATCCCGATCGGGTTCTCTAAAATGGGTTGTAGAGGCTTATTTGCAAGGAATTAATTAAAACAATTTAAAGATTACGGATTTTGATAGTTTAAAGTATTTTAATGTAAATTGTATTTTGTCCCACATAAATTATTATAAAAGTCATCGTGCAATGTCAAGATGAGTATTGTGATGAGATAGGTCATTATCTCGTGAGTTTTCTAAAGGTAATATAAGCAAAACGATAAAGTAACGTTGTATGTAAACTTGATGGTATTATACCGAAAAAGTGAAATAGAATTTGTTTAACATTAAATTTTGAATTGAAACTTGGTCAAATTGTTGTTTTATAGTTGCTAAACAATATATAAAAATATGGTAAATTTGTTGTATAAGAAAAGTTGAATTTTTAAAGAAAAGAGAATCGGAAGCCGGAATAACTCCGCTTCCGACGAGTTTTGAAAAGAGGTTGTTTTAGATTAAAATGGAGAAGGGAAGGGAAGACTTACTGATTGATTATAGAGGGGGTAGGTAGAGAAAACTTTTGAAGGTGTCGGGGAGTCGCGGTGTCGCCGGATTCTTCATGAAACGTCGTCGGAACTTTGACCCTAGCTAACTCCACTTATACAACTTTTGGACTTAGGAATTTTAGAGAGTTTTGGCAATGGATTTGAAAATGAGGAGGACCAAAGTGTAGGGTTGTGTTTATAGGAGAAATTAGGGTTTAGGGTAATGAATAAAGAATTAAAAATATGCATTAAAATGGATTAAAGAGGTGAATTATCACTCTCTAAATAAATGCAGGGAAATCAAACAGTATGGGGATAGTGGGGTACGCCAAAGGGTGCTAGAGTTAACAGATGGAGGCATTCCTTACGGATTTAACCGGCGGTGCGGGTCCCATATGTTGATCTGGCCGGTCGTCTAGGGGGGTGAGGGCTCTGGATTGAAGACACGTGTCCTAGTCGCTTCATATGGCTCAGTGCACATGTTTGTTTTTAGTGTGACTTTTCATTTTACGTGCGGTGCACATGTAAACTTGTGGGCTTCTAAAAGTTTAAAGGAAAAATCATTAAAAATATTATGTGGCTGGGGAGATTTGAACACAGGGGCTATATCACAGCAGTGCAAGGCTTTACCAATGAGCTACAAGTGCTTTCTTGCTGTTCAAAAGCAATTTAAATTTATAACTTGTCCTCAGGCTAAGGTATTCCTTTCTGTACTTTACAAAAAAAATTGTACAAAAGTTTTAGGGTTGTTACATTCTACCCTCCTTATAAAAATTTCGTCCTCGAAATATATAAAAGGAAAGTGTAACAGATTCAAGAAAAGTTTGATGACAGTGGTGGTGAAAGAAATATTGGTAGTGCATGAAAAGTAACGAGATGATGCAATGGTTTGAAAAGATTGAAGGGAATTACCGGTGTTACTTTGGTCGATATCTTCGTCTTCCACAGCCGCTAAAGTGAAAGCCTGACGTCTGGGTACATTCCTCCTAACTGGAGGCACATTCCTCTGTCCTTGGGGCATGTTTCTCTGTCCTCGAGGCATGTTTCTCATTGCCTGATGGAATTGGTGAGGAGGCTGTGCAGGAGGTCCATGTGGAGGTGGAGCTAGGAGAGCAAGACAAAGTGCAGGAGCCTGGATAGCTGGCCGCTGCGGATAAGTAATGTGGGTTGGAACTGGGTTGCGTCTATATGGACATGTTCCAATTCCATGAATGGATGTGCCACAAATTAACCACAAGCCTTTTGCGCGCCTACAGTCCTTCCACAGGTGTCCATCCCTCTTGCAGTAGAAACAAAAATCTAGACTTGGCCGGTTATTTGTTACTTCCGGTCTTCTAGGTTCAAAAGTTGGTATTGAAGAGGCTCCTCCTGCCATCTGGATGGCAGGGCACTTCAGACCGGTAGATTGAGGTCTACCCTTCTTCTTCACTACTGCCTCGTATCGACGGGAAGCTTTCAGAGCTAGCTCATGGGTTGGGAAATTCCCTGTAGCTAAGGCAGCTTGGATCTCCGGATCCAACCCTTGCTAAAATCGTTCAGCTCTGATCTCAGCCGTCGGTATCAACTGTGCTGCGAATCTGTTATAGTCTTGTGTTAGCTGTGTAGTATGTGATATTTGAAAATCGATTATTGAGACATATCTTACCGACTGAGCATGGTAAACTCAGTATCATACTCATTCACAGATTTGGTCCACATCGAATCTTGTTGCAGGTGGATGAATTGCTGCTCCATGTCAAATCGGGCAGTTTCGAGGAAATATTTCGCGTCGAACATCTCGCGAAAAGTTTTCCATTCGATAGGCTGGGCAAGACGGCGTTCTTCAGCCTTCTACCATACTCGGGCATTATCTATGACTTGCAACTTTGCAACTCTAACCCAGACAATCTCTAGCACTTGTGCTGCTGCCAGATCGTCTTTGATACTTTGAGCCCATTCTTCAGCTTCCAATGGGCTCTCTTTCCCAGAAAATTGTTTCGGGTGCAATGCCCGGAATTGCTTCACTCCGGATGCTTCCGCTTCTGGACGGTTCAATAAGATAGCAGTCTGCTGCTGTTGTCCTTCTAGGAGGCTTCAGATTGCCTCAAGCAATACCGTTTGCTTGTTGATCAGAGCTAAAACGGTAGGTGTAAGTGGAAGAGGTGGTGGTGTGTTGTTGACGTTTGTGCTGGTATTATTTGGAGAACCCATACCTTAAAAGAAAAAAAACAGGGTTAGGATAGATTCAAAGAATATGAAATTGTGAGGTTCAAGGAATATGAAATGTAAAGATTGTTTTTAGTTGCTAATTCTTGTGTTATATTGCTTATGACTTCATGCAGAATTAACCTGCATGTCTATGCAGAATTGACCTGCATGGTAGGGTTCTATGCAGAACTGACCTGCATGGGCCGCCAACAAAACCTGTCAGGCCCTGCTTCCCAGTGTATGGGTAAGGAGACGCGACGAGGCCCACTACGTATTTACTCATAAGTAAACACGCTAAGCGTAATTAAGCAATATAATGTAAATATACACAAGAAGATATGAAATGTAAATGAATAGCAACTATTATTTATTAAACATTTCTTTACAATACAACTAAAAATGTAAATACAAAAACGGAAAGCAATGCCTAAACAATGGCATGAACTGAAAGAAAAGTAAGTACAAGTAAAGCCTAATGGTCGTGCTGCTCAGTGGTCTACTCCAAGTACTCCCGGCTGGTCTCAAACTCCTTAGAGTCGGGTCTTCTTGACAACATTCCAAAGAAAGAAGAGAAATAGGAATGTCATCAGTGAACAATCGCTCGGTAAGTCCCAAAGAGATAGAAATAGAATTGACATATAAGAGAATGTAACTGGTATAACGTTTGATTGTTATGCTAACGCAGTTGTTTGTAGCTTGGTACAGAATATGCCAGTGTATACGAGAGGAGTCCAAGTTACACCGTGGACTATGGTAACCCGTAGTATAAGGCTCCGTCGATAAAACCACGGAACAACGGCAATGGATGTATAGTTATATCTTTTAATGACCATCTCGTGCCACTTTTAACACATTCTGTGACAGTCTAGCCCTTTAAAACCCCGTAATATATTTTGTATTGATGTGTATTGTTTTGTTTAATAGATGTAGGACTTGCCGAAACCATGATATCAGTAGTTCATGTAAATGGAAAGGATATAGATGGATAATCATGTAGACCAGTCAAAAGTATATCCATGGTTCGGTCAAATCATGTTCATGTTGATAAAAATTGAATTCTGGTATAAATGGATTCATATTGAATTGGAGTTATACTTCAATCATATTCAAGGATAGATTGATTGACTGATTTCATATTAGACTGAGACTCTGTGTAACAACTCTATGTTCCCCTCCGAAAGACGGAGACACGACCGCGTAGGTTCGTCTTGCCTATCTTTATTCGGGGCAGATGCTATTTGGTTTTATCCGTCCACCTCTCCGAAGATGCTAAGTTGATTTATGGCACCGTATATCGGAAGTTTAGACGGATGCGGCCGATGTAGCATACTTTGTCAGATTCCCCCTCGCTGGAGGGGTTTTTGATTGTGGGGACGCTCTTCCCTGCAGGCGCAAGCCCCTGCAGTTAATTACGCTACCGCACCGCAGAAGCAACTTTCTCCTACTCCAGAATTTCACTTCGTGTCGTGGGTGTTTATTTTGTTTGTGATTGCCCATGGATTGTATACGGAGACTAATTTATGTCGTCGCCCGTAGAACGTGGATTAGTCCAAATCCGTATTTTCTTAGATTTGGGTTTGGGATTTTGGTTTAAGAATACGTTAGCCCTATTTAAGGCTAAGATCAACTTAAACTTTTGTTAAGGATACGTTAGCCTAATCTCCAGACTAAGATCAACTTAACGGGATCGTTTGGATCCGACAAGAGAGCAATTGGCTCTATTGTTTAGTTTAGAGACATTGCGGTCGATTTCCAGTTTAGGGACATGGTGGTCCATCATTCCCATTTGGGGACGAACATTAGTTTAAGGATATTTCGGTCCAACATTCCCATTTTGGGACGAATATTAGTTTAAGGACGTTTCAGTCCACGAGTTTAAGGACCCCGCAGTCTGTATCGATTTGTGGTTGTCGGGACCCGTCACCTCTCTGAAGACGTTGAAGGATTACAAAGACAAATATCAGAGGAGTTCGGAGATGTACCCTTGAAGCGGGTGTAAATTGGTTTAACAGAGCAGTTGTGCTCAGCTCAATTTAATTTGAGGACTTACGGGCAGTATTGGGCTAAGTCCAAATGAGAATATTCAACAATTTTTATTTGTCTGGACTGTTAGGCCTTTGATTGGGCTCTGCCCTTGCTTAATAATGCATGGCATTTTGTATGGTCTATTAGACCTTTATTTGGGCTCTGCCCTTTTTAAATGATGCACAGCGTCTGTTTTAGTCTGACAGACCTTTGTTTGGGCTCTGCATTGCATTTTATTCTGGCATGTTAGGCCTTTTAAATTGGGCTATGTTCCCTTTTTTTTATAATGCAGAGCATTTGTTTTGGTTCATTGGGCCTCTTAATTGGGCCATGCCCTTTAATAATGCGCTGCATTAATTAGTATGACAGAGCGCCACGTGGCTTGTCAGGCGCTTTGCGCCAATTGAGGAGCGCAAGGCGCAAGTCCATGTGGAGGTGACACGTGTCACGCTCTGGTGAGCGCAAATCCACTAGCGCAGTGCGCTGCGACAGTGCGCTGCGCTATTGCGCTGCTGACACGTGGCGTGCTCTGGTGACTTGCGCCAATCTAAGAGAGCAGTGCTCTGTTTTTAGTAGCGCATAGCGCAGTTCGTTCTGGGGCTGACACGTGGCGCTCTCTGGTGGATTGCGCCAATCCAAGAGCGCAACAGTACAATTTTTTCAAGTGCAGGGCACTGTTCAATATCTTAATCCAATTTTGGATCAAAGAAGAGAATCTTTTAAGATTCCAGAACCAATGGTTTATCAAAAGGCAATGCCTTTATGTAGATCAGAAAGATTTAATGAAGAAGTAAATTACTTCTTTTTATTATTATATATTTTTTATTCAAGATCTTGATCTTGTTTTTAGATCACTGATCTTTTTAGAAGAAAATTCTTCTTTTTTCAAAGGTTTTTACCTTTTTCTTTCTCTGAGTTCTTTCTGTGTTAATCTCAATGTATTTTAGACTTGGAGTCTATGGGCCTTTTTATAGTGCCAATTGATTTGTTAAATCAGTTAGAAAGATCTTTCTCTGAGTGATTTAGAGATTTTTCCCCACCGTTGGATCCTTGATCCAAGGGCTTCTGTTTTACAGAAGAGAATCTTATTGTTTTAATAAGATCAGAAAGATCTTTCTAGAATTTTAATTCCATTTTGGTGCTGGCACAGTTGGCGCAAGCGCTCCTGCGCTTGACACGTGTCGAGAAGCGCAGAGCGCAGCGCACCTGCGCTAGCGCAGCTGCGCTGCCACGTGTCGCGCAGCGCAGAGCACGGGTCAGCTGAAGCGTTGCTTCTTTAAAATTTAAATTTTATTATCTTTTTAAAACAGAGCCTTACTCTGATTGGGGGAAACAGAAGCGTTGCTTTATTTCCCGCCTTAGGATTTGAACAGAGCTTTGCTCTAAAAGGGAGATTTTCTCCTTTATTATTATTATTATTTATTTATTTATTTATTTATTTATTTATTTATTTATTTTTTCTTTTATTGTTATTATTTTATACGGAGCGGGTTTTGAGCCAAAATTTTGGCGGGAACAAATGCCCCCCACTACTTTGCCCACGTAAGTTTGTACGTGGGTGAAGTAGTGCAAAGTTATGCATAGTCACCGAATTGAGGGCTTTGGAGACAAGTTTAGGGTCCTTGTAGCCTAAGACTTTTCAACTTTATGAACCGTGAAGGTCCCACAAAGACTTTTCTCCCTACGAGTCGAGAGGATCTCGTAGGTGTATTTTCTCCTTAGGGGTCGTGAGGACTCCTAAGTG
Source organism: Agapanthus africanus (assembly GCA_030015575.1). Lineage (NCBI taxonomy): Eukaryota > Viridiplantae > Streptophyta > Magnoliopsida > Asparagales > Amaryllidaceae > Agapanthus > Agapanthus africanus. The sequence continues at coordinate 176,211,886 of CM057339.1, read as the reverse complement.
TGTTTTCTCTTAAGAGTCGTAAGGATCCCACAAGAGAATTTTCCCTCTTACAAGTCGAGAGGACCCGTAAGCGGTTGTTTCCCTTCTTGTCGAGATTCGACTTTAGAGAGTGTGGTCCGTGAATAATATGCAAGAGTCCGTTTTGGACCGACTTGTAGGACCCCAGTGTTTAGGAAACAGGTTTTTTAATCCCCACTGCCTAAGGCTTTTCCTCACGAGTCGAGACGAATCGAGCATTTCTCGCAAAGACACTAATTTCCTCATGAGTCGAGACGAATCGAGCATTTCTCGTAAGAATATCGTAACGTCACAGTTAACCTCTACTCTTTATGACAGAGGTCCGTTAGGGTCTGTGATACTTAGGGTTTTGTCCGTCGTACCATCGCGTTGGCTGATGTATTCCTCGATAGGCAATCTTGTTGTTCGAGTAGCCTTGCGTTTGTCGTGTCTCTGATCCCTTCGGGGGCTAGACAAGACGTCTTCAAGTAATCTTCCAGGTAGTATTACCGTCGAAAGAGCAAGAGTAGGGATATTCCATGTCACTTTTTACTTGAGGTTAGGCTCATTTTGGAGAGCCCCGATGAGTCATAACCACTCCGCGCTGGTGTGGGATGATCTCCGATAGTCTTTCAGGCTTTATATGACTTGCCGTCAAGACCCTGAAGCTAGGAATTTGGCCTTTGCTTCGTTTGCTGGCATTGCGTCCTCGATTTCGATACGCATGTCGCGGTTGTCTCTAGGTTGTTGGTGAACCGTCGAGGTTTGGAACTAGGGACTTTGCCGTGGCTCCGCTGTTTGATTTTCGCGTCTGAATCCTGTTGGAGGAAGAACGCTGGGGTGACATCTCGTCTGCTGTATCGAGATGAACGTCGAGGTGGTGACCACTCCGCACTGGTGCAAGATGATCTCCGATTGTCTTTCAGGCTTTATATGACTTGCCGTTAAGACCCTGAAGCTAGGAATTTGGCCTTCGCTTCATTTGCAGGCATTACGTCCTCTATATCGAGACGAATGTCGCGGTTGCCTCTAGGTTGTTGGTGAACCGTCGAGGTTTGGAACTAGGAACTTTGCCGTGGCTCCGCTGTTTGATTATCGCGTCTGAATTCTGTTGGAGGAAGAACGCTGGGGTGACATCGCGTCTGCTGTATCGAGACGAACATCGAGGTGGTGACCACTCCGCACTGGTGCAAGATGATCTCCGATTGTCTTTCAGGCTTTATATGACTTGCCGTTAAGACCCTGAAGCTAGGAATTTGGTCTTTGCTTCGTTTTCTTTTGGCGTTGAGTCTGCTGTATTTAGACGAACGCTGGGGTGGAGCCGGGATTTTGCCGTCACTCCGCTTTGCTGACCATGGGGTCTTTTGTTTACGTTGCATTTACATCCTGCTAGACTGCGAAGGAACGCCGTTGTTGACATCTCGTCTGCTGTATCGAGACGAATGTTGAGGTGAAGCTGGGATTTTGCCATCGCTTCGCCTTGTATTGACCGTGAGGTCTTTCGTTGACGTTGCATCTACGTCCTGCTGGACTGCGAAGGAACGTCGTTTTTGACATCTCGTCTGCTGTATCGAGACGAATGTTGAGGTGAAGCTGGGATTTTGCCATCGCTTCTCTTTGTTTTGACCATGAGGTCTTTCGTTGACGTTGCATCTGCATCATGCTGGACTGCGAAGGAACGCCGTTGTTGACATCTCGTCTGCTGTATCGAGACGAATGTTAAGGTGAAGCTGGGATTTTGCCATCGCTTCGCTTTGTTTTGACCGTGAGGTCTTTCGTTGACGTTGCATCTGCATCCTGCCGGAATGAGGAGGCACACCATTGTTGGTTTCCAGGCCGTAGATGTGGCCATTGAGATTTGGAACTAGGGACTTTGCCATTGCTCCGTTTCATTGCGACTCTGAGGTCGGTTGTTGACGTCACGTCTGCACTTGTTGGAGTGAGGAGAAACGCCGTTGGTGATCTCTAAGTTGTCGATATTGACGTCGAGCCCTGAAGCTAAGGATCTTCTTTTGCTCCGTTTGTTGACATCGTGTTTGCAATATTGCGACAAATGTCGAGGTTGTCTCTAGGTTGTCTATGAATCGTCGAGATTTGGCTTCGCTTTCTGGTGGAGCCTGTTGGGAAGGTATAGTTCCCTCTTTGTTTGTGCCCCTGGATTGTATACAGGGATCGATGTGATCTCATATGTACGGCATAAATTTCATTCATATATTTTTTTATTTTATTTCTTTCCGCGATGCTCTATCATTTCAGCTTTTTATATCGCGAAGGTTGCGATTGCCCAATCATTTCGGCTATTTTTCGCGGTGCCCAATCATTTCGGCTATTTGTTTTATTTTTACTCGCTGCTTTTTATTGCGAGTTGCCCAATCATTTCGACTATTTTTCGCGGTGCCCAATAATTTCGGCTATTTGTTTTATTTTTACTCGCTGCTTTTTATTGCGAGTTGCCCAATCATTTCGGCTATTTTGCATGCATACATTTTTACTTGCTGATTTTGTCTGCAAGTTGCCCCATCATTTCGGCTATTTTGTATGCACGTATGGCTTGCTGGCTTTTCGCCGCAAGCATGGGATTAGGCGCCGATTTCGGCATCAGCACCGCTGCAACTGGGATATTGCCAGGAGCGAATCATCATTTGCCTCTATCGATATTGAACAAAGGTGGCTTAGTAAACAGGGTTAAGGTCCTGTCGACTAAGGCTTTTGACTTCATGAGCCGTAAGGGTCTCACAAAGGTATTTCTCCCAACAAGTCGTGAGGATCTCGTAGGTGTGTTTTCTCCTTAGAAATCGTGAGGATTCCTAAGTGCATGTTCCCTTATAAGTCGTAAGGATCTTACAAAAGGGTTTTCTCCTTATAAGTCGAGAGGGCTTACAAGGGTTGTTCACCGTATGGACATATCCCTAGCCACGGGTGAGACTTGGTCAGGGAAATGTTTATTCGCGCCCGTGGATTGTATACAAGGGTCAGTATCGAGCCGCTTGTAGGGAAATATCGAAGGTTTTGGGAGTTGCTTAAGAACATGTTCAGGTCTCTGTAACTTAAAACTTTCAAATCTTATGAGTCGTGAGGGTCCCATAAGAGAATTCTCCTTACGAGTCGTGAGGATCTCACAAGTGTAATTTCTCCCTAGGAATCGAGAGGATTCCTAAGTGTGTTTCTCCTTTGTTAGTCGTAAGGATCTCACGCAGGTGGTTTCTCCTTACAAGGTCGAGAGGACCCTGTAAGTGTCTTTTAACGAGGTTGCGCCCTTTCGGGTTTTCACAAGACTCGCCGGTAGCCCTGCTGTTTTTACTCACGGAGCCCTTTCGGGTTTTCATCCGTGCCCATTTCTCTTATGGACATACCGTCTTTATTATCTTATTTTTAATTTTATTTTATTTTTTTTATTCTTTTTATTCTTTTTTCTAACGAGGTTGCGCCCTTTCAGGTTTTCACAAGACTCGCCGGTAGCCTGTTTTTACTCACGGAGCCCTTTCGGGTTTTCATCCGTGCCCATTTCGCTTATGGACATACCGTCTTTATTATCTTTTTATTATTTTTTTTATTCTTTTCTTTTTTTTATCTCGTCAGCCTGAGGATGCTGCGGTAGTATTTTAAAGACGTTTCGGTCGTCAGCTAGTTTTAGGATGTAGTGGTCCGTCATTAGTTTAAGGAAGTTTTGGTCCTTCGCCAGTTTTAGGACATAGTGGTCCATCGTTAGTTTAATGACGTTTCGGTCTTTCGCCAGTTTTAGGACATAGTGGTCCAATGTCGCCGTATTTGAGGCGAATCTCTAGTTTACTGAATTTTCGGTCTATGGGGCTTTCCTTATGAATGAGCATGATGCCTCTGGCATATCCATCTTTCTCAGAGAATGTGGTTGTGGCGGGCTCACCTTCCAGTTTTTGGACAACGCGAACTTGCCCTGTTGGTATAGGTCTTCAACCCAGTTTTTAAAGACGAAGCAATCTTCGATCGGATGACTTACTGCTCGATGGTATGGGCAGTAATTAGGATCGTTGACATCACCTGGCTGTAGCGGACGTTTTGAACTCGGAAGATTAATGAATCCGTCGCGCACTGCCAGCTCAAACAGTTTCCTCGTTTTATCCTGGGGAAACGAGTAAGGACGTCCCATTCTTTCCTCGAGGGATGGGCGTGGACGCACGTTGTTTTGGCGAACAATCGGTTTTGAGTTGCTCGGCTGTTGCTGAGCATTGGCGACGAAGGTTGCTTTCCCTTTGCCCTTTTCATTCCAAGGCTCTGTCTTTGAAGGAGATGGTCTATGACCCATCTGGTCCATTTGGGCCAGCTTGTCAATCAAGGCCTGGAAGGTGGTCGGCTTGAAGAACATCATAAATTGCGACTTGCGAATCAAGAGTGCCCATGAACATGCCTACCGCCGGTGCTTCTTCGATGCGTTGTTCACACTTCGACCATAAGTTTCGCCACTATATTGCGTATTGAACCTATGTTTCACCTGGCCTTACCCTGGCATTGATCAGTGCTGTTATCGAGGTGCGTTCACTAGCACTCGCGAATCTTTGTATAAACAATAGCTCCATCTCCGCAAATGTTTTGACAGAGTCGTTAGCTCCGAATACCATTCAAAGGCCGTTTCTGTTAATCTGCCGACGAATTGGCGAAGCAACAGTTTGTCATCGCCTCCAGTATTGCCGCATAAGGCCCTGAATTGAGCGACATGCTGATGGGGATTCCCCGTTCCTTTATATACGTGGAACTTAGGGATCGTATATCCCGGCGGGTAACTGATTTGGTCATACCAGCTCGGATAGGGTCGTCCGGTTCTAGCAATTTGCCCAGCCGCTTCATTCTCCCGATGAACTCGTATCTGCTGAGCAATATAATCATTCAGGACGGCCTTGGAGATAGTTTCCTCCTTGGCTGCTGAAAGAGCCGGAGGTTGATTTGATGTCTCCCCTCCGTCGTCTCCAACAATGATTGGAGGGTCTTCAGCTGGAGGGTCAGGCTGTAACATCATCCCTACCATGTCTTGGAAGAGAAGCGTCATTTGTTTTATGTTGGCCGCTTTCTCTGCGGCTTCTTTGTCCTTCTTTTCAAGGACCCTACGTAGGAAGTCAACGTCAGTTTCTTGTTCGTGATGCTGCTCTGATGATGCCTCCGGGCTTTCTTTTTTCCCGGTAAGTGCGGCCATTGCGGTCATCATTTCTTGGAGCTTTTGTTGTTGCTCCTGGGATTTTGTCACGGATCGGGTGAGCGGTCGGTGACCCATCGAAGCGCGGCTATCCTCTTTCCCGGATGCCATATGAACAGTATGCACCACTATGCCCCCAGACTTGGGGCGTTTATGCTCAGCGCTTTTACAGTTCGCCATGTCCATAGGGGCTTTTTGCGGCCTCCTTTTCTTTTGAGTGATCGACATTGAGGGAGCCGTTGCAGTGGGCACCCATCTAGTTGTTGCTTTTTCTGACTTGACAGAGGAGTATTTCTCCTGCCGAACCTTCATCTTCTTCTGTCGGCAGAGATAGTCTTGATCCATCACGGAGTCTTGGACTTGACGCCGGACCTTGTAAATTTCAGAGGATAGCCGTTGAGGAGGTTGCTCCGGCTTCTTCTCTATAGCATTCTTCACAGGTGAAGGAGTTCTCTTCAGCACTGCAGTAGGAGAGTTTCTGCGCACCTTGTTGAGCAGTTCAAAGCTGTTCTCGGTTGGAACAGCAGGATTGATCCCCACCATTGGAGCTGGCGGAGTTATCCCAGAGGGGGAGTTGCCCCCAGCCTTCTTTACTCGGCACCAGTGGCGACGTCGGGCGTGACGGGTTGTTGGGATTGGTTCAGCGACAGTTTCGTCCTGCCCCTTGTTCTGGGGATGGGCTGCTGCCGGTGTCAGCCTCTTGAAGACTGACGTTCGTTGAGAAGCTACGTCCAACCGGTCAAAAACAGATTTCTGAGCGGGAGTGGGAACGAGAGCAGTCAGTCTCGCGAAGACCGACTCTCTGGGAGGAGAAGCCGCCTTGACGACTTCAGGAGCAGCTATCTTTTTTGGGATGGCCACTTCAGGTGTTATGGGCTTCTTGATAGGCCCTTTGGTGCTCGAGCTCAGCCTGGTGAAGACTGAAGAATTGGACGACCCGTTGAGAGGGGCCGTGGGAGTAGCAAGTCGATCGAAGACCGACTTCTTTGAAGCTTCCGGTACGGGCACTGGGACGTTAATGTTCACTGGTGGGAGCATGGTCCCGAAGAACAGACCGGTGGTAGCCTGAGTCACTTGCTCCACAGGCATAGTGAACAGGGAAGCAGCCTGCGGTCCAAAGGCTACACCTCCAGGTGAGGCGGAGGGTCGGTTGCATTTGCATTTGGAGCAGTTTGAGCAGTTGGACGCCATTGCTGTTTGATTTCTGTGCCAAGCAAGAGACCAAATCTTAGTAACTTGAAACCCGAAGGCAACCATTAACAAACCGCGATTCGTTCGCGAAGACGACACACGAAGTGTGGAGTGGAAAGAGGAAAAGTTCCCACCGGGCGTGCCAGAATCTGTTCCCCTCCTAAAGACGGAGACGCGGCCGCGTAGGTTCGTCTTTCCTATCTTTATTCGGGGCAGATACTATTTGGTTTTATCCGTCCACCTCTCCGAAGCTGCCAAGTTGATTTATGGCACCGTATATCAGAAGTTTAGACGGATGCGGCCGATGTAGCAGTCTTCGTCAGATTCCCCCTCGCTGGAGGGGTTTTTGATTGTGGGGACGCTCTTCCCTGTAGGCGCAAGCCCCTGCAGTTAATTACGCTACCGCACCGCAGTAGCAACTTTCTCCTTCTCCAGAATTTCACTTCGTGTCGTGGGTGTTTGTTTTGTTTGTGGTTGCCCGTGGATTGTATACAGAGACTAATTTATGTCGTCGCCCGTAGGACGTGGATTAGTCCAAATCCGTATTTTATTAGATTTGGGTTTGGGGTTTTGGTTTAAGAATACGTTAGCCCTATTTAAGGCTAAGATCAACTTAAACTTTTGTTAAGGATACGTTAGCCTAATCTCCAAACTAAGATCAACTTAACGGGATCGTTTGGATCCGACAAGAGAGCAATTAGCTCTATTGTTTAGTTTAATGACATCGCGGTTGATTTCCAGTTTAGGGACATGGTGGTCCATCATTCCCATTTGGGGACGAACATTAGTTTAAGGACATTTCGGTCCAACATTCCCATTTTGGGACGAATATTAGTTTAAGGACGTTTCGGTCCACGAGTTTAAGGACCCCGCGTTCCGTATCGATGTGTGGTTGTCGGGACCCGTCACCTCTATGAAGACGTTGAAGGATTACAACGACAAATATCAGAGGAGTTCGGAGATGTACCCTTGAAGCGGGTGTAAATTGGTTTAAGAGAGCAGTTGTGCTCAGCTCAATTTAATTTGAGGACTTACGGCCAGTATTGGGCTAAGTCCAGTTGAGAATATTCAACAATTTTTATTTGTCTGGCCTGTTAGGCCTTTGATTGGGCTCTGCCCTTGTTTAATAATGCATGGCATTTTGTTTGGTCTATTAGACCTTTATTTGGGATCTGCCCTTTTTAAATGATGCACAACATCTGTTTTGGTATGACAGACCTTTGTTTGGGCTCTGCATTGCATTTTATTCTGGCCTGTTAGGCCTTTTAAATTGGGCTATGTTCCCCTTTTTTTATAATGCAGACCATTTGTTTTGGTCCATTGGGCCTCTTAATTGGGCCCTGCCCTTTAATAATGCACTGCATTAATTAGTCTGACAAAGCGCCACGTGGCTTGTCAGGCGCTTTGCGCCAATTGAGGAGCGCAAGGCGCAAGTCCATGTGGAGGTGACACGTGTCGCGCTCTGGTGAGCGCAAGTCTGCTAGCGCAGTGCGCTGCGACAGTGCGCTGCGCTGTTGCGCTGCTGACACGTGGCGCGCTCTGGTGACTTGCGCCAATCTAAGAGAGCAGTGCTCTGTTTTTAGTAGCGCATAGCGCAGTTCGTTCTGGGGCTGACACGTGGCGCTCTCTGGTGGCTTGCGCCAACCCAAGAGCGCAACAGTGCAATTTTTTCAAGTGCAGGGCACTGTTCAATATCTTAATCCAATTTTGGATCAAAGAAGAGAATCTTTTAAGATTCCAGAACCAATGGTTCATCAAAAGGCAATGACTTTCTGTAGATCAGAAAGATTTAATGAAGAAGTAAATTACTTCTTTTTATTATTATATATTTTTTATTCAAGATCTTGATCTTGTTTTTAGATCACTGATCTTTTTAGAAGAAAATTCTTCTTTTTTCAAAGGTTTTTACCTTTTTCTTTCTCTGAGTTCTTTCTGTGTTAATCTCAATGTGTTTTAGACTTGGAGTCTAGGGGCCTTTTTATAGTGCCAATTGATTTGTTAAATCAGTTAGAAAAATCTTTCTCTGAGTGATTTAGGGATTTTTCCCCACCGTTGGATCTTTGATCCAAGGGCTTCTGTTTTACAGAAGAGAATCTTATTGTTATAATAAGATCAGAAAGATCTTTCTAGAATTTTAATTCTGTTTTGGTGCTGGCACAGTTGGCGCAAGCGCTCCTGCACTTGACATGTGTCAAGCAGCGCAGAGCGCTAGCGCAACAGTGCTGCCACGTGTCGCGCAGCGCAGAGCGCAGCGCAACTGCGCTGCCACGTGTCGCGCAGCGCAGAGCGCAGCGCAACTGCGCTGCCACGTGTCGCGCAGCGCAGAGCGCAGCGGAACTGCGCTGCCACGTGTCGCGCAGCGCAGAGCGCAGCGCAACTGCGCTGTCACGTGTCGCGCAGCGCAGAGCGCAGATCAGCTGAAGCGTTGCTTCTTTAAAATTTGAATTTTATTATCTTTTTAAAACAGAGCCTTGCTCTGATTGGGGGAAACAGAAGCGTTGCTTCAGTTCCCGCCTTGGAATTTGAACAGAGCTTTGCTCTGAAAGGGAGATTTTCTCCTTTATTATTATTATTTATTTATTTATTTATTTATTTTTTCTTTTATTGTTATTATTTTATACGGAGCGGGTTTTTAGCCAGAATTTTGGCGGGAACACTCCAATTTCAATGTACAGAAAATTGTTTAAAAAGTTAATGTACAATTGGGGTATTTGCAATCCTGTGTATGCTATAAGAATTTGATTTTCTTTTGAACAGCAAGAAATAGGTTGTAGCTCATTGGTAAAGCCTTGCACTGCTGTGACATAGCCTCTGTGGTCAAATCCCCCTAGCCACATTATCTTTTTATTTAATTTTCTTTTAATCTTTTAGAAGCCTAAGGTTTTACACGTGCACTACACGTAGAATGATAAGTTACAGAATAAACAAACACATGCACTGGGGTATACAAAGCGACAGGGACACGTGGCGACGATCTAAGCCAATTCCATCGGAATTTGGCCGGCAAGATGAAGCAATATACCGGTACCACCAGGCCATCCGTATAGGATGCTCCCCATCTTTTCACCCGATCACCCCTTGGCCTACCCCACTTCTTTCATATTATTTATTTTCTCTGCATTGATCCAGAGAATATTAAATCACCTTTAATTCAAATTTTAATGCAAATTTTCAATGCATTCTTTAACCCTCAAAACCCTAATTTTTCCTATAAATACAACACTCCATTTCACCTCTCCTCACTCGGAATTTTATTACAAAAACTCTCAAAATTTCTCAAGTCTCTAGTTGTGCAAGTGGAGTTTGCGAAGGGCGAAGTTTCAAGGAGATTCCGGCGACGAAACGACGCTCCGACGCTTCCCTAGTCTTCCCCTACCTCTTTTCTTTCTCGTTAGCCAGTAAGTCCCTTCTTTCCATCTCTTGTTCTATTCTAAAAACTTTCATTTTTAAAACCCGACAGAAACGGAGTTAATACGACTTCCGATTCGGTTTTTCTTTAAAAATGCTATTTTTTCTTAAACAATAAATACCATAATTTCATATAATGTTTAACAAATATTAACAAACACATTAAAACAAGTTTCTTCTCAAAAGAATCATTTATGCAACTTTTATCGTATTTTTACGGTAAAATACCACATACTTTATTTTCGACCCAAATCAACATAATACTTGTATTACCGTTAGAAAACTCACGAGGTAAGGACCTACCTCATCACAACACACATATTGGACATAGCACGATTTACTTTTGGGCAATGTTTTTGGGAATATCACGAGTTACAATAAAAAACCCTAAACTATTATAAAACTGTTTTCTTTAAGAAAAGTATTACCTAATTTCTTGCAATTACGCCACTACAACCCATTTTGGGGAACCCCGATCGAGATGGTGCGGGTTATCGCACGTCCCCGGCCCTAGTAGAGCGAGATGCAGACCTCCGCAAGAAGCATTCGATCTCGATGGAATTTTCAATGCTATTTTTAAGAAATGAGATTTCTAGAAAATTAATAAAATTTATTTTTATTAAATATATATATATGAATGTTATTAAAATATCTATTTTAAATATATTATACAAATATTCCATGTTTTCTAAATCAAAGGAATTACAATTACATGAAAGTTCCATTTCAATACAAAACAATTCCAATATTTCAATAAAATACCATATACAATGAAATTTAGGTTCTAGTCACTAGAAATTTCACTTTTATAAAATATACATATATGAAAACCCTAAAGACGATAATTAAATATTTGAGATGTATTTTGAAAATATCTCAAAACTATTTTTACATAAACCCCCATCAAGTTATACTAAATTACAATAAGGACCCTAGTAAACATAGGTTTAAGCGGGACCAGTTCTCTTGAGCCTCAGGGAGCCGGAGAATATGGGTGCTTGCCTATTTAAGGTAGACAATCTAACAAAAGGTGTTATCAACACGGTAATTGTCATGGAAAAAGACACAAATCCTGACGTCCATATGCAGCAGTTACCAATAACATCAAAACTAATTCAGGATTTCAATTTCTTTTCAAAGTGTCTGACTCAGACTGAGTCTCAATCTAATCAATCTGACTTGAATATGATTCAAGTATAAAACTACAATTCAACATGAATCCGTCTATTCAATCTATATCAATCTATTGAATGAACCGAACCATGGATATACTCCGTTTACATGACTATCCATTTATATCCATTATGTTTACTGATATCATGGTTTCGACAAGTCATCCATCTATATAACAAAATAATACAATCAATACAAAAGACATCGCGGGGTTTTAAAGGGGTATATTGGTACGAAAGGTGTTAGAAGTGGCACGAGACTGTAACCATAATACACCTAACCTGAAAATCCATTGCCATTGTACCATGGCTGAACGGTTCCTTGTGTTCCGTATAACTTAGTCTCCGGAATAGCGGGATTCCTCTCATATACACTAGCATTTTCTATACTAAGCTACAGACATTCGATCGCAGATCTGAGAAAGAAGAGGATTCGACAAGTTACTGCGTTAACATTATAATCAAACAGTACTAGTTATATTCTCTTTCTGTCTATTCTATCTCTACTCGCCTTTGGGACTTACCGAGCGATTTTTCGCTGACGACATTCCTTTTCTTCTTTCTTTGGAATGTTGTCAGGTGGATAGGACTCATTGGAGATCGAGCCCAGCACTGAAGATTTGGAGCAGTTAGCCTTTGACCTAGAGCTTTAGGCACTTGTCCATACTTTTCATTTCAGTTATGCCATTGTTTGTGCATTGCTTTCTATTCATGTATTTACATTTCCAATTGTACTTGTTGTAGGGTGTTTTTCGTCACCCCATTGAGATGGGAATACGCGCGCGCTTGTCAGGCGTACTACAGATTCCCCCTGCCTAGGATAGGCCGGGTTTTAATGATTGTGGGGATCCGAATCTCCGGCAGCCGCGGACTAAACTGCCGTTAATTACCCCTCGCATTTGGAGCGAGGGAACCTCCGATTGACGGGTTAAACTGTTCATGCGAACTCAATATGCGGTGTGCATGCGATGTGTTTTGAAAGGGGGTTTTGGATATGTCGGGAGCCACGCAGAGTTTTTACGGGGGTCCCGCTACCCGAATAGCGGGCCAGGGGTCAAGGGGGCTAGCAGCCCCCTTGCGGGGTGTGGAGTGCGGGGCAGCGCCCCGTTAGAAATTTTTTTCTAACAGGGACAGTGTCGTGGTGTATGCATATGTGCACATATGTATGCATATGTGTATATATATATATGTATATATGTATATATATATGTATATATGTATATAAAAGAAAGAGGGGGGAAAAGGCATCCAAAGGATGCGTGGGGCCAGCGCCTTGGGCGCTGTGCGCCCAGGTGCTATGCGCTCAGGCGCTAGCGTACCACGTGTCGGCACGTGGACGCTCTGAGCTTGAGCGCAGGGCGCTGTAGCGCAAGCGCGCCACATGTCAGCACGTGGGCGCTTTGCGCTTCAGCGCCTGATGCTCGAGCGCAAGTGCGCCACGTGTCGGCATGGGGGCGACTTGCGCTTGAGCGCACGTGCGCCATGTGTCGGCACGGGGGTGACTTGCGCTAGAGCGCTGTGCACTTGAGCGCAAGTGCGCCACGTGTCGGCACGGGGGCGACTTGCGCTCGAGCGCTTGAGCTTGAGCGCAAACGCGCCACGTGTCGGCACTGGGGCGACTTACGCTCGAGCGCAAGCGCGCCACGTGTCGGCACGTAAACGCTTTGCGCTCGAGCGCAGGGCGCTGTTGTGCGAGCGCGCCACGTGTCGGCACGTGGGCGCTCTGCGCTTGAGCGCTGAGCGCTTGAGCGCAAGGGCGCCACGTGTCGGCACGTGGGCGCTCTGCGCTTGAGCGTCGGCGAGGAAAAGATGCTTTTAGCCTAAAAAGATTCTCGGAAGAGAAATCAGAGTGGAGTTGGACTCCTAAGTGTGTTTATGGGGTTAATGGAAGGGGTTCTTCTTCTTCCTCCTCTGTTAGCTGGATCTTGAAGATCAAGAGATGTGAGATCTCAAAATCTCTCCCTTCTGGAATCTAAAGACAGATCCAAGTTCCCCTTTGTGGGTTTGGTGGTGAAAAACTATCTTGTTTTTGAAAAGGAAGAGTAAAACTCATGATTTAATTCAAAAGAAAGAAGAAGGTTTGAGACCTTAAGAAAAGGGAAAGAAATACAAACCCCAGGTTTTTTTTTGAGAGAGAATGAAAAGTTGTTGAGATATTTCATTATCTTTGCCTTTATAGGCTATACACTTTACACATAGCCCCTTGGACTTCAAAAAATGGCATTTTGCCTATCCCATGGTTCATGTGCTATTTCTTTTTGCACATAAGCCATGAGCTTTACAAAAATTTGGGTTTATGCCTATTTTTCTTACATTTATCCATAAAAATAAAATAAAATAAATACAACAAAATTATTTATTACAAAATTTTTATCTTGGCATGGGGAGAGGCCGGCCGCTTCATGTTCGGGCTCGACCCGGGCATGGGCCCACTGGATCTGGGTTTGGGCCCATTTGGCTTGGGGTTGACTTTGATTTTGACTTGGTCAAACTGGGGTGTAAATTTTTACCCCGACACTTGTAAAGAATTGTTAATAAATAAAAGATGTTGTTCAATACATCCATTGTCACTTTTCTTGTGTATATTTACTTTATATTGCTTAGATATGCTTAGCTTGTTTACTTCAGAGTAAATACGTCGTGTGACCCATCTCGTCTCCATACCGTACACCGGGAAGCGGGACGTGACACGTTTTATTGGCGGCCTATGCAGGTCAGCTCTGTATGGACATGCAGGTCAGTTCTGCATAGACATGTGGGTCAATTCTGCATGAAGTCCTAAGCAATATAACACAAGAATCAGCAACTAAAAACATTCTTTAAATTTCATATTCCTTGAATCTTACAATTTCATATACTTTGAATCTATCCTAACCCTATTTTTCTTTCAAGATTATGGATTCTCCAAACAACACAAGTACCAACTCAACAACACAACACCACCTCTACCGCTTACGCCTACCGTCGCTGCTCCGATCAATGAGCAGACAGTACTGCTTGAGGCAATCTGCGGCCTCCTGGAAGGACAGCAGCAGTAGACTGCTATTCTGATGAACCGTCCAGAAGCGGAAGCGCCCGGAGTGAAGCAATTCCGGGCATTGCACCCAAAACAGTTTTCGGGAAAAGAGAGCCCTCTGGAAGCTGAGGAATAGGCTCAAAGTATTGAGGATGATCTGGCAGCGGCACAAGTGCCAGAGATCGCTTGGGTTCGAGTTGCGAAGCTGCAACTCACTGACAATGCACGAGTCTGGTGGAAGGCGGAAGAAAACCGTCTTGACCAACCTATCGAATAGAAGACTTTTCATGACATGTTCGATGCAAAATATTTCCCAGAGACTGCCCGATTTGACATGGAGCAGCAATTTATTCATCTACAACAGGGTTTAATGTGGACCAAGTCTGTGGATGAGTATGACACTGAGTTTACCATGCTCAGTAGGTAAGATGTGTCTCAATATTCGATTTCCTAATATCACATATTACACAGCTAACACAAGACCTTAACAGGTTCGCGGCACATTTGATACCAACTGCTGAGATCAGATCCAGATGGTTTCAGCAAGAGTTAGATTCGGAAATCCAAGCTTCCTTAGCTACAGGGGATTTCCCAACCCACGAGTTATCTCTGAAAGCTGCCCTCCGATACAAGGCAGTGGTGAAGATGAAGGGTAGACCCCACTCTGCCGGGATGAAGCGCCCTGCTACTCAGATGGCAGGAGGAGACTCTTCAAGGCCACAATTTATTCATAGGAGACCGGGAGTACTGAACAACCGGCCCAACCCAGCTTTTTGTACCTACTGCAGGAGAGATGGACATTTGGTTAAAGACTGTCGGTGTGCAAATCTCCTTTTCTTAGTCTTCGGCTCAGCTACTCAAGACATTGGGTCTTGTCCTCATAGACACAACCCAAATACTGCACCCAGACCAGCAATTGCTTATCAACAGCGTCCAGCCATCCAGGCACCTGCTCCGAGACTCGCACTACCTGCTCCACCTCCTCATGGACCGACTGCACCTCCTCCTCGTCAGTTCCATCAAGCTTAAAGGAACGTACCTCAAGTACAACGGAACGGACAGAGGAATGTGTTCCCCTCCGAATGGCGGCCGAGACGTTGGGACGTCCTGCCTGAGATTCGGGGCAGATGCCAATAGGTGCTATCCGTCTGCCTCTCCGAAGATGCCAAGTTGATTTATGGCGCCATATATCGGAGGTTTAGACGGATGCGGCCGATGTAGCAGACTTCGTCAGATTCCCCCTCAGGGTGAGGGGTTTTTGATTGTGGGGACGCTCTTCCCTGCAGGCGCAAGCCCCTGCAGTTAATTACGCTACCGCGTCGCGGTAACAACTTTCTCCTTCTCCAGATGGTCACTTCGTGTCGTGTGTTTTGTTTTATGTTTTCCTGCCCGTGGATCGTTTACGGAGACCGAGTTATGTTGTCGCCCGTAGGGCGTGGACTAGTCCAAATCCGTATCTTCTTAGATTTGGGTTTGGGGGTTTGGTTTGAGGATACGCTAGCCATGCTTGAGGCTAAGATCAACTCAAAAATTTGTTAAGGACACATTAGTCTAGTTTAAGGCTAAGATCAACTTAACAGGATCATTTAGATCCGACAAAGGAGTGTTTGGACCCCATTGTTCCAATTTCAGGACATAGTAGTCCGTCGTATGTGTGGCCGTCGGGACCCGTCACCTCTCTGACGACGTTGAAGGATTACAACGACGAATGTCAGAGGAGTTCGGAGATGTACCCTCGAGCCAGAGTTAATTAAGGGGATTCATAGTCCAGTCTGTTTGAGGGTTTAAGGACGCGTTAGCCATCTTTGAGGCTAAGATCAACTTAAACAGGACCGTTTAGATCCGACGAAAGAGCATATGGAGGCTCTATGGTTCTAGTTTAAGGACGTTGCGGTCCATGGGTAGTTTAAGGACATTGCGGTCCATGGGTAGTTTAGGGACATTGCGGTCCATTGGTAGTTTTAAGACATCTCGGTCAAGGTTAAGGACGTCATAGTCCATGGGTTTAAGGACTCCACAGTCCGATATGTGCTCTGGATGCTTCATACGGGTTCACTGCCGTGCTAGGCGAGGACCAGGCTCCGCTCTGGATGCTTCACACGGGTTCACTGCCGTGCTCTGCGAGGACCAGGATCCGCTCTGGACGTTTTCCGCGGGGTCAAAGAGTGACGTTATCCGCGTTCCACGTAACCAGGAATTTTGCATTATGCATGGGTTTAAGGACCCCACAGTCCATATCATGAGTGGTCTTCGGGACCCGTCACCTCTTTGAAGACATTGAGGGATTACAATGCCAAGTATCAAAGGAGTGAAGAGATGTACCCTAGAACCGGGGTGGATTAAATAGTCCTTGGCCCAATTTGGGTCAAGGTTGATCAATTATGTTATGAGCCTATCGGCCCAGTTAATCACAAATTGAGGACTTATGGCCAGCTTGGGCTAAGTCCAGTCAGGTCTGGAATATTGACTTTTGTTGGTCCATTGAGGGAGAGGCTTTGCCTCTATCCCTTCAGCCAATTGGGCCGAAGCCTAGGTTTAAACACCTCGGAGCGATCAGTGTTGAACACTGGGAATGAGGTTAACAAGTTAGTGTTCAACACTAAGAGATAATCGGTGTTAAACACCAGCAATAAGGCTTTTTCAAATTAGTGTTAAACACTAAAACAGGTCAGTGTTGAACACTGCCAATAAGGCTTTTTTAATCGTTGTTGAATGCTGAGGCCCAGCAGTGTTTTGACACTGGGTTTGAGAGTTCCAATTTAGTGTTGAACACTAAGGCAAAAGGGGTCACGTAGCAACACGTGAGAGCGCCCTCTTTTCAATGGTTTTGCTGAGATTACTGCGTCTTTTAGAGCATCACGTGTCAGCACGTGACGGGCATTCATATGCTCATTTGTTAGAGCTTTTATTAAGGGTCACGTGGGTCACGTGAGGGACAACCTCAAAGGGTTTTCTGTAGATCTCTTGGGGGGTCACGTGGTGGCACGTGACCCTGCCTCTATGTGTGTCGTTTTTAGAGGATCTGTTGATCTTTTTTCAGGAATTAAATTCCTCGGGCCTTTAATTTTCAAAGGAATTAAATTCCTACTTCCTTTTGCAGGTTTATATTCTGAAATAGAGTTGAACTCTGAATTTTCTATAGGAATTAAATTCCTCATATATGTGAAGAACTGAATAGGGTTAAACCCTAATGAAAGCTTTTAAGGAGCTAAACTTCCCATTTTAAAGGATTATGATTAAGGGAATCAAATTCCTGCTGTTTCAACAGAACTATGTTCTTAATTAGGGTTAAACCCTGCTTCTTTTTATTTTGAAGGAATTAAATTCCCATGATACAGGGTCGAGCCCTAATTTTATTTTAAAGGAATTGAATTCCTATAGTTCTGCGAGAATTAAATTCTCATGCTTGCATTCCTTCTCTATGTTTTGGATCTGCATGGCAGGATCTCGACCCATTGAGAATTAAATTCTCAACCTTAAGGGGAGATGTGCACTTTGTAGATCCTCTATCAAAGAGAGAAGAAATGTGTTCTTCTGTTTTATATATATTAGAGTTAAACTCTGTTGAGAATTAAATTCTCTTTCTTTCCGAAAGCCTTCCCTTTCTTACCTAGGGTTTTTTGCAGAAGATCCAAGTCTTTTCCAAGTATCAAAGCTTTTCTCCTTTTTTTTTCTCTGCGCGTATGTCTCTCTCTATGTATATCCCTCTTTGTGTCTCTTGGCTCCTATTTATAGGAGAAGCAGCCGAATGAATTAGTTTTTTGATGAATCTTCACTGAGAGATTTGATTTGCATCCATCATTCGTTTTGGGCCTTTGGATTATTGGGTGAATTTTATTCACCGTTGGATTTTAAATCCAGAGATTCTCCTTTGTTATTTTGGTTAGATTTAAGGGGGAAATCTTTCCAAACCCGAGATTTTCCATAGATAGACGATATTTAATCATCTCTAAATATTTAATTTGATTGGTCTCAGATAATCACTTTCCTTTGGAAAGATTCAAATTTCCTTCAGAATTTAATTTTGCCGTCAACATGGGCTTTGAAAGCCGGTCACGTGTGACCACGTGACCCATGGTCACGTGCGGACACGTGACCCCCTTTTGGAATGAAGGATCCTCTTTCTTTCTGCGTTCTGCCTTCTTCTGCTGCTTAGCCGTCACGTGTTACCACGTGACCCCTGGTCACGTGTGAGCACGTGACCCCTGTCTGGCACTTCTTTCCTTGGTTCAATTGGAGAGCGAGTTTGCTGCTTTGAACGTCACGTGTCGACACGTGACCCTGGTCACGTGGGAGCACGTGACCCTGGTCACGTGGGAGCACGTGACCTCTTCTGAAGCTCTTTTCCTTGACTTTGCTCAGCGACTCAATGTGCGCCTTTTCTGCACTTTATAGGTCACGTGTCAACACGTGACTGCTGGTCACGTGTAAGCACGTGGCCCCTTTTTGAAGCTTTCCACAGAAGCTTTCCTGATTTTAAATCAGGAAACAAATGCCCCCACAGCGTTGTTCTCACGTGTCAGTACGTGAGTGCAACGCTGTCTCCTCTCGTGACCGTTGGATTCCTTTAGGGATCTGGGGAGATGAAACGTTTCCATTGTTTTCCATAAATACTGTCGTCCCTTCACAGGAGCCTTCACTTTGCTCATTCTTCTTCCTCTGAGATTTTCTTCTTTGAGAATTTAATTCTCGCTTTCAGAGCTCAGTTCTCTGTCTTGAACGTTTCCCAGAGTTTAACTCTGTTCGCAAAGAACCTTTCTTCTCAGGTAATGGTGTTGAACGGCCAAAGCGCCTCCGTTTTTAAAAGCACTTTTTGGATTTCAAATCTGTATTAAGGGTTTCGCAAAGAACCCATTTTTCTTCAAGTTTCTTCTTAAGAACAGGGAACCTTCGAACTGTAGATCTCTTAGGGTTTAGGCGATCTTCGGGGAGATGATGACAGCGTTTCAACTCCCTGGACTTTAAGTCCATCAAAATTATTCCTGGGAATTTAATTCCCTTTTTTCTTAATAAGGAATTTAATTCCTATGAAGAACTCAATCTCTTCACACAGAGGCTCCTTGGGGTCTCTCGGCCCGAGGCTGTTCTTCCGGCAATTAATGAAATGGCGGTTTTGTAATGATGCCTTTTCGTGGGAATTTAATTCCTTTGATTTTGTTGGGTTCACTGTAGAGCCCGAGACAGATCCCATTGGGGGAACGTGCATGGTCATCATTCTTTATTAAATGGGGATGTTCCCTTTGTTTTATTGTAACTGTTTGATCTCATTATTAATGAGCCGTCATCCGGATTCTGTGGGGCCCATGTGTCTTGTAGCCAATGGTCCCGGGAAATTTTGCTGTTGCTTTCTCCAATTAGTCTTCATGTTCGTGCATGAACATATATCGCTAACTTTTCTTTTAACGGCCTCCCTTTATTGGATTTCAGGTGTGATGGCTCCTGCTCCTCGCTTTCCTTTCTCTCGCTCGGAGGCGGCCTTTCCTCAGTCACCGTCTGATGAAGAGGCGATGGCAATGATTAGGGCCCATGACCCGAACTGCGCCAACCTTCTTCAATGGGGTCCTTGGTACAGTCAGATCATTCAAGGTCGCAGGAGTTTTCTTTGCGCGGTGCCAACGGAGCCCACTTTCCCGTTTTTACCGATGGATCCTCCAAGGACAGCTTTTGCCGTGGAAATGCCCAACTGGACTCCAACGGGGAGGCTGGAGCCTTCGACGACCGGCATTCCGAACCATCCGATCCCGGCTATAGACATCTTGGGACGGCGCATCTGCCAGGGTGAGGCCCACCCGTGGGGGCAGATTTATAAGATAGGGCTCACTCCCAGGCATCCTACGGGCTACCTTCTCTGGGCTCGCTACATCCTTTCCGCCCATCGGGCGCGATTGCAGAAAGTCGGGCTTTATCAGGCCGTATATGCGTCGCTATTCCATTACAAGTCCCCGCATGCCTGGTGGGTCAAGGCATTTCTGAACCAGTGGAATCTTCCCACTAATACCTTTCTTCTGGGAGATCGCGAGGTTTCGATTTCTTTAGCCGAGTTTTATGAAATTTCGGGGTTGCCGATAAGGGGTAATATGTATGAGGAGTTGCTGCCCCCTGACGAGTACGTTTTTGAACCCGAGCCCGCCCCAGTTGACGGCTTATCTGCTGAGAATGCTGTTCGACACAAGCGCCCTAGCTTAATTAGGGCCCTAGGCATTTTTGATCGATTATTCACCGAGTCTGAGGAGCAAGGCGTTACTTTCAAGAGCTTCATTGCTCGTTTCATTCGTGAGGACGCCTTACCGAAGACAGCCCCGAAGTTTGCCAACATTGGGGACCCCTTTGGGTTTGGTCCGAAGAGATTGCCGACCAACGAATCAGATCTTCCTCAGTATTACATTCCTATTATATCGCCGATCTCTTTTGAATCCATTGCTGTCCCAGGCATGGACAAGGAGACGTTCTTTGTGGGGTTTATTAGCGTCTGGCTCAGTTGGTTCGTTATCCCCACGCATCGCCGCTTCATGAGAGGCTCGGTCATCTACCCGGCGCATCGTATTGCGGAGGGGACGCGGTTGGCCATTGGCATCCCGGCCCTGGCGCACCTCTATAATGGATTGGGTACTGCGGCTAATACCTCTACGCCTGACGTGGACGTAGTGAACTTTTCGCTTCATTACTTCACGTCGTGGATCGAAATGCATGTGCTGGGGTCTTTTGCCATGCATCAAAGGCCCGCTTTTTACGACGCCTATACCTTCCCGCGACTTATGCGACTGGTAGGTGCTTCTGCTGCGGATCCAACTCAATTTGGGGCTATTCGGGTGCTGATCTCCCCTCACGCCACCGCCGGCGGGTTAGCTTTTAACGATCGGGTTCTGTCTTCCCCCTCGGGTCCTGTTCAGCAACTTTGGGACCAGTCAAAGGACAACGCGCCTTCTCTGAAGCCCCGAGAGGCCATCTACTTGTATTCAATTAGACCGGGCTACTTGGTGTTTCGCCAGGATAGTGCAGCCCTTTTTATGCGGTACAATCCTCATCGATTTGCTCGGCAACTCGGATATGACCAGGGCGTTCCTTTTGAGGCCTTTATGATCGCTCCAATTCCTTCGCTCGATGCTGTTCGTGACGCAGCTCATCATTTCATGAGGCTGAACACCGGCTCTCATTTTATGGTCCCTGAAGCCGAGTATATCCCTCGATGTGTGGGTGCATTTACAGGCTGGTATCTTCATCGGGTCACCCCGATTATTGCTGAAGAAAGAAGGGTTCTTCTTGGTCATGACGCTCCTCCTCAGGTCTCGCGAGTTGAGTTGCGACCGAGGGTTCCAGTCCGCTTTCCCTTGAGGGAGATTGGCGCTGCCCTCATTCCGGGGGAGTCAGGGGTAGACCTTACTCCGACCGCTGGTATGCCCTTGGGTTCCCGATCGCGAGGTAGACGAGCTCCCGTGGTAGCACCCCTGCCGGTGGCGGCACCGCCCCCCGCGGCGTCGACGATGTCGACGTCGTCTTTGGTTGTGGCACCGAGTGGGAGTAACAGGGACGAGGGCGTTGAAGGCGATGTGGGCCAGCGTCGCCCTAAGGCTTCGCGAGGGAGGAAGCGGTCATCTTCAGCGACCGGCTCTGGGTCTAAACGACGGAAGAAAGTGGCTACCACCCTGCCTGATTCTGTGGTGGAGTCTGAGCCTATTCTTGAAGACGAACCCTTGGCCTTGCAAGCGTCTGACACCGTACTTCTCTTTCCGAGTTCGGCTGACGAGGAGGCTGCACAACTGGCCAAAGCCTTACGGCGTTCGAAAGACCCGTCCCATAATGCCAAGGTTCCGAAGAAGTCTTATCCCGCTGTAATTTTTTACGAAGACCCTTCGTGGATTCGGCGGCGATTTATCGGCCCTTTGGAGGAATGGGGGGAAAGGGCTTTGAAGCAGGTCGCTTCAGAAGACGCTGCTGATGCACTTTCTTTATGGACTGGCGGTCATGAATCTACCCTTAAACCCCAGCGGGATCGCCTTCTTGAGAAGGAGGAACGGCTTGAAGCAGCCATATTGAGGGCTTCTTTGCGTATAGGTATGTTGTGCTTCTCTTGTAGTCTTTTTGCTTATTTATGCTCGCGGGTATGTATCATTTATTTGAACCGTGCAGAGTCTTCGATGCTGGGGGAGCTCCCTACTGGCCTATTAAAGCTAAAGCCCGCCGAAACTCTTGATGCAGCCTTGCTGGACGTGGAGGGGGCTGATGAGGCTGCTCCTCTCACGATAGAACTTCCAGCGGCGGTTCTTGAACAGGGAGTGCTTGCCCCTTTAGGGAAGGTTCCCTTGGAAGCTGCCGCCCCAATGGTTCTTGCTGAGGTCGGCTCGAGGGCCGGAAGCGAAGTAGTCGGGGCTCCTCTCCCTTTGTTGGAGCCTGAGGTCCCGGCAGAGAATGTTGAAGCCGCTATCCCCCCCGGCTCAGAATGGGAGGAGTGTTGAAGGTATCCCTCCGCGTTTTAATTTAGTAACCCCTTCATAGTCTGAACTCTTTTGTCTTTCCCAGAATTGTGCGGCTTAGCGACCACGATCGCGGACCTGTCGCATCGCCAGTCATTTCAGCGTTTACTGAAGATGGCAGCTCCGCAGGCAGTCTCCCCTCAGCGTATTGTCCTTTCCTCTGGGCAAGGTTAGTGTCATTCGCCATTTTTTTTTACTATAGTATTGTTACTATTTTGCGAAATGACGTTGATGTCTCTTATAGTTTTAGAAGCCGATGATGAGGTCGAGGTCGTTGAAGGGCCAAGGGAACCTTCAACTCCTACTTGCATGACTGTCGGTGAGTAACATTTTATCATAGTCCCGTTCATTCTGTGTTTAAAAGTTTTACTAACATCTGCCTAATCTGAACAGCCCTGCCAGTCTCCATGGCTTTGGAATCACGCATTGTGATGCCGTCCGGCCCCTACGCTTTGCGGGCTTCAGAGCGCTTGGCCCAATTGAGTCTGGTCTCCCTATCTTCTTTCATCGAGGAGCTCCGTGCTGGTAGTACAACCACGGCCGAAGCGTTCGCCGCTGAAGCTAACGGCTCCCTTCCTTTTCTCGCCACCTATCACGGCGAGGAGGTGGTGCGGGTCTGGGTAGAGTTCTGTAGGAAGGTGGAGGCTTGCTTGTACGCTCTCGAGTGTTCTCGCCTTTCCTCGGAGGCCGTGGCTGCAAAGGCGGAGTTACGAGGTCTGATAGCACGACATGCGGCCAATATGACGTCGTGCGAGAAGAGACTTGGTCGCAAGTTCTCGGAGAGGGAGCTAGCCTCCAAGGCGTTGAGCGAGCTTCAGACCAGCCTCACAGCTAAAGCCAACAAAGCGTATGACCTTTGGCGAGTGCTTCAGGAGTCCATCAAGGAGGTGGTGGCTCTTGATAAAGCCGCCACGTTTACTCGCGAGAGGGTTGAGGCTCACAAGGCCACTGAAAAAGAGCTTGAAGCCCGGCTTGCTTCATATCAGGCCCAACAAGCTCAGGCGGAGGCTCGCCTTCTGGAGATCTTGCGTCATGAAGCCGTGGCTCAGCAACAGAACGATGAGCTGGTGAAATTATTGCACCGCCCGCCGGCTTAAGGACTGTATCTTTTCCCCCCTTTTTGTACATACTCATGGATAAGAGTATCTTCCTTTTTGTTTCTTTCATGAATTGTATTTTGTATCCATTTTGGTCTATGAATAAAAGATACATTTTTTCCTTTCAATGGTGTGTTCTCTTTCTTTTTATTGAGTGCACTCTGTGGATATTCTATCTTGATCTCCTTGCAGGACAGCAGTGGCTCAGGGCTCAGGGTTAAGATCTGCTTCTTAAGACTTCTGCGTTTTACGAGCCCCGAGGGTCTCATAAAGAGTTTTCCTCCCGGCCGTGAGGACTTGTAAGTGCCGGATGCGGTTACCCTTGTCCGTGTTTTACGGAGTCAGGGGTTTCTCCAGATATTGTAGTTTAAAGACGTCGCGGTCAAGGTTAAGGACCTCATAGTCCGTGGATTTAAGGACTCCACAGTCCGATGTTAGTTTTAAGACATCACGGTCAAGGTTAAGGACCTCATAGTCCGTGGATTTAGGGACTCCACAGTCCGATGTTAGTTTTAAGACATCACGGTCAAGGTTAAGGACCTCATAGTCCGTGGATTTAGGGACTCCACAGTCCGACGTTTGGTTGCAGGGACCCGTCACCTCTTTGAAGACGTTGAGGAATTACAACGCCGGGCATCAAAGGAGTGAAGAGATGTACCCTTAAACCGAGGCAAAAATCTGTAAGGAATAGGGGTGGTTGATCGTTAGTTTTAAGACATCGCGGTCGAGGTTAAGGACGTCATAGTCCGTGGATTTTAAGGACTCCACAGTCCGGTGTTTGCTCTGGATGCTTCACACGGGTTCACTGTCGTGCTTGGCGAGGACCAGGCTCCGCTCTGGGCGTTTTCCGCGGGGTCAAAGAGTGACGTTATCCACGTTCCACGTAACCAGGAATCTTGCACTAGATGCTTCACACGGGTTCACTGCCGCGTTAGGCGAGGACTAAGCTCCGCTCTGGATGCTTCACACGGGTT
Source organism: Agapanthus africanus (assembly GCA_030015575.1). Taxonomy (NCBI): domain Eukaryota; kingdom Viridiplantae; phylum Streptophyta; class Magnoliopsida; order Asparagales; family Amaryllidaceae; genus Agapanthus; species Agapanthus africanus. The sequence continues at coordinate 176,187,396 of CM057339.1, read as the reverse complement.
CGCTGCCGTGCTCTGCGAGGACCAGGATCCGCTCTGGACGTTTCCCATGGGGTCAAAGAGTGACGTTATCCGCGTTCCACGTAACCAGGAAGTTTGCACTAGATGCTTCACACGGGTTCACTGCCGTGCTCGGCGAGGACTAGGCTCCGCTCTGGATGCTTCACACGGGTTCGCTGCCATGCTCTGCGAGGACCAGGATCCGCTCTGGACGTTTCCCACGGGGTCAAAGAGTGACGTTATCCGCGTTCTACGTAACCAGGAAGTTTGCACTAGATGCTTCACACGGGTTCACTGCCGTGTTCGGCGAGGACTAGGCTCCGCTCTGGATGCTTCACACGGGTTCACTGTCGTGCTTGGCGAGGACCAGGATCCGCTCTGGACGTTTCCCACGGGGTCAAAGAGTGACGTTATCCGTGTTCCACGTAACCAGGAAGTTTGCACTAGATGCTTCACACGGGTTCACTGCCGTGCTCGGCGAGGACTAGGCTCCGCTCTGGATGCTTCACACGGGTTCACTGCCGTGCTCTGCGAGGACCAGGATCCGCTCTGGACGCTTTCCACGGGGTCAAAGAGTGACATTATCCGCTTTCTACGTAACCAGGAATTTTGCACTAGATGCTTCACACGGGTTCACTGCCGCGTTAGGCGAGGACTAGGCTCCGCTCTGGATGCTTCACACGGGTTCACTGCCGTGCTCTGCGAGGACCAGGATCCGCTCTGGACGTTTTCCACGGGGTCAAAGAGTGACATTATCCGCTTTCCACGTAACCAGGAAGTTTGCGCTAGATGATTCACACGGGTTCACTGCCGCGTTAGGCGAGGACTAGGCTCCGCTCTGGATGCTTCACACGGGTTCACTGCCGTGCTCTACGAGGACCAGGATCAGCTCTGGACGTTTTCCACGGGGTCAAAGAGTGACATTATCCGCTTTCCACGTAACCAGGAAATTTGTTGATTGTATCCGCATTTCACGGGATGGAGGTTTGACTCTTGGTGATATGTATCGCCGAGCCATGGAACTTGGGGTTGCCGCTGTTCCATTTCGCTTGATGTTGTGTCTGCTGTGTCGAGACGAACGTCGAGGTGGTGATCACTTCATGTTGGTATGAGATGACCTCTGAATGTCTTTCCGGTTTTATATGGCTTACCGTCAAGACGTTGAAGCTAGGAATTTGGCCTTCGCTTCATTTGCTGGTATCGCGTCTGCTGTATCGAGACGAATGCCGCGGTGGTGATCACTAGGTGGTGATCACTAGGTGCCTCTGTCGATGTTTGAACAAAGGTGGCTTAGTAAACAGGGTTAAGGGTCCTGCCGACCAAGGCTTTTAACTTCGTGAGCCGTAAGGGTCTCACAAAGGTGTTTCTCCCTACAAGTCGTGAGGATCTCGTAGGTGTGTTTTCTCCTTAAGGATCGTGAGGATTCTTAAGTGCATGTTCTCTTGTAAGTCGTAAGGATCTTACAAAGAGGATTTTCTCATTATAGGTCGAGAGGACTTACAAGGGTTGTTCACCGTATGGGTATATCCCCAGTCACGGGTGGGACTTTGTTGGGGAAACGTTTGTTCGCGCCCGTGGATTGTATACAAGGGTCAGTACGAGCCGCTTGTAGGGCAATATCGAAGGTTGTGGGGGATTCGCTTAAGAACAGGTTTAGGTTTCTGTAACTTAAGTCAAGTCTTATGAGCCGTGAGGGTCTCATAAAAGAATTCTCCTTACGAGTCGTGAGGATCTCGTAAGTGTATTTTCTCCTTAGGAATCGTGAGGATCCCTAAGTGTGTTGCTCCTTCGTGAGTCGTAAGGATCTCACGCGGGTGGTTTCTCCTTACAAGGTCGAGAGGACCCTATAAGTGTCTTTTAACGAGGTTGCGCCCTTTCGGGTCTTCACAAACACTCGCCGGTAGTCCTGCTGTTTTTACTCACGGAGCCCTTTCGGGTTTTCATCCGTGCTCATTTTGCTTTATGGACATACCGTTTTTTTTTTTTTTAATCATTTCAATTTTTTTTCTTCCTTTTCTCCCTTCTTTATCTCGTCAGCCTAAGGATGCTGCGGCAGTAGTTTAGGGACGTTTCGGTCCGTCGTTAGTTTAAGGACGTTTCGGTCCGTCGCTAGTTTAAGGACGTTTCGGTCCGTCGTTAGTTTGAGGACATTTCGGTCCATCGTTAGTTTAAAGACGTTTCGGTCTGTTGATAGTTTAAGGACGTTTCGGTCCGTTGATAGTTTAAAGACGTTTCGGTCCGTCGCTAGTTTAAAGACGTTTCGGTCCGTCGCTAGTTTAAGGACGTTTCGATCCGTCGTTAGTTTGAGGACCTTTCGGTCCATCGTTAGTTTAAAGACGTTTCGGTCTGTTGATAGTTTAAGGACGTTTCGGTCCGTTGATAGTTTAAAGACGTTTCGGTCCGTTGATAGTTTAAAGACGTTTCGGTCCGTCGCTAGTTTAAGGACGTTTCGGTCCGTCGTTAGTTTGAGGACGTTTCGGTCCATCGTTAGTTTAAAGACGTTTCGGTCTGTCGTTATGGGAAGGCCAGCTACTGCTTGTAAAGCCTGAGCCTAGGAAGATAGCGAGCGGACATAGTCGTCGTCATCTACCGTTGACCCAGGCTGTGGCTCACTAAGCATAGTATTTCTTCAAGAAGCGTCCGTTTATTGGCCTGAAAGGCCTTTCACCGTGCATGTCCACGAGTAGATAGGCTCCACCCTGGTAGACCTGGTCTATGATGTACGGGCCTTCATAGTTTGGCTCGAATTTCCCTCGCTTGGCACGATTGGGGATCATAGGTCTTTTGACCACCAGCACGAGTTCGCCTTGGCGGAATGCCCTTGGCCTGGCCAATCTTTCGTACGAGCGCGTCATCTTTGCTTTGTAGGCTTCTAGATGTTGTTGCGCTATGAGTCGGGTTTCGTCGAGGGCATCAAGCTCCTCAAGTCGAAGGTGAGCATTTTCTTCGTCGGTCAGTTCATGGTGGACTGCCACTCGTAGAGAGGGTAACTCTATCTCGAGGGGGAGTACTGCTTCCGTCCCAAATACCAACGCGTATGGCGTTGTGTTTGTGGCCGTCTTGAATGTAGTTCGATAAGCCCAAAGGGCTTCTTGCAGCCTTTCGTGCCAATCTCTCTTATTCCGGGAAACGGTCTTTTTTATGATCTTCGTCAAGGTCTTATTGAAGGCCTCGGCCAGACCGTTAGCTCGTGGGTTGTAAACTGAAGAATACCTCCAGTCTATATTGTGCTGCTGCGCGAAGCGGCTAATCTTATGGCTTCTGTAGGCTGGCCCGTTATCGGAGATAATCCGCCGTGGGGTTCCAAACCGATAGATAACGTGCGTCTTGAAGAAATGGAGGATATTCTCCGTCTTCACTTCCCTCAATGGTATTGCTTCTGCCCATTTGGAGAAGTAATCAGTAGTTGCCAGGATAAAACGATGTCCCCGAGATGATGCCGGCTCAATGGGGCCGACTATGTCAGTTCCCCACATTTCGAATGGCCAGCTGGCCACCGTTGGGTGTAGTGGATTTGGATGTTGGTGGATAAAGTCTCCATGAATCTGGCACGAGTGGCATTGCTTCGCATACTCGAGGCAGTCCTGGATCATCGTGGGCCAGTAGTAACCCATCCGTTTAATTTTTAACTTCATCTTTGGGCCTGCTTGATGAGAACCGCAAAGTCCGTCGTGAACTTCTTGGACGACCCTTCTCGCTTCGTCAGGTCCTAGGCATCTCAGCCACAGAGAATCGAATGACCTCTTGTATAGAGCATCGTTGACGAAGGCAAAAGTTAGAGCTCGTTTCATGAGTTGATGCCTCGAGGATGTATCTTTGGGCATTAGGTGGGACTTAAAGTAGTCTATGAAGACTTCCCTCCAGTCCTCGGCCTTCTCATGGTCTTTTATTTGCAGGGTCGTCTGCTCAGTCGCTCCCTCTTTATGTAGTTCCGGAGATAGTTCTGCCGGGGTGAGCACTCGACGGCTTTGTACCACGATTCTGACATCATCGAGGTTCTCGTCAGCCAGTTCTTTAGCGAGTTTGGCCAGCACGTCTGCTTTGCTGTTCTCCGCGCGCGGTATGTTCTCTAAAACATATGAGGGAATTTGGGCCAACAGTTGTTGCACCCTTTCGCCGTACTTTACCAACTCCGGTTTGCACGTTTGGTAGTCACCGTTTACTTGACTAACGACTAGCTGAGAATCTCCGTATATAAGGAGGTTTTCAATTCCCATGTCGATGGCGATTTCGAGGCCTGCTATCAAAGCTTCATATTCAGCCTCGTTGTTTGTCCTCGGCTCTGTCAAGGAGAAGGCGAAGCGCATTATCCCTCCTTGTGGGGTTGCAAAAATGAGGCCTATCCCCGATTTGATCATTGGGATACCTTGCTTTTGTTTCTTTACGGAGGACGCTCCATCGAAATAGAGTTCCCATCGGGTGCTACCGCCGCCAATCGCATCAAATGCATGCTCGTCCGGCAAATCACAGTTCAGAGGAGAATCGGCCGGTATCGGGTGCTCAGCGAGGAAATCGGCAATGGCCTGACCTTTCACTGCCTTGAGAGGTTGATATGTTATCGAGAACTCCATCAAGAGCAGGGCCCATTTAGCGAGTCGTCCCGTCAATATGGCTTTTGACATCAAGTATTTAAGGGGGTCCACCTTTGAAACAAGACGGACTTCATGCGCCAACGCATAGTGCCTGAGCTTTGTCGTTGCGAAGATTAAGGCCAAGCAATGTTTTTCAATGGGAGAGTAATTGCTTTCTGCCCCCAGTAGAACTCGACTTAAGTAGTAGAGTGCTCTCTCTTTCCCCTGATCGTTCTCTTGTGCCCATAATGCGCCCAAGGAACCTTCGAGGGCGGTTGTATAAAGAACGAGGGGTTTTCCCTTGACCGGCGCAGCCAATACCGGCGGGTTCTGCAGGTACTGCTTGATCTCGTCTAGTGCACCTTGGCATTTTTGATCCCAGACGAATGGGGTTCCCTTCTTCATCAGGTGACTGTAGGGGCGGCATTTGCCTGAAAGATTTGCGATAAATCGCCGGATGAATGCGAGCTTCCCTTGGAGAGACCGCAACTGTTTGAGGGTTCTTGGCGGAGGCATCTCCATGATTGCTTTAATCTTGGACGGATCTATCTCAATACCTCGGTGTCGGATGACGAACCCCAGGAATTTTCCCGAGGAGACTCCAAACGCGCACTTGAGGGGATTCATCTTCAAATTATATTGGAGAAGGCGTTGAAATACAGTCTCCAGATGCTTTAAGTGATCTTCGTATGACATACTCTTTACTACGAGGTCATCGATATAGCACTCGACGATGTCATGTATGAGGTCGTCGAAGATCTTTGTCATGGCCCTTTGATAGGTAGCGCCGGCGTTCTTTAGACCAAAGGGCATAACCCTGTAGCAAAATACACCCAAAGGGGTCCGGAAAGCGGTGTGCTTCTGGTCTTCGGGATGCATCTTTATCTGATTGTATCCTGAGGAACCGTCCATAAAGGAGAAGACCTCGTGAGTGGACGTGTTATCTATCATTAGCTCGGTTACCGGCACCGGGAAATCATCCTTTGGACAAGCTTTATTGAGATCCCTGAAATCCACGCATATACGTACCGTCCCATTCTTCTTCATTACTGGGACGATATTGGCGATCCATTCGGGATATTGGACTTCTTGAATAAACCCAGAATCGATCAGCTTCTTGACTTCGGCGTTGATGCTCATCTCAAGCTCGAGTCGCATCCTTCTTGGCGCTTGCTTGACTGGTTTGATATCTGGGGATATTGCCAATTTATGCACAGCAACTTCCGGATCTAATCCTGGCATCTCGGAGTAGTTCCACGTGAAGCAGTCTTTATGCCGTAGAAGCACGTTCTTTAACGCGACCACCTTTTCTTCAGAGAGTAGCTCGCTGACAAATGTCGGTCGCGGGTCATTCGCCGATCCCAACTCAATCTTCCTGAGGTTATCTGCAGTAGTATGTATACCGTCTTCCAGCTCTTTCGGAGCGGGCGGAAATTCTGAGATCACCTCATCATCGCTGTTTTCAAAGCAGCGGGGAAGGTCATCTATGTTCTCGGGCTCTTCTTTTAATATCGTAATCGTATAACAGGCGCGAATCCGCTCCCGAGACTGAGGTGGATCTGGTTCTGCTCTTGCGGCCTTGGGCTCGTGCTTTCGTGGCGGCGTTACCCTCCAGCTGTTGGATAAAGCAAATCTGCCCCGTCGGTACTGGTCTTCGACCCAGTTCTTAAAGGTGAAGCAGTCTTCGGTCGGATGTCCTATGGCTTGGTGATAAGAGCAATAGCTCGAACGAGAAGCCTTGTTGGTTTGCTCAGGGTGTCTATACTCTGGAAGCACGATCATTTGATGTTTTAGGGCGAGCTTGAGTAACCTTTCCGTCTTATCTCGGGGGAAGGAGTACGCTCGACCCCTCTTTCCGCTTCTCGACTTATTCCCGTCTCCGCATCGGGCCTTTTGCGTGACGGGTCGATAAGGCTGAGCATTCTTGCCTTTCGCAGCCTGTTGAAATAGATGTTGCGTCCTGGCCTTCTCGTAGATGGCCATTTCGTGGTTGGGGTCTTCCCGACCTTTCTGTCCCACTTTCCTGATAGGCTTGTCCATTCGTTCTAGAAATGACGGACTCGGCGCCTCAATCGCGTGGTCTGGTTTTGATGAGGGGTCGGCCTTTCCTGACATGGCGTCCTCTTCTTCATCAAAGGTATATATGGCGTAGCTACTGTGGGCTCGTTCCCGTTTTCCGGCTCTCGCGTATCCAAGCCCGAGTGTTTCCATTTTTCCATTAGGCGATTTGCGTTGAGTCCCAGGGACATCCCAAATCTTGTTATAGAACCGAGCCTGCCGAACAGTTTGTTTTAAGGGTACTCCTTGGCGCTTCAACAGCTTCTTTAACCCGTCTGTATAGTATCTAGGCAGACGGATGGGTTGGATCCTGTCAAGTGTAGCATCCACGCCGTGCCAGATCTCTTTCTCTGCTTTCGACTCTGAGGATCGATAGAATAGGATCATCTTCTCACCCCTTCGCCTGGGAGGGACGCAAAACGTTTGCAGCTCTTGCACACTGTGAGCTTGAAGCGTGTCGAGGTCCTTATAGTGTTCTCGCGGTACCATGGTGATTTGCAAGTTATGGTCATCGCCAGGAGGTGCTTGCATTGAAAGCCGATTGGAGAATACGGCATTGACCTCATCTTCTGAATCACTTCCGAAGACCAGTATGGGGGTGGGCGTCCTCCGGTTGTTGCGTTGAGATGGCCCCGTATAAACTATCTCTTCATCATCTTCGGTATCGCTTCCGAAAACAGGGATGGTGGCGGCGGCCTTGTTCTCCGAGTCACGACACCTTTCTGTATCTTCGAAGTCTGGCAAAAAGTATTTCGCGTCTTCGTATTTGCGGACTTCATTCACGGAAAATGGGTTCAGCTCACCCGTTACAGTATACTCGAAACCATCTTTAAAGTACTTCATACACTGATGTTGTGTAGAAGGGACGATGTTGTACTCGTGTAACCAAGGACGGCCGAGCAAGGCATTGTAACAGGTCTTGGCGTCAATGACATGGAATTTGATGTCTGTGACGAGAAGCCCGAAGCGTAACGTTAGTATCACGGACCCGAGAGTCCGTGACGATTGTGAGTCGAAACCGGAAATAGTAATTTTGTCCCGGGCGAGATGTTGCACACTCATGTAGATTTCCTTCAACACCCGAACATTAAGGAGATTGACGGAGGATCCATTATCCACCAAGATCTTGCCTATCTTGACGTCATGGCAGTATCCGGAGACATATAGGGGACGGTTATGGTCGCACGTCCCAAGAAGGAGGTCTTCATCACCGAAAGTGACGTCGGCCGTATGCACTTCCTCCAGTTCGTCTTTCATCTTTTCAGTGGCGAGAAAGGCTTGGAATTGCTCAGGTTCTTGTAATGCCTTAATTAGTGAGTCCCGTGCTTCTTTTGATAATAGGAGGGCGTCGAGAATGCTAAGCTGAGAAGGTAGCTTCCTTAGATACGCGAGGATGTTATAGTCCACTTTACTCCTCCTAGGAGGGTCTTTGGCAGCCAGTTCTTTCGCGACTTGGTCATCCAAAGTGATATCTTCAGTGACCTTTTCCTTTCCCTTCTCTTTTCTGTTCGTAGGCCCGAGATTCTTTTCTGGGAGTGTGCGATTGCGCAGCTGAGTGTTTCCGCAGGCTTCTGATTCCTCATCTTTCCCTAGCACGGATTCTTCAAAGAGAGGGCCCAGAGTCACTTCTTCATCAGAGTCGCTCCCAAAGGTAAGGACTTGCGATCCCTCGGCACGAGCCATATAACAGTTGCCAGTAATTCTGTTGGGCCCGTCGACAGTGCTTCTTTGCTCCCGACGGCTCTTGCGTTTCATGCGCTTGAAATGTTGCCGACGAGCAACATATCCTTCCCACCATATCTTAAAGGCGTCGCACTCCCCTGTGGGGTGCGAGATTTTCCGATGATATGCGCAGTAATCGGGGTGCTTCTCCGCCCCATTGTGTGTGCTTCCTTCCGAGGGTGGTAGCTTCATTCCCATTGACATGGCTTTGGCGAACCCTTTCCTCGTCTTGAATATCTTCCTGTCCATTTCGGATGCCTTTCGCTCTGGCAGGGGTAGCTCAACTCTTTCGTTCAGTCGCCCGCATTCGGTTCTTTCTGGTGCTGCCATCTCACGCTCCTGATCCGCTTTACTTTTTAGGCGGATCTCGTCTAGGAAGGCATTGATCATATCAGTTGTCAGCCTCGCACGCTCGGGTTCGGGCTCTGCCTCCGGCTTCTTGGTGTCAAGAGCTTTCTCGCCATCGGTAAGCGAGTGGGAGATTACGTTACAACTTGCCACATACTCTTCGGATTCATCCGATGAGCTCTCTTCATCATCTCCGTCTTGAAAGGTGTGGTCGAGGAATTCTCGCAGTGTGACAGGAGTTCGCGTTTTCTGATTATATTCTTCCAGCGCGTCGATTTGCTTCTGCAATTTCGTGCGCTCGTCTCCAAGCCTCGCGGGCTTCTTGGATTTCTTCTTCTTTTTCTTCGAAGCTTTTGACGGCTGGGCGTGAGTATTTGGATCTTTATCATGAGTCTTCATAGTTGGGCGGGGCCTCAACATCCCTTCGATAATTTGAGGTTCAAGAGGGTCCTTCCATTCGATTGTAGGGCACGCATGAAGGTCTCTCAGCATCCTTTTGGTTTTAGTTGATAGTACAACTTCCCACGGAGCTTCTTCAATAAAGGAGCAGGTTGCCCCCGGTGTGTCGGCCTTTTTAGGAGTGTGCGGTTGTGGTGGGTTCACCTTCCACTTTTCGGATAGTACGAACTTCCCCTGGAGGTATTGATCTTCGATCCATCCTTTGAAGACGAAGCAATCTTCAATCGGATGGCTTACCGTTTGATGGTAAGGGCAATAGTTGGGGTTATTCACCTCGGTGGGTTGTGGCGGTCGCCTTGGATTTGGTAGGTTTATAAGTCTGTTGCGTATTGCCAGCTCAAATAACCGTTTTGTCGTGTCTCGTGGGAACGAGTAGGGACGCTTCATCTTTTCGTTATAATATCGGCGTCTTTCTTCCAATTGATCTGCCGATTTCGGGGCGTCAGGTTGCTGTTGGGCGTTCGCGACAAAAGTCGCCCTTCCTTTACCCTTGTCATTCCGAGGTTCTGACTTCGGGGCAGGTGGTCTATGACCCATCTGGTCCATCTGAGCCAACTTGTCGATTAAAGCCTGGAATGTGGTTGGCTTAAAGAACATCATAAACTGGGAGATAGTTGCGTGGGGGTCTAGGGTTCCTACGAACATACCCACTGCGGGTGCTTCCTCAATGCGTTGCTCGCATCTCGACCACAAATTCCGCCAGCGTATGGCATACTGGACCCAGGTTTCGCCTGGCTTTACCCTGGCGTTAATCAAAGCAGTCATTGGAGTGCGCTCGCTGGCACTTGCGAACCGCTGAGTGAATAACAACTCCATTTCAGCGAACGTTTTGATGGAATCGTTCGGGAGTTCCGAATACCATTCGAACGCTGTTTCCGATAAGCTGCCAACGAACTGACGGAGTAACAGTTTATCGTCACCGCCGGTGTTACCGCAGAGGGCCCGGAACTGGGCGACATGTTGATGAGGATTGCCGGTCCCCTTATACACATGGAATTTCGGTATCGTATAGCCTTGCGGGTATTTGATTTGATCGTACCAGCCTGGATACGGCCGCCCCGTCTTCACGACTTGACCAGCTGCCTCAGTCGCATGATGGACCCGGATTTGCTGGGCTATGTAGTCGACCAAGTCAGCTTTAGAGATCGTCTCCTCCTTGGCCGTAGAGAGGGCTGGTGGTGGATTTGACGTTTCTCCTCGGTCATCTTCCAGAACGATTGGGGGATCTTCAGCGGGTAGGTCCTGTTGAATCATCATTCCTATCATATCTTGGAAGAGAAGGCCCATGCGCTGTATATTAGCCGCTTGTTCAGCAGCCTCTTTGTCCTTTTTCTCCAATGTCCGGCGAAGGAACTCAGCGTCGGTTTCCTCCTCCCGGCGCGCGTCTGAGGATGTTTCTGGGCTTTCTTTTGGCCCGGTAAGTGCAGCCATAGCACTCATCATTTCCTGCAACTTTTGTTGTTGTTCTTGGGCTCTCGTCACGGATCGGGTCAGCGGTCGGTGGCCCGTAGAAGTGCGGCTCTCCTCCTTTCCAGAGACCATGTAAACAGTGTGCACCACCGTGCCCCCAGACTTAGGGTGTCTGGGCTCATTGCTTTTAGCCGTCGTTGCATGTTGAGGGGTCTTCTCTGGCTCCCTCCTTTTATGAGCCATGGAGGTTGAGGGGGTCGTCGAGGTGGGCGTCCAGACAGCCTTTTGGGGTTTCACCTGGTGACCAGCCTTCGGTTGGATTTTCAGCTTCTTATGCTGGCGGGAGAAGTTTGGATCGATGATTGAGTCTCGGGCCTGCCGTCAAACCTTATAGATTTTGGAAGACAGCCGTTGAGGAGATCGGGGCTGTTCTGATTCTATTTCCACAACCTTTTCTGATGGGGGAGGAGACCTCTTCAGCACTGCAGTAGGAGAATTTCTTCGCACCTTATTTAGCATTTCGAAGCTGTTCCCAGTTGGAACAACAGCATTAACTTCTACCACCGGGGCTGGTGGAGTCAATCCAGAGGGGGAGTTGACCCCATCCTTCCTTATTCGGCGCCAATGACGACGTCGAGCACGTCGAGCAGACGGCGTAAAGTCAGATGTAGGAATGGTTTCGTCCTGCCCCCTGTGTGGGTGGGGGGTCGTTGTTGGCGTTAGCCTGCCAAAGACCGATGTCCTTTGTGCAGCGGGAGCAGGGGTCAAAGCTGTTAATCTTGTGAAGATCGATTTCTTGACCGGGGAAACCGCCCTGGCGATTTCGGAGGCAGGAGCGGCCATTTCCTTAGAAGCAGCCTTCTCTGAGATTGTAGGCCCTATGATGAATTTGCAAGATTTCTGGCCCAATCTAGAGAAGACCGAGGCGTTGACGTTGGGCGACTCGTTGAGAGGAGCCGCGGTAGGGGTAAGACGATCAAAGACCGACTTCCTGAGAGTTTCCTTTGTCAGCACTGGCGCCACGAAGCTTGATGAGGGGAGCATAGTCCCAAAGAACAATCCGGTAGTGGCCTGAGTCACCTGGTCCACTGGCATTGTGAACAACGAAGCAGCTTGGGGTCCATAGGCTATACCTCCTGGCGAGGTAGAGCGTTGGTCGCAATTGCAGTTTGAGCAGTTGAAGGACTTTGCGGAAGCAGCAGCCATCGATCCTTTGTTTTCTGCAATAGGCAAGACGCCAATTCTTAGTACCTTGAAACCCAAGGGCAACTGTTAGCGAACCGCGATTGGTTCGCGAATCACGACACACGAAGTGTGGAGTGGAAAGAGGAAAAGGTCCCACCGGGCGTGCCAGAATCTGTTCCCCTCCGAATGGCGGCCGAGACGTTGGGACGTCCTGCCTGAGATTCGGGGCAGATGTCAATAGGTGCTATCCGTCTGCCTCTCCGAAGATGCCAAGTTGATTTATGGCGCCATATATCGGAGGTTTAGACGGATGCGACCGATGTAGCAGACTTCGTCAGATTCCCCCTCAGGGTGAGGGGTTTTTGATTGTGGGGACGCTCTTCCCTGCAGGCGCAAGCCCCTGCAGTTAATTACGCTACCGCGTCGCGGTAACAACTTTCTCCTTCTCCAGATGGTCACTTCGTGTCGTGTGTTTTGTTTTATGTTTTCCTGCCCGTGGATCGTTTACGGAGACCGAGTTATGTTGTCGCCCGTAGGGCGTGGACTAGTCCAAATCCGTATCTTCTTAGATTTGGGTTTGGGGGTTTGGTTTGAGGATACGCTAGCCATGCTTGAGGCTAAGATCAACTCAAACATTTGTTAAGGACACATTAGTCTAGTTTAAGGCTAAGATCAACTTAACAGGATCATTTAGATCCGACAAAGGAGTGTTTGGACCCCATTGTTCCAATTTCAGGACATAGTAGTCCGTCGTATGTGTGGCCGTCGGGACCCATCACCTCTCTGACGACGTTGAAGAATTACAACGACGAATGTCAGAGGAGTTCGGAGATGTACCCTCGAGCCAGAGTTAATTAGGGGGATTCATAGTCCAGTCTGTTTGAGGGTTTAAGGACGCGTTAGCCATCTTTGAGGCTAAGATCAACTTAAACAGGACCGTTTAGATCCGACGAAAGAGCATATGGAGGCTCTATGGTTCTAGTTTAAGGACGTTGCGGTCCATGGGTAGTTTAAGGACATTGCGGTCCATGGGTAGTTTAGGGACATTGCGGTCCATTGGTAGTTTTAAGACATCTCGGTCAAGGTTAAGGACGTCATAGTCCATGGGTTTAAGGACTCCACAGTCCGATATGTGCTCTGGATGCTTCACACGGGTTCACTGCCGTGCTAGGCGAGGACCAGGCTCCACTCTGGATGCTTCACACGGGTTCACTGCCGTGCTCTGCGAGGACCAGGATCCGCTCTGGACGTTTTCCGCGGGGTCAAAGAGTGACGTTATCCGCGTTCCACGTAACCAGGAATTTTGCATTATGCATGGGTTTAAGGACCCCACAGTCCATATCATGAGTGGTCTTCGGGACCCGTCACCTCTTTGAAGACATTGAGGGATTACAATGCCAAGTATCAAAGGAGTGAAGAGATGTACCCTAGAACCGGGGTGGATTAAATAGTCCTTGGCCCAATTTGGGTCAAGGTTGATCAATTATGTTATGAGCCTATCGGCCCAGTTAATCACAAATTGAGGACTTATGGCCAGCTTGGGCTAAGTCCAGTCAGGTCTGGAATATTGACTTTTGTTGGTCCATTGAGGGAGAGGCTTTGCCTCTATCCCTTCAGCCAATTGGGCCGAAGCCTAGTGTTAAACACCTCGGAGCGATCAGTGTTGAACACTGGGAATGAGGTTAACAAGTTAGTGTTCAACACTAAGAGATAATCGGTGTTAAACACCAGCAATAAGGCTTTTTCAAATTAGTGTTAAACACTAAAACAGGTCAGTGTTGAACACTGCCAATAAGGCTTTTTTAATCGTTGTTGAATGCTGAGGCCCAACAGTGTTTTGACACTGGGTTTGAGAGTTCCAATTTAGTGTTGAACACTAAGGCAAAAGGGGTCACGTAGCAACACGTGAGAGCGCCCTCTTTTCAATGGTTTTGCTGAGATTACTGCGTCTTTTAGAGCATCACGTGTCAGCACGTGACGGGCATTCATATGCTCATTTGTTAGAGCTTTTATTAAGGGTCACGTGGGTCACGTGAGGGACAACCTCAAAGGGTTTTCTGTAGATCTCTTGGGGGGGTCACGTGGTGGCACGTGACCCTGCCTCTATGTGTGTCGTTTTTAGAGGATCTGTTGATCTTTTTTCAGGAATTAAATTCCTCGGGCCTTTAATTTTCAAAGGAATTAAATTCCTACTTCCTTTTGCAGGTTTATATTCTGAAATAGAGTTGAAATCTGAATTTTCTATAGGAATTAAATTCCTCATATATGTGAAGAACTGAATAGGGTTAAACCCTAATGAAAGCTTTTAAGGAGCTAAACTTCCCGTTTTAAAGGATTATGATTAAGGGAATCAAATTCCTGCTGTTTCAACAGAACTATGTTCTTAATTAGGGTTAAACCCTGCTTCTTTTTATTTTGAAGGAATTAAATTCCCATGATACAGGGTCGAGCCCTAATTTTATTTTAAAGGAATTGAATTCCTATAGTTCTGCGAGAATTAAATTCTCATGCTTGCATTCCTTCTCTATGTTTTGGATCTGCATGGCAGGATCTCGACCCATTGAGAATTAAATTCTCAACCTTAAGGGGAGATGTGCACTTTGCAGATCCTCTATCAAAGAGAGAAGAAATGTGTTCTTCTGTTTTATATATATTAGAGTTAAACTCTGTTGAGAATTAAATTCTCTTTCTTTCCGAAAGCCTTCCCTTTCTTACCTAGGGTTTTTTGCAGAAGATCCAAGTCTTTTCCAAGTATCAAAGCTTTTCTCCTTTTTTTTTCTCTGCGCGTATGTCTCTCTCTATGTATATCCCTCTTTGTGTCTCTTGGCTCCTATTTATAGGAGAAGCAGCCGAATGAATTAGTTTTTTGATGAATCTTCACTGAGAGATTTGATTTGCATCCATCATTCGTTTTGGGCCTTTGGATTATTGGGTGAATTTTATTCACCGTTGGATTTTAAATCCAGAGATTCTCCTTTGTTATTTTGGTTAGATTTAAGGGGGAAATCTTTCCAAACCCGAGATTTTCCATAGATAGACGATATTTAATCATCTCTAAATCTTTAATTTGATTGGTCTCAGATAATCACTTTCCTTTGGAAAGATTCAAATTTCCTTCAGAATTTAATTTTGCCGTCAACATGGGCTTTGAAAGCCGGTCACGTGTGACCACGTGACCCATGGTCACGTGCGGACACGTGACCCCCTTTTGGAATGAAGGATCCTCTTTCTTTCTGCGTTCTGCCTTCTTCTGCTGCTTAGCCGTCACGTGTTACCACGTGACCCCTGGTCACGTGTGAGCACGTGACCCCTGTCTGGCACTTCTTTCCTTGGTTCAATTGGAGAGCGAGTTTGCTGCTTTGAACGTCACGTGTCGACACGTGACCTCTTCTGAAGCTCTTTTCCTTGACTTTGCTCAGCGACTCAATGTGCGCCTTTTCTGCACTTTATAGGTCACGTGTCAACACGTGACTGTTGGTCACGTGTAAGCACGTGGCCCCTTTTTGAAGCTTTCCACAGAAGCTTTCCTGATTTTAAATCAGGAAACAGAATGCTCCTCTAGCAAGGAGGAATATGCCGAGGCGACAGGCTTTCACAATGACTGTGGAAGAAGCTGAAGCCACCGGCCAAGTCATAACTGGTAACACTTTCCTTTCAAAACTTTCTTTCAGCCTATATACATACCCATATATTTTTCCTTATACCTAAAACCTATCCCACATAACTTAGGTACAATCTTAGTAGCCTCACTTCCTGCACTAGCACTCTTCGATACTGGAGCATCTCATTGCTTTATGTCGCAACGGTTCGTCCGAACTCATGCGATTCCAGTCAAACCTCTCGTATCCATCTGGAATATCAGTTCAAGGAACGGCGTTCTAAAGGCAATAATGGGATACGACCTGTGTCCAGTGGTCTTCTGCAGCAGAGAATTCTATGCTGACTTCAAGGTGCTGGACATACCGAACTTTGATGTCGTTTTGGGTATGGATTGGCTCGGAACTTTTTACGCTACCATCAACTGTCGTCAAAGGAGGGTAGTGTTCGAAATTCCAGACCATCCAGTCTTCTATTTTAAAAATGGAGACCATACCCTGGAGCCAAGTACATACAAGGAAAAACCGAAGATGGAAGTGATTGCAGCATTTCAACCGGAGGAAGGATCAAAGACAGAAATAATTCGAGAGTTCGACGATATATTTCCTGAAGACATATCAAGTTTACCTCCCGATCGAGCTCTTGAATTCAGCATTGATTTAGTACCTGGAGCACAACCGGTGATCAAATCACCGTATCGGTTAAGCCATGAAGGTTTGAAGGGGGTTCGTGCTCAGTTGGACGAATTATTGACGAAAGGATGGATTCGTCCTAGCACTTCAAGTTGGGGATCGCCAGTTCTACTTGTAAAGAAGTAGGAAGGTTCATATCGAATGTGCATTGATTATAGAGCTCTGAACGAAGTAACTATAAAGAACAAGTATCCACTCCCACGCATCGATGACCTATTCAATCAGCTAAGTGGGTCTTGCATTTTCTCCAAGTTAGATCTTCGTTCAGGTTATCATCAGGTAAAGGTCAAAGAATCTGATATCCATAAAACGGCATTCAGAACTCGCTATGGACATTACGAATTTCTTGTGATGCCATTTTGAGTGACCAACACACCAGTTATATTCATGAACCTAATGAATCAAGTTTTTCCGAGAGTACCTAGACAGTTTTGTTGTCATCTTCATCAACGACATCCTGGTGTATTCTAAGAGTCGGAAAGAACTTGCTGAACACCTATGAATAGTCCTGGAAACTCTACGACAGCATCAACTTTATGCCAAGTACAACAAGTGCGAATTTTGGCTAGATCAAGTTGGTTTTCTTTGTAGATCCAGCTAAGGTATCAGCAGTAAGCGAATGGCCGACACCGAAGTTAGTGAAGGACATTCGAAGTTTCTTGGATTTAGCAGGATATTACAGAAGGTTTATTGAAGGATATTCGAAGATGGCAACACTCCTGGCCAAGCTCACACGTAAAGATGAAGAATTCGCGTGGTCAGAAGCATGCGAACAAGATTTCGTAGAACTCAAGTTAATATTGACATCAGCACTTATTCACGTCATACCGGACCAATCTGGAGGTTTTGTAGTGCATTGCGATGCATCCAGTAAGGGATTAGGATGTGTTCTGCATCAGCACGGTAAAATTGTAGCTTATGCTTCAAGACGGCTGAAGATTCATGAGCGCAATTATCCGACGCATGATTTGGAGTTGGCAACCGTAATCTTTTCTCTTAAAATTTAGCGCCATTATCTTCTTGGTGAACGAGTGGACATATACACAGACCACAAAAGTCTGAAATATGTGTTTACTCAGAAAGAGTTAAATATGCGGCAGAGAAAATGGTTAGAACTCATGGCAGACTTCGACATCAACCTACAATATCATCCAAGAAAGGTTAATGTAGTACTTGATGCACTTAGTTGCCAACCATTAGCACTGAATCTCACCGCACAGTGGAAGCTTCATCAAGACTTGTATCAAATAGAGATTGAAGTGGTCATGCCAGGTAACGCTTCAAGTTTGATGAACTTACAAGTTCAATCTACCATTGTCAATCAGATCATAGCAGCTCAAGCAAGTGATACTAAGTTGCAAAAAATCAGAGAACAAGTAGAAAGTGGACTTAGAACGGACTTCATCATCCATGAAGACGGATCTTTGAGATACGGCAGTAGGTTGTATGTACCAAAAGGTTCTGTGCGAGAAAAGTTGATGAAAGAAGCTCACAGCTCTCCTTATTCAGTACACCCTGGAGGTACAAAGATGTACAAAGATCTGCGTCAAAATTACTGGTAGCATGGAATGAAGTATGAAGTAGCCAGAAGCGTCGCTAAATGCTTGGTGTGTCAGCAAGTAAAGGCTAGATATCACAGGACTGCTGGATTGCTTCAACCGTTACCTATCCCAGAATGGAAGTGGCAACACATCATAATGGATTTCGTGACTGCTCTTCCTCGCAGAAAGAAAGGTAATTATGCGGTATGGGTTATTATGGATCGACTCACAAAATCGGATCACTTTATTCCATTTCGAGTTGGTCAATCTACTGAGACACTAGCAAAGAAGTACATGGAGATAAGAATCTAAGTAAGATTTAAACTCTTCAAATATGTACTATCTCTGATACCCATGAACTCATGCAGGAAATCGTGAGATTACATGGAGTACCGGTTTTCATTGTCTCCGATCATGACACCAGATTTCGATCGCAATTTTGGCAAAGTCTGCAAGCTATCTTGGGAACAAGTCTGAACTTCAGCATAGCTTATCATCCACAAACAGATCGTCGGTCTGAGTGAACTATTCAGATCTTGGAAGATATGCTAAGAGCGTGTATGCTAGACTTCGGAGGATCGTAGGAAGATCACTTATATCTTGTGGAGTTTTCATATAACAACAGCTACCAAGCAAGTATCGGAATGGCACCATTTGCAGCTTTATATGGATGGAAGTGTCGACCGCCATTTATTTGGGATGACATCGAAGATAGAGAACTCCTTGGACCTGAGATGATGGTAGCAACTGTCGATATGGTTCGCACTATCAAAGAAAGAATGCGCATAGCCCAAGATCGACAGAAGCACTGGGCTGATGCAAAGCGCCGTCACTTGGAGTTCCAACCGGGAGAACATGTATTTCTGAAGATATCTCCGAACCGTAGAATGGTTCGCTTTGGAAGACGGGGTAAGCTTGGTGCAAGGTATATTGGACCGATCTACATACTCGAACGAGTCGGTAAAGTGGCATATCGCTTGGCATTTCCACTTTCATTAGAAGGAGTGCACAATGTGTTCCACATATCCCAACTCAGAAGGTATGTGAGTGACCCCAGCCATATTCTTGATCACTCCGAGCTCACTGTACAGCCAGATTTATTCTGTGAGCAACAACCTGTTGAGATCCTGGATAGACAGGTGAAGTCACTTCGGAACAAGGACATCAACTTGGTTCGATTGATGTAGAGAAAAGATTCACCGGGAGAATCAACATGGAAAAGGGAAGACGACATGCGCGCAAGCTACCCTCATTTATTTGTAAACTAGTCTTTAAAATAAATTGTAAATTTCGAGAACGAAAGTTTTGTAAGGAGGGTAGACTGTAACAACTCCAATTTCAATGTACAGAAAATTGTTTAAAATGTTAATGTACAATTGGGGTATTTGCAATCCTGTGTATGCTATAATAATTTGATTTGCTTTTGAACAGCGCTTGTAGCTCATTGGTAAAGCCTTGCGCTGCTGTGACATAACCCCTGTGATCGAGTCCCCCCAGCCAGATTATCTTTTTATTTAATTTTCTTTTAATCTTTTATAAGCCCAAGGGTTTACACGTGCACTATATGTAGAATGATAAGTTACAGAATAAACAAACACGTGCACTGGGGTATACAAAGCGACAGGGATACGTGGCGACGATCTAAGCCAATTCCACCGGAATTCGGCAGGCGAGATGAAGCAATAGACCGGTACCACTGGGCTGCCCGTAGGGGATGCTCCCCATCTTTTCACCCGAGCACCCCTTGACCTACCCTACTTCTCTCAAATTGTTTATTTTCTATGCATTCATCCAGAGAATATTAAATCACCTTTAATCCAATTTTTAATGCAAATTTTCAATGCATTCTTTAACCCTCAAAACCCTAATTTTCCATATAAATACCACACTCCATTTCACCTCTCCTCACTCGGAAATTTATTACAAAAACTCTTAAATTTTCTCAAGTCTCTAGTTGTGCAAGTGGAGGTAGCGAAGGGCGAAGTTCCAAGGAGATTCCGGCTATGAAACGACACTCCGACGCTTCCCTAGTCTTCCCCTACCTCTCTTCTTTCTTGTTAGCTAGTAAGTCCCTTCTTCCCTTCTCTTGTTCTATTCTAAAAACTTTCATTTTTAAAACCCGACGGAAACGGAGTTAATCCGACTTCCGATTCGGTTTTTCTTTAAAATGGCTATTTTTTCTTAAACAATAAATACCATACTCTCATATAATATTTAACAAATATTAACAAACACATTAAAATAAGTTTCATATCAAAAGAATCATTTATGCGACTTTTATCGTATTTTTACGGTAAAATACCACATACTTTATTTTCGACACAAATCAACATAATAATTGTATTACCTTTAGAAAACTCATGAGGTAAGGACATGCCTCAACACAACACACATATTGGACATAGCACGATTTACTTTTGGACAATTTTTTTGTGAATATCACGAGTTACAATAAAATACCCTAAACTATTATAAAACCGATATTACCTAATTCCTTGCAATTACGCCTCTACAACCCATTTTAGAGAATCCCGATCTGGATGGTGCAGGTTATCGCACGTCCTCGGGCCTATTAGAGCGAGATGCAGACCTCCGCAAGGAGCATTCGATCTCGATAGAATTTTTAATGCTATTTTTAAGAAAATGAGATTTCTAGAAAATAAATAAAATTTATTTTTATTAAATATATATATATATATATATGAATATTATTAAAAGATATATTTTAAATATATTATACAAATATTCTATATTTTCTAAATCAAAGAAATCACAATTACATGAAAATACTATTTCAATACAGAATAATTCCAATATTTCAATAAAATACCATATACAATAAAATCTAGATTATATTCACTAGAAATTTCACTTTTATAAAATATACATCTATGAAAACCCTAAAAACGATAATTAAATACTTGAGGTGTATTTTTAAAATATCTCAAAACTATTTTTACATAAAACCCCCTCAAGTTATACTAAATTACAATAAGAACCCTAGTAAACATAGGTTTAAACAGGACCAGTTCTCTTGAGCCTCAGGGAGCCGGAGAATATGGGTGCTTGCCTATTTAAGGTAGAAAATCAAACAAACAGTGTTATCAACACGGTAATTGTCTTAGAAAATGACAAATCCTACCACCCATATGCAGCAGTTACCGATAACATCAAAACTAATTCAGGATTTCAATTTCTTTTCAAATTGACTGACTCAGACTGAGTCTCAATCTAATCAATCTGACTTGAATATGATTCAAGTATAAAACTACAATTCAACATGAATCTGTCTATTCAATCTATATCAATCTATTGGCTGAACAGAACTATGGATATACTCTGTTTACATGACTATCCATTTATATCCATTCTGTTTACTGATATCATGGTTTCGGCAAGTCATCCATCTATATAACAAAACAATACAATTAATACAAAAGACATCACGGGATTTTAAAGGGGTAGATTGGTACGGAAGGTGTTAGAAGTGGCATGAGACTGTAACCATAATACACCTAACCTGAATATCCATTGTCGTTGTACCATAGCTGAACGGTTCCTTATGTTCCATATACCTAAGTCTCTGGAATAGTGGGACTCCTCCCGTATACACTGGCATTTTCTGTACCAAGCTACAAACAACTGCGTTAACATTATAATCATACAGTACTAGTTATATTCTCTTTCTGTCTATTCTATCTCTACTCACTATTGGGACTTACCGAGCGATTGTTCGCTGACGACATTCATTTTCTTCTTTCTTTGGAATGTTGGCAGGTGGATCGGACTCACTGGAGGTCGAGTCCAGCACTGAAGATTTGGAGCAGTTGGCCTTTGACCCAGAGCTGTAGGCACTTGTACATACTTTTCATTTCAGTTATGCCATTGTTTAGGCATTGCTTTCTATTCATGTATTTACATTTTCAGTTGTACTTGTAAAGAATTGTTAATAAATAAAAGTTGATGTTCAATACATCTATTGTCACTTTTCTTGTGTATATTTACTTTATATTGCTTAGATACGCTTAGCGTGTTTACTTCAGAGTAAATATGTCACGTGGCCCGTCACGTCTCCTTACCGTACACCGGGAAACGGGGCGTGACACTCTGCCTGAGTTAGACACTTAAACAGAATTGAAGTTCTGAATTAGTTTTTGGAGTTATCGGTAACTGCTGCACATGGACGGCAGGATTTGTGTCTTTTTCCAAGATAATTACCGTATTGATAACACAGTTTTTAGGTTGTCTACCTTAGATAGGCAAGCACCCATATTCTCCGGCTCCTTGAGGCTCAAAAGAACTGGTCCCGCTTAAAACTATATTTACTAGGGTCCTTATTGTAAATTAATATAACTTGAGGGGGTTTATGAAAAATAGTTTTGATATAATTTTAGAATACACCTCGAGTATTTAATTATCGTCTTTAGGGTTTTCATAGATGTAATTTTTAAGAGTGATGAGATAGTCTAGTGGATATAAATCTAACTTGAATAGTATATGATATTTTCATGTAATTTGACTTGTATTTATTCTTTTCTTTTGATTAGAAAACATAGAATATATATTATATTTAAAATAGATATTTTGATAATATATATATATATATATATATATATATATATATATATATATATAATTATAAAAATAGAATTTATTTAGTAAATAGAAATCACGTTTTCTTAAAAATTGTAATAAAAATTTCCATCGAGATCGTATGCTCCATAAGGAGGCCTGCATCTCGCTCTACTATTCCCGAGGACGTGCAATAACCCGCACATCCCGATCGAATTCCCCAAAATGGGTTGTAGTGACTTATTTGCAAGGAATTAATTAAAACAATTTAAAGAATATGGATTTTGATAGTTTTAGTTATTTTAATGTAAATTGTATTTTGTCCCACAGAAATTGTTATAAAAGCCATCGCTCTATGTCAAGATGAGTGTTGTGATGAGATAGGTCATTATCTCGTAAGTTTTCTAAAGGTAATATGAGCAAAACGATAAAATAATGTCGTATATAAACTTGATGGTATTTTACCGAAAAAGTGAAATAGAATTTGTTTAACATTAAATTTTGAATTGAAACTTGATCAAATTGTTGTTTTATGGTTGCTAAACAATATATGAAAAGATGGTAAATTTATTGTTTAAGAAAAATTGAGTTTTTAAAGAAAAGAGAATCGTAAGTCGGAATAATTCCGCTTCCGACGAGTATTGAAAAGAGGTTATTTTAGATTAAAAATGGAGAAGGGGATAGAGGACTTACTGATTGATTATAGAGGGGGAGGTAGAGGAAACTTTTGAAGGTGTCGGGGAGTCGCGGTGTCGCCGAATTCTTCCCGAAACGTCGCCGGAACTTTGACCTTGGCTAACTCCACTTGTATAACTTTGGACTTAGGATTTTTAGAGAGTTTTGGTAATGGATTTCAGAATGAGGAGGGCCAAAGTGTAGGGTTGTAATTATAGAAGAAATTAGGGTTTAGGATAATGAATAGAGAATTAAAAATATGCATTAAAATGGATTAAAGAGCTGAATTATCACTCTCTGGATAAATGTAGGGAAATCAAACAGTATGAGGGTAGTGGGGTAGGCCAAAAGGTGCTAGAGTTAAAAGATGGAGGCATTCCTTACGGATTTAACCGGCGGTGTCGGTCCCATATGTTGATCTCGCCGTTCGTCTACGGGGTGGAGGGCTCTGAATTGAAGACACGTGTCTTAGTCGCTTCATATGGCTCAGTGCACATGTTTGTTTTTAGTGTGACTTTTAATTTTACGTGCAGTGCACGTGTAAACTTTTGGGCGTCTAAAAGTTTAAAGAAAAATCATTAAAAATATTATGTGGTTAGGAGGATTTGAACACGGTGGATATGTCACAGCAGTGCAAGGCTTTACCAATGAGGTACAAGCGCTTTCTTCCTGTTCAAAAGCAATTTAAATTTATAACTTGTGCTCAGGCCAAGATATTCCTTTCTGTAATTTACAAAAAAATTTGTACAGAAGTTTTAGGGTTGTTACATATGACACTTGTTTAGATAATTTTTTTATTATATCTATTTTTCAGTTGAACTCTTGTATATGTAAATATTTCAAGTTTGAATGTAAATAAAGTTATTTGTTGGAAAAAAAAATTACCGTCTCCATTTATTCTTGCGTTATGTATTATTATTCCAATACGCTTAGTATATTTATTTAGAAAATGATTCTCTGGATAAATATACTGTGGGCTTGCCACGGCACCATTTCCGTCTACTGAGAAGCGGGGCGTGACAGAGTCGACCGCTTGAGCCAAGTCAGACCGGCCAGCTCTGGCTCGAGCTGAGCCGATCCGCCGGCTTTGGCTCAGGCAATGCCAGGTGCAGATTTTAAAAATAATAATAATTAATTTTTTTTATTAAATCCTAAAGGTTTCGATAAAAAAAACTTTATTAAATCCTAAAGGCCTTTTAAAATCATTAAATTTTTAAAGAATTCATTTAAAATTCTTTATTAAATCGCTAAAGATTTAATAAATCTAAAAAATTTCATAAATCTTTGGCAAAATCTTTTCTAAAATTTTATCTCATCTTTTACGGAAAATCTTTTGCAAATTTAAAATTCTTTAGAAAAAAAATCCTTTAAATTTTTCACAAGATTTGCAAAAATCTAAATAATTTTACAAATAAAAAATTAGGATTAGGATTAGGGTGTTGCGATCATCGTCCCCTCGCCTCTTTGCAACGACATGATCGCAAAGTAGATGGCCGCCGCCGCTGCTATTTCATCGTGGCGCCGTTATCACATACAAAAATTAATTTTTATCGCCAAAAATTATGTTTTCCCAAATTAAAAATACAAACTTTAATCCTTAAATTAATCTCATGGGATCGATCAACAAGAAAAATCATTTTTCTCTTTCTCTTTCTATATATCTAACAAAAATATAATTTTTCTATATCTGAATAGCTTGAAGGTTTTCGTAATAAACTGATCTAAATATCATCTAAACATGATTAAAATTTTGATAAACGGATCAAACAACTCTAATAGCTCTGATACCAATGTAAGATAATGGTGGAGCGATTCCTAGATCGCCGATCAACTCATGCAGATCCGATCCGCAAAAAGATCTCATATAAACAGCGGAAGCAAATAATATGATTAGTGTCATACAAGCACTAAGATCTGCATACATTTGCAGGGTAGTAGATCACCTGACTGCTGATCCGTTCTCCATAGCTGTCTTCTTCTTCGAATGGCCGTGCGCGGATCAATCACGATGTTACTCGAAAAGTCTCCTAATCCACCGTAGTTGTTAAAGATTTTGAGGAAGACAATCGAGAACCTTGGTAATCTTGCACTCTCATTGATTTCTCATCAAATATCTTTAAACATGATTAATGCAAACCCTAGCCTTTACCTATGGTATATATAGGTAGAGAGACAAACGGACGGTTGAGATTGCTTCGGGTCCAAACCCTTTACTAGAGTTTGAACCATCTTCTAGGTTAACCCCATCATGAAGCTAGAGTCCGACTTGGAATCGGCTTTCCATAACAGGTCGGGTTGGCCGACCCTTAGTCCTGTCTACTCGATTGGACGGGCCATTGGACCGGCCCCACTAGGCCCAATGCCAACTCTATTTGTATTAAATAATGGATGGCTAGGCCTATATCCCTCGAGAAATGCCACACCTACAGGCTGCTGTGTTTTTTTATTCCCTACCTTATAACTGAGAGACTGAGAGAGAGAGGGAGGGAGGGGAAACATGGACCAAAATACAGTAGATTTAAGGAAGTTTACAAGGCATTCATATATATATATATATATATATATATATATATATATAAATTGGAAAAGTTCAGTGGAATATGTATAAATATTCTGATCTCAAGGTATCACATTTATATTGTGTCTTTCTTCTTTCAGAATGAGAGAGAGTGTGTGTATGATGATGTGCACCCTGCAGAATGAAAAATTTGGAAAATCTTTACTTTCTATTTTTGTTGTTGCTTGAAAAAGAAAAAGGAAAGGTGAATACTAACTGCTTTTGCCACCTTAGCGGCTTAGCCTAATAGTAAAAGTCTTTTGTAGTTGATAAGATGTCGGCAGTTCAAATCCTGCTTATATTATGTTTACGGCTTATTATTCCAAAAAAAAAAACGCCCCAGATTTTATGCACCAGTATATATATTAGGAGTGGTGCATAAATTTATGAATACAAAATATATATATCTCTATATTTATCCCAAAAAATAAAAATAAAATACCTCTATATGAAAGAGTTCATCCTTCACAAGAATCTTTTGCGCAAAAAGATAAGATGCAACTATTTTCATACTTAAATCCGTGCTTTTCGCATAAAAATAAAATATGTTGGTATATTGGCACCAAAAATGGTTATTTTGTTGTATTCATCTATTGTTTTGGATAAAAAGAAAGTATGATTAGAATTAACCGGCCTAGTTTTCTCATATAATCTATGAAACCTTTAGGATTTTTAAAATTTTACTATAAAAATCTAAGAGAAAAAAGTCTGACATAACCAACTCCAATATTTTTCAATGCATGCATAGAATGCGCATCTTTCATTCATTCTTTCATTCATTTTTTAAGCGCCGACACGTTAAGTCCTAACCTATGCATACAACAACACACAACATCTAATAGAGGTCCTTTTCAGATCTCCTTCAGATGTTGCCTCCCGTCGATCTCCCGATGGATTCTAGAAGAGATCCCCTATAGTGTGTGGGTCTCAATAGGTTTTGAGGAGGTTTGGTGATTGGAGGAGTTGGACGCCAAGTACCTGCAAGGAAGTCCCGGGGGGATTGACGCCACCGAGGACCCTCCGACGGTCAAGTTAGTACTATATCCGAGCAGCGTAATGGCTAAGTGAGTTAAAAAGAATGGCTTACTTGACCCCTCCATGACGGGGGTTTATATAGCGGCAGTAGCACGCAACAGCAGGCGCGAGAATCTCGTCGGCAGTTATGCTCCCGACGTCACGCCCGTGCGGAGAGCGGATCGCCCAATAAAGGAGATCGTGATGGCGTGGAACGTGGGATATGGCTGGCGGAGAATCTGCACACGGTGAGATTTGCGGAGCGGCGGTTACGCCCGTGAGCGGCGGAGTTGGTCGGAGGACCGAGGAAGACGTCCTCGGCTGGGGAGCTCGGGGGCGAGCGAGAAAGCCGAGGAATCTTGGTCTTGTGGCAGCTCGGGGCGAGCTGAGGGGCCAAGGAGGCCCATTCATAGGGGCCCCGAGGAGGGCCATCTCACGCATGTAGGTTGGGTACAGGGGTGACCTGGTCGGTCCCTAAGGGCCCTCTCCTCTGAGTTCTGGGACACGTCATCTGCCACGTGTCTTGATCTTGGGGATCGCCAATATTGAGTATCATCATTAGCCCCCCACTCTTGTCCCGATCAGCTAGCAGGTCGGGTCAGGAGTGGACTGCCGGGCCAACTGGGGTGAGTTCCCTCTTAAGATTTCGTCGGGGCATATTCCCGGGCCGCCAGCTTTCTTTCCTGTCAGCAAATCAGGGCGAGATCTCTGCATTTAAGGAAGGTGCACCGGTTCATGCCTCCTACCGTTGAATAGACGGTCCACATGTCAAGCGTCGGTTGGCTGACGCGACGTGTGCAGACCTGCGACACCTGCAGGGGTGCGGTCCAGCGCGGGAACGACAAGTGGAACAATCGGAGCCGTTGGATGCGAGGCGGTGTTTTGGCGGAAGACGAAGGGAGCCGTTGGATGAGGTCGGTCGCTGTGATAAATAGGGGTGGGGCCCATTCCAAGGCCCCTACTCTTTCATATTTCCCCGTCCTTAGTCTTGGTTGCTCGGCACTCGTCCTCTTTCTTCCGCTTTCGTTTCCCGAAGACCCTCCTTCTCAAGGTTAGATGTCTTCCTTTGTCGAGTCAGTAGATGTCGTCAGAGTAGGTTCTAGGGATCTTTTAGGTGAGTCTGAGTCCTCCTGGGGAGCAGGGATCGGCCCCTCTTTCCGGGATCGTACGGTGGGGGCAGCCCCCAGGGAGGAGGCGGTGGATGCTGCCCCCGGTGCCTCATGTTGGGTGAGGCATGAGGACGAGCTCGCCAATGCTCGAGCTCGCTTCCACATTCCCCTGCGATATACGCTTCGTCTGGCCAAGGAGGGAGAGAGGGCAGACCAGGTACGGGGCAGGGAGATTGCCCTATACATGGAAGCTTTTTGGTGTGGATGCACCTGCCCTTTTCTCCTGAGGTCGTCGAAGCGCCCTGGCCAGTTGGTGCCGAACTCATGGAGGATTCTCCTCGGGTTCCTGATATGCCTGAAGTTACAGGCGATTCCTTTCAGCCTCTCCCTTCTTGATTCTTCCCTCGTCTTCAAAAATCACCCTGGTGGTCGAGCGGGCGACCCGAGGTAGGTCTACCTTTCCTTTAGAAAGCGACAAGGGGCCCCACCGGGACGGGGGTTGTGGCCCTGCCTTCTTCCATTCACGACTGGAAGAAGAAGTTCTTCTTTGTTCCCCTCCCCCCGAGGGTGAGGACTGGCCCGTGCCTACACAGTGGTCGAGAGAGAAATGCTTGCCGGGGAACCACTCCAGTGACCCCGTCACGGTGAGAGTGGCGTTGTGGGAGCCCATCCCTCGTTTCGACTTGCTGTTGTCTGAGAGGGTCCTGAGTTGGGCCGGGCTCAGCCCCGTTGAGTTCATCGGTAAGTTTAGGCTTGCCTTTAGGCTTGTATATTGCTTGTGTTGCTGACCTATTTTCATTCGGTTTTGTGCAGGACCCATGGATATGGACTCGCTCTGAGCTTCCATGCGCCAACCGAGGAAGGTCATGAAGGCGGGGGGTGCCGGCTCTTCCCTCTCACAGCCTGCCCCGGCTCCTTCTCCTCCGGTGGTCGTGTCCCATGAGCGCTCAGAGGCGGATCTCGCCCCGGGGCCCAGCAGAGTGTCGGGACGGAAGCGGGCTCGGATTCTGGAGGATCCGGGCTTGGATTCTGGAGGATCTGGCCTCGGAGGAGGAGATCGGCTCTCCCTCAGAGCCGCTCAAGAGGAGGTCATCCCGGGGACCGTCTTCGCCGATCATGGTGAAGGAAGGGGGCCTCCAGTTCGCAGTGCCTTCGGGCTATCCGTCGCGGATAGCCTACTGCATGAGATAGAGACGTCGACCGGGGGTAGAGTCCCCAGGGGGACCTTCAGGGCTCAGCTGGCGTCCATCTCCCAGGAGTCCGTGCAGGTGAGTGCTTGGTTTTCATTATTATATATTTTTTGAGATTCGGTGCCTCCTTCGTCTTTATGATCTTTCTCCTGCTTTTCAGGTTCTCCAGCACGTTGCCCTCGCCTTACGCATGGAGGCCGAAGTGATAGCCCCGGCAATGAAGGTTGCGGGCCAGCTCGCCTCGCTGGAAGAGAGCTCCAAGCGGGAGCTGGAGGCGGTGATGGCGAGGGTCGCCGCCCTGGAGGGCGAGGTGGAGGCCGGGAAGCGGGAGGTCGCTCGGCACCGCGAGGCCGCCGTGGCTGCCGAGGCCAAGATCGAGGATGCTCAAGTGCTTGTCGGCAACCTGAAGAAAACGGTAAAAACCCTCCGGAAGGAGCTGGGGGCGGCGGTCGAGTCGGCGAAGTCGGCCGACCTGAGGACGGTGAAGTTGGCCGACCTCTCGGCGGCGAGGACGGTGGAGGGCTACAAGAAGTCGAAAGACTACTACGATGACCTAGCCATTGCCACGACCCTCATCTGGCACGAGGCCCTCGACGTCGTTAAGGCCCGGGTGCCGGGGTTCGCCGACGAAGAGCTCCGGGCTGAATACCCCCTCGCGGACGCCGGTGAGCAGGGGCAGGAGTTTCCTGGTGAGGAAGTCGCCGAGGACCTAGCTTGCCTCGTGGTGGATGTCGAGGGCCCCGGGGTCGCTCTCGGCCCCGAGACCTAAAGACCCCGTCTTCCTCCTCCTTTTCTTTTGTTGCTTTTGGAATTTTGTAAGCCTCCGGGCATTTTGTAAGGCTGGGGAGCCAAAAATACCCTTTGTAAAGACTTTGCCTTTTAGTAATAAAACTTTTTCTTTGGTTTCATCGGTTTGCTCGTAAAATTTCTCTTCTTGCGCTGTTGGGCTTCCATGTCAGGTCGGCTGCTTGCCTAGCGATCGTCCGTCGAGTTGGTTTCGATTACTTACCAAGCGTGCCAAGCGCTGCTGAGAAGGAGGCGTCTCCATGGCCCCGATATCGAGAGGAGATCGCTCGGGATTTGGATAGACCTGATGCCCCTTGTTGGGGGTTCAGATCCTCTACATGCGATCTCCGGCGCCGTGGGTAGGCAACTACCAGCCTGGGATGACTGAGCGGGGTAGCCGCTCGGACGCCTCTTACGAAGGCTTCGATCCCTGACATCATGGGTAGGGAGCTACCGGCCGAAGATGACCGAGCAGGGTAGCTGTCCGGTTACCTCTTGCGAGGGCTTTGATCCTTCGGGACAGGGACCGAGCAGGGTTACTGCCCAGTGCCTCTTGGCAAGGACTTTGATCCCTGTCGGTTGTGGTAGGAAGCTACCAGCTGGGGATAGCGGAGCAAGGACTTGACTGTCTCTGGGAGGACTTTGGTCATTGGCGCGAGTGGGGCTGTAGAAGCCTACCAAGGACCCTTGGCCAGGTAGGGTTGCTGCCCGGTGCCTCTTGGCGAGGGCTTTTGTCCTGAAGGATAGCCGAGCAAGGGATCCTCGGGCTCGACTACCTCTGGGAGGGCTTTCTGATCCCTGGCGTTGCGGTATGAAGGCTACCCGCCAGGAATATCCGAGCGACGGTTGGGCTCGACTGCCTCTGGGAGGACTTTCTGATCCCTGGCGTTGCGGTAAGTAAGCTACCCGCCATGGATAACCGAGCAAGGTAGCTGATGAGTTGGCTCTTGGTGAGGGCCTTCTAATTCCCGGCGTTACGGTAGGGGAGCTACCCGCCAGGAGTGACCGATCAGGGCAGCTGCTAGGTTGCCTCTTGGTGAGGGCTTTGGTCCCTGGCGTTGCGGCAGGGAAGCTACCCCCCAGGGGTAAACGAGCAGGACGGCTGCTGGCTTGCCTTGGTGAGGGTTCTAATCTCCGGCGTTGCGGTAGGGGAGCTACCCGCCGGGGATGACCGACTAGGGCAGCTGCTAAGTTGCCTCTGGGAGGAATTTCCAATCCCTGGCGTTGCGGTAGGATAGCTACCCGCCAGGGATAACCAAACGATGGTTGGGCCTTACCATACGCCTAGGGAACTGGAACGGTTAGCATACATATTGAATGCGGGGGGGTGAAGCGCCAGGGCCGCGTCGCTTCAGTTCCGTCGGAAGAGGCTTAGTGACCGCTGCGTGGCAGCAACCACTTAGACGAGAGTGGGTGACCGTTGAGTTCCTCTGGGGCGCAGCGGGCTATATAAGGCTGAAGGAGCATTAGATCTTCCTTTCCTTGCCAAGAGCGTTGAGAATGTAGGACTTCCCATTTACCATCCCCGACACCATCAATTTCGAAGATACATACCTGTATGACCAGTACTGTATCGAGGACATGGTGCAGTTGGTGTACGGGAGCATCGAGGACCACTTCTGCCGGTTACTCCCCCGACGTTCTTCCTTGTTGCAGCTGCTGATGTACTCCATCTGGAGGGCGTCGCCGGGACTCTATAACCCCCTGTCCGAGCAGCTCTATGACGAGGCCGTAGGCAAGCTGCGGTCTTTGAGGCGCTTCGGCCTCATCTCCGCAAACCGACTGGCTCGCTCGGAGGCGCTCGTCCGCGAGTGTTATGATCAACGCGCGTGGGGGGAACCGAGGGAAGAGGTTGTACTTTGCGAGGCCTCGGCTGGCGGAGATCTTCACCGAGTATCATGAGCAGTGCTCTCTGCACCCCCTTCCCCCGCTGTTGTAATATTTTTTTTTCTTTTTGCATGTACGGCTGAGGAGCCTATAATACCCCCCTCTTTTTTTGAATAAATAAGATCTTTTCTACTTTCTTCGCGATGTTCTGCTGATCTTCTTCTCAAGGGCGTCGAGTCGGCCGTGGTACCCTGAGGACTCGGCGCCCCATGATCCCTGGCCCCCGCTGTAGGAGACCTGCGTCTGGGCACGGCTCCGGTTCCTCTCGATGAGGTTCCTCAGATCCCCGGGCGCGGTGGCTCTTGAGCCGTCGTGGCGAGCCCCTTTTGTGTGCCCCTGTCGGGGGAGTGGGTGCCGGCCATGCCTGTGGGCAGGAGAGGTGACCGACATCTCCTCGCGGGTGGCAAGGGTTGCGAGGAGGTTCGAGGCGTGGTGCTCTGGCGGCGGACCTCGGGGTGGAGCCGTGAGGCGCCCAGCGGGCTTCAGGGAGTATCGGTCCGTAAGATCTGTGGTCAGGAGTCGCAGCCTGCCGGTGGTCGGCCGTACCGACGGGGGCAGAGCATTCAGGATCTGGAGGAGCGGCGAGGTGGGGCCCAGGCCCGGCCGTTTGGGCACGGACGAGCGCCTCCACGAGGGACTGTAGCCGATCTATTGGGCTGGCGAGGGCGTGGATGATGGTCGCCGGAGGGGGTTCATCCGTGCCTCCGGTGAGGGGGAAGCGGCGGCTGGTACCCGAATCTTCAGGATGGTCGCTTTCCATGTAGACGGGGATCGGAAGGCCAACTTTGTTTTTTTGTGGAGTTTGCTTTCGTACAGATGGCACCAACTGATGGAGGTCCTTTTCAGATCTCGTTCAGATGTTGTCTCCCGTCGATCTCCCGATGGATTCTGGAAAGGATCCCATGTAGTGTGTGGGTCTCAATGGGTTTTAAGGAGGTTTGGTGATTGGAAAAGTTGGACGCCAAGTACCTGCAAGGAATTCCCGGGGTGGTTTGACGCCGCCGAGGACCCTCCAACGGTCAAGTTAGTAATAGATCCGAGTAGCGTAATGGCTAAGTGAGTCAAAAAGAATGGCTTACTTAACCCATCTGTAACGGGGGTTTATATAGCGGCGGTAGCGCGCAACAGCAGGTGCGAGAATCTCGCCGGCAGTTATGCTCCCGACGTCACGCCCGCACGGAGAGCGGATCGCCCATTAATGAGGATCGTAATGGCGTGGAACGTGGGATATGGCTGGAGGAGAATCTGCGCACGGCGAGATTTGCGGAGCGGCGGTTACGCCCGTGAGCGGTGGAGTTGGTCGGAGGACCGAGGAAGACGTCCTCGGCTGGGGATCTCGGGGGCGAGCGAGAAAGCCGAGGAGACTTGGTCTTATGGCAGCTCGGGGCGAGCCGAGGGGCCAAGGAGGCCCATTCGCAGGGGCCCCGAGGAGGTCCAGCTCGCGCGTGTAGGTTGGCTATAGGGGTGGCCTGGTCGGTCCCTAAGGGCCTTCTCCTCTGAGTTCTGGGACACATCATCTGCCACGTGTCTTGATCTTGGAGATCGCCAATATTGAGCATCATCAACATCACTGCTACAGAAGCAGCTTTTGGTCACGGTTTAGACCGTGACACAACCGTGACGTAAACCCTCATGACCAAAATCTTGGTCACAGTTATGACCGTGACCATTAAGGAAATGGTCACGGTTGTAACCGTGACCATATCATGGCCGACACAATAACTGTAAATTTGGCGATGGGGCCACCTATTTGGTCACGGTTCTAACTGTGACCATAGGTAATTGGTCACAGTCAGAACTGTAACCATTTTTTTAAACAGTTAATTTACACGTCCCATGCGTTGATATCATTCACAGGCAGCGATATAATATATAATTCCATTCAGAAGCAGCAATATATAATATTAATATAATCAAATCTCACGCAATTATGATAATAAAGAAGTAATAAAAATCGAATCGCACTCAACTATAAACAAAAAAAATATATAATCCATATAATCAATATATCCAACAAACGAACAAAAGTTATGTCAACAAACAAATAAATCTAAGATTGTTAGGACGGCGATCCACCACTATCGTCTCGTGGTATGAAGAAACTCCCAAACTCTTCCTGTATGGTCTGTCGGATGGATTGGGCATTCGATTGCCTCAGCTTCCGGACCTCCGTCGTAAGGTTCTGAAACTCCTGCCGCCTCAACAATATAAAATTTACTGCTTCAGCTTCCGGATGAAACTTACCATGTACTCGTCCGTGCCCCTGGCAGCTTCACCCATGCCTTGGCAGCAGTGTAGTTGGCAGGGTCTTTCTTTTTCTGCGATTAAATTACGATTTATTTTAATAAGTAATTTACGGTAAATAAAACATATAAAATTAAGCGTCAAAATACTTACGAGATGCCACCGACTATTGGCCTGAGACTGCTTCCCTTAGGTCAGGACAACGCTCTCTCTCATGCCATTGTTCTGATTCTGCTTATTTTGAGCCAACACCGCCTTGCAAATATAATGACGATTATATTATATTTCAGTGTATGATAGATCTTGTTATATTGGTAAAATATTAAAAATTAAATTCATACCTTCACATCATCGCGCTCGTAACAAGCGACCAGGGGCGGCCAATCTGCTATCGGGCCATCCAGCGCTATCACATCCATCAACAACTTCCGCTCTTCCTCAGTCGCCGCTAACCAGGGAAGGTAACAGTCTATCTTCACTTTCCCTCGGCGTCTTCTCTTGATCGTTTGACATGCGACTATGAATCTATTAAGGGCGCGATCATAGTCAAACGGCACTTGCACGCCGTCCACGCCGATGAATCCGTAACACTGTCTTGTCTGAAATTACAAAATTTAAACAAATATATATATATATATATATATATATAATTACGATTGAAATTTAAATGTATTAAAAGATATGTGATATCTCCTCCGACCCAAAAAACCGCGTAGCACGGTCGGTCTGTGCCAGGTCCCACCTAAGATGTCTCTGTGTGTGTATGTGTGTATGCACACACACAAGCGTGCAAACACACACTCCTAAGCAACATATTTCTTCAATTTTACTAAATTACGCTAAAATACCCTTAACTATTGTTGGTTTTTCACTAAACTATCTTAAATTAACTAAGTTACACTTAAAACCCCAATTTGCTCGATTTCACTTAATTACACTAAAATACCCTTAACATTGTTGTTTTTCAACAAAATACCCTTAAATATTTCGCCTTTCACTAAATTACCTGCAACAATTTGCTAAATTACTCGAACCCTAACCTAATACTAACCTTGACCCCAATCCTAACTCAATCCCTATTGCTTTAAATTTACTAAATTATATTAAGTTACCTTAAATTTTTGTTGGTTTTCATTAAACTACCTCAAATTAACTAAATAATTATAAATTTCACTAAAATACCTTAACTATTGTTGTTTTTCACCAAACTATCTTAAAACTTTTACTAAGCTATTCATATTCTTAAATTGACTAAGTTAATATAAATTTCACTAAAATACCTTTGACTTTTGTTGTTTTTACTAAACTATCATTAAAAATTTGAATTAAAAAACCACATTTGCTCAATGTCACCTATTTACACTAAAATACTCTTAACTATTCTTGTTTTTTACTAAAATACCCTAATATGTTATTGTTTTTCACTAAATTACCTACAAAAATTCGGTAAATTACCCTAACCCTAAAACACAATCTTTTCCCTAACCCTAATCGGACCCTAACCCCAACTGAGATACACTAACCCATGCCCTAACCGAAACCCTCACCGGCCTCCCTACACCACTAATACTACCACCACCAACACCAGCTCCAATTACACTAACACCAATAGCAACATCAACAATAACATCAACAACAATTTTTTTGCAATTCGAGTTGAAAATTGAAATAAAACCAAAAAAATTAAAATTTAACTGTTTATACTTACCTTTGACGAATGGCAGCGAGCTCAGAGCGGCGACAAGCGACCTTAGAGCGGTGACGAGCTTCGAAGACCTCGAAGCTAGCTAGGGCTTCGATCCAGCGGCGGAGAGCTTCGATGAGGGCCTCAATCGACATTGTCGTGGCTTCGCTGGGATGAGGGACGATAGGGTTCGACGTTGTCGGGGTTTGGAGAGGGCGGGGGCGCTCAGGCGGCGAGGCGGAAGCAGCGAAGAGCAGTGCCAGGGTGGGAGATTTGGGGTCAAGCCACAAATATAAAAATTAAACATAAATATTAAAATCAAAACTAATTAAATTTATCTCTAGACGACCACGAACCTAGGGTCTCGATCTACGGCGGTGACGAGCTCGATCAATCAGCTAGCGGCGATCTTCCACAAAGCTAGGGTTTCGACCGCGGCCGACCCTTGGAGCTTCGATCGCCTGTTGCAACGTACTCAAGGCAGTGGCGATGTGCCCTAGGCGATGACGACGAGCTCGACGAGGTGGCCGTAGTGGTTGGGGAGAGCGATAGGCAGGAACGAAATTCAGGCGAAATTTTTTTAGAGGGAAAGAGGAGAGCTCAGGGAAATAGGGGGCGAGATAGGGGTTTTATCACGGAGGCCTTTTAGGGCCCGCCACATATTGTAATTGGTCACGGTTTGCACCGTGACTACTTCTTTTACATCCGTGACGATCAAATGGTCACGGTTTGAACCGTAACAAAATTCTTGTTACCTTTGGGCCCTTTTGTAGTAGTGCACATCCACACACTCATCATACACAAGCACACAAAACACACACCAAAAGACCCACGAATTACTATCACGTTAATCCAGTCTAAAAAAAACCATCAAAGATATATTAGGCATTTGGGATGCATGCAAGTGAGCATGGATGAAAAACACTAGAAATAACTAGAGGTGTCGAGAATGATCGGTAACTCATTTGACTCGTGGATCGACCAGTAAAATATATAGCAAGGATGAGTCTGATTTACTCTCTATTTAAAAATTACCCATAACCGATCTGTCAGTTTTAAAGTAACACAGCCCAACCCGATCCACAGGGTTGTGGTTTTACTTCTGTATTAATGAAAAGTCAGACCACATTTTATTTAATTTTCCTAAATATGCAGCATTAAATTTTCATATTAAAAACATATCATGTACTCAAGTGTTCCTGGGAATGCACATTTGAATGTGGTCAATATCGTAGTTTAGATAGTTAACCTACTTAAACTCCAAAAATTCTATACATAATTTGTTACCCTTTAAATTGCTAGACTATCTTCAAAACCACCATAGAAAAATAATGTTAGTTACTCGTTAATCTGCTAAACCACTCATAAATGACCCGTTCATCCATACAAATTAATGTTACTAACATACCCGCCCGTTATATAATCAGGTAATTGGTATAGAATTTAGCACATGTTTAAAAGCAGATATTTTTACCCATATTAATTTTACACATCTGTAATGACCCTCCTACAGGTTATCTGGTATTGCTTGTTTAACACCAATATAAATACCCAACTTTTAAGATATTAAAAATAAATTTCCCTAGAAGAAATTTCCGGAACAAGAAGTTGTCTAACAACATGTTGACACGTAGCTCGTCCATTCAAAAGAAGGAAGTTAGGCAACCAATCTGAAAAATACTTCACAAAGCAGTGACATCTTCAATTAATATATTTGACCATTGACCACTCAAGGAGATTCTCTCTCTAGGATGGCATTGAGCATGGAGACCTTGACTGATAACATAACTTTTAGTGACCCTAAAGTCGATTGTAGGTAGTGACTGGGCATTTTAAAAACAAACCAAAAAAAATAAAAAATTGTTGCCACACTTTTGAAAGATTCGGCTTGCTTTACAAAAATCTACATATCAATCGGATAAGTTATGAAAGTGTTGATATTACATAATAGTTTTCTTAGAGTAAAATAACAGAACAAGACAACTTATTTAAGAGAATTGATTGAAATTCCAAAAATATGTTGATGTTATACAAAGCTATACAGAATTTTACAGCTAAATTTATAATTTGGTCTATTCAATTTATGACAAACTCATAAATAAATGAATAACACAATCTTATTGTTCATTAGACATGGATTCATTCATTTTAAGTGAGCGTGAACTCATAAGGTTTGCATTGCTTCGTGGTTACCATCTCTTATGAGACATAAGATGCATCTTCTTTCCATAATCTAGTGTTAGCCCATTTATACATTGAAACCAATAATCAATTATCTATGTAATCTTACTTTTAATTTCCGATTTTGTTTTTCATGGGTTCATTTTATGAGATATTAGAGCTAACCAATTACTGGTTTTCTAGTTTTTGGAATAGAAAGTAAAGCAAGATTCTATACTCCAAAAATAAAATTATGCTTAAGAAACTTATAGATACAACCGCTACTACAATGGTCGGTGGAAAGCAAAGAAACAAAATAAATAAAAGAAGGGAACTTATTTATTACAAGGAACTACAAAAAAGAAGAGAAGCATTAATTGTTGTCATTTCTCACATTATCCTTAATAGAAGAGGAGATATGTCCTTGATTTAATTAATTATAGAAATTCAATTACACCAACCTCAACAAAGCACAACAAAGCACAACATCATAATTGGATTCAAAAACATGTCTCAAACTTCTCAAAAAACAAATGCTATTCAGTACATCCATAGAGTGAATCACAATTATTAGTTATGAAAAACTTAACGGATCAAGTGATATAAAACTCGGAAAGTTTATCAACCGTAGCCGTCTCTTAAGTTTACACTTCTTCCTATTCCAGCAGTTCTTGTCCGTCCCAATCAAAGAATGATAATTAGATTAATTAACTCATCATTACCAATAAACTTGGCATTAGAATTAGGTGCATTTCTTCCTGGCCACAAAATCCAACAAATTGCATATATAATCAAATTCCCCCATCAAATAAACAGGCCCTAGCATGGATAATCCAACTGTACCATTCTTGAAGAGTCTAATTACATATAAAATAATGGAGGAAAAAATGTTTACGGGGACTTCTTTCAACAACCAAACAAAATCATTTTTATAATATAAGTCATTAAAAGTACTAGTGAACCATCATCGTTAATAATTATATTCAATGGAGTTATATGAAAGACATTTCGATTAATCCGTCGGCATGATATTAGCTTTGAAAATTCTTATTCTCGAATACATTCACTAAAATTGTTGATTAATTTTCATCGATAAACATAAAATATATAATGGGATGAATTTTAAATTTAAAAGTATTGGGTCGATTCAACATGTGACTAGGTAATGAATGAATAAATGAATCTTTCTTAACCTATCTTGCTGATCAGAAAACATGGTATCATATTGAGTGAGTATGAATATTATAGTTTTGAATTGCTTCTAATCTCTCAAGACCAAAAATGACAGAAAGAAAGAAAAATGTTGTCACGATTATATTTATAATCGCAATAAATCATGTTAGATTAGGAAATAATTTCATGTAACTGCTGGATATTATTATTATAAAAAATTGTTTTAGTTTCTATTCAATGTGTTGGGATTATGATAGATTATTAGTTAGGTTGTTATAATTATTGGTTATCAATCAGTTTATTTGGAGCTATATAATTAAGATGATTTTTCTCATAATAAAGACGATCAAGTTCATATTTGTTTCTTATTATGGTATCAGATCTAATGGTTCGATCCAAAATTTATGTTCATTTATATTTTTAGTCTATCAATCCAAAATAAATAAATTCTACAATAATATCCGGTTTGAAGTTTTTTCTTTTCTATGGATCATCAACAATAGCCTCCGTCAAGATCAAATCTGCGCA
Organism: Agapanthus africanus; assembly: GCA_030015575.1. NCBI lineage: Eukaryota > Viridiplantae > Streptophyta > Magnoliopsida > Asparagales > Amaryllidaceae > Agapanthus > Agapanthus africanus. The sequence goes on along the minus strand of CM057339.1, from coordinate 176,148,237 downwards.
ATCGTCCTTATCTACGACGCTTCTCCATAAGGCATTTCTAGCAAAACAGATTTCTAAGTTCGGTCCACCTAACTTATGCGAAAGAGACTATATGTTTCGTGGTTCGGTCCACCCCGCTTATGCAAAAGAGACAATAGGTCACGTCCACCTTGCTTATGTCATAAGAAATTGTTTTTCTTCATCTTTCTTTTTGCAGGAATATTCACACTGAAAATATTATGCAAACTCTCGGTTATCCATCGTAAGTTTGAGAGAGACCGTTAGATTATGAAATACTTTCATGTAGCTGCTAGATATTATTATTATCAAAAATAACTTTAGTTTCTATTCATTGTGTTGAGATTATGATAGATTATTAGTTAAGTTATGATTATCGGTTATTAATCAGTTTATTTAGAGATGTATATATTAAGATGATTTTTCTCATGATAAAGACGATCAAGTTCATATTTCACTACAAGAATCATCCTTTTATTCCATCGGGCATCACCCGACGGAATAAATAGGCACCCGACAAAATAGGTTTATTTCGTCAGCCGAAGTCCGACGGAATAAAAGACAACGAAATGAATCTATTCCGTTGGGTTTTTTTTTTATTTTGTCGGGTACTTCATTTTGTCGGCAGAAAACCGACAGAATAAGGTCGAAAAACGGGGCAAATTTGTCTGTACAAAGTTTATTCCGTCAGACAATTTCCGACGGAATAAGTTATTAAGTCAGAATATACCCGACGGAATAAGCTGCATACAGCGAAAAAACAGAGCATGTTTTGAGTGGGTTTCTAGAATTCGATACAAATTCAATTTAATTACTGATATTATAGCCAACAAACAACCAATACACATCATAATACTCGCGGTCGTGCCGCATACAAAGCTAATCCATTCCACAATCAATTCAAAACAAAGAAAATAGATAATAAACACAAATCTACACGATACGATATTGAAATAAAGTTCATTATTTAAACTTCACGAAATTATAGAATCTGAGAATCTAATACGAAATATAATTAACATATCATTCTTATAATCATATTTGACAACTTCTTAAAACGTAAAAACGTACGAATTGGAGTGATTCATCGATGTGCGTGCGTTTTGTTCTTTTTCAATCCATCTCGAGCTCACTCACCGCCGCCATCGTCATCGTCTGGAAAGTCATTGAAATCGAGCAGATACTATAGGGTTATCAATAGACAAGTATTAGTACACAATATTCTCGATAATTATATGAAAATTGTATTGAAACCAAGAATTATTAAACTTACATCCGGTATTTTCTTCCCTTAAGACCTCAAGTTCTTGATGATCTGTATCCACGTCTCAAGTGACCTGGAGACTTCTTCTTGTGACATCCTCCTTCGTGAACCTGAAGCTGATGAGGGTCCGGATGCAGAAGGGGACGAGAAGACGCGCTTGAGAACCCGCGAAAGTATGAGGAGCCCAGTCTTCTCCACGGAATATCGGAGTGGGTGGAGATTCAGATGGGGCGTAGAGGGCGCGGGCTCCTGGATGAATTTCCCTGCGCATATCTGAGGAGGATGCAATTCCAGACCCTAATAGGTGTGATATTGTCATGCTCCGCTTCCCAGTAGATGGAAGCAGGTACGCGACGAGTCCCGTGACATATTTATTTCGAGAAGGTCATTTCCCGAAATAAATACGCTAAGCGTAAATGACAAGAAATTAACATGAGATTTAAACTTCAACAAATTTATTTATAATCAAACTTGATACATTTTCAATACATGAGTTCAACTGAAAAGGAAATACAAGAAAAGAAATGTCTAAATAGGTGGCATACATAAACTGAAAGAAAAAGGATAACTAGTCTAGGCCTGAGTTGCGATCTGATCGTGATCCTCGTCTGTGTTGTCCACCTGCTCAGTCTCCACAGAATCTGACGAATATTCTAAGAAACAAAGGTGGGCAGAATGCCCGTCAGCGAATTTTCGCTCGGTAAGTCCCTAAGAAAAAGGTGTGAAGTATAAAAGTATAATGACAAAGAAGAAATGGATATCATGAAGCAATGGACTATGAGATGTGGTGTTTAAACATGTCATTTAATGTAACCATGGTAATTCTATTTAACATGCAGTTCTATATATATCATGGCAAAGTAACATGAGTATAGTATAGTATAGCCGTGTAGTGTAGGTATGTGAACATGAAGTGCATCTAAGTGTTCTAAAAGATCTCTACATGGATAAACTAATTTAACGTAAGTTCAAGGGTGAATATCAACCAATCTCAAGAGTGTTCTCGAATCCAACAGGCTATAATTCAGGGGTAAGGAACCACGGGCCCGAATCAAGTGTTAGTAACAGGACTTCAATCTAGTGTTGAAGCATTCTAAACTCAACATGCTATAATCCAGGAGCAAGAAAACACGGGCCCTCATGATGGCTTGCTTGTGTTAGTAGACATGGATTCATGATCTAGGGGGACTCCTGAGATTTCGTTGGATTCTCACTTGAACTATCCTAACGCACCATGTGTTCTAGGTTAGAGTTAAAATTACCAGTCTTGCTTGAATCCATGAATACATCAAGTTGCAAGATTGAGTTCATGTCAATGTCAAGTGTTCATGTATTCATGTCAAGGTGTATTCATGGTTCGAGTTAAGTCAGTTTCAATAGCAGTCATTGTTTTCTTGTATTCATGTTAAGTTTATGTCAAGTCATAGTATTCTAGTATGCAAGTTTTGGGATATTCAAGTTCAAGTGTTTTGGTTCATGATCAAGAGTTCAAGTTTATGTTAAACTTTAGATCCTGATTGAGTTTGTATTCAGATTAGAATAAATATCTTATGAAAGGATTTAGCTCTTGAATTTCTTAAGTTTGGGAGTAATCGGACAACTGCTACACTTAGACGGCAAGATTTGTGTCTTTTTCCAAGACAATTGCCACTTGATAATTTTGTTAAGTTGTCTAACCTGAATAGACAAGCACTCACTTTCTCCGACTTCCCGGAGCTCAAGAGAAATGATACCTCTTAAACCTATATTAATTTAGGATCCTTAAATATTTATTATTGTTTGTTTACATTATTTTTATATTGTTTGTATTTCTCACGGGGGTTTTATGAAAATTACTTTAATATTGTTTAAAAATAAATCTCGAGAATGATTTATAATATTTAGAGTTTTTTATGAACATGTATTCTAATGTTAGTGGTAAGTTGGTGATAAACCCTAACTTTTAAAAGTTTGTGGTATTTTTTTGAAAACTAGCTCTTTTGGAAACTTGACGGTATTTTATTAAAATTTCAATATTCATTTTAAAAATATATTTTCACTAATTGTTTTTATTGAAAATACGGATTGGTAGTTTTATATACATTTTTCAAAGATTGTTTTGTTTAGAAAAGATCGTATTTCTTAAAAACCGTATTTTTTATTTCGTTTCGAGACCGAATTCTCCGTAAGGAGCTCTGTATCTCACTCTACTATCCTAAGGACGTGCGATAACCCGCACCATTCGTAGATGGGTTCCCCTAAAAGGGTTGTAGAGGCGGAATTGCAAAGGATTTAAATATAGCGATAAAACATTTTATAAAAGTAATGGTATTTTAATGCAATTTTTTTCTTTTAAAGAAAAATTAACCAAAATATCGTGCTATGAAACCATAGTGTTGTGAGTGGGGTAGGTCGTTATCCCGTGAATTTTCTAGAGGTATATATTTTAGATATCGATAAACTGGTAGTTTTTAAAGTTCATGTTATTTATTCGTGATTTGTAATCTACATATTATTTAATATAATAAACATCATATTAAAAAAATAGTGAGACATGGATAGATTTGTAAATTCGTATTTTCTTGATATCATGGCATGGAATTTATGACGAACAAGTCGAATTACATGAATATATATATATATATATATATATATATATATATATATATATATAAATTTAAACTTTGCTTATAATACCATATTCTTTCGCGTCAATATAATTGGAGGAGCAAAAAGAGGGAAGAGTAGATGAAGGATTTAGCGTAGTTGCAAGTGATGTGGAGTGGCGACGTGGAAAAAATAGAAAAGAGTATACAAGAGGGAAAGAAAAAAGGATGAGAGGACTTATGGTTGCGCGTTCGTACTAGAATGAGAAGAAAGAGTAGAGGTCTTGGTTTGTAGAACCGAGACCGTGAATGCGACTAGGGTGCGAGCTCGATCTATAGACGTCACTTGAACAAGTTGTGGAGCAACGAAGAGAGATAAAAGATCTTGAGAGAACGACGACGCGAGAGGGAAGAAACGTGCTCAACTCCTTGAGGGAACTTGAGTACTTGAGAATTTTGAGAGAGAAGATAGATTTGAGAGAGTGGTATGCCTATGGAAAAAGCTAAGACTGGTCTAGGTATTTATAAGAGAAAAATGAAGGTGTGTGAATTTAAAGAATTGAAATAGTGTTAATGGGAGGAATTGAAGAGTCTCTGGTTAAAATCAGAGAAATCAAACATGAAAATAGAGTAGAGGGGAGCTGAAGGGGTGCACGGGCAAAGAATGGAGGAATTTTGGGCTATTCTACCCGCTGGTAGCGGTTTTTGAGCCAAAATTGGCGGTAAAAAATGAGGCAATTGCCTCGTGGTTCGTGCAGTGCCTTCATTTGAGTATTTATGTTTCATTTTTATTGTTTGATTTATTTTCAATTCTTCGTTTCTTTGTGTAATGCACGTGCAACTCTTGGGCTTTTGAAAAGTTAAAAAGAAAAAATATTAAAAATAATTGGAACTGATGGGATTCGAACTTTCAAGCTATAGGACGGCAGAGGAAAGGCTTAACCGGTGAGCTATAACGAGTTTCTTGTACATAAGTTATCAAAAATAACTTATAACTCGAAACCAGAACAGAAATACACCGTTTTATTAATATTGGATCAATAAAAGTGTATAAGACTTTTAGGGTCGTTACATCCTACCCACCTTAGAAAAATTTCGTCATCGAAATTTATACAAGGAGAATGCTGTAACAGATTCAAGAAAAATTTAGGTTAAAGTAGTGGTGAAGGAACTACTAATATCGTACCGAAAGTGCGTGAAAAAGTTTAGATAGATAAGAGAACAACAGAATGCAAGAATTTGAAAAGGCTAAAAAATACGGGAGGAGATTTACCAGTGTTATCTTGACCTATGGCTTCGGTCTCTACGGCTGCCAAAGTTAAAACCTGACTTCTCTGCACATTTCTCTGTGCACGCTGGTACATCGATGGCCGATGAGGTAAAAGTGGTCCACGCGGAGGTGGTGCAGGAAAGGCTAAACGGGTAGGAGGAGCTTGAATAACTGGTCTAGCTACGGGGGCTGGGCCAGTTCGGTTGTGTGAGCAAGTTCCTACAGTGTGTGAGGGTGATCCACATATCAAACAAAGACCATTTGCTCGACGGAAATTCTTGACCTGGTGTCCGTTCCTCTTACAATAAATACATAAGTTTGGTTCAGTCTTGGAAAATGATCTTCCTGGCCTCATAGGTGGCGCTGGAAGAGTTGGCATAGAAGAGGCTCCTCCAGTAATCTGGTTGGCAGGGCGTTTCATACCGACCAACTGTGGCCTTCCCTTCTTCTTAATGACAGCTTCATAGCGACGGGCTGACTTCAAAGCTGCTTCATGTGTTAGGTATTCTCCTGTTACTATGGTAGCCTGGATCTCAGGGTCTAATCCTTGCTGAAAGCGCCTAACTTTGATTTCGGTAGTAGGAATTATATAGGTAGCGAATCTGCCGAGCATGATGAATTCGGCATCATAATCATCCACCGACTTATCCCACATGGATCCCTGTTGCAGGTGAATGAACTTCTGTTCCATCTCGAAGTTTGCGGTTTTCGGAAAATACTTAGCGTCGAAGTGATCTCGGAAAATCTTCCACTAGATTGGCTGTTCAAGACGGATCTCTTTGGCTTTCCACCAGACTCTGGAATTGTCAGTAAGCTGGAGTTTTGCTACTCTGACCCAAGCCAATTCTGGAACTTGGGAGGCTGCTAAGTCGTCTTCTATACTTTGAGCCCATTTCTCGGCTTCAAGCGGTTTCTTTTTCCCTAAGAAGTTCTTCGGGTGTAATGCTCGAAATTGTTTCACTCCCGGTGCTTCTGCTTCAGAGCGGATGAAACTCTGTTGAAGGAGAGCAGTCTGCTCCTGCAAAATCGTGCATTGATCCTGCTGACCCTCGAGTAGGCTTTTGATAGCCTCCAGAAGTATTGTATGTTCTGTAAGAGGAGCGGCTATGGTAGGAGGAGGTGGTAGAGCGGTAAGGGTAGGTGGTGGTGGTGTACTTCTATTGACGTTAGTGCTAGTGTTGTTGGGAGAATCTATCACCTTAGATAGAGAAGAAGAATTAGGATAGATTCAACGGAAATTGAATTGTAAGGAATGTAAAGTTGTTGAATTTCATATTTTTTGTGATATATTGCTTACGACTTCATGCAGAGCTGACCTTCATCGGCCACCAACAAAACCTGTCACGCCCCGCTTCCCAGGAGATGGAAGCAGGTATATGACGAGACCCACGATGTATTTATTTTGAGAAGGTCATTTCCCGGAATAAATACGCTGAGCGTAAACGAGCAATATAAAAATGACAAGTAATTAACATGAGATTTAAACTTCAACAACTTTATTTACATTCAAACTTGATACATTTTCAATACATGAGTTCAACTGAAAAGGAAATACAAGAAAAGAAATGTCTAAACAGGTGGCATACATAAACTGAAAGAAAAAGGATAACTAGTCTAGGCCTGAGTCGTGATATGATCATGATCCTCCTCTGTGGTTTCCACCTCCTCAGTCTCTACAGAATCTGACAAATATTCCAAGAAATAAAGGTGGGTGGAACGCCCGTCAGCAAACTTTCGCTCGGTAAGTCCCTAAGAAAAAGGGTCTGAAGTATAAAAGTATAATGACAAAGAAGAAATGGATATCATGAAGCAATGGACTATGAGATATGGTGTTTAAACATGTCATTTAATATAAACATGGCAATTTTATTTAACATGCAGTTCTATATATATCATGGCAAAGTAACATGAGTATAGTATAGTATAGTATGGCCGTGTAGTGTAGGTATGTGAACATGAAGTGCATGTAAGTGTCCTAAAAGATCTCTACATGGGTAAACTAATTTAACGTAAGTTCAAGGGTGAATGTCAACCAATCTTAAGAGTGTTCTTGAACCCAACAGGCTATAATCCAGGGGTAAGGAACCACGTGCCCGAATCAAGTGTTAGTAACAGGACTTCAACCTAGTGTTGAAGCATTCCAAACTCAACATGCTATAATCCAGGAGCAAGAAAACACGAGCCCTCATGATAGCTTGCTTGTGTAAGTAGACATGGATTCATGATCTAGGGGGACTCCTGAGATTTCGTTAGATTCGCACTTGAACTACCCTAACAACCCATGTGTTCTATGTTAGAGTTAAAATTACTAGCCTTGCTCGAATCCATGAATACAACAAGTTGCAAGATTGAGTTCATGTCAATATCAAGTATTTGTGTCAAGTGTTCATGTATTCATGTCAAGGTGTATTCATGGTTCGAGTCAAATCAGTTTCAATAGCAGCCATTGTCTTCTGGTATTCATGTTAAGTTCATGTTAAGTCATAATATTCTAGTATGCATGTTTTAGGATATTCAAGTTCAAGTGTTCTGGTTCATGATCAAGAGTTCAAGTTTATGTTAAAGTTTGGATCCTGGTTGAGTTTGTATTCAGGTTAGAGTAAATATCTTATGAAAGGATTTAGCTCTTGAATTTTTTAAGTTCGGGAGTAATCGGACAACTATTGCATATGGATGGAAGGATTTGTGTCTTTTTCGAAGACGATTGCCACTTGATAACTCTGTTAAGTTGTTTAACCTGAATAGGCAAGCGCTCATTTTCTTCGACTCTCTAGGGTTCAATAGAAATGATACCGCTTAAACCTATATTAATTTAGGATCCTTAAATATTTATTATCTTTTGTTTACATTGTTTTTATATTGTTTGCATTTCTCGAGGGGTTTTTATGAAAATTACTTTAATATTGTTTAAAAATAAATCTCGAGAATAATTTATAATATTTAGAGTTTTTTAAGAACATGTATTCTAATGTTAGTGGTATATTGGTGATAAACCTTAGTTTTTAAAAGTTTGTGGTATTTTTCTGAAAACTAGCTCTTTTAGAAACATGACGGTATTTTATTAAAATTTCAATCTTTCTTTTAAAAATATATTTTCACAAATTGTTTTTATTGAAAATATGGATTGATGGTTTTATATATATTTTTCAAAGATTGTTTTGTTTAGAAAAGAACATATTTCTTAAAAACCGTATTTTTTTAATTTCCTTTCGAGACCGAATTCCCCGTGAAGAGCTCTGTATCTCACTCTATTATCCCAAGAAAGTGCAATAACCCGCACCATCCGTAGATGGGTTCCCATAAAATGGTTATAGAGGCGCAATTGCAAAGGATTTAAAAATAGCGATAAAACATTTTATAAAAGTGATGGTATTTTAATGTAAATTGTTAATTTTAAAGAAAACTTAACTAAAATATCGTGCTATGAAACCATAGTGTTGTGAGTGGGGTAGGTTGTTACCCCACGAATTTTCTAGAAGTATATATTCTAGATATCGATAAAAGGGTAGTTTTTAAAGTTCATGGTATTTATTCGTGATTTGTAATCTACATATTATTTAACATAATAAACATCATATTAAAAAAATTATGAGATATGGATAGAATTATAAATTCGTATTTTCTTGATATCATGGCATGGAATTTATGACGAACACGTTGAATTACAATATATATATATATATAGTTTGCTTATAATACCGTATTTTTTCGCGTCGATATAATTGGAGGAGCAAAAGGAGGGAAAAATAGATGAAGGATTTAGCGTAGTTGTAAGTGATGCAGAGTGGCAACATGGAAAAAATAGAAAAGAGTATACAAGAAGGAAAGAAAAGATGATGAGAGAACTTACGGTTGCGCGTTCATACTAGAACGAGAAGAAAGAGTAGAGGCCTCGGTTTGTAGAACCGAGACCATGAATGCGACTAGGGGCGATTTCGATCTACAGACATCACTTGAGTGAGTTTTGGAGCGACGGAGAGGGATAAAAGATCTTGAGAGAACGGCGACGCGAGAGGGAAGAAACGTGCTCGACTCCTTGAGGGAACTTGAGTGCTTGAGAATTTTGAGAGAGAAGATAGATTTGAGAGAGTGGTATGCCTAAGGGAAGAGCTAGGACTGGTCTAGGTATTTATAGGAGAAAAATGAAGGTGTGTGAATTTAAAGAATTGAATTAAAATAATTGAAATAGTGTCAATGGGGGGAATTGAAAAGTCTCTGGTTAAAATTAGAGAAATCAAACAAGAAAATAGAGTAGAGAGGAACTGAAGGGGTGTACGGGCAAAGAATGGAGGAGTTTGGGGCTATTCGACCCGCCGGTAACGGTTTTTGAGCGAAAACCAGCGGTAAAAAATGAGGCAATTGCCTCGTGGTTCGTTCAGTGCCTTCATTTGAGTATTTATTTCTTATTTTTATTGTTTGAATTATTTTCAACTCTTCGTTTCTCCATGTAATGCACGTGCAACTTTTGGGCTTCTGAAAATTAAAAAGAAAAAAATATTAAAATAATTGGAACTGGTGGGATTCGAACTTGCAGGCTATGGGACAGCAGAGGAATAGCTTAACCAGTGAGCTATAATAAGTTTTTTGTACATAAGTAATCAAAAATAAGTTATAACTCGAAAGCAGAACAGAAATACAATGTTTTATTAAACATTGGATCAATAAAAGTGTATAGGACTTTTAGGGTCGTTATAAATATACTGTAGGTGAAATGCCCTGGCCACCTAGATGAACTCTCCCGTGCCGTTCCGGGTTGTGTCGTTGAATGACATTCTCGTTAATTCCATAAAGCTCAACGGGAGTAGGATCTCATCCATACTCCTCGACAAATACCGCCACCAGCTCATCAATCTTTTCGCTCATCTATTGCTATACGAAATTACAGTATGAACTAAGTTAAGTTAATTATTGAAAACGAAATTAAGTAATTTAAATAAATAAAAGAAACTCGTATAGAATCATATTTACGTAATGCTCAGTCGCCTTCTGTGAGCTGGGGAAACTGGACTGAAGGGCAAACCCCATACCATAAATATCCACACGGTTGGGCATTTTTCCTGATTGTCTCACCTGCCATTTAGAAGAAAATTTGATTTAGATCAAGTTTACGAAATAGACAAATTCAGAATAATTGATTTGATCTTACATGCACAACTCCATACTGGGAGGAGTTCATCCCTCCACCCAACCAATGATTAGTGTTATGACTCTATGCCACTGCTCCTCGCTCGCTCCTCTCTTGCCATTTAGTTATGATATAACATCTCATATTAATTGACAGATTAATGTCTAATGCTTTTATAGTTTGAGTAATATACGTACCCTAAATTCATCCAAACAGTAGTGTTCTATCATAGTGGCCCAGTACTCGTCTGTCCAAGTCTTGGGCTTCGCTGCCCATTTCGCCGCATCGGTGGGAGCATCCTTCCATTTCTTGTGGAACGAGTGTTTATGATCATGCCAACTCCCTGACATGTATATAAACAATCTCCCTTAGACGATATGCATAGGTATATGAGCGCTGTCAATCTACCAAACTACAGTAAAGCGTGTCTACAAAGAAACAACGAAAAGGAATTAGCAACATACACATATATGCAAAAGTAATAAACGGATACTTAATTAAATAACTTTACCAAAATCTCAGGCCGTTTGTTTCTTGGCCTCCAAAGCTTTCGCCATCCAATCCACCAGGACATAATTGAAACCGACTTTCACGCAATGCGGCATTCATTTTTAATTATTGCAGATTAAGGCACAGAATTATTTTAGCTATTTTGTCCTGGGCTTAACAAAATCCTTAGTCGCCGACAAATGCGCCTTGATCTTTGGGTTGTCTGACCCGCGACCCCATATATCTTTTTCCTGTGTGGGGCCCTTTTTTCTAGAACCCTGACTCGATGAACAGACTGTCCACGCCCTCCTCAGACTGTCTACGTCCTCCTCAGACTGTCCACGTCCACGACCATGCCGCAAACTCATATTCTGAAAAATATCTAATGCAACATACGTATACAATAGATGGTCAAACATTATATACATATCTAAATTTGAGTCCCTAAAACATGTACGAGGAGGATCATTTTTCTAATCCAACGACTCGTAGAAAGTTTAACTCTCGGTGCAATCTTGTTATTCAGTAGATGGTCATACACTTGGATAAGGGTTTCATTTCGCTTTTGAAGTTCTCAAGTTTTTAGTTCAGAGTTTCGTAGTTATTAATTAGGGTTTTCGTATCATCATTTCTTGGTTTGTTATAATTTGATTTTGAGGTTTCCAAGTTTCAAAGTTTGTATTTAGGATTTTCAAGTTATCAAGTTTTTACTTTATGGTTTTTAAGTTTTTACTTTAGAGTTTTCATACTTTTACTTTAGGGTTTTCATGTTTTCAAGTTTTTACTTTAGGGTTTTTCAAGTTCTTAAGTTTTCAAATATATAATTTAGGGTTTTCAAATATATAATTTAAGGTTTAGTTTTCCTTCCAATCAAAATTCATGCTTTTTGCAATAACTATTTTAAAAAAAGTAAAAAGTTCATCCACAATCTTTGTCTAACTTCTAACCAAATAATGATATCCAATTAATCTTCCAATAAAAATCGGTCACCACAAAGATCGATAAATACTACCACCACAATATCAATCACCATAAATTCAACATGCTACTACCACACGAAATTATAAAAACCCTAAATCTAGAGAAGGAAGAGTGAAGCTTAACCTTTATGGAGCAATCAACGTCGAGGTTGGAGGAGGATCGACTTCGAGCTCGAGGGAGGGTGTCAAGCTTGGCAGAGGATAAAGGAGCCAAATTGGTGGTGGCCTGAGCAAGGAGGGGGTGGCGGCAACCTGATTTTTCAGGAGGATGCGACATGGAATGAAGAATAGAGGCGGAGGATCTACGATGACATCTCTTGGCGTTGTTCGAGGGAGGGCAAAAGTCGAGTGGAGGTCAGGGTGTAGAGGTCGATGGCAGGTCGATGACCGAGGTCGAGGGGTGTGGAATTCAAGGGGGCGATGGAGGTCGAGGGGGCGTGGAGGTCAGCGAGGGTGGTTGAGGGGGCGTCGAGGGAGGTCGGCGTGGACTGGAGGTCGGTGAAGAGCTCGAGGGAGGGTCGACGATGAGCTTGAGGGAGGGAAGAGGAGGCTGATATTTGGGGGCTAGGTGATCTAAAACCCGAAGCCCCTTGAGATCTGTTCATTTTAAAGGGTTATTTTGTCGGTCAAAGCCCGAAGAAATATATGTCAAAAATAATTGAAAACTTTAGGCCCGCAGTCTCAACTTAATCAGCTTTATTCCTTCGGAATACACCCGACGAAATAAAATGCCCGACGAAATAGCTCTGTATTTCCTATAGTGTTTGTTTCTTATCAACTCAGAATCAATCCATTGAACCAAATCGTCAAGTTACCTATGTAAATTTCCATTTTTAATTTCTTCTTATTCATTTTGTGAGGTTCGCAAATAAAATTTTGCTTCATCTCATCTCTATCTCTATCTTTATTATCTTTGGACAAATGGTTGGGGTTTCCAATTTCTAATAACTAACTTCACAATAAAACATGTATCACACGTGCAAAATACTAGTGAGATAATAGAGCTAATAGCCTGGTGAGTCTAGTTACATATCTAAACAATCAAACAAAATCATTTCTAACGGATTAAACCACCATAAATGCTTGGAATCCTTCGTTTTAGGTTTATCGATCTGATGAAATTTTATGCAATTTCCTCCGTCTTCGATAAGAGCATCGGAAATATACTCACATTATTAATGACTTTTCATCTACATTCAAGCATGATCATTTCAAACGAAATATTTTTTGATGGATTTTGGACTGAGCATGAGCAATTCACATGCCGATTTGGTTAAGGACCTCTTCACTTATCCAACTGATGGCAAAGTATGCAATGCCGATATTATATATTGTCACGCCCCAAAACCATAAATATAAATTTTAATATTCCAAACGTGACATGCCCCAATTTTCTCTTCTTAGAAGATCGCAAGGCATATCTGTAAAATTCTGTTGGCAATATAAAATCTTAAATATCCAAAATTATACTTGAAATTCTAAATTGTTAAATATTCCAAAGGTTGATTGCAAGTCGACAAATCCTATAACAGTTATAGATTCAAGTGTTCCGACAGTAGATCACATCCTTAAACACCCTCCATATTGGATTAGCACCCACATAAGATGTGGGTGAATTTTAAAACTAGTAAAAGGTAGATAAAACGCGTAACAAAAATATTTGAATTGAATGTACCGATTAGAGATGTCAGATAATAACAATTAACACTTTGTAGCATATAAATCAATAAATGATATCTTATCAATATAACCAAGCTCATCTAAGAACATATGTAATACTTTTAGAAATATTATTTTCATGTATAAGAAGACTAGTGGATTACGGCAAGTACGGTAAACACCTCTAACTCAGTTGAAATAAGCAAACGCCACTATCAATAGCCCGCGGTAGTGAGAACCGATATTGACCCGCGGTGAGATTGTCATATGGCGCACGCAATAATCCCAGTGGAGCTACACCACTAGCATGTGCTGTAATCCACTTAACTTTCCATAATCATGCTGGTATTGACCTATGAGATGCATGCAACTTATATGCCAAAATATAGTTGAAATTTGTATAATCAACGACAACCACGCGCCCGATATTTCAACCAATATTGTAACAACTGCGCTATATGCACAAAACCAATATCCAAATCACGGCACATGTGTACTTATCTCATTAACTATATGAAAAATATGATTTCTTAATAATAATCTTATCGCATAATTTCATGTAAACATCCATCATTGAAAACAATAAGCGTAACAGAAGTTGCGTAAATACGCTATACTTCTATAAACTTTATTTACTCGTAAGTATGACGTCCGTACAATCATATATATACAACCATTTCATACAAATATAAATATCACGCACATGATCATCAATCACCAATGACATTGATACATGAATCTAATAAAGTTTTACAAAACATAAAATAATATAATTTGATAAATAATGTACCATCACTTAAAGTATTTACGGAATTAACGGCTCATGTGACTCTTAAGTCCTCTCCTCGACTTCAATATATTATCTAAGAATGCATAAAAATGTATAATTAATCCATGCACAATTGGGACATATAATCCAACTCAATTCATATATCATATATCATGAGTTTACTTAAAATTGATGTTATAACTATCCAAAAATATATAAATATTATTATTAAATTCCTATAATTTATACAATAAATTATTAATTAATCAAAGAGGAAAATTTTACCATCATACCTTAAATTCGATGAGATCAAGATGAGAAGATCGATTCCTTATTACCATCTCCAATAGAAATTAAAAGGTTGATTTCGAGATTTGTAATGTGATTTTATGGAGTTGAGATTCGAGAGAAAGGAGGGAGAGGTGAGAGAGAAATAAAGGGGGGAGAGAGACAAGAGAAAGAAGGAGGGAGAGAGACAAGAGACGAGAGAAAGAGAGAATGAGAGAGAGATCGGATACTAGAGAGAGGGAGAGAGGAAAGAGAGAATAGTATATGCGGTTAGGGTTAGGAAAAAGTAATGTAAGTTTTAGGTATTTTATACAAAACACCTTAGTGTTATTTATATTTACACTTTATAATAATTTGGGAATCTTTTATTTTGGGATATGACATTATATCTTCCTTAAAATAAATTTCGTCCTCGAAACTGCGTTTGTCTTAGTGCTCAAATAATATGGATACTTTCACTATCTTATGTTTTCATTTAGAGCTCATTGATTGAAAGATCTCTTCGTATAAGTTTTATAAGGACTCCAATCTTACATAACACTTGACCCTCACTTGTACTATTCAGTTTTGAAATGAGAGAGCGAAAGATCGATTCAATCGGGGACATGTTCTAATTTGTTTATTCAAGAAGACCAATAATAACATAAGTACATTTTGCACTGTAGACAACAAAAATGGAAAAATCAACCATACAAGCTACAAAGACAACTCTCCCACAATTCCAAAAGAACTAACGGATCTTGAGTTTAACTCTTACTTATTCACATCGAAGGATCATTCCAACTGACATAGCATCAAAAATCTCTCATGAATCAATATATGTTATAAGTAGAAATCTTATGACCAAACATTGTTGTTCATATTTCTGATTAACAACTTCAGGATTGCTATTATCCACTATAGATTACTTTAACAGCAAAACCATATTATAATGACAACTGCTATTATTAAATTCCATCAATTTGTATATGTTCTCCCCACAATTCAATCACAATTCTATAATCATATAGAATTTTCTTTGTAAGTAGGGTACGCTTCTAATTGGTCAGATATGGAAAGAGCTGAAGACAATCAACTCGAATACGACATACTATACTTTCTGCATATGTTTTAAAACTTGATACACTTCAATAATCTCTATCTGAAAGAATTTCATCATCATTATGTCAAGGCAAATCTCACTCTCGCATATGTATACAAGAAAATAAAAATAAAATATATTTGTAACGATTCATCATAACTACAAAAATGACGTGGTTAACTTATCTTTATAAAAAAAATTGAGATCACAATAATGCATTTTTTTTATATAATACACCAGTCAATAGAATAAATCCTTATACATGTGGGAGAAATAATTCCAAAATAATTTTGATAAAATAGTTGTGCTTCTAAGTTAGTATGAGATAGAATTAAATTTTAATAATGGGATACTATTTACGTTGTATTACAAAGAAACCCTCCTCCCCCCTCCCCCCCTCCCCTTATTTTAAAAAAAATGAATGTCAACATAAATTTGAATCGCTTACATTTAAACTCAACATAACTAATTTGTAAGGAAAATATTCATACAAATTCTAGATTCATTATATTTAGCTTTAAAGAAAAGAAAACGTGTTATTTATTTAGAAGTAAATTTTTGATGAATTTAGAAATCTTAAAATTATGTAGAATCATGTAATAAACTTCTTGTTTGGGTTTTCATTTTTTTGGAAGAATTTAAATGCCTCAAAAGTAACATTATCGCCGAACAAAAAAAATATTATTCGTAAATTAAGAAATCAAATTGAACTAATTACCATAAAATAATTGTATCATATTAAGGCTTAAAAAAATAATTTTGATGAAAGATGACTTAAAAATAAATGAAAAGCAAATACATTGAACTATATAAAAAAAATACAATACTAAGAGCAATATTTGAAACAAATATTATACCAAGTTCTTAAAATCAAATTTTTATTGCATGCAAAGAAAAATTAAGTGCAACTAATACATTCACCAAAAATTTGGAATAGTAGTCGTAAAATGAGCTATGATAACAATATCTACATAAAAGTAAAACTTGATCTTAGATATCCATAGCAAGACACCTAAGTTAAATACTTGAGTAGAACATGGTTTTAAAAAAATTAAACTTGCTTGTTGAAGTCTGCTAAAGCACACATCATGATTAATAAATATTTCACCAAACATGTCAATGCAATAAAATTTACTAATTATAAATTAATTAACATCTTCTAAAAAGATGAAGTTTGCATCCCAAATTTTTTATTTAAAAATTAATTTTTTATGCCAATATTTTCCTTCTAAAAATGGAAATCTTTTCAAAGTAAATAAATATTTGTACTAGTTTTTTTGGGATTTTATTGAAAATCAAATCAAATTTTGGTATAAATAAATTAAGTCAGATTTTGGCCTAAACTATAATTTCCTAATAATAAACTTTAAAAAAATTAGATATATCTATCTAGTTTCTTCTTTTCAAAACAAAAAGCAATCATTTTCAAAGCAAATATATAATTGCATTTATTATATAAATGAAAAGTTTCTTATAAGAACTAAATAAAATTTACTATATAACAATTGAGAAATATATTTTTGTTAATAAATTTTTATAACATTTCCGAAAAATTTAGTTTATAAGTATATATTTATTTATATGACAATACTATACAACATGGACAATAAAGAAGAAGTTAGATTTAATATATCGACCACTTTCTAATCTCATTGATTATATTATTCAAAAATATCCTATAAACAACAACCATACGCGGTCATTATATACTTTAACACAACAAGTACATATATACATATATAGAAATATTATAGGGTTAATTCTGAAACTACTACTGTCACAATCATAAACATCATTAATTTCAAGCATGAAAAATTATCTTAAGATAATCAATATTAAATCTCTAACTCATACACAAGTTGTTTCTTAAATTCATGATGCATAGACCGTAACAAATCGACAAACATACAATTCCTCTTATGTACCGTATACCGATATACTTAATCTTTAAAGTAAAAAAGACGTATTCATGATTACACAACATACTCCGAGAATTTTATTTATCTTTCCAAAATGGTCCACAAATATCAACCATTTTTTTAAAATCAAGTTTTGTTTGAAAAGATATCAAGACAAATCAATCCTAAATTGAACGAATCTTATTTGCATCCTATGTTCTAGTAAATCTTATATTCTCCAATACTATAATATTAATCTCTAAATCCGAAAGTCCATACCTTCGGTAGTCTTACTCAGGTCTCATACCCTGAGAGAGTCTCCTTCATCTCTATGACATATGGGTGTTATAGAAACGGCCGTTAGAAAATTGTTTAAAATATTTCTAGACTAAATTTATCCATGTCATAAAAGTCATAGGCTTTCTGTCACGCCCCACCTCCAATACAGAAAGTATTGTCCGCTCTGGCCGAAGCCGCACGGTTTTTCCCTTTAGAGCGAACCGGACCCGACCAGGGGCCACTTCCCAGGAGGTCACCCATCCCAAGACTTCCCTGGCCCGAGCACGCTTAACTACGGAGTTCTCAAGCTCCTGTAGTTCCGGTTCACTTAAAAGGCGTCTCTGTATTGAAGAGTGGTATCATTCCATTTATAGTACAGATCTGCCCCCTTTCGGAATGTATTCCGAATAGTCCCCATTGTTCTAAAGTGGGTCCCACGGACTCAAGAGGTGGCCCCCACGAATTCAAGAGGTGGCCCCCGCCCACTTAACACGACACACTTGGCGTGGCATTTTGTTCCGTGTGGCACTTTGCTCCGTGAGCAAGAACCGGGTCCCGACACTTTCTTATATCCGATAAATTACTAAGATCTCAAGAAAATCTAATCTTAATTATCCTCAAACAATATTTTTGTATTAATTCATATTAAATCATAGATCAATAATCCTTCTCAAATACATAACGACACATCTAAAATTTTCAAGGAGTGGCTCTTTAACATCATAATCTATAATCTGACTTTTTTCTTTCAATTTTCTAATCACTCATCAAATTCTTAAATAATCTTCATATAACACGGTGGCTTACATGAAAATTCAAAATATCGTCAAATATCATGACATGCCAATTCGTTATAAATCATTAATCGACTAATCAAAAAAATTTACATTTTATTCGAACACCAAATTCACAGTCTTATATTTCAATATAATCCGTATGCATCCTAAACTACATCACTTTCACTTGAGATCTATAGCCTAAGCTCTGATACCATTTCTATCACGCCCCAAAACCATAATGTAAATTTTAATATTCCAAACGTGACATACCCCAAAACCATTTCTGTCTAAAATTCTGCTGGCAATATAAAATCTCCAATATCCAAAATTATACCTGAAATTCTAAATTGTTAAATATTCGAAAGGTTGATTGTAAGTCGACAAACCTTATAACGGTTTTAGATCCAAGTATTCTGACAGTAGATCACATCCTTAAACACCTTGCATATTGGATCAGCATCCACATAAAAGACGAATGAGTTTTATAACCTAGTAAGAGATAGATACATCGTGTAACACAAATATTTGAATTAAATATATCGATTAGTGGCGCGACCTGGATCGCGCCAAGATGTTACCTTTTGTTGATCTGCTGATGGAGGCGATGTGTGTCTGAGATTGGATCTGGAGGCTGTCGCTCCTGAAGCGTGTGGATCTCAATGGGTTTGAGGTTGTAGTTGCTGAGCTACCTGCAAGGAAGTCCCGGGATGGTTGTACCACCGAGGACCCTCCGACGGTCAAGTTAGACTAGAGATCCGAACAGAGTAATGACTTAGTGGAGTAAAAATGGCTTACTTGAACCGTCTGAAGAAAGGGTTTATATAGTGGTGGCTGCAGGCAGGGCATGCACAAGAATCACGCCGGCAGTTACGCTCCTGACGTCACGCCCGCGTGATGAGCGGGATCTCCCATTAATGGCGAGACAGGTTCGTTAATGGGGTATCGTGATGGCGTGGAACGTGGGATGTGGCCGGCGGATATCTCGTGCATGGCGAGATTCGTGGGATGGTGGTTGCGTATGTGAGCGATGCCATTGGTCGGTCGATGAGACCGAGGAAGATGACCTCGGCGGGAGAGCTCGCGGACGAGCGGGAGAGCCGACATATCTTGGTTCTGTGGTAGCCCGGAGACAAGCTGGTAGGCCGAGGAGACCAATTGTGCAGGGGCTCTGTGGTAGCCCGGAGACGAGCTGGTAGGCCGAGGTAAGCCAGGGTTTGCTTATAGGACGGGCACATGAGTGGTCTGGTCGGCCACTGTAGGTCCTTTCTTGTGAGCCCTGGGACACGTCATCTGCCACATGTCATGATCTGGGAGATCACCGATATCGAGCATCATCATTATCCCCCCACTCTCGTCCCGACCAGCTGACAGGTCAGGTCGTGAGTGGTCTGCCGGGTCACCCGAGGTGAGCTTCCTTTCGAAGATATTGTCAGGCGTGTCCCCGAGTAATCTGTTGTATTTTCTGGATGATGTCAGCGAATCAGGGAGAGATCTCTGCATTAAAGAGGGTGCGCCGGATCGTGCGTACTCTTGCTGAAGCGACAGACCACGAGCCGGGTGCTGGTTGGCTGACGCGACGGGCCGCAGACCTCTGGCGTCTGATGGGATCCAGCCAATGTGCGCGCGACAGGTGGAGCGATCGTGGTCGTCGAATGCGAAGAGTTGTTTTGGCGGGAGCCGACTGTCGCCGTGGGATGAGGATGCCGGTGGCTATAAATAGAGATGGGGTCCGCTTCAGGGCCCATCTCTCTTCATATTTCCCTCACTCTTGATCTTGTAAGCTCGGCGCTCTCCTCTTAGGTCGGATTTCTGCGTTGCCAAGAACTTTTCCATCAGGTTAGATGTCTTCCTTTGAGGAGTCCGTAGATGTCGTCAGGGTAGATTCTAGGGATCCCTCCGCTAAGTCGGAGCCTTCCCGGGGAGTTAGGGTCAGATCTTCTTCCCGGGGCCGCGCGTCAGGGGCAGATCCCCGAGCGGAGGTGGCGGATGCCCCTGACATGCCATCCTTGGTGAGGTACGAGAACGAGCTTGCCACTGCTCAGGCTTGTTTCCATATCCCGTCCGGCTACACTCTACGTTTGGCCGAGGAAGGAGAGAGGGCGGATCAGGTACGGGGTAAAGAGATTGCCTTGTACCTGGAATCCTTTTGGGCCGGAATGCGCCTGCCCTTCTCTCCCGAGGTTGTTAGGGCGCTAAATTACTTTGGGCTAGCCCTGGGCCAGCTAGTGCCGAACTCATGGAGGATTCTCCTTGGGTTCTGATTGATAATAATTTTGCGTGTGCTTTTTGAAATCAAAGAATAGAATATACCGCAATTAAGACGGTGTCGCTTGGTAGCTAGCCGGTTGAGTACGGGTCGGTCCACAGGGAGATGGATTCCTTTTCTTTATGTTCTAACGAGTTAAGCCCAAAAAATTGGTGGTTTTGTTGTAGATCTATGAATGAGAATAAATTGATAAAAAGCCTTGCTACGGTTAGGATTAGGTTAGTTCGAAAAATGGATTCTTCTCGCTTCTATCAATGCCCTAATTAAATTTAGGTGTTAGGGTAATAGTCAACAAAGCGGATTAGCACGACTAGGAAGAAACTTAGTTTCTTCCCTTTGGTCCTTGTCCGTCCTTTCTTAACTCTTAGCCCTAACCTCCATGTCAATCAACCACAACCGGTCGAACTAGGGAATCACCGCTATCTCGTAGGATAGGGTGCCGTAGTGAGCGGTGTGTGGTTGATTTAAATAGAGTCCTAATAAAAAATTATATGGGCAAAGAAAGGAGGGAGAGAGATTTTCTTCTCTCAAACCTTCCTTCTCCTAACCCTGACAAGTGAGGAATTACTCACTCATTAGGAAGATGACAAAAGAATTCATTTTTATAATTTTCATTTTAAAAGACTATCTAATTTGCAGATAATAAAAGACAGATAAAAAAATTGCACGAATTAAATTTGGATAACAAAAAGAATGCAAAAATAAAAATACCTTTGTTGATGATCTCTTGACGATTACAATGGAATGAAAATTTTAAACTAGAAAATAAAAAGAGGCATGCTCCAAAAAGAGCTGTAGGCTTCCTATTTATAGATAGGAGAACCTTAGGATTTACATCTGATCCATATCTAAAATTACAAAACTACCCCAAAGACCGAGTCAAAGCACCGACACCCCACCGACACGTGCATTGCACGGCCGCGGAACCGCGGCAGAAAGGCCTGTTTGGCCGCGGATCCGCGGCCATTTGGTGGGCTCATGGGCTCTTCTTTTCTGGGTTGCTTTATGTTGCTGTTTCCTTCTATTTTTTCTCTTGGTTTTTCAGAATCTTTTCTACTTTCTTCCATATGTCCAATAGTGCAGAATTTGTGGACTTTTACCGTAAGTTTCGCTTTGAAGTCTTGTATCTTGTGCTGCCCTTGAACTGTCTTGTGCATGGAACTGTTTACTGTTCTTCGTTTGTTCCCCAAACTGGTAGGCGGCATCATACAGATTCGTTTATTTGTTGGTCGTAGTCTCACATTTGTTGCGTCTTTTCACCATTTTCACTGTATTGTTCTGAGAATCTGTAACCTGCAACTATTTAGCAGTTATGAATCAAAAGCACCTATTTATTTTCAATATGATTAAGAATGGGGAATAAAATCATGCAAAATTATGATATGAACAAATACTCCCAAACTTATCTTTTGCTCGTCCTGAGCAAAGCCAATTTATTCTCGAAAAAACCTAACCTCACTTTCGCAGGGAATCGCGATTGCACTGAGCTCGTGCAACAAGTCGTTGAACCTCTAGGTGTCCCTAGTAGGAGGAGTGTTGTCTCCTGAGGGTTTTCAGCGGATACTACCCACAAAATCCTATCAATTTGGCATGTTGACTTTCATTCTTCAATTCGGTATTCTAGCAAGAAATTCTATTATCTTCAACTTAGAAATCATCAACCCGTATTTTTCACACTCACTTTTCATTTAACTTAAGATTGTATATGTTCTGTAATTTATTTAGCTTTCAGTATCTTTTGAATTTTTCTTCTAAGGTTCCATCTCAACTTAAGAATTTTTATCATTGTTCCCCCAATCTGAGCAAGGCTCATTTGAATTTTGAAAATTCAAATTTTCTGAAGCAACGCTTCAAATTCCGTGCGTTGCGCAATGCGCAAGCGGTCCACAGTGCGACACGTGTCTGCGCAGTTGCGCAAGCGCACCGCTGCGCGACACGTGTCTGCGCAGTTGCGCAAGCACTGTTGCGCAAGTGCACCGCTGCGCGACATGTGTCTGCGCAGTTGCGCAAGCACTGTTGCGCAAGTGCACAACTGCGCGACACGTGTCTGCGCAGTTGCGCAAGCACTGTTGCGCAAGCCTTCCACTGCGCGACACGTGTCATTCATTGGGGAGTTGCGCAGAAACAGAATGAAAATTTAATAAAATCTTTTCTGTTCTTTCCAAAACCAGAAGATTTTCTTCTGCCTTTGGATCAAAGATCCAGCGGTGGGAAAATTCCCAAAATCACTCAGAAAAGATCTTGTTAACAAATTCAACAAATTTGTGAGCACTATAAATAGGACCCCAGACCTCATTCGATGGGCATGAACTTCAATAATCGACTTCTAGCAAAAAAAAAGAAGAAAAGAGAACTCTTGGAGATTATTCAAGAACAAAAAAAAGAAGAAAGGTAAAAACCCTTTTTTTTTAAGAGAAAAATCTCTGAAGAACAAAGGATTTAAAAAAAAGGGGAAATAAATGAAAATAAATAAATAGTGCCTTGCACTTGTTGTGAACCCTTGGTTCTGTGAAATCAGGGAAAACAAGAAGAAAAACTTGTTTTCCTTTGATCCAAATTTAGATCAAAAGTGCTATGCACTTTTGTTCTTAAATCTGAAAAATTCTTGATGTTCTGCACAAATGCAACCCATTATTTAAAAGGGCCTGGCCCAAATCAAATTGCAAAATAATAAAGGGGCAGAGCCCTGTTTGGATTGATTTTCTAGTTAGGCAAAGCCCAAAAGAAAAAAAAAATTGGACTTAACCCAATCCTGGCTGTAAATCCTTAAATTAAATTGATTGAGCAAAATGGCTCTCCTAAACCAATTCACGACCGGTTCGAGGGTACATCTCCGAACTCCTTTGACATCCCTCGTTGTAATTCCTCAACGATGTCAAAGAGGTGACGGGTCCCAACGACCACACATCTAAATGGACCGAAACGTCCCTAAACTAATATCGGACCGAAACGTCCCTAAACTAATATCGGACCGAGACGTCCCTAAACTAATGATGGACCACTACGTCCCTAAACTGGCGTTGGACCGAAACGTCCCTAAACTGGCGTTGGACCGAAACGTCCCTAAACTAATGACGGACCACTACGTCCTTAAACTGGCAACAGACCGAGATGTCCCTAAACTAATAATGGACCACTACGTCCCTAAACTAGAACAATAGAGCCAATCGCTCTTTCGCTGGATCTAAACGGTCCCGTTTAAGTTGATCTTAGCCCCAAACACGGCTAACGTATCCTTAAACATTCAAATGAACTATAAAACTCGAAATAAACTCTAGTCCTAGGGTACATCTCTGAACTCCTCTGACATTTATCGTTGTGATCCTTCAACGACGTCAGAGAGGTGACGGGTCCCGACGGCCATAAATTAAATAGATCACTACGTCTAGTTAATCTTAGTCCAAAACAGGACTAACGTATCCTTGATGAACGTTTAAGTTGATCTTAGCCGCAGCGCGACTAATGCATCCTTAAACTAAAAACACCAAACCCAAATCTAAGTAAATACGGATTTGGATTAATCCACGTCCTACGGGCGACGGCATTACTCAGTCTCCGTATACAATCCACGGGCAACCACAAACAAAACAAACACACACGACACGAAGTGAAATTCTGGAGAAGAAGAAAGTTGTTACCGCGATGAGGTAGCGTAATTAACTGCAGGGGCTTGCGCCTGCAGGGAAGAGCGTCCCCACAATCAAAAACCCCTCAAGCGAGGGGGAATCTGATGAAGTCTGCTACATCGGCCGCATCCGTCTAAACCTCCGATACACGGTGCCATAAATCAACTTGGCATCTTCGGAGAGGTAGACGGATAAAACCAAATAGCATCTGCCCCGAATCCCAGCGCCAGGACCAAGCAGTCCTGTGCGGCCGTCTTTCGGAGGGGAACAGATTCTGGCACGCCCGGTGGGACCTTTTCCTCTTTCCACTCCACACTTCGTGTGTCGTCTTCGCGAACCAATCGCGGTTTGTTAAATGGTTGTCTTTGGATTTCAAGTTGCTAAGATTTGGTCTTTTACCTGGCGCAGAATTCAAGATCCAATGGCCACCAACTGCACCAACTGCTCGAAATGCCACTGCAACGGACGCTCCACCTGACCGAGAGGTGTAACATATGGGCCCCAAGCGGCCTCTTTCCTCGCTCTGCCGGTTGAACAGGTGACCCAGGCCACCACTGGCCTGTTTTTCGGGACCATGGTCCCACCTACAAGCTTCTCTATGCCGACACCTGCACCGGAAGTGAACAAGAAGTCGGTGTTCGACCGGCTCACTGCTACCACGACCCCTGTCAACGGGTCGCCTGCTACTACACCAACAACCTCTGTTTTCACCAGGCTGGATCAGAACTCTAAATTGGCTGTCCCAAGGAAGGAAATAACTGCTGCTCCAGAAGTCGTCAAGGCGGCTTCCCCTGTCAAAGAGTCAGTCTTTTCAAGACTGACGATTCCTGCTCCTGCCCCTGCTCGAGGATCTGTCTTCGACAGGTTGAATATCATCCCTCAAAAGACAACTTCAGTCTTTAAGAGGTTAACACCAGCGGCGTCTCATTCAGACAGGGGGCAAAAAGAAGCTGTCTCAATCTCCGAGCCTGTCCCAACAGCTCGTCATGTTCGACGTCGCCATTGGCGACGAGTGAGGAAGGCAGGGGGCAACTCCCCCCACGGCTAACTCCACCGGCTCTAGTGGTAGAAGTCAACGCTGCTATTCCAACTGTGAACAGCTTTGAACTGCTGAGGAGGGTATGTAAGAACTCTCCAACCGCTACACTGAAAAGATCTCCTCCACCTGCGGAGAAAGTTCCGGAAACGAAGCAGGAACAGCCCTCTCAACGGCTATCCTCAAAAATTTATAAAGTTTGGCGGAGAGTTCAAGACTCCGTAATTGACCCAGATCGCTCTCGTCAACAGAAAAAGGAGAAAGTGGAAAAAGAAAAAGACCATCCGATCAAACAGGAAATAATGACCACTTGGGTGCCCAAAGCAACGGCCCCCTCAACTTCTACAGCCCATAAGAGAAGAAGGCCAGAAAAAGTCCCTACGCCAACGATGAATATCAAAGGTGGTGAACCCAAACGCCCTAAGTCAGGGGGCATTGTGGTTCATACCGTCTACGTTGCGTCTGGTAAAGAAGAAAGTCGCATATCTACGGGTCATCGACCGCTTACGTGATCAGTGACCAAAGCGCAGGAGCAGCAGCAGAAGCTCCAAGAGATGATGAACGCTATGGCCGTACTTACTGGGCCAAAAGAAAACCCTGAAATGTTCTCGGATGAGCGCCGGGAGGAAGAAACCGACGCCGAATTCCTTCGTCGAATACTGGAAAAGAAGGACAAAGAGGCTGCTGAACAAGCAGCCAACATACAGCGTATGGGCCTCCTGTTCCAAGACATGGTGGGGATGATGATCCAACAAGATCCTCCGGCCGAAGATCCCCCAATCGTCCTTGGAGACGATAGGGGAGAGACATCAAATCCTCCACCGGCTTTGTCAACAGCTAAGGAGGATACAATATCCAAAGCTGACCTGGACGAGTACATAGCCCAACAAATACGGGTTCATCATGCGACCGAAGCAGCCGGCCAGGTCGTCAAAACAGGGCGGCCATATCCAAGTTGGTACGATCAAATCAAGTACCCGCCAGGTTACACAATTCCCAAGTTTCATGTCTACAAAGGGACCGGCAATCCCCATCAACATGTTGCCCAGTTCAGGGCGCTTTGCGGTAACACCGGCGGCGACGACAAGCTTTTGCTTCGCCAGTTTGTTGGAAGCTTATCAGATACGGCCTTCGAATGGTATTCTGAGCTCCCCAATGACTCTATTAAAACCTTCGCGGAGATGGAGCTGCTCTTCACCCAACGTTTTGCAAGTGCCAGCGAGCGTACCCCGATGACGGCACTGATTAATGCCAGGGTAAAACCCGGCGAGACATGGGTTCAGTACGCTATACGGTGGCGTAATCTATGGTCTAAGTGTGAACAGCGCATAGAAGAAGCCCCTGCGGTGGGAATGTTTGTTGGAACCCTTGATCCACAAGCAACCATCTCACAGTTTATGATGTTCTTCAAGCCGACTTCCTTCCAGGCTTTGATCGACAAATTAGCGCAGATGGACCAGATGGGCCATAAACCCCCTCTCCCGAAGCCGGACTCCCGAAACGATAAAGGGAAGGGAAAAGCGATCATTGTCGCTAATGCCCAACAACAACCGAGCGACTCGAAGCCGGTTGCTCGTCCAAACAATACACGCCCATACGTACCCCTTGAGGACAGGATGGGACGTCCTTACTCCTTTCCCCGCGATAAAACAAGGAGGCTATTCGAGCTGGCGTTGCGCAACAGACTCATAAATCTACCAGATCCAAAACGCCCGTCGCGACCAAGCGACGTCAACGAGCCCAACTACTGCCCTTACCATCGAGTGCTAGGCCATCCCATCGAGGATTGCTACGTTTTCAAGAGTTGGCTTGAGAATCAGTACCGCCAGGGCAAATTTGCGCTATCTGACAAATGGAAGGTGAATCCCCCGCAGCCCCACACCTCTAAGGGGACAAATACGCCGGGGGCAACATGCTCCGTCATTGAAGAAGCTCCCTGGGAAGTTGTATTATCAGCCAAAACGAGAAGAATGCTAAATGATCTTCAGACCTGTCCAGCGGTCAAGTGGAAGAACCCCTTGGAACCGCAGATTATTGAGGGGATGTTGAAGCCACGACCGACTTCGAAGACCGATGGTGGTAGTTCAAGCGTTCATAGCCGGCCGTCAAAATCTTCGAAAAAGAAGAAGAAATCTAAGAAGCCCGTGAAGCCTGGCGACAAGCGCACGGACTTACAGAAGCAAATCGACGCACTTGATGAGTACAACCAAAAGGCGCGGACTCCCATTACGCTCCAAGATTTCCTTGATCACGTCTTTCAAAAAGAAGATGAGGGGGAAAGTTCATCAGATGAATCCGAGGAATATGTGGCGAGCTGTCATATGATCTTCCATTAGACCACAAACGATGAAGGGACTTCTGGCACTAAAACGCCGGGGGCACTGAGTCAAGGGTTCCGGAGTTATCAATCGAAATGATTGACGCGTTTCTTAGTGAAGCTCGATTGAAAAGTAAAGCTGATCGAGAACGCGAGACGGCTATATTCGAAAGGGCCAAGCGTCGGCGACTTGAGGAAAGAGCTGAGATGATCTCGCTGGAGCAAAATGCCTCCACCGCTGACAAAAGCCAACTCAAGATAAAAAAGAGGTTTGCTAAGGCCATATCAATGGGCATGAAGCTACCATCCTCTGAAGGAAAAATGACGGGTGTGGTGGAAATGCACCCCTCTTATTGCTTATATCATCAGAAGGTCTCGCATCCCATTCAAGAGTGCAAGGCTTTCGATAGATGGTGGCAAGGATACGTCGCTAATCAACAACGCTTTAAACGGGAAAAACGTAAAATTCGCCGGGAGCAAAGAAATACGACCGAGAAACTCGAAAGAACTGCCGGCAATTGTCACATGGTTAACGCTACTAGGTCACAAGTGCCTACATTTGGGAGCGATTCTGATGAGGAGCTAGAGCTTGGCCCTCTCTTTAAAGAGTCCATATCGGGAAAAGAAGAAGAGCCGAAGGTCTGCGAAAATATCCGGCTACGTAATCGCACGCTCCCCGAAAAGAATCTTGGGCCCTCAAACAGAAAAGATAAAGGGAAAGAAAAGGTCTCTGAAGATATCGTCTTAGATGACCAAGTTCTGGGGGAGCTAAGCGCCAAGGACCCGCCGAAGAAGAATAAGGTGGATTACAACGTCTTAGCGCATCTGAGGAAGCTACCCTCACAGCTCTGCATTCTTGACGCCCTTTTTCTATCAAAGGAGGCGAGAGATTCGTTAATCAAGGCATTACAGGATCCGGAGCAATTCCAAGCTTTCCTGGCCGAGGAAAAGTTGAAGGATGAATTGGAGGAAGTGCACACGGCCGATGTCGCTTTTGGTGATGAAGACCTTCTCCTTGGGACGTGCGAACACAATCGCCCCCTTTATGTCTCAGGATACTGTCACGATATAAAGATAGGCAAGATCCTGATCGACAATGGATCCTCCGTTAATCTCCTCAATGTGCGGGTTTTAAAAGAAATCTGCATGAGCGTCCAGCACCTTGCTTGGGACAAGATCACCATCTCCGGGTTCGACTCCCAGTCATCAAGAACTCTTGGGTCTGTGATACTGACGCTGCGCTTTGGGCTACTCGTCACGGACATTAAATTCCACGTCATAGACGCCAAAACATGCTACAACACTTTGCTCGGCCGATCGTGGTTACACGAGTACAACGTCATCCCCTCTACACAGCATCAGTGCATGAAGTATTCTAGGGATGGCCTCGAGTACACAGTGGCGGGAGAGTTGAATCCGTTTTCCGTAAACGAAGTTCGCAAGTATGAAGATGCTAAATACTTCTTACCGAGTTTCGAAGACACGGAAAGGTGTCACAAACCGGAGAACAAAACTAACGCCACCATCCCTGTCTTCGGCAGTGACACCGAGGAGGAGGAGGATATAATTTATTCAGGTCCATCCCAATCCACCAGGCCAGGACCGTCCGTTCCTTCATTGATCTTCGGTAGTGATTCAGAGGATGAAGTTCATGCTGTATTCCCTGCTCGGCCTTCAATACGGGTTTCCGCTGATGAAGAGCGAAGTCTGCAGATAACCATGGTGCCGCTTGAACATTACAAAGAACTGGATGCACTCGACACCAACAGCGTAGAAGAATTGCAGACATTCTATATCCCTCCCGGACGAAAAGGCGAGAAGGCAATCCTATTCTACCGTTCTGAAGAAAACAAGGTGGAAAAAGAAATTTGGCATGGTGCGGATCCAACGCTGGACAGACTCCAGCCCATCCGTCTACCCAGATATTATACCGAAGGTTTGAAGAAACTGCTGAAACGCCAGGGGATATCCTTCACACAGACCGTTAGAAAGGCCAAATTCTATGACAAGGTCTGGAGCGTTCCCGGGACTCAATGCAAGCTGCCTAACGGGAGAATAGAAACAAAAGGGCTTGGGTACACCCGGTCAAAGAAACGGGAGTTAGTAAACAGCTGTTATGTCATGTATGACTTTGATGAAGAGGCAGACGCTCAATGGGAAGACGCTAATCCTGAACCAGCAAAAGTTCCTGATACAAAACCGCCCAGTCCATCGTTTGAAGACCAAATGAGCAAACTTATAAGGGATGCAAGTCAAAAAGCCCGAGATGATCACAATCGTGAAATGGCAATCTATGAGAAAGCCAAGACACAGCGCCTCCTTCAACAGGCAGTAAAGAACGAAGATGCTGCCCTATGTCAACCTGATACAAAAAGAGCTCGACGCGGAGGCAGAAATGAGTCAAAGGGCGGAAAAGGCGCTCAACAACCACAAAGCAGAGCTAAGAAACCACGTATCCGAGAATCGAGCGTTATTGACTTAGCCCTCAGGAAGAAAATGGGTCGAGCATACTCATTTCCTCGGAACAAAACAAAGAAGATATTCGATCTTGCTCTAAAACATCAAATGCTTACGTTGCCAGAGTCCAAGCACCCCGAGCACGCAGGCGAGGTGTTCAACCCAAATTATTGCTTTTACCATCGAGCAATGGGACATCCTCTTGAAGATTGCTTCACCTTCAAGAATTGGGTTGAAGATCAGTATCAGCTAGGCAAATTCACGCTTTCTGACAACTGGAGGGTAGCACCACCACAGAAGCACGAACCCGAGGCCGCGAAAGAAGAACCAACTCCGCATTGGGATTGGCAGAAAATTCGCACTTGCCACGTGGTAACAATATTAAAAGAAGAGTCCGAGGACATGAACAGCCTTCCTTGGTGCTTTGAAAACGGCAGCGATGAGGTAATCTCAGAATTTCCCCCAGCTCCGAAAGAACTGGAGGATGGAATCCATACTACTGCAGATAACCTCAAGAAAATTGAGTTGGGGACAATAAATGATCCGCGACCGACATTCGTCAGCGAGCTGCTGTCTGAAGAGAGGGTGGCTGCGTTAAGAGACGTCCTTGTGCAGCATAAAGATTGCTGCGCATGGAACTATTCCGAGATGCCGGGACTAGATCCAGAAGTTGCGGTACATAGACTAGCAATATCCCCGAACATCAAGCCAGTCAAACAGGCGCCGAGAAGAATGCGACTCGAGCTTGAGATGAGCATAAATACCGAAGTCAAAAAGTTAATCGACTCTGGCTTCATCCAGGAAGTTCAATACCCTGAATGGATCGCCAACATCGTCCCAGTGATGAAGAAAAATGGGACAGTGCGCATATGCGTAGACTTCCGGGACCTTAATAAAGCTTGCCCGAAGGATGATTTCCCAGTGCCAGTCACTGAACTGATGATAGACAATACATCCACTCATGAAGTTTTCTCCTTCATGGACGGCTCATCGGGATATAACCAGATAAAAATGCATCCAGAAGACCAGAAGCACACAGCCTTCAGGACTCCTCTTGGTATATTTTGTTATAAAGTGACGCCCTTCGGTTTGAAGAACGCCGGTGCTACTTATCAGAGGGCCATGACAAAGATCTTCGACGACCTTATACACGAAATCGTTGAATGCTATATCGACGATCTCGTGGTTAAAAGCAAATCATACGAGGAACATCTCGAGCATCTGAAGACTGTATTCCAACGCCTTCGGCAATACAACTTGAAGATGAATCCTCTTAAATGTGCGTTCGGGGTTTCCTCGGGCAAATTCCTGGGATTCGTTGTTCGACACCGAGGTATTGAAATAGATCCGTCAAAGATTAAAGCGATCATGGAAATGCCCCCGCCGAGGACTCTCAAACAGCTGCGGTCTCTCCAAGGGAAACTCGCATACATACGGCATTTATAGCCAACCTTTCAGGAAAATGCCGTCCTTATAGTCACCTGATGAAGAAGGGAACCCCATTCGTTTGGGATCAAAAATGCCAAGGCGCACTGGACGAGATCAAGCAATACCTGCAGAACCCGCCAGTGTTGGCTGCTCCGGTTAAGGGGAAGCCTCTCATTCTTTATACAACCGCCCTCGAAGGTTCCTTAGGCGCATTATGGGCACAAGAGAACGATCAAGGGAAAGAAAGAGCACTCTACTACTTAAGTCGAGTTCTGCTGGGGGCAGAAAGCAACTACTCTCCCATTGAAAAACACTGCCTGGCGTTGATCTTCGCAATAACAAAGCTTAGGCACTATGCGTTGGCGCACGAAGTCCGTCTTATTTCAAAAGTGGACCCTCTCAAATATCTAATGTCAAAAGCCATATTGACAGGGCGACTCGCTAAATGGGCCCTGCTCTTGATGGAATTTTCGATAACATATCAACCTCTCAGGGCAGTAAAAGGCCAGGCCATCGCCGACTTCCTTGCTGAGCATCCCATACCTGCCGATTCTCCTTTAAATTGCGATTTGCCAGACAGACATGCGTTTGACGCGATCGACAGTGGTGATACCCGTTGGGAGCTTTATTTCGATGGAGCATCTTCCATGAAAAAGCACAAACAAAGTACGCCAATGATCAAATCGGGGGTAGGACTCATCTTTGTGACTCCACAAGGAGGAATAATGCGCTTTGCCTTCTCCTTAACAGAGCCGAGAACGAACAATGAAGCTGAATATGAAGCTTTGATAGCAGGCCTCGAGATCGCCATTGATATGGGAATCGAAAGCCTCCTCATATATGGGGACTCCCAACTGGTCGTCAGTCAAGTGAACGGCGATTACCAAACATGCAAACCGGAATTGGTAAAATACGGTGAAAAAGTGCAGCAACTGCTAACCTAAATTCCCTCCTACACGTTGGAAAGTATACCGCGCGCGGAAAACAGCAAAGCGGACGCACTGGCCAAACTTGCTAAAGAATTGGCTGATGAGAACCTCGATGACGTTAGAATCGTGATACAAAGCCGTCGAGTACTCGCCCCAGCAGAAATACCTCCAGAATCATATAAAGAAAAGGGAGCAACTGAGCAGGCGACCCTACAAATAAAAGACCATGAGAAGACCGAAGACTGGAGAGAAGTCTTCATAGATTACTTCAAGCTCCACCGAATGCCTGAAGAAGCGTCCATGAGACATCAGCTCGTGAAACGAGCTCTGTATTTCGCCTTCGTCAACGATACTCTATACAAGAGGACATTCGATTCTCTGTGGCTGAGATGCCTAGGACCTGACGAAGCGAGAAGGGTCGTCCAAGATGTTCACGACGGACTCTGCGGTTCCCACCAAGCAGGCCCTAAGATGAAGTTGAAGATAAAACGGATGGGCTACTACTGGCCCACGATGATGCAGGACTGCCTGGAATACGCGAGGCAATGTCATTCTTGCCAAATTCATGGGGACTTCATCCATCAGCATCCCAATCCACTGCATCCAACAGTGGCTAGTTGGCCATTCGAAATGTGGGGAACTGACATAGTCGGCCCCATCGAATCAGCATCGTCCAAGGGACATCGTTTCATCTTGGCGACGACTGATTACTTCTCCAAATGGGCAGAGGCGGTACCGTTGAGGGAAGTGAAGACGGAGAACATCCTCCATTTCTTCAAAACGCACGTCATATACCGGTTTGGAACCCCGAGAAGGATCATCTCTGATAATGGGCCAGCCTACCGAAGTCATAAAATTAGCCGCTTCGCACAACAGCACAATATAGACTGGAGATATTCCTCAGTTTATAATCCGCGAGCTAACGGTCTAGCCGAGGCCTTCAACAAGACCTTGACGAAGATCATGAAGAAAACAGTGTCACGAAATAAGAAAGATTGGCACGAAAGATTGCAAGAAGCTCTTTGGGCATATCGAACTACATTTAAAATGGCCACAAACACAACGCCATACGCGTTGGTATTTGGGACGGAAGCAGTACTCCCTCTCGAGATAGAATTACCCTCTCTACGAGTGGCAGTCCACTACGAGCTGACGGATGAAGAAAATGCTCACCTCCGGTTTGAGGAGCTTGACGCCCTTGATGAAACCCGGCTCATAGCACAGCAAAATCTAGAAGCTTATAAAGCAAAGATGACGTGCTCATACGAAAGATTGACCCGACCGAGGACATTTCGTCAAGGCGAACTTGTGCTAGTGGTCAAAAGGCCTATGATCCCCAATCGCGCCAAGCGGGGAAAATTCGAGCCAAACTATGAAGGACCATACATCATTGATAAGGTCTACCATGGTGGGGCCTATCTACTCATGGACATGCACGGTGAAAGGCCTTTCAGGCCGATAAACGGTCGCTTCCTAAAGAAATATTACGCTTAATGAGCCACAGCCTAGATCAATGATGGATGACGACGACTATGTCCGCTCGCTATCTTCCCAAGCTCAAGCTCCATAAAGAATAGCCAACCTTCTCGACAATGGACCGAAATGTCCTTAAACTAATAGTGGACCGAAATGTCCTTAAACTAATAGCAGACCGAAACGTCTTTAAACTAATACCGCAGCATCCTTAGGCTGGCGAGATATATAAAAAAAAACATATAAAAAAAATAATAAAATAAAATAAACGGCATGTCCATAAGCAAAAAGGGCACGGATGAAAACCCGAAAGGGCTCCGTGAGTAAAAAACAGCAGGGCTGCCGGCGACTGTTCGTGAAAACCCGAAAGGGCACGACCTCGTAAAAAAAAAAGAGAGAAAAATAAAATAAAATAAAAAAA
This sequence comes from Agapanthus africanus, assembly GCA_030015575.1. NCBI lineage: Eukaryota > Viridiplantae > Streptophyta > Magnoliopsida > Asparagales > Amaryllidaceae > Agapanthus > Agapanthus africanus. The sequence continues at coordinate 176,113,821 of CM057339.1, read as the reverse complement.
ATGGTATGTCCATAAGTAAAATGGGCACGGATGAAAACCCGAAAGGGCTCCGTGAGTAAAAACAGCAGGACTACTGGCGAATGTTTGTGAAAACCCGAAAGGGCGCAACTTCGTTAAAGAACCCTTATAGAGTCCTCTCGACCTTATAAGGAGAAACCACCTGCGTGAGATCCTTACGACTCACAAAGGAACAACACACTTAGGGATCCCCACGATTCCTAAGGAGAAAATACACTTGCGAGATCCTCACGATTCGTAAGGAGAACTCTCTTATGGGACCCTCACGGCTCATAGGATTTGAAAGTCTTAAGTCACAGAGACCTAAACCTGTGCTTAAGCAAACCCCCACAAACTTCCAATATTGCCCTACAAGTGGTTCAATATTGACCCTTGTATACAATCCACGGGCGCGAATAAACATTTCCCTAACTAAGTCCCATCTGAAACTAGGGATATGTTTGCATGGTAAACAACCCTTGTAAATCCTCTCGACTTACAAGGAAAAAGCCCTCCTGTAGGATCCTTACGACTTACAGAGGAAACAAACACTTAGGAATCCTCACGATTCTTAAGGAGAAAATACACCTACAAGATCCCCACGACTTGTAGGGAGAAATACCTCCACGAGACCCTTACGGCTCATGAAGTTAAAAGCCTTAGCCGACAGGACCTTAGCCCTGGTCGCTAAGCCTCCTTTGTTCGACAACGACAGAGGCAAATGATGATTCGCTCCTGGTAATATCCCAGTTGTAGCGGTGCTAATGCCGAAATCGGTGTCCAATTTCAGGTTTACAGCGAAAAGCCAGTAGGCCGCACATGCATACGAAATAGCCGAAATGATAGGACAACTTGCAATAAAAAGCAGCAAGTAAAATGTATGCATGCAAAATAGCCGAAATGATTGGGCAACTCGTAATAAAAAGCAACGAGTAAAAATAAAATAAATAGCCGAAATGATTGGGCACCGCGAAAAATAGCCGAAATGATTGGGCAATCGCGACCTTCGCGATATAAAAGCTGAAATGATAGAGCATCGCGGAAATAAAATAAAATAAAAAGAAGAAATGATAAAACTTCGGTCCTACAGTTAAGATCACATCGATCCCTGTATACAATCCAAGGGCGCAAACAAAGAAGGAACCATACTTCCCCAGGATTCCGTCAAACGACGAAGCCAAACCTCAACGGTTCATTTCAACCGAAGAAGCCAGTGACTTCAACAAAAAATTCCTCGACTCACGGATACAAACACTCCTTGACGAGAGCTTCCTGATCCGCGTCGACCCGTAGAACCACCAGTGCCTCCGTAGGAACCCTCGACTCGTTTCAAACCCCAAGGAAACAAATAATCCTTGGCGCTTGGGAAACAAATAATCCCAGCAAATTCCTCGACTCATGGATACAAACACTCCTTGACGAGAGCTTCCTGATCCGCGTCGACCCGCAGAGCCACCAGTGCCTCCGTAGGAACCCTCGACTCGTTTCAAACCCCAAGGAAACAAATAATCCTTGGCGCTTGGGAAACAAATAATCCCAGCAAATTCCTCGACTCACGGATACAAACACTCCTTGACGAGAGCCTTCTGATCCGCGTCGACTCGCAGAGCCACCAGCGCCTCCGTGGGAACCATCGACTCGTTTCAAACCCCAAGGACACAAATAATCCTTGGCGCTTGGGAAACAAATAATCCCAGCAAATTCCTCGACTCACGGATACAAACACTCCTTGACGAGAGCCTCCTGATCCGCGTCGACTCGCAGAGCCACCAGCGCCTCCGTGGGAACCCTCGACTCGTTTCAAACCCCAAGGACACAAATAATCCTTGGCGCTTGGGAAACAAATAATCCCTCGCAAAATCCTCGACTCACGGATACAAACACTCCTTGACGAGAGCCTTCTGATCCGCGTAGACTCGCAGAGCCACCAGCGCCTCCGTGGGAACCATCGACTCGTTTCAAACCCCAAGGACACAAATAATCCTTGGCGCTTGGGAAACAAATAATCCCATCAAATTTCTCGACTCACGGATACAAACACTCCTTGACGAGAGCCTCCTGATCCGCGTCGACTCGCAGAGCCACCAACGCCTCCGCGGGAACCCTCGACTCATTTCAAACCCTAAGGACACAAATAATCCTTGGCGCTTGGGAAACAAATAATCCCTCGCAAAACTTCTTAACTCACGGATACAAACACTCCGTGACGAGAGCCTCTTTGACTCACATCTCGGGCAGTAAGGATTCAAAAACTTGCTTCCTGAACAATGAGACCCTGCAAGTCAATCCTAAATGGTCTCTTGCATACTATTCACGGGTCTCACTCTCTGAAGTCGATTCTCGACAAAGAGGGAAACAACCGCTTACGAGCCCTCTCGACTCTTAAGAGGGAGAAATTCTCTTATAGGATCCTTTCGACTTATGAGAGAAAACCACACTTGGGAATCCTCACGATTCCTAAGGAGAAAATCCACTCACGAGATCCTCTCGATCCGTAGGGAGAAAAGTCTCTATGAGACCCTCACGGCTCATAGAGTTGAAAAGCCTTAGGCGGCAGACCTGAACCTGCAACCTAAGCCATCACTACCTCTCGGAGAAGTTAAATTGCCCGCCGATCAGGTTCATCGAAAACACCATAACAAAAAGGGAAAAAGCGAAGAAATAGTACCAGACATTGCAAGAAAGAATGTGTCTTTATTCATAAATTCAATCAAAATACAAGGCGGATCGTATAAAGAATAAAGAATGCGTATATGCTATATACAAATTACAGGTGTGTAAACGATACAAAAATATTCAGGGAGAAGGAAGCTTCTTGAACAACTCTATCAATTGCTCGCGTACTTCCTTCCACGCCTTCTCCTGATCAACTGCCACTGCCAGTTCAGCCTCTACTTGAGCCCGCTGCTGCGTGAAGGATGCGAGCTATTCCCCAACAACCTGCTGAGCTGCTTCTTGGCCTCGGGCATCGCGCTCAGCGGCATCAAGCTTCCGCTTCAGTGCTAGCCCATTAGATATACGCTTGAGAAGACCTTCAAAGACGACTTTCACTTCAGCAGCATTTGTCCTAACTTCAGCACGAAGGAGAGCGGTCGCGTTTGAAGATTCCCGATGCGCCTTTATCCGTAAAGCTGCCTCTTGCTCCAAATGGCGGAGATAAGAAACGCTTTGCTCAAGCCAAGCTGTCCGTTGGGCGCTCGCGGCCAAAACCTCGGGAGAAGGGCGCGTCGACTCCAACCGATGCAGGCAAGCCTCGATCTCTCTGCAGTGGTTAACCCACGATTCGACGACGCCTTCGTTATGAAAAGTTAGGAGCGCCGCCAACATTGGATTAACATCCACAGCGAAATATACGGCAGAAGGGAGAGCATCCATGTTGAGCTCTTCGATGTACCCGCTCAGCATGCCCAGACTCATCATAGCACCCTTTGAAGACGGGCGTCTCAAGAAAGGGCCTGCCGGTAGAGGGACGCGAGACTCAAAAGGGACCGGAGCCGGAACAATAGCTGCAAAACAGAACATGGTTAAACGATGGTTCAAGAGATATTTAAGGATTACCAAAAAAAAAAAGAAAGGAATTTGCTATACCAGCAGCAACGGACGGCAGAGCCAGAGGGGCCGGTAGCGCGGCAGGTCTGGCATCCCCTCCTTCGATTTGTAGCACTGCAGTAAAGAAAGGGAAAAGTCAGAAATCATTCAATGGCTAGAAAAAGGGGATGAACAAAGATATTGTATTGAACGTACATTTACCAGCGCCACTAGAGGGAGAAGCGAGCTCGGATGGGAAGGAGAAGTGTGGGAGCAACACTTGGTATAGATGATCGAAGAGCACTCCTGAAAAGAGCATAGTGGTATAACGTTAGTACATAAGATACACATTAAAAGATTAATGCATAAGTCGTAAATTCGTACCTTCCGACATCCGCGATGGCACAAGGGAAGGCTGAGGAGCGATCACCGCCAAAGCAGTAGTTGACGGTGTGCCTTCAGGAAATGGAGCATCGGCACTAGCCGCACCTGCGTTTAAAACAAAGACAAACTGGTTAAAAGAGATTGTGAGGTATATATAAACGAAGAACATTGGTCATTCAAAATTTACCCGACAAGCTGCCAGCAGAAACGGAGGCAATCCCTTCCTCCACTGACGGAAGGCCACCGCCTGTAGCTTCATCACCCGACTCGAGGGGAACCGTTGTTATGCTCGCAAGCTCTACAGGAAGCGGGGGACCATAGGTAGGGAGGGCTATGATAGGAACATTGCCAGATTCCTGAGAAGGAGCGCCTAGCCCATCTTCAGGAATCATGGCCGCCTCACCCGCTGCACCCTCAGGATCGGCGGTCGCAGCTGCCTCGTCCATCGGCACCACGAGGTCCCCAGCCTCAAGCACCTCGCCCTCTACCGCCTTCGGCTCGGTTGAGACAATCATCTCATCTGCCGCCACTTCAGGTGCGACATCAATGACCCTCTCCGCGGCAGGTCCCTCAATCTCGGCTCCAGGCCCCATGACCCCGACAACGTTGCTCACTGTCGGTTCGGGTTCAGCAAGTACCGCTTCCTCCGCTCCCCTGGGTTCGACGGTCGTCTCCGCCTCCCCCTCAGTTGGACTTGACCCTGCAAGATGGGATACGTATGAGCCAATAGCTTTACAATTCGTACAACAAGGTTCTGAAAGGAGTACTACCTGAAGCAGATTTATTATTGGCGCTCCGAACCGCGCGCGCCACTTGCCGACGAGCAGTAGACAGGGCAACAGGGGGCTCTTCGGAAGGAGTACTAGCGCGAGGAATGGTGCTAGGGCCCGCTCCCGTGGCCAAAGCAGCTTTCCGCGCCTTTGCTTCACGTCTCAACCGCTTCCGCTCCTCCCGAGCCGTTGAGACGGATGACACTAGGGCGGCCTTAATTGAAGCATCCTCATCCGTATAGAGGGATGCCTCCAGATTTTTCAGAGCATCCCTCGTCGTTGCGTCAAGCCGAGGCTCTTGCGGCAGCTTCGACGGAGCCGGGGCTTCGGTGGCAAGCTCGGGAAGGATCCCCACATCAACTGATATAGCCCCTGTAAAGAAACAAAAGAAGGTTAAATTGACCACCAGAAGAAATAACAAACTTTCCCTATAAAAAAAAAAAGAAAAGGGGTGGAGCATACCAACACCTGCCAGGGCACGTCTCTCCTCCTCTTCCTGGAAGGTTTTCAGGAAGGCAGCAATAGCCTCTTCGGTAGAAACACCTGTTGAAAAGGGAGCAAATATCAGTTAAAGGTAATGATAAAAAAAAATGCAATGAAATGACAAATAAAGCGGCTGATGATTACCCGACTCAGCGAGTTTGCTTAACATCGCTTCAAGCCTCGCCGATCGCTCCGAAGCTGCGATGGCGGCAGCTAAATTGGTGTCCTCAGGGTCCACCACAAAGCCCTCATTGCTGCCGTACTCGCATATGGCCTCGGCAGGAGAAGCCGCAGGCTTTGAGCTGAGGATCGCATCGAGGGATAGGGTGGACTTCTTCTTCTTCTGTCCGCCAGCTTTAGATCCACTTGGAGCAGCTTTGCGCTTGGCAGTCACTTTCGGGCAGCGAGTCCCGATATCCGCTCCTGCGCCCGACTCTGGCGATACCACTTTAACTTTCTTTGTCGGAGCACGGGGCGCCGTTGGTGCATCCACCGTAGTAGACAGTGGCAATCCACGCGGAGGGGCCAACACGCGTGGTCGGTCAGCTCCGGCATCTTTTATCGGGAGGGTGACCTGGGTCCTTGGCTGCAAGGGAGCCTTACGATCACCGCCAGGAGGCGCACCCCTATGGTCAACCAGCAGGCGTTTCTCCATTAAAATGATTGGGCCCATAGCGTGCGCATACCAGGCCACATATGAATTAAGCATCTTAGGGACACAGCTGGGTTCACTAATGAAGAAATAGGAACCCGTGTTAAGCCGTATAAAGTGATGCATCGCATTCTTTATCCCCGCTGGGCCAACCACGGGCGTTTCCAAGAAGGCTTCCATCGGATCCCCTGGTTGTAGCTTGATTGCTGGGCAAATCGATGCGGATTATACCTCATAAACAAAGCCGTCTCATTCTGCCGAAACACTAGGTAGCCCGGCCGAATGGAGTAGAGATGGAGGATTTCCCGAGCCTTCAGTACAGAAGCCCCGCCCTTAAACTCGTCACGTAGGGGCACCACCGACTTAGTAGTCTCCGAGCCTATGGTGATAACCTTATCCACGAAAGAAATCGTCGCTCCGACCAAATGTGGGCGCAGGAGGAGTCCCCTAGAATCCCGCGGGGATGAAAACACAATTGAAGCCCCGACTAACCGTATGACTCTCGGGAGTCTGTACTTCTCGAAGAATGGAGGAGTCTTGTGGGCGCCAAACACCCCTCGCACGTGCATCTCCATCCAAGAAACGAAGTAATGCATCGGGAAGTTAGCAGGCTGTGCTCCAGGATCATTGGCGTCCGCCGCTACGCTGAGTCCATGATAAAGGTAAGCTAACCCAGCAATTCCTACCGACAACTGCAGACCGGCCACCATCCGATGCGCCGGGTAAAAGACAGAGGGCCGCATGAAGCGCGGGTGCATAGGGAGCGCGAAGTTGCATAACCACAAGCCCAAGAACCCAATAAAGAAGGTTTCCTCATCCATGCCGGGGACGGCGATTTCCGAGAAAGCACGATGGCAGCATTGGGGAGATAGAAATCCCTTTGGTTATTCTCCGATACGGGTCGGCGATCCAAACCGAAACCAAAGGGGTCGTCAAGCTGAGCGAACTTCTCGCTCTGCTCTGATAAGAACTCCAGGCGGATAAAGCGAGCAATGAAAGCTGCGAAACTGACGCCCTTGTCTCCCGATTCCAAATGGAGTTCCTCATAGATCTCCAACACCTTCACCAAACCCGGATGCTGATGCTGAATGGCATTCTCCGGGGTTAAGTCAAATACCAGCTGCTTGGTGGCAAAGACATACTCGTCAGGAGGAAGCAACTCCTCGTAGTGCTCGCCCCTCATTGGCAGACCTGAAATTTCGGCAAATTCCTCCAAAGAGATAGAGACTTCCTTATCCGCCATCAGGAAGGTATGGGTGGGGATATTCCATTGTTCAACGAAGGCCTTTATCCACCACGTTGGAGGAGAGGGGTACTCGAAGAGCGAGACGAAGACGGCCGAGTATAGACCAATCTTCGTTAGGTGGGTCCTCTTCACCGATAGAATGTACCGGGCCACTGCAAATATCCGGCGGGGGGTCGCGGGATCATTCCAATGTTATAAGCCTGTCCCCAAGGGCGTGCTTCGCCCTGACAGATTCGCCTCCCCAGAATATCTATCGCCGGCGGCGACTGCACGGGGATGGCGCCGATTGCAGGCTGAAGAAGGTCATCAGAATTCCAATTCTTAACCTCCACGGCATACTTCACCGGGGGTTCGTCCGCATAAGGAATCGTAACAATGGGCTCAGAAGGCGCGGCGGAACTAAAACTGCGACGGCCTTGGATGATCTGGCTATACCACCTTCCCCACAGATGGAGCTTTTTGCTCTCAGGATCGTGATCTCTAATAAGAGCGAACACCACCCGATCCACTGGCGCATGGGGGGACCCTCCTTCCGAGCGAACGAAGGGAAAAGACAAGTCGTCAGACATGTTTTCTGTGGAAAGACAAAAAAATATACATCATTAGTGGCCTAACGCTTGGCATTTTAAAAAAAAATAAAAATCTTGCTCCACACTGTGATGCAGTGGGTAGGGGACCAAAGGGGGACCCACAAAATCTGGATGATGTGCATCATTTAATAAGACAATCCCATCATTAGATGGGACTGTCAATTCATAAAAAGTTCCCAATAGGATACACCCATTGGTGGGGAAGTCCCCAGAGACAAAGAGAAAATCTCCTCTTTTAGAGCAAAGCTCTGTCACAGAGTGACATTTGTCAAACTCTGGTCTCAGGGGAACAAGATTCCTTAAAAGAGCATGGCTCTGTGGTAATAATCGAAAATCCATCAACACTTAGAAGAATTGAAGCTTTTTTTAAAATCCTGAAAAATCCATGAAAACTCATAAAAAAATTTTCAGTTCATCCAAGAGCAAAGCTCTGTTCATGGGTCAAAACCCATGAACAGGACCTCTGTAAATCTTGAGAGCAAGGCTCTGGTGAAGAAGCCCCAATGGGGTTTTCTTTAGATCAAAGATCCCAAGAGCAAGGCTCTGTTGAAGAAACCCCAAAGGGGTTTTCTTTAGATCCAAGATCTACAAGAGCAAGGCTCTGTCAATTAAATTTAATTTGAATTAATCTGATTTTTTTACCTAGAAATTCTAAGTTCTGAACTTGAAAGTTCTTGAGAGAAATCAAGAGCAAGGCTCTGAAAATTTTTTAAGCAAGAGCAAGGCTCTGAGAGTTAAAATTCTTGAAGATGGTAAGAAAAATTACCAAGGACCAAGGGTCCTATTTATAGGCGTCTGCGCCCCTTCAACTGACCCCTCTTGATCCAACGGCTAAGATCTCGCCACCGTTGCACTTACGTCGCGCCACGTAAGCACAACGGTGGAGGGGCATTTGTTCCCCCAATCTGACCAAGGCTCATTTGAATTTTGAAAATTCAAATTTTCTGAAGCAACGCTTCAAATTCCGTGCGTTGCGCAATGCGCAAGCGGTCCACAGTGCGACACGTGTCTGCGCAGTTGCGCAAGCGCACCGCTGCGCGACACGTGTCTGCGCAGTTGCGCAAGCACTGTTGCGCAAGTGCACAACTGCGCGACACGTGTCTGCGCAGTTGCGCAAGCACTGTTGCGCAAGCCTTCCACTGCGCGACACGTGTCATTCATTGGGGAGTTGCGCAGAAACAGAATGAAAATTTAATAAAATCTTTTCTGTTCTTTCCAAAACCAGAAGATTTTCTTCTGCCTTTGGATCAAAGATCCAGCGGTGGGAAAATTCCCAAAATCACTCAGAAAAGATCTTGTTAACAAATTTAACAAATTTGTGAGCACTATAAATAGGACCCCAGACCTCATTCGATAGGCATGAACTTCAATAATCGACTTCTAGCCAAAAAAAAGAAGAAAAGAGAACTCTTGGAGATTATTCAAGAACAAAAAAAAGAAGAAAGGTAAAAACCCTTTTTTTTAAGAGAAAAATCTCTGAAGAACAAAGGATTTAAAAAAAAGGGGAAATAAATGAAAATAAATAAATAGTGCCTTGCACTTGTTGTGAACCCTTGGTTCTGTGAAATCAGGAAAAACAAGAAGAAAAACTTGTTTTCCTTTGATCCAAATTTAGATCAAAAGTGCTATGCACTTTTGTTCTTAAATCTGAAAAATTCTTGATGTTCTGCACAAATGCAACCCATTATTTAAAAGGGCCTGGCCCAAATCAAATTGCAAAATAATAAAGGGGCAGAGCCCTGTTTGGATTGATTTTCTAGTTAGCAAAGCCCAAAAAAAAAAAAAATTGGACTTAACCCAATCCTGGCTGTAAATCCTTAAATTAAATTGATTGAGCAAAATGGCTCTCCTAAACCAATTCACGACCGGTTCGAGGGTACATCTCCGAACTCCTTTGACATCCCTCGTTGTAATTCCTCAACGACGTCAAAGAGGTGACGGGTCCCAACGACCACACATCTAAATGGACCGAAACGTCCCTAAACTAATATCGGACCGAAACGTCCCTAAACTAATATCGGACCGAGACGTCCCTAAACTAATGATGGACCACTACGTCCCTAAACTGGCGTTGGACCGAAACGTCCCTAAACTAATGACGGACCACTACGTCCTTAAACTGGCAACAGACCGAGATGTCCCTAAACTAATAATGGACCACTACGTCCCTAAACTAGAACAATAGAGCCAATCGCTCTTTTGCTGGATCTAAACGGTCCCGTTTAAGTTGATCTTAGCCCCAAACACGGCTAACGTATCCTTAAACATTCAAATGAACTATAAAACTCGAAATAAACTCTAGTCCTAGGGTACATCTCTGAACTCCTCTGACATTTATCGTTGTGATCCTTCAACGACGTCAGAGAGGTGACGGGTCCCGACGGCCATAAATTAAATAGATCACTACGTCTAGTTAATCTTAGTCCAAAACAGGACTAACGTATCCTTGATGAACGTTTAAGTTGATCTTAGCCGCAGCGCGACTAATGCATCCTTAAACTAAAAACACCAAACCCAAATCTAAGTAAATACGGATTTGGACTAATCCACGTCCTACGGGCGACGGCATTACTCAGTCTCCGTATACAATCCACGGGCAACCACAAACAAAACAAACACACACGACACGAAGTGAAATTCTGGAGAAGAAGAAAGTTGTTACCGCGATGCGGTAGCGTAATTAACTGCAGGGGCTTGCGCCTGCAGGGAAGAGCGTCCCCACAATCAGAAACCCCTCAAGCGAGGGGGAATCTGATGAAGTCTGCTACATCGGCCGCATCCGTCTAAACCTCCGATACACGGTGCCATAAATCAACTTGGCATCTTCGGAGAGGTAGACGGATAAAACCAAATAGCATCTGCCCCGAATCCCAGCGCCAGGACCAAGCAGTTCTGTGCGGCCGTCTTTCGGAAGGGAACAATCATCTCTACCGAAAATATAAGTCCTATTTTTCATTCCTATCTCACATTAAAAACCCCAATCATATACCCCTACGTGTGTGTATGTATCACCCCTACACTTAGAAATTCAATTCAAACTATCATACTCTTGTCCATCGTCCAAAGTACTTTTAGTTGGTGAATTTTAGATGAAATTGCTCACACATCTTTCATGCGACCGTTAATATTTCTTGAGGTGCTAATGACCGATTACAAAATGTGCTTGCGCATTTAGGCGTAATTTCTCGTCTTGTAATACCTGAGGCTTAGCAATGACTCCCAAACTAGTTGGTCTAAGGCACTAGGTGATAAAGCACCCTCGCTATATTTTTTTTTATTTATGCAGCCTTAAGTAATTACAAAACCTGTGTTCATTTTTTTTATCTCTTTATTCACACTTGTACTTTTATTTTATTTTCCTTCATACTAACGATTTTAGACAAGAACATTTCAAGGTATCCTCTACTATCCCAAGTTTCAAGGTGCGTGTATGTGCAAGTTGTAGGGTATATATTTTCAGAATTTAGACTTAAGGTTCGAAATTATTTTTCAGAGTTCCACTTCACATAAAAATTTCAATACTCTTCCCTTATTTTGACTTAGCCCAAGAACTGAACTCAAAATTTGCCTATTTCTAAATAAACTATAAGGACATATATTTTCTACAGTTAAACTTTAAGAAATGTTATTTTTAAGGTTTTTAACTTACTAAGTTTAGGATCTAGTTTTTCCTAACTAGTCAACCGTCATGTTGAACTTAAGTCAAATATGGACAAAATTGAACTTTTCAATTTTTATAATTTTTATTTTATTTTTTTGTTTTTTATGGATTTTAAAATAAGTATGAAATTGCAAAAATATACACATGAATGCGAAGGAAGAAAGTTTACCGAGCATACCTCCAAACTTAAACTTGACAGTGCCCTCACTGTCATGCCACACCAAGAGGGTCAAAATTGTCGGCACTCCCCTGTTTATCTTTTTTTTTATAATTTTATTAACAAAAAAGGAAAACAAAATATGTATACACAAAAAGGTCCCCCCAAACTTAAGTGAAACAGTGTTTCCACTGTTGAAGTAAAGTTCAGAGTTAGGGAGGAGAAAAAACACAGTATCAAGCTATACAAGGCCTTACACAAGCCAAAGGTTAGCACCAACCATTCAAAATTTTTATCGTTATAATGGTGTGTTTGGTGAAAGAATGGAGTGTAGAGAAAAGAAATGAGAAACACACGAGGCCATGTGGAGATAGAAGCAGTATACAGTCTCGGTGGAGGAGAAGAATGGTGGAAGGGAAAAAGAAATGGTGGTGGTTCGACTTCTTTAGGTGGGGGTTGATTAATCATAAAATCCGTGTTGTCTAGGAATGCAAGTCCGTCAGCAAAAAGTTTTTCAAAACTCTCATCGATATAATTGAACATTTTGATGTCAGTAAGTTTTGTGCCAGAATTTATCATACTTGATTTGTCAAAAATTATGGAGGTAGGAGACTCGAAAAACTCATCTACCTCATTTTCAAAAGTATCCAAATCAAGTTGGCTTTCTGTAATGATGAAACTTGAATTATCGGATTGTGATTCATCAACACTCACTGAAATTATAGGAAGAATAGAAGAAGAACCAGAGAAAGTGGGAGAAAAAAGTGGAATACGAACTTGAGGGTGCAAATGGAGTGTATAAATTAGCACAAATTGTGATGACTGATGTGTAAAAAGCGATTGTGCTAATCTATCAACCTGTCGAGAAATGGGGTTAAATCCCTCAAGATTCGCGAGAAAACATGGGTACGTCGAACTTGGTAAACCAGACATTGAAAATGAAAGGGATACGGTTTCTTGCGCGGTCGGAACGACAGAAAGGATGAAGGGGATTGATTTAGGAAGTGTAACAGTTAAAGGTTCAGGAGGATGAATTGGAAAATCCGACTCATTAAACAAAACTGGCTCATCCTCAATACTATCCTCAATACTCTCCTCAAAATTTAGCTTATCCATGCAATTCTCATCAAATTCAAGACGCATATGAAGTTCGGGAGAAACATTTAATGTCTCGGGATGATGAATTGGAAAGAAAAACTCATCCAAATTTATGGGTTCATCATCCAAAATATTCCCAGCGTCAATATCTTCAATCAAGTGAAAATTAAATTTCTCAGACACCTCATCAAAAGTATGGATATTAATCAATTCAGGTTCTAGAGTGGAGGTGTAGAGGTCAAAAGGATTGGTGGTGATTTCACTCGAAAGGGACTTTCACAATCAGGTAAATCAAACACTACAAAGTCGCACAACTCATTAGACGTTTTATCTTCAACTGGTGAATCATTTGGAACACTTGATAGACATTCAAAACCGGAGTTATGGGATTCAATTGGGGATGTGTAGGTTTGAGTTGGAAGTGTGTACAGCTCACTCTCACCACTCAAATTCTCAATCTGTCCAATCGCCTCATCATACATTGGAAAATTTGGAGCTAGTTGGAAACTAGCTACCAGGTCACTAGGTTGTATAAGGGCGGCCATGGACGCATTCAAATCCTTAATCTGTTGTCTTGACGCTACCATAAAATCTTCCAACGACTGTTCCAAACTAGACATGGGTTGTGAAGGGGTTTCGGTAAAAGATTCAAAGTTGTTTGGATACTGGAAACTTCCAAATGGTTGTGTAGAAGCAATGTCTAGGGAATGTGCGAAAGTCGGGTAGGACTGGTAGGAATTGAATGGTTGGACAGGAGTAGGATCAACATTTGGATAAAAAGGTGAATGGAATTGTTGATCCCAAGAACTGGAAGTGTTGAAAGGAGTGAAAGATTGGCTACGAGATTGTTCAATATGTTCAGCAATAGACAAAGGTTTCGGAGTTACCACCAGACTCTCAAAAGGGGTATCAATGTAAGAAGGTGGTGAAGGTTGAAACGGTTGATACAAAGTGGATTGTGGAGTCCAACTGTTTCTCCTAGACGCGTTTATTCGATCTTTCAAATAAATTTTGGGCATGGAGGGGTCGTCCGAAATTCGACCAAAACAATGCGCGTAGGAAGTAATGTCTGGTTGAGGGCACCAAAGTTCGGCAAGAGTTTTGCGAGGTGGGGTACCCATGATGTGAGAAAGGAGAAGAATGTGATGATTTTTTTTATTTTTTTAAGTTTTTTTTATTTTAAAAAAAATTGTCTGTTTTTGGAGTTTTGAAATTTTTGAAAGTGTTTTTTTAGAAAGAGTTTTGCAAAAAATTGTACGGAACTACGGTACAATTTCAAACAATCACAATTTATACATGTATAATCAAGCCTAGAGCTAGGGTCTCCTAAGTCAACTAGACTGCTCTTAACTGTTCCAAAGGACAAGTTGTGAGATATCCCTCAAATCGCCTCTTCACTGCCAATTGTGGTGCCTCTTGGTAGCTAGCCGGTTGATGCACATAAAGAATAGAATATACCGCAATCAAGATGGTGTCTCTTGGTAGCTAGCCGGTTGAGTACGGGTCGGTCCACAGGGAGATGGATTCCTTTTCTTTATGTTCTAACGAGTTAAGCCCAAAAAATTGGTGGTTTTGTTGTAGATCTATGAATGAGAATAAATTGATAAAAAGGCTTGCTAGGGTTAGGATTAGGTTAGTTCGAAAAAGGGATTCTTCTCGCTTCTATCAATGCCCTGATTAAGAATTTAGGTGTTAGGGTAATAGTCAACAAAGCGGATTAGCACGACTAAGATGATTTACATGGAGGTTAGGGCTAAGAGTTAAGAAAGGACGGACAAGGGAATCACCGCTATCTCGTAGGATAGGGTGCCGTGGTGAGCGGTGTGTGGTTGATTTAAATAGAGTCCTAATAAAAAATTATATGGGCAAAGAAAGGAGGGGGAGAGATTTCCTTCTCTCAAACCTTCCTTCTCCTAACCCTGACAAGCGAGGAATTACTCACTCATTAGGAAGATGACAAAAGAATTCATTTTTATAATTTTCATTTTAAAAGACTATCTAATTTGCAGATAATAAAAGACAGATAAAAAAATTGCACGAATTAAATTCGGATAACAAAAAGAATGCAAAAATAAAAATACCTTTGTTGATGATCTCTTGACGATTACAATGGAATGAAAATTTTAAACTAGAAAATAAAAAGAGACATGCTCCAAAAAAGAGCTGTAGGCTTCCTATTTATAGATAGGAGAACCCTAGGGTTTACATCTGATCCATATCTAAAATTACAAAACTACCCCAAAGACCGAGTCAAAGCACCGACACCCCACCGACACGTGCATTGCACGGCCGTGGATCCGCGGCCATTTGGTGGGCTCATGGGCTCTTCTTTTCTGGGTTGCTTTATGTTGCTGTTTCCTTCTATTTTTTTCTCTTGGTTCTTCAGAATCTTTTCTACTTTCTTCCAGATTTCCAACAGTGCAGAATTTGTGGACTTTTACCGTAAGCTTCGTTTTGAAGTCTTGTATCTTGTGCTGCCCTTGAACTGTCTTGTGCATGGAACTGTTTACTGTTCTTCGTTTGTTCCCTAAACTGGTAGGCGGCATTATACAGATTCGTTTATTTGTTGGTCGTAGTCTCACATTTGTAGCGTCTTTTCACCATTTTCACTGTATTGTTCTGAGAACATGTATTTAGCAGACATGGATCAAAAGCACCTATTTATTTGCATTATGATTAAGAATGGGGAATAAAATAATGCAAAATTCTAATATGAACAGGTTCCTGGTCCGCTTGAAGTTGCAGATGATTCCTTTTGGTCTATCCGTCCTTGTACTCTTGTTTTTTTCTTCTTTTTGTTGCCTCGGGAATTTTGTAGGCCTCCGGGCATTTTGAAAGGCTGGGGAGCCCACAATACCCTTGTAAAGACCTTTTGCTTTAAGAATAAATATTTTTGTTTTTGTAGTAGTGTTTGTGCTTGTATTTTCCTTTGTCGGTAAACAGTCGTATTTGCGCAGTACCGCCTTCATTTTATGTCGGCTCTTTGTCTAGCGATCACACATCGAGTTGAATCTGTTCGTTTGCCGAGTGTGCAAAGACCGACGGGGGGACGGTATCTCCATGGCCCCGAAGTTGAGGTGGAGATCGCTTAGACGTAGAACCGGATGCCTCTTAGTGAGTTCATGTTCCTTAGCGTGGAAGGCTCGGAGAGGTATGTTGATGATAGACCGAGCAGGGTAGTTGCCCAGGGCCTCTAGGCGAGGGCTTCGATCGCTGGAGTTATAAGGTAGTGAATTGGCAGCCGGGGATAGCCGAGCAGGGTAGCCGCTTAGATCCCTCATGCGAGGGCTTTTGTTCCTTAGCGCGGGAGGGGCCGTGAGAGGCCTACTAAGGACGTAGCCGAGAAGGGTAGCTGCTCGGTGCCTCTTGGTGAGGGCTTTGATCCTTGGGGTGTTGAGATAGGGAGGTACCAGCCAGGGATAACCGAGCAAGGGTGGGCTCGGTTACTTCTTGCGAGGGCTTTTGATCCTTAGCGCGGGAGGGGCCGTAAGTGGCCTACTAAGGATGGCCGAGTAGGGTTACTACCCGGTGCCTCTTGGCGAGGGTTTTGATCCTTAGCGTGGGAGGGGCCGATAATGGCCTACTAAGGATGGGGCCGAGCATGGTAGCTGCTCGGTGCCTCTTGGCGAGGGCTTTGATCCTTAGGGCGGGAGGAGCCGTGAGTGGCCTACTAAGGACGAGGCCGAGCAGGGTAGCTGCTCGGTGCCTCTTGGAGAGGGCTTTGATCCTTGGTTTGTTAGGGTAGGGATCTATCGGCCAGGGATAACCGAGCAAGGGCGGGCTCGGTTGCCTCTTGCGAGGGCTTTGATCCTTAAGGATGGGCTGAGCAGGGTTACTGCCCGGTGCCTCTTGGCGAGGGCTTTGATCCCTGGTTTGTTGGGGTAGGGAGCTACCAGCCAGGGATAACCGAGAGAGGGCGGGCCCGGTTGCTTCTTGACGAGGTCTTTGATCCCTGGTTTGTTAGTGTAGGGAGCTACCAGCCAGGGATAACCGAGCAAGGGCGGGCCGGGTTGCCTCTTTCGAGGGCTTTTCATCCTTAGCGCGGGAGGGGCCGTAAGTGGCCTACTAAGGATGGCCAAGCAGGGTTACTGCCCGGTGCCTCTTGGCGAGGGCTTTTTGTCCTTAAGGATGGCCGAGCAGGGTTGCTGCCCGGTGCCTCTTGGCGAGGGCTTTGATCCCTGGCGTTATGGGGTAAGGAAGCTACCAGCCAGGGATAACCGAGCAGGGTAGCTGCAGGGCTACCTCTTGGTGAGGGCTTCGATCCCTGGCGTTGTGGGGTAGGGAAGCTACCAGCCAGGGATAGCCGAGCAGGGAGCTGCAGGGCTGCCTCTTGGTGAGGGCTTCGATCCTTGGCGTTATGGGGTAGGGAAGCTACCAGCCAGGGATAGCCGAGCAGGGTAGCTGCAGGGCTGCCTCTTGGTTAGGGCTTCGATCCTTGGCATTAGAGGGGCCATGGGAGGCCTGCCAAGGATGAACCAAGCAGTGAAGCTACTCGGTTGCCTCTTAGTGAGGGCTTAGATCCCTGGCGTTGTGGGGTAGGTGAGCTACCGGCCAGGGATAGCCGAGCAGGGTAGCTGCAGGGCTGCCTCTTGGTGAGGGGTTCGATCCTTGGTGCTGGAGGGGCCGTGGGAGGCCTGCCAAGGATGAACCAAGCAGTGAAGCTGCTCGGTTGCCTCTTAGTGAGGGCTTAGATCCCTGGCGTTGTGGGGTAGGCGAGCTGCCGGCCAGGGATATCCGAGCAGGGTAGCTGCAGGGCTGCCTCTTGGTGAGGGATTCGATCCTTGGCGCTGGAGGGGCCGTGGGAGGCCTGCCAAGGATGAACCAAGCAGTGAAGCTGCTCGGTTGCCTCTCAGTGAGGGCTAGATCCCTGGCGTTGTGGGGTAGGGAAGTTGCCGGCCAGGGATAGCCGAGCAGGGTAGCTGCAGGGCTGCCTCTTGGTGAGGGCTTCGATCCTTGGCACTGGAGGGGCCGTGGGAGGCCTGCCAAGGATGAACCAAGCAGTGAAGCTGCTCGGTTGCCTCTTAGTGAGGGCTTAGATCCCTGGCGTTGTAGGGTAGGTGAGTTACCGGCTAGGGATAGCCGAGCAGGGTAGCTACTGGGCTGCTCTTCGTGAGGGCTTTAGGAGGATGGATAGTCCCAGTGACACGTTCCACGAACGCGTGGAGGAGGCAAAGCGCCAGAGCCGCGTCGTTTCGATTTCGCATCGAGCGGCATGATGTTTGCAGTGTGGCGGCACAGTTGCGGGTGACCGTTGAACTTCTGGGGCATTGTGGGCTATAAAATGGAGAGGTTGTTGATGACTCCTTTCCTCACACCCAAAACGCAAGAATGGAGGACTTCCCTTTCACCATCCCCGATATCCTAAGCTTCGAGGACGTGTATCTCTACGATCAGTACTGTACTGATGACACGGTGCAGTTGGTGATAGGCTGGATCAAGGATCATTTTGGTCGATTGCTCCCCCGGTGCTCTTCCCTACTTTAGGTGTTGATGTACTCCATCTGGAGGTCACCGGGGCTCTACAACCCCTTATCCGAGCAGCTAAAAGACGAGGCCATTGGCAAGCTGAGGTCTCTGAGGCATTTCAGCCCGATCTCTGCGAGCCGGCTAAATCTCTCGGAGGCACTCGTTCTTGAGTGCTACCACTTGAGGCTCGATGCCGACGTTAGCGGGGGTCATCGAAGGGAGAGGTTAGATGCCGAGAGGGCTCGGCTGGCGGAAATATCCTCAGAGTACCACGAAAAGTGCTCTATGTACCTCAGAGTACCACGAACAGCTTCTCGGTGCCTCTTGAATGAATAAGATTCTTTTTCTTTTCTGTAATGCTTTATTGATCCCTTTATTATATAAACAAAAGATCTCAAGAAAGATGTACATTGCTCTGAAAAGAAAATACATACTAGTATACGTTCTTATTCATGCAGCTTGAGCCCCCCGGATGTCTGTTGGCATCTATACCCGGCATAGGGTACCGAGCTTCGTGGGTACCAGACGTATCCTCCGCTGACACTACCATGATCTAGCTGATGGTCAGCTCGGCTGGAGGAGGACGCTGCTCCTGCTCGCAGTCAGCTTGCCGCTTGTCCATCAGGTACGTTGCTAGGTGCCCCGAACGGATGAGCTCCTCGATGTAGTCTCAGAGCTGCTTACAACTCTCCGTGGAGTGGCCTAGCGACCTGTGGAACCCGCAGTAAGGGCCCCGGGTTCGCTTTGAGGCCATTCACGGGATCAGGGGGAGCTTGAAGAACCCCTCGCCCTTAGCCTCTTCTAGTAGCACTGCTTGGGAGACATTGAGCGGTGTATACTCCTGGAACTTTGGGAGATATGGCTTTTGCCGTTCAGGTCCCTTTCTCTCTTCTGTTGCCCTCTTCTTCTGGTCGGTTTGCTCTGCCCGGGGGAGATTTGCGCTTACCTCGGATTCGAGCTGGACTTCGCGCTCGGTCCAGGCCTTTACCTCGGCCATGGTCTTAGGTTGCGCTAGTGCAAAGGAGCGTAACCACTCCTTGTGCCTAAGACCAGACCTTAGTGCCATGATGACTCTCTCATCCCGGTGCTCGGGAACCTCGAGAAGGGCGTTGTAGAAGCGGGTGACGTATGCTTTGAACGTCTCTTTGTCCTCACTCTTGATCATGAAGAGGTGGTCGACGGTACGTTTTTACCGCCTGTTCCCAACGAAGTGGACGAGGAATTGGGTGGCCAGCTCATCAAAAGTTGAGATCGAGTGCGGCTCGAGTCCTCGGAACCAGTCTCGCCCGGAGCGGATGAGAGTGGCCAGGAAAGACCGGCACTGGGCGGCGTCTGAGTTGTCTTGGAAGCTCATCCCTGCGTGGAATGCATCCAAATGGTCCTTCGGGTTAGACTTGCCGTCGAAGAGGGAGACCTTTGGTGGCTTGTTGCGAGAGGAGACGTGGACAACGAGCAGCTCCTCGGTGAATGGTTTGGTGAGCGAGTCGGCGGCGTACTTAGCCCCGTCTCTTGAACGGTGAACCTCCCGATGCAGACCCTTGATCTTCTTCTCGAGGGCGTCGAGTCGGCCGTGGTACCATAACGACTCGGCACATTCTGATCCCAGGCCTCTGCTGTTGGAGGCCTGCGTCTGGCCTCGGCCCCGGTTCCTCTCAATGAGGTTCCTTAGATCCCCTGGTGAGGTAGTCTTCGAGCCGTCGTTGTGAGTCTCGTCCACGCGACCCCGTCGAGGGAAGGGGTGTCGGTCAGGCCTGGCAACAGGCAAGCCGACAGACATCTCCTCGGGAGGGACAGGTGCGCGAAGGATCCCGGGATGAGGCGCTCTGGAGATGGACCTCGGCGTTGAACTGTGAGGCACCCAGCGCGACTCAGAACGTATTGGCCCGGGAGATCTGCGGTCATGGGAGGTAGCGACGCGGTGGTCAGCAGTGCCGACACGGACAGAGTCTTCTCTTCCCATGTAGGGGTCCCAGTCCCGAGGCGGGGGAGAGGCGACCTGGGGATCTTGCCCTGCCGTTTGGACGCGGATGAGAACTTCCACGAAGGACGCGAGTCGGTCTATTCGGCCGGCAAGGGCGCTCATGGCATTCGGCGGAGGAGGCTCGTCCGTGCCTCCGTTGAGGGGGAGGCGGCGGCTAGTGCTTGGATCTTCATGATGATCGCTCGCCATTGGATTGAAATCGGAAAGTGAACTTTTGTTTTTGTGGAATCAAGGATTTCCTACAGACGGCGCTTGCTGGCACGACCTAGATCTCGCTAAGATGTTACCTTCCGTTGATCTGCTGATGGCAACTATGGGTGGCTGAGATTGGATCTGGAGGCTGTCGCTCCTGAAGCGTGTGGATCTCAATGGGTTTGAGGTTGTGGTTGCCGAGCTACCTGCAAGGAAGTACCGGGGTGGTTGTACCACCGAGGACCCTCCGACGGTCAAGTTAGACTAGAGATCCGAGCAGAGTAACGGTTTAGTGGACTAAAAATGGCTTACTTGAACCGTATGTAGAAGGGGTTTATATAGAGGTGGGAGCAGGCAAGGCAGGCGCGAGAATCACGCTGGCAGTTACGCTCCCGACGTCACATCCGCGTGATGAGAGGGATCTCCCATTAATGGCGAGATAGGCTTGTTAATAGGGGATCTTGATGGCGTGGAACGTGGGATGTGGCTGGCGGATATCTCGTGCATGGCGAGATTCGCAGGATGGAGGTTGCACCTGTGAGCGGTGCCGTTGGTCGGTTGATGAGACCGAGGAAGATGATCTCGGCAGGAGAGCTCGCGGACGAGCGGGAGAGCTGAGGTATCTTGGTTCTGTGTTAGCCCGGAGTCGAGCTGGTAGGCCGAGAAGACCAATTGTGCAGGGGCTCGGAGGTGAGCCAGTGTTTGCTTGTAGGACGGGCACATGAATGGTCTGGTCGGCCACTGTAGGTCCTTTCTTGTGAGCCTTGGGACACGTCATCTTCCACGTGTCATGATCTGGGAGATCACCAATATCGAGCATCATCAATTAGAGATGTCAGATAATAACAATTAACTCTTTGTAGCATATAAATTAATAAATGATATCTTATCAATATAACCAAGCTCATTTAAGAGTATATGCAATACTTTTAAAAAATATTATTTTCATGCAAAGAAGTGTTCTCCGCCGAACACAGAGAAGCAACCGCGTATGTTCGTCTTGCCTGAATTTGGGGGCAGATGCTATTTGGTTTTATCCGTCCACCTCTCTGAAGATGCCAAGTTGATTTATGGCACCGTATATCAAAGGTTTAGACGGATGTGGCCGTTGTAGCAGACTTCGTCAGATTCCCCCTCGCTTGAGGGGGTTTTTTGATTGTGGGGACGCTCTTCCCTGCAGGCGCAAGCCCCTGCAGTTAATTACGCTACCGCATCGCGGCAACAACTTTCTCCTTCTCCAGATGGTCACTTCGTGTCGTGTATGTTTATTTTATTTTTTGTTGCTCGTGGATTGTATACGGAGACTAATTTATGTTGTCGCCCGTAGGACGTGAATTAGTCCAAATCCGTAATTTCTTAGATTTGGGTTTGGGTTGGGTTTAAGGATCGTTAATCCCATTTGAGACTAAGATCAACTTAAACATTTGTTAAGGATACGATAGTCTAATTTTAGACTAAGATCAACTTAACAATTTGTTAAGGATACGTTAGTCTAATTTTAGACTAAGATATACTTAACAGGATTATTTAAATCCAACAAAAGAGCATTTGGGCTCCATTGTTTTAGTTTAGGGACTTTGCGGTCCAGTTTAAAGACGTCATAGTCTGTAAAGTTTAAGGACATCATAGTCCATGAGTTTAAGGACCCCACAGTCCGTAAAGTTTAAGAACATCATAGTCCATGAGTTTAAGGACCCTACAGTCCGTGGAATGTCTGGTTTTCGGGATCCGTCGTCTCTCTGAAGATGTTGAAGGAATGATAAATATCATAGGAGTGAAGAGATGTACCCTTGAACTAATATTGGTTGGGAGATCTGTAGTCCAATTTGGGACTAAGATTAAAAATTTATGAGTATATGGGCTCAATTAATCTAAATGAGGGTTTTGTGGGCACTTTGGGCTCGGCCCACTTAGTTAAAAATATTGAACATTTAGCAATGCTGAGCATTAGTTTGGATTCTGACAGCCTTTTTGTCTTTTATTGGGTGCTGAGCACTTATTATAGCTCTGGGGCTTTGTTATTTAAAGAACAATTTATGTTCATTTAGCGCATACATGAGAAGCATATGGCACACTTGGCGTTGAGCGCCAGTCAATGAGCGCATTGCGTTTCTAGTGAAGTAGCGCACAGTGAGGAGCACGTGGCGCGCTTGGCGCTGAGCGCATTGTGCTTCTGGTGAAGTAGCGCACACGTGAGGAGCACGTGGCGCGCTTGACGCTGAGCGCCAGACAATGAGCGCATTGCGCTTCTGGTGAAGTAGCGCACACGTGAGGAGCACGTGGCGCGCTTGGCGCTGAGCGCCAGACAATGAACGCACTGCGCTTCAGGTGAAGTTTGGAGCGCTAAGGCTCTACAACGCTATGTGTTAATTTTGGAGCGCTGAAGGGCTTCTGTAAATTGGGAGCGCTAAGGCTCTGCAGCGCTATGCGTTAATTTTGGAGCGCTATGGCTCTGCAGTACTGTGCACCAGATTTGGAGCGCTGATCGCTAGATTTAATTAGAGCGCTAAGACTCTTTTTAGGCGGCTTTGCGCTCTGAGAATTAAGTTCTCTCTTATAATAGACTTTGTCTCATGGATTTAAGAACAAAGTTCTTACTTTATAGGAGATGTTTTCAATCTCTTATGTTTTGGTGAAAAGGCTTTGCCTTTATGGATCTATGATCCTAAGAGAATTGAATTATTCTCCCCCTTTTATAATGAGATATTATAATCTCTGAAAGACAATTTGTCTTATAGATCTATGATCTGAAGAATATTAAGTTCTTCCCCTTATTTTTTATGATGAGATACTTTGATCTCTGTTGTGAAAGATCTTGGTCTTATAAATCTATGATCTTAGGAAAAGAAGTAAAATCTTCTTTTATATGAGATGATTTCATCTCTCTGTTCTCTTTTTACCTTGAAGAAAATCTTCTTCTTCTGAGAGCTTGCTCTTTGTCTTTGAAATTTCTCAAAGTTTAGGGTGGGGGGTTCCTCTATATGAGACTTGAAGTCTTGGGTCCTTTATATAGGGCAAGTTGATTTGTTGAATCAGTTAAAGAGATCTTTTCACCAATTGATTTGGGGATTTCCCACCATTGGATCTTTGATCCTAAGGCTTCTGATTTACAGAAGGCAATCTTCTTGTTTTTAACAAGATTGGGAAATCTTTCCCCACACAGAATTTATTCTGTATTTTAGTGATTCTTAATCGTCATTGGATCATTGATCCGACGGTGCTCCAATTTACAGAGCAAAATCTTTTTGTTTGGAAAGATTCTGAAAATTTTTTTCTCAACAGAAATTTATTCTGGTAAATTGATGATTTTTAATCATATTCGTTGGATCGCTGATCCAATGTTTGAGAACATTTAGTTCCAGCGCTAGCGCTCTCGTGCTTTGCACGTGGTGCGCTGCTTAGAGTGCAGCGTACTTAGCGCTAGCGCTTACGTGCTTTGCACGTGGGCATTGCTTCAGAGCGCTGGCGCTCTTAGCGCGAGCGCGCCCGTGTGAGCACTGCTTGCTGGCGCTTCTATGAAGTGCTTCTTCATTTCAAATTTTGAAAATTTGAACAGAGCTTTGCTCTGCTTGGGGGAAATAAATGCCCCACCACCGTTGCGCTCACGTGGCTCACACATGAGTGCAGCGGTGGCAGCATCTCTGCCATTGGATCAACTTAGAAGTTGAAACGGCTCTCAGTGCCTATAAATAGGACCCTTGGCCCTTTGAGATGATCTCTATTCATCTTCTTACTTTTTTCGGAGAATTATTTCTCATTCAGAGCACAGCTCTTCGTCTTAAGAGTTTTCTTAGGGACAAAACTCTATCAAAAATTTAGGTAAAGATTAAATCTTTCTAGGGTTTCACCCATTAACAGAGGTTTTCTCTTCTCAAATCATATAGATTTTTGGGTTTCTCAATAGAGCTTTGCTCTTCATAGATTTAAAGAGATCTTTCTTAGGGTTTCTTAACCCATTAACAGAGCTTTCCTCTTTTCAAGTCATATAGATTTGTTAATCTTTCATGAAAACTCTTAGAGTTTGTTCATAGATCTTGAAGATCTCGGAATTTTTGATTCATTAAAAAGCTTTGCTTTAAATTTTTTGATGGGTTATTCCATCATTTTACAGAGCACGGCTCTTCAAGATTTTTGAGGAATTTTATTCCTTTCATCATCAGAGTTGACAGATGTCACTCTGTTGTAGAGCGCTGCTCTCAATGGGAGATTTACTCCTTGGCCCGAGGGATCCTCATTAAATGAGAATCCTTTGAGGATTTCCTCGTTTAATGACAGTCTCATCAAATGATGAGACTGTTTTATTAATGATGAGTTATCATCTAGATTGTGTGGGTCCCCTTTAGCCCCCTTTTTACTGCATTGCAGTGTGGTACGGTTTTAAAGTACCAAGTACCGAACTTGACTTGTAGCATTGATGGCTAACTTTGTTCTTTTCTGTGCAGGTACTATGTCTTTCGATACTTCGTTTCCCTTTGTCCGTTCAGAAGGAGGATCCCCTACAGCGCCAGTGGATAGGGAAGTCTTCGCATTGATAAAAGATTAGGACCCAGAAAACAAAAATCTTCATTTATGGGGAATATGGTACAACCATATTATCAGGGGCCGACGGAGCTTTTCTTGCGCAACACCTTCGGAGCCTATCTCGACGATCCCTTATGCAGATGCACCCCCTGTGAACTATGCCGTGGAGGTGGTTAATTGAACTTCAGAGGGTTGCCTTCAGCCCTCTATGGCTGCAATACCTGTACAGCCGCCCATGGCTTTGGATATTCTAGGGCGGCATATATGCCAGGGTGAGTCGCGCCCTTGGGGACAGCCATACAACATAGGCTTGACTCCCCGTCACTCAGCTGGATATCTAAAGTAGGCCCGATACATCTTATCGGCAAAGAAGTCAGAGCTGCCGAGGCTCGGGTTGTACCCCGCGATCTATGCTTCTCTGTTCCAGTATTCCACACCTCCAGCATGGTGGGTCAAAGCCTTTTTGGAACAATGGAACGTTCCAACTCATACCTTCCTTATGCTAGATCGGGAAGTTTCCATCTCTTTAGAGGAGTTTGCTGATATCTTCGGCTTTCCTGTCAGAGGGGAGCATTATGAGGAGATCTTGCCCCCTGACGAGTATATTTTCTCTACCCGACTGGTGATGGCGGGTCTAACTCCAAAGAATGCCATTCAACACTGTTTCCCCAGCTTGATCAAGGTGCTAAACATTTATGAGGGCCTATTTCTTGAATCTGGAAGCCATAGGGTTAGCTTTGCGGACTTCATCGCCCGTTTTCTCCGCCCAGAAGCTTTATCGCGACATGGTGAAAGGTTTGCCAAAATTGATGACCCTTTCGGTTTTGGCTTGGATATGTGGCCTATAACGGAAGCCGATCAAAAGAGTTTCTTCCTTCCAAACGTCGCTGTCGTCCCCTTTTCAGAAATCGCCGCTCAGGACATCGATGAAGAAGCATTCTTTCTGGGTTCTTCAGTTTGTGGTTAAGCTGGTTCGCGCTTCCCATGCACCCTCGCTACATGAGGTCGTCTGTCTTCTACCCAGCTCATCGGATGGTTGAAGGGAGACATGTTGCTGTTGGGATTGCCGGGCTGGCTCATTTGTATCACGGCTTTAGCTTGGCGGCCGATACTACTGAACCGGGGGTGCAGCCTGTGAACTTCCCGATGCATTATTTTACTTTATGGCTCGAGCTGCATGTGCTCGGTGCTTTTGGAATGCACAAGTAGCCCCATTTCTATGAAACTTGCAATTTTCCACGGATCATGCAGCTGGTCGATGCTTCCACTGTGGAGACAAGTCAGCGAGAGGCCCGGGGTGTGATTCTTCGCCCGCGTACAGTCAGGGACGGCATGACCTTTGTTGATAAGGTCATGACTATCGGTAAGGAATCCGCTAAGACGGTGCAGCCGCTGCGGGACACCTTTAAGGACGGAGCTTCTACCTTGAAAGCTCGGGAGATTCTCCATTTGTACTCGATAAGGCCGGGCTACTTAGTGTTCAGGCAGAACGACTCGGCTTTGTTCATGAGATATAACCCCCACCGTTTTGCTCAGCAATCATGTTATAATCAGGGCATCCCGCTCGAGGCATTCTTGGCGGAATCGGTTAATACTGAAGAGGGCATCCGGAGCGCTTTGCACCACTTCATGCCCCTAAACACAGGGTCCAATTTCTTTATCAGTGAGCCGAGTTGTGTTCCGAAAGCCCTAAACTTATATGTGGCGTGGTATCAACACGTGATGGGTGCTGTTATCAAGTAGAAGAAGCGACTGTTGCTTGATCCTAAGGGTGCAGCCCTGGCTGGTAATCCGACCGTTCCCTTGAAGCAACGGACCGTCGTTCATCCTCCTTTGAGAGAGGTTGCTGCGGTTGTGGTACCACGTGAGATGCCCGAGCAGACGCTACCCCGTGCTCCTGTCGAAGTGGCCGCTGTGGCGTCTCCTGAGTCCGGAGTGGGTATGAAAATCGCCGCCCAAAGTTGCCCACCAAGCGCAAGCTTGTGTTATCGGCTACCGGCGCTCGTCAGAAGAAAAAGAATTCTATACTTTTTGCGGACGTTGTATTTGGACAAGAGCCCCATGCTCCTTAAGCGATGGCTTGAGTGAATACGGGACCAATAAAGGCTTATTCATGGCGCCGGATGATACCGACCTCGAGGCTGCTATTGCAGCTTCCGAGCGATTAGCAAGCCACAAAGCAGGACCGGTCACCCTTGCACAGTCATGTAGACTTCAGTCATATCTTTTCGCTATTACGTTTTTATTATCATGTCTTGACTGACACTTCTTCTTCAACATGCATCTCCACCGAAGAAGCTCTCGTCTCAAGACTTTTGAAGAGGAGGAAAGGCTTCGTGCTTCCTTGGGCATTGGTACATTTCGGCTCACTGTGCCTCCATTCCCGTTTTTATGGGTAAACTAACTCTTCTTTTCCATCTTATTGCAGGGACCACTTCGACTCAGGTTATCCCAAGTGCAGTGCCGATCGCGAGCGGTGACGCGGCGACGCTCCCAAGGCCGGCTGCCGAAGTCCGAGCTCCCCTAGTACTTCCGAAAGAAGCCTCGCTCAAACAGCCAATGACGAACGCCGTAGAGGCTCCAGAGGCAGAAATTGGTTCGGATGATGATATTTCCTTGACCGAGGCTTTGAGGAGGTCACTTCTCTCTGCCAAGGCCGACAAGAAGCATAGAAAGCACGCAACTAAGGAACATGATGCCGCTTTGGCTATAGGTGCAGGCTCAAGCGCTATTCCATCCGTCATTATTTCCTCTAAAGGTGCTCCAGCCGCCTTGTCTACCATTCGTAGACAGGTTTTGCACGCGGCTCGGGAGGCAATCGAAAAGCCGTCTCCAGGTAGCGTAACATTGTGTCCTTTTATTAAAGTTTGATCTTCAAATTCTCATATATCATATCCCGCAGGGCTAAATCTTGGCGATGAGGCAGCAGGCGAGATAACGGCAACCGCTGAGCCTGAAATGTTTACTCTCTCCCAAGAGTACGGGACTGCTCCAATTGCCGCTCTTTCCCCTTGCGGTTCCCTGCCATCTCCCGGCATTGCGAGTGTCACGACGGCTCTCGTAGAATCGGCGATGAAGCCACTGGTGCCGAAACTGTCCCCCCAAATGAGACCAAAGAAGTCGCGACGCTTGGTGATGCTTTCGTCGCAGTTTTGGCTGATGACCAGTTTGGTAGGTCTTAGATCGCCGCATTATTTTCGTTTTGCAATCCCTTTGGGTCCCTTCTAATGACATTTTGTTCCTTTCTAATGTAGGTGTGGTGAGCGCTGAGGTTGTGCCACCTGAAGAAGCACCACCAGTTGCCGCTCTGACTGTCGCTGCCCCTTCATCTCCTCTTATATCCTCTCAAATGCTGGAAGGTATGGGTTTGCGATTAATTTAGATCGGGGACAGCATCTTTCGTGTACTGACCATGTATCATCGTAACCTTGCGGCAGTTCTCTTTGATCATCTGTATCAAGTGCTAAACCCGCACTTCTCCTTCCAGTCGGAAATTAGTCTGGCTGCTAGTGCCGGTGAGTATCTTTTCTAACCGACGTCTTTTCTTTTCTTTAACGGATGACCCTGTCGTTGCTAACTGTAAACTGATTACAACACTATAAATTGAAGGAGGGGACGAGAGAATTGTCGTGTCACCAGTACTCCCAGCTCTGGCCCCTGTTGCAGCCGGTATAGTAGACTCCAATGTCCATGTATTTTCTTTATTTCTTGAGCCGACATCTGACTATGATTTGTTTTTGCATCAATCACACCGACTCCAGCTCCTTTCGAGTCTCAGATTCCCATGCCGGCAGGGCCTTTTGCTAAACGCCCTTCTTCCAGGGATGCTATGAACAGCCTGCGAATGTTAAGTGAGTTCGTCGAGGATCTTGACACCGAGGCTTTCGCATCTGCTGCGGATTTGCTGCTGAGGTTAATCTCATGCTGGCGATGCTCACGAACTTCCACAGTGAGGGTGTCGTCGAGTCTTGGGTTAATTACTGTAGGCAGATCGAGGCTTGTCTTTATAAGATTGAGCTCATGCGTCCTGCTCCGGAAATGTTGGCTTTGAACTCCCCGCGGGCTGCATGGGCTGAGCAGAGCGTGCCCTTCCTTCGCTATTTTGAACAAGAAGCGACCTTGAGGCGGAACGTACACGAGGAGTCTTCAGGTGAAACTGCCTGGCTGCGCGCCCATGTTGAAGCGAATTCCACGCAACTGAAAGCCGTATTTGACAATTTACAGCGATGCATTTCGGACGGGTTGGCATTGAGGCGGAAGCTCGACTTCATTGAGCGGGTTACGCAGAGTCACGAAGCTGCCCAATGGGAAATTGATGAGAAGGTTTCATCATTTTTGCAGCATCGGGCTCGAGTCGAAGCGGAGTTGGCCGCAGCGGCTGACCATGAAAAGGAGTTGAAAGGAGCGCACGAGCAACTTGTTGACTTGTTGAAAACGCCTCCTTCTCAGTAGCTACCTTTGTATCTTTTGGAATAACATGTACCCATTATTTTTATTCTTTTATATGATTAATCTTGTACTCAATTGAATTCATGAATAAAAGATACACACATTTTTTTATCTCCTACTGTTGCTTTCTTCTCTTTGCTGTGTTGTTGCCATGTGATTTTAGCAAGTGTGGCCTGTAGATAGTATATAACTGTCCATCTTGGACTCTTTGCAGGGTGGTAATGGCTTAGGAAACAGGGTTAGGATCTATCACCTAAGACTTTTCAATTTTATGAGCCATAAGGGTCTCATAAAGATCTTTCTCCCTACGAGTCGTGAGGATCTCGTAGGTGTATTTTCTCCTTAGAAATCATGATGATTCCTAAGTGTGTTTTCTCTTGAGAGTTGTAAGGATCTCACAAGAGAATTTTCTCCCTTACAAGTCGAAAGAACTCGTAAGTGATTGTTTCCCTCCTTGCCGATATTTGACTTCGGAGAATATGGCCCGTAGATAGTCTATCTTGACCTCCCTGTAGGGAAATGATGGCTTAGGAGACATGGTTAGGATCTGCCACCTAAGACTTTTCAATTTTATGATCCGTGAGGGTCTCATAAAGATTTTTCTCCTTACGAGTCGAGAGGATCTCATAGGTGTATTTTCTTCTTAGGAATCGTGAGGGTTCCTAAGAGTGTTTTTCTCTTGAGAGTCGTAAGGATCTCACAAGAGAATTTTCTTCCTTACAAGTCGAGGGACTCGTAAGTGATTAATGAGTTGACCTACTCCCGAATTAAAGCGTTGCTTTGACGGGGAGTTCGAGGGTTGACTTTAGCCATACAGGGTCAGGATTGACTTTGGTCGTACGGGGTCAGGGGTTGACTTTAGCTATACTGGGCCAGGATTGACTTTGGTCGTACGGGGTCAGGGGTTTACTTTAGCCATATGGGGCCAGGTTTGACTTTGGCCGTACGGGATCGGGGTTGACTTTAGCCATACGAGGTCAGGATTGACTTTGGTCGTACGGGGTCGGGGGTTGATTTTAGCCATACGGGGTCAGGATTGGCTTTGGCCGTACGGGATCGGGGGTTGACTTTAGCAATATGGGGTCAAGATTGACTTTGGCCGTACGGGGTCGGGGGTTGACTTTGGCCGTACGGGTCGGGGGTTGACTTTAGCCATACGGGGTCAGGATTGACTTTGGCCGTACGGGGTCGGGGGTTGACTTTAGCCATACGGGGTCAGGATTGACTTTGGCCGTACGAGGTCAGGGGTTGACTCTCGGTTGTCTGTGCACCGCCGAGTACTGGAACTGGGAACTTTGCCCCGGCTCCGTTTTGCTGACTTTGCGCCTGTTGTAATGAGACGAATGTCGAGGTAGTCTCTAGGTTATCTGTGAACCGTCGAGATCTGGAACTTGGGACTTTGCCATGGCTCCGTTGGTTGATGTCGCATCCGTATCCTGCTGGAATGAGGAGAAACGCTGTTGTGGGTCTCTAGGCTGTAGATGTGGCCGTTGAAATCTGGAACTAGGGACTTTGCCATGGTTCCGAGATTGACTATCACGTCTGAATCCTGCTAGAGTAGGGAGGAACGCTGTTGACAATCTCTAGGCTGTAGATGTCGCCGGTGAAATCTGGAACTAGGGACTTTGCCATGGCTCCGAGATTGATTGTCGCGTCTGAATCCTGTTGGAATGAGGAGGAACGCTGTTGATGATCTCTAGGCTGTAGATGTCGCCGGTGAAATCTAAAACTAGGGACTTTTTGTTAGTCTACAGTAGCGCCCCGGCCGTCAATTTGAGTTCAAACGTGGAACAAAAACTTTTACAACTGGCGCTATCGCATACTATAACCCGGATCTTGCCATTAATGCTAAACTAACAAACTGTAAAGAGTTAGAAAGGCTATACCGATCGATCTGTATCCTTCGGTCTTTAGCCATCACCCCACGCTCCTCGCGGCATCTCCGATCTTCTGTCTCCTTGTCGAGGTGGCACCACGTCAACGGTTCTTTATACGGGCTCCCGCCTCTATACCGAGGCAACTCGGACATGAAGTATGCTAACCGACATGTCCAAGATGAAGTAGAGAATGAGTGGAATACTTTGTCTCAAACACCCTAGGGTTCTCATCACATGAGAGGGTTAGGGTGGAGGTTGAAGAAGATGCAAAGCGATGGAAATTATGAGCTCAAGAAACTATCAAGAGAGCAAAGACCCAAGCATAAAACTTGTGTTCTTTTTAAGATTTCTTTTGTGAGTAGATATATAAGGTTGTGTTTTCAAAAACAAAGAAAATATCTCATAAAACTATCTCCTTAAATATCTACACCCAAAACAAAACACCATTAATTCTATCATGACTCACTTAGTGACTCATTAGCATGAGTCACTAATGAACATGCTAAAAGAAATGTGTCATCCAAATGAGTCACACTTTCCAAATCCAATAATCATTTAAACCAAAATGATTAACCCAAAAAGAAATGCATCTTTTAAAGTAATCTCATAACGGATTACGAGAATACCCCTCACCTGTATATACATACCTGTATCTGTATTCCGACCGAATACGAATACGATGAGATGAAATATTCTGACTCAATATAATATTTAGATCCGACTTAAACTAAAGCCCACCAGTATTATCTGTCCGAAATATGACACGTGCACAAGTGCACGTGCATGTTCGAACCCTGCCATAAAACCCTACGGCCTCTACAACGTTTCGCCCGAACTTGGGAAACTATCTGTGGGGAACTCTAAAGACTCGTCAATACCCTGGCAGTGGGTTTAACCATAAGCACGTCAGCGGCACTAGCTGTGCGCAACGGCTACCCATGTACTGACCGAAAGGGAAGCCGATGAGCGAACTCATCCTGGAACCCTACTGAGCCTATCAGTGACAATATCTGTACAGTCCGGTCTGTTCGTCTATGAGCATCGCATATCGGACCTGGGGGGCTGGTAATGTCAGACCCTCAAAAGCTGTATAAGTCGTGTCGGAGGGTAGCTATGAACACCGTGAGAAACTACTGGAATACCTACCAGTAATTCTCACCTGCCTTGGCCAAGGACTTGGTGTAATGGCTTTCCTAGACACAGCACGATCTCTCCCCTAATACCGGGAGGGACGAATCCCCTGCCGATCCGCTCACTGCCTCTATGTGGCTCGGGACTGTACCCAACTAAAACCTGTTTGCACGACTCCTTTGAGCCATGGTAGGGTAGTAATCTAAGCACAATGGGAACTCACACAAGAAAAATGAAGACCTCAGGTCGATGAACTAACCTGTATACATGTCACTAGGGAACTGCTATCTAACGCTAAGTATAATATCAACTAGCATGTTCCAGGCGAGTCTTGTCTGGTGCACTCATAACCTAATGAGTATCTGTATACATCTTAGGTGATCCAACTGACACTAATGGCTTGTGAGACTGGCCACCGCCCCTCGTCAGGATCTCGACTGTATACACTAGTCTACTCCGGAGTATCGATGCCCTGTCTCGAAACTCACACGACTAGAGACCACTTTTAAGGATGTGCTTATGGACTGCCCAACTCTCACGTTTATGATCGCCATCATACTGTTGGTAGTCAAGCAGCATTCTAAGGGCTCTATCAACGTGTAATGGTGAACAATAATGTCACCTAAAGCTGTACACGACTGATAAAGGCAAACCAGATAGCATACTATCATCTCGAGTAAGACTGTCCTACCGGTATAGGTCCTCCTCAATCATTGCAATCACATGCCTGCGATCCAATAATTGACTTTGAGGGCACTATATCCAACAATCTCCCACTTGCACTTAAGGCTAAGTATTGCGATGTCGTATACTCACAGCCCGTGTGATACCGAACACCCAACTCCTCTACTAACCAGTTTCACAAAGCTCGTTTGTAAAACCCTTGTGTTCGAGAGATAGCCTCAGTGAGTGGATCCGCCCTGATGTATCTTTCTATGTCTATCTTAATCTCAAGTTCGCGGAGAAAGCCATCTCCCGAATTGAGTAATACCTGTCTTAGAATATGTCTGGATATCTGATGGGACCTAGTTCATAAATGAACTCCAAATCCAAACTTCTTAGACTGTATCGTCAACTGAATCTAATCAGTATCCTGCACCATGCCTGCCACAGTATCCTGTTGGACCACCTGTCTATAATACTGCCCCTTTTGTCAGAAGAAAAACTATAACTCTGACAATCACTCTGTCATCCATGTCACCTTTGGAAGCCTGGAATGATAACCGTCTCTCGGAGGAGGCTGCCGTCATCAAATCCCTAGAACATCCACTTATGTTCTAAAACTGCTTCCGTATGTTTCTCCAGGATTGGATTAATATAAACTTATTGCATCTAGTGCAAAAACAACATCTGGTGTG
This sequence comes from Agapanthus africanus, assembly GCA_030015575.1. Lineage (NCBI taxonomy): Eukaryota > Viridiplantae > Streptophyta > Magnoliopsida > Asparagales > Amaryllidaceae > Agapanthus > Agapanthus africanus. The sequence continues at coordinate 176,080,280 of CM057339.1, read as the reverse complement.
GTACTTGACATCTCATGATCAACTCAATTTCCTAAGCAAGTGATATGTTAATCATGCACATCCCTCTCCCCTTTAGTCTGTAAGACACCTTTAGAGAGGGAGACTCCATCACCTGCAGGTAAACCACCATGCCAGGAGTCGTCCATTCTAAAACACTTTTAAAATACTGTCTAAGTACCCAGATTGGGAAACTACCCAAATCTAGATCTAAAACCATAGATCTAGTAACCAGAATGTCTGATATTATATCCATATCCTGTGTGGAGAAACAAATGTGTGACAACCATAGTATAACCGATCGTAGTATAGGACTTTTACTTCCTACTCTGTGTATGTCATCCAAATACCAGGACATCACACCCTACTACCTTCTTAACAGATCCATCCCCTATTCTGATGAAGTCAAATCCATGACTGTCATATCAAAATTAGATGATCTATCTCAGCTATATCTGCTCGAGTCTATAAATAGACATAAGCTACTTGCCCACTATGTTTTCGCTGCTCCCACTGACCACAACAACCCTCTGGCAGAATAATATATACGTGCACTTCTAAAGCTAGTTTAGAACGACGCTATACATAGCCTCCTGCCGGGTCTCATAGCCTGGAACAACAGTAGTGTCAAGTCTGGGTAAACAAGAACCTCCCTGTCACCGTCCTTGAGACTACCGGAGTACCTCTCGGGTGTCTGAGGTTACCCACCATATCTGCGGAGTGGCTAATGGAATGTCAAACCTGATTGAATCTTTAGGTTCTTTTAAATTTTCCGTAATCGTTTGCGGTTCTGGAATCTCATCCAGTTCTACCATACTCCCACTACTGTTTTCTGAAAAATTCTATTTTACTAAAACTGCAGCGAGTCAAGAACAATATCACTATTGATCTTCCAGATGGTAGAAAGTCAACCCTCGACATAGCCCGGGTCAACCCACAAACTGTCATTACAGAAACGTGCCTTGAGTTATCCAGAGTCTGGTTTTAAGCATAAGCCGAACAACTTCCCGTACTTTAACATCGTTAAGATATGAACCATTCTATATCCAATATAAAAACTTTGGCACTTATTTAATTGGAACCAGATTCAAATCATGCAGCTGTCTCCAGTGCATATCAACTTAATGAAAAGAGACTAATCAGCATTACTCAACTTAGGAATGCATCCAATTATGAGTAACCTGAAAAAAAACAAGTTTCTCAAAACCATTACTATCAACTGAATACCAATCACAAGTATCTACATCTTCCATTTCTTTGAAGAATCCCGATACTTGCGACATCTGGTTCTCTACTTTATTCCTATACCCACAACTTCTCAAAACTTAGACCTTGTATTTCTATGAAACACTTGTCTAAAAACTAGAGAAGTCATAAGTAAACAGAACATAGTACGAGGACAACCCCTTTTTCCTAATGGACACTTGACAACATACAATACTCTGTATAAGTCCGCTGAGTTGAATAACTCAAAACCTGTGCATCGTAGGTTGAAAACTGTACTTATGGTTAAGAACTACTCCGCTGTTCAATGCTCCTTACCCAATCGTCAACTGATATAGGTAAATGTCACGGACATTATTTCAAAAAGTTATATCTCACTTTATAAAAATAAACGTATAGATATATCAGTTTGAAATTGGTGCACAACAACGGATACTTAAAACCAAATACTTGCCGTCTGGCAAAAACCCAGGTGATTTCCTCAAATATCACCAATTACAACGAATTCCGATATAATGAGGATGATCACCTAATTCCAAATAACTTACTCCCACTCATCATCTGTAAAACCATACGGATGTGAGAATCATACCTGGTAAATGCATACCCTGGAGTAAGTATCTAATCGAGAAAACAGTTTTCCTTTAACAATGCACAGTGAAACTGAAACATGAAAATGTTTCGTAGTGGTATCCTGGTATTCCCAGTAATGCCTCTTCCATAATCCAATTCATGACTATAACCGTATATTTCTTTGTCATCTCTCCAAATCCCTTTATATGTTTTTAGTCGTTACCTTCTGTACACCTTCGTTAGGCTAAATGGTTTTCTTCCTTTCCTACCGTTCGGCACCAGCCTATGGTTTGGAAGAAGACTATCCAATAAGCGTAATAGGTGTACCCTCCTAAACCAAGGAGTACTCGCAACCTGAGAGAATGTGATGATAAAAGACAACTGAATAAACCAATTCTATTTCTATTGAACCTGAATCCATCCTCAAATCTGGAATAAGTTCCTTCGAGTTCGTATATAACCATACGATGGATTTATCCAATGGAAGTGGATGTCCGTAATAATACGGGGTGTTCTGGAGAAATGCAAAGGTGAAGTAGGAGTGGCGATGAACAACGCGGTTTGGTGGTGAATGATAGCAGTCACAATTTACTTTGCCCTCTTTCTAATCCCTTTATTTTGTCTTTACTTATTACCTTCTGTACACCCTACTTAGGCTAATTGGTTTTCTTCATTCCCTACCTTTCGACACCTCCCCATTGTTTGGAAGAAGACTATCCAATAAGCGTAATAGGTGTACTCTCCTAAACTAAGGAGCCCTCGCAACCTGATAGAAGGTGATGATAAAAGACAACTGAATAAACCAATTCAATTTCTCCTGAACCTGGATCCATCCTCGAAGAAGTCCCTTCGAGTTCGTATATAACCATACGATGGATTTTTCCAATGGAAGTGGATGTTCGTAGTAATACGAGGTGTTCTGGAGAAATGCAAAGGGTAAAAGAAGGAGCGGCAATGACTTATGCAACTCAGACATTCCAAAAGCCAGTATTTTAAGAAGGTTCGGTCAACTTGGTCACCGAGTCATAGTCTAAGGTCGGTCAATGGTCGCTGCCAAAGAGAGAGAGAAAAGAAACAATCTGCGTGCACTCTAACCTAGATCAGAATGGTTATCACTTTATCTAATCAGGAAACTTCCCACTGTACCGTCAAATTCTCCTCCAAACCTGAAAGAATAATTAGTCGGGATCACCCGAAGAGTAAACCAACTCATCAGTGGGAATCGGGATCCAACTCTCATCGCATGATAACGTGAAGGAATCCACTCACGTTATCACACTCCAGAAGGTATGCGCATGCCTGGCAAGTTTCAGTTTCTTTAGAAACTCCCGATATGGATTTTTGCCCCATGCTCTTATGACCTTGACGTTGGCCAAAATGCCATAGTCACATGTCAAGTTCTACCCATCATTATCTTGTTAATTTGAACACACCCGTACATACCCCTGACGTTGGCCAAATGGCAGAACGACTGTCCAAAATCAACTTATCTATCTATGCAACAGATGAATACCCAGCAGCTACCAAACACTATGCCTTGGCATTGGTCAAAATACATAGCTTGAATACTACTGAATACCCAACTGAAATGACGGAGGGCTACGGCTGGTTTTTGGCAAAAAACCTTTAACGTAACGAACTTGATATCGCTGAAGGAACCTGATAGCTTTTTACAAAAATATAGTGGTGAAAACCTTTGCTAAAGAGGTCACTTCCAGTGAACGGATCTCAGCTCTTTCCTCGTGGAATGAGGTGCAGGATATTCCAACTGAATACCGCGATGCAAAGCAACATGTAATCGACTATAGTGAAGTTATTACCCAGACGCAAACTTCTGCCCAAGGGTTCACTCCCGGTGAAGGGATCTCGGCCCTTGCTTCGTCGAATGAGGTGCAGGATATTCCAACTGAATACTGCGGTGCAAAACAAAAGAAAACGTCCTTATAATAACACCTTTTGAAAATTGTTCCAACAATGTCAAACAGGTTAGTTTTCCTTGCATTGATCAAAATCAACGCAGTCCCATCAATTAATCACACCAGAAAAGAATGAAAATAAAATGTACGTATATGCCATCAGCATTCATCACTGGGTCCCGTCATCACCCGTTAGGTTACTTAACTAACGACAGAGCGGGGACTGGACTAGCGCGGGTGTAAAACATATACAACATATACTAGTATATATACCAATATACAATAATCGCTTTAGGCGTGATAAATGCAACATTACAGAAAAGTAATAAGCATCACAGAACAATACAGATAATCTGGGATCCCCGGGTTTCACAGAGCCGCTACTGAAACCCGACGTTCCCCTAGTCGTGTGGATAGCCCGTGCAATGAAAAACTAACCCCCTACGGGTGCGGCAAGTTACCCGCCAAAACCTGAAGCGAGGCAGCCCCCTACAGCAAAGTGAATGGACCACCCTGCACTTCACGGAATCCGGTAACTTGAGCACCCCTCCTTGGGTCAACCTGTACCCCCTACGAGTGCGGCGAATAGTCTGCCAATTCTAGAGTGAGGCCCCCCACCTCTCAAAGCCATGAGATGCCGTTTCCCTCCAGAACCTGGCAATCCATGCACTCTATCGCGGGGTAACCCTAGTACAGAAATGAAAAATATGTACAACGGGTACATCGACCTCAACCCGGTCGTGCCCCAAAAGAATAATATAAAAATAGGCAGTGACGGCAGTCCACATGTTGGACGCTCGCCCCGCAATATCAAATGTACAAATAAATCCAAACTGCACTACCATTGCACACAGCTATCCACCACGACAAATCCGCAACATCACAGCACAACACAGAACATCAACGCGAATGTCACGTTCGCAAACCCGTCTAAAAGATCTATAGCAATTAGACACGATTTACCGCTCGAATGACATTCACGGTCGGAGATATAATGTAAGTACTGTAAACTAACACATTTAAAATTCCGATCGACAAAACTTTCCGAAGTGGCCCTAAGTACAACTCCAGTACTCAAACAAAATCTGGGCCCAAACAAAATATTCCAGAAACCACAATTCCACATGAAAGACACCCAGAAGAAATATGGTGCACTGAAGCCCCAAAACGGCGGCGGAACCACGGCCAATACAAGGCTTGTGCGGCAGTTCCGCGGCGGTCTTGATGGTCCAGTCGACCAAATTTCTTCCAGAGTCTTAAAAATGCCTGCACGATTTTCTGATATGCTCAAAATAATTTTTAGACGACAAAAAAAATTTGACAGAAACTTTAATTTTGGAATCGCGGTTTTGGAAGTTTCGTTCGATCGATATTTTAAACACGTTAGAACAAGCTAGTAAAGGTTAATGGCGTGGCTCTGATACCATGTTAGTCTACAGTAGCGCCCCGGCTGTCAATCTGAGGCCAAACGCGGAACAAAAACTTTTACAACTGGCGTTATCGCATACTATAACCCGGATCTTTCCATTAACGCTAAACTAACAAACTGTAAAGAGGTAGAAAGGCCATACCGATCGATCCGTGTCCTTCGGTCTTTAGCCATCATCCCACGCTCGTCGCGGCATCTCCGATCTCCTGTCTCCTCGTCGAGGTGGCACCACGTCAACGGTTCTTTATATGGGCTCCCGCCTCTATACCGAGGCAACTCGGACATGAAGTATGCTAACCGACATGTCCAATATGAAGTAGAGAATGAATGGAATACTTTGTCTCAAACACCCTAGGGTTCTCATCACATAAGAGGGTTAGGGTGGAGGTTGAAGAAGATGCAAAGAGATGGAAATTGTGAGCTCAAGAAACTATCAAGAGAGCAAAGACCCAAGCATAAAACTTGTGTTCTTTTTAAGATTTCTTTTGTGAGTAGATATATAAGGTTGTGTTTTCAAAAACAAAGAAAATATCTCATAAAACTATCTCCTTAAATATCTACACCCAAAACAAAACACCATTAATTCTATCATGACTCACTTAGTGACTCATTAGCATGAGTCACTAATGAACATGCTAGAAGAAATGTGTCATCCAAATGAGTCACACTTTCCAAATCCAATAATCATTTAAACCAAAATGATTAACCCAAAAAGAAATGCATCTTCTAAAGTAATCTCGTAACGGATTACGAGAATACCCCTCACCTGTATATACATACCTGTATCCGTATTCCAACCGAATACGATATGATGAGATGAAATATTCTGACTCAATATAATACTTGGATCCGGCTTAAACCAAATCCCACCAGTATTATCTGTCCGAAATATGACACGTGCACAAGTGCACGTGCATATTTGAACCCTGCCATAAAACCATACGGCTTCTACAACGTTTCGCCCGAACTTGGGAAACTATCTGTGGGGAACTCTAAAGACTCGTCAATACCCTGGCAGTGGGTTTAACCATAAGCACGTCAGCGGCACTAGCTGTGCGCAACGGCTACCCATGTACTGACCGAAAGGGAAGCCGATGAGCGAACTCATCCTGGAACCCTACTGAGCCTATCAGTGACAATATCTGTACAGTCCGGTCCGTTCGTCTATGAGCATCGCATATCGGGCCTAGGGGGCAGGTAACGTCAGACCCCCAAAAGCTGTATAAGTCGTGTCGGAGGGTAGCCCTGAACACCCTGAGAAACTACTGGAATACCTACCAGTAATTCCCACCTGCCTTGGCCAAAGACTTGGTGTAACGGGTTTCCTAGACACAGCGTGATCTCACCCCCAATACCGGGAGAGACGAATCCCCTGCCGATCCGCTCACTGCCTCTATGTGGCTCGGGACTGTACCCAACTAAAACCTGTTTGCAAGACTCCTTTGAACCGTGGTAGGGTAGTAATCTAAGCACAGTGGGAACTCACATGAGACAAATGACGACCTCAGGTCGATGAATTAACCTGTACACATGTCACCAGGGAACTGCTATCTGACGCTAGGTATAATACCAACTAGCATGTTCCCGAAGAGCTCTGTCCGGTGCACTCATAACCCAACGAGCACCTGTATACATCTTAGGTGATCCGACTGACACCAATGGCTTTTGAGACCTGCCACCGCCCCTCGTCGGGGTCTCGACTGTATACACTAGTCTACTCCGGAGTATCGATGCCCTGTCTCGAAACTCCCACGACTAGGGACTACTTTTAAGGATGCGCTTATGGACTACCCAACTCTCACGTATATGATCGCCATCATACTGTTGGTAGTCAAGAAGGATCCTAAGGGCTCTATCAACGTGTAATGATGAACAATAATGTCATCTAAAGCTGTACACGACTGATAAAGGCAAACCAGATAGCATACTATCATCTCGAGTAAGACTGTCCTACCGGTATAGGTCCTCCTCAATCATTGCAATCACGTGCCTGCGATCCAATAATTGACTTTGAGGGCACTACATCCAACACTTTGCCATGGCTCCGAGATTGATTGTCGCGTCTGAATCCTGCTGGAATGAGGAGGAACGCTGTTGACGATCTCTAGGCTGTAGATATCGCCGTTAAGATTTGACTCTTCGTTTGAAAGAGTTTGGTGGGATGATATGATCCCCTCTTTGTTTGTGCCCCTGGATTATATACAGGGATCGATGTGATCTCATCTGTAGGGCAAAAATTTCATTTCATATGTATTTTTGTTTTCTTTCCGCGATGCACTATCATTTCAGCTTTTCGTATTGCGAAAGTCGCGATTGCCCAATCTTTTCGGCTATTTTTACGGTGCCCAATCATTTCGGCTATATTTTTTTTACTCGCTGCTTTTTATTGCGAGTTGCCCAATCATTTCGGCTATTTTTGTATGCATATATTTTACTTTCTGATTTTGTTTCATGTTGCCCCATCATTTCGGCTATTTTACATGCATTTTTTTTTGAGTACGGAACTCAAGATCTGATACCAATATTAGCATCAGCATCGCTGTGACTGGTATATTGCCAGGAGCGAATCATCATTTGCCGTGAAAGGACTTGGAACTTGATACCGATGTAGGCATCAACATCGCTACAACTAGGACATTGCCAGGAGCGAATCATCATTTTCCTCTGTCGATTCGAACAAAAGTGGCTTAGAAAACATGGTTAATATCCTGTCAACTAAGGCTTTTGACTTCATGAGCCGTAAGGGTCTCATAAAGGTATTTCTCCCTACGAGTCGTGAGGATCTCGTAGGTGCGTTTTCTCCTTAAAAATCGTGAGGATTCTTAAGTGGATGTTCTCTTATAAGTCGTAAGGATCTTACAAGAGTGTTTTCTCCTATAAGTCGAGAGGACTTACAAGGGTCGTTCACCGTATGAGCATATCCCTAGTCGCTGATGGGACTTTGTTAGGGAAATGTTTATTCGTGCCCGTGGATTGTATACAAGGGTCAATATTGAAACACTTGTTTGGCAGTCTTTGGGTTGTGATGGCTTAAGAACAGGTTCAGATCCCTGTAACTTAAGGCTTTTGAATCCTATGAGCCGTGAGGGTCTCAAAGGGGAATTCTTCTTACGAGTCGTGAGGATCCCGTAAGTGTAACTTATCTTTAGGAATCGTGGGGATCCCTAAGTGTGTTGCTCCCTTGTGAGTCGTAAGGATCTCACGCAGGTATTTTCTTCTTACAAGGTTGAGAAGACCTTGCAAGTATTTTTTAACGAGATTGTGCCCTTTCGGGTTTTCACAAACTCGCCGGTAGCCCTGTTGTTTTTACTCACGGAGCCCTTTCGGATTTTCATCTATGCCCATCTCGCTTATGGACGTACCGTTTTTTTTGCGTCAGCCTTGGAACACTGCGGTCCGTAGTAGTTTATAGACGTCTCGGTCAGTTGCAAGTTTTAGGACATCACGGTCCATCGTTAGTTTAGGGACGTTTCGGTCCGTTGTTAGTTTAGGGACATTTCGGTCCATCGTTAGTTTAAGGATATTTCGGTCCATTGTTTCAACGGTTTCGTTGGCTACCACTTATAAAGTTTGGGCTTAGGAAGATAGCGAGCGAACATAGGCATCGTCATCTATCATTATCCCAGGCCGTAACTCGTCAGGCATAGTATTTCTTTAGGAACCGACCGTTTATCGTCCTGAAGGGTCTTTCACCATGCATATCCATGAGCAAGTAAGCCCTACCCTGGTAGACTTTGTCTATGATGTACGGGCCCTCGTAATTTGGCTCAAACTTCCCCCTATTGGCACGATTGGGGATCATAGGTCTCTTGAGCACTAGCATGAGTTCGCCTTGGCGGAATGTTCTCGACCTAGTCAATCTTTCATATGAACGTGTCATTTTTTCTTTGTAAGCTTCGAAGTTTTGCTGCACCATGAGCCGGGTTTCATCGAGGGCATCGAGCTCCTCAAGCCGAAGATGAGCATTCTCTTCTCCTTTTAGCTCGTAATGAACTGCCACTCGTAAGGAGGGTAGCTCTATCTCCAAAGGGAGTACTGCTTCAGTGCCGAATACCAATGCATACGGCGTTGTGTTTGTGGCCGTTTTGAACGTGGTTCGATATGCCCAGAGAGCTTCATGCATTCTCTCGTGCCAGTCCTTCTTATTTTTGGACACTGTCTTTTTCATGATCTTCGTCAGGGTCTTGTTGAAAGCCTCAGCCAGACTATTAGCTCGGGGATTATAGACCGAAGAGTATCTCCAGTCTATATTATGTTGCTGTACGAAGCGACTGATTTTGTGACTTCTGTAGGCCGGCCCGTTATCAGAGATAATCCGTCGCGGAGTGCCGAATCGATAGATGACGTGTGTCTTGAAGAAATGGAGGATATTTTCCGTCTTCACTTCTCTTAGTGGTACTTCTTCTGCCCACTTGGAGAAGTAACCAGTTGTCGCCAGTATGAACCGATGTCCTCTAGACGATGCTGGTTCAATGGGCCCGATTATGTCAGTTCCCTACATTTCGAATGGCCAACTAGCCACGTTGGATGTAGAGGATTTGGATGCTGGTGGATAAAGTCCCCATGAATCTGGCACGAGTGGCATTGCTTCACGTATTCATGGCAGTCCTGAATCATCGTGGGCCAATAGTAACCCATTCTTTTAATCTTCAGCTTCATCTTTGGCCCGGCTTGATGAGAACCGCAGAGTCCGTCATGAGTTTCTTGGACGACTCTCCTTGTTTCTTCAGGTCCCAGGCATCTTAGCCATAGGGAATCAAATGATCTCTTATATAGAGTGTCATTGACGAAGGCGAAGGATAGAGCTTGTTTCATGAGCTAATGTCTTGAGGACGCCTCTTCAGGTGTTCGATGGGATTTGAAGTAGTCTATAAAGACTTCTTTCCAATCCTTAGCCTTTTCCTGATCTTTTATTTTTAGGGTCGTTGGCTTGGTCGCTCCCTTTTCTTCGTACGACTCCAGATATATTTCGACCGGTGCAAGAACCCGACGGCTTTGCATGACGATCCTCACATCATCGAGGTTTTCATCGGCCAGTTCTTTAGCGAGCTTGGCTAATGCATCCGCCTTGCTATTTTCCGCACGCGGTACGCTTTCTAGGGCGTAGGTAGGGATTTTTGTCAGCAGTTGTTGCACTGTCTCACCATACTTTACCAACTCTGGTTTGCACGTTTGATAGTCGCCATTTACCTGACTAACGACCAGCTGGGAGTCTCCGTATATGAGGAGGTTTTCAATTCCCATGTCAACAGCGATATCAAGATCTGCTATCAAAGCTTCATATTCAGTTTCATTATTCGTCCTCGGCTCTGTTAAGGAAAAAGCAAAGCGTATTATCCCTCCTTGTGGAGTCACGAAGATAAGGCCTACCCCAGATTTGATTATGGGGGAGCTGTGCTTTCGCTTCTTCATGGAAGATGCCCTGTCGAAGTAGAGTTTCCACCGGGTATTACTCTCTCCTTTCTCCCCATCGATCGGGTCAAACGCGTGCTCGTCTGGCAATTTGCAATTTAGGGGTGAATCGGCAGGTATAGGATGCTCAGCGAGGAAGTCGGCGATGGCCTGGACTTTCACTGCATTGAGGGGTCGATATGTTATCGAGAACTCTATCAAGAGGAGGGCCCATTTAGCGAGCCGTCCTATTAGTATGGCTCTTGACATCAAATATTTGAGAGGATCCACCTTTGATATAAGGTGGACCTCATGTGCCAAAGTGTAATGCCGAAGCTTCGTTATCGCAAAGATCAATGTCAGGCAGTGTTTTTCAATGGGAGAGTAATTGCTTTCTGCCCCCAGAAGAACTCGACACACATAGTAGAGGGCTCTTTCCTTCCCTTGGTCATTCTCTTGTACCCATAGCACGCCTAAAGAACATTCAAGGGCTGTTGTGTACAGGATGAGAGGTTTTCCCTTGACCGGAGCGGTCAGCACCGGCGGATTCTGCAGGTATTGCATGATTTCGTCCAGTGCGCTTTGGCATTTGCGATCCTAAACGAATGGGGTTCCTTTCTTCATCAAGTGAATGTAGGGGCGACACTTTCCGGAGAGATTAGCCATCAAGTAAGATAAATGAAATAAGTGCCACACTACGTTCGAACGGTAACTGAAAATAGTAGTATTGGGCTCGGGTGTTACAACTGCTATCCAGTGTTTTTCCCCAGGGTTTGACTGATACCGGCTCACCACACTCAGTGCGTAAGCTACATATAGTCTGGTACACAACATCGCAAACATTATAGAGCTTACCGCAGAAGCGTAGGGTATAATAGACATGTGATCCCTTTCCAAATCAGTCTTGGGAGACATCTCTTTGGAGAGGGTGATCCCGTGACAAGTCGGTAAATTACCGCGCTTGGAATCTTCCATACTGAATCTTTTCAGTATGGCGTCGATGTACCTGGACTGTGAGAGTCCCAATATCCTCTTGGATCTGTCACGATAGATCCGGATCCCCAGAATGTATGAGGCATCACCCAGGCCTTTCATGGAGAACCTGTGTGACAAGAACCCTTTGACAGATTGTAGCATAGGAATGTCATTTCCTATTAAGAGAATATCATCCACATATAAAATGAGGAATACTACAGTTCTCGCTACAAATCTACTATAGATGCATGGTTCATCTGGATTTTTGATAAAGCCAAATTCTTTGACCGTCTCATCAAAACAAATGTTCCAACTCCGCGATGCCTTCTTTAGTCCGTAGAAGGACTTAAGCAACTTGCAGACCTTTCCGCTGCTCCCACTCTGAATGAAACCCTCTGGCTGGTCCATATAAACACACTCCTCTAAATTTCCATTTAGAAAAGCGGTCTTAACGTCCATCTGCCAAATCTCATAATCGTGGAAGGCAGCAATGGCAAGAAGGATCCGAATGGATTTCAGCATAGCTACTGGAGAAAAGGTCTCGTCATAGTCCAAACTAGGTCTTTGAAGAAAACCCTTTGCAACCAGTCTAGCTTTATAGGTCTCAACCTGTCCATCTACACGGCTCATAAAGTTGAAAAGTTTTAGGTGGCAGATCCTAACCCTGTCTCCTAAGCCATCACTGCCCTGCAAAGAGGTCAAGATGGACCATCTATGAGCCACACTCGCCAAAGCTACATGCCACTGAAATGGAAAAGCTACTCATGAGCATATAAACTACTTCACTCCAGAGTAAGATATAAAGAGATAGAAGGGTGCGGCTCATGGAGTTAAGGGTTTGGAACTATATCTCTTAAGAGTCGAGATTTGAGTCAATGATAAATGACGACGCTTGTGTCCGCTCGTTATCTTCTCAGATCAAGATTCTGAAAGTAATATACCAACCCGAAACTGGTCATACGCTATGCATTACTTTGCACTACTTCACCCACGTAAATACTTTCGTGGGCAAAGTAGTGGGGGGCATTTGTTCCCGCCAAAAATTTCTGCGCAAAAGAGCCCAAGGTATCAAATGGCGGCGATACGCTTAAGAAAATGGGAACCAGTATCTTCCGGGCTGTTTTTTGACAAACTTCCGAATGAGAAACAGATAAATTATGATGGTATCGAAAGCGGCTCGAAAAACCCTTCGATTTGATATATTATGGGCCTCGTAATTCATCCGGGATCAAAAGTTATGAGGAATTACGTGTCCACACGTGATGGGCTTTTAAGAACCCGCTGGAGGAGTTAAAAGATACAATAAAAACTCAGAAAAGACCCCAATGGGGCATCACGTGCTCACACGTGACCATGGGTCACGCACAGACACGTGATGGGCTTTTAAAGCCTCTAAAATAATGAATAGAATTTAATTCTAAAAGTCAGAAAATACCTCAACGAGGTATCACGTGCTTACACGTGACCAATGGTCACGTGTTGACACGTGATGGTTGAAACTGAAACATAAATAAGCGGCTAAGAAAGGAACCCAATTGGGGGTCACGTGCCAGCACGTGACTGGCTTTAAAAAGCATTATAATTTAATAGAATTAAATTCTAAAAGTTTCTGAATCTTTCCAAATGGAAAAGGGTCATGGGGAACCGTTGGATTAAAAATCCAAGGGTGATTAAAAATCACCAATTTATAGAAAACCCTTGGACAAGGAAAGATTTCCCTGAAAATCTCACCAGGATAACAAATAGAATATCTTTTGGATTTAAAATCCACGGTGAATAAAATTCACTGAATGATCTAAAGGCCCAGATTAATGATAAATATAAATCAAATCTCTCAACAATCAAATCAAATCTTCCAATGAGAGATTTGCTAAACAAATTAACTCTTTTCCTTCTCCTATAAATAGGAGCCAAGAAAAGAAGAGGAGGGGATCTACTTTTTGGAGAGAAAAACAGAGAGAGGAGAATTTAATTCTCAAGAGGGAAGAAAAGAAAGGAGAATTTAATTCTCAACAAAGAAAACCCTAGGTGAGAAAAGGGAAAAAGATAAACTTCAAACAGAGAATTTAATTCTCAAAATCCAAGAGTTTAACTCTTATACAAAAAGAACTTATAATATGATACTTGAGAATGTTCTTTACTGCTGTCACGCCCCGCTTCCTAAAGTACGCTAAAGTGGGCACGTGACATAGCCAACCATGCTACCTGTGGATAGGAAAAATCCTTCCACAGTCACATTACGGCTGTGGAGATATCAAGAACAGGAAAGTAAACTAACTACCTAGTACATGTCCATAAGCCAGAGTAAAAGAATCAAGAGATAACAATATGCGGAAGCCAAAAGATACAATAAATGAAACACCTGGAGTGAAACTACGTACCGACAGGAACGTCACCGCTCGTCTAACAGCGGCAAAACTCCTAATCATTCTGCAGCAAGGTAGAAGAATCTGGGCCATGCAAAACCCAGACGTCAGCGCGTCAAGTCATCAAGTAATAACATAGTAAACAGGCAATGCGAATATAAACATTAATAAAGCAAGGGTAACAATAATATAAATCAGAGCAGTACAGGGTAGTATGCAGTGGGTAAACTGGATTGTTCTATCAGGTTCTCTGTTCTAAAGTCTTTGAAACCAAATTGATGAATCATCGATGTAACTCAATAGTATCCCGTGTATGCCCGGGACCACGGTCAAGACCCTCGGGGCTGAATCCGAGACATGCCGCTAGGCAGTAACAGGTAGCAGGATGAGCGAGTGATGTCAGCATCATCACTCCGGGGCTGGCCTAGCCCGTAAGACTGATCAGAACAGGTATCGAACTGTTGAGTTACAAGTCAGGTTTCACTTTTGATTTGCCCATACCCCCAAGTTATATATGTCAAGTCAGGTATTCAGTAGTCAAGAACTAATGCCAACACAGGATCAGGTAAAAGCAGGTTTGTCTGGATAGACAACAGGAACGGTCCATGAGGACTACATGTTATGTTTGTTGGCATTAGACACAAGATCAGATAACAGGTAAAGCCATGGTACATCAGGTCAAGCCAGGTAATGTATAAAGGCGTCATGTCATGTCAAGAGTGTACGATACCATGTCATGTCAAGTAGGAAGTGTAACAGGTCATGTCAGGAAGCACAAGATGTCATGTGGGTGCTCATAATCAAACTAACATAAGCATGTGTATAAATAAACAAGCATGAGTACTATCAGAACAATAAACTGGAACATGTAATATGATATGCAAATAGATGTAATTTCAAGGATATGGATGCACAGTCATCGATTAGGGTTACATTTATAGTTCCAATATTAATTAGGATGCAATTTATTAAACATGGAGTGTTAATATCACATTATTATGTAGTAATGTGATCTATGGATGCAATTATATGTATCTTAAATGCGATGGATGCAAACGGGTATCCGAAAAGTTATAAGACTATAAAATGGTAATGTGGGATGTACAACTAAGCAATATGTGATATAAATATTGATATAATAATATTAATATGGATAGCATATTCAAAGCGATTAATAACTATAAAAGTGGTATTGATTAACCATGCACAAGAAAGTTCCGTTCAGAAATTCAGCGTCACCCTAATTTGTAAAATAGCTTAAAAATAACAAACGTTCACCAAAAGGGACGTGTCTTATACCAAAACAAAGATAATTCAATAAGGTTTTCAGTTTTATAAGTATACGAATCTCAGGTTGTCCTTACAAAAAGTTATGAACATTCGAAATTGAAAGTTTGCTGCTGGAATTTCCCTGGACAGCAGTTTGGAGACATTTTAATTTGCATTTTACGTTATTTAAAAAATTTATTTTGCAAGTAAATATTTCATAGAGTTATAGTATTCTGAGTTAGCTTCGTAACGAATTAAAGAACGTATACTAATAATTTTTCTATGATTTATAATCAATTTTATAAGGTAAGGTGTACAGTAAATTTCAGATTTGTCGTATCCGCTTTTTCAACGACGTTTCATATGTAAACTATAATATTTTCAAATATATAATATTATAAAATGCAGATTATAAACTAATTAAAGATAATAATAAGAAATATTACGACGATGTATATTTTAATTGATATGGATGCAGTATAATGTAATCTAGTATGTCATAAGATAAGTTTTCATGATCTAGATTTAATATGATATAAACGGATGCAAACGGAACATCGAAACGTTATAAAATTAAACATGGGGCACTAGATTTAAACTATAGGTATGGTATTTATTTAAATAGGTATAAAATGAATTATATAGCATGTAGCAAGATTAACTTGCCTCGATGGGTCGCGAATCGGGAAAACGGAACGTTAACCGTCGGCGGAGAAAACTCGCGACGGGCGCACGGTTCACGGAATGAACCCAAACGACGAACAAAGGAACCACACGGGTCGGGGTACCTCGCTGGAACGTCGTGAAGCGTCACCGGCACGACGGAATTCCGGCAACAAAAGAACAGTTAAAAAAATGAGAAACGAGACATGAAGTAAGAAGAGAAAGAATGATAAAGAGAAGTACGAGAGAATATATGAGAGAGAGAGAGAGAGAGAAAAAGTGGAGAGCGAGAGGGAGAGAAGAGGGAGAGAGAGAAAGTGGAGAGATAGAGAGAGAGAAGTGAAAGCAAGAGAGAGAGAGAGAGAGAGAGAGAGAGCTGCAGGTGGGGGCCCACGGAATTAAAAGGAACGCGATTGGCTAAAGGGGAATCGTTAGTTAGGTATAAATATTAATTAAATATTCAAAATATTTTAAGGAACAGTAGGATATATATATAGGTTAATTTAAATATTTAAAAGATAGGTAATGAACAGTAAGATATCAGGTTAGTTAGAAAAATATATGCGATGGTTTAAATATATTAAAATCTGAGATTTTGGCGCAAAGTAAAACATTTCCAAATCACGCCCGGGTCGGGTCCAAAAATTTAAAATTGAAATAATAGAATTTTAGGCGGGATCCAAAATTTAAAATGAAGTGTTTTATGATCAAAAAGCATACCCCCAAAACGGACACACGTACGTGCACGTACCCGTCCAAACTCGCCCGTTCCACTGAACGGGACGAGAACACAATGTACGGACGCTACAATAGGGTTAGGGGTGTCAAGCAGGCCAAGATGAATATTTTTTAATTTTATTTTAGATGCCAAAAATTGTTATATGCAGAAATTAATTTCCTGGTAGAATTTACAATAATTAACTATCAAGCAAGATAAATGAAATAAGTGCCACACTACGTTCGAACGGTAACTGAAAATAGTAGCATTGGGCTCGGGTGTTACAACTGCTATCCAGTGTTTCTCCCCAGGGTTTGACTGATACCGGCTTACCACACTCAGTGCGTAAGGTACATCTGGTCTGGTACACAACATCGCATACATTATAGAGCCCACCGCAGAAGCGTAGGGTATAATAGACATGCGATCCCTTTCCAAATCAGTTTTGGGAGACATCTCTTTGGAGAGGGTGATCCCGTGACAAGCCGGTAAATTACCGTGCTTGGAATCTTCCATACTGAATCTTTTCAGTATGGTGTCGATGTACCTGGACTGTGAGAGTCCCAATATCCTCTTGGATCTGTCACGATAGATCCAGATCCCCAGAATGTATGAGGCATCACCCAGGTTTTTCATGGAGAACCTGTGTGACAAGAACCCTTTGACAGATTGTAGCATAGGAATGTCATTTCCTATTAAGAGAATTCCATCCACATATAAAACGAGGAATACTACAGTTCTCGCTACAAATCTACTATAGATGCATGGTTCATCTGGATTTTTGATAAAGCCAAATTCTTTGACCGTCTCATCAAAACAGATGTTCCAACTCCGCGATGCTTGCTTTAGTCCGCAGATGGACTTAAGCAACTTGCATACCTTTCCGCTGCTCCCACTCTGAATGAAACCCTCTGGCTGGTCCATATAAACACACCCCTCTAAATTTCCATTTAGAAAAGCGGTCTTAACGTCCATCTGCCAAATCTCATAATCGTGGAAGGCAGCAATAGCAAGAAGGATCCGAATGGATTTCAGCATAGATACTGGAGAAAAGGTCTCGTCATAGTCCAAACCAGGTCTTTGAAGAAAACCCTTTGCAACCAGTCTAGTTTTATAGGTCCCAACCTTTCCATCTACACCAATCTTCCTTTTGAAGATCCACTTGCATCCTACGGGTTTTACCCCATCTGGAGCAACATCCAACGTCCATACTTTGTTGGTGTACATAGACTCCATTTCGGTCCGCATTGCATCCAGCCATTTTACCGAGTCTACGCTCTGAATGGCCTGCTGGAAGCTAGTCGGCTCATCATAATCAATGATGCAATCCTCTCTATCCCCGTCTATGAGAAAACCGTAGTATCTCTCGGGCGGATGAGACTGCCTACTACTCCTGCGGAGCGGCGCAGGAATGTCATGATCTTTCGAACCCTCTGGTTCTACTAAGCTTTCAGTAATAGCTCGTGGTTCTGGAATTTCTTCCAGTTCTATTGCGCTCCCACTTATCTGATTTTCCAAAAACTCAGTTTCCAAGAAGTGGGCATGACGAGAAACATAAATCTTTTGTTCCTCTTCGCAATAGAAGAAATATCCCTTGGAGTTCTTTGTATATCCCACAAACTTGCATTGTACTGAGCGTGCTTCGAGTTTGTCCGCATGCTGCTTTTTGACAAAAGCTGGACATCCCCATGTCTTAATGTGATTAAGATAGGGTCTCTTCCCACACCACATCTGATATGGTGTAGTAGGCACAGTCTTAGTTGGAACTCGGTTCAAAAGGTATGCAGCTGATTCTAGTGCATATCCCCAGAATGATCGCGGTAACTCAGCGTTACTCATTGATTGAGAGGATAAGTGCGTGTTCAAGTTCTAGTTTAAATACCGCAATCAAGACGGTTTCGCTTGTAGCTAGCCGGTTGAGTACGGGTCGTCCGCAGGGAGATGGGAGTCTTTTTCAAAGTGTTTTAACGAGTTAAGTCCGGTTTTCAGATTTTGTTGGATTATCTAAGTGTTGAGTTGATATTTAAAGAGAGCTTGTTAGGGTTAGGATTAGGTTAGTTTGAGTTAGGAGTCTCCACATCTTTCGTTGCCCCACTTAATATCGGTGTTACGGTAATCGGCAACAACGGGGATTAGCACGACTAGGAAGGAACTTGCGAGTATAAGCTAGGCTTTCCAACGCATAGTCCTTCCTTTTGGTGCTTGTCCGTCCGTTCTTGGCTCTTATCCATAACCTCCGGTTAATTCAACCATAACCGGTCTCACTACGGAATCACCGCTATCATGTAGGATAGGGTGCCGTAAGGAGCGGATTGTGGTTCAATTAACGGGAGTTGATTTAAGTTGTTGGGCAAGGAAAGAGTGAGAGAGATTTCCTTCTCTCAAACTTCCCTTATCCTACCCTAACAAGTATAGAACTACTCACACTTCATAATACGGAAAAATAAAACAAACAAGAGAGGAAGATAGAAAGAAGGAGACTAGAAGAATACGACTAACTATTTGCGACCTCACCTTGGCGAGGATCAAGCGTAAGTATCATTGTCATATGTAAGGATAAAGAAAAAGAAAGAAGAAAGAAACAACAAGGAAATAACAACAACTACTTAACGAATTTAAAGTTACAACAATTATAACAAAAGTAAGACAAGCAT
Organism: Agapanthus africanus; assembly: GCA_030015575.1. Taxonomy (NCBI): domain Eukaryota; kingdom Viridiplantae; phylum Streptophyta; class Magnoliopsida; order Asparagales; family Amaryllidaceae; genus Agapanthus; species Agapanthus africanus. The sequence continues at coordinate 176,061,105 of CM057339.1, read as the reverse complement.
GATAATAAAATGATCTTCTTTATTCACCATTTCTCACTCACAAAGCTCACTTACAAGTTTAATGGAGAAGAGATGAGAAGAAGAAGAACATGTAGACTAAAACCTAGCAAAAAGAAAATACAAGAATGGACCCTTTCCTTCACAAAGTTCTGGGCTATTTATAGGCTTGAGAATGGAAACCTAGGGCAACCATCAGAACAGAGACGAAAAGACAAAAATACCCCCAGAAGAACTTTCTGCTTGGCGCCATAACGGCCGCGGAACCGCGGCCTGAACCCCTCTTTGGCCGCGGTTCCGCGGCCATATGGTCGAGTTGGACTGTTTGCTTTTTGGTGGTGGCCTGATCTGATGAGTACTTCATTCTGGTATATGTATTTTCTGAATTTGGTTCCCCGATTTTTCCAGAATTTCTGTTGAGGGAAAGGTGGACTTTTTGTCAAGATTTTGTCATGATTGCCTCGAGCTCCGCGTAGATCTCTTGGATTTTGTGCTACCATTGAGCCTTGTGCATGAGAGTGACATTGATTTGACGTTTTGTCTTCCTAAACTGGTATCTGGCAACCTACGGATGAAGAGCGGAGACCGTGTTTTCTCAGTGGTTGGCAGGAACCCGGATTTTGTTGTGTTTTCCATGATTTTCACCGTTTTAGAACCGAGAACCTGTAACCTGCAATTGACTAGCAAACACGGCTCAAGAGTATCTACCGATATGCAATGTGATAAAAATTGGGCGGTATGAAAATGCAAATATCTGATATGAACACTCATCATGGACCGTACCATATCCAATAGGGTTCGGTTCCGTCTCTCCGATACACCGTTATGTTGCGGAGTGTATGGAGGAGTAAGCTGAGAGAGAATTCCATTCTCTTTTAAGTAATCCAGGAACTCGGCACTCAAGTATTCGCCACCTCGATCCGATCTCAGTGTTTTGATACTTTTGCCGGTTTGTTTTTCTACTTCATTCTTATATTCCTGGAATTTTCCAAAGACTTCGGATTTATGTTTCATTAAGAAGACATAACCGTACCTTGAAAAGTCATCCGTAAAAGTAATGAAGTAAGAATAACCGCTTCGTGCATGCATAGACATTCCTTCATATTCGCTTTACTTCATAAACTATTCTTGACATTACTTATTTCAGAACAAACCTATTTGATCCTCAGAAAATCATTTATCTGTTTAAAAGTTCAAACATGAAAGACTTGTCATCTAATTCCCAAAATCTTACGACACGTGTAGTGTGATGTAAAGACGTATATCAGCTATAGTTAACTTCAAAGGAGAGTTATCTTTCAGGTTTTCAAAATCCAAACATAAGATCTAGTTATTCCTATTTTTTTAAACAAAAACCGTCGAAATGTTGAATCAAAGTTCTTCCACAAGCTAACTTGACAAAAAGGTTTTTATATTTTTTTAGAAAATTTTCCGATTTTTATGGATTTTATGGATTTTTATGCAGATGCAAAATATACATATGAATGCGAAGGTAAGAAATGCGTACCGAGCGTACCCCCAAACTTAAACTGGACAGTGTCCTCACTGTCGTTGCATGAATAGATCAGTTGAAGGGTCAAAATTGTCGGTTAGCAATATACAAATTTTATTTGTTTTTGTTTTTAAAGAAAAGAAAAAGAATATACACAAATATAAACAAAATGGTTTGTACATACCCCCAAACTTATTTGGAACAGTGTCTACTGTTCTTGGCTGGATAACCGAAGTTTGGAGGTGGGCAGAGGAAGATCATTCAGGGTAAACCGGCTCCTGTAAGAACAGGAGCTCCTCTGTTGGTTCGGCGCTAAGGTACGGTTTGCATCGGTGTCCGTTCACTTTGAAGAGTGAACCGTCCTTTGGATTTTCCAAATCCACAGCGCCCTGCGGATACACATTCCGCACAAAATACGGCCCTTTCCAGCGAGATCGGAGCTTTCCAGGATGGAAATGAAGTCGGGTGTCGTAAAGAAGTACCTGTTGACCAGGTACGAAGGTTTTGCGCAAAAGGTGTTTATCATGAAACACCTTCGTTCGATTCTTAACGACAACCGCGTTGTCGTAAGCCTCATCCCTAAGCTCGCATAGTTCGTTCAGCTGCAGCTTCCGATGGCTGCCCGCGTCCTCAAGAGACAGATTCAGCTCCTTAATCGCCGAAAACGCGCGATGCTCGATTTTGACTGGAAGGTGGCAGGCTTTTCCGTACACAAGCCGATAGGGAGACATGCCAAGGTCGGTCTTATAAGCAGTTCTAAATGCCCAAAGGGCATCAGTGAGTTTCAGAGACCAATCCTTACGGTTCTTGGAAACCGTCTTCTCCAATATCTGCTTGATTTGCCGATTTGAAACTTTAGCCTGCCCGCAGGTTTGGGGGTGGTAGGGCGTAGAAAGCTTATGATTAATGGAGTACTTCCGCATCAAGGCCTCGAAAGTCCTATTGCAGAAATGACTTCCATTGTCGCTAATGATCGCTCGGGGGTGCTCAAACCGGGAGAAAATGTTTTCTTTAAGGAACTTAACGACAACCTTGTTGTCGTTAGTCCGGCTGGGCACAGCCTCGACCCATTTAGAGACGTAATCAACAGCTAGAAGTATGTACAAGTTCCCAAAAGAGCTGGGAAACGGCCCCATGAAGTCTATCCCCCACACATCGAAAATCTCCACAACCAAGATCGGTTGGAGCGGCATCTCGTTTCTCCGGGATATCCGGCCCATGTGTTGGCACCGGGAGCAAGTCTTGCAATATTCGTGAGCGTCTTTGAAAAGTTGTGGCCAGTAGAAACCACATTGCAAGATCTTCTCGGCTGTCTTTCTGGGCCCAAAGTGCCCGCCACACGCTTGATCGTGGCAAAATGACAGCACACTCTTGAATTCCTCATTAGGGACACACCGACGAATGATCTGGTCGGGACAGCACTTGAACAAGTAGGGTTCGTCCCAGTAAAAGTGTTTTACTTGGGATAAGAAGCGAAGTCTGTCCTGACTCGACCATTCGGTTGGTAGCAATCCTGTGGCCAAATAGTTCACAATATCTGCGAACCAGGGTTCGCACGATACTGTCAGGAGTTGTTCGTCCGGAAAAACGTCGTTTATCGGAATTAGAAGCGAAGGCGAAGAAGGAAGTCGCGAGAGATGGTCGGCAACCACGTTTTCACATCCTCGTTTGTCCTTAATGACAAGGTCAAACTCTTGAAGCAAGAGGATCCAACGGATTAACCGAGATTTAGCATCTTTCTTCGCAAAAAGATGACGCAGAGCTGAATGGTCCGTGTAGACAATGACTGGAGAGCCGATGAGGTAGGGCCTGAACTTTTCTAGAGCAAATACAACAGCTAAGAATTCCTTCTCAGTTGTTGTATAGTTAAGTTGGGCGTCGTTCAGGGTCCGGCTCGCGTAATAGATTACATGCGGCATCTTGTTGATGTGCTGTCCAAGGACAGCACCGATGGCAAAGTCGGATGCATCGCACATAATCTCGAATGGGTGCGTCCAGTCAGGAGAAGAGAGAACGGGAGCAGAAGTGAGTGAGCGTTTCAGTGACTCGAATGCAGTCACACAGCTCGAGTCGAAGTCGAAAGGCGTGTCCTTGGCCAGCAAAAGCGTCAAGGGCCTAGCAATCTTTCTAAAGTCCTTGATAAACCGTCTATAGAAACCGGCATGGCCAAGGAAGGCTCGGATATCTCTGACGCATCGGGGAGGAGGCAGATTGGAAATGACCTCAATCTTTGCTCTGTCAACCTCTATGCCATTTTGCGAGATGATATGTCCTAAGACAATACCTTCGCGCACCATGAAGTGGCATTTCTCCCAGTTCAAAGTGAGATTCTTGTCCTTACATCGGGTAAGGACAGCGTCAAGATGCAGCAAACACTCGTCAAAGGAGTCGCCGAAGATGGAGAAGTCATCCATGAAAATCTCCAAAAATTTTTCCACCATGTCAGAAAAAATTCCCATCATACACCGCTGGAAGGTAGCGGGCGCATTGCATAACCCAAAGGGCATGCGTCGATATGCAAACGTGCCGAAAGGACAAGTGAAAGTGGTCTTGTCCTGGTCTTTTTCGGCGATGGGAATTTGATTGTAGCCAGAGTAGCCATCTAGAAAGCAATAGTACTCATGTCCGGCCAATCGTTCAAGCATCTGGTCAATGAAGGGTAGCGGAAAGTGGTCTTTCCGCGTAGCGGCGTTGAGTTTTCTGTAATCAATGCAAACTCGCCACCCAGTTTGGGTGCGAGTAGGGATTAACTCATTCGCCTCGTTGGTTATGACCGTGATGCCCGACTTCTTGGGGACAACATGAATGGGGCTAACCCACTGGCTATCAGAGATAGGGTAAATGATACCACTATCTAGACATTTGACGATCTCCTTCTTCACAGCCTCCTTCATGACTGGATTAAGACGTCTTTGTGGATCCCGGGCTGGTTTGGCATCATCCATCAGATGAATGTGATGCTCAACGATGAGGGGACTAATCCCCTTGATGTCCGCCATGGACCAGCCAAAAGCTTGCCTGTTGCTGTGCAAGACCGCGAGAAGGGCTTTCTCTTGCTCGGGAGCTAGAGAAGCCGAAATGATGACAGGGAGGGTCTCGTTCTCACCTAAGTAAGCATACTTAAGGTGAGACGGCAACGGCTTGAGTTTGAGCGTTGGAGGTGAAATGATGGAAGGCAAGACTGGTGCAAGGGTCTCGAACTCAAAGGACTCCAGCAAAGGTTCAAAACGAGTGTAGGCAACCGAGTCGGATGGTTCAGGTAACTCATCCGGAAAGTCGAAAGATTCGAACTCGGGTTGTGCGCGGCTAAGATCGTTCGAGAACGTGAAACACTCGTATTCGTTATCGGGCGCAGAAACAGCAGCAGATTCGAAGAGAAACGCACTAGTGGCGTCAAGATTATCGTGGTCAAACAGAAACTCCTCGAATTCACACTCTTCTGGTGTGATCTCCTGGATCGAGCAGACATCCAGTATATGAGCATTAGGTTCGGCGGGCTGATTCCCCAACCTAAAAATGTTGAGTTCAATCGTCATATTTCCAAAAGAGAGGTTCATTGAACCGTTGCGACAATTGATCACAGCATTTGAGGTTGCGAGAAATGGGCGACCGAGTATCACCGGAATTTGATTCCGGGGGTTAGCTACAGGCTGTGTATCTAATACAATGAAGTCGACGGGGAATATGAAGTCCCCGACTCTTATCAACACATCCTCTAGCTCACCCCTAGGATGGGTGATCGATCGGTCGGCCATTTGGAGAGTGCAGTGTGTGGGTTTCAACTCTCCGACGCCTAATTGCTCGTATACTGAATACGGAAGCAGGTTAACACTGGCACCAAGATCTAATAGTCCGCGGTTGATGTTCTTATCCCCAATGGTAATTGAAATCGTAGGACAGCCAGGGTCCTTCCATTTTTGTGGTAAAGATTGGGTAAAAGGGCATCACTCACAGCACTAGCCAAGAAAACTTTCTTGGGTACCTGAGACTTCCTCTTCTTCGTGCACAAGTCCTTTAAAATTTTAGCGTAGGACGGGACTTGTTGGACAGCATCTAAAAGAGGAATGTTAATGTTAACCTGCTTGAATAACTCCAGAATCTTCTCCATTTGAGGATTTTGTTTGTTAGACCTCAACCGGTTTGGAAATGGAACATTTTGAAAATTGGTTGAGTCTAATGCTGGAGGAGGAGATTTTGGAGTTGGAACGGATCCCAGAATAGGTGTTTTCATGGAGTGAGAAGTGGGTCCGTTCAGAGCAGAAGAAGAGGAAGGGGAGCCTTGTGAAGAACGGAGAATAGGCTCAGAAGACGAAGAAGAAGAAGGAGAAGAAGAAGAAGAAGCGGCGGCCGGGGTGTCATCGTTGATTCGCTTGCCAATGTTGTTTTGCAGCATCCTTCCCGATCTCAGCGTAGTCACGGCACTCACATTATGGTTTTGTTGTTCAAGAGCAACATGTGCATTATGTGGGTGACCGGGATTTGGAAGTGGCTGGGACGGGAGCTTCCCTTTCTCTCGCTCGCTCAAGGCCGCGTTCAGCTGTGCAATCTGGGCCTCGATGGTCTTGATGCTCTTCCCGTGTGCGGCGGTGTGTTGCACTAAAGATTGGATTGAAGACTGGATGTTGGCGGTGGATTGAGTCGATTGTTTAACAAACGCCTCCAGACTTCGCTCGAGCGAGGAAACCTTATCGTTGTTTGACGGAACAAAGTTGTTGTTTGGTGGAAAAGAATTGTTTGGTGCAAAGTTGTTCGTCTGATTTTGGTAAGGTTGGGGTTGGAAGGGCTGCTGATATGGATGTGGAGTTTGTTGTTGCGCTTGTTGTTGCGGCGGAGGGCCCCTTTGGAAATTGTTGCCCTGGAATTGATTCTGATTCTGATTCCAGGCGAAATTGGGGTGGTTCCTCCAACCGGGATTGTAGGTGGAAGAGTATGGATCATTCCTCGGTCTTTGCTGGAAGGCAGCATTAACCTGATCCTGTCCTTGCGAGGGTGGATTGTAAGGACACTCTTCGGTCAAGTGGGAAGGATCAGAACAACAGGCGCAGATGGTACGAAGGGGGAGAACAGGGGCAGGAGCAGGAGCAGAAAATTTGCTCTCTATCGCTTCAAGCTTTCGTGTTATCGCAGCCATTTCAGCTTTCATCGCAATAGAGACGTCAAGTTGGTGGATTCCTACCCTAGACTGACCGGTAGAAGTGGAGGTAGAAGAAGAAGAAGTCGGTCTGGTGCTCTCCCACTGTAGCGTTTGCTCCGCAAGATCGTCAAATAACTGCCACGCTTTCTCGTCAGATTTCGATAGGAAGTGGCCCTGACAGATGGTTTCCAGCAACTGCTTCGTTGCTGGGTTCAGTCCCTCGTATAAGGTTTGGCAGAGCTGCCATTTCTCTATACCGTGGTGAGGACACTGAACAAGAAGGTCTTTGTACCGGTCAAAGCACTTCCAGAGGGGATCAGAAGGAAGCTGGGAGAATTGGTTGATTTCATTTCGAATTCTTGCGGTCTTATGATTTGGATAGAATTTTTTCAGAAACGCTTTAACAAACTCGTCCCAGCTGGTGATTGAGTGGGAAGCGGTGCTATACAGCCATTTTTCAGCGAGATCGCATAAAGTGAACGGAATGACCCGTAGACGTATAGCATCGTCCGACAACTGGGTTGTTTTCATCATGGCACAGACATTTTGAAATTTATTGATGAAGATATAGGCATCTTCAGATTCAAGCCCATGAAAACGTGGAAGCATGTTGATGAAATGAGGCTTAATTTCAAAGTTGTCCCCATTGGCCGGAGGAAGAGAAAGGCAGGTGGGAAGTGCAGAACGGGTGGGGTAGAAACGATCCTGGAGCGCAATTCGCTGCGGCGCTACAACAGGCGGAGGTGGTGGAAGATTGGTCTCCGTAGGAGGTGGAGCCAATCCAGCGGTGGTCAAAGAGATGTTCGGATTAAATCCTGACATCGCGGAAGAAGAGGTTGGTGAAGGTGAAGGTGAAGGTGAAGATGTATGAACAGAATTCCGGTCAACGTCGGAGTTGGCCGGCAAAGGAAGGGGTGAAAGAGGAGTGGACGGAGTATCGACTTCGGAGTCGATCGCGTAGTCGGTCGCGACTAACGTAACGCGGACTAGACGGGCGCTAGTGTCCCGAGTCCAAGCGGACATACACTAAACGAGTTTAGTATAGTCAAAGCGGAGAAGGTGCGGGTAAGAAAACGTCAATGGAGAAAGGCGATGGGTGGTGGGTGAAAAATGGATTTGGCGACAAAAGGGCAAGTTTTTATAAAAGTTTTTGATTTTTTTTTTTTTAGAAAGAGATTTACAGAAGTATGTACGGAAATACGGCTTAAGCAATCACAAACAAGATATGCACAATCACACCTAGATCTACGGTCGCCTAGGTCTACTAGACCTGCTCCTGAACTTGATTTTCGAAGTTAAACAGTGTCGAGAAACAGGCTTAAAAATACACCGATCACGGGGCCAGGTAAGTGCAGAGATAAGGGGAGGTTGTCCAACGCTTTCGCGAAGTTCCTTAATTAAATAACCCTTTCTCTTTCGGCGGTTGCGCCTTTAACACTTTCCTAGACACCCCGTAATCAATATACGGTTAAGCGAGGTTCTAAACACGGTTTATCTTCTCCTAATGAGCGCGAAGTCCTTAGGGCTGAAGTCTAGTATTTTTTAATTTACAATGGACAATGCATATGCTTTAGTGATTTTTGGGGTCCTGGGAAGGGTGATGAAATCCCCACCCAATCTGGATTGGTTTCAAGCCCCTTAAGTCCGTATTAAAGAATGCAAAACAGTAACAAATCAACAGCAAACAATTTTTTATTTGCGGCGCAAAGAATCCTGCACAAGAACAGTTTATTGGAAAGGGGAGAAGAATTTGCGCAAAGAAGCCTGCAGAAAACACAGTTTATTGGAGTTCAGAGGAGTGGGAGAGAGCAGAAGAACACTTACAGAGAAAATGGCAGAGTGACCCCACCACCAGGCCGCGGTTCCGCGGCAATAAGGCCCTAATGCCGCGGTTCCGCGGCGGAAATGAAGAGTTGGCTCTTCATTTTTCTTCTGTGGGCTTCTTTGGATGTCCTATGCTTGTATAGATGTACTGATTTTTTACTTGCTCATTGTACCAGCTCCAGATTTCTACAGTAGACCGGATGCTTCGTTTTTGTCCGTCGCGGTGTAGCCGCGAACTGTGGGTCTATCTTCCCACGTCTTTGGCACTGTACTTGAACTCCGTATTCTCGACGTCCTTGGCGTCGATCTTGAACTTCGTATTTTCCTGCACACTTGCACAAAAACTAATCAAGAATAACAAGATGGTTTTTTACAAAGTATATTTTTTTTCGTTTTTTTTTACTTACAAATTAACCCGAAATTACACAAGGAAATAAACTACCGTCTCCCCGGCAACGGCGCCATTTGATTGAGAGGATAAGTGCGTGTTCAAGTTCTAGTTTAAATACCGCAATCAAGACGGTTTCGCTTGTAGCTAGCCGGTTGAGTACGGGTCGTCCGCAGGGAGATGAGAGTCTTTTTCAAAGTGTTTTAACGAGTTAAGTCCGGTTTTCAGATTTTGTTAGATTATCTAAGTGTTGAGTTGATATTTAAAGAGAGCTTGTTAGGGTTAGGATTAGGTTAGTTTGAGTTAGGAGTCTCCACATCTTTCGTTGCCCCACTTAATATCGGTGTTACGGTAATCGGCAACAACGGGGATTAGCACGACTAGGAAGGAACTTGCGAGTATAAGCTAGGCTTTCCAACGCATAGTCCTTCCTTTTGGTGTTTGTCCGTCCGTTCTTGGCACTTATCCATAACCTCCGGTTAATTCAACCACAACCGGTCTCACTACGGAATCACCGCTATCATGTAGGATAGGGTGCCGTAAGGAGCGGATTGTGGTTCAATTAACGGGAGTTGATTTAAGTTGTTGGGCAAGGAAAGAGTGAGAGAGATTTCCTTCTCTCAAACTTCCCTTATCCTACCCTAACAAGTATAGAACTACTCACACTTCATAATACGGAAAAATAAAACAAACAAGAGAGGAAGATAGAAAGAAGGAGACTAGAAGAATACGACTAACTATTTGCGACCTCACCTTGGCGAGGATCAAGCGTAAGTATCATTGTCATATGTAAGGATAAAGAAAAAGAAAGAAGAAAGAAACAACAAGGAAATAACAACAACTACTTAACGAATTTAAAGTTACAACAATTATAACAAAAGTAAGACAAGCATGATAATAAAATGATCTTCTTTATTCACCATTCCTCACTCACAAAGCTCACTTACAAGTTTAATGGAGAAGAGATGAGAAGAAGAAGAACATGTAGACTAAAACCTAGCAAAAAGAAAATACAAGAATGGACCCTTTCCTTCACAAAGTTCTGGGCTATTTATAGGCTTGAGAATGGAAACCTAGGGCAACCATCAGAACAGAGACGAAAAGACAAAAATACCCCCAGAAGAACTTTCTGCTTGGCGCCATAACGGCCGCGGAACCGCGGCCTGAACCCCTCTTTGGCCGCGGTTCCGCGGCCATATGGTCGAGTTGGACTGTTTGCTTTTTGGTGGTGGCCTGATCTGATGAGTACTTCATTCTGGTATATGTATTTTCTGAATTTGGTTCCCCGATTTTTCCAGAATTTCTGTTGAGGGAAAGGTGGACTTTTTGTCAAGATTTTGTCATGATTGCCTCGAGCTCCGCGTAGATCTCTTGGATTTTGTGCTACCATTGAGCCTTGTGCATGAGAGTGACATTGATTTGACGTTTTGTCTTCCTAAACTGGTATCTGGCAACCTACGGATGAAGAGCGGAGACCGTGTTTTCTCAGTGGTTGGCAGGAACCCGGATTTTGTTGTGTTTTCCATGATTTTCACCGTTTTAGAACCGAGAACCTGTAACCTGCAATTGACTAGCAAACACGGCTCAAGAGTATCTACCGATATGCAATGTGATAAAAATTGGGCGGTATGAAAATGCAAATATCTGATATGAACACTCATCATGGACCGTACCATATCCAATAGGGTTCGGTTCCGTCTCTCCGATACACCGTTATGTTGCGGAGTGTATGGAGGAGTAAGCTGAGAGAGAATTCCATTCTCTTTTAAGTAATCCAGGAACTCGGCACTCAAGTATTCGCCACCTCGATCCGATCTCAGTGTTTTGATACTTTTGCCGGTTTGTTTTTCTACTTCATTCTTATATTCCTGGAATTTTCCAAAGACTTCGGATTTATGTTTCATTAAGAAGACATAACCGTACCTTGAAAAGTCATCCGTAAAAGTAATGAAGTAAGAATAACCGCTTCGTGCATGCATAGACATTCCTTCATATTCGCTTTACTTCATAAACTATTCTTGACATTACTTATTTCAGAACAAACCTATTTGATCCTCAGAAAATCATTTATCTGTTTAAAAGTTCAAACATGAAAGACTTGTCATCTAATTCCCAAAATCTTACGACACGTGTAGTGTGATGTAAAGACGTATATCAGCTATAGTTAACTTCAAAGGAGAGTTATCTTTCAGGTTTTCAAAATCCAAACATAAGATCTAGTTATTCCTATTTTTTTAAACAAAAACCGTCGAAATGTTGAATCAAAGTTCTTCCACAAGCTAACTTGACAAAAAGGTTTTTATATTTTTTTAGAAAATTTTCCGATTTTTATGGATTTTATGGATTTTTATGCAGATGCAAAATATACATATGAATGCGAAGGTAAGAAATGCGTACCGAGCGTACCCCCAAACTTAAACTGGACAGTGTCCTCACTGTCGTTGCATGAATAGATCAGTTGAAGGGTCAAAATTGTCGGTTAGCAATATACAAATTTTATTTGTTTTTGTTTTTAAAGAAAAGAAAAAGAATATACACAAATATAAACAAAATGGTTTGTACATACCCCCAAACTTATTTGGAACAGTGTCTACTGTTCTTGGCTGGATAACCGAAGTTTGGAGGTGGGCAGAGGAAGATCATTCAGGGTAAACCGGCTCCTGTAAGAACAGGAGCTCCTCTGTTGGTTCGGCGCTAAGGTACGGTTTGCATCGGTGTCCGTTCACTTTGAAGAGTGAACCGTCCTTTGGATTTTCCAAATCCACAGCGCCCTGCGGATACACATTCCGCACAAAATACGGCCCTTTCCAGCGAGATCGGAGCTTTCCAGGATGGAAATGAAGTCGGGTGTCGTAAAGAAGTACCTGTTGACCAGGTACGAAGGTTTTGCGCAAAAGGTGTTTATCATGAAACACCTTCGTTCGATTCTTAACGACAACCGCGTTGTCGTAAGCCTCATCCCTAAGCTCGCATAGTTCGTTCAGCTGCAGCTTCCGATGGCTGCCCGCGTCCTCAAGAGACAGATTCAGCTCCTTAATCGCCGAAAACGCGCGATGCTCGATTTTGACTGGAAGGTGGCAGGCTTTTCCGTACACAAGCCGATAGGGAGACATGCCAAGGTCGGTCTTATAAGCAGTTCTAAATGCCCAAAGGGCATCAGTGAGTTTCAGAGACCAATCCTTACGGTTCTTGGAAACCGTCTTCTCCAATATCTGCTTGATTTGCCGATTTGAAACTTTAGCCTGCCCGCAGGTTTGGGGGTGGTAGGGCGTAGAAAGCTTATGATTAATGGAGTACTTCCGCATCAAGGCCTCGAAAGTCCTATTGCAGAAATGACTTCCATTGTCGCTAATGATCGCTCGGGGGTGCCCAAACCGGGAGAAAATGTTTTCTTTAAGGAACTTAACGACAACCTTGTTGTCGTTAGTCCGGCTGGGCACAGCCTCGACCCATTTAGAGACGTAATCAACAGCTAGAAGTATGTACAAGTTCCCAAAAGAGCTGGGAAACGGCCCCATGAAGTCTATCCCCCACACATCGAAAATCTCCACAACCAAGATCGGTTGGAGCGGCATCTCGTTTCTCCGGGATATCCGGCCCATGTGTTGGCACCGGGAGCAAGTCTTGCAATATTCGTGAGCGTCTTTGAAAAGTTGTGGCCAGTAGAAACCACATTGCAAGATCTTCTCGGCTGTCTTTCTGGGCCCAAAGTGCCCGCCACACGCTTGATCGTGGCAAAATGACAGCACACTCTTGAATTCCTCATTAGGGACACACCGACGAATGATCTGGTCGGGACAGCACTTGAACAAGTAGGGTTCGTCCCAGTAAAAGTGTTTTACTTGGGATAAGAAGCGAAGTCTGTCCTGACTCGACCATTCGGTTGGTAGCAATCCTGTGGCCAAATAGTTCACAATATCTGCGAACCAGGGTTCGCACGATACTGTCAGGAGTTGTTCGTCCGGAAAAACGTCGTTTATCGGAATTAGAAGCGAAGGCGAAGAAGGAAGTCGCGAGAGATGGTCGGCAACCACGTTTTCACATCCTCGTTTGTCCTTAATGACAAGGTCAAACTCTTGAAGCAAGAGGATCCAACGGATTAACCGAGATTTAGCATCTTTCTTCGCAAAAAGATGACGCAGAGCTGAATGGTCCGTGTAGACAATGACTGGAGAGCCGATGAGGTAGGGCCTGAACTTTTCTAGAGCAAATACAACAGCTAAGAATTCCTTCTCAGTTGTTGTATAGTTAAGTTGGGCGTCGTTCAGGGTCCGGCTCGCGTAATAGATTACATGCGGCATCTTGTTGATGTGCTGTCCAAGGACAGCACCGATGGCAAAGTCGGATGCATCGCACATAATCTCGAATGGGTGCGTCCAGTCAGGAGAAGAGAGAACGGGAGCAGAAGTGAGTGAGCGTTTCAGTGACTCGAATGCAGTCACACAGCTCGAGTCGAAGTCGAAAGGCGTGTCCTTGGCCAGCAAAAGCGTCAAGGGCCTAGCAATCTTGCTAAAGTCCTTGATAAACCGTCTATAGAAACCGGCATGGCCAAGGAAGGCTCGGATATCTCTGACGCATCGGGGAGGAGGCAGATTGGAAATGACCTCAATCTTTGCTCTGTCAACCTCTATGCCATTTTGCGAGATGATATGTCCTAAGACAATACCTTCGCGCACCATGAAGTGGCATTTCTCCCAGTTCAAAGTGAGATTCTTGTCCTTACATCGGGTAATGACAGCGTCAAGATGCAGCAAACACTCGTCAAAGGAGTCGCCGAAGATGGAGAAGTCATCCATGAAAATCTCCAAAAATTTTTCCACCATGTCAGAAAAAATTCCCATCATACACCGCTGGAAGGTAGCGGGCGCATTGCATAACCCAAAGGGCATGCGTCGATATGCAAACGTGCCGAAAGGACAAGTGAAAGTGGTCTTGTCCTGGTCTTTTTCGGCGATGGGAATTTGATTGTATTCAGAGTAGCCATCTAGAAAGCAATAGTACTCATGTCCGGCCAATCGTTCAAGCATCTGGTCAATGAAGGGTAGCGGAAAGTGGTCTTTCCGCGTAGCCGCGTACTCATGTCCGTATTTCTCCAAAACATGTCCATCTGACATTCCAAGGTGATAGTCCCCCACGGCCTTAGCATCCATGCTAGCTCCGTTTGCAACTTTGAGGGTCATGTCACCTGCCTTCAAAACCCTACGGTTTCTCAACTCCTGCAAAGAATTACAGATATGAGATCCTGATCCGGTATCCAATATCTAGGAAGTAGAGTTTATTGATAGACAGTTTTCAATAACATACACACCTGAAGCTGAAGCTGCAACTTGCTTCAGATCCTGTGTTCTGGCTTTCCAAGCCCTGCAATCTTTCTTCCAGTACCAACTCTTATGACAGAAAATGCACTCTTCCTTCCCTATAAGCTTCCCCGCTATCTTTGTTGCTTTTGCCTTTCCCTTCGTATCCACTTTACTAACACTGCCCCTTGGTTTGGCGGGGGCTTTCTTCTTCTTTCCCTTGGCTTTCGCCTTGGACCTAGAAGAGGAAGATCCTCCAACAAACAAAGTGGATGTTTTCCTACCTTTCTGTAGGGTGCCATCTGCACTCCTCAGCAAGTTGAGGAGTTCTGAAAGTTCAACTTCTTTTTCTTGCAAGTTGAAGTTCAGGATAAACTGGGCGTAAGTGGAAGGAAGGGACTGGAGAATCAAGTCCGTATAGATCTCGTTCTCTAACGTGGTCCCAAGGTCCACGAGCTCCTCAATGAAGCCAATCATCTTAAGCACGTGTTCCGCTACCGATGATCCGATGGCCAACCTTGCCGAAAATAGCTTCTTCGACACTTCGTATCTTGTGATACGAGATTGCTCTCCATACAGTTCTTTTGTATGGAGAAATACGGATTCAAGGTCTATATTCTCGTGCCTCTTCTGATGTTCGTTGTCCATAGAGGCAAGCACGAGGCACTTGGCCTTCGCGCAATCGATCTCCCAAATCTTATGGATTTCCTTATCCGCGACGCTGGAGGTGGGACCTGGGACAGGGGGAGCTTTGGTGGTAGGGAGATACCCCAACTTGTCATAAGTGATTGCCGTTTTGACATTCCTGAGCCAATCTTTGTAGTTTGTCCCTGTCAATATGTTTTTATCTAGTAATAACTTAAGTCCGGTCATGATGTTTGGTCACTGCAGTTAGGAGAGAGAGAAGAAACACTTTAGCATGATGCTCTTGCAAGTTTAGAGTGGTTTTTAATTTGTCTAAACAGGATGGCTCCCACTGTCTCTCGAATCCCTCCTCAAACCAAAAAGGAAGAATTAGTCAGGATCAATCTCACCGTACAATACTTGCTTAACCGCTCGGCCAGGCTGGTGTCGGTACTTCGAGGGAGGTTTTCCAACGCTTTCGCGAAGTTCCTTAATTAAATAACCTCTTTTCCCTAGGGGCGTAGCCCCGCTAACACCTTTCTAGACACCTACTTGGTTTATAGCATTGATCGTTAAGTGAGAAATTTCCCGAGGAGTAGCATATACTCACAGTAGGATCGGGATCCAAATATCATTGCGTGACAAAACTGAAGGAATCCTACCAGAATCATCACACTCCAAATGGTATGCAGCGCTAGCAAGTTTCAGTTCTTTTAAAACTCCCGATGTGGATTTTTACCCCATGCACTTATGACCTTGACTTTGGCCAACAAATCATCAGTCACATGTCAAGTTCTACCCGTCATTCTCCAGGTTAATTTGAGCCCATCCGCATATACCCTTGACTTTGGCCAACAAGGTAGAACGACTGCCCCAAACCAACACATCTATCTATGCTGCACATGAATACCCAATAGCTACCAATCACTATGCCTTGACTTTGGCCAACAAACATAGCTTGAATACTATTGACCATCCATGTGAAACAACGGAGGGCTACGAATGGTTTTGGCGAAACCGTGAACGTAGTGAACTTGATATAATCGAAGGAACGAGATATCTTTTAAAAGGAGTGGCTTAAGCTCCGCGTTTAAAAGTTATTTTTGAAAAGAAACCGAGTGCTTTTGAAAGTGTTCCAACGACTTTTACTTGGTTTATTTTTCTTGCATTAATTCCAATGCGTCCCATCATTTAATCCTACCATTGCAGAAAACAACCAAAATATGACGTGCGCTTATGCCATCCGCATTCGCCACGGGGACCCGTCATTACCCGTTAGGTTACTTAACTAACGACAGAGCGGGGGCTGGACTAGCGGGGATGCAAAACATAAGCAACGCCTAAATAATATCATACATAGATATATTGCAATGATAGCCATTTCAGATCACAGATGAATACATTGGATATACTAGGAATCCACAATTCGTACGAGCCTGTAACGAAAAGTGGATTACACGGTCGCGATGAATAGCCAATACCCCACCCTAGACCCCTACGGGTGCGGCAAACTACCCGCCAAATATCCGAAGCGGAGCAACCTCCTTCATCGACGTGAGTAGGCCACTCGGCACTTTGAGATACCCGGTAGTTTGTGCTCCCCACCTTGGGTCTATCCTAGGAGCAAAAACAGTAAAAAGAAATTATACAATGACGGCTACAACCCTGACCTGGTTGTGCGGCCAAAAATAATATTACATCAATTTACATATTACATGAATTGAAAGATAAAAGGAAAAACTCTCATCTCACAACCCCCGGCTATTCATCCGCGATAATCCAATGAATTCATATACACATACCATCAACATTACAGATCACAGATATGTATAACCCCCACTAATCGACGTATAGCGATTAGCGGACGTTCAATACATATAACACATCACAGATATATACCCGTCAGCTTAAGTCTTTAGAAGTTCTATCAAAATACGGATTTTTAGGCCCCAAACACAAATTTTTCTTTCTGGAAAATCTGGGCAGAAAAAACATATTTTAAAAATCCCAAAACAACTCCAGAAACACACTGCAGCAAAATTGTGCCACGGCCGAGTCAACTCGGCCGCGGAACCGCGGCGGGAGCATGCTCCCGCCGCATTTCCGCGGCGACTTGACCGGTTCGTTGGACCAATTTTCTTGGGTGTTTTAACAAAAGCCTGAGCCGAATTTTAGTGTAAGATTTATCATTTTTGGAACAGAAAAAAATTCGGCAGAAAGTTGATTTTACGGGTTTGTTTCGTGATATTTTTTCCGATCGAACTTCTAGTTACTTTGCTAACATGTTAGATAGTGTTAACTAGGCTCTGATACCACTGTAAGTCCACGTTACCTCTCCCGGTACTTACGGGCTTGCGGAAATGATGAAAATCAATTTTTCAAGAGGTGGTAACATGGACTCAAAATACGGATCTTTGTTAAACAACTACCTAACAACCTAACTAGAGTTTTACCTACTCGGTTAGGGGGCTATACCTTTCTTGAACTCCATCGTCTTCAACTCTTTCCGGTGTACAGATCGACCTCACCTCGTCGTCTCCTTGCGCCGAAGATGGATCCACCTGAAAGCTTCTACCTTTGGCTTCTTCTTCGAACTTGAAGAAACTAGAACACTTGGTTTGCTAAACCTTATGAATTAGGATGAGTAGAGATGTGATATGGGTTTTCTTTTATCTCTAAGGCAATGTTTCTCAACTCATGAGAGGGTGTTGCCTTGAACTAGAGAGAGAGCAAGAGGGAGAGCTCAAGCAAGAGAGAGAAATGAAATGAGAGAATGAGTAACTCTTTTGCCATCCAAGCTCTCATAATCCAAAACCATCATAACAAAATGTTGGAGATAGTGCCCTCAGAGTCAATTATTGGATCACAGGCACGTGATTGCAATGATTGAGGGGAGGACCTATCCCAGTAGGACAGTCTTACTCAAGATGATAGTATGCTATCTGGTTTATCTTTATCATCGTGTACTGCTTTAGGTGACCTTACGAGTCGCTATTGCACGTTGATAGAGCCCCTGGGATTCTTGCTTGACTACCAGCAGTATGAAGGCGATCATATAAGTGAGAGCTGGAGTCTATAAGCACATCCTTAAAAGGTCCCTAGTCGTGGGAGTTTCGAGACAGGGCATCGATTCTCCAGAGTAGACTAGTGTATACAGTCGAGACCCCGACGAGGGGCGGTGGCCGGTCTCACAAGCCACTGGTGTCAGTTGGTTCACCTAAGATGTATACAGGTGCTCATTGGGTTATGAGTACACCGGACAGGACTCGCCGGGAACCTGCTAGTTGGGATTATACCAGACGTCAGATAGCAGTTCCCTGGTGACATGTGTACAGGTTAGTTCATCGACCTGAGATCGTCATTTGTCTCGTGTGAGTTCCCACTGTGCTTTGATTACTACCCTACCACGGCTCAAAAGAGTCGTGCAAACAGTTTTTAGTTGGGTACAGTCCCGAGCCACATGGAGGCAGTGAGCGGATCTGCAGAGGTTCGTCTCTCCCGGTATTGGGGGTGAGGTCGCGCTGTGTCTAGGAGAGCCAGAACATGAAAAGTCCTTGGCCAAGGCAGGAGATTTGCTGGTAGGTATTCCAGTAGTATCTCAGGGTGTTCTGGGCTACACTCCGACACGACTTGTACCGCTTTTGGGGGTCTGACTTTCACCAACCCCCTAGGCCCGCCATGAGATGCTCATAGACGAACGGACCGGAATGTACGAATATTGTCACTGACAGGCTCAGTAGGGTGTCAGGATGAGTTCGCTCATCGACGTCCCTTTTGGTCAATAGCTGGTGGCCCGTCACGTATGGCTAATACCTCTGACGTGCTAGTGGTTAAATCCACAGCCATAGTATTGACGAGTCTTTAGAGTCCACCACACACAGTTACTCAAGTTTCGGGCAAAACGCTGTAGAGGCCGTATGGAGATATGGCAGGGTTCGATCAGATATGTGCGGTATTGCACGGATCGTGATCGGACGGTTTTTACTAGCCGGCTTTGGCTTAAGCCGGATCCTAGTATTTGATAGTGTAATTTTGTCTCTTTGCATTTGTGTTCGGTGGGAATACAAATGCGGGCATGTATTTGCAGTAGCGGGGTTTTCCTGTAATTTATTACGGGATCGGTTTTCTGAAGTTGCCAGTTTGCATTCCGTTCCGGACGGTTTTCTTTTATTTCTTCACGGCCGGACTTTCTGATGGAGGGTGTTATTTGCAAGTTTGCAA
Source organism: Agapanthus africanus (assembly GCA_030015575.1). Taxonomy (NCBI): domain Eukaryota; kingdom Viridiplantae; phylum Streptophyta; class Magnoliopsida; order Asparagales; family Amaryllidaceae; genus Agapanthus; species Agapanthus africanus. The sequence continues at coordinate 176,042,128 of CM057339.1, read as the reverse complement.
ATAACACATTGTGGAGGGTTTTCATGCATATGTGAGGCATCATGAGTGTTCTTTCATGATGAGATTCTTTTATGGTCTTTTCTTTGGCTTTTCTAGTGATGGTTGGTGAAAAGATTTAGATGAGAAAGAAGTGTGACCATTTTTCTCATTATCATTTCTTTTTCCCTCATATATCTTTGTGACTTTTCTTTTGCTCCACCACCATTCTCATGCTTGAGGGGGTCGGCCACTTAGAGAGGAGTGAGAGGGTGAGCTCATTTTTCATGAGGAAAAAAACTTTGTTCATCTCCTTTTTTCCTTGCTACACAATTTCATGTACCTCTCTCCAAAGTTCTTTCTTGATCCCTCCATACATGGCAACTTCCATAAGCCCCAAAGAGACATGGCTACTACACTATTCTACGGCATCCCTTGGACGCGTCGGCTAGCCAACTTCACGCCCGAGTTGCCTCGGTCAAGAGGTGGGAGCCCGTATACGATTCCGGCTACGTGGTGCCCTTTCCGACGAGGAGGAGATGAACGGAGATTCCGCTGGAGATCGGAGTGGAAACGAAGACCGAAGGACACGGATCGCTTGGTATACTTCTCTACCCATCTTGTATTTTGCTAGTAGGTAGGTTAATGGCCCGATCCGGGTGAAAAGTGCGCGGTGGTGCCGGTTCAATAGTTTTTGAAAGTTTTCGTTTCCGCGTTTCTGGCGTCGGATCGACGGCCGGGGCGCCGCCGCGGACTTACATTGGTATCAGAGCCACGCCATTAACCATGCCTAGCTTGCTCTAGTATGTTTAAAACCCGATCGAACAAAATTCCCTAAAAACCGTATTTTGTATGCACATGTGTTTTCTGTCGAAATTTTTTCTGCTCCAAAAATTTTTCAGGTTGTCTCAGAATACTGTGCATGGATATAGAAGCAATCTGTGAAAATTTGGTGGCGCGATCTCTTCAAACCGCCGCGGAACCGTGGCCAAACCCATGCTTGGGCCGCGGTTCCGCCGCGCTTTTGATTGATCACTTGACCAAAATTTTGCAGATTCCTTCTGAGTTAAAAATAGGGGTTTTGGGATATTCTTTTTGGGCCCAGATTCTCTGTGAGTGCTACAGTACTGCTTGGGGCCCACTTTGATAAATTTGTTCGATCGGATATTTTAAACATGCCAGTTCACAGTATTTACATTATATCTGCGACCGTGAATGTCACTCGATCGGTAAATCTAGTCTAACTGCTATAGCCCTTTTAGACGGATTTGCGAACGTGACACTCACGTTGATGTTCTGTGTGTTACTGTGATGTTGCGGATAGGTCGTGGGGGATAGCCTGGATGCAATATTAGTACAGTTTTGTTTTATATGTACATTTGATTTTGCGGGACGAGCGTCCGACATGTGGACTGCCGTCACTGCCTGTTTGTATTATTCTTTTGGGGCACGACCAGGTCGAGGTCGATGTACCCGTTGTATGTATATTTTACTTTCTGTACTAGGCTTACCCCGCGGAGGGGTGCACGGACAGCCGGGTTCTAGAGGGCAAGGAGCCCGCATCTCATGGCATTGACACGGAGGGGGCTTTACTCTAGAATTGGCGGGTTGTTCGCCGCACTCGTAGGGGGTATAGGATTGACCCAGGAGGGATGCCCAAGTTACCGGATTCCGTGAAGTGCTGAGTGGTCCATTCACGTTGCTGAAGGCGGCTGCCTCGCTTCAGGTTTTGGCGGGTAACTTGCCGCGCCCGTAGGGGTCTAGGATTTCATTGCACAGGCTATCCACACGACCAGAGGAACGTCGGGTTTCAGTAGCGGCTCTGTGAAACCCGGGGATCCCAGATATCTGTATTGATCTGTGTTGCTATACATTTCTGTGTTGTTGCATTTTTATCACGCCTTGAGCGAAAATTATATATTATATATATACTAGTAGATGTTGTATATGTTTTGCATCCGCGCTAGTCCAGTCCCCGCTCTGTCGTTAGTTAAGTAACCTAACGGGTGATGACGGGACCCTGTGGCGAATGCGGATGGCATATACGTACGTCAGTATATTTTCGTTCTTTGTGGTGTGATCAATTGATGGGACTGCGTTGATTCGGATCAATGCAAGTTAAACAAACCTATTCTGATATTGTTGGAACACTTTTTCAAAAAGCTGTTATTGCAAGGGCGTTCTCTTTTGTTTTGCACAGTGGTATTCAGTTGGAATATCCTGCTCCTCAGTCGACGAGGCAAGGGCCGAGATCCCTTCACCGGGAGTGACCCCTTGGACAAAAGTTTGCGTCAGGGCAATAACTTCACTATAGCCGATTACTTTTGCTTTGCATCGTGGTATTCAGTTGGAATATCCTGCACCTCATTCTACGGGGAAAGAGCCGAGATTCCTTCACCGGGAGTGACCTCTTTAGCAAAGGTTTTCGTCACTATATTTTTAAAAGCTATCATGTTCCTTCAACGATATCAAGTTCATTACGTTAAAGGTTTTCGCCAGAAACCATTCATAGCCCTCCGTCGTTTCAGATGGATAGTCAATAGTATTCAAGCTGTGTAAGTTGGCCAAAGTCGAGGCACAGTGTTTGGTAGCTGTTGGGTATTCATATGCAGCATAGATAGATGCGTTGGTTTGGGACAGTCGTACTGCCATTTTGGCCAAAGTCAAGGGTATGTATGGGTGGGTTCAAATTAACCTGGATAATGACGGGTAGAACTTGACATGTGACTTATGATATGTTGGCCAAAGTCAAGGTCATAAGAGCATGGGGCAGAAATCCACATCGGGAGTTTCAAAAGAACTGAAACTTGCCAGATATGCGCATACCTTCTGGAGTGTGATAACGTGAGCGATTCCGTCACGTTATCATGCGATGAGAGTTGGATCCCGATTCCCACTGATGAGTTGGTTTACTCCTCGGGTGATCCCGGCTAATTCTTCTTTCAGGTTTGGGAAAGAATTTGACGTTACAGTGGGAGGTTTCCAGATTAGATAAAGTGATAACCATTCTGATTTAGGTTAGAGTGCACGCTGAGTGTTTCTTTTCTCTCTCTCTTTGGCAGCGACCATTGACCCGACCCTAGACTATGACTTAGTGACCAAGTTGACCGAACCTTCTTAACACTGGCTTTTGGATTGTCAGAGTTGCAAACCTCATTGCCACTCCTACCTTTACCCTTTTCTCCAGGACACCCCGTATTACTACGAACGTCCACTTCAATTGGACAAAACCATCGTATGGTTATATACGAACTCGAAGGAATTCGAGGATGGTTTCCGGTTCTGGAGAAAACGAATAGGACTATTCAGTTGTCTTTTCCTTTCACCTTCTCTCATTGCGAGTACTCCTTAGTTTAGGAGATAGAACACCTATTACGCAAATTGGATAGTCTTCTTCCAAACCATAGGCAGGTGCCGACCGGTAGGGAATGAAGAAAACCAATTAGCCTAAATGGTGTACAGAAGGTAATATGTTAAAGAAAAGGATTAGTAAGAGGGCAAAGTAAATTGCGACTGCTATTCACGACCAAACCAAGTATTTCTTCGCCAATCCTAAATCACCTTTGTATTTCTCCAGGACACTCCGTATCACTACGAAGATCCCAGTTTATTGGATAATCCATCGTATGGTTATATACGAACTCGAAAGGAACTTGTTCCAGTTCGGGGATGGATCCTGGTTCAGGAGAAATAAGAATAAAGTTCATTCAGGTGTCTTTTATCTTCACCTTCTCTCGCATTGCGAGTGCTCCTAGGATTAGGACAGTACACCCATTATGCTAATTGGATAGTCTTCTTCCAAACCATAGGCTGGTACCGAACGGTAGGGAAGGAAGAAAACCATTTGGCCTAAAGGGGTGTACAGAAGGTAACGACTAAAGACAAATAAAGGGATTTGGAGAGGTGGCAAAGAATTATACGGTTACAGTTGTGAATCTGGATAATGGAAGAGGCATTACTAGGAATACCATGATACCCCATCGAAACATTTCAATGTTTCAGTTTCACTGTGTACTGTTAAAATTAAACTGATTTCCCAATTAGACACTTGCTCCAGGGTATGTATTTACCAAGTATAATTCTCACATCTGTATGGTCTTACAGATGATGAGTGGGAGTAAGTTATTGGGAATTGGGTGATCATCCTCATTATATCGGGATTCGTTGTAATCGATGATATTTGAGGAAGTCACCTGGGTTGTTTGCCAGACGGCAAATATTTGGTTTGAATATCCGTTGTTATGCACCAATTTCAAATTGATATATCTGTACGTCTATTTTTATAGAGTGAGATATACCTTTTTGAAATTATGTCTATGACATTTACCTATATCAGTGGATGGTTAGGTAAGGAGCATTCAACAGCGGTGTAATTCTTCATAACCAAAGTACAGTTTTCAACCTACGACACACAGTGAATGAGTTATTAAACTCAAGGGGACTTATACAGAGTATTGTATATTATCCAGTGGCCATTAGGACAGAGGGGATGGTCCTCGTACTATATTCGGTTTACTTATGATTTCTTTAGTTCTTAGACATGTGTTTCGTAGAAACATAGGGTCTAAGTTTTGAGGAGTTATAGGTATAAGAATAAAATAGAGAACCAGGTATTGCAAGTATCGGGATTCTTCAAGATGATCGAAGATGTAGATACTTGTGAATGGTATTCAGTTGATAGAAATGTTTAAGAGAACTTGCTTCTCTTTCAGGTTACTCATAATTGGAAGCATTCCTAAGCTGAGTAACGCTGATAGGCTTCCTTCCATTTAGTTGACATGCACTGGAGACAGCTGCATGATTTGAATCTGGTTCAATTAAATCAGTGCCTCTGTTTCTATATTGGATATAGAACAGTTCATATCTTGACATTGTTAAGGTACGGGGAGTTGTCCAGCTTATGCTTAAAACCAGACTCTGGATAACTCAAGACACGTTTCTGTAATGGCTGTTTGTGGGTTGACCCAGGCTATGACGAGGGTTGACTTTCTACCATCTGGAAGATCAATAGTGATATTGTTCTTGACTCGCCACAGTTTTATCAAAAATGGATTTTTTCAGAAAACAGTAGTGGGAGTATGGTAGAACTGGAAGTGATTCCAGAACCACAAACGATTACTAAAGATTTGATAAAGAACCTAGAGATTCAATCTGGTTTGACATTCCATTGGCCACTCCGCAGAGATGGTGGGTAACCTCAGGCACCCGAGAGGTACTTCGGTATGCTCAAGGACGGTGGCAGGGAGGTTCTTGTATACCCAGACTTGCCATTGCTGTTGTTCCATACTGTGAGACCCGGCAGGAGGATGAGTATAACGTCGTTCTAAACTAGCTTTAGAAGTGTACGTCTATATGACTCTGCCAGAGGGTTGTCATAGTCAGTGGGAGCAGCGGAAGCATTGGTGGACATCAGGCTTATGTCTATTTGTAGACTAAAGCAGATATAGCGGAGATAGATCATCTATCTCTGATGTGACAGTCATAGGTTTGATTTCATCAGAATAGGGGATGGATCTGTTAAGAAGGTAGTAGGGTGTGATGTCCTGGTATTTGGATGACATACAAAGAGTAGGAAGTGATATTCCTATACTACGATCGGTTATACTTTGGTCGTCACACAGTGGTTTCTCCACATAGGACTTGGATATTATATCAGACATTGGGTACTTTGAACGCATTCTAAGAGTATTTAGAATGGGCGACTCCTGGCATGGTGGTGTACCTGCGGTTGATGGAGTCACCCTCTCTAAAGGTGTCTTACAGACTAAAGGGGAGAGCGATACGCATGATTGGCAGATCACTTGCTTAGGCAATTGAGTCAATCATGAGATGTCAAGTACCACACCAGATGTTTTTGCAGTAGATGCAATAAGTTGATATTGATCCAATCTTGGAGAAACAGTCGGAAGCAGTTTTAGAACATAAGTTGATGTTCTACGGATATGATAACGGTATTCTCCTTCGGGAGACAGTTATCATTCCAGGCTTCCAAGGTGACCTGGATGACAGAGAGGTTGTCAGAGTTATAGTCTTCCCTCTGACGAGGGGCAGTATTTTGGACAGTTGGTCCAGGTGGATACTGAGGGAAGGCATGGCGCAGGATACTGATTAAGTTTAGTTGACGATACAGTCTAAGAAGTTTGGATTTGGAGTTCATTTATGAGCTAGGTCCCATCAGACATCCAGACATTCTAAGACAGGTATTGCTCATTTTGGGAGATGGCTTTCTCCGCGATCTTGAGATAAAGAGAGACATAGAAAGAAACACCAGAGCGGATCCACTCACTGAGGCTATTCCTCGAACGCAATAGTTTCGCAAACGAGCTTTGTGAGACTGAGTAGTAGAGGAGTTGGGTGTTCGGTATCACACGGGCTGTGAGTATGCGACATCGCAATAATTAGCCTTGAGTGCAAGTGGGAGATTGTTGGAGATAGTGCCCTCAAAGTCAATTATTGGATCACAGGCACGTGATTGCAATGATTGAGGGGAGGACCTATCCCAGTAGGACAGTCTTACTCAAGATGATAGTATGCTATCTGGTTTATCTTTATCATCGTGTACTGCTTTAGGTGACCTTACGAGTCGCTATTGCACGTTGATAGAGCCCCTGGGATTCTTGCTTGACTACCAGCAGTATGAGGGCGATCATATAAGTGAGAGCTGGAGTCTATAAGCACATCCTTAAAAGGTCCCTAGTCGTGGGAGTTTCGAGACAGGGCATCGATTCTCCAGAGTAGACTAGTGTATACAGTCGAGACCCCGACGAGGGGCGGTGGCCAGTCTCACAAGCCACTGGTGTCAGTTGGTTCACCTAAGATGTATACAGGTGCTCATTGGGTTATGAGTACACCGGACAGGACTCGCCGGGAACCTGCTAGTTGGGATTATACCAGACGTCAGATAGCAGTTCCCTGGTGACATGTGTACAGGTTAGTTCATCGACCTGAGATCGTCATTTGTCTCGTGTGAGTTCCCACTGTGCTTTGATTACTACCCTACCACGGCTCAAAAGAGTCGTGCAAACAGGTTTTAGTTGGGTACAGTCCCGAGCCACATGGAGGCAGTGAGCGGATCTGCAGGGGTTCGTCTCTCCCGGTATTGGGGGTGAGGTCGCGCTGTGTCTAGGAGAGCCAGAACATGAAAAGTCCTTGGCCAAGGCAGGAGATTTGCTGGTAGGTATTCCAGCAGTATCTCAGGGTGTTCTGGGCTACACTCCGACACGACTTGTACCGCTTTTGGGGGTCTGACTTTCACCAACCCCCTAGGCCCGCCATGCGATGCTCATAAACGAACGGACCGGACTGTACGGATATTGTCACTGACAGGCTCAGTAGGGTGTCAGGATGAGTTCGCTCATCGACGTCCCTTTTGGTCAATAGCTGGTGGCCCGTCACGTATGGCTAATACCTCTGACGTGCTAGTGGTTAAATCCACAGCCATAGTATTGACGAGTCTTTAGAGTCCACCACACACAGTTACTCAAGTTTCGGGCAAAATGCTGTAGAGGCCGTATGGAGATATGGCAGGGTTCGATCAGATATGTGCGGTATTGCACGGATCGTGATCGGACGGTTTTTACTAGCCGGCTTTGGCTTAAGCCGGATCCTAGTATTTGATAGTGTAGTTTTGTCTCTTTGCATTTGTGTTCGGTGGGAATACAAATGCGGGCATGTATTTGCAGTAGCGGGGTTTTCCTGTAATTTATTACGGGATCAGTTTTATGAAGTTGCCAGTTTGCATTCCGTTCCGGCCGGTTTTCTTTTATTTCTTCACGGCCGGACTTTCTGATGGAGGGTGTTATTTGCAAGTTTGCAAATAACACATTGTGGAGGGTTTTCATGCATATGTAAGGCATCATGAGTGTTCTTTCATGATGAGATTCTTTTATGGTCTTTTCTTTGGCTTTTCTAGTGATGGTTGGTGAAAAGATTTAGATGAGAAAGAAGTGTGACCATTTTTCTCATTATCATTTCTTTTTCCCTCATATATCTTTGTGACTTTTCTTTTGCTCCACCACCATTCTCATGCTTGAGGGGGCCGGCCACTTAGAGAGGAGTGAGAGGCTGAGCTCATTTTTCATGAGGAAAAAAACATTGTTCATCTCCTTTTTTCCTTGCTACACAATTTCATGTACCTCTCTCCAAAGTTCTTTCTTGATCCCTCCATACATGGCAACTTCCATAAGCCCCAAAGAGACATGGCTACTACACTATTCTACAGCATCCCTTGGATGCGTCGGCTAGCCAACTTCGCGCCCGAGTTGCCTCGGTCAAGAGGTCGGAGCCCGTATACGATTCCGGATACGTGGTGCCCTTTCCGACGAGGAGGAAATGAACGAAGATTCCGCGGGAGATCGGAGTGGATACGAAGACCGAAGGACACGGATCGCTTGGTATACTTCTCTACCCATCTTGTATTTTGCTAGTAGCTAGGTTAATGGCCCGATCCGGGTGAAAAGTGCGCGGTGGTGCCGGTTCAATAGTTTTTGAAAGTTTTCGTTTCCGCGTTTCCGGCGTCGGATCGACGGCCGGGGCGCCGCCGCGGACTTACACAAAATAGTAATCAAGTATTATGTGATGGTTCAAGTCAAAATGGCTATATCATTTCATGCACTCATTTTGCATAAATAAACAAGCAAGCAAAAGTCTTTGCCATGAAATGATAGCCATTGTCATGATGATGGTCAACTAGTCCAACCTAGTCAACCGGTCCACAAAGTCAACAAATAACCATGTCACTATAACACTTAATTAATATTATTGTTAATCATATTTCTTATTCTCATTAGGGTTTAGCCAAAAGTCAATAGTCAACAGTCAACAGTCAACAACCCCAATGAGAATCCTCTGCCTCTGTCTCTCTGTCAACTGTGCATACACACCCGCATCCGCATTCCGAGGAACACAAATACAAACGAGATAAAACCAATCCCAAAATGTACACTAGGATCTGGCTTAAACCAAAGCCCGCTAGTATTAACTGTCCGGACACCAAACGTGCACAAGTGCACGGATGTGACCGAACCCTGTCGCAAAACCATGCGACCTGTCGCAAAACCATGCGACCTCTACTCTTTTGCCTAAAGGCGAATAGCTTTCTGTGTGGGACTCTAAAGACTCGACACTACGCTGGCAGTGGGTTTAACCACAGACCGCAAGCGGCACTAGTTGTGCGTAACGGTCCCCAGGTAGATGCCGACAAGAAGACGGACGAGGTGAAACCCATCTGAACTCCTACTGAGCCTGAATGTGACAATCTCTGTACAGTCCGGTCTGTTCGTCTGATACATCGCATGGCGGGCCTTGGGAGGCGGTAAACGTCAGTCCCCTACTAGCGGTACAAGTCGTGTCGGAGTGTAGCCCAGAACACCCTGAGATAACATTGGAAACCTACTAGTATATCTCGCTTGCCCTGGCCAGAGACTACTCGTGTAATGGCTCTCCTAGACACAGTGCGATGTCAATCCCCAATACCGGGAAAGACGAATCCTGTCTAACCGTCACTGCCTCCAAGTGCTTCGGGACTGCACCCAACTACTACCTGTTTGCACGACTCCTTTGAGCCGTGGTAGGGTAGTAATCTAAGTACAGTGGGAACACACTCGAAGCGAAGTGACAGTGTCAAGTCAGTGGACTAAGCTGTACTCATGTCACCTGGGAACTGATAACTGACGATAGGTATAGTACCAACCAACAGTCCCCGACGAGTCATGTCCAGTGTACTCGTAACCTAACGAGCACCCGCATACTATCTCAAGTACGACGTACTGACGGCTGTAGGACAGACCGTCTCCCATACTGGGATGAGAAGCGCATACGCTAGTCTACTCCGGAGTATCGATGCCCTGTCTCGATAGTCCTGCGACTAGGGACCTGCATAAGGATGTGCTTATAGATTACCCAGCCCCCACTAGTGTGACTGCCATCACAACGCTGGTAATCAAGCAAAGATCCTAAGGGCTCCACTAATGTGTATAGGTGATATACTAAAATAAACACATGTACACATTGAAGTAGAAACAAACCAAGTAGCATACTACTATATTGAGCAAGATTGTCTATACAAGGTGAATATCCCAAGCATCCATTGAGTAATATACAAACTAGTATGATACAGTAATGGCCTCTAGGGCATATACACAAACAAAAGTATTTTGCATCTTCGTATTTTCGGACTTCATTCACGGAGAATGGGTTCAGCTCCCCTGTCACGGTATACTCGAGACCATCCATGAAATAATCCATACACTGATGATGTGTAGAAAGGATGTTGTTGTACTCGTGCAACCAAGACCTGCCGAGCAAAGCGTTGTAGTATGTCTTGGCGTCAATTGTAAGTCCATGCTACCCTTCCCCGGTTCTTACGGGGTTGCGGAAGTGGTGAAAAATGATTTTCAAGAGGGTGGTAACATGGACTACCAATACGGATCTTTGTTAAACTATTAACTAACAACCTAACAAGAGTTTACCTACTTGGTTAGGGGGCTATACCTTTCTTGAACTTCTTCGTCTTCGACTCCTCCCGGTGTACGGATCGGCCTCACCTCGTCGTCTCCTTGCGCCGAAGATGGATCCACCCGAAAGCTTCTACCTTTGGCTTCTTCTTCGAACTTTGAAGAAACTAGATCACTTGGTTTGCTAGGCCTTGTGAACTAGAATGAGTAGAGGAATGTTTTGGTGTCTTTTTATATCTAAGGCAATGAGTCTCAACACATGAGAATGGTTTGCCTTGAGGTAGAGAGAGCAAGAGGAAGAGGGAGAGCTTGAGAATGAGAGAGCTCAATAGAGAGAAAGCAAATGAAAGAATGAGCCATTCTTTTCTCATTCTCACCTCTCATAATCCAAAAGCCATCATAACCAAAAAAATAATCAAGTATTGTGTAATGGTTTAAGTCAAAATGGCTATATCATTTCATGCACTCATTTTGCATAAATAAACAAGCAAGCAAAAGTCTTTGCCATGGAATGATAGTCATTGTCAAGATGATGGTCAACTAGTCCAACCTAGTCAACCGGTCAACAAAGTCAACAAGTCAACAAAGTCAACCCCTCAACAACCATTCACTATAATACTTAATTAATATTAATGTTAATAATATTTCTTATTCTCATTAGGGTTAAGCAAAATTCAATGGTCAACGGTCAACAGTCAATAACCCCAATGAGAATCCTTTGCCTCTGTCTCTCTGTCAACTGTGCATACACACCCGCATCCGCATTCCGAGGAACACGAATACTAACGAGATAAAACCAATCCCAAAACGTACACTAGGATCTGGCTTAAACGAAAGCCCGCTAGTGTTAATTGTCCGGACACTGTACGTGCACAAGTCCACGGATGTGACCGAACCCTGTCGCAAAACCATGCGACCTGTCGCAAAACCAAGCGACCTCTACTCTTTTTCCTAAAGGCGAATAGCTTTCTGTGTGGGACTCTAAAGACTCGACACTACGCTGGCAGTGGGTTTAACCACAGACCGCAAGCAGCACTAGCTGTGCGTAACGGTCCACAGGTAGATGCCGACAAGAAGACTGACGAGGTGAAACCCATCTGAACTCCTACTGAGTCTGAATGTGACAATCTCTATACAGTCCGGTCTGTTCGTCTGATACATCGCATGGCAGGCCTAGGGGGCGGTAAACGTCAGTCCCCTACTAGCGGTACAAGTCGTGTCGGAGTGAAGCCCAGAACACCTTGAGATAATACTGGAAACCTACTAGTATATCTCGCTTACCCTGGCCAGGGACTACTTGTGTAATGGCTCTCCTAGACACAGCGCGATGTCAACCCCCAATACCGGGAGAGACGAATCCTGTCTAACCGTCACTGCCTCCAAGTGCTTCGGGACTGCACCCAACTACTACATGTTTGCACGACTCCTTTGAGCCGTGGTAGGGTAGTAATCTAAGTGCAGTGGGAACACACTCGAGGCGAAGTGACAGTGTCAAGTCAGTGGACTAAGCTGTACTCATATCACCTGGGAACTGATAACTGACGATAGGTATAGTACCAACCAATAGTTCCTGACGAGTCCTGTCCAGTGTACTCGTAACCCAACGAGCACCCGCATACTATCTCCAGTACGACGTACTTACGGCTGTGGGACAGACTGTCTCCCACACTGGGATGAGAAGCGCATACGCTAGTCTACTCAGGAGTATCGATGCCCTGTCTCGATAGTCCTGGGACTAGGGACCTGCATAAGGATGTGCTTATAGATTACCCAGCCCCCACTAGTGTGACTGCCATCACAACGCTGGTAATCAAGCAAAGATCCTAAGGGCTCCACTAATGTGTATCGATGATATACTAAAATAAACACATGTACATATTGAAGTAGAAACAAACCAAGTAGCATACTACTATATTGAGCAAAATTGTCTATACAAGGTGAATATCCCAAGCTTCCATTAAGTAATATACAAACTAGTATGATACAGTAATGGCCTCTAGGGCATATACACTAACAATCTCCCACTTGCACTAAGGCCATGTACTGGCGTATCGAAGACCTATCATCTCGATCAGCCGCTCGAACTGAGTCTGGGGTAAGGCCTTTATGAGTGGATCCGCAGTGTTATCTTCCGTAGAAACTCTCCGAACCTCGATCTCCTGGCGACCTACGATCTCCCTGATCAGGTGATACCGCCTCAAGATGTGTCTGGACTTCTGATGGGACCTTGGTTCCTTTGCTAAAGCTATAGCCCCGTTGTTGTCGCAATACAGAGATATTGGATCAACAATGGATGGAACAACCTGAAGTTCATTTAAGAACTTCCTTACCCAGACAACTTCTTTTGCGGCATTTGCAGCAGCGATATATTCCGCTTCCATCGTCGAGTCAGCAACGGTTTCCTGTTTGGAACTCTTCCAACACACCGCCCCTCTATTGAGGGTAAAGACATAACCCGACATGGACTTGGAATCATCCTTGTCACTCTGAAAGCTAGAGTCAGCAAAGGCCTCGATCTGGAGGTCTTTTCTGCCATAAACCAAGAACATCTCCTTAGTCCTTCTTAGGTACTTGAGAATGTACTTTACCGCTATCCAGTGTTTCTCCCCAGGGTTTGACTGATACCGGCTTACCGCACTCAGTGCATAAGCTACATCTGGTCTGGTACACAACATCGCATACATTATAGAGCCTACCGCAGAAGCGTAGGGTATAATAGACATGCGATCCCTTTCCAAATCAGTCTTGGGAGACATCTGTTTGGAGAGGGTGATCCCGTGACAAGCTGGTAGATTACCGCGCTTGGAATCTTCCATACTGAATCTTTTCAGTATGGTTTCGATGTACCTGGACTGTGAGAGTCCCAGTATCCTCTTGGATCTGTCACGATAGATCCGGATCCCCAGAATGTATGAGGCATCACCCAGGTCTTTCATGGAGAACCTGTGTGACAAGAACCCCTTGACAGATTGTAGCATAAGAATGTCATTTCCTATTAAGAGAATGTCATCCACGTATAAAACGAGGAATACTACAGTTCTCGCTACAAATCTACTATAGATGCATGGTTCATCTGGATTTTTGATAAAGCCAAATTCCTTGACCGTCTCATCAAAACAGATGTTCCAACTCCGCGATGCTTGATTTAGTCCGTAGATGGGCTTAAGCAACTTGCACACCTTTCCGCTGCTCCCACTCTGAATGAAACCCTCTGGCTGGTCCATATAAACACACTCCTCTAAATTTCCATTTAGAAAAGCGGTCTTAACATCCATCTGCCAAATCTCATAATCGTGGAAGGCAGCAATGGCAAGAAGGATCCGAATGGATTTCAGCATAGCTACTGGAGAAAAGGTCTCGTCATAGTCCAAACCAGGTCTTTGACGAAAACCCTTTGCAACCAGTCTAGCTTTATAGGTCTCAACCTGTCCATCTACACCAATCTTCCTTTTGAAGATCCACTTGCATCCTACGGGTTTTACCCCATCTGGAGCAACGTTCAACGTCCATACTTTGTTGGTGTACATGGACTCCATTTCGGTCCGCATGGCATCCATCCATTTTACCGAGTCAACACTCTGAATGGCTTGCTGGAAGCTAGTTGGCTCATCATAATCTATGATGCAATCCTCTCTATCCCCGTCTATGAGAAAACCGTAGTATTTCTCGGGCGGATGAGACTGCCTACTACTCCTGCGGAGCGACGCAGGAATGTCATGATCTTCCGAACCCTCTGGTTCTACTAAGCTTTCAGTAATAGCTCGTGGCTCTAGAATTTCTTCCAGTTCTATTGCGCTCCCACTTATCTGATTCTCCAAAAACTGAGTTTCTAAGAAGTGGGCATGCCGAGAAACAAAAACCTTTTGTTCCTCTTCGCAATAGAAGAAATATCCCTTGGAGTTCTTTGGATATCCCACAAACTTGCACTGTACCGAGCGTGCCTCGAGCTTGTCCGCATGCTGCTTTTTGACAAAAGCTGGACTTCCCCATGTCTTAATGTGATTAAGATAGGGTCTCTTCTCACACCACATCTCATATGGTGTAGTAGGCACAGTCTTAGTTGGAACTCGGTTCAAAAGGTATGCAGCTGATTCTAGCGCATATCCCCAGAATGATCGCGGTAACTCAGCGTTACTCATCATGGACCGTACCATATCCAATAGGGTTCGGTTCCGTCTCTCCGATACACCGTTATGTTGTGGAGTGTATGGAGGAGTAAGCTGAGAGAGAATTCCATTCTCTTTTAAATAGTCCAGGAACTCAGCACTCAAGTATTCACCACCTCGATCCGATCTTAGTGTCTTGATACTTTTGCCGCTTTGTTTTTCTACTTCATTCTTATATTCCTGGAATTTTCCAAAGGCTTCGGACTTATGTTTCATTAAGAAGACATAACCGTACCTTGAAAAGTCATCCGTAAAAGTAATGAAGTAAGAATAACCGCTTCGCGCATGTGTAGACATTGGACCGCACACGTCACTGTGTACGAGTCCTAAGAGCTCGCTCGCTCTTACTCCGTGTCCAGTGAACGGAGTCTTTGTCATCTTTCCTTTGAGACATGATTGACAAGTGGCATACGATTGATATTCGAACGGGTTCAAATATCCTTCTGTATGTAACTTCGTCAACCTTCTCTCATTGATGTGATCCAGTCTACAATGCTATAAGAAAGTCTGTTTTATTTCCGGAGACTTTCTTTTGTGTGTATTCTGGACATTGAAAATCTCTGGTTGGTTTAGTACGTATATACCATTGCTTAATGTACCTGACCCAATCAGAACTTGATTAAGGTGAATGTTTACAACATTACTTACAAACGCAAATTCATAACCTTCTTTAGAAGTCAAAGATTCAGAAATGATATTACAAGTTGCGTTGGGTACAAAATAGCAATTACGCAAAACCAAAACGTGTCCATCTGACAGCCCCAGTTGATAGTCCCCCACGGCCTTAGCGCCCAATCTTAACTTTGATCGTCCCGAGCAAACTAGTTATTCAAGAGAAAGAGAAAAAGAAAAAGAAAAAGAAAAAGAAAAACCTAAATTGCACACTTTCGTAGGCAAACACGATTGCACTGAGCACGTGCAACAAGCCGTTAAACCTCTAGGTGTCCCTAGTAGGAGGAGTGTTGTCTCCTGAGGGTTTTCAGCGGATTGCACCAACAAAATCCTATAACAAAAGAGAGATGGTGAAATTTACATATAAAGATAAGAACCATAAAAGAAATACTTTGAAAATTTAGAGTTTCCAACTACACTAGCTTTTCTGTTGTCATGAGCCCTATCTTAATAATCATGAAAAATGTTAGAAATCACATCATCCTTCAATAAAACATCGTCTTTATTCTTCATTCCTACCTTTCGTCCAAACATTGATCATATAACCCTACGTGTGTGTAATGGACATCCCTACACTCGGAGAATTCAATTCAAGCTATCATACTCTTGTCCATCTACCTCAGTACTTTTTAACTTGATGAATATTTATGGATTTGCTCACACATTTTCATGCGAACGTTAATACTTCTTGAGGTACTAACCGACCGATTACTCATGTGCTTGCTGATTCGGTGATAATCTTTTCCTCGTCTTGCACCACCTAAGGATTAGCAGTGACTCCCAGACCAGTTGGCCTTAGGGCACTAGGTGAAGAGGCACCCTCGCTATATTTTTTTATTGCTGCCTTGGCGATAAAAAAACAAGTGTTCATTTTTCTTTTCACCATTTTTATATTTTCTTCATTTTTTTTCATTTCCTTCATACTTTGGCTTTTAGACAAGAGCATTTCAAGGTATCCTCTACAATCCCGAGTTTCAAGACGTGTGTAAGTGCATATAGTAGGGTATCAACATTCAAATATTTGGCTTCCAGAATGGAAACTATTTTTCAGACTTATTTTATCCTCAGATTAGTGACTTCCTTCATCTTACTAACCCTTGGGACAACAGCTCATAACTACTTATTACTAGTTCGTTTAAGAAAACTTCTAATTTTCTTGGTTTTCTTAAACTATTCCTATCTTTTGGATGTAATTTTTCACTTTCTACTCTTTTGTTATAAAAGAATTTTTTTTTTAATTTTTGAAAATGTTGTGCTTATGCAAAGTATGATGCAAATTGATGTGTAAATAAGCACAAACCTCCCCCAAACCTGTTTTCAACAGTGTCCACACTGTTGCTATCTGCTGGATCACAAAAACCTGTAAGCTTGGGGGGAATTATTAATGGGGGCAAAAATATATGAAAGTGAAAATTCTCCCCCAAACTTATTTTTGGCTCACAAATTTGAGGACAAAAGTTATGTTCAAGAGCCAAAAATATACCCCCCCTCAAACATGAGTTAGACAATACGAAGTATTTTAAGAGGGGGTGAGTCATTTGGTCAAAGTAAGACTTTACAAAGACCAAAAGTTAACACCAACCATTCAAAGATTTTATTAGTATAGCGTATAGGTTGTGGAAGAATGTGTTGTATCGAGTCAAGAAATAATGGGGAAGGGATAAGAGGTGGTCTGGAAAGGGTTTGAAATTAGAGAAAAGAAAGAATGAGGATGAATGTGAATGATTAGAAAGAAAGAATGGTGACGGTTCAACCTCTATAGGTGGAGATTGATCAATTACAAAATCCGTATTGTTTAAAAATTCAAGTTCGTCAACAAAAAGTTCTTCAAAACTTTTATCGATAGTGTGATTGAACATTTTGCTGTCAAAGAGTTTTGTGCCAGAATTTATTCTACTTGATTCATCAAAAATCATTGAGGTAAAGGACTCGAAAAACTCATCTACCTCATTTTCAAAAATATCTAAATCAAGTTGAATTTATGGAATTATTGAACTTGAATCAACGGATTGTGATTTATCAAAACTCACTGGAGCTATAGGAACAGAAGAAGAACCGGAGAGAATAGAAGGTAAAATGGATAAACAAATTGGTGTGTCGAGTGTTGCTGTACCAGATGTGGAAGATGGAGGCTGTATTTCGGTCTGATCTTCGGGTATACCATTATCATCAACTTCAAGACATATTTGGGGTTCGGGAAGAATTAAAGGCTCAAGATGATGACCACAAGGAAGTGAAAGGATTTGATGAATTGGTGGGACAAAATCATCCAAAATTTCGGGTTCATCAATCAATATATCCCCAACGTCAATCACCTTATTCAAGTGAAGGTTAAAATTCTCAAACTCCTCATCAAAAGTATGGTTTTCAACAAGTTTTGGTTCAAGAGTGGAGGTGTAGAGATCACAAGGGTTGGGTATGGTTTCACTTGAATTGGACCCTTCACAGTTGGGTAAATCAAACACTACAAAGTCACACAACTTATCAGTCATTCTATTTGGTGTACTTGATGAATCTATGAAACTGGAGTTGTGGATTTCAGTTTGGAATGGGGAGGTTTGATTAGGAAGGGTGTACAGTTCTGTCTTATTACCCAAATCCTTCATAATTTGGTTCGACAGTTCCAGAAATTTTTCTAATGTCTGCTCCAGACTAGTCTTGGGTTGATAAGGGGTTTCAGTATAAGATTGAAATTCCTGTGGATAATTAAAACTCCCAAATGACTGATTAGAAGAACTGTCTAGAGTAGGTGGAAAAGTTGGATTGGATTGATAGGAACAGAATGGTTGCGGAACTTGGGTAGGAGTAGGATCAATATTATGATAAGAAGAATATTGATATGGGTTGGTTGGTTGGCTATATACAAACCGCATATCAAACTCTTCTCCGGACAGTGGTGGTGATGGTTGATATTGGTCCGGGTTGAAACTTTGGCCTCTAGACCTAGCTATGTGCTCAGCAATGGACATTCGTCTAGGGGCTTCCTCACTCTGGGTATGAACTGAAACAGGTGTCGGATTAGGATACGGTTGATAAGACCTAAACTGAGGTGGCCAACTGTTTCTTCCTGCTTGTTCTATATGATCTCTTAAGGACATGGAAGAGCCGGACGGTATACCGAAGGGATTTCGAAAACAAGAGATATCTGGTTGTGGACAGCAAAGCTCGGCAAGTGTTCTTCTGTTTAGGTCACCCATTATAAGAAGAGAAGAAGGGGGAAGGGGTAAAAAGGAGAGAAAGTAATTGGTTTGTTTTGAAAAATGACGGATTAATACAAATCACACAAAAATGCACAACCCTAGAACTATGGTTACCTAGGTCCAGTCTCTAGACCGCTCATAGACTTCCAAAGGACAAGCCGCATGATAAATCCTCTACCGCCTCTTTACTACCCATGTAGCCAGGTAAGTGCTAGGTGAGTGGGAGGCTCCCCACTACAAAAGTAGTGGTCCTAATTAAGTAACCACTCACCTTAGACACACTTGCCTAGTCACCACAAAAGTAATGCGGATAAGCGATAGATTACCCACGAACTTCCTCTGTCCTTAATGAGCGCGACAGTCCTTAGAGTCTGGTCTAGATATTTTTTAATTTAATGTAGGGTTGATGCGGATGCTCAGTTTGTGATTTGTGGGGCTTAGGAAGGGTGATGAAATCCCCACCTAATCTTGATTTGGTATTTGCCCCTTAAAGTCCGTATTAAAATATGCAAAACAAAACGCAAAACAAAACTTTGCAAAAAGATTTTTGAGCGGCGATATTTTGCAAAGAATCCTGCAGAAAATAGATTTTATTGGATTTGAGAGGAGAGAGAAGGAGTTAAGAAAGATACCAGAGAAGTGCGAAACCCTAGATCTCCTGTTTCCTCAAGTCCGTGACTCTAGATTCCCTCGCAAATTCACACACAAATCGTTAAATATGCAATTTGCAGTTTTGTTTTAATAATGATATGAATCGTCTAAGAATTCAACACAAATAGCAAGAATAAAAAATTACGCACGTCTCCCCGGCAACGGCGCCATTTGATTGATGTGAAAAAGTGTGTTTAGTTTAACCGCAATCAATAACGGTGTCGCGCGTAGCTAGACCGAGATGAGTACGGGTCGTCCTCAGGGAAACGTTGAATCTTTTACTTTTACTTTAGATGTATTGAGAAAAGAGGAAGAAATAAGAATGTTGTAGAATGGTTTCTAGATCTACGTTAAGCATGAATGCAAAAATATAGATCTAGATTATTTTAGGGATGTAGTTAATATAATAAAAGGGCTTGTAGGGTTCGTTAGGATTTAGTAGTTATGGACGATTAATTAAAAATTATCCTTTTTATCCTTTAATAGATTTATAACTAGAGCGACGGTGATGCGTGTAGATTAGGGTTTCTGGAGGGAAAAGGAATCCCACTCTTAACACTTATCTCGACACGGAACTCCGTTCATATCTAGCCTTTACCAAAACGATCATTAATCTAATCTCTAATCGCGGTCGGAACTAACAAAGAATTGGTAGCGCGCCCGATTAGGATGTTAATGATTCTTTTGATAAAGTTTATAAACTTTATAGGACTTAAAAAGAGTTTAAAGATGTTCATCATCCATTAGCCTACCCTAATCCTACGAACCCTAACAAGCGGAGAATTACTCGCGCATGTTGGGAAAAGAAGATGAAAAGACAGAGAAGGAAAACGTAATGTAAAATGCAAAAGAATTAAATAAAACAACTACCTTTATTAATCAACTTGAACAATCTACACTTTATTCCTTAGAAAATGATTACAAAAACTTGGTTTGCTTCTCGAACTCTTCCGAAGGAGGTAGATGAACAGTTGATGATCAGCCTGGATGCATGAGCCGTCTTGGACTTCGTGATCTCTTCGGCTTGATGCCTTCTAGCTTTAGCCCTTGGTCCTTTATATAGCCCTCAAAGAAGAAAAACTAGTTACCATATATGGTGACTTCCTAATATGGTAACTTTCCATGCCTGGATTCTGAGTCCCTGTCAGTATTGATTTTATGATTTTGGCAGATTTTTGATCCTGACATCTTGAACATCTTGATCTCTTGACCTGAGCTAAATCTTGCACAATATCTCTATGAATAATGTTAGTTTATTTATTAAATTAGAGAGAGTGTCTTAATCACTATATATGGTAATAAATGTTTAAGAAACTTGATTAAGAATATTTAATATGCTATGCACTTTATATGGTAATAAATCTTTAACAAACATGATTAAGAATATTTGATATGCTATGCATCTTTTAATTAATAAAATATTATGCATATATTTTGAAATATTATTCTAACCATTTGTATGATATTATATCTTTTAAGAATTGTGATTAGAATATTTGATATGATATGCATATTTTCAATTACCAAAATATTATATAAATATAAAATGCTTATATTTTCCTTCATAATATTAATTATAATATATAAACATATGGCAAACAGTATTTTGCAGATAAATCCAAATATGTTTAATATTTATAATAAACACCTTTTATTATTTAAGAAATGTAAGGAAAATACTTATACCAAAGTGCAATATTTTCAACTGAACAGTCCCCCACGGCCTTAGCGTCCATGCTAGCTCCGTTTGCAACTTTGAGGGTCATGTCACCTGCCTTCAAAACCCTACGGTTTCTCAACGTCTGCAAAGAATTACAGATATGAGATCCTGATCCGGTATCCAATACCCAGGAAGTAGAGTTTAATGATAGACAGTTTTCAATAACATACACACCTGAAGCTGAAGCCGCAACTTGCTTCAGTTCCTGTGTTCTGGCTTTCCAAGCCCTGCAATCTTTCTTCCAGTGACCACTCTTATGACAGAAAAAGCACTCTTCCTTCCCTATAAGCTTCCCCGCTATCTTTGTTGCTTTTGCTTTTCCCTTCGTATCCACTTTACTAACACCGCCCCTTGGTTTGGCGGAGGCTTTCTTCTTCTTTCCTTTGGCTTTCGTCTAGGACCTAGAAGATGAAGATCCTCCTACAAACAAAGTGGATGTTTCCCTACCATTCTGTAGGGTGCCCTCTGCACTCCTCAGCATGTTGAGGAGTTCTGAAAGTTCAACTTATTTTTCTTGTAAGTTGAAGTTCAGGATAAACTGGGCGTAAGTGGAAGGAAGGGACTGGAGAATCAAGTCCGTATAGAGCACGTTCTCTAACGTGGTCCCAAGTTCTGCGAGCTCCTCAATGAAGCCAATCATCTTAAGCACGTGTTCCGCTACCGATGATCCGATGGCCAATCTTGCCGAAAATAACTTCTTCGACACTTCGTATCTTGCGATACGAGATTGCTCTCCATACAGTTCTTTTGTATGGAGAAATATGGATTCTAGGTCTATATTCTCGTGCCTCCTCTGATGTTCGTTGTCCATAGAGGCAAGTACGAGGCACTTGGCCTTCGCGCTATCGATCTCCCAAGTCTTACGGATTTCCTTATCCGCGACGCTGGAGGTGGGACCTGGGACAGGGGGAGGTTTGGTGGTAAGGAGATACCCCAACTTGTCATAAGTGATTGCCATTTTGACATTCCTGAGCCATTCTTTGTAGTTTGGCCCTGTCGGTATGTTTTTATCTAGTAATAACTTAAGTCCGGTCATGATGATTGGTCGCTGCAATTAGGTGAGAGAGAAGAAACACTTTAGCATGATGCTCTTGCAAGTTTAGAGTGGTTTTTAATTTGTCTAAACAGGATGGCTCCCACTGTCTCTCGAATCCCTCCTAAAACCAAAAAGGAAGAATTAGTCAGGATCAATCTCACCGTACAATACTTGCTTAACCGTTCGGTCAGGCTGGTGTCGGTACTTCGAGGGAGGTTTTCCAACGCTTTCGCGAAGTTCCTTAATTTAAGAACCTCTTTTCCCTGGGGGCGTAGCCCCGCTAACACCTTTCTAGACACCTACTTGGTTTATAGCATTGATCGTTAAGTGAGAAATTTCCTAAGGAGTAGCATATACTCACAGTAGGATCGGGATCCAAATATCATCGCGTGACGAAACTGAAGGAATCCTACCAGAATCATCACGCTCCAAATGGTATGCAACACTAGCAAGTTTCAGTTCTTTTGAAACTCCCGATGTGGATTTTTGCCCCATGCTCTTATGACCTTGACTTTGGCCAAAATATCATAAGTCACATGTCAAGTTCTACCCATCATTCTCCAGGTTAATTTGAGCCCATCCGCACATACCCTTGACTTTAGCCAAAATGGTAGTACGACTGCCCCAAACCAACACATCTATCTATGCTGCACATGAATACCCAATAGCTACCAATCACTATGCCTTGACTTTGGCCAACATACACAGCTTGAATACTATTGACCATCCATATGAAACGACGGAGGGCTACGAATGGTTTTGGTGAAACCGTGAACGTAGTGAACTTGATATAATCGATGGAACGAGATAGCTTTTAAAAGGAGTGGCTTAAGCTCCGTGTTTAAAAGTTATTTTGAAAAGAAACCGAGTGGTTTTTGAAAGTGTTCCAACGACTTTTACTTGGTTTATTTTTTCTTGCATTAGTTCTTTTAATGCGTATTTTTCTTGCATTAGTTCTTTTAATGCGTCCCATCATTTAATCCTACCATTGCAGAAAACAACCAAAATATGACGTACGCTTATGCCATTCGCATTCGCCACGGGGCCCCGTCATTACCCGTTAGGTTTCTTAACTAACGACAGAGCGGGGGCTGGGCTAGCGCGGCTGCAAAACATAAGCAACGCCTAAATAATATCATACATAGATATATTGCAATGATAGCCATTTCAGATCAAAGATGAACACATTAGATATACTAGGAATCCGCAATTCGTACGAGCCTTTAACGAAAAGCGGATTACACGGTCGCGATGAATAGCCAATACCCCACCCTAGACCCCTACGGGTGCGGCAAACTACCCGCCAAATATCCGAAGTGGAGCAACCTCCCTCAACGACGTGAGTAGGCCACTCGGCACTTCGAGATACCTGGTAGCTTGTGCACCCCACCTTGGGTCTATCCTAGGAGCAAAAACAGTAAAAAGAAATTATACAATGACGGCTACAACCCCGACCCGGTTGTGCGGCCAAAAATAATATTACATCAATTTACATATTACATGAATTGAAAGATAAAAGGAAAAACTCTCATCTCACAACCCCCGGCTATTCATCCGCGACAATCCAAAGAATTCATATACACATACCATCTATCATTACAGATCACATCTATGTATAACCCCCACTAATCGACGTATAGCGATTAGCACACGTTCAATACATATAACACATCACAGATATATACCCGTTAGCCTTAGTCTTTAAAAGTTCGATAAAAATACGGATTTTCAAGCCCCAAAAATTAATTTTTCTTTCTGGAAAATCTGGGCAGAAAACACATATCCCAAAAATTCCAAAACAACCCCAGAAGCACTCTGCAAGAACCTTTTTCCCCGACCGAGTCAACTCGGCCGCGGAACCACGGCGTTTCCACGGCGCTTTGACCGATTCTTTGGACGAAATTTCTTGGGTGCTTAACAAAAAGCCTGAGCCGATTTTTAAGATAAGATTTATCATTTTTTTTGGACAGAATATAAATTCGGCAGAAATTTCATTTTCCGGGTTCGTTTCGCAGCTTTTTCTTTGATCGAACTTCTACTTACTTTGCTAACATGTTAGATAGTGTTTAACTAGGCTCTGATACCACTGTAAGTCCATGCTACCCTTCCCCGGTTCTTACAGGGTTGCGGAAGTGGTGAAAAATGATTTTCAAGAGGGTGGTAACATGGACTACCAATATGGATCTTTGTTAAACTACCAACTAACAACCTAACAAGAGTTTACCTACTCGGTTAGGGGGCTATACCTTTCTTGAACTCCTTCGTCTTCGACTCCTCCCGGTGTACGGATCGGCCTTGTTGGAGATAGTGCCCTCATAGTCAATTATTGGATCGCAGGTACGTGATTGCAATGATTGCGGAGGACCTATCCCGGTAGCACAGTCTTACTCGAGATGATAGTATGCTATCTGGTTTGCTTTTATCAGTCGTGTACATGTTCAGGTGACTGATTGCATGTTACACTTTGATAGAGCCCTTAGGATCTTGCTTTACTACCAACAGTATGATGGCGATCATATACGTGAGAGTTGGGTAGTTTATATGCATATCCTTAATTGTGGTCCCTAGTCGTGGGAGTTTCGAGACAGGGCATCGATACTCCGGAGTAGACTAGTGTGTACAGTCGAGACCCCGACGAGGGGCGGTGGCCGGTCTCACAAGCCACTGGTGTCAGTTGGATCACCTAAGATTTATACAGGTGCTCATTGGGTTATGAGTACACCGGACAGGACTCGCCGGGAATCTGCTAGTTAGTACTATACCTATCGTCAGATAGCAGTTCCCTGGTGACATGTGTACAGGTTAGTTCATCGACATGAGGTCGTCATTTGTCTCGTGTGAGTTCCCACTGTGCTTTGATTTCTACCCTACCACGGCTCAAAGGAGTCGTGCAAACAGGTAGTTTTTGGGTACAGTCCCGAGCCATATGGAGGCACGTGAGCGGATCGGCAGGGGATTCGTCTCTCCCGGTATTGGGGGCGAGGTCGTGCAGTGTCTAGGAGAGCCATTACACAAAGTCCATGGCCATGGCAGGAGATTTACTGGTAGGTACTCCAGTAGTATCTCAGGGTGTTATTGGGCTATACTCCGACACGACTTATACTGCTATTGGGGGTCTGACGTTACTAGCCCCCTAGGCGGATATGCGATACTCATTGACGAACGGACCGGACTGTATATACATTGTCACTGTTAGGCTCAGTAGGGTTTCTGGATGAGTTCGCTCATCGGCCTCCCTTGAGTGCACTCATCGGTCTCCCTTGAGGTCAGTCCATGGGCAGCCGTTACGCATTGCTAGTGCCGCTGACGGTTTGTGGTTAAACCCACTGCCAGGGTACTGACGAGTCATTAGAGTCCCCCACAGACAGTTTCCCAAGTTCGGGCGAAACGTTGTAGAGGCCGTATGGTTTTATGGCAGGGTTCGGAAAATGCACGTGCGTTTACGCACGTGTTATTTTTCGGGCAGATAATACTGGTCGGCTTTGGTTTAAGCCGGATCCGAGTATTATATTGAGTAGGTATAATATCGTTGTCTCAGTTGCATTTGTATTCGGTCGTAATACAAATGCGGGTATATTTATACAGTTTCGGGGTTTTCCTGAAAGTCGTTTCAGGATCACTTTTGGAAGTTGCCAGTTTCTAGTTTTCTATCAGCCGTCTTTTAACATTCGGTTAAAGACGGGTTTATCTTTTCTTCTGTTAGGATGAGTCATCATTCTAGAAGCTTCTAGAAGTGATGATGAGGCTTGTGAGTCATTAGTGCATTAATGGTGTCATTAATGCAATAATGACTCATGCTTTGATTTCAAACCTTTCTTGTTTTCCTTAAGATATTATTATGTGTTCACATATGATATTTTGTGCTTAAAGTTACTCTCTTGCTCCTACACTCACCCTCCTCCTTCTCTTTATAAGAAAGGCCCCTCCCCTCTCTCATTTGGACACTTGATTCATTTGTGAAAAGATTATGATAGTATTCGGGGTGTATGGAATTTTACAGTTCATTTCATTCCATCACCCGATTTCCACGGCAACTTCATTAACCGATCGTCCACGGATTTGGACGAAGTGAGACAAAGTCATCTACTCATTCTCTACATCATTCTTGGTCGTCTCTTTTAGCAAACTTGACGATCGAGTTGCCTCGAGTCAGAGGCGGGAGCCCGTTTAAAGAACCGATCATGTGGTGCCACCTCGACGAGGAGATCGGAGATCGACGAGATCGGAGCAGCCGCAACGGAGCGTGGGATGATGGTTGAAGAACGAAGGACTCGGATCGTTCGGTACAATCTTTCTACACTCTTTACAGTTTGTTAGTTTAGCAATAATGGCAGATCCGGGTTAAAGTATACGATAGCGCCAGTTTAAAAGATTTTGTTCCGCATTTGGCGTCTGTAGACGGCCGGGGCGCTAGCGTAGACTTACAGTGGTATCAGAGCCTCACCATTTTGCTATACTAACTTGTGCTAACGCGTTTAAAATATCGATCGAACCGGAAATCAAAAATCACAATTTCTTCACTTGACAGTTTCTGTTGATTTCAAATGGTCTCAAAAATGAATTCTGCATGTCTTAAAAATCCGTGCAGGGATTTCTAAGAATCACGACGAAATTTGAGCATGTGATTCCTCTAATGAGCCGCGGAAACGCGGCCAAACCCATGGTTTGGCCGCGCATCCGCGGCCATCCTAGGGAATCAATGCATCAAATTTTGTCAGTTTCTTCTCTGTTGGATTTTGTGATTTTTGGTATATATCAATTACGCCCAGGTTTTGTTACTGTTCACCAGTAAGTCGTGGGGCCCATTTTTTTTGATATTTGGTCGATCGAAATTTAAACGCGTTAGTTTACAGTGCTTACATTATATCTCCGACCGGGAATGTCATTTGATCGGTAAACCACGTCCGATTGCTATAGTTCTTTTAGACGGGTTTGCGAACGTGACATTCGCGTTGATGTTCTGTGTTGTGCTGTGATATTGCGGATTTGTCGTGGTGGATAGCAGTGTGCAATGGTAGTACAGTTTGTGTTTATTTGTACATTTGATATTGCGGGGCGAGCGTCCAACTTGTGGACTGCCGTCACTGCCTGTTGTATAAGATTCTTTTGGGGCACGACCAGGTTGCGGTCGATGTACCTATTGTACTATTTTTCATTACTGTACTAGGTTTTGCCCCGAGACGGAGTGCACGGATAGCCGGGTTCTGGAGGGCAACGGGTCCGCATCTCATGGCTTTGGGAGGCAGAGGGGCCCCACTCTAAAATTGGCAGACTATTCGCCGCACTCGTAGGGGGTACAGGCTGACCCAAGGAGGGGTGCTCAATTTACCGGATTCCGTGAAGTGCCGGGTGTTCCATTCACTATGCTGTGGGGGACTGCCTCGCTTCAGGTTTTGGCGGGTAACTTGCCGCACCCGTAGGGGTCTAGGTTTCATTGCACAGGCTATCCACACGACAGGGGAACGTCGGGTTTCAGCAGCGGCTCTGTGAAACCCGGGGATCCCAGATTAACTGTATTGTTCTGTTATGCTTATTACTTTTCTGTAATGTTGCATATTATCACGCTTGGAGCGATTATTGTATATTGGTTTATATACTATTAGATGTTGTATATGTTTTACACTCGCGCTAGTCCAGTCCCCGTTCTGTCGTTAGTTAAGTAACCTAACGGGTGATGACGGGACCCAGTGACGAATGCGGATGGCATATACGTACATTTTATTTTCGTTCTTTTCTGGTGTGATCGATTGATGGGACTGCGTTGATTCTGATCAATGCAAAGTAAAACAAACCTGTTTGAGTTGTTGGAACAATTTTAAAAAGATGTTATTACAAAGACGTTTCTTTTTGTTATGCATAGCGGTATTCGGTGTGAATATCCAGCACCTCATTCGACGAGGCAAGGGCTGATATCCCTTCACCGGGAAAGACCCCTTGGACAGAAGTTTGCGTCAGGGTAATAACTTTACTATAGTCGATTACATGTTGCTTTGCATAGCGGTATTCAGTGGAATATCCTGCACCTCATTCCACGAGGAAAGAGCCGAGATCCCTTTACCGGGAGTGACCTCTTTAGCAAAAGGTTTTCGCCACTATATTTTAAAAAGCTATCAGGTTCCTTCAGCGATATCAAGTTCACTACGCTAAAGGTTTTTCGCCAAAAACCAGCCGTAGCCCTCCGTCATTTCTTTTGGGTATTCAGTAGTATTCAAGCTATGTATTTTGACCAACGCCAAGGCATAGTGTTTGGTAGCTGCTGGGTATTCAATTGTTGCATAGATAGATGAGTTAGTTTGGGACAGTCGTTTTGCCATTTTGGCCAACGTCAAGGGCATGTGCGGGTGGGTTCAAATTGACAAGATAGTGACGGGTAGAACTTGGCATGTGACTTATGACATTTTTACCAATGCCAAGGTTATAAGAGCATGGGGCAAAAATGATATCGGGAGTTTCTAAAGAAACTGAAACTTGCCAAGTATGCGCATACCTTCTGGAGTATGAGTAACGTGAATGCATTCCATCACGTTATCATGCGATGAGAGTTGGATCCCGATTCCCACTGATGAGTTGGTTTACTCTTCGGGTGATCCCGATTGATTCTTCTTTAGGTTTGGAGGAGAATTTGACAGGACAGTGGGAGGTTTCCGGATTAGATAAAGTGATGACCATTCTGATCTAGGTTAGAGTGCACGCAGAGTGTTTCTTTTCTCTCTCTCTTTGGCAGCGACCTTTGACCGACCCTAGACTATGACTCAGTGACCAGGTTGACCGAACCTTCTTAAAATACTGGCTTTTGGATTGTCTGAGTTGCATAAGTCATTGCCACTCCTTCTTTTACCCTTTGCATTTCTCAGAACACCCGTATTACTACGGATATCCACTTCCATTGGATAGATCCATCGTATGGTTATATACGAACTCGAAGGGACTTCTTCGAGGATGGATCCAGGTTCAGGAGAAATAGAATTGGTTTATTCAGTTGTCTTTTATTATCACCTTCTCTCAGGTTGCGAGAGCTCCTTGGTTTAGGAGAGTACACCTATTACGCTTATTGGATAGTCTTATTCCAAACCATAGGCTGGTGCCGAAAGGTAGGGAATGAAGAAAACCAATTAGCCTAAGTAGGGTGTGCAGAAGGTAATATGTAAAGACAAAATAAAGGGATTAGAAAGAGGGCAAAGTAAATTGCGACTGATATCATTCACGACCAAAACCGCGTACTTCATCGCCACTCCTATTTCACCTTTAAAAAAATAAGGTATTATTCAGTTGTCTTTTATCATCACCTTCTCTCAGTTGCGAGTACTCCTTGGTTTAGGAGGGTACACCTATTATGCTTACTGGATAGTCTTCTTCCAAACCATAGGCTGGTGCCGAACGGTAGGGAAGGAAGAAAACCATTTAGCCTAACGATGGTGTACAGAAGGTAACGACTAAAGACAAATAAAGGGATTTGGAGAGATGGCAATAAAATATACGGTTGAAGTCATGAATTGGATTATGGAAGAGGCATTACTATGAATACCAGGATACCCCTACGAAACATTTTCATGTTTCAGTGCATCGTTAAAAGAAAACCTGTTTTCCCGATTAGACACTTACTCCAAGGGTATGTATTTACCAGGTTTCATTCTCATATCTGTATAGTTTTAAAAATAATGAGTGGGAGTAAGATATTGGGAATTAGGTGATCATCCTCATTATATCGGAATTCGTTGTAATTGGTGATATTTGAGGAAATCGCCAAGGTACAGTTTTCAACCTACGACGCACAGGTTTTGAGTTGTTTAACTCAGCGGACTTATACAGAGTATTGTATGTTGTCCAGTGTCCATCAGGACAAAGGGGTAGGTCCTCGTACTATGTTCTGTTTACTTATAACTTCTCTAGTATTTAGACGAGTGTTTCGTAGAAATACAAGGTCTAAGTTTTGAGAAGTTGTGGGTATAAGAATAAAGTAAAGAACCAGATGTCACAAGTATCGGGATTCTTCAAAGAGATCGAAGATGTAGATTCTTGTGATTGGTATTCAGATGATAGTGATGGTTTTGAGAAACGTGTTTCTCTTTCAGGTTACTCATAATTGGATGGATTCCTAAGTTGAGTAATGCTGATTAACCTCTTTCCATTAAATTGATATGCACTGGAGACAGCTGCATGATTTGAATATGGTTCCAATTAAATAAGTGCCAAAGTTTCTGTATTGGATATAGAATGGATCGTACCTTAAAAGAAATTAAGGTATGGGGAGTTGTCCAGCTTATGCTTAAAACCAGACTCTGGATAACTCAGGGCACGTTTCTGTAATGGCTGTTTTGTGGGTTGACCCTGGCTATGACGAGAGTTGATATTCTACCATTTGGAAGATCAATAGTGATATTGTTCTTGACTCGCCGCAGTTTTAGTAAAATGGATCTTTTTCAGAAAACAATAGTGGGAGTATGGTAGAACTGGAAGTGATTCCAGAACCGCGAACGATTACGGAAAATTTAATAGGACCTATACATTCAATCAGGTTTGACATTCCAATAGCCACTCCGCAGATATGGTGGGTAACCTCAGACACCCGAGAGGTACTTCGGTAGCCTCAAGGACGGTGACAGGGAGGTTCTTATCTACCAAGACTTGACACTACTGTTGTTCCAGGCTATGAGACCCGCTAGGAGGGTTGTCGTAGTCAGTGGGAGCAACGGAAGTATGGTGGGCAAGTAGCTTATGTCTATTTATAGACTAGAGCAGTAATAGCGGAGATAGATCATCTGATTTTGATGTGACAGTCATGGGTTTGACTTCAATCAGGATAAGGGATGGATTTGTTAAGAAGGCAGTAGGGTGTGATGTCATGGTATCTGGACGACATACACAGAGTGGGAAGCAAAATTCCTATACTACGATCGGTTGTACTGTGGTCGTCACACAGTTGTTTCTCCAGACAGGACATGGATATAATATTAGACATTCTGGTTTCTGGATCTATGGTTTTAGATCTAGATTTGGGTGGTTTCCCAATGTGGGTACTTTGACAGATATTCTAATGGTTTTTAGAATAGTTGACTCCTAGCATG
Organism: Agapanthus africanus; assembly: GCA_030015575.1. Lineage (NCBI taxonomy): Eukaryota > Viridiplantae > Streptophyta > Magnoliopsida > Asparagales > Amaryllidaceae > Agapanthus > Agapanthus africanus. The sequence continues at coordinate 176,011,188 of CM057339.1, read as the reverse complement.
GTAGTGTACCTGCAGGTGATGGAGTCACCCTCTCTAAAGGTGTCGTATAGACTAAAGGGGAGAGGGATATGCATGATTGGCAGATCACTTGCTTAGGCAATTGAGTCAATCATGTGATGTCAAGTACCACACCAAATGTTGGTTTTGCACTAGATGCAATAAGTTTGTATTAATCCAATCCTGGAGAAACATAAGGAAGCAGTTTTAGAACATTGGTACATGTTCTGCGGATTTGATAACGGCAGCCTCTTTCGGGAGACGGTTATCATTCCAGGCTTCAAAGGTGACATGGATGACAGAGTGTTTGTCAGAGTTTTAGTTTTCCCTCTGACGAGGGACAGTATTATGGACAGGTGGTTCCAGAGGATACTGTGGGTGGCATGGTGCCGGATACTGATTAGGTTCAGTGATCCATACAGTCTAAGAAGTTTGGATATGGAGTTCATTTATGAACTAAGGTCCCATCAGGTATCCAGACATATTCTAAGACAGGTACTATTCAATTCGGGAGATGGCTTTCTCCGCGAACTTGAGATTAAGAGAGATATAGAAAGATACTTCTAGGCGGATCCACTCACTGAGGCTATTTCTCGAACACAATAGTTTTACAAACGGGCTTTGTGAAACTGATTAGTAGAGGAGTTGGATGTTCGGTTTCACACGGGCTGTGAGTAGTCGACATCGCAATATTAGCCTTGAGTGCAAGTGGGAGATTGTTGGAGATAGTGCCCTCATAGTCAATTATTGGATCGCAGGTACGTGATTGCAATGATTGCGGAGGACCTATCCCGGTAGCACAGTCTTACTCGAGATGATAGTATGCTATCTGGTTTGCTTTTATCAGTCGTGTACATGTTCAGGTGACTGATTGCATGTTACACTTTGATAGAGCCCTTAGGATCTTGCTTTACTACCAACAGTATGATGGCGATCATATACGTGAGAGTTGGGTAGTTTATATGCATATCCTTAATTGTGGTCCCTAGTAGTGGGAGTTTCGAGACAGGGCATCGATACTCCGGAGTAGACTAGTGTGTACAGTCGAGACCCCGACGAGGGGCGGTGGCCGGTCTCACAAGCCACTGGTGTCAGTTGGATCACCTAAGATGTATACAGGTGCTCATTGGGTTATGAGTACACCGGACAGGACTCGCCGGGAATCTGCTAGTTAGTACTATACCTATCGTCAGATAGCAGTTCCCTGGTGACATGTGTACAGGTTAGTTCATCGACCTGAGGTCGTCATTTGTCTCGTGTGAGTTCCCACTGTGCTTTGATTTCTACCCTACCACGGCTCAAAGGAGTCGTGCAAACAGGTAGTTTTTGGGTACAGTCTCGAGCCATATGGAGGCACGTGAGCGGATCGGCAGGGGATTCGTCTCTCCCGGTATTGGGGGCGAGGTCGTGCAGTGTCTAGGAGAGCCATTACACAAAGTCCATGGCCATGGCAGGAGATTTACTGGTAGGTACTCCAGTAGTATCTCAGGGTGTTATTGGGCTATACTCCGACACGACTTATACTGCTATTGGGGGTTCGACGTTACTAGCCCCCTAGGCGGATATGCGATACTCATTGACGAACGGACCGGACTGTATATACATTGTCACTGTTAGGTTCAGTAGGGTTTCTGGATGAGTTCGCTCATCGGCCTCCCTTGAGTGCACTCATCGGTCTCCCTTGAGGTCAGTCCATGGGCAGCCGTTACGCATTGCTAGTGCCGCTGACGGTTTGTGGTTAAACCCACTGCCAGGGTACTGACGAGTCATTAGAGTCCCCAACAGACAGTTTCCCAAGTTCGGGCGAAACGTTGTAGAGGCCGTATGGTTTTATGGCAGGGTTCGGAAAATGCACGTGCGTTTACGCACGTGTTATTTTTCGGGCAGATAATACTGGTCGGCTTTGGTTTAAGCCGGATCCGAGTATTATATTGAGTAGGTATAATATCTTTGTCTCAGTTGCATTTGTATTCGGTCGTAATACAAATGCGGGTATATTTATACAGTTTCGGGGTTTTCCTGAAAGTCGTTTCAGGATCACTTTTGGAAGTTGCCAGTTTCCAGTTTTCTATCAGCCGTCTTTTAACATTCGGTTAAAGACGGGTTTATCTTTTCTTCTGTTAGGGTGAGTCATCATTCTAGAAGCTTCTAGAAGTGATGATGAGGCTTGTGAGTCATTAGTGCATTAATGGTGTCATTAATGCAATAATGACTCATGCTTTGATTTCAAACCTTTCTTGTTTTCCTTAAGATATTATTATGTGTTCACATATGATATTTTGTGCTTAAGGTTACTCTCTTGCTCCTACACTCACCCTCCTCCTTCTCTTTATAAGAAAGGCCCCTCCCCTCTCTCATTTGGACACTTGATTCATTTGTGAAAAGATTATGATAGTATTCGGGGTGTATGGAATTTTACAGTTCATTTCATTCCATCACCCGATTTCCACGGCAACTTCATTAACCGATCGTCCATGGATTTGGACGAAGTGAGACAAAGTCATCTACTCATTCTCTACATCATTCTTGGTCGTCTCTTTTAGCAAACTTGACGATCGAGTTGCCTCGAGTCAGAGGCGGGAGCCCGTTTAAAGAACCGATCATGTGGTGCCACCTCGACGAGGAGATCGGAGATCGACGAGATCGGAGCAGCCGCAACGGAGCGTGGGATGATGGTTGAAGAACGAAGGACTCGGATCGTTCGGTACAATCTTTCTACACTCTTTACAGTTTGTTAGTTTAGCAATAATGGCAGATCCGGGTTAAAGTATACGATAGCGCCAGTTTAAAAGATTTTGTTCCGCATTTGGCGTCTGTAGACGGCCGGGGCGCTAGCGTAGACTTACAGGCCTCACCTCGTCGTCTCCTTGAGCCGAAGATGGATCCACCCGAAAGCTTCTACCTTTGGCTTCTTCTTCGAACTTTGAAGAAACTAGATCACTTGGCTTGCTAGGCCTTGTGAACTAGAATGAGTAGAGGAATGTTTTGCTGTCTTTTTATCTCTAAGGCAATGATTCTCAACACATGAGAATGGTTTGCCTTGAGGTAGAGAGAGCAAGAGGAAGAGGGAGAGCTTGAGAATGAGAGAGCTCAAGAGAGAGAAAGCAAATGAAAGAATGAGCCATTCTTTTCTCATTCTCACCTCTCATAATCCAAAAGCCATCATAACCAAAAAAAAATCAAGTATTGTGTGATGGTTTAAGTCAAAATGGCTATATCATTTCATGCACTCATTTTGTATAAATAAACAAGCAAGCAAAAGTCTTTGCCATGGAATGATAGCCATTGTCATGATGATGGTCAACTAGTCCAACCTAGTCAACCGGTCAACAAAGTCAACAAGTCAACAAAGTCAACCCCTCAACAACCATGTCACTATAATACTTAATTAATATTAATGTTAATAATATTTCTTATTCTCATTAGGGTTAAGCAAAAGTCAATGGTCAACGGTCAACAGTCAATAACCCCAATGAGAATCCTCTGCCTCTGTCTCTCTGTCAACTGTGCATACACACCCGCATCCGCGTTCTGAGGAACACGAATACTAACGAGATAAAACCAATCCCAAAACGTACACTAGGATCTGGCTTAAACCAAAGCCCGCTAGTGTTAACTGTCCGGACAGTGTACGTGCACAAGTGCACGGATGTGACCGAACCCTGTCGCAAAACCATACGACCTCTACTCTTTTGCCTAAAGGCGAATAGCTTTCTGTGTGGGACTCTAAAGACTCGACACTACGCTGGCAGTGGGTTTACCACAGACCGCAAGCGGCACTAGCTGTGTGTAACGGTCCCCAGGTAGATGACGACAAGAAGACTGACGAGGTGAAACCCATCTGAACTCCTACTGAGTCTGAATGTGACAATCTCTATACAGTCCGGTCTGTTCGTCTGATACATCGCATGGCGGGCCTAGGGGGAGGTAAACGTCAGTCCCCCAATAGCGGTACAAGTCGTGTCGGAGTGAATCCCAGAACACCCTGAGATAACACTAGAAACCTACCAGTATATCTCGCTTGCCCTGGCCAGGGACTACTTGTGTAATGGCTCTCCTAGACACAGCGCGATGTCAACCCCCAATACCGGGAGAGACGAATCCTGTCTAACCGTCACTGCCTCCAAGTGCTTCGGGACTGCACCCAACTACTACCTGTTTGCACGACTCCTTTGAGCCGTGGTAGGGTAGTAATCTAAGTGCAGTGGGAACACACTCGAGGCGAAGTGACAGTGTCAAGTCAGTGGACTAAGCTGTACTCATGTCACCTGGGAACTGATAACTGACGATAGGTATAGTACCAACCAACAGTTCCCGACGAGTCCTGTCCAGTGTACTCGTAACCCAACGAGCACCCGCATACTATCTCAAGTACGACGTACTGACGGCTGTGGGACAGACCGTCTCCCACACTGGGATGAGAAGCGCATACGCTGGTCTACTCCGGAGTATCGAAGCCCTGTCTCGATAGTCCTGCGACTAGGGACCTGCATAAGGATGTGCTTATAGATTACCCAGCCCCCACTAGTGTGACTTCCATCACAACGCTCGTAATCAAGCAAAGATCCTAAGGGCTCCACTAATGTGTATCGGTGATATACTAAAATAAACACATGTACACATTGAAGTAGAAACAAACCAAGTAGCATACTACTATATTGAGCAAGATTGTCTATACAAGGTGAATATCCCAAGCTTCCATTAAGTAATATACAAACTAGTATGATACAGTAATGGCCTCTAGGGCATATACACTAACATCAATGACGTGGAACTTGATATCCGTGATGAGCAGCCCAAAGCGTAACATCAGTATCACAGACTCGAGTGTCCGTGATGACTGAGAGTCAAACCCAGAGATAGTGATTTTATCCCGAGCGAGGTGTTGAACGCTCATGCAAATCTCTTTCAACACTCTCACATTGAGAAGGTTGACGGATGATCAATTGTCGACTAGGATCTTCCCTATCTTGATGTCATGACAATATCCGGTGACGTTCAAAGGACGGTTATGCTCGCATGTCCCGAGGAGGAGGTCTTCGTCGCTGAAGGTGATTTCGGCTGTGTGAACTTCTTCCAGCTCGTCCTTCATCTTTTCTTCGGCAAGGAAAGCTTGAAACTGATCAGGTTCTTGTAGTGCCTTGATCAGAGAATCTCTCACCTCTTCAGATAGTAGAAGGGCATCGAGAATGCTTAGCTGCGAGGTTATTTTTCTCAGGTGTGCCAGAACATTGTAATCCACCTTGTTTTTCTTGGGTGGGTCCTTGGCTGCCAGCTCTTCAACGACTTGGTCATCGAGGGTGATATCCTCAGGGACCTTTTCTTTTCCCTTATCCTTTTTGTTCGATCCCTTATCTGCAGGTCTGAGATTCTTTTCAGGTAGCGTGCGATTGCACAGCTGAATGTTCTCGCAGTTCTTCATCTCTTCTGTTTCAGAGATGGATTCCTTGAAGAGAGGGCCGAGGGCTATTTCTTCATCAGAATCACTCCCGAAGGTGAGAACTTGCAATCCTCTGGAATTAACCATGTGACATCCACTGGCAGTCCATTTATGCTCATCTGTCGTGCTTCTTTGTTCCCAACGAGTTTTGCGCTTCATCCGCTTGAAATGCTGCCGGTGAGCAACGTATCCCTGCCACCAATTTTTAAAGGCGTTGCATTCTTCAGTAAGATGTGTGGTCCTCCGATGGTACAAGCAGTACTTTGGACATGGATCCTCTTTGTTAAGGTGTATCCTATCAAGAGTGTTTCCTTCGGAGGGTGGCGACTTCATTCCCTTCGATATAGCTTTGGCGAACCTTTTCCCCGTCTTGAACCTGCTTTTATTTGCGGTGGATATGTTTTGATCTGATGGGAGTGTTTTAACCCTTTCGTCCAGTCGCTAGCATTTGGCTTTTTCAAATATGGCCATTTCGCGTTCTCGATCATCTTTGCTTTTCAAAAGAGCTTCGTTCAGGAATGCGTCAATCATCTCGTCTGACGGTCCTAGGAGTTCAGGCTCGAGATCTGCCCCCGGTTTCTCTTCATCCGGAGCTTTTTCATCGTTTATTAAGGAGTGAGAGATCACGTGGCAGCTTACCACATAATCCTCAGATTCCTCTGATGAGTCTTCTCCCTCATCTTTGTCGCTATCTCCGTCTTTAAGGATGTGATTGAGAAACTCTTGAAGTGTGACCGGGGTTCGCGCCTTCTGGTTATATTCTTCCAACACGTTAATATGTTTTTGCAGGTCCGTGCGCTTGTCACCATGCTTCACGGGCTTTTTGGTCTTCTTCTTCTTCTTCGAAGACTTTGATGGTTGGGCCTGAGCGTTTTGATTATCGCTACCAATTCATGGAGTCAGGCGCGGCTACAGCATTCCTTCGATGATCTCGGGTTCTAACGAACTCTTCCATCTGATCATCGGGCATGTTTGGAGATCCTTCAGCATTCGTTTTGTTTTGGCTAAAAGAGCGACCTCCCATGGAGATTCTTCTACAAAAGAGCATGATGCCCCCAGTGTGTCCCACTTTTAAGAGCGTATAGCTGAGGCGGTCTTACTTTCCAATTCTCGGACGGTGCGAATTTGCTCTGTTGGTATTGGTCCTAAATCCAGCCTTTGAAGACGAAACAATCTTCGATTGGATAGCCTACCACTTGATGATAGGGGCAATAATTGGGATTATTGGCCTCACCGGGTTGCAATGGGCGTTTTGGATCCGACAAGGTGATGAGCCTTGTTCCCTGATTAAAAATCATGAAAGGACTTAGAAGAGGCATCACGTGCTCACACGTGACCAATGGTCACGTGTTGGCACGTGACGTTCAAAGCAGCAACACAAAGCGCGTTCAAGAAAAGGCTCCGGAAAAGGCCACGTGCTCACACGTGACCAGTGGTCACATGTTGGCACGTGACGGCTGAGCAGCGGCCAGAGAACAGAGCGCAAAAAGAGAAGAAATGCCCGTTCCAAAGGGTCACGTTCCTACACCTGACCAAGGGTCACATGCCTACACGTGACCAGGGGTCACGTGGCCACACGTGACCAGGGGTCACGTGGCCACACGTGACCGGCTTTAAAAGCCTTACTATTTAACAGAATTAAATTCTGAGAAGAGATCATTCAAATCTTTCCAAGATAGAGAATGATTATTTGGAACCGTTGGATTAAAAATCTAAAGGTGATTAAATATCACCAATTTATGGAAAAATCTTGGACTTGGAAAGATTTCCACCCCTAAATCTAACCGAGATAACAAAGGGATATCTTTGGATTTAAAATCCAATGGTGAATAAAATTCACTTAACAATCTAAAGGCCCAGATTAATGATAAATATAAATCAAATCTCTCAACATACAAATCAAATCTCTCAATGAGAGATTTACTAAGCAGATTGATTCTCTTCCTTCTCCTATAAATAGGATCCAAGAAAAGAAGAGAGGGGACCTTTTTTGGAAGACCTTTTCAAAAACCTTTTTTTCTGGAACCCTGAGACCTTTGGATCTTTTTCTTTTGATATATATATATATATATATATATATATATATATAGAGCCTTTGATTCTGTGCGAAAGGAAAACCTTAGGTAAGAAAAGAAAAGAGAGGCTTAAAAAGAAAATTTATTTCTCAAAAGAGTTTAACTCTTATGTAAAGAAAAGAACTTAGTTCTTTCTCTGGTTGACGATCTGCAAAGTGCACATCTCCCCTGAATTGAGAATGTAATTCTCATTGGGTTGAGATCCTGCCATGCAGATCCAAAACACAGAGGAGGAACTGAGTTCAGAGAATTTAATTCTCACAAAATGATAGGAATTCAATTCCTTTGAGATAAAATTAGGGTTTAACCCTATGTTATGGGAATTTAATTCTTTCAAAATGAACAGAACTAGGGTTTAACCCTAATTGAGAACATAATTCTCTCAAACTCACAGGAATTTAATTTCTTTAAGAAAAGAAATTAGGGTTTAACCCTATTAAGAATATAATTCTTCAAAAGAAAACAGGAATTTAATTCCTCTAAAGTTTAGGGTCTAACCCTATGAACAGAACTCTAAAACATGCAGAGTCACGTGCTACCATGTGACCCTTGCAAAGACCCACAGAATAGAACTCTGAAGTAGGCACCTCACGTGTTACCATGTGACTCCTGCGAAGTTATATAAAAGAGAACTTTGAGGCAATGCCTCACGTGCCCCACGTGATCCCTGAAGCACATAAAGAAACAACAGAACAAACAGAGACTCTGGGGCGCCCTCACGTGTCACCACGAGACCCCTAATGAGTATTCTAATAAACCAGAGCATGAGCCCCTATCACGTGCCCGCACGTGATGGCTTTCAGAACTAAAAGTGTTAAACACTTATCTGTAAAACAAAATAAAGAGAAGAAGGGCGCTCTCGCGTGCTACCACGTGACCCCTCTCGCCTTAGTGTTCAACACTAAATTGAAACTTCTGTATCCAGTGTTTAACATTGATTCTCCTTGGTGTTTAACACTAATTTTGAAAACTCTATTTTCAGTGTTTAACACTGATTCTCCTTAGTGTTTAACACTAATTTGAAAAACTCTATTTGCAGTGTTTAACACTGATTTGCTTAGTGTTTAACACTAATTTGAAAACTCTTTTCCCAGTGTTCAACACTGATTATCTTTTAGTGTTTAACACTAACTTGTCAATCTTATTCCCAGTGTTCAACATTGTTGGTCTCTAGTGTTTAACACTAGCTTTAGCCCAATTGGCTAAGTTTCCAGAGGCAAAGCCTCTCCTTTAAGGAATCAACAGAGGGCCAATATCCCAAACATGACTGGACTTAGCCCAAGCTGGCCATAAGTCCTCAATTCAAACTTAACTGGGCCAATGGGCTCATAATATAATAATTGATCTTAGTTTCCAAATTGGACTGCAGATCACTTAATCTACCTTGGTGTAAGGGTACATCTCTTCACTCCTTTGATACTTGTCGTTGTAATTCCTCAATATCTTCAAAGAGGTGACGAGTCTCGATAACCACATACATTGATACGGACTATGGGGTCCTTAAAATCATGGACTACGACGTCCTTAACCTTGACCGTAATGTCTTAAAACTAACATCGGACTGTGGGGTCCTTAAACTCATGGACTACGACGTCCTTAACCTTGACCGTAATGTCTTAAAACTAACATCGGACTGTGGAGTCCTTAAATCCACGGACTACGACATCCTTAACCTTGACCGGATTGTCTTAAAACTAACAACGGACTATGACGTCCTTAACCTTGACCGTGATGTCTTAAAACTAACATCGGACTGTGGAGTCCTTAAATCCACGGACTACGACGTCCTTAACCTTGACCGCAACGTCTTAAAACTAACAATAAACCGCAATGTCCTTAAACTACCCATTGACCGCAACGTCACTAAACTAAACAACAGGGTTCCCCTAATCTCTCTCTTGTCGGATCTAAACGATCCCGTTAAGTTGATCTTAGTCTAAAATTGGACTAACGTATCCTTAACAAACGTTTAAGTCGATCTTAGTCTCAAGTGAGACTAACGTATCCTTAAACATAACCCCCCCAAACCCAAATCTAAGAAAGATACGGATTTGGACTAGTCCACGCCCTACGGGCGACGACATAACTCAGTCTCCGTATACAATCCACGGGCAACCAAACACAAAACAGACACCCACGACACGAAGTGACCATCTGGAGAAGGAGAAAGTTGTTACCGCCATGCGGTAGCGTAATTAACTGCAGGGGCTTGCGCCTGCAGGGAAGAGCGTCTCCACAATCAAAAACCCCTCAAGCGAGGGGGAATCTGACGAAGTCTGCTACATCGGACGCATCCGTTTAAACCTTCGATATACGGTGCCATAAATCAACTTGGCATCTTCGGAGAGGTGGACAGATAGCACCAATTAGCATCTTCCCCGAATCTCAGGCAAGACGTCCGTTGCGCCGTCTTTCGGAGGGGAACAGATTCTGGCACGCCCGGTGGTAACTTTTCCTCTTTCCACTCCACACTTCGTGTGTCGTGATTCACGAACCAATCACGGTTTGCTAATGGTTGCCCTTGTAGGGTTCCTAGGCACTCTCAGGAGGTCTCACAAGGCATCAACCATGCCAATTTTAAATTTTAACGGTGCCGAGAAACCCTAATTCGGATCGTTGGCTAGAAGTTTAGGCGATAAGATGAAACTAGTAAACAACTTAACTAGGTAAACGGAAATACAACCTTTGTAGATCCGTTTCTCCACCTCCATAGCTCCGCAATGAAGTATCCTCGTTGTCCAAATGGAAACCCGGGCTCTAGCGTCGGCTTCATCGGAGAAATGGGCGGGCAAGGTCGTCGGCTTCGTGCCGAAGATGATCTACGTCGAGGCATCGCAAGATCAAGCTCCCACTTCACTAAGTCATGAAACTTGTGAAGAGAACACACTCTACTACTTGGCAAGAGGTAGAGGATGAAGAAATAGGAAGTGGGTAGACTTTAAAATTGGATTTCTCACTCATTTCATCAATCCACCATTGATGAAGTCAAGCTTCTTCATGTGTAGAAGAAGAAGAAGAAGAAGGAATATTGTTATGATAAGTTAATTAAATTGAAAAGAAATATGAATCCTTATCATAATTCCAACCATAGTTAGGTGTAGAGAATAGACTAGGGTTAGTGAATGGTTAGGTTAAGGAGATGAAGACAAAATGGTCAAAGTTGCATGATGCTTCAAGAAACTTCATGAATCAAAGCAACCATTTTGTTTTCTTCTCTCTTTATTAATCCAAAATAAATAGATAAATGAATGGATAAATAAATAAAAACCTAACCATATACTTAACCAAGGTTTAATTCTTTACACTTAACCAAATAAGCATGTATCATCAAACATGATACAATCATGTGCACAAAAGTATATCACATATACAACTTGCACAAATCAAGTGAGAAAATCCATTTAAAGTGAACCAATACTAGTTAATGCAAAGTAATATATCAAATATATAATTATGCATTAAATCATTAAATCAACACTTGATTTAACGATCCGGTCATATCGCATACAACCGACTAATATCCAATGTATCGGCTTATCGAATCAACGCTTGAATCGATAACTAGGTTATATCACATACAACCATTCGATACATTCATCCCGAGAATAGAATACGGTATCACATACACGCATCATTCTCGGTCCCGCACATATCTCATATGCACTCCTATTTCGTTTTGCTTGAGCCAGAAAACCTCTGTGTAGGACTCTAAAGACTCGTCAATACGCCGACAGCAGGTGATGATCATATCAAACACCCGCAAGCCGCAAGCGGTCTACTAAACGTAACGGCCACCCGGGTATTGAGCGATCAGAAGATCGACGAGCAAGCCCGCTCACACTCCAGTGAATCCAACCAGTAACACTACCGTACAGTCCGGTCTCGTCGTCTGATATGTCGCATATCTCGCCTAGGGGTGGTAAACGTCAGACCCCAATAGCTCGATAAGTCGTGTCGATATGAGGTCTATAACAATTCGAGAAACTACTGGTAACACTTACCAGTAAATCTCAGCAACCCTGGCCAGGGATTTCCTGTTATAGCCAATCGAACACAGCGCAACATCAACCCCTATACCGGGAGAGACGAATCCACTCCTATCGCTCATTGCCTCCATGTGACTCGGGACTGTACCCAAAAACTACCGTTTTGCACACCCTCTTGGACGTGGTAAGATGGAAATCAAAGCACAGTGGGAACCACACAAGACTCTATGACGATCTCGGGTCAACAGACTACTCTGTACCAGTGTCACCAGAGAACTGCCATCTGACGTAAGGTATAATACCATCTGGGAGTTCTCGGCGAGTCCGTCCAGTGTACCCAGTCTCTACTGAGCACCCGTATATCATCTCTGATGTCAAACACCGATGGATATGGGATCATCCATCGCCCATCTGTATGGGTCGAGAAGGTATACGCTAGTCTACTCTGGTATAACGATGCCCCATCTCGATACACCTACGACTAGGGACTTTCAAGGATGTACTTATGGACTACCATGTCCCCACTAGTATGATCCGCATCATAGTCCAGGTAGTCAAGTACACATCCTAAGGGCTTTACCAACATGTAATAGAGAGACAATCTGTGTACACGTTAAGGTAAATAGCAACCAGATAGCATACTATCATGTCGAGCAAGAAAGTCCTCCCTATATATGTCCCAGCATCCACTACAATATACATCCAATGTACAGTAATGGCCTCTAGGGCATACATATAACTAACAATCTCCCACTTGCACTAGGGCCATCTGTAGCAGTGGTTGAAGTATCTCATACTCAACCATCCCATAAAAGTCTCTCTCTGGGAATAGGCCTTTGTGAGTGGATCCGCTGTGTTGTCCTCTGAGTCTACTCTCCTAACCTCGATCACCTTGGAGATCAGCCATCTCCATGATCAGGTGATACTGCCTTAGATTATGTCTGGATCACTGATGGGACGGGTGTTCCTTGGCATAAGCCACAACTCCATTGTCATACAATGGGAGGAACTAAGTTCATCTCATGAACTATTATACACCCAGACTTCATCTTTGGTAGCATCTTAAGTAGCGATGTATCCAGCCTTTATCGTCTAGTATGCCACGGTATCTAGCTTGGAACTCTTCCAACATACCGTCCCTTTACTGAGGGTAAAGACAATGCCTGCGACTGACATTCAGTCGTCATTATCACCCTGGAACCCTTCCAGTGATTCTCCCCAGGATCAATTGATACCATCTCACTACAGCTAGTGAGTATCCTAACATTCAAATAGATCCATCTCATAGATCCAAAACCCAGGATTTAGGAGGTATCACTTTGATCCTATATGGAGAATCATTGTGATAAGCGGAGATTGATCGATCGTAGCATAGGAAACTACTTCCCTATCAAGAGTATGTCTTCCACGTACTCTACGAGGATCGTTACCATACTCCCTACTACCTTTTTGTTTAAACAAGGTTCATCTACCATTTTGATGATGTCAACTTCTTTGACTAATACATCAAAACAGATGTTACAACTCCGCGATGCCTGCTTTATCCTATAAAGCATCTTGCACACGTTTCCGCTGCTCCCACTGTCTACGAGGCTCTCTGGCTGTCTACTTATAGACTCACTCTTCTAAAACATCATTTAGAAAAGCAGTCATGACACCCAACCACCAGATATCGTAGTCATGGTATGTAGCCGTGGCAAGTATGATCCGGATGGACTTAAGTATAGGCACTGGAAAAGGTTTCATCATTATCCACGCCTGGTCGATGACGAAAACCTTTAACAAGTCTAGCTTTGAAAGTCTCAACTTTTCCATCTACACCAAGTAATCTTCTCAAGATATACTTGCTCCTGATGGGGATTTAACCCTTCAGATATAGCAACCAAAGTCCATACTTTGTTGGTGTATAAGGATTCCATCTCAGATCGCTAAGCATCCAGCCATTCTTACAGAGTCTTACTCCTGATGGCCAGCTCGAAGCTAGTTGGGTCATCATCTCATGATGTAATCCTCGCTCCCACTGTTATAAAGGAACCGAAGTATCTCTCAGGTGGGTGAGGAACCCTACTAGATCGACGGAGAGGCTGAGGTTCGTTGGAATCTACTGAATCCTTTGGTTCTATCAAATCATCAGCTGCAGTTTGTATGGCTGGAACATTTCCAGTTCTACATAACAGACCTTGCCTCGAGCTTGTCCGGATTTTGTTTTTAGACATAGGCCGGACAACCCTAAATCTTAACTAACTTAAGAGATGGGCTCTTCCCTTTCCATATCACATATGAAATGGTAGGCAACTGATTTGATTGGAACCCTATTCAATAGTTATGCAACTTCTCAAGTGCATAACACCCAATAGGAAATAGGTAACTCAGTAGTACTCATCATAGAGCACACCTTATCATATAGGGTGTGATTGCTCCGCCCCGATATACCATCGTGCTATGGTGTATACGGAGGAGTAATGCTGAGAGAGAATCTCATTCTCCTTTAGAATAGTCCAGGATTTCCGTGCTCAAGTATTCTCCTCCCTGATCTCATCAAAGGACATAATACTTATACCCGTATTGGTTCTCAACATCTAACTTATATTCTGTGAATATCTCAAAAGGCTCGAACTTGTGTTTCAATAGGAACATATGTCTGAATCTTGAGTGATTATCAGAGAATGTAATGAAGTACAAAGAACCGTACTTGGCATGTGTAGACAGGGGACCTTTATACATCAACATGTATCATCCCAAGAGTTGCCAACTCTTTCTCTGTTTCCAATAAACAGAGCTATGGTCATCTTATCTTTGTGACATGACTGGCAAGTTTTCACAAGATGTAAATTCAAACTGATTTAAATATGCATCTATATGTAACTTGGCTAGTCGGGTCGCATTGATATGACCTAGTCTACAATGCCTCAAAAAGGATCCGTTCATTTCTGAACTCTTCCTCTTGTGTGTGTTCTGTATACTAAGAACTGTAGTTTGATTTAGAACATCAATACTTTTAGATAACGTGCCTGAACCGATCAACTGTTGATATTGGAAATGTTCAAAACATTATCCAACAATACAAAATTTTATCATTTCTTTACTAATAAAGAGAGTGATATGATTTTGTATATCAGGTTCGGTATCTAATAACATTCGTTCAGAATCAATGTATTGGTAATACAGGGTGACAGTGACCGACAGACTTGGCTGCAACTCTTGCCCCGTTTTCTGCCTCATGAAACTTATCACCCGTTCTCAGTTTTTCTACGTTTTTGTAGCCCTATGTAACAGATTACATATCTAGGATCCTGATCCGGTATCATATACCCAGGATTCGGAGGATACTGAGAAACAGTTCTTTGTAATGAACACACCCGAAGATGATGCATCATCATGCACTCTCTTTGTTTGGGCGGCACGGGAATTCTGGTAATCCCCAATTTCCTGCTCTGTCTTATAACAATTATAAGTTGGAGCGGGACCAACGTTCCCCAGCTCAGTATAACAAGCGGGTTCGGTCAATATTCCGTATTATTATCTTGATTAAGGCGTGATATGGTCGCTACCCAGAGAGAGAGAAAGAAGAAAACACTCAGCGTGCGCTCTTGCAAGAATAGATTGGTTATTTTTTTATCTAATCAGGATGGCTCCCACTGCTTTTTATCAAATCTTCCTTCAAACCCTAAAAGGAAAGACTAGCCGGGATTAATTACACACTACAAGTTCGCCAATCTTTCAGCCAGGCCAGTGTCGGTACTTTGAGGGAGGTCCCCCGTGCTTTCGCACGAACCTAATTAATGTAAACCTCGTTTTCCCAGAGGCGTAACCTCGTTGACACCTTTCTAGACGCCTACTTGATCGGCTAATTGTAATGTATAAAACTCTCCCAGGAGTAACTCTTACTCGCAGCGGGTATCGGGATCCAACTATCTCATAGAAGGTATGCAATCTCATTGCAAATTTCAACACTTGAAATTCCCGATAATATTTTGCCCCTAGCAGCTATATGACCTTAACATAGTCAACAAATCATAAGTGCTAGTCAAGTTCAGCCCGTCATTTCCCGATTGAATTAAACCCACCCGCACGACCCTTAACATAGTCAACAAAGTCGCACGACTACCCTAATCCAATCACATCATATGCTTATGCAGATAAGCACTAATTAGCTACCACATACTACGCCTTAACATAGTCAACAAACGTAGCACGAATACTAACTAGTACTTATCTGAAATGACGGAGGGCTACGACAGGTTTTTCTGAAAACCTATTGCGTAATGAACTTGATATCGTTGTAGGATCGAATGAATTTTAAAATGGAGTGTTTTTTAGGCTTTTCTAGTTTTGCTAAAGGAGTCACTCCCGGTGAAGGGATCGTCGGTCCTTTCCTCGTCGAATGAGGTGCGGGATATATCACATATATCACTGTGCAAAGCAAAAACACTTAAAAGCAATCAAAAGACAAACCGAGTGTGCAGCATCTGCCAGTTATTGCTAAAGGAGTCATTCTCGGTGAAGGGATCTCGGTCCTTTCCTCATCGAATAAGGTGCAGGATATATCATATATACCTCCGTGCAAAGCAAGAACTGTAGCTACCTGTTTTAATTTTGAAATTCGATTCTACAACATCTTAGGTTTCTTTTATTTCATTAATCACATTAATGAAGTCCCATCATTTAAGTACCTAAACATCACAGATAAATACGACGTACACTTATGCCATCCGCATTCGCCTCGATGTCCCCTCGTGCACCGTTAGGTTAGGTAACTAACGACAGAGCGGGGCAGGGCTAGCGCGGGTGTAAAACATAAGTAATGCCTATATAATATATCATATATACTATATACTGTATCTATCATAGAACATCACATGATCACATCACAGATAAAGCAGCAGAAGAAACATATGAAATATTGGATATACTAGGACGTCCGTGTTTTCAATACGAGCCAGTATAAAACACGGATTCCACGGTCGTGATGAATAGCCAATCCCACACCCCTAGACCCCTACGAGAGCGGCAAGCAACCCTACCAATTCTAAGGTTAAGAGACCCGGACTTGACTCCTCGAGTTGGTCTCCCACTGGACCCCAGAACCCAGTTACTTGTGCTCCCCTCCTTGGGTCTATCCTAATGCGGAAAAGTAAATAATATACAAAAAGTGACAACTTCCGCAACCTGGAAGTGCCCCAAATAAAAGAATATTACATACAGGTTTTTACATGAATGAAAATGAAAAACACTCATCTCACATAAAAAAAAAACCCGGCTATTCGAACACGACGATCCAATATAACATATCCAGCAACACATAACATCACATGTCATCAACGTAAGTAAACATGTGCATCCCAATTGTCGTTGACATATAGCAACGAAACCGGCGATATCACATATTACACTTACGGTCACAGAAAAGAAAGTGTAAAACTACAACAGTTGGAATCCGCAACCTCTTTAGACATCGCTTGCCTAATCAAATGAATTCCTTAGACATCGCATGCCTAACAATTATAAACCCCGCATTTTAGTCTCAAAATCGAAAACTCTTTTCAATATCAAGTCGGGCAATTCAACAAGATTCCCGACATCCTGATCGAATGCTCGTCGCAAACTTCAGTAGACGGTCGCACCCCCGATACCGTCGACGAAGTGCACCAAGGCGGAACACCGCTACCGGGAGCACCCGAACGGATGCTTTCGGCGACGGGGTTCTCCTACAGTCACTTGGTCGGGGCTATGGGATGTAGCTGTCTATTAAGTTTACCCGGCGAGTATCCGCGTACGCTACATGATTGCGACGGACTTTTGATCGCATCAAAATTCCATGGCAACCGATCAAGCGAGACTAAACTGCTAGATTTATAACATTCATTCAGTTATCTCATAACAACTTGTGAATTCCAATTATTGCATCACATTCCGGATAAATAGAAAATGTTAAACTTTCCGATCGAACAATCGAACACCCAAGTTTTCTCGATACAGATCAACACATGAAACAAGTCTAAAAACATTCAGTTCGTGCCTCAGTAGCAACGGTCCAGCCGTAGAAGGGTCAAGCCAACGCCTCACATGTGGCACGCCGTACTGCCCCAAACCCGAAGGTTCAAAGGGCAGTTCAAGACGGTCACATAATCGAGTTAAGGTTTGTTGTCTTCTAGAGGGTCCATCGCGTTACTTGCACTACTTAGAACATCTTTAAACCACGGAAAAATCCAACACTTGGAAATTTCCCGGCAAGGGAAAATTTGGGTATTTTTATCCGGTCGAACTTTTTTAACATATTCAAAAATTATCCGGAAAGCCACATAGACAAAATCTGATACTCCGATCGAAACACCGAATCCCCAAAACAACCCCAAAAAATTCAACTCTTGAATAAATATTAAAAATTCCCATAAAATCCAGCATCAGAAAATAGGAATTACTGTGCAACAGTTACTGTTAGAGTCGACCGTACGGCCGCGGAACTGCCGCATGAGCCATGCTCATGCCGCGGAACCGCGACGGTTTAGATGAATTAGGATCTCGTCTTGCACCAGAACTCTTAGATCTTCCTGCTGAATTTTTTAGCAATTTTTAATCTGGAAAAAACCCAGTTTTTAGAAAAAGTCCAGAGAGCATGGTTTGTATAAGGTTTTGGTTCGTTCGGGTTTCAAACTTCGTCTACGCATCGCCAAAGGCTCTAGCTAGGCTCTGATACCACTGTAGGGTTCCTAGACACTCTCAGGAGGTCTCACAAGGCATCAACCATGCCAATTTTAAATTTTAACGGTGCCGAGAAACCCTAATTCGGATCGTTGGCTAGAAGTTTAGGCGATAAGATGAAACTAGTAAACAACTTAACTAGGTAAACGGAAATACAACCTTTGTAGATCCGTTTCTCCACCTCCATAGCTCCGCAATGAAGTATCCTCGCTGTCTAAATGGAAACCCGGGCTCTAGCGTCGGCTTCATCGGAGAAATGGGCGGGCAAGGTCGTCGGCTTCGTGCCGAAGATGATCTACGTCGAGGCATCGCAAGATCAAGCTCCCACTTCACCAAGTCATGAAACTTGTGAAGAGAACACACTCTACTACTTGGCAAGAGGTAGAGGATGAAGAAATAGGAAGTGGGTAGACTTTAAAATTGGATTTCTCACTCATTTCATCAATCCACCATTGATGAAGTCAAGCTTCTTCATGTGTAGAAGAAGAAGAAGAAGAAGGAATATTGTTATGATAAGTTAATTAAATTGAAAAGAAAAATGAATCCTTATCATAATTCCAACCATAGTTAGGTGTAGAGAATAGACTAGGGTTAGTGAATGGTTAGGTTAAGGAGATGAAGACAAAATGGTCAAAGTTGCATGATGCTTCAAGAAACTTCATGAATCAAAGCAACCATTTTGTTTTCTTCTCTCTTTATTAATCCAAAATAAATAGATAAATGAATGGATAAATAAATAAAAACCTAACCATATACTTAACCAAGGTTTAATTCTTTACACTTAACCAAATAAGCATGTATCATCAAACATGATACAATCATGTGCACAAAAGTATATCACATATACAACTTGCACAAATCAAGTGAGAAAATCCATTTAAAGTGAACCAATACTAGTTAATGCAAAGTAATATATCAAATATATAATTATGCATTAAATCATTAAATCAACACTTGATTTAACGATCCGGTCATATCGCATACAACCGACTAATATCCAATGTATCGGCTTATCGAATCAACGCTTGAATCGATAACTAGGTTATATCACATACAACCATTCGATACATTCATCCCGAGAATAGAATACGGTATCACATACACGCATCATTCTCGGTCCCGCACATATCTCATATGCGCTCCTATTTCGTTTTGCTTGAGCCAGGAAACCTCTGTGTAGGACTCTAAAGACTCGTCAATACGCCGGCAGCAGGTGATGATCATATCAAACACCCGCAAGCCGCAAGCGGTCTGCTAAACGTAACGGCCACCCGGGTATTGAGCGATCAGAAGATCGACGAGCAAGCCCGCTCACACTCTAGTGAATCCAACCAGTAACACTACCGTACAGTCCGGTCTCGTCGTCTGATATGTCGCATATCTCGCCTAGGGGTGGTAAACGTCAGACCCCAATAGCTCGATAAGTCGTGTCGATATGAGGTCTATAACAATACGAGAAACTACTGGTAACACTTACCAGTAAATCTCAGCAACCCTGGCCAGGGATTTCCTGTTATAGCCAATCAAACACAGCGCAACATCAACCCCCTATACCGGGAGAGACGAATCCCCTCCTATCGCTCATTGCCTCCATGTGACTCGGGACTGTACCCAAAAACCACCGTTTTGCACGCCCTCTTGGACGTGGTAAGATGGAAATCAAAGCACAGTGGGAACCACACAAGACTCTATGACGATCTCGGGTCAACAGACTACTCTGTACCAGTGTTACCAGAGAACTGCTATCTGACGTAAGGTATAATACCATCTGGGAGTTCTCGGCGAGTCCGTCCAGTGTACCCAGTCTCTACTGAGCACCCGTATATCATCTCTGATGTCAAACACCGATGGATATGGGATCATCCATCGCCCATCTGTATGGGTCGAGAAGGTATACGCTAGTCTACTCTGGTATATCGATGCCCCATCTCGATACACCCACGACTAGGGTCTTTCAAGGATGTACTTATGGACTACCATGTCCCCACTAGTATGATCCGCATCATAGTCCAGATAGTCAAGTACACATCCTAAGGGCTTTACCAACATGTAATAGAGAGACAATCTGTGTACACGTTAAGGTAAATAGCAACCAGATAGCATACTATCATGTCGAGCAAGAAAGTCCTCCCTATATATGTCCCAGCATCCACTACAATATGCATCCAATGTACAGTAATGGCCTCTAGGGCATACATATAACTAACAGCCCTTGGGTTGCGAGGTACTAAGATTTGGCGTTTTTCTTAGTGCAGAAAACAAAGGATCAATGGCGTTCAACTGTTCGAACTGCAAATGCAACCGACGCTCCGCCTCACATAGAGGTGTACCATATGGACCGCAGGCTGCTTCCCTATTCACTATGCCTATGGAGCAAGTGGCTAAAGCTACCATCGGTCTATTCTTTGGGACCATGCTCCCGCCGATGGACAGTAACATCCCATTGCCCATACTGGAAGCTTCGAAGAAGTCAGTCTTTGAGCGACTTGCTACTCCCACTGCCCCTCTCAGCGGGTCGTCCAACTCCTTGGTCTTCACCAGACTGAGCCTGAACTCCAAAGGGGCCGCCAAGAAGCCCATGATACTTGAGGTGGCCATCCCGAAGATGACAGCTGCTCCCAAAGTCGTCAAGGCGGCTTCTCCTCCCAGAGGGTCGGTCTTCGCGAGACTGACTACCCCCGTTCCCACTCCCGCTCAGAAATCTGTTTTTGACCGGATGGACGTAGCTTCTCAACGAACGTCAGTCTTCAAGAGGCTGGCACCGGCAGCAACCCCTCCCCAGAACAGGGGGCAAGATGAAGCCGTCGCTGAATCAATCCCAACAACCCGTCATGCCCGACGTCACTACCGGCGCCGGATAAGGAAGACTGGGAGCAACTCCCACTCCGGGCTAACTCCACCAACTCTAACGGTGGAAATTGAGACTGCTGTTCCAACCAGGAACAACTTCGAGCTGCTAAACAGGGTACGCAGAAATTCGCCAACTGAGGTTCTCAAAAGATTCCCTCCACCTGCGGAGAACGTTATAGAAGCAAAGCCGGAACAGCCTCCTCAACGGCTATCCTCCAAGATTTATAAAGTCTGGCGGAAGATTCAAGACTCGGTAATTGACCAGGATCACTCTCGTCAACAACGAAGGACGACAACCGCTTGGGTGCCTGCTACAATGGCTCCCTCCATGTTGACTACTCAAAAGAGAAGAAGGCCGGAGAAAGTCCCCACTCCTGCAGCAAATATCAAGGGCAATAAGCCAAAACGCCCTAAGTCTGGGGGCATGATGGTGCATACAATATACATAGCGCTTGGAAAAGAGGACAGTCATGCATCCACGGGTCATAGACCGCTTACACGGTCAGTGACCAAAGCTCAGGAGCAACAGCAGAAGCTCCAAGAAATGATGGCCGCGATGGCCGCACTTACTGGGCCGAAATAAAGCCCCGAAGCGTCATCTGATCAACGCCGGGAGCAAGAAACTGACGCTGAATTCCTTCTTAGGATATAGGAGAAGAAGGATAATGAGGCTGCCGAACAAGCAGCTAATATACAACGAATGGCCCTCCTGTTCCAGGACATGGTGGGAATGATGATCCAACAAGAGTCTCCTATTGAAGATCCTCCAATCGTTCTTGAAAACGACAGAGGAGAAACGTCAAATCCTCCACCCTCTCTGTCAACAGCCAAGGATGAGACAATCTCCAAAGCTGACCTAGACGAATATATAGCTCAGCAGATATGGGTTCACCAGGTGACTGAGGCAGCTGGTCAAGTTGTCAGGACGGTACGACCATATCCGAGCTGGTATGATCAAATCAAGTACTCGTCGGGCTATACAATACCGAAATTTCATGTCTATAAGGGGACGGGCAATCCCCATCAACATGTGGCCCAGTTCAGGGCGCTTTGTGGCAACACTGGTGGCGACGATAAGCTCTTGCTTCGCCAATTCGTCGGCAGCTTGTCAGAAACAGCATTCGAATGGTATTCTGAACTCCCGAACGATTCCGTCAAGACGTTCGCTGAAATGGAGTTGCTATTCACTCAGCGATTCGCGAGCGCCAGCGAACGCACTCCAATAACGGCATTGATTAACGCCAGGGTAAAACCAGGCGAAACGTGGGTCCAGTACGCTATACGCTGGAGAAACTTATGGTCGAAATGCGAACAACGCATTGAGGAAGCGCCCGCGGTGGGCATGTTCGTGGGTACCCTAGATCCTCATGCAACTATCTCACAGTTCATGATGTTCTTTAAGCCAACCACATTCCAGGCTCTGATCGACAAGTTGGCCCAGATGGACCAGATAGGTCACAGACCGTCTCCCCCGAAGCCAGAACCTCAGAATGACAAGGGTAAGTGGAAGGCAACCTTCATTGCGAACGCTCAGCAGCAACCCAGTGCCCCAAAGCTGGCGGATTAGCTGGAAGAAAGACGGCGGTATTACGATGAGAAAATGAAGCGCCCCTACTGATTCCCGTGGGATAATACGAAGAGGCTGTTCGAGCTGCAATACGCAACATGCTTATCAACTTGCCAAACCCAAGACGACCGCCGCAACCCGGTGAGATGAATAACCCGAACTACTGCCCTTACCATCAAACGGTAAGCCATCTGATCGAGGATTGCTTCGTCTTCAAAGGATGGATTGAAGATCAATACCTACAAGGCAAGTTTGCGCTGTCCGAGAAGTGGAAGGTGAACCCGCCACAACCTCACACTGCTAAGAAGACGGACACACCGAGGGCAACTTGTTCTTTCATTGAAGAAGCTCCATGGGAAATTGTGCTTTCAGCAAAAACCAAAAGGATGCTGAACGATCTTAAAACATGCCCGACAGTCAGGTGGAAGAACCCACCGGAACCCCAGATCATTGAAGGGATGCTGAAGCCGCGCCCAACTCCGAAGATCAGTGGTGATGGCCCGAACACTCACAACCAGCCGTCGAAATCTTCAAAGAAAAAGAAGAAGAAATCTAAGAAGCCCGTGAAGCCTGGTGACAAGCGCACAGACTTAAAGAAACAGATCGACGCGCTGGAAGATTACAATCAATAGGCACGGACTCCCATCACACTCCAAGAGTTCCTCAACCACGTCTTTCAAGAGGAAGATGAGGGGGAGAGTTCGTCGGATGAATCTGAGGGATACGTGGCGAGTTGTAATGTGATCTCCCACTCGTTTACCAACGATGGAAAAACTCCTGGCACTAAGAAATTGGGGGCAGAGCCTGAACCGGAGCTTGTGTGGCCAACAGACGAAATGATCGACACCTTTCTAGACGAGATTCGTTTGAAAAGTAAAGCCGACCAAGAGCGTGAGATGGCCGCGTCAGAAGGAGCCAAACGCAGGCGATTAAACGAAAGAGTCGAGGTACTCCCGCCATCGAAAGGCACCCGACGCGGATAAAAACATATTCAAGACGAGGAAAAGGTTTGCCAAAGCCATGTCAATGGGAATGACACTACCACCCTCGGAAGAAAACACGCTCGATGGGGCGGAGAGGCACCCTAATTACTGCTCATATCATCGGAAGATTTCACACCCCACTGAGGAGTGCGACGCTTTTAAGACATGGTGGCAGGGATATGTTGCTCATCGGCAACATTTTAAGCGAATGAAACGCAGAACTCGTCGGGAGCAGAGAAGTACGACCGAAGGACACAAAAGAACTACCGGTAACTGTTACACGGTCAACGCCGAGGGATCGCAAGTGCTCACATTCGGGAGCGATTCTGATGAGGAAATGGCTCTTAGCCCCCTCTTTAAAGAGTCTACCTCGGGAAAAGAGGAAGAACAAGAGTCCTGCGAAAACATTCAGCTGCGCAATCGCATGCTTCCCGAAAAGAACCTTGGATCCGCAACTAGAAAAGATAAGGGAAAGGAAAAGGTCGCTGAGGATATCGTCTTAGATGACCAAGTTATGAAAGAGCTGACTGCCAAAGACCCGCCTAAGAAGAGTAAGGTGGATTACAACATCCTAGCGCACCTGAGGAAGCTACCCTCGCAGCTCAGCATTCTCGACGCCCTCCTGTTATCAAAGGAAGTGAGAGATTCATTAATCAAGGCGCTACAAGATCCAGAACAATTCCAAGCCTTCCTCGCCGAAGAAAGGATGAACTGGAAGAAGTGCACACGGCCGATATCACTTTCGGTGACGAAGACCTGCTCCTTAGGACGTGCGGCCACAACCGTCCCCTGTACGTCTCTGGATATTGCCACGATATAAAAATAGGCAAAATCTTGGTTGAAAATGGGTCTTCCGTTAATCTCCTCAACGTGCGGGTGTTAAAAGAAATCTGCATGAGCGTCCAGCACCTTACTCGGGACAAGATCACTATCTCCGTCTTCGACTCCCAGTCATCACGAACTCTTGGGTCTGTGATATTGACGCTACGCTTTGGGCTACTCGTCACGGACATTAAGTTTCACGTCATAGATGCCAAGACATGTTACAATGCTCTGCTCGGCCGACCTTGGTTACACGAGTACAACATCATCCCTTCTACGCAACATCAGTGTATGAAGTATTTCAAGGATGGTCTCGAGTATACCGTAACAGGTGAGCTAAACCCATTCTCCGTGAACGAAGTCCGCAAATACGAAGATGCAAAGTACTTTTTGCCAGATTTCGAGGATATAGAGAGATGTCGCAAACCGGAGAACAAAGCCGCTGCCACCATTCCTGTTTTCGGGAGTGATACCAAAGAAGAAGAAGAGATAGTGTACTCTGGGCCGTCTCGATGCAACGACCCGGTACCGTCCACCCCCATATTGATCTTCGGAAGTGACTCGGAAGATGAGGTTAATGTTGTGTTCTCCAGTCGGCCGCCAATACAAGAATTCCCTGGTGATGATCAGAGTTTGCAAATCACCATGATTCTGCGGGAGCACTACAAAGACCTTGACGCACTTGAAGCTCACAACGTGCAAGAGCTGGGAACATTTTACGTCCCTCCCAGGCGAAAAGGCGAAAAGGCGATCCTATTCTATCGATCCTCGGAAACAAGAGTGGAGAAAGAAATCTGGCACGGCACGGATTCTACACTTGATAAGCTTCAACCCATCCATTTGCCCAGATATTACATAAACGGATTGAAAAGGCTATTAAAGCGCCAAGGGGTACCCTTAAAACAGACTATTCGACAAGCTCGATTCTATAATAGGATTTGGGACATCCCTGGGACTCAGCGCAAGTTGCCCAATGGGAGAATGGAAACGCTTGGGCTTGGATATGTATGATCCGGGAAACAGGAACGAGTCCACGGTAGCTACGCCATATATAACTTCGATGAAGAAGAGGATTCCATGTTAGAAAACGCCGACCCCTTGTCAAAATTAAATCCCGCAATCAAAGCGCCGAGTCCGTCATTTGAAGAACGAATAGACAAGCTTATCAGGAGAGCGGGTCAAAAAGCTCGGGACGATCATAATCGCGAAATGTCCATTTACGAGAAAGCTAGGATGCAACGTCTTCTTCAACAGGCTGCAAAAGACAAAAATACTCCTCCCTGTCAACCTGCTGTGCAAAAGGCCCGACGCAAAGGTAGAGACAAGTCAAAGAGCAGAAAAGGCGTTCGACAGCGACAAAGCGGGACCAAGAAGTCATGTGATCGGGTATTGCGCGGTCCGGATTTGTCCCTCATGAAGAAGATGAGTCGAGCGTATTCTTTCCCTCAAGACAAGACACGAAAGATACTTGATCTCGCTGTAAAACATTGGATGATTACACTTCCGAAGTCTAAACACCCTGAGCAAGATAATGAGGTCTCTCATCCGGACTATTGCTCTTATCACCGAGCCATAGGACACCCTATCGAAGACTGCTTCACCTTCAAGAACTGGGTCGAAGACCAATACCAACGAGGCAGATTTTCTCTATCCGACAGCTGGAGGGTAACGTCGCCACAAAAGCACGAACCCAAAGCCAAAAGAGAAGAACCAGATCCATATCGGTCTTGGAAGCGAGCTCGTACCTGTCGTGTGATAACGATATCAAAAGAAGAGCCCGAGAATATGGATGACTTCCCCTGGTGCTTCGAAAACAATGACGACGAGGTAATCTCAGAGTTTCCACCAGCACCGAAAGAGCTGGAAGATGGCATACATACTACTGCAGATAACCTTAAGAAGATTGAGTTGGGGACGGCGAACGACCCACGACCGACATTCGTCAGCAGTTGCTATCTGAAGAAAGGGTGGCCGCGTTAAAAGATGTACTTATGCAGCATAGAGATTGCTTCGCATGGAACTATTCTGAAATGCCAGGGCTAGATCCAGAAATTGATGTGCATAAATTGGCAATATCCCCAGACGTCAAGTTAGTCAAACAGGCGCCGAGAAGAATACGGCTCGAGCTTGAGATGAGCATCAACGCCGAAGTCAAGAAGCTGATCGATTCTGGGTTTATCCAAGAAGTTCAATATCCTGACTGGATCGCCAACATCGTCCCGGTAATGAAGAAAAATGGGACAGTGCGCATATGCGTGGACTTCCGGGATCTCAATAAAGCCTGCCCAAAGGATGATTTCCCAGTGCCAGTAACCGAGCTGATGATAGATAACACGTCCACTCACGAGGTCTTCTCCTTCATGGACGGCTCATCAGGCAATCAGATAAAGATGCATCTCGAAGACCAGAAGCATACCGCTTTCCGGACCCCTCTGGGAATATTCTGCTATAAGGTGATGCCCTTAGGTTTAAAGAACGCCGGTGCCACCTATTAAAGGGCCATGACGAAAATCTTCGATGACCTTATACATGAAATCGTCGAATGCTATATCGACGACCTCATCGTGAAAAGCAAATCGTACGAGGAACATCTCGAGCATCTGAAGACCGTATTTCAACTCCTTCGGCAATACAACTTGAAGATGAACCCCCTCAAATGCGCGTTCGGGGTGTCCTCAGGCAAATTCCTAGGATTCACTGTCCGGCACCGAGGCATCGAGATAGATCCGTCAAAGATCAAGGCGATCATGGAGTTGCCCCCGCCAAGGACTCTTAAGCAATTGCGGTCTCTCCAGGGGAAGCTCGCATACATCCGGCGATTTATAGCCAACCTTTCAGGCAAGTGCCGCCCTTACAGTCACCTGATGAAGAAAGGAATCCCGTTCGTCCGGGTCCAAAGATGCCAAAGCGCGCTAGACGAGATCAAGCAATACGTGCAGAACCCGCCAGTGTTGGCTGCTCCGGTCAAGGGAAAGCCCATCATTCTTTATATGACCGCCCTTGAAGGTTCCTTAGGCGCGTTATGGGCGCAAGAGAACGATCAAGGGAAAGAAAGAGCACTCTACTACTTAAGTCGAGTTCTACTGGGGGCAGAAAGCAACTACTCCCCTGTCGAAAAACATTGCCTGGCGTTGATCTTTGCGATAACTAAGCTTAGGCACTATGCATTGGCGCATGAAGTCCGTCTCATATCGAAGGTGGACCCCCTTAAATATTTAGTGTCGAAGGCCATATTGACAGGGAGACTCGCTAAATGGGCCCTGCTCTTATTGGAGTTTTCGATAACTTATCAGCCTCTTAAGGCGGTGAAAGGCCAGGCCATCACCGAATTCCTCGCTGAGCATCCGATACCTGCCGATTCTCCTCTGAATTGCGAGCTGCCAGACGAACATGCGTTTGATGCGATCGACGGTAGTGATACCCGATGGGAACTTTATTTCGATGGAGCATCTTCCATGAAGAAGCGCAAGCACAATACGCCCACAATCAAATCGGGGGTAGGCCTTATCTTCGTAACTCCGCAAGGAGGGATAATGCGCTTCGCTTTCTCCTTAACAGAACCGAGGACGAACAATGAAGCCGAATACGAAGCTTTGATAGCAGGCCTCGAGATCGCCATCGACATGGGAATTGAAAACCTCCTCATAAATGGAGATTCCCAACTGGTCGTTAGTCAAGTAAACGGTGACTACCAGACATGCAAGCCAGAGCTGGTGAAGTATGGAGAGAGAGTACAACAACTGCTGACTCAAATCCCGTCCTACACTTTGGAAAACATACCGCGCGCAGAAAATAGTAAGGCGGACGCTTTAGCCAAGCTCGCTAAAGAACTGGCTGATGAGAACCTCGATGACGTTAGGATCGTGGTACAAAGCCGTCGAGTACTTGTCTCTACAGAAATATCTACGGAGTTATCCGAAGAAAGGGGAGCAACCGAGCAGACGGCCCTGCGAATAAATGACCAAGAGAAGGTTGGAGATTGGAGAGAAGTCTTCATAGACTACTTCAAATCCCGTCGAACGCCCAAAGATGCGTCCTCAAGACATCAGCTCATGAAACGAGCTCTGTCTTTCGCCTTCGTCAATGATACTTTATACAAGAGGTCATTTGATTCTCTGTGGTTGAGATGCCTGGGACCTGACGAAGCGAAGAGAGTCGTTTAGGAAGTCCACGACAGACTCTGCGGTTCTCACCAAGCAGGCCCGAAGATGAAGTTGAAGATTAAACGGATGGGCTACTATTGGCCAACGATGATCCAGGACTGCCTCGAGTATGCGAAAAAATGTCACTCGTGCCAAATCCATGGGGACTTTATCCACCAGCACCTAAATCTACTACATCCAACGGTGGCTAGCTGGCCGTTCGAAATGTGGGGGACCGACGTAATCGGCCCCATCGAACCAGCATCATTTCTGATAACGGTCCAGCCTACAGAAGCCAAGAGATTAGCCGCTTCGCTCAACAATACAACATAGACTGGAGATATTCCTCAGTTTATAATCCATGAGCTAATGGTTTAGCCGAGGCCTTCAACAAGACCTTGACAAAGATCATGAAGAAGACGGTATCCCGAAATAAGAAGGACCGGCACGAGAGAGTGCAAGAAGCTCTTTGGGCGTATCGAACTACGTTCAAGACGGCCATGAACACAACGCCGTTCGCGTTAGTCTTTGGTACAGAGGCAGTACTCCCCCTCGAGATAGAGTTACCCTCTCTACGCGTGGCGGTCCACTGCGAGCTGACGGACGAAGAAAATGCTCAGCTTCGACTTAAGGAGCTTGATGCCCTTGATGAGACCCGGCTCATAGCACAACAAAATCTGGAGGCCTACAAAGCAAAGATGACGCACTCGTACGAAAGATTGACCAGGACGAGGACATTCCGCCAAGGCGAACTCGTGCTTGTGGTCAAAAGACCTATGATCCCAAATCGTGCCAAGCGGGGAAAATTTGAGCCAAACTATGAAGGCCCGTACATCATAGACAAGGTCTACCAGGGCGGAGCGTACCTACCTATGGATATGCACGGTGAAAGACCTTTCAGGCCAATAAACGGTCGCTTCCTGAAGAAATACTACGCTTAACGGGTTAAGGCCTAGGTCAATGATAGACGACGACGACTATGTCCGCTCTCTATCTTCCTAAGCCTGAACTCTGAGTAGTAACCGGCCTTCTTTACCAACGGACCGAAATGTCCTTAAACTAACAACGGACCGAAATGTCCTTAAACTAAACAACGGACCGAAATGTCCTTAAAACAAGCAACGAACCGAAATGTCCTTAAACTAGCAATGGACCGAAACGTCCTTAAACTAACAATGGACCACTATGTCCTAAAACTAGCTGTTGACCGAGATGTCGATAAACTACGGTGGATTGAAGTATCTCAAAGCCGATATAAAAATAAAAAAGATAACAAAAAATAAAAAAACAAAAAAAACGGTATGTCCATAAGCAAAATGGGCCCGGATGAAAACCCGAAAGGGCTCCGTGAGTAAAAACAGCAGGGCTACCGGCGAGTGTTTGTGAAACCCGAAAGGGCGCAACCTCGTTAAAAGACACTTACAGGGTCCTCTCGACCTTGTAAGGAGAAACCATCCGCGTGAGATCCTTACGACTCACAAGGGAGCAACACACTCAGGAGTCCTCACGATTCCTAGGGAGAAATTACACTTGCGAGATCCTCACGACTCGTAGGGAGAACTCTCTTATGGGACCCTCACGGCTCATAAGATTTGAAAGTCTTAAGTCACAGAGACCTAAACCTGTGCTTAAGCAACCCCCACAACCTTCAATTTATGCCCTACAAGTGGCTCAATACTGACCCTTGTATACAATCCACGGGCGCGAATAAACATTTCCCTAACCGAGTCCCATCCGTGACTAGGGATATGTTCACACGGTGAACAACCCTTGTGAGTCCTCTCGACTTATAAGGAGAAACCCTTTTGTAAGATCCTTATGACTTACAGGGGATCATGCACTTAGGAATCCTCACGATTCCTAAGGAGAAATTACACCTACGAGATCCTCACGACTCGCAGAGAGAAATACCTTTGTGAGACCCTTACGGCTCATGAAGTCAAAAGCCTTAGTCGACAGGACCCTTAACCCTGTTTACTAAGCCACCTTTGTTCAACATAGACAGAGGCAAATGATGATTCGCTCCTGGCAACATCCCGGTTGTAGCGGTGCCGATGCCGAAATCGGTGTCTAAAATCCAAGCTTGCGGCAAAAAGGCTAGCGAGCCACACATGCATACGAGATAGCCGAAATGATGGGGCAGCTTGCAATAAAAAGTAGCAAGTAAAAATGTATGCATGAAAAATAGCCGAAATGATTGGGCACCGCGAAAAATAGCTGAAATGATTGGGCAATCATGACCTTGGCGATATAAAGCTGAAATGATAGAGCATCGCGGAAAAAGAAATAAAATAAAAATGAAATTTTCGCCCTACAGGTGATGTTTCATCTATCCCTGTATACAATCCAGGGGCACAAACAAAGAAGAGATCATACTCCTCCTCGCCTAGGTTTCATCAGAAGAAGAGGCCAAATCTCGATGAGTCGCAGATAGCCTAGAGATCATCTCGACGTTCGTCTCGTTGGAGCGGACACAACATCAAGCAAAGCGGAACAGCGGCAACTCCCAGTTCCATGACTCAGCGGTGTACTCCCACTGAGAGTCAAATCCCAACTCAGTGAAATGCGGATATAATCAACAACATTCCTGGTCATGTGGAACGCAGATAACGTCACTCTTTGACCCCGTGGAAAATGTCCAGAGCGGAGCCTAGTCCTCGCAGAACACGGCAGTGAACCCGTGTGAAGCATCTAGTGCAACATTCCTGGTCATGTGGAACGCGGATAACGTCACTCTTTGACCCTGTGGAAAACGTCCAGAGCGGAGCCTAGTCCTCGTAGAACACGGCAGTGAACCCGTGGGCAGCATCTAGAGCAAAATTCCTGGTTACGTGGAACGCGGATAACGTCACTCTTTGACCCCGTGGAAAACGTCCAGAGCGGAGCCTGGTCCTCGCAGAACACGGCAGTGAACCCGTGGGAAGCATCCAGAGAAAAATTCCTGGTTACGTGGAACGCAGATAACGTCACTCTTTGACCCCATGGAAAACGTCCAGAGCGGAGCCTGGTCCTCGCAGAACACGGCAGTGAACCCGTGGGAAGCATCCAGAGCAAAATTCCTAGTTACGTGGAACGCGGATAACGTCACTCTTTCACCCCGTGGAAAACGTCCAGAGCGGATCCTGGTCCACGCAGAGCACGGCAGTGAACCCGTATGAAGCATCCAGAGCGGAGCCTGGTCCTCGCAGAACACGGCAGTGAACCCGTGGGAAGCATCCAGAGCAAAATTCCTGGTTACGTGGAACGCGGATAACGTCACTCTTTGACCCTGTGGAAAATGTCCAGAGTGGATCCTGGTCCTCGTAGAGCACGGCAGTGAACCCGTGTAAAGCATCCAGAGCGGAGCCTGGTCCTTGCCGAACACGGCAGTGAACCCGTTGGAAGCATCCAAAGAAAAATTCCTGGTTACGTGGAACGCAGATAATGTCACTCTTTGACCCCGTGGAAAATGTCCAGAGCGAATCCTGGTCCTCGCAGAGCACGGCAGTGAACCCGTGTGAAGCATCCAGAGCGAAGCCTAGTCCTCGCCGAGCACGGCAGTGAACCCGTGTGAAGCATCTAGTGCAAAATTCCTGGTCACGTGAAACGCGGATAACGTCACTCTTTGACCCCGTGGAAAACATCCATAGCGGATCCTAGTCCTCGCAGAGCACGGCAGTGAACCCTTGTGAAGCATCCAGAGCGGAGCTTAGTCTTCGCCGAGCACGGCAATGAACCCGTGTGAAGCATCTAGTGCAAAATTCCTGGTCACATGGAACGCGGATAATGTCACTCTTTGACCCCGCGGAAAACTCCCAGAGCGGAGCCTGGTCCTCGCCAAGCAAGGCAGTGAACCCGTGTGAAGCATCCAGAGAAAACATCGGACTATGGAGTCCTTAAAATCCACGGACTATGATGTCCTTGACCTCGACCGCAATGTCTTAAAACTAACGATCAACCATGATAATTCTAGACTGCTTTTACCTTGGTTAAAGGGTACATCTCTTCACTCCTTTGATATTTGGCGTTGTAATTCCTCGACGTCTTCAAAGAGGTGACGGGTCCCAGTAACCACACATTTCGTGGACTGTGGAGTCCTTAAATCCACGGACTATGAGGTCCTTCACCTTGATCGTGATGTCTTAAAACTAACATTGGACTGTGGAGTCCTTAAATCCACGGACTATAAGGTCCTTAACCTTGACCGTGGTGTCTTAAAACTAACATTGGACTGTGGAGTCCTTAAATCCACGGACTATGAGGTCCTTAACCTTGACCGTGACGTCTTAAAACTAACATTGGACTGTGGAGTCCTTAAATCCACGGACTATGAGGTCCTTAACCTTGACCGTGACATCTTAAAACTAACATTGGACTGTGGAGTCCTTAAACCCACGGACTATGAGGTCCTTAACCTTGACCGCGATTTCTTTAAACTACGGTACCCTGGAGAACATCCCAAAGCAACCCCTGACCCCATGAAATACGGATAAGGGTGACCGCACTCAGCACTTGCGGGTCCTCAGACCTGCAAGGAAGAAAACTCTCTTGTGAGATCCTTACGACTCCCAAGGGAAAACCCGCTTAAGAATCCTCGCAATTCTTAAAGAGAACTCACACCTACGGGATCCTCTCGACCTGTAGGGAGAAAAACTCTTTATGAGACCCTCACGGCTCATAAGACTCAGAAGTCTCAGGAGGCAGATCTTAACCCTGAATCCTAAGCCATCGCTGCCCTGCAAAGAGATCAAGATGAATTGTCCGCAGAACACATTCAATAAAAGGGGACACACCATTGAGAAGAAAAAATATGTCTTTATTCATAAACCAAAATGAATACGAAGTACAATTCATGAAAGAACAAAAAATACTCTCATTCAGGAGTATGCACAAAAAGAACAAAAAAAATACAAGGTTTCAAGCCGGCGGGCGATTTAGTAACTTCGCTAGCTCATCCTGCTTTTGCTGGGTCACGGCTTCATTATTTAGAATCGCCAGAAGACGGGCCTCCGCCTGAGCCTGCTGGGCCTGATACGATGCAAGCCGGCCTTCAAGCTCTTTCTCAGTGGCCTTGTGAGCCTCGACCCTTTCACGAGTGAACGTGACAGCCTTATCAAGAGCCACCACCTCTTTGATAGACTCTTGAAGCACCCGCTAAAGTTCATATGCTTTGTTGGCCATGGCGGTAAGATTAGCTTGAAGCTCGCCCAGCGCTTTAGAAGCCGGCTCCCTCTCCAAGAATTTACGGCCGAACCTTTTCTCGCACAACAATATGTTCGCCACGCGACGCTCTATCAGACCACGTAAGCTCGCTTTGGCAACCGCGAAACAGGACATATACGCTCAAGACCGTATAAACAGGCCTCCAGTCGACAGCAATAGTCGATCTAAAACGCGCTCACATCACCTGGTATGGGAAGCAACGAAAAGTTCTCGATGTACCTCCTATCAAGCATGCATTCACAACTATATGAATATCTGAAAAGAAATAATACCCGAAGCTCTGATGTGTGTGCAACATAGTGATAGTGTTCGCAATTAAAGAAAGTTCTCATGGGAAGAACACAAAGTTCATTTATGCAAGCAAAAACATACATACGGATACCCAGCACACATGAAAGTTCAACATAAAGCATGCAAAAACTAATTTGAACATACTACACTAGCGGGAAAAGGTCGCCGAACAAAGGATCGGTAGCACAAGCGTTGACAAAACAAAAGACAAAATTCTCCATCTCTCTCTCCGCTCTCTCCAACACGTCAAAGCGCCGGTTCTCGCGAGGAGTCGCTCCCCTCCGATTAGCGCCATGTTCGTCCGCAAAAGCAGACATAACAGCCCGACGGGCTCTTATTTCGCTCAAAAGGTGAACCGAGCGATCTTTCAAAGCTTGAGTAATTAGGCACGCTTCGTGAAAGCCCTCGAGCTTTTCTTCGGCCGCGTCAAGCATCGCCAGGGTCATCTCCACCGGGTGAGGAGGGACGTCGGCGATCACGGCGGCAAGAATCATCCGGAGCCAGAGGGAGCCCATTGGGAGGGGAGACCCCCTGCGGATCGAGAGTTCATACGCCTCTGAGTCACATTCGTCTTTGGTAAGGAGGGGATCCACCAATCGGGCGGCAAAGCGGGGGATCATCTCCTCGATAGGAACTTCCCATGGTTGTCGACGAGCATGAGGGCGATTGCAGGCCATGGCGCTCAGTTGTCTCTCAAGACAAATCACACCAAAATAAGAATAAATTTCTCTGTGAAGAGAAAAGAAGGCCATGGCCCCAGATATAAAGAGGGGCATTAAGTGCTGCGCATGGAAAATCTTGCATGTTGAAGCTATTTCCAAGGCCCAAAAAGGGGAAGGCATTGGAAATCAAGGAGATGGAACTATTTCCAATGCTCCTTTTCTGCATCTGATATTGTGCACTAAAAATATGGCAAAAAAAAATTGAACAGCCCCATCAAAAGGACCCCACGTGCGGAGCACGTGAGCCCCAAACTTGACGTGCACTAAAAAATTGAATAGCACCCTGCACGTTAAAAGCATCAACAACAACAACAATAGCAAAATGATAAAATCCCACAGAAAGGCACGACAAAACTTATCATCCATGCTTTAAGAAGTTCACACAAAATGAAAAGAACACGTTTACAATGGTAAGACCTCAGACACGGGGCACGGATTGAGAAACTCAAACTTGACTTTGTCCAAGATCCTCCAAGCATTTCGAACCATTCGAGTATGTTTTCTTTCGCGGTCACAAACGTCGGGATCCTCACGAATGTCTTCTACCCTCCGATAGGCAGCAAGTATGGCCGACTGCTGAAAAGCCTGGTGCAAGAGATCGATGAGGTTGTCTCGCCTTATCTTCGAGATTAGACTCATCAGATACACCGAATGTATCTTATCCTCAGCAGCGTCCAATGCCCTGAGAGGTACACCAGTGCAGAAAAGAGGAAGCGCTTCCCAAATCGCCAACACGATGAGTTTCAGAAGAGAAGAGCGACCGGGGAGTAGCCGATGGTTGTACTCATCGAAGCGGCTCATGATCTCAGCACATTGAGCGTTGCTGAACTCCTGGTTCTGGCTACGGCCCAGCGCGCGAATATTCCCATAAGAAATGATTTCGTCAAGATCGTACATGTGGGCATCCATGATACCTGAAATAAAAATCATGAGAATCTATTACAAACCCTTTTCTTCTGAACTGTGATGAGGATAACCCAGGGCAAGAAAACCCTAAGAAGCCTCCATGGGAAGAACTTAGTTCTTCACAGAAATTAAATTCCTTTTGAAAAGGGGAATTAAATTCCCAGAAACATTTTTTCTGTGAACGGAGTTAAACTCCAAGGATTTGAACTGTCGTCATCATCTCCCTGAAGGATCAGATGAACCCTAAAAGAGATTTACCGCTGAGGATTAAATGGTTTCACATTTCGGTTGAAAAACTTAAAGGAAAAATGGGTTCATATTTAAAGGGGTGAAACCCTTGGTATGGATTTAAAATCCATAGAGTTGTATGGGTATGAAAGTTCTTCGATCATCCAAAGATCATTTCCAGAAAAAAAAGAATCCTTCAACAGAGTTAAACTCTCGAAAATGCTTGAAGCAGAGAACTAAGCTCTGGAAAGGAGAATTAAATTCTCAGAAAGAAAAGTATGCAAGGAGAAAGATGAGCAAAGTGGAGGCGCTTCTGAAGTGACCACTATATTTATAGGATGTGATGGAGACGCTTCATCTCTCCGATTCCCTAGATGAATCCAACGGTCACAAAAGAGACAGCGTTGCACTCACGTGCAGACACATGAGAACAACGTTGTGGTGGCATTTGTTCCCAGATTAAAAATCAAGAAAGGACTCAGAAGAGGCATCACGTGCTTGCACGTGACCAATGGTCACGTGTTGACACGTGACCAATGGTCACGTGTTGGCACGTGACGTTCAAAGCAGCAGCACAAAGCGCGTTCAAGAAAAGGCTGTGGAAAAGGCCACGTGCTCGCACGTGACCAGTGGTCACGTGTTGGCACGTGACGGCTGAGCAGCGGCCAGAGAACAGAGCACAAAAGGAGAAGAAAGGCCCGTTCCAGGGGTCACGTGCCTACACGTGACCACGGGTCACGTGCCTACACGTGACCAGAGGTCGCGTGGCCACACGTGACCGGCTTTAAAAGCCTTACTATTTAACAGAATTAAATTCTTAGAAGAGATCATTCAAATCTTTCCAAGATAGAGAATGATTATTTGGAACCGTTGGATTAAAAATCTAAAGGTGATTAAATATCACCAATTTATGGAAAAATCTTGGACTTGGAAAGATTTCCCCCTCCCCTAAATCTAACCAAGATAACAAAGGGATATCTTTGGATTTAAAATCCAATTGTGAATAAAATTCACTTAACAATCTAAAGGCCCAGATTAATGATAAATATAAATCAAATCTCTCAACATACAAATCAAATCTCTCAATGAGTGATTTACTAAGCAGATTGATTCTCTTCCTTCTCCTATAAATAGAAGCCAAGAAAAGAAGAGAGGGGACCTTTTTTGGAAGACCTTTTCAAAAACCTTTTTTTCTGAAACCCTGAGACCTTTGGATCTTTTTCTTTTGATATATATATATATAGAGAGATAGAGCCTTTGATTCTCTGCAAAAGGAAAACCTTAGGTAAGAAAAGAAAAGGGAGGCTTAAAAAGAGAATTTAATTCTCAAAAGAGTTTAACTCTTATGTAAAGAAAAGAACTTAGTTCTTTCTCTGGTTGAGGATCTGCAAAGTGCACATCTCCCCATGAATTGAGAATTTAATTCTCATTGGGTTGAGATCCTGCTATGCAGATCCAAAACACAGAGCAGGAACTGAGTTCAGAGAATTTAATTCTTACAAAATGATAGGAATTCAATACCTTTGAGATAAAGTTAAGGTTTAACCCTATGTTATGGGAATTTAATTCTTTCAAAATGAACAGAACTAGGGTTTAACCCTAATTAAGAACATAATTCTCTCAAACTCACAGGAATTTAATTCCCTTAAGAAAAGAAATTAGGGTTTAACCCTATTAAGAATATAATTCTTCAAAAGAAAACAGGAATTTAATTCCTCTAAAGTTTAGGGTCTAACCCTATGAACAGAACTCTAAAACATGCAGAGTCACGTGCTACCACGTGACCCCTGCAAAGACCCACAGAATAGAACTCTGAAGTAGACACCTCACGTGTTACCACGTGACTCCTGCGAAGATATATAAAAGAGAACTTTGAGGCAATGCCTCACGTGCCCCACGTGATCCCTGAAGCACATAAAGAAACAGCAGAACAAACAGAGACTCTGGGGCGCCCTCACGTGTCACCACGTGACCCCTAATGAGTATTCTAATAAACCGAGCATGAGCCCCTATCACGTGCCCGCACGTGATGGCTTTCAGAACTAAAAGTGTTAAACACTTATCTGTAGAACAAAATAAAGAGAAGAAGGGTCTCACGTGCTACCACGTGACCCTTCTCGCCTTAGTGTTCAACACTAAATTGAAACTTCTGTATCCAGTGTTTAACACTGATTCTCCTTGGTGTTTAACACTAATTTTGAAAACTCTATTTGCAGTGTTTAACACTGATTCTCCTTAGTGTTTAACACTAATTTGAAAAACTCTATTTGCAGTGTTTAACACTGATTTGCTTAGTGTTTAACACTAATTTGAAAACTCTTTTCCCAGTGTTCAACACTGATTGCCTTTTAGTGTTTAACGCTAACTTGTCAATCTTATTCCCAGTGTTCAACACTGTTGGTCTCTAGTGTTTAACACTAGCTTTAGCCCAATTGGCTAAGTTTCCAGAGGCAAAGCCTCTCCTTTAAGGAGCCAACAGAGGGCCAATATCCCAAACATGACTGGACTTAGCCCAAGCTGGCCATAAGTCCTCAATTCAAACTTACCTGGGCCAATGGTCTCATAATATAATAATTGATCTTAGTTTCCAAATTGGACTGCAGATCACTTAATCTACATTGGTGTAAGGGTACATCTCTTCACTCCTTTGATACTTGTCGTTGTAATTCCTCAACGTCTTCAAAGAGGTGACGGGTCCCGATAACCACATACATTGATACGGATTGTGGGGTCCTTAAACTCATGGACTACGACGTCCTTAACCTTGACTGTAATGTCTTAAAACTAACATCGGACTGTTGGGTCCTTAAACTCATGGACTACGACGTCCTTAACCTTGACCGTAATGTCTTAAAACTAACATCGGACTGTGGAGTCCTTAAACTCATGGACTACGACGTCATTAACCTTGACCGTAATGTCTTAAAACTAACATCGGACTGTAGAGTCCTTAAATCCACGGACTACGACGTCCTTAACTTTGACCGGAATGTCTTAAAACTAACAACGGACTATGACGTCCTTAACCTTGACCGTGATGTCTTAAAACTAACATCGGACTGTGGAGTCCTTAAATCCACGGACTACGACGCCCTTAACCTTGACCGCAACGTCTTAAAACTGACAATGGACCGCAATGTCCTTAAACTACCCATTGACCGCAACGTCACTAAACTAAACAACAGGGTCCCCCTAATCTCTCTCTTGTCGGATCTAAACGATCCCGTTAAGTTGATCTTAGTCTAAAATTGGACTAACGTATCCTTAACAAACGTTTAAGTCGATCTTAGTCTCAAATGAGACTAACGTATCCTTAAACATAACCCCCCCCCCAAACCCAAATCTAAGAAAGATACGGATTTGGACTAGTCCACGCCCTACGGGCGACGACATAACTCAGTCTCCGTATACAATCCACAAGCAACCAAACACAAAACAGACACCGACGACACAAAGTGACCATCTGGAGAAGGAGAAAGTTGTTGCCGCCATGCGGTAGCGTAATTAACTGCAGAGGCTTGCGCCTGCAGGGAAGAGCGTCCCCACAATCAAAAACCCCTCAAGCGAGGGGGAATCTGACGAAGTCTGCTACATCGGACGCATCCGTTTAAACCTTCGATACATGGTGCCACAAATCAACTTGGCATCTTCGGAGAAGTGGACGGACAGCACCAATTAGCATTTTCCCTGAATCTCAGGCAAGACGTCCGTCGCGCCGTCTTTCGGAGGGGAACAAGCCTGTTGCGCATCGCCGGTTTGAATAGTCTCCTCGTTGTATCCTGGGGAAAAGAATAAGGGCGCTTCAGTTTCTCATTGAAGAATCGCCGTCTTTCATTTTGGCGATCAGTTGGCTTTGGACCACTGGGTTGTTTCTGAGTATTGGCGACGAAGGTCACTTTCCCTTTCTCGTTTCGAGATTCCAACTTCGAAGAAGAGGGTCTATGACCCATCTGATCCATTTGGGTCAGTTTGTCAATCAAGACCTGGAAAGTAGTTGGCTTGAAGAACATCATGAATTGTGAAATGATCGCCTGAGGGTAGAGGGTCCCTACGAACATGCCTACTGCAGGCGCTTCTTCGATGCACTGCTCGCACTTCGACCATAGATTTCGCCATCGTATCGCGTACTGGACCCATGTCTCGCCCGGACTCACTCTGGCATTAATTAATGCTGTGATCGGGGTGCGCTCACTAGCGCTTA
The DNA here is from genome assembly GCA_030015575.1 of Agapanthus africanus. Classification (NCBI taxonomy): domain Eukaryota; kingdom Viridiplantae; phylum Streptophyta; class Magnoliopsida; order Asparagales; family Amaryllidaceae; genus Agapanthus; species Agapanthus africanus. Next base: position 175,971,074 of record CM057339.1, on the reverse strand, counting down.
CGAACCTTTGTGTGAACAGTAACTCCATTTTTGCGAAAGTTTTGACGGAGTCGTTGGGCAGCTCTGAATACCATTCAAATGTCGTTTCTACCAAGCTGCCGATCAACTGACGAAGTAACAATTTGTCGTCACCTCCGGTATTGCCGCAGAGAGCCCTGAACTGAGTGACATGTTGATGGGGATTGCATGTCCCCTTGTATACGTGAAGCTTAGGAATCATGTATCCTGGCGGATACTTGATCTAATCGTACCATCCTGGATGTGGTCGCCCAGTTCTGACGACTTGGCCGTTTGCTTCATTCGCCTGATGAGCTCGTATTTGTTGAGCTATATAATCATCGAGCATGGCTTTGGAGTTGGTCTCCTCCTTGGCTTCTGACAGAACCGGCAGAGGATTTGATGTCTCTCCTCTATCATCTTCAATTATTACTGGAGGATCTTCGGCTGGAGGGTCCGGCTGGATCATCATGCCCACCATATCTTGGAATAGGAGGGCCATTTGTTTTCTGTTGGCCGCTTGTTCCACAGCCTCTTTGTTCTTCTTCTCAAGTATTCTCCGAAGGAATTCAGCATCTGTTTCCTGCTCACGACGCTGCTCCGATGATATCTCCGGGCTTGCTTTTGGTCCTGTGAGTGCGGCCATAGCTGTTAGCATCTCTTAGAGCTTTTGTTGTTGTTGCTCCTGAGCCTTAGTCACTGATCGCGTAAGCGGTCGATGACCTGTAGAGATACGGCTATCCTTTTTTCCGGATGCCATATAGACGGTATGCACCACCATGTCCCCAGACTTAGGGCATTTAGGCTCAGTGCCCTCGACATTTGTCGCAGACACGGGGATCTTCTCCGGCCTTCTCTTTTTGTGGGCTGGTGACGTTGAGGGGTCCGTTGCAGCGGGCACCCAGGTAGACGACACCTTCTATAGTACAACAGAGTGGTCCTTCTCTTGCCGAACCTTTACCTTCTTCAGTCGGCGGGAGTGATCTTGATCAATCACCGAGTCTTGGACTTGACGCCAGTCCTTATAAATTTTAGAGGACAACTACTGAGGGGGCTGCTCCAGCTTCATCTTTGTAACATTTTCCACAGGTGGATGAGATCTTTTCAGCACGGCCGTCGGAGAGTTCTTGCGCACCCTCCTAAGTAGTTCAAAGCTGTTCCCAGTTGGAACAGCAACATTAATTTCCACCGTTGGAGCTGGCGGAGTCAGTCCAGAAGGGGAACTGCCCCCAACTTTCCTCACTCGGCGCCAGTGACGACGCCGAGCATGTCATGCGGCCGGAATCACCTCCGCGGTTGGATGAGCTTCTTCATGCCCCCTGCTTTGAGGAGAGGCTATTATTGGTGCTAGCCTGTCGAAGATTGACGTCCGTTGAGAGGGGATAGTCAGTCTTGCGAAGGCCGACTTTCGAACAGGGGAAGCAGTCTTAGCGATTTCGCTTGGAGCAGGAATCGGAACGGCCAGTATTGTGAAGACCGACCTCTTAGCAGGAGAATTCATCTTGGTGACTTCAGGAGTAGGAATGGCTAACCTCTTAGGGATAACACCTTCAGGAATTGCGGGCTTCTTCATGGGCCCGTTGGAGCTTTGGCCCAGTCTATTGAAAACCGAGACACTGGATTTGGGCGACCAGTTGAGAGGGGACGCAGTAGTTGCAAGCCGATCAAAGACCGACTTCTTTGGGGCATTACGCGACGGCATTTGAACATTGAAGCTCGCTGGTGGGATCATGGTCCCGAAGAATAGCCCAGTGGTGGCTTGGGTCACTTGTTCCACCGGCATTGTAAAAAAAGAGGCCACTTGGGGCCCGTAGGTTACTCCTCCAGATGAGGCGGAACGGGAGTTGTTGCTGCAACCGGAACAGTTAGAGGCCATTGATGTTCTTTTTTCTGTACGGGAGAAAAACCAAATCTTAGTACCTCGAATCCAAGTCCAACCATATCAAACCGCGATTCGTTCGCGAACACGACACATGAAGTGTGGAGTGGAAAGAGGAAAAGGTCCCACCGGGTGTGCCAGAATCTGTTCTCCGTCGAACACAAAGACGCGACCGCGTAGGTTCTTCTTGCCTGAATTTGGGGACAGATGCTATTTGGTTTTATCCGTCCACCTCTCCGAAGATGCCAAGTTGATTTATTACACCGTATATCGAAGGTTTAGACGGATGCGGCCGTTGTAGCAGACTTCGTCAGATTCACCCTCGTTTGAGGAGTTTTTTTATTGTGGGGACGCTCTTCCCTGCAGGCATAAGCCCCTGCAGTTAATTACGCTACCACATCGCAACAACAACTTTCACCTTCTCCAGATGGTCACTTCGTGTCGTGTATGTTTGTTTTATTTTTGGTTGCCCGTGGATTGTATACGGAGACTAATTTATGTTGTCGCCCATAGGGCATGGATTAGTCCAAATCCGTATTTTCTTAGATTTGAGTTTGGGTTGGGTTTAAGGATCGTTAATCTCATTTGAGACTAATATCAACTTAAAAGTTTGTTAAGGATACGTTAGTCTAATTTTAGACTAAGATCAACTTAACAATTTGTTAAGGATACATTAGTCTAATTTTAGACTAAGATCTACTTAACAGGATTATTTAGATCCAACAAAAGAGCATTTGGGCTCCATTGTTTTAGTTTAGGGACTTTGCGGTCCAGTTTACAGACGTCATAGTCTGTAAAGTTTGAGAACATCATAGTCCATGAGTTTAAGGACCCTACAGTCCATAAAATTTAAGGACATCATAGTCCATGAGTTTAAGGACCCCACAGTCCATGGAATGTCTGGTTGTCAGGACCCGTCACCTTTCTGAAGACGTTGAAGGATTACAACGACAAATATCAGAGGAGTAAAGAGATGTACCCTTGAACCAATATTCATTGGGAGATCTGTAGTCCAATTTGAGACTAAGATAAAAAATTTATGAGCATATGGGCTCAATTAATCTGAATGAGGGTTCTGTGGCCACTTTGGGTTCGGCCTACTTAGTTAAAAATATTGAACATTTAGCAATGCTGAGCATTGGTTTGGATTCTGACAGCCTTTTTGTCTTTTATTGGATGCTGAGCACTTATTATAGCTCTGGGGTTTTGTTATTTAAAGAACAATTTATGTTCATTTAGAGCACACTTGAGAAGCATATGGTGCGCTTGGCAGAATTTTATTCTTTTCGTTTGGAAAGATTTATGTATCATTAATCCAACGGTGCTCCAATTTACAAAGCAAAATCTTTTTGTTTGGAAAGATTCTGAAAAATGTTTTCTCAACAGAATTTTATTCTGGTAAATTGATGATTTTTAATCATGTTCATTGGATCTTTGATCCAACGTTTGGGAACATTTAGTTCCAGCGCTAGCGCTCTCGTGCTTTTCATGTGGTGTGCTACTTAGAGTGCAGCGCACTTAGCGCTAGCGCTTACGCGCTTTGCACGTGGGCATTGCTTCAGAGCGCTGGCACTCTTAGCGCGAGCGCGCCCGTATGAGCGCTGCTTGCTGGCGCTTCTATGAAGCGCTGCTTCATTTCAAATTTTGAAAATTTGAACAGAGCTTTGCTCTGATTGGGGGAAACAGGAAGACTAGTGGATTATGGCTAACTACGGTTAACACCTCGAGCTCAGTTTACATAAGCAAAACGCAACTATAAATATCTCGTGGTATGGAGAACCAACATTGACCCACGGTGATGTTGCCTTATGGCGCGTGCAATAACCCTAGCGGAGCAACACTACTAGCTTTTGTTGTAATTCACTTAACTTTTCATAATCATATCAGTATTGACCTATGAAATGCATGCTCCTTACGTGCCAAAATATAGTTGAAACTTGTATAATAAACACAACCATGTGCCCGATATTTCAACCAATATTGTAACAATTGCGCTATATGCACAAAACCAATATCCAAATCATGTCATATGTGTACGCATCTCATTAACTATATGTAAAATATAATTTCTTAATAATAATCTTATCACATAATTTCATATAAACATCCATCAGTGAAAACAATAAGCACAACAGACGTTGCGTAAATAATGTGTTATACTTCTATACACTTTATTTACTTGTAAGTATGAGATCCACACAATCAAATATATACAAGCATTCTATATAAATATAAGTATCACGTACATGATCATCAATCACCAATGGCATTGATACATGAAACTAATAAAGTTTTACAAAATATAAATTAATATAATTTGATAAATAATGTACTACCATTTACAGTATTTATGGAATTAACGGCTCATGTGAGTCTAAGTCCTCTCCTCGACTTCAATAGATTATTTAAGAATGGATAAAAAAAAGTATAATTAATCCATGCACAATTGGACACATATAATCTAACTCAATTCATATATCATATACCACAAGTCTACTCAAAATTCATTATATAACTATCCAAAAATATATAAAGATTATTATTAAATTCCTATAATTTATTTACAATAAATTATTAATTAATGAAAATGAAAATTTTTACCATCTTACCTTAAATTCGACGAGATCGAGATGAGAAGATCGATTCCTTATTACCATCTCCAATAGAAATTAAAAGGTCGATTTCGAGATTTGTAATATGATTTTATGATGTTGAGATTTGAGAGAAAGGAGGGAGAGGTGAGAGAATGAGAGAAGGGAGAGAAACAAGAGAAAGAGGGAGGGAGGGAGAACACGAGAGAAAGAGAGAATGAGAGAGAGAGAGAGGAGGAGGAGGAGATGGGAGAGAGAATAGTATATGCGACAAGGGTTAGGAAAAAGTAACCTATGTTTTAGGCATTTTATACGAAACACTTAATGTTCTTTATATTTACACTTTATAGTAATTTGGGAATCTTTTATTTTGGGGTATGACATATATGAACCAAAAATTCGAACCTCCTATTGTAGGTCACGTTTCGAAGTACCAACTAACCATTTCGAGCCTTTAGGTTGGAAAAATCAGGAACCATTATCTCCAAAATCAGCCTATCATATTCGAGGATTGTTGATAGAGGGCTTGGGTCTCCTTCAGATGTTGTCCTCCGTCAATCTGGCGAGGGTGATCTTGTGCGGTTGAGATTTGATCTAGGGGTTGTTGAGTGTGGATCTTAATTGATGAGAACGCCGAGCTATCTGCATGAAAAGTCTCATGGTGGGTGACCACCGTAGGACCCTCCGACGATCAAGTTAGTGCTGAGAAATAAGTGCAGAGTAGTGGCGTATTAGAATCAAATCGAGTTACCCGAGTCGTCTGAGAGAGGGGTTTATATAGTGGTCGCGTGGAGCGAGCAAGCGCGAGATCGTCGCCGTCAGTTACGCCCTCACGTTATTCTCGCATTTAATGGCAGGATACACCTATTAATGGGGGGATGCGTTAGCGTAAGACGCGGAATGTGTGGAGGCGGATATCTCGCCCTGTCAATATACACGGAGCTGTTGTGGGGGTGCGTAGGCTTCGTGCTCCTGATTGATTGGGGGAGACCGAGGAAGCTCGGTCCGTCAGGAGCTAGGAGATGAGCTGGGAGACCGAGGAAGCTCGGAGACGAGCCAGGAGGTCGAGGAAGCTCGGTGTGTCAGGAGCTCGGAGATGAGCCGGGTAGCCCAGGAAGGTAGGTCTGTCAGATGGCTCGGAGAAGAGTAAGGAGACTGAGGAAGCTCGGAGATGAGCTATTGGTAGTTTGCTGGGTAAAAGTAGAAACTATTCAGGGAGGTTTCCTGAAAGGTCGGATACGTCCTTGGAGGCGAGGTCCCGAGGAATCCTCTTAGTGAAACTTATTTATTCTACCTCCGTAGCTTTCGGGACACATCATCCACCACGTGTCGCAATCTGAGGAGATACCACTCGTGAGCATCATCATTAGCCCCAAACTCTCATTCTGACCTATTCATGGGTCGGGTCGAGAGTGGACTGCTCAGTTTGGCGCCGAGAATCATAATGCGGATCGCCCGGGGACGATATGGCGTTTGGCGGTTGTGTCGTTTCAATATTTAGGGCCCCGTGTCAACTTGTCGTGCGCTTGAATTTTCGCATGTATCTCTGATGGCATCAGCGGATCAGTGACATGATGGCGCTTTAAAGAGGAGGCACCGTTTCAATCGATGCGTCAATCGGGGTATGGGCCACATGTCGGCGTTGGTTGGCGGAGGTGACAGGCTGTCTCTGACTCCTGCAGTCAAAGAGACGTCCCCAATGGTCGATTGCCACGTGGAGCCGCGCCGGCCGCCGGGCGCAACGTTTCGTTTTGGCGGGAATCAATCTGGGTCATTGGATGTTCTTTTTGGGGGTATATAAATAGGAGGGGACCATCCTAGGGCTGATACTTTGCTCAAAATTCTCTTTCATTGTTGAAAATTGCCCGGCGCTCCTCCCTATAGATCGGATCCTCTGTTGATTCTTCCTCGGCGAGTCCTTCCTTTGAATCAGGTTAGATGTCTTCATCCGAGGAGTCTGTAGAGGTAGTAAGGACAGGGTCGGACGATGAGGCTCCGGTTGCTCGGGCCGGGTTGAACCCGTGGGTGTTCCTCCTCTTCGGCTTCAGATAGCCAAGAGGGTTCTTCCTTTTCTTCGTTTTATGTGTCGGGTCCGCCCCGTAGAGTCAGAGATGCCCTTGTCACTCGCCGTCAGGTGGTGTCAAGGGCCCAGAAGGTGTGCATCGGGAACACCTGCGATGCGCCTTCTTTTTTGAAAAGTCTGTTCCCGCGAATGTTTTCGGTCAAGAGCTATTTGTTCCCTTATAACCCTTATAAAAATGGAGAGAAGAAAGAGGAAAAGAATTCACGGTTGGAAATCACGTAAGCGCTTATATGCAAAGCATATGAGCGCTGAAAGAAAATAACAAAGGGCCAAACAGGCCTCACGTGTAAAATACGTCAGCGCTCATATGCAAAGCAAATGAGCGCGGAACATAAATAACCAAGGTCCAAACAGACATCACGTGTTAAACACGTGGGCGCTCATATGCAAAGTATATGAGCGCTGAATAAAATAAACCTAAAGGGCCAAACAGGCCCCACATGTAAAACACGTGAGCGCTTATATACAAAGCATATGAGCGCTGAACATAAATCACCAATGGCCAAACAGGTCTTACGTGTTAAACACGTGAGCGCACATATGCTCATATGAGCGCTGAAAATAAACAGACTAAAACCCACACCAGGGGTCATGTGTTAAACACGTGAGTTCTCTTGCCGCTCACATGCAAAGCATGTGAGCACCCCAATTTAAAACGCTCCTATCAAATTCTAGAATTAAATTCTATTTTGGGAAATATTTTCCTGATCTTGTTAAACTAAAAAGATATGATAGAATAAAATTCTAATCTTGTTAAAACCAACAAAATATTCATAATCTTGTTAAACAAACAAGAAATCTTCTCTGTTAAACAGAGAGCCTTTTGGATTAAAAATTCAACGGTGAATAAAATTCACCGATTGATCTAAAAGATCATGAAATCACTCAAGATCTCTCAATGAGAGATTTTCTTAACAAATTGATTTTTTCTTTTCTCCTATAAATAGGAGCAAGGAGGTTAAATCTAAAAACAGAAGAGACCCCCATAGGTTTTGGAAAAAAAGAAGAAAAAGAAGAGCTCTCTTTTAGAAAAAGAAACCCTAGGTAATAAGAAAGACATAGAGATCATTTTATCTCTTCTTCGCCATTTCAAGAGCTTAACTCTTCTAAAAAGAACTCGGTTCTTCCTCTAGTTGAGGTCTGCAGAAGCAGATCTCTCCACAAGCTGAGAATTTAATTCTCAGCGAGGAGATTCTGTCATGCAGACTCAAAACTTAGGGAAAAGAACTAAGTTTGAAGAATTTAATTCTTCCAAAGATAAAGGAATTTAATTCCTCTGATAAAACTAAGGTTTAACCCTATAAAAGAATTTAATTTTTATCAAAATAAGGGACCTGAAATGATCAAAACTAAGATCGAGATCTCCATGCACATAAAAGAAACGATTAGCGTACAACGCTATAGCAACAGATCACGTGTTCCCACGTGAGCACTTCTGAGGAACAAAAGGAACAACTGACATCGAGTCACGTGATCTCACGTGGCCCCATAATAGTGCTTAGCAGCTATAAAAGAAAAGGAGAATAAACCAAAGATAGTACCCATGTTTGGGGAGCCTCACGTGATCCCACGTGACCCCAATAGTGCTTAGCACTTATAAAAGAAAAAGGGAATAAACCAAAGACAGTTCCTATTTTTGGAGCGCCTCACGTGATCCCACGTGACCCCCAATAGTGCTTAGTACTTATAAAAGAAAAAGGGAATAAACCAAAGACAGTTCACATTTTTGGGGCGCATCGCGTGATAACACGTGACCCCCAATAGTGCTTACCACTTATAAAAGAAAGGGAGGATAAATCCAAGGGAGCAGTGCCCAATTCTCAGGCGCCTCACGTACTACACGTGAGCGCTCCAAATTTCAGTGTTTAACACTGCTTTAGAGCCTCACGTGGGAGCACATGAGCGCCGAGCAGATATTAGTGTTTAACACTACGAGAGGCCAACCTTAGCCCAAATTAGCCAAGTTTCCCGAGGCCAAAATCCTTTTGATCACCAATCAACCGAGCCTTCCTAAGCTAAGTCTCCCCAAATCGATCTTAGTTCCAAAGTTGACTAATGATCTCCTAACAGATGGTATCTAAAATGATGTTCATTCCACCATGATCCCTCCCTTCAATTTGGAATTCGTTACAAGGGTACATCTCTCTATACCTCTGATACATGTCGTTGTAATTATTCAACGTCTTCAGAGAGGTGGAGGGTCCCGACAACCAACAGCTCTTTAGATCACTCCTAAAATCATGAGCACATCCCAATGGACCGCAATGTCCTTAAACTGGCCGTGGACCGCAACGTCCTTAAACTAAACCCTCACCCCAAAAAATGGTTATCTATGGACCGTAACGTCTCTAAACTAAAACGATTGAGCCCAAATGCTCTTTGTTGGATCAAGAATGATCCTAAAACCCAGTTATAGATCTTAGTCCAAGATCGGACTAATGTATCCTTAACAAACATTTAAGTTGATCTTAATCCCAAACGAGATTAACGATCCTTAAATCAACCCAAACCCAAATCTATGAACATACGGATTTGGACTAATCCACGCCCTACGGACGACAATATAAATTAGTCTCCGTATACAATCCACGGGCAACCAAAAATAAAAACAAATACACACGACATGAAGTGAACATCTGGAGCAGGGGAAAGTGGTTATCGTTACGCGGTAACGTAATTAACTGCAGGGGCTTGCGCCTGCAGGGAAGAGCGTCCCCATAATCAAAAACCCCTCACAACGAGGGGGAATCTGACGAAGTCAGCTACAACGGCCGCATCCGTCCAAACCTCTGATACACGGTGCCATAAATCAACTTGGCATCTACGGAGAGGTGGACAAACAAAACCAAATTGCATCCGCCCCCAAATTCAGGCAAGACGTTTGTCTTCCCGGTTTTCGGAGGTAAACAGATTCTGGCACGCCCGGTGGTCCCACCGTGATCGCCAAGAATCTGTTTACCGCCGAAAGCCGGGAAGACAAACGTCTTACCTAAATTTGGCGGTAAACAGATTCCGGCACTCCCGGTGGGACATTTTCCTCTTTCCACTCCACACTTCGTGTGTCGTGTTTTTCCGCGATCAAATAATCACGGTATATAAGTTTGTGATTGCCCTTGGGCGATAGGATAGTGAATCCGGTGTTTCGTCTCTATGAAGAATGGCATTTGCTTCTACTCTAGCAACTTAGGCTCTGCCATATCTGGTGGAGTCAAGTATAGGCCACGTGCAGCCTTAAATCTCTGCAATCCGGCTCTTCAAGAAATCAACGGGCTTCTCTTTGGGTCGATACTCTCACCTCCCACCCTCAATGCCTCAACGCCGATAGAGGAAGCCCAAAGAAAGTTTGTCTTCCACAGGATAGTTCCCCAAGCTGCAGCTTTGCCGACGGAATCAATCCTCAAACAACCGACACCTGCCAAGGACTAAGGTCGATGCAGGGGTAGAATATTCAAGCTCTCAAAGTAAATAGGAGGCAGGCTCGGCAAAATCTTGAGGCTAATCAAATCCCGGCAGTAAGAAACGGTCGACGTCGATATCGACATCATGCAAAATGAGCTGGGGGCAGTTCTCCGTATGGTCCTATTTCAACCCCAGTGGTGAATGTTATTGTTCCAACGGGGAACAACTTCAAACTGTTGCGAAGGGTCAGAGAAAATTCTCCCACCGCAATATTGAAGAAATCTCTGCAACCCATGGAGATCCCACGATAGCAGAAATCGGTTCGCTCCCTATAACAACTTTCCTCATCTATATATAAGGTGTGGAAGCAGGTGAAGGACTCAGTCGTCGTCTGCGGCTCTCCCTTTAAACGTCAGCCAAATTCTGATAAATCCCCTTTCAAATACAAGGGGATTCATCCCAAGACGGATCCAATACCAGCTGATTCTCTCTTAAATTGTGAATTGCCAGATGAATATGCGTTCGACGCAATAGACTGGGGGGAGGAAGGAAATAATGCCTGATGGGATCTCTACTTCGATGGAGCATCTTCCATGAAATAGCGAAAGAAAAACACCCTCATAATTAAAGTCGGGGTGGGCCTTATCTTCGTGACTCCGCAAGGAGGGATAATGCATTTCGCCCTTTTATTAACAGAGCCAAGAAAAAACAATGAGGCTGAGTACGAAGCTTTTATAGCAGGTCTTGAGATTTTTGTCGACATGGGAATCAAAAACCTCCTCATATATGGAGACTCCCAGCTGGTCGTTAGCCAAGTAAATGGCGACTATCAAATGTGCAAACCTAAGTTGATAAAATATGGTGAAAGAGTGCAGCAACTACTAACTCAAATCCCCTCCAACATTCTAGAAAGCATACCGCGGGCAGAAAATAGCAAAGCGGATGCATTAGCCAAACTCGCTAAAGAACCGGCCAACGAAAACCTCGATGACGTAAGGATCATTGTGCAAAGCCGCCGGATTCTCGCACCGGAAGAAATATCTCCGGAATCTTCTAAAAGGAAGGAAGCGACCAAACAAGTGGCTTTCCAAGTAGAGGATGAAGAAAAGGCTAAGAATTAGAGAGAAGTCTTCATAGACTACTTCAAATCCTATCGAACGCCCAATAATGCATCTTCGAGACATCAGCTCATGAAACGAGCTCTGTCTTTCTCCTTCGTCAATGATACCTTATATAAGAGACCATTCAACTCTTTGTGGCTAAGATGCCTGGGACCAGAAGAAGCGAGAAGGGTCGTCCAAGAAACTCACGACGGACTCTGCGGTTCCCATTAAGCCGGGCCCAAGAAGAAGCTGAAGATCAAGAGAATGGGCTACCACTGGCCCACAATGATTCAGGACTGTCTCGAATATATGAAGCAGTGTCACTCATGCCAAATTCATGGGGACTTCATCCACCAACATCCGAATCCGCTACACCCAACACAGGCTAGCTAGCCGTTCGAAATATGGGGAACCGATATAATCAGGCCCATTGAACCAACATCATCCCAGGGACATCGGTTCATACTAACAACAACCGATTACTTCTCTGAGTAGGCAGAAGCAATACCGCTAAGAGAGGTGAAGACGGAGAACATCCTCCATTTCTTCAAGACACGCGTCCTCTACCGTTCGGCACTCCACGGCGGATTATCTCTGATAACGGGCCAGCCTACAGAAGCCATAAGATCAGCCGCTTTGCACAGCAGTATAAAATAGATTGGAGATATTCTTCAGTTTATAATCCCCGAGATAACGGTCTAGCTGAGATTTTTAACAAAACCTTAACTAAGATCATAAAGAAAACGGTGTCCAAAACAGAAAAGACTGGCACGAGAGACTGCATGAAGCCCCCTGGGCATATCGAACCATGTTCAAAACAACCACAAATACAATGCCATTCACGTTGGTATTCGTCATGGAAGCAGTACTTCCCTTGGAGATAGAGATACCCTCTCTGCGAGTAGCAGTTCGATACGAGCTGACGGATGAAGAAAATGTCCATCTTCGGCTTGAGGAGCTCGATGCCCTCGATGAAACTCATCTCATGGCACAACAAAACCTGGAAGCTTACAAAGCAAGGATGTCGCGCTTATACAAAAGATTGACTAGGTCGAGAACATTCCGCCAAGGCGAACTCGTGCTAGTCGTAAAAAGACCTATGATCCCCAATCGTGCTAAACGGGGGAAATTCGAGCCAAACAACGAGGGTCCGTACATCATAGACAATGTCTACCAAGGTGGGGCCTACTTGCTCATGAATATGCATGGCGAAAGATCCTTCCGACCAATAAATGGCCGGTTCCTCAAGAAATACTACGCTTGAAAAGTCACGACTTAGGTTAATGATGGATGACGACGCCTTTGTCCGCTCAATGTCTTCCTAAGTACAAACTCTATAAGTAGTACCCGGCGATACCTCGCCTCAAAATCTCGACGGACCGCAACGTCCTTAAACTAGCTGCAGACCGAGATGTCCCTAAACTAACAACGGACCAAAATGTCCCTAAACTAACAGTGGACCGATATGTCCCTAAACTAACAGTGGACCGAGATGTCCTTAAACAAACATTGGACCGAGATGTTCTTAAACTAACAATGGACCGCAATGTCTTTAAACTAAATACGTCGCCTCAAACATGACGACAGTGGAATCCAGGTCCATAGATTCCAGCGGTAAGGATTACAACTTAAGTCCGGCTGGCTACACAGCTACCCCGGTCGGCGAAGTCCTACCGTGATCTCGGAAAAAAACGGTACGTCCATAAGAGAAATGGGCACGGATGAAAACCCGAAAGGGCTCCGTGAGTAAAAACAGCAGGACTGTCGGCGAGTTCGTGAAAACCCGAAAGGGCGCAGACTCGTAAAAAAAATCATGCGCACTTGCACGGTCCTATCGACCTTGTGAGGAGAAAACACCAGCGTGGGATCCTTACGACTCACAAAAGGGAGCAACACACATTGGAATCCCCACGATTCCTAAGGAGAAATTACACTTACGAGATCTGTTTACCGCCGAAAACAGAGACGAAACCGCATAAGTCGTCTTGCCCGAATTTGGGGGCAGATGCTATTTGGCTTTATCTGTCCACCTCTCCGAAGATGCCAAGTTGGTTTATGGCACCATATATTGGAGGTTTGGACAGATGCGGCCGTTGTAGCAGACTTCGTCAGATTCCCCCTCGCTTGCGAGGGGTTTTTGATTGTGGGGACGCTCTTCCCTGCAGTTAATTATGTTATCGGGTTACGATAACCACTTTCTCCTTCTCCAGAAGTTCACTTCGTGTCGTGTGTGTTTATTTTATTTTTGGTTGCCCGTAGATTATATACGGAGACTAATTTATGTTGTCGCCCGTAGGGCGGGGATTAGTCCAAATCCGTATTTTCTTAGATTTGGGTTTGGTTGATTTAAGGATCGTTAAACTTGTTTAAGATTAAGATCAACTTAAATGTTTGTTAAGGACACGTTAGTCTAAGTTTTAGACTAAGATCTACTTAACAAGGTTTTAGGATCATTTAGATCCAACGAAAGAGCATTTGGGCTCTATCGTTTTAGTTTGGGGACGTTACGGTCCATTGGGTTTAAGGACATCATAGTCCGTGGAGTTTAAGGACATCATTGTCCGTGGTTTAAGGACATCATGGTCCGTGGAGTTTAAGGACATCATGGTCCGTGGAGTTTAAGGACATCATGGTCTATAGAGTTTAGTTTAGGGACGTTGCGATCCATGGTTTAATGACATTATAGTCCATAGTTTAAAGACATCATAGTCTATAGAGTTTAGTTTAGGGACGTTGCGGTCCATCATTAGTTTAAGGACATTGCGGTCCATTGGGTTTAAGGACATCATAGTCCATAAAGATTAGTTTAAGGACATTACGGTCCATAGTTAATTTAAGGACATTACGGTCCATTGGGGTGTATCCATGGGTTTGGAAATATACCAAAAAGTTGTTGGTTGTCGGGACCCGCCACCTCCCTGAAGACGTTGAGGAATTACAGCGACATGTATCAGAGGTGCGGAGAGATGTACCCTTGAACCAATGTCCCGACTGAGGGGGAATGGGATGAACATCATTTTAGATGCCATCTGTTAAGAGCTCATTTTTTCCCCCAATCAGAGCAAAGCTGTCACGTCCCGCTTCCCAGAGTGCGCTAAGATCGGCACGTGACAGAGCCAACCATGCTACCTGTGGCTAGGAAGCATCCCTCCACAGTCACATTACGGTTGTCTAGAGATATCAAGAACAGTAATAAACTATCTAATACATGTCCATAAGCCAGAATGAAAGAGTCATGAAATAAATGCGGAAGCAAAATATCCAAGTACAATAATAAACTGGAATGTACGTCCCATAATGCGGGCTCACATCAGGAATGAAAATACTGAAAAGAAACTGAACTAAACTAATGACAGGTCCTCACTGCTCGGCCTGTTCACTGAAATACGCCTGCTCGGCCTGCAGCAAAGGTAAAGGATCTGGGCCATGCAAAACCCAGACGTCAGTGCGTCATAATATCAATAATAATGCAATCAGGAGGTAATAAGATATGCGGGTATGAATAAAAGTAACAAGAGTATGAAAGTAACACGAATAAGGGCAATGAAGGGTAAAGGTAAAGGTGACGTGCAGTGAGTAATTTAAACAGGTCTACTGGGTTAACTACTCTCAAGTCTTTTGAAATCAATTTGATGAATCGTCGATGTAACTCAATAGTATCCCGTGCATGCCCGGGACCACGGTCAAGATTCTCGGGCTGAAACCGAGACGTGCCGCAAGGCAGTAAAAGTAGTATGTAAAGATGAATGATGTCAGCAGCATCATCCCGGGGCTGGCCTAGCCCGTAAGACTGATCAGTAAAGGTATCAAACTGTCGAGTTACAAGTCAGGTTACATCATTGATTTTCCCATACCCCCAGGTTATGTGTTCAAGTCAGGTATTGATAAATCTGGAGCTAATGCCAACACAGGATCAAGCAGGTACAGGTTTGTCTGAATAGAAACAGGAAATGTCCATAGGGACAACATGTCAAGGTTGTCGGCATTAGTAACAGGATCATGTATCAAGTCACGTCAAATAGGGTATCAGGTCAAGTCAGGTAGTGCATAGGTAACAAATGAGTAATCGTAATCAATCGCAGTAAGTATGGTATATGAATCTAGCAGTAACATGAAGCAATCAGGTTCAGGCATGCAATTAAATATGTAATATACAGTACGGATATGACCGGGTGTTGTAAGGCGGTAAACTGCAATATGGATGCATAATGTAATGAACATGTAATATTATTATTAATATGGATGTGAAATATATATCATAGCATGTAGCAAGGTATACTTGCCTGAATGGATCTCAATACGAGATGCGTACGGTAACGTCCAATGTCGGTAAAAGTTGCAATGCACACACGGCACGCGGGACTGATCCAAGCGATGCAAGAGGGTGATTACGCAGGTACGGTATGTCCTCTGGGTCGTCTGGAATGGCAGCGCCGGTCACGGCTTCAGCGATCACCGGGAAACGGAAAACCGAGAAGAAAGTAGTAGAAGAAGAAGAAGGGAGAATAGAGAAGATAGGGGACTGGGTTCACTGTGCTTTGTGATCAGAGAAAGTGGCACTGGGGTGACGTCGGCAATGGGTCTCCGATGATGAGGGGTTTTCCGGCGTTGGCCAGAGGGTGCAGGCGGTCGAGTTTGTGGGTTGCAGCGAGGTCGGGTTGGTTGCAGTCGAGAAAGAGGAGAGAGAGAGGAAGGAGAGGGTGGCCGTGAGGTGAGGAGGCGACGACGAGGTCGGCGGCGGCGAGGGAGCGGCGTGGGTGTGGGTTCGAGCATGAGTTTGAGGCGAGGGCGGGAAAGGAAAATGATGATGATGGAAGAGAAAGAGAGAGGTGTACGTGGGTTTTATAGAGGAAAGGAAAAATAAAAAATAAATATAGTATAAATAAATGGGTGCAGAGAGAGACGTTGAGATCTATGGGTGAAAATATAAGGATTATAATATATAGGTAATATAATATGTAGGAGAGGAGAGAGACAGTGGGAGAGAGAACATGGGGAGTAGGGAAAGAATGGGATCTGTGGTTTAAATAAGGTTAAAAGTATAAAGAGAAATGTATAATTAATATATATATTAAAAAAAATGAGAGAAGAGTGTACGTGAGGGAGTGAAAGCAAGAGAGAGATTTTGGATCTGAGATCCAAACAAGGATATTAAATTAGTAATTTATATAGTTTAATATAATAAGAATATAATATCAGTCCGTTTTGAGATTTTGGCAAATAAAAACTTACTCCAAAACATGCCCGGGTCGGGTTTAAAAATCCGGTTTTAAAATATGAAAAATATATGCGACGTCCAAATTTCAAAATGAAAGTCCGGGTAACGAAAATGCATACCCCCAAGATTGGATGCACGTACGTGCGCGTAGCCATCAAAACACGTCTGTTTCACTGAACGGGACGAGAACAAGATGCGCGGATGCTACCACGGGGTTAGGGGTATCATGCAGGCCATGCTAGATATTTTTAAAATATTTTATGTGACTTAAAATGTTATACTGTAAAATGCGCATGTCAGATAAAATGCCAGTATGCAGTATTTATGAATGTGCACAAGTCTATGTAACAAGTCAGGATAAATCATAATCATGAACCAACAGGTTTCAAGCAAGCTGGTCGGAAACCAATATAAATGTCAGATATAATATTTGCACCCAAAACACAGTATATCAAGAAAATACCATAAATAAAGAAATACGTGCACTGGACTTGGTATAAATGAACTAGGGTGTTACAAAAGCTCTGTTTTGAATTTCAAAATTCAAAAATTGAAGCAATGCTTCAGATTCTGCACGCTACGCGCTGCTCACCACGTGTCAAACGCAGACGCGCTGGCGCCAGGTGCGCTGCGCCCTAGGCAGCGCACCTCCAATTAGAGCAAAACTCTGTTTCAAAATTCAAAATTCAAAATTTAAAAGTTGAAGAAACGCTTCAGATCCAGCGCTCTGCGCTGCGCACCACGTGTCAAACACAGGTGCGCTAGCGCAGTTGCGCTGCGCGCCACGTGTCGAACGTAGGTATGCCAGCGCAAAGTACGCCAGCGCTGGAATTAAAAATTCCCCCACCGTCAGATCAAAAGATCTACTAATAATAAATTATTAATTAATCAGAACTAAAATTCTATTATGGAAAGATTTTTCAATCTTATTGAAACAAGAAGATTATCTTCTGTAAAATAGATGCCTTAGGATCAAAAATCCAACAGTGGGAAATATTCCCAAATCAATCAGAGAAAGATCTCTTAAAACTGATTCAACAAATCATTTGGCCCTATATAAAGGACCCTAGACTTCAAGTCTAAAGGAAAAGGAAGAGAGAGAAAAACCGTCTGCAAAAAAGAGCAAGCTCTTAGGAAAAAGAAGATTTTTCTTCATTTTTAAGGTAAAGAACTATGTTCTTGAATAACAGAGATGAAATCATCTCGTAAAAAGAAGAACCATCTTCTAAAAAGATTAGAGATCTAAAAAAGACCAAGGTCTTTAATAAAAAAAAGATCAAAGATCTAATCATAAAATAATAAAAAGAAGTAAAATACTTCACTCACATATCTTTTGATCTATAAATGCAGAGCCTTTTACAAAAACAAGAACTTTTGTCCGTGGATCTTGAGGCAAAGCCTCCGTTGAAGAACATAAACCTGTTCTTTGATCTTAAAATTGATCAAATGCGCTTTGCGCTACTGAAAAGTGCCTTGCACTCATAAACCGCGCCTTTGCGCTCCTTGGATCGGCGCTCAGCGCCAAAACGTGCCACGTGTCAACCATAGACACCACTTGCGCTTTGCGCTTTTAAAACAGAGCGATGTGCTCATAGACTGGCGCTCAGCGCCAAGCGCGCCACGTGTCGCTTACTCGCGCGCCAACAGACTAGCGCAAAGCGCTCATAAATGGAAAGCGCAATGCGCTAATGAATCAGCGCTTAGCGCTAAGCGTGACACGTGTCACCTTCGTGTGCGCTAGCGCAATACGCTCTTTAATTGGCGCAAAGCGCCTGACGCGCCACGTGGCGCACTATCAGAACACACTTTGTTTCTGATAAATGCTATGCATTTAATACAAGACAAAATGTCAGAGTCCAATGCCTAGCATTATTATAAGGGCTGAGCCCAAATAAAGGCTTAATAGCCAGAACAAAAAATAATATGTTAAACATTTTTTTATTGAACTTAGCCCAATTCTGGCCATAAGTCCTCAACTTAAATTGAACTGAGCACATCTGCTCTTTCAACCAATCCACTCTGGTTCAAGGGTACATCTATTTACTCCTCTGATATCTGTCGTTGTAATCCTTCAACGTCGTCAGAGAGGTGACGGGTCCCAACAACCACATATAACATTGGACTATGAGGTCCTTAAACTCATAGACTATGATGTCCTTAACCTCGACCGTGATGTCTTTAAACTAACATTGGACTGTGGGGTCCTTAAACTCATGGACTATGATGTCCTTAACCACGACCGGAATGTCTTAAAACTAACATCGGACTGTAAGGTCCTTAAACTCATGGACTATGATGTCCTTAACCTCGACCGTGATGTCTTTAAACTAACAACGGACTGTGGGGTCCTTAAACCCACGGACTATGATGTCCTTAACCTCGACCGCGATGTCTTTAAACTAGCATTGGACCGAGATGTCCTTAAACTAACAACGGACCGTAATGTCCTTAAACTTAAACATTTTTAGTTGGACTTAGCCCAATTTTGGCCATAAGTCCTCAAGTTATATTGAACTGAGCACATCTGCTCTTTCGACCAATTCACATCGGTTCGAGGGTACATCTCTTTACTCCTCTGATATCTGTCGTTGTAATCCTTCAACGTCGTCAGAGAGGTGACGGGTCCCAACAACCACACATAACATTGGACTATGGGGTCCTTAAACCCATGGACTATGATGTCCTTAACCTCGACCGTGATGTCTTAAAACTAACAACGGACTGTGAGGTCCTTAAACTCACAGACTATGATGTCCTTAACCTCGACCGTGACGTCTTAAAACTAACATCGGACTGTGGAGTCCTTAAATCCACGGACTATGATGTCCTTAACCTCGACCGTGATGTCTTTAAACTAACATCGGACCGTGATGTCTTTAAACTAACATCGGACTGTGGAGTCCTTAAATCCACGGACTATGATATCCTTAACCTCGACCGTGATGTCTTAAAACTAACAACGGACTATGAAGTCTTTAAATCCACGGACTATGATGTCCTTAACCTCGACCGCGATGTCTTTAAACTAACAGTGGACCGAGATGTCCTTAAACTAATAATGGACCGTAATGTCCTTAAACTAATTATCGACCGCAATGTCACTAAACTAAACAATTGAGCCCAATTGCTCTCTTATCGGATCTAAACGATCCCGTTAAGTTGATCTTAGTCTAAAATTAGACTAACGTATCATTAACAAACTTTTAAGTTGATCTTAGTCTCAAATGAGGCTAACGTATCCTTAAACCCAACCCCAAAACCCAAATCTAAGAAAGATACGGATTTGGACTAGTCCACGCCCTACGGGCGACAACATAACTTAGTCTCTGTATACAATCCACGGGTAACCACAAACAAAACAAACACCCACGACACGAAGTGACCATCTGGATAAGGAGAAAGTTGTTATCGCGATGCGGTAGCATAATTAACTGCAGGGGCTTGCGCCTGCAGGGAAGAGCGTCCCTACAATCAAAAACCCCTCAGATGAGGGGGAATCTGACGAAGTCTGCTACATTGGCCGCATCCGTTTAAACCTTCGATACATGGTGCCATAAATCAACTTGGCATCTTTAGAGAGGTGGATGGATAGCACCAATTAGCATCTGCCCCGAATTTCAGGCAAGACGGACCTGCGCGGTCGCGTCTCCATGATTCGGAGGGGAACACTCATTAGCTACCTTTGAGACTGAGATCGGTTTGGAGACCCTGAGCATGAGGGGTTCAATCGATGGTCCTCGGGAGATTTGGTCTGAGTTTGGCTAAAATTGGCCTTTCAAAGTGTTAAACACTAGTATATGCTCAGCGCCCACGTGCTCCCACGTGAGGCGCTTGAAGTAGTGTTAAACACTAAAGATTTGAAGCGCTCACGTAGGATCATGTGAGGCGCTGGGAGTAGTGTTAAACAATGAAAATTTGAGGCGTTGTTTCTTTGGGTTTATTCCCTTGTTCTTTTCTGAGCGCTAAGCGCTATTGGGTCGCGTGAGATCACATGAGGCACCCCAAAAATGGAAACTGCCTTTGATTTATTCCCTTTTTGCTTTATAAGTGATAAGCACTAACTGGGGGTCACGTGAGCCAATCTCAGTTGTCCTCTTTTGTTCATCAAGGGTGCTCACATGGGAGCACGTGATCGGCCGTTATCATGTTAAGTGCCAATCTTTTTTACGTGCATGGAGATCCTGAGTTTCGAGACTTTCAAGCCCACTGTTTTGTAAGAATTAAATTCTCAGGACTTAGTTTTTCTCTTAGGTTAGGGATCTATATAACAGAATCTCCCCGATGAGAATTGAATTCTCAACTTGTAGGGAGATTTGCTTCTGCAGATCTTTCACTATGAGGAAAAACTAAGTTCTTATATGTAGGGTTAAACCCTTATTTTAACAGAGGAATTAAATTCCTATATATTTTTTTAGAGAATTAAATTCTCTGAATTTAGATCTTCTCCTAGGTTTTGGATCTGCATGGCAGATTCTCCCCGATGAGAATTAAATTCTCAACTTGTGGGGATATCTGTTTCTGCAGATCTCAACCAGAGTAAGAACTAAGTTCTTTTTAGAAAAGTTAAACTCTTATGGAGGTGAAAAAAAGATGAGATATTCTCTGTGTTTTGTTCCTTCTCTTACCTAGGGTTTTTTATTCTGTTTTCTTTGTTTGACTTGAAGTTTATGGGGGGTTCTCTTTTTTCTTTCTCTCCCTTTTTTGTCTCTCTTGGCTCCTATTTCTAGGAGAAAGAAAAGAATCAATTTGTTCAGAAAATCTCTTATTGAGAGATTTTGATTGATTTTATAATCAACCAATATGATCTTTTAGATCAATCGGTGGATTTTATTCACCATTGGATTTTTAATCCAAGGACTTCTGTTTTACAGAAGATATTTCTCAAAAGATTAGGAAAATATTTCCCTATACAGAATTCCCTTCTGTATATTGATGATTTTTAATCACCATTGGAATTTTAATCCAACGGCGCTCTGCTTTACAGAGCGCAATCTTTCTTGTTTAGAAAGATCTAAGGAAATATTTTCCAGATAGGACTTTGATCCCTTTTATATAGAATTTAATTCTATCAGTTCAGAAGGCATAGGAGCCCATTACGTGTAGCACTTGACCCTACAAAGTTAAGCCCACTAAAGAGCGTCACGTGCCATCACGTGAATTTTTCTGGCCAATTGTTTGTTTTTAGAAGGCGCCTATATACTCTGTATACAGAGGTCACGTGTCTGCACGTAAGGCTCAGTTTCAGCCCTGAGTTGTCAAGCGCAGTTCTTATCACGTGTGAGCACGTGATGCTCCATTTGGGGATTTTTCCCATTGTTTTTTATATTTATTATTCATTTTTCATAAGGGAACAAGATCCTCACGGCTCGTAAGGAGAATTCCCCCTATGAGATCCTCATAACTCGTAAGATTCAAAAGCCTTAAGCTACAGGGATCTGAACCTGTTCTTAAGCCATCACACTCCCCAAGTTACCCTACAAGCGGTTCAATATTGACCCTTGTATACAATCCACGGGCAAAAATAAACGTTTCCCCCACTAAGTTCCACCAACGACGAGGAATGTCTTCATGTGGTGAACGACACTTGTAAGTCCTCTCGACTTATAAGGAGAAAACACTCTTGTAAGATCCTTACGACTTATAAGAGAACGCATACTTAGGAATCCTCACGACTCCTAAGGAGAAAACACACCTACGAGATCCTCACGACTCGTAGGGAGAAACACCTTTATGAGACTCTTATGGCTCGTAAAGTCAAAAAAGCCTTAGTCGACAGGATCATAACCATGTTTGCTAAGCAATCTTTGTTCAAGTCAGCAAAGGCCAATGATAATTCACTCCTGGTAATATTCCAGTTGTAGCGATGCTGATACCGGAATTAGTATCACGATCCAAGTTCCCGACTCGCAATAATGATCAGCGAGCAAAAAAATGCATATGAAATAGCCGAAATGATGGGGCAACTCGCAATAAAAATCTGCGAGCAAAAAATATATGCATATGAAACAGCCGAAATGATGGGGCAACTCGCAATAAAAAAACAGCGAGTAAAAAAAAAGAAAAGAATAGCCGAAATGATTGGGCAATCGCAACTTTCGTGATATAAAATGCTGAAATAATAGAGCATCTGTCACGCCCTGCTTTCCGGTGTACGGGCAGAGGACGCAACTAGCCGCTACGTATTTATTATGAAGTAAACACGCTAAGCGTATCTAAGCAATATAAGTAAAATGCACAAGAGAAGTGACAATAGATATAATTGAACAGCAACTTTATTTATTAATATTCTTTTTACAATACATCTAAAAAGTAAATACATGGAATGGAAAGCAATGTCTAAGCAGTGGTATAACAGAAATGGAAAATACAGAATGTAAATGTGTACAAGGAATCTAAAGCTCCGGGTCGAAAGCTAGCTGATCTAAGTCCTCGAAGGTGGGCTCGGTCTCCTGAAGGTCCGAAACACATGACGAAATTCCAAGGAAAAGAAAGAGAATGTCATCAGCGAACAAATCGCTCGTTAAGTCCCAAAGAGGAGGGAGAAGTAGAATAGACAGAGAGAGAGAGTATAACTATTATAGTGTTGTTTGTTATGTTAACGTAGTTGTTTGTAGCTTGGTACAGAAGAGGCCGGTGTATATGAGAGGAGTCCAACTTTCCCCGTGGACTAAGTTATAAGGAGCACAAGGAACCGTTTAGCTATGGTACAACGGCAATTGAATTCAGGTTAGGTGTATTATGGTTACAGTCTCATGCCACTTCTAACACCTTCCGTACCAATCTACCCCTTAAACCCTGCGATGTCTTGATTGTATTGTTTGCATTGTATTGTCTTGTATTATAATTGTATATATGGATGAATTGCCGAAACCATGATATCAGTAATAGAATGGATATAATGGATGAACATGTAAATGGAATATATCCATGGTTCGGTTCGGTAAATATACATTGATTAGATTGAACAGATTGAATATATAGATTCATGGATTCATGTTGAATTGTAGTTTGATACTTGAATCATATTCAAATCAGATTGATTATATTGAGACTCAGTCAGGGTCAGACAATTATAAAAGAAATTGAATGCTGAATTATGTTTTGGTGCTATCGATAACTGCTGCACATGGACAGCAGGATTTGTGTCTTTTTTAAAGACAATTACCGTGTTGATAACACCGTTTGTTAAGTTTTCTATCTTAAATAGGCAAGCACCCATATCTCCGGCTCCCTGAGGCTCAAGAGACCGGTCCCGTGTAAACCTATGTTTACTAGGGTCCTTATTGTAATTTAGTATAACTTGAGGGGGTTTTATGTAAAATAGTTTTGTTATATTTTCAAAATACACCTCAAGTATTTTATTATCATCTTTAGAGTTTTCATAGATGTTTCTTTTATCAATATGACATTTCTAGTGAAATAAAACCTAATTTCATAATATATGGTATTTATTTGTAATATTGGAATTGTATGGTATTTTCTTGTAAATGGAATGTTTTTCTTGAATTTTGGAAATGTGGAATATTATAAATATTAAAAATAGATATTTTGATATTAATTAAATATATATTTATTTATAAAAATATAAGTTTTATTTATAATACAAATCTCATTTTCTAAAGAAAATTGTATTAAAATCTTTCGAGATCATATGCTCCTTGCGGAGGTCTGCATCTCACTCTACTAAGACCGAGGATGTGCGATAATCCGCACCATCCCGAATGGGTTCCCCAAAATGGGTTGTAGAGACGCAATTACAAAGATTTGTTAAAATACACATCTTGTAGAAAAATGTTTTTATAAGTCGGAGGTAGTTATGTGTAAAGTCGTATTTTTCCTAGATCTATGTTCCCAAATTCCATCGTGCTATGTTAAATATTAGTGTTATGAGGAGGTAGGTCATTAACTCGTGAGTTTTCTAAGGTAATACGGTTTTAAAAAGTTCAAGCATGTCGAAATGAAATATAAGGGTATTTTAATATAAAAGTGGAATAAAACATGCTACGGTTATTATTTTGATGTCAAACTTGTTCTATTGCCTTTGTTAATGTTTAATGGTCATGACATAAGAGTTTGGTATTATTGTGTTTAATAAAAATATAACTTTTTAAGGAAAACCGAATCGGAAGTCGGATTAACTCCGCTTCCGTCGGGTTTTAGTTTTGAATATTTTTAGAATAGAGAAAAGAAGAAGTAGGGAATTACAGGTTATTAGACTAGAAGAGAGAAGGATGAAGAGGTAGGAGGTGCCGGTGCGTCGTTTCGTCGTCAGAATCTCCTCGGATCGTCGTCGGAAGTTCGTCGGAGCTTCGCCCTTTGCTAACTCCACTTGCACACAAAAAGTCTTAGGAATTTTCTTGAGAGTTTCGGCAGGGATTTGTGAGTGAGGGGGGTGATTTGAGGGGTGGTATTTATAGTAAAATCTAGGGTTTAGGGTAGTGAAAGGGTGTAATAAAAATTAT
Organism: Agapanthus africanus; assembly: GCA_030015575.1. NCBI lineage: Eukaryota > Viridiplantae > Streptophyta > Magnoliopsida > Asparagales > Amaryllidaceae > Agapanthus > Agapanthus africanus. Next base: position 175,946,342 of record CM057339.1, on the reverse strand, counting down.
ATTTAAATTTGCATTAAAAAGGATTAAAAGGGGGTATTTTAATTCTCTGGTTAATTGCAGAAATTTAAAATAGTGCAGGGGGAGTGGGGTAGGCCAAAGGATGCAGGGGAATAAAGAAAATTAGGGTTTGGGCCGAGTTGACCCGACGGCGCAGGCAGAGTCAGGCGAGTCGCCGGCCCGAGTTGGGCAAGTCGGGGCTCGTGTCTTCGCCGCGTGTCCCTAATGCTTGGTCTAGCATCGTGGTCACGTTTGTTTATTCTGTAACTTACCCTATTACGTGTAGTGCATGTGTAGACTCTTAGGCTTCTAAAAGATTAAAAGAATTTAATTAAAAAAATGTGTGGTTGATGGGATTTGAACTCTGGAGCTTTGGTTCAGCAGTGCAAGATCTTACCAATGAGCTACAAGCTCCTTCTTACTGTTAAAAATCAAATCAAACTTATAACTAGTGCTTAGGCTCAAGTACCCCTTTCTGTATTTTTGAAAAAAAATTGTACAGAAAGTTTAGGGTTGTTACAGCATCGCGGGATGAAATAAAAAAAATGATGAAACTTTTGCCCTACAGGTGAGTCCACATCAACCCCTGTATACAATCCATGGGCACAAACGAAAAGGGAACCACATTTTCCCACCAGGCTCCGTCAGAAGGAGAACCAGATCTCGACGGCAACATCTACAGCCTAAAGATCAGCTCGGCGTTCCTTCTCATTCCAACAGAGTGCAGACGTGACGCCGATAAATCTCCAAGGAGTGATGGCAAAACCCTAGCTCCAACCTGGCGTTCCTTCTCAGTCCAATAGGTTGAATACCCAACGTCGACAGGAGACCCCAGGGTCGAAACAAAGCGATGCAATGGCAAAGTCCCTAGTTCCCAGTCTCGAAGGCAATATCTACAGCCTAGATATCACCCCGGCGTTCCTTCTAACTCCAGCAGGATGCAAATGTAACGTCAGCAACCGACCCCAGGGTCGAAACAAAGCGGAGCCATGGCAGAGTCCCTAGTTCTAAGTCTCGACGGTTCATCGACAGTCTAGAGATCAACAACGGCGTTTCTTCTCACTCCAACCAGATGCAGACACAACGTCAACAAAGCGGGGCCATGACAAATTCCTAGCTCTAAGTCTTGACGGTTTACATGCAACCTAAAGATTATACGGCGTTTCTTCTCACTCCAACCGGATGCAGACGCAACGTCAACAAAGCAGAGCCATGGCAGAGTCTCTAGTTCCAAGTCTCGACGGTTCATCGACAGCCTAGAGATCAACAACAGCGTTTCTTCTCACTCTAGCCAGATGCACACTCAACGTCAACAAAGCGGAGCCATGGCAGAGTCCTTAGTTCCAAGTCTCGACGGCAACATCTACAGCCCAGAGATCAACAACGGCGTTTCTTCTCACTCCAACCGGAAGCAGACACAACATCAACAAAGCGGAGCCATGGAAGAGTCCCTAGTTCAAAGTCTCGACGGTTCATCGACAGCCTAGAGATCAACAACGGCGTTTCTTCTCACTCCAACCAGATGTAGACGCAACGTCAACAAAGCGGAGCCATGGTAGAGTCCCTAGTTCCAAGTCTCGACGGCAACATCTACAGCCTAGAGATCAATAACAGCGTTTTTCTTCACGCTAGCAGGATGCGGACGCGACATCAACAAGCGGAACCATGGCAAAGCCCCTAGTTCCAAATCTCAACGGTTCACAGACAACCTAGAGACAACCTCGACATTAGTCGTAATATTTAAGACACAATGTCAACAAACGAAGCAAAGGAAGATCCCTGGCTTCAGGGTCTTGACGGCAACTCAAATGAGACCTGAAAGACTATTGGAGATCATCCCACTCCAGCGCGGAGTGGTCATGACTCATCGGGGCTCCCAAACTGAGCCTAATCTCAAGTAAAAAGAGACATGGAATATCCCAAACGCTTGCTCTTTCGACGATAATATCACCTGTAAAATTACTTGAAGACGTCTTGTCCAGCCCCCGAAGGGATCCGAGACACGAAAGTCGCGGGGATACTCGAACAGCAAGATTGCATATCGAGGAATACACCGGCCAACGTGACAGTACGACGGTTAAAAAACCCTAGTACCACAGACCCTAACGGACTTCTATTAGCAAGATTTAACTGTGACGTTAGGACATCCTTGCGAGAACTTCTCGATTCGTCTCGACTCGTGGGGAAAATAATGTTCCTACGAGAACTTCTCGACTCGTCTCGACTCGTAGGGAAAAGCCTTAGGAAACGGGGATAAGGACCTGTTTCCTAAGCACCGGGGCTCTGCAAGTCGGTCTAAGATGAACTATTGCATGCTACCTTTGGGTCACACTATCCAAAGTCGAATATCGACGAGGAAGGAAAAACCCACTTACGAGTCCTTTCGACTTGTAAGGGGGAAAATTCTCTTGTGAGATCCTTACGACTCTCAAGAGAAAACACACTTAGGAGTACTCATGACTCCTAAGGAGAAAATATACCTACGGGATCCTCTTGACTCGTAGGGACAAAAGTCTTTATGAGATCCTCACGGCTCATAAAGTTGAAAAGTCTTAGGCGGCAGATCCAAACCTGTTTTCTAAGTCATCGCTACCCTACAAGGAGGTCAAGATGGACTATATACGGGCCACATTTTCCAAAGCCACATTCACCAATGAAATAAAGAAGCTACTTACGGGTCCTCACGATTCGTAAGGAAAAATACCCGAGTGAGATCCCTACGACTCACGGAGGCGATGAACACTTACAAATCTTCACGATTTCTAGGGAGAATTCGCACCTACGAGATCCTCTCGACTTGTAAGGAGAAAAAACCTTCTTGAGACCCTTACGGCTCATGAAGATGAAAAAAGTCTTAGGTTACAAAGACCCTAAACTTGTCTCCTAAGCCCTCAATTCTATGGTCATGCATAACTCTGCACTACTTCACCCACGTACATACTTACGTGGGCAAAGTAGTGGGTGTAGGGTTTTTTTCGTCACCCCATTGAGATGGGAATGCGCACGCGCTTGTCAGGAACATTACAGATTCCCCCTGCCTAGGGTAGGCTGGGGCTTATTGATTGCGGGGATCCAAATCTCCGGCAGCCGCGGACTGAGCTGCCGTTAATTACTCCTCGCCTTTGGAGCGAGGGAACCTACGATTAACGGGTCAAACAGGTCATGCGAACTCTACGTGCCGTGTTGTGTTTTGAAGAGGTTTTGGACAAGTCGGGGGGCCAACAGAGTTTTTTACGGGGGTCCCGCTACCCGGATAGTGGGCTGGGGGTCAAGAGGGCTAGCATCCCCCTTACGGGGTGCGGGGCAGCGCCCCGACCCAAAATTTTTTGAGAGGGACTGTGCTGTAGAGTGTGTGTGTGTGTGTCTATATATATATATATATATATATATATATATATATAAGTGAAAGGGCATCCAAAGGATGCGTGGGGGGCCAGCACCTCGCGTGTCTAACACGCGAGCGCTGGGCGCTTAGGCGCTGGCGCGCCACGTACCCGGCATGTGGGCGCTCGAGCGCAAGACGCTCGAGCGCTAGCGCACCACGTGCCCGGCACATGGGCGCTTGAGCGCAAGGCGTTCGAGCGCTAGCGCACCACGCGCCCGGCACGTGGGCGCTGGGCGCTGGACGCTTTGGCGCTGGGGAGGAAAAGGGGGCTTTTAGTCCCAGAAATGGGATTTAAAATCCCAAAAGAGGATTTAAAGTGGAGTTAAACTCCTACGATGTTTTGGAGTTGATGAAAGGGGTTCTTCTTTGGAGCCCTGGGTCTTCCCCAAAATGGGGTTTTCGGAGATGGGCTTCCTTCTTCCTCCTATGTTGGTAGGATCTTGAAGATCAAGAGATGTAAGATTTTAAAAATCTCTTCTTTTTGAGATCTGATGGGAGATCTAAGCTCCCCTTTGTTGGTTTTGTGGTGAAAAACTATTTAGTTTTGGAAAAGGAAGAGTAAAACTCTTGATTTAATTCAAAAGAAAGAGGAAGATTTAGAACCTTCAGAAAGGGGAAAGAGGCACAAACCCTAGATTTTGAGGGGAATGAAAAAGTATATGCTTTATTCATCATCATGTTGTAAGTCTACGGTAGTGCCCCGGCCGTCTACAGACGCCAAATGCGGAACAAAAACTTTTTAACTGGCGCTATCGTATACTTTAACCCGGATCTGCCATTATTGCTAAACTAACAAACTGTAAAGAGTGTAGAAAGGTTATACCGAACGATCCGAGTCCTTCGTTCTTTAACCATCATCCCACGCTCCGTTGCGGTTTCTCCGATCTCGTCGATCTCCGATCTGCTCGTCCAGGTGGCACCACGTCAATGATTCTTTAAACGGGCTCCCGCCTCTGACTCGAGGAAAACTCGGTCGTCAAGTTTGCTAAAAGAGACGACCAAGAATGATGTAGAATATGAGTAGAATACTCTGTCTCACTTCGTCCAAAACCGTGGACGATCGGTTAATGAAGTTGCCACTCGGATCGGGTGATGGAATGAAAAAGGCTATGAAATTTCCATGCACCCTAAACCATAGTCTTTTCTCTCAAGAATGAAAATTAATCTCTCTCTCATCTCTCAAGGGGGCCGGCCTCTTTTATGCAAAGAGGGAGGTGATGGTAGGAGCAATCAAGGAGGTGACCTTAAACAAGAAGCTTATCCTCATCATAAATGAAAAGCATGACTCACTAAGAAACATTGAATCTAAAACCCTTAGTCATCAAGCATTAATGGCACCATTAATGCACTAATGACTCACCAATCCATGTCACCCTCTCTAGAACCATCTAGAACACTGGCTCACCTCATCTCAAGAAAAGATAAATCCGTCTTTAACCGAATGTTAAAAGACGGCTGATAGAAAACTGGAAACTGGCAACTTCCAAAAGTGATCCCGAAACGACTTTCAGGATAACCCCGTAACTGTATAAATATACCAGCATTTGTATTACGACCGAATATAAATGCAACTGAGACAAAGATATTATATCTACTCAATATAATACTCGGATCCGGCTTAAACCAAAGCCGACCAGTATCATCTGTCCGAAAACCGACACGTGCGTAAACGCACGTGCATTTTCCGAACCCTGCCATAAAACCATACGGCCTCTACAACGTTTCGCCCGAACTTGGGAAACTGTCTGTGGGGAACTCTAATGACTCGTCAGTACCCTGGCAGTGGGTTTAACCACAAACCGTCAGCGGCACTAGCTATGCGTAACGGCTGCCCATGGACTGACCATAAGGGAAGCCGATGAGCGAACTCACCCGGAAACCCTACTGAGCCTAATAGTGACAATGTATATACAGTCCGGTCCGTTCGTCTATGAGTATCGCATATCTGCCTAGGGGGCTAGTAACGTCAGACCCCCAATAGCAGTATAAGTCGTGTCGGAGTGTAGCCCAATAACACCCTGAGATACTACTGGAGTACCTACCAGTAAATCTCCTGCCACGGCCGTGGGCTTTGTGTAATGATTCTCCTAGATACAGCACGATCTCGCCCCCAATACCGGGAGAGACGAATCCCCTGCCGATCCGCTCACGTGCCTCCATGTGGCTCGGGACTGTACCCAAAAACTACCTGTTTGCATGACTCCTTTGAGCCGTGGTAGGGTAGAAATCAAAGCAAAGTGGGAACTCACACGAGACAAATGACGACATCAGGTCGATGAACTAACCTGTACACATGTCACCAGGGAACTGCTATCTGACGATATTTATAATACCAACTAGCAGGTTCCCGGCGAGTCCTGTCCAGTGTACTCATAACCCAATGAGCACCTGTATACATCTTAGGTGATCCAACTGACACCAGTGGCTTGTGAGACCGGCCACCGCCCCTCGTCGGGGTCTCGACTGTATACACTAGTCTACTCTGGAGTATCGATGCCCTGTCTCGAAACTCCCACGACTAGGGACCACAATTAAGGATATGCGTATAAACCACCCAACTCTCAATTATATGATCGCCATCATACAGTTGGTGGTAAAGCAAGATCCTAAGAGCTCTATCAAAGTGTAACATGTAATCAGTCACCTGAACATGTACACGACTGATAAAGGCAAACCAGATAACATACTATCATCTCGAGTAAGACTGTCCTACCGGTATAGGTCCTCCGCAATCATTGCAATCACGTACCTGCGATCCAATAATTGACTCTGAGGGCACTATCTCCAACAATCTCCCACTTGCACTTAAGGCTAATTATTGCGATGTCGACTACTCACAGCCCGTGTGAAACCGAACATCCAACTCCTCTACTAATCAGTTTCACAAAGCCCGTTTGTAAAACTATTGTGTTTGAGAAATAGCCTCAGTGAGTGGATCCGCTTAGATGTTTCTTTCTATGTCTCTCTTAATCTCAAGTTCGCGGACAAAGCCATCTCCCGAATTGAGTAATACATGTCTTAGAATATGTCTGGATATCTGATGGGACCTAGTTCATAAATGAACTCCAAATCCAAACTTCTTAGACTGTATCGATCACTGAACCTAATCAGTATCCGGCACCATGCCACCCACAGTATCCTCTTGGACCACCTGTCCATAATACTGTCCCTCATCAGAGGGAAAAACTATAACTCTGACAGTCACTCTGTCAACCATGTCACCTTTGAAGCCTGGAATGATAACCGTCTCCCGAAGGAGGCTGCCGTTATCAAATCCGTAGAACACGTACTTATGTTCTAAAACTACTTCCTTATGTTTCTCCAGGATTGGATTAATACAAACTTATTGCATATAGTGCAAAAACAACATTTGGTGTGGTACTTAACATCTCATGATTGACTCAATTGCCTAAGCAAGTGATCTGCCAATCATGCGCATCCCTCTCCCCTTTAGTCTGTAAGACACCTTTAGAGAGGGTGACTCCATCACCTGCAGGTACACCACCATGCCAGGAGTCATCTATTCTAAAAACCATTAGAATACTGTCAAAGTACCTACATTGGGAAACTACCCAAATCCAGATCTAAAACCATAGATCTAGAAACCAGAATGTCAAATATTATATCCATATCCTATCTGGAGAAACAACTGTGTGACGACCACAGTACAACCGATCGTAGTATAGGAATTTTACTTCCTACTCTGTGTATGTCATCCAGATACCATGACATCACACCCTACTACCTTCTTAACAGATCCATCCCCTATTCTGATTGAAGTCAAACCCATGACTGTCACATCAAAATTAGATGATCTATCTCCGCTATAACTGCTCAAGTCTATAAATAGATATAAGCATCTTGCCCACTATGCTTCCGCTGCTCCCACTGACTACGAAAACCCTCCTACCGGTTCTCATAGCCTGGAACAACAGTAGTATCAAGTCTGGGTAGATAAGAACCTCCCTGTCACCGTCCTTGAGGATACCGAAGTACCTCTCGAGTGTCTGAGGTTACCCACCATATCTGCGGAGTGGCTATTGGAATGACAAACCTGATTGAATATATAGGTCCTATTAAATTTTCCATAATCGTTCGCGGTTCTGGAATCACGTCCAGTTCTACCATACTCCCACTACTGTTTTTTGAAAAGATCCATTTTACTAAAACTGTGGCGAGTCAAGAACAATATCACTATTGATCTTCCAAATGGTAGAATATCAACCATCGTCATAGCTAGGGTCAACCCACAAACAGCCATTACAGAAACGCGCCCTGAGTTATCCAGAGTCTGGATTTAAGCAAAAGCTGGACAACTCCCCGTACCTTAATATCTTTTAAGGTACGAACTATTCTATATCCACTATAGAAACTTTGGCACTTATTTAATTAGAACCAGATTCAAATCATGCAACTGTCTCCAGTGCATATCAACTTAATAGAAAGAGGCTAATCAGCATTACTCAACTTAGGAATCCATCCAATTATGAGCAACCTGAAAGAGAAACAAGTTTCTCAAAACCTTTACTATCATCTGAATACCAATCACAAGAATCTACATCTTCGATCTCTTTGAAGAATCCCGATACTTGTGACACCTGGTTCTCTACTTTATTCTTATACCCACAACTTCTCAAAACTTAGACCTTGTATTTCTACGAAACACTTGTCTAGATACTAGAGAAGTTATAAGTAAACAGAACATAGTACGAGGACCTACCCCTTTGTCCTGATGGACACTTGGACAACATACAATACTCTGTATAAGTCCGCTGAGTTAAACAACTCAAAAACCTGTGCGTCGTAGGTTGAAAACTGTACCCTGGCGATTTCCTCAAATATCACCAATTACAACGAATTCCGATATAATGAGGATGATCACCTAATTCCCAATAACTTCCTCCCACTCATCATCTGTAAAAACCATACAGATATGAGAATGAAACCTGGTGAATACACACCCTGGAGTAAGTATCTAATCGGAAAAACAGTTTTCTTTTAACAATGCACTGAAACATGAAAATGTTTCGTAGGGGTATCCTGGTATTCATAGTAATGCCTTTTCCATAATCCAATTCATGACTTTATCCGTATATTTCTTTGCCTTCTCTCCAAATCCCTTTATTTGTCTTTAGTCATTACCTTCTGTACACCATCGTTAGGCTAAATGGTTTTCTTCCTTCCCTACCGTTCGGCACCAGCCTATGGTTTGGAAGAAGACTATCCAGTAAGCATAATAGGTGTACCCTCCTAAACCAAAGAGTACTCGTATCTCGAGAGAAGGTGATGATAAAAGACAACTGAATAATACCTTATTCTGTTAAAGGTGAAATAAGAGTGGTGATGAAGTACGCGGTTTGGTCGTGAATGATATCAGTTGCAATTTACTTTGCCCTTTTTCTAATCCCTTTATTTTGTCTTTACATATTACCTTTTGCACACCCTACTTAGACTAATTGGTTTTCTTCATTCCCTACCTTTCGGCACCTGCCTATGGTTTGGAATAAGACTATCCAATAAGCGTAATAGGTGTACTCTTCTAAACCAAGGAGCCATCGCAACTTGAGAGAAGGTGATAATAAAAGACAACTGAATAAACCAATTCTATTTCTCCTGAACCTGGATCCATCCTCGAAGAAGTCCCTTCGAGTTCGTATATCACCATACGATGGATCTATCCAATGGAAGTGGATATCCATAGTAATATGGGTGTTCTGAGAAATTCAAAGGGTAAAAGAACGAGTGGCAATGACTTATGCAACTCAGACAATCCAAAAGCCAGTATTTTAAGAAGGTTCGGTCAACCTGGTCACTGAGTCATAGTCTAGGGTCGGTCAAAGGTCGCTGCCAAAGAGAGAGAGAAAAGAAACACTCTGCGTGCACTCTAACCTAAATCAGAATGGTTATCACTTTATCTAATCCGGATACCTCCCACTGTACTGTCAAATTCTCCTCCAAACCTAAAAGAAGAATCAATCGGGATCACCCGAAGAGTAAACCAACTCATCAGTGGGAATCGAGATCCAACTCTCATCGCATGATAACGTGATGGAATGCATCCACGTTACTCATACTCCAGAAGGTATGCGCATACTTGGCAAATTTCAGTTTCTTTAGAAACTCCCGATATGATTTTTGCCCCATGCTCTTATAACCTTGGCTTTGGTCAAAATGTCATAAGTCACATGCCAAGTTCTACCCGTCACTATCTTGTCAATTTGAATCCACCCGCACATGCCCCTCGCTTTGGCCAAATAGCAGAACGACTGTCCCAAACCAACTAATCTATCTATGCAACAAATGAATACCCAGCAGCTACCAAACACTATGCCTAAACTTTGGCTAAAATGCATAGCTTGAATACTACTGAATACCCAAAAGAAGCGACGGAGGGCTACGGCTGGTTTTTGGCGAAAAACCTTTAACGTAGTGAACTTGATATCGCTGAAGGAACCTGATAGCCTTTTAAAATATAGTGGCGAAAACCTTTTGCTAAAGAGGTCACTCCCGGTGAAGGGATCTCGGCTCTTTCCTCGTGGAATGAGGTGCAGGATATTCCATTGAATACCGCGGTGCAAAGCAACTTGTAATCGACTATAGTGAAGTTATTACCCTGACGTAAACTTCTGCCCAAGGGGTCAGTCCCGGTGAAGGGATATCGGCCCTTGCCCCGTCGAATGAGGTGCAGGATATTCCACCGAATACCGCTATGCAAAATAAAAGGAAACTTCTTTGCAATAACACTTTTTAAATTTGTTCCAACAACTGCAAACAGGTTTGTTTTACTTTGCATTGATCAGAATCAACGCAGTCCCATCAATAAACACACCAGAAAAGAACGAAAATAAAATGTACGTATATGCCATCCGCATTCGTCACTGGGTCCCGTCATCACCCGTTAGGTTACTTAACTAACGACAGAGCGGGGACTGGACTAGCGCGAGTGTAAAACATATACAACATCTAATAGTATATAAACCAATATACAATAATCGCTCCAGGCGTGATAATATGCAACATTACAGAAAAGTAATAAGCATCACAGAACAATACAGATAATCTGGGATCCCCGAGTTTCACAGAGCCGCTACTGAAACCCGACGTTCCCCTGTCGTGTGGATAGCCTGTGCAATGAAACCTAGACCCCTACGGGTGCGGCAAGTTACCCGCCAAAACCTGAAGCGAGGCAGCCCCCTACAACAAAGTGAATGGACCACCCAGCACTTCACGGAATCCGGTAATCTTGGGCACCCCTCCTTAGGTCAACCTGTACCCCCTACGAGTGCGGTGAATAGTCTGTCAATTCTAGAGTGAGGCCCCTCTGCCTCTCAAAGCCATGAGATGCGGACCCGTTGCCCTCCAGAACCCTGCTATCCGTGCACTCCGTCACGGGGTAAAACCTAGTACAGAAATGGAAAAATAGTACAACAGGTACATCGACCGCAACCTGGTCGTGCCCCAAAATAATATTAGACAACAGGCAGTGACGGCAGTCCACATGTTGGACGCTCGCCCCGCAATATCAAATGTACAAATAAATCCAAACCGCACTATCATTGCACGCTGCTATCCACCACGACAAATCCGCAACATCACAGCACAATACAGAACATCAACGCGAATGTCACGTTCGCAAACCCGTCTAAAAGAACTATAGCAATCAGACGCGGTTTACCGATCAAATGACATTCCCGGTCGGATATATAATGTAAGCACTGTAAACTAACATGTTTAAATTTCGATCGACTAAATATCACGAAGTGGGCCCCACGAACAACTGGTGAACAGTAACAAAATCTGGGCCCAAAAGATATATACCAAAACACCCAATTTCCAGAGAAGAACACACTGTGCAAGTTTGGAGGCATGATCACACAGAATGGTCGTGGATGCGCGACCAAACTATGGGTTTGGCCGCAATTCCGCGGCAGTCTTGTCGATTCATGAGCCCAAATTTGTACGGTGTTCTAATAAAACCCTGCTGAATTTTCTGTGATATGTAAAATTAATTTTGAAACCCTTTTAAAATCGACAGAAACTCAGAATGGAAATTTTGCAGTTTTTGATATTCGGTCCGATCGATGTTTTAAACGCGTAAGCACAAGTTAGTAAAGCAAAATGGTGAGGCTCTGATACCACTGTAAGTCTACGGTAGCGCCCCGGCCGTCTACAGACGCCAAATGCGGAACAAAAACTTTTTAACTGGCGCTATCGTATACTTTAACCCGGATCTGCCATTATTGCTAAACCAACAAACTGTAAAGAGTGTAGAAAGGTTATACCGAACGATCCGAGTCCTTCGTTCTTTAACCATCATCCCACGCTCCGTTGCGGCTTCTCCGATCTCGTCGATCTCCGATCTGCTCGTCCAGGTGGCACCACGTCAATGATTCTTTAAACGGGCTCCCGCCTCTGACTCGAGGCAACTCGGTTGTCAAGTTTGCTAAAAGAGACGACCAAGAATGATGTAGAATATGAGTAGAATACTCTGTCTCACTTCGTCCAAAACCGTGGACGATCGGTTAATGAAGTTGCCACTCGGATCGGGTGATGGAATGAAAAGGCTATGAAATTTCCATGCACCCTAAACCATAGACTTTTCTCTCAAGAATGAAAATTAATCTATCTCTCTCATCTCTCAAGGGGGCCGGCCTCTTTTATGCAAAGAGGGAGGTGATGGTAGGAGCAATCAAGGAGGTGACCTTAAACAAGAAGCTTATCCTCATCATAAATGAAAAGCATGACTCACTAAGAAACATTGAATCTAAAACCCTTAGTCATCAAGCATTAATGGCACCATTAATGCACTAATGACTCACCAATCCATGTCACCCTCTCTAGAACCATCTAGAACACTGACTCACCTTATCTCAAGAAAAGATAAATCCGTCTTTAACCGAATGTTAAAAGACGGCTGATAGAAAACTGGAAACTGGCACTTCCAAAAGTGATCCCGAAACGACTTTCAGGATAACCCCGTAACTGTATAAATATACCCGCATTTGTATTACGACCGAATACAAATGTAACTGAGACAAAGATATTATATCTACTCAATATAATACTCGGATCCAGCTTAAACCAAAGCCGACCAGTATCATCTGTCCGAAAACCGACACGTGCGTAAACGCACGTGCATTTTCCGAACCCTGCCATAAAACCATACGGCCTCTACAACGTTTCGCCCGAACTTGGGAAACTGTCTGTGGGGAACTCTAATGACTCGTCAGTACCCTGGCAGTGGGTTTAACCACAAACCGTCAGCGGCACTAGCTATGCGTAACGGCTTCCAATGGACTGACCTTAAGGGAGGCCGATGAGCGAACTCACCCAGAAACCCTACTGAGGCTAACAGTGACAATGTATATACAGTCCGGTCCGTTCGTCTATGAGTATCGCATATCTGCCTAGGGGGCTAGTAACGTCAGACCCCCAATAGCAGTATAAGTCGTGTCGGAGTGTAGCCCAATAACACCCTGAGATACTACTGGAGTACCTACCAGTAAATCTCCTGCCACGGCCGTGGGCTTTGTGTAATGGCTCTCCTAGACACAGCACGATCTCGCCCCCAATACCCTGGAGAGACGAATCCCCTGCCGATCCGCTCACGTGCCTCCATGTGGCTCGGGACTGTACCCAAGAACTACATGTTTGCACGACTCCTTTGAGCCGTGGTAGGGTAGAAATCAAAGCAAAGTGGGAACTCACACGAGACAAATGACTACCTCAGGTCGATGAACTAACCTGTACACATGTCACCAGGGAACTGCTATCTGACGATATGTATAATACCAACTAGCAGGTTCCCGGCGAGTCCTGTCCAGTGTACTCATAACCCAATGAGCACCTGTATACATCTTAGGTGATCCAACTGACACCAGTGGCTTGTGAGACCGGCCACCGCCCCTCGTCGGGGTCTCGACTGTATACACTAGTCTACTCTGGAGTATCGATGCCCTGTCTCGAAACTCCCACGACTAGGGACCACAATTAAGGATATGCGTATAAACCACCCAACTCTCACGTATATGATCGCCATCATACTGTTGGTGGTAAAGCAAGATCCTAAGGGCTCTATCAAAGTGTAACATGTAATCAGTCACCTGACCATGTACACGACTGATAAAGGCAAACCAGATAGCATACTATCATCTCGAGTAAGACTGTCCTACGGGTATAGGTCCTCCGCAATCATTGCAATCACGTACCTACGATCCAATAATTGACTCTGAGGGCACTATCTCCAACACATGTTGCCTTATATAGGCTTACACATTTATATATAGCCCCTTGGGCTTTACAAAATGGCATTTTTCCCATCCCATGGCCCATGTGCTATTTCTTTTCGCACATAAGCCATGGGCTTACAAAAATTTGGCTTTATGCCCATTTTGTTTACATTCATGCATAAATATTACATAAAAATTATTTATTACATGATTTCATTTTGGCATGGGGGAGGGCCGGCCGCTTCATGTTCGGACTCGACCTGGGCATGGGCCCACTTGGCTTAGGGTTGACTTTGACTTTGACTTGGTCAACTGGGGTGCAATTTTCGACTTCAACAAAGTGCCCCCCATCAATAAATGCACACCACATATGTGATTCATGTGCATGAAATTGATGGATCTTCTTTTGCGTGGAGGCGACTTGCTTTGGTTCCCAATTTTAGGATGCACTGCCCTTTTTACGACATGGACGGTCGACGCTAGACGCGTCTCCAAGACGGAGTGTCTGTGGTAGACGTTTCCCTGGCCCGGAGCGATTTAGTTCCCGCTTTGTGGGAAGCCTGCACTGCCCTTTTTGCGACATGGACGGTCGACGCTCTGATCCGGAGCGATTTGGTTCCCGATTTGTGGGAAGCCTGCACTGCCCTTTATGCGACATGGATGGTCGACGCTCTGATCCAAATCGATTTGGTTCCCGATTTGTGCAAAGCCTGCACCGCCCTTTTTGCGACATGGACGGTCGACGCTCTGATCCGGAGTGATTTGGTTCCCAATTTGTGGGAAGCCTGCACTGCCCTTTTTGCGACATGGACGGTCGACGCTTGACGCGTCTCCGAGATGGAGTGTCTGTGGTAGACTTTTCCCTGGCCCGGCGTGATCTGGTTCCTGCTTTGTAGGAAGCCTGCACTGCCCTTTTTGCGACATGGACGGTCGACGCTCTGATCCGGAGCGATTTGGTTCTCGATTTGTTGGAAGCCTGCACTGCCCTTTTTGCGACATGGACGGTCGACGCTCTGATCCGGAGCGATTTGGTCCCCGATTTGTGGGAAGCCTGCACTGCCCTTTTTGCGACATAGACGGTCGACGCTCTGATCCGGAGCGATTTGGTTCCCGATTTGTGGGAAGCCTGCACTGCCCTTTTTACGACATGGACGGTCGACGCTCTGATCCGGAGTGATTTGGATCCCGATTTGTGGGAAGCCTGTACTGCCCTTTTTGCGACATGGACAGTGGACGCTTGAAGCGTCTCTGAGATGGAGTGTCCGTGGTGACTTTTCCCTGGCCCGGAGTGATCTGGTTCTTGCTTTGTAGGATGCCTGCACTGCCCTTTTTGCGACATGGACGGTCGACGCTCTGATCCGGAGCGATTTGGTTCCCGATTTATGGGAAGCCTGCACTGCCCATTTTGCGACATGGACGGTCGACACTCTGATCCGGAGCGATTTGGTCCCCGATTGGTGGGAAGCCTGCACTGCCATTTTTGCGACATGGACGGTCGACGCTTGACGCGTCTCCGAGATGGAGTGTCCGTGGTAGACGTTTCCCTGGTCCGGAGTGATCTGGTTCCCGCTTTGTAGGAAGCCTGCACTTCCCTTTTTGCGACATGGACGCTCGACGCTTGACGCGTCTCCGAGACGAAGTGTCCGTGATAGACGTTTCCCTGGCCCGGAGTGATTTGGTTCCCTCTTTGTAGGAAGCCTGCACTGCCCTTTTTACGACATGGACGGCCGACGCCCTGGCCTGAGGCGATTTGGTTCCCGATTTGTGGGAAGCCTGCACTGCCCTTTTTACGACATGGACGGTCGACGTTTGACGCGTCTCCGAGATGGAGTGTCCGTGGTAGTCGTTTCCCTGGCCCGGAGCAATTTGGTTCCCGATTTGTGGGAAGCCTGCACTGCCCTTTTTACGACATGGACGGTCGACGCCCTGGCCCGGAGCGATTTCGTTCCCGATTTGTGGGAAGCCTGCACTGCCCTTTTCACGACATGGACGGTCGACGCCCTGGCCCAGAGAGATTTGGTTCTCGATTTGTAGGAAGCCTGCACTGCCCTTTTTACGACATGGACGGTCGACGCCCGGGCACGAAGCGATTTGGTTCCCGATTTGTGGGAAGCTTGCACTGTCCTTTTTACGACATGGACGGTCGACGCTTGACGCGTCTCCGAAGCGGAGTGTTCGTGGTAGACTTTTCCCTGGCCCGGAGTGATTTGGTTCCCAATTTGTGGGAAGCCTACAGTGCCCTTTTTACGACATGGACGGTCGACGCCCTGACCCGGAGCGATTTGGTTCTCGATTTGTAGGAAGCCTGCACTGCCCTTTTTACGACATGGACGGTCGACGCCCTGACCCGGAGCGATTTGGTTCCCGATTTGTGGGAAGACTGCACCTCCCTTTTTACGACATGGACGGTCGACGCTTAACGTGTCTCCGAGGTGGAGTGTCCGTGGTAGACTTTTCCCTGGCCCGGAGCAATTTGGTTCCGGATTTGTGGGAAGCCTGCATTGCTCTTTTTACGACATGGACGGTCGACGCTCTATTTGACTTGCTCTGCTTCTTGCAGTGTTAGGGGTGATCTTGACTTGCTCCGCTTCTTGCGGTGTCGAGATTGGATTCTGACTTGCTCTGCTTTCTGCGGTGTCGGAGTTGAAGTTGACTTGTTGATTATGATTTGGGTTGACATCAGCATTGCTACACTGGAATATGGTACCAGGAGCGAATCATCATCTATCATGAGAGGATTTGGGGATTTGGTTTTTTGGGTCGGCATCTGCATTGCTGCACTGGAGTAGTGCCAGGAGCAGCTCATCATTTGCCCCGGGAGGATTTGGGAATTGGTTTTTGTTTGGCATCTGCATTGCTGCACTGGAATAATGCCAGGAGCAACTCATCATTTTCCCCGGGAGGATTTAGAAATTGGTGGCTTAGGAGACAGGTTTAAATCCCTATCACCTAAGGCTTTTCAATTTTATGGGCCGTAAATGTCCCATAAAAGCATTTTCTCCCTACGAGTCATGTTCAGTTGTTAAAACTGCACTTTTAATATGACATTTTTCCTACTATTTCTATATAAAAAAAGGTGTTTATTATAATATATGACACATATGAGGGTTTATCTGTAAAAATACTATTTTCATGTGTTTATATATTATAATTAACATTATGAAGGAAAAAGTAAGTATATAATATCCATGTAACATTTGGCCCATTTAAATATGCTTACCTTATTAAAATCCTTTGACCAATTCTTAATGGTTAAGTTAATATCTCCATAAAACAAACTAATATTATTTGTTGAGATATTGTGCATAATTTTCAGGACTGAAATCAAGAAAATCAAAGTTAACAAGAACAAACCTGCCTAAATAGGAAAGTAAACTGAAGAAATCAATTCTGGCAGAAACGTAGAAAAGATTTTCAGTTTCCAGATATTCAAAAGATCACCATGTGTCATCAAGATGAAGCCCCAGAAAAACAAACCAAAGATCCTACCATAAGGCCGCCGAACCGCGGCCAAACCCACCTATTGGCCGCTGTTCCACCATGGATTTGAGGCGTTGAGATATGGGATTTTGATGGTTAGGATCCTAACAACTAGTTTCCATATTAGGAAACTAGGGTTTTAGCTCTGGGACTATAAATAAGGACCGAGAGCCTCTTGGAAAATCATGAAGCTGAAGAGATCACGAAGTCCACGACAGGCTCACGCATTCAGGCTGATCATCAACGGTTCATCTACCTCCTTAGAAGAGATCGAGAAGCAAAACTAGCATTTTGTAATCATTTTCTAAGGGAACAAAGTGTAAATGAATTTTGTTGATTAATAATGTTAGTTGTTTTCTTATTCTATCTCTTTGTAGTTTTTAATATGATTTCTTTCTCCATCTCTTCTTCTCCCAACACGCGCGAGCAATTCTTCGCTTGTTAGGGTTCATGGGATTAGGGTAGGTTAATGGATGATGAAAATCCTTAAACTCTTTTTAAGTCCTATAAAGTTTATAAACTTTATCAAAAGAATAGCTAACATCCTAATTGGGCGCGCTATCAATTCATTGATAATCGCGACCACGATTAGAGATTAGATTACCTATTGTTTTGGTAAAGGCTAGATATGAACGGAGTTCCATGTCAAGATAGGGGTTAAGAGTGGGAACCATTTTCCCTCCAGAAACCCTAATTTACATGCATCACTGTCGTTCCAGTTTTAAATCTATTAAAGGATAAAAAGAGTAATCTTTAATTAATCATCCATAACTACTAAATCCTAATGAACCCTACAAGCCCCCTTTTAATATTAAACTTACATCCGTAATTAATCTAGATCTATATTTTGCATCTGTGTTTAACGTAGATTTATAACTATTTCCACTATTCTTTATTCCTCTATTCTTTCTCTTTCTCAACACGCCTAAAGTAAGAATAAAATATTCAACGTTTCCCAGAGGACGACCCGTACTCATCTCGGTCTAGCTACATGCGACACCGTTATTGATTGCGGTTAACTACTATACAAAAATCTAGATCAATCAAATGGTGTCGTTGCCGGGAATACGTGCGTAATTTTTTATTCTTACTATTTGTGTTGAATTCTTATTCGATCTATATCATAATTAAAACAAAACTGCAAATTGTTTATTTAACGATTTGTGTGTGAATTTTGCAAGGAGATCTGGAGTCACAAACTTGAGGAAACAGAGAGCCAGAGACATTCATCAAGGTCCAGAAGAGTACAGGAGGCCACGTAGCAAAATTCTACACCTGATCCATCTTTCTTGCGGCGGAACCGCGGCGGAAGGAGCTTATTGGCTGCGGAAGCGGGGCTGATTTGAGGGATTAGTGGTCGTAACTTCTCTGGTAAATTTCTCAACTTTTTTTTCTCTCCTCAGAAATCCAATAAAATATCTTTTCTGCAGGATTCTTTGCAAAATATTGCTGCTCAAAAATCTTTTTGCAAAGTTTTGTAATTGGTTTGATTATTCATATTTTAATACGGATTTTTAAGGGGCAAAGACCAAATTCAGATTAGGTAGGGATTTTATCACCTTTCCTAAGCCCCACAAATCACAAAACAAGCATCTGCATCAACCCTACATTAATTTAAAATATATCTAGACCAAGACTCTAAGCACTGTCGCGCTCAATAAGGACAGAGGAAGGTCGTGGGTAATCTATCGCTTATCCGTATTACTTTTGTGGTGTCTAGGAAAGTGTGTCTAGGTAAGTGGTTACTTAATTAGGCCCGCTATTTTCGGTGATTCGTATAGCGGATACCTCCCACTTACCTGGGATTTACCTGGCCACAAGAGTAGTAAAGAGGTTGTAGAGGATTGATCATGTGGCTTGTCTTTTGGAAGTCTAGGAGCGGTCTAGAGACTTGACCTAGGTAACCTCAGTTTCAGGGTTGTTTATGCATTTTTTGTGTGATTATTCTAAGTCCGACACACTTTTTCAAAAACAAACCAATTTTAAATAACACACACGCTGCCACTTGTGCTAAAACCGTTTAGTGCATGCTTGGCTGTATACGGGATTCTAGTGCCCGTCTTGTCCGCATTCCTGCTATCGACTCCGAAGTCGGTGCTTCTTCATTTTCTTTTTCCCCACCACCCACCACATCGACCGAGATGGAAGGTACTCCATCAAATTATAATACCACGCTGCCACCGCCCGTAGGTGAGCAGAATCCACCGCGCATCTCTCTCCAAGAGAGATGTTATCCTATCCGTGGTCCACTTCCTACTTGTCTATCTATTCCATCAGCTAACGGGGATAATTTTGAAATTAAACCCCACTACATCAATCTTTTACCAAAATATCATGGTCTCGAGTCTGAAGACGCATATGTCTTTATTACCAAATTTGAAAATGTATGCGCTATGATGGTACTTCACAGCTTTCTGTGGATGCTATGAGATTACGTTTTCTCCCATTCACTTTGTGCGATATAGCCGAGAAGTGGCTTTATATCACAGCCGCACATTCTATTTCAAACTGGGGGGAATTCGTCACAGCTTTCCTAAAGAAATTCTACCCTAATCATAAGACAGCTCGAGTCCGTAGTGAAATAAATAAATTTACCCAGCTTCCCAATGAACCATTTTCGAAGTGTTTTGAACGCTTCAAGGATCTGTTGGTTCAATGTCCTCATCACGGAATCCCTAGATGGGATCTATGCAGAATCGTATATAAGAGCATTAATCCTACAACAAAACAGATACTTGAATCCATGTGTCAAGGCACCTTCATGACTAAAGATGATGGTGAAGCCTGGAGATTTTTAGAAGATTTCGCTGAAAAATCTTTACAGTGGGAGAGTGTAAACCAACCATCGTCTAGGGGTGGTATTCACCAATCTGATGTTTCCATAAAAGTTAGAGCTGAAATGGAAGCAATGCAAAAGAAACTCGAAGCTATAGAACATAAATTTTTAGTAGCCTCCCTAAATCAGATGACACTCCCTAAAACTATCTGTGGATCCTGTTCTGATCCATCACATCTTACGGAAGAATGTCCTTTGAATTCTTCATTTCAAGGTCAAGAGCATACCAATGTTGCTTTTCAACAAAGACCTAGAAACGATCCGTATTTTTCCACTAATAATCAGGGTTGGAGGAATCACCCTAACTTTGTTTGGAACCAACAACAAACTTAAAACACGGTTCCAAACCAAAATAACTTTCAAAGGGTCCCTCCACCACAACAACAACCACTACAATTGAGTCAGCACCCCTATCAATCACAAAACTTTCAAAATCCGGTCAACACTTCTGCACCGTATAACAATTCTTTACAATTGACTGGTACTGATAACTCCTCTTCACTCGAACAAACCATGAATTTTCTTCTAACAAAATTCATGCAATTTTCGGCTGAGATGAAGTCTTCCGTCGATGACATAAAAAAGAACTCTGCCTTCCAAGGTGAGAGTATTAAATCGATGGAAGCATAAATTGCACAATAAAAAGCCGAAATAAGTGCTAGAGAGAGGGGGAAACTTCCAGCATGACCTGTACCGAATCCTGGCTACTCACATCATGTGAATGTTATTACCACATTGAGATCTAGAAGAGTGCTGAATAACCGAGTGGGTGAACAAGTTGATGATGATACCAATGATATCCCGGCTTCTACTTCGTCCCCTAATTCTTCTAGTCTCCCACCTTCATCCGAGCCTATTCTCCGTTTTCCACAGGGCTCGAACCCTCATCCCACTTCCACAAATCTATCTAAAACGATCCCCACTCCAATTCTAGGATCCATTCCATCCCCACAATCCTCTCCAATTTTGAACCCAACCCTTATTGGTAAAGCATCTTATCCAAATAGTTTAAGGGGCAACAGACCAAGTCCACAAATGGAGAAGATTGTGGAAATTTTTAAGCAAGTTAACATAAACATTCCTCTCCTAGATTCTATTCAACAAGTTCCGTCTTATGCGAAAATCCTAAAGGATTTGTGCACTAGGAAGAGAAAAGTTCAAGTACCTAAAAAAGCTTTCCTTGCGAACAATGTGAGCACTGCTTTTACACAATAACTACCCAAGAAACGAAAGGACCCCGGAAGTCCTACAATTTCTATTTCTATTAGGGGTAAAAATATCAATCGTGCTCTACTCGATTTAGATGTTAGTGTTAACTTACTTCCGTATTCTATTTATGAGCAATTAGGGATCAAAGAGTT
Organism: Agapanthus africanus; assembly: GCA_030015575.1. Taxonomy (NCBI): domain Eukaryota; kingdom Viridiplantae; phylum Streptophyta; class Magnoliopsida; order Asparagales; family Amaryllidaceae; genus Agapanthus; species Agapanthus africanus. The sequence continues at coordinate 175,925,054 of CM057339.1, read as the reverse complement.
AAAACCGGCGCATTGCACTCTTCAGATGGCTGATCGATCTATCACCCAACCTAGGGGTGAGCTAGAGGATGTGTTAATCAAAGTCGGGGAATTTATATTTCCTGTGGACTTTATCGTTATAAATACACAACCTGTAGCGAACCCACGAAACCAAATTCCGATGATTTTAGGTCGACATTTTCTTGCAACTTCCAACGCAATAATCAATTGTAGAAACGGCTCTATGAACCTATCCTTAGGAAAGATGTCAATTGAGCTTAACATTTATAAGTTGGGAAGTGAACCTCCGAACCCTATGCTCATGTGTGTTCTGCCGAAACAATAGATTCCGACAGCAGCGAAATTGAAGAGCTTCACGATACTGATCTCGACTCCGCTATTACGTTGTTGTCCGGGCCAACAGCTAACGCTAAATGTGAACCTTTTATGGAGTCAGAGTATCATCCCGTTCTTTCTGATGAGATTATTATTCGGGATATCGATGAAAGCTTCGAGAAAATCTTCGTTGATGAACTCGCATTCTTAGAAGACATGGGCGTTGTGATTAATCAACCCCAACCCAAAGAAATTGAACCGCCACACCTTCTTCTTATCAAGAATGAGAATGCGAGTAATCTATCATCATTATTTTGTCTCTACAAATCGAGACGTAAACATTTTCCATTACACTTCTTATCTCCTCCCCATTTCTTCACGTCAATTGGCGACATGTTCTTCCACCAACCTTGGTGCTTCATCGATAAAATTTTTGAATGGTTGGTTTTGACTTTTGGTCTTTGCAAGGCTTAACTTTGACCAATAACTTTTACCTTTCCCAATAATTTTAAATGCTTAATACTATTTTACTTAAGTTTGGGGGGGGAATATTTTGGCTCTTGAAAAGAAAATTTTTACAAAATGGTGAGCCAAAAATATGTTTGGGTGAGGATTTTCACTTTAAATTTTTGTTGACCCCGTTAATAAACTTTCCTCCCAAGTCTACAGGTTTTTGAGATTTAAAAGAAACAACAGTGAGGACACTGCTGCAAACAGGTTTGGGGGAGATTTGTGCTTATTTACGTATTACTTTGCATTATACTATATATAAGCACACAAAAAAAATTGATAATAAAAGTTTCAAAGTGAAAATTAACATATGAAAGATAGGAATAGTTTAAGAAAAGCAAGAAAATTAGATGTTTTCTTAAATGAAACTAGTAATAAGTAGTTATGAGTTGTTGTCCTAAGGGTTAGTAAGATGAAGGAAATACCAATCTGAGAATAAAAATAAGTCTGAAAAATAGTCCACATTCTAGAAGCCAAACATTTGAACGTTGATACCCTACTATATGCACTTACACACATCTTGAAACTTGGGATAGTAGAGAATACCTTGAAATGCTCTTGTCTAAAAACCTTAGTTTGAAGGAAAATAAATAAAATAAAATATAAAAATAAAAGTACAAGCGGTGAAGAAAAGAATGAACACTGGTTTTGTAATTACCAAGGCAGCTTAAAAAAATATAGCGAGGGTGCTTTATCACCTAGTTGTTAGTGTATATGCCCTAGAGGCCATTACTGTATCATACTAGTTTGTATATTACTTGATGGAAGCTTGGGATATTCACAGTTGTATATACAATCTTGCTCGAAATGGTAGTATGCTACTTGGTTTGTCTCTGCTTTAATATGTGCATGTGTTTCTTTTAGCATATTGCAGATATACATATTGGTAGAGCCCTTAGGATCTTTGCTTAATTACCAGCGTTGTGATGGCGCTCGCACTCGTGGGAGCTGGGTGATCTATAAGCACATCCTTATACAGGTCCCTAGTCGTTGGACTATCGAGACAAGGCATCGATACTCTTGAGTAGACTAGCGTATGCGCTTCTCATCCCAGTGTGGGAGACGGTCTGTCCCACAGCCGTCAGTACGTCGTACTTGAGATAGTATGCGGGTGCTCGTTGGGTTACGAGTACACTGGACAGGACTCGTCGGGGACTGTTGGTTGGTATTATACCTATCGTCAGTTATCAGTTCCCAGGTGACATGAGTACTGCTTAGTCCGCTGACTTGACACTGTCACTTCACCTCGAGTGTGTTCCCACTGCACTTTGATTACTACCCTACCACGGCTCAAAGGAGTCATGCAAACAGGTAGTTTTTGGGTGCAGTCCCGAAGCACTTGGAGGCAGTGACGGTTAGACAGGATTCGTCTCTCCCGGTATTGGGGGTTGACATCGCGCTGTGTCCAGGAGAGCCATTACACGAGTAGTCCCTGGCCAGGGCAAGCGAGATATACTGGTAGGTTTCCAGTGTTATCTCAGGGTGTTCTGGGCTACACTCCGACACGACTTGTACCGCTATTAGGGGGCTGACGTTCACCGCCCCCTAGGCCCGCCATGCGATGTATCAGACGAATAGACCGGACTGTACGGAGATTGTCACATACAGGCTCAGTAAGAGTTCAGATGGGGTTCACCTCGTCAGTCTTCTTATCGACATCTACCTGGGGACCGTTACGTACAGCTAGTGCCGCTTGTGGTCTGTGGTTAAACCCACTGCCAGCGTAGTGTCGAGTCTTTAGAGTCCCACACAGAGAGCTATTCGCCTTTAGGCAAAATGAGTAGAGGTCGCATGGTTTTGCGACAGGGTTCGTTCACATCCACGCACTTGTGCACGTTTGCTGTCCGGACAGTTTATACTAGCGGGCTTTGGTTTAAGCCGGATCCTAGTATATGATTTGAGATTGGTTTTTCTCATTGTATTCGTGTTCCTCGGATCACGAATACGGGTGCGTATGCACAGTTGCTTGAGACAGAGGGAGAGGACCTTGATTAGGGTTAATGGCTATTGTCATTTTATTAACCCTAATGCTTATGTGTGTATTATTGTTAATTGATAATTAGTTTAATAATTGTGCATGGTTATGGTTGTTGACCATTTGACCTCATTGACTTGTTGACCTAGGTTGACACTTTGACCATCATCATTTCTTTTGGAAGATGCTTTTTGATCCTTGCAAATTGAAATGATAATGGTCATGTCATGATTAACCATAACAATTATCTAGCTAATTATTTAATTAAAATAATATACACATATTAGTGAGAATGGTTCATTTTTATTTCACATTCTATCATATCTTTTCTCTCTCTTGTTCTTCCTCTCCCTCAAGCTCTCTCCCTCTCATGTGTTGAGAAACACTTGAGCTTGAGAAAAACCCTCTCTTGATCTTCTCTACTCTCATCTAGGGTTAAAGGACTAGCACTTCTTGAACCCTAGTTACTTCTAGCTTGGAGTTGAAGCCAAAGGTTGAGGCTTTCGGGTGGATATTTCTTCAGCGTGAGAAGACGAGCAAGGTGACCTCCTTCCACCACTCCAAGGAGCAAGAAGAGAAGGACTTAGAGCCCAAGGTATAACCTTTCTAGCACTTAGCTAGTTTCTAGTTAGCTTTAGCTTGTTTTTGTTTAGCAAAGATCCTTACAAGTCTAGTCCATGTTGCCTAAGCTCATAAAAATCCGATTTTTATTCCGTTTTCCGCCTCCCCGCAAGCACCGGGGTGGGCAACGTGGACTTACAGTGGTATCAGAGCCTAACTAAACATAAACTAGCTAGGTAGTGAAGTGTGTCGAAGTTCGAAACGGAAAAATCGAAAAACCGAGTTTCAAAAACCCTAAGTTTCTGTTAAAAAGTTTTCTGGTCAAAACAAAATTTGTTATACTCCAAAAATCATCTCAGGGTTTTGTCAAGAAAGCCACCAAAAACGAGCCAGTGACTCGACTAAAGAGCCGCGGTTCCGCGGCAATAGCAAGCTATTGCCGCGCAACCGCGGCCGTCTTGGTGAGTCACTGGGTCGATTTTGGTGCAGTGTATTTCTGGCTTGGTTTTGTGATTTTTAAGATGGTTTATATGTGCCCAGATTTTCCAGAATAGAAATTTATTTTTGGGGGCCTATAAATCCGTATTTTTTTTCGAACTTCAATACACTTTGACTATAAAGGTTCTATCTGTGATGTTTGGATGTATTGAACGTCGGCTAATCGCTATATGTCGATTAGTCGAGGTTATACATATCTGTGATCTGTGATTGATACTGGTTTGTGTATATGAATGGGTTGGATTGTCGCGGGTGAATAGCCGGGGTGGATGTGAGATGAGTGTTTCTTTTCTTTCATTCATTGTAATATGTAAATTGATGTAATATTATTATTTGTTTGGCCGCACAACCGGGTCGGGGTTGTAGCCGTCATTGTATAATTCTTTTTACTGTTTTTGCTCCTAGGATAGACCCATGGAAGGGGTGCACAAACTATCGCGTATCTCGAAGTGCTGAGTGGCCTACTCACGGTGGTGAGGGAGGTTGCTTCGCTTCGGGTACTTGGCGGGTAGTTTGCCGCACCCGTAGGGATCTTGGGTGGGGTATTGGCTATTCACCGCGACCGTGTAATCCGCTTTTCGTTGCAGGCTCGAACGGATTGCGGATTCCTAGTATATCCAATGTATTCATCTGTGATCTGTAATGTCTATCATTGCTATATATATATATATATGATAACTATTTAGGCGTTGCTTATGTTTTACAGCCGCGCTAGCCCAGCCCCCGCTCTGTCGTTAGTTAAGTAACCTAACGGGTGATGACGGGGCCCCGTGGCGAATGCGAATGGCATAAGCGTACATCATATTTTGGTTGTTTTCTGCAATGGTAGGATTAAATGATGGGACGCATTAAAAGAACTAATGCAAGAAAATAAACCAAGTAAAAGTCGATTGGAACACTTTGAAAACCACTCGGTTCTTTTCAAAACTAAACTTTTAAAACGCGGAGCTTAAACCACTCCTTTTAAAAGCTATCTCGTTCCATCGATTAGATCAAGTTCACTACGTTCACGGTTTCGCCAAAACCATTCGTAGCCCTCCGTCATTCCACATGAATGGTCAAAAAGTATTCAAGCTATGTATTTTGGCCAAAGTCAAGGCATAGTGATTGGTAGCTATTGGGTATTCATGTGCAGCATAGATAGATGCGTTGGTTTGGGACAGTCGTGCTGCCATTTTGGCCAAAGTCAAGGGTAGGTACGGGTGGGTCCAAATTAACCAGGAGAATGATGGGTAGAACTTGACATGTGACTTATGATATTTTGGCCAAAGTCAAGGTCATAAGAGCATGGGGCAAAAATCCACATCGGGAGTTTCATAAGTACTGAAACTTGCTAGTGTTGCATACCATTTGGAGTGTGATGATTCTGGTAGGATTCCTTCGGTTTTATCACGCGATGATATTTGGATCCCGATCCTACTGTGAGTATATGCTACTCCTCGGGAAAACTCTTACTTAACGATCAATGCTATAAACCTAGTAGGTGTCTAGAAAGGTGTTAGCGGGGCTATGCCCACAGAGAAAAGAGGTTACTTAATTAAGGAACTTCGCGAAAGCGTTGGAAAACCTCCCTCGAAGTACCGATACTGGCATGGCTGAACGGTTAAGCAAGTATTGTACGGTGAGAGTGATCCTGACTAATCCTTTCTTTACGGTTTGAGAAGGGATTCGAGAGACAGTGGGAGCCATCCAGTTTAGACAAATTAAAAACCACTCTAAACTTGCAAGAGCATCATGCTAAAGTGTTTCTTTTCTCTCTCCTAATTGCAGCGACCATTCAACATGACCGGACTTAAGTTATTACTAGATAAAAACATATTGACAGGGCCAAACTACAAAGATTGGCTCAGGAATGTCAAGATGGCAATCACTTAAGACAAGTTGGGGTATGTCCTTACCACCAAAGCTCTCCCTGTCCCAGGTCCCACCTCCAGCGTCGCGGATAAGGAAATCCGTAAGACATGGGAGATAGATTGCGCGAAGGCCAAATGCCTCGTATTAGCCTTGATGGACAACGAACATCAGAGGAGGCATGAGAATATGGACCTGGAGTCCATATTTCTTCATACAAAAGAACTGTATGGAGAGCAGTCTCGTATCGCAAGATACGAAGTGTCGAAGAAGTTATTTTCGGCAAGGTTGGCCGTCGGATCATCGGTAGCGGAACACGTGCTTAAGATGATTGGCTACATTGAGGAGCTCGCGGACCTTGGGACCACGTTGGAGAATGACCTCTATACTGATTTGATTCTCCAGTCCCTTCCTTCCATTTACGCCCAATTTATTCTGAACTTCAACATGCAAGGAAAGGAGGTTGAACTTTCCGAACTTCTGAACATGTTGAGGAGTGCTAAGGGCACCCTACAGAAAGGTAGAGAGACATCCACTTTGTTTGTAGGAGGATCTTCCTCTTCTAGATCCAGGGCGAAAGCCAAGGTAAGAAGAAGAAAGCCCCCGCCAAACCAAGAGGCGGTGTCAGTAAAGTGGATACGAAGGGAAAAGGAAAAGCAACAAAGATAGCGGGAAAGCTGGTGGGGAAGGAAGAATGCTTCTATTGTCATAAAAGTGGTCACTGGAAACAGGATTGCAAGGCTTGGAAAGCCAGAACACAGGATTTGAAGCGAGTTGCAGCTTCAGCTTCAGGTGTGTATGTTATTGAAAACTGTCTATCAATAAACTCTACGTCCTGGGTATTGGATACCGGATCAGGTTCTCATATCTGTAATTCTTTGCAGGCGTTGAGAAAGCGTAGAGTTTTGAAGGCAGGTGACATGACCCTCAGAGTTGCAAACGGTGCTAGCATGGATGCTGAGGCCGTGGGGGACTATCACCTGGGATTGTCGGATGGACATTTTTTGGTTTTGCGTAGTTGTTATTATGTACCAAATGCAACCTGTAATATCATTTCTGTATCTTTATTATCTAAAGAAGGTTATGAATTTGCATTTGTAAGTAATGTAGTGAACATTCACCTTAATCAAGCTTTGATTGGGTCAGGTACATTGAACAATGGTATATACGTGTTAAACCAACCACAGATTTTCAATGTCCAGAATACACACAAAAGAAAGTCTCCAGAAATCAATAAAACTTTCTTATGCCATTGTAGACTGGGTCACAGCAATGAGAGAAGGTTGACTAAGTTACATGCAGAAGGATATTTGGATTCGTTCGAATATCAATCGTATGCAACTTGTCAATCCTGTCTCAAGGGAAAGATGACAAAGACTCCGTTCACTGGACACGGAGTAAGAGCGAGCGAGCTCTTGGGACTCGTACACAGCAACGTGTGCGGTCCAATGTCTACACATGCACGAAGCGGTTATTCTTACTTCATTACTTTTACGGATGACTTTTCAAGGTACGGTTATGTCTTCTTAATGAAACATAAGTCCGAGGCTTTTGAAAAATTCCAGGAATATAAGAATGAAGTGGAAAAACAAACAGGCAAAAGTATCAAGACACTGAGATCTGATCGAGGTGGTGAATACTTGAGTGCCGAGTTCCTGGGTTACTTAAAAGAGAATGGAATTCTCTCTCAGCTTACTCCTCCATACACTCCGCAACATAACAGTGTATCGGAGAGACGGAACCGAACCCTATTGGATATGGTACGGTCCATGATGAGTAACGCTGAGTTGCCGCGATCGTTCTGGGGATATGCGCTAGAATCAGCTGCATACCTTTTGAACCGAGTTCCAACTAAGACTGTGCCTACTACACCATATCAGATGTGGTGTGGGAAGAAACCCTATCTTAATCATATTAAGACATGGGGATGTCCAGCTTTTGTAAAAAAGCAGCATGCGGACAAGCTCGAGGCACGCTCAGTACAGTGCAAGTTTGTGGGATATCCAAAGAACTCCAAGGGATATTGCTTCTATTGCGAAGAGGAACAAAAAGTCCTTGTTTCTCGTCATGCCCACTTTCTAGAACACCAGTTCATAGAAAAAGAATTAAGTGGGAGCGCAATAGAACTGGAAGAAATTCCAGAACCACAAGCTATTACTGAAAGCTTAGTAGAACCAGAGGGTTCGAAAGATCAAGACATTCCCACGCCACTCCGCAGGAGTAGTAGGCAGTCTCATCCGCCCGAGAGATACTACGGTTTTCTCATTGACGGGGATAGAGAGGATTGCATCATAGATTGTGATGAGCCTACTAGCTTCCAGCAAGCCATTCAGAGCGTCGACTTGGTAAAATGGCTGGATGCAATGCGGACCGAAATGGAGTCCATGTACACCAACAAAGTATGGACATTGGACATTGCTCCAGACGGGGTAAAACCCGTAGGATGCAAGTGGATCTTCAAAAGGAAGATTGGTGTAGATGGACAGGTTGAAACCTATAAAGCTAGACTGGTAGCAAAGGGTTTTCGTCAGCGACCTGGTTTGGACAATGACGAAACCTTTTCTCCAGTAGCTATGCTGAAATCCATTTGGATCCTTCTTGCCATTGCTGCCTTCCACGATTATGAGATTTGGCAGATGGACGTAAAGACGGCTTTTCTAAATGGACATTTAGAGGAGTGTGTCTATATGGATCAGCCAGAGGGTTTCATTCAGAGTGGGAGCAGCGGAAAGGTGTGCAAGTTGCTTAAGTCCATTTATGGACTAAAGCAGGCATCGCGGAGTTGGAACATCTGTTTTGATGAGACGGTCAAGGGATTTGGCTTTATCAAAAATCCAGATGAACCATGCATTCATTGTAGATTTGTAGCGAGAACTGTAGTATTCCTCGTTTTATACGTGGATGACATTCTCTTAATAGGAAATGACATTCCTATGCTACAATCTGTCAAGGGGTTCTTGTCACACAGGCTCTCCATGAAAGACCTGGGTGATGCCTCATACATTCTGGGTATCCGGATCTACCATGATAGATCCAAGAGGATATTAGGACTTTCGCAGTCCAGGTACATCGACGCCATACTGAAGAGATTCAGTATGGAAGATTCCAAGCGCGGTAATTTACCGGCTTGTCATGGGATCGCCCTCTCCAAAGAGATGTCTCCCAAGAATGATTTGGAGTGGGATCGCATGTCTATTATACCCTACGCTTCTGCGGTAGGCTCTATAATGTATGCGATGTTGTGTACCAGATCGGATGTGGCTTATGCACTGAGTGTGGTAAGCAGGTATCAGTCAAACCCAGGGGAGAAACATTGGATAGCAGTAAAGAACATTCTCAAGTACCTAAGAAGGACTAAGGAGATGTTCTTGGTGTATGGCGGAAAAGACCTCCAGATTGAGGCCTTTGCTGACTCCAGCTTCCAGAGTGACAAGGATGATTCCAAGTCCATGTCGGGTTTTGTCTTTACCCTCAATGGAGGGGCGGTGTGTTGGAAGAGCTCCAAACAGGAAACCGTTGCTGACTCGACGATGGAAGCGGAATACATCGCTGCATCTGATGCCGCAAAAGAAGCTGTCTGGATGAGGAAGTTCTTGAGAGAAGTTCAGGTGGTTCCGTCCATTGTTGACCCAATACCTCTGTATTGCGACAACAACGGGGCTATAGCTTTAGCGAAGGAACCCAGATCCCATCAGAAATCCAGACACATCTTAAGGCGGTATCACCTGATCAGGGAGATCGTAGATCGCCAGGAGATCGAGGTCCGGAGAGTTGCATCAAAAGATAACACTGCAGATCCATTCACCAAGGCCTTGCCCCAGACTCAGTTCGAGCGGCTGATCGAGATGATAGGTCTTCGATACGCCAGTACATGGCCTTAGTGCAAGTGGGAGATTGTTAGTGTATATGCCCTAGAGGCCATTAATGTATCATACTAGTTTGTATATTACTTGATGGAAGCTTGGGATATTCACAGTTGTATATACAATCTTGCTCGAAATGGTAGTATGCTACTTGGTTTGTCTCTGCTTTAATATGTGCATGTGTTTCTTTTAGCATATTGCAGATATACATATTGGTAGAGCCCTTAGGATCTTTGCTTGATTACCAGCATTGTGATGGCGCTCGCACTCGTGGGAGCTGGGTGATCTATAAGCACATCCTTATACAGGTCCCTAGTTGTTGGACTATCGAGACAGGGCATCGATACTCCGGAGTAGACTAGCGTATGCGCTTCTCATCCCAGTATGGGAGACGGTCTGTCCCACAGCCGTCAGTACGTCGTACTTGAGATAGTATGCGGGTGCTCGTTGGGTTACGAGTACACTGGACAGGACTCGTCGGGGACTGTTGGTTGGTATTATACCTATCGTCAGTTATCAGTTTCCAGGTGACATGAGTACAGCTTAGTCCGCTGACTTGACACTGTCACTTCGCCGCGAGTGTGTTCCCACTGCACTTTGATTACTACCCTACCACGGCTCAAAGGAGTCGTGCAAACAGGTAGTTTTTGGGTGCAGTCCCGAAGCACTTGGAGGCAGTGACGGTTAGACAGGATTCGTCTCTCCCGGTACTGGGGGTTGACATCGCGCTGTGTCCAGGAGAGCCATTACACGAGTAGTCCCTGGCCAGGGCAAGCGAGATATACTGGTAAGTTTCCAGTGTTATCTCAGGGTGTTCTGGGCTACACTCCGACACGACTTGTACCGCTATTAGGGGACTGACGTTCACCGCCCCCCTAGGCCCGCCATGCGATGTATCAGACGAACAGACCGGACTGTACGGAGATTGTCACATACAGGCTCAGTAGGAGTTCAGATGGGGTTCATCTCGTCAGTCTTCTTATCGACATCTACCTGGGGACCGTTACGTACAGCTAGTGCCGCTTGCGGTCTGTGGTTAAACCCACTGCCAGCGTAGTGTCGAGTCTTTAGAGTCCCACACAGAGAGCTATTCGCCTTTAGGCAAAATGAGTAGAGGTCGCATGGTTTTGCGACAGGGTTCGTTCACATCCGCGCACTTGTGCACGTTTGTTGTCCGGACAGTTTATACTAGCGGGCTTTGGTTTAAGCCGGATCCTAGTATATGATTTGAGATTGGTTTTTCTCATTGTATTCGTGTTCCTCGGATCACGAATGCGAGTGCGTATGCACAGTTGCTTAAGACAGAGGGAGAGGACCTTGATTAGGGTTAATGGCTATTGTCATTTTATTAACCCTAATGCTTATGTGTGTATTATTGTTAATTGATAATTAGTTTAATAATTGTGCATGGTTATGGTTGTTGACCATTTGACCTCATTGACTTGTTGACCTAGGTTGATACTTTGACCATCATCATTTCTTTTGGAAGATGCTTTTTGATCCTTGCAAATTGAAATGATAATGGTCATGTCATGATTAACCATGACAATTATCTAGCTAATTATTTAATTAAAATAATATACACATATTAGTGAGAATGGTTCATTTTTATTTCACATTCTATCATATCTTTTCTCTCTCTTGTTCTTCCTCTCCCTCAAGCTCTCTCCCTCTCATGTGTTGAGAAACACTTGAGCTTGAGAAAAAACCTCTCTTGATCTTCTCTACTCTCATCTAGGGTTGAAGGACTAGCACTTCTTGAACCCTAGTTACTTCTAGCTTGGAGTTGAAGCCAAAGGTTGAGGCTTTCGGGTGGATCTTTCTTCGGCATGAGAAGACGAGCAAGGTGACCTCCTTCCACCACTCCAAGGAGCAAGGAGAGAAGGACTTAGAGCCCAAGGTATAACCTTTCTAGCACTTAGCTAGTTTCTAGTTAGCTTTAGCTTGTTTTTGTTTAGCAAAGATCCTTACAAGTCTAGTCCATGTTGCCTAAGCTCATAAAAATCCGATTTTTATTCCGTTTTCCGCCTCCCCGCAAGCACCGGGGTGGGCAACGTGGACTTACACTAGTGCCTTAGACCAACTGGTTTGGGAGCCACTGCTAAGTCTTAGGTGTTGGAAGACGAGAAATTACACCTTAATACGCAAGCACATTTTGTAATCGGTCGGTTAGTATCTCAAGAAGTATTAACGGTCGCATGAAGGATGTGTGAGCAATTTCATAAAAAATTCACCGACTAAAAAAAAATACTTTAGAAAACGGACAAGAGTATGATAGCTTGAATTGAATTCTCTAAGTGTAGGGATGTCTTTTACATACACGTAGTGGTATATTATCAATATTTGGATGAAAGATAGGGAGGAAAACTAAAGGCGATGTTTTATTGAGGGATGATGTGATTTCTATCTTTTCACGACCATTAAGATAGGGTTCATAGCAACTGAAAAAATGGTGTAGTTGAAAAACTCTTATTTTCAAGTTCTTTCTTTTATAGTTCTTATCTTTATATGTAACTTTTACCATCTTTCTTTTATTATAGGATTTTATGGGTGTAATCCGCTGAAAACCCTCAGGAGACAACACTCCTACTACTAGGGACACCTAGGGGTTTAACGGCTTGTTGCGCGTGCTCAGTGCAATCGTGTTGCCTACGAAAGTGTGCTACTTAGTTCTTCTTCTCCTTCTCTTGAATAACTAGTTTGCTCGGGACGATCAAAGTTAAGTTTGGGGGTATTTGTTCAGTTGTTAAAACTGCACTTTTAATATAACATTTTTCCTACTATTTCTATATAAAAATGTGTTTATTATAATATATGACACATATGAGGGTTTATCTGTAAAAATACTTTTTTCATATGTTTATATATTATAATTAACATTATGAAGGAAAAAGTAAGCATATAATATCCATGTAACATTTGGCCCATTTAAATATGCTTACCTTATTAAAAGCCTTTGACTAATTCTTAATGGTTAACTTAATATCTCCATAAAACAAACTAATATTATTTGTTGAGTTATTGTGCAGAATTTTCAGGACTGAAATCAAGGAAATCAAAGTTAACAAGAACAAACCTGCCTAAATAGGAAAGTAAACTGAAGAAATCAATTCTGGCAGAAACGTAGAAAAGATTTTCAGTTTCCAGATATTCAAAAGATCACCACGTGTCATCAAGATGAAGCCCCAGAAAAACAAACCAAAGATCCCACCATAAGGCCGCGGAACCGCGGCCAAACCCACCTATTGGCCGCAATTCCGCCGCGGATTTGAGGAGTTGAGATATGGGATTTTGGTGGTTAGGATCCTAACAACTAGTTTCCATATTAGGAAACTAGGGTTTTAGCTCTGGGACTATAAATAAGGACCGAGAGCCTCTTGGAAAATCATCAAGCTGAAGAGATCATGAAGTCCACGACAGGCTCACGCATTCAGGCTGATTATCAACGGTTCATCTACCTCCTTAGAAGAGATCGAGAAGCAAAACTAGCATTTTGTAATCATTTTCTAAGGGAATAAGTGTAAATGAATTTTGTTGATTAATAAAGATAGTTGTTTTCTTATTCTATCTCTTTGTAGTTTTTAATATGATTTATCTCTCCATTTCTTCTTCTCCCAACATGCGCGAGTAATTCTTCGCTTGTTAGGGTTCATGGGATTAGGGTAGGTTAATGGATGATGAAGATCCTTAAACTCTTTTTAAGTCCTATAAAGTTTATAAACTTTATCAAAAGAATAGTTAATATCCTAATTGGGCGCGCTATTAATTCATTGATAATCGCGACCACGATTAGAGATTAGATTAACTATTGTTTTGGTAAAGGCTAGATATGAACGGAGTTCCATATCGAGATAGGGGTTAAGAGTGGGAACCCTTTTCCTTCCAGAAACCCTAATCTACATGCATCACTGTCGTTCTAGTTTTAAATCTATTAAAGAATAAAAAGAGTAATTTTTAATTAATCATCCATAACTACTAAATCCCAATGAACCTTACAAGCCCTCTTTTAATATTAAACTTACATCCGTAGTTAATCTAGATCTATATTTTGCATCTGTGTTTAACGTAGATCTAGAAACTATTTCCACTATTCTTTATTCCTCTATTCTTCCTCTTTCTCAACACGCCTAAAGTAAGAATAAAATATTCAACGTTTCCCAGAGGACGACCCGTACTCATCTCGGTCTAGCTACATGCGACACCGTTATTGATTGTGGTTAACTACTACACATAAATCTAGATCAATCAAGTCGAAAGGATCCCGTAGGTGTATTTTCTCCTCAGGAGGCGTGGGGACTCCTAAGTGTGTTGCTCCTTTGTGAGTCGTAAGGATCTCACGCGGGAATTTTCTCCTCAAAAAGTCGAGAGGACTTTGTGAGTACATTTCATCTCTTTTTCATGAGTTTGCGCCCTTTCGGGTTTTCACAAACTCGCCGGCAGTCCTGTTGTTTTTACTCACGGAGCCCTTTCGGGTTTTCATCCGTGCCTATTTTGCTTATGGACATACCTTTTTTTTTGAATCTTCACCACCGGTGGGACTTTGAATGCGGTCTCACCGGCAGGACTTGGGAGGGATTGAGATCGTTTTACGCCCGTGGATTGTATACGGATTTGCAGGATGTATGATCCAGACCGTGGGATCGGAAAATTTTTGGGACTTTGTTGGCGTCTGCATCGCTGCACTGGAATATGGTCCCAGGAGCGACTCATCATTCGCCATTGAGGTATAGGATTTGGAATTTGGTTGGCGTCTGCATCGCTGCACTAGAATATGGTACCAGGAGCGACTCATCATTCGCCGTTGGGGTATGGGATTTGGAATTTGGTTGGCGTCTGTATCGCTGCACTGAAATATGGTAACAGGAGCGACTCACATTCGCCATTTGGGGATTGGGGAGCGATGGCTTAGGAGACAGGTTTAGATCCCTATCACCTAAGCCTTTTCAATTTTATGAGCTGTAAGGGTCCCATAAAAGCATTTTCTCCCTACGGGTCGTAAGGATCCCGTAAGCGCATTTTCTCCTTAGGAGTCGTGAGGACTCCTAAGTGTGTTTTTCTTTTGTGAGTCGTAAGGATCCTACGAAGATTTGTTCTCCTCATGTATCGTGAGAATACATGAGTGGGGCTTCCCAATGGACCATAATTCCATCAGCGGAGACCGGCCGCTGGACTGGTGATTGCGGTGGGGCATAAGTGTGATGAGAATTATTTGAGCCCGTGGATTGTATACGGTAGTCAATTTGGGGACTAACCGTAGGGCCGTGAGAATTTTGGGAGATTGGATTTTGGTTGGCGTCTGCATCGCTGCACTGGAATATGGTACTAGGAGCGACTCATCGCCGCTGTTTTGTTTTTGTTTTTTTGTTTTTGTTGTTTGTTTTTTTTGTCTTACCGCGATTGCTCTATCATTTCATCTTTTATTCACGGTCGCCCTATCATTTCGGCTTTATTTTTCATCTTTATTTTACTCGCTGATTTTTATTGCGAGTTGCCCCATCATTTCGGCTTTCTATTTATTTATTTATTTATTTATTTACACATTCCTTTTTTTACATCCCCGGTTTAACGACTTAGAGGTCGATTGTTCCCAGTTTAATGACGGGGTGGTCCTCTTTGCTTATCCCAGCTCCTTAAATTTTGATCTTGGCGGAGCTGTGTTGATGACCGTAGCTCTGTGGCTTGCCGATACATCCGAGGACTGTGAGGTTTTTCCCAGCTTGTATTGGTCCTCTGCCCAATCTTTGAAAACACAGCAGTCTTCAATGGTATGACTCACCACCCTATGGTATAGGCAGTATACGGGATTGCCGGTCATATTCATTTCATGTGGCCTCTTCGGAATAGGCAATTGCAGACCGTTGTTCAAGACTTCCTCGAATATATTGCGGACCTCATCCCTCCTAGGAGTACACCTTCTTCTTTCTCTCCATTAGAGTAGGTGCCCTTACTGATGCTGGTCCTTGAAGCCGATCAGTCTTTTGTTCGCCCTTTTTAGATAATGGCACATGTCTGAGAGGATTAGGTTCCCGAAGGGCTTTGGTCTCCATTTGTACGAAATCGGCGGTCGTAGCTTGACTGTTTACTAACACGCCTTTAGACAGTTCTATTTCTCCCGTCTTGTATTGCCTTTCGATCCAATCTTTAAAGACGAAGCAGTCCTCAAAGGCATGACTTACTACTCTGTGATAGGGGCAATATTTTGGGTCGTCGGTCATATTCGTTTCTTGCGGTCTCTTTGATTCTGGCAGTTGTAGACCGTTTCTTAGGGTGTCCTTGAATATCTTGTGGACTTTATCCCTTTTGAAGGAATAAACCTTACACGGTTTCTCTTTCAGAGGCGACTCCCCTTCGGTGTATGTATCGGAAGGACTGGAGGTTGATCGCGGTCGTTTTTCGCGAAGGCGTTCCGCTCTTAGGATGAAGGGGGTATCAGTTGGCTGCCTCCGGGTATCAATCCCTGGCTCATGAACCAAAATTTGATTCTGCTGTAATTGCGATCGGGCGACTTGGGTCGCGAGATCTGCCGCGACGTTTACCAATTCGTCGACCTTAGACTGTACCTTGGCTAACTTCTCGTCCCTGTCTTGAAGCTGCCTCTGAAGCCATCGGGATAATGCTTGTTCTGTAGTTCCGGTTATGACAACCGGGTCATCCTTATTGCCTGAGCACAATTCCGCAGGAACCCCAGGCTCTTTTGGCTCATCGGCCTAAGCGAACTCTTCATCATTTAGACCGAGTCGACGTTGGGTAGCGTCCACTATATCATCACCATGGCCGTGAAGCATAGGAGGGTTCGTTTTTTCATGTCCGGCCATGTAGACATGGTGGACCACATATCCAGCCGTCTCTTCATCTTTGGCTGGGTAACCCCGTTCTTGGAGCCTCATGAAGCTCAGCCTAGCATGAGCCCTAGCCCTTTTATTGGCTCTGTATCTGAGCCTTTTCTGCCTTAGTTTCTCGATTTTGAGGGCTTGGCGGGCTTCTGCTCTTCGGGAAGCCATCGTGATCCGATTAGCGGGGAGCTTAGAGAAGACACCCGATCGAGCAGTTGTTAGGGGCACCGCCGGAGCTTGCTCGAGACGCTTTGTTGATTTGTTAGTGTTGATGGCCTTTCCCCTAGCTGGGGTCAAGGAAAGTCGTTCAAACACCGACTTGTGTTCGAGTTGGGGCGCCTTCGAGACCACCACATTTGGCCTCTTGCCTTTCGAGACCGGTTTGTCTGTCACCGAGGCTTGAGGAGCTGGGATGGCGTTAGCTGACACGAACAGAATAGAGCCAAATGGTAGCGGCAGCTCTTCCCATTGTCGCCCGAGACTAGCCGGAAGGACTGTCCTAGCGTCCATCTTCATCGTGTAGAAGATGGGAGCTGAGTTCATCTTCGGAGACATTGTTGAAAGGTGATTGCTTGAAAATCCTACATGAAAGAGCATTATTTTAGTATAAATATAGATATGTATATTGATTGAGTTCGCATGAACGTTTAACCCGAAATATGGGAGGAGAGATAAGTCCCACCGGGCGTCCCAGAATCTGTAAGTGTTGTTCGTTACCCCATTGAGATGGGAATGCGCGCGCGCTTGTCAGGCGCATTGCAGATTCTCCCTGCCTAGGGTAGGCTGGGGTTTATTGATTGCGGGGATCCAAATTTCCGGCAGCCGCGGACTAAGCTGCCGTTAATTACCCCTCGCCTTTGGAGCGAGGGAACCTCCGATTAACGGGTCAAACAGGTCATGCGAACTCAACGTGTCGTGTTGTTTTTTGAAGGGGTTTTGGACATGTCGGGGGCCCCGCAGAGTTTTTTACGGGGGTCCCGCTACCCGGAAAGCGGGCTGGGGGTCAAGGGGGCTAGCAGCCCTCTTACGGGGTGTGGGGCAACGCCCCGGCCCAAATTTTTTTTGAGAGGGACAGTGCTGTAGAGTATGTGTGTGTGTGTGTGTGTGTGTGTTTGTATATATGTATATAAATATATAAGGGAAAGGGCATCCAAAGGATGCGTGGGGGGCCAGCGCCTCGCGTGTCTAACACGCGAGCGCTGGGCACTTGGGCGCTGGCGCACCACGTGCCCGGCACGTAGGCACAGGGAGCATGAGCGCTAGGCGCTCGAGCGCTAGCTCACCACGCGCCCGGCACGTGGGCGCTGGGCGCTTGAGAGCAAGGCACGCGAGCGCTAGCGCGCCACGTGCACGGTATGTGGGCGCTAGGCGCTTGAGCGCCAGGTGCTCGAACGCTAGCGCGCCATATGTCCGGCACGTGGGAGCTGGGCGCTTGAGCGCAAGGCGCTCGAGCGCTAGCGCACCACGTGCCCGGCACGTGAGCGTTGAGCGCTTGAGCGCTCGGGCGCCATCGAGGAAAATGGGGCTTTTAGTCCCGGAAATGGGATTTAAAATCCCAAAAAAGAATTTAGAGTAGAGTTAAACTGTAACACCCGAGCCCAATACTACTATTTTCTATTATTGGTTGAGCATTAGATATTACTCATTTCATTTATCTTACTTGTTTGGGGCTTACTGTAAAATTTTATCTGGCTAAGTCATTCTGCATATAACAAATTTTAGCACCTAAAATAAAATTGAAAATATTCATCTTGGCCTACTTGACACCCTTAGCCTCGTGGTAGCGTCTGTGCATTGTGTTCTCGTCCCGTTCAGTGAAACGGGCGAGTTTGGATGGCTACGTGCACGTGCGTGTGTCCGTTTTGGGAGTATGCTTTTTTAATCATAAAACATTTCATTTTAAAATTTGGAACCCGCTTAAAATCCTATTATTTGAATTTCGAATTTTTGGACCCAACCCAGGCGCAATTTGGAAAAGTTTCATTTGGCGCCAAAATCCTAAATTTTAATATTATTAAAACCTTCGCATATATTTTTTCTAACTAATCTGATATCTTACTGTTCATTACCTATCTTTTAAATCTTTAAGTTAACCATATAATATTTTTATAATCTTTTATATCCTTCTCAATTTATTCTCTCAGCCAATCGCAACCTCTCCTTTAACCCCGTGGGCCCCACTTTCTCTCTCTCCACTTTTTCTCTCTCTCTCATATATCCTCTCGTACTTCTCTTTATCATTCTTTCTCTTCTTCCTTCATGTCTCATTTCTCATTTTTTTTACTGTTCTTTTGTTGCCGGAATTCCGTCGTGCCGGTGACGCTTCTCGACGTTCCAGCAAGGTACCCCGACCCGTGTGGTTCCTTTGTTCGTCGTTTGGGTTCATTCCGTGAACCGTGCGCCCGTCGCGAGTTTTCTCCGCCGACGGTTAACGTTCCGTTTTCCCGATTCGCGACCCATCAAGGCAAGTTAATCTTGCTACATGCTATATAATTCATTTTATACCTATTTAAATAAATATCATACCTATAGTTTAAATCTAGTGCCTCATGTTTAATTTTATAACGTTTCGATGTTCCGTTGGCATCCGTTTATATCATATTAAATCTAGATAATGAAAACTTATCTTGTGACATACTAGATTACATTATACTGCAACCATATCATTTAAAATATATATCGTCGTAATATTTATTATTATTATCTTTAATTAGTTTATAATCTTCATTTTATAATGTTATACATTTGAAAATCTTACAGTTTACACATGAAACGTCGTTGGAAAATCGGATATGACAAATCTGAAATTTACTATACACCTTATCTTATAAAATTCATTATAAATCATAGAAAAATCATTAGTATACGTTCTTTAGTTCGTTACGAAGCTAACTCAGAATACTATAAATGTATGAAATATTTACTTGCAAAATAAATTGTTTAAATAACGTAAAATGAAAATGAAAATGTCTCCAAACTGCTGTCCAGGGAAATTCCAGCAGCAAACTTTCAATTTCGAATATTCATAACTTTTTGTAGGGACAACCTGAGATGCTTATACTTATAAAACTGAAAACTTTATTCAATTATCTTCGTTTTGGTATAAGACACGTCCCTTTTGGAGAACGTTTGTCATTTTTAAGCTATTTTACAAATTATGGTGACGCTGAATTTCTGAACGGAACTTTCTTGTGTTGGTTAATGAATACCACTTTTATAGTTATTAATCGCTTTGAATATGCTATCCATATTAATATTTATATCACATATTGCTTAGTTGTACATCCCACGTTTCCATTTTATAGTTTTATAACTTTTCGGATACCCGTTTGCATCCATCGCATTTAAGATACATATAATTGCATCCATAGATCACAGTACTACATAATAATGTGATATTAACACTCAATGTTTAATAAATTGCATCCTAATTAATATTGGAATTATAAATGTAACCCTAATCGATAACTGTGCATCCATATCCTTGAAATTATATCTATTTGCATATCATATTACATGTTCCAGTTTATTGTTCTGATAGTACTCATGCTTGTTTATTTATACACATGTTTATGATAGTTTGATTATGAGCACCCACATGACATCTTGTGCTTCCTGACATGACCTGTTACACTTCCTACTTGACATGACATGGTACCGTACACTCTTGACATGACATGACACCTTTATACATTACCTGGCTTGACCTGATGTACCATGACCCGACCTGTTACCTGATCTCGTGCCTAATGCCAACAAACCTGACATGTTGTCCTCATGGACCATTCCTGTTGTCTATCCAGACAAAACTTGCTGTTACCTGATCCTGTGTTGGCATTAGTTCTTGATTACTGAATACCTGACCTGACACATATAACTTGGGGGTATGGGGAAATCAAAAGTGTAAACTAAAGTGTAAATTAAAAGGGTATTCCTTGATCCGTGGTCCCGGGGGGTAACGGGACAGAGCCATTCGTGACTCTTACATTTTCCTGATCCGTGGTCCCGGGGGGCAACGGGACAGAACCACTATTGGTTCACATATTCCTGATCCGTGGTCCCGGGGGGTAACGGGACATATCCTTTGAGTTACATGGAGGATTACTCAAATTGATTTCAAAGACTTTAGAATAGAAAACCTGATAGAATAGTTTAGTTTACCCACTGCACGCTACCCTGTACTGGAATGATTCATATTATTGTTATTCTTGCTGTATTCATGTTTATATTATATTGCCTGCTATACTGTTCATATTATATTACTTGATGACATGACGCGCTGACGTCTGGGTTTTGCATGGCCCAGATTCTTTACCACTGTCGCTGTCCGAGCAGGAGTACTTCAGCCAGCAGGTTGAGCTGTGAGTTCAGTAGTAGTTAGTTTTATTTCCTGCATTTATTTCCTGATGTGAGCCCGCATTATGGGACACACTTTTCAGTTATTTGTATTGGATCATTTGCTTCCGCATTTATTTATTATTGACTCCTGTTATTCTGGATTATGGACATGTTTTAGATAGTTTCATCTTGTTCTTGATATCTCTACAGACGTAATTTGACTGTGGATGGATACTTCCTACCCACATGTAGCATGGTTGGCTATGTCACTTGCCCAATCTAGCGCACTCTGGGAAGCGGGGCGTGACATGGTTCTTTTGGTATCAGAGCCAGGTTATAGTCGGGTCGATTCTTTTATAGTTGGGTATTGTACCCAATACACGAATCAGAATACCCGTGTTTAGGAAACATGTCCTGCCACCTTGACCGTTTTACCATTCTTGAATCACATTCTTCCTGATTATATCTTTTACGATGTGCAAACTTCCTTTGCATATCGATTCGAAAACCTGATTCCTTGTTATCTCTAGGACTTAGGTGACTTGGATGGAGTTATGTAATTGTGGCTATGATACCGCGGCATAGTTACAATGCGGTACTCTATTTAAGTATCTTGGAGTTCTAGCCTTGACCTTTATTTTGAATCTATCATCATGCTAATGTTGGGTGTTTTGTTATGGCCGATAAGAATTTGAAGACGTACCAGAGGCGTGTGGACGAAGCCGCCATGCTTGGAGTGATAAGAGGAATGCTGGAGAATCAAAAGAGACAGACTGAGCTGATCCAGCAATAGCAGATTCGTTTCAGGAAGGTTTGCAGATCGTTCAGCAGTCTGTAAACAACGCTGGAGCTAAACCAGTTAACCGAGTAGGGACCGTGGCAGATTTCAGACGTTTGGGGTCCGTCTACATTCACTGGTTTGGAGGAGCCGTTGTCAGCCGAGTAGTGGCTAGTTGACACGGAGAATTTACTGATTGCGGCACAGATTCCAGTTGACAAAAGAGTTGATGTGGTGCGCATTCAGCTAGTGGATTACGCCCGAGAGTGGTGGCTTGTGGAAGAGACCCGCTTGCCCAAGCCGATCAGTTGGGCGGAGTTTTCTAAGAGTTTCCTGGAGAAGTGCTTCCCGCGGACTACACGGGAGGAAATGGAAGAGAAATTTATTGGGCTGAGGCAGAATGGAGCACCCGTGGACGTGCATGCAGCAGAGTGGACGAGACTCAGCAGTCTCGCTGGACCTTTAGTCGCCAACGATGCAGACAGGGCAGGAAGGTCCATGCACAGATTGGATGTGGACATCCAAAGGCAGACCGTCTCCCTGGGTTTGACCACTTTCTCACAGGTTCTTACGGCAGCTCGAGAACAGTAGAGCATATCGAGAAAATTAGGAGTTCACAGCAGATAGCAGTTGCGGTAAGGAAGCAGTTCTGTCGGGCCAGTCGAGTTTAGGGCTAGGCCGACAAACAATATTCTTGCAGCAATGGAAGTTGATGGTGGTGAAGAGTCGGCGGTTGTTCGTGATTATATGGACGTATTTGAAGATATACCGGGTTTACCACCGAAGCGAGACGTGGAGTTCGCAATTGACCTTATTCCTGGTGCAGCGCCAGTATCTAAAGCGTATTATCCAATGGCACCAGTAGAGTTGGAAGAAATAAAGAAACAGGTTGCTGAATTGCTTGAAAAGGGTTGGATTCGAAGCAGTAACTCGCCTTGGGGAGCTCCAGTTCTTCTAGTAAAGAAGAAGGATGGCACAAGAAGGATGTGCATCGACTATCGAGAATTAAACCGGGTGGCTATCAAGAACAAGTACCCGATCTCTCACATTGGAGAACTTTTTGAGCAGCTTAGTGGCGCGAGGGTATTCTCGAAGCTGGATTTACGATCCGGATATCATCAGGTCCGAGTGAAAACAGAAGATATTTGCAAGATGGCGCTCCGAACTCGGTATGGACATTACGAGTACTTAGTGATGCCCTTCGTAGTAACGAATGCGTCGGCAGTATTCATGGACTTGATGAACCGAATCTTTTCACCGTTCTTGGATCAGTTCATTGTGGTATTCATTGACGATATTCTGGTTTACTCGAAGAGTTTTGAAGAGCATGCTGAGCATTTGAAGATCGCACTGCAGACGTTGAGACAGGAGAAATTGTATGCGAAAATGAGTAAGTGCGAATTTTGGCTGGAGGAAGTAAGGTTTTTGGGGCATGTTGTGTCTGGCGATGGCATTACCGTCGATCCAGAAAAGATTGCAGCAGTTCGAGATTGGCCTATTCCAAAGAATGTTGCTGAGATAAGAAGTTTCCTTGGATTAGCCGGATACTACAGGAGATTTGTGGAGAACTTTGCTCGTCTGGCAGAGCCGTTGACCAAGCTTAAGCGCAAGGAGGTACCTTTTGTATGGACGGATAATTGTGCGCTAGCTTTTGAGACGTTGAAGCAGAAGTTGATAACCGCCCCTATCCTGACCGTACCAGACAATTCCGGAGGACTGGTGATTCACAGCGACGCATCTGGGAAAGGATTGGGATGTGTTTTGATGCAGCATGGGAAGGTCGTAGCATACGCATCAAGACAACTGAAGACCCATGAGAAGAATTATCCAACTCATGACTTGGAGCTTGCGGCTGTGATCTTCGCTTTGAATATTTGGAGACACTACCTTTTGTGTGAGAGAGTTGAAGTTTTTACAGATCACAAGAGTCTGAAGTATGTGTTCACTCAGAAGGAGTTGAATATGAGGCAGCGTAGATGGTTGGAGCTGATGGCCGACTACGACCTTGATCTTAAATACCATCCGGGAAAGGTTAACGTCGTGCCGGATGCGCTTAGTCGGTTACCAGCAATTCAGGTGTTAACTACGCAGAGGGAGATTATTGCAGATTTTCGAAGATTTGACTTGGAAGTTGTGTTACCGCGTTCTACGGGACAGTTGATGCAATTGCAAGTACAGTCGTCTTTAATTGAGAAAATTAAAGCAGCACAATCGCAGGATCCTAGACTGCAAAAGTTTCGAGAGCAGGTTGAAGCCGGACTATGAACAGATTTACCGGTCCACGAAGATGGTTCGTTGAGGTATGGTAGCCGTTTGTGTGTGCCAAAGGGGGATGTTCGTGAAGAGCTTATGAAGGAGGCACACAGTTCAGCTTATTCTATACATCCAGGAGGTACAAAGATGTACCGAGATATTCGACAGCATTTCTGGTGGGAAGGCATGAAACGTGAGATTGCTCGCTTCGTGGCTAAGTGCTTGGTATGTCAGCAAGTCAAGGCTGAACACCAAAGGGTTGCTGGTTTGTTGCAACCACTTCCAATTCCTCAGTGGAAGTGGGAACATATAACCATGGATTTCGTGACGGCTTTACCGCGAAGTCCAAAGGGCAGCAATGCAGTATGGGTGATTGTCGATCGATTGACCAAGGCAGCTCACTTTATTCCTTTCCGGGTTGGTCAATCAACGGAGACTTTGGCAGAGTGGTACATGCAGGAGGTTGTAAGATTGCATGGCGTACCGGTGAGCATCGTGTCCGATCGGGACACTCGGTTCTTATCACACTTCTGGAGGAGTTTACAGGAAAGTTTGGGGACTCGATTGAAGTTTAGCACAGCTTATCATCCTCAAACTGATGGTCAGTTGGAGAGAACGATCCAAACTCTTGAAGACATGTTGAGAGCATGCATGTTAGACTTCAAGGGTTCATAGGAGGATCACCTACACTTGGTGGTGTTTTCTTACAACAATAGTTTCCAAGCAACTATCCAGATGGCTCTGTTTGAGACTTTGTATTGTCGTAAGTGTCGTTCACCTGTTTGTTGGGATGATGTTGGTGAACGAAGATTATTGGGACCAGATTTGGTAGTGCAGACAGTTGAGAAGGTTAACACTATCAGAAAGCATATGAAGGCAGCTCAAGATAGACAGAAGAGTTGGGCTGACACGTCAAGAAGACCTCTAGAGTTCGCCGTGGGTGATTTGGTATTCTTGAAGCTATCACCGACTAGAGGGGTGATTCGTTTTGGGAGTCGAGGAAAGCTTAGTCCTCGATTCATTGGACCCTTCGAGATATTGGAGCGCACTGGAGAGGTAGCGTACCGTTTGGTGTTACCGCAGTCCTTGGCAGATGTGCACGATGTGTTTCACGTATCTCAACTACGAAGGTATGTTCGAGATGAAACACACGTCTTGGATCATTCGGAGTTAACAGTACGGGAAGACCTGACTTTTGAGGAGCGACCGGTTGAAATCATGGATCGAAGGGAAAAGGTTCTTAAGAACAAGGTTATCCCCCTTATGCTAGTTTCTTGGGGTAATTGATCGCATGGAGAGTCCACGTGGGAGCGAGAAGACGAGATCCGACAGAAGTTTCCTCACCTTTTCCTGTAGTTTTCTATCTTGTATTCTTGGAATTTCGAGGACGAAATTCTTTTGTAGTTGGGTATAATGTAACACCCGAGCCCAATACTACTATTTTCTATTATTGATTGAGCATTAGATATTACTCATTTCATTTATCTTGCTTGTTTGGGTCTTACTGTAAAATTTTATCTGGCTAAGTCATTCTGCATATAACAAATTTTAGCACCTAAAATAAAATTGAAAATATTCATCTTGGCCTACTTGACACCCTTAACCTCGTGGTAGCGTCCGTGCATTGTGTTCTCGTCCCGTTCAGTGAAACGGGCGAGTTTGGATGGCTACGTGCACGTGCGTGTGTCCGTTTTGGGAGTATGCTTTTTTAATCATAAAACATTTCATTTTAAAATTTGGAACCCGTTTAAAATCCTATTATTTGAATTTCGAATTTTTGGAACCAACCCGGGCGAAATTTGGAAAAGTTTCATTTGGCGCCAAAATCCCAAATTTTAATATTATTAAAACCTTCGCATATATTTTTTCTAACTAATCTGATATCTTACTGTTCATTACCTATCTTTTAAATCTTTAAGTTAACCATATAATATTTTTACAATCTTTTATATCCTTCTCAATTTATTCTCTCAGCCAATCGCAACCTCTCCTTTAACCCCGTGGGCCCCACTTTCTCTCTCTCCACTTTTTCTCTCTCTCTCATATATCCTCTCGTACTTCACTTTATCATTCTTTCTCTTCTTCCTTCATGTCTCGTTTCTCATTTTTTTTAACTGTTCTTTTGTTGCCAGAATTCCGTCGTGCCGGTGACGCTTCTCGACGTTCCAGCGAGGTACCCCGACCCGTGTGGTTCCTTTGTTCGTCGTTTGGGTTCATTCCGTGAACCGTGCGCCCGTCGCGAGTTTTTCCCGCCGACGGTTAACGTTCCGTTTTCCCGATTCGCAACCCATCAAGGCAAGTTAATCTTGCTACATGCTATATAATTCATTTTATATCTATTTAAATAAATATCATACCTATAGTTTAAATCTAGTGTCTCATGTTTAATTTTATAACGTTTCGATGTTCCGTTGGCATCCGTTTATATCATATTAAATCTAGATCATGAAAACTTATCTTTTGACATACTAGATTACATTATACTGCAACCATATCATTTAAAATATATATCGTCGTAATATTTATTATTATTATCTTTAATTAGTTTATAATCTTCATTTTATAATGTTATACATTTGAAAATCTTATAGTTTACACATGAAACGTCGTTGGAAAATCGGATATGACAAATCTGAAATTTACTGTACACATTATCTTATAAAATTCATTATAAATCATAGAAAAATCATTAGTATACGTTCTTTAGTTCGTTACGAAGATAACTCGGAATACTATAAATGTATGAAATATTTACTTGCAAAATAAATTGTTTAAATAACGTAAAATGAAAATGAAAATGTCTCCAAACTGCTGTCCAGGGAAATTCCAGCAGCAAACTTTCAACTTCGAATATTCATAACTTTTTGTAGGGACAACCTGAGATGCTTATACTTATAAAACTGAAAACCTTATTGAATTATCTTCGTTTTGGTTTAAGACACGTCCCTTTTGGAGAACGTTTGTTATTTTTAAGCTATTTTACAAATTAGGGTGACGCTGAATTTCTGAACGGAACTTTCTTGTGTTGTTTAATCAATACCACTTTTATAGTTATTAATCGCTTTGAATATGCTATCCATATTAATATTTTTATCACATATTGCTTAGTTGTACATCCCACGTTTCCATTTTATAGTTTTATAACTTTTCGGATACCCGTTTGCATCCATCGCATTTAAGATACATATAATTGCATCCATAGATCACAGTACTACATAATAATGTGATATTAACACTCCATGTTTAATAAATTGCATCCTAATTAATATTGGAACTATAAATGTAACCCTAATCGATAACTATGCATCCATATCCTTGAAATTATATCTATTTGCATATCATATTACATGTTCCAGTTTATTGTTCTGATAGTACTCATGTTTGTTTATTTATACACATGTTTATGATAGTTTGATTATGAGCACCCACATGACATCTTGTGCTTCCTGACATGACCTGTTACACTTCCTACTTGACATGACATGGTACCGTACACTCTTGACATGACATGACACCTTTATACATTACCTGGCTTGACCTGATGTACCATGACCCGACCTGTTACCTGATCTCGTGCCTAATGCCAACAAACCTGACATGTTGTCCTCATGGACCATTCCTGTTGTCTATCCAGACAAAACCTGCTGTTACATGATCCTGTGTTGGCATTAGTTCTTGATTACTGAATACCTGACCTGACACATATAACTTGGGGGTATGGGGAAATCAAAAGTGTAAACTAAAGTGTAACTTAAAAGGGTATTACTTGATCCGTGGTCCCGGGGGGTAACGGGACAGAGCCATTCGTGACTCTTACATTTTCCTGATCCGTGGTCCCGGGGGGCAATGGGACAGAACCACTATTGGTTCATATATTCCTGATCCGTGGTCCCGGGGGGTAACGGGACATATCCTTTGAGTTACATGGAGGATTACTCAAATTGATTTCAAAGACTTTAGAATAGAAAACCTGATAGAACAGTTTAGTTTACCCACTGCACGCTACCCTGTACTGGTATGATTCATATTATTGTTATTCTTGCTGTATTCATGTTTATATTATATTGCCTGCTATACTGTCCATATTATATTACTTGATGACATGACGCGCTGACGTCTGTGTTTTGCATGGCCCAGATTCTTTACCACTGTCGCTGTCCGAGCAGGAGTACTTCAGCCAGCAGGTTGAGCTGTGAGTTCAGTAGTAGTTAGTTTTATTTCCTGCATTTATTTCCTGATGTGAGCCCGCATTATGGGACACACTTTTCAGTTATTTGTATTGGATCATTTGCTTCCGCATTTATTTATTATTGACTCCTGTTATTCTGGATTATGGACATGTTTTAGATAGTTTCATCTTGTTCTTGATATCTCTACAGCCGTAATGTGACTGTGGATGGATACTTCTTACCCACAGGTAGCATGGTTGGCTATGTCACTTGCCCA
Source organism: Agapanthus africanus (assembly GCA_030015575.1). Taxonomy (NCBI): domain Eukaryota; kingdom Viridiplantae; phylum Streptophyta; class Magnoliopsida; order Asparagales; family Amaryllidaceae; genus Agapanthus; species Agapanthus africanus. The sequence continues at coordinate 175,896,833 of CM057339.1, read as the reverse complement.
ATCTAGCGCACTCTGGGAAGCGGGGCGTGACATGGTTCTTTTGGTATCAGAGCCAGGTTATAGTCGGGTCGATTCTTTTATAGTTGGGTATTGTACCCAATACACGAATCAGAATACCCGTGTTTAGGAAACATGTCCTGCCACCTTGACCGTTTTACCATTCTTGAATCACATTCTTCCTGATTATATCTTTTACGATGTGCAAACTTCCTTTGCATATCGATTCGAAAACCTGATTCCTTGTTATCTCTAGGACTTAGGTGACTTGGATGGAGTTATGTAATTGTGGCTATGATACCGCGGCATAGTTACAATGCGGTACTCTATTTAAGTATCTTGGAGTTCTAGCCTTGGCCTTTATTTTGAATCTATCATCATGCTAATGTTGGGTGTTTTGTTATGGCCGATAAGAATTTGAAGACGTACCAGAGGCGTGTGGATGAAGCCGCCATGCTTGGAGTGATAAGAGGAATGCTGGAGAATCAAAAGAGACAGACTGAGCTGATCCAGCAATAGCAGATTCGTTTCAGGAAGGTTTGCAGATCGTTCAGCAGTCTGTAAACAACGCTGGAGCTAAACCAGTTAACCGAGTAGGGACCGTGGCAGATTTCAGATGTTTGGGGTCCATCTACATTCACTGGTTTGGAGGAGCCGTTGTCCGCCGAGCAGTGGCTAGTTGACACGGAGAATTTACTGATTGCGGCACAGATTCCAGTTGACAAAAGAGTTGATGTGGTGCGCATTCAGCTAGTGGATTACGCCCGAGAGTGGTGGCTTGTGGAAGAGACCCGCTTGCCCAAGCCGATCAGTTGGGCGGAGTTTTCTAAGAGTTTCCTGGAGAAGTGCTTCCCGCGGACTACACGGGAGGAAATGGAAGAGAAATTTATTGGGCTGAGGCAGAATGGAGCACCCGTGGACGTGCATGCAGCAGAGTGGACGAGACTCAGCAGTCTCGCTGGACCTTTAGTCGCCAACGATGCAGACAGGGCAGGAAGGTCCATGCGCAGATTGGATGTGGACATCCAAAGGCAGACCGTCTCCCTGGGTTTGACCACTTTCTCACAGGTTCTTACGGCAGCTTGAGAACAGTAGAGCATATTGGGAAAATTAGGAGTTCACAGCAGACAGCAGTTGCGGTAAGGAAGCAGTTCTGTCGGGCCAGTCAAATTTAGGGCTAGGCCGACAAACAATATTCTTGCAGTAATGGAAGTTGATAGTGGTGAAGAGCCGGCGGTTGTTCGCGATTATATGGACGTATTTGAAGATATACCGGGTTTACCACCGAAGCGAGACGTGGAGTTCGCAATTGACCTTATTCCTGGTGCAGCGCCAGTATCTAAAGCGTATTATCCAATGGCGCCAGTAGAGTTCGAAGAAGTAAAGAAACATGTTGCTGAATTGCTTGAAAATGGTTGGATTCGAAGCAGTAACTCGCCTTGGGGAGCTCCAGTTCTTCTAGTAAAGAAGAAGGATGGCACAAGAAGGATGTGCATCGACTATCGAGAATTAAACCGGGTGGCTATCAAGAACAAGTACCCGATCTCTCACATTGGAGAACTTTTTGAGCAGCTTAATGGCGCGAGGATATTCTCGAAGCTGGATTTACGATCCGGATATCATCAGGTCCGAGTGAAAACAGAAGATATTTGAAAGATGGCGTTCCGAACTCGGTATGGACATTACGAGTACTTAGTGATGCCCTTCGTAGTAACGAATGCGTCGGCAGTATTCATGGACTTGATGAACCGAATCTTTTCACCGTTCTTGGATCAGTTCATTGTGGTATTCATTGACGATATTCTGGTTTACTCGAAGAGTTTTGAAGAGCATGCTGAGCATTTGAAGATCGCACTGCAGACGTTGAGACAGGAGAAATTGTATGCGAAAATGAGTAAGTGCGAGTTTTGGCTGGAGGAAGTAAGGTTTTTGGGGCATGTTGTGTCTGGCGATGGCATTGCCGTCGATCCAGAAAAGATTGCAGCAGTTCGAGATTGGCCTATTCCAAAGAATGTTGCTGAGATAAGAAGTTTCCTTGGATTAGCCGGATACTACAGGAGATTTGTGGAGAACTTTGCTCGTCTGGCAGAGCCGTTGACCAAGCTTAAGCGCAAGGAGGTACCTTTTGTATGGACGGATAATTGTGCGCTAGCTTTTGAGACGTTGAAGCAGAAGTTGATAACCGCCCCTATCCTGACCGTACCAGACAATTCCGGAGGACTGGTGATTCACAGCGACACATCTGGGAAAGGATTGGGATGTGTTTTGATGCAGCATGGGAAGGTCGTAGCATACGCATCAAGACAACTGAAGACCCATGAGAAGAATTATCCAACTCATGACTTGGAGCTTGCGGCTGTGATCTTCGCTTTGAAGATTTGGAGACACTACCTTTTGGGTGAGAGAGTTGAAGTTTTTACATATCACAAGAGTCTGAAGTATGTGTTCACTCAGAAGGAGTTGAATATGAGGCAGCGTAGATGGTTGGAGCTGATGGCCGACTACGACCTTGATCTTAAATACCATCCGGGGAAGGTTAACGTCGTGCCGGATGCGCTTAGTCGGTTACCAGCAATTCAGGTGTTAACTACGCAGAAGGAGATTATTGCAGATTTTCGAAGATTTGACTTGGAAGTTGTGCTACCGCGTTCTACGGGACAGTTGATGCAATTGCAAGTACAGTCGTCTTTAATTGAGAAAATTAAAGCAGCACAATCGCAGGATCCTAGACTGCAAAAGTTTCGAGAGCAGGTTGAAGCCGGACTACGAACAGATTTACTGGTCCACGAAGATGGTTCGTTGAGGTATGGTAGCCGTTTGTGTGTGCCAAAGGGGGATGTTCGTGAAGAGCTTATGAAGGAGGCACACAGTTCAGCTTATTCTATACATCCAGGAGGTACAAAGATGTACCGAGATATTCGACAATATTTCTGGTGGGAAGGCATGAAACGGGAGATTGCTCGCTTCGTGGCTAAGTGCTTGGTATGTCAGCAAGTCAAGGCTGAACACCAAAGGGTTGCTGGTTTGTTGCAACCACTTCCGATTCCTCAGTGGAAGTGGGAACATATAACCATGGATTTCGTGACGGCTTTACCGCGAAGTCCAAAGGGCAGCAATGCAGTATGGGTGATTGTCGATCGATTGACCAAGGCAGCTCACTTTATTCCTTTCCGGGTTAGTCAATCAACGGAGACTTTGGCAGAGTGGTACATGCAGGAGATTGTAAGATTGCATGGCGTACCGGTGAGCATCGTGTCCGATCGGGACACTCGGTTCTTATCACACTTCTGGAGGAGTTTACAGGAAAGTTTGGGGACTCGATTGAAGTTTAGCACAGCTTATCATCCTCAAACTGATGGTCAGTTGGAGAGAACGATCCAAACTCTTGAAGACATGTTGAGAGCATGCATGTTGGACTTCAAGGGTTCATGGGAGGATCACCTACACTTGGTGGAGTTTTCTTACAACAATAGTTTCCAAGCAACTATCCAGATGGCTCCGTTTGAGGCTTTGTATGGTCGTAAGTGCCGTTCACCTGTTTGTTGGGATGATGTTGGTGAACGAAGATTATTGGGACCAGATTTGGTAGTGCAGACAGTTGAGAAGGTTAACACTATCAGAAAGCATATGAAGGCAGCTCAAGATAGACAGAAGAGTTGGGCTGACACGTCAGAAGACCTCTAGAGTTCGCCGTGGGTGATTTGGTATTCTTGAAACTATCACCGACTAGAGGGGTGATTCGTTTTGGGAGTCGAGGAAAGCTTAGTCCTCGATTCATTGGACCCTTCGAGATATTGGAGCGCACTGGAGAGGTAGCGTACCGTTTGGCGTTACCGCAGTCCTTGGCAGATGTGCACGATGTGTTTCAAATATCTCAACTACGAAGGTATGTTCGAGATGAAACACACGTCTTGGATCATTCGGAGTTAACAGTATGGGAAGACCTGACTTTTGAGGAGAGACCGGTTGAAATCATGGATCGAAGGGAAAAGGTTCTTAAGAACAAGGTTATCCCCCTTGTGCTAGTTTCTTGGGGTAATTGATCGCATGGAGAGTCCACGTGGGAGCGAGAAGACGAGATCCGACAGAAGTTTCCTCACCTTTTCCTGTAGTTTTCTATCTTGTATTCTTGGAATTTCGAGGACGAAATTCTTTTGTAGTTGGGTATAATGTAACACCCGAGCCCAATACTACAATTTTCTATTATTGGTTGAGCATTAGATATTACTCATTTCATTTATCTTGCTTGTTTGGGTCTTACTGTAAAATTTTATCTGGCTAAGTCATTCTGCATATAACAAATTTTAGCACCTAAAATAAAATTGAAAATATTCATCTTGGCCTACTTGACACCCTTAGCCTCGTGGTAGCGTCCGTGCATTATGTTCTCGTCCCGTTCAGTGAAACGGGCGAGTTTGGATGGCTACGTGCACGTGCGTGTGTCCGTTTTGGGATTATGCTTTTTTAATCATAAAACATTTCATTTTAAAATTTGGAACCCGCTTAAAATCCTATTATTTGAATTTCGAATTTTTGGACCCAACCCGGGCGCAATTTGGAAAAGTTTCATTTGGCGCCAAAATCCCAAATTTTAATATTATTAAAACCTTCGCATATATTTTTTCTAACTAATCTGATATCTTACTGTTCATTACCTATCTTTTAAATCTTTAAGTTAACCATATAATATTTTTACAATCTTTTATATCCTTCTCAATTTATTCTCTCAGCCAATCGCAACCTCTCCTTTAACCCCGTGGGCCCCACTTTCTCTCTCTCCACTTTTTCTCTCTCTCTCATATATCCTCTCGTACTTCTCTTTATCATTCTTTCTCTTCTTCCTTCATGTCTCGTTTCTCATTTTTTTTAACTGTTCTTTTGTTGCCGGAATTCCGTCGTGCCGGTGACGCTTCTCGACGTTCCAGCGAGGTACCCCGACCCGTGTGGTTCCTTTGTTCGTCGTTTGGGTTCATTCCGTGAACCGTGCGCCCATCACGAGTTTTCCCCGCCGACGGTTAACGTTCCGTTTTCCCGATTCGCGACCCATCAAGGCAAGTTAATCTTGCTACATGCTATATAATTCATTTTATACCTATTTAAATAAATATCATACCTATAGTTTAAATCTAGTGCCTCATGTTTAATTTTATAACGTTTCGATGTTCCGTTGGCATCCGTTTATATCATATTAAATCTAGATCATGAAAACTTATCTTTTGACATACTAGATTACATTATACTGCAACCATATCATTTAAAATATATATCGTCGTAATATTTATTATTATTATCTTTAATTAGTTTATAATCTTCATTTTATAATGTTATACATTTGAAAATCTTATAGTTTACACATGAAACGTCGTTGGAAAATCGGATATGACAAATCTGAAATTAACTGTACACCTTATCTTATACAATTCATTATAAATCATAGAAAAATCATTAGTATACGTTCTTTAGTTCGTTACGAAGCTAACTCAGAATACTATAAATTTATGAAATATTTACTTGCAAAATAAATTGTTTAAATAATGTAAAATGAAAATGAAAATGTCTCCAAACTGCTGTCCAGGGAAATTCCAGCAGCAAACTTTCAACTTCGAATATTCATAACTTTTTGTAGGGACAACCTGAGATGCTTATACTTATAAAACTGAAAACCTTATTGAATTATCTTTGTTTTGGTATAAGACACGTCCCTTTTGGAGAACGTTTGTTATTTTTAAGCTATTTTACAAATTAGGGTGACGCTGAATTTCTGAACGGAACTTTCTTGTGTTGGTTAATCAATACCACTTTTATAGTTATTAATCGCTTTGAATATGCTATCCATATTAATATTTATGTCACATATTGCTTAGTTGTACATCCCACGTTTCCATTTTATAGTTTTATAACTTTTCGGATACCCGTTTGCTTCCATCGCATTTAAGATACATATAATTGCATCCATAGATCACAGTACTACATAATAATGTGATATTAACACTCCTTGTTTAATAAATTGCATCCTAATTTATATTGGAACTATAAATGTATCCCTAATCGATAACTGTGCATCCATATCCTTGAAATTATATCTATTTGCATATCATATTACATGTTCCAGTTTATTGTTCTGATAGTACCCATGCTTGTTTATTTATACACATGTTTATGATAGTTTGATTATGAGCACCCACATGACATCTTGTGCTTTCTGACATGACCTGTTACACTTCCTACTTGACATGACATGGTACCGTACACTCTTGACATGACATGACACCTTTATACATTACCTGGCTTGACCTGATGTACCATGACTCGACCTGTTACCTGATCTCGTGCCTAATGCCAACAAACCTGACATGTTGTCCTCATGGACCATTCCTGTTGTCTATCCAGACAAAACCTGCTGTTACCTGATCCTGTGTTGGCATTAGTTCTTGATTACTGAATACCTGACCTGACACATATAACTTGGGGGTATGGGGAAATCAAAAGTGTAAACTAAAGTGTAACTTAAAAGGGTATTGCTTGATCCGTGGTCCCGGGGGGTAACGGGACAGAGCCATTCGTGACTCTTACATTTTCCTGATCCGTGGTCCCGGGGGGCAACGGGACAGAACCACTATTGGTTCACATATTCCTGATCCGTGGTCCCGGGGGGTAACGGGACATATCCTTTGAGTTACATGGAGGATTACTCAAATTGATTTCAAAGACTTTAGAATAGAAAACCTGATAGAACAGTTTAGTTTACCCACTGCACGCTACCCTGTACTGGTATGATTCATATTATTGTTATTCTTGCTGTATTCATGTTTATATTATATTGCCTGCTATACTGTTCATATTATATTACTTGATGACATGACGCGCTGACGTCTGGGTTTTGCATGGCCCAGATTCTTTACCACAGTCGCTGTCCGAGCAGGAGTACTTCAGCCAGCAGGCTGAGCTGTGAGTTCAGTAGTACTTAGTTTTATTTCCTGCATTTATTTCCTGATGTGAGCCCGCATTATGGGACACACTTTTCAGTTATTTGTATTGGATCATTTGCTTCCGCATTTTTTTATTATTGACTCCTGTTATTGTGGATTATGGACATGTTTTAGATAGTTTCATCTTGTTCTTGATATCTCTACAGCCGTAATGTGACTGTGGATGGATACTTCCTACCCACAGATAGCATGGTTGGCTATGTCACTTGCCCAATCTAGCGCACTCTGTGAAGCGGGGCGTGACATAAACTCCTAAGATGTTTTGGAGTTGATAAAAGGGGTTCTTCTTTGGAGCCCTGGGTCTTCCCCAAAATGGGGTTTTCGGAGATGGGCCTCCTTCTTCCTCCTCTGTTGGCAGGATCTTGAAGATCAAGAGATGTGAGATTTTAAAAATCTCTTCTTTTTGAGATCTGATGGAAGATCCAAGCTCCTTTTTATGGGTTTTGTGGTGAAAAACTATTTAGTTTTAGAAAAGGAAGAGTAAAACTCTTGATTTAATTTAAAAGAAAGAGGAAGGTTTAGAACCTTCAGAAAGGGGAAAGAGGCACAAACCCTGGATTTAGAGGGGAATGAAAAAGTATATGCTTTATTCATCATCATGTTTCCTTATATAGGCTTACACATTTACATATAGCCCATTGGGCTTTACAAAATGGCATTTTGCCCATCTCATGGCTCATGTGCTATTTCTTTTTGCATATAAGCCATGGGCTTACAAAAATTTGGCTTTATGCCCATTTTGTTTACATTCACGCATAAAAAATTACATAAAAATTATTTATTACATGATTTCATTTTGGCATGGGGGAGGGCCGGCCGCATCATATTCGGACTCGACCTGGGCATGGGCCCACTTGGCTTGGGGTTGGCTTTGACTTGGTCAACCGGGGTGCAATTTTTGACTTCAACAGTGGGGGGGCATTTGTTCCTGCCAAAATTTTCGGGCAAGAGCTATTTGTTCTCTTATAACCCTTATAAAAAGGGAGAGAAGAAAGAGGAAAAGAATTCACGGTTGGACATCACGTGTTAAACACGCGGGTGCTTATATGCAAAGCATATTGTTCCCTTTGGAAAAATAAATAATAAATAATAAAAGTAATGGGAAAGTCCCCAAAAGGAGCATCACGTGCCTACATGTGATGCGCCTTGGAGCCAATATTATAAGCACTTAACAAATAGGACTGAAACAAATAGCAGGCCAGAAGGTGCATCACGTGCCAACACGTGATGCTGGGTCACATACTACACGTAAGGATTCCTGAGCCGATAGAATTAAATTTTATATAAAAGGGATCAGAATCCTATTTTGGAAATATTTTCCCTAATCTTTCTAAACAAGAAAGATTGTGCTCTGTAAATCAGAGCACCGTTGGATAAAAAATCCAATAGTGATTAAAAATCACCAAGATACAGAATAAGTTCTATGTGGGAAAATATTTTCCCAATCTTGTTAAGAACAAAAAAAATGTCTTCTGTAAAACAGAAGTCCTTGGATCAAAGATCCGACGGTGGATAAATTCCCCAAATCAATTAAGAAATCTCTCAATGAGAGATTTCCTTAACTGAATCAACAGATCAGCATCCCCTATATAAAGGGCCCAAGACTTCAAGTCTTATACAGAAGAACCCCCTCATAAACTTCAAGTTAAAGAGAAAAAACAGATAGAGAAACTCTAGGTAAGAGAAAAGAAGAAAAACATAGAACATCTTATCTCTTCTTCGCCTCCACGAGAGTTTAACTCTTCTAAAAAGAACTTAGTTCTTCCTCTGGTTGAGATCTGCAGAAGCAGATCTCCCCACAAGTTGAGAATTTAATTCTAATTGGGAAGATTCTGTTATGTAGATTCAAACCTAGGGGAAAGAACTAAGTTCAAAGAATTTAATTCTTACAAAAAGATATAGGAATTTAATTCATCTAGTAAAACTAGGGTTTAACCCTATATAAGAATTTAATTCTTACAAAACAGTGGGCTTGAAAGTCTCAAAACTCAAGATCTCCATGCATGTAAAAAGATTAGCATCCAACATGATAATGGCCGATCACGTGCGCCCACGTGAGCACCCTTGATGAACAAAATAGGACAACTGAGATTGGCTTACGTGATCCCACGTGACCCCCAAATAGTGCTTAGCACTTATAAAGCAAAAAGAGAATAAATCATAGGCAATTTCCATTTTTAGGGCACCTTACATGATTCCACGTGACCCAATAGTGCTTAGCGCTCAGAAAAGAACAAGGGAATAAACCCAAAGAAACAGCGCCAACTTTCAAGCGCCTCATGTGACCCCATGTGAGCGCCTCAAATTTTTAGTGTTTAACACTACTTCAGGCGCCTCACGTGACCCCACGTGAGCGCCTCAAATTTTTAGTGTTTAACACTACTTCAAGCGCCTCACGTGGGAACACGTGAGCGCTGAGCATATACTAGTGTTTAACCATATGAAAGGCCAATATTAGCCAAACTCAGACCAAATCTCCCGAGGACAATCAATTGAGCCCCTCATGCTCAGGGTCCCCAAACCCGATCTCAGTCCCAAAGATAGCTAATGAGCTCCTAACAGATGGCATCTAAAATGATGTTCATCCTATCCCCTCTCAGTCGGGACATTGGTTCAAGGGTATATCTCTCCACACCTCTGATACATGTCGTTGTAATTCTTCAACGTCTTCAGAGAGATGGAGGGTCCCAATAACCAATAACTTTTGGCATATCCGCAAACTGTTAAACCAAAACCCTATAGACTATGATGTCTTTAAACAACAGACTATGATGTCTTTAAACCCTACAGACTATGATGTCTTTAAACATGGACTATGATGTCCTTAAACCCAATGGACCGCAACGTCCCTAAACTAAGACGATAGAGCCCAAATACTCTTTTGCTGGATCTAAATGATCCTAAAACCTTGTGAAGTAGATCTTAGTCTAAAACTTAGACTAACGTGTCCTTAACAAACATTTAAGTGGTCTTAATCTCAAATGAGGTTAACGATCCTTAAATCAACCAAACCCAAATCCAAGAAAATATGGATTTGGACTAATCCACGCCCTACGGGAGACAACATAAATTAGTTTCTGTATACAATCCACGGGCAAGCTAAAACAAAACAAACATATACGACACGAATTGAACATCTGAAGAAAGAGAAAGTGGTTACCGTGATGTGATAGCGTAAGTAACTGCAGGGGCTTGCACCTGCAGGGAAGAGCGTCCCTATAATCAAAAAATTGGAAATGAGGGGGAATCTGACGAAGTCTGCTACAATGGCCGCATCTGTCTAAACCTTCGATACATGGTGCCATAAATCAACCTAGCATCTTTGGAGAGGTGGACAGATAAAACCAAATAGCATTTGCCCCCAAAATTCAGGCCAGACGTCCCAACGTCCTGGTCGCGTCTTTCGGCGGTAAACACATATGAGTGCTGAAAGAAAATAAAAAAGGGCCAAATAAGCCTCACGTGTAAAACACGTGAGCGCTAATATGCAAACCATATGAGCGCTGAACATAAATAACCAAGGGCCAAACAGACATTACGTGTTAAACACGTGGGCGCTCATATGCAAAGCATATGAGCACTGAATAAAATAAAGCTAAAGGGCCAAACAGGCCTCACGTGTTAAACACGTGAGCGCTCATATGCAAAGCATATGAGCGCTGAACATAAATCATCAATGGCCAAACAGGCCTCCCGTGTTAAACACGTGAGCGCTCATATGCTCATATGAGCGCTGAAAATAAACAGACTAAAACCCACACTAGGGGTCACGTGTTAAACACGTGAGTTCTCTTGCCGCTCACATGCAAAGCATGTGAGCACCCCAATTTAAAACGCTCATATCAAATTCTAGAATTAAATTCTATTTTGGGAAATATTTTCCTGATTTTGTTAAACTAAAAAGATATGATAGAATAAAATTCTAATCTTGTTAAAACTAACAAAATATTCATAATCTTGTTAAATAAACAAGAAATCTTCTCTGTTAAACAGAGAGCCTTTTGGATTAAAAATCCAACGGTGAATAAAATTTACCGATTGATCTAAAAGATCATGAAATTAATCAAGATCTCTCAATGAGAGATTTTCTTAAGCAATTGATTTTTTCTCTTCTCCTATAAATAGGAGCAAGGAGGTTAAATCTAAAAATAGAAGAGACCCCCTATAAGATTTGGAAAACAAAAAGGAAGAAGAAGAGCTCTCTTTTAGAAAAAGAAACCCTAGGTAAGAAGAAAGACATAGAGATCATTTTATCTCTTCTTCGCCAATTCAAGAGTTTAACTCTTCTAAAAAGAACTTAGTTCTTCCTCTGGTTGAGGTCTGCAGAAGCAGATCTCCCCACAAGTTGAGAATTTAATTCTCATCGGGGAGATTCTGTCATGCAGATTCAAAACTTAGGGGAAATAACTAAGTTTGAAGAATTTAATTCTTCCAAAGATATAGGAATTTAATTCCTCTGATAAAACTAGGGTTTAACCCTATAAAAGAATTTAATTCTTATCAAAATAAGGGACCTGAAATACTCAAAACTAAGATCAAGATCTCCATGCACATAAAAGAAACGATTAGCGTACAACGCTATAGCAACAGATCACGTGTTCTCACTTAAGCACTTCTGAAGAACAAAAAAAAACAACTGATATCGAGTCACGTGATCTCACGTGACCCCCTAATAGTGCTTAGCACTTATAAAAGAAAAATGGAATAAACCAAAGACAGTTCCCATGTTTGGGGCGCCTCACGTGATCCTACGTGACCCCCAATAGTGCTTAGCACTTATAAAAGAATAAACAAAAGACGGTTCCCATTTTTGGGGCGCCTCACGTGACCCCCAATAGTACTTAGCACTTATAAATGAAAAAGAGAATAAACCAAAGACAGTTCCCATTTTTGGGGCGCATCAAGCGATCACACATGACCCCTAAAAGTGCTTAGCGCTTATAAAAGAAAGGGAGGATAAATCCAAGGGAGCAGTGCCCAACTCTCAGGTGCCTCACGTGCCATACGTGAGCGCTCCAAATTTCAGTATTTAACACTGCTTTAGAGCCTCACGTGGGAGCACGTGAACGCCGAGTAAATATTAGTATTTAACACTATGAGAGGCCAACCTTAGCCCAAATTAACCAAGTTTCCCGAGGCCAAAACCCTTTTGATCACCAATCAACCGAGCCCTCCTATGCTCAGGTCTCCCCAAATCGATCTTAGTTTCAAAGATGACTAATGATCTCCTAACATATGGTATCTAAAATGATGTTCATTCCACCATGATCCCTCCCTTCAATTTGGAATTCGTTTCAAGGGCACATCTCTCCATACCTCTGTACATGTCGTTGTAATTCTTCAACGTCTTCAGAGAGGTGGAGGGTCCCGACAACCAACAGCTCTTTGGAGCACTCCTAAGACCATGAGCACGTCCCAATGGACCACAATGTCCTTAAACTAGCCGTGGACCGCAACGTCCTTAAACTAAACCCTCACCCCAAAAAATGGCGATCTATGGACTGTAACGTCCCTAAACTAAAATGATTGAGCCCAAATGCTCTTTGTTGGATCAAGAATAATCCTAAACCCAGTTAAGTAGATCTTAGTCCAAGATCAGACTAACGTATCCTTAACAAACATTTAAGTTGATCTTAATCCTAAATGAGATTAACGATCCTTAAATCAACTCAAACCCAAATCTAAGAACATACAGATTTGGACTAATCCACGCCCTACGGGCGACAACATAAATTAGTCTCCGTATACAATCCACGGGAAACCAAAAATATAAAAAAAATACACACGACACGAAGTGAACATCTGGAGAAGGAGAAAGTGGTTATCGCTACGCGGTAACGTAATTAACTGCAGGGGCTTACGCCTGCAGGGAAGAGCATCCCCACAATTAAAAACCCCTCACAATGAGGGGAATCTGACGATGTCCGCTACAACAGCCGCATCCGTCCAAACCTCCGATACACGGTGCCATAAATCAACTTGGCATCTACGGAGAGGTGGACGGACAAAACCAAATAGCATCTGCCCCCAAATTCAGGCAAGACGTTTGTCTTCCCGGTTTTCGGCGGTAAACAAAGTCTGGACGAGCTTTCCGAAATTCGGACTCGATTCCACATCCCCTCTAATTATTCCATCCGTCTAGCTAGAGAGGGTGAGCGAGCAGACCAGGTGCAGGGCAAGGAGATTGCCCTGTATTTGGAAGCGTTCTGGGCTGGAATGCGTCTGCCCTTCCCAACCGAGGTTTGTGGGGTGCTTCGTTGCTTCTGTCTTGCCCCAGACCAGCTAGCGCCGAACTTGTGGAGAATCATCCTCGGGTTTCTGGTCCGGTTAAAACTTGAGCAGCTCCCCTTCAGCTTGACGCTTCTTGTTTCTTTTCTCTGTTATAAAAATCACCCCGGCACCGCCAAGGGAGAGCCGAGTTGGGTATATTTTTTCCTTCAAAAAACATAAAGGTGGGGCGGTCGGGTCGGGAGTAATAGCCATCCTTTCTTCTATCCATGAATGGAAGGAGAAGTTTGTATTCATCGGGCCACCTGAAGGCGAAGATTGGCCTGTGCCCATACATTGGCACTGGGCTGACAGCCCGAGGTTAAAGCAGTCGACTTCCCCCGAGGCGGGGGTGGTGTCCCTGTGAGAACCGATCCAGTAGGTGAATGTCTTGTTTTCTGAGCAGGTGCTGAGCTGGGCTGGGCTTAGTCTTGCGCGTTTCTTAGGTAAGTTAGGGTTTCCGACGATCTATTTAAATGAAGCTGAGTTTTCTTCGCCTTTTCCATGTCACTAACCCCCTTTGTTTGCATGTTCTTTTTTGCAGAGCCCATGGACCGAGCAAAAATCCTAGCTGCTATGGCCGCCAAGTCCTAAGGAAAGAAGGTCGGGGGTGCAAGCTCATCCCGACCTGGTCCGATCTCGGCCCCAAGGCCAACTCCACCGTCCAGGCCTTCCGCAGCTCCCCGAGCCCCAGAAGAATGCCACGGGTAGGGGAGGGTCATAAGCACGCGCGGGACCCGGCGCCCCGGGCGAGAGGGGAGGAGGAGGTTGAGGCCGCCGAAGTCCCCCTCAAAAGATGGAAGAGGACGGTCTCTTGGTCGTGCAGGAGGGTGACTTCTGTATTGAGGTACTATCGGGGCTCTCCGTCGCCGACGGCCTGCTTTCGGACATGGAGCAGACGGCCGGGGCGAAAATACCCCGGGGGACCATGAAGGCCGAGGTGGCCGCCATAGCACAGGAGGCGGTTCAGGTCGGTACTTGACATTCCTTGAAATTTCTTAAGTCTTGTTTTCTCGGTTTGAGCTTTCTAACCCATTTGCTGCTTTTTTCAGGTCCTTCATCATTGCGCCCTCCTCGTTTCTATGGAATCCGAGGAGATAGCCTCGGCCTTGAAAAAGGCGGGTGAGTCCTCCAAGGTGGAGGAGGAACTCCTTCTTCAACTATGGCAGGCGGAGGAGACGGCGACGCTCCTCGAAACTCGTCTGGCCGCCGAGGGGCTGACAAACTCCAAGCCGAAGGATTCTCATCGGCTACTAGACGAGTCTAACCGGGCTATTCAATCCAAGTTGGAGGAGGCGACCGGCTTCTATCACGCAATGAGGAAGTCGAGGGACGCCCTCAAGATGGACGTTCTGGTGGCTTTGGACGCGGTTAGGCTCGCCGAGTGCCGGGCGACAAAGGCCGTAAAAGAGTATAAAGCGTCAGATCAATTTTACGCCGATCTCACTTACTCCGCGACCGTCGTGTGGAACAGTGCCCTAGACGCCGTCAAGGAGAGAATGCCGGGTTTGATGACCGTGAGGTCCGCGCCCAGCACTTCCTTTCCGAGGACGGGCTGTAGGGGGAAGCCGCCGAGGCGGCCGTTGGGGACAAGGTCGCCGAGGTTGCCGGTGGAAGCGCCGACCCTGAGGTCGTAGTTTTGGTTCCCGATGCTGGCATCGAGCAGGGCCGGCCAAGGGGCGGTCTGAGCTTTCCTTCCTTAGGATTTTTTTCTTTTCCAAATTTTGTAAGCCTCTGGGCACTTTTTGCAAGGCTGAGGAGCCCAGAATACCTTGTATTTAATTTTGATTATAAATAAAGTACACATTTTTCCTTTGCCCAAATGTTTGCTCGCCGTGCAAGTACTTTAGCTCGTATACTTTTGTTCACATCTTCATTCTACAAGTATTTTTATCTTGTATACTTTTGTTCGAATCTTCATTCTGCAAGTATTTTTAGCTCGCCGGTCTTTTCCTCTCGCTAGTGTTTTTAGCTCGTGAGACTTTTTATCTTGCTAGCATAAGGCCGGTGTCCTGACGACCATTCATTGAGCACGAGTCAAACGATAGCCAAGTGTAGGAAGGTCGGTGTCCTCCCTTTCCCCGGAGTCGAGGTAGCGATCGCGCGTCGAGTATGAGTTGAACGATAGCCAAGTGTAGGAAGGTCGGTATCTTCCTTTCCACTCAGCTGCCTCATGGTGAGGGCCTTGGATCCACGGCGTTGTTGGGTAGGAAACTACCCGTGGCGGGTTGACTGAGAAAGAAACTACCCGGTGGCCTCATGAGGAGGGCTTTGGATCCACAGCGTTGTTGGGTAGGAAGCTACCCGCTGCAGATGGACCGAGCAGGAAGCTACTCTGTAGCATCGTAAGGGGAAATTTGGATCCACAGCGTTGTTGGGCAGGAAACTACCCGTTGTGGATGGACTGGGCAGGAAGCTGCTCGGTGGCCTCGTAAGGAGGGCGTTAGATCCTTAGCGTTGCTGGGTAGGAGGCTGCCCGCTAGGGATGGACTGAGCAGGAAGCTTCTCGGTGTCCTCGTGAGGAGGGCTTTTGATCCTTAGCGTTGCTGGATAGGAGGCTACCCGCTAGGGATGGACCCAACAGGAAGCTGATCAGTGGCCTCGTGAGAAGGGCTTTAGATCCTTAGCGTTGCTGGATAGGAGGATACCAGCTAGGGATGGACCGAGCAAGAAGCTGCTCGGTGGCCTTGTGAGGAGGGCTTTTGATCCTTAGCGTTGCTGGGTAGAAGGCTACCCACTAGGGATGGACCGAGAAGGAAGCTGCTCGGTGGCCTCGTGAGGAGGGCTTTTGATCCTTAGCGTTGTTAGGTAGGAGGATACCCTCTAGGGATGGACCTAGCAGGAAGCTGCTCGGTGGCCCCATGAGAAGGGCTTTTGATCCTTAGCGTTGCTGGGTAGGAGGCTACCCGCTAAGGATGGACCGGACATGAAGCTGCTCGGTGGCCTCATGAAGAGGGCTATCTAGACTCCCTTGTGCCTTCGTGGGGCGTCGTTCATCCTCCCGTGGTCCGCATAGGCGGAAGTGATGGCATCATTCAACCTTCCGTGGTCCGCCTAGGCGGGAGTGACGAAAGACATGGTCAACACGTGGCAGTTCTATATTTGGAAATTGAGATATCCCGTGATTCGCATCGCTGCACGAGTAAATCTCGGCCGTTGGAAGATTTTTGTAGAAGCTATAAATACCGAAGGTGCATCCTTGAAGGGGTGTTGGTTTCCTCTCAATCTTGTGTTCCTTTGAAGATAACCGGGCGTATTTACACCAGCAGGAAGATCATTTCTCGTGATGACATGTACTTTTACAATCTCGATCGCTCCGAGGAGAAGTACGAGACGGTAATAGACCGTGTGGAGGGCCACTTTGGGCACTTACTTCCCCGGCGATCTCCCCTCCTCTAAGTGCTCATTTATGGGATCTGGAGGACATCCCCAGGCCTGTACAATGCCCTATCCCCGCAGCTGATGGACGAGGCGTTTGACAAGATGCACACGCTCTACCATCTATGTTTGATCTCGAAGAGCAGGCGGGAATGATCAGTGGATCTTCTTCTTAAGTGTTTCCATAAGAGGCTGATCGTTGCTTCTTGCTCGGCGGATGGGGTCCCCGGCGATTCCGTAGCTGCTAGGGTCCATGGGCACCGTCAAAGGGAACGGGCCAAGGATGCTTGGGCTCGGCTGGAGGAGATTTCTTCGGAGTATCACCGAGAATATTTCCTTAACCCTCATCCCTATTTGTTGTAATTATTGTAAGGATGGGGAGCCCATAATATCTCTTAATAAATAAATTTGTCTTTGGCAGTAATGTGTCGTCTCTTTTTCTCTCTTCGCACATTTTATAGACTTAACTAAATGACAATAGGAACTACATTATTTATTTCAGAAAGAGGATACATGTTTATTTGTACAATTTAAGTTTTTCAGCGTTGTAAGGCAGGGAAAAGTTATGGCCCCGGCCGTCTTGCAGGCGGTATGCCCCGCCGGGCAACGCTTCTTTCACGAGGAACGGTCCATCCTACTTCGGGGAGAACTTATGCATCCTGTCTGGGTCTACAAACTCGTTTCTTCGCAAGACCAGATCTCCCGCCTTGAAGGCCCGATATTTAACTCGGGCGTTGTAGTAGCGAGCGGTTTGCTGCTGATAGGCGGCCGCTCTGATTTGCGCTCGGTCCCGTTTTTCCAATAAGACGTCCTAGTTGCTTCAGAGCGCCAAAGTGTTGGCTTCATCGTCGAAGTGGTTGACCCTGTAACCGGGCAGTCTGATCTCTGCGGGGACCATTGCCTCGGTACTGTAGCAGAGGTTGAATGGGGTTTCTCCCATGCTGTTTTCTTTGATGTTCGCAATGCCCATAGTACCCGAGGCAGTTCCTCGACCTAGCCACCTTGTATCCCTTCTAAACGGGCTCGGAGACCGCGGATGATACCTCGGTTTGCTACCTCGGCCTGCCTGTTGCATTGAGGATGTGCGACTATGGCAAACTTCATCAGTATGTGGTAGTCGCTGCAAAACTCCTTGACTTTGTCATTTTCGAAGTTGGTCCTGTGGTCGGTGATTATACACCTCGGGATCCCAAATCATGAAATTATATTGTTCTGCATGAACTTTATCGTAGAGGTGGCGTCCGGTTTCCTGATGGGTATGGCCTCTATCCACTTCGTGAAATAGTCTACAGCGACTAGGATGTAGTTATGCCCGCCAGTGCTGGTAGGGAGTTGGCCCACCATATCCACCCCCCCATTGAGCAAACGGCCAAGGGGAACTGAGTGGTGTTAGCTCGGTGGCGGGAAGACGAGGAATGCTGTCGAAGAGTTGACAGTTCTTGCATCTTTTGACCAGCTTCTTGGCGTCCTGGTGCAACGCAGGCCAATAGTACCCTTGCAGTAATGCTTTTTGGACCAAGGTTCGGGTCGCTTGATGTGCTCTGCCGACCCTTTCATGTATTTCTCACAGAACTTAATTGGCCTTGTGGAGGTCGAAGCATCGGAGCAGAGGCTGCGTGTATGACTTCTTGTACAGGTTTCCGTTGCTCCAGATGAAATGGCGTGCTTTGGCCCGCAGCCGGCGAGCTTCTCCTCGGTCCTCGGGGAGTACACCGTCCTTTAGGAACTCTACGAGGGCCTTTATCCAACCCCGGCCTTCTTCCTAAGTTGTGTGGATCTGGAGTGTCACATCCCCATCTTCTACGCTGGGCCTTGGCAGGACTTCGAAGTGGATGTTCCTCTTATGGCTGGCCGATTAGGAAGAAGCGAGCTTGCTTAAGGCGTCGACTTGGGCGTTCAAGTTCCTGGGGATTTGCTCCACTTGGACTTCGTCGAAATTTTTTCGAAGTCTTTTTACCTCGGCTAGATACTTTATCATGAGCGGTTCCTGGGCTTCAAAGCGCCCGGTTACTTGGCCGACGACCAGTGCAAAGTCGCTGCAGACTCTGATGGTCTTCAGCCCTACCCCAGAGACAATTCGTAGTCCTGCTAACAAAGCTTCGTATTCCACGGCGTTGTTTGATGCTCTGAACCTGAGCTTTAAGGAGTATTCCATTTCTTTTTCGTTCGGGCCGCAGATAATCAGGCCAGCCCCGCTCCCTTCCTCGGTAGAGGATCCATCCACATAGAGCACCCATTCCGGAATGGGGTCGGATACCTTTTCGACCGAGGGACATGGTTCGGGGCCTTGCGCTGCTGTTCCTTCTTTAGAGGGAATAGTGCACTCGACAACGAAATCGGCCAAGACCTGCGCTTTGATGGCTTGTTGGGGATGGTAATTGATATCGAATTGGGACAATTCCCACCTCCATTTCTCCAGACGACCTAATGACTTGAGGGAGTCGAGAATAGACCCCAAAGGTCGCTCGGTGAGGACGAGTATTGTGTGTGCTTGGAAATAATGTCGAAGTTTTCTGGAAGTGATGACAAGTGCCAGGAATATATTCTCTATGGCGAGGTATCTTGTCTCTGCATCCTTGAAGACATGGTTCACGTAGTAGACCGGCCTTTGTATGCCTTCAAATTCTCTGACAAGCACCGATCCAGCAGCTTGGTCAGAAATGGCTAGGTACAATAATAGCTCGTCGCCTTCGACTGGTCGAGTGAGTAGTGGGGGAGTCGCTAGATGCGCCTTGAGTTGCTCGAAGGTATTCTGGCATTCCTCAGACCATTCGAACATGGGAATTTTTCTTAGGGCTTTGAAGAACGGGGGGAACTTTTCCCCGGATCTTGACCTGAAGCGACTCAGGGCAGCGACCCTCCCCATGAGGCGCATGATTTCTATATTACTCTTGGGAGTTGCCATGTTGAGGATGGCGCTGATCTTTTCCGGGTTTACTTCGATTCCTTGGTGGGTTACCATGAACTCGAAGAATTTCCCACTGGTGACTCCGAACGCGCACTTAGCTGGATTCAGCTTCATTTTGTATCTGTGCAGGACGTCGAACGGCTCTTCGAGGTCTTTAGTGTGTCCAGCTGACGAGATGGATTTCACGAGCATGTCGTCGATATAGACTTCCATGTTTCTGCCGATCTGAGCATTGAACAGCTTATTGACCAAGCGCTGGTATGTAGCCCCGGTGTTCTTGAGTCCGAAGGGCATATCTTTGTAGCAGTATATTCCCTGGTCAGTGGTGAAGGCGGTGAGTTTTTCATTGGCCGGGGTCATCCTGATCTGATTGTAACCGGAGAAAGCATCCATGAAGCTTAATAGTTCATGGCTGGCCGAACTATCTACCAGCTGGTCTATTCGAGGAAGCGGATAGTTGTCTTTGGGGCAGGCCTTGTTTAAATCCGTGAAATCGACGCACATGCGCAATTTCCCGTTTGCCTTTTTGACCATGACCATGTTCACCAGCCATTCTGAGTAGTCCAGGTTTCTGATGAAGTTAGCGGCGAGCATTCGATCCACTTCGTCTTCTATCGCTTTTTGTTTGGCCGGCGCAAAGCTTCTCTTCTTTTATCGGACGGGCTTTGCTTTCAGGTTAACCCCGAGCTTGTGGGAGATCACTCTAGGGTCGATCCCGGGCATGTCCGCCGGTGCCTGAGCGAATAAGTCCAAGTTGTTTCGGAGGAACCGAATCAGGTCTTCACGATGATCCCCAGTCAGGAAATAGCCGATATGGACTGTCCGGCCATTGACTCCTTCTGCGAGGGGTACATCCGTCAATGCTTTTACCGAGGCACCTCCAACCTCCACTTGGTCGTCACGCATATCCAAGGACCCCTGGATATCACGCGTGTCCTAAAAATCGTCACCCTGCTCCCCGAAGGACGTCAAGGCGAGCAAATCTTAGCGGTTTGCTGGTCTCCATAAGACCTTCCTATACCCCCTTTATCCAAAGGAAATTTGATCGCAAGGTGATAAGTCGAGATCTAGGCCCGGAGAGCGTTTAAGGTAGAACGTCCTAGGAGAATGTTGTAGGATAAAAGGACCTTGGCGATGAGGAAGTCCACTGGTACGGTTCACGTATTGCTCGCTTCACCGATGTTGAAGAGGAGGGTGATCAATCCCTCGGCAGGGATGAATGATTGGTGAACCTAGAGAGGACATGGGAGGTAGGTCGAAGGTCGGATGGTCCTAGCCCCATACGTTGGAAACAGTCGTGGAATAGGATATCCGCCGAGCTTCCTGAGTCGACCAATATCCTATAGACTTCATAACGGTGGTCTCTGGACGTTATCACGAGAGGGTAGTTGTGAGGGAGCGATATGCCGTGGAGGTCTTCATCAGTGAAAATGATCGGCTCGTCTCTCCTGCACCTCTTGTGTGATATATTTCTTGTACCCTCGATCAGGAGGATGTGGTGGTTCACCCCACTTTCCCGAGCTTTATCCGAGGTAATACCATTATTTTCCCGATTGTTAATTCCCCGGGGGGAGTTTAGTCCTGTTGCTCCCTCTCTGCCTACCGCTTGTCCCGTAAGTACTTTGCCAGGTGGCCGGAGCGGATCAACTCATCGATGTAGTCGCGGAGTCATTTTCAGTTCTCGGTGGGATGACCCTGTGACCTATGGAAGGCGCAATACGGGCCGCGGAGACGCTTGTTGGCCCTTTGGGCGACCGACGGGAGTTTAAAGAACCTCTCGCCCTTAGCCTCCTCCAGCAGCTCCGTCTGGGAAATGTTTAGAGGAGTATACTCCTGGAATTTTGGGGAGTAAGGCTTTGAGCGGTCAACTTTCTTTCTCTCCTCCCTGTCCCTTTTCTTTCAGTCCGATTGGTCGGCTCGGGGCAGGTTTGAGTTCACCTCCGACTCGAGTTGGATCTCTTACTCAGTCCAGGCTTTCACTTCGGCCATGGTCTTAGGTTGCGCTAATGCAAAAGAGCAGAGCCACTCTTTGTGCCTAAGACCCGACCTCAGCGCGATGATGACCGTTTCGTCGCTGTGCTCGGGAACCTCCAGGAGGGCATTATAGAAGCAAGTAACATACCCTTTGAACGATTCCTTGTCCCCTCTCTTGATGGTGAACAAGTAATCGACCGTCCTTTTCTGTCATCGGTTTTCGACGAAATGACCAAGGAATTGGGAAGCCAGCTCGTTGAAGGTCGAGATGGAATGTGGTGCGAGCCCCCGGAACCAGTCCTGGCCAGCCCGGATGAGGGTAGTGGGGAAGGCTCGGCACTGAGCCACATCCGAGTTATCTTGGAAGCTCATGCCCGCCGTGAATACGTCCAGGTGGTCCTTCGGGTCGAACTTCCCGTCGAAGAGGGCCACTTTAGGTTGCTTGTTCCTGGATGAGACACGCTCGGCCAGCAGTTCTTCCGTGAAGGGATTTGTGAGTGAATCAGCGGAATACTTGGCCCCTTTGCCGGACATGTGGCCATCTCGTCGTATCCCATCGATTTTCTTTTCGAGGGCTTCGAGCCGGTGGTAGTACCCCGAGGATTCTGCATAATCGGAGTAGTGGCTACCCCCACTCCTGGTATGCGCGATTATGCAGCTCCGATTCCTCTCTATCAAATTTCTCAAATTATCGGGCGAAGCCCTTCTCGAGTAGTCCCTGCGTTCGCGCGCCCCCGGCGAGAGTGGGGACGTCGGTCATGTCTAGAAGCATACGAAATGACCAAAACCTCCTCAGGGGGAGAGAATGTGCGGATGGCATTGAAGCGACGGCCCAGTCTTCTCAAAGGTCGTGGCGTGGAGTTGTCCGGTGCCCAGCGGGTCATGGAATCAATCGCTGCATGCGGGTCATGGTGGCCGGAGTCAGCACGCCGGTGCTCGGTGGCGCTGAAAGGAGCGTGAGTGAGATGGAGGGCTTAAGCGTGACCATCCGTTCTTCTGCGGGCGTCGTGGTCCTGAGGAGGGGGAACTGCGGCCTGGTAGGTAGGGCCCGCCGTTTGAACGCGGACGAGAGCATCCACCAGCGATGTGAGCCCGTCTATCCGAATGGATAAGGCGTTGATGACGTTAGGAGGGGGAGATGAGCCATCCATGCCTCCGTTGTGGAGGTATGGCGGCTGGTGTTTGGATCGTTGTGGTCGTCACTCGCCATCGGGTCGAGGGCGGAAGATTAACTTTTATGGTGGAAAATTTTTTCGTTTCCCACAGACGGCGCCAACTGATGGAGGGCTTGGGTCTTCTTCAGATGTTGTCCTTCGTCGATCTGGCGAGTGCGATCTTGTGAGGTTGAGATTAGATCTGGGGGTTGTTGAGTGTGGATCTCAATGGATTGATGAGGACGCCGAGCTATCTGTAAGCAAAGTCCCGGGGTGGGTGACCACCGTAGGACCCTCCGACGATCAACTTAGTGCCGAGGAATAAGTTCAGAGTAGTGGCGTATTGGAATTAAATCGAGTTACCTGAGTCGTATGAGAGAGGGGTTTATATAGTGGTCACGTGGAGCGAGCAGGCGCAAGATCGTCGCCGTCAGTTACGCCCCCCCCCCCCCCCCCCGTTATCCTCGCATTTAATGGCGGGATACGCCCATTAATAGGGGGATGCGTTAGTGTGAGACGCGGAACGTGGGGAGGCGGATATCTCGCCGTGGCGATATACGCAGAGCCGTTGCGGCGGTGCATAGGCTCCGTGCCCCTGATTGATCGGGGGAGACCGAGGAAGCTCGGTCCGTCAGGAGCTCAGAGACGAGTCGGGAGGCCGAGGAAGCTCGGTTCGTCGGGAGCTCGGAGACGAGCCAGGAGGCCGAGGAAGCTCGGCTTGTCAGGAGCTCGGAGATGAGCCGGGTGGCCCAGGAACCTAGGTCTGTCAGATGGCCCGGAGACGAGTAAGGAGACCGAGGAAGCTCGAAGACGAGCTGTTGGTAGTTTGCTGGGTGAAGGTGGAAAGTATTCAGGGAGGTCTCCTGAATGGTCGGATACGTCCTTGGAGGCGAGGTCCCGAGGAATCCTCTTAGTACAACTCATTTATTCCACCTCCGTAGTTTTCGAGACACGTCACCTGCCACGTGTCGAATCTGAGAAGATACCACTCGTGAGCATCATCAATTGTGTTTCCGGAATCAACTCGTCTAATTTTGAATCACGCTCGAATTTTTTGACCAAATATTTATGAAATGTGAAAAAATATGCTCGTAACCATTTTTTTTAATTATACGGCATTACATGTATTCTATACCAACCAACTTTTGTAAGTACGGGTCCCAAACAATTTAGACATAGAGTTATGTATAGATGACATAAAAAAGCAAGTGATCTATTATATATACAGATTTGGCAAACAACACAACATTTATAGTCTGACAAGCACACAAAAACGGAGGAAGACAATATCGATGTGATGGGTAGCAGACAAAACTCCTCCGATGCGAGTTATTCTTCGGTGCTGCCTTATTTTTTCCTCAGTACACAGTGTTAACCTTTTGAACCGGTCTTCTTCTTTTTTTCTCCTCAAATCAGGCCAAAACATGCTGTTCAACATCACATCAAAATCCTTTCTATCTTATTTTATTTTATTTTTTAAAAAAAACCTTATTTTTTCAAAGAAAACTTCTTTTTTCTCTTCGTCTCATTCCCTTTCCTTCCTCCTTTCTCACCCCACCCTCCAACTCTGAGATCCCCACCTGTGAGATCTAGGAGATCTAGGGCTGAATTGCTCCTCCGACTTGCTTCCTTAAATCGACGAAACTTATCATCCCCTCTCAGCCCTAATTTCCATCTTTTAAGCCATCGGTCTCTTCTCTTCAACGCGCCCTCCTCCTCCACCTGCCACCAACAACTCCATCTGTCAATAGCCACCTCCACCAATAGAACTCCTTTAACTTCCAGCGCCACCAACGCCCACCTCGAATTTTCGGATTTTTTTCAGAGGCCGATCCATTGTCCTAAGCTCATCGCAAGAATAGATCTCAATCTTTGTAGCCAAGCTGTCTCTTTCAAATTTTGCTCGCTTCTCTGCGTGCTCATGTCCTGATCATCATCATCCTCCTCCTAAAGGTCAACAAACCTCCAAGAATAAAGAAAAAGAAAAGGAGGTGAGATGGGTTGTATGAGATTTTTTTTATTAATTATCAATTTGGCAAAGCTAGAGGATAGAAAGATAAAGTTAGAGAGCAATATAAAATAAACAATTTTGGAGAGTTAGGTCTTTTGTAGTCAAGCTATCTCTTTTGAATTGGAAAATATTTAGTCTAATGTTGACGATTAAATAAAAGATAGGCCTTTTGTGAGGTTATCTTCCTTCTTGTGCACATATTTTTAGTTATTTATTTATAGGTAATGACGGTTGACATTTTTCTTATAATCCATCAATCCATATAATAAATTACAATTTTGATTTTTCTTATTTCATACTTTGCAGTTGGAGGCAAATATGCAGATTGAGAGGGAAAGGAAGTGGTAAGCATTCATCGCTTAATCAAAGAAAAAGGAAGGGCAGGTATAATTTCCTCTTCTTGTTTTATTTAATTTGGTTGTGGTGATATTAAATCTAGAGGGACAAGGATTATTTTAAGCTGATGCATCCTTAGTAAACAATTAGAATATAGAAATTAGTTTTTGGTAGTGATTACATATTTTTAATGATTTCTTGGTTTTCTAACATGTTAATGTTTACCATTATCCTTTTTGTTACTCTGAAAACAAAGTATTATTTACTAATCCGGTTGGGTTTAATATAATAAATGTAAACTTATATATATTGCTTAGTTCTTATAGGTTGATCAATGGAAGGCTTTGATTGTAAGGGGAAAGAGGCGATCCAATTTTCCAATGAGTTATTTTACAAACAGAGCAGCAGCAACCCTTCTTCTATCGGCCACTCTCAAAGCTTGTCGAATATTGCATTTTCTACCGAAGCAGAATGGTATGATTATTACAATGATTATGCTAAGAATAAAGGATTTAGTATTCGTCGAAGCGAGGTGAAATGGGACAAACACAAGAATATGAGTTTCCGGCGTTTTAAATGCTCCCGTGCTGGGAAGCGTCAGAGAAAACATATCGACAAAGAAGATAGAGTTCGTAAAGAGCGTCCCATTAGTCGTTGTGATTGTCCTGCGAAACTAGAGATACGATATAATCAGGAAAACCACATTTGGATTTCAAGTCTCTTTAACAATTTCCACAATCATTTGCTAGCCAATCCTAGAGAAGTTCCTTTTCTTCTATCTCAACGGAAAATGGACAAAGTTCATAAACAAGAGGTTGACACATTGGTTGATGCTCATTTAAGAAAACATAAAATCATTGATATGAAAGAAGTAGAGAACAACGGCTACGAGAACGTCGGATACACTCCTAGGGACCTTTACAACTACCGTCATCGACGGATTACGAACAAACTAGCGAAAGGTGATGTGCAGGCCATACTAAACAAGATGAGTGCTTTCCAAGAGAAATCTAAAGGGTATTTCTGTAAGTGCACGGCGGCGCCCCGGCCGTCAATCCGACGCCGGAATGCGGAAGCGGTGATAAACTTTAATTTTTGCGGACTTAGCAAACCGGCACCACCGCGCACTAAAACCCGGATCGAACCACTAACTAGTCCTAGCTATCTACAAGAAAGGGAAGAGAGATATACCGACAGATCCGAGTCCTCCGGTCTTCTCGTCGTCGTCCCGATCTCCTGCGGAATGTCCCGTCTCCTCCTCGTCGCCGGAAGTGCACCACATCGCCTACTTCTTTTACGGGCTCCCACCTCAATGCCGAGGCAACTCGGGCACGAAGCTGGCTAGTCGACGTGCCCAAGATTCGCTGTAGAATATTGTGTAGGACTCAAGTCTCACTTTGGGGTTCATGGAGATGCCACTTTGGTAGAGGGATGATACAAGAAGTATATGGAGGAGCTTGGAGAATTTTGGTGTATCAAATGAACAACAATTCCCCACTACAATTTTTGGACAGCCCCTACAAAATTTGGCCGGCCATCTTTTTTTGGTGGGGATTGGAATGAGAGAGCAAGGTGATTGAATGAGATAGATCACACCAAAAACCAAGAGGGAAACAAAAGACATCATGAAAAGAACATGATCACTAACACCAAAACCACACTCAACACACTAATCATCAACAACCATGATGCTTACAAAGTCAAGCCATCATGAAGTGATCAAGTCAAAAAGGTCAAAGTATGGTGCTCATCATGAAAGCCATCATGATGCAACAAGATGCAAAGAACCCCCTCCACTAATGCCTATTTGCAACAATGCAAATAAACCCTCCTCCACCAATCTTTGGCCAATGAACGATACAAAGGAAATTGGCCGAAACGGAAAGCAAACTGGCAACTCCAGAAAACTGATCCCGTAATAAATTACAGGAAAACCCCGATACTGTGCATACACACCCGCATCTGTATTTCGACCAAAATACAAATGCAATGAGACAAAATGTACACTGTACTATATTAGTATCCGGCTTAAACCAAAGCCGGCTAGTAATATCCGTTCGATCCTGATCCGTGCAATACCGCACGTATCTGATCGAACCCTGCCATATATCCATACGGCCTATAGTACAAACTATCCGATCCTGATCCGTGCAATACCGCACGTATCTGATCGGACCTTGCCATATCTCCATACGGCCTCTACAACCTTTCGCCCGAAAGCTGAGTAACTGAATGTGGGGGACTCTAAAGACTCGTCAACACCTTGGTTGTGGATTTAACCACTAGCACATCAGAGGTATAAGCCAATACGTAACGGGCTACCAGGTATTGACTAAAAGGGACGTCTGTGAGCGAACTCAGCCCGACAACCCTACTGATCCTGTCAGTGACAATATCCGTACAGTCCAGTCCGTTCGTCTATGAGCATCGCATGGCGGGCCTAGGGGGTTGGTAAAAGTCAGACCCCCAAAAGCGGTACAAGTCGTGTCGGAGTGTAGCCCAGAACACCCTGAGATACTACTGGAATACCTACCAGTAAATCTCCTTGCCTTGGCCAAGGACTTCGTGTAATGGCTCTCCTAGACACAGCACAACCTCACCCCCAATACCGGGAGAGACGAAGCCCTGAAGATACGCTCACTGCCTCCATGTGGCTCGGGACTGTACCCAACTAAAACCTGTTTGCACGACTCCTTTGAGCCGTGGTAGGGTAGTAATCAAAGTACAGTGGGAACTCACACGAGACAAATGACGATCCCCAGGTCGATGAACTAACCTGCACACATGTCACCAGGGAACTGCCATCTGACGTCTGGTATATGACCAACTAGCATGTTCCCGGCGAGTCCTGTCCGGTGTACTCATAACCCAATGAGCACCTGTATACATCTTAGGTGATCCAACTAACACCAGTGGCTTATGAGACCGGCCACCGCCCCTCTTCGGGGTCTCGACTGTATACACTAGTCTACTCTGGAGTATCGATGCCATGTCTCGAAACTCACACGACTAGGGACCATTTAAGGATATGCTTATAGACCCCAGCTCCCACTTATATGATCGCCCTCATACTGCTGGTGGTCAAGCAAGAATCCTAGGGGCTCTATCAACGTGTAATAGCAACTTGTCAGGTCACCTAAAACAGTACACGATGATAAAGGTAAACCAGATAGCATACTATTATCTCGAGTAAGACTGTCCTACCGGGATAGGTCCTCCATCAATCATTGCAATCACGTACCTGTGACCTAATAATTGACTCTGAGGGCACTATCTCCAACAATCTCCCACTTGCACTCAAGGCTAATTATTGCGATGTCGCATACTCACAGCCCGTGTGATACCGAACACCCAACTCCTCTACTAGTCAGTCTCACATAGCCTGTTTGGGAAACTATTGCGTTCAAGGAATAGCCTCAGTGAGTGGATCCGCTTTGTTGTTTCTTTCTATGTCTCTCTATATCTCAAGTTCGCGGAGAAACCCATCTCCCGAAATGAGCAATACCTGTCTTAGAATGTGTCTGGATGTCTGATGGGACATAGCTCATAAATGAACTCCAAATCCAAACTTCTTAGACTGTATCGTCAACTGAACTTAATCAGTATCCTGCGCCATGCCACCCTCAGTATTGCCTTGGATCACCTGTCCAAAATACTGCCCCTCGTCAGAGGGAAAACTATAGCTCTGACAACCTCCTTGTCGTCCATGTCACCTTGGAAGCCTGGAATGATAACTGTCTCCCACATGAGGCTGTCGTTATCATATCCCTAGAACATCCACTTATGTTCTAAAACTGCTTCCGACTGTTTCTCCAGGATCAGGTCAATATCAACTTATTGCATCTAGTGCAAGAACAACATCTGGTGTGGTACTTGACATCTCATGATTGACTCAATTGCCTGAGCAAGTGATCTGCCAATCATGCACGTCCCTCTCCCCTTTAGTCTGTAAGACACCTTTAGAGAAGGTGACTCCATTACCTGCAGGTACACTACCGTGCAAGGAGTCGTCCATTCTAAATACTCTTAGAATGCTGTCAAATACCCTGATTGGGAAACCACCCAAATCTAGATCTAAAACCATAGATCTAGTAACCAGTATGTCTGATATAAAATACATTTCCTTTATGGAGAAACCACTGTGTGACGACCAAAGTATAACCGATTGTAGTATAGGAGTTTCCTTTCCTACTCTGTGTATGTTATCCAAATACCAGGATATCACACCCTACTACCTTCTCAACAGATCCATCCCTTATTCTGATGAAGTCAAACCCATGACTGTCACGTCAGAAATAGATGATCTATCTCCGCTATATCTGCTCTAGTCTATAAATAGACATAAGCTACCTGTCCACCAATGCTTCCGCTGCTCCCACTGACTACGACAACCCTCTGGCAGAGTCATATAGACGTACACTTCTAAAACTAGTTTAGAATGACGCTATACTCATCCTCCCGCCAGGTCTCGCAGCCTGGAACAACAGCAATGGTAATTGTGGGTAAACAAGAACTTCCCTGTCACCGTCCTTGAGGCTACCGTAGTACCTCTCGGGTGCCTGAAGTTACCCACCTTATCTGCGGAGTGGCCAATGGAATGTCAATCCAGATTGAATCTTTAGGCTCTTTATCAAATCTTCAGTAATCGTTTATGGTTCTGGAATCACTTCCAGTTCTACCATACTCCCACTCCTGTTTTTCTGAAAAAATCCATTTTTAATAAAACTGTGGCGAGTCTAAAACAATATTGCTATTTTTCATCCAAATGGTAGAAAGTCAACCCTCGTCATAGCCTGGGTCAACCCACAAACAGCAATTACAGAAACGTGCCTTGAGTTGTCCAGTGTCTGGTTTTAATCATAAGCCGGACAACTCCCCGTACCTTAACATCGTTAAGATACGAACTGTTCTATATCCCATATAGGACCAGAGGCACTGATTTGATTGAACCAGATCCAAATCACGCGGCTGTCTCCAGCGCATGTCAACTAAATGGAAGGAGGCCGATCAGCGTTACTCAACTTAGGAATGCTTCCAATTATGAGTAACCTGAAAGAGAAGCAAGTTCTCTTAGTCATTACTATCAACTGAACACCATACACAAGTATCTACATCTTCGATCTCTTTGAAGAATCCCGATACTTGCTACACCTGGTTCTCTACTCTATTCAAATACCTATAACTTCTCAAAATTCGGACCCTGTGTTTCCACGAAACACCTGTCTAAAAACTAGAGAAGTCATAAGTAAACCGAATATAGTACGAGGACCAACCCCTTTGTCCTGATGGACCCTGGACAACATACAATACTCTGTACAAGTCCCTTGAGTCTGATAACTCATTCACTGTGTGTCGTAGGTTGAAAACTGTACTTATGGTCAAGAAGAATTACACCGCTGTTTAATGCTCCTTACCTAACCATCCACTGATATAGGTAAATGTCATAGACATAATTTCAGAAAGGTATATCTCACTCTATGAAAATAGACGTACAGATATATCAATTTGAAATTGGTGCATAACAGCGGATATTCAAAACCAAATATTTGCCGACCGGCAAACAACCCTGGTGACTTCCTCAAATATCACCGATTACAGCGAATCCCGATATAATGAGGATGATCACCCAATTCCCAATAACCTACTCCCACTCATCATCTGTAAAACCATACAGATGTGAGAATCATACCTGGTAAATACATACCCTGGAGCAAGTATCTAATCGGGAAATTAGTTTTCTTTTAACATTACACAGTGAAACTGAAACATCGAAATGTTTCGATGGGGTATCCTGGTATTCCTAGCAATGCCTCTTCCAGATTCACGACTGTAACCATATAATTCTTTGCCACCTCTCCAAATCCCTTCATATGTCTTTAGTCTTTACCTTCTGTACACCCCTTAAGCCAAATGGTTTTCTTCCTTCCCTACCGTTCGGCACCAGCCTATGGTTTGGAAGAAGACTATCCAATAAGCATAATGGGTGTACTGTCCTAATCCTAGGAACACTCGCAATGAGAGAAGGTGAAGATAAAAGACAACCGAATAAACCTTATTCCTGTTTCTCCTGAACCAGAATCCATCCCCGAACTGGAACAAGTTCCTTTCGAGTTCGTATATAACCATACGATGGAGTATCCAATAAACTGTGGATCTTCGTAGTGATACGGAGTGTCCTGGAGAAATGCAAAGGTGATTTTAGGATTGGCGAAGGAATACTTGGTTTGGTCGTGAATATCTGTTGCAATTTACTTTGCCCTCTTACTAATCCCTTACTTTGTCTTAACTTAATACCTTCTGCACACCATCGTTATGCTAATTGGTTTTCTTCATTCCCTACCGGTCGGCACCTGCCTATGGTTTGGAAGAAGACAATCCAATTTGCGTAATAGGTGTACTACCCCTAAACCAAGGAGTACTCGTAACCTGAGAGAGGGTAAAAGGAAAGGACAACTGAATAATCCTATCCGTTTTCTCCAGAACCTGAAACCATTCTCGAATAAATTCTTTCGAGTTCGTATCTAACCATACGATGGTTTTGTCCAATGGAAGTGGACGTTCGTAGTAATACGGGGTGTCCTGGAGAAAAGGGTAAAAGTAGGAGTGGCAATGAGGTTCGCAACTCTGACAATCCAAAAGCCAGTGTTTAAGAAGGTTCGGTCAATTTGGTCACTGAGTCATAGTCTTAGGGTCGGGTCAATGGTCGCTGCCAAAGAGAGAGAGAAAAGAAAACCTCAGCGTGCACTCTAACCTAGATCAGAATGGTTACTAATTTATCTAATCTGGAAACCTCCCACTGTACCGTCAAATTCTCCTCCAAACCTGAAAGAAGAATTAGTCGGGAACACCCGAGGAGTAAACCAACTCATCAGTGGGAATCGGGATCCAACTATCATCGCATGATAACGTGACGGAATCCGCTCACATCATCACACTCCAGAAGGTATGCGCATATCTGGCAAGTTTCAGTTCTTTTGAAACTCCCGATGTGATTTCTGCCCCATGCTCTTATGACCTTGGCGAAGGTCAACAAATCATAAGTCACATGTCAAGTTCTACCCGTCATTATCCAGGTTAATTTGAATCCACCCGTACAAG
Organism: Agapanthus africanus; assembly: GCA_030015575.1. NCBI lineage: Eukaryota > Viridiplantae > Streptophyta > Magnoliopsida > Asparagales > Amaryllidaceae > Agapanthus > Agapanthus africanus. The sequence goes on along the minus strand of CM057339.1, from coordinate 175,864,721 downwards.
CCCTTGACGAAGGTCAACAAGGCTATACGACTGTCCCAAACCAACGCATCTATCTATGCAGCAGAAAGGTAACAAGCAGCTACCATACACTATGCCTTGACGAAGGTCAACAAACATAGCATGAATACTACGTGCTACCCGTCTGAAACGACGGAGGGCTACGAATGGTTTCTGGCGAAAACCTTTAACGTAATGAACTTGATATCGTTGAAGGAAACGATAGCTTTTTGAAAATATAGTGACGAAAACCGTTGCTAAAGAGGTCACTCCCGGTGAAGGGATCTCGGCTCTTTCCCCATAGAATGGGGTGCAGGATATTCCAAATGAATACCGCGATGCAAAGCAAAAGTAATCGGCTATAGTGAAGTTAATGCCCTGACGCAAACTTCTGTCCAAGGGGTCACTCCCGGTGAAGGGATCTCGGCCCTTGCCTCGTCGACTGAGGAGCAGGATATTCCAACTGAATATCACGATGCAAAACAAAAGTGAACGTCCTTGCAATAACAGCTTTTTGAAAAAGTGTTCCAACAACATCAGATTAGGTTTGTTTTTAAACTTGCATTGATCCGAATCAATGCAGTCCCATCAATTGATCACACCAAAAAGAACGAAAATATACTGATGTACGTATATGCCATCCGCATTCGCCACTGGGTCCCGTCATTACCCGTTAGGTTAGCTAACTAACGACAGAGCGGAGACTGGACTAGCGCGGATGCAAAACATATACAACATCTACTAATATATATACCAATATATTATATTCGCTCAAGGCGTGATTAAAAAATGCAACATCACAGAGAATGAACAGCATCACAGAAACAATACAGATATCTGGGATCCCCGGGTTTCACAGAGCCACTACTGAAACCCGACGTTCCCCTGGTCGTGTGGATAGCCTGTGCAATGAAATCCTAGACCCCTACGAGCGCAGCAAGTTACCCGCCAAAACCTGAAGCGAGGCAGCCCCCTTCAGCGCCGTGAATGGACCACCCAGCACTTCACGGAATCCGGTAACTTGGGCACCCCTCCTGGGTCAACCCGTACCCCCTACGAGTGCGGCGAATAGCCCGCCAATCCTAGAGTGAAGCCCCCTCCGTCTCAATGCCATGAGATGCGGGCTTGTTTCCCTCTAGAACCCGGCTATCCGTGCACCCCTCCGCGGGGTAATCCTAGTACAGAAAGTAAAATATACATACAACGGGTACACCGACCGCAACCAGGTCGTGCCCCAAAAGAATAATACAATCAGGCAGTGACGGCAGTCCACATGTCGGACGCTCGCCCCGCAATATCAAATGTACATAATACAACCACAACTGTATTAGCATTGCATCCAGGCTATCCCCCACGACCGATCCGCAACATCACAGCAAAAACAGAACATCAACGTGAAAGTCACGTTCGCAAATCCGTCTAACCGGGCTATAGCAGTTAGACCGGATTTACCAATCGAGTGACATTCACGGTCGCAGATATAATGTAAATACTGTGAAATAATGTGTTTAAAATATCCGATCAATCAAATTTTAACAAGTGGGCCCCCAAGCATTACTGTAGCAGATCAAGAAATTCTGGGCCCAATGTTATTATTCCAAAACCCCACTTTTCACCCCAGAAAGCCTCTGTAAAAAATTGGTGCAGGGATCCCCACAGTGTGCGGCGGAACAGCGGCGGAAAGAGGGTATTTGCGGCGGTTCCGCGCTCCCACTGTGGAGTCACTTCATCGAATTTTTACAGAGCTCTTAGATTTTCCAGTACATCAATATTTTACAACCTGAAAAATTTTTCGAGACCAAACAATTTCAACAGAAACTGATGCTAACAAAAATGTAGATTTTGGAGTTTTGGTCGATCGGAAATGCAAAACACATTAAACCAAGCTAGACTAAGTTAATGGCGAGGCTCTGATACCACTGTAAGTGCACGGCGGCGCCCCGGCCGTCAATCCGACGCCGGAATGCGGAAGCGGTGATAAACTTTAATTTTTGCGGACTTAGCAAACCGGCACCACCGCGCACTAAAACCCGGATCGAACCACTAACTAGTCCTAGCTATCTACAAGAAAGGGAAGAGAGATATACCGACAGATCCGAGTCCTCCGGTCTTCTCGTCGTCGTCCCGATCTCCTGCGGAATGTCCCGTCTCCTCCTCGTCGCCGGAAGTGCACCACATCGCCTACTTCTTTTACGGGCTCCCACCTCAATGCCGAGGCAACTCGGGCACGAAGCTGGCTAGTCGACGTGCCCAAGATTCGCTGTAGAATATTGTGTAGGACTCAAGTCTCACTTTGGGGTTCATGGAGATGCCACTTTGGTAGAGGGATGATACAAGAAGTATATGGAGGAGCTTGGAGAATTTTGGTGTATCAAATGAACAACAATTCCCCACTACAATTTTTGGACAGCCCCTACAAAATTTGGCCGGCCATCTTTTTTTTTGGTGGGGATTGGAATGAGAGAGCAAGGTGATTGAATGAGATAGATCACACCAAAAACCAAGAGGGAAACAAAAGACATCATGAAAAGAACATGATCACTAACACCAAAACCACACTCAACACACTAATCATCAACAACCATGATGCTTACAAAGTCAAGCCATCATGAAGTGATCAAGTCAAAAAGGTCAAAGTATGGTGCTCATCATGAAAGCCATCATGATGCAACAAGATGCAAAGAACCCCCTCCACTAATGCCTATTTGCAACAATGCAAATAAACCCTCCTCCACCAATCTTTGGCCAATGAACGATACAAAGGAAATTGGCCGAAACGGAAAGCAAACTGGCAACTCCAGAAAACTGATCCCGTAATAAATTACAGGAAAACCCCGATACTGTGAATACACACCCGCATCTGTATTTCGACCAAAATACAAATGCAATGAGACAAAATCTACACTGTACTATATTAGTATCCGGCTTAAACCAAAGCCGGCTAGTAATATCCGTTCGATCCTGATCCGTGCAATACCGCACGTATCTGATCGAACCCTGCCATATATCCATACGGCCTATAGTACAAACTATCCGATCCTGATCCGTGCAATACCGCACGTATTTGATCGGACCTTGCCATATCTCCATACGGCCTCTACAACCTTTCGCCCGAAAGCTGAGTAACTGAATGTGGGGGACTCTAAAGACTCGTCAACACCTTGGTTGTGGATTTAACCACTAGCACATCAGAGGTATAAGCCAATACGTAACGGGCTACCAGGTATTGACTAAAAGGGACGTCTGTGAGCGAACTCAGCCCGACAACCCTACTGAGCCTGTCAGTGACAATATCCGTACAGTCCGGTCCGTTCGTCTATGAGCATCGCATGGCGGGCCTAGGGGGTTGGTAAAAGTCAGACCCCCAAAAGCGGTACAAGTCGTGTCGGAGTGTAGCCCAGAACACCCTGAGATACTACTGGAATACCTACCAGTAAATCTACTTGCCTTGGCCAAGGACTTCGTGTAATGGCTCTCCTAGACACAGCACGACCTCACCCCCAATACCGGGAGAGACGAACCCCTGAAGATACGCTCACTGCCTCCATGTGGCTCGGGACTGTACCCAACTAAAACCTGTTTGCACGACTCCTTTGAGCCGTGGTAGGGTAGTAATCAAAGTACAGTGGGAACTCACACGAGACAAATGACGATCCCCAGGTCGATGAACTAACCTGCACACATGTCACCAGGGAACTGCCATCTGACGTCTGGTATATGACCAACTAGCATGTTCCCGGCGAGTCCTGTCCGGTGTACTCATAACCCAATGAGCACCTGTATACATCTTAGGTGATCCAACTAACACCAGTGGCTTGTGAGACCGGCCACCGCCCCTCGTCGGGGTCTCGACTGTATACACTAGTCTACTCTGGAGTATCGATGCCCTGTCTCGAAACTCACACGACTAGGGACCATTTAAGGATATGCGTATAGACCCCAGCTCCCACTTATATGATCGCCCTCATACTGCTGGTGGTCAAGCAAGAATCCTAGGGGCTCTATCAACGTGTAATAGCAACTTGTCAGGTCACCTAAAACAGTACACGATGATAAAGGTAAACCAGATAGCATACTATCATCTCGAGTAAGACTGTCCTACCGGGATAGGTCCTCCATCAATCATTGCAATCACGTACCTGTGACCTAATAATTGACTCTGAGGGCACTATCTCCAACAATTTCTATGCAACTGATTACGATAAAGATAATCATCTAAACCGGTTATTCTGGTCCGACGAGCAATCAAGATTAGACTATCAGTACTACGGTGATGTTATTTTGTTTGATTCTACGTATCGCACGAATAGATACAAGATGCCCTTTATTCCTATTATTGGCGTGAATAATCATCGGCGTACATGTTTTTTCGGATGTGGAGTTGTCGCGGATGAAAAAATAGAGTCGTTTGTTTGGCTTTTGAAAACATTCCTTTTATGCATGTACCAAAGCAAACCGAAAACCGTAGTAACTGATGGCGACTCTTCTATGCGTCAAGCAATACTTGAAGTTCTACCAGATGCGACACATCGATCTTGTTGTTGGCATATTGAACGAAATCTAACTAAGTATGTTAAGGACCGAAAGAAGATAGGAAGATTTAAGGAGTTGATGTACACTCGGTATCTGCCAAGGGAGTTCGAAATGGAATGGAAAAAATATGCCACTTCTTTGACCAACCGCCGTAGTGACCAATGGATCAAACGGATGTATTGTAGCAGATCATTATGGGCAGAAACTTATTTTCATGGAAAAGTACTATTAGGTATCCGGAGCACCCAACGCAGCGAAGGAACAAACGCCCTATTACACAAGTATTTTAACCATAGCATGATCCTCGAGGACTTAGTTTCTCATTATGACCTATGTGTATCATGGGCGCGACGGAACGAGGCATTGGACGATTGCATTGCTACACAAACAACGCCCAACCTAAGGATGGATGCACATCCACTTGAGAGATTTGCTGCCAAAACGTACACCCCGACTATAGTTGTATGGATTCAAGATCAGTTATCGGAGGCCAGTAGGTTCATGATTTGCACAAGCAATGTAGTAGGTCAGCATGAACGTTTTCTAATTTCTGATATTGAAAAAAAACAAGGAATTTTCTTCGTTGAATTGGAGATTGGAGCAAACGATCTGTTAATTACATGCTCATGTAAGCATTTGGAATCTACAGGTGTTCCTTGCTCTCACATGTTGTTGCTTATGATTCAAAAAAAGTTTGAATACTTTCCGCCAAGTTGTGTGTGGGATCGATGGAAGATAAATTGTCGTTTCTGTATTCCACCATACCGCAACACGTGTTTGTTGACAGTTGATGTTAACAAACAAAGATATCAAGAGTTTCTAGAGTGTGCGAAAAGGTTGTGCTTGGAATGCGGTAATTCTGAAGAAATTTTTTTGGAAATGAAAGGATGGTTTGCTGAGAAGCTTTCTGAAGCTCGAAATTTACATATGGATAAGAATGTCAATTTCGAAGAGGCTGAAGTTGAAGAATTTCTTGGGACTAAAATGCTAGATCCTTTACAAAGCAACCCAAAAGGAGGTCTTTCTAAAAGACCAAAATCACACGGCGAGAAGAGATCATATAAGTGCAGCAATTGTGAGCATGCAAACCACCAATATAGAACGTGCCCCTATGATGTTCTTGAGCCTGATGCAGATTATAGCTTGATGTAACCTTTATATTTTGATTAACCAGTCTTTTGTCGCAACCAGGGTGGTCCAAAGGATTATGAAAATGAGAACTCATGTAATATTATATAACTTTTCTTGCATCTATGATACATAGTTTGAACATACTTAATTATTGATCATGTTCCCATTAACATACAATAGCTGCTTTTGCTAACTTATCTGCAGTGTGAGCTCTGTTATCTCTTTTCCTTATTATGTTGTTGTATGATCTTATTATTTAATTGTAGTTTCTTAATACATGTGAGCCTTTTTAAGACTTTTTTTTCATTTCATTCTCCAATTAGTGATTCCATTCTTTCTCTGTATTGCCGTCGGCCCAGGAATTTTAGAAAAGTGGCATCATTAATGCAACCATGCAGAATATGGAAAGCTTATTAAGTGAAAAGCTTCTGTGCAGAATATGAAAAGCGGCAACATAATTCATCGGTAACAGAATTCATATAGTGGATTACATAACAAACATTAACGCATTTTTAGTCGCTTAGTGTCCCAAGCGAAGGTCCATTATAAGTACATTATAAGATCCTATTTCGCTATCCCTGGTCAGTTTTTGCTCTCGTTTGGATTTCTTCATTTCTATTACTTTTGACCTTGGTTTTGGAATTGCCTTCTTCTTTTTATTTTTCTTAGGACCTCCGCCTAGACCCTTGTTTGCATTCGAACGCAAGCGTGCCTTCGGGTGTTGATTTGCTGGTCCGATTGGGGATGGATCTCGCCATTTATTTTGCTCTCTACTTTGAGATGTTTCAAATAGATCCAAAAGGACAGCTGAAGTTTCCTTTGTAGATGATATGGAACATGAACTGTGATGAACATACTTTTCATTTTTGGGTTGCATTTTAAGAACGGATTGTGTTTGTCGGCTTGGTTGGGAAAGTTGGAGTTCTGGCAATGGAGGCTTCTTCATTTCTTTCACACATGTATATAGATCACTAATTTTACATGCCTCTGATTTCTTTAGCTCTTTCGGTCGATTTCTCAGCACCTCGACGATCATGTCAATTTCCCCTCTCACATAGCTTTGAATGTTTAGATAAGAGGGCATCAACGTCCCGATTAGTTGCTTTCTGAAGCGAGCAATAGATTCCTAAGAACTGAATGATTATTAGGCAATAACTTTCTATGATTGGAATTATCATACAATTATACGAGTCATTGGATACCGATGTTATCTCTGAAGTGATTCTACTCCCATCCCATAATTCCATGAACTTTAATGTGTATAATCCGCAATCTGTATCTCCTTCCTGTATTGGTGCCGGTATCTGACGCACCGGCCAATCACCTACTTTGATATCCTGTAAGTCACCTCTAATCTTTTCTAAATAATTGCACGCGATGTTAATACGTCATTCTATGGCCGGGACCTATATAATGATACTTAACGTTAACGTTTTGTAATAGAGAGTGTAAAGTTTCAAATATTTAAACAATACTAACAATAACATCTAAAGCATTGGTTTGTCTCGTTTGAGATGGTTTTGAATCTAGAATTTGGAACTCCTTGCGTCCGATATGCATTACTGTCAAAAACCAATGTCCGGTGCCGTTGCAAATAGGCATGAGGACCTGCATAAAGTAATTTGCTGAGTGCTTTTTGTCCCGAACATATAACAGATAATTAAACAAGCATACTACTCGACAATACCATTTCTCATTCGACCACTTCCGTAGCCCAACGGACACAGCGACGTGCAAATCTATCCGGAGTATCAAGCTTTGCAAGTTCACTTGCCAAGACGCTCCAAATAAGCGCCCTTTCGTACATCTTCAATTGTTTCCCTTGTCGTCTCCTGCTAAGTATCCTTATATATGCATTCATGACCTTCAACATGTATCTTATTTCATGTTATTCTGCCAAACGGGCAAAACCAATGAATAAAACAACAAATAAGCATGTACTAGAAATTAACTTAATTTCACTAAATTAACAAAATCTTTGTCCACTACTATTACCTGATATGGAAGCCTTTTTAATTTTTGTGTTGTAATTCTTCATTAATTGATAAAGTGTTACATGAGACAGGGTTAGCAAGAGCCAGCTTTTCATGTAAAAACATTTAAGGGAAGCAATCCTATTTATTTAACTTTGCCCATTGTTTGACAATTGATATGTTTATTTTCTTAATCACAGAAGAGATGGTAAGCATGCTTACCGAGTCATTCAACCACGAAGCAAACCCTTCATCTGTTAGCAAACATCCCATCTCCCTGCGTGTGACAATTGCGTCATCTATTTCCACCAAGCATGTTTTGTTGTTGGATGTGCGTTCGACCAGTTCAATTGCGGCAAGCTCCTTGACGTCGAGATCAAGCTTTGGTACGAAATCAATTTCTTTAACGAATTCCACACGACGGCATACTGTATTTCCTGTAGTCAAATGCAGCGTAGAAGTCATACATGATGGAGATGGTGTAATTGTGCCAGATTGAAACCTCATAGACTGTTTCTCGTGGATTAAATTCGATTGAGGAATGGTTGGTGTTTCGCTTTGAGCTGTAGTTTTAAACAACGAGGAGCTTGCAATAGTCTTCCTACATTTGGATATATCTGTCTTTATTTGTTCTTGCAACTGTTAGGAATTAGTCAAATAAAATCCCATTAAGGGAGGAATTGTTAGGAATTAGTTAAATAAAATCCCATTTTATTTGGGACTCCTTGCTTTAGAATAGGTCTTCATTAGTTGGAAGATCCCTTATTTGTAGTATTTTCTGTTTTGATGTAAATGGCTATTTAATGGCCTAAATGCTTTCCATTCAATAGATGATTTTTCCTCTCAAATTTCTTTGTGTTCTTTATCATTTGGTATCAGAGCCAAGTCAAGAGGCTTTGTAGAAGCAGCAGTCTTCTAAGGATTTAAGCAGAGGCAATGACTACAGAAGGTGCTTTTGTTCAACCAGCAGTGCCGAGGTTCGATGGTCACTACAGTCATTGGGGGATGCTTATGGAAAATTTTCTCCGATCAAAGGAATACTGGGATGTGGTGGAGAATGGAGTTTCTGCAGCAGCAGAAGGTGCATCTGAGGTGCAAAGGAAAAACTATGAAGAGCAGAAATTGAAGGATCTCAAAGCTAAGAACTATCTGTTTCAGGCTTTAGATCGTACTATTCTGGAAACAATCGTTAACAAAGACACATCAAAGAGTATCTGGGATTCTATGAAGCAGAAATATCAAGGAACAACACGAGTAAAGCGTGCTCACCTACAGGCATTGCGAAAGGAGTTTGAAATGGCTCACATGAAAGAAGGAGAATCTGTGGACGAGTACTTTGCTCGTATTCTTGTCATTACTAACAAGATGAAAGCAAATGGTGAAGATTTGAAAGAAGTTGCTGTTGTGGAAAAGATTCTGAGGTCAATGATTCCAAAGTTTAATTATGTTGTGTGTTCTATTGAAGAATCCAAGGATACGAGTGTGCTTTCCATTGACGAATTGCAAAGCAGTTTACTTGTGCATGAGCAACGCATGAGTAATACTGTACAGGAAGAACATGCACTGAAGGTGACACATGGGAGCCAATATTCTGGACGAGGACGAGGACGTGGGAACTCTGGAGGTAGAGGAAGTGGAAGAGGCAGACAGAGTTTTGACAAGGCAACGGTGGAATGTTATGCTTGTCACAGGCTTGGGCATTATCAATGGGAATGTAAGAGTAGAGTTGCAAATTTTGCAGAAAGTGAAGTAGAGAGTGAAGAACACATGCTGTTGATGGCTTATGCTGAAGAAAAGGAGCAAAAAACAACAGACATGTGGTTTTTGGACTCTGGGTGCAGTAATCACATGTGTGGAAAAAGAGAATATTTTTCCGAGTTTGATGAACAATTCTCTGATTCAGTGAAGTTGGGAAATAATTCAAACATGGTGGTTCATGGGAAAGGCAACATTCGACTTCAAATCAATGGAGTTGTCAGCTTTATCTCAGGAGTTTTTTATGTTCCAGAACTAAAGAACAACTTGTTAAGCTTGGGACAGTTGCAAGAGAAGGGTCTAAGCATTTTGTTTCAACAAGGGCAGTGCAAAATATATCATCCTGACAAAGGTTTGATTATGAAATTAAATATGTCTGCAAATCGAATGTTTATTTTGCATGCCATCACTTTGCCTGCAGCACCCACTTGCTTTAACACGGTTACAGAAGATGTGGCGCAACTCTGGCATTGCAGGTTTGGGCACTTAAGCTTCAAAGGCTTACAAATACTGCAACAAAACAAATGGTGGAAGGTTTACCATTGCTTAAGCCACCCTCAAAGCTGTGCAAAAATTGTCTTGTTGGGAAACAACATCGAGACTCGTTTCCAATGAAGAGTTCCTGGAGAGCATCACAAATTTTGCAGCTTGTTCATGCTGACATTTGCGGACCAATTAAGCCAGCCTCAAACAGCAAGAAAAGGTATCTAATTACTTTCATTGATGATTACAGCCGCAAGACATGGGTTTATTTTTTGGCAGAAAAATCAGAGGCCTTTGCTGTCTTTAAGAGTTTCAAGATACATGTTGAGAAAGCAACAGGTACATCTCTTAAAGGGTTGCGTACGGATCGTGGTGGAGAATTTACATCTCGAGAATTCAACGAGTTTTGCAATGCACATGGATTGCAAAGACAATTGACAGCTGCATATACACCGCAACAAAACGGCGTTGCAGAGCGGAAGAATCGAACCATCATGAATCTTGTCCGTAGTATGCTATCTGAAAAGAAAGTACCCAAAACTTTCTGGCCAGAAGCAGTAAATTGGGCTGTGCATGTTTTAAATCGCAGTCCAACACTAGCTGTGAAGGACAAAACACCTGAAGAAGCCTGGAGCGGAATCAAGCCAACAGTCCAACATTTCAGAATCTTTGGTTGTGTCTCATATGCTCATGTACCTGATAAATTGAGATCCAAGCTAGATGAGAAAAGCTTGAGGTGTGTTCTACTCGGAATCAGCGAAGAGTCAAAGGCATATAGGCTTTATGATCCTATCTCACAAAGGATTGTAATAAGCAGAGATGTGGTTTTTGCCGAGGATGAAGAATGGGAATGGGACAAGAAGCATGAGTCAGCTGTTATGTGCGAGCTAGAATGGGAAAATAATGAAAGGGCTGTCAATGAAGAATATGCAGTAGAAGAAGATGATGTTGCCGCTGCACAACCGGAGGAGTCGATTGAGGAGTCGATTGTCACTAATCAAGAAGCTTCACCGGGTCATGTCGAAGGGAGGAGTAGGAAGCAACCAGCTTGGTTAAAAGATTATGTAACCGGTGATGGTTTGTCCGATGAAGAGGCTGCGCTTTACACAGCATTCTTTGCGCTGTACACCACTGGTGCAGATCCACTTAATTTTGAAGAAGCTGTGAAGAGTGAAAGATGGCGTAATGCCATGGATGCAGAGATTGAAGCAATTGAGAAAAATGGCACATGGGAATTAATTGATCGACCCAAAGGAGCTAAAACAGTTGGAGTAAAGTGGGTTTATAAGACTAAACTTAATGAGAAGGGGGAAGTTGACAAGTATAAAGCAAGGCTAGTAGTAAAGGGGTATGCTCAGCGGTATGGTGTTGATTACACAGAAGTATTTGCTCCGGTAGCTCGCATGGAGACTGTACGTTTGGTGATTGCTTTGGCGGCACAAAAGGGATGGGCTATACATCAATTAGATGTAAAGTCTGCTTTCTTACATGGAGAATTAATTGAAGATGTTTTTGTTGAGCAGCCCTGTGGTTACATTCAAAAAGGGAAAGAAGAGAAAGTGTACAGGTTAAAGAAAGCTCTTTATGGGCTCAAACAGGCTCCTCGTGCTTGGTACAGTCGTATCGAAGCATATTTTCTGAAGGAAGGCTTTAAAAAATGTGATTATGAGCATACGCTTTTTATTAAGCGGAACAAAGAAGGCAGCATGCTCATTGTAAGTTTATATGTTGATGATCTTCTCTTTACAGGGAACGATGAGCTGATGTTTACTGAGTTTAAGAACTCGATGAAGCTTGAGTTTGATATGACGGATCTCGGAAAAATGAAGTATTTTTTGGGTCTTGAAGTCTTGCAGAAATCTAGTGGAATCTTTATTTGTCAAAAGAAGTATGCAGAGGAGATGTTGAAACGTTTTGGGATGAACGAAAGCAATTCGGTTCGAAGTCCAATTGTTCCTGGTTTCAAGCTTTGCAAGGATGAAGAAGGGACCAAGGTGGATAAAACTTACTACATGCAAATTGTGGGCTGTCTCATGTATCTTACTTCAACTCGTCCCGATATGATGTTTGCTGTTAGTGTTTTAAGCAGGTATATGGAGAGACCTACTCAGCTCCATTTACAACTAGCAAAGAGGGTGTTAAGGTATTTACGAGGAACAACTGAGTTTGGAATTTTCTACAAGAAGGGAGGAAGTGATAAACTCAAGGCATATACTGATAGTGATTATGCGGGTGATCTTGATGATAGAAAAAGTACAACTGGAAATGTCTTCCTTTTTGCAGCTGGAGCTGTATCATGGTGTTCCAAGAAACAACCAATTGTAAGTTTGTCAACCACGGAAGCAGAATTCATAGCAGCAGCATCATGTTCCTGTCAAGCTATTTGGTTAAAGAGGTTGCTAATGACACTTGATCAAGAAAAGCAAGAGTCAATAGCTATTCAATGTGACAGTAGTTCTGCAATCAAGCTTTCAAGAAATCCAGTTATGCACGGACGAAGCAAGCATATTGATGTTCGTTTTCATTTTCTTCGAGAGCTCGCACGGGAACGAGTAATAGAACTGATTCATTGCAATACTTCGGAACAGATTGCTGATGTGATGACAAAACCACTCAAGGATGATGTCTTTGTGAAGCTGCGTGCAATGCTTGGAGTTTGTGCAAGAAACAACATAAACTAATTTCTTTCAGTATTCAAGAATTTAGTTTAAGGGAGGAATTGTTAGGAATTAGTCAAATAAAATCCCATTAAGGGAGGAATTGTTAGGAATTAGTTAAATAAAATCCCATTTTATTTGGGACTCCTTGCTTTAGAATAGGTCTTCATTAGTTGGAAGATCCCTTATTTGTAGTATTTTCTGTTTTGATGTAAATGGCTATTTAATGGCCTAAATGCTTTCCATTCAATATATGATTTTTCCTCTCAAATTTCTTTGTGTTCTTTATCAGCAACTTCATATTGATGAACATATCCGGAATTAGATTCTCAAGATTTGAAGGCTGTTTTTTCAGAACAATATCTTCGTCTAAATGCAAGCATTGTTTTTTTAGTACGGTTGCACCATTAGTATTAATCTTTCTTTTAAACAGCATCGTCTTTTTTGTGTCCCCTTGGTTATTCAAAACATCATCATTATCCATTTTTTTGCTGAGGGCCTGCATATAAAAATTTGTTTACAAATGAACAGTAATAAAAAGAGATAATCAAATGCGTACAGACAATAGTTATTGAATGATCGTATATAGATTATTAAGACAATTTGGAAATGTTTGGGTCCATGCATAATTAGTTAATTGGACCTAATGAATAAATCAGTAGCTATACACCTGTTTTAATTGTCCCTCCATCAATGTAAGTCGGCTGTCAATAATCCTCACATATCCAGTTAAGGTCTCTATGCTCTGAGCCAGCTTATTCATGTTTTCCTACAAAACAATATTCTCAGTTTCTGGCAATTCATTTTGTTGTGCATACAGTACAAGTTTCTTATGATTATAAATTATATTGAGATTGTCACTTGGAGGCATCATATTGAGGGCTTCATGATTCTCATCATCTTTCTCATCTTCCTGCATATGCAAATAATATATCCATCTTCTATTCTGTTATGAATCATAAATTTAACCATCGAAATATAAAAATATACCGTAAATTTCTCAAGAGCTAGCTTTTCATATAATTTTTCTCTTGGCCCATTCCATAATGGTGCCGCATGTGGTGGAAGAGTCAGATCAATGACCAACTTTAATTCCTTCATCAATATAAAAGTTCAAAATTTCACATTAATCAATTTTGTCCAAAGTATTGGTTTACATAGGATTTGGACAAAAGTCTTGCCTTGAAATCTATAAATCCGTTGGTGCTGTGGAAACGGGCTCTTGCCGAACATCTAGTGCCATCCCAACGTGCCATAAAAGGTAATGTCATAGGAGCCGTGTCGAAATCCTTTGCACATACCCAAACAAACATGCTTGTAATACCATAACTGTACAATGAATTATCTTAGTCTGCAGTTAAGTATTAATACAAATAAATTCAGAAAGGTCTACATTAATATATATAAATTCCTATCTGCAGTTAAGTACATACCCAAACATGCTCGTCCTCACTTTCTTCTCTCCTCACTCCATCGTTCACCCAAACCCCCTGCCTTACAGCCGCCGCCGACGACGACTAAACCATCTCGTCTCTCCTCCCTCGTTTCTCTCCTACCAACACCACTACCACTGCAGCCCTCCTCCTCCATCAACCGAGCTCCATTCTCCAACTCTAACCCTCACTGCACCACCTCGGCCACCACCTGCACCACGGCTTAAGCTCCTCGCCGACGAGCTCCCCACTGCCCTGTCGACCTCTGCATCCTCTGCATCACCATCACCTCTTCCAAAACCCACACCAAACTCCTCGGCCACGAAGCCACGGCCCTCGAACCCCCGCTGTGGCCATCGCCAGAGCGACCACCGCCGACCATCGCCGACCTCAGCATACTCCCAGAAGATCCACAGCACCCCACTCCGCTTCCAGTGATCGCGAGCCATCCCCGGGCAACTCAAACGGCGAATCCGAACTCGAGTCGAGGTCGTGAATCCAAACCGTGCCGTTCTTTGCGCGTTCGTGCCGTTGCCGCTGCCGTGCGTCGCCAAAGCATCTCCAGGCAAGTACCCTACTTGTTACATGCTAGATTATACTGTTAATAAATTCAAAATACAATCAATTCAATGTTTACGATTCGTGAAAACTTATATGACATAAGTGTTTGATGCAAAACCACCTTCCATTAAACTGACGGAACTTGATTATATATGCTGGCCCGTGTGGCAATGAACATTCTGGTGAAATTTGACTGGAAAATTTAATCGTTACTGACTTGAACGATCACCCCCAATTACACCCGTAAAAACTGAAAATCTCTTGCGTCTGAAACTTGTTAAAATCATAATTAATTGTTTAGAAATTGAAATGATGCGTTCGAGGGCTCAAATCAAAGCCGACTCGATGACCTGGAACCACATAAAAGTTTTAAATTATTTTTATACTGAAAATACGACGGAAACTGATTCGGAGAGCGGATCTGGACTGCTGTCCAGAGCAGCTCTAGCTGTTGATTTTTATCTCGTAATGCTTACCCCTTTGCTGTTTGAACTTGTACATTGCGAAACCCTATACTTTAGTAAATATGAACCAGTTAGCTAAATAATGAAAGTAGTTTCACCCCTTTTTACCATTGTTTACTATTTAAACTGCAATTTAAAAGACAGGACGCATAGCAGTCCCACACAGAAACAGAACTGATACCCTAGTGTTGAACAGTGCATAACTTCTGAACGTAGAGACGCGATTGAGAATCCGTCTGGTGCGTTGGAAACCCTATTGAAAAACCTAAATTTCATTCAACTATAGCGTCGCTAAATTCTGATCCCAACAGGGTGAAAATTGCGTCGCGAAACAGACGTTCAGTTCAGAAACTGAATTTCCTGCAGCGAGCACTTAAAATGAAATGGTTGTATCTTGCAAACCCGAAATCCGATTGCACTGAAATAAATTTTTCTGAACTGCCGACTGAGTCTACTTGTTACCGTCTTTGTATCATTTCACTGAATTTTTAACGCATGATTTACTGAAATTTTTATAATCTCATGAGGTGCATAATAGTTCATATAACACATGACTTGTTAACTGCGTAAATATACATACCTTACCCAATTGCCATATAGATAAAGATAGTGCGCGTTATTATTCAGTGTACAATGTATTATCGCGCGTGAATGGTATTGGTTTAGGAGTGTCAAGTACGCCAATGGAAAAGTGAATGATTCGTGACAGTGATTAATACAGTGAACAGTGACAAAACCGTGTTATTGGTGCATACTTGTACACGACTAAACCATATCGAGAGTGTAAACCTGGGGGAAAAGGGGAAATCGAAGTGGAAAGAGCATCGTATTTAGCGAGGACCGTGATTTAGAGGATGATCATTCGAACAATGACTTATATATATTAGGTAGGATCTAGCGATCCGGCTGACAGGGTTATGTCCCGGGCGTGTGGGTCGTAGTCTCGGGTATGTACGAGACCCTCGTTAAACATGATCCTCCTTTCCACGACTCGATTTCAAATATGACTTAGAGACTGATAGGGACACAGATCATACTTTGCATCATTTAGTGACATAGTGATTATCTGCATTTTACTTCCACTGTTATTATCTTATTTGCATGTTTCATGCTACTATTATAATATTGCTATTACGTCGCTCTGACGACCTGAGTATGCATGCTCAGACCCCGAGGAAGAACCAGCGCAGGAGTCGGACTTACCCTTCGAGCTAGCGGAGATTTAGTCAGGAGAACCTCTTTCATCTTTTACTGTTTTTCCTAAAAGAGACCTTGTATTTCGAACTTGGTTAGTAGTTCTTTTCTTGTTTATTTGTAAATTGTAGACAATGAAAGTTAATGTAATAATTTAGTGATATACTTCCTTTACTTCTGTGCTTTGTTCACTGATTACCATGTAATGCTAGAAGCCGAAGTGTGACTAGCGGGATTATTTCTTGACCGTAAGAGCATGGCTGGCCTAGTCATCCCTCGTTTTCCGTATTTTAGGAAGCGGGGCGTGACCGTGACTATATTGTCTATTTTATAAATTAACAAAAAAAAGGAATTAACCTTTTATTTTGAATTATGTTGTGATTCATATATTTTAACTAAATAAAGTAATTAAATTCTAAGAAAAAAAGTTAATTCCTTTTTAATTTGTAATTTATACAAAAGGGCAGTATAGCCATGTTGTAATTTTTCGTTACCGCCATTTATGGTAGTTTTGTGATATCCTGAGAGTTCATGGTAGCAATCTATCATTTTAAAAGTTCAGGATGGCATTCATGAAAAATACCGAAAGTTCATATTAGAAAGTTGAAATTTAGCGTATATAATATAATCCTGAAGTAATACTCAGTTGGTTTTTTACAAATTCCATATTTAAATAAAAATAATATATAGCGAATATATCCGCTTTGTATTGCAACCAACGCTAAATCCTTTTTCGTTATCTACATGACAGGTTGTAATAACTGGTCTCTTTTGTATGTAATATCCTCGTATTTAAAATAAAATTTCTTTTCCAAAATTTTTCCCAAATATTTTTCTATTTTTCCCTGTTCTTTCCCAATTTATTTTCATGGCGCTAGACCGGGTCACAAACCCTTGATCACTTTGAATTTTCTTTTCCTATTTTTAACAGTTAGCCGACCACGTCCCTGCAACCACCGCCGAACGCCCTCATCAACACCACCGGATCCCAACACCCTCGTCGTCCACCACATCACCACCTTCACCTTCCTCTCTCACAACCCATCACCTCCATTAGCACAAACCCACCGCCGACTCACCCATCACCACAGTTGACCGTCACCAGCAGCTCATCCTCCTCGTCTCCCTCTCTCCTCAACAACACCCGAGCCTCACCCTCACCCTCCACCTCTCCAAACCGAGCCGCCCCTTCGCCACCGTCCAAGCCGCCGTTGCCGCCGCCGTCGCCGGAGTCGTCGCGGTCGCCGGAGCTCCAGCACCGAGCCACCAGCACACGACTCCATCACAGGACCCGCGCCACCACTGGACCGCGGCAGCCACGCTTGCACCGCACCGTACCACGTATCGTGTCGTCTCCTCTCTGTCCCTATCATCTTTGCCTCCATCCTCTCCAGCCACCATCACCACCAAGCCTTCTCACACACGCACAAGGAGAGGGAGAAAGAGCCCTTAATTCATGATATCACCATAAGTTATCTTCACCGGCGATGGGTTTGTGAGAAAGGAGCGTTTTTTGCCAAAGAAGCAGATGGATGAGGAGGAAAGCATGGGTTGTAAAAAAAACAGTATTAATCAATCAGAGGTGAGAGGTGAGGCAGAAAATATTTTTAAAAACCGACAACTGTCATGATTTTATTGGTCCAACCGGAATCAAACCCATTTTACCTGTGTGCACTTTTCCAATGTGAGAGATGGAAAGCACCAAAAATTACCCTGATTAATTTGTCAAACACTTTCCTGATTAAGTGGGAAATGTGGAAATAGAGTCATTAATGATTTTGGAAAGGATAAAAGATGGGTGGATTAATTAAGCCAAATTCAAACTTACTCATGCTAGCATGATGGGAAATGTGTAAAGAGAAGAATAGAAGATGGATGGATGGATGGATTCAAGCTCTAAAATACAAATTTAGCTCTCAATATAATGTCATCACTACATTCCTCATAGAAATAGATAGTAAAAACAAATATAAAATACTATTAGATAATTTTCCAAAAACACACTTTAACAAATTTAACAGAAAATACTCGCCCTTAATTATAAGCACCGTTTTCTTTTCTTCTTTTCTATCCTTCCAGGTTTTCTTTCTTATTTTATTTCACTTGTGAAGAAAATAATTTGTCTTTTTTTAATACCCAATGCTAAAAAAATGAGTGTACCCTTTGATAGAGGGCGGGACAATCTTTCATACTATAAACAATAAGCTCGTGAAACGACATAGATATTTTCTCTCCATTCTATTCGATCCTTCATCTTCATTTTCATTGTTTCGTTTTGAAACAAGAAAATTTTGATTTTTGGTGAAGATTGAATCAAAGATAGGAAGAGAATAGAAGAAATAAGAGGATATGGGGAGTAAGCTCATAATGTGTTGAGGTGGAAGGCGTATCTATTAAAATCTAAAAGGTCAGTATTTTCAATTGTATTTACTACTAATTAACATGTTCTAAATTCACGGCTTAACTTGTAATATTTTTCATTATTAATATTCTTCTTCCCTTTCTTTTTCTTTCTTAACTTTTTTCAGGTATGCAGCAGGTAGAAATTTCATGGATGAAAGTTCCACGAGACTTCTCAAATTTCACAGAGCTATTAATCAAAGGGTTGCAATCAAATCAGAGGCATTGGTTTAATTTTTAAATGATTAAATTGTTTTTTTCCATTTTATCCATAAACATACACATGAACAACATTACTTTTATTTGTTTATTTTAATCATTTTCTGTAAGCTTTTAAGACTTTCTTGAACGTAAAATTCGGTTTTGAACCATGATCATACTGCTCATCTCTTTATCATTACAGGCCTGGATATATTGCACCATGTATGCCGAATAAGTTCATTTTGTTTAAAATACAACAAAATTTATATCTCATATAATATTTTTTACAAGGTATAAGTAGTAATAATTGGTTTAATTAAGACACTTCCGTGCCTCACTTTTATTAATGTTTCCAAATGGCAATATATATTATGTGTATGCGAGAGGATTAGGAGATATATACATGGACTAGACATTCCAGTTGAATGGTACGAACTGCGGTCACAACAATCTCTATGGACTAAGCATTTGTTATAAACTTTCTAATTAAGCTAACAATTGAAATTATGTCTCAACATCCATCAAATGAAACGAGTACGCTATTTTTCAAATGTTCTTCTATGGTCAGGCCGGATTCAAATATAATCAACGATATGCTCGAATTTTGGAGAACATGCTTTGAAGAGATAGCGAATTTCTATGGCATGAAACACTGTTTTGCCGTTTGATGACTTAACCTTCTTCGACAAGCTTTGGAAGCTTGTTGGTGTATATGCCCTAGAGGCCATTACTGTATCATACTAGTTTGTATATTACTTAATGGAAGCTTGGGATATTCACCTTGTATAGACAATCTTGCTCAATATAGTAGTATGCTACTTGGTTTGTTTCTGCTTTAATGTGTACATATGTTTATTTTAGTATATCACCTATACACATTAGTGGAGCCCTTAGGATCTTTGCTTGATTACCAACGTTGTGATGGCAGTCACACTAGTGGGGGCTGGGTAATCCACAAGCACATCCTTATGCAGGTCTCTAGTCGTAGGACTATCGAGACAGGGCATCGATACTCCGGAGTAGACTAGCGTATGCGCTTCTCATCCCAGTATGGGAGACGGTCTGTCCCACAGCCGTCAGTACGTCATACTTGAGATAGTATGCGGGTGCTCGTTAGGTTACGAGTACACTGGACATGACTCGTTGGGAACTGTTCATTAGTACTATACCTATCGTCAGTTATCAGTTCCCAGGTGACATGAGTACAGCTTAGTCCGCTGACTTGACACTGTCACTTCGCCTCGAGTGTGTTCCCACTGTACTTTGATTACTACCCTACCACGGCTCAAAAGAGTCGTGCAAACAGGTAGTAGTTGGGTGCAGTCCCGAAACACTTGGAGGCAGTGACGGTTAGACATGATTCGTCTCTCTCGGTATTGGGGGTTGACATCGCGCTGTGTCTAGGAGAGCCATTACACAAGTAGTCCCTAGCCAGGGCAAGCGAGATATACTGGTAGGTTTCCAGTGTTATCTCAGGGTGTTCTGGGCTACACTCCGACACGACTTGTACCGCTATTAGGGGACTGACGTTTACCGCCCCCTAGGCCCGCCATGCGATGTTATCAGACGAACAGACTGGACTGTACGGAGATTGTCACATTCAGGCTCAGTAGGAGTTCATATGAGTTTCAGCTCGTCCGTCTTCTTATCGGCATCTACCTGGGGACCGTTACGCACAGCTAGTGCCGCTTGCGGTCTATGGTTAAACCCACTGCCAGCGTAGTGTCGAGTCTTTAGAGTCCCACACAGAACGCTATTCGCCTTTAGGCAAAAGAGTAGAGGTCGCATGGTTTTGCGACAGGGTTCGGTCACATCCGTGCACTTGTGCACGTTTGGTGTCCGGACAATTAACACTAGCGGGCTTTGATTTAAGCCAGATCATAGTGTACGTTTTGGGATTGGTTTTATCTCGTTTGTATTCATGTTCCTCGGAACGCGGATGCGGGTGTGTATGCACAGTTGACAGAGAGACAGAGGCAGAGGATTCTCATTGGGGTTGTTGACTATTGACTGTTGACTTTTTGCTAAACCCTAATGAGAATAAGAAATATAATTAACAATAATATTAATTAAGTATTATAGTGACATGGTTGTTGAGGGGTTGACTTTGTTGACTTGTTGACTTTGTTGACCGGTTGACTAGGTTGGACTAGTTGACCATCATCATACAATGGCTATCATTTCATGGCAAAAACTTTTGCTTGCTTGTTTCTTTTTGCAAAATGAGTGCATGAAATGATATGGCCATTTTGACTTGAACCATCACATAATACTTGATTACTATTATTTGTTATGATGATTTTGGATTATGAGAGCTTGGATGGCAAAAGACTTACTCATTCTCTCATTTGCTTTCTCTCTCTTGCTTGAGCTCTCCCTCTTGCTTTTCCTCTTGCTCTCTCTTTAGCTCAAGGCAACTCCCTCTCATGAGTTGAGAAACATTGCCTTAGAGATAAAAGAAAACCCATATCACTTCTCTACTCATCCTAGTTCACAAGGTTTAGCAAACCAAGTGTTCTAGTTTCTTCAAGTTCGAAGAAGAAGCCAAAGGTAGAAGCTTTTAGGTGGATCCATCTTCGGCGCAAGGAGACGACGAGGTGATGCCGATCCGTACACCGCAAAGAGTTGAAGACGAAGGAGTTCAAGAAAGGTATAACCCCCTAACCGAGTAGGTAAATCTCATGTTAGGTTTGTTAGATAGTTGTTTAACAAAGATCCGTATTTTGAGTCCATGTTACCACCTCTTGAAAAATCGTTTTTCATCATTTCCGCAAGCCCGTAAGTACCGGGAGAGGTAACGTGGACTTACAATTTCGAGATGTCCATCATGAGTTTTCTCGGTTCTTAGCTTGTTTTCGAGACCCGATTCGAAGAGATAGACGAACCGTCTGCGGGTACATGGTGGATCCGGTAAGGTACCCCGGGGTAAGAAGATCGTAGGGATGGCAATGAGCCTGGCAGGAGGGAGCACTACCTACCAATGATAGTTTGGACCCGGTGGTTATCCGGAGGATACCGACCGGAGTCGTAAGATGGAAATCGGGCCGATCCGGACAGACGGAGCCTGAGGATGTGGATTTACTTGTCGATGCTGGACACGGGTTTCATGATGTTTCAAGTGTCGATGTTGGACACTCAGATTCCATGATATTGATGTGTCGTTGATGGACACACGTGGATAGATATTGGGCCGATCCGGACAGACGGAGCTTGAGATATGTAGATTTACATGTCGATGCTGGACAGGGGTTTCATGATGTTTCGAGTGTCGATATTGGACACTCAGGTTCCATGATATTGATGTGTTGTTGATGGACACACGTGGATGATATCCACATGCATACAGGAATATGATTTCATATGTTTATTTCTACATGCCATTGGCATTGACTCTATTGTTGATATATATGCATACATGATCACCCTAGATATCATAGTATTGCCTTCATGTTTTCAGTATGATCTAGGAATCGTTGTTTATTCGATTTCTACCTGCTGATGTTTTCTACTCACAAGTTGGCAACTCACCCCCGTTGTGCCACAGTTTTCTTGCAGGTTCGACCGTTTGGATCAGTAGCGGTATCGCTGGCATACGGTTTCATCTAGGGTGTTTTTGCTATGGTAGGTGGGACACATTGGATCGTGCCCACTCTTGTACTTATTATTTCTATTGTATATAGATAAACTCCATCAATCAGAATCTAGACTTTGTATATTAGTAGACCTAGACAGACTTGTATTTGCGAGACTTAGAGCGATGGGCGTATATTCGCTTCTTGAGGTTTTTGATATCTTGCTTTTTTTCATTTATTCTTTCTGTGTCGATCTTCGCCGTTGGGCGTCGTATATATATTGCTTGCTTGCATGTTTATGATTCCGCCGATTGGCGAAGAGCTAGCTCCTGCTTGGGGATGCCTATATATATTGCTTGTATGTGGTTTTTGGATCAAAATATACAAGGGAGGTGCTGCCCAAAATTTTAAGGACAAAAAATATTTTCAACTCTAGTATATAACCATTTGTTTTCTCATATATCTTTATTTATGCATTTAAATAAAAACTTGATTTCATTATACCCTTTTTTCAAAACTGCACCCCCCACTATTTTCCGCAAAAAGGTTTAGATTTACTGGGCTTCGGCTTACTTGAATTACGTTACGCCTTTAGACGTTGCATGATTTAAGTGCCGGTCACGTGCTAAATTACGTGTCGTGACAGAGGGGATCTCAGATCCCTTTTTTTTCAAAGTTGTGGTTGTTGAAGGGTTCAAAACTTAACTAGATGATCTAAAACTAAGAAGTAGGGCCTTCATTCCTAAGTCCTAGTTCTAGAAAAGAACGTTCATGTCTTTCCTTTTCTAGTTTGTTTGAGATTTTTTTTGGGGTTTTATTGGTTTTTGGGGTTTTTTCTATGCTAATTTAAGGGGGGGTTTGTTGAGAGGTGTAAGATTTGAGCTCTTGAGGAGATTGAGAAAACAGAGAGATGGAAGAAGAAGCCTCCCTCTCATTGTCATGAGAGGGGTTTATTTATAGAAGATAGGTGGTTAAGCTATGAAATGGAGGATTGTGATTGATTATAGGGGGTGGAATGGTTGAGATTTTATAGAGATGCAATGATTTCTATCAATACCTAAGCTTATTTCCCTCTTAAATGCTTGGCCACCATGAAATTTCTTAATAAAGCAAAAATGTTCAAGTTTGCAATGCTTTTAGGCAGCATGTTATGATGTTCATAGAATGCAAGTTAAGCTAATGGTTCATTTGAGGGAGAATCCTATACCATGGATTTGATAAGTCAAGTGGTGATTAATTATCACTAATCAAGTATTTGACGAAATTAATCCCCAATCGCACGAATTCAAACATATAGCAAACGGTGTTCAAATAGTTTGAAATTTTGAGTGGAGGGTCATCTAAGTAAGTTATGAGGATACATTAAGAAAAATTAGCAATTTCATCCTCACGGGCCCACATATCATTTTAATGATAAAATAATAAGCGGGCTTTAGTTCATCAGGTAAATATTGTCGATTTTGGTTGAAATTTTTATGGTACATCCTCATAAATATATTAAGATGATCTAGAAAATTTGACATCATTTGTCTCAAAGGTTAATGAGATAGAAAATCGGAACCGTTAATGGCGATTTAAGGGCGATTGGGGAAATTAACGGGTTTTGGATGAAATGGTCCATTGGAAATAGTCCCTGTTCCCCCAATCAGAGCAAGGCTCTGTTTGAATTTTGAAAATTCAAATTTTGAAGCAACGCTTCGGTTCCCGTGCTCTGCGCGCAATGCGCCACGTGTCAGAAGTTGACACGGCAGCACAACGCCTAAGGCGGTACGTCCGATCAGAGCAAGGCTCTTTAAAAACATAAGTAACACTTAACTGCGCAAGCGCACCGCAGCGCGACACGTGTCTGCGCAGTTGCGCAAGCACAACTGCGCAAGCGCACGGCAGCGCGACACGTGTCTGCGCAGTTGCGCAAGTGCAACTGCTCAAGCGCACGGCTGCGCGACACCTGTCTGCGCAGTTGCGCAATCGCTGTTGCGCAAGAGCCTTACTGCGCGACACGTGTCACGCGCTGGTGAGTTGCGCAACAACAGAATGAAAATTTAAGGAAATCTTTTCTGTTCTTGTTAAAACAAGAAGATTTCTTCTGTAAAACAGGGGCCTTTGGATCAAAGATCCAACGGTGAGGAAAATTCCCCGAATCATTCAGAAAAGATCCTTTTAACAAATTTAACTGATCTTTGAGCACTATAAAAAGGACCCCAGACCCCATTTCAAAGATATAGACAATTGGATAAAAAAAAGAGGAGAGAACTCTTGAGAATTTCTGGAGAACACAAAAAGGAAGGTAAAAACCTTTGAGATAAGAAAAAATTCTCTTAAAGAATAGATCATTGATCTAGAAAACAAGATCAGTGATCTTCAATAGATAAATAAATAAATAAAAATAATAAAAATAGTGCCTTGCACTTGCTATGAACCTCTGGTTCTCAGATAAATAAATAAATAAAAATAACAAAAATAGTGCCTTGCACTTGCTATGAACCTCTGGTTCTCTGAAACAGAAAGAAAGAAAAGATTTCTTTCTTTTCTTTGATCTAAATTTAGATCAAGAAATAAAAAAGTGCTCTGCACTTCTTTTCCTGAATCTAAAAGATTCTTGGTGCTTTGCACAAGTGCAATACATTATTTGAAGGGCTAGGCCCAAATCAAAAAGTCCTAGCAGGTCAAAATAAATTGCAAAGCAATAAAAGGGCTGGGCCCAAATAAAATTGATGCTCTGCATCCCTTTTGGGCAAAGCCCAAATAAAAGCAAAAGAAATGCAAAAGCAATGGACTTAGCCCAATCGTGGCCATAAGTCCTTAAATTAAATTGACTGAGCAAAATGGCTCTCCTAAATCAATTTACGTCCGGTTCGAGGGTACATCTCCGAACTCCTTTGACATCTATCGTTGTAATTCCTCAACGACGTCAAAGAGGTGACGGGTCCCAACGACCACACACCCATATGGACTGCGGGGTCCTTAAACTCGTGGACCGAAACGTCCCTAAACTAATATCGGACCGAAACGTCCCTAAACTAATATCGGACCGAAATGTCCCTAAACTAATAATGGACCACCACGTCCCTAAACTGGCGATGGACCACCACGTCCTTAAACTGGCGCAATAGAGCCTGAATGCTCTTTTGCCGGATCTAAACGGTCCCGTTTAAGTCGATCTTAGCCCCAAACACGGCTAACATATCCTTAAACATTCACATGGATTATAAAACTCCCAATCAACTCTGGTTCGAGGGTACATCTCCGAGCTCCTCTGATACATGTCGTTGTAATCCTTCAACGACGTCAGAGAGGCGACGAGTCCCGATGGCCATACATTAAATTAATCACTACGTTAAGTGGATCTTAGTCTAAAACAGGACTAACGTATCCTTAACGAACGTTTAAGTTGATCTTAGCCGCAACGCGACTAATGCATCCTTAAACTAAAAACACCAAACCCAAATCTAAGTAAATACGGATTTGGACTAATCCACGTCCTACGGGCGACGGCATTACTCAGTCTCCGTATACAATCCACGGGCAACCACAAACAAAACAAACACACACGACACGAAGTGAAATTCTGTAGAAGGAGAAAGTTGTTACTGCGATGCGGTAGCGTAATTAACTGCAGGGGCTTGCGCCTGCAGGGAAGAGCGTCCCCACAATCAAAAACCCCTCACCCTGAGGGGGAATCTGACGAAGTCTGCTACATCGGCTGCATCCGTCTAAACCTCCGATCCACGGTGCCATAAATCAACTTGGCATCTTCGGAGAGGTAGACGGATAAAACCACATGGCATCTGCCCCGAACCTCGGGCACGGACGTCCTAACGTCCCGGCCGCCGTTCGGAGGGGAACAGATTCTGGCACGCCCGGTGGGACCTTTTCCTCTTTCCACTCCACACTTCGTGTGTCGTCTTCGCGAACCAATCGCGGTTTGTTAAATGATTGTCTTTGGATTTCAGGTTGCTAAGATTTGGTCTTTTGTCTGGTGCAGAACTCAAGCATCCATGGATTCCAACTGCACCAACTGCTCGAAATGCCACTGCAACGGACGCTCCACCTCACCGAGAGGTGTAACATATGGGCCCCAAGCGGCCTCTTTCCTCGCTCTGCCGGTAGAACAGGTGACCCAGGCCACCACCGGCCTGTTTTTCGGGACCATGGTCCCACCTACAAGCTTCTCTATGCAGATATCCGCACCGGAAGCGAACAAGAAGTCGGTGTTCGACCGGCTCACTACTACCACGACCCCTGTCAACGGGTCGCCCGCTACTAAATCGACAGCCTCCGTTTTCACCAGGCTAGGTCAGAACTATAAAGTCGCCGTCCCAAAGAGGGCAACGGCCGCTGCTTTGGAAGTCGTTAAAGCGGCTTCTCCCATCAGAGAGTCGGTCTTCACAAGATTGACGGTTCCCACTCCTCCCCCAGCTGGTCAAAAGGCATCAATCTTCGATAGGCTGACATCGGCAGTTACCCCATACTCAAACAGGGGCAACAAGAAACCATCTCGATTTCCGAGCCAGTCCCAACGGCTCGTCGTGCGCGACGTCGCCATTGGCAACGAGTAAGGAAAGCAGGGGGCAACTCCCCCTCAGGGCTAACCCCACCTGCTCCAGTGGTGGAGGTCAACGCTGCTGTTCCAACTGGGAACAACTTTGAATTGCTGAGGAAGGTGAGAAAGAACTCTCCAATTGCTACATTGAAAAGATCTCCTCCGCCTATGGAAAAAGCTCCGGAGACAAAGCAGGAACAGCCTTCTCAAAGGCTGTCGTCAAAAATTTATAAAGTTGGGCGGAGGGTTCAAGACTCCGTGATTGACTCAGACCACTTTCGTCGCCAGAAAAAGGCAAAGATGGAAAAGGACAAAAACCGCCCCATTAAACAGCAGGGGGCAACAAATGCTAGGATGCCCACTTCAACGGCTCCTTCAACCTCAATGGTCCACAAAAGAAAAAGGCCAGAGAAAGCTCCTGTGACACTGACAAAGTTTAAAAGCGGTGAACCTAAACGTCCCAAGTCAGGGGGCATAATAGTTCATACGGTTTATATGGCTTCTGGAAAGGAAGAAAGTCGTACTTCTACGGGTCACCGACCGCTTACCCGATCAGTGACCAAGGCTCAGGAGCAGCAACAAAAGCTCCAGGAGATGATGACTACAATGGCTGCACTCACGGAGCCAAAAGAGAACCCTGGGACGTCCTTAGATGAACGCCAAGAAGAAGAGACCGACGCCGAGTTCCTCCGCCGAGTATTGGAAAAGAGAGACAGAGAGGTTGCTGAACAAGCAGCCAATATACAGCGTATGGGCCTCCTCTTCCAGGACATGATAGGGATGATGATACAACAAGATCCCCCGACTGAAGAACCCCCGATTGTCCTTGGGGATGATAGGGGAGAGACATCAAACCCTCAGCCCGTTCTACCAACGGCTAAAGAGGATACAATCTCTAAAACTGATCTGGACGAATATATAGCCCAGCAAATAAAGGTTCATCACGCGGCCGAAGCAGCCGGCCACGTCGTAAAAACGGGGCGACCGTATCCAGGCTGGTATGACCAAATCAAATACCCGCCGGGTTACACAATTCCCAAGTTTCATGTCTACAAAGGGACCGGTAATCCCCATCAACATGTTTCCCAGTTTAGGGCGCTTTGCGGTAACACCGGCGGCGACGACAAGCTTTTGCTTTGCCAGTTCGTTGGAAGCCTATCAGATACGGCGTTTGAATGGTATTCTGAGCTCCCCAACGACTCTATTAAAACCTTTGCGGAGATGGAGCTGCTCTTCACCCAACGTTTTGCAAGTGCCAGTGAGCGTACCCCGATGACGGCGCTGATTAACGCCAGGGTAAAACCCGGCGAGACCTGGGTTCAGTATGCTATACGGTGGCGCAATCTATGGTCTAAGTGTGAACAGCGCATATAAGAAGCCCCTGCGGTGGGAATGTTTGTTGGAACCCTTGATCCACAAGCAACCATCTCATAGTTTATGATGTTCTTCAAGCCGACTACCTTCCAGGCTTTGATCGACAAATTAGCGCAGATGGACCAGATGGGCCATAAACCCCCTCTCCCGAAGCCGGACTCCCGAAACGATAAAGGAAAGGGAAAAGCGATCATTGTCACTAATGCCCAACAACAATCGAGCGACTCGAAGCCGGTTGCTCGTCCAAACAATACACGCCCATACGTACCCCTTGAGGACAGGATGGGACGTCCTTACTCCTTCCCCCGCGATAAAACGAGGAGGCTATTCGAGCTAAGGTTGCGCAACAGACTCATAAATCTGCCAGATCCAAAACGTCCGTTGCAACCGAACGACGTCAACGAGTCCAATTACTGCCCTTACCATCGAGTGCTAGGACATCCGATCGAAGACTGTTACGTTTTCAAAAATTGGCTTGAAAACCAGTACCGCCAGGGCAAATTTGCGCTATCCGACAAATGGAAGGTGAATCCCCCGCAGCCCCACACCTCTAAAGGGACGAATACGCCGGGGGCAACATGCTCCGTCATTGAAGAAGCTCCCTGGGAGGTTGTATTATCAGCCAAAACGAGGAGAATGCTAAATGATCTTCAGACCTGTCCAGCGGTCAAGTGGAAGAACCCCTTGGAACCGCAGATTATTGAGGGGGTGTTGAAGCCACGACCGACTCCGAAGACCGATGGTGGTAGTTCAAGCGTTCATAGCCGGCCGTCAAAATCTTCGAAAAAGAAGAAGAAGAAATCTATGAAGCCCGTGAAGCCTGGCGACAAGCGCACGGACTTACAAAAGCAAATCGACGCACTGGATGAGTACAACCAAAAGGTGCGGACTCCCATTACGCTCCAAGATTTCCTTGATCACGTCTTTCAAAAAGAAGATGAGGGGGAAAATTCATCGGATGAATCCGAGGAATATGTGGTGAGATGTCATATGATCTCCCATTTGACCACGAACGAGGAAGGGACTTCTGGCACTAAAACGCCGGGGGCAAATACTGAGTCAAGGGTTCCGGAGTTATCAATCGAAATGATTGACGCGTTTCTTAGTGAAGCTCGATTGAAAAGTAAAGCTGATCGAGAACGCGAGACGGCTATATTCGAAAGGGCCAAGCGCCAGCGACTTGAGGAAAGAGCTGAGATGATCCCGCTGGAGCAAAATGCCCCCACCGCTGACAAAAGCCAATTCAAGATAAAAAAGAGGTTTGCTAAGGCCATATCAATGGGTATGAGCTACCATCCTCTGAAGAAAAAATGACTGGTGTGGTAGAAATGCACCCCTCTTATTGCTTATATCATCAGAAGGTCTCGCATCCCACTCAAGAGTGCAAGGCTTTCGATAGATGGTGGCAAGGATACGTCGCTAATCAACAACGCTTTAAACGGGAAAAGCGTAAAATTCGTCGGGAGCAAAGAAACACGACCAAAGAGCTTGAAAGAACTGCCGGCAATTGTCACATGGTTAACACTACCGGGTCACAAGTGCCTACATTTGGGAGCGACTCTGATGAGGAGCTAGAACTTTCCCCTCTCTTTAAAGAGTCAACTTCGGGAAAAGAAGAGGAGCCAGTGGTTTGCGAAAATATCCGGCTGCGGAATCGGACACTGCCTGAAAAGAACCTCGGACCATCGAATAGAAAAGATAAAGGGAAAGAAAAGGTCTCTGAAGACATCGTCTTAGATGAACAAGTTCTGGAAGAGCTAAACGCCGAGAACCCGCCAAAAAGGAATAAAGTGGATTACAATGTCTTGGCGCATCTGAGAAAGCTACCCTCACAACTCAGCATTCTCGATGCCCTATTACTATCAAAAGAGGCGAGGGATTCTTTGATTAAGGCCCTACAAGATCCAGACCAATTCCAAGCTTTCCTGGCCGAACAAAAGATGAAGGATGAATTGGAAGAGGTGCACACAGCCGACGTTGCTTTTGGCGATGAAGACCTTCTCCTCGGGACGTGTGAACACAATCGCCCCCTTTATGTCTCAGGATACTGCCATAACATAAAGATAGGTAAAATCTTGGTCGATAACGGATCGTCTGTTAATTTACTCAATGTGCGAGTGTTAAAGGAGATTTGCATGAGTGATCAAAACCTCGCCCGAGACAAAATCACCATCTCCGGATTCGACTCCCAATCATCAAAGACTCTTGGATCTGTGATATTGACGTTACGCTTCGGGTTGCTCGTCACAGACATCAAATTCCATGTTATAGACGCCAAGACGTGCTACAATGCTCTGCTCGGCCGACCATGGCTACACGAGTACAATATCATCCCTTCTACACAGCATCAGTGCATGAAGTATTCTAGGGATGGCCTCGAGTACACAGTGGCGGGAGAGTTGAATCCGTTTTCCGTAAACGAAGTTCGCAAGTATGAAGATGCCAAATACTTCTTACCGAGTTTCGAAGACACGGAAAGGTGTCACAAACCGGAGAACAAAACTAACGCCACCATCCCTGTCTTCGGCAGTGACACCGAGGAGGAGGAGGATATAATTTATTCAGGTCCATCCCAATCCACCAGGCCAGGACCATCCGTTCCTTCATTGATCTTCGGTAGTGATTCAGAGGATGAAGTTCATGCTGTATTCCCTGCTCGGCCTTCAATACGGGTTTCCGCTGATGAAGAGCGAAGTCTGCAGATAACCATGGTGCCGCTTGAACATTACAAAGAACTGGATGCACTCGACACCAACAGCGTAGAAGAATTGCAGACATTCTATATCCCTCCCGGACGAAAAGGCGAGAAGGCAATCCTATTCTACCGTTCTGAAGAAAACAAGGTGGAAAAAGAAATTTGGCAGGGCGCGGATCCAACGCTCGACAGGCTTCAGCCTATCCGTCTTCCCAGATATTATACCGAAGGTTTGAAGAAACTGCTAAAACACCAGGGGATATCCTTCACACAGACCGTTAGAGAGGCCAAATTCTATGACAAGGTCTGGAACGTTCCCGGGACTCAATGCAAACTGTCTAACGGGAGAATAGAAACAAAAGGGCTTGGGTACATCCGGTCAAAGAAACGGGAGCTAGTAAACAGCTGTTATGTCATGTATGACTTCGATGAAGAGGCGGACGCTCAATGGGAGGACGCTAATCCTGAACCAGCAAAAGTTCCTGATACAAAACCGCCCAGTCCATCGTTTGAAGACCAGATGAGCAAACTTATAAGGGATGCAAGTCAAAAAGCCCGAGATGATCACAATCGTGAAATGGCAATCTATGAGAAAGCCAAGACACAGCGCCTCCTTCAACAGGCAGTAAAGAACGAAGATGCTGCCCCATGTCAACCTGCTACAAAAAAGGTTCGACGCGAAAGCAAAAACAAGTCAAAGGGCAGAAAAGGCGCTCAACAACCACAAAGCGGAGCTAAGAAACCACGTATCCGAGAGTCGGGCGTTATTGACTTAGCCCTCAGGAAGAAAATGGGTCGAGCATACTCATTTCCTTGGAACAAAACAAGGAAGATATTCGATCTCGCTCTAAAACACCAAATGCTTACGTTGCCAGAGTCCAAGCACCCCGAGTACGCAGGCGAGGTGTTCAACCCAAATTATTGCTTTTACCATCGAGCAATGGGACACCCTCTTGAAGATTGCTTCACCTTCAAGAATTGGGTTGAAGATCAGTATCAGCTAGGCAAATTCGCGTTTTCTGACAACTGGAGGGTAGCACCACCACAGAAGCACGAGCCCGAGGCCGCGAAAGAAAAACCAACTCCGCATTGGGATTGGCAGAAAATTCACACCTGCCACGTGATAACAATATTAAAAGAAGAGTCTGAGGACACGAACAGCCTTCCTTGGTGCTTTGAAAACGGCAGCGATGAGGTAATCTCAGAATTTCCCCCAGCTCCGAAAGAACTGGAGGATGGAATCCATACTACTGCAGATAACCTCAAGAAAATCGAGTTGGGGACAATAAATGATCCGCGACCGACATTCGTCAGCGAGCTGCTGTCTGAAGAGAGGGTGGCTGCATTAAAAGACGTCCTTGTGCAGCATAAAGATTGCTTCGCATGGAACTATTCCGAGATGCCGGGACTAGATCCAGAAGTTGCTGTACATAGACTAGCAATATCCCCGAACATCAAGCCAGTCAAACAGGCGCCGAGAAGAATGCGTCTCGAGCTTGAGATGAGCATAAATACCGAAGTCAAAAAGTTAATCGACTCTGGCTTCATCCAGGAAGTTCAATACCCTGAATGGATCGCCAACATCGTCCCAGTGATGAAGAAAAATGGGACAGTGCGCGTATGCGTGGACTTCCGGGATCTTAATAAAGCTTGCCCGAAGGATGATTTCCCAGTGCCAGTCACTGAACTGATGATAGACAATACATCCACTCATGAAGTTTTCTCCTTCATGGACGGCTCATCGGGGTATAACCAGATAAAAATGCATCCAGAAGACCAGAAGCACACAGCCTTCAGGACTCCTCTTGGTATATTTTGTTATAAAGTGATGCCCTTCGGTTTGAAGAACGCCGGTGCTACTTATCAGCGGGCCATGACAAAGATCTTCGACGACCTTATACACGAAATCGTTGAATGCTATATCGACGATCTCGTGGTTAAAAGCAAATCATACGAGGAACATCTCGAGCATCTGAAGACTGTATTTCAACGCCTTCGGCAATACAACTTGAAGATGAATCCTCTTAAATGTGCGTTCGGGGTTTCCTCGGGCAAATTCCTGGGATTCGTCGTTCGACACCGAGGTGTTGAAATAGATCCGTCAAAGATTAAAGCGATCATGGAAATGCCTCCGCCGAGGACTCTCAAACAGCTGCAGTCTCTCCAAGGGAAACTCGCATACATACGGCGATTTATAGCCAACCTTTCAGGAAAGTGCCGTCCTTATAGTCACCTGATGAAGAAGGGAACCCCATTCGTTTGGGATCAAAAATGCCAAGGCGCACTGGATGAGATCAAGCAATATCTGCAGAACCCGCCGGTGTTGGCTGCTCCGGTTAAGGGGAAGCCTCTCATTCTTTATACAACCGCCCTCGAAGGTTCCTTAGGCGCATTATGGGCATAAGAGAACGATCAAGGGAAAGAAAGAGCACTCTACTACTTAAGTCGAGTTCTGCTGGGGGCAGAAAGCAACTACTCTCCCATTGAAAAACACTGCCTGGCGTTAATCTTCGCAATAACAAAGCTTAGGCACTATGCGTTGGCGCACGAGGTCCGTCTTATTTCAAAAGTGGACCCTCTCAAATATTTAATGTCAAAAGCCATATTGACAGGGCGACTCGCTAAATGGGCCCTGCTCTTGATGGAATTTTCGATAACATATCAACCTCTCAGAGCAGTAAAAGGCCAGGCCATCGCCGACTTCCTTGCTGAGCATCCCATACCTGCCGATTCTCCTTTAAATTGTGATTTGCCATACAGACATGCGTTTGACGCAATCGACGGTGGTGATACCCGTTGGGAGCTTTATTTAGATGGAGCATCTTCCATGAAAAAGCACAAACAAAGTACACCAATGATCAAATCGGGGGTAGGACTCATCTTTGTGACTCCACAAGGAGGAATAATGCGCTTCGCCTTCTCCTTAACAGAGCCGAGAACGAATAATGAAGCTGAATATGAAGCTTTGATAGCAGGCCTCGAGATCGCCATTGACATGGGAATTGAAAACCTCCTCATATATGGGGACTCCCAGCTAGTCGTCAGTCAAGTGAACGGCGATTACCAAACATGCAAACCGGAATTGGTGAAATACAGTGAAAAAGTGCAGCAACTGCTAACCCAAATTCCCTCCTACACGTTGGAAAGTATACCGCGCGCAGAAAACAGCAAAGCGGACGCACTGGCCAAACTTGCTAAAGAATTGGCTGACGAGAACCTCGATGACGTTAGAATCGTGATACAAAGCCATCGAGTGCTCGCCCCAGCAGAAATACATCCAGAATCATATAAAGAAAAGGGGGAAACTGAGCAGGCGACCCTACAAATAAAATACCATGAGAAGACCGAAGACTGGAGAGAAGTCTTCATAGATTACTTCAAGTTCCACCGAATGCCTGAAGAAGCGTCCCTAAGACATCAGCTCGTGAAACGAGCTCTGTCTTTCGCCTTCGTCAACGATACTCTATACAAGAGGACATTCGATTCTCTGTGGCTGAGATGCCTAGGACCTGACGAAGCGAGAAGGGTCGTCCAAGAGGTTCACGACGGACTCTGCGGTTCCCACCAAGCAGGCCCTAAGATGAAGTTGATGATAAAACGGATGGGCTACTACTGGCCCACGATGATGCAGGATTGCCTGGAATACGCGAGGCAATGTCATTCATGCCAAATTCATGGGGACTTCATCCATCAGCATCCCAATCCACTGCATCCAACAGTGGCTAGTTGGCCATTCGAAATGTGGGGAACTGACATAGTCGGCCCCATCGAACCAGCATCGTCAAAGGGACATCGTTTCATCTTGGCGACGATTGATTACTTCTCCAAATGGGCAGAGGCGGTACCGTTGAGGGAAGTGAAGATGGAGAACATCCTCCATTTCTTCAAAACGCATGTCATATACCGGTTTGGAACCCCAAGAAGGATCATCTCTGATAATGGGCCAGCCTACCGAAGTCATAAAATTAGCCGCTTCGCACAGCAGCACAATATAGACTGGAGATATTCCTCAGTTTATAATCCACGAGCTAACGGTCTAGCTGAGGCCTTCAACAAGACCTTGACGAAGATCATGAAGAAAACAGTGTCATGAAATAAGAGAGATTGGCACGAAAGATTGCAAGAGGCTCTTTGGGCGTATCGAACTACATTTAAAACGGCCACAAACACAACGCCATACGCGTTGGTATTTGGGACGGAAGCAGTACTCCCTCTCGAGATAGAATTACCCTCTCTACGAGTGGCAGTCCACTACGAGCTGACAGACGAAGAAAATGCTCACCTTCGGTTTGAAGAGCTTGACGCCCTTGATGAAATCCGGCTTCTAGCACAACAAAATCTGGAAGCTTATAAAGCAAAGATGACGCGCTCATACGAAAGATTGACCCGACCGAGGACATTCCGTCAAGACGAACTCGTGCTAGTGGTCAAAAGGCCCATGATCCCCAATCGCGCTAAGCGGGGAAAGTTTGAGCCAAACTATGAAGGACCGTACATCATTGATAAGGTCTACCAGGGTGGGGCCTATCTACTCATGGACATGCACGGTGAAAGGCCTTTCAGGCCGATAAACGGTCGCTTCCTAAAGAAATATTACGCTTAATAAGTCACAGCCTAGGTCAATGATGGATGACGACGACTAAGTCCGCTCGCTGTCCTCCTAAGCTCAAGCTTCATAAAGAATAGCCAACCTTCTCGATAATGGACCGAAATGTCCTTAAACTAATAGCAGACCGAAACGTCTTTAAACTACTACCGCAGCATCCTTAGGCCGACGAGATAAAAAAAAACATATAAAAATAAAATAAAATAAACGGTATGTCCATAAGCAAAAAGGGCACGGATGAAAACCCGAAAGGGCTCCGTGAGTAAAAACAGTAGGGCAAGTGTTCGTGAAAACCCAAAAGGGCGCGACCTCGTAAAAAAAGAGAAAAAGAAAATAAAAAAAAACGGTATGTCCTTAAGCAAAATGGGCACGGATGAAAACCCGAAAGGGCTCCGTGAGTAAAAACAGCAGGACTACCGGCGAATGTTTGTGAAAACCCGAAAGGGCGCAACTTCGTTAAAGAACCCTTATGGAGTCCTCTCGACCTTGTAAGGAGAAACCACCTACGTGAGATCCTTACGACTCACAAAGGAGCAACACACTTAGGGATCCCCACGATTCCTAAGGAGAAAATACACTTGCGAGATCCTCACGACTCGTAAGGATAACTCTCTTATGGGACCCTCACGACTCATAAGATTTGAAAGTCTTAAGTCACAGAGACCTAAACCTGTGCTTAAGCAAACCCCCACAAACTTCCAATATTGCCCTACAAGTGGCTCAATATTGGCCCTTGTATACAATCCACGGGCGCGAATAAACATTTCCCTAGCCAAATTTCATCCGTAACTAGGGATATGTTTGTATGGTGAACAACCCTTGTAAATCCTCTCGATTTATGAGGAGGAAACCCTCCTGTAGGATCCTTACGACTTACAGAGGAACAAAACACTTAGGAACCCTCACGATTCCTAAGGAGAAAATACACCTACAAGATCCTCAGGACTTGTAGGGAGAAATACCTTCACGAGACCCTTATGGCTCATGAAGTCAAAAGCCTTAGCCGACAGGATCCTAACCCTGGTCGCTAAGCCTCCTTTGTTCGACAGCGACAGAGGCAAATGATGATTCGCTCCTGGTAATATCCCAGTTGCAGCGGTGCTGATGCCGAAATCGGTGTCCAATTTCAGGTTTACGGCGAAATCCAGTAGGCCGCTCATGCATACGAAATAGCCGAAATGATAGGGCAACTTGCAATAAAAAGCAGCAAGTAAAATGTATGCATGCAAAATAGCCGAAATGATTGGGCAACTCGTAATAAAAAGCAACGAGTAAAAATAAAAAAAAATAGCCGAAATGATTGGGCAACTCGTAATAAAAAGCAACGAGTAAAAATAAAATAAATAGCCGAAATGATTGGGCACCGCGAAAAATAGCCGAAATGATTGGGCAATCTCGACCTTCGCGATATAAAAGCTGAAATGATAGAGCATCGCGGAAATAAAATAAAATAAAAAGAAGAAATGATAAAACTTTGGCCCTACAGTTAAGATCACATCGATCCCTGTATACAATCCAAGGGCGTAAACAAAGAAGGAACCATACTTCCCCAGCGGATTCCGCCAAACGACGAAGCCAAACCTCAATGGTTCATTTCAACCGAAGAAGCCAGTGACTTCAACAAAAAATTCCTCGACTCACGGATACAAACACTCCTTGACGAGAGCTTCCTGATCCGCGTCGACCCGCAGAGCTACCGGAGCCCCCGTGGGAACCCTCGACTCGTTTCAAACCCCAAGGAAACAAATAATCCTTGGCGCTTGGGAAAC
The DNA here is from genome assembly GCA_030015575.1 of Agapanthus africanus. Taxonomy (NCBI): domain Eukaryota; kingdom Viridiplantae; phylum Streptophyta; class Magnoliopsida; order Asparagales; family Amaryllidaceae; genus Agapanthus; species Agapanthus africanus. The sequence goes on along the minus strand of CM057339.1, from coordinate 175,827,380 downwards.
AAATAATCCCAGCAAACTCCTCGACTCACGGATACAAACACTCCTTGACGAGAGCTTCCTGATCCGCGTCGACCCGCAGAGCTACCGGAGCCCCCGTGGGAACCCTCGACTCGTTTCAAACCCCAAGGAAACAAATAATCCTTGGCGCTTGGGAAACAAATAATCCCAGCAAACTCCTCGACTCACGGATACCAACACTCCTTGACGAAAGCTTCCTGATCCGCGTCGACCCGCAGAGCCACCAGTGCCTCCGTAGGAATCCTCGACTCGCTTCAAACCCCAAGGAAACAAATAATCCTTGGCGCTTGGGAAACAAATAATCCCAGCAAACTCCTCGACTCACGGATACAAACACTCCTTGACGAGAGCTTCCTGATCCGCGTCGACCCGCAGAGTCACCAGTGCCTCCGTAGGAATCCTCGACTCGTTTCAAACCCCAAGGAAACAAATAATCCTTGGTGCTTGGGAAACAAATAATCCCAGCAAACTCTTCGACTCACGGATACAAACACTCCTTGAAGAGAGCTTCCTGATCCGCGTCGACCCGCAGAGCCACCAGAGCCCCCGTGGGAACCCTCGACTCGTTTCAAACCCCAAGGAACAAATAATCCTTGGCGCTTGGGAAACAAATAATCCCAGCAAACTCCTCGACTCACGGATACAAACACTCCTTGACGAGAGCTTTCTGATCCGCGTCGACCCGCAGAGCCACCAGAGCCCCCGTGGGAACCCTCGACTCGTTTCAAACCCCAAGGAAACAAATACTCCTTGGCGCTTGGGAAACAAATAATCCCTAGCAAACTCCTCGACTCATGGATACAAACACTCCGTGATGAGAGCTTCTTAACTCATGTCAACTGTTCCGCTACAACTGCAAACAGATCCCCGATTCGTCTCAATTTGTAAGAAGAAGTCTCAGACAGCAAGGAAGGCTTGCTTTTTGGGCAATGGGGCCCTGCAAGTCAATCCAAACTGGTCTCTTGCATACTATTCACGGGTCTCACTCTCCGAAGTCGAATTTCGACGAGGAGGGAAACAACCACTTACGAATCCTCTCGACTCGTAAGAGGGAAAATTCTCTTATAGGATCCTTACGACTTATAAGAGAAAACCACACTTAGGGATCCTCACGATTCCTAAGGAGAAAATCCACCTATGGGATCCTCTCTACCCGTAGGGAGAAAAGTCTCTATGAGACCCTCACGGCTTATAGAGTTGAAAAGCCTTAGGCAACAGATCTGAACCTGCGGCCTAAGCCATCGTTATTTCTTAAGAAGGTCGGGATACTCGTCCCAATCGTCTGTCAATCATGGTTACTAAGGTGGCATACTGATAATAAAAGAAAGAAAAGACGGAGAAATGACACAAGACATTACAAAAATGTGCATCTTTTATTCATAAATATTGATTGAGTACAGGATACATTGTGCTAAAGAATAAAAAAATATATACATATACTTTACAAAGACAAATGATGCAAGGAGAATTATTGGGAAGGAAGCGTCTTGCACAGATGTAGCAATCGCTCGCATATGTCCTTCCATGCCTTCTCTTGATCGGCTACCACCGCCAGCTCTGCCTCCACTTGGGCTCGTTGCTGCAAGACCGACGCAAGCTGCTCCCTCACGACTTGATAGGCAGCCTCCCGACTTGGGAAATCGCGCTCAGCTACGTCAAGCTTCCGCTTCAAGTTTAGCCCATGGGAGATGCGCTCCAAGAGACCCTCAAAGATAGTCTTCACTTGGGCAGCATTTGCCTCAACCTCAGCGCGCAGATGGGCCGTTTCGTTCGAGGTCTTTTGGCATTCCCTTAGTCTTAGAGCTGCTTCTTGCTCCAAGTGGCGGGAGTGCGAAGTGCTTTGCTCGAGCCAAGTTGTGCTTTGGGTGCTCAGGGCTAAAACTTCGGGAGAAGGGCGCGTCGACTCCAGCCGGTATAGACAGGCCTCGATCTCCCTGCAGTGATTAACCCAAGATTCGACGACGCCTTCGTTATGAAAAGTTACGAGCGCCGCCAACATTGGATTAACATCCACAGCGAAATCTACGGCAGAAGGGAGAGCATCCATGTTGAGCTCTTCGATGTACCCGCTCAGCATGCCCAAACTCATCACAGCACCCTTTGAAGACGGGCGTCTCAAAAAAGGGCCTGCCGGTAGAAGGACGCGAGACTCAAAAGGGACCGGAGCCGGAACAATAGCTGCAAAACAAAACATGGTTAAGCGATGGTTCAAGAGATATTTAAGGGTTACCAAAAAAAAAAGGAATTTGCTATACCAGCAGCAACGGACGGCAGAGCCGGAAGGGCCGGTAGCGCGACAGGTCTGGCATCCCCTCCTTCGATTTGTGGCACTGCAATAAAGAAAGGGAAAAGTCAGAAATCATTCAATTGCTAGAAAAAGGGGATGAACAAAGATATTGTATTGAATGTACACTCACCAGCGCCACTAGAAGGAGAAGCAAGTTCGGATGGGAAGGAGAAGTGTGGGAGCAACACTTGATATAGATGATCAAAGAGCACTCCTGAAAAGATGCGGTGGTATGGCGTTAGTCCATGAACTACACGTTTAAAAGATTAACTTGTGAGTCGCAAATCCATACCTTCCAACATCCGCGATGGCACGAGGGAAGACGGGGAAGTGACCACCGCCAAAGCAGTAGTTGACGGTGCTCCTTCAAGCAATGGAGCGTCGGCACTGGCCGCACCTGCAAAGACAAGCTTGTTAGAAGAGATCGCAAGATATATAAAAAAGGGGGAAACGATAGTAACCCGAAACTTACCCGACGAACTGCCAGCCGAGACTGAGGCAATTCCTTCCTCCATTGACATCAGGCCACCACCCGTAGCCTCGTCACCCGACTCGATGGGAACCGTTGTTGTGCTCGCAAGCCCGGGAGACGGCAAGGAACCATACGCGGGGAGGGCTATGATTGGAGTGTTGCCAGATTCCAGAGAAGGAGCAGCTGGCTCGTCCCCAGGAATCGTGGCCACCTCACCCGCTACTCCTTCGGGTCCTGCGGGCACAGTTGTCTCGTCCATCGGCACCGTGACATCTCCAGCCTCAAGCGCCTCGACTTCTACTGCCTTCGGCTCGACAATCATCTTATCTGCCGCCACTTCAGATGCGGCATCGATGACCTTCTCGGCAGCGGATCCTTCAACTTCTGTTTCAGGCGCCGTGGCCCCGATGACGGTGCTCACTGTCGGCTCGGGTTCGGCAAGTACCGCTTCCTCCATTCCCCTGGGTTCGACGGTCTCCGCCTCCCCCTCAGTCGGACTTGGCCCTGAAAGTTGGAATGCGTATAAGCCAATGGCTGGATAATTCTTACAACAAGGTTCTGAAAGAGATGTTACCTGAAGAGGACTTGTCGTTTGCACTCCGAGCCGCGCGCGCCATTTGCCTATGAGCAGTAGACAGAGCGGCAGGGGCCTCTTCGGAAGGAGTGTCGGCACGGGGAATAGTGCTAGGGCCCGCTCCCGTGGCCAAAGCAGCTCTGCCCACCTTTGCTCCGGAAGGAGTGTCGGCACGAGGAATAGTGCTAGGGCCCGCTCCTGCGGCCAAAGCAGCTCTGCGCGCCTTTGCTTCGCGTCTCAACCGCTTCCGCTCCTCTCGAGCCGTTGAAACGGATGCCACTAAGGCTTCCTTGAGTGAGGCTTCCTCTTCCGTATATAGGGATGCCTCTAGATTCTTCAAGGCATCCCTCGTCGTCTTGTCAAGCTGAGGCTCTTGCGGCAACTTCGACGAAGCTGGGACTTCGGTGACAGACTCGGGAAGGATCCCTGCGTCAATTGACACAACTCCTGCAAAGAAATAAAAGAAGGTCAGGTTGACTATCATAAAAAGACAACAAACTTTCCTTATAAAAGAGAAAGGTATAAAACATACCGACGCTTGCTAGGGCACGCTTCTCCTCCTCCTCCTGGAAGGTTTTCAGGGAGGCAGCGATAGCCTCTTCAGTAGAGACACCTGTTGAAAATGGAGCAAACGTTAGTTAAATATAATAATACAAAGTGCAATGAAATGACAAATAAAGCGTTTGATGATTACCGGACTCAGCGAGTTTGCTTAACATCGCTTCAAGCCTCGCCGATCGCTCTGAAGCTGCAATGGCGGCAGCCAGATTGGTGTCCTCAGGGTCTACCACGAAGCCCACATTACTGCCGTACTCACATATGGTCTCGGCAGGAGAAGCCGCAGGCTTTGAGCCGAGGATCGCATCGAGGGAAAGGGCGGACTTCTTCTTTTTCTGCTGTCCACCAGCTTTAGATCCACCCGGAGTGGATTTGCGCTTGGCAGCCACTTTAGGGCGGCGAGTCCCGATCTCCGCCCCTCCGCCAGATCCTGGTGATACCACATTAACCGTCTTCGCGGGAGCATGGGGCGCCGGCGGTGCATCCACCGTAGTGGGCAATGGCAATCCACGCGGGAGGCTCAACACGCGTGGTCGGTCGACTCTAGCATCTTTTATCGGGGGGATGACCTGGATCCTTGGCTGCAAGGGAGCCTTGCGATCACCGCCAGGAGGCGCAGCCCTACGGTCGACCAGCAGGCGTTTCTCCATTAAGATGATTGGGCCCATAGCATGCGCATACCAGGCTACATACGGATGGATTATTTTAGGGACACAGCTAGGCTCACTGATAAAAAAATAGGAGCCTGTATTGAGCCGGGTGAAATGATGCATCGCATTCCTTATCCCCTCTGGGCCGACCGCGGGTGTTTCCAGAAAGGCCTCCATCGGGATCCCTTGATTGTAACTCGATTGTCGGGCAAATCGATGTGGGTTATACCTCATAAAGAGAGCCGTCTTATTCTGCCTAAATGCTAGGTAGCCCGGCCGAATCGAGTAAAGGTGAAGGATTTCCCGAGCCTTCAGTACAGAAACCCCGCCCTTAAAGTCATCACGCAGCGACACCACTGACTTAGCGGTCTCGGAGCCCGTGGTGATGACCTTATCCACAAAAGAGATCTTCGCTCCGACTAGATGTGAACGCAGGAGCAGTCCCCTAGACTCCCGCGGAGGTGCAACTACGATTGAAGCCCCGACCAACCGCATGATTCTTGGGAGTTTGAATTTCTCAAAGAACGGAGGAGTCTTATGGGCACCAAACACCCCTCGCACATGCAGCTCCATCCAAGAAGTGAAGTAGTGCATCGGAAAGTTAGCAGGCTGTACCCCAGGCTCATTAGCGTCCGCCGCTACGCTAAGTCCATTATAAAGGTAAGCCAGCCCGGCAATCCCTACCGATAGCTGCAAACCAGCCGCCATTCGATGCGCCGGGTAAAAGACGGAAGACCGCATGAGGCGTGGATGCATGGGGAGCGCAAAGCTGCATAGCCATAGACCCAAGAACCCTATAAAAAAAGTCTCCTCGTCCATGCCAGGAACGGCGATCTCTGAAAAAGGGACGCTGGCAGTGCCAGGGAGATAAAAATCCCGTTGGTCATTCTCCGATAAAGGTCGGTGGTCCAAGCCGAAACCAAAGGGGTCAGCAAGCTGAGCGAACTTCTCGCCCTGCTCTGATAGGAACTCCGGGCGGATAAAACGAGCAATGAAATCCGCAAAACTGACGCCCCGGTCGCCCGATTCCAAATGGAGTTCCTCATAAATCTTCAACACCTTCACTAAGCCCGGGTGCTGATGCTGAATGGCATTTGCCGGAGTTAAGTCAAGTACTAGCTGCTTGGTGGTGAAGACATACTCGTCAGGAGGAAGCAGCTCCTCGTAGTGTTCTCCCCTCATTGGCAAACCCGAAATCTCAGCAAATTCCTCCAGAGAGATGGAGACTTCCCTATCCGCTGTCAGGAAGGTATGGGTGGGGATATTCCATTGTTCGATGAAGGCCTTTGTCCACCACGTCGGTGGAGAGGGATACTCGAAAAGCGAGATGTAGACGGCGGAGTATAAACCAATCTTCGTCAGGTGAGCCCTCTTCGTCGCCAAGATGTAACGGGCCCATTGCAAATATCCGGCAAGCGGTCGCGGGGTCAATCCAATATTATAAGCCTGTCCCCAAGGGCGTGCTTTACCCTGACAGATTCGCCTCCCCAAGATGTCTATAGCCGGCTGCTGCACCGGAATGGCACCGATTGCAGGCTGAAGGAGGTCGTCGAAATTCCAATTTTTAACCTCCACGGCATACTCCACCGGGGGTTTGTCCGCATAAGGGATCGTAACTATGGACTCGGAGGGTGAGGTGGAGCTAAAGCTGCGACGGCCTTGGATAATCTGGCTGTACCACCTTCCCCATAGGTGAAGTCTTTTGCACTCAGGATCGTGATCTTTAATCAAGGCGAACACTACCCGGTCCACTGGTGCATGTGGGAACCCTCCTTCCGAGCGAACAAAAGGGAAAGACAAATCTTCAGGCATGTTTCCTGTAGACAAAGAAAAAAACATGACCGTTAGCGTTCCAATGCTTCACATTTCAAAGGCCTACATCACACTACAATGCAGTGGGTAGGGGACCCACAAAATCAAGTTGACGGCACATCATTTGATAAGACAGTCCCATCATTGGATGAGACTGTCAGTCAATAAAAAAGACCCCCAAGAGAATATTCTCATTGGGGGGGAATCCCTAGAGACAAGGAGAAAATCTCCTCTTTTTAGAGCAAAGCTCTGTCACAGAGTGACATTTGTCAAACTCTGATCTCAAAGGAATAAAACTTCTTAAAAAAGAGCCTAGCTCTGTAGTAGTAATGAAAAAATTATAAATCCTAAGAATTAAAATTTTTGGGATCTTAAAGATCCATGAAAACTTTTAGAAGTTCTCTATTTGATCTATGAGCAGGGCTCTGTTCATGGGTTAAAACCCGAGAACAAAATCTCTGTAAATTTTTGAGAGCAAAGCTCTATGGATGAAACCGCAAAAGGGTCTTCTTTAGATCAGAGATCTATGAGAGCAAGGCTCTGTTGAAGAAACCCCAAAGGGGTTTTCTTTAGATCAAAGATCTATAAGAGCAAGGCTCTGTTAATTAAAATTAATTTAAATTAATTTAAATTTTTACCTAAGAATGATTCTAAGTTCTGAACTTCAAAGTTCTTGGGAAGAAGCAAGAGCAAGGCTCTAAGAGTTTTAAGCAAGAGCAAGGCTCTGAGTAAAAGTTCTTGAAATGGTAAGAAATTTTTAAGGACCAAGGGTCCCATTTATAGACGCCTGCGTCTCTTCAACTGACCTCCATGATCCAATGGTCGGGATCTTGCCACCGCTGCACTCACGTGCGCGCCACGTGAGCGCAACGGTGGGGGGGCATTTGTTCCCCCAATCAGAGCAAGGCTCTGTTTGAATTTTGAAAATTCAAATTTTGAGGCAACGCTTCGGTTCCCGTGCGCTGCGCGCAATGCGCCACGTGTCAGAAGTTGACACGGCAGCACAACGCCCAAGGCGGTACGTCCGATCAGAGCAAGGCTCTTTAAAAACATAAGTAACACACAACTGCGCAAGCGCACGGCAGCGCGACACGTGTCTGCGCAGATGCGCAAGCACAACTGCGCAAGCGCACGGCAGCGCGACACGTGTCTGCGCAGTTGCGCAAGCACAACTGCGCAAGCGCACGGCAGCGCGACACGTGTCTGCGCAGTTGCGCAAGTGCAACTGCGCAAGCGCACGGCTGCGCGACACGTGTCTGCGCAGTTGCGCAATCGCTGTTGCGCAAGCGCCTTACTGCGCGACACGTGTCACGCGCTGGTGAGTTGCGCAACAACAGAATGAAAATTTAAGGAAATCTTTTCTGTTCTTGTTAAAACAAGAAGATTTCTTCTGTAAAACAGGGGCCTTTGGATCAAAGATCCAACGGTGGGGAAATTCCCTGAATTATTCAGAAAAGATCCTTTTAACAAATTTAACTGATCTTTGAGCACTATAAAAAGGACCCCAGACCCCATTTCAAAGATGTAGACAATTGGATAAAAAAAGAGGAGAGAACTCTTGAGAATTTCTGGAGAACACAAAAAGGAAGGTAAAAACCTTTGAGATAAGAGAAAATTCTCTTAAAGAATAGATCATTGATCTAGAAAACAAGATCAGTGATCTTCAATAGATAAATAAATAAATAAAAATAATAAAAATAGTGCCTTGCACTTGCTATGAACCTCTGGTTCTCAGATAAATAAATAAATAAAAATAACAAAAATAGTGCCTTGCACTTGCTATGAACCTCTGGTTCTCTGAAACAGAAAGAAAGAAAAGATTTCTTTCTTTTCTTTGATCTAAATTTAGATCAAGAAATTAAAAAGTGCTCTGCACTTCTTTTCCTGAATCTAAAAGATTCTTGGTGCTTTGCACAAGTGCAATACATTATTTGAAGGGCTAGGCCCAAATCAAAAAGACCTAGCAGGTCAAAATAAATTGCAAAGCAATAAAAGGGCTGGGCCCAAATAAAATTGATGCTCTGCATCCCTTTTGGGCAAAGCCCAAATAAAAGCAAAAGAAATGCAAAAGCAATGGACTTAGCCCAATCGTGGCCATAAGTCCTTAAATTAAATTGACTGAGCAAAATGGCTCTCCTAAATCAATTTACGTCCGGTTCGAGGGTACATCTCCGAACTCCTTTGACATCTATCGTTGTAATTCCTCAACGACGTCAAAGAGGTGACGGGTCCCAACGACCACACACCCATATGGACTGCGGGGTCCTTAAACTCGTGGACCGAAACGTCCTTAAAACTAATATCTGACCGAAACGTCCCTAAACTAATATCGGACCGAAACGTCCCTAAACTAATATCGGACCGAAATGTCCCTAAACTAATAATGGACCACCACGTCCCTAAACTGGCGATGGACCACCACGTCCTTAAACTGGCGCAATAGAGCCCGAATGCTCTTTTGCCGGATCTAAACGGTCCCGTTTAAGTCGATCTTAGCCCCAAACACGGCTAACGTATCCTTAAACATTCACATGGATTATAAAACTCCCAATCAACTCTGGTTCGAGGGTACATCTCCGAGCTCCTCTGATACATGTCGTTGTAATCCTTCAACGACGTCAGAGAGGCGACGAGTCCCGATGGCCATACATTAAATTAATCACTATGTTAAGTGGATCTTAGTCTAAAACAGGACTAACGTATCCTTAACGAACGTTTAAGTTGATCTTAGCCGCAACGCGACTAATGCATCCTTAAACTAAAAACACCAAACCCAAATCTAAGTAAATACGGATTTGGACTAATCCACGTCCTACGGGCGACGGCATTACTCAGTCTCCGTATACAATCCACGGGCAACCACAAACAAAACAAACACACACGACACGAAGTGAAATTCTGTAGAAGGAGAAAGTTGTTACCGCGATGCGGTAGCGTAATTAACTGCAGGGGCTTGCGCCTGCAGGGAAGAGCGTCCCCACAATCAAAAACCCCTCACCCTGAGGTGGAATCTGACGAAGTCTGCTACATCGGCTGCATCCGTCTAAACCTCCGATCCACGGTGCCATAAATCAACTTGGCATCTTCGGAGAGGTAGACGGATAAAACCACATGGCATCTGCCCCGAACCTCGGGCACGGACGTCCTAACGTCCCGGCCGCCGTTCGGAGGGGAACAGTCCCAATTGATATAACATAGTAAAATGTGATGATCACATCATGAAATTACTCATCAATTGGTCAGAAGTGATTTTTGGGTAATTCTTGAAAATTCGAGGGGGTTTAATGCAAATCTTGATGAATTTGGCAAATCAATTTGAAGCTTTTACTTTGGTAATGTAAGTCCACGGCAGCATCCCGGCCGTCTAACAGACGCCAATATGCGGAACAAAACTTTTACGTACTGGCGTTATAGCGTACTTTAACCCGGATCTGCCATTAAAGCTAAACTAACAAATTGTAAAGAGGATAGAATTGTTATACCGAACGATCCGAATCCTTCGGTCTTTAACCATCATCCCACGCTTTGTTGCGGCGGCTTCGTTCTTCTGAAACTCCAGTCTCGTCGTCCAGGTGGCACCACGTCGACGGATCTTTAAACGGGCTCCCGCCTCTGAACCGAGGCAACTCGGTCGTCAAGTTTGCTAAAAGAGACGACCAAGATGAAGTAGAGAATGAGTAGAATACTTTGTCTCATTACGTCCAAGGCTATGGACGAACGGTTAATAAAAGTTGCCAATTGGAATCGGGTAAATGGAAATTGAACTATATGAGATTTCCATACCTTAAACTATCATAATATTTTCTCTCATGCAAAATGAAAAACCATAACCTCTCATAAGAGGGGGCCAGCCTTTTATAGAAGAGGGAGGGTGAGTGTAGGAGAGAGGAGGGTGAGTAAAAGAGAAATATCTAGTGTGAACACAAAGTATGAACACAATAAATGCACCATAAATGAACAAGTGAGTCACAAGCCTAATCACCCTTTCTAGAACCTTCTAGAACACTGACTCACTTCATCAAGAAAAGATAAATCCGTATTTAACCGAATGTAAAAATACGGCTGATAGAAAACTGGAAACTGGCAACTTCCAAAAGTGATCCTGAAACGAATTTCAGGATAACCCCGTATCGGTATAAACATACCCGCATTTATATTACGACCGAATATAAATGCAACTGACACAAAGATATTATATCTACACACTATAATACTGGGATCCGGCTTAAACCAAAGCCTACCAGTATTATCTGCCCGAAAAATGACACGTGCGAAAACGCACGTGCATTTTCTGAACCCTGCCATAAACCCATACGGCATCTACAACGTTTCGCCCGAACTTGGGAAAGTGTCTGTGGGGGACTCTAATGACTCATCAATACAATGGCACTGGGTAAAACCACTAGCACGTCAGAGGTACAAGCTGTACGTAACGGTTTGCCTATGTATTGATTGGAAGGGAAGCTGACGAGCGAACTCATCTATAAACCCTACTGAGTCTGACAGTGACAATATCCGTACAGTCCGGAACGTTCGTCTATGAGTATCGCATATTAGGCCTAGGGGGTCGGTAAACGTCAGACCCCCAATAGCTGCATAAGTCGTGTCAGAGAGCAGCCCAGAACACCCTGAGATGCTACTGGTATACCTACCAGTATATCTCGATTACCCTGGCCAGGGATTTCATGTAATGGCTCTCCTAAAACACAGCGTGATCTCACCCCCAATACAGGGAGAGACGAATCCCCTGCCGATCCGCTCACTTGCCTCCAATGTGGCTTGGGACTGTACCCAAAATATACCTGTTTGCACGACTCCTTTGACCCGTGGTAGGGTATAAATCAAAGCACAGTGGGAACTCACACGAGACAAATGACGACCTCAGGTCGTGTTTATCACATAATATTGCATTTTGTATGCCCCATTCTTATGCATTTAAGAATAAAAACAGGTGCTTTTGACCCATGTCTGCTACATGTTACAGGTTACAGGTTCTTGGCACGAAAACAGTGAAAAACACAAAAGACGACACAAAAGAAGGATTTTTGACCAACAAATAGGAAGATCTTAGTAAAGCTCAACAGAAGAACGGTTCACCATCAACAAGACAACAAAAGATCCAAATTTACAAGAAAGACAGTTAAAAGATCCATTGCAAAGTGTTCGTTGAAAATCTGGTATCACTGTAGAAGCCCATATGATAATCTGAATACAGAACCAGGAAGGCCAGAGAAATACCAAGCAACCCAGAAAAGTACAGCCAGTGACCTCATCATTGGGCCGCGGAACCGCGGCCCAAAGCCCACCAAGGCCGCCCTTCCGCGGCGGAAAGAAACCCTAATGCGCAGAAATTTTACCAAAATGTGTGGCGGCTCTGGAAAGATCTTTTTAGGGGTATATTTGTAACTTTAGACATGCGGTGCAATCTGTAGCCCTAGGGTTTCTATGTCCTATAAATAGAACCCAAGACCTTGTATTTTCTTATGCCTCTTTCTCATGAATAAAATTCTATTTTCTTGAAGTTAGAGTGCATCAACAGTAAGTAGGTTATTTTCCTTGCAATAATTTTAGTTTTTCATATCTGTTCTTATTTCCTCGCCTTAGTTTAGTTTTTATTAACTTGCAATCGATGTTTTCTCTCCTTAATAAATTCTTGTTTTCTTTCATCCCCTCAATGAGCGAGTAGTTTCCTCGCTTGTTAGGGTTAGGAATAGGGAAGGATTTGAGAGATGAAGATCTCTCATCTCTTTTCATTGCTAAACTTTTATGAACATTAGAACTCCATGCATACCTTTTGATTCCGCTCCCTACGGCACTTTTACCCTCAAGGTAACGGTGAACTCCGTAGTCTAAAGGCCCGGATCTTAAGGTTTTCCATGGAGGTTAGGGTGAAGATTAAGAAAGGAAGGACAAGGATCTAGAGAAAGAATCAATCTTCCCAATCATCCTAATCCCCTTTGTTAATATTTACCATAACTCTAATATGATTGATTTAATTGATGGCAATGGAAAGAGATGTAAATCTTTATTTACCAAATTTTCCCTAAACCTAATCCTAGCAAGTTTCTAATTCTACCTTCATACAACTTCGATTTTTAGATTTAATTAAACTTCCAAACACCATTTGGAATTAACTCGTAAGAACTTAAAGAAGATTTACACATCCCTGTGGACCGACCCGTATTCACCGGCTAGCTTCAAGCGACGCCGTTCTTGATTGCGGTAATTATTTTTGATCGACAAAACTTCTCTTAATCAAATGGCGCCGTTGCCGGGGATCGAACCCGGGTCACCCGCGTGACAGGCGGGAATACTCACCACTATACTACAACGACAAGCACCTCCATAAACTCAATTTCAGCAGCCGCCCCAACAACAACCTTACCCTAATCAGATGAACAATTTTGTTCCCAACAATTTTGTTCCCCCTCAAAATGCTGTTAGCTCGCTCGAAAGAAGTCTAGAAGCATTCCTAAAGCAATCTGCACAATCTTTGGTGCAATCACAACAATCCACAGCTAGGATAGAGACTTCTGTTCAATCTTTGGTGCAAAACAATGCCTCACACGATCAAAGCATCAAAGCTATTGAGGCACAAATTGCACAACTCAACGCAGCATTGAAAGAGCGAGAGAAAGGAATGCTTACCGAACATACCCCCAAACTTATAATGGACAGTGTCCTCACTGTCATGCTGCACCAAATGGGTTGATAATATCGGCGAGTTCCTGCTTATATTTACATAGTATACACACCCCCAAACTTATTTGAAATAAAGTTTTGGAAAGGGAAATTCGAGGGTGAAGGTGGAGGAAAATCAATCGGTGTAAATCGGCTCCTGCAAGAACAGGAGCTCCTCCGAAGGGTCCGCTGAGAAGAACGGTTTCAAACGATGTCCATTTACTTTGAATAAAGTACCGTCTTCTAGATTCTCAAGATCAACCGCACCGTGCGGATAAACGGTGCGGACTACAAAGGGTCCTCTCCATCTAGAACGGAGCTTGCCGGGATGAAAGTGTAACCGAGTATCATATAATAAAACCTGTTGACCCGGTTTAAATGTCTTTCGCAAAAGGTTTTTATCATGAAATACCTTAACTCGATTCTTAGCAATCACGGCATTATCATATGCCTCATCCCGCAGCTCCTCCAATTCATTCAATTGCAGCTTTCGATTGCTGCCCGCATCTCCTAAAGATAAATTCAGCTCTTTAATGGCCCAAAATGCCTTGTGCTCAATTTCTACTGGAAGGTGGCAAGCCTTCCCGTAAACAAGCCGGTATGGAGACATGCCGAGATCGGTCTTGTATGCAGTACGGAAGGCCCATAGTGCATCAATCAATTTTAGCGACCAATCTTTACGGTTTTTAGAAACCGTTTTCTCCAAGATTTGCTTAATTTGTCGATTCGAGATCTCGGCTTGCCCACATGTTTGGGGATGGTATGGCGTTGACAGCTTATGGGTGATAGAGTATTTGCGCATTAGGGACTCAAAAGTCCTATTGCAAAAGTGAGAACCATTATCACTTATTATTGCGCGAGGGTGCCCAAATCGAGAAAAGATGTGATCTTTAAGAAATCGAACGACAATCTTGTTATCATTCGTTCGACTAGGCACAGCCTCGGCCCATTTTGAAACATAGTCGACAGCCAAAAGAATATACACATTTCCAAAAGAGTTAGGAAATGGTCCCATGAAGTCTATACCCCAAACATCAAAAATGTCGACAACCAAAATCGGTTGGAGCGGCATTTCATTTCTCCGCGATATCCGGCCCAATTGTTGGCACCGGGAGCAAGTTTTGCAGTGTTCGAATGCATCTTTGAAGAGTCGTGGCCAATAGAAACCACACTGCAAAACTTTCTCGGCTGTCTTCTTTGGGCCAAAGTGCCCGCCACATGCTTGATCGTGGCAAAAAGACAGCACACTCTTAACCTCATTTTCAGGTACACACCGGCGAATGATTTGGTCGGAACAATATTTAAAAAGATAAGGTTCATCCCAGTAAAAATGCTTTACTTGGGACAAAAATCATAGTTTGTCTTGTTTCGACCAATCGTTAGGTATCAAGCCGGTGGCTAAGTAGTTTACAATATCGGCGAACCATGGTTCGCAAGAGACGGTCAAGAGTTGCTCATCGGGGAAAGCATCAGTTATAGGCAGTTCAAGTGTAGGCGAAGAAGGAAGTCGTGAAAGGTTATCGGCCACTACGTTTTCACATCCCTTTTTATCCCTTATAACAAGGTCAAATTCTTGCAGCAAAAGGATCCAACGTATTAGCCTAGACTTAGCATCCTTCTTCGCAAAAAGGTGGCGAAGAGCTGAGTGATCCGTGTACACTATAACTGGAGAGCCGATTAAATAAGGCCGAAATTTCTCAAGTGCAAACACAACCGCTAAAAACTCTTTTTCTGTTGTTGTGTAGTTTAATTGGGCCTCATTTAATGTTCGGCTAGCATAGTAAATTACATGCGGCATCTTGTTAATATGTTGTCCAAGAACAGCACCAATGGCAAAATCTGATGCGTCGCACATAATTTCGAAGGGATGCGTCCAGTCTGGAGATGAAAGGATGGGTGCAGAAATGAGTGAGTGTTTCAAAGACTCGAACGCTTTCATACAAGTTGAGTCGAAAGCAAAAGTAGTGTCCTTGGCCAATAAGAGAGTCAAGGGTCTAGCAATCTTGCTAAAGTCCTTGATGAACCGTCTATAAAAACCAGCATGGCCAAGAAAAGCTCGGATATCTTTGACGCATTTAGGAGGAGGAAGATGAGAAATGACTTTGATTTTAGCTCTATCAACCTCTATGCCGTTTTGCGAGATCACATGTCCTAAGACAATGCCTTCTCGTACCATAAAGTGGCATTTCTCCCAATTCAAAGTTAGGTTCTTTTCCCTACAGCGGGTGAGAACTGCGTCAAGATGTCGTAAACACTCATCAAAGGAGTCACCAAAAATGGAGAAATCATCCATAAAGATTTCCAAAAACTTCTCCACCATGTCCGAAAAGATCCCCAACATACACCGCTGAAATGTAGCGGGTGCATTGCATAACCCAAAGGGCATGCGACGATAAGCAAAGGTGCCAAAGGGACAAGTAAATGTAGTCTTGTCTTGATCCTCTTTGGCTATGGGGACTTGGTTATAACCGGAATAGCCATCTAAAAAGCAGTAGAATTCGTGCCCCGCCAATCGTTCTAGCATTTGGTCAATGAATGGTAAAGGAAAGTGGTCCTTCCTTGTCGCGGCATTGAGTTTTCGGTAGTCGATGCAAACTCGCCACCCAGTTTGGGTGCGAGTAGGAATTAACTCATTTGCCTCATTGGTGATGACCGTGATGCCCGATTTCTTTGGCACGACATGAATGGGGCTAACCCATTGGCTATCCGAGATAGGGTAAATGATACCGCTATCAAGACACTTAACAATCTCCTTCTTAACCGCCTCTTTCATGATGGGGTTGAGGCGTCTTTGTGGATCCCTAGCCGGCTTGGCATCATCCACCAAGTGTATATGATGTTCGACTATGAGGGGACTAATCCCCTTAATGTCCGCCATAGACCAGCCGAAAGCTTGCCGATTATTGTATAAGACCGTTAAAAGAGCCTTCTCTTGCTCAAGAGCTAGAGAGGCCGATATGATAACGGGCAAGGTCTCATCTTCACCTAGATAAGCATATTTTAGGTGCGACGGCAAAAGCTTTAGTTCGAGTTTAGGTGGTGAAACAATAGATGGTAACAATGGAGTAACTGTTTCAAACTCGAAGGATTCCATCAAAGGTTCAAATTAAGTGTACGCTACCGAGTCGGATGGTTCAACTAACTCATCCGAAAAAGCAAAAGACTCAAACTCGAGTGGAGAGTCTTCAAGATCATCGACAAAGGTGAAACACTCATAATCTTTGTCCGACGTGAAAGCTGTGTCGGATTCTAGGAGGAACGCACTAGTGGCGTCAATATTACTGTGATCAAACATGAAATTCTCGAACTCACAGTCCTCCTCCGCGATCTCATCGATCGAGCACACATCAAGTACGCTAGAATTAGGCTCGCAAGGCTGACTTCCTAACTTGAAAATGTTAAGTTCAACTGTCATCTTGCCAAAAGATAGATTCATTGAACCATTACGACAGTTGATTACCGCGTTAGAAGTCGCGAGGAAAGGTCGACTAAGTATCACCGGAATTTGATTATGGGGGTTAACGACAGGCTGTGTATCCATAACAATAAAGTCAACGGGAAAAATGAAATCCCCAACTTTAATTAACACATCCTCCAACTCTCCCCTAGGATGGGTGATTGATCGGTCGGCCATTTGGAGAGTGCAATGAGTAGGCTTGAGCTCTCTAACGCCTAATTGTTCGTACACCGAATAAGGTAGCAAATTGACACTAGCACCAAGATCTAATAGTGCTCTATTGATGGTCTTGTTCCCAATTGTGATCGAAATAGTAGGACAACCGGGGTCCTTGTGCTTTGGGGGCAAAGAATTGACAAGAGCATCACTAACAGCACTAGCCACGAAAACTTTCTTTGGTACTTGTGACTTCCTCTTTTTGGTGCATAAGTCCTTTAAGATTTTTGCATATGAAGGAACTTGTTGGATTGCATCCAAAAGAGAGATATTTATGCTAACCTGTTTGAACAACTCTACAATCTTCTCCATCTGTGGAGTTGGTTTATTGGATCTCAACCGATTTGGAAAAGGAACATTTTGAAAAGTTGTTGAGTCCAATTTTTGCAGATCCGATTGTTGAGTTGGAACGGAACCCCGAGTAGATGTGTTCGTGTTGTGAGAAGAGGGTCCGTTCGAGCTAGAAGAAGTAGAGCCATGTGAAGGATGGAGAATAGGCTCTAAAGAAGAAGAAGAAGAAGAGGAAGATGAAGAAGAACCACCGGCAGAGGTGTCACGGTGCATACCCACATTGTTATGCAGCACTTTTCCGGATCTCAACGTGGTCACAGCATTCACGTTATGATTCTGCCGTTCATGTGCAACATGTGCGTGACCGGGATTTGGGAGTGGTTGAGACGGAAGCTTTCCTTTCTCTCGCTCTTTCAATGCTGCGTTGAGTTGTGCAATTTGTGCCTCAATAGCTTTGATGCTTTGATCGTGTGAGGCACTGTTTTGCACCAAAGATTGAACAGAAGTCTCTATCCTAGCTGTGGATTGTTGTGATTGCACCAAAGATTGTGCAGATTGCTTTAGGAATGCTTCTAGACTTCTTTCGAGCGAGCTAACAGCATTTTGAGGGGGAACAAAATTGTTGGGAACAAAATTGTTCATCTGATTAGGGTAAGGTTGCTGTTGGGGCGGCTGCTGAAATTGAGTTTGTGGAGGTGCTTGTTGTTGTTGTGGAGGAGGAGCTCTTTGAAAATTGTTGTTTTCTTGGACTTGTTGATTTTGGTTCCAAGCGAAATTAGGGTGGCTCTTCCAACCCGGATTGTATGTTGAAGAGTATGGATCATTTCTTTGTCGTTGCTGAAAGGCAGCATTGACTTGATCTTGTCCTTGAGTGGATGCAGTGTAAGGACACTCTTCAGTGAGATGTGATGGATCCGAACAACACGCACAAATAGTTCGTGGAGGCATAATAGGGGCAGGGGAAGGTGCTGAGATTTTGGTCTCAAGCGCTTCGAGCTTTTTCATAAGAGCGGCCATCTCGGCCTTCATAGCAATTGACATCTCTACTTGATGTATGCCTGCCCTAGGTTGACCAATAGAAGAAGATGATGATGTGGTCTTCGTGCTCTCCCACTGAATCGTTTGCTCACTAAGATCCTCAAGAAACTGCCACGCTTCATCACTAGATTTGGACAGAAAGTGACCTTGACTAATGGTTTCTAGCAACTGCTTCGTTGCCGGGTTCAATCCCTCGTATAATGTTTGGCAAAGTTGCCATCTTTCGATTCCATGGTGAGGGCATTGAACGAGAAGGTCTTTGAATCTTTCAAAACATTTCCAAAATGGTTCGGCAGGAAGCTGTGAAAATTGAATGATTTCATTACGGATTTTTGCAGTTTTATGATGAGGATAGAACTTTTTAAGAAAAGCTTTCACAAACTCGTCCCAATTTCTGATTGAGTGTGATGCGGTGCTGTATAGCCACTTCTCGGCTAGGTCACATAAGGTGAAAGGAATGACCCTTAGCCTTATAGCGTCATCACTTAATTGGGTAGTTTTCATCATGGCGCAAACGTTTTGGAATTTGTTAATAAAGATATATGCATCTTCGGATTCCAAGCCATGAAACTTAGGCAGCATGTTGATAAAGTGGGGTTTGATCTCAAGTTGTCCCCATTAGCCGGTGGAAGGGAAAGACAAGTAGGAAGGGTGGTGCGGATGGGGTAGAAAAGATCCTGGAGCGCGACTCGTGCGGGCGCTTCGACAGGCGGAAGATTCGGGTTATTCGCACCTGGCGGAGGTGGAATCCTTCCTGTCTGTAAGGTGTTGTTAGGATCGTATCCCGACATACCTTCGAAAGAATGTGATGGTGAAAGTGAAGAAGTGGACAAGATTTCGACTTCGGAGTCGAAAGGTTCGTCGGTCGGTACCAACGAAACACGGACTAATCGGGTGCTAGGGTCCCTAGTCCAACCGGACATACACTAAAAGGGTTAGTGTAGTCGAAAGATGAAAGACAGAAGGTGAAGGTAGGAAAACGTCAATGAGAAGAAGTGGTGTAAGTGAGTGCAAAGATTCTTTAGCGACAAGTTGCAAGTTTTGAAAAGATTTTCCTTTTTCTTTTTAAGTGTGCTTTTGCAAAAAAAGATTTTGAAAAGAGACTCGTGACACAATTGCAATTAACCACACATGCACAATCAGGCCTAAGTCTAGGGTCACCTAGGTCAGCTAGACAGCTCCTAACTGTTCCAAAGGGCTAGATATAGGACCTCAAACCGCCTCTTCACGGACAAGTACGGCCAGGTAAGTGGGAAGGAACCACCACTACAGTGGGCCTAATTAAAAACCACTAGCCTAGTCACCGCAATGTCGGTTAGGATAAACGGCCGATGCCTATACTAGTCCTCTGTCCTATTGAGCTCGACGTCCTTAGGGCTGAGTCTAATATTTTTTAGATTAAAAGTGGTCAATGCAGATGCTTTAAGTGATTTCTGGGGTCCTGGGAAGGTTAATGAAATCCCCACCCAATCTGAATTGGTCAATAGCCCCTTAAAGTCAGATTAAAGTATGCAAAGCAGTAAATCACTTGCAATCAATTTGCTTTTAAGCGCGGCGCAAAGAATCCTGCAGAAGATCAATTATTGGAAGGGGGAAGAAGATTTTTAGCGCGAAGAATCCTGCAGAAGATTTGACAGAGATATATGGAGATTTGTAGAGGGGAAGAATAAGGAAACAAACAGTGCAAAAATTTCGCAGAGAAGGCTCCAGGTTGCGGCGGAAGAGCGGCGCGAGGTAGGGTTATGCGGCGGAAGCGCGGCGGGTTGGAGGCTTCAGGTCTCTGGATTTCTTCAGCTGCTCTGTACTTCCAATCTCCTACTGTTCTGA
This sequence comes from Agapanthus africanus, assembly GCA_030015575.1. Lineage (NCBI taxonomy): Eukaryota > Viridiplantae > Streptophyta > Magnoliopsida > Asparagales > Amaryllidaceae > Agapanthus > Agapanthus africanus. The sequence continues at coordinate 175,807,499 of CM057339.1, read as the reverse complement.
TGTATTGTTTTCTGTTTCCCTTCCTGTGTTGTTTCAGATCCGTCAAACCTGCAAAGATTCACAAAGAGAACCCTTCAAACAATAAAAGATGATATATTTTTTTATATTTTTGATTTTTCAGATTTTTATGATTTTTTATGTTTTAGATTAACCCGAAATTACAAAAAGAAAATTTTTACGCCATCCCCGGCAACGGCCTCATTTGATTAAGAGAAGTTTTGTCGATCAAAAATAATTACCGCAATCAAGAACGGCGTCGCTTGAAGCTAGCCGGTGAATACGGGTCGGTCCACATGGATATGTAAATCTTCTTTAAGTTCTTACGAGTTAATTCCAAATGGTGTTTGGAAGTTTAATTAAATCTAAAAATCGAAGTTGTATGAAGGTAGAATTAGAAACTTGCTAGGATTAGGTTTAGGGAAAATTTGGTAAATAAAGATTTACATCTCTTTCCATTGCCATCAATTAAATCAATCATATTAGAGTTATGGTAAATATTAACAAAGGGGATTAGGATGATTGGGAAGATTGATTCTTCCTCTAGATCCTTGTCCTTCCTTTCTTAATCTTCACCCTAACCTCCATGGAAAACCTTAAGATCCGGGCCTTTAGACTATGGAGTTCACCGTTACCTTGAGGGTAAAAGTGCCGTAGGGAGCGGAATCAAAAGGTATGCATGGAGTTCTAATGTTCATAAAAGTTTAGCAATGAAAAGAGATGAGAGATCTTCATCTCTCAAATCCTTCCCTATTCCTAACCCTAACAAGCGAGGAAACTACTCGCTCATTGAGGGGATGAAAGAAAACAAGAATTTATTAAGGAGAGAAAACATCGATTGCAAGTTAATAAAAACTAAACTAAGGCGAGGAAATAAGAACAGATATGAAAAACTAAAATTATTGCAAGGAAAATAACCTACTTACTGTTGATGCACTCTAACTTTAAGAAAATAGAATTTTATTCATGAGAAAGAGGCATAAGAAAATACAAGGTCTTGGGTTCTATTTATAGGACATAGAAACCCTAGGGCTACAGATTGCACCGCATGTCTAAAGTTACAAATATACCCCTAAAAAGAAATGGACACTGGTTTTTGTGATTACTTAAGGCTAAGAGAAAAAAAAAATAGAAAAATATTTAGCAAAGGTGCTACTGCTAAAAGCCTTGGGTGTTGCAAAACTAGGAAGTACGCCTTAAAGTGCTAACGCATCTGGTAATCGGTTGTTGGTACCTCAAGAAGTATTAACAGTCGCATGAAGGATGTGAAAGCAAAGTCTCACAAGTGCTTTGGACAATGGGCGGGAGTACGATTGCTTGATTTGAATTTCCAAGTGTCGGGGTGATATTTACACACACGTGGGGATATGTGATTAGAGTTTAGATAAGAGAAAGGAATGAAGAATAGAACTTGTGTCTTTAATAGAGTTGATAGAAATTCCTAAGTGGAGATGTAACCCTAGAAGGAAAACTTAAGAAATGCCGAAAGCTAGGTAATTCTACAGGATATATGTAATCTTAAGTTAAATAATGAGGAAACGTGAAGAATATGGGTGGATAATTTGCGGGTCGACGATAATAGAATTCCTTGTTAGAAGACCTAAATGGAGAACAAAAGTCGAGAAACCAAGTTGATAGGATTTTTTGGGTAGTATCCGCTGAAAACCCTCAGGAGACAACACTCCTCCTACTAGGGACACCTAGAGGTTTAACGGCTTGTTGCACGAGCTCAGTGCAATCGCGTTTCCCTGCGAAAGTGTGGCTAGGTTAGATTTTTAAATAATAAGTTTGCTCGAGGGCGAGCAAAAGATAAGTTTGGGGGTATTTGTTTATCACATAATATTGCATTTTGTATGCCCCATTCTTATGCATTTAAGAATAAAAACAGGTGTTTTTGACCCATGTCTGCTACATGTTACAGGTTACAGGTTCTTGGCACGAAAACAGTGAAAAACACAAAAGACGACACAAAAGAAGGATTTTTGACCAACAAATAGGAAGATCTTAGTAAAGCTCAGCAGAAGAACGGTTCACCATCAACAAGACAACAAAAGATCCAAATTTACAAGAAAGACGGTTAAAAGATCCATTGCAAAGTGTTCGTTGAAAATCTGGTATCACTGTAGAAGCCCATATGATAATCTGAATACAGAACCAGGAAGGCCAGAGAAATACCAAGCAACCCAGAAAAGTACAGCCAGTGACCTCATCATTGGGCCGCGGAACCGCGGCCAAAAGCCCACCAAGGCCGCCCTTCCGCGGCGGAAAGAAACCCTAATGCGCAGAAATTTTACCAAAATGTGTGGCGGCTCTGGAAAGATCTTTTTAGGGGTATATTTGTAACTTTAGACATGCGGTGCAATCTGTAGCCCTAGGGTTTCTATGTCCTATAAATAGAACCCAAGACCTTGTATTTTCTTATGCCTCCCTTCATTAATAAATTTTAGAATTCTTTTGGAGAGCATCGGTGTTTCTTTTCAATTCATGAATTCAGATCTGACAAACCTGCGTTGATGATTGGAGAGATGCATCAGTAAGTAGGTTATTTTCCTTGCAGTAGTTGTAGTTTTTCATATCTGCTCTAGGTAAATTATTTTCTCGCCTTAGTTTAATTTAGTTTAGCTTTTATTAACTTGCAATCGATGTTTTCTCTCTTTAATAAAATCATGTCTTTTTTCATCCCCTCAATGAGCGAGTAGTTTTCTCGCTTGTTAGGGTTAGGAATAGGGAAGGATTTGAGAGATGAAGATCTCTCATCTCTTTTCGTTGCCAAACTTTTATGAAAATTAGAACTCCATGCATACCTTCTTATTCCGCTCCCTACGGCACTCTACCCTCGAGGTAGCGGTGATACCGTAGTATAAAGGCCCGGATTTTAAGGTTTTCCATGGAGGTTAGGGTAAAGATTAAGAACGGAAGGACAAGGATCTAGAGGGAGAATCAATCTTCCCAATCATCCTAATCCCCTTTGTTAAGATTTACCATAACACTAATATGATATCTTTAATTAAAGGCAATGGAAAGAGATGTAGATCTTTGTTTACCAAATTTTCCCTAAACCTAATCCTAGCAAGTTTCTAATCCTAGTATCATACAACTTTAATTTTTAGATTTAATAATCAATCCGAACACCCTTCGGATATTTGTTTATCACATAATATTGCATTTTGTATGCCCCATTCTTATGCATTTAAGAATAAAAACAGGTGCTTTTGACCCATGTCTGCTACATGTTACAGGTTACAGGTTCTTGGCACGAAAACAGTGAAAAACACAAAAGACGACACAAAAGAAGGATTTTTGACCAACAAATAGGAAGATCTTAGTAAAGCTCAGCAGAAGAACGGTTCACCATCAACAAGACAACAAAAGATCCAAATTTACAAAAAAGACGGTTAAAAGATCCATTGCAAAGTGTTCGTTGAAAATCTGGTATCACTGTAGAAGCCCATATGATAATCTGAATACAGAACCAGGAAGGCCAGAGAAATACCAAGCAACCCAGAAAAGTACAGCCAGTGACCTCATCATTAGGCCGCGGAACCACGGCCCAAAGCCCACCAAGGCCGCCCTTCCGCGGCGAAAAGAAACCCTAATGCGCAGAAATTTTACCAAAATGTGTGGCGGCTCTGGAAAGATCTTTTTAGGGGTATATTTGTAACTTTAGACATGCGGTGCAATCTGTAGCCCTAGGGTTTCTATGTCCTATAAATAGAACCCAAGACCTTGTATTTTCTTATGCCTCTTTCTCATGAATAAAATTCTATTTTCTTAAAGTTAGAGTGCATCAACAGTAAGTAGGTTATTTTCCTTGCAATAATTTTAGTTTTTCATATCTGTTCTTATTTCCTCGCCTTAGTTTAGTTTTTATTAACTTGCAATCGATGTTTTCTCTCCTTAATAAATTCTTGTTTTCTTTCATCCCCTCAATGAGCGAGTAGTTTCCTCGCTTGTTAGGGTTAGGAATAGGGAAGGATTTGAGAGATGAAGATCTCTCATCTCTTTTCATTGCTAAACTTTTATGAACATTAGAACTCCATGCATACCTTTTGATTCCGCTCCCTACGGCACTTTTACCCTCAAGGTAACGGTGAACTCCGTAGTCTAAAGGCCCGGATCTTAAGGTTTTCCATGGAGGTTAGGGTGAAGATTAAGAAAGGAAGGACAAGGATCTAGAGGAAGAATCAATCTTCCCAATCATCCTAATCCCCTTTGTTAATATTTACCATAACTCTAATATGATTGATTTAATTGATGGCAATGGAAAGAGATGTAAATCTTTATTTACCAAATTTTCCCTAAACCTAATCCTAGCAAGTTTCTAATTCTACCTTCATACAACTTCGATTTTTAGATTTAATTAAACTTCCAAACACCATTTGGAATTAACTCGTAAGAACTTAAAGAAGATTTACACATCCCTGTGGACCGACCCGTATTCACCGGCTAGCTTCAAGCGACGCCGTTCTTGATTGCGGTAATTATTTTTGATCGACAAAACTTCTCTTAATCAGGTCGATGAACTAACTTGTACACATGTCACCAGGGAACTGCTATCGACGATATGTATAATACCAACTAGCATGTTCCCGGCGAGTCCTGTCCGGTGTACTCATATCCCAATGAGCACCTGTATACATCTTAGGTGATCCAACTGACACCAGTGGCTTGTGAGACCGGCCACCGTCCCTCGTCGGGGTCTCGACTGTATACACTAGTCTACTCTGGAGTATCGATGCCCTGTCTCGAAACTTCTACGACTAGGGACACTTTAAGGATATGCTTATAGACCCCAGCTCCCACTTATATGATCGCCATCATACTGCTGGTAGTCAATCAAGAATCATATGGGCTCTATCAACATCTATATATGATGATAAAGACAGACCAGATAGCATACTATCATCTCAAGTAAGACTGTTTATCGGTATAGGTCCTCCCTCAATCATTGCAATCACGTACCTGCAATCCAATAATTGACTTAGAGGGCACTATATCCAACAATCTCCCACTTGCACTTAAGGCTAATTATTGCGATGTCGTGTACTCACAGCTCGTGTGATACCGAGCATCCAACTCCTCTACTAATCAGTTTCACAAAGCTCGTTTGCAAAACTATTGTGTTCGAGAAATAGCGTGAGTGGATCCGCTTCGGTGTTTCTTTCTGTATCTCTCTATATCTCAACCTCGCAGAGAAAACTATCTCCCGAGTTGAGTAATACCTGTCTTAGAATATGTCTGGATATCAGATGGAACCTAGTTCATAAATGAACTCCAAATCCAAACTTCTTAGACTGTATCAATCACTGAAACTAATCAGTGTCCAGCACCATGCCTCCTACAGTATCCCCTTGGACCACCTGTCCATAATACTGTCCCTCGTCTGAGGGAAAACTATAACTCTGATAATCGCTCTGTCATCCATGTCACCTGTGAAGCCTGGAATAATAACCGTCTCCCGAAGGAGGCTGCCGTCATCAAATCCGTAGAACATGTACTTATGTTCTATAACTGCTTCCGTATGTTTCTTCAGGATTGGATTAATATAAACTTATCGCATCTAGTGCACTAACGATATCTGGTGTGGTACTTGATATCTCACGATTGACTCAATTGCCTAGGCAAGTGATCTGCCAGTCATGCACGTCCCTCTCCCCTTTAGTCTGTAAGACACCTTTAGAGAGGGTGACTCCATCACCTGCAGGTACACCACCATGCTAGGAGTCATCTATTCTAAAATACTATTAGAATACTGTCAAAGTACCCACATTGGGAAACTACCCAAATCTAGATCTAAAACCATAGATCTAGTAACCAGAATAACAGATATTATATCCATATCCTTTGTGGAGAAACAACTGTGTGACGACCACCGTACAACCGATCGTAGTATAGGAATTTTACTTCCTACTCTGTGTATGTCATCCAAATATCAGGACATAACACCCTACTACCTTCTTAACAGATCCATCCCCTATTCTGATGAAGTCAAACCCATGACTGTCACATCAAAATTAGATGATCTATCTCCGCTATAATTGCTCAAGTCTATAAATAGACATAAGCTACTTGCCCACTATGCTTCCGCTGCTCCCACTGGCTATGACAACCCTTTGGCAGAATAATATATATACGTACATTTCTAAAACTAGTTTAGAACGACGCTATACATATCCTCCTGCTAGGTCTCATAGTCTGGAACAACAGCAGTGTCAAGTTTGGGTAAACAAGAACCTCCCTGCCACCTTCCTTGAGGCTACCGGAGTACCTCTAGGGTGTCTGAGGTTACCCACCATATCTGCGGAGTGGCTATTTGAATGTCAAACTTGATTTGAATATATAGGTCCTATTAAACTTTCCGTAATCGTTTGCGGTTCTGGAATCACTTCCAGTTCTACCATACTCCCACTTCTGTTTTCTGAAAAAATTCATTTTAATAAAACTGTGGTGAGTCAAGAACAATATCACTATTGATCTTCCAGATGGTAGAAAATCAACCCTCGTCAAAGCTAGGGTCAACCCACAAACTGTCATTACAGAAACGTGCCTTGAGTTTTCCAGTGTCTGTTTTTAAGCATAAGCTGGACAACCCCCCTTACCTTAGCATCGTTAAGATATGTAGCAATCTATATCCAATATAGAAACATAGGCACTTATTTAATTTGGAACCAAATTCTAATCATGCAGCTGTCTCCAGTGCATATCAATTTAATGGAGAGAGGCTAATCAGCATTACTCAACTTAGGAATCCATCCAATTATGAGTAACCTGAAAGAGAAACAAGTTTCTCAAAACCATTACTATCAACTGAATAATAATCACAAGAATCTACATCTTCGATTTCTTTGAAGAATCCCGATACTTGTGATACATTGTTCTCTACTTTATTCCTATACCCATAACTTCTCAATACTTAGACATTGTATTTCTATGAAACACTTGTTTATAAACTAGAGAAGTTACAGGTAAATAGAATATAGTACGAGGACCAACCCCTTTGTCCTGATGGACACTGGACAACATACAATACTCTGTATAAGTCCGCTAAGTTTGAATAACTCAAAACCTGTGCGTCGTAGGTTGAAAACTGTCCCCAGGCGATTTCCTCAAATATCACCAATTACAATGAATTCTGATATAATGAGGATGATCACCTAATTCCCAATAACTTGCTCCCACTCAACATTTGTAAAATCATACAGATGTGAGAATCATACCTGGTAAATACATACCCTGGAGTAAGTATCTAATAGGGAAATCAGATTTCAATTAACAATGCGCAGTGTAACTGAAACATGAAAATGTTTCGAAGGGGTATCCTGGTATTCTTAGTAATGCCTCTTCCATAATCCAATTCATGACTTTAACCGTATATTTCCCTGCCATCTTTCCAATTCCCTTTATTTGTCTTTAGTCGTTACCTTTTGTACACCATCATTAGGCTGAATGGTTTTCTTCCTTCCCTACCGTTCGGCACCAGCCTATGGTTTAGAAGAAGAATATCCAGTAAGCATAATAGGTGTACCCTCCTAATCCTAGGAGTACTCTCAACTTGAGAGAAGGTGATGATAAAAGACAACTGAATAAACCTTATTCCTATTTCTCCTGAATCAGAATCCATCCTCGAAAAATTATCCTTCGAGTTCGTATATAACCATATGATGGATTTATCCAATGGAATTGGATGTTCGTAGTGATACGGGTTGTTCTGGAGAAATCAAAGGTGAAGTAGGAGTGGCGATGAAATACATGGTTTGGTCGTGAATGTTAGTAGTCGCAATTTACTTTTCCCTCTTTCTAATTCCTTTATTTGTCTTTACATATTACCTTCTGCACACCCTACTTAGGCTAATTGGTTTTCTTAATTCCCTACCTTTCGGCACCTGCCTATGGTTTGGAATAAGACTATCCAATAAGCGTAATAGGTGTACTCTCCTAAACCAAGGAGCCCTCGCAACCTGAGAGAAGGCGATAATAAAAGACAACTGAATAAACTAATTCTATTTCTCCTGAACCTGGATCCATCATCGAGGAAGTCCCTTCGAGTTCGTATATAACCATACGATGGATCTATCCAATGGAAGTGGATGTCCGTAGTAATACGGGTTGTTCTAAGAAATACAAAGGGTAAAAGAAGGAGCAGCAATGACTTATGAAACTATAGACAATCCAAAAGTCAGTATATTAAGAAGGTTCGGTCAACTTTGGTCACTGAGTTATAGTCTAGGGTCGGTCAAAGGTCGCTGCCAAAGAGAGAGAGAAAAGAAACACTCTGCGTGCACTCTTACCTAGATCAGAATGGTTATCATTTTATCTAATTAGGAAACCTCCCACTGTAATCTCAAATTCTCCTCCAAATCTGAAATAAGAATTAGTCGGGATCACCCGAAGAGTAAACCAACTCATCAGTGAGAATCGGGATCCAACTATCATCGTATGATAACTTGATGGAAGCCACTCAAGTTAACACACTCCAGAAGGTATGCGCAAGTCTGGCAAGTTTCATGTATGTTTGAAACTCCCGATATAATTTTTATCACATGCACTTATGACCTTGACGTAGGCCAACAAATCATAAGCCACATGTCAAGTTCTACCCGTCGTTGTCCTGATTAATTTAGGTCATCGTACATGCCCTTGACGTAGGCCAACAAGGCTGTACGTCTGTCCTAAACTAATGCATCTATCTGTGCAACAAATGAATACCCAGCAGCTACCAAACACTACGCCTTGACGTAGGCCAACAAACATAGCTTGAATACTACTGACCATCCATAAGAAACGACGGAGGATTACGGCTGGTTTTTGACGAAAAACCTTTAACGTAATGAACTTGATCTCGTTGAAGGAACGTGATAGAATTTTATAAAAAATATAGTAGCGAAAACCTTTTGCTAAAAAAGTCATCCCGGTGAAGGGATCTCGGCCCTTTCCTCGTAGAATGAGGTGCAGGATATTCCAACTGAATACCGCGATGCATAGCAACTTGTAATCGAGTATATAGAAGTTATTACTCTGACGCAAACTTCTGCCCAAGGGGTCACTCCCGGTGAAGGGATTTCGGCCCTTGCCTCGTCGAATAAGGTGCAGGATATTCCAACTGAATACCGCTATGCAAAACAAAAGGAAACGTCTTTGTAATAACTCCCTTTTAAAATATGTTCCAACAACATCAAATGTAGGTTTGTTTTATCTTGCATTGATAAGAATCAACGCAGTCCCATCAATCAATCACACCAGAAAAGAACGAAAATAAAATGTACGTATATGCCATCCGCATTCGCCACTGGGTCCCGTCATCACCCGTTAGGTTACTTAACTAACGACAGAGCAGGGGCTGGACTAGCGCGGGTGTAAAACATATACAACATCTAATTGTATATAGACTAATATACAATAATCGCTCCAGGCGTGATAATATGCAACATTACAGAAAAGTAATAAGCATCACAGAACAATACAGATAATCTGGGATCCCCGGGTTTCACAGAGCCGCTGCTGAAACCTGACGTTCCCCTGGTCGTGTGGATAGCCTGTGCAATGAAACCTAGACCCCTACGGGTGCGGCAAGTTACCCGCCAAAACCTGAAGTGAGGTAGTCCCCACAACATAGTTAATGGAACACCCGACACTTCACGGAATCCGGTAAATTGAGCACCCCACCTTGGGTCAACCTGTACCCCTACGAGTGCGGCGAATAGTCTGCCAATTCTAGAGTGAGGTCCCTTTGCCTCTCAAAGCTATGAGATACGGACCCGTTGCCCTCCAGAACCTGGCTATCCGTGCACTCCTTCGCGGGATAAACCTAGTACAGAAATGAAAATATGTACAACGGGTACATCGACCTCGACCCGGTCGTGTCCCAAAAGAATATTATACAACAGGCAGTGACGGCAGTCCACATGTTGGACGCTCGCCCCGCAATATCAAATGTACAAATAAATCCAAAACAGCACTATCATTGCACCCTGCTATCCACCACGACAAATCCGCAACATCACAGAACAACACAGAACATCAACGCGAATGTCACGTTCGCAAACCCGTCTAAAAGAACTATAGCAATCAGACGCGGTTTATCGATCAAATGACATTCCCGGTCGGAGATATAAAGTAAGTACTGTAAACTAACACGTTTAAATTTCGATCGATAAAATATCCCAAAGTGGGCCCCACTAACATCTGCTGTACAGTAACAAAATTTGGGCCCAAAAGACATATACCAAAAACCACAATTTCCACAAAGAAGCTTTCTGGAAAAAGTTGGTGCACTGTTCCCACTAAAGCGCCGCGGTTCCGCGGTGGTCTTGTGGGATCACGTGCCCAAATTTTTCCAGTAAGCTTAGAAAAGCCTGGCTGTATTTCTGTGATATGTAAAATAATTTTTAGACAGTTTTAAAAATCGACAGAAACACAGAACCTAAAAATTGCGATTTTTGAAAATCCGTTCGATCGATGTTTTAAACGTATTAGCACAAGTTAGTATAGCTTAATGGTAAGGCTCTGATACCACTGTAAGTCCGCGGCAGCGCCCCGGCAGTCTAACAGACGCCAATATGCGGAACAAAACTTTTACGAACTGGCGCTATCGCGTACTTTAACCCGGATCTGCCATTAAAGCTAAACTAACAAATTGTAAAGAGGATAGAATTGTTATACCGAACGATCCGAGTCCTTCGATCTTTAACCATCATCCCACGCTTTGTTGCGGCGGCTTCGTTCTTCTGAAACTCCAGTCTCGTCGTCCAGGTGGCACCACGTCGACGGATCTTTAAACGGGCTCCCGCCTCTGAACCGAGGCAACTCGGTCGTCAAGTTTGCTAAAAGAGACGACCAAGATGAAGTAGAGAATGAGTAGAATACTTTGTCTCGTTACGTCCAAGGCTATGGACGAACGGTTAATAGAAGTTGCCAATTGGAATCGGGTAAATGGAAATTGAACTATATGAGATTTCCATACCTTAAACTATCATAATCTTTTCTCTCATGCAAAATGAAAAACCATAACCTCTCACAAGAAGGGGCCGGCTTTATATAGAAGAGGGAGGGTGAGTGTAGGAGAGAGGAGGGTGAGTAAAAGAGAAATATCTAGTGTGAACACAAAGTGTGAACACAAAGTATGAACACAATAAATGCACCATAAATAAACAAGTGAGTCGCAAGCCTAATCACCCTTTCTAGAACCTTCTAGAACACTGACTCACCTCATCAAGAAAAGATAAATTCGTATTTAACCGAATATCAAAATACGGCTGATAGAAAACTGGAAACTGGCAACTTCCAAAAGTGATCCTGAAACGAATTTCAGGATAACCCCGTATCGGTATAAACATACCCGCATTTATATTACGACCGAATATAAATGCAACTGAGACAAAGATATTATATCTACACAGTATAATGCTGGGATCCGGCTTAAACCAAAGCCTACCAGTGTTATCTGCCCGAAAAATGACACGTGCGAAAACGCACGTGCATTTTCCGAACCCTGCCATAAACCCATGCGGCATCTATAACGTTTCGCCCGAACTTGGGAAAGTGTCTGTGGGGGACTCTAATGACTCATCAATACAATGGCACTGGGTAAAACCACTAGCACGTCAGAGGTACAAGCTGTACGTAACGGTTTGCCTACGTATTGATTGGAAGGGAAGCTGACGAGCGAACTCATCTATAAACCCTACTGAGCCTGACAGTGACAATATCCGTACAGTCCGGAACGTTCGTCTATGAGTATCGCATATTAGGCCTAGGGGGTCGGTAAACGTCAGACCCCCAATAGCTGTATAAGTCGTGTCAGAGAGCAGCCAAGAACACCCTGAGATACTACTGGTATACCTACCAGTATATCTTGATTACCCTGGCCAGGGATTTCATGTAATGGCTCTCCTAAAACACAGCGCGATCTCACCCCCAATACAGGGAGAGACGAATCCTCTGCCGATCCGCTCACTTGCCTCCAATGTGGCTCGGGACTGTACCCAAAATATACTGTTTGCACGACTCCTTTCTATTTGACGATATGTATAATACCAACTAGCATGTTCCCGGCGAGTCCTGTCCGGTGTACTCATATCCCAATGAGCACCTGTATACATCTCAGGTGATCCAACTGACACCAGTGGCTTGTGAGACCGGCCACCGTCCCTCGTCGGGGTCTCGACTGTATACACTAGTCTACTATGGAGTATCGATGCCCTGTCTCGAAACTCCCACGACTAGGGACACTTTAAGGATATGCTTATAGACCCCAGCTCCCACTTATATGATCGCCATCATACTGCTGGTAGTCAATCAAGAATCCTATGGGCTCTATCAACATCTATATATGATGATAAAGACATACCAGATAGCATACTATCATTTCAAGTAAGACTGTTTATCGGTATAGGTCCTCCCTCAATCATTGCAATCACGCACCTGCGATCCAATAATTGACTTAGAGGGCACTATATCCAACAGGTAATTCATGAAAAATCATAGAAAACCTCTACAAAACTTCTCATGATGATTCATACAAGGATTCATGAGATACGGATTTTCGGACGTTCTCGAGAAGGGTTTTTCGATCATTTGAACAATCGCGAACCATGCACTTAAACTGCCTTCATGTACACCAAACAATATTCTTATGCAAAAAAAGGATGAATGACATGTTGCGAATGTATTGATATGATGAGAATGCAGAGAATGATGCAGGGGTAAAAGGGTAAATTTGCAAATCGCTGCTTTGGCGGGTTGTTTACACTATTACAAGACAATAGATCAAGATCGAACTTGTAAGAAAGAGGTAGTGCACTCCAATTTCGAGAAATTGGTCCATCACCAAGAGTCGTAATATCAAAGAACTTAGCTACTCTAATGAAAGTATCGGAGATAACATCCTGAAGTGCAATCTCTTTGGACCTACATTGAGATCTAAAGGTTCTATAATTCCGTTCTTTCTAAACATGTCAAACAATATTTGCAATCACCATACAAAGAAGCGCTCCGATCGGATTCTTACATGAGACCTTCAATTGAATGAAATTTATGATGCCATGAAGGTTAGATGATGGATCGGAAAGCCTGCAATGTGCTAATGATGCTCAGAGGGCCCAACTTGAAAATTCACCCTAAAAAATAGATGGTTATGGCTTTTGGATTGAGCTTTGTATAAAATGTATTGTTCTCCTTCACCAATACCTCATGCTTGAAGTAGATCGAGAGTTTTCAATTTTTCAAGAATGGCTTTCCATAGACAAAATGAGTTCTTTGGAATGGATTTGTGAAGCAAAATAAATTTAGATCAAGAATATATCAAGGAGGGTTGTGATAGAAGTGATACTTTCGCAATTTTGCAGTGAATATGCCCAAATGAGAAGGTTTCCAAAATAAAGTTTCGCCGTTGATAGAATCATCAATATTAATCGATCGAATCCACCTCCATGCCTCATTTACATGTTGTGAAGTTGATTGAGGTAAAAATCATTCACCATCATGAATAAGGATCGAAAGTTTAGCATCAAGAGGAATACCGATATCATATGTCAATTGCTTTTCGAAAATATCCAAAAGAGATCTTCCTTCAATCTAAGGATTAAGAAAAAGATAAGTTGAAGTCCCATCATAGATCCGATATTCGACTCTATTTTTGAATAAATCTCTTGTATGAAAAATAATTTTCATAATAAGAGATTTTCACGATGACGATGTAATCCAAAATGTTCGAAAATTATTTCTCTCCTTGAAGGTGCCACAAAAACCAAGTGAGTCCATAAAGCCCAAAGTCTCTCTTTATGAAAAAGCTTCTAACAAAGCTTTAGTCTTAATGGAAGATTGCAATCATATGGAGAAAATAAGCCCAAACCACCTTACTTTTTCGGCCTACAAATGTACTTTCACTTTATAGTAAAAAAAATTGATTTGCCCCACAAAAATCCACGACAAATAGATTCCACTTTTCTTAAAACGCTTTTTGGAAGGTTGAAAGTTTGGGACCAATATATTTGATAAGTAAGGAGAGTAGATCGAAGAAGCTCAAACCGACCGGCCATTGAGAGAAGTTTGAACTTCCATCCTCTCAGTCTTGATGTCATTTTATCTAGGATTGATTGACACATAGCAGCACTAAAACTTCTAGAAGAAAGTGGAAGGCCAAGATATATAAAAAGAGGTGTCCTCTCTTCCATGCCAAGTGTTTGAAGAATCAATGGCTTAAAGCTCGAAACCACCATAAATGCAAAATAGATATTGCTTTTATTCCTATTTACTCGTAGACCGGAGATGCTTTCGAAGAAATTGAGTACGTCTTGTAGAGCGATGGCCTACTTCGTATTGCTTTTTCCAAGAACAAGAATATCATCAGGATAAAGGATATGAGAAATATTAAGAGAGTTCTTATCGATAGTCCCAAATTCACCGGAATCCACATTTTCTTGCAAAATTTGAGAAAAAGAAGCCGTCACCAATGTGAATAAATAAGGTGAAAGAGGGTCACCTTGTCGAAGACCGGAAGTGGATCCAAAATAGCCATGATATGAGTCATTCAAATTAACCGAGAATATTGGTTTATATATGCAAGCACGGATCGATTTGAGCCACATTGAAGGAAAACCCCTTTGATCCATTATATGCAAAAGAAAATCTCTATTGACAGAATCAAATATTTTATGTAAATCGATTTTTACACAAAACCCCTTTTTTGCATTCCATTTGTGAAAGCAAGAAGAATATTATCTTCAACACTCCGACCATGAATGAAACCACTTTGGGTGGAAGAGATGAAATGTCGCGTAATAGACTTGAGTCTCAACGCAAGTATTTTGGTGATATATCTATAAAAGCAATTACAAAAGGAGATAAGCCTAAATTCGGAAAAAGAACATGGATTTTTTATTTTGGGAAGTAGAGAAATCAAACTAGAGTTGACACATTTTGGTAGTTTAGCTGCACTGAAAAAATAAAGAATAGTTTTTGTCACCAAACTTCCAACGACGGGCCAAGCCTTTTGGAAGAAAAGATTATTGAATCCATCCAGTCGCGCAGATTTTGAAGGATTGACATTAAAACACATATTTTTTATTTCCTCATTATAGAAGGGTTTGGAAATGTCAAAGACGCGTGTTTCTTCAAGTTTCGGTCTCTGTTGTCAACAAAGGAAAATGAATACTGGTGAGATAAGTTAAGAAGTTCTTAATAAAAGTCCATGGCTTTGGAAGCAATGATAGAAGGATCGAAAGTGAATGAATCATTTTCAAGTTGGATAGAATTGATGCGATTGGATCAATGCTTTTTACACATGGCCGCATAGAAAAATCTATTATTCCTATCACCTAATTGAAGCCAATTGACTCCTGGTTTCTGTTTGAAAATAGATTTTTCAAGTTGTAAGCTTATTTGAGACATTTCTTTCTAAGGTGCAAAGGTTACAATCAGGGGCGGATCCATGCGTAGCCCGGAGGGCGGTCACCTCGCCTGAACCCTCGCCCTTCGACCCTCGAACCCCCGCCCCTCGAACCTTTGCCCTTCGATTCAAACCCCTGCCTGAAGGACGAGCTCGACATCGTGATCCCTACGATCCGAAACCTAGATTTCTTGGAGATGTGGAGGTCCTTCTTCCAGAATTACCACCTCATCATCGTCCAGGATGGGAACCCATCGAAGGTCATCAAGGTCCCCGAGGGATTCGATTACGAGCTCCTCAACAGGAACGACATCAACAGGATCTTGGGACCCAAGGCTTTCTGCATCTCGTTCAACGATTCGACATACCGCTGCTTTGGGCACATGTCTCCAAGAAGAAGTATATCTACGCCATCGAAGATGATTGCTTTGTAAGTATGAATGAGCCATTTTGATGTTCTGGATCTGGGGTTTTTGGTTGAAAGTTTCAATTTTGATGGTGGGTTTTTGTTGTTCTGGGGAATTATCAGCTGCTGCTCTTGAAATTGTTTTTATAAAAAAATTGGGTTTGGGGATTAGGATATTGATTGAATCTCGCGATTTTGTTGATAGGTTATTTTTTGTTGGGGTGGGAGATGAAGGATTTTGGCAGAAAGATTGGATTTTGATTGGATTGAGGTATTACTATGATAATTACTTTTTCCTTGGCAGAAAGATCGTAGGCTTCTGTATGATTTATTTAGGGAAATACTTGGTTTTGAGTATAAATTCTGGTAATTAGCAGATCTTTTTTTTGTGATTTGTTCTACTTCTACCTTATTTTATGAGTTTCACAAAGTTATCTAAACTAACTCCAAAATCCACCCCATTATTAGCAATGTATATGAACTCCAGGTATCCACCACACCTGTAAAAAAATCCTAGATTCGCGACTGGTTAGAATCAAGGGGATTAACGTCAAGTGTAGTTTGGATGTTGAAAAGGTCATTTCTTGTGTTTTTGATTTTCAAATGAATATCTCCAAAACATTGTTTGCTCCAAAGTTTTAATGTAGATTTAACATCTTTTAGTTTCTTGCGAAGAACAGAAGGTATAGAAACCTTTCCAAGCATCGTCAACGACGTTAAGAAATTTCGGATGATCGGCCCAAATATTAAAGAACTTAAAAGCTGTAGGTGAGGAAGTAACAACGGCATTAGTGACATGTATTGGAGAATGGTCGGAATTACCTGGTTCTAGGAAATTAGCACCGGCATTTGGATAAGTTTCCCTCCAAAGAATATTGCAAAGAGCTCGATCAAGTTTTTCCATCGGTAGGGTTGTGATTACTCCAAGTAAAATAGAAACCCATAGATACCATATCATTGACTCCATAAGAAAAAAGTCAATTATTGAAACTGTTCATGTTAGAAGAATTTGCCAGGTTACCGCATACTTTCTTATGTGCAAAACTGACAATACCATTGTTTATTAATTGAAGATGAAGCAAGCACAAGATCATTCCAAAACCGAATCGGCTCTGAACCATCATTTTACCCATAAACCACAAACAAAAGGAAATTATGAAAACCCCCTCAGACATTAAGATGGAAGAGTTGATCCGTTGAAGAAATGAGATCAACAAAATACCTCATTTTGACAAGCTTAACCTAAATTCTTCCATGAACAAACTCAAAATTGTTGAAAGATCCTTCATCTTGAAAGAAATTGAATTTAGCTAAATTAACTGAAGTCATTTTGACTTTAGTCTCAATTAGGCATATAATGTCGACAAACTTTTCTCTTATGACGTGTCGACATTCTTTCACCTTTTTAGGGTCATGGAAGCCCCTTACGTTCCAACACAATACACTTGGCGGAGTTATCATCATTTTTTAACAAATGGTTGTTATTTGCATTGGGATTTGCGGGGGTATTTGTGTTGACATCACTATCGGTTTTTTGAATATCATGAACTATAATTTGTTCATCTTCAACAATAGTAGATGATTCTCCAAGCACTTGGAAACGATTGGACGATGGAACTTTATTTGCGATTGGGTTTGGTTCTTTAGATTTTTTGCGGTTTACAATCTTCCATTTGACTTCATGATTTGATAGAGAAGAATAATATATGATGGAATTTGAGGATTGAGAGATGATATTGGATGGCACTTTTGCACTTAAGACATTGAGGTGATTTCCAATCATAAATGATTGTTGTAGGGAAATATGACCTTTGTGATGGAGAATAATTTCTTTCGGAAGTATTTTATCTGGCTTCACTTCAACACACACACAAGCAAATTCCATACGTGTTCCTTTAGATGTAAACTCGTCCATGAATAGAGTGGACCCAATGAAGCTACCAAGTTTAGCAAGACCGCAGTCGGTATACCACTCCGATGAGAGATTGAGAAATTTAACTTACAGAGGAATTGTGGCCAAATTCTCTTTTGTGATCTTCATACCCGGCTCCCATTCTTTGAGAATCAATAGACGCCCACCAACAAAACCAAGAAGCGGAATCTCTAATGAGAATCATATCCTCACGATTTAAAAAATTAAACAAGAAAAAGACTCCCTCTAAAATAGATACTTGCACACTGTCGCGACATTGTCATTGTTTTTTAAATATTCAACAAGAAGGTGGTAATATAAACGTTTTCGAAGACAATAACCCACAAGAGAGGGGTCCTACTTCTCTTTTGCCAATTATTCATCTTTGTCGGTAAGCTCAATAACTCCATCTTCACTTGGAGGAATGTAATCAAGAGATCATTTTTCATTGGAGCTTGTGGAGGTAAGCATTGCTTTCCAACTTTTTTAAAGTGTTGGTTGCAGGATTGGTAAAACAATCTCGTTCAAATGGGTAGCGGTTGGCGGTACATCATTTGAAATCTTATCATTCGAAAATGGAGACAAATGTACTTCAACTTGTAAGTTGATGTCGCACACCCCGCGGGTTCGTGGGGAGGCGGAATACACAAAAAACAATTATTTTTTTAAGACTTTGCAATATCGACCAAACAACCAAAATCTTTCGAAAACCTTAACTAGCTAAAACTACTACAAGAGGTTTTAACTACTCGGTGAGAGTTTTATACCTCTGGAGATCAATTCTTTCAGGTCTTCTTCTTCTCTTCTTAAGCTCCTAGATGGCTTGAATCAACCTCGGTCGTCGGCCTTCTTTGTGTCGAAGATGATCCACCCGAGAGTCTTTGGTTCAAGCTTCAACCTCTAGTGTGAGGTAACTAAGATGTCTAGTTTGCTAATCTAGACAACTTAGGAGATGTAGAGAGATGATTAGAGTATTTTATCTCAAGAAGCCGTAGGATTCACAACACATGTGAGGATCATGGCTTAAGGAAGAAGGAGGAGAGAAAATGGAGAGAGAATGAGAAGAACACAAATGAGCTCAAGTGTAAAGAGGCAAATGAGAATGGCTAAGTCATTCAATCATCAAGCATGCAATATTTTCAATAGAAAATAAGCAACCATGCTTGAATAGTAAAGTCAAATGTATAAAATAAATGACTTAGCCATGCTTCAACCATGCCATAAATATCTCCATTTTCCGCCTCATTAATCTATTTACAAAATAGATAAATCCAAATAATGAGGTGTCCCCTTCTAGAAGCATGTCTTGTGAAATTACAAGAATGTCATCACCGTATATGCATACCCGTATTCGTACTGTAAAAATACAAATACAATGAGATAATAATAATCCAATAATATAATACTAGAATCCGATTTAAACCAAAGCCCTCTAGTATTATACGTCCGAACAATATCCGTGTAGCCAGTACACGTATATGATCGGAACCCTCCGTAAAATCATACGGCATCTACATCGTTTCGCCTGAACCAGGGAAACCCTCTCTGTAGGACTCTAAAGACATGATAGTATGCTGGCAGTGAATTTAACCATAAATCCGTTAGTGGCACTAGCTGTATGTAACGTCTACCCAGGTACCTATCGAAAAGAAGGCCGACGAGTGAACTCGTCCGAACCTCTACTGAACCTGTCCGTGACAATATCCGTGCAGTCCGGTCTGTTCGTTTGAGAGTATCGCATGCCAGGTCTAGAGGGTGGAAAACGTAAGACCCCTAATAACCTGACAAGTCATGTCGGTGTGGCTCAAAACCATCCGAGAATCTACTAGTCCAACTACCGGTAATTCTCAATCCGCCTTGGCCAATGACTTATGGTGTTGACCAACTGATCACAGCGTGACATCGACACCCTATACCGGGAGAGACGAATCCCCAACAGTCGCTCACTACCTCCATGTGGCTCGGAACTGTACCCAACTAAAAACTGTTTGCACGATTCAGTAAAGCAGTGGTAGGGTAGTAATTAAAGCACGGTGGGAACTCACCCGAGATAAATGACGACCTCAGGTCGACAGACTATCTGCACTCATGTCACCAGAGAACTGCTATCTGACGCTAGGTATAATACCATCTAGACAGTTCTCGGTGAGTCCGTCCGGTGTACTCACCCCGAGTGAGCACCTGTATACAATCTTAGGTGCACCTCACCAATGGCTGCGAGACCAATCTATCACCCCTCGTCAGGGTCTAGATATGTATACACTAGTCTACTCTGAAATATCGAGACCCAGTCTCGATACTCCTACGACTAGGGACATTTTAAGGATGTGCTTATCGACTACCCAGCTCTCACAAGTATTATTGACATCACAATGCTAGTAGTCAAGTAAGGATCTTAAGGGCTTTATCAACATGTATACAAGATATGAAATACCAAGTAAAACACATGACATGTTAAAATAAAGACAAACCAGATAGCATACTATCATATCGAGCAAGATTGTCATGTACATACATATCCCTAGCATCCTATACAATGAAAGGCCTCTACGGCATACATATCCAACAATCTCCCGCTTGCACTAAGGCCTGTAATTGGCGTATTAAGTACCCAATGTCTGCACTAGAGCCAGTTGCTGGCGTACCGCATATCCAATATCTCGAATAGTCTCTCGAACAGGGATGTCCTTGGTGAATGGATCTGTTGTGTTGTCTTTTGTATCTACTCTCCGCACCTCGATCTCCTGGCGATCCACGATCTCCCTGATCAGGTGATACCGCCGCAAGATATGTCTAGATTTTTGATGGGACTGTGGTTTCTTTGCCAGAGACATGGCTTCGTTGTTATCGTAATACAAAGGTATTGGATTAGAAATGGATGGAACCACCTAAAGTTCAGAAACGAACTTTCTCATCCAGACTGCCTCTTTTACGACATCACTAGCAGCGATGTACTCAGCCTCCATCGTCGAGTCTGCTACGGTGTCCTGTTTAGAACTCTTCCAACAGACCGCCCCTCAGTTGAGAGTAAACACATAACCCGAAACAGATTTAGAATCATCCTTCTCACTTTGGAAGCCAGAGTCGGTAAAAGCCTCAATCTAGAGGTCCCCATTACCGTACACCAAGAACATCTCCTTAGTCCTTCTCAGGTACTTAAGAATGTTCTTTACTGTTATCCAATGTTTCTCACCTGGGTTGGACCGATACCTGCCTACGACGCTAAGTGCGTAAGCTACATCTGGGCTGGTACATAACATCGCATAATATCGACCCTACCACCGAAGTGTAAGGTACTATGCTCATTCGAGCCCTCTTCTCATCAGTCTTGGGAGATATCTTTTTGGAGAGGGTGATTCCGTGACAAGCGAGTACATTACTTCGCTTAGAATCTTCCATACTAAAGCTCTTTAGTACGGTGTTAATGTACCTCGACTGTGAAAGTCCCAGCATTCTTTTAGATCTGTCACGATAGATCTTAATTCCCAGAATGTACAAGGCATCACCCAGGTCTTTCATAGAGAACTTCTGTGACAAGAACAGCTTAACCGATTGTAGTATAGGAATATCATTTCCTATCAGGAGAATGTTATCAACGTATAAAATGAGGAATACCACAGTTCTTTTTACAATCTTTTTATAAATACAAAGTTCATATATATTTTTGATAAAGTCAAATTCTCCGGCCGTCTCATCAAAGCAGATGTTCCAACTCCGCGATACCTGCTTTAATCCATAAATGGATTTGAGTGACTTGCACACCTTTCTGCTGCTCCCACTGTCTACGAAACCCTCTGGTTGATCCATGTAAACACACTTTTCTAAACTTCCATTTAGAAAAGCGGTTTTAATATCCATCTGCCAGATGTCATAGTCATGGAAGGCAGCAATGACAAGTTGGATCCGAATGGATTTAAGCATAGCCACTGGTGAAAAAGTTTCATCATAGTTCACTCCTGGTCTTTGACGAAAACCTTTAGCAACAAGTCTAGCTCTGTAGGTTTTTACCTGACCATCTACACCAATCTTTTTTTTTGAAGATCCATTTGTATCCTACGAGTTTTACCCCAGTAGGAGCAAAATCCAAAGTCCATACTTGGTTTGTGTATATGGATTCCAACTCGGATCGCATAGCATCCAGCCACTTCACCGAGTCTTTACTCGTGATGGCTTGCTGAAAACTAGTCGGCTCATCATCGTCGATGATGCAATCATCTCGATCCCCTTCTACGAGAAAACCGTAGTATCTCTCGGGCGGATGAGATTGCCTACTAGATTTACGGAGTGGTGTAGGTATGTCCGGTTCCATTGAAATCTCAGGTTCTACTAAATTTTCAGTAATAGTTTGTGGTTCTGGAATTTCATCCAGCTCTATTGCGCTCTCACTTATCTCCTTTTCAAGAAATTGAGTTTCCATGAAGCGGGCATGATGAGAAACAAAGACCTTTTGTTTCTCAGCGTAATAAAAATAATACCTCCTAGAATTCCTGGAGTATCCTACAAACTTACACAATACTGAACGTGTCTCGAGCTTGTCTGGATGAACCTTTTTGACAAAGGCAGGACAACCACATATCTTTAAATACTTAAGACAGGGTTTCTTCCCACTCCTCATTTCATATGGAGTGGTAAGCACAGACTTTAGTTGGAACCTTATTCAATAGGTATGCAGCAGCTTCTAGTGCATAACCCCAGAAGAAGGGCGGCAACTCAGCATTACTCATCGAGGAATGCACCATATCAACTAAGGCGCGATTCCGTCTTTCTGATATACCGTTGTGTTGTGGTGTGTATGGAGGAGTAAGCTGAGAGATAATTCCATTCTCTTTTAGATATTCCAGGAATTCGGCACTTAAGTACTCACCATCCCGACCGGATCGGAGCATCTTGATGCTTTTGCCGGTTTGCTTTTCCGCTTCATTCTTATACTCTTTGAATTTTTTAAAGGTCTCGGATTTATGTTTCATTAAGAATACATGTTCATACCTTGAGAAATCATCTGTGAAAGTAATGAAGTAGGAATAGCCGCTTTTTGCATGTATAGACATTGGCCCACACATGTCACTGTGTATGAGTCCCAGGAGCTCAGTAGCTCTTTCTCCGTGTCCAGTGGATGGAGTTTTTGTCATTTTTCCTCTGATACATGATTGACAGATTTCATATGATTGATACTCAAACGGATCTAAGTATCCTTCTTTATATAACTTAGTCAGTCGTGTTTCATTGATATGACCAGGTCTACAATACCATAAGAAAACTTGGTTTGATTCTGAAGTTTTTCTTTTTAGTGTGTTTTGGACGTTGAAAACTTGATGTTGATTGAGAATGTATATTTCGTTACTTAGTGTACCCGACCCAACCATTTCATGATTTAGGTGAATGTTTATGACATTGCTTACAAGTGCAAAATTATATCCTTCATTTGATAACAAAGATACAAATATAATATTACACACCATACTGGGTACACAAAAGCAGTTACACAATAACAAAATATGTCCACTCGCCAATCCTAGATAATATTCTCCTACTGCAACAGCATCCACACTGGCTCTGTTGCCAACCCTGAGGGTCATATCACATTTCCTCAAAACTCTACGGTTTCTCAGCGCCTGCAATGAATTACAGATGTGAGATCCTGATCCGGTATCCAATACCCAAGAAGTAGAGTTTATAGAGAAACGGTTTTAAATCATGAACACACCTAAAGCCGAAGCCACAACTTGCTTCGTGTCCTGATTCTTGGCTTTCAGGGCCCGACAGTCCTTCTTCCAATGTCCTTTTTTCCGACAATAGAAGTATTCTTCTTTTGTGGTTGCCCCCCTTATCTTTTCCTTTCCCTTTCCCTGCACCTTCTGCACACCTTCCCTCCGTTTGGTGGGGGCCTTCTTCTTCTTCCCCTTGGCCTTAGCCTTGGATTTAGCAGGAACATCGAACCTAAGGCCTCGCCGATTGAGAAGATACCATTCCTTTATTTGGTGATAAAGAGAAAAAAATTCTCCAATAAATAGAGCGGGTGTTTCCTTGGTTTTCTTCAAGGTGCCCTCTGCCATCCTCAACATGTTGAGATGCTTAGAAAGTGAAACTTCCATACTTTGCATATTGAAATTCAATATGAACTGGGCATAGGTGGAGGAAGGGACTATAGAATCAAGTCGATGTGCAACTCTTTCTCCAACGTGGTTTTGAGGTCTGCAGGCTCTTTTATGAGAGAAATCATCTTTAGGACATGGTCCCCAACGGATGATCCGATAGCCAACCTCGCTTGAAATAATTTCTTCGAGATCTCATATTTTGCGATACGAGATTGCTCTCTATATAAATATTTGGTATGGAGAAAGATGGAAGCAAGGTCCATCTTCTCATGCCGTCTCTGATACTCATTATCCATGGAGGCCAGCACGAGGCACTTGGTTTTCGCGCAATCAACATCCCAGGTCTTACGGACCTCAATGTCCGCAATCGAGGATTCTGGACCGGAAACAGGGGAGCTTTCGCCGTAAGGACGTATGCGACCTTGTTATATGTAAGGGCCATATGGACATTTCTTAACCAGTCTTTATAATTTAGCCCAGCGAGTTTATTTTTATTTAGTATTAGCTTAAGTCCCGTCATGGTCGCTACAATTAAGAGAGAGAGAAAACAAACACTCAGCATATGCTCTTGCAAGTTTAGATTGGTTATTAGTTTATCTAAACATGATGGCTCTGTTTCCCCCAATCAGAGCAAAGCTCTGTTTGAATTTCAAAATTCAAAAGGTGAAGCAACGCTTCAGATCCCTTGCACTGCGCGCAGAGCGCCACGTGTCAAAAGCAGACACGCCAGCGCAAGGAGCGCTGCGCCCAAGGCAGCGCACCCCCAATCAGAGCAAGGCTCTGTTTTAAAATTCAAATTTTAAATAAAGGAAGCAACGCTTCAGATAACTTGCGCTCTGCGCTGCGCGCCACGTGTCAAGCAGTGGTGCGCTAGCGCAGTTGCGCTGCGCTCTGCGCGCCACGTGTCAGTACAGGTGCGTTAGCACAGTTGCGCTGCGCGCCACGTGTCAAGCAGTGGTGCGCTAGCGCAGTTGCGCTGCGCTCTGCTCGCCACGTGTCAGCACAGGTGCGCTAGCACAGTTGCGCTGCGCGACACGTGTCAGCGCAGGTGTGCTGTGCGACACGAGTAAAGCGTAGGTGCGCTAGCGCAGTTGCGCTGCGCTCTGCGCTGCGCGACACGTGTCAAGCGCAGGTGCGCTGGTGCCAATTGCGCCAGCACTGGAATTTAAATAATAAATTATTTAATTAATCAGAATTAAAATTCTAGAAAGATCTTTTCAACCTTATTAAAATAAGAAGATTATCTTCTGTAAAACAGAGGCCTTAGGATCAAAGATCCAACGGTGGGGAAATATCCCCAGATCAATCGGAGAAAGATCTCTGTAACTAACTCAACAAACCAATTGGCCCTATATAAAGACCCCCAGACTCCAAGTCTCACATATACAGATATAGAGAAAAGGGAGAACTCTGAAAAATTTGAAAGGCAAGCCTTTGAAGAAACAAGATCATCTTCTTCAAAGTAAAAAATTTAATTCTTGGAAGAACAGAGATGAAAACACCTCACAAAAAGAAGAATTTCTTCTAAAAAGATCAAAGATTTAAGAACAAGATCAAGATCTTCAATAAAAGGAAAAAAAAGATAAAAAAGATCTAATTATAAAAGATTAAAAAGAAGTAATTTACTTCATCCCTAGATCTTTTGATCTATATAAAGGCACAGCCTTTTGATGAACCATTGGTTCTTGAATCTTGAGGTAGAACCTCTTTTGAACAAGAAAAACTTGTTTCTTTGATCTGAATTTGATCAAGATGCGCTCTGCGCTAATGGACAGTGCCTTGCACTTTTGAAATGCGCCTTTGCGCTCCTTGGATTGGCGCACTGCACCAAAGTGCGCCACGTGTCAGACACAGAACAATCTGCGCTTTGCGCTTCTAAATATAGCGTACCGCGCTCTTGGATTGGCACACTGCACCAGAGCGCGCCACGTGTCAGCAGCGCACTAGCACAGCGCACTGACGCAACGCACTGAGCTAACAGACTTGCGCTCAGCAGAGCACGACACGTGTCACCTCCACATGCGCCAGCGCCTTGCGCTCTTTAATTGGCGCAAAGCGCCTGACAAGCCACGTGGCGCACTGTCAGACCACTAAAATGCTATGCATTATTAAAAAAGGGCAGAGCCCAAGTAAAGTCTATCAGACCAATTTAAATGCTGTGCATTATTTATAAAAGGGCAGAGCCCAAGTAAATGCCTAACAGGCCAAATCTAAATGCTATGCATTTAATTACAAAGCCCAATGCTATGCATTGTTTAAAAGGGCAGAGCCTAAGTAAAGGCCTAACATGCCAAATATAAACAAAATGTTACACATTTTCAACTGGACTTAGCCCAATTCTGGCCATAAGTCCTCAATATAAATTGAACTGAGCACAACTGCTCTCCCAATCAATTTACACCCGGTTCAAGGGTACATCTCCTCACTCCTTTGATATCTGTCGTTGTAATCCCTCAACGTCGTCAGAGAGATGACGGGTCCCGACAACCACACACTGCTACGGACTGTGGGGTCCTTAAACTCATGGACCATGACGTCCTTAACCTCGACCGTGATGTCTTAAAACTAATACCGGACTATGATGTCCTTAACCTCGACCGTGATGTCTTAAAACTAACATCGGACTGTGAGGTCCTTAAGCTCACGGACTATGACGTCCTTAACCTCGACCGTGATTTCTTAAAACTAACACCGGACTGTAAGGTCCTTAAACTCACGGACTATGACGTCCTTAATCTTGACCGCAACGTCTTAAAACTAACATTGGACCGCAACGTCCTTAAACTACTTATCGACCGCAACATCATTAAACTAAACAATAGAGCCCCCAATTGCTCACTTGTCGGATCTAAACGATCCCGTTAAGTCGATCTTAGTCTAAAATTAGACTAACGTGTCCTTAACGAACGTTTAAGTTGATCTTAGCCTCAAATAAGGCTAACGTATCCTTAACCCCCCCCAAACCCAAATCTAAGAAAGATACGGATTTGGACTAATCCACGTCCTACGGGCGACAACACAAATTAGTCTCCGTATACAACCCACGGGCAACCGAACACAAAACAAATACCCACGACACGAAGTGACCACATGGAGAAGGAGAATTACGCTACCGCGATGCGGTAGCGTAATTAACTGCAGGGGCTTGTGCCTCCACAATCAAAAAAACCCCTCAAACGAGGGGGAATCTGACGAAGTCTGCTACATCGGCCGCATCTGTTTAAACCTTCGATACATGGTGCCATAAATAAACTTGGCATCTTCGGAGAGGTGGACGGATAGCACCAATTAGCATATGCCCCGAATTTCAGGCAAGACGCCCGCCGCGTCTCTGCCGCGTCTTTCGGAAGGGAACAAATTCTGGCACGCCCGGTGGGACCTTTTCCTCTTTCCACTCCACACTTCGTGTGTCGTATTCGCGAACGAATCGCGGTTTGTTAATGGTTGCCCATGGGTTTCAAGTTACTAAGATTTGGTCTCTTGCTTGGCACAGAAAGCAAACAACAATGGCATTCACCTGCTCGAAGTGCTCCAACTGCAGCTGCAACCCACGCTCGGCCTCACCTGGAGGTGTAGCTTATGGACCTCAAGCGGCGTCCCTATTCACGATGCCGATAGAACAAGTCACCCAGGCTACTACTGGATTATTTTTCGGTACCATGCTCCCGCCAATGAGCTTCACTGCTCCCGTGCCCGTACCAGAAGCTCCTAAGAAGTCGGTCTTCGATCGACTTACAGCTGCTGCGGCCCCTCTCAACGGGTCGCCCAACACCAGTGCCTCGGTCTTCTCCAGGCTGGGCCAGAACTCCTGCGGGCCCGCGATGAAGCTTGCGGTCCCAGAAAAGATTATTCCGAAGAGAGTAACCAAACCTGCTCCTGAAGTCGTCAAGGCGACTTCTCCTGCCAAGGGGTCGATCTTTACAAGACTGACCATCCCAACTCCCGCTACTTAAAAGACATCAGTCTTTAATAGGCTGACACCGGCGACAGCCCCTCACCTGAACAGGGGGCAAGACAAGGCCATCCCCGTCACCGAGCCAACTCCATCAGCGCGACATGCTCGACGTCGCCACTGGCGCCGAGTGAGGAAGGCCAGAGGCAACTCCCCTTCTGGGCTAACTCCACCAGCCCCGACGGCGGAAATTAATGCTGCTGTTCCAACTGGGAACAGCTTTGAGCTGCTAAATAAGGTGCGTAGGAATTCTCCTACCGCCGTACTGAAGAGGTATCCTCCTCCATTGGAGAAGCCTACGGAAGCAAAGCCAGAACGTTCCATGCAGCAGTTGACCTCCGAGATCTACAAAGTCTGGCGGCAGGTCCGAGATTCGGTGATCGATCCAAATTTCTCCCACCACCACAAGAAGCTGAAGGTCCAACAGGAAGTGAGCCATCCTGCCAAGCCACGAAAAGCTATCTTGGTGCCCACCGCGACGGCCCCCTCAACTTCGACCACTCAGAAAAGGAGGCCAGAGAAAGCCCCTGTAAACGTGGTAGACTGCAAAAACACCGAGCCTAAATGCCCTAAGTCTGGGGGCATGGTGGTCCATACCATTTACATGGCATCTGGGAAGGAAGATAGCCGCGCTTCAACGGGCTACCGACCACTCACCCGATCCATCACAAGAGCCCAGGAACAACAGCAGCAGAAGCTCCAAGAGATGCTAACTACGATGGCCGCACTCACCGGATCGAAAGAAAGCCCGGAGGCGTCATCGGAGCAACGCCGCGAACACGAGACCGATACTGAATTCCTTCGTAGAATGCTTGAAAAGAAAGACAAGGAGGCTGCGGAACAAGCAGCCAATATAAAGCAGATGGCTCTTCTGTTTCAAGACATGATCGGGATGATGATCCAGCCGGATCCTCCAGCCGAAGATCCTCCGATTATTCTTGAAGATGACAGAGGAGAAACGTTGAATCCACCTCAGGCTCTTTCAACAGCCAAAGAGGAAACAATCTTTAAGGCCGCCTTGGATGACTATATTGCTCAGCAAATACGAGTTCACCAGGCAAATGAGGCAGCCAGCCAAGTTATCAAAACAGGGCGACCATATCCGGGCTGGTATGATCAGATAAAGTACCCGCCGGGCTACACAATCCCGAAATTCCATGTCTACAAGGGGACATGCAATCCCCATCAACATGTCGCCCAGTTCAGGGCTCTTTGTGGCAACACTGGCAGCGATGATAAGCTCTTGCTTCGCTAATTCGTCGACAGCTTATCGGAGACAGCGTTTGAGTGGTACTCCGAGCTTCCAAATGACTCCGTCAAAACTTTCGCAGAGATGGAGTTGCTATTCACCCAGCGATTCGCGAGCGCCAGCGAACGCACCCCAATAACGGCGTTGATTAATGCAAGGGTGAAGCCGGGCGAAACTTGGGTTCAATATGCAATCTGATGGCGGAACTTGTGGTCGAAGTGCGAACAGCACATCGAAGAAGCACCAGCGGTGGGCATGTTCGTAGGCATCCTAGACCCTCATGCAACTATTTCACAGTTCATGATGTTCTTCAAACCGACCACGTTCCAGGCGTTAATCGATAAGCTAGCCCAGATGGATCAAATGGGTCACGGACCGTCTCCCCCGAAGTCGGAACCGCGAAACGACAAGGGTAAAGGGAAGGCGACCTTCGTTGCGAACACTCAACAGCAGCCCAGTGCCCCAAAGCTAGCAGATCAATTAGAAGAGAGATGGCGCTATTACAATGAGAAAATGAAGCGTCCTTACTCATTCCCAAGGGACAAGACGAAGAGGCTGTTCGAGCTGGCTATGCGCAACAGGCTTATCAGTTTGCCGAATCCCAGGTGACCGTCGCAACCCAGCGAAGTGAATAATCTCAATTACTGCCCTTACCACCAAACGGTAAGTCACCCGATCGAGGATTGCTTCGTCTTTAAGGGATGGATCGAAGATCAATACCTACAAGGTAAGTTTGCACTGTCCGAGAAGTGGAAGGTAAACCCACCACAACCGCACACTCCTAAGAAGATAGACACACCGGGGGCAACTTGTTCTTTTGTTGTAGAAGCCCCATAGGAGGTCGTGCTTTCAGCCAAAACCAAAAGGATGCTGAATGATCTCCAGACATGCCCGGCAATCAGATGGAAGAATCCGTTGGAACCCAAGATCATCGAAGGGATGCTAAAGTCGCGCCCAACTCCAAAGATTGGTGGTGATAGCCAAAGCGTTCATACTCAGCCGTCGAAATCTTCGAAAAAGAAGAAATCCAAGAAGCCCGTGAAGCCTGGCGACAAGCGTACGAACCTGCAGAAGCAGATTGACGCGCTGGAAGAGTATAACCAGAAGACGCGGACTCCGATCACGCTCCAAGAGTTTCTCCGCCACGTCCTTGAAGACGAAGATGATGAGGAAGACTCGTCGGATGGATCCGAGGATTACACAGCAAGTTGTCGTGTGATCCCTCACTCATTAGTAGACAATGAAGAGGCTCCTTGCACCGAGAGACTGGGGGCAGGTCATGAACCGGAACTTCCAGGGACATCAGACGAAATGATCGACGCATTCCTAAACAAAGCTCTCCTGAAAAGTAAAGCTGACCGGGAGCGCGAGATGGCCATATTTGAAAGAGCCAAATGTCGTCGACTAGACGAAAGAGTCGAGACACTCCCACCGAATCAAAGAACATCCGTCGCGGATAAAAATACGTTCAAGACGAGGAAAAGGTTTGCTAAAGCCCTATCGATGGGAATGAAGCTACCGCCCTCCGAAGGAAACCCTCCCGATGAAGCAAAGACGCATCCTAGCTACTGCTCATATCATCAAAAGATTTCGCACCCCGCCGAGGAGTGTAATGCTTTTAAAAGATGGTGGCAGGGATATGTTGCTCACCGACAACATTTTAAGCGGATAAAACGCAAAACTCGACGGGAGCAGAGAAGTGCGACTGAGGAGCATAAAAGAGATACCGGTAATTGTCGCATGGTTAACACCGGGGGATCACAAATTCTCACTTTCGGAAGCGACTCTGACGAAGAAATAGCTCTTGGCCCCCTCTTTAAAGAATCCGCATTGGGGAAGGAGGAAGAACCGAAGGCCTGTGAAAACATCCAGCTGCGCAATCACACGCTTCCAGAAAAGAATCTCGGATCCAAGAGTAAAAAAGATAAGGGAAAAGAGAAGGTCTCTGAGGATATCGCCCTGGATGACCAAGTCATGAAAGAGCTGACCGCCAAGGACCCGCCAAAGAAGAGTAAGGTGGACTATAACGTTCTGGCGCACTTGAGGAAGTTACCCTCGCAGCTCAGTATTCTCGACGCTCTTCTACTATCCAAAGAAGCGAGAGATTCACTGATCAAGGCGCTACAAGAGCCAGAGCAATTCCAAGCTTTTCTCGCCGAAGAAAAGATGAAGGACGAGTTGGAGGAAGTACATACAGCCGATATCACCTTCGAAGACGAAGACCTCCTCCTTGGGACGTGCGAGCACAACCGTCCCCTCTATGTTTCAGGATACTGCCAAGATATAAAGATAGGCAAAATCCTGGTCGACAATGGGTCTTCCGTCAATCTTCTCAACGTGCGAGTGTCGAAGGAAATCTGCATGAGCGTCCAGCATCTCGCTCGTGATAAAATCACCATCTCTGGTTTTGACTCCCAGTCATCGCGGACTCTGGGGTCTGTGATATTGACATTGCGATTCGGGCTACTTGTCACGGATATTAAATTTCATGTCATTAACGCCAAGACATGCTATAACGCTTTGCTCGGCCGGCCTTGGTTACACGATTACAACATCATCCCTTCTACACAACATCAGTGTATGAAGTACTTTAAGGATGGTCTTGAGTATACCGTAACAGGAGAGCTGAATTCATTCTCCGTGAACGAAGTCCACAAGTACGAAGACGCAAAATACTTCTTGCCAGATTTCGAGGACATGGAGAGATGTCACAAACCGGAGAACAAAGCTATCACCACCATTCCTGTCTTCGGGAGTGATACTGAGGAAGAGGAAGAGATGGTTTATTCAGGCCCACCCCAGTACAACAAGCCAAGACCGTCCGCTCCTATGTTGATCTTTGGCAGCGACTCGGAAGATGAGGTCCATGCTATATTCTCTGCTCGGCCTCCAATACGAATATTCGCTGATGAAGAGCAAAGTTTGCAAGTTGCTATGGTTCCGCCCAAACATCATAAAGAACTGGACGTGCTTGATACCTACAGTGTGGAAGAGCTGCAGACGTTCTGTGTCCCTCCCAGGCTAGAAGGCGAAAAGGCGATCCTATTCTACCGCTCCAGGGAAACCAAAGTGGAGAAAGAAATCTGGCACGGCGCGTATCCTACACTTGACAGGTTCAGCCCATCCATCTGCCTAGATATTATACAGAAGGCTTGAAAAGGCTGTTGAAGCGCCAAGGGATACCCTTCAAACAGACCGCTAGAAAAGCTAAGTTCTATGATAGGGTCTGGAACGTTCCCGAAACTCAACGCAAGTTGCGCAACGGGATAATGGAAGCAATCGGGCTTGGATACGTTCGATCCAAGAAATGGGAGCTACTCCGCGACTGCTATGTTGTACATGACTTTGATGAAGAAGGAGATGCTCAATGGGAGAGTGCTAATCCTAAACCAGAAAAAGTCCCCGACGTGAAAATGCCTAGTCCGTCGTTCGAAGAACAAATGGACAAGCTTATAAGGGAAGCTGGTCAAAAGGTTCGAGACGACCATAATCGTGAAATGGCCATCTACGAGAAAGCCAGGACTCAGCGCCTTCTTCAACAGGCTGCGAAAGATGAAAATGCTCCTCCCTGTCAACCTGTCGTACAAAAGGTTCGACGCAAAAGCCGAAACAAGTCAAAAAGAGGAAAAGGCATTCAGCAACGACAAAGCGGGACCAAGAAGTCGTGCGAGCGGGAATCGAGCGGTCCAGATTTGTCCCTTATGAAGAAGATGAGTCGAGGATACTCTTTTTCTCAAGACAAGACAAAGAAGATACTTGACCTCGCTATAAAACATCAAATGATTACACTTCTGGAGTCCAAACACCCCAAGCAAGCAGGCGAAGTCTCTCACCCGGACTATTGCTCCTATCATAGGGCAATAGGACATCCTCTCGAAGATTGCTTCACCTTCAAGAACTGGGTCGAAGATCAGTATCAGCTTGACAAGTTCGCTCTATCCGACAGTTGGAGGATAACTTTGCCGCAGAAGCATGAACCCAAATCCACGAGAGTAGAACCAGACCCACATCGGTATTGGAAGCGAGCTCGTACTTGTCATATGATAACGATATCAAAAGAAGAGCCCGAGAATATGGATGACCTTCCCTGGTGCTTCAAAAACAATGATGACGAGGTGATCTCAGAGCTTCCACCGGCGCCAAAAGAGCTGGAAGATGGAATACACACTACTGCAGATAACCTCAAAAAGATTGATTTGGGAACGACAAGTGACCCGCGACCTACATTCGTAAGTGAGTTGCTGTCTGAGGAAAGGGTAGCTATACTAAAAGACGTGCTTATGCAGCATAGAGATTGCTTCGCAGGAAACTATTCCGAAATGTCAGGATTAGATCCAGAGATTTCCGTCCACAAATTGGCGATATCCCCAAACATCAAGCCAATCAAACAAGCACCGAGAAGAATGCGGCTCGAGCTTGAGATGAGCATCAACGCCGAGGTCAAGAAGCTGATTGACTCTGGCTTCATCCAAGAGGTTCAGTATCCTGACTGGATCGCCAACATCGTCCCGGTGATGAAGAAAAATGGGACAGTGCGCATATGTGTGGACTTTCGGGATCTCAATAAAGCCTGCCCGAAGGACGATTTCCCAGTATCGGTCACTGAGCTGATGATAGATAACACGTCCACTCACGAAGTTTTCTCCTTCATGGGCGGCTCATCAGGATATAATCAGATAAAGATGCTCCCGAAGATCAGAAGCATACCGCTTTCCGGACCCCTTTAGGCATATTCTGCTACAAGGTGATGCCCTTCGGTCTAAAGAACGCCGGTGCCATCTATCAGAGGGCCATGACAAAGATTTTCGATGACCTTATACATGAAATCGTCGAATGCTATATCGACGACCTCGTGGTGAAAAGCAAATCATACGAGGAACATCTCGAGCATCTGAAGATCGTGTTTCAACGCCTTCGGCAATATAACTTGAAAATGAACCCACTCAAATGCGCGTTCGGGGTGTCCTCAGGTAAATTCCTAGGATTCATCGTCCGGCACAGATGTATCGAAATAGACCCGTCAAAGATTAAGGCGATCATGGAGATGCCCCCGGCAAGGACTCTCAAGCAATTGCGGTCTCTCCAAGGGAAGCTCGCATACATCCGGCGATTTATAGCCAATCTCTCCGGCAAGTGCCGCCCGTACAGTCACTTGATGAAGAAGGGAACCTCGTTCGTCTGGGATCACAAATGCCAAGGCGCATTGGACGAAATCAAGCAGTACCTGCAGAACCCGCCAGTGATGGCTGCTCCGGTCAAAGGAAAGCCTCTCATTCTTTATACAACAGCCCTCGAAGGTTCTTTTGGCGTGTTGTGGGCACAAGAGAACGACCAAGGGAAAGAAAGAGCCCTCTACTATTTGAGTCGAGTTCTTCTGGGGGCAGAAAGCAATTACTCTCCCATCGAAAAACACTGCATGGCGTTGATCTTCGCGATAACGAAACTCCGGCACTATGCATTGGCGCATGAAGTCCGTCTCATATCGAAGGTGGACCCTCTCAAATATTTGATGTCAAAAGCCATATTGACAGGGCGGCTCGCTAAATGGGCCTTGCTCTTGATGGAGTTCTCAATAACTTACCAGCCTCTTAAGGCAGTGAAAGGCCAGGCCATCGCCGACTTCCTCGCTGAACACCGGCCGATTCCCCTTTGAATTGCGAACTGCCAGACGAACATGCGTTTGATGCGATCGACGGTGGTGGTATCCGGTGGGAACTTTATTTTGATGGAGCGTCTTCCATGAAGAAGCGCAAACAGAACGCGCTTATAATCAAATCAGGGGTAGGCCTTATCTTCGTGACCCCACAAGGAGGGATAATGTGATTCGCCTTCTCCTTGACAGAGCCGAGGACGAACAATGAAGCCGAATATGAAGCTTTGATAGCAGGCCTCGAGATCGCCATCGACATGGGAATTGAAAACCTCCTCATATACAGAGACTCCCAACTGATTGTT
Source organism: Agapanthus africanus (assembly GCA_030015575.1). NCBI lineage: Eukaryota > Viridiplantae > Streptophyta > Magnoliopsida > Asparagales > Amaryllidaceae > Agapanthus > Agapanthus africanus. The sequence goes on along the minus strand of CM057339.1, from coordinate 175,772,548 downwards.
AGTCAAGTAAATGGCGACTACCAAACATGCAAACCAGAGTTGGTGAAGTACGGTAAAAAGGTGCAGCAACTGTTGACCTAAATTCCTTCTTACACTTTGGAAAGCATACCGCGTGCGGAAAATAGCAAGGCAGACGCGTTAGCCAAGCTAGCTAAAGAATTGGCCGACGAGAACCTCGATGACGTAAGGATCGTTGTGCAAAGCCGTCGGGTCCTCGCACCGGCGGAAATATCTCCGAAATCATCCGAGAAAAAGGAAGCGGCTGAACAGACGACCTTGTAAATAAAAGACCAAGAAATGGTCGAGGATTGGAGAGAACCCTTTATAGACTACTTCAAATCCCGTCGAACGCCTGAAGATGCATCCTCAAGACATCAGCTCACGAAGCGATCCCTATCTTTCGTCTTCGTCAATGATACTCTGTACAAGAGGTCATTTGATTCTCCGTGGTTGAGATGCCTGGGACCTGAAGAAGCGAAGAGAGTCGTTCAGGAAGTTCATGACGGACTCTGCGGTTCTCACCAAGCAAGACCAAAGATGAAGTTCAAGATTAAACGGATGGGTTACTACTGGCCCACAATGATTCAGGGCTGTCTCGAGTATGCGAAGCAATGCCACTCATGCCAAATCCATGGGGACTTTATCCATCAGCACCCAAATCCACTACACCCAACAGTGGCTAGCTGGCCGTTTGAAATGTGGGGAACTGACATAATCGGCCCCATCGAACCAGCATCTTCCAGAGGACATCGTTTCATTTTGGCGACGACTGATTACTTCTCCAAATGGGCAGAAGCAGTACTGCTGAGGGAAGTGAAGACGGAGAATATCCTCCATTTCTTCAAGACGCACGTCATTTATCGGTTTGAAACTCCGCGACGGATCATATCTGATAACGGGCCAACCTACAGAAGCCACAAGATCAGCCGTTTCGCACAACAGCACAACATACACTGGAGATACTCCTCAGTTTATAATCCCAGAGCTAACGGTCTAGCTGAGGCTTTCAATAAGACCTTGACGAAGATCGTGAAGAAGACGGTGTCCCGAAATAAAAAGGACTGGCATGAGAGACTGCAAGAAGCTCTCTGGGCATATCGAACCACGTTCAAGACGGCCACGAACACAACACCGTACGCGTTGGTATTCGGTACAGAAGCGGTACTCCCCCTCGAGATAGAGTTACCCTCTCTACGAGTGGCAGTCCATTATGAGCTCACAGACGAAGAGAATGCTCACCTTCGGCTTGAGGAGCTCGATGCCCTTGATGAAACCCGGTTCATAGCGCAACAAAATCTGGAGGCTTATAAAGCAAAGATGACGCGCTCTTACGAAAGATTGATTAAGCCGAGGACATTCCGCCAAGGTGAACTCGTGCTAGTGGTCAAAAGACCTATGATCCCTAATCGTGCTAAACGAGGAAAATTTGAGCCGAATTATGAAGGCATGTACATCATAAACAAGGTCTACCAGGGTGGAGCCTACCTACTCATAGACATGCATGGTGAAAGACCTTTCAGGCCGATAAACGGTCGCTTCCTGAAGAAGTACTACGCTTGACGAGTCACGGCCTAGGTCAATGATAGATGACGACGACTATGTCCGCTCGCTATCTTCCTAAGCCCAAACTCTATAAGTAGTAACCGGCTTACTTTACAACGGACCGAAACGTCCTTAAACTAACAACGGACCGAAATATCCTTAAACTAACGGCGGACCGAAACGTTCTTAAAAACTAACAACGGACCACTATGTCCTAAAACTAGCTGTTAACCGAGATGTCGAAAAACTACGGCGGATTGCAGCATCCCAAAGCTAATACAAAAAAAAAAGAATAAAAAAAGAAAGAAAACGGTATGTCCATAAGCAAAATGGGCACGGATGAAAACCCGAAAGGGCTCCGTGAGTAAAAACAGCAGGGCTACCAGCGAGTCTTGTGAAAACCCGAAAGGGCGCAACCTCGTTATATATATAAAAAGAAAGAATAAAAAAATAATAATAATAAAAACGGTATGTCCATAAGCAAAATGGGCACGGATGAAAACCCGAAAGGGCTCCGTGAGTAAAAACAGCAGGGCTACCGGCGAGTGTTTGTGAAAACCCGAAAGGGCGCAACCTCGTTAAAAGACACTTACAGGGTCCTCTCGACCTTGTAAGGAGAAATCACCCGCGTGAGATCCTTATGACTCACAAGGGAGCAACGCACTTAGGGATCCCCATGATTCCTAAGGATAAATTACACTTGCGAGATCCTCACGACTCGTAAGGAGAACTCTCTTATGGGACCCTCACGGCTCATAAGATTTGAAAGTCTTAAGTTACAGAGACCTGAACTTGTTCTTAAGCAACCCCCACAACCTTTGATATTGCCCTACAAGCGGCTCGATAACGACCCTTGTATACAATCCACGGGCGCGAATAAACATTTCCCTAACCAAGTCCCATCCGCGACTAGGGATATATTCACACGGCAAACAACCCTTGTAAGTCCTCTTGACTTATAAGGAGAAAACTCTCTTGTAAGATCCTTACGACTTACAAGAAGCCATACAATTAGGAGTCCTCACGATTCCTAAGGAGAAATCGCACCTATGAGATCCTCACGACTTGTAGGGAGAAATACCTTTGTGAGACCCTTACGGCTCATGAAGTTAAAAGCCTTAGTCGACAGGACCCTGACCCTGTTTACTAAGCCACCTTTGTTCGACATCGACAGAGGTAAATGATGATTCGCTCCTGGCAATATCCCAGTTGTAGCGGTGCTGATACCGAAATCGGTGTCTAATCCCAAGCTTATAGCGAAAAGCTGGCAAGCCATACATGCATACGAAATAGCCGAAATGATGGGGCGACTTGCGACAAAATCAGCAAATAAAAATGTATGCATGCGAAATAGCCGAAATGATTGGGCAACTCGCAATAAAAAGCAGCGAGTAAAAATAAAACAAATAGCCGAAATGATTGGGCACCACGAAAAATAGCCGAAATGATGGGGCAATCGCGACCTTCGCGATATAAAAGCTGAAATGATAGAGCATCGCGGAAAGAATTGAAAAATAAAAATAAAATTTATGCCCTACAGGTGATGTTACATCAATCCCTGTATACAATCCAGGGGCGCAAACAAAGAAGGAATTACACTCCTTCTCTCCCAGGTTTCCTCAGAAGAAGAAGCCAAATCTTGACGGCTCACAGATAGCCTGGAGATCATCTCAACATTCGTCTCAGTAGACACAACATCAAGCAAAGCGGAACAGCGGCAATTCCCAGTTCCATGACTCGGCGGTATACAGGTGACCGAGAGTCAAATCCCAACTCCGTGAAATGCGGATATAATCAACAAAATTCCCGGTTACGTGGAACACGGATAACGTCACTTCTGACCCCGTGGAAAACGTCCAGAGCGGATCCTGGTCCTCGCAGAGCACGCAGTGAACCCATGTGAAGAATCCAGAGCGGAGCCTAGTCCTCGCCGAACACGGCAGTGAACCTGTGTGAAGCATCTAGTGCAAATTCCTGGTTACGTGGAACACGGATAACGTCACTTCTGACCCCGTGGAAAACGTCCCGAGCGGATCTTGGTCCTCGCAGGACACGGCAGTGAACCTGTGCGAAGCATCCAGAGCGGAGCCTAGTCCTCGCCGAACACGGCAGTGAACCCGTGTGAAGCATCTAGTGCAAATTCCTGGTTACGTGGAACGCGGATAACGTCACTTCTGACCCCGTGAAAAACGTCTAGAGCGGATCCTGGTCCTTGCAGAGCACGGCAGTGAACCCGTGCGAAGCATCCAGAGTGGAGCCTAGTCCTCGCCGAACACGGCAGTGAACCCGTGTGAAGCATCTAGTGCAAATTCCTGGTTACGTGGAAAGCGGATAACATCACTTCTGACCCCGTGGAAAACGTCCGGAGCGGATCCTGGTCCTCGCAGAGCACGGCAGTGAACCCGTATGAAGCATCCAGAGCGGAGCCTAGTCCTCGCCAAACACGGCAGTAAACCCGTGTGAAGCATCTAGTGCAAAATTCCTGGTCACGTGGAACACGGATAACGTCACTTTTGACCTTGTGGAAAACGTCCAGAGCGGATCCTGGTCCTCGCAAAGCACGGCAGCGAACCCGTGTGAAGCATCCAGAGCGGAGTCTGGTCCTCGCCAAACACGGCAGCGAACCCGTGGGAAGCATCCAGAGCAAACATTGGACTGTGGAGTCCTTAAATCCACGGACTATGATGTCCTTAACCTTGACCGTGATGTCTTAAAACTAACAATCAAACAAAATAATTTTAAGCTGATTTTACCTTGGTTCACGGGTACATCTCGTCACTCCTTTGATATTTGTCGTTGTAATTCCTCAACGTCTTCAAAGAGGTGACGGGTACCAGTAACCACGCATTTCATGGACTGTGGAGTCCTTAAATCCACGGACTATGATGTCCTTAACCTCGACCGTGATGTCTTAAAACTAACACCGGACTGTGGAGTCCTTAAATCCACGGACTATGACGTCCTTAACCTCGACCGTGATGTCTTAAAACTAACATTGGACTGTGAGGTCCTTAAACTCACGGACTATGATGTCCTTAACTTCGACCATGATGTCTTAAAACTAACACCGGACTGTGAGGTCCTTAAACTCACGGACTATGATGTCCTTAACCTCGACCGTGATGTCTTAAAACTAACACCGGACTGTGAGATCCTTAAACTCATGGACTATGATGTACTTAACCTCGACCGTGATGTCTTAAAATTAACAACGGACCGTGGAGTCTTTAAATCCACGGACTATGATGTCCTTAACCTCGACCGCGATGTCTTTAAACTACGATATCCTGGAAAACGCCCAGGGCGGAGCCTGGTCCTCGTCAAACACGGCAGTGAAACCGTGGGAAGCATCCAGAGTAACCCTTAATTCCGTAAAATGCGGATAAGGGCAACTTCACCCATCACTTGCGGGTCCTCACGACTCGTAAGGGAGTAAATTCTCTTGTGAGATCCTTACGACTCTCAAGAGAAAACATGTCACGACCCGCAAGGTACGGAACGCGACCGACACTTAAATTACGAAACGTCTCAAGGCGTCCGTAAAATAAGTAAGCCGAAGCCCAGAATACAAAACCCAATTAAGAATTAGAGTGAAAGAAGCCAATTTATTTAAAGCATTTTTCTCCATTAAACCACATCGAGTTTTCCTTTTTAAAACAACTTTCCCTTTCTTTCAAAAATTCCGGCAGAACCTCCTTTATAAAAACAAGCCCAAACGGTACAACAGGAAAAAGGCATCCCCAAGTGGGAGCTAACTCTTCGCCTCAAGGCGGTCACAAATCCCACGCAATATAAATACAATGTGTATAAATAAGAATGGAAGCACAGATAAAATAACATGTCGACTCAAGTGAGCTCGACCCCACATAACATAAATCCATAAGTCTCACAACCTCGTCTCTAGGTCAATATACAGTAATCCAAATAAACTGGTACAGCTGAAATAGTAGTAGTAGATGGAGTACTCTAGATATAATGATCATAATAAGGTGGTACAAAAGGATAACAACCCACCTAGCAAAAGCCTCGAATCCAGGCAAAGAGAGCAAAAGAGGCAAAAGTGTCCGCCGCTACAGTGCTGACGGAACGGACCTGCAGAAAAGCCGTGGCACAACGGGGGTGAGTTGCCAGCTCGCGAGTAATAAATAACATGTACAAAGGCTATCGCATGTATGCACACAAGTATCCTAGCATCTCTAAACAGGTATGGCTATAGGCACTAGCAGGTATGTATGCATCATCAGTGTGCTAACAAGTATGAATGTCACATGGATGTACTAACATGTATGTATACTATATGCAAGTACAAGAACTATTCTTCTTTGTTTCTGAAACTCTTTTCAATACCAGTATAATATCCATGAAACCAACAAAATCCGTGTCTAGCAACGACACCTCAAAACTGTCTTAATCTCATATATCTATGTCAAGTATCTTTGGTCTCAGCCATCCGGCTGATCCATCCCAAATATCCATATCTTGAACTAGCGGCCACGGTCGGTATCCTCTGGATATCCGCCGTGCCAAATGAAGTCACCGGTAGGTAGTCTATCCCCTGCCAGGCTCAACGCCATCTCCTGCGATCTTCTTGCCCCGGGGTACCTTACCGGGCCCATCATGTACCCGAGACGGTTCATCCACCTCCTCGAAACGGGTCCCGAGAACACAACAAACTCATGGTGGACGACACTTTATATCACTAGAAAACCACAACTTTTATATTTTAAAGATCATAAGTTTCAAATCTTGTGGCTTTTCCTCAAAATCCAGAAATATCATAAATCTCATGAAATCATCATGGGTGCATATGTCAATGATAATGAATGCAAATGGTATCAATGTTCAAGTTGCAATGTATGATTTATACTAGGCATGAGCAAGTGATGTAATGATATATATGCACGAGAATAGCAATTCTTATGATTTCATTTTTATTATTTATTGCAATAGCACAGGTTTAAGCAATTAACATGTTCAGATTTATAGTTATCTAGTGTCGCGACATGGCAATTACCAGGGTGTGGGTGTACACATGAATAGTGCTCGTGCTGCATATAAAACCTGGTAATGGTGCATGTGTCCTACAGAATGAGTTTGCACATATGGGTACAACATATAGATCCTAACTGCAGCAATTGTTATGCAAGTACTATCACTTCTAATGTCACAAGCAAATGTTAAAGTTCTATTTTCAAGTTTACTAAATCTATCGGGCGACTTGCGCCATCCAAACGATCGTCCCCCGTAGATGTTAAATCTACTCACCCGTGATCCCGCGCTAGGTGTGTCCGACCATCTGCTTTCCTTTCTCTGCTGCGCTTGAAGTCCCTGCCGGCGAACCTAGAATTTACAACAGTCACATATATCAGGAAAATCCTTCAAAACGCGATATATCGATAAAAAGGATACACGTGCGTGAAACTAAAACGCGCGTGCACACGACACGTCGCGACGCGCACAAACCCACCAGAACCTATCCTGACACGCTGTGTCGCGCAGCGTGTCACAGAACCACGCATATCACGCGCGTGTCGCATACGTTCAAAACATCGAAAACACGTTAAAAGCTCCAGATTTGGTCTCTGGGCCTAACTTAAAAAGTTACAGATACCAACATACCAAGCTACCCAGCAGAGCCCCATACCCAAAATCCTAACACCCCACTCCCCACTCTGGCCGCAAATTGCGGCCAGATCGAATAAATCGGCGGCCTCCAATGTGAGGTGGGTCCCCGTGCTTTGTGTGTGTGTCCCTGCTAGTCTCACCATATCACAGTTTTCTCAATTTCATTCTGAAGGGCTCGGATCAACAGCAGATCTAACAGAGGCTGAAAAGTCGCTAAAACTGCTAAATTACGCCAAGTCGGATAAATCGAGTATTTTTATGAAATCTGGGGCAATTCTCTGGTTAACTGGTCTCAACAGCACCCAATTAGGTCAATCTAACCAACACAACCATTACATTCTCAAAATTCCCTTAATTTACCCCAAAACTACCACTAAACATATAATAAACACTAAATAAGCTAGATAACCATAACTTTAACAATTAGGGGTTGGGTTAGGGGGTTATACCTCTAGAGACCCTAGATGAAGGAGAAGAGAAGAAGTAGGAAGGTGTGTGCTGATGCTACAGCCCCTGGTGCAGCAAACTTGGCTGGAAAAGAGCTGATTTGCAACTGGCTGAAACCTACAGAAGCTGCTGCTGTTGCTGTTGTTGTGGTGTTGCAAGTGGCAAGGGTTGAGGTAATGTTAAGGGAAGGGTTGTGTGTTGTGGGGGAGGTGTTATGTAAAGAGTTGGGGCTGATGTAGCAGCAGCTGCTGCTGATGTTCTGATGCAACAGGCTGATGCTGATTGCAACAGCTAGGCTGATGCTATGATGTTGGTTTGGAGGCTGATGGTGTGCTGTTGGTGGCTATGCTGATGCTGTTTTGATGGCTGATGATGTGCTGTTTTTTTGTGGCTGTAGTAGCTGCTGAAGCTAAGGGGTAGGTAGCTGATACTAATGATGTTGTTGGGAGCTGATGTGTTGCTGTTGATGCTGATGCATGGCTGAAGTTTGGGCTGAAGGAGTTGTTTTGGTGGCTAAAAGATGATGTTTGCTGTGTGAGTGAGAGGGAGAGAAGAGAGTGAAATGAGAGTGTGAAAGGGAGTGTGAGAGAGACATGCAAAAAGTATTGAAATGAAATGGGGTGTGACATAACCATAGCCACCATTCTCTCTTCCCTCATTAAATGCTTGCATGACACCCATCACAATCTCTCCTTATCATCACAAGTCAACCATAACCCTAATCACCCTTAACCAAACCTAAAACTCATAATTAACCCAATTAGCTTAACCAAGTGTGTTAGACCACCATGGTTGGCTAAACATGGTTAACCCACCATGCACACCCAAACATGGAAACCCTAGACTTAACCCACATTAACATGCACAAGTGTGTGCAGTCGAGATAAAATTCTACAAAAATAACCATAAAACCAGATAAATTACTAGAAACCCGTTTTGGTAAACTTTTTACCAAAAACCCCCACATAAACACACAATTACCTACTAACCCTAAACTCAGGTGTTACAAAACACACTTAGGAATCCCCATGATTCCTAAGGAGAAAACGCACCTACGGGATCCTCTCGACCCGTAGGGAGAAGATACTTTATGAGACCTTCACGGCTCATAAAGTTGAAAAGTCTTAGGTGACAGATCATAACCATGTTTTCTAAGCCATCGCCACTCTACAAAAAGCCTAAGACTGACAACTATATGCTATTCACAGACCACACTTGCTAAAATCGCATGGCAAGCAGCACAGCAAAAAAAAAGAGAGGAAAGCAGAAAGATGACACAAGACATTGCGAAAGAAATGTATCTTTTATTCATGTATGCAGTTGGATACAAAATACATCATATGAAAGAATAAAAGAATAAATACATTTTATTCAAAAATTTACAAATGTTACAAAATGATTCATGGAGAAGGAAGCGTTTTTAACAATTCCGCAAGTTGCTCTCGCACTTCCTTCAGTGTCTTCTCCTGATCGGCTGTCGCGGCCAACTCTGCTTCCACCTGGGCCCGCTGCTGCAAGCAGGATGAAAGTTGTTCTTCAACGGCTCGTGAGCTGCTTCACGACCTTGGGCATCACGCTCAACGGTATCGAGCTTCTGCTTCAATGTTAACCCGTCGGAGATACTTTGCAGGAGGCCCTCGAAGATAACTTTCACCCGAGCAGCGTTCACATCGACCTCAACACGCAGTCGAGCAGACTCGCTTGAGGTTTCTTTGCATTCCCTCCGCTTTAAAGCCGCTTCTTGTTCAAGATGGCGGAAGTAAGAAGCGCTCTGCTCGATCCACGCCGCCCGTTGAGTGCTCGTGGCCAAAATCTCGGGGGCAGGACGCATAAGCTCCAGCTGATACAGGCAGGCCTCGATCTCCCTACAGTGATTAACCCAAGACTCGACTACGCCTTCATTGTGGAAATTTACAAGCGTCGCCAGTATCGGATTAACCTCGGCAGCGAAATCTATGGCAGATGTGGGAGCTTCTGCGTCAAGCTCCTCGACGCATCCACTCAGCATACTCAGACTCATTGCAGCACCCTTTGAGGATGGACGTCTGGAGAATAGGCCTGCCGGCATCATGATACGAGACTCGAATGGGGCCGGAATCGGAACGACGGCTGTAAAACAAAACACAATCAAATGACGGTTCAAGAAATATAGAAAGGTCATCAATGACGGAATCTACTATACCAGCTGCAGCAGGTGGCAAAGACGGGAGAACCGGTGGCACGACTGATCTTACATCTCCTCCTTCGATCTGTAGCACTGCAATCAGGGCAAGGAAGAATCAGAAATAATTCCATTATTGAAAAAAGAAAGGGCATTAATTGAAAACTATACTCACCAGCGCCACTGGAAGAAGCAAGCTCCGACGGGAAGGAGAAGTGTGGGTGCAGCACCTGGTACAGATGATCAAAAAGCACTCCTGCAAGGACGCAATAGTACAACATCAGTACATAAATTATGCAGCCAAGATAAGACTGATGGGTCGCAAATCCATACCTTCCAACATCTGCGACGGTACGAAGGAGAGTAGAGAGGTGGCCACCGTCAGGGCGGGCGGTAACTGACGGCACTCCCTCAGGTAAAGTGGCATCCGCACTAGCCGCACCTGCGTTAGAAAACAAGATAAGCTTTATTAAGAAAGATTGCGGAATAGAAGAAGGGCGGTAACCCAAGATTTACCTGAAAAGTCGCCGGCCAGGGCCCTAACGAGGGCGTTACTTGATGTAACGGTGGCGTCTTCCCCCTCCATTGGGACGGTCTCACCTCCCGTTGCCTCATCGCCCGACTCTACAGGAGCCGTCGTCACGCTCGCGACGCCGGAAGATGACAAGGAGCCGTAAGCGGGGAGAGCGATGATCGTAGCGGCGCCCGACTCTTGAGAAAGAGCGGTCGTCTCGTGCTCAGCGATCATGCCCGTCTCATCCACTACCACCTCGGGCTCGGCGGTCGCAACCGTCTCGTCCACCACTGCCATGGGTTCATCGGTCGCAGCCGCTCCATCCGCCGCTGCCTCATGCTCGGTTGTAGCAACCGTCTCATCTGCCGCCACCTCGCGCTCGGCAGTGGTGGTCGTCTCGGGCATAGTAGTCATGACTGTCTCGTCAGCCACTAGCTCAGGCCTGGCGACTACGGCTGCACTGCCTACCGTCGCCTCGGGATCAGCTGCTGCCTTCTCCACCGTCCCCTTAGGCTCGACGGTCGCTGCCGCCCCTTCAGTAGGACTCGGCCCTGCAGGACAAGATGTATAAGAACCGATAGTTTTACAACTTTTACAACAAAGCCTCGAAAAGAACATTACCTGAGGTGGATTGACCATTGGCTTCCCGAGCTGCACGCGCCGCCTGTCTATGAGCAGTAGACAAGGCGACTGGGGGCTCCTCTGAAGGAGTAGCAGCGGGAGTAACGACGCTTGAGCCCGCTCCCACGGCCAAAGCAGCGCTATGCTCCTTCGCTGCGCGCCTCAAGCACTTCCTCTCCTCCCGGGCCGTTACGACGGACCTCTTGGAAGCTTCCTTCAGCAAGGCGTCGTCGTCCGCGTTCAGAGCTGCCTCCAGAGCCTTCAAGGTATCCATCATCGGCTTTTTAAGTAGAGACTCTCGCGGCAACCCTGAAGAGCTCGAGACTTCGGTAGCCGGCTCGGGGATGATTCCTTTGTCGGCTTGCGAGGCGGGTCTTGTGGTCCCTGCAATGAGAAAAAGAAAAGGTTAGATTGGCCATAAAAAGGAGAATAAAGACTCAATGAGCCGAGACGTATCAACGCCCGATAAAGCGCGTTTCCTTTCCTCCTCCTCGAAGGTTTTAAGAGAAGCAGCGATGGCTTCTTCAGTAGAAATGCCTGTTTCAAAAAAAAAAGGAAGGGAAAAGCGTTAGTCAAAAACGATGATAAAAGTACGATGAAATGACGAAGAATACAACTGGTGATTATCTGACTGCGCGAGTTTAGCCAACCACGCGTCGCGCTTTGCCAATCGCTCAGAAGCTGCGATGGCGGCCGCCAGATCGGTGTCTTCTGGCTCTATAAACAAACCCTCGTTGGTTCCGTACTCGCTTAGACCTTCGGTAAGAGGGGTCTGAGGCTCTAAGCCGAGTACGGCATCAAGAGAAAGAACCGACTTCTTCTTTCTCTTCTGCGCGCGAACCCCGGTCGCACCCAAAATCAGCTTACGCTTCGTGGGCACCTTGGGACGTCGGGTCTCGATGTCTGAGCCCACGCCGGATTCAGGCGAAACCACATTCACCGTCTCCACCGGAGCACGGGGCGCTGATGGCACGTCCACAGAATCACGCGACAAACCACGCGGAGGGCTTAGCATGTGTGGGGGCTCAGCTCCAGTATCTCCTCTTAGTGGAGGAACGACTGGGGTCCTTTGCCTTAGGCGGACTTTGCGATCGCTGGCGGAGGGCGCACCCTTGCGGTCAATCAGCAGCAGCTTCTCTTCCCGGATAACAGCGTCCATTGCGTGCTGATACCAAGCCCTGTGTATGTTGAGGGCCCTTGGAATGCAAGTCGGTTCGCTAATGAAAAAATGGTAGCCCGTGTTCAGCCGCATGAAGTGATGTAATGCATTCCGTATCCCCTCCCTGGTGGCCGCAGGCTCTTCCAAAAACGCCTCCAGTGGGGACCCCTTGGTTATAACTTAACTGCTGGGAGAAGCGATGGGGATTGTACCTCATAAAAAGTGCCAAATCATTCTGCCTGAACACCAGGAAGCCCGTCCGGATGGAGTATAAGTGAAGAATCTCCCGGGCTTTCAATACGGAGGCCCCGTCCTTGAAACTATCACGCAACGCCAACACCGCCTTGGAAGTCTCCGGGCCGATGGTCATGACCTTGTCCGTGAAATAAATGCCAGCTCCGACCGTGCGCGGACGAAGAAGCAACCCCCTAGCCTCCCGCGGAGACGGATTCACAATAGAAGCGCCGACCATAACTCTTGGGAGTCTGCACTTCTCGTAAAACGAGGGTCTCTTATGAATACCGAATACCCCGAGCACATGCATTTCCATCCATGAAATAAAGTAGTGCATCGGGAAATTGGCAGGTTGCACCCCCGGTTCATTTGCGTCCGCCGCCACGTTGAGTCCATGGTACAGATGGGCTAACCCGGCGATTCCAAGCAACAACTGTATACTAGTCACCATCCGATGCGCTGGGTAGAAGACGGACGGCCTCATGTAGCGTGGGTGCATGGGGAGCGCGACCAACACAGCCATAGCCCCAGAAACCCGAGAAAGAAGGTCTCCTCGTCGATGCCCGGGGCGGCGATTGCCGATAAGGGGATGATGGCGGCATCGGGGAGATAAAAACCATTCTGATCGTCTTCCAGTACTGGTCGACGATCTAAGCCAAAGCCGAAGGGGTCGTCGAGCTTGACGAACTTTTCGCTCCGCTGCGATAGAATCTCCGGTCGAAGAAAGCAGGCGATGAAATCTGCAAAACCAACTCCCCGGCCTCCCGATTCCAAGTAGAGACTTTCATACATATTCAGCACCTTTACCAGGCTCGGAAACTGGTGCTGAATAGCATTCTCTGGCATTAGGCCCATTACCAGCGGCTTGGTGGCGAAGACATATTCATCACGAGGAAGTAGCTCTTCATAATGCTCCCCCCTCACCGGCAAACCGGAAATCTCAGCAAATTCTTCCAAGGGGATGGAGACTTCCCTGTCCGTCAGAAGAAATGTATGGGTGGGGATGTTCCATTGTTCCACGAATGCCTTAACCCACCACGTCGGAGGAGCAGGGTACTCCAACAATAAGGCGTAGACTGCGGGGTACAGACCAATCTTCATCAAATGTGTCTTCTTCGCTGACAAGATGTATCTGGCCTACTGCAAATACTCGGCCGATTGTCGAGGGGTCAATCCAATGTTATAGGGTTGTCCCCAAGGGCGCGACTCACCCTGGCATATGCGCCGCCCCAAAATATCCACGGCTGCCGGCGGCTGCACGGGAATGGCAGCAATCGAAGGTTGAAGAAGATCCTCCGAATTCCAATTTACGACCTCTATGGCATAGTTCACCGGGGGTGCATCTGCATATGGGATCGATGAGATCGGCTCTGACGGCGTCGCGCAAGAGAAGCTTCGGCGACCCTTGATAATCTCGTTGTACCACCTACCCCACAGGTGAAGGTTCTTATACTCACGGTCGTAATCCTTAATAAGAGTAAGAACCTCCCGGTCCACCGGCGCCTCAGGGAATCCTCCCTCTGAGCGGAAAAATGGGATCAGCAGACATGTTGCCTGCAAGAAAAAGAGAAATTCAATCATCAGTATCATAATTTAATTTTAAAAAATTCCAACGCTTGGTACTTTAAAATTTATACCACACTGCAATGCAGTGGAGAGGGGACCAAAGGGGGACCCACAAAATCCAGATGACAATGCATCAGTTAATAAGACAGCCTCATCATTGGATGAGACTGTCAATTAATGAGGAAATCCTCAAAGAATATTCTCATTAAGTGAGAAATCCCTTGAGACAGGAGAAAATCTCCCTTTTCAGAGCAAAGCTCTGTCAACAGAGTGACACTTGTCAAACTCTGGTCACAAGAGAATAAGATTCCTTAAAGAGTCTAGCTCTGTAATAATGATGGAAAAATCCATCAAAGGAAAAAAATATTTCCTAAAAATTAAAGTTCTGGGATCTTAAAGATCCATGAAAAAACTCTTAAGAGTTCATCATCAGAAGATCAAAAGATCTATGTTCTGTCAATGAGCAAGGCTCTGTTCATGGGTTAAGAAACCCTGAAACAAATTCTTGAAAGCAAATCTCTGTTAATGAAATCCCAAAGGGGATTTCTTTAGATCAAAAGATCTATAAGAGTAAGGCTCTATTAATTAAAATTGATTTAATTAAGTTTAAATTTTTACTTAAAAATTTCTAGAGTTCTGACTCTGAAGTTCTAGAAAACGAGAGCAAGACTCTGAAAATATAAATCTTGAAGGAGATGATAATCATCTGAGGAGGACCAAGGGTCCTATTTATAGGCGCTAAAGCGCCCCTTCAACTCCTGAGTTGATCCAACGGTCTGGATGTTGCCACCGCTGCACTCACGTGTGCGCCACGTGAGCGCAACGGTGGGGGGGGCATTTGTTCCCCCCAATCAGAGCAAAACTCTGTTTGAATTTCAAAATTCAAAAGGTGAAGCAACACTTCAGATCCGTTGCGCGGCATGCAGAGCGCCACGTGTCAAAAGAAGACACGCCAGCGCAAGGAGCGCTGCGCCCAAGGCAGCGCACCCCCAATCAAAGCAAGGCTCTGTTTTAAAATTCAAATTTTAAATAAAGGAAGCAACGCTTCAGATAACTTGCGCTTTGCGCTGCGCGCCACGTGTCAAGCAGTGGTGCGCTAGCGCTGTTGCGCTGCGCTCTGCGCTGCGCTCTGCGCTGCGCTCTGCGCTGCGTGTCAGCACAGGTGCGCTAGCACAGTTGCGCTGCGCGACACGTGTCAGCGTAGGTGCGCTGGCGCCAATTGCGCCAGCACTGGAATTTAAATAATAAATTATTTAATTAATCAGAATTAAAATTCTAGAAAGATCTTTTCAACCTTATTAAAATAAGAAGATTATCTTTTGTAAAACATAGACCTTAGGATCAAAGATCCAACGGTGGGGAAATATCCTCAGATCAATCAGAGAAAGATCTTTGTAACTAACTCAACAAACCAATTGACCATATATAAAGGCCCCCAGACTCCAAGTCTCACATATACAGAGATAGAGAAAAGGGAGAACTCTGAAAAATTTGAAAGGCAAGCGTTTGAAGAAAGAAGATCATCTTCTTCAAGGTAAAGAATTTAATTCTTAGAATAACAGAGATGAAAACACCTCACAAAAAGAAGAATTTCTTCTAAAAAGATCAAAGATCTAAGAACAAGATCAAGATCTTCAATAAAAGGAAAAAAAGATAAAAAAGATCTAATTATAAAAGATTAAAAAGAAGTAATTTACTTCATCCCTAGATCTTTTGATCTATATAAAGGCACAGCCTTTTGATGAACCATTGGTTCTTGAATCTTGAGGTAGAACCTCTTTTGAACAAGAAAAACTTGTTTCTTTGATCTGAATTTGATCAAGATGCGCTCTGTGCGAATGGACAGTGCCTTGCACTTTTGAAATGCGCCTTTGCGCTCCTTGGATTGGCGCACTGCACCAAAGTGCGCCACGTGTCAGACACAGAACAATCTGCGCCTCGCGCTTCTAAATATAGCGCATTGCGCTCTTGGATTGGCGCACTGCACCAGAGCTCGCCACGTGTCAGCAGCGCACTGGCGCAGCGCACCGTGCTAACAGACTTGCGCTGAGCAGAGCGCGACACATGTCACCTCCACATGCGCCAGCGCCTTGCGCTCTTTAATTGGCGCAAAGCGTCTGACAAGCCACGTGGCGCACTGTCAGACCACTAAAATGCTATGCATTATTAAAAAGGGGCAGAGCCCAAGTAAAGTCTATCAGACCAATTTAAATGCTGTGCATTATTTAAAAAAGGGCAGAGCTCAAGTAAAGGCCTAACATGCCAAATCTAAATGCTATGCATTTAATTACAAAGCCCAATGCTATGCATTGTTTAAAAGGGCAAAGCCCAAGTAAAGGCCCAATAGGCCAAATATAAACAAAATGTTACACATTTTCAACTGGACTTAGCCCAATTCTGGCCATAAGTCCTCAATATAAATTGAACTGAGCACAACTGCTCTCCCAATCAATTTACACCCGGTTCAAGGGTACATCTCCTCACTCCTATGATATCTGTCGTTGTAATCCCTCAACGTCGTCAGAGAGGTGACGGGTCCCGACAACCACACACTGCTATGGACTGTGGGGTCCTTAAACTCATGGACTATGACGTCCTTAACCTCGACCGTGATGTTTCAAAACTAATACCGGACTATGATGTCCTTAACCTCGACCGTGATGTCTTAAAACTAACATCGGACTGTGAGGTCCTTAAGCTCATGGACTATGACGTCCTTAACCTCGACCGTGGTGTCTTAAAAATAATACCGGACTGTGAGGTCCTTAAACTCACGGACTATGACGTCCTTAACCTTGACCGCAACGTCTTAAAACTAACATTGGACCGCAACGTCCTTAAACTACCTATCGACCGCAACGTCATTAAACTAAACAATAGAACCCCCAATTGCTCTCTTGTCGGATCTAAACGATCCCGTTAAGTCGATCTTAGTCTAAAATTAGACTAACGTGTCCTTAACGAACGTTTAAGTTGATCTTAGCCTCAAAAAGGGTAACGTATCCTTAAACACACACCCCCAAACCCAAATCTAAGAAAGACACGGATTTGGACTAATCCACGTTCTACGGGCGACAACACAAATTAGTCTCCGTGTACAACCCACGGGCAACCGAACACAAAACAAATACCCACGACACGAAGTGACCACATGGAGAAGGAGAAAGTTGTTACCGCGATGCGGTAGCGTAATTAACTACTGGGGCTTGCACCTGCAGGGAGAGCGTCCCCACAATAAAAAAACCCTCAAACGAGGGGGAATCTGACGAAGTCTGCTACATCGGCCGCATCCATTTAAACCTTCGATACATGGTGCCATAAATCAACTTAGCATCTTTGGAGAGGTGGACGGATAGCACCAATTAGTATCTGCCCCGAATTTCAGGCAAGACGCCCGCCGCGTCTTTCGGAGGGGAACAGGCTCCTACTGTTTCCTCGAATTCTTCAAACCCTAAAAGAAGAATTAGTCAGGATTAATCGCTCCTCACAATTCTTGCTTAACCTTTTGGCCAGGCTAGTGTCGGTACTTTGAGGGAGGTTTTCCAATGCTTTCGCGAATTTCCTTAATTACATAACCTCTTTTCCCTGAAGGCGTAGCCCTGCTAACACCGTTCTAGGCACCTACTTGGTTTATAGCATTGATTGTTAAGTGAAAAATTCTCCCGAAGAGTAGCGGATACTCACAGTAGGATTAGGACCCAACTATCATTGTGTGATGATTTTGAAGGAAGTCTACCAAAAACACCGCACTCCAGAAGGTATGCAACACTAGCAAGTTTCCTTTATGTTTGAAACTCTCGATGTGATTTTTGCCCTGAGCGCTTATAATCTTGACGAAGGTCAAAACATCATAAGTCGCAAGTCAAGTTCAACCCGTCATTGTCCAGATTAATCTAGACCCATTCGTACAATCGCTTGACGAAAGCCAAAACAGATGTACGCATGTTCTAGATTAATGCATCTATCTATGCTGCAGATAAGCACCCACTAGCTACCAAACACTATGCCTTGGCGAAGGTCAAAACACATAGCATGAATACTATTAGATACTTATATGAAATGACGGAGGGCTACGGCTGGTTTTGGCGAAAACCGTTAATGCAATAAAGTTGATATAGTCGAAGTAACCGAATAGCTTTTGAAAAGGAGTGGTTTAAGCTCCGCTTTTAAAAATGCTTTTTGAAGGAAACGGAGTGGTTTTGTAATTGTTCCAACGACATCAGATTTTAGGTTTATTCCTTTGCATTAATCAATATTAATGTGGTCCCATCAATTAACCTTATCATTGCATAAAAGAAACGAAAATAGAACCTATGTTTATGCCATCCGCATTTGCCACGGAGCCCCGTCAGACACCGTTATGATACTTAACTAACGGCAAAGTGGGGGCTGGACTAGCGCGGGTGCAAAACATAAGCAACGTTTATTATATAACATATATATAGCCATTCGTCTCACGCAATAATAAGCATTCCAGATCATAGAAACACAAATGAACATACTGGATATACTAGGATTTCCGTGTTTCGTTTTATCCTATAACGAAATACGGATTCTACGGTCATGATGA
Source organism: Agapanthus africanus (assembly GCA_030015575.1). Lineage (NCBI taxonomy): Eukaryota > Viridiplantae > Streptophyta > Magnoliopsida > Asparagales > Amaryllidaceae > Agapanthus > Agapanthus africanus. The sequence goes on along the minus strand of CM057339.1, from coordinate 175,754,109 downwards.
ATAGCCAATTCCCACCCTAGACCCCTATGGGTGCGACAAACTACCCACCAAATTCCCTAAGTGAAACAACCTCCCTCAATGAAATAAGTAGGCCACTCGGCACTTCAAGAACCTGGTAGTTTGTGCACTGCACCTTGGGTCTATCCTAAGTGCAAGAAAAAGTAAATGAAATAATACAACGGTGGCTATAATCTCAACCCAGATATGCCCCGCAAAAATAATATTACATCAATTTACATGAATGAAAGAAGAGAAAACACTCTTCCATATCCCGCCGGCTATTCATTCACGAAGATTCAATACTTCATATACAAAAACCATCATAAAAAAACAGATATGTGCAACCCCCACTAATCGACATATAGCAATCAGCAGACGTTTAGCAACACATATATAAACGCAGAAAACCCAGATTAGCCAAGTAACTTAGAATTTCGATCGAAAATGTTTTCCGTGTCTAACACCCCATGTACAAACCAACACACAAACAATTCTGGGTAGAAACCAAATATGCAATAAATCATATTTCTAAGATTAAGAACCACAGAAAAATTTTGGAGCGAATCAGCCATGACTCGGCCGCGGATCCGCGGCTAAACAACATGTTTCGCCGCGATTCCGCGGTCAAGTTGGTGGATTACAAGCTCGAATTTTTTTCTTGTTCTTACAAAAGCCTGCATGTATTTTTCAGTCCTCTGAAATAATTTTTTTGAGCGGTTTTGAAAAACGACAGCAAGCATATGTATGGAAATGTGATTTTGGGTATTTTTCGGTCGATCGAAGTTCTAACTACTTGCTAACTAGCTAGTTAAGGTTTAAGTGGCTCTGATACCAGTGTAAGTCGATGTCGCACACCCCGTGGGTTCGCGGGGAGGCGGAATACACAAAAAATGATTGTTTTTTCAAGACTTTGCAACATCGATCAAACAACCAAGATCTTTCGGAAACCCTAACTAGCTAAAACTACTACAAGAGGTTCTAACTACTCGGTGAGAGTTTTATACCTCTAGAGATCAAGTCCTTCGGGTCTTCTTCTTCTCTTCTTAAGCTCCTAGATGGCTTGAATCAACCTCGATCGTCGGCCTTCTTTGTGTCGAAGATGATCCACCCGAGAGTCTTTGGTTCAAGCTTAAACCTCTAGTGCGAGGTAACTAAGATGTCTAGTTTGCTAATCTAGACAACTTAGAAGATGTAGAGAGATGATTAGAGTATTTTATCTCAAGAAGCCCTAGGATTCACAACACATGTGAGGGTCGGGGCTTGAGGAAGAAGGAGGAGAGAAAATGGAGAGAGAATGAGAAGAACACAAATGAGCTCAAGTGTAGAGAGGCAAATGAGAATGGCAAGTCATTCAATCATCAAGCATGCAATATTTTCAATAGAAAATAAGCAACCATGCTTAAATAGTAAAGTCAAATGAATGAAAAATGACTTAGCTATGCTTCAACCATGCCACAAATATCTCCATTTTCCACCTCATTGATCTATTTCTAAAATAGATAAATCTAAATAATGAGGTGTCCCCTTCTAGAAGCATGTCTTGTGAAATTACAAGAATGCCCTCACCGTATATACATACCTGTATTCGTACTGTAAAAATATGAATACAATGAGGAGATAATAATCCAATAATATAATACTAGAATCTGGCTTAAACCAAAGCCCTCTAGTATTATCTGTCCGAACAACATCCGTGTATCTAGTACACGTATATGATCGGAACCCTGCCATAAAACCATACGGCCTCTACATTGTTTCGCCTGAACCAGAGAAACTCTCTGTGTGGGACTTTAAAAACTCGACAGTACGCTGACGGTGGGTTTAACCACATGCCCGTCAGTGGCACTAGCTGTACATGTTTCCTGATTTAAAATCAGGAAAGCTTATGGAAAAAGCTTCAAAAGAGGGTCACGTGCTTACACGTGACACCTAAACGCATCATCCAAGCAAGCTCAGTTTCCTAACTAAGTCTAAGAGAAGGGATTTCAGAAAGGGTCACGTGCCCCCACGTGACCAAGGTCACGTGTCGGCACGCGACATTTAAATTCAAGCAGCAAAGGCACACATTGATTCACTGATCAAATCAGGGAAAAAGCTTCAAAAGAGGTCACGTGCTCCCACGTGACCGGGGGTCACGTGTTGGCACGTGACGCTCAAGACAGCAAACTTGTTTTCCAGTTAAACCAAGGAAAGAGGCTCCAGACAAGGGTCACGTGCTCACACGTGACCAGGGGTCACGTGGTGGCACGTGACGGTTAAGCAGCAACCAGAAGGGAACGCAGAAAGAAAGAGGAAGGCTCATTCCAAAAGGGGGTCACGTGTCCGCACGTGACCATGGGTCACGTGGTCACACGTGACCGGCTTTCAAAACCCATGTTGACAACAGAATTAAATTCTGAAGGAAATTTGAATCCTTCCAAAGGAAAGTGAGTATCTGGGACCAATCAGATTAAAGATTCAGAGATGATTAAATACCATCTATTTATGGAAAATCTCGGGTTTGGAAAGATTTCCCCCTTAAATCTAACCAAAATAACAAGGGAGAATCTCTGGATTTGAAATCCAACGGTGAATAAAATTCACCTAATAATCCAAAGGTCCAGAACGAATGAAGGACGCAAATCAAATCTCTTAACGAAGATTCGTCAAAAACCAACTGATTCAGCTGCTTCTCCTATAAATAGGAGCCAAGAGACACAAAAAAGAAATATACAGGCGCAGAGAAGAGAAAAGAAAGAAGGAGGAGAGCTTTGATACTTTGAAAAGACTCGGATCTTCTGCAAAAAACCCTAGGTAAGGAAGGGGAAGCCTTTCGAAAGAAAGAGAAATTAATTCTCTATAGAGTTTAACTCTAATATATAAAACAGAAGAGCAAATTTCTTCTCTCTTTGATAGAGGATCTGCAAAGTGCACATCTCCCCTTAAGGTTGAGAATTTAATTCTCAATGGGTTGAGATCCTGCCATGCAGATCCAAAACATAGAGAAAGAATGCAAGCATGAGAATTTAATTCTCACAGAACTATAGGAATTTAATTCCTCTAAGATAAAAGTAGGGCTCGACCCTGTGTCATGGGAATTTAATTCCTTCAAAATAAAAAGGAGCAGGGTTTAACCCTAATTAAGAATTTAGTTCTGTTGAAACAATGGGAATTTAAGTCCCTTAATCATAATCTGACGGGAAACGGAAGTTTGATTCCTTAAAAAGTTTTTTATTAGGGTTTAACCCTATTCTTCACATAAACGAGGAATCTAATTCCTACAGAAGGTTCAAGGATCGAAAGGGAAGTAAGAATTTAATTCCTTTGAAAATTAAAGCCAGAGGAATTTAATTCCTGAAAAGAAAGATCAACAGATCCTCTAGAAACTACCTAGAGGCAGGGTCACGTGCTACCACGTGACCCCCCAAAACCCTTACAGAAAGCCCCTTTGAGGCAGCACCCCACGTGACCCACGTGACCCTCAGCAGAAGCCTTAACACAAAGGTATTTGAATGCCCATCACGTGACGGCACGTGATGCTATGAAGGAAATGATCATTTCAGCGGAACAAATGAAGGGAGGGCGCCCTCACGTGCTGCCACGTGACCCTTCTTGCCTTAGTGTTTAACACTAAAATTAAAACTCTCAAGCCCAATGTTAAAACACTGTCGAGCCTTAGCATTCAATGCTGACTAAAAAGCCTTATTGGCAGGATTCAACACTGATCCGTTTTAGTGTTTAACACTAATTTGAAAAAGCCTTATTGCTGGTGTTTAACACCAATTATCTCTTAGTGTTGAACACTAACTCAACAACTCCATTCCCAGTGTTCAACACTGATTGCTCTGTAGTGTTCAACACTAGGCTTTGGCCCAATTGGCTAAAGGGATAGAAGCAAACATTCTCCCTCCATGGACCAGCAAAGAGTCAATATTCCAGACCTGACTGGACTTAGCCCAAGCTGGTCATAAGTCCTCAATTTGTGATTAACTGGGCCGGTAGGCTCATAACATAATTGATCAGTCTTGACCCAAATTGGGCCAAGGACCATTTAATCCATCCCGGTTCTAGGGTACATCTCTTCACTCCTTTGATACTTGGCATTGTAATCCCTCAATGTCTTCAAAGAGGTGACGGGTCCCGAAGACCATTCATGATATGGACTGTGGGGTCCTTAAACCCATGCATAATACAAAATTCCTGGTTACGTGGAACGTGGATAACGTCACTCTTTGACCCCACGAAAAACGTCCAGAGCGGATCCTGGTCCTCGCAGAGCACGGCAGTGAACCCGTGTGAAGCATCCAGAGCGGAGCCTGGTCCTCGCCTAGCACGGCAGTGAACCCGTGTGAAGCATCCAGAGCACATACCGGACTGTGGAGTCCTTAAACCCATGGACTATGACGTCCTTAACCTTGACCGAGATGTCTTAAAACTACCAATGGACCGCAATGTCCTTAAACTACCCACGGACCGCAATGTCCTTAAACTATCCATGGACCGCAATGTCTTTAAACTACCCACGGACCGCGATGTCCTTAAACTACCCACGGACCGCGATGTCCTTAAACTACCCACGGACCGCAATGTCCTTAAACTAGAACCATAGAGCCTCCATATGCTCTTTTGTCGGATCTAAACGGTCCCGCTTAAGTTGATCTTAGCCTCAAATATGGCTAACGCGTCCTTAGACCTTCAAGCAGACTGGACTATGAATCCCCCTAATTAACTCTGGCTCAAGGGTACATCTCCGAACTCCTCTGACATTCGTCGTTGTAATCCTTCAACGTCGTCAGAGAGGTGACGGGTCCCGACGGCCACACATACGACGGACTACTATGTCCTGAAATTGGAACAATTGGGGTCCAAACACTCCTTTGTCGGATCTAAATGATCCTGTTAAGTTGATCTTAGCCTTAAACTAGACTAATGTGTCCTTAACAAATGTTTGAGTTGATCATAGCCTCAAGCATGGCTAGTGTGTCCTCAAACCAAACCCCCAAACCCAAATCTAAGAAGATACGGATTTGGACTAGTCCACGCCCTACGGGCGACGACATAACCCGGTCTCCGTAAACGATCCACGGGCAGGAAAACATAAAACAAAACACACGACACGAAGTGACCATCTGGAGAAGGAGAAAGTTGTTACCGCGACGCGGTAGCGTAATTAACTGTAGGGGCTTGCGCCTGCAGGGAAGAGCGTCCCCACAATCAAAAACCCCTCACCCTGAGGGGGAATCTGACGAAGTCTGCTACATCGGCCGCATCCGCCTAAACCTCCGATACATGGCGCCATAAATCAACTTGGCATCTTCGGAGAGGCAGACGGATTGCACCTATTGGCATCTGCCCCGAATCTCAGGCAGGACGTCCCAACGTCTCGGCCGCCATTCGGAGGGGAACAGTACATAACAGCTATCCAGGTACCTATCGAAAAGAAGGCCGACGAGCGAACTCGTCCAAACCTCTACTGAGCCTGTCCATGACAATCTCCATGCAGTCCGGTCTGTTCGTTTGAGAGTATCGTATACCAGGTCTAGGGGGTGGAAAATGTCAGACCCCTAATAACCTGACAAGTCATGTCGGTGTAGCTCAAAACCATCAGAGACTCTACTGGTCCAACTACCGGTAATTCTCAATCCGCGCTGGCCAAGGACTTATGGTGTTGACCAACCGATCACAGCGCGACATCGACTCTCTATACTGGGAGAGATGAATCCCCAACAGTCGCTCACTCCCTCCATGTCGCTCGAGACTGTACCCAACTAAAACCTGTTTGCACGACTCAGTAGAGCCGTTGTACGGTAGTAATCAAAGCACAGTGGGAACTCACACGAGATAAATGACAACCTCAGGTCGACAGACTATCTCTACTCATGTCACCAGAGAACTGCTATCCGACACTAGGTATAATACCATCTAGCCAGTTCTCGGCCAGTCCGTCCAGTGTACTCACCCCCAGTGAGCACCTGTATACAATCTTAGGCGCACCTCACCAATGGCTGCGGGACCAATCCATCGCCCCTCGTCAGGATCTAGATATGTATACACTAGTCTACTCTAGAGTATCGATGCCCAGTCTCGATACTCCCACGACTAGGGACATTTTAAGGATGTGCTTATCGACTACCCAGCTCCCGCAAGTATGATTTCCATCGCTGGTAGTCAAGCAAGGATCCTAAGGGCCTTATCAACATATATATATGATATGAAATACTAAGTAAAACACATCACATGTTAAGATAAAAACAAACCAGATAGCATACTATCATATCGAGCAAAATTGTCATGTACATACATATCCCTAGCATCTTACAATGAAAGGCCTCTAGGGCATACATATCCAACACAACTTTGCCACGCCCCGCTTCCCAATATACTCAAATACTGGAACATAACAAAACCAGCCATGTTACCTACAATAAGAAATCATCCTTCCATAATCACATTACGGCTGTCAATCTGCAATCATGAACAATAAAAATATATAACTAACTATCACATGTCCAATATACCACAAATAAACAATAACAATAATAATGAGGCGATAGCGGAAGTAATGAATAATGGTCAAGTCTCAAGATCCAAGAAAATAAGAATAGTGATATCCCAAACATGTCCCTTATGAGATCACAATAAAATCCAATAAGAGTGCAATACTAGAAAAGAAATCTAAATCATAACTGATAAACTATATTAAAAGAATGCTCCTCATTGGTCAATAACCTTCTCGAAGTGCTTGCAATCCTCCTGTGCTAAAATCAAGGTATTTGGGCCATGCAAAACCCAGACGTCAATGCGCCATAATAATAATAATAATAATAATAATAATAATAATAATAATAATAAACAACAATAGTATATAGTATGCCATGTGCAAGAACGAGATGTCATGAGTATAAACAATAAGCAATAGCAATGACATGTAATGTCGCAAGCAAGATATAATGGATCAGCCAATCATGTGTATCCTATGGGTCTACGTTGCTAAGTTATCTATCCTACATGTATTTGAAAATAATTAATGCAATTCTTACTGTAACTCAAGAGTATACCGTGCGTGCCTGGAACCACAGTTTCATGACTCTCGAGACTAAATCCGAGACGTGCCGCTAGGAAGTAAAACAATATCGACGAATGATATCAGCATCATCATTCCGGAGCCCGTAGCTCGTATCGACTGATCAGTCTCTAGCGATCAATCCTACTGAGTTACAATTCGGTTTCCATTATTGATTTTCCTTTTTCCCCAGATTTCAATTCATGTCAAGTATCACTGGTATGTTACCTAATATCAACGCAATAACAATAAATAATTGCACGGGTTGTGCCAATGGATACAATTAGTTCAGTCAATCAATAATAATGAATTTTAACATTTCGGTAAACATAACAATTCAAGTATAATGTCATGATAGCAATCGTCAATAGTCCAACAATCATGGTTTCATATAAACAATCAATGGCATGTCTATGAATATCGTGATCTAGCAATTAAATGAACATATAGGCAATCAATTCATGTATACAATCAAGGTCAGGTCAAGCAGCATGTCCAGTCGATGTTAATCATGTACTCGTGAAACAAGTTAACATGCCAGTTTTATTTCAGTTTTAAATATCGGTTTCAGCAATTTGTTCACAAGACGTCAGTAGGAGACGTCTGATCAATATAGACTGACGTCTGGAGAGACATCTGGTCTACCCCAAGCTCTATTCTAAACGTCTATAGGAGACGTCTGGTCCCTACCGCAATTTGCATGCCAGACATCTGTAGGAGACGTTTGGTCCCTGTAGAAGACGCCTGGGGTGACGTCAGTAGTGCAATTCACGTTCTGGAAACAATTACAGAGACATCTTGTCACTGTAGACAGACGTCAGCAGTTCAATTTTAGTTTCTATAAAGTTCTCATACATACGTCCGGTGACTATGGGCAGACGTCAGTACGGGATTTTCCTGAACTATCAGATTCTGGAATTTAGGGTTTCAATATAATTGTTTAATATACTAATTTTAACAAGTATTAATCATGTAAATTTCTTGATTGCAATACAGTAAATTAGTTGATAAACAAGATAGTAAATTCTAGGGTTAACACGCATATTTAAAACCTAGATTGGGTTTAATATCACATCGCGATTCTGATCTCGATGTATACTCAATTTCGATTAAACCAATCTACATTAATGAATGTCATAATTGTACAGCAAATTAACTTGTCATACTAGCATATTAAAGAAAGTATTGAATACTTGCTTCCAAACCACGATCTCACGATATGCCGATGTACACGATTTCTCAATTTGATGTGTTCATTGTCGATAGCCCAAATGCAAAGAAGAAAACAACGATGATGAAAATATGATTACGACGACGACGATGTTGATGGAGATGCCAGGCCAGAACTTGGGTTTGGGTTTAGAGAAAATATGGAGCACATAGTTTTATTTTGTGAATTGTGTGAAATATGAGAGTTGTGAATACTTATATAGAGTAATTATAATATGGGATGGGTATTCCATTAATCCTATACCCACTAGGACTAAGAATTAAAGATAATCTAAAATATAATTATATGACATATATCTTTACAATATTATAACCATAATCTTTCACAATTAATTTATTTTCCATACAATAAATTATCATGACCAATAATAACAATAACCAATAAAACCCATGATAATCCAAACCAATGCAATTTATCAATAAATCTCATAATACGATAAAATATAATGGCACACAATTCCATTCGTCAATCAAATAATTTTAAACAACCATAAAATTAATTATCATAAATTTATTCCATCAAATTACCGTACGATAGTTCTAGAGTGTTATATTATACCCAACTACAAAAGAATTTCGTTCTCAAAATTCACAAAAACGGAAGAACAAGAACAACAGGAAAATGATAGCAAGCAATCTAATTTTCATAGAAACAAATGCGAAAATTTCTGTCTAATCTCATCTTCATGTTCCCAAGCAGCCTCTCTACGTAAGCGACCTCCCCATGAAACAAATACTAATGGGATAACCCTTTTATTTAAAACATCTCCCATCGATCCAATATAGCCATCGGTCGCTCTTCATAAGACAAATAATCATTACTCAATACCAACTCTGAGTGATCCAAGACATGAGTCTCATCTCGAACTTATTTTCGAAGTTGAGATACATGAAACACGTCATGTACACTCACCAAAGACGATGGTAAAGCCAATCGATACGTTACCTCTCCAATACGTTCAATGATATCAAAAGGCCCCACAAATCGAGGACTAAACTTGCCTCAACTACCAAATCTTATCACCGCTCTCTTTGGTGATATCTTGAAGAACACATGATCACCAACGAAAAATTCTAACGGTCTTCTTCCAGTATCAGCCGAACTCTTCTGTCGATCTTGCTCTACCTTCATGAGGTCTCGAATCAAACGGACCTTATCCACGGTTTGCACAATCAATTCCGGTCCTATTAGTCTCATTTCTCCAATGTCGTCCCAACATACCGGTGAATGACATTTATGGTCGTATAGTGCTTCAAATAGAGTAATCTGTATAGACGCTTGAAAAGTGTTATTGTACGAAAATTCCACCAAGTGCAGATGGTTGTAACGACTCTGAAACCCTGTACAAAATTATGTGTTTATTGTATAGAAAGGGTATTTCAGGGTGTTGTGGAGTTATAAGTTAAATTTGTTTAACAAAAGCAAGAACAAGATTGTAGCTCACTGGTTAAGTCTCTACACAGCTGTGACATAGCCTGCGTGTTCAATTCCTATCAGTCCAAATCATTTTTAAGATTTTTTCTTTTTAATTTTTTGGAAACCCAAGAGTTGCACGTGCAATTCACGGAGAATTGAAATCTTTCAGAAATATCAAACAGGTGCAATGAGGAGTAAACACTAATTAAAGCACGTAGCACGAATCTCGAAGCGATTGACCCAAATTCGACCGCCCATTTCTTCCTTCTGGCCGCCGTCGACGGTCCGGATGTCTCCAAATTGCTTCGTGCTTTGCACACACGCCCCTTCGACTCCCCTTTACTCCCCCGCACTGTTTGATTTTCCTACAATTAAACAGAGACTATTCAATTCACCATTTAACATCAATTTTAATTCCTTTAATTCAATTTTTAATTCTCAAACCCTAAATTATTCACTATAAATACCACCCCATCCCCTAGCTCTCCCTCATTCTGAAATTTCTATCAAAAATTCTTTCAAACTCTCTAACTACCAAGTAAAGTTAAGCAACCAAGTGGAGTAGCAAGCCAATCTCGACGACCGGAGCATCTCCGACGAGACCATGACCCCCGAAGGCTTCCCCTCTTTCTTGTTAATAATCTAAACCCGTAAGTCCATTCATCTTTCTCTCTTTTCATTTCAATATAATATTTAAAACATATCGACAAAAGCGGAGTTAGCATATAACCGTTGTTTTTAGAACAATTTTTGTCACTTTTCCAGGTTTAAAAATTCATACCAATTCCCTAATATCACTTCAAAGTGATATTCACATCAAATACCTTTTTATGTAACCAAAATTTCATATCCAATAATCATATAGCGAACTTTTTCATAAAAATACCATGAACTTTAATATAACCGTATTTTCAATAACTAAGAGTATATACATTTAGATCATTCATAGGGTAATGACCTACCCCACACGCACACTATAGTTTCATAGCACGATGTTCTAAATATATGCTTGGTTCAAAGAATAGGTTTTACATTAAAATACCATAGTTTTGCAAAAAGGTTTCTTTTAATCGATATTTTTGGAATCCTTGACAATTGCGTCTCTACAACCCTTGTTAGGAGACCCGCTAATGGATGGTGTGGATTATAGCATATCTTAAGGATAGTAGAGCGAGATGCAGAACTCTTCACGGAGTATTCGGTCTCGAAAGGAAATAAAAATACGTTTTTTTAGAAATACGACTTTTCTAAACAAAATAAACTTTGAAAAAATTATATAAAACTACCAATCCGTATTTTCAATAAAAACTTGTGAAATATATTTTTAAATGAAGATTGAAATTTTAATAAAATACCACCAAGTTTACAAAAGAGGTAGTTTTCATTAAAATACCATAAACTTTCAAAAACTAGGTTTTATCACTAAAATACTATAACAATTAAAATACATGTTCATGAAAACCCTAAATATTATAAATCACCCTCGAGCTTTATTGTTAAACAATATCAAAGTATTTTTCACAAAACCCCTCAAGAAATGCAAATAATATAAATACAAAGTAAACAACAATAATAAATATTTAAGGACTCTAGATTAATATAGGTTTAAGCGGTATCAATTCTCTTGAGCCCCGGGGAACCGGAGAAGGTGAGTGCTTGCTTATTCATGTTAGACAACTTAACGGAGTTATCAATGGCAATTGTTTTGGAAAAAAACACAAATCCTGCTGTCCATGTGCAGCAGTTGTTGATTTCTCCTGAACTTAAGATTTCAACAATTAAATCCATTCATAAGAAATACCTATAACTCGAATCCAAATTTGAATCTAAATTCGAACTCTTACCCAAACTCGAACTCTAACCCAACTCGAACCTAAACTTGAACGTGAATTTGAACTCAATCTACTCGAACTAACTTGACTCGACCTAAGATTGCAATTGACATGACTCGCACCTTACTCGACTCACTCGACTTCATTATTCACCATTTGCAATCTATGGTTTCGATCAAGTCTTGTTATAATCAACCAATTAAATCAACTGAGGCTATCTTACAATTATAATAGATATTATACTCGGGGTGCTTGGGATAGTTTCTTGTGTGAATCCAACGGAGCTTCAGGAATCCCGTATTAACCTCTTTTTTAGTTTACTCGAATATTAGTTGGATCGACTCCTTCACAGTCTAGAGTCCTGATGCTAACACATGAAATGGGCCCGTGTTTCCTTGCTCCTAGGGCCCCATCCTTGAGCTCGTGAATACTTCTATGGCTGCGTTGACATTCATACTTGGAACTTAATATTAACATAATGACCATATAGAGACCTATTGTACATATTTACCCATGAACATATACTTTTACTCATCATATATATATTTTATACATGTTTTTTTACTCTCTCTTTATCCTTGAGATTTACCGAGCGCTAGTTCGCTGACGGGTATTCCGCCCACCCTTGTTTTCTTGGAATGTTCATCGGATACGGTCGAAACGGAGGAAGTGTAGGCCACCGAGGAGGACTACAACCAGATTTCTACTCAGGATTAGCTTATATTTACTTGTTATTCAGCTTATGCATGCCACATGTTTAGGCATTTTCTTTTATTGTATTTACTTTCCAGCTGAAACTCATGTAGCTGTAAATATTTGAAGTTGAATGTAAATAAAGATATTTGTTGAAAATTTTACAGTCTCCATTTATTCGTGTATCGTGTATTATTATTTCAATACACTTAGTATATTTATTTAGGGAATGACCTTCTCTGGATAAATATGTCGCGGGCCGTCTACGTCATCGTTTCTGTCTACTGGGAAGCAGGCCGTGACATGTTTTATTGGTGGCTCATGCTGGTCAGTTCTGCATGAAGTCGTAAACAATATACCACAAGAATTAATGAATTCAACAAACATCTATATTCTTTGCATTTCAAATTCCTTAAATCTATCATAACTTATCTTTTAAATCAAGGTGATGGACTCTCCGAACAATACCAGCATAAACGTCAACGGCAATACTCCACCAGCTACACTACCATCACCACCGACCGTTGCAGCTCCTATCAATAAGCAAATGGTACTTCTTGAGGCTATCAAGAGTCTATTGGAGTGTCAGCAGCAACGCTATCCTTATGAACCATCCCAAAGCCGAAGCACTCGGAGTTAAGCAATTTCAGGCACTGCACCCAAAGAACTTCTCGGGTAAGGAGAGCCCGCTTGAAGTAGAAGAATGAGCTCAAGCGATCGGGGATGATCTGGCAGCGGCTCAAGTACCAAATATAGCTCGGGTAAGAGTTGCTAAGTTGCAACTGACCAATGGTGCCAGAGTTTGGTGGAAGGCTGAGGAGAGCCGTCTCACACAATCGATAGAATGGAGAACATTCCGAGACCTCTTCGATGCTAAGTACTTCCGAGAGACTGCCCGCTTTGATATGGAGCAACAATTCATCCATTTATAGCAAGGCCCGATGTGGGTCAAGTCGGTGGATGAATATGATGCTAAGTTTACCATGTTCGGCAGGTAAGATATAGTCTCAAATTCAATTTTCTTATCTCACTTACAACACTGCTAACACAAGGTCGTAACAGGTTCGCTGCACATCTTATTCCCACTGCTGAGATCCGGACACGACGATTTCAGCAAGGGTTGGACCCTGAAATCCAAGCTGCACTCGTTACAAGGGATTTCCTAATCCATGAGCTTGCTCTGAAGGCTGCCCGACGTTATGAAACAGTTGTGAAGAAGAAGGGCAGGCCGCAGACTGCCGGTGTGAAACGCCCTGTGCACCAGTGTCACGCCGAGCTTCCCAAAATACGTAAATACGGCACGTGACAGAGCCAACCATGCTACCTATGGATAGGAACAATCACTCCATAGTCACATTACGGCTGTCGATCGGATATCAAGAACAGTAAAATAAAATCTAACTAACACATGTCCATCTGCCACAATAAAGAAAAGTCAAGAAATGCATATAGCGGAAACGAATCAAGATCCAATAATAATATCTAAATCACGTCCCTTATGGGATCACATTGATATAAATAAAACTATGGAAATAAAATAAATTAAGCATCTCTAAAACTAAACATCCAGCTTCTCATTGCTCGGCTTGCTTGCTAAAATACTCCTGATCTGCCTGCGAGAAAATCAAAGGAACTGGGCTATGCAAAATCCTGACGTCAGTGCTTCATAAATATTAAAATAATAGTAATAACCAGAATAGAATGCTATGATTAAACATGAGTATAAATAATAAACACAGGTGTAAAACAGTGAGCTATATGTATGTGGTGTGTATCCTAAAGTCTGTGCTTCTAGGTTATCTATTCTATAAGTCTTTGAAATTAATTAATGGAATCGTCAATATAACTCAATAGTATCTCATGCGTGCCCGGGACCACGGTCAAGACTCTCGGGGCTGAATCCGAGACGTACCGCTAAGCAGTAAAAACAGGTATCATGTACAGACGAATAATGTCAGCAGCATCATTCCGGGGCCGGCCAAGCCCGTATCGACTGATCAGTATCTGGAAGTATCGAACTGTTGAGTTACAAGTCAGGTTTCATTATCGATTTTCGCTTTTCCCCAGGTTTTGTGTTCAAGTCAGGTATTGATGATAAGAGTCTAATGCCAACACTGGATCAAGCAGGTACAAGTCTTGTCTATGTAGATAACATGTCACGTCCATCAGGACAATAAATCAGGATTGTCGGCATTAGTAAAAGATCCAAATAACAAGTCTGTTAATGGGTCGTGAACATGTCATGCAATATATTTTAACCAAAATAGACACTAAATGTAAAACTGTAACCAATATCGAAACACGGTAAACACAACTAATGCCAGGATGCATATGTATCTATCTGTAATAACCGTTTTACGTCTGTTACCAGGTATATTGTAATTTAGATAAAATACTGAAATGATATAGTAGTATTATAATATTGTGATAATCCGGCATGCAACTAGATAACTAATTATCGGTATGGATACAGACTGATAATATAAAACTGTAAATCGGTAATATTTGCTGAATAGTAGAACATTATACTATAGTTAATCATATAAATATTGATATAACAAAATAGTATGTTGCAAGTTTAGAACTTGCCTGATCGAATCTCACGTCGAGATACAGGTATCACGTTCCGACGCCGAATAACGTCATGATGCAAAACTCGCGTACGCGGGACTTGACCTGGCTGAGAAACCGCATGACATGGTAACTAGGCTAGACGATGGCGTTGACTGGGTCATCTGGATCGTCGACGACGTGCACAACTCCGGCGAACCGTTCGGAAAAAAGAAGAAAAAAAGAAAGAAGAAGAAGATGGATTGTTGGTGTTGCTGGGGTTCTGGGTTAGCGAGGACAGAAGAGATGGCGGTGACGAGGCGATGGGACGAGGAGAAGTCGTCAGCGGCGATGTTGAATGGAAGAGGAGGTTGGGTTAAAGGTGATCGGGAAAGAGAAGGAGAAAGGTGAGGAATGTGTGGTGATGGTGTGTGGGTGCTCTGGTGTTGCCGACGAGGAGGAAATGTGATAGAGCTGGTGGTGGCGGTCGGTTTCCGGCGAGAACGAGAGAGGAGATTGAAGGTGACTTTTGGTGTCGGGGTCGGGCTTGGGTGGTTTTCGGGAGAGAGGAGAAGTAAGGAGGTGCTATCGGCGAGAAGATGGGGGCAGCGACGAGAGGGAGACGACGAGGGTTAGGGTTCAGCATGAACGGGATGTGAAGAAGACGAGGGAAGGGGGAGAGAGAAAGTTTTTAAAATTATATATATATATATATATATATATATATATATATATATATATAGGGACGGGGAGATAGAGACAGAGAGTGTTTTTATTTTAAAAATTAATATAATTTATATTTTATATATATATATATATATATATATATATATATATATATATATATATAAACTATGATATATATTATGGTTATAAAAAATATAATATGTATATATTGTAGGATTTTACAGATAATACCAGATTGCTCCGAATATTACACGTATCTCTCTAAAAGTCTAGCTTTTAAATATGAAGAATATACGTAAGGATTTTAACCATAATGTAATATTTTGTAGTTAAAAACATATACCCTCAAATAAAATCTACGTAAATATATGTAGCGATCTAATTACTAATCTGTCTAACACTTAGGATATGGACATGATATTTGGGCGCAACCACCTGATATGGGGTAATTTTCCATACAAGGCTAGATAGAAAAAGAATATTATTTTGGTTTTATATTGTATTATAAAGAGATATGTAGAGCTTAAAATATATTATGTATAGATTTATATGGATACACTGTACTAGCAAATATTTGATATAATCTCGAACCATATTGGGTTTCAAACATGCGGGTCGGGGTCGGATAATAACCACAGCTACTAATTTAATCATTCGCAACCCAATAACAATAATAGTAAAGAATTTTGCCGCAAGATTTGAAATACCCAAATATATAGTATAAAAGTGTTAGGGTGTTACATTATACCCAAATACAAAAGAATTTCGTTCTCGAAATTCATGGAATAGGAAAAAGATAAGAAGATACGGATCTAAGAAAAGAGATGAGGAAACTTTTTTCGAATCTCGTCTTCATGTTCCCAAGTAGATTCCCCGTGCGAACGATTTCCCCACGAAATGAGTACTAGCGGGATTACTTTATTCTTGAGAATCTTTTCTTGTCGATCCACAATAGTCATTGGTCGCTCTTCATAAGTTAAATATTCTCTTATAGTCAGTTCCAAGTGATTTAGGATGTGCGTATCATCTCGAACATACTTGCGGAGTTGAGATACATGAAACACATCATGAACACTCGCTAAGGATGGTGGTAAAGCCAATCGTTAAGCTACCTCTCCAACACGCTCGATGATATCGAAAGGCCCTACGAATCGAGGACTAAGCTTGCCTCGACTGCCAAATCGGATTACTCCTCCAGTCGGTAATATCTTCAAGAATACAAGATCACCAACTACGAACTCCAGAGGTCTTCGTCCAGTATCAACCCAACTTTTATGTCGATCTTATACCACCTTCATATGATTTCGGATCACGTTAACTGTCTCCACCGTTTGCACAATAATATCTGGTCCGAATAATCTTCCTTGTCCAACATCTTCCCAACAGACAGGCGAGCGACACTTATAACCGTATAATGCTTCGAACGGAGCCATCTGTATAGTCGCCTAAAAACTGTTATTATAAGAAAACCCCATTAAGTGCAAATGATCCTCCCTTGAAGTTTAACATGCATGCTCTCAACATATCTTCAAAGTTTGGATCGTTCTTTCAGACTGGTCATCTGTGTGAAGATGATAAGCCGTGCTAAACTTCAAGCGAGTTCCTAAACTTTCCTGTAGACTCCTCCACAAGTGTGATAGAAATCGAGTATCTCGATCCGAAACGATACTCACGGGTACTCCATGCAATCTCACAATCTCCTGCATGTACCGCTCTGCCAAAGACTCCGTTGACTGACCAACTCGAAACAATATAAAATGAGCTACCTTGCTCAATCGATCGTCAATCACCCAAACTGCATTATTGCCCCTTGGACTCCGTGGTAAAGCTGTCACGAAATCCATAATTATATATTCCCACTTCCATTGAGGAATCAGAAGTGATTGCAAAAAACCAGCTATCCTTTGATGTTCAGCCTTGACTTGCTGGCACACCAAGCACTTTGATACGTAGTGAGCAATCTCCATTTTCATGCCTTCCCACCAGAAATGTTGTCGCAGATCTCTGTACATCTTCGTGCCTTCTGGATGCACTGAATACGCAGAACTATGAGCCTCTTTTTATGACTTCTTTATGAACATCTCCTTTAGACACACATAAACGATTCCCATATCGTAACGAACCATCTTCATGAATTAACAAATCTGTTCGAAGTCCTGCTTCTACTTGTTCTCGAAACTTTTGCAATCTTGGATCGTGCGACTGTGTTGCTTTAATGTTATCAATTAAGGATGACTGTACTTGCAGCTGCATCAACTATCCCGAAGAATTTAGGAGTACAATCTCCAATTCAAATCTCTGAAGATCGCTATAATCTCTTTCTGTGCAGTCAACATCTGTATCACTGACAACCGACTTAGAGCGTCCGGCACTACATTAACTTTTTCCGGATGATACTTTAGGTCAAGATCATAGTCAGTCATCAACTCTAACCATCTGCGCTGCCTCCTGTTGAGCTCCTTCTGTGTGAACACGTACTTTAGGCTCTTGTGATCCGTAAACACTTCACCTCTTTCGCTCAATAAGTAGTGTCTCCAAATCTTTAGCGCAAAAATCACTGCTGCTGACTCCAGATCATGAGTTAGGTAGTTCTTCTCACGAGTCTTCAATTGCCTCGACGCATATGCTATGACCTTCTCATGCCGCATTAGAACACATCCTAAGCCTTTCCCAGATGCGTCGTTGTGAATAACCAGTCCTCCGGAACCATCTGACACTGTCAGAATAAGAGCGATGGTCAATCTCTACTTCAGTGCTTCAAAAGCCGACACACACTTCTCAGTCCATACAAACAGTACCTCCTTTCGTATTAGCTTAGTCAATGGTTCTGCGATTCGAGCGAAGTTCTCCACAACCCTTCTATAATATCCAGTAAGCCCTAGAAAACTTCTGATCTCCCCCACACTCTTTGGAATTAGCCAATCATGAATAGCTGCAATCTTTTCAGGGTCAACTACAATTCCATCTCCGGATACCACATGACCTAAGAACTTCACTTCTTCGAGCCAATAACTTTTCTTAACTCAACGTCTGCAGTGCGATCCTCAAGTGTCCTTCATGCTCTTCTTTGCTCCTCGGATAGACTAGAATATCATCAATGAATACCACCACAAACTGATCATGAAATGGTGAAAAGATCTGATTCATCAAGTCTATAAATATCACCGGTGTGTTAGTAACTCCAAATGGCGCATCACTAAATACTCGTAATTCCATATTGAGTTCGGAACATTATCTTACATATGTCTTCTTCTTTCACCCGAACTTGATGATACCCTGATCGTAAATCCAGCTTTGAGAATACTCTTACACCACTGAGTTGAACAAATAGTTCGTTGATGCGAGGGATTGGGTACTTATTCTCAATAGTCACTTGATTTAAATCTCGATAGTCAATACACATTTTCCGCGTGCCATCTTTCTTCTTGACTAAAGAACTAAAGCCTCCTACGGTGAACCATTGCTGCGAATCCAACCCTTCTCTAATAATTCAAAAACTTGTCTCTTTATCTCTTCCAGTTCCACCGGTGCTATCGGATAATAAGCCTTCGAAATTGGCGCTGCTTCAGGAATATTATCAATCGCGAACTCCCCATCTCGTTTAGACAATACACCTGAGATTTCCTTGAATACCTCCATGAATTCCCGAACAACTATCGGTGCTTCATCTGCAACCTGTTCACGAACCTCACCTTTCGACACACACACAAACAGTTCCTTTCATCATGAATTTACAAGTCTGTTCTAAGACTTGTGGGTTATCAGCCAACCACACTTCCGCTACGCTACTCTGATAAACCGAGGCAGGTTCGTTAGAACTTCTTCAATCAAACATCTTACATCTGATCGGCTTTCAAGCAGTCTGTACCAGCTCCCGCTGGAGTTAATCTCGAACTACTGCAATCATCATATGTTCTCCTGTGTTTCTCCTTGTTCTTCGAAACAAAAACGGACTGGTCACTACGGGACAGGGGGAAAGATATAACGCGGTTGTTGGATTCAAGTTCGCAATAAGGCATAAATTTGTAAGCAATGAAACCGAGAGAAACAAAGTAGTACATGAACATAAGTCAAGAAAATGAATCGAAATAGGATTCTAGGTTACCAAAATAGAGCACCGTATTGTAACCATGCCGTGGTACATGGTTACAATCATATAACTCCATTCAAGTTGCCCAAATCCTATTATCGGAATAGAAAGAATAAGAAGGGAGAAATAATAAAAAAATAAGGAGGATTCCAAGTTGAGATGCAAAGTCATTTCCATATCGTCAAGATAAAAGAGTTAAGGGAAAGATAGGATTCTAGAATTTGAATAACAAGACAATAATGTGGCAGGACATGTTCCTAAAATTCTGGGTCTTAAGGACAATGTATTGGGTATCATACCCAACTACAAATTGAACCAAGCCCCAGCTAACCTAAAACCTATGGCTCTGATACCAAACAAACCTTGTCACGCTCCGCTTCCCAAAATACGTAAATACGGCATGTGACAGAGCCAACCATACTATCTATGGTTAGGAATAATCTCTCCATAGTCACATTACAGTTGTCGATCGGATATCAAGAACAGTAAAATAAAATCTAACTAACACATGTCTATCTGCCACAATAAATAAAAGTCAAGAAATTTATATAGCGGAAACGAATCAAGATCCAATAACAATATCTTAATCACGTCCCTTATGGGATCACATTGATAAAAATAAAACTACGGAAATAGAATAAACTAAGCATCTCTAAAACTAAACATCTAGCTCCTCATTGCTCGGCTTGCTTGCTAAAATACTCTTGATCTGCCTGCGAGAAAATCAGAGGAACTGGGCTATGCAAAACCCTGACGTCAGTGCGTCATAAATATCAAAATAATAGTAATAACCAGAATAGGATGCTATGATTAAACATGAGTATAAATAATAAACACAGGTGTAAAACAGTGAGCTATATGTATGTGGTGTGTATTCTAAAGTCTGTGCTTCTAGGTTATCTATTCTACAAGTTTTGAAATCAATTAATGGAATCGTCAATGTAACTCAATAGTATCCCATGTGTGCCCGGGACCACGGTCAAGACTCTTGGGGCTGAATCCGAGATGTGCCGCTAAGCAGTAAAAACAGGTATCATGTACAGACGAATAATGTCAGCAGCATCATTTCGAGGCCGGCCAAGCCCGTATCAACTGATCAGTATCTGGAAGTATCGAACTGTTGAGTTACAAGTCAGGTTTCATTATTGATTTCCCTTCCCCCAGGCTTTGTGTTCAAGACAGGTATTGATGATAATAGTATAATGCTGACACAGGATCAAGCAGGTACAAGTCTTGTCTATATAGACAACAAGTCACGTCCATCAGGACAATAAATTAGAAATGTCGGCATTAGTAAAAGATCCAAGTAACAAGTCTGGTAATGGGTCGTGAACATGTCATGCAATATATTTTAACCAAATTAGACACCAAATGTAAAACTGTAACCAATATCGAAACACGGTAAACACAACTAATGCCAGGATGCATATATATCTATCTGTAATAACCGTTTTACGTCTGTTGCCAGGTATATTGTAATCTAGATAAAATACTGAAATGATATAGTAGTAAGATAATATTGTGATGATCCGGTAAGCAACTAGATAACCAATTATCGATACGGATACAGACTGATAATATAAAACTGTAAATCGGTAATATTTGCTGAATAGTAAAACATATGTACTATAGTTAATCATATAAATATTGATATAATAAAATAGCATGTTGAAAGTTTAGAACTTACCTGATCGAATCTCACGTTGAGATACAGATATCACGTTCCGACGCCGAATAACGTCACGATGCAAAACTTACGTACGCAAGACTTGACCTGGCTGAGTAACTGCATGACGTGGTAACTGGGCTAGACGACAACGGTGAATGGGTCGTCTGGATTGTCGGCGACGTGCGCAACTTCGGCGAACCGTTCAGAAAAGAGAAGAAAAGAAGAAGAAGAAGAAGAAGAAAAGAAGAATATGGACTGTTAGTGTTGCTGGTGTTCTGGGTTAGCAAGGACAGAAGAGATGGTGGCGACGAGGTGACGGGACGAGATGATGTCATCGGCGGCGAGGTTGAATGGACGATGAGGTTGGGTTAAAGGTGATCAGGAAAGAGAAGGAAAAGGTGCGTAATGTGTGGTGGTGATGTGTGGGTGCTCTGGTGTTGCCGACGAGGAGGAAAGGTGATGGAGCTGGTGGTGGCGGTCGGGTTCCGGCGAGGACGAGAAAGGAGATTGAAGGTAGGTTTTGGTGTCGAGGTCGGGCTTGGGTGGTCTTCGGGAGAGAGGAAGAGGAAGGAAGTGCTGGCGGCGAGGGGGAGATATGATGGCGAGGAGATGGGACGGCGACGAGAGGGAGACGGCAAGGGTTAGGGTTCAGCGTGAGCGGGATGTGAAGATGACGAGGGAAGAGAGAAAGAGTTTTTAAAATTATATAATATATATATATATATATATATATATATATATATATATATAGGGACGCGGAGAGAGAGACAGAGAGAGTGTTTTTATTTTAAAAATTAATATAATATAATATATATATTATATATATAAACTGTGATATATATTATGGTTATAGAAATTATAATATGTATATATTGTAGGATTTTACGAATAATATCAGATTGCTCCGAAAATTACCCGTATCTCTCTAAAAATCTAGTTTTTAAAAATGAAGAATATATGTACGGACTTTAACCATAATACAATATTCTATAGTTAAAAACATATACCCCCAAATAAAATTTATGTAAATATATGTATCGATCCAATTACTAGTCTGTCTAACCCTTAGGATATGAAAATGATATATGAGCGCAACCACCTGATATGGGGTAATTTGCCATACAAGGCTAGATAGGAAAAAAATATTATTTTGGTTTTATATTGTATTATAAAGAGATACATAGAGCTTAAAATATATTATGTATATATTTAACACTCGATTCATATGGATACACTGTACTAGCAAATATTTGATATAAGCTCGAACCATGTTGGGTTTCAAAGATGCGCGTCGGGTCGAATAATAACTACAGCTACTAATTGTATCATTCGCAACCCAATAGCAACAATAGTAAAGAATTTTGCCGCAAGATTTGAAATACTCAAATATATAGTATAAAAGTGCTAGGATGTTACAACCAGATCACGGGAGGGGCCTCTTTCAGGCCAGCTTTCAATGGACCATCTCGGAGGCCAATAAGTTCGTTCGCCAACAACATGCTAAACTTTTGCGTCTACTGCAAGAGAACAGGGCACCTTGTGAAGAACTGTCATAGGGCGAACAACTTGTGCCTGATCTATGGGTCTTCTACTCACGCCATCGGAGCATGCCCCCAGAACCGAAGACCCAACAACCCTCCTGCTAGACCGGCGATCCAACTTCCCCTACCCAGTTAGTTCTACCAGCTCTAGCTCCTACCCAGACCACTCAACCCCAACGCCGAGTGTTTAACCAGGCACAGAGGAAAGTACCGCGACGCCAAGCATTCACTATGTCACTCGAATAGGCCGACGGTTCAGGTTATCACTGGTAAATCTCTTCCCTATTCTCTTTCAAGTCCTTTCAATTCATAATCATCTTATATTTGTTATACATAAATATATCTCACACAACTTAGGTACAATCTTAGTAGACTCCCTACCTGCACTCGCGCATTTCAACGCTGGGGCATCGTATTGCTTCATGTCACAACGGTTCGTAAGAACTCATGCGATCCCAGTTAAGCCTCTCATATCCAGCTGGAATGTCAGTTTAGGGAATGGCATTCTAAAAGCAACTTTAGGATACGATCTGTGTCCAGTGGTCGTCTACAGTCGAGAATTCTATGCGGACTTCAAGGTGCTGGACATACCGAACTTCGACGTAGTCTTTGGAATGGACTGCTGGGAACTTTCTTCGCTACCATCGACTATCGCTAAAGGAGGGTGGTGTTCGAAATACCAGATCACCCAGTGTTCTACTTCAAAAGTGGAAACCGGACCTTGGAGCCTAGCATCTACAGAGCAAAACCAAAGAAGGCCAAGATTGCAGTGTTGCAAGCGGAAGGATCGAAGCCAGAGAAAGTTCGAGAGTTCGAGAATGTATTCCCGGAAGATATATCAGGTTTGCCTCTCGATCGAGCTCTTGAATTCAGCATTGATTTGCAATCCGGCGCACAACCAGTAATTAAAGCTCCGTACCGATTAAGTCCGAAGGGATTGAAGAAGATCCGTATTCAGTTGGATGACCTCCTAAAGAAAGGTTGGATCCGACCCAGTACTTCAAGTTGGGGATCTCCGGTGCTACTAGTGAAGAAGAAGGAAGGTAACTACAGGATGTGCATGGATTATCGAGCTCTGAATGAGGTGACAATTAAAAACAATTATCCACTACTCCGCATTGATAACCTTTTCGATCAGTTAAGTGGATCTCGTGTCTTTTCAAAATTAGATCTTCGTTCACGATATCACCAGGTAAAGGTCAAGGAGTCCGACATTCCGAAGACGGCATTTAGGACTTGTTATGGTCATTATGAATATCTCGTAATGCCATTTGGAGTGACCAATGCGCCCTCCATCTTTATGAACTTGATGAACCAATTTTTCCGAGAGTACTTAGACATGTCTGTTGTTATCTTCATCGACGACATCCTGGTGTATTCAAAGAGTCGGAAAGAGCATGCCGAGCACTTACGGATTGTCCTGGAGATATTACGACAACATCAGCTCTACGCCAAGTACAACAAGTATGAATTTTGGCTAGATCAAGTCGGATTTCTCGGACACATCGTTTCAGGCAAAGGAATCTCTGTAGATCTAGCTAAGGTGTCAGCTGTCAACGAGTGGCCGACACCAAAGACGGTGAAAGATATAAAAAGTTTCTTAGGTTTAGCAGGATACTACCGACGATTCATTAAAGGATTCTCAAAGATCGCAGCATCCTTGACCAAGCTCACACGTAAAGACGAAGTATTTATGTGGTCAGAATCATGTGAGAAGGCTTTTGGAGAACTCAAGTCGACATTAACCTTTGCTCCTATCCTTGTAATACCGGATCAATCTGGCAGATTCGATGTGCATTGTGATGCGTCGGGTAAAGGATTAGGATGTGTTCTACACCAGCATGGAAAAATTGTAGTTTTTGCATCAAGGCAATTAAAAGTTCATGAATGCAACTATCCAACATATGATCTGGAACTAGGAGCAGTAGTCTTCGCACTCAAGATTTGGCACCACTATCTTTTGGGAGAACGAGTGAATATATACACTGACCATAAAAGTCTTAAGTATGTATTTACTTAGAAGGAACTCAACATGCGGCAGAGAAGATAGCTAGAACTCATGGCGAACTTCGACATCAACCTACAGTATCGTCCTGGGAAGATGAACGTAGTTCTTAATGCCCTTAGTCGCCTGCCATTAGCAATGAACCTCACTGCTCAATGGAAGCTACATCAAAAATTGCACGGATTGGAGATCGAAGTAATTATGCTAGGTAACGCTTTATATTTGATGAACTTACACGTCCAGTCCGCTCTTGTAAATCAGATCAAGACAGCTCAAGCAAATGATGCCAAGCTATAAAAGATCCGAGAATAAGTAGAAAATGGACTTCGAACTGACTTCATCATCCATGAAAATGGATCCTTACCATATGGAAGCTGTTTATGTGCGCCAGTCGGCCCTGTTTGAGAAGAGTTGATGAAAGAAGCTCACACTCTCCGTATTCGGTACACCCCGGTGGTACAAAGATATATAAGGATCTACAGCAACACTACTGGTGGCATAGAATGAAGCGAGTAATAGCAAGGAGCGTAGCAAAGTGTTTGGTATGTCAGTAAGTGAAGGCTGAATATTACAGGACTGCTGGTTTACTTTAGCTATTACCAATCCTAGAATGGAAATGGTAGCACATTACCATAGATTTCGTGACTGCTCTCCATCGCGGTACGAAGGGTAACGATGCAATTTGGGTTATTGTGGATTGACTCACCAAGTCGGCTCACTTTATTCCATTCCGAGTTGGCCAGTCAACCGAGACGTTGGCAAGAAAGTACATGGAGGTGAGTAAAAATCTAAAGTAAAAGTTATCCTTCAAGGTGTACAATACTTGTCTTGATATCCATAATCTCATGAAGGAGATCGTAAGATTACATGGGGTACCTGTTTGCATCGTCTCCGATCATGATACGAAATTCCGATCACAGTTCTAACAGAGTCTGCAAGCTAGCCTGAGAACGAGTCTGAATTTCAGCACAGTATATCATCCATAAACGGACGGGCAGTCCAAGCGAACAATTCAGATATTAGAAAATATGCTGAGAGCCTATATGTTAGACTTCGGAGGTTCGTGGGAAGATCACTTACACCTTGTGGAGTTTTCATACAACAACAGCTACCAGACAAGCATTGGGATGACACCATTCGCAGCATTCTACGGACGGAAATGTCGTTCCCCACTGAGTTGGGATGGCATGGGAGATCGTGAACTCCTTAGGCCAGACATGATCATGGAAACTGTAGATGTAGTTCACACGTTCAGGGGAAAAATGCGCATAGCCCAGGACCGACAGAAGCATTGGGCAGATGCAAAACGACGACATCTGGAGTTTCAACCCGGAGAGCAAGTATTCCTGATGATCTCTGTTTACCGCCGAAAACATAGACGAACTGGGATAGATCGTCTTGTCTGAATTTGGGGGCAGATGTTATTTGGACTTCCCCATCCTCCTCTCCGAAAATACCAAATTGATGTCACTATATATCGGAGGTTTGGACAGATGCGACCGTTGTAGCAGACTATATCAAATTCCCCCTCGTTTGTGAGGGGTTTTTGATTGTGGAGACGCTCTTCCTTGCAGGCGCAAGCCCTTGCAGTTAATTACGTTATCGCGTTGCGATAACCACTTTCTCCTGCTCCAGCAGTTCACTTCGTGTCGTGTGTATTTTTTTTTGTTTATTTTGGTTGCCCGTGGATTGTATCCGGATACTAGTTTATGTCGTCGCCCGTAAGGCGCGGATCGGTCCAAATCCGTATATTTTAGATTTGGGTTTAGGTTTTGAACTTAGATTATATATTCTTCTAGTTCAAAAAGATTTGGTTTTATTTAAGAATCGTTAATCTAGTTTGAGATTAAGATCAACTTAAATATATGAGCATATGAGCTCAATTTATTTTTAACTAAGGATATGTTAGCCATATTTGAGACTAAGATCAACTTAGCAATATTTTAGGGATCATTAAATTTTAGATGAGGCCTAAACAACATAGCATTTGGGCTCAGCTGTAAGAAAACTTTTCAGAGAGACTTAGCCAATTTGGGCTTAATTTACTCAGTCTCACTTTTTTTGTTCAAAAATGCTAAGCACTTATTTGGGCTCTGTTTGTTTAGCCTTCATTTTTTATGCAAAAGTGCTGAGCACTTGTTTGAAGCTCTGGCACTCACATGGGTGTCATGTGAATTCTTCAGTTATGGGCGCTGCCCAATCAGTGTTAAGCACTCAGTCATTTTGGCTGAATATATATATATATATATATATATATATATATATATATATATATAATGCAAACATCCTTGGTTAGAGGTCCACCCTTCTAATTTTTACTAGAAAAAACGAGAAAAATCTTCACCTCTTAGGCCCTCCGCATCATCTCTCAAGCCCTCCACGTCATCTCTCTCTCCTAAAAAATAATTAATTGTTTATCTAGAATCTTCCATACCATCTCTCCTAATATATATATATAAACACACACACATGTATGTATGTATGTATGTATGTATATATATGTATATATACACACACACACATACATATACACACACGCATACATATATATACACATACATACACACACACACACACACACACACACACACACACACACATATATATATATATATATATATATATATATATATATATTCACACACACACACACACACACACATCAAATACCATTGGTTAGAGGTTCACCCTTCTTCTTTTTTCTAGAAAAAAGGAGAAAAATTCTCACCTCTCAAACCCTCCACATCATCTCTCTCATCTCTTATGCCCTCCACATCATCATCTCTCTCTCCCTCTCCTCTCATAAAACAATTAATTGTTTATCTAGAATCCTCCGCATCATTAATCCACATTTTAAAAAATAAATAAATAAAACTCTAGAACTCCCCACCTCTCTCCCCCTTTCTCTCCCTTTCTCAAATATTTTTAAACTAACACGTGCAACGTATGTGCATATATATATATATATATATATATATATATATATATATATATATATACACCTTTGGTTAGAGATCCACCCTTCTCTTTTTTTCTAGA
This sequence comes from Agapanthus africanus, assembly GCA_030015575.1. Lineage (NCBI taxonomy): Eukaryota > Viridiplantae > Streptophyta > Magnoliopsida > Asparagales > Amaryllidaceae > Agapanthus > Agapanthus africanus. The sequence goes on along the minus strand of CM057339.1, from coordinate 175,726,314 downwards.
AAAAAAGAAAAAAACGAGAAAACTCCTCTCCTTTCAAGCCCTCTACATCATCTCCCTCACCTCTCAAGCCCTCCATATCACATCTCTCTCTCTCCTCCCAAAAAACAATTAATTGTTTATCTAAAATCTTCCACATCATCAATCCCTTTTTTTAAAAATAAATAAATGAAACACTAGAACCCTCCACATCCCTCTCCCCTCCTTCCCCCTTCTCAAATTTTTTTAATCCAACACGTGCAACGCACGTGCATAAATTCTAGTATATATAGTGCTAAGCATTTTTTATATGGCGTCCACATAAGGAGCACGTGCAGCGCTATATCATTTATTTTGTCGAGCGTCCACATGTGTTTCACATGAGGCGCCGGGCGCTGCCCAATCAGCATTAAGCACTCAGCCTTTTTGGCTTCGTATGAAGTGCTAAGCACTTTTTATATGGCGTCTACGTGAGGAGCACATGCGACGCTATATCATTTATTTTGTTGAGCGCCCACGTGTGTTTCACGTGAGGCACCGGGCGCTGCCCAATCAATGTTAAGCACTCAGCCGTTTTGGCTACGTATGAAGTGCTAAGCACTTTACTCAGCGCTCACGTGTGTTTCACGTGAGACGCTGGCCTTCTGTTTTGGGCGCTCACATGTTTTTCACGTGAGGTGCTGGGCGCTGTTAGGGGTTCCCACGTGGGAAGCACGTGAGGCGCTAATTTCTTTTCTTTTTTGGAGATTGAATCTCATTAATGATCACCAAAATCCTTATTTTGAAGATCCGGGATCAGGTTTTCTTTTAGAACTAAGTTCTAATGTTTTTTCTTTTATAAGAACTAAGTTTCTTTTAGGATTAAACCCTATTTTCAGAGGAATTAAATTCCCATAGGATAGATTCTTTTCCTTTTTCTTTCTTTTTAACCTAGTTCTTTTCTAAATCTTTGATTCTCAAGAACAAGATCTTCCCGATAAGAATTAAATTCTCAACTTGTGAGAGACTTGTCTTGTGGATCTCTGATAAGAACTAAGTTCTTGAAAAAGGTTAAACCCTTAGATATGTTAGGTAAAGGAGATATTTTGATCTCGATATTTTTTTCTTTACCTAAGATTTAAGATTTGAGAGGAGGAAATTCTTCTTCTTTATTGAGAATTAAATTCTCTTGTTGTTTTTAAAGTTTTCTATATTTTTCAGGATCTTATGGGGGGTTCCCTCTCTATTGTCTGTCCTTCTGAGACTTGAAGTCTCGGGTCCTTTATATAACAGAGGCAAATTGTTAATTAGTTTGAGAAAATTTCTCATTGAGAGATTCCAATTGATTTAATTGGTCTCAAAATTGTTCAGAGGATTTTATCCACCGTTGGATGTTTGATCCAATAATTTTTGTTTCACAAAATATATTTTCTTGTTTTTAAAAAGATTAGAGAAATATTTTCCCATGTATAGAATTTTATTCTGTCAAACGGTGATTTTTAATCACTATTGGATCTTTAATCCAAGGGCTCTCTGTTTTATACAGAGCAATTTTTCTTTGTTTAGAAAAATTGGGGAAATATATTCCCAAAAATAGAATTTAATTCTATCATTGGATTTTTGATCCAACCGAGAATATTTTTCTCACTTGGAAAGATTTGGGAGATATTTTCTCCTGATCGAATTTAATTCTATTGTCTGATAATTTATCATCACATTGGATCTTTTGATCCAACGGCTCTGTTTAACAAAGAGTATCCCAATTTTTAGAGAAATATTCTCATGTAGAATTTAATTCTACTTGATTTTAACTTGGGCGTCGGCGCTCACGTATTGTGCACGTAGGCGTCACTTAAGAATTTAATACTTATATATGATAGGCGCTCATGTGCTTTGCACGTTGGCGCCCACATGAGCTTCACGTGCGGCGCCACTATAGGATTTGATCCTAAGGGGTTAGTGCTGGCGCTGACACCCTTGTGGGCAGCACGTGAGGCGCTGCCTCATTAAAATTTAATAGAGCTTAGCTCTTTTTTATTATGTTTAAATATTAGGGAACAGATGCCCCCTACCCTTGTTCTTATGTGGCTCACACGTGAATGTAATGGTGTCACTTTTACCACCGTAGGATCTTCTAGGAAGTTGAACCACCCTTCCTATGTCCTATAAATAGGGCCTTGGCCCTTGAGATGATTACTTTCTCATTATCTTCCTTCTTGGATTTTTCTCTCTTGAGAATTTAATTCTCATTTCGGAGTTTAGATCTCTGCTCACAAAACTCTTTCTGATCAGCGTTAAACTCTGCCAAAAATTTTGGTAAGGATTATGAACAGAGCTTAGCTCTTAAAAGAATTTTTATTTTGTTTTGGATTTTTAATCCATTAACAGAGCTTGGCTCTTTTCTTAAACTGGTCTCTTAGAAATCTTAAAAAACATTTTTTGAGTAGATCGTAGGTCTTGAATCGATAGGCATCCTCGAGAATCGCTAGTTCTCTTCTTAGGGTTTTACCCTATCATTAATTCTAATCTTTGAGAGTTTTTGGAATTTAATTCCATTGTGTTTCCCATCTGTTTTCCATCATATGGATTTCTGGGATTTAAACCCATTATTATAGGAATTTAATTCCATCTTGTCTTGCAGAGCTTAGCTTTGAATTTTTTGAAACTTTTGGGAATTTGATTCCCTTTCATGTTTTTGAATATACCCTCTTTATAGATTTGAATCTGTTGTTATTTTTAACAGAACCCACTTTTCGCGAATAATAGGAGTTTTTAACTCCACTGTTTAATGGGACTATTCATTTAATGAGAATCCTTTTGGATTCTCACAATGGGTGCATATCTCATCATTAATGAGTCATTACCTTGATTTTGTGGGGCCCACTGATTTTCTTTTAAACTGTAGTGATTTTAGTATTTTAATCGCTAACTCTCCACTGGTTTTTCTTTTCAGGTACCATGGCAGGTCGTCTGTATGATCTTGAAGAGATTGTCTCTTATGAGGAGATTCGCATCCAAGGCCGCTGTCAAGGCCAAAAGTTTACTGACGCCTAATGCGACGCGGTGATGCATCGTTTCGATGATTACAATGGTCGATTGCTTCCCTGCCGTTCTGCCCTTTTGAAGATCGTCGTTGGGTCGATCCGGGAAGCTATACACGAGCGCCTTAAGGTGATGCCGCATCAAGCGCTCGATAATGCTGAGGATAAGGTACATTCAGTGTACCTGATAGGGTTGATCTCAATGAAACGGAGAGATAATCTCGTCACCATCTTGCACCGTGTCTTTCAGCAGAAAGCAATAGTATCAGCATATCAGAGGGTAGAGGATATCAGTGGTGACCCTGACGCTTACATCCGAGAGAAGATGCACAAAAAGATGGTTGATGAGGCTGAACGTGCATTGCTCAAACTTACTTTTGAGTTTGAGAATCCATGTCCGGAGTTCAGTGTCTTGCCATTGTAGACATTTTGATGATGTTTTTTTTGCATCATCATCCCCATTACTGATGTATAAATTTCTTTTGAAGTATGAACGACAAAGTCCCTCTCCCTTTTTTTATTCCAACGCTCACATATACTTCACGTGAGGTGTTTTTATATAAAAGAACTAGCGCCGACACTCATATGTCATGCACGTGAGGCGCTGCTATAGGACTTAACCTTGGTATAGTTTGAGGAGAAGTGGCCAGCCTTTCGAAAACTAATTATCTAATAAGGGAAGCACCTTTAACGGTTTCGCTTGTAGCAAGATTAGGGAAGGCTAGCCGTTTTGGGGTAGCCCCTTCAGGTATCACGAGCTTCTTTACGGGCCCGTTTGCGCTTTTGCTTAGCCTGTTGAAGACCGAGATGCCAAATTTGGACGGCTCGTTGAGAGGGGCCGTTGTGGTTACCAGTTGATCGAAAACCCGATCTTTTAGGAGCTTCTTCTTGCGGCGCCGAGGCACCGAAACTCACAAGTGGGAGTATGGTCCCAAAGAACAATCCAGTAGTGGCTTGTGTGACTTGCTTCACTGGCATTGAGATAATAGCGGCCGCATTGGGCCCATAGATAACTCCTCCGGTTGAGGTAGTGTGGGAGTTGCTGTTGCATGCAGTGCATTGAGAAGCCATTGATTTTCTGCACAGGAGCAAGACACCAAGTTTTAGTACCTCGAATCCAAGGGCAACTATAGCGAACCACGATTTTGTTCGCGAAACATGACACACGAAGTGTGGAGTGGAAAGAGGAAAAGGTCCCACCGGGCGTGCCAGAATCTGTTTACCGCCGAAAACATAGACGAACTGGGATAAATTGTCTTGCCTGAATTTGGGGGCAGATGCTATTTGGACTTCTCCATCCACCTCTCCGAAAATACCAAGTTGATTTATGGCACCATATATCGGAGGTTTGGACAGATGCGATCGTTGTAGCAGATTATATCAGATTCCCCCTTGTTTATGAGGGGTTTTTAATTGTGGGGACGTTCTTCCCAGCAGGCGCAAGCCCCTGTAGTTAATTACGTTATCGTGTTGTGATAACCACTTTCTCTTACTCCAGCAGTTCATTTCATGTCGTGTGTATTTTTTTTTTGTTTATTTTGGTTGCCCGTGGATTGTATACGAAGATTAGTTTATGTTGTCGCCTGTAGGGAGCGGATTAGTTCAAATCCGTATATTTTAGATTTGGGTTTGGGTTTTAAACTTAGGTTATATATTCCTCTAGTTCAAAAAGGTTTAGTTATAGTTAATGACCGTTAATCTAGTTTGAGATTAAGATCAACTTAAGTATATGAGTATTTGGGCTTAATTTATTTTTAACTAAGGATATGATAGCCATATTTGAGACTAAGATCAACTTAGCAATATTTTAAGGATCATTAAATTTTAAATGAGATCCAAACAACAGAGCATTTGGGCTCAGCTGCAAGAAAACTTTTCAGAGAGACTTAGCCAATTTGGGTTTAGTCTACTCAGTCTCTCTTTCTTTTTGTTCAAAAGTGCTAAGCACTTATTTGGGCTCTGTTTGTTCAGCCCCCCTTTCTTATACAAAAGTGCTAAGCACTTGTTTGAAGCTCTGGCACTCACATAAGTGTCATGTGAAGTATTCAGTTATGGGCGCTGCCTAATCAGTGTTAAGCGCTCAATCATTTTGGCTGAATATATATATATATATATATATAGTGCTAAGAACTTTTTATATGGCGTCCACGTGAGGAGCACAAGTGACACTATATCATTTATTTTGTCGAGCGACCACATGTGTTTCACGTGAGACGCCGGGCGCTGCCCAATCAATGTGAAGCTCTCAGCCGTTTTGGCTACGTATGAAGCGCTAAACACTTTTTATATGGCGTCCACATAAGAAGCATGTGCGGCGCTATATTATTTATTTTGTCGAGCGCCCACGTGTGTTTCACGTGAGGCGCCGGGCGCTGCCCAATCAGTGTTAAGCACTCAGGCATTTTGGCTGCGCATGAAGTGCTAAGCACTTTGCTCAGTGCTCACGTGTGTTTCACATGAGACGCTGGCCCTCTGTTTTGGGCACTCGCATGTTTTTCACATGAGGCGCTGGGTGTTGTTGGGGCGTCCATGTAGGAAGCACATGAAGTGCTAATTCCTTTTCTTTTTTGGAGATTGAATATCATTAATGATCATCAAAATCTTTATTTTGAAGATCTGGGATCAGGATTTCTTTCAGAACTAAGTTCTTATGTTTTTTCTTTTATAAGAACTAAGTTTCTTTTAGGGTTAAACCCTATTTTCAGAGGAATTAAATTCCCATAGGATAGATTCTTTTCCTTTTTCTTTCTTTTTAACCTAGTTCTTTTCTGAATCTTTGATTTTCAAGAACAAGATCTTCCCGATGAGAATTAAATTCTCAACTTGTGGGAGACATGTCTTGTGGATCTCTGATCCAAAGAAAAAACTAAGTTCTTGAAAAGGGTTAAATCCATAGATACGTTAGGTAAATGAGATGTTTTGATCTCGATGTTTTTTCCTTTACCTAGGGTTTGAGAGGAAGAAAGTCTTCTTCTTTATTGAGAATTAATTTCTCTTGTTGTTTTTAAAGCTTTCTGTATTTTTCAGGAGCTTATGGGGGGTTCCATCTCTATCTGTCTGTCCTTCTAAGATTTGAAGTCTCGGGTCCTTTATATAATAGAGGCAAGTTGTTAATTAGTTTGAGAAAATCACTCATTGAGAGATTCTATTGATTTAATTGGTCCCAAAATTGTTCAGAGGATTTTATCCACCGTTGGATATTTGATTCAGTGATTTTTGTTTCACAGAATATATTTTCTTGTTTTTAACAAGATTAGGGAAATACTTTCCTATGTACAGAATTTTATTCTGTCAAACGGTGATTTTTAATCACCATTGGATCTTTAATCTAAGAGCTCTCTGTTTTACAGAGAGCACTCTTTCTTTGTTTAGAAAGATTGGGGAAATATATTCCCAAAAATAGAATTTAATTCTATCATTGGATTTTTTATCCAACCGAGAATATTTTTCTCACTTGGAAAGATTTGGGAGATATTTTCTCCTGATAAAATTTAATTCTATTGTTTGATGATTTATTATCACCATTGGATCTTTGATCCAACGGCTCTGTTTAACAGAGAGTGTCCAATTTTTTTGGGGAAATATGCTCATATAGAATTTAATTCTACTTGATTTAACTTGGGCGACGACGCTTACGTATTGTGCACGTGGGCGCCACTTAAGAATTTAATTCTTATATATGATAGGCACTCCTGTGCTTTGCACATTGGCACCCACGTGAGCTTCACGTGCGGGGTCACCATAGGATTTGATCCTAAGGGGTTAATGCTGGCGCTGACGCCTTTGTGGGGAGCATGTGAGGTGCTGCCTCATTAAAATTTAACAGAGCTTAGCCATTTTTTATTATGTTTAAATATTAAGGGAACAATCTCTCCAAACAGAGGAGTGATACGTTTTGGCAAGAGGGGAAAACTTGGTTCAAGCTACATAGGACCGTTCGACATACTTGAACGAGTTGGAGAAGTGGCATACCGTTTAGCATCACCACCCTCATTAGAAAGAATGCACAACGTGTTCCACATATCCCAACTACGACGATATGTGAGCGACCCTAGCCATATACTTGATCACTCAGAGCTCACGGTACAGACTAATCTAACTTGCGAGCAGTAACCAGTTGAGATTCTGGACCGAAAGGTGAAGACATTACGGAACAAGGAGGTGAATTTGGTCCGAGTGATGTGGAGAAAGGATGCGTCGGGAGAATCAACTTGGGAAAGAGAAGAGGATATGTGTGCATGATACCTTACCTTTTTGAAAATTAGTCTCTTTGTAAATTTTGAGGACGAAATTTTTATAAGGAGGGTAGAATGTAACGACTCTAAAATCCCTGAACAAAATTATTTGTTTATTGTATAGAAAAAGGGTATTTCAGCATGTTGTGGAGTTATAAGTTAAATTTGTTTAACAAAATCAAGAACAAGCTTGTAGCTCACTGGTTAAGCATCTACACTGCTGTGACATAACCTGTGTTCGATTCTCATCAGTCCCAATTATTTTTAAGATTTTTTCTTTTTAATTTTTCAGAAGGCCAAGAATTGCACGTGAAATTCACGGAGAATCGAAAAGTTTCAGAAAAATCAAACAGGCACAATGAGGAGTAAACACTGATTAAAATACGTAGCACGAATCTCGAGACGATTGACCCAAATCCGACCGCCCATTTCTCCTTTCTGGCCACCGCTGACGGTCCGGAGGTCTCCAAATTGCTCTGTGCTTTGCGCGCGCACCCCTTCGACTCCCCTCTATTCCCCCACACTGTTTGATTTCCCTGCAATTAAACAGAGACTATTTAATTCACCATTTAACATCAATTTTAATTCTTTTAATTCAATTTTTAATTTCCAAACCCTAATTTCCAAACCCTAAATACCACCACATCCACTAGCTCTCCCCCATTCTGAAATTTCAATAAAAAATTCTCTCAAATTCTCTAAGTACCAAATGGAGTTAAGCAACCAAGTGGAGAGGCAAGCCAATCTCGAGGACCGGAGCATCTCCGACGAGACCACGACCCTCGAAGGCTTCCTTCTCCCTTGTTAATAATCTAAACCCGTAAGTCCCTTCATTTCTCTCTCTCTTCACTTCAATATAATCTTTAAAACATATCGACAAAAGTGGAGTTAGCATATAACCTTTATCTTTAAAACAATTTTTGTCACTTTTTCAGGTTTAAAAGTTCATACCAATTCCCTGATATCACTTCAAAGTAATATTCACATCAAATGGCTTTTTATGTAACCAAAATTTCATATCAAATAATCATATAGCGAACTTTTTCATAAAAGTACCATGAACTTTAATATAATCGTATTTTCAATAACTAGAGTATATACATTTAGATCATTAACGGGGTAACGACATACCCCACACGCACACTATGAAACATGGTTTCATAGCACTATATTCTAAATATATGGTTGGTTCAAAGAATAGGTTTTATATTAAAATACCATAGTTTTACAAAAAGGTTTCTTTTAATCGATATTTTTGAAATTCTTGACAATTGCGTCTCTACAACCCTTGTTAGGAGACCCGCTAATGGATGGTGCGGATTATCGCACATTCTTGGGATAGTAGAGCGAGATGCAGAATTATTCACGGAGTATTCGGTCTCGAAAGAAAATAAAAATACGTTTTTTTTTATAAATACGACTTTTCTAAACAAAACGAACTTTGAAAATTTATATAAAACTACCAATCCGTATTTTCAATAAAAACTTGTGAAAAAATATTTTTAAATGAAGATTGAAATTTTAATAAAATACCACCAAGTTTACAAAAGATGTATTTTTAATTAAAATACCATAAACTTTCAAAAAATAGGTTTTATCACTAAAATACCACAACAATTAAAATATATGTTCATGAAAACCCTAACTATTATAAATCACTCGCGAGGTTTATTTTTAAACAATATCAAAGTATTTTTCAAAAAAAACCCTCGAGAAATGCAAATAATATAAATACAAAGTAAACAACAATAATAAATATTTAAGAACTCTAGATTAATCTAGGTTTAAGCGATATCAATTCTCTTGAGCCCCGGGGAGCTGGAGAAGGTGGGTACTTGCCTATTCAGGTTAGACAACTTAACGGAATTATCAATGGCAATTGTCTTGGAAAAAGACACAAATCCTGCCGTTCATGTGCAGCAGTTGCAGATTTCTCCTGAACTTAAGATTTCAACAGTTAATCCATTCACCAGAAACATCTATAACTCGAATCCAAAATTGAATCTAAATTCGAGCTCGAACCCTAACTCACCCAACTCGAACTTAAACTTGAACGTGAACTCAAACTCAATCTACTCGAACTAAATTGACTCGATCCAAGATTGCAATTGACATGACTCGCACCTTACTCGACTCACTCGACTTCATTATTCACCTTTTGCAAACTATGGTTTCGATCAAGTCTTATTATAATCAACCAATCAAATCAACTAAGGCTATCTTACAATTATAATAGATATTCTACTCGGGGTGCTCGGGATAGTTTCTTGTGTGAATCCAACGGAGCTTCAGGAGTCCCGTATTAATCTCTTCTTATTTTACTCGAATATCAGTCGGATCGACTCCTCCACAGCCTAGAGTCTCGATACTAACACGTGAAATGGGCCCGTGTTTTCTTGCTCCTAGAACCCCACTCTTGAGCTCGTGAATACTTCTACGGCCGCATTGACATTCACACTTGGAACTTAACGTTAACATAGTGACCATATAGAGACCTGTTGTACATATTTACCCATGAACATTTACTTTTACTTGTCGTATATATATTATATACCTGTTTTTTTACTCTTACTTTATCCTTAGGACTTACCGAGCGTTAGTTCGTTAACGGGCATTTCACCCACCCTTGTTTTCTTGGAATGTTCATCAGATACGGTCGAGACGGAGGAAGTGGAGGCCACCGAGGAGGACTACAACCGGATTGCTATTCAGGATTGGATTAGCTTTAGTTGTTGTTCAGCTTATGTATGCCACATGTTTAGGCATTTTCTTTTATTGTATTTACTTTCCAGCTGAAACTCATGTACTTGTAAATATTTGAAGTTGAATATAAATAATGATGTTTGTTGAAAATTTTACATACTCCATTTATTGTTTCAATACGTTTAGTATATTTATTTAGGGAATGACCTTCTCTGGATAAATATACTGCTGGTTTGCCACATCATCGTTTCCGTCTACTGGGAAGCGGGGCGTGACAATGGTTCTCCCACAGACCCTTGAAGTCTAACATGTACGCTCTCAACACGTCTTCAAGTGTTTGGATCATCCTCTCGAATTATCCATCAGTCTATGGATGATATGTCGTACTAAACTTCAATCGAGTTCCCAAGCTCTCCTGCAAACTTCTCCAGAAATGCGATAGAAATTGCATGTCACGATCTGATATAATACTAGCCGGTACTCCATGCAATCTTACAATCTCCTACATGTATCTTTCTATTAAAGCCTCCATCAACTGACCAACATGAAACGGTATAAAGTGAGCTGCATTGGTCAGACGATCAACAATAACCCATACTACGTTGTTCCCCTTTGGGCTTCGCGGTAAAGCTGACATGAAGTCCATGATAATATGCTCCCACTTCCACTGGGGAATCGGAAATGGTTGCAACAAACCAGCAACCCTTTGATATTCAACCTTCACTTGCTGACACACCAAGTATCTCGACACAAAACGAGCGATCTCTCGCTTCATGCCTTCCCACCAGAAATGTTGTCGCATATCTCTATGCATCTTCGTACCTTCCGAATGTACCAAATACGCTGAGCTGTAGGCTTCCTTCATCACTTCCTCACGAATATCTCCTTTAGGCACACAGAAGCGACTTCTGTACCTCAAGGATGCATCTTCATGAATCAACAAACCTGTTCAAAGACCCGCCTTTACTTGCCATCGAAACATCTGCAATCTAGGGTCTTGCAACTGTCCGGTTTTGATGTGATCTATTAATGACGACTGCACCTGTAGTTGCATCAACTGTTCCGAAGAATCGGGTAACACGGGCTCCAACTCGAATCTCTGAAAATCCGCTATGATCTTCTTCTGCGAAGTCAACATCTTTATTGCTGGCAACCGACTCAAGGCATCCGACACTACATTTACTTTTCCCGGATGGTACTTCAAATCTAGATCGTAGTCAGCCATCAGCTCTAACCACCTTCGTTGCCTCATGTTAAGCTTTTTCTGTGTGAATACGTACTTTAGGCTTTTATGATCGGTGCATATTTCGACTTTCTCTCCTAACAAGTAGTGTCTCCAAATCTTCAACGCAAATATAACTACTGCTAGCTCCAAATCATGGGTTGGGTAGTTCTTCTCGTGAGTCTTTAAATGTCTCGATGTATAGGCTATCACTCGTCCATGCTACATCAATACACAGCCTAAACCTTTCACCGATGCGTCGATGTGAATTACTAAACCTCCGGAACCATCAGGCACAGTTAGAATCGGAGCGGTTGTCAACCTTTGCTTCAACGCCTCAAAAGCTTACATACACTTCTCGGACCAAACAAATGACACCCATTTTCGCGTTAACTTAGTCAATGGTCATGCTATCTGAGCGAAGTTCTCCATAAACCTTCGATAATAACTAGCAAGCCCAAAAAAACTTCGAACCTCTGCCGCGGTTTTTGGAATCGGCTAATCACGCACTGCCATAATCTTTTCCGGATCAACTACGATTCCACCTCCAAATATGACATAAGCCAAGAACTTCACTTCGTCAAGCCAAAATTCGCACTTGCTTAATTTAGCATACAACTTCTCCTGCCTCAAGGTTTGCAGTGCAATTCTCAAGCGGTTTTCATGCTCCTCCTTGTTTTTCGAATAAACCAGAATATCATCGATGAACACTACCACGAACCAATCTATTTATGGTAAAAAGATTTCGTTCATCAAGTCCATAAATATCTTCGGTGCATTCGTAACCCCAAATGGCATAGCTAGGTACTTGTAATGTTCATATCGAGTTCGAAATGCCGTCATGCAAATATCCTCTAACTTCATCCGAACTTGATGATAAATCGATCGCAAATCCAATTTCGAGAATACTCTCGCGCCACTGAGTTGATCAAATAATTCGCTAATACGCGGAATAGGATACTTTTTCTTGATGGTCACCCGATTTAGCTCTCGGTAATCGATGCACATTCGCCGTATGCTATCTTTCTTCTTGACCAAAAGAACTGGAGCTCCCCAAGGTGTAATACCCAGTTCTTTTGCGCATCAATATCCGTATTTTTATAAAGTGCTACTTACCAATTTAATTATTATATTTATAGTTATTTTATTTTATTTTTTTAAAAATCCTAACTCCCTTTCCAACTTCTTTTATTCTATTCCCGGCCCATCTCCCATTCACTCCCAATTTCTTTTATATTCTTCCCCCAGCCCAGCCCGCTCTCTATTTCCCATTTTAAATTTAATTTCCGGCCCGGCCCGGCCCGGCCCATCCCTCTCTCCCTTTCCATTTTATTTTTATTTCTTTTCCCCGGCCCACTCCCTTTCCCTTCCTCTGCCAAATGAAAATCAAAGCCCTAAACAAATAATTAAATTAATCCTAATTTTTCCCCAAACCCCACCCCGTTACTTCCTTAGCCCAAATTAAAACTAAAACTAAATAATTTTCCCTATTAACCCTAGCCGGACCAGCCCGTTTCCCCAAGCCAGCCCATAACCCCACAAACACCAAACCCGACCCGCCTCACTCCCCTCCTTCTTCCCCACGTTACATTTCCCGCTCGATTTTTCTCCTTCACACCCACATCCCCGAGCCTCCCCCTCACGCCCACGTCGCCCGCGCCGTTGCCCCACGTCCCCGCGACCCCGATCACGACCGCGCGCCCCTCAAACATCTCCTCGTCTCAAACTCCTCGCTCCCCTCACTCTCCAACTCCTCCTCTTCTCTCTCTCTCTCTACAGAAAACCCAACTTCAAACCCACTACACTCGCCGCCGCCGACGACGTCTACAATCTCTCGTCCTTCCTCCCTCGCTCTCTTCTCTCCATCAACAGAGCCCCCCCCCCACTACTCCGCTCTCTTCAACCGCCGAACTCATAACCCACCGCCGACCCTTGACTCCCCTCGGCCACCACCTGCCACCCATCACTGTCGCCTTCCATCAACCCCACCGACGAGCCTTCTGCAATCCTCACTACCCCCAACCAGAACAGCGACACCACCGAGCTCCTCCATCAAGCAACTGAGCACCTTCCCCTCTCAACCCAACTCCAACACTCAACCACCGACGACCACCACTACCACCTTGTCGCCGACCTCCAACTCTGGCCCCCTCAGAGCACCGCAACCCTGCACCTCTCCGCTGCCTCTGAGCTCCACTCATCGAGCCCCTGCACCAGCTCCGAGCTCCAACCAAGACCCACCTCCTCGATGCCCCTTCTCCGAGCCTCGCCCCACGCCGGCGATCCCCTCAGTCACCGCCGTGCACCTCGCCGTCTCCTCCTCTTCCGGCCACCGCCACAGCCCAGCGACCCTGCATCCACCACCTCCAGCCGCCGCGGTCGAGCCCCGGCATTTCGTCGAACACCTACATTGATCACCGTTGCCGCCATTCGGGTCACCGACGTCGTCATCAAACTGTGGCCCCGATCCCCTGAAGCCGTTATTGTCAGCAACACACCGTCCATCGCAACGCCGTACACATCCGTCGCTACCGTGATGTACCGTGCGTGTGACGGACCCACTCCCATGTCGCGCCCGCGCCCAGTCTCCGTGTCACCGCAGACCCACTCACGTGTCGCGTCCCGTGCTCTGTTGCTGTGCCGCGCCTATGTCGTGTCGTGCCCACCTCTGGACCAGGTCCCGTGCCGCACCGTGCCTGCCTCCGTGTCATCACCAGGCCCAGCATTGCGTCGCGCCCGCATCATCACCAGGCCCAGTTCCGTGTCACGCCGTGCCACGCACCGAGCTAGGACCATGCCCACTGCCGTATCACGCCCGCGTCGCCACCGCGTCCAGTACCGGGTCACCGCGCACCGCGCACCATATCCAGCGTCGCGCTGTCCCGTGTGTCGGGACAAACCCTGCAGCGGCGTCGCTTCCATATCAAGCGACCGAGGCAAGTACCCTACTTGCTATATGGTAGTTATTACTGTTACATTTCTAAAACCTATTAATTCCGTGCTTAAAACTCGTGAAAACGTATGACACAAGTGCTTGATGCAAAACCCGAACGAAAACCTTACTTTAAACTGACGGGACTTGTTTGTATACGCTGGCCCGTGTGGCAGTGGACATTGTGGTGAAATCTTACTGGAAATTATAATCGTTACTGGCTTGAACGATCACCCCCAATTACACCCATTAAAACTGAATATTTCCCGCATCTGATACTTGTTAAAATCACAATTAATTGTGTATACATTGAAATGATGCTTGCGATAGCTCGTAACGAAGCTAACTGTTTAACCTACTGTAATATACTGCTGATCACTGAATTTTAATACACTATGATAGAGATAACTGTGGTGGATTACGATTCTGGACTGCAGTTCAGAATGAAAATCCAGGTTAACCCCTGTTGCTATACCGCTGTATGTCAATTGTTCAGATAAGAGAATGCGCGGAACCCTATATCGTTGCGTAGGGAATTGGATTAGCTTTATCACTCCACTGGTCTTACCGGTTTCCTCAACCATTTGATATGTTTAGTTCTTTTTACAATGTCGACACGTCTTGATGAATTCTGCATAAGCATATTTTACACCTCAAACATAATCTGTCCATAACTCCCTATCGGCATAGTATATTACTGATCCGCCAATTGCGGTGGAAACCTAACTGATAACCCTAAGTATTGTTCAACTATAGCGTCGCCTAATTACGATCCCAACTGGGATTAAAATGCGTTACGAAACGGACTTACGATTCTGAAACCGGGTTTCCAGCAGTGAACGCTTAAAATGAAATGGCCATATCTAGTGATCCTGAAACCCGATTGACGTGAATCTAAATTTTCTGGACAGATAATCAAGCATACTACTTATCCCCTGTTCATTGTTTCGCAAAATTGTGCATGTATGATTTATGAAAAACTATGCAAGTGGTAGGACATCGTTTGATGACATCTTAATCATGCCCTAAATACTGTTTTCTTATCACATTATATATATGTCATTGCATTGGTAACCTAGTGATCATGTGCATTACCCAGTGTTAAGTATTAGTGGTGATTGTGGCAAGTACATTAGTGTTTGAGCATGAATGGATAAGTGAATGTGACACGTACTTGTACACAATCAGTGGACCCTATTGATTTATTGCATTGTCGACGTCTGTGGGACGTGTATAAGTGTGACTATAATTGGTATGGGACAATTATGGAAGCACTTGTATGGGTGTCACAGGTAAGGCACCAAACACTGTCCATTTATCTTGGGTATCAGTCGGGACATGCTTGATGGAGATCCTGTCTCCAGTTCTCGCGCAGACTCGTCATAGACCGACCGGCATTTGAGTTTATGGTTGGCGTTTGATATAGACCACAGGGTGTGGGGTAGTTTGAGTGTGAGTTCAACAGAATCTCGGGAGTCCCATGCCGACACATATGGAGATATATGGAGATATATAGGGATATCACTGATTATTAGCGAGCGACTCGGGCCCATGTTCCCTTGTCCTTGGGTCCTACCCTTGGGTGGGGGATACTCACGAGTGGTTGACTCTCACACTTAGACTGACGATAGCCTTAGAGACCTGTACAGTGAGACTTAGAGACTGATAGGGATAGTGACATTGACATGCATTGCTTACTATTGCAACATCCCTGCCACGCTGTTTACTGCTTTACTGTTTGCCTGCTCTATTAGATACCTGCATTGGATACTTCCTGTTCACGTCTTTACTCTTTCGATTACCGTTATATATTCATTATTATTACACGAGTTACTATTCGTACCCATATATACATTGCTATCGTGTCGCTCTGACGACCTGAGTATGCATGCTCAGAGTGAGAAGTGGATCTAGCTTGGACCAGGACCAGACGGACATCGCGGACATCTTGATCATCTACCCAGAGCTATACTCTCTTGATCTCCATCTGGTTAGTTCTTTTGTATTTGTTTTGATTTAGTTACTGCATTTCTCATTACCTGTGCATTGATTACTGATTACCACGTAAAGCTAGAAGCCGAAGTGTGATTATGGAGAGATATTTCCTCGACCGTAGGAGCATGGCTGGACTTGTCAACCCCTCGCATTCCGTATTTTGGGAAGCGGGGCGTGACACAAGGCGAACCACCGCTGCGAATCCAACCCTTCACTGGTAATTCCGAGACTTATTTATTCACTTCTTCTAGTTCCACCGGTGCCGTAGGATAATAAGCCTTCGAAATTGGTGCTGCTCTAAGAATAAGGTCAATTGTAAACTCCACATCTCGCTTTGGTAGTAAATCCGAGATATTCTCAAACACATCCATGAATTCTCAAACTACTACCGGTGCTTCCTCCTTATTTGCCTCTATTGCTGATAACATGGCATTTGTCGGCTTAGTCCTAAACTCGACTGGCCCGACCGATTTACTTCCTCCCAAGAATTCAAACTTCGGATGGCTAGGAATTTGAAAAATCACTTTCTTTGCCCTGCAATCTATGTGAGCGTGAAAGGTGCCAAGAAAATCAATTCCTAACACAACGTCATAACAGTCGGTGTCGATCACCAAGAAATCCGCAAACAACTCCCGACCGCAAATAAAAACAAAACACTCCTTGCATTCCCTACTAAATATAATCCTCCAATTCCTAGTGTGTATATTCCAACTACTAGATAAGGCCGTGTGTAGGATAGAGTGTGCACCAATAAATTTGGATGACATAAAACAATGGTGTCACGCCCCGCTTCCCAGAGTACGCTAAATTGGGCACGTGACATAGCCAACCATGCTACCTGTAGGTAGGAAGTATCCATCCACAGTCACATTACGGCTGTAGAGATACCAAGAACAAAATATAACTATCTAAAACATGTCCATAAGCCAAGATAACATGAGTCAAGAATAATAAAAGTGCGGAAGCAAAAGATCCAATACAAATAACTGGAATGTATGTCCCATAATGCGGGCTCACATCAGGAATAAAATACAGGAAGTAAAGAACTAACTACTACCGACACCTCACAGCTCAGCCTGCTGGCTGAAGTACTCCTGCTCGGATTGCAGCAACGGTACAAAATCTAGGCCATGCAAAACCCAGATGTCAGCGCGTCATGTCATCAAGTAATAAAGGGTAACAGGGTAACAAGCAATGCAAATATAATCATGAGTTATAAAGCATGTGTAACAGTGATATAAATCAGGGCAGTGAAGGGTAGTGTGCAGTGAGTAAACTAAACTGGTCTATTGGGTTATCTATTCTAAAGTCTTTGAAATCAATTTGATGAATCATCGATGTAACTCAATAGTATCCCGTGCATACCCGGGACCACGGTCAAGATTCTCGGGCTGAATCTGAGACATGCCGCTAGGCACTAAAACATGAAATATGTACAGATGAATGATGTCAGCAGCATCATCCCAAGGCTGGCATAGCCTCTAAAACTGATCAGTAAAGGTAGTACACTGTCGAGTTACAAGTCAGGTTTCATCATTGATTTCCCCATACCCCCAAGTTGTGTATGTCAAGTCAGATATTCAGTAATCAAGAACTAATGCCAACACAGGATCAGGTAAGAGCAGGTTTGTCTGGACAGACAACAGGAACGGTCCGTAAGGACTACATATCAGGTTTGTTGGCATTAGACACAAGATCAGGTAACGGGTCGATCATGGTACAACAGGTCAAGTCAAGTAGTGTACGGTACCATGTCAGGTCAATCGATATGTGTGTAGCAAGTCAGGCCAGGGTGTAAAGGATAACATGTGGGTGCTCATAACAGCTAGCATAATCATGGTTATAAGTAATCAAGCATGGTTATCAACAACATAATCTAAGCACTGAATTAAGCAATAAAGCAGATTCAATTAATTAGCAGTACAGTTAACAGTTGTGGTTCAGAGACGGTTTCAACATTATATGAATACAGGGTGACATTCATGGCCGTTAAATCATGTTAACCAATATTAAGAATTTCCAGGGATGCAATAATCTATAAATAGGTTCACTGGATGAAGTCACAGCTAAAACTGGTTTAAATGCTCACAAGTGTCCGATGGATTAAACTATAGAAAGATATCATAGGCTATGTCAAAGATGTGATTAAACATATGATTGTGGTTATGAGATTTAACATTTAAATGTGATCATGTATACAATGGTTACCTTTCAAGTTCTAGATCTAAAATAATATAACCGATGCACACGGAACATCGAAATGATATAAAACGATGCATGGGGTACTATATTTAAGCTACAGGTATTAGAATATGTATACAATGATTTAAATAGCATGTAGCAAGATTAACTTGCCTCGACGGGTCGCGAAACGGAAAACGGAACGTTACGCGTCGGCGGGAAAAATCGCGACGCGCGCACGGTTCACAGAAAAAACCCAAACGACGAACAGTGGGGTCACACGGGTCGGGGGTCCACACTGGGGCGTCGGGAAATATCGTCGGCATCGCCGGATTCCGGCGAACAGACAACAGTGAACAATAAAGATACAAGCATGCATGAAATAAAGGAGATAAGAAGATTAAGAAGAAAGAAGAGAAGGAGGATTGAGGAGAGAAGGCTTACATCATTCTACAGAGGGGTCGTGAAGATCGACGACGTCGACGGAGCTCCGGTGCACGAACTGTAGAGGACCCGGCAATCAACAGAAAAATTCTGTTAAGAAATGAAAAAGAAAGAAGAAGGAAAGAAGGAAGAAGAGGGATAGGTAAAGCTTACTGGGGGTTGTACGAAGGCCGGGTATGTACGGGATACTACCGAGTGTACACTTTCCTGTTTTGTGCCTAGCGGCATGTCTCGGCTGCAGCCGAGAATATTGTGGCCGTGGTCCCGAGTATGTACGGGATACTATTGAGTTACATCGACGATTCATCAATCGATTTCGAAGACTTTAGAGTAGAAACCTGATAGAACAGTTTAGTTACCCACTGCACATTACCCTGCACTGTTATTTCATAATATTGCTTTATTCATGTTTATCCCTGCATTGCTTATTACCATGTTCATATTATATACTTGGTTGACATGACGCGCTGACGTCTGGGTTTTGCATGACCCAGATTCTTTACCACTGTCGCCGACCGAGCAGGAGTACTTCAGCCAGCAGGCTGATTTGAGTTCTATAGTGGTTAGTTCGTTTATTGCATTTTATTTCCAGGCGTGATCCCGCATTATGGGATGTACCTTTCTATTATTGTATTGGATCATTTGCTTCCGCACTTATTGTTTATTGACTCTCGTTATTATGGATTTGGACATGTGCTAGATTAGTTTATTTATCTTGTTCTTGATATCTCTACAACCGTAATGTGACTGTGGATGGATACTTCCTACCCACAGGTAGCATGGTTGGCTATGTCACGTGCCCAATCTTGCGTACTCTGGGAAGCGGGGCGTGACATGGTTCTTTTGTATCAGAGCCATAGGTTAGTTGGGTTGATTCTTTGTAGTTGGGTATTGTACCTAATACACGAATCAGAATACCCGTGTTTAGGAAACATGTCCTGCCACCTTGACCGTTTTACCATTTTTGAATCACATTCTTCCGGATTATATATTTTACGACGTGCAAACTTACTTTGCATGACGACTCGGAAACCTGATTTCTTGTTATCCCTAGGACTTGGGCGACTTGGGTGGAGTTAAGTAATTGCGGCTATGATACCGCGGCATAGCTACAATGCGGTACTCTATTTAAGTATCTTGGAGTTCTAGTCTTGATCCACATTCAGAATCTATCATCATGCTAATATTGGGTGTTTTGAGTTCAGGATTATGACAGGTAAGAAGTTGAAGACGTACCAGAGGCGTATGAACGAAGCCGCCATGCTTGAAGTGATAAGAGGAACGCTGGAAATCAAATAGACAGACCGAGCTGATCCAGCAGCAAGCGGACTCGTTCCAGGAAGGTTTGCAGATCGTTCAGCAGTCTGTGAACGATGTTGGAACTAGACCAGTTGACCGAGTAAGGACCGTAGCAGATTTCAGACTTTTGGGTCCGGTCTGGAGGAACCGTTGCCAGCCGAGCAGTGGCTAGTGACACGGGGGATTTGCTGATTGCGACACAGATTCCAGAGGACAAAGGAGTTGATATGGTGCGCATTCAGCTAGTGGATTACGCCCGAGAGTGATGGCTTGTGGAGGAGACCCGCTTGCCCAAGCCAAGC
The DNA here is from genome assembly GCA_030015575.1 of Agapanthus africanus. NCBI lineage: Eukaryota > Viridiplantae > Streptophyta > Magnoliopsida > Asparagales > Amaryllidaceae > Agapanthus > Agapanthus africanus. The sequence goes on along the minus strand of CM057339.1, from coordinate 175,706,005 downwards.
AGTGGGCGGATTTCTCTAAGAGTTTCCTGGAGAAGTCCTTCCGCGGACTGCGCGGAGGAAATGGAAGAGAAGTTCATCGGAATAAGGCAGAATGGAGCAGCCGTGGACGTGCATGCAGCAGAGTGGACGAGACTCAGTAGTCTCGCTGGACCTTTCGCGGCCAACGATGCAGACAGCAGTTGCGGTAAGGAAGCAGTTCTGTCGGGCCAATCGAGTTTAGGGCTAGACCGACAAACAGTGTTCTTGCGGCAATGGTAGTGGATAGTAATGAAGAGCCGGAAATTGTTCGCGACTTTATGGATGTATTTGCAGATATTTCGGGCTTACCGCCGAAGCGAGATGTGGAGTTCGCGATCGACCTTATTCCTGGTGCAGCGCCAGTATCAAAATCTTATTATCCGATGGCACCGGTGGAATTGGAAGAAGTTAAGAAACAAGTTGGTGAATTACTCGAGAAAGGTTGGATTCGAAGCAGCAACTCGCCTTGGGGAGCTCCAGTTCTTTTAGTAAAGAAGAAAGATGGCACGAGAAGGATGTGCATTGATTATCGAGAATTGAATCGGGTGACTATTAAGAACAAGTACCCGATCCCTCGCATTGGAGAACTTTTTGAGCAGCTTAGTGGCGCGAGGGTATTCTTGAAACTGGATTTGCGATCAGGATATCATCAGGTCCGAGTGAAAGCTGAAGACATCTGCAAGACGGCGTTTCGAACTCGATATGGGCATTTTGAGTATCTAGTGATGCCCTTCGGAGTAACGAATGCGCCGGCAATATTCATGGATTTGATGAACAGGGTCTTTTCACCATACCTGGACCAGTTTATTGTGGTATTCATTGACGATATTCTGGTATACTCGAAGAGTCCGGAGGAGCATGCTGAGCATTTAAGGATCGCACTGCAGACGCTGAGACGGGAGAAATTATTCGCGAAGATGAGTAAGTGCGAGTTCTGGCTGGAAGAAGTGAAGTTTCTGGGGCATGTTGTGTCGGGCGATGGAATCGCCGTCGATCCCGAAAAGATTGCAGCAGTTCGAGAATGGCCTATTCCAAAGAATGTTGCGGAGATAAGAAGTTTTCTTGGACTCACCGGTTACTACAGAAGATTTGTGGAGAACTTCGCTCGTTTAGCTAAGCCGTTAACCAAGCTTACGCGCAGGGAGGTACCGTTTGTTTGGACGGATGGATGTGCATTGGCCTTCGAGACGTTGAAGCAAAAGGTTGATAACCGCCCCGATCCTGACCGTACCAGATAATTCAGGAGGACTGGTGATTCACAGCGACGCATCCGGAAAAGGATTGGGATGTGTTTTGATGCAGAATGGGAAAGTCGTCGCTTACGCATCGAGACAACTGAAGACTCATGAGAAGAATTATCCGACTCATGACTTGGAGCTTGCAGCCGTGATCTTCGCCCTGAAGATTTGGAGACACTACCTTTTGGGCGAGAGAGTCGAAGTCTTTACAGATCACAAGAGTTTGAAGTACGTGTTCACTCAGAAGGAGTTGAACATGAGGCAACGCAGATGGTTGGAGCTGATGGCCGACTACGACCTTGACCTTAAGTACCATCCGGGAAAAGTTAACGTCGTGCCGGATGCGCTAAGTCGGTTACCAGCAATTCAGATATTAACTGCACAGAGGGAGATCATTGCGGATTTTCGGAGATTTGACTTGGAGGTTGTGCTACCACATGCTACGGGGCAGTTGATGCAATTGCAAGTACAATCGTCCTTAGTTGAGAAGATTAAAGTGGCACAATCGCAGGATCCTAGACTGCAAAAGTTTCGAGAGCAGGTTGAAGCCGGACTACGAACCGATTTACTGATCCATGAAGACGGTTCGTTGAGATATGGTAGCCGTGTGTGTGCGCCAAAAGGGGATGTGCGTGAAGAGCTTATGAAGGAGGCACACAGTTCAGCTTACTCTGTACATCCAGGAGGGACGAAGATGTACCGAGATATTCGACAGCACTTCTGGTGGGAAGGTATGAAACGGGAGATTGCTCGCTTCGTGGCTAAGTGCTTGGTGTGTCAGCAAGTCAAGGCTGAACACCAAAGGGTTGCTGGTTTGTTGCAACCACTTCCGATCCCTCAGTGGAAGTGGGAACATATAACCATGGATTTCGTGACGGCTTTACCGCGGAGTCCAAAGGGCAACAATGCTGTATGGGTGTTTGTCGATCGGTTGACCAAGGCAGCTCACTTTATTCCTTTTCGGGTTGGTCAATCGACGGAAACGTTGGCAGAGCGGTACATGCAGGAGATTGCAAGATTGCATGGGGTACCGGTGAGCATCGTGTCCGATCGGGACACTCGGTTCTTGTCGCACTTTTGGAGGAGTTTACAAGAAAGTTTGGGGACTCGATTGAAGTTTAGCACGGCCTATCATCCTCAGACTGATGGACAATCGGAGAGAACGATCCAGACCCTTGAAGATATGTTGAGGGCTTGCATGTTGGACTTCAAAGGTTCTTGGGAGGATCATCTACACCTGGTGGGGTTTTCGTACAACAATAGCTTCCAAGCGACTATTCAGATGGCTCCGTTTGAAGCATTGTAGGGTCGTAAGTGCCGTTCACCGGTTTGTTGGGATGATGTTGGTGAACGAAGGTTACTAGGACCAGATTTGGTGGTACAGACAGTCGAGAAGGTGAATACAATCAGGAAGCATATGAAGGCAGCTCAAGACAGACAGAAAAGTTGGGCCGACACGTCAAGAAGACCTCTAGAGTTCGCCGACTAGAGGGGTGATTCGCTTTGGGAGTCGGGGAAAGCTTAGTCCTCGATTCGTTGGACCCTTCGAGATATTGGAGCGTGTTGGAGAGGTAGCGTACCGTTTGGCGTTACCACAGTCATTGGCAGGAGTGCACGATGTGTTTCATGTGTCTCAACTACGGAGGTATGTTCGTGATGAAACTCACGTCTTGGATCATTCGGAATTGACTGTACGGGAGGACCTAACTTTTGAGGAGCGACCAGTTGAAATCAAGGATCGAAGAGAAAAGGTTCTTAAGAGCAAGGTTATCCCTCTTGTACTAGTTTCTTGGGGTAATCGATTGCATGGAGAATCCACTTGGGAGCGAGAAGACGAGATCCGGCAGAAATTTCCTCACCTTTTCCTGTAGTTAGCTATCTTGTATTCTTGGAATTTCGAGGACGAAATTCTTTTTGTAGTTGGGTATGATGTAACACCCGAGCCCAATAATACTATTTCTGGTTCTAGTTGAGTGTTATACATTGCTCATTTCGTTTATCCTGATGGTTTGGTGCTTATTGCTAAATTTTAACCGGTTAAGTCATTTTGGCACATAACAAATTTTAACACCTAAAATGAAATTAAAAATATCCATGTTGGCCTACTCGTCGCCACTAGTCGCGTGGTAGCGTCCGCGTGTCGAGATTTCTTCCCGTTCGGCTAAACGGGCAAGTTTGGACGGCTACGCGCGCGTGCAAGTGTCCGACTTGGGGGCATGCATTTTTATCATTAAACACCCCTTTTCAAAATTTGGAACCCGCTTAAAATCCTATAATTTGAATTTGAAACATTGGGCGCAACCCGGGCGCGATTTGGAAATGTTTCATTTAGCGCCGAAAATGCCCATTTAATTAAATATTGTGAAACTAATATATATATATATATATACGATAATATATTCTGTTACTTTTCTAACGTTTAAAATCTTTTAAATTTTTCCCTTTTAAAACTTCCAGCCAATCACGAGGGATTTAATTCCCTCGTGGGCCCCCCTTTTCCCTCTCTCTCTCTCTCTCCGTCTCTCTCTATCTCTCTCTCTCTCTAAAATCTTTCTCTACAATCTCTCTCTCTCTCTCTCTTCCTATATATTCACGCAGCCGCCTCCTTCTTCTCCTCCATCACGAGAAAACTCCTGCAACGAAACCTCCGAACCCTACTCGTACCTGCGCCGTCGACCTCCCTGCGACCTCGCCGTCGCCGTTCTCGCCTCCACAACCTCACCGCGCTCCTACCTCCTTCCTCCGTTCTCTTTCCGCGCCTGCACCCAACCCCCGACGCCACCACCAGCCGCAGATCTCGCCGTCGCCGCCGCCTCCCATCGCCGACGACACCAGAATCCTCCTCCCTTCACCCTCGTCCCGACCTCGTCGTCGTCTTCCTCCTCCCCTCGCCGGACCACCAGAACCCGAGCCGACCCTAGCACCAACCCCCGGGTCGCCGGAAAACGTGCCGACGATCCTCGCCGTCGTCACCAGAGCCACCTCCGACCACCTCCGTCTCCCCTTGATCGCCAGAGCGGGCCAGCACCCCTCTACTCACCGCACCACCCTCTTTCCAGCGAACCCAGAAAATTCCAGCCGTCGCTGCTCGCCGTCGCTGCCTCGTCGGCGCCCCATCGCCGTCGAGCCCGTCGTGGTTGCCCTGGTTCTTCCCTGTAAGCATCCCTTTATCTTTCCATTTGTGCTAGATCCCCCGCTGATCTTTAATATGTATATCGTGTTTTGCTAACTTCGTCGCCTTTGACTTTCGCCGGATTCCGGCCGTGCCGTCGTTTGGACCCGACGCTCCAGCGAGGTACTCTGGTCCGTGTGGTCCCGCTGTTCGCTGTTGGGACTCGATCCGTAGTCCGTGCACCCGTCTCGTGTTTTCTGCCGACATTGCATCCGTGCTTTCCGGTTTGCGAAACCGTCGAGGCAAGTATCCGAATACTTGCTCTAACATGCTAATACAAAGATCAAGTCCTGCTATACATTTAATTATCATATTATATAATACAACAACACAATGATGGTGATATCGATAGTACAGTATGACTAGAATTGACGGTTGCATTTCTCTTTAACATTAAACCAGTATAGTAGTTCGTGAAATTAAGTGGTATGCTATTAACTAAACCAATTGGATCATCTTTGCTTTATTCGTTAAACCATCCATGAGACCATTATTATGCTTTAATTTAAATTCACGTAGCATCATTACTTTATGTTGATATTGTTTCACCCTGCGACTATTGCACCCCAAGGGTGCTCGAACCTGTTAATATAATACAACTGCACCATACTCATGCACCATTGTGATTAAATGAACGGTTATTGTTATTTACTTCATTTCCTGCTGTTGTTCCTTATTCGACTATATACCTGTTGTGAGCACCCACTCGATCACATTACATATTGACCTGACCTGTTACCTGATTTCATGCCTAATGCCAACAAACCTGACTTGGGTCCTCATGGACCATTCCTGCTGTCTATCCAGACAGACCTGCTTTTACCTGATTCTGTGTTGGCATTGATCCTTGACTACTGAATACCTGACCTGACATACATAACTTGGGGGTATGGGGAAATCAAAGATGAACCTGACTTGTAACTCGACAGTTCACTACCTGTTCGAGTGTACACATTCCTGTTTTGTGCCTAGCGGCATGTCTCGGTTTCGGCCGAGAATATTGTGGCCGTGGTCCCGGGTATGTACGGGATACTACCGAGTGTACACTTTCCTGTTTTGTGCCTAGCGGCATGTCTCGGCTGCAGCCGAGAATATTGTGGCCGTGGTCCCGGGTATGTACGGGATACTATTGAGTTACATCGACGATTCATCAATCGATTTCGAAGACTTTAGAGTAGAAACCTGATAGAACAGTTTAGTTACCCACTGCACATTACCCTGCACTGTTATTTCATAATATTGCTTTATTCATGTTTATCCCTGCATTGCTTATTACCATGTTCATATTATATACTTGGTTGACATGACGCGCCGACGTCTGGGTTTTGCATGGCCCAGATTCTTTACCACTGTCGCCGACCGAGCAGGAGTACTTCAGCCAGCAGGCTGATTTGAGTTCTATAGTGGTTAGTTCGTTTATTGCATTTTATTTCCAGGCGTGATCCCGCATTATGGGACGTACCTTTCTATTATTGTATTGGATCATTTGCTTCCGCACTTATTGTTTATTGCCTCTCGTTATTATGGATTTGGACATGTGCTAGATTAGTTTATTTATCTTGTTCTTGATATCTCTACAACCGTAATGTGACTGCGGATGGATACTTCCTACCCACAGGTAGCATGGTTGGCTATGTCACGTGCCCAAACTTACGTACTCTAGGAAGCAGGGCGTGACAGGCGGCGACAAATCCGGCGGTGCAAAAGTGCAGGGGGTGCAGGGCGTGCCTGCAGGTGCAGGGTGCTCGGGTGAGAGGGAAGGAGGAAGAAGAGGAGTTGGAGGTGACGAGGTCTGCGACGATGGCGTCGGCGCTGGGGCAACGGCAAGGGAAGACGAGGCGGCTAGGGTTTTCAGGGATGGGTTCTGTTTGTTTTTGAGAAGGGAAGGAGAAAAACTTAAAAGAAGAAGAGAGAGAGGAGAGAGAGAGAGACGCAGGGGGAGAGAGAGAGAGAAAGAGAGAGAGAGGAGAGAGGAAATCTCGTGAGAGGAGTGAGAGAGAGAAATGCACAGTGAGGAGATATAAAATTGGCTGTATGTGCAGGAGAGAGAAAGAGAGAAGAGAGAGAAGGAGAAGGAGAAAAGGGGAGAGAGATAGGCAGCGAAGGGGGAAAGAGAGAAGGTGGGTCCGGCAACTAAGAAAGGGAAGCTGCGATTGGCTAAAAGGGAAAAATATGAGAAGGTAGCTAAAATTTAAAGGAGATTTCACAAGCAGAAAAGATTTGCAACCTAACCAATTATATTTTCCTACGCTGATAAATAGGTTAAGTAAAATTAAAATATTAAATAATTAAAATTTGGCGGGATACAAAATAATTCAGAATTGCGTCCGGGTCGGGTCCAAAAATTTGAATTCGAAAAACGAAAATTATAGGCGGGTTCCAAAAATTAAAATGAAGGATTTTATAATTAAAAAGCATACCCCCAAGAATGGACGCACGTACGTGCGCATAGCCGTCCAAACACGTCCGTTTCACTGAACGGGACGAGAACACGATGCAAGGACGCTACCACAGGGTTAGGGGTGTCAAGCAGGCCATGTCAATTATTTTTAATTTATTTTTAACAGACTTAAATTGTTATATGCAGAATATGACATGTCGGTGTAAACTATAACTAGTAACAGTCAAAGCAGCATAAATGAAATAAATACCACACATTACACCTACAGTAACTGAAATTTGTAGAACTGGACTCGGTTGTTACAAATGGGATGCACCAGAATTGAATAATACTAATACGCGAAAACTACAAACTAATAGGATACCCATAACCACATCCTCCGAAGCTTCTGCCTCCTCTGCTGTCAGGGTGAAGGCCCATCCTTGATTAGGCCCCTGAGTAATCTATTTCTGTCCATACGCCTACTTCTTTGGTGCTTTCTGAGCATCGTCCTTCAACTGTAACCTCGATGGGCAAGTGTTGACCTGATGGTCAGTAGCTCCGCAAATCAAGTACTGTCCAAACCTCCTTCGACATTCTTTCTGAGTATGGCCCGATCGCTGGCAATAATCACAAATCACATTCTTCTTCTAGGTTGCAGCGAAATGCCTCTTCATCGGAACCGTCCCCTGTCTTTGAACCGGAATATTCCTACTCCCTAAAGGTTTGGTAGATGCCTGAACTGTCTTCCATATCGAAACATCGTGCTGCTGTGTTCCGTTTTTTCTCTCCGATAGCTTCTTTTGTTCTCTTACCACCGTGAGAACTTGAGAAAATGTAACCAATCATAATGATGTAATGTGTCGCCGGATCTACACATCGAGACTGCGTATGAAATGCCTTGCCCTATCAGCCTCATTAGCCACCAAAACTCCTGCAAAACAACTGAGTCGGATCCATTCAGCCGCTTGAGCATCTACCGATCCCCCATTCTACTTTAAGCTAATGAATCTCTCTTCCATCTCTTCTTTTACGGACCGTGGAAAAAACTTCCCCAAGAAACTTTGAGTAAAACCCCCCAGCTAATAGGCTTCGTCAAACAATTTTCCTCCACCAATCACCACTCTCTAGTATAGTCAACCATCTGGATACATATCACATCCACCTTTTTCTCTTCTAGAATCTAAGCAGCAATAAACAGATTCTCCGTATCAACGAGCCACTGCTCTGCCTGAAGAGATTCCTCCAATCCCGTAAAAGTCGCTGGACTGAGCCTCCTGAAATCCGCAACCGTACCCTCATGCTAAACCTTCCTAGGAACGATCGCCCTCTAAACTGTCATGGTTGCGGTCTGTTGGACCGTTCTCAAGCCCTCCTGAAAAGCTTTAGCTTGTCGCCGGTTCAGTTCAGTCTGGCGCTTCTGGTTCTCCAACATGTCGCGTACGACCCCAAGTAATGTGGTATTATCAGCAGGTGGAGCAAGTTGATTCCTTTTAGCCATATCTTTGAATTCAAAAAATGAACGACGGGGATCAGTAATGGAAACAAGATTCAATAAATGACAAGGATTCAATAAACAATGGATTCAAGGATAACAAGACAGTAAATATGGTAAGACATGTTCCTACAAATCGAGAATTTCACGACATGAAATGGAAAGATCTGCCCATGATCTAGTCTTCCACATTTCTGGTATTGGAAGAAGGAAGTGTCTTGACTCCTACCCATGATGATAGATCGGTTTACGCACCTCTTCTATGGAAGAAATCAAAAATGTCAATGTATTGGGTACAATACCCAACTACAAATTGAACCAAGCCAAACTAACCTAAACCTATGCTCTGATACAACCAAAACCTTGTCACGCCCCGCTTCCCAATATACACAAATACGGGAACATAATAAAGCCAGCCATGCTACCTATGGTAAGAAATCATCCTTCCATAGTCACATTACGGCTGTCAATCAGTAATCAAGAACAATATAAATATATAACTAACTATCACATGTCCAATATACACAAATAAACAATAATAATAACGAGTCGATAGCGGAAGTAATGAATAATGGTCAAGTCTCAAAATCCAAGGAAATAAGAATAGCGATAACCCAAACCTGTCCCTTATGGGATCGCAATAAAATCCAATAATAGTGTAATACTAGAAAAGAAAACTAAATCATAACTAATAAACTATATTAATGAAATGCTCCTCATTGGTCAGCAGCCTTCTCGAAATACTCGCAATCCTTCTATGCTAAAGTTAAGGTATCCGGGTCATACAAAACCCAGACGTCAGTGCGTCATAGATAACATAATAATAATAATAAACAATAGGGGATATAATATGTCATGTGTAAGAACGAGATGTCGTGAGTATAAACAATAAGCAAATGCAATGACATGTAATGTCGCAAGCAAGATATAATGGATCAATCAATCATGTGTATCCCATGGATCCATGTTGTTAAGTTTTCCTACATGTATTTGAAAACAATTAATGCAATCCTCACTGTAACTCAACAGTATACCGTGCGTGCCTGGTACCATGGTCTCACGACTTTCGAGGCTGAATCTGAGACGTTCCGCTAGGCAGTAAAACAATATCAATATCTGGACGAATGATGTTAACATCATTATTCCGGAGCCCGTAGCTCGTATCGGCTGATCATTCTTTAGCTATCGATCCTACTAAGTTACAATTCGGTTTCCTTATTGATTTCCCCTTTTTCCCAGGTTTCAATTCATGTCAATTATCACTGATATGTTACTTAATGCCAATACAATAACAATCAATAATTGCACAGGTTGTGCCAATGGATACAATTAGGTCAGTCAATCAATAACAATGGATTTTGGCATTTCGGTAAACATAACAATTCAAGTATAGTGTCACGATAGCAATAGTCAATAGTCGAACAATCATGGTTTTATATAAACAATCAATAGCATGTATATGAATATCACGATCTAGCAATTAATGAACATAAAGGCAATCAATTCATGTATACAATCAAGATCAGGCTAGTATGTCCAGTCGATGTTAATCATGTATTCGTGAAACAAGTTAACATGCCAGTTTTATTGCAGTTTTAAATATCAATTTCAGCAATTTGTTCACAAGACGTCAGTAGGAGACGTCTAGTTAATATAGACCGACGTCTGGGGAGACGTCTGGTCCACCCCAGCTCTATTCCAGATGTCTGTAGGAGACGTCTGGTCCCTACCACAATTTGCATGCCAGATGTCTGTAGGAACGTATGGTCCCTATAGAAGACGTCTGGGGTGACATCAGTAGTGCAATTCACGTTCTGAAAACAATTACAGAGACGTCTTGTCACTATAGATAGATGTTAGTAGTTCCATTTTAGTTTCTGTAAAGTTCTTATACAGACGTCCTGTAACTATGGGCAGACATCGGTACGGGATTTTTCTAAACTATCAAATTCTGGAATTTAGGGTTTTGATCTAATTGTTTAATATACTAATTTTAACAAATATTAATCACGTAAATTTCTCGATTGCAATACAGTAATTAGTTGATAAATAAGATAGTAAATTCTACGGTTAAACATGCATATATAAAACCTAGATGATTTTTAATATCACATCTCGATTCTGATCTCCATGTATACTTAATTTCGATTAAACCAATCTAAATTAATTAATATCATAATTGTACCACAAATTAATTTGTCGTACTAGCATGTTAAAGCAAGTATTGGATACTTGCCTCCAAACCACGATCTCACGATGCATCGATGTACACGATTTCTCAGTTTCTTGTCGATGGCCCAAACGCGAAGAAAAAAACAACGATGATGACAAGACGATCGCGACGATGGTGATGTTGATGGAGATGGACGGCCAGAACTAGGGTTAAGGTTTAGGTTTATAGAAAATATGGAGCCTATGGTTTTATTTTGTGAATTGTATGAAATATATGAGAGTTGTGAATACTTATATAGAGTAATTATAATATGGGCCGAGTATATGGTGATCCTCTATGGTGTAGTTTGGTTTATATACAGCTAAGAAATGCAATGCTACAATATGCCCTGTTCTTTTCTTAAATAATAATAATAATAATAATAATAATAAACTAGTTTTTTCCTCGAATTTGAATTACAGTAAAAAAAAACAAAGGGTAAATTGTCAAAAAAACTCCGGCCAGCCAAACCTGTGTAAGAACCCTGAGCCTTTTCTCTTGTTAAAAAACTCCTGGGCCCAATCAACACTCCCTTATACCAGTTGCCTGTAATATCTAACCAGTTGCAGTTGCCTAAATGAAATGAAGCCCAGACGTTTCTTCACAAAGATATTTTGAACAGTAGGCCCTTCCCACCAATTTCGAAAATATAGGGGTTTTTAGACAACCCCCGAGCGAGCCAGAGGCTTTTTGACAATTTACCCAATAACAACAACATTTATAAATTGGGTTTTTACTTGTAGCCCCCTTAAAACACAGCAAATTCTTTTCTATCCCAAAAAACTTGGTACTTACTTTTTACCCCCAAAACTAATAAGCTATATCGTTTTACCCATTTACAATTTCCATCAATCTTTAACGGCATAACATCAGGTTTTTCTTTAAAATATCCCAATCTCCTCTTCTTATTTGAAAATACGCAATTTTTTCCCCCAAATTGAAATTAAGGTTTTAGGCTTCTGCTGCATATTTTTTAAAATCGACTATGAAATCAATAACATTTTCAACATCTTTCTCTAACTATGAAGAAGTTGAATGTTTCTGTGGCCTTACTTATTGTATTCGGGTAAATGGTAAACCTAAGATCTCTAGAGAAAAATTAAAGTTGAAGTTAACGGGGTTTTTTCTGACGAAAATCGTAAGGGGGGTAAAATGATAATGCCAAGTTTTTGGGGTTAGAAATAAATTTGCTATGTTTTGGGCCCTGCAAGTAAAAAGCCCTTGTAATAAGTTGGGCTGGGCTACTTCTGATTTTAGTCAGAATTACTGCCGTAGGAACAGTTCTCACGTCCTAATTATTAGGATCCGTCACATCAGCGAGACACGTGTTACGATCTCAGAGCGCAGCCCTATCCTAATTTTACCCTCTCGCAGTATAAAATCCCAACAGCGAGGGCGAAACTACCCCTTTCTAACCTAAATTTTATATTTTTTTTGGGAATGTAGGGTTTGGAATTGAATTGATTCGATGGAGAAAGAGATAGTGGAGGTCTTCGAGGTGGCGAAGAAGGCGGCTGACGCGGCGGCGGAGGGCGGAGGATCGCCGGAGGAGGATCGGTGCGTCGATGCGCTCAAGAGGCTCAGAAAAATGCAGGTTACGATGGAGGTTCTTGTTCAAACGCAGGTATTTTATCTGATTTTTTTGAGTTAATTTGTTGTTTGAGTCAATTTCTAGCTTTTGTTGGATATTGTTGCGATTCAGGGCTTTTGGGCCTACAAACTTAGATTTTGACTTCTTATATTTGTCAAGTTTGTTTAATTTGAGCAATTCTGAGTCCGCTAGCTGCAATTTTTATTAGAAATTTAGGACATTGTGGTGATAACTGATCTTCGATTTACAGAGATAATTATGGAGCTGCTATATATGGTATTGTTCGAGGTTTCAACTTTGAAAGCATCATTTTTCTTCAATATTCACCGTAGAATCATATTATGGTGATCAGTTTGAATTCCAAATAAGCATTACATTATATGTGAAGAAGGAAAAATTCTCCCTTTATTCGTATAAGTAGTTACAGAATTTTTTCATGAATTGAAACCATAGTGAGATTCCTTTTTGAAATAAACTGAGCTATATGTGCTTTATCCTTATTCGGCTACAACGGCAATGTGGCTGATTATTTGTTCCTCACAGAATTGTTTTTTATAAAAAATTCAGCAACTAGCTTAACTTTTTTTTTGATGACATGAAGTTTTTCCATGTCGCAAACTCAAATGAGGATTTTGCAATGAATGATTAAACACTATAATTTATTACACTTTAAGGCTCCAAGAGATGCTTACACATATATATCATATCTATTTCATAGGCCAAAAGAGGTTTTTTTTTGTTGAGAAAATAGTATATTTTCTACTTAAAATATGGATAACATGTTTAAGGTAGTTAACAATGTTAAAACATTTATAAAATAAAGGAAAAATAATCAAAGTTAGAAACTATCGGTTGTGGGGTTTTGGTCAAGTGCTCTCTTCTTATAAAGTTTAGATAGTGACTTCGTTGCAGGTTCCCAAGCAAAACTATTATCTAACGATAAAATAAAAATATAACCGTCGACGCATCTTCTCTCAATAGCGCACGAGTAGCTGAGCCTCAGACTTGGGCACAAATTGCTTAAATTCCACATTAAAAACCTTCTTGTGGATCATCTTCTTTTTTTTAAAAAGAAGATGAGATAAAAGAAACATTTTTACATATCTTCTCTTTATCATTACTCAACTAATCTTTAAATAGGAGACAAACTATTAAATACATGTATGGAATGCAAATCTTTGCTTTCCATCCATGATAACGGACACATGCTATGTGTGTTTTCCTATTAATATTTGGTGTAAGGGGTCTAATTAATTGCATAGTGCATTATGTCCCTTTAACCGCGGAGAGCAATCACTAAGCAAGGACTCAAGGCGGAAACTACCTTCACAGAATTCATAGTATAAGGTTGTCTAATATATACGTGTTTTGTTCTCTAAAATATATATATTTTACACAACTCCATTGTTTGGGTGGGGGTTGGGGTTTGTTGGATTTTCTTAAATTTCGGAAAACTATTTTGTTTTATAAATTATATGAAGGGGTTGTAACCTCGGCATTTGACTTAGTCTAAAGGACGTAGAAATTTATGTTTCATATCATGGTACAAACGCAGAATAAGCATTCTGCGTTTGATACATGTGTTTTGCTATTTCTCTTTCATCTTTTGTTTTACGTTTACTCGAGTGAAGATAGAAAAAATATATCTTTAAAATCTTTTGAATTTTCTCTCATATTTTGACTTGCTAAGGCACATAGCACCTCATTCAAATCCAACCGACCTAAATTTTATAATTTTATATTGTCTTTATTTTGTAATGTTTTATATTATTGATAATAATTTTTAAGAAAATATCCAACACGACGACAATCATAGGAATTGAACTTTTGAACTCTCGCACTGGAGAGCAAAGTTTACCTGTAGCCTGCAGGAGTCATGCTCATTTGCTAGGCATGTTAATTTGATGAGTGAACAATAAAATGAGTGAACGATAAACAATGTGACTACATACCCTGTAATCAAAGATACTTGATTCTTTTTTCAATGTTATAAAGAACGGATTTGGAGTTTGTTCGGTTGGTTGGCGAATAAAGAATAACCGGTTTATTCGGTGAATATTCGGTTTATTCGGGTTAATACGGCCATCAATATTTTCATATGAGTATTATATATAAAAATTCAAAAAATATTTAGAAAATAGAAAATAATATATTCGTGACCTAATGGTAAAGCGTCCAAACTAAATTGGAAAATTGTGGATTCGAGAAAGAAGAACGATGAGAGAGAAATGAGAAAGAGTGTGTGAAATAATAAGTGCAGGTCCACTTGTTTTTTAATTAAGTTGTCTATTTCACATTTGTATTTTTAGTTGTGGGTTTTGTTGTTTTAGACCTAATGAGCCAATTCGGCCGATATTCGCGTTCTACGCCCGAACATGCGGCTTGTGAAACGAATATTCAGTTTGATCATATATTTGACGGAATATTACGAAATTTTGTTCGTTTTGTCACTGAATCCGAATATTCGGCTGAATATGCGGTCGAATATTCCGTTTTTCACAACACTACTTTTTTTCTTCGGCAACTTCTTCCTTTTCCCTCATCAATTCCAAGTCCAATAGAATTGTGAGAATACACGTGTTTCCCTCATCAATTCCAAGTCCAATAGAACAACTTTATGCATGGGAGGGAACGTCGAAGATGGTATGAAAGCATTTGTTTCTGTTAGAATACACGTGTTTATGAACGGGTTTCTAACTTATTCTTGAAGACCCATCTTTATATAATTAGGCACCAAGTAGGGGTGTAATTGTTAAACGACAATGCCTATATAAAGAGGAGGATATGGCTAATCCCAATCCATCCATTACATTCCCTTAAACACTTTTTCTCCTAATCAATCTATCTCCTTTCTTAATTAATTACATGGTATTAGAGCAAACCTGAACCACTCATCTTTTCAGATCTAATCCTCACAACTGATTTCATCTCTCTCAACGAACCCTGGCCCTAGCAAGCTCACCGCTGTCACCAGTGTCCCTCCGTCATCGATCTCCTCAACCTCGACCTTGACTTCGTCGACTGACAGCTAGCAAGTCTCGTCTTCATTGATCCACGTCGACCTGAGCCTCGTCCATGTCGATTGGAAGAGCTGAAGCCTCGTCGACGTCGTTCTTCAACAGCAGAGCCACCACGACCACAGGTTTCAATCGAGATGAACTCGACTTGAGGGTTTGATCTTAGGGTTCAAATCGATCTCTAGTTCTTAGTGTTCTTTGGTCGATCTGAGCCATTTCATCCCTTTCTTGGCTTGATACTCGGAAATTTCAGCAATACTTGGAGTTTTCAAGCTCGGTTTGGAGATTTAAAGCTTGATTTAGCTTGATTTCAGCAAGACTTAAAAGTTTTGGAGCTCAATTTGGGGGTCTTCTATAGTAACCAAGAGTTTATTGTTTCCTGCTACACTAACCGAGTTTTGGGGTTGAGGTTTGCCTCTCATTTACCTATTTCTTAGCTTGTTTGTTCAAGTAGCTAGTGGAACGATGAATTGTGGTACTATTTTTGGTATTTTTCTTTGTGTTGGTTGTGATATTGAGATGATTGGGTTCTCAGAGCCGTGAACATATCCGATTGAGTTGGTTATTTGCTTGATTTGTGGGTTGTTTGATCGTCGATCGGATCTTGGAAGATCGATCACGACACTTTGGGTAGAATCTTGATTCCCCTCTTTTGGATATTGGATGGGATCGTGTACGATTCCTTTCTTGAAGTGGTTCTTGATTAGGAAGTATCGGAGATGGAGAGTAAATCAGAAAGGAACCATCTCTTCCACTGATGTCTTGGCCACCAAAATGGTGAACTTCAAGCTCGATGATCCGAATTTTCATAGTCGGAAACTCATGGTTGAGCGATATATCAAGAGGAGGCCAAAAGGCGACCAGTTGACAAAGCCTCCCCTATTTCGATTACCTCTAATTGGGAGGCGGACGATGCATATCTCAGTCACCTCATGCTTAGCTCGATGGAGCGACGAATTATGGTTGGGCTTCTCCACTTGAGATCCATGAAGGAGATTTGAGATTAGCTCCACGAAACCTTTCTAAAGCCTTCGATTTGGTACAGTCGTTATACAAGATTCAGCAAGGGGTTCGCTCAGTACAATAGTATTACTCGGAGTTTCGAAGGCTTGCTCAGTTGGTCTCAGAGTTGTTTCCGATCACTAGTGACGCTGTGGAGATGAGGAGGCGACGTGGGGCCTTCTTAGTGATCGTCTTTCTTGGTAGACTACGGCCTTAGTATCAATGTGCACGTCCGGCCTTGGGAAGTTGGATATTGCTCTTTCAGCCACTTACTATACGCCTAACTAGATATTTTTGTCGGATATTATAGATGAGCAACCTGCATTTGGTGAGTACACCACTCTTATTAGGCCAGGGAGTGCTCCCACCCATTACTCTCCTCGATGAAGAGAGGGAGCGGATCATGGAAGAGGTAGAGCCTATGGTAGAGGCCGTGAAGAGCATCGTTTTTGTGTCAAAAAAGACATTGGCAGTACCTGCTGGAAGTTAAATGGGAAGCCTCCTCGCCTTGCCTGTCCACATGTTGGGACATCGTCTTTCTTTTCTGCATCTTCCACCATTTTGACGAACTGAATATCATCCGAAGGCTCTGTCAAGTATGATGGAGGAGATTGCTCGATTGAGACTTCTTGTGACCCCATCTGCTTCTAATAGTCAGGTTGGACTCACTTCACCCCGGGCCTCGGCTGTTACTGCTTCGGGCATTTCAAAAAGTAACCATACAACATTTATTACTTCGGCTTTTGTTTGTCGTTTCTGAGTAATCGATTAAGGAGCTACAGATTATATGATAAGAGAGAGAGGCATGTTGCCTTCATATAGGCTAAGGCATGGGTGTACTTTAATGACTTTTGCGAATGATACCACCTCTACTATATGGGTGAGGTCCGTTTCTTGCCACATGTTAGTTGACTCTCTCCACTGTCCTATACTTGTCTCGCTTTCCTTTCAACTTGATGTCCATTAGCCAGCTGACCCGAAATTCGAATTGCATTTTTTCTAGTGGTTGTTTTTCAGGAGTTTGTGACGAGACGGACGATTGACACATGGACTAAGGTTGACGGGTTGCACCATCTCGATGAGCATTCATGCCTTATAGCCTGCCCAACCATGAGTTCTACCTCCATATCTACTTTTGATGTTACCTTTCTCTATAGAACTTGAAGAGAATAGTTCCTCTTTTGGTACTTTGTCTAGTTTAAGGTGAATCTTGTGAGTTGGATAAGCATCATCGCTCTAGCTATCCATCTCGTATCAATAAGAGAGTTGAAAAATCTTTTGATTTAGTGCATTCTGATGTTTGGAGATCATACCTTGTTGTTGCCCAAGGTGGCTTCCGCTACTTTTTGACTTTTATTGATGATTCTTATCGAGTCTCATGGTTGTATTTGATGAAATTTAGAATTATTTGTTTTCTCATTTTCAAATTTTTTGTTCTGAAGTGAAGACTCCATTTGGGGTTAATGTTGATACCTTGATGGAGTATATGGAGAAACTTGGTATTATTCATGAATCTTCTAGTCTTATATCTCCAGCAAAATTGGGTGGTCGAAAGAAAGAATATGCATTTTTTAAAGGTCGCTCATACCTTTTTGTTTCATATGCGAGTGCCTAAATTTTTCTAGAAGGGATGCCATTCTTACGACCTATTGCTCAATTAATTGTATTATGCCTTTCTCAGTTCTAGATGAGCAGATTCCTCATTAATGTTCCCTTCAGCTGTCTCATTCCATGTTTCTCCAAGGGTCTTTGGGTTTGTTTGTTTTGTCTATATGATCTGCAACCTTAGGAATCAAAATTAGATCCCAATGCTATTAAGTGTCTTTCTTGAGTACTCTCAAACTCAAAAGAGATATTGATGTTATAGTCACGTGTTACGGTGTCGATGTATATCGGCTGACGTGACCTTTCATGCTTCTTCCCATATTTTTCGACTTCCCACACCTCTATAGACATGGATAATGGCTTTCCTTTGAATATCTCATATCTCTTGTCCTAAGAGAGCATCCCTTCTGACTCTGTTGATTCTCCTATCCTTATGTTGGAGGTTATCCATACTGTTTTGGGCCACCTTCCATCCCTGATTCACCATTGTTGGGCCCCACACCACTAATTATAAGGGTATATGCTCGTCGGGACCGTTCGGTTCTTGATCCTCAGCCTCCTGCTTCCAATCTACCAAAGTATCAAGCTCTGCCGGAGGCTGGCATTGATCTTCCTATTACTTTACGGAAAGACATCAAAAGTTGCACTTCTCACCCTATAACTCATCATGTGGCGAATTCCCATTTTATCTCCTACATACCGGGTGTTCCTCTCCTCCCCCATTCTCATGCTTTACCCAGATTACGGTCCGATGCTTTCTCATAAAGGATGGACGGATGCTATAATTGATGAGATGAGCAGAATCGGACTTGGGATTTAGCGCCTCTTTTGGTTGGAAAGAAGGCAGTGGGGTATCGCTGGGTATACACTTTGAAGCTTAATCCTTATGGGACTCTTTCCCGCTTGATGACGTGTTTGGTTGCTAAAGGATACTCACATACTTATGAAATTGATTATGAGTTGCCCTTTTCCTCTGTTGCCAAGATGACTTCTGATCGCCTTCCAACAAAGTTTGAGAGGAACTGTTCTGAGTTTTATATAGAACTATCTGTTTGGGAGTGTCAAGTTATTGGTTTTTGCTCCAACAGTCTTGGAGGTTATAGTACATGGTAGATTGGCTAGAAAATAATCGAAAAGACAAAGAGGTAATCTTTTCTTATAGCCTGTTTTATTAGATTGTCTGTTTTATTAGATTGCATAGGTTGAAAATAGGGCATGTTTAATCTCCTGTGTTATGGGTAGAAAATAAAGGTTGATGTGGAGACCTGAGAATTCTTGTCTCTTTAGTGATATTTGAAGTTGGAGACCTAGGCTTGATGAACGGTTTGCATTGAGGAGTTGATGGGTTCGTTGCTTAATAATTTTGCTTCGCTTCTCGAAACTCTGACATCTAGCCTTTGATGCACATTCTCTCATACAATGTAATTTTAAGGTGAACATAGGGACGGATCATGGGGCAACTAGCAGGATTTCTTTTTTCTAACAGTCAACTCCGAGTTGAATGTTAGAAGCTTGTTAGCTAAGTTATTTTACATGTAACACAATGGTTTGCCTCTGGCTCCTACTATGAAGAATATCTCTTTGTGATAACAATCATTTTCTAGGATATAATTAGGTTTAAATTGTTGAGGATGCAGTTACGTGTAAGGCACTAAGATGAAAAAGAATGTATGTTGATGAAGTAAAAATAAGAATTATGATGGTGATGGTGATGGTGGTGATGGTGATGAAGGGAAACAAGACAGAAATTTAGTTGTCATGGATGAAATTGCTCAGATGCAAAATTAACATTATAATCGATTCCTTTATTCGAGAATTCCTCAGCTTGGCTGGGACATTCGCTTTCTTGTGAACGAGTTTGCCAAGCTTAGATCCAGGTGCATGGATTTACTAGCAAGAATGAGAAATTGACCATTATGCAGTGAGATGTAGGAGCCACCAAAACAGTTGGGCCTTCGATCAAGAATGTTTCCTTCACCTACTTCAAAGAACTAGGATCGCTTGAAGCCAAAAGAACTAGGCTTGCTATCCTCTCCTTTTAAGCTTAGAAGAAATCTCCTGCGTCTTGATTAATTACTTTGAATATTAAATAATGGTAAATAAAGGGTTCCATGATTGTTAAATTCTGAATAGCAAAAAATGTGGCTGATTTTCCTTAAGATTTAATTCTGCCCAAAGGTAGAAATAATAGAAGCTGATAGTTCTAATGCTCCTGTGCAAAGATGAAAAACCACAACTACATTTAATATAGATGGTATTATCCTGTGTAAAATTTGGAAGATAAGAGGGGGTCTGCTTGTCTAAGTGGGGCTATTATATGGAATATCTGAAAATAGCGGAATGCATCAAAACGCAAACCAGGTGTGGAGGCCTAACCATTGTTCTTAAGAACGAAGGGTAGAAGACTCAAGTCGGAAAATAAGAGGGAAAATAACTTCATTGGAAAAAAAAAAGAAGAGAAGGGGCTGGGGGTAGTTGCGGACACTTTCATGTTACTGTTATAACACTATTACCTGCAATGCATAAGATTTATAAAAATTTTCCAACTACAAAATAAAAAAAGAAGAAGCAGCAATTAGACAAGAGGATAAGATTAAGAGCATAAAAAGTGTGAAAGCAATAACTTTAAACATTCTTCCTAACCATGTTTTGAGCTTAGGATGCAATAGTTATCACATTATGACATAAGAGCTATGAAGCATGAACACTTTCCAATTGTGTTCCATGTTTGTGTTCGACACGTATCGGTCACCGTCAATTGCTCGACACATCTCGGACATGTTGAACTCGCTGTATCCATGTCCTATGTTTGTCGTATGTATGTGGTGTGGGTGTGCTATACGTATTTTTAGTAAAATAACATGTAATCATTGTAGTTTATGTAATAAACTTGATTATGTGTAAATCTAGCAGATATTTTTTTATGTATAAATCTTGTTGATAACTTGTGTATGATTTTTTGAATTATTTCTGCTCATATTTCTCATAGTTAATTATTTTGGTTCACATTAGATATTTGATACCGTTTGGTAAAAAGTCAATGAAAAGTGAGCAATAAATGTGGGGCCATTTGATTCCATTTCCTGTTTCCATTTTTTTTATTTCTAGATCCAATTTTGCAGCAATTTATATGACGTCTCTGCTTATAGATTCTGGTCTAACTCTCCATTTCAGTGAAATTGGAACTTTAACCAACCTTTGTGCTTTATAAATTCTTTATGTTTCAGGAAGCAGTGTTCATGTCATTTTTGTATCTCTCCTTGATTTTTTTTATAAATTCCTGCAAAATAATACACCTTAGGTTTTAATTACTTCTAGGAAAATTGAGTGGTGAGTTCATATATACACTGAAAAGTGAAAATGTCCATGTTTATCTTAGTGCTTGCATATTGGATTCCTGCTTGATGTTCTCTTTTTCTTTGGTTTTTCCAAAATTAAATTTCCATCGTATATTTGTTGACCACTTACCAATAGTTTCTAGGTGATGTTTGCATTACTTTGAGAAGATATACTCTGAAAATAGCATGTTATCTCTAAACAATAGTTACCTATATTTCAGGTTGGTAAACGTCTTCGCATTCTCACAAAACACCCCCAGAAAAATATTCAGACAGTTGCATCCGACTTGTTGAAGTTTTGGAAAAATGTTGTCATCGAGGAGACAGCTAAAGGGGATAACAAAAATGGCAGCTTGCAAGGCTCTTCAAAGGCTGATGCTAAATTTGGGAGATCAAACTCCGTCAAGTTAGAAAACATCTCAAAATCCAAATTTGACGCAGTATCGAGATCGGAAAGCATCAAGATAGAGAAAGTCTCTTCTGAAAATGGAATAAAAACACAAACCGTAACAGTTGAGAAAATTGGAACTAATGGACCCATTCCAAAGTTGACATCAATAGCAAAGTGCAACAATCCCGTGCGAGACAAGCTCCGAGAAATTCTCGCGGAGGCTTTTTCTAGGGTTTATAAAGAGACAAGCGAGAGCAATAGAGATGAAGTTAAAAACATTCTAGATGAAGTTGATGCATGTGACCCGCTTCATACAGCTGTCACATTTGAATCCGCTATGTTTGAAAAACTTGGCTCCTCAACTGGGTCTCACAAGCACAAGTACAGATCAATTATGTTCAATCTAAAAGATAGTAAGAACCCAGATTTTAGGAGAAGGGTTTTACTCGGGCACGTCAAACCTCAAAGTCTTATTGATTTGACGCCTGAAGACATGGCGAGCGATGAGAGGAGGCTTGAAACTGAACAGATAAAAGAGAAGGCTATGTTTGAATGCGAGCGTGCAGCTGCTCCCAAGGCTACGACCGATCAGTTTAAATGTGGTCGGTGTGGGCAGCGGAAGTGCACATACTATCAGTTGCAAACTCGGTCTGCTGATGAGCCTATGACAACTTTCGTGACATGTGTAAATTGCAATAACCATTGGAAGTTCTGTTGATTTAGTTTAGGTAGAATTGTTTTATTCAGATTTAGATTTAGTGCTTGATCCGGTATTTAGCTGTAGCCCCTTATGGGATGTTAAGTTGTAACATGGTTTTAGGTTGAGGGTTTAGTTGTCGCAATGGATATTGAACATCACAGTTATTTGTCTTTCTCTTTCAAAGCGCAGCTGGCTACTTAATATAGTTGCTGGTTCTATGAGCTTTTGGTGTTTTATCATGTGATTAGAAGTATTAGTTTTTGTACTGTAACAAGTTATGAAGTGCATTTCATGTTTAATTGGTATATCTATGGTTTCAGTTATATAATCTTTTTTCCGAGGAGAATGCAACTCTGTTTTCGATGGAATTCTATTGCATTCTTGGGTAATTTTAAGGTCTCATCTCTTTCTTGCCTCGTATTTTTTTTCTTCTCATAATTATTGGTTTCACTTGCCTCCATTTTTCTTTCAGCAGTAGAGATATTGAAGTTTCATGTGAAAGCAGTCGGCAACAACTAGAGGTACCGATTCTGTTCTAATTGTTGTTGATTAATTTGTTTCTGCTGGCATAGACAATCATTTTCTCGGAAGTTAGAGAGATATTGGCATGCCCGAAAATTGTATAAATGTGTAGACGTATCAAGTTTGTTAAATTCTGCTAAGTTTTAAGCTGTCGACACTTCAAATAGCAGTTTGCGAATACGATTATTACTATGCCATTTAACATTTAGTTAGTATTATGCGTGCTGGAGAGTTATTTGAAGAATTACACTGTTAAAGGAGCCTACCTTTTTTCTTTTGAGTCTTTTCTGATGACAAGCATGAATTGAACCGATTAACTTTTTTTTATTGGAGAGCGAAGTTTTGCCATAGATCTAGCCTCCTAGGTTGAATTGTTTTATTTTATTTGAATTTCTTGTGGTTGATTTCTTGTTCAGGTATAGACCCTGGTTGACTGTTATGTTATGACATGGTTTGGAGTTCAGAATTTAATTGCAATGGCATCTCGAACATTTGTTTGTCTTTGTAACTTCGTAATGTCGATGGCCGCTTTGCTAATGTGGCTTATCTGAGCTTTAGTAGAAAATACATCCTACATATAATCAAGTCAATTTGATATATTAGTCTTTGCGGATGTCGAAAGGTATGAAGTGGTTTTCTTGTTTAGTTGGCTTCGTTTCTGGGTTCAACCAGTATATTATCTTTTTTTCCAGGATAATCAATTTTCATTTATTGCATGAGCAACTCAACAAATTAGCAGTGCAAGTCTATTTCTGATGGCATTTTCCTCTGCTTTTCTATCACTTTTCTCGGGTAATTCTAAAATCTCATCCTGTTGTTTTGGTAAATCGTTGCATTTCACTTTGTTTATTAGATATTTTTTAGCTATACCATTGAATCCTTCTCCTTTCATAGGGATATTGGAGCCCAGATGTTCATGAAGCAGCACTCAGAAGGAAACAACGCGAGGTACCGTTTCAATTCTAATCGGTGCAAGCTCATTCATTTCTTCTGATATAGCCAAGCAAATCTTTTATTTAGCAGTTAAAAGGATATCGAGGTGCCTGAAAAATTACATATATGCATAAACATATCGAGTTTGTTAGATGTTGCTAAGTTTTAACTTGTCGATGTGAACAAGTTAATAATTGCGCGTCTAACGTTTCTTTTATTTGCAATATGTGGCACTGGATGATTATTTGAAGAATTACCCTGTTATGGTATAGAATATGCCATGAATGTTCTCATATCTATCTTCCATCATCAAGTGCCACAAGATTTTGTAGTATAGGATGCTTTTTTAAGTGATGGTTAAGTACTAGAATTTTGGTATCATTTATCTATTAGATTTTATGAGGAAAAGACAGCCGTTGTCAACGGCACAAGGTGAAGATAAAGAATTGGAGCAAGGTGAAGATAAAGAATTGGACTTACTCGTAATCATTATCCAAGTTATCTTCCTTTTATCATATGAGATTTGTTCTTTTGTTTGGCATAATGAGCCTAAAGATTTAGTCTTGCATCTTTCATTTCACATACGGCTGGCCTTACCGAGTTACAAGTAAACCGGTATATCGGATGGTATAACTGTCGGTCTTACTAGTACCATTCCATTTACTTCAGTATATCAGCAATCAATATTAATTTGAACTTATATTATCGTTATAGGTCATAATGTTTGATATATGGCCATCTGTAATCCGTATATGGGTCGATAGGGTTCTTCAAACATTGTTTCCTGACGACAAATTCAACAAAAAGGGGATCGTCAGGCTGAAGATTCTGGTTCCTGTGGGACCCACTTAAATGTTGTTGGGTCCATCGAGTTAGGCCTACATAAACTTGACACGTAATCCATACCATAAGAGCACGCAATCGCGCACCTTCTGCCACGTGGCACAACCCCTCGACATCTGTACTTTTCAAACCATTTCTCCTTGGAAACTATAAAAGAAACCCCTGACTCTCTCTTTCTCAAATACTACCAAAACTAGAAGGAACCTCTTCATTATTCAACGACGATGGAGTCACTACTTGCCTCTTTCCCCAAGCCATCCTTTGTTCTTCCTTCTCCTCCTCTCAAACATCCCGGGTTCGGATCCACCCGCTTCCTCAGACCCGAGCCGATGAAACCCCGGATCCGCATGGAGCCGCCCTTAGCACCACTCAAAGCACGCAAACATGAGCATACTAGCAAACAAGAAGAAGAAGAGAAGATATTACACGAAGATGCTGAGCACTTGGTTGAGGAGCTGGAGTTGTTAGTAGAGGAGGCGATTGCGGGCAAAGACGAGGGCCGAGAGCCGTCGGATTACGACCGTAGGGCCCGTATTTTCTACGAGAGCTCTCGGGTTTTTCAGGAGTTGAAAGAGAAGGAACGGACGGACGGCGTCGGCCTCGTCAGTGATGATGGAACAGACGCTGATCGCTAGCAGCGTGGGCCTGTTGATTAGGGAGAGATTTTTTCTTCTGTAAGAAAAAAAGGAAAAAACCACTTTAATTATCAATAATTAGTTGAATATGTATAATCACAAACATGTTGACTTGTATTTGCGTGTGTACATTAATTAATAAGAATTTCTAATTACAGCCTTGCAAATTTTTGGTGTTTGTATATTAATTTTTCTCGACTTCTTTTCTGAATTCTGAGCTGGCCCCACACATGAAGTGACACCTTACTTGATTGGTATTCTTGATGTAACTGATGGATGTATCATGGTAAGGTTGGAGGCATCGATGAACGTTTGGGAAAGATGATCGAGGATGTGTAGTGGATTGTATACTATTAGTCATGTCTCTTTCCGTGGTTTGCTTACTTTGTTTGTGATGAGGTTCGATATCGGTGACTCTTCAGATGCTGACGCGTTGCAGGTGACGTGTCCCAGAACCTACAAGAAGGGATCAAGAACTTCAGTTGGGATCACACCTCGGGCTTACGGTTCGAGGAGTATCCCGACTTTTAGTGACCTTTCAGACCTTCCCCGGCTCGCCTCCGAGCTATCACGGAACCAAGATGCCTCAGCATCCCGCTCTCGCCCTAGCCTCCCGCTGAGCTCATCTTTCTCGGTCTTACCCAGACCGACCCGCAGCACTGATCACAGGCGCTTCCGCCACGGTTCCGTGAGTCTCGCCATGCGCGAGATATCCGCCGCCTACGATCCCGCGTTCCACGTCACCACGATCCCCCATTAACGAGCTGTCTCATCATTAATACGGGATCCCGCCTATCACGCGAGCGTGACGCCAGGGGCGTAACGGCCAGCGTGATTCTCACACCCGCCTACTCATTGTTGCCGCTATATAAACCCCTCTCTCAGACGATCGAGATAAGCCATTTTTTACTCCACTAGGCCGTTACTCTGCCAAAATACCCTGTCTAACTTGATCGTCGTAGGGTCCTCGGTGGCACAACCACCCCGGGACTTCATTGCAGGTAGCTCAGCCGCAACCACTCAAAACCCATTGAGATCCACACGCTCCAGGAGGCAACTCTCCAACTCAATCTCAGCCGTCCGTCTGTACACGAAGAGATCAACGGAAGATAACATCTGAAGGAGATCCAGAGATTCATCAGTTGGCGCCGTTTGTGGGAAGATTAGTTCCACTCAACCAAAAGTTTATCTTCCGATCTCGACTACATGGCAAGCGGTCACCGCGACGATCCAAGCATCAACCGTCGGCCTCCCCACAGTGGAGACGAGGGAGAATCCCCTCCTCCACCAAACGCCATTCACGCCTTATCCGCTCGGATAGACCGACTCACGTCCGTCGTGGATGCGCTCGTCCGTGTCCAAGCGGTCAGGCAAGCTCCCCAGGTCGCTGCTCCCCCTCCGCGGGACCGGGACCCCTACAGAGGGAGAGAAGACTCTGCCCGCGTTGGCATGTCCGATCACCGCCTCGCTGTTTCCGGCGGCCGCAGATCCCCCGGTCTGACATATTCAATGACCCGGTAGGCACCGCACAGTTTAACTCCGAGGTCTTACGCCAGAGCGCCTCGCCCCGAGCCCCATCACGCCCCTGTCCCTCCCGAGGAGGTGTCGATCAGCTCGCCTGCCCCCAAGCATGACCGGCATCCCCTCCCTCGAATGGGTCGCGCGCACAGGACTCGCCATGGCAGCTCGAAAACGACCTCGCCAGGAGACCTGAGGAACGTCATCGAACGGAATCGGGGTCGTGGCCAGGCAGAGGTCTCCGACAGCAGTGGCCAAAAATCTGAGTATGCAGAGTCATCGAGATACCACGGCCGACTCGACGCCCTCGAAAAGAAGATCGAAGGTATGCATCGGAAAGGTCGTCATTCGAGCGACGGGGCTAAATACGCCGCCGACTCACTCACAAAGCCCCTCACTAAAGAGCTACTCACCGTCCATGTCTCCTCCCGGAACAAGCCCCTGAAGGTCTCACTCTTCGACGGGAAGTCCGACCCGAAGAACCATTTGGACGCGTTCACTGCCGGGATGAGTTTCCAGGACTGTTCCGACGCCGCCCAATGTCGCGCTTTCCCGGCCACTCGCATCCGCTCCGGACGAGACTGGTTCCGAGGACTCACGCCGCGCTCAATCTCAACCTTCGATTAGCTGGCCACCCAATTCCTCAGCCACTTCATCGGGAACAGACGGCAGAAGTGGACCGTCGACCATCTCTTCATAATAAAGAGCGGAGATAAAGAAACCTTCAAAGGTTACGTCACCCGCTTCTACAACGCCCTCCTCGAGGTCCCGGAACACCGGGACGAAACGGTCAGTACAACACTTAGGTCGGGTCTTAAGCACAAGAAGTGGTTACGCTCCTTTGCATTAGTGCAACATAAGACCATGGCCGAGGTAAAGGCCTAGACCGAGCGTGAGGTCCAGCTAGAATCCGAGGTGAACGCCAATCTTCCCCGGATAGAACAAGCTGATCACAAGAAAAGGGTACGGAAGAGGAAAAGAGGCTTGAGCGGCCAAAGCCCTACTCCCCGAAGTTTCAGGAGTACACCCTGCTCAACGTCTCTCAGACGGTACTGCTGGAGGAGGTTAAGGGCGAGAGATTCTTCAAACTCCCCCCAGTCTCGAACAAGGCGGCAAAGCGCACTCGGGGCCCTTTTTGCGGCCTCCACAGGTCGCAAGGCCACTCCTCGGAGAACTGCAAGCAGCTCCGAGACTACATCGAGGAGCTAATCCGCTCGGGGCACCTGGCAACATACTTACGGGACAAGCGGCAAGCCGACTGTGAGCAAGAACAACGTCCGCCTCTCGGCAAGTTGACGATCGACCAAATTATAGCCATATCAGCGGGGGGTACGGCGAACACCGATGAGGCTCCGCACCCCTCACCGGTCGAAGTGGCTGACAGCCATCCGAGGAAGAGGGCCAGAGCAGCCGAGCCGATCGTTTTTAACGACAAGGATCTCCACTGTATATCCTTACCCCACAACGCCCCGCTGGTGATCACAACTCGGGTCCACCACTACGAGATGCAGAGGATACTGGTCGACTCTGGAAGCTCGGCAGACATTCTATTTTATGGCTGCCTCCTACGTATGGGACTCGCCCCGTCGGATCTGAGGCCGACCACACACATCCTGTCAGAGTTCACCAACAACTCCATCCGGATGGAAGGGGTAATAACTCTCCAATTTAACATCGGGGAGGCCGGCCATACGCGCACCGTGCCCGTGGAATTCATCGTAGAGAGAATCCCGTCGGCCTATAACATCCTCCTCAGACGCCCTATGCTAAACTCCCTCAGGGCCCAGATATCGACCTACCACCTGGCGATGAAGTTCCCGCTCGACCAAGGCGGGATAGCTCGGGCCTACGGAGACCAACGGACTGCAAAGGTTTGCTTCACCGCAACATCTTCATCTTAGCGGCCAAACAACGATGTTGAAGGCGAGGGTGACATCAGGGGTTCTCTAGACACTCGAAACGAGCAAAAGGAGGTCCGCGGGACCCCGGTGGAGCCACTGACAGAGGTCCCCCTCGTAGAAGGGGACGACGAACGAACCGTTCAGATCGGGTCGCTTTTAACTGGGGCACAACGAGACGACCTGGTTGGTTTCCTCAGAAACAACTCTGACGTGTTCGCCTCGGCACCTGCTGACATGCCTAGGATCGACCCCAAAATCACATCTCACAAGCTCGGGGTAGAGCCTACGGCCCGACCGGTCAGGCAGAAAAAGCGAAGCTTCGCCCCGATCAAGAAAAGGGCGATCGAGGACGAGGTAGACATGCTCCTCGCCGCCAACTTCATTAGAAATGCGCCTTACTCGGAATAGCTGGCGAACGTAGTCCTGGTCAAAAAGTCAAGCGGGAAGTGGCGCATGTGCATCGACTTCACCGACTTCAACAAGGCATGCCCGAAAGACAACTATCCCCTCCCTCGGATAGATCGGCTCGTAGACAGCTCGGCAGGCCACGAACTACTTAGTTTCATGGATGCTTTCTCTGGATACAACCAGATCCGCATGAATCCGGCAGACGAGGATCTTACCGCATTCATAACGGACCGGGGGATATACTGCTACAAGGTGATGCCTTTCGGCCTCAAAAACGCTGGAGCAACATACCAACGCCTGGTCAAACGCATGTTCAAGCCGCAGATCGGCAGGAACATGGAAGTTTACGTCGATGACATGCTCGTCAAATCAGTCTCATCGGATGACCATGCCAAGGATCTGGGCGAAGCCTTTGACATCCTCCGCAAGTTCAAGATGAAACTGAACCCCGCCAAGTGCGCATTCGGGGTCACCGGAGAAAAGTTCCTCGGTTTCATGGTCACTCACCGCGGGATCGAAGCTAACCCGGAGAAAATCAACGCCATCCTCAACATGGCCGCGCCCAAGACTAACATCGAGATCATGCGGCTGACAGGGCGGGTTGCCGCTCTGTCACGTTTCATGTCAAGGTCAGGAGAGAAGTGCCTCCCGTTCTGTAAGGTTATAAGGAAAATTCTAAGGTTCGAATGGTCGGAGGAATGTCGGACCGCCTTCGACCAATTGAAGAGGCACCTCGTGACTCCACCGCTGCTCACCCGACCGGTTGAAGGGGACGAGCTATCTCTATACCTGGCGGTCTCCGACCAAGCAGCGAGCTCAGTGCTCGTCCAAGAGGTCGATGGAGTCCAGAAGCCGGTATACTATGTGAGCCACGTCTTCAAAGATGCCGAAACGAGGTACCCAGCCATAGAGAAGATCGTCTTGGCACTCATCGTGGCCTCAAGGAAGCTACGACACTATTTCCAAGTGCACACCATCCTCGTACTTACAGAGCGCCCTTTGGGGGCTATCCTCGTCTTATCCGAGTCCTCTGGCCGCTTGGAGAAGTGGAGGTAGGAGTTGTCCCAGTTCGACATAAAGTACCGTCTGAGGCAGGCTATCAAAGTCCAAGCCCTGGTCGATTTTATCGTCGAGTGCACCATCCCCAGCAAGGAGCCGGAGTCAACGCCGACCCCCGCAGCTCAGCCCTCGGTCGACGGGAAGCCCGACTCAGTCCCTGATTGGATCCTTTATGTCGACGGGTCCTCGACCGAGGAGGGCTGTGGTGCCGGCCTCATCATTCAGGGCCGGAACGAGGCAGAAATGGAGTATTCCCTGAAGCTCGGGTTCAAGGCATCAAATAACACGACGGAATACGAGGCCTTGCTGGCCGGACTGCGCATAACCTCCGGACTGGGGCTGAAAACGATTCGGATCCGCAGCTATTCCGCCCTAGTCGTCGGCCAAGTGACTGGCCGATTCGAGGCACGGGAGCCTCTGATGGTGAAATACCTGGCTGAGGTAGGAAAACTGCGAAAGGACTTCGACGAAGTCCAGGTAGAGCAGATCCCCAGACAGCTCAACGCCTAAGCTGACGCTTTGAGTAAGCTGGCTTCATCCTACTCAGCCAACAACAAGAGGAGCATCCTCTTCGAGGTCTTGCCACGACCCAGCATGGAAGACGGGGCAACAACACTTCAAGTGTATGCAGCCCGGGAAGAAGGCTGAGACTGGAGAAAGCCCCTAGTGGAATTCCTGAGGGAAGGTACGCTCCCAGAAGATCGGGGAGAAGCCCGACGTCTCCGAGCCAAAGCTCTCCATTTCGTCTGGAGTAATGGGAACCTCTACAAGAAGTCCTTCACTCATCCCCTGCTCCGGTGCGTCGACCTCCACGAAGCCGACTACGTCCTCCGAGAGATCCATGAAGGGGTCGGCGGCGCGCACCAGGAGGGCCGCACCATAATCCAGAAGGCGCTGCTCCAGGGGTACTACTGGCCGACAATTCATCAGGATGCCCAAAAGCTCGTCAGGAGATGCAAAAGCTGCCAATTCCATGTAAGCATAACTCGCCTTCCTGCTACCGAGCTAACCGCCCTAACCTCCCCGTGACCGTTTGCCCAATGGAGAATGGACATGATCGGCCAGTTCCCTACCGGTACGGGTGGGCACAAGCACGTCCTGGTCGTGGTGGACTACTTCACGAAGTGGATCGAGGCCATTCCCATCAAGAAACCGGATGCCACCACGGCTATTAAGTTCCTGCAGAACAACGTAATACTCCGGTTCGGCATCCCGATGTGCATTATCACCGACCACGGAACAAATTTCGAAAACGAAAGAGTTAAGGAATTTTGCAGCGAATATCATATCCTCATGAAATTTGCCGCGGTAGCACATCCCCAGTGCAACGGACAAGCCGAAGTCGCTAATCGGGACGTTCTCCGAGGTCTTCGGACACGCCTAGAAGGACGTCAAGGCAGTTAGGTCGAGGAATTACCCCGGGTCCTATGGGCCCTGCGCACGTCGAAGAAAACCCCCACCGGGGAAACCCCTTTCAGCCTCTGCTACGGAACCGAGGCAATGGTCCCTGCAGAGATCGGGCTCCCCAGTCACCGGGTCGAGCATTTCGACGACGAAGCGAACACCTCAGCCCTATGAACTAACCTGAACATCTTGTTAGAGAAACAAGACTGGGCTCAGATCAGAGCTGCCGCCTATCAACAGCAAACCGCCCGCTACTACAACGCGCGAGTCAAGCGTCGCTTCTTCAAGACCGGAGATTTAGTCCTAAGGCGGAACGAGTTCGTCTATCAAGGCAAGCTTCATAAGTTCTCCCCTAAATGAGACGGTCTTTTCCTCGTCTCCGAGGTCCTACCCGGCGGAGCCTACCTCTTGCAAGATGCGGATGGGCGCAAGTTTCCACGGCCTTACATCGCTGAGAAGCTCAAACTGTACCAACAAAAAAGTATCTACGAGTGTGTATTTCTTCTTTCACAAAGACAATGTAAACATTTCTAAAAGTTCTTTCTATTTGAATAATAAGAAGGAAACACTAGAACATGGCAAAAAGAAGAATTTTATTCGTTCAAAAGGTACCATGAACTCCTCAGCCTTACAAAAAAGTTACAACAGAGGTGGAACGGGATCGAGGAAGTACTCCCGGTGATACTCAGAGTAAATTTCCGCTAGCCGAACCCTAGCCTCTGCAGCCCGCTCCTACCGATGTTATGCGCGGACCCGGGACGCCACAGAAGCACCCGACGCTCCGCCCTCCGAGCCTTGACTCACAATGTACCTCATTTTGAAGCACTCCAGAATGAGGGCCAGAGATCGGTCGTGCCTGGCTTTCGAGATGAGGCCGAGCATGAAGATCGAACGCACCTTATCGAGCGCCTCATCCAGAAGCTCCTCGGTGAAGGGGTTGTCCAACCCCGGGGACCTCCTCCAGATCGCGTACATCAGCAACTGAAGCAGGGACGACCTCCGAGGGAGAAGCCGGCCGACGTGATCCTCGAGACGCTGAACCACTCCCCGATACCCATCCTCAGCAAGGGATTGGTCATACAGGGATACGTCGGCCAAGGTGATTATCCCTTCGATCGAATACATGAGCCGATCATCTCAAAAAGAAAACGGTGCCGAAGGGGTTTCCATCCCCTTCTCTATTTATAACCTAAAACAGAGTCCTAAAGGACCCAAATTCGTGCGTGAATCATGGGATCCATCAAGATTACTCCAATACCGCGACGCCACATAGCAATAACTGACGCAACTTCCCGAAACGCCACGCCTCCCTCAAGAATTCCTGGCACGTGCCGCCTACAACGGTCGCCCCTCCCAAGGTTCACGAACCAAGGAAGGTCGGACTAAATCTCAAGATCCACCGAGCAGCAACCCTTCTCGGTTATCCCTGGCTGGTAATTCCTTTCCCCGCGACGCCAGGGATCAAAGCCCTCACCAAGAGGCCACCTAGCAGCAACCATGCTCGGTCTATCCTTAGCAGGCCTCCCAATGCCCTCCCGCGTTAAGGATCTAAGCCCTCACCAATAGGCAATCGAACGGCTACCCCGCTCGGTTATCTCTGGCTGGTAATTCCTTACCACACGACGCCAGGGATCAAAGCCCTCACCAAGAGGCAATCGGGCAGCGACCCTGCTCGGTTATCCCTGGATGGTAATCCCTTACCCCACGACGCCAGAGATCAAAGTCCTTACCAAGAGGCCACCTAGCAGCAACCCTGCTCGGTCCATCCTTAGCAGGCCTCCCAATGCCCTCCCGCGCTAAGGATCAAAACCCTCGCCAAGAAGCAATCGGGCAGCAACCCTGCTCGGTTATCCCTGGCTGGTAATTCTTTACCCCACGACGCCAGGGATCAAAGCCCTCACCAAGAGGCCACCTAGCAGCAACCCTGCTCGGTCCATCCTTAGCAGGCCTCCCAATGCCCTCCCGCGCTAAGGATCAAAGCCCTTACCAAGAGGCAATCGGGCAGCAACCCTGCTCGGTTATCCCTGGCTGGTAATTCCTTACCCTACGATGTCAGGGATCAAAGCCCTCACCAAGAGGCCACCTAGCAGCAACCCTGCTCGGTCCATCCTTAGCAGGCCTCCCAATGCCCTCCCGCGCTAAGGATCAAAGCCCTCACCAAGAGGCAATCGGACAGCAACCCTGCTCGGTTATCCCTGGCTGGTAATTCCTTACCCCACGACGCCAGGGATCAAAGCCCTCACCAAGAGGCCACCTAGCAGCAACCCTGCTCGGTCCATCCTTAGCAGGCCTCCCAATGCCCTCCGGCGCTAAGGATTTAATCTCTCACCAAGAGGCCACTGAGCGGCTATCCCGCTCGGCCCAACCTTGGCCGGTAATACCTTACCCACCGGCGCCATGGATCTAAGCCCTCGTCAAGAGGCCATCCACGTCTAAGCGATCTCCACCTCGGCTTCGGGGCCATGGAAATACCGACCTTACACCGGTCTTTGCACACTTGGCAAATGGTCGACCTCGACTCTCAACTCGACGTGCAATCGCTAGACGGAAAACCGACCCAATATGAAAGCAGTACCGTGCAAATACAAATGTTTACCACAAACAAAAGCAAAATGCGCACGCAAAGAAACTACAAAAAGATTTTTTATTCACAAAAATCAGAAGTCTTTACAGAGGTATTTTTGGCTCCCCAGCCTTACAAAAACGCTCGGAGGCCTACAAAATTTTAGCGCAAAGAAAATGAAGAGGCGGGAAAGTTCAGGCCTCAGGGATGGGGCGAACCCCAATGAGCTGCGCGTCCACTACAACTACTGGAGCGGTGTCTTCAGGGTCGGTACCCGCCACAGGAGCCTCGGCATCGGGAGCCAGGGCGACCGACTTGTCCCCCACTCTCCCACCGGGGGCCTCTCCCTCCGCGACGTTTCCAGGGACGTTCCCCTGCGCGTCTTCCTCGTGAGGGTACTCCTCCCGGAGCTTGCCGTCTGGGAACTCTGGCATCTGCGTCTTGACAACGTCGAGGGCATCGTGCCAAATAACGCCGGCGGCTGCAGCAAGGTCGGTGTAGAACAGGTCCGACTCCTTGTAGCTCTCCACCGCCTTCGACGCCAGAAGCTCGGCCTTCGACGCCCGGAGCTCGGCACGCCTCATCCCCTCCTTCGCCACCTCGTTCTCCTTTCGGAGGGTGCTCGCCATCTTCTTCAAGGTGGCGACGAGCACCTGGGAGTCTTCCAACTGGGCTTCGGTGGCTCGGGCAGCCTCTCGGCACCTGGCGACCTCCCGATTCGCGGCCGCCAACCGGTCTTCAAGGGCGGCGACTCTCTCCCTCGCCTCCTCCATCTCCCGCCTCGAGCTCTCTTCCCGTGAGGACAACTCGCCCGCGGTGGGGCTATCTCCTCGTCCTCCATGTTGACGACGAGGGCGACGTGCTGGAGGACCTGAAGAAAAGAAAGAGGGTTAAAAGGGAAAGGAAAGCACCCAATCAAGCGAACAAAAATGATGAATGAAGAACTGAGTAGGGTGCGGACACTAACCTGCACGGCCTCTTGAGCTATGGCTGCTATTTGGGCCCGGAGGATCCCCTGAGGAATTCTACCCCCGGCCGACCTCTCCATCTCCGAGAGCAGGCTGTCGGCGACAGAAAGCCCCAAGGGCACCTTGAAACGAAGATCCCCATCGTCCACGAGGACCGGGGAGGCCGGGGAGCGGGGCGCGGTCCTGGGAAACCTCTTGAGGAGCGACGCGGGAGAGCCAGTCTCGACCCCCACCTCGGGAGCCCGGGGCTCTTGCTCCCGAGCACGCTTTCGGACCGGCCCGCAGCTGGACTCGGGGGCCCGAGGCGCGTTTGGGCGCCTGGATGGAGCGGCCATCGGCGGAGCCGGGACCGACGGCGGGCGGGAAGGGCCGGCGCCTCCGGCTTCATCCCCTTCTTCACGTCGACCACTGCCACCCGTAACTTGCTTAGGTTCATGGGTCCTGCATAAGACAAAAATACAAGGAGTCAGTAATGCTAGGAAAAATGAAAAATGCACAAGTCTAAATAGGTCGCCTAAGAGCTCCTAACTTACCCGCGTAACAGGCGGGGCTGAGCCCGGCCCAACTGAGGGCCCGCTCAGACAGCAGCACATCAGCCCGAGGGAGGGGCTCCCACTTCGACACCGCCACCGCGTCGGGATCATTCGACCGACTCACCTGCGGACAACTGGCCTCTTGCCACTAGGTGGGCACGGACCAATCCTCACCCTCGGGCGGCGCAATAAAGAAAAACTTCTTCTTCCATTCGTGAATGGAAGAAGGTACTACGACGATCCCCGACCCGGCAGCGTCCCCCCGTTGTCTTCTAAAAGAGAGGTATACCCAGCTCGGCTCGCCCCTACGAGCACCAGGGTGGTTTTTGTAGCAAAGAGAAGAAATGAGAAGGCTCAGGCTGAAAGGGATCTGACTCAATCTCAAGCGGACCAGGAACCCTAGGAGGATCCTTCAAGAGTTCGGCACTATCTGGCCCGAGGCTAACCCAAAACAATTCAACGCCTCACTCACTTCGGGGGAGAAGAGCAGACGCACCCCAGCCCAAAAGGCTTCCAGGTACAAGGCAATTTCCTTTGCCCCGTACCTGGTTTGCCCTCTCCCCCTCTTCGGCCAGACGAACCGAATAGCCGGGAGGACTGAGAAAACGGGTCTTGATGTTGATGAGCTCCTCCGCACGCCTCAGCGAGGATCGCACGCCAAGAACACCCGCGACCTGTGCCCTGGGGACTGCCCCCGTCGCACGACCCCGAGGAGTATTACTAACCCTAGATCCCTGGGGGGACTCCGACTCGGAGGAGGAAGAGGAAGAAGTAGAAGAGGAAGCTTCAGAAGACTCCCTAAACTCTACCCGCACTACATCTACAGACTCCTCGGAAGAAGACATCTAACCTGATCAAAGAGAGGTGTCCTCGGAAGATCAAAAGCAAGGAATCCGACCTGAGGAGAAGAGCGCCGAGCTAACACGACCAGGGACGAGGAAACTATGAGGAGGTATGAGCCCTGATGGGGATCCTGCCTCTATTTATAGCTGCCGACTTGCACATCCTACGGCTCCGATCGCCTCCCGCCAAAACAACGTTTCGCAACCAACGGCCGACAACGTTCCACCGGTCGCACTCACATTGGACGCATCGCTTCGAGCGCGGGAACTCCTGTGGCACGTCTCACCAGCCAACCAACGCCAGACACGTGAGTTGTCGCTTCAACAAATGTACACACGATCCGGCGCTCCCCCTTTAATGCGAGATCACTCTCCTGTTACGCTGACGTCGTCAAGAAAATGCTATTCTTTGATCGGGAATGTGCGACGACGATATCTTCAAATAAGAGCTCACCCCGGATGATCGGTCAGACCACTCTCGACCCGACCCATGAACGGGTCGAGACGAGAGTGGGGGGCTAATGATGAGGCTCGATATCAGTGACTCTCCAGATGCTGGCGCGTTGCAGATGACGTATCCCGGAACCTAAAAAAAGGGATCAAGAACTTCAGTTGGGATCACACCTCGGGCTTACGATCCGAAGAGTATCCCGACCTTTGGTGACCTTCCAAACCTCCCCCGGCTCGCCTCCGAGCTACACGAAACCAAGATGCCTCGGCCTCCCGCTCTTGCCCGAGCCTCCCGCTGAGCTCATCTTCCTCGGTCTTACCTAGACCGACCCGCAACACTGATCACAGGCGCTTCCGCTATGACTCCGCGAATCTCTCCATACGCGAGATATCCGCCGCCCACGATCCTGTGTTCCACGCCACCACGATCCCGCGTTCCATGCCACCACGATCCCGCGTTAACGAGCCTGTCTCGTCATTAATGCGGGATCCCGCCTATCACGCGGGCGTGACGCCAGGGGCGTAACAGCCGGCATGATTCTCGCGCCCGCCTGCCCATTGCTGCCGCTATATAAACCCCTCTCTCAGACGATCGAGGTAAGCCATTTTTTACTCCACTAGGCCGTTACTCTGCCAAAATAACCCGTCTAACTTGATCGTCGGACGGTCCTCGGTGGCAAAACCACCCCGGGACTTCTTTGCAGGTAGCTCGGACACAACCACTCAAAACCCATTGAGATCCACATGCTCCAGGAGGCAACCCTCCGACTCAATCTCAGCCATCCGTCTGCATATGAAGAGATCAACGGAAGATAACATCTGAAGGAAATCCAGAGATCCATCAGTTTGCATTATGGTTTGCTTCTCTCTGTTTGAGTCTTCAACAGCTAACATCATAGCTCTGAGTCTTCAACAGTGATGGGGCTCCTTTTCGGGCCTCCGTCAGATGTTGTCTTCCGTTGATCTCGCGGTGGACTTTGGCGATTATCCTCCATTGGGTGTGGGTCTCAATGGGTTTTTGGAGGAAGAGGTGAAGTGAGGGAGTTGGTGCCGAGTACCTACAAGGAAGTCCCGGAGTGGTTTGGTACCACTAAGGACCCTCCGACGCTCAAGTTAGTAATGAGATCCGAGCAGAGTAACGGCATAAAAGTGTAAAAAATGGCTTACTTGACCCCTCTGTGATGGGGGTTTATATAGCAGTGGAGCACGCAGCAGCGGGCCGCGCCGGCAGTTACGCTCCCGACGTCACGCCCGCGTAGAGAGCGGATCGCCCATCAATGGGGATCGTGATGGCGTGGAACATGGGACGTTGCTGGCGTAAAATCCGCGCATGGCGAGATTCGCGGAGCGGCGGTTACGCCTAGGAGTTGGTCGGAGGGCCGAGGAAGACGCCCTCGGCGGAAGCTCAGGGACGAGCAAGGAGGCCGAGGAGTCTTGGTCCTGTGGTAGCTCGGGGGCTATCTGAGAGGCCGAGGAGGCCAATTTGCAGGGGCCCCGAGGGGGGCCAGCTTGTGCTTGCTGGTCGGGCACGGGATGGCCTGATCGGCCCCTGCGGGCCCTTTCTTCTGAGTTCTGGGACACGTCACCTGCCATGTGTCATGATCCTGTAGACCACCAATATTGAGCATCATCATTAACCCCCAACTCCTGTCCCGACCAGATAGTGGTCGGGTCCGGAGTGGACTGCCGGGCCGCCCGAGGTGAGATCCCTTCTAGGGGTTCGTCGGGACGAGTCCTCGGGCCGTCGGTTGTCTTTTCCGCTAGCGAATCAGGGCGAGATCTTTGCAAAAAGAAGGTGCACCGGTTCGTGCGCTCGGCAGTTGAAGCGACGGCCCACGTGTCGAGTGTCGTTAGCCGATGCGACGTGCGCAGGTCTGCAGCATCTGATGGGACGCGGTCCAGCGTTGGGCTGCCACGTGGAACGATCAGAGCTGTTGGGCGCAAGGAGCCATTTCGGCGGGAGACGATGGGCGCCATTGGATGAGGCCGTATGCGGTAATAAATACGGGTGGGGCCCGCCCTAGGGCCCTTACTCTTTCATATTTCTCTCTCTCAAGCACCAGCTGCTCGGCGCTCGTCTCCCCTCTTTCGTTTCCAACCTTTGAAGAATTTTTTCCCCAGGTTAGATGTCTTCCCCTGTAGAATCAGTAGACGTTGTAGGAGT
This sequence comes from Agapanthus africanus, assembly GCA_030015575.1. Classification (NCBI taxonomy): domain Eukaryota; kingdom Viridiplantae; phylum Streptophyta; class Magnoliopsida; order Asparagales; family Amaryllidaceae; genus Agapanthus; species Agapanthus africanus. Next base: position 175,667,103 of record CM057339.1, on the reverse strand, counting down.
AGATGCTAGGGTTCCTTTAGATGTGTCTGAGTCTCCTCGGGGAGAAGGGGCTAAGCCCTCTCCCTAGGGCCGTAAGGCGGGGGTCGCCTCCAGGGAGGAGGCGGTAGATGTAGCCCCTAGCACCTCGTGCTGGGTGAGGCATGAGGACGAGCTCGCCAACGCTCGAGCTCGCTTCCACGTTCCCCCGCGCTACACGCTTCGTCTGGCCGAGGAGGGAGAGAGGGCAGACCAGGTACGGGGCAGGAAGATTGCCCTGTATTTGGAAGCTTTTTGGGGCGGAATGCGCCTGCCCTTCTCTCCTGAGGTCATCGCCGCTCTGAATTTCTTCGGCTTGGCTCCCTGCCAGTTAGTGTCGAATGCGTGGAGGATCCTCCTTGGGTTCCTGATCCGCCTGAGGCTGCAGGTGGTTCCTTTCAGTCTTTCCCTTCTCGATTCCTCCCTTGCTTTCAAGAGTCACCCTGGCGGTCGAGCTGGCCACCCGAGGTGGGTTTACTTTACTTTCAGGAAGCGGCCCGGGGTCGCTGCCGGGACTGGGGTCGTGGCCTTGCCCTCCTCCATTCACGACTGGAAGAAGAAATTTTTCTTCGTTTCCCCTCCCGAGGGCGAGGACTGGCCGGTGCCCACCAAGTGGTCGAAGGAGAAGTGTCTGCCGGGAAACCTGTCCGATGACCCCGCCGCGGTGAGAGTGGCGTCATGGGAACCCATCCCTCGACACGACGTGCTGCTGTCCGAGAGGGTTTTGAGCTGGGCCGGGCTTAGCCCCGTCGAGTTCGTCGGTAAGTTAGGCTTGCTTCTTGGGTTTACATTTTACTCGTGTTGCTGATCTGTTGGGTGTTCGTTTCATGCAGGATCCATGGACTTCGGCTCTCTCCGAGATGCTATGCGCCAACCGAGGCAGCCTACTATGGCCAGGGGCACCAGCTCTTCCCGGGCGCAGCCTGCCCCGGCTCCTACTGCCCCGGTGGCGGTGCCCCGAGGGCGCTCGGCGGCGGATCCTGCCCCGGGCCCCAGCAGAGCGTTGGGTCGGAAGCGGGCCCTGATTGTGGAGGACAAGGCCTCGGAAGAGGAGATCGGCTCCCCCTCGGAGCCGCTCAAGAGGAGTTCCCGGAGACCTTCCCGGGGCCGGTCTTTGCCGACCGTAGTGGAGGAAGGGGGCTCCGGTTCGCGGTGCCGTCAGGGCTGTCGGTCGCGGACAGCCTCCTACACGAAATAGAGACCTCGGCCGGGGGTCGGGTTCCTGGGGGAACCCTTAGGGCTCAGTTGGCGTCGATCGCCCAAGAGTCCGTGCAGGTAAGCCCCCAGTGGATTGTGAGATTTGGTGTCTCCTTCATTTCTTTGATCTTTTTTTATGTCTTCCCAGACTCTCCAGCACATGGCCCTCGCCCTTCGTATGGAGACCGAGGTGCTAGACCCGGCGGTAGAGGCCGCGGGCCAGCTCGCCGCGTTGCAAGAGAGCTCCAGGCGAGAGCAGGAGGCGATGTCGGCGAGGATCGCCGCCTTGGAGGGCGAGGTGGATGCCGGGAAAAGGGAGGTCGCCCGGCATTGCGAGGCCGCAGCGATCGCCGAGGGCAAACTCAAGGACTCCCAGGTGCTCCCCGGCAACCTGAAAAGGACGGTGAAGGCCCTCCAAAAGGAGCTGGGGGCGACGGCCGAGGCCTTTAAGTCGGCTGGATCGAGGTCCGTGGCGAGCTACAAGAGGTCGAAGGATTTTTATGATGGCCTGGCCATTGCCACGACCCGCATTTGGCACGACGCCCTTGATGCCGTCAAGTCTCGGATGCCGGGGTTCGACGACGGGGATCTCCGGGCCGAGTTCCCCCTCGTGGGCGCCGACGAGCAAGGGGGAGAGGCCCCCGGCGAGGAGGGGGCCGAGGACCAAGCGCCCTAAGTGGTGGAGGTCGATGACCTCGAGGTCGCGCCCGGACCCGAGGTGTAGAGCCCCCATTCTCCTACCTTCATTTTGTTTTTCTTTTGAATTTTGTAAGGCTGGGGAGCCAAAAGAAGATACCCTTTGTAAAAACTTTTGCTTTTGGTAGTAATAAAGTTCTTCTTCAGCTCCATAGAATTGCGTTCTGCCATCTGTTTGTGAAGAATGCTCATTTGGGATATTTTTGCTTGTGCCGTTGTGCTTTCATGTCAGGTTGGCCCTCTGTCTAACGATCGTTCATTGAGTTGACTGCAACCGCTGGTCGATGAGCGTGCTGCCGGGGAGGTAAGTTTCCTTGGCCCCGGAGTCGAGGGGAGATCGTCTAGACGTGGATAGTCCTGATGCCCCTCACTGGGGCCTGTGTCCTCCGTAGGTCGGCGAGCATTTCGATCCTGAGTACTGACCACCACCTGGGGGTGACTGGGCAAGGTAGCTGCTCAGTCACCCCTTGCAAAGGCTCTCTGGTCCTAGCGTTGTGGTAGGGGAGCTGCCGGCCAGGGATTGTCGAGCAAGGACTCGGCTGTCTTTGAGGGGCTGTAAGAAGCCCACTAAGGATGACCGGACAGTGAAGCTACGCGGTGGCCTCTTGGTGAGGGCCTGGACCTCTGGCGTCTGATGGGCAGGAGGATGCCCGCTGGGATGCGCCGAGCAGGAAGGAACTCGGCGGCCTCACGATGAGGGCTTGAGATCCTCAGCATCTGATGGGCAGGAGGATGCCCGCTGGGGATGCGCCGAGCAGGAAGGAACTCGACGGCCTCATGATGAGGGCTTCAGACCATCAGCGTCTGATGGGCAGGAGGATGCCCGTTGGGGATGCGCCGAGCAGGAAGGAACTCGGCGGCCTCGTGATGAGGGCTTCAGACCATCAGCGTCTGATGGGAAGGAGGATGCCGGTTGGGGATGCACCGAGCATGAAGGAACTCGGGGCTTCAGACCATCAGCGTCTGATGGGCGGGAGGATGCCCACTGGGGATGCGCCAAGCAGGAAGGAACTCGGCGGCCTCGCAGTGAGGGCTTGAGATCCTCAGCATCTGATGGGCAGAAGGATGCCCGCTGGGGTGCACCGAGCAGGAAGGAACTCGGTGGCCTCATGATGAGGGCTTTGATCCTTGACGCTGGAGGGGCCGTGAGAGGCCTGCGAAGGATGGGCGAGCAAGGTAGCTACTCGGTGCCTCTTGGCGAGGGCTTTGATCCTTGACGCTGGAGGGGCCGTGAGAGGCCTGCGAAGGATGGCCGAGCAGCACTGGAGGGGCCGTTTGAGGCCTGCGAAAGGTGGCCGAGCAGGGCAGCTGCTCGGTGCCTCTTGGCGAGGGCTTTGATCCTTGACGCTGGAGGGGCCGTGAGAGGCCTGCGAAAGATGGCCGAGCAGGGTAGCTGCTCGGCGCCTCCTGGCGAGGGCTTTGATCCTTGACGCTGGAGGGGCCGTGAGAGGCCTGCGAAGGATGGCCGAGCAGGGTAGCTGCTCGGTGCCTCTTGGCGAGGGCTTTAATCCTTGACGCAGGAGGGGCCGTGAGAGGCCTGCGAAGGATGGCCGAGCAGGGTAGCTGCTCGGTGCCTCTTGGCGAGGGCTTTAATCCTTGACGCTGGAGGGGCCGTGAGAGGCCTGCGAAGGATGGGCGAGCAGGGTAGCTGCTCGGCGCCTCCTAGTGAGGGCTTTCTGATCCCTGGCATTGCGGTAGGGATGCTACCCGCCAGGGATAACCGAGCGAGGGATCCTCGGGCTCGACTGCCTCTGGGAGGACTTTCTGATCCCTGGCGTTGCGGTAGGGAAGCTACCCGCCAGGGATAGCCGAGCGAGGGATCCTCGGGTTCGACTGCCTCCGGGAGGGATTTCTGATCCTTCAGGACGAGGACCGAGCAGGGTTACTGCCCAGTGCCTCTTGGTGAGGACTTTGATCCCTGTCGGTTGTGGTAGGAAGCTACCAGCCGGGGATAGCCGAGCAAGGACCCGAATGCCTCTGGGAGGACTTTGGTTCTTGGCGCGGGAAGAGCTATAGGGCTGTAAGAAGCCTACCAAGGACCCTTGGCCGGGCAGGGTTACTGCCCGGTGCCTCTTGGCGAGGGCTTTTGTCCTGAAGGATAGCCGAGCGAGGGATCCTCGGGCTCGACTGCCTCTGGAAGGGCTTTCTGATCCCTGGCGTTGCGGTAGGGAAGCTACCCGCCAGGGATAGCCGAGCGAGGGATCCTCGGGCTCGACTGCCTTTAGGAGGGCTTTCTGATCCCTGGCGTTGCGGTAGGGAAGCTACCCGCCAGGGATAGCCGAGCGAGGGTTCCTCGGGCTCGACTGCCTCTAGGAGGGCTTTCTGATCCCTGGCGTTGCGGTAAGGAAGCTACCCGCCAGGGATAGCCGAGCAAGGGATCCTCGGGTTCGACTGCCTCTGGGAGGACTTTCTGATCCCTGGCGTTGCGGTAGGGAAGCTACCCGTCAGGGATAGCCGAGCAGGGTAGCTGCTAGGCTGCCTTTTAATGAGGGCCTAGATCCTTGGGCGAGGTGGCCCTCGAGCCGCCGTGGTGAGCCCCTTCTGTGCGACCCCGTCAAGGGAGGGGGTGTCGGTCGCGAGGAGGCTCGAGGCAAGGTGCCCTGGAGGAGGATCTTGGCGTGGAGTTATGGGGCGCCCAGCAGGCCTCAGTGAGTATCGGCCCGTGAGACCCATGGCCATGGGACGCAGCCTGCCAGTGTCAGCTGCGCCAATGAGGGCAGAGTCTCCTGGAGGCGGAGGAGCGGCGATCTGGGGCCCTGGCCCGGCCATTTGGACGAGCGCCTCCGTGATGGACTGTAGTCGGACTATTCTGCCGGCGAGGGCGGTGATGACGGTCGCCAGAGGAGGTTCATCCGCGCCTCCGATGAGGGGGAGGCGGCGGCTGGTACCTGGATCTTCAGGGTGATCGCACGCCATGTAGATGGAGATCGGAAGGCCAACTTTTGTTTTTGTGGAGTTTTGTGTTCCACAGACGGCGCCAACTGATGGGGCTTCTTTTCGGGCCTCCGTCAGATGCTGTCTTCCGTTAATCTCGCGGTGGACTTTGGCGATTATCCTCCATTGGGTGTGGGTCTCAATGGGTTTTTGGAGGAAGAGGTGAAGTGAGGGAGTTGGTGTCGAGTACCTGCAAGGAAGTCCCGGGATGGTTTGGTACCACCAAGGACCCTCCGACGCTCAAGTTAGTAATGAGATCCGAGCAGAGTAACGGCATAAAAGTGTAAAAAATGACTTACTTGACCCCTTTGTGATGGGGGTTTATATAGCAGTGGAGCACGCAGCAGCGGGCACGAGAATCTCGCCGGCAGTTACGCTCCCGACGTCACGCCCGCGTAGAGAGCGGATCGTCCATCAATGGGGATCATGATGGCGTGGAACGTGGGACGTTGCTGGCGTAAAATCCGCGCATGGCAAGATTCGCAGAGCGGCGGTTACGCCTGGGAGTAGGTCGGAGGGCCGAGGAAGACGCCCTCGGCGGAAGCTCGGGGACGAGCAAGGAGGCCGAGGAGTCTTGGTCCTGTGGTAGCTCGGGGGCGAGCTGAGAGGCCGAGAAGGCCAATTTGCAGGGGCCTCGAGGGGAGCCAGCTTGTGCTTGCTGGTCGGACACGGGGTGGCCTGATCGGCCCCTGCGGGCCCTTTCTTCTGAGTTCTGGGACACGTCACCTGCCACGTGTCATGATCCTGTAGACCATCAAAATTGAGCATCATCAAACAGCTAACATCATAACTTGATACGAGAGATTTTTTTTTTTAAAAATTACTCTTGATTATATAGCCCGGTTAGGAGATGGTTAATCAAAATGTCAACTATATCGGTAATGAGTTTAATGTGGAAAAATTGATGGCAAAAAAACATTATGTTCTGGAAAAAAGAGAGTTCAAGTATTGAGCAGCATAATGATACATATGGGTTTGCAACTCTATGACTTGTTGATTGATACGGTTGTTTTCAAGACAGTATTAAACAAGTGACAGATAGAATTTCCAAAGGTCAATCCAAAATTTAGGCCTAAGGCGTAGGTGAACATACAAGATAATCTCCAAAGGTTGGGTCATCAAACATAAGATGTAAGGGTTGTTGCACAAAATGTACTTCTAAGTATTCTTTGTTCGTTCTTCCATCCCATCCGTTAGTAAGGTTTATATCAAGTGTCTTTGAAGATAAAGGCAAGGATATTATTAAGGGGTTTGCCAATATGATGCTATGTTACCTATGTGGGTTCATCTTCACTGTGTTCGGCTCGGTGAATGAGTTGAGGTGGAAATTTGCAAGTTACATTAGGTTGAAATCAATTTAAGGAACCTTGAAAAAATTCTATAGTTGCACAAGATTAGTTTGTGACGGGTACAAATTATTGCAGGTGACAAGTGCATATATGGGTTGGGCTTGGTATTGGAGCTCGGTACTTTTAAGGCCCTGTTTGGGACTGGAGTTTAGTTTTCTATACCTGAAGTTATCCAAAATCCTTATTTTGCCTTTTTTGGCAATCATTTTGGAGTTGAGATAACTACAGTTATCTCAATCTAAATGTTGAGAAAACTGTAGTTATCTCAACTCCAATCCGATCAAAGTTTTTTAAACTCCGTTTTTGGGATTTGGGGCTTGCAAACCACAGTTTTCATCCTCCTAGCTCTACTTAAAAATAAACCATAGTTATCACAACTCAATATCCAATCATGGCCTAAAGATTTCTATTAATTGGTACGAGAGCTTGTACCGATAGCGATTTCCACACATATATTAAGTTTGCTGATTTATTTTTTAGTTATGGAATGCTAAGGGAGCCAAAATTTGGTAAGAGGAAAAGTCTTTTGTTTTATAACTGTTAAGATATGCATATCTTTTATCATATCTTTTATATTAATTTGTATTTATCTTTTTTTATCGGGATTTAGTTGTAGTACACGTACATTAGGTATTAGGGTTTTATTTTGTGGGACATATAGAGAGAGCCATGATATTGTACATTCCTTCTTGATAAATCAATAATATTTTTTTTCACTTTTCCCAAATCTACCATTTGTAATATGGTACAGCGTGCGTAAATTTTTCTCGCCGTTGCCAATGATTAATCTGCCGCCTCTCCATCTCCCGCAACATCCTCTCCGGCGAAATCCTTATCCTATCTGCCGCCGCCTCGATCCAAGAGGTCTACTTGGATAACAATTTATTCAGCGGCGCCGTAAAAATCGCAGCTTTTTGGAATTTGGGGTGTCTGCAGAGGCTGGAGCTGCAGGGAAACAACCGCACCGGTGAAATCTCGGATCTCTCCTCGCTTTCGTCGCTAGACTACCTCGACGCCAGCGACAACGCCCTCACCGGCGATTTCCCATCAATTTTCCCGCCAAATATCGTCGAGATCTCCTCTCGCTTCACCTGCGGCCTCCGCTGTGACCTCGCCGCCGCCGACAACCTCTCCCGCGTCACCAACCTCTCCCTAGACCCCGCCGGCTACTCGGGCCCACCCCCTTCGATTTGGTCCCTCTCCTCTCCTTATAACCCTCGACCCTCAACCGTTCATTACCAATATCATGAGCAGAGTCGCTGAAGATGCTCCTGTTGCCAGAGTTGCAGCCACAAAAGACACAGATTCTCTTGAACTTTCTTTGAGGCTCTCCAACCATTTTGTATTTTTCTCTATTGATCTTTTCCTCTCTTTCTTCTCCTTGAGTTGAGGCTGAATCTCTCAAGCGTAGGCCTTCTTCAAGTTCGAGCTGCCTTCCACCTGTTCAATAAAATTCCTCAAAGGTATTTAAGCCTTCTTCGAGCCTTCGTGCTCTCTTGCGTATGATGTGAATCTTCGTGCCGGACTTTGAGCCTTCGTGCTCTATTTTGTGTGATCTGAGCCTTCGAGACGGTCTTTTGAACCTTCGTGCTCTCTTTTGGTGAATCGAAGGCCTTCGTGCTCTTGGCTTTCGAGCCCTCCTTCGAGCCTTGTGCTCTCAACAATTAAGCTATTGTGCTCCCTCGCGATCTCATCTCGAGCTCTATTCCTCTAAACATGGACAGTACTTACAAGGCTCTGAAACATTCCTCGCTTTTTTCGGATGCAGATTGTTCCTTATTTTGTTGTTACTGTAAAAAAAATGCACTTGATTGCTAATTGTCCAACACGGCCATCACGACCAGTTACTTGCTATCGTTCACCACGTTCATCCACTACTTTCGCATCTCCAACAGGCTCTACTACAGTGTCATCAGGGGCTTTCTTCTCCGCGCAGAGAGCACAGATCACACGGATCATTGGTATCGTTGCCGGAGTCTTGGCATCAATGGAGCTTTCGAGAGATTATCATCTGCATTTTCTGATTGTGTTGTCTCAATTGCTAATTCTGGTAATTCTATTCCTTAGATATTTGATTTAGGTTCCTCACATCATATGACTTTGATAATTTTTTTCTTGCAAATTGTATTACCATTCCTATGTCATACATACATACATACTGCTAATGGCTTATTACTTGTAGTTACTCAGTGTGGTGACATCACATCTATTAAGTACTCTCCTAGCAATCTTACTCTTTCATCTGTATTGCATGTGCCCAAACTAACAATGAATCTTCTATCTATTAGTCAGATTGCTGATTCTGGTTGCACTATCGTTTTCTCATCCACTTTTTATATTGTACAGGATTCGAGCACTGATCAGAAGATTGGGGCGAGCCATAGAGTGAATGACTTGTATCAGATTGAGTATCTTCACTTACCTGTCTCAAGTAAGATTGTAACCGGATCAATTATCTCTGATATATGGCATCGCCGTTTAGGTCATATTTTGCATTCCCGTCTTAAGTCCTTATCTGAGTTTGGAATCTTAGGATCTTTTCGTGCTACTGCCTTAAATAATTGTGTTGGATGTAAATTAGCCAAACAAACTTACTTACCATTTGTGTCACATAATAAAACTTCTTTGAAAGACTTGATTCATTCTAATAGTTGGGGGCCTGTTCCTGTGATATCCAGCTCTGGTTATTGATATTATGTTTGTTTTATTGATGACTACTCTCGTAATTCTTGGGTTTATCTTATGCATGCCAGATCTGAGATTTCATCCATTTATACTGAATTTACAAACATGATTTACACCCAATTTAAAAAATAAATTAAAATTTTCAGATTTGACAATGCTTGTAAGTACGTTTGATCATCAATGCAAGTTATTATTAAATCTCATAGCACACTTCCCCATCATGCATGTCCACATACTCATGAATAAAATGGTATAGTAGAGAGAAAATATCAACATATCCCTAACACCACACGAGCTCTCTTACTATCTGCATCTGTTCCTCGCTCTTATTGGACCGAGGCTCTCTTAACTGCTGTATTCTCATCACACAACTCCATCTTCTTTATTTCTTAATTCCACTCCATACTTAAGGATTTATAATCCCCTTTTGACCGTTCCATTTTACGCACGTTTGGCTGTATTTGTTTTGTTCTTCTTCCTTTTCATAAACGAGATAAACTCTCTTTTCGTTCAGTCAAGTGTTTTATGATAGGGTACATTCTGTCTCATGATAAAGGATATAGATGTTACGATCCTACCAGTAGACGGCTTCACATTTATCGAAACATCGCCTTTTTTGAGCATGTGTCGTATTTTACTTATTCCGAGATAGATGTATCCTTTCTTGATTCCTCTACCTCATCATCAGTTACACCCACTATTGTGCCTACATACACTCCCGCTTCACCTACTTATGCTTCTATGCCTTCTACTGTTCCCTCCATCGATACAATGTCGACTGAGTATTCACCTATGCATGTACCGTTTTCTCCGAATGCTATTTCTCCTCCTCCATCTCGTCGGAATTCTCCGTGAGAAAGATGGCCACTGCCCGTTATAGTTTTTGCATGAATAACAATTATTCTCCTCGGTTTGTATCTTTTCTTTCTGCTATTCATTCTATTTAGGAACGCAAGTCATATACTGAGGCTATGAAATATCCAGAATGGCAGCAGGCTATGCAGGAAGAATTGCTGGTTTTCCGTGATACTCACACGTGGGATCTTGTTCCTTTACCATCAAATGTAAAGCCCATTAGCTGTAAGTAAATTTATAAGGTCAAAACCAAGTCAGATGGATCAGTTGAACGTTACAAGGCACATCTTGTGGCTCGTGGGTTTTCTCAGGAATATGGTATTAATTATGAAGAAACATTTGCTCCTGTTGCCAATATCACTTCCATTTGCGCGCTCATTACAGTTGCTGCAGCCCATCCTGGCCTATATTTCAGATGGGCGTTAAGAATGCTTTTCTTAACGGTGATTTTCGGAAACGATTTTAGGGAGCCTCTTCCTGGTGTCTATGCTTCCTCTGGGTATGCATGACATCTGCGTAATGCTCTTTATGGTCTTAAGTAGGCACCCCGCGCGTGGTTTGAACGATTTTGTCAAACTCTTCTGACTGCAGGGTTCACCGAAAGCCTGGCTAATTATACACTCTTTTATCGCTCTTCCTCCAAAGACCGAGCTCTTCTCTTGATCTATGTTGATGATATGATTATCACTGGTGATGAACAGCAACTATCACATATCTAAAGAAACTTCTTCAGCGGCAGTTTAAGATAAAGGATCTTAGATATTTACGTTATTTCTTAGGGATCGAAGTTGCTTACTCTTTCCGTGGTTATCTTTTGTCATAGCAGAAGTACATTTATGATCTTCTTGCACGAGCCACGGTTGATGATTCTACTATTACTGTCAGCACTTCTACAGCTGCGCCGATGGTGCTTCATCTGAAGTTTCATCAAGCAGATGGAGCGACTCTACCGAACCCCACTCAGTATCATGAGTTGATTAGTGCACTTATTTACCTCTCTCTTACCAGGTTAAACATTGTCATGCCCCGCTTCCCAAAAAGGGTGGTAACGGTTACGTGACAAGCCCGTGACGTATTTATTTTGAGAAGGTTTTTTCTCGCAACAAATACGCTAAGTGTTTATAAGTAACATAAAGATAACAATAAATAAACAAGTGAATAAGAATCAAACAACCAACCTGTTACATTCAAGTTCCACAAAGTTCAAAATAGATATACAATGTCTGAGAAAAAAATATGATAACAATGATAAGCCTTAAACAGAAGGCATACAGAAAATAGAAAAGCTGAAAATAACTAGGTGTCTGCTTGCGATGCAAGTTGAGAGTACTTCTCTTCCATAGGTTCTATCTTCTCTGTTTCAACGTCACCTGATGAACATTCTAAGGAGAGAAAAAAAATAAGATGGAATGCCCGTCGGTGAACTTGCGCTCAGTAAGTCCCCAAAAAGGTGTGAATATATAAAAAAAAAGTATAAGGCGGCATATAATATAGCATGAATGGAAATCATGAACATGTGAACAAGTGTAACATGACAATGTATATGACAACTATATGATACATGAGCATGACAATATAGTGTGGCATGTGTTGGACAACATAAGCATGCATTAAGTGTATATGGTGAACATGAAGTGAATGTCAACGTGTCTTAAAAGGTCTCTACAATGGTAATCTAACTAATGACGGTTCAAGTGTGAATGTCAACCAATCTCAAGAGCATTCTCGAACCCAAGACTGTAATTCAGGGGTAAGAAATCACGGGCCCAAATCAAATGTGTTAGTAACAGGACTTCAATCGTCATTGAAGTATTCACAAACCCACATGCTATAATTCAGGGACAAGAAAACACGGGCCATCATGATTGTAAATTGTGTTAATATTCGTGGATTCATGTACTGGGGAGACTCCTGAAATTTCGTTGGATTCATACTCAAACTACCCCAACACCCCGCGTATATTAGACTATAATTAATGTCACAAACCTAACTCGAAACCATGAATACAAAAGAGAGAGTACAAGTTCATGTTTCAAATTGAGTTCATGTCGAGTGCAAGTATTCATGTCAAGTTATATTCATGGTTCTTGTTGAGTCGAGTGGAGCATGTACTACATTTGTTCACATAAGAAATGTAGATTAGCAATAAAGAATACATAGTATGAGATTAGACATGTGTAGGATGTTTTTCGTCACCCCCATTGAGATGAGAATGCGCGCGCTTGTCAAGCATGTACAGATTCCCCCTGTCTGGGACAGACCGGGGTTTATTGACTGTGGTGGTCCGAATCTCCGGCAGCCGCAGACTAAGATGCCGTTAATTACCCCCCGCCTTCGAAGTGAGAGAACCTTCGATTGACGGGTAAAACTACTTATGCGAACTCAATGTGCAGTGTGCGTGTGTTGTTTTTTGAGGGGTTTTGGGTATATCGGGGACCTCGCAGAATTTACAGGGGTCCCGCTACCCGGATAGAAGGCTGGGGATAAAGGGGGCTAGCAGCCCCCTTGCGGGGGTGCGGGGCAGCGTCCCGTTAGAATTTTTTTTCTAACGGGGGATGTGTTTTAAGTGTGGAGTGTATATATAAAAAAAGGGGTGAGTGGCGTCCTAAAGACGCGTGTGCGCCCGCAGGAAAAGAGGCTAAGCTACTGGGAGTTGTACTCCCGATTGACTTTTGCAGTTAAATTCCTAAAAAAGGAAGTGGAGCTTAGCCCCCCGGTTGACTTTTGAAGTTAAACTCCTAAAAAAAGGGATTTATTATTATGTTTTTTTTGTGGAGTTAAACTCCTAAGAGATTTTCGGAGATGATGAAAGGGGGCCCCTTTCTTCTCCCTTGAGTCTTGGATTTTCTCTTGAGTCTTGGATCTTTTCAGAGTGGGGTTTTTGGAGATGGGCCTTCCTTATTCCTTCTCTGTTGGCTGGATCTTGGAGAAAAAGGGGGGTGAGACTTGAAAAAAAATCTCCTCTTTTAGAGATCTGATGGGAGATCTGAGCTCTCTTTTGTGGGTTTCGTGATGAAAAACTATTCCTTTTTGAGAAAAGAAGAGTCAAACTCTTGATTAATTCAAAAAAAGGGGAGAAGGTTTAGAACCTTGAGAAGGGAGAAGGAGGCACAAAACCCAAGATTTTGAGGGGAATCAATTATATCCTTCATTTCATTATCATGTTGCCTTATATATAGGCTTACAAATTTACATATAGCCTCTTGGGCTTTACAAAATGGCATTTTGCTCATCCCATATCTCATGTGCTCATTTTCTTTTGCACATGAGTTATGGGTTTTACAAAAATTTGGTTTTATGCCATTTTCCCTTACATTTATTCATAAAAAATTACATCAAAATTATTTATTACATAATTTTCATTTTGGCATAGGACAGACCGGCCGCTACATGTTCGGGCACGACTTGGGCATAGACCCATTTGACCTGGGCTTGGGCCGACTTAGCTTGGGGTTGACTTTGACTTTGACTTGATCAACCGGGGTGTAATTTTTGACCCCAACAAAGTGCCCCCATGAATAAATGCACACCGTGTGTATGTATTGTGTGCATGAAATTGATGGATCTTATTCGTAGTGGGGTTTGACTTCGAGGTAGAAACATCATTCCGGGGGCGGAGCATCATTCCGGGAGCATGATTCCCGGGTCGGAATATCATTCTGATTTGTGGAGCATAATTCCAGGGATCAGAGCATAATTCCAACATGCAGAACATAATTCCGGGATCGGAGCATCATTTCGAGGAGCGGAGCATAATTCCAAGGTCGGAGCATCATTCCTGAAGAGCGGAGCATAATTCCGAGGGTCGGAGCATAATTCCAGTGGAAGGATACATTCTGAGATGAAGTATAGTTTCGACGCAGGGTTTCAGGATGAAGTATAATTTCGACACGGGGCAGGTGTATCCTGGGACGAAACTTAATTCTGGCGCAGGGCAGACATTCTGAATGAGGCAGACATTCTGAACGAAGCTATCACGCCCCGCTTCCCGGTGTATGAGGAAGGAGACATGGCGAGGCCGCGACGTATTTACTCAGAAGTAAACACGTTAAGCGTAAATAAGCAATATAAATAAATGCACAAGAATAACAAGAGATGAAATATAATAACATCAACTTTTATTAATATTCTTTCTTTACATTACAACTGATTTGAAAAGAAAATGTACAATGATAAAAGCAATGCCTAAATATTGGCATACAAATGAAAAGATAAGTACAAGTAAAAGCTAGAAATCAGGCTCCTCTGTGAATTGATCCAAGTCCTTCTGGCTGGGCTCGGTCTCCTGCGAGTTGGGTCCTTCTGACGAACATTCCAAGAAAGAGAGAGACATGATTGTCGTCAGCGAACTAGTGCTCGGTAAGTCCCAAAAGAAAGGAAGGAATACGACAAGTAGAAAGAAATATAACTGTAATTTGTACAGGTTTATGTTTGTTATACTAACGTAGCTGTTTGTAACTTGGTACAGAATGTATCAGTGTATACGAGAGGAGTCCAACTATCCCGTGGACTATGGTAGCATGTAAGTACACGGCCTCGTCAAAACTCACGGGATAACGGCACGAGAGTTCATGTAGGTGTCTTTTAGTGTCTATCATCGTGCTACTTTTAATATATTCTGTACCAGTCTGCCCTTTAAAAACCCCGTAATGTATTGTATTGATTTATAGTTATCAGACTTGCCGACACCATAGATACAAGTTGTTCAGGTTCACGATGTAAACCAGTAGGCATGTAATCAAGTCAAGTTATAACCATGGTTCGGTCAAGTCATGTCATGTTTGTATGTTGATCTTGTTCTGGTATTCAGGTTCAGGTTCAAGTATACATGTTGGGTATATTGGATTCATGTTTGGATTGGATTCAGATTAGACTTAGACTCAGATTAAGTCAAACACTTTAAAATAGATTTGGATCCTGAATTATATTCGGGAATTATTAGTAACTGCTGCACATGAATGGCAGTATTTGTGTATTTTTACAAGACAGTTACTATTGATAACTCCGTTAATTTTTTTCTACCTTAAATAGGCAAGCACTCATTTTCTCCGGCTCTCTGAGGATTAAGAGAATTGATCTCGCTTAAACCTATATTTACTAAGGTCCTTAATTGTAATTTTATATAACTCGAGGGGGTTTTATGAAAAATATTTTATATACTTTCAAAATAACCTCGAGTATTTATTTATATCATTTAGAGTTTCCATAATTGTGAATTTTTAAGAATGTGAAGTATTTTATTGAATATAGTTTAGCTTGGATAGTTCAAGCTATTTTAGTGTAAAACTTGTCTTGTATTGATACTTGATGGTATTTTAGTGAAACTTGTCATTCTTTTATTTTTAGAAAACATGGAATTTTATTATATCTTGAAAATATGTGGTTTGATAATATTTATATATTTATAAAAATTAATTTTATTATTAAATAGAAAATCTCGTTTTTCTAAAAAATCGTATTAAAATCTTTCGAGACCGAATGCTCCGTGAGGAGTTCTGCATCTCGCTCTACTAGTCCAAGGATGTGCGATAATCCGCACCATCCAATAGCGGGTCCCCTAAAGAGAGTTGTAGGGGTATAATCGCAAAGAATTTTTATAATACAATTAAAAAAACCGGGTTTTATAGTTCATGGTATTTTAATGAAATATTGTATTTGCCACAAAAATATATTTCCAAGAGTATCGTGCTATGTAAACATGTGTGTATGTGAGGGGTAGGTCATTACCCCGTGAAGTTTTCTAAAGTATGATTAAGCAAAGTAATAGAATATGGTAAATACAAAGTTCATGGTATTTAAATATAAAACTCAATTTAAAGTTGCTTAATATGATGTTTTTGAGTGAAAGTTAATTCTAAACATTAGTTTCATGATTAACAAGTAAAGTATAGAATATGAATGAGCAAGACTTATTAAAAAGTGTAGTTTCAAGGATTTTTGAATCAAATGTCAGTATAACTCCACTTACCGACATATTTTGAAAAAGTGAACTTTTTATGTAAAAAGAGACGGATGGGGTGGGACTTACTAGCTAGAAGGATAGGAATGAGCTAGAAGGAGATGTGGTAGCCTTCGTGGAGTCACGGGGTCGTCGGAACTTGCTCGATTCCTCACCGAAAGTTGGTCTTGGGGCTAACATCACTTGTACTTAGAAAAATTTGATAATTTTGGCTAGAGATTTCAGAATGGGGAGGGGCTAGGGTATGTGTTTGTATTTATAGTGTGGAATTAGGGTTTGGAATTAAAAGAATGAATTAAAATGCATTAAAATTTTGATTTAAAGATGAAATTGAATTCTCTATTTTAATTCAGAGAAATCAAACAGTGCAAGGGTAAAGGGGGTAGGCCAAAGGTTTTATGTGCAAGACACGGGCACCATTGCCCACGGTTGGACCGTCGGCGCCGGCCCCAAAGCCCAATCTCGCCGATCGGATGGTGGAGGAGAGCCGTAGTATTTGTGCCACGTGTCCGTGCTGCTATTAACTCTAATTTGCACATATTTGATTTCTTCAGACTTTTCATTTTATGTGCAGTGCACGTGTAAAGTTTTGGGCTTCCAAAAGTTTAAAAGAAAATTCTGAAAAAATAATATGTGCCTAAAAGGATTCGAACACAGGGGCTACGTCACAGCAGTGCAAGGCTTTAAAAATGAGCTACAAACTATTTTTTGCTGTTCTTAAACAAAAATAACTTATAAACTGTACTCAGGCTTGCAAACTCCATTCTGTACATTAACTTAAAAAATTTCGTACAGTAAATTCAGAATCGTTATATTCTACCCTCCTTATAAAAATTTTGTCCTCGAAATTTACAATTACATAAGGACTAGTTATAAATAAATAAGGATATCTTGCACGCATGTCGTCTTCGTTCCCATGTTGATTTTCCTGGCGAATCTTTTCTCCACATTACTCAGACCAAGTTTACTTCCTTGTTCCGAAGTGTCTTTATTTTTCGGTCCAGGATCTCAACGGGTTGTTACTCACAAGATAGGTCTATCTGTACAGTGAGCTCGGAGTGATCAAGAATGTGGCTGGGGTCGCTCACATATCTTCGAAGCTGGGATATGTGGAACACATTGTGCACTCCTTCCAATGAGGGCGGCAGTGCTAAACGATATGCCACTTCTTCGACTCGTTCGAAAATGTCGAACTGTCCTATATATCTCGGACCGAGCTTACACCTCTTGTCAAATTGGATTACTCCTCGGTTTGGAGAGATCTTTAAGAAAACATGATCTCCAGGTTGGAACTCTAAATGTCGGCGCTTTGCATCAGCCCAGTGTTTCTGTCGGTCTTGGGCTATGCGCATTATTTCCCTGATTGTGCGAACTACGTCCACAGTTGCCACGATCATCTCTGGTCCTAGGAGTTCACGATCTCCGATGTCGTCCCAACTTAGTGGTGACGGCACTTCTTTCCATAGATAGCTGCAAATGGTGTCATTCCAATACTTGCCTGATAGATGTTGTTGTATGAAAACTCCACAAGGTGTAGGTGATCTTTCCACGAACTTCCGAAATCTAACATACAAGCTCTTAGCATGTCCTCCAGAATCTGAATTATTCGTTCAGACTGTCCATCTGTTTGTGGATGGTAAGTTGTGTTGAAGTTCAGACTCGTTCCCAGGCTAGCTTGCAAACTCTGCCAAAACTGTGATCGGAATCTGGTGTCACGATCGGAGACGATGCAAACTGGTACTCCATGTAATCTCACAATCTCCTGCATGAGTTCATGGGGATAAAAAATAGTACACTTTGAGGTTAAATCTTACTTTAGATTCATGCTTACCTCCATGTACTTTTTTGCTAACGTCTCGGTAGATTGGCCAACTCGAAAGGGAATAAAGTGAGCTGACTTGGTGAGTCGATCCACACTAACCCATACTGCATCGTTACCCTTCGTGCTGCGAAGAAGAGCAGTCACGAAGTTCATGGTAATGTGCTGCTATTTCCATTATGGGATAGGTAACGGTTGAAGTAGACCAGCAGTTATGTGATGTTCAGCCTTTACTTACTGACATATCAAGCACTTGGCTACGCTTCTGGTCACTTTACGCTTCATTCCATACCACCAGTAGTGTTGCTGTAGATCCTTGTACATTTTGGTACCACCGGGGTGTACTGAGTATGGAGAGCTGTGGGTTTCTTTCGTCAATTTTTCTCGAACAGAACCTTGTGGTACACACAATCTACTCCCATATCTCAAGGATCCGTCTTTATGGATGATGAAGTCTGATCGAAGTCCACTTTCTACCTGTTCTCGGATCTTTTGCAGCTTGGCATCACCTGCTTGAGCTGCTTTGATCTGATTGACAATAGTAGACTGAATTTGTAAGTTCATCAATTCTGAAGTATTACCTGGCATAACTACTTCGATCTCTATCCCGTGCAATTCTTGCTGCAGCTTCCACTGGGAGGTGAGATTCATTGCTAACGGCTGACGGCTAAGTGCGTCAGGAACTACATTTACCTTCCCTGAATGATACTGTAGGTTAATGTCGAAGTCTGTCATAAGTTCTAGCCATCTTCTCTGCCGCATGTTCAACTCCTTCTAAGTAAATACATACTTCAGACTTTTGTGGTCCGTGTATATATCCACTCGTTCTCCAAGAAGATAGTGGCGCCAAATCTTAAGTGCAAAGATAATGGCTTCCAACTCCAAGTCATATATTGGATAGTTGCACTCATGAACTTTCAGCTGTCTTGATGCAAAAGCTACAACTTTTCCATACTGATGTAGAACACATCCTAATCCCTTACCGGACGCATCGCAATGCACAACGAAACCTCCAGATTGATCCGGTGTTATGAGAATATGAGCTGATATCAATCTTGACTTGAGTTCTACAAAAACTTGTTCACATGCTTCTGACCACACGAACGCTTCATCGTTACGTGTGAGCTTGGTCAGGGATGCTGCAATCTTCGAGAACCCGTAAATGAATCTTCGGTAGTATCCTGATAAACCCAAGAAACTTCGAATATCCTTCACCATCTTTGGTGTCGGCCACTCGCTGACAGCTGACACTTTAGCTGGATCTACTGAGATTCCTTCTCCTGAAACAATGTGTCCAAGAAATCCGAATTGATCTAGCCAAAATTCGCATTTGTTGTACTTGGCATAGAGTTAATGCTGTCGCGATGTCTCCGGGACAATCCGCAAATGCTCAGCGCGCTATTTCCGATTCTTTGAATACACCAGGATGTCGTCGATAAAAATAACAACGAACATGTCTAAGTACTCTCGGAAAACTTGGTTCATCAGATTCATAAAAATAGCAGATGCATTGGTCACTCTAAATGGCATCACCAGATATTCGTAATGACCATAGCGAGTTCTGAACGCCGTTTTAGGAATATCAGACTCTTTGACCTTCATCTGATGATAACCCGAACGAAGATCTAGCTTTGAAAATACGCAAGACCCACTTAGCTGATCGAACAAATCGTCGATGCGCGGTAGTGGATACTTGTTATTTATCGTCACTTCGTTCAAAGCACGATAATCTATACACGTTCTATATGAATCTTCTTTCTTCTTCACAAGAAAAACTGGAGATCCTCAATTTGAAGTACTGGGACGAATCTAACCTTTATTCAGAAGTTCGTCCAACCGAGTTCAGATCTCCTTCAATCCTTCAGGACTTAACCGGTATGGAGCTTTGATCACCGATTGTGCACCAGGTACTAAATCAATGCTGAATTCAAGAGCACGATCAGGAGGCAAACTTGTTATATCTTCAGGAAATACGTTCTCGAACTCTCGAACTACCTCTAGCTTGTCTTCTTCTGCCTGTAATGTTGCAATCACTGCCTTCTTTTGTTTAGCCTTATAGGTGCTAGGTTACAGGGTACAGTCTCCACTCTTGAAATAAAATACTGGATGATCTGGTATCTCAAATACCACTCTCCTTTGATGACAGTCAATGGCAGCGAAGAAAATTCCTAGCCGGTCCATTCCCAAGACAATGTCGAAGTTCGGTATGTCCAGCATCTTGAAATCTGCATAAAATTCTTTGCTGCAGACGACCACTGGACACAGATCGTATCATATAGTTGTTTTTAGAACGTCGTTCCCTGGACTGACATTCCAGCTGGATACGAGCGGTTTAACTGGAATCACATGAGTTCGGACGAACCGTTGCGACATAAAGCAATGTGATGCTCCAGTGTCGAACAGTGCTAAGGCAGATAGGGAAGCTGCTAAGATTGTACCTAAGTTGTTTGGGATATGTTTAGGTATAGAAACAAAAATATATTGATATATACAAGTATTGAAAAGGTTTGAAAGATTGGGAGTTACCAGTGATGACTTGGCTAGTGGCTTCAGCTTCTTCCACAGTCATTATGAAAGCCTGATGCCGGGGTACATTCCTTCTGGCTGGAGGCACATTCCTTTGTCTCTGGGGCATGTTCCTCTGCCTTTGAGGAATGTTCCTCTGGGCCTAATAGAATTGACGAGGTGGCTGTGCAGGAGATCCACGTAGAGGTGGAGCGGGTAAAGAAAGACGAGGTGCATGAGCCTGGATAACTGGCCGCTGCGAAAAAGTGATCGCTGGTCGGAGTGCAGGAGCTGGTTGAGACGATGTGGGCAAGCTTCAATGGCATGAGTGGATGCGTTACAAATCAAACACATGCCATTCGCACGCCTGCAGTCCTTCGCCAGGTGTCCATTCCTCTTGCAGTAGAATCAAAAATCTGGACTAGGCCGGCTAAAAGTTCTCCCGGTCTCCTGGATACAAAAGGTGGCTTGGAAGAGGCTCCTCCTGCCATCTGAGTGGCAGGGCGTTTCACACCGGCAGTCTGAGATCTTCCCTTCTTCTTCACCACTGTCTCATAGCATCGGGCAGCTTTCAGAGCAAGATCATGGGTTGGGAAATCCCCTGTAGCAGTGCGGCTTGGATCTCCGGGTCCTACCCTTGCTGAAATCTTCGTGCCCTAATCTCAGCAGTCGGGATAAGGTGTGCCGCGAACCTGTTACGACCTTATGTTAGCAGTGTAGTATGTAATATCAGGAAATTGAATATTGAAACATATCTTACCTGCTAAGCATGGTAAATTCAGCATCGTATTCATCCATAGATTTGTTCCACATTGAACCTTACTATAAATGGATGAACTAATGTTCCGTGTCGAATCGGGCAGTCTCAGGGAAGTATTTCCCATCGAACATATCGTGAAATGTCCTCCATTCAATTGGTTGGGCGAGTCGGCTTTTTTCAGCCTTCCACCAAACTCTGGCATTGTCATTTAGTTGCAACTTTGCAACTCTTACCCAAGCAATCTCTGGCACTTTTGTTGCTGCCAGGTCATCCTCTATAGACTGAGCTCATTCCTCTGCCTCTAGTGGGCTCTCTTTTCCTGAAAAATGCTTCGGATGCAATGCCCGGAATTGCTTGACTCCGGGTGCCTCAGGTTCAGGGCGGTGCAAGAAGATAGCAGTCTTCTACTGCTGACCCTTCAAGAGGCTCTTGATCGCCTCAAGCAATATCGTCTGCTCGTTGATGAAAGTTGCAATGGTAGGTGATGGTGGTAAAGTAGGTGGTGGGGTGTTGTTATTGACGTTCGTGCTTGTGTTGTTGGGAGAATTCATGACCTTGATAGAAAAAGAAAGGTTAGGATAGATTCAAGAAATTTGAAATGTAAAGAATGTACAATTGCTGATTCTTATAATTCTTGTGATATATATTGCTTAGGATTCCATGTAGAACTGACCTGCTTTGGCCGCCAATAAAACCTGTCATGCCCCGCTTCCCAGTGTACGAGGAAGGAGACGTGGCGAGGCCGCGATGTATTTACTCAGAAGTAAACACGTTAAGTGTAAATAAGTAATATAAATAAATGCACAAGAATAACAAGAGATGAAATATAATAACAACAACTTTTATTAATATTCTTTCTTTAAATTACAACTGATTTGAAAAGAAAATGTACAATAATAAAAGCAATGCCTAAACAGTGGCATACAAATGAAAAGATAAGTACAAGTAAAAGATAGAAATCTGGCTCCTCTGTGAACTGATCCAGGTCCTCCTGGCTGGGCTCGGTCTCCTGCGAGTCGGATCCTCCTGACGAACATTCAAAGAAAGAGAGAGACAGGAATGTCGTCAGCGAACTAGCGCTCGGTAAGTCCCAAAAGAAAGGAAGGAATACGACAAGTAGAGAGAAATATAACTGTAATTTGTACAGGTTTATGTTTGTTATATTAACGTAGTTGTTTGTAATTTGGTACAGAATGTATCAGTGTATACGAGAGGGGTCCAACTATCCCGTGGACTATGGTAACATGTTAGTACAAGGCCCCGTCAAAACCCACGGGACAACAGCACGAGAGTTCATGTAGTACCAGTCTACCCTATTAAAAACCCCGTAATGTATTGTATTGATTTATAGTTATCAGACTTGCCGAGACCATGGATACAAGTTGTTCAGGTTCAGGATGTAAACCAGTAGGCATGTAATCAAGTCAAGTTATAACCATGGTTCAGTCAAATCAAGTCATATTTGCATGTTGATCTTGTTCTGCTATTCAGGTTCCGGTTCAAGTATACATGTTGGGTATATTGGATTCATGTTTGAATTGGATTCATATTTGAATTGGATTCAGATTAGACCTAGACTCAGATTGAGTCAGATACTTTAAAACAGATTTGGATCCTGAATTATATTCGGGCGTTATCGGTAACTGCTGCACATGGACGGCAGGATTTATGTCTTTTTCCAAGACAATTACCATTGATAACCCCGTTAAGTTTTTCTACCTTAAATAGGCAAGCACTCACTTTCTCCGGCTCCCTAAGGCTCAAGAGAGTTGATCCCGCTTAAATCTAAATTTACTATGGTCTTTAATTGTAATTTTATATAACTTGAGGGGGTTTTATGAAAAATATTTTATATACTTTCAAAATAATCTCGAGTATTTATTTATATTATTTAGGGTTTCCATAATTGTGAATTTTTAAGAATGTGAAGTATTTTAGTGAAAATAGTTTAGCTTGAATAGTTCAAGGTATTTTAGTGTAAAACTTGTCTTGTATTGATACTTGATGGTATTTTAGTGAAGCTTGTCATTCTTTTATTTTTTAGAAAACATGGAATTTTATTATATCTTGAAAATATGTGGTTTGATAATATTTATATATTTATAAAAATTAATTTTATTATTAAATAGAAAATCTCGTTTTTCTTAAAAATCGTATTAAAATCTTTCGAGACCTAATGCTCTGTGAGGAGGTCTGCATCTCACTCTACTAGCTCAAGGATGTGCGATAATCCACACCATCCAATAGCGGGTCCCCTAAAGAGGGTTGTAGAGGTATAATTGCAAAGAATTTTTATAATACAATTCAAAGAAAACCCGGTTTTATAGTTCATGGTATTTTAATGTAATATTGTATTTGCCACAAAAATATATTTCCAAGAGTATCGTGCTATATAAACATGTGTGTATGTGAGGGGTAGGTCATTACCCCGTGAAGTTTTCTAAAGGTACGATTAAGCAAAGTAATAGAATATGGTAGATACAAAGTTCACGGTATTTAAATGTAAAACTCAATTTAAAGTTGTTTAACATGATGTTTTTGAGTGAAAGTTAATTCTAAACATTAGTTTCATAATTAACAAGCAAGCTATATAATATGAATAAGCAAGGCTTATTAAAAAGTGTAGTTTCAAGGATTTTAGAATCAAATGTCGGTATAACTCCACTTACCGATATGTTTTAAAAAAGAGAACTTTTTATGTAAAAAGAGAAAGATGGGATGGGACTTACTAGATAGAAGGGTAAGAATGAGGTAGAAGGAGATGTGGTAGCTTTCGTGGAGTCGCGGGGTCGCCAGAACTTACTCGATTTCTCGCCGGAAGTTGTTCTTGGGCTAACTCCACTTCTACTCCACTTGTACTTAAAAAAATTTGATAATTTTGGCCAGAGATTTCAGAATGAGGAGGAGTTAGGGTATGGGGTTGTATTTATAGTGTGGAATTAGGGTTTTGGAATTAAAAGAATGAATTAAAATGCATTAAAATTTTGATTTAAAGATGAAATTGAATTCTCTGTTTTAATTCAGAGAAATCAAACAGTGCAGGGGTAAAGGGGGTAGGCCAAAGGTTTTGTGTGCAAGACACGGGCACCATTGCCCACGGTTGGACCGTCGGCGCCGGCCCCAAGCCCAATCTCGCCGGTCGGATGGTGGAGGAGAGCCGTAGAATTTGTGACACGTGTCCATGATGCTATTAACTCTAATTTGCACATGCTTGATTTCTTCAGACTTTTCATTTTATGTGCCGTGCACGTATAAACTTTTGGGCTTCCAAAAAGTTTAAAAGAAAAATTCTGAAGAATAATATATTCCTGAAGGGGTTCGAACACAGGAGCTACGTCACAGCAATTAGCTACAAACTATTTCTTGCTGTTCTTAAACAAAAATAACTTATAAAGTGTACTCAGGCTTGCAAACTCCATTTTGTACATTAACTTAAAAAATTTCGCACAGTAAATTCAGAGTCGTTACAATGGCTTCGATGCAGAGGTTGATTCCCAGGAGAAACATAATTCTGACAGGAAAGGCAGATACTCCGAGGCGAAGCATAATTTTGACACGGGGTACATTCTGAGATGAAGCATGATTCTGACGCGGAGGTTGGTATTCTGAACGAAACATAGTTCCGATGTAAATGTTGATTCCTAGGCGAAGCATAATTCCAATTGGGAAGGTGGATACTCTGAGGCGAAACATAATTTCAACACGGGGTACATTTTGAGACGAAGTATGATTCTAACGCAGATATTGTTGGTTGACTTGATTCCGAGACGGAGCATAATTCCAACAGGGAGGCCGTTGGTCGACTTGATTCCGAGGCAGAGCATAATTCCGACAAGGAAGGCAGATACTCCGAGGTGAAGTATGATTTCGACACGGGGTACCTTCTGAGACGAAACAAGATTCCGACGTAGAGATTGTTGATCTGATTTGATTTGGGAGTTTCTTATCCATCCAGTGGGGCTTTTAATCCCGAGACTTGGAATTTGGGTTTTTGTTCGGCGTCAGCATCGCTGCATTGGAATATGGTACGAGGAGCGAATCATCATTTGCCGTGGAGAACATCGGATTTGGGTTAGCATCAACATTGCTACACTGGAATGGTACCAGGAGCGAATCATCATTTGCCATGAGGGGATTTCCCTCGTTCCCAGTTTAACGACTTAGGGGTCATTTGTTCCCAGTTTAACAACTTAGAGGTCATTTGTTCCTAGTTTAACGACTTAGGGGTCTATTGGATCGATTTGGAATTTTGGGGTTGGGGTCGGCATCAGCGTTGCTAACACTGAAGCACAGGTGCCAGGAGCAATTCATCATTTGCCCTTGCCTGCTGGGAAGCGATAGCTTAGAAGACAGGTTTAGGTCCTTATCACCGGAGGCTTTTCAATTTTATGAGCCGTAAGAGTCCCATAAAATCATTTTCTCCCTACGAGTCGAAAGGATCCTGTTGGTGTATTTTCTTCTTAGGAGTCGTGAGGGCCTCCATGTGTGTTTTTCCTTTGTGAGTCATAAGGATCCCACGAAGGTGTTTTTTTACGAGTCAAGAGGATCTCGTAAGTTTTGTTCTTCTCATGTATCGTGAGGACATATGAGTGGGTCTTCCCAAATGGAGTATAATTCCGATGGCGAAGACCGGACGCGTGACTGGTGATTGCAGTTGGGCATAGGTGTGATGAGACTTATTTGAGCCCATGGATTGTATACGGTAGTCAATTTAGGGACCAACCATAGGGCTGGGAGAATTTTGGTTGGTGTCTGCATCGCTGCAGTGGAATATGGTACCAAGAGCGACTCATCATTCGCTATTTAGGGATTTGGATTTTGGTTGACGTCTGCATTGCTGCACTGGGATATAGTACCAGGAGAGACTCATCATTCGTCATTTGGGGATTTGGATTTTGGTTGGCGTCTGTATCGCTGCACTGGGATATGGTACCAGGAGCGACACATCATTCGCCATTTGGAGTTTTTTTCCCTCCCCCGATTGCTCTATCGTTTCAGCTTTTCTTATCGCGAAGGTCACGATTGCCCTATCATTTCGGCTATTTATTCACGGCTGTCCCATCATTTTGGCTTTATTTTCATCTTTATTTTACCCGCTGATTTTTATTGCGAGTTACCCCATCATTTCGGCATCTTTTTTTCATTTACAAATTTTTACACTCCGAGTTTAACGACGTGGTGGTCGACTGTTCCCAGTTTAACGACGTGGTGGTCGACTGTTCCCAGTTTAACGACGTGGTGGTCATATGTTGGAGCCTGGGCTCGATTCTACAGGAACCACGGGCTCCTTTTGCTTAATAGCCTGAGCGGGCTCTTCATCATTTGGATCGAGCCGGTGTTGGATGGCAACAATTGTGTCATTGTCATGGCTATAAAGCGTAGGAGGACTTGTTCCTCTGGGCTCCATCATGTAGACCGTATGGGTTGTGTATCCGTCTATCGCTTCTTCGTTGGCAATGTTGCTCGTTTGGCTCTTAGCTTGTCGTCTTGGTCCGATCTTTTCAAAGGACAGACGACTGAGAGAAGCATGTTCCCGAAGGGCTTCGGTCTCTGTTTGTATGAAATAGGCGGTCACAGCTTAATTGTTTGCTAACACGCCTTTAGATGGTTCTATCTCTCCTGCCTTGTATTGTTTTTCGACTCAATCTTTGAAGACGAAGCAGTCCTTAATGGCATGACTTATCACTCTGTGATAGGGGCAATATTTTGGGTCGTTGGTCATATTCGCTTCTTGCGGTCTCTTTGATTCTAGCAATTGCAGAACGCTTTTCAGGGCATCCTTGAATATCTTGTGGACTTTGTCCCTTCTGAAGGAATAGACCATATCCAGCTTCTCTTTAAGAGGTGATTCTCCTCCCCCTCCCAACAATGGCTTTCGAGGTTGGTTGACATTGGGCCTGCTTGTCCCTCGCTTATTTCGGTCAGCCAAAGTGTTAAAAGATTCAGTATCGTCAGAATTTCTGCCTTTGCGATTATCGTCCTTTCGGTTTCTCCAGGATTTATTGCTATTTTGGAAATCCGAGAAAGAATCCTTCTTTGAGCGCTCCAGCATTTGAACTTTCTTGGTCAGCTCTTGGAACGTCTTGAGACCTGCGGTGCATAGAAACAGGGCCATCCAATTGTTGAGATTTTCGACGAGGAGGCTGACAGATTGGTCTTGCTCTATCGACGGTTCACATTTAACGGAGAGATTGCGTCATCGGGTTATAAAATCCATACCGCATGTTGTTTTTTTGCTTGGTCCTCACGAGATCAGCAATGGTGATCTTATCGCTGACACTCATGAACCTTTATTGAAACAGAGATTCCATTTGGACGAAAGTAGTAACGGAGCCATCCGGTATGCTAGCGTACTAGTCGAAAGCGACATCGGTTAAGCAATTAACGAACTGGTGGAGGAGAAGCGCGTCATTGCCCCCAATATTCCCGCATGAGGCTTTAAAGTGGGCGATGTGCTGATTCGCATTTCCCGTCCCATCAAATCTTCTGAATTTGGGGATGACATAGCTGCCAGGAAACTCTACCATATCATACCGAGCAGGATATGGTCTCCCACTACTGCTGATATCTTTTTGCGCTCCGGCTCCGGCTACCAATGTTTTGACTTTGTTGGCGACCAAATCCATGATTTGTTCTTGCGTTAGCGGGTTGCTGTCATCGGTAGTCAAGACATTTCCCGAGATAGGATACGGCCGATTTTCATGCAGCTCGTCCACCTTTGGATTTGAGGGAATAGGCGTTGGCTGCCTCGGGACACCGTTTCCTAGTTCATGAGCAGAGCCCTGCGCTTGATTGTGCGGCTGAGAGGCAAGTTGGGCCGTGAGATGTAAGACGACGTTTGTCAAGTCATCAATCTTTAAGTAGAGCTTGGCCATCTCCTTGTATTTGTTTCTGAGCTGCTTCTGGAGCTCTTGGAGAAGTTGCTGCTCTACGGTCTTAGGATGGAAGATTGACTCCTCTTCGCTTTCCGAGCCCGACTCCTCATGAACCGAAAGATCTCTCTGCTTATCAGCCTCACTGGAAAGGCTTTCATTGCCGTCCAGAGGAGGCTGGTCTTGGGAAGTGGCAGCCACATTCACACCAAATTGGATTTGAGATGTGATGGCCCTGTCCTTGCTCTTGCTGTGCGTGTCCACCATGCAGACAGTGTGGACCACATATCCAGCCATCTTTTTATCTTTGGCGGCCGATTTTTCGGACCATCGTCGTGGCCCTTCCTTTTCTAGAAAATACATGCGACTGAAGACGGTTGGTCTGACTGGGTTCTTAGATGCGCTGTCCGGATCGCAGCTTTCTTAACTCTTGAGGTCATGGCATTCTTCTGGACCAATTTTAGTGGTTCAAAAAAGTTAGCGAGCTTTACAGCCAATTTAGTTGTTGTTGCGGGGTTACCCTGTTCTTAGAACCTCATGAAGTTCAATCTAGCAGGAGCCCTAGCCCTTTTGTTGGCTCTATATCTGAGCCCTTTCTGTCTTAGATTTTCGATTTTGAGGGTTTGACGGGCATCCATCATCCAGGAAGCCATCGTGAGTCGATTGACGGGGAGCTTAGAGATGATACCCGATTGAGCAGTTGTCAAGGACACCGCTGGAGCTTGCCAGAGATACCTTGTTGCTTTGTTGGTGTTGATGACCTTGCCCCTAGTTGAGGCCGAGGAAAGTCGTTCAAACACTGACTTGCGTTTGGGTAGTGGTGCCCTCGAGATCACCACATTTGGCCTCCTGCCTTTCAAGGCCGGTCTGTCTGTTACTGGAGCTTGAGAAGCTGGGATGGCATTAGCTGGCACGAACAGAATAGAGCCAAACTGCGGCAGCGGCTCCTCTCACTTCGCCCGAGACTGGCTGGGAGGACCGTCCTGGCGTCCATCTTCATCGTGTAGAAGATGGGAGCTGTGTCGAGAGCTGAGCTTGTCCTTGGAGACATTGTTGAGGCTTGATCGCTTGAAATACCGCATGAAAGAGCATTATTTTAGCATAAATATCGATATATATGTTGATTGAGTTTGCATGAAAATTTAACCCGAAATATGTGAGGAGAGAAAAGGTCTCACCGGGCGTGCCAGAATCTGTAGGGTGTTTTTCGTCACCCCCATTGAAATGGGAATGCGTGCGCTTGTCAGGCATATACAGATTCCCCCTACCTAGGGCAGGCCGGGGTTTATTGATTATGGGGGTCCGAATCTCCGGCAGCCGCGGACTAAGCAGTCGTTAATTACCCCTCGCCTTTGAAGTAAGAGAACCTCCGATTGACGGGTAAAACTACTCATGTGAACTCAACTTATGTTGTGCGTGTGTTGTGTTGAGGGGTCTTAGGTATATCGGGGACTTCGCAGAGTTTACAGGGGTTCCGCTACTCGGATAGCGGGCTAGGGGTCAAGGGGGCTAGCAGCCCCGTTGCGTGACGCGGGGCAGCGCCCCGTTAGAAATTTTTTTCTAACGGGGAATGTGTTTTGAGTGTGGAGTGTATATATAATAAAGGGGTGAGTAGCGTCCTAAGGACGCGTGGGCGCCACCGCCTCACGTGCCCGGCGTGTGGGAGTTGGGCGCCCGCAGATACAGGGGCTAAGCCCCTGTATTGGGAGTTGTACTCCCGATTAACTTTTGGAGTTAAACTCCTAAAAAAAGGAAGAGGGGCTTAGTCCCTGCACAGAGAGTTGTACTCCCCGGTTGACTTTTGGAGTTAAACTCATAAAAAAAGGATTATTATTATATTTTTTTGTGGAGTTAAACTCCTAAAAGATTTTCGGAGATGATGAAAGGGAACCCTTTTCTTCTCTCTTGAGTCTTGAATCTTCCCAAAGTGGGATTTTTGGAGAAGGGACTCTTTCTTCCTCCTCTATGTTGGTTGGATATTGGAGAAAAAGGAGGGTGGGACTTGAAAAAAAATCTCCCATTTTAGAGATCTGATGGGAGATCTGAGCTCCACTTTGTGGGTTTCGTGGTGAAAAACTATTCTTTTTTGGGAAAAGAAGAGTGAAACTCTTGATTTAATTCAAAAAAGGGGAATAATGTTTAGAACCTTGAGAAAGGAGAAGAAGACACAGAAACCCTAGATTTTGAGGGGAATCAATTATATTCTTCATTTCATTATCGTGTTGCCTTATATAGGCTTATAAATTTACATATAGCCCTTTGGATTTTACAAAATGGTATTTTTCCCATCCCATGTCTCATGTGCTCATTTCTTTTGCCCATGAGTCATGGGTTTTACAAAAATTTGGCTTTATGACCATTTTCTTTACATTTATTCATAAAAATTACATCAAAATTATTTATTACATAATTTTCATTTTGGCATATGACAGACCGACCGCTTCATGTTCGGGCTCGACTTGGGCATAGGCCCACTTGGTTTGAGGTTGATTTTGACTTGATCAACCGGGGTGTAATTTTTGACCCCAACAACATGCATGGTGTAGTAAAACAAGCAATGTAAATGTATATCAGATTAAATCACATGTCAGATATTGATTCAGTTTGAATATTAGTTTGAGAGGGCTCAAGATTGCTTGAGACGGCTCACAAGTCCTCTACAATCATAATTTGGTTCTCTGAGTGTAAGAGATGGCTCGACTTCTAATATGAGACGGCTCAATATTTATTGAGACGGCTCAAACAATGTTTGAGAAGCCATAATTTTCTCTCTATTATTTTGAAATGACTCAAGTTATTTTTGAACCGGCTCGACACTGACTTTGAGACGGCTCAATTCAAATTGAGTCGGCTCACATCGTGCCAAAAATATGGGTTTTACCTCCCTGTGTGTATGAGGCGGCTCATGTTCTTTTGAGCCGGCTCAAAACCTGTTCATTCAGACGATCAGGTTTTGAAGTTCAATTATTTGCGCATGGCATGATACGGTTTGGGTTTGAGATCATATCGAAGTGTCTGTAATTTTTGTTCTGTATATTTACGGCATTTCAGGATTGTCAATAATATAGAGAACAATACGCGGGCATCGATTTAAACAAAAATAACAACTACAATTGCAACAATCCATCTGTAACTAATTCACGTATTTAAAACTATATTTCATTGGAGATTCCTTTGAAACAAGAACAGAGGATTCGGTGGAGGAGACAAGACATGGAAAAAAGAGGAGAAGAAAAAGAGAGAGATCAAGAAAGGGATAAGGACTTACTCGCGTTGCGATTCAGTCTAACAACTGAACCGCCGCTTACAAAGGAGAAGAACACGGACTTGATCGGAGCTACGATGTCTGGATGAAGGAATCTTTGATTGGGTCATGGAGATTCTTAGGGTAGAAGTTTAGAGAGTATTTTTCAGAGGTTTTTAGCGAAGAATTGGGTTTTAGGCAGCTAAGGAAAATGAAGAAGAAAAATGAAATGGATGGGAAATTAAAGGGGTTGATAAATCAAAAGAATTTGTAACGACTCTGTTTTAATGTACAGAAAATTTGTTTAAAACTTAATGTACAAATAGAATATTTGCAATCCTGTGGATGCTATAAGTATTTAATTTGCTTTTGAACAGTAAGAAAGCACTTGTAGCTCATTGGTAAAGCTTTTCACTGCTGTGACACGGCCCTTGTGTTCAAATCCTCTCAGCCACATATTATTTTTTAATGATTTTTCTTTTAAACTTTTAGAAGCTCAAAAGTTTACACGTGCAAAACACGTAAAAGTGAAAAGTCTCATAAAACAAACATGTGCACTGAGCTATATGAAGCGATTAGGACACGTGACCAAGATCCAGAGCCCCACCCCTAGGATTGGACCGGCGAGATTCGCCTCTGGGCCGGCGCCGTCAGGCCCCCCGTCCCTAATGCTTCATTTTTTTTGCCCTAGCACCCCTTGGCCTCCCCCGATTACTCCCATTATGTTTGATTACTCTACAATTATCCAGAGGGTGTAATTTCACTCTTTAATTCTAATTTTTATGCATTTTTAATTCTCTTTTCACTCACAAAACCCTAATTCTATCCTATAAATACCCCCTACACTTTGACCCTCCTCATTCTGAAATCCATTGCCAAAACTCTCTAAAATTCCTAAGTCCAAAAGTTGTACAAGTGGAGTTAGCTAAGGTCAAAGTTCGGGCGACATTTCGGGAAGAATCCGGCGACACCGCGACTCCCCGACACCTTTAAATGTTCCCTCTACCTCCCTTCTCTTCTCCAAACCAGTAAGTCCTCTCTCCCCTTCTCCATTTCTAATCTAAAACAATCTCTTTTCAAAACTCGTCAGAAGTGGAGTTATTCCGACTTCCGATTCTCTCTTATTTAAAAATTCAACATTTTAAACAAAAAATTTACCATCTTTTCATATATTGTTTAACAAACATAAAACAACAATTTGACAAAGATTCAATTCAAAATTTAATGTTAAAAAAATTCTATTTCACTTTTTCGGTAAAATACCATCAAGTTTGCATGCGACATTACTTTATCGTTTTGATCATACTATCTTTAGAAAACTCATAAGGTAATGACCTATCTCATCACAACACTCATCTTGATATAGCACGATGGCTTTTGTAACAATTTTTATGGGACAAAACACAATTTACATTAAAATATCTTAAACTATCAAAACCCGCATTCTTTAAATTGTTTTAATTAATTCCTTGCAAATAAGCCTCTACAACCCATTTTGGGGAAACCGATCAGGATGGTGCGGGTTATCGCACGTCCTCGGGACTAATAGAGCGAGATGCAGACCTCCTCATGGAGCATTAGATCTCGATGGAATTTTATTACAATTTTTAAGAAAACGTGATTTCTATTTAATAAATAAATTCTATTTTTATAATTATAATTATATATATAAATATTATCAAAATATCTATTTTAAATATAATATATATTCCATGTTTTTTTTATCAAAAGAAAAGAATCACAAAAGATCATGAAATTACCATCACATTCAATACAAATCAAATAACATGAAAATACCATATACTATTCAAGTTAGGTTCATATCCGCTAGACTATCTTATCACTCTTAAAAATTATATCTATGAAAACCCTAAAGATGATAATTAAATACTTGAGATTTATTTTGAAAATATATCAAAACTATTTTTTATAAAACCCTCTCAAGTTATATTAATTTACAATAAGGACCCTAGTAAATATAGGTTTAAGCGAGACTAGTTCTCTTGAGCCTCAGGGAGCCGGAGAATATGGGTGATTGCCTATTTAAGGTAGACAACCTAAAAACGGTGTTATCAATACGATAATTGTCTTGAAAAAATACACAAATCCTGCCGTCCATTTGCAGCAGTTACCGATAACATCAAAACTAATTCAGGACTTCAATTCGTTTTAAAGTGTCTGACCCAGATAGAGTCTCAATCTAATCTGGAACCAATCAATCAATCTATCCTTAAATATGATTCAAGTATAACTCCAATTCAATATGAATCCATTTATACCAGAATTCAATCTATATCAACATGAACATGATTTGACCGAACCATGGATATACATTTGACTGGTCTACATGACTATCCATCTATATCCTTTCCATTTACATGAACTACTGATATTATGGTTTCGACAAGTCGTACATCTATTAAATAAAACAATACAAATCAATACAAAATACATTATGGGGTTTTAAAGAGGTAAACTGGTACGGAATGTGTCAGAAGTGGCACGAGATGGTCACTTTAATACACCTAACCTGAATATTCATTGCTGTTGTTCCGTGGCTTAACGGTTCCTTGTGCTCCGTATACCTTAGTCTATGGAATAGTTGGACTCCTCTCGTAAACACTGACATATTCTGTACCAAGTTACAAACAACTGCGTTGTTCAGTCGAAAATATTACAATCTTTAACATAACAATTTCCCCACTTTTCTAATCATCTAAGCGTGTTTGATATAAATATAACACATATTACAAGTTCATCTGGAAAATATCAATTACCACGTGTTATACATTATAATCAACATTTTGGAAGGAAATTGTGTGTTTATTATTTCACGCATAATATTGTATATCTCTAACATTCTTCACTGAGATCTTGTGCAGGAAATTAGCCCAGATTAGATATCGGAATCACAAATTCGCCGATAAAAATACAGGAAATCAAAGAGTTAAAATTTGGCAGAGATTCAGTAGAGAGAAGAAGATTCCAGATATCAATTAAAGACCCAGATACCAACAGGAGAAGACACAAGCTTCTTTGTAACAACCTAGATTGTTCTAGAAGCTTCTTTATAACAACCTAGCTTGTTAGGAAAGTTTCTTTGTAACAACCTAGCTTGTTCTAGAAGCTTCTTTGTAACAACCTAGCTTGTTAAGAAAGTTTCTTTGTAACAATCTAGCTTGTTAGGAATGCTTCTTTGTAACAATCTAGTTTGTTCTAGAAGCTTCTTTATAACAACCTAACTTGTTAGGAAAGTTTCTTTGTAACAACCTAATTTGTTCTAAAAGCTTCTTTGTAACAACATAGCTTGTTAAGAAAGTTTTTTTTGTTACAAACTAGTTTGTTCTAGAAGTTTCTTTGTAACAACTAGCTTGTTAGGAAAGCTTCTTTGTAACAACCTAGCTTATTCTAGAAAATTCTTTATAACAACCTAGCTTGTTAGGAAAGCTTCTTTGTAACAACCTAACTTGTTCTAGAAGCTTCTTTGTAACAACCTAGCTTATTAGGAAATCTTCTTTGTAACAACCTAGCTTGTCCTAGAAATTTCTTTGTAACAACCTAGCTTCTTAGGAAAGCTTCTTTGTAACAACCTAGCTTGTTCTAGAAACTTCTTTGTAACAACCTAACTTGTTGGGGAAGCTTGATTAGGGGTTATAAAAAGGGATCTAAGCCTACATTAATTAGTTGTTGATGGTAGTTGATTTCTAGTACACAATCCAAAACTAAATCCAATTCAATTCCAAATCAAGATCCAAATCAAGAATCGTTAAGAACAATATTAAGGGACGACATTCAAGATCCTTTACGCGAAGCCGATCGTCATCAAGAGCACGTGATCCGCGATAGATCCAAGACTCACGGTGATCGAGCAAAGCGAAATTCGACGGAATAGTTACCTCTTCAAGGGAGCGATCGAGAGGAAATCTTGTAACCTCGGATTGAAGGAAAGTGTAATTAGAAGTTGAATAATAAAGGTGATCAATTGTTAATTCTCGTTTTCATTAAATTTTCGCATTATGAAATTTCTAATTCTTGATTCTTTTATTTTCATGATGCATGAGTAAATCCCCGCTTGCTAAGGATTCGAAGAAATTCGGTGGATTAAATGGTGATGAAATCCTATACACATCTTAAGTCTTATGAGAATTATGAACTTTAGGGAAAAGAATCATTAATGACCAAATTTGGAACGAGATCACAGTTCTTGATAATTTCGTTGCAATTTGGGATTAAATGATTGATGATTCTCTTTGCTAAAAGCTAGATTTGAATGATGATCAATGAAAAGACAAGGGATAGTGAAGAAGAAACCCTAGTTTCTTCAATAGATCCATAATCTTCATTCATCGCCATCGTTCTAGGTATAATTCATCAATAGATAAGATAAGTCATTATTAGTATTCATCATTGCCACTAATTTCTATCGAATCCTACAAGCTATTCTACATTTTCTTGATAACTAAAATTGATTTTGGACACTTCCTTGATTACTAAATCTTTAACTTTTTCTTGATTTTTCTTTAAAATATTTCATCTAATAAATCTTGATTCATCTTCTTGAATTTTCTTTACTATTTTCTTTCGACTCAACTAAATCAAGAACGAATAAATACACGAATCTCAGTGGACGACCCGTACTCATTAACGAACTACATCGACACCGTTATTAATTTCAACTATAAATTCTTTGATTTTGATAACACTTTTCATATGAATCAATCAAACGATCCAATCAAATGGCGCTGTTGCCGGGGATCCGTGTGTAATTTGTTCATTCTTGCTATTTGAGTTGAAATATTATTATTCCATCAAAATTTGAATCAAAATCGCATCGTGTACTTAACGATTAGTGTTTGAATTTTTGCGAGGGAATCTGGCATCACTGTAGAAGGAAGATCAAGATTCAGAGACTTTCTGAAGATTCCATAGGAGCAAAGGAAGCTACAGGAAAAATTACACCACTTATCTCTTCCATTGTACCGCGGTTCCGCGGCGGTTTGGTTGTTTTTGCGGCGGTTCCGCTTCCGTTTAGGTGATTCAGTGCCTAAAAATTCTGTGGTATAATCTGTGCTCTCTCCTCTCTTCTCTGATCTGTCCAATAACAACTTTTCTGCATGACTCTTTTTAAAAAATTCGCCGCTTAAAAAAAAATTCGCCGCTTAAAAAAAATTCTTGTTGCGTGTTTTGATATTGGTTGTTTTGCATATTTTAATACGGAAATTAAGGGGCAAAGACCAAATTCAGATTAGGTGGGGATTTCATTACCCTTCCTAAGCCCCGCAAATCACAAAACTAGCATTTGCATCACCCTCATTAACTAAAAAATATCTAGACAAGACTCTAAGGACCGTCGCGCTCAATTAGGACAGAAGAAAGTCATGGGTAATCTATTGCTTATCCGCATTTCTTTTGTGGTGTCTAAGGCAAGTGTGTCTAAGGTGTAAATCCCCGTTTCCATCAATGAAAACCTTTTCTATAATTTCCTTTTCCTTTCCCCGTATTTGTATAGGAAATTGTTGGCTAGAGTGTCGTATTTAAAACCTTCTAAACCTTTAAAAATCAAAACCCAAAGTTAAAACCAAATATTTAATTTCCACAATTTAAACCAAGCCCAACTGAAAATTTAAAGCTAATTATTCTAATTAAAACCCCAGCCCAAAGTAATTAACTAAAACCACATAAATTAAACTAAAAATTCCACAAGGCCAGCCCAACCCAACATCCCCTTAGCCCACCTGAGGAAAAATGAAAACAAAATGAATTGAATCCAAATAAATAATTCCCCCTCCAAGCCCAAAGAAAATAATATGAATTAAACTTTTAATTTAAACTTTTTGATTCCCCCGGCCTTTCCCTCCTCAGCCCAAGATAAAATAATAAAGAATTTAAACCCTTCTCGGCCCAGCCCAAGCACTCCCGAGGCCCGCCTAACCTTTCTGACCCGACCCGCTTCGAACCCTCTTCCTCTTCCCCAACGTAAACTTTTTCCCGATCCATTTTTCGCGCCGGCCCTCGCGGCCACGTCGCCTTGCCGTTGCCCCACGACCCGCGACCTCGTCCACAACTCCCCCGAGTCCCTCAACCTCAAACCCTTACTCCTCACTCCCTCAATCTCATCTCAACTCCTCACACTCTCTCTCAAACTCTTTCTCTCTTCACACAAACCCACTGCCAACTTCACCCGCTCCCCTCGACGACGAACCTCTTCCGACCTCCTCCCTCATCACCTCACCCTAACCTCCTTCTAAAGACTTCACCTCCACCTCATCGAGCCTCCCTTGCATCATCAACCGCTGAACTCACCCCCTCGAACCCCCTGCAAACCCTAACCACCAAGCCGGCGAACCCCCACTGCTGCCCGTCACCGGAGCGACGCCGCCAACCGTCGTCGACCCCAGCACATCCCAGGAGAACCACAGAGCACCCCCTCCGCTTCCAGCGAGCTCAAGCCATCTCCGGGAAACTCCGACGTCGCACCTGAATCGCGAGCTGAGGCCGTGAAACCAAACCACGCCGTTCGTCGCGCGTACGTGATGTTGCCGCTGTCGTGCATCGCCCAAAACGTTTCTAGGCAAGTACCCTACTTGCTACATGCTAATTTATGTCTGTTACAACTGAAATCGTATAAATTTCGTGCTTAAATTCACGATAAATTATATGACATAACTGTTCGATGCAAGATCCCAATGAAAATATTCATTTAATTTGACGGAACTCATTTGCATAGTCTGGCCCGTATGGCAGTGAGCCTTGTGTATAAATTTCACTGGAAAATATGACTGTTAATGACTAAAACGAACACCCCCAAATACACCCGTAAAACTGGGAATTTCCCGCATCTGAAAATTGTTAAAATCACCATAAATTATGTACATATTGAAATGATGTGTTCGAGGGCTCAAATCGAAGCCGACTCGACGAACTGTAACCCTATGCAAGTTTCTAATGGTTTCTGTATTGAAATTGTGACGATAATTGGTTCGGAGAGCGGCTCTGGACTGCAGTCCAGAGCGACTCTGGTTATTGTTTTCTGTCCCGTAATGTTTACTACCGTGTTTCCTGAACTCGTATGTTGCGGAACCCTACACCTTATTGAAGATGAATCTCTTATCTAAATAACACAAGTGGTTTCACCCCGTTTCATCGTCGTTTGCTATTTAATCTGTAATTTAAAAGAACAGGACGTATAACAGTCCAAAGCAGAATCAGAATTGACATACTAGTGTTGAACAGTGCATAACTTTTGACGTACAGACGCGATTAAGAATCCGTCTATTGCGTTGAAAACCCTATTGAAAACCCTAGATTTTATTCAACTGTAGCGTCGCTAAATTTTGATCCCAACTAGGTGAAATTCGTGTCGCGAAACGGACGTTCAGTTCATAAACTGAATTTCCTGCAACGAGCACTTAAAATGAATCGGCTGTAACTTGAATACCGGAAACCCGATTGAACTGAAACAAATTTTGATGAACTGCTGATAGAATGTACTTGTTATAGTATTTGTATCATTTCGTTGAATTCTGAACATATGAATTACTGCAATTTTGTAAGCTTATGACGTGCATATTGATTCATATCATACATGACTTGTTAAATGCATTTATACACATACCTTACCCAATTGACATATACCTAGTATTAGTGCGCGCCATATTTTAGTGGACATTGCATTATCGTGTGTGAATGATATTGGTTTAGGAGTGTCAAGTACGCCAATGGAAAAGAAAAAGTGAATGATTCGTGACAGTGATTAATACAGTGAACAATAACAAAACCGTGCTATTGGCATACTTGTACACGACTAAATCATAATCGTTAATAGTGTAAACCTGGGGAAAAAGGGGAAATCGAAGTGGAAAGAGTATCGTATTTAGCGGGACCGTGTTTTAGAGGATGATCATTCGAGCAGTGATATATATATTAGGTAGGATCTAGCGATCCGGCTGACAGGGTTATGTCCCGGGCATGTGGGCCGTTGTCTCGGGTATGTACGAAACTCCTGTTAAACATGATCCTCCTTTCCACTATACGATTTCAACATGACTTAGAGACCGATAGGGACACAGATCATACTTTGCATCATTTAGTGACATAGTGATTAACCGCATTGTACTTTCACTGTTATTACCTTATTTACCTGTTTCATATACTTATTATATAAATTGCTATTACGTCGCTCTGACGACTTGAGTGTGCATGCTCAGACCTCAAGAAAGGACCGGCGCAGGAGTCGGATTTACCTTTCGAGATGGCGGAGATCTAGTCTGGAGTACCTTTTTCTTTCTTTTCTGTTTTCCCTAAAAGAGATCGTGTAATTGAACTTGGTTAGTAACTCTTCTTGTTTATTTGTAATTTGTGAACAATGGAACTTTATGTAATAATTTAGTGATGTGTTTCCTTTACTGCTGCGCTTTGTTTACTGATTACCATGTAATACTAGAAGCCGAAATGCGACTACGGCAGAATAATTCCTTGACCGTAGGAGCATGGCTGGCCTAGTCATCCCTCGTTTTCCGCATTTTGGGAAGCGGGGCATGACAAAGACAAGTGGTTACTTAATTAGGCCCGCTACTTACGTTGCGGATACCTCCCACTTACCTGGCACTTACCTTGCCACAAGAAGGATAAAGAGCTAGTAGAGGATTTATCCAGCGATTTATCTTCTGGAAGTCTAGGAGCGGTCTAATAACTTGACCTAGGTGACTTTAGATCTAGGGTTGATTGTGCATTTTTTTGTGATTTTTTTCTAAATCCGTCTTTTTCAAAACAAACCATAAAACAAACCACTTTCACTAATTATCACATATGCTGCCACTTGCGCTAAAACCGTTTAGTGCATGCTCGGCTGGATACGGGATTCCAGTGCCCGTCTTGTCCGCGTTCTTTCTATCGACTCCGAAGTCGGTACTTCTTCGTTTTCTTTTTCCTCACCACCCACATCATCGACCGAGATGGACGGATTTCCATCAAATTTTCACAACACCACTTTACCACCACCCGCAGGTGCGCAGAATCCACCACGCATCTCTCTCTAAGAGAGATACTACCCTATTTGAGGTCCCCTCTCTACTTGTCTTTCTATTCCATCAGCCAATGGGGATAATTTCGAAATCAAACCTCAATTCATCAAACTGTTGCCAAAATTTCACGGGCTTGAATTCGAAGACGCATACGTTTTTATAAACAAATTTGAAAACGTATGTACTATGATGGGCACTTCACAACTTTCTGTGGATGCTATGCGTTTACGTCTTCTCGCTTTTACTTTGTGCGATTTAGCCGAGAAGTGGCTTTATAACACAACCGCACATTCTATTTCAAAATGGAATGAATTCGTTATACCATTCCTTAAGAAATTTTATCCCAATCATAAGACCGCCCGCGTTCGAAGCGAGATCTACCAATTTACCCAACTTCCCAATGAACCATTTTGGAAATGCTTTGAACGATTTAAGAAACTGCTTATCCAATGTCCTCATCAAGGAATCAGTAGATGGGATCTTTGCCGCATTATATATGAGGGTATTACTCCTTCGACAAAGCAGATGCTTGAAATCATGTGTCAAGGCAAGTTCCTATCTAAAGACGATGGTGAAGCTTGGAAATTCTTGGAAGATTTTGCTGAAAACACTATGCAATGGGAAAGCGTTAGACCACCATCGTCTGGGGAAGGTAACCATCAGCTCGATGTTTCCATCTCATTGAAAGCCGAAATGGCTGCTATACAAAGGAAACTCGATGCTATAGAAAACAATTTCTCTTCAGCCTCCCTAAATCAATTCACGTTCCCCAAAACTGTGTGTGGTTGCTGTTCCGATCCATCACATTTGATGGAAGAATGTCCTTTGAATTCTCCGTTTCAAGGTCAAGAACACACTAATGCTACTTTTCAGAAGCAACTTAGAAATAATCCTTATTCTTCCACTTATAATCAAGGTTGGAGGAATCACCCTAATTTTGTTGGGAACCAACACCAAAATCAATACCAGTTCCAAAGCAATTATTAAAGACTTTCTCCACAACAACTGCAACCACACAACTGAATCAGCACCCCTTTCAACCGCAACCTTTACAAAACCCGGCCAATAACTTTGATTCTTCTTCTGCCGGTACCGATAATAGCTCTGCACTCAACATGTTCATTAAACATTCCATGCAAATGAATGATATTTTAACGTCTTCTATCCAAACGTTACTTCAAAACACTGTCTCCCACGGTGAGAGTATTAAATCGATAGAATCACAAATTGCACAGTTGAATGCCGCAATGAGTGCTAGAGAGAAAGGGAAACTTCCATCTCAACCCCTACCGAATCCTGGCCACTCACAATATAATAATATGAATACCATTACCACGTTGAGATCTGGAAGAGTGTTGAATAACCATGTGGGTGAACAGATTGATGATGAGGAATCAAATGAAATCCCGGCTTCTACTTCTTACCCTATTTCGTCTACTCCATCGTCTTTCGAGCCTATTCTCCGTTTTCCCCAAGGCTCGAACCCTCTGCCCACCTCCTCGAGTCAACCAAAGACGATCCCCACTCCAATTCTGGGATCGATTCCACCCCCACAAACTTCTCCATAAATGTTGGACCCAACACTTATTGATAAAGCCCTATTTCCAGATAGGTTGAGGCCCAATAAACCTAACGCACAAATGGAGAAGATTGTGGAAATGTTTAAGCAAGTTAACATAAATATCCCTCTCCTAGACGCTATACAACAAGTTCCGGCTTATGCGAAAATACTTAAGAACTTGTGCACTAGGAAGAGAAAAACTCAAGTTCCCAAAAAGGTATTCATGTCGAGTAATGTAAGCACAGCTTTTACACAGCAATTACCCAAGAAACATAAGGACCCTGGCTGTCCTACAATCTCGATTTCTATTGGGGGTAAAAATATCAATCGTGCTTTACTCGATTTAGGCGCTAGTGTTAACTTGCTTTCATATTCTGTTTATGAACAATTAGGTATCGGAGAGTTAAAACCATCGCAATGCACTTTACAGATGGCAGATCGATCTATCATCCAACCAAGGGGTATGTTAGAGGATGTGTTGATAAAAGTTGGGGAGTTTATCTTCCCTGTAGACTTTATTGTTCTAGATACACAACCTGTAGCGAATCCATGGAACCAAATTCCAGTGATTCTCGGTCGACCCTTTTTGGCTACTTCCAATGCTGTAATCAACTGTCGAAACGGCTCTATGAACCCATCTTTCGGGAATAGGTCAATTGAGCTTAACATTTACAAGTTGAGAAGTCAACCTTCCGAACCTCATGCTCGAGTATGTTTTGTCGAATTAATGGATGTCGACAGCAGCGAAGTAGAACAGCTTCACGATACAGATCCAGACTCCCTTAGTACGTTGTTGTTTGACCCAGCGATGTATTATACACATACAGACCCCTCTTTCGAGTTGTCCGGGTCAACATCTAACACTTATTATGAACCTGTTATGGAGTCTGAGTATCATCTCGTTCTTTCAAATGAGAATATTTTTTGGGATATCGATGAAAGCTTTGAAGAAATTTTCGCTGATGAACTTGCATTCTTAGCAGACACGGGAGTTGTGATGAATTAACCCCAAACCAAAGAAATTGAACCATCACCCCTATTTCTTAACAATAATGAGAATGCGAGTAATCCATCATTATCATTGTGTCGTCTCTCCAAATCGAGACGCAAATCCATTCCATACCACCTCTTGTTTCTTCCCCACTTCTTCTGGGTTGTAGACAACATGTTCTTCCACCAACCGGGTCGTTACATTGATAAAATCTTTGAATGGTTGGTGTTGACTTTTGGTCTTTGTAAAGTTTTGCATTGACCAATAACTTTACCCCCCTCTTATCATTTTAAAAGCTTAATATTGTTTAACTCAAGTTTGGGGGGGTGAATTTTGGCTCTTGAAAATAAAATTTGTATACAAAATTGTGAGCCAAAAATAAGTTTGGAGGAAATTGTCACGTTCATTTCTTCTTATCCCCGTTAATAAATTTCCTCCCAAGCCTACAGGTTTTTTGAGATGTAAAAGAAACAACAGTGAGGACACTGCTGTAAACAGGTTTGGGGGAGGTTTGTGCTTATTTACGCATTACCTTGCATTACACTTTGCATAAGCACAAAATTTTCAACAAAAAAAAAATCTTTTA
Organism: Agapanthus africanus; assembly: GCA_030015575.1. NCBI lineage: Eukaryota > Viridiplantae > Streptophyta > Magnoliopsida > Asparagales > Amaryllidaceae > Agapanthus > Agapanthus africanus. The sequence goes on along the minus strand of CM057339.1, from coordinate 175,624,052 downwards.
TAATAAAAGATTAGAAAGTGAAAAATTACATTTAAAAGATTGGAAAAGTTTAAGAAAACCAAGAAAGTTAGACGTTTTCTTAGACGAAACTAGTAATAAGTAGTTATAAGCCGTTTCCCAAGGGTTAGTAATATAAAGGAAGTCACTGATCTGAGGATAAAAATAAGTCTGAAAAATAGTTCATATTCTGAAAGCCAAACATTTGAACATTGATACCCTACTATGCGCACTTACACACGTCTTAAAACTCGGGATAGTAGAGAATACCTTGAAATGCTCTTGTCTAAAATCCAAAGTACGAAGAAAATAATAAATGAAGCATAAAAGTATAAAATGGTGAAGAAAAATGAACACTGGTTTTGTAATCACCAAGGCAGCATAAAAAAAATATAGCGAGTGTGTTTCATCACCTAGTGCCTTAGACCAACTGGTTTGGGAGTCACTGCTAAGTCTTAGGTGTTGCAAGACGAGGAAATTGCTAATTACACCTAATATGTGAGCACATTGAGTAGTCGGTCGGTTAGTACCTCAAGAAGTATTAATGGTCGCATGAAGAATGTGTGAGCAATTCCATCTAAAATATTCACCGACTAAAAAGTACTGAGGTAGATGGACAAGAATATGATAGCTTGAATTGAATTCTCCGAGTATAGGGATGTCTTTTACACATACGTAGGGGTATATGATCGGTGTTTGGAAGAAAGGTAGGGATGAAGAATAAAGGCGATGTTTTATTGAGGGATGATATGATTTATAATATCTTTTCATGACTATTAAGATAGGGCTCATAACAACCGAAAAGTTAGTGTAGTTGAAAACTCTGATTTTCAAGTTCTTTCTTTTATAATTCTTATCTTTATATGTAACTTTCACAGTCTTCTTTTTATTATAGGATTTTGTGGGTGCAATCCGCTGAAAACCCTCAGGAGACAACACTCCTCCTACTAGGGACACCTAGAGGTTTAAAGGCTTGTTGCACATGCTTAGTGCAATCGTGTTTGCCTACGAAAGTGTGCTAGTTAGTTTTTTCTTTTTATTTCTATTTTCTCCTTCTCATGAATAAAAGAAATTTCCTCGAGATGATCAAAGTCAAATTTGGGGGAATTTGTTCAGTCAAAAATATTGCAATATTTAACATAACAATTTCTTCACTTTTCTAATCATCTAAGGGTGTTTGATATAAATATAACACATATTACAAGTTCGTCTAGAAAATATCAATTACCACGTGTTATACATTATAATCAACATTTTGGAAGGAAATTGTGTGTTTATTATTTCACGCATAATATTGTATATCTCTAACATTCTTCACTGAGATCTTGTGCAGGAAATTAGCCCATATCAGATATCGGAATCACAAATTCGCCGATAAAAATACAGGAAATCAAAGAGTTAAACTCTGGCAGAAATTCGGTAGAAAGAAGAAGATTCCAGACATCAATTAAAGACCCAGATACCAACAGGAGAAGACACAAGTTTCTTTGTAACAACCTAGATTGTTCTAAAAGCTTCTTTATAACAACCTAACTTGTTAGGAAAGTTTCTTTATAACAACCTAGCTTATTCTAAAAGCTTCTTTATAACAACCTAGCTTGTTAGGAAAGCTTCTTTGTAACAACCTAACTTGTTAGGAAAGTTTCTTTGTAACAACCTAGTTTGTTCTAGAAGTTTCTTTATAACAACCTCGCTTGTTAGGAAAGTTTCTTTATAACAATCTAGCTTGTTCTAGAAGTTTCTTTGTAACAATCTAGATTGTTAGGAAAGCTTCTTTGTAACAACCTAGCTTGTTCTAGAAGTTTCTTTGTAACAACCTAACTTGTTAGGAAAGCTTCTTTGTAACAACCTAGTTTGTTCTAGAAACTTCTTTGTAACAACCTAGCTTGTTAGGAAATGTTCTTTGTGACAACCTAGTTTGTCCTAGAAGTTTCTTTATAACAACCTAGCTTGTTAGGAAAGGTTCTTTATAGCAACCTAGCTTCTTAGGAAAGCTTCTTTGTAACAACCTAGTTTATTCTAGAAACTTCTTTGTAACAACCTAACTTGTAGGGGAAGATTGATTAGGGGATATAATTTTTTATTGAATTGCGCATTGCATTAATTAATACGAACTTAAGGACAAGCGAATCCCACAACATACGGTAAAGGATTTCATCCCCTTTTCCGTGGCCCACAAATCACGAACTGAGCATAACGTTTACCAGCAAAAAATTTAAAAGAAACTAGACCTTAAGCCTTTAAGGACTTTGCGCTCACTAGGAGAAGTTAACTGTTTTTAAAACACCGCTTAACGGTATATTGTTCACGGGGTGTCTAGGAAAGTGTTAACGGCAAAACCGCCAAAAGAGAAAGGGTTATCTAATTAAGGACATTCGCGAAAGCGTCGGAAAACCTCCCCTTATATCTGCGCTTACCTGGCCTCGTGATCAGTATATCTTGAGCCCGTTTCTCGACACAGTTTTACTTCGACAATCAAGTTCTTGAGCAGGTCTAGTTTACCTAGGTGAACCCTAGACCGATTAGGTGTATGGTACTATGTCGTGATTGTTTTTGTCCAGATTCTTTTTGTGTGTATATTTCATTCTTTTGTTAATAACTAACTAAAAAATAAAATAAAATAAAATAAACCCACATTTCCCCCTCTCATTTTCTCTTCTTCTTCTTCTTCTCCTCTTCATATCATGGGTACCCCACCTAGAAAAACTCTTACCGAACTTTGGTACCCCCAACCAGACATTACTTCATACGGTTCTTGCTTTGGTCAAACATCGAACGTTCTCTCCATGCCTAAACTTTCTTTGAAAGATCGGATAGACGCGGCTAGGACAAACAATTGGGCTCCGCATTCCACTTTGTATCAACCGTTTCAACCTACCCCACCTTCTTACGTTGATACACCTTTTGAGAGTCCTGTTGTAACTCCAAGACCCATGTCTATTGCTGAACGTATTGAACAATCCCATAGCCGATCTTTCACTTCTTTCACCACTTCCAATTCTTTTGATCAACAATTCCATTCACCTTCTTATCATTATGTTGATCCTACTCCTGTCCAACCATTCGATTCCTTCCAGTCCTACCCGACATTTACACATTCCCTAGACATTGCTTCTACACAGTCATTTGGAAGTTTCATGTATCCAACCAACGTTGAATCTTTTACTGAAACCCCTCCACAATCCATGTCTAGTCTAGAACAGTCATTGGAAGACTTTCGGGTAGCATCATACCAACAGATGATGGATTTGAATGCGTCCATGGCCGCCCTCATACAACCCAGTGACCCAGGAGCTAGTTTTCAATTAGCTCCAAATTTTCCAATGTATGATGAGGCGGCAGGTGTAAGTCGACGTTAGACACCCCACATGATGCGGGGAGGCGGAATAGGTAAAACAATCATTTTGTTTAAACTAATATCGACTAACTATACGGATCTTTGCCAAACCCTAACTAACAACAACATAGAAGTGATTAGCTACTATGATAGATGATTATACTTAATGATTCAAGTACTTCTTGTCCTTGTAGTTCACCTCCTCGTCGGCCTCCTCGATGTGATAGAAGATCCACCCAAGAGCTACTTCTCCAAGTTTTAACCTCTCACTTGAGGTAACTAGGTTGCTATGAGTGCTAATCAAAATAACCTAGAGGATATAGAAGAGGATTAGGGATCTATTTGTCTTGCTAACCCTTGGATCTCAACACATGAGAGGTTAGGGTTAGTTCTTTGAAGAGAGAGAGCTTGAGGAGAGAGAAGGTGTAAGTGAGAATGATAATGAATTATATCTCATTTTAGAATATATGAAGCGTGATAATTATTAAAATGAATAACATAATAATAATATCAACCATGCTTCATTAACTCTCTTTGGGTGAATCATCTCATGAGTCATTAAGCAATAAATGCTTCATTAACTCATTTGATGAATCACACCATAAGTCACTAATCCATTTAATGCAAATTCCACCTAAGCCTCCAACTCATCAATCTTCTAGAAGCTTCTCGACTAATTACGAGAATGCCCCTCCCATCCGTGAAAACACGGAAATACTGAGACTGTATAAATCCAATAATCCAATACTAGAATCTGGCTTAAACTAAAGCCCGCTAGTAAAAACTGTCTGAACATCGTACGTGCATAAAAACACATATGTGTCCGAACCCTGTCGTAAAACCATACGACCTCTATATCGTTTCGCCTAAAGCAGGGAAACTCTCTGTGTGGGACTCTAAAGACTCGACACTTACACTGGCAGTGGGTTTAACCACAGGCCGCAAGCGGTACTAGCTGTACGTAACGGTCCCTAGGTAGATGTCGATAAGAAGGCCGATGAGGAAACCCATCCGAACTCCTACTGAGCCTGATGTGACAATCTCCGTACAGTCCGGTCTGTTCGTTTAGTACTATCGCATATCGGGCCTAAGGGGGCGGCAAGCGTCAGTCCCCTAAAAACGGTATAAGTCGTGTCGGAGTGAAGCCCATTACACCTTGAGAAGCTACTGGAAAACCTACCAGTAAATCTCGTTTGCCTGGCCAGGGACTTTGCGTAATGGCTCTCCAAACACAGCGCGATATCAACTCCCAATACCGGGAGAGACGAATCCTGTCTAACCGCCACTGCCTCCAAGTGCTTCGGGACTGCACCCAACTGCTACCTGTTTGCACGACTCCTTTGAGCCGTGGTAGGGTAGCAATCTAAGAACAGTGGGAACACACTCGAGACGAAGCAGCAGTGTTAAGTCTGCGGACAATGCTGTACTCATGTCACCTGGGAACTGTTAACTGACGACGGGTATAATACCAACCAACATTTCCCTGCGAGTCCTGTCCGGTGTACCCGTAACCCAACGAGCACCTGTATACTATCTCCAGTACAACGTACTGATGGCTGTGGGACAGACCATCTCCCCTGCTGGGATGAGAAGCGTACACACTAGTCTACTCCGGAGTATCGATGCCCTGTCTCGATAATCCTACGACTAGGGACTTGAAAAAGGATGTGCTTGTAGACTACCCAGCCCCACTAGTGTGACTGCCATCACAACGCTGGTAGTCAAGCAAGATCCTAAGGGCTCTATCAATATGTATTCGTGATATGCTAACATATACACATATTAAGATAGACATAAACCAAGTAGCAAACTACCATGTTTAGTAAGACTGTTAATATAACTGTGAATATCCCAAGCTTCCATTAAGTAATATACAAGCTAGTATGATACAATAATGGCCCCTAGGGCATATACACTAACAATCTCCCACTTGCACTAGGGCCATATACTGGCGTATCGAAGACCTATCATCTCTGATAGTCTCTCGAACTGCCTCTGAGGTAAGGCCTTTGTGAATGGATCTGCAGTGTTCTCCTATGTAGCAACTCTCTGGACCTCGATCTCCCGGCGATCTATGATCTCCCGGCGATCTATGATCTCCCTGATCAGGTGATACCGCCTTAAGATGTGTCTGGACTTCTGATGGGACCTGGGTTCCTTCTCTAAAGCTATAGCGCCGTTGTTGTCACAATACAACGGTATTAGATCAACAATGGTAGGAACCACCGGAAGTTCTGTTAGGAACTTCTTCATCCAGACTGCTTCTTTTGCGGCATCGCAAGCAGCGATATACTCCGCTTCCATCGTTGAGTCAGCAACGATGTCCTGCTTGGAACTCTTCCAGCACACCGCCCCTCCATTGAGGGTAAAGACATAACCTGACATGGACTTGGAGTCATCCTTATCACTCTTGAAGCTGGAGTCAGCAAAAGCCTCGATCTGGAGGTCTTTTCCGCCGTAAACCAAGAACATATCCTTAGTCCTTCTCAGGTACTTGAGAATGTTCTTTACTGCTATCCAGTGTTTCTCCCCTGGGTCTGACTGATACCGGCTTACCACGCTCAGTGCGTAAGCTACATCTGGTCTGGTACACAACATCGCATACATTATAGAGCCTACCACAGAAGCGTAGGGTATAACTGACATGTGATCCCTTTCCAAATCAGTCTTGGGAGACATATCTTTGGATAAGGTGATTCTGTGACAAGCCGGTAAATTACCACGCTTAAAATTTTCCATACTGAATCTTTTCAGTATAGTGTTGATATACCTGGACTGAGAAAGTCCCAACATCCTCTTAGATCTATCACGATAGATCTGGATCCCCAGTATATAAGAGGCATCACCCAGGTCTTTCATAGAGTACCTGTGTGACAAGAATCCTTTGACAGATTGTAGTATAGGAATGTAATTTCCTATCAAGAGAATGGCATCCACGTATAAGACGAGGAATACGACAGTTCGTGCTATAATTTTACTATATATACATGGTTCATCTGGATTTTTGATAAAGTCATATTTTTTGACCGTTTCATCAAAACAGATGTTCCAACTCCGCGATGCCTGCTTTAGTCCATAAATGGACTTAAGCAACTTGCACACTTTCCTACTGCTCCCACTCTGATTGAAACCTTGCTGATCCATATAGACGCACTCTTCCAAATTTCCATTTAGAAAAGCCGTCTTTACGTCCATCTGCCAGATCTCATAATCGTGGAAGGCAGTAATGGCAAGAAGGATCCGAATGGATTTGAGCATAGCCACTGGAGAAAAAGTTTTGTCATAGTCCAAACCAGGTCTTTGACTAAAACCCTTTGCAACAAGTCTAGCCTTATAGGTTTCCACCTGTCCATCTACACCAATCTTCTTCCTGAAGATCCACTTGCATCCTATGGATTTTACCCCATCTGGAGCAAAGTCCAAAGTCCATACTTTGTCGGTGTACATGGACTCCATCTCGGTCCGCATTGCATCCAGCCATCTTACTGAGTCGCCGCTCTGGATGACCTACTGGAAGCTAGTAGGTTCATCATTATCAATGACGCAATCCTCTATATCCCCGTCTATGAGAAAACCGTAGTATCTCTCAGGCGGATGAGACGGCCTACTACTCCTGCGGAGGGGTGCGGGAATGTCCTATTCTTCTTGAACTTCTGGTTCTACCAAACTTTCAGTGGTAATTTGTGGTTCTGGAATTTCTTCCAGTTCTATTGCGCTCCCACTTGTTTCCTTTTCTAAAAACTGCTGTTCTAAAAAATAGGCATTACGAGAAACAAATACATTTTGTTCCTCTGCGTAATAGAAGAAATACCCCTTAGAGTTCTTTGGATATCCCACAAACTTACACTGCACTGATCGTGCCTCGAGTTTGTCCGCATGCTGCTTTTTAACAAAAGCTAGACATCCCCATATCTTCAGATACTGAAGATAGGGTTTCTTCCCACTCCACATCTGATATGGTGTGATAGGCACAGTCTTGGTAGGAACCCTGTTCAAAAGATATGCAGCTGATTCTAGTGCATAACCCCAGAAAGATCGCGGTAACTCAGCATTACTCATCATGGAACGTACCATATCTAATAGGGTTCTGTTCCGTCTTTCCGATACACCGTTATGCTGTGGAGTGTATGGAGGAGTAAGATGAGAGAGAATTCCTTTCTCTTTTAGGTAACCCAGGAACTCGGCACTGTTCCCCTCTGAATGGCGGCCAAGACATGGACTGTCTTGCCTGAGATTCAAGACAGATGCTAATTGGTGCTATCCGTCCACCTCTCCGAAGATGCCAAATTGATTTATGGCACCGTGTATCGGAGGTTTAAACGGATGCGTCCGATGTAGCAGACTTCGTCAGATTCCCCTTCGCTCGAGGGGTTTTTGATTGTGGGGACGCTCTTCCCTGCAGGCGCAAGCCCCTGCAGTTAATTACGGTACCGCATCGCGGTAACAACTTTCTCCTTCTCCAGAATTTCACTTCATGTCGTGGGTGTTTGTTTTATTTGTGGTTGCTCGTGGATTGTATACGGAGACTAATTTATTTCGTCGCTCGTAGGACGTGGATTAGTCCAAATCCGTATTTTCTTAGATTTGGGTTTGGGGTTTTGGTTTAAGGATACGTTAGCCATATTTGAGGCTAAAATCAACTTAAACGTTTGTTAAGAATACGTTAGTCTAATTTCCAGACTAAGATCAACTTAACAGGATCGTTTAGATCCGACAAAAGAGGGTTTGGGCTCTATTGTTCCAGTTTAGGGACATAATAGTCCATTGAATGTATGGCCGTCGGGATCCGTCACCTCTTTGACGACGTTGAAGGATTACAACGACAAATATCAGAGGAGTTCAGAGATGTACCCTTGAACCAAAGTTGGTTGGGAGACCTGTAGTCCAATTTGGGGCTAACGTCTGTTTGAGGGTTTAAGGATACGTTAGCCGTATTTGAGGCTAAGATCAACTTAAACGTTTGTTAATGATACGTTAGCCCAGTTTGAGACTAAGATCAACTTAACGGGATCGTTTAGATCCGACAAAAGAGCGTTTGGGCTCTATTGTTCCAGTTTAGGGACATGGTGGTCCATTTCCAGTTTAGGGACATAGTGATCCATCTCCGGTTTAGGGACATGGTGGTCCATGTTCCAGTTTAGGGACATAGTGGTCCGTTGGTAGTTTAAGGACGCATAAGTCCATGGGTTTAAGGACCCCACAGTCCAAATGGGTGTGTTTAAGGACGCATTAGTCCGTTAGTTTAAGGACGCATAAGTCCGCGGGTTTAAGGACCCCGCAGTCCGTATCTTGGTTTAAGGACGCATAAGTCCATGAGTTTAAGGACTCCACAGTCCGTGTTGATGTGTGGTTGTCGGGACCCGTCACCTCTCTGAAGACGTTGAAGGATTACAACGACAAATATCAGAGGAGTTCCGAGATGTACCCTTGAACCAATGAGTTGGTTGAAAGAGCAGATGTGCTCAGTTCAAGATGATTTGAGGAATTATGGCCAGTTTGGGCTAAGTCCAATTATGTTTGAAATATTGGCCCTTTGGGCCATTAGACATTTGTCTGGGTTCAGCCCCTCATCATTCAGCAGTGCTAAACAGAGGTTTGGGAGTTCTGACAACATTTTGTCTTTTATCAGGCACTGACCATTCATCATGGCTCTGGAGTTTACTTTGAATGTCATGTGAAATGATCAAGTTTGGAAAACACGGGTATATTTAAAGTTCAGTCAAAGGGGAATCCTGCCTCTGTAAAAACTTAGCCATTTTGGGCTATGTTGGTTTTGAAATAGTGTTAACACTAGAAGGTATTTGACGATCACGTGTTCCCACGTAATGCGCTTTAAAAAATAGTGTTAAACACTAAAGATGGGGTGGTCACATGGGGTCACGTGAGGCGCCTGAGATTGGGCCGAAACTCCTTTATTTTACCCTTAAGGCTGCAAATAAGTGTTAAACACTTAGCTTTTAGGCCATCACGTGTGAGCACGTGAGGCATCTGAAGATGGGGCCAGATTTCCTTTTACTTTGTTCTGCAAATAAGTGTTAAACACTTTTTGACTCTCTGGCCATCACGTGTGGGCACGTGATAGGCATCCATCCATTGGATATTAAAGGGATTTGTTAGGGGTCACGTGGGGACACGCGAGGGCGCCCTAAATGCGGGGCCAGATCTCCTTTTGTTTTATCCTCGAATCTGCGAATAAGTGTTAAACACTTTTATTTTTATTTTAGAGCATCACGTGTTGGCACGTGATGGGGATCCGTGCGCCAATTGTTAAAGCATTTGCTGAGGGGTCACGTGATAACACGTGAGAGCGCCCAAAGCTTTCATTTCCTTTGCTTTTTCTTTCTGCGTTTTGGGAGTCAGGTGGGAGCACGTGAGGCATTGCCTCAAAGCTTCTTTTCTTCAGGGATCTTTTCAAGGGTCACGTGGGGGCACGTGGCCCTAGTTTTTTTCATGAACAGAAATCTTTTAAGAATTGAATTCTCTGTAGGGTTAAACCCTAATTATGATTTTGGAGGAATTAAATTCCTATTGTGAAAGAATTGAATTCTTATTTAGGATAAAACCCTGATTTCTTTTTAAAGGAATTAAATTCCCAGATATGTAAAAGAATTAAATTCTTGATTAGGGTTATACCCTAATTTCTTTTTTAAGGGAATTAAATTCCTGTGAGTTTGAGATAATTAAGTTCTCAATTAGGGTTAAACCCTAGTTCCGTCCATTTTGAAGGAATTAAATTCGTAGGGTTAAACCCTAATTTTATCTCAAAGGAATTAAATTCCTGTAATTCTATGAGAATTAAATTCTCAAAACTCAATTCCTCCTCTATGTTTTAGATCTGCATGGCAGGATCTCAACCCAATGAGAATTGAATTCTCAATTCATGGGGAGATGTGCACTTTGCAGATCCTCAACCAGAGAAAGAACTAAGTTCTTTTCTTTATAGAAGAGTTAAACTCTTTTGAGAATTAAATTCTCTTTTTGAAGTTTTGATTCCCTTTCTTTTCTCACCTAGGGTTTTCTTTTTTGAGAATTAAATTCTCCTTTCTTTTCTTCCCTCTTGAGAATTAAATTCTCCTCTCTCTGTTTTTCTCTCCAAAAGAAAGGTCGATCCCCCTCTTCTTTTCTTGGCTCCTATTTATAGGAGAAGGAAAAGAATCAATTTGTTCAGCAAATCTCTTATTGAAAGATTTGATTTATTTATTGAGAGATTTGATTTACTTTCATCATTAATAAGATCTTTTAGATCATTCAGTAAATTTTATTCACCGTTGGATTTTAAATCCAAAAGATATTCTGTTTGTTATTTCGGTGAGATTTGGGGAAATCTTTCCTTGTCTAGGATTTTTCCATAAATTGGTGATATTTAATCACCCTTGGATCTTTAATCCAACGGTTCCCATAATCCTTTTCCATTTGGAAAGATTTTGAGAAATTTAGAATTTTAATTCTATTTCGAAAGATTTTAGAGAAATTTAGAATTTTAATTCTATTAAACCGTAAGGCTTTCAAAGCCTGTCACGTGCTGGCACGTGACCCTTGGTCACGTGTGAGCACGTGACCCCCAAATTGAATCTTTTAACAACCGCTTGTTTATGTTGATGTTTTAACCATCACATGTCAACACGTGACCATTGGTCACGTGTGAGCACGTGATACTTCATTGAGGTAACTTCTGATTTTTAATCAGGGAACAGATTTTAGAATTTAATTCTACTCTTTATTTTAGAGGCCTTAAGAGCTCATCACGTGTCTGCACGTGGCCCATGGTCACGTGTGAGCACGTGATGCCCCATTGGAGTCTTTTCTAAGTTTTTATTATATCTTTTAACTCTTCCAGCGGGTTCTTAAAAGTCCATCACGTGTGGACACGCAATGCCTCATAACTTTTGATCTCGGATGAATTACGAGGCCCATAATATATCAAATCGAAGGGTTTTTTGAGATACTTCTAATATCATTAGAATTTAGCTGTTTCTCATTCGGGAGTTTGTCAAAAAACAGCCCGGAAGATACTTGTTCGCATTTTCTTAAGCGTATCGCTGTCATTTGATACTTTGGACTCTTTTGCGCAGAAATTTTTGGCAGGAACAAATGCCCCCCACTACTTTGCCCACGTAAGTATGTACGTGGGTGAAGTAGTGCAGAGTTATGCATGGCGTATGACCAGTTTCGGGTTGGTGTATCACTTTCAGAATCTTGATCTGAGAAGATAACGAGCGGACACAAGCGTCGTCATTTATCATTGACTCAAATCTCAACTCTTAAGGGATATAGTTCCAAACCCTCATCCCCATGAGCCGCGCCCTTCCATTTTTTATGTCTTACTCTGGCGTGAAGTAGTTTATATGCTCATGAGTAGCTTTTCCATTTCAGCGGCATGTAGCTTTGGCGAGTGTGGCTCATAGATGGTCCATCTTGACCTCTTTGCATGGCGGTGATGGCTTAGGAGACAGGGTTAGGATCTGCCACCTAAGACTTTTCAACTTTATGAGCCGTGAGGGTCTCATAAAGACTTTTCTCCCTACGAGTCTAGAGGATCTCGCAGGTGTATTTTCTCCTTAGGGGTCGTGAGGACTCCTAAGTGTCTTTTCTCTCATAAGTCGTAAGGATCCTATAAGAGAAGTTTCCCGCTTATAAGTCGAGAGGACTCGTAAGTTGTTGTTTCCCTCCTTGTCGAGATTCGACTTTGGAGAGTGTGACCCGTGGATAGTATGCAAGAGACCGTTTTGGGCCGACTTGCAGGGTCCCAGTGCTTAGGAAACAGGTTTTTTAATCCCTACTGCCTAAGGCTTTATCTCACGAGTCGAGACGAATCGAGAAGTTCTCGCAAAGACATCAATTTCCTCACGAGTCGAAACGGATCGAGCAGATCTCGCAAGAATATCCTAACGTCACAGTTAACCTCTGCTCTTTACGACAGAAGTCCGTTAGGGTCTGTGGTACTTAGGGTTTTGGTCGTCATACCGTCGCATGAGCTGATATATTCCTCGATAGGAAATCGTGCTGTTCGAGTAGCCCTGCGATTGCCGTGTCTCTGATCCCTTCGGGGGCTGGACAAGACGTCTTCAAGTAATCCTCCTTGGCAGTTTGACCGTCAGAAGAGCAAGCGTTAGGAATTTGCCATGCCGCTTTTTACTTGAGGTTAGGCTCATTTTGGAGAGCCCCGATGAGTCATAATCACTCCGCGCTGGTGTGGGATGATCTCCGATAGTCTTTCAGGCTTTATATGACTTGCCGTTAAGACCCTGAAGCTGGGAATTTGGCCTTTGCTTCGTTTGCTGGCATTGTGTCTGCTGTATCGAGACGAATGTCGCGGTTATCTCTAGGTTGCTGGTGAACCGTCGAGGCTTGGAACTGGGAATTTTGTCGTGGCTCCGTTTGTTTGATTGTCGCGTCTGAACCCTGCTGGAGGAAGAACGCTGGTGTGACATCTCGTCTGCTGTGTCGAGACGAACGTCGAGGTGGTGACCACTCCATGTGGGATGATCTCCGGTAGTCTTTCAGGCCTTATATGACTTGCCGTTAAGACCTTGAAGCTAGGAATTTGGCCTTTTGCTTCGTTTGCTGGCATTGCGTCCTCTGTATCGAGACGAATGTCGTGGTTGTCTCTAGGTTGCTGGTGAACCGTCGAGGTTTGGAACTAGGGATTTTGCCGTGGCTCCTTTTGGTGATGTTGCGTCTGCTGTATCGAGATGAATGTCGAGGTGGTGACCACTCCATGTGGGATGAGATGATCTCCGATTGTCTTTCAGGCTTTATATGACTTGTCGTTAAGATCCTGAAGCTAGGAATTTGGCCTTCGCTTCGTTTGCTTGGTGTGTCCTAATCCTGTTGGAGGAAGAACGTTGTTGTTGACATTTCGTCTGCTGTATCGAGACGAATGTCGTGGTGGTGACCACTCCATGTGGGATGATCTCTGATTGTCTTTTCGGTTTTATATGAGTTACCGTCAAGACGTTGAAGCTAGGAATTTAGCCTTCGCTTCGTTTTCTTTGGCGCGTCCGAATCCTGCTGGGGGAAGAACGCTGGGGTGACATTTCATCTGCTGTATCGAGACGATCGTCGAGGTGGTGACCACTCCGTGCTGGTGCGAGATGATCTTCGATTGTCTATCCGGTTTTATATGAGTTACCGTCAAGACGTTGAAGCTAGGAATGTGGCCTTCGCTTCGTTTGCTTTGACTGTGTCTGCTGTATCGAGACGAATGCTGAGGTGGAGCTGGGATTTTGCCGTCACTCCGCTTTGTTTCGACCATGAGGTCTTTTGTTAATGTTGCTTCTGCATCCTGTTGGACTGCGAAGGAACGCCATTGTTGACATCTCGTCTACTGTATCGAGACGAATGTTGAGGTGGAGCTGGGATTTTGCCGTCGCTCCGCTTTGTTTCGACCGTGAGGTCTTTTGTTGACGTTGCATCTGCATCCTGGTGGACTGCGGAGGAACGCCATTGTTGACATCTCGTCTGCTGTATTGAGACGAATGCTGAGGTGGAGCTGGGATTTTGCCGTCGCTCCGCTTGATGGTGTAACATCTGTGTCATGCTGGAATGAGGAGACCCACCGTTGTTGGTCTTCGGGCTGCAGATGTGGCCATTGAGATTTGGAACTAGGGACTTTGCCATGGTTGCATTTCGTTGCGACTCTGAGGTCGATTGTTGACGTCATGTCTGTCTCTGGTTGGAGTGAGGAGAAACGCCGTTGGTGATCTCTAAGTTGTCGATGTTGACGTCGAGACCCTAAAGCTCGGGATCTTCGTTTGCTTCATTTGTTGACATCGTGTCTGTAATATTGCGACAAATGTCGAAATTGTCTCTAGGTTGTCTATGAACCGTCGAGATTTGGCTTCGCTTTCTGATGGAGCCCGTTGGGAAGGTATGGCTCCCTCTTTATCTGTGCCCCTGGATTGTATACAGGGATCGATGTGATTTCACCTGTAGGGCAAAAAGTTTCATTCTTTCATTTTTTTTATTCTTTCCGCGATGCTCTATCATTTCAGCTTTTTATATCACGAAAATCGCGATTGCCCAATCATTTCGGCTATTTTTCGCGGTGCCCAATCATTTCGGCTATTTTTTCTTTTTACTCGGTGCTTTTTATTGCGAGTTGCCCAATCATTTCGGCTATTTTGCATGCATACATTTTTACTTGCTGATTTTGTTTGCAAGTTGCCCCATCATTTCGGCTATTTCGTATGCATTTTTTTTGGCTCGCTAATTTTTTTTTCGCGAGTAGGGGATTTTGGATCTGATACCAATCTTGGTATCAGCATCGCTGCGACTGGAATATTGCCAGGAGCGAATCATCATTTGCCGTGAAAGGACTTGGAATTTGATACCGGTTTAGGCATCAGCATCGCTGCAACTGGGATATTGCCATGAGCGAATTATCATTTGCCTCTGTCGATGTTGAACAAAGGTGGCTTAGTAAACAGGGTTAAGGGTCCTGTCGGCTAAGGCTTTTGACTTCATGAGCCGTAAGGGTCTCACAAAGGTATTTCTCCCTACAAGTCGTGAGGATTTTGTAGGTGTGTTTTCTCCTTGGGGAATCGTGAGGATTCCTAAGTGCATGTTCTCTTGTAAGTCGTAAGGATCTTACAAAAGGGTTTTCTCCTTATAAGTCGAGAGGACTTACAAGTGTTGTTTGCTGTACAAGCATATCCCTAGTCACGGATGGGACTTTTTAGGGAAATATTTATTCGTGCCCGTGGATTGTATACAAGAGTCAATATGAGCTGCTTGTAGGGCAATATCGAAGGTTGTGGAGGTTGCTTAAGAACAGGTTAAGGTTTCTGTAACATAAGACTTTCAAATCTTATGAGCCGTGAGGGTCCCATAAGAGAGTTCTCCTTACGAGTCGTGAGGATCTCGCAAGTGTATTTTCTCCTTAGAAATCGTGAGGATCCCTAAGTGTGTTGCTCCCTTGTGAGTCGTAAGGATCTCACGCGGGTGGTTTCTCCTTATAAAGTCGAGAAGACCCTGTAAGTGTCTTTTAACGAGGTTGCGCCCTTTCGGGTTTTCACAAACACTCGCCGGTAACCCTGCTGTTTTTACTCACGGAGCCCTTTCGGGTTTTCATCCGTGCCCATTTTGCTTGTGGACATACCGTTTTTTTTTACCACGCCGGCCTTAGGATGCCGCGGGTTGATAGTAGTTTAACGACGTTTCGGTCATTTGCAAGTTTTAGAACATTGCGGTCCGTCGTTAGTTTAGGGACGTTTCGGTCCGACGCTAGTTTTAGGACATAGTAGTCCACCGTCGCCGTATTTGAGGCAAATCTCTAGTTTACTGACTTTTCAGTATATGGGGCTTTCTCTATGAAAGAGCACGATGCCCCCGACATGTCCATCTTTTTCGGAGCATGTGGTTGTGGCGGGCTCACCTTCTAGTTGTCAGACAACGCGAATTTGCCCTGTTGGTATTCATCCTCAATCCAGCCTTTGAAGACATAGCAATTTTCGAGTGGGTGACCCATTACTCTGTGGTAGGGACAATAGTTAGGATTATCAACGTCACCTGGCCGCAACGGACGTTTTGGATCCGGCAGAGTGATGAGCCCGCTGCGCACCGCTAGCTCGAACAGTCTCTTTGTTTTATCTCTGAGAAACGAGTAAGGACGTTTCAACTTCTCATTGAGGTATCGCGGCTTGTTGTTTTGATGACCAAACGGTTTCGGGTCACTCGGCTGTTGTTGAGCATTGGCGACGGAGGTCGCTTTTCCATTCCCCTTATCCCTTTTGTTCGATCCCTTGTTTGCGGGTTCGAGATTCTTTTCGGGTAGCGTGCGATTGCGCAGCTGAACGTTCTCGCAGCTCTTCTTTTCTTCCTCTTTTCCTGAGGTGGATTCTTTGAAGGGAGGGCTGAGAGTCATTTCTTCTTCAGAATTGCTCCCGAAGGTGAGAGCTTGCGATCTTCTGCCATCAACCATGTAACTGTTGCCGGCAGTTTTCATATGCTCATTTGTCGTGTTCTGTTTCCGACGAGCTTCGCGCTTCGATCGTTGAACGTGCTGCCGGTGAGCAACGTATCCATGCCACCAGTTTTTAAAGGCATTGCATTCTTCAGTAGGGTGTGCAATCTTCTGATGATATAAGCAGAAGTTAAGATGCATGTCCGCTTCATCAAGCTGTATACCGCCAGGAGAATTTTCTCTGAAAGAGGGCAGTTTCATCCCCATCGATATGGCTTTGGCGAATCGTTTCCTCGTCTTGATCCTGCTTTCATTTGCGTCGGATGTACTTTGATCCGGTGGGAGTGTTTCGACCCTTTCATCTAGTCGCCGGCGTTTGGCTTTCTCGAATATGGCCATCTCGCGCTCTCGATCAGCTTTGCTTTTAAGACGGGCTTCGTTCTGGAATGCATCAATCATTTCGTCTGATGGTCCTAGAAGTTCTGGCTCAGGATCTGCCCCCAGCTTCTCTGTGTAAGGAACTCCTTCATCGTTTATCATCGAGTGAGAGATCACATGGCAGCTTGCCACATAATCTTCAGATTCATCCGAAGAGTCTTCACCGTTGTCATCATCTCCGTCCTTAATGACGTGGCTGAGAAATTCTTGGCGTGTGATTGGAGTCCGCGCTTTTTGATTGTATTCTTCCAACGCGTCAATCTGCTTTTGCATGTCCGTGCACTTGTCACTAAGCATCACGGGCTTTTTGGTCTTCTTCTTCGACGACTTTGACGGCTGAGTGTGAGCGCTTTGGCTATCATCACCGATCTTTGGAATTGGGCGCGGTTTCAGCGTCCCCTCGATGATTTGAGGTTCGAACGGGTTCTTCCATCTGACCGCCGGGCGCGTATGAAGATCACTCAGCATCCTTTTGGTTTTGGATGACAGCACGACCTCCCATGGGGCTTCTTCAACAAAAGAACAAGTTGCCCCCGGTGTGTCCGTTTTTTTTCGGAGTGTGTGGCTGCGGTGGGTTTACCTTCCACTTCTCGGACAGCGCAAACTCGCCTTGAAGGTATTGATCCTCAATCCATCCCTTAAAGACGAAGCAATTTTCGATTGGATGGCTTACTGCTTGGTGGTAAGGGCAATAATTGGGATCGTTGACATCGCCCGGCTGCAATGGACGTTTTGGACTCGGCAGATTGATGAGTCTGTTGCGCACGGCCAGCTCGAACAGTCTCCTCGTTTTATCCTGAGGAAACGAGTAAGGACGTCCCAGTCTCTCCTCGAGGGATGGGCGCGGACGCATATTGTTTCGACGGACAACCGGCTTTGAGTTGCTCGGCTGTTGTTGAGTATTAGGGATGAAAGTTGCTTTCCCTTTCCCCTTTTAATTCCGAGGGTCCGTCTTTGAAGGAGATGATCTATGATCCATCTGATCCATTTGGGACAACTTATCAATTAAAGCCTGGAACGTGGTCAGTTTGAAGAACATCATGAATTGCGATATGGTTGCTTGCGGATCAAGAGTGCCCACGAACATACCTACCGCAGGTGCTTCTTCGATCCGCTGTTCATATTTTGACCACAGATTCCGCCATCGTGTTGCGTATTGAACCCACGTTTCGCCTGGCCTTATCCTGGCGTTGATCAGTGCTGTTATCGGGGTGCGTTCACTAGCACTCGCGAATCTTTGTGTAAACAACAACTCCATCTCCGCAAATGTTTTGACAGAGTCGTTAGGTAGCTCCGAATACCATTCGAATGCCATTTCCGCTAAGCTGCCGACAAATTATCGAAGCAACAGTCTATCATCGCCTCCAGTATTGCCGCATAAGGCCCTGAATTGAGCGACATGCTGATGTGGGTTCCCTGTCCCTTTATATACGTGGAACTTAGGGATCGTATATCCCGGCGGGTAACTGATTTGGTCATACCAGCCCGGATAGGGTCGTCCAGTTCTAACAATTTGCGCAGCCGCTTCATTCACTTGATGAGCCCGTATTTGATGAGCTATATAGTCATCCAGCGTAGCCTTGGAAATGGTTTCATCTTTGGCTATTGAAAGAGTCGGAGGAGGATTAGATGTCTCTCCTCTATCGTCTTCAGTAATGATCGGAGGGTCTTCAACTGGAGGGTCCGGCTGTAGCATCATCCCTACCATATCTTGGAAGAGGAGCGCCATTTGCTTTATGTTAGCCGCTTGCTCTGCGGCTTCTCTGTCCTTCTTTTCGAGGACTCTGTGTAAGAAGTCAGCATCAGTTTCTTGTTCGTGACGCTGCTCTGATGATGCCTCCGGGCTTTCTTTTGGCCCGGTGATGCGGCCATTGCAATCATCATCTCCTGAAGCTTCTGTTGCTGCTCCTGGGTTTTCGTCACGGATCGGGTGAGCGGTCGGTGACCCGTCGAAGCACGGCTTTCCTCCTTTCCAGAAGCCATGTATACGGTGTGCACCACCATGCCCCCAGACTTGGGGCATTTGGGCTTAGCGTCTTTGTGGTCTGCCACGTTTACTGGGGCTTTCTCTGGCCTCCTTCTTTTCTGAGTGGTTAACGTTGAGGGGGCCACTGTCGTGAGCACCCAAGTAGTCGTCATCTTTTGTGGCTTAACAGGACGGTTTTCTTCCTACCGGACCTTCAGCTTCTTCTGCTGGCGGGAGAAATTTCGATCAATCACCGAGTCTTGGACTTGGCGCCAGACCTTGTAGATTTTAGAGGACAGCCGCTGAGAGGACTGTTCTGGCTTGGCTTCCGCAACATTTCCCACCGGAGGAGGGGATCTTTTTAGTACGGCGGTAGGAGAGTCTCCGCGCACCATGTTCAGCAATTCAAAACTGTTCCCGGTTGGAACAACAGCATTGATCCCCACCGTTGGAGCTGGCGGAGTTATCTCAGAGGGGGTGTTGCCCCCAGCCTTCCTCACTCGGCGCCAGTGGTGACGTCGAGCATGTCGTGCGGATGAGATCACCTCCGTTTTTGGATAAGCTTCTTCATGCCCCCTGCTTTGAGGAGAGACTGTTATTGGTGCTAGCCTGTCGAAGACTGGCGCCCGTTGAGAAACAATGTCTAATCTGTCAAAAACAGACCTCTGAGCAGGGGAAGCAGCTTTGAGGAGATCGTCTGGAGCAGCAACCGGAAGGGCCAACCTTGTAAAAACTGACTTCTTGGAAAGAGGAGCCTTTCCAATGATTTCGTCCGCTTGAGCCGGGATAGCTATCCGCTTTGGGATGGCGGCTTCGGGTATCACGGGTTTGCAGACGTTCTGGCCCAGTCTGTTGAAAACTGAGGTATTGAAGCTGGGCGACCCGTTGAGAGGGGTCGCGGCAGTGGTAAGCCGATCAAAGACCGACTTCTTTGGGGCTTCTTGCAACGTCATTGTGGCATTGAAGCTCAACGGTGGGAGCATGGTCCCGAAGAATAATCTAGTGGTGGCATGAGTTACCTGCTCCACTGGCATCTTGAAAAGGGAGGCCGCTTGGGGCCCATAAGTCACTCCTCCAGCAAGGACCGAGCGAGAGTTGCAGTTGCAGGCAGTGCAGTTTGAAGCCATTGATCTTCTGTTTTCTGCACGGAGCAAGACACCAAATCTTAGTACCTCGAATCCACAGGCAACCACAGTAAACAGCGATTCGTTCGTGAACACGACACACGAAATGTGGAGTGGAAAGTGGAAAAGGTCCCACCGGGCGTGCCAGAATCTGTTCCCTTCCGAATGGCGGCCAAGACATGGACTGTCTTGCCTGAGATTCGAGGCAGATGCTAATTGGTGCTATCCGTCCACCTCTCCGAAGATGCCAAATTGATTTATGGCACCGTGTATCGGAGGTTTAAACGGATGCGTCCGATGTAGCAGACTTCGTCAGATTCCCCCTCGCTCGAGGGTTTTTTGATTGTGGGGACGCTCTTCCCTGCAGGCGCAAGCCCCTGCAGTTAATTACGCTACCGCATCGCGGTAACAACTTTCTCCTTCTCCAGAATTTCACTTCGTGTCGTGTGTGTTTGTTTTATTTGTCGTTGCCCGTGGATTGTATACGGAGACTAATTTATTTGGTCGCCCGTAGGACGTGGATTAGTCTAAATCCGTATTTTCTTAGATTTAGGTTTGGGGTTTTGGTTTAAGGATACGTTAGCCATATTTGAGGCTAAAATCAACTTAAACGTTTGTTAAGGATACGTTAGTCTAATTTCCAGACTAAGATCAATTTAACAGGATCGTTTAGATCCGACAAAAGAGCGTTTGGGCTCTATTGTTCCAGTTTAGGGACATAATGGTCCATTGAATGTATGGCCGTCGGGACCCGTCACCTCTCTGACGACGTTGAAGGATTACAACGACAAATATCATAGGAGTTCAGAGATGTACCCTTGAACCAAAGTTGGTTGGGAGGCCTGTAGTCTAATTTGGGACTAAAGTCTGTTTGAGGGTTTAAGAATACGTTAGCCGTATTTGAGGCTAAGATCAACTTAAACGTTTGTTAAGGATACGTTAGCCCAGTTTGAGACTAAGATCAACTTAACGGGATCGTTTAGATCCGACAAAAGAGCGTTTGGGCTCTATTGTTCCAGTTTAGGGACATGGTGGTCCATTTCCAGTTTAGGGACATAGTGGTCCATCTCCAGTTTAGGGACATGGTGGTCCATGTTCCAGTTTAGGGACATAGTGGTCCGTTGGTAGTTTAAGGACGCATAAGTCCATGGGTTTAAGGACCCCACAGTCCATATGGGTGTGTTTAAGGACGCATTAGTCCGTTAGTTTAAGGACGCATAAGTCCGCGGGTTTAAGGACCCCGTAGTCCGTATCTTGGTTTAAGGACGCATAAGTCCATGAGTTTAAGGACCCCACAGTCCGTGTTGATGTGTGGTTGTCGGGACCCGTCACCTCTCTGAAGACGTTGAAGGATTACAACGACAAATATCAGAGGAGTTCCAAGATGTACCCTTGAACCAATGAGTTGGTTGAAAGAGCAGATGTGCTCAGTTCAAGATGATTTGAGGACTTATGGCCAGTTTGGGCTAAGTCCAATTATGTTTGAAATATTGGCCCTTTGGGCCATTAGACATTTGTCTGGGTTCAGCCCCTCATCATTCAGCAGTGCTAAACAGAGGTTTGGGAGTTCTGACAACATTTTGTCTTTTATTAGGCACTGACCATTCATCATGGCTCTGGAGTTTACTTTGAATGTCATGTGAAATGATCAAGTTTGGAAAACACGGGTATATTTAAAGTTCAGTCAAAGGGGAATCCTGCCTCTGTAAAAACTTAGCCATTTTGGGCTAGGTTGGTTTTGAAATAGTGTTAACACTAGAAGGTATTTGACGATCACGTGACCCCACGTGATGCGCTTTAAAAAATAGTGTTAAACACTAAAAATGGGGTGGTCACGTGGGGTCACGTGAGGCGCCTGAGATTGGGCCGAAACTCCTTTATTTTACCTTTAAGGCTGCAAATAAGTGTTAAACACTTAGCTTGTAGGCCATCACGTGTGAGCACGTGAGGCATCTGAAGATGGGGCCAGATTTCCTTTTACTTTGTTCTGCAAATAAGTGTTAAACACTTTTTGACTCTCTGGCCATCACGTGTGGGCACGTGATAGGCATCCATCCATTGGATATTAAAGGGATTTGTTAGGGGTCACGTGGGGACACGCGAGGGCGCCCTAAATGCGGGGCCAGATCTCCTTTTGTTTTATCCTCGAATCTGCGAATAAGTGTTAAACACTTTTATTTTTATTTTAGAGCATCACGTGTTGGCACGTGATGGGGATCCGTGCGCCAATTGTTAAAGCATTTGTTGAGGGGTCACGTGATAACACGTGAGAGCGCCCAAAGCTTTCATTTCCTTTGCTTTTTCTTTCTGCGTTTTGGGAGTCAGGTGGGAGCACGTGAGGCATTGCCTCAAAGCTTCTTTTCTTCAGGGGTCACGTGGGGGCACGTGACCCTAGTTCTTTTCTTGAACAGAGATCTTTTAAGAATTGAATTCTCTGTAGGGTTAAACCCTAATCATGATTTTGGAGGAATTAAATTCCTATTGTGAAAAAATTAAATTCTTATTTAGGATAAAACCCTGATTTCTTTTTAAAGAAATTAAATTCCCAGATATGTAAAAGAATTAAATTCTTGATTAGGGTTATACCCTAATTTCTTTTTTAAGGGAATTAAATTCCTGTGAGTTTGAGATAATTAAGTTCTCAATTAGGGTTAAACCCTAGTTCCGTCCATTTTGAAGGAATTAAATTCGTAGGGTTAAACTCTAATTTTATCTCAAAGGAATTAAATTCCTGTAATTCTATGAGAATTAAATTCTCAAAACTCAATTCCTCCTCTATGTTTTAGATCTGCATGGCAGGATCTCAACCCAATGAGAATTGAATTCTCAATTCATGGGGAGATGTGCACTTTGCAGATCCTCAACCAGAGAAAGAACTAAGTTCTTTTCTTTATAGAAGAGTTAAACTATTTTGAGAATTAAATTCCCTTTTTGAAGTTTTGATTCCCTTTCTTTTCTCACCTAGGGTTTTCTTTTTTGAGAATTAAATTCTCCTTTCTTTTCTTTCCTCTTGAGAATTAAATTCTCCTCTCTCTGTTTTTCTCTCCAAAAGAAAGGTCGATCCCCCTCTTCTTTTCTTGGCTCCTATTTATAGGAGAAGGAAAAGAATCAATTTGTTCAGCAAATCTCTCATTTAAAGATTTGATTTATTTATTGAGAGATTTGATTTACTTTCATCATTAATAAGATCATTTAGATCGTTCAGTGAATTTTATTCACCGTTGGATTTTAAATCCAAAAGATATTCTATTTGTTATTTCGGTGAGATTTGGGGAAATCTTTCCTTGTCTAGGATTTTTCCATAAATTGGTGATATTTAATCACCCTTGGATCTTTAATCCAACGGTCCCCATAATCCTTTTCCATTTGGAAAGATTTAGAGAAATTTAGAATTTTAATTCTATTTCGAAAGATTTTAGAGAAATTTAGAATTTTAATTCTATTAAACCGTAAGGCTTTCAAAGCCTGTCACGT
Source organism: Agapanthus africanus (assembly GCA_030015575.1). Lineage (NCBI taxonomy): Eukaryota > Viridiplantae > Streptophyta > Magnoliopsida > Asparagales > Amaryllidaceae > Agapanthus > Agapanthus africanus. The sequence continues at coordinate 175,600,812 of CM057339.1, read as the reverse complement.
GCTGGCACGTGACCCTTGGTCACGTGTGAGCACGTGACCCCCAAATTGAATCCTTTAACAACCGCTTGTTTATGTTGTTGTTTTAACCATCACGTGTCAACACGTGACCATTGGTCACGTGTGAGCACGTGATACCTCATTGAGGTAACTTCTGATTTTTAATTAGGAAACAGATTTTAGAATTTAATTCTACTCATTATTTTAGAGGCCTTAAGAGCCCATCACGTGTCTGCACGTGGCCCATGGTCACGTGTGGGCACGTGATGCTCCATTGGAGTCTTTTCTAAGTTTTTATTATATCTTTTAACTCCTCCAGCGGGTTCTTAAAAGTCCATCACGTGTGGACACGCAATGCCTCATAACTTTTGATCCCGGATGAATTACGAGGCCCATAATATATCAAATCGAAGGGTTTTGCGAGATGCTTCTAATATCATTAGAATTTAGCTATTTCTCATTCGGGAGTTTGTCAAAAAACAGCCCGGAAAATACCGGTTCGCATTTTCTTAAGCGTATCGCTGACATTTGATACTTTGGACTCTTTTGCGCAGAAATTTTTGGCAGGAACAGGCACTTAAGTATTCACCACCGTGATCAGATCTCAGTGTCTTGATACTTTTGCCGGTTTGGTTTTCTACTTCATTCTTATATTTTTGGAATTTCTCAATGTCCTCGGATTTATGTTTCACCAGAAAAATGAATCCATACCTAGAGTAATCGTCCATAAAAGTAATGAAATATGAAAAACCGCCTCTTGCATGTGTAGACATTGGACCTCATACATCGCTGTGTATGAGTCCTAAGAGCTCGCTCTCTCTTACTCCATGTCCAGTGAATGGAGTCTTTATTATCTTTCCTTTGAGACATGATTGACAAGTGGCATAAGATTGATATTCGAACGGATCCAAATATCCTTCTCTATGTAACTTAGTTAACCTTGTCTCATTGATGTGACCTAGTCTACAATGCCATAAGAAAGCCTGATTTATATCTGGAGACTTTCTTTTCTGTGTGTTCTGGACATTGAAAATCTGTAATTGGTTTAACACATATATACCGTTATCTAGTGTACCGGACCCAATCAAACCATGATTAAGGTGGATGTTAACAACATCGCTTACAAACGTGAAATTATAACCTTCTTTTGATAACAACGATACCGATATGATATTACACGTTAAACTGGGTACACAAAAACAGTTATGCAAAACCAAAATATGTCCACTCGTCAATCCAAGATGATAATCCCCTACGGACACAGCACCCACGCTAGCTCCGTTAGCAACCTGGAGGGTCATATCACGAACCTTCAGCACTCTACGGTTTCTCAGTGCCTGCAATGAATTGTATAAATGAGATCCTGATCCGGTATCCAATACCCAGGAAGTAGAGTTGATTGACAGACAATTTTCAATTACAAACACACCTGAAGTCGAAGCCACAGTTGCTTCGGTTCCTGGTTCTTGGCAATCCAAGCTTTGCAATCTTTCTTCCAATGGCCTTTCCTACGACAGTGGAAGTACTCATCCTTTGCCACTACTTGCACCGCAACCTTTGCCTTTCCCTTAACTCCCACCTTACCAACACCACCTCTTGGTTTGGTAGCGGCCTTCTTCTTCCTTCCTTTGGCCCTTGCCTTGGACCTGGAAGAGGAAGCACCGCGAACAAATATAGTGGGTGTTTCCCTTGCTTTCTGCAAGGTGCCATTTGCGCTCCTCAACATGTTAAGGAGTTCTGAAAGTTCAACTTCTTTACCTTGAATGTTGAAATTCAGAATAAACTGGGCGTAGGTGGAAGGAAGGGACTGGAGAATCAAGTCTGTATACATCTCATTCTTTAATGTTGTCCCGAGGTCTGCGAGCTCTTCAATATAGCCAATCATCTTAAGGACATGTTCTCCTACAGATGATCCGACGGCCATCCTCGACTGAAACAAGTTCTTCAAGGTCTCGTATCTAGCTATACGAGATTGCTCTCCATACAGTTCCTTGGTATGGAGAAATATGGATTCAAGATCCATATTCTCGTGCCTCCTCTGATGTTCATTATTCATATAGGCAAGCACGATGCATTTGGCCTTCACGCAATCTAACTTCCAAGTCTTGCGGATTTCCTTATCCGCGACACTGGATTCTGGACCAGGGACATCAAGTTCCTTAGTAGTAAGGACATACCCCAATTTGTCATAAGTAATTGCCATCTTGACATTCTGGAACCAATCTTTTAGTTTGGCCCTGTCAAAATATTTTTATCTAATAGTAACTTAAGGCCTGTCATGTTCTGGGTCGCTGCAATTGCGAGAGAGGGAACACTTTAGCATGATGCTCTTGCAAGTTTAGAGTGGTTTTTAGTTTATCTAAACTGGATGGCTCCCACTGTTTCTCGAATCCCTCCTCAAACCAAAAAGGAAGAACTAGTCAGGACTATTCTCACCGTACAATACTTGCTTAACCGTTCAGCCAGGCCGATGTCGGTACTTCGAGGGAGGTTTTACGACGCTTTCGCGAAGTTCCTTAATTAAATAACCTCTTTTCTCTGGGGGCGTAGCCCCGCTGACACCTTTCTCGGCACCTACTTGGTTTATAGCATTGATCGTTAAGTGACGAATCTCCTGATGAGTAGCGGATACTCACAGTAGGATCGGGATCCAAATATCATCGTGTGATAAAGCTGAAGGAATCCTACTAAAATTATCACACTCCAAATGGTATGCAACTCTTTGCAAATTTCAGTTTCTTTAGAAATTCCCAATATCAATTTCTGCCCCATGCTCTTATGACCTTGGCGTTGGTCAAAATGTCATAAGTCATTGTTCCCCCAATCTGAGCAAGGCTCATTTGAATTTTGAAGATTCAAATTTTCTGAAGCAACGCTTCAAATTCCGTGCGCAAGCGGTCCACAGTGCGACACGTGTCTGCGCAGTTGCGCAAGTGCACCGCAAGTGCACGACTGCGCGACACGTGTCTGCGCAGTTGCGCAAGCACTGTTGCGCAAGCCTTCCACTGCGCGACACGTGTCATTCATTGGGGAGTTGCGCAGAAACAGAATGAAAATTTAATGGAATCTTTTCTGTTCTTTCCAAAACCAGAAGATTTTCTTCTGCCTTTGGATCAAAGATCCAGCGGTGGGAAAATTCCCAAAATCACTCAGAAAAGATCTTGTTAACAAATTTGTGAGCACTATAAATAGGACCTCAGACCTCATTCGATTGGTATCAACTGGGAGAATCAACTTCTAGCAAAAAAAAAAGAAAAAAAGAGAACTCTTGGAGATTATTCAAGAACAAGAAAAAGAAGAAAGGTAAAAACCTTTTTTTTAAGAGAAAAATCTCTGAAGAACAAAGGATTTAAAAAAAAGGGAAATAAATGAAAATAAATAAATAGTGCCTTGCACTTGTTATGAACCCTTGGTTCTGTGAAATCAGGGAAAACAGGAAGAAAAACTTGTTTTCCTTTTGATCCAAATTTAGATCAAAAGTGCTATGCACTTTTGTTCTTAAATCTGAAAAATTCTTGATGCAACCCATTATTTAAAAGGGCCTGGCCCAAATCAAATTGCAAAATAATAAAGGGGCAGAGCTCTGTTTGGATTGATTTTCTAGTTGGGCAAAGCCCAAAATAAATAAAAAAAATTTTGGACTTAACGTATTTGCGCAGTTGCGCAAGCACTGTTGCGCAAGTGCATAACTGCGCGACACGTGTCTGCGCAGTTGCGCAAGCACCGTTGCGCAAGCCTTCCACTGCGCGACACGTGTCACCTCCACGAGCGCTTGCGCTCTTTAATTGCGCAAAGCACCTGACAAGCCGTGTGGGGCACTGTCAGAGTATTAAATGCAATGCATTATTAAGGGGCAGAGCCCAATCAAAGGTCAAATGGACCAAATAGAAGTACTGCACATTATTTTAAAAAGGCAGAGCCTAATTAAAAAGTCTAAACAGACCAAAAACAAGCTTCTCTATGCCGATATCCGCACCGGAAGCGAACAAGAAGTCGGTGTTCGACCGGCTCACTACTACCACGACCCCTGTCAACGGGTCGCCCGCTACTAAGCCGACAGCCTCCTTTTTCACCAGGCTAGGTCAGAACTATAAAGTGGCTGTCCCAAAGAGGGCAACGGCCGCTGCTTTGGAAGTCGGTGAAGCGGCTTCTCCCATCAGAGAGTCGGTCTTCACAAGATTGACGGTTCTCACTCCTCCCCCAGCTGGTCAAAAGGCATCAGTCTTCGATAGGCTGACATCGGCAGTTACCCCACACTCAAACAGGAGGCAACAAGAAACCATCTCGATTTCCGAGCCAGTCCCAACGGCTCGTCGTGCGCGACGTCGCCATTGGCAACGAGCAAGGAAAGCAGGTGGCAACTCCCCCTCAGGGCTAACCCCACCTGCTCCGGTGGTGGAGGTCAACGCTGCTGTTCCAACTGGGAACATCTTTGAATTGCTGAGGAAGGTGAGAAAGAACTCTCCGATTTCCACATTGAAAAGATCTCCTCCGCCTATGGAAAAAGCTCCGGAGACAAAGCAGGAACAGCCCTCTCAACGGCTGTCGTCAAAAATTTATAAAGTTTGGCGGAGGGTTCAAGACTCCGTGATTGACTCAGACCACTTCCGTCGCCAGAAAAGGGCAAAGGTGGAAAAAGACAAGAACCGCCCCATTAAACAGCATGGGGCAACAAATGCTAGGATGCCCACTTCAACGGCTCCTTCAACCTCAAAGGTCCACAAAAGGAAAAGGCCAGAGAAAGCTCCCGTGACAATGACAAAGTTTAAAAGCGGTGAACCTAAACGCCCCAAGTCAGGGGGCATAACAGTTCATACGGTCTATATGGCTTCTGGAAAGGAAGAAAGTCGTACTTCTATGGGTCACCGACCGCTTACCCGGTCAGTGACCAAGGCTCAGGAGCAGCAACAAAAGCTCCAGGAGATGATGACTACAATGGCTGCACTCACGGAGCCAAAAGAGAACCCTGGGACGTCCTTAGATGAACGCCAAGAGGAAGAGACCGACGCCGAGTTCCTCCGCCGAGTACTGGAAAAGAGAGACAAAGAGGCTGCTGAACAAGCAGCCAATATACAGCGTATGGGCCTCCTCTTCCAGGACATGATAGGGATGATGATACAACCAGATCCCCCAACTGAAGAACCCTCGATTGTCCTTGGGGATGATAGGGGAGAGACATCAAACCCTCAGCCCGTTTTATCAACGGCTAGAGAGGATACAATCTCTAAAACTGATCTGGACGAATATATTGCCCAGCAAATAAAGGTTCATCACGCGGCCGAAGCAGCCGGCCACGTCGTAAAAACAGGGCGACCGTATCCAGGCTGGTATGACCAAATCAAATACCCGCCAGGTTACACAATTCCCAAGTTTCATGTCTACAAAGGGACCGGCAATCCCCATCAACATGTTGCTCAATTCAGGGCGCTTTGTGGTAACACCGGCGGCGACGACAAGCTTTTGCTTCGCCAGTTCGTTGGAAGCCTATCAGATACGGCGTTCGAATGGTACTCCGAGCTCCCCAACGACTCTATTAAAACCTTTGCGGAGATGGAGCTGCTCTTCACCCAACGTTTTGCAAGTGCCAGTGAGCGTACTCCGATGACGGCACTGATTAATGCCAGGGTAAAACCCGGCGAAACATGGGTTCAGTACGCTATACGTGGCGTAATCTATGGTCGAAGTGTGAACAGCGCATAGAAGAAGCCCCTGCGGTGGGAATGTTTGTTGGAACCCTCGATCCACAAGCAACCATTTCACAGTTTATGATGTTCTTCAAGCCGACTTCCTTCCAGGCTTTGATCGACAAATTGGCGCAGATGGACCAGATGGGCCATAAACCCCCTCTCCCGAAGCCGGACTCCCGAAACGATAAAGAGAAGGGAAAAGCGATCATTGTCGCTAATGCCCAACAACAACCGAGCGACTCGAAGCCGGTTGCTCGTCCAAACAATACGCGCCCATACGTACCCCTTGAGGACAGGATGGGACGTGCTTACTCCTTCCCCCGTGATAAAACGAGGAGGCTGTTCGAGCTAGCATTGCGCAACAGACTAATAAATCTGCCAGATCCAAAACGCCCGTCGCAACCAAGTGACGTCAACGAGCCTAATTACTGCCCTTATCATCGAGTGCTAGGACATCCGATCGAAGACTGTTACGTTTTCAAAAATTGGCTTGAAAACCAGTACCGCCAGGGCAAATTTGCGCTATCCGACAAATGGAAGGTGAATCCCCCGCAGCCCCACACCTCTAAAGGGACGAATACGCCGGGGGTAACATGCTCCGTCATTGAGGAAGCTCCTTGGGAGGTTGTATTATCAACCAAAACGAGAAGAATGCTAAATGATCTTCAGACCTGTCCAGCGGTCAAGTGGAAGAACCCCTTGGAACCGCAGGTTATTGAGGGGATGTTGAAGCCACGTCCGACTCCGAAGACCAATGATGGTAGTTCAAGCGTTCATAGCCAGCCGTCAAAATCTTCGAAAAAGAAGAAGAAGAAATCTAAGAAGCCCGTGAAGCCTGGCGACAAGCGCACGGACTTACAAAAGCAAATCGACGCGCTGGATGAATATAACCAAAAGGCGCGGACTCCCATTACGCTCCAAGATTTCCTTGATCACGTCTTTCAAAAAGAAGATGAGGGAGAAAGTTCATCGGATGAATCCGAGGAATACGTGGCGAGCTGTCATATGATCTCCCATTCGACCACGAACGACGAAGGGACTTCTGGCACTGAAACGCTGGGGGCAAATGCCGAATCAAGGGCTCCAGGGTTATCAGTTGAAATGATTGGCGCGTTTCTTAATGAAGCTCGATTGGAAAGCAAAGCTGATCGAGAACGCGAGACGGCTATATTCAAAAGGGCCAAGCGCCAGCGACTTGAGGAAGGAGCTGAGATGATCCCACTGGAGCAAAATGCCTCCACCGCTGACAAAAGCCAATTCAAGATAAAAAAGAAGTTTGCTAAGGCCATATCGATGGGCATGAAGCTACCACCCTCTGAAGAAAAAGTTACTGGCGTGGTAGAAATGCACCCCTCTTATTGCTTATATCATCAGAAGGTCTCGCATTCCACCCAAGATTGCAAAGCTTTTGATAGATGGTGGCAAGGATACGTCGCTAATCAACAACGCTTTAAACGGGAAAAGCGTAAAATTCGTCGGGAGCAAAGAAACACGATCAAAGAGCTTGAAAGAACTGCCGGCAATTGTCACATGGTTAACACTACCGGGTCACAAGTGCCTACATTTGGGAGCGACTCTGATGAGGAGCTAGAACTTGCCCCTCTCTTTAAAGAGTCGACATCGGGAAAAGAAGAGGAGCCAGTGGTTTGCGAAAATATCCGGCTGCGGAATCGGACACTGCCTGAAAAGAACCTCGGACCCTCGAATAGAAAAGATAAAGGGAAAGAAAAGGTCTCTGAAGACATCGTCTTAGATGACCAAGTTCTGGAAGAGCTAAACGCCGAAAACCCGCCGAAGAGAAATAAGGTGGATTACAACGTTCTGGCACATCTGAGGAAACTGCCCTCTCAGCTCAGCGTCCTTGATGCCTTGTTACTATCAAAGGAGGCAAGAGACTCTTTAATTAAGGCGCTACAAGATCCGGACCAGTTCCAGGCCTTCTTAGCCGAAGAAAAGATGAAAGACGAATTAGAAGAAGTGCACACAGCCGACGTTGCTTTTGGTGATGAAGACCTTCTCCTCGGGACGTGTGAACACAATCGCCCCCTTTATGTCTCAGGATACTGCCATGACATAAAGATAGGTAAAATCTTGGTCGATAACGGATCGTCTGTTAATTTACTCAATGTGCGAGTGTTAAAGGAGATTTGCATGAGTGTCCAACACCTCGCCCGAGACAAAATCACCATCTCCGAATTCGACTCTCAATCATCGAAAACTCTTGGATCTGTGATATTGACGCTACGCTTCGGGTTGCTCGTCACAGACATCAAATTCCATGTTATAGACGCCAAGACGTGCTACAATGCTCTGCTCGGCCGACCATGGCTACACGAGTACAATATCATCCCTTCTACACAGCACCAGTGCATGAAGTATTGTAGGGATGGCCTCGAGTACACTGTGGCCGGAGAATTGAATCCGTTTTCCGTGAATGAAGTTCGCAAGTATGAAGATGCCAAATACTTCTTGCCGAGTTTCGAAGACACGGAGAGGTGCCACAGGCCGGAGAACAAAACTAACGCAACCATCCCTGTCTTCGGCAGTGACACTGAGGAGGAGGAGGATATAATTTATTCAGGTCCATCCCAATCCACCAGGCTAGGACCATCCGTTCCTTCATTGATCTTCGGTAGTGATTCAGAGGATGAAGTTCATGCTGTATTCCCTGCTCGGCCTTCAATACGAGTCTCCGCTGATGAAGAGCGAAGTCTGCAGATAACCATGGTGCCGCTTGAACATTACAAAGAACTGGATGCACTCGACACCAACAGCATAGAAGAATTGCAGACATTCTATATCCCTCCCGGACGAAAAGGCGAGAAGGCAATCCTATTCTACCGTTCTGAAGAAAACAAAGTGGAAAAAGAAATTTGGCATGGCGCGGATCCCACGCTCGACAGGCTTCAGCTTATCCGTCTTCCCAGATATTATACCGAAGGTTTGAAGAAACTGCTGAAACGCCAGGGGATGTCCTTCACACAGACCGTTAGAAAAGCCAAATTCTATGACAAGGTCTGGAACGTTCCCGGGACTCAATGCAAACTGCCTAACGGGAGAACGGAAACAAAAGGGCTTGGGTACATCCGGTCAAAGAAACGGGAGCTAGTAAACAGCTGTTATGTCATGTATGACTTCGACGAAGAGGCGGACGCTCAATGGGAGGATGCTAATCCTGAGCCAGCAAAAGTTCCTGATGCAAGACCGCCCAGCCCATCGTCTGAAGACCAAATGAGCAAACTTATAAGGGATGCGAGTCAAAAAGCCCGAGATGATCACGATCGTGAAATGGCAATCTATGAGAAAGCCAAGACACAGCGTCTCCTTCAACAGGCAGTAAAGAACGAAGATGCTGCCCCATGTCAACCTGCTGCGAAAAAGGTTTGACGCGAAAGCAAAAACAAGTCGAAAGGCAAGAAAGGCGCTCGACAACCACAAAGCAGAGCTAAGAAGCCGTGCATCCGAGAGTCGAGCGTTATGGACCTAGCCCTCATGAAGAAAATGGGTCGAGCATACTCATTTCCTCGGAACAAGACAAGGAAAATACTTGATCTTGCTCTAAAACATCAAATGCTTACACTGCCAGAGTTTAAACACCCTGAGCAAGCGGGCGAAGTCTCCAACCCAAATTATTGCTCTTACCATCGAGTAGTAGGGCATCCGCTTGAAGATTGCTTCACCTTTAAGAATTGGGTTGAGGACCAATATCAGCTTGGCAAATTCGCGTTGTCTGACAACTGGAGGGTAGCGCCGCCGCAAAAGCACGAACCCGAAAACACAAGGATAGAACCAACTCCGCATTGGGATTGGCAGAAAATTCGCACCTGCCATGTGATAACAATATTAAAAGAAGGGTCCGAGGACATGAACAACCTCCCTTGGTGCTTTGAAAGCGGCAGCGATGAGGTAATCTCAGAATTTCCCCCAGCTCCGAAAGAACTGGAGGATGGAATCCATACTACTGCAGATAACCTCAAGAAAATCGAGTTGGGGTCAATAAATGATTCGCGACCGACATTCGTCAGCGAGCTGTTGTCTGAAGAAAGGGTGGCTGCGTTAAAAGACGTCCTGGTGCAGCATAAAGATTGCTTCGCATGGAACTATTCCGAGATGCCAGGACTGGATCCAGAAGTCGCTGTACATAGACTAGCAATATCCCCGAACATCAAGCCAGTCAAACAGGCGCCGAGAAGAATGCGACTCGAGCTTGAGATGAGCATAAATACCGAAGTCAAAAAGTTAATCGACTCTGGCTTCATTCAGGAAGTTCAATACCCTGAATGGATCGCCAACATCGTCCCAGTGATGAAGAAAAATGGGACAGTGCGCATATGCGTAGACTTCCGGGATCTTAATAAAGCTTGCCCGAAGGATGATTTCCCAGTGCCATTCACTGAACTGATGATAGACAATACATCCACTCATGAGGTTTTCTCCTTTATGGACGGCTCATCGGGGTATAACCAGATAAAATGCATCCAGAAGACCAGAAGCACACAGCTTTCAGGACCCCTCTTGGTATATTTTGTTATAAAGTGATGCCCTTCGGTTTGAAGAACGCCGGTGCTACTTATCAAAGGGCCATGACAAAGATCTTCGACGACCTTATACACGAAATCGTCGAATGCTATATCAACGATCTCGTGGTTAAGAGCAAATCATACGAAGAACACCTCGAGCATTTGAAGACCGTGTTTCAACGCCTTCGGCAATACAACTTGAAGATGAATCCTCTTAAATGTGCGTTCGGGGTTTCCTCGGGCAAATTCCTGGGATTCGTTGTTCGACACCGAGGTATCGAAATAGATCCGTCAAAGATTAAAGCGATCATGGAAATGCCTCCACCAAGGACTCTCAAACAGCTACGATCTCTCCAAGGGAAGCTCACGTATATAAGGCGATTTATAGCCAACCTTTCAGGAAAGTGCCGTCCTTATAGTCACCTGATGAAAAAGGGAACCCCATTCGTTTGGGATCAAAAATTCCAAGGCGCACTGGACGAGATCAAGCAATACCTACAGAACCCGCCGGTGTTGGCCGCTCCGGTTAAGGGGAAGCCTCTCATTCTTTATACAACCGCCCTCGAAGGTTCCTTAGGCGCATTATGGGCACAAGAGAACGATCAAGGGAAAGAAAGAGCACTCTACTACTTAAGTCGAGTTCTGCTGGGGGCAAAAAGCAACTACTCTCCCATTGAAAAACACTGCCTGGCGTTGATCTTCGCAATAACAAAGCTTAGGCACTATGCGTTGGCGCACGAGGTCCGTCTTATTTCAAAAGTGGACCCTCTCAAATATCTAATGTCAAAAGCCATATTGACAGGGCGACTCGCTAAATGGGCCTTGCTCTTGATGGAATTTTCGATAACATATCAACCTCTCAGGGCAGTAAAAGGCCAGGCCATCGCCGACTTCCTTGCTGAGCATCCCATACCTGCCGATTCTCCTTTAAATTGCGATTTGCCAGACAGACATGCGTTTGACGCAATCGACAGTGGTGATACCCGTTGGGAGCTTTATTTCGATGGAGCATCTTCCATGAAAAAGAACAAACAAAGTACGCCAATGATCAAATCGGGGGTAGGACTTATCTTTGTGACTCCACAAGGAGGAATAATGCGCTTCGCCTTCTCCTTAACAGAGCCGAGAACGAATAATGAAGCTGAATATGAAGCTTTGATAGCAGGCCTCGAGATCGCCATTGATATGGGAATTGAAAGCCTCCTCATATATGGGGACTCCCAACTGGCCGTCAGTCAAGTGAACGGCGATTACCAAACATGCAAACCGGAATTGGTAAAATACGGTGAAAAAGTGCAGCAACTGCTAACCCAAATTCCCTCCTACACGTTGGAAAGTATACCGCGCGCGGAAAACAGCAAAGCAGACGCACTGGCCAAACTTGCTAAAGAATTGGCTGACGAGAACCTCGATGACGTTAGAATCCTGATACAAAGCCGTCGAGTGCTCGCCCCAGCAGAAATACATCCAGAATCATATAAAGAAAAGGGAGCGACTGAGCAGACAGCCCTACAAATAAAAGACCATGAGAAGACCGAAGACTGGAGAGAAGTCTTCATAGATTACTTCAAGTTCCACCGAATGCCTGAAGAAGCGTCCATAAGACATCAGCTCGTGAAACGAGCTCTATCTTTCGCCTTCGTCAACGATACTCTATACAAGAGGACATTCGATTCTCTGTGGCTGAGATGCCTAGGACCTGACGAAGCGAGAAGGGTCGTCCAAGAGGTTCACGACGGACTCTGCGGTTCTCATCAAGCAGGCCCTAAGATGAAGTTAAAGATAAAACGGATGGGCTACTATTGGCCCACGATGATTCAGGACTGCATCGAATATGCGAAGCAATGCCACTCATGCCAAATTCATGGGGACTTCATCCATCAACATCCAAATCCGCTACACCCAACAGTGGCTAGCTGGCCATTCGAAATGTGGGGGACTGATATAGTCGGCCCCATCGAACCGGCATCGTCTAAGGGACATCGTTTCATCCTAGCGACGACTGACTACTTCTCCAAATGGGCAGAGGCGGTACCGTTGAGGGAAGTGAAGACGGAGAACATTCTCCATTTCTTCAAAACGCATGTCATATACCGGTTTGGAACCCCGAGAAGGATCATCTCTGATAATGGGCCAGCCTACCGAAGTCATAAAATTAGCCGCTTCGCACAGCAGCACAATATAGACTGGAGGTACTCCTCAGTTTATAATCCGCGAGCCAACGGTCTAGCCGAGGCCTTCAACAAGACCTTGACGAAGATCATGAAGAAAACAGTGTCACGAAATAAGAGAGATTGGCACGAAAGATTGCAAGAGGCTCTTTGGGCGTATCGGACTACGTTCAAGACGGCCACGAACACAACGCCGTATGCGTTGGTGTTCGGCACCGAAGCGGTACTCCCTCTTGAGATAGAATTACCCTCTTTGCGAGTAGCAGTCCACTACGAGCTGACTGACGAAGAAAATGCTCACCTTCGGTTTGAAGAGCTTGACGCCCTTGATGAAATCCGGCTTCTAGCACAACAAAATCTGGAAGCTTATAAAGCAAAGATGACGCGCTCATACGAAAGATTGACCCGACCGAGGACATTCCGTCAAGGCGAACTCGTGCTAGTAGTCAAAAGACCTATGATCCCCAATCGCGCCAAGCGGGGAAAATTCGAGCCAAACTATGAAGGCCCGTATATCATAGATAAAGTCTACCAAGGTGGAGCCTATCTCCTCATCGACATGCACGGTGAAATGCCTTTCAGACCAATAAACGGTCGCTTCTTAAAGAAATACTATGCTTAATGAGTCACAGCCTAGGTCAATGGTAGATGACGACGACAATGTCCGCTCGCTATCTTCCTAAGCTCAAGCTTTATAAGTTTTAGCCAGCCGCTCAACGACGGACCGAAATGTCCTTAAACTAACAACGGACCGAAATGTCCTTAAACTAACAGTGGACCGAAATGTCCTCAAACTAATAGCGGACCGAAACGTCTTTAAACTAATACCGCAGCATCCTTGGGCTGACAAGATAAAAAAAACATATAAAAATAAAATAAAATAAACGGTTTGTCCATAAGCAAAAAGGGCACGGATGAAAACTCGAAAGGGCTCCGTGAGTAAAAACAGCAGGGCTGCCGGCGAGTGTTCGTGAAAACCCGAAAGGGCGCGACCTCGTAAAAAAAAAAGAGAAAAAGAAAATAAGAAAATAAAATAAACGGTATGTCCATAAGCAAAAAGGGCACGAATGAAAACCCGAAAGGGCTCCGTGAGTAAAAACAGCAGGACTACCGGCGAATGTTTGTGAAAACCCGAAAGGGCGCAACTTCGTTAAAGACACTTATAGGGTCCTCTCGACCTTGTAAGGAGAAGCCACCTGCGTGAGATCCTTACGACTCACAAGGGAGCAACACACTTATGAGTCCTCACGATTCCTAGGGAAAAAATACACTTGCGAGATCCTCACGACTCGTAAGGAGAACTCTCTTATGGGACCCTCACGGCTCATAGGATTTGAAAGTCTTAAGTTACAGAGACCTAAACCTGTGCTTAAGCAAACCCCCCACAACCTCTAATATTGCCCTACAAGTGGCTCAATACTGACCCTTGTATACAATCCACGGGCGCGAATAAACATTTCCCTAACCAAGGTCCATCCGTGACTGGGGATATGTTCGCATAACCTTTGTAAATCCCCTCGATTCACAAGGAGAAAACCCTCCTGTAAGATCCTTACGACTTACAGAGGAACAAAACACTTAGGAACCCTCACGATTCCTAAGGAGAAAATACACCTATAAGATCCTCACGACTTGTAGGGAGAAATAACTTCGTGAGACCCTTACGGCTCATGAAGTCAAAAGCCTTAGTTGACAGGACCCTAACCCTGGTCGCTAAGCCACCTTTGTTCGACATCGACAGAGGCAGATAATGATTCGCTCCTGGTAATATCCCAGTTGTAGCGATGTTGATGCCGAGATCGGTGTCTAATTTCAGGTTTACGGCGAAAAGCCAGTAAGCCGCACATGCATACGAAATAGCCGAAATGATGGGGCAACTTGCAATAAAAAGCAGCAAGTAAAATGTATGCATGCAAAATAGCCGAAATGATTGGGCAACTCGTAATAAAAGCAACGAGTAAAGATAAAATAAATAGCCGAAATGATTGGGCACCGCGAAAAATAGCCGAAATGATTGGGCAATCGCGACCTTCGCGATATAAAGCTGAAATGATAGAGCATCGCGGAAATAAAAAAAATGATGATGAAGCTTTGGCCCTACAGTTAAGATCACATCGATCCCTGTATACAATCCAAGGGCGTAAACAAAGAAGGAACCATGCTTCCCCAGCGGATTCCGTCAAACGACGAACCCCAAACCTCACCGGTTCATTCAACCGAAGAAACAAATAATCCCAGCAAATTCCTCGACTCACGGATACAAACACTCCTTGACGAGAGCCTTCTGATCCGCGTCGACTCGCAGAGCCACCAGTGCCTCCGTGGGAACCCTCGACTCGTTTCAAACCCCAAGGACACAAATAATCCTTGGCGCTCGGGAAACAAATAATCCCTAGCAAAATCCTCGACTCACGGATACAAACACTCCTTGACGAGAGCCTTCTGATCCGCGTCGACTCGCAGAGCCACCAGTGCCTCCGTGGGAACCCTCGACTCGTTTCAAACCCCAAGGACACAAATAATCCTTGGCGCTCGGGAAACAAATAATCCCTAGCAAAATCCTCGACTCACGGATACAAACACTCCTTGACGAGAGCCTTCTGATCCGCGTCGACTCGCAGAGCCACCAGTGCCTCCGTGGGAACCCTCGACTCGTTTCAAACCCCAAGGACACAAATAATCCTTGGCGCTCGGGAAACAAATAATCCCTAGCAAAATCCTCGACTCACGGATACAAACACTCCTTGACGAGAGCCTTCTGATCCGCGTCGACTCGCAGAGCCACCAGCGCCTCCGTGGGAACCCTCGACTCGTTTCAAACCCCAAGGACACAAATAATCCTTGGCGCTCGGGAAACAAATAATCCCTAGCAAAATCCTCGACTCACGGATACAAACACTCCTTGACGAGAGCCTTCTGATCCGCGTCGACTCGCAGAGCCACCAGCGCCTCCGTGGGAACCATCGACTCGTTTCAAACCCCAAGGACACAAATAATCCTTGGCGCTTGGGAAACAAATAATCCCTCGCAAAACTTCTCAACTCACGGATACAAACACTCCGTGATGAGAGCTTCTTTGACTCACATCTCGGGTAGTAAGGATTCAAAAACTTGCTTCCTGAACAATGGGACCCTGCAAGTCAATCCTAAATGGTCTCTTGCATACTATTCACGGGTCTCACTCTCTGAAGTCGATTCTCGACAAAGAGGGAAACAACCGCTTACGAGCCCTCTCGACTCGTAAGAGGGCAATGGGACCCTGCAAGTCAATCCTAAATGGTCTCTTGCATACTATTCACGGGTCTCACTCTCTGAAGTCGATTCTCGACAAAGAGGGAAACAACCGCTTACGAGCCCTCTCGACTCGTAAGAGGGAGAAATTCTCTTATAGGATCCTTTCGACTTATGAGAGAAAACCACACTTGGGAATCCTTACGATTCCTAAGGAGAAAATCCACTTACGAGATCCTCTCGATCCGTAGGGAGAAAAGTCTCTATGAGACCCTCACGGCTCATAGAGTTGAAAAAGCCTTAGGCGGCAGACCTGAACCTGCAACCTAAGCCATCGCTACCTCTCGGAGAAGTTAAGTTGCCCGCCGATCAGGTTCATCGAAAACACCATAACAAAAATGGAAAAAGCGAAGAAATAGTACCAGACATTGCAAAAAAGAATGTGTCTTTATTCATAAATTCAATCAAAATACAAGGCGGATCGTATAAAGAATAAAGAATGCGTATATGCTATATACAAATTACAGGTGAGTAAACGATACAAAATATTAAGGGAGAAGGAAGCTTCTTGAACAACTCTATCAATTGCTCGCGTACTTCCTTCCACGCCTTCTCCTGATCAACTGCCACTGCCAGTTCAGCCTCTACTTGAGCCCGCTGCTGCGTGAAGGATGCGAGCTGTTCCCCAACAACCTGTTGAGCTGCTTCTTGGCCTCGGGCATCACACTCAGCGGCATCAAGCTTCCGCTTCAGTGCCAGCCCATTAGATATAGGCTTGAGAAGACCTTCAAAGACGACTTTCACTTCAGCAGCATTCGTCCTAACTTCGGCACGAAGGCGAGCGGTCGCGTTTGAAAATTCCCGATGCGCCTTTAGCCGTAAAGCTGCCTCCTGCTCCAAATGGCGGAGATGAGAAGCGCTTTGCTCAAGCCAAGCTGTCCGTTGGGCGCTCGCGGCCAAAACCTCGGGAGAAGGGCGCGTCGACTCCAACCGATGCAGGCGAGCCTCGATCTCTCTGCAGTGGTTAACCCAAGATTCGACGACGCCTTCGTTATGAAAAGTTACGAGCGCCGCCAACATTGGATTAACATCCACAGCGAAATCTATGGCAGAAGGAAGAGCATCCATGTTGAGCTCTTCGATATACGCGCTCAGCATGCCCAAACTCATCACAGCACCCTTTGAAGACGGGCGTCTCAAGAAAGGGCCTGCCGGTAGAAGGACGCGAGACTCAAAAGGGACCGGAGCCGGAACAATAGCTGCAAAACAAAACATGGTTAAACGATGGTTCAAAAGATATTTAAGGGTTACAAAAAAAGGGGGGAATTTGCTATACCAGCAGCAACGGACGGCAGGGCCGGAAGGGCCGGTAGCGCGGCAGGTCTGGCATCCCCTCCTTCGATTTGTGGCACTGCAATAAAGAAAGGGAAAGGTCAGAAATCATTCAATTGCTAGAAAAAGGGGATGAACAAAGATATTGTATTGAACGTACACTCACTAGCGCCACTAGAGGGAGAAGCAAGTTCGGACGGGAAGGAGAAGTGTGGGAGCAACACTTGACATAGATGATCAAAGAGCACTCCTGAAAAGATGCAGTGGTATGGCGTTAGCCCATGAACTACACGTTTAAAAGATTAACCTGTAAGTCGCAAATCCATACCTTCCAACATCCGCGATGACACGAGGGAAGACGGGGAAGTGACCACCGCCAAAGCAGTAGTTGACGGTGCTCCTTCAAGCAATGGAGCGTCGGCACTGGCCGCACCTGCAAAGACAAGCTTGTTAGAAGAGATCGCAAGATATATAAAAAAGGGGAAACGATAGTAACCCGAAACTTACCCGACGAACTGCCAGCCGAGACAGAGGCAATCCCTTCCTCCACTGACGGGAGGCCACCGCCTGTAGCTTCATCACCCGACTCGATGGGAGCCATTGTTGTGCTCGCAAGCCCGAGAGACGGCAAGGAACCATACGCGGGGAGGGCTATGATTGGAGTATTGCCAGATTCCAGAGAAAGAGCGGCTGGCTCGTCCTCAGGAATCGTGGCCACCTCACCCGCTCCTCCTTCGGGTCCTGCGGTCACAGTTGTCTCATCCATCGGCACCGTGACATCTCCAGCCTCAAGCGCCTCGATTTCTACTGCCTTTGGCTCGACAATCATCTCATCTGCCGCCATTTCAGATGCGGCATCGATGACCTTCTCGGCAGCGGATCCTTCAACTTCTGTTTCAGGCACCGTGGCCCCGATGACGTGGCTCACTGTCAGCTCGGGCTCGGCAAGTACCGCTTCCTCCGCTCCCCGGGGTTCGACGGTCTCCGCCTCCCCCTCAGTCGGACTTGGCCCTGCAAAAAGGAGTGCGTATGAGCCAACGGTTTGATAATTCTTACAACAAGGTTCTGAAAGAAATGTTACCTGAAGAGGATTTATCGTTTGCATCCCGAACCGTGCGCGCCACCTGCCTATGAGCAGTAGATAGGGCGGCAGGGGCCTCTTCAGAAGGAGTATCGGCACAGGGAATAGTGCTAGGGCCTGCTCCCGAGGCCAAAGCAGCTCCGCCCACCTTTGCTCCGGAAGGAGTGTCGGCACGAGAAATAGTGCTAGGGCCCGCTCCTACGGCCAAAGCAGCTCTGCGCGCCTTTGCTTCGCGTCTCAACCGCTTCCGCTCCTCTCGAGCCGTTGAGACGGATGCCACCAGAGCTTCCTTGAGTGAGGCTTCTTCGTCCGTATATAGGGATGCCTCTAGATTCTTCAAGGCATCCCTCGTCGTTTTGTCAAGCCGAGGCTCTTGTGGCAACTTCGACGAAGCCGGGACTTCGATGACGGGCTTGGGAAGGATCCTTGCGTCGATTAATACAACCCTTGCAAAGAAACAAAAGAAGGTCAGGTTGACTATCATAAAAAGACAACAAACTTTCCTTATAAAAGAGAAAGGGATAAAACATACCGACGCTTGCTAGGGCACGCTTCTCCTCCTCCTCTTGGAAGGTTTTCAGGGAGGCAGCGATAGCCTCTTCAGTAGAGACACCTGTTGAAAATGGAGCAAATGTTAGTTAAATATAATAATACAAAGTGCAATGAAATAACAAATAAAGCGTCTGATGATTACCGGACTCAGCGAGTTTGCTTAACATCGCTTCAAGCCTCGCCGATCGCTCTGAAGCTGCAATGGCGGCAGCCAGATTGGTGTCCTCAGGATCCACCACAAAGCCCTCATTGCTACCATACTCACATATGGCCTCGGCAGGAGAAGCCGCAGGCTCTAGGCTAAGGATCGCATCGAGAGAAAGGGTGGACTTTTTCTTCTTCTGCCCGCCGGCTTTAGATCCACCCGGGATAGATTTGCGCTTGGAAGCCACTTTAGGGCGGCGAGTCCCAATATCTGCTCCTACGCCTGACTCTGGCGATACTACATTAGCCGCCTTCATGGGAGTACGAGGCGCCGATGGTACATCCACCGTAGCGGGCAGCGGCAATCTCCGCGGAGGGCTCAACATGCGTGGTCGATCGACTCCAGCATCTTTTAGCGGAGGGACGACCGGGAGCCTTGGCTGCAAAGGGGCCTTGCGATCACCGCCAGGAGGCGCACCCCTACAGTCAACCAGCAGGCGTTTCTCCATTAAAATGATTGGACCCATAGCGTGCGCATACCAGGCCACATATGAATTAAGCATCTTAGGGACACAGCTGGGTTCACTAATGAAGAAATAAGAACCCGTGTTAAGCCGTATAAAGTGATGCATCGCATTCTTTACCCCCTCTGGGCCAACCACGGGCGTTTCCAAGAAGGCTTCCATCGGGATCCCGTGGTTGTAGCTTGATTGCTGGGCAAATCGATGCGGATTATACCTCATAAACAAAGCCATCTCATTCTGCCGAAACACTAGATAGCCCGGCCGAATGGAGTAGAGATGGAGGATTTCCCTAGCCTTCAGTACAGAAGCCCCGCCCTTAAACTCGTCACGTAGGGGCACCACCGACTTAGTAGTCTCCGAGCCTATGGTGATAACCTTATCCACGAAAGAAATCGTCGCTCCGACCAAATGTGGGCGCAGGAGGAGTCCCCTAGAATCCCGCGGGGATGCAAACACAATTGAAGCCCCGACTAACCGTATGACTCTCGGGAGTCTGTACTTCTCGAAGAATGGAGGAGTCTTGTGGGCGCCAAACACCCCTCGCACGTGCATCTCCATCCAAGAAACGAAGTAATGCATCGGGAAGTTAGCAGGCTGTGCCCCAGGATCATTGGCGTCCGCCGCTACGCTGAGTCCATGATAAAGGTAAGCTAACCCAGCAATTCCTACCGACAACTGCAGACCGGCCACCATCCGATGCGCCGGGTAAAAGACAGAGGGCCGCATGAAGCGCGGGTGCATAGGGAGCGCAAAGTTGCATAACCACAAGCCCAAGAACCCAATAAAGAAGGTTTCCTCATCCATGCCGGGGACAGCGATTTCCGAGAAAGCGACGATGGCAGCATTGGGGAGATAGAAATCCCTCTGGTTATTCTCCGATACGGGTCGGCGATCCAAACCGAAACCAAAGGGTCGTCAAGCTGAGCGAACTTCTCGCTCTGCTCTGATAAGAACTCCGGGCGGATAAAGCGAGCAATGAAAGCTGCGAAACTGACACCCTTGTCTCCCGATTCCAAATGGAGTTCCTCATAGATCTCCAACACCTTCACCAAACCCGGATGCTGATGCTGAATGGCATTCTCCGGGGTTAAGTCAAATACCAGCTGCTTGGTGGCAAAGACATACTCGTCAGGAGGAAGCAACTCCTCGTAGTGCTCTCCCCTCATTGGCAGACCTGAAATTTCGGCAAATTCCTCCAAAGAGATAGAGACTTCCTTATCCGCCACCAGGAAGGTATGGGTGGGGATATTCCATTGTTCAACGAAGGCCTTTATCCACCACGTTGGAGGAAAGGGGTACTCGAAGAGCGAGACGAAGACGGTCGAGTATAGACCAATCTTCGTTAGGTGGGTCCTCTTCGCCGATAGAATGTACCGGGCCCACTGCAAATATCCGGCGGAGGGGTCGCGGGATCATTCCAATGTTATAAGCCTGTCCCCAAGGGCGTGCTTCGCCCTGACAGATTCGCCTCCCCAGAATATCTATCGCCGGCGGCGGC
Organism: Agapanthus africanus; assembly: GCA_030015575.1. Classification (NCBI taxonomy): domain Eukaryota; kingdom Viridiplantae; phylum Streptophyta; class Magnoliopsida; order Asparagales; family Amaryllidaceae; genus Agapanthus; species Agapanthus africanus. The sequence continues at coordinate 175,580,075 of CM057339.1, read as the reverse complement.
TGCACGGGGATGGCGCCGATTGCAGGCTGAAGGAGATCATCAGAATTCCAATTCTTAACCTCCACGGCATACTTCACCGGGGGTTCGTCCGCATAAGGAATCGTAGCAATGGGCTCAAAGGGCGCGGCGGAACTAAAACTGCGACGGCCTTGGATGATCTGGCTATACCACCTTCCCCACAGATGGAGCTTTTTGCACTCAGGATCGTGATCTTTAATAAGAGCGAACACCACCCGATCCACTGGCGCATGGGGGAACCCTCCTTCCGAGCGAACGAAGGGAAAAGACAAGTCGTCAGACATGTTTTCTGTGGAAAGACAAAAAAATATATATATATCATTAGTGGTCTGACGCTTGGCATTTTAAAAAATAAAAAAAATCTTGCTCCACGCTATGATGCAGTGGGTAGGGGACCAAAGGGGGACCCACAAAATCTGGATGATGTGCATCATTTAATAAGACAATCCCATCATTATATGGGACTGTCAATTCATAAAAAGTTCCCAATAGGATACACCCATTGGTGGGGAAGTCCCTAGAGACAAAGAGAAAATCTCCCTTTTTAGAGCAAAGCTCTGTCACAGAGTGATATTTGTCAAACTCTGGTCTCAGGGGAACAAGATTCCTTAAAAGAGCATGGCTCTGTGGTAATAATTGAAAATCCATCAACACTTAGAAGAATTGAAGTTTTTGAATCCTGAAAAAAATCCATGAAAACTCATAAAAAAAATTCAGTTCATCCAAGAGCAAAGCTCTGCTCATGGGTCAAAACCCATGAACAGGACCTCTCTAAATCTTGAGAGCAAGGCTCTGGTGAAGAAGCCCCAATGGGGTTTTCTTTAGATCAAAGATCCCAAGAGCAAGGCTCTGTTGAAGAAACCCCAAAGGGGTTTTCTTTAGATCCAAGATCTACAAGAGCAAGGCTCTGTCAATTAAATTTAATTTGAATTAATCTGATTATTTTACCTAGAAATTCTAAGTTCTGAACTTGAAAGTTCTTGAGAGAAATCAAGAGCAAGGCTCTGAAAATTTTTAAGCAAGAGCAAGGCTCTGAGAGTTAAAATTCTTGAAGATGATAAGAAAAATTACCAAGGACCAAGGGTCCTATTTATAGGCGCCTGCGCCCCTTCAACTGACCCCCCTTGATCCAACGGCTAGGATCTGGCCACCGTTGCACTCACGTTGCGCCACGTAAGCACAACGGTGGGGGGCATTTGTTCCCCCAATCTGAGCAAGGCTCATTTGAATTTTGAAAATTCAAATTTTCTGAAGCAACGCTTCAAATTCCGTGTGCAAGCGGTCCACAGTGCGACACATGTCTGCGCCGTTGCGCAAGTGCGCAGTTGCGCAAGCACCGTTGCGCAAGTGCACGACTGCGCGACACGTGTCTGCGCAGTTGCGCAAGCACTGTTGCGCAAGCCTTCCACTGCGCGACACGTGTCATTCATTAGGGAGTTGCGCAGAAACAGAATGAAAATTTAATGGAATCTTTTCTGTTCTTTCCAAAACCAGAAGATTTTCTTCTGCCTTTGGATCAAAGATCCAGCGGTGGGAAAATTCCCAAAATCACTCAGAAAAGATCTTGTTAACAAATTTGTGAGCACTATAAATAGGACCTCAGACCTCATTCGATTGGTATCAACTGCGAGAATCAACTTCTAGCAAAAAAAAAAAGAAAAAAAGAGAACTCTTGGAGATTATTCAAGAACAAGAAAAAGAAGAAAGGTAAAAACCTTTTTTTTAAGAGAAAAATCTCTGAAGAACAAAGGATTTAAAAAAAAGGGAAATAAATGAAAATAAATAAATAGTGCCTTGCACTTGTTATGAACCCTTGGTTCTGTGAAATCAGGGAAAACAGGAAGAAAAACTTGTTTTCCTTTTGATCCAAATTTAGATCAAAAGTGCTATGCACTTTTGTTCTTAAATCTGAAAAATTCTTGATGCAACCCATTATTTAAAAGGGCCTGGCCCAAATCAAATTGCAAAATAATAAAGGGGCAGAGCTCTGTTTGGATTGATTTTCTAGTTGGGCAAAGCCCAAAATAAATAAAAAAAATTTTGGACTTAACGTATTTGCGCAGTTGCGCAAGCACTGTTGCGCAAGTGCATAACTGCGCGACACGTGTCTGCGCAGTTGCGCAAGCACCGTTGCGCAAGCCTTCCACTGCGCGACACGTGTCACCTCCACGAGCGCTTGCGCTCTTTAATTGCGCAAAGCACCTGACAAGCCGTGTGGGGCACTGTCAGAGTATTAAATGCAATGCATTATTAAGGGGCAGAGCCCAATCAAAGGTCAAATGGACCAAATAGAAGTACTGCACATTATTTTAAAAAGGCAGAGCCTAATTAAAAAGTCTAAACAGACCAAAAATAATGCCATGCATTGTTTAAAGGGCAGAGCCCAATTGAGAGGTCCAATAGACCAAAAACAAATGCTCTGCATTATTCTAAAAAGGGCAGAGCCCAGTCAATGGCCTGAAGTAATGCTATGCATTATTCAAAAAAGGGGAAAGCCCAAACAAAGGCCTAATAGGCCAAATGCAAACGAAATGTGAACATTTTCAACTGGACTTAACCCAATTCTGGCCGTAAGTCCTTAAATTAAATTGAGGGTACATCTCCGAGCTCCTCTGATACATGTCGTTGTAATCCTTCAACGACGTCAGAGAGGTGACGAGTCCCGATGGCCATACATTAAATTAATCACTACGTCGAATCGATCTTAGTCCAAAATAGGACTAACGTATCCTTGACGAACGTTTAAGTTGATCTTAGCCGCAACGCGACTAATGTATCCTTGAACTAAAACACCAAACCCAAATCTAAGTAAACACGGATTTGGACTAATCCACGTCCTACGGGCGACGGCATTACTCAGTCTCCGTATACAATCCACGGGCAACCACAAACAAAACAAACACATACGACACGAAGTGAAATTCTGGAGAAGGAGAAAGTGGCTACCGTGATGCGGTAGCGTAATTAACTGCAGGGGCTTGTGCCTGCAGGGAAGAGCGTCCCCACAATCAAAAACCCCTCACCCTGAGGGGGAATCTGACGAAGTCTGCTACATCGGCCACATCCGTCTAAATCTCCGATACACGGTGCCATAAATCAACTTGGCATCTTCGGAGAGGTGGACGGATAAAACCACTTAGCATCTGCCCCGAATCTCAGGCAAGACGTCTCTATGTCTCGGCCGCCATTCGGAGGGGAACAGTCATATGTCAAGTTCTACCCATCATTATCTTATTAATTTGAACCCACCCGTACATACTCCTGATGTTGGCCAAATGATAGTACGACTGTCCCAAACCAACTCATCTATCTATGCAACAAATGAATACCCAGTAGTTACCAAACACTATGCCTTGGCGTTGGTCAAAATACATAGCTTGAATACTACTGAATACCCAAATGAAATGACGGAGGGCTACGAATGGTTTTGGCGAAACCGTGAACGTAGTGAACTTGATATGATCGAAGGAACCTGATAGCTTTTAAAAGGAGTGGTTAAGCTCCGCAATTAAAAATATCTTCTATTTTAAAAATAACCGAGTGGTTTCTTTTAAACTGTTCCAACGATTCAACTTTGGTTTATTTTCTTTGCATTAATATAATGCGTCCCATTAATTAACCTATCATTGCAGAAAACAACGAAAATACAACGTCCTCTTATGCCATCCGCATTCGCCACTAGGCCCCGTCATTCACCCGTTAGGTTACTTAACTAACGACAGAGCGGGGGCTGGGCTAGCGCGGGTGCAAAACATAAGTGACACCTAATAGATATCATATATAGATATTGTACATTCGTCAGACGCAATAATAGTCATTCCAGATCACAGATGAACATATTGGATTTTCTACAAATCCGCATTCCTTTTGAGCCTGCAAAGAAAGACGGATTACACAGTCGCGATGAATAGCCAAAACCCCACCCTAGACCCCTACGGGTACGGCAAACTACCCGTCAAGTACCTGAAGTGAAGCGGTCTCCCTCAACAACGTGAGTAGGCCACTAAACACTTCAAAGTACCCGGTAGTTTGTGCACCCCACCTTGGGTCTATCCTAGGAGCAGAAAACAGTAAATGAAATAATACAACGGTGGCTACAACCTCAACCCGGATTTGCCCTGCAAAAGAATATTACAACAAATTACAATTTACAATTGAATGAAAGAAACACTCGTCTCATATCCCTGGCTATCCATTCACGACAATCCAACAAGTCCTCAAACACAAACCAGTAAAAACCATTACAGAAATGTGCAACCCCCTGCTAACCGACATACTAGCAGTTAGGGGAGGTTTACGAACATATTAAACACATCACAGATATAATCAAGTTAGCCAAACATCTTAGAATTTCGATCAAGCAACACAAATGAATCTACTCCAAACAATTCTCTGTGCACATAAAATCTGAGCAGAAACAAATCATCCCAGAAAAGACAACATCAACACAGAAAAATAACTGAGCAAATTTGGGTTGACTCGGAGTCAACTCGGCCGCGGATCCGCGGCGGATCGCTTGGATCGGCGGCGGTTCCGCGACGCTATGGTCGAGTCACTGTCCCAAATTTCTTCACAATTCTTAAAATTCCCTGCATGTATTTTTAAGGGTCCGTGAAAAATTTTTAGACCCCGTTTTAAAATCGGCAGAAACATAGTGAAAATGATGTTTTTTCGGGTTCATTTTGCGATCGAATTTCTAACGACTTTGCTAATAAGTTAGTTATGGTTTAGCGAGGCTTTGATACCACTGTAAGTCGACGTTAGACACCCCATATGATGCGGGGAGGCGGAATAGGTAAAACAATCATTTTGTTTAAACTAATATCGACTAACTATACGGATCTTTGCCAAACCCTAACTAACAACAACATAGAAGTGATTAGCTACTATGATAGATGATTATACCTAATGATTCAAGTCCTTCTTGTCCTTGTAGTTCACCTCCTCGTCGGCCTCCTCGATGTGATAGAAGATCCACCCGAGAGCTACTTCTCCAAGCTTTAACCTCTTACTTGAGGTAACTAGGTTGCTATGAGTGCTAATCAAAATAACCTAGAGGATATAGAAGAGGATTAGGGATCTATTAGTCTTGCTAACCCTTGGATCTCAACACATGAGAGATTAGGGTTAGTTCTTTGAAGAGAGAGAGCTTGAGGAGAGAGAAGGTGTAAGTGAGAATGATAATGAATTATGTCTCATTTTAGAATATATGAAGCATGATAATTATTAAAATGAATAACATAATAATAATATCAACCATGCTTCATTAACTCTCTTTGGATGAATCATCTCATGAGTCATTAAGCAATAAATGCTTCATTAACTCATTTGATGAATCACACCATGAGTCACTAATCCATTTAATGCAAATTCCACCTAAGCCTCCAACTCATCAATCTTCTAGAAGCTTCTCGACTAATTATGAGAATGCCCCTCCCATCCGTGAAAACACGAAAATACTGAGACTGTATAAATTCAATAATCCAATACTAGAATCTGGTTTAAACTAAAGCCCGCTAGTAAAAACTGTCCGAATATCGTACGTGCATAAAAACACGTATGTGTCCGAACCCTGTCGTAAAACCATACGACCTCTATATCGTTTCGCCTGAAGCAGGGAAACTCTCTGTGTGGGACTCTAAAGACTCGACACTTACGCTGGCAGTGGGTTTAACCACAGGCCGCAAGCGGTACTAGCTGTACGTAACGATCCCCAGGTAGATGTCGATAAGAAGGCCGGTGAGGAAACCCATCCGAACTCCTACTGAGCCTGATGTGACAATCTCCGTACAGTCCGGTCTGTTCGTTTAGTACTATCGCATATCGGGCCCAGGGGGCGGCAAGCGTCAGTCCCCTAAAAGCGGTATAAGTCGTGTCGGAGTGAAGCCCATTACACCTTGAGAAGCTACTGGAAAACCTACCAGTAAATCTCGTTTGCCCTGGCCAGGGACTTTGCGTAATGGCTCTCCAAACACAACGCGATATCAACTCCCAATACCGGGAGAGACGAATCTTGTCTAACCGCCACTACCTCCAAGTGCTTCGGGACTGCACTCAACTGCTACCTGTTTGCACGACTTCTTTGAGCCGTGGTAGGGTAGCAATCTAAGAACAGTGGGAACACACTCGAGACGAAGCAGCAGTGTCAAGTCTGCGGACTATGCTGTACTCATGTCACCTGGGAACTGTTAACTGACGACGGGTATAATACCAACCAACAGTTCCCTGCGAGTCCTGTCCGGTGTACCCGTAAACCAACGAGCACCTGTATACTATCTCCAGTACAACGTACTGACGGCTGTGGGACAGACCATCTCCCCTGCTGGGATGAGAAGCGTACACACTAGTCTACTCCGGAGTATCGATGCCCTGTCTCGATAATCCTACGACTAGGGACCTGAAAAAGGATGTGCTTGTAGACTACCCAGCCCCCACTAGTGTGACTGCCATCACAACGCCGGTAGTCAAGCAAGATCCTAAGGGCTATATCAATATGTATTCGCGATATACTAACATATACACATATTAAGATAGACATAAACCAAGTAGCATACTACCATGTTTAGCAAGGCTGTTAATATAACTGTGAATATCCCAAGCTTCCATTAAGTAATATATAAGCTAGTATGATACAATAATGGCCCCTAGGGCATATACACTAACAGCAGGACAGGTTGAGAATTTGAGTGGAGAGAGTGAGCTGTACACCCTTCCAAATCAAACCTGCCCATTGCAAATTGAATCCCACAACTCTATGTCTATCAAGTGTCTCAAAGGATTTACCGATTGAAGATAGAACGTTTAATGAGTTGTGTGACTTTGTAGTATTTGATTTACCAGATTGTGAAGAGACCCTGTCAAGTGAAACCAATCCCAATCCTGTTGACCTCTACACCTCCACTCTAGAACCTGAATTGATTGAAATCCATGCTTTTGATGAGGTATCTGAGAAATTTGATTTTCACTTGATTGAGGATACTGACGCTGGGAATATTTTGGATGATGAACCCGCGGTTTTGGATGAGTTTTTCTCTCCAATTCATCGTCCCGAGTCATTAATTGTTTTTCCGAACTCCATATGCGTCTAGATTTTGATGATAAATGCATGGATAAGCTGACTTTTGAGGATAGTTTTGAGAATGAACCAGTTTTAGTTGATGAGTCGGATTTTCTAATTCATCCTATCCCTTTCATTGACTGTGTACACCCTCCCGAACCTTTAACCGATAACCTTGCTCAATCACTCCCCTCCATCATTTCCATCGTTCTGACCTTGCAAGACACCGTATCACTTTCATTTACTATGTCTGGTTTACCAAGTTAAGTCTACCCATGTTTTCTCACGAATCTTGAGGGATTTGACCCTATTTCTCGACGGGTTGATAGATTAGTACAATCGCTCTTTTCACATCGGTCATCACAAATTATACTAATTTATTCACTCCATTTTCATCCTCAAATTCGTACTCCATTTCTTTCTCCCTTCCGCCATTCTTCTCCTCTATCGAGACCGTATCCCGCTTCTATCCGCATACAGTCTCGCGTATTCCCCATTTCTTTCCTCTCCGCATTCTTTCACCAGCCCGGGCCTTATCCCGATGAAATTTTTGAATGGTTGGTGCTCATTTTTGGCCTGTGTAAAGGCCTTATATAGATTGATACTGTTCTCTCCTCCCTGACTCTGAATATTCACCGCTTAAACAGTGGAAACACTGTTTCACTTAAGTTTGGGGGGACCTTTTTGTGTATATATTTTTGGTTTGCTTTCTGTTTTGTATATAATTTAGGAAGCACCGGCAATTTTGACCCTCTTGGTGTAGCCTGACAGTGAGGGCATTGTCAAGTTTAAGTTTGGGGGTGTGCTCGGTAAGCTTTCTTCCTTCGCATTCATTTGTATATTATGCAGGTGCATACTTATTAAAACCCATAAAAATAAAAAAAAATTCCAAAAAAAATATAAAAATTTTGTCGTCAAGTTAACTAATAGGGTAACTTAGATTTCTATTTCCGAAAGTTTAGTTGATACGTTAGAAATAACTAAATTTTAGGCTTAGGAATTGAAAACCCTAAAAATAACCCTCCTTCTGTTTAACCTTGGAAATTATATGCCCTTACAGTTTTTTTATAGAAGTAGGTAATCTTGAGTTCAGTTCTTGAGTTAAGTCGAAATGAAGGGAAAGTATTGAAGCTTTACTGAAGAATAAGTCTGAAAAATAGTTTCTATTCTTGAATTCAAATTTAGAAAGTATATACCTTACAAACTGCACATACATGCACCTTGAAACTTGGGATAGTAGAGGATACCTAGAAATACTCTTGCCTGAAAACCTAGTATGAAGGAAAAAAAGGTATTTAAAGCTAAACACCAAAAGAACATCATTAAAAAATATATCCGGTCTTGAAAAATAAATAAATAAAGTCAAGACCTGGAAACTGCTATTTACGCTTTAAGATCACACATTCAGTAATCGTCTGTTAGTGCCTCAAGAAGCATTAATAGTCGCATGAAAGGTGTGTGAGTAACACCGTCCATCATTTAATGAAAAGAAGCAGCATTAGGTATTAGGGTAAGGATACTATAGCTTGAATTGAATTCTTAAAAGTAGGGGTGAAAATTTACGCACACGTAGGGGTATACAATCGATTTTTGAAGGAAAGATGGAAATAAAGAATAAGACTTATGCTTTCCGTAAAGATGATAAAAATCCCTGATTGGAGACCGCACTTTAGAAGGAAAACTCAAGAGATACCGAGATCTTTCTAAACTGTAAAACGTATAGGATCTGGGGTTGAATAAATAGGAGGCGTGAAACATAAGGGTTGGATATTTCTAATTTAGGATAATAGAATTTCTAACCTAGATACTAAACTGTAATAGTAGAATCGATGTTAACTTATGAAACTAGTTTGACGGGATTTTGTGAGTAGTATCCGCTGAAAATTCTCAGGAGACAACACTCCTCCTACTGGGGACACCTAGAGGTTTAACAGCTTGTTGCACGAGCTCAGTGCAATCGCGTTCCCTGCGAAAGTGAGACTAGGATTTTGTTTTGCTCGGGACGAGCAAAAGATAAGTTTGGGGGTATTTGATCATCACAGAAAACTGCATTTCAATACCGCTCATTCATTATCTGTTTTGTTATATATCGGTACTATTAATCAGTGTCTGCTCAGTAATTACATATTACAGGTATCCGTGACAAAATACTGGAAATACATTTAAAATCACGGATATATCGTTTGTAAGCCGACACTGCAACCGGAACTGGAAACCGACCGATATCCAAAGAGTTTTTGCAAATAAAATATGTGCACACAATATTGGTCCATCACAATGCAAGTGTACACATGCTCTTTGACATGGACCATGATGGGGCGGCCATGAATCATGGCATAAGTGGGCATTAGAAATGATGTATGTTTAATGCAAAAAGATATGATGTGATGTGTTGCATTAAGTTTCCCTCCAAATCTAAGAGTGCAGACCAGGTTAAATTAGAGAAATCTAGCAGCACCAGAGTGATATATGGGAGCATGCAAGACCACCACTTCAATACGAGCAAGTTCCCTCGGAAAGTGGCCGGCCGCGTTCACTATTTAGCCGAGCTGGCCGGCCTAATCTGCCCCAAAGAGCCCCAATCTTCTGTGGGCCCTCCCTTGCTGCCAAGTCATCTTAATTTTATTGCTGGTTTATTTTTCTTTTGAGCCTATAAAAGCAGAACCTGTGAGCAAGGAGAGGGGGTCTTGGATTGTGATTCTTTTGTCCAAGCTTTCATTCACAACTCTTTTTCATTTTCCATTTTGTTCCTGTATATATCTTAGTCCCCTTGAGATCTTTGCCTCCTTTTGATCTTGCAACCTCTTCATTGAGTTTGCAAGTTTAAAATTAGATTATTGATCTCAAGGGTTTGTATCTTCATTTAGAATCAATAAAGCTTTCTTCTTGCTATCATTTTTCCTTGTGTTCTTAGCCTTCTCTTGATCTTATAATCTCTTAATTGAGCTTGCAAGTTTATGTTTAGGCTATTGAACCCATGACTTGTATTGTGTTCTATGGTTCCTAGTATTTTACTTGCTTGCTTTACTTACTTGCTCTTTTTTATTACTTGCTCTTTTACTTTCTTGCAATTTTCATTCATGCTCTTTACTTACTTGCACTTTACTTACCATGTCAATTACTTACTTGTATTGCTTTTCTTTTCTTTTCTTTGCTCTTTTCTTTATTCTTTCTCTTTGTTGTTTTGTGATGGTTTGTGAATATTTGTGTTGTTAGGAAAGAAAACGTTATTGTAAGTTAAGGTTTCGTTTCCCATTTCCTTTGCCCATATTTTCCATTTGAACTCTGTCCAAACCTTACGCAAGCGCTCCGTTAGGCACCCTACCCTACTAAGGTACCGGTGATTCCTAACCACGACCGGTTGCGTTCGGATTGGCCGGAGGCGAAAGCAAGCGACAAGAACGGACGGACAAGGGTCAATGAGCCGGATCCCACTAATACCGTGCTTAAATACCCTAATCCACGTTGTTGCCGATTGCTCTAGTTTTAGTGGTCGAGCTCGGCTCAAAGGATTGAGTACGGATTTCCTTAACTTACACTAACCTATCTGTAACACCCGAGCCTAATGCTACTAATTTCAGTTACCGTTTGAACGTAGTGTGGCACTTATTTCATTTATCTTGCTTGATTGTTACTTATTGTAATTTTACCCCGTTAATTCAATTCTGCGTATAACAATTTAAGGTATCTAAAATAAAATTAAAAAATATCTTTCTTGGCCTGCTTGACACCCCTAACCCCGTTGTAGCGTCCGTGCATCGTGTTCTCACCCCGTTCAGTGAAACGGGCGAGTTTGGACGGCTACGTGCACGTACGTGTGTCCGTTTTGGGGGTATGCTTTTTGATTGCAAAACACTTCATTTTAAATTTTGGATCCCGCCTAAAATTTTATTATTTCAATTTCAAATTTTTGGACCCGACCCGGGCGCGATTTGGAAATGTTTTACTTTGCGCCAAAATCCCATTTTTAAATATATTTTAAACCATCGATATTTTGATTTAACCTTATAATATTTTCTATATTTATAAATCTTTCACCAATCTTTTTTGGCCAGCCAATCACGATTCTCCTAACCAACCGTGGGCCCCACCTCTTATCCCTCTCTCTCTCTCTCCCTCTCTCTCCCGTATCTCTCTCTCTCTCCCCCTCTCTCTCATCTCTCTCTTATATATATATATATATATATATATATATATATATATATATATATATATATATATATATTCCCATCTTCTTTCCTCCTTTTCTTTTCATCTATCGCAGAACCCACCATCGCGCAAACCCCAGCCGCGTGCCCCTCGCCGCCGGCACCACCCTCGCCGGCCTCGTCGTCTCCTCGCCCTCAACCGAGCCAACCTCTCCTCGCCATCTCCTCCTTCTTCTTTCGTGTACCCGAGCCCACGCCTTCACCCTCAAACCTATCGCCGGCGGTCTCTCATCGTCGCCATCCGCACCACCACCTTCACCCTTCTCACCCCCTGCACACTCCAACGCCGCCGACCATCTCCTCTTCCTCTCCTTTCTCCATTTCCCTGCACCAGCATTTCCTACTCGAGCCCTAACCCTAAACCGCTGAAAACTCTTCGTCGGCGCCCTCACCGCCGTCGATCTCACCACCATCACACCCTCTGCAACCCAGTAAGCAATATCTTCCCTTCCTCCTTCTACTTCTTCCCTTCTTCGTTATTTTCTTTTCTTTCTTGTTGAAATTCTTGATCGGTTACTGTTTTGTGTCTCGCCGGAATCCGGCCGTGCCGGCGACGTGTCCCGACGTTCCAGCGCGGTACCCCGACCCGTGTGGCTTCACCGTTCGTCTTTTGGGTTCATTCCGTGAACCGTGCGCCCGTCACGAGTTTCCCCGCCGACGTTTATCGTTCCGTATTCCCAGTTCGCGACCCGTCGAGGCAAGTAACCCTTGCTACATGCTAAACAATATTTACTTATACTTTATGACACCCTATAACCTGCAATTTAACTTTGGTATTATAATTTCCCATTTTTCGTGTTCAGATTGTTATATATCATTTATCTTTCAAACTTGGAACCTACCTGTTGTAATTACTAATTTGAACCTAATAACCACATTTACCTGTTTAATCACATTTTTAATATTGACATAGCTTATGGCATTTATCTCTATAGTTTTGTTCCATTCGGACACTCGTATACATTTAACCTGCTTAAACTGTGATTTCATTCGCGGAACCTATATACACATATAACATTGCATCTATGAAGTCTTAAACTTGTTAACATGATTAAATGGCTATAATTGTCTTACTGCATTCTTATATTGTTGAAATCATCTCTGTGACACGACTGATAACTGTATTGCTAATTGAATGAATCTGCCTGCTTATACCATGTTGTTGATACCCATGCTTGATTATATAACTGATTGTGAGCACACCTATGATATTGTTTACATCTTGACTTGACTTGCTACATGCATATTGATTTACCCGACATGGTACCGTATACTGCTTGACTTGACCTGATGTACCATGACCTGACCCGTTACCTGATCTTGTGTCTAATGCCAACAAACCTGACTTGTAGTCCTCATGGACCGTTCATGTTGTCTATCCAGACAAACCTGTTTACCTGATCCTATGTTGGCATTAGTTTCTTGATTTCGGGATACCTGACTTGACTTACACATATAACTTGGGGGTATGGGGAAATCAAAGGTGAAATCTGACTTGTAACTCAACAGTTCACTACTTGTACTGATCAGTTTTAGAGACCAGGCCCGCCTCGTGACGATGCCGCTGACATCGTTGGTCTTTATCCTTTCCCTTTTAGTGCCTAGCGGCACGTCTCGGTTTCAGCCCGAGAGTCTTAGACCGTGGTTCCGGGCATGCACGGGATACTATTGAGTTACATCGATGATTCATCAATTTGATTTCTAAGACTTTAGAACAGAAAACCTGATAGAACAGTTTAGTTTACCCACTGCACACTACCCTGCACTGCCCTGATATATATTTTGTTACTATTGCTTTATTCATGTTTATATTCGCATTGCCTGTTACACTGTTCATATTATATTACTTGATGACATGACGCGCTGACGTCTGGGTTTTGCATGGCCCAGATTCCGTACCGCTGTTGCAGTCCGAGCAGGAGTACTTCAGCCGACAGGCTGAGCTGTGAGTGCCAGTAGTAGTTAGCTTTTCTTTCCTGCATTTTATTCCTGATGTGAGCCCGCACTATGGGACATACATTCCAGTTATTTTGTATTGGATCTTTCGCTTCCGCATTTATTTATTATTGACTCATGTTATCTTGGATTATGGACATGTTTTAGATAGTTTTATCTTGTTCTTGATATCTCTACAGCCGTAATATGACTGTGGATGGATACTTCCTACCCACAGGTAGCATGGTTGGCCATGTCACGGCCCATTTTAGCGTACTCTGGGAAGCGGGGCGTGACACTATCTATTCCTAACAACTTTATACTTTGCATATAAACACATAGGTTAGATACGAACATTCCTCCCACGCGCATTAACTCATCAAAACAAGAACTTAAAACACACCGTCTCCCTGCGGACGACCCGTACTCATCGCGGCTAGCTGCAAAGCGACACCGTCCTGATTGCGGTTAACTTTAGAACTTCAAATACACGACACGCCAAAAGCGTGCCAATCACAAAGCTCTGTTCAAAGTTTGAAAGGCAGCGCCCAGAGTTAAAAACTCTGAGACAGCGCCTCACTTGCCTCGCACGAGGGCACCGACGCCAGAACTAAAATCTTTCTGTTAAACAGAGCCATTGGATCAAAAATCCAACGGAGATGATAAATCATCAAAAAACAGAATTAAATTCTGCTGAGGAAATATTTCTCAAATCTTTCTAAACAAGTAAAATAGAGTACTGTTGGATTGAAAAATCCAATGGTGATTAAAAATCATCTATCTACAGAAAAAAATTTGTATGGGAAAATATTTTCCTAATCTTGTTAAAAACAAGAAAAATATCTTCTGTAAAACAGAAGTCCTTGGATCAAAGGTCCAACAGTGGATAAAATCCCCAAATCAATCAGGATCTCTCAACGAGAGATTTCTTTAACTAAATTAACAGATGTGCCTCTACTATATAAAGGACCCAAGACTTCAAGTCTTGTAGAGAGAAACCCCCTATAAGCTTTAAAGCAAGCAAGAAGAAAGATTTAAGAGGGAAGAAAGAAGAATACCTCTCTTCGAGGTAAATAAAAATAAAAATAGAGATCAGAGCATCTCATCTGCATATCCAAGGGTTTAACCCTCATAAAAGAACTTAATTCTTTCCCTGAACCTGAGATCTATGAGACAAGTCTCCCACAAATGAGAATTTAATTCTTATGGGGATGAACTTGTTCTTGGGAATCAAAGATCCAGAAAAGGACAGAGAATTGAACTCTTCAGAATAGAATACACAAAGAAAACCTAGCGCCTAGCGCCTCACGGGTCCCTCACGTGGGCGCTGCTCAATAAAGAGTGCTTAGCACTCAATGGTTGGCGCTCAGTGCCCAGCGCCTCACGTGTTCCTCACGTGGGCGCTGCTCAATAAAGAGCACTTAGTACTCAATGGTTGGCGCTCAGCGCCAAGCGCCTCACGTGTTCCTCACGTGGGTGCTGCTCAATAAAAAACGCTTAACACTCAATGGTTGGCGCTCAGCGCCAAGCGCCTCACGAGTCCCTCACGTGGGCGCTGCTCAATAAGGAGTGTGTAGCACTCAGTGTTTGGCGCTCAGCGCTAAGCGCCTCACGTGCTCCGCACGTGGGCGCTATAAAGAGTGTTTAACACTTCCATAAACATAAAAGAACCAAAAAAGAGGGGAAAGTAAAGCAAAGTATGAGTTAGTATGAGTTTCAGAACCCATATGAATACTCAGCATTATTTGCACAGAAAAAGGACTGAGCCCAAGCAAGTGTTTAACACTTTATTCGAAGACTGAGTGGGTTGAGTCTAAGTTGACCAAATCTCCAATTCAGATCAACCGAGCCCATGTGCTCATCATTTTCCAAATTGGTCTTACTCCCAAACACGACTACAGATCTCCCAACGGATATCGGTTCAAAGGTACATTTCCTCACACCTCTGATACATGTTGTTGTAATTCTTCAGCATCTTCAGAGAGGTGGTGGGTCCCGACAACCAACAACTCTTTGGTGCACTACCAAGCCGTTACGGACCGCAACGTCCTTAAACTAGCTATGAACCGAAACGTCCTTAAACTAACAACGGACCGTAATGTCCTTAAACTAAAACAATAGAGCCCAAATGCTCTTTTGTTGGATCTGAATGATCCTAAAACCTTGTTAAATAGATCTTAGTCTCAAATTGGACTAACGTATACAATCCACGACCTACGCGGTTCGTCTTCTGTTTTCGGCGGTAAACAAAGTGCTTTCTTGCTGTTCTAAAGCAAATAATTTTATAACTTGTGCTCCGGCTTAGGTATTCCTTTCTGTATTTTGAAAAAATTCTGTACAGAAAGTTCAGGGTTGTTACAGGAACCAATCAATCAATCTATTCTTGAATATGATTCAAGTATAACTCCAATTCAATATGAATCCATTTATACCAGAATTCAATCTATATCAACATAAACATGATTTGACCGAACCATGGATATACATTTGACTGGTCTACATGACTATCCGTCTATATCCTTTCCATTTACATGAACTACTGATATCATGGTTTCGGCAAGCCGTACATCTATTAAATAGAACAATACAAATCAATACAAAATACATTACGGGGTTTTGAAGGGATAAACTGGTATGGAATGTGTTAGAAGTGGCACGAGATGGTCACTTTAATATATCTAACCTGAATATCCATTGATGTTATTCCGTGGTTTAACGGTTCCTTGTGCTCCGTATACCCTAGTCCACGGAATAGTTGGACTCTTCTCGTATACATTGGCATATTCTGTACCAAGTTACAAACAACTGCGTTAACATAACAAACTCACAATACACCAGTTATATTCTCATATCTGTCTATTCTTTCTGTCTATTCTATTTCTACTTTTCTTTAGGACTTACCGAGCGATTGTTCGCTGACGACATTCCTTCTCTCTTCTTTCTTTGGAATGTTGTCAGGTGGATCCGACTCACTGGAGATAGAGCCCAGTTCAGAAGACTTAGATCAATTCAGCGAGGAGCCCGAGCTTTAGACTCTTGTATATACTTTACTTTCATGTTCATGCCATTGTTTAGGCATTGGTTTCATCATTGTATTTACTTTTCAGTTGTATTGTAAAGAAATGTTTAATAAATAAAAGTT
Source organism: Agapanthus africanus (assembly GCA_030015575.1). Classification (NCBI taxonomy): domain Eukaryota; kingdom Viridiplantae; phylum Streptophyta; class Magnoliopsida; order Asparagales; family Amaryllidaceae; genus Agapanthus; species Agapanthus africanus. Next base: position 175,563,715 of record CM057339.1, on the reverse strand, counting down.
ATTGTTCATATACATTTCATGTCTTCTTGTGTATATTTACATTATATTGTTTAGTTACGCTTAGCGTGTTTACTTCTGAGTAAATACATAGCAGGCACAGTCGCGTCTCATTACCCGTATACTGGGAAGCAGGGCGTGACAGAATTTAAGGGCATTAAAAGAGAGTTTAATGGGAATTCAAGGGTTGAGAGGTTTTCTGAATTAATTGGGAGGTTTAATGAAATGAAGAGGTGGTTTAATTGAGGAAACAAAAGGTTACGAGGCCAAGGAATTCGTCTAAAGGATGTCTAGAACGTTCTAGTTTCGAACGAGAGTATCAGCCGACTCAAGATTACTTGAGCTGTCTCATGCAGACAGTAAATAAGATAACCTTTCAAGCGAGTGTTGAGACGACTCAAAATGCTTATGAGCCGTCTCAAGAAGACAGAGAAACAAAGATCATTCGAAATGATCCATGAGCCGTCTCATACCAAGTTTTTAAGAATTTAAATATAATTCAATATTTGAAAATAAACTGCAATTTATTAATGATGAATAATACAAAAGAGTACACGAAATTTAGGGGCGTTACAGACATCACACATGTTGTTCATGGTCTCAATCAGTTTATGAGTACTCCTACACCAGTTCATTATGCAGCTCTCATACAGGTTTTTCAATACATTCGTGGCATTCATACTCAGTCACTGTCATTTCCTTTTTATTCTAACCTTACTTTACGCGCATACTCTGGTGCTGGATGGGCTGACGATCCTGATACTCGCTGATCCACACTGGGTTTTGTGTCTTATTGGGTACATATTTGATTTCCTGGCCCAGCAAGCGCCAAGATATTGTTTCTTTCTCCAACATTGAAGCTGAGTACCGTGTAATGGCTGATACTGCTGCAGAACTTAAATGACTTCGTAGTTTACTTACTGCTATGGATGTCGTCATTTCTTCTCGCGTTCCACTTTATTGTGACAGTAAGAGTGCTATTCGTATTGCTGAAAATCCAGTTTTTCATGGACGTACTAAACATATTGAGATGGATTGTCACATGGTTCGCCAAGAGTATGACCCTGGTCGGATTTCACTTTCTTATATCCATTCCAATAATCAAGTGGTCAATCTCTTTAGGAAGCCTCAAACGCGTACTCAACTTTCGCATTTCTTGTCCAAACTTTCGGTTTATGATCCACCGTGAGTTTGAGGGGCTGTTAAGATATGCATATCTTTTACCATATCTTTTATATTATTTTGTATTTATCTTTTTGCATTGGCGTTTACGTGTATTACATATATATTACGTATTAGGGTTTTATCTTGTGGGCTATATATAGATAGCCATATTGTATATTGCTTCTTGATTAACCAATAATATTTTTCCCCTCTTTTTCCAAACCTACTATTTGTAACAATAACTTTTCGCTTGATTCAAATATATCACATTAGGTTTGGTATGAAGTATGGTTGGTTTGTTGGTGTGGAAAGGGTTTATTTTTCTGAGTATGTTTTGTTATAATTGTAAAATATCATCAATTTCTCTTTCTTTTTAAAGTTTGATTGGCTCAAATTTGCCATCTTTGTGTCATGCACCTGTTACAAAAAAGAAGACGTGAAATAAAAATCCCATCAACCGGATAGGTTTGACGGGCTCATTTGTTTGACACTAGTATCGATGTATTGTGGGTCCCACCATTTATGTAGGTAAAATATTTCTCTTTAGCTTGTAAAATGCTACAAAAGAGATGGCTTGTTTTTTTATTTGATGAAACTTGTCTAGTCTTTTCTGAATTTTATAATGTGGTGTTGCTGCTCTCTTATTTTTGTTTGTTTTATTGATAGGCTGCACATTGATATGGTGCTGTCTAGTGCTGTGACATTTGCATTAGTTATTTTTATTTCATTGTCTTTTCCCTTAGCCGGAGGGAAAAAGAAGTGAGGTAGAGGCATTACACATTCTCAAAAAGAAATCGAACACCCGCACACATTCATTCTCTCTCTCTCTCTCTCTCTCTCTCTCTCTCAGCAAAGGCTGATAAAGAATTTAAGCCACCACAACAAGCGCATAATCCAAATTATATAAACCGATATAGAAGGCTATAGCATTGCCACTGATTGTTTAACGCCATTATTACGGCGTGTGGTGGCCCTATTGGGAATTGCAACTTATTTGCGGTTCGAATCCCCTGATATGTTATTCTGTATGGACAAACAAGTAAGAGATGGAAATTTTTAGATATCTTCGAGCTGCTTTATGAGGCTCACATCTTTATTTCTCTCTCTCATGTTTAGATACAAGCACTCATTACATGAAATATTTTTCCCTATATGCATCGGTTGTTGAAGTTGAGCCGTATGGAGCATTTGTAAAAACACAAGCAATCGATAAACAATTTCGTATTCAATACCCTCGTCAAATTCACATTAAAAAACCACAGGAAGTCACATAGAGACCAAAATACATAAAATTGCATTTACTTTAAAATCCAACTTTAAAGAATACCCAAAAATAAATACCATCAAGGGCCCAAACAAATTGGATCACGATTCCTGAAGCCCAATTTGTAGCTCTCCCCAATTCCTCTGCATCATCATCCAAATTCCAATCCAATGCAGCCTCTTCTTCTTCTCACTCCTCCTCCTTCAACCATCTCTCTATTCCCTGCCCCACTTTCATCATCATTTTCTTCATCTTCTTGTAATTACTATTCTTCACATTTCCCCATCACAATCACCAAACCCTTTTCCTCCTCCTCCTCTAGCCGCCGCCGTCGCCGCCGCCGACACCCCTTCGGTACTCCATTATCATTCCATTCCTTCTTCTTTTTTTGCTCTGATAAAATCTCTGCAAACTAATTATTGCTGATTGTTTTCCTTCAGCTACCCCACTCATGGTTCAAAGTAGAGCAACTTATGAAGAAGAGGAGGAGGAGGAGGAGGAAGAGAAAGATGAGGAAGCAGAAGCTCAGCAGCAGCAGCAGCAGCAGCAGGAATTCATTGACATTGGTTACATCAACAAGGTCCATGGAGTTAGGGGCGAGCTTTCCGTCATACCCTCCACCGATTTCCCTCACCTTCGATTCTCTCCGGTAAAAACTCATTTCCCTACAATTTTTAATGTTTTATTATCTTTGGTTGTTGCTTATGATGGTGTTGTTAATTGATTACTCCAGCCTGGTAAGAGATGGTTGCGGGTGCGGGTATTGGGGAAGGAAGTGATATCGGAAGTGGAGCTGACGGCCGGTAGAGACCATCCGGGCAAGAAGAGCTGGATTATCAGTCTCCAAGGGATACATACCCCCGATCAGGTCGGTTCGTTTCGTTCGTTTTCAGCACATAAAAATTAAATGGACAAACATTGGATAACAAAAAAACAAAATGCAAAGCACGATCCCTAAGGCTATGATGAATGTTATTGCTTACTTTACTCACATTTTGATGAACCATGAGAATGTATGTGCGGCTATAAATGGATTTTAATAGGTGTTGCGCGGCCATTCCACCCAAAAAAAACCAACAAATCCTCTCTCTTCAATGTTGTTACACACGCATAAGTACTTTATTTGTCCAATCCTCATAACATGTTAAGGATTGTATGCTGTAGAATCAAATTATACAGAATTAGGCAAACACAGTTTTTTAGTGTATGTAAGAAAAATCACTTTAAAAAGGGGAATTAAAAATATAAGAAATTATGTCGATGGAAGAAAAACAAAACAATTGAGTCTTCACTTAATGGATGTCTGCCATGCTATGGAGCACGGACACGGACTCTAACACGGACATGGACACAACAAGTTTGTAAAAAGGAGGACACAGGGATACGGCTATATTCTTTATCTATATATTTAATTATATATATTAAACAAAATATAATAAATTATAAGAAAAATATGTTTTAATACAACTTTAAAAACATAATAAAAGAAAACAAAGGTTATAACTTTTTCCAAAACATAAGTATTTTTGAAGCATAAACAAATACATATATAAAACAAAAAGTAAAACACATAAGAATACAATCCATATAACAAACAAAATATTAACTTTTTTTAATTGGAGCCAATTTTTATATATCCAAGCATCAATATGGACATCTACTTTTTCTAGTTGGAGTCCGTCATGAAAAAGATTTAATCTCTTACACTATTTAGAAATGGTATTTACTCATTCTAATAGTCTATTATGAAAGAGATTTAACCCTCACACTATTTTGAAGAGTAAGGCACGACCGATATGGACGGACATGGCCCAAGTGTGTCCAGCGGAGTGTCTAAGATGTGTCGAAGTGTCGGACACGGACACAACAAGTAAATAGAAGTGTTCGTCCTTCCTAGCTGCTATGAATAACATTTAAACGACGATTGATTGGAATTTTAAACCATCTTTTACAACAATTACTCTCTCTGCTGGCCATTTGTGCAATAACGCAAAAAAGGTGCTCATGATGATAAATATGGGTAATCATGTTTGCACGTGGAAGAACCCTAGGTAGAATAATAACATGTCATCTCTAAACTCAATAGCTCACTATCTATCTTCAGAAACCATATATTGTCAGGGACACTCACACAATGACGGAACAGTATAGGGATGGGATATTGGGCAAAATCGAACTCTCAACGTGATAGCGCACGGCTAGAACAATACTTCGTCTACCTTATGACACTTGCATGTGAGATGATATGCAACATGAAACCACAAAGATAGTTGTTGTACCTTGTTATTGATCAATTGATGGCACATGTGTCTTACCTTAATCTTCCTTTACATCAGGCTAAGCAATTTGTGGGTTCCACTTTTCTTGTAAACAAGGAAGACAGGCCAGATTTGGAGGAAGACGAGTTTTACACACCCGATCTTGTTGGAATGAGGGTTGTTCTTAAGGTTTGGGCATCCTAATCTGATCGTTTTTCATTCTCTTGTTAAATTTCAGAGTTTTAGAACCTAAAGTTGATAGGATAAGCTTTCCTTTTGAAAGAATGCTTTGTAGAAATAATTTATATATAAAAAAAACATATTGATACGACAATACAAGCTCTACTACGCTCGAAGCATAATTTTTAGCAATATTTTCACCTTCCTAGCCTTTTCATGATGCCTTTTTCTTTTCTAAAATGTTCATATTTACTACTTTTTTTTCTCCTGATGTTATTGAATATTTTACTGCGTTATGCCAATATAAATAAATCAATTCCTTTTACCTGCCGTTGCAGCTCACCTTGTGCATATATTAACCCTAATCAGCAGAACTGTTACCAACAATACTTGAGCCATGTTTGGGTATTTAGGATTAAAGTCTGTTGGATTACATATTGGATGAGCATATTCCAAAACAATGTTGCGGAAAGTAGAAGCGTAGGGAAGCAGAAGGACCAAGCTTAGGCTTTAGGGGGGCATTTAGCGGCAAAAACCACCAAGATTTTTTAAATAACAAATAAAAACAATGATAAAAAAATTAGATTAATGATAACATTTAGGAACAAAAAAATTAGTAAAGTAAAAGATTTAGAGATAGCAATAAGATTCAATTGTTATATTGTTTCATATAAACCCACCGTTGCCGGTCCCAAGTCCAGATGAGAAAGGGTGAGGGTTGTGGTAAGCTTGTGACAGCCAACGTAAAACTTTGTCACATTCTATGACTATGACATATTGTTTCATATGAAAAAATGAAGGGAAAAAACAAGTATTCAAGCGCACGATTAGAAAAATTAGCTTAAAACTAATCTTTTTAATCTAGTGGAATGAAACATTTTGCAGGGTTTCTTTTTCCTACGAATTTACTCATAGAAATAAATTATTCTGCCAGAGCAGTGTGAAGGAACAATGGAATCCAGGCTTTTAAGCAGGCAAAATGTGTATCTTAAGAAGCCCTTAATGTTGTTGGGTACCTACAAATTCAACCCATATAGACGATATTATCAATAAAAAGGAGTGCCAAAATTTTCAGTAACTTGCTTTCTATTTTCCGGTTTTTTTAATTTCTTTTCTTTAACAAAGATGATGGATTTTCCTAATTGACTAGAAGGATGGTTTTTCTTTTCCAGGAAACTGGCAGACTAGTGGGGGTGGTTGCCAATATTTTCAACTTCGGTGCTAATGATCTTCTACAAGTCATGCTTTATTCGACCAAGGAAGCAATGGATAACTCTAATTTATCAAACCCAGAGATAGGCGGTGCTTCTGGTCAGCTTGTGTGGGTCCCATTTGTTGAAGCAATTGTGCCAGAAGTTGATATGGATAAAAGAGAAATGTACATCACACCTCCAAAAGGGCTTTTAGAGCTCAACGTACGTAGCGATGCGAGCTCTAAAAAAGAAAGACGTCGTAAGGTAGGACTTCTTCCTTTAATGCATATCTATATTGCAAAAGAAAGGAAGATCATCAACTATTTATTTAAGGCCATATACTTAAGTGTCCATGTATACTTTGTGTACAGTGGACAACGAAGTTCTAAATATTTTCCCTTTTTGCTTTTTGTCTCTGTTTTCTTATTGAGCATTGTGTTTTCTATCCAGGTTCTTGCATGCTCCTACATGAATGAAAAATCAAACGATTTGGAGGGCTTTAAATCTATGTATTGAATGAACTATATGCTCAATTATTGGATGGACCTATATTGTGTACATGATGCACCCACTTGATGCATGGATTTAAAATGGCTTCCAAATCCTTTGATTTTTCCATACATATTTACAGAATATACTTGCAAGTGTCACTACAGTGCTAAAGGCCCTTGTCCCACTTGCATAAGATTTCGACCCATAATTCCAAAAATAGAAAAAAGAAATATAAAGAATATAGATCATTGTGAACAATAAGGCATTGCAGATGTGCGCTAAAAATCATATTATTACTTGAAATACCAAATCCTTCTCTTTATAATTGCTATCAAACTTTCTAAGTTCTAAGGCAAATCCTAAAGCTAATAGTTGACATGAATTGTTTTCATCTCCTTTCGATGGGGATCCTAGTCAAGGCGTGATTAGTAAAAACAGAATAGTTATCTTCACCCTTCTCTTGTTTCTCACACCACCATGAACCCTTTCTCTAATGCTTCCTCTTTTCCCATCCACCCATGCTTGACAGCTGCAGTTGCCCTGCATTGTTGATCAGCATACACTTCATGTTCCTCATTGATAGCAATGGCTTCACACCTTGGAGAAGCAATGCTCCCTCGGACCCTCACTCTTACCACTCGACTATTTAGACATTTTACCTTGCTAATTTTGGTGACTACTGTAATTATAGTGGTCAAAACAATAGAAACAATTATCCATGGCTGATAAAGGCTTGATCAAATACAACCAAAAACAGTGGTGAACTCAATACATTAATCTGAGGTCAAGGCTAAACCAATATGAAGCAACTATAATAACAAGTTTGCAAATTAAAGAACAAGCTAAGGATAGAAAGGAAAAAGAAAAAGAAAAAAAGGACACAAAAGAGGAGAACAAATCTATTTAAAAATCATTTAGTTCTGCAAAAAATATGTTAACAATGCCAACAAGCTACAATAACAAAGGAACAAAACCCTAAATCCTACTTAAAAAACAAATGAAAAGTTTGTATGCAATCTACATAGGTATGGAGTCAAGCCCATGCACAATGCATTCACTACTGGAAGCAGTTAGTTGTTGGCGCTATAGGACTATGAGAACTAGTCGTGGCCCTGTCATCACTTGAGTTACAGCCGTCAATGTCAATCTTGGGTCTCTATGATTTGCATCGGTGAAGAATGGAAGAGTGAAGTAAAGGGGTGGAGAGAGAACATGGTAGGAGAAAGGTTGGGAAAAGGTTGGTTAGTCAGGCGGGGAGGGGGGGGGGGAGCATGTGGACGTATTAGACATATGGATAAAAAATGCTACTTTTATAAATTACATCTTGACTCGTTTTCCAACCAATAAGCGGTTTAATTGAGCTACATTAACTTCACTGCATTCATTCACTGACAACGTTATATAGGAACGCTCGATCTATGACGTATTTTAACGATCCGATCCGTTCAAGTTGATCACCCTACCCTTAAATTTGTGTATGAAAAATCAAAGGATTTGAAGACCTCTAGTCTATGCATCGGATGAAGCTTATGTAGCATTATCAAAAGACGTTCATTTTTGCACGCATCGATGCATAGGCTAGAGGTGTTCAAATCCTTTGATTTTTCATACACATATATTTAAGAGTAGGGTGATCAAGTTGATTAGATCGGATCGTTCAAATACATTATAGTTCGGGAGTTCCCGTTTTTAAAAAAACGCAGATCAGTTTGCAACGGAGCATTCCCGTATATATATATATATATATATATATATATATATATATATATATATATATATATAATGAAGAAAAGAGCCCCTAGGCGGCTTTGTCGTTAGGCGGTGTCAAATATCTATATCTTCCACGAGGGTGTATTTTTTCGACACCACAGAAGGAAATTCCTTCCTATGGCACTTTGTCGTTAGGCGGTGTCAAATATCTATATCTTCCACGAGGGTGTATTTTTTCGACACCACAGAAGGAAATTCCTTCCTATGGCACCTTTCCTCCATTATATATATATATATATATATATATATATATATATATATATATATAATGGAGGAATGTGCCATAGGAGGGAATTTCCTTTTATGGTGTCGAAAAAATATATCCTCTATGGTTATTCTCGATGTTTGGCAGCCATCATCATCTTTATCATGTAAGATGTGGACACCAAATTTCATGTGATTTCACCACTTTTTCACCATTGATTTAGTGGGTGTAAAATTAACGGTTTACCGACAATAGTACTTTTTGCATTGCTAATTCAAAGGTGAAAAATTGGTGGAATCACATGAAATTTGGTGTATCCATATCTTACATGATAAAGATGATAATGGGTACCGATCGTCGAATAAAATCGTGGAGGATATAGATTTTTGGCACCACCTAAGGAAAAGGCCTCCTAGGACCTCTTTTTTCATTACCCCCACCTCTCTCTCTATATATATATAATGGAGGAAAAGTGCCATATGAGAAAATTCTCTTATGTCGTCAAAAAAATACGCACTCCACGATTTTTTCGACTATCGGTATCCATCATCATCTTTATCATGTAAGATATGGATACACCAAATTTCTTGTGATTTCATAACTTTTTCACCGTTGATTTAGTGGGTGCAAAATTAACGGTTTATCAACAATAGTATTTTTTGCATTGCTAATTCAAAGGTAAAAAAGTGGTGGAATCACATGAAATTTGTGTATCCACATCTTACATGATAAAAATGATGACGATGGATGCCGATCATCGAAAAAAATCGTGGAGGATATAGGTTTTTGATGCCACCTAACGAAAAAGCCCCCAAGGGCCTCTTTTCTTCATTATTCTTTCTCTATATATATGATAATAATGGAGGAAAGATGCCATATGAGGGAATTTCCTCTTATGGCATCAAAAAATACGCCCTCCATGATTTTTTCAACGATCGGCATCCATTATCATCTTTATCATGGAAGATATGGATACACCAAATTTCATAACATTTTCACCGTTGATTCAGTGGGTGAAAAATTAACGGTTTACCGACAATAGACCTTTTTACATTGCTAATTCAATGGTGAAAAAGTGGTGGAATCACATGAAATTTGGTGTATCCACATCTTACATGATAAAGATGACACGTGCCGACCGTCGAAAAAAAATTGTGAAGGATATAGATTTTTGACGCCACCTAACGAAAAAGCCTCCTATGGCATCTTTTCTCTCTCTCTCTCTCTATATATATATATACATATACACATATTAATAATTAAGAAAAGAGGTCTTAGGAGGCTTTTTCGTTAGGTGGGGTCAAAAAATATATCCTCCACCATTTTATTCGACGATCGGCACACATCATCTTTATTATCTAAGATGTGCATACACCAAATTTCATATGATTCTACCACTTTTTCACCGTTGAATTGGCAATGTAAATAGTTTCATTATCGGTAAACCGTTAATTTTGCACCTGTTAAATCAACGGTGAAAAACAGTAGAATCACATGAAATTTTGGTGTATCTACATCTTAGATGATATAGATGGTGGTGAAGGATGCCGATCGTCGAAAAAAATCATGCAGGGTGTATTTTTGGCTTATTTCACCAAAACCCCTTGAAATTTGGGGCAATATCCAGAAACCCCATGTGGTCTTACCGTTAGTCCAAAACTCCCTAAAGTTTGTAATCGTTGCTCTGCAGCCTCCAACCGTTAAACTTTAACATGAAATGGTTGAAATACCTTTTTCATCTTTCCCAAATTATAATAACCACCCTTCATAACTATTTCATCCTCCTCTTTCCCAATGCTCCGTCTCCACCCCATCCTTTCTCCTCTCTTCCATCTCCCTCTCCTCCGCCTCCACTCCCTCCGCCTCTTTCTCTCCATCCCCCTCACCTCCGCCCTTTTCTTTCCATCTCCTTCTCCTCCGCCTCTACCCCCTCCGCTCCTTTATCTTCTCGACCCTATCCTCTCTTTCTCGCTTCTTCTCCGCCTTCACTCCCGCCGCCCCCTTCTCCTCCTCAACTCCATACTCTCTCTTCCCTTCTCAATCAAAACTTGATGCAAAGTTGGGGACTTGGGGTTTTTGCTCCTAAACTGTTTGGTGAAATGCCCAAGAAAGCGTTTTGTCGTCGAACTACTTGATGCATCGGTTTGTGAAAACGGAAGCTTTGGATTTGGCCGTGGAATATGTGAATATTATTATGAGAGACGCTTACGAGAGATGTAGATTGTTTTGATCAAAATGTATGGATTTGTTGTAAATTTTGTGTAAACTTGTGACACAACAATAATAGAGCGTGTACAATTTATTTTTGTGTAGAGATATATAATAAATAAAGTTGTGTTGGTTCATATAGTTTATGTTGGTATATCTAATTATGATATATGCGCGTGCTCCTCATTTATAAAAATGCGAGTGTAAAATTATATGTAAATTTCGAGTTGCATGTTTTTAGCATGTAGAAGTTCTAGAATGCAGTAGACAAGCGCCGCCAAATATGTTTACAAATTTTTTTATTTGCAATAGTAGGAACTGGCACAAAATGTTCCTTTAGCGGCGTTTTGCCGGCACTCAAAATTAGTGCCACAAAACTTGGCAACAAAGAAATATAAATTACTCTTTGAAGAATTAATTGTTCAATTACAACTCATTCAAGTATTTTTACAAACACATTCTAAGCACCATCCATTAACATAAATTTAGTACAACAAAGACCAAATTAGTTTGATATACATAAAAATATTCATTTGATACATATTACAACAACAGACGAGCCCAACTCTCCATTTGCAGCAGTGCCACCTCCACGTCATTATCTTTTTCTTTCTTTACGTACCAAGCTCCAAAATAGAAATCAACCCCCAATTTAAAACTTAAAAACATTATCCACCACCCTCACCACTTCCACAAAACACTACCCACCACCAAAACCCTCACCACTTCACAATCACTCTTACCCATCCCAATCTCAACTTCAAACCCACCATCCCACAGTCCTGCAACACCTTTACAAACACAATTACCCTCCAAATCCAACATATCCACTCACCACCACCACAACCATTCCCAAATCCTTCACACTCATTTTCATAAACACCTTCATCACATCCTAGCCACATCCTACAAACACCACCCACTCACCACCAATTCTCTTAACACTTCCACCATCATGACCATCATCCCAAACACCACAACCACCACCGTAAGCTTCGCAACCATCATCCTCAACACATAAACTGTAGAAACTTTATCGATCTCTCCATCCCCTCTCTCCTCCTCAATCATCCATCTATCCCGACTCAACAACGACTGCAACCTCGGCCTCTACTTTCCCACCAACCAAACCCCTTCCACGTCATCCCCGTTCCCTCTCCAAGACCAACTCCCACTACTACCACCTCGTCGGAATTCTAGCCCTCCACTATGGCCGTCCCGTCCTATGCTACTACGCCGACGACGCTGTGGGTTAAGGAGAAAGGAAGAGAGAAAATTTAGAGGGATAGAGAAAGAGAGAACTTGCCGTTTAAAAGAAAGAAGGGTAAAGATGAAATAAAAAAGAAAAAAAGGTCACGTGATAGGTCACGTGGCCACTTAAGTTTAAAATTTAACGGCCATGAGGCAATGGAGTAACAATTGCAATCTTTATGGGGTTTTGGACTAACGGCAAGACCACCGGGGTGTTTCTGGATATTACCCCAAACTTCAAGGAGTTTTGGTGAAATAAGCCTGTATTTTTTCGATACCATAGAAGGAAATTCCCTCCTATGGCACCTTTCCTCCATTATCCTCTCTCTCTCTCTCTCTCTCTCTCTCTATATATATATATATATATATATATATATATATATATATATGATTCGAAAGGAAGGAGTAGGGATTTGCTTAGAAACTGAACTCTAGTTTGATGCCCCGTGCCAAAATATAAGGTGTCCAAAATTTAATCCAATACTCTTAAAAAAAATTAAAATAAATGTTCTATAACTACCCACAAGAAACACCTGTATATTGTGAGCTACAACTTCCATACCTAATAGGATATGATCTTTTGTTTTTGGACAGAAGAATACCAAACATCAAAAAATTAAGAAGGAAAAAGAGAACGAAAAAGAAGATTTAGAAGAAGAAAGGCCAGAGGTATCTCTCTTTAAAACTCCAACTCATTACATGTTCTAACCTCATACACGTGATCTTGTATCTATTTTAATCTCATAATTGGGTTGTTTTGTTATTGCAGGGAGAAGTTACCGAACAGTAGAAGTAAAGAAGGAAAAAAATGCTTCATATGAAAAAGGTTTCGCTTTATCTCGCTCTCGCTTTGAATCTAGACCATGGCTCGCATATGATTGTTTCCTCTTATTATTGTTGTAGTTATATTTCGGCAATAAAGACGTCGTAATATTTGTTTACCATATGTGTGCACCATACGTGCAAAACACTATAAAATATATGGGAGAAAACAATATTCAAAGCGCCGCTCTAGAAATTTTTGTAAAGTGACAGTTAAAAAAGTTGACTATACATCACTATTATGGATATCGTTCATGTTGATTTTTATGCGCTACAACTTATGTACACCGATTTTGTTGAGAATTTGATACTCTTTTCTTATTGATCTAGAGGTGCAAATTGTCATATTCGTGGAATGTTGTTAATTTGCGATCATTCTAGATCAACGAGCAAAGAGCATCCAGAATCACAAGTATTTATATTTTAGAACATGGAGATCAAGATGAAAGTAACCAGTCATTTAAAAAAGGTGGTACAAAGTTAACTTTTGGACTGCTACTAAAAAAAATTTCCTAGAGCAGTACTCTATATTTCATTATGTATATATAAGAGACGATGCCAGCTGACAGCTAATACAAAACTATTAAGTGTCATATAGAGACGGCTGAATGTGACCATGCATCAAATAGATGATCGGATCTGTCTATGTTGTTCACCATATCAAAGACCAGTGTATTAACATTTGGGTGCTTGATATGTCTTAAGCAACGGATCAAGTGCTTCCGAACTATTAAAGATTATACGGTGCAAGACTCCAACGGTCCAACCATTTAGGGAACAGTTAGATCTGGTATCTAAAATACCATGATCCATCCAAAATTTTAAACAGATTAATCTTTTGATATGAAGAACAAGATAGACAGAGCCAATCATATATTTAACAGTCAAATTGAGCCATTCCAGATGACATCAAATTATTGTATATCAGTGTCAACTAATGTCTCGTTTCCTTTTATTTTTATAGTTATAAAAAAACTTTAAGATAAGTGCATGCGTGCATGTGTATCAGAGGTGTCATAGGAGGAAAATTCTTAGGTTATTAGAAGTCGGCTAGGCACCGCATTTCTTAGCTGATCTTCCACGTGATCTAAATCTACATGTCGTAATTATGCATATTGCATATGCCTTGGGATTTCATTGTTCTTTGCCCTTGCATCGATTGGTTGCAAAATTAACGGTGTTTCAATAATAGAACATTTCACGCCTGTAGAACCATGTGCGGTAAGTTATGAATTGAAATGAATTTTGGTTACTATATCTTTTGTCCTCAAGATCGATATGAATGGACGCATTCAATAATTCCAAAAAAAACGGGGGATAGTTTACCGTTGACCTCACATAGGTAGCATCCATAAAATATGACAAATTTTTAAATGTCTGCTATTTGACAACAACTTTCTCTTGATTAGTGTCAAGTCCTGGCCTAGAAAACTATGAACAAGAGAGCTTTCGTCATATTCCGAAAAGACTAATTGTCATCTTGCAAATTCTCCTTGAGTGGTGAAATGTTTAGGTGAAAGACGATATTTTGGATGGGACTTTTGTTCAACTCTGAGTCTACGACAAGGTTAAATGCCAAGTGTGAAATAGAAGATATAGGATGCATTTTCCACCTACACAAATACTTTTATATACACTCCTTTTGGAGACGTCATCATATAGAGTAATTGATGAAAACATTATACTAGATAATCTGGAGATCAAATTTGCTAACAACATTTATGTACAAGTACAATTTGAACCGCATATAATAGACTACTTGCCTTCATCAGATTAGTTAGAGGTGGAGCAGTTGATAAAATTTATACTCAGAAAGGAATTAAAGAGAACAATGCAAACTTTTTTTTGGGCATATATCTATGGTTTAAAAGAATTACAAGAGATTTATGGGTAATTTATATAGAAACTGAATTATTTCTATCTTGCAAATCAGTACCGAAGTAATTATTTATTAACTTTGTAGACAGTACTTCCATATGTAGTCCAAATACTATCAAGAGATGTTGACTACTTAACAAACATTCAGAGAGAACACTGGCTCGAAGTTAATACTATCGTTAGTAGCTGGATGTTTTGCCAATGATAAATGGAGAGGTGAGCAAAACAATTGTTGTTTGTTTTTGGTCAATATTCAATGTTATGAACCTAGAAACATCCACAGCAAATACTAGCTATGCATTAGAGACTCTATCTGACTTTGTCCCAGATCCACTCAATATTGTAATCCCATATTTCCATTTCCTACATATTTAATAGTTAATGTCTACATAGCTATTTAGCTGGAGTGTCTTGTGTTTCACAAGCCTTCATGTTAAGTACTCGCGGTTCTATTTTGAATATTGTCTGATGTAGAATTTAAGGTTCTATGAAATATTTAGATTATAGTATCTAAACTATAATGTAGATGTAAGCAGTAAAATCACTTTAATACTGTTGTAGATTGGTGTTTTTGAATTTGTAAGGCAGAAGGGGCTGTTTGGTTGCAAAGGAATAGCGTGATAGCCGTTTTTAATGCAACACAGTGGCTGTGTCTATTGTTTGCATCGTTATTGAGTCACAGTTTATCGAATGATAGTAGGCAAAGTATCTCAAATTTTTGCATCAAATTCTGTAGCATTCATTTTCTGTAACCAGCATTCAATTCTAAGCATGCCCATAAGGTTTCGGTGAATTATTTTTTCGGTGGAAGCACATTATTCATTGGATCTCATAATGCTTGTCATTTCTGTTTATTTTTAATGAATCTATTACGTTCAAATTGGTTTTAATTTTGATCTATTTGTTTCTGGTTACACTCAGTTGCTCGAAGCCCTCCAAAATCTAACACAACATTTCTTGTGGGCTTAAGCAGTAGTGGAAAAACACTATTTTTGTAATAGGTATGTCCACAACTCTTCTATATTAGCCATCTTAAAAGTTTGTGTAGATATAGCGATCTTATAGATCTATAGCATTGTGCTCGACCACAGCTCATTCGCTGCGGTCGCTGCAATGCCAAAAGGAAAAAACAGGGAATGGGTCCCTACAATTTAATTGGGGTGGGATCCACCCCTGCAGCTAGGTCATGCGACCGCATCAAATTTGCTGCAGTCAACCGCCGCCCCAATTTTCTCTTGATCTAATTTGGTTTATGACGTGCTGAGGGTACACTTGTTGGGCAGCATTGAAGGCGTCTTTTATATTATCTCGCACAGGTGATCTATATTCGACTTCGAATGGAGCGGTTGAGCACATTTTTGTTCATCACCAAGCTGGAGGACAACATTCAGAAAGATTTGGAGAAGGCAGTATCATCTGTGTAACTGTGTTGGCTGATTTGGATACATGATACTATGTAAATTATGAAAAAGATTTACTTTTTATTTTCGATTTCCTTGGTAATGTATTCCCAAGTTCTTTGTGCTATTTGTTCCCTGTAACAAGATTTTGCAGTACTTCAGGTTATTTATATGAGATGACCAAATTTAGTTGCCCTGCCTTTCTTTAATAATAATAATAATAATAAAATGTATTTAAATCATTCTTGCCAAGATATAAGTTTGTTATTAGAATCCATTACCAGCATTTTACATGCTACAGTATAAATTGTAATATGGTGGTATAGCTTAACAGTTCACATAAGGGATATTTACCAAAAACCGCCATATGATGTCACCCTTTACAAAAAAACTCTCCTGTGGTTTATTTTTTAATAAAAACCCCAATATGGTTTGCTTCATTAGCGGAAAAAAAAACATATGGTTTCAGAAAAAACCCAATACAGCAAATTTTTTGGAATATTCTGAAACCCAACCCATATATATGACATGCATGACTTGTAAAAAGCACTATTATACACAATTCCCTTCTCATCATCATAGGGTTTCGAAAAATTACTTTTTGGTTTGGTTGTTGATATAAAAAGGGTAAGAAAGGCATTTGTAGTATAAAAATACTTTAACAAGTCATTTGCATATCATATATGGCTACAGTGCAAGAATATATCAAAAAATTAACAATATTGGAATTTTTTTCCAAAACACATGGGTTTTTTTTTTCAATAATGGGGCAAACCACATGGAGTTTTTCATAAAAACCTAAACTACATGGGAATATTTACCATTGGTTTGTTACAGACTCTAGCTTTCGAGCTGTAAATCATGTTTGTTACAGACTCTAGCTTTCGAGCTGTAATCAACAATTCCCAGATGCTGAACACATGCATTCACAACAGAAGAATCACTCATCACCAATATTTTCAACACTTCAGTTTTGCTCTCTAAATAAAGAGCTACTTCTAAAACTTTCCAAATGCAAAATACACACATAAGATTCTCAGCAGTGATCACTATGAACCCAGAAGATCAAACTGCCATCACAGTCCATGGCCTCTTAATATTATGCCCCTGCAGCAGCTGCCGTAGATGACAATACCGATCTCGATAGTGGTCCAGCGAAAAGCAGAGCTGCCTTATCGCCTCCCTTTTACCCTCTGCCCCATCGAAAATGTCGATTCTCTGCTTCTCAACTTCATCCTCAAGCTCTTTCAACCGTATTCTCACTTCATTGATCTCTTTCGTCATCTCATGCACACGTTCATCACGACGCTTCATTTCGGAAGTAAGCACACTTACCACTTCGCTAAGGTGAACTTTCTCTAAGGACACCATCACGGCTTTCTGCTTGAGAGCATCCATACTTAGTTTCAGCTCTGATATCGCTTTCGCCTTATCTGCCTCCAGCTCCACGAGTTTCGCCTCAAGCAAAGCTTTGGATTGTGAAAGAGATAACATTTCAGCTCTTAGCGACGATTTCTTCTCTGAAACTGTATCGATGTCTTGCTTCAACTCATTGATGACCGCTTCGAGTTCCACGATATCAGATTCAAGGCAGCACTTCTCTTGCGAGAATTTCTCAGAGGAGCATTCGATCTGTGCTTTATACTGCTTGATTGCTTCGTCGTTCTCAGATATCACGCGCTTCAAATCTTCGATCTCATGCTTATTTTCTATTATCTCGCTTTCCAACTCAAAAATCCGAGTCTCCAATTGACAGTTTACCATATTCTCATTGTTGAGTTTCTCGTTTGCAACTAAGAGATCATTCTCCAGCACTGAAATTTTCAAGCTAAGATGCCCACATTGCTCATGTTCGCTAAGCTTCTCCTTCACCACACAAAGCTCGTTTTCAAGATCAAGAATCCTCTGCTGCAACCCAGAAGAAGAATTCCCGTCATCAAAATCATCAGAATCAGAATCTGATTCCGAAGAAGAACCATCACTTCCCTTTTTCGACTTATCCGACCTACCACCAGACCCAAGAAAATACTCAAACCCAGATGCACGCTGACTTGGCTTGGGAACACTTGGTTTTGGTTCAGGAGATGCGGGTTCAGACCCGAAATCGGATCCATTGCCCGAATTCTGAGAATGTAGTTCGGATTGGATGTTCTTGCGAAGCTCACCTGTGACATGATCATAGCGCTCTGCTAGTCCTCGATACATGCGGTAGAAGTCCTCAACATGGGAGATTAGTTCGGGGCGTTTTTGATAGTACATCTCCGCCTTTTTCGCGAAGGAGTCGCCTTCTTCTTCGATCAGTTTCAGCATTTCTTTGACGCAACGATCCATCTCTGGAGTATAAAGCATCAGTTGGTTCTTAGAGTGGGTCTATACAACATATGCATATATGGGATTTTGAAAGAATAAAGGCTAATTTACACTAAAGTACCTTTAACTACAGTTGTTTATCACAGAACTGTCTGAAAGTTTTTGGATAAAGATAATGTTTTGGGGTTGATTTTTGGATTACTTATATGTTTTGTGGGTGATATTTAGAAATAGGCAAGTTTTGGGGGTGTATTTAGAAATAGGCAAGTTTTGGGGGTGATATATATAGAGAGAGAGAAAACCCTTTCTTGTTAGGGTAGACCCCCTTAACTTTATTTTAGGGGAGTTTTTTTGCCTCTAAAGTACCCTTAAATATAGCACTTTAAGGGAGGTTGTTGTAATCAAATATTAAGGTAGTTTTGTGAAAAATAACGATACTTAAGAGTAGTTTAGTGTAATTATAAAATTACATGTGCATGCAGACACTCAAAACACAATGAAAATAAAGGTTAATTATTTACTGTTAAGAGGCTTAATTGCAGGAAACCCTCTTAATTTTGCCCGGTTAGGCAAAAAAAAAGGTCAATGGTTGTTAAACAAGGAGCGAAACCTGCAAAACGGGCTGAAGTAACGGTCTTCTTGTGCTATAGATTTTTCAAAGATTATATCCTTCTGTAAATGTCTATCTAGGATTAGGATAGAGTGACCTTTTTTTCTTTTTTTTTTAATTACTAGTCCGTAACCAATGCGACCGGGGTTTCAACCCTAGACCTCACACTCAACCGCAAGATGGTTTTACCGCTTGGCTACATGGGCACTTGTAGGATATTGTGACTTAATCCGTATTATCCCAATACAACTAAACATTATAATTAGGACATAAATTTGGAAGATTACTTAAAATGAACTTAGAACATTTATTTAAGGGTAAATTGTAAAAATTTATCCATGAATTATCACATTTTGTGCGCTTGATATCATAAACTAATTTTATTGCAGATTGCTACCATGAATTACCACCTCTGGTTGCAACTTACTACCATGAAAAAGAGAACGTTATTTTTAACCGCCATGTCAGCAATTTTTATGCTGTCTTTCCTTTTTCACCCTTCTTCAAAAATAAAATTAAATAAAAAAAATCCGTCATCTCCCTCGTCTTCCTCCCGCTGCTCGCCCTCGCCCTCATCGATCAGATCGCCCTCGCCTATGCCCTCCCTGCCTCATATCGACGACGCCTCAGATCGTAGCCTTCCCTCCAGTGCCTCCCTCAACTCACCTTCCTTCCTGTGCCTCCCTCGACTCCTCTAGCGCCTTCCCTCGAAGCCCTCCCTCGCTTCCTCCCATTGTTTTCTTTTTAAATTTTTTTTGAAAATCAAGATTAGAGCTAAAGGAGAAAGATAAGGAAGATAATGAGGATGATAAAATTGATGATGGGGGTGAGGCTGGGGGAATGGCGGCGGTGGACGCGGCGGAGTTGGAGACGGAGTAAAGACGGTGGTGGAGTTGGAGATCAGGGGAGGGGGACCTGGGTCTTTTTTGGGAAATCAAGGTTAGAGCTAAAGGAGAAGATGAAGAAGATGAAATTGATGAAGGGGGTAGGGTGGGGGAGTAGCGACATAGTTGGAGATGGGTAGAGACGGTAGTGGAGTTGGAGATCAGAGGAAGGGGAAGAAGACCTGAGTTGTTTTTTTTATTTTTTTATTTTTGGAAAGCAAGGTTAGAGCTACGGAAGAAGAAGATGAGGATGAAATTGATGGTGGTGGGGGTGGGGGAGTGGCGGTGAGGGTGGAGGGCAAGAGGCAGGTAAGGGATGGGGTTGAGGTTGAGGAGGAGGACGCCGGAGTTTTTTTTTCTTTCTTTTCTTTTTGTTTTTTCTTTTTTGAAATTGAAGGTAAATCGAAGGGTATAACGGTCCATGCATGCACCATTTTTAACTCTGTGTGGTAGTTATGTCAAAAAAAGTTCATGGTAGCAATCTCTAATTATTAAAGTCCATGGTATCAAGCGCATAAAGCGTGATAGTTCATGGGTACATTTTTGCGATTTACCCTGTATTTAATCATTTATCAACTATATGACATTATTAGTAAAAGTAATTGCGGAACACAAAGTACACTTAATATCTATTTGTGGTTTTGGTATATTATGAGAACACAGGCTAATTGGAATTCTTAAAACTTAATATACTTAATAGCTTACAATATTGATTTTTTTTTACCTTCTAAATTCTCTGCAAGCCATTTGGAATTCTTGGGATTGATATGACTATCCCACCACCAGGAATGGGATTTTCTAGTCATCATCCTCTTCATTTTCCCAGAATTAACTCCCTTCATATTTGAACTCATCTTCTGCTAGAGGCTGCAGCAAGAAAATGCAATGAGCAACTGTTACATAATCTACTGCATATGGATATGGTTCTCAAAAGGAAACATTTCATAATCAAGCTTCCAAGAGCATTCTATAGAAATATCATGATCATAACAACAGATTTTATATAATAGGCTGTAATCTTGTGCTAGCGGAGTTTGAACCCCAGACCGCTTGCTCAAACACAAGGTGACTTTACCAGTAGGACTAAAGCTGTAGTGGCACTCGCAACAGTTCTTTTACACCCAAGAAAAATATCTATAAAAAATTGGCAAAATTTCAACATGATGCCATGAACTTTAGCCAATTTTCCCCAAAACTACCACAGATTGATAAAATGATACAAAGCTACCACAAACTTCCCTTTATACTGGAAAATGTTAACTTATGGGTTTTGATGATATAGTTTATCCATTCTCGCTTCGGTTATGATGATAGCTTAAACATGCATAGTTCGTTTAGTGTCACATTCTTATCTTGCTTATCTTTTCGACACTAAACTTGTATACATTTGATGTTTAAACTGCTTATCCTATATCTTTTATATGCCGAGTAATATATCAATATCTCATGCTATACTTGTGTTATATTCTTGATATCGATGTATTACTCTCATCCGTTGTTTAGATGATTCACAATATGAATATGTATATACAGGTGTTCTATATCTTGGTTTTTCACATATCATGTGTGTGTGTAGCATATCATTATCTCATGCCTTGAGTTTGATTCATATCTTGATATTGATATACTATTCATTTCATAGTTTGTGATAATCGAAACAATGAATGTTCATATGCTTGTGTTTAATATCCTGTTTATTTCATAACACTGTATATGATATGCTTGGTCGTTTTGAGATTGCTTTTCAGGATATCCGATATCTCACGACACAGGCATTTAAAGGAGGATGGAGGAAATCGAGTCTAAACGTCATATCTAATGGAGGTTGGAGGATATGGACGAGAGCTTCTCAACTTGCATATCAAGCGTAATAAGTTCAAGCTACATATCCGAGAAACAATGATTCAAAAATTCAAGCTACAAATAGTTTCGAGAAGCTAGAAGCCGAAGTCCAAATTGAAACGTCGAAGTTGTAACACCCTAATTCATTTATACCAGTTCTTTTTCTGAGTATTTCTTTATTATGGTTGTTTCTTGTTTTGCTGTGTTTTGGGTGCAAATAGTATTTTTTTGACATCTGCATTGTATCCATGACCCGACCCGCTTGCGGGAAACCGTCTTGATTCTTGTCTTTGAGATATCCCTGCTAGTTTGTGGATCCGTGCATTTTCTTGTTGCATATCTTGCATGCTTGCATTTATATCTGGCTTTTACATTTTTTTAATAAAACAAATAAAGTCAAAGAAAATATTTTAAAAATAGTTAACATAGCTTGCTTGATACCCCAAACCCTGTGGTAGCATCCGCGCATCTTGTTCTCGTCCCGTTCAGTAAAACGGACGTGTTTGGATGGCTGCGCGCATGTACGTGCATCCGTTCTTGGGGGTATGCATTTTCGTTACCCGAGCATTCATTTTAAAGTTTGGAAGTTCCATTTATTTTTCGTAATTAAAATCTGAATTTTTAGACCCGACCCGGGCGCATTTTGGAATATTTTTGTATCCCGCCAAAATTCAAATTAATTAATTTAATATCTTTATTTTCTATCTGGCTTTTAAATTTCGTTAACGAATTAAAATCTTTTTTTTAAATTTAAAATCTAAATCCTAACTCCCTCCAGCTCTCTCTCTCTGCTGTGGCCCCACTCCAATTCTCTCTCCTCTTTCCCCTTCTTTTTCTCTCTTTCCCTCACCACTCTCTCTCTCTCCCCAAATAAAACAAACTTCTCACTCCTTCCTATTCATCTATCCCTCTCTCTCACCTCTCGATCTCTCTCTCTTCTCTCTCTCTCTCTTCACTCTCTCTGATCTCGCTATATTTCTCCCTCTCTCTCCCTATAATAATTCTTCTTCCTCTATTCTTTTCAGACCGAACCTATCTCCCTTCGTCACGTCTTCTTCTCCGGCATCCAAACCCTTCGCCTCCTTCGACCGCTGCACCGACCACCACCTCCCTCATGCTTAGCCTCCGACCACCGCACCCTGAACTCCATCGAACCTCGTCACGACCATCTCTTTCTACGCCAAAACCCATCGCCACCTTCCTCCTCCATCACCTTAGGCCCCTAGCCGCGACTCCACCGCCGGGGCAGCCATCTCCTTCACCTCCTTTCCAAGAAGTAGCCATCACCATCATCATCGATCTTCTCCTTCACCAAGCAACTATCAAAACTCATCCCGTTAGCCTTCGACCCTCGACTTCATCACCATGCGCGCACCTCGCCAACCTCGTCTACTCCATCATCGGCGAGCCCCTGCAACTTCCGAGCACCTCATCGCAGAAGCACCACGCACTCGTCTCCTTCTTCAACCTCGACTCCCTCAACTGCTGATCAAGACCACCACCATCCTCGCCGGAGGCAACTTAGAAGCCCTAGCCGAGCACAGGTCCAAGGCCGAGATCGTGTTGGGTCGTTTTCATGTCTTCGTCGCATCGTGTTCACGTCTTCATTGCGCCGTGTTGTTTCCATGACCTTCGTCTTCGTCGTTCCGTTCATCACATCCGTTTCCGAGATCGCTGGAGCCGTGACCGTCGCTGCCATTCCAGATGATTCAGTGGACGTCCCCTACCTGCGTGGTCACATTCGTGCATTGCCCGGTCCTGTTCCGTACGGGCGAGCGTGCATCGGGACTTTTACCGACTTTAGACATTGCCGTGTGTATCCGTATCGCGATCCATCGAGACAGGTAAAACTTGCTACATGCTATTATATTATTTTATACATATTTAATTTCATGTTTAAACCTATAAATTAAACCTAAGGCCATTTATTTCCAATTTTTTACATTTCGATGTACATTTATATCATTTTAGGTTTACAACTCGAAACCTACCATGTTACATTTTAGTTTACCATACGTGGTACCCACGTCTATATTTAAATCACATAATAATTATTTATTTAGCCCATAGTACCCTTTAAATAGTTTATCACAGTTCAAACACCCGTTTGCATCCATCTCGTCTAATATACATATTATTGCATCCATATATCACTTGAATATATTATATTATAATATTGACATTCCACATTTGATAAATTGTAGTTTAATTAGTATTGGAACTTTAATCTTAACCCTAATCATAACTGTGTATCTATATACCTTAATCTGTATCTGATTGCATT
Source organism: Agapanthus africanus (assembly GCA_030015575.1). Taxonomy (NCBI): domain Eukaryota; kingdom Viridiplantae; phylum Streptophyta; class Magnoliopsida; order Asparagales; family Amaryllidaceae; genus Agapanthus; species Agapanthus africanus. Next base: position 175,539,703 of record CM057339.1, on the reverse strand, counting down.
TCACATTACAATATTCCATTTTATTGTTCCATTAGTACCCCATGCTTGTTTTGTATACCTATGCTTATGTTAGTTGATTATGAGCACCCACATGACATCTTGTGCACCATGACATGACTTGTTGCACCTACTACTTGACACGACATGGTACCGTGCACCTCTCGACATGACATGATACCTATATACTATCTGGCTTGACCTGATGTACCATGGCTTTACCTGTTACCTGATCTTGTGTCTAATGCCAGCAAACCTGACCTGTTGTCCTTATGGACAGTTCTTGTTGTCTATCCAGACAAACCTGTACTTGCCTGATCCTGTGTTGGCATTAACTCTAGATTACTTAATACCTGACTTGAACATATATAACTTGGGTATGGGGAAATCAATGATAAAACCTGACTTGTAACTCGACAGTTCTATACCTTTTCTGATCAGCCTTACGGGCTAGGCCAGCCCCGGGGTGATGCTGCTGACATCACTCGTCATTACTTACTACCCTTTTACTGCCTTGCGGCACGTCTCGGATTCAGCCCGAGAGTCATAGACCGTGATCCCGGGCACGCACGGGATACTATTGAGTTATATCGATGATTCATTAAATTGATTTCAAAGACTTGAGAGTAGTTAACCCAATAGACCAGTTTAGATTACTCACTGCACACTACCTTTCACTGCCATGATTTATATTGTTGTTACACCTGCTTTACCTTTTATGATCATACTTGCATGTCTTGCTGCCCTGTTTATATATTATTGCTTGATGTTATGACGCGCTGACGTCTGGGTTTTGCATGACCCATATCCTCTACCTTTGTTGCAGACTGATCAGGAGTATTGCCGCTGTTAGACCGAGCGGTGAGGATCCTGTTGGTATCCAGTTTTACTTTCCAGGTGTTTTATTTATTGGATCTTTTGCTTCCGCATATTATTATTTCTTGACTCATTTATTCTGGCTCATGGACATGTACTAGATAGTTTAGTTTACTTTCTTGTTCTTGATATCTCTACAGACGTAATGTGACTGTGGAAGGATATTTCCTATCCACAGGTAGCATGGTTGGCTATGTCACGTGCCTATCTTAGCGTACTCGGGAAGCGGGGCGTGACATAGTTTGTTTGGTATCAGAGCCATAGGATATAGGTTAATCTAGTTTGATTCTTTTGTAGTTGGGTATTGGACCCAATACACGAATCAGAATACTCGTAACTAGGAGCATGTCCTGCCATATTGTTATCACGATTCTTGAATCATATCTATCTCTTGATCCTTTTCTTGACGATATGCAAACCCCTTTGCATCTCGACTCGAAACCTGTTGGTTCCCTATTGTTTCTGCCTGTTCTTTGATTCTGATACTAGGATTTGGGCGACTTTAGTGGAGTTGTGTGATTGCAACTATGAACTGCAGCATAGTTACAATGCGGTACTCTATTTAAGTAACTTAGAGTCCTAGTCTTGATTCACTTCTTTGTTTCATGGTCGTTATATTGCCTTGTTTCTCTTGCTTTCCAGTTCATGTTTTATCGCAAGCTTGAATTCTGTTTACCGTGCTTATCTTCTTCGGTGTTTGGCTTCAGGTGAAATCGTTTCAGGTATCCTACTTGATCATATCCTTCCCGCATTAGAATTATTCAATTCTGGTGCATTCCTTGTTCGTTGTTGTCTTGGGAATGGATTTTCTCGGCACTTTCCACGCTCACATTGATTGTAGAGCAAAGAAAGCGAATTTCCAGATTCCCGGACATCCGGAGTTTGTTTTTGCTGGAGGAAGCAGTTCTGTCGGGTCAGTCGAGTTTAAGGCTAGGCCGACAACTAATGTTCTTTCGTCACTGGAAGTTGATAAGGATGAAGCACCAGCTGTTGTTCGAGATTTCATGGATGTATTCGAAGACAACTCGGGCTTATCACTGAAACGAGACGTGGAGTTCGCGATTGATCTTGTTCCTGGTGCAGCGCCAGTCTTTAAAGCGTACGACCTAATGGCACCAGTGGAGTTGGAAGAAGTCAAGAAGCAGGTTACTGAATTACTTGAGAAGGCTTGGATTCGCAGCAGTAACCCGCCTTGGGGAGCTCCAGTTCTTCTAGTAAAGAAGAAAGATGGCACAAAGAGGATGTGCATCGATTATCGAGAATTAGACCGGGTGTTTATTAAGAACAAGTACCCGATCTCTCGCATTGGCGAATTATTTGAGCAGCTTAGTGGTGTGAGGGTATTCTCGAAGCTGGATTTGCGATCCGGATATCATCAGGTCCGAGTTAAACCAAAAGATATTTGCAAGACTGCGTTCCGAACTCGGTATGGACATTACGAGTATTTAGTGATGCCCTTCGGAGTAACGAATGCACCGGCGATATTTATGGTGATGAACCGAATCTTTTCACCATTCTTGGACCAGTTTATAGTGGTGTTCATTGAAGATATTCTGGTCTACTCGAAGAGTATTGAAGAGCATGCAGAACACTTGAGAATCGCACTGCAGACATTGAGGCAAGAAAGATTGTATGCAAAGATGAGCAAGTGCGAGTTTTGGCTTGTAGAAGTGAAGTTTTGGGGCATGTCGGGTCTGGAGATGGAATCGCCGCTGATCCCGAGAAGAGTACAGCAGTTCGAGATTGGCAAATTCCGAAGAACGTTGTAGAGATCAGAAGCTTTCTTGGACTTGCCGAGTATTACAGAAGGTTCGTGGAGAACTTTACTTGTCTGGCAGAGCCTTTGACCAAGTTTACGCGCAAAGAAGTACCATTTATGTGGACGGATAAGTACGCGTCGGCTTTTGAGGCGTTGAAGCAAAAGTTGATAACCGCTCATGTTTTAACCGTGCCAGACAGTTCCGGAGGATTGGTGATTCACAGCAACGCATCTGGGAAAGGATTGGGATGTGTTTTGATGCAGCATAGGAAGGTTGTAGCTTACGCGTCGAGACAGTTGAAGACCCATGAGAAGAATTACCCAACTCATGGCTTGGAGCTAGCAGTTGTGATGTTCGCTTTGAAGATTTGGAAACACTACCTATTGGACGAAAGAGTCGAGGTTTTCACCGATCATAAAAGCTTGAAGTATGTGTTCACGCAGAAGGAGCTTAGTATGAAGCAGCGTAAATGGTTGGAGCTGATGGCTGACTACGATCTTGATTTTGAATACCATCCGGGGAAAGTTAATGTTGTGCCAGATGCGCTTAGTCGGTTGCCAGCAATTCTGATATTGACTGCACAGAAGGAAGTTATTGAAGACTTTCGGAGATTCGATTTGGAAGTTGTGCTACCGCATTCTTCGGGACAGTTGATGCAGCTGCAAGTACGGTCGTCGTTGATCGAGAATATTAAAGCAGCGCAGTTACGGGACCCTAGATTGCAGAAGTTTCAAGAACGGGTTGAAGCTGGACTTCGAACGGACTTGTTGATTCATGAAAATGGTTCGTTGCGTTATGGTAGCCGTTTGTGTGTGCCAAAAGGAGACATTCGCGAAGAACTTATGAAGGAGGCGCACAGCTCAGCATATTCCGTACATCCAGGAGGCATGAAAATGTACCGAGATATACAACAGCATTTCTGGTGGGAAGGCATGAAACGGGAGATTGCCCGCTTTGTAGCAAAGTGCTTGGTGTGTCAGCAAGTTAAGGCTGAACATCAACGGGTTGCTGGTTTATTGCAACCACTTCCGATTCCTCAATGGAAATGGGAACATATAACCATGGATTTCGTGACGGCTCTACCGAGGAGTCCGAAAGGCAACAATGCAGTTTGGGTGATTGTTGATCGATTGACCAAAGCAACTCATTTCATACCATTTCGAGTTGGTCAATCAACAGAAGCTTTGGCAGAACGGTACATGCAGGAGATTATAAGATTGCATGGAGTGCCGGTGAGCATCGTGTCCGACCGTGACACCCGTTTCTTATCACACTTTTGGAGGAGCTTACAGGAAAGTTTGGGGACGCGATTGAGTTTAGCACAGCCTATCATCCTCAGACAGATGGCCAGTCGGAGAGAACGATCCAAACTCTTGAAGACATGTTGAAAGCTTGCATGTTAGACTTCAAGGGTTCATAGGAGGATCATCTACACTTAGTGGAGTTTTCTTACAATAACAGTTTTCATGCGACTATTCAGATGGCTCCATTCGAGCCTTTTTTTATGGTCGCAAGTGTCGTTCACCTGTTTGTTGGGACGATGTCGGTGAACGAAGATTGTTGGGACCAGATTTGGTTGTGCAGACAGTTGAGAAGGTTAATACTATCCGGAATCATATGAAAGCAGCACAAGATCGACAAAAGAGTTGGGCAGTTACATCGAGAAGACCTCTAAAGCTCGCTGTTAGTGATTTGGTATTCTTGAAGATATCACCGACCAGAGGGGTGATTCGTTTCGAAAGTCGAGGAAAGTTTAATCCTCGATTCGTTGGACCTTTTGAGATCTTGGAACGTGTTGGAGAAGTGGCTTATCGTTTGGCGTTACCGCAATCCTTAGCGAATATTCATGACGTGTTTCACGTATCTCAACTCCGTAAGTATGTTCGAGATGAAACACATGTGTTGGATCATTCGGAGCTGACTGTACGAGAAGATTTGACTTTCGAGAAGCGACCGATGTCGATTATGGATTGAAGAGAAAAGGTTCTTAAGAACAAGGTTATCCCTCTCGTACTTATTTCTTGGGAGAATCGCTCACATGGAGAATCAACTTGGGAACGAGAAGATGGGATCCGACAGAAGTTTCCACATCTATTCTTGTAGTGTGTTGAATTGTTTATCTTTTCTTGTTCTTGGAATTTCAAGGACGAAATTCTTTTTGTAGTTGGGTATAATGTAACACCCTAGTTCATTTATACCAATTCTTTTTCTGAGTATTTCTTTATTATGATTGTTTCTTGTTTTGCTGTGTTTTGGGTGCAAATAGTATTTTTTTGACATCTGCATTGTATCCGTGACCCGACCCGCTTGCGGGAAACCGTCTTGATTCTTGTTTTTAAGATATCCCTGCTAGTTTGTGGATCCGTGCATTTTCTTGTTGCATATCTTGCATGCTTGCATTTATATCTGGCTTTTACATTTTTTTTAATAAAACAAATAAAGTCAAAGAAAATATTTTAAAAATAGTTAACATAGCCTGCTTGATACCCCAAACCCTGTGGTAGCATCCGCGCATCTTGTTCTCGTCCTATTCAGTGAAACGGACGTGTTTGGATGGCTACGCGTACGTACGTGCATCCGTTCTTGGGGGTATGTATTTTCGTTACCCGAGCATTCATTTTAAAATTTGGAGGTTGCATTTATTTTTCGTAATTAAAATCTGAATTTTTAGACCCGACCCGGACGCGTTTTGGAATATTTTTGTATTCCGCCAAAATTCAAATTAATTAATTTAATATCTTTATTTTCTATCTGGCTTTTAAATTTCGTTAACGAATTAAAATCTTTTTTTTAAATTTAAAATCTAAATCCTAACTCCCTCCAGCTCTCTCTCTCGCTGTCGTGGCCCCACTCCAATTCTCTCTCCTCTTTCGCCTTCTCTGTCTCTCTCTCCCTCACCGCTCTCTTTCTCTCTCCCCAAATAAAACAAACTTCTCTCTCCTTCCTATTCATCTCTCCCTCTCTCTCACCTCTCGATCTCTCTCTTCTCTCTCTCTCTTCTCTCTCTCTCGTCTCGCTATATTTCTCCGGAGCACGTACGTACGCGTACATTTCTCCGGAGGCAACTTGGAAGCCCTAGCCGAGCACAGGTCCAAGGCCGAGATCGTGTTGGGTCGTGTTCATGTCTTCATCGCGCCGTGTTGTTTCCATGACCTTCGTCTTCGTCGTTCCGTTCATCACATCCGTCTCCGAGATCGCCGGGGCCGTGACCGTCGCTGCCATTCCAGACGATTCAGTTGACGTCCCCTACCTGCGTGGTCACATTCGTGCATTGCTCGGTCCTGTTTCGTACGCGCGAGCATGCATCGGGACTTTTACCGACTTTGGACATTGCCGTGCGTATCCGTATCGCGATCCATCGAGGCAGGTAAAACTTGCTACATGCTATTATATTATTTTATACATATTTAATTTCATGTTTAAACCTGTAAATTAAACCTAAGGCCATTTGTTTCCATTTTTTTACATTTCGATGTACATTTATATCATTTTAGGTTTACAACTCGAAACCTACCATGTTACATTTTAGTTTACCATACGTGGTACCCACGTCTATATTTAAATCACATAATAATTATTTACTTAGCCCATAGTACCCTTTAAATAGTTTATCACTATTCAAACACCCGTTTGCATTCATCTCGTCTAATATACATATTATTGCATCCATATATCACTTGAATATATTATATTATAATATTGACATTCCACATTTGATAAATTGTAGTTTAATTAGTATTGGAACTTTAATCTTAACCCTAATCATAACTGTGCATCTATATACCTTAATCTGTATCTGATTGCATTTCACATTACAATGTTCCATTTTAATGTTCCATTAGTACCCCATGCTTGTTTTGTATACCTATACTTATGTTAGTTGATTATGAGCACCCACATGACATCTTGTGCACCATGACATGACTTGTTGCATCTACTACTTGACACGACATGGTACCGTGCACCTCTCGACATGACATCATACCTATATACTACCTGGCTTGACCTGATGTACCATGGCTTTACCTGTTACCTGGTCTTGTGTCTAATGCCAACAAACCTGACATGTTTCCTGTTGTCTATCCAGACAAACCTGTACTTGCCTGATCCTGTGTTGGCATTAGCTTTAGATTACTTAATACCTGACTTGAACATATATAACTTGGGTATGGGGAAATCAATGATGAAACCTGACTTGTAACTCGACAGTTCTATACCTTTTCTGATCAGCCTTACGGGCTAGGCCAGCCCCGGGGTGATGCTGCTGACATCACTCGTCATTACCTACTACCCTTTTACTGTCTTGCGGCACGTCTCGGATTCAGCCCGAGAGTCGTAGACCGTGATCCCGGGTACGCACGGGATATTATTGAGTTACATCGATGATTCATTAAATTGATTTCAAAGACTTGAGAGTAGTTAACCCAATAGACCAGTTTAGATTACTCACTGCACACTACCTTTCACTGCCCTGATTTATATTGCTGTTACACCTGCTTTACCTTTTATGATCATACATGCATGTCTTGCTACCCTGTTTATATATTATTGCTTGATGTTATGACGCGCTGACGTCTGGGTTTTGCATGACCCAGATCCTCTACCTTTGTTGCAGACTGATCAGAAGTATTGTCGCTGTTAGACCGAGCGGTGAGGATCCTGTTGGTATCCAGTTTTACTTTCCAGGTGTTTTATTTATTGGATCTTTTGCTTCCGCATATTATTATTTCTTGACTCATTTATTCTGGCCCATGGACATGTACTAGATAGTTTAATTTACTTTCTTGTTCTTGATATCTCTACAGCCGTAATGTGACTGTGGAAGAATATTTCCTATCCACAGGTAGCATAGTTGGCTATGTCACGTGCCTATCTTAGCGTACTCTGGGAAGCGGGGCGTGACAGAAATCAAAACCAAAATTCAAAGTTCAAGATATCGACTTCAAGACGCTAATGAGTGGTTTGGCGAATTCCGAATTTCAAATGAAACGGATCGCCAAAGTTCAAGAGGATTCAATTATTTGAAGATTTGCGCAACCGACATAGGAATCCTTATAAGTACTCTATAGAATATGGATATATCGTTTAGAGCACTTGAACACTCACACGTTTTCACGACCGTTTTACATTGCATGAACATCGGGGTTTTCGATTTAAAATTGATTTTCATCATAAAACACAAGTTTCTGAGTTTTCACACTTCGGACGTTTGTCCCCATGTGTTTCAGACGTCTTTCTGTGTTTTTATAAAAACCCCAAATGTCTGAAATATTTGTTTTTATGCTGTTTGTGTTCCAGACGTCTAACCCATGCTTATTCACACGTCTGTCTGTTTTCTGTGTTTTCATTTCCATGATTTTTTTAAGGAACAAACGTCTAAAGCTATAGTCAACAAACGTCTACGGTTCAAAATATTTGAAAATCATTTTTTCTTCAGACGTTTGTCTTATGTTCTGCAGACGTCTATTTGTTCTCTATACTTTCTTTGTCCATCTTTGAAAAACCACGGCAGACGTCTGTTTGACGTGGAAAAATTCATCAAATAACAAACATTCATTCAAATATTTATTTCAAGCTATAGAGAAGAGATCACCAAACATGGGATCAGAACTATAAGGGTTAACAAAATAGTAAACAAAGTTCTATAACTCCCTCTCCGGCCTCTCTACCATGTCGTAACGGCGGTTCGCACGAAGAGTCCCTCTCCATCTGTCAGTGCCACACTCATCGGCAAAGGAAGACATGACAGCCCGCCGAGCCCGGATCTGAATCAGCATATGTATTGAGCGGTCTTTCAAAGGCTTTGTAATCAAGCACGCCTCTTGTCCTCCGCTGTGTCGAGCATCGCTAGAGTCATCTCCGTCGAATGAGGAAGAATGCTATCAAGGATGGCCAAGAAAATCATGCGAAGCCAAATAGAACCGGCCAGGAGAGGAGACCCCCTACGAATCATAAGCTCGTGAATCACCGTGTCACATTGATCATCCGTGAGAGTGAGATTCGCCAGACGAACAACAAAACGAGGAATAATCTCCCTGACAGGCACCTCCCATGGCTGTCGAGGAGTATGTAGGCGATTGCAAGCCATGATTCTTTTTCTTATAAAATAATTCTTTTCCTGTGAAGGAGAAAATGAGCACTGCTTCAGATTATAAAAAGAAGTATTTAAATCTCGGCATATAAATGTGGTGCATGGTGGAACTATTTCCAAACTCTAACGAAAAGAAGGCGTTGAAAAAGAAAGGATTGACTCAGAAAAAGAAGAGAAAGAAGGTGAAACCATTCCCTCATAAAATGAGGCGGTGCCTCACGTGAAAGAAACGTGAGCGCCGGCGTGCAAAGCACGTGGACACACGTCTTTAATAGGATTAAATCTTATATCAGCGCCTCACGTGAAAGGCACGTGAGCGCCGGCGCTAGTCTTTAACAAGATTAAATTCTATAGCAGCGCCTCACGTGAAAGGCACGTGAGCGCTGGCGTGCAAAGCACGTGAACGCTTGAATGAGTCTTAGGACCAGCGCCTCACGTGAAAGACACGTGAGCGCCGGCGTGCATAGCAAGTGAGCGTCAGCGCCAAAATTAAAATGGGTCCGCTTGGATAGAATTAAATTCTACATGGAAAAATATTTTCATAAATATTTTGTGTTAAACAAATCCGCTGGATCAAAAATCGAATGGTGATTAAAAATCGCCGTTTGAATTAAAATATAGAATTAAATTCTATGTGGGAAAATATTTCCCTAATTTTCTAAACTAGAAAGATATACTCTGTTAAATAGAGAACACTTAGATTAAAAATCCAATAGTGATTAAAAAATCACCGTTTGAATTAAAAGAGAGAATTAAATTCTATGCATGCGAAAATATTTCTCTAATTTTGTTAAAAACAAAAAAATATATTCTGTTAAACATAAAATCACTGGATCAAAAATCCAACGGTGGATAAAATTCCTCGAATAAACTTCGAGACCAATTAAATCAATTGGTATCTCTCAATGAGAGATTTTCTTAAAATTGATCAACAGTTTGCCTTACCAATATAAAGGACCCGAGACTTCAGGTCTTATACAGAGAGAGACCCCATAAGCTTTGGCAGCCACAACCGAGAATTCAATTCTCTAGCTGAAGAAAAATTCCTTGCTCCTCTCAAAACCCCAGATAAAGAAAACTGAGATCAAAATATCTCCTTCGCCTAACATATGTAAATACAATGGATTAACCCTCTAAAAAGAACTTAGTTCTTTCTTTGGATCTGAGATCCGCAAGGCAAATCTCCCATAAGTTGATAATTTAATTCTCATCGGGATGATTTTGTTCTTCAGACTCAAAATATAGGGAAAAAACTAGAGATAAGAAAAGAAATAAAAAAAAGGAGAAGGTGAAAGTTATATTTCAGGAATTTAATTCCTCTGAAAAAAGGTTTAACTTCTTATAAAAAAGAACAGAAGAACTTAGTTCTCAAAGGAAATTCGATCTCCAGATCCTCAAAACAATGATCTCGGTGATCATTAATGGCCAAAACGCCATTGATAGAAGTTTAACTTCTTTTAAAAATAATAAACAGAAAATAAATCTCTAAAGGACTTAGCGCCTCACGTGTTTCACACATGAGTGCCCCAAAAGAAAACTTAGCACGTGAGCACCAGAAAGCAAAACAGATTAGTGCTTAGCGCTATTGCAGCACCTCACGTGAAACACACGTGAGCGTCAAGAAACTTAGCGTCTCACGTGAAACACACGTAAGCGCTGAATAAAAGTGCTTAGCGCTATATATATAGTTAAAAGACTGTATGCTTAGCACTACTGAATGAAGGAAAAGCCCAAGACTGAGCCCAAATTGGCCAAGTCTCTTAAACTTCTTTACAGCCGACCCCATATGCTTTGTTGATGGATCTTAAGAAAATTTAATGATCCTTAAACTTATTTCTAAGTTGATTTTAGTCTCATACAAGACTAACGTATCCTTGGTTAAAATAAATTGAGCATAAATGCTCATATATTTAAGTTGATCTTAATCTAAAACCAGATTAACGATTTTTAAATAAAATAAAATATTATTTGAACTGACGGAATATAAAATCTAAGTTCAAACCCCTAATCTAATATATACGGATTTGAACTAATCTGCGTCCTACAGGCGACAACATAAACTAGTCTCCGTATACAATCCATAGGCAACCAAAACAAACAAAGCACGACACGACACGAAGTGACCTACCGGAGCAAGAGAAAATTGTTATCGCAACGGGATAACGTGATTAACTGTAAGGGCTTACGCCTGCAGGAAAAAGCGTCCCTATAATAAAAAAAACCTCACAAATGAAGTGAAATCGGATAAAGTCTACTATATCGGTCGCATCTATCCAAACCTCCGATATACGGTGTCATAAATCAACTTGGTATCTTCGAAAAGGTGGATGGATATGTTCCAAATAGTATCTGGCCCCAAATTCAAGCTAGACGTCTCAACGTCTCAGTCCAGTATTCGGCGGTAAACATATTCTGGCACGTCCGTGGGACCTCTTCCTCTTTTCACTCCACACTTTTAGTGTCGTGTTTCACGAACAAAATCGCGGTTCGCTATATTCATGGTTGCCCCTAGATTCGAGATACTAAAACTTGGTATTTCGGTTCTGTGAAGAATCAATGGCTTCTCACTGCACTTCCTGCAACAACTCCCTCTCCACACCAGCTGGAGGAGTGATGTACGGACCTAACGCGACCTCTATTTTCTCAATGCTGGTAGGGCAGGTCACACAGGTCACTACCGGACCATTCTTCGAGACCATGCTCCTACCCATGAGCTTTGGCACTTCAATGCCACAAGAAGAAGCTCCCAGAAGGTCGGTCTTTGATCGACTGGCTACTTTCACGGCTCCTATCAACAAGCCGTCCAACTCTAAAGTCAGACAGGAGAAGAACTCGAATAGGCTCATAAAGAAGCCTACGATCCCCAAGGGAGCTACCCCAAAGCTACTAGCACTCCCTACTCTTGCTACCCGTGAAGCCAGCAAAACCGCTTCACCTCCAAGACGGTCAGTCTTCGACAGGCTGGCCGATTCTGTGCCAACCCTACCAAGAATGTCAGTCTTTCAAAGGCTGACGCCAAATGAAGCTCTTCGGCAACACCGGGGGCACGATGAAGACGCCTCCTAAACCGAAACATTTCCCACTACACGACATGCTTGATGTTGCCATTAGCGCCGGGTGAGACGAGCTGGGAGCAACTTCCTGTTCTCGCCGAAAGACGCGACCGGGACGTTAGGACGTCGGGGCCTGAATTCCGAGGGCAGATGCTAATTGGTGCTATCCGTCCACCTCTCCGAAGATGCCAAGTTGATTTATGGCACCATGTATCGAAGGTTTAAACGGATGCGGCCGATATAGCAGACTTCGTCAGATTCCACCTCGTTTGAGGAGTTTTTGATTGTGGGGACGCTCTTCCTTGCAGGCGCAAGCCCCTGCAGTTAATTACGCTACCGCATAGCAGTAACCACTTTCTCCTTCTCCAGATGTTCACTTCGTGTCGTGAATGTTTGTTTTGTTTTTGGTTGCCCGTGGATTGTATACGGAGACTAATTTATGTTGTCGCCCGTAGGACGTGGATTAGTCCAAATCCGTATCTTCTTAAATTTGGGTTTGGGGATTGGGTTTAAGAATACGTTAGTCTCATTTGAGACTAAAATCAACTTAAACGTTTGTTAAGAATACGTTAGTCTAATTTTTAGACTAAGATCAACTTAACGGGATCATTTAGATCCAACAAGAGAGCATTTAGGCTCTATTGTTTAGTTTAGGGATATTGCGGTCGATTACCAGTTTAAGGACATAGTGGTCCATTGTTAGTTTAACGGCGTTTCGGTCTGTTGTTAGTTTAACGACATTTCGGTCAAAGGTTAGGGACATCATAGTCCGTGGGTTTAAAGGGACCCCACAGTCCGAGGTTAAAGACATCGTAGTCCGTGGGTTTAAAGGGACCCCACAGTCCAGGTTAAGGACATCGTAGTCCGTGAGTTTAAAGACCCCACAGTCCAGGTTAAGGACATCGTAGTCCGTGAGTTTAAAGACCCCACAGTCCAGGTTAAGGACATCGTAGTCCGTTGGTTTAAAGGGACCCCACAGTCCAGGTTAAGAACATCGTAGTCCGTGAGTTTAAAGACCCTACAGTCCAGGTTAAGGACATCGTAGTCCGTGAGTTTAAGGACCCCACAGTCCAGGTTAAGGACATTGTAGTCCGTGGGTTTAAAAGGACCCCACAGTCCAGGTTAAGGACATCGTAGTCCGTGAGTTTAAAAACCCCACAGTCCAGGTTAAGGACATCGTAGTCCATGAGTTTAAGGACTCTACAGTCCGTAGAGTGTTTGGTTGTCGGGAACCGTCACCTCTCTGAAAACGTTGAAGGATTACAACGACAAATATCAGAGGAGTAAAGAGATATACCCTTGAACCGGTGTGAATTGGTTGAAAAATCTGTAGTCCAATTTGGAACTAAGATCTGTTAAATATTCATGAGCAGATGGGCTTAATTAATATAGGTTGTGGACTTATGGCCAGTCTTGGACTAAGTCCAATAAATGTTTAACATTTTATTTTAGGTTGAGCCTTTATTTGGGCTTGGGCCTTTTAATAATGCCGAGCATTAGATCTTGATATATTTTTTGTCTTGTATTGAATGCAGAGTATTCATCAGAACAATTTATGTTCTGTCAGCGCAACACGTGGCGCGCCAGGCGCTTTGCGCTAGTTAAAAAGCGCAGTGCGCTTCTGCAAAGTAGCGCATACGAGGACACGTGTCGCGCTTGGCGCTAAGCGCCAGATGATGGACGCATTGCGCTAGTCTATGAGCGCTAGGCGCTGGTCCATGAGCGCATTGCGCTATCAATTTAGTGGCGCACTCGTGAGTAATATGTGGCGCGCTTGGCGCTGAGCGCCAGCCCATGAGCGCAGTACGCTATTCCGAAAGCGCAAAGCACAAGTTGTTTAATTTGCACATATGTGGTTGACACGTGGCACATTTGGCGCTGAGCGCCGATCCAAGGAGCGCTGAAGCGCGGTTTAAGAGCGCAAGGCGCATTTCAATAGCGCAAAGCGCATTTGATCAATTTTTATGATCCGTGAACAAATTTATGTTCTTTTAAAAGAGCCTTTGTCTCAAGATTCAAGAACAACAGTTATTATTTTTTTTGAAAGGGCTTGCCTTTATAGATCTATAATCTTTAAGAAAATTTAATAATTTTCTCCCCCTTTATGATGAGATGTTCATGATCTCAGAAAGACAGTTTGTCTTATAGATCTATGATCTGTGAAAGAAGTAAGTACTTCTCTGTTTTTACGATGAGATCTTTTGAACTTTTTATAAAAGACCTTGGTCTTTGTAGATCTATGATCTTTTAAGAAGATAATTCTTCTTTTAAAGAGATGATTTCATCTTTGTGTTCATCATTCATCATCTTTACCTTGAAGAAATATCTTCTTACAACAGCTTGCTCTCTTTCTTTTGAGTTTTTTCAAAGTTTATGGGGGGTTTTCTATATCAGACTTGAAGTCTTGGGGCATTTATATAGGGCAAGTTGATTTGTTGAATCAGTTAAAAAGATCTTTCTCTGATTGATTTGGAGATGTTTCCCCACCATTGGATCTTTGATCCTAGGGCTTCTGTTTTACAAAAGACAATCTTCTTGTTTTTAACAAGATTGGAAAATCTTTCCATAATAGAATTTTAATTCTGATTAATTAATGATTTATCATTATTATTAGATCTTTTGATCTAAGGGTGGGGAATTTTTAATTTCAGCGCTAGTGCACCCGTGCTTTGCACGAGGTGCGCTGTTCAGAGCACAGCGCACTTTGCGCTAGCGCACCTGTGTTTGACACGTGGTGCGCTGCTCGCAGCGCAGCCTGCGCTAGCGCACACATGGTACACTGCTTAGGGCGCAGCGTAGCCTGCGCTAGCGCACCCGAGTTTGACACGTGGCGCGTAGCGCACCTAGTGCTAGCGCACACATGGCGCACTGCCTGGGGCGCAGCGCATCTGGCGCTGGATCTGAAACGTTGCTTCAATTTTTGAAATTCAAATTTCAAACAGAGCTTTGCTATTATTATTATTAAGCTTTGCAATTGTGTTCTCTATTTACATGTGTAGATTTTTTTAATTTTAGCATATCGATAGTGTATTCCTATTCACTCCACTCTAGAAATACTTTCAGAAAATCACATAACGAAGCTGACATAAGGCTAACAAAACAGATAAAATAACTGAAATACCCAATATAGATTAGTTTTAAGAAACTAACCTTTCTTCTTAAGAAATTATTGTACACCTTGCAACACCAAATTCCATCGGTCATTTTATATTTTCACTTAACCTCATGTTAACCCTTCAAAGAGTTTTTGGTACAAGGAAAATACGTGATAGCTTTACATCATTTTTAAAGTTTGTGATGGTTTTGGGAGAAAGTGGCTAAAATTCATGTTATCAAATTGAATATGAGAGACCAATGCAATAGCTCAGATGGTCCGACACTTCACCTTCTGGGGAGAGTATGAGGTTCGAACCCTGGGTGGGAAGTTGCCACAAATTAATGCTTTTGGGGCAAATTCATGGGTCCCTTGGGTAGTGTGCTTGGGTGTAGTGGGTGCTTGGGTGAGGTTTACAGGTCGGTTCCAAAAAAAAAAGTTGAATACGAGATTATTTTGTAACCTAAGGAGATGCGCCTAAAATAGGATTAAACAATAAATAAGTTTCCAACCATCCTATATAATAAATAAAGAAAAAAATAAATGCAGCTACCTAACATGTTTGAAGTAGGCAGCTACCAATTTCTCTAGTCTATTTTATGAGATACTGAAAATGATGGATGGAGCCCTGGTCCATGCATGCATCAATTATTTAGATTTATTTCAAGGTCTTGAAAGGTGATGCACATGTCAATTTGCAAGAAATATGCATATAGATTTGGAATAAATTAAGTTAATAAAGTTGTTGATAATGAGAGGTCAGATTTGGGTACACGTCACCCAACAAGTTTCATGATTCAATTGAAATCCAACCAACAAATTTCACAGTGTCTACCAAAATGTTTGAATAAATTTTTAATGTTTATCATTTAAGGTAATTTCAAGCCTTTGGTTGTAGATCATATAAGTTCTAAATCAAAGAACTTATAAATTATAATTATTTAAAATTAAAAACAGACAATATTTAGTTTAGAATTAAATCTAAAATATTAGATATAACCCAAAATTTCAACAACTGAAATTGCCATACCCTACATTCCTATAAGTTTCCCACATGAAAAAATAATTAAATGGAGCCATGTGAACAACGAGAAGCAGGATTCCCTGCTTAGCTTTGTACCGTGCTCTACAAATCTCAGCCTCCCTTTTGATCCCAAGCAACCATGGGCTCTCTTGTTTTACATTAACAAGGGCGGTCGGATTTGCATAGCAGAGAAAAAATACAGAACATGAGATCCTGATCCGAATCACGGAATGCAGACAGGGTTTACTGGTTTAGCGTATATGAAATGACTAAAACGCCCCTTGTCAGATGTGATAATGTCACCGATCATCCAGCTCACCTCATCATCATATATTAAACTAAAGAAGTCAACAATGGAAGAAATGGAAGCTGATTAAAAATTACAGGAAAAAAAAAACCTGTCATTAATTAAAATACCTTGTTTTATGGAAACACCCAACAGCTAGCCAGCAAAACCAAATTCCAGCTATATAGTCCAGAAAGTACCACCTGAACATGCATCAAATTAATTTATTTACCAATTACTCAGGCCAAATCCACATCATATACATAATTAATAAAAATATTAATCCATTTTGCATTATAGTAACGTATTAACATTTCCAGGACAAAATTCAAGTGTAAATAGACCAAACTACCCATGGCATCCACACAAACCTCAATTACTTGAACAAAATCTCATCTAAAATCATATTTATTGTGCAAAATACCAAAAAAAATAAAGGGCAATCACACAACAATACCCTTAACTATCATGGATTTTTACTAAAAATACCTCAGGTGCTACTTTTGAGGGTATTTCAATGGGGGAAAAACATATCTTGAAAATCATCGTTAAAGGTGGTTTACTGTAATAAAGTTATTCCAGTGAAGAACCTTGATAGTTAAGGGTATTTTTTGTGTAATTTACCCAAAAAGATACGATCAACTTATCAAAATGGATCCTTTGAAACTTTTGACTTATCACATGAGATCAAGGAGTAATTCTGTAATCCCCCCCCCCCCACCCCCACACAAAAAAAAAAATCCAATCACATTTTCAATTTAAAGAGCAAGATCGGCTGAATAATCTAGATCTAAAGAGAGAAAGAAAATTAAAGATACCCAAAAAAAAGTTGGAATCTTTACCAAAATTTTTGAAGGATTCGGAGGAATCGAAGAGGACAAGAACGAAAGATCAGCTCCAGTGTTCGAGTGAGAGAGGAAGAAGAATCTCACCAAGACTTTGGGTTGTCTTGATGCTTAATAGAGACTGCACATTGACTATATTGCCCTTTACTTTCTCCCTAATTAATTATGATTTTTAACGCGCTTTTGTCCACCGTTTTTATCATAGATACAATACGCGGTACTTTCTGGCTAATTAATTAGAGCAATCTTTCAAGATGGGGGATTCTTCGGTGCTTCCGACCGTCCCCTTGGGTAGGGTTTTTGTTTCTTGAACCAAAAGGATTACATGTGTATATTTTTTTCAATTTTTACTTACTTAACGTTTTTAGAATAACGAGAAAATCATTAATGATAAAAATATCAATAAATAATACGATACCAAAAATAGCCTAGAAAATTAATTGTTGATATTAAAAAAGTGATAATACTTTTCTTAATAGTTGATGGCGGAAATGATATGATTTTTTTAGTGGTGGTGTGGCGGTAGATTAATTGCTGATATTAAGAAAGTGATAATACTTTTCTTAATCGATGTGTATTTCTTTAAAATGACAAGTAAAAAGGAACAAAGGAAGTATTATTTTCTTAACACCAACTCTCAGTTTTCAGTCATTTAATATTTTGTTTGTTTGCGTATTTTTTTAAACATCACCGGTGGAGATTACCCATCCCCGGTGGAGATTACTCCCTCTCCTATTTGCTTTTGCCAAAAACACTCCACCTCCTTTCTCACTGACCCATGGCTGGAGGAGATTACATGCCATCAAATCATGAATTAAGGCGCACTTCCTCCCTCTCCCTTGTGCATATGTGAGGAGGCTTGGTAGTGGTGGCCGGAGAGGATGGAGGCGGAGATGACAGTGATAGAGCAGAGGCTCTCGGCGGTAATACTTGATATCCAGAACAAAATATGTAAATTTCCCAAAAATTTTGGCAAATCTGATGATGCTCGATATCGGTCTCTCCCAGATCATGACACGTGGCAGATGACGTGTCCCAGAGCTCACAAGAAAGGACCTACAATGGCCGATCAGACCACTCCTATGCCCGGCCTACAAACAAACGTTGGCTCACCTCCGAGCCTCCTGCACAATTGGCCTTCTCGGCCTCCCAGCTCGTCTCTGGGCTACCGCAGAACCCAGATACCTCGGCTCTCCCGCTCGTCCACGAGCTCTCCCGCTCGTCCACGAGCTCTCCCGCTGAAGTCATCTTCCTCGGTCTCATCAACCAATCAACAGCACCGCTCACAGACGCAACCGCCATCCCGCGAATCTCGCCATGCACGAGATATCCGCCAGCCACATCCCATATTCCACGCCATCACGATCCCCCATTAACGAGCCTGTCTCACTATTAATGGGAGATCCCGCCCATCACGCGGACGTGACGTCGGGAGCGTAACGGCCGGCGTGGTTCTCGCGCCTGCCCTGCCTGCTGCCACCGCTATATAAACCTCTTATTCAGACGGTTCAAGTAAGCCATTTTTACTCCACTAAGCCGTTACTCTGCTCGAATTTTCTCTCTAACTTGACCTTCGGAGGGTCCTCGGTGGTACAACCACCCCGGGACTTCCTTGCAGGTAGCTCAGCAACAAACAACCTCAAACCCATTGAGATCCACACGCTTTAGGAGCCAGCCTCCAGATCCAATCTCAGCCGTCCATCGCCGCCGTCAGCAGATCAACGGAAGGCGACATCTTGGCGCGATCTCACCTGCGTCAGCTGGCGCCGTCTGTGAGAAATCCTTGATTCCACAAAAACAAAAGTTCATCTTCCGACCTCAATCAAATGGCGAGCGATCATCACGACGATTCAAGCATTAGCCGCCGCCTCCCCCTCAACTGAGGTGCGGACGAACCTCCTCCGACGAATGCCATCAACTCCCTTGCCGCCCGGATAGACCGACTTGCGTCCGTCGTGAAGGCGCTCATCCGCGTCCAAACAGCAGGCCAAGATCCCCAGACCTCCGGTCCCCCCCTCGTGGGACCAGGACCCCTATAGAGGGAGAGAAGCCTCCACTCGTGCAGGCCCGGCCGATTGTCGCCTCACTGATTCCAACAGGCGCAGGTCCCCTGGGCTAACATATTCAAGAACCCCGTAGGCACCGCTTCGTTTGGCTCTGAGGTCTTACGCCAGAGAGTTTCACCCCGAGTCTCGCCGCACCCCTGTCCTTCCCGAGACGGCGGCGGTCGGCTCGCCTGTTCGCAGGCATGACCGGCACCCCCTCCCTTGACGGGATCGCGCACGCGAGACTCGCCGCGACAACTCAAAGACAACCCTATCGAGGGCATAAGGAATCTCACCAAAAGGAGCCGAAGCTCGCCAAAAATCATAGTCATGACGGCGTGGGATATATCGATTACCTGCGAAACTCAGCGCCCCACGCCAGCCACGAAAGCCGACAGTCGTCCGAGGAAGAAGGCCAGGGAGACCGAGCCGATCACTTTTGACGACAGGGACTTTCACGGCATATCCCTGCCCCATAACGACCCCCTGGTGATTACGGCTCGGGTCCATCAATACGAGATGCACAGGATCCTGGTCGACTCGGGAAGCTCGGCGGACATTCTCTTCTACGACTGCTTTCTACGCATGGGAAGCTCGGCGGACATTCTCTGCAGTTCAACGTCGGGGAGGCCGGCCGTACGCGGACGGTGCTGGTGGAATTCGTCGTAGCGAGAATTCGATCACCCTACAACATCCTCCTCGGCTGTCCCACGCTGAACTCCCTCCGGACCCAGATATCGACCTACCACCTGGCGATGAAGTTCCCTCTCGACCAGGGCGGGATAGATCGGGTCTACGGAGACCAGCGAATTGCAAAGGTTTGCTTCACCGCAACATCTTCATCGGAGAGGCCGGACGACGATGTCGAGGGTGAGGGTGGTATCAAGGGTTCTCTGGACACTCGAGACGAGCAAAAAGAGATCCGAGGGACACCGGTGGAGCCTCTGGCAGGGGTCCCCCTCGTAGAAAGGGGCGACGAAAAACTCGTTCAGATCGGGTCGCTTCTGACATGAACTCAGCGAGATGACCTGGTTCATTTCCTCTTAATACATGTGAGCCTTACAAAGACTCTTTTTTCATTTCGTTCTCTTATGAGATTTCTAAAATAAGATGATATTTGCATCGAGCGTACCATGTTTATGAGATATGTCTCTCACGTGACTTTGCATTTCTCTGAAATATTGTCATATTAGGTTTACACATCAAAATATATATACACACACACACACATACTTGTATCACTATTAAAACCCATCCTTGATAAATGCCAGGACATTTCATTGTCTTAAGCAAGGTATAGGAAAACATCAATTTTGGACTTTCTTTATTCCAGATTCATCCAGCTAACCTTTGAATATATATTCTAAGAAATTAGATGATTCCTTTCTTTCTCTGTATTGCAGTTACAGTGATGATATCAAGCGGTGATGATATCAAGCGATCAACTTATACAAGGAATTTTAGAAAAGCGGCAACTTTAATGCATCGGTGCAGAATTTGAAAACCTTGTGAAGTGAAAGGCATTTGTGCAAAATATAAAATGCGGCAACATAATACATCGGTAAGAAAATTCATATAGTGAATTACATAACAAACACTAACGTGTTTTTAATCGCTTAGTATTATATTCTAACTCTTATTTGTCATATATTCAAAATAAAATTTTGGTGAAGGAGAATTATTCTCTTGGTAGTTACAAAGTTATAATTAATTTTCTTTTTCAAATTAATTAATTATGTCGTTTCACCTCGCCCTCGATGAATACTAAATCAATTATTCTTAGCATAATCATTGTAATAATCTTACTATTATGCTTCTGTAGAAAATGCAACATTCGACTTAAGCTTTGAGAGTGACCGATAGAGTAAGGGTTGTTATTGCTCTGTTTGTAAAATAACTCATTGGGCAATTGGATCGCCTCTTTCCCCTTACATTCATAGCCTTCCACTGATCAATCTATAAGAACTGAGCAATATATACAAGTTTACATTTGAAAATATTATATTAAACCCAACCGGATTGGTAAATAATACTTTGTTCTCAGAGTAAAAGGATAAGGGTAAACACCAACATGTGAGAAAACCAAAGAAATCTTTAAAAATATGTAATCACTGCCTAAAACTAATTTCTATATTCTACTGGTTTGGGCATCAGCTTAAAATGGTCCTCGTACCTCTTGATTTAATATCACCAATACCAAACTAAATAAATCAAGAAGAAGATAACTTCACAAAAAAGAAATAACTAAAAAGGTGTGCACAAAAGACCTAGTTTTTACTTAATCATCAACATTAGACTAAATATTTTCCAATTCAGAAGAGGCAGTTCATGCAGAGGTTGCCGAGATCGGTGCAGAGGTCGCCGCCGCGGATTGCAGGAAAGGGAGGGAAGATTTGGGGGTGATTGCTGGAGAGGTGGTGAGGGGATTGGAGGGCTATCTTATTTTTGAAAGGAGTACCATGGCTCAAGCTACTGAGTTAGAGGCTTTAATGTTTCGACGGCGAGTGGATGTAGCAGTCGACGCGGTGAAAGCTGATGCTCATCATCATCTCTCCTTGTGTTTTTTTCTTGTGCTTTAGAGAGAAAAATTTAAACCTTTAGAGAGAGTGGGGGGCGGCGATGACTTTTTTCTTTCATTTTTTCCCTTTTTTTTTTTGCCTGAGCGTGCTGGCGATATCGTAATTCAAAACGAGAGGGAGCTGTGGTTGTTCTTTGGTGTTTGGGGAAGAAGGGGATGGGGCCAAAGAGAAGAGGACCTTGATATTTACGATTCATCCTTATACTGTGGTGTATTTGATGGATTTAAGAAACAGAAAACGGTAACCTACAAGCAAAGCTAGAATCTAACGGTTTTTATTTAACCTATAAATTCATATCAAAAAATTTATGGAAGCATCGAAAAATAATCCATTTTTCCGACCTGCAATTTGTCTACCTAATAGTTTACCCAATAAATAAAATGGTAGGACTCACAACACCTTGGAAATGGCGTAAAATAGATGGATTTATAGTGTTTGTCTCTTTGGTAAACTTTTGGTTAGAAAAAGTATTTTTGAATTAATCATGTATTCCTAAGGAGAAATTTTATGGTGGAAACTGCGTTAGTTTTGTAACAAATTAGATGGAGCCATGAGGCAATGATTATAAGATAAATCAGATCTCTTTAATAGTTCTTTATTTTCTCTTTTTGCGATTTCCAATAGTGCCCTTTTGTTATTTCTATTGCTCCTGTCAGAAAACCTTCCCTCTGGCCGCTTCCATCACGACCTTTGCATTGATCTCTTCACGAAACTCGACAAAATCTCACCAAAGAAAACTACCTAAGCCTTCGAATATAATTTCTCCCAAAACTTTGGAAAATCTTTCCTAAAATCACGTAATCTTATGATTATTTGTTTTCTCCATCTCAATTGTTTTTAAACTGAATGATGTGAGTTGGGAACTAGAAAAATTAGTGAAATGTTCAAAATCATTAAACCATGATTAGGATTATTTCTCTAATCCTCGAATGGTCATCGCAAGATTCTTATATAGAAGATTTAAATGGTAACGGTGATGCAAGATTCATATTATAAAAAAAAACCTTTAAATGGTTATTACTATGCACTCCTTGACTATCAGTTTATTTGTTTAAGTTAATTTTGTCGAGCATTGATTGAAATGAATAATTGCACTTTTGGCGGATTCACCGAACAGGGAATTTGAATCGTTCTTGGATGTCGTTGTTGATCTAGCAGTTGTCATATGCTAACAAGTTATGTTGTTACCGTCATAAAATTTCTCTTTTCCAGCCCCTTTTACCATTAATACAATACACGGGTACGAAGTCCGAGATGAAGAAAAAATCATAGTGATTTAAAAGTTTATTATTATACGATTTGTAAATTGTAATGTCATGAATTTCATATATAAATATATGAAGGATTAACTTGCTGATATTTCGGTATTTTTCTTCACCTTTTAAATATTTTTCATACCATATAACATATGAAAATTGCAAAATTTTTACAATCTCAAAAAAAAATCTTCGGTTTTTTAATAACTTTGCATGTTATACACATGACAATTGTTAAATTTACAAAATCCCAAAATAATTTGTTTTCCTCAAATTTATAATATATTTTGCACGCTACGACATGAAAATTGTATAATTTCCAAGAAACTCAATCTTTTCTATCTTCTTCGGATTTTCAATATTTTCTTTGATAGTACATGTACTTCGCGAAATTTTAAAATATCCAAACAAAAATCAGTATTCTTCGATTTTAAAAAATTCTGCATGCTATAACATACGAGATCATGAAATTTTCCATGCTATTCTGTTTTCAATATTTTACTTGCTATATAATACATGAAAATCACGATATTTTCAAAAATTGAAAAAATTCAATATTTTGCACATTATCAAACTAAAATCACGAGTTTTAAAAAAATGCAAATTTTTTTCCGTTTTCTCCAGATTGTCAAATATTTATCATGCACATAAAAATCACAAATTTTTAAAAAATCTCAATATTATCCATTTTATTCGGTCATTTAGTATTTTGTTTGCTATATATAACATAAAGATCGCGAATTTTCAAATATCAAAATTTCCAATTTTCTTCAGTTTTTCAATATTTTGTTTCTTCATATATAAAAAACCTTAAATTTTAAATTAAAGTTCTCATTTTTTTTTTGTTTTCTTCAATTTTTTGAATTTTGTATACCAGAAAATCATGATACTTCCAAATTCTTACTATTTTCTGCTTTCTTCGGTTTTCATTATTTTGCTTACTATATAAAGCAAAAATGACAGTATTGTTCGTTATAAATTAAATAACGCAAGCCCATGGTTGTTGTAGCAATATGTTTACGGGTCGATCCACAGAGAGGTGTATTAAAACAATTTAAATGCAATTTAAAAAAGAGATAATTGAATTAAAAACTACTTAGTAAGGAATTAAAAAGTGCCAATATTAAAAGCAATTTAAAAGAAAGGTAGGTTTTTATAAAGAGAAGAATCTAGAGTTTTTGTATTGCTATCTTTCTATGGTTGGCTTAAAAAAGCACTGTTTCTTTTCTTTATTTATTTCTAATATGTTTTCTATTACTTTAAATAAAAGTATAGGTTATATTAACATAATTAACAATAGCCTATCAATTATAAAAGAACAACTATATAGCATATTAAAAACTTAGTTCTAGTTTATTAAAAATAGTGACCTAGATTGAATTTATTTTAATCAAAACCATATCTTTACCATTCCTAATTAGGTATCTAGCTGGCCAAGCCTTCATCATCTTAGTTAGTTCTTAGGTGTATCACATATCCCTAAATCCATTCAAATTGTCAATTATCCTTATTAAAATCTATTTCATATGATGAAAAGTTAAAAGAAAGGAATTAAAATAAATTCATCATCAAGCACAATTATAAGAAAAGATAAAACATCCAATCATAAACTGAAAGCAAATACAAAACCCAAGAGAAATAATTAGTTACTCATGATATAAATAAAAACTAAATCTTTACTAATGATCATAAAAGAACCTACAATTGAGTTGATCTCTTTTCTTTGAAAAACCCTAGATTTGAATGCTATGGAAGAGATGATCTACAACCTATACATTACCCCTTCTTATATATGGCTAAGAGGTTTGGAGATCAAGAAAAAGAAAATATACAAGAGAATACAATTTCTAAACAATTACAATTCCTAATTCTTGTAGATTTCCGCCAATCTTCTGATTGCCCCTATTTGGTAAAATCCGGTGTACTTAAAAGTTTCGAATAATTCTATATAGCTCAAAATGTTGAATTTGGAAAGTCAAACAAGCCCATAAAAATTATCGTCAAACGGCTCCAAGTCGGTAGCTAAAATGCCGCATTCCCTTAATAATCGCGGCGAATCCACTTGTTGGATATGTATGCCCTAAAGGCCTGTATTGTATAGGAAACTAGGGATATATATGTACATGACAATCTTGCTCAATTGTATAGCATATTATTTGAGTTGTCTTTATCTGAACATGTATATTTGTTTTTCTTACTGCTTTATATTGCTCATACACATTGATAAAGACTCGTTACAGTAGTATATTATTTTGGTTTGTCTTTATCTTAACATGTGCAAATGTGTTACTCGATATCACATATGGCTGATACATGTTGATAAAGCCTGTAGAATTTTGCTTGACTACCCGCGTTATGATGGCGATTATACTTATGGGGGCTGGGTAGTCTATAAGCATATCCTTAAATGTCCCAAGTCGCAGAAGTATTGAAACCGGGTATCGATATTCCAGAGTAGACATGTGTATACGTTTCAAGACCCCGACGAGGGGCGATGGTTGGTCCCATAGCCATTGGTGTGATCACCTAAGATTATATATAGGTGTTCGCTCGGGATGAGTACTCTGGACGGACTCGCCGAGAACGTTTAGATGGTATTATACATATCGTCAGATAGTGGTTCTCAGATGACATAAGTACATTGTTGAGATTCCTTAGCACCCTACTGGGTTTTCACAGCAATAACCATGCCAAATTTAAATTTTCAAGAGTGCTAATCAATCCTAAGCTAGGATCAAGCTAAAGTGAATATACAAACTAAACATGCAATCTACCATTACACTAAGTGAATGAGGAATACAACCTTTGTAGACCGGTCCATCACTTCTAAAGCTCCGTGTAGTAGTCCATTCGCTGCGAGTGTCGATCTCTCGAACTCTAGTATGGGTTCCCTTGGAGAAATGAACAAGCTTGCTCGAAGTCTTCGAGACCGAATATAATCTACGTCGAGGAGACTCAAACCCAAGCTATCTCTTCACTAGGTGATGAACTTTGTGAAGAGAACACCTTATACTACCTAAGCAAGTGTGTAGGATGATGAAGTAGGAAGTGGGCTCACTTTAGATTTTATTTTCTCACTCATTTTCACCATTTACCAAAAACCTAGAAAGCTTTTGGGTTGAGATGAAGAAGAAGAAGAAGAACTCAAGAATAAATCGAGTGGTGAATTAATTTAATCATTATGCAATCATGGGTGAGTTAGTGTCATATACTAATCATTGTAGAGACTAAACCATGGTTTTATCATAATGGTTGGTTTAAAATATCTTAAGTAAAACAAAATGAGCGGACTTTGGTCAATGGTCTACAAGCTTCATGAAGCTTTCAAGCCATGACAAAATCCATGTCATTTTGATTTACTTAAAACAAATAAAACCCTAAATTATAATAAGCATGGTGTAAGTCATACACACACCCAAGTTTGCATGTATTATCAAGCATGACACAAACATGTACACAAGTATATATCACATATATACTTAATACATGATCAAGTGAGAAAAAGCAATCTTAAGTTAGCTAATACTAGTCAATGTAAATTAATATATCAAATATATAACTATATATTAGATTATTAAATCAACACTTGATTTAACAATCCGGCTATATCACATATAACCAACTAATATCATGTGTATCAATTAATCGACTCAACACTTGATTCGATAACCCGGCTATATCTCATATAACCGACCGATGATACAAATCTCGAGAATAGAATACAGTATTACATACACGTATTAATCTCGGTCCCGCACATATCTCATATGTGCTCCTACTCTATTTCGCTTAAGCCAGGAAACCTCAGTGCAGGACTCTAAAGACTCGTCAATATGCCGACAATAGGTGATGATCATATCAAACACCCACAAGCCGCAAGAGGCGTGCTAAACGTAACGGCTACCCGGGTATTGAGCGATCAGAAGATCAACAAGCAAGCCTGCTCATACTCCTGCGAGTCCAATCAGTAACACTACCACATAGTCCGGTCTCTTCATCTGATATGTCGCATATCTCGCCAAGGGGTGGTAAACGTCAAACCCCAATAGCTTGATAAGTCATGTCGATGTAAGGTCCATAATGGACGAGAAACTACTGATAACACTTATCAGTAAATCTCATCTACCCTGACCAGGGATTTCAGTTATGGCCAATCGAGCATAGCGCAACATCAACCCCCAATACCGGGAGAGACGAATCCCCTCCTATTGCTCATTGCCTCCATATGACTCGGGATTGTACCCAAAAACCACCTGTTTGCACGACTCAGTAGAGCCGTGGTAAGGTGGAAATCAAAGCACAGTGGGAGACACACAAGACTCTATGACGATCTCGGGTCGACAGACTAACATGTACCAGTGTCACTAGAGAACTGCTATCTGACGTGAGGTATAATACCATCTAGGAGTTCTCGGTGAGTCCGTTCAGTGTGCCCAGTCTCCACTGAGCACCCGTATACCATCTCTGATGTCAAACACCAATGGATATGGGATCATCCATCGCCCATCACATGGGCCGAGAAGATATATGCTAGTATACTCTAGAATATCGATGCCCCGTCTCGATATTCCCACGACTAGGAACATTGAAGGATGAACTCATGGAGTACTCAGGCCCCACTAGTATGATCTGCATCATAATCCTGAAAGTCAAGTACACATTCTAAGGGCTTTATCAACATGTAACAGAGAGACAGTAAGTGTACATGTTAAGATAAAGAGCAACCAGATAGCGTACTATCATGTCGAGCAAGAAAGCCCTCCCTATATATGTCCAAGCATCCACTATAATATACATCTCATGTACAATAATGGCCTCTAGGACATACATACAACTAACAATCTCCCACTTGTACTAAGGCCAGTTGTTGCAGTATAGCATACCCAACGTCCTATAAAAGTCTCTTACAGGAAAGGCCTCAGTGAGTGGATCCGCCGTGTTAACCTCTGAGTCTACTCTCCTAATCTCGATCTCTTGGAGATTAACCATCTCGATGATCAGGTGATACTGCCTTAGAATATGTCTGGGTCACTGATGGGATCGTGGTTCCTAGGCCAAAAGTCACACCTTCATTGTCACACAATGGTAGGAAGCTAGTTCATCTCATGAACAAATATACACCTAAATTGCCTCTTTGGTAATATCTTTGATAGTGATATATCCAGCCTTTATCATCTAGTTTGCCCCGGTAACTATCTTGGAACTCTTCCAACATACCGTCCCTTTACTGAGGGTAAAGACAATGTCTATGACTGACATTCAGTCGTCCTTATCACCCTGAAAGCTATCCAGTGATTCTCCCCAGAATCGATTGATACCATCTCACTACACCTAGTGAGAATCCTAACATCCACTTTGATCTATCTCATAGATCCAAAAACCAGGATTTATGAGGTATCACCTAGATCCTACATGGAGAATCGATGTGATAAGAGGAGATTGACCGAGTGCAGTATAGGAAACTCCTTTCCTATCAAGAGTATGGCATCCACATACAATACGAGGAAGACCACCTTACTTTCTACTACCTTTTTGTATATACAAGGTTCATCTACCGTTTTGATGAAGTCAAACTCTTTGACTACCACATCAAAACAGACGTTCCATTTCCGCGATGCCTGCTTTAACACATAAAGCAACTTGTACATATTTCCGCTGCTCCCACTGTCTACGAAGCCCTCTAGCTGTGTACTTATAGATGTTCTCTTCTGAATCAGTATTTAGAAAAGCAGTCATGACACCCAACCGCCAGATATCGTAGTCATGGTATGTAGCAATGGCAAGTAGGATCTGGATGGACTTAAGCATAGGTACCGGAGAAAAGGTTTCATTAAAAACCACACCTGATTAATTGCAAGAACCTCTTATAACAAGTTTAGCTTTGAAAGTCTCAACTTTTCTATCTACACTAAGTAATCTTCTCAAGATATAGTTACTCCTGATGGGGATTTAACCCTTCAGATATAGCAACCAAAGTCCAAACTTTGTTGGTGTACATGGATTCCATCTCAGATCGCTAAGCATCTAGCCATTCTTACAGAGTCCCTACTCTTGATGGCCTGCTCGAAACTAGTTGGGTCATCATCTCATGATGCAATCCTTGCTCCCACTGTCATCAAGAAACCGAAGTATCTCTCAGGCGGATGAGAAACCCTACCAGATCGGCGGAGAGGCTAAGGTTCGTCGGGAACTATTGAATCCTCCGGTTCTACCAAATCATCAGCTGTAGTTTGTATAGCTGGAACTTCTTCCAGTTCTACTTCATGACCACAAATTTCTTTCATAAAAATCCCTTTTCTAAAATGGTGGCATGTCGAGAAATAAAACACCTTTTGTTTCTCGGTGTGGTAGAAGACATTCCCTTGCAAATGCTTGGGATATCCAACAAACTTCCACAGAACTGACCTTGCCTCGAGCTTGTCCGGATTTTGCTTTTGACATAGGCCGGACAACCCCAAATCTTAATATGCTTAAGAAATGGGCTCTTCCCATACCATATCTCATATGGAGTGGCAGGCACCTGATTTGGTTGGAACCCAATTCAATAGGTATGCAGCTTCTCAAGTGCATAACTTCCAAAAGGAAACATGTAACTCAGTAGTACTCATCATAGAGCGCACTATATCAAATAGGGTGCGATGGCTCTGCCCTGATACACCGTTGTACTGTGGTGTATACGGAGGAGTAATGCCGAGAGAGAATCTCATTCTCCTATAGAATAATCCAGGATCTCCATGCCTAAGTGTTCTCCTCCCCGATCACATCAAAGGACATAATACTTATACCCGTATTGGTTCTCTACTTCTAACTTATATTCCTTAAATTTCTCAAAAGCTTCAGACTTGTGTTTCAAAAGGAACATGTGTCCGAATCTTGAGAGATCATCAGTGAATGTAAGGAAGTACAAAGAATCAATCCTGGCATGTGTAGACAGGGGACCTACATACATCACCATGTATCAGTCCTAAGGGTTCACTAACCCTTTCTCTATCTCAAGTAAACGGAGCTACGGTCATCTTATCTTTGTGACATGACTGGCAAGTTTCAAAAGATATAAATTCAAACTGATTTATATATGCATCTAAATGTAACTTAGCTAGTCGGGTCGCATTGACATGACCTAGTCTACAATATCATAAGAAGGATTCATTCATTTCTGAACTCTTCCTCTTGTGTGTGTTCTTTACGCTAAGAACTGTGGTTTGATTTAGAACTATATGCCATTAGATAACGTGCCTGATCCGATCAACTCTTGATATAGGAAATGTTCAAAATATTATCCAACAATACAAAATTATATCCTTTCTTTAGTAAATAAAGAGACTGATATAATGTTGCATATCAGATTCAGTATCTAATAATATTCGTTCAAAATCAATGTATTTGGAAATACAAGGTGATATTTGTCAACTGATTTGGCTGCAACAATTGCACCATTCTCTATACTTAGAGACATATCACCCACTCTCAGTTCTCTACCTTTCTGTAGCCCATGTAATAGATTACATATGTGGGATCCTGATCCGGTATCTAATACCCGGGACGTAGAGGATACTGAGAAACAGTTCTCTGTAACGAATACACCCAAAGAAGATGCATCAACATGCACTTTCTTCGTTTGGGCGGCATGGGAATCCTGGTATTCCCCTATTTCCTGCTCGGTCTTATAACAATTATAAGTTGGAGCGGGATCAACGTTCCCCAGCTCAGTATAATAAGCGGGTTCGGTCAATACATCTATATTATTATCTTGATTAAGGCGTGACATGGTCGCTACCTGGAGAGAGAGAGATGAAAACACTCTGCGTGTGCCCTTGCCAGATTAGATTGGTTATATATTTTATCTAATTAGGATGGCTCTCACTGTTTTTATCAAATCTTCTTTCAAATCTTAAAAGGAAAGACTAGCTGGGATTAATTACACCCTACAAGTTCGACAATTTTTCTGCCAGGTCAGTGCCGGTACTTTGAGGGAGGTTCCCCGTGCTTTCGCACGGACCTAATTAAAATAAACCTTGTTTTTCCAGGGGCGTAACCCCATTGACACCTTTCTAGACACCTACTTGATCGGCTAATTGTAAAGTGTAAAACTCTCTCAGGAGTAACAATTACTCACAGTGGGTATCAGGATCCAACTATCACATAGAAGGTATGCAATGTCATTGCAAATTTCAACACTTGAAACTCCCGATAATGGTTTTTACCCCTAGCACTTATGACCTTGACTATAATTAACATATCATAAGCACTAGTCAAGTTCTACCCGTCATTTCTTGCTTAATTAGACCCACCCATATGACCCTTGACTATAATCAATATAATCACATGACTGTCCAAATTAATCGCATCATATGCTGTGTAGGAAGACATCACTTAGCTACCGTACACTATGCCTTGACTATAATCAACATACGCAGCACGAATACTAAGTACTCTACTTCCTAAAATGACGGAGTGTTGCAGATTGTTTTTAAGAAAACCTTTAACACTTTGAACTTGATCTCTTTGCAGAATCAAATGATTTAAAATGGAGTGTTTTTGAGGGTTTTGCTAGTTTCGCTAAAGAGGTCACTCCCGGTGAAGGGATCTCGGCTCTTTCCTCATCGAATGAGATGCAGGATATTCACAATACCACTATGCAAAGCAAGAACTACAAAAGCAATCAAAAGATAAAACCGAGGGTTGTAGCATCTGCTAGTTATTGCTAAAGAGGTCACTCCCGGTGAAGGGATCTCGGCTCTTTCCTCATCGAATAAGGTGCAGGATGTTCTACAAGGAATATCGCTATGCAAAGCAACAACTAAAGCTAGCTAATTTTTGAAAATTTGATTCCACAACATCTTTAGGTTTATTTTCTTTCATTAATCTCATTAATGAATGTCCCATCATTTAAGTTACCTAAACATCACAGATAAATACAACGTACACTTATGCCATCCGCATTCGCCACGAAGTCCCGTCGTGCATCGTCAGGTTAGGTAACTAACGGCAGAGCGGGGCAGGGCTAGTGCTGGTGAAAAACATAAGCAACGTATATAATATATCATATATATATTATAATGTATCCATCTTAGAATATAAAGTGATCACATCACAGAATATTAACAGCAGAAGACAACATATGAAATATTGGATCTACTAGGATTTCCGTGTTTTAATTTAAGCCTGTATAAAACACGGATTCCACGGTCATGATGAATAACCAACCCCACATCCCAAGACCCCTACGAGAGCGGCAAGAAACCCTACCAATTCTAGAGTTAGGAGATCCGGACTCGACTCCTCGAGATGGCCTCCCACTGGACTCTAGAACCCGGTTACTTGTGCTCCCCTCCTTGGGTCTATCCTAATGCGGAAAAGTAAATAATATATATCAACGGTGACACCTTCCTCAACCCGGAAGTTCCCCAATAAAAGAATATTACATACAAGTTTTTACATGAATGAAAATGAAAAACTCTCATCTCACATAAAACCCCCCGGCTATTCAAACACGACGATCCAATATAACATATCATAGCAACACATAACATCATATTCATCAACGTAAGTAAATATGTGTATCTCAATTGTCGTTGACATATAGCAACGAAACCGGCGATACATCACATATTACACTTACGGTCGCAGAAAAAAAAAGGGAAAAGCTACAACAATTGAAATCCGCACTGCCCTTAGACATCATAAACCCGGAATATCACATGTTCTGGATTTCATACCTAACAATGCAAATTTTACATTTTGGTCTCGACCATGAAAACACTTTTCAAAGAAAGTCGGGTAATTCAACAAGATTCCCGATTCCGTCCGAAGCCGAAATGTTAAACTTGCATGCAACTGGATAGATTCCAATTATTATATCCTATCACATGATATCCGGACGACGTTAAACTTTTCGATCGATTCATCAAATTCCCACAATTTCCCGACAGCTCAATACTTGAGCACAGTTTTAATAATACCCGGAACATGTCACAGTACCTATGGACCAACCGTAGAAGGGCAAATCCAAGCCTCATTAATGGAACCACCGAACTGTTACAAACCCTAAGGTTCAAAGTGGTTCCATGGTCATTACGAATTAGGGTTTCATTCTTCTAGAGGGTCCACAGAATTACTTGTATATTTTTTCGAATACGTTAAACTTGGAAAAATGGGGTTTTTGACATTTGATCGAACTTTTTAACTTCGCCTAGATAACTTGTGAAAACCCAAATACAATGTTAAACTATGAATACGAAACACTCTGAATTGCTTATAGTGAAAGATTACATCACATGAAAAATTAGCAAAAACAAACAACACCTGAAACACCACAATACAGAGATGGGAACATGAAAAAAATTTGAACACAAAATTCCTATTTTGGGCCGGCAACAACCCCTATCTGCTCGGCCAAAATTCGAGTAGATGGTCCCAAATTTCTGCCATGTTCTTATAATCTCTCATATATCACTCTGCACTTGTTTTAATTTTTTTTGAGGTCATTAAAAAATCGACAGAAACAAGTATTCGGTGTTTTAAGTTTCGAAGCAGTTTCGATTTCGTAATCTAGCAAATATCGTCTAATACTCTAGCCCGGCTCTGATACCACCGTTGGGATTCCTTAGCACCCTACTGGGTTTTCACAGCAACAACCATGCCAAATTTAAATTTTCAAGAGTGCTAATCAATCCTAAGCTAGGATCAAGCTAAAGTGAATAGATATACTAAACATGTAATCTACCATTACACTAAGTGAATGAGGAATACAACCTTTGTAGACCGGTCTTTCACTTCTAAAGCTCCGTGTAGTAGTCCCTTTGCTGCGAGTGTCGATCTCCCGAACTCTAGTATGGGTTCCCTTGGAGAAATGAACAAGCTTGTTCGAAGTCTTCGAGGCCGAAGATGATCTACGTCGAGGAGACTCAAACCCAAGCTACCTCTTCACTAGGTGATGAACTTTATGAAGAGAACACCCTATACTACTCAAGCAAGTGTGTAGGATGATGAAGTAGGAAGTGGTCTCACTTTAGATTTTATTTTCTCACTCATTTTCACCATTTACTAAAAACCCAGAAAGCTTTTGGGTTGAGATGAAGAAGAAGAAGAACTCAAGAATAAATCAAGCGGTGAATTAATTTAATCATTATGCAACCATGGGTGAGTTAGTGTCATATACTAACCATTGTAGAGACTAAACCATGGTTTTATCATAATGGCTAGGTTTAAAATATCTTAAGTAAAACAAAATGAGTGGACTTTGGTCAATGGTTTACAAGCTTCATGAAGCTTTCAAGCCATGACAAAATCCATGTCATTTTGATTTACTTAAAACAAATAAAACCCTAAATTATAATAAGCATGGTGTAAGTCATACACACACCCAAGTTTGTATGTATCATCAAGCATGACACAAACATGTACACAAGTATATATCACATATATACTTAATACATGATCAAGTGAGAAAAAGCAATCTTAAGTTAGCTAATACTAGTCAATGTAAATTAATATATCAAATATATTATTATACATTAGATTATTAAATCAACACTTGATTTAACAATCCGGCTATATCACATATAACCGACTAATATCATGCGTATCAATTTATCGACTCAACACTTGATTCGATAACCCGGCTATATCTCATATAACCGACCGATGATACAAATCGCGAGAATAGAATACGGTATCACATACACGTATTAATCTCGGTCCCGCACATATCTCATATGTGCTCCTACTCCGTTTCGTCTGAGCCAGGAAATCTCTGTGTAGGATTCTAAAGACTCGTCAATACGCCGGCAGTAGGTGATGATCATATCAAACACCCACAAGCCGTAAGAGGCGTGCTAAACGTAACAGCCACCCGGGTATTGAGCGATCAGAAGTTCAACAAGCAAGCATGCTCATACTCCTGCGAATCCAATCAGTAACACTACCACACAGTCCAGTCACTTCGTCAGATGTGTTGCATATCTCGCCAAGGGGTGGTAAACGTCAGACCCCAATAGCTTGATAAGTCATGTCGATGTAAGGTCCATAACGGGTAAGAAACTACTGATAACACTTATCAATAAATCTCATCTACCCTAACCAGGGATTTCAGTTATGGCCAATCGAGCATAGCGCAACATCAACCCCCAATACCGGGAGAGACGAATCCCCTCCTATCGCTCATTGCCTCCATATGACTTGAGACTGTACCCAAAAACCACCTGTTTGCACGACTTAGTAGAGCCGTGGTAAGGTGGAAATCAAAGCACAGTGGGAGACACACAAGACTCTATGACGATCTCGGGTCGACAGACTAACCTGTACCAGTGTCACCAGAGAACTGCTATCTGACGTGAGGTATAATACCATCTAGGAGTTCTCGGCGAGTCTGTTCAGTGTACCCAGTCTCCACTGAGCACCCGTATACCATCTCTGATGTCAAACACCAATGGATATGGGATCATCCATCGCCCATCACATGGGCCGAGAAGATATACGCTAGTCTACTCTGGAATATCGATACCCCGTCTCGATATTCCTACGACTAGGAATATTGAAGGATGAACTCATGGACTACTCAGGCCCCACTAGTATGATCTGCATCATAATCCTAGAAGTCAAGTACATCCTAAGGGCTTTATCAACATGTAACAGAGAGACAGTAAGTATACATGTTAAGATAAAGAGCAACCAGATAGCGTACTATCATGTCGAGCAAAAAAGTCCTCCCTATATATGTCCAAGCATCTACTATAATATACATCTCATGTACAATAATGGCCTCTAGGGCATACATACAACTAACATACATGTTAGTCTTTAAACCTGAAATTGTCATTTATCTCATGTGAGTTCCCATTGTGCTTATATCACTACCCTACGACGGCTTTACTAAGTCGTGTAAACAGGTTTTGGTTGGGTACAGTCCCGAGACACATGGGGGCAGTGAGCGATTGTCAGGGATTTATCTCTCCCAGTATTTGGAATCGATATCGCACTGTGTCCGGTTAGCCAGAATCATAAGACCTTGGCTAAGGCAGTTGAGATTTACTAATTATTAGATTAGTAGTTTCTCGGATCAGTCCTGAGCCACATCGACACGACTTATCGATTCAGTAGGGGTCTGACGTTTACCACCCCCTTAGACCCGGTATGCGATACTCTTAGACGAAGAGACCGGACTGTACGGAGATTATCATGGATAGGCTCAGTAAGGATTTTGGATGAGCTTGCTCGTCGGCCTTCTTTTCGGCAGGTATCTGGGTAGCCGTTATGTACAACTAGTGCCGCTGACGTGCTTATAGTTAAACCCACTATCAGTGTACTGTTGAGTCTTTAGAGTCCCACACAGAGGGTTTCTCTGGTTCAGACGAAACAATATAGAGGCCGTATGTTTATACGTGCAGGGTTCCGATCAAATATGTGTACTAGTTGCACGAAATTTTAATCGGATGGTTTGTAATACTAGAGGGCATAGGATTAAACCAGTTTGTTAAATCTGTAAGTCCACGTTACCCACCCCGGTGCTTACGGGGAGGCGGAAAGAGTAAAAAAACGGATTTTTAACACAAGGCAACATGGACTAAAACTAGAGGATCTTTGCTAAACAAAAACTAACAAACTAACTACAAGTTCTAGCTACTAGGTTAGATGATTATACCTAGATCTTAAACTCCTTCTCTTCTTGTTGTGGTCCCCCTTCTTGCTTGCTCCTTGGAGTGGTGTAGACGGCTCCTCCTCTTCGTCTTCTCTTTGCCGAAGAAAGATCCACCCGAAGGCCTCTACCTTGAGCTCCTACCTCAACCAAAAGGTAACTAGAGTGCATGGCTTGCTAAACTAAGAACCCTAGAATGAGTAGAGAGATGTCTTGATGGCTTTATCTCACAAATCTCATGTTTTTCAACACATGAAAGAAGAGAGCTTTGAGAGAGGAAGAGGGAGAGCTTTGCATGAGAGAGAAAGAGCAAGAGAGAAATGAGCAAGCAAAAACACAACCATGCTCTCATATGAGAATAATAATAATAATAATAATAATTAAAGAAAATTGTGATGGTTAGTTGAAATGACCATTATCATTTCACATTTAATGCAATTTGCAAGAATCAAGAAGTATCTTGCAAAAGAAATGATCATGGTCAAAAGGTCAACAAAAGTCAAATGGTCAACCCAACCTCAACCATGGCACAATTATCCTTAATTAATATTATTAATCATATTTCTCATTCTCATTAGGATTTAGAAAAAGTCAATGGTCAACAACCCTAATGAGGTTCCTCTGCCTCTGTCAACTGTGTATACACACCCGCATCCGTGTTACGAGGAACACGAATACAATAAGACAAAACCAATCCCAAAACAAATACTAGGATCTGGCTTAAACCAAAGCCCGCTAGTAATAACTGCCCAGACACCAAACGTGCACAAGTGCGCGGATGTGAACGAACCCCATCGCAAAACCATACGACCTCTACTCTGTTTTGCCCAAAGGCGAACAACCCTTTGTGTGGGACTCTAAAGACTCGACACTACGATGGCAGTGGGTTTAACCACAGGCCGCAAGCGGTACTAGCTGTACGTAACGGTCCCCAGGTAGATGCCGATAAGAAGACCGATGAGGTGAACCTATCCGAACTTCTACTGAGCCTGAATGTGACAATCTCCGTACAGTCCGGTCTGTTCGTCTGAGAGTATCGCATGTCAGGCCTAGGGGAGTTAAACGTCAGACCCCTAATAGCGGTACAAGTCGTGCCAGAGTGTAGCCCAGAACACCCTGAGAAACTACTGGAAACACTACCAGCAAATCTCGCTTGCCCTGGCCAGGGACTTTGTGTAATGGCTCTCCTAGACACAGCGCGATATCAACCCCCAATACCGGAAGAGACGAATCCTATCTAACCGCTACTGCCTCCAAGTGCTTCGGGACTGCATCCAACTACTACCTGTTTGCACGACTCCTTTGAGCCATGGTAGGGTAGTAATCAAAGTACAGTGGGAACACACTCGAGGCGAAATAGCAGTGTCAAGTCGACGGACTAAGCTGTACTCCTGTCACCTGGGAACTGTTATCTAACGATAGGTATAGTACCAACCAACAGTTCCTAGCGAGTCCTGTCCAGTGTACTCGTAACCTAACGAGCACCCGCATACTATCTCCGGTAGGACGTACTAATGGCTGTGGGACAGACCATCTTCCCTGCTGGGATGAGAAGCGCATACGCTAGTTTACTCCAGAGTATCGATGCCCCGTCTCGATAATCCTACGACCAGGGACCTGTATAAGGATGTGCTTGTAGATTACCCAGCCCCTACTAGTGTGACTGCCATCACAACGTTGGTAATCAAGCAAAGATCCTAAGGGCTCCACTAATATGTATAAGCAATATGCTAAAAGAAACACATGCACATATTAAAGTAGAAACAAACCAAGTAGCATACTACCATTTTGAGCAAGATTGTTTATACAACTGTGAATATCCCAAGCTTCCATTAAGTAATATACAAACTAGTATGATACAGTAATGTCCTCTACGGTATATACACTAACAATCTCCTACTTGCACTAGGGCCATGTACTGGCGTATCGAAGACCTATCATCTCGATCAGCCGCTCGAACTGAGTCTGGGGTATGGCCTTCGTGAATGGATCTGCAGTGTTATCTTCTGTAGCAATCCTCCGAAACTCGATCTCCCGGTGATCCACGATCTCCCTGATCAGGTGATACCGCCCAAGATGTGTCTGGACTTCTGATGGGACCTGGGTTCCTTTGCTAAAGCTATAGCCCCGTTGTTGTCACAATATAGAGGTATTGGATCAACAATGGACGGAACCACCTGAAGTTCTGTCAAGAACTTCTTCATCCAGACGGCTTCTTTTGCGGCATCAGATGCTGCGATATATTCCGCTTCCATCGTCGAGTCAGCAACGGTTTCCTGTTTGGAACTTTTCCAACACACCGCCCCTCCATTGAAGGTAAAGACATAACCCGACATGGATTTGGAGTCATCCTTGTCACTCTAGAAGCTGGAGTCAGCAAAGGCCTCGATCTGGAGGTCTTTTCCGCCGTAAACCAAAAACATATCCTTAGTCCTTCTCAGGTACTTCAGAATGTTCTTTACCGCTAGCCAGTACTTATCCCCAGGGTTTGACTGATACCGGCTTACTACACTCAGTGCATAAGCTACATCTGGTCTGGTACACAACATCGCATACATTATAGAGCCTACCGCAGAGGCGTAGCGTATAATAGACATGCGATCCCTTTCTAAATCAGTCTTGGGAGACATCTCTTTGGAGAGGGTGATCCCGTGACAAGCCGGTAAATTACCGCACTTGGAATCTTCCATACTGAATCTTTTCAGTATAGTGTCGATGTACCTGGACTGTGAAAGTCCTAATATCCTCTTGGACCTATCACGATAGATCCGGATCCCCAGAATGTAAGAGGCATCACCCAGGTCTTTCATGGAGAACCTGTGTGACAAGAACCCTTTGACAGATTGTAGCATAGGAATGTCATTTCCTATCAAGAGAATGTCATCCACGTATAAAATGAGGAATATGACAGTTCGTGCTACAATTTTACTATAAATACATAGTTCATCTGGATTTTTGATAAAGCCAAATTCTTTGACTGCCTCATCAAAACAGATGTTCCAACTCTGCGATGCCTGCTTCAGTCCATAAATGGACTTAAGCAACTTGCACACCTTCCCGCTGCTCCCACTCTGAATGAAACCCTCTGGCTGGTCCATATAGACACACTCTTCTAAATTTCCATTTAGAAAAGCGATTTTTACGTCCATTTGCCAAATCTCATAATCGTGGAAGGCAGCAATGGCAAGAAGGATCCGAATGGATTTGAGCATAGCCACTGGAGAAAAGGTTTCGTCATAGTCCAAACCGGGTCTTTGACGAAAACCATTTGCAACAAGTCTAGCCTTATAAGTTTCAACCTGTCCATCTACACCAATCTTCCTTTTGAAGATCCATTTGCAGCCTACGGGTTTTACCCCTTCTGGTGCAACGTCCAACGTCCATACTTTGTTGGTGTACATGGACACTATCTCGGCCCGCATTGCATCCAGCCATTTTACCGAGTCAGTGCTCTGAATGGCCTACTGGAGGCTAGTCGGTTCATCATTATCAATGATGCAATCCTCTCTATCCCCGTCTATGAGAAAACCGTAGTATCTCTCGGGCAGATTAGACTGCCTACTACTCCTGCGGAGTGGCGCAGGAATGTCCTGTCCTTTCGAACCTTCTGGTTCTACTAAGCTTTCAGTAATAGCTTGTGGTTCTGGAATTTCTTCCAGTTCTATTGAGCCCCTACTTATCTGATTTTCTAAAAATTTAGTTTCCAAGAAGCAGGCATGACGAGAAACAAATACCTTTTGTTCCTCTGCGTAATAGAAGAAATATCCCTTGGAGTTCTTTGGATATGCCACAAACTTGCACTGTACTGAGCGTGCCTCGAGTTTGTCTGCATGCTGCTTTTTTACAAAAGCTGGACATCCCCATGTCTTAATGTGTTTAAGATAAGGTTTCTTCCCACTCCATATCTGATATGGTGTAGTAGGCACTGACTTAGTTGGAACTGGGTTCAAAAGATATGCAGCTGATTCTAGTGCATATCCCCAGAAAGATCACGGTAACTCAGCGTTACTCATCATGGAACGTACCATATCCAATAGGGTTCGGTTCCGTCTCTCCGATACACCGTTATGTTGTGGAGTGTATGGAGGAGTAAGCTGAGAGAGAATTCCATTCTCTTTTAAGTAATCCAGGAACTCGGCACTCAAGTATTCACCACCTCGATCAGATCTCAGTGTCTTGATACTTTTGCCTATTTGTTTTTCTACTTCATTCTTGTATTCTTGGAATTTTTCAAAGGCTTCAGATTTATGCTTCATTAAGAAGACATGTCCATACCTTGAAAAATCATCCGTAAAAGTAATGAAGTAAGAATAACCACTTTGCGCATGTGTAGACATTGGACCACACGCATCGCTGTGTACAAGTCCCAAGAGCTCGCTCGCTCTTACTCCGTGTCCAGTGAACGGATTCTTTGTCATCTTACCTTTGAGACATGATTGACAAGTTGCATATGATTGATATTCGAACGGGTCCAAATATCCTTTTTTATGTAACTTAGTTAACCTTGTCTCATTGATGTGACCCAGTCTACAATGCCATAAGAAAGCATGATTTATTTCTGGAGACTTTCTTTTGTGTGTATTCTGGATATTGAAAATCCGTGGTTGGTTCAATACGTATATACCGTTGCTTAATGTACCCGACCCAATCAAAATATGATTAAGGTGAATGTTTACAACATTGCTTACAAATGCAAAATCATAACCTTCTTTAGACATTAAGGATACAGATATGATATTACAAGTCGCATTGGGTATAAAATAACAGTCGCGTAAAACCAAAACATGTCCATCTGTCAATCCCAAGTGATAGTCCCCCACGGACTCAGCATCCATGCCTACTCCGTTTGCAACTCTGAGGGTCATATCACCTGCCTTCAAAACTCTACGCCTTCTCAGTGCCTGCAAAAAATTACAAATATGAGATCCCAATCCGGTATCCAATACCCAGGAAGTAAAGTTGACTGATAGACAGTTTTCAATAACATACACACCTGAAGCCGAAGCCACAACTTGCTTCGGGTCCTGGTTCTTGGCCTTCTAAGCCCTGCAATCTTTCTTCCAGTGTCCTTTCTTGTGACAATAAAAGCACTCTTCCTTTCTCACAAGCTGTCCCGCTACCTTTGCTACCTTTGCCTTTCCCTTGGCTTCCACTTTACTAACACCGCCCCTTGGTTTGGTGGGGGCCTTCTTCTTCTTTCCTTTGGCTTTCGCTTTGGACCTAGAAGAGGAAGCTCCTCCAACAGACAAAGCGGGTGTTTCCCTAACTTTCTGTAGGGTGCCCTCTGCACTCCTCAACAGGTTGAGGAGTTTCGGAAGTTCAACTTTTTTCCTTGCAAGTTGAAGTTCAGGATAAACTGGGCGTAAGTGGAAGGAAGAGACTGGAGAATCAAGTCAGTGTAGAGCTCGTTCTCTAACGTAGTCCCGAGGTCCGCGAGCTCCTCAATGTAGCCAATCATCTTAAGCACGTGTTCCGCTACAGATGATCCGACGGCCAACCTCGCTGAAAACAACTTTTTTGAGGTTTCGTATCTGGCGATACAAGATTGCTCTCCATAAAGATCCTTAGTATGGAGAAATATGGATTCATGGTCCATATTCTCGTGCCTCCTCTGATGTTCATTGTCCATAGAGGCAAGCACGAGGCACTTGGCCTTCGCGCAGTTAATTTCCCAGGTCTTATGGATTTCCTTATCCGCGACACTGGGTTTTAGACCTGGGACAGCGGGGGCTTTAGTGGTAAGGAGATACCCCAACTTGTCATAAGTGATTGCCATTTTGATATTCCTGAGCCAATCTTTGTAGTTTGGCCCTGTCAGTATATTCTTATCTAGTAGTAACTTAAGGCCGGTCATGATGTTTGGTTGCTGCAATTAGGAGAGAGAGAAGAAACACTTTAGCATGATGCTCTTGCAAGTTTAGAGTGGTTTTTAGTTTGTCTAAACAGGATGGCTCCCACTGTTTCTCGAATCCTTCCTCAAACCATAAAAGAAAAATTAGTCGGGATCAATCTCACCGTACAATACTTGCTTAACCGTTCAGCCAGGCCAGTGTCGGTACTTCGAGGGAGGTTTTACGACGCTTTCGCGAAGTTCCTTAATTAAATAATCTCTTTTCCCTGTGGGCGTAGCCCTACTAACACCTTTCTAGACACCTACTTGGTTTATAGCATTGATCGTTAAGTGAGAAAGTTTCCCGAGGAGTAGCATATACTCACAGTAGGATCGGGATCCAAATATCATCATGTGATAAACCTGAAGGAATCCTTACAAAATCATCACACTCTAAATGGTATGCAGCACTAGCAAGTTTCAGTTTCTTTTGAAACTCCCGATGTGGATTTTTGCCCTATGCTCTTATGACCTTGACTTTGGCCAACAAATCATAAGTCACATGTCAAGTTCTACCCGTCATTATCCAGGTTAATTTGAACCCACCCTTACCTACTCTTGACTTTGGCCAACAAGGCAGTACGACTGTCCCAAACCAACGCATCTATCTATGCTACATATGAATATCCAATAGCTACCAATCACTATGCCTTGACTTTGGCCAACAAACATAGCTTGAATACTATTGAGTATCCATACGAAATGACAGAGGGTTACGAATGGTTTTGGCGAAACCGTGATCGTAGTGAACTTGATATAATCGAAGGAACCTGATAGCTTTTAAAAGGAGTGGTTTAAGCTCCGCGTTTTTAAAAGTTTTCTGTTTTGGAAAAAATCGAGTGGTTTTGAAATTGTTCCAACGATTTAACTTTGGTTTGTTTTCTTTGCATTAATTTAATGCGTCCCATCAATTAATCCTACCATTGCAGAAAACAACGAAAATATGACGTACGCTTATGCCATCCGCATTCGCTACTGGGCCCCGTCATCACCCGCTAGGTTACTTAACTAATGACAGAGCGGGGGCTGGACTAGCGCGGATGCAAAACATAAGCAATGCCTACTAGATATCATATATAGATATATACATTCGTCAGATGAAATGATAGCCATTCCAGATCACAGATGAACACATTGGATATGCTAGGAATCCGCGTTTCGTTCGAGCCTGCAACGAAAGACGGATTACACGGTCGCGATGAATAACCAAACCCCACCCTAAACCCCTACGGGTGCGGCAAACTACCCGCCAAGTATCCGAAATGAAGCAACCTCCCTCAACAACGTGAGTAGGCCACTCGACACTTCAAAGTACCCGGTAGTTTGTGCACCCCACCTTGGGTCTATCTTAGGAGCAAAAACAATAAAAGAAATAATATACAATGGCGGTTACAATCTCAACCTGGATGTGCGACCATAAAATAATATTACATCAATTTACAATTTACATCAAATGAAAGATAAATAAACTCTAATCTCACAATCCCCGGCTATTCATTCGCGACAATCCAACAAGTTCATATACACAATCTAACATTACAGATCACAGATATATACAGCCCCCACTAATCGACGTATAGCGATTAGTCGACGTTCAACACATATATCACATTACAGATATAACCAATTTAGCTAAAGTTTATTGAATTTCGATCAATATTCCAATTTGAAACTACCCCAAATACAATACTGTTCTCTGAAGAATCTAGGCAGAAACAAATCATCTTAAAAATCACAAAACATCATTCTGAACACACTGCAGGAAAAATGAGTCGCGAGCGAGTCGACTCGGCCACGGATCCGCGACGAAACGCTTGGTTTCGCCGCGCTTCCAGGACGGTCTGATCAAGTCAGGGGCTCGTTTTTCTTGGTTGTTCCTAAAAAACCCTGCACGTATTTTTCAGGTGTGTGGAAATATTTTTAGATCTGTTTTTAAAAACGGCAGAAAGTACAAGATTTTGATGTATTTTGCGATTTTTTTTCGGATCGAAGTTCTAAACACTTTGCTAACATGTTAGTTGTTATTTAGTTAGGCTCTGATACCACTGTAAGTCCACGTTACCCACCCCGGTGCTTACGGGGAGGCGGAAAGAGTAAAAAACGGATTTTTAACACAAGGTAACATGGAATAAAACTAGAGGATCTTTGCTACACAAAAACTAACAAACTAACTATAAGTTCTAGCTAGTAGGTTAGATGGTTATACCTAGATCTTGAACTCCTTCTCTTCTTGTTGTGGTTCTCCTTCTTGCTTGCTCCTTGGAGTGGTGTAGACAGCTCCTCCTCTTCGTTTTCTCTTTGCCGAAGAAAGATCCACCCGAAGGCCTCTACCTTGAGCTCCTACCTCAACCAAGAGATAACTAGAGTGCTTGGCTTGCTAAACTAAGAACCCTAGAAAAAGTAGAGAGATGTCTTGATGGCTTTATCTCAC
The DNA here is from genome assembly GCA_030015575.1 of Agapanthus africanus. Taxonomy (NCBI): domain Eukaryota; kingdom Viridiplantae; phylum Streptophyta; class Magnoliopsida; order Asparagales; family Amaryllidaceae; genus Agapanthus; species Agapanthus africanus. The sequence goes on along the minus strand of CM057339.1, from coordinate 175,494,840 downwards.
AAAGCTCATGTTTTTCAACACATGAAAGAAGAGAGCTTTGAAAGAGGAAGAGGGAGAGCTTTACATGAGAGAGAAAGAGTAAGAGAGAAATGAGCAAGCAAAAACACAACCATGCTCTCATATGAGAATAATAATAATAATAATAATAATAATAATTAAAGAAAATTATGATGGTTAGTTGAAATGACTATTATCATCTCACATTTAATGCAATTTGCAAGAATCAAGAAGCATCTTGCAAAAGAAATGATCATGGTCAAAAGGTCAACAAAAGTCAAATGGTCAACCCAACCTCAACCATGGCACAATTATTCTTAATTAATATTATTAATCATATTTCTCATTCTCATTAGGGGTTAGAAAAAGTCAACGGTCAACAACCCTAATGAGGTTCCTCCGCCTCTGTCAACTGTGTATACACACCCGCATCCGTGTTCCGAGGAACACGAATACAATGAGACAAAACCAATCCTAAAACAAATACTAGGATCTGGCTTAAACCAAAGCCCGCTAGTAATAACTGCCCGGACACCAAACGTGCACAAGTGCGTGGATGTGAACGAACCCCGTCGCAAAACCATTCGACCTCTACTCTGTTTTTCCCAAAGGCGAACAACTCTCTGTGTGGGACTCTAAAGACTCGACACTACGCTGGCAGTGGGTTTAACCACAGGCCGCAAGTGGTACTTGCTGTACGTAACGGTCCCCAGGTAGATGCCGATAAGAAGACCGATGAGGTGAACCCATCCGAACTCCTACTGAGCCTGAATGTGACAATCTCCGTACAGTCCGGTCTGTTCTTCTGAGAGTATCGCATGTCGGGCCTAGGGGAGGTAAACGTCAGACCCCTAATAGCGGTACATGTCATGCCGGAGTGTAGCCCAGAACACCCTGAGAAACTACTGGAAACACTACCAGCAAATCTCGCTTGCCCTGGTCAGGGACTTTGTGTAATGGCTCTCCTAGACACAGCGCGATATCAACCCCCAATACCGGGAGAGACGAATTATATCTAACCGCTACTGCCTCCAAGTGTTTCGGGACTGCACCCAACTACTACCTGTTTGCACGACTCTTTTAAGCCGTGGTAGGGTAGTAATCAAAGTACAGTAGGAACACACTCGAGGCGAAATAGCAGTGTCAAGTCGACGGACTAAGTTGTACTCCTGGCACCTGGGAACTGTTATCTGACGATAGGTATAGTACCAACCAACAGTTCCTAGCGAGTCCTATCCAGTGTACTCGGAACCTAACGAGCACCCGCATACTATCTCCAGTACGACGTACTAATGGCTGTGGGACAGACCATCTCCCCTGCTGGGATGAGAAGCGCATACGCTAGTCTACTCCGGAGTATCGATGCCCCGTCTCGATAATCCTATGACTAGGGACCTGTATAAGGATGTGCTTGTAGATTACCCAGCCCCCACTAGTGTGACTGCCATCACAACGCTGGTAATCAAGCAAAGATCATAAGGGCTCTACTAATATGTATAAGCGATATGCTAAAAGAAACACATGCACATATTAAAGTAGAAACAAACCAAGTAGCATACTACCATTTTGAGCAAGATTGTCTATACAACTGTGAATATCCCAAGCTTCCATTAAGTAATATACAAAATAGTATGATACAGTAATGGCCTCTAGGGCATATACACTAACAAAATCAAGTATTGATTTAATTCTAGCATCATGTTATTGGATTTATCTATCTCTTTGTATTCGTATTTTTAGTACGAATATGGGTATATATATATGATTAGGTATTCTTGTATTTATACAAGAATGTTTGTAGAAGATAACACCTCATTATGTATTTTTCTATTTATTAGAAATAGAAAATGAAGTAGAGGGGTGAAGTGGCTTCAAGCATGGTGTTAGGAATGGCTACTAACTTTGTTTATTTATATGTGAAAACTATTCAACCATGGCTTGAATTTTTATTTGGAAAAAATGATATGATATATATTAGACTGATAAGAGAAAATATAACTGTATAATGTATGTTTGTTATACTAACGTGGTTGTTTGTAGTTTGGTACAAAATATGCCAGTGTATACGAGAGGAGTCCAACTATTCTGTGGACTAAGGTATATGGAGCACAAGGAACTGTTAAGCCACAGAACAACAGCAACGGATATTCAGGTTAGGTGTATTAAAGTGACCATCATCGTGCCATTTTTAACACATTCCGTACCAATCTACCCCATTAAAAACCCCGTAATGTTTATTGTATTGTTTTATAGATTTATGACTTGCCGAAACCATGATATCAATTGCTTATGTAAACAGATAAGGATGTAAATGGATAGTCATGTAATCAAGTCAATGTATATCCATGGTTCAGTCAGTTCAAGTCATGTTGATATAGATGGTATTCTGGTATTCATGTTCAAGTTCCAGTATATATGAATTCATATTGTATTGGAGTTATATTTGGATTGTATTCATTTGTGGATTGTTTTCAGATTAGACTGAGACTCCGTCCGAGTCAGACACTTAAACAGAATTTGATTCCTGAATTAGGTTTTGAAGTTGTCGGTAACTGCTGCATATGGACGGCAGAATTTGTGACTTTTTCCAACCTAATTACCATTGATAAGCCCGTTTTAGTTTTATACCTTAAATAGGCAAGCACCCACTTTCTTCGGCTCCCTGAGGCTCAAGAGAATTGGTCCCGCTTAAACCTATATTTACTACGGTCCTTATTGTAAATTAATAAACTTGAGAGGGTTTTATGAAAAATAGTTTTGATATAATTTCAAAATAAATCTGAAGTATTTATTAGTCGTATTTAGGGTTTTCATGGATGTAATTTTTAAAAGTGAAGTATTCTAATGGTTATAAAACTAGATTGAATAGTATATGGTATTTTAGTGTAAATTGAAAATGTATGGATTTATGATGGTATATTCATGAAATTTGTGATTCCTTTGTTTAGAAAACATGGAATTTATTATATATATTTAAAATAGATATTTTGATAATATATATATATATATAATTATTAAAAATAGAATTTATTTATTAAATAGAAAATCACATTATTCTTAAAATTGTATTAAAAATTCCATTGAGATCGGATGCTCCGTGAGGAGGTCTGCATCTCGCTCTATTAGTACCGAGGATGTGCGATAACCCGCACCTTCCAAATCAGATTCCCCAAAATGGGTTGCAGATGCTTAATTGCAAGGAATTTAATTAAAACAATCTTAAAGAATACTGTTTTATTAGTTTAAGGTATTTTATTGTAAAATTGTATTTATCCCACAAAATATTGTTCCAAAATCCATCGTGTATATCATGATGAGTGTTGTGATGAGGTAGGTCATTACCTCATGAGTTTTCTAAAGGTAATATGAGCATAAATGATGAAAGATGTCGAATAGAAAGTTTGTAGTATTTAACCGTAAAAGTGATATAAAAGTTGCATAGTATTGTATATTGAATTTAAACTTGCTCTAAATATTTGTTTATGATTACTAAACAAGTTGTAAAAATATGGGTGTTTAGTTATTAAGAAAAGTTATGTTTTAATCAAAATTAAAATCGGAAGTCAGAATAACTCCACTTCCGACGAGTTTTGAAAAGAGATCTTTTTGGAATGGGAAGAGAGGAGAGGAGAGAGGACTTACTAGATGAAAAGAGAGAGGAGAGGTATGGGAACAAGATGGAAGTTTCGTGGAGTCGCGGTGGTGCCGGATTTGTCCCGAGTCGTCGCCGGAAGATGATCTTGGGCTAACTCCACTTGTACAACTAATTTGACTTGGAATAATTTGAGAGTTTTGATGATAGATTTCAGAATGGAGAGGGATACGGTGTGGGGTGGTATTTATAGGATAAAATTAGGATTTAGGGAATTAAAAATAAGAATTAAAATGTACTAAACATTGGATTAATGTGTGATTTTAATCCTCTATTAATTTGCAGAAAATTCAAACAGTACTGGGGTTAAGGGGAGAGGCCAAGAGACCAGGGTTCAAGAATTGGAGGCATTCCTGATGGTTTGGACCGGCGGCGCCAGCCTAATGCGCAATATCGCCGGCCATTCTAGGGGTGTGGGGCTCTGGATTCTTGCCACGTGTCAGGGTCGTTTCATATATCTCAGTGCACATGTTTATTTAATTTAACTTTTCATTTTTACGTCTATTGCACGTGTAAAATTTTAGGCTTCCAAAAAGTTTAAAAGAAAAATCATTAAAAATAATATGTGGCTGAGAGGATTTGAACACAGGGGCAACGTCACAGCAGTGCATGGCTTTACCAATGAACTACAAGTTGTTTCTTGCTGTTCTAAAACAAATTAAATACTTATAGCATACAGAGGGTTGCAAATACTCTATTTAGTACTTTAACTTTAAACAAATTTCTATACATTAAAAACAGATTCGTTATATTCCACCCTCCTAACAAAAATTTCGTCTTCGAAATTTACAAATATTGAAGGACTAATTTATAAATAAGAAAGAGTATCTTACACGCATGTCGTCTTCTCTTTCCCATATTGATTCTCCTGGTGAATCTTTTCTCCACATCACTCCAACCAAGTTTACTTCCTTGTTCCGAAATGACTTCACCTTTCTGTCCAGGATTTCAACGGGTTGTTGCTCACAAGATAAGTCTGTCTGTACAGTGAGCTCGGAGTGATCAAGGATATGGTAAGGGTCACTCACATATTTTCGGAGTTGGGATATGTGGAACACGTTGTGCACTCCTTCTAATGAGGGTGGAAGTGCCAAACGATATGCCACTTCTCCGACTCGTTCGAGTATGTCAAACGGTCTAACATACCTCGGACTTAGCTTACCCCTCTTTCCAAAATGAATCACTCCACGGTTTGGAGAGATCTTTAGAAATACATGATCTCCCGGTTGGAACTCCAAGTGTCGGCGCTTTGTATCAGCCCAGGGATCCTGTCGGTCTTGGGCTATGCGCATTCGTTCCCTGATAGTGCGAACTACATCTACAGTCGCCACTATCATCTCAGGTCCATAGAGTTCCTATCTCCGATGTCGTCTCAACTTAATGGTAAACGACACTTCCTTCCATAGAGCGCTGCAAATGGTGCTATTCCAATACTCGCTTGGTAGCTGTTGTTGTATGAAAACTCCACAAGATGTAGGTGATCTTCCCACGATCCTTCGAAGTCTAGCATACAAGATCTTAGCATATCTTCAAGGATCTGAATCGTTCGCTCTGACCGTCCATCTATTTGTGGATGGTAAGCTGTGCTAAAGTTCAGACTCGTTTCCAAACTAGCTTGCAGACTTTGCCAAAACTGCGATCGGAATCTGGTGTCACGATCGGAGACAATGCAAACCGGTACTCCATGTAATCTCACGATCTCCTACATGAGTTCATGGGTATCAGAGATAGTACACATTGAAGAGTTAAATCTTACTTAGATTCAAACTTACCTCCATATACTTCTTTGCTAGTGTCTCGGTAGATTGGCCAACTCGATAGGGAATAAAATGAGCCGACTTTGTGAGTCGTTCCACAATAACCAATACTGCATCTGTAACACCCGAGCCCAATACTACTATTTTCTGTTACTGGTTGAGCATTAGATATTACTCATTTCATTTAGCTTGCCTATTTGACACTTACCGTGAAATTTTATCTGGCAAAGTCATTTCTGCATATAACAAATTTCAGCACCTAAAATAAAATTAAAAATATCCATCTTGGCCCACTCGACACCCCTAACCGCGTGGTAGCGTCCGTGCATCGAGTTCTCATCCCGTTCGGTGAAACGGGCGAGTTTGGACGACTATGCGCGTGTACAGGTGTCCGACTTGGGGGTATGCATTTTAATCATAAAACATTTCATTTTAAAATTTGGAACCCGCTTAAAATCCTATCATTCAAATTTCAAATTTTTGGACCCAACCCGGGCGCGATTTAGAAATGTTTCATTTAGCGCCAAAATCCCAAATTAATAAAATATTCGAAACCATATTATATCTATAAATCTTACTGTTAATTTGTTATTTAAAAATCTATTAAATCTCTTAAATATTTCTTTTAACCCCTTAAAATTTTCCCTCAGCCAATCACGGGGTTCTTAACCCCCGTGGGCCCCCTTCCTTTAACTCTCTCTCTCTACCTCTCACATCTCCTTCTCTCTCTCCCTCGTATCTCTTCCTCCGTCTCTCTACCTTTCTTTAACTCTCTCTCTCTTCCATATATATATACATCCTTCCCCTCATAATTTCCCAGAACGAGAAAAGCAAAACCCCACGCGAGAAACCCATCGCGAACCCTAACCCTAGCCGCCTTCACCGTCGCCGCCGCAGCTCCGACGCCGGCGCCAGCGCCACTGTTGCTCTCGCCTCCGCCTCCTCTACCGACCCTGTTTCCTCTCTCCCGAGCACCTTGCGCAGCCGCGGCCACCTGCGAATCTCCCTGCAGTCGCAAAGTCGCCGCCGACAACCACCTGCGCCGCCGCCTTCACCGTCGCCTCCCAGCAAACCCCCTGAACGCCGGCACCACCTCTTCAGACCGATTCTGCACCTTCCCCGATCACCTCAATAGAAACCTTCACGTTGTCGTCACCGTCGCGGCTTGAACCGCCGGTGATCTTGACGGCACCGATCGCCTCGCTGCCGGGTTGCCGAGGGAGCATCCATCTCTGTTCAGATCATCCCGAGCCCTTGCTGTTATCGTGTCGCGTGGGTTCGCGCCTCCGTTCTCGTGTTCGTCGAGGCAAGTATTCGATACTTTCTACATGCTATTGCTACTTTATAACTTGCCTTAATATTCATGTGTGGTTTAATGATATATTATTTTGTAAATCACCTTACATACCTTGCTTCATGTTTAACCCTAGTAGCATGTCAAATAAATTATTTCCTGATAAACCCGTACATGATAGATTGCAATTGATTCACTGCTATGATGCTTTATTTCCAGTTTAGTTTAATAAATATGCATAACCGGCTAAATTACAATTGCATTCTTTAAACAGATTATACTTGTCGTGGCATTCTTGGAATACTCAATATATTATTAACCTGATTACAGCAGTTACGTTCACCGTCCTGTATTCACATGATATTGACACTATCTATTTAACACAATTGAAAATTGTACAGCTAGATAATAAATCCGATTATTGTTTAACGTGTTGATTTGAATATGATGCTGCTTATATATCTGTTTGTGAGCACACCCACGATATCGTTACATCTTGATTGACATTGTCACACATGGTATTGTACCGTTTAATATTGACTTGACCTGATGTACCATGACCTGACCTGTTATCTGATCTCGTGCCTAATGCCAACAAATATAACATGTAGTCCTCATGGACCGTTCCTGTTGTCTATCCAGACAAACCTGTTTTTACCTGATCCTGTGTTGGCATTAGTTCTTGATTACTGAATACCTGAATCGACATACATAACTTGGGGGTATGGGGAAATCAAAGGTGAAACCGACTTGTAACTCAACAGTTCGATACATGTTCTGATCAGTCTTACGGGCTAGGCCAGCCCCGGAGTGATGATGCTGACATCACGCACCCATCCTGCTACTTGTTACTGCCTAGCAGCACGTCTCGGATTCAGCCCCGAGAATCTTGACCGTGGTCCCGGGCACGCACGGGATACTATTGAGTTACATCGACGAGTCATCAATTGATTTCAAAGACTTTAGAATAGAAAACCTGATAGAACAGTTTAGTTACCCACTGCACACTACCCTGTACTGCATGATTCACATTATTTGCTACTCTCATTTTATTCATGTTTATTTGCATTGCCTGTTACACTGTTCATATTATATTACTTGATGACATGACGCGCTGACGTGTGGGTTTTGCATGGCCCAGATTCTGTACCGCTGTCGCAGTCCGAGCAGGAGTACTTCAGCCAGCAGGCTGAGCTGTGAGGTGTTAGTATTAGTTAGTTTTTATTTCCTGCATTTATTTCCTGATGTGAGCCCGCATTATGGGACATACTTTTCAGTTATTTGTATTGGATCATTTACTTCCGCATTTATTTATTATTGACTCCTGTTATTCTGGATTATGGACATGTTTTAGAAAATTTTATCTTGTTCTTGATATCTCTACAGCCGTAATGTGATTGTGGATGGATACTTCCTACCCACAGGTAGCATGGTTGGCTATGTCACGTGCCCAATCTAGCGTACTCTGGGAAGCGGGGCGTGACATGGTTCTTTTGGTATCAGAGCCATAGGTTAGTTGGGTTGATTCTTTTGTAGTTGGGTATTGTACCCAATACACGAATCAGAATACCCGTGTTTAGGAAACATGTCCTGCCACTTTGCCATTTACCATTCTTGAATCGCATTCTTCCTGATTATATCTTTTACGACGTGCAAACTTACTTTGCATGTCGACTCGAAAACCTGATTTCTTATTATCCCTAGGACTTAGGCGACTTAGGTGGAGTTAAGTAATTGTGGCTATGATACCGCGGCATAGTTACAATGCGGTACTCTATTTAAGTATCTTGGAGTTCTAGCCTTGATCTATATATCAAATCTATCATCATGCTAATGTTGGGTGTTTTTTTCATTTCAGGAATATGGCAGGTAAGAATTTGAAGACGTACCAGAGGCGTGTGGACGAAGCCGCCATGCTTGGAGTGATAAGGGGAATGCTAGAGAATCAAAAGAGGCAGACCGAGTTGATCCAGCAGCAAGCAGACTCGTTTCAGGAAGGTTTGCAGATCGTTCAGCAGTCTGTAAACAACGTTGGAGCTAAACCAGTTGACCGAGTAGGGACCGTGGCAGATTTCAGACGTTTGGGTCCGTCTACATTTACTGGTTTGGAGGAGCCGTTGCCAGCCAAGCAGTGGCTAGTTGACACGGAGAATTTGTTGATTACGGCACAGATTCCAGATGACAAAAGAGTTAATGTGGTACGCATTCAGTTAGTGGACTACGCCCGAGAATGGTGGCTTGTGGAGGAGACCCGCTTGCCCAAGCCGATCAAGTGGGCGGATTTTTCTAAGAGTTTCCTGGAGAAGTTCTTCCCGCGAACTGCACGGGAGGAAATGGAAGAGAAGTTTATTGGGCTAAGGCAGAACGGAGCACCCGTGGATGTGCATGTAGCAGAATGGACGAGACTCAGCATATTCGCTGGACCTTTAGTTGCCAACGATGCAGACAGGGCACGGAGGTTCATGCGCAGCTTGGATGTGGACATCCAGAGGCAGATTGCCTCCCTGGGTTTGACCACTTTCTCACAGGTTCTTACGGCAGCTCGGGAACAGCAGAGTTTATCTGGGATGAAAGGGAGCTTGCAGCAGACAACAGTTGCGACAAGGAAGCCCACATTTGTACCTAACAGAGCTCATTGTCGCAGAGGTATTCCAGTAGACCGTCGAGGTGTAACAACCATGAAGAAGCCTGTGATCGTTGATCAAAGAAAGAGCGTGATTTGTGACTACCGCCGTTTACCTGGGCACGTGCAGAAGGATTGTCGAAGGAGGCTGGGACTTTGTTTGGTTTGTGGAGCGGCTGATCATGCAGTTGGTGCCTGTCCGTTGAAGCTTCGTACGAGGGATGATATTCAGAAGCCTCCGCAGAAACCGTTCCAAGGGCAGAAACAGCTGACTCAAGGACCTAATCAGGCTCGAGCTTTTACCTTGACAGCTGAGGAAGCTAAGGCATCAGGAGAAGTGGTTTCAGGTATTCTACTCGTTCATGGTTTTCCCACAGTGGCATTATTTGATTCTGGTGCATCCCATTGTTTTATGTCATCCAAGTTTATAACTACACACTCGATTGCCTGCACGACCCTGTCTAGTTTCTGGGACATACACACTGGGAATGGGAAAATTGTATCTAGTAGGGAATGTAAAGACTGTACAGTTGTTATGTGCGGACGGGAGCCTTTTGCAGATTTCTTGGTGATTGATACGGGCAGCTACGAGGTCGTCTTGGGAATGGACTTTCTTGGCACTTTCCACGCTCACATTGACTGTAGGGCAAGGAAGGTAATTTTCCAGATTTCCGGACATCCCGAGTTTATCTTCACTGGAAGAAGCAGTTCTGTCGGGCCAGTAGAGTTTAGGGCTAGGCCGACAAATGTTATTCTTGCAGCAATGGAAGTTGATAGTAGTGAAGAGCCGGTGGTTGTTCGCGATTTTATGGATGTGTTTGAAGATATATCAGGTTTACCGCCGAAGCGAGACGTGGAGTTCGCAATTGATCTTATTCCTGGTGCAGCGCCAATATCCAAAGCATATTATCCAATGGCACCAGTAGAGTTGGAAGAAGTCAAGAAACAGGTTGCTGAATTGCTTGAGAAGGGTTGGATTCGAAGCAGCAACTCGCCTTGGGGAGCTCCAGTCCTTCTAGTAAAGAAGAAGGATGGCACGAGAAGGATGTGCATCGACTATCGAGAATTAAACCGGGTGACTATTAAGAACAAGTACCCGATCCCTCGCATTGGAGAACTTTTTGAGCAGCTTAGTGGCGCGAGGGTATTCTCGAAGCTTGATTTGCGATCCGGATATCATCAGGTCCGAGTGAAAGCAGAAGATATTTGCAAGACGGCGTTTCGAACTCGGTATGGACATTACGAGTACCTAGTGATGCCCTTCGGAGTAACGAATGCGCTGGCAGTATTTATGGACTTGATGAACCGAATCTTTTCACCGTTCTTGGACCAGTTTATTGTGGTATTCATTGACGATATTCTGGTTTACTCGAAGAGTTTTGAGGAGCATGCTGAGCATTTGAAGATCGCACTGCAGACATTGAGACAGGAGAAGCTTTATGCGAAGATGAGTAAGTGCGAGTTTTGGCTGGAGGAAGTGAAGTTTTTGGGACATGTTGTGTCGGGCGATGGAATTGCCGTCGATCCCGAAAAGATTGCAGCAGTTCGAGATTGGCCTATTCCAAAGAATGTTGCGGAGATAAGAAGTTTCCTTGGATTAGCCAGATACTACAGGAGATTTGTGGAGAACTTTGCCTGTCTGGTAGAGCCGTTAACCAAGCTTACGCGCAAGGAGGTACCTTTTGTATGGACGGATAAGTGTGCGTTAGCTTTCGAGACGTTGAAGCAGAATTTGATAACCGCCCCTATTCTGACCGTGCCAGACAATTCCGGAGGATTGGTGATTCACAGCGACGCATCTGGAAAAGGATTGGGATGCGTTTTGATGCAGCATGGGAAAGTTGTAGCGTACGCATCGAGACAATTAAAGACCCATGAGAAGAATTATCCAACTCACGACTTGGAGCTTGCGGCTGTGATCTTCGCTTTGAAGATTTGGAGACACTACCTTTTGGGCGAGAGAGTCGATGTTTTTACAGATCACAAGAGTTTGAAGTATGTGTTCACTCAGAAGGAGTTGAATATGAGGCAGCGTAGATGGTTGGAGCTGATGACCGACTACGACCTTGATCTAAAGTACCATCCGGGAAAGGTTAACGTCGTGCCGGATGCGCTTAGTCGGTTACCAGCAATTCAGGTGTTAACTACACAGAGGGAGATCATTGCAGATTTTTGAAGATTTGACTTGGAAGTTGTGCTACCGCGTTCTACGGGACAGTTGATGTAGTTGCAAGTACAGTCGTCCTTGGTTGAGAAGATTAAAGCGGCACAATCGCAGGATCCTAGACTGCAAAAGTTTCGAGAGCAGGTTGAAGCTGGACTACGAACAGATTTACTGGTCCACGAAGATGGTTCGTTGAGGTATGGTAGCCGTTTGTGTGTGCCAAAGGGAGATGTTCGTGAAGAGCTTATGAAGGAGGCACACAGTTCAGCTTATTCTGTACATCCAGGAGGTACAAAGATGTACCGAGATATTCGACAGCATTTCTGGTGGGAAGGCATGAAACGGGAGATTGCTCGCTTCGTGGCTAAGTGCTTGGTGTGTCAGCAAGTCAAGGCTGAACACCAAAGGGTTGCTGGTTTGTTGCAACCACTTCCGATTCCTCAGTGGAAGTGGGAACATATAACCATGGATTTCGTAACGGCTTTACCGCGGAGTCCAAAGGGCAACAATGCAGTATGGGTGATTGTCGATCGGTTGACCAAGGCAGCTCACTTTATCCCTTTCCGGGTTGGTCAATCAACGGAGACTTTGGCAGAGCGGTACATGCAGGAGATTGTAAGATTACATGGTGTACCGGTGAGCATCGTGTCCGATCAGGATACTCGGTTCTTATCACACTTCTGGAGGAGTTTACAGAAAAGTTTGGGGACTCGATTGAAGTTTAGCACAGCTTATCATCCTCAAACTGATGGTCAGTCGGAAAGAACGATCCAAACCCTTGAAGACATGTTGAGAGCATGCATGTTGGACTTCAAGGATTCGTGGGAGGATCATCTACACTTGGTGGAGTTTTCTTACAACAATAGTTTCCAAGCAACTATTCAGATGGCTCCGTTTGAAGCTTTGTATGGTCGTAAGTGCCGTTCACCTGTTTGTTGGGATGATGTTGGTGAACGAAAATTATTGGGACCAGATTTGGTGGTGCAGACAGTTGAGAAGGTTAACACTATCACAAAGCATATGAAGGCAACTCATGATAGACAGAAGAGTTGGGCTGACACGTCAAGAAGACCTCTAGAGTTTGCCGTGGGTGATTTGGTATTCTTGAAGATATCACCGACTAGAGGGGTGATTCGTTTTGGGAGTCGAGGAAAGCTTAGTCCTCGATTCGTTGGACCCTTCGAGATATTGGAGCGGGTTGGAGAGGTAGCGTACCGTTTGGCGTTACCGCAGTCCTTAGTGGGTGTGCACAATGTGTTTCACGTATTTCAACTACGAAGGTATGTTCGAGATGAAATACACGTCTTGGATCATTCGGAGTTAACAGTACGGGAAGACCTGACTTTTGAGGAGCGACCGGTTGAAATCATGGATCGAAGGGAAAAGGTTCTTAAGAACAAAGTTATCCCCCTTGTGCTCGTTTCTTGGGGTAATCGATCGTATGGAGAGTCCACTTGGGAACGAGAAGATGAGATCCGACAGAAGTTTCCTCACCTTTTTCTGTAGTTTTCTATCTTGTATTCTTGGAATTTCGAGGACGAAATTCTTTTTGTAGTTGGGTATAATGTAACACCCGAGCCCAATACTACTATTTTCTGTTACTGGTTGAGCATTAGATATTACTCATTTCATTTAGCTTGCCTATTTGACACTTACCGTGAAATTTTATCTAGCAAAGTCATTTCTGCATATAACAAATTTCAGCACTTAAAATAAAATTAAAAATATCCAACTTGGCCCACTCGACACCCCTAGCCGTGTGGTAGCGTCCGTGCATCGAGTTCTCATCCCGTTCGGTGAAACGGGCGAGTTTGGACGACTATGCCCGTGTACAGGTGTCCGACTTGGGGGTATGCATTTTAATCATAAAACATTTCATTTTAAAATTTGGAACCCGCTTAAAATCCTATCATTCAAATTTCAAATTTTTGGACCCAACCCGGACGCGATTTGAAAATGTTTCATTTAGCGCCAAAATCTCAAATTACTAAAATATTCGAAACCATATTATATCTATAAATCTTACTGTTAATTTGTTATTTAAAAATCTATTAAATCTCTTAAATATTTCTTTTAACCCCTTAAAATTTTCCCTCAGCCAATCACGGGGTTCTTAACCCCCGTGGGCCCCCTTCCTTTAACTCTCTCTCTCTACCTCTCACATCTCCTTCTCTCTCCCCCTCGTATCTCTTCCTCTCTCTCTCTACCTTTCTTTAACTCTCTCTCTCTTCCATATATATATACATCCTTCCCCTCATAATTTCCCAGAACGAGAAAAGCAAAACCCCACGCGAGAAACCCATCGCGAACCCTAACCCTAGCCGCCTTCACCGTCGCCGCCGCAGCTCCGACACCGGCGCCAGCGCCACCGTTGCTCTCGCCTCCGCCTCCTCTACCGACCCTGTTTCCTCTCTCCCGAGCACCTGCGCAGCCGCGGCCACCTGCGAATCTCCCTGCAGTCGCAAAGTCGCCGCCGGCAACCACCTGCGCCGCCGCCTTCACCGTCGCCTCCCAGCAAACCCCCTGAACGCCAGCACCACCTCTTCAGACCGATTCTGCACCTTCCCCGATCACCTCCACCGAAACCTTCACGTTGTCGTCACCGTCGCGGCTTGAACCGCCGGTGATCTTGACGGCACCGATCGCCTCGCTGCCGGGTTGCCGAGGGAGCATCCATCTCTGTTCAGATCATCCCGAGCCCTTGCTGTTATCATGTCGCGTGGGTTCGCGCCTCCGTTCTCGTGTTCGTCGAGGCAAGTATTCGATACTTGCTAAATGCTATTGCTACTTTATAACTTGCCTTAATATTCATGTGTGGTTTAATGATATATTATTTAGTAAATCACCTTACATACCTTGCTTCATGTTTAACCCTAGTAGCATGTCAAATAAATTATTTCCTGATAAACCCGTACATGATAGATTGCAATTGATTCACTGCTATGATGCTTTATTTCCAGTTTAGTTTAATAAATATGCATAACCGGCTAAATTACAATTGCATTCTATAAACAGATTATACTTGTCGTGGCATTCTTGGAATACTCAATATATTATTAACCTGATTACAGCAGTTACGTTCACCGTCCTGTATTCACATGATATTGACACTATCTATTTAACACAATTAAAAATTGTACAGCTAGATAATAAATCCAATTATTGTTTAACGCGTTGATTTGAACATGATGCTGCTTATATATCTGTTTGTGAGCACACCCACGATATCGTTACATCTTGATTGACATTGTCACACATGGTATTGTACCGTTTAATATTGACTTGACCTGATGTACCATGACCTGACCTGTTACCTGATCTCGTGCCTAATGCCAACAAATATAACATGTAGTCCTCATGGACCGTTCCTGTTGTCTATCCAGACAAACCTGCTTTTACCTGATCCTGTGTTGGCATTAGTTCTTGATTACTGAATACCTGAATCGACATACATAACTTGGGGGTATGGGAAAATCAAAGGTGAAACCGACTTGTAACTCAACAGTTCGATACATGTTCTGATCAGTCTTACGGGCTAGGCCAGCCCCGGAGTGATGATGCTGACATCACTCACCCATCCTGCTACTTGTTACTGCCTAGCAGCACGTCTCGGATTCAGCCCCGAGAATCTTGACCGTGGTCCCGGGCACGCACGGGATACTATTGAGTTACATCGACGAGTCATCAATTGATTTCAAGGACTTTAGAATAGAAAACCTGATAGAACAGTTTAGTTACCCACTGCACACTACCCTGTACTGCTTGATTCACATTATTTGCTACTCTCATTTTATTCATGTTTATTTGCATTGCCTGTTACACTGTTCATATTATATTACTTGATGACATGACGCGCTGACGTCTGGGTTTTGCATGGCCCAGATTCTGTACCGCTGTCGCAGTCCGAGCAGGAGTACTTCAGCCAGCAGGCTGAGCTGTGAGGTGTTAGTATTAGTTAGTTTTTATTTCCTGCATTTATTTCCTGATGTGAGCCCGCATTATGGGACATATTTTTCAGTATTTGTATTGGATCATTTGCTTCCGCATTTATTTATTATTGACTCCTGTTATTCTGGATTATGGACATGTTTTAGAAAATTTTATCTTATTCTTGATATCTCTACAGCCGTAATGTGACTGTGGATGGATACTTCCTAACCACAGGTAGTATGGTTGGCTATGTCACGTGCCCAATCTAGCATACTCTGGGAAGCGGGGCGTGACAGCATCGTTACCTTTCATGCTGCGAGGAAGTGCAGTCACGAAGTCCATGGTGATGTGTTGCTACTTCCATTCTGGAATAGGTAACGGTTGAAGTAAACCAGCAGTCCTGTGATATTCAGCTTTTACTTGCTGACACACCAAGCATTTGGCTACGCTTCTGGCTACTTCACGCTTCATTCCATGCCACCAGTAATGTTGCCACAGATCTTTGTATATCTTTGTACCAACAGGGTGTACTGAGTATGGAGAGCTGTGAGCTTCTTTCATTAACTCTTCCAGAACAGGACCTTATGGTACACGCAATCTGCTTCCGTATCTCAAACATCCATCTTCATGAATGATGAAGTCTGTTCTAAGTCCACTTCCTACTTGTTCTATGATCTTTTGCAACTTGGCATCACTTGCTTGAGCTACTTTGATCTGATTGACAATTGTAGACTGAACTTGTAAGTTCATCAAACTTGAAGTGTTACCTGGCATGATCACTTCTATCTCCATCTGATGTAAATCTTGATGTAGTTTCCACTGTGCGGTGAGATTCATTGATAGTGGTAGGCGACTAAGTGCATCAGGAACTACATTCACCTTTCCTTGATGATATTGTAGGTTGATGTCGAAGTCTGCCATAAGTTCTAACTATCTTCTATGCCGCATATTCAGCTCTTTCTGAGTAAACACATATTTGAGACTTTTGTGGTCTGTGTATATATCTACCCGTTCTCTAAGAAGATAATGACGTCAAATCTTCAGTGCAAATATAACAGCTGCCAACTCTAAATCATGCGTTGGATAATTGCGCTCATGAATCTTCAACTGTCTTGATGCATAAGCTACAACTTTAGCATGCTGGTGTAGAACACATCCTAATCCCTTACCGAATGCATCGCAATGCACTACGAAACCTTCAAATTGGTCCGGTATGACAAGAATAGGTGCCGATGTCAATTTTGACTTGAGTTCTACAAAAGTTTGTTTGCATGCTTCTGACCACACGAATTCTTCATCTTTACACGTGAGCTTGGTCAGGATTGTTGCAATCTTCGAAAATCCTTCAATAAATCTTCGGTAGTATCCCGCTAATCCCAAAAAACTTCGAATGTCCTTCACTGTGTTCGGTGTCGGCCATTCGCTTACTACTGATACTTTGGCTGGATCCACAAAGATTGCTTCGCCTAAAACGATATGTCCAAGAAATCCGACTTGTTCTAGCCAAAACTCTCACTTGCTTTACTTGGCATAGAGTTGATGCTGTCGCAAAATTTCTAGGACAATTCGTAAATGTTCAGCGTGCTCTTTCCGATTCTTAGAATACACCAGGATGTTGTCGATAATATGACAACGAACATGTCTAGGTACTCTCGGAAAACTTGATTCATCAGATTCATGAATATGGCTGGTGCATTAGTCACTCCAAATGGCATCCCGAGAAACTCATAATGTCCATAGCGAGTCCTGAATGCCGTTTTCGGAATATCAGACTCTTTGACCTTCACCTGATGATAATCAGAACGAAGATCTAACTTTGAGAAAATGCAAAACCCACTTAGCTGATCGAACAAATCGTCGATTCGCGGTAGTGGATACTTGTTCTTTATCATGACTTCGTTCAAAGCTCTATAATCAATGCACATTCTGTATGAACCTTCCTTCTTCTTCACAAGCAACACCGGAGATCCCCAACTTGAAGTACTTGGATGAATCCATCCTTTCTGCAGAAGTTTGTCCAGCTGAGTACGGACCTCCTTCAAACCTTCTGGACTTAATCGGTATGGTGCTTCGATCACCGGTTGTGCTCCAGGTACCAAATCAATTCCAAATTCAAGAGCTCGATCAGGAGGCAAACCTGATATGTCTTTAGGAAATACATCATTGAACTCTCAAACAACCTCTGGCTTATCTTCTCCCGCCTTTAGAGTTGCAATCATTACCTTCTTCGGTTTTGTCATGTATGTTCTAAGCTCCAGGGTACTGTCACGCCCCGCTTCCCAAAATACGGAAAACGAGGGGTGACCAGACCAGCCATACTCCTACGGTCAAGGAAATATCTTGCCGTAGTCACACTTCAGTTTCTAACATTACGTGGTAATCAGTAACATAGCACAGGTAATGAGAAATGTAGTCACTAATTCTACCAAAACAGATATAAAACTAACCAGGTATAGATCAAGAAAAAGATAACGTTGACGTCACTGATCTAAATGTCCGCAGTATTCTCAAGATAAGAAAGGTCCTGGTCCGAGCTAAGTCCACTTCTCACTCTGAGCATGCATCCTCAGGCCGTCAGAGCGACACAATAGCAATATATACATATATAATATGCAATGATTATAAACATGAAGCAGTAAATATAGAACAATGACGCGAGCATGAAATAACCGGTACAGGTAACGATAAAGCAAGTGTATCAGATCAGTAATCAATGCAATGTCCATGTCACTAAAGCTATCAGTCTTTAAGTCTCAATTTACAGGTCGCTAAACCTATCGTCAGTCCAAGTGTGAGCGTCAACCACCGCAGGAGTATCCCCAACACAAGGGTAGGCCCCAGGGGCAAGGGAACATGAGCCTGAATCACGCTCGCTAATAATCAATAATACCATCGATATGACTCCCGAAATCGCTATATATGCCAGCAATGGGACTCCTGAGATTCCGTTGATAGAACTCACACTCAAACTATCCCACCCCTACGGTGTACATCAAAGACCGACCAGGAATCCAAATACTAGTCGCTCCATGACAAGTCTACGCGAGAACTGGAGACAGGGTCTCCATCAAGCATGTCTCGACTGGTATTCAAGATAAATGGATAGTGTTCGACGTCTTACATATGACACTAATATAAGTGCTTCCATAACCGTCCCATTCCAGTTATAGTTACACGTACATATGTCCCATAGGCATCGACAATGCAATAACTAATTGGTTCCGCTGATTGTGTACAAGTACGTGTCACTTCACTTATTCATTCACACTTTTACACTGACTTACTTGCTACAATCCATTCACTAACATTATCACTTGGTAATGTAACACGGTCACTTGGTTATCGATGCAAATAAACACTATTTACAACAGTATGACAATCATGCACATAATGGGGATATAGTAAATGCACTGCTAAAACATATAAGCAACCGGTGTCGGTTGGACTAGAAAAATCATATAAAATCATACGTGCATAATTAAGCAAAACGATGTAAAAGGAGTAGGCAGGGTATTTAATTATCCATACAGAAAAGTTAGTTTCGAGTCAATCGGGTATCATATTTACGAGTTATAGTCATTCCATTTTAAGTGTTTATTGCTGGAAATCCAATTTCTTAACTGGGAGTCTGTTTCGTAACACATTTTACTCCCTGTTGGAAGTATAATTAGGCGATACTACAGTTAGATAATATTTAGATTTATCAGTTATGTTTGCAACGCATCAGATGGATTAATGATATCCACTGTACGCAGTGAGATATACACTGTCTAACATTGAGATATACATTCTGTTTCTGCATGAAACTGCAGAACACAACGAAGGTTTAAAAGATGTCATAAATATCAAACGGCACTGGAATAGAACGAGACGAGAACCGTTAGAAAGATAATTCGATTATCTACACTTATATGTATGGTTACGCATACTTGCACGCCTAAACAGGGAGAAACATGCGTTCCGAAATGAGTAAAGGTAAAGATCCTTGCTCTGGACAGCGGTCCAGAGCCACGAGTCGCCACAGTTTTCGTTGCTATAACTTAATAAAATCCAGAGATCAACTATGGGATACTGTAGGTTTATCTATTGAATTCGATACGAGCCCTAAAATATTAAGTTGCGAGTTGTATTCAATTTAATATAGATTTTAGAACGTGGCATGTGCGGTGAATTTCAGATTTGACGTCGCCTTTCGGGGGCGTCGTTACATGATATAAACTTCACTATTTGCAACCCAAATTCCTATATGATTTTATTTATCGGCAAATGGATCTATCTATAACCAGTTTTTCCATTTTAACATGAGCTTTTGCCTAGGGTTCACATCGAACATCTAAGTTAAGTATAAGATTAGCGATCGAGCGTTCGTTTTCTTTAACTAAACCAATACGGTTTGGTTCTACGATTCCCATACGATGTTATCACTAGGTTTTAGACTTGTATGTCTCTCAACTCAAATGACTATTTGTTACGGAGTATTATGAAAAACACTAAGGAAATGTCCGATGTAAAATAACTATATATATTAATATGTATATTCTTCATATAGCATGTAAGCAAGTGAGGATACTTGCCTGACGATGTTCGATGGTCGAGATGTCGATGACTCCGACAGCGGCGATGAGCGACAGCAACAGCAACATGGCACAGAGTAGATGCGGTAACTACAATGTGTAGGGCTAGGCTAGGAGTTGGAGTTGGGAGCTCGACTCGTCCTTGGTGCTTAGAGACTCGACGGCTTAGAGTCCCGGCGATGGCTCAGGCGATGTCCGACAGCGCAGAGGGCTTGGGTGGTGGATTAGTAGCGGGGGACTCTGCTTGGAGCTGAAGGGAATGTCTCGTAAGCTCGGGCTCGATGAGGGAGATGGGTTAGAGGAGGGCTTGGGGCATGGCTCAAGTCAAAGGAGGAGGGGACGACGACGATGACGATGGTGGCATCGTCGAGAGGAGGTGGCCGGTGATGGAGTTGCAACGTTAGTGTTGGGTTATGTGGAGCTCGGTTGGTGAGACGGAAGCGAGGAGGTTGCAGCAGGGAGGTTATGGTGGTGATGGGTGGAGATTATGGGTGAAGGGAGAGGCAAAGGTAGAGGTGCTCGATTGGAGACGGTCGGCGACGAGATGAGGTGGTCACGGCGGTTTACGGGGTGAGCCGGTGAGCCTTGGAGGAGGGTGATGGTGGGTGCTCGTGGAGGTAGAGAATGAGGCAGATGGGGTAAAAGGAGAGGGAGAAGAAAGTTGTTGAAGAGATCGAGGATAGGATCTCGAGGGGCAGTGGTGTGGGTGAGCGGGTCATGGGGAGTGGTTGCGAGAAGAGGGGGAAGCGTTGGGGTTGCGGCGATGTGGCCTCGTAGGCGGAGCTGTTCGGGTGGATGATCGTTGCGAGGGGGACGAGTCGTGTGGAGGTAGGCACGAGTCTCGTGGTTAGCGCGAGGAAGGAGGAGAGGGGTTTCGAGCGGGAAAAGAAAGGAGTGGGAGAAGAAGAAAGGAGTGGGAGGGGGGGTTGGGTCAGGTCAGGTCGGGTCGAGTTTGGCTAGGGTTAGGATTTAGTTGAGGGAGTGGGCCTAGGCTTGAAGTTGTTTAGGAAAATAAAAGGTTAGGGTTTAATTTGGGGTAAAGGTTAGGAAAATATAGAAATTATATTTAGAAAAATATAGAAAAATTATGTATGAAAATTTGGGAGAAAATATTGGGAAATTATTTATTAAAATATCGTTACGGTATTGTCGGAACTAGGTATTACATCATACTCACCTAAGAAAATTTCGTCCTCGAAATTAAAATGAACTATAAACTATAAAAATGTCATGCGAAAAGCAATGAAATCAAATATTAATATATAGTGATTTACGCAAAAGCAACTAGATGAAAATCAAAATTATATATATATATATATATATATATATATATATATATATATATATATATAATAATCATAAGTAAGCACAAGGCATAACATTTTATAGTAATAAACTATATATACAATACAAGAAAGAATAGAATGATAACAAATAACAATGGCGAAAAATTGACTGATAAGCCTTAAGCTCCGTCATTATATTAGTAAGGGTACAAATCAGTCAGTTATAAAATAGCTTAAAAATACACATATGAAAAAATACAAGAGCAAATAAAACAAAATAGTATATGCGATATAAATTTGCACTATTGAAAATGTGAAGAATAGTAGAGCATTTAAAATAAGTAAAACAAAAGTAGTTAATAATACGCAATCTTGATAAAACACAAAAATACAGAAAACTAAATTTTGAATAACAAACGTCAATGAATGTATTTACAGTAGTAGGAAATAATACTAGTAATGTATCGGGACTAGCCCGGGCATGGATTTGCGGTAAGTTACGGCCAAAACAAAAAGAAGTCGGGAATGTGGCGCTAGTCTATAGTCCACCAAACTGGGGGTTAGGTTACAACAAGGTTCAAGGTTGGGATGGAACTCAAGAAGGAAATGAAAATTATAAGAGGGAACAATCAATTCATCAAGAGGACTTTAAAGGTACAATACTCAAAGAAGATTGCGTGATCAGAAACTTTATTTTCCAGAAAATTTTAACAAAGCACACTTGAAAGAAAAAAGTGGCCTTAAGCTATACATAGTTTTATTTGGCCAGGAGAAACAAAAACAAGTCGCGTCAGTCATGATTGTGAAGGTTTAACGGGTTACGATAAGCTCTCGTACTAAGATAGAGGCGTCCATTCCCATAGCGCCCCGCAGGGATTGCTACTGGAGGTTCTTCCGCCTCGAATTCCTCCTCACTCAAGGTTTCATCCTCCGACTCTTCCTCGGAGGGAGCTTCCTCTTCGGGGTCCTCTTCCACGTGATCCGCTTCTTCTGGATCTTCTTCGACTGGGTCCTCCTCAGGATCTTCCTCTTCTGGATTCTCTTCTACTGGGTTTTCTTCCACTGGGTCCTCCTCAGGAACTTCCTCTATCGGGTCTTCTTCGAGGTCCTCTTCTTCATCGTCAGAGTTACTGATCATGTTGACTTCTGGAGCTGCGTCTACGACTTCCTCATCTTCAGGATCGCTGTTGTCGAAAATAACTTGTGGGCGATCGACTTCATCATCTGAACTCACCAGCATGCAGTCCAAGGAAACGCAGGACCGAGTGTCCTCATCGAGAGGCGGCGCTGCCCCAGGGTTGGCCATGGCCTGAAAAGAGAGAGTCATGATCAGATAGTGGAACACATGGAAAATATAAGGTAGGTAAAGAATATAAAATCAAAATTTTGAATAATGATGCAGTAAGTAGTATAAGGAAGTGAGTGGCAAGGGAACGATATATAAATCACAACTCATATTTTTTTAAACCAAGGGGTCCAACAAAAATACAAAGTTTAGACGAAAAGAAACAATTACTAAATAAAATAACAAGGTCTTTATTGAAAGCAGGAAGGTGACAACTCCGCGTTGATATCTAGATCGCTGCGATCTCGTAAAGCGAGTTTGAATCCTACATCGGGTTCGTACCATCCTCGAAACTCGAACTATGATAACAACCAAGTTACTTAAGCAGATGTGGAGAGCATTGACGAATCTCATCCTTGTAGCTCTTTCCTTTGAGGGCAACCATTGATAAGATGCTCGTTGGATCCACAAATCAAGCATTGCCTTTTGGCCCGGCGACAGTCCTTCTGAAAGTGTCCTAGCCTTTTGCAATAACCACAACGTTGGGTTCTCCGCTACTTCTGTTGCTGAGAAACAAATGGGCACTTTATCTTCACCCCCCCTATTGTTTAACAGGGATTCCCCTACAATTGGGGGCTCCCGCTGGTGTCTGAGCCATTTGCCTTCTTAGTCTTTCAGCTAAGAGATCATTTGTTCGCTCCCGGGCTTCCATCAAACCTTGCAGTACACCCAAAATCTCAACGGTCTGACTCTGGATAGTAGAGGAGGACAGAGAGTTGTTGGAAGTCATGGTCCTGAAACAACAAATTTTATGACGACATAAGGTACAAGGTATAAGAATCAGAATAAGATATAGAATGAAACAAGAATATGTGGTGAGGTGAAACTCAATCGAATGGAAATCGAATGTAGAATTCCAAGTCACTCAAGCAGAGTACTGCCTTGTAACGATACTGCAGTTCATAGTTACAATCACATAACTCTACTAAGTCACCCAAAACTCTAGCGGATGGAGTCAAAAATGTAGCTTGACAAACTGTAGGGATCCTAGTCAAGGATAACAAGTTTATAATCTAGACCGTATGGGCGACTTAAATTGTCAAGTCCTACCCGAAAACTGAAATCCCAATCTAAACTTGGCTCTCTGATACCAACAAAACCATGTCACACCCCGCTTCCTAAAATACGGAAAATGAGGGGTGACCAGGCCTGTAGTCACACTTCAGTTTCTAGCATTACGTGGTAATCAGTAACATAGCACAGGTAATGAGAAATGTAGTCACAAATTCTACCAAAATAGATATAAAACTAACTAGGTAGAGATCAAGGAAAAGATAGCGTTGACGTCGCTGATCTAGATGTCCGTAGTATCCTTAAGATAAGAAAGGTCCTGATCCGAGCTAAGTCCACTTCTCACTCTGAGCATGCATACTCAGGTCATCAGAGCGACACAATAGCAATATATACATATATAATGTGCAATGATGATAAAAATGAAGTAGTAAATATAGAACAATGACGCGAGCATGAAATAACCGGTACAGGTAACGATAAAGCAAGTGTATCAGATCAGTAATTAATGCAATGTCCATGTCATTAAAGCTATCAGTCTCTAAGTCTCAATGACTAGGTCGCTAAAGCTATCTTCAGTCCAAGAGTGAGCGTCAACCACCGCAGGAGTATCCCCAACCAAAAAGGTAGGCCCCAGGGGCAAGGGAACACGAGCCCGAATCACGCTCGCTAATAATCAGTAATACCATTCATATGACTCCCGAAATCGCTATATATACCGACAGTGGGACTCCTGAGATTCCGTTGATCGAACCCACACTCAAACTACCCTACCCTCATGGTCTACATCAAACACTGACAAGGAATCCAAATACTAGTTGCTCTATGACAAGTCTACACGAGAACTGGAGACATGGTCTCCATCAAGCATGTCTCGACTGGTATCCAAGATAAATGGACAGTGTTCGACGTCTTACCTATGACACTAATGTAAGTGCTTCCATAACCGTCCCATTCCAGTTATAGTTACACGTACATATGTCCCATAGGCGTCGACAATACAATAACTAATTAGTTCCGCTGATTGTGTATAAGTACGTGTCACTTCACTTATTCATTCACGCTTTTACACTGACGTACTTGCCACAATCCAATCACTAACATTATCACTTGGTAATTTAACACGGTCATTAGGTTATCGATGTAAATGAACATTATTTACAAGAGTATGACAATCATGCACATAATGGGGATATAGTAAATGCACTGCTAAAACATATAAACAACCGGTGTCGGTTGGACTAGAGAAATCATATAAAATGACACGTGCATAATTAAGCAAAATGATATAAAAGGAGTAGGCAGGGTATTTAATTATTCATATAGAAAAATTGGTTTCGAGTCAATCGGGTATCAGATTTACAAGTTATAGTCATTCCATTTTAAGTGTTTACTGCTGGAAATCCAATTTTTGAACTGGGAGTCTATTTTGTAACACATTTTACTCCCTGTTGAAAGCATAATTAGGTGACACTGCAGCTAGATAATATTTAGATTTATCAGTTATGTTTGCAACGCATCAGACGGATTAATGATATCCGCTGTATGCAGTGAGATATACACTGTTTAATGTTGAGATATATATTATGTTTCTGTATGAAACTGCAGAACACAACGAAGGTTTAAAAGATGTCATAAATATCAAACGACACTGGAATACAACGAGACCAGCACCGTTAGAAAGCTCGTTCGATTATATACAATTCTATGTATGGTTCCGCACACTTGCACACCTAAACAAGGAGTAACATGCTTTCCAAAACGGGTAAATGGTAAAGATCCTTGCTCTGGACAGCAGTCCAGAGCCACGAATCGCCACAGTTTTCGTTGCTATAACTTAATAAAATCCAGAGATCAACTATGGGATACTATAGGTTTATCTGATGAATTCGATACGAGCCCTAAAATATTAAGTTGCGAGTTGTATTCAATTTAATATAGATTTTAGAACGTGGCATATGCGGCGAATTCCAAATTCGACGTCGCCTTTTGGGGGGCGTCGTTACATGATATAAACTTCACTATTTGCAACCCAAATTTCTACGTGATGTTCTTTATCGGCAAATGTATCTATCTATAACCAGTTCTGCCATTTTAACATGAGCTTTTGCCTAGGGCTCACATCGAACATCTAAGTTAAGTATAAGATTAGTGATCGAGCGTTCGTTTTCTTTAACTAAACCAATACAGTTTAGTTCTACGATTCCCATGTGACGTTATCACTAACTAGGTTTTAGACTCATATGTCTCTCAACTCAAACGACTATTTGTTATGGAGTATTATGAAAAACACTAAGGAAATGTCCGATGTAAAATAACTATATATGTTAATATGTATATTCTTCACATAGCATGAAAGTAAGTAAGGACACTTTCCTGATGATGTTCGATGGTCGAGCTGTCGACGACTCCGATAGCGGCGATGAGTGACAGCAACAACAACACGGCATAGAGCAGATGCGGTGACAATAATGTGTAAGGCTTGGCTAGGAGCTGGAGTTAGGAGCTCGGCTCGTCCTTGGTGCTTGGAGACTCGACGACTAGGAGTCCCGACGATGGCTGACGACGCAGAGGGCTCGGGCGGTGGC
Organism: Agapanthus africanus; assembly: GCA_030015575.1. Lineage (NCBI taxonomy): Eukaryota > Viridiplantae > Streptophyta > Magnoliopsida > Asparagales > Amaryllidaceae > Agapanthus > Agapanthus africanus. The sequence continues at coordinate 175,468,619 of CM057339.1, read as the reverse complement.
TCAGCATTGAGGGCTCTGCTTGAAGCTGAAAGGAAAGGCTCGTGAGCTCGGGCTCGATGAGGGAGATGGGTTAGATGAGGACTTAGGACCTGGCTCGAGTCAAAGGAGGAGGGTACGACGGCGATGACGATGATGGCAGCATCGAGAGGAGGTGGCCGGCGATGGAGTTGCGGAGTTGGTGTTGGGTTATGTGGAGCTCGGTTGGTGAGGTGGAAGCGAGGAGGTTGTAGCAGGGAGGTTGTGGTGGTGATGGGTGGAGATTGCGGGTGAAGGGAGAGGCAAAGGTGGAGGTGATCTGTTGGAGACGGTCGACGACAAGATGAGGTGGTCACGCTGGTTTAGGGGGTGAGTCGGCCAACCTTGGAGGAGGGTGATGGTGGGTGCTCGTGGAGATAGAGAATGAGACAGAGGGGGTAAAGGGAGAGGGAGAAGAAAGTTGTTGAAGATATCGCGGATAGGATCTCGAGGGTCGGTGGTGTGGGCGAGCGGGTCGTAGGGAGCGGTTGCGAGAAGAGGGGGATGCGTTGGGGTTGCGGCGACGTAGCCTCGTAGGCGGAGCTGTTCGGGCGGAGGACCGTTGCGAGAGGGGACGAGTCGTGCGGAGGTGGGCATGAGTTTCGTGGGTAGTGTGAGGAAGGAGAAGAGGGGATTCAAGTGGGAAAAAATGGAGAGGGAGAAGAAGAAAGGAGTGGGGTGGAGTTTGGGTCGGGTCGGGTCGGGTTAGGTTTGGCTGGGGTTAGGATTTAGTTGAGGGAGTGGGCCTGGGCTTGAAGTGGGTTAGGAAAAATAAGAATTAGGAAAATAAAAGGTTAGGGTTTAATTTAGAGTAAAGGTTAGGAAAATATAGAAATTATATTTAGAAAAATATAGAAAAATTATGTATGAAAATTTGGGGAAAAATATTGGGAAATTATTTATTAAAATATGGTTACGGTATAGTCGGAACTGGGTATTACAGGTACGGTCTCCACTCTTGAAATAAAAGACCGGATGCTCTGGAATCTCGAACACTACCCTCTTTTGACGACAGTCGATGGTACCATAGAAAGTTCCTAGCCAATCCATACCCAAAAGTACATCGAAGTTCGGTATGTGAAGCACCTTGAAGTCAACATAGAATTCTTTGCTGCAGACGACCACTGGACACAGGTCGTATCCCATTGTTGCCTTTAGAACGCCGGTCCCTGAACTAACATTCTAGCTAGATACGAGCGGTTTGACTGGAATCGTATGAGTTCGGACGAACCGTTGTGACATAAAGTAATGAGATGATCCAGTATCGAAGAGTGCTAGTGCAGGAAGTGAAGCTAGTAAGATTGTACCTAAGTTGTGTTGAATATGTTTAGGTATAGGATAAGATATTTGATATGTATAAGGATTGAAAGAAAGTTTGAAAGAAAAGAGTTATCGGTGATGACTTGTGCAGTGGCTTCAGCTTCTTCCACGGTCATTGTGAAAGCCTATCGCCTCGGTACATTCCTCCTTGCAGGAGGAGCATTCCTCTGTCCGTTCCTCTGTCTTGAGGTAGGTCCCTTTGTGCTTGATGAAACTGACGAGGAGGAGGTGTAGTAGGTCCACGAGAAGGTGGAAGTGGGAGAGCAAGATGCGGTGCAGGTGCCTGGATAGCTGGCCGTTGCGGATAGGTGATTGCTGGTCTGGTTGCAGAATTTGGATTAAGTCTACGAGGACAAGATCCAATATCATGTGTGGGTGAGCCACAGACTAAGAAAAGGCGATTAGCACACCTGCAATCCTTCGCCAGGTATCCATTCCTCCTGTAGTAGGCGCAAAAGTCTGGACTGGGCCGGTTGAAAGTGTTAGTGATATATGACCTAGAGGCCATTATTGGATCATACTGGTTTGTATATTACTTAATGGAAGCTTGGGATATTCACAGTTGTATTGACAGTCTTGCTCAAAATGGTAGTATCCTACTTGGTTTATTTCTACCTCAATATGTGCATGTGTTTCTTTTAGCATATCTCTTATACATATTGGTAGAGCCCTTAGGATCTTTTCTTGATTACCAACGTTGTGATGGCAGTCACACTAGTAGAGGCTGGGTAGTCTATAAGCACATCTTATACAGGTCCCTAGACGTAGGATTATCGAGACGGGGCATCGATACTCCAGAGTATACTAGTGTATACGCTTCTCATCCTAGCAGGGAAGATGGTCTGTCCCACAGCCATCAGTACGTCGTACTGGAGATAATATGTAGGTGCTCATTAGGTTATGAGTACACTGGACAGGACTCGTCGGGAACTGCTGGTGGTTATTATACCTATCGTCGGGTAGTAGTTCCCAGGTGACATGAGTACGGCTTAGTCCGTCGACTTGACACTGCTACTTCGCCTCGAGTGTATTCCCACTGTACTTTGATTACTACCCTACCACGGCTTAAAGGAGTCGTGCAAACAGGTAGTAGTTGGGTGCAGTCTCGAAGCACTTGGAGGCAGTGGCGGTTAGATAGGATTCGTCTCCCGGTATTGGGGGTTGATATCGCTCTGTGTTCAGAGAGCCATTACACAAAGTCCCTGGACAGAGCAAGCAAGATTTACTGGTAGGTATTCCAGTAGTTTCTTAGGGTGTTTTGGGCTACACTCTGACATGACTTATTGCGTTAGGGGCCTGACGATTACCACCCCCCTAGGCTCGATATACGATACTTTTAGATGAACAGACCGGACTGTACGGAGATTGTCACATACAGGCTCGGTAGGAGTTCGAATGAGTTTGCTCATCGGCCTTCTTATCGACAGATACCTGGATAGCCGTTACGTGCAGCTGGTACCGCTTGCGGCTTGTGGTTAAACCCACCGCCAGTGTACTGTCGAGTCTTTAAAGTCCCACATAGAGAGTTTCCCTGCATCGGGCGAAAGATGTAGAGGCCGTATGGTTTTACGGCAGGGCTTCGATCACGTACGTGTACTTGTGTGCGCATGGTGTTCGGGCGGATAATACTAGTGGGCTTTGGTTTAAGCCGGATCCTAGTATTATATTGATGGATCAGTTTCGTCTCATTGTATTCGTATTTCTCGAAACACTGATACGGGTATGTATATACAGATGAGAGGGGCATTCTTGTAATTACTCAAGATTGTTTTTAGAAGGAGACACCTCATTAGGGTTTTGACCATTTACTTGATTAAAACAATTATGAGGTGGAGGAAATGGATTATTATTTTCTCTAATGATAGTTCTAGCATGGCTACTTGGTTTGACTATTTGGGGCTTGGTTTGATTTAGATATTTTGTGAGATATTTTGTGGCACTAGATATTTTGTGTGAGATATTTTATGCCATACTTATAGTCATATCAAGAGAGCCATCTCAATTATCATTGTGAAAATCTCTTTCTCTTTCCTCAAGCCATCTCCTTCTTCCTCTCAACCCTTAAATCTCATGAGTTGAGAAACCTAGGGTTCCAAGTGACAAACTAATCCATCTTCTTTCTCTACATTGCCTAGGTCATCTAGTCTAGTGAGCTAGGTGCCCTAGTTACCTCTGATTTGAGGTTGGAGCTCGGACTATAGACTCTCGGGTGGATCGTCTTTGACTCGAGGAAGTCGACGAGAAAACACCGATCCGTTACGATCCTCGAAGCCTAAGATGACAAGGAGGACAGCGAAGAAGACCCGAAGGACTTGTATCGTGAAGTATAATCTCTTTTTCGAGTAGTTAACCTCCTTACATGCTTAGCTAGTTAGGGTTTAGCCAAGATCCTAGAGTTAAATTCGGTGTTGAGAGCTTTGAAAATCGTTTTTTAAATATTCCGCCTCCCCGCGAACCCGTGGGGTACGCGACATCAACTTACAGTGGTATCAAAGCCTACTAAACCTTTACTAGCTAGTTAGAAAATTCTTTTAGAATTTTGATCACGGAAAAATCCCAAAATCACGACCAAAATTGCACTTTCTGTCGATTTTTAAATCTGGTCCTAAAATTTTTCCAGGGCCTTAAAATTAAGTGCAGGATTTTTTGTGAACACCCAAGAAAAACGAGTTGGTAACTCACTGAGACCGCCGCGGTTCCGAGGCCAAGTCGACGCCGAGTCAACTCGGTTTTCTTCAGTGTGTCTATATTGGTATTTTGTGATTTTTGGGAAATTTTGTTTCTACCCAGGATCTTTTGTGTACAGTGTTATACTTAGGGTAGATTCAAATTTGGTTATCGATCGAAATTCTAAGTATTTTGGCTAATCGGGTTTCATCTGTGTTGTGATATATGTGCTGAACGTCCGCTAATCGCTATAAGTCGATTAGTGGGGGTTGCACATATCTAAGATCTGTAATATTGGTTTGTGTATATGAACTTGTTGGATCGTCATGGATGAATAGCCGGGGATGTGAGATGAGAGTTTTCATTCTTTCATTCGAAGTAAATTGTAAAGTGATGTAATATTATTTTGCGTGGCACATCCGGGTTGAGGTTATAGCCACCGTTGTATTATTATTTCTTTTACTGTTTTCTGCTCCTAAGATAGACCTAAGGTGGGGTGCACAAGCTACCGGGTTCTTTGAAGTGCTAAGTGGCCTACTCATCTTGTTGAGGGAGGTTGCTTCGCTTCGGGAATTTGGCGGGTAGTTTGCCGCACCCATAGGGGTCTGGAGTGGGGTTTGGCTATTCATCACGATCGTGGAATCCGTCTTTCGTTACAGGCTTAAACAAAACGTGGAATTCCTAGTATATCCAATGTGTTCATCTGTGATCTGGAATGCTTATTATTGCATGAGACGAATGGTTATTATTATATATGTATTATATAATAGACGTTGCTTATGTTTTGCATCCGCGCTAGTCCAGCCCCTAGCTCTAGCGTTAGTCAAGTAACCTAACGGTGTAAGACAAGGCCCCGTGGTGAATACGGGTGGCATAAGCGTACGTCATATTTTCGTTTCTTTCTGTGATGATAGGTGTAAATGATGGGACTACATTAGGTTAATACAAAGCAAACAAACCAAAGCTAAATCGTCGGAACAAATTTTAAAACCACTCAATTTTTTCAAAACAGCAAACTTTTAAAAATGCGGAGCTTAAACCACTCCTTTTAAAAGCTATCAGGTTCCTTCGATTATATCAAGTTCACTACGTTCACGATTTCGCCAAAACCATTCGTAGCCCCCTGTCATTTCATATGAATGTTCAGTAGTATTCAAACTATGTTTGTTGACCTTCGCCAAGGCATAATGATTGGTAGCTGCTGGATATTCATATGTAGCATAGATATATGCGTTGGTTTGGGACAGTCATATTACTTTGTTGGCCTTCGTCAAGGGTATATACGGGCGGGTTCAAATCAATCTGGACAATGATGGGTAGAACTTGACATGTGACTTATGATTTATTGGCCTTCGTCAAGGTCATAATAGCATGGGACAAAAATCCACATCGGGAGTTTCTAAGAAAACTGAAACTTGCTAGTGCTGCTGTTCCTTCATGGGAACTGAATAAAATACAAATAAAGCAGCAAGAAAAACCCCCAAATGGGGCATCACGTGCTCACACGTGACCAGGCCTCACGTGAAAACACGTGACCTTTTTTATGGGCAGATTCTATTTACGCCTGAATGCCTAATTGATAAAGTCACGTGCCCACACGTGATGGGCTCTTGAACGCACTGAATTAATATAATTAAATTCTAATTAAAAGGAATTAAAAGCATGGGAACTGAATAAAATATATAAATAAAGCAGTAAGGAAAACCCCTGAAGGGGGCATCACGTGCCCATACGTGACCGGGTCTCGCGTGCAAACACGTAACCTTTTACAGGCAAAGCCTATATGCGCTGAATAAAATAAACAATTGGAAATGCTTAATCAGTGGGGTCACGTGCCAACACATGATGGGTTCCTGAGCCCTCTGAACTAATAGAATTAAATTCTAATTAAATACTTTATCAGTAGGGTCACGTGCCAACACGTGATGGGTTCCTGAGCCCTCTGAACTAATAGAATTAAATTCTAATTAAATGCATTATCAGTGGGGTTACGTGTCAACACGTGATGGGTTTCTGAGCCCTCTGAACTAATAGAATTAAATTCTAATTAAATGCTTAATCAGTGGGGTCACGTGCCAACACGTGACGGGTTCCTGATCCCTCTGAAGTCTGAACCAATAGAATTAAATTCTAATTAAATACTTAATTGGTAAGGTCACGTGCCAACACGTGATAGACTCTTAAACCCTCTGAAATAATAGAATTAAATTCTAATTAAAAGGAATCAAAAACCCTAATTGAAAAATATTTCCCTAGATCTTTCCAAACAAAAATGATTGCACTCTGTAAAAGGGAGCACCGTTGGATTAAAAATCCAATGGTGATTAAAAATCAACAATTTATAGAAAGATTCTGTACAAGGAATATTTTCCTAAAACTTGCCAGGAACAACAAATAAAATATCTTTTGGATTAAAAATCCAATTGTGAATAAAATTCATCGAATGATCTAAAAGATCATGTTGGTTATAAAATCAATCAAAATCTTTCAATGAAAGATGGACAAAACAAACTGATTCTTTTCTTTCTCCTATAAGTAGGAGCTAAGAAGAGAAGAGAAAAAAGAGGGATACAAGAACAGAGAGAGAATACAGAAGAGAAAAAAAGAAGAGAATTTAATTTTCCAGAGAGAAAAGAAGATCTCTTCAGAGAAAAAAAAGAGAAAGAAAACTCTAGGTAAGAGAAGAAAGGAGATCATTCTATAAGCTCCCACAAAACAAAAGAGAATTTGATTCTCAAACAAAGAGTTTAACTCTTCTAAAAAGAACTTAGTTCTTCCTCTGGTTGAAAATCTGCAGAAGTAGATCTCCCCACAAGTTGAGAATTTAATTCTCATCGGGGAGATTCTGCCATGCAGATCCAAAACTTAGAGGGAGAATTGGGTTTAAAGAATTTAATTCTTTCAAACACACAGAAATTTAATTCCTCTAAAATAAAATTAGGTTTTAAACCTATAAAAGAATTTAATTCTTCAACAAGGGATTTAACTCTCTATACACGAAAAAGAGACCAGTATCCAACATGATCACGTGGTAACACGTGATCCCCTTTCTTTGAACCAGAAAAAAGATTTTCTAAAGTATTTAACACTTATTTAAAAGGGAAAAGGGAAAACAGTAAAGACAGTTTCTCTTTTAGGGTGTATCACGTGCTCCCACGTGACCCTTAAAAAGCTCCCCAAAATAAAAAGGGAGTGAAGCCAAGGCAGAACAGATTTTGGACGTCTCACGTGTTCCCACGTGACCCTTAAAAACTTCTTAAAACAAAAGGGAGAAAGACCAAGACAGTTTCTCTTTTAGGGTGTATCACGTGCTCCCACGTGACCCCTGAAAAATATTTTTAGTATCCAACGCATGGATACCCATCACGTGTCCACGCATGATGGTCATAAAGGTCAAGTGTTTAACACTTATAAGCATATTCTGAGAGTAAAATAAAAGAAGTAAGGCCCAATCTTCAGGCGCCTCACGTGACCCCATGTGAGCGCTTCTGTTTTAGTGTTTAACACTACTTTAAGCGCCTCACGTAGGAGCACGTGAGCGCCGAAGGGAACGCTACTTTGTGAGTAACACCCGGTAGGAACTCTACTTCGACGGGGCATCTTCCATGAAGAAACGAAAGCACAGCTCCCCTATAATCAAGTCTGGGGTAGGCCTCATCTTCGTGACTCCACAAGGAGGGATAATGCGCTTTGCCTTTTCCCTAACAGAGCCGAGGACAAAAAATAAAGCCGAATATGAAGCTTTGATAGCAGGACTTGAGATCGCTGTCGACATGGGGATCGAAATTCTCCTCATGTACGGAGACTCCCAGCTCATTATCCAAGTAAACGGTGATTATCAAACGTGCAAACCAGAGTTGGTAAAGTACGGTGAGAGAGTGCAATAATTGCTGATTCAAATCCCTGCCTATGCCCTGGAAAGCATACCGCGTGCGGAAAATAGCAAAGCAGATGCGTTAGCCAAACTTGCCAAAGAACCGGCTGACGAAAACCTCGATGACGTGAGAATCGTTGTGCAAAGTCGTCGGGTTCTCGCATCGGCAGAAATATCTCCGGAGTCGTTTGAAGAAAAGGAAGCGACCAAGTAAGCGGCCCTACAGATAGAAGACCAGGAAAAGGTCAAGGATTGGAGAGAAGTCTTTATAGACTACTTCAAATCCCGTCGAACACCTGAAAATGCGTCCTCAAGACATCAGCTCATAAAACGAGCTCTATCCTTCGCCTTCGTCAATGACACTCTATATAAGAGATCATTTGATTCTCTATGGCTAAGATGCCTGGGATCTGAAGAAGCAAGGAGAGTCGTCCAAGAAACTCACGACGGGTTCTGCGGTTCTCACCAAGCAGGACCGAAGATGAAACTGAAGATCAAAAGGATGAGCTACTATTGGCCCACGATGATCCAAGACTGTCTCGAATACGCGAAGCAGTGCCACTCGTGCCGAATTCACGGAGACTTCATCCATCGGCATCTAAATCCGCTGCACCCGACGATGGCTAGCTGGCCATTCGAAATGTGGGGAACTGACATAATCGGGCCTATTGAACCAGCATCATTCAGAGGACATCGGTTCATACTGGCAACAACCAATTACTTCTCCAAATGGGCAGAAGCAATACCGCTAATAGAAGTGAAGACGAAGAATACTCTCCATTTCTTCAAGACACATGTCATCTATCGGTTCGGCACTCCGCACGGATTATCTCCGATAATGGGCTAGCCTACAGAAGTCACAAAATCAGCCGCTTCGCACAATAACATAATATAGACTGGAGATACTCTTCAGTCTACAATCCCCGAGCTAATGGTCTGTCTGAAGCTTTTAACAAGACCTTGACGAAGATCGTGAAAAAGACGGTGTCCAAAATTAAGAAGGACTGGTACAAGAGACTGCATGAAACTCTCCGGGCATATCGGACCACGTTCAAAACGGCCATAAACACAACGCCGTATGCATTGGTATTCGGCACTGAAGCAGTGCTCCCCTTGGAGCCTCCTTACGAGTGGCGGTTCATTACGAGCTAACAGACGAAGACAATGCTCATCCTCAGCTTGAGGAACTTGATGCCCTCAACGAAACCCGGTTCATGGCGCAGCAAAACTTGGAAGCTTACAAAGTAAAGATGACGCGCTCATAAGAGAGATTGACTAGGCCAAGAACATTCCGCCAAGGCGAACTTGTGCTAGTGGTCAAGAGACCTATGATCTCCAATCGTGCCAAATGGGGGAAATTCGAGCCGAACTATGAAGGCCCGTATATCATAGACAAAGTCTACCAGGGTGGGGGCTTACTTGCTCATGGATATGCATGGCGCAAGACCCTTCAGGCTAATAAATGGCCGTTTCTTGAAGAAATACTACACCTGACCGAGACGTCTATAAACGACTACGGACCGCATCATCCCAAGGATGACGCAAAAAAAAGGGTACGTCCATAAGCGAGATGGGCATGGATGAAAACCCGAAAGGGCTCCGTGAGTAAAAACAGCAGGACAACCGGCGAGTTTGTGAAAACCCGAAAGGGCACAATCTCGTTAAAAGACACTTGCAAGGTCCTCTTGACCCCGTAAGGAGAAAATACCTGCGTGAGATCCTTATGACTCACAAAGGAGCAACACACTTAGGAATCCCCACGATTCCTAAGGAGAAAACACACTTACGAGATCCTCACGACTCGTAAGGAGAATTCCCTTCTGAGACCCTCACGGCTCATAGGATTCAGAAGCCTTAAACTACAGGAATCTGAACCTGTTCTCAAGCCTTCATACACCCTGCTTTTGCCCTACAAGCGTTTCAATATTGACTCTTGTATACAATCCACGGGCACGAATAAACATTTCCTTAACAAAGTCCCACCAGCGACTAGGGATATGCTCACACGGTGAATGACCCTTGTAAGTCCTCTCGACTTATAAAGAGAAAACACTCTTGTAAGATCCTTACGATTTATAAGAGAACATACACTTAAGAATCCCCATGATTTTTAAGGAGAAAACGCACTTACGAGATCTTCACGACTCGTAGGGAGAAACACCTTTATGAGACCCTTACGACTTATGAAGTTAAAAGTCTTAGTCGACAGGATCCTAACCCTGATTGCTAAGCTACCTTTGTTCGAATCGACAGAGGCAAATGATGATTCGCTCCTAGCAATGTCTTAGTGGTAGCGATGCCGATGACTAAAACGGTATCAAATTCCGAGTCCTTTCACGGCAAATGATGATTCTCTCCTGGCAATATTCCAGTCGCAGCGATGCTGATGCTAAGATTGGCATCAGGTTCCAAGTTCCATGCTTGCGACAAAATCAGCAAGTAAAAGAAATGCATATGAAATAGCCGAAATGATGGGGCAATTTGCAACAAAATCAGCAAGTAAAAAATATGCATACAAAATTAGCCGAAATGATTGGGCAATCGCGACTTTCGCGATATAAAAAGCTGAAATGATAGAGCATCGCGGAAAGAAATAAAAAATGAAAGAATGAAACTTTTGCCCTACAGGCGAGTCCATACTGACCCCTGTATACAATCCATGAGCATAAACGAAAAGGGAATCACATGTCCCCCACCAGATCCTGTCAAAAGGAAAAGTCAGATCTCAACAGCAACATCTGCATCTCAGAAGACCAACAACGGCGTTCCTCCTCCTGCCAGCAGAGCACGGACGCGACATCACTAATTGGAGCCACGACAAAGTCCCCAGTTCTAAGACTCTACGGTTCACGGACAACCTAGAGTTAGCCCCGACACCGCAGAAAACGAAACATGTCAGCCAATGACCCCGTCGCGGAAACACGTCAGCAAATGACCCCGTCTCGGAAACACGTCAGCCAATGACCCCGCCGCGGAAATACGTCATCCAATGACCCCGTCTCGGAAATACGTCATCAAATGACCCTGTCGCGGAAATATGTCAGCCAATGACCCCGTCGCGGAAATACGTCAGCCAATGACCCCGTCGCGGAAATACATCATCCAATGACCCCGTCGCGGAAATACGTCAGCAAATAACCTCGTCACGGAAATATGTCAGCCAATGACCTCGTCGCGGAAATACGTCAGCAAATGACCCCATATCGAAAACACGTCAGCCAATGTCCAATGACCTCGTCGCGGAAATACGTCATCCAATGACCCCATCACGGAAATAGGTCATCCAATGACCCCGTCGTGGAAATACGTCATCAAATGACCCCGTCGCGGAAATACGTCAGCCAATGACCCCATCGCGGAAATACGTCATCCAATGACCCCGTCGCGGAAATATGTCATCCAATGACCCCGTCACGGAAATACGTCAGCAAATGATCCCGTCGCGGAAATACGTCGGCCAGTGACCCCGTCGTGGAAACACGTCAGCAAATGACCCCGTCTCAGAAACACGTCAGCAAATGACCCCGTCGCGGAAATATGTCAGCCAATGACCCCATCTCGGAAACACGTCAGCCAATGACCCCGTCGCGAAAATACGTCATCCAATGACCCCGTCGCGGAAATACGTCAGCCAATGACCCCGTCATGGAAATACATCATCCAATGACCTCGTCGCGGAAATACGTCATCCAATGACCCCATCTCGGAAATACGTCAGCCAATGACCCCGTCGCGGAAATACGTCAGCCAATGACCCCGTCGCGGAAATACGTCAACAAATGACCCCGTCATAGAAACACGTCAGCAAATGACCCCGTCTCGGAAATACGACAGCCAATGACCCCGTCTCGGAAATACGTCAGCCAATGACCCCGTCGCCGAAATACGTCATCAACTGACCTCGTATAGCTAAAGTCAATCCTGCTCCCGTATGGCTAAAGTCAATCCTGACCCCATATGGCTAAAGTCAATCTTGACCCCGTATGGCCAAAGTGAACCCTCGACCTCCCAGTTAAAGCAATGCTTTGATTCGGGAGCAGGTCAACTCATCAATCACTTACGAGTCCTTTCGACTTGTAAGGAAGAAAATTCTCTTGGGAAATCCTTACGACTCTCAAGAGAAAAACACACTTAGGAATTCTCATGATTCCTAAGGAGAAAATACACCTACGAGATCCTCTCGACTCGTAAGGAGAAAAATCTTTATGAGACCCTCACGACTCATAAAGTTGGAAAGCCTTAGGAGGCAGATCTGAACCTGTTGCCTAAGCCATCACTACCCTACAAAGAGGTCAAGATGGACTATTTACAGACCACATTTGCCAAAATTATATGCCGAGAGAAATGGAGGTGCTACTCAAGAGTGCGTAAACTGCTCTGCGTCAAATCGAGATGAAAAGGCGTAACCTACGGACGTCAATTACATATTATGAATGACAGTAAGAAGAACATTTGATTCGCATCCAGTTAAGCATTCAAAGCATACCCATTTATGTATGTGTGGAAAAGGTTTAGTGCATAAAATAAACATGCGGAAACAAGAATTGTCTATTCATACTTCAGAAAATTCTTACAGTGATGAAAACGGTAAACAAAAATATCATTAAAATGTTTACATTGGAAAGACATCAAATCCAGGACATGGACCCTTCGGAGGTTCTGTCAAGTAAGAACCGGAAATTCAAAAGTTAGGGCATCTAAAATGTTTCGGGCCTCTTAGGCCATTCTCGTATGCTTCCTCTCACGATCATAAGCGTCAGGGTCCTCACTGATATCCTTTGCCCTTCGATAGGCAGCGATTATCGTCACCTGCTGAAAAGTTTGATGTAGAATATCAACAAGATTGTCTCGCCTTTTCTTTGAGATTAGGCCCATCAAATACACTGAGTGTACCTTATCTTCGGCGTCATCCAATGATTTAAGTGGCATGCCGTCATAGAATAAAGGAAGTGCTTCCCAGATCACTCTCATAATGAGCTTCAAAAAAGCGGAACGACGAGGAAGCAGTCGACCTTTGTATTCATCAAAGCGACGCATGATTTCGGTGCACTGAGCATTTGTAAGCTCCTAGTTCTGATAGCGGCCTAGTGCGCGAATGTCTCCATAAGAAATAATCTCGTCGAGATCATACAGATGAGTGGCCATAACGTCTGAAAAGGAAAATCAGTGAGAGTTTAGTGGGCAGACTGATTAAGAAAAAGCTTATTGAAATGAGCACTGGGATTCAAACAAATTCTTAGGAAGACAAGTTCTGTTAAGCTGCCAACAAAATTCAAATCTGTGCGAATAAGGGTAAAACCCTATGAAAAGATTTTCAAGAACACCAAGGAATAAAATTCCCGAAGGGTCCCATTGATCTTTCAAAGCTAAGCTCTTCGCCAGAGGAATTAAATTCCTTTATGTAATGGAATTAAATTCCAAGAATCCATAAAAATAAATGAGAAAAAAATCCCATGAATCCTCAAAATCAGAGGGAAACGTTCGAGATATGGTAGTTTATTACTCAAAGATCACATCTTTGGAGGATGGGTTTCTGAGGAGAGCAAAGCTCTCATAATGGATTTAAAGTCCAGAGGCTTTCTTAAAGAAAAAAAGTTTTCTGATGTACAAAGCGTTACCTGAAAAAGGTTTCTTTGGACATAGTTTAACTCTAGATTTGTAATGGCAGAGAACTAAGCTCTAAAAAGAAGAATTAAATTCTCAAAGAAATTGAAAAAGGAAGAAGATGAAAGAATGGAGGCGTTGCTGATGAGACCGTTGCATTTATAAGACGTGATAGGAAACGGTTCATCTTCCCTGTTCCCTAGGCAAATCCAACGGCCACAAAGGTGACAGCGTTGTACTCACGTGCAAACACATGAGAACAATGCTGTGGGGGCATTTGTTTCCTCATAGGAACTGAATAAAATACAAATAAAGCAGCAAGAAAAACTCCCAAATGGGGCATCACGTGCTCACACGTGACCAGGCCTCACGTGCAAACACGCGACCTTTATAAGGGCAGATTCTATCTACACCTGAATGCCTAATTGATAAAGTGACGTGCCCACATGTGATGGGCTCTTGAACCCATTGAATTAATAGAATTAAATTCTAATTAAAAGGAATTAAAAACATGGGAACTGAATAAAATATATAAATAAAGCAGTAAGGAAAACCCCCAAAAGGGGCATCACGTGCCCACACGTGACCAGGTCTCACGTGCAGACACGCGACCTTTTATAGGCAAAGCCTATATGCGCTATATAAAATAAACAATTGGAAATGCTTAATCAGTGGGGTCACGTGCCAACACGTGATGGGTTCCTGAGCCTTCTGAACTAATAGAATTAAATTCTAATTAAATGCTTTATCAGTGGGGTCACGTGCCAACACGTGATGGGTTCCTGAGCCCTCTGAACTAATAGAATTAAATTCTAATTAAATGCTTTATCAGTGGGGTCACGTGCCAACACGTGATGGATTTCTGGGCCCTCTGAACTAATAGAATTAAATTCTAATTAAATACTTAATCAGTGGGGTCACGTGCCAACACGTGACAGGTTCCTGATCCCTCTGATGTCTGAACCAATAGAATTAAATTCTAATTAAATGCTTAATTGGTAAGGCCGCGTGCCAACACGTGATAGACTCTTAAACCCTCTGAACTAATAGAATTAAATTCTAATTAAAAGGAATCAAAAACCCAAATTGAAAAATATTTCCCTAGATCTTTGCAAATAAGAAAGATTTCAGTATGTAAAAGGAAGCACCGTTGGATTAAAAATCCAATGGTGATTAAAAATCACCAATTTATAGAAAGATTCTGTACAAGGAAATATTTTCCTAAAACTTGCCTGGAACAACAAATAAAATATCTTTTGGATTAAAAATCCAATGGTGAATAAAATTCATCGAATGATCTAAAAGATCATGTTGGTTATAAAATCAATCAAAAATTTTGAATGAAAGATGGACTAAACAAACTGATTCTTTTCTTTCTCCTATAAATAGGAGCCAAGAAGAGAAGAGAAAAAAGAGGGATACATGAACAGAGAGAGAATACAGAAGAGAAAAAAAGAAGAGAATTTAATTCTCCAGAGAGAAAAGAAGATCTCTTCGGAGAGAAAAAAAGAGAAAGAAAACTCTATGTAATAGAAGGAAGAAGATCATTCTATAAGCTCACACAAAACAAAAGAGAATTGAATTCTCAAACCAAGAGTTTAACTCTTATAAAAAGAACTTAGTTTTTTCTCTGGTTGAAGATCTGCAGAAGCAGATCTCCCCACAAGTTGAGAATTTAATTCTTATCGGGGAGATTCTGCCATGCAGATCCAAAACTTAGAGGGAGAATTGGGTTTAAAGAATTTAATTCTTTCAAACACACAGGAATTTAATTCCTCTAAAATAAAATTAGGGTTTAATCCTATAAAAGAATTTAATTCTTCAACAAGGGATTTAACTCTCCATGCAAGAAAAAGAGATCAGTACCCAACATGATCACGTGGTAACACGTGACCCCTTTCTTTGAACCAGGAAAAGAGATTTCCCAAAGTGTTTAACACTTATTTAAAAGGGAAAAGGGAAAACAATAAAGACATTTTCTCTTTTAGGGTGTATCACGTGCTCCCACGTGACCCTTAAAAAGCTTCCCAAAATAAAAAGGGAGTGAAGCCAAGACAAAACAGATTTTGGACGTCTCATGTGTTCCCACATGACCCTTAAAAAGCTCCTCAAAACAAAAGGGAGAAAGGCCAAGACTGTTTCTCTTTAAGGGTGTATCGCGTGCTCCCATGTGACCCGTGACAAATACTTTTAGTATCCAACGCATGGATACCCATCACGTGTCCACACGTGATGGTCATAAAGGTCCAGTGTTTAACACTTATATGCATATTCTGAGAGTAAAATAAAAGAAGCAAGGCCCAATATTCAGGCGCCTCACGTGGTCCCACGTGAGCGCTTCAGTTTTAGTGTTTAATACTACTTTAAGCGTCTCACGTGGGAGCACGTGAGCGCCGAATGTACTATAGTGTTTAACACTATATTCGAGTCAATCTTAGCCTAAATTAGCTAAGTCTTTAAGAGGCAAGATCCCCTGAAACTGAACCCCAACTATACTCTTGTCTTCCAAAATTGATCATCCCATATAACATTCAAAGTCCCAGAGCCTCCCAACCAATATTGGTTCAAGGGTACATCTCTTCACTCCTCTGATATTTATCGTTGTAATCTTTCAACGTCTTCAGAGAGGTGAAGGGTCCCGACAACCAGACATTTCACGTACTGTGGGGTCATTAAACTCATAGACTATGATGTCCTTAAACTTTATAGACTATGATGTCTCGAAACTACCACGGACTGTAGGGTCCTTAAACTCATGGACTATGACGTCCTTAAACTTTTCAGACTATGATGTCTCTAAACTACCACGGACTGTGGGGTCCTTAAACTCATGGACTATAATGTCCTTAAACTTTACAGACTATGACGTCTTTAAACTATGGACTATAATATCCTTAAACTCCATGGACTATGATGTCCTTAAACTTTTGGACCGGAAAGTCCCTAAACTAAAACAATAGAGCCCAAATACTCTTTCGCTGGATCTAAATGATCCTAAAAACCCTGTTAAGTAGATCTTAGTCTAAAATTAGGCTAATGTATCATTAACAACCATTTAAGTTGATCTTAATCTCAAATGAGATTAACGATCCTTAAATCAATCCAACTACAGATCCCTCAACTGACATTGGTTCAAGGGTACATCTCTTCATACCTCTGATATGTGTCGTTGTAATTCTTCAACGTCTTCAGAGAGGTGGTGGGTCCCGACAACCAAAAACTTTACAGACTATGATGTCTTTGAACCCCATGGACTACGATGTTCTTAAACCTAATGGACCGCAAAGTCCCTAAACTAAAACAATAGAACCCAAATGCTTTTTTGTTGGATCTAAATGATCCTGTTAAGTAGATCTTAGTATAAAATTAGACTAACGTATCCTTAACAAATTGTTAAGTTGATCTTAGTCTAAAATTAGACTAACGTTTTCTTAACAAACGTTTAAGTTGATCTTAGTCTCAAATGAGATTAACGATCCTAAAACCCAACCCAAAACCCAAATCTAAAAAAATGCGGATTTGGACTAATCCACGCCCTATGGGTAACAACATACATTAGTCTCCGTATATAATCCACGGGCAACCAAAAACAAAACAAACACACACGACATGAAGTGACCATCTAGAAAAAGAGAAAGTTGTTACCGTGATGCGGTAGCGTAATTAACTGCAGGGGCTTGCGCCTGCAAGGAAGAGCGTCCCCACAATAAAAACCCCCTCAAACGAGGGGGAATCTGACGAAGTCTGCTACATCGGCCGCATCCGTCTAAACCTCCGATATACGGTGCCATAAATCAACTTGGCATCTTCAGAGAGGTGGACGGATAAAACCAAATAGCATCTGCCCCCAAATTCAGGCAAGACGTTTGTCTTCCCGATCTTTCAGCGGAGAATAGCTGCATACCATTTGGAATGTGATAATGTTGGTAGGATTCTGATTGATCTGTAATTTTGTGAAAGAAAAAGTAGTAGTAAAATAACCGCAATCAATAACGGTGTCGCGTGTAGCGAACCTTTAGTTAGTACAGGCCGTCCTCTGAGATTCGTGGAATTTTATAATTCTTGTTTTAGATCGGTTGAAAGAAATAGAAAAGAGAAAATAAAGAAAATCAAGAAGATGGTTTCAAGAGAATCAAGAAAATAGTTTCAAGAAAATTAAGAAAATAGTTTCAAGATCTAATTGAATTATCAAGAAAATGGCTCAAGATCTAATTGAATTATGAAGAAAATTTTATATGAAGAAAGCTTGTAGGATTTGATTGGATTTAGTAGCTCTGGATGACTAATAAAGATAACTCCTCTTATCTATTGATAGATTTAAAACTAGATTGATGGCGATGAACGAGGATTAGGGTTCTTTTGAAGAAACTAGAGTTTCCCCTCTATTGACCCTTGTCCTTTCATTGATCTTCATTCATATCTAGCCCTTAAAAAAAAGATCGTCAATCTTATCTCAAATCGTGGTCGAGGTTATCAAGAAATTGATATCGCACCCGATAAGGATGTTGATGATTTTTTTGCTAAAATTTATAAACTTCATAAGACTTAAAAAGAGTATAGAATTTTCTCACCCATTGATCTACCATAATCCTACGAATCCTATCAAGTGGAGAATTACTCGTGCATCATGAAAATAAAAGAAAGTATAGAGAAAGAATTCATAATCCGGAAATTAAAAGAAAAGGAATTGATAAAACTGATGATCTACCTTTATTACTCAACTTCACAATACATTTTTTTGAGTTTAGATTACAAGAGGAAGAAGAATTGCTCTCGATCTCTGTCTCGAAGAAGTAAATATTCCGTTGATCTTCACGTCGCTTGATCACCTCGAGTCTTGGACATGTCTTAGATCGCTTGCTCATTGATGATGATTGCCTTCGTGTAAAGGAGACTTGATTGATGTCGCTTGATAAATTTCTCGATGATTT
Source organism: Agapanthus africanus (assembly GCA_030015575.1). NCBI lineage: Eukaryota > Viridiplantae > Streptophyta > Magnoliopsida > Asparagales > Amaryllidaceae > Agapanthus > Agapanthus africanus. The sequence goes on along the minus strand of CM057339.1, from coordinate 175,450,208 downwards.
CTTGATCTTGGATCTTAAGATCGAAGATTCTTGATCTTAGATCTTAGATCCCCTTTTTGATATTGGATTTGATATTGGGTTTGATGTAGAGATTTGTTGGCTCTTTTCTTGATTTTATTTGAAGAGATTGGATCCTCAAATGATGTAGACCTCGGTTCTTTTTATAGCCCCAAAACCAGTAACATAAACCCCAACAAACTAAGTTTGTTACATCGAAGATTCCAGAGAATTCCCGAACCCTGACTCCTTGAATCAGCCGCGGATCCGTGGTGACTCAGCCTGACTCGGCCGCGGTTCCGCGGCCTCTTGGTGAGATCTTGGCTTCACACTTCTGGAGTCTTCTCCTCCTGTTGGTATTTGGGTATTTATTTGATGTCTGGAACCTTCTTATCTCTTCTGAGTCTCTGCCAGTATTTGATTCTTCGACTTTCTTTACTTTATTGGCAGATTCTTGATTCCAGATATCTGACCTGAGCTAATCTTGCAGAATATCTTCAATGAACAATATTAGTTATATTTGAGATACAAAATATTATGCGTAAAATATTAAACATACAATTTCCTTCATAATGCTGATTATAATATATAAATACATGGTAAATGATATTTTGCAGATGAACTTCTAATATGTGTTATATTTATAACAAACACCGTTAGATGGTTAAGAAAAGTAAGGAAATTGTCATGTTAAAAGTGCATTATTTTCGACTAAACAGTTTCCTTCAGGATTATCACACAATGATATTTGGATCACGATCCTACTGTGAGTATATGCTACTCCTCAGAAATTTTTTCACTTAACGATTAATACTATAAACTAAGTAGGTGTCTAGAAAGGTGTTAGCGGGGTTACGCCTCTATGGAAAATAGGTTATTTAATTAAGGAACTTCGCGAAAACGTCGTAAAACCTCCCTCGAAGTACCGACACTAGCCTGGTTGAAAGGTTAAACAAGTATTGTACGGTTAGATTAATCCTGACTAATTCTTCTTTTATGGTTTGAGGAAGGATTCGAGAAACAGTGGAGCCATCTTGTTTAGATAAACTAAAAACCAATCTAAACATGCAAGAGTATCATGCTAAAGTGTTTCTTCTCTTTCTCCTAATTGCAGCGACCGGTTGACCACACCTAGGTTACAACTAGCTAATAAATTGACTGGGCCAGACTATATTAACTGGCAAGGGTTTGTTTAGATATCCATTGCCTGTGACAAGCTGGACTACTTCATTACTACTCAAGCCCCCGCCGTCCCAGGTCCATTTTCCACCGTCGCGGATATTGATATCCGTAAGACAAAGGAAAAAGATAGTGTGAATGCCATGTGCCTCGTGTTGGCCTTGGCAGATGGTGGAAACCAGAGGCAGCACGAGAAGATGGACTTAGTTTCCATCTTTCTCCATAACAAATATTTATATGGAGAGCAATCTCATATCGCAAGATATGAGACGTCGAAAGAAATGTTTCAAGCGAGGTTGGCATCGGGTCATCTGTAAAGGACAACGTCCTTACAATGACTAGCTATATTAATGAGCTCACGGACCTAGGGACCACGTTGAAGAACCAGTCATATGCTAACTTGATTCCACAGTCCCTACCTTCTACTTACACCTTGAAGGAAACTGGGGAGACACCCGCTCTGCTTATTGGGGAATCTTACTCTTCTGGATCCAAGGCGGATGCCGAGAGTGAGAAGAAGAAGACTTCCACAAAGACGATAGGCGGTGTTAGTAAGGTAGAGGAAAAAGGAAGGGCAAAAGTTTCGGGGCTGACAGTAGGAAAGGAGGGATGGTCCTATTGTCACGGGAAAGGGCATTGGCAGAAGGAATGCAGGGCTTTGAAAGCCAGATTCCAGGATCCGAAGCATGTTGTGCCTTTGACTTCGGGTATGTTTGTAATTGAAAACTGTATGTCAATTAACTTTACTTCCTGGGTACTAGATACCGGATCAGGATCTCATATCTGTAATTCGTTACAGACTTTGAGAAACCGTAGAGTTATCAGGGTAGGTGATATGACTCTCAGAGTTGCTAACGGAATGAGCGTGGACACTGAATCCGTAGGGGAATATCACCTAGGATTGGCAGGTGGGCAGACATTGATTCTACGTAATTGTTTATATGTACCTTGTCTAACTTGTAATATCATATCTGTATCCTTACTTTCTAAGGAAGGATATGATTTTACATTAGTAAGCGATGTGGTCCACATCCACCTAAATCCAGTTTTGATTGGGTCAGGTACATTAGATTACGGTATATACATATTAAATCAAGCTCAGATTTTCAGTGTCCAGAACACACTTAAAAGAAAGTCTCCGGAATTAAATCAAGCTTTTTATGGCATTGTAGACTGGGTCACATCAATGAAACACGGTTGACGAAGTTGCATAGAGAGGGATATTTGGATCTGTTCGAATATCAGTCTTATGCAACTTTTCAGTCTTATCTCAAAATAAAGATGACAAAGACTCCGTTCACTGGACATGGAGTAAGAGCGAGCTCGTTCTTGGGGCTCATACATAGCAATGTGTGTGGTCTAATGTCTATACATGTACGAAGTGGTTGTTCCTATTTCATTACTTTTACGGATGATTTGTTTAGGTATGGACATGTCTTCTTGATGAAGCATAAATCCGAGACCTTTGAGAAATTCCGGGAATATAAAAATGAAGTGGAAAAACAAACAGGCAAAAGTATTAAGACACTGAGATCTGATCGAGGTGGTGAATACTTAAGTGCCGATTTCCTAGATTACCTAAAAGATAATGGAATTCTCTCTCAGCTTAATTCTCCATACACACCACAACATAATGGTGTATCGGAAAGGCGGAACAGAACCTTATTAGATATGGTTCGTTCCATGATGAGTAATGCTGAGTTGTTGCGATCCTTCTGGGGTTATGCACTAGAATCAGCTGCATATCTTTTGAACAAGGTTACAACTAAGTCAGTGCCTACCACACCATATCAGATGTGGATTCGAAAGAAACCCTATCTTAAGTACCTTAAGACATGGGGATGTCCAACTTTTGTAAAAAAACAGCATGCGGACAAGTTCGAGGCACGCTCAGTACTGTGTAAGTTTGTTGGATACCCAAAGAACTCCAGAGGGTATTATTTCTATTACGCGGAGGAACAAAAGGTCTTTGTTTCTCATCATGCCCACTTCTTAGAAGCTGAATTTTTAAAAAATCAGAAAAGTGGGAGCACAATAGAACTGAATGAAATTCCAGAACCACAAGCTATTACTGAAAGCTTGGTAGAACCAGGGGTTTCAGAAGAACCGGACATCCCTGCGTCACTCCGCAGAACTAGCAGGCAGTCTCATCCGCCCGAAAGATACTACGGTTTTCTCATAGAAGGGGATCGAGAGGATTGCATCATTGGCAATAATGAGCCTACTAGCTTCTTGCAAGCCATTCAGAGCGGCGACTCGGTAAAATGGCTGGATGCAATGCGGGCCAAGATGGAGTTCATGTATACCAACAAAGTATGGACTTTGGACATTGCTCCAGAAGGGGTAAAACCTGTATTGGAGATAGTGCCCTCAGAGTCAATTATTGGATCACAGGCACGTGATTGCAGGGAGGACCTATCCCGGTAGGACAGTCTTACTCAAGATGATAGTATGCTATCTGGTTTACCTTTATCATCGTATACTGCTTTAGGCGACCTGACAGGTTGCTATTACACGTTGATAGAGCCCCTAAGATTCTTGCTTGACCGCCAGCAGTATGAGGGCGATCATATACGTGGGAGATGGTAGTCTATAAGCACATCCTTAAAAGGTCCCTAGTCGTGGGAGTTTCGAGACAGGGCATCGATTCTCCAGAGTAGACTAGTGTATACAGTCGAGACCCCGACGAAGGGCGGTGGCCGGTCTCACAAGCCACTGGTGTCAGTTGGTTCACCTAAGATGTATACAGGTGCTCATTGGGTTATGAGTACACCGGACATGACTCGCTGGGAACATGCTAGTTGGTCTTATACCTGACGTCAGATAGCAGTTCCCTGGTGACATATGTACAGGTTAGTTCAACGACCTAGGGATCGTCATTTGTCTCGTGTGAGTTCCCACTGTGCTTTGATTACTACCCTACCACGGCTCAAAGGAGTCGTGCAAACAGGTTTTAGTTGGGTACAGTCCCGAGCCACATGGAGGCGGTGAGCGGATCTTCAGGGGTTCGTCTCTCCCGGTATTGGGGGTGAGGTCGCGCTGTGTCTAGGAGAGCCATTACACGAAGTCCTTGGCCAAGGCAGGAGATTTACTGGTAGGTATTCCAGTAGTATCTCAGGGTGTTCTGAGCTACACTCCAACACGACTTGTACCGCTTTTGGGGGTCTGACTTTTACCAACCCCCTAGGCCCGACATGCGATGCTCATAGACGAACGGACCGGACTATTCGGATATTGTCACTGACAGGCTCAGTGGGGTGTCAGGATGAGTTCGCTCATCGATGTCCCTTTTGGTCAATAGCTGGTGGCCCGTCACGTATTGGCTTATACCTCTGACTTGCTAGTAGTTAAATCCACAGCCATAGTATTGACGAGTCTTTAGAGTCCACCACACTTTCAGTTACTCAAGCTTTCGGGCGAAACGTTGTAGAGGCCGTATGGAGATATGGCAGGGTTCGATCAGATACGTGCGGTATTGCACGGATCGTGATCGGACGGTTTTTACTGGCCGGCTTTGGCTTAAGCCGGATTCTAGTTTTAGATAGTGTAGTTTTGTCTCTTTGCATTTGTGTTCAGTGGGAATACAAATGCGGGCATGTATTTGCAGTAGCGGGGTTTTCCTGTAATTTATTACGGGATCGGTTTTCTGGGGTTGCCAGTTTGCATTCCGTTCCGGCCGGTTTTCTTTTATTCCTTCACGGCCGGACTTTTCGATGGAGGGGTTATTTGCAAGTTCGCAAATAACTTTTAGTGGAGGGCTTCCTTGCATATTGTAGCTTCCTCATCATGAGATGCTTTTCTTATCCATTTCCATTGCATTTATTAGATTGGAAATGAAAAGATTGAAATGGATGGAATTGTGAAAAGAGTATGAATTATTCTTGCATTATCTTTTCTTTTCCTTCTTGATTTATTCTTTTTATTTGCCACTTGGATATTGTAGGGGGGCCGGCCACTGTTCTTGAGGGGAGGTGTTTTTTTTTTTTGGTGTGTAAATGTTTCTTGCATGTTTCGTGGGCCCCCCCTCCTTGAGTGTGCTGAAGTTTTTTTTATGTGATGAGTGATTAATTTCTTTGAGATGAATGAGCTTAAAATGAGGCTCATTTTTCACAGCAAGAGAAAGGATGCTTCATTCAAATTTCCAGTGAGCACAAGATTGGTTTTGGCCGAGCTCATTTTTCCATTGCATGCTCAATTTCTCCATCAAGCATCCATGAAATTCTTGTGCACAAATTCCTCCAAAATGGCAACCTCATAAACCCCAAAAGAGACATGGCTACTATACTATTCTACAGCATCCCTTGGACACGTCGGCTAGCCAACTTTCCGCCCGAGTTGTCTCGGTCAAGAGGTGGGAGCCCGTAAAAGATTTTGGCGATGTGGTGCCCGTTTCGATGAGGAGGTGACGGACGAAGTATCCGCGGGAGATCGGAGTGGAGACGAAGACCGAAGGACACGGATCGCTTGGTATACTTCTCTATCTCTTCCCCATCTTGTAGTTAGCTAGAACTAGTTTAATGGTCCGATCCGGATGTTTAGTGCGCGGTGATGCCGATTTGCTAAGTTCGCAAAATTAAAGTTTATCACCGCTTCCGCATTTGGCCGTCGGATTGACGGCCGGGACGCCGCCGTGCACTTACAACCTGTAGGCTGCAAATGGATCTTCAGAAAGAAGATTGTTGTAGATGGACAAGTTAAAACCTATAAGGCTAGACTTGTTGCAAAAGATTTTCGTCAAAGACCTGGTTTGGACTATGATGAAACCTTTTCTACAGAGGCTATGCTCAAATCCATTCAGAACCTTCTTGCCATTGCTGCCTTCCAAGATTATGAGATCTGGCAGATGGACGTAAAGACGGCTTTTCTAAATGGAAATATGGAAGAGTGCGTCTATATGGATCAGCCAAAGGTTTTCATTCAGAGTGGGAGTAGCGGGAAAGTGTGCAAGTTGCTTAAGTCCATTTATGGACTAAAGCAGGCATCGCGGAGTTGGAACATCTGTTTTAATGAGACGGTCAAAGAATACGACTTTATCAAAAATCTAGATGAACCATGTATATATAGTAAGAATGTAGAGAGAACTGTGGTATTCCTCGTCTTGTACATGGATGATATTATCTTGATAGGAAATGATATTCCTATACTACAATCAGTTAAAGGATTCTTGTCACAGAGGTTCTCCATGAAAGACCTGGGTGATGCCTCCTACATTCTGGGAATCCAGATCTACCGTGATAGATCTAAGAGGATGTTAGGACTTTCGCAGTCCAGGTACATCGACACCATACTAAAAAGATTTAGTATGGAAAATTCAAAGCGCGGTAATTTACCGGCTTGTCACGGAATCACCATCTCCAAAGAGATGTCTCTTAAGACTGATTTGGAAAGGGATCGCATGTCTATTATACCCTACGCTTCTGCGGTAGGCTCTATAATGTTTGCGATGTTGTGTACCAGACCAGATGTTGCTTACGCACTAAGCGTGGTAAGCCGGTATCAATCAAACCCAGGGGAGAAGCACTGGATAACAGTAAAGAACATTCTCAAGTACCTGAGAAGGACTAAGGAGATGTTCTTAGCGTATGGCGGAAAAGACGTCCAGATCGAGGCCTTTGCTGACTCCAGCTTTCAGTGTGACAAGGATGACTCCAAGTCCAAATCGGGTTATGTCTTTACCCTCAATGGAGGGGCGGTCTATTGGAAGAGCTCTAAACAGGACACCGTTGCTGACTCGACGATGGAAGCGGAGTACATAGCTGCTTGTGACGCCGCGAAGGAAGCAGTCTGGTTGAAGAAGTTCATGTTCCCCTCCGAATGACGGCGCGACAGGGACGTCTTTCCTGAGATTCGGGGCAGATGCTAATTGGTGCTATCCGTCCACCTCTCCGAAGATGCCAAGTTGATTTATGGCACCGTGTATCGAAGGTTTAAACGGATGCATCCGATGTAGCAGACTTCGTCAGATTCCCCCTCGCTTGAGGGGTTTTTGATTGTGGGGACACTCTTCCCTGCAGGCGCAAGCCCCTGCAGTTAATTATGCTACCGTATCGCGGTAACCACTTTCTCCTTCTCCAGATGGTCACTTCGTGTCGTGTGTGTTTATTTTGTGTTTAGTTTCCCGTGGATTGTATACGGAGACTGAGTTACGTCATCGCCCGTAGGGCGTGGACTAGTACAAATCCGTATTATCTTAGATTTGGGTTTGGGGGTTCGGGTTTAAGAATACGTTAGCCTCATTGAGGACTAAGATCAACTTAAACGTTTGTTAAGGATACGTTAGCCTAGTTTTTAGACTAAGATCGACTTAACGGGATCGTTTAGATCCAACAATAGAGCAATTAAGGGAGCCCTGTTGTTTAGTTTAGTGACATTGCGGTCAATAGGTAGTTTAAGGACATTGCGGTCCAATGTTAGTTTTAAGACGTTGCAGTCAAGGTTAAGGACATCATAGTCCGTGGATTTAAGGACTCCACAGTCCGATATTAGTTTTAAGACATCCCGGTCAAGGTTAAGGACGTCATAGTCCGTTGTTAGTTTTAAGACATTCCGGTCAAGATTAAGGACATCATAGTCCATGGGTTTAAGGACCCCACAGTCCGATGTTAGTTTTAAGACATCCCGGTCAAGGTTAAGGACATCATAGTCCATGAGTTTAAGGACCCCACAGTCCGATGTTAGTTTTAAGACATCCCGGTCAAGGTTAAGGACATCATAGTCCATGAATTTAAGGACCCCACAGTCCGTATCAATGTGTGGTCCTAGGGACCCGTCACCTCTTTGAAGACGTTGAGGAATTACAACGCCAAGTATCAAAGGAGTGAAGAGATGTACCCTGGAACCAAGGTAGATTAAACAGTCTTTGACCCAGTTTAGGACCAAGACTAATTAATTATGTTATGAGCCCATTAGCCCAGTTGAATTTGACTTGAGGACTTATGGCCATCTTGGGCTAAGTCCAATCATGTTTAGCATATTGACTTTCTGTTGGTCCATTAGAGGAGAGGCTTTGCCTCTAGACACTTAGCCAATGGGGCTAAAGTTAGTGTTAAACACTAAAGACCAATCAGTGTTGAACACTGAGAATGAGATTGACAAGTTAGTGTTTAACACTAAAAGATAGTTAGTGTTAAACACCAGCAACAGGGCTTTCAAATTAGTGTTAAACACTAAAACAAATCAGTGTTAAATATTGGCAACAGAGATCTCAAATTAATGTTAAACACTAAGATAATCAGTGTTAAACACTGGTGACATGGATTTTAATTTAGTGTTGAACACTAAGAAAATTAATGTTAAACTCTGTTAACAGAGATTTAATTTAGTGTTAAACACTAAGAAATTCAGTGTTAAACATTGCAAATAAAGTTCTTCAATTAGTGTTGAACACTAAGGCAAATCAGTGTTAAACACTGGATTCAGAGGTTCCAATTTAGTGTTAAACACTAAGGCAAGAGGGGTCACGTGGTAGCACGTGAGAGCGCCCTCCCCTTTGGAGCTTTTCACGGGTCACGTGGTAGCACGTGACCCTGCTTCTTTGCATTTTTGTTTAAAAATTAAACTCTTCATTAAATCCCCATTTTCTTCTGAAGAATTATATTCTTAGATAGAGTTAAACTCTGATTTTTCTGTAGGAATTAAATTCCTCATATATGTGAAGAACTGAGTTCTATCATAGGGTTAAACCCTAATAATAATTTTAGAGGAATTAAATTCCCCATTTCTTTTAAAGAATTACTCTTAGATAGGGTTAAACCCTAATTTATATTTTGTAAGAATTGAATTCCCATATTAGGTTCTGTAATAGGGTGATACCCTAATTTCTTCTATATTAAGGGAATTAAATTCCTGTTATTTTGACAGAATTAAGTTCTTAACTAGGGTTAAACCCTGGTTCTGTTCATTTTGAAGGAATTAAATTCCTATAACATAGGTTTAAACCCTAATTCTGTTTCAAAGGAATTAAATTTCTATAATTCTGTGAGAATTAAATTCTCAAACTCCCATTCCCCCTCTATGCTTTGGATCTGCATGGCAGGATCTCAACCCAATGAGAATTAAATTCTCAATTCATGGGGAGATGTGCACTTTGCAGATCCTCTACTAGAGAAAGAACTAAGTTCTTCTTTTTAATATAAGAGTTAAACTCTTTTGAGAATTAAATTCTCTTTTTTCTTACCTAAGGTTTTCTTTTGCAGAAGATCAAATTTTTCCAAAGTATCAAGGCTCTATATTTCTCTCTCTCTATGTCACTCTATATCTCCTTTCTGTATTTTCCTGGCTCCTATTTATAGGAGAAGGAGCAGAATCAATTAGTTTTAGTGAATCTTTCATTGAGAGATTTGATTTGTTTATTGAGAGATTTGATTTACATTCATCATTCATCTGGACCTTTGGATTATTAGGTGAATTTTATTCACCATTGGATTTTAAATCCAGAGATATTCTTTCATTATTTCGGTTAAAATTAAAAGGGAAATCTTTCCAAGTTCAAGATTTTTCCATAAATAGGTGACATTTAATCACCTCTAGATCTTTTAATCCAACGGTTCCAAATAATCATTCTCTTTTGGCAAGATTTGAATGCTCTTAAGAATTTAATTATGTTAAATAAAGAGGCTTTGAAAGCCGGTCACGTGTGGCCACGTGACCCCTTGTCATGTGTAAGCACGTGACCCCTGAAACGGGACTTTCTTCTGCCTTTGCGCTCTGTTATCTGGCTGCTGCTCAGCCGTCACGTGCCAACACGTGACCCCTGGTCGCGTGTGAGCACGTGACCTTTTCTGGAGCCTTTTCTTTGATTTAATCAAGGAGCTGAATCTGCCTTTGTCGCTGCTTTTAAATGTCACGTGCCAACACGTGACTGCTGGTCACGTGCTACCACGTGATGCCTCCTCCGTAAGTTTTTCCTGATTTTAAATCAGGAAACAAATGCCCCCACAGCATTGTTCTCACGTGTCTGCACGTGAGTGCAACGCTGTCACTTTGGTGACCATTGGATCCATCTAGGGAATCGAGGAGATGAAGCGTTTCCATCACATCCTATAAATATAGGGTCATCTCAGAGACGACTCCACTTTGCTCATCTTCTTCCTTTGAGAACTTTTTCCTTGAGAATTTAATTCTCGTTTCCAGAGCTTAGTTCTCTGCTTCAAACCTTTCAGAGTTTAACTCTGTTTAAGAGACCCTTTTTCCTCAGGTAATGGTGTCAGACAATCGAAGCACCTTCATTTTAACAAAACTCTCTGGATTTTAAATCCACATCAAGGGCTTCACTCCTTTTTTAACAAAGAACCCATTTTTCTTCAAGTTCTTTAACCAAAATATGAAACCACTTAACCTTCAACAGTAGGTCTCTTAGGGTTTAGATGATCTTTTAGGGAGATGATGGTGATAATCCATGGAGTTTAACTCCGTTCACAGAAAAAATGTTTATGGGAATTTAATTCCGCTTTTCAAAAGGAATTTAATTCCTGTGAAGAACTAAGTTCTTTCCATGGAGGCTTCTTAGGGTTTCCCTGCCCTCGGTTGTCCTTCTGTAATTAATGGAACAGAAGCTTTGTAAGAATTCTCATGACCTATATTTCTGGTATCATGGATGCTCATATGTATGGTCTTGATGAAATCATTTCCTATGGGAATATTCGTGCACTGGGCCGCAGTCAGAACCAGGAGTTCACCAATGCTCAGTGCGCCGAGATCATGAGCCGCTTCGATGAGTACAACCATCGGCTACTCCCTCGTCGCTCTTCTCTTCTGAGACTGGTCGTGATGGCGATCTGGGAGGCGCTCCCTCTCTTTTGCACCGGCGTACCGCTCGGGGCCTTGGACACTGCTGAGGATAAGGTACATTCAGTGTACCTTATGAGCTTGATCTCAAAGAGGAGGCGGGATCACCTTATTGATCTCTTACACCAGGCCTTTCAGCAATCAGCCATACTTGCCGCCTATCGGAGGGTGGAGGACATTCGTGAGGACCCCGATGCTTGCGACCGCGAAATGAAGCATACCAGGATGGTTCGAAATGCCTGGAAGATCTTGGACAAAGTTACATTCGAGTTTCTCAATCCCTGCCCTGCGTCTGAGGTCTTACCGTTGTAAACATGTTCTCTTTATTTTGTATGAACTTCTTAAAGCATGAGTGTTAAGTTTTATTATGTCTTTCTATGTCTGCATGCCTCTTTGTGGGATTTTATTATTTTTCTATTGTTGTTGTTGATGCTTCTAGTATGCAGGGTGACATTCCATTTTTTAGTGCACGTCAAGTTTGGGGCTCACATGCTCCGCACGTGGGGTCCTTTGATGGGACTGTTCAAAATTTTTCCCATGCCATATTTTTAGCGCACAATATCAGATGCAGAAAAGGAGCCTTGGAAATAGTTCCATCTCCTTGATTTCCGATGCTTTTCCTTTTCTAGGCCTTGGAAATAGCTTCATCATGCAAGATTTTCCGCGCTCAACACTTAATGCACCTCTTTATATCTGAGGCCATAGCCTTCCTTCCTCTTCACAGAGAAGTTTATTCTCATTTTGGTGTGATTTGTCTTGAGAGACAACTGAGCGCCATGGCCTGCAATGGCCCTCATGCTCGTCGACCGCCTTGGGAAGTTCCTATCGAGGAGATGATCCCCCGCTTTGCCGCCCGATTGGTGGATCCCCTTCTTACCGACGACGAATGCGACTCAGCGGCGTATGGACTCTCAATCTGCAGAGGGTCTCCCTTCCCAATGGGTTCCCTCTGGCTCCGGATGATTCTTGCCACCGTGCTTGTTGACGTCCCTCCTCACCCGGCGGAGATGATCCTGGCGATACTTGACGCGGCCGAAGAAAAGCTCGAGGGCTTTCACAAAGCGTGCCTAATTACTCGAGCTTTGAAAGATCGCTCGGTTCACTTTTTGAGCGAAATAAGAGCCTGTCGGGCAGTTATGTCTGCTTTTGCGGACGAACATGGCGCTAATCGGTGGGGAGCGACTCCTCGCGAGAACCGGCGCTTTGACGTGTTGGAGAGAGCGGAGAGAGAGATGGAGAATTTTGTCTTTTGTTTTGTCAACCCTTGCGCTACCGATCCTTTGTTCGGCGACCTTTTCCCGCTAGTGTAGTATTTTCAAATTAGTCTTCGCCTGCTTTATGTTGAACTTTCATGTGTGCTGGGTATCCGCATGTATGTTTTTGCTTACATAAATGAACTTTGTGTTCTTCCCATGAGAACTTTCTTTAGTTGCAAATGCTATTATCATTCTCATGCGTATCAGACCCTTTTTGGGCATTATGAATATTTATATGATTGCAAATGCTATTATTTTTTTTGAATACTCATATGATTACGAATACATGCTTGAAATACGTCGGAAATCTTTCTTGTTGCTTCCCCTACCAGATGACGTGCACATGTTTCAGACCGACTACTACTATCGACCGGGGCCTGTTTTCATAGTCTTGAGCGTACCCGTCCTGCATCAGAGGCCGAAGCCGTGAAAGTGGGTCTGCGTAATCTGGTAGAGCGATGGTGTCATGCGAGAAGAGGCTCAGTCGCAAATTCTCGGAGAGGGAGCTAGCTTCCAAGGCGCTGAGCGAGCTTCACGCTAATCTTACCGCCAAGGCCAACAAAGCATATGAACTCTGGCGGGTGCTTCAGGAGTCCATCAAAGAGGTGGTGGCTCTCGATAAAGCTGCCATGTTCACTCGTGAAAGGGTCGAGGCCCATAAAGCCACCGAGAAAGAGCTTGAAGTTCGGCTTGCTTCGTATCAGGCCCAGCAGGCTCAGGCGGAGGCTCGTCTTCAGGCGATCCTGAATCATGAAGCCGTGACTCAGCAACAGAAAGATGAGCTGGTAAAATTGCTACATCGCCCGCCGGCTTGAAGACTTGTATCTTTTCCTTTCTTTTCTGTTTTTGTACATACTCATGGATGAGAGTATCTTCTTTTTGTTCTTTCATGAATTGTACTTTGTATCCATTTTGGTTTATGAATAAAAGATACATTTTTCTTCTCAATGGTGTGTCTCCTTTCATTGAATGAGTTTTGCGGACAATTTATCTTGATCTCCTTGTAGGGCAGCGACGGCTTAGGATTCAGGGTTAAGGTCTGCTTCCTAAGACTTTTGCGCTTTATGAGCCACGAGGATCTCATAAAGAGTTTTTCTCCTTACAGGTCGAGAGGATCCCATAGGTATAAGTTCTTCTTAAGAATCGTGAGGATTCTTAAGCGGGTTTTCCCTTGAGAGTCGTAAGGATCTCACAAGAGAGTTTTATTCCTTACAGGTCGTGAGGACCTGCAAGTGCTGGATGTGGTCGCCCTTATCCGTGTTTCACGGGGTCAGGGGTTGCTTAAAGCATCGTAGTTTAAAGACGTCGCGGTCAAGGTTAAGGACATCATAGTCCGTGGATTTAAGGACTCCACAGTCCGATGTTAGTTTTAAGACATCACGGTCAAGGTTAAGGACGTCATAGTTCATGGATTTAAGGACTCCACAGTCCGATGTTAGTTTTAAGACATCACGGTCAAGGTTAAGGACGTCATAGTCCGTGGATTTAAGGACTCCATAGTCCGATATTAGTTTTAAGACATCACGGTCAAGGTTAAGGACGTCATAGTCCGTGGATTTAAGGACTCCACAGCCCGATATTAGTTTTAAGACATCACGGTCAAGGTTAAGGACGTCATAGTCCGTGGATTTAAGGACTCCACAGTCCGATATTAGTTTTAAGACATCACGGTCAAGGTTAAGGACGTCATAGTCCGTGAATTTAAGGACTCCATAGTCCGATGTGTGGTTGCAGGGACCCATCACTTCTTTGAAGACGTTGAGGAATTACAACGTTAGGTATCAAAGGAGTGAAGAGATGTACCCTAAACCAAGGTGGAATCAATATAGAATCAGGGTGGTTGATTGTTAGTTTTAAGACATTTCGGTCGAGGTTAAGGACATCATAGTCCGTGGATTTTAAGGACTCCACAGTCAGGTGTTTGCTCTGGATGCTTCACATGGATTCACTGCGGTGCTTGGCGAGGACCACGCTCCGCTCTAGGCGTTTTCCGCGGGGTCAAACAGTGACATTATCTGCGTTCCACGTGACCAGGAATTTTGCATTAGATGCTTCACACGGGTTCACTGCCGTGTTCGGCGAGGACTAGGCTCCGCTCTGAATGCTTCACACGGGTTCACTGCCATGCTCTGCGAGGACCAGGATCTGCTCTTGACGTCTTCCACGGGGTCAAAGAGTGACGTTATCTGCGTTCCACGTAACCAGGAATTTTTCACTAGATGCTTCACACGGGTTCACTGCCGTGTTCGGCGAGGACTAGGCTCCGCTCTGGATGCTTCACACGGGTTCACTGCCGTGCTCTGTGAGGACCAGGATCCGCTCTGGACGTCTTCCACGTGGTCAAAGAGTGACGTTATCCGCGTTCCACGTAACCAGGAATTTTGCACTAGATGCTTCACACGGGTTCACTGCCGTGTTCGGCGAGGACTAGGCTCCGCTCTGGATGCTTCACATGGGTTCACTGCCGTACTTCGCGAGGACCAGGATCCGCTCTGGACGTTTTCCACGGGGTCAAAGAGTGACGTTATCTGCGTTCTACGTAATCAGGAATTTTGCACTAGATGCTTCACACGGGTTCACTGCCGTGTTCGGCGAGGACTAGGCTCCGCTCTGGATGCTTCACACGGGTTCACTGCTGTGCTCTGCAAGGACCAGGATCCACTCTGGAAGTCTTCCACGGGGACAAAGAGTGACGTTATCCGCGTTCTATGTAACCAGGAATTTTGCACTAGATGTTTCACACGGGTTCACTGCCGTGTTCGGCGAGGACTAGGCTCCGCTCTGGATGCTTCACACGGGTTCACTGCCGTGCTCCGCGAGGACCAGGATCCGCTCTGGACGTTTTCCATGGGGTCAAAGAGTGACTTTATCCGCGTTCCACGTAATCAGGAATTTTGCTGATTGTATCCGCATTTCACAGAATGGAGGTTTGGCTATTGGTGATATGTATATCGCCGAGCCATGGAACTAGGGGTTGCCGCTGCTCCGCTTTGTCTGAAGTTGTGTCCGTTGTTACGAGACGAGTGTTGGGATGATCTCTAGGTCGCTTGCGGCCCGTCGAGACTTAGCTTCTTTCTTTGATGAAACCTGGGGGGAAGTATGATCACTTCTTTGTTTACGCCCATGGATTGTATACAGGGTGTGATAGAACATCACCTGTAGGGCATAAATTAAAACTTTTTTATTTTATTTCTTTTTCCGCGATGCTCTATCATTTCAGCTTTTATATCGCGGAGGTCGCGATTGCCCTATCATTTCGGCTATTTATTTTATTTTTACTCGTTGCTTTTTATTGCGAGTTGCCCCATCATTTCGGCTATTTTGCGTGCATACATTTTTACTTGCTGGTTTTTATTGCAAGTTGCCCCATCATTTCGGCTATTTCGTATGCACGTGCGGCCTACTGGCTTTTCGCCATGCACCTGAAATTAGACACTGATTTCGGTATCAGCACCACTACAACTGGGATATGGCCAGGAGCGAATCATCATCTGCCTCTGTCGATGTTGAATAAAGGTGGCTTAGCAAACCAGGGTTAGGGTCCTGTCGACTAAGGCTTTTGACTTCATGAGCCGTAAGGGTCTCACAAAGGTATTTCTCCCTACAAGTCGTGAGGATCTTGTTGGTGTATTTTCTCCCTAGGAATCGTAAGGATTCCTAAGTGTATGTTCCTCTGTAAGTCGTAAGGATCCTACAAGAGGGCTTTCTCCTTATAAGTCGAGAGGACTTATAAGGGTCAATTTGCGAATTAGATCGTGCTACTTTGTTCACCATAGGGACATACCCCTAGTCATGGGTGGGACTTTGCTGGGGAAATGTTTATTCGCGCCCGTGGATTGTATACAAGGGTCAGTATGAGCTGCTTGTAGGGCATTGTCGAAGGTTATGGGGGATTTTGCTTAAGCACAGGTTTAGGTCTCTGTGACTTAAGACTTTCGAGTCTTATGAGCCGTGAGGGTCCCATAAAAGAGTTCTCCTTGCGAGTCGTGAAGATCTCACAAGTGTATTTTCTCCTTAGGAATCGTGAGGATCCCTAAGTGTGTTGCTCCCTTGTGAGTCGTAAGAATCTCACGCAAGTGGTTTCTCCTTACAAGGTCGTGAGGACCCTACAAGTGTCCTTTAACGAGGTTGCGCCCTTTCGGGTTTTCACAAACACTCGCCGGTAGTCCTGCTGTTTTTACTCACGGAGCCCTTTCGGGTTTTCATCCGTGCCCATTTTGCTTATGGACATACCGTTTTTTATTTATATATTTTTTCTTTTTTTTTACGAGGTCGCGCCCTTTCGGGTTTTCACGAACACTCACCGGTAGCCCTGCTGTTTTTACTCACGGAGCCCTTTCGGATTTTTATCCGTGCTCTTTTTGCTTATGGACATACCGTTTTTTTTAATTTTTTTAATTATTTATTTATTTTTATTCATCTCATCAGCCTAAGGATACTGCGGTAGTAGTTTTAAGGACGTTTCGGTCCGTCATTAGTTTAAGGACGTTTCGGTCCGTCTTTAGTTTAAGGACGTTTCGGTCCAACGTTAGTTTAAGGGCGTTTCGGTCCGTCGTTAGTTTAAGGACGTTTCGGTCCGTCGTTAGTTTACGGACGTTTCAATCCGTCGTTAGTTTAAGGACGTTTCGGTCCGTCGTTAGTTTAAGGAGAGAAGGCCAGCTACTACTTATAGAGCTTTAGCCTAGGAAGATAGCGAGCGGACATAGTCGTCGTCATCTACCATTGACCTAGGCTGTGGCCCATTAAGCGTAGTATTTCTTGAGGAAGCGGCCGTTTGTTGGCCTGAAAGGCCTTTCACCGTGCATATCCATGAGTAAATAGGCTCCACCCTGGTAGACCTTGTCAATGATGTACGGGCCTTCATAGTTCGGCTCGAATTTTCCCCGCTTGGCGCGATTGGGGATCATAGGCCTTTTGACCACTAGCACGAGTTCGCCTTGGCGGAATGTCCTCGGCCTGGTCAATCTTTCATACGAGCGTGTCATTTTTGCTTTGTAAGCCTCCAAGTTTTGTTGTTCTATGAGCCGTGTTTCATCAAGGGCATCAAGCTCTTCTAGCCGAAGGTGAGCATTTTCTTTGCTCGTCAACTCGCAGTGGACTGCCACTCGTAGAGAAGGTAGCTCTATCTCGAGGGGGAGTACTGCTTCCGTACCGAATACCAATGCGTATGGCGTCGTGTTCGTGGCCGTCTTGAACGTAGTTCGATATGCTCAGAGAGCTTCTTGCAGTCTCTCGTGCCAGTCCTTCTTATTTCGGGACACCGTCTTCTTCATGATCTTTGTCAAGGTCTTGTTGAAGGCTTCAGCTAGACCGTTAGCTCGTGGATTATAAACCGAGGAATATCTCCAGTCTATATTATGCTGTTGCGCGAAGCGGCTGATCTTATGGCTTCTGTAAGCTGGCCCGTTATCGGAAATGATCCGTCGCGGAGTTCCAAACCGATAAATGACGTGCGTCTTGAAAAAGTGGAGGATATTCTCCATCTTCACTTCCCTCAGTGGTACTGCTTCTGCCCATTTGGAGAAGTAATCAGTCGTCGCCAAGATGAAACGATGTCCTCTGGACGATGCTGGTTCGATGGGGCCGACTATGTCAGTTCCCCACATTTCGAATGGCCAGCTAGCCACCGTTGGATAGAGTGGATTTGGATGCTGGTGGATAAAGTCCCCATGGATTTGGCATGAGTGGCATTGCTTCGCATATTCGAGGCAGTCCTGGATCATCGTGGGCTAGTAGTAACCCATCCGTTTAATTTTTAACTTCATCTTCGGGCCTGCTTGATGAGAACCACAGATTCCGTCATGAGCTTCTTGAACGACTCTTTCTGCTTCGTCAGGTCCTAAGCATCTCAGCCACAGAGAATCAAACGATCTCTTGTATAGAGTATCGTTGACGAAGGCGAAAGATAGAGCTCGTTTCATGAGCTGATGTCTTGAGGACGCTTCTTCGGGCATTCGGTGGGACTTAAAGTAGTCTATGAAGACTTCCCTCCAGTCCTCAGCCTTCTCACGGTCTTTTATTTGTAGGGTCGTCTGCTCAGTCGCTCCCTTTTCTTCGGATGATTTCGGAGATATTTCTGCTGGGGCGAGCACTCTACGGCTTTGTACCACGATTCTGACGTCATCGAGGTTCTCGTCAGCCAGTTCTTTAGCGAGCTTAGCTAACACGTCCGCTTTGCTATTTTCCGCGCGTGGCATGCTTTCCAAAGTATAGGAGGGAATTTGGGTCAACAGTTGTTGCACCTTTTCACCGTACTTCACCAACTCTGGTTTGCATGTTTGGTAGTCTCCGTTTACTTGATTAACGACCAGTTGAGAATCCCCGTATATGAGGAGGTTTTCAATTCCCATGTCAATGGCGATCTCGAGGCCTGCTATCAAAGCTTCGTATTCGGCTTCATTGTTTGTCCTCGGTTCTGTTAAGGAGAGAGCGAAGCGCATTATCCCTCCTTATGGAGTTACGAAGATGAGGCCTACCCCCGATTTGATCATTGGGGTACTTTGTTTGCGCTTCTTTACGGAGGACGCTCCATCGAAATAAAGTTCCCATCGGGTATCACCACCGTCGATCGCGTCAAACGCATGTTCGTCCGGCAAGTCGCAATTTAGAGGAGAACCGGCAGGTACTGGATGCTCAGCAAGGAAGTCGGCGATGGCTTGGCCTTTCACTGCCTTATGCGCCTGATAGGTTATTGAAAACTCCATCAAGAGCAGGGCCCATTTAGTGAGTCTCCCTGTCAATATGGCCTTTGACATTAGATATTTTAGGGGGTCCACCTTTGATATAAGACGGACTTCATGTGCCAATGCATAGTGCCGGAGTTTTGTTATCGCAAAGATTAACGCCAGGAAATGTTTTTCGATAGGGGAGTAATTTCTTTCTGCCCCCAGAAGAACTCGGCTTAAATAGTAGAGCGCTCTCTCCTTCCCTTGGTCGTTTTCTTGTGCCCATAATGCGCCCAAGGAATCCTCAAGGGCTGTTGTATAAAGAATAAGGGGCTTTCCCTTGACTGGAGTAGGTAACACCGGCGGGTTCTGCAGGTACTGCTTGATCTCATCTAGCGCGCTCTGGCATTTTTGGTCCCAGACGAATGGGGTTCCCTTCTTCATCAAGTGGCTATAAGGACGGTACTTGCCTGACAAGTTGGCGATAAACCGCCGGATGTACGCAAGCTTCCCTTGGAGAGACCGCAACTGTTTGAGAGTTCTCGGCGGAGGAATTTCCATGATCGCCTTGATCTTAGATGGATCTATTTCGATACCTCGGTGTCGGATGATGAATCCCAAGAATTTACCCGAGGAGACTCCGAACGCCCATTCGAGGGGATTCATCTTCAAATTATATTGCCAAAGGCGTTGAAATATGGTCTTCAGATGCTCTAAATGCTCTTCATATGACACGCTCTTCACTACGAGGTCGTCGATATAGCACTCGACGATTTCATGTATGAGATCATCGAAGATCTTTGTCATGGCCCTTTGATAGGTAGCACCGGCGTTCTTTAAACCGAAGGGCATAACTTTGTACCAGAATATACCCAAAGAAGTCCGGAAAGCGGTGTGCTTCTGGTCGTCGGGATGCATCTTTATCTGATTGTACCCTGATGAACCGTCCATAAAGGAGAAAACCTCATGAGTGGACGTATTGTCTATCATCAGCTCGGTGACCGGCACTGGGAAATCGTCCTTCGGGCAGGCTTTATTGAGATCTCGGAATTCCACACATATGGGCACTGTCCCATTTTTCTTCATTACCGGGACGATGTTGGCGACCCAGTCAGGATACTGTACCTCCTGGATAAACCCAGAATCGATCAGTTTCTTGACTTCGGCGTTAATGCTCATCTCAATCTCGAGCCGCATCCTTCTTGGCGCCTGCTTGACTGGCTTGATATCCGGGGATATTGCTAATTTATGCACAGCAATCTCTGGATCTAGTCCTGGCATCTCGGAATAGTTCCACGCGAATCAATCTCTGTGTTGTAGAAGCACGTCCTTTAACGCAGCCACCCTTTCTTCAGATAGCAGCTCACTGACGAATGTCGGTCGCGGATTGTCTGTTGACCCCAACTCAATCTTCTTGAGGTTATCTACAGTAGTATGTATGCCATCTTCCAGTTCTTTCGGAGCTGGTGGAAATTCTGAGATCACATCGTCATTGCTATTCTCAAAGCACCAGGGAAGGTTATCAATGTTCTCGGGCTCTTCTTTTAATATTGTTATCATGTAACAAGTGCGAATCCGCTTCCAAGACCGATGTGGATCTGGTTCTGCTCTTGTGGCTTTGGGTTCATGCTTTTGTGGCGGTGTTACCCTCTAGCTGCTGGATAAAGCAAATCTGCCTTACTGGTACTGGTCTTCGACCCAGTTCTTGAAGGTGAAGCAGTCTTCGGTAGGGTGTCCTATGGCTCGGTGATAAGAGCAATAGCCCGGATGAGAAACTTTGTCAGCTTGCTCAGGGTGCTTAGACTCCGGAAGTGCGATCATTTGATGTTTTATAGCGAGCTCGAGTAACCTCTTCGTCTTGTCTCGAGGGAAGGAATACGCTCGACTCATCTTCTTCATGAGGGACAAATCCGGACCGCGCAATGCCCGATCATATGACTCTCTAATCCTGCGTCGTTGTTGTCGACTCCTTTTTCCGCTTCTTGACTTACTTCTGCCTCTGCGTCGGGCCTTTTGCACAACGGGTTGACAGGGAGGAGCATCTTCGTCTTTTGCAGCCTGTTGAAACAGACGTTGCGTCCTGGCCTTCTCGTAGATGGCCATCTCGTGATTATGGTCTTCCCGAGCCTTTTGACCTGCTTTCCTGATGAGCTTGTCCATTCATTCTTCAAACGACGGACTCGGCACTTCGCTCGCGGGATCCAGTTTTGACGAGGGGTTAGCATCGCTCGACAGGGCGTTTTCCTCCTCATCGAAGTTATATATGGCGTAGCTACCGTGGACTCGTTCCCGTTTCCCGGATCTCACATATCCAAGCCCGAGCCTTTCCATTCTCCCGTTAGGCAATTTGCGCTGAGTTCCAGGGACATCCCAAATCCTCTAGCTTGTCGAACAGTCTGTTTTAAGGGTACCCCTTGGCGCTTCAATAGTCTCTTTAGTCCGTTTGTGTAATATCTGGGTAAATGGATGGGTTGGAGCCTGTCGAGTGTAGAATCCGTGCCATGCCAGATCTCTTTCTCTACTCTCGTTTCTGAGGATCGATAGAATAGGATCACCTTCTCACCCTTTCGCCTGGGAGGGACGTAAAACGTCTGTAGGTCCTGCACATTGTAAGCTTGAAGTGTGTCGAGATCCTTGTAGTGTTCCTGCGACACCATGGTGATTTGCAAACTCTGATCATCGTCAGGGGATGCTTGTATTGACGGTCGACTGGAGAACACGACATTAACCTCATCTTCCGAGTCACTTCCGAAGATCAACATGGGGGCGGACGGTCCCGGGTTGTTGCGTCGGGACGGACCAACGTAAACTATCTCTTCTTCTTCTTCGGTATCGCTCCCGAAAACTGGGATGGCGGCGGCGGCTTTGTTCTCCGTCTTGCGACACTTTTCTGTATCCTCGAAGTCTGGCAAAAAGTACTTTGCATCTTCGTACTTGCGGACTTCGTTCACGGAAAATAGGTTCAGCTCACCTGTTACGGTATACTCGAAACCATCCTTAAAGTACTTCATACACTGATACTGTGTAGAAGGGATGATGTTGTACTCGTGTAACCAAGGACGACCGAGCAAGGCGTTGTAGTAGGTCTTGGCGTCAATGACGTGGAATTTAACGTCCGTGACAAGCAGCCCGAAGCGTAGTGTTAATATCACAGATCCGAGAGTCCGTGATGACTGGGAGTCGAAACCGGAGATGGTAATTTTGTCACGAGCGAGGTGCTGCACGCTCATGCAGATTTCCTTCAACACCCGAACATTAAGGAGATTGACGGAGGATCCATTATCAACCAGGATTTTGCCTATCTTGATATCGTGGCAATATCCGGAGACGTAT
The DNA here is from genome assembly GCA_030015575.1 of Agapanthus africanus. Lineage (NCBI taxonomy): Eukaryota > Viridiplantae > Streptophyta > Magnoliopsida > Asparagales > Amaryllidaceae > Agapanthus > Agapanthus africanus. The sequence goes on along the minus strand of CM057339.1, from coordinate 175,427,992 downwards.
AGGGGACGGTTGTGGTCGCACGTCCCGAGGAGAAGGTCTTCGTCACCGAAAGTGATGTCGGCCGTGTGCACTTCTTCCAGTTCATCCTTCATCCTTTCCGCGGCGAGGAAGGCTTGGAATTGCTCGGGTTCTTGTAACGCCTTAATTAATAAATCTCTTGCTTCTTTTGATAATAGGAGGGCGTCGGGAATGCTGAGCTGCGAAGGTAGCTTCCTTAGGTGTGCTAGGATGTTGTAGTCCACCTTACCCTTCCTGGGAGGGTCCTTGGCAGTCAACTCTTTAATGACTTGGTCATCTAAGGAGATATCCTCAGCGATCTTTTCCTTTCCCTTATCTTTTCTAGTCGCGGGCCCGAGATTCTTTTCCGGGAGCGTACGGTTGCGCAGCTGGATGTTTTCGCAGGCCTCTGATTCTTCTTCTTTCCCTAAAACGGATTCTTTAAAGAGAGGGCCCAGAGCCATTTCTGTAAGTCCACATTGCCCACCCCGGTACTTGCGGGGAGGCGGAAAACATAATAAAAATTGGATTTTTAATGACTTAGGCAACATGGACCTTGCTTGTGAGGATCTTTACTAAACAAAACTAGCTAAAGTAAACTAACAACTAACAAAGTTGTAGAAAGGTTATACCTTGAGCTCGAACTCCTTCTCGCCTTGCTCGTCGGAATGGTTGAAAGGCCTCACCTTGCTTGTCTTCTTCCGTCAAAGAAGGATCCACCCGAAAGCCTCGACCTTTAGCTTCAACTCCAAGCTAGGAGTAACTAGAGTGCAAGAAATGCTAAGACTTGAACCCTAGAAGTGAGTAGAGAAGATCAAGTGAAGGTTTTTCTCAAGCTTTTACGTTTCTCAACACATGAGAGGGAGAGAGCTTGAGGGAGAGGATGAGCAAGAGAGAGAAAGGATATGATAGAAAAATGAATTATTAGTGAGCCATTCTCACTAATATGTGTGTGTTATTTTAATTAATTAATTAGCAAGAAAATTGTCATGGTTTAATCAAGAGGTGACCATTATCATTTCACTTTTAATGCAAATTGCAAGGATCAAAGAGCATCTTCCAAATGAAATGATCATGGTCAAATTGTCAACATGGTCAACAAGTCAATGAAGTCAAAATGTCAACAACAACAACCATGCACAATAATTAAGCTAATTATTAATTAACAATAATACACACAAAAACAATAGGGTTAATAAAATGACAATAGTCATTAACCCTAAACAAGGTCCTCTCCCTCAATCTCAAGCAACTGTGCATACGCACCCGCATTCGTGATCCGAGGAACACGAATACAATGAGAAAAACCAATCTCAAATCATATACTAGGATCCGGCTTAAACAAAGCCCGCTAGTATAAACTGTCCGGACAGCAAACGTGCACAAGTGCGCGGATGCGAACGAACCCTGTCGCAAAACCATGCGACCTCTACTCGTTTTGCCTAAAGGCGAATAGCTCTCTGTGTGGGACTCTAAAGACTCGACACTACGCTGGCAGTGGGTTTAACCACAGACCGCAAGCGGCACTAGCTGTACGTAACGGTCCCCAGGTAGATGTCGATAAGAAGACTGACGAGGTGAACCCCATCTGCACTCCTACTGAGCCTGTATGTGACAGTCTCCGTACAGTCCGGTCTGTTCGTCTGATACATCGCATGGCGGGCCTAGGGGGGCAGTGAACGTCAGTCCCCTAATAGCGGTACAAGTCGTGTCGGAGTGAAGCCCAGAACACCCTGAGATAACACTGGAAGCCTACCAGTATATCTCGCTTGCCCTGGCCAGGGACTACTCGTGTAATGGCTCTCCTGGACACAGCGCGATGTCAACCCTCAATACCGGGAGAGACGAATCCTGTCTAACCGTCACTGCCTCCAAGTGCTTCGGGACTGCACCCAAAAACTACCTGTTTGCACGACTCCTCTGAGCCGTGGTAGGGTAGTAATCAAAGTGCAGTGGGAACACACTCGAGGCGAAGTGACAGTGTCAAGTCAGCGGACTAAGCTGTACTCATGTCACCTGGGAACTGATAACTGACGATAGGTATATTACCAACCAACAGTTCCCGACGAGTCCTGTCCAGTGTACTCGTAACCTAACGAGCACCCGCATACTATCCCAAGTACGACGTACTAACGGCTGTGGGACAGACCGTCTCCCACACTGGGATGAGAAGCGCATACGCTAGTCTACTCCGGAGTATCGATGCCCTGTCTCGATAGTCCAACGACCAGGGACCTGTATAAGGATGTGCTTATAGATTACCCAGCTCCCACGAGTGCGAGCGCCATCACAACGCTGGTAATCAAGCAAAGATCCTAAGGGCTCTACTAATATGTATACCTGCAATATGCTAAAAGAAACACATGCACATATTAAAGCAGAGACAAACCAAGTAGCATACTACCATTTCGAGCAAGATTGTATATACAACTGTGAATATCCCAAGCTTCCATTAAGTAATATACAAACTAGTATGATACAGTAATGGCCTCTAGGGCATATACACTAACAATTTCCTCATCAGAGTCGCTCCCAAAGGTGAGAACTTGTGATCGTCCGGCGTTGATCATGTAACAATTGCCGGCAGTTCTTTTGTGTCCTTCGGCCGTACTTCTTCGTTCCCGACGAGCTTTGCGTTTCATGCGCTTAAAATATTGCCGGTGAGCAACATATCCCTGCCACCATATCCTGAAAGGGTCGCACTCCTCCGTAGGGTGTGAAATTTTCTGATGATATGAGCAATAATTAGGGTGCCTCTCCGCCCCATCGAACGTGTTCTCTTCCGAGGGTGGTAGCTTCATCCCCATCGACATGGCTTTGGCGAACCTTTTCCTCATCTGGAGTACGTTTTTATTCGCATCGGATATCTTTTGATCTGGCGGGAGTGCTTCGACTCTTTCGTTTAGTCGCCTGCGCTTGGCTCCTTCCGATGCAGCCATCTTACGCTCCTGATCGGCTTTACTCTTCAAACGAATCTCGTCTAGAAAGGCGTCGATCATTTCATCTGTTGGCCATACAAGTTCTGGCTCAGGCTGTGCCCCCAGTTTCTCAGTGCCAGGAGTTTTCTCATCTTCCAAGTGGGAAATCACATGACAACTCGCCACATATCTCTCGGATTCATCTGACGAGCTCTCTCCATCATCTTCCTCCTGAAAGACGCGGTTGAGAAACTCTTGCAGTGTGACGGGAGTTCGCGCCTTTTGATTGTACTCCTCCAGCGCGTTAATCTGTTTCTGCAAATCCGTGCGCTTGTCTCCAGGCTTCACGGGCTTCTTGGGTTTCTTCTTCTTTTTCTTCGAAGATTTTGACGGTTGGGTGTGAGTACTTAGGCCATCACCACCGATTCTTGTAGTTGGACGCGGCTTCGGCATCCCTTCGATAATTTGAGGTTCAAGCAAGTTCTTCCATTCGACTGCCGGGCACGCATGAAGATCATTCAGCATCCTTTTGGTTTTGGCTGATAGCATGACCTCCCAGGGAGCTTCTTCAATAAAGGAACAGGTTGCCCCCGGTGTATCTACTTTCTTAGGAGTATGCGGCTGTGGCGGGTTCACCTTCCACTTTTCGGACAGTGTGAACTTTCCCTGGAGGTATTAATCTTCAATCCATCCTTTGAAGACGAAGCAGTCCTCAATCGGATGGCTTACCGTTTGATGGTAAGGTCAATAGTTGGGGTTATTCACCTCAGTGGGTTGTGGCGGTCGCCTCGGATTTGGCAAGTTTATAAGCCTGTTGCATACTGCCAGCTCGAATAACCGTTTCGTCTTGTCCCGCGGGAACGAGTAGGGACGCTTCATCTTCTCATTATAATACCATCGTCTTTCTTCTAACTGATCCGCCAGCTTTGAGGCACTGGTTTGCTGCTAAGCATTCGCGACGAAGGTTGCCTTCCCTTTACCCTTGTCATTCCGGGGTTCTGGCTTCGGGAGAGACGGTCTGTGACCCATCTGGTCCATCTGGGCCAACTTGTCGATCAAATCCTGAAACGTGGTCGGCTTAAAGAACATCATGAACTGGGAGATGGTTGCATGAGGGTCTAGGGTTCCTACGAACATGCCCACCGCGGGCTCTTCCTCAATGCGTTGCTTGCATTTTGACCACAAATTTCGCCAGCGTATAGCATACTGGACCCACGTTTCGCCTGGTTTCACCCTGGCATTAATCAATGCCGTTATTGGAGTGCATTCGCTGGCGCTTGCGAATCGCTGAGTGAATAGCAACTCCATTTCAGCGAACGTCTTGATAGAATCGTTCGGGAGTTCCGAATACCATTCGAACACTGTTTCTGATAAGCTGCCCATGAACTGGCGAAGCAACAGTTTATCATCACCGCCGGTGTTACCGCAAAGGGCCTTGAACTGGGCAACATGTTGGTGGGGATTGTCGGTCCCCTTATACACATGGAATTTTGGTATTGTACAACCCGGCGGATATTTGATTTGGTCGTACCAGCTCGGATATGGTCGCCCCGTTTTTATGACTTGACCAGCTGCCTCAGTCGCATGATGAACCCGGATCTGCTGGGCTATATAGTCGTTCAAGTCAGCCTTAGAAATTGTCTCCTCCTTGGCCGTTGAAAGATCCGGTGGTGGATTTGACGTTTCCCCTCTATCATCTTCGAGGATGGTCGAGGGATCTTCAGAGGGAGGATCTTGTTGAATCATTATCCCAACCATGTCTTGAAACAAGTGGGTTATTTGCTTTATATTGGCCGCTTGTTCCGCAGCCTCTTTATCTTTCTTTTCCAATATCCTCCGGAGGAACTCGGCGTCGATTTCCTGTTCTTGTTGCTGATCCGAGGACGCCTCGGGGCTTTCTTTCGGCCCAGTAAGCGCGGCCATTGCGATCATCATTTCCTGGAGCTTTTGCTGTTGCTCCTGAGCTTTGGTCACCGACCGTGTAAGCGGTCTATGACCTGTAGACGCACAACTGTCTTCCTTCCCCGACGCCATGTATACAGTATGGACCATCATGCCCCCAGACTTAGGGTGTCTGGACTCAGCGCCTTTATCTCTCGTTGCAGGCCTCCTCTTTTTATGAGCAGTGGAAGTTGAGGGGGCCGTTGAGGTGGGCGTCCGGACATCTTTTCATGGCTTAGCCTGATGACTGACTTCCTGTTGGATTTCCAGCTTCTTGTGCTGGCGGGAGAAATTTGGATCGATCACCGAGTCTCGGGTTTGCTGCCAGACTGTATAGATTTGGGAAGACGGCCGTTGAGGAGATTGGGGTTGTTCTGGCTTTATTTCTGCGGCCCTTTTTCAGCGGAGGGGGAGACCTCTTTAGCGCCGCGGCAGGAGAATTCCTACGCACCTTATTCAACATCTCAAAGCCGTTCTTAGTTGGAATAGAAGCATTAACTTCTGTCGTCGGGGCTGGAGGAGTTAGCCCAGAAGGGGAGTTGCCTTCTTCCTTCCTCACTCGGTGCCAGTAGCGACGTCGAGCGTACCGTGCTGATGGAATTGGCTCGGTGAGGGCGATAGCCTCGTCTTGCCGCCTGTGTAGGTGGGGGATCGCTGCCGGTGTCAGCCTGTTAAAGACCGATGTCTTTTGGGTAGCAGGAGCGGGAGCTAGAACAGTCAATCTTGTAAAGACCGACTTTTTGGCAGGAGAAGCCGCCTTGACGACTTCAGGAGCAGGACTAGTTATTTTCTTAGGAGCAGCCTTCTCTGGGATTGTAAGCCCCATTGCGGGTCCACAGGAGTTCTGGCCCAGTCTGGAGAAGACCGAGGCGCTGGTGTTGGGCGAACCGTTGAGAGGGGCCGCGGTAGGTGTAAGCCGATCAAAGACCAATTTCTTGGGAGCTTATGGTGTCAGCACAGGAGCGGTGAAGCTCCTTGGCGGGAGCATGGTCCCGAAAAACAACCCGGTGGTGGCTCGAGTGACCTGTTCCACGGGCATTGTGAACAGCGAAGCAGCTTGGGGCCCGTAGGCTATACCTCCTGGCGAGGTGGAGCGCCGGTTGCAGTTGCAGTTGGAGCATTTCGCACAAGTGGAAGCCATTGATTCTTTGCCTTCTACAATAAGCAAAATGCCAAATCTTAGTACCTTGAAACCCAAGGGCAACCATTAGCGAGCCGTGTTTGGTTCGCGAACACGATACACGAAGTGTGGAGTGGAATGAGGAAAAGGTCCCACCGGGCGTGCCAGAATGTGTTCCCCTCCGAATGACAGCACGACAGGGACGTCTTGCCTGAGATTCGGGGCAGATGCTAATTGGTGCTATCCGTCTACCTCTCCGAAGATGCCGAGTTGATTTATGGCACCGTGTATCGAAGGTTTAAACGGATGCGTCCGATATAGCAGACTTCGTCAGATTCCCCCTCGCTTGAGGGGTTTTTGATTGTGGGGATGCTCTTCCCTGCAGGCGCAAGCCCCTGCTGTTAATTATGTTACCACATCGCGGTAACCACTTTCTCCTTCTCCAGATGGTCACTTCGTGTCGTGTGTGTTTATTTTTTGTTTAGTTTCCCATGGATTGTATACGGAGACTGAGTTACGTCGTCGCCCGTAGGGCGTGGACTTGTCCAAATCCATATTATCTTAGATTTGGGTTTGGGGGTTCGGATTTAAGAATACGTTAGCCTCATTGAGGACTAAGATCAACTTAAACGTTTGTTAAGGATACGTTAGCCTAGTTTTTAGACTAAGATCGACTTAACGGGATCGTTTAGATCCAACAATAGAGCAATTAAGGGAGCCCTGTTGTTTAGTTTAGTGACATTGCGGTCAATAGGTAGTTTAAGGACATTGCGGTCCAATGTTAGTTTTAAGATGTTGCGGTCAAGGTTAAGGACATCATAGTCCGTGGATTTAAGGACTCCACAGTCCGATATTAGTTTTAAGACATCCCGGTCAAGGTTAAGGACGTCATAGTCCGTTGTTAGTTTTAAGACATTCCGGTCAAAATTAAGGGCATCATAGTCCATGGGTTTAAGGACCCCACAGTCCGATGTTAGTTTTAAGACATCCCGGTCAAGGTTAAGGACATCATAGTCCATAAGTTTAAGGACCCCACAGTCCGATGTTAGTTTTAAGACATCCCGGTCAAGGTTAAGGACATCATAGTCCATGAGTTTAAGGACCCCACAGTCCGTATCAATGTGTGGTCATAGGGACCCGCCACCTCTTTGAAGACGTTGAGGAATTACAACGCCAAGTATCAAAGGAGTGAAGAGATGTACCCTGGAACCAAGGTAGATTAAACAGTCTTTGACCCAGTTTAGGACCAAGACCAATTAATTATGTTATGAGCCCATTAGCCCAGTTGAATTTGACTTGAAGACTTATGGCCATCTTGGGCTAAGTCCAATCATGTTTAGCATATTGACTTTCTGTTGGTCCATTAGAGGAGAGGCTTTGCCTCTAGACACTTAGCCAATGGGGCTAAAGTTAGTGTTAAACACTAAAGACCAATCAGTGTTGAACACTGAGAATGAGATTGACAAGTTAGTGTTTAACACTAAAAGATAGTTAGTGTTAAACACCAGCAACAGGGCTTTCAAATTAGTGTTAAACACTAAAACAAATCAGTGTTAAATACTGGCAACAGAGATCTCAAATTAATGTTAAACACTAAGATAATCAGTGTTAAACACTGGTGACATGGATTTTAATTTAGTGTTGAACACTAAGAAAATTAATGTTAAACTCTGTTAACAGAGATTTAATTTAGTGTTAAACACTAAGAAATTCAGTGTTAAACATTGCAAATAAAGTTCTTCAATTAGTGTTGAACACTAAGGCAAATCAGTATTAAACACTGGATTCAGAGGTTCCAATTTAGTGTTAAACACTAAGGCAAGAGGGGTCACGTGGTAGCACGTGAGGGCGCCCTCCCCTTTGGAGCTTTTCATGGGTCACGTGGTTGCACATGACCCTGCTTCTTTGCATTTTTGTTTAAAAATTAAACTCTTCATTAAATCCCCATTTTCTTCTGAAGAATTATATTCTTAGATAGAGTTGAACTCTGATTTTTCTGTAGGAATTAAATTCCTCATATATGTGAAGAACTGAGTTCTATCATAGGGTTAAACCCTAATAATAACTTTAGAGGAATTAAATTCCCCCTTTCTTTTAAAGAATTACTCTTAGATAGGGTTAAACCCTAATTTATATTCTGTAAGAATTGAATTCCCATATTAGGTTCTGTCATAGGGTGAAACCCTAATTTCTTCTATCTTAAGGGAATTAAATTCCAGTTATTTTGACAGAATTAAGTTCTTAACTAGGGTTAAATCCTGGTTCTGTTCATTTTGAAGGAATTAAATTCCTATAACATAGGGTTAAACCCTAATTCTGTTTCGAAGGAATTAAATTCCTATAATTCTGTGAGAATTAAATTCTCAAACTCCCATTCCCCCTCTATGCTTTGGATCTGCATGGCAGGATCTCAACCCAATGAGAATTAAATTCTCAATTCATGGGGAGATGTGCACTTTGCAGATCCTCTACTAGAGAAAAAACTAAGTTCTTCTTTTTAATATAAGAGTTAAACTCTTTTGAGAATTAAATTCTCTTTTTTCTTACCTAAGGTTTTCTTTTGCAGAAGATCAAATTTCTCCAAAGTCTCAAGGCTCTATATTTCTCTCTCTCTATGTCTCTCTATATCTCCTTTTTGTATTTTCCTGGCTCCTATTTATAGGAGAAGGAGCAGAATCAATTAGTTTTAGTGAATCTTTCATTGAGAGATTTGATTTGTTTATTGAGAGATTTGATTTACATTCATCATTCATCTGGACTTTTGGATTATTAGGTGAATTTTATTCACCATTGGATTTTAAATCCAGAGATATTCTTTTGTTATTTCGGTTAAAATTAAAAGGGAAATCTTTCCAAGTTCAAGATTTTTCCATAAATAGGTGACATTTAATCACCTCTAGATCTTTTAATCCAACGGTTCCAAATAATCATTCTCTTTTGGCAAGATTTGAATGCTCTTCAGAATTTAATTCTGTTAAATAAAAAGGCTTTGAAAGCCGGTCACGTATGGCCACGTGACCCCTGGTCACGTATGGCCACGTGAGGCACGTGACCCCTGAAACGGGCCTTTCTTCTCCTTTTGCGCTCTGTTCTCTGGCTGCTGTTCAGTCGTTAAGTGCCAACACGTGACCCCTGGTCACGTGTGAGCACGTGATCTTTTCTGGAGCCTTTTCTTTGATTTAATCAAGGAGCTGAATCTGCCTTTGCCACTGCTTTTAAATGTCACGTGCCAACACGTAACTGCTGGTCACGTGCTACCACGTGATGCCTCCTCCGTAAGTTTTTCCTGATTTTAAATCAGGAAACAGTTCCTAACAGAACTTCTGGTGGTTCCAACCATTGTAGATCCAATACCTATGTATTGCGACAACAACGGTGTTCCCCTCCGAAAGGCGGCCGACGACGTGAGGGCGTCTCACCTGAGATTCGGGGCAGATGCTATTTTGTTTTATCCGTCCACCTTTCCGAAGATGCCAAGTTGATTTATAGCACCGTGTATCGGAGGTTTAGACGGATGCGGCCGATGTAGCAGACTTCATCAGATTCCCCCTCGCTTGAGGGGTTTTTGATTGTGGGGACACTCTTCCCTGCAGGCGCAAGCCCCTGCAGTTAATTACGCTACCGCATCGCGGTAACAGCTTTCTCCATCTCCAGAATTTCACTTCGTGTCGTGTGTGTTTGTTTTGTTTGTGGTTGCCCGTGGATTGTATACGGAGACTGAGTAATGTCGTCGCCCGTAGGACGTGGATTAGTCTAAATCCGTATTTACTTAGATTTGGGTTTGGTGTTTTTCGTTTAAGGATACGTTAGTCGTATTGAGACTAAGATCGACTTAAACGTTCGTCAAGGATGCGTTAGTCCTGTTTTGGACTAAGATCAACTTGACGTGATGATCGATTTAATAGATATGGTCGTCAGGACTCATCACCTCTCTGACGTCGTTGAAGGATTACAACGATAGGTGTCGGAGGAGTTCAGAGATGTACCCTTGAACCAAAGTCGATTTGAAGTTTTATCGTTCATTTGAATGCTTAAGGATACGTTAGCCGTATTTGGGGCTAAGATCGACTTAAACGGGACCGTTTAGATGCGAAAAAGAGCATTTGGATGCTCTATTGTTCCAGTTTAGGGACGTGGTGGTCCACCGCCAGTTTAGGGACGTGGTGGTCCAATATTAGTTTAAGGACGTTTCGGTCCAATATTAGTTTAGGGACGTTTCGGTCCAATATTAGTTTAAGGACGTTTCGGTCCATGTTCCAGTTTAGGGACGTGGGGGTCTATCGCCAGTTTAGGGACGTGGGGGTCTATCGCCAGTTTAGGGACGTGGTGGTCCGACATTAGTTTAAGAACGTTTCGGTCCAACATTAGTTTAAGGACGTTTCGGTCCACGAGTTTAAGGACCCTGCAGTCCATATTGATGTGTGTGGTCGTTGGGACCCGTCACCTCTCTGACGACGTTGAATAATTACAACGACATGTGTCAGAGGAGTTCGGAGATGTACCCTCGAACCGGATATAAATTGATTTAAGAGAGTAATCTTGCTCAGTCAATTTAATTTGAGAACTTACGGCCAAAATTGGGCTAAGTCCAGTTGAAAATGTTCAACATTTTATTTGCTTTTGCATTGCATTTCTTTCTATTTTTATTTGGGCTCTGCCCAGAAAAGATGCAGAGCATCAATTTGTTTTGGGCTCTGCCCATTTATAAATGATGCAGAGCATCAATTTTACTTGGGCTCTGCCCTTTATAAATGATGCAGAGTATCAATTTTATTTGGGCTCTGCCCTTTTACTGCTTTGCAATTTATTTTAGCCTGCTAGGTCTTTTGATTTGGGTCTGGCCCTTTAGGAAATGCATTGCATTTATCAAGCACTTTGCGCCAATCAGAGAGCGCAAGCGCTCGTAGTATTGACACGTGTCGCGCAAGCGCAGTGCGCTGCGCTAATGCGCTGCGCCTGCGCTGCTGACACGTGGCGCGCTCTGGTGGCTTGCGCCAATCTAGGAGCGCAACAGCGCAGTTTGCAAGTGCAAAGCACTATGATTTGAGAATCTTTTAGATTCAAGAACCAATGGTTCATAAAAGAAGTGCAAAGTACTATTCGTATTCTTGATCTAATTTAGATCAAAGAAAAAACAAGTTTTTTCTTATTCTAGGAACCAAAGGTTCATAAAAAAGTGCAAAGCGCTGTTCTTTATTTTGTTTTTCTTGTTTTAAAGAACCAGTGGTTCATAAGAAGTGCAAAGCAGTGTTTATTATGTGAAGATCATTGATCTTGTTTTTAGATCAATGATCTATTAGAAGAAATTACTTCTATTTCATGAAGGTTCTTTACCTTTTTCTTGAAGCTTTTTCAGAGTTCTCTCTGTTTGAAGCTCTTGATTTTTCAAGAAAATGTTCATGCCTATTCAATTTTTTTATTTTAGAAAGAAGGATCATTGGTCGTTGGGACCCACCACCTCTCCGACGACACTGAGAGATTACGGTGCCATATATCGAAGGTGTGGAGGGATGTACCCTTTGAACCATGTCTCACTCATTAGGGGGGAAGAACAGGCTGGAGCTTAAGCTTCTCGCTACTGAAAAAGGCTTCTTTGCATTCGCGCACGTGCGTCGCACGTGTTGGGCGCTCATATTTGCACGTAGCGCACATGGATCTTGCGCATATGCGTATTATGGGGGGGAGCAAGCTCCTATGGAGAACGCGTCTCCTTTTAATTGAATATTCTCATGTGGTGTGCACGTGCGTTGCACGTGGTGCGTGCGTGGCGGGCACACGTGCGTTGCATGTAGCGCACATGCGCATTATGTGGAGAAGCAAAGCTTCTATATATGGAGAACAAGCTCCTTTTAATATTATTAAATGTTCTCATGCGGTGCGCGCGTAGCGAGCACACGTGTGTTGCACGTAGTGCACATGCGTATTATGAGGAGAAGCAGGGCTTCTATATATGGAGAACAAGCTCCTTTTAATATTATTAAATGTTCTCATGTGGTGCGCACGTGCGTTGCACGTGGTGCGCGCGTGGCGAGCACACGTGCGTTGCACGTAGCGCACATGCGCATTATGAGGAGAAGCAGAGCTTCTATATATGGAGAACAGGCTCCTTTTAATATTATTAAATGTTCTCATGTGGTGCGCACGTGCGTTGCACGTGGTGCGCGCGTGGCGAGCACACGTGCGTTGCACGTAGCGCACATGCGCATTATGAGGAGAACCAGGGCTTCTATATATGGAGAACAGGCTCCTTTTAATATTATTAAATGTTCTCATGTGGTGCGCACGTGCGTTGCACGTAGTGCCGCATGGCGGGCACACGTGCGTTGCACGTAGCGCACATGGCGCTTGCGCATATGCGCATTATGGAGGAGCATGCTCCTATCTTGAAGAACTAAGCTCCTTTGAGTATTGAATCCTTTGAGGATTTAACTCTACCTTTCTAAGAGGTATCCCCTCTTATTTATATGGGAGTGGTAGAGAAGCCATCTCTCATTTTCCCGATGTGGGACTAAAAAATGCATTCCCCATGTAGTAGAGCATTACTTTAGATTACACGTGTATAACACATTTGCTCATAACTTTTGATCTCGGATGAATTATGATGCCCATAATATATCAAATCGAAGGACTTTTCAAGATTCTTTCAATATCATCAGAATTTAGCTGTTTTTCGTTCCGGAGTTGTGTCAAAATACAGCTCGGAAAATACTGGTTCGCATCTTCTTCCTTAGATCACATGTGCATAGACATTTGCTCATAACTTTTGATCCCGGATGAATTATGAGGCCCATAATATATCAAATCGAAGGTATTTTCGAGATGCTTTCAATACCATCATAATTTAACCGTTTCTCATTGGGGAGTTTATCAAAATACAGGCCGGAAGATACTGGTTCGCATTTTCTTAAGCGTATCGCTGCCATTTGATACCTTAGACTCTTTTGCACAGAAATTTTTGGCAGGAACAAATGCCCCCCACTAGTTTGCCTACGTAATTATATATGTGGGTGAAGTGGTGCAGAGTAATGCATAGCGTATGACCAGTTTCGGGTTGGTATATAACTTTCAGAATCTTGATTTGAGAAGATAACGAGCGGACACAAGCGTCGTCATTTATCATTGACTCAAATCTCGACTCTTAAAAGATATAGTTCCAAACTCTCAATTCCATGAGCCGCACCCTTCTATTTCTTTATATTTTACTCTGGTGTGAAGTAGTTTATACGCTCATGAGTAACTTCTCCATTTCAGTGGCATGTAGTTTTAGCAAGTGTGGCTCATAGATGGTCCATCTTAATCTCTTTATAGGGCAGTAATGGCTTAGAAGACAGGGTTAGGATCTGCCACCTAAGACTTTTCAACTTTATGAGCCGTGGGGGTCTCATAAAGACTTTTCTCCCTACGGATCGAGAGGATCTCGTAGGTGTATTTTCTCCTTAGTAATCGTGAGGATTCCTAAGTGTGTTTTCTCTTATAGGTCATAAGGATCCTGTAAGAGAATTTTTCCCTCTTACGAGTCGAGAGGACTCGTAAGCGGTTGTTTCCCTCCATGTCGAAACTCGACTTCGGAGAGTAAGACCCGTGAATAGTATGCAAGAGACCGGTTTAAATCGACTTGCAGGGTCCCATTGTTCAGGAAGCAAGTTTTTAGTTCCTGCTGCCTGAGGCTTCATCTTGCAAGTTGAGACGAATCGGGAATTTCCCGCGGAGGCACTGGTTGCCCTGCGAGCCGACGCGAATCAGGAGGCTCTCATCAAGGAATGTTTGTATCCGTGAGTCGAGGGATTTGCTAGGGATTATTTGTTTCCCTAGCGCCAAGGATTATTTGTTTCCTTGGGGTTGAAACGAGTCGAGAATTTCCCACGGAGGCACTGGTTGCTCTGCGAGTCGACGCGGATCAGGAGGCTCTCGTCAAGGAGTGTTTGTATCCGTGAGTCGAGGAATTTGCTAAGGATTATTTGTTTCCCTAGCGCCAAGGATTATTTGTTTCCTTGGGGTTGAAACGAGTCGAGAATTTCCCACGGAGGCACTGGTTGCTCTGCGAGTCGACGCGGATCAGGAGGCTCTCGTCAAGGAGTGTTTGTATCCGTGAGTCGAGGAGTTTGCTAGGGATTATTTGTTTCCCAAGCGCCAATGATTATTTGTTTCCTTAGGGTTTGAAACGAGTCGAGAATTTCCCACGGAGGCACTGGTGGCTCTGCGAGTCGACGCGGATCAGGAGGCTCTCGTCAAGGAGTGTTTGTATCCATGAGTCGAGGAGTTTGCTAGGGATTATTTGTTTCCCAAGCGCCAAGGATTATTTGTTTCTTTGGGGTTTGAAACGAGTCGAGAATTTCCCACGGAGGCAATGGTGGCTCTGCGAGTCGACGCGGATCAGGAGGCTCTCGTCAAGGAGTGTTTGTATCCGTGAGTCGAGGAGTTTGCTAGGGATTATTTGTTTCCCAAGCGCCAAGGATTATTTGTTTCCTTGGGGTTTGAAACGAGTCGAGGATTTCCCACGGAGGCACCGGTGGCTCTGCGAGTCGACGTGGATCAGGAGGCTCTCGTCAAGGAGTGTTTGTATCCGTGAGTCGAGGAGTTTGCTAGGGATTATTTGTTTCCCAAGCGCCAAGGATTATTTGTTTCCTTGGGGTTTGAAACGAGTCGAGAATTTCCCACGGAGGCACTGGTGGCTCTGCGAGTCGACGCGGATCAGGAGGCTCTCGTCAAGGAGTGTTTGTATCCGTGAGTCGAGGAGTTTGCTAGGGATTATTTGTTTCCCAAGCGCCAAGGATTATTTGTTTCCTTGGGGTTTGAAACAAGTCGAGGATTTCCCACGGAGGCACTGGTGGCTCTGCGAGTCGACGCGGATCAGGAGGCTCTCGTCAAGGAGTGTTTGTATCCGTGAGTCAAGGAGTTTGCTAGGGATTATTTGTTTCCCAAGCGCCAAGGATTATTTGTTTCCTTGGGGTTTGAAACGAGTCAAGAATTTCCCACGGAGGCACTGGTGGCTCTACGAGTCGACGCGGATCAGGAGGCTCTCATCAAGGAGTGTTTGTATCCGTGAGTCGAGGAGTTTGCTAGGGATTATTTGTTTCCCAAGCGCCAAGGATTATTTGTTTCCTTGGGGTTTGAAACGAGTCGAAAAGTTCCCACGGAGGCACTGGTGGCTCTGCGAGTCGACGCGGATCAGGAGGCTCTCGTCAAGGAGTGTTTGTATCCGTGAGTCGAGGAGTTTGCTGGGGATTATTTGTTTCCCAAGCGCCAAGGATTATTTGTTTCCTTGGGGTTTGAAACGAGTCGAGGATTTCCCACGGAGGCACTAGTGGCTCTGCGAGTCGACGCGGATCAGGAGGCTCTCGTCAAGGAGTGTTTGTATCCGTGAGTTGAGGAATCTGCTGAAGACACTGGTTTCCTCGGAGTTGGACTGAACCGTCGAGATTTGGCTTTGTCTTCTGGCGGAGCCTGTTGGGAAAGTACAGTTCCCTTTTTGTTTACGTCCTTGGATTGCATACAGGGATCGATGTGATCTTAACTGTAGGGCCAAAGTTTTATCATCATTTTTTTTTGTTTTATCTCCGCGATGCTCTATCATTTCAGCTTTTATATCGCGAAGGTCGCGATTGCCCAATCATTTCGGCTATTTTTCGCGGTGCCCAATCATTTCGGCTATTTATTTTATTTTTACTCGCTGCTTTTTATTGCGAGTTACCCAATCATTTCGGCTATTTTGCATGCATACATTTTTACTTGCTGCTTTTTATTGCAAGTTGCCCTATCATTTCGGCTATTTCGTATGCATGTGCGGCCTATTGGCTTTTCGCTGTAAACCGATTTTGGCATCAGCACCGCTACAACTGGGATATTACCAGGAGCGAGTCATCATCTGCCTCTGTCGATGTCGAACAAAGGTGACTTAGCGACCAGGGTTAGGGTCCTGTCGGCTAAGGATTTTGACTTCATAAGCCGTAAGGGTTTCACGAAGTTATTTCTCCCTACAAGTCATGAAGATCTTGTAGGTGTATTTTCTCCTTAGGACTCGTGAGGATTCTTAAGTGTTCGTTTACTCTGTAAGTCGTAAGGATCCCACAGTAGGGTTTTCTCCTCATAAATCGAGAGGATTTACAAGGGTTGTTTACCATGCGAACATATCCCCTGTCACGGTTGAGACTTGGTTAGGGAAATGTTTATCCGCGCCTGTGGATTGTATACAAGGGTCAGTATTGAACCCCTTGTAGGGCAATATCGAAAGTTGTGGGGGTTGCTTAAGCACAGGTTTAGATCTTTGTAATTTAAGACTTTCAACTCTTATGAGCCGTGAGGGTCCCATAAGAGAGTTCTCCTTACGAGTCGTGAGGATCTCGCAAGTGTATGTTCTCCTTAGGAATCGTGGGGATCCCTAAGTGTGTTGCTCCCTTGTGAGTCGTAAGGATCTCACGCGGGTTGTTTCTCCTTACAAGGTCGAAATGACCCTATAAGTGTCTTTTAACGAGGTTGCGCCCTTTCGGGTTTTCATAAACACTCGCCGGTAGTCCTGCTGTTTTTACTCACGGAGCCCTTTCGGGTTTTCATCCATGCCCATTTTGCTCATGGACATACCATTTTTTTTATTCTTTTTATTTTTATATATTTTTTTATGAGGTCGTTCCCTTTCGGGTTTTCACGAACACTCGCCGGTAGCCCTATTGTTTTTACTCACGGCGCCCTTTCGGGTTTTCATCCGTGCCCTTTTTTGCTTATGGACATACCGTTTTTATTTTTTATTTATTTATTTTTTTTATATATATATTTTTTATATCTTGTCAGCCTAAATATGCTGCGGTAGTAGTTTAAAGACGTTTCGGTCTGCTATTAGTTTAAGGACATTTTGGTCCGTCGTTAGTTTAAGGACGTTTCGGTCCGTCATGGAGAAGGCCGACTACTTTTTGTAAAGCTTGGGCTTAGGAAGATAGCGAGCGGACATAGTCGTCGTCATCTATCATTGACCTGGGCTGTGGCTCATTAAGCATAGTATTTCTTTAGGAAGCGACCGTTTATTGGCCTGAAAGGCCTTTCACCGTGCATGTCCATGAGTAGATAGGCCCCACCCTGGTAAACTTTATCTATGATGTACGGGCCTTCATAGTTTGGCTCAAATTTTCCCCGCTTGGCGCGATTTGGGATCATAGGCCTCTTGACCACTAGCACAAGTTCGCCCTGGTGGAATGTCCTCGGTCAGGTCAATCTTTCATATGAGCGCGTCATTTTTGCTTTATAAGCTTCCAGATTTTGCTGCGCTACGAGCCGGGTTTCATCAAGGGCGTCAAGCTCCTCAAGCCGAAGGTGAGCATTTTCTTCGTCCGTCAGCTCATAGTGGACTGCCTCTCGTAGAGAGGGTAACTCTATCTCTAGGGGGAGTACTGCTTCTGTACCGAACACCAACGCGCACGGCGTTGTGTTCGTGGCCGTCTTGAACGTAGTTCGATATTCCCAAAGAGCTTCTTGCAGTCTTTCGTGCCAGTCTTTCTTATTTCGGGACACCGTTTTCTTTATGATTTTTGTCAATGTCTTGTTGAAGGCTTCAGCTAGTCCATTGGCTCGCGGGTTATAAACCGAGGAATATCTCCAGTCTATATTGTGCTGTTGCGCAAAACGACTGATCTTGTGGCTTCTGTAAGCTGGCCCATTATCGGAGATGATCCGTCGCGGAGTTCCAAATCGATATATGACATGCGTCTTGAAGAAGTGGAGGATATTTTCCGTCTTCACCTCTCTTAACGGTACTGCTTCTGCCCATTTAGAGAAGTAGTCAGTCGTCGCCAAGATGAAACGGTGTCCCCTAGACGATGCTGGTTCGATAGGGCCAACTATGTCAGTCCCCCACATTTCGAATGGCCAGCTAGCCACCGTTGGATGTAGTGGATTTGGGTGCTGGTGGATGAAGTCCCCATGAATTTGGCATGAGTGGCATTGCTTCACATATTCAATGCAGTCCTGAATCATCGTGGGCCAGTAGTAGCCCATCCGTTTTATCTTCAACTTCATCTTAGGGCCTGCTTGATGAGAACCGCAGAGTCCGTCGTGAACTTCCTGGATGACTCTTTTCGCTTCGTCGGGTCCTAAGCATCTCAGCCACAAAGAATCAAATGACCTCTTGTACAGAGTATCGTTGACGAAGGCGAAAGACAGGGCTCGTTTCACGAGCTGATGTCTTGTGGACGCTTCTTCAGGCATTCGGTGGGTCTTGAAGTAATCTATGAAGATTTCTCTCCAGTCCTTGGTATTTTCCCAATCTTTTACTTGCAGGGTTGTCTGCTCGTTCGCTCCTTTTTCTTCGGATGATTCCAGAGATATTTCTTCTGGGGCAAGCACTCCACGGATTTGTACCACGATTCTAACATCATCGAGGTTTTTGTCAGCCAATTCCTTGGCAAGTTTGGCCAGTGCGTCCGCTTTGCTGTTTTCCGCGCGCGGTATGCTCTCCAAAGTATAGGAGGGAATTTGGGTTAGCAGTTGTTGCACCTTTTCACCGTATTTTACCAATTCCGGTTTGCATGTTTGGTAATCGCCGTTCACTTGACTGACGACTAGCTGGGAGTCCCCATATATGAGGAGGCTTTCAATCCCCATGTCAATGGCGATCTCGAGGCCTGCTATCAAAGCTTCATATTCAGCTTCATTGTTTTTCCTTGGCTCCGTCAGGGAGAAAGCAAAGCGCATTATTCCTCCTTGTGGCGTTACGAAGATAAGGCCTACTCCCGATTTGATCATTGACGTACTTTGTTTGTGCTTTTTCATGGACGATGCTCCATCGAAATAAAGCTCCCAACGGGTATCACCACCGTTAATTGCGTCAAACGCATGCTTGTCTGGCAAATTGCAATTCATGGGAGAATCGGCATGTATCGGGTGCTCAAGGAAGTCGGCTATGGCCTGACCCTTCACTGCCTTGAGGGGTCGATACGTTATCGAGAACTCCATTAAGAGCAAGGCCCATTTAGCGAGTCGTCCCGTCAATATGGCCTTTGACATCAGATATTTGAGAGGGTCCACCTTTGAAATGAGATGGACTTCATGCGCTAATGCGTAATGTCTAAGCTTTGTTATTGCGAAGATCAACGCCAGGCAGTGTTTTTCAATGGGGGAGTAATTGCTTTCTGCCCCCAGCAGAACCCGACTTAAGTAGTAGAGTGCTCTTTCTTTCCCTTGGTCATTCTCTTGTGCCCATAATGCGCCTAAAGAACCTTCAAGGGCGGCCGTGTAAAGAATGAGAGGCTTTCCCTTAACTGGAGCAGCCAACACTGGAGGGTTTTGCAGATACTGCTTGATCTCTTCCAGTGCGCCTTGGCATTTATGATCCCAAACGAATGGGGTTCTCTTCTTCATCAGGTGACTGTAAGGACGGCACTTTCCTGAAAGATTAGCGATAAACCGCCGAATGTATGCAAGCTTTCCTTGGAGAGATCGCAACTGTTTAAGAGTTCTTGGCGGAGGCATTTCCATGATCGCTTTAATCTTAGACGGATCTATTTCAATACCTCGGTGTCGAACGATGAATCCTAGGAATTTGCCCGAGGAAATCCCGAACGCACATTTTAAAGGATTCATCTTCTAATTGTATTGCCGAAGGCGTTGAAATACGGTCTTCAAATGCTCGAGATGTTCTTCGTATGACTTGCTTTTAACCACGAGATCGTCGATATAGCATTCGACGATTTCGTGTATAAGGTCGTCGAAGATCTTTGTCATGGCCCTCTGATAAGTAGCACCGACGTTCTTTAAGCCGAAGGGCATCACTTTATAACAGAATATACCAAGAGGAGTCCTGAAGGCGGTGTGTTTCTGGTCTTCAGGATGCATCTTTATCTGGTTATACCCCGACGAGCCGTCCATGAAGGAGAAAATCTCATGAGTGGATGTATTGTCTATCATCAGTTCAGTGACTGGCACTGGGAAATCATCCTTCGGGCAAGCTTTATTAAGATCCCGGAAGTCTACGCATATGCGCACTGTCCCATTTTTCTTCATCACTGGGACGATGTTTGCGATCCATTCAGGGTACTGAACTTCCTGGATGAAGCCAGAGTCGATTAACTTTTTGACTTCGGTATTTATGCTCATCTCAAGCTCGAGTCGCATTCTTCTCGACGCCTGTTTGACTGGTTTGACGTTTGGGGATATTGCTAGTCTATGTACAGCGACTTCTGGATCTAGTCCTGGCATCTCGGAATAATTCCATGCGAAGCAATCTTTATGCTGCACAAGGACGTCCTTTAACGCAGCCACCCTCTCTTCAGACAGCAGCTCGCTGACGAATGTCGGTCGCGGATCATTTACCGTCCCCAACTTGATTTTCTTGAGGTTATCTGCAGTGGTATGTATTCCATCCTCCAATTCTTTCGGAGCTGGGGGAAATTCTGAGATTACCTCATCGCTGCTGTTTTCGAAGCACCAAGGGAGCTCACTTACGTCCTTAGGCTCTTCTTTTAGTATTGTGATCATATGACAGGTGCGAATTCGCTTCCAGTCCCAATGTGGAACTGTTTTTTCTTTCGTGGCCTTGGGCTCGTGCTTTTGTGGTGGCGTTACCCTCCAGTTGTCAGACAGAGCGAACTTGCCGAACTGGTACTGATCTTCGACCCAATTCTTAAAGGTGAAGCAATATTCAAGAGGGTGCCCTATCACTCGGTGGTAAGAGCAATAGTTTGGGTCAGAGACTTCACCTGCTTGTTCTGGGTGTTTGGACTCCGGCAATGTAAGCATTTGATGTTTTAGAGGAAGCTCAAGTATCTTTTTCGTCTTGTCTCGAGGAAACGAGTATGCTCGACCCATTTTCTTCATGAGGGATTGGTCAATAACGCTCGATTCTCGTTTGCGTGGCTTCCTAGCCCTGCTTTGTTGCTGTTGAGCGCCTCTTCGGCCTTTCGACTCGTTTCTGCCTCCGCGTCGAGCCCTTTTTGTATTGGGTTGACATGGGGCAGCATCTTCGTCTTTTTCTGCCTGTTGAAGGAGGCGTTGTGTTTTGGCTTTCTGATAGATCGCCATTTCACGATTGTGATCATCTCGGGCTTTTTGACCCGCTTCCCTTATAAGTTTGCCCATCTGGTCTTCAAATGATGGACTGGGCGGTTTTGCATCAGGAACTCTTTCTGTTTCAGGATTAGCGTTTTTCTCTTGAGCATCTGCTTCTTCATCAGAATTGTGCACGACGTAACAGTCGCGGAGCAGCTCTCGTTTCCTGGAGCGAATGTATCCGAGCCCGATCGTCTCCAGCCTCCCATTAGGTAGCTTGTGCTGAGTTCCGGGGACGTTCCAAACCCTGTCATAGAATTTGGCCTTTCTAACGGTTTGTTCGAAAGGTATTCCCTGGCGTTTCAGCAGTCTCCTCAAGCCTTCCGTATAATATCGGGGTAGACGGATGGGCTGAAGTCTGTCCAGCGTTGGATCCGCACCGTGCCAAAGTTCATTTTCCACATTGTTTTCTTCGGAACGGTAGAATATGATTGCCCTATCGCCTTTTCGTCCAGGAGGGATATAAAATGTCCGCAATTCTTCCACACTATCGTTGGCGAGCGCATCTAGTTCTTTATAATGTTCGAGCGGCACCATGGCTATCTGTAGACTTCGCTCTTCATCAGCAGAAGCTCGTATTGAAAGCCGAGCAGGGAATACAGCATGGACTTCGTCCTCTGAATCACTACCAAAGATCAATGAGGGGGTGGATGGTCCCGGCTCGGTGTATTGGGGCGGACCCGAATAAATTATATCCTCTTCTTCCTCGGTATCACTGCCGAAGACAGGGATGGTTGTGTTAGTTTTGTTCTCCGGCTTGTGACACCTTTCTGTGTCTTCGAAACTCGGCAAGAAGTATTTGGCATCTTCATACTTGCGAACTTCATTCACGGAAAACGGATTCAATTCTCCGGCCACAGTGTACTCGAGGCCATCCCTACAATACTTCATGCACTGATGCTGTGTAGAAGGGATGATATTGTACTCGTGTAGCCATGGTCGGCCGAGCAGAGCATTGTAGCACGTCTTGGCGTCTATGACATGGAATTTGATGTCTGTGACGAGCAACCCGAAGCGTAGCGTCAATATCACAGATCCAAGAGTTTTTGATGATTGGGAGTCGAATCCGGAGATGGTGATTTTGTCTCGGGCGAGGTGTTGGACACTCATGCAAATTTCCTTTAACACCCGCACATTGAGCAAATTAACAGACGATCCGTTATCGACCAAGATTTTACCTATCTTTATGTCATGGCAGTATCTTGAGACATAAAGGGGGCGATTGTGGTCACATGTCCCGAGGAGAAGGTCTTCATCACTAAAAGCAACACCGGCTGTGTGCACTTCTTCTAATTCGTCCTTCATCTTTTCTTCGGCTAGGAAGGCTTGGAACTGGTCCGGATCTTGTAGCGCCTTAATCAAAGAATCTCTCGCCTCCTTTGATAGTAATAAGGCATCAAGGATGCTGAGTTGAGAGGGTAGTTTTCTCAGATGCGCCAGAATGTTGTAATCCACCTTATTTCTCTTCGGCGGGTTTTCGGCGTTTAACTCTTCCGCGACTCGGTCATCCAAGGCGATATCTTCGGAGATTTTCTCTTTCCCTTTGTCTTTCTTGTTTAGAGGTCCGAGATTCTTCTCAGGTAGCGTCCGATTCCGCAGCCGGATATTTTCGCAGACCATTGGCTCTTCTTCTTTTCCCGAAGTTGACTCTTTAAAGAGAGGGGCAATTTCTAGCTCCTCATCAGAATCGCTCCCGAATGTAGGCACTTGTGACCCGCCAGTGTTAACCATGTGACAACTGCCGGCAGTTCTTTCAAGCTCTTCGGTCGTATTTCTTTGCTCACGACGAATATTACGTTTTTCCCGTTTAAAGCGTTGTCGATTAGCGACGTATCCTTGCCACCATCTATCGAAAGCTTCGCACTCTTGAGTGGGATGCGAGACCTTCTGATGATATAAGCAATAGGAGGGGTGCATTTCCATTACACCAGTAATTTTTCCTTCAGAGGATGGTAGCTTCATGCCCATTGATATGGCCTTAGCAAACCTCTTCTTTATCTTGAATTGGCTTTTGTCGGTGGTGGAGGCATTTTGCTCCAGCGGGATCATCTCAGCTCTTTCCTCAAGTCGTTGGCGCTTGGCCCTTTCGAATATAGCCGTCTCGCGTTCTCGATCAGCTTTACTTTTCAATCGAGCTTCACTA
This sequence comes from Agapanthus africanus, assembly GCA_030015575.1. NCBI lineage: Eukaryota > Viridiplantae > Streptophyta > Magnoliopsida > Asparagales > Amaryllidaceae > Agapanthus > Agapanthus africanus. Next base: position 175,404,843 of record CM057339.1, on the reverse strand, counting down.
AGAAACGCGTCAATCGTTTCTATTGATAACTCCTGAACTCTTGACTCAGTATTTGCCCCCAGCGTTTTAGTGCCAGAAGTCCCTTCATCGTTCGTGATCGAATGGGAGATCATATGACAGCTCACCACATATTCGTCGGATTCATCCGATGAACTTTCTCCCTCATCTTCTTTTTGAAAGACGTGATCAAGGAAATCTTGGAGCGTAATGGGAGTCCGCGCCTTTTGGTTGTATTCATCCAGCGCGTCGATTTGCTTTTGTAAGTCCGTGCGCTTATCGCAAGGCTCCATGGGCTTCTTTGATTTCTTCCTCTTCTTCTTCGAAGATTTTGACGGCTGGCTATGAACGCTTGAACTACCACCATCGGTCTTCGGAGTCAGACGTGGCTTCAACATCCCCTCAATAACCTGCGGTTCCAAGGGGTTCTTCCACTTGACTGCTGGACATGTCTGAAGATCGTTTAGCATTCTCTTTATCTTGGCTGATAATACAACCTCCCAAGGAGCTTCCTCAATGACGGAGCATGTTGCCCCCGGCGTATTCGTCCCCTTAGAGGTGTGGGGCTGCGGGGGATTCACCTTCCATTTGTCAGATAGCGCAAATTTGCCCTGACGGTATTGGTTCTCAAGCCAATTTTTGAAAACGTAGCAATCCTCGATGGGATGGCCTAGCACTCGATGATAAGGACAGTAGTTGGGCTCGTTGACGTCGTTCGGTTGCAACGGACGTTTTGGATCTGGCAGATTTATGAGTCTGTTGCGCAACGCCAGCTCGAATAGCCTTCTCGTTTTATCGTGGGGGAAGGAGTAAGGACGTCCCATCCTGTCCTCAAGGGGTACGTATGGGCGCGTATTGTTTGGACGAGCAACCGGCTTCGAGTCGCTCGGTTGTTGTTGAGCATTAGCAACAATGATCGCTTTTCCCTTTCCTTTGTCGTTTCGGGAGTCCGGCTTTGGGAGAGGGGGTTTATGGCCCATCTGGTCCATCTGCGCTAGTTTGTCGATCAAAGCCTGGAAGGTAGTCGGCTTGAAGAACATCATGAACTGTGAGATGGTTGCTTGTGGATCAAGGGTTCCAACAAACATTCCCACCGCCGGAGCTTCTTCTATGTGCTGTTCGCACTTCGACCATAGATTACGCCACCGTATAGCGTACTGAACCCATGTCTCGCCGGGTTTTACCCTGACATTAATCAGTGCCGTCATCGGGGTACGCTCACTGGCACTTGCAAAACGTTGGGTAAAGAGCAGCTCCATCTCCGCAAAGGTTTTAATAGAGTCATTGGGGAGCTCAGAATACCATTCGAACGCCGTATCAGATAAGCTTCCAACAAACTGGCGAAGCAACAACTTGTCATCGCCGCCGGTGTTGCCACAGAGCGCTCTGAACTGGGCGACATGCTGATGAGGATTGCCCGTTCCCTTGTAGACATGGAATTTAGGGATTGTATAGCCTGTCGGGTACTTAATTTGATCATACCAACCCGGATATGGCCGCCCTGTCTTTACGACCTGGCCGGCTGCTCCAGTCGCCTGATGCACCCGTATTTGCTGGGCGATGTATTCATCTAAATTAGCTTTTGATATGGTATCCTCTTTAGCTGCGGATAAAGCCGGTGGCGGATTTGATGCCTCTCCTCTATCGCCTTCAAGAATGATCGGGAGATCTCCAGCAGGTGGATCTTGTTGAATCATCATACCCACCATATCCTGGAACAGGAGGGCCATTTTCTTTATATTGGCTGCCTGCTCCGCAGCTTCTTTATCATTCTTTTCTAATACGCGCCGAAGGAATTCGGCGTCCGTTTCTTGTTCTTGACGCTCTTCTGAAGAGGTTCCAGGGCTTTCATTTGGCCCTGTAAGTGCAGCCATAGCGCTCATCATCTCCTGGAGCTTCTGTTGCTGCTCCTGAGCCTTGGTCACTGACCGTGTAAGTGGTCTATGACCCGTGGACATACGGCTGTCTTCTTTTCCCGATGTCATGTAAACCGTATGAACTGTTATGCCCCCTGACTTGGGGCGTTTAGTTTCAACATTTTTAACTTTTGTTGCTGACACGGGTGCCTTCTCCGGCCCCTTCTTTTATGGGTCGTTAGGGTTGGAGGAGCCGTTGAAGTGGGCACCCTAGCAACTGTTGTCCCCTGCTGTTTAATGGGGCGGTCCTTGTCCTTTTCCACTTTCGCCTTTTTCTGGCGACGAAATTGGTCTGGGTCAATCACAGAGTCTTGAACCCTCCGCCAAACTTTGTAAATCCTTGAAGACAGCCGTTGAGGGGGCTGTTCTTGTTTTGTTTCAGGAGCTCTCTCCACAGGCGGAGGAGATCTTTTCAATGTAGCGGTTGAAGAATTCTTACATACCCTCCTCAGCAGTTCGAAGCTGTTCCCAGTTGGAATAGCAACGTTGACCTCCACCATTGGAGCAGGCGGAGTTAGCCCTGAGGGGGAGTTGCCCCCTGCCTTCCTCACTCGTTACCAATGGCGACGTCGAGCACGACGAGCCGCTGGGACTGGCTCGGAGATTGCGATAGCTTCCTTTTGCCCCCCGTCTGAATGAGGCGCCGTCGGTGTTAACCTTTTAAAAACTGAGGTCGTTCCTTGCGGGGTAACATCCAATCTGTCAAAGACAGATCTTCGAGCAGGGACAGGAGCAGGAATCGTCAGTCTTGAAAAGACTGATTCTTTGACAGGGGAAGCCGTCTTGACGACTTCTGGAGCAGCAGTCATTGCCTTCCTTGGGATAGCCAGTTTAGAATTCTTATCCCGCCTGGCGAAAACCGAAGCTGTTGGTTTGGCAGCAGGCGACCCGTTGACAGGGGTCGTGGTAGCAGTGAGTCGGTCGAAGACCGACTTCTTGTTCATCTCTGGTGCAGGTATCGGCATAGAGAAGCTTGTCGGTGGGATCATGGTCCCGAAGAATAAGCCAGTGGTGGCTTGGGTCACCTGGTCTACTGGCAGAGTGAGGAAGGAAGCCGCTTGGGGCCCATATGCTACACCTCCGGGAGAGGTGGAGCATCCATTGCAGTGGCACTTCGAGCAGTTAGTGCAGTTGGAGGCCATTGAATCTTGAGTTCGGTGCCAGACAAAAGACCAAATCTTAGTAACTTGAAATCCGAAGGCAACCATTTAACAAACCGCGATTGGTTCGCGAGGATGACACATGAAGTGTGGAGTGGAAAGAGAAAGAGGTCCCACCGGGCGTGCCAGAATCTGTTCCCCTCCGAAAGGCGGCCAACGACGTAAGGGCGTCTCGCCTGAGATTCGGGGCAGATGCTATTTGGTTTTATCCGTCCACCTCTCCGAAGATGCCAAGTTGATTTATAGCACCGTGTATCGGAGGTTTAGACGGATGCGGCCGATGTAGCAGACTTCATCAGATTCCCCCTTGCTTGAGGGGTTTTTGATTGTGGGGACGCTCTTCCCTGCAGGCGCAAGCCCCTGCAGTTAATTACGCTACCGCATCGTGGTAACAACTTTCTCCATCTCCAGAATTTCACTTCGTGTCGTGTGTGTTTGTTTTGTTTGTGGTTGCCCGTGGATTGTATACGGAGACTGAGTAATGTCGTCGCCCGTAGGACGTGGATTAGTCCAAATCCGTATTTACTTAGATTTGGGTTTGGTTTTTTTCGTTTAAGGATACGTTAGTCGTATTGAGACTAAGATCGACTTAAACGTTCGTCAAGGATGCGTTAGTCCTGTTTTGGACTAAGATCAACTTGACGTGATGATCGATTTAATAGATATGGTCGTCAGGACTCATCACCTCTCTGACGTCGTTGAAGGATTACAACGATAGGTGTCGGAGGAGTTCAGAGATGTACCCTTGAACCAAAGTCGATTTGAAGTTTTATCGTTCATTTGAATGCTTAAGGATACGTTAGCCGTATTTGGGGCTAAGATCGACTTAAACGGGACCGTTTAGATCCGAAAAAGAGCATTTGGATGCTCTATTGTTCCAGTTTAGGGACGTGGTGGTCCACCGCCAGTTTAGGGACGTGGTGGTCCAATATTAGTTTAAGGACGTTTCGGTCCAATATTAGTTTAGGGACGTTTCGGTCCAATATTAGTTTAAGGACGTTTCGGTCCATGTTCCAGTTTAGGGACGTGGGGGTCTATCGCCAGTTTAGGGACGTGGTGGTCTATCATTAGTTTAAGGACGTTTCAGTCCGACATTAGTTTAAGGACGTTTCGGTCCACGAGTTTAAGGACCCCCGCAGTCCATATTGATGTGTGTGGTCGTTGGGACCCGTCACCTCTCTGACGACGTTGAATAATTACAACGACATGTGTCAGAGGAGTTCGGAGATGTACCCTCGAACCGGATATAAATTGATTTAAGAGAGTAATCTTGCTCAGTCAATTTAATTTGAGAACTTACGGCCAAAATTGGGCTAAGTCCAGTTGAAAATGTTCAACATTTTATTTGCTTTTGCATTGCATTTCTTTCTATTTTTATTTGGGATCTGCCCAGAAAAGATGCAGAGCATCAATTTGTTTTGGGCTCTGCCCATTTATAAATGATGCAGAGCATCAATTTTACTTGGGCTCTGCCCTTTATAAATGATGCAGAGTATCAATTTTATTTGGGCTCTGCCCTTTTACTGCTTTGCAATTTATTTTGGCCTGCTAGGTCTTTTGATTTGGGTCTGGCCCTTTAGGAAATGCATTGCATTTATCAAGCACTTTGCGCCAATCAGAGAGCGCAAGCGCTCGTAGTATTGACACGTGTCGCGCAAGCGCAGTGCGCTGCGCTAATGCGCTGCGCCTGCGCTGCTGACACGTGGCGCGCTCTGGTGGCTTGCGCCAATCCAGGAGCGCAACAGCGCAGTTTGCAAGTGTAAGGCACTATGATTTGAGAATCTTTTAGATTCAAGAACCAATGGTTCATAAAAGAAGTGCAAAGCACTATTCGTTTTCTTGATCTAATTTAGATCAAAGAAAAAACAAGTTTTTTCTTATTTTAGGAACCAAAGGTTCATAAAAAAGTGCAAAGCACTGTTCTTTATTTTGTTTTTCTTGTTTTAAAGAACCAGTGGTTCATAAGAAGTGCAAAGCAGTGTTTATTATGTGAAGATCATTGATCTTGTTTTTAGATCAATGATCTATTAGAAGAAATTACTTCTATTTCATGAAGGTTCTTTACCTTTTTCTTGAAGCTTTTTCAGAGTTCTCTCTGTTTGAAGCTCTTGATTTTTCAAGAAAATGTTCATGCCTATTCAATTTTTTTATTTTAGAAAGAAGGATCATTGGTCGTTGGGACCCACCACCTCTCCGACGACACTGAGAGATTACAGTGCCATATATCGAAGGTGTGGAGGGATGTACCCTTTGAACCATGTCTCACTCATTAGGGGGGAAGAACAGGCTGGAGCTTAAGCTTCTCGCTACTGAAAAAGGCTTCTTTGCGTTCGCGCACGTGCGTCGCACGTGTTGGGCGCTCATATTTGCACGTAGCGCACATGGATCTTGCGCATATGCGTATTATGGGGGGGAGCAAGCTCCTATGGAGAACGCGTCTCCTTTTAATTGAATATTCTCATGTGGTGTGCACGTGCGTTGCACGTGGTGCGCACGTGGCGGGCACACGTGCGTTGCACGTGGCGCACATGCGCATTATGAGGAGAAGCAAAGCTTCTATATATGGAGAACAAGCTCCTTTTAATATTATTAAATGTTCTCATGTGGTGCGCGCGTTGCGAGCACACGTGCGTTGCACGTAGTGCACATGCGCATTATGAGGAGAAGCAGGGCTTCTATATATGGAGAACAGGCTCCTTTTAATATTATTAAATGTTCTCATGTGGTGCGCACGTGCGTTGCACGTGGTGCGCGCGTGGCGAGCACACGTGCGTTGCACGTAGCGCACATGCGCATTATGAGGAGAAGCAGAGCTTCTATATATGGAGAACAGGCTCCTTTTAATATTATTAAATGTTCTCATGTGGTGCGCACGTGCGTTGAACGTGGTGCGCGCGTGGCGAGCACACGTGCGTTGCACGTAGTGCACATGCGCATTATGAGGAGAAGCAGAGCTTCTATATATGGAGAACAGGCTCCTTTTAATATTATTAAATATTCTCATGTGGTGCGCACGTGCGTTGCACGTAGTGCCGCATGGCGGGCACACGTGCGTTGCACGTAGCGCACATGGCGCTTGCGCATATGCGCATTATGGAGGAGCATGCTCCTATCTTGGAGAACTAAGCTCCTTTGAATATTGAATCCTTTGAGGATTTAACTCTACCTTTCTAAGAGGTATCCCCTCTTATTTATATGGGAGTGGTAGAGAAGCTATCTCTCATTTTCCCGATGTGGGACTAAAAAATGCATTCCCCATGTAGTAGAGCATTACTTTAGATTACACGTGTATAACACATTTGCTCATAACTTTTGATCTCGGATGAATTATGAGGCCCATAATATATCAAATCGAAGGCCTTTTCGAGATTCTTTCAATATCATCAGAATTTAGCTGTTTTTCGTTCCGGAGTTTGTCAAAATACAGCTCGGAAAATACTGGTTCGCATCTTCTTCCTTAGATCACATGTGCATAGACATTTGCTCATAACTTTTGATCCCGGATGAATTATGAGGCCCATAATATATCAAATCGAAGGTTTTTTCGAGATGCTTTCAATACCATCATAATTTAACCGTTTCTCATTGGGGAGTTTATCAAAATACATGCCGGAAGATACTGGTTCGCATTTTCTTAAGCGTATCGCTGCCATTTGATACCTTAGACTCTTTTGCGCAGAAATTTTTGGCGGGAACAAACGGTGCTATAGCCTTAGCGAAAGAACCCGGGTCCCATCAGAAGTCCAGACACATTTTGAGGCGTTACCACCTGATCAGGGAGATCGTTGATCGCCGGGAGATCGAGATGAAGAGAGTAGATACGGAGAATAACACTGCAGATCCACTCACGAAGGCCACCCTCATACACAATTCGAGAGGCCAATCGAGATGATAGGTCTGCAATGTGCCAATACATGGCCTTGGTGCAAGTGGGAGATTGTTAGTGATATATGCCCTAGAGGCCATTATTGTATTATACTGGTTTGTATATTACTTAATAAAAGCTTGGGATATTCATAGTTGTATTGACAGTCTTGCTCAAAATGGTAGTATGCTACTTGGTTTGTTTCTACCTCAATATGTGCATGTGTTTCTTTTAGCATATCGTTTATATATATTGGTAGAGCCCTTAAGATCTTTGCTTGATTACCAGCGTTGTGATGGCAGTCACACTAGTGGGGGCTAGGTAGTCTATAAACACATCCTATACAGGTCCCTAGTCGTAGGATTATCGAGACGGGGCATCGGTGCTCTAGAGTAGACTAGTGTATACGCTTCTCATCCCAACATGGGAGATGGTCTGTCCCATAGCCATCAGTACGTCGTACTGGAGATAGTATGCAGGTGATCATTAGGTTATGAGTACACTGGACATGACTCATCGGGAATTTCTGGTGAGTATTATACCTATCGTCGGGTAGCAGTCCCCAGGTGACATGAGTATAGCTTAGTCCGTTGACTTAACACTGCTATTTCGCTTCGAGTGTGTTCCCACTGTACTTTGATTACTGCCCTACCACGGCTCAAAGGAGTCGTGCAAACAGGTAGTAGTTGGGTGTAGTCCCAAAGCACTTGGAAGTAGTAGCGGTTAGATAGGATTCGTCTCTCCCGGTATTGGGGGTTGACATCGCGCTGTGTTCAGAGAGCCATTACACAAAGTCCATGGCCAGGGCAAGCGAGATTTACTGGTAAGTATTCCAGTAATTTCTCAGGGTGTTTTGGGCTACACTCTGACATGACTTATTGCGCTATTAAGGGTCTGACGATTACCACCCCCTAGGCTTGATATGCGATACTCTTAGACGAATAGACCGGACTGTATGGAGATTGTTATATACAGGCTCGGTGGGAGTTCGGATGAGTTTGCTCATCGGCCTTCTTATCGACAGATACCTGGGTAGCCGTTACGTGCATCTAGTACCGCTTGCGGCTTGTGGTTAAATCCACTGCCAGCGTACTGTCGAGTCTTTAGAGTCCCACATAGAGAGTTTCCCTGCATCGGGCGAAAGATGTAGAGGCCGTATGGTTTTACGGCAGGGCTTCGATCACGTACGTGCACTTGTGCGTGCATGATGTTCGGGCGGATAATACTAGTGAGCTTTTGTTTAAGCCGGATCCTAGTATTATATTGATGGATCAGTTTCGTCTCATTGTATTCGTGAAACATGGATACGGATATGTATATATGGATGAGAGGGGCATTCTTGTAATTACTCAAGATTGTTTTTAGAAGGAAACAGCCTGTTAGGGTTTTGACCATTTACTTGATTAAAATAATTATGAAGTGGAGGAAATGGATTATTATTTTTACTAATGATAATTCTAGCATGGCTACTTAGTTTGACTATTTGGAACTTGGTTTGACTATTTGGAACTTGGTTTGACTTAGATATTTTGTGAGATATTTTATGGCACTAGATATTTTGTGTGAGATATTTTTATGCTATGCTTATAGTCATATCAAGAGAGCCATCTCAATTATCATTGTGAAAATCTCTTTCTCTTTCCTCAAGCCATTTCCTTCTTCTTCCTCTCAACCCTTAAGTCTCATGAGTTGAGAAACCTAAGGTTCCAAGTGATAAACTAATCCATTTTCTTTCTCTACATTACCTAGGTCATCTGGTCTAGTGAGCTAGATGCCTTAGTTACCTCGGATTTGAGGTTGGGGTTCGGACTATAGACTCTTGGGTGGATCGTCTTTGACTCGAGGAAGCCGATGAGAAAACACCGATCCGTTACGATCCTCGGAGCCTACGATGATGAGGAGGACAGCGAAGAAGACCCGAAGGACTTGTATCGTGAGGTATAATCACTTTTTCGAGTAGTTAACCCCCTTACATGCTTAGCTAGTTAGGGTTTAGCCAAGATCCTGGAGTTAAAGTCGGTATTGCGAGCTTCGAACCCGTGTGGTGCGCGGAATCGACTTACAGAAAGGTACTCCCGGTCTCCTGGGTACAAAAGGTGGCCTAGAACAAGCTCCTTCTGCTATCTGAGTAGCGGGGCGCTTCATACCAGCAGATTGAGATCTGCTCTTCTTCTTCACCACTGCCTCATATCGATGGGCTGCCTTCAGAACTAAGTCGTAGGTTGGGAAATCCCCTGTAGCTAGAGCAGCTTGGATTTCCTGGTCCAACCCCTGCTGAAATCTTCTGGCCCTGATCTCAGCAGTCGGTATTAAATATGCTGCGAACCTGTTACGATCTTGTGTTAACTGTGTAGTATATGATATAAAAATTCGAATATTTAAGACATATTTTACCTGCTCAACATAGTGAACTCAGTATCATACTCATTCACGGATTTTCTCCATATAGAGCCTTGTTGTTGGTGAATGAATTGCCGCTCCATGTTAAATCGGGCAGTCTCGGGAAATACTTTGCGTCGAACATGTCGCGAAAAGTCTTCCATTTTATCGGCTGAGTAAGACGGCTTTCTTCCGCCTTCCACCATACTTGGGCGTTATCCGTAAGTTGCAGCTTCACAACCCTTACCTAAGCAATGTCTGGCACTTGTGCTGCTATCAGATCGTCCTCAATGGATTGAGCCCATTCTTCAGCTTCCGGAAGGTTCTCTTTCCCAGAAAATTGCTTAGGATGCAGTGCCCGAAATTGTTTCACTTCAGGTGCTTCAACTTTTGGGCGGTTCATTAGGATAGCAGTCTGCTGCTGATGTCCCTCCAAAAGGCTCTTTATTGCTTTGAGCAGTACCGTCTGCTCGTTGATCGGAGGTACAACGGTATGCGTAAGTGGAAGAGGTGGTGGCGTGGTGTTGCCGTTCACGTTGGTGCTAATATTGTTCGGAGAATCCATAACCTTGAAAGAAAAATAGGGTTAGGATAGATTCAAGAAATATGAAATATAAAGAATGTTTAGTTGCTGAGTCTTGTAATTCTTGTGTTATATTGCTTAGGTTTCCATGCAGAACTGACCTGCATGGGCCGCTAACAAAACCTGTCACGCCCCGCTTCCCGGTGTATGGATAAGGAGACGTGACTAGGCCCGTGACGTATTTACTTAGAAGTAAACACGTTAAGCGTAAATAAGCAATATAATATAAATATACACAAGAAAGACATGAGATGTAAATGAACAGCAACTTTTTATTTATTAAATATTCTTTACAATACAACTGAAAAGTAAATACAATGTGGAAAGCAATGCCTAAACAATGGCATGAATTGAAAGTAAAAGTATATACAAGTGACTAGAGCTCGGGGTACTTAATGAACTGCTCTAAGTCTTCTAAGCTGGGCTCGATCTCCAGAGAGTCGGGTCCTCCTGACAACATTCCAAAGATAGAATAGAAAGGGAATGTCGTCAGCGAACAATCGCTCGAATAGACAGATAAGAGAAAATATAACTGTATAATGTATGTTCGTTATATTAACGTAGTTATTTGTAACTTGGTACAGAATATGCCCGTGTATACGAGAGGAGTCCCACTATTCCGTGGACTAAGATATACGGAGCACAAGGAACCATTAAGCCACGGAACAACAGCAACGGATATTTAGGTTAGGTGTATTAAAGTGACCATCATCGTGCCACTTTTAACATATTTCGTACCAATCTACCCCATTAAAAACCCCGTAATGTTTATTGTGTTGTTTTATAGATGTAAGACTTACCGAAACCATGATATCAATTGGTCATATAAACAGATAATGATGTAAACGGATAGGCATATAATCAAGTCAATGTATATCCATGGTTCGGTCAGTTCAAGTCATGTTGATATAGATGATATTCTGGTATTTATGTTCAAGTTCCAGTATATATGGATTCATGTTGTATTGGAGTTAAATTTGGATTGTATTCATGTGTGGATTGTTTTCAGATTAGACTGAGACTCCGTCTGAATCAGACACTTAAATAGAATTTGATTCCTGAATTAGGTTTTGGAGTGATCGGTAACTGCTGCACATGAACGACAGGATTTGTGACTTTTTCCAAGCCAATTACCATTGATAACCCCATTTTAGTTTTCTACCTTAAATAGGCAAGCACCCACTTTCTCCGGCTCCCTAAGGCTCAAGTGAATTGGTCCCGTTTAAACCTATCTTTACTAGGGTCCTTTATTGTAAATTAATAAACTTGAGGGGGGTTTATGAAAAAAGTTTTGATATAATTTCAAAATAAAGCTCAAGTATTTATTAGTCGTATTTAGGGTTTTCATGAATGTAATTTTTAAAAGTGAAGTATTCTAATGATTATAAACCTAGATTGAATAGTATATAATATTTTAGTGTAAATTGGAATTGTATGGATTTATGATGGTATATTCATGAAATTTGTGATTCTTTTGTTTAGAAAATATGGAATTTATTATATATATTTAAAATAAATATTTTGATAATATATATATATATATATATAATTATTAAAAATAGAATTTATTTATTAAATAGAAAATCACATTATTCTTAAAAATTGTATTAAAAATTCCATCGAGATCGGATGCTCCGTGAGGAGGTATGCATCTCGCTCTACTAGTACCGAGGATGTGCGATAATCCGCACCATCCAAATCGGGTTCCCCAAAATAGGTTATAGAGATTTAATTGCAAGGAATTTAATTAAAACAATTTTAAAGAATACAATTTTATTAGTATAAGGTATTTTATTGTAAAATTGTATTTATCCCACAAAATATTGTTCCAAAAGCAATCAAGCTATATCATGATGAGTGTTGTGATGAGATAGGTCATTACATCGTGAGTTTTCTAGAGGTAATATGAGCATATACGATGAAAGATGTCGAATAGAAAGTTTATGGTATTTAACCGTAAAAGTGAAATAAAAGTTGCATAGCATTGTATATTGAATTGAAACTTGCTCTAAATGTTTGTTTATGATTACTAAACAAGTTGTAACAATATAGGTGTTTAGTTATTAAGAAAAGTTATGTTTTAATCAAAATTAAAATCGAAAGTCGGGATAACTCCACTTCCGACGAGTTTTGAAAAGACATCTTTTTGGAATAGGAAGAGAGGAGAGGAGAGGAGAGGTGACTTACTGGACGAAAAAAGAGAGGAGAGGTATGGGAACAAGATGGAAGTTTCGTGGAGTCGCGGTGTTGCCGGACTTGTCCCGAGTTGTCGCCGGAAGATGACCTTGGGCTAACTCCACTTATACAACTAATTTAACTTGGAAAAATTTAAGAGTTTTGATGATAAATTTCAGAATGGAGAGAGCTAGGTGGTATTTATAGGATAAAATTAGGGTTTATGGAATTAAAACTGAGAATTAAAATGCATTAAATATTGGATTAATGGGTGATTTTAATTCTCTGTTAATTTGCAGGAAATTCGAACAGTACTGGGGTTAAGGGGGGAGGCCAAGAGACTAGGGTTCAAGAATTGGAGGCATTCCCGACGGTTTGGACCGGCGGCGCCGGCCTAATGCACTTTAGAAAGGGTGGAGGCCAAGCCGACTTAAAGTGAAGCGATTTATACCGAGCAAGAACCTGCACTAGAATAGGAAAAGCCAGACATTCCTTCTTTTCGCCGACTACTACTAAGAACCTAACAGAACAAAGAAATCCGGTCTGAGTGGCTGAGACTCTGGGTGACTGGGAACATTCTTACTTGAATTGCCTCGGACTTGAAGGTCGGGCTTTAAGATGGAGGTCTCACTTGCTTTCCTTCCAGCCCTGTCAGAAGTGCTTTCACGTTCCGCTCGCGAAGGGACCGCTCCCTCACTCTAGGGATGTGGGGCTATGGATTCTTGCCACATGTCAGGGTCGTTTCATATATCTCAGTATACATGTTTATTTAATCTGACTTTTCATTTTTACATGTATTGCACGTGTAAACTTTTGGGCTTCCAAAAAGTTTAAAAGAAAAATCATTAAAAATAATATGTGGCTGAGGGGATTTGAACATAGGGGCAACGTCACAGCAGTGCAAGGCTTTACCAATGACCTACAAGTTGTTTCTTGTTGTTCTAAAACAAATTAAATATTTATAGCATAGTCAAGGTTGAAAATACTTCATTTAGTAATTTAACTTTAAACAAATTTCTGTATATTAAAAACAGAGTCCTTACATTCTTACACAAGCCTTCTCTCTTCTCTCTTGAGCTCTCATCTTTTTCTTCAAGCTCAACCCTCTCATGTGTTGGGAGTCCTAAGATTTTAGAGATAGAAAAAATGCATTAACAATATCTACATCATCTTAGTAACCTAGATTAGTAAGCTAGGTTATTAAGTTGCTTCATTAGTGAAGCCCAGTTTGGACTATAAACTCTCGTGTGGATCATCTAGGATCAAGAAGGTTCTTAAGCAAACTTGACCAAAGATCCCTAGGAGCACAAGAGGAAGGATTTTGAAGACCCGAAGGACACGTATGTTTAGGTATAACCCCTCTTCATAGTAGATTAACTCTTAGTAGTTGCCAAGTTAGGCTTGTGGTTCGATCATTATGGGTTTAGTTGGTTGTGCTTGCTCAAAATTTGATTTTTGTGCATTCCTCCTCTCTACTTTCGAAATAGAGTGAGCATAACTAACTAACACTGCCGCCCCTTTGTGGCTTTGTAGCCCCATATTTCTCTGGCACTTTTCTTATTTAATTTGGTGATTTTTAATCGCAATAAATCTTCAATATCTTTCCATCTTGCTGTATTTCCGAGAGTCTACAGACTGGCTCTAAACTTGGAAGCTTGGAACCAATCTCTTTTTCCGATTAAGTCTCCACAATTGATTGGACTAATTTGATTGGATATGACTACTTTAAACCTGCAATAATATTCAAAATAAATCTTTAGTAGCACATATTTCTTGCAGGAATCTAATTTGACACATAATCAAATTGCTTATAATTTAAAAAACATATATATATATATATATATATATATATATATATCATAACTCCATGTTTCTAAAATTAGAAATGCTATAATTAATTAATAATATGGAAGATATACAATAAATGCAATACATTAATTCTCTATTATTTATTAACTCCAATTAAATCTCTATTTAGCACAAATAATTAATCTTTTGTATCATTTTGCAATTAAGTCCAATAAATTGTATGATATCATAAAACACCCTCGGGATAGCACGAAATATATAAATAATATGATAAATGTGGTATAAAGATATGCAATAAATTGCACCAATCAGGTATTTTTTTCAAAACCGCAAAATTTTCTATTTTTCAACAATCGAAAATCGCAAAACTTTTAGAAATCTCAAAAAGAATCTATTATCTTCGTTTTTCAATATTTTAATGATATAACACACGAAAATCGTAAAATTTTAAAAATTTCAAAAACATTTGTTTCTTCTTTTTCTCATTATTTTGAATGCTTATAACACACGAAAATCATGAAATTTTAAAAATCCCAATATTTTCCTTAAGATTTTCCAATATTTTACCTGCTCGTATTTCTTAAGAAATTCAGGATATTAAGAAAAAATTGATCATTACTATTAAAATCCTAAGAGAACAAAGAAGTTCAGTCCAAGAGACTGAGAAATCTTGGCAACAAACGAAAATCACGTAGTTTTAAAAAATTACAAAATATTTTGTTTTCTTTAAAATTTCTAATATTTTATATGATTACACGAAAATCACTAAATTTTTAAAAATCTTAAAAAAAATTCTTCTTTTTCAATATTTGGCCTCTTATTTTATACAGAAATCGCCAAATTTGCAAAAATCTTTGTAAAAGATAATCTTTGATTTTTCAATATATTTTGTTTAAACCACAAAAATTGTGAAAATTTTAAAAATATCAATATTTTATGTTTTCTTCCAAATTTTCTATATTTATTATTCTGTAGTATGAGAAAATCGCAAGATTTTCAAATTTTTTTCTGTTTTCTTCTTTTTTAAAAATATTATGCATGCTATATAACACGGGAAAATTATGAAATATTAAAATATCTTAGGTTTTTTTTCAAAATTTTAATATTTTACTTAATATTGTAGATATCCTAGCAATGGAGAAAAAATGGGATTTTTTTGTTGGTTTTTTCGACAAGTTAAGAAGTCTGGGTGCAAAAGTTATCCAGCCCCAACTTTTCGCATATTGCATCATTCATCGTAAAGGTCCTATGCCCCCCCCAAGACTCCACATTGGCTTTTGGTCATCTTTTAAAGTTGTTTTGCTTAATAGGGTATTTTTTATTTAAAATTATTAAATTATGGTAGTTTTTTAAAATTAGGAGAATAGGGCGGTTTGTGGACCCCATCCCCTCCCCAGTTTAGAGGGCGGGTTCCTAGAACCCGCCTCCTATACTGTATAGGAGAGGGCGGGTTTTTAGGAACCCGCCCTCTCTATTATTATGAAGAGGGCGGGTTCTCCCTATTAATTTTTTTTTAAATAAATAAACGAAAATTCAAATAAAATTATAAAATTGTATTATATGAATGTGATGTACAAAATGAATCCGTTAAATTTACAATAAAAAAATCCTATATGTTTGTAAAATATAAATTCTATCTCTACGGTCAAATTTATAATATCAAAATGAATCCGTCAAATTTACAATACAAAAAAATCCTATATGTTTGTAAAATGTAAATAATTATCGTTTTCTCTTTCCCTTTCCCTTATGAAATCCGAGGAGGCTTGACATAAGCCTATGCCTCTTGGGATGACTGGAGGACCCATCCGTTTCTTGGGTAGATGGCGGCGGCGGCAGAGTCTGCTCTTCTGCTTCGGCTTCGGCAGCGTCTTGGACAGGCTGTTGTTCCACAAATCCTGAATGTGGGACAGGTGTAGAATATGTGCTGCCTCCCAACAACTGTACGTAGGACGATAAATCCGTCTTCCAACTGGGCAGTTGTAGCGAAGAACATGTTCCGGTTTCATGCGGCTGCAGTTGCACAAAACCTGGGCCCCATGGCTGCGCAAATCCTGACCCCCAATGTTGTTGTTGTTGCGCAAAACCTGACCCCCAAGACGGCTGTTCTGCAAAACCTGACCCCCAAGACTGGTGTTGTTGCGCAAAACCGGCCCCCCAAAACTGTTGTTCCTCCAGTTGTTGCGCTTGTCCGGTATGCCAGGGTTGCTGCTGACGGTATGGTGATCCAAACCACTGATCCTGCTGCGCTGGATCTCCGTGATGCTGCGGCTCTGGTGCCGGCTCATGCTGCTGCTTTGGTGTCGGTTCATACTGCTCCTCCGGTGCTGGCTCATACTGCTGTTCTGGTGTCGGCGATAAATGCGGAAGCACATTATATGAACCGAATATACCACCAATATATTGGTCTATATTTGAAAATAGAGCCTGAGTTTCCGGACCAGAATCAGTCGGATATGGATCCTGCACCATTGATTGTATATGATGCAACCCACGAGCCTGTCGTTACATTAGAAATAAGAAATAAGTATTGACACATACCGCCGGATGTTAAAAAGTAATATAATCTAAAGAATTCAACTTACCAAATCTCGTTTCATATGGCCTCTAGACTCGTACCGCGCGATGTTTAGGAAGGCGTTAGGGAGAGCAGAAAGATATCTTATGGTGACACGCTTATACCACTGTAGATATGCTTCGGTAGCGTCGGTGGTTGTTTGGTCACCTATTTGCTGTAAGGCAATATTACGCTGCCTATCCTCCCATCTCAGCAAATATTGATGATGATGCTCTCTCCAATCACGCTCCGCCTTTCCTCCTCGCATGTCTCCCTCTATTGTCATAGGCGAAGGCGGCGGGACAGGAATATGTTGCGATCTATTAAACTGTCGCAACACCCGGTCCAGTAGGAGCATGACAACGATATTGATGCAGAGGAGTGGGCATCGAGCCCGCCAAACCGACTCTCCTTCGATACAGTTGCCGGGTAATCCTTGCAGACGATCTGCTGTATAAGGCGTCCACGTGAACTGCGCAAATAATATAGTACAAAAATTATGATGAAGGTATTTCAAAATTTTAAAACAAACTTAATTACCTAAGTTATAGTTACCTGAGTCGCCTCCATGCGATTCAACTCATCTCTATAGTACCTAAGTACTCGACGAGAAGCCTTATACGCTTTCTTGCCATTCCACCAAGAGCCGAGCGGCTTTCCGGGGATATCCAAGGCAGTTATTTTAATTTGATCCGGTCTTCCCATACACATATGCTCCCATGACCAAATCTATAAATAAAGTGTCAGATGATAAGAGAAAGAACCAATATTACAATTATGCAAATTTCTAGCTGTGAAAAACAAGGAATTTAGCTGAAGTAATGTAATGCAGCCACAAATTTTATTCTTCGTTGGAGCACATGCCTTATCGAGTTCCTTGTAAAGAAAGGCCAGGACCCCTGCTCCCCAAGCATATTGGCCACACACATCAAAGTCCATAAGAAAGCCAAGATATAACGGATGGACATGCGTTGCCGATTGGTCCGGCATCAACCAAGAACCGATCATGTACAAAATGTAGGCACGTGCATGTCTATCCAAGACTTCATCGGTGGCTTCATCAGGGATATTAGTAAATGTATCTTTCAGCCAGTTTAAACTGATCTTATACCCCCTACTATAGCCTCCTGATGCCTGATATTAGCATTTTTTGTGAAATATTAAAGGTAGAAATAATGTACAAAATGTCCATGTAATAGGTACACTAAAGAGGGAAATCAATAAGAGAGAATCTGAATCTAAATATTAAATATAAATAATTTACTTAGCTAAAAACAAAAATATCGAGAGTTTATTGACATTAATTTTTTTACCTGTCCGAGAGCTGACTCGGCATATGTATCCTAGTATGGGTGGTCGGTATCTGGACCAACAATTTTTCCTTCGACCAATCCAAGCCCATTGACCCGTAAACCGAGTAAGAGGCCAATATCCTGGAGTGTGATAGTGGCCTCACCCCATCTTAGATGAAAAGTGTGGGTCTGTTTTCTCCAGCGCTCAACTAAAGAGGTAATGAGGGCGTGGTCAATTTATATATGACGAAACAATGAAGCTTCATAAAATCCAGCCCTTCGAATCCGCTCGATTATTCGCTGGTCGGTAACTATCCACTTGTCAGAACTATGGGTGACGACGGTGAGAGTATCTCCATCCTGCAAAATTAAATCATATTATTTTCAACTATTAGAATTAAAAGAAATGGGTAATTAAAAAAATTTAATAAGTTTCGAATCTTTCCTCTCCGTGTAATATATTAAAAGATCTGTGTTCGTTTTGATCAACAAGCAGAGATTTGTTGAATGGTTGATTCTCCATTGAGACAATTTTAATATTTTAGATATGAGAAGGGACTTTGGACAGAGTTAATTTAACGAAAACCATACTGAAGAGGGCGGGGTTTTATAGGGAAAGGAGGGCGGGTTCCAGGAACCCGCCCTCTTCAATACTTAGTGTTGTCACATCAGTTATTTAATTAAAGTGATTGTATGAATTCCCGGTATATGTATTATAGTGTCAAGTCAAATCAGTTTTTTATTGTTTTATATTTTTACCAGAACGAAGAGGGCGGGTTCTTAGAACCCGCCCTCTTCAATAATCAAATGAGGGCGTGTTCCAGAAACCCGCTCTCATATTTGTTGGATTCCCGGGTATTATAGTGTCAAGTCAAATCAGTTGTATTATAGTGTCAAGTCAAATCAGTTTTTTAATGTTTTATATTTTTATCAGAACGAAGAGGGCGGGTTCTTAGAACCCGCACTCTTCAATAAATAAATGAGGGTGTGTTCCAGAAACCCGCCCTCATATTTGTTGGATTCCCGGGGTATGTATTATAATGTCAAGTCAAATCAGTTTTTAATGTTATGTATTATAGTGTCAAGTCAAATCAGTTTTTTAATGTTGTGAAATCAATGCGTGTTCCTATAAATAACTCGCTCCTATACATCAACTCTTCATTTACCCTTATTTTGTGCAAGTGTGGAGGTTAGAAAGAAGGTCAAGTTCAGTGCTATAGTCGTGAGGAGCTGCTGGATAGGATCAAGACGGAACTACGACTTGCTGTAAATTTCTGGAGCAAATTCAGTGACCAAACCAAGGTTCACGGGCTCTAAACAGGAAGAGGAGACCAAAATAAGGACAGGGAAGAAATTTGAAGTTCCAAATTCTCTGTGAGTATTTCCCTCATCTTCTTCCCTTATCTGAACTCCTCTGAACTATTCTTCCTGCATCATTCTTTGCACAAACTCTCTTCCTCTCTCCAATAAAACTGTTTTTGTGCAGGATTCTTTGCGCCACCGCCAAATAAGGTGTTTGCAAGTGTTTTCGATTTATATTTGTAACTGTTTTGCATAAATAATACGGACTTTAAGGGGCTATAATACCAATTCAGATTGGGTGTGGATTTCATCACCCTTCCTAAGACCCCAAAAATCACTAAAAGCATACACATTATCCTTGAGCTTATTTAAAAAATATCTAGACTCGGCCAACTAAGGACTGTCGTGCTCAATAGGACAGAGGAAGGTTGTAGGCATTCAATCGTTTATCTAAACTTGACTTTGTGGTGCCTAGGCTAGACAAGTAAGAAAGGTAATTTTAAAAGGCCCGTCTCATGGTGATTCGTGAGTGCAACCGTCCCTTCATCATTTGTGCTTACCTGGTCATAATTGACAGTGAAGAGACGATTTGAGGGCTATCTCACAATTTGTCACTTTGAAACAGTTAGGAGCAGTCTAATGGACTTTGAAGACCATAGCTCTTGGTATGATTGTGCATGTTTTGTGTAACAACCCCAAATTTCCAATACAAGTTTTTACAAAAAAAATTCAAAAATCCATAAAGGGGTATTTTAGCCTGAGCACAAGTTATAAGTAATTATTTTGCTTTTTAATTACAAGTTAAAAGAATGTAACAACTCCATTTTTAGTGTACAAAAATTTGCTTTAAAATTAATGTATACTTGGGGTATTTACATTTACTGTTATTATTTTAAGTAATTAATTAGCTCCATAATTACAAGAAGGAGCTTGTAGCTCATTGGTAATATCTTGCATTGCTGAACCAAGCCACCAGAGTTCAAATCTCATACCCCACATTATTTTTAATATTGTTTTTATTTTGAACCTTTAGAATACCAAGAGTTTACACGTGCATATCTCACAAAAACCCCACTACACCCAAAGATGTAATATTGCCAGAGGGTAGATGAACCGTCGGGGGGGATCCCGGCAGCCTGACTCGGCCGGGAATCGACCAAATCGGCCCTGACTCGGCCGACTCGGTCCTCCGACCGAGTCACGGCCGAGTCACGGCCGATTCCGACGACGACCCCAACATGAAAATTGTGTCTTTTCATATTCCTTATGCACCTGCAAAATTTCAGCCTTAGACCATTTCCAGAGCTCTTGTAAAAACATCAATTACTCCAGTTTTAATACATTTTAATACATTTTATCACATTTTTCATTTTAACCTTCACCTACCCTAACCTTAGCCTAACCCTATAAATACCACCCCTACCCTCTCACCCCAAATTTCTGAGCCCACTCTCTCAAAATTCCAAGAAAACTTGGGTACTTTGAAAACAAGCTCGAGGCGAAGCTCCGGCGAAATCTACGGCAAACTTTCGGCGATCGTTTTAGGAACTACCGGCGACGACGCAACACATCGGCGATTCCTCTACTTCCCTCTCACTCTCTTGTGTGATCTAAAACCCATAACTTCAAATTTTTACCTATCTCTTCTATCTAAAAATACGGATTTATAAAACCCGACGGGATCGGAATAAATCCGATTTCCAATTCGGTTTCCTATAAAATTCCACTTCTCACTAATCCAATCATACTTAAACTTCCTTATGTTGACTATTAAATACTAATCAAACAAATTGATCAAGATTCATTACATAAAATGATAGCTATTTCCATTCATCGTATTTTTCATATAAATATCACATTGTTTCAATTATACATTTAACATCATTAAACCTTGCTATATCTTTAAGTAGATCACGAGGTAACGATCTACCGCCCCACACACTCATATGCAACATAACACGATACCCTCGAGAACCTAGAATACGAGCAAACAAATATTTTCATTTAAATACCCTTTACTTAATAAAACTATTTCTAAAAGATTTAGTATTGATACACTTTTTAAATAAATATCTCTTATTATGAAAATAGGATAAGATTGTGGACATCGGTCGTTTATCCAAACCTGATTTTGTGGTGTCTAGACTAGGCAAGTGAGAAAGGTAACTTTAAAAGGCCCGTCTCACGGTGATTCGTGAGCGGATCCCTCCTTTCTTCACTTGTACTTACCTGGCCATAATTGGCGGTGAAGAGGTGATTTGAGGTATCTCACAACTTGTCGCTTTGGATCAGTTAGGAATAGTCTAGTTGACTTAGGAGACCCTAAAACATAGAATACGGAAAATTGACATTTTTACAAATAAATACCATTTACTTAATAAAACCGCTTTCTGAAGGATTTAGTATTTATACAATCTTTGCAAAGCGCCGCTACAACCCATTTTGGGGAACCCGTTCGGGATGGTGCAGATTATCGCACATCCTCAGGCTTAGTAGTGCGAGATTCAGACCTCCGCAAGAAGCATTCGGTCTCGAAAGATTTAAAATACGACATCTTAAGAAAATAAGATTTTTAGAATATAAAAAATATATTAAAATTATTTTTGTATAAATATATGTATATTTATCATTAAAATACCTATTTTGTTATGATATAAATATTCCACATTTTTCTAAAAATCACAAGAATCAATTTTACACTAAAATACCACGAATTCCATATAAATCAATATTACAAATAAATATCTTTATTTCTGAATTTAGGATATTTTCATTAGAAATATCACAATATAAAATCCACATTCATTACAACCCTAAAGACGAATAATAAATGTTTGGGGTATATTTTGAAAAAGTATATAAAAGTATTTTTACATAAAACCCCCTCAAGTTCTATAAATTACCCTAAAGATCCTAGTAAACATAGGTTTAAGTGGAACCAATCTCTTGAGCCTCAGGGAGCCGGAGAAGTGGGTGCTTGCCTATCTAAGGTAGACAAATTAATAAAAATAATCAGGACTTCAAGTTACTTTGCTGATTGTCTGACTCAGTTTGAGTCTCAGTATAATCTGACTTGAATATGATTGAAGTACAATCTACAATCTACAACCTTCAATATTACAATTCAACCTGAATCCATGAATCCAATTATCAATCTATACAACTTGACTGAACCGAACCATAGATATACATTCCATTTACATGGTTCTCCGGTTATTCTATTTACATGATTCTACGGTTACATCCGTTTACTGATATCATGGTTTCAGTCAGTCAACCAATTATACAATCAATACAATTTACAAGACAAACAATACAATCAAAACACTACGGGGTTTAAGGGGTAGATTGGTACGAAAGGTGTTAAAAGTCGCACGAGACGGTAAGATTAAGACACCCAACCTATATTCTGTTGTTGTTGTACCGTGGCCCAACGGTTCCTTGATTTCCTGATACCTTAGTCTCCGAGGCAAGTGAGACTCCTCTCGTATACACTGGCATCCTTCTGTACCAAGCTACAAACAACATATTAACACTAAATACAACAATATAACAATATAATACAATTGTAAAAGCTACTCTCTCTCTCTCTTACTCTCTGTCTATTCTATTTCTCCTCTTATCTTTGGGATTTACCGAGCGATCTGTTCGCTGACAACATTCTATTTCTTTCTTCTTTGAATATCGTCAGGTGATTTGGAACCGTCAGAGATCGAGCCTATCGCTGAAGACTTGGATCAGTTTGCTGAAGACCCAGCGCTTTAGTTTTATTGTACACATTTCATTTCAGTACTTTACATTCCTGTTATGTCATTGTTTAGGAATCGCTTTTATTTCAGTTGTATTTACTTTTCATGTATTGTACAAAAGAATGTTAATAAATAAAATTGCTGTTTTATTATATCTCGTCTCTTGTGTATTTACTTTTATATTGCTTAGATACGCTTAACGTATTTACTTTAGAGTAAATACGTAGCGGACCAGTCCCATCCTCTTCGCCGTATACCGGAAAGCGGGGCGTGACATTTTGACTGTGATTGTATGAAGTTGTTAACGCTTTTTTTATTGTTGGCTTGATATTGTTTGATGCAGATTATGGCAAGTTCAAGTTTATTTGTTGTATGTAAATACGATGGCCGGATTATCACAAGTGCACAAGGTCCCGAGTATATAGGCGGGTCTGCAAGAATCATGCGATTAGAACCATCAACGATTTATAATGAAATCGAGAATAAAGTGTTCAAAATCACGAAATATGATCCCCGTGAAATTAGGCTTAAGTTAAGTTGTATATGGCTTATGTTTAGTGGAAATGCATTGGTTGAAATTATAGACGATGCATCAATATCTTCGATGATAGTCTTCGGTCTGTCAAACACCCAGCATTCTTTTGAACTTTTGGTTCAAAAGGAACAATTGGAAGTATCAGATATCTCTCCAACGGGTAATTTTAATGGTAATACTGGAGGTAGTTCCTAGGGGTACGGTCACATGGTTAACGATGATACCGTCAGTCTCGGTGGATATGACTATACACAACATTATTCAAACCTTCAAACTCAAGGGTAAACATTTTATAAATCTACCTTCAAACATTTTAGTAATACCAAAATACGAATATGTTTTATATATTGAATACAGGTTCTCCCAATCGACTGCTGCAGTTACATGCACCCCAGAAGAACAACAAGTATTACCATACAAAACCTTCCAAAGGTAAATAAATCTGAAAAAAGTGGTGATTTATTTACGAAAATATTAAGGAATAATAGTATAATAACAATTTATATACTAAACGCAGATTTTCCCATATCTCCGCATCATTCCAACACGATCCAAGTAGCGCATTCCAAGCATGTCCGTCTACATCTTTCCGGTCTTCTCACCCCGAACCATCCACATTACACCGACCACAACCATCATATATTGCACCCGAGCCTTATGTTGCTACGGATGACATTGATATGTGTGGCAGTGATGATGATGAAACTGGTGAAGGTCATCAAGGGGAGGATAGCGTGGAATATGTCGCTGATTGAATGAGGTAGCATTGTTTAATGATATAGTTGTGAACAATGATTTCGTCGAACTAGAAGATCCCGGCCTCGATCCGCTGGAAGATGATAGTTGAGTAGAGTTAGCCGAGGCAGAATTAAATACGGCACCCTATTTGGAAGCGACGCTAGCAAGCGAAAATTGCGTCGCTGTTGGGGATTTATTTCAGGAAAAATGAGATCTTATTTGTAAGATGAACTCGTGGTCTATTTAGCAAAACGTTACATTTAAAACCGAAGAGTCAAATAAGACGTACTATACCGTGGTATGTACGAAAGCTCCTGAATGTAAGTGGAGATTGCATGCATGTTGTTCCAAAAGAGCCAATGCTTGGAAGGTCACGAAATACAACCAAGAACATACATGCATCAATTCTATTATGTTACAAGATCACAGGAATTGCACTTCATCTTACATTTGCTCACTAATCATGCCACTAATCCATACAGATATGGCGATGACTCTCCGAGAGATACGACTCTACGTTAACGGAGAGCACAAAATTCAGATTTCGTATGTGAAGGCATGTGATGCTCGTAGAAAGGGTTTATGCAAGATATTTGGAGACTGGAAAAGCTCGTACAACTCACTAGTCCCTCTTATGGAAGCCATGAAAGTATCAAATCTGGGGACCGTATACCGGTTAAAAACCACAGAGACAGATGTCGACGGCTCTGTCAGGTTTCAAAGAATTTTCTGGTGCTTTGCTCCAAGTACGGCTGGTTTCACACACCGTCGGCCGATATTGTGCGTTGATGGGGCGTATCTATACGGTAAGTACAGAGACTGCATGTTAATCGCTACAGGTGTTGATGCTAATAACCGTATATTTCCGTTGGGTTTTTCTATTGTCGAGGATGAAAATACATCATCCTGGTCATGGTTTTTCCGTCAACTCAAAAGTATCCCATCTGTTATTTGATAAAACAGATTTATGCATCATATCTGATAGACATCTAGGAATACTAGCTGCAATGAGAGCTGTATTTCTATAACACCCTAGTTCGTTTATACCAGTTCTAGTTCAAGTATTTCTTTATTTATGATATTTTCCTGATTTACTGTGTTTTAGGTACGAATAGTGTATTTGACATTTGTATTTGCATTCTACCCTACCCGCTTGCTTGAAACCTGTCTTGATTCATATTTATGTTCTACCCTGACTTGTTATGTGGACTCGTGCACTTTTATTTTAATTTATACATCTTGCATGCTGGCATTTTATTTGGCATTTTCATTTATACAATATAACAATTAGAGTCACATAAAATGTTTTAAAAAAAATATCTTGCATGGCCTGCATGATACCTCTGACCCTGTGGTAGTATCCGCACATCTTGTTCTCGTCCCGTTCAGTGAAACGGACTTGTTTGGATGACTACGTGCACGTGCGTGCATCCGTTCTTGGGGGTATGCATTTTTTTCGTTACCCGGATATCCAACTTTAAATTTGGTCATCGCATATATTTTTCGTATTTTAAAACTGAAATTTTAGACCCGACCCGTGCTTGTTTTGGACTATATTTGTATTTACCAGAATATCAAATTTTATTTATATAATATTAATTTTATAAACTGATACAAATTAAAATTTAGTTAACTAATAAAAGATTTTTTTAAATTTAAATCTAAACTAATTTCCTAACAAATTAACAACCCCTTTCTCTCTCTCTCCTCTGCATATATATTTATATATATATATATATATATATATATATATATATATATATATATATATATATATATATATATTTTCTTTCCTTATTTAATACACAGCCTCTTCTTCTTACATCTTCTTCTTTCTTCTTTCTTTTTCTTGATCTTATTTCTTGATTCCGGTGATCACCGCCGGAGCCGTGCTCGTCGCTGACGATCTGAGTGATCCAGTGAACGTACCTTGCCTGCGTGATCACCCTCTTGCATTATTTAGACCTGCCCTTTGTGCCATGCGTGCGTTGCGACGTTTTACCGACGTCGGACGTGCCGTACATATCCGTTTCGTGATCCGTCGAGGTAAGTTAATCTTGCTACATGCTATACTACTATATTCTATATTCATTTGAATAATAACAACATATAATGATTAGTTATGCATCCCACATTATTATTTTGCATGTTTCACCATTTTCGGATATCCGTGTGTATCCGTACAAGTTATTTCATATCTAGTGCATGCGAACCTATCTTGTTACATACTATATTACAATATAATGCACCAAATGGAATATTTACATCTCATATTGTTTAGTTGTATATCCTGCATTTACCAGTTTATCATTTTGTTGTTATATGACGTCCGTGTGCATCCATATCATTATTTACATGTCTAGTCGCATGCTAAATCATCTTGCTACAAACTACGTATAGTATTATGCATCCATACTGAAGTTTTACCGTTTTCGGATACCCGTTTGCATCCATATCATTTAAAATATATATCGTCGTAATATTTCTTATTATTATCTTTAATTAGTTTATAATCTGCATTTTATAATTTTATACAAAATATAGTTTGAAAATATTATAGTTTACATATGAAACGTCGTTGCAAAGCGGATACGAAAAATCTGAAATTTTCTATACACCTTACCTTATAAAATTCATTATAAATCATAGAAAAATTATTAGTATACGTTCTTTAGTTCGTTACGAAGCTAACTCAGAATACTATAACTCTATAAAATATTTACTTGCAAAATAAATTGTTTAAATAACGTAAAATGCAAATGAAAATATCTCTAAACTGCTGTCCAGGGAAATTCCAGCAGCAAACTATCAATTTCGAATGTTCATAGTTTTTTGTAGGAACAACCTAAGATACTTCAACTTATAAAAATGAAAACCTTATTGAATTATCTTTGTTTTGGTATAAGACAAGTCCCTTTTGAAGAATGTTTGTTATTTTTAATCTATTTTACAAATCAGGACGACGCTGAATTTTTGAATGGAACTTTCTTGTGCATGGTTAATCAATACCACTTTTATAGTTATTAATCGGTTTGAATATGTTATCCATATTCATATTATTATATCAATATCTATTTAATAAATAATAGTTTTTGTGTTTTAATATTCAGCAAATTTTACCGATTTACAGTTTTATAATATCCGTCTATATCCGTACGGTTTATTACATATCTAGTTGCACGCCGAGATTATATTATTTCATGTTACTGTTGTATTAGTGCACCATGCTTATTAATGTGCATCCCACTTATTCTTGGAACTGTAAATATAACCCTAATCGATAATTGTGCATCCATACCATTAATTATATATCTATTTGCATTCCAAGTCACGTTATTTCATATTACTGCTACCAAGCTAGATAATGTACATCCTACATAGTCATGAAACTATAGTTGTAACCCCTGATAGTTATTTATGCATCCATATTTATTTGTGTATCCATACTATTAATTCTGCATAACTAGTTGCACCCCATATTACATTAACTCATATTATTAATACATTAGTACCCCATACTTGATATTGTGCATCCTACTTAGTCATGATTTAACCCATGATCGATATTTATGCATTCATGCTTTTATTGTACATCCGTACTTTCACCCTGATTCAATACTTGCTACAGTTTGATTATGAGCACCCGCTTGATACCTGTGCACTACTTGACATGACCTGATACACCACTACTTGACATGACTTGATACATGTACACTGCCTGACATGACCTGATATACCACTGCTTGACTTGATACCTGATCTTGTTACTAATGCCGACAATCTTGACCTGTTGTCCCTACGGACATATCATGTTGTCTATTTTGACAAACTTGTACCTGCTTGATCCTGTGTTGGCATTAGCTCCAGATTTATCAATACCTGACTAGGACACATAACCTTGGGGGTATGGGGAAATAAAAAGTGTAAACTAAAGTGGAGCTTACAAGGGTATTACTTGATCCGTGGTCCCGGGGGATAACGGGACAGAATCATTCGTGATTCTTATTTGATCCGTGGTCCCAGGGGATAACGGGGCAGAGTCATTCATGACTCCCACTGCCTGATCCGTGGTCCCGGAGGATAACGAGACATGTCCTTTGAGTTACATGGAGGATTACATTAATTGATTTCAAACAAACCTTAGAATAGAAAACCCAGTAGCACTGTTTAGACTGATCACCGCACGTCACAAATATTGATACACTTCACTGTTCTATATCTGTGTTTACTTATTACATTCATGTTACTGTTTATGATTAATGCCTGCATATCTCGTGTATCCTATTCATTTATTATTGTTTGATATCATGACGCACTGACGTCTGGGTTTTGCATGGCCCAGATCCTCTATCTCTGTCGCAGGCAGTTCAGGAGTATTTTGACCAACAAGCCGAGCAGTGAAGATCATGTTAGTAGCTAGTTAGTTTAGTTTTATTTCGTATTTTCATTCCTGTTGTGAGCCCGCATTATGGGACGTACTTTCCAGATTGTCGTTGTTACTTGAATTTATTGCTTTCGCATATTATTTCTTGACTCGTTTATTCTGGCTTATGGACATGCACTAGATAGTTTATTTTATTTCTACTGTTCTTGATATCTTCTAGACAGCCGTAATATGACTGTGGAGGGATGTTTCCTAGCCACAGGTAGCATCGTTGGCTCTGTCACGTGTCGATCTTAGCGCACTCTGGGAAGCGGGGCGTGACAGGGTTTGTTTGGTATCAGAGCCATAGGATTTAGGTTAATCGGGTTTGATTCTTTTGTAGTTGGGTATTGGACCCACTATACGAATCGGAAAATTCGTGATTAGGAACATGTCCTGCCACATTGTTATCATGATTCTTGAATCATATCTTTCTCTTTATCCTTTACCTTGACGATATGCAAACCACTTTGCATCTCGACTTGAAATCTTTTGGTTCCCTATTATTTCTCCCTGTTCCTTGATTCTGATACTAGGATTTGGGCGACTTGAACGGAGTTATGTGATTGTAACTATGAACTGCAGTATGATTACAATGCAGTACTCTATTTAAGTAACTTGGAGTCCTGGCCTTGATTCATTTCCTTGTTCCATGGTCGTTTTATTACCTTGGTTCTCTCAGTTTTATTGCTTACCAGTTCATGTTTTGCAGATTTCTTGGTGATCGATACCGGCAGTTATGAAGTTGTCTTGGAAATGGATTTTCTTGGCACTTTCTACGCTCACATTGATTGTAGGGCAAAGAAAGTGATTTTTCAGTTTCCCGGACAACCGGAGTTTGTTTTTGCTGAAGATAGCAGTTTTGTCGGGCCAGTCGAGTTTAGGGCTAGGCCGACAAGCACCGTTCTTTTGTCGATGGAAGTTAATAAAGAGGAAGTGCCAGCTGTAGTTCGAGAGTTCATGGACGTGTTCGAGGACATCTCGGGTTTACCATCAAAACGAGATGTGGAGTTCGCGATCGATCTTGTTCCTGGTGCAACGCCAATCTCAAAGGCATACTATCCAATGACACTAGTGGAGTTGGAAGAAATCAAGAAGCAGGTTACCGAATTACTTGAGAAGGGTTGGATTCGCAGCAGTAATTCACTTTGGGGAGCTCCAGTTCTTCTAGTCAAGAAGAAAGATGGCACAAGAAGGATGTGCATCGATTATCGAGAATTAAATCGGGTGACTATTAAGAACAAGTACCTGATCCCTCGCATTGGTGAATTATTCGAGCAGCTTAGTGGCACGAGGGTATTCTCGAAGCAGGATTTGCGATCCGGATATCATCAGATCCGAGTTAAATTAAAAGATATTTGCAAGACTGCATTCCGAACTCGGTATGGACATTACGAGTATTTAATGATGCCATTCAAAGTCACGAATGCACCGGCGATATTTATGGACTTGATGAACCGAATCTTTTCACCATTCTTGGACTAGTTTATATTGGTGTTTATCGATGATATTCTGGTCTACTCGAGAAGCCTTGAAGAGCATGCAGAACACTTGAAGATCGCACTGCATACATTGAGGCATGAAAGATTATATGCAAAGATGAGCAAGTGCGAGTTTTGGCTGGAAGAAGTGAAGTTTTTGGGGCATGTCGTATCCAGAGATGGAATCGCCGTTGATCCTGAGAAGATTGCAGCAGTTCATGATTAGCCGATTCCGAAGAACGTAGCAGAGATCAGAAGTTTTCTTGGACTTGCCAGAAATTACAGAAAATTCGTGGAGAATTTTGCTCGTTTGGCTGAGCCTTTGACCAAGCTTACGCGAAAGGAAGTACCGTTTGTGTGGACGAATAGATGTGCGTCAGCTTTTGAGGCATTGAAGCAAAGATTGATAACTGCTCCTAATTTGACCGTACCAGACAGTTTCGGAGGATTGGTGATTTACAGCGACGCATCCGGGAAAGGTTTGGGATGTGTTTTGATGCAGCATGGGAAGCTTATAGCCTACGCATCGAGACAGTTGAAGACCCATGAGAAGAATTACCCAACTCATGATTTGGAGCTTGCAGCTGTGATTTTCGCTTTGAAGATTTGGAGACACTACTTATTGGGCGAAAGGGTCGAAGTATTCACCGATCACAAAAGCCTAAAGTACGTGTTCACACAGAAAGAGCTTAACATGAGGCAACGTAGATGGTTGGAGCTGATGGCTGATTACGAACTTGATTGTCACGCCCCGCTTCCCAGAGTACGCAAGATTGGGCACGTGACAT
Organism: Agapanthus africanus; assembly: GCA_030015575.1. Lineage (NCBI taxonomy): Eukaryota > Viridiplantae > Streptophyta > Magnoliopsida > Asparagales > Amaryllidaceae > Agapanthus > Agapanthus africanus. The sequence goes on along the minus strand of CM057339.1, from coordinate 175,374,094 downwards.
AGCCAACCATGCTACCTGTGGGTAGGAAGTATCCATCCACAGTCACATTACGGCTGTAGAGATATCAAGAACAAGATAAATAAACTATCTAACACATGTCCAAATCCAGAATAACAAGAGTCAAAATAAATAAGTGCGGAAGCAAATTATCCAATACAATAAATAGAAAAGTACGTCCCATAATGCGGGCTCACATCTGGAAATGAAATGCAATAAATAAACTAATCACTACAGAACTCACAAATCAGCCTGCTGGCTGAAGTACTCATGCTCGGTCGGCGACAGTGGAAAAGAATCTGGGCCATGCAAAACCCAGACGTCAGCGCGTCATGTCAACCAATAATATAATATGAACATGGTAATAAGCAATGCAGGGATAAACATGAATAAAGCAATAATATGAAACAACAGTGCAGGGTAATGTGCAGTGGGTAACTAAACTGTTCTATCAGGTTTTCTATTCTAAAGTCTTTGAAATCAATTGATGACTCGTCGATGTAACTCAATAGTATCCCGTGCGTGCCCGGGACCACGGTCAAGATTCTCGGGGCTGAATCCGAGACGTGCCGCTAGGCAGTAACAAGTAGCAGGATGGGTGAGTGATGTCAGCATCATCACTCCGGGGCTGGCCTAGCCCGTAAGACTGATCAGAACAGGTATCGAACTGTTGAGTTACAAGTCGGTTTCACCTTTGATTTCCCCATACTCCCAAGTTATGTATGTCAGGTCAGGTATTCAGTAATCAAGAACTAATGCCAACACAGATCAGGTAACAGCAGGTTTTGTCTGGATAGACAACAGGAATGGTCCATGAGGACAACATGTCAGGTTTGTTGGCATTAGGCATGAGATCAGGTAACAGGTCGGGTCATGGTACATCAGGTCAAACCAGGTAATGTATAAAGGTGTCATGTCATGTCAAGAGTGTACGGTACCATGTCATGTCAAGTAGGAAGTGTAACAGGTCATGTCAGGAAGCACAAGATGTCATGTGGGTGCTCATAATCAAACTATCATAAACATGTGTATAAATAAACAAGCATGAGTACTATCAGAACAATAAACTGGAACATGTAATATGATATGCAAATAGATATAATTTCAAGGATATGGATGCACAGTTATCGATTAGGGTTACATTTATAGTTCCAATATTAATTAGGATGCAATTTATTAAATATGGAGTGTTAATATCACATTATTATGTAGTAATGTGATCTATGAATGCAATTATATTTATCTTAAATGCGATGGATGCAAACGGGTATCCGAAAAGTTATAAAACTATAAAATGGTAATGTGGGATGTGCAACTAAGCAATATGTGATATAAATATTAATATGGATAGCATATTCAAAACGATTAATAACTATAAAAGTGGTATTGATTAAACATGCACAAGAAAGTTCCGTTCAGAAATTCAGCATCACCATGATTTGTAAAATAGCTTAAAAATAACAAACGTTCTCCAAAAGGGACGTGTCTTATACCAAAACGAAGATAATTCAATAAGGTTTTCAGTTTTATAAGTATAAGCACCTCAGGTTGTCCCTACAAAAAGTTATGAATATTCGAAGTTGAAAATTTGCTGCTGGAATTTCCGTGGACAGCAGTTTGGAGACATTTTCATTTGCATTTTACGTTATTTAAACAATTTATTTTGCAAGTAAATATTTCATACATTTATAGTATTCTGAGTTAGCTTCGTAACGAACTAAAGAACGTATACTAATGATTTTTCTATGATTTAAAATGAATTTTATAAGGTAAGGTGTACAGTAAATTTCAGATTTGTCATATACGATTTTCCAACGACATTTCATGTGTAAACTATAATATTTTAAATATATAATATCATAAAATGCAGATTATAAACTAATTAAAGATAATAATAAGAAATATTACGACGATGTATATTTTAATTGATATGGTTGCAGTATAATGTAATCTAGTATGTCACAAGATAAGTTTTCATGATCTAGATTTAATATGATTTAAACGGATGCGAACGGAACATCGAAACGTTATAAAATTAAACGTGGGGCACTAGATTTAAACTATATGTATGGTATTTATTTAAATAGGTATAAAATGAATTATATAGCATGTAGCAAGATTAACTTGCCTTGATGGGTCGCGAATCGGGAAAACGGAACGTTAACCGTCGGCGGGGAAAACTCGCGACGGGCGCACGGTTCACGGAATGAACCCAAACGACGAACAAAGGAACCACACGGGTCGGGTACCTCGCTGGAACGTCGAGAAGCGTCACCGGCACGACGGAATTCCGGCAACAAAAGAACAGTTAAAAAAATGAGAAACGAGACATGAAGAAAGAAGAGAAAGAATGATAAAGAGAAGTACGAGAGGATATATGAGAGAGAGAGAAAAAGTGGAGAGAGAGAAAGTGGGGCCCACGGGGTTAAAGGAGAGGTTGCGATTGGCTGAGAGAATAAATTGAGAAGGATATAAAAGATTGTAAAAATATTATATGGTTAACTTAAAGATTTAAAAGATAGGTAATGAACAGTAAGATATCAGATTAGTTAGAAAAATATATGCGAAGGTTTTAATAATATTAAAATTTAGGATTTTGGCGCCAAATGAAACATTTCCAAATTGCGCCCGGGTTGGGTCCAAAAATTCGAAATTCAAATAATAGGATTTTAAGCGGGTTCCAAATTTTAAAATGAAATGTTTTATGATTAAAAAAGCCAAAACGGACACACGCACGTGCACGTAGCCATCCAAACTCGCCCGTTTCACTGAACGGGACGAGAACACAATGCACGGACGCTACCACGAGGCTAAGGGTGTCAAGTAGGCCAAGATGAATATTTTCAATTTTATTTTAGGTGCTAAAATTTGTTATATGCAGAATGACTTAGCCAGATAAAATTTTACAGTAAGACCCAAACAAGCAAGATAAATGAAATGAGTAATATCTAATGCTCAACCAATAATAGAAAATAGTAGTATTGGGCTCGGGTGTTACATTATACCCAACTACAAAAGAATTTCGTCCTCGAAATTCCAAGAATACAAGATAGAAAACTACAGGAAAAGGTGAGGAAACTTCTGTCGGATCTCGTCTTCTCGCTCCCACGTGGACTCTCCATACGATCGATTACTCCAAGAAACTAGCACAAGGGGGATAACCTTGTTCTTAAGAACCTTTTCCCTTCGATCCATGATTTCAACCGGTCGCTCCTCAAAAGTCAGGTCTTCCCGTACTGTTAACTCCGAATGATCCAAGACGTGTGTTTCATCTCGAACATACCTTCGTAGTTGAGATACGTGAAACACATCGTGCACACCTGCCAAGGACTGCGGTAACGCCAAACGGTACGCTACCTCTCCAACGCGCTCCAATATCTCGAAGGGTCCAACGAATTGGGGACTAAGCTTCCCTCGACTCCCAAAACGAATCACTCCTCTAGTCGGTGATATCTTCAAGAATACCAAATCACCCACGGCGAACTCTAGAGGTCTCCTTGACGTGTCAGCCCAACTTTTCTGTCTGTCTTGAGCTGCCTTCATATGCTTCCTGATTGTATCCACCTTCTCAACTGTCTGCACTACCAAATCTGGTCCCAATAATCTTCGTTCACCAACATCATCCCAACAAACAGGTGAACGGCACTTACGACCATACAAAGCCTCAAACGGAGCCATCTGGATAGTTGCTTGGAAACTACTGTTGTAGGAAAACTCCACCAAGTGTAGGTGATCCTCCCAAGAACCCTTGAAGTCCAACATGCATGCTCTCAACATATCTTCAAGAGTTTGGATCGTTCTCTCCGACTGACCATCAGTTTGAGGATGATAAGCTGTGCTAAACTTCAATCGAGTCCCCAAACTTTCCTGTAAACTCCTCCAGAAGTGTGATAAGAACCGAGTGTCCCGATCGGACACGATACACCGGTACGCCATGCAATCTTACAATCTCCTGCATGTACCGTTCTGCCAAAGTCTCCGTTGATTGACCAACCCGGAAAGTGATAAAGTGAGCAGCCTTGGTCAACCGATCCACAATCACATATACTGCATTGTTTCCTTTTGGACTCCGCGGTAAAGCCGTCACGAAATCCATGGTTATATGTTCCCACTTCCACTGGGGAATCGGAAGTGGTTGCAATAAACCAGCAACCCTTTGGTGTTCAGCCTTGACTTGCTGACATACCAAGCACTTAGCCACGAAGCGAGCAATCTCCTGTTTCATGCCTTCCCACCAGAAATGTTGTCGAATATCTCGGTACATCTTTGTACCTCCTGGATGTATAGAATAAGCTGAACTGTGTGCCTCCTTCATAAGCTCTTCACGAACATTTCCCTTTGGCACACACAAACGGCTACCATACCTCAACGAACCATCTTTGTGGACCAGTAAATCTGTTCGTAGTCCGTCTTCAACCTGCTCTCAAAACTTTTGCAGTCTAGGATCCTGCGATTGTGCTGCTTTAATTTTCTCAATTAAAGACGACTGTACTTGCAATTGCATCAACTGTCCCGTAGAACGCGGTAGCACAACTTCCAAGTCAAATCTTCGAAAATCTGCAATGATCTCCCTCTGCGTAGTTAACACCTGAATTGCCGGTAACCGACTAAGCGCATCCGGCACGACGTTAACCTTTCCCGGATGGTATTTAAGATCAAGGTCGTAGTCGGCCATTAGCTCCAACCATCTACGCTGCCTCATATTCAACTCCTTCTAAGTGAACACATACTTCAGACTCTTGTGATCTGTAAAAACTTCAACTCTCTCACCCAAAAGTGAGTGTCTCCAAATCTTCAAAGCGAAGATCACAGCCGCAAGCTCCAAGTCATGAGTTGGATAATTCTTCTCATGGGTCTTCAGTTGTCTTGATGCGTATGCTACGACCTTCCCATGCTGCATCAAAACACATCCCAATCCTTTCCCAGATGCGTCGCTGTGAATCACCAGTCCTCCGGAATTGTCTGGTACGGTCAGGATAGGGGCGGTTATCAACTTCTGCTTCAACGTCTCAAAAGCTAGCGCACAATTATCCGTCCATACAAAAGGTACCTCCTTGCGCTTAAGCTTGGTCAACGGCTCTGCCAGACGAGCAAAGTTCTCCATAAATCTCCTGTAGTATCCGGCTAATCCAAGGAAACTTCTTATCTCAGCAACATTCTTTGGAATAGGCCAATCTCGAACTGCTGCAATCTTTTCTGGATTGACGGCAATGCCATCGCCAGACACAACATGCCCCAAAAACCTTACTTCCTCCAGCCAAAACTCGCACTTACTCATTTTCGCATACAATTTCTCCTGTCTCAATGTCTGCAGTGCGATCTTCAAATGCTCAGCATGCTCTTCAAAACTCTTCGAGTAAACCAGAATATCGTCAATGAATACCACAATAAACTGGTCCAAGAATGGTGAAAAGATTATGTTCATCAAATCCATGAATATTGCCGGCGCATTAGTCACTCCGAAGGGCATCGCCAGATACTCGAAGTGTCCATATCGAGTTCGAAACGCCGTCTTGCAAATGTCTTCTGCTTTCACTCGGACCTGATGATATCCGGATCGCAAATCCAGTTTCGAGAATATTCTCACGCCACTAAGCTGCTCAAAAGTTCTCCAATGCGAGGGATCGGGTACTTGTTCTTAATAGTCACCCGGTTCAATTCTCGATAATCAATGCACATCCTTCTCGTGCCATCCTTCTTCTTTAATAAAAGAACTGGAGCTCCCCAATGCGAGTTGCTGCTTCGAATCCAACCCTTCTCAAGTAATTCACCAACTTGCTTCTTAACTCCTTCCAATTCCACTGGTGCCATCGGATAATAAGCTTTAGATACTGGCGCTGCACCAGGACTAAGGTCAATCGCGAACTCCACGTCTCCTCGGTGGTAAACCCGATATATCTTTACTACTTCCATGAGATCGCGAACTACCACCGGTTCTTCACAACCATCAACTTCCATAGCTGCGAGAACACCATGTGTCGGCCCAGCCCTAAACTCGATTGGTCCGACAGAACTGCCTCCCTACCGCAACTGCTGTCTGTATCGTTGGCCGCGAAAGGTCCAGCGAAACTTCTGAGTCCCGTCCATTCTGCTGCATGTACGTCCACGGTTGCTCCATTCTGCCTTATTCCGATGAACTTCTCTTCCATTTCCTCCGCGCAGTCCGCGGAAGAGCTTCTCCAGGAAACTCTTAGAAAACTTCGCCCAACTGATCGGCTTGGGCAAGCGGGTCTCTTCCACAAGACACCACTCTCGGGCGTAATCCACTAGCTGAATGCGCACCACATCAACTCTTTTGTCAACTGGAATCTGTGCCGCAATCAGTAAATTCTCCGTGTCAACTAGCCACTGCTCGGCTGACAATGGCTCCTCCAAACCAGTGAATGTAGACGGACCCCAAACGTCTGAAATCTGCCACGGTCCCTACTCGGTTAACTGGTTTAGCTCCAGCGTTGTTTACAGACTACTGAACGATCTGCAAACCTTTCTGAAACGAATCTGCTATTGCTGGATCGGCTCAGTCTGTCTCTTTTGATTCTCCAGCATTCCTCTTATCACTCCAAGCATGGCGGCTTCGTCCACACGCCTCTGGTACGTCTTCAAATTCTTATCGGCCATAACAAAACACCCAACATTAGCATGATGATAGATTCAAAATAAAGGTCAAGGCTAGAACTCCAAGATACTTAAATAGAGTACCGCATTGTAACTAGGCCGCGGTATCATAGCCACAATTACATAACTCCATCCAAGTCACCTAAGTCCTAGAGATAACAAGGAATCAGGTTTTCGAATCGATATGCAAAGAAAGTTTGCATATCGTAAAAGATATAATCAGGAAGAATGTGATTCAAGAATGGTAAAACGGTCAAGGTGGCAGGACATGTTTCCTAAACACGGGTATTCTGATTCGTGTATTGGGTACAATACCCAACTACAAAAGAATCAACCCGACTATCCTATGGCTCTGATACCAAAAGAACCATGTCACGCCCCGCTTCCCAGAGTACGCAAGATTGGGCACGTGACATAGCCAACCATGCTACCTGTGGGTAGGAAGTATCCATCCACAGTCACATTACGGCTGTAGAGATATCAAGAACAAGATAAATAAACTATCTAACACATGTCCAAATCCAGAATAACAAGAGTCAAAATAAATAAGTGCGGAAGCAAATGATCCAATACAATAAATAGAAAAGTACGTCCCATAATGCGGGCTCACATCTGGAAATGAAATGCAATAAATAAACTAATCACTACAGAACTCACAAATCAGCCTGCTGGCTGAAGTACTCCTGCTCGGTCGGCGACAGTGGAAAAGAATCTGGGCCATGCAAAACCCAGACGTCAGCGCGTCATGTCAACCAATAATATAATATGAACATGGTAATAAGCAATGCAGGGATAAACATGAATAAAGCAATAATATGAAACAACAGTGCAGGGTAATGTGCAGTGGGTAACTAAACTGTTCTATCAGGTTTTCTATTCTAAAGTCTTTGAAATCAATTGAAGACTCGTCGATGTAACTCAATAGTATCCCGTGCGTGCCCGGGACCACGGTCAAGATTCTCGGGGCTGAATCCGAGACGTGCCGCTAGGCAGTAACAAGTAGCAGGATGGGTGAGTGATGTCAGCATCATCACTCCGGGGCTGGCCTAGCCCGTAAGACTGATCAGAACAGGTATCGAACTGTTGAGTTACAAGTCGGTTTCACCTTTGATTTCCCCATACCCCCAAGTTATGTATGTCAGGTCAGGTATTCAGTAATCAAGAACTAATGCCAACACAGATCAGGTAACAGCAGGTTTTGTCTGGATAGACAACAGGAATGGTCCATGAGGACAACATGTCAGGTTTGTTGGCATTAGGCATGAGATCAGGTAACAGGTCGGGTCATGGTACATCAGGTCAAACCAGGTAATGTATAAAGGTGTCATGTCATGTCAAGAGTGTACGGTACCATGTCATGTCAAGTAGGAAGTGTAACAGGTCATGTCAGGAAGCACAAGATGTCATGTGGGTGCTCATAATCAAACTATCATAAACATGTGTATAAATAAACAAGCATGAGTACTATCAGAACAATAAACTGGAACATGTAATATGATATGCAAATAGATATAATTTCAAAGATATGGATGCACAGTTATCGATTAAGGTTACATTTATAGTTCCAATATTAATTAGGATGCAATTTATTAAACATGGAGTGTTAATATCACATTATTATGTAGTAATGTGATCTATGAATGCAATTATATTTATCTTAAATGCGATGGATGCAAACGGGTATCCGAAAAGTTATAAAACTATAAAATGGTAATGTGGGATGTGCAACTAAGCAATATGTGATATAAATATTAATATGGATAGCATATTCAAAACGATTAATAACTATAAAAGTGGTATTGATTAAACATGCACAAGAAAGTTCCGTTCAGAAATTCAGCGTCACCATGATTTGTAAAATAGCTTAAAAATAACAAACGTTCTCCAAAAGGGACGTGTCTTATACCAAAACGAAGATAATTCAATAAGGTTTTCAGTTTTATAAGTATAAGCACCTCAGGTTGTCCCTACAAAAAGTTATGAATATTCGAAGTTGAAAATTTGCTGCTGGAATTTCCGTGGACAGCAGTTTGGAGACATTTTCATTTGCATTTTACGTTATTTAAACAATTTATTTTGCAAGTAAATATTTCATACATTTATAGTATTCTGAGTTAGCTTCGTAACGAACTAAAGAACGTATACTAATGATTTTTCTATGATTTAAAATGAATTTTATAAGGTAAGGTGTACAGTAAATTTCAGATTTGTCATATACGATTTTCCAACGACATTTCATGTGTAAACTATAATATTTTAAATATATAATATCATAAAATGCAGATTATAAACTAATTAAAGATAATAATAAGAAATATTACGACGATGTATATTTTAATTGATATGGTTGCAGTATAATGTAATCTAGTATGTCACAAGATAAGTTTTCATGATCTAGATTTAATATGATTTAAACGGATGCGAACGGAACATCGAAACGTTATAAAATTAAACGTGGGGCACTAGATTTAAACTATAAGTATGGTATTTATTTAAATAGGTATAAAATGAATTATATAGCATGTAGCAAGATTAACTTGCCTTGATGGGTCGCGAATCGGGAAAACGGAACGTTAACCGTCGGCGGGGAAAACTCGCGACGGGCGCACGGTTCACGGAATGAACCCAAACGACGAACAAAGGAACCACACGGGTCGGGGTACCTCGCTGGAACGTCGAGAAGCGTCACCGGCAAGACGGAATTCCGGCAACAAAAGAACAGTTAAAAAAAATGAGAAACGAGACATGAAGAAAGAAGAGAAAGAATGATAAAGAGAAGTACGAGAGGATATATGAGAGAGAGAGAAAAAGTGGAGAGAGAGAAAGTGGGGCCCACGGGGTTAAAGGAGAGGTTGCGATTGGCTGAGAGAATAAATTGAGAAGGATATAAAAGATTGTAAAAATATTATATGGTTAACTTAAAGATTTAAAAGATAGGTAATGAACAGTAAGATATCAGATTAGTTAGAAAAATATATGCGAAGGTTTTAATAATATTAAAATTTAGGATTTTGGCGCCAAATGAAACATTTCCAAATTGCGCCCGGGTTGGGTCCAAAAATTCGAAATTCAAATAATAGGATTTTAAGCGGGTTCCAAATTTTAAAATGAAATGTTTTATGATTAAAAAAGCCAAAACGGACACACGCACGTGCACGTAGCCATCCAAACTCGCCCGTTTCACTGAACGGGACGAGAACACAATGCACGGACGCTACCACGAGGCTAAGGGTGTCAAGTAGGCCAAGATGAATATTTTCAATTTTATTTTAGGTGCTAAAATTTGTTATATGCAGAATGACTTAGTCAGATAAAATTTTACAGTAAGACCCAAACAAGCAAGATAAATGAAATGAGTAATATCTAATACTCAACCAATAATAGAAAATAGTAGTATTGGGCTCGGGTGTTACATTATACCCAACTACAAAAGAATTTCGTCCTCGAAATTCCAAGAATACAAGATAGAAAACTACAGGAAAAGGTGAGGAAACTTCTGTCGGATCTCGTCTTCTCGCTCCCACGTGGACTCTCCATACGATCGATTACTCCAAGAAACTAGCACAAGGGGGATAACCTTGTTCTTAAGAACCTTTTCCCTTCGATCCATGATTTCAACCGGTCGCTCCTCAAAAGTCAGGTCTTCCCGTACTGTTAACTCCGAATGATCCAAGACGTGTGTTTCATCTCGAACATACCTTCGTAGTTGAGATACGTGAAACACATCGTGCACACCTGCCAAGGACTGCGGTAACGCCAAACGGTACGCTACCTCTCCAACGCGCTCCAATATCTCGAAGGGTCCAACGAATTGGGGACTAAGCTTCCCTCGACTCCCAAAACGAATCACTCCTCTAGTCGGTGATATCTTCAAGAATACCAAATCACCCACGGCGAACTCTAGAGGTCTCCTTGACGTGTCAGCCCAACTTTTCTGTCTGTCTTGAGCTGCCTTCATATGCTTCCTGATTGTATCCACCTTCTCAACTGTCTGCACTACCAAATCTGGTCCCAATAATCTTCGTTCACCAACATCATCCCAACAAACAGGTGAACGGCACTTACGACCATACAAAGCCTCAAACGGAGCCATCTGGATAGTTGCTTGGAAACTACTGTTGTAGGAAAACTCCACCAAGTGTAGGTGATCCTCCCAAGAACCCTTGAAGTCCAACATGCATGCTCTCAACATATCTTCAAGAGTTTGGATCGTTCTCTCCGACTGACCATCAGTTTGAGGATGATAAGCTGTGCTAAACTTCAATCGAGTCCCCAAACTTTCCTGTAAACTCCTCCAGAAGTGTGATAAGAACCGAGTGTCCCGATCGGACACGATACTCACCGGTACGCCATGCAATCTTACAATCTCCTGCATGTACCGTTCTGCCAAAGTCTCCGTTGATTGACCAACCCGGAAAGTGATAAAGTGAGCAGCCTTGGTCAACCGATCCACAATCACATATACTGCATTGTTTCCTTTTGGACTCCGCGGTAAAGCCGTCACGAAATCCATGGTTATATGTTCCCACTTCCACTGGGGAATCGGAAGTGGTTGCAATAAACCAGCAACCCTTTGGTGTTCAGCCTTGACTTGCTGACATACCAAGCACTTAGCCACGAAGCGAGCAATCTCCTGTTTCATGCCTTCCCACCAGAAATGTTGTCGAATATCTCGGTACATCTTTGTACCTCCTGGATGTATAGAATAAGCTGAACTGTGTGCCTCCTTCATAAGCTCTTCACGAACATTTCCCTTTGGCACACACAAACGGCTACCATACCTCAACGAACCATCTTTGTGGACCAGTAAATCTGTTCGTAGTCCGTCTTCAACCTGCTCTCAAAACTTTTGCAGTCTAGGATCCTGCGATTGTGCTGCTTTAATTTTCTCAATTAAAGACGACTGTACTTGCAATTGCATCAACTGTCCCGTAGAACGCGGTAGCACAACTTCCAAGTCAAATCTTCGAAAATCTGCAATGATCTCCCTCTGCGTAGTTAACACCTGAATTGCCGGTAACCGACTAAGCGCATCCGGCACGACGTTAACCTTTCCCGGATGGTATTTAAGATCAAGGTCGTAGTCGGCCATTAGCTCCAACCATCTACGCTGCCTCATATTCAACTCCTTCTGAGTGAACACATACTTCAGACTCTTGTGATCTGTAAAAACTTCAACTCTCTCACCCAAAAGTGAGTGTCTCCAAATCTTCAAAGCGAAGATCACAGCCGCAAGCTCCAAGTCATGAGTTGGATAATTCTTCTCATGGGTCTTCAGTTGTCTTGATGCGTATGCTACGACCTTCCCATGCTGCATCAAAACACATCCCAATCCTTTCCCAGATGCGTCGCTGTGAATCACCAGTCCTCCGGAATTGTCTGGTACGGTCAGGATAGGGGCGGTTATCAACTTCTGCTTCAACGTCTCAAAAGCTAGCGCACAATTATCCGTCCATACAAAAGGTACCTCCTTGCGCTTAAGCTTGGTCAACGGCTCTGCCAGACGAGCAAAGTTCTCCATAAATCTCCTGTAGTATCCGGCTAATCCAAGGAAACTTCTTATCTCAGCAACATTCTTTGGAATAGGCCAATCTCGAACTGCTGCAATCTTTTCTGGATTGACGGCAATGCCATCGCCAGACACAACATGCCCCAAAAACCTTACTTCCTCCAGCCAAAACTCGCACTTACTCATTTTCGCATACAATTTCTCCTGTCTCAATGTCTGCAGTGCGATCTTCAAATGCTCAGCATGCTCTTCAAAACTCTTCGAGTAAACCAGAATATCGTCAATGAATACCACAATAAACTGGTCCAAGAATGGTGAAAAGATTATGTTCATCAAATCCATGAATATTGCCGGCGCATTAGTCACTCCGAAGGGCATCGCCAGATACTCGAAGTGTCCATATCGAGTTCGAAACGCCGTCTTGCAAATGTCTTCTGCTTTCACTCGGACCTGATGATATCCGGATCGCAAATCCAGTTTCGAGAATATTCTCACGCCACTAAGCTGCTCAAAAGTTCTCCAATGCGAGGGATCGGGTACTTGTTCTTAATAGTCACCCGGTTCAATTCTCGATAATCAATGCACATCCTTCTCGTGCCATCCTTCTTCTTTAATAAAAGAACTGGAGCTCCCCAATGCGAGTTGCTGCTTCGAATCCAACCCTTCTCAAGTAATTCACCAACTTGCTTCTTAACTCCTTCCAATTCCACTGGTGCCATCGGATAATAAGCTTTAGATACTGGCGCTGCACCAGGACTAAGGTCAATCGCGAACTCCACGTCTCCTCGGTGGTAAACCCGATATATCTTTACTACTTCCATGAGATCGCGAACTACCACCGGTTCTTCACAACCATCAACTTCCATAGCTGCGAGAACACCATGTGTCGGCCCAGCCCTAAACTCGATTGGTCCGACAGAACTGCCTCCCTACCGCAACTGCTGTCTGTATCGTTGGCCGCGAAAGGTCCAGCGAAACTTCTGAGTCCCGTCCATTCTGCTGCATGTACGTCCACGGTTGCTCCATTCTGCCTTATTCCGATGAACTTCTCTTCCATTTCCTCCGCGCAGTCCGCGGAAGAGCTTCTCCAGGAAACTCTTAGAAAACTTCGCCCAACTGATCGGCTTGGGCAAGCGGGTCTCTTCCACAAGACACCACTCTCGGGCGTAATCCACTAGCTGAATGCGCACCACATCAACTCTTTTGTCAACTGGAATCTGTGCCGCAATCAGTAAATTCTCCGTGTCAACTAGCCACTGCTCGGCTGACAATGGCTCCTCCAAACCAGTGAATGTAGACGGACCCCAAACGTCTGAAATCTGCCACGGTCCCTACTCGGTTAACTGGTTTAGCTCCAGCGTTGTTTACAGACTACTGAACGATCTGCAAACCTTTCTGAAACGAATCTGCTATTGCTGGATCGGCTCAGTCTGTCTCTTTTGATTCTCCAGCATTCCTCTTATCACTCCAAGCATGGCGGCTTCGTCCACACGCCTCTGGTACGTCTTCAAATTCTTATCGGCCATAACAAAACACCCAACATTAGCATGATGATAGATTCAAAATAAAGGTCAAGGCTAGAACTCCAAGATACATAAATAGAGTACCGCATTGTAACTATGCCGCGGTATCATAGCCACAATTACATAACTCCATCCAAGTCACCTAAGTCCTAGAGATAACAAGGAATCAGGTTTTCGAATCGATATGCAAAGGAAGTTTCCACATCGTAAAAGATATAATCAGGAAGAATGTGATTCAAGAATGGTAAAACGGTCAAGGTGGCAGGACATGTTTCCTAAACACGGGTATTCTGATTCGTGTATTGGGTACAATACCCAACTACAAAAGAATCAACCCGACTATCCTATGGCTCTGATACCAAAAGAACCATGTCACGCCCCGCTTCCCAGAGTACGCAAGATTGGGCACGTGACATAGCCAACCATGCTACCTGTGGGTAGGAAGTATCCATCCACAGTCACATTACGGCTGTAGAGATATCAAGAACAAGATAAATAAATTATCTAACACATGTCCAAATCCAGAATAACAAGAGTCAAAATAAATAAGTGCGGAAGCAAATTATCCAATACAATAAATAGAAAAGTACGTCCCATAATGCGGGCTCACATCTGGAAATGAAATGCAATAAATAAACTAATCACTACAGAACTCACAAATCAGCCTGCTGGCTGAAGTACTCCTGCTCGGTCGGCGACAGTGGAAAAGAATCTGGGCCATGCAAAACCCAGACGTCAGCGCGTCATGTCAACCAATAATATAATATGAACATGGTAATAAGCAATGCAGGGATAAACATGAATAAAGCAATAATATGAAACAACAGTGCAGGGTAATGTGCAGTGGGTAACTAAACTGTTCTATCAGGTTTTCTATTCTAAAGTCTTTGAAATCAATTGAAGACTCGTCGATGTAACTCAATAGTATCCCGTGCGTGCCCGGGACCACGGTCAAGATTCTCGGGGCTGAATCCGAGACGTGCCGCTAGGCAGTAACAAGTAGCAGGATGGGTGAGTGATGTCAGCATCATCACTCCGGGGCTGGCCTAGCCCGTAAGACTGATCAGAACAGGTATCGAACTGTTGAGTTACAAGTCGGTTTCACCTTTGATTTCCCCATACCCCCAAGTTATGTATGTCAGGTCAGGTATTCAGTAATCAAGAACTAATGCCAACACAGATCAGGTAACAGCAGGTTTTGTCTGGATAGACAACAGGAATGGTCCATGAGGACAACATGTCAGGTTTGTTGGCATTAGGCATGAGATCAGGTAACAGGTCGGGTCATGGTACATCAGGTCAAACCAGGTAATGTATAAAGGTGTCATGTCATGTCAAGAGTGTACGGTACCATGTCATGTCAAGTAGGAAGTGTAACAGGTCATGTCAGGAAGCACAAGATGTCATGTGGGTGCTCATAATCAAACTATCATAAACATGTGTATAAATAAACAAGCATGAGTACTATCAGAACAATAAACTGGAACATGTAATATGATATGCAAATAGATATAATTTCAAGGATATGGATGCACAGTTATCGATTAAGGTTACATTTATAGTTCCAATATTAATTAGGATGCAATTTATTAAACATGGAGTGTTAATATCACATTATTATGTAGTAATGTGATCTATGAATGCAATTATATTTATCTTAAATGCGATGGATGCAAACGGGTATCCGAAAAGTTATAAAACTATAAAATGGTAATGTGGGATGTGCAACTAAGCAATATGTGATATAAATATTAATATGGATAGCATATTCAAAGCTATTAATAACTATAAAAGTGGTATTGATTAAACATGCACAAGAAAGTTCCGTTCAGAAATTCAGCGTCACCCTGATTTGTAAAATAGCTTAAAAATAACAAACGTTCTCCAAAAGGGACGTGTCTTATACTAAAACGAAGATAATTCAATAAGGTTTTCAGTTTTATAAGTATAAGCACCTCAGGTTGTCCCTACAAAAAGTTATGAATATTCGAAGTTGAAAATTTGCTGCTGGAAT
Organism: Agapanthus africanus; assembly: GCA_030015575.1. Lineage (NCBI taxonomy): Eukaryota > Viridiplantae > Streptophyta > Magnoliopsida > Asparagales > Amaryllidaceae > Agapanthus > Agapanthus africanus. Next base: position 175,358,436 of record CM057339.1, on the reverse strand, counting down.
TTCCGTGGACAGCAGTTTGGAGACATTTTCATTTGCATTTTACATTATTTAAACAATTTATTTTGCAAGTAAATATTTCATACATTTATAGTATTCTGAGTTAGCTTCGTAACGAACTAAAGAACGTATACTAATGATTTTTCTATGATTTAAAATGAATTTTATAAGGTAAGGTGTACAGTAAATTTCAGATTTGTCATATCCGATTTTCCAACGACATTTCATGTGTAAACTATAATATTTTAAATATATAATATCATAAAATGCAGATTATAAACTAATTAAAGATAATAATAAGAAATATTACGACGATGTATATTTTAATTGATATGGTTGCAGTATAATGTAATCTAGTATGTCACAAGATAAGTTTTCATGATCTAGATTTAATATGATTTAAACGGATGCGAACGGAACATCGAAACGTTATAAAATTAAACGTGGGGCACTAGATTTAAACTATAAGTATGGTATTTATTTAAATAGGTATAAAATGAATTATATAGCATGTAGCAAGATTAACTTGCCTTGATGGGTCGCGAATCGGGAAAACGGAACGTTAACCGTCGGCGGGGAAAACTCGCGACGGGCGCACGGTTTACGGAATGAACCCAAACGACGAACAAAGGAACCACACGGGTCGGGGTACCTCGCTGGAACGTCGAGAAGCGTCACCGGCACGACGGAATTCCGGCAACAAAAGAACAGTTAAAAAAATGAGAAACGAGACATGAAGAAAGAAGAGAAAGAATGATAAAGAGAAGTACGAGAGGATATATGAGAGAGAGAGAAAAAGTGGAGAGAGAGAAAGTGGGGCCCACGGGGTTAAAGGAGAGGTTGCGATTGGCTGAGAGAATAAATTGAGAAGGATATAAAAGATTGTAAAAATATTATATGGTTAACTTAAAGATTTAAAAGATAGGTAATGAACAGTAAGATATCAGATTAGTTAGAAAAATATATGCGAAGGTTTTAATAATATTAAAATTTGGGATTTTGGCGCCAAATGAAACATTTCCAAATTGCGCCCGGGTTGGGTCCAAAAATTCGAAATTCAAATAATAGGATTTTAAGCGGGTTCCAAATTTTAAAATGAAATGTTTTATGATTAAAAAAGCCAAAACGGACACACGCACGTGCACGTAGCCATCCAAACTCGCCCGTTTCACTGAACGGGACGAGAACACAATGCACGGACGCTACCACGAGGCTAAGGGTGTCAAGTAGGCCAAGATGAATATTTTCAATTTTATTTTAGGTGCTAAAATTTGTTATATGCAGAATGACTTAGCCAGATAAAATTTTACAGTAAGACCCAAACAAGCAAGATAAATGAAATGAGTAATATCTAATGCTCAACCAATAATAGAAAATAGTAGTATTGGGCTCGGGTGTTACATTGATCTTAAGTACCATCCGGGGAAAGTTAATGTAATGCCGGATGTGCTTAGTCGGTTGCCAGCAATTCGGATGTTGACTGCACAGAAGGAGCTTATCGAAGATTTTCGGAGATTCGAGTTGGAGATCGTGCTACCGCATCTTTCGGGACAGTTGATGCAGCTGCAAGTACAGTCGTCATTGATCGATAATATTAAAGCAGCACAGTCGCACGACCCAAGATTGCAGAAGTTTCGAGAACAGGTTGAAGCAGGACTTCGAACGGACTTGTTGATTCATGAAGATGGTTCATTGCGATTTGGTAGCCGTTTGTGTGTGCCGAAAGGGGATATTCGCGAAGAAGTTATGAGGGAGGCACACAGTTCCGTGTATTCCGTACATCAAGGAGGCACGAAGATGTACCGCGATCTAAGACAAAATTTCTGGTGGGAAGGCATGAAAAGGGAGATTGCTCGCTTTGTTGCGAAGTGCTTGGTGTGTCAGCAAATTAAGGCTGAACATTAATAGGTTGCTGGTTTATTGCAACCATTTACGATTCCTTAATGAAAGTGGGAACATATAACCATGGATTTCGTGACACTTTTACCGCGGAGTCCAAAGGGCAACAATGCAGTTTGGGTGATTGTTGATCGATTGACCAAGACAGCTCATTTCATACCAATTCGACTTGGTCAGTCAACGAAAGCGTTAGCAGAACGGTACATGCAGGAGATTGTGAGATTGCATGGAGTACTTTTGAGCATCATGTCCGACCGTGACACCCGATTCTTATCGCACTTCTGGAGGAGTTTACAGGAAAGTTTGGAGACATGATTGAAGTTTAGCATAGCTTATCATCCTCAGACAGATGGCCAGTCGGAGAGAACGATCCAAACTCTTGAAGATATGTTGAGAGCTTGCATGTTGGACTTTAAGGGTTCGTGGGAGGATCACCTACACTTGGTGGAGTTTTCGTACAACAACAGTTTTCAGGCGACTATTCAGATGGCTCCATTCGAAACATTATATGGTCGCAAGTGTTGTTCACCCGTTTGTTGGGAAGATGTTGGAGAACGAAAATTGTTGGGACCGGATTTGATCGTGCAAACATTAGAGAAAGTTAATACTATTCGGAATCACATGAAGGTAGCACAAGATCGGTAGAAGAGTTGGGCCGACACATCGAGAAGACCTCTAGAATTCGCTGTTGGTTATTTGGTATTCTTGAAGATATCACCGACTCGAGAAGTGATTCGTTTTGGGAGTCGAGCCAAGCTTAGTCCTCAATTCGTGGGGCCTTTCGAGATTATGGAGCGTATTGGAGAAGTGGCTTATCGATTGGCTTTACCACAATCTTTGGCAAATGATCATGACGTGTATCATGTATCTCAACTCCGTAGGTATGTTCGAGATGAAACACATGTGCTAGATCATTCGGAGCTGACTGTAAGGGAGGATTTGACCTTTGAGGAATGACCGATATCGATTGTTGATCGAAGAGAAAAGGTCCTCAAGAACAAGATTATCCCTCTCATACTTGTTTCTTGGGGGAATCGCTCGCACGGAGAATCGACTTGAGAACAAGAAGACGAGATTCGACAAAAGTTTCCACACCTATTCTTGTAGATTCTTGTTTATTTATCTTTTGTTGTTTTGGGAATTTCGAAGACGAAATTCTTTTTGTGGTTGGGTATAATGTAACACCCTAGTTAGTTTATACCGGTTCTAGTTCAAGTATTTCTTTATTTATGATATTTTCCTGATTTACTGTGTTTTTGGTGCGAATAGTGTATTTGACATTTGTATTTGCATTCTACCCGACCCGCTTGCTTGAAACCCGTCTTGATTCATATTTATGTTCTACCCTTACTTGTTACGTGGACTCGTGCACTTTCATTTTAATTTATACATCTTGCATACTGGCATTTTATTTGGCATTTGGATTTTTACAATATAACAATTAGAGTCACATAAAATGTTTTTAAAAAAATATCTTGCATAGCCTGCATGATGCATCCGCACATCTTGTTCTCGTCCCGTTCAGTGAAACAGACTTGTTTAGATGACTACGTGCACGTGCGTGCATCCGTTCTTGGGGGTATGCATTTTTTTCGTTATCCGGATATCCAACTTTAAATTTGGTGATCGCATATATTTTTCGTATTTTAAAACTGAAATTTTAGACCTGACCCGGGTATGTTTTGGACTATATTTGTATTTACCAGAATATCAAATTTTATTTATATAATATTAATTTTATAAACTAATACAAATTAAAATTTAGTTAACTAATAAAACAATTTTTTAAATTTAAATCTAAACTAATTTCCTAACAAACTAACAACCCCTTTCTCTCTCTCTCCTCTGCATATATATATATTTATATATATTTTATTTATTTATTTTTTCTTTCCTTATTTAATACACAGCCTCTTCTTACTTCTTCTTCTTTCTTTTTCTTGATCTTGTTTCTTGATTCCGGTGATCACCGCCGGAACCGTGCTCGTCGCTGACGATCCGAGTGATCCAGTGAACGCACCTTGCCTGCGTGATCACTCTCTTGTATTGTTTAGACCCGTCCCTTGTGCCGTGCGTGCATTGCGACGTTTTACCGACGTCGGACGTGCCGTACATATCCGTTTTGTGATCCGTCGAGGCAAGTTAATCTTGCTACATGCTATACTACTATATTCTATATTCATTTGAATAATAACAACACATAATGATTAGTTATGCATCCCACATTATCATTTTACATGTTTCACCGTTTTCGGATATCCGTGTGTATCCGTACAAGTTATTTCACATCTAGTGCATGCGAACCTATCTTGTTACATACTATATTACAATATAATGCACCAAATGGAATATTTATATCTCATATTGTTTAGTTGTACATCCTGCATTTACCGGTTTATCATTTTACTGTTATATGACGTCCTTGTGCATCCGTATCATTATTTACATGTGTAGTCGCATGCTAAATCATCTTGCTACAAGCTAGGTATAGTATTATGCATCCATACTGAAGTTTTACCGTTTTCGGATACCCGTTTGCATCCATATCATTTAAAATATATATCGTCGTAATATTTCTTCTTATTATTTTTAATTAGTTTATAATCTGCATTTTATAATTTTATACAAAATATAGTTTGAAAATATTATAGTTTACACATGAAACGTCGTTGCAAAGCGGATATGAAAAATCTGAAATTTACTTTACACCTTACCTTATAAAACTCATTATAAATCATAGAAAACTTATAAGTATACGTTCTTTAGTTCGTTACGAAGCTAACTCAGAATACTATAACTCTATGAAATATTTACTTGCAAAATAAATTGTTTAAATAACGTAAAATGCAAATGAAAATATCTCTAAACTGCTATCCAGGGAAATTCCAGCAGCAAACTTTCAATTTTGAATGTTCATAACTTTTTATAGGAACAACCTGAAATACTTAAACTTATAAAAATGAAAACCTTATTGAATTATCTTTGTTTTGGTATAAGACACATCCCATTTCGAGAATGTTTGTTATTTTTAACCTATTTTACAAATCAGGGTGACGCTGGATTTCTGAACGGAACTTTCTTGTGCATGGTTAATCAATACCACTTTTATAGTTATTAATCGGTTTGAATATGTTATCCATATTAATATTATTATATTAATATCTATTTAATAAATAATAGTTCTTGTGTTTTAATATTCAGCAAATTTTACCGATTTACAGTTTTATAGTATCCGTCTGTATCCGTATGGTTTATTACATATCTAGTTGTACGCCGAGACTATATTATTTCATGTTACTGTTGTATTAGTGCACCATACTTATTAATGTGCATCCCACTTATTCTTGGAACTGTAAATATAACCCTAATCGATAATTGTGCATCCATACCATTAATTATATATCTATTTGCAGTCCAAGTCACGTTATTTCATATTACTGCTATATTAACACCCCATGCTAGATAATGTACATCCTACATAGTCATGAAACTATAGTTGTAACCCCTGATAGTTATTTATGCATCCATATTTATTTGTGTATCCATACTATTAATTCTGCATAACTAGTTGCACCCCATATTATATTAACTCATATTATTAATACATTAGTACCCCATACTTGATATTGTGCATCCTACTTAGTCATGATGTAACCCCTGATCGATATTTATGCATTCATGCTTTTATTGTACATCCGTACTTTCACCCTGATTCAATACTTGCTACAGTTTGATTATGAGCACCCGCTTGATACCTGTGCACTACTTGACATGACCTGATACACCACTACTTGACATGACTTGATACATGTACACTGCCTGACATGACCTGATATACCACTGCTTGACTTGATACCTGATCTTGTTACTAATGTCGACAATCTTGACATGTTGTCCCTACGGACATAACCTGTTGTCTATTTAGACAAACATGTACCTGCTTGATCCTGTGTTGGCATTAGCTCCAGATTTATCAATACCTGACTAGAACACATAATCTTGGGGGTATGGGGAAATCAAAAGTGTAAACTAAAGTGGAGCTTACAAGGGTATTACTTGATCCGTGGTGCCGGAGGATAACGAGACATAATCATTCGTGATTCTTACTTGATCCGTGGTCCCGGGGGATAACGGGACAGAGTCATTCATGACTCCCACTACCTGATCCGTGGTCCCGGGGGATAACGGGACATATCCTTTGAGTTACATGGAGGATTACATTAATTGATTTTAAACAAACCTTAGAATAGAAAACCCAGTAGCACTGTTTAGACTGATCACCGCACGTCACAAATATTGATACACTTCACTGTTCTATATCCGTGTTTACTTATTACATTCATGTTACTGTTTATGATTAATGCATGCATATCTCGTGTATCCTGTTCATTTATTATTGTTTGATATCATGACGCACTGACGTCTGGGTTTTGCATGGCCCAGATCCTCTATCTCTGTCGCAGGCAGTTCAGGAGTATTTTGACCAACAAGCCGAGCGGTGAAGATCATGTTAGTAGCTAGTTAGTTTAGTTTTATTTCGTATTTTCATTCCTGTTGTGAGCCCGTATTATCGGACGTACTTTCCATATTGTCATTGTTATTTGAATTTATTGCTTCCGCATATTATTTCTTGACTCGTTTATTCTGGCTTATGAACATGTACTAAATAATTTATTTTATTTCTATTGTTCTTGATATCTTCCAGACAGCCGTAATGTGACTGTGAAGGAATATTTCCTAGCCACAGGTAGCATGGTTGGCTCTATCACGTGCCGATCTTAGCGCACTCTGGGAAGTGGGGCGTGACAATTTCCGACGACCCCACATAGGTTTTTCCTGCGGCACTTCAGGCAAAATTTTGATAGAAAATTTAAAAATTCAGATCTACATAAGCTTATGTACAAAGCCGGTGAAGCGTCTGACCCTAATGTCCATGACATGTACATGACGAAAATTGGGAAGATGAGTCAAGCCGCGAAAGCATGGTTAGATGAGTATCCAGTACGCATGTAGTCACAAGCACATGATAATGGATGTATATCTACTAATGACCACTAATATGTCTGAAAACTTCAACGGGATCGTTAAAGGTGTTAGGCTTACCGATACAGGGGTTGATTGTTCGAAGCTTTTTCCGGGTGAATGCTTACTTTGTGCAAAGAAAAGAAAAGTCCTTGGCGATGGAGACTTCGCTCACTGCATATTTCGAAGATATATTCCGCAAAAAAGAGCGCAGAGCGCAATACTACAGTCCGAAAGGTTTGACACGGCGGAGTTTCAAGTATCGGGGAGTAATGGGAATCAATATACCGTAAACTTTAGAGATGAAGGGCTCTCTTCATACACATGCGGTGTTTTCCAACAATAACATACCTTATGCCCACGCAATTGCTGCTGTGAGCAGCATGCATAACTCACATTACAATTTTGCTTTCCATTACTATACGGTTTCCAATTACCAAAACGCATACGATCCAAAATTTCATCCTATACCGGACAGTCGCTAATGGCACTATTATACTGGGAACAGACAAACACCGACTGTATTACCGCCGGAAAAAAATATAGAGCCCGGAAGACCTAAGGTGCATCGAGATCGAATGACAATGGATTCTGATCCTCAGCAAAGGCACGCCAGATGTAGTCTATTAAAACAACAAGGTCATTATAGGACCAGATGTCCAGGACAATCATCATGGGCGGGACCTTCGAGATCGTGACAAGTGCACTGGAAGATTTTTTTGTATTGTAAATTTGACGGATTCATTTTGATATTATAAATTTGACTGTAGAATTTACATTTTACAAACAGATAGGATTTTTTTTATTGTAAATTTGACGGATTCATTTTGTACACCACATTCATATAATACAATTTTATAATTTTATTCGAATTTTCGTTTATTTATTTAAAAAAAATTTAATAGGACGGGTGCGGGTTCTCAGAACCCGCCCTCTCCTTCATATAGGAGAGGGCGGGTTGGAACACGCCCTCTTCATAATAGAAAGGGCGGGTTCAACCCGCCCTCTCCTATACAGTATAGGGGGCGGGTTCTAGGAACCCGCCCTCTAAACTGGGGAGGGGGTGGGGTCCACAAACCGCCCTATTCTCCTAATTTTAAAAAAACTATCCTAATTTAATAATTTTAAATAAAAAATACTCAATTTAAAAAAAAAAACCCTTTAAAGTTATTACTCCATATGAAATTTTTTTTTGGGGTTGGTAAATTGAGAATTTGAACGGTGGAACATTGGTCCTCGGCGATAACGACCGGTTGGTGAACGACGGGTCACCTGAGGGCCAACAACTGGTAAATACCGGCAACAATGCTCGTTTGAGGGACGATGCCGGTCGCCGGTGATGGCAACCACTTGGTTGTCGAGGTGGCAACCAAAAACGGTCGGTAGAGACGGTAATCTATCAGTTGGAGGTGACAACATTTATCAAAGGCGGCGGATGGAAGTAGGACGGCCAGCTAGCAGAGACAAAAGACAACAGAGGCTGATGGTGGTATTGTTGATTCTATGATGTGTTGATGGTTCTTATATCGTAGAATTTGATATTTCCCAGTAGTATGTGGTGAATTTGAGAGAGAGGCATTTTTTTAAATTTTTGTAGCTCAACTTGAATGATGAATTTTGAAGTTCTAATTCTACCATTGGCCTTATAGATTTTTTATATTCAAATTACTTGTATCTTTAGGAAAAGGAAAAAAAATGTTTCAGAATGAATCTTTAAAGTTATGCTAGTTTTAGGGTTTTCAATTTTTAATCAAGAATTAAATCTGTTTTTGGATGTAAGTATCAAGTCAACATAGATTTGTATGCTGAACAATCATTTTTTTACCCCTATAACTTTTTAAGTTGATAATACTGTTCTGAATAGCAACAGCTCGCATTTATAATGTAACAGTAATTTAAAAGTTCATTGAAACAAACAAATACATGAAATCCAATTCAAGGGTAGGAAAATTTTCTTAAAAACTATCATTTGGACATGCATGCTAATAGTTTGATGGAATAAGAAAAATTATCCAAATAGCATCTATAGACACTTGTTCTTCTCCAAAGTGTGAAATGGACGAAATGTTCATGCTGAAAAAATAAAGTATTTTTTTATTTGCACAAGGACCATGAGCCTTAACACACAAAGCATGATATAGAGCAAATGTTCACACCAAAAATATAAAGTATTTTTTTATTGGCACCGGCCCGCAAGACCTAATCTAAACATACACCACACACAATACATCTGTGCGCACACCACACACGCACCAAGAGGACCCACGAATTCCCGAAATGTTCACACAGGAAAAATAAAGTATTTTTTTATTGGCACTGGCCCAGAAGCCCTAACCTAAACACAAAGTGTGCAGCAGAGGAAATGTTCACACTGAAAAAATAAAGTATTTTTTTATTTGCAGCGGCTTGTAAGCCCTAACCTAAACACACACCACACACGCTACATCTGCACGCACATCACACGCACCAAGGGGACCCATAAATTTGTCCTGAAATGTTCATACTAAAAAAATAAAGTATTTTTTTATCGGCATCGGCCCATAAGCCCTAACCTAAGCACACAAAGTGTGAAACGGAGGAAATGTTCACACCGAAAAGATAAAGTATTATTTTATTGGCACTGGCCAATAAACCCTAAATCTAAAAACATACACCACACTGTACATCCGCACACACAACACACGCACCAAGAGACCCTCAAATTTTCCATGAAAGGGTTATAATTTGTGGCCACACTTCCCGTCTTATTGTTCTTGATTCTCCTCAAGAGGAAAGTGCACATACCAACTGAGCTGGTGCTCATTGGCTGAAAAACTGAAGTATGGATAGATATTAATTGAATGATCTTTTCGCACTTTAATTACTCATATGGTCTATTTTTTAAGCATTGCTTTCTCATTGCCTCCAATCTCTTTATTGCATAATCATGGGGAAGTAAGTGGCCTCATTTACGTGGTGCTTGTGTAAATAAATTAAATGACTTTAATTCCCATATTTTAATGGAATTTTCAAATTTCGTTTTAAATGGTGTAAACTAATTTCTTATTAGGTCGGGAATGAAAATTCCAACCATTCCGTTTCTGAGATCATGTTACCGTGGGGTTTCGATACAAAACTTCAATATCCGAAACTTTGCTCCATTTTGTAATCAAAATTCGGAATTCCAGAAAATAGAAGTTTGGAAGGCTCCAAAACTCGAGAAACCCCCCTTTTTATGAAACTCTAACAATATTAGCAGCTTTAGAAGTTATAACAGTATAAAGGGTAAATTTTACTAAACCCCATCCACCATTTGGAGTTTATGAGATAACTTCATTGAACTTTAAAAGTGCTATATAATTCCACTTAACTACCAATATTGTATGAAATGGTTAGTTTGATTAACTCGTGCAAGTAACAATTGGACTGAATAACCCAAAAATATCTTATGGATAAATTGAATAGACTCAAAATTGACGTAATATGATATTTTTTGACAAAAACACCTTTTATTTTTTTTACGAAAATACTCTTTAATAGGGGTTTATAGCATTTTTAGAGTTCACTGGGGTTATATCAAAAATCTCAAAAGGTAGATGAGGTTTAGTAAAAAATGACCAATTTCGATCTCAAATTTAATAGCCGAGTAACATATTTTAAACCTTGATACTGGATGATAAATAATTGTCCGAGTATTGTTATCGGTTTTTGTGACTTAATGTAAGATTTGATATTGCAAATTTAAGTAAATTATTTATTTAAAATATATAGAGAAAGAATCTACTCCAGATACTCTACTTTAATGAATGCTAAAGACGGTTGTTTTTACTACATCTTTAGAAAAAAGATGTTTAAGTATCGTTGATTATCACATGCTGTATATCAAATTGTGAAGAAAAACTAAATTGAATTACTTAGAAAATTAATCACCAATAATTGCATAATTCTTAACAAAAATATGAACTTCTTGTCTAGAATAAGGAAAGAGGCTAAACAAAAAATTCAATGAATAATTTGGGAAACTGAAAAAACATACGGATTTTTTTATTATGCTTGGAAACAATTTATTACTTTTAATATTTTTAAATGAAAATATAGGAGTATTAGGTCACATACAATGATATCAATATATTTCTATTTTGCTATTGGAATCCATCGAATTACAAAAATCATCTTAACTCAATACAGAATCAAAAATAAAAAAAGAACGAATAAATTAGAAAATATATTTAACAAAAGGTATTTTGGGAGGTTCAAGAAATAGTGTAATATTCTCTTTGTGGTGGAATATTCTCCAAGAAACTCAATTCTGTATTATGCTAATGATAATGATAGCATATATTTTTAAATCTTATCAACTTTTAAAAATGATTTATAGTTTAGTTAAATCTCATAAAAAATAATGTAACCTCTTTCTTTATTCCATAAATCTAGCATGTGTATATGTCCATTTTGCATCCAAAATACGTAAAATTATTCAAAGACTGTAAAGAATAAATAAAATGTATCACCGACTTAGTACTTGTATAACTAAATCCAGAAACCTAGTCACACTACCCGTTTCAAGACCCAATTTTTTTTTCTTTTTTCCGCTTTTCTTTTAATTCGAACACAATTTCTTATAGCTATCATATTTACCCTTGTGCTATAAGATTCTCTAATGTTAGTGGAATTTACAAAATTTCAATCAGTAACTTAACGACCGCGGCAGCTGTCTCTCTTCTTAGTGTAAAACTTCTATAAAGATCTTTTGAATTTTGAAGTCTTTCAGTTGTAGTAAAATGTTTTTCTGATACAAAATATTGTTGATGATATTGGCTGACATGATATATTTATATTATATATTATTATTAATTAAAATTTAACAACCGGCCTATTAGCTCAGTTGGTTAGAGCGTCGTGCTAATAACGCGAAGGTCGCAGGTTCGAGACCTGCATGGGCCATTATTTTTTAATAAAATTTTCTACCTTTTATGCAATTTCTTAAATGCTGCAGTTATACCCTTGGAAATTTTATAAGTCATCAAATCTATCAATCAACTTCTGATGTTTCAGATGCATGTTAATAAATGTCCAATCAGTTTGCAGGTTTTCACATCAATATTCTTTATTTGTTTTTAATGAAAATTCACATCTATATTCTTTTATTGCCTCCCACCATATTTATCCCCTAAATTGTTTTTATCCCCCTCTTAAAACTTTTGATATCTTGCATAATAAATACGTTTATTTTTAACCCCAGTATGTCGGCAAAATCAGCACGTTTGGTAGTCTAATCAACTCTATCTTAGGATGAACAAATAGACTATGAATAAATACGAGGAACAATCTTGTTAATATGAATTTTGTACGAATTTCGTTATGAGCAATAATCTTGCTGATATGAATTTTGTACGGGTTTCTTTAAGGCAATTCGCTTTAGACGCTGGTCTAAATACAAAATAATTTTTTGACAACAAGTTTTATGAGGCCAAGCAGTTTCCAGATCATTGAACATTTGATACATGGTCCAATCACAAACCACCACCATTGTGGTTGTCACCGTCGATGTCTCCTTACAACCACAGGTAGGCATACCATATAATAGATGATTCTCAAACCTATAAAGTTCATATCTAAAAATCGAATATCTAATATAACATTTTGAAAATGTTGAAATCCATATCTCTGCTGTTATAATGAAAACTACAAGGATGTAGCAAAGACCAACAATTGACAGTCTCTTTTTTTGTTATAATAGAATTTAAAATTGATAAAAAAAATTCAATTTTAAGCGTGTGTCGGCGACGGTTCGCTGTTATAATGAAAACTACAAGGATGTAGCCAGACAGTGACGGTTCGCTGTGGGTCATGAGTCGCGATGACGACAGCTACTTGACGATAGCTAGCATAGGGTCGGCGGTCATTGAAGATGAGCGTGTGTCGGCGAATGAAGATGGAGTGCTCATCGTCGACGAACGACGGTGGAACACTGGTCCTCGGCGATAATGACCGGTTGGTGAACGACAGGTCACCTGAGAGCCAACAACCGGTAAACACCGGCAACAATGCTCGTTTGACGGAAGATGCCGGTCGTCGGCGATGGCAACCACTTGGCTGTCGAGGGGGCAACCAAACCGGTCGGCAAAGGCGATAATCTATCAGTTGGAGGCGACAACATTTATCAAAGGCGGCTGGTTGATGTACGACGGCCAGTTGGCAAAGACAAAAGACAACATTGGCCGATGGTGGAATAGTTGATTCGACGTTGATGTGTTGATTGTTATTATATTGCAGAATTTGTGGTTTCCTAGTAGCATGTGGTGAATTTGAGAGAGAGGCAATTTAAAATTTTTTTTATAGTACAACATGAATGATGAATTTTGAAGTTCTAATTCTACCATGGTAGAATGCTAGTTTCCACAAACGCCCTGATTAGATATGTAAACGCATATATTACTTAATATTAAATTAAAAATAGAACAGGATACATCTATTTTTGTTTAGGAAAAAACAAGTATTCCCCGTCTCCATTTCAATTTATATTGTCCTTATAGATTTTTTTTATTCAAATTACTTGTATCTTTAGGAAAAGGGAAAAAATGTTTCAGAATGTATTTTTAAAGTAATGCTGGTTTTAGGGTTTTCAATTTTTAATCAAGAACTAATTCTGTTTTTGGATGTAAGTATCAAGTTAACATAGATTTGTCTGGATGCAGGACAATCGTCTTTTTACCTCTATAATTTTCTTAGTTATGCAATCCAGTTCAGAGTAGCAACGAACTCGCATTTACAATGTAATAGTAATTTAAAAGTTCACTGAAACAAACAAATACATGAAATCCAATTCAAGGGTAAGAAATTTTTCTTAAAAACTATCATTGGGACATGCATGCTAATAGTTTGATGGAAGGAGAAAAATTATCCAAATAGCCTCTGAAGACACTTGTCCTTCTCCACCAAAGTGTGTACTGCGACAAGACGGTCACGAAATAATAACATAGACGATATAGAGAAATAATCAAACCACAGATAAATAAGAAATATGAGTACTAACCAAAAGGCGAAGACGAAACTTTATTAATATCCAAAAGTGGAGGAGTACAAAACCGGTAGACGAATACAAAATCCCTCAAAATCCTAGCTCTCTCAAAATAACAAAAGTGGGTTCTTTCAAATATCACAAAAGCTATCTAAAGACTATCTCATATAGGGTTACAAAATACTATATTATATATAATATTAGAAAAGATAGATTCAAATAACTAATTTCCCAAATAACAAATATCCGGCCTATGACGACGGCAAACGTCTGATGAAGGAAGTGCAGACGTCTGCCCAAGAGTCTTCAAAACAACAGGGCATTTCCATACGTCTGAAGAGGGAGATCAGACGTTTAGTCTTGAGAGTTCAAAAGTATAGAGCGCTCGCAGACGTCTGCCTAAACTATACCGTGTATATAGAGCACTGACAGACGTCTGAAGCTATAGCTCCTGATGTCTGTCCCCTTTCATACAGATAACATCGAATCTCCATCAACTCTAAAATAACGCTGAATATATTAGGAAATCAAATAGGATCGAATGAGAGGCATACATAACAAATCTCCGCCTTATTTCACATTCCCAACAACACTCCTCCACAAAATTAATAGTAGCTCCACCTTCATCACAAAACTCCTAAAGAGCTCAATGAGTGCGACTCACTTCAATTAAGTTCAAGCAATACTCAAGCTTAACAACCGAAGAGATTTCGTCATCATGTCGGCCGGCTTATCCGCTGTGCCAACCTTCTTCACAACTATCTCTTCTCTTTCAACAACTTCCTGAACTAACCAGTACCAAATATCAATGTGCTCCGTCCTATCATGATGCATATGATCTTTTGTCAAATGAATCGCGTTTTGGCTATCACAGTAGACTATTATGGTATCCTTTTGAATATTGTTCTCTCGAATAAAAATTATTATTGGTTAAATATAATAAGGCAGTGTCTCACGTGAAACACACGTGAGTGCCGACGCTAGTCTTTAATATGATTAAATTGTATAGCATCACCTCATGTGAAAGACATGTGAGCGTTGACGTGTAAAGCACGTGAACACTTGATTGAGTCTTAGGACCAGCGCCTCACGTGAAAGGCACGTGAGCGTCGGCGTGCAAAGTACGTGGGTGCTTATTGCAGTAAACATTAAATTCTTTGGCTACGCCCACGTACATAGCATGTGAGCGTCAGCGCTTAAATTAAAGCGGGTATGTTTGGGTGGAATTAAATTTTATATAGAAAATATTTCCATAAATATTTCCTGTTAAACAGATCTGCTGGATAAAAAATCCAATAGTTATTAAAAATCATCAAAAGATAGAATTAAATTTTATATGGGAAAATATTTCCCTAATATTTCTAAATAAGAAAAATATACTTTGTTAAATACAGAACCCTTGGGTAAAAAATCCAATGGTGATTAAAAAATCACCGTTTGAATTAAAACATAGAATTAAATTCTATATGGAAAAATATTTTCCTAATCTTGTTAAAACCAAGAAAATATATTCTGTTAAACAGAAAATCACTGGGTCAAAAATCTAACGGTGGATAAAATTCCCCGAATAATTTTTGAGACCAATTAAATCAATTGGTATCTCTCGATAAGAGATTTTCTCAAACCAATCAATAGTTTGCTTTACCTATGTAAAGGACTCGAGGCTTCAAGAATCATATAGAGAGACCCGCCATAAGTTTTGGCAGCTACAACCGAGAATTCAATTCTCTTGCTGAAAAAGGCCCCTTCTCCTTTTAAAAGCCTAGATAACGAAAAAAACAGAGATAAAAAAATATCTCGTTTGCCTAACATATAAAAATACAAGGGTTTAGCCCTCCAAAAATAACCTAGTTCTTTCTCTGCATCTGAGATCCGCAAGGCAAATTTCCCATAAGTTGAGAATTTAATTCTCATCGGGAAGATTTTGTTCTTCAAACTTAAGATCTAGGGAAGAAACTAGAGATGATAAAAGAAATAAAGAAAGAAGCTGGAAGTTACATTCCAGAAATTTAATTCTTCTGAAAAACTTAGCTCTTACAAAAAATAATAGAACTTAGTTCTCAAAGAAAATCTGATTCCAGATCCACAAAACAATGACTTTGGTGATCTTCAATGGTCAAAACACCATTAATAGAAGTTTAATTTCTTTTCAAAAGATAAACAAAGAGTAAATCTCTAAAGGGCTAAGCGCCTTATGTGAAACACACGTGAACGCTTAAAAACTCAGTATCTTACGTGAAACACATGTGAGCGCCCAAAAACTCAGCGCCTCACGTGAAACCAACGTGTCACGCCCTGCTTCCCGGTATACGGCGAAGGGGACGCGACCGGTCCGCTACGTATTTACTGTGAAGTAAAATACGTTAAGCGTATCTAAGAAATATAAAGATACTCACATGAGACAAGAGATAAAAATAACATCAACTTTATTTATTAACATTCTTTTGTACAATGCATGAAAATGAAATACAATTGAAATAAAAGTGAGGCATAAACAATGGCATAACAGGAATTTAAAGATACAGAATAGAAAATGTACGATGAAACTAGAGCTCTGGTTCTTCCACAAACTGCTCCAAGTCTTCTGCAGATGGTTCGATCTCTGCCGGGTCCAAAACACCTGACGACCTTCAAAGAAAAAAGAAATTGAATGTCGTCAGCGAACAGGTCGCTCGGTAAGTCCCAAAGATAAGAGAGAAATAGAAAAGACAGAATAAGAAGGTATTGTTTACCCCAATCAGAGCAAACCTCTGTTCAAATTCCAAGGCAGGAGACGAAGCAACGCTTCTGTTTCCCCCAATAAGAGCAAGGCTCTGTTCTGAAAATTAAAATGAAAATTAAAAAATTAAAGAAGCAATGCTTCAGCTGACTTGCGCTACGCGCCATGCGGCAGCGCGGTCGCGCTGCGCTCTGCGCTGCGCGCCACGTGTCAGCGCAGTTGCGCTAGCGCGGTCGCTCTGCGCTGCGCGACACATGTCAGCGCAGGTGCGTTTGCGCCAAACAGAATTAAAATTCAGTAAGATCTTTCTGTTCTTGTTAAAACAAGAAGATTGTCTTCTGTAAAACAGAATCCCTTGGATTAAAGATCCAACGGTGGGAAAAATTCCCCAAATAACTCAAAGAATGATCTCTTTAACAAACTTAACAAATCTATGGGCACTATATAAAGACCCCTAGACCCTAATTCAAATCATCATCGACATCAAGAACTTCAGAAAAACAACAAAAAGAGAGAACTCTGAAGAATTCAAAAAAAAAGGTAAAAAAACATTTATAAAAGAGAAAGTTTTATTCTGAATAGATCATTGATCTAAGAACAAGATCAATGATTTTCAATAAAATATAAATAACAGTGTCTTGCACTTTTTTATGATCCACTGGTTCTTTGAAAACAAGAAAAACTTGTTTTCTCTGATCTAAAACTGATCAAAATATAAAACAGTGCCATGCACTTGCAAAATTGGCACTGTTGCGCTCTTAGCTTGGCGCAAGCCACCAGAGAGCACCACGTGTCAGCTCCAGAACAACTTGCGCTATGCGCTTTTAAAATAGAGCATTGCTCTATGAAATTGGTGCAACTCATCAGAGCGTGCCACGTGTCAGCAGCGCAACAGCGCAGCGCAATGACACAGCGTACTGCGCTAACTGCGCTTGCGCTTACCAGAGTATGACACGTGTCACCTCCACAAGCGCTTGCGCTCATTTATTGGCGCAAAGCGCCTGACAGGCCACATGGCCACTGTCAGATAATTGATGCACTGCATCATTAAAAAGAAGGGCTGAGCCCAATTAAAAAGGCCTAACAGGCCTAGTAAATGCTATGCATTATTTTAAAAAAAAGGGGCGAACCCAAATAAAAACAGATGCAATGCATCATTCTTTTTTAAAGGAGCAGAGCCCAAACAAGGGTCTGTCATACCAGAACAGATGTTGTGCATCATTTAAAAGGGGCAGAGCCCAAATAAAGGTCCAACAGAGACCAAGATTAATGCTATGCATTATTAAACATGGGCAAAGCCCTAGCACAGGTCTAATAGGCCAAATATAAGAAATAACGTTGAATATTCTCAACTGGACTTAGCCCAATCATGGCCATAAGTTCTCAAATTAAATTGACTGAGCATAACTGCTCCCTTAAATCAATTTATATCGGTTCAAGGGTACATCTTTGAAATCCTCTGACACCTATCGTTGTAATCCTTCAACGACGTCAGAGAGGTGACGGGTCCCGACGGCCACAAATGCAATGGACCACCACGTCCCTAAACTGGAACATGGACCACCACGTCCCTAAACTGGAACATGGACCACCCTGTCCCTAAACTGGCAATGGACCACTACGTCCTTAAACTGGAACAATAGAGCCCCCAAATGCTCTTTTGTCGAATCTAAACGATCCCGTTTAAGTTGATCTTAGCGTCAAACATGGCTGACGTATCCTTAAACCTTCAAACAGACTTTAGTCCCAAATTGGACTATAGATCCCCCAATCAATTCTTGTTCAAGGATACATCTCCGAACTCCTCTGACACCTGTCGTTGTAATCCTTCAACGTCATCAGAGAGGTGACGGGTCCCGACGGCCATACATGCAACGGACCACTACGTCCCTAAGCTGGAACAATAGAGCCCAAACGCTCTTTTGTCGGATCTAAACGATCCCGTTAAGTTGATCTTAGTCTCAAACTGGATTAACGTATCCTTAACGAACGTTTAAGTTGATCTTAGCCTCAAATACGGCTAACGTATCCTTAAACCAAAACCCCAAACCCAAATCTAAGAAAATACGGATTTGGACTAATCCACGTCCTACGGGCGACGACATAAATTAGTCTCCGTATACAATCCACGGACAATCACAAACAAAACAAACACCCACGACACGAAGTGAAATTCTAGAGAAGGAGAAAGTTGGTACCGCAATGCGGTAGCGTAATTAACTGCAGGGACTTGCGCCTGCAGGGAAGAGCGTCCCCACAATCAAAAACCCCTCAAACGAGGGGGAATCTGACGAAGTCTGCTACATCGGCCGCATCCGTCGAAACCTCCGATACACGGTGCCATAAATCAACTTGGCATCTTCGGAGAGGTGGACGGATAAAACCAAATAGCATCTGCCCCGAATCTCAGGTAAGACGTCTACCGCGTCTCCGCCACGTCATTCGGAGGGGAACAGATTCTGGCACGCCCGGTGGGACCTCTTCCTCTTTCCACTCCACACTTCGTGTGTCGTGTTCGCGAACGAATCGCGGTTTGCTGTGGTTGTCTGTGGATTCAAGGTACTTAGATTTGGTGTCTTGCTCCGTGCACAAAACAGAAGATTAATGGCTTCAAACTGCACTGCCTGCAACTGCAACTCCCGCTCCGTCCCTGTTAGAGGAGTGACTTATAGGACCCGAGCGGCCTCCCTTTTCAAAATACCAGTGGAGCAGGCAACTCAAGCCACCACTGGACTATTCTTCGGGACCATGCTCCCACCGATGAGCTTCAATGCCCCTCTGCCGTTGCAAGAAGCCCCAAAGAAGTCAGTCTTTGGTTGACTTACCACTGTCGCGGTCCCTCTCAACGGGTTGCCCAACTCCACTGCCTCGGTTTTTAACAGGCTAAGTCAGAGCTCCAATGGGCCCATGAAAAAGCCAGCAATACCAGAAGATGTTATCCCGAAGCGGATAGCTATCCCTACTCTAGTTTCAGGCGAGATCACCAAGGTTGCTTCCCTTGCTCGGAAGTCTGCTTTTGACAGGTTGGCCGTCCCCATTCAACGGACGTCGGTCTTTAAAAGGCTGATACCAGCAGATTCTGACCAACACAGGGGGCATGAGGAGGTCACCCATACGGTTAGAACAACTCCATCCGCACGACACGCTCGACGTCGCCACTGGCGCCGAGTAAGGAAGGCTGGGGGCAACTCCCCCTCTGGGATAACTCCGCTAGCTCCAACGGTGGGGATCGATGCTGCTGTTCCAACCGGGAACAGCTTTGAATTGCTGAACAAGGTGCGCAGAAACTCTCCTACTGCGGTGTTGAAACGAACTCCTTCACTTGTGGAGAATGCTCCAGAGAAAAAGCTAGAGCAACCCCCTCAACGATTGTTCTCTAAAATCTACAAGGTATGGCGTCAAGTCCAAGAGTGAGTGATCGATCAAGACTACCTCCACCGACAGAAAAAGATGAAGGTTCAGCAGGAGAAGGGCTACTCTGTCAAGTCGGAAAAAGCAACAGCTGGATGGGTGCCCATTACAACGGCTCCCTCAACGTCAATCACTCAGAAGAAAAGGAGGCCGCAAAAAGCCCCTGTGAATATGGCGAACCGTAAAAGCGCTGAACACAGACGCCCCAAGTCTGGGGGCATGGTAGTGTACACGGTTTATATGGCTTCCGGGAAGGAGGAAAGCCGTGCTTTGACGGGTCACCGACCGCTCACCCGATCCGTGACAAAACCCCAGGAGCAGAAACAGAAGCTTCAGGAAATGATGACTGTGATGGCTGCACTTACCGAACCGAAAGAAAGTTCGGAAGTATCATCAGAGCAGCGTCATGAACAAGAAACTGACGCTGACTATCTACGCAGAGTCCTCGAAAAGGAGGACAAAGAGGCAGCCGAACAAGATGCCAACATAAAGCAAATGGCGCTCCTCTTCCAAGATATAGTAGGGATGATATTACACCCGGACCCTCCAGCCGAAGACCCTCCGATCATTATTGGAGACGACAGAGGGGAGACACCTAATCCTCCTTCGACTCTTTCAGCGGCCAAGGAAGAAACCATTTCCAAGGCCGCACTGGATGACTATATAGCTCAGCAAATACAAGCTCATCAGGCGAGTGAATCGGCTGGGCAAACTGTTAGAACTGGACGACCCTATCCGGGCTGGTATGACCAAATCAGTTACCCGCCGGGATATACGATCCCTAAGTTCCACGTATATAAAGGGACAGGGAATCCACATCAGCACGTCGCTCAATTCAGGGCCTTATGCGGCAACACTGGAGGTGATGACAAACTGTTGCTTCGCCAATTCGTCGGCAGCTTAGCAGAAACAGCCTTTGAATGGTATTCGGAGCTACCTAACGACTCTGTCAAAACATTTGTGGAGATGGAGTTACTGTTTACACAAAGATTCGCGAGTACTAGTGAACGCACCCCGATAACAGCAATGATAAATGCCAGGATAAGGCCCGGCGAAACATGGGTCCAATACGCAACACGATGGCGGAACCTATGGTCAAAATGCGAACAACGCATAGAAGAGGCACCTGCGGTAGGCATGTTCGTGGGCACTCTTGATCCTCAAGCGACCATCTCGCAATTCATGATGTTCTTCAGGCCGACCACCTTCTAGGCATTGATCGACAAATTAGCCCAAATGGACCAGATGGGCCACGGACCGTCTCCTCCAAAACCAGACTCTCGAAATGAGAAAGGAAAAGGGAAAGCGACTGCCGTTGCCAATGCTCAACAACAGCCGAGCAACTCAAAACCGGTCGTTCGCCAAAATAACGCGCATCCACGCCCATCCCTCGAGGAGAGGCTAAGACGTCCTTACTCGTTTCTTCAGAATAAAACGAGAAGACTGTTTGAGCTGGCAGTACGCAACAGACTCATCAATCTGCCGAATCCAAAACGTCCGTTGCAGCCAGGCGATCTCAATAATCCCGATTACTGCCCTTACCACCAAACGGCAAGTCACCCGATCGAGGATTGTTTCGTCTTTAAGGGATGGATCGAGGATCAGTACCTACAAGGCAAGTTTGCGCTGTCTGAAAACTGGAAGGTAAACCCACCACAACCGCACACTCCAAAGAAGACGGACACGATGGGGGCAGCTTGTCCTTTTGTTGAGGACGAAAACGATGGAGAAGACTCATCAGATGAATCCGAAGACTACGTAGCGAGTTGTCATGTGATCTCTCACTCATTGGCGGATGATGAAGAGGCTCCTTGCGCTGAGGAACCGAGGGCGGACCCTGAACCAGAAATTCCACGGCCGTCAGATGAGTTGATCGATGCCTTCCTGAATGAGATTCGTTTGAAAGTTAAAGCCAATCAAGAGCGTGAGATGGCCATACTGGAAGGAGCCAAACACCGACGACTGGACCAAAGAGTCGAGGCACTCCCGTCAAATCAAAAGTCATCCGCTGCGGATAAAAACAAATTCAAAATGAGGAAAAGGTTCGCCAAAGCCCTATCAGTGGGAATGAAGCTACCACCCTCTGAAGAAAATACTTTCGGTGGAGTAGAGATGCATCCTAACTTCTGCTTATATCATCAGAAGATCATACATCCTACCGAAGACTGTGACTCCTTTAAGTGTTGGTGGCAGGGATATGTCGCTCAAAAGCAACACTTCAACAGGACAAAGTGTGAAGCTCGTAGACATCGGAAAAATGCGATAGATGAGCGCAAAAGAGCCGCCGATGACTATCATATAGCCGACTCCAAAGGATCACAAATTATCACCTTTGGGAGCGACTCTGACGAAGGAGTTGCCCTCAACCGTCTTCTCAAGGAATCCATTTCAAAGATGAAAGAATTGAGGAGTTGCGAGAACATTCAGCCGTGCAATCGCCCGCTACTCGAAAAAAATCTCGGCCTCGCAAACAAAGGATCGAGCAAGAAGGATAAAGGAAAGGGGAAAATGACCTTCATCGCCAACACTCAACAACAGTCGAGTGGCCCTAGACCGGACGTTCGTCAAAACAATATGAGTCCACGCATATCCCTCGAGGAGAGGCTAAGACGTCCTTACTCATTTCCCCAGGGTGAAACAAGGAGGCTGTTCGAAGTGGCAGTGCATAACAGGCTTATCACTCAACCGGAACCGAAACACCAACTACAACTGGATGATGTTAACAGTTCTAATTATTGCCCTTATCACCAAGTATTGGGCCATCCGATCGAAAACTGTTACGTCTTCAAAAACTGGGTCGAAGACCAATACCAACAGGGCAAGTTCGTCATCTCCGAGAACTGGAAGGTGAGCCCGCCACAACCGCACGCTCTGAGAAAGATGGATACGCCGGGGGCATCATGCTCAGTCATAGAGAAAGCCCCATAGACCGAAAATTTAGTAAACTAGAGATTCGCCTCAAATACGGGGACGGTGGACCGAAATGTCCTTAAACTAATGATGGACCGCAATGTCCTAAAACTTGCAAACGACCGAAACGTCTTTAAACTACTACCGCAGCATCCTCAGGCTGACGAGAATAAAAAAAAAGAAAATAAAAATAAACAGTATGTCCATAAGCAAAATGGGCACCGATGAAAATCCGAAAGGGCTCCGTGAGTAAAAACAGCAGGGCTACCGGCGAGTCTTGTGAAAACCCGAAAAGGCGCAAGCTCGTTAGAAAAAAGAATGATAAAAAAAACACTTGCAGGGTCCTCTCGACCGTGTAAGGAGAAATCACCCACGTGAGATCCTTACGATTCACAAGGGAGCAACACACTTAGGGGTACTCACGATTCCTAAGGAGAAAATACACTTGCGAGATCCTCACGACTCGTAAGGAGAACTCTCTTATGGGACCCTCACGGCTCATAAGATTTGAAAGTCTTAAGTTACAGAGACCTGAACCTGTTCTTAAGCAACTCCCACAACCTTCGATATTGCCTTACAAGTGGTTCAATACTGACCCTTGTATACAATCCACGGGCGCGAATAAACGTTTCCCTAGCAAAGTCCCACCCGTGACTAGGGATATGCTCGCACGGTGAGCAACCCCTGTAAGTCCTCTCGACTTATAAGGAGAAAGCACTCTTGTAGGATCCTTACGACTCCGATGTCTGTTCCCTTTCTTACAGATAACTTTGAATCTCCATCAACTCTGAGATAACACCGAATATATTAGGAAATCAAACATGGATCGAATAAAAGGCATACACAACAGTGTGAAAATGGAGGAAATGTTAACACCGGAAAAATAAAGTATTTTTTTATTAGCGCTGGCCCGGAAGCCCTAACCTAAACACCTAGTGTGAAATGGAGGAAATGTTCACACTGAAAAAATGAAGTATTTTTTATCGGTGCGGCCCGTAAGCTTTAACCTAAACACACACCACACCCAATACACCCACGCACACCACACACGCATCCAGAGGAGCCACAAATTTGCAGCGAAAGAGTTAATTTGTGGCCTCACACGCACCCAGAGGACCCATGAATAAAGTATTTTTTATTGGCACTGGCCCGTAAGTCCTAACCTAAACACACAAAGTGTGAAACGGAGGAAATGTCCGCACTGAAAAAATGAAGTATTTTTTTAATTGACACTTGCCCGTATATCCTAATCTAAGCACATCACACACAATACATCCACGCACACCACATACGTACCTAGAAGACCCACGAATTTTTCCCGAAAACGTTAATTTGTAGTGTTTCTGGGATTCGAATCCCGCACTCTTCTCAAGAGAGGAAGTGCCGTATTGGTTGAAAAAATGAAGTATGGACGGTAATAATTGAATGATCTTTACACACTTTAATTACTCATATAGTCTATATTTTAAGCTGCTTTCTCATTGCCTCCAATCTCTTTATTTCATAACCATGGGGATGTTGGTGGCCTCGTTTATACGGTGCTTGTGGAAATAAATTAAATGACTTTAGTTTCATATTTTAATGGAATCTAATCTAGATACTCTACTTTAATGAATGCTAAAGGTGTTGTTTTTACTGCATCTTTAGCGAAAAGAAGTTTAAGTATCGGTGATTATAACATGTTATATATCAATTTGTGAAGAAAAACTAAACTGGATTTGCTTATAAAATTAATCACCAATAATTTCATAATTTTTATCAAAAATATGAACTTCTTGTCTAGAATATGGAAAGGGGCCAAACAAAAAATTCTTTGAAAAATTTTGGAAACTGAAAAAGCATTCGGATTTTTTATTGTGCTCGGAGGCAATTTATTAGCTTTAAGGTTTTAAATGAAAATATAGAAGTATCAGGTC
Source organism: Agapanthus africanus (assembly GCA_030015575.1). NCBI lineage: Eukaryota > Viridiplantae > Streptophyta > Magnoliopsida > Asparagales > Amaryllidaceae > Agapanthus > Agapanthus africanus. Next base: position 175,333,562 of record CM057339.1, on the reverse strand, counting down.
ACATACAATGATATTAATATATTTCTATTTTGCTATTGGAATCCTTAGAATTACAAAAATCATCTTCACTTAATACAAAATCAAAAATCAAAATGTACGATTAAATTGTAAATTATATTAAACAGAAAGTTCAAAAAATAGTGTTTTGAGATAATATTCTTGTGGTGGAATATTCTCAAAAAAAAACTCAATTTTGTATTATGTTAATGATAATGATAGCACGTATTTTTAAATCTTATCGACTTTTAAAAAAGATTTATAGTTTAATTATAATTAAATCTCATAAAAAATAATGTAACTTCTTTCAGTATTCCATAAATCTAACATGTGTATATGTCCATTCCGTATTCAAAATACGTAAAATTATTCAAAGATTGCAAAGAATAAATAAAATGTATCACCGACTTAGTACTTGTATAACTAAATCCACAGACCTAGTCACACTAACCGTTTCAAGACCTAAATACATCTTTCCTTTTTCCGCTTTTCTTTTAATTCGAACACTATTTCTTATAGCTATCATATTTACCCTTGTGCTATAAGATTCTCTAATGTTAGTGGAATTTACAAAATTTCAATCAGTAACTTAAAGACTATGGCAGCTGTCTCTCTTCTTAGTGTAAAACTACTATCAAGATCTTTTGAATTTTGAAGTCTTTCACTCATAGAAAAATATATTTTTGAAACAAAATATTGTTGATAGTTGTTGACATGGTATATTTTAATTATATATATTTATAAATTAAAAATTAACAACAGGCCTATTAGCTCAGTTGGTTAGAGCGTCGTGCTAATAACGCGAAGGTCGCAGGTTCGAGACCTGCATGGGCCATATTTTTTATAAAAAAAAATCTCCCTTGATTTCACACGAAATCACGAATTATGCAATTTCTTAAATGCTGCAGTTATACCCATAGAAATTTTATAAATTATCAAATCTATCAATCAACTTCTGATGTTTCAGATGCATTTATAAAGGTCCAATCAGTTTGCAGGTTTTCACATCTATATTCTTTTATTGCCTCTCACCATATTAATTATTTATCCCCTAAATTATTTCTATCCCCCTCTTAAAACTTTTGATATCTTGCATAATAAATACGTTTATTTTTAACGCCAGTATTTCGGCAAAATCAGCACGTTTGGTAATCTAATCGACTCTATCTTAGGATGAATAAGTAGATGAACAAGTAGACGATAAATAAATACGAGTAATAATCTTGTTAATATGAATTTTGTACGAATTTCGATAAGAGTAATAATCTTGTTGATATGAATTGTGTACGGGTTTCTTCAAGGCAATTTGCTTTTGATACTAGCCTAAATGCAGAATAATTTTTTGACAAGTTTTATGAGGCCGTGTAGTTTCAAGATCAATGAACATTTGATACATGGTCCAATCACAAACCACCAGCATTGTGGTTGTCACCGTCGATATCTCCTTACAGCCACAAGTAGGCATACCACCGTCGATATCTCCTTACATATGATTCTCAAACCTATAAAGTTCATATCTAAAAATCGAATGTCTAATATAACATTTCTAAAAATGTTGAAATCCATATCTCTGCTATTATAATGCAAATTCTAAAGACATAGCTAAGACTGTCAATTGATAGTCTCTCTTTTTTTATAATAGAATTTAAAAATTGATAAAATTCTTTCAAACCAGTTCTTGTATGAAGTCATCCACATTATTAACGTATTAAATATTGTTAAGATATATAAATTAAAATAGTCGCACATCAAAAAAACTATAAGAGGTACATTGGAGTAAAATATAAAATGGGTCAAACTTCAATATGATTTGAGTCTTATTGTTGGAAGACACTTTATATATAAATTAATATAGTCGCACATCAGAAACCCACCGTTGCCGGTCCCAAGTCCGGATGAGAAAGGGTGAGGGTTGTGGTAGGCTTGTGACAGCCAACGGAAAACTTTGTCACATTCTATGACATGAACCATTACAAGAATATCGTTGGGGCGTCCCCTACTCAGCGACGCGCTACATCGGATCCCGGGTGTAGTGTTAAATATGCAAGGGCTTGGTCGTCGTCCAGATGCGGCGCGCTACATCGGACCCCGGGTGTAGTGACAAATAAGCAAGGGTCGTCGTCCAGAGACGGCGTGCTACATCGGACCCCGGGTGTAGTGACAAATAAGCAAGGGTCGTCGTCCAGAGACGGCGCGCTACATCGGACCACGGGTGTAGTGACAAATAAGCAAGGGTCGTCGTCCAGTGTAGTGACAAATAAGCAAGGGTTTCATATGATCCGTCTAGCTTCCTGGAACATAGGTTCCCTTACGGGTAGACTAATAGAATTAGTGGAGGTGATGATTAGGAGGAGAATTGGTATTATGTGTTTGCAAGAAACTAAGTGGATAGGTGAAAAGAGTAGAGTCATAGAGCCTTGGGGTTATAAGCTTTGGTATACGGGTAGAGATAAAAATCGTAATGGGGTAGGTATAATCATAGATAGACGGTTGCTTGAGGATGTAGTTGAGATTAGGAGAAAAGGTGATAGAATTTTACTGCTTAAGCTTATTCTAGGTGGAGAGATCTTTAATGTTATTAGTGCTTATGCACCACAGATAGGTCTTGATGACGCTAGTAAGCGTCTATTCTGGGAGGATTTAGATGAGGTGGTGCAAAGTATACCTAGTGGAGAGAAGTTATTTATTGGTGGTGATCTTAATGGACATGTAGGTACTAGTCGTAGTGGGTTTGATACTATCCATGGAGGTTTTGGTTTCGGACAAAGGAATGAAGTAGGTGACTCGATTCTAGATTTCGCTTTATCTTATGACTTGATCTTAGCAAACACCTGGTTTAGGAAAAGAGAGTCCCACCTTATCACTTTTAGGAGCGGATCAAATGCTAGTCAAATAGACTTTTTTCTGACGAGAAGAATAGATAGAGGTTGTTGTATCGACTGTAAGGTAGTGCCAGGTGAGAGTGTAACTACTCAACATAGACTTTTAGTTCTAGATTTTCGATTTAGAAGAGAACCTAGGAAGATTAGACGTAAGGTAGAGCCTAAAATTAAATGGTGGCGATTGAAAGAAGGTAATCAAAAGGCTTTTATAGATCGTGTAGTACAAGAAGCGGATTGGCAGTCGGAAAATGATCCAGACAAAACATGGAACAAAATGGCCAGTTGTATCAAGAAAGTAGCTAGAGATCTACTTGGTGAGTCGAGAGGTGGTGCTCCACCATCTAAGGACATATCATGGTGGAATGAAGATGTAAAGGCTGCTATTAAAATTAAAAGGGATTCTTATAAAGATTTGAAGAAAAGTAGAGATGTGGAGAGATTTGAGAAGTACAAAATGGCTAAAAAGGAAGTTAAGAAAGCTGTTCGGGAAGCTAAATCTAAGATCTACAAGGAGGTGTACGAGAAATTAGACACTAAAGAGGCTGCAAATGATATATACCGGATTGCTCGAATGCGGGAAAGGAAGACTAGAGACTTATGTGCGGTGAAGTGTGTCAAAAATGAAAATCAGAAGGTTTTAGTTCGAGACGAGAATATCAAGGAAAGATGGAGAGATTATTTTGACAAATTGTTCAATGAGAGCTTTACTAAGAATTTGGATGGACTTGTCATTCAATCTCAAGATATAAATCGTGATTTCATGCGGAAAATAAGACTTACTGAGGTTAAAGAAGCTTTGAACAGAATGAGTTTAAGAAAAGCGGTTGGTCCTGACGGGATTCCTATCGAGATTTGGAGATGCTTAGGCGAAATAGGCGTTAAATGGCTGACAGATCTGTTTAATAAGATTTGGCAGACAAAAAAGATGCCAAATGAATGGAGGAAAAGTATCCTTGTACCTATCTACAAGAATAAGGGTGACATTCAAAGTTGCTCAAACTACCGTGGAATAAAACTAATGTGTCACACCATGAAACTTTGGGAGAGGGTGATTGAACACAGGCTAAGGAAGGATATTAAGATAACAGAGAACCAATTTGGGTTCATGCCTGGACGATCGACGACAGAGGCGATTCATTTGCTTCGTCAACTTGTCGAGCGCTTTCGAGAGAGGAGAAGAGATTTGCATATGATATTTATTGATTTAGAAAAAGCGTACGACAAGGTACCTAGAGAGGTATTATGGGGGACAATGATGAAAAAGGGGGTCCCCGTCAAGTATATTGACATAATTAAGGATATGTACGACGGAGTAGTGGCGAATGTCAGAACTTGCGGTGGCTTAACAAGTGATTTTCCGATTACTATTGGTTTACATCAAGGATCTGCATTAAGTCCTTTCCTGTTTACCATCGTGATGGATGAGCTTACTAGAACTATCCAAGATGAAGTCCCTTGGTGTATGCTATTCGCTGATGATATTGTTCTAGTAAATGAGACGAAAGCAGGGGTTAATGCCAAATTGGAATTATGGAGACAAACATTGGAATCTCGGGGTTTCAGATTGAGCAGGTTCAAGACAGCATATATGCACTGCAAATTTAGTAGCCAGAGAAATCAAAACCATATTGGTATAACATTGGAAGGGCAAGAGATATCACCGAGCGACCAGTTTAGATATCTAGGTTCCATCATCCAAAGGAATGGGGAGATCGATAGTGATGTTAATCAAAGGATCCAAGCTGGTTGGTTGAAATGGAGGAGTGCAACAGGGATTTTGTGTGATCGTAACTTTCCGTTAAAATTGAAAGGGAAGTTTTATCGGAGCGCTATTCGGCCTGCCTTATTATATGGTACAGAATGCTGGGCTCCTAAGAAGCATCACACACAGAAGATGCACGTAGCGGAGATGCGCATGCTTCGTTGGATGTGCGGTAACACTAGAAAAGACAAGGTGCGAAATGAGGATATTCGTGCAAAAGTTGGTGTAGCACCCGTGGAGGAGAAGATGCGGGAAAACCGGCTTAGATGGTTTGGTCATGTGCGACGCAGACCTATCGAAGCACCGGTTCGGCGAATAGATACTCTCGATATGGGTAATGGCAAAAGGGCAAAAGGGAGACCGAAGAAAACATGGATGGAGGTGATACGAAACGATATGGTTGCCAAAGGACTCAATGAAAGTATATTGTTCGATAGAAGTGAGTGGAGACAGAGGATTCATGTGTTGGACCCGGCGTGATTCTCATGTTGGTTCATGTAGCCTACCCCTTATGCTTGGGATAAAAGGCTCAGTTGTTGTTGTTGTATAGTCGCACATCAGAAAAACTATAAGAGATACATTGGTATAAAATATAAAATGGGTCAAACCTCAATAAGATTTGGGTCTTATTGTTGGAAGCCACTTATATTAAAGCCCGTGTATCTTATAAAATATAAAATGAGTCAAACATCATCAAGACTTGAGTCTTATTGTTTGAACCCACCAATTTCAAAGTCCATGTACATTTACAGATGAAATATATAGTCGCCCTCTCGAAATTTAACAAATATCTTAGCATTAAATTTAAATTTCAAAACCCCCCTCCTCCTTCCTTCCTATCTAAGCACCAATATTCATGCAATCATTTTCACTTGCTAGAAATATCTTTAGCTCTTTTGTTATCGACTTAAATATTAAATGACAAATTTGTATTTAGATAGTACAATACCAATAGGTCCAATACCAATTATGTCGACGAGCATAGCAAGTGTAAACTACTAGTATTTATTTACCGAGATGATTTAGATTCATGTCGCCAACAAATAAATTTTATTTACCGCGATGATTAAGATTCATGCCGCCAACAAATAAATTTTCGTTTTTAACACCAGAGCTACTCCCTTGGTTTCAGAATGTTAGTTTTTTCCCCTTCTTTCACTTCTATTAAGAAGATTTTAATTATTCTAAAGTCTTAAAAAATATGTGTGTAAATTCCCTAATTTAACCCTTCCTAAATTCTCTTGAAAGTTGAATAAGTCAAAAGAAATTAAATTAATAACTGCATTAACTTGTAAGAATAGATTTAATATTTCATATTTAATGTGCATTGATTTTATTAGCGTGGAGTAAATATGTTGTTTCTTGATATCCTAAAATGTCTGGTAATTTGGAGAGGTAAAGAATTGGTAAAAAAGAAGAAGAAGAAGAAGACCGATATTGTTATGAAACCGCATATTGCATACATGCAGAACACGGTTTTGTTTTAAGTCAAATGAAGCCGAGGTTTAGAGCATCTTGTGGTAACATGAATAGGCAGGACGCTCTCTCCACTTGCCCGAACAAATTTACAGGGAGAAACTAATGTGGGTTGCACTTCTCAAAGGCCAAGCCTTCTCCTAAGTTTTGTATATAAATACCACAAACATTTAAATTTTCAAACTCAATATTATTTGAGAATAATGGAGAAAAGATGCCATAGGAGGGAATTCCCTCCTATGGCGTCGAAAAAATACCCCCTCCACCAATTTTTCCGACGATCGGCCCCCATCATCTTCATCGTCATCATTTAAGATGTGGGTACACCAAATTTCATGTGATTCTACAACTTTTTCACCGTTGATTTAGCAATGTAAAAAGTTCTATTGTCGGTAAACCGTTAATTTTGAACCCACTAAATCAACGGTGAAAAAGTTGTAGAATCACATGAAATTTGGTGTACCCACATCTTAAATGATGACGATGAAGATGATGGGGGCCGATCGTCGGAAAAATTGGTGGAGGGAGTATTTTTTCGACGCCATAGGAGGGAATTCCCTCCTATGGCCTCTTTCCTCCATTAATCTCATATTATTTATTGATTTTTATAGTGGTTACTTTATGGTGTACTAATTTGCAATTATGGTTTTGCTTCCAACTGTATTTTCTAATTTTTATGATTATTGTTTGAAAAATACTCCTTTTTTTGCAATGGCTCTTAAGGGCTAACCTATGCATGCAACACACATGCATACAACACAAGCGCACCCCGAACACGTTAAGTTGTGGCCGCTTCCCCTCTTGGGGTTCCTGAGGTTCGAACCTCGTACTTGCACTCGGTGCCTATATCGACTGAGCTATTGCTCATATTAATTAGAGAAATCTAACCTTATGGTTCATATTATTTTTTGGGAGCATTTAGCATCAGTTCGTTGTTATTTATACAGCTTGTTAAAAAATAATTAATAAATACCACTCCTAGTTATCGTGGACCCTAGCAAATTTCAGCAAAATATAAAATCAATAATAATAATTAATATTACTCTTCGTCGGACGTTCCACCCTTGGATCCACCGCCGACAAAAACCAAGTCAAGCAAACTCCTCCCCCATCTACTAATTGCCAAAACACCCTAACAAGTAACGACAACCCACGGCCTCTTTCAGCCCGTAATTTCCTTCATTATGGAGCCTACTTATCTCCCCCCCCCCACCCCCCCACCCCCACACACAATTTAAAATGGCGATCTCAAGAATCCTCTACCTAATCTCTCCCTGCCCTCATCGAATACGGATACGCCGAGGTCCGCATCATGTACATCTCAGTCCACGTCAGGGACATCCGATCCGACGAACAATCCATCATCCCCTTCAACAAGTTCTGTTTCACTCGCACCGGAACCCTGGAGCTCAACGTGTCCTCCATCTCAATCATGGCCTCAAACCCTGATCTCGATCTCTCAATGCCAGGGTTTTTCCTAGCAACACGTGTCGCTTGGATCCATGTCCTCAAACAACTTCAGCAGCTTGACATCATGTGTGCTCTCCAGTCAGATATCGTCAAGCTTATCTTCACCGTCAATTGTCTCTCAATCGTCGCCGAATAATACGGCTCCTTTGGTTCGAGGCAATAACTTTGGATCTGTTCATCATGTTCCATATCCTCAGCAATACATGCTTCTCTTTGCGAAATTGCTTGCCTTGCTTTGGATCTGTTCATCATGTTCCGTATCCTGGGCAATACATGCTTCTCTTTGCGAAATTGCTTGCCAAAGCTCAATGTTTCAATGTCAGTTCGATCTGCGATGCACAATCTCAAGCATGCTGAAGCTGCCATTTCGCCTACTGTGAACCTCTCGTAACAAATGATAATAGAGATGAAATTTTATGTGCAGTTCCACATATTGAAATGTATTTTGATTGGATTAATGGAAATGCTTCACACGCAAATAAGCCCTCGACGCCAATAATTGAAGAACTTGATGGTAATGATGGAAATGCGACTACACATGCAGCCCTAGTTAGTTTAAACCAAAGCCACCTCTGTTTAGATACCGAAAACAAATTGATGGGTGCAACAAAGAAATATAAAGTTGGAGGGAAATATAAAAATAGATGAGTTTTGGGTGTGGAATATGGAGGGGATTTTTTTAAAGCATATTTAACGTGCTTACAAAGTTTACAAATTCGACTTTTCTCTCAGCACAAAGAACTTGAATTCTAAATCTTCTTCAATGCGATCTTTTGCTCGCCTCCAATATATGTAGCAATAGTAGGCGTGTCTTGCTAAATCATTTATCAAGATCACGGAAACAAACTGTAAACTAGAGCTTCAAAGAGGTTGATACCTTGTGAAGACCGGAGATTTGACGAGTATTCTAAACACCTCAGTTCACAACCCAATAAACACCAACTTCTATGGCCTCCAGCTACATTACATATCGCTCATGGATTTCGATTAAGATGTTTATGCACAAGTGGACCTGAAGTAGTAGAAAAAAATGGAGTGAACCATCACCAAAAGAAATTCTTACAGTTTAGAAAAAGCAGGACAAAGGAACTTAAATTGATTGATAGTAGCCTGATGCAGACACATAAAAGCAAGATAAATGTTCTATTTACAAAAGATTTATTGCACTATCTTGATATATTGACTAGTGAAATATTTTATATCAAGAAATTAATTTCCTTGGGTATATTGGATCATATAGATATCAGCTAGCCAACTGACTCTGACAAGTAATCAAGGCATGGTTTATAAACAATTCTGTCCAATTCCCAAGGATGAAGAACAAGATCTATTCTAACCTTTCACAAGTAAACTAGACATGGTGTAAAAACAAGGAAACGGATAAGTTTTACTTGCAGAAATTAGCTGTGACTGAATCCTCGCATGATTTTGAGATGTGCCTCATCAATAATCCATGGGAAGTTTCCAGTCATCGTCGTCTCCTCTCATTCTCTGGGGGAACTTGCGGCCCCTAGAATTCCGGCTTCTATGACTCCGAACTGGCCGTTGCCTTCGAAAATCATAATATTCGTCGACATCATTGCCAGATTTATCTACATTCTGACTATCCCAAATACCCTGAAACAATTAAAGCATCCTTACGAAACTTTGTATAAAAAATGAAGATAAGGAATGTTGATTGCCGAGCAGCCCATATCGAGAACCTCAGCAAGTATTTGGGCTAGAATGCAATTCAGAAAATTTTAGAACATGGAGAACCTCCACCCTACACTATTATGCAGAGATGAACTGGTATGGAAACCGAATATGGAAAGCTTGTACCAGTAGCTCTCTAAAATCAGAAAGAGATGTTCAGAGTAAGAAGCATACCTAGAAAGTGATGCACTCTTGCCTGTTTACCTATCCCCTGGCATATTTCTACATTCTCTTAAATCTATTATAAAACTGAGAGATTGATGCACACTTAAGACCCACAGCCCACAGGCCAATAATAACATACAAGATAAACATGCTATAGGACGACTTCTAGACTAGGAACGGTGCTTGCTTTCCCTGGGACATATTTTGATGATGATGATGATGATGGAAGCAAGGAAATTGTATTATCAAAAGATGCCTAAGATTGGAGCAGACTTTATGTAAAATAATGAAGGACATTAGGCAGCAAAATTCTCTCAACAGTACAAGAATATCAATATAAAGTGAAAGGGCTGTGACTTCATTGATTACAGACCATAACATGAACATCAAACCACTTAAGGAAGATTTCTCAATCCAAACCACTTCCAACCCAAACATTGCTGTGTCAAGAGCAGGTTCATATGTCAATGGCTGAAAAGAGTACCAAGTTCCTAATAACTTTTATTAAACTACTTGAGGCAAATAAAAGTATAACATCATCTTGTCCAAGAAATGAATACTTGTGTGCAGCCTTGTCCTTCTAGGTATAAGAGATCAAATTTCAAAGCTTTTGTGGTCATTTGTACTGGGTATATGTGACAACATACTGAATTCAATGGTTTGAACAGAGTTTGCGCTGTTATAACATGGATATTATTTGTTAGCCTTCCATGTGACAGTGCTTCTATAAAACCTAACTTTGCATGAGAAAGCATTGGAAAGGTAGTAGTGGTACTACGTGAACATTGTTAAGCTCTTGTAATAATGTTGAATTAGGTTGTATAGGAGTACTGAATGCTTGAATCAAAAATGGTTCTGATTCTGCATGGACACATCTGTATCAACGCCACAAGGATGCTCAGTTGTTGTGCAATGAAATTAGGTGATAGAGCAAAAGGGACATTCTCAAAATATCAATGATGCATTTAATTCTCAGCTGCTAAGCTATCAAAACATATTTGGCAGCAATAAGCAAAACATATACCTTAGTTAATCTTTGTACTCGAGAACCAGCACCTTCCTCGACTGTTACAGTGTCAGATGTTACTTCCAGCACATCTTCAACAAACAAACAATAAGTACTTACCTGCAAAAAAGATAATTCGAAAATAAAATTAGTACAATAACAATAACAATATTACAATAATAATCCGCAGTAGATCAATTCACCAGACTAGTAGGGATGATTGAAACGCCAAAAGAATCAAGTTCAAGTGATTCCACCGCTCCTGAATTTATATTAAAAGTGAATCCACGTACCTAAGGATTGGCAGTAGTACAGTAAACTAGCTATGATCAGCATAATTTTCCAGCTAATTAGAAATAAGATTACTGATTATCAATTTTAGCACCCACCTTGCCAATATTGCGCCGGCCTGATGTTACAACATTGTATCCTACCTAACAAATAATGCATGTTAAGCAGTCCCCAAGGTAGTTATTAACACAGTACCCAAAAGCAAATTTCAAGACAACTTAAGAATTGTACAATTGCTGTTGTAGAATTGCCTCAAGCACCAAACTTCTAAATCATATAGGTAGTTGAATGTAAGGATTAAAAAGTCATACCAAAGTATCTAAGCCGGTCATTTTGAGCTCATTTTCCATCACGCTCTCATCCTCGACAAGAACAACATCCCCAACCTATATATAAGGAATAGTAAGGTAGAGCAGGTAGAAGATATTAGAGAGCATATGATTTAATCACAAGTGATTATGTTTACATGCATCTTAAATTACAGTGGTGAATGAAAGGGTTTCTGATCATCAAGCACTGTAGTGTAGCATAACTATTATATAAGTGGAGATGCTTTAATCACTGCTTTCGTGAAGAGGGGAAATAACAATGAAATTGGGGCATTGAACAATCATTTGCATAATTGCATTACAACTTATGATGAAAGCATTTAGGGTAGGATTTTTAAAAAATCTGAAGGGATTAGATTGAAAGTGAATGGATATTGACAATGTAGTTGTCGATACTTAAAGAGTAGGATTGTTTTCATTCCCATTTATGTTTTGATTATTGCGAAACTATCATTCCATATTTATGCTAACCATTTTTGTAGGCTATATATCATGGATCATTTGACGGAGGTCGAGAATAAAGAGCTTCAATTATATATCTTTAAGAGGACTGAGGAACAAATTGAGACCTCTTCAAACTCAAGTTAAAAATCAATTATGAAGTCCACAAGACAAGGCCATTGGGTTTATAGGTTATTTCTTTTTATCTTCTATTTTATTTTATTTTCTCTAGAAAATAATTATAAATGGACTAGCATGATAGAGAGCGTGATCAACACACACCTACACGCCCGTTAAAATTTTCTAAGTGAGAAAAATATTTTTCCAATATTTTTAGAGCTTAAATTCAATTTCTAATATTTTTCAAACTCAAAAATATTTTTCGAGTTTAAAATTTATTATTTTATTTTATGATAAAACTGGTGTTCATAAACTCATGGTATCATTTCAACACTAAATAATATTTTTCATGATTTACGGAAATTATTTATTAGCTAGTTTATAATTTCTATTGTTTCTTTTCGGTATAACTGTTGTGTTTACATTTCTATCTGATTCTTTTGGATCTACAATTTAAAGCCTTGCTAACTTATAACCCACGTGAGAAGCCATTTGTTACCTTTACATATGGGACCTACAGGAATTCATGGTTGGCTTTTAATGGGTTTAGTTTAGCTGTTAAGTTTTTATCATAATATAGCACTTACTCTTCCTTATTAATCATTATCCAAATTGTGCACCCATGTATTCATAAGAAATGGTGATGTACTTTTGGCTGAAATCAACGGAGTTTTGGAAATATAGCCGTTGGGTTAAAGTTGCTCTCGGGTTAGAGAAAATTTGGGCAGATTTTCTAATGTTTTTAATTAATTCCTTGCCCAGATTAATTTGGAATTATTCTCTCTTATTTTCCATCCATAATAAAGCTGTTATATGGGCAAATTTGGTCATTTTTCACCCACAAGTATTTTCTTAAAATCCATATATATATAACACCATTCATTCCAATGGAAAGAGTATAGCTTACATTGTCAAATACTCCAAGATTAAATTTCTAACATTTTGAGTAATTCCTTAAGAGCTTTAAGCTAACTTGTATTTGTATTTACTCTTCATATCATTCTCTCCATCAAGCTTTTAGTCCCGCTTAGAGTGAGAAATTTGTGAGTGAAATTGCCCATCATCTATTAGAGAGAATTTATGTGGGTTTAAGTGTATCCTCTTGAGAAGAGGCAAATTGTAAGTTGTAAGAGGCGGATTGTAAGTTGTAAAGGGTTTGCTTCTAACCGGTTGAAGAAGCAAGGATGATTTTTATTAAACCCTATTCATCCCCTTCTAATTTTGTAACTTGGTATTTTAGGAAGCAATGTTGCAGACTGCATTTACACAGTGTTTTTGCAGTTATGAGAGGGTTACTTGTTAGTGTCGGTTATCGTTGTTTCTCAAACTTATCATGCCTTTCTAATCTTGACAATCTGTTCCTGCTCTCAAAATCTTAGGGTTCATGTCAATGCCACTCTCTCTATTGAAAGTAAAAAATTCTAATCGCTTTAATAACTTGCATTATAATAGTAGAGATATCCATAATAGAGATATGCATACCTGACACACATCCTCAAGAAAAATCTTATCGATTTCACCAGACAGCAAATTTGGTCTCACTTCAACCAAAACCACCATCCACTGAAACAAAAATCATCAAAATCACAACTTTGCACCAAAAAACAAAAACAATATCAAAACCCTAATCAAATAAATCTTTATACCGATCTGGTATCAACCCAGAGCTGAGAAACAAACCCTAAACTCCTCGCAGTTCTCACACTGATCACTTGCTTTGCCAGCAAGCTCAATCTCCTCATCAGCTGCCTCTTCCCGCCTCTTCTCACTCTCAACCCCCCATCATCGCCATTCCCCAAGCCCTCGACTTGAATCAAGTCGTCGTCTTTCTCAATCTCCCGCTTCAGCTCGAGGATGTCGAAGCTATTGGATCGCTGCTGCTCGTTATCCTCGCTGGGAGGATTGTTGGTCGTTTGCGTGGAATTCGATCTAGGGTTTTGATGGGAGGTTTTGGGGAATTGGACATTGGAGGATTGATGGAATTTGTTGGTGAGGGATTTTAGAGTTTGGGATTGGGGTTGGAATTGGGTGCGGAATTTGAAAGTGGAGAAGAACGAAGCGGTATCGCACATTGGGGGAGCGATTCTTCGGCCAGAAAGAGGGCTTTGATGAAGGGGATGAAGACTCCTAGTGAATCTTTTCTAATTTTTCTTCCTCTTTTGGATAATTTTTAAATTTAGGCTAATTTTAAATAATAATTTTAAATTTAGGTTACTTTTGGCCACATCACTGCCCGACATTGCACTTGAAAAAAAAATTCTAGGAGACGCACTTGTCAAGTGTGCCCCATACATTTCTGTATGGGACGCCCTATGCATCAGCACCCGAAGTCCTCGACGACCTCGCCGACAACTTTCTCATCACCGATCCGTCGATCGGGGGCCACCCATCGTGTTCGCTAGCTGAGGGTTCCTTTTGATGTCGAGTCACTCAAAGGAGGAGGTGATCAGAAAGAACGGAAGGATCTTCCAAGGACCGAGGACCGATCAGAGATCGATGATGGAGATTCGAGAAACGATTTGAGACGAGAAGACGATTCAGATCAGCTTGTTGAATTATAAGAAGGATGGGAGCTGGTTTGGGGTTCTCGGCTGTTCCTCTTGAGGCCCGAGGAAGGGCGAGCAATAATGGGGCTATCGTTGCTGTTGACGGCGGCAGAGGAGGTTGACTTTAATGATGAGCATATGGTTTTGGAGCGGAGGTTGTGGTGGAGGGAGATGGATGTAAGAGGGGAGGTCGAGGGCGGAAGAGAAGGAGAGGGTCGGAGAAGCCATGGAGATGGATTTATGGGATGCACTTGTCAAGTGCGTCCCATACATTTTCAAAGGGGCTTCTCTATGAATGAATTGTGCAGGGTGCACTTGGCAAGTACGCCCTCTAGAAATTTATATTTAAAAAGCGCAGCATCAGGCGCTGATGTGGGCAAAAGTGGCCCAAATTTGTAAATATATTGGAAAGTGAACTAAATTTAAAAATATTATTAAAAATTAGCCTAAATTGAAAGATTGTCCTCTTTTTTGGGTTAAAATTGCACAAATGTATCTATCAACTTTTACGTTTTTCATAATCGATGCCATAAACTAACTTAATTACATACAAATAACATGATCTATCATCCCCACTTACAAGTAAACGCCATCAGCTATCCTTCTGTTTGCAAAGGTTATGTTTAACTGCCACGTCAGCAATATTTAATTTGTTTTCCTCATTTTAACCTTATTAGATGTACTTAAATATTCTAGGCCTCCTATCCTTAATTGTAATTAAAGAATTCAAAGAAAGCTATCAAACCCAGTAGTCTACCAGTCCAACCTTCAATTTCCTTAGCTCTTTACAACTTTTTTTATTAAAAAAAAATAAAGAAAAACAACACTCATTAAAATTAAAATCGTCATTATCGCACAATAGAGAAGCTGGGCCTTCTTTGCCGTCCAATCCTCACAGGCGCCACCCATCACTGTCTCAACCTTGCCCTACTCACCCCCTTCTGCTCTGCCCTCGCCGCCATCAAAACTCATGTCGTCGCCGCCGCCTCCATCGCATCCCGGCGAGGACCTGGATTGGGCCCGCCCACCCTCCATTCACAAGTGTTGGGGTCAAAAATTACATCCCGGTTGAACAAGTCAAAATCAAAGTCAACCCCAAGTAAACGGGCCTAAGCCCAGATCAAGTGGGCCCATACCCAAGTCGAAACCCGCGGCCAGCCTCCCTCATGCCAATATGAAAATTATGTAATAAATAATTTTGATATAATTTTTATGAATAAATATAAGAAAAATGAGCATAAAACCAAATTTTTGTAAAGCCCATGGCTCATGTTTAAAAGAAATGAGCACATGAGGCATGGGATGGGCAAAATGCCATTTTGTAAAGTCTAAGGAGCTAAGTGTAAACTTGTAAGCCTATATAAAGCAACATTATGATGAAAAAAAGAAGGAATTCATTCATCTCAAAATCTAGGGTTTCTGTGTCTCCTTCTCCTTTCTCAAGCTTCTAAAGCTTCTTCCATTTTTTTGAATTAAATCAAGAGTAACTCTTTTTTTTCAAAAAGAAACAGTTTTTCACCATAAAACCCTTGAAGGGGAACTCAGATCATCCATCAAATCCCCAAAATGGGTGATTTTTAAGCCTTACCCCCCTCTTCCTCCAAGATCTAACCAACAGAGAGGAGGAAGAAGGAGACCCATCTCCAAAAATCCTACTTTGGAAAAGATCCAAGGCTCAAGAGAAAACCCAAGGCTCAGGGAAGAAGAAAGAGATCCCTTTCATCATCTCCGAAAATCTCTTAGGAGTTTAATTCCACAATATATATATATATATATATATATATATAAATAATAATAATAATAATAATAATAATAATAAATCTTTCTTTATAGGAGTTCAACTCCAAAAATCAATTGGGAGTACAACCCCCGCTACAAGGGATAAGCCCCTTTGTCCTTCTTTCAGGAGTTTAACTTCAAAAGTCAATTGGGAGCACAACTCCAAGTACATGGGCTACATCCCTTTTTTCCGCGGGCACCTAGCGCCCGCGCGTCCTTTGGACGCTGTTCACCCTTTTCATATATACACACACTCCACAACACTTTCCCCGTTAGAAAAAAAATTCTAACGAGGCGCTGCCCCGCATCCCGTAAGGGGGCTGCTAGCCCTCTTGACCCCCAACCTGCTATCTGGGTAGCGGGACCCCCGTAAACTCTGCGAAGCCCCCGATATTCCCAAGACCCCTTAAAACACATCACACGCATACTGCACATTGAGTTTGTAACAACTCCATTTTTTAGTGTACATAAACACACTTTAAATTTAAAGTATACTTGGAGTATTTAATATTGCTGTCAACACTTTAACTATCTATTTCACTCTATAATTACAAGAAGAAACTTGTAGCTCATTGGTAATATCTTGCACTGCTGAACCAAGCCACCAGAGTTCAAATCTCATACCCCACATTATTTTTAATATTGATTTTTTTAAAACCATTAGAATACCAAGGGTTTACACGTGCATATCTCACAAAAACACCACTACACCCAAAAATGTAATATTGCCAGAGGATAGATGAACCATCAAGGGGGGACTCCGGTCACCGGACTCGGCCGGAAATCGGCCAACTCGGCCGACTCAATCCTCCGACCGAGTCACGGCTGAGTCACCCCCGAGTCGGCTGATTCCGGCGACGACCCCAACATGAAAATTGTGTCTTTTCACATTCCCTATGCACCTGCAAAATTTTAGTCTCAGACCATTTCCAGAGCTCTTTTAAAACCCCAATTACTCCACTTTTAATACATTTTATCATATTTTTCATTTTAACCTTTCACCTACCCTAAATCTAGCCTAACCCTATAAATACCACTCATACCCTCTACCCTCTCACCCCAAACTCTGAGCCAAAACTCTGAGCCAACTCTTTAGAATTCTCAAGAAATCCTTGTGTGCAATCGAATTGAGCGAAAGACGAAGCTCCGGTGAATTCTCCGGCGGAATTTCCGACGATGATCCTAGGAGCTCCCGGCGACGAAACTACGCACCGACAATTCCTCTCCTTCCATCTTACTCGCTTGATTGTCTAAAATCCGTAAGTTCCATTTTCTACCTCTCTTTTCTATTCTCAAAATACGGATTTACAAAACCCGACGGAATTGGAACAAATCCGATTTCCGATTCGGTTTCTTCATAAAACTCAGCTTCTCGTTAATACAATTATGTTTAAACTCTCTCTTGTTGACTATTAAACAATAATCAACCAAATTGATCAAGTTTCATTACATAAAATGATGGCTATTTCAATTTATCGTATTTTCACTTAAATACCACATTGTTTCAATTCTACATTTAACTCCATTAAACTTGTTATACCTTTAAGTAGATCATGAGGTAACAACCTACCTCCTCACACACTCATACGCAACATCACACGATACCCTCGAGAACCTAGAATACGAGAAAACAAACATTTTCATTTAAATACCATTTACTTAATAAAACCATTTCTATAAGATTTAGTATTGATACATCTTTATAAATAAATACCACTTATTATGAAAATAGGATAGGTTGTGGACATCAGTCGTTTATCTAAACCCGACTTTGTGGTGTCTAGGCTAGGCAAGTGAGAAAGGTAACTTTAAAAGGCCCGTCTCACGGTAATTCGTGAGCGGATCTCTCCTTTCTTCACTTGTACTTACCTGTCCACAATTGGCGGTGAAGAGGCGATTTGAGATATCTCATAACTTGTCGATTTGGACCAGTTAGGAACAGTCTAGTTGACTTAGGAGACCCCAGAACATAGAATACGTGAAATCGACATCTTTACAAATAAATACCATTTACTTAATAAAACCGTTTTCTAAAGAATTTAGTATTTATACAAATCTTTGTAAAGCGCCGCTACAACCCATTTTGGGGAACCCGTTCGGGATGGTATGGATTATCGCACATACTCGGGCTTAGTAGTGCGAGATTCAGACCTCCGCAAGGAGCATTCGGTCTCGAAAGATTTAAAATACGACATCTTAAGAAAATGAGATTTTTAGAATATAAAATATATATTAAAATTATTTTTGTATAAATATATGTATATTTATCATTAAAATACCTATTTTGTTATGATATAAATCTTCCATTTTTTTTCAAAAAATCACAAGAATCAATTTTACACTAAAATACCATGAATTCCATACAAAACCAATATTACAAATAAATACCATTCATTATGAAATTAGGATATTTCCACTAGAAATATCACAATATAAAATTTACATTCATTACAACTCTAAAGACGATTAATAAATACTTGGGGTGTATTTTGAAAAGTATATAAAAGTATTTTTACATAAAACCCCTCAAGTTTTATAAATTACCCTAAGGACCCTAGTAAATATAGGTTTAAAAGTATTTTTACATAAAACCCTCTCAAGTTCTATAAATTATCCTAAGGACCCTAGTAAATATAGGTTTAAGCAGGACCAATCTCTTGAGCATCAGGGAGCCGGAGAAGTGGGTGCTTGCTTATCTAAGGTAGACAACTTAACAATGGTAATCGTTTTTGAAAAAGACACAAATCCTGTCGCCCATGTGCAGCGGTTACCGATAATGTCACGACCCGAAAGTACGGAACATGACCGGCACTTAGACTACGAAACGTCTCGAGGCGTACGTAATCTAAGTAAGTCGAAAACCCAGAAATCCAAACCAAGAAAAGTAGTAGAGTGAAGGAAAAACCAATTTAAAGCAAGTAGTTGTAATAGCATAAGCGAATTATGCGTTTTTAAAATATCAAGTATTTTCTGAAAATTTCGGCAGAGTCTCCTTTGTAAATACTGCCCCCTAAACGGGATACAACATGAATAGTATACGAAATCAATAAAAAGGCATCCCCAAGCGGGAGCTAGCTCTTCGACGGTCACAACCACGCAAGCAATATAATATACAACGCCGAAAGGCGAAGATCACAACAGAAAAGGAAACTCAAAACAACATGAAATCCAAAGAAATATAACGCGCGGCTTTAAGGTCGAAAGAATAAACAACACTGGTCTATATATGAAATAAATACATGTTTGGTTGATGGAACTTCTAGATACAACAGAATAATAATATACAAAGTATACTGATGGTCACGATACAAGTGAACCCACCTACTAGCAAATCACCCGGAAATGGAAGTAGTGCTAGCAAAGCCGTAATGAAACCTGTACGGCAAAACCTGCAAGAAACTGTGGCACAACGGGGGTGAGTTGCCAACTCGTGAATAGAATACATCTACGAACAGGAATCGCATGTATGACGCAATCCTAGGTCATACGATCATAATATATCCTCAAATATAAAACCTGCAGCCTATAACAATGGCTAGGGTAAATATCTAACCCAAGTGTAATCCCATGTGCCCGTGTCAGTGCCTCAGGTAGCAATATATCATATGGATGCGGTATGAATGCATGAAAACAGAATACATGAAACTGAAGAAACTGCTTTCATAATTTAGTGAGATTTTTGTATATTTAAAATGAGGTATCATAATGAAATCAGCATAAACAGTATCTAGCATCGACACAAAACAAGTATCCAAATATCTCGATATCTCTGTGTCGCAATCTCTGTACCTCAATATCTCAAATATCTCTGTATGTCTCAATCTCACTATCTAGGGCGCCGTCAGTCCAGACCGGCTCCTAACATCCATCTCAAGACCATGACGGTATCCTCCGGATATCCGACGCATCGGGTAAAATCACTGGTAGGTAGTACTCCCCTGCCAGGCTCACATCATCATCACCACGCGCTTCTTGCCCCGGGGTACCTTACCGGGTCCACCATGTACCCGAAACGGTTCATCCAACTCCTCGAATCGGGCTTCGAAATCCATCAGCAAACTCATGGTGGACGACTCATACATCATGGGAAAACCGCACTTTTCTTTTAAAAAGAGAGAAAGAAGTTTATAAATGTTTCTGCGGTTTTCCCCCAAATCCAGGAAATCTCATGAAAATCCGAATCCAAATCCTCAATAGCATGTAAACAGTGAATATAAGCATAAAAATCCATGAATGCGGCATAACAGTGAATAATAACATGCATGAAGTAGCGAGTAATAACTACAATGTCTAAACTAGCATATAAGGCAAGTACACTAATATCATGTCGAAACTATTAGCTAACAAGCTATGTCAATGCAATAATATTTTCTAAGTGTACGTGGCATGGCAATTACCGATGAATATGTGTGTGAGCCGGCAAGTAAGTGTACGTGGTACATACGCATCATCGGTAATGGTGCTGGTGTCCTAGCAGCATGATATCAACAATGGAATATGAAATCACAAAATAAGTATGCGATGCAGAGCAAACAGAAATAATGTGCGAGAGCTGAATACTAGACACAACGATAACTAATCTGCATTTAATAAAATATGAGTTCTACAGTGGTGCCATTTGAAATAACCCGAATCGCGGTGTTTTGAAAATAAAGGCTACGGTTTTTTTAAGAAAAGATAAGTCCTTTGAAATATCCGTAGAATCCCTTGACCTGTCTTTTAAAATACCCGCGATCCGTTAGATTTTGAAATAGGTAGGAATCTAATCTAGTCTGACAACTACAGTAAACTATACGGCTGAACTAACAAGCTGAATTAAGGGTAAGGAAACTGCCTAACATCTGAGTCGATACATATACATACATGTATATATTAGTCGGTGATCACGCCTCAATAATGTCACATCCGATACCATATCTGTAATCAGATATTCCCAAGTCAAGAGTGCGGATCAAACATCAATATATAGCTCGTACGTAAATCCGTCGTACGGCACCCCAAATCTGGGTATGGGTCAATATCACATTCATCATACTATTCATCTGGTATCCTCTTTATCAAATATCATGATCGGGGTACTGATCTACGTCTAGTACAATACTGATACCGCCTAAGTATGCATGCACGTGTGTGAAACACTACGTCAAAGGACCCGCTACAACGTCATGTCGTATCTCAAATACGAACCCTGCCATATCACCGATCTCACGGCCTCAAATCAAATCTCATCAACTCATCTCAAATCCCAAGTACTATCCTTAAATCCAGTATATGAACACATAGTCTCATACCCATGTGAACACATAAACATGTATCCCCATATACGCACATGTAAAAGAATGAATGTAAGCAAGTGTGTGTGCGTGTGTAGGTGCAACAACTACTCTAGGGTTTCGCGAGTAACACTACAAATCCATGAACACATAACCATATCCTGAATATCATCCACGTATCATAAACCACATATATATATCCATTATATATGCTATATTACGAATTGCGGGGGTGCTATACGCCATCCACCCGACTTCTCCCCGTAGATATAAATCTACTCACCTGGTCTTCGCTCGCCGGTGCCGACGTCGCCGCGCGCTTGCTTGTCGTCTCGAAGTCCACATGGCGTACCTACATGTCACAGCATATCGTATCGCATAAAAACCCAATTCGAAATCGAAACGGCATACGAAAACCAAATCGGCACGCGTATCACGTATAGGTCAAAACCTATCGCCTACACATGCAAGAATAGCCAAACCAATCTCGATGTCGATGTACAAACATCAACCCATCGAGAAAACCCTAACGCCCCCATTTGTACATTCACAAACACTAATTATTATATGAAATAGGTTAAAATTTACAAAAAAAACCTAAACTCACTTTAAAAGCTATTTTCCCGAAACCTGGCAAGCAAAAATTTACCGTTTTAGTACAAAACTTGATGTTTTAACAATTCTAATGGCAATAAAACTTATTAAATATCTTAAATAAGTCATAAAAATCATTTCCACAATTTAATCTCATTAAATTTCATTAGCCCCAAAATTCTAGTTTACAATTTATCCAATTTCAACAATTTTATAGCAAAAATGCACAAACAACAATTTAGCTTGGATTAACATGATTTAAGTTGCTAAACAACATATTAAAATGTTAATAATGCCATGCATAACCTAATTAGGTTTTTCTCTTAAATATATTCATAGTTACAAAAACCTAGTTTAAAAAAAAGCTTAATTTGGATATTTTAGATGTTACAATTTGGAAATTAGAAACTAGATTAATTTTTCTATGGCTTAGCATGATAACTACACCATTAAACCATGATCAATGATAAAAACCCTCACTTGGTAACAATTCCCTTCTCTTGAATTTCAAGTTTGAAGTTAGAACCCAAATTAAACATCAAAATTAGATAAATTGAAGTAATTAGCAACTCATTAAACATGGGGTTAGAATTATACCTCAAAGATCATAAGATCCCATATGCAACATGTCTCCAAAATGCTAACTTTTCACCAAGATCCATAATAGCATAGCCAAGGAATAATGGTAGTGAGTAGATTTTGATTTTGCTTTGAATTTGTAGGGATTTGAAGCATTTTGATGAATTTTTTTGTGATGAAATGAGAGGGAGAAGAGGGGGGAAGGCTGCTGCAGTGGGAAGAGGTGGGGTTCGGCCAAAATGGGGGGATGAGGAGAGAGAGAGAGAGAGGTGTTGAATGAAAGGTCAAAGAAAGCCATACTTCAAGTCAACACTTAAACATCTTTTCCTTTATTTTTCCTTTTCTTCTCTTTGTTTGCTTTGACTTTTAAGTGGGGAGATGGGGGGGTTGCTGAATTCAGCCCTATTAGGGGAGAGGGTGAGTGTGTGTGTGTGTGTATGAGGAATATCAAGCAACATGCAACCATACCCCAATTCTATTTAGCTATATTTCACCATTTAACCCCTTTTTTTTATTTTCTAAAACCGTTTGACAGCTTAATTTCATTTCGAAAATAACATGCTAAAATTTTGTTTAATTTGTTATGATGCACAAAATTTGTTTCAACCCATTCCAATTTGTAATTTTCCCTAATTAAATGTATTAGTGACGGCTTAAAATAATTAATTTCGGAAATTTTTTCAAAAAATTAGAAATACTAGCAATTACATAGCTAGAATATGTATATTTAATTTTATAATAAACATATTTGTATTTTGACTTTTTTACAGAAAACCCCTTATTTAACGATTTTCCGAAATTTCACCGAAACGATTTTTTCAAAACGTTACAATCTTCCCCTTTAAAGAAATTCGGTCCCCGAATTTAAATTAAAACTCCCTCCAAACACTAAAACATCTAAGCAAAACCATCAAGTCGTCGAGGCTCCGAAATCATAAATACACAAAACAAATCGTAGCGCAGCGCATGCGCATGAAAAATGAGCATATAACTCAAAATCAGAACTCCGTCAAGCATCCCGCAATCATCGGAGTCATGGGGAAGACATCAATGTCAAGATCCAATACGAAAACCAACATGATATACATCATTAAAGCATCTAGAAGCAATGCATGCGAAACCTTTTTCAAATCGCCATGCGATGTTCGCAACACTGCACAGTGGCGGACGTCTATGGTAAGAAAATAACTACATATATATATATATATATATATATATATATCCTTTGTTAAATATGCACATCCCGCCGTTTTGAAAGCAATTTCAGAAGGGTTTCCTTTATAAAATGTTTCGTGTCATCTCGGACTCATAGGTAAATACTGAGACTATAGCTCTTCTTTGGAAATCCCTTCGATAACTATCAATGCATGCAAAAATATAGTCAGGTACTGTCCTGTGACTAGTCCTGCTCAGTACTAAACCAAATAGCAAACATCATAAAATATACTGCTTCAACATAAATCGGTCCCAAATATATATATGAATGTCATGTGCATCTGGTGCGCACGGAAATCGAAATCCATGAATGTACCATACATATGCACAGAAACAACATCTAAGTGCATCGGGTGTGCACGAAACATCTGTCAAGGGCAACAGGTGTGCCCGACAGCAAAAACATGTGCATCTGACATGCACGAAGAATCTCGATTTAGTGCATCTGGTGTGCACCAAAATCGTATCTCATAACATGCGCCCAACATGCGCGAAAACCCAAATCAGGTGCATCCATCATGCACGAAATCATGAAATCTAATATCAAGCGCCGAACATGCGCAAAATCCAATCAGGTGCACAAGGTGCACCAAAACAAATATCGGACATCATAATCGAAATCGAAGTCCAGTGCATCTAAGTGCACGAAATGCGTATCACTGCACTGCAAGCATATGTGAACTATACCGAGTGCAAAAACCAAATCGTGTGCGTACATATGCACAAAATCAACTCAACTGTATGAAACCCATAAAATCATAAACATGAGAAACCAAGGTACGAAAGCAATAACAAGTGCAACAACTGTGCAAAAATCGTAAATACTCAGTAGATGCAACCATGGTGCATGAAAACAAATATCATGAAACTCAATCATCAAAGTCAGTCATACGAATGGATCGCCCAAAATACCGAAATCAAGTATGGCGGAATAGTCCCGCTCAAGCACATCCTCCAAGAATCTCTTGACAACTGTCGTGGTCACTCATAGCATGTCTCGTCGACGATCCTGAACTCTGGCCTGCCGGTGTGCGTAACGTGACCACTCCTGGGTCCAAGTCTTCTCGTAATTTATTCCAAAAAGATCCTGTCGAGGTCTCTCCCAAATCTCGTCTCTGCCGAACTGTCCGGAAGTCATCGTCCTTTACTTTATCTGTTTCTTGTTCTGGAACGGCTGCATACTCATCGCGACTCCTTCTGGAAGGTATATCCAAGTACAATGCCTCGGCATGCGTATCGCATCTCTGATGTCGGTGGAGTGGAACGTCATCTTATCCAGATCTTGTACGAACCTCTTACTCCACTTTTCTCTAATGTCGACTGCTTCGGACTCGTCTCGTCGTGGCTGCATGGACTGATCTCCAACGGCTATCCTCTTATCTGGAGTCTCCCAAGAAGTGCATCTCACCACCTAGCATCCGAATGAAGTCGAACCATCCGATCGATTCGTCAAAACCTCATAATCCCCCAAGAGCTCAACATCATGGGTACAGTTTAACAGTATCGAGTACGTACCACAGTATCAATGGTCCAGCCGCAGAAGGGCAAACCCAAGCCTCACTAATGGCGCCGCGGAACTGCCGCAAACCCTAAGGTTCAAAGGCTTTCACACGGTCATTAAGTCGAGTTAGGGTTTCATTCTTCTAGAGGGTCCATAGAATTGCCTGCATGTCTTTCCGAATACTTTAAACTTGGAATAATAGGTTTCTGACATTCGATCGTGTCTGTCGACTCTCAACGTCTCCGCGTGAAGTCATCTCTAGCTGGAATCAATCTATCTGATGACCTCACATCGGGGTAGCGAATGAACCACATGTCCTAGTCATTCATCCTCGGTGACTAGCGACCTTCTATCATCTCTTAGTACAACTCGTACTACAATAGCTCCAACATCTGGGGCGATATCTCGTCGTTCGCAGCAACAACTGGCTCACTCGTCTGCACGCTGAACAGTGCCTCAATCATCATAAATAAGCAATACATCAACGGTCATCAAAATCTGGTTGGCCTCTATCATTGGCTCAATCCTCTGCACGTCCGAGTAATCTCATACAACGATCCATCAAACGCTCGTGGCGCGAAAACACAATAAAAAGACACATCTCTGCAATCGTGTGTCGCCGGAATTACGTCCTAGTCGGTCCTCGTTCGTGACGAGCTCGTGCTGACCACAACTCTAGCCGTAGCTCTCCCTGTCAGTAATCGTGGCAGCAAAACCATAACTGGTACCGGTAAGGCTAGATCAGGAATGAATATAATACTGAGCAAAGAAATGTACATCCTAAGCCTTCTTAAGTGGAGTAGCGTATCGTAAGTATGCCGCGGAACATACCCACGGTACGTCACTCTACTTTAGTCACCTATTTCATCAACCAAGGGTCATCCTACGCTCCGAAGGTAAAACCTAACGCTCTGATACCAACTTTGTCACGACCCGAAAGTACGGAACATGACCGGCACTTAGACTACGAAACATCTCGAGGCGTACGTAATCTAAGTAAGCCGAAAACCCAGAAATCCAAACCAAGAAAAGTAGTAGAGTGAAGAAAAAACCATTTAAAGCAAGTAGTTGTAATAGCATAAGCCGAATTATGCGTTTTTAAAACGTCAAGTATTTTCTGAAAATTTCAGCAGAGTCTCCTTTGTAAATACTGCCCCCAAACGGGATACAACATGAATAGTATACGAAATCAATAAAAAGGCATCCCCAAGCGGGAGCTAGCTCTTCGTCAATCGACGGTCACAACCACGCAAGCAATATAATATACAACGCCGAAAGACGAGGATCACAACAGAAAAGGAAACTCAAAACAGCATGAAATCCAAAGAAATATAACGCGCGACTCTAAGGTTGAAAGAATAAACAACACTGGTCTCTATCTGAAATAAATACATGTTTGGTTGATGGAACTTCTAGATACAACAGAATAATAATATACAAAGTATACTGATGGTCACGATACAAGTGAACCCACCTACTAGCAAATCACCCGGAAATGGAAGTAGTGCCAGCAAAGCCGTAATGAAACCTGTACGGCAAAACCTGCAAGAAATTGTGGCACAACGGGGGTGAGTTGCCAACTCGTGAATAGAATACATCTACGAACAGGAATCGCATGTATGACGCAATCCAAGGTCATACGATCATAATATATCCTCAAATATAAAACCTGCAGCCTATAACAATGGCTAGGGTAAATATCTAACCTAAGTGTAATCCTATGTGCCCGTGTCAGTACCTCAGGTAGCAATATATCATATGGATTCAGTATGAATGCATGAAAACAGAATACATGAAACTGAAGAAACTACTTTCATAACTTAGTGAGATTTTTGTATATTTAAAATGAGGTATCATAATGAAATCAGCATAAACAGTGTCTAGCAACGACACAAAACAAGTATCCAAATATCTCGATATCTCTGTGTCGCAATCTCTGTACCTCAATATCTCAAATATCTCTGTATGTCTCAATCTCACTATCTAGGGCGCCGTCAGTCCAGACCGGCCCCTAACACCCATCTCAAGACCACGACGGTATCCTCCGGATATCCGACGCGTCGGGTAAAATCACCGGTAGGTAGTGCTCTCCTGCCAGGCTCACATCGTCATCACCACGCGCTTCTTGCCCCGGGGTACCTTACCGAGTCCACCATGTACCGAAACGGTTCATCCAACTCCTCGAATCGGGCTTCGAAATCCATCAGCAAACTCATGGTGGGCGACTCATACATCATGGGAAAACCGCACGTTTCTTTTAAAAAGAGAGAAAGAAGTTTATAAATGTTTCTGCGGTTTTCCCCCAAATCCAGGAAATCTCATGAAAATCCGAATCCAAATCCTCAATAGCATGTAAACAGTGAATATAAGCATAAAAATCCATGAATGCGGCATAATAGTGAATAATAACATGCATGAAGTAGCGAGTAATAACTACAATGTCTAAACTAGCATATAAGGCAAGTACACTAATATCATGTCGAAACTATTAGCTAACAAGCTATGTCAATGCAATAGTATTTTCTAAGTGTACGTGGCATGGCAATTACCGATGAAGATGTGTGTGAGCCGGCAAGTAAGTGTACGTGGTACATACGCATCATCGGTAATGGTGCTGGTGTCCTAGCAGCATGATATCAACAATGGAATATGAAATCACAAAATAAGTATGCGATGCGGAGCGAACAGAAATAATGTGCGGGAGCTGAATACTAGACACAACGATAACTAATCTGCATTTAATAAAATATGAGTTCTACAGTGGTGCCATTTGAAATAACCCGAATCGCGGTGTTTTGAAAATAAGGGCTACGGTGTTTTTATGAAAAGATAAGTCCTTTGAAATATCCGTAGAATCCCTTAACCTGTCTTTTAAAATACCCGCGATCCGTTAGATTTTGAAATAGGTAGGAATCTAATCTAGTCTGACAACTACACTAAACTATACGGCTGAACTAACAAGCTGAATTAAGGGTAAGGAAACCGCCTAACATCTGAGTCGATACATATACATACATGTATATATTAGTCGGTGATCACGCCTCAATAATATCACATCCGATACCATATCTATAATCAGATATTCCCAAGTCAAGAGTGCGGATCAAATATCAATATATAGCTCGTACGTAAATCCGTCGTACGGCACCCTAAATCTGGGTACGGGTCAATATCACATTCATCATACTATTCATCTGGTATCCTCTTTATCAAATATCATGATCGGGGTACTGATCTACGTCTAGTACAATACTGATACCGCCTAAGTATGTATGCACGTGTGTGAAACACTACGTTAAAGGACCCGCTACAACGTCATGTCGTATCTCAAATACGAACCCTGCCATATCACCGATCTCACGGCCTCAAATCAAATCTCATCGACTCATCTCAAATCCCAAGTACTATCCTCAAATCCAGTATATGAACACATAGTCCTATACCCATGTGAACACATAAACATGTATCCCCATATACGCACATGTAAAAGAATGAATGTAAGCAAGTGTGTGTGCGTGTGTGGGTGCAACAACTACTCTAGGGTTTCGCGAGTAACACTACAAATCCATGAACACATAACCATATCCTGAATATCATCCACGTATCATAAACCATATATATATATCCATTATATATGCTATATTACGAACTGCGGGGGTGATATACGCCATCCACCCGACTTCTCCCCGTAGATATAAATTTACTCACCTGGTCCTCGCTCGCCGGTGCCGACGTCGCCGCGCGCTTGCTTGTCGTCTCGAAGTCCACATGGCGTACCTACATGTCACAGCGTATCGTATCGCATAAAAACCCAATTCGAAATCGAAACGGCATACGAAAACCAAATCGGTACGCGTATCACGTATAGGTCAAAACCTATCGCCTACACATGCAAGAATAGCCAAACCAACCCTCGATGTCGATGTACAAACATCAACCCATCGAGAAACCCCTAACGCCCCCATTTGCACATTCACAAACACTAATTATTATATGAAATAGGTTAAAATTTACAAAAAACCCCAAACTCACTTTAAAAGCTATTTTCCCAAAACCTAGCAAGCAAAAATTTACCGTTTTAGTACAAAACTTGATGTTTTAACAATTCTAATGGCAATAAAACTTATTAAACATCTTAAATAAGTCATAAAAATCATTTCCACAATTTAATCTCATTAAATTTCATTAGCCCCAAAATTCTAGTTTACAATTTATCCAATTTCAACAATTTTATAGCAAAAATGCACAAACAACTATTTAGTTTGGATTAACATGATCTAAGTTTCTAAACAACATATTAAAATGTTAATAATGCCATGTATAACCTAATTAGGTTTTTCTCTTAAACATATTCATAGTTACAAAAACCTTGTTTAAAAAAAAGCTTAATTTGGACATTTTAAATGTTACAATTTGGAAATTAGCAACTAGATTAATTTTTCTATGGCTTAGCATGATAACTACACCATTAAACCATGATCAATGATAAAAACCCTCACTTGGTAACAATTCCCTTCTCTTGAATTTCAAGTTTGAAGTTAGAACCCAAATTATACAAGAAAATTAAATAAATTGAAGTAATTAGCAACTCATTAAACATGGGGTTAGAATTATACCTCAAAGATCATGAGATCCCATATGCAACATGTCTCCAAAATGCTAGCTTTTCACCAAGATCCATAATACCATATCCAAGGAATAATGGGTAGTGAGTAGATTTTGATTTTGCTTTGAATTTGTAGGGATTTGAAGCATTTTGATGAATTTTTTTGTGATGAAATGAGAGGGAGAAGAGGGGGGAAGGCTGCTGCAGTGGGAAGAGGTGGGGTTCGGCCAAAATAAGGGGATGAGGAGAGAGAGAGGGAGGTGTTGAATGAAAGGTCAAACAAAGCCATACTTCAAGTCAACACTTAAACATCTTTTCCTTTATTTTTCCTTTTCTTCTCTTTGTTTGCTTTAAGTGGGGAGATGGGGGGGGGGGGGGGGGGCTGCTGAATTCAGCCCTATTAGGGGAGAGGGTGAGGGTGTGTGTGTGTGTATGAGGAATATCAAGCAACATGCAACCATACCCCAATTCTATTTAGCTATATTTCACCATTTAAGCCCGTTTTTTTATTTTCTAAAACCGTTTGACAGCTTAATTTCATTTCGAAAACAACATGCTAAAATTTTGTTTAATTTGTTATGATGCACAAAATTTGTTTCAACCCATTCCAATTTGTAATTTTCCCTAATTAAATGTATTAGTGACGGCTTAAAATAATTAATTTCGGAAAATTTTTCAGAAAATTAGAAATTTTATCAGTGGCTCAATAAACACCAAATACTAGCAATTACATAGCTAGAATATGTATATTTAATTTTATAATAAAGATATTTGTATTTTGACTTCTTTTTTTTTTACAGAAAACCCCTTATTTTACCAATATTCCGAAATTTCACCGAAACGATTTTTTCAAAACGTTACAGATAACCACTATACAATCAGGACTTCAATTTACTTCTCTAATTTTCTGACTCAGATTGAGTCTCATTATAATCTGACTTGAATATGATTCAAGTATAATCTACAATTTACAATCTACAATTTACATCTACAATCTACAATCCATAATATTACAATTCAACATGAATCCATGAATCCATTATTCCATACATTCAATCTATCAATCTATACAATTTGACTGAACCGAATCATGGATATACATTCTATTTACATGATTATACATTTACATCCGTTACTGATATCATAGTTTTGGTCAGTTATCCAACTATACAACCTATACAATACAATACAACAATACAATCAAAGCACTACGGGGTTTAAGGGGTAGATTGGTACGGAAGGTGTTAAAAGTGGCACGAGACGGTAAGATTAAGACACCTAACCTGTATTCCGTTGCTGTTGTACCGTGTCTTAACGGTTCCTTGTACATTCCGTTTGCCCTGGTCTCTAGCATATAGAGACCCCTCTCGTATACACTGGCATTCTTCTGTACCAAACTACAAACAACAGCGTTAATACTAAATACAACATTATAACAATATAATACAACTTTAAAAGTTACACACACTCTCCCCCCTACTCTACTCTACTTCTCCCTTACCTTTGGGACTTACCGAGCGATTGTTCGCTGACGACATTCCTTTTCTTTCTTCTTTGGAATATTGTCAGGTGATCTGGACACCCAGGAGATCGAGCCTACCAGTGAGGACTTGGATCAGCTTGCCTACGACCCAGAGCTCTAGCTTCATTGTACACATTTTTATTTTTTTCATTTCTGTTATGCCACTGTTTAGACATTGCTTTCATTGAGATATATTTACTTTTCCATGCATTGTACAAAAGAATGTTAATAAATAAAGTTGTTGTTCAGTTTATATATCTTATCTCTTGTGTATTTATTTATATTGCTTAGATAAGCTTAGCGTATTTATTTCAGAGCTCGTCGCGTCTCCTTCGCTGTATACCGGGAAGCGGGGCGTGACAGGTTTTGTTGGTGGCCCATGCAGGTCAGAGCTGTATGGAACCCTAAGCAATATAACACAAGAACCAGCAACTAAAACATTCTTTACAATCATGTTCCTTGAATCCTATCTTTCATATTACTTGAATCATATATTTTGAATCTGTCCTAACCCAAAATTCCCTCATCTCTTTTACAATCTTACCAAAACCTTCGCATTCTTTCATTCCTTCACACATTTTTCACATTTTTAAAAATCCTTGCACCACCTTGTTATTTTTTCCACACACTGTCAGTACTTCAGTCACTAAACTTTCTTGAATCTGTTACACTTTCCTTTTACAAATTTCGAAGACGAAATTTTTTGTAAGGAGGGTAGACTGTAACAACTCCATTTTTTAGTGTACATAAATTTGCTTTAACTTTAAAGTATACTTGGAGTATTTAATGTTGCCGTTACCACTTTAACTATCTATTTCACTCCATAATTACAAGAAGGAGCTTGTAGCTCATTGGTAATATCTTGCACTGCTGAACCAAGCCACCAGAGTTCAAATCTCATACCCCACATTATTTTTAATATTGATCTTTTTAAAACCTTTAGAATACCAAGGGTTTACACGTGCATATTTCATAAAAACCCCACTACACCCAAAAATGTAACATTGCCAGAGAATAGATGAACCGTCGGGGGGGATTCCGGTCGCCGAACTCGGCCCGAAATCGACCAACTCGGCCGACTCCGTCCTCCGACCGAGTCACGGCCGAATCACCCCCGAATCGGCCGATTCCGGCGACGACCCCAACATGAAAATTGTGTCTTTTCACATTCCCTATGCACCTGCAAAATTTTAGCCTCAGACCATTTCCAGAGCTCTTTTAAAACCCCAATTACTCCACTTTTAATACATTTTTAATACATTTTATCACATTTTTCATTTTAACCTTTCACCTACCCTAACCCTAGCCTAACCCTATAAATACCACCCATACTCTCTACCCTCTCACTCCAAACTCTGAGCCAACACTCTAGAATTCTCAAGAAATCCTTATGTGCAATCGAATTGAGCGAAAGACGAAGCTCCGGTGAATTCTCCGGCGGAATTTCCGACGATGATCCTAGAGAGCTCCCGGCGACGAAACTACGCACCGGCGATTCCTCTCCTTCCATCTTACTCGCTTGGTTGTCCAAAATCCGTAAGTTCCATTTTCTACCTCTCTTTTCTATTATCAAAATACGGATTTACAAAACCCGACGGAATCGGAACAAATCCGATTTCCGATTCGGTTTCTTCATAAAACTCCACTTCTCGTTAATACAATTATGTTTAAACTCTCTCATGTTGACTATTAAACAATAATCAACCAAATTGATCAAGTTTCATTACATAAAATGATGGCTATTTCAATTTATCGTATTTTCACTTAAATACCACATTGTTTCAATTCTACATTTAACTCTATTAAACTTGCTATACCTTTAAGTAGATCACGAGGTAATGACCTACCTCCTTACACACTCATACGCAACATCACACGATACCCTCGAGAACCTAGAATACGAGAAAACAAACATTTTCATTTAAATACCATTTACTTAATAAAACCATTTCTAAAAGATTTAGTATTGATACATCTTTATAAATAAATACCACTTATTATGAAAATAGGATAGTTGTGGACATCAGTCGTTTAATCTAAACCTGACTTTATGGTGTCTAGGCTAGGCAAAGGTAACTTTAAAAGACCCGTCTCACGGTGATTCGTGAGCGGATCCCTCCTTTCTTCACTTGTACTTACCTGGCCACAGTTGGCCGTGAAGAGGCGATTTGAGATATCTCACAACTTGTCGCTTTGGACCAGTTAGGAACAGTCTAGTTGACTTAGGAGACACCAGAACATAGAATACGTGAAATCGACATCTTTACAAATAAATATCATTTACTTAATAAAACCGTTTTCTAAAGGATTTAGTAATTATACAAATCTTTGCAAAGCGCCGCTACAACCCATTTTGGGGAACCCATTTGGGATGGTGCGGATTATTGCACATCTTCGGGCTTAGTAGTGCGAGATTCAGACATCCGCAAGGAGCATTCGGTCTCGAAAGATTTAAAATACGACATCTTAAGAAAATGAGACTTTTAGAATATAAAATATATATTAAAATTATTTTTGTATAAATATATGTATATTTATGATTAAAATACCTATTTTGTTATGATATAAATATTCCACCTTTTTTCTAAAAATCACAAGAATCAATTTTACACTAAAATACCATGAATTCCATACAAAACCAATATTACAAATAAATACAATTCATTATTAAATTAGGATATTTCCACTAGAAATATCACAATATAAAATCTACATTCATTACAACTCTAAAGACGATTAATAAATACTTGGGGTGTATTTTGAAAAGTATATAAAAGTATTTTTACATAAACCCCCCTCAAGTTCTATAAATTACCCTAAGGACCCTAGTAAATATAGGTTTAAGCAGGACCAATCTCTTGAGCCTCAGGGAGCCGGAGAAGTGGGTGCTTGCTTATCTAAGGTAGACAACTTAAAAATGGTAATCGTCTTTGAAAAAAACACAAATCCTGCCGTCCATGTGCAGCGGTTACCGATAACCTCTAAACAATCAGGACTTCAATTTACTTCTCTAATTTTCTGACTCAGATTGATCCTCATTATAATATGACTTGAATATGATTCAAGTATAATCTACAATCTACAATCTACAATCTACAATCCATAATATTACAATTTAACATGAATCCATTATTCCATACATTCAATCTATCAATCTATACAATTTGACTGAACCGAACCATGGATATACATTCCATTTACATGATTATACAGTTACATCCGTTACTGATATCATGATTTTGGTCAGTCATCCAACTATACAACCTATAAAATACAATAAAACAATACAATCAAAACACTATGTGGTTTAAGGGGTAGATTGGTACAGAAGGTGTTAAAAGTGGTACGAGACGGTAAGATTAAGACATATAACCTGTATTCCGTTGCTGTTGTACCGTGGCTTAACGGTTCCTTGTACATTCCGTTTGCCCTGGTCTCTAGCATATAGAGACCCCTCTCGTATACACTGGCATCCTTCTGTACCAAACTACAAATAACAGCGTTAACACTAAATATAATATTATAACAATATAATACAGCTTTAAAAGTTACTCTCTCTCTCTCTCTCCCTACTCTACTCTACTTCTCCCTTACCTTTGGGACTTACCGAGCGATTGTTCGCTGACGACATTCCTTTTCTTTCTTTTTTGGAATGTTGTCAGGTGATCTGAACACCCAGAAGATCGAGTCTACTAGTGAGGACTTAGATCAGCTTGCCTATGACCCAGAGCTCTAGCTTCATTGTACACATTTTTATTTTTTTCATTTCTATCATGCCACTGTTTAGGCATTGCTTTCATTTAGATATATTTACTATTCCATGCATTGTACAAAAGAATGTTAATAAATAAAGTTGCTGTTCGGTTATATATCTTTGTCTCTTGTGTATTTATTTATATTGCTTAGATAAGCTTAGCGTATTTATTTCAGAGTAAATACGTAGTGGCCTCGTCGCGTCCCCTTTGCTGTATACCGGGAAGCGGGGCGTGACAGAGTTCGCATGACCAGTTTGACCCGTCAATCGGAGGTTCCTTCGCTCCAAAGGCGAGGGGTGATTAACGACAGCTTAGTCCGCGGCTGCCGGAGATTCGGATCCACACAATCAATAAACCCCCGCCTACCCTAAGCAGAGAGAATCTGTAGTACGCCTGACAAGCGACGCGTATTCCTATCTCAATGGGGTGACGAAAAACACCCTACGGCAAGCAAATCCTCTGTTGTTGCCTCCTCCACCTTCGTCGTCGTCAGGGAGGGCCTTGACGGTCTACGCCACCTTCTCAGAACGTGGTAAATTGCAACAAAAAAAAATCACCTCTCTGTTCACCAAACCCAAACCCTAAAAAACAAGCTAATCTCTTTTTCATCAAATCAAAATATCAACAATAAGAAAAATCCTAAATTTCTATCACTCTCCATCTTCGATTTGGAGGTACGATTGCTTCAAAATCTTCAAATTTGAACTTTATTTTTTCTGTTGTTCTTGGATCTAAGGCTTTTTTTGCTTGTTTGTTTCTTTAGGGGTTTATGGATGTTTATCTTCTTCGATTTGAGATAAATTTTGCTTGTATTTGGTGTAGGGGATCTATATTAGGTTTGATGATCGAGATGTCAAAGATCCTTTATTTTCATAGAGACAGAACCATTTTCATAGAGACAAGACCATTTTCATAAAGAAAGAATTATGGCTTGCAATCGCCCACATACTTCTCGACAGCCATAAGAGATGCCCATTGTAGAAATCATTCACCATTTTGCTGCACGTTTAGTGAACCCTGGCCTCACAGATGCTCATTGTGACACAGTGATGTACGAGCTTATGGCCCATATGGGATCTCCTCTTCTCGCCAGCTCTATATGGCTTCGCATGATCTTTCTCAACGACGTTCCGCCTTATCCGATAGAGATGACTTTAGCAATGTTCAACGCGGTGGAGGACAAGATCGACTAGTTTCAGGAGGCAGGCCTGATCATGAAGCCTTTAAGGGACCGCTCTGTCCACATGTTGAGTCAGATACGGGCTCGGCGGGCTGTCATGTTTTCTTTTGCCGACGAACACGGCGCTAATAGGTGGACACTTTTCGTGAGAATCGTCGTTTTGACATGGTTGAGAGGGCCGAGAGAGAATTAGAGAATTTCATATTTTGTTTCACTAATCCCTGTAGTCCGGATTCCGTGTTTGGTGATCTTTTCCCTATGGAATAAAATGTTTATTTAAATACATGTTTTTATTGTTGTAATATTTCACCTCCAACAAATGTCCTTACACTGATTGCTCATTTAAACATATACGCACTTTGCATATGCGTATGTACGTGGATATCTCATTTAAGAATTTCTGCCAAGTGTGAACGTTAAGGATCCTTTCATCAAGTGCGCGCATATATCATGGGGTATGCCTTTGAAGTTATTCTTCTATCAAGTGCGCACATATATCATTGCTCATTCCTTTGAAGTTATTCTTCCATCAAGTGTGTAACAACCCTAAACTTTCTGTACAAATTTTTTCAAAAATACAGAAAGGGGTACTTTAGCCTGAGCACAAGTTATAAGTTTAATTTGCTTTTGAACAGCAAGAAATAGCTTATAGCTCACTGGTAAAGCCTTGCACTGCTGAGACAAAGCACCCGAGTTCAAATCCCATTAGCCACATTATTTTTTTTATTTTAATTTCTTTTAATCTTTTAGAAGCCCAAAGGTCTACACGTGCACTACACATAAAAATGAAGAGACACGGTATAATCAAACACGTGCACTGGAGTATACCAAACGACCCCGACATATGGTACAAACCCTAGCCACCTCCGTTGGTGAAGACCCGGCGAAATGCACTAAAAACCCGGTACCGCCGGTCATACCCGTAGGTAAAGCCCTCATCTCTTCACCCCTACAACCCTTGGCCTACCCCACTCCCTCTACACTGTTTATTTTCTCTGCACATTTCCAGAGCACAATAAAATCCCATTTAATCCCATTTTTAATACAAATTTTAATTCCACCATTCAATACACTAAACCCTAATTTCTCCTATAAATACCACACCTCATTTCACCCCTCCCCACTCACAATTCCCTGCTAAAACTTTTAAAAACTTTAAAGTTCTAATTGTGTGCAAGTGGAGTTAGCGAAGGGCGAAACTCCGACGAAGTTCCGGCGACGATACAAGGAGTTTCCGGCGACGAAACGATGCCTCGAAGCATTCCGTAGTTCCCTTTCCTCTTGACCCCAAGTCAGTAAGTCCCTTCTTTCTCTCTCATCTCAAATTCTAAAACTTTCAAATTATAAAACCCGACGGAAGCGGAGTTAATCTGACTTCCGATTCTGTTTTTCTTCAAAACTCAACTTTTCTTAATCTAGATCATACCATACTCTCACATATTGTTTAACAACCATTAATAAATCTATTAAAACAAGTTTCACCATAAAAGAATCATTTTTGTAACTTTTATCGCACTTTTACAGAAAAATATCATATATTCTAGTTTCAACATAATAACTTTATTTCTTGCTATACCTTTAGATAACTCACGAGGTAATGATCCACCTCACCACAACACACATTTTTGACATAGCACGATGGAATTTAGGACAATAGAATACGGGAAAATACGACTTTATAAATAAATACCTTAAACTTCCAAAACCGTTTTCTTTGAAAAGTGTATTAATCATTTCCATGCAATTACGCCTCTACAACCCACTTTTGGGGACCCCGTTTGGAATGGTGTAGATTATCGCACATTCTTGGGTCTAGTAGAGTAAGATGCAGACCTCCGAAAGGAGCATTCGATCTCGATGGAATTTTATGCATTTTTGTTTAAAAAATAAGATTTCTAAAAGGAAATAAATAAAATTACTTTCATTATATATATATATATACATCTATTATCAAAATATCTACTTTAATTATATTATATAAATATTCCAATTTTTCAAAAGAAATCACCATTACATGAAAATACCATCCAAATACAAAACAATCCCGATATTTCAAGAAAATACCTTATACTATGAAAACTAGGTTCTACTCACTAGAAATTTCATGATTATAAAATATATATCTATGAAAATCCTAAATATGATAATTAAATACTTGAGATGTATTTTGAAAATTATATCAAACTATTTTTACATAAAACCCCCTCAAGTTATGTTAAATTACAATAAGGACCCTAGTAAACATATGTTTAAGCGGGACCAGTCTCTTGAGCCTCAGGGAGCCGGAGAAATGTGTGCTTGCCTATTTAAGGTAGACAACCTAAATAACGGTGTTATCAACACGGTAATTGTCTTGGAAAAAGACACAAATCCTGCCGTCCATGTGCAGCAGTTACCGATAACATCAAAACTAATTCAGGATTTCAAGTTCTTTTTAAAAGTGTCTGACTCAGATTGAGTCTCAATCTAATCAATCTGATTTGAATGTGATTCAAGTATAATTCCATTTACAACATGAATATGTCCATTCAATCTATATCAATCTATATTGACCGAATCGAACCATGAATATACTCCATCTACATGTACATCCATTATATCCATTCCATTTACTGATATCATGGTTTCGGCAAGTCATCCATTTACAATTTACAATACAATACAATACAATCAATACAAACTATACAACCAATACAATAATACACTACGGGGTTTATAAGGGGTAGACTGGTACGGAATATGTTAAAGGTGGCACGAGGTGGTCACTTAAGACGTAATTGCATTCATGCCGCTGTTCCGTGGTATTTTCGACGGAGCCTTGTACTACGGGTTACCAAAGTCCATGGTGTAAGTTGGACTCCTCTCGTATACACTAGCATCTTCTGTACCAAGCTACAAACACTACGTTAACCTAACAATCAAATATCATACTAAATATACTCTCTTTTCTGTCTATTCTACTTCTCTCCTTCTTTGGGACTTACCGAGCGATTGCTCGCTGACGACATTCCTATTTCTCTTCTTATTTGGAATGTTGTCAGGAGGACCCGACGCTGAAGAGTTTGAGACCAGCCAGGAGCATTTGGAGCAGGCCCCTGAGCAGTACACTGAAGACCCTGAGCCGTGGCCACTTATACTTATTCCATTTTCATTACTGTTATGCCATTGTTTAGGCATTGCTTTCATTCCATGTATTTACTTTTTAGGTGTATTGTAAAAAGAATGTTAATAAATAAAGTTAATGTTCATTTACATCTTGTCTCTTGTGTACTTGTCATTTATATTGCTCAGATACGCTTAGCGTGTTTCTTCTGAATAAATACGTAGCAGGACAGTCACGTCCCCTTCCCATATACTGGGAAGCGGGGCGTGACAAGTGCGTACATATACATAAGTAAGCACTTAAACAGGTGCGAACACGGGGCAACCCTCATTCAGTAACATGAGTGGGCCACTCAGCACTTTTTAGAATCTGGTAACTTGAACGCTCCTCCACGGGTCGTTCCTGTAACCCCTGCAAGTGTGGCGAGCAACGCTACAATTCTAGAGCTAGATGACTCAAACTCATCACCATGAGACGACCACCTTCTGCTGTCACGCCCCGTTTCACAGTAAACAGAAATGGTGACGTGGCAAGCCCGCAACGTATTTACTATGAGAATACGTTAAGCGTATATAAGCAATATAACAATGTGCAAGAATGAAAAGAGTAATAAAATTAAATATCAACTTTATTTACATTCAAATTTAAGTACAACTGTATGAAACAAAAGGATACAATGATTTGAACAAATGCCTAAACAGTGGTATACAGAAGTAAAATCAGGAAGAAGCTAGTAGTCCGGCTGAGTAGCGAACTGGTCCAAGTCCTCCTGACTCGGCTCTATCTCCTCAGAACTCGGTCTTCCCGAAAAACATTCTAATGAAAAGAAACAGAGAGGAATGTCATCGGCGAACTAGCGCTCGGTAAGTCCCCAAAAGAAATAAGTAAAGTTGACTGAAAGGTGTATAAAGTGAATAGAAACCAAGTAATGTGAACAGGTAAGATTGTATAAGTATCTAAGCATGATCATTTACAGATATAAGATTGTTATTCTAACGTGGTTGTTTGTAGTTTGATAAAGAAAGTATCCATGTCTACGAGATGAGTCCATGTTACCCCATGGACTATAGCAACATGAGTACAAGGCCCCGTCATAATCCACGGGACAACGGCACGTGAATTCATGCATGTGTCTTTTAAAGTGACATCTCGTGTCACGATATACGTTCCGTACTAATCTAACCCTTTATCTCCGCGTATTGTAGTGTATAGTTCAAGTTAGCAGGTCTTGGCCAAATCCATGAATATAAAAAATGTGCAAGTTCATGTTCAAGTTGTAATCATGTATTCAGGTATTCATGTCAAGTTATATTCATGGTTCGGTCAAGTCAAGTCAAGTATTCAAGTTCAAATTCGGATATTTAAGCTCAAGTATTCAAGTTTGAGATCAAATGTTCAAGTTTGGATTTGAGTTTGGACTCTGGTTCGAACTTGTATTCAGCCTATAGTCATTTCTTGTGAATGAATTTAACTGTTGAAATTCTTAAGTTCGGGAGTAATCGGACAACTGCTGCACATGGACGACAAGATTTGTGTCTTTTTCTAAGACATTTGCCATTGATGAATCTATTAATTTGCAGTGTTGTCTAATCTGAGTAGGCAAGCACTCACTTTCTCCGTCTCCCTGGGGCTCAAGAGAAATGATACCGCTTAAATCTATATTAATCTAATGTCCTTAAAGATTTATTCTTGTTGTTTCAATTGTGTTTACATTGTTTATATTTCTCGAGGGGGTTTTATGAAAAATGTTTTAATATTGTTTAAAAATAACCTCGAGGGTGATTTATAATATTAATAGTTTTTTATAAAAATATAGTTTAGTTTCAATGGTATTTTAGTGATAAAACCTAGCTTTTAAAGTTTATGGTATTTTTATGAAAACTATACTTTAAGAACTTGGTGGTATTTTATTAAAATTTTAATCTTTCAATTTTAAAATATAATTTGCACAATTTTTTTTTATTGAAAATATGGATTTATAATTTTATATAATTTTCCAAAGTTTAATTTGTTTAAGAAAAATCGTATTTTGTAATTTTATTCCTTTCGAGACCGCATTCTCCGTGAGGAGTTTTGCATCTCGCTCTACTATCCCAAAAACATGCGATAATCTGCACCATCCACAAACGGGTCTCCTAACGAGGGTTGTAGATGCGTAATTGCAAAAGGTGTAAAAATGTCGATAAAAACATTTTTTTTTGTAAAAGCAGTGTTATTTTATTGTAAATCGTATTCTTTAAATTAAACATGCATATAAAATATCGTGCTATGAAACCATAGTGTATGTGTTGGGGTAGGTCGTTACCCTGTGAATTTTTATAGGTATATATTCTAGTTATCGGTAAAAGAGTACTTTTAAAGTTCATGGTATTTATATGAAATTGTTTGATTTATGTGGTTATTCCTCATGAAATTTTAATTGCATGAAAAGGTAATTGATCTAGACAATATGTTAAGGTGATATTAAAGGTTTAGAGTGAAATATTAACATAGCAAAGATGACAAAAGTTGTTTAAAGAAAAGATTACAAGTTAACTCCACTTGTGTCGATAGGTTTTAAGAATTGTTTTGAGGTGAAATGAAAGAAAGAGGAAGGGACTTATAGGTTGTGTAGCATTGAGAAAAGAGTAAGAAAAAGAGGGAAAGTCTTTGTGGCGTCGCATTAGCGTCGAAAATGGCTCCGGTCTTCAACGGAATGAATTTGGATCGCTAACTCCACTTGACTAGTCTTAACCCCTTTCTCGAGCTTAGGAATTTAGATAATTTTTGAGAAATTTTCAGAATAGGGGAGAGATAAGGGTGGGGTGGTATTTATAGTGTAGAAATGAATGTGTGTGAATTAAAGAATTGAATTAAAAATAATATAAAATAGGGTTAATGGGAAATTGAAGAGTCTCTGGTTAAATTCAGAGAAATCAAACAATAAAGTGGAGTAGAGGGAGCTGAAGGGGTGCACGAGCGAAGCATGGATGCATTTGGGGGCATCAAGACCACCGGTAGCGGCCAAAGCAAGGAAATAGGCGGTTAGATTGAAGCCAAATGTCTCGAGATTCGTGTCATGTGTGTTATTTGGTCTTAACTCCTCATTTATCCCGTTTGATTTTTCTGAAACTTTTTGATTCTCTGTGAATTGTATGTGGAACTCTTGGGCATCGGAAAAGTTAAAATGAAAATTATTAAAAATAATTGGGACTGATGGGATTCGAACACGCAGGCTATAGGACAGCAGTAAAGAGTCTTAGCCGGTGATCTACAAGTTGTTTCTTACTTTTATTGAACAAAATT
The DNA here is from genome assembly GCA_030015575.1 of Agapanthus africanus. NCBI lineage: Eukaryota > Viridiplantae > Streptophyta > Magnoliopsida > Asparagales > Amaryllidaceae > Agapanthus > Agapanthus africanus. Next base: position 175,290,990 of record CM057339.1, on the reverse strand, counting down.
AACTTATAACTCCTAGGTCGTGCCATGTGTCGATGCTGAACTCCTAAGTAGATGCTATTTGGATTTATCCGTCCACCTCTTCGAAGATACCAAGTTGATTTATGGCACCATATATCGGAGGTTTGGACGGATGCGGCCGTTGTATCGGACTTCGTCAGATTCCCTCTCGTTTTATGAGGGGTTTTCGATTGTGGGGATGCTCTTCCCTGCAGATGCAAGCCCCTGCAGTTATTACGTGACCGCGTTGCGATAACCACTTTCTCCTGCTCCGACAGTTCACTTTGTGTCGTGTGTATGTTTTGTTTTGGTTTTGGTTGCCCGTGGATTGTATACGGAGACTAATTTATGTCGTCGCCCGTAGGGCGCGGGTTAGTTCAACTCCATATATTTTAGATTTGGGCTTGGTTTCATTTAAGGACCATTAATCTAATTTGAGATTAAGATCAACTTAAATATATATAAGCATTTGGGGCTCAATTTGTTTTTGACTAAGGATACGTTAGTCCAATTTGGGACTAAGATCAACTTAGCGGAATTTCAAGGATCATTTTTATCTCGGATCCAACAACAGAGCATTTGGGCTCAGCTGCAGAAAAAACTTAAGAGACCTAGCCAATTTGGGGGCTTGGCCCGCTTAGTCTTTTGTTTTATTCAAAAGTGCTTTGCACTTATTTGTGCTTTGTTTGTTCAGCTCCTTTCTTTTATGCTAAAGTGCCGAGCACTTATTTGACCTCTGACACTCACATATATGACATGTGAAGCATTCAGTCATGAACGCCGCCCAATGAGCGCTGAGCACTCAGCCATTTTGGCTGTTTGTAGAGTGCTATGCACTTTTGTTCAGCGCTCACGTGATGAGCACGTGCGACGCCGACCTTCTGTTTTGGGCGTTCATGTACTTTTCTCGTGAGGCGATGGGCGCTGTTACAAGGGGCGCCCACGTGGGAAGCACGTGAGACGCTAGTATTTTTCCTTTTATCATTTTAGAGATTTAAATCTCTGTTGATATTTTCAGAGAGGTTAAACCTATATCACTGGCACTTTGACCATTAACGCTCGCTAAAATCACTATACTTGAGGATTTTAGGTTGAGTTTTTTTTAAATAACTAAGTTCTCGATTTGAAGAAACTGAGTTCTTGGAGCATCATGGACTCCGTTTAAAATTTGTTCATCTCTGAATCTTTGATTCTCAAGAACAAGCTCTACCCGATGAGAATTAAATTCTCAACTTGTGGGAGATTTGCCTTGTGGATCTCAGATCCAGAGAAAAAACTAAGTTTTTTGAGAAGGGTTAAACCCTTAGATATGATAGAGATATTTTGATCTCTTTTCTTTACCTAGGGTTTTGAAGAGGAAAGTATTCTTCCTTTGAGAATTAAATTCTCTGTTCTCTCAAGAGCTCATTGTATTTTGCAGAAGCTTCTCGGGGGTTCGTTCTATCACCTTCTCTCTGTGCGTATCTGTCTCCTCTGTGTGTCTCATCCTTTTTTTCTCTTCTCTCCTCCCTCGAGACTTGAAGTCTCGGGTCTTTTATATAGTGAAGGCAGATTATTAATTGGTTTTGAGAAAATCTCTCATTGAGAGATTCCAATCGATTTAATTGGACTCAAAATTGATTTAGGGAATTTTACCCACCATTGGATCTTTGATCCAAGGACTTCTGTTTGTTACCGAATATGATTTTGGTTTTTTTAACGAGATTGGGGAAATATTTTCCCTATACAGAATTTATTCTGTAAAACGGTGATTTTTAATCACCATTGGATTTTTTAATCCAATGGTTCTCTGTTTTACAGAGAGCAATCTTTCTTATTTAGAAAAATTGAGAGAATATATTTGAGAATAGAATTTTATTCTATAATTGGATCTTTGATCCAACTGAGAGTATCTTTCTTATTTAGAAAGATATGGGAGATATTTTCTCCTAATAGAATTTTATTCTATATCTTGATGATTTATCATCTCCGTTGGATCTTTGATCCAACAACACTGTTTAACGGAGAGTATCGTAGAATTTAATTCTACCTGGACGCTAGCACTCACGTATTGTGCACATGGGTGCCACTTAAGAATTTAATTCTTAAGATGGGTATTTCTATGTTTTGCACATTGGCGTCCGCGTGAGGAGCGCGAGCGACGCCATCTAAGAGTTTAGCTCTTATATTATGAACCCTTCTGTGCTTTGCACATTGGCACCCGCTTGAGGAGCATGTGAGGCACCACCATAGGACTTAATCCTATGAAATTGGCTATGGCGCTGGTGCCCTCGTGGAGAGCACGTGAGGCGCTGCCTCATTGAATTCAACAGAGCTTTGCTCTTTTATTAGGTTAAATATATTGGGGAAATAAATGCCCCCCACCGTTGTTCTCACATGGCTTACACGTGGGTGCAACGGTGTCACCTTTTCCACCGTTCGATCTCCTGGAGAGTTGAACCGTCCCTTTATGTCCTATAAATAGGGCATTTGGCCCTTGAGATGACCGCCGTTTCATCGTCCTCTTGCTTCTTCTTTCTTGAGAATTTAATTCTCTTTTCAGAGCTTAGATCTCTGTTCAAAGAAACTCTCTCAGAGTTAAACTCTGTCAAAAATTTGGTAAGAAACTCTTAAAAGAATATATTCTTGTTTTGGGTTTTTAACCCATTAACAGAGCTTTGCTCTTCTCTTGGAATGATCTCTTAAAGATCTAAAAACTTTTGTTTGGGTAGACCATGGGTCTTAGAGATCTAAGAGTTTTACTATATTACTGACTTGGATCTTTGAAGGTTTGTTTCGAATTTAATTCCATTCCCCAAGCGGATTTATGAGATTACATCCCATTATTAGAGGAATTTAATTCCTGGTTGCTCTACAGAGCTCTGAGAAAATTTCTTTTTTAAGAAATTCTTTTGGGAATTTTATTCCCTTTCTATTTTCTTTTTTGGGATTCTTTTTGCAGATTTGAAATCTGTTGTAGAACACAGTTTTCGAGAGAGTTTAATTCCACAGTTCAATGAGATTTCTCATTAAATGAGAATCCTTTTAGACTTTTACGATGAGTGCCTTCCTCATCATTGATGGGGCATTAGAACCATTGTAATTTCTTTCTAGATTGTAATAATTTTGATATTTTGATTGCTAAGCCTTTTTTTAGATATTATGGCTTCTCGTCTTTATGATCTTGAAGAGATTATCTCTTATGAAGATATTCGCATCCAAGGCCGTTGTCAAGGCCAGGAATTCACTGACGCCTAATGCGCTAAGGTGATGCGTTGTTTTGACAATTACAACGGTCGGTTACTCCCCCGACGTTCTGCTCTCTTGAAAATTATCGTTGGGTCGATTTGGAAAGCAATTCCTGGGCTTGACGAGGATATGCCACTCGAGGCGCTCGATGATGCCGAAGACAAGGTGCATTCAGTATATCTGATGAGCCTGATCTTAAAGAAGCGAAGAGATGATCTTGTCGATGTTTTGCATCGCGTCTTCCAACAGAAGGCGATAATGTCCGCATACCAGAGGATAGACGACATTAGTGGGGATCCCGATGCTTGCATTCGTGAGAAAATGTAAAAGAAAATGGCTAAAGAAGCCGAAAACACTTTACTCAGACTTGCTTCCAAGTTCCTAAATCCGTGTCTGGAATTCAGTGTTTTGCCGTTGTAAACACTTTAATGTTTTTTTTGTTTTTTTATCGCCAATGTATAAATTTCTTCGAAGTATGAATGAGAAAATTCCATTTTCTCTTCATGCCAATGCTCATATGTGTCTTACATGAAGTGTTGTTATACATATATAGAAACTGTTGTTGGCGCTCATGTGTCATGCGCGTGAGGCGCTGCTGAGGATTTTAATCCTGAACTAGCGCCAGCGCTCACACGTTATGCACGTGAGGCGCCGCTCTAGTCCTGGAAAGAATCAATGCGAGTGCTCGCGTGTCATGCACGTGAGGCGCTGTTGATGGCGTCGTTTCACCTCCTTGCTCTGATTCCCATGAGTCAACTCTTTCTTTTCCCATGCCTTTTTTGCCAGGCCTTGGAAATAGTTCTACCATGCACAACATGTTCTATGCCTATACTTGAATGCTTCTCTTTATAATCTGAAGCTCTGCTTCCCTCTTCTTTCACAAGGAGAGAACTGCCTTCTAACAAACTAAAAGTTATGGCTTGTAATCGTCCGCATGCTCGTCGGCAACTGTGGGAGGTACCTATCGAGGGAATTGTCCTCCGTTTTGCTGTGCATTTAGCGGATCCCATTCTCACTGATGACCAGTGTGACACGGTGATGTATGAGCTTCTGGCTCGTAAGGGATCTCCTCTTCCTATCGGCTCCATTTAGCTTCGGACGATCTTCTCGTCTGCACTTGCTGACATCCCTCCTCATCCAGCAGAGATGAATCTGGCGATGCTCGACGCGGCGGAGGACAAGATCGAGTGCTTCCATGAGGCTTATTTGATTACCCAGCCTCTGAGGGATTGTTCGGTTCGTGTGCTAGGTCAGATACGGGTTCAGCGGGTCATCATGTCTTCCTTCGCTGATGAGTATGGCGCTGACCGATTGGGAGCAACTCGTCACGAATATCACCGCTTCGACATGGTGGAGAAGGCAGAGAGGGAATTAGAGAATCTTGTATATCACTTTGTTAATCCTTGTATCTCTGATCCCATATTTGGCAATCTTTTCTCTGTGTAATAAATAATAACAACAATGTCGACCACTGAACGTTTCATCTCCTGCGCATATTCATATGGGCATCTTGCCTCTGTACATGTATTTTGTATTTTAATCTTTAGAAGTTTCTGATGCATACATCTAGACATAGGTGAACATTGGACTGAAGTCATGCATAGCATCTGGACGGTTTCGAGTTGGCGTACACGACTTTTATTAGAATTTTGATCCGATAAGATAGCGAGCGTATACAAGCGTCTTCTCAAATATCGATTCTTAAGAAATGTAATTCTGAACCCCGAGGCCCATGAGTTGCGCCTTTCTGTTTCTCGATGTCTTAATTTTAGCGCCCATTAGTTTACTTACTCGTTTCGGAGTCTGTAGTTTATTCACTCGTCTCGAAGTTGTAGGGTGTTTTTCGTCACCCCATTGAGATGGGAATACGCGCGCGCTTATCAGGCATACTACAGATTCCCCCTGCCTAGGGTAGATGGGGATTTATTGATTGTGGGGATCCGAATCTTCGGCAGCCGCGGACTAAGTTGCCGTTAATTACCCCTCGCCTTTGGAGCGAGGGAACCTCCGATTGACGGGTCTAACTGGTCATGCGAACTCGATGTGCAGTGTACGTATGTTTTGAAAGAGTTTTGGATATATCGGGGGCCCCGCAGAGTTTTATGGGGGTCCCTCTACCCAGATAGCGGGATGGGTGTCAAGAGGGCTAGCAGCCCCTTTATGGGGTGCAGGGCAGCGACCCGTTAGAAAAAATTTCCTAACAGGGGACGTGTTTCTGGTGTGGAGTGCATGGAAAATGAGGGGTGAGGAGTGTCTTAAAGACGCATGCATGGCATGTGGGCGCTTGGCGTACATGGATCACGTGCTTGGCACGTGGACGCTGGACGCCAGCGGGTCACGTGAGCTGCACGCGACCGCTGGGCGCTGAGCGCCCGCGGGTCACGTGAGTCGCACGTGGGCGCTTAGCGCCCGTGGGTCACGTATCCTGCACGCGACCGCTGGGAACCCACGGGTCATGTGTCCTGCATACGACCGCTGGACGCTCACGGGTTACGTGGGTGGCACACGACCGCTGGGCACCCATGGGTCACGTGTGCGGCACGCGACCGCTCGAAACACCAGCGGAAAAGGGGCTTAGCCCCTGGGTTAGGAGTTAAACTCCCAAGAGGGCTTTGGAGTTGAACTCCTAATAGGGATTATGTATAGAATTGGAGTTAAACTCCTAAAATGGGGTTCGATTTATGGAGTTAAACTCTAACAGATCTTGAATGGAGTTAAACTCCTAGAGATCTTTGGTTCTTTTGAGTCTTGGATCCTCCCGGAATAGGATTTTTGAAGGTGGGTCTCCTTCTTCCTCCTCTTCGTTGATTGGATCTTGAAGGAAAATGGGGGAGATTCAAAATCTCCCTTTTAGAGATCTGATGGGAGATCTGAGCTCCCCTTTGTGGGTTTTATGGTGAAAAACTATTTCTTTTTGAAAAAGGAAGAGTTAAACTCTTGGTTTAATTCAAAAAGGAGAAGAAGGTTTAGAACCTTGAGGAAGGAGAAGGAGGAACAGAAACCCTAGAATTTGAGGGGAATCAATTCTTTCTTTATTTCATTATCATATTGCCTTATATAGGCTTACAAATTTACATATAGTCCCTTGGGCTTTACAAAATGGCATTTTGCCCATCCCATACCCCATGTGCTCATTTGCACATGGGCCACGGGCTTTAAAAAATTTGGCTTTATGCCCATTTTTCTTACATTCATGCACAAAAAATTACATCAAAATTATTTATTACAAGATTTCATTTTGGCATGGGGGAGGCCGGCCGCGGGGATTGACTTGGGCATGGGCCCACTTGATCTGGGCTTGGGTCCGCTTACTTGGAGTTGACTTTGACATTGATTTGGTCAACCGGGGTGTAATTTTCGACCCCAACAAAGTGCCCCCATCAATAAATGCACATCACACATGTGGGTCGTGTGCATGAAATTGATGGATCTTTTGCGTGGAGGCGACTTGATTTGGTTCCCGCTTTTGGGAAGCTAGCACTGCCCTTTTCACGACATGGACGGTTTTTGCTTGACATGTCTCCGAGACGGAGTGTCGATGTATGACGTATCCCCAAGGCGGAGTGTCTGTGTTGGACGTTTACCCGAGACGAAGTGTCGCTGGTCGACGTTTCCCCGGCACGGAGTGTCTGTGGTCGACATGCCCCCGGCACGGAGTGTCGCTGGTCGACATGTCCCCGGCACGGAGTGTCGCTGGTTGACCTGGTTCTGAGGCGGAGCATAATTCTGACAGGGAGGTCACTGGTTGACTTATCCCCGGCACGGAGTGTTGCTGGTCGACTTGTCTCCGGCACGGAGTGTTGCTGGTTGACATGATTCCGAGGCGGAGCATAATTCCGACAGGGAGGTCGCTGGTCAACTTGTCCCCGGCACGGAGTGTCGCTGGTTGACCTGGTTCTAAGGCGGAGCATAATTCCAGCAGGGAAGGTAGATATCCCGAGGCGAAGCATGATTTTGACACGGGGTACATTCTGGGACGAAGCATGATTCCGCCGCAGAGGTTGTTGGTTTGATTTGGGTTGATATCAGCATCGCTACACCGGAATATGGTACCAGGAGCGAATCATCATTTGCCATGAGTTGATTTAGGGATTTTGGTTTAGCATCAGCATCGCTTCACTGGAATACAGTACCAGGAGCGAATCATCATTTGCCATGAGGATTTCCCTCGTTCCCAGTTTAACGACTTAGGGGTTATCTGTTCCCAGTTTAACGACTTAGAGGTCTATTGGATCGGAGGTTTGGAATTTTGGGGTAGGGGTCAGCATCAGCGTTGCTAACACTGAAGCACTGCCAGGAGCAACTCATCATTTTCCCCGGGAGGACTTTGGATTTTTTTTTGGCCAGCATCAGCACCGCTAACACTGAAGCAATGCCAGGAGCGACTCATCATTTGTCGTTGCCCGTTGGGGAGCGATGGCTTAGGAGACAGGTTTAGGTCCCTATCACATAAGACGTTTCAATTTTATGAGCCGTAAGGGTCTCATAAAAGCATTTTCTTCCTACGATTCAAAAGGATCTCGTATGTGTACTTTCTTCTTAGGAGTCGTGGGGACTCCCAAGTGTGTTTTTCCTTCGTGAGTCGTAAGGATCCCACGAAGGTGTTTTCTCCTCACAAAGTCGAGAGGACTTTGCGAGTGTATTTCATCTCCTGTTCACGAGTTTGCGCCCTTTCGGGTTTTCACAAACTCGCCGGCCGTCCTGCTGTTTTTACTCACAGAGCCCTTTCGGGTTTTCATTCGTGCCCGTTTTGCTTGTGGACATACCTTTTTTTTGTGGATCTTCATCGCTGGAGGGACTTTAAATGTAGTCTCGCCGGTAGGACTTGGGAGAGATTGGGATCGTTTTACGCCCATGGATTGTATACGGTTTTGCAGGATGTATGATCCAGAATGTAGGGCCGGGAGAATTTTGGGATTTTGTTGGCGTCTGTATCGCCGCACTGGAATATGGTACCAGGAGCGACCCATCATTCGCCATTGGGACATTTAGAGATTTGAAATTTTGTTTGGCGTCTGCATCGTTGCACTGGAATATGGTGCCAGGAGCGACTCATCATTCGCCATTTGGGAACTTGGATTTTGGTTGGCGTCTGCATCGCTGCACTGGAATATGGTACCAGGAGCGACTCATCATTCGCCTTTTTTTATTTATTTATTTTTTACCACGATTGCTCTATCATTTCAGCTTTTCTTATCGCGAAGGTCGCGATTACCCTATCATTTCGGCTATTCATTCGCGGTTACCCCATCATTTCGGCTATTTATTTTCATTTTCATTTTACTCGCTGATCTTTATTTCGAGTTGCCCCATCATTTCGGAGTTTTTTGTGTGTTTATTTACACATTGTTTTACATCCCCAGTTTAACGACTTAGAGGTCGATTGTTCCCAGTTTAACGACGTAGTGGTCAACTATTCCCAGTTTAACGACGTGGTGGTCCTCTCTTTTTAGAGAAAGGCAGATGTCTGAGAGAATCAGGTTCCTGAAGGACATCGGTCTCCATTCGTATGAAATTAGCGGTCGCAGCTTGACTGTTTGTTAACACGCCTTTAGACAGTTCTATCTCTCCTGCCTTGTATTGCTTTTCGACCCAATATTTGAAGACGAAACAGTTCTCAATGGCATGACCTATCACTCTGTGATAGGGGCAATATTTGGGGTCGTCGGTCATATTCGCTTCTTGCGGTCTCTTTGATTCTGGCAATTATAGACCGTTTCTTAGGACGTCTTTGAATATTTTATAGACTTTATCCCTTTGAAGGAATAGACCTTATCCAGCTTCTCTTTCAGTGGAGATTCTCCTTCTTCTCCGAACACTGGCTTCCGAGGCTAGTTGGCATTAGGCCCGCTCATCCCTCGCTTATTTCGGTTAGCCGAAGTGTTAAAAGATTCAGCATCGTTGGAATTTTCGCCTTTGCGATTATCGTGCTTTCGGTTTCTCCAGGACCTATTGTTATTTTGGGAATCATAGGAGGACTCCTGTTTTGAGCGCTCCAACATTTGAACTTTTCTGGTCAGCTCTTGAAATGTTTTGAGACTCGTGGTGCATAGAAACGGGGCCTTCCAATTATTGAGATTTCCAACAAGGAGGCTGACAGATTGGTCTTGCTCTATCGACGGTTCACATTTGACGGAGAGATTGCGCCATCGAGTTCTAAAATCCGTGCTGCTTTCGTTTTTCTTTGGCTTGGTCCTTACGAGGTCGGCGATGGTGATCCTATCGCTGACACTTATGAACTTTTGTCGGAACAGAGATTCCATTTGGACGAAAGTAGTTACGGAGCCATCCGGTATGCTAGCGTACCAGTCGAAGGCGACATCGGTTAAGCTATTAACGAACTGGAGGAGGAGAAGCGCATCATTGCCCCCAGTATTCCCGCATGAGGCTTTAAAATAGGCGATGTGCTGATTCGCATTTCCTGTCCCATCAAATCTTCCGAATTTAGGGATGACATAGCCGCTAGGAAATTCTACCAGATCATACTGAGCAGGATATGGTCTCCCGCTACTGCTAACATATTTTTGCGTCTCGGATTCGGCTACTAATGTTTTGACTTTGTTGGTAACCAAATCCATGATTTGATCTTGAGTTAGCAAGCTACTGTCATCGGTAGCCAAGACATTTCCCGAGATAAGATGCGACTGACTTTCATGCAGTCCGCCCACCTTTGGATTTGAGGGAATAGGCGTTGGATGCCTCGGGACACCGTTTCTCGGTTCATGAGCAGAGCCCTGCGCTTAATTGGGCGGCTAAAAGTCAACTTGGGTCGTGAGCCGTAAGACGACGTTTGTCAAGTCGTCAATCTTTGAGTAGAGCTTGTCCATCTCCTTGTCTTTACTTCTGAGCTGCTTTCGGAACTCTTGGAGAAGTTGCTGCTCTGCGTTCTTGGGACGGAAGATTGGCTCCTCTTCGCTTTCCGAGCCCGACTCCTCATGAACCGAAGGATCTCTCTGCTTATCAGCCTCACTGGAAGGGTTTTCATAACCTTCCAGATGAGGTTGGTCATGGGAAGTGGAAGCCACATTCTCCCCAGACTGAATTTGAGATGTGGTGGCCCCATCCTTGCTCTTGCTGCGCGTACCCACCATGTAGACAGTGTGGACCACATATCCAGCCATCTCTTTAGCTTTGGTAGGGTCACCCTGTTCTTGGAACCTCATGAAGTTCAGCATAGCATGAGCCCTAGCCTTTTTGTTGGCTCTGTATCTGAGCCTTTTCTATCTTAGCTTCTCGATTTTGAGGGCTTGGCGGGCATCCGTCATCCAGGAAGCCATCGTGAGCCGATTAACGGGGAGATTAGAGAAGATACCCAATTGAGCAGTTGTCAGGGACGCCGCTAGAGCTTGCCCGAGATGCCTTGTTGCTTTGTTGGTGTTGATTGCCTTGCCCCCAGCTGGGGCCAAGGAAAGTCGTTCAAACACCGACTTACATTTGGGTAGTGGTGCCATCGAGATCACCACATTTGGCCTCCTGCCTTTTGAGGCCGGTCTGTTTATTACTGGAGCTTGAGAAGCTGGGACGACGCTAGCTGGCACGAACAGAATAGAGCCAAATGGTAGCAGCAGCTCCTCCTAATGTCGCCCGGGACTGGCCGGGAGGACCGTCCTGGCGTCCATCTTCATTGTGTAGGAGATGAGAGTTGTGTTGAGAGATGAGCTTATCTTTGGAGACATTTTTGCTGCGTCCGAAGATTGCAATTGTAAATTATTAACATGTACAAAGAAGCATGATTTCAGTACAGGCAATCGATATGTATAATGATTGAGTTCGCATGAACGTTTAACTCGAAATATAGGAGGAGAGATTAGTCCCACCGGGCGTGCCAGAATCTGTAGGGTGTTTTTCGTCACCCCATTGAGATGGGAATACGCGCGCACTTGCCAGGCGTACTACAAATTCCCCCTGCCTAGGGTAGACGGGGGTTTATTGATTGTGGGGATCCGAATCTCCGGCAGCCGTGGCCTAAGCTGTCGTTAATTACCCCCCGCCTTTGGAGCGAGAGAGCCTCCGATTGACGGGTCAAACTGGTTATGCGAACTCGATGTGTAGTGTACGTATGTTTTGAAAGAGTTTTGGATATATCGAGGGCCCCGCACAGTTTTACGGGGGTCCCACTACCCGGATAGCGGGCTGAGGGTCAAGAGGGCTAGCAGCCCCTTTGCGGGGTGCGAGGCATCGCCCCGTTAGAAAAATTTTCCTAACGGGGGACGTATTTCTGGTGTGGAGTGCATGGAAAATGAAGGATGAGGAGCGTCTTAAAGACGCGTGCATGGCACATGGGCGCTGGGCGTCCGCGAATCACGTGCCTGGCGCGTGGGCGTTGGGCGCTGGGCGCCCGTGGGTCACGTGCCTGGCAAGTAAGCGCTTGAGCGCCCGCGGGTCGCGTGAGGCGCATGTGGGCGCTTAGCGTCCGCGTCACGTGCCCTGCACGCGACTGCTGAGCGGCCGTGGGTCACATGCCCTGCACGCGACCGCTGGGCACCCGTGGGTCACGTGCGCAGCACGTGACCGCTGGAAACACCAGTGAAAAATGAGCTTAGCCCCTGGGTTAGGAGTTAAACTCCCAAATGGGCTTTGGAGTTGAACTCCTAACAGAGATTATGTATAGAATTGGAGTTAAACTCCTAAAAAGGGGTTCGATTTATGGAGTTAAACTCCAACAGATCTTGAATGGAGTTAAACTCCTAGAGATATTTGGATCTTCTTTTGAGCCTTGGATCCTTCCGGAATAGGATTTTTGAAAATGGGTCTCCTTCTTCCTCCTCTTCTTTGGATGGATCTTGAAGGAAAGGGGGGAGATTCAAAATCTCCCCTTTAGAGATCTGATGGGACATCCGAGCTCCCCTTTGTGGGTTTTATGGTGAAAAATATTTAAAAGGAAGAGTTAAACTATTGATTTAATTCAAAAAGAGAAAGAAGGTTTAGAACCTTGAGGAAGGAGAAGGAGGAACAGAAAACCTAGAATTTGAGGGGAATCAATTCTTTCTTTATTTGATAATCATCTTTCCTTATATAGGCTTACAAATTTACATATAACCCCTTGGGCTTTACACAATGGCATTTAGCCCATCCCATATCCCATGTGCTCATTTCTTTTGCACATGGGCCATGGGCTTTAAAAAAATTTGGCTTTATGCCCATTTTTCTTACATTCATGCATAAAAAATTACATTAAAATTATTTATTACAAGATTTCATTTTGGCATGGGGAGGCCGGTCGCGGGGTTCGACTTGGGCATAGACCCACTTGATCTGGGCTTGGGCCCGCTTACTTGGGGTTGACTTTGACATTGACTTGGTCAACCGGGGTGTAATTTTCGACCCCAACTCGTTTCGGAGTTTCTAGTTTATTCACTCATTTCGAAGTTTCTAGTTTATTCACTCGTTTCGAAGTTTCTAGTTTATGTACTCATTTCGGAGTTTGTAGTTTATTCACTCGTTTCAGAGTTTCTAGTTTATGTACTCATTTTGGAGTTTTTTTAGTTTATCTCCTTTGGGTTTACAGGTAAACTTATCCTAACGTTGTATATAGATAACCCCATTCTTTACGATGGAGGTCCGTTAGGTTTGTGGTACTAGGGATTTAGTCAGTGGTACCGTCATGTTGGCTGATGTATTCTTCGATATACGGTCTTTAAGCCGTTGTTCGAATAGCCATGCGACTGTTGTGTCTTTGATCCCTTCGGGGTCTTGACCTCTTTAAGTAATCTCCTTAGTTCATATTACCGTCGGAAGAGCAAACATTAGGAATTTGCCATGACGCTTTTTACTTGAGGTTAGGCTCAGTTTGGAGCCCCGATGAGTCATAACTACTCCGCACTGGTGTGGGAGGATCTCCCATAGTCTTTTAGGCTTTATATGAGATTCCTTCAAGACCCAAAGCTGGAAATATGCCGTTGCTTCATTTTTTGTTTTGACGATATCACGCTGATTCTTTGCTAAAGTAGGGTAGACATCTGTAAGACTTCTATGCTGTATGTATCGCAGTTGAAGTCCGGAGCTAGGAATATGCCATTGTTCCAATTTCATTTGATAACCGCATTCGCATCCTGCTGAAATGAGGAGGAACTTCGGGATGGTCTCTAAGTTGTATATGCGCTATCGAGACTTGGAGTTAGGATTTTGCCGTTACTCCATTTTTTGGTTTCGACTCTTGGGTCTTTTGTTGACGTTGCATTTGCACTGAGAAGGAACGCCGGGACAGTCTCTGAGTTGTATATGAACTGTCAAGACTTGGAGCTAGGATTTTGCCATGGCTCCATTTTTGTTTCGACCCTTGGGTCTTTTGTTGACGTTGCATCTGCATCCTGTTGGTATGAGAAGCACGTCGGGCTGGAGTTAGGATTTTGCCGTCACTCCTTTTTGATTTGGCTCTTTGGAACTTTTGTTAACGTTGTGTCCGCACCCTGTTGGAATGAGAAGAATGTCGAGTTAATCTCTAGGCTGTAGATATTGCCGTCCAAATCTGGCTCTCCCTTTGACGGAGCCTGGTGGGAAAATATGGTTTCCTTTTTTTCATTTGTGCCGATGGATCGTATACAAGAGTCAATATGGACATACTTGCAGGGCAGAGGAAATTTTATTTTATTTTATTTTTTATTTCCGCGATGCTCTATCTTTTCAGCTTTTCATATCGCGAAAGTCGCGATTGCCCAATCATTTCGGCTATTTTTTGCAGTGCCCAATTCTTTCGGCTATTTTTTTTATATTTTTACTCAGTGCTTTTTATTGCAAGTTGCCCAAACATTTCGACTGTTTTCATATGCATATATTTTTTACTCGTCGATTTTTATTGCGAGTTGCCCTATCATTTCGGCTATTTTTATATGCATTTTTTGCTACTCGCTGCTGTTTCTATTACGGGTTTGGAGTCTGATACCAATCTGGTATTAGCATCGCTACAACTGGAATATTGCCATGAGCGAATCATCATTTGCCGTGAAAGGACTTAGAGTTTGACACCTGTTTAGGCATCGACATCGCTACAACTGGGATATTACCAGGAGCGAATCATCATTTGCCTTGAGAGGGCTTGAAGTTTGATACCTTTTTAGGCATCAGCATTGCTGCAACTGGGATATTGCCAGGAACGAATCATCATTTGCCTTTTTTAATTTGAGCAAAGGTGGCTTAGCAAACAGGGTTAAGATCCTGTCGACTAAGGATTTTTAACTTTATGAGCCGTAAGGGTCTCATAAACGTATTTCTTCCTATGAATCGTGAGGATCTCGTAGGTGTATTTTCTTCTTAGGAATGGTGGGGATTCCAAAGTGATATTTTCTCTCGTAAGTTGTAAGGATCTTGTTCCCGCCAAAAATTTCTGCGCAAAAGAGTCCAAGGTATCAAATGGCAGCGATACGCTTAAGAAAATACGAACCAGTATCTTCCGGCCTGTATTTTGATAAACTCCCTAATGAGAAACTGTTAAATTATGATGGTATTGAAAGCATCTCGAAAAAATCTTCAATTTGATATATTATGGGCCTCATAATTCATCCGGGATCAAAAGTTATGAGCAAATGTCTATGCACATGTGATCTAAGAAAGAAGATGCGAACCGGTATTTTCTGAGCTGTATTTTGACAAACTCCAGAATGAGAAACAGCTAAATTTTGATGGTATTGAAAGCATCTTGAAAAGACCTTCGATTTGATATATTATGGGCCTCATAATTCATCCGGGATCAAAAGTTATGAGCAAATGTCTATGCACATGTGATCTAAGGAAGAAGATGCGAACCGGTATTTTCCGACCTGCATTTTGACAAACTCCGGAACGATAAACGGCTAAATTCTGATGGTATTGAAAGCATCTCGAAAAGTACTTCGATTTGATATATTATGGGCCTCATAATTCATCCGAGATCAAAAGTTATGAGCAAATGTGTTATGCACGTGTAATCTAAAGTAATGCTCTACTACATGGGGAATGCATTTTTTAGTCCCACATCGGGAAAATGAGAGATGACTTCTCTACCACTCCCATATAAATAAGAGGGGATACCTCTTAGAAAGGGTAGAGTTCAATCCTCAAAGGATTCAATACTCAAAGGAGCTTAGTTCTCCAAGATAGGAGCATGCTCCTCTCCATAATGCGCATATGCGCAAGCGCCATGTGCGCTACGTGCAACGCACGTGCGCACCACATGAGAACATTTAATAATATTAAAAGGAGCCTAGTTCTCCATATATAGAAGCCCTGCTTCTCCTCATAATGCGCATGTATGCTGCGTGCAACGCATGTGTGCTCGCCACGCGCGCACCACGTGCAACTCACGTGTGCTCGCCACGCGCGCACCACGTGCAACGCACGTGCGCACCACATGAGAACATTTAATAATATTAAAAGGAGCCTAGTTCTCCATATATAGAAGCCCTGCTTCTCCTCATAATGCGCATGTGCGCTACGTGCAACGCACGTGTGCCTGCCACGCGCGCACCACGTGCAACGCACGTGCGCACCATATGAGAACATTTAATAATATTAAAAGGAGCCTAGTTCTCCATATATAGAAGCCCTGCTTCTCCTCATAATGCGTATGTGCGCCACGTGCAACGCACGTGTGCCCGCCACGCGCGCACCACGTGCAACGCATGTGGCACCACATGAGAATATTCAATTAAAAGGAGACTCGTTCTCCATAGGAGCTTGCTCCCTCCATAATGCGCATATGCGCAAGCTCCATGTGCGCTACGTGCAAATATGAGCGCCCAACACGTGCGACGCACGTGCGCAAACGCAAAGAAGCCTTTTTCAGCAGCGAGAAGCTTAAGCTCCAGCTTGTTCTTCCCCCCTAATGAGTGAGACATGGTTCAAAGGATACATCCCTCCACACCTTCGATATATGGCACTGTAATCTCTCAGTGTCGTCGGAGAGGTGGTGGATCCCAACGACCAATGATCCTTCATTCTAAAATAAAAAAGAAGAAGAAGAGAGAACATTGACAGAGAAACTGAGAAAGAATTCAGAGAACTCCTAAAAAGAAAGTTTGAGAAGAAATCAGAAAGAAAAGAAGGTAAACCTTTGAAAAGAAGATTTTCTTCTGAATAGATCATTGATCTAAGAACAAGATCAATGATCTTCAATACAAATAAATAAATAATAACAGTGCCTTGCACTTTTTTTTTATGAACCATTGGTTCTGGAATCTAAAAGATTATTTTCTTGAATCCAAAGTTGGATCAATTTATCGAAACAGTGCCTTGTACTTGTAAAAACTGCACTGTTGCGCTCCTGGGTTGGCGCAAGCCACCAAAGAGCGCCACGTGTCAGCACCATAACCACTTACGTTATGCGCTTTTAAAAATAGAGCATTGCTCTTTAAGGTTGGCGCAACTCACCAGAGCGCGCCACGTATCAGCAGCGCAACAGCGCAGCGCACTGCGCTTGCGCTCACCAGAGCATGACACGTGTCACCTCCACATGCGTTTGCACTCAATAATTGGCGCAAAGCGCCTGACAAGCCAATGTAAGACAATTAATGCATTGCATTATTTACAGAAGGGCCAAGCCCAATTAAAAAAAGGCCTAACAGGCCAAATTAAATGCAATGCATTATTTTAAAGAAGGGCAGAGCCCAAACAGACGCTCTGCATCATTTATAAAGAGACAGAGCCCAAATCAGAAAGGCCTAGCAGGCCAAAATAAAATGCAGTGCATTATTAAACATGGGCAAAGCCCTAGCACAGGCCTAATAGGCCAAAGATAAAAACGTTGAATATTCTCAACTGGACTTAGCCCAATCATGGCCGTAAGTCCTTAAATTAAATTGACTGAGCAAGACTGCTCTCTTAAATCAATTTACATCCGGTTCAAGGGTACATCTCCGAACTCCTCTGACACCTATCGTTGTAATCATTCAACGACGTCAGAGAGGTGACGGGTCCCGACAACCACACACCATACGGACTGTGGGGTCCTTAAACTCATGGACTTATGCGTCCTTAAACTAATGGACTAATGCGTCCTTAAACACATCTATATGGACTATGGGGTCCTTAAACCCATGGACTAATGCGTCCTTAAACTAATATCCGTCCCTAAAACGGGAACGATGGACCACCATGTCCCTAAACTGGAAATGGACCACCATGTCCCTAAACTGGAAATTGACCGCAACGTCATTAAACTAAACAATAGAGCCAATTGCTCTCTTGTCGGATCCAAACGATCCCGTTAAGTTGATCTTAGTCTGGAGATTAGGCTAACGTATCCTTAACAAAAGTTTAAGTTGATCTTAGCCTTAAATAGGGCTAACGTATCCTTAAACAAAAACCCCAAACCCAAATCTAAGAAAATATGGATTTGGACTAATCCACGTCCTACGGGAGACGGCATAACCTAGTCTCCGTATACAATCCACGGGCAACCACAAACAAAACAAACACACACGACACGAAGTGAAATTCTGGAGAAGGAGAAAGTTGTTACCGCGATGCGGTAGCGTAATTAACTGCAGGGGTTTGTGCCTGCAGGGAAGAGCGTCCCCACAATCAAAAACCCCTCTAACGAGGGGGAATCTGACGAGGTCTGCTACATCGGCCGCATCCGTCTAAACCTCCGATACACGGTGGCATAAATCAACTTGGCATCTTCGAAGAGGTGGACGGATAAAATCAAATAGCATCTGCCCCGAATCACAGGCAAGACGTCCCCACGTCGTCTTGGCCACCATTTGGAGGGGAACAGATCTTCCAAGAGTGTTTTCTCCTTATAAGTCGAGAGGACTTACAAGTGTCGTTTACCATATGGGGACATTTCTCGCCATTGTGGAACTTGATGGGGGAAATGTTTATTTGTGCCCGTGGATTGTAAACAAGGGTCAATATTGGACCGCCTGGGCAACTTGGGGGATATAACGGCTTAAGATCATGTTCGGATCCCTGTAGCTTAAGACTTTTGAATCTTATGAGCCGTGAGGGTCTCATAAGAGGAATTCTCCTTACGAGTCATGAGGATCTCGCAAGTGTAATTTCTCCTTAGGAATCATGAGGATTCCTAAGTGTGTTGCTCCTTTGTGAGTCGTAAGGATTTCACGCAGGTATTTTCCCCTCACAAGGTCGAGAGGACTTTACAAGTGCATATGAATTTTTTATTTTACGAGTTTGCGACCTTTTCGGGTTTTCACAAACCCGCAGGCAGTCCTGCTGTTTTTACTCATGGCGCCCTTTCGGGTTTTCATCCGTGCCCATTTCTGTCATGCCCCGCTTCCCAGTGTACGACGAAGGGGATGCGACGAGGCCGCTACGTATTTACTCTAAAGTAAACACGCTAAGCGTATCTAAGCAATATAAAAGAAATATACACAAGAGACAAATGTAATGAACAACAACTTTATTTATTAACATTCTTTTACAGTACATGGAAAAGTAAATATATGGAATGAAAAGCAATACCTAAACAGTGGCATAACAGAATGTAAATGTGTACAAGAATCTAAAGCTCTGGGTCGTAAGCTAGCTGGTCCAAATCCTCGCTGGTGGGCTCGATCTCCGGAAGGTCCGAATCACCTGACAACATTCCAAAGAAGAAAGAGAAGGAATGTCGTCAGCGAACAATCGCTCGGTAAGTCCCAAAGATGAGGGAGAAATGGAATAGACAGAGAGAGTATATTTTTATAATGTTGTATTTAGTGTTAACGCTGTTGTTTGTAGCTTGGTACAGAAGATGCCAGTTTATACAAGAGGAGTCTCAGTAGACCAGAGACTAAGGTAAACGGAATGTACAAGGAACCGTTAGAAAACCCGAAACAACGGCGATTGAATTCAGGTTAGGTGTCTTTATGGTTGCAGTCTCGTTCTACTTCTAACACCTTCCGTACCAATCTACCCCTTATAAACCCCACGATGTCTTGATTATGTTGATGTATTATTTGAATTGTATTGTAAACTGTATTGTCTTATATTATAGATTGTATAGATGGATGACTTGTATTGTAAATGGAAGACTTGCCGAAACTATGATATCGTATAAATGGAAATGGAAGTATTGGATAATCATGTAAATGGAATATATCCATGGTTCGGTTCAGTCAATATAGGTTGATTAGATTGAACAGATTGAATATATAGATTCATGGATTCATGTTGAATTGTTATATATACTTGAATCTCATTCAAGTTAAATTGATTATATCGAGACTCGGTCTGAGTCAGACAATTAGAAAAGAAATTGAAATCCTGAATTAAGGTTTGGTGTTATCGGTAACCGCTGCACATGGACAGCAGGATTTGTGTCTTTTTCAAAAACGATTACCGTGTTAATAACACCGTTTGTTAAGTTGTCTATCTTAAATAGGCAAGCACCCATATCTCCGGCTCCCTGAGGCTCAAGAGACCGGTCCCGTTTAAACCTATATTTACTAGGGTATTTAATGTAATTTATAAAACTTGAGGGGTTTTTATGTAAAAATAATTTTGTATAATTTTCAAAATATACCTCAAGTATTTTATTATCGTCTTTAAAGTTTTCATTGACGTATATTTTATCATGGTGACATTTCTAGTGAATAAAACCTAATTTCATAATATATGGTATTTATTTGTAAAGTATTGAACTTGTATGGAATTGCATGGTATTTTCATGTAAAGTGATTCTTTTGATTTAGAAAGGTTGGAATATTTATATTATATCAAAAATAGATATTTTGATGATACATATATATATTTAAAAAATAATTTAATTTATTATTTTTTCTAGAAATCTCATTTTCTTAAGATATTTGTATTTTTAAATCTTTCGAGACCGTATGCTCCTTGCGGAGGTCTGCATCTCGCACTCTAAGCCGAGGATGTGAGATAATCTGCACCATCCTGAACGGGTTCTCCAAATGGGTTGTAGCGGCACTTTACAAAGATTTGTTTAAAATACATAATCTTGTAGAAAAAGTTTTTTTTTTAAGTTTGAGATAGTTTTGTGTAAAATCGTATTTTCCCAAAACTATGTTCCCAAAGATCATCGTGCTATGTTACATATGAGTGTTGTGAAGAGGTAGGTCATTATCTCGTGAACTATCTAAAAGTATAGCAAGGGTAATGATGTTTTTATATCGAAGCTAAACAATATGGTATTTTTCTGTAAAAGTGCGATAAAAATTACAATATGAATTCTTTTGATATGGAACTTGTTCAATATGTTTTGTTAATGATTAATAGTCATGTTGTGCAAGTTTGGTATTGTTGTATTTAAGAAAATTGGAACTTTTTAAAGAAAACCGAATCGGAAGTCGGATTAACTCCGCTTCCGTCGGGTTTTAGAAATACAAGTTTTTAGATTAGAAAAGAGAAGAGAGAGGAAGGACTTACTGGATTGCAGATTAGAGAAGAGGAAGAGAGAGTGGTAGGAGGTTACGGTGCGTCGTTTCTTCACCGGGAGCTCCTAGGGTCGTCGTCTTCGTCGGAGCTTCGCCCTTCGCTAACTCTACTTGGAAACAAAAGTTCTTGGGATTTTTCTTGAGAGTTTGGAAAGAGTTTGTGAGTGAGGGCTGTGTGAATTGGAGTTGTATTTATAGGAAAAGATTAGGGTTAGGGTAGATGAAAGGATGTGAAAAAAGTGTATTTAATTTTGTATTAAAAGAGTTTTAATTGGATTTTTTTAAATCTCTGGAATAATGCGGGGAAATTAAACATGACAGGGGTTATGGGGAGACCAAGAGATGCAGGGAAAATGAAGAAAATCGGGGATCCAACTCGGCTGGACCGGCGCCGCCGGCCGAGTCGGCCGCGCTGCCGGCCCGAGTCGGCCTAGTCGGGCCGGGTCTTCGATGCCACGTGTCCATCGACGTTTGGTTATTCTCCTGGGCCAGTTTGTTTTATATGTGACTTTTGGTTTTTACGAGTTATGCACGTGTAGGCTCTTGGGCTTCTAAAAAAATTAAAAGAAAACTAATTAAAAAATAATGTGGCTAATGGGATTTGAACTCTGGTGCTTTGGATCAGTAGTGCAAGGTCTTACCAATGAGCTACAAGCTCCTTCTTGCTATTAAAAAGCAAAACAAATTTATAACTTGTGCTCAGGCAAAAGTACCCCTTTATGTATTTTTAAAAAAAATTCGTACAGAAAGTTTAGGGTTGTTACAATTTCGCTTGTGA
Source organism: Agapanthus africanus (assembly GCA_030015575.1). Taxonomy (NCBI): domain Eukaryota; kingdom Viridiplantae; phylum Streptophyta; class Magnoliopsida; order Asparagales; family Amaryllidaceae; genus Agapanthus; species Agapanthus africanus. Next base: position 175,269,672 of record CM057339.1, on the reverse strand, counting down.
ACATACCTTTTTTTTTGCGAACGATGGAACTCTCGAAAGTAGTTTCACCGCAGGTGACCCATCTGTTTGCCGGTGGGACTTGGGGATGGCTTCATCGCTGGAATAGCTATGTTACTAGTGGGACTTGAGTTGCAACCCTCGTCATTGAGACTTCGATTACAATATAGATCTCAAGGGGGTGTATCGCCGTATTTAGGGCGACGTGCTAGTTTAGGGACGTTTCGGTCCATTATCGCCATATTTGAGGCAAATTTTTAATCTAAGGACATCTCGGTCCTTTTTCGCCATGTTTGAGGCGAATTTTTAGTTTAAGCACATCTCGGTCCGTTATCGCCATGTTTGAGGCGAATTTTTAGTTTAAGAACTTCTTGGCCTGTTGTTAGTTTAGGGACATCTCGGTCCAATGTCGCCATGTTTGAGGCGGATAATTAGTTTAAGGACTTCTCGGTCCTATATCACCACATTTGAGGCGGAGTTTCTAATTTAAGGACATCTCGATCCGTTGTTTGCCATATTTGAGGCGAATTTCTAGTTTAAGGACATCTCGGTCATATGTCGCCATGTTTGAGGCGACGGAGCTTCTTTGTATGCTACTCTCAGAGTTCTGACTCAGGAAGATAGCGAGCAGACACGAGCGTCGTCATCTATCATAGACCTAAGTCGTGACTCGTCAAGCGTAGTATTTTTTGAGGAATCAGCCGTTTATTGGCCAGAAGGGTCTTTCACCATGTATATCCATGAGCAGGTAAGCTCCAGCTTTGTAGACTTTGTCTATGATGTACGGGTCTTCATAGTTCGGTTCTAATTTCACCCGTTTTGCACGATTGGGAATCATTGGTCTTTTGACGACTAGTACGAGTTCACCTTGGCGGAATGTTCTCAGCCTGGTCAGTTTTTCATATGACCGTATCATCCTTGCCTTATAAGTCTTCAAGTTTTATTGTGCTATAAGGCGAGTTTCGTCGAGGGCGTCGAGCTCCTCAAGCCGAAGATGAGCATTTTCTTCATCTGTCAGCTCGTATCGAACCGCTATTCGTAGAGAAGGGAGTTCTATTTCCAAGAGAAGTACTGTTTCCGTGCCGAATACCAACGCGTATGGTGTTGTATTCGTCGCTGTTTTGAACGTTGTTCGGTACGCCCAGAGAGCTTCATGCAACCTTTCGTGCCAGTCTCTCTTGTTTCTGGACACCGTTTTGTTTATAATCTTTGTCAAGATATTGCTGAAAGCTTCAGCTAGACCATTGGCATGAGGATTAGAGACTGAAGAGTATCTCCAATCTATCTTATGCTGTTGTGCGAAGCGGCCGATTTTATGGTTTCTATATGCTGGCCCATTATCCGAGATAATTCGTCGCGGAGTGCCGAACTGATAGATGACATGTGTCCTGAAGAAATGGAGGATATTCTCCGTCTTCACCTCCTTTAGTGGTACTACTTCTGCCCACTTAGAGATGTTGGCTATAGTGCCCTCAAGGAAATTATCGTAACCACAGTTAGGTGATTATGATGATTGAGGGAGGACCTATACCGGTAGAACAGTCTTACTCGAGATGATGTATGCTATCTGGTTTGTTTTTATCATCGTATACATGCTTCAGGTGATATTACAGTTCACAATTGCATGTTGATAGAGCCCATAGGATTCTTGCTTGACTGCCAGCAGTATGATGGCGATCATATACGTAGGAGCTGGGGTCTATAAGCACATCCTTAAAGTGTCCCTAGTCGTGGGAGTTTCGACACAAGGCATCGATACTCCAAAGTAGACTAGTGTATACAGTCGAGACCCCGACGAGGGGCGATGGCTGGTCTCACAAGCCATTGGTGTCAGTTGGTTCACCTAAGATGTATACAGGTGCTCATTAGATTATGAGTACACCGGACAACACTCGCCGGGAACATGCTAGTTGGTATTATACCTGTCGTCAGATAGCAGTTCTCATGTGACATGTGTACAGGTTAGTCTGTCGACCTGAGGTCGTCATTTGTCTCGTGTGAGTTCCCACTATGCTTTGATTACTACCCTACCACGGCTCAAAGAAGTCGTGCAAACATGTTTTAGTTGGGACAGTCCCGAGCCACATGGAGGCAGTGAGCGGATCGTCGGGGATTCGTCTCTCCCGGTATTGGGGGTGAGATGGCGTTATGTTTAGGAGAGCCATTACACGAAATCCCTGGCCAGGGTAAGCGAGATTTACTGGTAGGTATTCCAGTAGTTTCTCAGGGTGTTCTGGGCTACTCTCCGACATGACTTATACCGCTATTGGGGGTCTGACGTTTACCAGCCCCCTAGGTCCTATATGCAATACTCATAGACGAACATACCAGACTGTACGGATATTGTCACTGTCAGGCTCAGTAGGGTTTCGGGATGAGTTCGCTCATCAGCTTCCCTTTCATTCAATACACGGGCAACCGTTACGTACAGTTAGTACCACTGACGTGCTTATGGTTAAACCCACTGACAGTGTATTGATGAGTCATTAGAGTCCCCCACAGAAAGTTTCCCAAGTTCGGGCGAAACGTTGTAGAGGCCTTATGGTTTTATGGCAGGGGTTCGAATATACACGTGCACTTGTGCACGTGTCATGTTTCGGACGGATAATGCTAGTGGGTTTTGGTTTAAGCCGGATGCTAGTATTATATTGTGTTGGAATATTTTAGTCTCGTTGTATCCGTATTCGGTCGAATACGGATGCAGGTATGTATATACAGTTGGGGGGTAATCTCGTAATTCATTACGGGATTACTTTTGGAGTTGCCATTTTCTTATCTTCTGATTTAAATATTTAGTTTAATATTTTAATGTGGAAGTGTGAGTTTTTTGTGTGCATGGAAATTTATGTTGCTTTAAATTAATCATAGATATTCTAACACCCATCACTATAATTCCTATTTTCCACAGTGGACTTCTTTTTTCAGCCGACCCCACTCCACCTCTCCTTTTGGATTGGCAGTGAGCCATTTCTATCTTGATTGGTCCGAGCACTTGGTGGCTGGCTATTTGTGGGGCTGCATGGGTCCTTGGTGTGTCTTTGTTTTTGGAAATTTATGGGCATGGCTTGGTTTGGGATTATTTTAAAAGGCATGGACAGCATGGGGGGAATGGGCTGCAGAAGTTGGTGTCCTTGATGCTTTAATTGTTTTGTTTTTGGTGATGGATTTTGTCATGCTCACCACTCCATTCACTACTCTCACCACTTGATGATCATTCTCTCCTCTCCCATTTTTGAAATCCCCAGAGAACATCTTTGAGGTTTTGGCCGAGCTCATTTCTTATGCTAGCTTGATTTTTCCTTTGCTAAAATTCCTATGCTCACAATTCCCTAATTGACAACTTCAATTTACCTCCATCCAAACGTTTGGGTGTCTTGAGACAAAATATTCTACACTCTTTTTACTTCAATCTTGGACATGTCGGCTAGCAAACTTCATGTCCGAGTTGCTTCGGTTTGAAGCGGGAGCCCGTATAAAGATTCCATGACGTGGTGCCATTTCGACAAGCGAGATCGGAGAGCGGACTTTGTTGGCTGAGCAGCGAAGAGTTTGGCGCAGAAATTGAAGACCGAAGGACACACGGATCGATCGGTATAATCTTTCCAAACTCTTTTACAGTTTACTAGTTTACGGTTAATGGAACGATCCGGGTATTTGGTTGCGATAGCGCTAGTTTTGTAAAAAGTTTTTGTTCTGCATTTGGCGTCGGATTGACGGCCGGGGCGTTGCCGTGGCCCAACATAGTATCAGAGCCAAACTATTAACCATATTCTAGTTGCTTTAGACAATGTTAATGTATCGAAATCGAAAAAACTACTTTGCACTGCACTGAAATTCTAGTTTCTGTTTGTTTACAAAGTGTCTTCAAAAATTATTTTAACAAGTGCAGAAGACTACTGACATGACCACAAGAACACACCCCAAACACGAGACTACCTCGCCGGATTTTGGCCGAGCACTTTCAAGGGAAATCTGGTGTCGCCGGCCGCTTAAGGGCTTATGTGTTTGGTTTTTGGGGTATGGTCTGGTCTCTGGAATTTTGGTTCAGTGGAATTGTTTGTTTAGCCCAGTTTGGATAAAGTTTTATCAGGTTGTTTGGGCTATTCAGGGGTTATTTCGAATTCGATATTTTCTAACATTGTTTAAAGTTTGCAGTACATTACATTTCTATCTGTGACCGTGAATGTCATTTGATCGGTAAATCTTGTCTAATCGCTATAGTCCTTTTAGACGGATTTGCGAACGTGGCATTCACGTTGATGTTCTGTGTTGTGCTGTGTTGTTGCGGATTTGTCGTGGTGGATAGCTTGTGTGCAATGGTAGTGGTTGGATTTATTTGTACATTTGATATTGCGGGGCAAGCGTCCGACATGTGGACTGCCGTCACTGTCTGTTTGTATATTATTCTTTTGGGGAACGACCGGGTTGAGGTCGATGTACCCGTTGTACATATTTTATTTTCTGTACTAGGATTACCCCGCGGTGGGGTGCATGGATAGCCAGGTTCTAGAGGGCAACGGGCCCGCATCTCATGGCTTTGAGACGGAGGGGGCTTCACTCTAGAATTGGCAGGCTATTCGCCGCACTCGTATGGGGTACAGGTTGACCCAAGGAGGGGTGCTCAGGTTACCGGATTCCGTGAAGTGCTGGGTGGCCCATTCACTTTGCTGAAGGGGGCTGCCTCGCTTCTGGTTTTGGCGGGTAACTTGCCGCACTCGTAGGGGTCTAGGTTTTCATTGCACAGGCTATCCACACGACCAGGGGAACGTCGGGTTTCACTTGCGGCTCAATGAATCCCGGGGCTCCCAGATTATCTGTATTGTTCTGTGATACTTATTACTTTTCTGTGATGTTGCATTTATCACGCCTGGAGCGATTATTATATATTGATATATATACTAGTAGATGTTGTATATGTTTTACACCCGCGCTAGTCCAGTCCCCACTTTGTCATTAGTTAAGTAACCTAACGGGTGATGACGGGACCCAGTGACGAATGCGGATGGCATATACGTACATCATATTTTCGTTCTTTTCTGGTGTGATTAATTGATGGGACTGCGTTGATTCGGATCAATGCAAGGAAAATAAACCTATATATGATGTTGTTGGAACAATTTTCAAAAAGCTGTTATTACTAAGGCGTTTTCTTTTGTTTTGCACAGTGGTATTCGGTTATGAATATCCAGCACCTCATTCGATGAGGCAAGGGCCGAGATCCCTTCATCGGGAGTGACCCCTTGGACAGAGGTTTGCGTCAGGGTAATAACTTCACTATAGTCGATTACATTTTGCTTTGCATCGTGGTATTCAGTTTGGAATATCCTGCACCTTATTCGACGAGGAAAGAGCCGAGATCCCTTCACCGGGAGTGACCTCTTTAGCAAAGGTTTTTGCTACTGTATATTTATAAAAAGCTATCTGGTTCCTTCAACGATATCAAGTTCATTGCGCTAAAGGATTTTCGCCAAAAACCAGTCGTAGCCCTCCGTCATTTCAGATAGGTATCTCGTAATATTCGTGCTATGTACGTTGGTCTCTATCAAGGCATAGTGTACGGTAGCTGCGTGATACGTGTCTGTTGCATGGATATGCGATTATCTAGGACAACCGCATAGTCACGTTGGTCTCTATCAAAGGCTTATGCGGGTGGGTTTAGATCAATTTTGGATAATAACGGGTTGAACTTGACCAGCGACTTATGTCACGTTGGTCTCTATCAAGGCCATGAAGTCGTTAGGGGTAAAAATCATATCGGGAGTTTCAAACATACAGGAAACTTGCCAGGCATGCGCATACCTTCTGGAGTGTGATAACGTGAGTGGATTCCATCACGTTATCATGCGATGATAGTTGGATCCCGATTCCCACTGATGAGTTGGTTTATTCCTCGGGTGATCCCGACTAATTCTTCTTTCAGGTTTGGAGGAGAATTTGAGGATACAGTGGGAGGTTTCCTGATTAGATAAAATGATTAACCATTCTGATTTTGGTTAGAGTGCACGCAGAGTGTTTCTTTTCTCTCTCTCTTTGACTGTGACCATGGCCCGACCCTATACTATAACTCAGTAACCAAGTTAACCGAACTTTCTTTAAACACTGGCTTTTGGATTGTCTGAGTTGCATACATCATTGCCACTCCTTCTTTTACCCTTTGAATTTCTTCAGAACACCTCGTATCACTACGAACATCTACTTACATTGGATAAATCCATCGTATGGTTATATACAAACTCGAAGGAACTTCTTCAAGGATGGATTCTGGTTCTGGAGAGATTGAATAAGACTATTCAGTTGTCTTTTCTTTTTACCTTCTCTCAGGTTATGAGGGCTCCTAGGATTAGGAGAGGGTACACCTATTACACTTATTGGATAGTCTTCTTCCAAACCATAGGCAGGTGCCGAAAGGTAGGGAATGAAGAAAACCAATTAGCCTAAGTATGGTGTACAAAAGGTAATAAGTAAAGACAAATAAAGGGATCAGAAAGAGGGCAAAGTAAATTGCGACTGTTAACATTCACGACCAAACCACGTATCTCATCGCCACTCCTAATTCACCTTTGTATTTCTCCAGAACACCCCGTATCACTACGAACATCCAATTCCATTGGATAAATCCATCGTATGGTTATATACGAACTCGAAGGAACTTTTTCGAGGATGGATTCTGGTTCAGGAGAAATAGGAATAATGTTTATTCAGTTGTCTTTTATCCTTACCTTCTCTCAGGTTGCGAGTGCTCCTAGGTTTAGGAGAGTACACATATTATGCTTATTGGATAGTCTTCTTCAAAACCATAGGCTGGTGCCGAACGGTAGGGAAGAAAGAAAACCATTTAGCCTAACGATGGTGTACAGGAGGTAACGACTAAAGACAAATAAAGGGATTTGGAGAGATGGAAAAGGAAATATACGGTTACAGTCATGAATCTGAATAATGGAAGATGCATTACTAGGAATACCCGGATACCCCTTCGAAACATATTCATGTTTCAGTTTCACTGTGCATTGTTAATTGAAAACTGATTTCCTAATTAGACCTTTACTCCAGGGTATGTATTTATCAGGTTTGATTCTCACATATGTATGGTTTTACAGATGATGAGTGGGGGTAAGTTATTGGGAATTAGGTGATCATCCTCATTATATCGGAATTCGTTGTAATTGGTGATATTTAAGGAAATCGCCTGGGTACAGTTTTCAACCTACGACGCACAGGGTTTGAGTTATTCAACTTACGGGATTTATACAAAGTATTGTATGTTCTCCAGTGTCCATTAGGACAAAGTGGTTGGTCCTCGTACTGTATTCTGTTTACTTGTGACTTCTCAAGTTTTAGACAAGTATTTCGTAGAAATACAAAGTCCAAGTTTGAGAAGTTATAGGTAAAAGAATAAAGTAGAGAACCAGGTGTCGCAAGTATCGGGATTCTTCAAGGTGATCGAAGATGTAGATACTTATGTATGGTATTCAGTTGATAGTAATGGTTTTGAGAAACTTGTTTCTCTTTCAGGTTACTCATAATTGGATGCACTCCTAAGTTGAGTAATGCTGATTGACCTCTCTCCATTTAGTTGACATGCACTGGAGACAGCTGCATGATTTGAATCTGGTTCCAATTAAATCAGTGCCTCTGTTTCTATATGGTATATAGAATGGTTCATATCTTAACGATGTTAAGGTACGGGGAGTTGTCCGGCTTATGCTTAAAACCAGACTCTGGATAACTCAAGGCACGTTTCTGTAATGGCAGTTTGTGGGTTAACCCGGGCTTTGACGAGGGTTGACTTTCTACCATCTGGAAGATCAATAGTGATATTGTTTTTGACTCGCCACAGTTTTAGTAAAATGAATTTTTTCAGAAAACAGTAGTGGGAGTATGGTAGAGCTGGAAGAGATTCCAGAACCGCAAACGATTACGGAAAATTTAATAGGACCTAAAGATTCAATCAGGATTGACATTCCATTATTCACTCCGCAGATATGGTGGGTAACCTCAGGCACCCGAGAGGTACTCTGGTAGCCTCAAGGACGGTGACAAGGAGGTTCTTGTTTACCCAGACTTTCTATTACCGCTGTTCTAAACATTGAGATCCGGCAGGAGGATGAGTATAGCGTCGTTCTAAACTAGCTTTAGAAGTGCACGTGTATATGATTCTGCCAGAGGGTTGTTGTAGTCAGTGGGAGCAGCGGAAGCATGGTGGATAAGTAGCTTATGACTATTTATAGACTAAAGCAGATATAGTGGAGATAGATCATCTATTTTTGATGTGACAGTCATGGGATTTGACTTCATCAGAATAGGGGATGGATCTATTAAGAAGGTAGTAGGGTGTGAAGTCCTGGTATTTGGATGACATACACATAGTAGGAAGTGAAATTCCTACACTACGATCGGTTATACTGTGGTTGTCACACAGTGTTTTCTCCACATAGGATATGGATATAATATCAGGCATTCTGGTTACTAGATCTATAGTTTTAGATCTAGATTTGGGTAGTTTCCCAATTTGGGTACTTAGACAGTATTCTAAAGATGTTTTAGAATGGAAGACTCCTGGCATGGTGGTGTACCTGCAGGTGATAGAGTCACCCTCTCCAAAGGTGTCTTACAGACTAAAGGGGAGAGGGATGTGCATGATTGACATATCACTTTCTTAGGCAATTGAGTTAATCATGAGATATTAAGTACTACACCAGATGTTGTTTTTTCCCTAGATGCAATAAGTTGATATTAATCCAACTTGGAGAAACGTTCGGAAGCAGTTTTAGAACATAAGTGTTTGTTCTAGGGATTTAATAACGACAAACACCTTTGGGAGACAGTTATCATTCCAGGCTTCCAAGGTGACCCGGATGACAGAGTGACTGTCAGAGTTATAGTTTTCCCTCTGACGAGGGGCAGTAGTTTGGACAGGTGGTCCAAGCGGATACTGTGGGAGGCATGGTGCAGAATACCGATTAAATTCAGTTGACGAGACAGTTTAGGATGTTTGCTGGATTTGGAGTTCATTTGTGAACTGGGTCCCATCAGATATCCAGGCATGTTCTAATACAGGTATTGCTCATTTCGGGAGATGGCTTTCTCCGCGAACTTGAGATAAAGAGAGATATAGAAAGAAACATCATGGCGGATCCACTCACTGAGGCTAATTCTCGAAAGCAATAGTTTTGGAAACGAGCTTTGTGAAACTGATTAGTAGAGGAGTTGGATGTTCGGTATCACATGGGCTGTGAGTATGCGACATTGCAATAATTAGCTTTAAGTGAAAGTGGGAGATTGTTGGCTATAGTGCCCTCAAGGCAATTATCGTAACCACAGTTAGGTGATTATGATGATTGAGGGAGGACCTATACCGGTAGAACAGTCTTACTCGAGATGATAGTATGCTATATGGTTTGTCTTTATCATCGTATACATGCTTCTTGTGACATTACAGTTCACTATTGCATGTTGATAGTGCCCATAGGATTCTTGCTTGACTTCCAGCAGTATTATGGCGATTATATACGTGGGAGCTGGGGTCTATAAGCACATCCTTAAAGTGTCCCTAGTCGTAGGAGTTTCGAGACAGGGCATCGATACTCCAGAGTGGACTAGAGCATACAGTCGAGACCCCAACGAGGGGCGGTGGCCGGTCTCACAAGCCATTGGTGTCAGTTGGTTCACCTAATATGTATACATGTGCTCATTGGGTTATGAGTACACCGGACATGACTCCCCGGGAACATGCTAGTTGATATTATACCTGTTGTCAGATAGCAGTTCTCATGTGACATGTGTACAGGTTAGTCTGTCTATCTGAGATCGTCATTTGTCTCATGTGAGTTCCCATTGTGCTTTGATTACTACCCTACCACGGCTCAAAAGAGTCGTGCAAATAGGTTTTAGTTGGGTACAGTCCCGAGCCACATGGAGGCAGTGAGCGGATCGTCGGGGATTCGTCTCTCTCGGTATTGGGGGTGAGATCGCGCTGTGTTTAGGAGAGCCATTACACGAAATCCCTGGCCAGGGTAAGCGAGATTTACTGGTAGGTATTCCAGTAGTTTCTCAGGGTGTTCTGAGCTACTCTCCGACAGGACTTATACCGCTATTGGGGGTCTGACGTTTACCAGCCCCCTAGGCCCTATATGCGATATTCATAGACGAACAGACCGGACTGTATGGATATTGTCACTGTCAGGCTCAGTAGGGTTTCAGGATGAGTTCGCTCGTCAGCTTCCCTTTCGTTCAATACATGGGAAACCGTTACGTACAGTTAGTACCACTGACGTGCTTGTGGTTAAACCCACTGCCGGTGTATTAATGAGTCATTAGAGCCCCCCACAGAAAGTTTCTCAAGTTCGGGCGAAACGTTGTAGAGGCCGTATGGTTTTATGGCAGGGGTTCGAACATACACGTGCACATGTGCACGTGTCATGTTTCGTACGGATAATGCTAGTGGGTTTTGGTTTAAGCCGGATGCTAGTATTATATTGTGTTGGAATATTTTAGTCTCGTTGTATCCGTATTCGGTCGAATACGGATGCGGGTATGTATATACAGTTGGGGGGTAATCTCGTAATTCGTTACGGGATTACTTTTGGAGTTGCCATTTTCTTATCTTCCGATTTAAATATTTAGTTTAATATTTTAATGTGGAGGTGTGAGTTTTTTGTGTGCATGGAAATTTATGTTGCTTTAAATTAATCATAGATATTCTAACACCCATCCGCTACAATTCCCATTTTCCACAGTAGACTTCTTTTTTCGGCCGACCCCATTTCACCTTTCCTTTTTGAATTGGCAGTGAGCCATTTCTATCTTGATTGGTCCGAGAACTTGGTGGCTGGCTATTTGTGGGGCTGCATGGGTCCTTGGTGTGTCTTTGTTTCGGGAAATTTATGGGCATGGCTTGGTGTGGGATTATTTTAAAAGGCATGGGCAGCATGGGGGGAATGGGCTGCAGAATTGGTGTCCTTGATGCTTTAATTGTTTTGATTTTGGTGATGGATTTTGTCATGCTCACCACTCCATTCACTACTCTCACCACTTGATGATCATTCTCTCCTCTCCCATTTTTGAAATCCCCAGAGAACATCTTTGAGGTTTTGGCCGAGCTCATTTCTTATGCTAGCTTGATTTTTCCTTTGCTAAAAATCCTATGCTCACAATTCCCTAATTGGCAACTTCGATTTACCTCCACCCAAATGTTTGGGTGTCTTGAGACAAAGTATTCTACACTCTCTCTACATCAATTTTGGACATGTCGGCTAGCAAACTTCATGTCCGGGTTGCTTCGGTTTGAAGCGGGAGCCCGTATAAAGATTCCATGACGTGGTGCCATTTCGACGAGCGAGATCAGAGAGCGGACTTTATCGGCTGACCAGCGAGGAGTTTGGCGCAGAGATTGAAGACCGAAGGACACGGATCGATCGGTATAATCTTTCCAAACTCTTTTACAGTTTACTAGTTTACGGTTAATGGAACGATCCGGGTATTTGGTTGCGGTAACACCAGTTTTGTAAAAAGTTTTTGTTCCGCATTTGGCGTCGGATTGATGGCCGGGGCGCTGCCGTGGCCCAACATGAGAAGTAGTCGGTCGTTGTCAATATAAACCAATGTCCTTTGGACGATGCCGGTTCAATAGGGCCAATTATATCGGCTTTCCACATTTCGAACGGCCAGCTAACCACTGTTGGGTGTAGCGGATTTGGATGTTGGTGGATGAAGTCCCCGTGGATTTGGCACGAGTGACACTGCTTCGCATATTCGAGGCAGTCCTGAATCATTATGGGCCAATAGTAACCCATTCTTTTAAGCTTCAGCATCATCTTTGGCCCGGATTGGTAAGAACTGCAGAGTCCGTCGTGAGTTTGTTGGACGACTTTCTTTGCTTCTTTCGGCCCCAGATATCTTAGTCACAGACAGTCGAATGATCTCTTATATAGAGTATCATTGACGAAGGCGAAAGACAAAGCTCGTTTCATGAGCTGATGTCGAGACGACGCGTTTTTGGGCGTTCGTTAGGATTTGAAGTAGTCTATGAAGACTTCCCTCCAATCCTTGACCTTTTCTTCGTTCTCTATTTGAAGGGCTACTTGTTCGGTCATTTCTTTTCCTTCGGATGGCTCTGTTAAGTCTCCCGATGATATTTCTGTCAGTGCAACGATCCTGCGACTTTGCACGATGATCTTTACGTCATCGAGGTCTTCGTCGGCTATTTCCTTAGCCAATTTGGCCAACGCATCCGCCTTGCTGTTTTCCGCACGCGGTATACTCTCCAGGATATAGGAGGGGATTTGTGTCAACCGTTGTTGCACCCTTTCGCCATACTTTATCAGCTCCGGCTTGCATGTCTGATAGTTGCTATTTACTTGACTAACGATCAGCCGAGAGTCTCCATATATAAAGAGGTCATTGATTCCCATATCGACAGCGATCTCGAGACCTGCTATCAAGGCTTCATATTCAACTTCGTTATTAGTCCTTGGCTCTGTTAAGGAGAGGGCGTAACGCAATATTCCTCCTTGTGGAGTCACGAAGATAAGGCCCATCCCGGCTTTGATTATGGAGGTGTTTTGCTTTCGCCTCTTCATGGAAGATGCTCCATCGAAATAAAGTTCCTATTGGGGATCATTTTCTTCCTTCTCCACTTCGATTGTGTCGAACGCATGTTCATCCGGCAACTCACAATTTAAGGGGGAGTCGGCTGGTATTAGATGCTTAGCGAGAAAATCTGCGATGGCCTGTCCTTTCATTGCTTTCAGAGGTCGATACGTTATCAAGAACTCCATCAGGAGGAAGGCTCATTTGGCAAGCCTTCCTGTTAATATGGCCCTTAACATCAGATATTTGAGAGGATCCACCTTTGATATGAGATGGACCTCATGTGCCAAGGCGTAATGTCTGAGCTTCGTTATCGCAAAGATCAGTGCCAGGAAATGCTTTTCGATGGGGGAGTAGTTGTTTTCTACCCCCAGGAAAACTCGACTCAAATAGTACAAAGATCTTTCTTTCCTTGATCATTCTCTTGTCCCCATAGCGTGTCTAGAGAACCCTCAAGGGCTGTTGTATATATGATGAGAGGTTTTCCCTAAACCGGAGCGGTCAATACCTGCGGATTTTGCAGATATTGCTTGATTTCGTCTAGTGCATTTTGGCACTTTTGATCCCAGACGAATGGGGTCCATTTCTTTATCAGATGACTGTAGGGACAGCATTTTCCGGAGAGGTTGGCTATGAACCGCCGGATATATGCGAGCTTTCCTTGAAGGGATCATAACTGTTTGAGGGTCCTTGGTGTGGGCATTTCTGTAATCGCCTTGATCTATAAGGAATCGATCTCGATACCCCGGTACCGTATGATGAACCCTAGGAATTTGCTTGAGGATACTCCAAACGCGCATTTCAGAGGATTCATCTTCAGATTATACTTCCGAAGACGTTGGAATACTACGTCTAGATGTTCCCAATGTTCCTCGTAAGACTTGCTCTTCACCACCAGGTCGTCGATGTATCATTCGACAATCTCATGGATGAGGTCATCGAAAATCTTCGTCATGTCCCTCTGGTAGGTAGCGCCAGTGTTCTTTAAACCGAAAGGCATCACCTTGTAGCAGAATATGCCCAACGGAGTCTGGAAGGCGGTATGTTTTTAGTCTTCAGGATGCATTTTTATTTGGTTGTATCCTGAAGATCCATCCATGAAGGAGAAGACCTCATGGGTAGACGTGTTATCGATCATCAGCTCGGTAACAGGCACTGGGAAGTCATCTTTCAAGCAAGCTTTGTTGATGTCCCGAAAGTCCACACAGATATGCACCGTCCCATTCTTCTTCATCACCAGAACGATGTTAGTGATCCAGTCAGGATATTGAACTTCTTGGATGAAGCCGGAGTCAATTAGTTTCTTGACCTCAGCGTTTATACTCATCTCAAGTTCAAGCCGCATTCTTCTTGGCGCCTGTTTGACTGGCTTTATGTCCGGCGATATGGCCAATTTATGTACCGCTACCTTTGGATCTAGACCCGGCATTTCAGAATAGTTCCATGCGAAGCAGTCTTTATACTGCATGAGCACGCCTTTTAACATGGCTACCTATTTTTTTGATAGCAGCTCACTGATGAACGTTGGCCTCGGATCGTTTTCCGTCCCTAAGTCAATTTTCCTTAGGTTGTCCGCCGTAGTGTGTATCCCATCTTCCAGCTCTTTTGGTGTTGGTGGAAACTCTGAGATCACCTCATCCTTGTCTTCATTTGCGAAGCACTTGAAGGGTTCATCTATAGTCTCGTGCCCTCCCTCCTTTAAGAGTGTTATCACATGCCAGGTACGGGTTCGCTTTCATCCTTAATGTTGAGCTGGTCCTATCCTCACGGTATAGTTCCTCTTTGGCTCATGTTTTTGCGGTGGGGTTACCCTCTAGTTGTCGGATAAAGCGAACCTGCCTTGTTGATATTGGTCTTCGACCCAGTCTTTGAAGGTGAAGCAGTCTTCAAGGGGATGACCTATTGCTCGGTGATAGGAGCAATAATCCAGGTGATGGACATCGTTTATTTGTTCGGAGTGCCGAGACTCCAGGAGCTCCACCATTTGGTGCTTCATGACAAGATTGAATATTTTCCTTGTCTTGTCTTGAGGGAAAGAGTATTTCCAACCCATCTTCTTTATAAAGGATGGGTTCCAACCAAGAAGCACTTGATAGCGCGGCTTTTTAGATCTGCCTTGTTGTTTGCGCTCTTTATCCTGTTTTTGCCTCTATTTCGGGATTTTTCCTTTTTGCGAGGACATACAGTGAGCTGGGGATGGAGGGCAATATAGTTTTCTTTCTCCATAGGTTGCTGATTGAGGCGCTACGTCCTGGATTTTTCATAGATATCCATTTCGTGGTTGTGGTTGTCTTGACTCTTTTGATAAGCCTCTTCTATTAGCTTGTCTATTTGTTTTTAGAGCGACGGACTTAACGTTCTCAGAGCGGGATTTCGCTCTGTTTCAACGTCACAGCCATTTGGAAGAGCATTTTCCTTTTCTCCGGCGCTGTTTATGACGCGGCAGTTATGGAATTGCTCCCGTCTCCTGGATCGAACATATTCGAGCACGGTTGTCTCCATCTTCCCGTTGGGCATCTTACGCTGGGTCCCAGGGATATCCCAAATCTTTTTGTAGAATTGGGCTTGCCGAACAGTTTGTTCGAGGGGCACACCTTGGCATCTTAACAGTCTTTTCAATCCCTCCGCGTAGTATCTTGGCAGACGGATTGGTTGAAGCCTGTCGAGTGCAAAATCGGCACTGTGCCAGACTTCTTTCTCTACTATGGTCTCCGTAGATTAGTAAAAGAGGATCGTCTTTTTAGCTCTTCGCCTGGGAGGCACGTAGAAAGTCTGTAGTTCCTGTACGGTGTATATATCGAGTGCATCAAGTTCCTTGTAATGTGTAACATCTCTGTTTTCAGTGTACAGAAATTTGTTTAAAAATTAATGTACAAATAGAGTATTTGCAATCCTGTGTATGCTATAAGTATTTGATTTGCTTTTGAACAGCAAGAAAACACTTGTAGCTCATTGGTAAAGTATTGCACTGCTGTGACGTAGCCTCTGTGATCAAATCCCCTCAGCCGCATTCTATTTTTGTTGATTTTTCTTTTAAACTTTTAGAAGCTCAAAAGTTTGCACGTGCACTACACGTAAAATGAAGAGTCGCGGATTAAATAAACATGTGCACTGAGTTATACCAAAAGACACCAACACATGGCGTAGATCCCAAGCCCCCTCACCGGTATTGGACCGACGAGATAAGCTTGGAGACCGGCACCGCCGGTTCGCCCGTAGAGGATACTCCCCAAATTTTTAACCCTACACCCCTTCGCCTACCCCACTACCCCCATATTGTTTGTTTACTCTGAAAACATCCAGAGAGTGATAATTCCTCCCTTTAATTCATTTTTAATGCAAATTTTAATTCTATTCTTTATTACCCTAAATCCTAATTTTCTCTATAAATACCACACCACATTTCACCCCTCCCACTCAGAATTTCATTACAAAAACTCTCTAAAATTTCCAAGTCCCAAGTTGTACAAGTGGAGTTAGCAAGAGGCGAAGTTCCGACGATATTTCAGGGAGATTCCGGCGATGAAACGATGCCCCGATAGTTCCAAAGTCTTTCTCTACCTCTCCTATTTCTTTATATCCAGTAAGTTCCCTCTTCCCTCCTCTTTTGCTATTCTAAAACTTCTCCTTTTCAAAACTCATCGAAAGCGGAGTTATTCCGGCTTCCGATTCTCTTTTCTTTAAAAGTCTAATTTCTTAATAACAAACCTACAAATTTTTAATAGATTGTTTAGTAATCATTAACAAACACATTAGAACAGGTTTCATCTCAAAAGAATCTATTATGCAACTGTTATCGCATTTTTACGGTAAAATACCATTTACTTTACTTTCAACACAATTCAACATATTTCCTTGTATTACCTTTAGATAAATCACGAAGTAATGACCTACCTCATCACAACACATATCTTTGATATAGCACGATGAATTTTAGAACTCTAGTTTATGGGAAAATACGACTTTACGAATAAATATCTTGAACATCCAAAACCGTTTTCTTTAAAAAGTGTGTTAATTAATTCCTTGCAATTGTGCCTCTACAACCCATTTTGGGGAACCCCGATTGGGATGGTGCGGGTTATCGCACATCCTCGGGCCTACTAGAGCGAGATGTAGACCTCCTAACGGAGCATTTGATATCGATGGAATTTTTGATGCAACTTTTAAGAAAATGAGATTTCTACAAAAATAAATAAAATTTACTTTTATTAATATATATTTATAACTATTATCAAAATATCTATTTTAAAATATATTATAAATACTCCATGTTTTCTAAATCAAAGGAATCACAATTTCATGAAACTACCATTACAATTCAATACAAATTCCAGTATTTCATTAAAATACCATATACAATGAAAACTAGGTTCTACTCACTAGAAAATTTCACTTTTATAAAATATACATCTATGAAAATCCTAAAGACGATAATTAAATACTTGAGGTGTATTTTGAAAATATATCAAACTATTTTTACATAAAACGCTCTCAAGTTATATTAAATTACAATAAGGATCCTAGTAAATATAGCTTTAAGCAGGACCAGTTCTCTTAAACCTCAGGGAGCCAGAGAATATGGGTGCTTGCCTATCTAAGGTAGGCAATCTGACAACGGTGTTATCAATACGGTAATTGTCTTGGAAAAAGACACAAATCCTGCCGTCTATGTGCAGCAGTTACCGATAACATCAAAATTAAGTCAGGACTTCAATTTTGTTTAAAAGTCTGACTCAGTTCGAGTCACGGTCAAATATGTAATCAATCTGACTTGAATATGATTCAAGTATAAACTGTAATCCAACATGAATCTTTCTATACCAGAATTCAATCTATATCAATATGTCTCGACCGAACCAAACCATGGATATACTCTGTTTACATGTCTATCCATTTATATCTATTCCATTTACATGATATCATGGTTCCGGCAAGTCGTACAAATCTATTATACAAACAATACAAATCAATATAAAATACATTACGGGGTTTAAAGGGGTAGATTGGTACGGAATGTGTTAGAAGTGGCACTAGACGGTCACCTTAATACACCTAACCTGAATATCCATTGCCGTTGTACCGTGGCTGAATGGTTCCTTGTGCTCCGTATAACTTAGTCTCCGGAATAGTGGGACTCCTCTCTTATACACTGGCATATTCTGTACCAAGCTACAAACAACTGCGTTAATATTATAATCAAACACTACTAGTTATACTCTCTATTTCTGTCTATTCTATCTCTATCTATCTTTGGGACTTACCGAACGATTGTTCGCTGACGACATTCCTTTCTTCTTTCTTTGGAATGTTGTCAGGTGGATTGGACTCACTGGATATCGAGTCCAGTACTGAGGACTTGGAGCAGTTTGCCTTCGACCCAGATCTGTAGGCACTTGTATATACTTTTCATTTCAGTTATGTCGTTGTTTAGGCATTGCTTTCTATTCCTGTATTTACATTTCCAGTTGTACTTGTAAAGAATTGTTAAATAAATAAAAGTTGCTGTTAATTTGTATTCCTATCTTTTGTGTATATTTTACTTTATATTGCTTAGATACGCTTAGCGTATTTACTTTGGAGTAAATACGTAGCGGACCTCGCCACGTCCCTTCCCCGCACACCGGGAAGCGGGGCGTGACATGATCCTGAGGCAGAACCATTATGATTTGCAGGCTCTGATCTCCTTCATCGAGGGTTTGCACTGATGGGCGGATGTAGAACACTGCGTTGGCATCGTCCTCAGAGTCGCTGCCAAAGACCAAAATAGGGGTCGATGTTCCGGGCCTGTTGTTTTCTTTCCGGGGTTGCCCCGAGTAGACTATTTCTTCATCTTCCTCGGAATCGATCCCAAAGATCGGGATGATGGCGACGGACTTCTGTTTATCCTCTGGCTTATGATACCTTTCCGTATCTTTGAAGTCTAGTAGGAAGTACTTTACGTCTTCATATTTCCGGACTTCGTTTACCGAGAACGGGTTTAGCTCCCCTGTGACGGTATATTCCAAGCCGTCTTTGAAATACTTCATACATTGATGTTGTGTAGAGGGGATGACGTTGTATTCATGTAACCAAGGCCTGCCGTGCAGAGAATTATAGCAAGTCTTGGCGTTAATAACATGATATTTGATGTCAATGACGAGCAACCCGAAGCGTAACGTCAATACTACAGACCCAAGCGTCCGTGACGACTGTGAATCGAACCCGAAGATTGTAATTTTGTCTCGGGATAAGTGTTGAACGTTCATGCAAATCTCCTTCAACACTTTCACGTTGAGAAGGTTAACGGAGGATCCGTTGTCGACAAGGATTTTCCCTATTTTGATGTCATGGCAGTACCCGGTGACGTATAACTGGCGGTTATGATCACACGTACCGAGGAGGAGATCTTCATCGCTGAATGTAATGTCAGCCGTATGAACCTATGCCGGCTCCTCTTTTATCTTCTCTTCTGCGAAGAAAGCTTGGAACAGATCAGGCTCTTGTAATGCCTTTATCAGAGACTCTCGTGCCTCTTTGGACAAGAGGAGAGCATCTAATATGCTTAACTATGAGAGTATTTTCCTCAGATGTGCTAAGACATTGTAATCCACCTTGCTTTTCCTAAGCGGGGGCCCTGGCTACGAGCTCTTTGACAACTCCGCTATCAAGGGTAATTTCCTCAGGGATTTTTTCTTTCCCTTTGTCTCTTTTGTTCGAACCTTTGTTTGTAGGTCTGAGGTTCTTCACACGCAGCGTGCGGTTACGCAGCTGAATGTTCCCACAGTTCTTCTCCTCATCTTCTTTTTCGGAGGTGGAGTCCTTGAAAAGAGGGCTAGGGGTTATTTCATCCTAAGAATCGCTCCTGAAGGTAGGAACTTGGGATTTTTCCCTTTCCAAATTGGTATCAACCATATGACAGTTGTCAGTCGTTTCCTCACGCGCACTTGCTGCACTTTTTCACCATCGGCGAGCTTCGCGCTTAATCCTCTTGAAGTGTTTTTGACGGGCAACATATCCTTGCCACCACTTCTTAAAGGCACTGCATTCCTCGGTGGGGTGGGTAACCTTTCAATAATATAGGCAGTAGTTTGGATGTGAGTCCTCTCCGTCGATACATATAACCCCGAGAGTGTTTCTTCCGAGAGGTGGCTGTTAGGAATATGTATACCCTAGAGGCCATTATTTTTCATATAGTGGATGCTTGGACATATATATATAGAAGACTTTCTTGCTCAACATGATAGTATGCCATCAGGTTAACTTTATCTTAACATGTAGACTGGTATTTATACTGTCTGTCTCTTACATGTTGATAAAGCCCTTAGGATATGTACTTGACTATCAGGACTATGATGAGATCATACTAGTGGGGCCAGGGTGGTCCAAAAGTACATCCTTTAATCAGTTCCTAGTCGTGGGAATATCGAGACCAGGGCATCGATATTCCAGAGTAGACTAGTGTATACATTTCTTGTCCCTTAGAGGGCGATGGTTGATCCAACAACCATTGGTGTGTGACATCAAATATTGTACACAGGTGCTCATTGGAGAATGAGTACACCGAACAGGACTCGCCGAGAACTCCTAGTTGGTAGTATACCTATCGTCAGATAGAAGTCCTCTGGTGACACTGGTACAGGTTGGCCTGTAGACCTGAGATCGTCATAGAGTCTTGTGTGGCTCCCACTGTGCTTTAATTTCCTCCCCACTATGGCTCAAAGGAGTCGTGCAAACTGGTGGATTTTGGGTACAGTCCCGAGTCACATGGAGGCAAGGAGCGATAGGAGGGGTTTCGTCTCTCCCGGTATTGGGGGTTGATGTTGCGCTATGATCGATTGGCTATAACTGGAAGCCCCTGGCCAGGGCTGCTGCTGAGATTTACTGATAAGAGTTATCAGTAGTTTCTCAAACCGTTATAGGCCAGACATCGGCATGACTTATCATGTTACTGGGGTCTGACGTTTACCACCCCTAGACATGATATGCGACATATCGGACGAAGTGACTGGACTGTACGGTAGTGTTACTGATAAGCTTCATGGAGAGTATGGACGAGCTTGCTTGTTGATCTTCATATCGCTCAATACCCGGGTAGCCATTACGTCCAGCTAATACCGCTGACGGCTTGTAGGTGACTGAAGTGATCATTACCTACTGCTGGCGTATTGACGAGTTTTTAGAGTCCCACACAGAAGTTTCCTGGTTCAAGCGAAAAGAAGTAGGACACATATGTGATATGTGTGTGGGCCTGATTAAATACGAGTATGTGATGCCGTATTGTAATCTGGCAGTTATCTGTTATCGGTTAGGTTATATGTGTTAGTGTATATGCCCTAGGGGCCATTATTGTATCATACTAGTTTGTATATTACTTAATGGAAGCTTGGGATATTCACAGTTATATAACAGTCTTGCTAAACATGGTAGTATGCTACTTGGTTTTTTCTATCTTAATATGTTAGTATACGTATTAATAGAGCCCTTAGGATCTTACTTAACTACTGGCGTTGTGATGGCAGTCACACTAGTGGGGGCTGGGTAGTCTACAAGCACATCCTTTTCCAGGTCCCTAGTCGTAGGATTATCGAGACAGGGCATCGATACTCCGGAGTAGACTAGTGTTTACGCTTCTCATCCCAGTTGGGGAGATGGTCTGTCCCACAGCCGTCAGTACGTCGTACTGGAGATAGTATACAGGTGCTCGTTGGGTTACGGGTACACCGGACAGGACTCGCGGGGAACTGTTGGTTGGTATTATACCCGTCGTCAGTTAACAGTTCCCAGGTGACATGAGTACAGCATAGTCCGCAGACTTGACACTGCTACTTTGTCTCGAGTGTGTCCCACTGTTCTTAGATTGCTACCCTACCATGGCTCAAAGGAGTCGTGCAAACAGGTAGCAGTTGGGTGCAGTTCCGAGCACTTGGAGGCAGTGGCAGTTAGACAGGATTCGTCTCTCCCGGTATTGGGAGTTGATATCGCGCCGTGTCAGAGAGCCATTACGCAAAGTCCCTGGCCAGGGCAAGCGAGATTTACTGGTAGGTTCCAGTTGTTTCTCAGGGTGTAATGGGCTACGCTCCGACACGACTTATACCGCTATTAGGGGACTGACGCTTGCCGCCCCCTAGGCCCGATATGCGATAGTCTTAGACGAACAGACCGGACTGTACGGAGATTGTCACATCAGGCTCAGTAGGAGTTCGGATGGGTTTCCTCATCGGCCTTCTTATCGACATCTACCTGGGGACCGTTACGTACAGCTAGTGCCGCTTGCGGTCTGTGGTTAAACCCACTGCCAGCGTAGTAGTCGAGTCTTTAGAGTCCCACACAGAGTGTTTCCCTGCTCCAGGCGAAACGATATAGAGGTCGTATGGTTTTACGACAAGGGTTCGGACGCATACGTGTGTTTACGCACATACGATATTCGGACAGTTTTTACTAGCCGGCTTTGGTTTAAGCCAGATTCTAGTATCGGGTTATTGGATTTATACAGTCTAAAGTTTTTCCGTGTTTTCACGGATAGGAGGGGCATTCTCGTAATTTCGCGAGAAGCTTCTAGAAGGATGGTGACTTGGGGGTTTAGGTGGCATTTGCATTTATTGTTTTAATGACTCATTTGTGTGATTCATCCATGGAGTTAATGCTTCATTAATTGATCTAATGACTCATATGAATAAATGAAGCATGGTTGTTAAATCATTTAATTTATTTATTTGATTAAAGATAATGCTTCATATATTCAAATGAGTTCATTATTTTTTCTCATTCTCTTGCTCACCTTCTCTCTCCTCAAGCTCTCTCTCTTCAAACCCTAATCCTCCCCTCTCATGTGTTGAGATCAAGGATTAGATAGACTAATTAATCCATAACCTCACTCTATATCACCTAGGTACTTTTGATTAGCAACTAAAGAAACCTAGTTACCTCAAGTTTAGAGGTGAAGCTTGGAATAGAAGCTCTCGGGTGGATCATCTATTACATAGAGGAGGCCGAGGAGGAGGTGAATAATGAAAAGAAGAAGGACTAGGTTCACTAGGTATAATCTCTTTTCATAGTAGTTAAGAACTCCTATGCATGTGTTAGTTATAGTTTAGCAAAGATTCTTCGGTTAGTCGATGTTAACTCATAGAACAAGATCGTTTTTCATATTTCCGCCTATCCACAACTCTTGGGGTGTTGTACATCGACTTACAGTGGTATCAGAGCCTCGCTAAATAATAATTAACTTATTAGCAAATTCGTATGAATTTCGAACGCAAAACGAACCGAAAAAGACATCGATATCACTAAGTTTCTGTCGAATTTAAAACAGGCCCTAAAAATTTTTCAGGGACCTCTAAAATTACAAGCAGGGAATTATAAGGATTATGGAGAAAATTGGGTGCATGAATCGGTCAAACAGCCACGGAACCGCGGCCGATCCCACCGATCCGCCGCGGATCCGCGACCGAGTTGAAGCCGATTCAGCCCAATTTTGCCCAGTAATTCTTCTGTGATGTTTTTGTCTTTTCTGGAATGTTTATTTTCTGCTCAAGTCTCAGGTGCACAGAGAAGTTTTGGAGTAGAATCTAAAGTGTTTGATCGATCGAAATTATACAATGTTTGCTAATTAGATTATATCTGTGAACTGTATAATGTGTTCGTAAACCTCCCCTAACTGCTAGTATGTCGGTTGGCAGGGGGTTGCACATTTCTGTAATGGATTTTACTGTTTGTGGTTATGAACTGTATTGGATTGTTGTGATGATTAGCCGGGGTTTGTGATAGGTTGTTATATTCATTCATTCAATATAATTGTAATATGTTGTAATATTATTTTGCGGGGCACATCCAGGTTGCGGTTGTAGCCACCGTTGTATTATTTCATTTTATTGTTTTTGCTCCTAGGATAGACCCAAGGTGGGGTGCACAAACTACCGGGTACTTTGAAGTGTTTAGTGGCCTACTCACGTTGTTGAGGGAGACCGCTTCACTTCGGGTACTTGGCGGGTAGTTTGCCGTACCCGTAGGGGTCTAGGGTGGGGTAATGGCTATTCATCACAACTGTGTAATCCGTCTTTCGTTGCAGGCTCAAAAGAAACGCGGATTGCTTACATATCTAATAATGTTCATCTGTGATCTGGAATGCCTATTATTGCGTCTGACGAATGTACAATATCTATATATGATAGCTATTTAGACGTCACTTATGTTTTACACCCGCGCTAGCCCAGCCCCCGCTCTGCCGTTAGTTAAGTAACCTAACGGGTGATGACGGGACCCAGTGGCGAATGCGGATGGCATAAGAGGACGTTGTATTTTCGTTGTTTTCTGCAATGATAGGTTAATGACGGGACACATTATTATTATTGCAAAGAAAATAAACCAAAAGTTGAATCGTTGGAACAATTTAAAAGAAACCACTCGGTTATTTTAAAACAGAGGATATTTTTAATTGCGGAGCTTTAACCACTCCTTTTAAAAAGCTATCAGGTTTTTTCGGTCATATCAAGTTCACTACGTTCACGGTTTCGCCAAAACCATTCGTAGCCCTCCGTCATTTCATTTGGGTATTCAGTAGTATTCAAGCTATGTATTTTGACCTAACGCCAAGGCATAGTGTTTGGTAGCTGCTGGGTATTCATTTGTTGCATAGATAGATGAGTTAGTTTGGGACAGTCGTATTATCATTTTGGCCGAACGTCAAGGATATGTACGGATGGGTTCAAATTAACAAGATAATGATGGGTAGAACTTGATATGTGACTTATGACATTTTGACCTAACGCCAAGGTCATAAGAGCATGGGGCAAAAATTTATATTGGGAATTTCTAAAGAAACTGAAATTTGCAAAGAGATGCATACCATTTGGAGTTTGATGAATGTTGGTAGGATTCCTTCAACATTATCATACGATGATATTTGGATCCCGATCCTACTATGAGTATATGCTACTCATCAGGAGATTCGTCACTTAACGATCAATGCTATAAACCAAGTAGGTGTCGAGAAAGGTGTCAGCGGGGCTACGCTCCCAGAGAAAAGAGGTTATTTAATTAAGGAACTTCGCGAAAGCGTTGGAAAACCTCCCTCGGAGTACCGACACCGGCCTGGCTGAACGGTTAAGCAAGTATTGTACAGTGAGAATAATCCTGGCCAATTCTTCTTTTATGGTTTGAGGAAGGATTCGAGAAACAGTGGGAGCCATCCAGTTTAGATAAATTAAAAACCACTCTAAACTTGCAAGAGCATCATGCTAAGGTGTTTCTTCTCTCTCTCCTACTTGCAGCGACCCTGAAAATGACTGGACTTAAGTTACTTTTAGAAAAAAAATATACTGACAGGGCCAAACTATAAAGATTGGCTGCGGAATGTTAAAATGGCTTTGACCTATGACAAATTGGGGTATGTCCTCACCGCTAAGGCACCTGCTGTCCCAGGTCCCAAATCCAGTAATGCGGATAAGGAAAACCGCAAAACCTGGGAGTATGATTGCGCGAAGGCCAAGTGTATCGTGCTTGCCTCGATGAACAATGAACATCAGAGGAGGCACGAGGATATGGATCTTGATGCCATATTTCTCCATACAAAAGAACTTTATGGAGAGCAATCTCGTATAGCAAGATACGAGACCTCAAAGAACTTGTTTCGAGCGAGGTTGGCCGTCGATCATCGGTAGGAGAACATGTCCTAAAGATGATTGGCTATATAGAAGAGCTCGCAGACCTTGGGACGACTTTGGATAATGAGCTCTATACAGACCCGATTCTCCAGTCCCTTCCTTCCACCTATGCCCAGTTTATTCTGAATTTCAACATTCAAAGAAAAGAAGTTGAACTTCCAGAACTCCTTAACATGTTAAGGAGTGCAGAGGGCACCTTGCAGAAGGCAAGGGAAACACCCGCTATGTTTGTTAGCGGTGCTTCTTCTTCCGGGTCCAAGGCTAGGGCCAAAGGAAGGAAGAAGAAGGCCGCCACCAAACCTAGAGGAGGTGTTAGTAAGGTGGGAGTGAAGGGAAAGAAAAAGATTGCGGTGCCAGTAGTGGCCCAGGATGAGTGCTTCCATTGTCATAGGAAAGGGCACTGGAAGAAAGATTGCAAGGCGTGGAACGCCAAGAACCAGGGACCGAAGCAAGCTGTGGCTTCGACTTCAGGTGTGTTTGTAATTGAGAATTATCTGTCAATCAACTCTACTTCCTGGGTATTGGATACCGGATTAGGATCTCATATATGCAATTCATTGCAGGCACTGAGAAACCGTAGAGTGCTAAAGGATGGTGATATGACCCTGATGGTTGCTAACGGAGCTAGCGTGGGAGCTGTGTCCGTAGGGATTATCACTTGGGATTGACGAGTGGACACATTTTGGTTTTACATAACTGTTTTTGTGTACCTAGCTTAACGTGTAATATCATATCAGTTTCCTTGTTATCAAATAAAGGTTATGATTTCACGTTTGTAAGTGATCTTATTAATATCCACCTTAATCATAGTTTGATTGGGTTCGATACACTGGATAACGGTATATATGTCTTAAACCAACTCCAGATTTTCAATGTCCAGAACACACTAAAAAGAAGGTCTCCAGATTTAAATAAGGCTTTCTTATGGCATTGTAGACTAGGTCACATCAATGAAACAAGGTTGACTAAGTTACATAGAGAAGGATATTTGGACTCGTTCGAATATCAAACTTATGCCACTTGTCAATCATGTCTCAAAGGAAAGATGACAAAGACTCCATTCACTGGACATGGAGTAAGAGCGAGCGAGCTCTTAGGACTCATACACAGCGATGTATGTGGTCCAATGTCTACACATGCAAGAGATGGTTTTTCTTATTTCATTACTTTTACGGATGATTACTCAAGGTACGGATTCATTTATCTGATGAAACATAAATCCGAGGCTTTTGAGAAATTCCAGGAGTATAAGAATGAAGTAGAAAACCAAACCGGCAAAAGTATCAAGACACTAAGATCTGATCGAGGTGGTGAATTGTCACGTCCCGAAAGTACGGAATATGACCGGCACTTATACTACGAACGTCTCAAGGCGTACGTATTCTAAGTAAGCCGAAAACCCAGAAATCCAAACCAAGAAAAGTAGTAGAGTGTAGGAAAACCAATTTAAATCAAGCAGTTTTGCAAAATACGCCGAAATATGCATTTTAAAATCACAAGTCCTTTCTAAAAATTTCGGCAGAGTTTCCTTTGTAAAAACTGACCCCAAACGGGTACAAAACCTGATAAAGCATATATAATGGAAAATGCATCCCCAAGCGGGAGCTAGCTCTTCGTCAATCGACGGTCACAACCACGCAAACAATATAATATACAACGCCGAAAGGCGAGGATCACAACAGAAAAGGAAACTCAAAACAGCATGAAATCCGTATAAATACAAGCGCGACTCTATGGTCGATAGAAATAACAACACTGGTCTCTATCTCTGAAATAATTACATGTTTGGTTGACGGAACCTCTAGATACAACTGAATAATAATATACAAGGTAATATGATGGGTACGATACCAAAAACCCACCTACTAGCAAGTCACCCGAACGAAACTGTGCCCGCAAGCCGTACCGAAAACCTGTACGGCAAACCTGCAAGAAACTGGGGCACAACGGGGATGAGTTGCCAACTCGTGAATAGAATACATCTACGAACAGAAATCGCATGTATGACGCAATCCTAGATCATACGATCATAATATATCCTCAAAAATATATAACCAGCAGCCTATAACAAGGTTAGGGTAAATATCTAACCCGAGTGTAATCTCATGTGCCCGTGTCGGTGCCTCAGGTAGCAATATATCATATGAATGAGGTATGAATGCATGAAAACAGAATACATGTAAATGAAGAACTGTTTTCATAATTTAGTGAGATTTCTTTTGTATTTTTAAAATGAGGTATCGTAATGAAATCAGCATAAAACAGTGCCCATCATCGACACAAACAAGTGGCCAAATATCTCGATATCTCTGTACCTCAATACCTCAAAATCAATATCTAGGGTACCGTTAATCCAGATCGGCCCCTACCATCCATCTCAAGACCACGACGGTATCCTCCGGATATCCGACGCGTCGGGTAAAATCACCGGTAGGTAGTACTCCCCTGCCAGGCTCACATCGTCATCATCACGCGCTTCTTGCCCCGGGGTACCTTACCGGGTCCACCATGTACCCGAAACGGTTCATCCGTCTCCTCGAATCGGGTTTCCAAATCCATCAGCAAACTCATGGTGGACGACTCATACATCATGGGAAAACCGCACTTTTTATTTTAAAGAAAGAAAAGAAGTTTATATAAGTTTTGCGGTTTTTCCCCCAAATCCAGAAAATCTCATGGAAATCCGAATCCAATCCTCAATAACATGTAAACAGTGCATAAAGGCATAAAAATCCATGAATAATAACATGCATGATGTAACAAGTAATAACTACAATGTCTAATCTAGCATATAAGGCAAGTACACTAATATCATGTCTAAATTATTAGCGAACAACCTACGCCAATGCAATAGTATTTCTAAAGTGTACGTGGCATGGCAATTACCGATGAAGATGTGTGTGAGCCGGCAAGTAAGTGTATGTGGTACATACGCATCATCGGTAATGGTGCTGGTGTCCTAACAGCATGATATCAACATTTTAATAAGAAATTATAACATAAGTATGCGATGCGGAGCGAACACAATAATGAACGGAATACAAGACACAACGATAACTAAACTGCATTACCCTAATAAATCCTACAAATGGTGCCCTTTTGAAATAACACGAATCATGGGGTTTTGAAAATAGGGGCTACGGTGTTTTTATGAAAAGATGCGTCTTTTGAAATATCCGTAGGATCCCTTGGGCTGTCTTTTAAAATACCCACGATTCGTTAGTTTTTGAAATAGGTAAGAAATCTAATCTAGTCTAACAACTACACTAAACTATACGGCTGAACTACAGGTAAGGAAACCGCCTATCATCTGAATCGGTACATATACATACCTGTATATGTATAGTCGGTGATCCCGCCTCAATAATATCATATCCGATACCATATCTATAATCAGACATCCCAAGTCAAGAGTGCGGATCAATCATCAATATATAGCTCGTACGTAAATCCGTCATACGGCATCCCCAAATTTGGGTACGGGTCAAAGTCACATCAATCACACTATTCATCCGGTATCATCTTTATCAAATATCATGATCCAGGGTAATGAACTACGTCTAGTACAATACTGATACCATCTATGTAAGCAAGCAGGTGTATGAAACACTACGCTAAAGGACCCGCTAAAACATCATGCCGTATCTCAAATACGAATTTTACCGTATCACCGATATCATAAACTCGGATCAAAATCATCGACTCACCTCAATCCCATGTATCATCCTCAATTTGCATGTGAGCACATGGTCTCATACCCATATGAACACATGACAATATAGAATCCCAAAGTACATATGAGTGAGGATGTACGCGAGTATGCATGTGTGTATAGGTATGTGTAGTGCACCCACTACCTAGGGTCCGCAACACTAAATCATCCAAGTCCACCAATTATCCATCCTAAACATCAATAATATCCCAACAACAAAATAATAATCGTAGGTGTGTATACGCATCCGTATACATCACCACGGACTGCGGGGGTGCTATACGCCATCCACCCGACTTCTCCCCGTAGATATAAATCTACTCACCTGCATCCTGCGTGTCGGTGTCGATGTCTCCATCATCTTCTGCATCGTCTCGGAATCCACGTGAGGGTACCTATAATCAATACGAATTCGCAACGCTATTAACATCCAAATTCCGAAATTCAAAATGGCATGTGGTGCGTTCATAGGTTAGAACCTATAGCTTACACATCCAGAACAATCAACTACACTTGTCGTTGACGTACAAACATCCAACGGCCAAGTACAACATCCCAAACTCAAAACCAAGAATCCAAATACCATAAACATAGTCGAAACCCTTAAATAGGGTCTCTATACATGAAAACTGCCACATTGAAACCCAATAATACAAATACACATTTATAAATATAATAAATATTGTAGGTATTAATATTTACGTCATTTCCAATTTCATCTAAAACCCACGCCAAATTATGTCGAAAAGCTAGTAAGCAAATTATATCATTTCAGCTCATTTTAACACAAAACTAGAAATTTAACAATTCTAGTAATTTCCAACAATACAAAATAACTTAATTTAGTGATCCAAACCATTTTCATAATTTTTAATCTTGCCTAAAAATGATTTAGAAAAACCTAGTATGCTAATTAACCCAATTAGACAAAATAGTAATTAACAATAATTATCATATTCCATCACTAGAATAAGTTTTCTTAAACACAATTTAACATTTAACACTTCACCAAGTTTTACCCTAACTTGAATTTCCTAAAAATTGCGAATAATGAATTAATCAAGAGTTTAAAAGCTATAATAACCAATTAATTATCTAAATAAAGATTTAAACATATTACATAAAGATTAAGGTTTGAAAATTATACCTCTTCAAGAACACAAACAAGCAACTAGATCCATCATTTTTTTCCTCCAAAAATGATGTTTTTCTTGTAGATCCAAGCTAGATTTGTGAAGGGAAATGATGGGTTTACTTTTATTTAGGAGTTTTGTGGATTTATTGAAGGAATTTTGGAGATAAAATGAGCTTTGAGATGAAGAAATTGAGGAAGGAAAAAGATGGGACAGACTTGGGGGGGGGGGGGGCATGATGGGCTTATTTTGCTCTGTGGAATTTTTAAGGGGAGAATGAATGAGATTGAAACCATAGGCTAATTAATATAAATAATTCATTCCCAAGCCACCTTAATTAATATAAACAATTCATTCCTATGCCAATCAAGGGGGGGCCGGCCATTCACAGCAGTGAAGGGGCTGAATTAATGTGGTGGGCCAAGGTGGAGGGGGTGAGCACACCATATAATAAGATATCCCTTTCCAAAAGCAAATTAAAGCTTCTAATAATGCACCAAATGAGTCAAATAACACCTCATCAATTCCAAAAATTTTACAACCATGACTCAACCATCCAAATGAATCCCCCTTCAAAGAATTCGGCCAAGAGTAGAAAATAAGGAATTTCTCGATTTACGTGCACAATTTACCGCTTAAAATAATATTTTATTTGGGAAAATTTTTATCTGAACCAAAACCTCCCATATACCCCCAAAGTTTGCGCACTAGCTTTATTTTAGCTAAATTAGGTGCCGGTAAGTTTTTACGGACGTTTGATCACGATCGGGTTAAAACGGAAAATACTGACTATTTTACCTTAAAACGGAAAAATTTTAAGAAAATTTGAAATTTCAGCAGTGGCTCAATAAACACTAAATACTAGCAATTACATAGCTAGAATATGTATATTTAATTTTATAATAAAGATATTTGCATTTTGACTTTTTACAGAAAACACCCTTATTTTACCGTTTTTTCGAAAATTCACTGAAACGATTTTCAAAACGTTACAATCTTCCCCCCTTAAAGAAATTCGGTCCCCGAATTTAAATTAAAACTTCCCCCAAATACTAAAATATTTCAGCCAAAACCATCAAATCGCCGGGGCTCCGAAATCATAAATACATAAAACAAAACGTAGGGCAACGCATGCGCATGAAAAATGAGCATATAACTCAAATCAGAACTCCGTCAAGCATCTCGCAATCATCGGAGTCATGGGGAAGACATCAATACCAAATCCAAAGCAAAATCAATATGATATAACTCAAAACTATACATGTAAACATCGAATCTATATCTGTAAGTATCTGAAGGAAATGCATGCCAAATCTCTTTAAGTCGCTGTGCAACGCGTATAACACTGCACAGTGGCGGACGTCTATAATAAGAAAATAACTATATACATATATACCTTTGTTTGAAATGTACGTTCCGCCGTTTTGGAAACAATTTAGAAGGGTCTCCTTGTTTTAAACATTTCGTGTCATATCAGACACGTAGGTAAATACTGAGGCTATAGCTCGCTTTTTGGAAATCCCTTCAATAACTATCAATGCATGCAAAATATATTCAGGTACTGTCCTCTGACTAGTCCTGCTCAGTACGAAAACACATAGCAATATCATAAAAACGTCATGCTCTATAAGAAAAAGCAATCCCAAAATACGCGTCTGAATACTACGTGCGTCTTGTGCGCACGGAAATCAAAATCCAAATACGTGCCATACATATGCACAAAAACAACATCTAAGTGCATCGGGTGTGCACGAAACATCTGTCATAGGCAACATGTGTACCTGAAAGTAAAATCAGGTGCATCTGACATGCACGAAAAATCTCGCTTTAGTGCATCTGGTGTGCACCAAAATCACACTTCAAAACATGTGCCCAATATGCGCGAAAATCCAAATCAGGTGCATCCGTCGTGCACGAAATCATAAAATCCAATATCAAGTGCCGAACATGCGCAAAATCAAATCAGGTGCACAAGGTGCACAAAACAAATATCGAACATCACCATCGAAATCAAAGTCCAATGCATCTAAATGCACAAAAGTCGTATCACTGCACTACGAGCATATATAAACTATACAGAGTGCAGGAACCAAATCGTGTGCGTGCATACGCACAAAACCAACTCAAATGTCTAAAACCGTAACATCACAAACATGTGAAACCAAGGCTCGAAAACGATATCAAGTACAACAACTGTGCAAAAATCGTAAATCCTCAATCATCAAAATCAAATCATGCGGATAAATCGCCCAAAATACCGAAATCAAGTATGGCGGAATAGTTCCGCTCAAGCGCATCCTCCAAGAATCTCTGGCCCACTGTCGTGGTCACTCATGGCATATCTCGTCGACGATCCTGATCTCTGGCCTGCTGGTGTGCGTAGCAAACCACTCCTGGGTCCAAGTCTTCTCTGTGGATTACCAATCTCATGATCCATCGGCTCATCGGCCCTGTCAAATGTGCTAACGGGGATGATTCCGTTCTGGCGCTTCTCTGGTCATCTCTCGGTCAATCACGCGACCACTCGTAAGGCAGCATATCACTGGCGCCGGCCTCTGGTTCTCTGAACGCACATGACACATCAAATCCTGGGTGCAAATATCATTGTAGCAGTATCCTGGAAGGAATCCTGCTCAAGGTCTCTTCCAAGTCTCGTCTCTGCCTAACTGTCCGGAAGTCATTGTCCTTTACTATATATGCTTCTTGTTCCGGAACGGCTGCATACTCATCGCGACTCCTTCTGGAAGGTATATCCAAGTACCATGCCTCGGCATGCGCATCGCACCTCTGATGTCGGCGGAGGGAAACGTCATCATATCCAGATCTTGTATGATCCTCTTACTCCATTTTCTCTATTGTCGACTGCTTCGGACTCGTCTCATCGTGGCTGCATGGACTGAGCTCCAACGGCTATCCTCGTATCAGGAGTCTCCCAAGAAATGCATCTCACCACCTAACATCCGAATTAAGTCGAGCCATCTGATCGATTCGTCAAAACCTCATAGTCCTCCAAGATCTCAACATCTTGGGTACAGTATAATAGTATCGAGTACATACCCCAGCATCGGTGGTCCAGCCGTAGAAGGGCAAATCCAGGCCTGACTAATGGCGCCGCAGAACTGTCGCAAACTCTAAGGTTCAAAGGCTTTCGCACGGTCATTAGGTCGAGTTAGGGTTTCATTCTTCTAAAGGGACCATAAAATTGCTTGCATGTCTTTCCGAATACTTTAAACTTGGAATAATAGGTTTCTGACATTCGATCGTCTCTGTCGACTCTCAACGTCTCTGCGTAAAGTCGTCTCTAGCTGGAATCAATCTATCTGATGACCTCGCATCGGGGTAGCGAATGATCCACATGTCCTAGTCCTTCATCCTCGGGGACTAGCGATCTTCTATCATCTCTTAGTACACTCGTACCGCAATAGCTCCAACATCTGGAGCGATATCTCGTTGTTCGCAGCAATAACTGGTTCACTCGTCTGCATGCTGAACCGTGCCTCAATCATCATGAGCAAGCAATACGCCAACGGTTATCAAAGTCTGGCTGGCCTCTACCGGTGGCTCAACCTTCTGGTGCTAATCTGCACGTCCGAGTAATCTCATACGGCGATCCATCCCACGCTCGTGGCGCGAATACAAACAAAAGACACACCTCTGCAATCGTGTGTCACCGGAATCACGACCTGGTCAGTCCTCGTTCGTGACGAGCTCATGCTGACCGCAACTCTAGCCATAGCTCTCCCTGCCCGTAATCGTGGCAGTAAAACCATACTGGTACTGATGAGGCTAGATCAGGAATGAATATGATACTGAACAAAGAAATGTACATCCTAAGGCTTCTTAAGTGGAGTGGCGTGTCGTAAATATGCCGCGGAACATACCAACGGTACGTCACTCTACTTTAGTCACCTATTCCATCAACCAAGGGTCATCCTATACTCCGAAGGTAAAACCTAACGCTCCCCTGATGGTTGCTAACGGAGCTAGCGTGGGAGCTGTGTCCGTAGGGATTATCACTTGGGATTGACGAGTGGACACATTTTGGTTTTACATAACTGTTTTTGTGTACCTAGCTTAACGTGTAATATCATATCAGTTTCCTTGTTATCAAATAAAGGTTATGATTTCACGTTTGTAAGTGATCTTATTAATATCCACCTTAATCATAGTTTGATTGGGTTCGATACACTGGATAACGGTATATATGTCTTAAACCAACTCCAGATTTTCAATGTCCAGAACACACTAAAAAGAAGGTCTCCAGATTTAAATAAGGCTTTCTTATGGCATTGTAGACTAGGTCACATCAATGAAACAAGGTTGACTAAGTTACATAGAGAAGGATATTTGGACTCGTTCGAATATCAAACTTATGCCACTTGTCAATCATGTCTCAAAGGAAAGATGACAAAGACTCCATTCACTGGACATGGAGTAAGAGCGAGCGAGCTCTTAGGACTCATACACAGCGATGTATGTGGTCCAATGTCTACACATGCAAGAGATGGTTTTTCTTATTTCATTACTTTTACGGATGATTACTCAAGGTACGGATTCATTTATCTGATGAAACATAAATCCGAGGCTTTTGAGAAATTCCAGGAGTATAAGAATGAAGTAGAAAACCAAACCGGCAAAAGTATCAAGACACTAAGATCTGATCGAGGTGGTG
The DNA here is from genome assembly GCA_030015575.1 of Agapanthus africanus. Taxonomy (NCBI): domain Eukaryota; kingdom Viridiplantae; phylum Streptophyta; class Magnoliopsida; order Asparagales; family Amaryllidaceae; genus Agapanthus; species Agapanthus africanus. Next base: position 175,234,926 of record CM057339.1, on the reverse strand, counting down.
AATTGTCACGTCCCGAAAGTACGGAATATGACCGGCACTTATACTACGAACGTCTCAAGGCGTACGTATTCTAAGTAAGCCGAAAACCCAGAAATCCAAACCAAGAAAAGTAGTAGAGTGTAGGAAAACCAATTTAAATCAAGCAGTTTTGCAAAATACGCCGAAATATGCATTTTAAAATCACAAGTCCTTTCTAAAAATTTCGGCAGAGTTTCCTTTGTAAAAACTGACCCCAAACGGGTACAAAACCTGATAAAGCATATATAATGGAAAATGCATCCCCAAGCGGGAGCTAGCTCTTCGTCAATCGACGGTCACAACCACGCAAACAATATAATATACAACGCCGAAAGGCGAGGATCACAACAGAAAAGGAAACTCAAAACAGCATGAAATCCGTATAAATACAAGCGCGACTCTATGGTCGATAGAAATAACAACACTGGTCTCTATCTCTGAAATAATTACATGTTTGGTTGACGGAACCTCTAGATACAACTGAATAATAATATACAAGGTAATATGATGGGTACGATACCAAAAACCCACCTACTAGCAAGTCACCCGAACGAAACTGTGCCCGCAAGCCGTACCGAAAACCTGTACGGCAAACCTGCAAGAAACTGGGGCACAACGGGGATGAGTTGCCAACTCGTGAATAGAATACATCTACGAACAGAAATCGCATGTATGACGCAATCCTAGATCATACGATCATAATATATCCTCAAAAATATATAACCAGCAGCCTATAACAAGGTTAGGGTAAATATCTAACCCGAGTGTAATCTCATGTGCCCGTGTCGGTGCCTCAGGTAGCAATATATCATATGAATGAGGTATGAATGCATGAAAACAGAATACATGTAAATGAAGAACTGTTTTCATAATTTAGTGAGATTTCTTTTGTATTTTTAAAATGAGGTATCGTAATGAAATCAGCATAAAACAGTGCCCATCATCGACACAAACAAGTGGCCAAATATCTCGATATCTCTGTACCTCAATACCTCAAAATCAATATCTAGGGTACCGTTAATCCAGATCGGCCCCTACCATCCATCTCAAGACCACGACGGTATCCTCCGGATATCCGACGCGTCGGGTAAAATCACCGGTAGGTAGTACTCCCCTGCCAGGCTCACATCGTCATCATCACGCGCTTCTTGCCCCGGGGTACCTTACCGGGTCCACCATGTACCCGAAACGGTTCATCCGTCTCCTCGAATCGGGTTTCCAAATCCATCAGCAAACTCATGGTGGACGACTCATACATCATGGGAAAACCGCACTTTTTATTTTAAAGAAAGAAAAGAAGTTTATATAAGTTTTGCGGTTTTTCCCCCAAATCCAGAAAATCTCATGGAAATCCGAATCCAATCCTCAATAACATGTAAACAGTGCATAAAGGCATAAAAATCCATGAATAATAACATGCATGATGTAACAAGTAATAACTACAATGTCTAATCTAGCATATAAGGCAAGTACACTAATATCATGTCTAGATTATTAGCGAACAACCTACGCCAATGCAATAGTATTTCTAAAGTGTACGTGGCATGGCAATTACCGATGAAGATGTGTGTGAGCCGGCAAGTAAGTGTATGTGGTACATACGCATCATCGGTAATGGTGCTGGTGTCCTAACAGCATGATATCAACATTTTAATAAGAAATTATAACATAAGTATGCGATGCGGAGCGAACACAATAATGAACGGAATACAAGACACAACGATAACTAAACTGCATTACCCTAATAAATCCTACAAATGGTTCCCTTTTGAAATAACACGAATCATGGGGTTTTGAAAATAGGGGCTACGGTGTTTTTATGAAAAGATGCGTCTTTTGAAATATCCGTAGGATCCCTTGGGTTGTCTTTTAAAATACCCACGATTCGTTAGTTTTTGAAATAGGTAAGAAATCTAATCTAGTCTAACAACTACACTAAACTATACGGCTGAACTACAGGTAAGGAAACCGCTTATCATCTGAATCGGTACATATACATACCTGTATATGTATAGTCGGTGATCCCGCCTCAATAATATCATATCCGATACCATATCTATAATCAGACATCCCAAGTCAAGAGTGCGGATCAATCATCAATATATAGATCGTACGTAAATCCGTCGTACGGCATCCCCAAATCTGGGTACGGGTCAAAGTCACATCAATCACACTATTCATCCGGTATCATCTTTATCAAATATCATGATCCAGGGTAATGAACTACGTCTAGTACAATACTGATACCATCTATGTAAGCAAGCAGGTGTATGAAACACTACGCTAAAGGACCCGCTAAAACATCATGCCGTATCTCAAATACGAATTTTACCGTATCACCGATATCATAAACTCGGATCAAAATCATCGACTCACCTCAATCCCATGTATCATCCTCAATCTGCAGGTGAGCACATGGTCTCATACCCATATGAACACATGACAATATAGAATCCCAAAGTACATATGAGTGAGGATGTACGCGAGTATGCATGTGTGTATAGGTATGTGTAATGCACCCACTACCTAGGGTCCGCAACACTAAATCATCCAAGTCCACCAATTATCCATCCTAAACATCAATAATATCCCAACAACAAAATAATAATCGTAGGTGTGTATACGCATCCGTATACATCACCACGGACTGCGGGGGTGCTATACGCCATCCACCCGACTTCTCCCCGTAGATATAAATCTACTCACCTGCATCCTGCGTGTCGGTGTCGATGTCTCCATCATCTTCTGCATCGTCTCGGAATCCACGTGAGGGTACCTATAATCAATACGAATTCGCAACGCTATTAACATCCAAATTCCGAAATTCAAAATGGCATGTGGTGCGTTCATAGGTTAGAACCTATAGCTTACACATCCAGAACAATCAACTACACTTGTCGTTGACGTACAAACATCCAACGGCCAAGTACAACATCCCAAACTCAAAACCAAGAATCCAAATACCATAAACATAGTCGAAACCCTTAAATAGGGTCTCTATACATGAAAACTGCCACATTGAAACCCAATAATACAAATACACATTTATAAATATAATAAATATTGTAGGTATTAATATTTACGTCATTTCCAATTTCATCTAAAACCCACGCCAAATTATGTCGAAAAGCTAGTAAGCAAATTATATCATTTCAGCTCATTTTAACACAAAACTAGAAATTTAACAATTCTAGTAATTTCCAACAATACAAAATAACTTAATTTAGTGATCCAAACCATTTTCATAATTTTTAATCTTGCCTAAAAATGATTTAGAAAAACCTAGTATGCTAATTAACCCAATTAGACAAAATAGTAATTAACAATAATTATCATATTCCATCACTAGAATAAGTTTTCTTAAACACAATTTAACATTTAACACTTCACCAAGTTTTACCCTAACTTGAATTTCCTAAAAATTGCGAATAATGAATTAATCAAGAGTTTAAAAGCTATAATAACCAATTAATTATCTAAATAAAGATTTAAACATATTACATAAAGATTAAGGTTTGAAAATTATACCTCTTCAAGAACACAAACAAGCAACTAGATCCATCATTTTTTCCCTCCTAAAATGATGTTTTTCTTGTAGATCCAAGCTAGATTTGTGAAGGGAAATGATGGGTTTACTTTTATTTAGGAGTTTTGTGGATTTATTGAAGGAATTTTGGAGATAAAATGAGCTTTGAGATGAAGAAATTGAGGAAGGAAAAAGATGGGACAGACTTGGGGGGGGGGCGTGATGGGCTTATTTTGCTCTGTGGAATTTTTAAGGGGAGAATGAATGAGATTGAAACCATAGGCTAATTAATATAAATAATTCATTCCCAAGCCACCTTAATTAATATAAACAATTCATTCCTATGCCAATCAAGGGGGGGGGGGGGGGTCGGCCATTCACAGCAGTGAAGGGGCTGAATTAATGTGGTGGGCCAAGGTGGAGGGGGTGAGCACACCATATAATAAGATATCCCTTTCCAAAAGCAAATTAAAGCTTCTAATAATGCACCAAATGAGTCAAATAACACCTCATCAATTCCAAAAATTTTACAACCATGACTCAACCATCCAAATGAATCCCCCTTCAAAGAATTCGGCCAAGAGTAGAAAATAAGGAATTTCTCGATTTACGTGCACAATTTACCGCTTAAAATAATATTTTATTTGGGAAAAATTTTATCTGAACCAAAACCTCCTATATACCCCCAAAGTTTGCGCACTAGCTTTATTTTAGCTAAATTAGGTGCCGGTAAGTTTTTACGGACGTTTGATCACGATCGGGTTAAAACGGAAAATACTGACTAATTTACCTTAAAATGGAAAAATTTTCAGAAAATTTGAAATTTCAGCAGTGGCTCAATAAACACTAAATACTAGCAATTACATAGCTAGAATATATATATTTAATTTTATAATAAAGATATTTGAATTTTGACTTTTTACAGAAAACACCCTTATTTTACCGTTTTTTCGAAAATTCACTGAAACGATTTTCAAAACGTTACATGAATACTTAAGTGCCGAGTTCCTAGGTTACCTAAAAGAGAAAGGAATTCTCTCTCAGCTTACTCCTCCATACACTCCACAGCATAACGGTGTATCAGAGAGACGGAATTGAACCCTATTGGATATGGTACGTTCCATGATGAGTAATGCTGAGTTACCGCGATCTTTCTGGGGTTATGCGCTAGAATCAGCGGCATATCTTTTGAACATAGTTCCTACCAAGACTGTGCCTACCACGCCATATCAGATGTGGAGTGGGAAGAAACCCTATCTTCAGTATCTGAAGATTTGGGGATGTCCAGCTTTTGTTAAAAAGCAGCATGTGGACAAGCTCGAGGCACGATCAGTACTGTGTAGGTTTGTGGGATATCTAAAGAACTCCAGGGGGTATCTATTCTATTACGCAGAGGAACAAAAGGTTTTTGTTTCTCGTAATGTCCATTTTCTAAAACATCAGTTTTTAGAAAAGGAAATAAGTGGGAGCAAAATAGAACTGGAAGAAATTCCAGAACCACAAACTACTACTGAAAGTTTGGTAGAAACAGTAGTTCAAGAAGAACAGGACATTCCCGCACCCCTCCGCAGGAGTAGTAGGCCTTCTCATCCGCCTAAGAGATACTACGGTTTTCTCATAGATGGGGATAGAGAGGATTGCGTCATTGATGATGATGAACTTACTAGCTTTCAGCAGGCCATCCAGAGCGGCGACTCGGTACGATGGCTAGATGCAATGCGGACCGAAATGGAGTCCATGTACACCAACAAAGTATGGACTTTGGACTTTGTTCCAGATGGGGTAAAACCCATAGGATGCAAATGGATCTTCAAGAAAAAGATTGGTGTAGATGGACAGGTGGAAACCTATAAGGTTAGACTTGTTGCAAAGGGTTTTCGTCAAAGACCTAGTTTGGACTATGATGAGACTTTTTCTCCAGTGGCTATGCTCAAATCCATTCGGGTCCTTCTTGCTATTGCTGCCTTCCATGATTATGAGATCTGGCAGATGGACGTAAAGACGGCTTTTCTAGATGGTAATTTGGAAGAGTGTGTCTATATGGATCAGGTAGAAGGCTTCAATCAGAATGGGAGCAGCGGGAAAGTATGCAAGTTGCTTAAGTCCATTTATGGATTGAAGCAGGCATCGCGGAGTTGGAACATCTATTTTGATGAAACAGTCAAAGAATATGACTTTATCATTAATCCAGATGAACCATGTATATATAGTAAAGTTGTAGCATGAACTGTCGTCTTCCCCGTCTTGTACGTGGATGATATTCTATTGATAGGAAATGACATTCCTATGCTACAATCTGTCAAAGGATTCTTGTCACACAGGTTCTCCATGAAAGACCTGGGTGATGCCTCTTACATTCTGGGGATCCGGATCTATCGTGATAGATCCAAGAGGATGTTGGGACTTTCGCAGTCCAGGTATATCAACACTATACTCAAAAGATTCAGTATGGAAGATTCTAAGCGCGGTAATCTACCGGCTTGTCACGGAATCACCTTATCCAAAGAGATGTCTCCCAAGACTGATTTGGAAAGGGAACGCATGTCTATTATACCCTACGCTTCTGTGGTAGGCTCTATAATGTATGCGATGTTGTGCACCAGACTAGATGTAGCTTACGCACTGAGCGTGGTAAGCCGGTATCAGTCAGACCTAGGGGAGAAGCACTGGATAGCAGTAAAGAACATTCTCAAGTACCTGAGAAGGACTAAGGAGATGTTCTTGGTTTACGGCGGAAAAGACCTCAAGATGGAGGCCTTTGCCGATTCCGGCTTTCAGAAAGGACGATTCCAAGTCCATGTCAGGTTATGTCTTTACCCTCAATGGAGGGGCGGTGTGCTGGAAGAGTTCCAAGCAGGACACCGTTGCTGACTCGACGATGGAAGCGGAGTATATTTCTGCTTGCGATGCAGCAAAAGAAGCGGTCTGGATGAAGAAGTTCCTAACAGAACTTCAGGTGGTTCCTACCATTGTTGATCCAATACCTTTGTATTGCGACAATAACGGAGCTATAGCTTTAGCGAATGAACCAAGGTCCCATCAGAAGTCCAGACACATTTTAAGGCGGTATCACCTTATCAGGGAGATCATAGATCGCCGGGAGATCGAGGTCCGGAGAGTTTCTAATGAAGAGAACATTGCTGATCCATTCACAAAGGCCCTACCTCAGATTCAGTTCGAGAGGCTACTCGAGATCATCGGTCTTCGATATGCCAGTATATGGCCCTAGTGCAAGTGGGAGATTGTTAGTGTATATGCCTCAGGGGCCATTATTGTATCATACTAGTTTGTATATTACTTAATGAAAGCTTGAGATATTCACAGTTATATAACAGTCTTGCTAAATATGGTAGTATGCTACTTGGTTTTTTCTATCTTAATATGTTAGTATACGTATTGATAGAGCCCTTAGGATCTTGCTTGACTACCAGCGTTGTGATGGCAGTCACACTAGTGGGGGCTGGGTAGTCTACAAGCACATCCTTTTCCAGGTCCCTAGTCGTAGGATTATCGAGACAGGGCATCGATACTCCGGAGTAGACTAGTGTGTACGCTTCTCATCCCAGTTGGGGAGATGGTCTGTCCCACAGCCGTCAGTACGTCGTACTGGAGATAGTATACATGTGCTCGTTGGGTTATGGGTACATCGGACAGGACTCGCGGGGAACTGTTGGTTGGTATTATACCCGTCGTCAGTTAACAATTCCCAGGTGACATGAGTACAGCATAGTCCGCAGACTTGACACTGCAACTTCGCCTCGAGTGTGTCCCACTGTTCTTAGATTGCTACCCTACCACGGCTCAAAGGAGTCGTGCAAACAGGTAGCAGTTGGGTGCAATCCCGAGCTCTTGGAGGCAGTGGCAGTTAGACAGGATTCGTCTCTCCCGGTATTGGGAGTTGATATCGCGCTGTGTCAGAGAGCCATTACGCAAAGTCCCTGGCCAGGGCAAGCGAGATTTACTGGTAGGTTCCAGTTGTTTCTCAGGGTGTAATGGGCTACGCTCCGACACGACTTATACCGCTATTAGGGGACTGACGCTTGCCGCCCCCTAGGCCCGATATGCGATAGTCTTAGACGAACAGACCGGACTGTACGGAGATTGTCACATCAGGCTCAGTAGGAGTTCGGACGGGTTTCCTCATCGGCCTTCTTATCGACATCTACCTGGGGACCGTTACGTACAGCTAGTGCCGCTTGCGGTCTGTGGTTAAACCCACTGCCAGTGTAGTAGTCGAGTCTTTAGAGTCCCACACAGAGTGTTTCCCTGCTCCAGGCGAAACGATATAGAGGTCGTATAGTTTTACGACAAGGGTTCGGACGCATACGTGTGTTTACGCACGTACGACATTCGGACAGTTTTTACTAACCGGCTTTGGTTTAAGCCAGATTCTAGTAACGGGTTATTGGATTTATACAGCCTAAAGTTTTTCCGTGTTTTCACGGATAAGAAGGGCGTTCTCGTAATTTCGCGAGAAGCTTCTAGAAGGATGGTGACTTGGGGGTTTAGGTGGCATTTGCATTTATTGTTTTAATGACCCATTTGTGTGATTCATCCATGGAGTTAATGCTTCATTAATTAATCTAATGACTCATGAGATGAATCACTCATATGAATAAATGAAGCATGGTTGTTAAATCATTTAATTTATTTATTTGATTAAAGATAATGCTTCATATATTCAAATGAGTTCATTATTTCTTCTCATTCTCTTGCTCACCTTCTCTCTCCTCAAGCTCTCTCTCTTCAAACCCTAATCCTCCCCTCTCATGTGTTGAGATCAAGGATTAGATAGACTAATTAATCCATAACCTCACTCTATATCACCTAGGTACTTTTGATTAGCAACTAAAGAAACCTAGTTACCTCAAGTTTAGAGGTGAAGCTTGGAATAGAAGCTCTCGGGTGGATCGTCTATTACGTAGAGGAGGCCGAGAAGGAGGTGGATAACGAAAAGAAGAAGGACTAGGTTCACTAGGTATAATCTCTTTCCATAGTAGTTAAGAACTCCTATGCATGTGTTAGTTATAGTTTAGCAAAGATTCTTCGGTTAGTCGATGTTAACTCATAGAACAAGATCGTTTTTCATATTTCCGCCTCCCCGCAACTCGTGGGGTATTGTACATTGACTTACAATATATGATATAATCAGATTATCGAATCAAGTGTTGATTTGATAATGTGATAAATAGATAAATGATATTAGTCGGTCATATATGATATAACCGAATTATTAGATCAAGTGTTGATTTAATAATGTGATATAAATTATATGTGATATAATTATATCTTAACTAATATCATTAGCTCACTAATTGCTTTATTAAAGTATATATATATATATTAATGTATATTTGACATATATATATATATATATATATATATTATTTGAAGCATGGAATATGATTTCTATTTTTGTGAAAAATAGAAATGAGGTGTAAATTGTGGAGATATTTGTGGAATGGGTAAGGCATGGGTTTTATTATTTGTATATTACTCTTGACTCACTATTCAAGCATGGTTGCAATTTATTATTGCATTTTATTCCATGCTTGAATAAGTGAGGAGATAGATATTCATTTTCTCATTCTATGCTTGCACACTCTCTTGAGTTCATGCCTTAGCCATTTTTGAGCTCTTGCTCTCTACAATTTTCTTCACTTCACCTCCAAGTTCAAACCCTCACATGTGATATGAATCATTAAACTTGTGAGAACCCTAGTAAGAAAATTAAACCCCTAATTCACCATCTCATATTAGATTAGCAATTTGATGTGGAGTGTTGTCTTCACTAATGAGATTAGTAAAAGGTTAGGTTGAGCTTGTGGACTTCGGGTAGATTGTCTTTGGCACGAAGATCATGAAGGAGGTTCTTTCATCTTGAAGAGGAACCTAGTGGAGTCGCGTGGACCACAACCCGGAGCTAGAGAAGAGAAGGACTCGATCTACAAGGGTATAACCTTCTTTACTTCTCATAGTTTTAAGATATCAAACTTTAAATCCTAATATTCTAGCAAAGATCTTGTATAGTCTAACTTAGCACCTAATAAAAATTAAAATTTGGCATGCTTGATGCTACTAAAAGTTCATGGTGGTGCTAGGGTCGACTTTCATAGTATCAGAGCCAAGCTAGAACATTAGGGTAGACTATCAGAGCTTGTAGCGACGTTAGAAATCCGCTGTTTTTATCGCGCAAAAACCGCCGATAAAAACAGTTCCCAAAATGATGTTTTAAGTTGTTTGCACACCCCGCGGGTTCACGGTTTGAACCGAGAAGCCGTGGGATGGAGCGTGCGCACCCCGGGGACACCCCAGGGGGGACCAGAGGCCGGACCCATACCCCAAGATCACCAAAAGGTGGCCTTAGGGGTGGGTGACCCGAGAGCACCCCAACTTGGTGCTCTCGGGTCTGCCTTCCCCTACGGGACACTTCGAGGTGGCCCTCAGGGGTGGGTACCCCCCGAGGCCCCCGATTCGATGGTTAATTTTGGGATCTTCGCCTCTGCGAAGATTCGGGCGGGTTTCGAGTTCGTTTCGACTCCCGGATTGGCTTAAAACAATCGGTTTTGGAACTTTAGCTCACTGGATTTTTCATGCCTTGGAAAAATTGGTTTAGTTTGCTAATTGCGTGCGGAATTTTAATGTCGCGGTTACTTTACAAGCTTGGTGATGTGTGATACAATTATTAGAATCCGGATTAATTAGTTTTATGAAAACTAGTTAGTATATTGTAAACCTAGCCGTTTAGTCTCAATTGATCGAATGCCACGAAGTTTTGATTCGGATCAAAACTCCGTTGAAATTGCGTATTGTACGCGATCACTAAGTCAGGAAACTTGTTGAATTATCCAACAACTAATTGAAAAGAGTTTTCAATTTGAGACTAAAATGCAAGTTTTATAAGTTAGGAATGAAATCCGGAATATGAGATATTCCAGGTTTATGATGTCTAAGGATATTGCGGATTCTAATTATTGTAGTTTTCTATTTTCTTTTCTGCGACCGTAAGTGTAATATGTGGGGTATCCCAATCTCGTTGCTATATGTCAACAAGTTTTAAGGACACGCATATTTGCTTACGTTGATAATATGTGATATCATGTGTTGCTGTTGATATGATTTATTGGATCGTCGTGAAAGAATAGCCGGGGGGTTCTATATGAGGTGAGAGTTCTTATTTTCATTCATGTAAAATCTGTATGTAATATTCTTTTATTGGGGCACTTCCGGGTTGAGGATGATGTCACCATTGTTGTATATTATTTACTTTTCTGCATTAGGATAGACCCAAGGCGGGGAGCACAAGTAATCGGGTTCTAGAGTCTAGTGGGTGACCATTTCAAGGAGTTGAGACCGGGTCTCCTAACTCTAGAATTGGCAGGGTTACTTGCCGCTCTCGTAGTGGTCTAGAGATGTGGGTTTGGTTATTCATCACGACTGTGGAATCCCTGGTTTACATTACTGGCTAAATTTAAAACACGGACATCCTAGTATATCCAATATTTCATATATTGCTTCTGCTGCTTGATTCTGTGATGTTGATCATATAACTGCGTGAGACGAATGTACAATTATATATATGATATATAATAAACGTTACTTATGTTTTGCACCCGCGCTAGTCCAGCCCCCGCTCTGCCGGTAGTTAAGTAACCTAACGGTGCATGACGGGGCCCCGTGGCGAATGCGGATGGCATAAGCGTACGTTATATTTTCGTTTCATTTTTCTATAATGTTTATGAAACATTAATTGATGGGACTTCATTAATGAGATTAATGAAAAGAAAGAAACCAAAAGATATTGTAGAATCAAATTTTCAAAAAGGGCAGCTCTAGTTCTTGCTTTGCATAGTGGTATTCCTTGATGAATATCCACCACCTCATTCGATGAGGAAAGAGCCGAGATCCCTTCACCGGGAATGACCTCTTTAGCGAAACTAGCAAATGCTACAACCCACTCGGTTTTGTTTTTGACAGCTTCTCTAGTTCTTGCTTTGCATAGTGGTATTATTGAATATCCTGCACTTCATTCGATGAGGAAAGAGCCGAGATCCCTTCATCGGGAATGACCTATTTAGAGAAACTAGCAAAAGCCTAAAAAACACCCATTTTCAAAATCACTAGATTCTACAACGATATTAAGTTCATTACGCTCATAGTTTTCTTAAAAACCTGCATAGCCCTCCGTCATTTCAGATAAGTACTATTTAGTATTCGTGCTGCGTTTGTTGATCTTGTTAAGGCGTAGTGTGCGGTAGCTGATTAGTACTTATCTGCAGCATGTGATGCGATTGGTTTAGGGTAGTCGTATGGCTTTGTTGACCTTGTTAAGGGTTGTACGGGTGGGTTTAATTCAATCAAGAAATGACGGGTTGAACTTGGCTAGCGCTTATGATTTGTTGATCTTGTTAAAGTTATAAGTGGCTAGGGATAAAAACAATATCGGGAATTTCAAGTGTTGAAATTTGCAATGAGATTGCATACCTTCTTTATGATAGTCGGATCCCAATACCTACTGCGAGTAAGAGTTACTCCTGGGAGAGTTTTGCACTTTGCAATTAGCTAATCCAATAGGTGTCTAGAAAGGTGTCAACGGGGTTAAGCCTCTAGGAAAACGAGTTTTATTTTAATTAGGTCCGTGTGAAAGCACGGGGAACTTCCCTCGGAGTACCGATACCTGCCTGGCCGAACGATTGGCGAACCTGTAAGATGTAATTAATCGCAGCTAATCTTACCTTTTAGGGTTTGAAGGAAGATTTGATAAAAACAGTGGGAGCTATCATGATTAGATAAAATAACCAATCTAATCTTGTAAAGAGCACACACAAAATGATTATCTTTCTCTCTCTCCCGGTACCGACCAATGACATTTCTTAATCAAGATAATAATATGGATGTATTGACCGAACTTACTTATTATACCGGGATAGGTTCCGCTCTATCTTATGATTGTCATAAGTCTGAGCAAGAAATATGGGAATATTCGGATTCCCACGCCACCCAAACGAAGAAAAACCATATTGATACATTGTCTTCGGGTGTGTTCGTAACCAAGAACTGTTTCTCAATTTACTCTACATCCTGGGTATTGGATACTGGATGACGATCCCACACATGTAATTTGTTACATGGGCTATAGAAAGGTGGAGAACCGGGAAAGGGTGATATGTCTCTAGTAGTAGAGATGGTGCAATTGTTGCAGCAAAAAAGGTTGGCAAATATCACCTAGTGTTACCAACTAGTAATACAATGATTCCGAGCGACTGTTATTTCGTACCAATAATATTGTGAATATTTTCCTAAATCAAGTGTTGATTGGGTAAGGTGTGTTGTATAATAGTGTACACGTTCTGAATCAAACCACAGTTCTAAACGTACATAACACATACAAGAGGAATAGTTCAGAAATGAACAAAGTCTTCTTATGGCATTGTAGACGAGGTCATGTCGATGAAAAAGACTAGATGAAGTTCCATAAGGATGCATATTTGAATCCGTTCGAATTTACATCTTATGAAACTTGTCGGTCATATCTCAAAGACTAGGTGGCCAAATCTCCGTTTACTGGAAACAGAGAAAGAGCTACTGAATTCTTGGATAGATACATGGTGATGTATGCGGTCCTATGTCTATACATGCCAGGGATGGTTCCGCGTACTTTAGTACATTCAGCGATGTTCTCTCAAGATACGGACATGTGTTCTTGTTGAAACACAAAATCTAAATCTTTTGATAATTTCAAGGAAGATAAGTACGAAGTTGAGAACCAGATGGATAAAAGTATTCAAATCCTTCAATATGATCGGGGAGAAGAATACTGGAGCATGGAATTCCGAGACTATTTAAAAGAGAATGATATTCTCTTTCAGCTTACTCCTCCATATACACCACATCACTACGGTATATCGGGATGGAGGAATCGCACCCTATAAGATATGGTGCGCTCTATAATGAGTACTGCTGAGTTACCTATTTCCTTTCAGGGACATGCACTTGAGAAGATGCATACCTATTGAATAGAGTTCCGATCAAATCCGTTTGTTCCCGCCAAAATTTTCGGCCAAGAGATATTTGTTCCCTTATAACCCTTAAAAAAAGGGAGAGATGAAAGAGAAAAAAAAATTCACGGTTGGACGTCACGTGTTAAACACGTGAGTGCTTATATGCAAAACATATAAGCGCTGAAAGAAAATAACTAAGGGCCAAACATGCCTTACGTGTAAAACACGTGAGCGCTCATATGCTTTACCAAACAAGCCTCACGTGTAAAACACGTAAGCGCTCATATGCAAACCATATGAGCGCTGAACATAAACAGGCTAAAACCCACAGCAGGGGTCATATGTTAAACACGTGAGTTCTCCTGCCTCTCACATGCAAAGCATGTGAGCGCCCCAATTTAAAATGTTCCCATTAAATTCTATGTGATAAAATTAAATTCTATTTGGGAAATATTTTCCCTGATCTTTCTAATATGGAAAGATCTTTTTCTAACAGAGAATCCTGGATTTAAAATCCAATGGTGATAAAATATCACCAATTAAATCATCTGATAGAATTAAATTCTATTTGAGAAATATTTTCCTGATCTTCCTCAAACTAGAAAGATCTTCTCTGTTAAACAGAGGACCTTTGGATCAAAGATCCAACGGTGATCATCTGGTAGAATAAAATTCTATCATAGGTAAATATTTTCCTAATCTTGTTAAACTAACAAGATATTCATATGTTAGAATAAAATTCTATGTTAAACTAACGAGATATCCATATGATAGAATTAAATTCTATATTAAGAAAATATATTTCTGATCTTGTTAAACTAAAAAGATATGATAGAATAAAATTCTAATCTTTTTAAAACTAATAAGATATTCATAATCTTGTTAAACAAACAAGAAATCTTTTCTGTTAAACAGAGGGCCTTTGGATTAAAAATCCAACGGTGAATAAAATTCACCGATTGATCTAAAAGATCATGGAATCAATCACGATCTCTCAATGAGAGATTTTCTTAACAAATTGATTCTTTTTCTTCTCATATAAATAGGAGCAAGGGGAGGAGTAAAGAGAGACATATACACAGGAGGAGAGGGGAAGAAAAATAGAGAAAGAATTTAATTCTCTAAAGAGAGAGGAGACCACCCCATAAGCTTCTAAACTAGCTACGGACCGCAACGTCCTTAAACTAGCTACGGACCGAAATGTCATTAAACTAACAACGGACCGCAACATCCTTAAACTAGCTATGGACCGAAAACGTCCTTAAACTAAAACAATAGAGCCCAAATGCTCTTTTGTTGGATCTGAATGATCCCAAAATCCTGTTGAGTAGATCTTAGTCTAAAATTAGACTAACGTATTCTCAACAACCATTTAAGTTGATCTTAATCTCAAACGAGATTAACGATCCCTAAATCAACCCAAACCCAAATCTAAGAATATACGGATTTGGATTAATCCACGCCCTACGGGCGGCAACATAAATCAGTCTCTATATACAATCCACGGGCAACCAAAAATAAAACAAACACACATAACATGAAGTGACCTTCTGGGGCAGGAGAAAGTGGTTACCGCGATGCGGTAACGTAATTAACTGCAGGGGCTTACACCTGCAGGGAAGAGCGTCCCCACAATAAAAACCCCTCACAACGAGGGGGAATCTGACGAAGTCTGCTACAACGGCCGCATCCATCCAAACCTCCGATACACGGTTCCATAAATCAACTTGGCATATTCGAAGAGGTGAACGGATAAACCCAAATAGCATATGCCCCCAAATTCAGGCAAGACATTTGTCTTTCCGGCTTTCGGCGGTAAACAGATTCTGGCACGCCCGGTGGGACCTTTTCCTCTTTCCACTCCACACTTCGTCTGTCGTGTTTTTCAGTGATAAAATAATCGCGGTATATATGTTTGTAGTTGCCCTTGGGTGATGGGATACTGAAACTGGTGTTTCGTCTCTATGGAGAATGGCATTTGCTTCTACCCTAGCAACTCAAGCTCTGTCATATCTGGTGGAGTCAAGTATGGGCCACTTGCAGCCTTAAATTTCTGTAATCCAGCTGTTAAAGAAATCAATAGGATTCTCTTTGGGTCGATACTCCCACCTCCCACCCTCGGTGACTCAACGCCGCTGGAGGAATCCCAGAGGAAGTCTATCTTCCACAGGCTGGTTCCCCAAGCTGTAGCTTTGCCGATGGAATCAGTCCTCAAACAACTGGCACCTGCGAAGGACCAAGGTCGACGCCGGGGTGCAGAATATTCAAGTTCTCAAAGGAAACAAGGGGCAGGCTCGGCAAAATCCTAAGGCTAATCAAATCCCGGCCGTAAGAAACGATCGACGTCGATATCAGTATCATACAAAATGAGCCGGGGGCAGTTCTCCATATGGTTCTGTTTCAACCCCGGTGGTGAATGTTGTTGTTCTAACTGGGAACAGCTTCAAACTGTTGTGAAGGGTCAGACAAAATTCTCTCACCGTAATATTGAAGAAATCTCCATAGCCCATGGAGGTCCCACGAGAGCAGAAACCAGTTCGCTCCCTAAAACAACTTTACTCATCTATATACAAGGTGTGGAAGTAGGTGAAGGTCTCTGTCGTCAACCGCGGCTCTTCCCCTAGACGTCAGTCAAATTCTGACAAATCCCCTTTCAAATACAAGGGGACTCAAACCAAGTCGAATCCTGATACAGCGGTTCCTCCCAAAACCAAAGCATCTTTTCACAGAAAAAAGAGAGAGGCCTAATAAAGCTCAAGTGCCCGAAGCAAACTCCAAAGGCCAAAACTCTAAGCACCCCAAGCCTGGGGGCATGGTAGTTCACATAGTCTATGTGGTGAATTCCAAAGACGAAGTTCGAGCTTCTACTAGTCACCGACCTTAAACTCGGTCCCTGACAGAAGTTCAACTGCAACATGAAAAGCTGTAGGAGATGGTCGCTCAGGCGGCGGCAAACGCTAATCCATCGCCTAAGGAAAATCCCGAGGACGCACCCGAAGAAAGAGTAAAGAAGGAATCAGATATTGATTTCCTAAAGCGCGCTCTGAAAAAGAGAGATGAAGAAGCGACAGAAATGTCCACTAAAATGAACCAGATGGCCCTTCTGATTCAGAATATGGCTGGAATGATAGTTCAACTGACAAATGAACCATCGATAGTCGGTCTTAAAGATAAGGATGGCATTTCAAATCCTTTGCAAATCTCATCAACGGCTGAGGAGGAAATGATTCCTAAAAGAAAAGCTGGACACACTTATCGCTCAGCGAATCAAAGCTCACTATGCCAGTGAAGCCGCAAATAGACCAATCAAGACAGGTTGACCGTATCTGACATGGTACGATCAAATACAGTACCCGCCAGAGTACACACTTCCAACGTTCCACATGTACAAAGGAACTGGGAATCCTTGCCAGCACATTGCGCGATTTAAATCCATGTGCGGAAATACTAGAGGAAATGACATATTACTCCTCCGACAGTTCGTCAGCGATCTGGCGGGCATCACCTTCGAATGGTATGCGGAACTCCCAAATGATTTCGTGAAGAGCTCCGATGAAATGGATATGCTCTTCTGTTAGGGATTCGCTAATGAGAATGAACATACTACCGTGACGGTGCTGATCAACGAAAGGGTTAGACCGAATGAGACTTGGGTTCAATATGTTACCTGATGGCGAAATCTCTGGTCAAATGCGAGCAACGCATCGATGAAGTTGCAGTCATGGGAATGCTCATAGCCACACTTGACCTAAATTCAAAGACGTTCCCGACCTTCCAAGAACTCATGGATAAAATGGCTCGATTGGATCAAATGGGTTAAGACTCTTTCTCATTCGATGATGACGAGTGAAAAGCGGAGGCAAGATGGCATTTTTCGCCTACGCTCAACAAAAATAAACGGTTCTGAAGCATCCTGTTGCCAAAATAGCGACGGCGTGAGTACTCGTTCCCCCCGAGATATACACATGGGGCATATTCCTCACTGACAGAAGGATCTCTATGTAGAATGGTCATTTCATCTCAAAAGACAGGAAGAATATTAAGGGGCCCACAAACAGGTCCTACAATCTAGTGGAATGCCCCGCTAAAAAAACGGTATGTCCACAAGAAAAATGGGCACGGATGAAAACCCGAAAGGACGCCGTGAGTAAAAACAGCAGGACTGCCGGCGAGCTTGTGAAAACCCGGAAGGGCGCAAAATCGTTAAAATAAATACACTTACGAGGTCCTCATGACTCGTAAGGAGAATCCCCTTGTGAGACCCTCACGGCTCATAGGATTCAAAAGCCTTAAGTTACAGGGATCTGGACCTGTTCTTAAGCCGTCATATCCCCCAAATTGCCCTACATGCGGTCCATATTGATCCTTGTATACAATCCAGGGGCATGAATAGATATTTCTTTGCCAAGTTCTACAAATGGCAAGAAATGTCCCCATATGATGAATAACACTTGTACGTCCTCTCGACTTATAAGGAGAAAACACTCTTGGAAGATCCTTACGACTTACAAGAGAAGACATCACTTAGGAATCCCCATGATTCTTAAGGAGAAAATACGCCTACGAGTTCCTCACGACTCATAGGGAGAAAACCCTTTATGAGACCCTTACGGCTCATAAAGTCAAAAGTCTTAGTCGAAAGAATCCTAACCCTGTATACTAAGCCACCTTTGTCCAAATCGACAGGGATAAATGATGATTCGCTCCTGGCACTATCCCAGTTGTAGCGATGATGATGCCTAATTCGGTATTAAATTCTGAGTCCTCTCAAGGAAAATGATGAATCGCTCCTGGCAATATCCCAGTTGTAGCGATACTGATGCCTAAACAGGTGTCAAACTCCAAGTCAACCTCTCCGACAAGTGTCGTCCCTTCAACCATCTAATGAAGAAGGGGACCCCGTTCGTCTGGGATCAGAAATGCCAAAGTACACGGGAAGAAATCAAACAATACCTGCAGAACCCACCGGTATTGACCGCTCTGGTAAAGGGAAAGCCCTTCATCCTGTACACAACAGCCCTCGAAGGTTCTTTAGGCGCGCTATAGGCACAGGAGAACGATCAGGGAAAGGAGATAGCTCTCTATTATTTGAGTCGAGTCCTCCTGGGGGCAGAAAACAACTACTCCCCAATCGAAAAGCATTGTCTGGCATTAATCTTTGCGGTAATGAAGCTCCGACATTATGCCTTGGCACTGAGGCCCATCTCATATCAAAGGTGGATCCTCTTAAATATTTGATGTCAAGAGCCATACTAATGGAAAGGCTTGCCAAATGGACCTTCCTCTTGATGGAATTCTCGATAATCTACCAACCTCTCAAGGCAGTAAAAGGCCAGGCCATCGCCGACTTTCTCGCAGAGCATCCGATACCCGCCGACTCTCCCTTGAATTGCGAGTTGCCGTACGAACACGCGTTTGACGCAATTGACAGGAAGAAAGAAGGGAGTGATACCCGATAGGAACTCTACTTCGATGGGGCATCGTCTATGAAGAGGCGGAAGCAAAGTACCCCCATAATCAAAGCCGGAGTAGGCCTTATCTTTGTGACTCCACAAGGAGGGATAATGCGTTTTGCTCTTTCCTTAACGGAGCCAAGAACAAACAACGAAGAGGAATATGAAGCTTTGATAGCAGGTCTCAAGATCACCATTGACATGGGAATCGAGAACCTCCTCATATATGGAGACTCCCAGCTGGTCGTTAGCCAAGTAAATGGTGACTATCAGACGTGTAAGCCAGAATTGGTAAAATATGGCAAAAGAGTGCAGCAATTACTGACTTAAATCCCCTCCCACGTCCTGGAAAGCATACCGCGTGCAGAAAATAGCAAGGCGGATGCGTTAGCCAAACTCGCTAAGGAACTGGCTGACGAGAACCTCGATGACGTAAGGATCATTGTGCAAAGCCGCCGGATTCTCACACCAGCAGAAATATCTTCGGAGTCATCTGAAAAATAAGAAGCGACCAAACAAGCGGTCTTCCAAATAGAGGATGAAGAAAAGACTAAGGATTGGAGAGAAGTCTTCATAGACTACTTCAAATCCCATCGAACGCCCGAAAACACATCATCAAGACATCAGCTCATGAAGCGAGCTCTGTCTTTCGCCTTCGTCAGTGATACTCTGTATAAGAGATCATTCGATTGTTTGTGGCTAAGATGTCTAGGACCAGAAGAAGAAAGGAGAGTCATCCAAGAAACTCATGACAGACTCTGCGGTTTTCATCAAGCCGGTCCAAAGAAGAAGCTGCAAATCAAAAGGATGGGCTACTATTGGCCCACGATGATTCAGGACTGCCTCAAATACGCGAAGCAGTTTCACTCGTGACAGATTCATGGGGGCTTCATCCATCAGCATCTAAATTCGCTACATCCGACATTGGCTAGTTGGCCGTTCGAAATGTGGGGAACCGATATAATCGGGTCCATCGAGCCAGCATCGTCCAGGGGACATCGGTTCATATTGGCAACAACTGATTACTTCTTTAAGTGGGCAGAGGCATTACCCTTAAGGGAGGTGAAGACGGGGAACATCCTCCATTTCTTCAGGACACATGTCATCTACCGGTTCGGCACTCCGCGACGGATCATCTCGGGTAACGGGCCAGCCTACAGAAGCCACAAAATCAGTCGCTTCGCATAGCAGCATAATATAGATTGGAGATACTCTTCGGTTTATAATCCCCGAGTTAACGGTCTATCTGAGGCTTTCAACAAGACCTTGATGAAGATCATAAAGAAGACGGTGTCCAGAAACAGAAAGGATTGGCACGAGAGATTGCATGAAGCACTCTGGGCTTATCGGACCACGTTCAAGATGGCTGTTTCCTGATTTAAAAATCAGGAAAGCTTCTGTGGAAAGCTTCAGAAGAGGGTCACGTGCTTACACGTGACTAGCGGTCACGTGTTGGCACGTGACACCTAAAAACGTCATTAAGGCAAGTTCAATTCCCTGAGTACGAAGAGGAAAGAGAAAAGCTTCAAGGAGAGTCACGTGCCCCCACGTGATCAGGGTCACGTGGCGACACGTGACGTTTAAATGCAAGCGTCAAAGGCACGTCGGTTAACGGACCAAGTTAAGGAAAAGGCTTCAGAAGAAGTCACGTGATCCCACATGACCAGGGTCACGTGACGTTTGAGGTAGCAAACGCATTCTTCAGAACAACCAAAGAAAGAAAGTTCAAACAAGGGTCACGTGCTCACACGTGATCAGGGGTCACGTGGTAGCACGTGACGATCAGAAGACAGCGCAAAAGAAAGGAAAATGCTCATTCCAAAGGGGGTCACGTGCTCACACGTGACCATGGGTCACGTGGTCACACGTGACCAGCTTTCAAAGCCCTTTTTGTCAACAGAATTAAATTCTGAGAGAAATGCAAATCTTTCCAAAGGAACGCAACTATATGCATCCAATCAAATTAAAGATTCAGAGGTCATTTATTTATGGAAAATCTCGGGTTTGGAAAGATTTTCCCCCTTAAATCTAACCAAAATAACAAGGGAGAATCTCTGGATTTGAAATCCAACGGTGAATAAAATTCACCTAATAATCCAAAGGTCCAGAACGAATGAAGGATGCAAATCAGATCTCTCAACGAAGATTCGCCAAAAACTAATTTATTCGGCTGCTTCTCCTATAAATAGGAGCCAAGAGACACAAAAAAAAAGATATACATGCGCAGAGAAGAGAAAGAAAAAAAAAGGAGGAGAGCTTTGATACTTTGAAAAGACTTGGATCTTCTGCAAAAACCCTAGGTAAGAAAGGGAAAGCCTTTTGAAAGGAAGAGAATTTAATTCTCAACAGAGTTTAACTCTGATACATAAAATAGAAGAGCATACTTCTTCTCTCTTTGATAGAGGATCTGCAAAGTGCACATCTCCCCTTAAGGTTGAGAATTTAATTCTCAATGGGTCGAGATCCTGCCATGCAGATCCAAAACATAGAGAAAGAATGCAGGCATGAGAATTTAATTCTCACAGGACTATAGGAATTTAATTCCTCTAAGATAAAAGTAGGGCTTGACCCTGTGTTATGGGAATTTAATTCCTTCAGAACAGAGAAAAACAGGGTTTAACCCTAATTAAGAATTTAGTTCTGTTGAAACAATGGGAATTTAAGTCCCTTAATCATAATCTGACGGGGAACGGAAGTTTGATTCCTTAAAAAGTTTTTATTAGGGTTTAACCCTATTCAGTTCTTCACATAAACGAGGAATTTAATTCCTACAGAAGGTTCAGGGATCGAAAGGAAGTAGGGATTTAATTCCTTTGAAAATTAAAGCCCGAGGAATTTAATTCCTGAAAAGAAAGATCAATAGATTCTCTAAACGACATACATGGAGGTAGGGTCACGTGCCACCACGTGACCCTCTCAAAAGAGCTACAGAAGCCCCTTCGAGGCAGCACCCCACATGATCCACGTGACTTTGGCAGAAACTCTAATACACAGGCATTTGAATGCCCATCACGTGATGGCACGTGATGCTCTGAAGGAAATGATAATTTCAGCAGAACAAATGAAGGGAGGGCGCTCTCACGTGCTGCCACGTGACCCTTCTTGCCTTAGTGTTTAACACTAAAATTAAAACTCTCAAGCCCGGTGTTAAAACACTGTCGGGCCTTAGCATTCAATGCTGATTAAAAAGCCTTATTTGCAGTGTTCAACACTGATCTGTTTTAGTGTTTAACACTAATTCGAAAAAGCCTTATTGCTGGTGTTTAACACCAATTATCTATCAATGTTGAACACTAACTTGCCAACCTCATTCCCAGTGTTCAACGCTGATTGCTCTGAAGTGTTTAACATCAGGCTTTGACCCAATTGGCTAAAGGGATAGAGGCAAAGCCTCTCCTGATTGGACTGAGCCCAAGCTGGCCATAAGTCCTCAATTTGTGATTAACTGGGCCAATGGGCTCATAACATAATTGATCAGTCTTGACCCAAAATTGGGCCAAGGACTATTTAATCCACCCCGGTTCTAGGGTACATCTCTTCACTCCTTTGATACTTGGCATTGTAATCCCTCAATGTCTTCAAAGAGGTGACGGGTCCCGATGACCATTCATGATATGGACTGTGGGGTCCTTAAACCCACGCATAATGCAAAATTCCTGGTTACGTGGAACGCGGATAACGTCACTCTTTGACCCCGCGGAAAACGTCCAGAGCGGATCCTGGTCCTCGCAGAGCACGGCAGTGAACCCGTGTGAAGCATCCAGAGCGGAGCCTGGTCCTCGCCTAGCACGGCAGCGAACCCGTGTGAAGCATCCAGAGCACATACTGGACTGTGGAGTCCTTAAACCCATGGACTATGACGTCCTTAACCTTGACCGAGATGTCTTAAAACTACCAATTGACCGAGATGTCTTAAAACTACCAATTGACCGAGATGTCTTAAAACTACCAATGGACCGCAATGTCCTTAAACTACCCATGGACCGCAATGTCCTTAAACTACCCATGGACCGCAATGTCCTTAAACTACCCATGGACCGCAACGTCCTTAAACTAGAACAACCGAGCCCCATGTGCTCTTTCGTCGGATCTAAACGGTCCTGTTTAAGTTGATCTTAGCCTCAAAGATGGCTAACGCGTCCTTAAACCTTCAAGCAGACTGGACTATGAATCCCCCTAATTAACTCTGGCTGGAGGGTACATCTCTGAACTCCTCTGACATCCGTCGTTGTAATCCTTCAACGTCGTCAGAGAGGTGACGGGTCCCGACGGCCACACATACGATGGACCGCCACGTCCCTAAAACTGGAACATTAGAGTCCAAACACTCTTTTGTAGGATCTAAACGATCCCGTTAAGTTGATCTTAGTCACAAAGTTAGACTAACGTATCCTTAACAAACGTTTGAGTTGATCTTAGCCTCAAGTATGGCTGACGTATCCTCAAACCAAACCCCCAAACCCAAATTTAAGATAATGCGGATTTGGACTAGTCCATGTCCTACGGGCGATGACATAACTCAGTCTCCGTAAACGATCCACGGGCAATGAAACATAAAACAAGAACACACGACACGAAGTGACCATCTGGAGAAGGAGAAAGTTGTTACCGCAAAGCGGTAGCGTAATTAACTGCAGGGGCTTGCGCCTGCAGGGAAGAGCGTCCCCACAATCAAAAACCCCTCGAACGAGGGGGAATCTGACGAAGTCTGCTACATCGGACGCATCCGTCTAAACCTCCGATACATGGTGCCATGGATCAAATTGGCATCTTCGGAGAGGTGGACGGATAGCACCAATTAGCATCTGCCCCGAATTTCAGGCGAGACGCCACGTCGTCGCCGTCTTTCGGAGGGGAACAGATTCTGGCACGCCCGGTGGGACCTTTTCCTCTTTCCACTCCACACTTCGTGTGTCGTGATTCGCGAACCAATCGCGGTTCGCTAATGATTGCCCTTGGGTTTCAAGATACTAAGAATTGGCGTCTTGCCTATTGCAGAAAACAGAGGATCAATGGCTGCTACTTCCGCGAAGTCCTTCAACTGCTCAAACTGCAATTGCGACCAACGCTCTACCTCGCCAGGAGGTATAGCCTATGGACCCCAAGCTGCTTCGTTGTTCACAATGCCGGTGGACCAAGTGACTCAAGCCACTACCGGATTGTTCTTTGGGACCATACTCCCACCGTCAAGCTTCGCGGCGCCGGTGCTAACAAAAGAAGCTCTCAAGAAGTCGGTCTTTGACCGTCTTACCCCTACCGCGGCTCCTCTCGACGAGTCGCCCGACGTCAACGCCCCGGTCTTCTCTAGATTGGGCCAGAAATCCCGCGAACCTATCATGAGACCTACAATCTCAGAGAAGGCTGCTTCTAAGAAGATGGCCGCTCCTGCCCCAGAAGTTGTCAGGACAACCTCTCCGGCCAAAAGGTCGGTCTTTACAAGGCTGACGGCTTCAGCTCCCGCTCCTGCTGCACGAAAGACATCGGTCTTTGACAGGCTAACACCAGCAGTGACCCCCCACCTACACAGGGGGCAAGATGAAGTCATTTTCACCGCTGAGCCAGCGCCGTCCGCTCGACGCGCTCGACGTCGTCATTGGCGCCGAATAAGGAAGACCGGGGGCAACTCCCCCTCCGGATTGACCCACCAGCCCCGGTGGCCGAAGTTAATGCTGCTGTTCCAACCGGGAACAGCTTTGAAATGCTAAATAAGGTGCGAAGGAATGCCTCTACTGCAGTGCTGAAGAGGTCTCCTCCCCCATCAGAAAAGGTTGTGGAAATAAAATCAGAACAGCCCCGATCTCCTCAACGGCTGTCTTCCAAAATCTATAAGGTTTGGCGGCAAGCCCGAGATTCGATCATCGATCCAAACTTCTCCCGCCAGCACAAGAAGCCGAAAATCCAACCGGAAGCTGGTCACCAGGCTAAACCCCAAAAGGTTGTCTGGACGCCCGTCTTAGCGGCCCCCTCAACCTCCGTGGCTCATAAAAAGAGGAAGCCAGAGAAGACCCCACAGCATGCAACGACGGCTGAAAGCACTAAGCCCAGACGCCCTAAGTCTGGGGGCATGATGGTCCACACCGTATACATGGCCTCTGGAAAGGAGGAGAGCCGCACTTCTACAGGCCACCGACCACTAACCCGATCCGTAACGAAATCCCAAGAGCAGCAACAAAAGCTCCAAGAAATGATGAATGCTATGGCCGCGCTCACCGGGCCAAAGGAAAGCCCAGAAGCGTCCTCAGACGCACGCCGGGAGGAAGAAACCGAAGCTGAATTCCTTCGCCGGACACTGGAGAAAAGGGACAAAGAGGCCGCTGAACAAGCGGCCAACATACAACGGATGGGCCTTCTCTTTCAAGATGTGATAGGAATGATGATCCAGCAAGACTTACCCGCCGAAGATCCTCCGATTGTTCTTGAAGACGACCGAGGAGAGACGTCAAATCCACCACCAGCCCTCTCAACGACCAAGGAAGAGACGATCTCTAAGGCTGACTTGGCTGACTACATAGCCCAGCAAATCCGAGTTCATCACGCGACTGAGGCAGCTGGTCAAATCGTGAAAACCGGGCGGCCGTATCCGAGCTGGTACGACCAAATCAAATACCCGCAAGGCTATACGATACCAAAATTCCACGTGTATAAGGGGACCGGCAATCCCCATCAACATGTCGCCCAGTTCCGGGCCCTCTGCGGTAACACCGGTGGTGATGATAATTTGCTGCTCCGCCAGTTCGTGGGTAGTTTATCAGAAACAGCGTTCGAATGGTATTCGGAACTCCCGAACGATTCTATCAAAACGTTCGCTGAAATGGAGCTGTTGTTCACTCAGCGGTTCGCAAGTGCCAGCGAACGCACTCCAATAACTGCATTGATTAACGCCCGGGTAAAACCAGGCGAAACCTGGGTCCAGTATGCTATACGCTGGCGGAATTTGTGGTCGAGATGCGAGCAACGCATTGAGGAGGCACCCGCAGTGGGCATGTTTGTGGGAACCTTAGACCCCCACGCAACCATCTCCCAGTTTATGATGTTTTTTAAGCCAACCACATTCCAGGCTTTAATCGACAAGTTGGCTCAGATGGACCAGATGGGTCATAGACCACCTCCCCCGAAGTCGGAACCTCGAAATGACAAGGGTAAAGGAAGGGCAACCTTTGTCGTGAATGCCCAACAGCAACCTGACGCCCCAAAATCGGCAGATCAACTGGAAGAAAGACGCCGGTATTATAATGAAAAGATGAAGCGTCCCTACTCGTTCCCACGAGACAAGACGAGATGGTTATTTGAGCTGGCAATACGCAACAGACTTATTAACCTCCCAAATCCAAGGCGACCGCCACAACCCACCGAGGTGAATAGCTCCAACTACTGCCCTTACCATCAGACGGTAAGTCATCCGATTGAGGATTGCTTCGTCTTCAAAGGATGGATCGAAGATCAATACCTCCAGGGGAAGTTTGTACTGTCTAAAAAGTGGAAGGTGAACCCACCACAACCGCATACTCCTAAGAAAGCAGATACACCGGGGGCAACCTGCTCCTTTATTGAAGAAGTTCCATGGGAGGTCGTGCTATCAACGAAAACCAAAAGAATGCTGAGAGACCTTCACGCGTGCCCTGCGGTCGAATGGAAGGACCCTCTCGAACCACGAATTATCGAGGGAATGTTGAAGCCCCGCGCAACTGCGAAGACTTCTGATAAGGGCCCAAATCCTCACACCCAATCGTCAAAATCTTCAAGGAAAAAGAAGAAGCAATCCAAAAAGCCCGCGAAGCTTGGAGACGAGCGCACGAACTTGCAGAAGCAAATCGACGCGCTGGAAGAATACAATCAGAAAGCGCGAACTCCTGTGACGCTGCAAGAGTTCCTCAGCCACATCTTTCAAGAGAAAAGCGATGAAGAGAGCTCGTCGGATGAGTCCGAAGAGTATGTGGCGAGTTGCAACGTGATCTCCCACTCGTTTACCGATGATGAGGAAACTTCTAGCACTAAGGAGCTGGAGGCAGAGTCTGAACCAGAGCATGCGTGGCTGACAAACGAAATGATTAATGCCTTTCTAGACGAGATTCGTTTAAAAAGTAAAGCGGATCAGGAGCGCGAGATGGCAGCGTCAGAAGAAACCAAACGCGGACGGCTGAACGGAAGAGTTGAACTACCTTTGCCAGAGCGAAAGGCATCCGAAGTAGACAAGAGGATATTCAAGACGAGGAAAAGGTTTGCCAAAGCCATGTCAAGGGGGATGAAGCTACCACCCTCGGAAGGAAACACACATGATGGGGTAGAGAGGCACCCTGATTATTGCGCATATCATCGGAAAATCTCACACCCCACAGAGGAGTGCGACGCCTTTAAGATATGGTGGCAAGGATATGTTGCTCGTCGGCAACATTTTAAGCGCATGAAACGCAAGAGCCGTCGGGAACGAAGAAGCACTGTCGACGGGCGCAACAGAACTACTGGCAGCTGTGACATGGTTAACGTCGGGGGGTCACAAGTTCTCACCTTTGGGAGCGACTCTGATGAAGAAATGACTCTGGGCCCTCTCTTTAAAGAATCCGTGTTAGGGAAAGAGGAGGAATCGGAGGCCTGCGAGAACATTCAGCTGCGCAATCGCACACTCCCAGAAAAGAATCTCGGGCCCGTGAGCAGAAAAGATAAGAGAAAGGAAAAGATCACTGAAGATATCACTTTAGATGACCAAGTCATGAAAGAACTAACTACCAAAGACCCTCCTAAGAAGGGTAAGGTGGACTATAAGATTCTCGCGCACTTAAGGAAGCTACCTTCTCAGCTTAGCATTCTTGATGCCCTCCTATTATCAAAAGAAGCGCGAGACTCACTAATTAAGGCGTTGCAAGAATCTGAACAATTCCAAGCCTTCCTCGCCACTGAAAGGATGAAGGATGAACTGGAGGAAGTGCATACGGCCGACATCACTTTCGGTGATGAAGACCTCCTTCTCGGGACGTGCGACCACAACCGTCCCCTATATGTCTCCGGATACTGCCATGATATCAAGATAGGCAAGATCCTGGTGGATAATGGATCCTCCGTCAATCTCCTTAATGTTCGGGTGTTGAAGGAAATCTGCATGAGTGTGCAACACCTCGCTCGTGACAAAATTACTATCTCCGGTTTCAATTCACAATCGTCACGGACTCTCGGATCTGTGATACTAACGTTACGCTTTGGACTTCTCGTCACGGACATCAAATTCCATATCATCGACGCCAAGACTTGCTACAACGCCTTGCTCGGCCGTCCTTGGCTACACGAATACAACATCATCCCTTCTACACAACATCAGTGTATGAAGTACTTTAAAGATGGTTTCGAGTATACTGTAACAGGTGAGTTGAACTCATTTTCCGTGAACGAAGTCCGCAAATACGAAGATGCGTAGTACTTTTTGCCAGACTTCGAGGATACAGAAAGGTGTCGCGACTCGGAGAAAAAAACCGCCGCCACCATCCCTGTTTTCGGGAGCGATACCGAAGAAGAGGAAGAGATAGTTTATACAGGGCCATCTCAACGCAACCACCTGGGGACGCCCGCCCCCATGTTGGTCTTCGGAAGTGATTCAGAAGATGAGGTTAATGCCGTGTTCTCCAATCGGCTGTCAATACAAGCACCCCTTGGCGATGACCATAGTTTGCAAATCACCATGGTACCGCGAGAACACTACAAGGATCTCGACACGCTTCAAGCTCACAATGTGCAAGACCTGCAAACGTTTTATGTCCCTCCCAGGCAAAGGGGTGAGAAGGTGATCCTATTCTACCAATCCTCAGAGTCGAAAGTAGAGAAAGAGATCTGGCATGGCGTGGATGCTACACTTGACAGGATCCAACCCATCCGCCTGCCTAGATACTATACAAATGGATTAAAGGAGCTACTGAAGCGCCAAGGAGTACCCTTAGAACAAACTGTTCGACAGGCTCGGTTCTACAATAGGATTTGGGATGTCCCTGGGACTCAACGCAAATTGCCCAACGGGAAAATGGAAACACTTGGGCTTGGATACGCGAGAACCGGAAAACGGGAGCGGGCCCATAGCAGCCACGCTATATATACCTTTGATGAAGAGGAGGACGCCCTGTCAGGAGATGCCAACCCCCCATCAAAACTAGGCCCCGCGATTGAAGCGCCGAATCCGTCGTTTGAAGAACGAATAGGCAAGCCTATCAGAAAAGTAGGTCAGAAAGTTCGGGAAGACCACAACCGCGAAATGGCCATCTACGAGAAGGCCAGGACGCAACGTCTATTTCAACAGGCTGCAAAAGACAAAGATGCTCATCCTTGTCAACCCGTCATACGAAAGGCCCGATGCGGAGACGGAAATAAATTAAGAAGCGGAAAGAGGAGCCGACAACAACGACGCAGGATTAGAGGGTTACGTGATCGGGTACTGCACGGCTCGGATTCGTCCCTCATGGAGAAGATGAGTCGAGCGTACTCCTTCCCCCGAGACAAGACGGAAAGGTTACTCAAGCTCGCTTTAAAACATCAAATGATCGCGCTTCCAGAGACACCCTAAGCAAGCTAACGAGGCTTCTCGTTTGAGCTATTGCTCTTATCACCGAGCCATAGGACATCCTACCGAAGACTGCTTCACCTTCAAGAACTAGGTCGAGGACCAGTACCAATGGGGCAGATTCGCTTTATCCAATGGCTGGAGGGTAACGCCGCCACAAAAGCACGAACCCAAGGCCGCAAGAGCAGAACCGGATCCACCTCAGTCCTGGGAGCGGATTCGCACCTGTTATGCGATTACGATATTAAAAGAAGAGCGTGAGAACATGGATGACCTTCCCCAATGCTTTGAGAACGGTGATGATGAGATGATCTCAGAATTTCCGCCAGCTCCGAAAGAATTGGAAGATGGTATACATACTACTGTAGATAACCTCAGGAAGATTGAGTTAGGATCGGCGGATGACCCACGACCGACATTTGTCAGCGAGCTACTCTCTGAAGAAAGGGTGGCCGCGTTAAAGAACGTGCTTCTGCGGCATAAAGACTGCTTCGCGTGGAACTACTCCGAGATGCCAGGTTTAGATCCGGAGGTTGCTGTGCATAAATTAGCAATATCCCCAGATATCAAGCCAGTCAAGCAGGCGCCAAGAAGGATGCGACTCGAGCTTGAGATGAGCATCAACGCCGAAGTCAAGAAGCTGATCGATTCTGGGTTTATTCAAGAAGTCCAGTATCCCGATTGGATCGCCAATATCGTCCCAGTAATGAAGAAGAATGGGACGGTACGTATATGCGTGGATTTCAGGGATCTCAACAAAGCCTGTCCAAAGGATGATTTCCCGGTGCCGGTAACCGAGCTAATGATAGATAACACGTCCACTCACGAGATCTTCTCCTTTATGGACGGTTCCTCAGGATACAATCAGATAAAGATGCATCCCGAAGACCAGAAGCACACCGCTTTCCGAACCCCTTTGGGTGTATTTTGCTACAGGGTTATGCCCTTTGGTCTAAAGAACGCCGGCGCTACCTATCAAAGGGCCATGACAAAGATCTTCGACGACCTCATACATGACATCGTCGAGTGCTATATCGATGACCTCGTAGTAAAGAGTATGTCATACGAAGATCACTTAAAGCATCTGGAGACTGTATTTCAACGCCTTCGGCAATATAATTTGAAGATGAATCCCCTCAAATGCGCGTTTGGAGTCTCCTCGGGAAAATTCCTGGGATTCGTCATCCGACACCGAGGTATTGAGATCGATCCGTCAAAGATCAAAGCGATCATGGAAATGCCTCCGCCAAGAACTCTCAAACAGTTGCGGTCTCTCCAAGGGAAGCTCGCATACATCCGGCGATTTATAGCCAACCTTTCCGGAAAGTGTCGTCCTTATAGTCACTTGATGAAGAAGGGAACCCCATTCGTCTGGGATCAAAAATGCCAAGGTGCACTAGACGAGATCAAGCAGTACCTGCAGAACCCGCCGGTATTGGCTGCGCCGGTCAAGGGAAAACCCCTCATTCTTTATACAACCGCCCTCGAAGGTTCTTTGGGCGCATTATGGGCACAAGAGAACGATCAAGGGAAAGAGAGAGCACTCTACTACTTAAGTCGAGTCCTACTCGGGGCAGAAAGCAATTACTCCCCCATTGAAAAACATTGCTTGGCATTGATCTTCGCGATAACAAAGCTCAGGCACTAAGCGTTGGCGCATGAAGTCCGTCTCATTTCAAAGGTGGACCCCCTTAAATACTTGATGTCGAAAGCCATATTGACGGGACGACTCGCTAAGTGGGCCCTGCTCCTGATGGAGTTCTCGATAACGTATCAACCTCTCAAAGCAGTGAAAGGTCAGGCCATTGCCGATTTCCTCGCTGAGCACCCGATACCGGCCGATTCTCCGCTGAGCTGTGATTTGCCAGACGAACATGCATTTGATGCGATTGGCACCGGTAGCACTCGATGGGAACTCTATTTCGACGGAGCGTCCTCCATAAAGAAACAGAAACAAGGTGTCCCAATGATCAAATCGGGGATAGGCCTCATCTTTGCGACTCCACAAGGAGGGATAATGCGCTTCGCCTTCTCCTTAACATAGCCGAGAACAAACAATGAAGCCGAATACGAAGCCCTGATAGCAGGCCTCGAAATCGCCATTGACATGGGAATTGAAGACCTCCTCATATACGGGGATTCTCAGCTGGTCGTTAGTCAAGTAAATGGTGACTACCAAACGTGCAAACCGGAGTTGGTGAGATACGGCGAAAAGGTGCAACAACTGTTGGCCCAAATTCCCTCCTATACTTTGGAGAACATACCACGCGCGGAAAATAGCAAAGCAGACGCGTTGGCCAAACTCGCTAAAGAACTGGCTGACGAGAACCTCGATGACGTCAGAATCATGGTACAAAGCCGTCGAGTGCTCGCCCCGGCAGAAATATCTCCGGAATCATGCAAAGAAAAGGGAGCGACTGAGCAGATGACCCTACAAATAAAGGACCATGAGAAGGCCGAGGACTGGAGGGAAATCTTCGTAGACTACTTTAAGTCCCGCCGAATGCCCGAAGAAGCATCCTCAAGACATCAGCTCATGAAACGAGCTCTATCTTTCGCTTTCGTCAACGATACCCTATACAAGAGATCGCTTGATTCTCTATGGTTGAGATGCTTAGGACCTGACGAAGCAGAAAAAGTCGTTCAGGAAGTTCATGACGGACTTTGCGGTTCTCACCAAGCAGGCCCGAAGATGAAGTTAAAGATTAAACGAATGGGCTACTGCTGGCCCACGATGATCCAGGACTGCCTCGAGTATGCGAAGCAATGCCACTCGTGCCAGATTCATGGAGACTTTATCCACCAACATCCAAATCCACTGCACCCAACGGTGGCCAGCTGGCCATTCGAAATGTGGGGAACTGACATAGTCGGTCCCATTGAGCCAACATCATCTCGGGGACATCGTTTTATCCTGGCGACAACTGATTACTTCTCCAAATGGGCAGAGGCAGTACCACTGAGGGAAGTGAAGACGGAGAATATCCTCCATTTTTTTAAGACGCACGTCATCTATCGGTTTGGAACCCCACGGCGGATTATCTCCGATAACGGGCCAGCCTACAGAAGCCATAAGATTAGCCGCTTCGCGCAGCAGCACAATATAGACTGGAGGTATTCTTCGGTTTACAACCCACGAGCCAACGGTCTGGCCGAGGCCTTCAATAAGACCTTGACGAAAATCATAAAAAAGACCGTTTCCCGGAATAAGAGAGATTGGCACGAGAGGCTGCAAGAAGCCCTTTGGGCTTATCGAACTACATTCAAGACGGCCACGAACACAACGCCGTACGCATTGGTATTTGGGACGGAAGCAGTACTCCCCCTTGAGATAGAGTTACCCTCTCTACGAGTGGCAGTCCACCACGAGCTGACGGACGAAGAAAATGCTCACCTTCGGCTTGAGGAGCTCGATGCCCTAGACGAAAGCCGGCTCGTAGCGCAACAACATCTGGAAGCCTACAAAGCAAAGATGACGCGCTCGTACGAAAGATTGACCAGGCCGAGGACATTCCGACAAGGCGAACTCGTGCTAGCGGTCAAGAGACCTATGATCCCCAATCGTGCCAAACGGGGAAAAATTTGAGCCAAACTACGAAGGCCCGTACATCATTGACCAGGTCTACCAGGGTGGAGCATATCTACTCGTGGACATGCACGGTGAAAGGCCTTTCAGGCCAATAAACGGCCGCTTCTTGAAGAAATACTATGCTTAGTAAGCCACAGCCTGGGTCAACGGTAGATGACGACGACTATGTCCGCTCGCTATCTTCCTAGGCTCAGACTTTACGAGCAGTAGCTGGCCTTCCCATATCAACGGACCGAAACGTCCTTAAACTATCAACGGACCGAAACGTCTTTAAACTATCAACGGACCGAAACGTCCTTAAACTATCAACAGACCGAAACGTCTTTAAACTAACGATGGACCGAAACGTCCTTAAACTAGCGACGGACCGAAACGTCCTTAAACTAACGACGGACCGAAACGTCCCTAAACTACTGCCGCAGCATCCCTGGGCTGACAAAAAAAAAAAGAAAAGAAAAGAAAAAAAAACGGTATGTCCATAAAGCAAAATGGGCACGGATGAAAACCCGAAAAGGGCTCCGTGAGTAAAAACAGCAGGACTACCGGCGAGTGTTTGTGAAAACCCGAAAGGGCGCAACCTCGTTAAAAGACACTTATAGGGTCCTCTCGACCTTGTAAGGAGAAACCACCCGCGTGAGATCCTTACGACTCACAAAGGAGCAACACACTTAGGGATCCTCACGATTCCTAAGGAGAAAATACACTTACGAGATCCTCACGACTCGTGAGGAGAATTTTCTTATGAGACCCGCACGGCTCATAAGACTTGAAAGTCTTAAGTTACAGAAACCTAAACCTGTTCTTAAGCGAATCCCCCACAACCTCCGATATTGCCCTACAAGCGGCTCGGACTGACCCTTGTATACAATCCACGGGCGCGAATAAACATTTCCCTAACAAAGTCCCACCCGTGACTAGGGATATATCCATATGGTGAACAACCCTTGTAAGTCCTCTCGACTTATAAGGAGAAAATCCTCTTTGTAAGATCCTTACGACTTACCAGAGAACATGCACTTAAGAATCCTCACGATCCTTAAGGAGAAAACACACCTGCAAGATCCTCACGACTTGTAGGGAGAAACACCTTTGTGAGACCCTTACGGCTCATGAAGTCAAAAGCCTTGGTCGGCAGGACCCTTAACCCTGTTTACTAAGCCACCTTTGTTCAAACGCCGACAGAGGCAAATGATGATTCGCTCCTGGAAACATTCCAGTTGTAGCGGTGCTGATGCCAAAACCGGTATCCAAAAAAATCCGAGCTTGCCGCGAAAAAGCTAGCAAGCCACACATGCATGACAAAATAGCCGAAATGATGGGGCAACTTGCAATAAAAAGCAGCAAGCAAAATCTCGGCGGTTCACAGATAGCTTAGTGATCACCACCGCGGCATTCGTCTCGATACAGCAGACGCGATACCAGCAAATGAAGCGAAGGCCAAATTCCTAGCTTCAATGTCTTGACGACACAAACATCAAGCGAAACGGAACAGCGGCAACCCCCAGTTCCATGGCTCGATGACATACATATCACCAAAAGTCAAACCTCCATTCCGTGAGATGCGGATACAATCAACAAAAAACTCCTGGTTACGTGGAAAGCGGATAACGTCACTCTTTGACCCCGTGGAAAACGTCCAGAGCGGATCCTGGTCCTCCCAGAGCATGGCAGTGAACCCATGTGAAGCATCCAGAGCGGAGCCTAGTCCTCGCCTAACGCGGCAATGAACCCGTGTGAAGCATCTAGTGCAAACTTCCTGGTTACGTGGAAAGCGGATAATGTCACTCTTTGACCCCGTGGGAAAACGTCCAGAGCGGATCCTGGTCCTCGCAGAGCACGGCAGTGAACCCCGTGTGAAGCATCCAGAGCGGAGCCTAGTCCTCGCCTAACGCGGCAGTGAACCCGTGTGAAGCATCTAGTGCAAACTTCCTGGTTACGTGGGAAAGCGGATAATGTCACTCTTTGACCCCGTGGAAAACGACCAGAGCGGATCCTGGTCCTCGCAGAGCATGGCAGTGAACCCATGTGAAGCATCCAGAGCGGAGCCTAGTCCTCGCCTAACCGCGGCAGTGAACCCGTGTGAAGCATCTAGTGCAAACTTCCTGGTTACGTGGGAAAGCGGATAATGTCACTCTTTGACCCCGTGGAAAGCGTCCAGAGCGGATCCTGGTCCTCGCAGAGCATGGCAGTGAACCCGTGCGAAGTATCCAGAGCGGAGCCTAGTCCTCGCCTAACGCGGCAGTGAACCCGTGTGAAGCATCTAGTGCAAACTTCCTGGTTACGTGGAAAGCGGATAATGTCACTCTTTGACCCCGTGGAAAGCGTCCAGAGCGGATCCTGGTCCTCGCAGAGCATGGCAGTGAACCCGTGCGAAGCATCCAGAGCGGAGCCTAGTCCTCGCCTAACGCGGCAGTGAACCCGTGTGAAGCATCTAGTGCAAACTTCCTGGTTACATGGAACGTGGATAACGTCACTCTTTGACCCCACGGAAAAACGCCCAGAGCGGAGCCTGGTCCTCGCCAAGCACGGCAGTGAACCCGTGTGAAGCATCCAGTGCAAACACCGGACTGTGGAGTCCTTCAAATCCACGGACTATGACGTCCTTAACCTCGACCGCGATGTCTTAAAACTAACGATCAACCACCCCTATTCCTTACAGATTTTTGCCTCGGTTTAAGGGTACATCTCTTCACTCCTTTGATGCCTGGCATTGTAATTCCTCAACGTCTTCAAAGAGGTGACGGGTCCCTGCAACCAAACGTCGGACTGTGGAGTCCCTAAATCCACGGACTATGGGGTCCTTAACCTTGACCGTGATGTCTTAAAACTAACATCGGACTGTGGAGTCCCTAAATCCACGGACTATGAGGTCCTTAACCTTGACCGTGATGTCTTAAAACTAACATTGGACTGTGGAGTCCCTAAATCCACGGACTAAGAGGTCCTTAACCTTGACCGCGACGTCTTTAAACAACAATATCTGGAGAAACCCCTGACTCCGTAAAACACGGACAAGGGTAACCGCATCCGGCACTTACAAGTCCTCACGGCCGGGAGGAAAACTCTTTATGAGACCCTCGGGGCTCGTAAAACGCAGAAGTCTTAAGAAGCAGATCTTAACCCTGAGCCCTGAGCCACTGCCGTCCTGCAAGGAGATCAAGATAGAATATCCACAGAATGCATTCAAAAGGGGACACGCCATTGAAGTAAATTTGTATCTTTTATTCATGAACCAAGATGGATACAAAATACAATTCATGAAAGAAACAAAAAGGAAGATACTCTTATCCATGAGTATATACAAAAAAGGGAAAAAAAGATACAAGTCCTTAAGCCGGCGGGCGGCGCAATAGTTTCACCAGCTCATCGTTCTGTTGCTGAGCCACGGCTTCATGACGCAAGATCTCCAGAAGGCGAGCCTCCGCCTGAGCTTGTTGGACCTGATATGAAGCAAGCCGGGCTTCAAGCTCTTTCTCAGTGGCCTTGTGAGCCTCAACCCTCTCACGAGTAAACGTAGCGGCTTTATCAAGAGCCACCACCTCCTTGATAGACTCCTGAAGCACCCGCCAAAGTTCATACGCTTTGTTGGCTGTAGCGGTGAGGTTGGCTTGAAGCTCGCCCAACGCTTTGGAGGCTAGCTCCCTCTCCGAGAACTTGCGGCTAAGTCTCTTCTCACATGACGTCATGTTTGCCGCACATCGTGCTATCAGACCTCGCAACTCCGCTTTTGCAGCCACGGCTTCCGAGGAAAGGCGAGAACATTCAAGAGCATACAAACAAGCCTCCACCTTCCTACAGAACTCCACCCAGACCCGCACCATCTCCTCGCTATGATAGGTGGCGAGAAAAGGAAGAGAGCCATTGGCTTCAGCGGCAAACGCTTCGGATGTGGTCGCACTACCAGCACGAAGCTCCTCGACGAAAGAAGATAGGGAGAGAAGGCTCAATTGGGCCAAGCGTTCTGAAGCCCGCAAAGCGTAGGGGCCGGGCGGCATCACAATGCGTGATTCCAAAGCCATGGAGACTGGCAGGGCTGTTCAGATTTGGCAAATGTTAGTAAAACTCTTAAAACGCGGAACAAACGGGACTATAATAAAATGCCACTCACCGACAGTCATGCAAGTAGGAGCTGAAGGTTCCCCTGGCCCTTCAACGACCTCGACCTCATCGTCGGCCTCCAAAACTATAAGAGACATCAACGTCATTTCACAAAATAGTAACAATGCTATGGCAAAAAATGGCGAATGACACTAACCTTGCCCAGAGGAAAGGACAATACGCTGAGGGGGGATCGCCTGCGGGGCTGCCATCTCCAATAGACGCTGAAATGATTGGCGAGGCGTCAGATCCGCGATCGTGGCTGCCAAACCGCGCAATTCTGGGAAAGATAAAAGAGTTCAGACCATGGAAGGGTTACTAAATTAAAACGCAGAGGGTTACCTTCTACACTCCTCCCATTCTGAGCCGGGGGGATAGCAGCCTCGACGGTCTCCGCCGTGACCTCAGGCTCCAACAAAAGGAGAGTAGCCCCGACTACCTCGCTTCCAGCCTTTGGGCCACCCTCAGCAAGAGTCATTGGGATGGCGGCCTCCAGAAGAGCATCCCCCGAAGGAGCAAGCCCTCCCTGATCAAGAACCGCCACTGGAGGTTCTATCACGAGAGGAGCAGCCTCATCAGCCCCCTCCACACCCAACACGGCCTCGTTAAGAATTTTGGCGGGCTTTAGCTTCAAGAGGCCAGTAGGGAGCTCCCCCAGCATTGAAGATTCTGCACGATTCAAATAAAAATAATGATACATACCCACGAGCATAAATAATCGAAAAGACTACAAAAGAAGCACATCGCACCTATACGCAAAGAAGCCCTTAACATGGCTTCTTCAAGCCGCTTTTCCTTCTCAAGGAGATAAGCTCGCCGAGGTTCAAGGGTAGACTCATGACCGCCGGTCCATAAAGAAAGTGCATCAGCTGCATCTTCTGAAGCGACCTGCTTCAAAGCCCTTTCCCCCCATTCCTCCAAAGGGCCGATAAATCGCCGCCGAATCCACGAAGGGTCTTCGTAAAAAATTACAGCGGGATAAGACTTCTTCGGAACCTTGGCATTATGGGACGGGTCTTTCGAACGCCGTAAGGCCTCAGCCAGTTGAGCAGCCTCCTCGTCAGCCGAACTCGGGAAGAGAAGCCCAGCGTCTGACCCTTGCAAGGTCAAGGGTTCGTCTTCAAGGATAGGCTCAGATTCCACCACAGAATCAAGCGGGGTAGTAGCCACTTTCCTCCGTCGTTTAGACCCAGAGCCGGCCGCTGAAAATGACCGCTTCCTCCCTCGCGAAGCCTTAGGGCGACGCTGGCCCACATCGCCTTCAACGCCCTCATCCCTGTTACTCTCACTCGGTGCCACAACCAAGGACGACGTCGACGTCGTCGACGCCGCGGGAGGCGGTGCCGCCACCGGCAGAGGTGCTACCACTGGAGCCCGTCTACCTCGCGATCGAGAACCCAAGGGCATACCAGCGGTCGGAGTGAGGTCTACCCCTGACTCCCCAGGAATGAGGGCAGCGCCAATTTCCCTCAAAGGAAAGCGGACTGGAACCCTCGGTCGCAACTCAACTCGCGAGACCTGAGGAGGAGCGTCATGACCAAGAAGAACCCTTCTTTCTTCAGCAATAATTGGGGTGACCCGATGAAGATACCAGCCTGTAAATGCACCCACACATCGAGGGATGTACTCGGCTTCAGGGACCATGAAATGAGAGCCGGTGTTCAGCCTCATGAAATGATGAGCTGCGTCACGAACAGCGTCGAGCGAAGGAATTGGAGCGATCATAAAAGCCTCAAAAGGAACGCCCTGGTCATATCCGAGCTGCCGAGCAAATCGATGAGGATTGTACCGCATAAAAAGGGCTGCACTATCCTGGCGAAACACCAAGTAGCCCGGTCTAATTGAATACAAGTAGGTGGCCTCTCGGGGCTTCAGAGAAGGTGCGTTGTCCTTTGACTGGTCCCAAAGTTGTTGAACAGGACCCGAAGGGGAAGACAGAACCCGATCGTTAAAAGCTAACCCGCCGGCGGTGGCGTGAGGGGAAATCAGCACCCTGATAGCCCCAAATTGAGTTGGATCGGCAGCGGAAGCACCCACCAGTCGCATAAGTCGCGGGAAGGTATAGGCGTCGTAAAAAGCAGGCCTCTGATGCATAGCAAAAGACCCCAGCACGTGCATTTCAATCCACGACGTGAAGTAATGAAGCGAAAAGTTCACTACGTCCATGCCAGGCGTAGAGGTATTAGCCGCAGTGCCCAATCCATTATAGAGGTGCGCCAGGGCCGGGATGCCAATGGCCAACCGCGTCCCCTCCGCAATACGATGCGCCGGGTAGATGACCGAGGCTCTCATGAAGCGGCGATGCATGGGGATAACGAACCAACTTAGCCAAACGCTAATAAACCCCACAAAGAACGTCTCCTCGTCCATGCCTGGGGCAGCAAT
Source organism: Agapanthus africanus (assembly GCA_030015575.1). Classification (NCBI taxonomy): domain Eukaryota; kingdom Viridiplantae; phylum Streptophyta; class Magnoliopsida; order Asparagales; family Amaryllidaceae; genus Agapanthus; species Agapanthus africanus. The sequence continues at coordinate 175,195,319 of CM057339.1, read as the reverse complement.
AGATTCAAAAGAGATCGGCGATATGATAGGGATGTAATACTGAGGAAGATCTGATTCGTTGGTCGGCAACCTCTTCGGACCAAACCCAAAGGGGTCCCCAATGTCGGCAAACTTCGAGGCTGTCTTCGGTAAGGCGTCCTCGCGAATGAAACGAGCAATGAAGCTCTTGAAAGTAACGCCTTGCTCCTCAGACTCGGTGAATAATCGATCAAAAATGCCTAGAGCCCTAATTAAACTGGGACGCTTGTGTCGAACAGCGTTCTCAGCAGATAAGCCATCAACTGAGGCGGGCTCAGGTTCAAAAATGTACTCGTCAGGGGGCAGCAACTCCTCGTACATGTTACCCCTTATCGGCAACCCCGAAATTTCATAAAACTCGGCTAAAGGAATCGAAACCTCGCGATCACCCAGAAGAAAAGTATTAGTGGGAAGATTCCACTGGTTCAGAAACGCCTTGACCCACCAGGCATGCGGGGACTTGTAATGAAACAGCGACGCGTATACGGCCTGATAAAGCCCGACTTTCTGCAATCGCGCCCGATGGGCAGAAAGAATGTAGCGAGCCCAGAGAAGGTAGCCCGTAGGATGCCTGGGAGTGAGCCCTATCTTATAAATCTGCCCCCACGGGTGGGCCTCACCCTGGCAGATGCGCCGTCCCAAGATGTCTATAGCCGGGATCGGGTGGTTCGGAATGCTGGTCGTCGAAGGCTCCAGCCTCCCCGTTGGAGTCCAGTTGGGCATTTCCACGGCGAAAGCTGCCCTTGGAGGATCCATCGGTAAAAATGGGAAAGTGGGCTCCGTTGACACCGCGCAAAGAAAGCTCCTGCGACCTTGAATAATCTGACTGTACCAAGGTCCCCATTGAAGAAGGTTGGCGCAGTCCGGGTCATGGGCCCTAATCATCGCCATCGCCTCTTCATCAGACGGTGACTGAGGAAAGGCCGCCTCCGAGCGAGAGAAAGGAAAGCGTGGAGCAGAAGCCATCACACCTGAAACCCAATAAAGGGAAACCGTTAAAAGGAAAGTTAGCGATATATGTTCATGCACGAACATGAAGACTAATTGGAGAAAGCAACAGCAAAGTTTCCTGGGACCATTGGCTACAAAACACATGGGCCCCACAGAATCCGGATGACGGCTCATTAATAATGAGACCAAACAGTTACAATAAAACAAAGGGAACATCCCCATTTAATAAAGAATGATGACCATGCACGTCCCCCCCAATGGGATTTGTCTCGGACTCTACAGTGAACCCAACAAAATCAAAGGAATTAAATTCCCACAGAAGACATCATTACAAAGCCACCATCGCATTAATTGCAGAAGAACCGCCTCGAGCCAAGAGACCCCAGAGGTTCTCTGTGTGAAGAAATCGAGTTCTTCGTTGGAATTTAATTTCTTATTAAGGGAAGGGAATTAAATTCCCAGAAACATTTTGAACGGAATTAAATTCCATGGGTTTGAACCGCCATCATCATCCCCTTAAGGGATCATCTGAACCCTAAGTGATCTACTGCGGGAAGTCAAGTGGTCCCATATTTTGGTTAAATTACTTGAAGAAAAACGAGTTCTTTGGGAAACCCTCGATCTGGATTTTAAATCCAGAGAGTTTTGTCAAAACAAAGGTGCTTCGATTACCATTACCTGAGGAAAAAGGGTCCTTTTCGAACAGAGTTAAACTCTGGAAAATCTTAAAACAGAGAACTAAGCTCTGGAAGAAGAGAATTAAATTCTCAAAGAAAAGTTCTCAGAGGAAGAAGACGAGCAGAGTGAAGGCTCCTATGAAGAGACAGCGGTATTTATAGAAAACAGTGAAAACGCTTCATCTCCCAAATCCCTAAATGAATCCAACGGTCGGAAGAGATGACAGCGTTGCACTCACGTGCAGACACGTGAGAACAACGCTGTGGGGGCATTTGTTTCCTGATTTAAAAATCAGGAAAGCTTCTGTGGAAAGCTTCAGAAGAGGGTCACGTGCTTACACGTGACTAGCGGTCACGTGTTGGCACGTGACACCTAAAAACGTCATTAAGGCAAGTTCAATTCCCTGAGTACGAAGAGGAAAGAGAAAAGCTTCAAGGAGAGTCACGTGCCCCCACGTGATCAGGGTCACGTGGCGACACGTGACGTTTAAATGCAAGCGTCAAAGGCACGTCGGTTAACGGACCAAGTTAAGGAAAAGGCTTCAGAAGAAGTCACGTGATCCCACGTGACCAGGGTCACGTGACGTTTGAGGTAGCAAACGCATTCTTCAGAACAACCAAAGAAAGAAAGTTCAAACAAGGGTCACGTGCTCACACGTGATCAGGGGTCACGTGGTAGCACGTGACGATCAGAAGACAGCGCAAAAGAAAGGAAAATGCTCATTCCAAAGGGGGTCACGTGCTCACACGTGACCATGGGTCACGTGGTCACACGTGACCAGCTTTCAAAGCCCTTTTTGTCAACAGAATTAAATTCTGAGAGAAATGCAAATCTTTCCAAAGGAACGCAACTATATGCATCCAATCAAATTAAAGATTCAGAGGTCATTTATTTATGGAAAATCTCGGGTTTGGAAAGATTTCCCCCCTTAAATCTAACCAAAATAACAAGGGAGAATCTCTGGATTTGAAATCCAACGGTGAATAAAATTCACCTAATAATCCAAAGGTCCAGAACGAATGAAGGATGCAAATCAGATCTCTCAACGAAGATTCGCCAAAAACTAATTTATTCGGCTGCTTCTCCTATAAATAGGAGCCAAGAGACACAAAAAAAAAAGATATACATGCGCAGAGAAGAGAAAGAAAAAAAAAGGAGGAGAGCTTTGATACTTTGAAAAGACTTGGATCTTCTGCAAAAACCCTAGGTAAGAAAGGGAAAGCCTTTTGAAAGGAAGAGAATTTAATTCTCAACAGAGTTTAACTCTGATACATAAAATAGAAGAGCATACTTCTTCTCTCTTTGATAGAGGATCTGCAAAGTGCACATCTCCCCTTAAGGTTGAGAATTTAATTCTCAATGGGTCGAGATCCTGCCATGCAGATCCAAAACATAGAGAAAGAATGCAGGCATGAGAATTTAATTCTCACAGGACTATAGGAATTTAATTCCTCTAAGATAAAAGTAGGGCTTGACCCTGTGTTATGGGAATTTAATTCCTTCAGAACAGAGAAAAACAGGGTTTAACCCTAATTAAGAATTTAGTTCTGTTGAAACAATGGGAATTTAAGTCCCTTAATCATAATCTGACGGGGAACGGAAGTTTGATTCCTTAAAAAGTTTTTATTAGGGTTTAACCCTATTCAGTTCTTCACATAAACGAGGAATTTAATTCCTACAGAAGGTTCAGGGATCGAAAGGAAGTAGGGATTTAATTCCTTTGAAAATTAAAGCCCGAGGAATTTAATTCCTGAAAAGAAAGATCAATAGATTCTCTAAACGACATACATGGAGGTAGGGTCACGTGCCACCACGTGACCCTCTCAAAAGAGCTACAGAAGCCCCTTCGAGGCAGCACCCCACGTGATCCACGTGACTTTGGCAGAAACTCTAATACACAGGCATTTGAATGCCCATCACGTGATGGCACGTGATGCTCTGAAGGAAATGATAATTTCAGCAGAACAAATGAAGGGAGGGCGCTCTCACGTGCTGCCACGTGACCCTTCTTGCCTTAGTGTTTAACACTAAAATTAAAACTCTCAAGCCCGGTGTTAAAACACTGTCGGGCCTTAGCATTCAATGCTGATTAAAAAGCCTTATTTGCAGTGTTCAACACTGATCTGTTTTAGTGTTTAACACTAATTCGAAAAAGCCTTATTGCTGGTGTTTAACACCAATTATCTATCAATGTTGAACACTAACTTGCCAACCTCATTCCCAGTGTTCAACGCTGATTGCTCTGAAGTGTTTAACATCAGGCTTTGACCCAATTGGCTAAAGGGATAGAGGCAAAGCCTCTCCTGATTGGACTGAGCCCAAGCTGGCCATAAGTCCTCAATTTGTGATTAACTGGGCCAATGGGCTCATAACATAATTGATCAGTCTTGACCCAAAATTGGGCCAAGGACTATTTAATCCACCCCGGTTCTAGGGTACATCTCTTCACTCCTTTGATACTTGGCATTGTAATCCCTCAATGTCTTCAAAGAGGTGACGGGTCCCGATGACCATTCATGATATGGACTGTGGGGTCCTTAAACCCACGCATAATGCAAAATTCCTGGTTACGTGGAACGCGGATAACGTCACTCTTTGACCCCGCGGAAAACGTCCAGAGCGGATCCTGGTCCTCGCAGAGCACGGCAGTGAACCCGTGTGAAGCATCCAGAGCGGAGCCTGGTCCTCGCCTAGCACGGCAGCGAACCCGTGTGAAGCATCCAGAGCACATACCGGACTGTGGAGTCCTTAAACCCATGGACTATGACGTCCTTAACCTTGACCGAGATGTCTTAAAACTACCAATTGACCGAGATGTCTTAAAACTACCAATTGACCGAGATGTCTTAAAACTACCAATTGACCGAGATGTCTTAAAACTACCAATGGACCGCAATGTCCTTAAACTACCCATGGACCGCAATGTCCTTAAACTACCCATGGACCGCAACGTCCTTAAACTAGAACAACCGAGCCCCATGTGCTCTTTCGTCGGATCTAAACGGTCCTGTTTAAGTTGATCTTAGCCTCAAAGATGGCTAACGCGTCCTTAAACCTTCAAGCAGACTGGACTATGAATCCCCCTAATTAACTCTGGCTGGAGGGTACATCTCTGAACTCCTCTGACATCCGTCGTTGTAATCCTTCAACGTCGTCAGAGAGGTGACGGGTCCCGACGGCCACACATACGATGGACCGCCACGTCCCTAAAACTGGAACATTAGAGTCCAAACACTCTTTTGTAGGATCTAAACGATCCCGTTAAGTTGATCTTAGTCACAAAGTTAGACTAACGTATCCTTAACAAACGTTTGAGTTGATCTTAGCCTCAAGTATGGCTGACGTATCCTCAAACCAAACCCCCAAACCCAAATTTAAGATAATGCGGATTTGGACTAGTCCATGTCCTACGGGCGATGACATAACTCAGTCTCCGTAAACGATCCACGGGCAATGAAACATAAAACAAGAACACACGACACGAAGTGACCATCTGGAGAAGGAGAAAGTTGTTACCGCAAAGCGGTAGCGTAATTAACTGCAGGGGCTTGCGCCTGCAGGGAAGAGCGTCCCCACAATCAAAAACCCCTCGAACGAGGGGGAATCTGACGAAGTCTGCTACATCGGACGCATCCGTCTAAACCTCCGATACATGGTGCCATGGATCAAATTGGCATCTTCGGAGAGGTGGACGGATAGCACCAATTAGCATCTGCCCCGAATTTCAGGCGAGACGCCACGTCGTCGCCGTCTTTCGGAGGGGAACAGATTCTGGCACGCCCGGTGGGACCTTTTCCTCTTTCCACTCCACACTTCGTGTGTCGTGATTCGCGAACCAATCGCGGTTCGCTAATGATTGCCCTTGGGTTTCAAGATACTAAGAATTGGCGTCTTGCCTATTGCAGAAAACAGAGGATCAATGGCTGCTACTTCCGCGAAGTCCTTCAACTGCTCAAACTGCAATTGCGACCAACGCTCTACCTCGCCAGGAGGTATAGCCTATGGACCCCAAGCTGCTTCGTTGTTCACAATGCCGGTGGACCAAGTGACTCAAGCCACTACCGGATTGTTCTTTGGGACCATACTCCCACCGTCAAGCTTCGCGGCGCCGGTGCTAACAAAAGAAGCTCTCAAGAAGTCGGTCTTTGACCGTCTTACCCCTACCGCGGCTCCTCTCGACGAGTCGCCCGACGTCAACGCCCCGGTCTTCTCTAGATTGGGCCAGAAATCCCGCGAACCTATCATGAGACCTACAATCTCAGAGAAGGCTGCTTCTAAGAAGATGGCCGCTCCTGCCCCAGAAGTTGTCAGGACAACCTCTCCGGCCAAAAGGTCGGTCTTTACAAGGCTGACGGCTTCAGCTCCCGCTCCTGCTGCACGAAAGACATCGGTCTTTGACAGGCTAACACCAGCAGTGACCCCCCACCTACACAGGGGGCAAGATGAAGTCATTTTCACCGCTGAGCCAGCGCCGTCCGCTCGACGCGCTCGACGTCGTCATTGGCACCGAATAAGGAAGACCGGGGGCAACTCCCCCTCCGGATTGACCCCACCAGCCCCGGTGGCCGAAGTTAATGCTGCTATTCCAACCGGGAACAGCTTTGAAATGCTAAATAAGGTGCGAAGGAATGCCTCTACTGCAGTGCTGAAGAGGTCTCCTCCCCCATCAGAAAAGGTTGTGGAAATAAAATCAGAACAGCCCCGATCTCCTCAACGGCTGTCTTCCAAAATCTATAAGGTTTGGCGGCAAGCCCGAGATTCGATCATCGATCCAAACTTCTCCCGCCAGCACAAGAAGCCGAAAATCCAACCGGAAGCTGGTCACCAGGCTAAACCCCAAAAGGTTGTCTGGACGCCCGTCTTAGCGGCCCCCTCAACCTCCGTGGCTCATAAAAAGAGGAAGCCAGAGAAGACCCCACAGCATGCAACGACGGCTGAAAGCACTAAGCCCAGACGCCCTAAGTCTGGGGGCATGATGGTCCACACCGTATACATGGCCTTTGGAAAGGAGGAGAGCCGCACTTCTACAGGCCACCGACCACTAACCCGATCCGTAACGAAATCCCAAGAGCAGCAACAAAAGCTCTAAGAAATGATGAATGCTATGGCCGCGCTCACCGGGCCAAAGGAAAGCCCAGAAGCGTCCTCAGACGCACGCCGGGAGGAAGAAACCGACGCTGAATTCCTTCGCCGGACACTGGAGAAAAGGGACAAAGAGGCCGCTGAACAAGCGGCCAACATACAACGGATGGGCCTTCTCTTTCAAGATGTGATAGGAATGATGATCCAGCAAGACTTACCCGCCGAAGATCCTCCGATTGTTCTTGAAGACGACCGAGGAGAGACGTCAAATCCACCACCAGCCCTCTCAACGGCCAAGGAAGAGACGATCTCTAAGGCTGACTTGGCTGACTACATAGCCCAGCAAATCCGAGTTCATCACGCGACTGAGGCAGCTGGTCAAATCGTGAAAACCGGGCGGCCGTATCCGAGCTGGTACGATCAAATCAAATACCCGCAAGGCTATACGATACCAAAATTCCACGTGTATAAGGGGACCGGCAATCCCCATCAACATGTCGCCCAGTTCCGGGCCCTCTGCGGTAACACCGGTGGTGATGATAAATTGCTGCTCCGCCAGTTCGTGGGTAGTTTATCAGAAACAGCGTTCGAATGGTATTCGGAACTCCCGAACGATTCTATCAAAACGTTCGCTGAAATGGAGCTGTTGTTCACTCAGCGGTTCGCAAGTGCCAGCGAACGCACTCCAATAACTGCATTGATTAACGCCCGGGTAAAACCAGGCGAAACGCCACGTCGTCGCCGTCTTTCGGAGGGGAACAATGGCTACGAATATAACACCATTCGCGTTGGTATTCGGAACGGAAACGGTTCTCCCCTTGGAGATAGAACTACCCTCTTTACGAGTGGCGGTCCGACATGAGCTGACGGTTTAAGAAAATGCCCACCTTCGGCTTGAGGAGCTTGATACCCTCGATGAAACTCGTCTCATGGCGCAGCAAAACCTAGAAGCTTACAAAGCAAGGATGACGCGCTCATACGAAAGACTAACTAGGCCAAGAGCATTTCCCCAAGGCGAACTCGTGCTAGTTGTCAAAAGACCTATGATCCCCAACGGTGCCAAACGGGGGAAATTCGAGCCGAACTATGAGGGCCCATACGTCATAGACAAGGTTTATCAAGGAGGTGCCTACTTTCTCATGAATATGCATGGCGAAAGACCCTTCCGGCCAATAAATGGCCGTTTCCTTAAGAAATACTACCCTTGATAAAGTCACAACTCTGGTTAACAATAGATGACGACGCTCGTGCCCGTTCGCTATTTTCCTGAGTCAAGACTCTGTAAGTAGTATCTGGCAAAGCTTCGCCTCGAAACAACGGACCGCAACGTTCTTAAACTAGCTGTGGACCGAAATGTCCCTAAACTAACAATAGACCGAAATATCCCTAAACTAACAACGGACCGCAATGTCCTTAAACTAGCTGTGGACCGAGATGTCCCTAAACTAACAACGGACCGCGATGTCCTTAAACTAACAACGTCCTTAAACTAGCTGTGGACCGAGATGTCCTTAAACTAACAACGGACCGCAACGTCCTTAAACTAGCTGTGGACCGAGATGTCCCTAAACTAACAATGGATCGAGAGGTCCCTAAACTAACACAGACTGAGATATCCTAAACTAACAATGGACCGTAATGTCCTTAAACTAAATACCTTGCCTCAAATACGTCGATAGTAGAATTCAAGTCTGCAAATCCCATCGGCGAGGACGGCAACACAAGTCCCGCCGGCTGCACAGCTGCCCTGGTGGCGAAATCCCCCATAAATTCCATTGACGAACAGAGGGGTAAATAAAAAAAATAAAAAATAAACGGTACTTCCAAAAGCAAAATGGGCATGGATGAAAACCCGAAAGGGCTCCGTGAGTAAAAATAGCAGGGCTACCGGCGAGTTTGTGAAAACCCAAAAGGACGCGATCTTGTTAAAATAAAAAACACCTGCAAGGTCCTCTCGACCTTGTGAGGAGAAAACACCTGCGTTAGATCCTTACAACTCACAAAGGAGCAACACACTTAGGGATCCCCACGATTCCTAAGGAGAAATTACGCTTACGAGATCCTCACGACTCGTAAGGAGAATTCCTCCTTATGAGACCCTCACGGCTCATAGGATTTAAAAGCCTGAAGATGCAGGGACCTGAACCTGTTCTTAATCCATCACACTCCCCAAGTTGCCCTACAAGCGGTCCAATATTGACCCTCGTATACAATCCACGGGCGTAAATAAACGTTCCATCACCTAGTTCCACCAATGGCGCGAAATTTCCCCATTTGGTGAACAACACTTGTAGGTCCTCTCGACTTGCAAGGAGAAAATACTCTTGTGAGATCCTTACGTATTACAAGAGAAGACATCACTTAGGAATCTTCACGACTCCTAAGGAGAACATACACTTACGAGATCCTCACGACTCATAGGGAGAAACACCTTTATGAGACCCTTACTGCTCGTAAAGTCGAAAAGCCTTAGTCAACAGGATCCTAACCCTGTTTGCTAAGCCACCCTTGTTCAAATTGACAAAGGCAAATGATAATTCACTCCTGGCAATATCCCAGTAGTAGCGATGCTGATGCCTAAATCGGTATCAAATTTCAAGCCCTTTCACGGCAAATGATGATTCGCTCCTGACAATATTCCAGTCGCAGCGATAATGATGCTAAGATTAGTAATCAGACCTCGGGTTCCATACTCGCAATAAAAATCAGCGAGAAAAAATGCATATGAAATAGCCGAAATGATAGGGCAACTCGCAGTAAGAATCAGCGAGCAAAATGTATGCATATAAAATAGCCGAAATGTTTGTACAACTCGCAATAAAAAGCAGTGAGTAAAAAGAAAAAAAAGCCGAAATGATTGGGCACCACAAAAAAATAGCTGAAATGATTAGGCAATCTTGACTTTCGCGATATAAAAAGCTGAAATGTTAGAGCATCTCGGAAAGAAACAAAAAAATAAAACTTTTGCCATACACGTGAGATCACATTGACCCCTGTAAACAATCCATGGGCACAAACGGAAAGGGAACCATATTACCCCACCGGGCTTCACCAAAGGGAAGCCATATCTCGATGGGTACATCTATAGCCTAGAAATCAACAACGGCGTTCCTTCTCGTTCCAACCGGAAGCAGATACGACGTCAGCAAAACGGAGCCACGGCAAAGTCCCCTAGTTCCAAATCTCGACGGTTCACAGACAGCTTAGAGTCTACCTCGGAGCCACGACAAAGTCCCCTAGTTCCAAATCTCGACGGTTCACAGACATCCTAGAGACTACCTCGGAGCCACGGCAAAGTCCCCTAGTTCCAAATCTCGACGGTTCACAGACAGCCTAGAGACTACCTCGGAGCCACGGCAAAGTCCCCCGGTTCCAAATCTCGACGGTTCACAGATAGCCTAGAGACTACCTCGGAGCCATGGCAGAGTCCCTAGTTCCAAGTCTCGACGGCAGCATCCATAGCCTAGAGATCAACAACAACATTCTTCCTCCCTCCAGCAGGATACAGACGCGACATCAACAAACGGAGCTATGGCAAAGTCCCCTAGTTCCAAATCTCAACGGTTTACAGACAACCCAGAGACAACCTTGACATTCGTCGCAATATTGCAGACACAATGTCAACAAATGAAGCAAAAGAAGATCCCTAGCTTCAGGGTCTTGACGACAACTCAAATGAGACCTGAAATACTATCAGAGATCATCCCACACCAGTGCGGAGTGGTCATGACTCATCGGGGCTCCTAAACTGAGCCTAACCTCAAGTAAAAAGCGGCATGGAATATCCCTAACGCTTGCTCTTCCGACGGTAATATCACCTGGGAGATTACTTGAAGACGTCTTTTCCAGCCCCCGAAGGGATCAGAGACACGACAGTCACAAGGCTACTCAAATAGCAAGATTGGATATCGGGGAATACATCGGCCAACGCGACGGTACGACGGGTAAAAACCCTAGTACCACATACCCTAGCGGACTCCTATCAGCAGAGGTTAACTGTGACATTAGGATGTTCCTGCTAGAATTTCTCGATTCGTCTCGACTCGTAAGGAAAATAATGTCCTTGAGAGAACTTCTCGACCCGTTTCAACTCGTAAAGAAAATAATGTCCTTACGAGAACTCCTCGACTCGTAAGGAAAATAATGTCCTTACGAGAACTTCTCGATTCGTATCGACTCGCAGGGAAAATAATGTCCTTGCAAGAACTTCTCGACTCATTTCGAGTCACGGGGAAAATAATGTTCTTGCGGGAACATCTCGATTCATCTCGACTTGCAGGGAAAATAATGTCCTTGCGAGAACTTCTCGACCCGTCTCGACTCATAAGGAAAACAATATTCCTGCGAGAACTTCTCGATTAGTCTCGACTCATAGGGAAAATAATGTCCTTACGAGAACTTCTTGATTCATCTCGACTCGTAAGGAAAATAATGTTCCTGCGAGAACTTCTCGACTCGTAGGGAAAATAATGTCCTTACGAGAACTCCTCGACCCATTTCGACTTGTAAGGAAAATAATGTCCTTGCGGGAACTTCTTGATTCGTCTCGACTCGCAGGGAAAATAATGTCCTTGCGAGAACTTCTCGATTCGTCTCGACTCGTAAGGAAAATAATTTCCTTACGAGAACTTCTCGATTCGTCTCGACTCGTAGGGAAAATAATATTCCTGCGAGAACTTCTCGATTCGTCCCAACTCGCAGGGAAAATAATGTCCTTGCGAGAACTTCTCGACTCGTTTCGACTCACAGGGAAAATAATGTCCTTGCGGGAACTTCTCGATTCATCTCGACTCGTATGGAAAATAATGTCCTTGCGAGAACTTCTCAACTCGTCTCGACTCATAAGGAAAACAATGTCCCTGCGAGAACTTCTCGATTCGTCTCGACTCGTAGGGAAAATAATGTCCTTGCGAGAACTTCTGTAACAACTCCAATTCTTGTGTACATAAAATTGATTTAAAGTTAATGTATACTTGGGGTATTTACATTTCCTGTAAGTACTATAAGTATTTGATTCAATTTTGAATAGCAAGAAGGAGCTTGTAGCTCACTGGTAAGACCTTGCACTGCTGAACCAAAGCACCAAAGTTTAAATCCCATCAACCACACATTATTTTTATTTAAAATTCTTTTAATCTTTTAGAAGCTCAAAGGTCTACACGTTCCCAACACGTAAAACCAAGAGTCACACATAAAACAAACGAGTCCACTGCAGAAGGCGAAGCGACTGGGACACGTGGCAAGGAGATGCGGCCCGACTCGGCCAACTAGGGCCGGCGACTCGGCCGACTCGGCCGGCGCCGCCGGGTTAACTCGGTCGAAACCGCGATTTTCTTCTTTCTCCTGCATCCTTTGGACTACCCCATTCCCCCTGCACTATTTAAATCCTCTGCAATTAACCAGAGAATTAAAATACCCCATTTTAATTTTTTAATGAAAATTAAATACAATTTTTATCACACCCTTTCATTACCCTAAACCCTAAATTTTTTCTATAAATACCACACCTAAAATCACCCCTCCTCACTTTCAAATCCCTGCCCAAACTCTCAAGAAAATTTCCAAGACTTTTTTTGTGCAAGTGGAGTCAGCAAAGGGAGAAGCTCCGACAAACTTCCGACGGCAATCCGAGGAGTTTCCGGCGACTAACGACGCACCAGTGCTTTCCCAAACTTCCTTTTCCTCCTCTCTTGACCCTAATCCAGTAAGTCCCTTTTCTCTCTCTCTTTTGTTATTCTCAAATTCTTAATTCTTAAAACGTGTCGGAAGCGGAGTTATCCGGCTTCCGATTCTCTTTTCTTTCAAAAAAAAATACAACATTTTCTTAATAACAAACCTACAACTTTTGATATATTGTTTAATACTCATTAACTAAGACAATAGAACAAGTTTTACATTAAAATGATAACCATAGCAAGTTTTATTCCACTTTTACATTAAAATACCTCTATATTTCATATCGACATGTTTATACCTTTTAACCATGCTAGCTTTAGAAAACTCACGAGGTAATGCCATACCTCCTCACAACACTCATATGTAACATAACACGATGAAATTTGGGAACATAGATTTGGGGGAAATACGATTTTACACATAACTACCTCCGACTTATAAAAACCTTTTTCTACAAGATGTGTATTTTAACAAATCTTTGCAAATGCGTCTCTACAACCAATTTCGGGGAACCCGTTCGGTATGGTGCGGATTATCGCACATCCTCAGATCCAGTAGAGTGAGATGCATACCTCCGCAAGGAGCATACGATCTCGAAAGATTTAAAATACAATTTTCTCTAGAAAATGTGATTTCTATTATAAATAAAAAATATATTTTTAATTAATAAATATATATGTCATTAATATCAAAATATCTATTTTTAATATTTATAATATTCCACATTTTCAAAATTCAAGAAAAACATTCCATTTACAAGAAAATACCATACAATTCCAATATTACAAATAAATACCATATATTATGAAATTAGGTTTTATTCACTAGAAATGTCACATTGATAAAATATACATCCATGAAAACTCTAAAGACGATAATAAAATACTTGAGGTGTATTTTGAAAATTATACAAAATTATTTTTACATGAAATCCCCTCAAGTTATACTAAATTACAATAATGAGCTTAGTAAACATAGGTTTAAGCGGGACCAGTCTCTTGAGCCTTAGGGAGCCGGAGATATGGGTGCTTGCCTATTTAAGGTAGACAACTTAACAAACGGTGTTATCAACACGGTAATTGTCTTTGAAAAAGACACAAATCCTGCCGTCCATGTGCGGCAGTTACCGATAACACCAAAACCTAATTCAGGATTCAATTTCTTTTCTAATTTTCTGACTCGGACTGAGTCTCAATATAATCAATCTGACTTGAATATGATTCAAGTATCAAACTTCAATACAACATGGATCTATGAATCCGTCTTTTCAATCTATATCAATCTATATTGACCGAACCGAACCGAACCATGGATATACATCCATCTACATGATTCTCCAGTTACATCTATTTTTTGATATCATGGTTTCGGTAAGTCATCCTTCTATATACAATATACAATCCGAACAATACAAACAATATAATCAAGACATCGTGGGGTTTAAGGGGTAGATTGGTACGGAAGGTGTTAGATGTGGCACAAGACAGCAACCATAAAGACACCTAACCTGAATTCAATTGCCGTTGTACCGTGGCTGAACGGTTTCTTGTACTCCGTATAGCGTAGTCTCTAGTCTAGTGAGACTCCTCTCGTATACACTGGCCTCTTATGTACCAAGCTACAAACACCAGCGTTAACACTAAATACAACATTATAACAATATACTCTCCAATCTGTCCATTCCATTCTTGTCTATTTACGGGACTTACCAAGCGATTTGTTCGCTGACGACATTCACTTTCTTCTTCTTTGGAATGTCGTCAGGTGATTCGGACTCACTGGAGATCGAGCCCACCAGAGAGTATTTGGACCAGCTAGCTTTCGACCCAGAGCTTTAGATTCCTTGTACACATTTACATTCTGTATTTTTCATTTCTGTTATGCCACTGTTTAAGCATTGCTTTCCATTCCATGTATTTACCTTTCCAGATGTATTGTAAAAAGAATGCTAATAAATAAAGTTGATATTCAATTATATCTATTGTCACTGTTTCTTGTGCATTTTACTTATATTGCTTAGATACGCTTAGCGTGTTTACTTCTGAGTAAATACGTAGCGGCCTCATCGCGGCCTCTCCCCGTATACTGGGAAGCGGGACGTGACAACTTCTCGATTCGTCTCGACTCGTAGGGAAAATAATGTTCCTGCGAGAACTTCTCGACTCGTCTCGACTCGTAGGAAAAATAATGTCCTTACGAGAACTCCTCGACTCGTTTCGACTCGTAAGGAAAATAATGTTCTTGCGGGAACTTCTCGATTAGTCTCGACTCGTAGGGAAAATATGTCCTTGCGAGAACTTCTCGACTCGTCTCGACTCGTAGGGAAAATAATGTTCCCGCGAGAACTTCTCGACTCATCTCGACTCGTAGGGAAAATAGTGTCCTTACGAGAACTCCTCGACTCGTTTCGACTCGTAAGGAAAATAATATCCTTACGAGAACTTCTCCATGCATCTCGACTCGCAGGGAAAATAATGTCATTGCGAGAACTTCTCGACTCGTCTCGACTTGTAGGGAAAATAATGTCCCTGCGAGAACTTCTCGATTCATCTCGACTCATAAGGAAAATAATGTCCTTGCGAGAACTTATCGACTCGTCTCGACTCATAAGGAAAATAATGTCCTTGCGAGAACTTATCGACTCGTCTCGACTCGTAGGGAAAACAATGTTCCTGCGAGAACTTCTCGACTCGTCTCAACTCATAGGGAAAACAATGTTCCTGCGAGAACCTCTCGACTCTTAAAAAAACACCTTCTTGAGACCCTTACGGCTCATAAAGATGAAAAGAAAAATTCTTAGGCTACAAGGACCCTAAACTTGTCTCTTAAGCCATCAATTCTATGGCCATGCATAACTCTGCACTACTTCACCCACGTACATATTTACGTGGACAAAGTAGTGGGGGCATTTGTTCCCGCCAAAATTTTCGGCCAAGAGTTATTTGTTCCCTTATAACCCTTAAAAAATGAGGAGAGATGAAAGAGAAAAAAAAAACCATGGTTGGACGTCACGTGTAAATAAGCGCTGAAAGAAAATAACTAAGGGCCAAACAGGCCTCACGTGTAAAACACGTGAGTGCTCATATGCAAAGCATATAAGCGATGAAAGAAAATAACTAAGGGCCAAACAGGCTTCACGTGTAAAACACGTGAGCTCTCATATGCAAAGCATTTGAGCGCTGAACATAAATCAACAATGGCCAAACAGACCTCACGTCTAAAACATGTGAGCGCTCATATGCAAAGCATATGAGCTCTGAACATAAATAGGTTAAAACCCACAGTAGGGGTCACGTGAGTTCTCTTGCCTCTCACATGCAAAGCATGTAAGCGCCCCAATTTAAAATGTTCCCATTAAATTATATGTGATAAAATTATATCCTATTTGGGAAATATTTTTCCTGATCTTTCTAATATGGAAAGATCTTTCTCTAACAGAGAATCCTGGATTTAAAATCCGATGGTGATAAAATATCAACAATTAAATTATCTGATAGAATTAAATTCTATTTGGGAAATATTTTCCTGATCTTTCTCAAACTAGAAAGACCTTCTCTGTTAAACAGAGGATATTTGGATCAAAGATCCAACGGTGATCATCTGGTAGAATAAAATTCTATCATAAGAAAATATTTTCCTAATCTTGTTAAACTAACAAGATATTCATATGTTAGGATAAAATTCTATGTTAAACTAACGAGATATCCATATGATAGAATTAAATTCTATATTAAGAAAATATATTTCTGATCTTGTTAAACTAAAAAGATATGATAGAATAAAATTCTAATCTTGTTAAAACTAAAAAGATATTCATAATCTTGTTAAACAAACAAGAAATCTTTTCTGTTAAACAGAAGGCCTTTGGATTAAAAATCCAACGGTGAATAAAATTCACCGATTGATCTAAAAGATCATGGAATCAATCATGATCTCTCAATGAGGGATTTTCTTAACAAATTGATTCTTTTTCTTCTCATATAAATAGGAGCAAGGGGAGGAGAAAAGAGAGACATATACACATGGGGAGAGGGGAAGAAAAATAGAGAGAGAATTTAATTCTCTAAAGAGAGAGGATACCACCCCATAAGCTTCTAAAAATATATACAGAAGCCTCCTAAAAGCTCCCACAAAACAAAAGAGAATTTAATTCTCAAACCAAGAATTTAACTCTTCTCAAAGAACTTAGTTCTTCCTCTAGTTGAGGTCTGCAGAAGCAGATCTCTCCACAAGTTGCGAATTTAATTCTTACCGGGAAGATTCTGTTATACAGACTCAAAACTTAGGGGAAAGGACAAAGTTCGAATAATTTAATTCTTCCAAAAGGATATAGGAATTTAATTCCTCTGATAAAACTAGGGTTTAACCCTGTAAAAGAATTTAATTCTTATAAAACAAGGGACTTGAAATTCTTAAAACTCAGATCAGAATCTCTATGTGTATAAAAGAAAAGACCGGTCACGTGTTCCCACGTAAGCACCTCTGAGGAATAAAAAGGAAGGACTGAGATCAAATCACGTGTTCCCACGTAACCCCTTAAAACGAGCACTCAGCAATTACATGAAAAATGGAATAAATCCAAAGACGGTTCTCATTTTGGGGCACCTCACGTGACCCCCAAACAGTTGCCTAACACTTACATGGAAAAGGGGAAAACTCCAAAGACAACGCTCACATTTTGAGCACCTCACATGTTCGTATGTGAGCATTATATGAGTTAAGTGCTTAGCACTTATAAAAGGAAGAGGGAATAAATCCAAATAAGCAGTGCCCGACTCTGGGGCGCCTCACGTGTCCACACATGATGGCCACAAGACTTAATGTTTAACACTTGTATATATAGACGGGGATTTGAACCCAAGAGCACAACACCAACTTTCAGGTGCCTCGCGTGCCACACGTGAGCGCCCCAAATTTCAGTGTTTAACACTGCTGTAGAGACTCACGTGAAAGCACGTGAGCACCGAGCATATATTAGTGTTTAATACTATAAGAAGCCAACTTCAGCCCCAAATTGGCTAAGTCCTCCTGAGATTAAAATGTCTTGGATCTCCAAATAGACTGAGCCTCTATGCTCATGATTTTCCAAACTAATTGACCAGAAAAATGTCCATCACACATCTCCTAAGTTAATCTTAGTCTTAAAAAAATGACTAATGATCCTTAGATGGTTCACCATGATCTCTCCCCTCAATCTGGAATTTGGTTCAAGGGTACATCTCTCCACACCTCTGATACATGTCGTTGTAATTCTTCAACGTCTTCAGAGAGATAGAGGGTCCCGATAACCAACAACTCTTTGGTGCACTCCCAAACCGATGAGCACATCCCAATAGACCGCAACGCCCTTAAACTAGCTACGGACCGCAACGTCCTTAAACTAGCTATGGACCGAAACGTCCTTAAACTAACAACGGACCGCAACTTCCTTAAACTAGCTATGGACCGAAAATGTCCTTAAACTAAAACAATAGAGCCCAAATGCTCTTTTGTTGGATCTGAATGATCCCAAAATCCTGTTGAGTAGATCTTAGTCTAAAATTAGACTAACGTATCCTCAACAACCATTTAAGTTGATCTTAATCTCAAACTAGATTAACGATCCTTAAATCAACTCAAAACCAAATCTAAGAATATACGGATTTGGACTAATCCACGCCCTACGGGCGGCAACATAAATAAGTCTCCGTATACAATCCACGGGCAACCAAAAATAAAACAAACACACACGACATGAAGTGACCTTCTGGAGCAGGAGAAAGTGGTTATCGCGATGCGGTAACGTAATTAACTGCAGGGGCTTGCGCCTGCAGGGAAGAGCGTCCCCACAATTAAAACCCTCTCACAACGAGGGGGAATCTGACGAAGTCTGCTACAACAGCCGCATCCGTCCAAACCTCCGATACACGGTGCCATAAATGACCTTGGCATCTTCGGAGAGGTGAACGGATAAACGCAAATAGCATCTGTCCCCAAATTCAGGCAAGACGTTTGTCTTCCCGGCTTTCAGCGGTAAACACCGTTGCCTACCACTCCATATGAGATATTAAATGGGAAGAGACCATCTTTTAAACGAGTTAAGATATGAGGTTGTCCGGCCTATGTTGAAAAACAAAATCCGGACAAGCTTGAAGCAAGGTCAGTTTTGTGCAAGTTTGTTGGATATCCCAAATATTTACAAGGGTATATCTTCTACCACACCGAGGAACAAAAGATGTTTTGTTTCTCGACATGCCACCTTTTTAGAAAAGGAATTTCTTGTCGAAGAAATTAGTGGCGATGAGGTAGAACTAGAAGAAGTTCCAGCAAAGCAAACTATAACTGACAATTTGGTGGAACCGGAGGATTCAATAGTCCCCGACGAACTGCAGCCACTCCGCAGATCTAGTAGGGTTCCTCTTCCACCAGAGAGATACTACGGTTTTCTTATAGACGGTGGGAGCGAGGATTGCATCATGGAGATGATGGCCCAACTAGTTTCGAGCAGACTATCACAAGTGGAGACTATGTGAAATGGCTGGATGCTATGCGATCTGAGATGGAATCTATATACACCAACAAAGTATTGACTTTGGATGTTGCTCCTGAAGGGGTAAAACCCATCGGGAGCAAGAGGATCTTTGAGAAAGATAATTTGGTGTAGATGGAAAAGTTGAGACTTTCAAAGCTATGCTTAAGTCCATTAGGATCCTACTTGCCATTACTGCATACCATGACTACGATATCTGGCAGACTGCACGTCAAAACCGCTTTTCTAAATAGTGATTTAGAAGAGAGCGTGTATATGACACTGCCAGAGGACTTCTTAGATAGTGGGAGCAGCGGAAACATGTGCAAGCTGCTTAAATCCATCTATGGGTTAAATCAAGTATCGCGGAGATGGAACATTTATTTTAATGAAGCTGTCAAAGAGTTTGACTTCATAAAAAAAGTAGAAGAACCATGTATAAATAAGAAGGTTGTAGAGAGTATGGTTGTCTTCCTCGTATTGTACGTGAATGACATACTCTTGATAGGAAATGATGTTCCTATGCTACACTCGGTCAAGCACCTCTTATCACACAGGTGTTGGGTTACGGCAGCACCCCGGCCATCAAAATGCGGCCAAAATGCGGAACAAAAATTTCTAAACTGGAGCTACCATTACCCGATTTACAGATCGACCTTAAACCCTAATCTAGCAATCTAAACTAAGAGTTAGAATCATTATACCGAGTTGATCGGTGTCCTTCGGTCTTCATTCCAAGCTCCTAGCGGCTCCTTGATGTGGTTTGGTTGCCGGTCTTCCTCCATCTCTGATGATCCACCCGAGGGAAAGGGCGTAAGCTCCAACCTTGTCGAACGAGGCAACCGACGCTCCAAAGTCGCTAGCGATGGAGAGTGGGGGTGTATGAAAGTGTCACTACAATTTTCTCTCAACCCATGTGCTCAATGAGCAATGCAAGAAGAAGATGAAAGAGGTGATGAAGCTTTGGTATGAGCAACAAAATTAGCTAAGTGTTTTTGTGAACTTGAGAGAGTGAGCTAGCTAATGTAACAAATCATTAACCCCAAAATGAAATGAGCCCTACACCCTCAAGAAGTGGCCGGCCCCCCTCTCTCCCATCAAAAAAAATATCATTTTCTTTTTTCAATAAACAATTCACACCATACTTTGAACCATGCTCAAAACCATGCCCAATACTATGCACATGCCACCTCACACCTCCACCTCATTTGTGAGTCAAATGAATTTCCAAAAATGGAAAATCATACAAATGAGGTGGACACCTTCTAAAAGCTATTCCGTATAAAATACGGAATACTTCCCGGTACATGTATCGAAATACAAATACACGTATTCGTACCAAAAATACGAATAGCCAAGAAAGAAAACGAATAGTGAACAATAATACTAGAATACGTATATACAAATACATATATAAATTATTAAATCAAAACCAGATTTAATAATCCGGCTTAATCCTAAGCCGCTAGTATTATCAACCGTCCGATCAAAGTCTGCGATGCATGCACATATTTAATCGGACACCTGTATGTACCAACATACGCCATGTACACCATATTGCCTGAACCGTGAAAACCCTCTGTATGGGACTCTAAAGACTCGTCAATACGTTGGCAGTGGGTTTAACCACAAGCACGTCAGTGGCACTAACTGTACGTAATGGTTGCCCAGGAATTGAGCGAAAGGGAGGCCGACGAGCAAACTCATCCTGAACCCCTACTGAACCTGACAGTGACAATATCCGTACAGTCCGGTCTGTTCGTCTAAGAGTATCGCATATCGAGTCTAGGGGGTGGATAAAGTCAGACCCCCAACAATGCGATATTTAGGGTCGGCATGAAACCCATCACCACCTGAGAAACTATCGATCCTGGATCGATAATTCTCGTCCACCATGGCCACAGATTTTTGGTGATGGCCATCCGTACACAACGCGACATCAACCCCCAATACCGGGAGAGACGAATCCCCGACGATCCAATCACTGGCTCCATGTGGCTCGGGAATGTACCCAACTAAAACCTGTTTGCACGACTCCTTTGAGCCGTGGTAGGGTAGTAATCAAAGCACAGTGGGAACTCACACGAGACAAATGACGATCTCAGGTCGACAGACTAATCTGTACACATGTCACCAGGGAACTGCTATCGAACAATAGGTATAATATCAACTAGCAGGTTCCCGGCGAGTCCGTCCAGTGTACTCATAACCCAATGAGCACCTGCATACCATCTTAGGTGAACAAACCAACACCAATGGCTTGTGAGACCTGGCCACCGCCCCTCGTCGGGGTCTCGATCAGTATACACTAGTCTACACTGGAGTATCGATGCCCGGTCTCGATACTCCTACGACTAGGGACATTTAAGGATGTGCTTATCGACCCCAGCTCCCACATATATGATCGCCATCATAATGCTGGCAGTCAAGCAAGAATCCTATGTGCTCTATCAGCATGTACATGATAATAAAGACAAACCAGATAGCATACTATTATCTTGAGTAAGAATGTTTTATCGGTATAGGTCCTGCCTCAATCATCATAATCACAAGTCCGCGACTATGATCATTGCCTTGAGGGCACTATAGCCAACAATCTCCCACTTGCACTTAAGGCCAATTATTGTGATGTCGCATACTCACAGCCCGTGTGATACCGAACACCCAACTTCTCTACTAATCAGTTTCGTAAAGCCCATTTGCGAAAATGATTGCGTTCGAGAAATATCCTCAGTGAGTGGATCCGCTCCAATGTTTCTATCTCTATCTCTCTATATCTCAACTTCGCGGAGAATACTATCTCCCGAAACGAGCAATACCTGTCTTAGAATCTGTCTGGATATCTGATGGGACCCAGTTCACAAAAGAACTCCAATTCCAGCAAACTTCCTAGACTGTATCGTCCACTGAATTTAATCAGTATTATGCGCCATACCTTTCCTCAGTATCCGCTTGGACCACCTGTCCAACATACTGTTCCTCAAAAGAGGGAAAAACTATAACTCTGACAGTCACTCTGTCATCCAGGTCACCTTGGAAGCTTGAAATGATAACCGACTCCTGAAGGAGGCTACCGTAATCATTTCCCTAGAACATTCACTTATGTTCAATAACTGCTTCCCGATGTTTCTCCAGGATTGGATTAATATATCTGCATATTGCATCTAGTGCAAAAGCAATATCTGGTGTGGTACTTGACATTTCATGATTAACTCAATTGCCTAAGCAAGTGATATGCTAATCATGCAGACCCCTCTCTCTTTTAGAGGGTGACTCCATCACCTGTAGGTACACCACCATGCCAGGAGTCGTCCATTCTAAAATACCTTTAGAATAATGTCAAAGTACCCAGATGAGGATACTTCCCAAATCCAGATCTAAAACCATAGATCTAGTAACCAGAAAACCTGATATTATATCCATATCCTATGTGGAGAAACAACTTTGTGATAACCACAGTATAACTGATCGTAGTATAGGAATATATCTTCCTAACAAGTGCATGTCATCCAAATACCTGAACATCACTCTCTACTACCTTCTTACCAGATCTATCTCCTATTCTGATGAGGTCAAAACCTATGTCTGTCACATCAAAAATAGATGATCTATTTCTGTTATACCTGCTTTAGTCTATAAATAGACATAAGCTATTTGCCCACTATGCTTCCGCTGCTCCCACTGACTACAACAACCCTCTGGCAGAGTCATATACACGTGCACTTCCAAAGCTAGTTTAGAACGACGCTATACTCATCCTCCTGCCGGGTCTTATAGTCTAGAACAACAGCAATGGCAAGTCTGGGTAAACAAGAACCTCCCTGTCACCGTCTCTGAGAAGACAGAAGTACCTCTTGGATGCCTGAGGTTACCCACCAAATCTGTGGAGTGGCTAATGGAACATCAAATCCATTTGAATCCTTGGGTTCTATTAAATTTCCAGTAATCGTTTGTGGTTCTGAAATAACTTCCAGTTCTACCATACTCCCACTTGTCTTTTCTGAAAAAATCCATTTTACTAAAACTGTAGTGAGTCAAGAACAATGTAAATATTGATCTTCCTGATGGTAGAAAGTTAACCTTCGTCAAAGCCCGGGATAACCCACAAACAGCCATTACTAAAACGTGCCTTGAGTTTATCCGGATTCTGGTTTTAAGCATCAGCCGGACACCTCCCTATACCTTAAAATCGTTAAGATATAAATTGATTCTATATATATCTAATATAGAAACAAAAGCACTAATTTAATTTGAACCAGATTCAAAATCATGCAGCTGTCTCCAGTGCATATCAACCAAATGGAAAAAGGTCAATTGGCATTACTCATCTAGGAGTGCATCCATATATGAGTAACCCGAAAAAGAAGCAAGTTCTCAAAGTCATTACTATTAACGGAATACCAAACATAAGTATCTACATTTTCAACTTCATTGAAGAATCCTGATACTTCCAACAAATGGTTCTCTACTTTATTCTTATACCTATAACTTCTCAAAATCTGAACCTTGTATTTCAACGAAATACCTATCTAAAATAAGAGAAGTCATGAGTAAACAGAATATAGTACGAGTACCAGCCCCATTGTCCTAATGGATACTGGACAACAAACAATACTTTGTATAAGTCCCCTGAGTTCAACAACTCAAACCCTGTGCGTCGTAGGTTGAAAAAACTGTAGTATGGTTAAAAAGAATTACACCGCTGTTGAATGCACCTTACCTAATCACCAACTAATATAGGTAAATATCAGAGACATAATATCAAAAAGTTATATCTCACTTTATAAAATAAACGTACAGATATATCAGTTTGAAATTGGTGTATAACAACGGATATTCAAAACCAAATATTTGTCGTCCGATAAAAACCAGATGATTTCCTCAAATATCACCAATTACAACGAATTCCGATATAATGAGGATCTAATCACCCAATTCCCAATATCTTACTCCCACTCACCATCTGTAATAACATACAGATGTGAGAAACTGATCTGGTAAATACATACGCTGGAGTTAGATTCCAATTGGGAAAACAGTTATTAATTAACATCGCACAGTGAAACTGAAACATGAAAATGTTTCAAAAAGGGGTTAACTGGTATTCCTAGTAACGCTTCTTCCACTATCCTCATTCATGACAGTAACCATATATTTACCTGCCCTCACTCCAGTCCTTTTATTATGTCTTTACTTATTAACTTCTGTACACCTTCTTTAGGCTGATTGGTTTTCTTCCTTCCCTGCCTTTCGGCACCAGCCTAAGGTTTGGAAGAAGACTATCCAATAAGCATAATAGGTGTACTCTCTCCTAATCCTAGGAGCCCTCACAACCTGAGAGAAGGTAAAAGCAAAAGACATCTGAATAATCCTATTCATTCTCTCCAGAGCCAGAATCCATCATCGAAAAAGTTCCTTCGAGTTCGTATGTAACTTTACGATGGATTTATCCAATGGAAGTGGATATTCGCAGTGATACGGAGTGTTTTAGAGAAAAGAAAAGTGGATGTAGGAGTGGCAGGGGTATACACGGTTTTTGTCGTGAATGATGGTGGTCGCAATTTCCTTTGCCATTATTCTAATCCCTTTATATGTCTTTACTTATTACCTTCTGTACACCACACTTAAGCTTAATTGGTTTTCTTCCTTCCCTACCGTTCGACACCTGCCTATGGTTTGGAAGAAGACTATCCAATAAGCTCAATAGGTGTACCCTCTCCTAATCCTAGGAGCCCTCGCAACCTGAGAGAAGGTAAAGAGAAAAGACATCCGAATAATCTTATTCATTCTCTCCAGAACCAGAATCCATTCTTGAAAAAGTTCTTTCGAGTTCGTATGTAAGTATACGATGGATTTCTCCAATGGAAGTGGATACTCATAGCGATACGGGGTATTCTGGAGAAAAGCAAAGGTGATATAGAAGTGGCAATGATGTATGCGACACCGTGACATTCCAAAAGCCAAAGTGTTTTAAAAAGGTTCGGTTAACTTGGTTTATGAGTTTTAGTTTAAGGTCGGGTCATAGTCGCAGCCAGAGAGAGAGAGAAAAGAAACACTCAGCGTGCACTCTAACCTAGATCAGAATGGTTAATCACTTTATCTAATCAGGATGGCTCCCACTGTTTCCTCGAATTCTCCTCCAAAACCTAAAAGGAGAATTAGTCGGAATCGCCCGAGGAGTAATCCTACTCATCAGTGGGAATCGGGATCCAACTATCATCGCATGATAACTTGATAGAAGCCACTCAAATCACCACACTCAAGAAGGTATGCGCAAGCCTGGCAAGTTTCCTGTATGTTTGAAACTCCCGATGTGTGTTTTTACCCCTAGGACCCAAGTGACCTTGACACAGTCAACAAATCAAAGAGTCCTAGTCAAGTTCAACCCGTCATTATCCAGGATTGCATTAAACCCACCCGTACGAGCCCTTGACACAGTCAACAAGGCCGCACGACTGTCCTAACCAATCGTATTAATAAACCACAAACAAGCACTCCTTAGCTACCGCACACTACGCCTTGACACAGTCAACAAACGTAGCACGAATACTAAGCAATACTTGTAAGAAATGACGGAGGGCTACGGCTGGTTTTTGGCGAAAAACCTTTAATGTAATGAACTTGATCTCGTTGAAGGAATCCAAGTGGTTTTGGAAATATATAGTGGCGAAAACTTTTCCTAAAGAGGTCACTCCCGGTGAAGGGATCTCGGCTCTTTCCCCGTAGAATGAGGTGCAGGATATTCCAAACTGAATACCACAATGCAAAGCAAAAGAATCGACTATAGTGAAGTTATTACGTTGACGCCAACTTTTACTCAAGGGGTCACTCCTGATGAAGGGATCTCGGCCCTTGCCTCATCGAATGAGGTGCAGGTTATTCCCAATCGAATACCACGATGCAAAACAAAAGAGAATATCTGTAATGTCAGTTTTTAAAAATTTGGTTCCAAAAACATCATATAGGTTTGTTTTATCCTTGCATTGATAAGAATCAACACAGTCCCATCAATTAATCACACCAGAAAAGAACGAAAATAAAATGTACGTATATGCCATCCGCATTCGCCACTGGGTCCCGTCATCACTCGTTAGGTTACTTATCTAACGACAGAGCGGGGACTGGGCTAGCGCGGGTGCAAAACATATACAACATCTGCTAGGATATATATAAATATATATAACAATCGTCCCAGGCATGATATAAGCAACATCACAGAAACAACACAGAATGGTAGATAATCTTGGAGCCCCGGGTTTCACTTGAGCCGCAAATGAGACCCGACGTTCTCTATCGTGTGGATAGCCTGTGCAATGAAAACCTAGACCCCTATGAGTGCGGCAAGTTACCCGCAAAACCAGAAGCGAGGAAGCCCCCTTCAGCAACGTGAATGGGCCACCCAGCACTTCACGGGATCCGGTAACTTGAGCACCCCTCCTGGGTCATCCTATACCCCCTAAGAGTGCGGCGAATAGCCCGCCAATTCTAGAGTAAGGACCCCTCCGTCCCAACGCCATGAGATGCGGACCAGTTGCCCTCTAGAACCCGGATATTCGTGCACTCCATCACGGGGTAATCCTAGTACAGAAAAGAAAATAATATACAAGGTTGACATCGACCTCAACCCGGTCGTGCCCCAAATGAATAATATACAAACTGGCAGTGATAGCAGTCCACATGTCGGACGCTCGCCCCGCAATATCACATATACAAATGAAATAAAACTGTACTAACATTGCACCATTGCTATCCACCACGACGATCCAACCAACATCACAGCACAACACAGAACATCAACGTGAATGTCACGTTCGCAAACCCGTCTAAAGGAAAATATAGCAGTTAGACGGGTTTACCGATCAATAACATTCACGTTCGCAGATATAAATGTATGTACTGATATAAACATTTAAACAGTGTTAAAACATCGACTCCGAAACACCCCGAATAGTCCCCGAACAACTGATAACAAAATATCAAAAATGGGCAAAATAAACAATACCACTGCACCAAGTTTCCAAAGACCAGAACACACACAAAAAATGAACCCCAAACACCAGAATCTGACCGGCCTGCTCGGAAAATTTGGACATGTGCTCGGCCCAAAACAGGTGGGTGTGGTTCGTTTTTTGGTGTGTGCTTTTGTGGTCATGTCAGTAGTTTTCTGCAATTGTTTGAAAAAAATTTTGAACACTTTGAAAATCGACAGAGAACACAATCTGCAGTGCATCGTTTCGGGACTGTTTCGATTTCGATACTTTTACATTGTCTAAACTAGCTAGCTAAGGGTTTAAAGGGTGGCTCTGATACCATGTTGGGTTACGGCAGCGCCCCGGCCGTCAAAACGCGGCCAAAATGCGGAACAAAAATTTCTAAACTGGCGCCACCATTACCCGATTTACGGATCAACCTTAAACCCTAATCTAGCAATCTAAACTAAGAGTTAGAATCATTATACTGAGTTGATTCGTGTCCTTCGATCTTCATTCCATGCTCCTAGCGGCTCCTTGATGTGGTTTGGTTGCCGGTCTTCTTCCATCTCCGATGATCCACCCGAGGGAAACGGCGTAAGCTCCAACCTCGTCGAACGAGGCAACCGACGCTCCAAAATCGCTAGCGATGGAGAGTGGGGGTGTATGAAAGTGTCACTATAATTTTATCTCAACCCATGTGCTCAATGAGCAATGCAAGAAGAAGATGAAAGAGGTGATGAAGCTTTGGCATGAGCAACAAAATTGGCTAAGTGTTTTTGTGAACTTGAGAGAGTGAGAGAGTGAGCTAGCCAATGTAACAAATCATTAACCCCAAAATGAAATGAGCCCCACACCCTCAAGAAGTGGCCGGCCCCCTCTCTCTCTCCCATCAAAAAAATATCATTTTCCTTTTTCAATAAACAATTCACACCATACTTTGAACCATGCTCAAAACCATGCCCAATACTATGCACATGCCACCTCACACCTCCACCTCATTTGTGAGTCAAATGAATTTCCAAAAATGGAAAATCATACAAATGAGGTGGACACCTTCTAGAAGCTATTCCGTATAAAATACGGAATACTTCCCGGTACATGTATCGAAATACAAATACGCGTATTCGTACCAAAAATACGAATAGCCAAGAGAGAAAACGAATAGTGAACAATAATACTAGAATACGTATATACAAATACATATATAAATTATTAAATCAAAACCCGATTTAATAATCCGGCTTAATCCTAAGCCGCTAGTATTATCAACCGTCCGATTAAAGTCTGTGCAGCATGCACATATTTAATCGGACACCTGTATGTACCAACATACGCCATGTACACCATATCTCCTGAACCGTGAAAACCCTTTGTGTGGGACTCTAAAGACTCGTCAATACGCTGGCAGTGGGTTTAACTACAAACACGTCAGCGGCACTAGCTGTACGTAACGGCTGCCCAGGTATTGAGCGAAAGGGAGGCCGACGAGCAAACTCATCCTGAACCCCAACTGAGCCTGGCGGTGACAATATCCGTACAGTCCGATCTGTTCGTCTAAGAGTATCGCATATCGAGTCTAGGGGGTGGATACAGTTAGACCCCCAACAACGCGATATTTAGTGTCGGCATGAAACCCATCACCACCTGAGAAACTATCGACCCTGGATCGATAATTCTCGTCCACCGTGGCCACGGATTTTTAGTGATGGCCATCCGTACACAACGCGACATCAACCCCCAATACCGGGAGAGACGAATCCCCGACGATCTGATCACTGCCTCCAAGTGGCTCGGGACTGTACCCAACTAAAACCTGTTTGCACGACTCCTTTGAGCCGTGATAGGGCAGTAATCAAAGCACAGTGGGAACTCATACGAGACAAATGACGATCTCAGGTCGACAGACTAACTTGTACACATGTCACCAGGGAACTGCTATCTGACAATAGGTATAATACCAACTAGCAGGTTCCCGGCGAGTCCGTCCAGTGTACTCATAACCCAATGAGCACCTGCATACTATCTTAGGTGAAAAAACCAACACCAATGGCTTGTGAGACCTGGCCACCGCCCCTCGTCGGGGTCTCGATCAGTATACACTAGTCTACACTGGAGTATCGATGCCCGGTCTCGATACTCCTACGACTAGGGACATTTAAGGATGTGCATAGACCCCAGCTCCCACATATATGATCGCCATCATAATGCTGGCAGTCAAGCAAGAATTCTATGGGCTCTATCAGCATGTACATGATGATAAAGACAAACCAGATATCATACTATCATCTTGAGTAAGACTGTTTTATCGGTATAGGTCCTGCCTCAATCATCATAATCACAAGTCCGCGACTATGATAATTGCCTTGAGGGCACTATAGCCAACAACGGGTTCTCCATGAAAGATCTAACTTATGCCTCCTACATCCTGAGGATATAGATCTAGAGAGATATATCTAACTGGATTTGGGATTGTCCCATTCCAAGTACATAGAAACCATGCTAAAGGTGTTTAGTATGGATGATTCTAAGCGTGGTAATGTACCCGCTTGTTCAGGAATCACTCTCTCCAAAGAGATGTCTCTCCAGACTGATTTAGAGAGGGCTCGCATGCAAGGAATGCCCTATGCTTTGGCAGACGGGTCAATCATGTATGTGATGTTATGTACCAGACCATATGTAGCTTACTCACTATGTGTAGTGAGTAAGTATCGAAAAGATCTTTAGGAAAACCACTGGACAGCTGAAGAATATTCTTAAGTGCTTGAGAAGGAGTAAAGAGATGTTCTTGGTGTATGGTAACGGTGAACTCCAGATGGAGTCCTTTACCGATTCGAGCTTCCAGAGTGATAAGGACGACTGAAAGTCAGTCCCGGGTTTTGTCTTTAACCTCAGTAGAGGGACGGTATATTGGAAGGGTTCCAAGCTATATACCGCAGCAGACTCGTTGATAGAGGCTAATTACATCGCTACCAACGATACTGCCAAAGAGGTTGTCTGGATGAATAAGTTCATATGATGAACTTGGATCCTACCATTGGGCATCCAGTACCTGTGTATTGGGATGACAATGGAGCTGTGGCTTTGGCCTAGGAACCCCGGTCCCGTCAGTGATCCAGACTTATTCTTAGACAGTATCGCCTGATATTTGATCTCCGGAAGATCGAGGTCAGGAGAGTTGACACAGAAGATAACACAGCGGATCCGCTCACCGAGGACATCCCCCAGATGCTATTCGAGAGACTTTTGGGACGTTGGGTATGAGATACTACAACAACTGGCCTCAGTGCAAGTGGGAGATTGTTAGGAATATGTATGCCCTAGAGGCCATTATTGTTCATATAGTGGATACTTGGACATATATATATAAATATATATATAGGACTTTCTTGCTCGATATGATACTATGCTATCAGGTTAACTTTATCTTAACATGTAGACTGATATTTATACTATCTGTCTCTTACATGTTGATAAAGCCCTTAGAATATGTACTTGACTACCGGGACTATGATGAGATCATACTAGTGGGGCCAGGGTGGTCCAAAAGTACATCCTTTAATCAGTTCCTAGTCATGGGAATATCGAGACCAGGGAATCGATATTCCAGAGTAGACTAGTGTGTATATTTCTTGTCCCTTAGAGGGCGATGGTTGATTCCACAACCATTGGTGTGTGACATCAAAGATTGTACACAGGTGCTCATTGGAGAATGGGTACACTGAACAGGACTCTCCGAGGACTCCTAGTTGGTAGTATACCTATCGTCAGATAGAAGTCCTCTGGTGACACTGGTACAAGTTAGTATGTAGACCCGAGATCGTCATAGAGTCTTGTGTGGCACCCATTGTGCTTTGATTTCCTCCCTACCACGGCTCAAAGGAGTCGTGCAAACAGGTGTATTTTGGGTATAGTCCCGAGTCACATGGAGGCAATGAGCGATAGGAGGGGTTTCGTTTCTCCCAGTATTGGGGGTTGATGTTGCGCTATGCTCGATTGGATATAACTGGAAGTCCTTGGCCAGGTCTGTTACTGAGATTTACTGATAAGAGTTATCAGTAGTTTCTCAAATCGTTATAGGCCAGACATCGGCATGACTTATCACGTTACTGGGGTCTGACGTTTACCACCCCTAGAAATAATATGCGACATATTAGACGAAGAGACCGGACTGTACGGTAGTGTTACTGATAGGCTTCATAGAGAGTATGGATGAGATTTCTTGTTGATCTTCATATCGCTCAATACCCGGGTAGCCGTTACGTCCAGCTAGTACCGCTGACGGCTTGTAGGTGACTGATGTGATCATCACCTACTGCTGACGTATTGACGAGTCTTTAGAGTCCCACACATAAGTTTTCTGGTTCAAGCGAAACGAAGTAGGACACATATGTGATATGTGTGTGAGCCTGATTAAATGCGAGTATGTGATACCGTATTGTAATCTGGCAGTTATCTGTTATCGGCTAGGTTATATGTGATATAATCAGATTATCGAATCAAGTGTTGATTTGATAATGTGATAAACAGATAAATGATATTAGTCAGTCATATGTGATATAACCGGATTATTAGATCAAGTGTTGATTTAATAATGTGATATAAATTATATGTGATATAATTATATCTTAACTAATATCATTAGCTCACTAATTGCTTTATTAAAGTGTGTGTGTGTGTGTGTATTAATGTATATTTGATATATATATATATTATATGAAGCATGGCATATATTTTCTATTTTTGTGAAAAATAGAAATGAGGTGTAAATTGTGGAGATATTTGTGGAATGGGTAAGGCATGGGTTTTATTATTTGTATATTACTCTTGACTCATTATTCAAGCATGGTTGCAATTTATTATTGCATTTTATTCCATGCTTGAATAAGTGAGGAGATAGATATTCATTTTCTCATTCTATGCTTGCACACTCTCTTGAGTTCATGCCTTAGCCATTTTTGAGCTCTTGCTCTCTTTTGCTATCTACAATTTTCTTCACCTCACCTCCAAGTTCAAACCCTTACATGTTATGTGAATCATTGAACTTGTGAGAACCCTAGTGAACAAATTAAACCCCTACTTCACCATCTCACATTAGATTAGCAATTTGATGTGGAGTGTTGCCTTCACTAATGAGATTAGTGAAGGGTTAGCTTAAGCTTGTGGAATTCGGGTGGATCGTTTTTGGCATGAAGATCGCGAAGGAGGTTCTTTCATCTTGAAGAGGAGCCTAGTGGAGTCGCGTGGACCACAACCCGAAGCTAGAGAAGAGAAGGACTCGATCTACAAGGGTATAACCTTCTTTACTTCTCATAGTTTTAAGATATCAAACTTTAAACCCTGATATTCTAGCAAAGATCTTGTATAGTCTAACTTAGCACCTAATAAAAATTAAAATTTGGCATGCTTGATGCTACTAAAACCTCATGGTAGTGCTAGGGTCGACTTTCAGTGGTGGCTTCATTCCCATGGACAGGGCTTTAATGAACCGCTTCTCTGCTTTGATCCTGCTCTTATTTATGGCAGGTGTGCTTTGGTTTGGTTGGAGTACTTTACAATTCATCCTTGTCGTGGCTTCTTTATCCTGATGCTGACACTTAGCCTTTTCGTATATGGCTGTTTCGCGTTCTCAGTCAGCTTTGCTTTTTCGAAAGGCTTCGTTTAACAGCCTATCGATCGGGTCTTCTGGCAGTTCCGGGGATTTTAGCGCCGATTCTGCCCCCAGTTCTTCTGCGCTGTTTCCTGACGCTGAGGGAGCTTTTTCTCCATTTAACGACGAATGGGAGACTATGTGGCAACTAGCTACATAGTCTTTGGTTTCTTCTGATGAGTCATTTCCCTCATCGTTGTCACTATCTTCGTTCTCAAGAATATACTTAAGGAACTCTTCGAGTGTGACTGGTGTCTGCGCCTTCTGGTTGTACTCCTCCAGTGCATCAATGTACTTTTGTAGGTTTGTGCGCTTGTCGTCATACTTGGCAGGCTGCACAGGCTTCTTGGTTTTCTTCTTTTTCTTTGAAGACTTTGAAGGCTTGACTTGGGGATTTTGCCTTTTGTCAACAACTTTCGGTATGGGACGCGGTTTTAACATCCCTTTGATAATTTCAGGTTCAAGTGGGCTTTTCCACCTGACTGCCGAACATGCCTGTAGATTCTTCAGTATTCTTTTGGTTTTAGCTGAAAGAACGACATCCCATGGAGTTTCTTCCAGGAGCGAGGTGGATGCCCCTAGCGCATCCACCTTTTTGGGAGTGTGCTTCTGTGGTGGGTTCACCCTCCAGTTTTCAGACAGCATGAACTTCTCATGTTGATACTGGTCCTTGACACAGTTCTTGAAGACATAGCAATCCTTAATTGGGTGGCTCACCATTCTGTGATAGGAGCAGTAGTTGGGGTTTTTGACGTCGCCGGGTTGCGGTGGACGCCGTGGGTCTGGCAATGTGATGAGTTTGTTACGCATTGCCAACTCAAATAGTCTCCTCATCTTATCGCGGGAAAACGAGTAAGCGCATCCTAGCCTTTCTTCCAGGGATAGGCATGGATGTACATTGTTTTGGCGAACCGCCGATTTTGGGTCGCTCGGTTGTTGTTGAGTGTTGGCGATGAAGGCTGCTTTCCCTTTACCCTTGGCATTTCGAGGGTCCTTACTTGAGGAGGAAGGTCCGTGACCTATCTGGTCCATTTGAACCAGTTTATCAATCAGAGCCAGGAAGGGCGTCGGATTGAAGAACATCATGAACTGAAACACAGTCGTTTACTGATCTAGGGTCCCGATGAACATGCCCACGGCGGGAGATTCTTCGATGCGTTGTTCGCACTTTGACCATAGGTTCCTCCACTGGATCGCATATTGGACCCAGGTTTCTCCAGGCTTCACCCTGGCATTGATTAATGTCGTGGTTGGAGTGCACTCGCTCGCGCTGGCGAACTGCTGTGTGAACAGCAGCTTCATCTCTGTGAATGTCTTTACGGAGTCATTTGGGAGCTCCGAGTACCATTCAAAGGCCGTCTCCGACAGGCTACCAACGAACTAGCGACGCAGTAGTTTGTCGTCGCCTCCAGTGTTGCCGTACAGAGCTCTGAACTGCGCGAAGTGCTGGTATGGGTTGCCTGTAACAACCCTAAACTTTCTGTACAAATTTTTTCCAAAATACAGAAAGGAACACCTAAGCCTGACCACAAGTTATAAATTTGATTTGCTTTTGAACAGGAAGAAAACACTTGTAGCTCATTGGTAAAGCCTTGCACCGCTGTAACGTAGCCCCTGTGATCGAATCCCCCCAGCCACATTTATTTTTAATTTATTTTATTTTAATCTTTTAGAATCCTAAAGGTTTACACATGTACTATACGTAAAATGAAGAGTCACAGATTAAACAAACATGTGCAATAGGCTAGTCGAAGCGACGGAGACACGTGACAGCAATCGCATCACCCAACTCCACCATCCAACCGGCGAGATCACTCCTTAGCCCGGCGTCGCCGGCCCCCCTCCGTAGATGATGCCTCACCTTGCAAACCCTAGTCCCTCGGCCTCCCCCCTTAAACCATGTACTATTTATTTTTATTAAAAATAAACAGAGAATTAAAAGGTAGCATTAAACCAAATTTTAATGTACATATTAATTATCAAATTCATTACTCTAAACCCTAATTTTCCCTATAAATACCACACTCCATTTCACTCCTCACTCAGAATTTCATTACAAAAACACTATAAAATTTCTAAGTCCCAAGTTGTGCAAGTGTAGTTAGCAAAGGGCAAGATTCCGACGACGTTTCGAGAAAATTCCAACGATGAAACGATGCCCTAACGAATCCAATAGCTTACTCTCTCTCTTTTATTGTTTTCAAGCTTGTAACTCCCCTCTCCCCTTCTCAATCTCTAGTTTAAAACTTTTATTTTTCAAAACCTGTTGGAAGCGGAGTTAATCCGACTTCCGATTCGTTTTTCTTTAAAAACTCCACTTTTCTTAAACAATAAAATACCATATTCTCATATAATGTTTAACAAACATAAATAAACACATTGGAACAAGTTTCATCTCAAAATAATTCATGTTGCAATCTTTATTTCATTTTTACAGTAAAATACCATCATATTACATATAACTTGTAAATATTCAATTTAACCATATTACCTAGATAACTCATGAGGTAATGACCTAACTCATCACAACACACATTCATGACATAGCACGATTTACTTTTGGACAATATTTGTGGGAATATTACAAGTTACAATAAAAATACCCTAAACTATTACAAAACCGTATTCTTTAAAAGTGTATTACTTAATTCCTTGTAAATACGCCTCTACAACCCATTTTGGGGAACCCCGATCGGGATGGTGCGGTTATCGCATGTCTTCGGGCCTAGTACAGTAAGATGCAAACCTTCGCAAGGAGCATTCGATCTCGATGGAATTTTTAATGCAATTTTTAAGAAAATGAGATTTCTACAAAATAAATAAAATTTATTTTTATTAAATATAAAAATATATATATGAATATTATCAAAAGATCTATTTTAAATATATTATACAAATATTCCATGTTTTCTAAATCAATGGAATCACCATTACATAAAACTACCATTACAATTCAATACAAATTCCAATATTCCAATAAAATACCATATACAATTAAAACTAGATTCTACTCACTAGAAATTTCACTTTTATAAAAGATACATCTATGAAAACCCTAAAGACGATAATTAAATACTTGAGGTGTATTTTGAAAATATATCAAAACTATTTTTACATAAAACCCCCTCAAGTTATACTAAATTACAATAATGGCCCTAGTAAATATAGGTATAAGCGGGACCAGTTCTCTTGAGTCTCAGGGAGCCGGAGAATATGGGTGCTTGCCTATCTAAGGTAGACAATTTAACAACGGTATTATCAATACGGTAATTATCTTAGAAAAAGACACAAATTCTGTCGTCCATTTGCAGCAGTTACCGATAACATCAAAACTAATTCAGGACTTCAATTTCTTTTTAAGTGTCTGACTCAGATTGAGTCTCAATCTAATAAATCTGACTTGAATATGATTCAAGTATAAACTACAATACAACATGAATCCATGAATACCAGAATTCAATCTATATCAATCTATTCTGACCGAACCGAACCATGGATTTACACTGTTTACATGACTATCCATTTATATCTATTCCATTTACTGATATCATGGTTTCGGCAAGTCTTCCATTTACTACAAGACAATAGAACAAAATACAATTAGTACAATCAATACAATAAACATTACGAGATTTATAAAGGGGTAGATTTGTACGTAACATGTTAAAGGTGGCACGGGGTGGTCACTAAAGACGTAATTACATCCATGTCGTTGTTCCGTGGTATTTTTGACGGAGACTTATAATACGGGTTACCAAGTCCACGGTGTAAGTTGGACTCCTCTCGTATACACCGGCATATTCTGTACCAAGCTACAAACAACTGCGTTAACATTATAATCAAACATTACTAGTTATACTCTATTCTCTGTCTATTCTTCTCCTTCTTTCTTTGGGACTTACCGAGTGATTGTTCGCCGACGACATTCTTGTTTCTTTTCTTCTTCGGAATGTTGTCAAGTGGATCGGACTCACTAGAGATCGAGCCCAGTACTGAAGACTTGGAGCAGTTAGCCTTTGACCCCGAGCTTTAGATACTTGTATATACTTTTCATTTCAGTTCATGCCATTGTTTAGGCATTGTTTTCTATTCATGTATTTACATTTCCAGTTGTACCTGTAAAAGAATGTTTAATAAATAAAGTTGCTGTTCATTTTATATTCTTGTCTCTTGTGTACATTTGTACTTTATATTGCTTAGATACGCTTAGCGTGTTTACTTCGGAGTAAATACGTCGCGTGACCCGTCGCGTCTCCTTACCGTACACTAGGAAGCGGGGCATGACAGGTTTTGTTGGCGGCCCATGCAGGTCAGTGCCACATGGAACCCTACCATGCAGGTCAATTCTGCATGAAATCTTAAGCGATATAACACAAGAATCAGCAACTAAAAATATTCTTTACATTTAATATCCCTTGAATCTTACAATTTCATATACTTTGAATCTGTCCTAACCCTATTTCTCTTTCAAGGTTATGGATTCTCCAAACAACACCAGCACCAACTTCAACAACACACTACCACCTCTACCGTTTACACCTACCATTGCTGCTCCGATCAATGAGCAGACGGTACTGCTTGAGTCAATCCAAAGCCTTCTGAAAGGACAGCAGTAGCAGACTGCTACCTTACTAAACCGTCCAGAAGCAGAAGCGTCCGGAGTAAAGCAATTCCGGGCATTGCACCCAAAACAATTTTCGGGAAAAGAGAGCCCTCTGGAAGCTGAAGAATGGGCTCAGAGTGTCGAGGATGATCTGGCAGCGGCACAAGTGCTAGAGATCGCTTGGGTTCGAGTTGCGAAGCTGCAACTCACTGATAATGCCCGAGTTTGGTGGAAGGCGGAAGAAAGTCGTCTTGCCCAACCTATGAAACGGATGACTTTTTGCGACATGTTCGACGCGAAGTACTTCTCAGAGACTGCCCGTTTTGATATGGAGCAGCAATTCATCTATCTACAACAGGGTTCAATGTGGACCAAATCTGTGGATGAGTATGATGCTGAGTTTACCATGCTCAGTAGGTAAGATATGTCTCAATATTCGATTTTCAAATATCACATATTACACAGCTAACACAAGACCGTAACAGGTTTGCGGCCCATCTCATACCAACTGCTGAGATCAGAGCTAGACGATTTCAGCAAGGGTTGGACCCGGAGATCCAAGCTGTATTATCTATAGGGGATTTGCCAACCTATGATTTGGCTTTGAAGGTTGCCCGAAGATATGAGGCAGTAGTGAAGAAGAAGGGCAGACCTCAATCTGTCGGTGCGAAGCGTCCTGCCACCCAGATGGCAGGAGGAGCCTCTTCCAGGCCATCGTTTGAACCTAGGAGACCGGAAGAAATAAACAACCAGCCAAGTCCAGATTTTTGCTTCTACTACAAGAGGGATGGACACTTGTGGAAGGGCTGTAGGCGCGCAAAAGGCCTGTACTTAGTTTGTGGCGCATCCAATCATGGAATTGGAACATGTCCTTATAGACGTAACCCAGTTTCAACACACAATACTTATCCGCAGCGGCCAGCTATCCAGGCTCCTGCACCTCGTCTTGCTCTTCCAGCTCCACCTCTACGTGGACCTCCTGCACAGCCTAATCGCCAATTCCATCAAGCACTGAGAAACATACCCTAAGGACAGAGGAATGTGCCTCAAGTTAGGAGGAATGTATCCCGGCGTCAGGTGTTCACATTAGCAGCCGTAGAAGCCAAGACTGTAGACCAAGGTAACCCTGGTAATTCCCTCACATCTTTTTCAATCTTACCAAAACTTTTGCATGCATGCATTCTTCCAAAAATTTTTTCATGCACTATCAATAGTTCTATCACCAAATTGTTTTGAATCTGTTATACTTTCCTTCTACAAATTTCGAGGACGAAATTTTTATAAGGAGGGTAGAATGTAATAACCCTAAACTTTCTGTACAATTTTTTTCCAAAATACAGAAAGGAACACCTAAGTCTGAGCATAAGTTATAAATTTGATTTGCTTTTGAACAACAAGAAAACACTTGTAGCTCATTGGTAAAGCATTGCACCGCTGTGACGTAGCCCCTGTGATCGAATCCCCCAATCCATATATATTTTTTAATTGATTTTCTTTTAATCTTTTAGAAGCTCAAAGGCTTACACGTGCACTACACGTAAAATGAAGAGTCGCAGATTAAACAAACATGTGCAATACGCTAGTCGAAGCGACGGAGACACGTGGCAGCAATCCCATCACCTAACTCCCCCATCCAACTGGCGAGATCACTCCTTAGCCCGGCGTCACCGGCCTCCTTCTGTAGGTGATGCCTCACCTTGCTAACCCTAGTCCCTTGGCCTCGCCCCTTAACCCATGTACTGTTTGTTTTTATTAAAAATAAACAAAGAATTAAAAAGTAGCATTAAACCAAATTTTAATATACATTTTAATTCTCAAATTCATTACCCCAAACCTTAATTTTCCCTATAAATACCGCACTCAATTTCACTCCTCTTCACTCAGAATTTCATTACAAAAACTCTATAAAATTTCCAAATCCCAAGTTGTGCAAGTGGAGTTAGCAAAGGGCAAGATTCCGACGACGTTTCGAGGAGATTTCGGTGACGAAACGACGCCCCGACGGTTCCAATAGCTTCCTCTCTTCTCTTCTCTTGTTTTCTAGCTTGTAAGTCCCCTATCCCCTTCTCAATCTCTAGTCTAAAAGTTTCATTTTTCAAAACCCATCGGAAGCGGAGTTAATCCGACTTCTGATTCGTTTTTCTTTAAAAACTCCACTTTTTTTAAACAATAAAATACCATATTCTCATATAATGTTTAACAAATATAAATAAACACATTGAAACAAGTTTCATATCAAAATAATTCATGTTGCAATCTTTATTTTATTTTTACAGTAAAATACCATCTATTACATACAACTTGTAAATATTCAATTTAACAGTATTACCTTTAGATAACTCACGAGGTAATGACCTACCTCATCACAACACACATTCATGATATAGCACGATTTACTTTTGGACAATATTTGTGGGAATATTATAAGTTACAATAAAATACCCTAAACTATTACAAAATTGTTTTCTTTAAAAGTGTATTACTTAATTCCTTACAAATACGCCTCTACAACCCATTTTGGGGAACCCCGATCGGGATGGTGCGGG
The DNA here is from genome assembly GCA_030015575.1 of Agapanthus africanus. Lineage (NCBI taxonomy): Eukaryota > Viridiplantae > Streptophyta > Magnoliopsida > Asparagales > Amaryllidaceae > Agapanthus > Agapanthus africanus. The sequence continues at coordinate 175,155,637 of CM057339.1, read as the reverse complement.
TTATCGCACATCTTTGGGTCTAGTAGAGCGGGATGCAGACATCCACAAGGAGTATTCGATCTCGATGGAATTTTTAATGCAATTTTTAAGAAAATGAAATTTCTACAAAAGTAAATAAAATTTATTTTTATTAATATATATTTATAACTATTATCAAAATATCTATTTTAAAATATATTATAAATACTCCATGTTTTCTAAATCAAAGGAATGACAATTTCATGAAACTACAATTACAATTCAATACAAATTCCAGTATTTCATTAAAATACCATATATAATGAAAACTAGGTTCTACTCACTAGAAAATTTAACTTTTATAAAATATACATCTATGAAAACCCTAAAGACGATAATTAAATACTTAAGGTGTATTTTGAAAATACATCAAACTATTTTTAGATAAAACCCCTTCAAGTTATATTAAATTACAATAAGGACCCTAGTAAATATAGGTTTAAGCAGGACCAGTTCTCTTGAGCCTCAGGGAGCCGGAGAATATGGGTGCTTGCCTATCTAAGATAGACAATCTAACAACGGTGTTATCAATACGGTAATTGTCTTGGAAAAAGACACAAATCCTGCCGTTCATGTGCAGCAGTTACCGATAACATCAAAACTAATTCAGAACTTTAATTTCTTTTTAAGTGTCTGACTCAGACTGAGTCTCAATCTAATGAATCTTACTTGAATATGATTCAAGTATAAACTACAATACAACATGAATCCATGAATACCAGAATTCAATCTATATCAATCTATTCTGACTGAACCGAACCATGGATATACACTGTTTACATGACTATCCATTTATATCCATTCCATTTACTGATATCATGGTTTCGGAAAGTCTTCTATTTACTATAAGACAATACAATACAATTAGTACAATCAATACAATAAACATTACGGGGTTTATAAAGGTGTAGACTGGTACGAAACATGTTATAGGAGGCACGAGGTGGTCACTAAAGACGTAATTACACACATGCCATTGTTCCATGGTATTTTCGATGAAGCCTTGTAATACGGGTTGCCAAAGTCCACGGTGTAAGTTGGACTCCTCTCGTATACACTGGCATATACCGTACCATACTACAAACAATTGCGTTAACATTATAATCAAACATTACTAGTTATACTCTATTCTCTGTCTATTATTCTCCTTCTTTCTTTGGGAATTACCGAGCAATTACTCGCTGACGACATTCCTATTTCTCTTCTTCTTCGGAATGTTGTCAGGTGGATCGGACTCACTAGAGATCGAGCCCAGTACTGAAGACTTGGAGCAGTTAGCCTTTGACCCCGAGCTTTAGATACTTGTATATACTTTTCATTTCAGTTCATGCTATTGTTTAGGCATTGCTTTCTATTCATGTATTTACATTTCTAGTTGTACATGTAAAAGAATGTTTAATAAATAAAGTTGCTGTTCATTTTATATTCCTGTCTCTTGTGTACATTTTTACTTTATATTGCTTAGATACGCTTAACGTGTTTACTTCGGAGTAAATACGTCGCGTGACCCGTCGCGTCTTCTTACCGTACACCTGGAAGCGGGGCGTGACATTGCCTGTCCCCTTGTACACATGGAACTTGGGGATCGTATATCCCGGCGGGTACTTGATTTGGTCATACCAGCCTGACAATCACCCAATTCTGACAGTTTGGCGGGCCACTTCGTTTGCTTGATGAGCTCGTATTTGTTGAGCGTTGTAATCATCAAGGGCATCCTTGGAGATTTTTTCCTCCTTGGACACTGATAAGGCGTGAAAAGGGTTTGATGTTCCCCTCTGTCATCTTCGATAATTATCGGTGGGTCCTTGGCTGGGGGTTCTGGCTGGATCATCATTCCAACCATGTCCTGAAACAAGAGGGCCATCTGCTTTATGCTAGCAGCCTGCTCTGCGGCTTCCTTGTCTTTTCTTTCAAGCACCCTTCACAGGAACTCTGTATCGGTCTCCTGCTCTTGGCGCTATTCGGATGTTGGGTCCGGATTTTCTTTCTGTCCGGTGAGTGCTGCCATTTTGGTTAGCATCTCCTGGAGCTTTTGTTGTTGCTCCTGAGCTTTTGTCAGCGACTGAGTTTTCGGTCGATGACCTACGGAAGCACGACTTTATTCTTTTCTAGAAGCCATGTAAATCGTAAGCACGATTATGCCCTCAGCCTTGGGGCGTTTGGGTCCATCGCCTTTGGAATTTGCCGCAGGCGGTGGGATTTTCTCCGGCCTCCTTTTATGGGAGGTCGAAATTGAAGGAGCCGTTATAACAGGCACCCGTGTGGAAGAAGTCCCTCGCTGTATGGTGGAGGGATAGTCTTTCTCTTGCAAGCCTTCGATTTCTTCAGTCGACGAGAGTAATCTTTGCTGATCACAGAGTCTTGGACTTTCCGCCAGACTCTATGAATTTGGGAAGAGAGCTGTTGATGGGGACGCTCCGTCTTTTCCTGCACTGTGGCTTCTGCAAGCGGGGGCGATTTCTTTAGCACCGCCGTTGGAGAGTTCTTGCGTACCCTCCAGAGCAGATCAAAGTTGTTCCCGGTTGGAACAGTAGCGTCAACTTCCACCGTTGGAGCTGGTGGAGTACGTCCAGAGAGGGAGTTGCCCCATATTTTATCACTCGGCGCCGGTGACGACGTCGAGCGTGTCTTGTAGACGTGACAACCTCAGTTTTGGAAGCGGCTTCGTTGTGCCCCTGGCTTTGGTGATGGGCTGCTGTTGGCGCCAGCCTGTTGAAGACTGACGTCCTTGGCAGATTTTGAGAATGATCGACCAAACTTTTGAAGACCGACTGTCTGGTAGGGGAAACACCTTTAACGACTTCACCTGCAGGAGGAGTTGGGAGGGCTATCCGTTTTGGGGCAGCCCTTTCAGATATCACGAGGCTCTTTACGAGCCCGTTTTGGTTCTTGCTCAGTCTGTTGAAAACTGAGACGTTTGAGCTTCAGCTCAGCCTGTCGAAGACTGAGATATCAGATTTGGACGGTCCGTTGAGAATGGCCGTTGTGGTTGCCAGTCGATCGAAGACCGAATTTTTGGGAGCTTCTTCCTGCGATGCTGAGGCACTGACAACCACCGGTGGGAACATGGTCCCGAAGAATAGTCCAGTAGTGGCTTGCGTTACTTGCCCCACCGGCATCGAAAAGATGGAGGTCGCGTTGGGCCCGTAGGTCACTCCTCCAGTTGGGGCGGAGTGGGAGTTGGTGTTACAAGTTGTGCAGTTGGAAGCCGATGATTTTCTTCTCTTTCTGCACAGGAGCAAGACACCAAATCTTAGTACCTCGAATCCAAAGGAAACTATAGTGAACCGCGATTTTGTTCGTGAAACACGACACACGAAGTGTGGAGTGGAAAGAGAAAAAGGTCCCACCGGGCGTGCCAGAATCTGTTTACCGCCGAAAACAGAAACGAACCTGGGATGGATCGTCTTGCCTGAATTTGGGGGCAGATACTATTTGGATTTATCCGTCCACCTCTCCAAAGATACCAAGTTGATTTATGGCACCATATATCGGAGGTTTGGATGGATGCGGCCGTTGTAGCGGACATCGTCGGATTCCTCCTCATTTTATGAGGGATTTTTGATTGTGGGGACACTCTTCCCGGCAGGCGCAAGCCCTTGCAGTTAATTACGTTACCATATTGTGATAACCTCTTTCTCCTGCTCCAGCAGTTCGCTTCGTGTCGTGTGTATGCTTTGTTTGGTTTTGGTTGCCCGTGGATTGTATACGGAGACTGATTTATGTCGTCGCCCGTAGGGCGCGGGTTAGTCCAAATCCGTATATTTTAGATTTGAGCTTGGTTTCATTTAAGGACCGTTAATCTAGTTTGAGATTAAGATCAACTTAAATATATATGAGCATTTGGGGCTCAATTTGTTTTTGACTAAGGATACGTTAGTCCAATTTGGGACTAAGATCAACTTAGCGGAATTTCAAGGATCATTTTTATCTCGGATCCAACAACAGAGCATTTGGGCTCAGCTGCAGGAAAAACTTCAGAGACCTAGCCAATTTGGGGGCTTGGCCCGCTTAGTCTTATCTTTTATTCAAAAGTGCTAGGCACTTATTTGGGCTCTGTTTGTTCAGCCCCTTTCTTTTATGCTAAAGTGCTGAGCACTTATTTGACCTCTAACACTCACATATATGACATGTGAAGTGTTCAGTCATGGACGCCGCCCAATGAGCGCTGAGCACTCAGCCATTTTGACCGTTTGTGGAGTGCTATGCACTTTTGCTCAGCGCCCACTGATTGATATGAAAAAGTGTTTGTAGAATAACAGCAATCAATAACGGTGTCGCTTGTAGCTAGCCGAGATGAGTACGGGCCGTCCCCAGGAAAACGTTGAATCTTTTAACCTTACTTTAGACGTGTTGAGAAAGAAAGGAGGAAGAATAAAGAATGGTGAAGAATGGTTGTAGGTTCTAGATCTACATCAAATACGGATGCAGGATATAGATCTAGATTAACTACGGATATAAGTTTTATAGTAGAAGGGGGCTTGTAGGGTTCGTTAAGATTTAGTAGTGATGGATGATTAATTAAAAATTACTCTTTTCATCCTTTAATAGATTTAAAACTAGATCGACGGTGATGCATGTAGATTAGGGTTTCTGGAGGGAATAAGGTTCCCACTCTTAACCCTTATCTTGACATGGATCTCCGTTCATGTCTAGCCTTTACCAAAACAATTGTTAATCTAATTTCTAATTGTGTACGTGACTATCAATGAATTGATAGCGCGTCTGATTAGGATGTCAACTATTCTTTTGATAAAGTTTATAAACTTTATAGGACGTAAAAAGAGTTTAAGGATCTTCATCATCCATTAATCTACCTTAATCCTACGAACCCTAACAAGCGGAGAATTACTCGCGCATGTTGGGAAAAGAAAAGATAGAAATCATGAAGAAAATAAAATGCAATAAAATAAAACTACCTTTATTAATCAACAAAATCAAGTACACTTTGTTTTCTTAGAAAATGATTACAAAACCCTAGTTTGCTTCTCGATCTCTTCTAAGGAGGTAGATGAACTGTTGATGATCAACCAAGATTCTTGAGCCGTTGTGGACTTCATGATCGCGTCGGTTTGATAATTTTTCCAAGAGGCTCTCGGTCCTTGTTTATAGTCACAGAGCCAGAATTTCTAGTTTCCTAATAAGGTAACTATATGTTGAGATCCTACCCAAAAAATCCAGAATCCCAACTCCTTAGAAGTGCGGCAGAACTGCGGCCAATAGGTCGGTTTGGCCGCGAATCCGCGGTTGGATAGAGAGATCTTGGGCTCATTCCTCTGGTGTCTTCTTCTGGTGACATCTGTAGACTGTTTTAATATCTGGAAACTGAAAATCTTCTCTACACCTCTGCCAGAATTGATTTCTTCAATTTACTTGAATATTTTCGGCAGATTTGATTTCACCAACTTGGATTTCATTGATTTCAGTCATGATATAATTCCTGCACAATTATCTCAATAAATGATATTAGTAGAATTTGTTTTTATTGAAATATTATCTTAACCATTTGTCATGATATTTTAGTTTTAGGAGAATTGGTCAAAGATATTTAATAAAATAAGCATATTTAAATAGACCAAATATTACATGAATATTATATGCTTACATTTCCCTTCATAATGTTAATTATAATATATAAACCATGAAAATAGTATTTTTACGGATAAACCCTTATATGTGTCATATTTATAATAAACATCTTTTATTATATATAAATAGTAAGGAAAATGTCATATTAAAAGTGCAGTTTTATCAACTGAACAAATACCTCCAAACTTATCTTTGATCGTCCTGAGCAAACTAGTTATTCAATAGAAGGAGAAAAAGAAGAAGAACTAAGTAGCACACTTTCGTAGGCAACACGTGCACTGAGCATGTGCAAAAGCTGTTAAACCTCTAGGTGTCCATAGTAGGAGGAGTGTTGTCTCATGAGGGCTTTCAGCGGATTATAAAAAAAAGAACTTGAAAATAAGAGTTTCCAACTATACCTGTTTTTCGGTTGTTATGAGCCCTATCTTAATGGTCATGAAGAAATGTTAGAAATCACATCATCCCTCAATAAAACATTGCCTTTAGTCTTCCTCCCTATCTTTTATTCAAACATTGATCATATACCCCTACGTGTGTAAAAGACATCCTACACTTAGAGAATTCAATTCAAGCTATCATACTCTTGTCTATCTTCCAAAGTACTTTATAGTTGGTGAATATTTTAGATGGAATTGCTTACGCATTTTTCATGCGACCATTAATACTTCTTGAGGTACTAACCGACAGATTACAAAATGTGCTCGCGCATTTAAGCGTAATTCCTCGTTTCGCAACACCTAAGGCTTAGCAGTGGCTCCTAAACCAGTTAGTCTAAGGCACTAGGTGATAAAGCACGCTCGCTATATTTTTTTTATGCTGCCTTGGTAATTACAAAACCAGTGTTCATTTTTTTCTTCACCACTTATATTTTATTTTATTTTCCTTCATACTAAGGCTTTTAGACAAGAGCATTTCAAGGTATCCTCTACTATCCCAAGTTTCAAGATGTGTGTGAGTGCGTATAGTAGGGTATCAACGTTCAAATGTTTGGCCTCAAGAATAGGGACAATTTTTCAGACTTATTTTTATCCTCAGATTAGTAATTTCTTTCATCTTACTAACCTTTGGGACAACGGCTCATAACTACTTATTACTAGTTTCGTTTAAGAAAATATCTAATTTTCTTGTTTTTCTCAAACTATTTCTATCTTTCATATGTAAATTTTCACTTTCTAACTTCCATTATCAAAGAAATTTTTTTGTGCTTATGCAAAGTGTAATGCAAAGTAATGCGTAAATAAGCACAAACCTCCCCCAAACCTGTTTACAGCAGTGTCCTCACTGATGTCTTCAGTTAAGCCTAAAAAAACCTGTAGACTTGGGAGGTTAAGTTAGTAACGGGGACAAGAAATAATGAAAGTGAAATCCTTCCCCAAACTTATTTTTTGGCTCACAATTTTGTAAAAAATTTCTTTTCAAGAGCCAAAATATCCCCCCCCCCCCCCAAACTTGAGTAAAATAGTATTAAGCATTTGAAATTATTGGGGGGTTAAAGTTATTGGTCAAAGTAAAGCCTTACAAAGACCAAAAGTCAATACCAACCATTCAAAAAATTTATCGATGAAGCACCAAGGTTGGTGGAAGAACATGTCGCCTATTGACATGAAGAAGTGGGGAGGAGATAAGAGGTGTAATGGAAAAGGTTTACGTCTTGGTTTGTAGAGACGAAACAATGATGATGAATTACTCGTATTCTTGTTATTGATAAGAAGAAGTGGTGATGGTTCAACTTCTTTGTGTTGAGGTTGATTCATCACAACACCCATATTTTCTAAGAATGCGAGTTCTTCAGCGAAAATTTCTTCAAACCTTTCATCGAAATCCTGAATAATAATCTCATCGGAAAGAACGGGATGATACTCGGACTCCATAAAAGGTTCATATTCAGCGTTAGATGTTGACCCGGACAACAACGTAATAGCGGAGTCGGGATCAGTATCGTGAAGCTCTTCAATTTCACTACTGTCAGAATCTATTGTTTTGACAGAACACACATGAGCATAGAGTTCGGAGGGTTCACTTCCCAACTTGTAAATGTTAATCTCAATTGACATCTTCCCGAAGAATAGGTTCATAGAGCCGTTACGATAATTGATTACAGCGTTGGAAGTCGCAAGAAAAGGTCGACCGAAAATCACCGGAATTTGGTTTCATGGGTTCGCTACAGGTTGTGTATCTATAATGATAAAGTCCACAGGAAATATAAATTCTCCGACTTTGATTAACACATCCTCTAGTTCACCCCTAGGTTGGCACTACTAGAAATAAGGGTTGCCCCTACGGATTTACCCGTAGGGGCAGTGGGTTGCCCCTACGGATATCTCCGTAGGGGCAAAAAATTGATCTGTAGGTGCAGACGCCGTAGGTGCAAGTTGAAGCCCTGAACTTGCCCCTACGGTCAAAAACTTTCCCCTACGGAGTACTGTGTAGGTACATTTGCAGCTACGGATTAGGGCGTAGAGGAAAAAAGTTATTTTATTTACGGTTATTTTAATTATATTAACTGTACCTACAGATATATCCGTAGGGCCAAGTAGTATCCCCTACGGATATATTCGTAGGTACATATCCGTAAGGCAAAATATCAGGATTCCTGATATTTTGCCCCTACGGATATACCCGTAGGGGTCTTTTTTTGCCCTTACGGATAAATCCGTAGGGGCAAGACCAACCCCCCTGACACTGAGATCAGGGGGGAAATATCAGTTACTGCTGATATTTTGCCCCTACGGCTTAATCCGTAAGGGCAACATGTGTACCTAGGAATTAATCCGTAGGTACACATTATCTGGTTTTTTTTAAAAAAAGGCTGCCTTATTTTTTCTCGCCCTGTGCACAATAATATATATATCAATAAAATATAAAATTAATCATCACACAACATATATCGCAGTATTCATAATCACATCTCAAGCATATAATATACAAAAGAAACCCAAATACTGAATATGATATAAATATAAACCAATATCAATATCAATATCGTTTCAAAATGTAGTACAATATGTATGATATAAATAAATACATGTTTCAAAAAATAAGAACCAAAAGCTACCCTAGCTCGGTCCAGCTCCACCTCTGAATAACGATAGAATAACGCGCGCCTGCTCCTCGGTCAATAAACCTTGCAATTCGGCGCGAGCGGGACTCTGAGCGTCCTGTGGAGCTGGCGATGTGGTCTGCGCAGCCGCCGTCGAGGGAGTCGCTTGCGGAGCCGCGGCTGCGGGAGTCTGAGCGGGCGCTGGAGCTATAGGAGCTGTTTGCGGAACCGCAGCCGATGTAGTGGCTTGCGGAGCCGCAGCCGAAGGAGATGCACGCCATGTACTCTATCGCGTATGGACCAAACGTGTGTAAGAAGCGTGTAAGAACTGTGCATTATTCGAATTCGTATCATTATCAAGTTATTTCGAAATCCCATTTGGATATCTAGTTTGGAAAACCATTGTTTATTTTAATTACATATGTATGTATGATTAATCAAACCTAAGTCTAAAACAAAATAAGCTCAAACTACGTACTAATTATGGATATGTTGATATCTATAATATGACATGATATTTTACTATAAAGTAGTATACATACCAGCATCTCCTTCAACTCCTCAACGGTGGCCCTCAAGCTCTCCAGTTCCTGCTGGACACGTTGCTCACTGGAGACGGAGGAAGTAACCGCCGGGGTGGAGTCCAACCTCATATGGGCCCTGCTAGGGCCAAGTCCCCGGCCTCTCTCCCAACCTCCGTGGTGCCCTCCGTGTGCGGCGTACAGAACTGGGGTCAGCAGCCTCGGATCGCTCTGTCCGGTAAAATCGATCCCCGAGGCCTCGGCCTGCTCAACCACCCGCTCCTACACCCACATTAAGCAGTAAAGTATAAGTATAAAATTTAAACTTGAAGCTTCCAAAAAAAATTTTCAAATATGGGTAGAATAAATATTTAACACTTACTCAATACTCCTGGGTAGCGACGTCGAGATATCGAAGCTCACCCATGGCGGGATCAGTCGAGGTGCCGTGGACGGCAAGATATGCGGACAGCATGCTCGGTGTACCACCTTGCGCCACGGTCTGAGCTGTCTGCAATATTAGAAAATAACTCTTAATATTAGAAATATTAGAAAATAACTCTTAATATTGCAGAATATCAGAAAGGTCGGTCTATTATAATTTACCGATAACTCCATGGCTCGAGTAATATTCCTCGAGCCACCTGTGTAAGTGGGGCGACCCCTCTTTGCCGACTTCCTGTTCTCTGTATTCTGAGCGGCCTGTTTCTGCACAACGCATTAACATTTAGTTTTCTAATTAAGGAACACAAAGAAATAAATTATATCATAAACAATGAATTACATTTAAAATACATAACTGTTTGCGTTGGGAGTCGAAATAATCGCACAATAGAGGCCATGTCTCTACGTCGACTCTCGCAAACGCGGAGTAGATAGGAGGGACGCTCTCTCTGCCTCGGGGGTCGCCATCCACAGGGAGTAGCAGTCGGCCTTCAGCTCATTCCTGTTGTATCGGACCTTGGTCTGCATGTTCTTTATGAGGCCATTGTACAGAGCATGAAGGTCGAGCACCCTCCCAGGTGATCAGGGTCGGGTACATGCTGAAAATCGTAATCCGACTAAAAATACAAGAAAAACATTGTTATTAGATTGCACGTGTTAATAATAAATATATTGGATAAATCAAATGAAAATAGGCCGTTAATACGTACCCGAGCGTGATCAAAGAAGAGGGCGAATGAGCGTCGGTGCTGCTCACCCCACTCAACGTGAAGTGGATAGTTCTTCACGAGCCGGCTCTCATCCCCCATATACCGGCCGAACCTCTCGGCATGAGGACCGGTATAGCGATAGTCAAGGGTAAAAAAGAGGGGGAATGCTGCCTCCCCCCTAGCTCTGTCAGGCCTCAGCCTATGGGACTGATTCGGCCTCGAGTCCCCCTCTGGGGATGGGGAGGCCCTGCGTCTGCACGAAATATCAAGACAATCAATATTAAGACAAAGTTGTATTAAGAAATCAAGCTTAAGCGAAAATTGAAGTGTGATATATACCTCCGGTGACTATCGCACGAGCCTGGGCCCGGGCAGCAGCACGAGCGGGACGATAGTTCCTCCGGTGAGGAACAACCGGGGTCCCGGATGCGGACGCATCCCCTGCAACTAGAAAATAAACATTGACGCTAAATTTTCATGAAGTTCATATTTATTCTATAGAGCATATGTAAAATGAATAAATATTTTATATTTATTCATACTAACCTGCAGACGATACGGATAGTATAGAAGCGGCAGGAGTGGCCCTGCGGAAGATATGGACGCACCACCTATAATTAGACAATTAAAAATAGATTATATAAGTAATTGCAAAAAGAATGTGTAGATCAATAATATAACGTTCTAAATCAATATGCATGCACTATAGGATATATAAACATACCCACGGGTGCGGTGGTGTCACCACCTACAGCTAGACAATAATAAAAATTGCTAAGTAAGAGCAAAAAGAATGTGTGTATATTTATAATATAGCATTCTAAATCAATATACATGCACTATATGATATATAAACATACCTGGAGGAGCGGGAGTGGCCTCTGTCCCAGATGTGGACGCATCACCAACAACTAGACAATCAAACATTGACAATATAAGTAATTTTGACATAAACATGCATGAATATCTGTAATATTACATTCAAAATGGATATGCGTGCAGTATACCTGGAGGTGTGGCAAAATCCACACGGAAGGAGGCATCCGAAGGGGTCTCCGATCTGGGTGCAAGACCGGCCCTCTGAAGCTCCCTACGAAGCTCTCCGGACGGCAGAACCGCTCTGCCCCTGCCTCTGCCTCTGCCGCGGCTGGAGCTCCTGCCGCCCCTCGCTGCTCCCGACATCGTCATCAAATCTAGATAAACGGTTCGTGGACGCATTAGACAATCATTAAAAATATTGACTATATATGTATAGAGTGTAAAATGTGAAGTAATAATATAACATTACTGATAACCTTTTTCGTTTCGTGGGCGCATTATACATATCTACTTGGATTTCATTGTCGATGTCATTTCTAACCCACGTAACTTCATGATCGGTCGAAGACAACCCGTCCTTCGAAACAGACGGTCGGAGCACTTTAAGCCTTCTCTCTTCTTCGTCCTCATCGCTGTCCTCGTATTCTGGGACATCGTAGACATCTCTGGGTTTCCATCGGCATACAACACTCCACCCCGGATGCTTCAAACACTGTGAGTAGTATACTTGGAACGCTTGGTTCGGAAAGATAAACGGATCTTCCTGACCGTAAAATCGAAGTGTGTTCACACTGGTCAATCCATATTCATCTTTCCAAGTCCCAAGATTGCTTCTCCACCTGTCCGTATCGGTTCGCGTATCGTACCAAGTACACTGGAATATATAAAAGGGTTCTGATCGTCCGGGATAGTGGATGCCGAGTATACAATTTAAGTACCCATAATAAATCACACCGTCCGATCCTACCGTTGCAATCCCACTATTCTGAGTGGTTCTAGATGTTTCTAATTCCTTAACTTCGAATTTGTATCCAAGGACACCAAATCCTTTTTAATATGCAACCTCCGTACTAGGAAATTGAGCTAAACATCTTGAATCACTCTCAAATGATGTAGACAAGTTCGGATCGTGGATCTAACAAAACAAATTTTACGATAAATACATAACGATACAAGTTTAGATTAAAACTGCTAGCAATAAAATGTTATTCGAATAACTTACATGATCTGTGACCTAATCACAAAAATTATCCTGATGATATTTTTCCAATTGTTCTTCATTCCAATCAGGATGCCCCTCACGTACTTCGTTAAAATGAATTCTGTTTTCGATAAATAATGGTGACATTAATATTATATCATTTCATACACACACAAACACAGATATAACAATTAATCCAAAAAAACTTACTCTCTAATTTGTTCAAGACATGCGAAATTAAGCAAGATAAACCGGTATATCTTGTTGATAAACATAGTGTCTACCCTCTTATACTCGGCTTTACCATATGGTCCTTCTTGAATTCTTCGTGGTCGGTTAAGCCTTGTCTCAATGTTCTCATCCAGATAGCGGGAACAAAATGTGGTTGCTTCATCAAGAAGATAACCTTGCATGATAGAACCCTCTGGTCGGTTTTTATTGCGTATATACTTCTTAAGAGTGTAGAGGTACCTAATGAAAATATGTTGAATAAATAAATACGGGCATACAGGACAATAATAAATTTATAAATTGCGCGAAACGAAAAATTACACGTACCTCTCGACGGGATACATCCATCGATATTGTACCGGTCCGGCTAATTTCGCCTCAGTTGCAAGATGAACCGTCAAGTGTATTATGATATCGAAGAATGACGGTTGGAAAATACGCTCAAACTTGCAAAGTATCAACGCAATAGAATTTTCTAGTTTATCCAGCGTCATAACCTCCAGTGTTTTAGCACACAACTCCCTGAAAAAACAACATAGGTCGTTGATTACTAGACCAACCGAGTCAGGGAAAGAAGTCCTGAGGGCTAAGGGAAGAAGGTGCTCCAAGATAACATGGTGATCATGACTTTTCAGTCCATCGATCTTGCCCTTCACAATTTTTATTTTCTTGCTGAATGATCCTGAGAAACCTGTGGGGACTTTCAAATCATGCAACACCTGCAGGAATCTTTTCTTCTCCGGTTGTGACATATGATAAGCGGCATTGGGAAGTACAAACTTGCCCGGTTTACCCGCTACCGGTCTAGGGTGCAATTCACTTCTTATTCCCCACTCTTGTAGATCCATCCGAGCATTCATGTTGTCTTTAGATTTCCCGTCTTTACAAAGAAACAAGTTAAGTATGTGCTCTGATACTCCCTTCTCTATATGCATGACGTCCAGACAATGACACACTGAATTTGTAGACCAGTACGGAAGCTCGAAGAAAATGCTTAACTTGTTCCAATATGGTGGTTTGACCTGTTTCGTCGGATCCATCCCGAAGGTCACGTTATTGTAACCATCACATTTAGCAGTCACGTCCTCTCCGGACAATGGGGATGGAGGTCCAAGAAACTCCTGATGACCATCAAAGTGAACCATGTCTAACCTATAGGGGTGGTCTGGAGGCAGGAAACGTCGATGGCCGCAATAACAAACCTTCCTGCTAAAATTCAAGAATTTCGATGTTGTGTGTTCATGGCAATGAGGACATGCTTTGTGACCATGTACGGACCAACCTGATAGCATTCCATACGCAGGAAAGTCATTAATTGTCCACATTAAAGCCGCACGCAGTATGAAGGTTGTATTTGTGTTTGCATCATATGTCTCTACACCATCAATGAACAAAGATTTCAACTCCTCGATCAGAGGTCGGAGATAGACGTCGATATTGTTCCCGGTGAGTTTGGTCCGTCGATAAGAAGAGGCATCATAAAGTATGATTGGTCTATAGCCAACCAAGGCGACAGATTATAAATTATCATTACAACGAGCCGTGTGCTATGACTTCCAGCCATATAGTTGAATGGGCCAGAAGCCATCAATAGCCAGTCCGAGCCGGACATTGCGAGGATCGCTACTGAATATTGCGTGCCTCCTATCGAAATCCTTCCATGCCGGTGAATCTCTTGGATGGCTCATTTTTCCATCTTCACTTGGAGGAGCACAGTGATGCCAAATCATTACCTCGGCTGTTTTCTTGCACTTGAATAGCCTATGTAGCCTCTGTGTTATGGGAAAGTATCATTCTATCTTCACAGGTATATCAGGCTTCTTATTAGAATCTTTCGGCTTATACCTGGCCTCTCCGCATGTTGGACACTCTTTCAAATCTGAATTCTCTTTCCGGTACAACACGCAATTTTTAGGACATACTTGAATCTTCTCGCACTTTAGACACCCAAATCAGACATCATCTTCTGGACTTCGTACCAGCTGTCGGGCACATTATTTCCCGGAGGCATAGAATCTTTCAAGAACGAAAGAAGCATTGTGAATGACTTGTTGCTCCATCCATTTAGACACTTAATCTGGAAAAGTTGGACGAACCATTCTCATAAATTGGTTTCCTAGCATCATTCATGAAATTTTCATATTTATCTGCACGCGGTCCTTGACCGGAAGGAATGTCATCTTCGGTACGAATAGATTCACCTAGGGCAGCCTCTACCATATCCTCCATTTCTTCTGATGGAAATAAATTACCGCCTTCTCCTTCTGCCGCATTACCGAATTCTTCTTCTTCTCCTGCCGCATTATCGTGTTCTACTTCTTCTGCCGCAGTACTGCATTCTTCTCCTTCCCCATGATATTTCCAAGTTGTATAAAGTCTAGTAAACCCATGTTTTACAATATGAAGCTCTGCCAATTCTACATTCTACCAGTACTTATTGCCACATCTATCGCACGGACAGAGAATCTTCTCTATTATGATCTTATTATGTGCACGTGCAAATTCAAGGAAAGCAGCAACTCCTGCGATAAATTTAGGTTGCATACGTTGTTTCCAATCCACATACATCCAGTCCTTAACTCTGACGTACTCATGGACCATGTTAGACTGTATAACATATAAATTGTAGGTTATGCTGACTATATTGAGAAATATAAGAACGGGATAGTTACTGACAAAGGAGAAAATCCATGTATATGCTTTGTGTGTGCGTTTGTCGTTGAAAAGAATAAATTATCGCACGTATGTTAACCGATAGACGGGGACTAAGTGGCGCTTTTAGTTTCATATATGAGTATCGATGAGAATATGAAGATTTCATATTATCATATAGTGGTTTTAACCTGAACATCTCGAATCGCTCTCTAATTATGCGTTTGTTGTGTATTCTTATTGTATGTGTGTGTTCCGGCTGTCGGGGGTAGGCTTCTATCCCATTAAGAATGTATAGAGCGAACACCCATCACTTGTGCTTTCAACCGTTTCGAGTAAATTTCGGCAGCACCTCCCCGCTGTTCTCGGAGTACACTGTAATAGAATAGATAATCATTTCAAAGCTGTGAAACAACGTTAAAATGAACATCTAATCTATCTTTGTACACGGAGAACCAGTGGAAAGGTACCGATGAAATATCTCGAAACGAATGAAAACACAAGTGAATGAAGGCGTTTGCTTTATACATTCTTACTTGTCCACACGGGACAAATCTATGGGTTACCATACGATTGAATTTTCTCGTCGCGTAGACTATACGACGGTTGTTAGTATCGAGCTATACTGTCCGATATTTAACAACCTTCGTATAGTTCTATGTCACGACGAGCATCGCACGTATGTTAACCGATAGACGGGGACTAAGTGGCGCTTTTAGTTTCATATATGAGTATCGATGAGAATATGAAGGTTTCATATTATCATATAGTGGTTTTAACCCGAACATCTCGAATCGCTCTCTAATTATGCGTTTGTTGTGTATTCTTGTTGTATGTGTGTGTTCCGGCTGTCGGTGGTAGGCTTCTATCCCATTAAGAATGTATAGAGCGAACACCCATCACTTGTGCTTTCAACCATTTCGAGTAAATTTCGGTAGCACCTCCCCGCTGTTCTCCGAGTACACTGTAATAGAATAGATAATTTTTTCAAAGCTGTGAAACAACGTTGAAATGAACATCTAATCTATCTTTGTACACGGAGAACCAGCGGAAAGGTACCGACGAAATATCTCGAAACGGATGAAAACACAAGTGAATGAAGGCGTTTGCTTTATACATTCTTAACTTGTCCACACGATTGAATTTTCTCGTCACGTAGATTATACGACGGTTGTTAGTATCGAGCTATACCGTCCGATATTTAACAACCTTCGTATAGTTCTATGTCACGACGAGCATCGCACGTATGTTAACCGATAGACGGGGACTAATTGGCGCTTTTAGTTTCATATATGAGTATCGATGGGAATATGAAGGTTTCATATTATCATCGAGTATCATATATTGGTTTTAACCTGAACATCTTGAATCGCTCTCTAATTATGCGTTTGTTGTGCATTCGTGTTGTATGTGTAACATGATTTTAAACCATTGAGATCAAGATTGATAGAACTGATCATCCTACATTGCAATAGCATTCATCAACCAAAAACTATTATTGCAATGGCATTCATCTATAACAATCAACAATTAAAACTACAAATGTAGGATACTGATATCATAAAGCGTTATACGCAACATATGAATTCACATGACTGAAACATGCATAAAAAAAACATGTTCATCCAAAAAAAAGGCCACTGTCAACAAATATAGACAAATACGTTATAAAAACAGTAACTAATTAACAAGTTGATTAGCATCTGGATCAAGAAAATGATAGGAAAAACAATTGACTATGATCTATAATGACAAGTCTATTACCATGACTCTCGACTAACAAAGGTGGATTTTCGTCCTCGGTAGCTTGATAATTGGGATTTCATGGCGAATAAAAGTATGCATATGCCGTTTGATTGGGAACTTCAATAGGAAATTCAATAAGGTCGGGTGTACTGAAGTACGCTTTGTATTTCGCTATATCAGGTGATGAAGCCCAAGCCCTAGCTAGCCCAGCCCCACCCCAACTGAACCCTATCGAAGGTAAAGAACGTCCTTACACTTTCATATTTCTATTAATGATGCAAGTCTCCACCAAGTCAAATTCTTGCAATATCATTCTTTTTAGAGTATGTCTAATTTAATAGATAGAATTTTCAAAGTTGGGCAACCAAGAAAAAGTAACAAGGGATTTTACATACATGCCAAAACTTTGATTATTTATTTATTTATTTTCCATTTCATATTAGTACTTTTATATGTTTGATGATGGCAAGAAATACAAATTATATTAGAACATTGTACATACCTAATTTCCACTTGAAATCGGTTTTTCTTTTATCAGTACTCGTTGACATATAGTAACAAACAATGTTTGATTAGAAGGACCCAAGATTTTCTCGATCAACAATAATTTTAGTAATCAAACTAGGCTAAAATTGCTGGAAATTCCTCTCAGGTTTGCCAAATTCAGCAAACCCCAACCCCAACCTAACCCCAGACCCAGCCCCACCCCAACCCTAACCTAACCCTAGCCCCAGCCCAGCCCCAGCCCAGCCCAGCCCAGCCCCAACCTAACCCTAACCCCAGCCCCAGCCCCAGCTAAACCCCAACCCCAACCCTAACCCCAGACCCAGACCCAGCCCAGCCCCACCCCAACCCCAACCTAACCCTATCCCCAGCCCCAGCCCAGCCCCAGCCCAGCCCTGCCCCAACCTAACCCTAACCCCAGCCCCAGCTAAACCCCAACCCTAACCCTAAGCCAAACCCTAACCCCAGCCCCAGCCCCAGCCCCAGCCGCAGCCGAACCCCAATCCTAACCCTAACCCCAACCCCGACCCCAACCCCGATCGCAACCCCTACCGAACCCCAACTCCAACCGCAACCCCAGCCCCAGCCATGAACCTTAGCCCTAAATAATCAAAAATTTCTTTAATTTAGTTGGAGATTTACTAACCTGAACAGCGGTGGTGGCGACGAGAACGGTGGTGGCGACGACGAGAACGGCGGGTGGCGATGACAAGAACGGCGGTGGCGATGACGAGAACGGCGGGAATGATTTGGAGATTTTGTTTCGCGCGCGATCGAGAGAGGGAGAAAGAGATAATGGGCGTAGGCGATCGATCTGTGCCCTTTATTAAATCGCTATTTAGTTGCCCCTACGGATTTGTCCGTAGATCCTTGGTTTGCAGCTCCTTAGGGGCAAACACCAAATTAAGAATTAATATTTTTATTCTTGAACGTCTTGGCCCGTAGGGGCAACCTTCTAGCCCTACGGATTAATCCGTAGGGCCAACATAAATCTGCCCCTACGGATTTCAATATCCGTAGGGGCAACCCCCTATTTTAGTAGTGTGGGTGATAGATCGATCGGCCATCTGAAGAGTGCAATGCGCTGGTTTTAACTCTCTGATCCCTAATTGCTCATAAATAGAATACGGAAGCAAGTTAACACTAGCACCTAAATCGAGTAGAGCACGATTGATATTTTTACCCCCAATAAAAATAGAAATTGCAGGACTTCCGGGGTCCTTTCGTTTCTTGGGTAGTTATTGTGTAAAAGCAGTGCTCACATTACTCGCAAGGAAAAGTTTTTTAGATACTTGAATTTTTCTTTTCCTAGTGCACAAGTCCTTTAGGATTTTCGCATAAGACGGAACTTGTTGAATAGAATCTAGGAGAGGAATGTTTATGTTAACTTGCTTAAAAATTTCCATAATCTTCTCTATTTGTGGACTTGGTCTGTTGCCCCTTAACCTGTTTGGATAAGGTTCTTTATCAATAAGGGTTGGGTCCAACATTGGAGAAGATTGTGGGGATGGAATGGATCCTAAAATTGGAGTGAGGATCGTTTTAAATAGATTCGAGGAAGTGGTCTGAGGGTTTGAGCTTTGGGGAACATGGAGAATAAGCTCGGAAGAAGGTGGGAGACTAGACGAATTAGGGAAAGAAGTAGAAGCCGGGGTATCAATAATATCACCAACGTCATCAACTTGTTCACCCACTCAGTTATCCAGCACTCTTCCCAATCTCAACGTAGTAATGGCACTCACATTATGATTTTGTGATTGGCCAGGATTCGGTATGGGTTGAGATAGGAGTTTCTCTTTTTCTCTCGCACTTATCGCGGCATTCAACTGTGCAATTTCGGCTTCTATTGATTTAATACTCTCACCGTGAGGGGCGGAGTCTTTCTTTATGGTATCAATAGAAGACCTCATATCAGCCGACATTTGGATGGAATGTTTCATAAACAAATCCAAAGTTTGTGCGAGTGATGAGGAGTTATCGGTACCGGTCGTTTGGAAAGAATTATTAGAAGGTACAGAATTGTTGACTGGATTTTGAAAATTTTGTGATTGAAAGGGGTGCTGACTCTGTTATGGTGGTTGCTGTTGCTATGGAGGAGGTCTTTGGTAATTTCTTTGGAACTGGTTTTGATTTTAAGTTTGGTTTTGGTTCCAAGCAAAGTTAGGATGATTCCTCCACCCCTAATTGTATATGGAAGAATAAGGATCATTTCTAGGTTACTGCTGAAAAATAGCATTGGTATGTTCTTGACCTTGAAACGGTGCATTCATAGGACATTCTTCCATCAAATGTGATGGGTCGGAATAGCAACCATATATGGTTTTGGGAAGTGTAACCTGGTTTAGGAAGACTGATGAGAATTTGCTCTCTATAGCATCGAGTTTCTTTTGTATCGCTGTCATTTCGGCTTTTACTGCGATGGAAACATCAAGCTGATGGACACCTCCATTAGATGGTTGTGGTCTAACACTTTCCCACTGCAAAGTGTGCTCAGCGAGATCTTCCAGGTATTGCCAAGCTTCACCATCGTCCTTGGACATGAAATGACATTGACACATGGTTTCAAGCATTTGCTTTGTCGCAGGATTAATGCCCTTATATATAATTCGGCATAAATCCCATCTCTTTATTCCATGATGAGGACATTGGACAAGCAGATCCTTGAACCATTCAAAGCATTTCCAAAATGGTTCATTGGGAAGCTGGGTAAACTGGTTGATTTCGCTCCGAATACGGGCGGTCTTATGATTGGGGTAAAATTTCTTAAGGAATGCTATCACGAATTCGTCCTAATTGGTAATAGAGTGTGTGGCAGTGTTATAAAACCATTTTTCTGCTAAGTCGTACAAGGTGAAAGGGAGAAGACGCAAGCGCATAGCATCCACAGAAAGTTGTGATGTACCAATCATTGCGCATACGTTTTCGAATTTGGTGATAAAAACGGACGCATCTTCAAACTCGAGCCCATGAAATTTGGGTAACAGGTTGATGAAATGGGGTTTAATTTCAAAATTATCCCGGTTGGCTAGTGGAATGGATAGACAAGTAGAAAGGGGACCGCGTATAGGATAGCATCTCTCTTGGAGAGAGGTACGCTGTGGGTTCTGCACACCTGCGGGTGGTGGAAAAGTGGTAATGTTAAATCCCGATGGAGATCCGTCCATTTTGGGAGATATCGTGGGTGGAGGGGAAAAAGAAGAAGAAGAAGCACCGACTTCGGAGTCGATAGCCGAAACGCAGACAAGACGGGCACTAGAATCCCGTGTCCAGCCGAGCATGCACTAAGTGGGTTTAGTGCAAGTGGCAGCGTGTGTGTTATTTAAAAATTGGTTTGTTTTGAAAAGTGTCGGACTTAAGACAAATCACACAAAAATGCACAATCAACCCTAGAACTAAGGTCACCTAGGTCAAGTCACTAGACCGCTCCTAGACTTCCAAAGGTCAAGCCACAGAATCAATCATCTACCACCTCTTTACTACTCTTGTGGCCAGGTAAGTGGGAGGTATCCGCTATACAAATCACCGAAAATAGCGGACCTAATTAAGTAACCACTTGCCTTAGACACACTTGCCTAGACACCATAAAAGTAATGTGGATAAGCGATACATTACCCACGACCTTCCTTTGTCCTATTTGAGCGCGGCGGTCCTTAGAGTCTTGTCTAGATTTTTTTTAATTAATGTAGGGTTGATGCGGATGCTCGTTTTGTGATTTGTGGGGCTTAGGAAGGGTGATTAAATCCCACATAATCTGAATTTTGGTCTTGCCCCTTAAAGTCCATATTAAAATATGAAAAAACAAACCACAAAACAAAACTTGCAAAAATATTTTTTTGAGCGGCGATATTTTGCAAAGAATCCAGCAGAAAATATATTATTGGATTTTTCAGAGGAGAGAGAAAGATATAGAAAAGATACCAGAGAAGTTTGCAGCCCTAGATCCCCAAATGAACTGTGGATCCGCCGCCGATCTGCTCTTTGTGCCGCGTTTCCGTCGCCAATCTGAAGGATCTTTTGAAGATTTTTGCTATGTGGCCTCTCCTGTACCTCTGGATCTTGATGAATGTCTCTGAATCGCTGTTTCCTCAAATCTGTGACTCCAGATTCCCTCGCAAAAATTGCACAATAATCGTTAAATACACAATTTGCAGTTTTGTTTATTTTATGATATAGATCGAATTTCAACGCGAATAGTAAGAAAATAAAATTACGCACGTATCCCCGGCAACGACGCCATTTGATTGATATGAAAAAGTGTTTGTAGAATAACCGCAATAAATAACGGTGTCGCTTGTAGCTAGCCGAGATGAGTACGGGTCGTCCTCAGGGAAACGTTGAATCTTTTAATCTTACTTTAGACGTGTTGAGAAAGAAAAGAGGAAGAATAAAGAATGGTGAAGAATGGTTGTAAGTTCTAGATCTACGTCATACACGAATGCAGGATATAGATCTAGATTAACTACGGATGTAAGTTTTATAGTAGAAGGGGGCTTGTAGGGTTCGTTAAGATTTAGTGGTGATGGATGATTAATTAAAGATTACTCTTTTTATCCTTTAATAGATTTAAAACTAAATCGACGGTGATGCATGTAGATTAGGGTTTCTGGAGGGAATAGGGTTCCCACTCTTAACCCTTATCTTGACATGGATCTCCGTTCATGTCTATCCTTTACCAAAACAATTGTTAATCTAATCTCTAATCGTGGTCGTGACTATCAATGAATTGATAGCGCGTCCGATTAGGATGTTAACTATTCTTTTGATAAAGTTTATAAACTTTATAGGACGTAAAAAGAGTTTAAGGATCTTCATCATCCATTAATCTACCCTAATTCTACGAACCCTAACAAGCGGAGAATTACCCGCGCATGTTGAGAAAAGAAAAGATAGAAATCATGAAGAAAATAAAATGCAATAAAATAAAACTACCTTTATTAATCAACAAAATCAAGTACACTTTATTTCCTTAGAAAATGATTACAAAACCCTAGTTTGCTATTCGATCTCTTCTAAGGAGGTAGATGGACTGTTGATGATCAACCAGGATTCTTGAGCCGTCGTGGACTTCGTGATCGCGTCGGTTTGATAATTTTTCCAAGAGGTTCTCGGTCCTTATCTATAGTCACAGAGCCAAAATCTCTAGTTTCCTAATAAGGTAACTATCTGTTGAGATCCTACCCAAAAAATCCAGAATCCCAACTCCCTAGAAGTGCGGCGGAACCGCGGCCAATAGGTGGGTTTGGCCGCGGATCCGCGGTTGGATAGAGAGATCTTGGGCTCATTCCTCTGGTGTCTTCTTCTGGTGACATTTGTAGACTGTTTTAATATCTGGAAACTGAAAATCTTCTCTACGTCTCTGCCAGAATTGATTTCTTCAATTTACTTGAATATCTTCGGCAGATTTAATTTCGCCAACTTGGATTTCATTGATTTCAGTCATGATATAATTCCTGCACAATTACCTCAATAAACGATATTAGTAGAATTTGTTTTTATTAAGATATTATCTTAACCATTTGTCATGATATTTTAGTTTTAAAAGAATTGGTCAAAGATATTTAATAAGGTAAGCATATTTAAATAGACCAAATATTACATGAATATTATATGCTTATATTTTTCTTCATAATATTAATTATAATATATAAATACATGAAAATAGTATTTTTGCGGATAAACCCTTATATGTGTCATATTTATATTAAACATCTTTTATTATATATAAATAGTAAGGAAAATGTCATATTAAAAGTGCAGTTTTATCAACTGAACACCTACACGATGAGCATGTGCGGCGCTGGCCTTCTGCTTTAGGCATTCACGTACTTTTCATGTGAGGCGCTAAGCGCTGTTACAAGGGGCGCCCACGTCGGAAGCACGTGAGACGCTAGTATTTTTCCTTTTATCATTTTTAGAGATTTAAATCTCTGTTGATATTTTCAGAGAGGTTAGACTTCTATCACTGGCGCTTTGAGCATTAACGCTTGCTAAAATCATCATACTTGAGGATTTTAGGTTGAGTATTTTTTTAAAGAACTAAGTTCTCGATTTGAAGGAACTGAATTCATATAGTATCATGGACTCCGTTTAAAATTTGTTCTTCCTTGAATCTTTGATTATCAAGAACAAGTTCTTCCCGATGAGAATTAAATTCTCAACTTGTGGGAGATTTGCCTTGTAGATATCAAATCCAGAGAAAGAACTAAGTTCTTTGAGAAGGGTTAAACCCTTAGATATGATAGAGATATTTTGATCTCTTTTCTTTACCAAGGATTTTGAAGAGGAAAGTATTCTTCCTTTGAGAATTAAATTCTATGTTCTCTCAAGAGCTCGCTGTATTTTGCAGAAGCTTCTCGGGGGTTCGTTCTATCTCCTTCTCTGTGTGCGTATCTGTCTCCTCTGTGTGTCTCCTCCTTTTTTTTCTCTTCTCTCCTCCCCCGAGACTTGAAGTCTCGGGTCCTTTATATAGTGAAGGTAGATTGTTAATTGGTTTTGAGAAAATCTCTCATTGAGAGATTCCAATCGATTTAATTAGACTTAAAATTGATTTGGGGAAATTTTACTCACCATTGGATCTTTGATCCATGGACTGCTGTTTGTTACCGACAATGATTTTGGTTTTTTTAACGAGATTGGGGAAATATTTTCCCTATACAGAATTTATTCTGTAAAACGGTGATTTTTAATTACCATTGGATTTTTTAATCCAGCGGTTCTCTATTTTACAGAAAGCAATTTTTCTTATTTAGAAAAATTGAGGGAATATATTCCAGAATAGAATTTTATTCTACAGTTGGATCTTTGATCCAACCGAGAGTATTTTTCTTATTTAGAAAAATATGGGAGATATTTTCTCCTAATAGAATTTGATTCTATATCTTGATAATTTATCATCTCCGTTGGATCTTTGATCCAACGGCTCTGTTTAACAGAGAGTATCGTAGAATTTAATTCTACCTGGGTGCTGGCGCTCACGTGTTGTGCACGTGGATGCCACTTAAGAATTTAATTCTAAAGATGGGTATTTCTATGTTTTGCACATTGGCGTCCGTGTGAGGAGCGCGAGCGGTGCCATCTAAGAGTTTAGCTCTTATATAATGAACCCTTCTGTGCTTTGCATATTGGCGCCCGCGTGAGGATCACATGATGCGCCACCATAGGACTTAATCCTATGAAATTGGCTCTGGCGTTGGCGCCCTCGTGGAGAGCACGTGAAGCGCTGCCTCATTGAATTCAACAGAGCTTTTCTTTTTTATTAGGTTAAATATATTGAGGAAACACCTCTGTTTGGGACTCTAAAGACTCAACAATACGCTGGCAGTGAGTTTAACCACAAGCACGTCAGCGACACTAGCTATACGTAACGGCTACCCAGGTATTGAACGAAAGGAAGGTCGACAAGCAAGCTCGTCCGTATTCCCATTGAGCCTGTAAGTGACAATCTCTGTACAGTCCGGTCTTTTCGTTTAAGAGTATCGCATACCGGATCTAGGGGGTTGATATCGTCAGACCCCTAATAACTTGATAAGTCGTGCCGGTGTCAAGCCCATTACCAACCGAGAAACTACTGAACTCCGCTCAGTAAATCCCATCCACCCTGGCTATAAACTTATGGTGATGGCTGTT
The DNA here is from genome assembly GCA_030015575.1 of Agapanthus africanus. Taxonomy (NCBI): domain Eukaryota; kingdom Viridiplantae; phylum Streptophyta; class Magnoliopsida; order Asparagales; family Amaryllidaceae; genus Agapanthus; species Agapanthus africanus. The sequence continues at coordinate 175,130,536 of CM057339.1, read as the reverse complement.
GACCGCTGAAAGACGCGACGGGACGTTAGGACGTCTGGCCTGAATTTTGGGGGCAGTTGGTATTTGGTTTTATCTGTCTACCTCTCCGAAGATGCCAAGTTGATTTACGGCACCGTGTATCGGAGCTTTAGACGGATGCGGCCGTTGTAGCAGACTTCGTCAGATTCTCCCTCATTGTGAGGGGTTTTTGATTATGGGGACGCTCTTCCCTGCAGGCGCAAGTCCCTGCAGTTAATTACGTTAGCGCATCGCGGTAACCACTTTCTCCTGCTCCAGAAGGTCACTTCGTATCGTGTGTATTTGTTTTATTTTTGGTTGCCCATGGATTGTATATGGAGACTAATTTATGTTGTCGCCCGTAGGGCGTGGATTAGTCCAAATCCGTATTTTCTTAGATTTGGGTTTGAGTTAGTTTAAGGACCGTTAGTCTTGTTTTAGACTAAGGTCAACTCAAACGTTTGTTGAGGATACGTTAATTTAATTTTAGACTAAGATCTACTCAACAGCATTTTGAGATCATTTAGATCCAACGAAAGAGTATTTAGATTCTATCGTTTTAGTTTAGGGACATTGCGGTCCATAAGTTTAAGGACATCATAGTCCATGGAGTTTAAGGACATCATAGTCCATAGTTTAAAGACGTCATAGTCTATAGAGTTTAGTTTAGGGACGTTGCGGTCCATAAGTTTAAGGGCATAATAGTCAATGGAGTTTAAGAACATCATAGTCCATGGTTTAAAGACGTCAGAGTCTATAGAGTTTAGTTTAGGGACGTTGCGATCCATAAGTTTAAGGACATCATAGTCCATGGAGCGTCTGGTTGTCGAGACTCGTCACCTCTCTGAAGACGTTGAAGAATTACAACGACACATATCAGACGAATGAAAAGATGTACCCTTGAACCAATGTTGGTTGGGAGATCTGTAGTCAGATTTGGGACTAAGACCAATTAGGGAAATTGTGAACACATGGGCTCAGTTGGTCTAAGTTAGGTACTTGTGGCCAATGTAGGCTCAGCCTACTCAGTTTTGATTAAAGTGTTGTACACTTGTTTGGGCTCGGTCCCTTTTTGTTCAATAATGCTGAGCATTAATTTGGGTTATGACACCCCTTTTTCTTTTATCTTTTATTGAGTGTTGAACACTCTTTGTAGCGCAGAGCCTTTATGTACAGAGCGCTTTATGTACAGAGCGCTTGGCGATGAGCGCCAGACTTGGAGTACTGAGGCGCTTCTTCTGAGATAGCGCCCACGTGAGGAGCACGTGGCGTGCTTGGCGCTGAGCGCCAGACTTAGAGCGCTAAGGCGCTTTTATTAGAATAGCACCCACGTGAGGAGCACGTGGCGCGCTTGGCGCTGAGCGCCAGACTTGGAGCGCTAAGGCGCTTCTTTTGAAATAGCGCTTGGAGCGCTGAGCGCTGAGCGTCAGACTTGGAGCGCTGGAGTGCTTCTTTTAGAATTGCGCCCACGTAAGGAGCACGTGGCGCGCTTGGCACTGAGCGCCGGATTTGGAGCGCTAAGGCGCTTCTTTTAAAATAGTGCTTGGAGCATAGAGCGCCAGACTTGGAGCGCTAAGGAGCTTCTTTTTAAATTGGAGCGCTAAGGCTCTTCTCTGATAGCTCTGATCAGTTCTGTGCTCTGAGAATTAAATTCTCGGTTTATAAGAGACTTTGTCTCATGGATCTAAGAACTAAGTTCTTCTCTTTTTGATGAGATGTTATGATCTCTTTGTTTTTGTGAAAAACCTTGTCTTATGGATCTGTGATTTAGAAAAAGAACTGAGTTCTTATGATGTGAGAATTAAACTCTCAAGAATTGAGGAGATTTTATGATCTCACTCATTATCATTTACCTTGAAGAAAATTTCTTCTTCTCAGAGCTTCCTCTTCTCTTTTTTTCTTTTCTGAAGTTTATGGGGGGGGGTTCTTCTCTACAAGACTTGAAGTCTTAGGTCCTTTATATTGGGGAGGCTGATTTGTTGAATCAGTTAAGGAAATCTTTCTCTGATTGATTTGGGGATGTTTCCCTACCATTGGATCTTTGATCCTAGGGCTTTTGTTTTACAGAAGACAATCTTCTTATTTTTAATAAGATTGGGAAAACATTTTCCCATACATAACTTATTCTCTATCTTGGTGATTTTTAATCACCATTGGATCTTCGATCCAATGGTGCTCTGATTTACAGAGCACAATCTTTCCTGTTTGGAAAGATTTGAAGAGTATTTCCTCAACAGAATTTTATTCTGGTACTTTGATGACTTTTAATCATCTTCGTTGGATCTTTGATGCAAGGGTGGAGAACGTTTAATTCTAGCGCTAGCGCTCTCGTGCTTTGCACGTGAGGCGTGTCTCATAGTCTTTGACTCTTGGCGCTAGCACACTTAGCTCTAGCGCTCTCGTGCTTTGCACGTGAGGTGCTTCCTCGGAGTCTTTAGCGCTGGCGCTCTCGTGCTTTGCATGTGAGCGCTGCCTCAGAGTCTTTGACTCCTAGCACTGGCACTCTTAGCGCGAGCGCTCTCGTGCTTTGCACGTGAGCGCTGCCTCAGAGTCTTTGACTCCTAGCGCTGGCGCTCTTGGCGCCAGTGCTTTTATGAGGCACTACCTCATTTTTTATTTCAAATTTTGAAATTTTAAATAGAGCTTTGCTCTCTGATTGGAGAAACAAATGCCCCCCCCCCCACCGTTGCGCTCACGTCGCTCACACGTGAGTGCAGCGGTGGCAGATTTTCCACCGTTGGATCAACTTGGAAGTTGAATCGACTTCCAGCGCCTATAAATAGGGCCTTTGGCCCTTGAGATGACTGCTTGTTCATCTTCTTGTTTTCTTGTTCGTGAGAATTTAATTCTCTTTTAGAGCCAAGTTCTCTGCCTCAGAAAACTATTTTAGAGATGTCAAATTTTTTGGTAAGATTTGAACCCATTAACAGAGCTTTGCTCTACTTAGATCACAGATCTTAAAGATTTTTAGGGTTTCTCAACCCGTTAATTAAAAACCAGAGCTTTGCTCTTCCTAGATCATGGATCAGAAAAAGAAATCCTTTTTAGGGTTCCTTTAACCCATTAACGAAGAACTCTTAGAGTTCGCTTTACAGATCTTAAAGATCCTAGTTTTTAACTTCTATAAAAAGCTTTGCTTTTAGGGTTTTTGATGGATTATTCCATCTTCTTCGCAGAGCATGGCTCTTTAGGATTTTCTATTTAATGACTGTCTCATCAATGATGAGACAATCTCATTAATGATGAGCTATCATCTAGATTGTGTGGGTCCCCTTTGGTCCATTTCCACTACATTGCAGTGCGGTACGAATTTAAAGTACCAAGTGCCAGAACTTAAACTGTAGCATTGACGGCTAACTTTTGTTCTTTTTCGCGCAGTTACTATGCCTTTCGACATTTCTTTCCCGTTTGTTCGTTCGGAAAGCGGATTTCCTGAAGCGCCCGTAGACCGAGAAGTTTTTACACTAATCAAAGATCATGACCCAGAGCAGAAATATCTTCATTTATGGGGGACGTGGTACAATCAGATTATCAGGGGCCGGCGTAGCTTTTCTTGCGCAGCACCTTCGGAGCCCATTCTAGCGATCTATTACGCCGACTCACCCCCAGTGAACTATGCCGTAGAGGAAATCAACTGGACTTCGGAGGGTTGCCTTCAGCCCTCTATGACCGCGATACCTGTACAGCTTCCAATGGCGTTGGATACTCTGGGGCGACGTATATGTCAAGGCGAGTCGCGCCTTTGGGGACAGCCATACATGATAGGCTTGACTCCTCGCCATCCAGCCGGATATTTACAGTGGGCCCGGTACATTTTGTCGGCCAAAAAATCGCAGCTATTGAAGCTCGGGTTGTACCCCGCAATTTATGCATCCCTCTTCCAGTATTCCACGCCCCCTGTATGGTGGGTCAAAGCTTTTTTGGAACAATGGAACGTTCCAACTCACACCTTCCTTCTATTAGATCTGGAAGTTTCAATCTCTTTAGAGGAGTTAGCGGAGGTCTCCGGCTTGCCTGTCATAGGGGAACATTATGAGGAGATATTGCCCCCTGACGAGTACATTTTCTCCACTCGATCAGTAGTGATGGGTCTGACCCCAGAGAATGCCATTCAGCACCGATTCCCAAGCTTGATCAAGGTGTTAAATATTTACGAGAGCCTATTTCTTGAATTCGGTAGCCACGGGGTCAGCTTTACGGATTTCATCGCCCGTTTTCTTCGCCCGGAAGTCTTGTCGAAACAAGGTGCGAAGTTTACCAAGCTCGATGATCCTTTCGGTTTTGGCTTGGACAGCCGGCCGACAGCGGAAGCAGATCAAAAGAGTTTTTTCCTCCCAAACGCTACGGTCGTCCCCTTTGCAGAACACGCCGCTCAAGACATCGATGAAGAGGCGTTCTTTTTAGGGTTCCTTGGTTTATGGTTAAGCTAGTTTGTGCTCCCTATGCACCCTCGCTACATGAGGCCGTCCGTTTTCTACCCGGCTCACCGAATGGTTGAAGGGACGCAGGTTGCCGTTGGGATTGCTGGGCTAGCTTACCTGTATCATGGCCTTAGCTTGGCAGCAGACACCACTCAACCGGGGGTGCAGCCCGTAAACTTCCCGATGCACTATTTCACTTCGTGGCTCGAGCTGCATGTGCTCGGCGCTTTTAGGGTCCACAAGTGGCCCCGTTTCTACGAAAGTTATAACTTTCCTCGGGTTATGCGGCTGGTTGACGCTTCCGCTTTGGAACCGACTCAGCGAGAGGCTCGGGGTCTGATTCTTCGCCCGCGTACGGTCGGGGATGGCATGACCTTCGTCGATAAGGTCATGACTATCGGCAAGGAATCCGCTAAGACGATGCAGCCGCTGCGGGATACCTTCAAAGATGGGGTTTCTACCTTGAAAGCTCGGGAGATTCTTCACTTATATTCAATCAGGCCGGGCTTTTTAGTGTTTAGGCGGAACGATGCGGCGTTGTTCATGAGATACAACCCGCACCGCTTTGCTCAACAATCAAGCTATAATCAGGGTGTCCCGCTTGAAGCATTCCTAGCTGAGCCGGTTGCCACGGAAGAGGGTATCCGTAATGCGCTACACCATTTCATGCGGCTCAACATCGGGTCTAACTTCTTTATCAGTGAGCCGAGCCGCATTCCGAGGATTTTGAACGTGTACGTGGCATGGTACCAGCACACGATGGGTGCCGTTATCAGGGAAGAAAAGCGATTATTGCTTGATCGCAAGGGTGTTGTCCCAGCCGGTAATCCAGCCGTTCCTTTGAAGCAACGGACCGTCGTTCGTCCTTCCTTGAGAGGAGCCGCTGCGGTGGTGGTCCCGCGTGTTATGCCTGAGATGCCCCTACCCCGTGTGCCTGTAGAAGCGGTAGCTGTAGCGTCTCCCGAGTCTGGCGTGGGTACGGAGATCGGGACTCGCCGCCCAAAGTTGCTCGCCAAGCGCAAGCTCCTGTTGCCGGCTGCCGGCGTCCGCTCACAGAAGAAGAAGAAGTCGCTATTTTCTGCGGACGTTGCATTCGGCCAGGAGCCTCATGCTCCTTACAGCGAAGGCTTAAGTGAGTACGGGACCAATGAGGGTTTATTCATTGCGCCGGATGATACCAATCTGGAGGCTGCCATCACAGTTTCGGAGCAACTAGCTCGCGATGAAGCAGCACTGATCACCATTGCACAGTTAGGTAGACTTCAGTCGTATCTTTCCGCGGTTATATTTTTTTATTATTATGCTTTGACTGACTCTTTTTTCTTCAACAGGTATCTCCGCCGAAGAAGCTCTCGCGGCTTCCCTCAAGACTTTTGAGGAGGAAGAGAGGATTCGCGCTTCCTTGGGCCTTGGTATGCTTCGGGTTGTTGTGCCTTCATTCCCTTTTTCTTTATTCGTAGTTTGACCCTTCCTTTTCATCTTATTGCGGGACTACCCTGACTCAGGTTATCCCGAGTGCGGTTCCGATTCCGTGTGGTGATGCGGCGACGCTTCCAAAGCCGGCTGCTGAGGACCCAGCTCCCCCAGTATTGTCTCAAGAGGCTTCGCTTAAACAGCCGATGACGGACGCTGTAACGGCTCCAGAGGTAGCTCCTGGCTCAGACGATGACGTCCCTTTAACGGAGGTCTTGAGAAGATCACTTCTCACTGCTAAGGCCGACAAGAAGCGTAGAAAGCGTTCGGCGAGGGAACATGATGTCAGCTTGGCTATAGGTGCAGGTTCAAATGCCACCCTTTCTATTGCTATTCCTCCAGAGGATGCTCCAACTACCCTGTCTACCGCTCATAGACAGGTCGTGCGCGCGGCTCGGGAGGCAACTGAGAATCCATCGCCAGGTAATGTAATGCCCGGTCTTTTCATTTTTATTCGATCCGCAAATTCTGATATACTATATCTTGCAGGGACAAGCATTGGCGATGAGGCGGCAGGTGAGAAGACGGCAACCACAGAGCCCGAAACGGCTACTCTCTCTCGGGAGTCCGGGACTGCCCAAACCGCCGCTCTTCCCCTTGCGGTTCTCTGTTATTGGTTGGTACTGCAAGTGTCACGACGACCCTAGTGAATCTGGGGACGAAGCCACGGGCGCCGAAACTATTCCACTAAAGGAGAGCGGAGAAGCCGTTGCGCTTAGTGATGCTCTCGTCGCAGTTTCGGCTAATGACCCATCAGGTAGATCTTGGGTCACTGTTTTCTTTTTATCTTTCGATCCCGTTCAGCCCCATCTGATGACGTTTTGTTCGTTTTGAGTGTAGGTGCAGTGAATGCGGAGATTGCGCCATCTGAAACGCCTCTGGTCGCCGCCGTGACGGCTGTTGTTCCGTTGCCTTCTCCCATGTCGTCTGGAGTGTTGGAAGGTATATGTTTGCGAATTATGGGTTTCATTGTAGGTAATATACTCTTTGTATTGACATCGTATTGTTACAACCTTGCAGGAGTCCTTTTTTACCATCTGTATCAGGTGCTGAACCCGCATTTCTCCTTCTAGCCAGAAATCGTCCTGCCTACCGGTGTCGGTGAGTATAGTTTTTTAACCGACATCCTTTCCTTTCTTTTATGGGCAACCATGTCGTTGCTAATTCTTCTTTGAATTGATTGTAGTGTTACAGATTGGAGGAGGGGACGAGAGAACAGTCGCGCCTCCGGTACTCCCAACTTTGCCACCTGTCGCAGTCGGTATAGTAGACTTTATCGCTCGTGCATTTTCTTTATCTCTTGAGCTGACATTTGACCATAACTTGTTTTGCAGCAATCGCACCGACTCCAGCTCCCTTCGAGTCTCGAACCCCAATGCCGGCAGGGCCCTTTGCTAAACGCCCATCTTCCAGGGGTGCTGCGAATAGCCTTCGAATGTTAAGCGAGTTCGTCGAGGATCTTGACGCCGAGGCTTTCGCATCTGCTGCAGATTTTGCTGCCGAGGTTAATCTCATGTTGGTGATGCTCGTGAACTTCCACAGCGAGGGCGTCGTCGAGTCTTGGGTTAACTACTGTAGGAAGATCGAGGCCTGTCTGTATGAGATTGAGCTCAGGCGTCCCGCTCCGGAAGTGTTGGCTTTGAACTCCGGGCTGCATGGGTTGAGCAGAGCGTTCCCTTCCTCTGCCATTTCGAACAAGAGGCGACCTTGAGGCGGAAGGAATGCGAGGAGGCTTCAGGAGAATCTGCCCGGCTGCGCGCCCACGTTGACGTGAATGCTGCACAGCTGAAAGCTATCTTTGAGGGCCTCCTACGATGTATTTCTGACGAGCTAACGCTGAGGCAGAAGCTCGACCTCACTGAGCGGGATGCGCAGAGTCGTGAGGTAGCTCAGTGGGAAATCGATGAGAAACTTTCATCCTGTTCATAGCAATGGTCCCGAGTCGAAGCGGAACTGGCCGCGGCGGCTGATCATGAAAAGGAGCTGAGAGGAGTGCGCGAACGGCTTGCTGATTTTCTAAAATCGCCACCTTCTCAATAGTCGTCTTTGTATTGATTGTAATTTATGAATAACAGGTATTCATTTCATTTTTTATTTTATATGATGTATCTCGTATTCAATTGAATCATGAATAAAGGACATATTTTTTATCTCCGACCATCGCTTTCTTTTCTCTGCTATGTTGTTGGCATGTGATTTTAGCAAATGTGGCCTGTAGATGTAGATAGTTGTCCATCTTGAACTCCTTATAGGGTAGCGATGGCTTAGGAAATAGGGTTAGGATCTGTTTCCTAAGATTTTCCAACTTTATGAGCCGTGAGGGTCTCATAAAGACTCTTCTCCCTATGAATCGTGAGGATCTCGTAGGTGTATTTTCTCCTTAGGAATCGTGAGGATTTCTAAGTGCGTTTTCTCTTGAGAGTCGTAAGGATCTCACAAGAGAATTTTCTCCCTTACAAGTCGAGAGGAATCGTAAGTGGTTGTTTCCCTCCTTGTCGATGTTCGACTTGGAGAGTGTGGCCCGTAGATAGTCTATCTTGACCTCCCTACAGGGCAATGATGGCTTAGGAGACAGGGTTAGGATCTGTCACCTAAGACTCTTCAACTTTACGAACTGTGAGGGTCTCATAAAGACTTTTCTCTGTACGAGTCGAGAGGATCTCGTAGGTGTAATTTCTCCTTAGGAACCGTGGGGACTTCTAAGTGTGTTTTCTCTTGAGAGTCATAAGGATCTCATAAGAGAATTTTCTTTTCATGCGCAGGGATACTAATTTTCCTGTGGTCGAGACGAATCGGGAGATTCCTGCAAAGACACTGATTTCCCTGCGGGTCGAAACGAATCGAGAGGTTCTCGTCAAGGACGCTGATTTCCCTGAATCGAGATATGTTGCCAAGGACGCTGATTTCCCTGTGGTTGAGACGAATCGAGAGATTCCTGCAAAGACGCTGATTTCCCTGCGGGTCGAAGCGAATCGAGGTGTTCTCGTCAAGGACGTTGATTTCCCTGAATCGAGATATTTGTCAAGGACACTGATTTCCCTGCCGGTTGAGACGAATCGAGGTATTCCTACAAAGACACTGATTTCTTACGGGTCGACGCGAATCGAGAGGTTCTCGTCAAGGACGCTGATTTCCCTGAATCGAGATATTTGTCAAGGACACTGATTTTCTTAGGGTTGAGACGAATGAGGTATTCCTGCAAAGACGCTGATTTCCCTACGGGTCGAAGCGAATCGAGGTGTTCTCGTCAAGGACGCTGATTTCCCTGAATCGAGATATTTTGCCAAGGATACCGGTTTCCCTGCCGGTTGAGACGAATCGAGGTATTCCTACAAAGACACTGATTTCCTTGCGGGTCGACGCGAATCAAGAGGTTCTCGTCAAGGACGCTGATTTCCCTGAATCGAGATATTTGTCAAGGATACTGATTTCGCTGTCGGTTGAGACGAATCGAGGTATTTTTACAAAGACATTGATTTCCTTGCGGGTCAACGCGAATCGAGAGGTTCTCGTCAAGGACGCTGATTTTCCTGAATCGAGATATTTGTCAAGGACATTGATTTCCCTACCGGTTGAGACGAATTGAGGTATTCCTACAAAGACACTGATTTCCTTGCGGGTCGACGCAAATCGAGAGGTTCTCATCAAGGGCGCTGATTTCCCTGAATCGAGATATTTGTCAAGGACACTGATTTCCTTGGGGTTGGCTGACGTAATTCCGAGACTGGGTCATTGGATGACTTATTTCCGCAACGAGGTCATTGGATGACGTATTTCCGCTTTCCGTGGTGTCAGGTTGACTCTAGGTTGTCTATGAACCATAGAGTCTTGGAACCGAGGACTTTGCTGTGGCTCCGATTGGTGGTGTCACGTCCGTATCCTGCTGGAATGAGGAGGAACGCCGTTTTCGGTCTCCAGGCTATAGATGTTGCCTTTGAGATCTGATTCTCTCTTTGACCAGGTCTGTCGGGAAATGTGGTTCCCTTTTCGTTTATGCCCATGGATTGTATACAGGGGTCGGTATGGACTTACCTGCAGGGCAAAAAATTTCATTTCATTTTTTTTTTCTTTCCGCGATGCTCTATCATTTTAGCTTTTTATATCGCGAAAGTCACGATTGCCCAATCATTTCGGCTATTTTTCACAGTGCCCAATCATTTCGGCTATTTTGTAAGTATATATTTTACTTGCTGATTTTGTTGCAAGTTGCCCCATCATTTTGGCTATTTCATATGCATTTTTGGCTCGCTGATTTTTATCACGAGTTTAGACTTAGAATTTGATACCGATTTAGGCATCAGCATTGCTACAACTGGGATATGGCCAGGAGTGAATCATCATTTGCCTTTGTCGGTTCGAACAAAGGTGGCTTAGCAAACCGGGTTAAGATCCTGTCGACTAAAGCTTTTGAGTTTATGAGCCGTAAGGGTCTCATAAAGATGTTTCTCCTTACGAGTCGTGAGGATCTTGTAAGTGCGTTTTCTTCTTAAGAATCGTGAGGATTTCTAAGTGTATGTTTCCCCCAATCAGAGCAAAGCTCTGTTTTAAAAATGAAGCGACGCTTCTTCTTCTCCCAATCAGAGCAAAGCTCTGTTCAAAGTCCAAGATTTGGAATGAAGCGATGCTTCCTTATCCCCAATCAGAGCAAAACTCTGTTCGAATTTCAAGATTTTAAAATTGAAGTAACGCTTCAGATCCCTTGCGTTCTGCGCTGCGCGCCACGTGTCAAACATAGGTGCGCTAGCGCAGTTGAGCTGCGCTCTGTGCTGTGCGCCACGTGTCAAACACAGGTGCGCTAGCGCAATTGCGCTGCGCTGCGCGCCACGTGTCAAACACAGGTACGTGTCAAACACAGGTGCGCTAGCACAGTTGCGCTGAACGCTACGTGTCAAGCACGGGTGCGCTAGCGCCAAGTGCGCCAGTGCTGGAATTAAAAGAATTCCCCACCGTTAATCAAAAGATCTAATAATAATAGATTATTAATTAATCAGAATTAAAATTCTGTTATAGAAAGATCTTTCCAATCTTATTAAAACAAGAAGATTATCTTCTGTAAAACAGAAGGCTTAGGATCAAAGATCCAACGGTGGGAAATATTCCCAAATAAATCAGAGAGAGAGATCTTCAACTGATTCAACAAATCATCTGGCCCTATATAAAGGCCCATAGATTTCAAGTCTCAGATAAGAGAGAACCCTCTGTAAACTTTGAGAGAAGAACTCAAAGAGAAAGAAAGGCAAGGCTTTGAAGAAAGAAATCATTTTCTTCATCTTTAAAGGTAAAGAATTATATTCTTGAAGAACAGAGATGAAATCATCCCATTAAAAAAGAAGAAGAATCTTCTAAAAAGATCAGAGATCTAAGAACAATATCAAGATCTTCAATAGAAAAGAAAACGATCAAAAGATCTAATCATAAAAAAAATAATAAAAGAAGTAATTTACTTCATTAACAGATCTTTTGATCTATAAAGGCAGAGCCTTTTGATGAGAACAAGAACTTTGGTTCATGGATCTTGAGGCAAGGCCTCCTTTGAAGAACAAAAAAAACTTGTTCTTTGATCTTAATTTGATCAAAAATGCGCTCTCTGCGCTATTGGACAGTGCCTTGCACTCTTGAATTGCGCCTTTGCGCTTATTGAATCAGCGCACAGCGCCAAAACGCGCCACGTGTCAACCACAGAACCGTTTGCGCTTTACGCTTCTAAAAATAGCGCACTGCGCTCTTGGACTGGCGCATTGCGCCAGAGCGTGCCACGTGTCACTCACTGGCGCACCCATAAATTGGCGCAGCGCACTTATAAAGCGCAGTGCGCTAACAGACTTGCGCTTAGCGCTGAGCGTGACACGTGTCACCTTTGCATGCGCTAGCGCAATGCGCTCTTTGATTGGCGCAAAGCGCCTGCCAAGCCACGTGGGGCACTATCAGACCACTATTTTGCCCCCTGATAAATGCTATGCATTTAATTACATCCAATGTCAGAGTCCAATCCTATGTATTATTAAAAGGGCAGAGCCCAAATAAAGGCTTAACAGGCCAAACATGAATAAAATGTTAAACATTTTTAACATGACTTAGCCCAATTCTGGCCATAAGTTCTCAATATAAATTGAACTGAGCACAACTGCTCTTCCAATCAATTTACACCCGGTTCGAGGGTACATCTCTTTACTCCTCTGATATCCGTCATTGTAATCCTTCAACGTCGTCAGAGAGGTGACGGGTCCTGACGACCATACATTGCTATGGACTGTGGGGTCCTTAAACTCATGGACTATGACGTCCTTAACCTCGACCGTGATGTCTTAAAACTAATACCGGACTGTGGGGTCCTTAAACTCATGGACTATGACATCCTTAACCTCGACCGCGATGTCTTAAAACTAACACCGGACTGTGAGGTCCTTAAGCTCACGGACTATGAGGTCCTTAACCTTGACCGCGATGTCTTAAAACTAACAATGGACCGTAATGTACTTGAACTAATTATCGACCGCAATGTCATTAAACTAAACAATAGAGGCCAATTGTTCTCTTGTTGGATCTAAACGATCCCGTTAAGTCGATCTTAGTCTAAAATTAGGCTAACGTGTCATTAACAAACGTTTAAGTTGATCTTAGCCTCAAATAAGGCTAACGTATCCTTAAACATAACCCCCAAACCCAAATCTAAGAAAGATACGGATTTGGACTAGTCCACGCCCTATGGGCGACAACATAACTTAGTCTCCGTATACAATCCACGGGCAACCAAACACAAAACAAACACCCACGACACGAAGTGACCATCTGGAGAAGGAGAAAGTGGTTACCGCGACGCTGGTAGCATAATTAACTACGGGCTTGCGCCTGCAGGGAAGAGCGTCCCCACAATCAAAAACCCCTCAAGCGAGGGGGAATCTGACGAACTCTGCTACATCGGCCGCATCCGTTTAAACCTTCGATACATGGTGCCATAAATCAACTTGGCGTCTTCGGAGAGGTGGACGGATAGCACCGATTAGCATCTACCCCGAATTTCTGGCAAGACCTCTGTCTTGCACGTCTTTCGGAGGGGAACAGATTCTGGCACGCCCGGTGGGACCTTTTCCTCTTTCCACTCCACACTTCGTGTGTCGTATTCGCGAATGAAATCGCGGTTTGTTAATGGTTGCCCTTGGGTTTCAAGTTACTAAGATTTGGTTTCTTGCTTGGCACAGAAAGCAAAACAGCAATGGCATTCACCTGTTCGAAGTGCTCCACATGCAAACGCAACTCACGTCCTGCCTCGGCTGGGGGCATAACCTACGGTCCCCAAGCGGCTTCTCTATTCACGATGCCCGTGGAGCAGATTACTCAGGCCACCACAGGGCTGTTTTTCGGGACCATGCTCCTGCCAACGAGCTTCACTGCTCCCATGCCCGTACCAGAAGCTCCCAAGAAGTCGGTCTTCGATCGACTTACAGCTACTGCGGCCCCTCTCAACGGGTCATCCAGCACCGACGCCTCGGTCTTCTCCAGATTGGGCCAAAATTCTTGTGGGCCCACAATGAAGCCTGCAATCCCAGAGAAGGTTATTCCGAAGAGAGAAACCAACCCTGCTCCTGAAGTCGTCAAGGCGGCTTCTCCTGCTAAGGGGTCGGTCTTTACAAGACTGACTGTCCCAACTCCCGCTCCCGCTCCTGCTACTCAAAGGACATCAGTCTTCAATAGGCTGACGCCAGCAGCAACCCTTCACCTGAACAGGGGGCAAGACAAAGCCATCCCCATCACCGAACCAACACCATCGGCTCGACATGCTCGCCGTCGCCACTGGATCCGAGTAAGGAAGGCTGGGGGCAACTTCCCCTCTGGGCTAACTCCACCAGCCCCAACGATGGAAGTCAATGTTGTTGTTCCAACCGGGAACAGCTTTGAATTGTTAAACAAGGTGCGCACGAACTCTCCTACCGCCGTACTGAAAAGATCTCTGCTACCGGTGGAGAATGTTACAGAAGCAAAGCCGGAACAGCCCCCTCAGCGGCTGTCCTCTAAAGTTTACAAGATCTGGCGACAAGTCCGAAAGTCGGTGGTTGATCAAGATTATCCCCGCCGGCAGAAGAAGCTGAAGCTCCGACAGGAAGAAAGCCATCCTGCCAAGCCACGAAAAGCTGTCTGGGTGCCGACTGCGACGGCCCCCTCAACTTCGACCGCTCATGAGAAGAGAAGGCCGGAGAAAATCCCCATGCCCGCGACAAATGTCAAAGGCACTGAGCCCAAATGCCCTAAGTCTGGGGGCATGGTGGTACATACTGTTTACATGGCATCCGGAAAGGAGGATAGCCGCGCTTCTACAGGCCACCGACCACTCACTCGATCCATCACAAGAGCCCAGGAACAGCAGCAGCAGAAGCTCCAGGAGATGCTGACTGCAATGGCTGCACTCACCGGGCCGAAAGAAAGCCCAGAGGCGTCATCGGAACAACGTCGCGAACACGAGACTGATGCTGAATTCCTCCGTAGAATGCTCGAAATGAAGGACAAGGAGGCTGCGGAACAAGCGGCCAATATAAAGCAAATGGCTCTTCTGTTCCAAGACATCGTGGGCACGATGATCCAGCCGGATCTCCCAGCTGAAAATCCTCCGATTATCCTCGAGGACGACAGAGGGGAAACGTCAAATCCACCTCCGGCTCTTTCAACAGCCAAAGAGGAAACGATCTCTAAAGCTGCCCTGGATGACTATATTGCTCAACAAATACGAGTTCACCAGGCAAATGAAGCGGCTGGCCAAGTTGTGAAAACTGGGCGACCATATCCGGGCTGGTATGATCAGATAAAATACCAGCCGGGCTACACGATCCCGAAATTCCATGTCTACAAGGGGACAGGCAATCCCCATCAACATGTTGCCCAGTTCAGGGCTCTTTGTGGCAACACCGGCGGCGATGATAAGCTGTTGCTTCGCCAATTCGTCGGCAGCTTAGCGGAAACGGCCTTCGAATGGTATTCGGAGCTACCTAACGACTCTGTCAAAACATTTGCGGAGATGGAGCTGTTGCTTACACAAATATTTGCAAGCGCCAGCGAGCGCACCCCGGTCACCGCATTGATCAACGCCAGGGTAAGGCCAGGCGAAACGTGGGTTCAATACGCAATACGGTGGCGAAACTTATGGTCGAAGTGCGAACAACGCATCGAAGAAGCACTTGCGGTAGGAATGTTCATGGGCACTCTTGATCCACAAGCGACCATCTCGCAATTCATGATGTTCTTCAAGCCAACTACTTTCCAGGCCTTGATTGACAAGTTGGCCCAAATGGATCAGATGGGTCATAGACCATCTCCTTCAAAGACGAATCCTCGGAATGAAAAGGGGAAAGGAAAAGCAGCTTTCGTCGCCAATACTCAACAACAGCCGAGCAACTTAAAGCCGGTTGTCCGCCAAAACAATATGCGTCCACGCCAATCCCTCGAGGAAAGATTAGGGCGTCCTTACTCGTTTCCTCAAGACAAAACGAGAAGACTGTTCGAGCTGGCAGTGCACAACAGGCTCATAAATCTGCCGGGTCCAAAACTGTTAGTTATATGTATGCCCTAGAGGCCATTAATGTACATACGATGTATATTGTAGTGGATGCTGGGACATATATAGGGAGGACTTTCTTGCTCGACATGATAGTATGCTATCTGGTTACTCTTTACCTTAATGTGTATACTGATTGTCTCTCTGTTACATGTTGGTAAAGCCCTTAGGATGTGTACTTGACTACCTGGACTATGATGCGGATCATACTAGTGGGGACATGGTAGTCTATAAGTACATCCTTCACGGTCCCTAGTCGAGGGTGTATCGAGACGGGGCATCGATATACCAGAGTAGACTAGCGTATACCTTCTCGACCCATACAGATGGGCGATGGATGATCCCATATCCATTGATGTTTGACATCAGAGATGATATACGGGTGCTCAGTAGAGACTGGATACACTGGACGGACTCGCCGAGAACTCTCAGATGGTATTATACCTCACGTCAGATGGCAGTTCTCTGGTGACACTGGTACAGAGTAGTCTGTTGACCCGAGATCGTCATAGAGTCTTGTGTGGTTCCCACTGTGCTTTGATTTCCACCTTACCACGTCCAAGAGGGCGTGCAAAACGGTGGCTTTTGGGTACAGTCCCGAATCACATGGAGGCGATGAGCGATAGAAGGGGATTCGTCTCTCCCGGTATAGGGAGTTGATGTTGCACTGTGTTCGATTGGCTATAACCGGAAATCCCTGGCCAGGGTTGCTGAGATTTACTGGTAAGTGTTACCAGTAGTTTCTTGAACTGTTATAGACCTCATATCGACACGACTTATCGAGCTATTGGGGTCTGACGTTTACCATCCCTAGGCGAGATATGCGACATATTAGACGAACAGACCGGACTGTACGGTAAGTGTTACTGGTTGGATTCACAGGAGTGTGAACGGGCTTGCTCGTCGATCTTCTGATCGCTCAATACCCGGGTGGCCGTTACGTTTAGCAGACCGCTTGCGGCTTGTGGGTGTTTGATATGATCATCACCTGCTGCCGGAGTATTGACGAGTCTTTAGAGTCCTACACAGAGGTTTCCTGGCTCAAGCAAAACGAAATAGGAGCGCATATGAGATATGTGCGGGACCGAGAATAATGCGTGTATGTGATACCGTATTCCATTCTCGCGATGAATGTATCGATTGGTTGTATGCGATATAACCTAGTTATCGATTCAAGGATTGATTCGATAAGCCGATACATTGGATATTAGTCGGCTGTATGCGATATGACCGGATCGTTAAATCAAGTGTTGATTTAATGATTTAATGTATAATTATATATTTGATATATTACTTTGCATTAACTAGTATTGGTTCACTTTAAATGGATTTTCTCACTTGATGTGCACATTGTATATGTGATATACTTTTGTACATTTGATTGTATCATGTTTGATGATACATGATAGTATGGGTGTATATTTAGTTTAAACCTTGGTTAAGTAAATGGTTAGGGTTTTTATTTATTTATTTATTTATTTCTTTTTGGCAAAAGAAAAGAAAATGGTGGCTTATTTTGTTTTATAGTTGAAGCTTCATGAAGCTTTGAAAAAAGTCTACCATTTTTGTTTCATGCCTAACCTAACCATTCACCTAACCTTAGTTTAATCTCTATACATAACCATGGTTGCAAGATGATAGATATCACTTCATTTTCTTTTTCTAAAATAACTTATCATATTTCTTTTCTTCTTCTTCTTTTTCTTCAAGAAGAAGAAAGCTTGCAACCATCAATGGTGACTTGATGAAATGAGTGAGAAATCCAATTCTAAAGTGAACCCACTTCCTATTTCTTCATCCTCTACCACTTTCCAAGTAGTATAGGGTGTTTTCTTCACAAGTTTCATGACTTGGTGAAGTTGGAGCTTGATCTTGTTTTGCCTCGACGTAGATCATCTTCGGCATCGAAGTCGACGACCTTGCCCGCCCATTTCTCCGATGAAGCCGACGCTAGAGCCCGGGATCCGATGATCGCAGCGAGGGGTCTTCATCGCGGAGCTATGGAGGTGGAGGACCGGATCTACAAAGGTTGTATTTCCGTCACTTAGTTAAGTTGTTAACTAGTTGCATGTTTCGCCTAAAATTCTAGTTAACGATCTAGTCTTCTCGGCACCGTAAAATTTGAAATTGGCATGGTTGATTCCTTGTGAGACCTCATTGGAGTGCCTAGGAACCCTACAGTGGTATCAAAGCCTATCTAGAGCCTTAGGCGAAGTCTGAAATCCGAACGAACATCGAAACCCTAATCATTCATGCTCTCTGGACTTTTTTCAAAAACTGGGTTTTTTCCAGATTAAAAATGCTTAAAAAATTCAGCAGGGAATTCTAAGAATTACGGTGCAAAAATTACCTCATGATGCATCTAAAGCGCGGCGGAACCGCGGCAGAACCCTGGCTTCTGCGGCGGTTCCGCGGCCAATTGATGGGATTTGCCTTCAAATTTTGCACAGTAATTCATGTTTTCAGGTGCTGAGTTTTCTGGGAATTTTTAATTTGCACTCAAGAGTTGAGTTTTCTGGGGTGTTTTGGGGCGTAGATGATTCGATCGGATTATCAGATTTTGTCTATGTGGCTTTCCGGATATTTTAGAATATATTAAAAAGTTCGACTGGATATGAATACCCACCTTTTCCCCTGCCGGAAAATTTCCAAGTGTTGGATTTTTCCATAGTTTAATGACGTTCTAAGTAGTGCAAGTAACGCGATGGTCCCTCTAGAAGACAACAAACCTTAACTCGATTATGTGACCGTCTTGAACTGCCTTTGAACCTTCGGGTTTGGGACAGTACGGCGTGCCACATGTGAGGCGTTGGCTTGACCCTTCTACGGCTGGACCGTTGGTACTGAGGCATGAACTGAATGTTTTTAGACTTATTTCATGTGTTGAGCTGTATCGGGAAAACTTGGGTGTTTGATTGTTCGATCGGAAAGTTTAACATTTTCTATTTATCTGGAATGTGATACAATAATTGGAATTCACAAGTAGTTATGAGATAACTGTTTGAATGTTATAAACATAGCACTTTAGTCTCACTTGATTGGTTGCCACGGAATTTTGATGTGATCAAAAGTCCGTCGCAATCACGTAGCGTACGCGGATACTCGCCGGATAAACTTAATAGACAGCTACACCCCATAGCCCCGACCAAGTGACTGTAGGAGAACCCCGTCACCAAAAGCATCCGTTCGGGTTCTCGCGGCAGCGGTGTTCCGCCTTGGTGCACTTCGTCGACGGTATCGAGGGTGCGGCTGCCTACTAAAGTTTGCGACGGGCATTCGATCAGTTTTTCGGGAATCTTGTTGAATTGCCCGACTTGATATTGAAAAGAGTTTTCGATAATGAGACTAAAATGCGGGGTTTATAATTGTTAGGCATGCGATGTCTAAGTATTTCATTTGTTTAGGCATGCGATGTCTAAAGAGTTTGCGGATTCCAACTGTTGTAGTTTTACACTTTCTTTTCTGTGACCGTAAGTGTAATATGTGATATCGCCGGTTTCGTTGCTATATGTCAACGACAATTGGGATGCGCATATTTACTTACGTTGATGACATGTGATGTTATGTGTTGCTGGATATGTTATATTGGATCGTCGCGTTTGAATAGCCGAAGGGTTTTATGTGAGATGAGTGTTTTTCATTTTCATTCATGTAAAAACTTGTATGTAATATTCTTTTATTGGGGCACTTCCAGGTTGCGGAAGATGTCACCGTTTGTATATTATTTACTTTTCCGCACTAGGATAGACCCAAGGAGGGGAGCACAAGTAACCGGGTTCTGGAGTTCAGTGGGAGACCAACTCGAGGAGTCGAGTCCGGGTCTCCTAACTCTAGAATTGGTAGGGTTTCTTGCCGCTCTCGTAGGGGTCTAGGGGTGTGGGTTTGGCTATTCATCGCGACCGTGGAATCCGTGTTTTATACTGGCTCGTATTTAAAACACGGACGTCCTAGTATATCCAATAGTTCATATGATTTTCTGCTGCGATATCTGTGATGTGATCATGTGATGTTCTGTGATAGATACAGTATATAGTAAATATGATATATTATATAGACATTACTTATGTTTTACACCCGCGCTAGCCCTGCCGTGCTCTGCCGTTAGTTACCTAACCTAACGGTGCACGAGAGGATATCGAGGCGAATGCGGATGGCATAAGTATACGTCGTATTTATCTGTGATGTTTAGGTACTTAAATGATGGGACTTCATTAATGTGATTAATGAAATAAAAGAAACCTAAAGATGTTGTAGAATCGAATTTCAAAATAAAACAGGTAGCTACAGTTCTTGCTTTGCACAGCGGTATATGTGATATATCCTGCACCTTATTCGATAAGGAAAGGACCGAGATCCCTTCACCGGGAGTGACTCCTTTAGCAATAACTGGCAGATGCTACAACCCTCGGTTTGTCTTTTGATCGCTTCTATAGTTTCTGCTTTGCACAGTGATATATATGATATATCCCGCACCTCATTCGACGAGGAAAGGACCGACGATCCCTTCACCGGGAGTGACTCCTTTAGCAAAACTAGAAAAGCCTAAAAACACTCCATTTCAAAATTCATTTCGATCCTACAACGATATCAAGTTCATTACGCAAAAGGTTTTCAGAAAAACCTGTCGTAGCCCTCCGTCATTTCAGATAAGTCCTACTTAGTATTCGTGCTACGTTTGTTGACCTCCGTCAAGGCGTAGTGTGCGGTAGCTAACTAGTATTTATCTGCTTATGCATATGATGCAGATTGGATTGGGGTAGTCGTGCGACCTTGTTGACCTCCGTCAAGGGTCGTGCGGGTGGGTTTGATTCAATCAAGAAATGACGGGTTGAACTTGACTAGTAGCCTATGGTTTGTTGACCTCCGTCAAGGTCATAGGGTGCTAGGGGCAAAATTATCGGGAATTTCAAGTGTTGAAATTTGCAATGAGATTGCATACCTTCTATGAGATAGTTGGATCCCGATACCCACTCCGAGTAATTTTTACTCCTGGGAGAGTTTTACACATTACAATTAGCCGATCAAGTAGGTGTCTAGAAAGGTGTCAACGGGGTTATGCCTCTGGGAAAACGAGGTTTACATTAATTAGGTTCGTGCGAAAGCACGGGGGACCTCCCTCAAAGTACCGACACTGGCCTGGCTGAAAGATTGGCGAACTTGTAGTGTGTAATTAATCCCGGCTAGTCTTTCCTTTTAGGGTTTGAATGAAGATTTGATAAAACCAGTGGGAGTCATCCTGATTAGATAAAATAATAACCAATCTATTCTTGCAAGAGCGCACGCTGAGTGTTTTCTTCTCTCTCTCTCCAGGTAACGACCATATTACGCCTTAATCAAGATAATAATATGGATGTATTAACCGAACCCGCTTGTTATACTGAGCTGGGGTATGTTGGTCCCGCTCCAACTTATAATTGTTATAAGACAGAGCAGGAAATCGGGGAATACCAGATTTCCCATGCTGCCCAAACG
This sequence comes from Agapanthus africanus, assembly GCA_030015575.1. Taxonomy (NCBI): domain Eukaryota; kingdom Viridiplantae; phylum Streptophyta; class Magnoliopsida; order Asparagales; family Amaryllidaceae; genus Agapanthus; species Agapanthus africanus. Next base: position 175,109,629 of record CM057339.1, on the reverse strand, counting down.
AAGAAAGTGCATATGATGCATCTTCTTCGGGTGTGTTCGTTTTATAGAGAACTGTTTCTCAATTGTCCTTTACGTCCTGGGTATGTGATACCGAATCAGGATCCCGCATATGCAATCTGTTACATGGGCTACAGATAGGTAAAGAACTGAGAACGGGTGATAAGTTTCATGAGGCAAAAAACGGGGCAAGTGTTGCAGCCAAGTCTGTTGGTCACTGTCACCCTGTATTTTCAATACATTGATTCTGAACGAATGTTATTAGATACCGAACCTGGTATACAAAATCATATCAATCTCTTTATTAGTAAAGAAATGATAAAATTTTGTATTACTGGATAATGTTTTGAACATTTCCTATATCAAAAGTTGATCGGTTCAGGCACGTTATCTAAAAGCATTGATGTTCTAAATCAAACTACAGTTCTTAGTATATGGAACACACACAAGAGGAAGAGTTCAGAAATGAACGGATCCTTCTTGAGGTATTGCAGACTAGGTCATATCAATGCGACCCGACTAACTAAGTTGCACAAAGATGCATATTTAAATCTGTTTGAATTTACATCTTGTGAAACTTGCCAGTCATGTCACAGAGATAAGATGACCATAGCTCTGTTTACTAGAAACAGAGAAAGAGTTAGTGAACTCTTGGGATGATACATGTTGATGTATGTAAGGTCCCCTGTCTACACATGCCAGGACTGGCTCTTTATACTTCATTAAATTCTCTGATGATCTCTCGAGATTCAGACATATGTTCCTGTTGAAACACAAGTCCGAACCTTTTGAGATATTCACAGAATATAAGTTAGAAGTAGAGAACCAAAATACGGGTATAAGTCTTATGTCCTTTGATGAGATCAAGGAGGAGAATACTTGAGCACGGAAATCCTGGACTATTCTAAAGGAGAATGGGATTCTCTCTCAGAATTACTCCTCCGTATACACCATAGCACGATGGTATATCGGAAAGGAGCAATCACACCCTATATGATATGGTGCGCTCTATGATGAGTACTACTGAGTTACCTATCTCCTTTTGGGAGTTATGCACTTGAGAAGCTGCATACCTATTGAATAGGGTTCAAATCAAATCAGTTGCTTACCACTCCATATGAGATATGGAAAGGGAAGAGCCTATATCTTAAGTCAGTTAAGATTTGGGGTTGTCCGGCCTATGTCTAAAAGCAAAATCCGGACAAGCTCAATGCAAGGTCTGTTATGTACAACTGGAAAGGTTCCAGCTATGCAAACTACAGCAGATGATTTGAAAGAACCAAAGGATTCAATAGTTACCAACGAACCTCAGCCTCTCCGCCGATCTAGTAGGGCTTCGTAAACAGTAAGAGCGAGGATTGCATCATGAGATGATGATCCAACTAGTTTCGAGCTGGCCATCAGGAGTGAGACTCTGTAAGAATGGCTGGATGCTTAGTGATCTGAGATGGAATCCTTATACACCAACAAAGTATGGACTTTGGTTGCTATATCTGAAGGGTTAAATCCCCATCAGGAGCAAGTATATCTTGAGAAGATTACTTGGTGTAGATGGAAAAGTTGAGACTTTCAAAGCTAGACTTGTTAAAAGTTTGCATCATTTACCAGGCGTGGATTATGATGAAACCTTTTTCTAAGTAACCAAGCTTAAGTCCATCCAGATCCTACTTGTCACGGCTACATACCATGACTACAATATCTGGCGGTTGGGTGTCATGACTGCTTTTCTAAATGATGGTTTAGAAGAGAGAGTCTATAAGTACACAGCCAGAGGGCTTCGTAAACATTGGGAGCAGCGGAAACGCGTGCAAGATGTTTTATGTGATAAAGCAGGCATCGCGGAGTTGGAACGTCTGTTTTGATGTAGTAGTCAAAGAGTTTGACTTCATCAAAATGGTAGATGAACCTTGTATATACAAAAAGGTAGTAGGGAGTATGGTGGTGATCCTCGTAGAGTACGTGGATGACATACTCTTGATAAGAAAGGAGTTTCCTATGCTACGCTCGGTCAATCTCCACTTATCACAAGGATTCTCCATATAGGATCAAAGTGATACCTCCTAAATCCTAAGTTTTCATCTATGAGATAGATATAATTGGATGTTAGGATACTCACTAGCTGTAGTGAGATGGTATCAATTGATCCTGGGGAGAATCACTGGAAGGGTTCCAGGGTGATAAAGGCGACTGATTGTCAGTCACAGGCATTGTCTTTACCCTCGGTAAGGGGACGGTATGTTGGAAGAGTTCCAAGCTAGATACCGTGGCAAACTAGACGATAAAGGCTGGATACATCGCTACTTAAGACGATACCAAAGAGGAAGTCTGGGTGAATATTTGTTCATGAGATGAACTTCGTTCCTCCCATTGTGTGACAATGGAGTTGTGGCTTATGCCAAGGAACGTCCGTCCCATCAGTGATCCAGACGTATTCTAAGGCAGCATCACCTGATCATGGAGATAGTCGATCTCCAGGGTGATCGAGGTTAGGAGAGCAGACTCAGAGGACAACACGTCGGATCCACTTACAAAGACCTTTTCCCAGAGAGAGATTTTTATGGGATGGTTGAGTATGAGATACTACAACCACTGCTACAGATGGCCCTAGTGCAAGTGGGAGATTGTTAGTTATATGTATGTCCTAGAGGCCATTAATGTACATACGATGTATATTGTAGTGGATGCTGGGACATATATAGGGAGGACTTTCTTGCTCGACATGATAGTATGCTATCTGGTTACTCTTTACCTTAACGTGTATACTGATTGTCTCTCTGTTACATGTTGGTAAAGCCCTTAGGATGTGTACTTGACTACCTGGACTATGATGCGGATCATACTAGTGGGGACATGGTAGTCTATAAGTACATCCTTCACGGTCCCTAGTCGAGGGTGTATCGAGACGGGGCATCGATATACCAGAGTAGACTAGCGTATACCTTCTCGACCCATACAGATGGGCGATGGATGATCCCATATCCATTGGTGTCTGACATCAGAGATGATATACGGGTGCTCAGTAGAGACTGGATACACTGGACGGACTCGCCGAGAACTCCCAGATAGTATTATACCTCACGTCAGATGGCAGTTCTCTGGTGACACTAGTACAGAGTAGTTTGTTGACCCGAGATCGTCATAGAGTCTTGTGTGGTTCCCACTGTGCTTTGATTTCCACCTTACCACGTCCAAGAGGGCGTGCAAAATGGTGGCTTTTGGGTACAGTCCCGAATCACATGGAGGCGATGAGCGATAGGAGGGGATTCGTCTCTCCCGGTATAGGGAGTTGATATTGCACTGTGTTCGATTGGCTATAACCGGAAATCCCTGGCCAGGGTTGCTGAGATTTACTGGTAAGTGTTACCAGTAGTTTCTCGAACTGTTATAGACCTCATATCGACACGACTTATCGAGCTATTGGGGTCTGACGTTTACCATCCCTAGGCGAGATATGCGACATATCAGACGAACAGACCGGACTGTACGGTAAGTGTTACTGGTTGGATTCACAGGAGTGTGAACGGGCTTGCTCGTCGATCTTCTGATCGCTCAATACCCGGGTGGCCGTTACGTTTAGCAGACCGCTTGCGGCTTGTGGGTGTTTGATATGATCATCACCTGCTGCCGGCGTATTGACGAGTCTTTAGAGTCCTACACAGAGGTTTCCTGGCTCAAGCGAAACGAAATAGGAGCGCATATGAGATATGTGCGGGACCGAGAATAATGCGTGTATGTGATACCGTATTCCATTCTCGCGATGAATGTATCGATTGGTTATATGCGATATAACCTAGTTATCGATTCAAGGATTGATTCGATAAGCCGATACATTGGATATTAGTCGGTTGTATGCGATATGACCGGATCGTTAAATCAAGTGTTGATTTAACGATTTAATGTATAATTATATATTTGATATATTACTTTGCATTAACTAGTATTGGTTCACTTTAAATGGATTTTCTCACTTGATGTGCACATTGTATATGTGATATACTTTTGTACATTTGATTGTATTATGTTTGATGATACATGATAGTATGGGTGTATGTTTAGTTTAAACCTTGGTTAAGTAAATGGTTAGGGTTTTTATTTATTTATTCATTTATTTATTTATTTATTTTTGGCAAAAGAAAAGAAAATGGTGGCTTATTTTGTTTTATAGTTGAAGCTTCATGAAGCTTTGAAAAAGTCTACCATTTTTGTTTCATGCCTAACCTAACCATTCACCTAACCTTAGTTTAATCTCTACACATAACCATGGTTGCAAGATGATAGATATCACTTCATTTTCTTTTTCTAAAATAACTTATCATATTTCTTTTCTTCTTCTTCTTCTTCTTCAAGAAGAAGAAAGCTTGCAACCATCAATGGTGACTTGATGAAATGAGTGAGAAATCCAATTCTAAAGTGAACCCACTTCCTATTTCTTCATCCTCTACCACTTGCCAAGTAGTATAGGGTGTTTTCTTCACAAGTTTCATGACTTGGTGAAGTTGGAGCTTGATCTTGTGTTGCCTCGACGTATATCATCTTCGGTATCGAAGTCGACGACCTTGCCCGCCCATTTCTCCGATGAAGCCGACGCTAGAGCCCGGGATCCGATGATCGCAGCGAGGGGTCTTCATCGCGGAGCTATGGAGGTAGAGGACCGGATCTACAAAAGTTGTATTTCCGTTCACTTAGTTAAGTTGTTAACTAGTTGCATGTTTCGCCTGAAATTCTAGTTAACGATCTAGTCTAGGGTTTCTCGGCACCGTAAAATTTGAAATTGGCATGGTTAATGCCTTGTGAGACCTCATTGGAGTGCCTAGGAACCCTACAAAAATGTCCGTTGCAGCCAGACGATCTCAACAATCCTAATTATTGCCCTTACCATCAAGCAGTAAGCCATCCAATCGAAGATTGCTTCGTTTTCAAAGGCTGGATTGAGGACCAATACCAATAAGGCAAGTTCGCATTATCCGAAAACTGGAAGGTGAACCCGCCACAACCTCATGCTCCTAAAAAAGTGGACATGCCGGGGGCATCGTGCTCTTTTATAGAAAAAGCTCCATGGGAGGTCACACTTTCAGCCAAGACGAAAAGAATGCTGAAGGATCTTCACACATGCCCAGCCGTCAGGTGGAAATGTCCGCTAGAACCCGAGATCGTCGAGGGAATACTGAAACCACGCCTAACACCGAGAATTGATAGCAGTGGACGAAACACCCAGGCACAGCCGTCAAAGTCTTCAAAGAAAAAGAAGAAGACCAAAAAGCTCGTGCAGTTTGATGACAAATGCACGAATCTGCAAAAACATATTGACGCACTGGAAGAATATAATCAGAAGGCGCGGACCCCAGTCACACTCCGAGAATTCCCCAGCCACGTCCTTGAGGACGGGGATGATGACAAAGACCAGCCGGATGAACCTGAGGATTATGTGGCAAGCTGCCATGTGATCTCTCACTCGTCGATAAACGATAAAGAAACTCCTTGCACCGAGAGATGGGGGGCAGGTCCTAAACCAGAACTTCTATGGCCATCAGACGAAATGATCGACGCCTTCCTGAGTGAAATTCATCTGAAAAGTAAAGCCGATCGGGAGCGTGAGATGGCCATATTTGAAAAGGCCAAGCATCGGCGACTGGACGAAAGAGTCGAGACACTCCCGCCGGATCAAAGTACATCCGCTGTAAATAAAAGCAGGATCAAGACAAGGAAGCGATTCGCCAAAGCCATATCGATGGGGATGAAGCTGCCCTCTTTCAGAGAAAATTCTTTTGGTGGTATATATCTTAATGAAGTGGACGTACATCCTAACTTCTGCTTGTATCATCAGAAGATCGCACACCCTACTGAAGACTGCAACTCCTTTAAGTGTTGGCGGCAAGGGTATGTCGCTCACAGGCAACACTTCAAGAGGACAAAGCGTGAAGCTCGTAGACAGCGGAAAAATGCGACAGATGAGCGTAGAAGAATTGCCGGCAATTGTCATAGGGTTGATCCCGGGGGATCGCGAGTTCTCACCTTCGGGAGCGACTCCGACGAAGAAGTAGCCCTCGGCCCTCTCTTCAAGGAATCCATCTCTGAAACGAAAGAACTGAGGAGTTGCGAGAACATTCAGCCGCGCAATCGTACGCTACCTGGAAAGAATCTCAGACCCGCAAACAAGGGATCGAACAAAAAAGATAAGGGGAAAGGAAAAACGGCTTTCGTCGCCAACGCTCAACAACAATCGAGTGGCCCGAGACCAGTTGTTCGCCAAAGCAACAAGCGGCAACCCCTCGATGAGAAGTTGAAACGTCCTTACTCATTTTCCCGGGATGAAACAAGAAGACTGTTCGAACTAGCAGTGCGCAGCAGGCTTATTACTCTACTGGAGCCGAAGCACCCACTACAACTGAACGACGTCGTCGATCCCAATTACTGCCTCTACCATCGAGTATTGGGCCGTCCACTCGAAAATTGCTACGTCTTCAAAAACTGGGTTGAAGAACAATACCAACAGGGCAAGTTCGCGCTGTCTGAAAACTAGAAGGTGAGCCCGCCACAACCTCATGTCCCTAAAAAGGTGGACATGCCGGGGGCATCGTGCTCATTCATAAAGAAAGCCTCACGGACCGGAACATCCTTAAACTAATAACGGACCACTATGTCCTAAAACTGGCTGCGGACCGAAACGTCTCTAAACTAACGACGGGCTGCAATATCCTAAAACTTGTAAATGACCGAAACGTCGTTAAACTACTCCCAACCCGCGGCATCTTCAGGCTGACGTGGTAAAAAAAACGGTATGTCCATAAGCAAAATGGGCACGGATGAAAACCCGAAAGGGCTCCGTGAGTAAAAACAGCATGGCTGCCGGCGAGTTTTGTGAAAACCCGAAAGGGCGCAATCTCGTTAAAAGACACTTGCAAGGTCCTCTCGACTTTGTAAGGAGAAACCACCTGCGTGAGATCCTTACGACTCACAAGGGAGAAACACACTTAGGGATCCCCACGATTCCTAAGGAAAAATTACAGTTGCGAGATCCTCACGAATCGTAAGGAGAACTCTCTTATGGGAGCCTCACGGCTCATAAGATTTGAAAGTCTTAAACTACAGGGACCTAAACTTGTTCTTAAGAAGCCCCCACAACCTCCGATACTGCCCTACAAGCGGTTCAGTATTGACCCTTGTATACAATCCACGAGCGCGAATCCGTGACTAGGGATATGTCTACACGGTGAACTGCCCTTGTAAGTCCTCTCGACTTATAAGGAGAAAACACTCTTGTAAGATCCTTATGACTTATAAGAGACCATTCACTTAGGAATCCTCATGATCCCTAAGGAGAAAACGCACCTACGAGATCCTCACGACTCTCAGGGAGAAATTCTTTATGAGACCCTTACGGCTCATGAAGTCAAAAGCCTTAGTCGACAGGACCCTAACCCTGTTCGCTAAGCCATCTTTGTTCGATATCGACAAAGGCAAGTTATGATTCGCTCCTGGCAATATCCCAGTTGTAGCGATGCTGATGCTGAAATCGGTGTCTAATTCCAAGCTTGCAGCGAAAAGCCAGCGAGCCACACATGCATACGAAATAGCCAAAATGATGGGGCAGCTTGCAAACAAAATCAGCAAGTAAAAATGTATGCATGCAAAATAGCCGAAATGATTGGGCAACTCGCAATAAAAAGCAGCGAGTAAAAAATAAAATAAACAGCCGAAATGATTGGGCAACTCGCAATAAAAAGCAGCGAGTAAAAAATAAAATAAACAGCCGAAATGATTGGGCACCGCGAAAAATAGCCGAAATGATTAGGCAATCGCGACATTCGCGATGTAAAAACTGAAATGATAGAGCATCGCGGAAATAAATAAAGAAAAATGAAATTTAAGCGCTACAGGAGTTATCACATCAATCCCTGTATACAATCCAGGGACGCAAACAAAGAAGGAATCACGCCTTCCCTCCTCAAGCTCCACCAGAAAGAGAGCCAAGTCTCGACGGTTCACAGACAACCTAGAGACCATCTCAACATTCGTCTCGTTACAACAGACGCAATGTCAACAACGGCATTCCTTCGCAATCCAGCAGGATGCAGATGCAACGTCAACGAAAGACCTCACGGTCAAAATAAAGCGGAGTGACAGCAAAATCTTAACTCCATCTCAGCATTCGTCTCGCTACAGCAGACGCAATGTCAACAACGGCGTTCCTTCGCAGTCCAGCATGATGCAGGTACAACGTCAACAAAAGACCTCACGGTCAAAACAACAGAGCCACGGCAAAATCCCTAGTTCCAAACCTCGACGGTTCATCAGCAACCTAGAGACAACCTAGACGTTCGCCTCGATACATCGGACACACCAAAGCAGACGAAGCTAAGGCCAAATTTCTAGCTTCAGGGTCTTGACGGCAACTCATATAAAACCCGAAAGACCACCAGAGATCACCCCACACCAGCGCGGAGTGGTCACCACCTCGACGTTCGTCTCAATACAGCAGACGAGATGTCACCATAGCATTCTTCCTCCAGCAGGATTCAGACGCGACAATCAAACAACGGAGCCACGGCAAAATCCCTAGTTCCAAACCTCGACGGTTCACCAGCAACCTAGAGACAACCTCGACGTTCGCCTCGATACATCAGACGCGATGCCAGCAAACGAAGAAAAGGCCAAATTCCTAGCTTCAGGGTCTTGACGGCAACTCATATAAAACCGAAAAGACCATCAGAGATCATCTCACACCAGCACGGAGTGGTCACCACCGCAACATTCGTCTCGATACAGCAGACGCAATGCCAGCAAACGAAGTAAAGGCTAAATTCTTAGCTTGAGGGTTTTGACGGCAACTCATATAAAGCCTGAAAGACAATCGGAGATCATCTCGCACCAGCGCGGAGTGGTCACCACCTCAACGTTCGTCTCGACACAACAGACGAAATGTCACTACAGCGTCCTTCCTCCAACAGGATTCGGACATGACAAAACAAACGAAGCAAAGGCGAAATTCCTAGCTTCAAGGTCTTAACGGCAACTCATATAAAGCCTGAAAGACAATCGGAGATCATCTCACACCAGCATGGAGTGATCACCACCTCGACGTTCGTCTCGACACAACAGACGAGATATCACTACAGCGTTCTTCCTCCAGCAGCATTCGGGCACGCCAGCAAACGAAGCAAAGGCCAAATTCCTAGCTTCAGGGTCTTGACGGCAACTCATATAAAATCTGAAAGACTATCGAAGATCATCCCACACTAGCATGGAGTGGTTATGACTCATCGGGGCTCTCCAAAATGAGCCTAACCTCAAGTAAAAAGCGGCATGGCAAAATTCCTAACGCTTGCTCTTCCGACGGTCAAACTGCCTAGGAGGATTGCTTGAAGATGTCTTGTCCAGCCCCCGAAGGGATCAGAGACATAACAGTTGCAAGGCTACTCGAACAGCAAGGTTGCCTATCGAGGAATACATCAGCCAATGCGACGGTACGACGGACAAAACCCTAGTACCACAGACCCTAACGGACCTCTGTCGTAAAGAGATGAGGTTAACTGTGATGTTAGGATATTCTTGCGAGAAATGCTTGATTCGTCTCGACTCGTGAGGAAAAGCCTTAGGCAGCAAGGATTAAAAAAAAACCTGTTTCCTGAGCACTGGGGCCCTGCAAGTCGGTCCAAAATGGACTCTTGCATACTATTCACGGACCACACTCTCCAAAGTCGAATCTCGACAAGGAGGGAAACAACCACTTACGAGTCCTCTCGACTTGTAAGAGGGAAAATTCTCTAGTGAGATCCTTACAACTCTCAAGAGAAAACGCACTTAAGAGTCCTCACGGCCCCTAAGGAGAAAATACACCTACGAGATCCTCTCGACTCGTAGGGAGAAAAGTCTTTATGAGACCCTCACGGCTCATAAATTTGAAAAGTCTTAGGTGGCAGATCCTAACCCTGTTTCCTAAGCCATCGGTGTCCTACAAGGAGGTCAAGATAGACTATCTGCAGGCCACACTCTCCAAAGTCGAATCTCGACAAGGAGGGAAACAATCACTTATGAGTCCTCTCGACTTGTAAGGGAGAAACTTCTCTTGTGAGATCCTTACGACTCTCAAGATAAAATGCACTTAGGAGTCCTCACGACCCTTAAGGAGAAAATACACCCACGAGATCCTCTAGACTCGTAGGGAGAAAAGTCTTTATGAGACCCTCACGACTCATAAATTTGAAAAGTCTTAGGTGGCAGATCCTAACCCTGTTTCCTAAGCCATCGGTGTCTTACAAGGAGGTCAAGATAGACTATCTGCAGGCCACACTCTCCGAAGTCGAACATCGACAAGGAGGGAAACAATCACTTATGAGTCCTCTCGACTTGTAAGGGAGAAGATTCTCTTGTGAGATCCTTACGACTCTCAAGAGAAAACGCACTTAGGAGTCCTCACGGCCCCTAAGGAGAAAATACACTTACGAGATCCTCTCGACTCGTAGGGAGAAAAGTCTTTATGAGACCCTCACGGCTCATAAAGTTGAAAAGCCTTAGGTAGCAGATCTGAACCTGCTTCCTAAGCCATCACTACTCCTCGAAGTATTCAAGACGGAATGTTCTATATCACCTACAGGCTACGCTTACTTAACGAATATGCCAATAACAAAGTAGAAAATAAAAGGAAAGAGGCAAAAGATTTGTCACTCATACTCAGAAAATTCTTACATCAATAAAGACAATAAACAAAAGCAGCATTATTGAAATGTTTACAAGGGTATAACATAGGATCCAGAGCATGGATTGAGGAATTCGAAAGTAAGGCCGTCTAGAGTCTTTCTGGCCTTTCTGACCCTTCTCATGCGCATCCTGTAGCGCTCGCACGTGTCAAGATCTTCGGCAATGTCCCCCACCCTTTGATAAGAAGCGAGTATCGTCGTCTGTTAAAAAATTTGATGCAGAATATCGACGAGGCTATCTCGCCGTTTCTTCGAGATCAGCCCCGACAGGTACACTGAATGCACCTTGTCTTCGGCATCATCCAGCGCATTAAGTGGCATGGCCTCATGAAACCCCGGAAGCGCTCTCCAAATTGCTCCCAATACGACTTTCAAGAGAGCGGAACGGCGAGGAAGCAACCAACCAACGCGTGCATACAGACGACCCATAATCTCCGCACACTGAGCATCTGTAAACTCTTGGTTTTGGTAACGGCCCTGTACGCGGATATCTTCATAAGTGATGAACTCATTCAGACTATATAAATGAACAGCCATAGTGCCTGAAAGAAACATCATTAGGATATTAGCAATGAGGAGAAACAGACACGGGGAGTTGAACTCCTCGAGAGCAATGCTCTGCAGACAGGAGTGACACCTGTCAAAATCAATTATTAGGGGGATTTAAAAGAAATTCCCCGAGAATGCTCAGAGCCTTGCTCTGAGAAGATGATGTAATTCATCAAAAATAAAATTCCGTGTTTGATCTTCATGATCTATGAACAAACTCTTAAGAGTTCTTCTATATGATCTAAAAGGAGCAAAGCTCCATTAATGAACTAAGAAATCACAATTGAAATCCTTTTAGAGAGCAAAGCTCTATTGATCGAACCCTTTTACCCTAAAAGGGTTCTCTTTAGATCAAAGATCTATAAAGAGCAGAGCTCTTTTAATGGGTAAAACCCTAATCTAGTGAAAGTTTTAAACTTGACCTAAATTTTAGCAGAGTTCTGACTCTTAAAAGTTTTTTAACAGGAGAGCAATACTCTGACGAAGAGATAATTCTCAAAGAGGAGATGAAAATCATCTAAGAGACCAAAGGTCATATTTATAAACATTGAGAGCCGTTTCAACTTCCAAAAGTTGATCCAACGATTGAGATGTTGCCACTGCTGCGCTCACGCTTGGGCCACGTAAGTGCAACGGTGGGGGGCATTTGTTTCCCCTAATCAGAGCAAAGCTCTGTTTTAAAAATGAAGCGACGCTTCTGCTTCTCCCAATCAGAGCAAAACTCCCGAATAAAGGGTTTGTGCGTCTCACTAGTTCCCGTGCGAGATGCTCCGTTCGAACCAACTCCCAATGTTCTATTCTATGGATTTCCAATCCTATGGAAGATGATCCTCTCCCAACTGCGGATAGTACCGGTCTTCGAGGGACCAACGCACCTCGCAAAGCGCGTAGGGGTCGTTCACGCACCTCACCGGTCTATTTGAATCTACCTAACCCAACTAGTGAGTGATGCCCCGCCAAAAGTGGATCGGTTTGACCAAAGAGGCGGGTCTAGAGAGGGTATTGTAACGGGCTTAGCCACCCTTCGGCAACCGGCAAGAAAGTCATTCGCTTAAACGGGATATCGGGGGTGGCAGCTGTGCTTTCTTGTTCGCTTAGGTGTGTTCAAAGTCCAAGATTTGGAATGAAGCGACGCTTCCTTATCCCCAATCAGAGCAAAACTCTGTTCTGAATTTCAAGTTTTTAAAATTGAAGCAACGCTTCAGATCCCTTACGCTCTGCGCTGCGCGCCACGTGTCAAACACAGGTGCGCTAGCGTAGTTGCGCTGCGCTCTGCGCTGCGCGCCACGTGTCAAACACAGGTGCGCTAGCGCAGGTGCGCTGCGCGCCGCGTGTCAAGCACGGGTGCGCCAGCGCCAAGTGCGCCAGCGCTGGAATTAAAAGAATTCCACACCGTTAGATCAAAAGATCTAATAATAATAAATTATTAATTAATCAGAATTAAAATTCTATTATAGAAAGATCTTTCCAATCTTATTAAAACAAGAAGATTATCTTCTGTAAAACAGAAGCCTTAGGATCAAAGATCCAACGGTGAGAAATAATCCCAAATCAATCAGAGAGAGAGATCTTCAACTGATTCAACAAATCATTTGGCCCTATATAAAGGCCCCTAGACTTCAAGTCTCAGATAAGAGAGAACCCTCTGTAAACTTTGAGAGAAGAACTCAAAGAGAAAGAAAGGCATGCCTTTGAAAAAAGAAGATCATTTTCTTCATCTTTAAAGGTAAAGAATTATATTCTTGAAGAATAGAGATGAAATCATCCCATTAAAAAAGAATAATCATCTTCTAAAAAGATCAGAGATCTAAGAACAAGATCAAGATCTTCAATAGAAAAGAAAAAGATCAAAAGATCTAATCATAAAAAAAAGAAGAAGTAATTTACTTCATTAACAGATCTTTTGATCTATAAAGGCAAAGCCTTTTGATGAGAACAAGAACTTTGGTTCTTGGATCTTGAGGCAAGGCCTCCTTTGAAGAACAAAAAAAACTTGTTCTTTGATCTTAATTTGATCAAAAATGCGCTCTGCGCTATTGGACAGTGCCTTGCACTCTTGAATTGCACCTTTGCGCTTATTGAATCAGCGCACATTGCCAAAACGCACCACGTTTCAACCACAGAACCGTTTGCGCTTTGCGCTTCTAAAAATAGCGCACTGCGCTCTTGGACTGGTGCACTGCGCCAGAGCGCGCAACGTGTCATTCACTGGCGCACCCATAAATTGGCACAGCGCACTTATAAAGCGCAGTGCGCTAACAGACTTACGCTTAGCGCTGAGCATGACACGTATCACATTTACATGCGCTAGCGCAATGCGCTCTTCGATTGGCGCAAAGCGCCTGACAAGCCACGTGGCGCACTATCAGACCACTATTTTGCCCCCTGATAAATGCTATGCATTTAATTACATCCAATGTCAGAGTCCAATGCTATGCATTATTAAAAGGGCAGAGCCCAAATAAAGGCCTAACAGGCCAAACATGAATAAAATGTTAAACATTTTTAACTGGACTTAGCCCAATTCTGGCCATAAGTTCTCAATATAAATTGAACTGAGCACAACTGCTCTTCCAATCAATTTACACCCGGTTCGAGGGTACATCTCTTTACTCCTCTGACATCCGTCATTGTAATCCTTCAACGTCATCAGAGAGGTGACGGGTCCTGACGAGCACACATTGCTACGGACTGTGAGGTCCTTAAACTCATGGACTATGAAGAAATTTTGGGCAGGTCCTGCATCCAACAAGAACATTTCTTCCCTTAAGCCTAAGCGTAAAACGGAATCCTTAACCTCGACCGTGATGTCTTAAAACTAATACCGGACTGTGGGGTCCTTAAACTCATGGACTATGACGTCCTTAACCTCGACCACGATGTCTTAAAACTAACACCGGACTGTGAGGTCCTTAAGCTCACGGACTATGAGGTCCTTAACCTTGATCGTGATGTCTTAAAACTAACAATGGACCGTAATGTCCTTAAACTAATTATCGACCGCAATGTCATTAAATTAAACAATAGAGGCCAATTGTTCTCTTGTTGGATCTAAACGATCCTGTTAAGTCGATCTTAGTCTAAAATTAGGCTAACATGTCCTTAACAAATGTTTAAGTTGATCTTAGCCTCAAATAAGGCTAACGTATCCTTAAACACAACCCCCCCAAACCCAAATCTAAGAAAGATACGGATTTGGACTAGTCCACGCCCTATGGGCGACAACATAACTTAGTCTCCGTATACAATCCACGGGCAACCAAACACAAAACAAACACCCACGACACGAAGTGACCATCTGGAGAAGGAGAAAGTGGCTACCGCGACGCAGTAGCGTAATTAACTACAGGGGCTTGCGCCTGCAGGGAAGAGCGTCCCCACAATCAAAAACCCTTCAAGCGAGGGGGAATCTGACGAAGTCTGCTACATCGGCCGCATCCGTTTAAACCTTCGATACATGGTGCCATAAATCAACTTGGCATCTTCGGAGAGGTGGACGGATAGCACCGATTAGCATCTGCCCCGAATTTTAGGCAAGACGTCTGTCTTGCGCGTCTTTCGGAGGGGAACAATGTATGTTCTCTTATAAGTCGTAAGGATCTTACAAGAGTGTTTTCTTCTTATAAGTCGAGAGGACTTACAAGGGTCGTTCACCATGTGAGGATATCTCTCGTTGCTGGTGGGTCTCTGTTGGGGAAATGTTTATTCGTGCCCGTGGATTGTATACAAGGGTCAATATTGAAACTCTTGTAGGGCAAGCTGGGAAATGTGATGGCTTAAGAACAGGTTCAGATCCCTGTAGCTTAAGGCTTTTGAATCTTATGAGCCGTGAGGGTCTCGTAAGAGGATTCTCCTTACGAATCGTGAGGATCTCGTAAGCGTAATTTCTCCTCAGGACTCTTGGGGATCTCTAAGTGTGTCGCTCCTTTGTGAGTCGTAAGGATCTCACGCAGGTATTTTTCTCCTTACAAGGTCGAGAGGACCTTACAAGTGTCTCTTAACAAGATTGTGCCCTTTCGGGTTTTCACAAACTCGCTGGTAGCCCTGCTGTTTTTACTCACGGAGTCCTTTCGGGTTTTCATCCGTACCCATTTCGCTTATGGACGTACCGCTTTTCTTTTGCCGCGTTAGCATAAGGATGCTGCGGTTCATAGTAGTTTAAAGACGTTTCGATCAGTAGCTAGTTTAAGGACATTACGGTCCATCGTTCATCCTGTATGCGCGTGTATTTGTCACATGACGGGATACATGATGATAAAGTGGGATACACCCATTTAGGGGGTGATTTGATTTGGTTAGAGTGTTTTGTGATCCATCCCTACCATGGCTTCTCCAACTTGACGTCGACGCCTGGCCCCTTCGAATAGGGTTATTTCACGTTCTCGATCAATTCTGCTCTTCTGACGGGCTTCGTCCAGCAGCATGTCAATCATCTCGCTTGACGGTTCTAAGGATTTTGGTGCTGATTCCGCCCCCAGCTCTTCTATGTTATCTTATAACGCCGAGTGAGCTTCTTCATCGTTTGGTGACGAATGAGAGATCATGTGACAACTTGCCACGTAATCCTCGGGTTCTTCTGACGCGTCGTCTCCCTCGTCGTTGCCATTACCTCTGTTCTCAAGGATATGGTTGAGAAACTCATGGAGCGTGACTGGGGTCCGCGTCTCCTGATTGTATTCCTCCAGCACGTCAATATGCTTTTGTCGGTCCGTGCACTTATCATCAGGCTGCGCGAGCCTCTTGGTATTCTTCTTTTTCTTCGAAGACTTTGACGGCTGGACCTGAGTAATTTGCTCATCGTTACCGACTCTCAGTGTTGGGCGCGGTTTCAGCATTCCCTCAATGATCTCGGGCTCTAGCGGGCTTTTCCATCTAATTGCGGGGCATGCTCGAAGATCCTTCAGCATTCTTTTCGTTTTTGCCGAAAGAACTACTTCCCATGGAGCTTCCTCTATAAACGAGCATGATGTCCCCGGCATGTCTACTCTTTTAAGAGTAAGCTGTTGTGGCGGATTTACCTTCCATTTTTCGGACAGCGCGAACTTGCCCTATTGGTACTGGTCTTCAACCCAGTTTTTGAAGACATAGCAGTCTTCGATCGGATGGCCCAATACTCGGTGGTAGGGGCAGTAATTGGGATCGTTGATGTCGTTCTGTTGCAGTGGGTGTCTCGGCTCTGGTAGAGTAATGAGCCCATTGCGCACTGCCAGTTCAAACAGTTTCCTTGTTTTATCCCGGGGAAACGAGTAAGGACGTCTCAACTTCTCATCGAGGGATCGCCGCTTGTTGCTTTGGCGAAAAACCGGTCTCGGGCCACTCGGTTGTTGTTGAGCGTTGGCGACAAAGGTCACTTTCCCTTTGCCTTTTTCATTCCGAAAATCCGCTTTTGAAGAGGACGGCCTATGGCCCATCTAGTCCATTTGGGCCAGCTTATCAATCAAGGCCTGGAAGGTAGTCGACTTGAAAAACATCATGAACCGGGATATGGTCGCCTGTGGATCGAGGGTACCCACGAACATGCCTACTGTAGGAGCTTCTTCTATGCATTGTTCGCACTTTGACCACAGGTTCCGCCACCGAATGGCGTATTGAACCCAGGTTTCTCCCAGCTTCACCCTGGCATTGATCAATGCCGTGATTGGGGTGCGTTCGCCGGCGCTTGCGAAACGCTGAGTGAATAGAAACTCCATCTCTGTAAATGTTTTAACGGAGTCATTCGGGAGCTTGGAGTACTATTCGAATGCTGTCTCCGATAAGCTTCCAACAAACTGGCGAAGCAGCAGTTTGTCGTCACCCCTATTATTACCGCACAGAGCCCTGAATTGAGCAACGTGCTGGTGTGGATTACCTGTCCCCTTATACACATGGAATTTAGGGATCGTATATCCCGGCGGGTACTTTATTTGATCGTACCAACCCGGATAGGGTCGTTCAATCTTGACGATTTGGCCGGCCGCTTCGCTCGCCTGATGAGCTTGTATCTGTTAAGCTATATAGTCATCAAGGGCTGCTTTGGAGATGGTCTCTTCCCTGGCTACTGATAGAGCCGAAAGAGGGTTTGATGTCTCTCCTCTGTCGTCTTCAAGAATAATCGGAGGGTCTTTAGCAGGGGGATCCGGCTGTATCATCATCTCGACCATATCTTGGAATAGAAGCGCCATTTGCTTTATGTTAGACGCTTGTTCGGCGGCCTCTTTGTCTTTCTTCTCGAGCATTCTTCGGAGGAATTCGGCATCGGTTTCCTGCTCCTGATGCTGCTCCGACGATGTTTCCGGGATTTCTTTTGGCCCAGTGAGTGCGGCCATGGTTGTCAGCATCTCTTGGAGCTTTTGTTGTTGTTGCTCCTGGGCCTTAGTTACTTACCGCGTGAGTGGTCGATGGCCCGTGGAGATACGGCTATCCTCTTTCGCGGAATCCATGTAAATGGTGTGCACCACTATGCCCCCGGACTTGGAGCGTTTGGATTCAGTGCCCTTGAGATTGGTCCCAAACACGGGGATTTTCTCCGACCTTCTCCTTTTGTGGGTGGTCGAAGTTGAGGGGGTCGTTGCAGCAGGCACCCAAGTAGATGACACCTTCTGTGGCACGACATGGTGGTCCTTCTCTTGCCGAACCTTCATTTTCTTTGGTCGGCGGGAGTAGTCTTGGTTAACCACAGAATCTTGGACCCTTCGCCAGACCCTGTGAATTTTGGAGGACAGCCGTTGAAGAGGCTGCTCTAGCTTTATCTTTATAGCATTCTCCACAGGTGGAGGAGATCTTTTCAACACAGCAGTTGGAGAGTTTTTGCACACCCTCCTAAGTGGTTCAAAGTTGTTCCCAGTTGGAATAGCAGCATCAATTTCCACTATTGGAGCTGGTGGATTCAGTCCAGAAGGGGAACTACCCCCGGCCTTCCTTACTCGGCGCCAGTGGCGACGTCAAGCATGCCTTGCAGATGGGACTGGTTCAGTTACGGGAGTGGCTTTGTCGTGCCCCCTGCTCTGATGAGAGGCTGCTGTTGGTGCCAGCCTGTCGAAGACTGACGTCCGTTGAGAGGGAACGGTCAATCTTGCAAAGGCCGACTTTTTGGCAAGGGAAGCATTTTTAATGACCTTGCCTGCAGCAGGAACTGGAATGACCAGTCTTGCGAAGACCGATCCCTTAGCAGGAGAAGCCCCTTTGACAACTTCGTTCGTCGGAGTTGGAATGACTATCCGCTTCGGGATAACTCCTTCAGGTATTGCAGGCTTCTTTACGGGCCCGCTGGAGCTCAGGCTCAGCCTGTCGAAGACTGATGCAGTAGACTTGGAATTGGACGACCCGTTGAGAGGGGTCGTGGTAGTTGTAAGCCGATCAAAGATTGACTACTTCGGAGCTTCCTGTGACGGTATTGGGACGCTGAAGCTTGCCGGTGGGATCATGGTCCCAAAGAACAGTCCAGTGGTGGCCTGAGTCACCTGTTCCACTGGCATGGCGAAGATGGAGGCTGCTTGGGGCCCATAGGTCACTCCTCCAGCCAGGACGGAGTGAGAGTTGTTGCAATTGTTGCAGTTAGCGCAGTTGGAAGCTATTGACGCCATCTTCTTTTTTGCGTGGAGCAAGACACCAAATCTTAGTACCTCGAATCCAGGGGCAACCATATTAAACCTTGATTCGTTCACGAACACGACACACGAAGTGTGGAGTGGAAAGAGGAAAAGGTCCCACCGGGCGTGCCAGAATCTGTTCACCGCCGAAAGACGCGACCAGGACGTTAGGACGTCTGGCCTGAATTTTAGGGGCAGATGCTATTTGGTTTTATCTATCTACCTCTCCGAAGATGCCAAGTTGATTTATGGTACCGTGTATCGGAGGTTTAGACGGATGCGGCCGTTGTAGCAAACTTCGTCAGATTCCCCCTCATTGTGAGGGGTTTTTGATTGCGGGGACGCTCTTCCCTGCAGGCGCAAGCCCCTGCAGTTAATTACATTACCGGATCACGGTAACCACTTTCTCCTACTCCAGAAGGTCACTTCGTATCGTGTTTGTTTGTTTTATTTTTGGTTGCCCGTGGATTGTATACGAAGACTAATTTATGTTGTCGCCCGTAGGGCGTGGATTAGTCCAAATCCGTATTTTCTTAGATTTGGGTTTGAGTTGGTTTAAAGACCGTTAGTCTTGTTTTAGACTAAGGTCAACTCAAATGTTTGTTGAGGATACGCTAATCTAATTTTAGACTAAGATCTACTCAACAGGATTTTGGGATCATTTAGATCCAACGAAAGAGTGTTTAGATTCTATCGTTTTAGTTTAGGGACGTTGCGGTCCATAAGTTTAAGGACATCATAGTCCATGGAGTTTAAGGATATCATAGTCCATAGTTTAAAGACGTCATACTCTATAGAGTTTAGTTTAGGGACGTTGCGGTCCATAAGTTTAAGGACATCATAGTCCATGGAGTTTAAGGACATCATATTCCATAGTTTAAAGACGTCATAGTCTATAGAATTTAGTTTAGGGATGTTGCGGTCCATAAGTTTAAGGACATCATAGTCCATGGAGCGTCTGGTTGTCGAGACCCGTCAACTCTCTGAAGACGTTGAAAAATTACAACGACACATATTAGACGAATGAAAAGATGTACCCTTGAACCAATGTTGGTTGGGAGATCTGTAGTCAGGTTTGGGACTAAGACCAATTAGGGAAATTGTGAGCACATGGGCTCAGTTTGTCTAAGTTAGGGACCTGTGGCCAATTTAGGCTCAGCCCACTCAGTTTTGATTAAAGTGTTGTTCACTTGTTTGGGCTCGGTCTCTTTTTGTTCAATAATGCTGAGCATTAATTTGGGTTCTGACAACCCTTTTTCTTTTGTCTTTTATTGAGTGTTGAACACTCTTTGTAGTGCAGAACGCTTTATGTACAGAGCCTTTATGTACAGAGCGCTTTATGTACAGAGCGCTTGGCGATGAGCGCCGGACTCGGAGCGTTGAGGCGCTTCTTCTGAGATAGCGCCCGCGTGAGGAGCACGTGGCGTGCTTGGCGCTGAGCGCCAGACTTTGAGCGCTAAGGCGCTTCTATTAGAATAGCGCCCATGTGAGGAGCACGCGGCGTGCTTGGCGCTGAGCGCTAGACTTGGAGCGCTAAGACGCTTCTTTTGAAATAGCGCTTAGAGGGCTGGGCGCCAGACTTAGAGCACTGGAGCGCTAAAGTGCTTCTTTTAGAATAGTGCCCGCGTGAAGAGCACGTGGCGTGCTTGGTGCTGAGCTCCAGATTTGGAGCATTAAGGCACTTCTTTTAAAATAGCGCTTGGAGCGCTGAGCGCCAGACTTGGAGCGCTAAGGCGCTTCTTTTTAAATTGGAGCGCTAAAGCTCTTCTCTGATAGCTCTGATTAGTTCTATGCTCTGAGAATTAAATTCTCGATTTATAAGAGACTTTATCTCATGGATCTAAGAACTAAGTTCTTCTCTTTTTGATGAGATGTTATGATCTCTTTGTTTTTGTGAAAAACCTTGTCTTATGGATCTAGAAAAAGAACTGAGTTCTTATGATGTGAGAGTTAAACTCTCAAGAATTGAGGAGATGTTATGATCTCACTCATTATCATTTACCTTGAAGAAAATTTCTTCTTCTCAGAGCTTGCTCTTCTCTTTTATTCTTTTCTGAAGTTTATTGGGGGGGGGGGGGGTTCTTCTTTACAAGACTTGAAGTCTTGGGTCCTTTATATAGGGAAGGCTGATTTGTTGAATCAGTTAAGGAAATCTTTCTCTGATTGATTTGGGGATATTTTCCCACCATTGGATCTTTGATCCTAGGGCTTCTATTTT
The DNA here is from genome assembly GCA_030015575.1 of Agapanthus africanus. Taxonomy (NCBI): domain Eukaryota; kingdom Viridiplantae; phylum Streptophyta; class Magnoliopsida; order Asparagales; family Amaryllidaceae; genus Agapanthus; species Agapanthus africanus. The sequence goes on along the minus strand of CM057339.1, from coordinate 175,088,600 downwards.
ACAGAAGACAATCTTCTTGTTTTTAACAAGATTGGGAAAATATTTTTCCATACAGAACTTATTCTGTATCTTGGTGATTTTTAATCACCATTGGATCTTTGATCTAACGGTGCTCTGATTTACAGAGCACAATCTTTCTTGTTTGGAAAGATTTGAGGAGTATTTCCTCAACAGAATTTTATTCTGGTAATTTGATGAATTTTAATCATCTTCGTTGGATCTTTGATCCAAGGGTGGAGAACGTTTAGTTCTAGCGCTAGTGCTCTCGTGCTTTGCACGTGAGGCGTTATCCCAGAGTCTTTGACTCTTGGCTAGCGCACTTAGCGCCAGCGCTCTCGTGTTTTGCACGTGAGGCGCTGCCTCGGAGTCTTTAGCGCTGGCGCTCTTGGTGCTGGCGCTCTCGTGGTTTGCACGTGAGCGCTGCCTCAGAGTCTTTGACTCCTAGCGCTGGCGCTCTTGGCGCGAGTGCTCTCGTGCTTTGCACGTAAGCGGTGCCTCAGAGTCTTTGACTCCTAGCGCTGGCGCTATTGGCGCGAGCGCTTTTATGAGGCGTTGCCTCATTTCAAATTTCAAATTTCAAATTTTGAAATTTTAAATAGAGCTTCCCTCTCTGATTGAGGGAAACAATGGCCAACCGAATACAGCGCAACATCGACTCCCTATATCAAGAGAGACGAATCCCTTCCAATCGCTCACTGCCTCCATATGGTTCGAAACTGTGCTCAACTGAAACATGTTTGCACGACTTAGTAGAGCCATGGTAGGGTAGTAATCTTATTACAGTGGGAACTCACACGAGACAAATGACGATTTTAGTCCAATAGACTACCTGTATTCACGTCACCCGAGAACTACTATCTGACGTTAGGTATAGTACAATATAGAAGTTCTCGGCGAGTCCGTCCGGTGTACCCACCTCCAGTGATCACCTGTATACAATCTTTGGCGCACCACACCACCGGCTATGAGACCAGTCACCGCCCCTCGTCGGGGTCAAGAAACGTATACACTAGTCTGCTCTGAAATATTGATGCCCGGTCTCGATACTCCCAGGCCTAGGGACATTTAAGGATGTGTTTATTGACTACCCTGCTCTTACAAGTATGATTGCCATCATAACTTTGGAAGTCAAGCAAAAATCCTACGGGCTTTATCATTATGTATTCACGACACGAAATAGCAAGTATAATGTATATACATAATGACAAAGACAAACCGGATAGCATACTATCATCTCGAACAAGACTGTTCTATCTGTATAGGTACTTCTTCAATTATCATAATCGCCTATTACAATAATTACCTTGAGGGCACTATAGCCAATAAATAATCTTTGTAGTCAAGCCGAGCACTAGTTTTCCTTTTCAGTAAGTATACATTCTTTTGTTTAAGGTTATCTTTCATTCCTACTTTCTTGAATTTTCAAACTATGTTCAGTTATCGTTTTTGGGACCGTTATAAATATTGTTGGATATTTTATAAGCTTGAAATTTTTGTACTATATTTTTCTTTACTTAGCGTATTCATGTCGAGAAGGAGTACTTCTCGGTATGAATACGTCGCGGTCTTGCCGCTCTTGTTTCTCGTTTTTAGGAAGCGGGACGAGACATTCTCATAACCTAAAAATTAAATAGAATAACTTAATTCAACTCGATTACTTTGATACCTAAGTATGAATCTAAATTTGCAGAATTGAAAATTAATTGCCAATAGGGTTTACATTGTTTTCTTAATATTATTAAAACAATTTAATCCATGTTTTATTTTGTAAAACTAATATTTATGTTTTATTTTCTTATAGTATGAATAAATATAATTATTAAAATAATTAATAATAATCCATATAGTTTATACTTTGCGCAACGCTTTTTCCGTCTCTCGGTTTTCAGAGAAGAAACACTAAGCTTTACGTTATTGTTTTTTTCAATATTGGTTAGAACTCATAAGTTAGGAAACACATACACTTCCAACGACATGCCGTGTTGGACACCAATACTTGCCAACACATGTCTGAAACGTTTCGGCAATGACGCATGCGATGTTGAACACATCTTGTAAGTGTATACACGTGTTATTTCGTGTTTCATTTGTATCCTATGCTTGCCATATATGTCTCTAAATATTTTGTCTAGATGATGATATGGAGACAACCAACGTCTGAAGGAGGAGGTTGGTGACTGGTGCTGTTTGGCTATTCAGCTAGCGATCATTGGTCAACAGCGATCGACAAAGGAGTATATATGTATATGCAAAATCTGAGGGGTATATATAAAACAACCATAATTTATATACATTTGGAAACATGATGATGTATTTATTATATGTATAAAAATATTTAATATTAATTTGGAAACCGACTCCTACAAAGTCAAAGGTCATCTTAGTATAAATTAATATTACATTCCTAATTTAGATGGTTGGCGTTGTTGTGTTGGCTTATCATATAAGCAACCAGTCTCTTAACATCTTTCTTTAAAGTTTCCTTTTTTAACACTCAAAAGAAACGATTTACTGTCGCTGCGATTTCATCTCTCCTTCGAAACCCTAACCCTCCGTGGATTTTGAGGAGCCGGCGGCGGCGATCTTTCCCCATGGGAGCTGATAAACCGCCGGCGATGACGCAGCCGCCGGCGATGTAAAGGCGGCATCTTTCCCCATGGGATTCCGATCAGCCGCCGACTATGACGTGGCCCCAGGCGATGTTGAGGCGGCGAAATTAGAAGAAAGAGGAGGATTTGGAAGCCTCCTGAGGCTGCTGTTGCGAAAAATTGGGTTTTTGAGAAGAACCCAATTCAATTGAAGGAGGATGATGATGATGACGGTGAGATTGAGAGTTTTGATGTTAAGGAAATTGATCTGCCTATTGAGAAAACGCCCAACTTTGGAAAGAAGATTTTGGATGCAATTGATCTCAACAAAAATAGCCTCATCCAAGTAAGTTTTTCTAATTGGTTCAATTTATTTTTCAAGAAATTTGATTGTTTAATTTTGGGTTTTATTTTTATTTTTTTTAAATTCAGTTGAAGTTGATAGGACTCACACAGAATGCAGAGCATGGGTGAAGTGTTTTTAACTTACGGCTTAATTTTATGAAAATTGTTTATTTATATTAATCAAAATTTTTGCATTTTTTCCAGCTGATTTGATTACGTGGAGAGACATCTCGATGCCTGCTTTAGTTTTTGGGTTTGGTACATTCATTCTTCTTTCTTCCTCTTACACCAAAGATCTCAATTTTAGGTAATCTCTTTCCTTCTGAAATCTAAAAAAAAATTGAAAAAAATTAATATTAATATTGTATCAAATTTTCCAACATGCAGCCTCATATCAGCAATTTTCCAATCTGGGTCTTGTCTATCTGGCCTTAATTTTTATTTACAAGTCCTTTCTTAGAAGGTAATCAAAATTAATCCTTCAAGAAACAATTATTTAATTGCATTCTGCAGTTTGTATTCAGAATAAAAAAATTGTTTTTTGAAACAGGGGAGTTTTAGAATTTGGTGAGAAAGATGAGAGATGCATGGTTAGAGAAGAAGATGCTATCTGGGCTCTTAGACTCCTCCTTCCTTTTGTTAATGAAGTGTTAGCAAATCTCAAAGCACTTTTCTCTGGAGATATCGCAACAACAATGAAGGTGAACCTTTTTATTTTTTTTAATAAACCTAGTTCTCATGCAGTAAAATTTTCACTTTGTTTGTTGAACGTTTATTCACATTACTAGATTTTGGTCCGTAAATGCATCACACCACAACCTGTTTTACACTATTGAAATCTTTTCACGAATTAACTGAATTATGATACATTGACTAATATATCTTGACAATACAAACCAGCCCTTCACATTACTAGATTTTGGTCCATAAATGCATCACACCACAACCTTTTTTTTACCACTGTTGAAATCTTTTTTACGAATTAACTGATTTAGTATATGATGACTAATATAACTTAACAATACAATCGTTCATGAACCAACCCTTCACATTCAAGATTTTGGTCTATAATTGCATCACACCACAACCTTTTTTGATACTGACCGATAGACTTAAAATTTGGATATTGAATTATTTTTAAGATGACTTTCCATGAGTAAACTCCACCTATGTCTAAAATATATTAGAAATAGAGCTACGATCAAGCGGTATCTATTGGGCACCACGGGTTCATATATTTTTGTTCCGTTGTGATATGTTTAGTAGTAATGTCCACAAAAATATGCACCCACCATTGATTCTGTACCTATAACCGTTTCTACTATAGACATTTATGAAATGGCATTTAAGCCCAAGTCCTCCCCATTATTTGATCGATGGGACTGTCAACCCATGACTTTTCAATCGTACACATTCATGATCCACTGATTATGTTTCTATAACCGTCGTTCTATGGACATTTATCAAAAGACATTCAAGTTGAAGATTTCTCACTATTAGATCTATGTGTATATGTAAACCCGCGACACTCTCGATTGCATACATATTTTCCTTTAATTTCACTATTTTTAAAAGAACTATAAAATTATTTCAAGCCGTTTACTTGTGTGGTTCTTTAAAAGGACTTAAATCTATTCTTTTAATCTAAATTTCAAATTTCCGAAACTACTTTTATTATCACTACTTCCAAATTTTTGAATCTATTTCCATATGCACCTATTCTTCATTCCCTGTCGATAACTGATTTAATCTTGATTCACTACTGATTTAATCTTCCTATAAATTTAATTATTTCTTTTCATGATGTCCTTCAATTTTTGTCCATGGCAATATGCACCTACCATTGATTCTCTTCATATAACCGTCTCTAGTGATGTACTCTCCCTACAAGCTTAATTATTGTCTATTTAGAATGTCCTCTTAACTCGTGTCCACAAAAAATATACCTACCATTGGTTTTGTAACTATAACCGTTCTTACTATAGAGATTTATGAAATGACATTCAAGCTATAAGTCTTCTCTATTATTTGATCGACGTGACGATGTCAACCCATGACTTTTTGATTGTACACTAATGATCTACCGGTTATTTTCCTATAATCGTTGTCCTATGGACATTTATCAAATGCATTCAAGTTCAAGTCCTCTCCTTTTTTAGATCGACGTGTATATGCCAACAACTCGTGACTCTTTTGATTGTACACGTATTTTCCTTTAGTTTCACTACTGCACTATAAACTTATTTCTATCTTTTTCACTAGTCTTGTTCTTTAGAAGTACTTAAATCTTTTTTTGAATCTAAATTTTAAATTTCTGAGTGTATTTCCTTATTATTACTACCAAAATTTTGAAACCATTTTCATATGCACTTATCATTAATTCTCCAGTCTATAATTGTTGTAACTCTGATTCCGTAGTGATTTACTCGCCTTACGGGCTTAATTATTGTCTTCTTAGAATGTTCTCTAACTCCTGTCCATAATAAATATGCACCTACCATTGATTCTGTACATATATCTGTTCCTACTATAGACATTTATGAAATGACATTCAAGCTCAAGTCCTCTCCATTATTTGATTGACTTGACTATGTCAACATGTGTCTCTTCAATTGTACACATTCATGTTCCACCGATTATGTTCCTATAACATTCGTCCTATGGACATTTATCAAAAGACATTCGAGTTCAAGTCCTCTCCATTATTAGACAAGGTGTATATGCCAACCCACCACCTTTTCGATTGTCCACATTTTCCCTTAATTTCACTATTTTTAAAGAAACTGTAATATTATTTCAGGTTCTCTTGTGTCATTGTTGTTCTTTAAAACGACTTAAATCTATTTTTAATTTAAGTTTCAATTTTCCGAATCTACTTATTATTACCGCATCCAAATATTTGAATCCATTTCCATATGCATCCGTCCTTCATTCCCCGTGTATGACTGTCGTAATTCTGATTCACTACTGATTTAATTTACCTATAAATTTAATTATTCTATTTTCATAATGTCCTGTTTTTGTCTACGACAATATGCGCCTACCGTTGATTCTCTTTCTATAACCATCCCATTATGGACATTTGTTAAAAGGCATTCAAGTTGAAGTCCTCTCCATTATTAGATCAACTGAATTTGTCAATCCGGGGCTCTTTGGATTGCACACATCTATTAGTGGTTTTCGCCAAATTTTTAGCACACGCAACCAATTATTCATGATACCTTATATTTTTTTTCATCTTCCAGCCTTTTTGGATATAACATCGCATTTCAATTGTCGCGTTTATAAAATATTCGTAACCGCCTTCAACTTTTAAAACAAATTTCTCAGGATTTCAAAGAGTTTTACCCTATTTTGCATTTCAACATTTATTTATTAGAAAGGCTGTATTTTGAAAAAACTTATATTGTATGAAATATCTTAATCTATTTTCTTGACTTGACTACTTTTAAAGGCACCATAAAGTCACTTTTTTCGTTACTCAAAGCAATCAAAGTTTTTCTTAATTTTAAATTTCAAAATCTTTTTCCTTGGTCACACTATTTTAAAATGCGTCTTAAAGTTATTTTAAGGTCTTTCACTTGTCCCATACTTTAAAAGGGCTTGGATCTAAATATTCTTTATCTAAATTTAAATTTTTGAATCTATTTCCTAAACATTCTCACTTTCAAATTTCTAAATCTATTTCCATGTACACCTATCATTGATTATCATGTTTATAACTGTCTTGACCCTGATTTCTTGGTGATTTAATTTTTCTACGGGCTCAAGTATTGTCTTTTTCCTAATGTCCTCCAACTCATGAATATCCCTACCATTGATTCTGTTTCTATAACCGTCCTCCTATAGACATTTATCAGTAGACATTCAAATTCAAGTCCTCTCCATTATTTGATTGACGTGAACTTTTCGATTGTACACATTCATGATCCATTTGTTATGTTCTTATAACCGTCGTCCTATGGACATTTATTAATAGGCATTCAAGTTCAAGTCCTCGCCATTTTTAGATCGACCTGTTTATGTCAACCCATGACTCCTTTGATTATACACGTATTTTTCTTCAGTTTCACTATTTCTAAATTCACTATGAAATTATTTCAAGTTTTTTCACTTGTTTCGCTCTTTAAAGGGGCTTAGATCTAAATTTCAAATTTCCGAACTTACTTACATATTATTACTACCAAATTACCGAATTCATTTCCATTTGCACCTATCCTTCATTCCTTGTCTATAATTCTTTTAACCCTGATTCATTACCGATTTAATCTACCTATGAACTTAATTGTTGCTTTTTCATAATATCCTCCAATTTTTGTCCACGGAAATATGCATCTACCATTGATTCTCTTCCTATAACCGTCCCATTATAGACATTTGCTAATAGGCATTCAAGTTGAAGTTATCATCATTATTAGATTGCCCTGCATATGTCAACCTGGGACTCTTTGGATTGCACACATCTATGAGTGTGGCTTTCGCCAAATTTAGTTTACACATGTAACAAATTATTCATGATCCGGCCTTTTTGGATACATCGCATTTCAATTGTCTCGCTTATAAAATATTCTAATCCGTCTTCAATTAATTTACTTTTTTAATCTTAATTTCAAATTTCCGAATCTATTATCTTATTATTACTACTAATTTCTCAACCCATTTCCATATGCACGAATCGTTTGATTCTCTTTTCTATAACTATTGTAACCATGTTTCCTTGATGATTTACTCTCTTACGAGCTTACTTATTGTCTTTTTCTAACGTCCTCCAACTCGTGTCCATAACAATATGCCCCTACCATTTATTTTGTTCCTATAACTGTTCTCCTATAGATATTTATCAATCGATATTGAAATCCAAGTCCTCTCTCAACCTGCGACTTTTCGACTGTACACATTAGTGATCCACTGATTATTTTCCTATACCGTCGTCCTATGAACATTTATCAAAAGACATTCTAGTTCAAGTCTTCTCCATTTTTATATCAACCTGTATATGTCAACCCGTGATTGTTTTGATTATACATGTATTTCCTCTTAGATTCATTATTTTTAAATGCGCTATAAACTTATTTCAAGCTTTTGCACTTGTCTCATTCTTTAGGACTTGAATCTTATTTTAATCTAGATTTTAAATTTTTGAGTATTTCCTTATTATTACTACTTCCAAATTTTTGAACCCACTTCTATATGCTTATCATTGATTCCCCGTCTATAACTGTCTTCACCCTGATTCACTATTGATTTAATCTACCTATAAATTTAATTATTGTATTTTCGTTATGTCCTATTTTTGTCCACGGCAATTTGCACCTACCATTGATTCTCTTTCTAGAACTGTCCCATTATGGACATTTGTCAAAAGGCATTCAAGTTGAAGTCTCTTCTATTATTAGATCCATCTGAATTTATCAATCCGGGGCTCTTTGGATTGCACACATCCGTGAGTGGCTTTCGCCAAATTTACTTTGCACACGTAACCAATTGTTCATGATACCTTGATTTTTTTTATCATCATCCAAACTTTTTGGATATAACATCACATTTCAGTTGTCTGGTTTATAAAATATTCGAAACTGCCTTCAACTTTTAAAGCAAGTCTCTCAGGATTTTATTGGCTTACCCCATTTTTTTATTTCAACAATTATTTATTTATTTATTAAAAAGGCTGTATTCTGAAAAAACCTCAATTGTATTAAATTTCTAAATTTTCTTTCTTGACATTACTACTTTCAAAGGCACCATAAACTTTACTTTTTCCGTTCTTTAAAGCAATTGAAGTTATTCTTAAATTTTAAATTTCTAAATCCTTTTCCTTAATCGCACTATTTTAAAATGCGCCTTAAAGTTATTTCGAGGTTTTTCACTTGTCACGTACTTTAAAAAGGACTTGAATCCAAATATTCTTTATCTACAATTAAATTTTGAATCTAATTCCGAAACATTACTACTTTCAAATTTCTATATCTATTTCCATATGCATCACACCTATCATTGATTATCTAACCCTGATTTATTGGTGATTTATTCTTTCTATGGGCTTAATTATTGACTTTTTCCTATTGTCTTCCAACTCGTGTCCGCAACAATATGCCTACCATTGATTCTGTTCCCATAACTGTCCTATAGACATATATCGATGGACGTTCAAATGCAAGCCCTCTCCATTATTTGATCGACGTGAATATATGTCAACCCATGACTTTTCGATTGTACACATTCATGAGCTATTGGCTTTGTTCTTATAACCGTCGCCCTATGGATATTTACCAATAGGCATTCAAGTTCAAGTCGTTAGATCAACCTGTTTATGTCAACAAGTAACTCTTATGATTGTACACTTATTTTCCCTTAGTTTCACTATTTTTAAATGCACTATAAAGTTTTTAAAAGATTTTTCACTTGTTTCGTTCATTAGTGGGGCATTAATCTTTTTTTATCTAAATTATAAATTTCTGAGTTTATTTCCTTATTACTACTAAATTTCTAAACCCATTTTTCATATGCACATTTAAATGCATAATTTAAAAATTTCTAAACCCATTTTTCTTATCTATAACTGTTGTGACCCTGATTCCTAGGTGATTTACTGCCCCTACGGGTTTAATTATTGTCATTTTAGAATGTCCTGAGTCGTGTCCACAAAATTATGCACATACAACTGATTCTGTTCCTATAAATGTTTCTACTATAGACATTTATGTGAATGAAAACTCAAGTCCTCTCCATTATTTGATCGACGTGACTATGCCAACACATGACTTTTCGATTATACCCATTCATGATCCACCGATTATGTTCCTATAACTTTCGTCTTATGGACATTTATCAAAAGAAATTCAAGGTAAAGTCCTCTCCATTATTAGATAGACAATGTATATGTCAACCCGCGACCCTTCCGATTGTACCTAAAAGGACTTAAATATATTTTTTAATCTAAATTCCAAATTACCTAATCTACTTCTATATAATTACTACTTCCAAATTATTGAATCCATTTCCATATGCATCTAACCTTAATTCCTCGTTTATAATTGTCTTAACCTTGATTCATTACTGATTTAATCTAGCTATAAATTAATTATTGTGTTTTCATAATGTCCAATTTTTGTCCACGACAATATGCACCTAGCATTGATTCTTTTCCTATAACCGTCCCATTATAGACATTTGTCAATAGGTAATCAAATTGAAGTCCTTAACATTATTAGATCGCCCTGAATATGTCAATCCGAGTCTTTGGATTGCACACATCCGTGAGTGTGGCTTTCGCTAAATTTACTTAGCATATCTAACCAATTATTCATGATACAATGATTTTTTTATCATGATCCAGCCGTTTTGGATACAACATCGCATTTCAATTGTCTCGTTTATAAAATATTCGAATCCGTCTTCAACTTTTAAATCAAATTTCTAGGATTTTAGATACTTTTTCCCCATTTTGTATTTGAGCATTTTTTATTTATTAGAAAGGCTATATTTTGAAATACTTCAATTGTTTCTAATTTCTAATTCTATTTTCTTGATATTACTACTTCCAAAGGCACCATAATTTTTCACTTTTTTCATTACTTGAAGCAATTGAAGTTATTCTTAAATTTTAATTTTCTAAACATTTTTCCTTGATCACATTATTTTAAAATGCGCCATAAAGTTGTTTCAATTGTCTCGTACTTTAAAAGGGACTTGAATCTAATTTTTAATCTAAACTTAAATTTTGAATCTATTTCCTAAACATTACTTTCAAATTTTTAAATCTATTTCGGTATGCACCTATCATTGTGTCTATAGTTGTCTTGATCCTGATTTCTTAGTGATTTAATCTTTTTACGGGCTTAATTATTGTCTTTTCCTAATGTGCTCTTAACTCGTGTCCACAACAATATTCCTACCATCAATTCTATTCTTATAACATGAATGTCATAACCGTCGAGTTCAAGTCCTCTCCATTTTAGATCGACCTTCTTATGTCAATCCGTGACAGTTTTGATTATTCACGTATTTTCCTTTAGTTTCACTATTTTCAAATACACCATAAAATTATTGCAAGCCTTTTAACTTGTCTCGTTCTTTATAAGGACTTAAATATACTTTTTTAATCTTAATTAAAATTTTCCGAATCTATTATCTTATCATTACTACTAAATTTCTGAACCCATTTCCATTTGCATATATTGTTTAATTCTCCTGTCTATAACTGTTGTAACCATGATTGCTTAGTGATTTACTCTCCGTACGGGCCTTATTATTGTTTTTTTCTTACGTCCTCCAACTCGTGTCCATGACAATATGCCCCTACCATTTATTTTGTTCCTACAACCGTCTTGCTATAGATATTTATCAATAGACATTCAAATTCAAGTTCTCCCTATTATTTGATTGACGTGACGATGTCAACATGTGACTTTTCGACTGTACACGATGATCTACTGATTATTTTCCTATAGCCGTCGTCCTATGGACATTTATTATAAGGCATTCACGTTTACGTCCTCTCCATTTTTGGATCGACCTGTATATGTCAACATGCGACTCTTTTGATTCTATATGTATTTCCCCTTAGTTTCACTATTTTTAAATGCACTATAAACTTATTTCACGCTTTTTCACTTGTCTCGTTCTTTAGGACTTAAAATCATTTTTTTAAATCTAAATTTTAAATTTCCGTGTCTATTTCCTTATTATTACTACTTCATGATTTCTAAATCTATTTCCATATGCACATATCATTTATTATCCTGTTTATAACTGTCTTGACCCTGATTTCTTAGTGATTTTATCTTTCGACGGGCTTAATTATTGTCTTTTCCTAATGTTCTTTCATCGTGTCCACAACATGTGCCTACCATTGATTTTGTTCCTATAACCGTCCTATAAACATTCATCAATATCCTATAGACATTCATCGATAGACATTCAACTCGAAGCCCTCTCTATTATTTGATCGACGTGAATATGCCAACCCTTGACTTTTCAATTGTACACATTCATGATCCATTAGTTCCGTTCCTATAACTATCGCCCTACGGACATTTATCAAAAGGCTTTTAAGTTCAAGTCCTCTCCATTTTTGGATCGACCTGTTTATGTTCTCGTGACTCTTTTGATTGTATATGTATTTCCCCTTAGTTTCAAAATTTTTAAATGCATTATAAAGTTATTTTAAGCTTTTTCACTTGTTTCGTTCTTTAAAGGGGCTTAAATCTTTTTTTATTTAAATTATAAATTTCTGCGTCTATTTCCTTACTATTGCTACTAAATTTCTAGACCCATTTCCATATGCACCTATGATTGATTTTCCTGTCTATGACTGTTGTAACCCCGATTCCTTAGTGATTTACTCTCCTTACTGGCTTAATTATTGTCTATTTAGAATGTACTATTTAGAATGTACTCCAACTCTTGTTGACAAAAAATATGCACCTACCATTGATTCTGTACCTATAATCGTTCCTACTATAGACATTTATGAAATGACATTCAAGTCAAAGTCCTTTCTATTATTTGATCAACGTGACGTTGTCAACCTATTACTTTTCGATTGTAAACATTAATGATTCACTGATTATTTTCCTATAATCGTCGTCCTGTAGACATTTATCAAAAGGCTTTCAAGTTAAATCCTTTCCATTTTTAGAACGACATGTATATGTCAACAACCTGTGACTCTTTTGATTGTAGACGTATTTCAATTTAGTTTCACTATTTTTAAATGCACTATAAACTTATTTAAAGTTTTTTCACTTGTCTCGTTCTTTAGAAAGACTTAAATCTTTTTTAATCTAAATTTTAAAATTCTGAGTCTATTTCCTTATTATTACCACTAAATTTATGATCCCATTTCCATATGCACTTATCATTGATTCTCCTATCTATAACTGTTGTAACCCTGACCCCTTTATGATTTACTCTCCTTATGAGCTTAATTATTGTATTCTTAGAATGTCCTCTAACTCGTGTCCACAAAAACATACCCCTACCGTCGATTCTATACCTATAACTGTTCCTACTTTAGACATTTATGGAATTACATTCAAGCTCAACTCCTCTCCGTTATTTGATCGACTTGACATACACATTCATGTTCCATTGATTATGTTCTTATAAAAGCCGTCTTATGGAAATTTATCAAAAGACATTCATGTTCAAGTCCTCTTCATTTTTAAATCGACATATATATGTCAACACGCAACCCTTTCGACTGTACACATATTTTCCCTTAATTTCACTATTATTAAAGAAACTATATTATTATTTCAAGTTGTTCACTTATGTCATTGTCGTTCTTTAAAAAGACTTAAATCTATGTTTTAAGCTGAATTTCAATTTTTCGAATCTACATCTTTATAATTACTACCAAATTTATGAATCCATTTCCTTATGCACCTTATCATTCATTCCCCGTCTATAACTATCTTAACCCTAATTCACTATTCAATTTACCTATAAATTTAATTTGTCTTTTAATAATGTTCTCTAATTTTTGTCTACGTCAATATGCACCTACCATTGATTCTCTTTCTATATCCGTCCCATTATAGACATTTGTCAAAAGGCATTCAAGTTGAAATCCTTCACATTATTAGATCCACCTGAATTTGTTAACCCGAGGCTCTTTGGATCACACACATCCGTGAGTGTGGCTTTTGCCAAATTTACTTTACACACGTAACCAATTATTCATGATACCATGATTTTTATATCATGATCCAGCCTTTTTGGATATATCGTATTTCAATTGTCTCGCTTATAAAATATTTCTCGGGATTTTCAAGAAAAATTTCTCAAGGATTTTTATATCATTATAAAATTTCTCGGGATTTTCAAGCAAATTTCTCAAGGACTTAAATATACTTTTTTAATCTTAATTTCAAATTTCTGAATCTATTATATTATTACTGCTAAATTTCTCAACCCATTTCCATATGCACGTATTTGTTTGATTTTCTTTTCTATAACTGTTGTAACCATGTTTCCTTAGTGATTTACTCTCTTGACGGGCTTTTAATTATTGTCTTTTTGTAACATCCTCCAACACATGCCCATAACAATATTCCCCTACCATTTATTTTATTCCAATAACCGTCCTTTTATAGATATTTATTATTAGACATTGAAATCTAAGTCCTCTCTGTTATTTGATCGACGTGATAATGTCAACTTGTGACTTTTCGACTATACACATTAATGATCTACTGATTATTTTCATATACCCGTCGTCCTATGAACATTCATCAAAAGGCATTCATGTTCAAGTCCTTTCCATTTTTAGATCGACATGTATATATCAACCCGCGACTCTTTTGATTGTACATGTATTTCCTCTTAGTTTCACTATTTTTAAATGGACTATAAACTTATTTCAAGCTTTTGCACTGTCTCGTTCTTTAGGACTTAAGTCTATTTCCTTATTATTGCTATTTCCAAATTTTTGAACCCATTTCCATATGCACTTACCATTGATCCCCGTCTATAACTGTCTTCACCCTGACTCACTATTGGTTTAATCTATCTATAAATTTCATTATTGTATTTTCATAATATCCTATTTTGTCCACGACGATATGCACCTACCATTGATTATCTTTCTAGAACCGTCCAATTACAGACATTTGTCAAAAGGCATTCAAGTTGAAGTCCTCTATTATTAGATCCACTTGAATTTGTCAATATGAGGCTCTTTGGATTGCACACATCCATAAGTGTGGCTTTTGCCATATTTACTTTGCACACGTAAGCAATTATTCATGATACCTTGATTTTTTTAATCATCATCCAACCTTTTTGGATATATCATCACATTTCAATTGTCTCGTTTATAAAAATTTGAAACCTCCAACTTTTACAGCAAATTTCTCAAGATTTCATGGTCTTTTACCCCATTTTTATTCCAACATTTATTCATTTTTAGAACGGCTGTATTTTGAAAAAACTTCAATTGTATTAAATTTCTGAATCTTCTTTCTTGACATTATTACTTTCGAAGGCACCATAAACTCACTTTTTTCGTTACTTAAAGCAATTGAAGTTATTCTTAAATTTTAAATTTCTAAATCTTTTTCCTTAATCACACTATTTTAAAATGCGCTTTAAAGTTATTTCATGGTTTTTCACTTGTCACGTACTTTAAAAGGTCTTGTATCTAAATATTCTTTATCTACAATTAAATTTTTGAATCTAATTCCTAAACATTACTACTTTCAAATTTCTATATCTATTTCCATATGCACCACACCTATCATTGATTATCATGTCGATAATTGTCTTGACCCTGATTTCTTGGCGATTTATTCTTTCTGCGGGCTTAATTATTGACTTTTTCCTAATGTCTTCCAACTCGTGTCCGCAAAAATATGGCTGCCATTGATTCTGTTCCCATAACCGTCCTTCTATAAACATTTATCGACAGACATTCAAATCCAAGTCCTCTCCGGTATTTGATCGACGTGAATATGTCAACCAAGGTTGCATGAACACGGATACGAGGACACGGATACAACACGATACGATACGGCGACACGGCAAAATCTCAAAATATAGGATATGGGGACACGACTATATATAATCTTATAAAGATAAATAAGGTATCAAACATTATAACAACAATAAACAAGGAAGAAATAAGGAAAAATTAACTAGTCTAACATGCTATACGCTAATAACATACTAAAAATATGTTTATACGCATATGACACGCATAGAACACATGCTATACGTATATAATATATACAACGCATCCGATATGCGTCGTACAAATGTCGGTGTCCGATACATGTCGGCCATGGATATGGCAACCCCTTAGAAGTATTCGTGCATCCTAGATGTTAACCCATGACTTTTCGATTGTACACATACATGATCCATTGGTTTTGTTCCTATAACCGTTACCATATGAACATTTATCAATAGGCATTCAAGTTCAAGTCGTCTCCAATTTTAGAACGACATGCTTATGTCAACTAGCGACTCTTTTGACTGTTCACTTATTTTTCGTTAATTTTACTATTTTTAAATGCACTATAAAGTTATTTAAGGCCTTTTCATTTGTTTCGTTCTTTAGTGGGGCATAAATCTTTTTTTTATCTAAATTATAAATTTCTGAGTTTATTTCCTTATTATTACCACTATATTTCTAAACCCATTTTTATATGCCCCTATGATTTATTCTTCTGTCTATAACTGTTGTAAACCTGATTACTTGGCTACGACTTTAATTATTGTCTTTTTAGAATGTCCTCTAAGTCGTGTCCCCAAAAAATATGCACCCACCATTAATTCTGTTCCTATAACCGTTTCTACTACAGACATTCATGAATGCCATTCCAGCTCAAGTCCTTTCCATTATTTGATCGACGTGATTATGCCAACACGTGACTTTTCGACTGTACCTATTCATGATCCACCGATTATGTTCCTATAATCGTCGTCTTATAGACATTTATCAAAAGAAATTCAAGGTAAAGTCTTCTCCATTATTAGATAGATGTGTATATGTCAACTCACGACCCTTCCGATTGTACTTAAAAGGACTTAAATCTATTTTTAATCTAAATTTCAAATTTCTGAATCTACTTCTATATTATTACTACTTCCAAATTACTGAATCTATTTCCATATGCACATATCCTTCATTCCTCGTCTATAATTATCTTAACCTTGATTCATTATTCATTTAATCTACCTATAAATTAGCTATTGTCTTTTCTTAATGTCCTCCGATTTTTATCCACGACAATGCTGATACTCTACCTATAACCGTCCCATTATAGACATTTGTCAATAGACAGTCAAAATGAAGTCCTCAACATTATTAGATCGCCCTGAATATGTCAACCATGGACTCTTTGGATTTCACACATTCGTGAGTGTGGCTTTCGCCAAATTTACTTCTCACATGTAACCAATTATTCATGATATAATGATTTTATTATGATGATCCAGCCTTTTTGGATACAACATCGCATTTCAATTGTCTCGTTTATAAAATATTCGAATCCATCTTCAATTTTGAAAGTAAATTTCTCAGGATTTTAGATACTTTTACCCCATTATGCATTTGAGCATTTTTTTTATTAGAAAGGCTGTATTTCGAAAAACTTCAATTGTTTCAAATTTCTAATTCTATTTTCTTGACATTACTGTTTCCAAAGGCACCATAAATTTTAACTTTTTTCGTTAAAGCAATTGAAGTTATTTTTAAATTTTAATTTTCTAAACCTTTTTCCTTAATCACACTATTTTAAAATGCGCCATAAAGTTATTTCAATCGTCCCATATTTTAAAAGGGACTTAAATCTAATTTTTTAAATCTAAATTTAAATTTTTGAATCTATTTCCTAAACAATACTACTTTCAAATTTCTAAATCTATTTCACTATGCACCTATCATTGATACTCCTGTTTATAACTGTCTTGACCCTGATTTCTTAGTGATTTAATCTTTTTATGGGCTTAATTATTGTCTTTTCCTACATTGCTCCAACTTATCTCCACAACCATATGCCTACCATCGATTATGTTCCTATAGTTGTCCTCCTATAGACATTCATCAATAGACATACAAATCCAAGTCCTCTCCATTATTTGATCGACGTGAACATGTCATCTCATGACTTTTCGATTGTACACATTCAGAATCCATTGGTTCTGTTTCTATAAACGTCACCCTATGAACATTTATCAATAGACATTCAAGTTCAGGTCCTCGCTATTTTTAGATCGACATGTTTATGTCAACCCATGACTCTTTTGATTATTCACGTATTTTCCTTTTGTTTCACTATTTTCAAATACATTATAAAGTTATTGCAAGCCTTTTAACTTGTCTCGTTCTTTATAAGGACTAAAATCTAATTTTTTAATCATAATTTAAAATTTCCAAATCTGTTATTTTATTATTACTACTAAATTTCTGAACCCATTTTCGTTTGCACATATCCTTTGATTCTCCTGACTATAATTGTTGTATGCATGATTCCTTAGTGATTTACTCTCGTTACGGGCTTAATTATTGTCTTTTTCTAATGTCCTCCAACTCGTGTCCACAACAATATGCCCCTACCATTTATTTTGTTCCTATAACCATTCTCTTATAGACATTTATCAATAGACATTCAAATCCAAGTTCTTTCTATTATTTGAACGATGTGATGTCAACCCGTGACTTTTCGACCGTACACATTGATGATACATTGATTATTTTCCTATAGTCGTCGTCCTACGAACATTTATTAAAAGGCATTCACTTTCAGGTCCTCTCCATTTTTAGATCGACCTGTATATGTCAACCCGTGACTCTTTTGATTATACATGTATTTTTTCTTAGTTTCACTAATTTTAAATGCATTATAAACTTATTTCAAGCCTTTTCACTTGTCTCGTTCTATATAGAAGGACTTAAATCTAATTTTTAAATTTCTAAGTCTATTTCTTTATTATTACCACTTCCAAATTTCTAAATCTATTTCCATATGCACCTATCGTTTATTATCTTGTCTATAACTGTCTTGACCCTGATTTCTTACTGATTTTATCTTTCTACAGGCTTAATTATTGTCTTTTCCAAATGTTCTTTCATCGTGTCCACAACAATATGCCTACCATCGATTATGTTCTTATTATCGTCCTCCTATCGACATTCATCAATAGACATTCAAATCCAAATCCTCTCCATTATTTGATCGGCGTGAATATGTCAACCCATGACTTTTCATTGTACATATTCATGATCCGTTGGTTCTGTTACTGAAACCGTCGTCCTATGGATATTTATCAATAGGCAGTCAAGTTCAAGTCCTCTCCATTTTTAGATCAACATGTTTATGTTAACCCGTGACTATTTTGATTGCACACGTATTTTCCCTTAAGTTTCACTATTTTTAAATACACTATAAAGTTATTTCAAGTTTTTTCACTTGTTTCGTTCTTTGCAGGGATTTAAATCCTTTTTTATCTAAATTATAAATTTCTGCATCTATTTCCTTATTATTACTACTAAATTTCTAAACCTATTTCCATATGCACCTATGATTGATTCTATAACTGTTGTAACCCTAATTCCTTTGTGATTTATTTTCTTCATGAGCTTAATTATTGTATTCTTAGAATGTCCTCTAACTGGTGTCCAAAAAAAAATATGTACCTACCATTGATTTTGTACCTATAACTGTTCCTACTATAGATATTTATGGAATTACATTCAAGCTCAAGTCCTCTCCATTATTTGATTGACTTGAATGTCAACCCATGACTTTTCAATTGTATACATTCATGTTCCACCGATTATGTTCTTATAACAGTCGTCTTATGGAAATTTATCAAAAGATATTCAAGTTCAAGTTCTTTCCATTTTTAGATCGACATGTATATGTCAACCTGCGACCCTTTCGATTGTACACATATTTTCCCTTAATTTCGCTATTTTTAAAGAAACTATATTATTATCTCAAGCTGTTCACTTGTGTCGTCATCGTTCTTTAAAAGGATTTAAATATATGTTTTAAGCTGAATTTCAATTTTCCAAATCTACTTCTTTATTATTACTACCTCCAAATTTCTGAATCCATTTCCATAGCATCGTATCCTTTTTCCTATCTATAATTGTCTTAACCTTGATTCACTACTATTTAATCTACCTATAAATTTAATTATTGTATTTTCATAATGTCCTCCAAATTTTGTCCACGTCAATATGTACCTATCATTGATTCTCTTCTTATAACCGTCCCATCGTAAACATTTTTCAAAAGGTATTCAAGTTGAAGTCCTCCCCATTTCCACCTGAATTTGTCAATCTGAGGCTCTTTGGATTGTACACATCCGTGAGTGCGGCTTTCGCTAAATTTACTTCGCACACGTAACCAAATATTCATGATACCTTGATTTTTTAATCATCATCCAGCCTTTTTGCATATAACATCGCATTTCAATTGTCCCGTTTATAAAATATTCGAAACCACATTCAACTTTGAAAGCAAATTTCTTTGGATTCCAAAGACTTATACCCCATTTTGCATTTCAACATTTATTTATTTATTAGAAAGGCTGCATTTTGAAAAAACTTCAATTGTATTAACTTTTTAAATCCATTTTCTTGACATTACTACTTTCAAAGGCACCAAAAACCGTCACTTTTTTCGTTACATAAAGCAATTGATGTTATACTTAAATTTTAAATTTGTAAACCTTTTTTCCTTAATCACACTAATTTAAACGAGCCTATTTTCCTTACATTTATGAACCTTTTTTCCTTAAATTTTAAATTTCGTAACCTATTTCCTAAACATTACTAATTTCAAATTTCTAAATCTATTCCCATATGCACGTATCATTGGTTATCATGTCTATATCTGTCTTGACCATGATTTCTTGGCGATTTAATCTTTCTACGGGCTTAATTATTGTCTTTTTCCTAATGTCCTCGTGTCCACAACGTGTCTACCATTGATTCTATTCCTATAACCGTCCTCCTATAGACATTTTGAATAGACATTCAAATCCAAGTCCTCTCCATTATTTGATCGACGTGAATGTCAACCCATGACTTTTCGATTGTACACATTCATGATCCATTGGTTATGTTTTTATAACCGTCACCCTATGAACATTTATCAATAGGCATTCAAGTTCAAGGCCTCTCCATTTTTGGATCAACCTGTTTATGTCAACCCGTGACTCTTTTGATTGAACACGTAATTTTCCTTGAGTTATAAATTTTCCGAGTCTATTTTACTTAATATAACTGTTGTTACCTGATTCCTTGGTGATTTACTCTCCTTACGGGTTTAATTATTGTCTTTTTAGAATGTCCTTTATGTCGTGTCCACAAAAAATATGCACTTACCATTGATTCTGTTCCTATAACCATTTCCACTATAGACATTTATGAATGACATTCAAGCTCAAATCCTTTCCATTATTTGATCGACGCGACTGTGCCAACCCGTGACTCTTCGATTGTACACATTCATGATCCATCGATTATGTTCATATAACCGTTGTCTTATGGACATTTATCAAAAGAAATTCAAGGTAAAGTCTTCTCCATTATTAGATCGATGTGTATATGTCAACCGGCGACCCTTCCAACCAATTGTACACGTATTTTCCCTTAAGTTCACAATTTTTAAAGGAACTATATAATTATTTCAAGATGCTATGTTGTTTTTTAAAAGGAATTTAATCTATTTTTTTAATCTTAATTTTGAAATTTCCGAATCTACTTCCATATTAATACTACTTCCAAATTACCGAATCCATTTCCATAGTCACCTATCCTTCATTCCTCGTCTATAATTGTTTTAACCCTGAATCATTACTGATTTAATCTACCTGTAAACTTAATATTGTCTTTTCATAATGTCCTCCAATTTTTGTCCACGACAATATGCAACTACCATTGATTCTCTTCCTATAATCGTCCTATATAGACATTTGTCAATAGTCATTCAAGTTGAAGTCCTTATCATTATTGGATCGACCTGAATGTGTCAACCTGGGACTCTTTGGTTTGCACACATCCGTGAGTGGCTTTCGCCAAATTTACTTTACACATGTAACCAATTATTCATTATACCATGATTTTTTTATCGTGATCCAGCGTTTTTGGGTACATTGCATTTCAATTGTCTCGCATATAAAATATTTGAACCCTTCTTCAACTTTTATCAGGATTTCAAATGCTTTTACCCCATTTTGTATTTGAGCATTTTTTTTATTTATTGGAAAGGTTATATTTTGAAAAAAAATCAATCGTTTCTAATTTCTAATTATATTTTCTTGACATTACTGCTTCCCAAGGCACCATAAATTTTCACGTTTTTCATTACTTAAAGCAATTAAGTTATTCTTAAATTTTAATTTTCTAAACATTTTTCTTTGATCTCACTATTTTAAAATGCGCCATAAAGTTATTTCAAGGTTTTTTACTTGTCTCTCGTGCTTTAAAAGAGACTTGAATCTAATTTTTTAATCAAAATTTAAAATTTTGAATCTATTTCCTAAACATTACTGCTTTCAAATTTCTAAATCTATTTCGGTATGCACGTATCATTGATACTCCTGTGTATAACTGTCTTGACCATGATTTCTTAATGATTCAATCTTTCAATGGGATTAATTTCTGTTTGTAATGTTCTCCAACTTGTGTCCACAACAATATGCGTCTGCCGTTCATTATGTTCCTATAACCGCCCTCCTATGGATATTTATCAATTGACATTCAAATCCAAGTCCTCTCCTTTATTTGATCGATATGGATATGTCAACCCATGACTTCTTTGATTGTACAAATTCATTATCTATTGGTTCTGTATCTATAACCTTCGGCCAATGGACATTTATCAAAAGACATTCAAGTTTAAGTCCTCTCCATTTTTTGATCAACCTGTTTATGTCAATCCGTGACTCTTTTGATTATACCACATATTTCCCCCTTAGTTTCACTATTTTCAAACACAGTGAAGTTATTTCAAGCCTTTTAACTTGTCTCTTTCTATACAAGGGCTTAAATCTACTTTTTAATCTTAATTTCAAATTTCCGAATCTATTATCTTATTATTACTACTAAATTTCTCAACCCATTTCCATATGCACGTATCGTTTGATTCTCCAGTCTATAACTGTTGTAACCATGTTTCCTTAGTGATTTACTCTCCTTACGGGCTTAATTATTGTGTTTTTCTAACGTCCTCCAACTTGTGTCCATAACAATATGCCCCTACCATTTATTTTGTTCTTATAACCGTCCTCCTATAAACATTTTTCAATAGACATTGAAGTTCAAGTCCTCTCTATTATTTGATCGACGTGATGATGTCAACTTGTGACTTTTCGACTGTACACATCATTGATCCACTGATTATTTTCCTGCAGCCGTCATCCTATGAACATTTATCAAAAGACATTCAAATTCAAGTCCTCTCCATTTTTAGATCGACCTCTATATATCAACCCATGACTCTTTTGATTGTACACGTATTTCCCCTTAGTTTTACTCTTTTTAAATGCACTATAAACTTATTTCAAGTTTTTGCACTTGTCTCGTTCTTTAGAAGGACTTAAATTTTTTTTTAACTAAATTTAAAAAATTTGAGTCTATTTCTTTATTTTTACTACTACCAAATTTCTAAACCCATTTCCTTATGCACTTATCATTGATTCCCCGTCTATAACTTTCTTAACCCTGATTCACTACTGATTTAATCTATCTATAAATTTAATTATTGTATTATTGTCCTATTTTTTGTCCACGGCAATATGCACCTACCATTGATTATCTTCATATAACCGTCCCATTATGGACATTTGTCAAAAGGCATTCAAGTTGAAGTCCTGTCTCTTATTAGATCCACCTGAATTTGTCAATCCGGGGCTTTTTGGATTGCATACATCCGTGAGTGTGGCTTTCGCCAAATTTACTTTGCACACTGACCAATTATTCATGATACCGGGTTTTTTTTTTATAATCATCTAACCATTTTGGATATAACATTGCATTTCAATTGTTACGTTTATAAAGTATTCGAACTGCCTTCAACTTTTATACCAAATTTCTCAGGATTTCAAAGACTTTTACCCCTTTTTGTATTTCAACATTTATTTTATTATTAGAAAAGTTGTATTTTGAAAAAAACTTCAATTGTATTAAATTTCTAAATCTTCTTTCTTGACATTACTACTTCCAAAGGTATCATAAATTTTCAGTTTTTTCGTTACTTAAAGCAATTGAAGTTATTCTTAAATTTTAATTTTCTAAACCCTTGATCACACTTTTTAAAAATGCACCATAAAGTTATTTCAATTGTCCCGTACTTTAAAGGGACTTGAATCTAATTTTAAATTTTTGAATCTATTTCCTAAACACTACTACTTTCATATTTCTAAATCTATTTCGGTATGCACCTATCATTGATACTCCGGTTTATAACCGTTCGCCCTAATTTCTTAATGATTTAATATTTCTATGGGATTAATTTCTTTTTCTAATGTTCTCCAACTCGTGTCCACAACAATATACGTTCCTACGGACATTTATCAATAGACATTCGAATCTTAGTCCTCTCCATTATTTGATCAGCATGAATATGTCAACCCATGACTTTTTCGATTATACACATTCATGATCTATTAATTCTGTTTTTGGAACCGTCTTCCTATGGACATTTATTAAAAGACATTCAATTTCAAGTCCTCTCCATTTTTAGAGCTACCTATTTATGTCAACCCGTGACTATTTTGATTGTACACGTATTTTCCCATAGTTTCACTATTTTCAAATACATTATAAAGTTATTTCAAGCTTATTAACTTGTCTCATTCTTTATAAGGACTTAAATCTTCCTTTTTAATTTTAAGTTCAAAATTTTGAGTCTATTATCTTATTATTACTGCCAAATTTCTAAACCCGTTTCCATATGCACATGTCGTTTGAATCTCCTGGTTATAACGGTTGTAACTATGATTCCTTAGTGGTTTACTCTCCTTACGGGCTAAATTATTGTCTTTTTCTAATGTCCTCTAACTCGTGTCCACAACAGTATGCCCTTACCATTTATTTTGTTTCTATAACCGTCCTCCTATAAACATTTATAGATAGACATTTAACTCGTAGCTCTTTGGATTGCACACATCCGTGAGTGGGGCTTTCGCTAAATTTACTTTGCGCACGCAATCAATTATTTAGGATACCTAGATTTTTTTTATCATCATCCGACTTTTTTGGATACAACTTCGCATTTCAATTGTCTTGTTTATAAAATATTCGAGTCTTCAACTTTTAAAGCAAATTTCTTAGGATTTCAAAGACTTTTATCCCATTTTGTATTTCAATATTTATTTATTTATTAAAAAGGCTGTATTTTGAAAAAAACGTCAGTATTAAATTTCTAAACCTATTTTCTTGACATTTTACTTTCAAAGGCATCATAAATTTTCACTTTTTTCATCACTAAAACCAATTTAAGTTATTCTTAAATTTTAAATTTCTAAATCTTTTTAGTTTATCACACTTTTTTAAAATGAGCCTTAAAGTCTTTTCAAGGTTTTTCACTTGTCGTACTTGAAAATGACTTGAATCTAAATTTTTTTTTCTAAATTTAAATTTTTGAATCTATTTCCTGAACATCTACTTTCAAATTTCTAACTCTATTTCCATGCATATGCACTTATTATTTATTATCCTATCTATAACTGTCTTGACCCTGATTTCTTAGTGATTTAATCTTTCTACGGGCTTAATAATTAGCTTTTCCTAATGTCCTCTAACTCGTGTCCATAACAATATGCATATCATCGATTATGTTCCTATAACCGTCCTCCAATAGACATTTATCAAAATACATTCAAATCCAAGTTCTCTCCATTATTTGATCGACGTGAATGTCAACCCATGACTTTTCGATTGTACACATTCATGATCCATTGGTTATGTTCCTATAACCGTCACCCTATGGACATTTATCAATAGGCATTCAAGTTCAAGTCCTCTCCATTTTTAGATCGACATGTTTATGTCTACCTGTGACTCTTTTGCTTGTACATGTATTTTCCCTTAATTTCACTATTTTTAAATTCACTATAAAGTTATTTAAATCTTTTACACTTGTTTCGTTCTTTAGAGGGGCTTAAATCTTTTTTAATCTATATTATAAATTTCAGAGTCATTATTACTTCTAAATTTCTAAACCAATTTCCATATGCACCTACCATTGATTCTCGTCTATAAGTGTTGTTACCTTGATTCCTTAGTGATTTACTCCCTTAAGGCATAATTAATTTCTTTTTAGAATGTTAACTCGTGTCCACAAAAAATATGCACCTACTATTGATTTTGTTCCTATAACCGTTCCTACTAGACATTTATAAAATGACATTCAAACTCAAGCCCTCTAAACTATTTGATTGACTTGACTATTCCAACCCACGACTTTTCGATTGTACACATTCATGATCCACCGATTATGTTCCTATAACCATCGTCTTATGGACATTTATCAAAAGAAATTCAAGGTAAAGTCCTCTCCATTATTAGATCGACATGTATATGTCAACTCGCGATCCTTCCGATTGTACACGTATTTTCCCTTAGTTTCACAATTTTTAAAGGAACTATAAAATTATTTCTAGCGGTTCACTTGTGTTGTTTTTTAAATGGACTTGAATCTATTTTTAATCTAAATTTCAAATTTCTGAATCTACATCCATATTATTACCACTTCCAAATTACTGAATCCATTTCCATATGCACCTATCCTTCATTCCTCGTTTATAATTGTCTTAACCCTGATTAATTACTGATTTAATCTTCCTATAAACTTAATTATTGTCTTTTCATAATGTCCTCCATTTCTTTTCCACAACAGTATGCATCTACCATTGATTCTCTTCCTATAATCACCCCATTATGGACATTTTTCAGTAGGGATTCAAGTTGAAGTCCTCCACATTTGAGATCAACTTGAATATGTCAATCCGGGACTCTTTGGATTGCACACATCCGTGAGTCTAGCTTTCGCCAAATTTACTTTGCACTCGTAACCAATTATTCATGATACCATGATTTTTTTTATTATGATCCAGATTTTTGAACACAACATCGCATTTCAATTGTCTCGTTTATAAAATATTCGAATCCATCTTCAACTTTTAAAGCTAATTTCTCAGGATTTTAAATATACTTTTACCCCATTTTGTATTTGAGCATTTTTTTTATTTATTAGAAAAGTCTGTATTTTGAGAAACTTCAATTGTTTCAAATTTCTAATTATATTTTCTTTGCATTACTACTTCCAAAGGCACCATAAATTTTCACTTTTTTTGTTAGTTAAAGCAATTAAAGTTATTCTTAAATTTTAATTTTCTAAACCATTTTACTTGATCACTATTTTAAAATGCGCCATTCAATTGTCCCATACTTTAAAAGGGACTTGAATCTAACTTTTTTTTATCTAAATTTAAATTTTTGATATTTCCTAAACATTACTACTTTCAGATTTCTAAATCTATTTCGGTATGCACCTATCATTAATACTCATGTCTATAACTGACTTGACCATGATTTCTTAATGATTTAATATTTCTAGGGATTAATTTCTTTTTCTAATGCTCTCCAACTTGTGTCCACAACAATATTCGCCTACCGTTGATTTTGTTCCTATAATCGTCCTTATGTAGACATTTATCAATAGACATTCAAATCTAAGTCCTCTCCATTATATGATCGACATGAATATGTTAACCCATGATTTTTTGTTTGTACACATTCATGATCTATTGGTTCTGTTTCTATAACCGTCATCCTATGGACATTTATCAAAAGTCATTCAAGTTCAAGTTCTTTCCATTGTTAGATCGTCATATTTATGTCAACCCGTGACTATTTCGATTGTACACGTATTTTCCCTTAGTTTCACTATTTTCAAAAACACTATAAAGTTATTTCAAGCTTTTTTAACTTGTCTCGTTCTTCATACGAACTTAAATCAACTTTTTTAATCTTAATTTCAAAATTTTGAATCTATTATTTTATTATTGCCACCAAATTTCTAAACCCTTTTCCATATGCACGCATCGTTTGATTCTCCTGTCTGTAACTGTTATAACCATGATTCCTTAGTGATTTACTCTCCTTACGGGCTAAATTATTGTCTTTTTCTAATGTTCTCCAACTCGTGTCCACAACAATATGCCCTAACATTTATTTTGTTCCTACAACCATCCTCCTATAGATATTTTATCAATAGACATTCAAATCCAAGTTCTCTTTATTATTTGGTCGACATGATGTCAACCCATGACTTTTTGACTGTACATATTGATGATCCACTGATTATTTTCTTATAGCCGTCGTCCTATGTACATTTATCAAAAGGCATTCAGGTTCTAGCACTCTCTATTTTTAGATCGACCTGTATATGCCAACCCGTGGCTATTTTGATTGTACATGTATTTCCCCTTAGTTCCACTATTTTTAAATGCACTATAAATTTATTTCAAGCTTTCTCACTTGTTTCGATCTTTAGAAGGACTTGAATCTTTTTTTTAAACCTAAATTTTAAATTTCTGAGTCTATTTCCTTATTATTACTACTTCCAAATTTCTAAATCTATTTTCATATGCACCTATCATTGATTATCCCGACTATAACTGTCTTGACCTAGATTTCTTAGTGATTTGATCTTTATACGGGCTTAATTATTGTCTTTTCCTAATGTCCTCTAACTTGTGTCCATAACAATATGCCTACTATCGATTCTATTCCTATAACCGTCCTCCTATATACATTTATCAATAGACATTCAAATCCAAGTCCTCTCCATTATTTGATTGATGTGAATATTTCAAGCTATGACTTTTCGATTGTACACATTCATGATCCATTAGTTATGTTCCTATAACCGTCGCCCTATGGACTTTTATCAATAGGCATTCAAGTTCAAGTCAGTTCCATTTATAGATCGACTTGTTTAGGTCAACCTTTTACTCTTTTGATTGTACACGTATTTTCCTTTAGTTTCACTATTTTTAAATTCACTATAAAGTTATTTCAAGTTTTTTCACTTGTTTCGTATTTTAAAAGGGCTTAAATCTTTTATTTATCTAAATTATAAATTTCCGAGTCTATTTCCGTATTATTTCTACTAAGTTTCTAAACCCATTTCCATATGCACCTATGATTGATTCTCCTGTCTATAACTATTGTAACCATGATTCCTTAGTGATTAACTCTCGCTTCGGGTTTAATTATTGTCTTTTTAGAATGTCCTTTAAGTCGTGTCCACAAAAAATATGTGCCTACCATTGATTATGTTCCTATAACCGTTGCTATTATAGACATTTATGAATGACATTCAAGCTCAAGTCCTCTCCATTATTTGATCGACATGACTATGCCAACCCGCTACTTTTCGATTGTACACATTTATGATCCACCAATTATGTTCCAATAACCGTCGTCTTATGGATATTTATCAAAATAAATTCAAGGTAAAGTCCTCTCCATTATTAGATTGAAGTGTTTATGTCAACTCGCGACCCTTTCAATTGTTCATAAATTTTCCCTCAATTTCACTATTTTTAACCGAACTATAAATTTTTCAGGCTTTTCACCTGTGTCGTTCTGTAAAAGGAGTTAAATCTATTTTTTAATCTAAATTTTAAATTTCTGAATCTATATATTTTTACTACTTCAAAATTTCTAAATTCATTTCCATATGCACCTATCCTTGATTCCTTGTCTATAACTGTCTTAACCCAGACTTATTATCGATTTAATCTACATATGAGTTTAATTGTTTTCTTGTCATAATGTCCTTCAATTTTTATCCACGACAATATGCACCGACCATTAGTTGTCTTCCTATAACCTTCCCATTATGGACATTTTTCAATAAGCATTCAAGTTGAAGTCCTCTCCATTTTTAGATCGACATGAATATGTAAACCCGGGGCTCTTGAAATTGCACACATCCGTGAGGGTGACTTTCTTCAAATTTACTTTACACACATAACCAATTATTCATAATATCTTTTTTTATCATCATATCTTTTTGGATATAACATCACATTTCAATTGTCTTATTTATAAAATATTCGAAATCGTCTCCAACTTTTAAAACAAATTTCTCAAGGTTTCAAACACTTTTACCCCATTTTGCATTTCAGTATTTTTTATTTATTAGAAAGGATGTATTTTGAAAAAAACTTCATTTGTATTAATTTCTAAATCTATTTTCTTCACATTACTACTTTCAAAGACACCATAAATTTTCACTTTCTTCGTCACTTAAAACAATTGAAGTTATTCTTAAATTTTAAATTTCTAAATATTTTTCCTTAATCACACAGTATTTTAGAATGCGCCATACAGTTATTTCAAGGTTTTTCACTTGTCCCGTACTTTAGAAAGATTTGAATCTAATTTTTTTAATCTAAATTTAAATTTTTGAATCTATTTCTTAAACATTACTACTTTCAAATTTATAAATCTATTTCCATATGCACCAATCATTGATTCTCCTGTCTATAACCGTCTTGACCCTGATTTTTTAGTGATTTAATCTTTTTACGGGCTTGATTATTGTCTTTTGCTAATGGCCTCCAACTCATATCCACAACAATATACGCCTATCATTGATGTTGTTCCTACAACCGTCCTCTTATAGTGATTTATGAATAGACATTCAAATCCATGTCCTCTCCATTACTTGATTGACGTGAATATGTCAACCCATGACTTTTCGATTATACACATTCATCATCCATTGGTTCTGTTCCTATAATGATCGCCCTATGGATATTTATCAAAAGGCATTCAAGTTCATATCCTCTCCATTTTTTGAATCCCTTAGTTTCTTTATTTTTAAATGCACTTTAAAATTATTTCAAGCCTTTTCATTTGTCTCGTTCCTCAGAAAGACTTAAATCTTTTTATCTAAATTTTAAATTTCCGAGTCTATTATATTATTATTACTACTAAATTTTTGAACCATTTCCATATGCACCTATTATCGATTCTCCTGTCTATAAAAGTTGTAACCTTAATTCTCTAGTGATTTACTTTCCCAACGGGCTTAAATATTGTCTTTTTCGAATGTCCTCCAACTCGTGTCCACGAAAAATATGCACCTACTATTGATTCTATTCCTATAACTGTTCCTACTATAGACATTTATGAAATGACATTCACGCTAAAGTCCTCTTTATTATTTGATCGGCGTGACTGTTAACATGTGATTTTTCGATTGTACACATTTATGTGTCGTTCTATGGACATTTTTTAAAAGACATTCATGTTCATGTCCTTCCCATTATTAAATCGACGTGTATATGTCAATCCGCGACCCATTTGATTGTACACGTATTTTCCCTTAATTTCACTATTTTTAAATGAACTATAAAATATTTCAAGTTTTTCACTTGTATCATTCTTTAAAACGACTTAAATCTATTTTTTATTCTAAATTTCAAATTTCTGAATATACTTATTATTACTACTTCCAAATTTCTTAATCCATTTCCGTATGCACCTATCCTTGATTCCTTGTTTATAACTGTCTTAATCCGGATTTATTACCGGTTTACTCTACCTATGAGTTTAATTTTTGACTTTTCATAATGTCCAATTTTTTTCCAAGGTAATATTTACGTACCATTGGTTGTCTTCCTATAACCGTCCCATTATAGACAATTTTCAATAAGCATTCAAGTTGAAGTCATCCCCATTAATATGTCAACCCGGGGCTCTTTGGATTGCACACATCCGTAAGTGTGGCTTTCGATAAATTTACTTTGCACGCGTGACTAATAATTCATGATACCTTGATTTTTTTATTGTCATTCGGCCTTTTTGGATACAACATCGCATTTCAATTGTCTCGTTTTTAAAATATCCATAGCTGTCTCAAACTTTTAAAGCAAAATTTTCAGGATATCAAAGACTTTCCCCATTTTGCATTTCAACATTTATTTATTTATTATTAGTAAGGCTGTATTTTGAAAAAAAACTTCAATTATATAAAATTTCTAAATCTATTTTCTTGACATTACTACTTTCAAAGGCACCATAAATTCAATTTTTTCGTTGCTTAAAAGTAATTGCAGTTATTCTTAAATTTTAAATTTCTATTCTCTTTTTCCTTAATCACACTATTTTAAAATACGCCATGATGTTATTTCATGGACTTGAATTTAATTTTTTTTATATAAATTTAAATTTTTGAATCTATTTCCTAAACATTACCACTTTCAAATTTCTAAATCTATTTCCATATGCAGCACCTATTATTGATTATGTTGTCTACAACTGTCTTGACCCTGATTTCTTATTAATTTAATATTTCTACAGGCTTACATATTTTCTTTTCAAATGTCCTCCAACTCTTGTCCACAACAATATGCGCCTACTGCTGATTTTGTTCCTATAACTGTCCTCCTATAGACACTTATTAATAGGCATTTAAATCCGAGTCCTTTCCTTTATTTGATTGATATGAATATGTCAACACATGACCTTTTCGATTGTACACATTCATGATCCATTGGTTTTGTTCCTATAACTGTCGCCCATAGATATTTATGAAAAGGCATTCAAGTTCAAGTCATTTCCATTATTAGATCGATGTGTATATGTCAACCCGCGACCCTTTCGATTGCACGCGTATTTTCCCTTAATTTCACTATTTTTAAATGGACTATAAAATTATTTCAAGTTTTTCACTTATGTCGTTCTTTAAAAGAACTAAAATCAATTTTTTTAAAATCTAAATTTCAAATTTCTGAATCTATTTAATATTACTACTAAATTTTCGAATCCATTTCCATATGTACCTGTCCTTAATTCCTTGTCTATATCTGTCTTAACCCTGATTCATTACAGATTTAATCTGCCTATGGGCTAAGCTTAATTATTGTCTTTTGCTTAAAGCAATTGAAGTTATTCTTAAATTTTCAATTTCTAAACATATTCCCTTATTTACACTATTTTGAAATGTGCTATAAAGTTATTTCAAGGTTTTTCATTTGTCCCGTTCTTTAAAAGGACAGAATCTATTTTTTTGTCTAAATTAAAAAATTTAATCTATGTCCTAAATCTATTTCCATATGCCCCAATCATTGATTCTCCTATCTATAACTGTCTTGACCCTGCTTTCTTGAAGATTTAATCTTTCTACGGGCTTATTTATTGTTTTTTCAAATGACTTCTCTTGTCCACAACAATATGCGCACATTGATTATGTTTCTATAATCGCCCCCATAAACATTTATCAGTAGACATTCAAATTCAAGTCCTCTCTATTATTTGATTGATGTGACTGTCAACCCATGACTTTTCGATTATACACATTCATTATCCATTAGTTCTGTTCTTATATCCGTCGTTCTATGGACATTTATCTAAAGACATTCAAGAAGTCCTCTCCATTATTAGATCGATGTGTGCATGTCAACCCATGACCCTTTCGATTGTACACGTATTTCCCCTTAATTTCACTATTTTTAAATGAACTATAAAAATATTTCAAGCTTTTCACTTGTGCCGTTCTTTTAAAGGACTTAAATCTATTTTTTTTTTTTGAATCAACATATTATTACTACTTCCAAATTTCTGAATTCATTTCCATATGCACTTATCCTTGATTCCCTGTCTATAACTGTCTGAATGCTGATTTAATCTACCTATGAGTTTAATTATTGTCTTTTCATAATGTCTCCAATTTTTTTCGCGGCAACATGCACCTGCCATTGGTTATCCTATAACCGTCCCATTATAGAAATTTGTCAATAAGCATTCAAGTTGAGTCCTCTCCATTTTTAGATCGACCTGAATATGTCAATTCGGGGCTCTTGGGATTGCACACATTTGTGTGTGTGCTTTCTTCAAATTTACTTTGTACACGTAACCAATTATTCGTGATACCTTAATTTTTTTTATCATCATCAAGCCTTTTGGATATAACATCACATTTCAATTGTCTCGTTTATAAAGCATTCGAAATCATCTCCAACTTTTAAAGCTAATTTCTCAGAATTTCAGACTTTTACAGCATTTTGCATTTCAACATTTTTTTATATGTTAGAAAGGCTGCACTTAAAAAAAACTACATTCTATTAAATTTCTAAATCTATTTCCTTACATTACTACTTTCGAAGGCACTATAAATTTTCACTTTTTTGTTACTTAAAGCAATTGAAATTTTCTTAAATTTTAAAATTTTAAATCTTTTTCATTAATCACACTATTTTAAAATGCGCTATAAAGTTATTTCAAGGTTTTTCATTTGTCTCGTACTTTAAAAGGGACTTGAATCTAATTTTTTTTATCTAAATTTAAATTTTTTAATCTATTTCCTAAACATTACTACTTTCAATTTTATAAATCTATTTTCATATGCACCTATTATTGATTCTCCTGTCTATAACCGTTTCAACTCTAATTTCTTAGTGTTTTATTTTTTTCTACGGGCTTGATTATTGTCTTTTTCTAATGTCCGACTCGTGTCGTCTATCATTGATTTTGTTCCTATAAATGTCCTTCTACAGTCATTTATGAATACACATTCAAATCCAAGTCCTTTCTATTATTTGATTGACGTGAATATGTCAACCCATGACTTTTCGATTGTACACATTCATGATCTATAGGTTTTTTCCTATAACCGTCGCCTATGGATATTTATGAAAAGGCATTCAAGTTCATGTCCTCTGCAATTTTTGGATCCCTTAGTTTCTTTATTTTTAAATGCATTATAAAGTTATTTCAAGCCTTTTCACTTGTCTTGTTCTTTAGAAGGACTTAAATCTTTTTTATCTAAATTTTAAATTTCTTAGTCTATTGCATTATCATTACTACTAAATTTATGAACTCGAACGAAAAAGAAAAGGTGAACTATTGAACTCAAAAGCTTCCACCCATCTTTCAATAGGTTGCTGAGACAGAATATGTACCTATCATTGTTTCTCATGTCTATAACAGTTGTAAACCTAATTCCCTAGTGATTTACTCTCCATACATGTTTAATTATTGTCTTTTTCGAATATCCTCTTAACTCCCATCCACAAAAAAATATGCACCTACCATTGATTCTGTTCCTATAACCGTTCCTACTATAGTCATTTATGAAATGGCATTCATGCTTAAGTCCTCTCCATTATTTAATCGACGTGACTGTCAACCCATGACTATTCAATTGTATACATTTATGATCCACTGATTATGTACCTATCTATCGTCATGTGGACATTTATCAAAAGACATTCAAGTTCATGCCTTTTCCATTATTAAATCAATATGTATATGTCAACCCGCAACCCTTTCGATCATACACATATTTTCCCTTAATTTCACTATTTTTAAATGGACTTTAAAATTAGTTCAAGTTTTTCACTTGTGTCATTCTTTAAAAGGACTTAAATCTATTTTTTAATTTAAGTTACAAAATTCCGAATCTAATTCCTTATTATTACTACCAAATTTTTGAATCCATTTCTATATGCATCTATCCTTAATTCACCGTCTATAACCGTCTTAACCATTATTCATTACGCCTTAATCTATCTATGGGCTTAATTATTGTCTTTTCATAATGTCCTCCAATTTTTGTCCAAGGCAATATGCAGGTACCATTGATTCTCTTCCTATAACTGTCCTATTATGGACATTTATGGACATTTCTCAATAGGTGTTCAAGTTGAAGCCATCTCCATTAACCTGAATATGTCAACCCGGGGCTATTTGGATTGCACACATCCGTAAGTGTGGCTTTCGATAAATTTACTTTGCATACGTAACCAATAACTCATAATACCTTTTTTATCACCATCTGGACTTTTTGGATACAACATCACATTTCAATTGTATCGTTTATAAAATATTCGAAATTGTCTCAAACTTTTAAAGCAAATTTCTCAGGATTTCAAACTTACCCCTTTTTGCTTTCCAACATTTATTTATTAATTAGAAAGGTTGTATTTTGGGGAAAAAAACTTCAATTGTATTAAATTTTTAAATCTATTTTCTTGACATTCCTACTTTCAAAAGCAGCATAAATTTTCACTTTTTCGTTACTTACAAGCAATGGAAGTTATTCTTAAATTTCTAAACCTTTTTCCTTAATCACACTATTTGAAAATGCGCCATAAAGTTCAAGGGTTTTTACTTGTCCTGTACTTTAAAAGGACTTGAATCTAATTTTTTATCTAAATTTAAAATTTTGAATCTATTTCCTAAACATTACTGCTTTTAAATTTATGAATTTGTTTCCAAATACCCCTATTATTAATTCTCTTGTCTGTAACTGTCTTTACCCTGATTTCTTAGTGATTTAATCTTTCTACGGGCCTAGCTATTGCCTTTTCTAATGTCCTCCAACTCGTGTCCATAACAATATACGCCTACCATTGATGTTCTTATAACCGTCCTCTTATAAACATTTATCAATATACAATCAAATTCAAGTCCTCTACATTATATGATCGACGCGACTATAGCAACCCATGACTTTTTTGGTACACATTCATGATCCATTGATTTTGTTCCTATAATCGTCGCCCATGAACATTTATCAAAAGGTATTCAAGTTCAAGTCCTTTCTTTTATTAGATCGTCGTGTATATGTCAACCCACGTCCCTTTCGATTGTACACGTATTTCCACTTAATTTCACTATTTTTAAATGAGCTATACAATTATTTCATGTTTTTCACATGCGTCGTTCTTTAGAAGGACTTAAATCAATTATTTGAAATCTAAATTTCAAATTTCCGATTCTACTTCCTTAATATTACTACCAAATTTCTGAATCCATTTCCTTATGCACCTATCCTTAATTCCATGTCTATATATCTGTTTTAACTCTGATTCATTACTGATTTAATCTATCTATGAGCCTAATTATTGTCTTTTTATAATGTCCTCCAATCTTTATTCACGGCAATATGAACCTACCATTGATTCTCTTCCTCCCATTATGGACATTTGTCAAGAGGTATTCAAGTTGAAGTCCTCTCCTTTATTATATCAACCTGAATCTGTCAACCTGATACTCTTAGGAATGCACACATCCATGAGTGTGGCTTTCACCAAATTAACTTTGCACGCGTTACCTATTATTCATTATACCTAATTTTTTTATCTTCATCCAAGCCTTTTTGGATACGACATCGCATTTGAATTGTCTCGTTTATAAAATATTCGAAACCACCTTACTCTTAAAGCAAATTTCTCAGGTGTTCAAAGACTTTTACCCCATTTTGCATTTCAACATTTTTTTATTAGATAGGTTGTATTTTGAAAAAACCTTCAATTGTATTAAATTTCTAAATCTAATTTCTTGACAGGAACCATAGATTTTCACTTTTTCGTTACTTAAAGCAATTGAAGTTATTCTTAAATTTTCGATTTCTAAACCATTTTCATTAATCAACTATTTTAAAATGCGCTATAAAGTTATTTCAAGGTTTTTCACTTGTCCCGTACTTTAAAAGGACTTGAATCTAATTTCTCGTCTAAATTTAAACTTTTGAATCTATTTCTTAAACATTTCTGCTTTCAAATTTCTAAATCTATTTTCATACGCACCTATCATTGATTCTCATGTCTATAACTCCCTTGACCCTGATTTCTTGAAGATTTAAGCTTTCTACAGGCTTAATTATTGTCTTTTCAAATGTCTTCTTTTGTCCACTCCATTGTTTGATCGACGTGACTAATGCCCATGACTTTCGATCGTACACATTCATGATCCACTGATTATGTTCCTATATCCATCATCCTATGGACATTTATCAAAATACATGTAAGTTCAAGTCCTCTCCATTATTAGATCGACATGTATCTGCCAACCCACGACCCTTTCGCTTGTACACGTATTTTCCATTAATTTCACTATTTTTAAATGAACTATAAAATTATTTCAACTTTTTCACTTGTGTCGTTCTTTAAAAGTACTTAAATCTAATTTTTTAATCTAAATTTCAAAATTCCGAATCTACTTCTTTATTATTACTACTTCCAAACTTCTGAATCCATTTCCATATGCACCTATCCTTGATTCCCTGTCTATAACTGTCTTAACCATGATTCATTACTCATTTAATCTACCTATGAACTTAATTATTGTCTTTTCATAATGTCCTCCAATTTTTGTCCACGGTAATATGCAGCGACCATTAATTCTCTTCCTATAACCGTCCCATTATGGACATTTGTCAATAGGCATTCAAGTTGAAGTTATCTTCATTATTAGATCAACCTGAATATGTCAACCTGGGGTTTGTTGGATTGCACACATCCGTGAGTGTGGCTTTCACCAAATTTACTTTGCTCACGTAACCAATCATCCATGATACCTTGAATTTTCTTTATCATCATCCAGCCTTTTTGGATA
Source organism: Agapanthus africanus (assembly GCA_030015575.1). Taxonomy (NCBI): domain Eukaryota; kingdom Viridiplantae; phylum Streptophyta; class Magnoliopsida; order Asparagales; family Amaryllidaceae; genus Agapanthus; species Agapanthus africanus. The sequence continues at coordinate 175,050,782 of CM057339.1, read as the reverse complement.
CATCTCATTTAATTGTCTCGTTTATAAAATATTTGAAACTGGCTCCAACTTTTTCAAAGACTTTTACCCTATTTTCCTTTTCAACATTTTTTTATTTATTAGAAAGGGTGTAGGGGGGCTTCAATTCTATTAAATTTCTAAATCTATTTTCTTAACATTACTACTTTCAGAGGCCCCATAAATTTTTACCTTTTTCGTTACTTAAAACAATTGAAGTTATTCTTAAATTTTAAATTTCTATACCTTTTTCCTTAATCGCACTATTTTAAAATGTGTCAAAAAGTTATTTCAAGGTTTTTCACCGGTCCCATGCTTTAAAAGGGCTTGAATCTAAATTTTTAGTCTAAATTAAATTTTTTTGAATCTATTTCCTAAACATTACTACTTCCAAATTTCTAAATCTATTTCCATATGCATTTACCATTGATTCTCCTATCTATAACCGTCTTGACCCTTAATTTCTTAGTGATTTAATCTTTCTACGGTCTTAATTATTGTCTTTTCTAATGTCCTCCAACTCGTGTCCACAATATTATGCGCTTACCATTGATTCCGTTCTTATAACTTTTCTCTTATAGACACTTATCAATAGACATTCAATTCCAAGTCCTCCATTATTTGATCGACTTGAAATAACTTTTAGATCACACACATTTAAGATCCATTGATTCTGTTCCTATAACTGTCGTCCGTGGACATTTATCAATAGGCATTCAAGTTCAAGCCCTCTCCATTTTTTGATCGACCTGTTCATGTCAATCTGTGACTCTTTTGATTGTACAAGTATATTACCTTAGTTTCACGTCATAGACGCAAAGACATGCTATAATGCTTTGCTCGGCCGACCCTGGTTACACGAGTACAACATCATCCCTTCTACACAGCATCAGTGTATGAAATATTTTAAGGATGGTCTCGAGTATACCGTAACAGGAGAGTTGAACCCATTCTCCGTAAACGAGGTCCGTAAGTACGAAGATGCAAAATACTTCTTGCCAGATTTCGAAGACAAGGAGAGGTGTCACAAGCCGGAGAACAAAGCTATCACCACCATCCCTGTCTTCGGGAGTGATACCGAGGAAGAGGAAGAGATGGTTTATTCGGGTCCACCCCAACACAAGTCGGGACCGTCCGCTCCCATGTTGATCTTTGGCAGCGATTCGGAAGATGAAGTCCACGCTATATTCTCTGCTCGACCTTCAATACAAACTTTCGCTGATGAAGAGTAAAGTCTGCAAGTCGCCATGGTTCCACTTAAACATCATAAAGAACTTGACGCGCTTGATACCTACAGTGTAGAAGAGTAGCAGACGTTCTATGTCCCTCCCAGGCGAAAAGGCGATTCTATTCTACCGCTCCGGGGAAACTAAGGTGGAAAAAGAAATCTAGCACGGTGCGGATCCTACACTTGACAGGTTTCAGCCCATCCGTCTGCCTAAATATTACACGGAAGGATTGAAAAGGCTATTGAAGCGCCAAGGGATACCCTTCAAACAGACCGCTCGAAAAGCTAAATTCTATGACAGGGTCTGGAACGTTCCCGGAACTCAGCACAAGTTGCCTAGCGGGAGAAGGGAAGCAATCGGGCTTGGATATGTTCGGTCCAAGAAACGGGGGCTACTCCGCGACTGCTATGTCGTGCATAACTTTGATGAAGAAGTGGATGTTCAATGGGAAGATGTTAACCCTAAACCATAAAAAGTCCCCGACGTAAAAATGCCTAGTCCGTCGTTCGAAGAACAAATGGACAAGCTTATAAGGGAAGCTGGTCAAAAAGTTCGAGACGACCACAAACGCGAAATGGCCATCTACAAGAAAGCCAAGACGCAACGCCTCCTTCAACAGGCTGTGAAAGACGAAAATGCCGCTCCCTGTCAACCTGTTGTGAAAAAGGCGCGACGCAGAGGCAGAAACAAGTCAAAAAGCGGAAAAGACATTCAGCAACGACAAAGCGGGACCAAGAAGCCACGCAGTCGGGAATCGAGCGGTCCGGATTTGTCCCTTATGAAGAAGATGAGTCGAGCATACTCTTTTTCTCAAAACAAGACAGAAGATACTTGACCTAACTATAAAGCACCAAATGCTTACACTTCCGGAGTCCAAGCACCCCGAACAAGCAGGCGAAGGCTCACACCCAGATTATTGCTCTTATCACCGAGTAATAGGACATCCTCTCGAAAATTGCTTCACCTTCAAGAACTGGGTCGAAGATCAGTATCAGCTCGGCAAGTTCGCTCTATCTGACAGTTGGAGGGTAACGCCGCCACAGAAGCATGAACCCAAAGCTACGAGAGCAGAACCAGATCCACATCGGTCTTTGAAGCGAGTTCGTACTTGTCATATGATAACGATATCAAAAGAAGAGATCGAGAATATAGAAGACCTTCCTTGGTGCTTCGAAAACAATAATGACGAGGTGATCTCAGAATTTCCACCGGCGCCAAAATAGCTGGAAGATGGAATACACACTACTGTAGATAACCTCAAGAAGATTGATTTGGGGACGACAAGTGACCCGCGGCCGACATTCGTCAGTGAGCTATTGTCTGAAGAGAGGGTGGTTGCGCTAAAAGACGTGCATAGAGATTGCTTCGCATGGGACTAGATCCAGAGATTGCTGTTCATAAATTGACAATATCCCCGGACGTCAAGCCAATCAAACAAGTACCGAGAAGAATGCGGCTCGAGCTTGAAATGAGCATCAACGCCGAGGTCAAGAAGCTGATCGACTCCGGCTTCATCCAGGAAGTTCAATATCCTGACTGGATCGCCAATATCGTTCCGGTAATGAAAAAAATGGGACAGTGCGCACGCCAATATCGTTCCGGTAATGAAAAAAATGGGACAGTGCGCATATGCGTAGACTTTCGGGACCTCAATAAAGCCTGCCCGAAGGACGATTTCCCAGTGCCAGTCACCGAGCTGATGATAGATAACATGTCCACTCACGAGGTTTTCTCCTTCATGGATGGCTCATCAGGATATAATCAGATAAAGATGCATCCCGAAGACCAGAAGCACACCGCTTTCCAGACCCCTTTGGGTATATTCTACTACAAGGTGATGCCCTTCGGTCTAAAGAACGCCGGTGCCACCTATCAAAGGTCCATGACAAAGATCTTCGATGACCTTATACATGAAATCGTCGAATGCTATATCGACGACCTCGTGGTTAAGAGCGAATTATATGAGGAGCATTTAGAGCATCTGAAGACCGTATTTCAACGCCTTCGACAATACAACTTGAAGATGAACCCTCTCAAGTGCGCATTCAGAGTTTCCACGGGCATATTCCTAGAATTCATCGTTCGACACCGAGGTATCGAGATAGATCCGTCAAAGACCAAGGCGATCATGGAAATGCCTCCGCCAAGAACTCTCAAGCAATTGCGGTCTCTCCAAGGGAAGCTCGCATACATCCGGAGATTTATAGCCAACCTCTCAGGCAAGTGCCGCCCTTACAGTCATCTGATGAAGAAGGGAACCCCTTTCGTTTGGGATCACAAATGCCAGAGCGCACTGGACGAAATCAAACAATACCTGCAGAATCCGCCAGTGTTGGCCGCTCCGGTTAAGGGAAAGCCTCTCATTCTTTATACAACCGTCCTCGAAGGTTCTTTAGGCGCGTTATGGGCACAAGAGAACGACCAAGGGAAAGAAAGAGCTCTTTATTACTTAAGTCGAGTTCTCCTGGGAGCAGAAAGCAACTACTCCCCCATCGAAAAACACTGCCTGGCGTTGATCTTCGCGATAACAAAGCTCAGGCACTATGCGTTGGCGCATGAAGTCCGTCTCATTTCGAAGGTGGACCACCTTAAATATTTAATGTCGAAGGCCATATTGATAGGGAGACTCGCTAAATGGGCCTTGCTCTTAATAGAGTTTTCAATAACTTATCAGCCTCTTAAGGCAGTGAAAGGCCATGCCATCGCCGACTTCCTCGCTGAGCATCCGATATCGGCCGATTCCCCTTTGAATTGCGAGCTGCCAGACGAACACGCTTTTGATGCGATCGACGGTAGTGATACCCGATGGGAACTTTATTTTGATGGAGCGTCTTCCATGAAGAAGCGCAAACAAAGCACCCCTATAATCAAATCGGGGGTAGGCCTCATCTTCGTAACTCCACAAGGAGGGATGATGCGCTTTGCTTTCTCCTTAACAGAGCCGATGACGAACAACGAAGCCGAATACGAAGCTTTGATAGCAGGCCTCGAGATCGCCATCGACATGGGAATTGAAAACCTCCTCATATATGGAGATTCTCAACTGGTCGTCAGTCAAGTAAATAACGACTACCAAACGTGCAAACCCGAACTGGTGAAATATGGCGAGAGAGTACAGCAACTGCTGACTCAAATTCCCTCCTATATGCTGGAAAGCATACCGCGTGCAGAAAATAGCAAGGCGGACGCACTAGCTAAGCTCGCTAAAGAACTGGCCGACGAGAACCTTGATGACGTAAGAATCGTGGTACAAAGCCGTCGGGTGCTTGCCCCAGCAAAAATATCTCCGGAATCATCAGAAGAAAAGGGAGTGACTGAGCAAATGGCTATGCAAATAAAAGACCAGGAAAAGGCTGAGGATTGGAGAGAAGTCTTTATAGACTACTTCAAATCCCGTCGAACGCCTGAAGATGCATCCTCAAGACATCAGCTCATGAAACGAGCTGTCTTTTGCCTTCGTCAATGATACTCTGTACAAGAGGTCGTTTGATTCTCCGTGGTTGAGATGTCTGGGACCTGACGAAGCGAAAAGAGTCGTTCACGAAGTTTACGACGGACTCTCCGGTTCTCACCAAGCAGGCCCGAAGATGAAATTGAAGATTAAACGGATGGGCTACTATTGGCCCACGATAATTCAGGACTGCCTCGAATATGCGAAGCAATGCCACTCATGCCAAATTCATGGGGACTTTATCCATCGGCACCTAAATCCTCTACATCCAACAGTGGCCAGCTGGCTATTCGAAATGTGGGGGACTGATGTAATCGGCCCCATCGAACCAGCATCGTTCAGAGGACATCGATTCATCTTGGCAATGACTGACTACTTCTCCAAATGGGCAGAAGCAATACCGCTGAGGGAAGTGAAGACGGAGAATATCCTCCATTTCTTCAAGACGCACGTCATTTATCGGTTTGGAACTCCGCGACGGATCATCTCCGATAACGGGCCAACCTACAGAAGCCACAAGATCAGCCGCTTCGCGCAACAACACAATATAGACTGGAGATATTCCTCAGTTTATAATCCCCGAGCTAACGGTCTAGCTGAGGCTTTCAACAAGACCTTGACGAAGATCGTGAAGAAGACGGTGTCCCGAAATAAGGACTGGCACGAGAGACTACAAGAAGCTCTCTGGGCGTATCGAACTACGTTCAAGACAGCCATGAACACAACGCCGTACGCGTTAGTTTCGATACAGAAGCAGTACTCCCCCTTGAGATAGAGTTACCCTCTCTACGAGTGGCAGTCCACTACGAGCTGACGGACGAAGAAAATGCTCACCTTCGGCTTGAGGAGCTTGATGCCCTTGATGAAACCCGGCTCATAGCGCAACAAAATCTGGAAGCTTATAAAGCAAAGATGACGCGCTCATATGAAAGATTGACCAGGCCGTGAACATTCCGCCAAGGCGAACTCGTGCTAGTGGTCAAAAGACCTATGATACCCAATCGCGCCGAGCGGGGAAAATTCGAGCCGAATTATGAAGGCCCGTACATCATAGACAAGGTCTACCAGAGTGGAGCCTATCTACTCATGGATATGCACGGCGAAAGGCCTTTCAGGCCAATAAACGGTCGCTTTCTAAAGAAATACTACGCTTAATGAGTCACAGCCTAGGGCAATGATAGATAACGACTATGTCTGCTCGCTATCTTCCTAAGCTCAAAACTTTATAAGTAGTAGCCGGCCTTCTTCAATGACGGACCGAAACGTCCTTAAACTAATGACGGACCACTACGTCCTAAAACTAGCTGCCGACCGAAATGTCTTTAAACTACTACCGCAGCATCCTCAGGCTGACGAGATAGAAAAAAGAAAGAGAATAAAAAAATATAATAATAAAAAAAAGATAATAAAAACGGTATGTCCATAAGTGAAATGGGCACGGATGAAAACCCGAAAGGGCTCCGTGAGTAAAAACAGCAGGGCTACCGGCGAGTCTTGTGAAAACCCGAAAGGGCGCAACCTCGTTAGAAAAAAAAGAGAATAAAAAAGAAAAGAAAAGAAAAGACGGTATGTCCATAAGCAAAATGGGCACGGATGAAAACCCGAAAGGGCTCCGTGAGTAAAAACAGCATGACTACCGGCGAGTGTTTGTGAAAACCCGAAAGGGCGCAACCTCGTTAAAAGACACTTACAGGGTCCTCTCGACCTTATAAGGAGAAATCACCCGCGTGAGATCCTTACGACTCACAGGGAAGCAACACACTTAGGGATCCTCACGATTCCTAAGGAGAAATTACACTTGCGAGATCCTCACGACTCGTAAGGAGAACTCTCTTATAGGACCCTCACGGCTCATAAGATTTGAAAGTCTTAAGTTACAGAGACCTGAACCTGTTCTTAAGCAACTCCCACAACCTTCGATATTGCCCTACAAGTGGCTCAATACTGACCCTTGTATACAATCCACGGGCGCGAATAAACATTTCCCTAACCAAGTCCCACCCGTGACTGGGGATATGTCCATACAGTGAATAACCCTTGTAAATTCTCTCGACTTATAAGGAGAAAACCCTTTTATAAGATCCTTACGACTTACAGGGGAATATACACTTAGGAATCCTCACGATCCCTAAGGAGAAAACGCACCTACGAGATCCTCACGACTTGTAGGGAGAAATACCTTTGTTAGACCCTTACGGCTCATGAAGTCAAAAGTCTTAGCCGACAGGATCCAACCCTGTTTACTAAGCCACCTTTGTTCAACATCGACAGAGGCAAATGATGATTCGCTCCTGGCAATATCCCAGTTGTAGCGATACTGATGCCTAAACCGGTATCAAATTCCAAGCCCTTTCATGGCAAATGATGATTCGCTCCTGGCAATATTCCAGTTGTAGCGATGCTGATGCCGAGATTGACACCAGATTCCAAGTTCTACACTCGCAAAAAAAAAACAACAGCGAGCCATACATGCATACGAAATAGCCAAAATGATTGGGCAACTTGCGACAAAATCAGCAAGTAAAAAAAAAGGTATGCATGCAAAATAGCCGAAATGATTGGGCAATCGCGACTTTCGCGATATAAAAGCTGAAATGATATAGTATCGCGGAAAGAAATAAAATAAAAAATATATATATAATGAAATTTATGCCCTACAGGCGATATCATAGCAATCCCTGTATACAATCCAGGGGCACAAACAAAGAAGGAAACACATATTTCCTCCCCATGCTCCATCAGAGAATGGAGCCAAGTCTTGACGGTAACTCATGTAAAATCCGAAAGACACGAAACCAGTGTCCTCGACGAGAGCTTCTTGATTCGCGTCGACCCGCAGAGAAACCAGTGTCTTTGCAGGAGCACTTCGATTCGTTTCAACCTCGAGGAAACCAGTGTCTTCGGCAAAATACTTCGACTCAGGGAATTAGCGTCCTTGATGAGAGCTTCTTGATTCGCGTCAACCTCGACTCGGGGTCATGGTCCTTAATGAGAGCAAGGCTCTGAAGTTCTTGAAAACAAGAGCAAGGCTCTAAGGTTCTGAAAATAAGAATTCTTGAAGATGATAATCATCTGCTAAGAACCAAGGGTCCTATTTATAGGCGCTTAAGCGTCCCTTCAATTCCTGAGTTGATCTAACGGTTGGGATCTTACCACCGCTGCACTCACGTGTGCGCCACGTGAGCGCAACGGTGGGGAGCATTTGTTTCACTCCAATCAGAGCTCTGTTTGAATTTCAAAAAATTCAAAAATTGAAGAAACGCGCCACGTGTCAAAAGCAGACACGCCAGCGCTGCGCCCGAGAGCGCACCCAATCAGAGCAAGGCTCAGTTTTAAAATAAAAATAAAGGAAGCAACGCTTCAGATGACTTGTGCTCTGCGCTGCGCGACACGTGTCAGCACAGTTGCGCTGCGCGACACTTGTCAGCACAGTTGCGCTGCGCTGCGCGCCACGTGTCAGCACAGTTGCGCTGCGTGACACGTGTCAAGCACAGGTGCGCTTGCGCCAACTGTGCCAGAATTTAAACAATAAAATTTTGGAAAGATTTTTCTAATCTTGTTAAAACAAGAAGATTATCTTATGTAAAACAGAAGCCCTAGGATCAAAGATCCAACGGTGGGGAAACATCCCTAAATCACTCAGAGAAAGATCTCTTTACCTGATTTAACAAATCAATTGGCACTATATAAAGGCCTCTAGACTCCAAGTCTAAAATATACACAGAGATAGAGATACAGAACTCCTCTAAAACTTTGAGAAGAACTCGAAGAAAAGAAAAAGGTAAAACCTTTAGAAAAAAGAAGAATTTCTTCTAAAAAAGATCAAAAGATCTAAGAACAAGATCAAGATCTTTAATAAAAAAATAATAATAAAAAAGAAGTAATTTTACTACTTTATTAGATCTTTCGATCTATATAAAGGCATTGCCTTTTGATGAACCACTGGTTCTTGAAATTTGAGGTAGAACCTCTCTGGAAAAAGAAAATCTTGTTTTCTTTGATCTAAATTTGATCAAGATATTAAACAGTGCCTTGCACTTTTGAAATTTACACTGTTGCGCTCCTTGGATTGGCACAAGCCACCAGAGAGCGCCATGTGTCAATCACAGAACAACTGCGCCTTGCGCTTCTAAAAACAGAGCACTGCTCTCTTAGTTTGGCGCAAGTCACCAGAGCGCGCCACGTGTCAGCAGCGCACTGCGCTAACAGACTTGCTCTCACCAGCGCGTGACACGTGTCACCTCCACATGAATTTGCGCCTTGCGCTCCTCAATTGGCACAAAGCGCCTGACAAGCCACGTGGGGGCACTGTCAGAACATTTAATGCAGTGCATTATTAAAAAGGGCAGAGCCCAATTAAAAGGTCTATCAGACCAAATAAAAATGCAATGCATTATTAAAAAAGGGCAGAGCCTAATTAAAAGGTCTATCAGACCAAATATAAAAAATGCAGTGCATTATTAAAAAAGGGCAGAGCCCAAATAAAGGCCTGACAGGCCAAACACAAATAAAATGTTAAACATTTTTAAATGGACTTAACCCAATTCTGGCCGTAACTCCTCAAATTAAATTGAACTGAGCGCAACTGCTCTCTCAAATCAATTTACATCCGGTTCAAGGGTACATCTCCGAACTCCTCTGATATTTGTCGTTGTAATCCTTCAATGTCGTCAGAGAGGTGACGGGTCCCGACAACCACATATTGCTACGGAAACCAATATCCGTCCCCAAAATGGGAATGTTGGACCACCATGTCCATGTCCCTAAACTGGCAATCAACCACCATGTCTCTAAACTGGAACAATAGAGCTCAAACGTTCTTTTGTCGGATTTAAACGATCCCGTTGAGTTGATCTTAGTCTTAAATTAGACTAACGTATCCTTAACAAACGTTTGAGTTGATTTTCGCCTCAAATATGGCTAACGTATTCTCAAACCAAAACCCCAAATCCAAATCTAAGAAAATACGGATTTGGACTAATCCACGTCCTACGGGCGACGACATAAATTAGTCTCCGTATACAGTCCGCGGGCAACCACAAATAAAACAAACACCCATGACACGAAGTGAAATTCTGGAGAAGGAGAAAGTTACCGCGATGCGGTAGCGTAATTAACTGCAGGGGCTTGCGCCTGTAGGGAAGACGTCCCCACAATCAAAAACCCCTCAAGCGAAGGGGAATCTGACGAAGTCTGCTACATCGGCCGCATCCGTCCAAACCTCCGATACACGATGCCATAAATCAACTTGGCATCCTCGGAGAGGTGGACGGATAAAACCAAGTAGCATTTTCCCTGAATCTCAGGTTAAGACGTCTCTCTGTTGTCTTGGTCGCCATTCAGAGGGGAATAGGGAGGCCGACGAGGTGATCGGCGGCGTCGGGCGAGCGCGAGACGTGGGTTAGGGCATGGGTTCGCGAGAGGCGGCTGCACGAAGGAAGAAGGAGAAGAGAAAGAGGGAACATGGGTTAAGGAAAATAGGGTTTTGTAAAAAAAAATAATATATATATATATATATATATATATATATATATATAGTAAGAGAGAGAGAGGCAGAGTGGGTGAGTTGTTTAGTTTAGGATTTAAAAGATTTAAAAATATATTTGGTTTGGTAAAATTATTTAGTTTGGTAAAATTTTAAATGGATAAAAGTATAACATAATAGTAGTTTGTTTAAAATATGATTGAGGATATTAGAATATACTATTAATAAAACTTGAGTTTTAGGCTAAATACAAAATAGTCCAAAAGACGTCCGGTCTGGTCTAAATTACTGTTTGAAAATACGGATAATATACGTGTCAGCCAAAACACAAAAGCGAATTAAAACAGGAAATAGCCATAAGAAAATAATGAAAGAGAATATGGTATAACTGAACTAGGGTGTTACAAACTCGTTCAGTGCCAGGAGAAGAGAAAGGCTGTAGTGAAGCAGTGATGGGTATGGTCTGTGCAGTCAAAACAATAGCGGGCGGTGCAACAGCTGAGCTTGTATCATCAGAACCAGATGATGTCAACATCTAGAGGTGAGTTTCTTTGGAGATGAACTCGGCAATTGCAGTCTCAAGACTAGGCAATGGAACACGATGAAATATCTGACGGCGTAGACCTTCAAGCTCTGGTTGAAGACACATAGCAAAGTGATACAGATGCTAACGATTACGCTGCTTGTAGTACTCGATAGTGACATCATCCAATGATGCTGGAATTTGAACCTTCATCAAGTGCAATTCCTCCCAATAACCTAACAGGAGAGAGTAAAAATCATGAACAGAATGATCTTCCTGTCGAGCATCCTGAAGAGTCTCATACAATTGGTACTCACGAGCGGCACCTGTCTGAATGAACATTCGGCTAAGAGCAAGCCACTGCTGATGAGAGGTAGTTATTCGTCCAATAGACAGACGAATGGGAGGCACTATTGCACGCAAAATATATGCTATAATCTGCTGATAGGTTTACATCCATCGATCATGAGTGAGAGTGTAAGGTTTGAAGTATCGGCTAATAGCTTTCTTCTTTAATTCTTCCCTAATAATACCCACATAATGCAACGACATGAGGAAGCGGAGAAGGTATAGGCAAGGTGATGCGAGATCAGAGGCGAGTCTCTCCACACGGGCAAGGCGAGATCGGAGATCAGAGATCAACTAAGGTCAGATGCGAGGCGATGCACGAGGAAGCGAAGATATGAGATTAACCGAAGACGAGGCAAGGCAGGAGGAAGCGGCAAAGACGATTGGAGGCGAGGAGGACGAAGACGATCGAATTGCGGCGAGACACAAGGATGCGCAGGAGGGATAGGCCGGTGATGTCTAGGTTTCCGGGATCGAAGACGTCTCGAAGACGCCGGCTGACTCGATGTCGTTCTGTGACGGCAATAATGCCTAAGAGAAAGAATCGACAACGAAAACCAACAAGGATCAATTGACGGCGACGAAAAGCTCTAATACCATATTACAAATCATAGATTTTGGAAAAGAGAATTATTATTATTGATTGATCAAAATTCAATATCCAATATACCTCTCTATATATAGCCCACAAGATCAAACCCTAATCCGTATAATACACGTAAACCGCAATAAAGATAAATCCCAATAAAAGACCAATAAAAGATATATGCATATCTTAACACGTGGAATTCTGAAAGATACATCTAAATTCTTTTGTCATGATATCCAACAGTTTGTTTCTACAACTCTATGTACCTACCATTGATTATCTGCTTGTGATCGTCTTTACGATGGTTTTGTGCTGATTCAATCTTTCAAAAAGCTTAACCTTTGTATCTTCTTTTCTTTGTGATAAATTTTGTAATAGGCCATTTAAATCAAGTCTAATCCATAACTGTTGAAAGCTAAGCATGTGAACCATTGTTCCTTCGATTGGACACAATCTCTATTATGATTAGTGAAATTACTTTGCACACGACCAACTTTTCTCGACGCCATGATTCTTAATCTTCATCCAACCTTATGGATTTATTGATTCATTTTACTTTCCTTTTTCCATAAAAGATTTGAAACTATTTTCAACTTGTGAATTTTCAATGCTTTCCTAATTTACTACTTACAGTAACATTGTGAAGTACTTCTTATATTGGGGTTTCAATGTGTTTCGGCCTTATAAATGATTTTCCATAGCATATTTTTTGCAAAACTAAAAGTTTTCAATTTAAAAGACATGCAAGTATATTTTCAAATCCTTTTCATGAAAAGCTTACCTTTGTTAAACAACCAGTTAGGAACCTATGAAACATTTTTGAGTCATTACTCAATTTTTTAACAACATTCTTAAGATTTTAAAGCAATTACTCCATAAAGCACTTCTACACACTTCTACACTTTTGATTATAAAAGTTTCTTAAAAGCTCTTCTGTATGTTGGGATTCTCAAAGATATCTCAAAGCTTTTTGAATCGTATAATTTGGATGTTATCAAAATTATGAGGTTGTGTTATGATATTCTATTATTTCTGTTTGTATTTGTACTTTACCAGCGATTCCCTTCCCCCACGTCTTAACCATGAATTCTTTTTTATTCAATCTTCAAACAGGCCTAATCTTGATATTTTCGTTTATGATAAATTTGTTGGATGTCCTTCCACATATAGTTTTATCCATAACCAGCTGAACCTGAAGATGTCAACCCTTGCTCTCCTTTGATTGGAAGTGGTTGCGATTTTTTGTCAAATCTATTTTGCATGCTCACGCAACCGTTCTTAATGCATTAATTCTTTGTCATTTATGGAAAATTTTGTCGGAACTTGGAATTTTTAATTAGTTAGACACTTTAAATCTGTTCACGATTGGATGTTATCAAAATAATGGAGCTGTGTTAGAATATCCTTCGATGTGTTCATAACTCATAAAATTTATTGTTTTGCTACATTGTCTTAGTTGATCTTTTGAGCTGTAGTACGAAATGTCTCAATTTGTTGGATTCAATGTTACCATAGTTCTTAATTACTACTATTCTCCAGTTCTCAATTTGGTACTGTTTGTGTGAAGTTCTATATGTTGCTAGTGGCACTAGGAAAATGAGCTTGTAGGTTATAATGTGGTTTTCATAAATTGAAGGAAACAAGTCGAAAGTTGGGCTTAGTTTTTGCTGTACATTGTTGCTGACTTTTCAAATCTAAAGGAACCTTGTTTTCAGATGTGCTCACAATTTAGAAACCGGATCCAAACACGCCCATACATTGATCTGGAGGTGTCAATATCAGATTGAGAAGGAAATTTGATGTTATCCAATTTTTCCATTCATACTGTTGCTAGTGGCAATAGGGAAATGAGCTTGTAAATTATTCTGTGTTTTTTGGCAAATTACAGGATCCACCTCTAAAGATGTACTGAATTTTTACAGTACTACATTGTTACTGGTTTTTAGTTCAATGGCTACCTCTTTTTCAGATGTGTTCACACGTTCTGGAAACCAGTTGCGAGCAGTTCCATATATCCATCTGGGATGTAAATATCATATTGAAAGAGAAATTATAATTCGGACGATTTTGAGTTGGACGAAAATGAAACTCACCAGTAAAAGGGATGCGTTATTGGGCAGTCCAAGAGTTTGCACTCAGACCATTTTCCTGTCGGTCATCACGAATCCAGAGTCAATTAACTTTTGTACAATTGTACACTAATCCAGCCATAATCACTGTGTAATTGTGCCTAAGATATAGGCGGGACATGTCATCCTACATAATTGAGTGGCACGATAGCTCAATCCATGTGGCCACTATTGGAAATGTGGGGCACTACTAACATCTTATTCTACCCGGTAATGAACTTATTTGGCCGCTATGGATGGGAGATGTCTTCCAGTAATGAACCTACATGGCCACTATGGATCATGGGGCAAGTCTTCCCGTATTGAATCCATTCGGCCAATATTTGTCAAAGGCGCAAACAGGCATGAGGCATTGTGAGGTGCATGTCGGTGCACTGCATTGCTGAGACATGTGCTCGGTGTGCCCCGCTTCACCTCAGGCATGTGCTTCACAATAAGCCTTCACACTGGCGTTGCATCACCTCAGGCTCGTGCATTGCCTCTGGTAAGTGCTTCACATCTTCTTTTTCTTTTCTGGTTTTCTTGTCGTAGATGTTACCTCTCTCTCTCTCTCTCTCTCTCTCACACACACACACACACACACACATTTCTTTTACTGATGTTATAATATATCGGTGTTCTTGTAGTTTGATTTTGCCTTAAGCGGTTGGTACTTGTTTGTTAGGTTTATTTGGGTTTCACAATTTGCTATTTGCTGTTTTATATTGTTGCTAAAACTATTAGTTAATACTTACTAGATAATACTAACTGCTAAATTCTTACTTTTATATGTCAGTTTCTGTAGAGTATTCTTTTCTTTTTGGCATTTCTCAAGATTTAGCATATTTTATTGTTGGCTTATTTACTGAAAACTCCCAACATATTTGGGTCAGAATCAGAATACTCTCATTACCTTTGAAATGATCAAAAAACTTGGTTAACGTTACCGTTCATGTCAAATGGATATTATGCCATTTTCATAATATAATAAATTAATTATAAATTATATTTTAAATAATTTTAATAATAATTAATATGTTCTTTGTAAAATAATTTATACGAGTTCTTTTTTTTTGGGGAGCTTTTGGAATATATATAAGAAGAGTTTATATATATGTAGGGAGCTGATCTTTTGAGGGCTGTCCTCGTTTCTTATTTTGAGGTCCACTTTTTTAACACACAATATGTGTGTTTTTCACCGGTCATCGAGTCACCAACTTCCTTGATCTTTCGGCACCGCGCAGGCGAAGAAGCGACTTTTCTTCGAGTGCCAAAACCGTATGCATCTCGTTCCTCTCCTGGTAGGTCGAGTAGCTTTGAACCTACTTTCCTGCATCCTCGGGGAACGGATTAGTAGCTTCTTCAACTCCTCTCCTATGAAGGGAAGTTAGTCTTTAGCTGCTTTAACTGCTTTCCCTCAATACCAGGTAGTATAGTATCCTAGCTTCACTCCCTGCCGCTAAAGAGCGCCTGGACTAGGTGGTTTTGCACAGTTGAACCAATCGGCACCGATCATCATGATCTACACATGTTAGATGAGTTATGTATCGAATTTTACAATATTTGGAGACCTCTAACTATTCCATCAAATAGACTAAAAATCTGACGGCTTTATGATGCATGAAAAACAAGATCGCTTCATGGATGTGTTAGAAGTCTCCAAATCTAATGAAACTTTATACACAACCTATCCAATACAAGTAGATTAAAGTGACCGGTACGGATTGATGAAAAACATGAGGGGTTGTGTTTAAAAGTTTGGCCTCAAAATTAAAAATGAGGACCGGCCTCATAGTATCATGAAGGAAATGTGTCATAAATTTCCTCTTATGGCGTCAAAAAAATACACCCTTCGCGATTTTCTTAGACGATCGGCACCCATCATCATCATCTTTATCATGTAAGACGTGGATACACAGTTTCTTGTGATTCCATCACTTTTTCACCGTTGATTTAGTAGTTGCAAAATTAACAATTACCAACAATAGAACTTTTTACATTGCTAATTCAACGGTGAAAAAGTGGTGGAATCACAAAGGTGCCGATCGTCGAAAAAAATCATAGAGGATATAGATATTTGACGCCGCCTAACGAAATTCCTTCTTTCTCTTTTCTTCATTGTTCTCTCTCACACACACATGAGAAAAATGTTTATGCGCTGGCACCTTATTCTACGAAATAAGCTGTTGCCTTCTTTTTACCATGTTTTTCGATGATCGGTACCGTTCAACTTGATCTTCATGATCCAGATCATATATATATAACAAATTTCATAAGTTTTCAATTATCTTTATCCTCGAATGGTTGCAAAATTAACAGTTTTCCGACAATTGAACATTTAGTAAAGCTAGATCAATGGGCAAATATTATCGAAATCGCATGAAACTTAGTAAGCCCATTTTGTACACCATGAAGAACAAGATGAACGGTGTCGATCATTCACAAAATGGATGAACAATGAATTTTTAAGGTAGCACCTCATTTTTTAGAATAAGGTGTCACCTCATACACTAACCTATGGGAGTGATCTATTGCAAACCGGTCCGCGTTTTTTTAAAAACGGGAACTCTGGATCTAAGACATATTTGAATGATCTGAACCATTCAAGTTGATCACCCTACCCTCAAATGTATGCGTATGAAAAATCAAAGAATTTGAAGACCTCTAATCCATGCATCGAATGAGTGCAAAATGAACGTCTTTCAATATAGCAACATAAACTGTCATGCCCCGCTTCCCAAGATACCAAAATTTCGGGACGTAATTCGGCCAGCCATGCTACCTATGGTAAGGAAACGTCCTTCAAGTCACATTAAAGCTGTCAATCAGTAATTAAGAACAAATAATCTAACTATCTATCTCTAAACATGTCTAATAACCACGATAAACAATAACAGGAAACGATAGCGGAAGCAGTAAAGATCCAAGGAAAAAGAGACATAAACCATAAATAAGAACTATATCGGTAGAATGATTCTCACTGATCAGCGATCTTGTCGAAATACTCGCGATTCTCATGTGCTAAAGTTAAGTATCTGGGCCATGCAAAACCTAGACGTCGGTGCATCATAGATAACAGAATACTAATATGAGTAGCATGTTATATAAGATTCCATATGCAAGAGTGAGGCATCATAAGTATAAACAAAATCAGTCACAAGTCGTATAACAAGCAAGCGATAGGTAGTCAAACATGCTACGTGTATCCTAAGGTCTGTGTTTCTAGGTTAACTATCCTACAGGTATTTGAAACCAATGAATTTACTCCTCCATGTAACTCAAAAGTATATATCTCGTTACCTCCCGGGATCATGGACCGAGATATATCCCGTTACCCCCGGGGTCACGGATCAAGATGTATGAATTAAGAATGATTCTGTTCCGTTACCCCTCGGAACCACGGAAACATGTAATATCCTTTTAAATTACACTTCAGTTACACTTTTGATTTCCCCAATTCCCCAGATTTCGTTTTCCAAGTCAGGTATTATAACGACTCTGATTTTACTGTACGAAATTTTTTAAGTTAATGTACAGAATAGAATTTGCAAGCCTGAGTACACTTTAAAAGTTGTTTGCCCCTGTGTTTGAATCCCATCAGCCACATATTATTTTTTCTGAATTTTTCTTTTAAACTTTTTGTAGGTCCAAATGTGCACTGCACATAAGAAATGAAAAGACAAAAAATCAAACATGTGGAAATTAGAGTTAACAGCGGCATGGACACGTGGCATCAATCCACCGGCCTAGCTCACAAAATCGACCGGCGAGATCGGGCTTGGGACCGGCACTGACGGTCCGACTGTGAGGAAAAGTTCCCGTGCTCTGCACATAAAACCCTTTGGCCTACCCCATTACCCCTGCACTGTTTGTTTTCTCTGCAATTTAACAGAGAATTCAATTTCACCTTTAATCCAATTTTTAATGCATTTTAATTCAAATTTTCAATTCCAAAACCCTAATTCCACACTATAAATACAACCCAATACCCTAGCCCCTTCTTATTCTGAAAATTCTAGTCAAAAATATCAAAATTTTCTAAGTACACGTGGAGTTGAAATGGAGTTAGCCCAAGAACGTCTTCCGGCGAGTATCTACACAAGTTCCGGCGACCCCACTATGCCACGAAGGCTACCACCCTTTTCTTCTATCTTCCCTCCCTCCTTCTAGCTAGTAAGTCCCACCCCCTTCTTCTCTTTATACTAAAAAAGTCTCTTTTTATAAAATATGTCGGTAAGTGGAGTTATACCGATATTTGTTTCTAAAACCCTTGAAACTACATCTTTTATTAAGCATTACTCATTCATATTCTATACCTTGAATTGTTAAACATGAAACTAATAATTAGAAACAACTTTCATCCTAAATCATCATGCTAGATAACTTTAAATTGAATTTTACTTTTAAATACCATGAACTTTGTATTTACCGTATTTTATTACTTAGCATAATCTTACCTTTAGAAAACATCACGGGGTAATGACCTACCCTTCACAACACACATATTGACATAGCACGATTTTCTTGGGAACCTATTTTTGTGGCGATTATAACTTTTTATTAAACTACCACGAACTATAAAACCCGGTTTTCTTTGAATTGTATTATCAAAAAAATCTTTGCGATTATGCCTCTACAACCCATTTTGGGGAACCCGGTATTAGATGGTGCGGATTATCGCACATCCTCGGGCTAGTAGAGCGAGATGCAGACCTCCTCACAGAGCATTCGGTCTCGAAAGATTTTAATACGATTTTTAAGAAAAATGAGATTTTCTAATTAATAATAAAATTAATTTTAATATCTATATAAATATTATCAAACCATATATTTTCAAGTTATAATAAAAATTCCATGTTTTCAGAAAAATGAAAGAATGACAAGTTTCACCAAAATACTATCAAGTATCAATAGAAGACAAGTCTTACACTAAAATACCTTTCAAGCTAAGTTAATATTCACTAATATACCTCACTCTTTAAAATTCACATTCATGAAAACCCTAAAGAACATAAATAATTACTCAAGGTTTATTTTGAAAATATATAAAACATTTTTCATAAAACCCCCTCAAGTTATATAAATTACATTAATGACCTTAGTAAATATAGGTTTAAGCGGGATCAATTCTCTTGAGCCTCAGAGAGCCGGAGAAAGTGAGTGTTTGCCTATTTAAGGTAGAAAAACTTAACGGGGTTATCAATAGTAATTGTCTTAGAGACATAAATCCTGCCGTCCATGTGCAACAGTTACCAATAACTCTTAAACCTAATTCAGGATCCAATTAGTTCTAAGTGTCTGACTCAAGTCTGAGTCCAATCCAAACATGAATCCATTATACCTGACTACTTGAACCTGAATACCAGAACAATATCAACATGCAACATGACTTGACTTGACCGAACCATGGCTATGACTTGACTACATGACTACCTGATACATCCTGAAACCATTTACATGAACAACTTATATCCATGGTCTCGGCAAGTCTGATAACTACAATCTATATAACATACATTACAGGGTTTAACGGGGTAGACTGGTACGAAATGTATTAGAAGTGGAACGAGACGGTCACTAAAAGACACCTACGAACATCCATGCCGTTGTCCCGTGGGTTTGACGAGGCCTTGTACTTCCGATTAGCATAGTCCACGGAGCAAGTTGGACTTCTCTCTAATACACTGATACATTCTGTACCAAGCTACAAACAACTACGTTAGTATAACAAACATATACCTGTTCTCTCCTCTTTATTTGTTCTGTTCCATCTTATCTTTGGGACTTACCGAGCGCTAGTTCGCTGACGACATTCCTGTTTCTTTCTTTCTTTAGAATGTTTGTCAGGAGAACCCCGACTCTTAGGAGACCGAGCCCAGCCAGGAGTAATTGGAGCAGATTGAGGCCCATATAGACTTGTAGATTACTTGTACTTATTTCTTTTTATTGTATGCCACTGTTTAAGCATTGCTTTCAATATTGTACATTTCCTTTTCAAATCAGTTGTATTGTAAAGAAAGAATGTTAATAAAAGTTGCTGTTATTATTACATCTCTTGTTATTCTTGTGTATTCATTTTATATTATTTATTTACGCTTAATGTGTTTACTTCTGAATAAATACGTCGCAGCCCGTCACATCTACTTCTCCGTATACTGGGAAGCGGGGCGGACGGGTTTTGTTGGCGGCCCATGCAGGTCAGTTCTGCATGGAATCCTAAGCAATACGTCATAAGAATTATAAGAATCAGCAACTAAGAATCAGCATGAGATGGTCACCTTAATACACCTAACCTGAATATCCATTACCGTTGTACCGTGGCTGAACGATTCCTTGTGCTCCGTATACCTTAGTCTCCGGAATAGTGGGACTCCTCTCGTATACACTGGCATATTCTGTACTAAGCTAGAAACAACTGCGTTAACATTATAATCAAACACTACTAGTTATACTCTCTTTCTGTCTATTCTATCTCTATTTATCTTTGGGACTTACCGAGCGATTGTTCGTTGACGACATTCCTTTTTTCTTTCTTTGGAATGTTGTTAGGTGGATCAGACTCACTGGTGATCAAGCCCAGTACCGAGGACTTGGAGCAGTTTGCCTTCGACCCAGAGCTGTAGGCACTTGTATATACTTTTCATTTCAGTTATGCCATTATTTAGGCATTACTTTCTATTCCTGTATTTACATTTCCAGTTGTACTTGTAAAGAATTATTAAATAAATAAAAGTTGTTAATTTGTAATCCTTTCTCTTGTGTATATTTTTACTTTATATTGCTTAGATACACTTAGCATATTTACTTCGGAGTAAATACGTAGCGGACCTCGCTGTGTCCCCTCCCTGTACACCGGGAAGCAGGGCGTGACATAATGCCGAGGCGGAACCATTGTGATTTGCAGGCTCTGATCTGCTCCGTCGAAGGTTTGCATTGACGGGCGGATGGAGAACACTGCGTTGTCCTCGTCCTCAGAGTCGCTGCCAAAGACCAGAATAAGGGTCGATGGTCTGGGCCTGTTGTTTTCTTTCCGGGGTTGCCCCGAGTAGACCATTTCTTCATCTTCCTCGGAATCGATCCCAAAGATCGGGATGGTGGCGACGAACTTCTGTTTATCCTCCGGCTTATGACACATTTCCGTATCTTCGAAGTCTGGTTGGAAGTACTTTGCGTCTTCATATTTCCGGACTTCGTTTACCGAGAACGAGTTTAGCTCCCCTGTGACGGTATATTCCAAGCATCTTTGAAATACTTCCTACACCGATATTGTGTAGAGGGGATGACGTATTCATGAAACCAAAACCCGCCGAGCAGAGCGTTATAGACCCAAGCTTGGCGTCAATAATGTGATATTTGGTGTCAGTGACGAGCAACCCGAAGTGTAACGTCAGTATTACAGACCCAAGCTTCCGTGACGACTGTGAATCGAACCTGAAGATTGTAATTTTGTCTCGGGCCAAGTGTTGAACGTTCAGGCAAATCTCCTTCAACACTTTTACGTTGAGAAGGTTGACGGAGGATCCGTCGTCGACAATGATTTTCCCTATTTTGATGTCATGGCAGTACCCGGTGACGTATAACGGGCGGTTATGCTCGCACGTACCGAGGAGGAGATCTTCATCGCTGAATGTAATGTCAGCTGTATGAACCTCTGCCAGCTCGTCTTTCATCTTCTCTTCCGTGAGGAAAGCTTGGAATTGATCAGGCTCTTGTAATGCCTTGATCAGAGACTCTCGTGCCTCTTTGGACAAGAGGAGAGCATCTAATATGCTCAACTGTGAGGGTATTTTTCTCAGATGTGCTAAGACATTGTAATCCACCTTGCTTTTTCAAACTGTGTTCAGTATCGTTCTTGGGACTGTTATAAATATTGTTGGATATTTTATAAGCTCGAAATTTTTGTACTATATTTTTCTTTACTAATTATGTAGACGTTTAGCGTATTTATGTCGAGAAGGAGTACTTCTCGGTATGAATACGTCGCGGCCTTGTCGCTCTCGTTTCTCCTTTTTAGGAAGCAGGGTGTGACATTCTCATAACCTAAAATTTAAATAGAAAAACTTAATTCAACTCGATTACTTTGGATACCTAAGTATGAATCTAAATTTGTAGAATTGAAAATTATTTGCCAATAGGGTTTACATTGTTTTCTTAATATTATTAAAACAATTTAATCTATGTTTTATTTTGTAAACTAATATTTATGTTTTATTTTCTTATGAATAAATATAATTATTAAAATAATTAATAATAATCCATATAGTTTATACTTTGCGCAACGCTTTTTCCGTCTCGGTAAACACTAAGCTTTATTGTTTTTTTCAATATTGGTTAGAACTCATAAATTAGGAAACACATACACTTCCAATGACATGCCGTGTTGGACACCAATACTTGCCAACACATGTCTGAAACGTTTCGGCAATGACACATGCGATGTTGAACACATCTTGTAAGTGTATACACGTGTTATTGCGTGTTTCATTTGTATCCTATGCTTGTCATATAGGTCTCTAAATATTTTGTCTAGATCATGATATGGAGACAACCAAGGAGGAGGTTGGTGACGGGCTCTGTTTGGCTAGAGGTTTCAGCTAGCGATCGTTGGTGGACAGCGTTCAATAGCGATCAACAAAGGAGTATATATGTATACGGAAAATCTGATGGGTATATATAAAACAACCATAATTTATATACATTTGGAAACAAAATGGCGTATTAATTATATGTATAAAAATATTTAATATTAATTTGGAAACCGACTCCAACGAAGTCAAAGGTTATCTTAATATAAATTAATATTACATTCCTAATTTAGATGGTTCCCGTTGTTGTGTTGGCTTATTATATAAGCACCTGGTCTATTAACATCTTTCTTTAAAGTTGCTTTTTTATTCACTCAAAAGAAACGAGTCACTGTCGCTGCGATTTCATCTTTCCTTCGAAACCCTAACTCACCGTGGATTCTGAGGAGCCGCCGGCGGCGATCTTTCCCCACAAAACCTTAACCCGCAGACTTTGAAACCCCCATGAGAGCTGATAAACCGCCGGCGATGACGCAGCCGCCGGCAATGTAAAGGCGGCATCTTTCCCCATGGGAGTCCGATCAGCCGCCGACTATGACGTGGCCCCAGGCGATGTTGAGGCGGCGAAATTAGAAGAAAGAGGAGGATTTGGAAGCCTCCTGAGGCTGCTGTTGCGAAAAATTGGGTTTTTGAGAAGAACCCAATTCAATTGAAGAAGGATGATGATGATGATGTTGAGATTGAGAGTTTTGATGTTAAGGAAATTGATCTGCCTATTGAGAAAAAGCCCAACTTTGGAAAGAAGATTTTGGATGCAATTGATCTCAACAAAAATGAGCCTCATCCAAGTAAGTTTTTCTAATTGGTTCAATTTATTTTTCAAGAAATTCAATTGTTTAATTTTGGGTTTTATTTTTTATTTTTTAAATTCAGTTGAAGTTGATAGGACTCACACAGAATGCAGAGCATGGGTGAAGTGTTTTTAACTTACGGCTTAATTTTATGAAAATTGTTTATTTATATTGATCAAAATTTTTGCTTTTTTTTTTCCAGTTGATTTGATTACGTGGAGAGACATCTCCATGCCTGCTTTAGTTTTTGGGTTTGGTACATTCATTCTTCTCTCTTCCTCTTAACACCAAAGATCTCAATTTTAGGTAATCTCTTTCCTTCTGAATTCTAAAAAAAAAAATTTGAAGAAAATTAATATTAATATTGTATCAAATTTTCCAACATGCAGCCTCATATCAGCAATTTTCCAACCTGGGTCTTGTCTATCTGGCCTTAATTTTTATTTACAAGTCCTTTCTTAGAAGGTAATCAAAATTAATCCTTCAAGAAACAATTATTTAATTGCATTCTGCAGTTTGTATTCAGAATAAAAAATTTGTTTTTTGAAACAGGGGAGTTTTAGAATTTGGTGAGAAAGATGAGAGATGCATGGTTAGAGAAGAAGATGCTATCTGGGCTCTTAGACTCCTCCTTCCTTTTGTTAATGAAGTGTTAGCAAATCTCAAAGAACTTTTCTCTGGAGATACTGCAACAACAATGAAGGTCAACCTTTTTATTTTTTTTAATAAACCTAGTTCTCATGCAGTAAAATTTTAACTTTGTTTGTTGAACGTTTATTCACATTACTAGATTTTGGTCCGTAAATGCATCACACCACAACCTGTTTTACACTATTGAAATCTTTTCACGAATTAACTGAATTATGATACATTGACTAATATATCTCGACAATACAAACCAACCCTTCACATTACTAGATTTTGGTCCATAAATGCATCACACCACATCCTTTTTTTTACTCTGTTGAAATCTTTTTCACGAATTAACCGATTTAGGATATGATGACTAATATAACTTAACAATACAATCGTTCATGAACCAACCCTTCACACTACTAGATTTTGTTCTAGAATAGCATCACAACATTTTTTGATACTGACCGATAGACTTAATATTTGGATATCGAATTATTTTTAAGATGACTTTCCATGAGTAAACTTCGCCTATATCCAAAATATATTAGAAATAGGGCTATGATCAAGCAGGTTCGATTAGGCACCATTGGTTCTTATATTTTTGTTCCTTTGTGATATGTTTAGTAGTAAATGTCCACAAAAATATGCATCTACAATTGATTCTGTACCTATAACCGTTCATACTATAGACATTTATGAAATGACATTCAAGCTCAAGTCCTCTCCATTATTTGATCGATGTGACTATGTCAACCCGTGAATTTTCGATCGTACACATTCATGATCCTCTGACTATGTTCCTATAACCGTCGTCCTATGGACATTTATCAAAAGACATTCAAGTTCAAAATTGCCCGTTATTAGATCTACGTGTATATGTAAACCCGCGACACTTTCGATTGTATTCGTATTTCCCTTAATTTCACTATTTTTAAAGGAGAAATAAAATTATTTCAAGCTGTTTACTTGTGTAGTTCTTTAAAAGGACTTAAATATATTCTATTAATCTAAATTTCAAATTTCCGAAATTACTTTTATTATTACTACTACCAAATTTCTGAATCCATTTTCATATGCACCTATCCTTCATTCCCCGTCTATAACTGTCTTAACCTTGATTCACTACTGATTTAATCTACCTATAAATTTAATTATTTTCTTTTCATGATGTCTTCCAATTTTTGTCCACGGTAATATGCACCTATCATTGATTCTCTTCCTATAACCGTCTCATAATAGACATTTGTCAATAGGCATTCAAGTTGAAGCCCTCTCCATCATTCGATCGACTTGAATATGTCAAGCCGGGGCTATAACTGTCGTGACCCTGATTTCGTAGTGATTTAATATTTCTACGGGCTTAATTATTGTCTTTTTTCCTAATGTCCTCCAACTCGGGTCCACAACAATATGCCTACCATTAATTCCGTTTCTATAACCGTCATCCTATTGACATTATCAATAGACTTTCAAATCCAAGTCCTCACAATTATTTGATTGACCTGAATATGTCGACCCTTGACTTTTCAATTGTACACATTGATGATCCATTGGTTCTGTTTCTATAACCGTTGCCATGTGGACATTAATCAATAGGCATTCAAGTTCAAGTACTTCCCAATTTTAGATTGACCTGTAAATGTAACCCATGACTTTTTTGATTTACACGTATTTTCTCTTCGTTTCACTATTTTTAAATGCACTATAAAGTTATTTCAAGCTTTTTCAGTTGTCTTGTTCTTTAGAGGGGCTTAAATTATTTTTTATCCAAATTATAAATCCTTCCCATTATTAGATCCACCTGAATTTGTCAACCCGAGGCTCTTTGGATTGCACACATCCGTGAGTGCGGCATTTCAATTGTCTCACTTATAAAATATTTCTATAACCAACATGACTATGCCAACCCGTGACTTTTCGGTTGTACACATTCATGATCCACCGATTATGTTTCTATAACAGTCGTCTCATGGACATTTATCAAAAAACATTCAAAGTAAAGTCTTCTCCATTATTAGATCGCCGTGTATATGTCAACCCACAACCTTTCCGATTGTACACGTATATTCCCTTAATTTCACTATTTTTAAAGGAACTATAAAATCATTTCAAGCAGTTCACTTGTGTCGTTTTTTAAACAGACTTGATTCTTTTTTTAATCTAAATTTCAAATTTTCGAATCTACTTCCATATTATTACTACCAAATTACTGAATCCCTTTCCATATTATCCTTCATTCCACGTCAATAATAGTCTTGACCCTAATTCCTTACTGATTTAATCTACCTATAAACTTAATCATTGTCTTTTCATAACGTCCTCCAATTTTTGTCCACAACAATATGCACCTATCATTGATTCTCTTCCTATAACCGTCTCGTTATGGACATTTGTCAATATGCATTCAAATTGAAGTCCTCACCATTATTAGATCGCCCTGCATATGTCAACCCTGACTCTTTGGATTGCATACATCCGTGAGTGTGGTTTTCGCTAAATTTACTTGCACAAGTAACCAATTATTCATGATACAATGAATTTTTATCATGATCTAGCCTTTTGGATACATCATTGCATTTCAATTGTCTCGTTTATAAAATATTCAAATCCGTCTTCAACTTTTAAAGCAAACTTCTCATGATTTTAGATGCTTTTACCCCATTTTGTATTTGAGCATTTTTTATTTATTAGAAAGGCTATAGTTTGAAAAAATTTAATCGTTTCAAATTTCTAATTCTATTTTCTTGACATTACTATCAAAGGCACCATAAATTTCACTTTTTTCGTTACAAAAAGCAATTGAGGCTATTTTTAAATTTTAATTTTCTAAACCTTTTTCCTTAATCAAACTATTTTAATATGCGCCACAAAGTTATTTCAAGGTTTTTCACTTGTCCCGTACTTTAAAGAGACTTGAATCTTATTATTTAAATCTAAATCTAAACCTAAATTTATGAATCTATTTCCAAAACATTACTACTTTCAAATTTCTAAATCTATTTTGGTATGCGTCTATTTTTTATTCTCCTGTTTGTAACTGTCTTGACCTTGATTCTTAATGATTTAATCTTTCTACGAGTTTAATTTCTTTTTGTAATGTCCTTCAACTCGTGTCCACAACAATATGCGCCTACCATTGATTCTGTTCTTATAACGTCCACCTATAGATATTTATTAATAGACAATCAAATCCAAGTCCTCTTCATTATTTGATTGACATGAATATATCAACCCATGACTTTTCGATTGTACACGTTCATGATCTATTGGTTTTGTTCCTATAATTGTCGTCCTATGGATATATATATATATATATATATATATATATATATATATATATATATATATAAAACATTCATTTTTAAGGCCTCTCCATTTTTAGATTGACAAGTATATTTCAACTCGTCACTCTTTTGATTGTACACGTATTTTCCATTAGTTTCACTATTTTTAAATGCACGATACAGTTATTTCAAGCTTTTTAACTTGTCTCGTTCTTTAGGACTTAAATATATGTTTTTAATTTAAACTCCAAATTTATGAATCTATTGCCTTATTATTGCCACTAAATTTTTGAACCCATTTCCATATGCACCTATCGTTTGATTCTTATGTCTACAACTGTTGTAATCCCTTAGTGATTTACTCTCCTTACGAGCTTAATTATTGTCTATTTAGAATGTTCTCTAACTCGTGTCCGAAAAAATATGTACGTAACATTGATTCTGTAACTATAACCGTTCCTACTATAGACATTTATGAAATGACATTCAAGCTATAAGTCCGCTCTATTATTTGATCAACATGACGTTGTCAACCCGTTACTTTTCGATTGTAAACATTAATGTTCCACCGATTATTTTCCTATAACCGTTGTCCTATGACATTATGAAAAGGCTTTCAAGTTTAAATCCTCTCCATTTTTTGATCGACCTGGATATGTCAACAACCCGTGACTCTTCATTGTACTCGTATTTTAACTCAGGTTTCATTATTTTTAAATGCGCTATAAACTTATTTAAGGCTTTCACTTGTCTCGTTCTTTAGAAGGAATTAAATCTTTTTCCTTGATCTAAATGTTAAATTTTTGAGTCTATTTCCTTATTATTACTTCCAAATTTCTGAACCCATTTCCATATGCATTTATCATTGATTCTCGTCTATAACAGTTGTAGCCCTGATTCCTTTGTGATTTACTCTCCTTATAGGCTTAATTATTGTATTCTTTGAATATCTAACTTGTGTCCACAAAAAATATATACCCATCATTGATTTTGTGCCTATAACTGTTCTTACCATAGACATCTATGGAATCACATTCAAGCTCAAGTCCTTTCCTTTATTTGATCGACTTGACTATATCAACCCGTGACTTTTCAATTGTACACATTCATGTTCCACTGATAATGTTCTTATAACAGCTGTCTTAAGGAAATTTATAAAAGATATTCGAGTTCAAGTCCTCTCCATTTTTAGATCGACGTGTATAAGTTAACTCACGACCCTTTCGATTGTACACATATTTTCCTTAATTTCACTATGTTTAAAGAAACTATATTATTATTTCAAGCTGTTCATTTGTGTCATTGTCGTTCTTTATAAGGACTCGTATCTATGTTTTAAGCTGAATTTCAATTTTCCGAATCTACTTCTTTATTATTACTACTTCCAAATTTCTAAGTCTATTTTCACACCCTATCCTTCATTGCCCCTCTATAACTATCTTAACCCTAATTCACTACTATTTAATCTACCTATAAATTTAATTATTGTCTTTTCATAATATCCTCCGATTTTTGTCCACGTCAATATGTATCTACCATTGATTCTCTTCCTGTAACCGTCCTATTATAGACATTTGTTAAAAGGTATTCAAGTTGAAATCCTTCCCATTATTAGATCCACCTGAATTTGTCAACCCGAGGCTCTTTGGAATGCACACATCTGTGAGTGGCATTTCAATTGTCTCGCTTATAAAATATTCGAATTCGTCTTTCAACTTTTAAAGCAAATTTCTCTGGATTTTCAAGAAAATATCTCAAAGACTTAAATCTACCTTTTTAATCTTAATTTCAAATTTCCGAATCTATTATCTTATTATTACTTATAAATTTTTGAACCCATTTCCATTTGCACGCATCGTTTGATTCTCCTGACTATAACTGTTGTAACCATGATTCCTTAGTGATTTACTCTCCTTATGGGCTTAATTATTGTCTTTTTCTAATGTCCTCCAACTCGTGTCCACAATATTATGCCTTTACCATTTATTTTGTTCCTATAATCGTCCTACTATAGATATTTATCAATAGACATTCAAATCCTAGTTTTCTCTATTATTTGATCGCCATGATCCCTGACTTTTCGACTGTACGCATTGATGATTTGCTGATTATTTTCCTATAGCCTCCGTCCTACGGACATTTATCAAAAAGAACTCACGTTCAGGTCCTCGCCATTTTTAGATCGACCTGTATATGTCAACCCGTGACTCTTTTGATTGTACACGTATTTCCCCTTAGTTTCATTATTTTTAAATGCACTATGAACTTATTTCAAGCTCTTGCACTGTCTCGTTCTTTAGGATTAAAAGTCTTTTTTAATTTAAATTTTAAAATTTTAAAATTTTGAGTCTATTTCCTTATTATTGTTACATCCAAATTTTTGAACCCATTTCCATATGCACTTATCATTGATTCCCTGTCTATAACTGTCTTCATCCTAATTCATTATTGATTTAATCTACCTATAAATTTAATTATTGTGTTTTCATAATGTCATATTTTTGTCCACGACAATATGCACCTACCATTGATTCTTTTTTAGAACCGTTCCATTATGAATATTTGTCAAAAGGTATTCAAGTTGTAGTCCTCTCTATTATTAGATCCGCCTTAATTTGTCAACCCGGGGATCTTTCGATTGTACACATCCGTGAGTGTGGCTTTCACCAAATTTACTTTGCATGCGTAACCAATTATTCATGATACCGTGATTTTTTTATCAGCATCCAAACCTTTTTGGATATAGCATCGGATTTCAATTGTCTCGTTTATAAAGTATTCGAAACCGCCTTCAACTTTTAAAGCAAATTTCTCAGGATTTCAAGGTCTTTTCCCCTATTTTTTATTTCAGCATTTATTTATTCATTAGAATGGCTGAATTCTGAAAAAACTTCAATTGTATTAATTTTGTAAAATCTTCGTTCTTGACATTACTACTTTCAAAGGCACCTAAACTCACTTTTTAGTTACTTGGAGCAATTGAAGTTATTTTTAAATTTTAGATTTCTAAATCTTTTTCCTGAATCGCACTATTTTAAAATGCGCCTTAAAGTTATTTCAAGGTTTCTCACTTGTCACGTGCTTTAAAAGGACTTGAATCTAAATATTCTTTATCTACAATTAAATTTTTTAATCTAATTCCTAAACAGTACTACTTCCCAATTTCTATATCTATCATTGATTATCATATCGGTAACTGTCTTACCCTGATTTCTTGGTGATTATTCTTTCTACGGGCTTAATTATTAACTTTTTCTTAATGTCTACCAACTCGTGTCCGCAATAATATGCCTACCATTTATTCTATTCCTATAACCATCCTATAGACATTTATTGATAGAAATTCAAATCCAAGTTCTCTCCATTATTTGATTGACGTGAATATGTCAACCCATGACTTTTCGATTGTATCCATTTATGATCCATTGGTTTTGTTTCTATAACCGTCGTCCTATGGACATTTATCAATAGGCATTCAAGTTCAAGCCGTCTCCATTTTTAGATCGACATGTTTGTCAACGAGTGACTCTTTTGATTGTACACTTATTTTTCCTTGGTTTCATTATTTTTAAATGCACTATAAATTTATTTAAAGCTGTTTCATTTGTTTCGTTCTTTTGCGGGGAAAAAATCTTTTTTTTTTTAATCTAAATTCTGAGTTTATCCTTATTATTACCACTAAATTTCTAAAACCATTTTCTTATGCCCCTATGATTGATTCTCGTATCTATAACTGTTGTAACCTTGATTCCTTGGTGATTTACCGTCCCTACGGGTTTAATTATTGTTTTTTTAGAATGTCTTCTAAGTCGTGTCCACAAAATATATGCACCTACCATTAATTCTGTTCCTATAACCGTTTCTACTATAGACATTTATGAATGACATTCAAGCTCAAGTTCTCTCCATTATTTGATTGACGTGACTATGCCAACACGTGACTTTTTGATTGTACCCATTCACGATCCATCGATTATGTTCCTATAACTGTCGTCTTATGGACATTTATCAAAAGAAATTTAAGGTAAAGTCTTCTCCATTATTAAATAGATATGTGTGTCAACCTGCGACCCTTCCGATTGTACTTAAAAGGACTTAAATATATAATTTTTATACTAAATTCCAATTTTCCGAATCTGCTAATATATTATTAGTACTTCCAAATTACTAAATCCATTTCCATATCCACCTATCCTTCATTCCTCGTCTATAATTGTCTTAATCTTCATTCATTACCGAATTAATCTACCTATAAATTAATTATTGTCTTTTCATAATGTCCAATTTTTGTCCACAACAATATGCAACTACTGTTGATTCTCTTCCTATCACCGTCCCATTATAGACTTTTGTCAATAGACAGTCTAATTTAAGTCCTTAACATTATTAGATTGCCTTGAATATGTCAACCTTGGACTCTTTAGATTGCACACATCCGTAAGTGCGGCTTTCGCCAAATTTACTTAGCACATATAACCAATTATTCATGATACAATGATTTTTTTTATCATGTTCCAGCCTTTTTGGATACATCACATTTCAATTGTCTCGTTTATAAAATATTCGAATCCGTCTTCAATTTTTAAAGAAAATTACTCAGGATTTTAGATACTTTTACCCCCATTTTGTATTTGAGCATTTTTTTATTTATTAGAAGGCTGTACTTTAAAGAACTTCAATTGTTGCTAAATTCTAATTATATTTTCTTGACATTACTACGTCCAAAGGCTTCATAAATTTTAACTTTTTTCGTTACGTAAAGCAATTGAAGTTATTCTTAAATCTTAATTTTCTAAACCTTTTTCCGTAATCATACTATTTTAAAATGCGCTATAAAGTTATTTCAATTGTCTCGTACTTTAAAAGGGTCTTGAATCTAATTTTTTTAATCTAAATTTAAATTTTTGAATCTATTTCCTAAACATTACTACTTTCAAATTTCTAAATCTATTTCAGTATGCACCTATCATTGATACTCCTGTCTATAACCGTCTTGACCCCGATTTCTTAGTGATTTAATCTTTTTACGGGCTTAATTATTGTCTTTTCCTAATGTGCTCTAACTCGTGTCCACAACAATATGCATACCATCGATTCTGTTCCTATAACTGACCTCCTATAGACATTCATCAATTGACATACAAATCCAAGTCCTCTCCATTATATGATCGACGTGGATATGTCATCCCATGACTTTTCGATTTTACACATTCATGATCCATTGGTTCTGTTCCTATATCCGTCGCCCTATGGACAATTATCAATGGACATTCAAGTTCAAGTTCTCTCCATTTTTAGATCGACCTGTTTATGTCAACCCGTGACTCCTTTGATTATTCACGCATTTTTCTTTAGTTTCACTATTTTTATATACACTATAACGTTATTGCGAGCCTTTTTTAACCTGTCTCATTCTTTACAAGGACTTACATCTACTTTTTTAATCTTAATTTAAAATTTTCGAATCTATTATCTATTATCTATTATTACTACTATATTTCTGAACCCATTTCCATTTGCACATATCGTTTGATTTTTCTGACTATAACTGTTGTGACCATGATTCCTTAGTGATTTACCCTCCTTACGGACGTAATTATTGTCTTTTCTAATGTCCTCCAAATCGTGTCCACAACAATATGCCCTTGCCATATATTTTGTTCCTATGACCGTCCTCCTATAGACATTTATCAATAAACATTCAAATTCAAGTTCTCTCTATTATTTGATCGACTTGATGATGTCAACCCGTGACTTTTCGACTGCACATTGATGACTAATTATTTTCCTATAGTTGTCGTCTTACGGACATTTATCATAAGGCATTCACGTTTAGGGCTTCTCCATTTATGTCAACCCGTGATTTTTGATTGTTCACGTATTTCCTCTTAGTTTCACTATTTTTAAATGCGCTCTTAAATTATTTGAAGCCTTTTCACTTGTCTCGTTCTTTAGCACTTATTTTTTTTTCAAAATCTAAAATTTAAATTTCCGAGTCTATTTCCTTATTATTACTACATTCTAATTTCTAAATCTATTTTCATATCATTTATTATCCTGCCTATAACGTTCTTTACCCTTATTTCTCAGTGATTTTATCTTTCTACGGGTTTAATTATTGTCTTTTCTTAATGTTATTTCATCCTATCTATAACAATATGCCTACCATCTATTCTGTTCCTATAACCGTTGTCATATAGACATTCATCAATAGACATTCAAATCCAAGTCATCTCCATTATTTGATCGATGTGAATATCTCAATCCATGATTTTTCGATTGTACACATTCATGATCCATTAGTTATGTTCCTATAACCGTCGTCCTATGGAAATTTATCAATAAAAATTCAAGTTCAAGTCTCCATTTTTAAATCGACATGTTCATGTTAATCCAGGACTCTTTTGATTATTCATGTATTTCCTTTAGTTTTACTATTTTCAAATACACTATAAAGTTATTGCAAGCCTTTTAACTAGTTTCATTTTTTTTAACGACTTAAATTTACCTTTTTAATTTTAATTATAAATTTCCGAATCTATTATCTTATTATTACTACTAAATTTCCGAACCCATTTATATTTGCACATATCGTTTGATTTTCCTGACTATAACTGTTGTAACCATGATTCCTTAGCGATTTGCTCTCTTTACGGACTTAATTATTGTCTTTTCTAATGTTCTCCAACTCGTGTCCACAACAATATGCCCCTGCCATTTATTTTGTTCCTATGACCGTCCTCATTTAAACATTTATCAATAGACATTCAAATCCAAGTTCTTTCTATTATTTGATTGACGTGACGATCTCAACCCGTGACTTTTCGAGTGTGCACATTGATGATCTTCCGATTATTTTCCTATAGTCGTCTTACGGACATTTATCAAAAGGCATTCACGTTCAGGTCCTCTCCATTTTTAGATCAACCTGTATATGTCAACCCGTGACTTTTGATTGTACATGCATTTCTCTTTAGTTTCACTATTTTTAAATGCACTATAGACTTATTTCAAGCTTTTTCACTTGTCTCGTTCTTTAGGACTTAAATAATTTTTTTAAATCTAAAATTTAAATTTTGAGTCTATTTCTTTATTATTACTACCAAATTTCTAAATCTATTTCCATATGCACCTATCATGTATTATCATGTCTATAACTGTCTTGACCTTGATTTCTTAGTGATTTTCTTTCTACAGGCTTAAATACTGCCTTTTCCCAATGTTCTTTCATCGTGTCCATAACAATATGCCTACCATCGATTCTGTTCCTATAACCGTCATCATATAGACATTCATCAATAGACATTCAAATCCAACCCCTCTCCATTATTTGATCGACATGAATATCTGAACCCATGATTTTTCGATCGTACACATTCATAACCCATTAGTTCTGTTCCTATAACCGTCGCCTTATGAATATTTATCAATAGACATTCAAGTTCAAGCCCTCTCCAGGTTTAGATCGACCTGATTATGTCAACAAGTGACTCTTTTGATTATTCACATATTTTCTTTAGTTTCACTATTTTCAAATACACTATAAAGTTATTGCAAGCCTTTAACTTGTCTCGTTCTTTATACGGACTTAAATCTACTTTTTAAATCTTAATTAAAAATTTCCGAATCTATTATCTCATTATTACAATTAAATTTCTGAACCCATTTCCATTTGCATATATCGTTTGATTTTCCTGACTATAACTGTTGTAACCATGATTCCGTACTGATTTACTCTCCTTACAGACTTGATTATTGTTTTTTCTAATGTCCAACTCATGTCCACAACAATATGCTCATACCATTTATTTTAAACCGTCCTCCTATAGACTTTTATCAATAGACATTCAAATCGAAGTTCCCTGTATTATTTGATCGACGTGATGATCTCAACCCATGACTTTTCGACTGTGCGCATTGATGATCCACTGATTATTTTCTTATAGTTGTCGTTCTACGGACATTTATCACGTTCAGGTCCTCTCCATTTTTAAATCGAGCTGTATATGTCAACCAATTACTTTTGATTGTACACGTATATCCCCTTAGTTTCACTATTTTTATACGCACTATAAACTTATTTCAAGATTTTTCAATTGTCTCGTTCTTCAGAAGGACTTGAATCTTTTTTTAAATCTAAAATATTAATTTCTGAGTCTATTTCCTTATTTTACTACTAAATTTCTAAGTCTATTTCCATATGCACCTATCATTTATTATCCCGTCTATAACTGTCTTGACCCTGATTTCTTAATGATTTTATCTTTCCGCGGGCTTAATTATTGTCTTTTTCTAATGTTCTTTCATCGTGTCCATAACAATATGGCTACCATCGATTTTGTTCCTATAACCGTCCTCATATAGACATTCATCAATAGACTTCAAATCAAAGTTCTTTCCATTATTTGATCAACGTAAATATGTCAACCCATGATTTTTCGATTGTACACATTCATGACCCATTAGTTTTGTTCCTATAACCGTCGCCCTATGGATATTTATCAATAGACATTCAAGTTCAAGTTCAAGTTCTCTCCATTTTTAGATTGATCTGTTTAGGTCAACCCGTGACTCTTTTGATTGCACACGTATTTTCTGTTAGTTTCACTATTTTTAAATACACTATAAAGTTATTTCAAGCTTTTTCACCTGTTTCGTTCTTTAGAGAATTAATTTTTTTTATCTAAATTATAAATTTTTGCATCTATTTCCTTATTATTACTCCTAACTTTCTATACACATTTCCATATGCATCTATGATTGATTATCCTGTCTATAACTGTTGTAACCCTGATTCCTTTGTGACTTACTCTCCTTATGGGATTAATTATTGTATTCTTAGAATGTCCTCTAACTCATGTCCACAAAATATATGTACATACCATTGATTCCGTACCTATAACTGTTTCTACTATAGACATTTATGGAATTACATTCATGCCTAAGTCCTCTCTATTATTTGATCGACCTGATTATGTCAACCTATGACTTTTCAATTGTACACATTCATGTTCCACTGATTATGTTCTTATAACAGTCTTATGGAAAGTTATCAAAAGATATTCAAGTTCAAGTCTTTCCATTTTTAGATCGACGTGTGTATGTCAATCCGCGACCCTTTCGATTCTATACATATTTTCTCTTAATTTCACTATTTTAAAGAAACTATATTATTATTTCAAGCTGTTCACTTGTGTCGTCGTTCTTTAAAAGGATTTAAATCTATGTTTTATGTTGAATTTCAATTTTCTGAATCTACTTTATTATTACTACTTCCAAATTTCTGAATCTATTTTCATATGCACCATATCCTTCATTCCATGTCTATAACTATCTTAACCCTAATTCACTACTATTTAATCTACCTATAAATTTAATTATTGTCTTTTCATAACGTCCTCCAATTTTTGTCCACGTCAATATGTACCTCCCATAGATTCTCTTTCTATAACCGTCCCATTATTAGACATTTTTTCAAAGGCATTCAAGTTGAAGTCCTCCCCATTATTAGATCCACCTGAATTTGTCAACACGAGGATCTTTGGATTGCACACATCCGTGAGTGGCTTTCGCCAAATTTACTTCACACATGCAACCAAATATTCATGATACCTTGATTTTTTTAATCATCATCCAGCCTTTTTGCATATGACATTGCATTTCAATTGTCTCGTTTATAAAATATTCGAAACCGCCTTCAACTTTTAAAGCAAATTTCTTTGGATTTCAAAGTCCTTTATCCCATTTTGTATTTCAACATTTATTTATTTATTAGAAAGGTTGTATTTTGAAAAAACTTCAATTGTATTAAATTTCTAAATCTATTTTCTTGACAGTACTACTTTCAAAAGGCACGATAAACTTTCACTTTTTTCGTTACATAAAGCAATTGAAGTTATACTTAATTTTAAATTTCTATATCTATTTCATAAATCACACTATTTTAAAATGCGCCTTAAAGTTATTTCAAGGTTTTCCACTTGTCCTTTACTTTAAAAGGACTTGAATCTAATTACTTTATCTAAATTTAAATTTTTGAATCTATTTCCTTAACATTACTAATTTCAAATTTCTAAATCTATTTCCATATGCACCTATCATTGGTTATTATGTCTATAACTGTCTTGACCATGATTTCTTAGTGATTTAATCTTTCTACGGGCTTAATTATTGTCTTTTTCCTAATGTCCAACTCGTGTTCACAACATGCCTACCATTGATTTTGTTCCTATAACGGTCCTCCGATAGACATTTTTGAGACATTCAAATCCAAGTTCTCTCCATTATTTGATTGACGTGAATATGTCAACCCATGACTTTTCGATTGTACACATTTATGATCCATTGGTTATGTTCTTATAACCGTCGTCCTATTGATATTTATCAATAGGCATTCAAGTTCAAGTCCTCTCCATTTTTGGATCGACCTGTTTATGTCAACCCGTAACTCTTTTGATTGATCACGTAATTTTCCTTAGTTTCACTATTTTTAAATGCACTATAAAGATATTTCAAGTTTTTTCACTTGTTTCGTTCTTTAAAGGGGCTTAAATATTTTTTTATCTGAGTTATAAATTTTTCGAGTCAATTTACTTATTATTACTACTAAATCTCTGAACCCATTTTTCATATGCACCTATGATTGATTGCCTGTCTATAACTGTTGTTATCCTGATTCCTTAGTGATTTACTCTCCCTACCGGTTTAATTATTGTCCTTTTAGAATGCCCTCTAAGTCGTGTCTACAAAAAATATGCACTTACCATTGATTTTGTTCCTATAACCATTTCCACTATGGACATTTATGAATGACATTTAAGCTCAAGTCCTATGCATTATTTGATCGACGTGACTATGTCATTCCGTGACTTTTCGATTGTACACATTCATGATCCATCGATTATGTTCCTATAACCATCGTTGTATGGACATTTATCAAAAGAAATTCAAGGTAACGTTCGCTCCATTATTAAATTGATGTGTATATGTCAACCCACGACCCTTCCGATTGTACACGCATTTTCCCTTAATTTCACAATTTTTATAGGAGCTATAAAATTATTTCAAGTTATGTTTTTTTAAAAGACTTTAATATATTTTTTAATCTAAATTTCAAATTTCCGAATCTACTTCCATATTGTTACTACTTCTAAATTACTGAATCCATTTCCATTTGCACATATCCTTCATTCCTCGACTATAATTGTCTTAACCATGATTCATTACTGATTTAATCTACCTGTAAACTTAATTATTGTCTTTTCATAATATCCTCCAATTTTTGTCCACGACAATATGCAACTACCATTGATATTCTTCCTATAACTGTCCCATTATAGTCATTTGTCAATATGCATTCAAATTGAAGTTCTTATAATTATTAGGTCAACCTGAACATGTCAACCCAGGACTCCTTGGATTGCACACATCCGTGAATGTGGCTTTCGCAAATTTACTTTAGACATGTAACCAAATTATTCGTGATACCATGATTTTTTTTTATCATTATCCATCCTTTTTGGATATATTGCATTTCAATTGTCTCGCTTCTAAAATTTTCAAACCCGTCTTCAAATTTTAAAGCAAATTTCTCAGGATTTCAAATGCATTTACCCATTTTGTATTTGAGCATTTTTTAATTTATTGTAACGGCTATATTTTGAAAAAAAAACTTCAAT
The DNA here is from genome assembly GCA_030015575.1 of Agapanthus africanus. Classification (NCBI taxonomy): domain Eukaryota; kingdom Viridiplantae; phylum Streptophyta; class Magnoliopsida; order Asparagales; family Amaryllidaceae; genus Agapanthus; species Agapanthus africanus. The sequence continues at coordinate 175,012,078 of CM057339.1, read as the reverse complement.
TGTTTCAAATTTCCAAATTTATTTTCTTGACATTACTACCCAAGGCACCATAAATTTTCACGTTTTTTGTTACTCAAGGCAATTGAAGTTATTCTTAAATTTTAGTTTTCCAAACATTTTTCCTTAATCAGACTATTTTAAAATGCACCATAAAGTTATTTCAAGGTTTTTTACTTGTCATGTACTTTAAAAGGGACTTGAATCTAATTTTTTAATCTAAATTTAAATTTTTTAATCTATTACCTAAATATTACTGCTTTCAAATTTCTAAATCTATTTCGGTATGCACCTATCATTGATACTCCTGTTTTTAACAGCCATGACCATGATTTCTTAATGATTTAATCTTTCTGCGGGTTTAACTTCTTTTTGTAATGTTCTCCAACTCGTGTCCACACAATATGCGTCTACCATTGATTGTGTTCCTATAACCGTCCTCCTATAGACATTTATCAATTGACATTCAAATCCAAGTCCTATCCTTTATTTGATCGATATGAATATGTCAATCCGTGACTTTTTCGATTCTGCACATTCATTATCTATTGGTTCTGTTCTTATGTCCGTCGGCCTATGGACATTTATCAAGAAGGCATTCAAGTTCAAGTCCTCTCCATTTTTTGATCGACCTGTTTATGTCAACCCATGACTCTTTTGATTGTACACGTATTTTCCTCTTAGTTTCACTATTTTCAATTACACTATAAAGTTATTTCAAGCTTTTTAACTTGTCTCGTTCTTTATAAGGACTTAAATCTACTTTTTTAATCTTAATTTCAAATTTCCGAATCTATTATCTTATTATTACTAAATTTCTCAACCCATTTCCATATGCACGTATTATTTGATTCTTCTATCTATAATTGTTGTAACCATGTTTCCTTAATGATTTACTCTCCTTGCTGGCTTAATTAGTGTCTTTTTCTAACATCTTCCAACTCGTGTCCATAACAATATGCCCTTACCATTTATTTTGTTTCTATAACCGCCCTATAGACATTTATCAATAGACATTGAAATCCAAGTCCTCTCTATTATTTGATCGACTTGACGATGTCAACCCGTGACTTTTCGATTGTACATATTAATGATCCACTGATTATTTACCTGTAGCCGTCGTCCTATGGACATTTATCAAAAGACATTCAAGTTCAAGTCCTTTCCATTTATAGATCAACTTGTAAATATCAACACATGACCTTTTGATTGTACACGTATTTCCCCTTAGTTTTACTATTTTTAAATGCACTATAAACTTATTTCAAGCTTTTGCACTTGTCTCGTTCTTTAGGACTTAAATCTTTTTTTACTAAATTAAAAAAATTTGAGTCTATTTCCTTTATTTTTACTACTTCTAAATTTCTGAACCCATTTCCATATGCACTCATCATTGATTCCCTGTCTATAACTGTCTTAACCCTGATTCACTACTGATTTAATCTACCTATAAATTTAATTATTGTATTTTGATAATATCCTATTTTTGTTCACGGCAATATGCACCTACCATTGATTATCTTTATATAACCGTCCCATTATGGACATTTTTCAAAACTCATTCTAGTCGAAGTCCTCTCCCTTATTAGATCCACAAGAATTTGTCAATTCGGGCCTCTTTGGATTACACACATCCGTGAGTGTGGCTTTCGCCAAATTTACTTTGCACACGTGACCAATTATTCATGATACCTTGATATTTTTTTTGTCATCATCCAACCTTTTTGGATATTACATCGCATTTCAATTGTCACGTTTATAAAATATTCGAAACCGCCTTCAACTTTTATAGCAAATTCTCATGATTTCAAAGACTTTAACCCCATTTTTGTATTTCAACATTTATTTTTTTATTAGAAAGGCTGCATTTTGAAAAAACCTCAATTGTATTAAATTTCTAAATCTTCTTTCTTGGCATTACTACTTCCAAAGGCACCATAAATTCACTTTTTTCGTTACTTAAAGCAATTGAAGTTATTCTTAAATTTTAATTTTCTAAACCTTTTTCCATAATCGCACCATTTTAAAATGCACTATAAAGTTATTTCAATTGTCCTGTACTTTAAAAGGGACTTGAATCTAATTTTTTTAATCTAAATTTAAAATTTTGAATCTATTTCCTAAAAGTTACTACTTTCATATGTCAAACTATTTCTGTATGCACCTGTTATTGATACTCCGGTCTATAACCATCTTGACCCTGATTTCTTAATGATTTGATATTTCTACGGGTTTAATTTCTTTTTCGAATGTTCTCCATCTCGTGTCAACAACAATATGCGTCTACCGTTGATTGTGTTCCTATAACCGCCCTCCTATAGACATTCAAATCGTAGTACTCTCTATTATTTGATCAACATAAATATGTCAACCCATGGCTTTTTCGATTGTACACAATCATGATCTATTGGTTCTGTTTCTATAACCGTCGTCCTATGGACATTTATCAAAAGACATTCAATTTCAAGTCCTCTCCATTTTTAGATCGACATGTTTATGTCAACCCATCACTATTTTGATTGTACACGTATTTTCCCTTAGTTTCACAATTTTCAAATACACGATAAAGTTATTTCAAGCTTATTAACTTGTCTCGTTCTTTATAAGGACTTAAATCTTCTTTTTTAATCTTAATTTCAAATTTCTGAATCTATTAACTTATTATTACTGCTAAATTTCAAAACCCATTTCCATATGTACATATCGCTTGATTCTCCTGGTTATAACTGTTGTAACCATGATTCCTTAGTGATTTACTCTCCTTACGGGCTAAATTATTGTCTTTTTCTAATATCCTTCAACTCGTGTCCACAACAGTATGCCCTTACCATTTATTTTGTTCATATAACTGTCCTCCTATAGACATTTATCAATAGACATTCAAATCCAAGTTCTCTCTATTATTTGATCAACGTGATGATGTCAAAACCCGTGACTTTTCAACTGTACATATTGATGCCCCACTGATTATTTTCCTATTGCCGTCGTCCATAGGACATTTATTAAAAGGTATTCAAGTTCAAGTCCTTTCCTTTTTTAGAACGACCTGTATATGAACCCGTGACTCTTCTGATTGCACGCATATTTTCCCTTAGTTATTTTTAAATGCACTATAAACTTGTTTCAAGCTTTTTTCACTTGTCTCGCTCTTTTGAAGGACTTAAATCTTTTTTTAAATCAAAATTTTAAATTTCTTGAGTCTATTTCCTTATTATTAATACTTCCAAATTTCTAAACCTATTTCCATATGCACCTATCATTGATTATCCTGTCTATAAGTGTCTTGACCCTGATTTCTTAGTGATTTAATCTTTTTACGGGCTTAATTATTCTTTTCTTAATGTGCTCCAACTCATGTCCACAAGAATATGCCTACCATTGATTCTGTTCTTATAACTGTCCTCCTATAGACATTCATCAATAGACATTCAACTCCAAGTCATCTCCATTATTTGATCGACGTGAATATGTCAACCCATGACTTTTCAATTGTACACATTCATGATCCATTAGTTCTGTTCCTATAACCGTCGCCGTATGGACATTTATCAATAGGCATTCAAGTCTAAGCCCTCTCCATTTCTAAATCTATTTCGGTATGCACCTATCATTGATACTCCTGTCTATAACTGTCTTGATCCTGATTTCTTAGTGATTTAATCCTTTTACGGGCTTAATTATTGTCTTTCCCTAATGTGCTTTAACTCATGTCTACAACAATATGCCAGCCATCGATTTTGTTCTTATAATTGTCCTCCTATAGACATTCATCAATACACATACAAATCCAAGTCCTCTCCATTATTTGATCGACGTGAATACATCATCCCGTGACTTTTCGATTGTACACATTCATTATCCATTGGTTCTGTTCCTATAACCGTCGTCCTATGGACATTTAACAATAGGCATACAAGTTCAAGTCCTCTCCATTTTTAGATCGACCTGTTTATGTCAACCTGTGACTCTTTTGATTATCCACGTATTTTCCTTTAGTTTTACTATTTGCACACACTATAAAGTTATTACGAGCCTTTTAACTCGTCTCGTTCTTTATAAGGACTTAAATCTATTTTTTAATTTTAATTTAAAATTTCCGAATCTATTATCTTATTACTATTACTAAATTCCCGTCTCCATATGTACATGTCGTTTGATTCTCCTGACTATAACTGTTGTAACCATGATTCATTAGCGATTTACTCACCTTACAGGCTTAATTATTGTCGTTTTCTAATGTCCTCCAACTCATGTCTTCAACAATATGTCCTTACCATTTATTTTGTTCCTATAACCGTCCTCCTGTAGGCATTTATCAATAGACTTAAGTCCTCTCTATTATTTAATCGATGTGACGAGGTCGTGACTTTTCAACTGTACACATTAATGATCGACCGACTATTTTCCTATAGCCGTCGTCTTATGGACATTTATCAAAAGGCATTCAAGTTCAAGTCCTCTCTATTTTTAGATCGTCTTGTATATGTCAACCCGTGACTCTTTTGATTGTACACGTATTTCCCCTTAGTTTCTCTATTTTTAAATGCGCTATAAACTTATTTCAAGCTTTTTCACTTGTCTCGTTCTTTGGGACTTAACTCTTTTTTTAATCTAAAATTTAAATTTTCGAGTCTATTTCCTTATTATTATTACTTCCAAATTTCTGAACCCATTTCCATTTGCACTTATCATTGATTATCCTGTCTATAATTGTTGTAACCCAGATTCCTTAGTGATTTACTCTCCCTATGAGCTTAATTATTGTCCGCTTAGAATGTCCTTTAACCTTTGTATCCTCTTTTCTTTGTGATAAATTTTGTAACAGGCCGTTTAAATCAAGTTTAATCCATAACTGCTGAAAGCTAAGCATGTGAACCATTGCTCCTTCGATCGGACACAATCTCTATTATGATTAGTGAAATTACTTTGCGCGCATGACTAACTTTTCTCGACGCCTTGATTCTTAATCTTCATCCAACCTTATGGATTTACTGACTCATTTTACTTTCCTTTTTCCATAAAAGATTTGAAACTATTTTTAACTTGTGAATTTTCAATGCTTTCCTAATTTACTACTTACAGTTACATTGTGAAGTACTTCTTATATTGGGGTTTCAATGTGTTTCGGCCTTATAAATGATTCTCCATAGCATATTTTTTGCAAACTGAAAGTTCTCAATTTAAATGACTTGTAAGTATATTTTAAATCCTTTTCATGAAAAGCTTACCTTTGTTAAACAACCAGTTAGGAACCTATGAAACATTTTTGAGCCCTTACTCACTTTTTAACAACATTCTTAAGATTTTAAAGAATTTACTCCATAAAGCACTTCTATGCTTTTGATTATAAAAGTTTCTAGAAAACTCTTCTGTATGATGGGATTCTCAAAGATATCTCAAAGCTTTTTGAATCGTATAGTTTGGATGTTATCAAAATTATGAGGTTGTGTTGTGATATTCTATTATTTCTGTTTGCAACTGTACTTACCTACCAGCGATTCTCTCCCCTACGTTTTAACCATGAATTCATTTTTATTCAATCTTCAAACAGGCCTAATCTTGATATTTTCGTTTATGATAAATTTGTTGATGTCCTTCCACATATAGTTTTATCCATAACCACCTGAACCTGAACATGTCAACCCTTGCTCTCCTTTGATTGGAAGCGGTTGCGTTTTTTGTCAAATCTACTCTGCACGCTCACACAGCTGTTCTTAATGCATTAATTCTTTGTCATTTTTGGAAAATTTTGTCGAAACTTGGAATTTTTAAATAGTTGAACACTTTAAATCTGTTCGCGATTGGATGTTATCAAAATAATGGAGCTGTGTTAGAATATCCTTCAATGTGTCCTTAACTCATAAAATTAATTGTTTTGCCACATTGTCTAGTTGATCTTTTGAGCTGTAGTATGACATGTCTCAATTTTTTGGATTCAATCATACCATAGTTCTTAATTACTACTATTCTCCAGTTCTCAATTTGGTACCGTTTGAGTGAAGTTCTATATGTTGCAAGTGGCAGCAGGAAAATGAGATTGTAGGTTATAATGTGGTTTTCATAAATTGAAGGAAACAAGTCGAAAGATGTGCTTAGTTTTTGCTGTACATTGTTGCTGACTTTTCAAATCATTAGGAACCTTTTTTTCAGATGTGCGCACAATTTAGAAACCGGATCCAAACACACCCATACATTGATCTGGAGATGTCAATATCAGATTGAAAAGGAAATTAAATGTTATCCAATTTTTCCACTCATACTGTTGCGAGTGGCAATAGGGAAATGTGCTTGTAAATTATTATGTGTTTTTTGGTAAATTACAGGATCCAGCTGTAAAGATGTACTGAATTTTTACAGCACTACATTGTTGCTGGTTTTTAGTTCAACGGCTACCTCTTTCAGATGTGTTCACACATTCTGGAAACCAGTTGCGAGCAGTCCCATATATCCATCTGGGATGTCAATATCATATTGATAGAGAGATTCTAATCTGGACGATTTTGAGTTGGACGAAAATGAAACTCACCTGTAAAAGGGAAGGGTTATTGGGCAGTCCAAGAGTTTGCACTCGGCCCATTTTCCTGTCGGTCATCACGAATCCAGAGTCAATTAACTTTTGGCCAATTGTACACGATCCAGCCATAATCACTGTGTAATTGTGCCTAAGATATAGGCAGGACATGTCATCCTACATAATTGAGTGGCACGATAGTTCAATCCATGTGGCCACTATTGGAAATGCGGGGCACTATCAACATCTTATTTCATGCGGTAATGAATTTATTTGGCCGCTATGGATGGGAGATGTCTTCCAGTAATGAACCTATATGGCCACTATGGATGGGACAAGTCTTCCCGTAATGAATCCATTCGGCCAATATCAGATGCAGTGTTGTCATAGGCGCAAACAGGCACGAGGCATTGTGAGGTGCATGTTGGTGCCCCGCATTGCTGAGACATGTGCTCGGTGTGCCTCCCTTCACCTCAGGCATGTGCTTCGCAATAAGCCTTCACAATGGCGTCACATCACCTCAGGCTCGTGCATTGCATCCGGTACGTGCTTCACATCGTCTTTCTCTTTTCTGGTTTCCTTGTCGTAGATGTTACCTACCTCTCTCTCTCTCACACACACACACATTTCTTTTACTGATGTTATAATATTTTAGTGTTCCTTGTAGTTTGATTTTGCCTTAAGCTGCTGGTCCTTGTTAGTTAGGTTTATTTGGGTTTCACAATTTGCTATTTGATATTTTATACTGTTGCTAAAACTATTTGTTAATACTTACTAGATAATACTAACTGCTAACTTCTTACCTTTATATGTTAGTATCTGTAGAGTATTCTTTTCTTTTTGGCATGTGTCAAGATTAAGCATATTTTATTGCTGGCTTATTTACTGAAAACTCCCAGCATGTTTGGGCCAGAATCAGAAAACTCCCATTACATGAAATGATCTGAGTTCATGTCAAATGGATAAACCCGGTCAAAGTTGTCGTTCATGTCCAATGGATATTATGCCCTTTTCATAATATAATAAATTAATTATAAATTACATTTTAAATAATTTTAATAATTATTAAATATTAATTAAATAATTAATACGTTCTTTGTAAAATAATTAATCTGAGTTCTCTTTTGGGGGGGAGCTTTTAGAATTATATATATAGATATATATAGGAGAGCGTTCTATTGCAAAAACGGGAACTCTATCCATGACATATTTGAACGATCCGAACCGTTCAAGTTGATCACCCTACCTTCGAGTTTATGTGTATGAAAAATCAATGGATCTTAAGACCTCTAAACCATGTATCAGATGATGTTTATGTTGATATATTGAAAGACATTCATTCGATGCATGTGTTAGAGGTCTTTAAATCTTTTGATTTTTCATAAATATATACATGAGGGTAGAGCGATCAACTTAAACGGCTCGGATCGTTCAAATATGTCGTGACATGAGAGTTCCCGTTTTTAAAAAAACGCGGACCGGTTTGCAATAGATCACTCCTATATATATATATATAGAGAGAGAGAGAGAGAGAGCAGATCCTATGAGGTCCGACCTCATTCTTATTTTGAGGTCCACTTTTCTAACACACAACACGACATGTTTTTCACCGATTGGCACCGATCATCGTGATCTACACATGTTAGATGGGTTATGTATCGAATTTTATAAGATTTGGAGAGCTCTAACTAATCCATCGAATAGACTACAAAATCGACAGTTTTATGATGCACGAAAAACAATATCACTTGATGGATGCTTCAAATCTAATTAAACTTTATACATAACCTATCTAATACAAGTAGATCAAAGTGACCGGCACGGTTCAATGAAAAACACAGGGTTGTGTGTTTAAAAGTTTGGCCTCAAAATAAGAAATGAGAACCGGCCTCATAGGATCATACACACATATGAGGAAAGTGTTTATGAGGTGGCATCTTATTCTAAGAAATGAGGTGTCCCCTTAAATTTTAACTTTTTACCATGTTTTTCGATAATCGGTACCGTTCAACTCGATCTTCATGATCCAGATCATATGTATACCAAATATCATAAGTTTTCGATTATCTTTATCCTCGCATCATATGGTTGCAAAATTAACGGTTTTCCGACAATAGAACATTTAATAAAGCTAGATCAATAGGCAAATATTATTGAAATTGCATGAAACTTAGTGTGCCTATGTTTTACACCATGAAGAACAAGATGAACAGTACCGATAATTCACTAAATGGATGAATTATTAACTTTTAATGCGGCGCCTCATTTCTTAGAATAAGGTGCCACTTCATACACTAACCCCCTCTCTATAGGAAGTTGATCCTAAGAGGCCGAAACTCATTTCTTATTTTGAGGCCAAACTTTCTAACACACAACTCGCCGTGTTTTTCTTCGATCCGTACTATTCACTTCGATCTACATCTTTTAGATAGGACATGTACAAAATTTCATGAGATTTGGAGACTTTTAATACATCTATCAAGAGTACGAAAAATTCATCGGCTTTTCAGTGAATGAAAAATGTGATCGATTGATGGCTGAAATATCCAAATCTCATGAAATTTTGTGCATGTCCTATCTAAAACATGTAGATAGAAGTGAACGGTACGGATCGGTGAAAAACACAGCGGGTTGGGTGTTAGAAATTTTGGTCTCAAACTAAGAAATCAAGTCCCGTCTTATAGGATCAACTCCATCTATATATATTCAACGTAATAGAGACTTACTGAGGTGAAGGTGGTCTAGTGGTCGAAGCACATGTTTCTGGGCATGTAGGTCTTGAGTTTGAAGCTCGTGATATGCTTTTATATTCTTAGAGTACCCCTAACAAGAAAAGTTCTATAAATCTCCCCTATATTTTTTTTATATTTGTATCTAACCCTTTATTGTCTTTGTATTAGTTTCTAGTCTTTCAAAAACTTCCGATTGTTTTTATCCTTAGTCAGAATATTTGATTGTTTTGAAATAATCATTTTTGCTGATTTTTGTTTCTAAAAAGTGCTTTTTGCAGGGAAACTGTTTGGAATATTTAATATTAGTAAAAGTAAAATAAACCACTTTCAGTTTGTTCTGTATTTCTTGTTTTAATCTAACAAACAAGTTTTTTTGCACAAAAGTTATATTTTGTACTAGCTTTTCTTTTTCGATTACGATAGCGATCAATTCTTCATTTTTCTTTTTCTTCTTGAATCGATAATTCGGTACACAAATATGTACGAGGTTAATATATAATCGATAAGAGTTCAAACATTATATTTAAAAGCAAGAGCTTTCTTAATTATATATATATATTCTCTTTTAGCCCCTATGTGAAGAAATACGACCCCGAAATCATCGGAATCTGATTCTACATAGTGAAACAAAGTTCACACTAGCCCAAGACTCACAACACACAATAGAATAAGAACATCGTAAAGGAGGAAAACTAAAGAATAAATTTCATCAATAATTCAACATCAACATACAAAAAAGGAGCTTGAAGAACTTTCACAATGTAGGAGAAATGGAGATTTTTTGTGTTAGAATGGTTTCATGAAGAAGAAGTTATCATAATTTGGAATGGATTGGATTAATTGGCCAAACAATTTCTTGATTAAGGGAAATGAAAATGGAGCCATTAATGGTTTTGAAAAGGATGAAAGATGGGTGGATTAATTAAACCAAATTCAAACTTCCTCTTGCAAACATGGTGGTGGAAAATGTATAGAGAGAGGAGTGGAGGATGGATGGTTGGATGGATGTGGTATGTGTCTCTCATACATGTGCAAGCTTCAAAATACAAAATTAGCTCTCAATATAATATCCTCACTACGTCCCTCATAAAATAGAGAATAAAAACAAAGATAAAATACCAGTAGATAATTTTCTAAAAATACACTATCAAATTTAACACTCTCTTAAAGTGCATTTTTAGAAACTAGTCCAAGCTTGTTTTAAATGGACCTTTGGAAAGAGACTTGGTGAAGATTTCGGCAATATTATCCTTGCTTTCTCACCTCCATCACATCAATAAAATCATCAAGCACCATCTCACGAATAAAATGATGCTCGATCTCAATATGCTTCATTCGAGCATGACAAACCGGATTAGTCGCAAGCTTAATAGCACTTTGGTTGTCACCTCGAATAAATGTTGGTTATGAATTGGCAACCTCGAATAAATGTTGGTTATGAAGAGGAAAATGAATATCCTCAACCAACTGCCCCAACCATACACATTCTTGAGCCGCTAAAGATGAAGCCTTGTTTTCCGCTTCGGTAGTAGAAAGAGACCAAATCTTGATTTTTGTTACACCAAGAAACACCCGCCGAACCACAATAAAACACATAGCCTGAAATACGATCATCTAAATCACCACCCAAATTGGCATCGATGAGACCAGGCAACACAAACTTTGCATCCTTCTTATATAGCAAGCCCAAATCAAGAGTAGACATAACATGTTGTAAGGATTACGTATCTGTATGTAGCGGAAATTCAAGACCTTTGTTTTATGGTAGATTGAAAAATAACTATCCGACGAATATCAAATCACACGAAAAGAGTACACCAACAACAATACAAAAGATTTACCCATGTTCGGCGCAACTGGCGTCCAATCCTGCAAACCGGGACGAAAACTTCCACTATGAGAAAGAATTATAAGAGATTACACCGACTTCTCACCCCTCCTTTACAAAAAATTACTTTCACAAAACCTCTCTATTCGCGACCGTGCTTGGCCGCCTCTCCCACTCTAATCAAATCTTAGATTATTAGAGAATTATAGATACATAAAAAACCATAGAGAAAACCTTCTACTTATAGGATAAATCCATATTTAAATTAGAGATAAATATGAATTTAAACTAGAGATTAGATTTAAATCTAAACTAAAGATATTAGATTTAAATCCTAACTAATCCCGAATTTAAATCATATTTCAACAATCTCTACCTTGATTCAAATTCGTCATAGTCTCTTCACTTTCTCAACACCTTGGAACTTTGTTCTCGTCACTTTGTGCCCGAACACACTTCAACAATCTACAAAGAAAAACTTGGACTTGGACTGGAACCATTTTAGAAATGCGTCCACCGGATTCTCTGGGGTTCCAATCGTCATAAGAGACATCATCTTCTTCTCGGCCTTTAAGAACACTCTCACCTCCTCTGGTTCTTCGCAAATTGATGGTCTCCCTAACTGCCTCCATGATGACTATCAACTCTGTCTATATTGATGAAGCAGTGATATCATCCAAAAGCGTCGATCTACCTGACACTGCATCCGTGCCCAATATTTAACCCATCATCAACCTCCATATGCCCCTATCACCAGCGTAATTGGTACCTAATGATAGTATCGTCGGAAAACTGAAGCTCGTCTCTAAGTGAGAAGACACGGGCCGAGTCTTTTTCATCCCATACCAAGTTAGAACCTGCTCGATATTCTATTACAATCAACGCAACTCTCTATCCATGACACAATCCATACCACGAATCAAACGACCTACACATTCCTACGAATTCTTGTGAAGTGAATTCTACGTCTAAATCGGACCGAAAAAGCTCTACGCGCTTCCTGGACTGCTTTAGACAGAACCATCAATAAGAGATATCTTCATGTAAACGGAATCCAGCTTGTTCCACAATTCTGCCGCTGTCGTCTCTTGCGCCACTTCGTAAAGAACCTTTTCGGTCATTGAAAGCTGGATCGAATTGTGAGCTCTGTCTTCCTTCTTTACACTTTCCGCTATCGTGGTCGTCTCCGGAATCCTGTCTTTCACAAAGACAATCTTATGCACACATTGTTGTTTGAGTAGCACCGTCATTTTCAATCTCCATAGACCGAAATTCTTGTGCCCATCGAACTTTTCGATTTTGTAATTTGTAGATGAACTTTTGCGCTCATCGAACTTTTTGATCTTGTAATTTGTAGACGCCATCTCCCCAATCAACTCTAAAATGAGAACTTGACGCTCTGATACCATTTGTTGTAAGGATTATGTATCTACGTGCAGCTGAAATCCAGGACCTTTGTTTTATGGTAGATTGAAAAAGACCATCCGACGGATACCAAATCACATGAAAAGAACACACCAACAAAAACACACAAAATTTACATAGGTTCGGCACAACTAGCACATAATCTTGCAAACCGCGACGAAAACTTACTATGAGAAAGAATTATAAGAGATTACACCGACTTTTCACCCTCCATTACGAAGAAATACCATCTCTTACAAAGCCTTTCTCTATCCATGACCGTGCTTGGCCGCCCTCTCCCATTTTAAACAAATCTTAGGTCATTAGAGAATTATGGCTACATAAAAACCCTTAGAGAAAGCCTTCCATTTATAGGATAAATATATGCTTGGAGATAAAATCCATATTTAAATTAGATAAATATGAATTTAAACTAGAGATTATATTTAAATCTAAACTAAAGAGATTAGATTTAAATACTAACTAATCCCGAATTTAAATTATATTTCAACATAACATACTTCAAGATTCGCTTGGCCGCTTCATGTTGTGGCTTTCGAAGGGATTGCATCTAACGACTCACAAGACCCACCGAGAAAGCAATATCCGGCCTTGTGATCGTTAAATAAATGAGGCTTCCCACAAGCGCACAATAAGGTCGAGGATCCGGAAGAAACTTACCTTCTTCATGCCTAATTTTCAAATTTGCATCAAGTGGAGTGGATCACCGTTTGCTTCATTCAAGCCAAATCTCTCAATAAGTTTCATAGCATAACCCTCTTGAGATTCAAGAACTCCATCCTTCACATTCTTCACTTCCAAACCAAGAAAATGATGAAGCTCGCCTAAATCTTTCATTTCAAATCGGATAGAGAGCTCCGACTGAATTCTTGAAACCTCTCCACTATCATTGTCGGTAATTATCATATCGTCGACATAGAGCAAAACAACACGAGCGGTCTCTTGCTTCTTAACAAATAAACTAAGATCCGAATTAGAAGCCAATTAACCAAAAAAACCAAGCACTCGGCGATCTTATCATACCAAGCCCGTGGAGCTTGTTTTAAACCATAGAGCGCTTTCGTTAGTTTGCAAACATACTCCGGATGAGAGCTTGGCATATAACCCGATGGTTGCTCCATGTAGATATCCTTATCGATCTCACTGTAAAGGAAAGCATTTTTTACATCGAGCCGTCAAAGGTTCCATCCATAACTCGCCGCCAAAGAAATAACCTGTCGGACTGAAGTCATATTGCAACGGGGCTAAAAGTTTCTTTATAATCTTGGCCATATTTTTGTAGAAAACTCTCTAGCAATGAGCCGGGCTTTATATATCTCCACGATACCATTGGCCTTTCTTTTCAATTTGTTGACCCATCTACATGTAACAAGATCTACATCATTAGGCTTAGGAACTAAATCCCAAGTTCCATTTCTCCTCATTCACGACATCCTCCCATTCTTGACTCCTTGAGCCTCATCATAGCACGACGGCTCACTTTCATCAACCAGGCCGGCAAAGAAACACGAAGATGTACTCATTAAATTTCCATCGCGATAACTGGCGGGTTTGACAATTTTCTGGCCGATTTCCGAAGAGTTTGAGCACTCTCCACCTCCAAGTTTTCATCAACTTTGAGGCCTTTGAGCAGAATGAGAGTTACTCTTCCTTTCACTTTGCTCCCCTGTCAATGAAAAAGAAGACCCTAATGGCGTAGGACCGCCCGATGACATCAGCAACTCAACGGCCACTTCAGGTGCACTATCCATCTTATTCTCATTATCAATATGATCAATGGAAACATTTTGAGGAGAAAAATAAGATGATTGTTCATCGAAAACCACGTCTCTAAAAAAATAAATTTTCAGGTCTCCGAATTCATGCATTTCCAACCTTTCTTTCGTTCATCGTAGCCGACAAATACACATTTTTCACCTTTGCATCAAACTTGCTTCTTTGAGAGGCCGGAACATAAACATAGCAAGGCGAGCCGAAAACTTTGAAATGCTTCACATTCTGCTTCTCTCCAAACATCAACTCATAAGAAGACTTGAAATTAATAGGACAACGCGGCATGCGATTTATAACGTATGCTGCACAAGTCATACTCTCCGCCAACAAGGCTTTAAGTAAATTCTTTGCATGCAACGAACTTTTAAAAGTCTCTATAAGATACCGAATTTTTCTCTCCGCTGCTCCATTTTGTTGCGGAGTCTCCGCATAAGAGAACTCTCTCTTAAAGCCTTTTGTTCGAGAAAAAGAGAAAAATTCATGCAATGTAAATTCGCCGCCGTTGTCGGTCCTCAACTTCTTTATTTTCAAATTAAGAACACCTTCAACGGTCTCTTTAAACTCCATAAATTTAGAGAAAGTCTGATGTTCTCTCACAGAACAAACCCAGGTGAATCTTAAAAAATCATCAACAAAAAGTAACATATAACGAGAGTCGAAATAAGAGGGAGTGGCACACGTACCCATCAAATCTCTATGAATACACTTTAAAGGAGAATTACACAGAGAAAAAGACTTGTCAAATGGAAGGCGGTGTGCCTTTCCATATTAACAACTCTCACATACACCATCGAAGTCAAATGAGTTAATATTCGGAAGCCCGTTCACTATATTTTTTTCACAACCATAGCCTTCAACTTATCCATGTTAAGATGTCTTAATCTCGCATACCAAATAGAGGTGTCATCATATGCACTCATTTTGCTAATATAAGATGAAAAGGCCGCCAAAACAAATAAATCTTTAACCCTTTTGCCAGTGTGAATGACATCCGCCTTCAAACTCAAAATATTGCAAAGAAACTTCACATCATTGGAGCTATATAAAACATGATAGCCGACATCCATCGCATTCGCCACCGAAAAGAGATTTTTCTTTATACCGGGCACATGATACACACTCTACAAAGTAATAGGATCATCATCACAAGCAGCGGTAACAACACCCTCTTTCTCCTCCAGATGAATAGAATTATCCACCGTGATAATAGCTTCTTTTCCGCTATAAGTTTCGGGAGTAGAAAACTAATAGCATCATTGTCGTTATAAGTTTTGAGGGTAGAAAATTTAGTGGCATCGCCGGAAAGATGACCGCACCCGGAATCGATGATCCAATCATCACCAAAATTGATAGAAGCCATGACACCTATGGTAGTAGTCTCCGCCATAAAATACCTTCCCAATCTTCATCCTCTTTGGCACCACCTTCTTTCTCAGCAACATTACCCGGAGTTAACTTTACACGGTAATTCTTCCTCATAAGACTATTTCTTACACCGGTGGCATTGAGGTCCTTTCCGATTTTCATCGGCCTTAGATGAAGACTCGTCATTTTTCTTTGCATCACATTTTCTCTCATTTCTTTTATGATAATTCTTCTTGCTAGAAAAGAGAGCATCGCCCTCTCTCCCAAAAATAGAACATACTGCCATTTGGTGAGCTAAAGACTCTTATGAAGAAAGAAGATTCTTGAACTCTACCAACGAGGGTTGCCGATCCCAACCTTGAATAGAAGTGACTTATGAAATGTACTCCTTTTTTAGCCCCGAATAATATATCTCTTCATTTTAGATTCCGAAATTGGCTCATCAGGATTTAAAAGATATCTCCGAACATAAATTCTTTATTTTCAAGAAGTATTGAGCAATACATAAATCACCTTGAATCGTATTAGTCAATTCATTCTCTAAAAATTGCAATCGAGCCACATTCTTCTTACTGAACAATCCATCAAAAGTACTCCAAATTTCCGAAGACGACTCGCAACACATTATGTGGTCGAACAATTCACGAGAGATGGTTCTCTTCAAGACAAATTTCGCCTTAACATGCACCCGCCATTTTCTCAAGGCCTCCGCATTTTCTTTACTATCCGCCGAAGCCACCCGATAATTACCTCTATCGATCTCCCACAACTTCTCACCTATAAGGTAAAGACTTGAAGCACATCCTCCATATCTTGTAGTTATTAAGAAGCTCGATGCCGAGACCACCGAAACCTCCACGACTACCCGAATCCATTTCCGATATACCACTCTTCTTCGCCAAGGGAATCTTGCATAGCACCGCTACCACCCTTGTAGATCTGATACCATGTGAAGAAATACAGACCTGAAATCACCGAAATCCGATTCTACAATAGTGGAACAAAGTTCACTTTAGCCCAAGACTCATAACACACAATACAAGAATAATATCGTAAATGAGGGAAAGTAGAGGATAAATTTCTTTAATAATTCAACATCAACATACAAAATGAAGGTGCTTGGAGAACTTGCACAATGTAGAAGCAATGGAGATTTTTTGTGTTAGAATGGTTTCATAAAGAAGAAGTTATCATAATTTGGCCTGGATTAGATTAACTGGTCAAACACTTTCTTGATTAAGGGAAATAGGAAAATGAAGTCATTAATGGTTTTGGAAAGGATGAAAGATGGATGGATTAATTAAGCCAAATTCAAACTTGCTCATGCAAGCATGGTTGTGGGAAATGAGTAGAGAGGATTAGAGGATGAATGTTGGATGGATGTGGCATGTGTCTACCACACATGTGCAACCTCCAAAATACAAAATTAGCTCTCAACATAATATCATCACTACATGCTCATAACATAGAAAATAAAAACAAAGATTAAGTGCTACTAGATAATTTTCCAAAATTACACTTAAACAAATTTAACACCCTTGCAGTTTAATCCTAGCTCTGCCACAGTTTATATGTTTAGTCATCAATGTTGTGTATACTATGCTTATGAATTGGTTTTGCAACATGTAAAAAATATTTTGCCTCAATTACTCGGTCGCGTGCCTTGCCTTGTGTCTCAGCCACATTGGGCACATTGCACCTCATGCAGCATGTTGTGCAATGATTACACTGATCAGAAGCACAGAACACAACTCATAGTTGTGCAATAACTGGTCTGACCACAATCAAATGTGTCGAATGGCATTTTAGGCCTTTGTAACTCCTCTGTGGTGTTACAAGTAGGATAAAGCAGGCAAATTGGATCCAATTTCTAACACCCTGCTGTATTTCTATCCTCTAGTTATTCTTGCCCTCGGGGTTCAAGCTATAGAGGCCTTTTCCTAGGAGTGTCAACTTGTTGGCTAGAGCATAACCTCACCTTTGTTTTCTCCGTCTCAGATATGATCTCATGAAGGCGATAACGTGTTGACCTAACGAAACACTGTTCACCGTGTACTCCACTTAACTGTTCGACCCTATGATTTGAATAAAAGGAAAAATTAATTAGAAGTACTGTAAACTACTAGGCTTATGGTATAAATCATGGCTTGTACAATGTCATCTCCTACATGATGGCTGACTACTCAAATCACTACTACAAATAAGGGTTGCCCCTACGGATTTATCGGTAGGGGCAACCCACTGCCCCTACGGATATGTACGTAGGGACGAAAAAAGACCCCGTAGGTGCAAAGGCCGCAGGTGCAAGTTGAGGCCCTGAACTTGCCCCTACGGGCAAATTAGAGCCCCTACGGATATATCTGTAGGTGTTATAGCCCCTACGGAGTACTCCGTAGGGGTAATCAAATCATATATGTATTTTTTTTTTTGAATATATTGTATATACCTACGGATATATCCGTAGGTCCTTGTAGGGGATATAAAGTGGCCCCTACGGATAAGTCCGTAGGGGCACTCCCAACACCCTGCACTGAGATCAGGGGGGAAAATATCAGGAAACCTGATATTTTGCCCCTACGGATAAATTCGTAGGGGATAAACAGTGGCCCTTACGGACATATCCGTAGGGGCACTCCCAACACCCTGCACTGATATCAGGTGGGAAAATATCAGGTTTCCTGATAGTTTGCCCCTGCGGATATACCCGTAGGGGCAACATATATACCTACGGCTTAATCCGTAGGTACATATTGTCTGTATTTTTTTTAAAAAATGGGCTGCTAGATTTTTTCCCGCCCTGTGCACAATACTATATACATCAATCAAATCATATATTGCAGTATTCATAATCACATCTCACGCATATATATAATATACAAAAGAAACCCAAAAACTGAATATGATATAAATACAAACCAATATCAATATCGTTTCAAAATGTAGTACAATGTGATATAAATACATGTTTCAAAAAATAAGAACCAAAAAGCTACCCTAGTTCGGTCCAGCTCCACCTCCGAATAACGTTAGAATAACGCGCGCCTGCTCCTCGGTCAATACACTCTGCAATGCTACATATAAGGGAGTCTGAGCGGCATGTGGAGCTGGCGATGTGGTCTGCGCAGCCGCCGTCGAGGTAGTCGCTTGCGGAGCCGTGGCTGCGGGAGTCTGAGTGGGCGGTGGAGCTACAGGAGCTGTCTGCGGAACCGCAGCCGATGTAGTGGCTTGCGGAGCCGCAGCCGAAGGAGATGCATGTGGAGGCTCGGCCGATCTACCCTGTCGCGTCTGGACATAACGTGTGTAAGAAGCGTGTAAGAACTGTGTATTATTCGAATTCGTTTCATTATTAAGTTATTTCGAAACCCTGTTTGGATATCTAGTTTGGAAAAGCGTTGTTTATTTTAATTACATATGTATGTATGATTAATCAAACTTAAGTCTAAAACCAAATAAGCTCAAGCTACGTACTAATTATGGATATGTTGATATGTATATAATATGAAATGATATTTTACTATAAAGTAGTATACATACCAGCATCTCCTTCAACTCCTGAACGGTGGCCCTCAAGCTATCCAGTTCCTGATGGACATGCCGGTCACTGGAGACGGAGGAAGTAACCGCCGGGGTGGAGTCCAACCTCATATGGGCCCTGCTAGGGCCCAATCCCCGGCCTCTCTCCCAACCTCTGTGGTGCCCTCCGTGTGCGGCGTCCAGAACTGGGGTCAGCAGCCTCGGATCGTTCTGTCCGGTAAAATCGATCCCCGAGGCCTGGGCCTGCTCAACCACCCGCTCCTACACCCACATTAAGCAGTAAAGTATAAGTATAAAATTTAAACTTGAACCTTCCAAAACTAAAATTTCAAATTTGGGTAGAAAAAATTTTAACACTTACGCAGTACTCCTGGGTAGCGACGTCGGGACATCGAAGCTCGCCCGTGGCGGGATCTGTCGAGGTGCCGTGGACGGCAAGATATGCGGACAGCACGCTCGGTGTACCACCTGACGCCACAGTCCGAGATGTCTGCAATATTAGAAAGTAACTCTTAATATTAGAAATATTAAAGAATAACTCTTAATATTGCAGAATATTAGAGAATAACTCTTAATTTACCGATAACTCCATGGCTCGAGTAATGTTCCTCGAGCCACCTGTGTAAGTGGGGCGACCCCTCTTCGCCGACTTCCTGTTCTCCGTATTCTGAGCGGCCTGTTTCTGCACAACGCATTAACATTTAGTTTTCTAATTAAGAAACACAAAGAAATAAATTATATCATAAATAATGAATTAAATTTAAAATACATACTTGTTTGCGTTCGGAGTCGAAATAAGCGCACAATAGAGGCCATGTCTCTACGTCGACTCTCGCAAACGCCGGAGTAGATAGGAGGGCCGCTCTCTCTGCCTCGGGGGTCGCTATCCACAGGGAGTAGCAGTCGGCCTTCAGCTCATTCCTGTTGTATCGGACCTTGGCCTGCATGTTCTTCATCAGGCCATTGTACAGAGCATGAAGGTCGAGCACCCTCTCCGGGTGATCAGGGTCGGCTACAGGCTGAAAATCGTAATCCAACTGAAAATACAAAAAAAAAACATTGTTATTAGATTGCAAGTGTTAATAATAAATATATTGGATAGATCAAATGAAAATATATATTAATACATACCCGAGCCTGATCAAAGAAGAGGGCGAATGAGCGCTGGTGCTGCTCGCCCCACTCAACGTGAAGTGGATAGTTCTTCACGATCCGGCTCTCGTCCCCAAAATACCGGCCGAACCTTTCGGCATGAGGACCGGTATAGCGATAGTCAAGGGTAAAAAATAGGGGGAATGCTGCCTCCCCCTAGCTCTATCAGGCCTCAGCCTATGGGACTGATTCGGGCCTCGAGTCCCCCTCTGGGGATGGAGAGGCCCTGCGTCTGCACGAAATATCAAGAAAATCAATAATAAGACAGTTGTATTAAGAAATCAAGGTTAAACAAAAATTCAAGTGTGATATATACCTCCGGTGAATAGCGCACGAGCCTGGGCCCGAGCAGCAGCACGAGCGGGACGATAGTTTCTCCGGTGAGGAACAACCGGGGTCCCGGACCCGGACGCATCCCCTCCAACTATAAAATAAACATCGACGCTAAATCTCCATGAAGTTCATATTTATTCTATAGAGCATATGTAAAATAAATAAATATTTTAAATTTATTCATACTAACCTGCAGACGATGCGGAGGGTATGGAAGCGGCAGGAGTGGCCCCTGTGGAAGGTGTGGACGCACATTGACAATATAAGTAATTTTGACATAAACATGCATGAATATCTGTAATATTACATTGAAAATGGATATGCGTGCAGTATACCTGGAGGTGTGGCAAAATCCACACGGAAGGAGGCAACCGAAGGGGTCTCCGATCTGGGTGCAAGACCGGCCCTCTGAAGCTCCCTACGGAGCTCTCCGGGCGGCAGAACCGCTCTGCCTCTGCCTCTGCCGCGGCTGGAGCTCCTGCCGCCCCTCGCTGCTCCCGACATCGTCATCAAATCTAGATAAACGGTTCGTGGACGCATTAGACAATCATTAAAAGTATTGACTATATATGATCTAGAGCGTAAAATGTGAAGTAATAATATAACATTACTGATAACCTTTTTCGTTTCGTGGGCGCATCATACATATCTACTTGGATTTCATCGTCGATGTCATTTCTAACCCACATAACTTCATGATCGGTCGAAGACAACCCGTCCTTCGAAACAGACGGTCGGAGCACTTTAAGCCTTCTCTCTTCTTCGTCCTCATCGCTGTCCTCGTATTCTGGGACATCGTAGACATCTCTAGGTTTCCATCGGCATACAACACTCCACCCCGGATGTTTCAAACACTGTGAGTAGTATACTTGGAACGCTTGGTTCGGAAAGATAAACGGATCGTCCTGACCGTAAAATCAAAGTGTGTTCACACTGGTCAATCCATATTCATCTTTCCAAGTCCCAAGACTGCTTCTCCACCTGTCTGTATCGGTTCGCGGATCGTACCAAGTACAGTGGAATATATAAAAGGGTTCTGATCGTCCGGGACAGTGGATGCCGAGTATACAATTTAAGTACCCATAGTAAATCACACCGTCCGATCCTACCGTCGCAATCCCACTATTCTGAGTGATTCTAGATGTTTCTATGTCCTTAACTTCGAATTTGTATCCAAGGACACCAAATCCTTTATAATATGCAACCTCCATACTAGGAAATTGAGCTAAACATCTTGAATCACTCTCAAATGATGCAGACAAGTTCGGATCGTGGATCTAACAAAACAAATTTTACGATAAATACACAATGATACAAGTTTAGATTAAAACTGATAGCAATAAAATGTAATTCGAATAACTTACATGCTCTGTGACCCAATCACAAAAATTATCCTGATGGTATTTTTCCAAACGCTCTTCGTTCCAATCAGGATGCCCCTCACGTACCTCGTTAAAATGAGTTTTGTTTTCGACAAATAATTGTGACATTAATATTATGTCATTTCATACACACACAAACACAGATATAACAATTAATCCAAAAGAACTTACTCTCTAATTTGTTCAAGACATGTGCAATTAAGCAAGATAAACCGGTATATCTTGTTGATAAACATTGTAACACCCGAGCCCAATAATACTATTTATATTACTGGTTGAGTGGTTGACATTGCTCATTTCATTTGTCTTGTATGTTTGGTGCTTGTTGCTAAATTTTAACCGGCTAAGTCATTTTTGCATATAACAAATTTTAACACCTAAAATGAAATTAAAAATATCCATGTTGGCCTACTCGTCGCCACTAGTCGCGTGGTAGCGTCCGCGCGTCGAGATTTCATCCCGTTCGGTGAAACGGGCAAGTTTGGACGACTACGCGCGCGTGCAAGTGTCCGACTTGGGGCATGCATTTTAGTCGTATGACATCTCATTTTAAAATTTGGAACTCGCTTAAAATCCTATAATTTGAAATTGAAACATTTGGGCGCAACCCGGGCGCGATTTGGAAATGTTTCATTTAGCGCCGAAATACCCACTTTAATTTAATATATATAAAACTATATAATATGATTCTGTTACAATATCTAAGTATCAATCCTTTTAAAATCTTTATTTTTTAATCCCTTTTCATTGGCAGCCAATCACGGGGAATAAATCCCTCGTGGGCCCCCCAACCAATCTCTTTCTTTATCTCTCTCTCCAATTCTCCGCTAATCCCTCCCACTAATCTCTCCTTTTCTCTCCACTAATCTCTCCTTCTCTCCCGCTAAGCTGTCGCTCTCTCTTCCTATAAATATTTCTATCTCTCTCTCTCCCCTCAAATCTTCTCCCTCTCTTCCTTTTAAATATTTTCCCCTCCTATTATTTTTCCAGAACACCACCTCCTCTGTGCCTGCGCCCACGTTGCCACCCGAGCACTCTGCTGCAGTTCCTTGCGGCAAACTCCTCGCCGGTGGGCCTCGTCGTCGCCTTCCGTGCCGACGACTTGACCCGACATCCCAGCAAGGTACTCCGGTCCGTATGGTTCCGCTGTTCGTTGTTTGGACTCGATCCGTGACCCGTGCATCCGTCGCGTGTTTTCCGCCGACGTACGACCGTTTTCCCGGTTCGCGAAACCGTCGAGGCAAGTATCCGAATACTTGCTTTAACATGCTAATACAAGATCAAGTCTTGCAATACATTTAATTATCATATTATTTAATTTAACCACACAGTTGATGGTAATACCGATATTTAGTATAACTTAGAATTGACAGTTGCAAGTATCACTTGCTACATGCTATACCCTACAATTATATATAACTGTTCAATGAAGAATTTCAAGAGAATTTTTCTGCCTTCACAAACTCACCCAAGTACAAAAAAAAAATCCATCAATACAAATCTCTTTCTCGGATTTTTGGCCACGGCCAAATTAAAATCCTCTCGGCCTTTGTAAAGCCGCGGACCTCTCTTTTTTTTATTTATATGTATTCCTTGATTGATTGATTGATATAGGACTAAGGCTTCTTTAGAGACAAGCTTGAGTTTAAATGAATTTAAACTTAAATTAATCCAATACTAACCAAATTTGTGGCTACCTTTAACTGATCCCGAGCAGGGGAAGGATTCAAGTGCTGCTGCTGTTGATGGCTTCACTTTTGGCCTTTAGGCTTCAAAGCTTTGGGCTTTGAATTTAACTATGTAAATAAGTCCAAATAAAGCTTGAACTTTGAGATCGGGACCACCTTCGTAAATGCTTCCGCCGGATTTTCATGAGTACCAATCTTCATAAGCGAAACAATTTTCTTTTCGTTCTCCAAAAAAAAAAAAAAAAAAAATATCTTTCATCACGATATGCTTTGTTCTCGAACTACAAGTCTGATGTTCCGCCAAGTGATAACCATATTGAGAAAAGATTATTGGGCTAAGGCCGAATTAGATTTAATAATAATAAAAAAATAATAATAAAATAATAATAATAATAAATAAACAAATAAATTTTGGGAGGAAAGATCAGGTGAACTGTTAGACGCATCTTCGATATTTACTTTCAATATTGTTATGTGTGCGCATTCTCCATCTTTTTCCACTCCATTTTAATAGTGCTATGTAGTTATATTTGGTAATTACACTACCTTTTCAGTATATGAACATTTCTACACTCTTGGGTATTTTTCAACCAAAACCTGTTAATACAATAAAACGGCTGCACTATATTAATACACTATTGTGATTGAATGAACTGCTTATTGTTGTTTCACTTTATTGCTTACTTTCTGTTGTTAATCCTAGTTCGATTATATACCCGTTGTGAGCATACCCTCGATTGTGTTACATCTTGACCTGACCTTGCTACACATGACATATATATATACCGATGCACCGGACATGATACCCTTTACTATCGACTTGACCTGATGTACCATGACCTGACCTGTTACCTGATCTCATGCCTAATGCCAACAAACCTGACATGGAGTCCTCATGGACCATTCCTGTTGTCTATCCAGACAAACCTGACCTGTTACCTGATCCTGTGTTGGCATTAATCCTTGATTACTGAATACTTGACTCGACATACATAACTTGGGGTATGGGGAAATCAAAGGTGAAACCGACTTGTAACTCAACAGTTCGATACCTGTTCTGATCAGTCTTACGGGCTAGGCCAGCCCCGGAGTGATGATGCTGACATCACTCGCCCATCCTGCTACTTTTACTGCCTTGCGGCACGTCTCGGATTCAGCCCGAGAGTCTTGACCGTGGTCCCGGGCACGCACGGGATACTATTGAGTTACATCGACGATTCATCAATTGATTTCAAAGACTTTAGAATAGAAAACCTGATAGAACAGTTTAGTTGCCCACTGCACACTACCCTGCACTGTTGTTTCATATTATTGCTTATTCATGCTTATCTCTGCATTGCTTACTACCATGTTCATATTATATTATTGGTTGACATGACGTGCTGACGTCTGGGTTTTGCATGGCCCAGATTCTTTACCACTGTCGCCGACCGAGCAGGAGTATTTCAGCCAGCAGGCTGATTTGTGAGTTCTGAAGTGATTAGTTTATTTATTGCATTTCATTTCCAGATGTGAGCCCGCATTATGGGACGTACTTTTCTATTTATTGTATTGGATCATTTGCTTCCGCACTTATTTTTCGTTGACTCTTGTTATTCTGAATTTGGACATGTGTTAGATAGTTTATTTATCTTGTTCTTGATATCTCTACAGCCGTAATGTGACTGTGGATGGATACTTCCTACCCACAGGTAGCATGGTTGGCTATGACACGTGCCCAATCTTGCGTACTCTGGGAAGCGGGGCGTGACATGGTTCTTTTGGTATCAGAGCCAGGTTATAGGTTAATCGAGTTTGATTCTTTTGTAGTTGGGTATTGGACCCAATACACGAATCAGAATACTCGTGTTTAGGAACATGTCCTACCACTTTGTTATCGTGATTCTTGAATCATATCTTTATTTTATCCTTCGTCTTAACGATATGCAAACAACTTTGCATCTCGGCTTGAAACCATTTTGGTTCACTATTGTTTCTTCCTGTTTCTTGATTCGGATACTAGGATTTGGGCGACTTGAGTGGAGTTATGTGATTGTACCCATGAACTGCAGCATGGTTACAATGCGGTACTCTATTTAAGTAACTTGGAGTTCTGGTCTTGATTCATTTCCTTGCCCCATGGTCGTTAAATTGTCTTGCTTACCAGTTATTGTTTCATCGCCAGCTTGAATCGTATTTACCGTGCTTTACCCTCTTCAGTATCTTGATTTCGGATGAAATCATCTTGGTATCTTACTTGTTCATGTTTTCCTCGCATTAGAATTATTCAATTCCGGTGCATCCCTTTGTTTGTTGTCTTGGAAATGGATTTTCGCGGCACTTTCCACGCTCATATTGATTGTAAGGAAAGGAAAGTGATTCTCTAGATTCCCGGACATCCGGAGTTTGTTTGCTGGAGGAAGCTGTTCTGTCAGACCAGTCGAGTTTAGGGCTAGGCCAACAAATAATGTTCTTTCGTCGATGGAAGTTGATAAGGAAGAAGCGCCGGCTATAGTTCGAGAGTTCATGGACGTATTCGAGGACATCTCGGGTTTACCGCCAAAACGAGATGTGGAGTTCGCGATTGATCTTGTTCCTGGTGCAGCGCCAATCTCAAAGGCGTACTATCCGATGGCACCAATGGAGTTGGAAGAAGTAAAGAAGCAGGTTACTGAATTGTTAGAGAAAGGTTGGATTCGCAGCAGCAATTCACCTTGGGGAGCTCCAGTTCTTCTAGTCAAGAAGAAAGATGGCACAAGGAGGATGTGCATCGATTATCGAGAATTAAACCGGGTGACTATTAAGAACAAGTACCCAATCCCTCGCATTAACGAGTTATTCGAGCAACTCAGTAGCGCAAGGGTATTCTCGAAACTGGATTTGCGATCCGGTTATCATCAAGTTCGAGTTAAACCAGAAGATATTTGCAAGACTGCGTTCCGAACTCGATATGGGCATTACGAGTATTTAGTGATGCCCTTCGGAGTAACGAATGCACCGGCGATATTCATGGACTTGATGAACCGAATCTTTTCACCATTCTTGGACCAGTTTATATTGGTATTCATTGATGATATTCTGGTCTACTCCAAGAGTACTGAAGAGCATGCTGAACACTTGAAGATCGCACTGCAAACGTTGAGGCAAGAAAAATTGTATGTAAAGATGAGCAAGTGCGAATTTTGGCTCGAAGAAGTGAAGTTTTTGGGGCACGTCGTATCCGGAGAGGGAATCGCTGTTGATCCTGAAAAGATTGTAGCAGTTCAAGATTGGCCGATTCCGAAGAACGTAGCAGAGATCAGAAGTTTTCTTGGACTTGCCGGATACTACAGAAGGTTCGTAGAGAATTTTGCTCGGTTAGCTGAGCCTTTGACCAAGCTTACACGGAAGGAGGTACCATTCGTATGGACGAATAGTTGTGCGTCAGCTTTTGAGGAGTTGAAGCAAAAATTGATAACCGCTCCTATTCTGACCGTACCAGATGGTTCCGGAGGATTGGTTATTCACAGTGACGCATCTGCGAAAGGTTTAGGGTGTGTTCTTATGCAGCATGGGAAGGTCATAGCATACGCATCAAGACAATTGAAGACCCATGAGAAGAATTACCCAACTCACGACTTAGAGCTAGCAGCTGTAATATTCGCTCTGAAAATTTGGAGACACTACTTGTTGGGCGAACGGGTAGAAGTATTCACCGATCACAAAAGCCTAAAGTATGTGTTCACACAGAAAGAGCTCAATATGAGGCAGCGTAGGTGGTTGGAGCTGATGGCTGACTATGATCTTGATCTAAAATACCATCCGGGGAAAGTTAATGTAGTGCCGGATGCGCTTAGCCGATTGCCAGCAATTCGGATGTTGACCGCACAGAAAGAGCTTATCGATGATTTTCGGAGATTCGAGTTGGAGATCCTGCTACCACACTCTTCGGGACAGTTGATGCAGCTGCATGTACAGTCGTCATTGATTGATAATATTAAGGCAGCGCAATCGCAAGATCCAAGATTTCAGAAGTTTCGAGAGCAAGTTGAAGCGGGACTCCGGACGGACTTGTTGATTCATGAAGATGGTTCGTTGCGATATGGTAGTCGTTTGTGTGTGCCGAAAGGAGACATTCGTGAAGAGCTTATGAAGGAGGCACACAGTTCAGCTTACTCTGTACATCCGGGGGGTACAAAGATGTACCGAGATATTCGACAGCACTTCTGGTGGGAAGGTATGAAACGAGAGATCGCTCGCTTCGTGGCTAAGTGCTTGGTATGTCAGCAAGTCAAGGCTGAACACCAAAGGGTTGCTGGTTTGTTGCAACCACTTCCGATTCCTCAGTGGAAGTGGGAACATATAACCATGGATTTCGTGACAGCTTTACCACGGAGTCCAAAGGGCAACAATGCAGTATGGGTGATTGTCGATCGGTTGACCAAGGCAGGTCACTTTATTCCTTTTCGGGTTGGTCAATCGACGGAGACTTTGGCAGAACGGTACATGCAGGAGATTGTAAGATTGCATGGCATACCGGTGAGCATCGTGTCCGATCGGGACACTCGGTTCTTATCACACTTCTGGAGGAGCTTACAGGAAAGTTTGGGGACTCGATTGAAGTTTAACACAGCTTATCATCCTCAAACTGATGGCCAGTCGGAGAGAACGATCCAAACTCTTGAAGACATGTTGAGAGCGTGCATGTTGGACTTCAAGGGTTCATGGGAGGATCATCTACACTTGGTGGAGTTTTCTTACAACAATAGTTTCCAAGCAACTATCCAGATGGCTCCGTTTGAAGCTTTGTATGGTCGTAAGTACCGTTCACCCGTTTGTTGGGATGATATTGGTGAACGGAGATTACTGGGACCGGATTTGGTGGTACAGACAGTTGAGAAGGTTAACACTATCAGAAAGCATATGAAGGCAGCTCAAGACAGACAGAAAAGTTGGGCTGACACGTCAAGAAGACCTCTAGAGTTCACCGTGGGTGATTTGGTATTCTTGAAGATATCACCGACTAGAGGAGTGATTCGCTTTGGGAGTCGGGGAAAGCTTAGTCCTCGATTCGTTGGACCCTTCGAGATATTGGAGCGTGTTGGAGAGGTAGCGTACCGTTTGGCGTTACCACAGTCCTTGGCAGGTGTGCACGATGTGTTTCATGTATCTCAACTACGGAGGTATGTTCGAGATGAAACCCACATTTTGGATCATTCGGAGTTGACTGTACGGGAGGACCTAACTTTTGAGGAGCGACCGGTTGAAATCAAGGATCGAAGAGAAAAGGTTCTTAGGAACAAGGTTATCCCTCTTGTGCTAGTCTCTTGGGGTAATCGATCGCATGGAGAATCCACTTGGGAGCGAGAAGACGAGATCCGGCAGAAGTTTCCTCACCTTTTCCTGTAATTATCTACTTTGTATTCTTGGAATTTCGAGGACGAAATTCTTTTTGTAGTTGGGTATGATGTAACACCCGAGCCCAATAATACTATTTATATTACTGGTTGAGTGGTTGACATTGCTCATTTCATTTGTCTTGTATGTTTGGTGCTTGTTGCTAAATTTTAACCGGCTAAGTCATTTTTGCATATAACAAATTTTAACACCTAAAATGAAATTAAAAATATCCATGTTGGCCTACTCGTCGCCACTAGTCGCGTGGTAGCGTCCGCGCGTCGAGATTTCATCCCGTTCGGTGAAACGGGCAAGTTTGGACGACTACGCGCGCGTGCAAGTGTCCGACTTGGGGGCATGCATTTTAGTCGTATGACATCTCATTTTAAAATTTGGAACTCGCTTAAAATCCTATAATTTGAAATTGAAACATTTGGGCGCAACCCGGGCGCGATTTGGAAATGTTTCATTGAGCGCCGAAATACCCACTTTAATTTAATATATATAAAACTATATAATATGATTCTGTTACCATATCTAAGTATCAATCCTTTTAAAATCTTTATTTTTTTAATCCCTTTTCATTGGCAGCCAATCACGGGGAATAAATCCCTCGTGGGCCCCCCAACCAATCTCTTTCTTTATCTCTCTCTCCAATTCTCCGCTAATCCCTCCCACTAATCTCTCCTTTTCTCTCCACTAATCTCTCCTTCTCTCCCGCTAAGCTGTCTCTCTCTCTTCCTATAAATATTTCTGTCTCTCTCTCTCTCCCCTCAAATCTTCTCCCTTTCTTCCTTTTAAATATTTTCCCCTCCTATTATTTTTCCAGAACACCACCTCCTCTGTGCCTGCGCCCACGTTGCCACCCGAGCACTCTGCTGCAGTTCCCTGCGGCAAACTCCTCGCCGGTGGGCCTAGTCGTCGCCTTCCGTGCCGACGACTTGACCCGACATCCCAGCAAGGTACTCCGGTCCGTATGGTTCCGCTGTTCGTTGTTTGGACTCGATCCGTGACCCGTGCATCCGTCGCGTGTTTTCCGCCGACGTACGACCGTTTTCCCGGTTCGCGAAACCGTCGAGGCAAGTATCCGAATACTTGCTTTAACATGCTAATACAAGATCAAGTCTTGCAATACATTTAATTATCATATTATTTAATTTAACCACACAGTTGATGGTAATACCGATATTTAGTATAACTTAGAATTGACAGTTGCAAGTATCACTTGCTACATGCTATACCCTACAATTATATATAACTGTTCAATGAAGAATTTCAAGAGAATTTTTCTGCCCTCACAAACTCACCCAAGTACAAAAAAAAAATCCATCAATACAAATCTCTTTCTCGAATTTTTGGCCACGGCCAAATTAAAATCCTCTCGGCCTTTGTAAAGCCGCGGACCTCTCTTTTTTTTATTTATATGTATTCCTTGATTGATTGATTGATATAGGACTAAGGCTTCTTTAGAGACAAGCTTGAGTTTAAATGAATTTAAACTTAAATTAATCCAATACTAACCAAATTTGTGGCTACCTTTAACTGATCCCGAGCAGGGGAAGGATTCAAGTGCTGCTGCTGTTGATGGCTTCACTTTTGGCCTTTAGGCTTCAAAGCTTTGGGCTTTGAATTTAACTATGTAAATAAGTCCAAATAAAGCTTGAACTTTGAGATCGGGACCACCTTCATAAATGCTTCCGCCGGATTTTCATGAGTACCAATCTTCATAAGCGAAACAATTTTCTTTTCGTTCTCCAAAAAAAAAAAAAAAAAAATATCTTTCATCACGATATGCTTTGTTCTCGAACTACAAGTCTGATGTTCCGCCAAGTGATAACCATATTGAGAAAAGATTATTGGGCTAAGGCCGAATTAGATTTAATAATAATAAAAAAATAATAATAAAATAATAATAATAATAAATAAACAAATAAATTTTGGGAGGAAAGATCAGGTGAACTGTTAGACGCATCTTCGATATTTACTTTCAATATTGTTATGTGTGCGCATTCTCCATCTTTTTCCACTCCATTTTAATAGTGCTATGTAGTTATATTTGGTAATTACACTACCTTTTCAGTATATGAACATTTCTACACTCTTGGGTATTTTTCAACCAAAACCTGTTAATACAATAAAACGGCTGCACTATATTAATACACTATTGTGATTGAATGAACTGCTTATTGTTGTTTCACTTTATTGCTTACTTTCTGTTGTTAATCCTAGTTCGATTATATACCCGTTGTGAGCATACCCTCGATTGTGTTACATCTTGACCTGACCTTGCTACACATGACATATATATATACCGATGCACCGGACATGATACCCTTTACTATCGACTTGACCTGATGTACCATGACCTGACCTGTTACCTGATCTCATGCCTAATGCCAACAAACCTGACATGGAGTCCTCATGGACCATTCCTGTTGTCTATCCAGACAAACCTGACCTGTTACCTGATCCTGTGTTGGCATTAATCCTTGATTACTGAATACTTGACTCGACATACATAACTTGGGGTATGGGGAAATCAAAGGTGAAACCGACTTGTAACTCAACAGTTCGATACCTGTTCTGATCAGTCTTACGGGCTAGGCCAGCCCCGGAGTGATGATGCTGACATCACTCGCCCATCCTGCTACTTTTACTGCCTTGCGGCACGTCTCGGATTCAGCCCGAGAGTCTTGACCGTGGTCCCGGGCACGCACGGGATACTATTGAGTTACATCGACGATTCATCAATTGATTTCAAAGACTTTAGAATAGAAAACCTGATAGAACAGTTTAGTTGCCCACTGCACACTACCCTGCACTGTTGTTTCATATTATTGCTTATTCATGCTTATCTCTGCATTGCTTACTACCATGTTCATATTATATTATTGGTTGACATGACGCGCTGACGTCTGGGTTTTGCATGGCCCAGATTCTTTACCACTGTCGCCGACCGAGCAGGAGTATTTCAGCCAGCAGGCTGATTTGTGAGTTCTGAAGTGATTAGTTTATTTATTGCATTTCATTTCCAGATGTGAGCCCGCATTATGGGACGTACTTTTCTATTTATTGTATTGGATCATTTGCTTCCGCACTTATTTTTCGTTGACTCTTGTTATTCTGGATTTGGACATGTGTTAGATAGTTTATTTATCTTGTTCTTGATATCTCTACAGCCGTAATGTGACTGTGGATGGATACTTCCTACCCACAGGTAGCATGGTTGGCTATGACACGTGCCCAATCTTGCGTACTCTGGGAAGCGGGGCGTGACAAACATAGTGTCTACCCTTTTATACTCGGCTTTACCATATGGCCCGTCTTGAATTCTTCGTGGTCGGTTAAGCCTTGTCTCAATGTTCTCGTCCAGATAGCGGGAACAAAATGTGGTTGCTTCATCAAGAAGATAACCTTGCATGATAGAACCCTCTGGTCGATTTTTATTGCGTATATACTTCTTAAGAGTGTAAAGGTACCTAATGAGAATATATTGAATAAATAAACACGGGCATACAGGACAAAAATAAATTTATAAATTGCGCGAAACGAAAAATTACACGTACCTCTCGACGGGATACATCCATCGATATTGTACCGGTCCGGCTAACTTCGCCTCAGTTGCAAGATGAACCGTCAAGTGTATTATGATATCGAAGAATGACGGTGGGAAAATACGCTCAAACTTGCAAAGTATCAACGCAATAGAATTTTCTAGTTTATCCAGCGTCGCAACCTCCAGTGTTTTAGCACACAACTCCCTGAAAAAACAACATAGGTCGTTGATTACTAGACCAACCGAGTCGGGGAGAGAAGTCCTGAGGGCTAATGGAAGAAGGTGCTCCACGATAACATGGTGATCATGACTTTTCAGCCCATCGATCTTGCCCTTCACAATTTTTATTTTCTTGCTGAATGATCCTGAGAAACCTGTGGGGACTTTCAAATCATGCAACACCTGCAGGAATCTTTTTTTCTCCGGTTGTGACATATGATAAGCGGCATTGGGAAGTACAAACTTGCCCGGTTTACCCGCTACCGGTTTAGGGTGCAGTTCACTTCTTATTCCCCACTCTTGTAGATCCATCCGGGCATTCATGTTGTCTTTCGATTTTCCGTCTTTACACAGAAGCAAGTTAAGTATGTGCTCTGATACTCCTTTCTCTATATGCATGACGTCCAGACAATAACGCACTGAATTTGTAGACCAGTACGGAAGCTCGAAGAAAATGCTTAACTTGTTCCAATATTGTGGTTTGACCTGTCTCGTCGGATCCATCCCGAAGGTCACGTTATTGTAACCATCCTATTTAGCAGTCACGTCCTCTCCGGACAATGGGGATGGAGGCCCAAGAAGCTCCTGATGACCATCAAAGTGAACCGTGTCTAACCTATAGGGGTGGTCTGGAGGCAGAAAACGTCGATGGCCGCAATAACAAACCTTCCTGGTAAAATTCAAAAATTTTGATGTTGTGTGTTCATGGCAATGAGGACATGCTTTGTGACCATGTACGGACCAACCTGATAGCATTCCATACGCAGGAAAGTCATTAATTGTCCACATTAAAGCCGCACGCAGTATGAAGGTTGTATTTGTGTTTGAATCATATGTCTCTACACCATCAATGAACAAAGTTTTCAGCTCCTCGATCAGAGGTCGGAGATAGACGTCGATATTGTTCCCCGGTGAGTTTGGTCCGTCGATAAGAAGAGGCATCATAAAGTATGATTGGTCCATAGCCAACCAAGGCGACAGATTATAAATTATCATTACAACGGGCCATGTACTGTGACTTCCAGCCATATAGTTGAATGGGCAGAAGCCATCGGCAGCCAGTCCGAGCCGGACATTGCGAGGATCGCTACTGAATATTGCGTGCCTCCTATCGAAATCCTTCCATGCCGGTGAATCTCTTGGATGGCTCATTTTTCCATTTTCACTTGGAGGAGCACGGTGATGCCAAATCATTGCCTCGGCTGTTTTCTTGCACCTGAATAGCCTCTGCAGCCTCTGTGTTATGGGAAAATATCGTGCTATCTTCACAGGTATATCAGGCTTCTTATCAGAATCTTTCGGCTTATACCTGGCCTCTCCGCATGTTGGACACTCTTTCAAATCTGAATTCTCTTTCCGGTACAACACGCAATTTTTAGGACATGCTTGAATCTTCTCGCACTTTAGACCCAAATCAGACATCATTTTCTGGGCTTCGTACCAGCTTTCGGGCACATTATTTCCCGGAGGCATAGAATCTTTCAAGAACGAAAGAAGCATTGTGAATGACTTGTTGCTCCATCCATTTAGGCACTTAATTTGGAAAAGTTGGACGAACCATGAGAGGGTGGAATACTTCGCATTCTCATAAATTGGTTTCCTAGCATCATTCATGAAATTTTCATATTTATCCGCACGCGGTCCTTGACCGGAAGGAATGTCATCTTCGGTACGAATAGATTCACCTAGGGCAGCCTCTACCATATCCTCCATTTCTTCTGATGGAAATAAATTTCCGTATCCTGCCGTATTACCGAATTCTTCTTCTTCTCCTGCCGCATTATCGTGTTCTCCTTCTTCTTCTACCGCAGTACCGCATTCTTCTCCTTCCCCGTGATATTTCCAAGTTGAATAAAGTCTAGTAAACCCATGTTTTACAATATGAAGCTCTGCCAATTCTACCTTCTGCCAGTACTTATTGCCACATCTATCGCACGGACAAAGAATCTTCTCTATTATGATCTTATTATGTGCTCGTGCAAATTCAAGGAAAGCAGCAACTCCTGCAACAAACTTAGGTTGCATACGTTGTTTCCAATCCACATACATCCAGTCCTTAACTCTGACGTACTCATGGGCCATGTTAGACTGAATAACATATAAATTATAGGTTATGCTGACTATATTGAGAAATATAAGAACGGGATAGTTACTGACAAAGGAGAAAATCCGTGTATATGCTGTGTGTGCGTTTGTCGTTGAAAAGAATAAATTATCGCACGTTATGTTGACCGATAGACGGGGACTAAGTGGCGCTTTTAGTTTCATATATGGGTATCGATGGGAATATGAAGGTTTCATATTATCATATATTGGTTTTAACCCGAACATCTCGAATCGCTCTCTGATTATGCGTTTGTATGTATGTGTTCCGGCTGTCGGGGGTAGGCTTCTATCCCATTAAGAATGTATAGAGCGAACGCCCATCACTTGTGCTTTCAACCGTTTCGAGTAAATTTCGGCAGCACCTCCCCGCTGTTCTCCGAGTACACTGTAATAGAATAGATAATCATTTCAAAGCTGTGAAACAACGTTGAAATGAACATCTAATTTATCTTTGTACACGGAGAACCAGCGGAAAGATACCGACGAAATATCTCGAAACGGATGAAAACACAAGTGAATGAAGGCGTTTGCTTTATACATTCTTAACTTGTCCACACGGGACAAATCTATGGGTTACCATACGATTGAATTTTCTCGTCGCGTAGACTATATGACGGTTGTTAGTATCGAGCTATACTGTCCGATATTTAACAACCTTCGTATAGTTCTAGGTCACGACGAGCATCGCACGTATGTTAACCGATAGACGGGGACTAAGTGGCGCTTTTAGTTTCATATATGGGTATCGATGGGAATATGAAGGTTTCATATTATCATCGAGTATCATATATTGGTTTTAACCCGAACATCTCGAATCGCTCTCTAATTATGCGTTTGTATGTATGTGTTCCGGCTGTCGGGGGTAGGCTTCTATCCCATTAAGAATGTATAGAGCGAACGCCCATCACTTGTGCTTTCAACCGTTTCGAGTAAATTTCGGCAGCACCTCCCCGCTGTTCTCCGAGTACACTGTAATAGAATAGATAATCATTTCAAAGCTGTGAAACAACGTTGAAATGAACATCTAATCTATCTTTGTACACGGAGAACCTGCGGAAAGATACCGACGAAATATCTCGAAACGGATGAAAACACAAGTGAATGAAGGCGTTTGCTTTATACATTCTTAACTTGTCCACACGGGACAAATCTATGGGTTACCATACGATTGAATTTTCTCGTCGCGTAGACTATACGACGGTTGTTAGTATCGAGCTATACTGTCCGATATTTAACAACCTTCGTATAGTTCTAGGTCATGACGAGCATCGCACGTATGTTAACCGATAGACGAGGACTAAGTGGCGCTTTTAGTTTCATATATGGGTATCGATGGGAATATGAAGGTTTCATATTATCATCGAGTATCATATATTGGTTTTAACCTGAATATCTCGAGTCGCTCTCTAATTATGCGTTTGTTGTGCATTCGTGTTGTATGTGTAACATGATTTTAAACCATTAAGATCAAAATTGATAGAACTGATCATCCTACATTGCAATAGTATTCATCAACCAAAAACTATTATTGCAATGGTATACATCTATAACAATCAACAATTAAAACTACAAATATAGGATACTGATATCATAAAGCGTTATGAGACACGTCATCTGCCACGTGTCGTGATCATGGAAATCGCTAATATTGAGCATCATCAAGATTAGATTATGGTTTTGAAGCAAGTTATTGAGCATCTTGGATTGATTGTCAAGTGTTGATTTTTATTTCAACACTTGACAGAATGAAAATCATAAATACAGTTGCAAAATGTGTTCCTCACCCCCATAAAGTGGATCTTAACAATCCAGACAAGACCATCATTGTTCAAATTGCCAAGGTAGACATAATCTCAGCAGTTATTTACGGTTGCTAGCTTGTATTGCTTGTAGCTATTCTTTTTTTTCCTTGTCCTTTCTTTCTTTCTTTTTTTTGGGGGGTGGCGGGTTGTGTTTGAAAAGTTTTAACCAACTCACTGCTATTTCTAGGCAATGCAGGAATATAACTAGTTTTATCCCCCAAAAGAAAGTTTCAGGCTTCATGAGTCAAGCGATGTGTACGTATAATTATAGGATTTTCTTGCTAGCGTTTCATTTACAACTATTCTTTAGTCTATATACCTAGCATCTGCTACTAGACATTACATCTTGCATCAACACCCTGCATGTTAAAATCAAAATCGATTATTTTTTTCTTGATCTTTTTCTGATTTTCTACCATCTGTGTCGAGTAAATTATGATTAACATTGTATTTGTCAACTAATCAGAAGAGCCATTCAACCAGCCCCACCGTAACCCTAACCCCAGCCCCACCGTAACCCTAACCCCAGCCCCACCCCAGCAGCAGCCGAACCCCAACCCTAACCCTACCCCGACCCCGACCCCGACGGCCACCGCAACCCCTGCCCAACCCTAACTCTCGCGCGCGCAACCCAGACCCGGCCATGAACCCTAAGCCCAAAATAATCCAAAAATGCTTTAATTTACCTCGAGATTTATACCTGAACGACTGCTGGTGGGCTGGAGCGACGACGGTGGCGATTTGGCGACGAAACCGGTGGTGGCGACGACGGTGGCGACGAAACAGGCGCTGGCAACGACGGTGGCGACGAAACCGGCGGTGGCGACGACGGAGGCGACGGTGGCGACGACGGAGGCGATTTGGGGTTTTTTCTCGCGCGCGATTGAGAGAGAGAGAGAAAGTGAGCGTTGGCGATCGATCTGGGGTTTTGTTAAATAGATATTTACTTGCCCCTACGGATATACCCGTAGGTCCTTTGTTTGCGGCTCCGTAGGGCAAACACCAAATTAAGAATTAATATTTTTATTCTTGGACGTCTGTGCCCGTAGGGGCAACCTTTTAGCCCTACGGATTAATCCGTAGGTCCAAGTAAAATCTGCCCCTACGGATATTTTCATCCGTAGGGGCAACCCCCTATTTTACTAGGGAATGTTGTGCCATTGTAAACACCCTGTTGAGTGTCATGCTCAAGAGACTGGAGATTGGATTTACTCGAACAAGTGTGTCCCATCTAGCCTGCATCAAGCTATAATTTTTGGGATTTTGAAGGTTCGGCCATAGTCGTCGAGATTATTTCATTTCAATTTAAGGCGTGTCAAAGACGGCTGTTAGATGCCCCAATTTAGCATGTATGAATAGATTGTTATGCCGGTCAACCTTAAGGGCTGCTGGCACCATCTATCAAACGGCCAGAAAACATCTCTTCCATGCCATAATCGGCCACTTTATGGAAGTCTTCGTATATGGTATAACAGTAAAATCAAAGAATCTGAAAAACTTCTTGCCGACGTAGAGGATGTATTCCAAAGTGCAAGAACGGCTCAACCTTTCAGAATGTGTAAGCTATGCAACTTTTATTTGCATGGCCCTATCTCCACTTAAAATTTAACTTTGATGATTGGTTCGAATTTTGGAGTTATCTAAACTCCAAATGGGTGTTTCATTCTCGCACTTTGGAGTTGAGAGAAAAGAGGTTGGGTTAATTATAGTTTCCTAACCTCCATTTATCTAAACTTTGGAGTTTATAGAACTCGTTTATAAACTCCGCAATGAAATGCCAAGCAGAGTTTACCTATGATTTTGGAAGTAGGTTTAGAAAACTTTATGAAACTCCTTATATCCTAAGCTAACTGCAAAGCCAAATATGTCCTAAAATTTTTCTTTCACTACTTTACGACTGTTGGGTGTAAGTCATTAATCGGGCTTTCATCTTGATCGCCCTTTGCTGTCGGGATCCTAGGGAAGGGGATTTTGCAACGCTTAGAAAATATGCACCTTGGTGGC
The DNA here is from genome assembly GCA_030015575.1 of Agapanthus africanus. Classification (NCBI taxonomy): domain Eukaryota; kingdom Viridiplantae; phylum Streptophyta; class Magnoliopsida; order Asparagales; family Amaryllidaceae; genus Agapanthus; species Agapanthus africanus. The sequence continues at coordinate 174,973,316 of CM057339.1, read as the reverse complement.
CTGTATGAGAGGCATACCAATATCCTAGGGTAAGAGACCACTCGCCCAATTATGTAGACCGACATATAATCTTTCGTTTTCATTACTATTTTCTACTGCATATCTCTTTTTCACCCAATTACATAATTAATTTATGGTAATTTAGTGATTTTAAGATTTTGGGTGATGTGTTAAATTTAGGGAACTTCATGCGTTGTTTGGACAAATCATGTGTATTTTATGTGATCATTTGAAACTATTTTGATTCTTCCATTGCATGTTAAATCTTTTTCTCTGATTTGTTTCATTTCAAATTTACATTTCATACAGGATTAAGCAAAATCTGTTTCTATGATTAGGTGCTACCTTATTTTGATTTAGCTTCTCTTTGACCAATCGCTTGTAATATGTTCTATTAATTGTTTAATACATTTCAGTATCTACTGTGTAGGGATCTTTAGACATAGCTCTTGATACTTTTACATTGTTTTTTTAGGGAAAATTGTTTTTAAGTCCCTGAGATTTAAAAGCAATCTGATTAAGTCTCTGGGTCCAAAGGACTTGTGAATAAACCTCTAGCTAGTACGGAGGATTCCTTTGTTTAAATCCCTGGAGTACAATTTTGATATTATTTATAATAATTATATTTTGTTATTACCCAGATTGCCCTTATCTCTCTTTTCTCCATCGTTCCCTCCCTCATAAGCTTTTAACTTTTCATTGTTATATCTCGTCCCATCCATCTCCAAGTGATTTTTAACTAATCCAATATCTCAACAAATCACATCCCCATCGACACCTCCCGTTAAGAAGTCCAAAACTCTAATCTTTCTTCTTTTTTCTTTCTTCTTCCTTGGCAAAACAAAAGGGAACCCATATACATTAGGTTATTATTTTGATTGGATAGCTTTTGAATGTTGATTTTTTTGGAAGAAAAAATATGTGATTTAGAGTTGATGGGAAAAAAGGAATTTTGATTTGATAGGGTTTGAAGAAGAAGGTGAGGGTGGAGGAAGGAGAAAGAAGATCACGAAAAAACAAAAAACAAGCTAAATGAAGCAGTTTCACTGATAAATGTAATAGTCTTGTAGATAGATGTAGCGGTTTTTTTACTATAAATGTAGTTCTTTCTACATAAATATAGTGGTTTCAATATAAATATAGTAGTTTCCATGTAAATATAGTAATTTTACTATAAAATGTCGTAATTTATAAAATAATTGTTGTAGTTTCTATAAAAGGGCAGTATTGGAATAAAAAAGACCAAGGAGTTAAATAAAGGAATCCTTAAAGTTGAGGAGTTTTTAACAAGTCTTTTCTACATAGGACTTAGGCCTATTCCTTTTTGGACATAGGGCCTTAGATACATTTTCCCCTTGTTTTTATATGTTCAGTTGCGATTGTACCTTGTTTAATTATGTACATTTTTACAGGGAGTTATTTATATGACATCTTGATGGAGGGAAAGGTGAGCCCAGCATGCAATGCTTCTATTAGAAGTTTGATCCAAACTTTGGGGGAAAAAACTAATTTATCCTTAACCTATGTTAATAATGATAATACTTTCTTTATTTACCTGGAACATTAAAGAAAAACTGTAGCTTGTTAAATTGAATAATAATTCTTATAAAACTATCAAATGTCAGTTGCAGCCCCGCTAAGATAATCTGTTTGTTCTGAATTTAGATGTGGTTGGATTAAAATGGCTGGAACATATATTAATAATAATAATCTCTATTTACCTGGAATATTAAAGAAAAAATGTAGCTTGTTAAATTCAGGTTTAAAATGCAAACAAATTTGAATTATAATTCATATAAACTGTCAAATGTCAGATGCAGCCCCACAAAGAAAAGTTGTTTGTCCTGGGTTTAGATTTGGTTGATTAAAATGGCTGTTGTTTATTATCTTACACGCATTACCTTACCTATTTATTTTAAACCATTACTTATTTGTCGAGTGTATTCATCAGGTTATGTTGCAATCCTGTAATTGCAATTTGTTTGTAAATTCAGTTGAATGTCAAGCATTATCTTATCTATTGATTTTGTTACTCGTTACCACACTATTCAGAAACCATAGCTTGACTACTGTGTCTATAACGTGGTTGAAATGACTCGACCTGCATTTTGTCACCGTTGCCTCCTATTATTAATCCTGCGATTTTACTATATTCGTGTGCAACATATTTTTATTTCCAACGACCACGTGAGGTATTTTGGAATTTAGCAATTTTATCTGAAGCAACACATGTAGGCTGCACCTTAGTCGAATAATTAGCTTTACTTACACAGTTTATTTATATATTGCTTGTGATCTTTCGTTTTCGAGCGTCGTATATAACTGCATAGTTGTGATTCCGCCGATTGGCATTGAAATAGCTCATGGGGATTGTAGGGTGTTTTTCGTCACTCCATTGAGATGGGAATGCGCGTGCGCTTTTCAGGCGCATTACAGATTTCCCCTATCTAGGGTAGGCTGGGGTTTATTGATTGTGGGGATCTGAATCTCCGGCAGCCGCGGACTAAACTGTCGTTAATTACCCCTCGCACTTGGAGCGAGAGAACCTCTGATTGACGGATCAACCATTCATGCGAACTCAATATGCAGCGCCCCGTTAGAAATTTTTTCTAAAGGGGGACAGTGTTGTAGAGTATGTGTGTGTGTGTATGGGAAAGGGCATCCAAATGATGCATGGAAGAAAGCGCCAGAGCCTCACGTGCGCGGCACGCGGGCACTGTGCGCCAGAGCGCCAGCGCGGCACGCGGGAGCTGTGCGCTCCACTTGCGCGGCACGCGGGCGCTGTGTGCCAGCAGCAAAAGGGACTTGGTCCCTGCACTAGGAGCTGTGCTCCCGATTTGACTTATGGAGTTGAACTCCTGACAGAGATTAATTTAGGGAGTTAAATTCCAATGGATCTTGAATGGAGTTAGACTCCTTAAAATATTTAGAAATGATCAAAGGGGGCTGCTTTGTTTCTCCCTTTGGCTCCGGATCTTCCCAAGATGGGATTTTTGGAGATGAGTCTCCTCTTTCCTCCTCTATTGGCCGGATCTTAAAGAACAAGAAGTATGAGATCTTAAAAATCTCTTATTTTTAAGATCTGTTGGGAGATCTAAGTTTCCCTTTGTGGGTTTTGTGGTGAAAAACTATTTAGTTTTTGAAACGGAAGAGTAAAACTCTTGATTTAATTCAAAGGAAAGAAGAAGGTTTAGAACCTTGAAGAAGGAGAAGAGGCACACAAACCCTAGTTTTTTTGGGGAATGAATTGTGTCTCTTATTCATCATCATGTTGCTTTTTATAGGCATACATATTTACATATAGCCCCTTGGGCTTTACAAAATGGCATTTGGCCTATCTCATGCCTCATGTGCTATTTCTTTTTGCACATAAGCCATAGGCTTTCCAAAAATTTGGCTTTATGCCCATTCATGCATAAAAAAATTACATAAAAATTATTTATTACATGATTTTTTATTTGCATAGGGGGGCCGGCCGCTTCATGTTCGGGCTCGACTCGGGCACCCACCTGGCTTGGGGTTGACCTTGACTTTGACTTGGCCAACCGGGGTGCAAATTTTGACCCCAATAAAGTGCTCCCCATCAATGAATGCACACTGCATGCATCAGTTGTGTGCATGAAATTGATGGATCTTGAAGTTGGACTTCGAGGTGGAGCATCATCCCGATTTGCGGAGCATAATTCCAGGGTCGGAGTATCCCTCGAAGAGTCAGAGCATAATTCCGAGGATCAGAGCATCATTCCGGAGAGCGGAGCATGATTCCGATGAGCATAATTTCGGGGATTGAAGCATAATTCCGAGGATCGGAGCATCATTCCGAAGAGCGGAGCATGATTCCAGGGATCAGAGCATAATTTCGATGATCGGAGCATGATTCCAAAGGGTCGGAGCATAATTCCGAGGATCAGAGCATCATTCCGAAGAGTGGAGCATGATTCAAAGGGGTCGGAGCATAATTCCGAGGATCGGAGCATCATTCCAAGGGGTCGGAGCATAATTCCGATGAGCAGCAGACATTCTGACCGAAGCATAATTTCGATGCAGAGGTTGATTCCCAGGAGAAGCATACTTGATTTTAGGGATCGGAGCATCATTCCGGAGAGCGGAGCATGATTCCAGGGATCGGAGCATAATTCCAATGAGGGGAGCATGATTCCAAAGAGTCGGAGCATAATTCCGACGAGCGGCAGACATTCTGACCGAAGCATAATTTCAACGCAGAGGTTGATTCCCAGGCGAAGCATGATTCCGATGGGCAAAGCAGATACTCCGAGGCGAAGCTTGATTTCGACACGGGGTACATTCTGAGACGAAGCATGATTCCGACGACGCAAAGCTTGATTTCGATGCAGGGTACATTCTGAGACGAAGCATGATTCCGACGCAGAGCTTGTTGGTTTGATTTGATTCGGAGGCGGAGCTTAATTCCGACAGGGAGGGTAGATATCCCAAGGCGAAGCATGATTTCGACACGGGGTAAATTCTGGGACGAAGCATGATTCCGCCGCAGAGGTTGTTGGTTTGATTTGATTTGGGTTAACATCAGCATCGTTATACTGGAATATGGTACCAGAAGCGAATCATCATTTTCCATGAGTGGATTTGGGGATTTTGGTTTTTGTTTGGCATCTGCATTGCTGCACTGGAATAATGCCAGGAGCAACTCATCATTTACCCCGAGAGGATTTGGAAATTGGTGGCTTAAGAGACAGGTTTAAATCTCTATCACCTAAGGCTTTTCAATTTTATGGGCTGTAAGGGTCCCATAAAAGCATTTTCTCCCTACGAGTCAAAAGGATCTCGTAGGTGTATTTTCTGCTCAGGAGTCGTGGGGACTCCTAAGGGTGTTGCTCCTTTGTGAGTCGTAAGGATCTCACGCGGGTGTTTTCTCCTCACAAAGTCGAGAGGACTTTGCGAGTGCATTTCATCTCTTTTTTACGAGTTTGCGCTCTTTCGGGTTTTTACAAACTCGCCGGCAGTCCTGCTGTTTTTACTCACGGAGCCCTTTCGGGTTTTCATCCGTGCCCATTTTGCTTGTGGACATATCATTTTTTTTATTATATATTTTTTTGATTTTTTATTTTTGGTGGGACTTTGAATGTGGTCTCATCGGTAGGACTTGGGAGAGATTGGGATCGTTTTACGCCCGTGGATTGTATACGATTTTGCAGGATGTATGATCCAGACCGTAGGGCCGAAAAAATTTCGGGACTTTGTTGGCGTCTGCATCGCTGTAATGGAATATGGTACCAGGAGCGACTCATCATTCACCGTTGGGGTATGGAATTTAGAATTTGGTTGGCGTCTGCATCGCCACACTGCCTATTGGGAAGCGATGGCTTAAGAGACAGGTTTAGATCCCTATCACCCAAGGATTTTCAATTTTATGGGTCGTAAGGGTCTCATAAAAGCATTTTCTCCCTACGAGTCGTAAGGATCTCGTTGGTGTACTTTCTCCTTAGAAGTCGTGGGGACTCCCAAGTGTGTTTTTCCTTTGTGAGTCGTAAGGATCCCACAAAGGTTTGTTCTCCTCATGTATCGTGAGGACACATGAGTGGGTCTTTCCAATGGAGCATAATTCCAAGGGCGGAGACCGGCTGCTGGACTAGTGAGTGCGGTGGGGCATGGGTGTGATGAGAATTATTTGAGCCTGTGGATTGTATACGGTAGTCAACTTGGGAACCGTAGGGCATCTGCATCGCTGCACTGGAATATGGTATCAGGAGCGACTCATCATTCACCGTTCTTTTTTACCGCGTTTGCTCTATCATTTCATCTTTTATTATCGCGAAGGTCGCGATTGCCCTATCATTTCTGCTATTTACTCGCGGTTGCCCCATCGTTTCGGCTTTTTATTATTTTTGTTTTATTTACATATTTTTACATTCCCAGTTTAACGACTTAGAGGTCAACTGTTCCTAGTTTAATGACGTGGTGATCGACTGTTCCCAGAGAAAGGCAGATGTCTGAGAGAATCAGTTTCACGAAGAACTTCGGTCTCCGTTTGTATGAAATTGGCGATCGCGGTTGGACTGTTTGTTAACACGCCTTTAGACAGTTCTATCTCTCCTGCCTTGTTTTGTTTTTCGACCCAATCTTTGAAGACGAAGCAGTTCTTAATGACATGATCTATCACTCTGTGATAGGGGCAGTATTTGGGGTCGTCGGTCATATTTGCTTCTTGCGGTCTTTTTGATTCTAGCAATTGTAGACCGTTTCTTAAGGCATCCTTGAATATCTTGTGGACTTTGTCCCTTCTGAAGGAATAAACTTTATCCAGCTTCTTTTTCAATGGAGATTTTCCTCCCTCTCCGAACACCGGCTTCCGAGGCCGGTTGGCATTAGACCCGCTCATCCCTTGCTTATTTCGGTTAGCCGAGGTGTTGAAAGATTGAGAATCGTCGGAATTTCCGCCTTTGCGATTATCGTCCTTACGGTTTCTCCAGGACCTATTGTTATTTTGGGAGTCACAGGAGGACTCCTGCTTTGAGCGTTCCAACATCTGGACTTTCCTGGTCAGCTCTTGAAATGTTTTGAGACCCGCGGTGCATAGAAACGGGGCCATCCAATTGTTGAGATTTTCGACAAGGAGACTGACAGATTGGTTTTGCTCTATCGGCGGTTCACATTTGACGGAGAGATTGCGCCATCGGGTTATAAAATCCGTGATGCTTTCGTTGTTCTTTGGCTTGGTCCTTAAGAGATCGGCAATGGTGATCTTGTTTGCCGACGCTCATGAACCTCTGCCGAAACAGAGACTCCATTTGGACGAAAGTTGTGACGGAGCCATCCGGTATGCTCGCATACCAGTCGAAAGCAATATCGGCCAAGCTATTAACGAACTGGCGGAGGAGAAGCGCATCATTGCCCCCGGTATTCTCGCATGAGGCTTTAAAGTGAGCGATGTGCTGATTCACATTTCCTGTCCCATCAAATCTTTCGAATTTGGGGATGACATAGGCGCTAGGGAATTCTACCAGATCATACTGAGCAGGATATGGTCTCCCGCTATTGCTAACATCTTTTTGCGCTTCGGCTTTGGCTACCAATGTTTTGACTTTGTTGGCAACCAAATCCATGATTTGATCTTGAATTAGCGGGCTACTGTCATCGGTAGCCAAGACATTTACCGAGATAGGATGCGACTGACTTTCATGCGGTCCGCCCACCTTTGGATTTTAGGAAATAGGTGTCGGCTGTCTCGGAACACCGTTTCCCGGTTCAAGAGCAGAGCCCTGCGCTTGATTGGACGGCTGAGAGGCAAGTCGGGCCGTGAGCTGCAAGACAACATTCGTCAAGTCGTTAATTTTGGAGTAAAGTTTGGCCATCTCCTTGTCTTTGTTTCTGAGCTGCTTTCGGAGCTCTTGAAGCAGCTCTTGCTCCGCGGTCCTGGGGCGGAAAGTCGGCTCTTCCTTGCTGTCCGAGCTTGACTCTACATGGACTGAGGGGTCTTTCCGTCTATCATCCTCATCGAGAGGGTTTTCATCATCCGGCGGCGGCGGCTGTTCTTGGGAAGCGGCAACCACATTCAAGCCAGATTGGATTTGAGATGTGGTGCCCCGTCCTTGCTCTTACTGTGCATGCCCACCATGTAGACAGTGTGGACCACATATCCAGCCATTTCCTCATCTTTGGCGGGATAACCCTGTTCTTCGAACCTCATGAGGTTCAGCCTAGCAGGAGCCCTAGCCCTTTTGTTGGTTCTATATCTAAGCCTTAGCTTCTCAATTTTAAGGGCTTGGCGGGCATCTGTTTCCTGGAAAGCCACCGTGAGTCGATTAGCGGGGAGCTTAGAGAAGACACCCGGTCGAGCAGTTGTCAGGGGCACTGCCGGAGCTTGCTCGAGATGCCTTGTTGCTTTGTTGGTGTTGATGGCCTTGCCCCCAGCTGGGGCCAAAGAGAGTCGTTCAAACACCGACTTGCGTTTGAGTTGGGACGCCTTCGAGACAACCACATTTGGCCTCTTGCCTTTCGAGACCGGTTTGTCTGTCACCGGGGCTTGAGGAGCTGGGATGGCGTTAGCTGACATGAACAAAATAGAGCCGAATGGTAGCGGCGGCTCATCCCATTGTCGCCCGAGACTGGCCGGAAGGACCGTCCTGGCGTCCATCTTCATCGTGTAGGAGATGGGAGATGTGCCGAGAGCTGAGCTTGTCCTTAGAGACATTTTTGCTACGACCGGAGATTGCAATTTGAAATTTGTTAACCTGCCCAAAGAAGCATGATTTCAGTACAGGCAGTCGATATGTATATTGATTGAGTTCGCTTGAACGTTTCAACCCGAAATATGGGAGGAGAGATAGGTCCCACCGGGCGTGCCAGAATCTGTAGGGTGTTTTTCGTCACCCCATTGAAATGGGAATGCGCGTGCGTTTGTCAGGCGCATTACAGATTCCCTCTGCCTAGGGTAGACCGGGGTTTATTGATTGTGGGGATCCGAATCTCCGGCAGCCGCAGACTAAGCTGTCGTTAATTACCCCTCGTATTTAGAGCGACAGAATCTCCGATTGACAGGTTCATGCGAACTCAATATGCAGTGTGCATGTTTTGAAGGGGTTTTGGATATATCGGGGGCCTCGGAGAGTTTTTACGGGGGTCCCGCTACCCGGATAGCGGGCTGTAGAGTATGTGTGTGTGTGTGTATAAGGGAAAAGGCATCCAAAGGATGCGTGGAAGAAAGCGCCAGCGCCCCGCGGGCGCTGTGCGCCAGCGCCCCGCGGGCGCTGTGCGCCAGCGCCCCACGTGCGCTGCACGCCGGCGCTGTGCGCCAGCAGCAAAAGGGACTTGGTCCCTGCACTGGGAGCTGTGCTCCCGATTTGACTTATAGAGTTGAACTCCTGACAGAGATTAATTTAAGGAGTTAAACTCCAATGGATCTTGAATGGAGTTAGACTCCTTAAAATATTTAAAAATGATCAAAGGGGGCTGCTTTGGCTCTGAATCTTCCCGAGATGGGTCTCCTCTTTCCTCCTCTGTTGGCCGGATCTTGAAGAACAAGAAGTATGAGATTTTCAAAATCTCTTATTTTTAAGATCCAATGGGAGATCTAGGTTCCTCTTTGTGGGTTTTGTGGTGAAAAACTATTTAGTTTTTGAAAAGGAAGAGTAAAACTCTTGATTTAATTCAAAGGAAAGAAGAAGGTTTAGAACTTTGAGGAAGGAGAAGAGGCACACAAACCCTAGTTTTTTGGGGGAAATGAATTGTGTCTCTTATTCATCATCATGTTACCTTTTATAGGCTTACATATTTACATATAGCCCCTTGGACTTTACAAAATGGCATTTGGCCTATCCCATGTGTAACACCCAGTTCAGTTATACCTTATTCTCTTTGATTATTTTCCTGTGGCTATTTCTTGGTGTTATTTGTTTTGGGTGCGGATAGTGTTTTGGTATCTGTTTTTAGTATCCGACCCGACCCGCATGCTTAAAACCCGTCTTGGTTCTTGTTCACGTTTTATCTCTGCTGGTTTTGAGGATCCGTGCTCGCATATGTTCCGTTTACTTGCTTTATATCTGGCATCTGCATTTTTCAATATAATACAAATATAATTAAATAATATATTTTAAAAATACCTAGCATGACCTGCCTCATATCCCTGACCCTGTGGTAGTATCCGTACATCGTGTTCACATCCCGTTTTGTGAAACGGACTCATTTGAATCGCCACGTGCATACTATGTGTATCCGTTCTTGGGGGTATGCGTTTTCTTTAACCGGACATCGTTTTTTGGTTTTGGTTGACACGTATATTATCCGTATTTTCAAACCGAAATTTTAGACCCAACCCGGGCATATTTTGGAATAATTTTGTATTAGCCAGAAAACTCAAATCTTCTTAAGATTATATTATTTATATATTATACTGTTAATATATATTTCACTTAGATTTTTACCTAAAGAATATATTCTAAAATATTTTTTTAAATCCTAACAATCCAATCCAATCTCACCCACTCAGATCCTTTCCCTCTCTCTCTCTGCATATTACTATATATTAATTCTTTATATTTTTAATAATAAAACCCATTCTCTTAACTCACACGTCCTTTCTCTATTCTTCACCCACGTCTCCTCTCGCATTCCCGCCTACTCGCCTCGTCGCGAACCTTAACCCTAGCTTCGCCTCGCCGTCGCCCCAAGCCGCCGACCACCCTCGTTGGTCTTCCCTCTTCACCATCTCCGTCTTCTCCACCTTCCTCTCTCCTCACCTGCAAGCACCACCCGAGAACCCACATCCACGAGCTCTAAATCCCTGCACCCATCACCTCACCGCAGATCACCCTCACACCTTCGTCACCCGCACCCATCACCTCGCCGTCGACCACCTCACCTCACCTCCCTCTCTCTCCTCCCCACTGCAATCCTCGCCTGTGAACTCACGGTGATGAGATCCCTGCACGCCCGCACCCATCACCTCCCATCGCCGGTGACCCTTCGCCGTAGTCACCATCCTTGTCACTTCCCCTCACCTCTCTCTCCTCCGACTCCTGACAACCATTACCACTTCTCCCCTGCGAACGCCGATGAACCCAACCTCGTCGCCCTCGCCTCTGTTCTCGCGTCGCCGCCTCACCTCCGTCTCCTCTCACGGTCGACTTCCTCTCCTCGACCTCTCTGTGCTCCCCTGCACACCCACCACAACAAACCCTGAGAACCCGACCCACTGCAACCCTCGCCTGCAACCTTCCCATGCACCCTCCTCGCCGGAGCTTTGACCCCATCGTCTTCGTACACTCGTCACCGCCTCAAACCTCTCCTTTCCTACCCTCTCCTCTGCGAACCCACGATGCCCTACGCCAGAACCCCGATCGCCCGAACCCGCAACCTCGCTGCCATCGCCGTGAACCTCACCGGAAAACCCACGTCACTCGTCGTCACCCTCTCTGTCCTCGCCTCTATCCCAGATCCAGAAACCAGTCCCCTCTCTCTCTTCTCCTTTTTCTTTTCTTCTTCTCCTTTCTTCTCCTTCTTTTCTTGATTCTTGATTCCGGTCATCGCCGGAGCCGTGCCCGCCGCCGACGATCCGGACGACCCAGTAGACATCTCCAACCAGCGTGGTCACTTTCTTTCTTTGCCTGGTTCAGTTCTATACGCGTGTGTGTGCATCGCGACGTTTACCCGACGTCGGACGCAGCGTACCTACCCCGCCGTGAGATCCGATCAGGCAAGTCTTTCTTGTTGCGTGCTATGTCGCTATATTTATATCCATATAAATAAAATATTACATGTTTATTTCATTGTGCATCTCATGTTACCGTTTTCCGATATCCGTTCGTATCCGTACTGTTTATTACATATCTAGTTGTATGCCGAAACCCGATTATGTCATGTTATATAGTACAACGTAATTGTTAATATGTATGTTTGGTTATATACAATTATATGTTAAGTGCGGTACATTGTTGGATTATGGCAAATCAATCTAGGAAGATCGTATAACTCTGATCCCATGTCGAGCTTTAGCTGAGTTCGTGCCTCGCATCTTCGTACATCGCCTTCCTGTGATCTTTACCCTCAATGCAAGTATTCTTGCTTTCCTTTTGGTCGATATACATCGGAATTCCTGTTAGAATAAAAGAGAAATGTGTTGGTACATATTTTTCGTTATATCATACAAAATATATATAGGCAAACTTTTATGCAGCAAATAAGATAAAGTAGCAAGTGTGGTTTTAAAATGAGATTTATTTTAACTACAAATAAAGTTCGAAAGTTGTTAACCTATCTCACATTTATATATTTCTAGCCAGATTGTGATAGGTATATCCATATTAAGGTTAACGGTAAAGATAACAATTGTGACTCATACCAGCTTGTATATCGCTTTCATGCAGTTACCAGTACCAGATACCAATTACTTTCGACATATCTTGACTATTCATTACTCTAGTCCATTTTACTAAGAACGAGATCTCTAATTAGAATGCTGAGCTACATGACATGACACACCACTATTTACCAGTTTCATTTCTATACAATTCACATATCACAAGTTCCAGCCTTTTCAGCATTCTTAATTAGTGCTCTAGTCATTACCATAGTAGCTAAATACACGGGTGTTGGGGTAGTTTGAGTGTGCGTTCGTACAACAAGATCTCGGGTGTCCCATGCCGGCAGCTCGTACCGGGCTATGTCGGTCTCATGTTTACAGCTTGTACCGGGCTATATCGGTCTCATGTTTACAGCTCGTACCGGGCTATATCGGTCGCTTGTTCATTCCACAGTTGGGCCCGTGTTTCCTAGCCCCTGGGGAACCACTCTTGGGTTAGGAATACTCCTGCAGAGGTTGACGCACACACTTGAACTTACGATAGCATAGTTTACCTTTTAGTGACCAGTTAAGTTATGACTTGACCTCTTTACATGTTGGTTTCATGGTATTAATGTATCTATTTATATATATGTTTTTACTTGCGCACGCGGGCTTCACTACATTCATATATTCATGTTATCATACCACGCATACACTTTATACGTTGAGTACTTGCGGGATGTTCTGACATCCTGAGATTTGCCATCTCAGGTTTAATGACAGATTTTCAGGATGAGCAGGACCCCAGCGGCTATCAGGACTTTGCTGAAGATCGGTAATCCGTAGGTTTATTTTCCTTTCAGCTAGTATTTAGCATGTGCGCCCTTGTGAGACATTAGGATTTTTGTATCTTTCAGATGTTTTCTTTTCGAACCTATTGTATCGGATCTTTTTGCATCAATTATCTAGTGGACCCATTTTTAGTATTCCTTGTGGTTTCGTTGCAGCATGATTATCAATATTATCTCTTTTGGTATTGGATTTTATTTTGACAGGTTAATTTAGACAGCCTTATGTGATTATGGAAGGATCTTTCCTTACCGTAGATAGCACGGCTGGCCTTCGTCGCTCTCCGTATTCCGTATTTTGGGAAGCGGGGCGTGACACTATGCCTCATGTGCTATTTCTTTTTGCACATAAGCCAGGGGCTTTACAAAAATTTGGCTTTATGCCCATTCATTATGTCAAAATTTGGCCGGCCGCTTCATGTTCGGGCTCGACTCGGGCATGAGCCCACTTGATTTGGGCTTGGGCCCACCTGGCTTAGGGTTGACCTTGACTTTGACTTGGTCAACCGGGATGCAAATTTTGACCCCAACAGGGATGCCAATATTTATTATGTTTATGTACTTGTTTTTATCAAAAAGCACAAAGGAGGTGCTGCCGAAATTTCAAATAATGAAACATTTTCAACTCTATTTCAAAACATGTTGCATATGCTTTAAAACAAACAATCCTTATAAACAAATTGTGTTTCATATTAGATACCCTATTGAAAACTTCACCTTCTTTATTCTTTTAAAAAGATTTAGATCTTGGTTTTGGTTTACTCATATCGCGTTGTCATCTTTAGACGTCACGTGATCTAAGTGCCGGTCACGTGCCAATTTGAGTTATAACATGGAAGCTCATGAAGCCTAAAGGAGGAAAGAAGATAGTTGGCTACAAGTAGGTTTTCAAGAAGAAAGAAGATGATCAAGGGGCAGTTGATACGAGATACAAGGCACGGTTTGTAGCTAAAGGCTATTCGCAGGTGCGGGGTGTTGACTTCACTTAGGTATTTTCTCCTGTTGTTAAACACACCTCTATACATGTCTTGCTCGGTTTGGTAGCTATGCAAGATTTGGATCTTGAACAGCTCAATATAAAAACTGCATTCTTGTTCGGTGATTTGGTGGAGAAAATCTACGTGCAACGGCTTGAAGGTTTTGGAGTTGAAGGAAAAGAAGACCATATTTGTTTACTATAGAATTCTCTCTACGGTTTGAAGCAAACACCAAGACAGTGGTATAAGAAGATCGATTCCTTTATGAAAGAAGTTGGGTTTACGAGAAGTATGAGCGATAGATGTGTATATTCGAAAAAGTCCGTTGATGGTTCTCTTATATTTTTTACTTTATATTGATGATATATTGATAGCAGCAAGATATATGGTTGATATTAAGATTTTGAAGGAACAGTTGAAAGGTAAGTTTGAGACCAAGGATTTGGGAGCGACCAAGAAAATACTTGGTATGGAGATCAGGCGTGATCGCAAATAAAGAAAGGTATACTTGTCTCAACAACGATACGTTGAGAGTTCCGGAGCGTTTCGGTATGGCAGGCGCTAAATCTGTAAGTACTTCGTTGGCAGCTCATTTTAAACTTTCAGCTCGTACATCACCGCAGACAAAGGATGAAATTAGCTATATGTCGAATATTCCATATGCGAGTGCGGTAGGTAGCGCTATGTATGCTATGGTTTATACACGACCCGAAATTTTACACGCCGTTAGTGTTAGTCACTATATGACATCTCTTGGCAAAAATCATTGGCAGGCGGTGAAATAGATATTACGATACCTACAAAGTACGTCTGACGTGGGGTTGGCGTTTGGAAGGAACGACGACAATTTGGTTAGATTCAATGGACACAGATCGATCACCGGTTCTGTGTTCTCCTTGAGAGGATGTGCCATCAGTTGGTGTGCGTCTTTACAGCATACGGTAGATTTGTCTACGACTGAGGCGGGGTATATGGACGTTGTTGGGGACGTTTAGGAGGCAATCTGGTTGAAAGGACTATTTTCAGAACTTAGTATTCCAAAAAATACCATAATAGTCTACTGTGGTAGCCAAAGCGCTATTCCCTTGACAAAAGATCAGAAGCATCATAATAGGACGAAGCATATTGACGTAAGGTATTAGTTCGTGCAGGAATTCATTGAGAAAGAAGAGATTATTGTCAAGAAAGTTAGCACAGCGGACAATCCGACCGATATGTTTACGAAGTCTCTTGCAGTTAAGTTTGAGCATTGCTTAAACTTAATTAGAGTGCGTGGCACTCATTTGGAGTGTGTGGCACTCATTTGAGCGCTTGAGGGGTTTTGTGGTGAAGGTGGAGCTGTTACTATTTAGATGGAGGAATTTGTGGAATATGAGGTGAAGTAGAGATTCGTTAGATATGCCTCACATTGAGATTCCTGAAAATTTCCTATTATGAAGATCCAGTTTTATCACGAAGAACTTGAAGATTAGGTGTTATCAACAAGGTAGACGTATGAAGCTCATCTCGACAGACGTCTGCCCCCTCTTACGCGGGATCTTCCTTTATGCAGACGTCTATCCCGTTGAGGTTCGGACATTTGCCAAGCGCTGTTATTTCGATTGGAATTCAAGACGTCTGCCTGATCCTTCTGCAGACGTCTGGTTAGCGCTCTGGATTTTTGTGACTAAATACCAGGCGTTTATTGATTCCTTCAGCAGACATCTGTCATATGTCTCGGCTAGATATTTTCTTAGTTAGGAAATTATTTTTTTGAGGAAATCTTTTGTATCCTATTTGTATGATAGTTTGTATTAACTCTAGATTTGATACAATTATTAGATTTTAGAGAACCTATTGTATTGTGAGAGTTCTAGGGTTTTTTGAAAGGGATTTGTATTCTCCATCGATTTGTATTCCTCCGAATTTGATAATTAATAAAGCTTCGCCTCGCCTAATTAGTAAGTGCTTGTATTTCTATCTTGCCTATGATTTGTTCTCTTCTCTATATCGTTTAGTTTGTGCTTTGTGATCGTCTTATACGTAACAAAATTAAAGGTGTTACGATAATATGTAGAACATTTTCACCATTTATTTTCTTCTATTATTTTATTCAAAGCATTGTAATTGGTAAAAGAAAATCACCAACTTTCATCTTCCTTTCTATTTCTTTCATATTCTTATGCTACAATTCATTTGTACTAATAGTTTTTAGTTTATAATTTACTTTTGATCCTTTCAAAATCCATGGTAAATTGATAATCAAAGATTAGGGTTTTGTATTTTCTCTCAAGTAAGCTTTAGTGCTTAAAAACATAAAATTATAGTATTTATGTTAGATATGCCTCACATTCAGATCCCTGAAGATTTCCTATTTGAATTTCCGATATTATTATGAAGAACTCGAAGATTTAGTGTTATCAGCAAAGCAGATGTCTGAAGCTCATCTCGACAGATGTCTGCCTACGCCTCTACGTGTAATCTTTCCTTATGCAAACGTCTGCCCTATTGAGGTTCAGATGTCTGCCAAGCGTTCTGTTATTTCGATTGGAATTCCAGACGTCTGCCAAATCCTTCTGCAGATGTCTGGTTAGCGCTCTGGGTTTTCGTGACTAAATACTAGACGTCTGCCGATTCCTTCAGCACGTCTGGGCCAGATATTTCCTTAGTTAGGAAATTAGTTTTTTAGGAAATATTTTGTATTCTATTTATATGATAGTTTGTATTAACTTTAGATCTGACGCCTTTTGTTAATTTAAGAGAACCCATTGATAATTGTGAGAGATTTAGGGTTTGAGAGGGATTTGTATTCTCCATCGATTTGTACTCCTCTGGATTTGATAATTAATAAAGCTTCCCCTTCGCCAATTAGTAAGTGCTCGTATTTCTATCTTGTCTATGGTTTGTTCAACATAATGATTATTCAACACTTAAGGTTGTAAGACACCGGAGCAGGTATGGTCGGGAAAACACGCTGATTATTCAACACTTAAGGTATTTGGTTGCCCCCCTATGCACATTGCCGTGAAGGCAAGTTTGATTCTCGAGCGAAGAAATGTATATTTCTCGGTTATGCTACTGGCGAGAAGGATTATATATTTTTGTGTTCGAATCCAAAGTCGTCTAAATTTATGATTAACAGAGATGTGACGTTTGATGAATCTGCTATATTGAAGCCGAACAAAAAGGAATCTCCAGTTGAAGACGATTCGAAGAAGGATGAGCCGAGAGTTGATATTGAGGTCGGTGAGAGCTCGGGTTCAAAGAAGATCTCTCCTTCACCATCGTCTGAAGAAGCTTAAGATGAGCAGTCGCATGATGATGAGGATTTACTTACTCGTGAACGACAGAGAAGGAACATTAGACCGCCACAGGTGGCGTATGAGCTGTTTGTTGCAGAGACAATTGATAGAAGCGAGCCGACAAACTATAAAGAAGCCATCTCATCCGATAAAGCAGCTCGTTGGCTAGTTGCTATGAAAGAAGAGATTGCGTCTCTTCACAAGAACCAGACTTGAAAGCTCGTGAAGCCTAAAGGAGGAAAGAAGATAGCTGGGTGCAAGTGGGTTTTCAAGAAGAAAGAAGATGACCAAGGGACGGTTGATACGAGATACAAGGCGTAGTTGGTAGCTAAAGGCCACTCGCAGGTGCAGATGGTTGACTTCACTGAGATATTTTTTCCTGTAGTTAAACACACCTTTATACGTGGCTTGCTCAGTTTGGTAGCTATGCAAGATTTGGAGCTTAAACAGCTCGATATGAAGACCGCATTCTTGCACGGTGATTTGGTAGAGAAAATCTACATATAACAGCCCGAAGGTTTTGAAGTTGAAGGTAAAGAAGACCACGTTTGTTTGTTGGAAAAGTCTCTCTACGGTTTGAAACAGTCATCAAGATGCTGGTATAAGAAGTTCGATTCCTTTATGAAAGAAGTTGGGTTTACGAGAAGTATGGGTGACAATTGTGTATATTTGAAGAAGCTCGCTGATAGTTTTTTCATATATTTGCTAATTTATGTTGATAATATGTTGATAGCAGCAAGATATATGGTTGATATTAAGATTTTGAAGAAGCAGTTGAAAAGTAAGTTTGAGATCAAGGATTTAGAAGTGGTCAAGAAAATGCTTGGTATGGAGATCAGGCGCGATCGCAAATGAGGAAAAATGTACTTGTCTCAATAATGATATATTGAGAGGTTTGGAGCATTTCGGTATGATAGACGCTAAATCTGTAAGTATTCCACCGCAAACAGAGGATGATATTAAATATATGTCGAATATTCTATATGCAAGTGCGGTGGGTAGGGTTATGTATGCCATGGTTTGTACACAACCCGACATTTCACACACCGTTAGTATTGTTAGTTGCTATATGGCTACTCCTGGTAAAAGCCATTGGCAGGCAGTGAAATGGATATTACGATACCTATGAGGTACGTCTGGTGTGGTGTTAGTGTTTGGAAGGAACGACGACAATTTGTTTGGATTCAGCGACTCCGATTAATGCGGGTGACCTTTACAAACACAGATCGATCACCGGTTATATGTTCTTCTTGGGAGATTGTGCCATCAGTTGGCATGCGTCGTTACAGCCTACGGTAGCTTTGTCTACGACGGAGGCGGAGTATGAAGACCGCATTCTTTCCATAATGCGTTTGACCAGTTAATACAATCCGGCCGACATGTTGACGAAATCTTTTGCAGTTGCTAAATTTGAGCATTGCTTAAACTTAATTGGAGTGCGTCGGACTCATTTGAGCCCTTGAGGGGTTTTGTGGTAAAGGTGGAGTTATTATTTTGATGGAGTTTGTGGAATGCGAGACGAGCTGGAGATTTGTTAGATATGCCTCACATTCATGTCCATGAATATTTCATATTTGAAGATCCAACATTATCATGAAGAACTCGAAGATTTGATGTTATAAGCAAGACTAACTCATTCTCTAAAAATTGCAATCGAGCCACATTCTTCTTATTGAATAACCCATCAAAAGTACTCCAAATTTCTGAAAACGACTTGCAACACATAATGTGGTCGAACAACTCATGGGAGATTGTTCTCTTCAAGACAAATTTCTCCTTAACATGCACCATCCGCCATTTTCTCAAGACCTTCGCATTTTCTTCACTATCCGTCGGAGCCACCCGATTATTACCTCCATCAATCTCCCACAACTCTTCACCGATAAGGTACGACTCCAAGCACGTCCTCCATATCTTGTAGTTAGAATTATTAAGAACCTCGATGTCGAGACCACCGAAACCTCCACGACTACCCGAATCCATTTCCGATATACCACTCTTCTTCGCTAAGGGAATCTTGCAAAGCACCGCTACCACCCTTATGGCTCTGATACCATGTGAAGAAATACAGACCCGAAATCACCAGAATCCTATTCTACAATAGTGGAACAAACTTCACTTTAGCCCAAGACTCATAACACACAATAGAAGAATAATATCATAAATGAAGGAAAGTAGAGAATAAATTTCTTTAATAATTAAACATCAACATACAAAATGAAAGAGCTTGGAGAACTTGCACAATGTAGAAGCAATGTAGATTTTGTGTTAGAATGGTTTCATAAAGAAGGAGTTATCATAATTTGGCATGGATTGTATCAACTGGTCAAACACTTTCTTGATTAAGGGAAATGCGAAAATGAAGTCATTAATGGTTTTGGAAAGGATGAAAAATGGATGGATTAATTAAAGCCAAATTCAAACTTACTCCTGCAAGTATGGTAGTGGGAAATGAGTAGAGAGAGGATTAGAGGATGAATTGTTGGATGGATGGTGGCATGTGTCTCCCACACATGTTCAAGCTCCAAAATAAAAAATTAGCTCTCAACATAATATCATCACTACATACTCATAAAATAGAAAATAAAAACAAAGATAAAGTGCTACTAGATAATTTTCCAAAAGTACACTTTAGCAAATTTTACACCCTAACAGTTTAATCCTAGCTCTACCACTGTTTATATGTTTAGTCGTCAATGTTGTGTATACTATGCTTATGAATTGGTTTTGCAATATGTAAAAAATATTTTGCCTCAATTGCTCGGTCGGGTGCCTTGCCTTGTGTCTCAGACACACTGGGCACAATGCACCTCATGCAGCATGTTGTGCATTGATTACACTGATCAGAAGCACAGAACGCAACTCATAGTTGTGCAATAACGGGTCTGGCCACGATCAAATGCGTCGAATGGCATTTTAGGCCTTTGTAACTCCCCTGTGATGTTACAAGTAGGATAAAGCACGCAAATTGGATCCAATTTCTAACACCCTGCTATATTTCTGTCCTTGCCCTTGGGGTTCAAGCTATAGTGGCCTTTTCCTAGGAGTGTTGTCAACTTGTTGCCTAGAGCATAACCTCGCCTTTGTTTTCTCCGTCTCAGATATGATCTCATGAAGGTGATAACGTGTTGACCTAACGAAACACTGTTCATCGTGTACTCCACTTAACTGTTCGACCCTATGATTTGAATAAAAGGAAAAATTAATTAGAAGTACTGTAAACTACTAGGCTTATGGTATAAATCATGGCTTGTACAATGTCATCTCCTACATGATGGTTGACTACTCAAATGCTGTGCCATTGTAAACACCCTGTTGAGTGTCATGCTCAAGAGACTGGTGTGTCCCATCTAGCCTGCATCAAGCTATAATTTTTGGGATTTTGAAGGTTCGGCCATATTCGTCGAGATTATTTCATTTCAATTTAAGGCGTGTCAAAGACGGCTGTTAGATGCCCCAATTTAGCATGTATGAATAGATTGTTATGCCGGTCAGCCTTAAGGGCTGCTGGCACCATCTATCAAACGGCCAAAAAACATCTCTTCCATGCCATAATCGGCCACTTTATGGAAGTCTTCGTATATGGTATAACAGTAAAATCAAAGAATCTGAAAAACTTCTTTCCGACGTAGAGGATGTATTCTAAGCTCAACCTTTCGGAATGTGTAGGCTATGCAACTTTTATTTGCAAGGCCCTATCTCCACTTAAAATT
Organism: Agapanthus africanus; assembly: GCA_030015575.1. NCBI lineage: Eukaryota > Viridiplantae > Streptophyta > Magnoliopsida > Asparagales > Amaryllidaceae > Agapanthus > Agapanthus africanus. The sequence goes on along the minus strand of CM057339.1, from coordinate 174,952,739 downwards.
TAACTTTGATGAGGAGTTCGAATTTTGGAGTTATCTAAACTCCAAATGGGTGTTTCATTCTCGCACTTTGGAGTTGAGAGAAAAGAGGTTGGGTTAATTATAGTTTCCTAACCTCCGTTTATCTAAACTTTGGAGTTTATAGAACTTAGTTATAAACTCCGCAATGAATTGCCAAGCAGAGTTTACCTATGATTTTGGAAGTAGGTTTAGAAAACTTTATGAAACTCTTTATATCCTAAGTTAACTGCAAAGCCAAATATGTCCTAAAAATTTTCTTTCACTACTTTACGGCTGTTGGGTGTAAGTCATTAATCGGGATTTCATCTTGATCGCCCTTTGCTGTCGGGATACTAGGGAAGGGGATTTTGCAATGCTTAGAAAATATGCACCTTGGTGGCCTGTATGAGAGGCATACCAGTATCCTAGGGTAAGAGACCACTCACCCAATTATGTACACCGACATATAATCTTTCAATTTCATTACTATTTTCTGCTGCATATCTCTTTTTCACCCCCATTACATGATTAATTTATGGTAATTTAGTGATTTTAAGATTTTGGGTGATGTGTTAAATTTAGGGAACTTCATGCATTGTTTGGACAAATTATGTATAATTCATGTGTGTTTTATGTGATCATTTGAAACTATTTTGATTCTTCCATTGCATGTTAAATCTTTTTCTCTGATTTGTTTCATTTCAAATTTACATTTCATACAGGATTAAGCAAAATCTGTTTCTATGATTATGTGCTACCTTATTTTGATTTAGCTTCTCTTTGACCAATCGCTTGTAATATGTTCTATTAATTGTTTAATACATTTCAGTATCTACTGTGTATGGATCTTTAGACATAACTCTTGATACTTTTGCATTGTTTTTAGGGAAAATTGTTTTTAAGCCCCTGAGATCTAAAAGCAATTTGATTAAGTCTCGGTGTCCAAAGGACTTGTGAATAAACCCCTAGCTGGTACGAAGGATTCCTTTGTTTAAATCTCTGGAGTACAATTTTGATATTATTTATTATAATTCTATTTTGTTATTACCCATATTGCCCTTACCTCTCTTTTCTCCATCGTTCCCTCCCTCATAAGCTTTTAACTTTTCATTCTCATCTCTCTTCCCATCCATCTCTAAGTGATTTTTAACTAATCAAATATCTCAACAAATCACATCCTCATGGACAACTCCCGTTAAGAAGTCCAAAACTCTAATCTTTCTTCTTCCTTGGCAAAACAAAAGGAAACCCATATACATTAGGTTATAATTTTGATTGGATAGCTTTTGAATGTTGAATTTTTTGGAAGAAAAAATATGTGATTTAGAGTTGATGGGAAAAAACGAACTTTGATTTGATAGGGTTTGAAGATGGTGAGGGTGGAGGAAGGAGAAAGAAGATCAACAAAAAACAAAAAACAAGATAAATGTAGCAGTTTCACTGATAAATGTAATAATCTTGTAGATAGATGTAGCAGTTTTACTTTAAATGTAGTTCTTTCTACATAAATATAGTAGTTTCAGTATAAATTTAGTAGTTTCCATGCAAATATAGTAGTTTTACTATAAAATGTGGTAATTTATGAAATAATTGTTGTTGTTTCTATAAAAGGGCAATATTGGAATAAAAAAGATTAAGGAGTTAAATAAAGGAATCCTTAAAGTTCAGGAGTTTTTAACAAGTCTTTTTTACATAGGGTTTACATAGGGACTTAGGCCTATTCCTTTTTGGACATAGGGCTTTAGAAACATTTTCCCCTTGTTTGTATATGTTCAGTTGCTATTGTACCTTGTTTAATTATGTACATTTTTACAGGGATGGAGGGAAAGGTGAGCGCAGTAAGCAATGCTTGACTGGGTCTATTAGAAGTTTGATCCAAACTTTGTGGGGGGGGGGGGGGGGGGGAAACTAATTTATCCTTAACCTATGTTAATAATGATAATACTTTCTTTATTTACCTGGAACATTATAGAAAAACTGTAGGTTGTTAAATTGAATAATAATTCTTATAAAACTATCAAATGTCAGTTGCAGCCCCACAAAGATAATTTGTTTGTTCTGAATTTAGAAGTGGTTGGATTAAAATGGCTAGAACATATATTAATAATAATAATCTCTATTTACCTGGAATATTAAAGAAAAAATGTAGCTTGTTAAATTCAGGTTTAAAATGCAAAAAAAAATTGAATTATAATTCATATAAACTGTCAAATGTCAGATGCAGCCCCACAAAGATAAGTTGTTTGTCCTGGGTTTAGATTTGGTTGATTAAAATGGCTGTTGTTTATTATCTTACACGCATTACCTTACCGATTTATTGTAAACCATTACTTATTCGTCGAGTGTATTCATCAGGTTATGTTGCAATCCTGTAATTGCAATTTGTTTGTAACTTAAGTTGAATGTCAAGCATTATCTTATCTATTGATTTTGTTACTAGTTACCACACTATTCAGAAACCATAGCTTGACTACTGTGTCTTTAACGTGGTTGAAATTACTAGTTACCACACTATTTTTATTTCCAACGACTACGTGAAGTATTTTGGAATTTAGCAATTTTATCTAAAGCAACACATGTAGGTTGCACCTTTTTTTCTCTACAACCGCAATAACAAGCTTAGCTACTTGATCTTTTTGTTTTATTTTGTATTGTTGAGGGTTGTTTGTTGGGTAACAATAAACATCACATTCTTAATTGCCTTAATCTATCTTCGATTAGGTCTTTCTATTACTAGTTGTCATTTTTCAAAGTTGTCACTTTAAGTGGGGTATTAATCAACCTCTGCTTCACATGTCTAGACCTTTTCAATCTGTACACTTTCCTCTTATTCTATCTGGGAGCGGCCTTTAAATTTTTACAAATACACTAATTTCATATTCTATCATCTAGAGTATTATCACTCTCTATCTTCACGTTCTCATTTCAGTCGCTCATTTTTCGGACATGTATTTTAATCGTCCAACGTTTTGATCCATAAAAAGGTGTTGGCTTTATAGACTCCAAGCAGTTTTCTATTTCAACTATCCTGCTTTGATCATATGAGCTATATTTTTTCGATCATTCCATTTTAATTAATTATAGATACTAATTAACGAAAATGATTATTTGGTTGTTATTTTGGCGACCAGTTTGCACCGTATTAATTTATTTCTTTGTATTGTTTTGCTTAAGTTACATTCTATACATTTTTTTTGTGCTAATTCTTAATCCTGTAGATTCTGAAACATATTTTCATTTTTCCGTTTTAGAAATTATCCCTTCTTTAGCCATTATGACGATGAACATGGCTAATATGTAATAGAATAAGGATGATTGGAGAAGTTCCTAGACAGATCCAAGATGATGCCTATGATGTATTTTGTTTGTTGATGATGATACTTTAGTTGATGAATCATTCTCCCTTTTTGATACGACAACCCATTTTACTTATCCTAGTTTGGCAACAAAGTTTTCGAAACCATGGTTTCAATTAAGTTTAAATGAAATTATGGGTTGGATGTGTACGAACGTGATTTCATAAACTAGGTTTTCGCAAAGTTTTAGTGTCATTTGACAACCAAGTTTTTGTTTAACTTATTTTTAGGTGAGAGAAAGAGGATGAAAATACACACTATTTGGAGTCTAGAATAATGGGGTTTCCTGCTTGTGGATATCCGCAGCGAATACCCCTCAAGGGGATTCCCGCTACCCCTAAGGGATATCTGCCTCTCTCTCCCCCTCTCTCTCTCGCGCGCGTTGAACTACCTGATTTTTGATAGCTCGCCAAAGAACTATCTGAGGTCAGGCATGCAGCGGGACCCCGTGTGAGGCCACCATAATGTTTAAAGCAGCCTTAAAAGGGGTTTCAGACACAATTCCACAAATGCACATATTTTAGAGTGAGTTCGATTAATATGCATGGCCCGTTAATTGAAGGTACTTTCGTGTCAAAACGAGAGATAATTAACATCAATTTTGTCTGCGGCTACTAGAGATTAGAACTCCACAATCAATAAACCCCTATCCTTAATGGGAATGCGGAATCTGTACAAGCCTAAAGCACACGCGGATCCATTTCAATAGAGAGAGATCTAGAGAGACAGAGTGAGAATGCAATCTTAGGTGCTATACAGGAGGAAATTACCTCCCATGGCGTCGAGAATGTAGATACACCAAATTTCATGTGATTCTAATACTTTTTCATCGTTGATTTAGTGTAAAATTTATTAGATATGCCTCACATTTAGATCCCTTAAGATTTCCTATTATGAAGATTCGGCATTATCATGAAGAACTTGAAGATTTGGTGTTATCAGCAAGGCAGACGTCTAAAGCTCATCTCGACCGACGTCTGCCTCCGCCTCGTACGTGTGATCTTCTCTTATGCAGGCGTCTGCCCCGTTGAGCTTCAGACGTCTGCCAAGCGCTCTGTTATTTCGATTGGAATTCCAGACGTCCGCCAGATCCTTCTGCAGATGTTTGGTTAGTGCTCTGGATTTTCGTGACTAAATACCAGACGTCTGCCGACTTCTTCAGCAGACGTCTGTCGTATGTCTGGGCCGGATATTTCCTTAGTTATGAAATTAGTTTTTTGAGAAAATATTTTGTATCCTATTTATATGATAGTGTGTATTAACTCTAGATCTGATGCCTTTTATTAATTTGAGTGAGAGTTCTAGGGTTTTTTAATAGGGATTTGTATTCTTTATCGATTTGTACTCCTTCGAATTTGATAATTAATAATGTTTCGCCTTCGCCTAATTAGCAAGTGCTCGTATTTTTATCTTGCTTGTGATTTGTTCTCTTTTCTATATCGTTTGTTTTGTGCTTATGATCGTCTTATACGCAACAAACTGGTATCAGAGCTATTGTTGCGTTGTTGTGGGATTTTTGGTTGAACCGTCAAGTATTTAATTTTGCGAGGTTAACGGTGGGTAACGACAACTACGTCTTCTTCCCCGCTTTCTTAGATTATGATTTTGAAGTTTTAGGGCTCTTTAGTACTCAAGGTATTTTGATTTGATCCTACATTATGTCTCCGACAATCATGAAGTTCGATATCGAGAAGTTCGATGGAAATATGAGTTTTTGTTTGTGGCAAGTTGGTATGGTTGCCGTTTTGACTCAAAACAATTTGAAGAAGGCGATTCATAGGAAGAATAAAAGGCCTTCCAGTATGACGGAGGAAGTTTGGGAAGAGATGGATGATCACGACTATCCATTTATGTCTGACAAGCAAAATACTATAAGTAGTTTTGGTGGAGAAGACGACGCTAATTTGCGGAATAAATTGTATGAGTTATATTTAAGGAAGTCTCTTACGAATCAATTCCTGTTGAAACAACGTCTCTACACACTTCACATGTCGGAAGGCTTACCAATAAAATCTTACGTTGGTGAGTTTAATTCAATCATTACAGATCTGGGTAAGATTGAGGATGAAGATTAGGCTCTTTTCTTGTTGTGTTCGTTGCCACCCTCTTATAAAGACTTCCGTGACACCATGGTTTATGGATGAGACACGATCTCAATCAAAGATGTCAAGGAGAATTTGATGAATAAAGAGAAGATCGAAAAGAAGTTGACTTCCACCGAAGCGGATGGTTCATCATCGGGCTTATTTGGTCGAGGGCGAGCAGAGAAGAGAGATCCAGAAGCAAATAAGAAGAAATCGCGGTCAAAATCCAGGGCTAAAACCGTTACCTGCAATTATTGTAAGAAGAAGGAGCATTTCAAGGTCGGTTGCTTTAAGTTGCAGATCAAGCAAAATCAGGAAAACAAATAAAAAAAGGAGTCTTCGGCTGAAACGAGTATAGTGGAAAAAGGAGATCTTGTTGTCCTTGACAACACAGCGATCCAAGGACGAGTGGATCATGTTTTCGGGTTGTTCTTACCACATGTGTCCCAATAGAGATTTGTTCACCACGTACGAGTCCGTTGATGGTGGAGTGGATTTGATGGGAAACAATAGCTCATGTCGAGCTATTGGCAAAGGAACAATCCAAATCAAGATGTTCGATGGTGTTGTGAGTACATTAGCAGAATTCAGGCAAATACCTGACTTGAAGAACCTCGCCTTTTTAGGTGCACTCGACGACAGGGGTTACAAATTTTTCATTAAAGGTGGAGTTTTGAAGGTAACCAAAGGTGCTCTCATTGTGATAAAGGGCTTGAAAAAGGGTCCTTGTATTCATTGTAGGGTTCGACGACTTCTGGATTGGCAGATATTTCATCATCCAAATCTATGACGGATTCGGAAACTACCAGATTATGGCACATGAGGCTCGGGCATATGAGTGAGAGGGGATTGGCCGAGTTGTCGAAGCAAGGTCTACTTGGTGAGAAGAGTACGACCAAACTGGAGTTTTGTGAACATTGCATCTTTGGAAAGCAAAAGCGCGTTAGCTTCAGTACGGCGGTGTACAACATGAAGGTATTTTAGATTATATCCATTCGGATCTTTAGGGACCCTTTCGGGTTGCTTCTAAAGGAAGCGGTGTCAAGTATCTGCTTACCTTCATTGATGATTTTTCGAGAAAGCTTTGGGTCTACTTCTTAAAGTACCAAAGTGATGTGTTTACTATATTTAAGTAATGGAATACGTTGCTTGAGAAGCAGACAGGAAAGCATATCAAAAGATTAAGAACGGATAACAGGTTAGAGTTTTGCGATGGAGATTTCAATGATTTCTGCAAAAACGAAGGGATAGTTCGGTATCATACTGTTGTCTACACAACACAGCAGAATGGAGCCGCGGAGCGGATGAACTAGACTCTTTTGGAGAAAGCGCGGTACATGTTGTCCAACGCAAGGCTCGGAAAGGAGTTTTGGACAGAAGCGGTAAATACAACGTGTTATATTGTGAATCGGTCACCTCATACGTCGCTAGGTTATAAGACACCGGAGCAGGTATGGTTGGGAAAACACGCCGATTATTCAACACTTGAGGTATTTGGTTGCCCCGCTTATGCACATTGCCGTGAAGGCAAGTTGGATCCCCGAGCGAAGAAATGTATATTTCTCGGCTATGCTACCGGCGTTAAGGGTTATAGATTGTGGTGTTCGGATCCAAAGTCGCCTAAATTTATTATTAGCAGAGATATGACGTTTGATGAATCTGTTATGTTGAAACCGAACAATAAAGAATCTCCAATTGAATACGATTCGAAGAAGATTGAGCCGAGAGTTGACATTAAGGTCGGTGAGAGCTCGGGTTCACAGGAGATCTCTCCTTCTCCATTGTCTGAAGAAGCTCTAGAGGAGCAGTCCCAAGATGAGGAGTATTTACTTGCTCGTGACCGACATAGAAGGGATATTAGACCGCCACATAGGTATGGCTACGATGATCTAGTGGCGTATGCGTTGTTTGTTACAGAGATAGTTGAAAGTAGAGAGCCTACAAGCTATAAAGAAGCCATCTCATCCGATGAAGCAGCTCATTGGCTGGTCACTATGAATGAAGAGATTGAGTCTCTTCACAAGAATCAAACTTGGAATGTAACATTTTGTAAGTATTTAAAATATTTATTATTTATTTATTTAATAATAAAATGAATTTTTATATATGAGACAATATTTAATTTTTACAAGTCTATTTTAAAATGTGTCATGGCAAGTTATGTTGTTCTCATTTGGGTTTTTGGTTAATTCTTTTTATTTTGAGCATGAGAAAGAGGGGAATAGGTTAACTAAGATAAACCATCACTCATCACACCTAAATATCTAACATAATATCCATAATATTATAGCTAGTTCCCTCTCTCCTCTCTTATTATTCTCTCTTCAACAAATATCCTCACAACAAAATATCTCTAACTCCCTTCCACCCTCACCCAAACCCTAGCCTCCCTTCACCAAATCATCATGGATTCTTGTGAGTTCCTCACATAAAACTATCAAGACATCAAGATAGGCCCTTCTCTTCATTGATCTTCACCAAGTCATCCCTAGAGCTTGGATCTCTTTCATTTCCATCTAAAGAGGTAAAATCTTGTTTTTCTAAGTTTTAATCATGTCATTTTATGATCTCTTGGGTAAAGTTTCTATCTTGATGGATTAAGTCTTGAAATGGTGGAGTATTATGGTATTTCTCTTGTTGTAGTGAGCTTAGTAGGGTTTTGTAGTTAATCACTACTTGGTTGAGTGAGATAGAGGTATTATGATGCTTAAAGATTAAGTTTTAAATGTGTTTTGAGATTTTAAACTAGGGAAAAGTGGGTTTTTTATGTTCAATTGGAATCTGATGTTATTGTATAGCTCTGAAAAATAAACAAGCAATTTTTCTGAGATGCTTGTACTAACACGAGACCACATCCAACGCCCGAGCCCCCTGCCCTAACCCTGGCCGCCCATTGAATCAGAATGGCCGCAAATAACGGCCAGAACATTAAGTTTGGGTTTGGGCTTTATATTGTGTCTCAAAAAATTCCCGTTTAGACCCTTTTATACTTCTTTTTATCCCAGGTTATATGTAGTAAAATCTGGGGCAAGTATCCTATAGAAATTCGACGTTTTACATTTTAAAAACCTAAGTTTTGGTTTTCGTGATTTCCGGGGGTAGTTCGATGTAGATAGCACGCGTCAAAACACGTCAATCGTACATCCTAGCCTATGTGCGTTAGGGTTTAAGAACGTTTGTGTTATTCTTATGAATGTGCTTGATTTAATGTATAGGATCGTTCGCGGAGACGTCCGACACGGTGAAGAAGGGCAAAATATTCGCAAGCTTCGTCTAGCACGTATTGATTTTAGGTGAGTAGAAGGATATCTATAGGTGGGAACTCGGGCGGATGGCGTATAGCACCACCGGCTACCAGAAACTTTATAAAACTCCGTACCGGTTTTTTATACTCTATTCGTGATACTTAACTGCATCTCTATGTTATATGCATTATATGAGTACCATAACATCCCTAACGAATAATTTTACTTGCTAGAATAGATACCTTGGTTAGAATTGCTATAATTGATAGGATTGTTATATGTGCTAGTATCTTCGTGTTCTATGTCATAACTGCCCTGCTACGTTCATACACTGGATAGAACACAAGCACAAATACTAAAGATTGCCATGTTGCATAGTTCACGGACTTGCATGCTACACCACACATCATTAATATTACCATGACACATAAAATTGCCACGTCTAGTCGTATTAAAATGTTTCGTTATAGTATTGCTATTTACCATGTTTCATTATTTGAATGCCATCGTCCGTACATTTACATGTTATAGCTGCCAACTATTGCAAGAATGAATCATTCAATGCTGATATCATATATATGATATTTTCTATGGATTTGAGAAACCACAGATAACTTTTTACGAAACTGATTTTGTTTTCAAAGTGTGGTTTTCTCGTGATTCATGTTTTGACGTCCACCATGAGTTTCTAGTTTTCATGATGAGATATCCGAATCGAGATAGGGGTTAACCGTTTACGGATATATAGTGGACTCGGTACGACTCCAAGGAGCAGGACTGTAGGGAGGTACGAGGAGCCTAGCGAGAACGATCGATATCGGAGATGATTTTGGAGCGAGGTGGATATCTGGAGGATATCGACTGAGTCCGAGTTGATATTAGGAGAGGGCTGATCTGTTAGACGGTGCCTACGATATCCAGATTTTTAGTGTCGATGATAGACACGAGATTGATGAGGATCAATGATGATTGAAGCTATTCTTAGGCGACCTCATTTATATCGCGCTTGCATTCATTACAACACATATAATATTATACCTTGTTATGTTATATTCTTATTCATTGAGTTGGCAATTCATCTTCTTGTGCCTTAGCTTCTTTCAGGACGGACCGCACGGACACTTAGCGGCGTCATCGACACATCTTTTAGCGTTCTTCGCATATTTTGCTAGGCGGGTCACACGCATAGTAACTGCCTCTTTGGTATATGTTTTTCCTTGTATCTAGTGTCACTTTATTAGACCACTTGTATTATTATTTGACTTAGATCGAGTTGGGACTTTATGTATATTCTTTTGTGTTGAACTCGGATAGAGTCAAATAGTTAGCTTTACTTACGCAGTTTATTTATATATTGCTTATGATCTTTCCCATTCGAACGTTTGCAGAGATGGAACTCGGATAGAGTCAAGACATTTGCAGAGATGGAACTACTATTCACCCAGCGTTTCGCGAGCGCCAGCGAACGCACCCCGATCACAACATTGATCAACGCTAGAGTGAAGCCGGGAGAGACATGGGTGCAGTGTACAATCCGGTGGCAGAACCTATGGTCGAGATACGAACAACGCATAGAAGAAGCTCCTGCCGTGGGCATGTTCGTAGGGACCCTTGACCCTTGGGCAACCATCTCCCAATTCATGATGTTCTTCAAGCCAACCACTTTCCAAGCCTTAATTGACAAGCTGGCCCAAATGGACCAGATGGATCATAGATCGTCTTCTTCGAAGACGGAACTGCGGAATGAAAAAGGCAAAGGGAAAATGACTTTTGTCGCCAATACCCAACAACAGCCGAACAACTTAAAGCCGGTCGTTCGCCAAAACAACGTGTGTCCACGCCCATCCCTCGAGGAGAGACTGGGACGCCCTTATTCATTTCCCCAAGACAAAACAAGGAGATTATTTGAGCTGGCGGTGCGTAACAGACTCATCAATCTCCTGAATCCAAAACGACCGTTGCAACCCGGCGAGGCCAATAGTCCCAATTATTGCCCTTACCATCAAACGATAAGCCATCCAATTGAAGCTTGCTTCGTCTTTAAGGGCTGGATCGAAGACCAATACCAACAGGGAAAATTTGCACTGTTCGAGAATTGGAAAGTAAGCCCGTCCCAGCCGCACGCTCTCAAAAAGACGGACACACCGGGGGCATCATGCTCTTTTGTAGAGGAAGCTCTATGGGAGGTCGTTCTTTCAGCCAAGACTAAAAGAATGTTGAGGGATCTCCAAACATGCCCGGCGATCAGATGGAAAAATCCACTAGAACCCGAGATCATCGAACGGATGCTGAAGCCGCGCCCAACTCCAAAAATTGGTGGTGATAGCCAAAGCACTCACACCCAGCCGTCAAAGTCGTCGAAGAAGAAGAAGAAGACCAAAAAGCCCGTGAAGCCTGTTCCCCTCCGAATGGCGGCCAAGACAGGGACGTCTTGCCTGAGATTCGGGGTAGATGCTATTTGGTTTTATCCGTCCACCTCTCCGAAGATGCCAAGTTGATTTATGACACCGTGTATCGGAGGTTTAGACGGATGCGGCCGATGTAGCAGACTTCGTCAGATTCCCCCTCGTTCGAGGGGTTTTTGATTGTGGGGACGCTCTTCCCTGCAGGCGCAAGCCCCTGCAGTTAATTACGCTACCGCATCGCGGTAACAACTTTCTCTTTCTCCAGATGGTCACTTCGTGTCATGTGTGTTTGTTTTGTTTGTGGTTGTCCGTGGATTGTATACGGAGACTAATTTATATCGTCGCCCGTAGGACGTGGATTAGTCCAAATCCGTATTTTCTTAGATTTGGGTTTGAGGTTTTGGTTTAAGGATACGTTAGCCATTTTTGGGGCTAAGATCAACTTAAACCTTTGTTAAGGATACGTTAGTCCGATTTGAGACTAAGATCAACTTAACGGGATCGTTTAGATCCGACAAAAGAGCATTTGGGCTCTATTGTTCCAGTTTAGGTACATAGTGGTCCATCGCATGTACGACCGTCGGGACCCATCACCTCTCTGACGACGTTGAAGGATTACAACGACAGATGTCAGAGAAGTTCAGAGATGTACCCTTGAACCAAAGTTGATTGAGGGATCTATAGTCCAATTTGGGACTAAAGTCTGTTTGAAGGTTTAAGAATATGTTAGCCATATTTGAGGCTAAGATCAACTTAAACGGGATCGTTTAGATCCGATAAAAGAGCATTTGGGGGCTCTATTGTTCCAGTTTAGGGACATAGTGGTCCATTGCCAGTTTAGGGACATGGTAGTCCATGAGTTTAAGGACGCATAAGTCCGTATATCGGTTTAAGGACGCTTAAGTCCATAAGTTTAAGGACGCTTAAGTCCGTATATTGGTTTAAGGACGCTTAAGTCCATGAGTTTAAGGACGCTTAAGTCCATGAGTTTAAGGACGCTTAAGTCTGTAGCAATGTATGGTTGTCGGGACCCGTCACCTCTCTGACGACGTTGAAGGATTACAACGACAAATGTCAAAGGAGTTCAGAGATGTACCCTTGAACCGGATGTAAATTGATTTGAGAGAGCGGTCATGCTCAGTTCAATTTAATTTGAGGACTTACGGCCAGAATTGGACTAAGTCCAGTTGAAAATGTTCAACATTTTATTTGCATTTGGCCTGTTAGGCCTTTACTAGGGCTCTGCCCCTGTTAATAATGCACTGCATTTTATTCTGGCCTGTTAGGCCTTTTTGATTTGGGCTATGTCCCTTTATTTTTATAATGCAGAGCATTAGGCCTTTCAATTAAATGCATAACATTTATCTTGGCCTGTCGGCCTTTTTAATTGGGCTCTGCCCTTTTTAAATAATGCAGAGCATTTACTCTTCTGACAATGTGCCACGTGGCTTGTCAGGCGCTTTGCGCCAATTGAGGAGTGCAAGGCGCAAGCGCATGTGGAGGTGACACGTGTCAAGCTCTGGTGACCGCAAGCGCAGTGCGCTGCGCTATTGCGCTGCTGACACGTGGCGCGCTCTAGTGACTTGCGCCAAACCAAGAGAGCAGTGCTATGTTTTTATAAGCGCAAGGCGCAGCTGTTCTGTGATTGACACGTGGCGCTCCCTGGTGGCTTGCGCCAATCCAAGGAGCGCAACAGTGCAAACTCAAAAGTGCAAGGCACTGTTTAATATTTGGATCAAATTAAATCAACGGAACAAATTTTCTTGTTTTCCAGAGATGTTTTACCTCAAATCTCAAGAACCAATGGTTCATTAAAAGGCAATGGCTTTATTCAGAAGTAAATTACTTCTTTTTTTATTAATATTTTTATTGAAGATCTTTGATCTTGTTCTTAGATCATTGATCTTTTTTAGAAAAAAATTCTTCTTTTATTCAAAAGGTTTACCTTTTCTTTCTCTGAGCTCTTCTCAAAATTTTTTAGAGGAGTTCTGTATCTTTTTCTCTGTGTGTTTTAGACTTGGAGTCTAGGGGCCTTTATATAGTGCCAATTGATTTGTTGAATCGGTTAAAGAGATCTTTCTCTGAGTGATTTAGGGATTTTTCCTCACCGTTGGATCTTTGATCCTAGGGCTTCTATTTTACAGAAGAGAATCTTATTGTTTTAATAAGATTAGAAAGATCTTTCCAGAATTTTTCTGTTTTAAATGCTGGCAAAGCTGGCGCAAGCGCACCTGCACTCGACACGTGTCGTGCGGCGCAACTACGCGGACACGTGTCGCGCAGCGCGGAGCGCAAGTCAGCTGAAGCGTTGCTTCCTTTATTAAAATTTGAATTTTAAACAAAGCCTTGCTCTGATTGGGTGCGCTGCCTTGGGCGCTGCGATCCTTGCGCTGGCGTACCTGATTTTGATACGTGGCGCGTTACGCGCAGCGCAGAGAATCTGAAGCGTTGCTTCTTTCATTTAATTTTAATTTCAAAGCAGAGCTTTGCTCTGATTGGGGGAAACAGAAGCGTTGCTTCATCTCCCGCCTTGGAATTTGAACAGAGCTTTGCTCTGATTGGGGCAAACAAAGCCTAGTGACAGGTGCACGGACCTGCAAAAGCAGATTGACGCGTTGGAAGAATACAATCAAAAAGCGCGGACTCCAATCACACTCCAAGAATTTCTCAGCCGCGTCCTTAAGGACGGAGATGATGACAATGGAGAAAACTCGTCGGATGAATCTGAAGATTATGTGGCAAGCTGCCATGTGATCTCTCACTCGTCGATAAACGACGAAGAAGCTCCTTACACAGAGAAACTGGGGGCAGATCCTGAGCCAGAACTTCTAGGACCATCAGAAGAAATGATTGATGCATTCTTAAACGAAGCCCGTCTTAAAAGCAAAGCTGATCGAGAGCGCGAGATGGCCATATTCGAGAAAGCTAAACGCCGACGACTGGATGAAAGGGTCGAAACACTCCCACCGGATCAAAGTACATCCGTCGAAAATAAAAGCAGGCTCAAGACAAGGAAAAGGTTCGCCAAAGCCATATCGATGGGAATGAAGCTTCCCTCTTTCAGAAGAAATTCTCACACCGATATATATCTTGATGAAGCGGGCGTACATCTTAACTTCTGCTTATATCATCAGAAGATTGCACACCCTACTGAAGAATGCAACGCATTTAAAAATTGGTGGCAAGGATACGTTGCTCACCGGCAACACTTCAAGAGGATGAGGCATGAAGCTCGTCGACAGCAAAAAAATATGATAGACGAACGAGGAAGAGTCGTCGACAACTGTCACATGGTTGACGGCAGAAGATCGCAAGCTCTCACCTTCGGGAGCAATTCTGAAGAAGAAATGGCTCTCAGCCCTCTCTTCAAAGAATCCACCTGAGGAAAATAGGAAGAAATAAAGAGCTGCGAGAACGTTCAGCTGCGCAATCGCACGCTACCCGAAAAGAATCTCGGACCCGCAAACAAGGGATCGAACAAAAGGGATAAGGGGAAGGGAAAAGCGACCTTCGTTGCCAACGCTCAACAACAACTGAGTGGCCCGAGACCGGTTGGTCGTCAAAACAACAAGCCGCGATCCCTCGATGAGAAGTTGAAACGTCCTTACTCGTTTTCCCAGGATAAAACAAGGAAACTGTTCGAACTAGCAATGCGCAACGGGCTCATCACTCTACCGGGGTCGAGATGCCCACTAGAACCGAACAATGTCAACGATCCCAGTTACTGCTCGTACCGAGTATTGGGTCACCCACTCGAAGATTGCTACGTCTTCAAAGGCTGGATTGAGGATGAATACCAACAGGGCAAATTCGCATTTTCTGACAACTGGAAAGTGAACCCGCCACAACCACATGCTCAGAAAAAGATGGACACGCCGGGAGCATCATGCTCTTTTATAGGGGAAGCTCCATGAGAAAGTGTTCTTTTGGCAAAAACTAAAAGAGTGCTGAAAGATTTTCAAACATGTCCGACCTATGAACGATGGACCGAAATGTCCTTAAACTAACGAAAGACCGAAACGTCGTTAAACTAACGATGGACCGCAATGTTCTAAAACTCGCAATTGACCGAAACGTCGTTAAACTAACGATGGACCGCAATGTCCTAAAACTTGCAATTGACTGAAACGTCGTTAAACTACTACCAACCCGCGGCACCTTCAGGCTGACGTGGTAAAAAAATAATAATAAAAGTGGTATGTCCATAAGCAAAACGAGCACAGATGAAAACCCGAAAGGGCTCCATGAGTAAAAACAGCAGGGCTACCGACGAGTTTTGTGAAAACCCGAAAGGGCGCAATCTCGTTAAAAGACACTTGCAAGGTCCTCTCGACCTTGTAAGGAGAAACCACCTGCGTGAGATCCTTGCGACTCACAAGGGAGCAACACACTTAAGGATCCCCACGATTCCTAAGGAGAAATTACACTTACGAGATCCTCACAACTCGTAAGGAGAACCCTCCTTTGAGACCCTTATGGCTCATAGGATTCAAAAGCCTTAAGCTACAGGGATCTAAACCTGTTCTTAAGCCATCACAATTCACAGACTGCCCTACAAGTGGTTCAGTATGGACCCTTGTATACAATCCACGGGCGCGAATAAACATTTCCCTAACAAAGTCCCACCCGTGACTAGGGATATGTTTACACAGTGAACAGCCCTTGTAAGTCCTTGTTCCCTGATTAAAAATCAGGAAAGGACTCAGAAGAGGCATTGTGTGCTCACACGTGACCAGCGGTCACGTGTTGCCACGTGACGTTCAAAGCAGCGGCACAAAGCGCTTTCAAGAAAAGATTCCAGAAAAGGTCACGTACTCACACGTGACCAATGGTCACGTGTTGGCACGTGACGGCTAAGCAGCGGCCAGAAGACAGAGCGCAAAAGAAGAAGAAAGGCCCGTTCCAGGGGTCACGTGATCAAGAGTCACGTGCCTACACGTGACCAGGGGTCACGTGGCCACACGTGACCGGCGTTAAAAGATTTATTATTTAACAGGATTAAATCCTGAGAAGAGATCATTCAAATCTTTCCAAATAGAGAATGATTATTTAGAACCGTTGGATTAAAAATCTAAAGGTGATTAAATATCGCCTATTTATGGAAAAATCTTGGACTTGGAAAGATTTCCCCCTAAATCTAACCGAAACAACAAGGAAATATCTTAGGATTTAAAATCCAATGGTGAATGAAATTCGCTTAACAATCTAAAGGCCCAGATTAATGATAAAAATCTCTCAACATACAAATCAAATCTCTCAATGAGAGATTTACTGAGCAGATTGATTCTCTTCCTTCTCCTATAAATAGGAGCCAAGAAAAGAAGAGAGAGGACCCCCTTTTCGAAGATCTTTTTCTATAAAAAAAACTTTTTCTGAAACTCTGAGACCTTTGGATCTTTTTCTACGTAGAGAGGGAGAGAGATAAAGCCTTTGGTTCTCTGCAAAAAGGAAAACATTAGGTAAGAAAGGAGAAAGGGAGCTTCAAAGGAGAATTTAATTCTCAAAAGAGTTTAACTCTTACATAAAAAGAAAGAACTTAGTTCTTTCTCTGGTTGAGGATCTGCAAAGTGCACATCTCCCCATGAATTGAGAATTTAATTCTCATTGGGTTGAGATCCCGCCATGCAGATCTAAAACACAGAGGAGGGACTGAGTTTAGAGAATTTAATTCTCACAAAATGATAGGAATTCAATTCCCTTGAGATAAAGTTAGGGTTTAACCCTATGTTATGGGAATTTAATTCCTCCAAAATGAACAGAACTAGGGTTTAACCCTAATTGAGGATATAATTCTCTCAAACTCACAGGAATTTAATTCCTTTAAGAAAAGAAACTAGGGTTTAACCCTATTAAGAATATAATTCTTCAGAAGAAAGCAGGAATTTAATTCCTCTGAGGTTTAGGGTTTAACCCTATGAACAGAACTTTAAAACATGCAGAGTCACGTGCTACCATGTGACCATTGCAAAGACCCACAGAATAGAACTCTGGAATAGGCACCTCACGTGCTGCCACGTGACTTCTGGGAAGATATATAAAAGAGAACTTTGAGGCAATGCCTCACGTGCCCCACGTGATCCCCGGGACACATAAAGAAAAAGCAAAATAAATAGAGACTCTGGGCGCCCTCACGTGTCACCACATGACCTCTAATAAGTATTCTAACAAACCAGAGCATGAGCCCCCATCACATGCCCGCACGTGATGGCTTTCAGAACTAAAAGTGTTAAACACTTATCTATAGAACAAAATAAAGGGAAGCAGGGTGCTCTCACGTGTGACCACGTGACCCCTCTTGCCTTAGCGTTCAATACTAAATTGAAACCTCTGTATCCAGTGTTTAACACTGATTTTCTTAGTGTTTAACATTAATTTGGATTTTCTTAGTGTTTAACACTAATTTGAAAACTCTGTTCCCAATGTTCAACACTGATTATCTTTTAGTGTTTAACACTAATTTGTCAATCTTATTCCCAGTGTTCAACACTGTTGGTCTCTAGTGTTTAACACTAGCCTTAACCCAATTGGCTAAGTTTCCAGAGGCAAAGCCTCTCCTTCAATGAATCAACAGAGGGCCAATATCCCAAACATAATTGGACTTAGCCCAAGATGGTCATAAGTCCTCAATTCAAATTCAACTGGGCCAATGGGCTCATAATATAATAATTGATCTTAGTTTTCAAATTGGACTACAGATCACTTAATCTACCTTGGTGTAAGGGTACATCTCTTCACTCCTTTGATACTTGTCGTTGTAATTCCTCAGCGTCTTCAAAGAGGTGACGGGTCCCGATAACCACATACATTGATACGGACTGTGGGGTCCTTAAACCCTCGGACTACGACGTCCTTAACCTTGACCGTAATGTCTTAAAACTAACATCGGACTATGGAGTCCTTAAATCCACGGACTACGACGTCCTTAACCTTGACCGTGATGTCTTAAAACTAACATTGGATTGTGGAGTCCTTAAATCCACGGACTACGACGTCCTTAACCTTGACCGCAACGTCTTAAAACTAACAATGGACCGCAATGTCCTTAAACTACTTATTGACCGTAATGTCATTAAACTAAACAACAGGGCCCCCTTAATTGCTCTCTTGTTGGATCTAAACGATTCCGTTAAGTTGATCTTAGTCTCAAACTGGACTAACGTATCCTTAACAAATGTTTAAGTTGATCTTAGTCTCAAATGAGGCTAACGTATTGTCACGACCCAAGTTTGGATGTGACAGGCACTCAGATTGTATCATATCTAAAGATATGCACAAATCCAAGTAAGCCAAAAACCAAGATCAAAATACCTTATTTCGGAATTATTTAGGAAAATTTAGTTTTTAAGTAAAAATCTCAAGTTATGAAGTTAATTCATTTAAACAATAATAAAGATTAAGTTTGGTTGTATTCCTAGTTGGAATCAACAATATCAACAATGAACATGAATATAAGCATATGTAATATCACTGAATCTCATAAAGAAAGAAGCTATGAAACTGATCAACAGATCTCAACTGTACATATATTTACCATCTCTCATTTCTAAGTCAAAATACAGTCTGATGGAGTCTTTCTAGATACAAAAGTACAAAACTCAAAAGGGGAGGTTACTACACATGTAACCTACCGATCAAAAGATGGAATACAACTGCAAAAGTGATCCTGCCTCGCAGCTACCCGTCCACTCTATCCCTGCAAGGAACTGTGGCACAACGGGGATGAGTTGCCAACTCAGTGAATACGACTAACATATAACGGCGAATAAAGTAAATATGACAATCATGCTACTGAATATGAATCAATATGATATATGAGTATATGTGAAATCCAACAATAAATCTCATTACACTTCTGAAATCACAACTCAAGTAAATCATTTCTTGGTGTCCATCAACGACACAAAATCTTCATTTCTTATAGGCATCATTCCCCGAATGATCCTATACTCATAATATCGGTCGTTATCCTCTAGATACACGCCGTATTTCTATAACCAACTCCGGTATCGAGTAACCTCGCTAGGCTCCCCCGTCTCAATACGGCTATCCTGCCCCTCGGTCTCGACCGGGTCCACCCTGTATCCAACTGTATAGCTCCCCCACTCAGTATGGATAACGTAAATCCGCGACCGTATATCTCCCCCACTCGGTCCGGAATAAAACCAAAAACAGAAATCAACTCAGGGTGGACATGTCACATCAATCATGAAAACTGGATTTATGTAGTAGTATTCAAAAACTCAAAATCATAAATTCTCAATTCTGCATCTATCTCATATCCAACATGGAAGTACGCATAAAGCAACAGGATGTAAATAATGAATTCTACCAATATACTTGACATATGAAATACAATATAATTCATGTTAATAAGTATGATATTTAAGTGTATGTGACATGGCAATATCGACGAGGTGTGTGTAGCATATAAGATGTGCACGTGGCATGACTCGTCGATACTTGTGAAGTGTTCTAACAACTAAGCAATATACACATATTTTTATGCATGAAATTCTAACATTTAAACATGATGATATGAATATCACATTAAGTAAAACCATGGGCGAAACACGCCATCTTTACTAAATTCCCCGGTAGATGTTTAGTCTACTCACCGGAAAGTCGAATCTACTCCGGAATCGCTAATCCTTTCCCTTTCCTCGCGGCTTCCGTATTCCTCGTATCCGCGTCTAGATATACCAAGTTTACATATATAAGCAAAACGACTATTCCGATATAACGGACATAGAAACACGCTAACCCCCATAAATTATATACTATCTGATCTTTTCAAGTTATTAAACACTTAGTCTTTCAGTATTTTAACCCTAATCTGTACTGGTTCAGAAATTAATACGCGACTTGATTTCATCGTGTCGCATTTAGCGTTTTACGATTCTTTTTCCGATATATCATTCCAGATTTTAATTACAGTAACACTAAGTTAAATCAACAGTGCCAAAATAGCCTAAATTTTATACTGTAGACTACCCAATTTACCAAATCCCCAAAACTCCCCACATGGCCGGCGACGCCGGCCAAAACTCTTCTGTCGCCGGCCCAAAACCGGCGCCCTGCCTCCGTCTTCTTGTAGTGTGTTCTATTTGATTCCTACATCATTTTAGCTCTGTTGAATTTATTTACTTAAGTTCCAGATTAAAGCAGATTCTAACAGACTCTGAATTTAGCTAAATACGATATTATGTGACTTGATTAATTCTAAACTAATTAAGCTACAGAATCTAATCTCTACAGAGTTTAAGAAGTTTACCCTCCTAATTGTTGTAGGAATAACCCTCCAAGATTAACCAACTCCTCTTAGCTTGAGGATGAACTATCCCCATGATCAAGCTCCTCTTTCATCTTCTTCCTCTTGTTCTTCTTGTTCTCTCTTAGTTTTTCTTTTCTTTTTGATTTTCTTTTCAGTTTTAATTAGCTTTCAGAACTGAAATTGAGTTATATAGGTGAGAGGAGGAAGGATAAGGGAAGGTGGTGGTGTCAAGTGAAGAAAGGTGCATGACTCATGCAAGAAGGAGGTGTAAGGAATTTGCAACCATGCAAGCATGAGGTGGTGTGGTAATTATCTTCAATTTTTGTTTTATTTTTAAGTTATTTTCAGAACTGAAATTATCTCATTTATTTTCACTTAAACCCTTGACAATACCCTATTTACATAAAACCTAACTTTGCAATTTAACCCCTCACAACTAACTTATTATAAAACACATCTTTTATTAAAATGAAGCTAAAAATATCATTAAAACCCTTATAACTTATTTAATTTACATTCAAAAATTCTAATTTACTTTGTATTACATATATCTTATGAAGATTGACATATTTGATTTTAACCGTTTTGTGATTTATCAGTTTATTCTTATTTTAATTAAATTTGTTTATTTCTAACTTTTTCCTAATTGTTACAATATTCCCCCCTTAAGAAAATTCGGTCCCCGAATTTAAAATAATTACTAGACATACCTATGAAAAGATGTGGAAATTTCTTCCGCATCGCGTCCTCCGTCTCCCAAGTAATCTCCTCGCGATCCTTTCCTTGCCAGAGAACCTTTACAGATGGCAGTATCCTCGATCGTAGTTGCTTTGCCTGCCTGTCTAGAATAGCGACTGGCTGCACTGTGAAGGATGGATCTGGCTCAAGCTGTAGAGTCTGATGCTGGATCGCGTGAGATGGATCGTGAAGATATCTGCGAAGCATCGAAACATGGAACACCGGATGTACGTCGGGAAAACCAGGTGGAAGTGCTAACCGATAAGCCACCGCGCCCACTCTCTCTAAAATCTCGTATGGTCCAACATATCTGGGGCTGAGCTTCCCTTTCTTCCCGAAGCGCATCACACCTTTCATTGGAGATACTCGAAGGAACACATGATCTCCCACATCAAACTCAAGTTTACGTCGTCGTCGATCTGCGTATGACTTCTGTCTGCTTTGAGCCGCTTTCATTCTATCTCGTATCAATTGGATCTTCTCTGTAGTTTCTTGTACTATCTGCGGTCCCAATATACATCTCTCACTAAGTTCCGTCCAGCAAACAGGTGATCTACACTTCCTTCCATACAAGGCTTCAAAGGGTGCCATCTGGATCGTCTCTTGAAAACTGTTGTTATAAGAGAATTCTACCAAAGGTAGGTGACGATCCCAACTACCACCGAAATCTAGGCTACAAGCCCGAAGCATATCCTCTAGTATCTGAATGGTCCGCTCCGACTGACCGTCTGTCTGTGGGTGGAAAGCTGTACTAAAACTCAGTCGCGTACCAAGAGCGTCCTGAAGTTTCTGCCATAGCCTGCTAGTGAACTGGGTACCTCGATCTGATACTATGCATGTCGGCACTCCATGTAGACGTACAATCTCATCGATATAAACCTGTGCATACTGAGCAAATCCATATGTCCTTCACTGGAAGAAAATGAGCGGCCTTCGTCAGCCTATCTACAATCACCCAAATGGAATCATACCCTCTGCTAGTCCTGGGTAGACCCACCACAAAATCCATGGAAATCTGTTCCCATTTCCACTCTGGAATGGGTAAGGGTTGCAGCTCCCCGGCTGGCCTCTGGTGTTCTGCTTTAACTTGCTGACAAGTCAAGCATCGAGAAACAAAATCCGTAACATCTTTCTTCATTCCTTCCCACCAATAATTATCCTTCAAATCACGATACATTTTTGTGGAACCAGGATGAATACTGTATACTGACCTGTGGGCATCCTCCAAAATCTCACGCCTCAATCCGTCAGAATCTGACACACAGAGACGAGTCCTAAAACGTAGTACTCCATGATCATCAATCACGAACTCCGTCTCCTTGCCCTGCCTAACATGATCCATAATCTCCATCAAGCGAGCATCGGTAGGCTGCGCATCTCGAATACGATCCAATAGCTGAGGTCTGGTGCGAACATGTGCCAGCTGACCTCCTGCCGATGTGAACTCAAACTGTATACGACTATCACATAAGATCTGCCAGTCTGTAGAAGACTGTCTCTGCAAAATGCTCAAATGAGATAATTTACTTCCAGGCCTCCGGCTCAAGGCATCTGCTACAACATTTGCTTTGCCTGGATGGTACAAAATCTCACAGTCGTAATCTTTCACCAATTCCATCCATCTACGCTGCCTGAGGTTCAGATCCTTCTGTTGAAAGATATACTTTAAACTTTTATGATCTGTGAAGATTTGACACGTTTCTCCATACAAGTAATGTCTCCAAATCTTCAATGCGAATACTACAGCAGCCATCTCTAGATCATGAGTGGGGTAATTTTGTTCAGTCCTCTTCAACTGCCGAGAAGCATATGCTATAACCTTGCCGTGTTGCATCAACACACAGCCTAAGCCCACTCTAGAAGCATCGCAATATACGACGAAACCCCCTGACCCGGAAGGTAAAGATAATACAGGTGTAGTCGTCAAACGTGTCTTCAACTGTTGGAAACTCTGCTCACACGCATCTGTCCACTGAAATGGAACTTCCTTCCTAGTCAATCCTGTCAAAGGTGCCGCTATCCTTGAGAAATCCTGTACGAAGCGTCTGTAATAACCTGCCAGACCTAAGAAACTCCGAACCTCTGTAACTGACATAGGCCTGGGCCAGTGTTGTACCGCTTCAATCTTCTTTGGGTCTACGCATATACCTTCTCTCGTAACTATGTGACCCAAGAACTCCACACTATCGAGCCAAAAAGCATACTTAGAAAATTTTGCATACAGCTGATGCTCTTTCAAGGTCTGCAACGTGATACGTAAATGCTGCTCGTGCTCCGTCTGACTCCGAGAATATACAAGAATATCATCTATGAATACTATAATAAACCGATCGATAAATGGTCTAAAGATTCGGTTCATCATATCCATAAAAGCTGCTGGAGCATTGGTGAGTCCGAACGACATCACCAGAAATTCATAATGCCCATATCTCGTACGAAACGCCGTCTTTGGAATATCGTCCTTCCGAACCCTCAACTGATGATATCCTGACCTCAAGTCAATCTTTGAGAAGAATCCTGCTCCTTGTAATTGATCGAACAAGTCATCTATTCATGGTAATGGATACCTGTTTCGCACCGTGACGCGATTCAGCTGTCGGTAGTCGATGCACATTCTCATACTACCGTCCTTCTTCTTTACAAATAACACAGGAGCTCCCCACGGTGAAACACTGGGACGAACAAGTCCTCTATCTAACAACTCTTGCAACTGGCCTTTGAGTTCTTTCAATTCCGTCGGTGCCATTCGATAGGGTGGTATAGAAATAGGCCCTGCACCCGGAATCAAATCGATACAAAATTCAATATCTCGATCAGGTGGTAATCCTGGTAACTCAGCTGGGAATACCTCAGGAAATTCTCGTATGATCGGGATTTGGTCTAATGGAACTTCAGCGACCCCTATGTCCTGAATAAAAGCCAAGAACCCATGACAACCCTTCTTCAATAGCCGTCTCGCACAAAAAGCAGAAATCATGTTGACAGGGGTTAACTTGCAATCCCCCTGCACAACAAACACCGGTTCACCTGGAAAACAGAAGCTAACCGCTTTTCCTCTACAATCTACATAGGCATGACAAGCGGCTAACCAATCCATCCCAAGAAGTATGTCAAAATCCAACATGTCCAGGAGAATCAGATCAACTAGCGAATCTCTATTACCAATACGCACCGAACACGATCTGAATACGTGTCGAGCTATAAAGGAATCTCCAACTGGAGTAATCACTACCAAAGGTAACTCTAATAATGACGACTCCTTCCCCAACAAAAGTGCGAATCGTGAAGATACATAAGAATGTGTAGAACCGGGATCAAATAAAACATGTGCCTCTACTGAGCATACTGTAAGAGTACCTGTCACGACTGCATTTGATGCCTGGGCATCCTGTGGAGTCAGCGCAAAAACCCGTGCCTGGCCCCTGCCCGCATCCTGTCGTCCTCTACCTCTATCTCCTCTACCTCTCTGAGCACGTCCCGCATAGCCTCGACCTCGTGGTGCAACTGCCTGGCGTGTAGCGCCAACTGGGGGAGGAAGTAAAGCCATCGGTGTAGGAGATGAAAGGGGTAAAGCAGCCTGTGGAGCAACAGTCCCTCCCTGAGATCTACAATCCCGCGCAAAGTGTCCGGGAAGTCCACAACTATAACAAGTAAAGGGTGGTCTCTAATCATCAGGATAAGAACTGAACATCTGGCCCTGTGTCCAACCTCGTCCAACACTGCGGCCTGGAGTATATCTGCCTGGATAGGACCCTCTACCTCGGCCAAACTGTCTATTTGTCGGCACGAAAGGTCTACTCCTCTTTGGCTCCGGAACGACTCCTGACTGGCTCAAACGCTCCTCTACTCGAATCGCCGCATCCATGGCCTGTGCATATGTATCAAAATGCTGGGAGCCTATCGCCAGATACAACTGTGTGTCCAAACTCCTTAGGAACCTTTTCACTCGAAGCTCCTCTGTAGGTACTAAGTATGGGGCATATCGCGATAGCTGGGTGAAGCGTAAGTCATAATCTGCTACTGACGTACTTGCTGATTTCTTCAACGCTTCGAAACTGCTAGCTCTAGCATCCCTCACACTCTGGGGAAGAAATCTGGCAAGAAAGACTGTAGAAAACTCGGTCCACGTCATCGGAGGAAGATTCGTAGCTCGCCCTCTCTCCATCGACTCACACCACTCCTGTGCAAGTCCCTCCAAACGAAAGCTAGTCAGCTCAACTGACCTCGCATCAGAACATCGCAATGATCTGCCTATCCTCGCCATTCTATCAAGAAAAGACTGAGGATCTTCCGCCACATCGGTCCCTGTAAATACCGGGGGTCTCAATCTCATAAACTCCGCAAGTAATACCTCCATCACTCTCGTATCTACTGGCGCTACCGTCTGTGTAGGCTGTACCTCGGACTCTGCTACAGTCGGTGCTGGATCTGATCTCAAAGCTCGAGTGGTCTCAGCTAACTGACCCACCACTCGCTGTAATCCCAACATACCCTCCTCAATCCTAGTCATGCGATCTGGAGGAGGAGGATCAACATGCTCATGCACCTCCTGCACGACCGGTGTACCAGTCGTCGTCACAGGCGGACTCGCCCTAGCTGCATTCCTGGCTGCGGCTCGCCTAGCCCGCGTAGCCATAGCAACTGGAACAAGAAACGAGAGTTGATAAGGTGTGGGAACAGAAGAAATCCAATAACGGAAAATCAACGGAAGAATAGATCAAGATAAACATCCTAAGGTTAGTTAGGCTGAATACGATAGCGTAAATATGCCGCGGAACATACGTACGGTACTACATTCGTCCTAATTCACCTACTCCATCAAACCAAAGGTCATCCTAACTCTCAGACTTACCTCAACCTATTGAAATCCCTTACTGAATTCCGTAAGGTTACTTCTAAGCTCTGATACCAACTTTGTCACGACCCAAGTTTGGATGTGACAGGCACTCAGATTGTATCATATCTAAAGATATGCACAAATCCAAGTAAGCCAAAAACCAAGATCAAAATACCTTATTTCGGAATTATTTAGGAAAATTTAGTTTTTAAGTAAAAATCTCAAGTTATGAAGTTAATTCATTTAAACAATAATAAAGATTAAGTTTGGTTGTATTCCTAGTTGGAATCAACAATATCAACAATGAACATGAATATAAGCATATGTAATATCACTGAATCTCATAAAGAAAGAAGCTATGAAACTGATCAACAGATCTCAACTGTACATATATTTACCATCTCTCATTTCTAAGTCAAAATACAGTCTGATGGAGTCTTTCTAGATACAAAAGTACAAAACTCAAAAGGGGAGGTTACTACACATGTAACCTACCGATCAAAAGATGGAATACAACTGCAAAAGTGATCCTGCCTCGCAGCTACCCGTCCACTCTATCCCTGCAAGGAACTGTGGCACAACGGGGATGAGTTGCCAACTCAGTGAATACGACTAACATATAACGGCGAATAAAGTAAATATGACAATCATGCTACTGAATATGAATCAATATGATATATGAGTATATGTGAAATCCAACAATAAATCTCATTACACTTCTGAAATCACAACTCAAGTAAATCATTTCTTGGTGTCCATCAACGACACAAAATCTTCATTTCTTATAGGCATCATTCCCCGAATGATCCTATACTCATAATATCGGTCGTTATCCTCTAGATACACGCCGTATTTCTATAACCAACTCCGGTATCGAGTAACCTCGCTAGGCTCCCCCGTCTCAATACGGCTATCCTGCCCCTCGGTCTCGACCGGGTCCACCCTGTATCCAACTGTATAGCTCCCCCACTCAGTATGGATAACGTAAATCCGCGACCGTATATCTCCCCCACTCGGTCCGGAATAAAACCAAAAACAGAAATCAACTCAGGGTGGACATGTCACATCAATCATGAAAACTGGATTTATGTAGTAGTATTCAAAAACTCAAAATCATAAATTCTCAATTCTGCATCTATCTCATATCCAACATGGAAGTACGCATAAAGCAACAGGATGTAAATAATGAATTCTACCAATATACTTGACATATGAAATACAATATAATTCATGTTAATAAGTATGATATTTAAGTGTATGTGACATGGCAATATCGACGAGGTGTGTGTAGCATATAAGATGTGCACGTGGCATGACTCGTCGATACTTGTGAAGTGTTCTAACAACTAAGCAATATACACATATTTTTATGCATGAAATTCTAACATTTAAACATGATGATATGAATATCACATTAAGTAAAACCATGGGCGAAACACGCCATCTTTACTAAATTCCCCGGTAGATGTTTAGTCTACTCACCGGAAAGTCGAATCTACTCCGGAATCGCTAATCCTTTCCCTTTCCTCGCGGCTTCCGTATTCCTCGTATCCGCGTCTAGATATACCAAGTTTACATATATAAGCAAAACGACTATTCCGATATAACGGACATAGAAACACGCTAACCCCCATAAATTATATACTATCTGATCTTTTCAAGTTATTAAACACTTAGTCTTTCAGTATTTTAACCCTAATCTGTACTGGTTCAGAAATTAATACGCGACTTGATTTCATCGTGTCGCATTTAGCGTTTTACGATTCTTTTTCCGATATATCATTCCAGATTTTAATTACAGTAACACTAAGTTAAATCAACAGTGCCAAAATAGCCTAAATTTTATACTGTAGACTACCCAATTTACCAAATCCCCAAAACTCCCCACATGGCCGGCGACGCCGGCCAAAACTCTTCTGTCGCCGGCCCAAAACCGGCGCCCTGCCTCCGTCTTCTTGTAGTGTGTTCTATTTGATTCCTACATCATTTTAGCTCTGTTGAATTTATTTACTTAAGTTCCAGATTAAAGCAGATTCTAACAGACTCTGAATTTAGCTAAATACGATATTATGTGACTTGATTAATTCTAAACTAATTAAGCTACAGAATCTAATCTCTACAGAGTTTAAGAAGTTTACCCTCCTAATTGTTGTAGGAATAACCCTCCAAGATTAACCAACTCCTCTTAGCTTGAGGATGAACTATCCCCATGATCAAGCTCCTCTTTCATCTTCTTCCTCTTGTTCTTCTTGTTCTCTCTTAGTTTTTCTTTTCTTTTTGATTTTCTTTTCAGTTTTAATTAGCTTTCAGAACTGAAATTGAGTTATATAGGTGAGAGGAGGAAGGATAAGGGAAGGTGGTGGTGTCAAGTGAAGAAAGGTGCATGACTCATGCAAGAAGGAGGTGTAAGGAATTTGCAACCATGCAAGCATGAGGTGGTGTGGTAATTATCTTCAATTTTTGTTTTATTTTTAAGTTATTTTCAGAACTGAAATTATCTCATTTATTTTCACTTAAACCCTTGACAATACCCTATTTACATAAAACCTAACTTTGCAATTTAACCCCTCACAACTAACTTATTATAAAACACATCTTTTATTAAAATGAAGCTAAAAATATCATTAAAACCCTTATAACTTATTTAATTTACATTCAAAAATTCTAATTTACTTTGTATTACATATATCTTATGAAGATTGACATATTTGATTTTAACCGTTTTGTGATTTATCAGCTTATTCTTATTTTAATTAAATTTGTTTATTTCTAACTTTTTCCTAATTGTTACACGTATCCTTAAACACAACCCTCAAACCCAAATCTAAGAAAGATACGGATTTGTACTAGTCCACGCCCTACGGGCGACGACATAACTCAGTCTCCGTATACAATCCACGGGCAACCAAACACGAATTAAACACACACGACACGAAGTGACCATCTGGAGAAGGAGAAAGTTGTTACCGCCATGCGGTAGCGTAATTAACTGCAGGGGCTTGTGCCTGCAGGGAAGAGCGTCCCTACAATCAAAAACCCCTCAAGCGAGGGGGAATCTGACGAAGTCTGCTACATCGGACGCATCCGTTTAAACCTTCGATACAGGGTGCCATAAATCAACTTGGCATCTTCGAAGAGGTGGACGGATAGCACCAATTAGCATCTGCCCCGAATCTTAGGCAAGACGTCTGTCGCGCCGCCATTCGGAGGGAAACAGATTCTGGCACGCCCAGTGGGACCATTTCCTCTTTCCACTCCACACTTCGTGTGTCGTGATTCGCGAACCAATCGCGGTTTGCTAATGGTTGCCCTTGGGTTGCGAGGTACTAAGACTTGGCGGTTTGCTTGGTGCAGAAAACAAAGGATCAATGGCGTTCAACTGCTCGAATTGCAAATGCAACCGACGCTCCGCCTCACCTGGAGGTGTAGCATATGGACCGCAGGCTGCTTCCCTATTCACTATGCCTGTGGAGCAAGCGACCCAAGCTACTACCGGTCTATTCTTTGGGACCATGCTCCCGTCGGTGAACATTGATATCCCAATGCCCGTTCCGGAAGCTTCGAAGAAGTCGGTCTTCGATCGACTTGCTACTCCCACGGCCTCTCTCAACGGGTCGTCCAACTCCTCGGTCTTCACTAGACTAAGCCTGAACTCCAAAGGGCCCGCCAAAAAGCCAGTGATACCTGGGAAGGCCATCCCAAAGAAGACAGTTGCTCCTGAAGTCGTCAAGGCGGCTTCTCCTCCCAGAGGGTCGGTCTTCGCGAAACTGACTACCTCCGTTCCCGCTCCCGCTCAGAAAACTGTAGCTTCTCAACGAACGTCAGTCTTCAAGAGGCTGACACCGGCAGCAGCCCTTCCCCAGATCAGGGGGCAAGACGCAGCCATCGCTGAATCAGTCCCGACAACCCGTCACGCCCGACGTCACCACTGGCGCCGGATAAGAAAGGCTGGGGGCAACTCCCCCTCTGGGCTAACTCCACCAGCTCCAACGGTGGAAGTTAATGCTGATGTCCCAACCGGGAACAGCTTTGAGCTGCTGAACAAAGTGCGCAGGGACTCCCCTACCGCCGTGCTTAAAAGATCTCCTCCACCGGTAGGGACCGCCGTGGAAGCAGAACCAGTAAAGCCGGAGCAGTCTCCTCAACGGCTGTCCTCCAGGATCTACAAGACTTGGCGACGGGTCCGAGAATCGGTAATTGATCCGAATTTCTCTCACCAACATAAGAAGTCGAAAGGTCGGCAGGAAGAAAATCCCCCTGTCAAGCAACGAAAGACGACGACCGCCTGGGTGCCCAAAGCAACGGCCCCCTCAACTTCGACGGCCCACAAGAGAAGAAGGCCAGAAAAAGTCCCCACTCCTGCAGCAAATATCAGAGACAATAAGCTAAAACGCCCTAAGTCTGGGGGCATGATGGTGCATACAGTATACATGGCGCTAGGAAAAGAGGACAGCCGTGCATCCACGGGTCATAGACCGCTTACACGGTCAGTGACCAAAGCTCAGGAGAAACAGCAGAAGCTCCAAGAAATGATGACCGCGATGGTCGTACTCACCGGGCCGAAAGAAAGCCCTGAAGCGTCATCTGATCAACGCCAGGAGCAAGAAACTGACGATGAGTTCCTTCGTAGGATATTGGAGAAGAAGGATAAAGAGGCTGCTGAACAAGCAGCCAATATACAACGAATGACCCTTCTGTTCCAGGACATGGTGGGTATGATGATCCAACAAGAGCCTCCTACTGAAGATCCTCCAATCGTTCTTGAAGACGACAGGGGAGAAACGTCAAATCCTCCACCCGCTCTGTCAACAGCCAAGGAGGAGACAATCTCCAAAGCTAACCTAGACGAATATATAGCTCAGCAGATACGAGTTCACCAGGAGACTGAGGCAGCTGGTCAAGTTGTCAGGACGGGACGACCATATCCGAGCTGGTATGACCAGATCAAGTACCCGCCGGGCTACACAATACCGAAATTCCATGTCTATAAGGGGACAGGAAATCCCCATCAACATGTGGCCCAGTTCAGGGCGCTTTGTGGCAACACTGGTGGCGACGATAAGCTCTTGCTTCGCCAATTCGTCGGCAGCTTGTCAGAAACAGCGTTCGAATGGTATTCTGAGCTCCCGAACGATTCCATCAAGACGTTCGCTGAAATGGAGTTATTATTCACTCAGCGATTCGCGAGTGCCAGCGAACGTACCCCGATAACGGCATTGATTAATGCCAGGGTGAAACCAGGCGAGACGTGGGTCCAGTACGCTATACGCTGGCGAAACTTGTGGTCAAAATGCGAACAACGCATTGAGGAAGCGCCCGCGGTGGGCATGTTCGTGGGTACCCTAGATCCTCATGCAACTATCTCACAGTTCATGATGTTTTTTAAGCCAACCACGTTCCAGGCTTTGATCGACAAGTTGGCCCAGATGGGTCACAGACCGTCTCCCCCGAAGCCAGAACCTCGAAATGACAAGGGTAAAGGGAAGGCAACCTTCGTCGCGAACGTTCAGCAGCAACCTAGTGCCCCAAAGCTGGCGGATCAGCTGGAAGAAAGACGACGGTATTATAATGAGAAAATGAAGCGCCCCTACTCATTCCCGCGGGATAAGACGAAGAGGCTATTCGAGCTGGCAATGCGCAACAGGCTTATCAACTTGCCAAACCCAAGGCGACCGCCGCAACCCAGTGAGGTGAATAACCCCAACTACTGCCCTTACCATCAAACGGTAAGCCATCCGATTGAGGATTGCTTCGTCTTCAAAGGATGGATTGAAGATCAATACTTACAGGGCAAGTTTGCGCTGTCCGAAAAGTGGAAGGTGAACCCGCCACAACCTCACACTGCTAAGAAGACGGACACACCGGGGGTAACTTGTTCTTTCATTGAAGAAGCTCCATGGGAAATCGTGCTTTCAGCAAAAACTAAAAGAATGCTGAACGAGCTCCAGACATGCCCGGCAGTCAGGTGGAAGAACCTGCTGGAACCCCAGATCATTGAAGGGATGCTGAAACCGCGCCCAATTCCGAAGATCAGTGGTGATGGCCCGAGCACTCGCAACCAGCCGTCGAAATCTTCAAAGAAAAAGAAGAAGAAATCTAATAAGCCCATGAAGCCTGGTGACAAGCGCACAGACTTGCAGAAATAGATCGACGCGTTGGAAGAGTACAATCAAGAGGCACGAACTCCCATCACACTCCAAGAGTTCCTCAACCACGTCTTTCAAAAGGAAGATGAAAGGGAGAGTTCGTCGGATGAATCCGAGGGATATGTGGCGAGTTGTCATGTGATCTCCCACTCGTTTATGGACGATGAAAAAACTCCTGGCACTAAGAAACTGGGGGCAGAGCCTGAATCGGAGCTTGTGTGGCCAACAGACGAAATGATCGACGCCTTTCTAGACGAGATTCGTTTGAAAAGTCAAGCCGACCAGGAGCGTGAGATGGCCGCATCAGAAGGAGCCAAACGCAGGCGATTAAACGAAAGAGTTGAAGTACTCCTGCCAGATCGAAAGGCACCCGACGCGGATAAAAACATATTCAAGACGAGGAAAAGGTTTGCCAAAGCCATGTCAATGGGAATGAAACTACCACACTCGGAAGAAAACACGTTCGATGGGGCAGAGAGGCACCCTAATTACTGCTCATATCATCGGAAGATTTCATACCCCACTGAGGAGTGCGACGCTT
This sequence comes from Agapanthus africanus, assembly GCA_030015575.1. Lineage (NCBI taxonomy): Eukaryota > Viridiplantae > Streptophyta > Magnoliopsida > Asparagales > Amaryllidaceae > Agapanthus > Agapanthus africanus. Next base: position 174,920,119 of record CM057339.1, on the reverse strand, counting down.
TTAAGACATGGTGGCAGGGATATGTTGCTCATCGGCAACATTTTAAGCGAATGAAACGCAGAACTCGTCGGGAGCAGAGAAGTACGACCGAAGGACATAAAAGAACTACTAGTAACTGTTACACGGTCAACGCCGGGGGATCGCAAGTGCTCACATTCGGGAGCGATTCTGACGAGGAAATGGCTCTTAGCCCCCTCTTTAAAGAGTCCACCTCGGGAAAAGAGGAAGAACGAGAGCCCTACGAAAACATTCAGCTGCGCAATCGCACGCTTCCGGAAAAGAATCTCGGACCCGCAACTAGAAAAGATAAGGGAAAGGAAAAGGCTGCTGAGGATATCGCCTTAGATGACCAAGTCACGAAAGAGCTGACTGCCAAGGACCCGCCCAAGAAGAGTAAGGTGGACTACAACATCCTAGCGCACTTGAGGAAGCTACCTTCGCAGCTCAGCATTCTAGACGCCCTCCTGTTATCAAAGGAAGCGAGAGATTCGTTAATCAAGACGCTACAAGAGCCCGAACAATTCCAAGCCTTCCTCGCCGAAGAAAGGATGAAGGATGAACTGGAAGAAGTGCACACGGCCGATATCACGTTCGGTGATGAAGACCTTCTCCTTAGGACGTGCGACCACAACCGCCCCTATACGTCTCTGGATATTGCCACGATATAAAGATAGGCAAAATCTTGGTTGACAATAGGTCTTCCGTTAATCTCCTCAACGTGCGGGTGTTGAAGGAAATCTGCATGAGCGTTCAGCACCTCGCTCGTGACAAAATTACCATCTCCGGTTTCGACTCCCAGTCATCACGAACTCTTGGGTCTGTGATATTGACGCTACGCTTTGGGCTACTCGTCACGGACATTAAGTTTCATGTCATAGATGCCAAGACGTGTTACAATGCTCTGCTCGGTCGTCCTTGGTTACACGAGTACAACATCATCCCTTCTACGCAGCATCAGTGTATGAAGTATTTCAAGGATGGTCTCGAGTACACCGTGACAGGTGAGCTAAACCCATTCTCCGTGAACGAAGTCCGCAAATACGAAGATGCAAAGTACTTTTTGCCAGATTTTGATGATACAGAGAGATGTCGCAAACCGGAGAACAAAGCCGCTGCCACCATTCCTGTTTTCGGGAGTGATACCGAAGAAGAAGAAGAGATGGTTTACTCTGGGCCGTCTCGACGCAATGACCCGGGACCGTCCGCCCCCATATTGATCTTCGGATGTGACTCGGAAGATGAGGTTAATGTTGTGTTCTCCAGTCGGCCGCCAATACAAGAATTCCCTGGTGATGATCAGAGTTTGCAAATCACCATGATTCCGCGAGAGCACTACAAAGATCTTGACGCACTTGAAGCCCACAACGTGCAAGACCTGCAGACGTTTTACGTCCCTCCCAAGCGAAAAGGCGATACTATTCTATCGATCCTCGGAAACAAGAGTGTAGAAAGAGATCTGGCATGGTGCGGATTCTACACTTGACAGGCTCCGACCCATTCGCTTGCCCAGATATTACACGAATGGACTAAAAAGGCTATTGAAGCGCCAAGGGGTACCCTTAAAATAGACTATTCGACAAGCTCGGTTCTACAACAGGATTTAGGATGTCCCTGGGACTCAGCGCAAATTACCCCACGGGAGAATGGAAACGCTTGGGCTTGGATACGTGAGAGCCGAAAAATGGGAACGGGTCTACGGTAGCTACGCCATATATACCTTTGATGAAGAAGAGGACGCCTTGTCAGAAAAGGTCAACTCTTCATCGGAACTAGATCCCGCGATTGAAGTCCCGAGTCCATCATTTGAAGAGCGAATAGACAAGCTTATCAGGAAAGCGGGTCAAAAAGCTCGGGACGATCATAATCGTGAAATGGCCATCTACAAGAAAGCCAGGGCGCAACGCCTTTTTCAACAGGCTGCGAAAGATGAAAACGCTCCTCCCTATCAATCTGTTGTGCAAAAGGCCCGACGCAGAGGTAGAGATAAGTCAAAGAGCAGAAAAAGCGTTCAACAGCGACAAAGCAGGACCAAGAAGTCATGTGATTGGGTATTGCGCGGTCCGGATTTGTCCCTCATGAAGAAGATGAGTCGAGCGTATTCTTTCCCTCAAGACAAGACACGGAAGATACTTGACCTCGCTTTAAAACATCGAATGATTACACTTCCGAAGTCTAAACACCCTGAGCAAGCTAATGAGGTCTCTCATCCAGGCTATTGCTCTTATCACCGAGCCATAGGACACCCTATCGAAGACTGCTTCACCTTCAAGAACTGGGTCGAAGATCAGTATCAGCTCAATAAGTTCGCTCTATCTGACAGCTGGAGGGTAACCCCGCCACAGAAGCATGCACCCAAATCCACAAGAGCAAAACCAGATCCACATCGGTCTTGGAAATGAGCTCGTACCTGTCGCATGATAATGGTATCAAAAGAAGAGCCCGAGAATATGGATGACTTTCCCTGATGCTTCGAAAACAATGACGACGAGGTAATCTCAGAATTTCCACCAGCACCGAAAGAGCTGGAAGATGAAATCCATACCACTGCAGATAACCTCAAGAAAATTGAGTTGGGGACGGCGAACGACCCACGACCGACATTCGTCAGCGAGCTGCTATCTGAAGAAAGGGTGGCTGTGTTAAAAGACGTGCTTGTGCAGCATAAAGATTGTTTCGCATGGAACTATTCTGAAATGCCAGAGCTAGATCCGGAAATTGCAGTGCATAAATTGGCAATATCCCCAGACATCAAGCCAGTCAAACAGGCGCCGAGAAGAATGCGGCTCGAGCTTGAGATGAGCATCAATGCCGAAGTCAAGAAGCTGATTGATTCTGGGTTTATCCAGGAAGTTCAGTATCCTGATTGGATCGCCAACATCGTCCCGGTAATGAAGAAAAATGGGACAGTGCGCATATGCATGGACTTCCAGGATCTCAAAAAAGCTTGCTCGAAGGACGATTTCCCAGTACCGGTAACCGTGCTGATGATAGATAACAAGTCCACTCACGAGGTTTTCTCCTTCATGGACGGTTCATCAGGGTACAATCAGATAAAGATGCATCCCAAAGACCAGGACTCCTTTAGGTATATTCTGCTACAAGGTGATGCCCTTCGGTCTAAAGAACGCCGGTGCCACCTATCAAAGGGCCATGAAGAAAATCTTCGATGATCTCATATATGAAATCGTCGAATGCTATATCGACGACCTCGTCGTGAAAAGCAAGTCATACGAGGAACATCTCGAGCATCTAAAGACCGTATTTCAATGCCTTCGGCAATACAACTTGAAGATGAACCCCCTCAAATGCGCGTTCGGGGTATCCTCAGGCAAGTTCCTACGGTTCATTGTCCGACATAGGGGCATTGAGATAGATCCATCGAAGATCAAGGCGATCATGGAAATGCCACCGCCAAGGACTCTCAAACAATTGCGGTCTCTCCAAGGGAAGCTCGTGTACATCCGGCAATTTATAGCCAACCTTTTAGGCAAGTGCTGCCCTTACAGTCACCTGATGAAGAAGGGAACCCCGTTCGTCTGGGATTGCAAATGCCAAGGCACACTGGACGAGATCAAGCAGTACCTGCAGAACCCGCCGGTGTTAGCTGCTCCAGTCAGGAGAAAGCCCCTCATTCTTTATACAACCGCCCTTGAAGGTTCCTTAGGCGCATTATGGGCACAAGAGAACAACTAAGGGAAGGAAAGAGCACTCTACTACTTAAGTCGAGTTCTACTGGGGGCAGAAAGTAACTACTCCCCCATTGAAAAACACCGCCTGGCGTTGATCTTCGCGGTAACAAAGCTCAGGCACTATGCGTTGGCGCATGAAGTCCGTCTCATTTCAAAGGTGGACCCCCTTAAATATTTAATGTCGAAGGCCATATTGACGGGGCGACTCGCTAAATAGTCTCTGCTCTTGATGGAGTTCTCGATAACTTATCAGCCTCTCAAGGCAGTGAAAGGCCAAGCCATTGCCGATTTCCTCGCTGAGCATCCGATACCCGCCGATTCTCCTCTGAATTGCGATCTTCCAGACGAACATGCGTTTGATGCGATAGACGATGGTAATATCCGATGGGAGCTTTATTCTGATGGAGCGTCTTCCGTGAAAAAGCGCAAACAAAGCACCCCTATAATCAAATCAGGGGTGGGTCTCATCTTCGTAACCCCACAGGGAGGGATAATGCGCTTTGCTTTCTCCTTAACAGAGCCGAGGACGAACAATGAACCCGAATACGAAGCTTTGATAGCAGGCCTCGAGATCGCCATCGACATGGAAATTGAAAACCTCCTCATATACGGAGACTCCCAACTGGTCGTTAGTCAAGTAAACGGCGACTACCAAACATGCAAGCCAGAGCTGGTGAAGTATGGTGAGAAGGTGCAGCAACTGTTGACCCAAATCCCCTCCTACACCATGGAAAGCATACCGCATGCCGAAAATAGCAAAGCAGATGCATTAGCCAAGCTAGCTAAAGAACTAGCTGATGAGAACCTCGACGATGTAAGAATCGTAGTACAAAGCCGTCGGGTTCTTGCTCCGGCAAAAACATCTCCGGAATCACCCGAGGAAAAGGAAGCGACCGAGCAGAAGGCCATGCAAATAAAAGACCAAGAAACGGATGAAGATTGGAGAGAAGTCTTCATAGACTACTTCAAATCCCGTCGAATGCCTGAAGATGCATCCTCAAGACATCAGCTTGTGAAACGAGCTCTGTCATTCGCCTTCGTCAACAATACTCTGTACAAGAGGTCATTTGATTCTCTATGGTTGAGATGCCTGGGACCTGACGAAGCGAAAAGAGTCGTTCAGGAAGTTCACGACGGACTCTGCGGTTCTCACCAAGCAGGCCCGAAGATGAAGCTGAAGATCAAACGAATGGGTTATTATTGGCCCACAATGATCCAAGACTGCCTCGAGTATGCGAAGCAATGCCACTCGTGCCAGATCCATGGGGACTTTATCCATCAGCATCCAAATCCACTACATCCAACGGTGGCTAGCTGGCCGTTCGAAATGTGGGGGACTGACATAATCGGCCCCATCGAACCAGCATCATCCAGAGGGCATCGTGTCACGACCCAAGTTTGGATGTGACCGGCACTTAGATTGTATCATATCTAAAGATATGTACAAAGTCCAAGTAAGTCGAAACCAAGATCAAAATACCTTATTGCGGAATTATTTATGAAAATTTAGTTTTTTAAGTAAAAATCCCCATTTATGAAATTAATTTATTAACAAGTATAAAGGGTTGGGTTTAGTTGTATCCCTAGTTGGGATCAACAATATTAACAATGAACATGAATATAAACATATAAAATATCATTATGAATCTCATAAAGAAAGAAACTATAAAAAAATGACCAATTGATTTCAACTGTCCATATATATATATAATCTCTCATTCTAAGTCAAGATACAGGTTTGATGGAGACTTTCTAGATACAATATACAAAATCAAAAAGGAAGGTTACTACACATGTAACCTACCTATCAAAAGATGAAATACAACTGCAAAAGTAGTTCTGCCTCGCAGCTAACCGTTCACTCCACCCCTGCAAGGAACTGTGGCACAACGGGGGTGAGTTGCCAACTCAGTGAATATGACTAACATATAACGGTGAATAAAGTAAATATGACAATCATACTACTGAAATATGAATCAATATGAGGTATGAGTATATGTGAAGTTCAATAATAAATCTCATGATACTATGGAAATCTCAACTCAATAAAATCATTTCTCAGTGTCCATCAACGACACAAAACTTCCATTTCAAATAGGCATCATTCCCCGAATGATCCTGAATCATAATACCGGTCGTTATCATCTAGATACACGCCGTATATTTATCACTAACTCCGGTATCGAGTAACCTCGCTAGGCTCCCCCGTCTCAATACGGCTATCCTGCCCCTCGGTCTCGACCGGGTCCACCATGTATCCAACTGTATATCTCCCCCACTCAGTATGGATAACGTAAAATCCGCGACCGTATATCTCCCCCACTCGGTCCGGAATAAAACCAAAACAGAAATCATCTCATGGTGGATATGACACATCAATCATGAAAACACTGGATTTATGTATTAGCATTCAAAACTCAAAACCATAAATCCTCAATTCTGCATTTAGCTCATGTATAACATAGAAATACGCATATAGTAACATGATGTAAAGATGCAATTTACTACTATTATTGATATGTGAAATACGATATGAATTCAGGTTAACAAGTATGATGTTTAAGTGTAAGTGACATAACAATATCGACGAGGTGTGTATAGCATATAAGATGTGCACGTGGCATGACCGTCGATAACTGTGAAGTGTTCTAACAACTAATCAATTTACATGTGTATATAATGAATGTAAATTATCAATTGGGCATAACAATTTATAACATTAAGTTAAGTAAAACTACGGGCGAAACACGCCATCTTTACAAAATTCCCCGGTAGATGTTTAGTCTACTCACCGGAAAGGTCGAATCTACTCCGGAATTGCTAATCCTTTCCCTTTCCTTGCTGCTTCCGTAATTCTTGTATCCGAATCTAAATTTACAATTTAACGCATATAAGAAAACGGCTATTCCGATATAACGGAAATGAAAAATACCCGCTCCCACGTATAAGTTATGTATTATTTGATTATATCAAGTTATTAAACACTCAATCTTGCTGGATTTTAACTTAAATCTGTATTGTTACAGAAACTAAATCACGACGTATTTTAACCGTGTCGTATTTAGCGTTTTACGATACCCTTTCCGATATATGTTTTCAGATTTTAACTACTGTGAAACTAAATTAATTAAACAGTACCAAAATAACCAAGATTGTGTACTGTAAACTACCCAACAGAGCAAACCCACAAAGTTCCCCCCATGGCCGGCGACGCCGGATTTTCCTATATGGCCGCCGGCCAAAAACCGGCCCCTTGGTGTCGTGGTCTTGTGGTTTATTCTAATGGTTACCTACATCATTTTAACTCTGTTTAGTTAAGTTAAATATTTTCCAGATTAAAGCAGATTTTAACAGAGATTAAATTTAACTAAAATACGATATTATGTGACATGTTCAATCTATATTAACTAATCTACAGAGCCTATCTACCTACTGTGATTAAGGATTTTACCCTCCAAAATTTCTGTAGGAATAACCCTCCAAGAATGCCAAGTTCCTCCTAGCTTAATGATGAACAATTTCCAAGAATTAAGCTCTTTTCTTCTTCCTCTTCTTCCTCTTGTTTTCTTTTCTCTTTTACTTTTCTTTTCTTTTAATTCTTTTCAGTTTTGATTCTGAGTTTTGAACTGAAAAATGTGTTATATAAGTGAATGGGGAAAGGATAAGGGAAGGTGGTGGTGTCAAGGTTTAAAGTGGGTGGCTTTCATGCAAGAAGGAGGTGGAAGGTGAGTAAGTGTATGGAAGCATGATGTGTTCTTGCTTTATCTTAAATTTTAGTTTTAATTTGAATAAAAATTCTGAACTAAAAGAAATTCCACTCACTTTCACTTATACCCTGCACAATATCCTATTTGCATAAAAACTTAAATTTTTACATATAAACCCCTCACAACCTAACTTATTATAAAACACACATTTTGTTAAAATGAAGCTAAATTTGTCGCTAAAACCCTTATAACTTATTTAATTTGCATATAATAATTTTAATTTAATTTGTATTACATATAACTTATGAAGATTGACATATTTGATTTTAACCGTTTTGTGATTTATCAATTTATTATTAACTTAATTAATTTTATTTATTTCTAAATATTCCAAATGTTACAATATCCCCCCCTTAAGAAAATTCGGTCCCCGAATTTAAAATAATTACTAGACATACCTACGAAAAGATGTGGAAATTTCTTTCGCATTGCGTCCTCCGTCTCCCAAGTAGTCTCCTCGCGATCCTTCCCTTGCCAGAGAACCTTTACAGACGGAAGTATCCTTGATCGTAGTTGCTTTGCCTGTCTGTCTAGAATAGCGACTGGCTGCACTGTATAGGATAAATCTGGCTCAAGCTGTAAGGTTTGATGCTGGATCGCGTGAGATGGATCGTGAAGATATCTGCGAAGCATCGAAACGTGAAACACCGGATGTACGTCGGGAAAACTAGGAGGAAGTGCTAACCGATAAGCTACAGCGCCCATTCTCTCTAAAATCTCGTAAGGTCCAACATATCTGGGGCTGAGCTTCCCTTTCTTCCCGAAACGCATCACACCTTTCATTAGAGATACTCGAAGGAACACATGATCTCCCACATCAAACTCGAGTTTACGTCGTCGTCGATCTGCATATGACTTTTGTCTACATTGAGCCGCTTTCATTCTATCTCGTATCAATTGAATCTTCTCTGTAGTTTCCTGTACTATCTGCGGTCCCAATATACCACTCTCACTAAGTTTCGTCCAGCAAACGGGTGATCGACATTTCCTTCCATACAAAGCTTCAAAGGGTGCCATCTGGATCGTCTCTTGAAAACTGTTGTTGTACGAGAATTCTACCAAAGGTAGGTGACGATCCCAACTACCACCAAAATCTAGGCTACAAGCCCGAAGCATATCCTCTAGTATCTGAATGGTCCGCTCCGACTGACCGTCTGTCTGTTGGTGGAAAGCTGTACTAAAACTCAGCCGTGTACCAAGAGCGTCCTGAAGTTTCTGCCATAGCCTGCTAGTGAACTGGGTACCTCGATCTGATACTATGCATGTCGGCACTCCATGTAGACGTACAATCTCATCGATATAAACCTGTGCATACTGAGCAAATCCATACGTCGTCTTTACTGGAAGAAAATGAGCGGCCTTTGTCAATCTATCTACAATCACCCAAATGGAATCATACCCTCTGCTAGTCCTGGGTAGACCCACCACAAAATCCATGGAAATCTGTTCCTATTTCCACTCTGGAATGGGTAAGGGCTGCAGCTCTCCGGCTGGCCTCTGGTGTTCTGCTTTGACTTGCTGACAAGTCAAGCATCTTGAAACATATTCTGCAATGTCCCTCTTCATTCCTTCCCACCAATAAACATCTTTCAAGTCACGATACATTTTGGTGGAACCAAGATGAATACTGTATACTGATCTGTGGGCATCCTCCAAAATCTCACGCCTCAATCCGTCAGAATCTGGCACACAGAGACGAGTCCTAAAGCGTAATACTCCATAATCATCAATCATAAACTCCGTTTCCCTGCCCTGCCTAACCTGATCCATAATCTCCATTATACGAGTATCTGTGGGCTGCACCTCTCGAATGCGATCTAATAACTGAGGTCTGGTGCGAACATGTGCTAGCTGGCCTCCTGCCGACGTGAATTCAAACTGTATATGACTATCACATAAGATCTGCCAGTCCGTAGAAGACTGTCTCTGCAAAATGCTCAAATGAGATAAGCTACCTCCAGGCCTCCTACTCAAGGCATCTGCTACAACATTCGCCTTGCCTGGATGGTACAAGATTTCACAATCGTAATCTTTCACCAGTTCCATCCATCTACGCTGCCTGAGGTTCAAATCTCTCTGCTGAAAGATATACCTTAAGCTTTTATGATCTGTGAAGATTTGACACGATTCTCCATACAAGTAATGTCTCCAAATCTTCAATGCGAATACTACAGCAGCCATCTCTAGATCATGAGTGGGGCAGTTTTGTTCATGCCTCTTTAACTGTCGAGAAGCATAAGCTATAACTCTGCCGTGTTGCATCAATACACAACCTAGACCCACTCTAGAAGCATCGCAATACACGACGAAACCCCCTGACCCGGAAGGCAAAGATAATACAGGTGCAGTCGTCAAACGCGTCTTCAGTTGCTGGAAACTCTGCTCACACGCATCTGTCCACTGAAATGGAACTTCCTTCCTAGTCAATCCTGTCAAAGGTGCCGCTATTCGTGAGAAATCCTGTACGAAGCGTCTGTAATAACCTGCCAGACCTAAGAAACTCCGAACCTCCGTAACAGACATAGGCCTGGGCCAGTGTGTACCGCTTCAATTTTCTTTGGGTCCACACATATACCTTCTCTCGTAACTATGTGACCCAAGAACTCCACACTATCGAGCCAAAAAGCACACTTAGAGAATTTTGCATACAGCTGATGCTCCTTCAAGGTCTGCAACGTGATACGTAAATGCTGCTCATGCTCCGTCTGACTCCGAGAATATACAAGAATATCATCTATGAATACTATAATAAACCGATCAATAAATGGTCAAAAGATACGGTTCATCATATCCATAAAAGCTGCTGGAGCATTGGTGAGTCCGAACGACATCACCAGAAATTCATAGTGCCCATATCTCGTACGAAACGCCGTCTTCGGAATATCGTCCTTCTGAACCCTCAACTGATGATACCCTGACCTAAAGTCAATCTTCGAGAAAAACCCAGCTCCTTGCAACTGATCGAATAAATCATCTATACGTGGTAGTGGATACCTATTTCGCACAGTGACACGATTCAGCTGTCGGTAGTCGATGCACATTCTCATACTACCGCCCTTCTTCTTTACAAATAAAACAGGAGCTCCCCACGGTGATACACTTGGATGAACAAGTCCTCTATCTAACAATTCTTGCAACTGGCTTTTGAGTTCCTTCAATTCCGTCGGTGCCATTCGATAGGGTGGTATAGAAATAGGCCCCGCACCCGGAATCAAGTCGATACAAAATTCGATGTCCCGATCGGGTGGCAATCCTGGTAACTCAGCAGGAAATACCTCAGGAAATTCTCGTATGATCGGAATCTGATCCAATGGAACCTCAGCGACCTCTGAGTCCTGAACGAAAGCCAGGAACCCACGACAACCCTTCTTCAAGAGTCGCCCCACACAAAGAGCAGAAATCATGTTGACAGGGGTTAATTTGCAATCCCCCTGCACAACAAACACCGGTTCACCTGGAAAACAAAATCTAACCGCTTTTCCTCGACAATCTACATAGGCATGACAAGCGGCTAACCAATCCATACCAAGAAGTATGTCAAAATCTAACATGTCTAGGAGAATCGGATCAACTAGCGAATCTCTATCACCAATGCGCACCGAACACGATCTGAATACGTGCCGAGCTATAAAGGAATCTCCAACGGGGGTAATCACTACCAATGGCAACTCTAGTAATGACGACTCTTTCCCCAACAAAAGTGCGAATCGTGAAGATACATATGAATGCGTAGAACCGGGATCAAATAAAACATGTGCCTCTAATGAGCATACTGTAAGAGTACCTGTCACGACTGCATTTGATGCCTGGGCATCCTGTGGAGTCAGCGCAAATACTCGTGCCTGGCCCCTGCCCGCATCCTGTCGTCCTCTACCTCGATCTCCTCGACCTCTCTGAACACGTCCTGCAAAGCCTCGTCCTCGTGGTGCAACTGCCTGGCGTGTAACGCCAACTGGGGGAGGAAGTAAAGCCATCGGCGTAGGAGGTGGAAGGGGTAAAGCAACCTGAGGAGCAACGGTCCCTCCCTGAGATCTACAATCCCGCGCAAAGTGTCCGGGAAGTCCACAACTAAAACAGGTAGATGGTGATCTCTGATCATCAGGATAAGAACTGAACATCTGGCCCTGTGTCTAACCTCGTCCGACACTGCGGCCTGGAGTATATCTGCCTGGATGTGACCCTCTACCTCTGCCAAACTGTCTATTCGTCGGCACGATCGGTCTACTCCTCTTTGGCTCCGGAACGACCACTGACTCGCTCAAACGCTCCTCTACTCGAATCGCCGCATCCATAGCCTGTGCATACGTATCAAAATGCTGGGAGCCTATCGCCAGATACAACTGTGTGTCCAAACTCCTTAGGAACCTCTTCACCCGAAGCTCTTCCATAGGTACTAAGTATGGGGCATATCGCGACAGCTGGGTGAATCGTAAGTCATAATCTGCTACTGACATACTTGCTGATTTCCTCAATGCTTCAAAACTGCTAGCTCTAGCGTCCCTCACACTCTGGGGAAGAAATCTAGCAAGAAAAAACCGTAGAAAACTCGGTCCACATCATCGGAGGAAGACTCGTAGCTCAACCTCTCTCCATCGACTCACACCACTCCTGTGCAAGTCCCTCCAAACGAAAGCTAGTCAGCTCTACTGACCTCGCATCAGAACATCGCAATGATCTGCCAATCCTCGCCATCCTATCAAGAAAAGACTGAGGATCTTCCGCCACATCGGTCCCCGTAAATACCGGAGGTCTCAATCTCATAAACTCTGCAAGTGATACCTCCATCACTCTCGTATCTACTAGTGCCACCGTCTGTGTAGGCTGTACCTCGGACTCTGCTACGGTCGGTACTGGATCCGGTCTCAGTACTCGAGTGGCCTCAGCTAACTGTCCTACCACTCGCTGTAATCCCAACATACCCTCCTCAATCTTAGTCATGCGATCTGGAGGAGGAGGATCAACATGCTCATGCACCGCCGGAACGTCCGGTGTACCAGTCGTCGTCACAGGCGGACTCGCCCTAGCTGCATCTCTGGCTGCGGCTCCCCTAGCCCGTGTAGCCATAGCAACAGGAACAAGAAACGAGAATTGATAAGGTGTAGGAACAGAAGCAATCAATAACGGAGAATCAACGGAAGAATGGATCAAGATAAACATCCTAAGGTTAGTTAGGCTGAATACGATAACGTAAATATGCCGCGGAACATTCGTACGGTACTGCATTCATCCTAATTCACCTACTCCATCAAACCAAAGGTCATCCTAACTCTCGGACTCATATCAACCTATTGAGATCCCTTACTTAATTCCGTAAGGTTACTCCTAAGCTCTGATACCAACTTTGTCACGACCCAAGTTTGGATGTGACCGGCACTTAGATTGTATCATATCTAAAGATATGTACAAAGTCCAAGTAAGCCGAAACCAAGATCAAAATACCTTATTGCGGAATTATTTATGAAAATTTAGTTTTTTAAGTAAAAATCCCCATTTATGAAATTAATTTATTAACAAGTATAAAGGGTTGGGTTTAGTTGTATCCCTAGTTGGGATCAACAATATTAACAATGAACATGAATATAAACATATAAAATATCATTATGAATCTCATAAAGAAAGAAACTATAAAAAAAATGACCAATTGATTTCAACTGTCCATATATATATAATCTCTCATTCTAAGTCAAGATACAGGTTTGATGGAGACTTTCTAGATACAATATACAAAATCAAAAAGGAAGGTTACTACACATGTAACCTACCTATCAAAAGATGAAATACAACTGCAAAAGTAGTTCTGCCTCGCAGCTAACCGTCCACTCCACCCCTGCAAGGAACTGTGGCACAACGGGGGTGAGTTGCCAACTCAGTGAATATGACTAACATATAACGGTGAATAAAGTAAATATGACAATCATACTACTGAAATATGAATCAATATGAGGTATGAGTATATGTGAAGTTCAATAATAAATCTCATGATACTATGGAAATCTCAACTCAATAAAATCATTTCTCAGTGTCCATCAACGACACAAAACTTCCATTTCAAATAGGCATCATTCCCCGAATGATCCTGAATCATAATACCGGTCGTTATCATCTAGATACACGCCGTATATTTATCACTAACTCCGGTATCGAGTAACCTCGCTAGGCTCCCCCGTCTCAATACGGCTATCCTGCCCCTCGGTCTCGACCGGGTCCACCATGTATCCAACTGTATATCTCCCCCACTCAGTATGGATAACGTAAAATCCGCGACCGTATATCTCACCCACTCGGTCCGGAATAAAACCAAAACAGAAATCATCTCATGGTGGACATGACACATAAATCATGAAAACACTGGATTTATGTATTAGCATTCAAAACTCAAAACCATAAATCCTCAATTCTGCATTTAGCTCATGTATAACATAGAAATACGCATATAGTAACATGATGTAAAGATGCAATTTACTACTATTATTGATATGTGAAATACGATATGAATTCAGGTTAACAAGTATGATGTTTAAGTGTAAGTGACATAGCAATATCGACGAGGTGTGTATAGCATATAAGATGTGCACGTGGCATGACCCGTCGATAACTGTGAAGTGTTCTAACAACTAATCAATTTACATGTGTATATAATGAATGTAAATTATCAATTGGGCATAACAATTTATAACATTAAGTTAAGTAAAACTACGGGCGAAACACGCCATCTTTACAAAATTCCCCGGTAGATGTTTAGTCTACTCACCGGAAAGGTCGAATCTACTCCGGAATTGCTAATCCTTTCCCTTTCCTTGCTGCTTCCGTAATTCTTGTATCCGAATCTAAATTTACAATTTAACGCATATAAGAAAACGGCTATTCCGATATAACGGAAATGAAAAATACCCGCTCCCACGTATAAGTTATGTATTATTTGATTATATCAAGTTATTAAACACTCAATCTTGCTGGATTTTAACTTAAATCTGTATTGTTACAGAAACTAAATCACGACGTATTTTAACCGTGTCGTATTTAGCGTTTTACGATACCCTTTCCGATATATGTTTTCAGATTTTAACTACTGTGAAACTAAATTAATTAAACAGTACCAAAATAACCAAGATTGTGTACTGTAAACTACCCAACAGAGCAAACCCACAAAGTTCCCCCCATGGCCGGCGACGCCGGATTTTCCTATATGGCCGCCGGCCAAAAACCGGCCCCTTGGTGTCGTGGTCTTGTAGTTTATTCTAATGGTTACCTACATCATTTTAACTCTGTTTAGTTAAGTTAAATATTTTCCAGATTAAAGCAGATTTTAACAGAGATTAAATTTAACTAAAATACGATATTATGTGACATGTTCAATCTATACTAACTAATCTACAGAGCCTATCTACCTACCGTGATTAAGGATTTTACCCTCCAAAATTTCTGTAGGAATAACCCTCCAAGAATGCCAAGTTCCTCCTAGCTTAATGATGAACAATTTCCAAGAATTAAGCTCCTTTCTTCTTCCTCTTCTTCCTCTTGTTTTCTTTTCTCTTTTACTTTTCTTTTCAGTTTTGATTCTGAGTTTTGAACTGAAAAATGTGTTATATAAGTGAATGGGGAAAGGATAAGGGAAGGTGGTGATGTCAAGGTTTAAAGTGTGTGGCTTTCATGCAAGAAGGAGGTGGAAGGTGAGTAAGTGTATGGAAGCATGATGTGTTCTTGCTTTATCTTAAATTTTAGTTTTAATTTGAATAAAAATTCTGAACTAAAAGAAATTCCACTCACTTTCACTTATACCCTCCACAATATCCTATTTGCATAAAAACTTAAATTTTTACATATAAACCCCTCACAACCTAACTTATTATAAAACACACATTTTGTTAAAATGAATCTAAATTTGTCGCTAAAACCCTTATAACTTATTTAATTTGCATATAATAATTTTAATTTAATTTGTATTACATATAACTTATGAAGATTGACATATTTGATTTTAACCGTTTTGTGATTTATCAATTTATCATTAACTTAATTAATTTTATTTATTTCTAAATATTCCAAATGTTACACATCGTTTCATCCTAGCAACGACTGATTATTTCTCTAAATGTGCAGAAGCAGTACCGTTAAGGGAAGTGAAGACGGAAAATATTCTCCATTTCTTCAAGACGCACGTCATCTATCGGTTTGGAACTCCGCGACGGATCATTTCCGATAACGGGCCAGCCTACAGAAGCCACAAGATTAGTCGCTTCGCTCAGCAACACAACATAGACTGGAGATATTCCTCAGTTTATAATCCACGGGCTAACGGTCTAGCTGAGACTTTCAACAAAATCTTGACAAAGATCGTGAAGAAGACGGTGTCTCGAAACAAAAAGGACTGGCATGAGAGACTGCAAGAAGCTCTTTGGGCGTATCGAACTACGTTCAAGACGGCCACGAACACAACGCCGTACGCGTTGGTATTCGGTACAGAAGCAGTACTCCCCCTCGAGATAGAGTTACCCTCTCTACGAGTGGCAGTTCACTACGAGCTGACGGACGAAGAAAATGCCCACCTTCGGCTTGAGGAGCTTGACGCCCTTGATGAAACCCGGCTCATAGCGCAACAAAATCTGGAGGCTTACAAAGCAAAGATGACGCGCTCATATGAAAGATTGACTAGTCCGAGGACATTCCGCCAAGGCGAACTCGTGCTAGTGGTCAAAAGGCCTATGATCCCCAATCGCGCCAAGTGGGGAAAATTCGAGCCGAACTATGAAGGCCCGTACATCATAGACAAGGTCTACCAAGGCGGAGCCTATCTACTCATGGATATGCACGGTGAAAGGCCTTACAGGCCTATAAATGGCCGATTCCTAAAGAAATACTACGCTTAGTGAGTTACTGCCTAGGTTAATGATAGATAACGATGACTATGTCCACTCGCTATCTTCCTAAGCTCAAACCTTATAAGCGATAGCCAACCTTCTCCTGGACGGACCGAAACGTCCTTAAACTAATGGCGGACCGAAACGTCCTTAAACTAATGGCGGACCGAAACGTCCTTAAACTAATGATGGACCGAAACGTCCTTAAACTACTACCGCAGCATCTTTAGGCTGATGTGATGAATAAAAAAATATTAAAAAATATATATATAAAAACGGTATGTCCATAAGCAAAAAGGGCACGGAGGAAAACTCGAAAGGGCTCCGTGAGTAAAAACAGCACGGCTACCGGCGAGTGTTCATGAAAACCCGAAAGGGCGCGACCTCATAAAAAATATATATATATAAAAATAAAAAGAATAAAAAGAAAGGTATGTCCGTAAGCAAAAGGGGCACGGATGAAAACTTGAAAGGGCTCCGTGAGTAAAAACAGCAGGACTACCGGCGAGTGTTTGTGAAAATCTGAAAGGGCGCAACCTTGTTAAAGGACACTTACAGGGTCCTCTCGACCTTGTAAGGAGAAACCGCCCGCGTGAAATCCTTACGACTCACAAGGGAGAAACACACTTAGGGATCCCCACGATTCCTAAGGAGAAAATACACTTGCGAGATCCTCACAACTCGTAAGGAGAACTCTCTTATGGGACCCTCACGTCTCATAAGATTTGAAAGCCTTAAGTTACAGAGACCTAAACCTGTGCTTAAGCAAACCCCCCCCCCCACAACCTTCGATATTGCCCTATAAGTGGTTCAATACTGGCCCTTGTATACAATCCATGGGCGCGAATAAACATTTCCCTAACCAAGTCCCGCCAGCGACTAGGGATATGCTCATATAGTGAACGACCCTTGTAAGTCCTCTCGACTTATAAGGAGAAAACACTCTTGTAAGATCCTTACGACTTGCAATAGGATATGCACTTAGGAATCCTCACGATTCCCAAGGAGAAAATACACCTGCAAGATCCTCACGACTTGTAGGGAGAAATACCCTTGTGAGACACCTATGGCTCACGAAGTCAAAAGCCTTAGTCACAAGGCCCCTTAACCCTGTTTACTAAGCCACCTTTGTTCAACATCGACAGAGGCAAATGATAATTCGCTCCTGGCAACATCCCGGTTGTAGCGGTGCTGATGCCGAAATCGGTGTCTAAAATCCAACCTTGCAGCAAAAAGGCTAGCAAGCCACACACGCATACGAAATAGCCGAAATGATGGGGCAACTTGCAATAAAAAGCAGCAAGTAAAAATGTATGCATGAAAAATAGCCGAAATGATTGGGCAACTCGCAATAGAAAGCAGCGAGTAAAAATGAAATAAATAGCCTAAATGATAGGGCACCGCGAAAAATAGCCGAAATGATGGGGCAATCGCAACCCTCGCGATATAAAAGCTGAAATGATAGAGCATCGCGGAAAAAGAAATAAAATAAAAATGAAATTTATGCCCTACAGGTGATATTACATCAATCCCTGTATACAATCCAGGGGCGCAAACAAAGAAGGAATCGCACTCCTCCTCTCCCAGGTTTCATCAGAAGAAGAAGCCAAATCTCGATGAGTCACAGATAGCTTAGAGATCATCTCGACGTTCGTCTCATTGCAGCATATACAACCTCGAGCAAAGCGGAACAACGCCAACTCCCAGTTCCATGACTCGGCGGCGTACAGCTGGCCGAGAGTCAAATTCCAACTTCGTGAAATACAGACAAAGGCAAAATTCCTGGTTACGTGGAACGCAGATAACGTCACTCTTTGACCCCGTGGAAAATGTCCAGAGCGGAGCCTAGTCCTCGCCGAGCACGGCAGTGAACCCGTGCGAAGCATCTAGTGCAAAATTCTTGGTTACGTGGAACGCGGATAACGTCACTCTTTGACCCCGTGGAAAACGTCCAGAGCGGATCCTAGTCCTCGCTGAACACGGCAGTGAACCCGTGTGAAGCATCCAGAGTGGAGCCTAGTCCTCGCCGAGCACGGCAGTGAACCCGTGTGAAGCATCTAGTGCAAAATTCCTGGTCACGTGGAACGCGGATAACGTCACTCTTTGACCCCGTGGAAAACGTCCAGAGCGGATCCTAGTCCTTGCAGAGCACGGCAGTGAACCCGTGTGAAGCATCCAGAGTGGAGCCTAGTCCTCGCCGAGCACGGCAGTGAACCCGTGTGAAGCATCTAGTGCAAAATTCCTGGTTACGTGAAACGCGGATAACGTCACTCTTTGACCCCGTGGAGAACGTCCAGAGCGGATCCTGGTCCTCGCAGAACACGGCAGTGAACCCGTGTGAAGCATCCAGAGCGGAGCCTAGTCTTCGCCGAGCACGGCAGTGAACCCGTGTGAAGCATCTAGTGCAAAATTCCTGGTTACGTGGAACACGGATAACGTCACTCTTTGACCCCGTGGAGAACGTCCAGAGCGGATCCTGGTCCTCGCAGAACACAGCAGTGAACCCGTGTGAAGCATCCAGAGCGGAGCCTAGTCCTCGCCGAGCACGGCAGTGAACCCGTGTGAAGCATCTAGTGCAAAATTCCTGGTCACGTGGAACGCGGATAACGTCATTCTTTGACCCCGTGGAAAACGTCCAGAGCGGATCCTGGTCCTCGCAGAGCACGGCAGTGAACCCGTGTGAAGCATCCAGAGCGGAGCCTAGTCCTCACCGAGGACGGCAGTGAACCCGTGTGAAGCATCTAGTGCAAAATTCCTGGTTACGTGGAACGCGGATAACGTCACTCTTTGACCCCGCGGAAAACGCCCAGAGCGGAGCCTGGTCCTCGCAGAGCATGGCCGTGAACCCGTATGAAGCATCCAGAGCAAACACCGGACTGTGGAGTCCTTAAAATCCACGGACTATGATGTCCTTAACCTCGACCGTAATGTCTTAAAACTAACGACCAACCACGATGATTCTAGACTGATTTTCACCTTGGTTAAAGGGTACATCTCTTCACTCCTTTGATATTTGGCGTTGTAATTCCTCAACGTCTTCAAAGAGGTGACGGGTTCCGGTAACCACACATTTCGCGGACTGTGGAGTCCTTAAATCCAAGGACTATGAGGTCCTTAATCTTGACCTTGATGTCTTAAAACTAACATTGGACTGTGGAGTCCTTAAACCCACAGACTATGAGGTCCTTAACCTTGACCGTGATGTCTTAAAACTAACGCTGGACTGTGGAGTCCTTCAACCCATGGACTATGAGGTCCTTAACCTTGACCGCGATGTCTTTAAACTACGGTACCCTGGAGAACATCCCAAAGCAACCCCTGACCCCGTGAGATACAGATAAGGGCGACCGCACTCAACACTTGTGGATCCTCACGACCTGCAAGGAAGAAAACTCTCTTGTGAGATACTCACGACTCCCAAAGGAAAACCCGTTTAAGAATCCCCACGATTCTTAAGAAGAACTCACACCTACGGGATCCTTTTGACCTGTAGGGAGAAAAACTCTTTATGAGACCCTCACGGCTCATAAAGCTCAAAAGTCTGAGGAGGCAGATCTTAACCCTGAATCCTAAGCCATTGCGGCCCTGCAAAGAGATCAAGATAGATTCCGCAGAACACATTCAATAAAAAGGAGACACACCATTGAGAAGAAAATATGTCTTTATTCATAAACCAAAATGGGTACAAAGTACAATTCATGAGAGAACAAAAGGAAAATACTCTCGCTCAAGAGTATGTACAAAAAGAAAAAAAAAAGAAAAGATACAATTCTTCAGGCCGGTGGGCGATTTAGTAGCTTGGCTAGCTCATCCTGCTTTTGTTGGGCCACGGCTTCATGATTTAGGATCGCCAGAAGACGGGCCTCCGCCTGAGCCTGCTGGGCCTGATACGAGGCGAGTTGGCCTTCAAGCTCTTTCTCGGTGGCCTTATGAGCCTCGACCCTCTCACGAGTGAACGTGGCAGCTTTATCAAGAGCCACCACCTCTTTGATAGACTCTTGAAGCACCCGCCAGAGTTCATACGCTTTGTTGGCCTTGGCGGTAAGATTAGCTTGAAGCTCGCTCAATGCCTTAGAGGCTAGCTCCCTTTCCGAGAATTTGCGGCCGAGCCTCTTCTCGCACGATGTCATGTTTGCCGCGCACCGTGCTATCAGCCCCCGTAACTCCGCCTTTGCAGCCACGGCCTCCGAAGAAAGGCGGGAACATTCAAGGGCGTGCAAGCAAGCCTCCACCTGCCGACAAAACTCCACCCAGACTCGCACCACCTCTTCGCTATGGTAGGTGGCAAGAAAAGAAAGAGAACCGTTAGCTTCAGCGGCAAATGCTTCGGCTGTGGTTGCACTGCCAGCACGAAGCTCCTCGATCAAGGATGACAAGGAGACAAGGCTCAACTAGGCCAAGCGCTCTGAGGCTCGCAAAGCGTAGGGACCAGGCGGCATAGCGATACGCGATTCCAACGCTGTGGGGGCTGGCAGGACTGTTCAGATTTGAAAATGTCAGTAAAACTCTTAGGCAAAAAGCAAAGGGGACTATATTGAAACATCGCTTACCTAGGGTCATGCAAGTGGGAGCTGAGGGTCCCCCTGGCCCTTCAACGACCTCCACCTCGTCATCGGCCTCCAAAACTGTAAAAGGCATCAATGTTATTTCGCAGAATAGCAACAATACCACAATAAAAAATGGCGAACGACGCTAACCTTGCCCAGAGGAAAGGACAATGCGCTGAGGAGAGATCGCCTGCGGAGCGGCCATCTCCAGCATACGATGAAATGACTGCCGGGGAGACAAATCAGCGATAGAGGCCGCCAGCCCGCGCAATTATGAGAAAACAAAAGAGTTCAGACAACAGAAAGATTGCTAATTTAAAAATGTAGAAGGTTACCTTCAACACTCCTCCCATTCTGAGACGGGGGGATGGCGGCTTCAACGGCCTCCGCCATGATCTCCGGCTCCGGCAGAGGGAGGGCAGTCCCGACCACCTCTCCTCCGGCCTCTGGGCCGCCCGTAGGAAGAGTCATTGGGATGGTAACCCCCAATGGAGGCTCTACCAAAGGAGCAAGCGCTCCATGATCAGGAACAGCCACTAGAGACTCTATGGCAGGAAGAATAGCATTGTCAGCCCCCTCCGCATCAAGTAAGGCTGCATCGGGAATATTAACAGGCTCTAGCTGCAACAAGCCCATAGGAATCTCTCCCATCGCCGAAAACTCTGCACAATTCACTCAAGGATAAGGATACGTACATACAGGTGTAAACAATCTGAAATGCTAACAAAGAAGTATAAAAGGCATACCAATGCGCAGGGAAGCCTTCAATATGGCTTCTTCAAGCCGATGCTCCTTCTCAAGGAGGCGTGCTCGCTGGGGTTCGAGGGTAGACTCATGGCCGCCGGTCCACAAGGAAAGCGCGTCCGCAGCATCCTCCGAAGCGGCAAGTTTCAGGGCCCTTTCTCCCCATTCCTCCAAAGGGCCAATAAACCGCCGCCGGATCCACGAAGGGTCTTCATAAAAGAGTACGGCAGGATAGGGCTTCTTCGGAACCCTGACGTTCTGGGACTCATCTTGGGAACGTCTTATAGCCTCAGCCAATTATGCGGCCTCCTCGGCAGCCGAATCCGGGAAAAGAAGACCAGCGTCTGACTATTGCACGACCAACGACTCATCTGGAAGTATAGGCTCCGACTCCGTTAAAGAATCAAGCATGTTGGTGGCCACCCTCTTCCGCCTCTTAGATCCAGAACCGGCCGCCGAAGACGATCGATTTTTCCTCGTGGAGCCTTGGTGCGGCGGTGGCCCAC
The DNA here is from genome assembly GCA_030015575.1 of Agapanthus africanus. NCBI lineage: Eukaryota > Viridiplantae > Streptophyta > Magnoliopsida > Asparagales > Amaryllidaceae > Agapanthus > Agapanthus africanus. The sequence continues at coordinate 174,898,008 of CM057339.1, read as the reverse complement.
GTCGCCTTCAACACCCTCGTCCCTATTACCCTCGCTTGGTGCCACAACCGAGGATGACACCGCCATTGTCGATGCCACGGGGGGCAGTGCTGCCGCAGGCGGTGGTGCTGCTACTGGGGCCTGTCTACCTCGCGATCGGGTACCTAAGGGCATACCCGCTGTTGGAGTAAGGTCCACCCCCGACTCCCCCGGAATGAGCGCGGTGCCAATCTCCCTCAGAGGGAAGCGGACCGGAACTCACGGTCGCAACACAGCTCCTATGGCCGGAACCTGAGGGAGGGCATCATAACCAAGAAGCACCCTTCTCTCCTCGAAAATGATTGGACTAACTTGATGGAGATACCAACCCGTGAACGATCCCACGCATCTGGGCATATGCTCAGCTTCAGGGATCATGAAGTGGGATCCGGTGTTCAACCTCACGAAATGATGAGTGGCATCGCGAACGGCATCAAGTGAAGGGACCGGCGCAACTATGAAAGCCTCGAAGGGAACGCCCTGGTCGTATCCAAGCTGTCGAGCGAAGCGATGCGGATTGTACCGCATGAAAAGAGCTGCACTGTCCTGGCGGAATACCAAATAGCCTGGTCTAATGGTATACAAGTGCACGGCCTCCCGGGGCCTCAGAGAGGGTACATTGTCTTTTGACTGGTCCCAGAGTTGTTGAACTAGACCTGAAGGAGAAGACAGGACCCGATCATTAAAAACCAGCCCGCCAGCAGTAGCGTAAGGAGAAATCAGCACCTGAATAGCCCTGAATTGAGTCGGGTCGGCGGCAGAAGCATCCACCAATCGCATAAGTCGTGGGAAGGGGTAGGCGTCGTAAAATGCGGGCCTCTGATGCATAGCGAAAGCCCCCAGCACGTGCATTTCGACCCAGGACGTGAAATAATGAAGCGAAAAGTTTACTACATCCACGCCGGGAGTAGAGGTATTAGCTGCGGTGCCCAACCCGTGATAAAGATGCACCAACGCCGGGATGCCGATGGACAATCGCGTCCCCTCAGCGATACAATAAGCCGGGTAGATAACCGAAGCTCTCATAAAGCGACGATGCATGGGAATGACAAACCAACTGAGCCAGACACTAACAAACCCCATGAAGAACGTCTCCTCATCCATGCCGGGAGCGGCAATGGATTCAAAAGACATCGGCGACATAATGGGGATGTAGTACTGTGGTAGATCCGATTCAGTGGTCGGCAGCTTCTTCGGACCAAACCCAAAGGGGTCTTTGATGTTCGCGAACTTCGGAGCTGTCTTCGACAGGACGTCCTCGCGAAGGAAGCAAGCAATGAAGCTCTTAAAAGTAACACCCTGCTCCTCAGATTCGGTGAACAATCGATCGAAGATACCTAGCGCCTTGATCAAACTGGGACGCTTATGGCGGACGGCATTCTCAGCAGACAGGCCGTCAACCGGAGCAGGCTCGGGCTCAAAGACGTACTCGTCAGAAGGCAACAACTCCTCATACAGGGTACCCCTGCTTGGCAACCCCGAGATGTCATAGAATTCTGCCAGAGAGATCGAGACCTCGCGATCCCCTAAAAGGAAAGTGTTGGTGGGAAGGTTCCACTGGTTCAAGAACGCCTTAACCCACCAGACATGCGGGGATTGGTAGTGAAAGAGCGACACATATATCGCCTGGTAAAGCCCGACCTTCTGCAGCCGCGCACGATGGGCGGACAGGATGTAACGAGCCCAGAGAAGGTACCCCGTAGGGTGTCGAGGGGTGAGCCCTATCTTGTAGATTTGTCCCCATGGTTGGGCCTCACCCTGGCAAATACGCCGCCCCAGAATGTCTATAGCCGGGATCGGATGGTTCGGGATACCGGTCGTTGAAGGCTCGAGCCGTCCCATTGGAGTCCAGTTCGGCATCTCCACAGCAAAAACCGTCCTCGGAGGGTCCATCGGCAAGAACGGGAAAGTAGGCTCGGTCGGTATTGCGCAGAGGAAACTCCGGCGATCCCGAATAATATGACTATACCAAGTTCCCCATAGAAGTAGCTGGTGCAGTTCGGGTCATGAGCCCGGATCATCGCCATCGCTTCCTCGTCAGACGGTGATTGGGGAAAAGCGGCCTCTGAGCGAGTGAAGGGAAAGCACGAGACAGAAGCCATTACACCTGAAATAAAATAAAGGAAAACTGTCAAAAGCGAAGCCGATAGCATGTATACATACATATATATATGTATATATGTATATATATGAGCGTAAATATATGTATGAAGACAGTTGAAGAAAGCGACAGCAGATTCTCCCGTATGGGGCCGTTGGCTACAAAATACATGGGCCCCACAGAATCGGGTTGACGGCCCGTTAATAATGAAGCCAAGCAATCATAATAAGACAAAAGGGGTATCCTCATTAAATAGGAAGTGGGTTTCAAGTGGCCCTACACATCCCCCTAGAGGACAAATCTACCTTAGGCTCTACAACAGATCAAACAAGATCAGGAGAATTAAATTCCCACAGAAGATATCATTGCAAGCTTCTTCTTCATTGATCACAGAAGGACAACCTAGGGCAAGGAAACCCTAAGAAGCCTCCAGGGGAAGAACTTAGTTCTTCACAGGAATTAAATTCCTTTTGGAAAGAGGAATTAAATTTCCAGTAACTTTTTTCTGTGAACGGAGTTAAACTCCATGGACTTGAACTGTCACCATCATTTCCCTAAGGATCATATGAAACCCTAGGAGATCTACAGTTTGAAGGTTAGGTGGTTTTCTGTTCTTGTGAAAAAAAACTTGAAGAAAAATAGGTTCATTTTAAAAGGGTGAAACCCTTGATGTGGATTTAAAATCCATAGAGTTTTTTTTAATGAAGATTCTTCGATCGTTCAACATCATTACCTGAAAGGAGGAGTCTTTCCTGAACTGAGTTAAACTCTGAAAATTTTTCAAGGCAGAGAACTAAGCTCTGGAAAAAGAGAATTAAATTCTCAAAAGAAGAAAGTTCTCAAAGGAGGAAGATGAGCAAAGTGGAGGCTCTTCTGAAAGGACATGGGCATTTGTGGGATGGGATGGAAAACGTCTCATCTACCCTACTCCCAAAGCAGATCCAACAGTCAAAAAAGTGACAGCGTTGCACTCACGTGCAGACACGTGAGAACAACGTTGTGGGGGCATTTGTTCCCTGATTAAAAATCAAGAAAGGACTCAGAAGAGGCATCGCGTGCTCACACGTGACCGCTGGTCACGTGTTAGCACGTGACGTTCAAAGCAGTGGCACAAAGCGCTTTCAAGAAAAGATTCCAGAAAAGGTCACGTGCTCACACGTGACCAATGGTCACGTGTTGGCACGTGACGGCTAAGCAGCATCCAGAAGACAGAGCGCAAAAGAAGAAGAAAGGCCCGTTCCAGGGGTCACGTGTCTACACGTGATCAAGAGTCACGTGACCAGGGGTCACGTGGCCACACGTGACCGGCGTTAAAAGATTTATTATTTAACAAGATTAAATCCTGAGAAGAGATCATTCAAATCTTTCCAAATAGAGAATAATTATTTGGAACCGTTGGATTAAAAATCTAAAGGTGATTAAATATCGCCTATTTATGGAAAAATCTTGGACTAGGAAAGATTTCCCCCTAAATCTAACTGAAACAACAAGGAAATATCTTTGGATTTAAAATCCAATGGTGAATGAAATTCGCTTAACAATCTAAAGGCCCAGATTAATGATAAAAATCTCTCAACATACAAATCAAATCTCTCAATAAGAGATTTACTGAGCAGATTGATTCTCTTCCTTCTCCTATAAATAGGAGCCAATAAAAGAAGAGAGAGGACCCCCTTTTCGAAGATCTTTTTCTATAAAAAAAAACTTTTTCTGAAACTCTGAGACCTTTGGATCTTTTTCTACATAGAGAGCGAGAGAGATAAAGCCTTTGGTTCTCTGCAAAAAGGAAAACATTAGGTAAGAAAGGAGAAGGGGAGCTTCAAAGGAGAATTTAATTCTCAAAAGAGTTTAACTCTTACATAAAAAGAAAGAACTTAGTTCTTTCTCTGGTTGAGGATCTGCAAAGTGCACATCTCCCCATGAATTGAGAATTTAATTCTCATTGGGTTGAGATCCTGCAATGCAGATCTAAAACACAGAGGAGGGACTGAGTTTAGAGAATTTAATTCTCACAAAATGATAGGAATTCAATTCCCTTGAGATAAAGTTAGGGTTTAACCCTATGTTATGGAAATTTAATTCCTCCAAAATGAACAGAACTAGGGTTTAACCCTAATTGAGGATATAATTCTCTCAAACTCACAGGAATTTAATTCCTTTAAGAAAAGAAACTAGGGTTTAACCCTATTAAGAATATAATTCTTCAGAAGAAAGCAGGAATTTAATTCCTCTGAGGTTTAGGGTTTAACCCTATGAACAGAACTTTAAAACATGCAGAGTCACGTGCTACCACGTGACCCCTGCAAAGACCCACAGAATAGAACTCTGGAATAGGCACCTCACGTGCTGCCACGTGACTTCTGCGAAGATATATAAAAGAGAACTTTAAGGCAATGCCTCACGTGCCCCACGTGATCCCCGGGACACATAAAGAAAAAGCAAAATAAATAGAGACTCTGGGCGCCCTCACGTGTCACCACGTGATCTCTAATGAGTATTCTAACAAACCAGAGCATGAGCCCCCATCACATGCCCGCACGTGATGGCTTTCAGAACTAAAAGTGTTAAACACTTATCTATAGAACAAAATAAAGGGAAGCAGGGTGCTATCACGTGTGACCATGTGACCCCTCTTGCCTTAGCGTTCAACACTAAATTGAAACCTCTGTATCCAGTGTTTAACACTGATTTTCTTAGTGTTTAACATTAATTTGGATTTGCTTAGTGTTTAACACTAATTTGAAAACTCTTTTCCCAGTGTTCAACACTGATTATCTTTTAGTGTTTAACACTAATTTGTCAATCTTATTCCCAGTGTTCAACACTGTTGGTCTCTAGTGTTTAACACTAGCCTTAGCCCAATTGGCTAAGTTTCCAGAGGCAAAGCCTTTCCTTCAATGAATCAACAGAGGGCCAATATCTCAAACATAATTGGACTTAGCCCAAGATGGCCATAAGTCCTTAATTCAAATTCAACTGGGCCAATGGGCTCATAATATAATAATTGATCTTAGTTTCCAAATTGGACTACAGATCACTTAATCTACCTTGGTGTAAGGGTACATCTCTTCACTCCTTTGATACTTGTCGTTGTAATTCCTCAGCGTCTTCAAAGAGGTGATAGGTCCCGATAACCACATACATTGATACGGACTGTAGGGTCCTTAAACCCTCGGACTATGACGTTCTTAACCTTGACCGTAATGTCTTAAAACTAACATCAGACTGTGGAGTCCTTAAATCCACGGACTACGACGTCCTTAACCTTGACCGTAATGTCTTAAAACTAACATCGGACTGTGGAGTCCTTAAATCCACGGACTACGACGTCCTTAACCTTGACCGTGATGTCTTAAAACTAACATTGGATTGTGGAGTCCTTAAATCCATGGACTACGACGTCCTTAACCTTGACCGTAATGTCTTAAAACTAACATCGGACTGTGGAGTCCTTAAATCCACGGACTACGACGTCCTTAACCTTGACCGTGATGTCTTAAAACTAACATTGGATTGTGGAGTCCTTAAATCCACGGACTACGACGTCCTTAACCTTGACCGCAACGTCTTAAAACTAACACCGGACCGCAATGTCCTTAAACTACTTATTGACCGTAATGTCATTAAACTAAACAACAGGGCCCCCTTAATTGCTCTCTTGTTGGATCTAAACGATCTCGTTAAGTTGATCTTAGTCTCAAACTGGACTAACGTATCCTTAACAAATGTTTAAGTTGATCTTAGTCTCAAATGAGGCTAACGTATCCTTAAACACAACCCCTAAACCCAAATCTAAGAAAGATACGGATTTGGACTAGTCCACGCCCTACGGGTGACGACATAACTCAGTCTCCGTATACAATACACGGGCAACCAAACACGAATTAAACACACACGACACGAAGTGACCATATGGAGAAGGAGAAAGTTGTTACCGCCACGCGGTAGCGTAATTAACTGCAGGGGCTTGCGCCTGCAGGGAAGAGCGTCCCCACAATCAAAAACCCCTCAAGCGAGGGGGAATCTGACGAAGTCTGCTACATCGGACGCATCCGTTTAAACCTTTGATACAGGGTGCCATAAATCAACTTGGCATCTTCGAAGAGGTGTACGGATAGCACCAATTAGCATCTGCCCCGAATCTCAGGCAAGACGTCTTTCGCGCCGCCATTCGGAGGGGAACGATCCTCTTGACTTACAAGGAGAAAACACTCTTGTAAGATCCTTACACCTTATAAGAGACCATACACTTAGGAATCCTCATGATTCCTAAAGAAGAAACGCACCTACGAGATCCTCACGACTCGCAGGGAGAAAAACCTTTATGAGACCTTACGGCTCATGAAGTCGAAAGTCTTAGGCGACAGGATCGTAACCCTGTTCACTAAGCCACCTTTGTTCGACATCGACAGAGGCAAATGATGATTCGCTCTTAGCAATATTCCAGTTGTAGCGGTGCTGATGCCGAAATCGGTATCTAACTCCAAGCTTGCAGCAAAGAAGCTAGCGAGCCACACATGCATATGGAATAGCCGAAATGATGGGGCGACTTGCAACAAAATCAGCAAATAAAATGTATGCATGCAAAATAGCCGAAATGATTGGGCAACTCGCAATAAAAAGCAGCGTGTGAAAATAAAATAAATAGCCGAAATGATTGGGCACCGCAAAAAATAGCCGAAATGATTGGGCAATCGCGACCTTCGCGATATAAAAAGCTGAAATGGTAGAGCATCGCAGAAGAAAATAAAAAAAATGAATGAAACTTTTGCCCAACAGGTTAGATCATATCAATCCCTGTATACAATCTAGGGGCACAAACAAATAAGGAACCATACCTTCCCACCAGGCCTCATCGAAATGAAGCCGAATCTCGGCGGTTCATGGACAGCCTAGAGATCATCAACAGCGTTCTTCCTCATTCCAGCAGGATTCAGACGCTGCAATCAACCTTGGATTCATGGCAAAGTCCCTACTCCGAATCTCGACGGTTCATAAACAACCTGAGGACCACTTCGATATTCGTCTCATTACAGCAGACGCAATGTCAACAACGGCGTTCCTTCGCAGTCTAGCAGGGTGCAGATGCAACGTCAACGAAAGACCTCACGGTCGAAATAAAGCTGAGTGATGGTAAAATCCCAGCTCCACCGCAGCATTCGTCTCGTTCCAGCAGACGCAATGCCAACAACGGCGTCCTTCCTCCAACAGGATTCGGACACGCCAAAGCAAACGAAGCAAAGGCAATATTCCTAGCTTCAAGGTCTTGACGACAACTCATATAAAACCTGAAAGACTATCGGAGATCATCCCATACCAACATGGAGTGGTCACCACCTCGACGTTCGTCTCGATACAAGAGACGAGATGTCAGCAACAACATTCCTTCGCAGTCCAGCAGGATGCAGATGCAACGTCAACGAAAGACACCATGGTCGAAACGAAGCGGAGTAACGGCAAAATCCCAGCTCCACCGCGACATTCGTCTCGGTACAGCAGACGCAATGCCAGCAAACGAAGCGAAGGCCAAATTCCTAGCTTCAGGGTCTTAGTGGTAACTTATATAAAACCTGAAAGATTATCGGAGATCATCCCACACCAGCGCGGAGTGGTCACCACCTCGACGTTCGTCTCGATACAGCAGACGCGATGTCACCCCAGCTTTCTTCCTCCAACGGGATCCAGACGCGACAATCAAACAACGAAGCGGCATGGCAAAATTCCTAACGCTTGCTCTTCTGACAGTCAAACTGCCTAAGAAGATTGCTTGAAGACGTCTTGTCCAGCCCCCGAAGGGATCAGAGACACGACAGTCGTAAGGCTGCTCGAAAAGCAAGGTTGCCTATCGAGGAATACATCAGTCAACCCGACGGTACGATGGGCAAAACCCTAGTACCACAGACCCTAACGGACCTCTGTCGTAAAGAGCAAAGGTTAACTGTAACATTAGGACATCCTTGCGAGAACTTCTCGATTTGTCTCGACTCGTAGGGAAAAGCCTTAGGCAGTGGGGATTAAAAAACCTGTTTCCTAAGCACTGGGGACCTGCAAGTCGGTCCAAAATGGACTCTTGCATACTATTCACGGACCACACTCTCCAAAGTCGAATCTCGACAAGGAGGGAAACAACCATTTACGAGTCCTCTCGACTTGTAAGAGGGAAAAATTCTCTTGTGAGATCCTTACGACTCTCAAGAGAAAACCACACTTGGGAATCCTCACGATTCTTAAGGAGAAAATACACCTACGAGATCCTCACGACTCGTAGGGAGAATAGTCTTTATGAGACCCTCACGGCTCATGAAGTTGAAAATTCTTAGGCAGCAGATCTGAACCTGCTTCCTAAGCCATCACTATCCCTCGAAGAAGCCAAAACAAGATGCTCACTCTATCATCTGCCGGCTATGCTTGCTAAGGTGACATGCTAATAACAAAAGAAAAGAGAAGAAAGCGATAAGGAGAACATTTGATTCGAATTTGGTTAAGCGTTCGAAGCATACCCATTCATGCATGTGCAAAAGATTTAGTATATAAAATAAAGCATGCTGAAATGAGGAATTTTCCATTCATACTTCGAAAAATTCTTACAATCATGAAAGCAGTGAACGAAAACTTCATCAAAGTGATTACAATAGTAAAACCTCAGATCCAGGGCATGGATTGAGGAATTCGAAAGTAAGGCCGTCTAGAATCTTTCTGGCCTTTCTGACCATTCTCGTATGCATCCTCTCGCGCTTGCGAGTGTCGAGATCCTCGCCAATGTGCTCCTCCCTTTGATAAGAAGCGATTATCGTCGTCTGTTGGAAAGTTTGATGCAGAATATCAATGAGATTATCTCGCCACTTCTTCGAGATCAGGCCCGACAGGTACACTGAATGCACCTTGTCTTCGGCATCATCCAGCGCATTAAGAGGGACGGCTTCGTGAAACCCAGGAAGTACTCCCTAAATTGCTCCCACTACGATTTTCAAGAGAGCGGAACGACGAGGAAGCAGTCGACCGACGTGTGCATATAGACGATCCATAATCTCCGCACGTTGGGCATCTTGTTGAAGTCAAAATTTGCACCCCGGTTGACCAAGTCAAGGTCAACCCCAAGCCAGGTGGGCCCAAGCCCAAACAAGTGGGCCAATGCCCAGGTCAAGCCCGAACACGAAGCGCCCGGCCTTCCGCCATGCCAACAAAAAAATCATGTAATAAATAATTTTTATGTATTTTTTTTATACATGAATGTATGCAAAATGGGCATAAAGCCAATATTTTGTAAGCCCATGGCTTATGTGCAAAAATGAAATGGCACATGAGCCATGAGATGGCTAAAATGCTATTTTTGTAAAGCCCAAGGGGCTATATGTAAATATTTAAGCCTATAAAAGGCAACATGATGATGAATAAAATACACTTTTCATTCTCACAAAAAACCTACGGTCTGTATCTCTTTCCCTTTTCTGAAGGTCTCAAACCTTCGTCTTTCTTTTGAATTAAATCAAGAGTTTTACTCTTCCTTTTCAAAAACAAAATAGTTTTTCACCACGAAACCCACAAAGAGAAACTTGGATCTGTCATCAAATCTCAAAAAGGAGAGATTTTAAGATCTCACATCTCTTGATCTTCAAGATCCAGCTAACAGAGGAGGAGGAAGAAGAACCCCTTCCATTAACCCCACAAACACACTCAGGAGTCTAACTCCTCTCTGATTTCTCTTTCGAGAAATCTTTTTTTAGGCTAAAAGCCTCTTTTTCTCGCCGGCGCTCAAGCGCAGAGCACCCGCGTGTCGACACGTGGCGCGCTTGCGCTCAAGCGCTCGAGCGCAAAGCGCCCACGTGCCGACACGTGGCGCGCTTGCGCTCAAGCGCAAGCGCTCGAGCGCAAGTCGCCCCGGTGCCGACACGTGACGCGCTTGCGCTCAAGCACAAGCGCTCGAGCGCAAGTCATCCCCGTGCCGACACGTGGCGCGCTTGCACTCCAGCGCAAGTCTCCCCGGTGCCGACACGTGGCGCGCTTGCGCTCCAGCGCAAGTCGCCCCCGTGTCGACACGTGGCGCGCTTGCGCTCAAGCGCAAATCGCCTCCGTACCGACACGTGGCGCACTTGCGCCTGAGCGCACAGCGCCTGAGGTGCTGCCCCACGCATCCTTTGGATGTCTTTTCCCCCTCTTATATATATATATATATATATATATATATATATATATAGACATGTATACATACATATATATATGTACATATGCATACATATTTACACACACACATACTCCACGACATTGTCCCTGATGAAGAGCTCGCTCAGGCCGATAAGCCAGAGGAGCCCATGGTTCCTACGGAATTGAGCTCATGCAATAAAGATTACCCGGTTGTCATAGCCGGAACTACAGAACAAGCATTATTCCAATGGTTTCAAAGGCAATTTCAGGACAGGAATGAGAAGATGGCCAAGGTCTATTCCAAAGTCGACGAGCTGGAAAACGTCGTGGCAGATCTCGCGACCCAAGTCGCCCGATTGCAATTACAGCAGAATCAAATTTTGGCTCATGAGCCAGGGATTGATACCCGGGGGCAGCCAACTGATATCCCTTTCAACCTAAAAGCGGAGCGCCTTCACGAAAAACGGCCGCAATCAGCCTCCAGTCCCTCCGATACATACGCCGGGGGAGAATCGCCTCTGAAAGAGAAACTGGAAAAGGTCTATTCCTTCAAGAGGGAAAAGGTCCACAAGATATTTAGGGACGCCCTAAGAAACGGTCTACAACTGCCAGAATCAAAGAGACCGCAAGAAGAGAATATGACCGACGACCCAAAATATTGCCCCTATCACAGGGTGATAGGTCATGCCATTGAGGACTGCTTCGTCTTCAAAGATTGGGTCGAAAGGCAATACAGGAAGGGAGAGATAGAACTGTCTAAAGGCGTGTTGGCAGATAGTCAAGCTACGACCGCCGATTTCACACAAATGGAGACCGAAGCATTTCGGGAACCTAATCCTCCCAAACATGTGCAGGGCGAACCAAAGACTGAGCGGCCTTGAGGACCAGCATCAATAAAGGCACCTACCTAATGGAGAGAAAGAAGAAGGTATACTCCTTCAGGAGGGATGAAGTCCGCAAAATATTCATGGACGCCTTGAACAACGGTTTGCAACTGCCTGTTCCAAAGAGGCCACAGGAAATGAACATGACCGGCAATCCCGTATACTGCCCATATCATAGAGTGGTGGGTCATACCATCGAAGACTGCTATATTTTCAAAGATTGGGCAGAGGACCAATATAAGCTTAGAAAAACCTCACAATTCTCGGATGTATCGGCAAGCCACGGAGCTAGGTCATCAACACAGCTCCGCCAAGAACAAAGTTCAAGGAGTTGGGATAAGCAAAAAGGACCACCACGTCGTTAAACTGGGAACACCTGATGACCACCACGTCGTTAAACTGGGAACCGTCGACCTCTAAGTCGTTAAACTGGGAATGTAAAAAAATATATATGTATGTAAATAAACAAAAAAATGTGTAAATAAAATAAAAATAAAGAAAAGCCGAAATGATGGGGCAACTCGCAAAAAAAATCAGCGAGTAAAGATAAACATGAAAATAAAGCCGAAATGATGGGGCAACCGCGAATAAATAGCCGAAATGATAGGGCAATCGCGACCTTCGCGATAAGAAAAGCTGAAATGATAGAGCAATCACGGTATAAAAAAACAAAAAAAAAACAACTGGCGAATGATGAGTTGCTCATGGTACCATATTCCAGTGCAGCGATGCAGACGCCAACAAAAATCCATTTTTTCAAAATTCTTCCGGCCCTACGGCCAGTCCCCAAATTGACTGCCGTATACAATCCACGGGCTCAAATAATTCTCATCATACCCATGTCCTACCATAATCACCAGTTACGCGGCTGGTCTCCGCCTTTGGAGTTATGCTCCATTGAAAAGACCCACTCATGTGTCCTCACGATACATGAGGAGAACAAACCTTTGTGGGATCCTTGCGACTCACAAAGGAAAAACACGCTTAGGAGTCCTCACGACTCCTAAGGAGAAAATACACCTGCTGGATCCTCACGACTCGCAGGGAGAAAATGCTTTTATGGGACCCTCACGGCCCATAAAATTGAAAAGCCTTAGGCGATAGGGACCTAAACCCGTCTCCTAAGCCATCTCTCCGCCAACAAGAGTAGGCAAATGATGAATTGCTCCCGGCACCTCTGCTTCAGTGTTAGCAACGCTGATGCCGGCCCCTACCCCAAAATTCCAAGCTCGCCATCAATAGACCCCTAAGTCTTTAAATTGGAAACAGATGACCTCCAGGTCGTTAAACTGGAAACAGATGACCACCAAGTCGTTAAACTGGAAACAGATGACCTCTACGTCGTTAAACTGGGAACAGATGACCACCACGTCGTTAAACTGGAAACAGATGACCTCCACGTCGTTAAACTGGGAACAGATGACCACCACGTCGTTAAACTGGAAACAGATGACCGCAACGTCGTTAAACTGGAAACAGATGACCTCAACGTCGTTAAACTGGAAACAGATGACTTCTACGTCGTTAAACTGGAAACAGATGACATCTGCGTCGTTAAACTGGAAACAGATGACCTCTAAGTGGTTAAACTGGAAACAGATGACCACTAAGTCTTTAAACTTGAAACAGATGACCTCCATGTCGTTAAACTGGAAACAGATGACCTCTACGTCTTTAAACTGGAAACACATGATCTCTACGTCGTTAAACTGGAAACAGATGACCTCTACGTCGTTAAACTGGAAACAGATGACCTCTACGTCGTTAAACTGGAAACAGATGACCTCTACGTCGTTAAACTGGGAACAGATGACCTCTACGTCGTTAAACTGGAAACATATGACCTTTAAGTCATTAAACTGGAAACAGATGACCTCTACGTCGTTAAACTGGAAACAGATGACCTCTACGTCGTTAAACTGGAAACAGATGACCTCTAAGTCGTTAAACTGGAAACAGATGACCTCTACGTCATTAAACTGGGAACAATCGACCGCCACGTCATTAAACTGGGAACGATCGACCGCCACATCATTAAACTGGGAACGATCGACCGCCACGTCATTAAACTAGGAACGATCGACCTCTAAGTCGTTAAACTGGGAACGAAGGAAATCCACTCATGTGTCCTCACGATACATGAGGACAACAAACCTTTGCGGGATCCTTACGACTTACAATGGAAAAACACACTTAGGAGTCCCCACGACTCCTAAGGAGAAAATACACCTATGGGATCCTTACGACCCGTAGGGAGAATTTGCCTTTATGGGACCCTCACGGCCCATAAAATTGAAAAGACTTAGGTGATAGGGATCTAAACCTGTCTCCTAAGCCATCGCTCCCCAATCCCCAAGTGGCGATTGATGAGTCGCTCCTGGTACCATATTCCAGTGTAGCGATGCAGACGCCAACCAAATTCCAAATTCCAATCCCCAAGTGGCGAATGATGAGTCGCTCCTGGTACCATATTCCAGTGTAGCGATGCAGACGCCAACCAAATTCCAAATTCTAATCCCCAAGTGGTGAATGATGAGTCGCTCCTGGTACCATATTCCAGTGTAGCGATGCAGACGCCAACCAAATTCCAAACTCAAATTCCGAAGCGGCGAATGATGAGTCGCTCCTGGTACCACATTCCAGTGCAGCGATGCAGACGCCAACAAAGTCCTGAAATTTTTCCGGACCTACGGTCTGGATCATACATCCTGCAAAACCGTATACAATCCACGGGCGTAAAACAATCCCGATCTCTCCAAAAAAAAGAATAAGAAAAAAAAGAACGGTATGTCCACAAGCAAAATGGACACGGATGAAAACCCGAAAGGGCTCCGTGAGTAAAAACAGCAGGACTGCCGGCGAGTTTGTGAAAACCCGAAAGGGCGCAAACTCGTAAAAAAAAAAAAAGAAATGAAATGCACTCGCAAAGTCCTCTAGACTTTGTGAGGAGAAAATTCCCGCGTGAGATCCTTACGACTCACAAAGAGGCAATACACTTAGGAGTCCCCACGACTCCTAAGGAGAAAATACACCTACGGGATCCTTATGACCCATAGGGAGAAAATGATTTGTGAGACCCTTACGGCTCACAAAATGGAAAAGCCTTCGGTGACAGGGATACAAACCTGTCTCCTAAGCCACCAATTCCCAAATCCTCTCGGGGCACATGATGAGTTGCTCCTGGCATTATTCCAGTGCAGCAATGCAGATGCCAAACAAAAACCAATTCCCAAATCCTTCCGGGGAAAATGATGAGTTGCTCCTGGCATTATTCCAGTGCAGCAATGCAGATGCCAAACAAAAAAAAACAATTCCCAAATCCTCTCAAGACAGATGATGATTCGCTCCTGGTACCATATTCCAGTGTAGCGATGCTGATGTCAACCCAAGTCAAATCAAACCAACAACCTCTATGGCGGAATCATACTCCGTTCCAGAATTTACCCCGTGTCGAAATCATGCTTCGCCTCGGGATATCTACCTTCCTAGCCGGAATTATGCTCCGTCTCGGAATTAAGTCAACCCGACACTCCGCGCCGGGGAAAAGTCGATCAGCGACACTCCGTGCCGGGGAAAAGTCAACCAGGGACACTCCGCGCCAGGGAAAAGTCGATCATCGACACTCCGTGCCGGGGAAAAGTCAACCAGCGACACTCCGCGCCGGGGAAAAGTCGATCAGCGACACTCCGTGCCGGGGAAAAGTCAACCCGACACTCAGCGCCGGGGAAAAGTCGATCAGTGACACTCCGTGCCGGGGAAAATTCAACCACCGACACTCCGCGCCGGGGAAAAGTCGATCAGCGACACTCCGTGCCGGGGAAAAGTCGACCACCGACACTCCGCGCTGGGGAAAAATCGATCAGCGACACTCCGTGCCGGGGAAAAGTCAACACTCCGTGCCGGGGAAAAGTCGATCATCGACACTCCGCGCTGGGGAAAAGTCGATCAGCGACACTCCGCGCCGGGGAAAAGTCGATCATCGACACTCCGTGCCGGGGAAAAGTCAACCAGCGACACTCCGCGCCGGGGAAAAGTCGATCAGCGACACTCCGTGCCGGGGAAAAGTCGATCAGCGACACTCTGTGCCGGGGAAAAGTCAACCCGACACTCCGCGCCGGGGAAAGTCGATCAGCGACACTCCGTGCCGGGGAAAAGTCAACCCGACACTCCGCGCCGGGGAAAAGTCGATCAGCGACACTCCGTACCGGGGAAAAGTCAACCACCGACACTCCGCGCCGGGGAAAAGTCGATCAGCGACACTCCGTACCGGGGAAAAGTCAACCACCGACACTCCGCGCCGGGGAAAAGTCGATCAGCGACACTCCGTGCCGGGGAAAAGTCAACCCGACACTCCGCGCCGGGGAAAAGTCGATCAGCGACACTCCGTGCCGGGGAAAAGTCAACCACCGACACTCCGCGCCGGGGAAAAGTCGATCAGAGACACTCCGTGCCGGGGAAAAGTCAACCCGACACTCCGCGCCGGGGAAAAGTCGATCAGCGACATTCCGTGCCGGGGAAAAGTCAACCCGACACTTCGTGCCGGAGAAAGTCGATCAGCGACACTCCGTACCGGGGAAAAGTAAACCACGGACACTCCACACCGGGGAAAAGTCGATCGGCGACACTCCGTGCCGGGGAAAAGTCAACCCGACACTCTGCGCCGGGGAAAGTCGATCAGCGACACTCCGTGCAGGGGAAAAGTCAACCCGACACTCCGCGCCGGGGAAAAGTCGATTAGCGACACTCCGTACCGGGGAAAAGTCAACCACCGACACTCCGGGCCGGGGAAAAGTCGATCAGCGACACTCCGTGCCGGGGACACGTCAACCAGCGACACTCTGCATCGCGGAAACGTCCAACACAGACACTCCGCATCAGGGAAACGTCAACCAGCGACACTCTGCATCGGGGAAACGTCCAACACAGACACTCCGCATCAGGGAAACGTCCAACAGCGACACTCCGTGCCGGGAAAACGTCAAGCAGACACTCCGTGCCGGGGACACGTCAACCAGCGACACTCTGCATCGGGGAAACGTCCAACACGGACACTTCGCATCAGGGAAACGTCAACCAGCGACACTCTATGCCTGGGAAACGTCAAGCAGACACTCCGTGCCGTGGACACGTCAACCAGTGACACTCTGCATCGGGGAAACGTCCAATACAGACACTCCGCATCAGGGAAACGTCCGACAGCGACACTCCGTGCCGGGGAAACGTCAAGCAGACACTCCGTGACGGGGACACGGCAACCAGCGGCACTCCGCCTCGGGGAAACGTCGACCAGCGACACTCCGTACCGGGGGCACGTCTACCAAATCGCTCCGGATCAGAGCGTCGACCGTCCACGTCGTAAAAAGGGCAGTGCAGGCTTCCCACAAATCGAGAACCAAATCGCTCCGGATCAGAGCGTCGACCGTCCACGTCGTAAAAAGGGCAGTGCAGGCTTCCCACAAATCGGGCAGGCTTCCCACAAATCGGGAACCAAATCGCTCCGGATCAGAGCGTCGACCGTCCATGTCGCAAAAAAGGCAGTGCAGGCTTCCCACAAATCGGGTACCAAATCGCTCCGGATCAGAGCATCGACCGTCCATGTCGTAAAAAGGGCAGTGCGGGCTTCCTACAAAGCAGGAACCAGATCACTCCGAGCCAGGGGAAAGTCTACCACGGACACTCCGTCTCGGAGACGCGTCAAGCGTCGACCGTCCATGTCGCAAAAAGGGCAGTGCAGGCTTCCTACAAAGCAGGAACCAGATCACTCCGGGCCAGGGAAACGTCTACCACGGACACTCCGTCTCGGAGACGCATCAAGCGTCGACCGTCCACGTCTTAAAAAGGGCAGTGCATCCCAAAAAGTGGGAACCAAGGCAATTCGCCTCCACGCAAAAGAAGATCCATCAATTTCATGCACACGACCCACATATGTTGTGTGCATTTATTGATCGGGGCACTTTGTTGAAGTCAAAATTTTGCACTCCGGTTGACCAAGTCAAAATCAAGGTCAACCCCAAGCCAGGTGGGCCCAAGCCCAAACAAGTAGGCTAATGCCCAGGTCAAGCCCGAACACGAAGCGTCCGGCCTTCCGCCATGCCAACAAAAAAATCATGTAATAAATAATTTTTATGTATTTTTTTTTATACATGAATGTATGCAAAATGGGCATAAAGCCAATATTTTGTAAGCCCATGGCTTATGTGCAAAAATGAAATGGCACATGAGCCATGGGATGGCTAAAATGCCATTTTTGTAAAGCCCAAGGGGCTATATGTAAATATGTAAGCCTATAAAAGGCAACATGATGATGAATAAAATACACTTTTCATTCTCACAAAAACCCTAGGGTTTGTATCTCTTTCCCTTTTCTGAAGGTCTCAAACCTTCTTCTTTCTTTTGAATTAAATCAAGAGTTTTACTCTTCCTTTTCAAAAACAAAATAGTTTTTCACCACGAAACCCACAAAGGGGAACTTGGATCTGTCATCAAATCTCAAAAAGGAGAGATTTTGAGATCTCACATCTCTTGATCTTCAAGATCCAGCTAACAGAGGAGGAGGAAGAAGAACCCCTTCCATTAACCCCAAAAACACACTCAGGAGTCTAACTCCTCTCTGATTTCTCTTTCGAGAAATCTTTTTTTAGGCTAAAAGCCTCTTTTTCTCGCCGGCGCTCAAGCGCAGAGCACCCGCGTGCCGACACGTGGCGCGCTTGCGCTCAAGCGCTCGAGCGCAAAGCGCCCACGTGGCGCGCTTGCGCTCCAGCGCAAGCGCTCGAGCGCAAGTTGCCCCGGTGCCGACACGTGACGCGCTTGCACTCAAGCGCAAGCGCTCGAGCGCAAGTCGCCCCCGTGCCGACACGTGGCACGCTTGCGCTCAAGCGTAAATCGCCTCCGTGCCGACACGTGGCGCACTTGCGCTCAAGCGCCCAGCGCTCAAGCACAGAGCGCCCACGTGCCGACACGTGGCACTCTAGCGCCTGAGCGTACAGCACCTAGGCGCACAGCGCCCAAGGTGCTGCCCCACGCATCCTTTGGATGTCTTTTCCCCCTCTCTCTTTTATATATATATATATATACATGTATACATACATATATATATGTACATATGCATACATATTTACACACACACATACTCCACGACACTGTCCCTTTTCAAAACACAACACACGCACACTGCACATTGAGTTCGCATGACCAGTTTAACCAGTTAATCGGAGGTTCTCTCGCCCCAAAGGCGAAGGGTAATTAACGACAGCTTAGTCCGCGGCTGCCGGAGATTCGGATCCCCACCATCATTAAACCCCAGCCTACCCTAGGCAGGGGGAATCTGTAGTACGTCCGACAAGCGCGCGCGTATTCCCATCTCAATGGGGTGACGAAAAACACCCTGCACATCTGTAAACTCTTGGTTCTGGCAACGGCCCTGTACGCGAATATCCTCATAAGAGATAAACTCATTCAGACTATATATATGAACAGCCATAATGCCTGAAAAGAAACACCATTAAAAGATTAGTAATGAGGAAAAACAGGCACAGGGATTTATACGACTCTTGATATCCCCATAAAAAAAAGAAAGCAAATTTTAATTATGACACCTAACAAATTCGAATTTGTGAGAAATCCTAAAAAACGAATCTCATTTAATGAGCGACCCCTCGGGTCTAGGAGTTAAACTCCTCGAGAGCAATGCTCTACAGGCATGAGTGACACCTGTCAAAGTCAATTATGAGGGGAATTTAAAGAAATTCCCCGAGAATGCTAAGAGCCATGCTCTGCGGGGAAGATGAAGTAACCCATCAGGAACCCTAAAAGCAAAGCTTTTAATGAATTTGAAATCTATGAATAAAACTCTTAAGAGTTCTTCATCAAAGGTTAACAAATCAACATGATTTGAGAGAGAAAAGCTCTGTTGATGAAACCCTAAAAGGGTTCTCTTTAGATCAAAGATCTATGAAGAGAAAGGCTCTGTTAATGGGTAAACCCCTAGTTTATTAAAAGTTTTAAATTTTACCTAAAATTTTAACAGAGTTTTTACTCTTGAAATGTTTTTAAACTGAAGGACAATGCTCTGAATGAAAATTCTCAAAGAAGAAGATGAAAATCATCTAAAGGACCAAAGGTCCTATTTATAGGCATTGAAACGCCTCTTCAACTTCTGAGTTGATCCAAGGACACAGATGCTGCCACCGCTGCACTCACGTGTGGGCCACGTAAGTGTAACGGTGGGGGGTATTTGTTTCCCCCAATCAGAGCAAAGCTCCGTTTTGAAATTTAAAATTCAAAAATTGAAGCAACGCTTCAGATCCAGCGCGCCACGTGTCAAACACGGATGCGCTAGCGCCAGGTGCGCTGCGCCCTAGGCAGTGCACCTTGTGTGCGCTAACGCTAGGGGCGCTGCGCGCTGCGTGTCAAACACGGGTGCGCTAGAGCAGGCTGCGCTGCGCGTCACGTGTCAAACGTAGGTGCGCTGCGCGTCACGTGTCAAACGTAGGTGCGCTAGTGCAAAGTGCACTGCGCTCTGAGCAGCGCACCACGTGCAAAGCACGGGTGTGCCAGCGCTGGAATTATAAAATTCCCCACCGTTAGATCAAAAGATCTAATAATAATGATAAATCATTAATTAATCAGAATTAAAATTCTGTTATGGAAAGATCTTTCCAATTTTATTAAAAACAAGAAGATTGCCTTCTGTAAAACAGAAGCCCTAGGATCAAAGATCCAACGGTGGGGAAACATCCCCAAATCAATCAGAGAAAGATCTCTTTAACTGATTTAACAAATCAATTTGCCCTATATAAAGGCCCCAAGACTTCAAGTCTGATATAGAGAAACCCCTCTAAAAACTTTGAGAAATTCAAAGAAAGAAGAGAAAGCTCTCAGCAAAAGGAGATTACTTCTTCAAGGTAAAGATCATGAACGATGAACACAGAGATGAAATCATCTCATAAAAAGAAGAATTGTCTTCTTAAAAGATCATAGATCTACAAAGACCAAGGTCTTTCATAAAAAAGATCAAAATGTCTCATCGCAAAATAAAAGAAGAAAATATTCTTCACACAGATCATTGATCTATAAAGGCAAGCCTTTCAAAACTAAGAACTGTTGTTCTTGAATCTTGAGACAAAGTCTCTTCTAAAAAGAACATAAATTGTTTCATAGATCATAAAATAGATCAAAGTGCGCTTTGCGCTCATGAAATGAGCCTTACGCTCTTGAACAGTGCTTCTGTGCTCTCTGGACCGGTGCTCAGCACCAAAATGCGCCACGTGTCAACCACGTATGCAACTTGCGTTTTGCGCTTCTGAAACAGCGCACTGCGCTCATGGGCTGGCGCTCAGCGCCAAGCGCAACACGTGTCATTCACATATGCGCCAGCGCAATGCTCTCATTGACTAGCGCTCACAAACTAGCATCTGCGCTTAGCACGGAGCGCAACACTTACATGCGTGCCACTTTGCAGAAGCGCACTGTACTTTTTGATTGGCGCAAAGGGCCTGGCGCGTCACGTGTTGCGCTGTCAGAACATAAATTGTTCTGATGAATGCTCTGCATTCAATACAAAAAAATATGTCAAGATCTAATGCTCAGCATTGATTAAAAGGGCCAAGCCCAAATAAAGGCTCAATAGCCAGAATATAAAATGTTAAAACATTTATTGGACTTAGCACAATACTGGCCATAAGTCCTCAAACCATATTAATTGAGCTCATCTGCTCAAGAATACTTAACAGATCTCAGTCCCAAATTGGGCTGCAGATTTTTCAACCAATTCACACCGGTTCGAGGGTACATCTCTTTACTCCTCTGATGTTTGTCGTTGTAATCCTTCAACGTCTTCAGAGAGATGACGGGTCCTGATAACCATACATTTCTACGGACTGTGGGGTCCTTAAACTCATGGACTGTGATGTCCTTAAACTTTATAGACTATGAAGTCTTTAAACTACGGACTGTGGGGTCCTTAAACTCATGGACTACGATGTCCTTAATCTGGACCGAGATGTCCTTAAACTAACATTGGACCACCATGTCCTTAAACTGGTAATTGACCGCAAAGTTCCTAAACTAAAACAATAGAGCCCAAATGCTCTTTTATTGGATCTAAATGATCCTGTTAAGTAGATCTTAGTCTAAAATTAGGCTAACGTATCCTTAACAAACATTTAAGTTGATCTTAGTCTCAAATGAGACTAACGATCCTTAAACCCAACCCAAAACCAAATCTAAGAAAATACGGATTTAGACTAATCCACGCCCTATGGGCGACAAGATAAATTAGTCTCCGTATACAATCCACGGGCAACCAAAAACAAAACAAACACCCACGACACGAAGTGACATCTGGAGAAGGAGAAAGTGGTTACCGCGATGCGGTAGCGTAATTAACTGCAGGGGCTTACGCCTGCAGGGAAGAGCGTCCCCACAATCAAAAACCCCTCAACGAGGGGGAATCTGACGAAGTCTGCTACATCGGCCGCATCCGTCTAAACCTTCGATACAGTGTGCCATAAATCAACTTGGCATCTTCGGAGAGATGGACGGATAGCACCAAATAGCATCTGCCCTCGAAATTCAGGCCCAGACGTCCCAACGTCCCGGTCGCGTCTTTCGGCGGGGAACAAATATGTAACTGAATAATGTTTGATTGTTATATTAACGTAGTTATTTGCAGCTTGGTACAGAATCTGTCAGTGTATACGAGAGGAGTTCAACTTACACCGTGGACTATGGTAACACGTACTACAAGGCTCCGTCGATAAAACCACGGAACAACGGCAATGGATGTATAGTTACGTCTTTTAATGACCATCTCATGCCACTTTTAACACATTATGTACCAGTCTACCCCTTTAACCCCGTAATTTAATATTGTATTTATTGTATTGTCTTGAAGTAATTTGTAGATGTAAGACTTGCCGAAACTATGATTTCAGTTATTCAGTAAATGGAGGATGATGTAAACGGATAGTCATGTAATCAAGTTTAAAAGTATGTCCATGGTTCGACCAAGTCATGTTCATGTTGATATTGATTGTATTCTGGTATAATGGATTCATGTTGTATTGGAGTTATCCTTGAATTGTATTCAAGATAGATTTATTTCAGTTTTGACTGAGACTCAAACTGAGTCAGACTCTTTAGACAGAATTGAAGTCCTGAATTAATTTTGGTGTTATCGGTAACTGTTGCACATGGACGGCAGAATTTGTGTCTTTTTCCAAGACAATTACCGTGTTGATAATCCTGTTTTTAGTTTGTCTACCTTAAATAGGCAAGCACCCACTTTCTCTGGCTCCCTGAGGCTCAAGAGAATTGGTCATGCTTAAACCTATATTTACTAGGGTCCTTATTGTAAATTAATATAACTTGAGGGGGTTTTATGCAAAATAGTTTTGATATATTTTCAAAATAAATCTTAAGTATTTATTTATCGTGTTTAGGGTTTTTATGGATGTATATTTTAAAATATAACGTTTTCTAGTGAATAGAACCTAGATTGCCTAGTATATGATATTTTAATGTAATAATGGAATTGTATTGATTTACAATGGTAGTTTCATGATCTTTTGTGATTCTTTTCTCTTGATTTGGAAAACATGGAATATATATTATATATTTAAAGTAAATATTTTGATAATATTTATATATATATTTATTAAAAATAAATTTTTATTTATTAAGTAGAAATCACATTTTTCCTAAAAATTGCATTAAAAATTCAATCGAGATCGGATGCTCCGTGTGAAGGTCTGGATCTCGCCCTACTAGTCCGATGGATGTGCGATAACCCGCACCAACCAAAACGGATTCCCCAAAATGGGTTGTAAGGACGCAATCGTAAGGAATTAAATAATACACTTTTAAAGAAAACGGTTTTTGATAGTTATGGTATTTAAATGAAATTTCGTATTTTGTCCCACAAAAATTGTTACAAAAGCCATCGTGCTATGTCAAGAATGAGTGTTGTAATGAGGCAGGTCATTACCTCATGAGTTTTCTAAAGGTAATATGAGCAAAAAGATAAAAGAATGTCGTATGTAAACTTAGTGGTATTTTACCGTAAAAGTGAAATAGAATTTGTTTAACATAATATTTTGAATTGAAACTTGGTCCAATTGTTGTTTAATGGTTACTAAACAATATATAATTAAATGGTTAATTTTTTGTTTTAGAAAAATTGAGTTTTCAAAGAAATGAGAATCGGAAGTCGGAATAACTCCGCTTCCGACGAGTTTTGAAAACATGATTTTTTTCATAGAAAGAGAAGAGGGAAGAGGGGACTTACTGATTGAAAGGAGATGGGAGAGGTAGAGTAAGGGTTTGCAATCGTTATCGAGTCGCGTCGTCGCCGGATTTGTCCCGAAACGTCGCCGGAACTTGACCTTGAGCTAACTCCACTTGTACAACTTTTGGACTTTAAAATTTTAGAGAGTTTTGGCTATGGATTTCTGAATGAGGAGGCTAGGGTTTGATATTTGTATTTATAGGAGAAATTAGGGTTTTGAGGATTGAAAAATGAATTAAAAATATGCATTAAAATGGATTAAAGCAGGGATTTATCATTCTATGGATAAATGCAAAGAAATCAAACAGCATTGGGGGTAGTGGGGTAGGCCAGGGGCTGCTAGGGAAATTTTTTGGGGCATTAACAACGGGGGGCCCAGCGCCGGCCCCTGGCAACATCTCGCCGGCCATCAAGAAGGTGGGGGCTCTGGATTTTTGACACGTGTCCTAGGCTGTATAAATACTATTTTGCACATGTTTGTTTTTATTGTGACATTTCCTTTTACGTACAGTGTACGTGCAAACTTTTGAGCTTCTAAAAGTTTAAAAGAAAAATTAACAAAAAAATATATGTAGCCGAGGGGATTTGAACACTGGGGCTACGTCACAGCAGTGCAAGGCTTTACCAATGAGCTACAAGTTGTTTCTTGTTGTTCAAAAGCAAATCAATTTTATAACTTGTGCTCAGGCTCAGGTGCTCCTTTTTGTATTTTTGTAAAAATTTCTGTACAGAAAGTTTATGGTTATTACATTCTACCCTCCTTATAAAAATTTCGTCCTCGAAATTTGTAGAAGGAAAGTGTAACAGATTCAAGAAACATTTGATGATAGTGATGGTGATAGAACTATTGATAGTGCATGAAAAAATATTTGGAAAAAAGAAAGAATGCAAAAAATTTGGAAAGATTGAAAAAATGTGAGGGAATTACCAGGGTTACCTTGGTCTACAGTCTCAGCTTCTACGACAATGAAAGTCTGACGCCGGGGCATATTCCTCCTAGCTGGAGGCGCATTCCTCTGTCCTTGAGGCATGTTCCTCGGTGCCTGTTGGAATTGGCGATTAGGCTGTGCAGGAAGTCCACGTAGAGGTAGAGCTGGGAGAGCAAGACGAGGTGCAGGAGCCTGGATAGCTGGCTGCTGCAGATAAGTGAGGTGTGTTGGAACTAGGTTACGTCTATGAGGACATGTTCCAATTCCATGATTGGATGCGCCACAAACTAAGCACATGCCTTTTGCACGCCTACAGTCCTTTCACAGGTGCATATCCCTCTTGCAGTAGAAACAAAAATCTGGACTTGGCCGGTTAATTGTGTCTTCCAGTCTCCTAGGTGCAAAAGTTGGTATTGAAGAAGCTCCTCCTGCCATCTGGGTGGCAGGGCGCTTCATACCGGCAGATTGAGGTCTGCCATTCTTCTTCACTACTGCCTCATATCTACGGGCAGCCTTCGGGGCTATGTCGTGGGTTGGGAAATCCTCTGTAGCTAGAGCAGCTTGGATTTCCAGGTCCAGCCCTTGCTGAAATCGTCTAGCTCTGATCTTAGCAGTCGGAATGAGGTGTGCCGCGAACCTACTGAGCATTATAAACTCAGCATCATACTCATAAACAGATTTGGTCCACATCGAACGCTATTGCAGGTGGATGAATTGTTGCTCCATGTCAAATCGGGCAATCTCGAGAAAATATTTCGCGTCGAACATCTTGCGAAAAATCCTCCATTCGATCGGCTGGTCAAGATGGCTTTCTTCCGCCTTCTACCAAACTCGGGCGTTGTCGGTAAGTTGCAGCTTCGCAACCCTTACCCAAGCGATCTGGCACTTGCGCTGCTGCTAGATCGTCTTCGACACTCTGAGCCCATTCTTCCGCTTCTAAAAGGCTCTCTTTCCCAGAAAATTGCTTCGGGTGCAATGCCCGGAATTGCTTCACTCCGGATGCTTCCGCTTCTGGACGGTTTAGTAGAATAGCAGTCTGCTGCTGTTGTCCTTCCAGAAGGCTTCGGATTGCCTCAAGCAATACCGTCTGCTCGTTGATCGGAGCAGCTACGGTAGGAGGTGGTGGTAGATGTGGTGGTGTGTTGACGTTTGTACTTGTGTTGTTGGGAGAATCCATAACCTTGAAAGGGTTAGGATAGATTTAAAGAATATGAAATTGTAATATTCAAGGAATATGAAATGTAAAGAATGTTTTTAGTTGCTGATTCTTATGTTATATATTGCTTAGGAATTCATGCATAATTGACCTACATGTCCATGCAGAACTGACCTGCATGGGCCACCAACAAAACCTGTCACGCCCCACTTCTCAGTGTACGGTAAGGAGACGCGGCAACGCCCGCTACGTATTTACTCAGAAGTAAACACGCTAAGTGTAACTAAGCAATATAATGTAAAATATACATAAGAGACATGAATGTAAATGAACAGCAACTTTTATTTATTAAACATTTTTTTACAAGTACAACTGAAAATGTAAATACAGGAATGGAAAACAATGCCTAAACAATTGCATGAACTGAAAGAAAGTATGTACAAATGACTACAGCTCAGGGTCTTCTGCGAACTGCTCCAAGTCTTCAGAGCTGGGCTCGATCTCAAGTGAGTTAGATCCACCTGACAATATTCTAAAGAAAGAAAAGAGAAGGAATATCGTCAGCGAACAGTCGCTCGGAAAGTCTCAAAGAAGAGTAAGAATAGAATAGATAGATAAAAGAATATGTAACTGAATAATGTTTGATTATTATATTAACGCGGTTATTTGTAGCTTGGTACAGAATCTATCAGTGTATACGAGAGGAGTTCAACTTACACCGTGGACTATGGTAACCCGTACTACAAGGCTCCGTTGATAAAACCACGGAACAATGGCAATGGATGTATAGTTACGTCTTTTAATGACCATCTCGTGCCACTTTTAACACATTCCGTACCAGTCTACCCCTTTAACCCCCGTAATGTAATATTGTATTGATTGTATTGTCTTGAAGTAATTTGTAGATGTAAGACTTGCCGAAACCATGATATCAGTTGTTCAGTAAACGGAGGATGATGTAAACGGATAGTCATGTAATCAAGTTTAAAAGTATATCCATGGTTCGACCAAGTCATGTTCATGTTGATATTGATTGTATTCTGGTATAATGGATTCATGTTGTATTGGAGTTATCCTTGAATTGTATTCAAGATAGATTGATTTTAGTTTTGACTGAGACTCAAACTGAGTCAGACTTTTTAGACAGAATTGAAGTCCTGAATTAGTTTTGGTGTTATCGGTAACTGCTGCATATGGACGGCAGGATTTGTGTCTTTTTCCAAGACAATTACTGTGTTGATAATCCCGTTTTTAGTTTGTCTACCTTAAATAGGCAAGCACCCACTTTCTCCGGCTCTCTTATGCTCAAGAGAATTGGTCCCGTTTAAACCTATATTTACTAGGGTCATAATTGTAAATTAATATAACCCGATGGAGTTTTATGCAAAATAGTTTTGATATATTTTCAAAATAAACCTCAAGTATTTATTTATCGTTATTAGGGTTTTCATGAATGTATATTTTAAAATATAACGTTTTCTAGTGAATAGAACCTAGATTGCATAGTATATGGTATTTTAATGTAATAATGGAATTGTATTGATTTACAATGGTAGTTTCATGATCTTTTGTGATTCTTTTCTCTTGATTTGGAAAACATGGAATATATATTATATATTTAAAGTAGATATTTTGATAATATTTATATATATATTTATTAAAAATAAATTTTTATTTATTAAGTAGAAATCACATTTTTCTTAAAAATTCTATCGAGATCGGATACTCCATGAGGAGGTCTGAATCTCGTCCTACTAGGCCGATGGATGTGCGATAACCTGCACCAACTAAAACGGATTCCCCAAAATGGTTTGTAAGGACGCAATTGTAAGGAATTAAATAATACACTTTTAAAGAAAACGGTTTTTGATAATTTATGGTATTTAAATGAAATTTCGTATTTTTTCCCACAAAAATTGTTACAAAAGCCATCGTGTTATGTCAAGAATGAGTGTTGTGATAAGTTAGGTCGTTACCTCGTGAGTTTTCTAAAGGTAATATGAGCAAAAGGATAAAAGAATGTCGTATATAAACTTAGTGGTATTTTACCGTAAAAGTGAAATAGAATTTGTTTACCATAATATTTTGAATTGAAACTTGGTCCAATTGTTATTTAATGGTTACGAAACAATATATAATTAAATGGTTAATTTGTTGTCTAAGAAAAATTAAGTTTTTAAAGAAATGAGAATCGGAAGTCGGAATAACTCCGCTTCCGAAGAGTTTTGCAAATAGGATTCTTTTTCATAGAAAGAGAAGAAGGAAGAGGGGACTTACTGATTGAAAGGAGAGGGAGGAGGTAGAGGAAGGGTTTGCAATCGTCGTGGAGTCACGTTGTCGCCGGATTTGTCCCGAAACGTCGCCGGAACTTGACCTTGAGCTAACTCCACTTGTACAACTTTTGGACTTAGAAATTTTAGAGAGTTTTGGCTATGGATTTCTGAATGAGGAGGCCGGGGTGTGATGTTTGTATTTATAGGAGAAATTAGGATTTTGAGGATTGAAAAATGAATTAAAAATATGCATTAAAACAGATTAAAGAGGGGATTTATCATTCTTTGGATAAATGCAGAGAAATCAAACAGCATGGGGGTAATGGGGTAAGCCAAGGGGTGCTAGGGAAAATGTTTGAGGCATTACCAACGGGGGGCCCGGCGGCGCCGGCCCCTGGCAATATCTCGCCGGCCATCAAAAGGGCGGGGGGCTCTGGATCTTTGACACGTGTCCTAGGCTGTATAAATACTATTTTGCACATGTTTGTTTTTATTATGACTTTTCATTTTACGTGCAGTGCACATGCAAAATTTTGAGCTTCTAAAAGTTTAAAAGAAAAATAAAAAATATATATATGTGGCCGAGGGGATTTGAACACAGGGGCCACGTCATAGCAGTGCAAGGCTTTACCAATGAGCTACAAGTTGTTTCTTGCTGTTCAAAAGCAAATTAACTTTATAACTTGTGCTCATGCTCAGGTGCTCCATTCTATATTTTTGTAAAAAATTTTGTACAGAAAATTTAGGGTTATTACCGCTGGTGCAAAACATAAGCAACGTCTACTATAAAGCATATATATAATAATCATTCGTCTCACGCAATAATAGGCATTCCAGATCACAGATGAAAATATTGGATATATTAGGAATTCCACATTTCCTTTAAGCCTGTAACGAAAGACGGATTCCACGGTCGTGACGAATAGCCAAACCCCACCCTAGACCCCTACGGCTGCGGCAAACTACCCGTCAAATTCCAGAAGTGAAGCAGCCTCCCTCAGTAAAATGTGTAGGCCACTCGGCACTTCAAAGAACCCGGTAGTTTGTGCACCCCACCTTGGGTCTATCCTAGGAGCAAAAAACAGTAAATGAAAAAATACAACGGTGGCTACAATCTCAACCTTGATGCACCCCGCAAAATAATATTATATTACTTTACAAATTACATCGAATGAAAGAAACTCTCTTCTCACATCCCCGGCTATTCATCCACGACAATCCAATAAAGTTCATATAAACAGACCAACATCACAGATATGTGCAACCCTAAACTAACCGACGTATAGCAATTAGCTGAAGTTTACGAACACATATAAACAACACAGAAGATCTGATTAGCCAAGAACTTTAGAATTTCGATCGAAACATATTTTCCGTGTCTACCCCAAGTGCAAACCAGCACAAACAAAAATACTAGGTAGAAACCAAATATACCAGAGAACAATACACCCAAAATAAGAAGCACAGAGGAAAAACGAGCCGACTCGGCTGCGGAACCGCTGCGAAACGCACTGTTTCGCCGCTCTTCCACGGTAGTCTTAGCGAGTTAGGGACTCGTTTTTCTACGGTGTTCGTAGAATACCCTGCACTCAATTTTCATGCCTCTGAAATGTTTTTTTTTGGCAGTTTAAAAATTCGACAGAAAGTTAGGGTGAGGGTGTTTTGTTTTCGCGATTTTCCGACGATCGAAGTTCTAATAACTTGCTAACAAACTAGTAAAGGTTTAGTAAGCTCTGATACTACTGTAAGTCTGTGTCACGCACCCCGCGGGTTCGCGGGGAGGCAGAATACATAAAAAATGATTTTTACGGGATTCGTAACACCGACTCGAACTCCAGGATCGATACTAAACCCTAACTAGCAAACTACTATGAGGTTAACAACTCGGAAAGAAGTTTATACCTCACATATTCATGTCCTTCGGGTCTTCTTGTCGCTATCCTCCTCCTTGTCATAAGCTCCAAGGATCGTAACGGATCGGGCAACCTCGTCGGCCTCCTTGAGTCAAAGACGATCCACCCAAGAGTCTATATTCCAAGCTCCAATCTCAAATCTGAGGTTACTACGACATCTAGTTCGCTAAACTAGATGTCCTAGATGATGTAGAGAGTGTAGATAGATTAATATGTCTCTAATAAACTTAGGTTTCTCAACACATGAGACATGAAAAGCTAGAGGAAGAAGAAGGGGGGCTTGAGGAAAAGCTAGTGAAGAATGATCATAGAATGAAGAAGGCTCATTTGTGATGAATAATATGAAGTATACAATAATTGATAAGATAAATATCTAACCAAATATTAAGCATGCTTCAAAAATATCTAGTGAGTCAAACCTATGAGTCACCAAGAGCCATGCTTCATTTAACAAAATATCTCCACCTCATTTCCTCCATCTCATTAATCTTTTAATCAAAAGATTAAAACCCAAATGAAGTGTCTTCTTCTAGAAGCAATCCCGAGTAAATTACGAGAATGCCTCTCAACCGTATATACATACCCGTATCCGTATTTCTAAGTTAATCTTAGTCTCAGATAGAATTAAATTCTATTTGGGAAAATATCCCCCGATCTTTCCAAAACGAGAGATTTTTCCCTGTTAAAAAGAGAACTTTTGGATTCAAAATCCAACGGTGATGATAATATCACCGACCAAATCAGAAAATCAAATCAATTTGTTTGTTAGGAAAATATTTTCCCAATCTTATTAAAAACAAGAAAATATATTCTGTTGAACAGAAAATCACTGGATCAAAAATCCAACGGTGGATAAAATTTCCCGAATAATCTTTGAGACCAATTAAATCAATTGGTATCTCTCAATGAGAGATTTTCTCAAAAAAACGGATCAACAGTTTACAATCCCTATATAAAGGACTTGAGATTTCAAGTCTGGACACACACATATATAGAGACCCCCCATAAGCTTTAGCGGATACAACCGAGAATTCAATTCTCTTGCTGAAGAAAAGTCCTTACTCCTCTCAAAACCCTAGATAAAGGAAACAGAGATCAAAATATCTCTTTTGCCTAACACATAAAAATATATAAGGATTTAACCCTCCAAAAGAACTTAGTTCTTTCTCTGGATCTGAGATCTACAAGGCAAATCTTCCATAAGTTGAGAATTTAATTCTCATCTGGATGATTATGTTCTTCAGACTCAAGATCTCGGGGAAAGATTAAGTATGAGAGAAGAAATAAAAGATATGAAAGTTATATTCCGAAATTTAGTTCCTCTGAAAACATGGTTTAACCTTATATGATGAATTTGGTTCTTACAAAAACAGAACTTAGTTCTCAACGAAAATCTGATCCATAGATCCTCAAAACAATGATCTCGGTGATCATTAATGATCAAAACGCCATTAATAAAAGTTTAACTTCTTCTCAAAACCCTAAAAATTAAATCTCTAAGAACTCAGCAGCTCACGTGAAAAGCACCTAAGCACTCAAAAGAAACCATGAAGAAAGCGCCTCACACGTGAGCGCCCCAAAAAGAAAACTGAGCACCGGCGTGCATAGCACGTGAGCGCCAAAAAGCAAAAAAGATCAGTGCTCAGCACTATTGCAGTGCCTCATGTGAAACACACGTGAGCGTCAAGAAACTCAGCGCCTCGTGTGAAACACACGTGAGCGTCAAGAAATTCAGCGCCTCACGTGAAACACATGTGAGTGTCAAGAAACTCAGCGTTTCACGTAGTAACATATGAGCGCTGAACAAAAGTGCTTAGCACTATATATATAGTCAAAAGACTAAGTGCTTAGCACTGCTGAATGAGGGAAAAGCCCAGGACTGAGCCCAAATTGGCCAAGTCTCTGAAACTTCTTTGCAGCCGAGCTCATATGCTCTGTTGATGGATCTTAACAAAATTTAATGACCCCAAACAAAATTTCTAAGTTGATCTTAGTCTCAAATAAGACTAACGCATCCTTAGTTCAAATAAATTGAGCTCAAATGCTTATATATTAAATTTGATCTTAATCTAAAACCGGGTTAACGGTTCTTAAATAGAAAAAAGTATTCTTTGAACCGACGGAAAATACAACCTAGGTTTGAACCCCAAATTTAAAATATACGGATTTGAACTAATCCGCGCCCTACGGGCGACGACATAAATTAGTCTCCATATACAATCCACGGGTAACCAAAAATAAATACAACACGACACGAATTGACCTACCGAAGCATGAGAAAGTTTTTATCGCAACACGATAACGCATTTAATTGCAGGGGATTGCGCCAGTAGGAAAGAGCATTCCTACAATCAAAAACCCCTCAGAAATGAGGAGGAATCTGGTAAAGTCTGCTACATCGGTAGTATCTATCCAAATCTCTGATATACGGTGCCATAAATCAATTTTGCATTTTTGGAAAGGTGGATGGATATGTCCAAATAGTATCTGCCCCCAAATTGGGGCAAGAATATCAATTCCAGTTCGTCTCTATTTTCGGCGGTAAACAGAGTTATTATTTTGGTGGAGTTTGTAGAATGCGAGGTAAGATGGAGATTTGTTAGATATGCCTCACATTCAGATCCCCGAAGATTTCCTATTTGAAGATCCGACTTTATCATGAAGAACTCGAAAATTTGGTGTTATGAGCAAGGCAGATGTCTGAAGCTCATCTCGACAGACGTCTGTTTCCGCCTTGTACGTGTGATCTCTTTATGCAGACATTTGCCACGTTGAGATTCAGACGTCTGCCTCGTTGAGGTTCTGACATCTGCCAAGTGCTCTATTATTTTGATTGGAATTTCATACGTCTGCCAAATCCTTCTGCCGACGTCTAGTTAGCGCTCTGGATTTTCGTGACTAAATACCAGACGTCTGCCGATTCTTTCAGCACGCGTATGCCGTATGTCTGGGCCGGATATTTCCTTAGTTAAGAAATTAGTTTTTTGAGAAAATCTTTTGTATCCTATTTATATGATAGTTTGTATTAACTCTAGATCTGATGCCTTTTGTTAATTTGAAAGAACCCATTGATAATTGTGAGAGATCAAAGATTTGAGAGGGATTTGTATTCTCCATCAAATTGTACTACTCCAAATTTGATAATTAATAAAGCTCCGCCTTCGCCTAATTAGTAAGTGCTCGTATTTCCATCTGCCTATGATTTGTTCTCTTCTGTATATCGTTTGGTTTGTGCTTTGTGATCGTCTTATACGCAACAACTTATTATTTCATTTTATTGTTGCATGCATGCAGAAGTGAGTGTCTTAGGCTCAAACTTACTGATGGTTACTCTATTTGATTTGGACTCTGCTGAGTTACGAATAGTCTGTAATTCATGTCTGATTCACATATTTATACCTAACTATTGTTGACAGGGTAAACCTATATGATACATTAGATTCCTCTAAATCTTGTGTTTGCTACAGTCCCTTCCCGTAACTTTTTGGCTGAGAGAAGTGACAAAATTGTAGTTGATAGTGCAACTAGGGTTGGGGATAGACTGAAAGGAAAATGGATATATGGAGGCAATAAAGAACTATATTTTAATTATTAATTTAGCATAGAAGAACTTAAAACTGCAGAACAGAAGCATACAGCCGCCACCAAAAGGTTGGGACATGCAAATCAGTTGATGCTGGATCTTTTTTTTAATTATTCTAATCAACTTTGTTGCCACCCAGTTATCTATATATCTGAATAATTTTTTCGATTGAATATCTACTTGCAGGAAGTATGCTACGACTATGGCTATGTGTTCGATAGCTTAGCTAAACCTGAAGGCATGCACTAAAGTTCAGCTTCCTTGCTGTTGGGTGCCGTAAAAGGCTTCATGGAAGAAAAAAGCTGTGGTTGAAATTTCCATGCTTAACTTCAGTTTTTGGAGAAAAGAACTTTTAGGAACCGCATGAATACTTCAATTTTTGTAGATAGAAAGATTTTTGCATGGAATGTACATTTATATGAGATGCAGTATTGTTATATGGGTTTATCTAATATAAAAACATGTGTTTGTTGGACTTATTTCGACTCTTTTGATATTAATTACGGTTAATTTTTATTCTCCACTATGGTTCCTTTTTCCGTGTCATGTGTTGTCTGATTCAGTTTATGGTTTTCATGCTTAATAATTGGAAGTATATGCGATTTATAATATAATCGTTTTGTGTAAATTCTTCCTTGTGAACTATATTCGCATCTACTGTTAGTACAAAATCAGATGCTTTATATGAATCCTATTTCGTGGAGGTATTTTTAGTAAAGTTTCTATTAAGTTTGGTTAAATTGCTATTTAATACCCCAATATTTCATCACCGTTGTACATATATACCATGTTGATTTTTTTGTAGCACTTATATATCTACGGAATGTAGGGAAATTTTTTGTGAAAGTTGAGGATATTTTAGAGAATTTGAGAAATTAATAGAAATAAAGATCTTTTGAGGATTGGAGAATTTAGAGGGTGTTAGTCCCAAGTCATTTGAAAATATAATTCCGGAATTTGAAAATTCAAGTTAGTCCTGAGTAATTTAAAATTGGAAGTTGCTTAATAGTGTTAGTCGAAAGCAGCATTTTAGAATGCGAGAATTTGGATTTTAGAATTTGTCACTCAACTTATAGTACAAAAATTAGAAAACCAATCAATTTTCAAATCACCATGTATCCCTAAGTTTTCTAAAATGACATATTGTACATAATAGATCAAAATTTAAATAAACCGTCGTGGAATTTTATGGAATTTGGCGATATTTAGGGTATCTAAGAATTTGTGAAATTTGATATATTTTAGGAACTTTATAATTCGTGGAATTTGAGATATTTGGACAATTTGGGAATTTTATGGAACTTGGAGATATTTAAGGAATTTGAAGAATTTGGTGAGATATTTTGAAAATTTGCTGATTTTTTTAGAATTTAAGAGGTTTTGGAAAATTCGATTTCAGTTTAATGACTTAGAGATTGATTTGATTTGGTTCCAGTTTAATGATATAGCGGTCGAATTTGAACTTGATTGGTTTCCAATTTGCCGACATAGATTTCGATTTTGGATTTTTTTGTAAAAGTTTAGGATATTTTAGAGAATTTATAAAGTTACAGGAAATAAAGATGTCTTGAGAATTGGAGAATTTAAGAATTTTATTGAGTTTGGAGACATTTAGTGAATTTAAGAATTTGTGGAATTTGATATATTTTGGGAACTTTTGAATTTGTAGAATTTAAGATATTTGGAAAATTTGTGAATTTTATTGAGCTTAGAGATATATTAAGGAATTTGATGGAATATTTTAAAAATTTGTTGAGTTTGTAAGAATTTAATAGATTTTGGAAATTTCGGTTTTAGTTTTATGACTTAGAGTTTGATTTAATTTGGTTCTAGTTTAGCGATATAGCGGTCAAACATACCTGATTTGGATTCCAATTTAACGACGTAAGGGTCGGGTTTTGGTTTGATTTGGTTCTAATTTAAATATTTAAAGGTCGGCTTAAATTTGATTTTGGTTCAATTTAACGACGTAGAGATCGATTTCAGGATTGGTTTAGTTCCTGTGTAACCACTTAGAGGTCGATTTGATTGTGTTCCAATCTAACGACTTAGATGTCGATTTTGGATTTGATATGGATTTTGGTAATTTTTTTGTGAAAGTTTTGGATATTTTAGAGAATTT
Source organism: Agapanthus africanus (assembly GCA_030015575.1). Classification (NCBI taxonomy): domain Eukaryota; kingdom Viridiplantae; phylum Streptophyta; class Magnoliopsida; order Asparagales; family Amaryllidaceae; genus Agapanthus; species Agapanthus africanus. The sequence goes on along the minus strand of CM057339.1, from coordinate 174,862,601 downwards.
GGGAAATTTATGGAAATAATGATGTTTTGAGAATTTCGAATTTAGAAATTTAACAGAGTTTGAAGATGTTTAGGGAATCTAAAAATTTGTGGAATTTGATATGTAATGGGAATTTTAGAATTTGTGGAATTTGAGATATTTGGTCATTTCAGGGATTTTATGGAGCTTGAAGATAATTAAAAAAATTGAAAAAATTTAGTGGAATATTTTTGAAAATTTGAAGATTTTTGCCAATAGGCGTTCAAGTCCGTTCTCTCCTTTATTAGATTGACCCAAGTAATCTCCAGTTTAAGCCCACAAATCTGCTTCCCTGGTTATAAACATGATGAGGTATTGATTCTTAATCATCATCCACCTTTTCAGTTACAAAAATCCATTTTAGTGGTCCCTTTTCTGCAAATATTTGTAATGATATTTCAACATTTCACTTTGTTAATGACCGATATTTTTATGTATGTTAAACATAGTGCTTAACAAATCTCTTTCTATTGCTGATGAGTCTTCAATGCCTATTTCAAAGTCTCAATTGTTGTGTTTCCTTCTTCCCAACTTATTGTATATTGGAAGAAAATATCCTCCGATTTCTGTCCATAACCTTCTTTAACTATAATAGTCCTAACCATGATTTCGTTCAGATCAAATCTTCAAAGTGGCTTAATTTTGTTAACCTTATTGAGGGTTTTATCTTTTCGATTTTTGGTCATGCATTTATTAATACATCTTTCTTTCAGTTTATTACCATCTGAACCTCAAACCATCAGCCTTTCCCCTTTTAAATATCTGAGTGCACACAGTCAGGATTCATGGTACATTAAATTTCAACGCTGTTCTATCATTCACCATTATGGATTCATTCACCATTATGATTTTATCAAATTTTATTTGAATGATCTTGATGCTTTATGCCTTTAATATTATCCAATCTTACAGGTTTATCCATTTTTATTTGAATCTTTGCTAATATTATCTGAAACTATTTTTCGTCACTTAAATCCGCACTTTCCTAATTTTTCTCTTTTCAAATGCATTATAAAGTACCTATGAAAAGTAGTGGTTTCTTGCATTGGCCTCATAAATGATTCTATACAGCTTAGTTTTCAAATACGGAAAGGTTTTCTTTTAAAGATTTTTACCAGTATTATCCATCAGTTTTCATGATAAAAACTACGATTAGTAAAGGACCTTTAAGAAAAGTAAGGAACATGTTTGAATCATAATGAAGATTTTAAGCAAAGTTGAAATTTACTATATAATGCATATCAATACTTTCAGAGAAATCCTTTCGAATCATGGAAATTTTAATTAGATTTAATCCCTTTGAAATCATGTACCGATTAATGTTTCAAAATTCTTCGGTATGTGCAATAATATTCTCCAATTTGTGTCCACGACCATATGCACCTACTTGAATTTGGGTTTGATTTGGTTCTGGTTTAACGACTTAGAGGTCGACTTGAATTTGATTTGGGTTCCAGTTTAACGACGTAGAGATCGAATTTAGGTTTGATTTAGTGCCAGTTTAACTTAGAGGTTGATTTTGTTCGGTTCTTGTTTGCAGGTTCCAGTTTGACAACGGTGGATGTCGATTTTGGAGTCGATTCAGTTTAACGGAGTAGAGATCGTATTTATTTTTGATTTGGTTTCAGTTTAACAACTAAGAAGTCAATCTGAATTGGTTTCGGTTTAACGATATAGATGTTGATTTTCGATTTGATATTGATTTTGGGAATTTTTTTTTGTGTGAAAGTTTAGGATATTTTAGAGAATTGGGGAAATAAAGGAAATATTGAATTATGGAATTGGAGAATTTATGAATTATATAGAGCTTGGAGATATTTAGGAAATCTAAGAATTTGGGAAATCTGGGATATTGGAGTTTGGAGGTATTTAGGGAATTTGAAAGTATGATGGAATGTTCCGAAGATCTGAAGATTTTTAAAGATTTTAAGAGGTTTTGGAAAAATTTGGTTCTAGTTTAACCAATTAGAGTTCGATTTGATTTGGTTCCAATTAAACATGGTCGAACTTGAACTTACTTTGGCTTCCAGTTTAACGACGTAGAGATCGAATTTAGGAGCAACAACCCTAACTTTCTGTACGGATTTTTTTTCAAAAGTACAGAAAGGGATGCCTAAGCCTGAGCACAAATTATAAGTTTGTTTTGCTTTTAAACAACAAGAAAGAGCTTGTAGCTCATTGCTAAAGTCTTGCACCGCTTTGACATAGCACCTGAGTTCAAATCCTATCAACTACATTATCTTTTTATTTTATTTTTCTTTAATCTTTTAGAAGCTAAGCGACACCAACATGTGGCACCAAGACCCAACCCCATTCGCCGGTATTGGGCAGGCGAAATGCCCCATTTGGCCAGTACCACCGGTTCCCCCGTTGGAAATGCCCCCTTCTTTTCACCACTTGGCCAACCCCACTTCCCCTAGGCTGTTTATATTCTCTGCACATTTCCAGAGAACAATAAAACACCAATTAATCCAAATTTTAATGCAATTTTCAATGCATTCTTTAACCCACTAAACCCTAATTTTTTCTATAAATACCACACCCCATTTCACTCATCCTCACTCAGAAATTCCCTGCCAAAACTCTCAAGAATTCTCACGTCCCTTTTGTGTGCAAGTGGAGTTAGCGAAGGGTGAAGTTCCAGCGACGTTCCAAGAAAATTCCGGCGACGAAACGACGTCCCGAAGCCTACCTTAGCTCCCCCTCTCCCTTCTCTTATCCAAAAGCCAGTAAGTCCCTTCTCCCCCTCTCCTCTTCTAATCAAAACTTTCAAATTCTAAAACCCGACGAAAGCGGAGTTAATCCGACTCCCGATTCGGTTTTTCTTTAAAATTCTATTTTTCTTAAACAACAAAATACCATACTCTCATAGAATGTTTAACAAACATTAACAAACCCATTAAAACAAGTTTCATCCCAATAAAATCATGTATGCAAATTTTATTGTAGTTTTACAGTCAAATACCACATACTTCATTTCCGACATAAAACAACATAATACATGTATTACCTTTAGATAGCTCACGAGGTAATAACCAACCTCCTCACAACACACATCTTTGAACATAGCATGATTTACTCTTGGGCATTGTTTTTGGGAATATTACGAATTTCACTAAAGTACATTAAACTATTACAGAATCATTTTTCTTTAAGAAAAGTATTACCTAATTCCTTACGATTGTGTCCTTGCAACCCACTTTTGGGGAAATCCGATTAGGATGGTGTGGATTATCACACGTTCTCGGATCTAGTAAGGCGGAATTCAGACCTCCACAAGAAGCATTCGAATTCCGATGGAATTTCTAATACTATTTTTAAGAAAATGAGATTTCTAGAAAATAAATCAAATTTATTTTATATAAATATATAAGTATTATCAAATATATTTTTAATTATATTATATAAATATTCCAAGTTTTCCAAATCAAAGGAATCACCATTACAGGAAAATATCATTACAGTTCAATGCAAGACACCGATATTTCAATAAATTACCACATACAATGAAAACTAGGTTATACTCACTAGACATTTCATTTTTTTAAAATATGCATCTATGAAAACCATAAAGACGATAATTAAATACTTGAGGTGTATTTTGAAATTATACCAAAACTAATTTTGCATAAAACCTGTCACGCCCCGCTTCCCAGAGTACGCTAAGATGGGCACATGATATAGCCAACCATGCTACCTGTGAATAGGAAAAATCCTTCCACAGTCACATTACGGCTGTAGAGATATCAAGAACAGGAAAGTAAACTATCTAAGTACATGTCCATAAGCCAGAGTAAAAGAGTCAAGAAATAACAATATGCGGAAGCCAAAAGATACAATAATTGAAACACCTGGAAGTGAAACTACATACCGACATGAACTTCACCGCTCGTCTAACGGCGGCAATACTCCTGATCAGTCTGCAACAAGGTAGAAGAACCTAGGCCATGCAAAACCCAGACGTCGGCGCGTCATGTCATCAAGCAATAAAATATAAACAGGGTAACAGGCAATGCAAATATAATCATGAATGAAAAGCAGATGTAACAGTAATGTAAATCAGGGCAGTGAAGGGTAGTGTGCGGTGAGTAAACTAAACTGTTCTATTGGGTTATCTACTCTCAAGTCTTTGAAATCAATTTGATGAATCATCGATGTAACTTAATAGTATCCCGTGCATGCCCGGGACCACGGTCTACAGACTCTCGGGCTGAAACCGAGACGTGCCGCTAGGCACTAATAGGAAAGGAGTACAGACCAACGATGTCAGCAGCATCGTCACGAGGCGGGCCTAGCCTCTAAAACTGATCAGTATAAGCAAGCAACTGTCGAGTTACAAGTCAGAATTTCATCATTGATTTCCCCATGCCCCCAAGTTATATGTGTCAAGTCAGGTATTCCGTAATCAAGAACTAATGAAAACACAGGATCAGGTAAGAGCAGGTTTGTCTGGATAGACAACAGGAACGGTCCGTGAGGACTACATGTCAGGTTTGTTGGCATTATACACAAGATCAGGTAACAGGTAAAGCCATGGTACATCAGGTCAAGCCAGGTAATGTATAAAGGTGTCATGTCATGTCAGGAGTGTACGGTACCATGTCATATCGAGTAGGCGGTGTATCAGGTCATGTCAGTGAGCATAAAATGTCATGTGGGTGCTCGTAATCAAACTAACATAAACAAGATTATAAATGAACAAGCATGAACACTATCAGAACAATAAACTAGATCAGGTAATACGGGAAGCAAATAGGTATATATTACATTATATCGATGCACGGCTATCATTACTTAACTACAGTATACAAATATGGATGTTAGAATCATGTTAACATGCACTACGTAGTCTAGAGATGCAATGACCTATATAATAGGTTCAAAAGATGTAATTAAAACTAAAACCGGTTAAAGAAACACACGGGCGTCCAACAGAGTATCAAACACAAAAAGGGTACTGTGGACTATACAATAATTGTTATGTGATTTCATTATGGTGTGGGTACTATGTACAGTAGAACTAAATGCAAGATGGCAGGTTTCATGCGATGAAACAACATGACATAACAGAACGACAAACTGTTACAAGGAAAATTATAGTATTAAATGTAAGCTGCAGGTTTAGCGTGCAATCAAGGGATATATAAAACTTTAAATAGCATATATAGTAATTCAAATAGCATGTAGCAAGATTAACTTGCCTGAACGGATCAAGAAACGGGTATGTACGGTACGTCCCACGTCGGCGAAATGTCGCGACGCGCGCACGGTACACGGAACAGATCCAAAAACGCACGAGGGTGATCACGCAGGTAAGGTACATCGTCAGGGTCATCAGGAATGGCAGCAACGTCACGGCTCCGGTAATCTATGAAAATATAGATCCAAGAAATAAAGAAAAAGAAGAAAAAGAAGCTCTTGCGATGAGGCTGTGGGTTTCAAGGCTCGGGCAAGAGTTGCAAGTTAGGGTTTGTGTTGATCTCCGTGAAGCAATCCATTAACCCTGACTTAAAGAAGAATGAGTTGGCATCATTCTTAACCTTGGAGGGCAGAGGTTGCAAACAGGTGAAGACGTGTTGAAATCATAGAAAGGGAAGATCCCAAGCCTCCCTTCCTCATCAACAAAGCTAGGGTTTCGGTAGTGTTGGGTTGCTCGGATGTTGAAGGAGAAGGAGGTGGCGATGATGCTCGAATGTGGGCTGTCGAGGATGGGCTGCAGCGAAGAAGATGGTCGGCTGGAGATAAGCTCAAGGATACCGTGATGGTGATAGGTTCAAAGCCGAGGATGGTGAAGAGGTGGGGTTGACGGGGTAAGGATGAGGTGACGACGACGTGGTCGCCGGCGGTGAAGCGGTGTGTGCAGGCGAAGCCGAGGCCGCTAAGGTTTCAAGCGAGGGAAAAGCTAGGGTTCTTGCAGGGAAAGAAGGAAGGATAGGAGGAGATGATGAGGTTGAGGCGATGGGGATGAGGGGAGGTCGACAAGGTGGCTCCGGCGACGACAGGGGACAGGCGAGTCGATGGGTTCATGGGTTCGCACCAGGTTTTGGGGGCTCGGGAAAAATAGAAAGAGAGAGAGATACTCGAAGGAGAAGAGGAGACGAGAGAGGTGAGAGAATGGTTGCGAGGGTGGAGACGAGGGTTAAGGAGGATCGACGACGAGGGTGGAGGCGGCGGCGGAGAGGGGAGTAGGTTTTCTCGTGAAGGTTTTAAAACGAAGAAGAGAAGATGCGAAGAAGGGAGGTGACCAGATCATATGGGCGGTGATGGGAGTCGAGGAATGAACAGTATTCGCGAGATGAGCGAGAGAGGGCGCGAGAGAAGAGAGAAAGAAGAGAGAGAGAGAGAAGAAGAAGAAAAAGAAGAGAGAGGGAGGAAAGATAGTGCTCGTGGGGGGGCCCAGGGGTTAGAAAAGGAGATTGTGATTGGTGGAAAGAATTTTTTAGGGGAAAGATTTGGGGAGAGAGAGAGAAGAGGGAAAGAATGGAGGGGCCAGCGCAACCATTTAGAGAATATGATTGGCTGGGGAAAAAATTGATAAAGCAATGTATAAAAGATTTTAAACCACAAAGATTTACTTAGTTACGAATTCACAAACAGAAAATCTTCAATAAATAAATCAAATAAAATAATTAATTTGAATTTAAGCGGACTACAAAATATATCAGAAACGCGCTTGGGTCGGGTCCAAAATTTTGAATTTGAAATAAGAAAATTACTAGCCAGCTTCAAAATTTAAAATGAAAGATTTTACGACAGAAATGTATACCCCCCAGAACGGATGTACGTACGTGCGCGTAGTCGTCCAAACACGTCCGTTTCACTGAACGGGACGAGAACACGATGCAAGGACGCTACCACAGGGTTAGGGGTATCATGCAGGCCATGAAATGCAATTTTAATTTATTTTACATGATTTAAACTGTTATATGCAAAAGATGCGATACAAGACAAATACCAGTATATACTAAATTATGAAATGCACTAGTCCATGCAACAAGTCAAGGTAACCTATAAATGAGAGTTACACAGGTTCAAGCAAGCGGGTCGGGTCGAATGCCCAGTGACCTGTGAAGTACTATTCACACCCAAACACGCTAAATCAGGAATAGACCATGGATAAGTAAAATACTGAAACTGAATTGGTATAAATGAACTCGGGTGTTACATTATACCCAATTACAAAAGAATTTCGTCCTCGAAATTCCAAGAACAAGAAAGGATAATCAATCAAGAAACTACAAAGATAGATGGGAAAACTTCTGTCGGACTTCATCTTCTCGTTCCCAAGTTGATTCTCCATGTGAGCGATTTCTTCAAGGAACAAGTACAACAGTGATAAGCTCGTTCTTAAGAACCTTTTCTCTTCGATCCACAATTGACCTCGGTCGCTCCTCAAAGGTTAAATCTTCTCGTACAGTCATCTCCGAAAGATCCAATACATGTATTTCCTCTCGAGCATACCTACGGGGTTGAGATACGAGAAACTCGTCATGAACATTCTCCAAAGATTGCGGTAACACCAAACGTTGCGTCACTTCTCCAATACGCCCCAAAATCTTAAAAGGTCCAACGAATCGAGGACTAAACTTTCCTCGGCTTCTGTAACGGATCACCCCTCTAGTCGGTGACATCTCCAAGAATACCAAATCACCAACAGCGAACTCTAGAGGTCTTCTCGATGTAACTGCCCAACTCTTTTGTCGATCTTGTGCTGCTTTCATATGATTCCGGATAGTATAAACCTTCTCAACTGTCCACACAACCAAATCTGGTCCCAACAATCTTCGTTCACCGACATCGTCCCAATAACAGGTCGACACTTGCGACCATATAAAGTTTCGAATGGAGCCATCTGTATAGTCGCCTGGAAGCTGTTGTTGTAAGAAACTCCTCTAAATGTAGATGATCCTCATATGAACCCTGAAGTCCAACTTGCAAGCTCTCGGCATACTTTCAAGAGTTTGAATCGTTCTCCCAGCATAAACATCTGTTTGAGGATGGTAAGTTGTACTGTTCTCAATCGAGTCCCCAAACTTCCCTGTAAGCTCCTCCCAAAAGTGTGATAAGAAACGAGCGTCACGGTCGGGCACGATGCTCACCGGTACTCTATGCAATCTTACAATCTCATGTTTGGACCGCTCTGCTAACGCTTCCGTTGATTAACCAACAATCATCAATCACTCAACTGCACCATTGCCCTTTGGACTCCGCGGTAAAGCCTTCACTAATCCATGGTTATGTGTTCCCACTTCTACTGATGAATCGGAAGTGGTTGCAATAAACCGGTAATCCTTCGATGCTCAACCTTAACTTGCTGACACACCAAGCACTTTGCCACAAACAGGTAATCTCCTGTTTCATGCCTTCCTACCAAAACGCTGTTGTTCCCTTCCGAAAGACGGCGCACAAGACTGCGATGTCTTGGCACTGAGATTCGGGGCAGATGCTAATTGGTGCTATCCGTCCACCTCTCCGAAGATGCCAGGTTGATTTATGGCACCGTGCATCGGAGGTTTGAACGGATGAGGCCGATGTAGCAGACTTCGTCAGATTCCCCCTCGTTTGAGGGGTTTTTGATTGTGGGGACGCTCTTCCCTGCAGGCGCAAGCCCCTGCAGTTAATTACGCTACCGCATCGCGGTAACAACTTTCTCCTTCTCCAGATGGTCACTTCGTGTCGTGTGTGTTTATTTTATGTTTTGTTGCCCGTGGATTGTTTACGGAGACCGAGTTATGTCGTCGCCCGTAGGGCGTGGACTAGTCCAAATCCGTGTTGTCTTAGATTTGGGTTTGGGGGTTTGGTTTGAGGATACGTTAGCCATATTTGAGGCTAAGATCAACTCAAACGTCTGTTAAGGATACGTTAGTCTAACTTGAGATCAACTTAACGGGATCGTTTAGATCTGACAAAAGAGCGTTTGGGGGCTCTATTGTTCCAGTTTAGGGACATAATGGTCCGTCGTATGTATGGCCGTCAGGACCCGTCACCTCTCTGACGACGTTGAAGAATTACAACGACGGATGTCAGAGGAGTTCAGAGATGTACCCTCGAGCCAGAGTTAATTGGGGGGATTCATAGTCCAGTCTGTTTGAAGGTTTAAGGATACGTTAGCCATCTTTGAGGCTAAGATCAACTTAAACGGGACCGTTTAGATCCGACAAAAGAGCGTTTGGGGCTCTATTGTTCTAGTTTAAGGACATTGCGGTCCGTGGGTAGTTTAAGGACATTGCGGTCCGTGGATAGTTTAAGGACATTGCGGTCCACGGGTAGTTTAAGGACATTGCGGTCCATGGGTAGTTTAAGGACATTGCGGTCCACGGGTAGTTTAAGGACATTGCGGTCCATTGTTAGTTTTAAGACATCTCAGTCAAGGTTAAGGACGTCATAGTCCATGGGTTTAAGGACTCCACAGTCCGGTATGTGCTCTGGATGCTTCATACGGGTTTACTGCCGTGCTAGGCGAGGACCAGGCTCCGCTCTGAACGTTTTCCACGGGGTCAAAGAGTGACGTTATCCGCGTTCCACGTAACCAGGAATTTTGCATTAGACATGGGTTTAAGGACCCCACAGTCCATATCATGGGCGGTCGTCGGGACCCGTCACCTCTTTGAAGACATTGAGGGATTACAATGCCAAGTATCAAAAGAGTGAAGAGATGTACCCTAGAACCGGAATGGCTTAAGTAGTCCTTGGCCCAATTTGGGGTCAAGACCAATTAATTATGTTATGAGCCCATTAGCCCAGTTAATTACGAGTTGAAGACTCATGGCCTAGCTCGAGCTAAGTCCTATCATGTCTGGAATATTGGCTTCTTGTTGGTCCATTGAAGGAGAGGCTTTGCCTCTATCCATTTAGCCAATTGGGCCAAAGCCTAGTGTTAAACACTACAGAGCAATCAGTGTTGAACACTGGGAATGAGGTTGACAAGTTAGTGTTTAACACTAAAAGATAATTGGTGTTAAACACCAGCAGCAAGGCTTTCAAATTATCATAAACACTAAAACAGATCAGTGTTGAACACTGGCAATGGAGATCTCCGATTAGTGTTAAATATTAAGGTAATCAGTGTTGAACACTGCGAATAAAATTCTTTGATTAGTGTTGAACACTAAGGCCCAACAGTATTTCAATACTGGATTCGAGGGTTCCAATTTAGTGTTAAACACTAAGGCAAGAGAGGGGTCACGTGGCAACACGTGAGAGCGCCCTCCCTTCATTTATTCTGCTGAGATTATCGCATCTTTCTGAGCATCACGTGCCCTCACGTGACGGGCTTTTAAATGCTTATATGTTAAAGCTTCTACCGAGGGTCACGTGGGTCACGTGGGGTGCTGCCTCGAAGGGGCTTTCTGTAGATCTCTTGGGGGGGTCACGTGGTGACACGTGACCCTGCCTCTATGTATGCTGTTTAGAAGATCTGTTGATCTTTTTCCAGGAATTAAATTCCCTGACAATAATTTCAGAGGAATTAAATTTCTACTTCCTTTTGAAGATTTATATTCTGAATAGAGTTAGACTCTGAATTTTCTGTAGGAATTAAATTCCTCATAAATATGAAGAACTGAATAGGGTTAAACCCTAAAAAAAGCTTTTAAGGAATTAAACTCCCATTTTAAAGAATTATGATTAAGGGAATTAAATTCCCGCTGTTTCAACAGAACTATGGTCTTAATTAGGGTTCAACCCTGTTTCTTTTTGTTCTGAAGGAATTAAATTCCCATAACACAGGGTCAAGCCCTACTTTTATCTTAAAGGAATTAAATTCCTATAGTTCTGTGAGAATTAAATTCTCATGTTTCCATTCCCTCTCTATGTTTTGGATCTGCATGGCAGGATCTCGACCCGTTGAGAATTAAATTCTCAACCTAAAGGGGAGATGTGCACTTTGCAGATCCTTTATCAAAGAGAGAAGAAATATGTTCTTCTGTTTTATATAATCAAAGTTAAACTCTGTTGAGAATTTAATTCTCCCTCCTTCAAAAAGCCTTCCCTTTCTTACCTAGGGTTTTCCTTTGCAGAAGCTCCAAATTCCTCAAAGTATCAAGGCTCTCTCCTTTTTCCTCCCTCTGCGTATATATATCCACTTTTTTTGTGTCTCTTGGCTCCTATTTATAGGAGAAGCAGCCGAGTCAATTAGTTTTTGACGAATCTTCCTTGGGATATTTGATTTGCATCCATCATTTGTTTTGGACCTTTGGATTATTGGGTGAATTTTATTCACCATTGGATTTCAAATCCAGGGATTCTCCTTTGTTATTTCTGTTAGATTTAAAGGGGAAATCTTTCCAAACCCGAGATTTTCCCATAGATAGATGATACTTAATCACCTCTAAATCTTTAATTCGATCGGTTCCAGATAGTCACTTTCCTTTGGAAAGATTTGAATCTCCTTCAGAATTTAATTCTGTTGACAAAACGGGCTTTGAAAGCCGGTCACGTGTGACCACGTGACCCCCTTGGAACGAGCCTTCCTCTTTCTTTTTATTCTCTGTCTTCTGGTTGCTGTTCAGTCATCACGTGTCAACACGTGACCATTGGTCACGTGTGAACACGTGACCCCTGTCTGGAGCCTCTTTCTTTGATTCAGCTGGGGGACGAGTCTGCTGCTTTGAGCGTCACGTGCCAACACGTGACCTCTTCTGAAGCCTTTTCCTTGACTTGATCAGGGAACCTTTTCCTTGACTTGATCAGGGAACCAATGTGCCTTTTCCGCTGCTTTTATATGTCACGTGTCAACACGTGACTGCTGGTCACGTGTAAGCACGTGGCCCCCTCTTCTGAAGCTTTTCCCATAAGCTTTTCTGATTTTAAATCAGGAAACAAATGCCCCCACAGCGTTGTTCTCACGTGTCTGCACGTGAGTGCAACGCTGTCACCTTTGTGACCGTTGGATTCATTTAGGGATTTGGGAAGATGAAACGTTTCCACTGCCTTCTATAAATACCACTGTCTCTTCATAGGGGCCTTCACTTTGCTCATCTTCATCTTTTCCTTCTGAGAACTTCTTCCTTGAGAATTTAATTCTCGCTTTCAGAGCTTAGTTCTCTGTCTCAGACATTTCCCAGAGTTTAACTCTGTTGACGGATCCCTTTTCCTCAGGTAATAATGCTGAACGGCCAAAGCGCCTTCGTTTTTAAAAGAACTCTTTGGATTTTAAATCCGCATTAAGGGTTTCACAAAGAACCCATTTTTCTTCAAGTTTTTCCATAAGAACAGGAAACCACCTAACTTTCGAACTGTAGATCTCTTAGGGTTTAGGTGATCTTTGGGGAGATGATGATGGCGTTTCAACTCCATGGAATTTAATTCCATCAAAAATGTTTCTGGGAATTTAATTCCCTTTTTCTTAATAAGGAATTTAATTCCAATGAAGGACTTGATTTCTTCACACGGAGGCTTCCTGGGGTCTCTTGGCCCTAGGTCATTCTTCTTGCCATTAATACAATGGGGGCTTTGTAATGATTCTCGTGACTTTTATTTCAGGTATCATGGATGCCCATCTGTATAGTCTTGACGAGATCATTTCCTACGGGAATATTCGTACTCTGGGCGGCAGTCAGAACCAGGAGTTCACCGATGCTCAGTGTGCCGAGATCATGAGCCGCTTTGACGAGTACAACCATCGGCTACTCCCCCGTCGCTCTTCTCTTCTGAGGCTGATCGTGCTGGCGATCAAGGAGGCTCTCCCTTTATTTTGTGCTGGTGTGCCGCTTGGGTCATTGGACGCCGCCGAGGATAAAGTACACTCGGTGTATCTGATGCACTTGATTTCAAAGAGGAGGCGGGATAATCTCATTGATCTCCTGCATCAGATTTTTCAGCAATCAGCCATACTTGCCGCCTACCGGCGGGTAGAGGACATCCGCGGGGACCCTGATGCTTGTGACCGTGAGAGAAAGCATACTCGGGAGGTTCGAAATGCTTGGAAGATCTTGAATAAAGTTAATTTCGAGTTTCTCAACCCATGCCCCGCGTCTGAAGCCTTGCCATTGTAAAAGTTTTCTTTTTATTTCGTATGGCCTTCTTGAAGTCTGGATGATAAGTTCTGTTGTGTCTTTGTATGTTTGCCTGCTTTTTCTCTGGGATTTTATTATTTTGCTACTATTGTTGTTTGTGCTTTTTAATATGCAGGGTACTACTCCATATTTTTCCTTTTAAATGCACATCAGGTTTAGGCCTCACGTGTTCTACACGTGGGATCCCTTGATGTGGCTATTCACAAGATTTTCCCCATGCCATATTTTCAGTGCACAATGTTAGATGCAGAAAAAGGGCCTTGGAAATAACTTCACCATGCAAGATTTTCCGCGCACAGTACTTAATGCACTTCATTATATATGAGGCTATAGCTTTCTTTTCCTTTCACAGAGAGATTTATATCATATACATTTTTTGTCTTGAGAGAGAAACGAGTGCCATGGCTTGTAATCGCCCTCATGCTCGTTGACGGCCATGGGAAGTTCCTCTTGAGGAGATGATCCCCCGCTTTGCTGCTCGGTTGGTGGACCCCCTCCTTTCCGACAACGAGTGTGACTTGGCCGTGCATGAGCTCTCGGTCCGTAGAGGGTCTCCCCTCCCGATGGGTTCCCTCTGGCTCCAGATGATTCTCGCGGCCGTGCTTGCCGACATTCCTCCTCACCCGGCGGAGATGACCCTGGCGATGCTCGACGTGGCAGAAGAAAAGCTCGAGGGCTTTCATGAAGCGTGCCTGATTACTCAGGCTTTGAAGGATTGCTCAATTCATCTGCTGGGCCAGATCAAGGCCCGGCGAGCTATTATGTCTGCTTTCGCGGACGAACACGGCGCCAATCGATGGGGAGCGACTCCTCGTGAGAACCGTCGCTTTGATGTGTTGGAGAAAGCAGAGAGAGAGATGGAGAATTTTGTCTTCTGCTTCATTAACCCTTATGCCGTTGATCCCATGTTTGGTGACATTTTCCGTTAGTGTAGGACATTTTTAAATTAGTCCCTCCTTTTTTACGCTTTATGCCGAAATTCCATGTAGGCTTGGTACTAGTATGTATGTTTCCGCTTGCATAAATAAGCTTTGTATTCTTCTCATAAGAACTTTCTTTAATTGCAAATGCTATCATCACTTTCCTTTCTTGTTGCCTTTCACGTCAGGTGATGTGAGCGTGTTTTAGATCGATTATTCCCGTCGAATGGAAGCCCATTTATACGGTCTTGTAAATGTCTTGTTTCCAAGGCCGCGTTCACGAAAGCGAGCTTACGTGGCCTGATAGAGCGACACGTAGCGAACATTTTGTTGTGCGAGAAAAGGGCTCGGCCGTAAATTTTCGAAGAGGGAATTGGCTTCTAAGGCGCTGAGCGAGCTTCGCGCCACTCTTACCGCCAAGGCCAACAAATCATACGAACTCTGGCGGGTGCTTCAGGAGTCCATAAAAGAGGTGGTGGCTCTCGATAAAGCTGCCACGTTCACTCGTGAGAGGGTCGAGGCTCATAAGGCCACCGAGAAAGAGCTCGAAGCTCGGCTTGCTTCGTATCAGGCTCAGCAAGCTCAGGCGAAGGCTCGTCTTCTGGAGATCTTGCGTCATGAAGCCGTGGCTCAGCAACAGAATGATGAGCTGGTAAAATTATTGCACCGCCCGCCGGCTTGAGGACTTGTATCTTTTTTTCCTTTTTTGTACATACTCATGGATGAGAGTATCCTTTCTTTTTTGTTTCTTTCATAAATTGTACTTTGTATCCATTTTGGTTTATGAATAAAAGATACAATTTTCCTCTCAATGATATGTCCCCTTTTTATTGAATGCATTCTGCGGATACTATATCTTGATCTCCTTGCAGGACAGCGATGGCTCAGGGTTCAGGGTTAAGATCTGCTTCCTAAGACTTTTGCATTTTATGAGCCACGAGGGTCTCATAAAGAGTTTTTTCTCCCTACAGGTCGAGAGGATCTCATAGGTGTAAGTTCTTCTTAAAAATCGTGAGGATTCTTAAGCGGGTTTTCCCTTGAGAGTCGTAAGTATCTCACAAGAGAGTTTTTCTTCCTTACAGGTCGTGAGGACCTGCAAGTGCTGGATGTGGTCGCCCTTATCCGTGTTTCACGGGGTCAGAGGCTGCTCCGGGTATTGTAGTTTAAAGACGTCGCGGTCAAGGTTAAGGACCTCATAGTCCGTGGACTTAAGGACTCCACAGTCCGATGTTAGTTTTAAGACATCACGGTCAAGGTTAAGGACCTCATAGTCCGTGGACTTAGGGACTCCACAGTCCGATGTTAGTTTTAAGACATCACGGTCAAGGTTAAGGACCTCATAGTCCGTGGATTTAGGGACTCCACAGTCCGGTGTTTGGTTGCAGGGACCCTACACCTCTTTGAAGACGTTGAGGAATTACAACGCCAGGTATCAAAGGAGTGAAGAGATGTACCCTTAAACCAAGGTAGAATTCGTAGGGAATCGGGGTGGTTGATCGTTAGTTTTAAGACATCGCGGTCGAGGTTAAGGACATCATAGTCCGTGGATTTTAAGGACTCCACAGTCCGGTATTTGCTCTGGATGCTTCACACGGGTTCACTGCCGTGCTTGGCGAGGACCAGGCTCCGCTCTGGATGCTTCACACGGGTTCACTGCCGTGTTCTGCGAGGACCAGGATCCGCTCTGGACGTTTTCCACGGGGTCAAAGAGTGACATTATCCGCGTTCCACGTAACCAGGAATTTTGCACTAGATGCTTCACATGGGTTCACTGCCGTGCACGGCGAGGACTAGGCTCCGCTCTGGATGCTTCACACGGGTTCACTGCCGTGCTCTGCGAGGACCAGGATCCGCTCTGGACGTTTTCCACGGGGTCAAAGAGTGACATTATCCGCGTTCCACGTAACCAGGAATTTTGCACTAGATGCTTCACACGGGTTCACTGCCGTGCTCGGCGAGGACTAGGCTCCGCTCTGGATGCTTCACACGGGTTCACTGCCGTGCTCTGCGAGGACCAGGATCCGCTCTGGACGTTTTCCACGGGGTCAAAGAGTGACATTATCCGCGTTCCACGTAACCAGGAATTTTGCACTAGATGCTTCACACGGGTTCACTGCCGTGCTCGGCGAGGACTAGGCTCCGCTCTGGATGCTTCACACGGGTTCACTGCCATGCTCTGCGAGGACCAGGATCCGCTCTGGACGTTTTCCACGGGGTCAAAGAGTGACATTATCCGCGTTCCACGTAACCAGGAATTTTGCACTAGATGCTTCACACGGGTTCACTGCCGCGTTAGGCGAGGACTAGGCTCCGCTCTGGATGCTTCACACGGGTTCACTGCCGTGCTCTGCGAGGACCAGGATCCGCTCTGGACGTTTTCCACGGGGTCAAAGAGTGACGTTATCCGCGTTCCACGTGACCAGGAATTTTGCTGATTGTATCCGCATTTCACGGGATTGGGGTTTGACTTTCTGTGGGAA
The DNA here is from genome assembly GCA_030015575.1 of Agapanthus africanus. NCBI lineage: Eukaryota > Viridiplantae > Streptophyta > Magnoliopsida > Asparagales > Amaryllidaceae > Agapanthus > Agapanthus africanus. The sequence goes on along the minus strand of CM057339.1, from coordinate 174,846,167 downwards.
TACATCGTCGAGTCATGGAACTGGGAGTTGCCGCCGTTCCGTTTCGCTTGATGTTGTGTTCGCTGCCATGAGACGAACGACGAGATGATCTCTAGGCTATCTGTGAACCGTCGAGATTTGGCTTCTCCTTATGATGAAACCTGGGGAAGAAGTATGATCCCTTCTTTGTTTGCGCCCCTGGATTGTATACAGGGGTAGATGTACCATCACCTGTAGGGCGAGGATTTCACTTTTATTTTATTTCTTTTTCCGCGATGCTTTATCATTTCAGCTTTTATATCGCGAAGGTCGCGATTGCCCCATCATTTCGGCTATTTTTCGCGGTGCCCAATCATTTCGGCTATTTATTTATTTTCTGCTCGCTGCTTTTTATTGCGAGTTGCCCCATCATTTCGGCTATTTTTCATGCCTTCATTCTTACTTGCTGCTTTTCATTACAAGTTGCCCCATCATTTCGGCTATTTTGTAGGCATGTGTGGCTTGCTAGCTTTTTCGCTGCCAGCCTGGATTTTAGGCACCGATTTCGGCATCAGCACCGCTACAACTGGAATGTTGCCAGGAGCGAATCATCATTTGCCTTTGTCGACGACGAACAAAGGTGGCTCAGCAAACAGGGTTAAGGGTCCTGTCGACCAAGGCTTTTGACTTCATGAGCCGTAAGGGTCTCACAGAGGTATCTCTCCCTACAAGTCGTGAGGATCTTGCAGGTGTATTTCCTCCTTAGGGATCGTGAGGATTCCTAAGTGTGTGCTCCTCTATAAGTCGTAAGGATCCTACAAGAGGGCTTTCTCCTTATGGATCGAGAGGACCTACAAGGGTTGGACTTTGCTGGGGAAATGTTTATTCGCGCCCGTGGATTGTATACAAGGGTCAGTATGAGCCGCTTGTAGGGCAATATCGAGGGTTGTGGAGGATTTGCTTAAGAACAGGTTTAGGTTTCTGTAACTTAAGACTTTCAAGTCTCATGAGCCGTGAGGGTCCCATAAGAGAGTTCTCCTTACAAGTCGTGAGGATCTCGTAAGTGTATTTTCTCCTTAGGAATCGTGAGGATCCCTAAGTGTGCTGCTCCTTTGTGAGTCGTAAGGATCTCACGCAGGTGGTTTCTCCTTACAAGGTCGAGAGGACCCTATAAGTGTCTTTTAACGAGGTTGCGCCCTTTCGGGTTTTCACAAACACTCGCCGGTAGTCCTGCTGTTTTTACTCACGGAGCCCTTTCGGGTTTTCATCTGTGCCCGTTTTGCTTATGGACGCATCGTTTTTTTTATTCTTTTTCTCCCTTTTTTTTTATCTCGTCAGCCTAAGGATGCTGCGGTAGTAGTTTTAGGGACGTCTCGGTCCGTCGTTAGTTTAAGGACGTCTCGGTCCGTCGATAGTTTAAGGACGTCTCGGTCCGTCGTTAGTTTAAGGACGTCTCGGTCCGTCGTTAGTTTAAGGACGTCTCGGTCCGTCGTTAGTTTAAGGACGTCTCGGTCCGTCGTTAGTTTAAGGACGTTTCGGTCCGTCGTTATGGGAAGGCCAGCTGCTGCTTGTAGAGTCTGAGCCTAGGAAGATAGCGAGCGGACATAGTCGTCGTCATCTATCATTGACCCAGGCTATGGCTCATTAAGCATAGTATTTCTTTAAGAAGCGGCCGTTTATTGGCCTGAAAGGCCTTTCACTGTGCATGTCCATGAGTAGATAGGCTCCACTCTGGTAGACCTTGTCTATGATGTAAGGGCCTTCGTAGTTTGGCTCAAATTTTCCCCGCTTGGCACGATTGGGGATCATAGGTCTCTTGACCACTAGCACGAGTTCGCCTTGGCGGAATGTCCTTGGCCTGGTCAATCTTTCGTACGAGCGCGTCATCTTCGCTTTGTAGGCTTCTAGGTGTTGTTGCGCTATGAGCCGGGATTCGTCGAGGGCATCAAGCTCCTCAAGCCGAAGGTGAGCATTTTCTTCGTCCGTCAGCTCATGGTGGACTGCCACTCGCAGAGAGGGTAACTCTATCTCGAGGGGGAGTACTGCTTCCGTCCCAAATACCAACGCGTAGGGCGTTGTGTTCGTGGCCGTCTTGAATGTAGTTCGATAAGCCCAAAGGGCCTCTTGCAGCCTCTCGTGCCAGTCTCTCTTATTCCAGGAAACGGTCTTTTTTATGATCTTCGTCAAGGTCTTATTGAAGGCCTCGGCCAGACCGTTAGCTCGTGGGTTGTAAACTGAAGAATATCTCCAGTCTATATTGTGCTGCTGCGCGAAGCGGCTAATCTTATGGCTTCTGTAGGCTGGCCCGTTGTCGGAGATAATCCGCCGTGGGGTTCCAAACCGATAGATGACGTGCGTCTTGAAGAAATGGAGGATATTCTCCGTCTTCACTTCCCTCGGTGGTACTGCTTCTGCCCATTTGGAGAAGTAATCAGTCGTCGCCAGGATAAAACGATGTCCCCGGGATGATGCTGGCTCGATGGTGTCAGTCCCCCACATTTTGAAGGGCCAACTAGCCACCGTTGGATGTAGTGGATTCGGATGTTGGTGGATAAAGTCTCCGTGGATCTGGCACGAGTGGCATCGCTTCGCATACTCAAGGCAGTCCTGGATCATCGTGGGCCAGTAGTAACCCATCCGTTTAATTTTTAACTTCATCTTTGGGCCTGCTTGGTGAGAACCGCAAAGCCCGTCGTGGACTTCCTGAATGACTCTTTCCGCTTCGTCAGGTCCTAAGCATTTCAGCCATAGATAATCAAACGATCTCTTGTATAGAGTATCGTTGATGAAAGCAAAAGATAGAGCTCGTTTCATGAGCTGATGCCTTGAGGATGTATCTTTGGGCATTCGGTGGGACTTAAAGTAGTCTACGAAGACTTCCCTCCAGTCCTCAGCCTTCTCACGATCTTTTATTTGTAGGGTCGTCTGCTCAGTCGCTCCCTTTTCTTTATATAATTCCGGAGGTATTTCTGCCGGGGCAAGCACTCGACGGCTTTGTACCACGATTCTCACATCATCGAGGTTTTCGTCCGCCAGTTCTTTAGCAAGTTTGGCTAACGCGTCTGCTTTGCTGTTTTCCGCGCGCGGTATATTCTCTAAAGTGTAGGAGGGAATTTGGATCAATAGTTGTTGCACCTTTTCGCCGTACCTCACCAACTCCGGTTTGCACGTTTGGTAATCACCATTTACTTGACTAACAACCAGTTGAGAATCCCCGTATATAAGGAGGTATTCAATTCCCAAGTCGATGGCGATTTCGAGGCCCGCTATCAGAGCTTCGTATTCAGCCTCATTGTTTGTCCTCGGCTCTGTTAAGGAGAAGGCGAAGCGCATTATCCCTCCTTATGGAGTTGCAAAGATGAGGCCTATCCCCGATTTGATCATTGGGACACCTTGTTTCTGTTTCTTTACGGAGGACGCTCCATCGAAATAGAGTTCCCATCGGGTGCTACCGCCGCCAATCGCATCAAATGCATGCTCGTCCGGCAAATCACAGTTCAAAGGAGAATCGGCCGGTATCGGGTGCTCAGCGAGGAAATCGGCAATGGCCTGGCCTTTTACTGCCTTGAGAGGTTGATACGTTATCGAGAACTCCATTAAGAGCAGGGCCCATTTAGCGAGTCGTCCCGTCAATATGGCTTTTGACATCAAGTATTTAAGGGGATCCACCTTTGAAATGAGACGGACTTCATGCGCCAACGCATAGTGCCTGAGCTTTGTTATCGCGAAGATTAGTGCCAAGCAATGTTTTTCAATGGGAGAGTAGTTGCTTTCTGCCCCCAGTAGAACTCGACTTAAGTAGTAGAGTGCTCTCTCTTTTCCCTGATCGTTCTCTTGCGCCCATAATGCGCCCAAGGAACCCTCGAGGGCGGTTGTATAAAGAATGAGGGGTTTTCCTTTGTCCGGCGCGGCCAACACCGGAGGATTCTGCAGGTACTGCTTGATCTCGTCTAGTGCACCTTGGCATTTGTGATCCCAAACGAATGGAGTTCCCTTTTTCATCAGGTGGCTGTAAGGACGGCATTTGCCTGAAAGATTGGCGATAAATCGCCGGATGTATGCGAGCTTCCCTTGGAGAGACCGCAACTGTTTGAGGGTTCTTGGCGGAGGCATTTCCATGATCGCTTTAATCTTTGACGGGTCTATTTCGATACCTCGATGTCGAACGATGAATCCCAGGAATTTGCCCGAGGAGACTCCAAACGCGCATTTGAGGGGATTCATTTTCAAATTATATTGCCGAAGGCGTTGAAATACGGTCTCCGGATGGTTTAAATGCTCTTCGTATGACATGCTCTTTACTACGAGGTCATCGATATAGCACTCGACGATGTCATGTATGAGGTCGTCGAAGATCTTTGTCATGGCCCTTTGGTAGGTAGCGCCAGCGTTCTTCAGACCGAAGGGCATAACCCTGTAGCAGAATATACCCAAAGGGGTCCGGAAAGCGGTGTGCTTCTGGTCTTCGGGATGCATCTTTATCTGATTGTATCCTGACGAACCGTCCATAAAGGAGAAAACCTCGTGAGTGGACATGTTATCTATCATTAGCTCGGTTACCGGTACTGGGAAATCATCCTTTGGACAGGCTTTATTGAGATCCCTGAAATCCCGCATATGCGTACCGTCCCATTCTTCTTCATTACCGGGACGATATTGGCGATCCAATCGGGATATTGGACTTCTTGGATAAACTCAGAATCGATCAGCTTCTTGACTTCGGCGTTGATGCTCATCTCAAGCTCGAGTCGCATCCTTCTTGGCGCCTGCTTGACTGGCTTGATATCTGGGGATATTGCTAATTTATGCACAGCGATCTCCGGATCTAATCCTGGCATCTCGGAGTAGTTCCACGCGAAGCGGTCTTTATGTCGTAGAAGCACGTTCTTTAAAGCAGCCACTCTTTCTTCAGATAGCAGCTCGCTGACAAATGTCGGTCGCGGGTCATCTGCCGATCCCAACTCAATCTTCTTGAGGTTATCTGCAGTAGTATGTATACCGTCTTCCAGTTCTTTTGGAGCTGGCGGAAATTCTGAGACCACCTCATCATCGTTGTTCTCAAAGCACTGGGGAAGGTCATCCACGTTCTCGCGCTCTTCTTTTAATATCGCGATCGTATAACAAGTGCGAATCCGCTCCCAGGACTGAGGTGGATCCGGTTCTACTCTTGCGCCCTTGGGTTCATGCTTTTGTGGCGGCGTTACCCTCCAGCTGTTGGATAAAGCGAATCTGCCCCGTTGGTACTGGTCCTCGACCCAGTTCTTGAAGGTGAAGCAGTCTTCGGTAGGATGTCCTATGGCTCGGTGATAAGAGCAATAGCTCAAACGAGAAGCCTTGTTAGCTTGCTCAGGGTGTCTAGACTCTGGAAGTGCGATCATTTGATGTTTTAAGGCGAGCTTGAGTAACCTCTCCGTCTTGTCTCGGGGGAAGGAGTACGCTCGACTCATCTTCTCCGTGAGGGACGAATCCGAGCCGTGCAGTACCCGATCACGTAACCCTCTAATCCTGCGTCGTGGTTGTCGGCTCCTCTTTCCGCTTCTTAATTTATTTCCCTCTCCGCATCGGGCCTTTCGTACAACGGGTTGACAAAGATGAGCATCTTTGTCTTTTGTAGCCTGTTGAAATAGACGTTGCATCCTGGCCTTCTCGTAGATGGCCATTTCGCGGTTGTGGTCTTCCCGAGATTTCTGACCCATTTTCCTGATAGGCTTGTCCGTTCGTTCTTCAAACGACGGACTCGGTGCTTCAATCGCGGGGTCTAGTTTTGATGAGGGGTTGGCATCTCCTGACAGGGCGTCCTCTTCTTCATCAAAGGTATATATAGTGTAGCTGCTGTGAGCCCGCTCCCGTTTTCCGGCTCTCGCGTATCCAAGCCCAGGTGTTTCCATTTTCCCGTTGGGCAATTTGCGTTAAGTCCCGGGGACATCCCAAATCCTGTTGTAGAACCGAGCCTGCCGAGCAGTCTGTTTTAAGGGTACTCCTTGGCGCTTCAACAGCTTCTTTAATCCATTTGTATAGTATCTGGGCAGACGGATGGGTTGGAGCCTGTCAAGCGTAGCATCCACGCCATGCCAGATCTCTTTCTCTATTTTCGACTCCGAGGATCGGTAAAATAGGATCACCTTCTCACCCCTTTGCCTGGGAGGGACGTAAAACGTTTGCAGGTCCTGCACATTGTGAGCTTGAAGCGTGTCGAGATCCTTGTAATGTTCTCGCGGTACCATGGTGATTTGCAAACTATGGCCATCGCCAAGGGGTGCTTGTATTGACGGCCGATTGGCGAACACGGCATCAACCTCATCTTCCGAGTCACTTCCGAAGACTAACATGGGGGCGGGCGTCCCCAGGTTGTTGCGTTGAGATGGCCCGGCATAAACTATCTCTTCTTCTTCTTCGGTATCGCTCCCGAAAACAGGGATGGTGGCGGCGGTTTTGTTCTCCGGGTTGCGACACCTTTCTGTATCCTCGAAATCTGGCAGAAAGTACTTCGCATCTTCGTATTTGCGGACTTCGTTCACGGAAAATGGGTTCAACTCACCTGTTACAGTGTACTCGAAACCATCCTTAAAGTACTTCATACACTGATGTTGCGTAGAAGGGATGATGTTGTACTCGTGTAGCCAAGGACGGCCGAGCAAGGCGTTGTAGCAGGTCTTGGCGTCAATGACATGGAATTTGATGTCTGTGACGAGAAGTCCAAAGCGTAATGTTAGTATCACAGATCCGAGAGTCCGTGACGATTGTGAATCGAAACCGGAGATAGTAATTTTGTCACGAGCGAGGTGTTGCACACTCATGCAGATTTCCTTCAACACCCGAACATTAAGGAGATTGACGGAGGATCCATTATCCACCAGGATCTTGCCTATCTTGACATCATGGCAGTATCCGGAGACATATAGGGGACGGTTATGGTCGCACGTCCCGAGAAGGAGGTCTCCATCACCGAAAGTGATATCGGCTGTATGCACTTCCTCCAGTTCATCCTTCATCTTTTCAGTGGCGAGGAAGGCTTGGAATTGCTCAGGTTCTTGTAACGCCTTAATTAGTGAGTCTCGCGCTTCTTTTGATAATAGGAGGGCATCGAGAATGCTAAGCTGAGAAGGTAGTTTTCTTAGGTGCGCTAGGATGTTATAGTCCACTTTACTCCTCCTAGGAGGGTCTTTGGCAGCCAGTTCTTTCATGACTTGGTCATCTAAAGTGATATCTTCAGTGACCTTTTCCTTTCCCTTATCTTTTCTACTTACGGGCCCGAGATTCTTTTCTGGGAGTGTGCGATTGCGCAGCTGGATGTTCTCGCAGGCCTCCGATTTCTCCTCTTTCCCTAAAACGGACTCTTTAAAGAGAGGGCCCAGAGCCATTTCTTCATCAGAGTCGCTCCCAAAGGTGAGAACTTGTGAACCCCCGGCGTGAGCCATATAACAGTTGCCAGTAGTTCTGTTGTGCCCATCGACAGTACTTCTTCGCTCCCGACGGATCTTGCATTTCATGCGCTTAACATGTTGCCGACGAGCAACATATCCTTGCCACCATATCTTAAAGGCGTCGCACTCCTCCGTGGGGTGTGAGATTCTCCGATGATATGCGCAATAATCAGGGTGCCTCTCCACCCCATCGTGTGTGTTTCCTTCAGAGGGTGGTAGCTTCATTCCCATCGACATGGCTTTGGCAAACCTTTTCCTCGTCTTGAATATCTTCTTGTCTACTTCGGATGCCTTTCGCTCTGGTAGGGGTAGTTCAACTCTTCCGTTCAGTCGCCTGTATTTGGTTCCTTCTGACGTTGCCATCTCCCGCTCCTGATCCGCTTTACCTTTTAGACGAATTTCGTCTAGAAAAGCATTGATCACTTCATTTGTCAGCCACGCACACTCTGGTTCAGGCTCTGTCTCCAGTTTCTTAGTGCCAGGAGTTTTCTCATCATCGATAAACGAGTGGGAGATTACGTTACAACTCGCCACATACTCTTCGGATTCATCCGATGAGCTCTCTTCATCATCTCCCTCTTGAAAGATGTGGTTGAGGAACTCTCGCAGTGTGACAGGAGTTCGCGCGTTTTGATTGTATTCTTCCAGCGCGTCAATTTGCTTCTGCAAGTTCGTGTGCTCGTTTCCAAGCTTCACGGGCTTCTTGGATTTCTTCTTTTTCTTCGAAGATTTTGACGGCTGGGCGTGAGTATTTGGGTCCTCATCGTGAGTCTTCGTAGTTGGGCGGGACTTCAACCTCCCTTCGATAATTTGAGGTTCAAGAGGGTTCTCCCATCCGACCGCAGGGCACGCATGAAGGTCTTTCAGCATTCTCTTGGTTTTAGTTGATAGCACGACCTCCCATGGAGCTTCTTCAATAAAGGAGAAGGTTGCCCCCGGTGTATCTACTTTCTTAGGAGTATGCGGCTGTGGTGGGTTCACCTTCCATTTTTCGGACAGTACAAACTTCCCCTGGAGGTATTGATCTTCAATCCATCCTTTGAAGACAAAGCAATCTTCAATCGGATGACTTACCGTTTGATGGTAAGGGCAATAGTTAGGGTTATTCACCTCGGTGGGTTGCGGCGGTCGCCTTGGATTTGGTAGGTTTATAAGTCTGTTGCGTACTGCCAGCTCGAATAACCGTTTCGTCTTGTCCCGTGGGAACGAGTAGGGACGTTTCATCTTCTCATTATAATACCGGCGTCTTTCTTCCAGTTGATCTGCCGGTTTCGGGGCGTTAGGTTGCTGCTGGGCATTCACGACGAAGGTTGCCCTTCCTTTACCCTTGTCATTCCGAGGTTCCGACTTCGGGGGAGGTGGTCTATGACCCATCTGGTCCATCTGAGCCAACTTGTCGATTAAAGCCTGGAATGTGGTTGGCTTAAAGAACATCATAAACTGGGAGATAGTTGCGTGGGGGTCTAGGGTTCCCACGAACATGCCCACTGCGGGTGCTTCCTCAATGCGTTGCTCGCATCTCGACCACAAGTTCCGCCAGCGTATAGCATACTGGACCCAGGTTTCGCCTGGTTTTACCCTGGCGTTAATCAATGCAGTTATTGGAGTGCGTTCGCTGGCACTTGCGAATCGCTGAGTGAACAACAGCTCCATTTCAGCGAACGTTTTGATAGAATCGTTCGGGAGTTCCGAATACCATTCGAACGTTGTTTCTGATAAGCTGCCTACGAACTGGCGGAGCAACAGTTTATCATCACCGCCGGTGTTACCGCAGAGGTCCCGGAACTGGGCGACATGTTGATGGGGGTTGCCGGTCCCCTTATACACGTGGAATTTTGGTATCGTATAGCCTTGCGGGTATTTGATTTGGTCGTACCAGCTCGGATACGGCCGCCCCGTTTTTACGACTTGACCAGCTGCCTCAGTCGCATGGTGAACCCGGATTTGCTGGGCTATGTAGTCAACCAAGTCAGCCTTAGAGATTGCCTCCTCCTTGGCCGTTGATAGGGTTGGTGGTGGATTTGACGTCTCCCCTCGGTCGTCTTCAAGAACGATTGGGGGATCCTCGGCGGGTAAGTCCTGCTAGATCATCATGCCTATCATATCTTGGAAGAGAAGGCCCATACGTTGTATGTTGGCTGCTTGTTCAGTAGCCTCTTTGTCCTTTTTCTCCAGTATCCGGCGAAGAAATTCAGCGTCGGTTTCTTCCTCTTGGCGTGCGTCCGAGGACGTTCCTGGGCTTTCTTTTGGCCCGGTAAGTGCGGCCATAGCATTCATCATTTCCTGAAGCTTTTGTTGCTGCTCCTGGGCTTTCGTCACGAATCGGGTAAGCGGTCGATGGCCTGTAGAAGTGCGGCTTTCCTCCTTTCCAGAGGCCATGTAAACAGTGTGCACCGCCATGCCCCCGGACTTAGAGCGTCTGGGCTCAGTGCTTTTAGCCGTCGTTGCACGCTGGGGGGTCTTCTCTGGTTTCCTCCTTTTATGAGCCATGGAGGTTGAGGGGGCCGTTGAGGTGGGCGTCCAGACAGCCTTTCGGGGTTTAGCCTGGTGACCAGCCTCCGGTTGGATTTTCAGCTTCTTGTGCTGGCGGGAGAAGTTTGGATCGATGATCGAGTCTCGGGCCTGCCGCCAAACCTTATAGATTCTGGAAGACAGCCGTTGAGGGGATCGGGGTTGTTCTGATTTTATTTCCACAACCTTTTTCAATGGGGGAGGAGACCTCTTTAGTACTGCAGTAGGGGAATTCCTTCGCACCTTGTTTAGCATTTCGAAGCTGTTCCCAGTTGGAACAGCAGCATTAACTTCTGCCATCGGGGCTGATGGAGTCAACCCGGAGGGGGAGTTGCCCCCAGCCTTCCTTACTCGGCGCCAATAGCGACGTCGAGCGTGTCGAGCGGACGGCGTTGGGTCTGCGGTAAGAATGGTTTTGTCTTGCCCCCTGTGTGGGTGGGGGGTCGCTGTTGGTGTTAGTCTATCAAAGACCGATGTCCTTTGTGCAGTAGGAGCGGGAGCTGGAGCCGTCAATCTTGTAAAGACCGACTTTTTGGCCGGAGAAGCCGCCTTGGCGATTTCGGGGGCAAGAGCGGCCTTTTTCTTAGAAGCAGCCTTCTCTGAGATTGTAGGCCCCATGATGAGTTCGCAGGATTTCTGGCCCAATCTAGAGAAGACCGAGGCGTTGACATTGGGCGACTCGTTGAGAGGAGCCGCGGCAGGGTTAAGACGATCAAAGACCGACTTCTTGAGAGCTTCCTTTGTCAGCACCGGCGCCGTGAAGCTTGTTGGTGGGAGTATAGTCCCAAAGAACAATCCGGTAGTGGCCTGAGTTACTTGGTCCACCGGCATTGTGAACAACGAAGCAGCTTGGGGTCCGTAGGCTATGCCTCCTGGCGAGGCAAAGCGTTGGTCGCGATTGCAGTTTGAGCAGTTGGAGAGTTTCGCAGAAGTAGAAGACATCGATCTTTTGCTTTCTGCAATAAGCAAGACGCCAATTCTTAGTATCTTGAAACCCAAGGGCAACTATTAGCGAACCGCGTTTGGTTCGCGAATCACGACACACGAAGTGTGGAGTGGAAAGAGGAAAAGGTCCCACCGGGCGTGCCAGAATCTGTTCCCCTCCGAAAGACGGCGCACAAGACTGCGATGTCTTGGCACTGAGATTCGGGGCAGATGCTAATTGGTGCTATCCGTCCACCTCTCCGAAGATGCCAGGTTGATTTATGGCACCGTGCATCGGAGGTTTGAACGGATGCGGCCGATGTAGCAGACTTCGTCAGATTCCCCCTCGTTTGAGGGGGTTTTGATTGTGGGGATGCTCTTCCCTGCAGGCGCAAGCCCCTGCAGTTAATTACGCTACCGTATCGCGGTAACAACTTTCTCCTTCTCCAGATGGTCACTTCGTGTCGTGTGTGTTTATTTTATGTTTTGTTGCCCGTGGATTGTTTACGGAGACCGAGTTATGTCGTCGCCCGTAGGGCGTGGACTAGTCCAAATCCGTGTTGTCTTAGATTTGGGTTTGGGGGTTTGGTTTGAGGATACGTTAGCCATATTTGAGGCTAAGATCAACTCAAACGTCTGTTAAGGATACGTTAGTCTAACTTGAGATCAACTTAACGGGATCGTTTAGATCTGACAAAAGAGCGTTTGGGGGCTCTATTGTTCCAGTTTAGGGACATAATGGTCCGTCGTATGTATGGCCGTCAGGACCCGTCACCTCTCTGACGACGTTGAAGAATTACAACGACGGATGTCAGAGGAGTTCAGAGATGTACCCTCGAGCCAGAGTTAATTGGGGGGATTCATAGTCCAGTCTGTTTGAAGGTTTAAGGATACGTTAGCCATCTTTGAGGCTAAGATCAACTTAAACGGGACCGTTTAGATCCGACAAAAGAGCGTTTGGGGCTCTATTGTTCTAGTTTAAGGACATTGCGGTCCGTGGGTAGTTTAAGGACATTGCGGTCCGTGGATAGTTTAAGGACATTGCGGTCCACGGGTAGTTTAAGGACATTGCGGTCCATGGGTAGTTTAAGGACATTGCGGTCCACGGGTAGTTTAAGGACATTGCGGTCCATTGTTAGTTTTAAGACATCTCGGTCAAGGTTAAGGACGTCATAGTCCATGGGTTTAAGGACTCCACAGTCCGGTATGTGCTCTGGATGCTTCATACGGGTTTACTGCCGTGCTAGGCGAGGACCAGGCTCCGCTCTGAACGTTTTCCACGGGGTCAAAGAGTGACGTTATCCGCGTTCCACGTAACCAGGAATTTTGCATTAGACATGGGTTTAAGGACCCCACAGTCCATATCATGGGCGGTCGTTGGGACCCGTCACCTCTTTGAAGACATTGAGGGATTACAATGCCAAGTATCAAAAGAGTGAAGAGATGTACCCTAGAACCGGAATGGCTTAAGTAGTCCTTGGCCCAATTTGGGGTCAAGACCAATTAATTATGTTATGAGCCCATTAGCCCAGTTAATTACGAGTTGAAGACTCATGGCCTAGCTCGAGCTAAGTCCTATCATGTCTGGAATATTGGCTTCTTGTTGATCCATTGAAGGAGAGGCTTTGCCTCTATCCATTTAGCCAATTGGGCCAAAGCCTAGTGTTAAACACTACAGAGCAATCAGTGTTGAACACTGGGAATGAGGTTGACAAGTTAGTGTTTAACACTAAAAGATAATTGGTGTTAAACACCAGCAGCAAGGCTTTCAAATTATCATAAACACTAAAACAGATCAGTGTTGAACACTGGCAATGGAGATCTCAGATTAGTGTTAAATATTAAGGTAATCAGTGTTGAACACTGCGAATAAAATTCTTTGATTAGTGTTGAACACTAAGGCCCAACAGTATTTCAATACTGGATTCGAGGGTTCCAATTTAGTGTTAAACACTAAGGCAAGAGAGGGGTCACGTGGCAACACGTGAGAGCGCCCTCCCTTCATTTATTCTGCTGAGATTATCGCATCTTTCTGAGCATCACGTGCCCTCACGTGACGGGCTTTTAAATGCTTATATGTTAAAGCTTCTACCGAGGGTCACGTGGGTCACGTGGGGTGCTGCCTCGAAGGGGCTTTCTGTAGATCTCTTGGGGGGGTCACGTGGTGACACGTGACCCTGCCTCTATGTATGCTGTTTAGAAGATCTGTTGATCTTTTTCCAGGAATTAAATTCCCTGACAATAATTTCAGAGGAATTAAATTCCTACTTCCTTTTGAAGATTTATATTCTGAATAGAGTTAGACTCTGAATTTTCTGTAGGAATTAAATTCCTCATAAATATGAAGAACTGAATAGGGTTAAACCCTAAAAAAAGCTTTTAAGGAATTAAACTCCCATTTTAAAGAATTATGATTAAGGGAATTAAATTCCCGCTGTTTCAACAGAACTATGGTCTTAATTAGGGTTCAACCCTGTTTCTTTTTGTTCTGAAGGAATTAAATTCCCATAACACAGGGTCAAGCCCTACTTTTATCTTAAAGGAATTAAATTCCTATAGTTCTGTGAGAATTAAATTCTCATGTTTCCATTCCCTCTCTATGTTTTGGATCTGCATGGCAGGATCTCGACCCGTTGAGAATTAAATTCTCAACCTAAAGGGGAGATGTGCACTTTGCAGATCCTTTATCAAAGAGAGAAGAAATATGTTCTTCTGTTTTATATAATCAGAGTTAAACTCTGTTGAGAATTTAATTCTCCCTCCTTCAAAAAGCCTTCCCTTTCTTACCTAGGGTTTTCCTTTGCAGAAGCTCCAAATTCCTCAAAGTATCAAGGCTCTCTCCTTTTTCCTCCCTCTGCGTATATATATCCACTTTTTTGTGTCTCTTGGCTCCTATTTATAGGAGAAGCAGCCGAGTCAATTAGTTTTTGACGAATCTTCCTTGGGATATTTGATTTGCATCCATCATTTGTTTTGGACCTTTGGATTATTGGGTGAATTTTATTCACCATTGGATTTCAAATCCAGGGATTCTCCTTTGTTATTTCTGTTAGATTTAAAGGGGAAATCTTTCCAAACCCGAGATTTTCCCATAGATAGATGATACTTAATCACCTCTAAATCTTTAATTCGATCGGTTCCAGATAGTCACTTTCCTTTGGAAAGATTTGAATCTCCTTCAGAATTTAATTCTGTTGACAAAACGAGCTTTGAAAGCCGGTCACGTGTGACCACGTGACCCCCTTGGAACGAGCCTTCCTCTTTCTTTTTATTCTCTGTCTTCTGGTTGCTGTTCAGTCATCACGTGTCAACACGTGACCATTGGTCACGTGTGCACACGTGACCCCTGTCTGGAGCCTCTTTCTTTGATTCAGCTGGGGGACGAGTCTGCTGCTTTGAGCGTCACGTGCCAACACGTGACCTCTTCTGAAGCCTTTTCCTTGACTTGATCAGGGAACCTTTTCCTTGACTTGATCAGGGAACCAATGTGCCTTTTCCGCTGCTTTTATATGTCACGTGTCAACACGTGACTGCTGGTCACGTGTAAGCACGTGGCCCCCTCTTCTGAAGCTTTTCCCATAAGCTTTTCTGATTTTAAATCCGGAAACAGCTGTCGTATATCTCGGTACATCTTCGTGCCTCCTGGATGTTCTGGATACGTGCAACTGTGCGCCTCCTTCATAACTTCTTCGCGAATACCTTCATTGGCACACACAAACAACTATCACAACGAACCATCTTCATGAATCACTAAGCCCGTTTGAAGTCCAACTTCAACCTATTCTCGAAACTTCTGCAATCATGGGTCCTGCAATTGCACTGCTTCAATATCCTCGATCAACGATGACTGTACTTGCAGTTGCATCATCTATCCCAAAAAAAACGCGGTAGCACGATCTCCAATTCGAATCTCCGAAAGTCTTCAATAAGTCCCCTTGATGCAGTCAACATCAGAATTTCTGGCAAACGACTAAGTGCTTCCGGCACAACATTAACTTTCCCGGGTGGTACTCAAGATCAAGATCGTAGTCAGCCATCAGCTTCAACCATCTTCGCTGTCTCATAATTAGCTCCTTCTGAGCGAACACGTACTTTAGGCTTTTGTGATCGGTGAATATTTCGCCCCCTTTCGCCCAATAAGTAGTGTCTCCAAATCTTCAAGCGAAAATCCCAGCCGCAAGCTCCAAGTCAAGAGTTGAGTAATTCTTCTCATGGGTCTTCAACTGTCTCAACGCGTAAGCTACAACCTTCTCATGCTGTATCAAAATACATCCCAAACCTTTCCCAGATGCGTCACTTTGAATCACCAATCCTCCGGAATTGTCTGGCACGGTTAAAACAAGAGTGGTTAACAACCTTTGCTACAACGCCTCAAAAACTGACGCACACATATTTTTCCACACAAATGGTACTTCCTTGCGCGTAAGCTTGGTCAGAGGCTTTGCCAAACGAGCAAAACTCTTCACGAACCTTCTATAGTCTCCTGCAAGTCCAAGAAACTTCTGATCTTTGCAACGTTTTTCAGAATTGGCCGGTCTTGAACTGCTGCAATCTTCCCTGGGTAAACGGTGATTACATCTCCAGCTACGATATGTCCCAAAACTTTACTTCTTTAAGCCAAAACTTGCACTTGCTCATCTCTGCATATAATCTTTCTTGTCTCCAAGTCTGCAGTGCGATCCTCAAGTGTTCTGCATGCTCTTCAATGCTCCTTGAGTAGACCAGAATATCTTCCATGACCATTACTAAAACTGGTCCAAGAATGGTGAAAATATTCCGTTCATCAAGTCCATAAATATTGTCGGTGTATTCGTTACTCCGAAGGGCATCACTAATACCCGTAATGTCCATACTGAGTTCAGAACGCAGTCTTGCAAATATCTTCTGAGTTAACTCGGACCTGATGATATCCGAACCGCAAATCCAGCTTCGAGAATACCCTCGCGCCACTAAGATGCTCAAACCCTTCGCCAATGCGAGGGATCGGGTACTAGTTCACAATAATCACTTGGCTTAATTCTCGATAATCAACGCACGCCTTCCCTGTGTCTTCTTCCTTCTTTACTAGAAGAACTGGAGCTTCCCTAGTTAAGTTGCTGCGGCGAAACCAACCCTTCTCGAATAATTCAGCAACCTACTTCCTGACTTCTTTCAACTCCACTGGTGCCATCGGGTAATATGCCCTTTGAGATTGGCGCTGCACCCGGAACAAGTTCAAGTGCGAACTCCACGTCTCGCCTCGATTGTAAACCTGATATATCCTCAAACACGTCCATGATACTCTCGAATATTGCCGGTGCTTCTTCCTTACCCGCTTCCATCGTCGAAAGAACATTGTTTGTCGGCCTAGCCCTAAACTCGACTAGCCCGACAGAACTGCTTCTTACAGCAAAACAACTTCCGAATGTCCGGGAAACTGGAGAATCACCTTCCCTTCCTTACAATCAATATGAGCGTGAAAGGTGCCGCGAAATCCCATTCCCAAGACAATAACAAACAAGGAAAATGCACCAGGATTGAATAATCCTAACGCGGGGAAAAACAAGAACGAGTAAGATACCAAGATGACTTCATCCGAAGTCAAGATACTGAAGAGGGTTAACCACGGTAAACATGATTCAAGCTGGCGATGAAACAATAACTGGTAAGCAATGAAACCGAGAGGGACAAGGTAGTACAGCGTTCATAGAACATGGAAGTGAATCAAGACCAGGACTCCAAGTTACTTCGATAGAGTACCGTATTGTAACCATGCTGCAGTTCATCGGCACAATTACATAACTCCACCCAAGCCGCCCAAATCCTAGTATCAGAATCAAGAAACAGGGAGAAACAAAAGAGAACCAAAAAGGTTTCAGGTCGAAATGCAAAGTGGTTTGCATATCGCCCAAACAAAGGATCAAGAGAAGGATATAATTCAACAATCACGATAATCAAGGTGGCAGGACATGTTCCTAATCACGAGTATTCTGATTCGTGTATTGGGTCCAACACCCAACTACAAAGAATTAACCCGATTAACTTATATCCTATGGCTCTGATATCAAAAGAACCATGTCACGCCCCGCTTTCCAGAGTACGCTAAGATGGGCACGTGACATAGCCAACCATGCTACCTGTGGATAGGAAAAATCCTTCCACAGTCGCATTACGGCTGTAGAGATATCAAGAACAGGAAAGTAAACTAACTATCTAGTACATGTCCATAAGCCAGAGTAAAAGAGTCAAGAAATAACAATATGCGGAAGCCAAAAGATACAATAATTGAAACACCTGGAAGTGAAACTACATACCGACAGGAACTTCACCGCTCGTCTAACAGCGGCAATACTCCTGATCAGTCTGCAACAAGGTAGAAGAACCCGGGCCATGCAAAACCCAGACGTCAGCACGTCATGTCATCAAGCAATAAAATATAAACAGGGTAACAGGCAATGCAAATATAATCATGAATGAAAAGCAGATGTAATAGTAATGTAAATCAGGGCAGTGAAGGGTAGTGTGCAGTGAGTAAACTAAACTGTTCTGTTGGGTTATCTACTCTCAAGTCTTTGAAATCAATTTGAAGAATCATCGATGTAACTTAATAGTATCCCGTGCATGCCCGGGACCACAGTCTACAGACTCTCGGGCTGAAACCGAGACGTGCCGCTAGGCACTAACAGGAAAGGAGTACAGACCAACGATGTCAGCAGCATCGTCACGAGGCGGGCCTAGCCTCTAAAACTGATCAGTATAAGCAAGCAACTGTCGAGTTACAAGTCAGAATTTCATCATTGATTTCCCCATGCCCCCAAGTTATATGTGTCAAGTCAGGTATTCCGTAATCAAGAACTAATGAAAACACAGGATCAGGTAAGAGCAGGTTTGTCTGGATAGACAACAGGAACGGTCCGTGAGGACTACATGTCAGGTTTGTTGGCATTATACACAAGATCAGGTAACAGGTCAAGCCATGGTACATCAGGTGAAGCCAGGTAATGTATAAAGGTGTCATGTCATGTCAGGAGTGTACGGTACCATGTCATATCGAGTAGGCAGTGCATCAGGTCATGTCAGTGAGCATAAGATGTCATGTGGGTGCTCGTAATCAAACTAACATAAACAAGATTATAAATGAACAAGCATGCACACTATCAGAACAATAAACTAGATCAGGTAATACGGGAAGCAAATAAGTACATATTACATTATATCGATGCACGGCTACCATTACTTAACTACGGTATACAAATATGGATGTTAGAATCATGTTAACATGCACTATGTAGTCTAGAGATGCAATGACCTGTATAATAGGTTCAAAAGATGTAATTAAAACTAAAACCGGTTAAAGAAACACACGGGCGTCCAACAGAGTATCAAACACAAAAAGGGTACTGTGGACTATACAATACTTGTTATGTGATTTCATTATGGTGTGAGTACTATGTACAGTAGAACTAAATGCAAGATGGCAGGTTTCATGCGATGAAACAACATGACATAACAGAACGACAAACTGTTACAAGGAAAATTATAGTATTAAATGTAAGCTGCAGGTTTAGCGTGCAATCAAGGGATATATAAAACTTTAAATAGCATATATAGTAATTCAAATAGCATATAGCAAGATTAACTTGCCTGAACGGATCAAGAAACGGGTATGTACGGCACGTCCCACGTTGGCGAAATGTCGCGACGCGCGCACGGTACACGGAACAGATCCAAAAACGCACGAGGGTGATCACGCAGGTAAGGTACATCGTTAGGGTCATCAGGAATGGCAGCGACGTCACGGCTCCGGTAATCTATGAAAATACAGATCCAAGAAATAAAGAAAAAGAAGAAAAAGAAGCTCTTGCGATGAGGCTGCGGGTTTCAAGGCTCGGGCAAGAGTTGCAAGTTAGGGTTTGTGTTGATCTCTGTGAAGCACTCTATTAACCCTGACTTAAAGAAGAATGAGTTGGCATCATTCTTAACCCTGGAGGGCAGAGGTTGCAAATAGGTGAAGACGTGTTGAAATCATAGAAGGGGAAGATCCCAAGCCTCCCTTCCTCATCAACAAAGCTAGGGTTTCGGTGGTGTTGGGTTGCTCGGATGTTGAAGGAGAAGGAGGTGGCGATGATGCTCGGTTGTGGGCTGTCGAGGATGGGCTGCAGCGAGGAAGATGGTCGGCTGGAGATAAGCTCAGGAATACCGTGATGGTGATAGGTTCAAAGCCGAGGATGGTGAAGAGGTGGGGTTGACGGGGTAAGGATGAGGTGACGACGACGTGGTCGCCGGCGGTGAGGCAGTGTGTGCAGGCGAAGCCGGGGCCGCTACGGTTTCAAGCGAGGGAAAAGCTAGGGTTCTTGCAGGGAAAGGAGGAAGGATAGGAGGAGATGATGAGGTCGAGGCAATGGGGATGAGGGGAGGTCGACAAGGTGGCTCTGGCGATGGCAGGGGACAGGCGATTCGATGGGTTCATGGGTTCGCACCAGGTTTTGGGGGCTCGGGAAAAATAGAAAGAGAGAGATACTCGAAGGAGAAGAGGAGACGAGAGAGGTGAGAGAATGGTTGCGTGGGTGGAGACGCGGGTTAGGGATGATCGATGACGAGGGTGGAGGCGGCGGCGAAGAGGGGAGTAGGTTTTCTCGTGAAGGTTTTAAAACGATGAAGAGAAGATGCGAAGAAGGGAGGTGACCAGATCATATGGGCGGTGACGGGAGTCGAGGAATGAACAGTATTCTTGAGATGAGCGAGAGAGGGCGCTAGAGGAGAGAGAAAGAAGAGAGAGGGAGGAAAGAGAGTGCTCGTGGGGGGGCCCAGGGGTTAGAAAAGGAGATTGTGATTGGTGGAAAGAAATTTTTAGGGGAAAGATTTGGGGAGAGAGAGAGAGAAGAGGGAAAGAATGGTGGGGCCAGCACAACCATTTAGAGAATATGATTGGCTGGGGAAAAATTTGATAAAGCAATGTATAAAAGATTTTAAACCACAAAGATTTACTCGGTTACGAATTCAATAACATAAAATCTTCAATAAATAAATCAAATAAAATAATTAATTTGAATTTAAGCGGACTACAAAATATATCAGAAACGCGCCCGGGTTGGGTCCAAAATTTTGAATTTGAAATAAGAAAATTACTAGCCAGCTTCAAAATTTAAAATGAAAGATTTTACGACAGAAATGTATACCCCCCAGAACGGACGTACGTACGTGCGCGTAGTCGTCCAAACACGTCCGTTTCACTGAACGGGACGAGAACACGATGCAAGGACGCTACCACAGGGTTAGGGGTATCATGCAGGCCATGAAATGCAATTTTAATTTATTTTACATGATTTAAACTGTTATATGCAAAAGATGTGATACAAGACAAATACCGGTATATACTAAATTAAGAAATACACTAGTCCATGCAACAAGTCGAGGTAACCTATAATTGAGAGTTACACAGGTTAAAGCAAGCGGGTCGGGTCGAATGCCCAGTGACCTGTGAAGTACTATTCGCACCCAAACATGCTAAATCAGGAATAGTCCATGGATAAGTAAAATACTGAATCTGAATTGGTATAAATGAACTCGGGTGTTACAAAACCCCCCTTAAGTTATATAAATTGCAATAAGAACCCCTAGTAAATATAGGTTTAAGCAGGACCAATTCTCTTGAGCCTCAGGGAGTCGGAGAAAATGGGTGTTTGCCTATCGAAGGTAGACAATCTAACAAACGGTGTTATCAATACGGTAATTATCTTGGAAAAAGACACAAATCCTGCCGTCCATGTGTAGCAGTTACTGATAACATCAAAACTAATTAAGTATTTCAATTTCTTTTCTAATTGTCTGACTCAGACCGAGTCTCAATCTAATCAATCTGACTTGAATATGATTCAAGTATGAAACTACAATACAATATGAATCTATGAATCCGTCTCTTCAATCTATATCAATCTACAACTTGACTGAACCGAATCATGGATATATGTAACACCCGAGCCCAATGCTTCTGGTTTCTATTGTCGTATGTTGGCGTTTGGTATTTATTTCATTGATCCTACTTGACTGCTGTGAGTTATAAATTTTACCCGGCAATTCAATTCTGCATATAACAATTTAAGGCATCTAAAATAAAATTAAAAATATTCATCTTGGCATGCTTGACACCCCTAACCCTGTTGTAGCGTCCGTCCATCGTGTTCTCGTCCCGTTCAGTGAAACGGGCGAGTTTAGACGGCTACGCGCACGTACGTGTGTCCGTCTTGGGGGTATGCTTTTTGGTTGTAAAATACTTCATTTTAAATTTTGGATCCCGCCTAAAATTTTCTTATTTCAATTTCGAATTTTTGGACTCGACCCGGACGCAATTTGGAAATATTTTACTTTGCGCCAAATCCCAAATTCTAATATATTTTAACCGTCTAAATATTTATATATTAACCATCTAATATTTTTCCTATTCCTAAAATCTTTTAAAACCTATTCCTAAACAAACGAAAACCCTTCGCAGCCAATCACAATCTCTCTATTAATCCCGTGGGCCCCACTTCTCTCTCATCTCTCTCTCCCATCTCTCTATCTCTCTCCTCTCTCTCTCTCCCCCGTCTCTATCTCTCTCACTCTCTTCTATATATAAATTTCTTTCCTCTCTCCTCTTTCTATTTCTTCCTTCAGCCGAAGAACCCACCTCGACGCATCCCGAGCAGCCGTGCCCCTCGCCGCCGCAGCCCCAACGCCGGCACCACCATCACCAGACTCCTCGCCTCCTCGCCCTCGTCGCCTCCACATCCATCTCTTCTCCCTCCTTCATAAACTTCCCGTGCCCCTGCACCAGCACCGCGGCCACCTGCGCACCCCTGCACGCGTCTGCGCCACCATGAGTCGCCGTCGGTGACCTCGTCCCTGTGCCCCTGGCCCTCGCGCACACTCCTCCGTGAGTGATGCTTCCCCTCCTCTTTTCCTTTCTTCTTTTCCTTCTCTGTTAAGGTTTTCTTGATCTGCAGTTTTTGGTCGCTGTCGTCGTAGGCCACCACCGGAGCTCCATCGACGAGGTCGATCGTCACCACCCGTCCCACAGATCCTCGTGAGCAACCTCTCTCAGATCCTCTTTTCCATTCTTCGTTATTTTTCTTTTCTTTTCTTGTTACATTCTTGATCGTTCGCTGTTTTGCGTTTCGCCGGAATCCGGCCATGCCGGCGACGTGTCCCGACGATCCAGAGAGGTATTCTGATCTGTGTGGTTCCACTGTTCGTCGTTTGGGTTCATTCCGTGAACCGTGCGTCCGTCGCGAGTTTTTCCCCGCCGACGGTTAACGTTCCGTTTTCCCGATTCGCGACCCGTCGAGGCAAGTACCCCTTGCTACATGCTAAATAATATTTACATATACATTAATGACACCCTAAACCTGTAGTTTTAACTTTAGTACAATCTTTTCCCATTGTCGTGTTCAATAATGTTATATATCATTTTATCTTTCAAACTTGGAACCTGCCTTTGTAATTACTGTATTGAACCTAATAACCACAATTACATGTTTTAATTTCACTTTCACTAATGACGTAGCCTATGGCACTTTATCTATCGTTTTACTTCATTCGGACACTCATGTACATTTAACCTGCATAAACTGTGATTTCATCCATAGAACTTATAGATATATATCATTGCATCCATGAAGTCTTAAACTTGTTAACATGATTAAATGGCTATAATTGTCTTACTGCATTCTTATAATGTTGAAATCATCTCCGTGACACAACTGATAACTGTACTGCAAATTGAGTGAATCTGCCTATTGTTTAATTCGTTGCTTAGATCATGCTGTTGATAACCATGCTTGATTATGTAACTGAGTATGAGCACACCCATGATATTGTTTACATCTTGACCTGACTTGCTACATACATATTGATTAACCCGACATGGTACCGTATACTGCTTGACTTGACCTGATGTACCATGGCCTGACCCGTTACCTGATCTTGTGTCTAATGCCAACAAACCTGACATGTAGTCCTCATGGACCGTTCCTGTTGTCTATCCAGACAAACCTGTTTACCTGATCCTGTGTTGGCATTAGTTCTTGATTACGGGATACCTGACCTGACATACACATATAGCTTGGGGGTATGGGGAAATCAAAGGTGAAGCTTGACTTGTAACTCAACAGTTCGCTACCTGTTCTGATCAGTTTTAGGCTAGGCCAGCCTTGGAATGATGGTGCTGACATCATTCATCTGTATACATTCCTGTTTGGTGCCTAGCGGCATGTCTCGGTTTCAGCCCGAGAATCTGGGGCCGTGGTCCCGGGTATGTACGGGATACTATTGAGTTACATCGATGATTCATCAATTTGGTTTCAAAGACTTTAGAACAGAAAACCTGATAGAACGGTTTAGTTTACTCACTGCACACTACCCTCCACTGCTCTGATTTACATACATTGTTACCCTTGCTTTATTCCTGTTTATATTCGCATTGCCTGTTACTCTGTTTATTATGTTATTACTTGATGACTTGACGCGCTGACGTCTGGGTTTTGCATGGCCCGGATTCTGTACTGCTGTCGCAGTCCGAGCAGGAGTACTTCAGCCGACAGACTGGGTTGTGAGTGTCAGCAGTAGTTAGTTTTCTTTCCTGCATTTATTTCCTGATGTGAGCCTGTATTATGGGACATACATTCCAGTTATTTTGTATTGGATCTTTCGCTTCCGCATTTTATTATTCTTGACTCATGCTATCTTGGATTATGGACATGTTTTAGATAGTTTTATTTTGTTCTTGATATCTCTACAGCCGTAATGTGACTATGGATGGATAATTCTTACCCACAGGTAGCATGGTTGGCTATGTCACATGCCCATTTTAGCGTACTCTGGGAAGCGGGGCGTGACATGGTTCTTTTGGTATCAGAGCCTAAGTTAGTCGAGTTGATTCTTTTGTAGTTGGGTATTGTACCAAATACACGAATCAGAATACCCGTGTTTAGGAAACATGTCCCGCCACCTTGCCGTTTTACCATTTTTGAATCACATTCTTCCTGATTATATCTTTTACGATGTGCAAACTTCCTTTGCATATCGACTCGAAACCTGATTCCTTGTTATCTCTAGGACTTAGGCGACTTGGGTGGAGTTATGTAATTGTGGCTATGATACCGCGGCATAGTTACAATGCGTCACTCTATTTAAGTAACTTGGAGTTCTAGCCTTGATCTATATTTTGAATCTATCATCATGCTAATGTTGGGTGTTTTGATTTCTGGAATATGGCCGGTAAGAATTTGAAGACGTACCAAAGGCGTGTGGACGAAGCCGCCATGCTTGGAGTGATAAGAGGAATGCTGGAGAATCAAAAGAAACAGACCGAGCTGATCCAGCAGCAAGCGGAATCGTTTCAGGAAGGTTTGCAGATCGTTCAGCAGTCTGTGAACAATGTTAGAGCTAAACCAGTTGACCGAGTAGAGACCGTAGCAGATTTCAGGCGTTTGGGTCCGTCTACGTTTACTATTTTGGAGGAGCCGTTGCCAGCGGAGCAGTGGCTAGTTGACACAGAGAACTTGCTTGTTGCAGCACAGATTCCGGATGAGAAAAGATTTGATGTGGTACGCATTCAGTTAGTGGACTACGCCTGAGAATGGTGGCTTGTAGAGGAGAACCGTTTGCCCAAGCCGATCAAGTGGGCGGATTTTTTAAAGAGTTTCCTGGAGAAGTTCTTCCCGCGGACTGCACGGGAGGAAATGGAAGAGAAATTTATCGGGCTGAAGCAGAATGGAGCACCCGTAGATGTGCATGCAGCAGAATGGACAAGACTCAGTAGATTCGCTGGACCTTTAGTTGCCAACGATGCAGACAGGGCACGGAGGTTCATGCGCAGCTTGGACGTGGACATCCAGAGGCAGATTGTCTCCCTGGGTTTGACCACTTTCTCACAAGTACTTGCGGCAGCCCGAGAGCAGCAGAGTTTATCTGGGATGAAGGGAGTTTGCAGCAGACAGCAGTTGCGGTAAGGAAGCCAGCATTTGTACCAAACCGAGCTCATGGTCGCAGAGGTATTCCAGTGGACCGTCGAGGTGTAGCACCCATGAAGAAGCATGTTGTCGTCGATCGAAGAAAGAGCATGACTTGTAACTACTGCAATTTACCTGGCCACATGCAAAAGGATTGCCGAAGGAGGCTGGGACTCTGTTTGGTTTGTGGAGCGGCAGATCACGCCGTTAGTGCTTGTCCGTCGAAGCTTGGTATGAGGGATGATATTCAGAAGCCTCCGCAGAGACCATTCCAGGGACAGAAACAGCTGACTCAAGGACCTAATCAGGCTCGAGCTTTTACCTTGACAGCTGAAGAAGCTAAGGCGTCAGGAGAAGTTGTTTCAGGTACTCTACTCGTTCATGGTGTTCCCGCATTAGCGTTATTTGATTCTGGTGCATCCCATTGTTTTATGTCAGCCAAGTTTTTAACTACACACTCGATTGACTACGCGACCCTGTCAAGCTTCTGGGACATACACACTGGGAATGGGAAAATCATAGCCAGTAGGGAATGTAAAGATTGTACAGTTGTTGTTTGCGGACAGGAGCTTTTTGCAGATTTCTTGGTGATTGATACGGGCAGCTACGAAGTCGTCTTGGGAATGGATTTTCTTGGCACTTTCCACGCTCACATTGATTGTAGGGCAAGGAAGGTAATTTTCCAGATTCCCGGACATCCCGAGTTTAGCTTCACTGGAGGAAGCAGTTCTGTCGGGCCAGTCGAGTTTAGGGCTAGGCCGACAGACAATATTCTTGCATCAATGGAAATTGATAAAGGTGAAGAACCGGCTATTGTTCACGATTTTATGGACGTGTTTGAAGATATATCGGGTTTACCGCCGAAGCGAGACGTGGAGTTCGCAATTGATCTTATTCCTGGTGCAGCACCAGTATCCAAAGCGTATTATCCAATAGCATCAGTGGAGTTGGAAGAAGTCAAGAAACAGGTTGCTGAATTGCTTGAGAAGGGTTGGATTCGAAGCAGTAACTTGCCTTGGAGAGCTCCAGTTCTTCTAGTAAAGAAGAAGGATGTGCATCGACTATCGAGAATTAAACCGGGTGACTATTAAGAACAAGTACCCTATCCCTCGCATTGGAGAACTTTTTGAGCAGCTTAGTGGCGCGAGGGTATTCTCGAAGCTGGATTTGCGATCCGGATATCATCAGGTCCGAGTAAAAGCAGAGGATATTTGCAAGACGGCGTTCCGAACTCGGTATGGACATTACGAGTACTTAGTGATGCCCTTCGGAGTAACAAATGCGCCGGCAGTATTCATGGACTTGATGAACCGAATCTTTTCACCATTCTTGGACCAATTTTTTGTGGTGTTCATTGACGATATCCTGGTTTACTCGAAGAGTTTTGAAGAGCATACTGAACATTTGAAGATCGCACTGCAGACGTTGAGACAGGAGAAGTTATATGCGAAGATGAGTAAGTGCGAGTTTTGGCTGGAGGAAGTAAAGTTTTTGGGGCATGTTGTGTCTGGCGATGGAATTGCCGTCGATCCAGAAAAGATTGCAGCAGTTCGAGATTGGCCAATTCCAAAGAATGTTGCGGAGATAAGAAGTTTTCTTGGACTCGCCGGGTATTACAGAAGAGAACTTTGCTCGTCTGGCAGAGCCGTTAACCAAGCTTACGCGCAAGGAGATACCTTTTGCATGGACGGACAAATGTGCGTTAGCTTTCGAGACGTTGAAGCAGAAATTGATAACCGCCCCTATTTTGACCGTGCCAGACAATTCCGGAGGATTGGTGATTCACAGCGACGCATCTGGGAAAGGATTGGGATGTGTTTTGATGCAGCATGGTAAGGTTGTAGCGTACGCATCGAGACAGTTGAAGACCCATGAGAAGAATTACCCAACGCATGACTTGGAGCTTGCGGCTGTGATTTTCGCCTTGAAGATTTGGAGACACTACCTTTTAGGCGAAAGGGTCGAAGTTTTTACTGATCATAAGAGCTTGAAGTATGTGTGCACACAGAAGGAGCTTAATATGAGGCAACGTAGATGGTTGGAGCTGATGGCTGACTACGATCTTGATCTTAAGTACCATCCGGGGAAGGTTAATGTCGTGCCGGATGCGCTTAGTCGGTTACCAGCAATTTAGGTGTTAACTACGCAGAAGGAGCTCGTTGAAGATTTTCGAAGATTTGACTTGGAGGTTGTGCTACCGCATTCTTCGGGACAGTTGATGCAGCTGCAAGTACATTCATCGTTGATCGAGAATATTAAAGCAGCACAATCGCAGGATCCTAGACTGCAAAAGTTTCGAGGACAGGTTGAAGCCGGACTACGAACAGATTTGTTAATCCACGAAGATGGTTCGTTGAGGTATGGTAGCCGTTTGTGTGTGCCAAGGGGAGATATTCGTGAAGAGCTTATGAAAGAAACACACAGTTCAGCTTATTCTGTACATCCAGGAGGCACAAAGATGTACCGAGATATTCGACAGCATTTCTGGTGGGAAGGCATGAAACGGGAGATTGCTCGCTTTGTGTCAAAGGGCTTGGTGTGTCAGCAAGTTAAGGCTGAACATCAAAGGGTTGCTGGTTTATTGCAACCGCTTCCGATTCCTCAGTGGAAGTGGGAACATATAACCATGGATTTCGTGACGGCTTTACCGCGAAGTCCAAAGGGCAACAATGCTGTATGGGTGATTGTTGATCGATTGACCAAGGCAGCTCACTTCATTCCTTTTCGGGTTGGTCAATCAACTGAGACTTTGGCGGAGCGGTACATGCAGGAGATTGTAAGATTGCATGGAGTACCGGTGAGCATCGTGTCCGATCGGGACACTCGGTTCTTATCACACTTTTGGCGGAGTTTACAGGAAAGTTTGGGGACTCGATTGAAGTTTAGCACAGCTCATCATCGTCAAACTGATGGTCAGTCGGAGAGAACAATCCAAACTCTTGAGGATATGTTGAGAGCATGCATGTTGGACTTCAAGGGGTCTTGGGATGATCATCTACATTTGGTGGAGTTTTCTTACAACAACAGTTTTCAGGCAACTATCCAGATGGCTCCATTTGAAGCTTTGTATGGTCGTAAATGCCGTTCACCTGTTTGCTGGGACGATGTCGGTGAATGAAGATTATTGGGACCAGATTTGGTTGTGCAGACAGTTGAGAAGGCTAACACTATCAGAAATCATATGAAGGCAGCTCAAGACCGACAGAAGAGTTGGGCAGATACGTCGAGAAGACCTCTAGAGTTCGCCGTGGGTGATTTGGTATTCTTGAAGATATCACCGACTAGAGGGGTGATTCATTTTGGAAGCCGAGGAAAGCTTAGTCCTCGATTTGTTGGACCCTTTGAGATCTTGGAGCGTGTTGGTGAGGTAGCGTATCGTTTGGCGTTACCGCAGTCCTTGGCGAGTGTGCACGATGTGTTTCACATATCTCAACTCCGTAGGTATGTTCGAGATGAAACGCACGTATTGGATCATTCGGAGCTAACTGTACGAGAAGACTTGACTTTTGAAGAGCGACCGATTGAAATCGTGGATCGAAGGGAAAAGGTTCTTAAGAACAAGGTGATCCCTCTTGTGCTTATTTCTTGGGGTAATCGCTCGCATGGAGAGTCCACTTGGGAACGAGAAGATGAAATCTGGCAGAAGTTTCATCACCTTTTCGTGTAGTTGTTTTGTTGTCTATCTTTGTTGTTAGTTATATGTATGCCCTAGAGGCCATTACTATACATAGGATGTATATTGTAGTGGATGCTTGGACATATATAGGGAGGACTTTCTTGCTCGACATGATAGTATGCTATCTGGTTGCTCTTTACCTTAACGTGTACACTGATTGTCTCTCTGTTACATGTTGGTAAAGCCCTTAGGATGTGTACTTGACTACCTGGACTATGATGCAGATCATACTAGTGGGGACATGGTAGTCCATAAGTACATCCTTCAAGGTCCCTAGTCGTGGATGTATTGAGACGGGGCATCGATATACCAGAGTAGACTAGCGTATACCTTCTCGACCCATACAGATGGGCGATGGATGATCCCATATCCATTGGTATTTGACATCAGAGATGATATACAGGTGCTCAGTGGAGACTGGGTACACTGGACGGACTCGCCGAGAACTCCCAGATGGTATTATACCTTACGTCAGATGGCAGTTCTCTGGTGACACTGGTACAGGTTAGTCTGTAGATCCGAGATCGTCATAGAGTCTTGTGTGATTCCCACTGTGCTTTGATTTCCACCTTACCACGTCCAAGAGGGCATGCAAAACGGTGGTTTTTGGGTACAGTCCCGAATCATATAGAGGCAATGAGCGATAGGAGGGGATTCGTCTCTCCCGGTATAGGGAGTTGATGTTGCGCTGTGTTCGATTGGCTATAACCGGAAATCCCTGGCCAGGGTTGCTGAGATTTACTGGTAAGTGTTACCAGTAGTTTCTCGAATTGTTATAGACCTCATATCGACACGACTTATCGAGCTATTGGGGTCTGACGTTTACCACCCCTAGGCGAGATATGCGACATATCAGACGATCAGACCGGACTGTACGGTAAGTGTTACTGGTTGGATTCACAGGAGTGTGAGCGGGCTTGCTCGTCGATCTTCTCATCGCTCAATACTCGGGTGGCCGTTACGTTTAGCAGACCGCTTGCGGCTTGTGGGTGTTTGATATGATCATCACCTGCTGCCGGCGTATTGACGAGTCTTTAGAGTCCTGCACAGAGGTTTCCTGGCTCAGGCGAAACGAAATAGGAGCGCATATGAGATATGTGCGGGACCGAGAATAATACCAGTATGTGATACTGTATTCTATTCTCGCGATGAATGTATCGATTGGTTGTATGCGATATAACCTAGTTATCGAATCGATGATTGATTCGATAAGTCGATACATTGGATATTAGTCGGTCATATGCGATATGACCGGATCGTTAAATCAAGTGTTGATTTAATGATTTAATGTATAATTATATATTTGATATATTACTTTGCATTAACTAGTATTGGTTCACTTAAGATGGATTTTCTCACTTGATGTGCACATTGTATATATGATATAGTTTTGTGCACTAGTTTGTATCATGTTTGATGATACATGCAAACTTGGGTGTGTATGATTAAACCATGGTTATGTTAATGGTTAGGGTTTTGATTTACTTATTTATTTATTCTCTTTATTCTTTTTGGCAAAGGAAAATGAAATGGTGGCTTGCTTTGTCTTTTGTTGAAGCTTCATGAAGCTTTGAAGAAGTAACCATTTTGGTTCTTTCCTTTAACCTAACCATTCAACTTAACCCTAGTTTATTCTCTACACTCACCCATGGTTACAAAATGATAACCATCACTTGATTTTGTTGGAATTATTATTCTTTTTCTTTCTTCTTCTTCTTCTTCTTCAAAAAGAGAAAAAGAAAACCTTTGTTTGAAAATGATCAAGTGATGATTCCAAGTGAGAAATCAAAATCCAAAGTGAACCCACTTCCTATTTCTTCATCCTCTACCACTTGCCATGTAGTATAGGGTGTTTTCTTCACAAGTTTCATGACTTGGTGAAGTTGGAGCTTGATCTTGAGTTGCCTCGACGTAGATCATCTTCGGCATCGAAGTCGACGACCTAGCCCGATCATTTCTTCGACGAAACCATCGCTAGAGTCCAGGATCCGATGATCGCAGCGGAGGGACATCATCATGGAGCTAAGGAAGTGGAGGACCGGATCTACAAAGGTTGTATTTCCATTCACTTAGTACTAAAGCTGTTTAGTAGCTTGTAGTTTCGCCTATTCTCTAGTTAACGATCTAGTTTAGGGTTTCTCGGCACCAGAAAATTTTGAATTTGGCATGGTTGATGCCTTGTGAGACCTCATTAGTGTGCCTAGAAACCCTACAGTGGTATCAGAGCCTAGCTAGAGCCTTAGGCGATGCGTAGACGATGTTAAAAACCCGATCGAACCCCGAAACCCTAAGTTTCACCCCTTTCTTTACATTTTCTGGAATTTTGGATTTTTGTGAATTAAAAATATGCAGAAAAATAAGCAGGGTTTTCTAGGGTTTACTGTGAAGCACGTGTCCCTGAATCATCTAAAGCGCCGCGGAACCGCGGCCCCACCCAGGCATTTGCGGCGGTTCCGCGGCCATATAGAAGCTTCTTTTCATGTTCTTTGCACAGTAATCCCCGTCTGTAATGCCTGTGTTTTCTGGGTAATTTTAATTACTGCTCAACAGTTGAGTTTTCTGGAGTGTATTGGGGACTCGATGTTTCGGTCGGAATGTTTAACTTCGTCTACGGGTTTTTCCGGATAATTTTAGAAAATGTTGAAAAGTTCGACCGGATATAAATACCCACTTTTTCCCCTGTCGGGAAATTTCCAATTGTTGGATTTTCCCGTAGTTTAATGACGTTCTAAGTAGTGCAAGTAACGCGATGGTCCCTCTAGAAGACAACAAACCTTAACTCGATTATGTGACCGCCTTGAACTGCCCTTTGAACCTTAGGGTTTGGGGCAGTACGGCGTGCCACATGTGAGGCGTTGGCTTGACCTTTCTACGGCTGGACCGTTGGTACTGAGGCATGAAGTGAATGTTTTTAAACTTATTTCATGTGTTGAGCTGTTTCGGGAAAACTTGGGTGTTTGACTGTTCGATCGGAAAGTTTTACATTTTTTGTTTATCTGGAATGTGATATAATATTTGGAATTCACAAGTAGTTATGTGATAACTAATATGAATGTTATAAACATAGCACTTTAGTCTCAAATGATCGGTTGCTACGGAATTTTGATGCGATCAAAAGTCCGTCGCAATCACGTAGCGTACGCGGATATTCGCCGGTAAACTTAATAGACAGCCACGCCCCATAGCCCCGACCAAGTGACTGTAGGAGAACCCCGTCGCCGAAAGCATCCGTTCGGGTGCTCACGGCAGCGGTGTTCCGCCTTGGTGCACTTCGTCGACGGCGTCGGGGGTGCGGCCGCCTACTAAAGTTTGCGACGAGCATTCGATCAAGATGTCGGGAATCTTGTTGAATTGCCCGACTTGATATTGAAAAGTGTTTTCGATAATGAGACTAAAATGCGGGGTTTATAATTGTTAGGCATGCGATGTCTAAGGAATTCATTTGATTAGGCATGCGTGTCTATGTAGGTTGCGGATTCCAAGTGTTGTAGTTTTACACTTTATTTTCTGTGACCGTAAGTGTAATATGTGATGTCGCCGGTTTCGTTGCTATATGTCAACGACAATTGGGATACGCATGTTTACTTACGTTGATGACATGTGATGTTATGTGTTGCTGGATATGTTATATTGGATCGTCGTGTTTGAATAGCCGGGGGGTTTTTATGTGAGATGAGTGTTTTTCATTTTCATTCATGTAAAAACTTGTATGTAATATTCTTTTATTGGGGCACTTCCAGGTTGCGGAAGATGTCACCCTTTGTATATTATTTACTTTTCCGCACTAGGATAGACCCAAGGAGGGGAGCACAAGTAACCGGGTTCTGGAGTCTAGTGGGAGATCAACTCGAGGAGTCGAGTCCGGGTCTCCTAACTCTAGAATTAGTAGGGTTGCTTGCCGCTCTCGTAGGGGTCTAGGGGTGTGGATTGGCTATTCATCACGACCGTAGAATCCGTGTTTTTATACTGGCTCGTATTAAAAACACGGACGTCCTAGTATATCCAATATTTCATATGATATTTTCTGCTGCGTTATATGTGATGTGATCATGTGATATGTTCTGTGATAAATACTGTATATAGTATATATGATATATTATATAGACGTTACTTATGTTTTACACCCGCGCTAGCCCTGCCCCGCTCTTCGTTAGTTACCTAACCTAACGGTGCACGAGGGGACATCGAGGCGAATGCGGATGGCATAAGTGTACGTCGTATTTATCTGTGATGTTTAGGTAATTTAAATGATGGGACTTCATTAATGTGATTAATGAAAGAAAAGAAACCTAAGATGTTGTGGAATCGAATTTCAAAATTAAAAACAGGTAGCTACAGTTCTTGCTTTGCATCGCGGTGTTCCTTGTAGAACATCCTGCACCTTATTCGATAAGGAAAGGGCCGAGATCCCTTCACCGGGAGTGACCCCTTTAGCAATAACTGGCAGATGCTACAACTCTCGGTTTGTCTTTTGATTGCTTCTATAGTTTTTGCTTTGCACAGCGGTATATATGATATATCATGCACCTTATTCGATGAGGAAAGGGCCGACGATCCCTTCACCGGGAGTGACCCCTTTAGCAAAACTAGAAAAGCCTCAAAAACACTCCATTTTAAAATTATTTGATTCTACAACGATATCAAGTTCATTACGCAATAGGTTTTCAGAAAAACCTGTCGTAGCCCTCCGTCATTTCAGATAAATAGTAGTTAGTATTCGTGCTACGTTTGTTGGCCTGCGTCAAGGCGTAGTGTGCGGTAGCTAACTAGTATTTATCTGCTTATGCATATGATGCAGATTGGATTAGGGTGGTCGTGCGACTTTGTTGGCCTGCGTCAAGGGTCGTGTGGGTAGGTTTAATTCAATCAGGAAATGACGGGTTGAACTTGACTAGCGCACTATGGTTTGTTGGCCTACGTCAAGGTCATAGGACGCTAGGGGCAAAATTATCGGGAATTTCAAGTGTTGAAATTTGCAATGAGATTGCATACCTTCTATGAGATAGTTGGATCCCGATACCCGCTGCGAGTAAGGTTACTCCTGGGAGAGTTTTACACATTACAATTAGCCGATCAAGTAGGTGTCTAGAAAGGTGTTAACGAGATTACGCCTCTGGGAAAACGAGGTTTACATTAATTAGGTCCGTGCGAAAGCACGGGGAACCTCCCTCAAAGTACCGACACTGGCCTGGCTGAAAGATTGGCGAACTTTTAGCGTGTAATTAATCCCGGCTAGTCTTTCCTTTTAGGGTTTGAAGGAAGATTTGATAAAAAGCAGTGGGAGCCATCCCGATTAGATAAAATAATAACCAATCTAATCTTGCAAGAGCTCACGCAGAGTGTTTTCTTCTCTCTCTCTCTCTCTCGGTAGCGACCATATCACGCCTTAATCAAGATAATAATACGGAATATTGACCGAACCCGCTTGTTATACTGAGCTGGGGAACGTTGGTCCCGCTCCAACTTATAATTGTTATAAGACAGGGTAGGAAATTGGGGAATACCAGATTTCCCGTGCCGCCCAAACGAAGAAAGTGCATGTTGATGCATCATCTTCGGGTGTGTTCGTTACACAGAATTGTTTCTCAGTATCCTCTGCGTCCTGGGTATCTGATATCAGATCAGGATCCCACATATGTAACATATTACATGGGCTACAGAAAGGTAGAGAACTGAGAACGGGTGATAAGTTTCATGAGGCAGAAAACGGTGCAAGTGTTGCAGCCAAGTCTGTTGGTCACTGTCACCCTGTATTACCAATACATTGATTCTGAACGAATGTTATTAGATACCGAACCTGATATACAAAATCATATCAGTCTCTTTACTAGTAAAGAAATGATAAAATTTTGTATTGTTGGATAATGTTTTAAACATTTCCTATATCAAAAGTTGATCGGTTCAGGCACGTTATCTAAAAGCATTGATGTTCTAAATCAAACTACAGTTCTTAGTATACAGAACACACACAAGAGGAAGAGTTCAGAAATGAACGATTCCTTCTTGAGGTATTGTAGACTAGGTCATATCAATGTGACCTGACTAGCTTAAGTTACATTGTAGATGCATATTTAAATTAGTTTGAATTTACATCTTGTAAAACTTGCCAGTCATGTCACAGAGATAAGATGACCATAGCTCTGTTTACTGGAAACAGAGAAAGAGTTAGTGAACTCTTGGGATTGATACATGCTGATGTATGAAAGTCTCCAGTCTACACATGCCAAGACCGGTTCTTTTTACTTCATTACATTCTCTGATAATCTCTCAAGATTTAGACATATGTTCCTGTTAAAACACAAGTCCGAACCTTTTGAAATATTCACAGAATATAAGTTAGAAGTAGAGAACCAAAATACAGGTATAAGTATTATATCCTTTGATGTGATCAGGGAGGAGAATACTTGAGCATGGAAATCCTGGATTATTCTAAAGGAGAATGATATTCTCTCTCAGCATTACTCCTCCGTATACACCATAGCACGATGGTATATCGGGGCGGAGCAATCACACCCTATATGATAAGGTGTGCTCTATGATGAGTACTACTGAGTTACCTATTTCCTTTTAGGAGTTATGCACTTATGAAGTTGCATACCTATTGAATAGGGTTCCAATCAAATCAGTTGCATACCGCTTCATATGTGATATGGAAAGGGAAGAGCCAATATCTTAAGTTGGTTAAGATTTGGGGTTGTCCGGGCTATATCTAAAAGCATAATCCGGACAAGCTCGAGGCAAGGTCTGTTATGTACAACTGGAAAGGTTCCAGCTATACAAACTACAGCTGATGATTTGGTAGAACTGAAGGATTCAATAGCTACCAACGAACCTCAACCTCTCCGCCGATCTAGTAGGGTTCCTCACCCATCTGAGAGATACTTCGGTTTCTCTATGACAGTGGGAGCGAGGATTGCATCATGAGATGATGACCCAACTAGTTTCGAGCTGGCCATCAGGAATGAGACTCTGTAAGAATGGCTGGATGCTTAGCGATCTGAGATGGAATCCTTATACACCAACAAAGTATGGACTTTGGTTGCTTTAGCTGAAGGGTTAAATCCCCATCAGGAGCAAGTATATCTTGAGAAGATTACTTGGTGTACATGGAAAAGTTAAGACTTTCGAAGCTAGACTTGTTAAAGGTTTACATCATTGACCAGGTATGGATCATGATGAAACTTTTTCTAAGGAGCTATGCTTAAGTCCATCCAGATCCTACTTGCCACGGCTACATACCATGACTACAATATCTGGCGGTTGGGTGTCATGACTGCTTTTCTAAATGATGTTTTAGAAGAGAAAGTCTATAAGTACACAGTCAGAAGGCTTCGTAGCCAGTGGGAGCAGCGGAAACGTGTACAAGATGCTTTATAAGATTAAAGCAGGCATCGCGGAGTTGGAGCATCTGTTTTGATGAGATAGTCAAAGAGTTTGACATCATCAAAATGGTAGATGAACCTTGTATATACAAAAAGGTAGTAGGGAGTATGGTGATGATCCTCGTAGAGTACATGGATGACATACTCTTGATGGGGAAGGAGTTTCCTATGCTACGCTCGGTCAATCTCCGCTTATCACAAGGATTCTCCATATAGGATCAAAGTGATACCTCCTAAATCCTGAGTTTTGATCTATGAGATAGAAGTAATTGGATGTTAGGATTCTCACTAGTTGTAGTGAGATGGTATCAATCGATCCTGGGGAGAATCACTGGAAAGGTTCCAGGGTGATAAGGACGACTGAATGTCAGTCACATGCATTGTCTTTACCCTCAGTAAAGGGACGGTATGTTGGAAGAGTTCCAAGCTAGATACCGTGGCATACTAGACGATAAAGGCTGGATACATCGCTACTTAAGATGCTACCAAAGAGGCAGTCTGGATGTATAATAGTTCATGAGATGAACTTCGTTCCTCCCATTGTGTGACAATGGAGTTGTGGCTTATGCCAAGGAACGCCCGTCCCATCAGTGATCCAGACATATTCTTATGCAGTATCACCTGATCATGGAGATGGTTGATCTCCAGGGGATCGAGATTAGAAGAGTAGACTCAAAGGACAACACGGCGGATCCACTCACAAAGGCCTTTTCCCAGAGAGAGACTTTTATGGGATGGTTGAGTATGAGATACTGCAACCACTGCTACAGATGGCCCTAGTGCAAGTGGGAGATTGTTAGTTATATGTATGCCCTAGAGGCCATTACTATACATAGGATGTATATTGTAGTGGATGCTTGGACATATATAGGGAGGACTTTCTTGCTCGACATGATAGTATGCTATCTGGTTGCTCTTTACCTTAACGTGTACACTGATTGTCTCTCTGTTACAAGTTGGTAAAGCCCTTAGGATGTGTACTTGACTACCTGGACTATGATACAGATCATACTAGTGGGGACATGGTAGTCCATAAGTACATCCTTCAAGGTCCCTAGTCGTGGGTGTATCGAGACGGGGCATCGAAGTCGACGACCTAGCCCAATCATTTCTTCGACGAAACCATCGCTAGAGTCCAGGATCCGATGATCGCAGCGGAGGGACATCATCATAGAGCTAAGGAAGTGGAAGACCGGATCTACAAAGGTTGTATTTCCATTCACTTAGTACTAAAGCTGTTTAGTAGCTTGTAGTTTCACCTATTCTCTAGTTAACGATCTAGTTTAGGGTTTCTCGGCACTGGAAAATTTTGAATTTGGCATGGTTGATGCCTTGTGAGACCTCATTAGTGTGCCTAGGAACCCTACATTTGTATTCTTGGAATTTCGATGACGAAATTCTTTTTGTAGTTGGGTATAATGTAACACCCGAGCCCAATGCTATTGGTTTCTATTGTTGTATGTTGGCGTTTGGTATTTATTTCATTGATCCTACTTGACTGCTGTGAGTTATAAATTTTACCCGCCAATTCAATTCTGCATATAACAATTTAAAGCATCTGTCACGCCCCGCTTCCCAGAGTACGCTAGATTGGACATGTGACATAGCCAACCATGCTACCTGTGGGTAGGAAGTATCCATCCACAGTCACATTACGGCTGTAGAGATATCAAGAACAAGATAAAACTATCTAAAACATGTCCATAATCCAGAATAACAGGAGTCAATAATAGATAAATGCGGAAGCAAATGATCCAATACAAATAACTGAAAAGTGTGTTACATAATGCGGGCTCACATCAGGAAATAAATGCAGGAAATAAAACTAACTACTACTGAATTCACAGCTCAGCCTGCTGGCTGAAGTACTCCTGCTCGGACTGCAACAGCGGTACGGAATCTGGGCCATGCAAAACCCAGACGTCAGCGCGTCATGTCATCAAGTAATATAATATGAACAGTGTAGCAGGCAATGTAATATAAACATGAATACAGCAAGAATAACAATAATATGAATCATACCAGTACAGGGTAGCGTGCAGTGGGTAAACTAAACTGTTCTATCAGGTTTTCTATTCTAAAGTCTTTGAAATCAATTGATGAATCATCGATGTAACTCAATAGTAACCCGTACATACCCGGGACCACGGCCACAATATTCTCGGCTGCAGCCGAGACATGCCGCTGGCACAAAACAGGAATGTGTACACTCGATGGTATCCCGTACATACCCGGGACCACGGCCACAATATTCTCGGCTTAAACCGAGACATGCCGCTAGGCACAAAACATGAATGTGTACACTCAGGACAGGTAGTGAACTGTCGAGTTACAAGTCAGATTTCACCTTTGATTTCCCCATACCCCCAAGTTATATGTGCAAGTCAAGTCAGGTATCCCGAAAATCAAGAAACTAATGCCAACACAGGATCAGGTAAACAGGTTTGTCTGGATAGACAACAGGAACGGTCCATGAGGACTAGATGTCAGGTTTGTTGGCATTAGGCACAAGATCAGGTAACGGGTCAGGTCATGGTACATCATATTAAGTCAAGCAGTATACGGTACCATGTCGGGTCAAGTAGGAAGTGTAACAGGTCATGTCAGGAAGCACAAGATGTCATGTGGGTGCTCATAATCAAACTAACATAAGCATGTGTAAAAATAAACAAGCATGAGTACTATCAGAACAATAAACTGGAACATGTAATATGATATGCAAATCGATATAATTTCAAGGATATGGATGCACAGTTATCGATTAGGGTTACATTTATAGTTCCAATATTAATTAGGATGCAATTTATTAAACATGGAGTGTTAATATCACATTATTATGTAGTAATGTGATCTATGAATGCAATTATATTTATCTTAAATGCGATGGATGCAAACGGGTATCCGAAAAGTTATAAAACTATAAAATGGTAATGTGGGATGTACAACTAAGCAATATGTGATATAAATATTGATATAATAATATTAATATGGATAGCATATTCAAAGCGATTAATAAATATAAAAGTGGTATTGATTAACCATGCACAAGAAAGTTCCGTTCAGAAATTCAGCGTCACCCTAATTTGTAAAATAGCTTAAAAATAACAAACGTTCTCCAAAAGGGACGTGTCTTATACCAAAACAAATATAATTCAATAAAGTTTTCAGTTTTATAAGTATAAGCATCTCAGGTTGTCCCTATAAAAAGTTATGAACATTCGAAATTGAAAGTTTGCTGCTCGAATTTCCCTGGACAGCAGTTTGGAGACATTTTCATTTGCATTTTACGTTATTTAAAAAATTTATTTTGCAAGTAAATATTTCATAGAGTTATAGTATTCTAAGTTAGCTTCGTAACGAACTAAAGAACGTATACTAATGGTTTTTCTATGATTTATAATGAATTTTATACGGTAAGGTGTACAGTAAATTTCAGATTTGTCGTATCCGCTTTTTCAACGACGTTTCATGTGTAAACTATAATATTTTAAATATATAATATCATAAAATGCAGATTATAAACTAATAAAGATAATAATAAGAAATATTACGACGGTGTATATTTTAATTGATATGGATGCAGTATAATGTAATCCAGTATGTCACAAGATAAGTTTTCATGATCTAGATTTAATATGATATAAACGGATGCAAACGGAACATCGAAACGTTATAAAATTAAACATGGGGCACTAGATTTAAACTATAGGTATGGTATTTATTTAAATAGGTATAAAATGAATTATATAGCATGTAGCAAGATTAACTTGCCTCGATGGGTCGCGAATCGGGAAAACGGAACGTTAACCGTCGGCGGGGAAAACTCGCGACGGGCGCACGGTTCACGGAATGAACCCAAACGACGAACAAAGGAACCACACGGGTCAGGGTACCTCGCTGGAACGTCGAGAAGCGTTACCGGCATGACGGAATTCCGGCAACAAAAGAACAGTTAAAAAAATGAGAAACGAGACATGAAACAAGAAGAGAAAGAATGATAAAGAGAAGTACGAGAGCATATATGAGGGAGAGAGAGAAAAAAAAGTGGAGAGAGAGAGAGAAGAGGGAGAGAGAGAAAGTGGGGCCCACGGGGTTAAAGGGGAGGTTGCGATTGGCTGAGAGAATAAATTGAGAAGGATATAAAAGATTATAAAAATATTATATGGTTAACTTAAAAATTTAAAAGATAGGTAATGAACAGTAAGATATCAGGTTAGTTAGAAAAATATATGCGATGGTTTTAATAATATTAAAATTTGGGATTTTGGCTCCAAATAAAACATTTCCAAATCGCGCCCGGGTCGAGTCCAAAAATTTGAAATTGAAATAATAGGATTTTAAGCGGGATCCAAATTTTAAAATTAAGTGTTTTATGATTAAAAAGCATACCCCCAAAACGGACACACGTACGTGCACGTAGCCATCCAAACTCGCCCGTTTCACTGAACGGGACGAGAACACAATGCACGGACGCTACCACGAGGCTAGGGGTGTCAAGTAGGCCAAGATGAATATTTTTAATTTTATTTTAGATGCTAAAATTTGTTATGTGCAGAAATGACTTTGCCAGATAAAATTTTACAGTAAGTGACAAACAAGCAAGCTAAATGAAATGAGTACCATCTAATGCTCAACCAGTAACAGAAAGTAGTAGTATTGGGCTCGGGTGTTACATTATACCCAACTACGAAAGAATTTCGTCCTCGAAATTCCAAGAATACAAGATAGAAAACTACAGAAAAAGGTGAGGAAACTTCTGCCGGATCTCATCTTCTCGTTCCCAAGTGAACTCTCCATGCGATCGATTACCCCAAGAAATAAGCACAAGGGGAATAACCTTGTTCTTAAGAACCTTTTCCCTTCGATCCACGATTTCAACCGGTCGCTCCTCAAAAGTCAAGTCTTCCCGTACTGTTAACTCCGAATGATCCAAAACGTGTGTTTCATCTCGAACATACCTTCGTAGTTGAGATACGTGAAACACATCGTGCACACCTGCCAAGGACTGCGGTAACGCCAAACGGTACGCTACCTCTCCAACACGCTCCAATATCTCAAAGGGTTCAACGAATCGAGGACTAAGCTTTCCTCGACTCCCAAAACGAATCACCCCTCTAGTCGGTGATATCTTCAAGAACACCAAATCACCCACGGCGAACTCTAGAGGCCTTCTTGACGTGGCAACCCAACTCTTTTGTCTGTCTTGAGCTGCCTTCATAGGCTTTCTGATAGTGTTAACCTTCTCAACTGTCTGCACTACCAAATTTGGTCCCAACAATCTTCGTTCACCGACATCATCCCAACAAACAGGTGAACGGCATTTACGACCATACAACGCTTCAAACGGAGCCATCTGGATAGTTGCCTGAAAACTGTTGTTGTAAGAAAACTCCACCAAGTGTAGATGATCCTCCCACGAACCCTTGAAGTCCAACATCCATGCTCTCAACATATCTTCAAGAGTTTGGATCGTTCTCTCCGACTGACCATCAGTTTGAGGATGATAAGCCGTGCTAAACTTCAATCGAGTCCCCAAACTTTCCTGTAAACTCCTCCAGAAGTATGATAAGAACCGAGTGTCCCGATCGGACACGATGCTCACCGGTACTCCATGCAATCTTACAATCTCCTGCATGTACCGCTCTGCCAATGTCTCTGTTGATTGACCAACCCGGAAAGGAATAAAGTGAGCAGCCTTGGTCAACCGATCAACAATCACCCATACTGCATTATTGCCCTTTGGACTTCGCGGTAAAGCCGTCACGAAATCCATGGTTATATGTTCCCACTTCCACTGAGGAATCGGAAGTGGTTGCAATAAACCAGCAACCCTTTGATGTTCAGCCTTAACTTGCTGACACACCAAGCACTTAGCCACAAAGCGAGCAATCTCCCGCTTCATGCCTTCCCACCAGAAATGCTGTCGAATATCACGGTACATTTTTGTGCCTCCTGGATGTACAGAATAAGCTGAACTGTGTGCCTCCTTCATAAGCTCTTCACGAACATCACCCTTTGGCACACACAAACGGCTACCATACCTCAACGAACCATCTTCGTGGATCAATAAATCTGTTCGTAGCCCGGCTTCAACCTGCTCTCGAAACTTTTGCAGTCTAGGATCCTGCGATTGAGCTGCTTTAATATTCTCGATCAAAGACGAATGTACTTGCAGCTGCAACAACTGTCCCGTAGAACGCGGTAGCACAACCTCCAAGTCAAATCTTCGAAAATCTGCGACGATCTCCTTCTGCGTAGTTAACACCTGAATTACTGGTAACCGACTAAGTGCATCCGGCACAACATTAACCTTCCCCGGATGATACTTAAGATCAAGATCATAGTCAGCCATCAGCTCCAA
This sequence comes from Agapanthus africanus, assembly GCA_030015575.1. Classification (NCBI taxonomy): domain Eukaryota; kingdom Viridiplantae; phylum Streptophyta; class Magnoliopsida; order Asparagales; family Amaryllidaceae; genus Agapanthus; species Agapanthus africanus. Next base: position 174,803,961 of record CM057339.1, on the reverse strand, counting down.
CCATCTACGCTGCCTCATGTTAAGCTCCTTCTGTGTGAACATATACTTCAAGCTCTTATGATCTGTAAAAACTTCGACTCTTTCGCCCAAAAGGTAGTGTCTCCAAATCTTCAAAGCGAAAATCACAGCCGCAAACTCCAAGTCATGAGTTGGATAATTCTTCTCATGGGTCTTCAATTGTCTCGATGCGTACGCTACAACCTTCCCATGCTGCATCAAAACACATCCCAATCCTTTCCCAGATGCGTCGCTGTGAATCACCAATCCTCCGGAATTATCTGGCACGGTCAGAATAGGGGCGGCTATCAACTTCTGCTTCAACGTCTCGAAAGCTAACGCACACTTATCCGCCCATACAAAAGGTACCTCCTTGCGCGTAAGCTTGGTCAACGGCTCTGCCAGACGAGCAAAGTTCTCCACAAATCTCCTGTAGTATCCGGCTAATCCAAGGAAACTTCTTATCTCAGCAACATTCTTTGGAATAGGCCAATCTCGAACTGCTGCAATCTTTTCTGGATCGACGGCAATGCCATCGCCAGACACAACATGCCCCAAAAACCTTACTTCCTCCAGCCAAAACTCGCACTTACTCATCTTCACATACAATTTCTCCTGTCTCAACGTCTGCAGTGCGATCTTCAAATGCTCAACATGCTCTTCAAAACTCTTCGAGTAAACAAGAATATCGTCAATGAATACCACAATGAACTGATCCAAGAACGGTGAAAAGATTCGGTTCCTCTAGTCCATGAATACTGCCGGCGCATTCGTTACTCCGAAGGGCATCACTAAGTACTCGTAATGTCCATACCGAGTTCGGAACGCCGTCTTGCAAATATCTTCTGTTTTCACTCGGACCTGATGATATCCGGATCGCAAATCCAGCTTCGAGAATACCCTCGCGCCACTAAGCTGCTCAAAAAGTTCTCCAATGCGAGGGATAGGGTACTTGTTCTTAATAGTCACCCGGTTTAATTCTCGATAGTCGATGCACATCCTTCTTGTGTCATCCTTCTTCTTTACTAGAAGAACTGGAGCTCCCCAAGGCGAGTTACTGCTTCGAATCCAACCATTTTCAAGCAATTCAGCAACCTGTTTCTTTACTTCTTCCAACTCTACTGGCGCCATTGGATAATACGCTTTAGATACTGGCGCTGCACCAGGAATAAGATCAATTGCGAACTCCACGTCTCTCCTTGGCGGTAAACCCGATATATCTTCAAACACGTCCATAGAATCACAAACAACAGCCGGCTCTTTACTTTCATCACTTCCATTGATGCAAGAATATTGTTTGTCGGCCTAGCCCTAAACTCGACCGGCCCGACCGAACTGCTTCCTTAACGCAACTGCTGTCTGCCGTAAACTCCCTTTCATCCCAGATAAACTCTGCTGCTCTTGGCTGCTGCAAGTATTTGTGAGAAAGTGGTCAAACCCAGGGAGACAATCTGCCTCTGGATGTCCACGTCCAGTCTGCGCATGAACCTCCGTGCCCTATCTTCATCGTTGGCAACTAAAGGTCCAGCGGAACTACTGAGTCTCGTCCATTCTGCTACATGCACATCTACGGGTGCTCCCTTCTGCTTTAGTCTGATGAACTTCTCTTCCATTTCCTCCCGTGCAGTCCGCAGGAAGAACTTCTCCAGGAAACTCTTAGAAAAATCCGCCCACTTGATCGACTTGGGCAAGCGGATCTCCTCAACAAGCCACCATTCTCAGGCGTAGTCCACTAGCTGAATGCGTACCACAACAACCTTTTTGTCATCTGGAATCTATGCCGCAAATATCAAGTTCTCTGTGTCAACTAGCCACTGCTCCACTGGCAACGGCTCCTTTAAACCGGTAAATGTAGACGGACCCAACCCCCTGAAATCTGCTACGGTCCCTACACGGTCAACTGGTCTAGCTCCAACATTGTTCACAGACTGCTGAACGATCTGCAAACCTTCCCGAAACGAGTCCGCTTGCTGCTGGATCAGTTCGGTCTGTTTCTTTGATTCTCCAGCATTCCTCTTATCACTCCAAGCATGGCGGCTTCGTCCACACGTCTCTGGTATGTCTTCAATTTCTTACCGGCCATAATCCTGAACTCAAAATATCCAACATTAGCATGATGATAGATTTTGGATATAGATCAAGGCTAGAACTCCAAGATACTTAAATAGAGTACCGCATTGTAACTATGCCGCAGTATCATAGCCACAATTGCTTAACTCCATCCAAGTCGCCTAAGTCCTAGAGATAACAAGGAATCAGGTTTTCGAATCGATATGCAAAGGAAGTTTGCACATCGTAAAAGATATAATCAGGAAGAATGTGATTCAAGAATGGTAAAACGGTCAAGGTGGCAGGACATGTTTCCTAAACACGGGTATTCTAATTCGTGTATTGGGTACAATACCCAACTACAAAAGAATCAACCCGACTATCCTATGGCTCTGATACCAAAAGAACCATGTCACGCCCCGCTTCCCAGAGTATGCTAGATTGGGCACGTGACATAGCCAACCATGCTACCTGTGGGTAGGAAGTATCCATCCACAGTCACATTACGGCTGTAGAGATATCAAGAACAAGATAAAACTATCTAAAACATGTCCATAATCCAGAATAACAGGAGTCAATAATAGATAAATGCGGAAGCAAATGATCCAATACAAATAACTGAAAAGTGTGTCCCATAATGCGGGCTCACATCAGGAAATAAATGCAGGAAATAAAACTAACTACTACTGAACTCACAGCTCAGCCTGCTGGCTGAAGTACTCCTGCTCGGACTGCAACAGCGGTACGGAATCTGGGCCATGCAAAACCCAGACGTCAGCGCGTCATGTCATCAAGTAATATAATATGAACAGTGTAGCAGGCAATGTAATAAAAACATGAATACAGCAAGAATAACAATAATATGAATCATACCAGTACAGGGTAGCGTGCAGTGGGTAAACTAAACTGTTCTATCAGATTTTCTAGTCTAAAGTCTTTGAAATCAATTGATGAATCATCGATGTAACTCAATAGTATCCCGTACATACCCGGGACCACAGCCACAATATTCTCGGCTGCAGCCGAGACATGCCGCTAGGCACAAAACAGGAATGTGTACACTCAATAGTATCCCGTACATACCCGGGACCACGACCACAATATTCTCGGCTTAAACCGAGACATGCCGCTAGGCACAAAACAGGAATGTGTACACTCAGGACAGGTAGTGAACTGTCGAATTACAAGTCGGATTTCACCTTTGATTTCCCCATACCCCCAAGTTATATGTGCAAGTCAAGTCAGGTATCCCGAAAATCAAGAAACTAATGCCAACACAGGATCAGGTAAACAGGTTTGTCTGGATAGACAACAGGAACGGTCCATGAGGACTAGATGTCAGGTTTGTTGGCATTAGGCACAAGATCAGGTAACGGGTCAGGTCATGGTACATCATGTCAAGTCAAGCAGTATACGGTACCATGCCGGGTCAAGTAGGAAGTGTAACATGTCATGTCAGGAAGCACAAGATGTCATGTGTGTGCTCATAATCAAACTAACATAAGCATGTGTAAAAATAAACAAGCATGAGTACTATCAGAACAATAAACTGGAACATGTAATATGATATGCAAATAGATATAATTTCAAGGATATGGATGCACAGTTATCGATTAGGGTTACATTTATAGTTCCAATATTAATTAGGATGCAATTTATTAAACATGGAGTGTTAATATCACATTATTATGTAGTAATGTGATCTATGAATGCAATTATATTTATCTTAAATGCGATGGATGCAAACGGGTATCCGAAAAGTTATAAAACTATAAAATGGTAATGTGGGATGTATAACTAAGCAATATGTGATATAAATATTGATATAATAATATTAATATGGATAGCATATTCAAAGCGATTAATAAATATAAAAGTGGTATTGATTAACCATGCACAAGAAAGTTCCGTAGAAATTCAGCGTCACCCTAATTTGTAAAATAGCTTAAAAATAACAAACGTTCTCCAAAAGGGACGTGTCTTATACCAAAACAAAGATAATTCAATGAAGTTTTCAGTTTTATAAGTATAAGCATCTCAGGTTGTCCCTATAAAAAGTTATGAGCATTCGAAATTGAAAGTTTGCTGCTGGAATTTCCCTGGACAGCAGTTTGGAGACATTTTCATTTCATTTGCATTTTACGTTATTTAAACAATTTATTTTGCAAGTAAATATTTCATAGAGTTATAGTATTCTAAGTTAGCTTCGTAACGAACTAAAGAACGTATACTAATGATTTTTCTATGATTTATAATGAATTTTATATGGTAAGGTGTACAGTAAATTTCAGATTTGTCGTATCCGCTTTTTCAACGACGTTTCGTGTGTAAACTATAATATTTTAAATATATAATATCATAAAATGCAGATTATAAACTAATAAAGATAATAATAAGAAATATTACGACGGTGTATATTTTAATTGATATGGATGCAGTATAATGTAATCCAGTATGTCACAAGATAAGTTTTCATGATCTAGATTTAATATGATATAAACGGATACAAACGGAACATCGAAACGTTATAAAATTAAACATGGGGCACTAGATTTAAACTATAGGTATGGTATTTATTTAAATAGGCATAAAATGAATTATATAGCATGTAGTAATATTAACTTGCCTCGATGGGTCGCGAATCGGGAAAACGGAACGTTAACCGTCGGCGGAGAAAACTCGCGACGGGCGCACGGTTCACGGAATGAACCCAAACGACGAACAAAGGAACCACACGGGTCGGGATACCTCGCTGGAACGTCGAGAACCGTTACCGGCACGACGGAATTCCGGCAACAAAAGAACAGTTAAAAAAATGAGAAACGATACATGAAGCAAGAAGAGAAAGAATGATAAAGAGAAGTACGAGAGAATATATGAGAGAGAGAGAGAGAGAAAAAGTGGAGAGAGAGAGAGAAGAGGGAGAGAGAGAAAGTGGGGCCCACGGGGTTAAAGGGGAGGTTGCGATTGGCTGAGAGAATAAATTGAGAAGGATATAAAAGATTGTAAAAATATTATACGGTTAATTTAAAATTTTAAAAGATAGGTAATGAACAGTAAGATATCAGGTTAGTTAGAAAAATATATGCGATGGTTTTAATAATATAAAAATTTGGGATTTTGGCTCCAAATAAAACATTTCCAAATCGCGCCCGGGTCGAGTCCAAAAATTTGAAATTGAAATAATAGGATTTTAAGCGGGATCCAAATTTTAAAATTAAGTGTTTTATGATTAAAAAGCATACCCCCAAAACGGACACACGTACGTGCACGTAGCCATCCAAACTCGCCCGTTTCACTGAACGGGACGAGAACACAATTCACGGACGCTACCACGAGGCTAGGGGTGTCAAGTAGGCCAAGATGAATATTTTTAATTTTATTTTAGATGCTAAAATTTGTTATGTGCAGAAATGACTTTGCCAGATAAAATTTTACTGAAGTGACAAACAAGCAAGCTAAATGAAATGAGTACCATCTAATGCTCAACCAGTAACAGAAAGTAGTAGTATTGGGCTCGGGTGTTACAGCATCTAAAACAAAATTAAAAATATTCATCTTGGCATGCTTGACACCCCTAACCCTGTTGTAGCGTCCGTGCAACGTATTCTCGTCCCGTTCAGTGAAACGGGCGAGTTTGGACAGCTACGCGCACGTACGTGTGTCCGTCTTGGGGGTATGCTTTTTGGTTGTAAAATACTTCATTTTAAATTTTGGATCCCGCCTAAAATTTTCTTATTTCAATTTCGAATTTTTGGACCCGACCCGGGCGCAATTTGGAAATATTTTAGTTTGCGCCAAATCCCAAATTCTAATATATTTTAACCGTCTAAATATTTATATATTAACCATCTAATATTTTTCCTATTCCTAAAATCTTTTAAAACCTATTCCTAAACAAACGAAAACCCTTCCCAGCCAATCACAATCTCTCTATTAATCCTGTGGGCCCCACTTCTCTCTCCTCTCTCTCTCCCGTCTCTCTATCTCTCTCCTCTCTCTCTCTCCCCGTCTCTATCTCTCTCTCTCTCTCTCTTCTATATATAAATTTCTTTCCTCCCTCCTCTTTCTATTTCTTCCTTCAGCCGAAGAACCCACCTCGACGCATCCCTAGCCGCCGTGCCCCTCGCCGCCGCAGCCCCAACGCCGGCACCACCATCACCAGACTCCTCGCCTCCTCGCCCTCGTCGCCTCCACATCCATCTCTTCTCCCTCCTTCATCAACTTCCCGTGCCCATGCACCAGCACCGCGGCCATCTGCGCACCCCTGCATGCGTCTGTGCCACCGTGAGTCGCCGCCGGTGACCTCGTCCCCGTGCCCCTGGCCCTCGCGCACACCCCTCCGTGAGTGATGCTTCCCCTCCTCTTTTCCTTTCTTATTTTCCTTCTCTGTTAAGGTTTTCTTGATCTGCGGTTTTTGGTCGCTGTCGTCGTAGGCCACCACCGGAGCTCCGTCGACGAGGTCGACCGTCACCACCCGTCCCACAGATCCTCGTGAGCAACCTCTCTCAGATCCTCTTTTCCTTTCTTCGTTATTTTTCTTTTCTTTTCTTGTTACATTCTTGATCGTTCGTTGTTTTGCGTCTCGCCGGAATCCGGCCGTGCCGGCGACGTGTCCCGACGATCCAGCGAGGTATTCTGATCTGTGTGGTTCCACTGTTCGTCGTTTGGGTTCATTCCGTAAACCGTGCACCCGTCGCGAGTTTTTCCCCGCCGACGGTTAACGTTCCGTTTTCCCGATTCGCGACCCTTCGAGGCAAGTACCCCTTGCTACATGCTAAATAATATTTACATATACATTAATGACACCATAAACCTGTAGTTTTAACTTTAGTACAATCTTTTCCCATTGTCGTGTTCAATAATGTTATATATCATTTTATCTTTCAAACTTGGAACCTACCTTTGTAATTACTGTATTGAACCTAATAACCACAATTACATGTTTTAATTTCACTTTCACTAATGACGTAGCCTATGGCACTTTATCTATCGTTTTACTTCATTCAGACACTCGTGTACATTTAACCTGCATAAACTGTGATTTCATCCATGGAACTTATAGATATATATCATTGCATCCATGAAGTCTTAAACTTGTTAACATGATTAGATGGCTATAATTGTCTTACTGCATTCTTATAATGTTGAAATCATCTCCGTGACACAACTGATAACTGTACTGCAAATTGAGTGAATCTGCCTATTGTTTAATTCGTTGCTTAGATCATGCTGCTGATAACCATGCTTGATTATGTAACTGAGTATGAGCACACCCATGATATTGTTTACATCTTGACCTGACTTGCTACATACATATTGATTAACCCGACATGGTACCGTATACTGCTTGACTTGACCTGATGTACCATGGCCTGACCCGTTACCTGATCTTGTGTCTAATGCCAACAAACCTGACATGTGGTCTTCATGGACCGTTCCTGTTGTCTATCCAGACAAACCTGTTTACCTGATCCTGTGTTGGCATTAGTTCTTGATTACGGGATACCTGACCTGACATACACATATGGCTTGGGGGTATGGGGAAATCAAATATGAAACCTGACTTGTAACTCAACAGTTCGCTACCTGTTCTGATCAGTTTTAGGCTAGGCCAGCCTTGGAATGATGGTGCTGACATCATTCATCTGTATACATTCATGTTTGGTGCCTAGCGGCATGTCTCGGTTTCAGCCCAAGAATCTGGGGCCGTGGTCCCGGGTATGTACGGGATACTATTGAGTTACATCGATAATTCATCAATTTGGTTTCAAAGACTTTAGAACAGAAAACCTGATAGAACAGTTTAGTTTACCCACTGCACACTACCCTGCACTGGTCTGATTTACATACATTGTTACCCTTGCTTTATTCCTGTTTATATTCGCATTGCATGTTACTCTGTTTATTATGTTATTACTTGATGACTTGACGCGCTGACGTCTGGGTTTTGCATAGCCCAGATTCTGTACCGCTGTCGCAGTCCGAGCAGGAGTACTTCAGCCGACAGGCTGAGTTGTGAGTGTCAGCAGTAGTTAGTTTTCTTTTCTGCATTTATTTCCTGATGTGAGCCCGTATTATGGGACATACATTCCAGTTATTTTGTATTGGATCTTTCGCATCCGCATTTTATTATTCTTGACTCATGCTATCTTGGATTATGGACATGTTTTAGATAGTTTTATTTTGTTCTTGATATCCCTACAGCCGTAATGTGACTGTGGATGGATAATTCCTACCCACAGGTAGCATGGTTGGCTATGTCACATGCCTATTTTAGCGTACTCTGGGAAGCGGGGCGTGATAATATACATCCGTCTGCATGTCCACCATTATATCCGTCCCATTTCATTGATATCATGGTTTCGGCAAGTCGTCCATATACAATTTACAAAATAAGACAATACAATACAATCCGTACAAACAATACAAATAAAAACAATAAACAATACGGGGTTATAAAGGAGTAGACTGGTACGGAACATGTTAAAGGTAGTACGAGGTGGTCACTTAAAACGCAATTACATCCATACCGTTGTTCCGTGGTATTATCGACGGAGCCTTGTATCACGGGTTACCAAAATCTACGGTGTAAGTTGGACCTCTCTCGTATATACTGGTATTTTCTGTACCAAGCAACAAATAACTGCGTTAATATAACAATCAAAAATATAATACAGTTATAATCTCTATCTATCTATTCTACTTCTCCCTCATCTTTAGGACTTACCGAGCGATTGTTCGCTGACGACATTCCTATTTCTCTTCTTCTTTGGAGTGTTGTCAGGAGGACCCGACTCTGAAGATTTCGAGGCCAAGAGCATTTGGAGCAGGCCCCTGAGCAGTACACCGAAGACTCAGAGCGGTAGCCACTTGTACTTATTCCATTTTCATTTCTGTTATGCCATTATTTAGGCATTGCTTTCATTTCATTTATTTATATTTTATTTGTATTGTAAAAAGAATGTTAAAAAAATAAAGTTGTTGTTCATTTATATCTTGTCTCTTGTGTACTTTTCCTTTATATTACTTAGATACGCTTAGCGTGTTTACTTCTGAGTAAATACGTAGCGGGCCTTGCCGCGTCCCCTTCCCGTAGACTGGGAAGCGGAGCGTGACATTAGGCTTGATTTGGTTCTATTTTAACGACTTTTGTTGTCGATTAGAATTTGATTTGGGTTCAATTTAACGGCATAGAAATCAAAGTTAGGTTTCATTTTGTTCTAGTTTAACAACTTAGAAGACAATTGAAAACAAAATGGTGTATTAATTATATGTATAAAAATATTTAATATTAATTGGGAAACCGACTCCAACTAAGTCGAAGGTTATCTTAATATAAATTAATTTTACATTCCTAATTTAGATGGTTGCCGTTGTTGTGTTGGCTTATTATTTAAGCAACCAGTCTCTTAACTTCTTTCTTTAAAGTTACTTTTTTATTCACTCAAAAGAAACGAGTCACTGTCGCTGCGATTTCTTCTTTCCTTCGAAACCCTAACCCACCGTGGATTCTGAGGAGCCGCCGGCGGCGATCTTTCCCTACAAAACCTTAACCTGCAGACTTCGAAAACCCCATGAGAGCTGATAAACCGCCGGCGATGACGCAGCCGCCGGCGATGTAAAGGCGGCATCTTTCCCCATGGGAGTTCGATCAGCCGCCGACTATGACGTGGCCCCAGGGGATGTTGAGGCGTCGAAATTAGAAGAAAGAGGAGGATTTGGAAGCCTCCTGAGGCTGCTTTTCGAAAAATTGGTTTTTTTAGAAGAACCCAATTCAATTGAAGAAGGATGATGATGGTGGTGGTGGTGGTGGTGGTGGTGAGATTGATAGTTTTGATGTTAAGGAAATTGATCTGCCTATTGAGAAAAAACCCAACTTTGGAAGGAAGATTTTGGATGCAACTGATCTCAACAAAAACTAGCCTCATCAAAGTAAGTTTTTCTAAATTGGTTCAATTTCTTTTCAAGAAATTTGATTGTTTAATTTTATTTTTTATTTTTTAAATTCAGTTGAAGTTGAAGAGGACTCACACAGAATGCAGAGCATCGGTGAAGTGTTTTTAACTTACGGATTAATTTTATGAAAATTGTTTATTTTATATTGATCAATTTTTTCGCTTTTTTTCCAGTTGATTTGATTATGTGGAGAGACATCTAGAAGTCTGATTTAGTTTTTGGGTTTGGTACATTCATTCTTCTCTCTTCCTCTTACACCAAAGATCTCAATTTTAGGTAATCTCTTTCCTTTTGAAATCTAAAAAAAATTTGAAAAAAATTTAATATTAATATTGTATCAAATTTTCCAACATGCAGCCTCTTATCAGCAATTTTCCAATCTGGGTCTTCTCTATCTGGCCTTAATTTTTATTTACATGTCCATCCTTCGAAGGTAATCAAAATTAATCCTTCAAGAAACAATTATTTAATTGCATTCTGCAGTTCGTATTCAGAATAAAAATTTTGTTTTTTGAAACATGGGAGTTTTAGAATTTGGTGAGAAAGATGAGAGATGCATGGTTAGAGAAGAAGATGCTATCTGGGCTCTTAAGACTCCTCCTTCCTTTTGTTAATGGGGTGTTGGCAAATCTCAAAGCACTTTTGTCTGGAGATCCTGCAACAACAATGAAGGTGAACCTTTTTATTTTTTTACTCATGCAGTAAAATTTTCACTTTGTTTGTGGAACGTTTATTCATGTTACTAGATTTTGGTCCATAAATGCATCACACAACCTTTTTTACACTGTTGAAATCTTTTTCACGAATTAACTGATTTAGGATATGATGACTAATATAACTTAACAATACAATCATTCATGAACCAACCCTTCACACTACTAGATTTTGTTCTAGAATAGCATCACACAACAACATTTTTTGATACTGACCGATAGACTTAAAATTTGGATATCAAATTATTTTTAAGATGACTTTCCATGAGTAAACTCTCCGCCTATATCCAAAATATATTAGAATTAGAGCTATGATCAAGCAGGTTCGATTGGGCACCATGGGTTCTTATATTTTTGTTCCTTTGTGATATGTTTAGTAGTAAATGTCCACAAAAATATGCATCTACAATTGATTCTGTACCTATAACCGTTCATACTATAGACATTTATGAAATGACATTAAAGCTCAAGTCCTCTCCATTATTTGATCGACGTGACTATGTCAACCCGTGAATTTTCTTTCGTACACATTCATGATCCACTGACATTTATGAAATATTTTTTTTAGATGATGATATGGAGACAACCAACGTCTGAAGGAGGAGGTTGGTGACTGGCGCTGTTTGGCCAGAGGTTTCAGCCGGCGATCGTTGGTGGACGGCATTCAATAGCGATCGACAAAGCAGTATATATGCATACGCATAATCTGATGGGGTATATATAAAACAACCATAATTTATATACATTTGGAAACAAAATGGTGTATTAATTATATGTATAAAAATATTTAATATTAATTTGGAAACCGACTCCAACTAAGTCAAAGGTTATCTTAATATAAATTAATATTACATTCCTAATTTAGATGGTTGCCGTTGTTGTGTTGGCTTATTATATAAGCAACCAGTCTCTTAACATCTTTCTTTAAAGTTTCCTTTTTTATTCACTCAAAAGAAACGAGTTACTGTCGCTGCGATTTCATCTCTCCTTCGAAACCCTAACCCACCGTGGATTCTGAGGAGCCGCCGGCGGCGATCTTTCCCCACAAAACCTTAACCTGCAGACTTCGAAAACCCCATGAGAGCTGATAAACCGCCGGCGATGACGCAGCCGCCGGCGATGTAAAGGCGGCATCTTTCCCCATGGGAGTTCGATCAGCCGCCGACTATGACGTGGCCCCAAGCGATGTTGAGGCGTCGAAATTAGAAGAAAGAGGAGGATTTGGAAGCCTCCTGAGGCTGCTTTCCGAAAAATTGTTTTTTTTTCGAAGAACCCAATTCAATTGAAGAAGGATGATGATGATGGTGGTGGTGGTGGTGGTGAGATTGATAGTTTTGATGTTAAGGAAATTGATCTGCCTATTGAGAAAAAACCCAACTTTGGAAGGAAGATTTTGGATGCAACTGATCTCAACAAAACTAAGTTTAATCCAAGTAAGTTTTTCTAAATTGGTTCAATTTCTTTTCAAGAAATTTGATTGTTTAATTTTGGTTTTTATTTTTTATTTTTTAAATTCAGTTGAAGTTGAAGAGGACTCACACAGAATGCAGAGCATCGGTGAAGTGTTTTTAACTTACGGATTAATTTTATGAAAATTGTTTATTTTATATTGATCAATTTTTTCGCTTTTTTTCCAGTTGATTTGATTATGTGGAGAGACATCTAGAAGTCTGATTTAGTTTTTGGGTTTGGTACTCTCTTCCTCTTACACCAAAGATCTCAATTTTAGGTAATCTCTTTCCTTTTGAAATCTAAAAAAAATTTGAAAATATTTAAAATTAATATTGTATCAAATTTACCAACATGCAGCCTCTTATCAGCAATTTTCCAATCTGGTTCTTCTCTATCTGGCCTTAATTTTTACAAGTCCACCTTCGAAGGTAATCAAATTTAATCCTTCAAGAAACAATTATTTAATTGCATTCTGCTGTTTGTATTCAGAATAAAAATTTTGTTTTTTGAAACATGGGAGGTTTAGAATTTGGTGAGAAAGATGAGAGATGCATGGTTAGAGAAGAAGATGCTATCTGGGCTCTTAAGACTCCTACCTTCCTTTTGTTAATGGGGTGTTGGCAAATCTCAAAGCACTTTTGTCTGGAGATCCTGCAACAACAATGAAGGTGAACCTTTTTATTTTTTTACTCATGCAGTAAAATTTTCACTTTGTTTGTGGAACGTTTATTCATGTTACTAGATTTTGGTCCATAAATGCATCACACCACACCCTGTTTTACACTGTTGAAATCTTTTCACGAATTAACTGAATTATGATACATTGACTAATATATCTTGACAATACAAACCAACCCTTCACATTACTAGATTTTGGTCCATAAATGCATCACACCACAACCTTTTTTACACTGTTGAAATCTTTTTCACGAATTAACTGATATAGGATATGATGACTAATATAACTTAACAATACAACCATTCATGAACCAACCCTTCACATTACTAGATTTTGTTCTAGAATAGCATCACACAACTACATTTTTTGATACTGAGCGATAGACTTAAAATTTGGATATCGAATTATTTTTAAGATGACTTTCCATGAGTAAACTCTCCGCCTATATCCAAAATATATTAGAAATAGAGCTATGATCAAGCAGGTTCGATTGGGCACCATGGGTTCTTATATTTTGGTTCCCTTGTGATATGTTTAGTAGTAAATGTCCACAAAAATATGCATCTACAATTGATTCTGTACCTAAAACCGTTCATACTATAGACATTTATGAAATGACATTCAAGCTCAAGCTCTCTCCATTATTTGATCGACGTGACTATGTCAACCCGTGAATTTTCTTTCGTACACATTCATGATCCACTGACATTTATGAAATATTTTGTTTAGATGATGATATGGAGACAACCAACGTCTGAAGGAGGAGGTTGGTGACGGGCGCTTGGCGCTGTTTGGCCGGAGGTTTCAGCCGGCGATCGTTGGTGGACGGCGTTCAATAGCGATCGACAAAGGAGTATATATGCATACGCATAATCTGATGGGGTATATATAAAACAACCATAATTTATATCCATTTGGAAACAAAATGGTGTATTAATTATATGTATAAAAATATTTAATATTAATTTGGAAACCGACTCCAACTAAGTCAAAGGTGATCTTAATATAAATTAATATTACATTCCTAATTTAGATGGTTGCCGTTGTTGTGTTGGCTTATTATATAAGCAACCAGTCTCTTAACAACTTTCTTTAAAGTTTCCTTTTTTATTCACTCAAAAGAAACGAGTTACTGTCGCTGCGATTTCATCTCTCCTTCGAAACCCTAATCCACCGTGGATTCTAAGGAGCCGCCGGCGGCGATCTTTCCCCACAAAACCTTAACCTGCAGACTTCAAAAATCCCATGAGAGCTGATAAACCGCCGGCGATGACGCAGCCGCCGGCGATGTAAATGCGGCATCTTTCCCCATGGGAGGTCGATCAGCCGCCGACTATGACGTGGCCCCAGGCGATGTTGAGGCGTCGAAATTAGAAGAAAGAGGAGGATTTGGAAGCCTCCTGAGGCTGCTTTTCGAAAAATTGGTTTTTTTAGAAGAACCCAATTCAATTGAAGAAGGATGATGGTGGTGGTGAGATTGATCGTTTTGATGGTAAGGAAATTGATCTGCCTATTGAGAAAAAACCCAACTTTGGAAGGAAGATTTTGGATGCAACTGATCTCAACAAAAACGAGCCTCATCCAAGTAAGTTTTTCTAAATTGGTTCAATTTCTTTTCAAGAAATTTGATTGTTTAATTTTGGTTTTTATTTTTTATTTTTTAAATTCAGTTGAAGTTGAAGAGGACTCACACAGAATGCAGAGCATCGGTGAAGTGTTTTTAACTTACGGATTAATTTTATGAAAATTGTTTATTTTATATTGATCAATTTTTTCGCTTTTTTTCCAGTTGATTTGATTATGTGGAGAGACATCTAGAAGTCTGATTTAGTTTTTGGTTTTGGTACATTCATTCTTCTCTCTTCCTGTTACACCAAAGATCTCAATTTTAGGTAATCTCTTTCCTTTTGAAATCTAAAAAAAATTTGAAAAAATTTAATATTAATATTGTATCAAATTTTCCAACATGCAGCCTCTTATCAGCAATTTTCCAATCTGGGTCTTCTCTATCTGGCCTTAATTTTTATTTACAAGTCCACCTTCGAAGGTAATCAAAATTAATCCTTCAAGAAACAATTATTTAATTGCATTCTGCAGTTTGTATTCAGAATAAAAATTTTGTTTTTTGAAACATGGGAGTTTTAGAATTTGGTGAGAAAGATGAGAGATGCATGGTTAGATAAGAAGATGCTATCTGGGCTCTTAAGACTCCTCCTTCCTTTTGTTAATGGGGTGTTGGCAAATCTCAAAGCACTTTTGTCTGGAGATCATGCAACAACAATGAAGGTGAACCTTTTTATTTTTTTTACTCATGCAGTAAAATTTTCACTTTGTTTGTGGAACGTTTATTCATGTTACTAGATTTTGGTCCATAAATGCATCACACCACACCCTCTTTTACACTGTTGAAATCTTTTCACGAATTAACTGAATTATGATACATTGACTAATATATCTTGACAATACAAACCAACACTTCACATTACTAGATTTTGGTCCATAGATGCATCACACCACAACCTTTTTTACACTGTTGAAATCTTTTTCACGAATTAACTGATTTAGGATATGATGACTAATATAACTTAACAATACAATCGTTCATGAACCAACCCTTCACATTACTAGATTTTGTTCTAGAATAGCATCACACAATAACGTTTTTTGATACTGACCGATAGACTTAAAATTTGGATATCGAATTATTTTTAAGATGACTTTCCATGAGTAAACTCTCCGCCTATATCCAAAATATATTAGAAATAGAGCTATGGTCAAGCAGGTTCGATTGGGCACCATGGGTTCTTATATTTTTGTTCCTTTGTGATATGTTTAGTAGTAAATGTCCACAAAAATATGCATCTACAATTGATTCTGTACCTAAAACCGCTCATACTATAGACATTTATGAAATGACATTCAAGCTCAAGTCCTCTCCATTATTTGATCGACGTGACTATGTCAACCCGTGAATTTTCTTTCGTACACATTCATGATCCACTGTCATTTATGAAATATTTTGTTTAGATGACGATATGGAGACAACCAACGTCTGAAGGAGGAGGTTGGTGACTGGCGCTGTTTGGCCAGAGGTTTCAGCCGGCGATCGTTGGTGGACGGCGTTCAATAGCGATCGACAAAGGAGTATATATGCATACGCATAATCTGATGGGGTATATATAAAACAACCATAATTTATATACCTTTGGAAACAAAATGGTGTATTAATTATATGTATAAAAATATTTAATATTACTTTGGAAACCGACTCCAACTAAGTCAAAGGTGATCTTAATATAAATTAATATTACATTCCTAATTTAGATGGTTGCCGTTGTTGTGTTGGCTTATTATATATGCAACCAGTCTCTTAACATCTTTCTTTAAAGTTTCCTTTTTTATTCACTCAAAAGAAACGAGTTACTGTCGCTGCGATTTCATCTCTCCTTCGAAACCCTAATCCACCGTGGATTCTAAGGAGCCGCCGGCGGCGATCTTTCCCCACAAAACCTTAACCTGCAGACTTCGAAAACCCCATGAGAGCTGATAAACCGCCGGCGATGACGCAGCCGCCGGCGATGTAAAGGCGGCATCTTTCCCCATGGGAGTTCGATCAGCCGCCGACTATGACGTGGCCCCAGGCGATGTTGAGGCGTCGAAATTAGAAGAAAGAGGAGGATTTGGAAGCCTCCTGAGGCTGCTTTTCGAAAAATTGGTTTTTTTAGAAGAACCCAATTCAATTGAAGAAGGATGATGGTGAGATTGATCGTTTTGATGTTAAGGAAATTGATCTGCCTATTGAGAAAAAAACCCAACTTTGGAAGGAAGATTTTGGATGCAACTGATCTCAACAAAAACGAGCCTCATCCAAGTAAGTTTTTCTAAATTGGTTCAATTTCTTTTCAAGAAATTTGATTGTTTAATTTTGGTTTTTATTTTTTATTTTTTAAATTCAGTTGAAGTTGAAGAGGACTCACACAGAATGCAGAGCATCGGTGAAGTGTTTTTAACTTACGGATTAATTTTATGAAAATTGTTTATTTTATATTGATCAATTTTTTTGCTTTTTTTCCAGTTGATTTGATTATGTGGAGAGACATCTAGAAGTCTGATTTAGTTTTTGGTTTTGGTACATTCATTCTTCTCTCTTCCTCTTACACCAAAGATCTCAATTTTAGGTAATCTCTTTCCTTTTGAAATCTAAAAAAAATTTGAAAATTTTTAATATTAATATTGTATCAAATTTTCGAACATGCAGCCTCTTATCAGCAATTTTCCAATCTGGGTCTTCTCTATCTGGCCTTAATTTTTATTTACAAGTCCACCTTCGAAGGTAATCAAAATTAATCCTTCAAGAAACAATTATTTAATTGCATTCTGCAGTTTGTATTCAGAATAAAAATTTTGTTTTTTGAAACATGGGCGTTTTAGAATTTGGTGAGAAAGATGAGAGATGCATGGTTAGAGAAGAAGATGCTATCTGGGCTCTTAAGACTCCTCCTTCCTTTTGTTAATGGGTTGTTGGCAAATCTCAAAGCACTTTTGTCTGGAGATCCTGCAACAACAATGAAGGTGAACCTTTTTATTTTTTTTACTCATGCAGTAAAATTTTCACTTTGTTTGTGGAACGTTTATTCTTGTTACTAGATTTTGGTCCATAAATGCATCACACTACACCCTCTTTTACACTGTTGAAATCTTTTCACGAATTAACTGAATTATGATACATTGACTAATATATCTTGACAATACAAACCAACCCTTCACATTACTAGATTTTGGTCCATAAATGCATCACACCACAACATTTTTTACACTGTTGAAATCTTTTTCACGAATTAACTGATTTAGGATATGATGACTAATATAACTTAACAATACAATCGTTCATGAACCAACCCTTCACACTACTAGATTTTGTTCTAGAATAGCATCACATAACATTTTTTGATACTGACCGATAGACTTAAAATTTGGATATCGAATTATTTTTAAGATAGACTTTCCATGAGTAAACTCTCCGCCTATATCCAAAATATATTAGAATTAGAGCTATGATCAAGCAGGTTCGATTGGGCACCATGGGTTCTTATATTTTTGTTCCTTTGTGATATGTTTAGTAGTAAATGTCCACAAAAATATGCATCTACAATTGATTCTGTTCCTATAACCGTTCATACTATAGACATTTATGAAATGACATTCAAGCTCAAGTCCTCTCCATTATTTGATCGACGTGACTATGTCAACCCGTGAATTTTCTTTCGTACACATTCATGATCCACTGACATTTATGAAATATTTTGTTTAGATGATGATATGGAGACAACCAACGTCTGAAGGAGGAGGTTGGTGACTGGCGCTATTTGGCGAGAGGTTTCTGCTGGCGATCGTTGGTGGACGGCGTTCAATAGCGATCGACAAGGAGTATATATGCATACGCATAATCTGATGGGGTATATATAAAACAACCATTATTTATATACATTTGGAAACAAAATGGTGTATTAATTATATGTATACAATTTTTTAATATTAATTTGGAAACCGACTCCAACTAAGTCAAAGGTTATCTTAATATAAATTAATATTACATTCCCAATTTAGATGGTTGCCGTTGTTGTGTTGGCTTATTATATAAGCAACCAGTCTCTTAACATCTTTCTTTAAAGTTTCCTTTTTTATTCACTCAAAAGAAACGAGTTACTGTCGCTGCGATTTCATCTCTCCTTCGAAACCCTAACCCACCGTGGATTCTGAGGAGCCGGCGGCGGCGATCTTTCCCCACAAAACCTTAACCTGCAGACTTCGAAAACCCCATGAGAGCTGATAAACCGCCGGCGATGACGCAGCCGCCGGCGATGTAAAGGCGGCATCTTTCCCCATGGCAGTTCGATCAGCCGCCGACTATGACGTGGCCCCAGGCGATGTTGAGGCATCGAAATTAGAAGAAAGAGGAGGATTTGGAAGCCTCCTGAGGCTGCTTTTCGAAAAATTGGATTTTTTAGAAGAACCCAATTCAATTGAAGAAGGATGATGGTGGTGGTGGTGGTGGTGGTGAGATTGATCGTTTTGATGTTAAGGAAATTGATCTCAACAAAAACCCAACTTTGGAAGGAAGATTTTGGATGCAACTGATCTCGACAAAAACGAGCCTCTTCCAAGTAAGTTTTTCTAAATTGGTTCAATTTCTTTTCAAGAAATTTGATTGTTTAATTTTGGTTTTTATTTTTTATTTTTTAAATTCAGTTGAAGTTGAAGAGGACTCACATAGAATGCAGAGCATCGGTGAAGTGTTTTTGACTTACGGATTAATTTTATGAAAATTGTTTATTTTATATTGATCAATTTTTTTTTCTTTTTTTCCAGTTGATTTGATTATGTGGAGAGACATCTAGAAGTCTGATTTAGTTTTTGGGTTTGGTACATTCATTCTTCTCTCTTCCTCTTACACCAAAGATCTCAATTTTAGGTAATCTCTTTCCTTTAGAAATCTAAAAAAAATTTGAAAAAATTTAATATTAATATTGTATAAAATTTTCCAACATGCAGCCTCTTATCAGCAATTTTCCAATCTGGGTCTTCTCTATCTGGCCTTAATTTTTATTTACAAGTCCACCTTCGAAGGTAATCAAAATTAATTCTTCAAGAAACAATTATTTAATTGCATTCTGCAGTTTGTATTCAGAATAAAAATTTTGTTTTTTGAAACATGGGAGTTTTAGAATTTGGTGAGAAAGATGAGAGATGCATGGTTAGAGAAGAAGATGCTATCTGCGCTCTTAAGACTCCTCCTTCCTTTTGTTAATGGGGTGTTGGCAAATCTCAAAGCACTTTTGTCTGGAGATCCTGCAACACCAATGAAGGCGAACCTTTTTATTTTTTTTCTCATGCAGTAAAATTTTCACTTTGTTTGTGGAACGTTTATTCATGTTACTAGATTTTGGTCCATAAATGCATCACACCACACCCTGTTTTACACTGTTGAAATCTTTTCACGAATTAACTGAATTATGATACATTGACTAATATATCTTGACAATACAAACCAACCCTTCACATTACCAGATTTTGGTCCATAAATGCATCACACCACAACCTTTTTTACACTGTTGAAATCTTTTTCACGAATTAACTGATTTAGGATATGATGACTAATATAACTTAACAATACAACCATTCATGAACCAACCCTTCACATTACTAGATTTTGTTCTAGAATAGCATCACACAACTACATTTTTTGATACTGAGCGATAGACTTAAAATTTGGATATCGAATTATTTTTAAGATGACTTTCCATGAGTAAACTCTGCCTATATCCAAAATATATTAGAAATAGAGCTATGATCAAGCAGGTTCGATTGGGCACCATGGGTTCTTATATTTTTGTTCCTTTGTGATATGTTTAGTAGTAAATGTCCACAAAAATATGCATCTACAATTGATTCTGTACCTATAACCGTTCATACTATAGACATTTATGAAATGACATTCAAGCTCAAGTCCTCTCCATTATTTGATCGACGTGACTATGTCAACCCGTGAATTTTCGATCGTACACATTCATGATCCTCTGACTATGTTCTTATAACCGTCGTCCTATGGTCATATATCAATAGACATTCAAGTTCAAAATTCCCTATTATTAGATCTATGTGTATATGTAAACCCGCGACAGTTTCGATTGTATTCGTATTTGCCTTAATTTCAATATTTTTAAAGGAGAAATAAAATTATTTCAAGCTGTTTATTTGTGTGGTTCTTTAAAAGGACTTAAATATATTCTATTAATCTAAATTTCAAATTTCCGAAACTACTTTTATTATTACTATTTCTAAATTTCTGAATCCATTTCCATATGTACCTATCCTTCATTCCCCGTCTATAACTGTCTTAACCTTGATTCACTACTGATTTAATCTACCTATAAATTTAATTATTTTCTTTTCATGATGTCTTCCAATTTTTTTCCACGGTAATATGCACCTATCATTGATTCTCTTCGTATAACCGTCTCATAATAGACATTTGTCAATAGGCATTCAAGTTGAAGCCCTCTCCATCATCCGATCGACTTGAATATGTCAAAACGGGGCTATATTTATCGTGACCCTGATTTCGTAGTGATTTAATATTTCTACGGGCTTAATTATTGTAATTTTCCTAATGTCCTCCAACTCGGGTCCACAACTATGCCTACCATTAATTCTTTTTCTATAACCGTCATCCTATTGACATTTATCAATAGACTTTCAAATCCAAGTCCTCTCCATTATTTGATTGACCTGAATATGTCAACCCTTGACTTTTCGATTGTACACATTGATGATCCATTGGTTCTGTTTCTGTAACCGTTGCCATGTGGACATTAATCAATAGGCATTCAAGTTCAAGTACTCCCCATTTTTAGATTGACCTGTATATGTCATCCCACGACTCTTGTGATTTACACGTATTTTCCCTTCGTTTCATTATTTTTAAATGCACTATAAAGTTATTTCAAGCTTTTTCAGTTGTCTTGTTCTTTAGAGGGGCTTAAATTATTTTTTATCCAAATTATAAATCCTGCCCATTATTAGATCCACCTGAATTTGTCAACCCGAGGCTCTTTGGATTGCACACATCCGTGAGAGTGGCATTTCAATTGTCTTACTAATAAAATATTTCTATAACCAACGTGACTATGCCAACCCGTGACTTTTCGGTTGTACACATTCATGATCCACCGATTATGTTTCTATAACCGTCGTCTTATGGACATTTATCAAAAAACATTCAAAGTAAAGTCTTCTCCATTATTAGATCGCCGTGTATATGTCAACCCACGACCCTTCCGATTGTACACGTATATTCCCTTAATTTCACTATTTTTATAGGAACTATAAAATCTTTTCAAGCAGTTCACTTGTGTCGTTTTTTAAGAAGAATTAATTCTATTTTTTAATCTAAATTTCAAATTTTCGAATCTACTTCCATATTATTACTACCAAATTTCTGAATCCTTTTCCATATTATCCTTCATTCCACGCCAATAATAGTCTTAACCCTAATTCATTACTGATTTAATCTACCTATAAACTTAATCATCGTCTTTTCATAATGCCCTCCAATTTTTGCCCACAACAATATGAACCTCTCATTGATTCTCTTCCTATAACCGTCTCGTTATGGACATTTGTCAATATGCATTCAAATTGAAGTCCTCACCATTATTAGATCGCCCTGCATATGTCAACCCTGACTCTTTGGATTGCATACATCCGTGAGTGTGGTTTTCGCTAAATTTACTTTGCACAATTAACCAATTATTCATGATACAATGAATTTTTATCATGATCTAGTCTTTTTGGATACATCATTGCATTTCAATTGTCTCATTTATAAAATATTCGAATCCGTCTTCAACTTTTAAAGCAAATTTCTCATGATTTTAGATGCTTTTACCCCATTTTGTATTTGAGCATTTTTTTATTTATTAGAAAGGCTATAGTTTAAAATGCACCATAAAGTTATTTCAAGGTTTTTCACTTGCCTCGTACTTTAAAGGGACTTGAATCTTATTATTTAAATCTAAATCTAAACCTAAATTTATGAATCTATTTCCAAAACATTACTACTTTCAAATTTCTAAATCTATTTTGGTATGCATCTATTATTGATTCTCCTGTTTGTAACTGTCTTGACCTTGATTCTTAATGATCTAATCTTTCTATGAGTTTAATTTCTTTTTCTAATGTCCTTCAACTCGTGTCGACAGCAATATGCGTCTACCATTGATTCTGTTCTTATAACGTCCACCTATAGATATTTATTAATAGACATTCAAATCCAAGTCCTCTTCATTATTTGATCGACATGAATATATCAACCCATGACTTTTCGATTGTACACGTTCATGATCTGGTTTTGTTCCTATAATTGTCATCCTATGGACATTTATCAAAAGACATTCATGTTTAACTCCTCTCCATTTTTAGATTGACCTGTATATTTCAACTCGTCACTCTTTTGATTGTACACGTATTTTCCATTAGTTTCACTATTTTTAAATGCACGAAACAGTTATTTCAAGCTTTTTAACTCGTCTCGTTCTTTAGGACTTAAATATATGTTTTTAATTTAAACTCCAAATTTCTGAATCTATTGCCTTATTATTGCTACTAAATTTTTGAACCCATTTCCATGTGCACCTATCGTTTGATTCTTATGTCTACAACTGTTGTAACCCTGATCCGTTAGTGATTTACTCTCCTTACGAGCTTAATTATTGTCTATTTAGAATGTTCTCTAACTCCTGTCCACAAAAAATATGTACGTAACATTGATTCTGTAACTATAACCGTTCCTACTATAGACATTTATGAAATGACATTCAAGCTATAAGTCCGCTCTATTATTCGATCAACGTGACATTGTCATCCCGTTACTTTTCGATTGTAAACATTAATGTTCCACCGATTATTTTCTTATAACCGTTGTCCTATAACATTATGAAAAGGCTTTCAAGTTTAAATCCTCTCCATTTTTAGATCGACCTTAATATGTCAACAACCCGTGACTCTTCATTGTACACGTATTTTAACTCTGGTTTCATTATTTTTAAATGCGCTATGAACTTATTTAAGGCTTTCACTTGTCTCGTTCTTTAGAAGGAATTAAACCTTTTTCCTTAATCTAAATGTTAAATTTTTGAGTCTATTTCCATATTATTACTTCCAAATTTCTGAACCCATTTCCATATCCATTTATCATTGATTCTCTTGCCTATACCTGTTGTAACCCTGATTCCTTTGTGATTTGCTCTCCTTATGGGCTTAATTATTGTATTCTTTGAATTTCTAACTTGTGTCCACAAAAAATATATACCTATCTTTGATTTTGTGCCTATAACTGTTCTTACCATAGACATTTATGGAATCACAGTCAAGCTCAAGTCCTCTCCTTTATTTGATCGACTTGACTATATCAACCCGTGACTTTTCAATTGTACACATTCATGTTCCACTGATTATGTTCTTATAACAGCCGTCTTAAGGAAATATATAAAAGATATTCAAGTTCAAGTCTTCTCCATTTTTAGATCGACGTGTATAAGTTAACTCACGACCCTTTTGATTGTACACATATTTTCCCTTAATTTCACTACGTTTAAAGAAACTATATTATTATTTCAAGCTGTTCACTTGTGTCATTGTCGTTCTTTATAATGACTCGTATCTATGTTTTAAGCTGAATTTCATTTTTCCGAATCTACTTCTTTATTATTACTACTTCCAAATTTCCGAGTCTATTTCCACACCCTATCCTTCATCCCCCACTATAACTATCTTAACCCTAATTCACTACTATAATCTACCTATAAATTTAATTATTGTCTTTTCATAATGTCCTCCGATTTTTGTCCATGTCAATATGCATCTACCACTGATTCTGTTCCTGTAACCGTTCTATTATAAACATTTGTTAAAAGGTATTCAAGTTGAAATCCTTCCCATTATTAGATCCACCTGAATTTGTCAACCCGAGGCTCTTTGGATTGCACACATTCGTGAGTGTGGCATTTCAATTGTCTCGCTTATAAAATATTTCTATAACCATCGTGACTATGCCAACCCGTGACTTTTCGGTTGAACAGATTCATGATCCTCCGATTATGTTTCTATAACCGTCGTCTTATTGACATTTATCAAAAAACATTCAAAGTAACGTCTTCTTCATTATTAGATCGCCGTGTATATGTCAACCCACGACCCATCCGATTGTAAACGTATATTCACTTAATTTCACTATTTTTAAAGGAACTATAAAATCATTTCAAGCAGTTCACTTGTGTCGGTTTTTAAAAAGACTTAATTCTATTTTTAATCTATATTTGAAATTTTCGAATCTACTTCCATGTTATTACTACCAAATTACTGAATCCTTTTCCATATTAACCTTCATTCCACGTCAATAATAGTCTTAACCCTAATTCATTACTGATTTAATCTACCTATAAACTTAATCATTGTCTTTTCATAATGTCCTCCAATTTTTGTCCACAACAATATGAACCTATCATTGATTCTCTTCCTATAACTGTCTCGTTATGGACATTTGTCAACATGCATTCAAATTGAAGTCCTCACCATTATTAGATTGCCCTGCATATGTCAACCCTGACTCTTTGGATTGCATACATTCGTGAGTGTGGTTTTCGCTAAATTTACTTTGCACAAGTAACCAATTATTCATGATACAATGAACATGATCTTGCCTTTTTGGATACATCATTGCATTTCAATTGTCTCGTTTATAAAATATTTGAATCCGTATTCAACTTTTAAAGCAAATTTCTCATGATTTTAGATGCTTCTACCCCATTTTGTATTTGAGCATTTTTTTATTTATTAGAAAGGATATAGTTTGAAAAACTTTAATTGTTTAAAATTTCTAATTCTATTTTCTTGACATTACTACCAAAGGCACCATAAATTTCACTTTTTCGTTACTTAAAGCAATTGAAGCTATTTTTAAATTTTAATTTTCTAAACCTTTTTCCTTAATCAAACTATTTTAAAATGCGCCATAAAGTTATTTCAAGGTTTTTCACTTGTCCCGTACTTTAAAGGGACATGAATCTTATTATTTAAATCTAAATCTAAACCTAAATTTATGAATCTATTTCCAAAACATTACTACTTTCAAATTTCTAAATCTATTTTGGTATGCATCTATTATTGATTCTCCTGTTTGTAACTGTCTTGACCTTGATTCTTAATGATTTAATCTTTCTACGAGTTTAATTTCTTTTTCTAATGTCCTTCAACTCGTGTCCACAACAATATGCGCCTACCATTGGTTCTGTTCTTATAACATCCACCTATAGATATTTATTAATAGACATTCAAAATCAAGTCCTCCTCATTATTTGATCGACATGAATATATCAACCCATGACTTTTCGATTGTACACGTTCATGATCTATTGGTTTTGTTCCTATAATTGTCGTTTCATGGATATTTATCAAAAGACTCATGTTTAAGTCCTCTCCATTTTTAGACTAACCTCTATATTTCAACTCGTCACTCTTTTGATTGTACACGTATTTTCCATTAGTTTCACTATTTTTAAATGCACGATACAGTTATTTCAAGCTTTTTAACTTGTCTCGTTCTTTAGGACTTAAATATATGTTTTTAATTTAAACTCCAAATTTCTGAATCTATTGCCTTATACTAAATTTTTGAACCCATTTTCATATGCACCTATCGTTTGATTCTTATGTCTACAACTGTTGTAACCCTGATCCGTTAGTGATTTACTCTCCTTACGAGATTAATTATTGTCTATTTAGAATGTTCTCTAACTCGTGTCCACAAAAAATATGTACGTAACATTGATTCTGTAACTATAACCGTTCCTACTATAGACATTTATGAAATGACATTCAAGCTATAAGTCCGCTCTGTTATTCGATCAACGTGACGTTGTCAGCCCGTTACTTTTCGATTGTAAACATTAATGTTCCACCGATTATTTTCCTATAACCGTCGTCCTATGACATTATGAAAAGGCTTTCAAGTTTAAATCCTCTCCATATTTAGATCGACCTGTATATGTCAACAACCCGTGACTCTTCATTTTACACGTATTTTAACTCAGGTTTCATTATTTTTAAATGCGCTATAAACTTATTTAAGGTTTTCACTTGTCTCGTTCTTTAGAAGGAATTAAATCTTTTTCCTTGATCTAAATGTTAAATTTTTGAGTCTATTTCCTTATTATTACTTCCAAATTTCTGAACCCATTTCCTTATGCATTTATCATTGATTCTGCTGTTTATAACTGTTGTAACCCTGATTCCTTTGTGATTTACTCTCCTTACGGGCTTAATTATTGTATTCTTTGAATATCTAACTTGTGTCCACAAAAAAATATATACCCATCATTGATTTTGTGCCTATAACTATTCTTACCATAGACATTTATGGAATCACATTCAAGCTCAAGTCCTCTCTTTTATTTGATCGACTTGACTATATCAACCCATGACTTTTCAATTGTACACATTCATGTTCCACTGATTATGTTCTTATAACAGTCGTCTTAAGGAAATTTATAAAAGATATTTAAGTTCAAGTCCTCTCCATTTTTAGATCGACGTGTATAAACTCACGACCTTTTCGATTGTACACATATTTTTCCTTAATTTCACTACGTTTAAAGAAACTATATTATTATTTCAAGCTGTTCACTTGTGTCATTGTCGTTCTTTATAAGGACTCGTATCTATGTTTTAAGCTGAATTTCAATTTTCCGAATCTACTTCTTTATTATTACTACTTCCAAATTTCTGAGTATATTTCCACACCCTATCCTTCATCCCCTCTCTATAACTATAATCTACCTATAAATTTAATTATTGTCTTTTCATAATGTCCGATTTTTGTCCACGTCAATATGCATTTACCATTGATTCTATTCCAGTAAAGATATTCAAGTTGAAATCCTTCCCATTATTAGATTCACATGAATTTGTCAACCCGAGGCTCTTTGGATTGCACACATCCGTGAGTGTGGCATTTCAATTGTCTCGCTTATAAAATATTTCTATAACCAACGCGACTATGCCAACCCGTGTCTTTTCGGTTGTACACATTCATGATCCACCGATTATGTTTCTATAACCGTCGTCTTTTGGACATTTATCAAAAAACATTAAGGAACTATAAAATCATTTCAAGCTGTTCGCTTGTCGTTTTTTAAAAAGAATTAATTCTATTTTTTTAATCTAAATTTCAAATTTTCGAATCTACTTCCATATTATTACTACCAAATTACTGAATCCTTTTCCATATTATCCTTCATTCCACGTCAATAATAGTCTTGACCCTAATTCATTACTGATTTAATCTACCTATAAACTTAATCATTGTCTTTTCATAATGTCCTCCAATTTTTGTCCACAACAATATGAGCCTATCATTGATTCTCTTCCTATAACCGTCTCGTTATGGACATTTGTCAGTATGCATTCAAATTGAAGTCCTCACCATTATTAGATCGCCCTCCATATGTCAACCCTGACTCTTTGGATTGCATACATCCGTGAGTGGTTTTCGCTAAATTTACTTTGCACAAGTAACCAATTATTCATATGATACAATGAATTTTTATCATGATCTAGCCTTTTTGGATACATCATTGCATTTCAATTGTCTCGTTTATAAAATATTCGAATCCGTCTTCAACTTTTAAAGAAAATTTCTCATGATTTTAGATGCTTTTACCCCATTTTGTATTTGAGCATTTTTTTATTTTTTAGAAAGGATATAGTTTGAAAAACTTTAATTGTTTCAAATTTCTAATTCTATTTTCTTTACATTACTACCAAAGGCACCATAAATTTCACTTTTTT
The DNA here is from genome assembly GCA_030015575.1 of Agapanthus africanus. NCBI lineage: Eukaryota > Viridiplantae > Streptophyta > Magnoliopsida > Asparagales > Amaryllidaceae > Agapanthus > Agapanthus africanus. The sequence continues at coordinate 174,775,707 of CM057339.1, read as the reverse complement.
TGTTACTTAAAGCAATTGAAGCTATTTTTAAATTTTAATTTTCTAAACCTTTTTCCTTAGTCAAACTATTTTAAAATGCGCCATAAAGTTATTTCAAGGTTCACTTGTCCCGTACTTTAAAGGGACTTGAATCTTATTAATTAAATCTAAATCTAAACCTAAATATATGAATCTATTTCCAAAACATTACTACTTTCAATTTTCTTAATCTGTTTTGGTATGCGTCTATTATTGATTCTGCTATTTGTAACCGTCTTGACCTTGATTCTTAATGATTTAATCTTTCTACGAGTTTAATTTCTTTTTGTAATGTCCTTCAACGCGTGTCCACAACAATATGCGCCTACCATTGATTCTGTTCTTATAACGTTCACCTATAGATATTTATTAATAGACATTCAAATCCAAGTCCTCTTCATTATTTGATCGACATGAATATATCAACCCATGAATTTTCGATTGTACACGTTCATGATCTATTAGTTTTGTTCCTATAATTGTCGTCCTATGGATATTTATCAAAAGACACTCATGTTTAAGTCCTCTCCATTTTTAGATTGACCTGTATATTTCAACTCGTCACTCTTTTGATTGTACACGTATTTTCCATTTGTTTCACTATTTTTAAATGCACGATACAGTTATTTCAAGCTTTTTAACTTGTCCTGTTCTTTAGGACTTAAATATACGTTTTTAATTTATACTCCAAATTTCTGAATCTATTGCCTTATTATTGCTACTAAAATTTTGAACCCATTTCCATATGCACCTATCGTTTGATTCTTATGTCTACAACTGTTGTAACCCGATCCGTTAGTGATTTACTCTCCTTACGAGCTTAATTATTGTCTATTTAGAATGTTCTCTAACTCGTGTCCACAAAAAATATGTACGTAACATTGATTCTATAACTATAACCGTTCCTACTATAGACATTTATGAAATGACATTCAAGCTATAAGTCCGCTCTATTATTCGATCAACGTGACGTTGTCAGCCCGTTACTTTTCGATTGTAAACATTAATGTTCCACCGATTATTTTCCTATAACCGCCGTCCTATGTCATAATGAAAAGGCTTTCAAGTTTAAATCCTCTCCATTTTTAGATCGACCTGTATATGTCAACAACTCGTGACTCTTCATTGTACACGTATTTTAACTCAGGTTTCATTATTTTTAAATGTGCTATAAACTTATTTAAGGCTTTCACTTGTCTCGTTCTTTAGAAGTAATTAAATCTTTTTCCTTAATCTAAATGTTAAATTTTTGAGTGTATTTCCTTATTATTGCTTCCAAATTTCTGAACTCATTTCCATATGCATTTATCATTGATTCTCCTGTCTATAACTGTTGTAACCCGATTCCTTTGTGATTTATTCTCTTATGGGCTTAATTATTGTATTCTTTGAATATCTAACTTGTGTCCACAAAAAATATATACCCATCATTGATTTTGTGCCTATAACTGTTATTACCATAGATATTTATGGAATCACATTCAAGCTCAAGTCCTCTCCTTTATTTGATCGACTTGACTATATCAACCCGTGACTTTTCAATTGTACACATTCATGTTCCATTGATTATGTTCTTATAACAGCCGTCTTAAGGAAATATATAAAAGATATTCAAGTTCAAGTCTTCTCCATTTTTTGATCGACGTGTATAAGTTAACTGACGACCCTTTCGATTGTACACATATTTTTCCTTAATGTCACTACGTTTAAAGAAACTATATTATTATTTCAAGCTGTTCACTTGTGTCATTGTCGTTCTTTATAAGGAATCGTATCTATGTTTTAAGCTGAGTTTCAATTTTCCGAATCTACTAATTTTATTATTACTACCAAATTTCCGAGTCTATTTCCACACCCTATCCTTCGTTCCCCCTCAATAACTATCTTAACCCTAATTCACTACTATTTAATCTAGCTATCAATTTAATTATTGTCTTTTCATAATGTCCTCCGATTTTTGTCCACGTCAATATGCATCTACCATTGATTCTGTTCTTGTAACCGTCCTATTATAGACATTTGTTAAATGGTATTCAAGTTGAAATCCTTCCCATTGTTAGATCCACCTGAATTTGTCAACCCGAGGCTCTTTGGATTGCACACATCCGTGTGTGTGGCATTTCAATTGTCTCGCTTATAAAATATTCGAATTCGTCTTTCAACTTTTAAAGCAAATTTCTCTGGATTTTCAAAAAAAATTCTCAAAGACTTAAGTCTACCTTTTTAATCTTAATTTCAAATTTCCGAATCTATTGTCTTATTATTACTTCTAAATTTTTGAACCCATTTCCGTTTGCACGTATCGTTTGATTCTCCTGACTATAACTGTTGTAACCATGATTTCTTAGTGATTTACTCTCCTTATGGGCATTATTGTCTTTTTCTAATGTCCTCCAACTCGTGTCCACAATATTATGTCTTTACCATTTTTTTTGTTCCTATAATCGTCCTACTATAAATATTTATTAATAGACATTCAAATCCTAGTTTTCTCTATTATTTGATCGACATGACCCCGACTTTTCGACTGTACACATTGATGATCTGCTGATTATTTTCCTATAGCCGCCGTCCTACAGACATTTATCAAAAGGAATTCACGTTCAGGTCCTCGCCATTTTTAGATCGACCTGTATATGTCAACCCGTGCTCTTTTGATTGTTCACGTAATTCTCCTTAGTTTCATTATTTTTAAATGCACTATAAACGAGTCTATTTCCTTATTATTGTTACTTCCAAATTTTTGAACCCATTTCCAAATCCACTTATCATTGATTCCCTGTCTATAACTGTCTTCATCCTAATTCATTATTGATTTAACCTGCCTATAAATTTAATTATTGTATTTTCATAATGTCATATTTTTGTCCACGACAATATGCACCTACCATTGATTCTTTTTTAGAACTGTTCCATTCTGAATATTTGTCAAAAGGTATTCAAGTTGTAGTCCTCTCTATTATTAGATCCGCCTGAATTTGTCAACCCGGGGATCTTTCGATTGCACACATCCGTGAGTGGCTTTCACCAAATTTACTTTGCACGCGTAACCGATTATCATGATACCTTGATTTTTTTATCATCATCCAAACCTTTTTGGATATAACATCGGATTTCAATTGTCTCGTTTATAAAATATTCGAAACCGCCTTTCAACTTTTAAAGCAAATTTCTCAAGATTTCAAGGTCTTTTCCCCCATTTTTTATTTCAGCATTTATTTATTTATTAGAAAGGCTGCATTCTGAAAAAAACTTTAATTGTATTAAATTTGTAAAATCTTCTTTCTTGACATTACTACTTTCAAAGGCACCTAAACTCACTTTTTTCTTACTTGGAGCAATTGAAGTTATTTTTAAATTTTAAATTTCTAAATCTTTTTCCTGAATCGCACTATTTTAAAACGCGTCTTAAAGTTATTTCAAGGTTTCTCACTTGTCACGTACTTTAAAAAGACTTGAATCTAAATATTCTTCATCTACAATTAAATTTTTTAATCTAATTCCTAAACAGTACTACTTCCCAATTTTTTTATCTATTTTCATATGCACCGCACCCATCATTGATTATCATATCGGTAACTGTCTTGACCCTGATTTCTTGGTGATTTATTCTTTTTACGGGCTCAATTATTAACTTTTTCTTAATGTCTTCCAACTCGTGTCCGCAACAATATGCCTACCATTTATTCTATTCCTATATCCATCCTATAGATTTTTATCGATAGAAATTCAAATCCAAGTTCTCTCCATTATTTGATTGACGTGAATATGTCAACCCATGACTTTTCGATTGTATCCATTTATGATCCATTGGTTTTGTTTCTATAACCGTCGTCTTATGGACATTTATCAATAGGCATTCAAGTTCAAGTCGTCTCCATTTTTAGATCGACATGTTTGTCAACTAGTGACTTTTTTGATTGTACACTTATTTTTTCTTGGTTTCATTATTTTTAAATGCACTATAAATTTATTTAAAGCTGTTTCATTTGTTTCGTTCTTTTGTGGGGCAAAAATCTTTTTATATCTAAATTCTGAGTTTATCCTTATTATTACCACTCAATTTCGAAAACCATTTTCATATGCCCCTATGATTGATTCTCCTATCTATAACTGTCGTAACCTTAATTCCTTGGTGACCGTCCCTACGGGTTTAATTATTGTTTTTTTAGAATGTCTTCTAAGTCGTGTCCACAAAATATATGCACTACCATTAATTCTGTTCCTATAACCGTTTCTACTATAGACATTTATGAATGACATTCAAGCTCAAGTTCTCTCCATTATTTGATCGACCTGACTATGCCAACACGTGACTTTTTGATTGTACCCATTCATGATCCACCGATTATGTTCCTATAACTGTCGTCTTATGGATATTTATCAAAAGAAATTTAAGGTAAAGTCCTCTCCATTATTAAGTAGATGTGTGTGTGTCAACATGCGACCCTTCCGATTGTACTTAAAAGGACTTAAATATATATTTTTATACTAAATTCAAAATTTCCGAATCTACTTCTATATTATTACTACTTCCAAATTACTAATTCCATTTCCATATGCACCTATCCTTCATTCCTCGTCTATAATTATCTTAACCTTCATTCATTACCGAATTAATCTACCTATAAATTAATTATTGTCTTTTCATAATGTCCTCCAATTTTTGCCCACAACAATATGCAATTACGGTTAATTCTCTTCCTATCACCGTCCCATTATAGACTTTTGTCAATAGACAGTCTAATTGAAGTCCTTAACATTATTAGATTGCCCTGAATATGTCAACCTTGGACTCTTTGGGTTGCACACATCCGTAAGTGCGGCTTTCGCCAAATTTACTTAGCGCATGTAACCAATTATTCATGATACAATGATTTTTTTTATCATGTTCCAGCCTTTTTGGATACATCACATTTCAATTGTCTCGTTTATAAAATATTCGTATCCGTCTTCAATTTTTAAAGAAAATTTCTCAAGATTTTAGATACTTTTACCCCTATTTTGTATTTGAGCATTTTTTTTATTTATTAGAAGGCAATATTTTAAAGAACTTCAATTGTTTCAAAATTCTAATTATATTTTCTCGACATTACCCCCATTTTGTCTTTTCCTAATGTTATTTCATCCTGTCTATAACAATATGCCTACCATCTATTCTGTTCCTATAACCGTTGTCATATAGACATTCATCAATAGACATTCAAATCCAAGTCCTCTCCATTATTTGATCGATGTGAATATCTCAATCCATGATTTTTCGATTGTACACATTCGTGATCCATTAGTTATGTTCCTATATCCATCGCCCTATGGAAATTTATCAATAAACATTCAAGTTCAAGTCTCCATTTTTAAATCGACCTGTTTATGTTAATCCATGACTCTTTTGATTATTCACGTATTTCCTTTAGTTTTACTATTTTAAAATACACTATAAAGTTATTGCAAGCCTTTTAACTTGTTTCATTCTTTTTAACGACTTAAATTTACATTTTTAATTTTGATTAAAAATTTCCGAATCTATTATCTTATTATTAATACTAAATTTCTAATCCTATTTATATTTGCACATATGGTTGGATTTTCCTGACTATAACTGTTGTAACCATGATTCCTTAGCGATTTGCTCTCCTTATGGACTTAATTATTGTCTTTTCTAATGTTTTCCAACTCGTGTCCACTACAATATGCCCCTACCATTTATTTTGTTCCTATGACCGTCCTCATTTAAACATTTATCAATAAACATTCAAATCCAAGTTCTTTCTATTATTTGATTGACGTGATCTCAAACCGTGACTTTTCGAGTGTGCACATTGATGATCTTCCGATTATTTTCCTATAGTCGTCTTACGAACATTTATCAAAAGGCATTCACGTTCAGGTCCTCTCCATTTTTAGATCAACCTGTATATGTCAACACGTGACTTTTGATTGTACACGTATTTCCCTTTAGTTTCACTATTTTTAAATGCACTATAGACTTATTTCAAGCTTTTTCACTTGTCTCGTTCTTTAGGACTTAAATATTTTTTTTAAATCTATAATTTAAATTTATGAGTCTATTTCTTTATTATTACTACCAAATTTCTAAATCTATTTCCATATGCACTTATCATGAATTATCATGTCTATAACTGTCTTGACTCTGATTTGTTAGTGATTTTCTTTCTACAGGCTTTAATATTGCATTTTCCCAATGTTCTTTCATCGTGTCCATAACAATATGCCTACCATCGATTTTGTTCCTATAACCATCATCATATAGACATTCATCAATAGACATTCAAATCCAAGCACTCTCCATTATTTGATCGACATGAATATCTCAACCCATGATTTTTCGATTGTACACATTCATGACCCATTAGTTCTGTTCCTATAACCGTCGCCTTATGAATATTTATCAATAGACATTCAAGTTCAAGTCCTCTCCAGTTTTAGATCGACCTGATTATGTCAACAACACGTGACTCTTTTGATTATTCACGTATTTTCTTTAGTTTCACTATTTTCAAATACACTATAAAGTTATTGCAAGCCTTTAACTTGTCTCGTTCTTTATAGGGACTTAAATCTACTTTTTTAATCTTAATTTAAAATTTCCAAATCTATCATCACATTATTACAACTAAATTTCTGAACCTATGCTCGTACCATTTATTTTTAACTGTCATCTTATAAACTTTTATCAATAGACATTCAAATCCAAGTTCTCTCTATTATTTGATCGACGTGATGATCTCAACCCATGACTTTTCGACTGTGCGCATTGATGATCCACTGATTATTTTCTTATAGTTGTCGTCCTACGGACATTTATCAAAAGGCATTCACGTTCAGGTCCTCTCCATTTTTAAATCGACCTGTATATGTCAACCAATTACTTTTGATTGTACACGTATTTCCCCTTAGTTTTACTATTTTTATATGCACTATAAACTTCTTTCATGATTTTTCACTTGTCTCGTTCTTTAGAAGGATTTGAATCATTTTTTAAATCTAAAATTTTAATTTCCGAGTCTATTTCCTTATTTTACTACTTCCAAATTTCTGAATCTATTTCCATATGCACTTATCATTTATTATCTCGTCTATAACTGTCTTGACCCTGATTTCTTAATGATTTTATCTTTCTACGGGCTTAATTATTGCCTTTTTCTAATGTTCTTTCATCGTGTCCATAACAATATGGCTACGATCGATTTTGTTCCTATAACCGTCCTCATATAGACATTCTTCAATAGACTTCAAATCAAAGTCCTTTCCATTATTTGATCGACGTGAATATGTCAACCCATGATTTTTCGATTGTACACATTCATGATCCATTAGTTTTGTTCCTATAACCGTCGCCCTATGGATATTTATCAGTAGACATTCAAGTTCAAGTTCTCTCCATTTTTAGATCGACCTGTTTAGGTCAACCCATGACTCTTTTGATTGCACACGTAATTTCTGTTAGTTTCGCTATTTTTAAATAAACTATAAAGTTATTTCAAGCTTTTTCACCTGTTTCGTTCTTTAGAGAATTAATTTTTTTTAATCTAAATTATAAATTTCTGCGTCGATTTCCTTATTGTTACTACTAACTTTCTATACACATTTCCATATGCATCTATGATTGATTATCCTGTCTATAACTGTTGTAACCCTGATTCCTTTGTGACTTACTCCTCTTATGGGATTAATTATTGTATTCTTAGAATGTCCTGCCATTGATTCTGTACCTATAACCGTTCCTACTGTAGACATTTATGGAATTACAGTCAAGCCCAAGTCCTCTTGATTATTTGATCGACTTGACTATGTCAACCTTGTGACTTTTCAATTGTACACATTCATGTTCCACTGATTATGTTCTTATAACAGTCTTATGGAAAGTCATCAAAAGATATTCAAATTCAAGTCTTTCCATTTTTAGATCGACGTGTGTGTCAACCTGCGACCCTTTCGATTCTACACATATTCTCTTAATTTCACTATTTTAAAGAAACTATATTATTATTTCAAGCTGTTCACTTGTGTCGTTCTTTAAAAGGATTTAAATCTATGTTTTAAGTTGAATTTCAATTTTCTGAATCTACTTTATTATTACTACTTCCAAATTTCTGAATCTATTTTCATATGCACCATATCCTTCATTCCATGTCTATAACTATCTCAACCCTAATTCACTACTATTTAATCTACCTATAAATTTAATTATTGTCTTTTCATAATGTCCTTCAATTTTGTCCACGTCAATATGTACCTCCCATAGATTCTCTTTCTATAACCGTCCCATTATTAGACATTTTTTCAAAGGCATTCAAGTTGAAGTCCTCCCCATTATTAGATCCACCTGAATTTGTCAACCCGAGGATCTTTGGATTGCACACTTCCGTGAGTGGCTTTCGCCAAATTTACTTCACACATGCAACCAAATATTCATGATACCTTGATTTATTAATCATCATCCAGCCTTTTTGCATATGACATTGCATTTCAATTGTCTCGTTTATAAAATATTCGAAACCGCCTTCAACTTTTAGAGCAAATTTCTTTGGATTTCAAAGACCTTTATCCCATTTTGTATTCAACATTTATTTATTTATTAGAAATGTTGTATTTTGAAAAAAAATCAATTGTATTAAATTTCTAAATCTATTTTCTTGACATTACTACTTTCAAAAGGCACGATAAACTTTCATTGTTTTCGTTACATAAAGCAATTGAAGTTATACTTGATTTTAAATTTCTATATCTATTTCCTATATCACACTATTTTAAAATGCTCCTTAAAGTTATTTCAAGGTTTTCCACTTGTCCTTTTTACTTTAAAAGGACTTGAATCTAAATACTTTATCTAAATTTAAATTTTTGAATCTATTTCCTTAACATTACTAATTTCAAATTTCAAAATCTATTTGCATATCCTACATTGGTTATTATGTCTATAACCGTCTTGACCATGATTTCTTGGCGATTTAATCTTTCTACGGGCTTAATTATTGTCTTTTTCCTAATGTCCTCCAACTCGTGTTCACAACATGCCTACCATCGATTTTGTTCCTATAACGATCCTCCTATAGACATTTTTGAGACATACAAATCCAAGTTCTCTCCATTATTTGATTGACGTGAATATGTCAACCTATGACTTTTCGATTGTACACATTTATATCCATTGGTTATGTTCTTATAACCGTCGTCCTATTGATATTTATCAATAGGCATTCAAGTTCAAGTCCTCTCCATTTTTGGGTCGGCCTGTTTATGTCAACCCGTAACTCTTTTGATTGATCACGTAATTTTCCTTGGTTTCACTATTTTTAAATGCACTATAAAGATATTTCAAGCTTTTTCACATGTTTCGTTCTTTAGAGGGGCTTAAATATTTTTTTATCTGAGTTATAAATTTTTCGAGTCAATTTACTTATTATTACTACTGAATAACTGAACCCATTTTTCATATGCACCTATGATTGATTGCCTGTCTATAATTGTTGTTATCCTGATTCCTTAGTGATTTACTCTCCCCTCGGGTTTAATTATTGTCCTTTTAGAATGCCCTCTAAGTCGTGTCTACAAAAAATATGCACTTACCATTGATTTTGTTCCTATAACCATTTCCACTATAGACATTTATGAATGACATTTAAGCTCAAGTCCTATGCATTATTTGATCGACGTGACTATGCCATCCCGTGACTTTTCGATTGTAAACATTCATGATCCACCGATTATGTTCCTATAACCGTCGTCGTATGGACATTTATCAAAAGAAATTCAAGGTAAAGTTCTTTCCATTATTAGATTGATTTGTATATGTCAACCCACGACCCCGATTGTACACGTATTTTCCCTTAATTTCACAATTTTTAAAGGTGCTATAAAATTATTTCAAGTTATGTTGTTTTTTTAAAAGACTTTGATATATTTTTTAATCTAAATTTCAAATTTCCGAATCTACTTCCATATTATCACTACTTCTAAATTACTGAATCCATTTCCATATGCACATATCCTTCATTCCTCGACTATAATTGTCTTAACCATGATTCATTACTGATTTAATCTACCGGTAAACTTAATTATTGTCTTTTCATAATATCCTCCAATTTTTGTCCACGACAATATGCAACTACCATTGATATTCTTCCTATAACCGTCCCATTATAGACATTTGTCAATATGCATTCAAGTTGAAGTTCTTATAATTATTAGATCAACCTGAACATGTCAACCCAAGACTCCTTGGATTGCACACATCCGTGAATTTGGCTTTCGCAAATTTACTCTAGACATGTAACCAAATTATTCGTGATACCATGATTTTTTTTATCATGAGCCATCCTTTTTGGATACATTGCATTTCAATTGTCTCGCTTAAAAAATTTTCAAACCCATCTTCAACTTTTAAAGCAAATTTCTCAGGATTTCAAATGCTTTTACCCATTTTGTATTTGAGCATTTTTTAATTTATTGTAAAGGCTATGTTTTGAAAAAAAACTTCAATTGTTTCAAATTTCCAAATTTATTTTCTTGACATTACTACCCAAGGCACCATAAATTTTCACGTTTTTCGTTACTTAAGGCAATTGAAGTTATTCTTAAATTTTAATTTTCTAAACATTTTTCCTTAATCAGACTATTTTAAAATGCACCATAAAGTTATTTCAAGGTTTTTTACTTGTCACGTACTTTAAAAGGGACTTGAATCTAAATTTTTAATCTAAATTTAAAATTTTGAATCTATTTCCTAAATATTACTGCTTTCAAATTTCTAAATCTATTTCGGTATGCGCTTATCATTGATACTCCTGTTTTTAACCGCCATGACCATGATTTCTTAATGATTTAATCTTTCTGCGGGATTAACTTCTGTTTGTAATGTTCTCCAACTCTTGTCTCCACAATATGCATCTACCATTGATTGTGTTCCTATAACCGCTCTCCTATAGACATTTATCAATTGACATTCAAATCCAAGTCCTATACTTAATTTGATCGATATGAATATGTCAATCCGTGACTTTTTCGATTGTGCACATTCATTATCTATTGGTTCCGTTCCTATAACCGTTGGCCTATGGACATTTATCAAAAGGTATTCAAGTTCAAGTTATCTCCATTTTTTGATCGACCTGTTTATGTCAACCCATGACTTTTTTGATTGTACACGTATTTTCCTCTTAGTTTCACTATTTTCAATTACACTATAAAATTATTTCAAGCTTTTTAACTTGTCTCGTTCTTTATAAGGTCTTAAATCTACTTTTTTAATCTTAATTTCAAATTTCCGAATCTATTATCTTATTATTACTAAATTTCTCAACCCATTTCCATATGCACGTATTGTTTGATTATCCTGTCTATAAGTGTCTTGACCCTGATTTCTTAGTGATTTAATGTTTTTACGGGCTTAATTATTCTTTTCCTAATGTGCTTCAACTCATGGCCACAACAATATGCCTACCATCGATTCTGTTCTTATAACTGTCCTCCTATAGACATTCATCAATAGACATTCAACTCTAAGTCATCTCCATTATTTGATCGACGTGAATATGTCAACCCATGACTTTTCAATTGTCATTCATGATCCATTAGTTCTGTTCCTATAACCGTCGCCCTATGGACATTTATCAACAAGCATTCAAGTCTAAGCCCTCTCCATTTCTAAATCTATTTCGGTATGCACCTATCATTGATACTCATGTCTATAACTGTCTTGATCTTGATTTCTTAGTGAGTTAATCCTTTTACATGCTTAATTATTGTCTTTTCCTAATGTGCTTTTAACTCATGTCCACAACAATATGCAAGCCATCGATTTTGTTCTTATAATTGTCCTCCTATAGACATTCATCAATACACATACAAATCCAAGTCCTCTCCATTATTTGATCGACGTGAATTCATCATCCCATGACTTTTCGATTGTACACATTCATTATCCATTGGTTCTTTTCCTATAACCGTCGTCCTATGGACATTTAACAATAGGCATTCAATTTCAAGTCCTCTCCATTTTTAGATCGACCTGTTTATGTCAACCCATGACTCTTTTGATTATTCACGTATTTTCCTTTAGTTTTACTATTTTCACACACTATAAAGTTATTGCAAGCCTTTTAACTCGTCTCGTTCTTTATAAGGACTTAAATCTATTTTTTAATCTTAATTTAAAATTTCCGAATCTATTATCTTACTACTATTACTAAATTCCCGTCTCCATATGTACATGTCGTTTGATTCTCCTGACTATAACTGTTGTAACCATGATTCATTAGCGATTTACTCGCCTTACAGGCTTAATTATTGTCTTTTTCTAATGTTCTCCAACTCGTGCCTTCAACAATATGTCCTTACCATTTATTTTGTTCCTATAACCGTCCTCCTGGAGGCATTTATCAATAGACTTACAAATCCAAGTCCTCTCTATTATTTGATCGTCTTGTATCTGTCAACCCGTGACGCTTTTGATTGTACACGTATTTCCCCTTAGTTTCTCTATTTTTAAATGCGCTATAAACTTATTTCAAGCTTTTTCACTTGTCTCGTTCTTTGGGACTTACTCTTTTTTTAATCTAAAATTTAAATTTCTGAGTCTATTTCCTTATTATTATTACTTCCAAATTTCTGAACCCATTTCCATTTGCACTTATCATTGATTATCCTGTCTGTAACTGTTGTAACCCAGATTCCTTAGCGATTTACTCTCCCTACGGGCTTAATTATTGTCCGCTTAGAATGTCCTTTAACCTTTGTATCCTCTTTTCTTTGTGATAAATTTTGTAACAGGCCGTTTAAATCAAGTTTAATCCATAACTGCTGAAAGCTAAGCATGTGAACCATTGCTCCTTCGATTGGACACAATCTCTATTATGATTAGTGAAATTACTTTGCGCGCACAACTAACTTTTCTCGACGCCTTGATTCTTAATCTTCATCCAACCTTATGGATTTACCGACTCATTTTGCTTTCCTTTTTCCTTAAAAGATTTGAAACTATTTTTAACTCGTGAATTTTCAATGCTTTTCTAATTTACTACTTACAGTTACATTGTGAAGTACTTCTTATATTGGGGTTTTAATGTGTTTCGGCCTTATAAATGATTCTCCATAGCATATTTTTTGCAAACTGAAAGTTCTCAATTTAAATGACATGCAAGTATATTTTCAAATCCTTTTCATGAAAAGCTTACCTTTGTTAAACAACCAGTTAGGAACCTATGAAACATTTTTGAGCCGTTGCTCACTTTTTAACAACATTCTTAAGATTTTAAAGAATTTACTCCATAAAGCACTTCTATGCTTTTGATTATAAAAGTTTCTAGAAAACTCTTCTGTTTGATGGGATTCTCAAAGATATCTCAAAGCTTTTTGAATCGTATAGTTTGGATGTTATCAAAATTATGAGGTTGTGTTGTGATATTCTATTATTTCTGTTTGCAATTGTACTTACCTACCAGCGATTCTCTTCCCCCACGTCTTAACCATGAATTCTTTTTTATTCAATCTTCAAACAGGCCTAATCTTGATATTTTCGTTTGTGATAAATTTGTTGATGTCCTTCCACATATAGTTTTATCCATAACCACCTGAACCTGAACACGTGAACCCTTGCTCTCCTTTGATTGGAAGCGGTAGCGTTTTTTGTCAAATCTACTCTGCACGCTCACGCAGCTGTTCTTAATGCATTAATTCTTTGTCATTTTTGGAAAATTTTGTCGAAACTTGGAATTTTTAAATAGTTGAACACTTTAAAACTGTTCATGATTGGATGTTATCAAAATAATGGAGCTGTGTTAGAATATCGTTCAATGTGTCCGTAACTCATAAAATTTATTGTTTTGCCACATTGTCTAGTTGATCTTTTGAGCGGTAGTATGACATGTCTCAATTTGTTGGATTCAATCATACCATAGTTCTTAATTACTACTATTCTCCAGTTCTCAATTTGGTACCGTTTGAGTGAAGTTCTATATGTTGCAAGTGGCACCAGGAAAATGAGATTGTAGGTTATAATGTGGTTTTCATAAATTGAAGGAAACAAGTCGAAATATGTGCTTAGTTTTTGCTGTACACTGTTGCAGACTTTTCAAATCAGAAGGAACCTTGTTTTCAGATGTGCGCACAATTTAGAAACCGGATCCAAACACACCCATACATTGATCTGGAGATGTCAATATCAGATTGAAAAGGAAATTAAATGTTATCCAATTTTTCCACTCATACTGTTGCTAGTGGCAATAGGGAAATGTGCTTGTAAATTATTATGTGTTTTTTTTGGTAAATTACAGGATCCAGCTCTAAAGATGTACTGAATTTTTACAGCACTACATTGTTACTGGTTTTTAGTTCAACGGCTACCTCTTTCAGATGTGTTCACACATTCTGGAAACCAGTTGCGAGCAGTCCCATATATCCATCCGGGATGTCAATATCATATTGAAAGAGAGATGCAAATTTGGACGATTTTGAGTTGGACGAAAATGAAACTCACCTGTAAAAGGGAAGGGTTATTGGGCAGTCCAAGAGTTTGCACTCAGCCCATTTTCCAGTCGGTCATCATGAATCCAGAGCCAATTAACTTTTGGCCAATTGTACACGATCCAGCCATAATCACTGTGTAATTGTGCCTAAGATATAGGCGGGACATGTCATCCTACATAATTGAGTGGCACGATAGCTCAATCCATGTGGGCACTATTGGAAATGCAGGGCACTATCAACATCTTATTTCATCCGGTAATGAATTTATTTGGCCGCTATGGATGGGAGATGTCTTCCAGTAATGAACCTACATGGCCACTATGGATGGGACAAGTCTTCCCGTAATGAATCCATTCGGCCAATATCAGATGCAGTGTTGTCAAAGGCGCAAACAGGCACGCGGCATTGTGAGGTGCATGTTGGTGCCCTGCATTGCTGAGACATGTGCTCGGTGTGCCTCCCTTCACCTCAGGCATGTGCTTCGCAATAAGCCTTCACAATGGCGTCACATCACCTCAGGCTCGTGCATTGCCTCCGGTACGTGCTTCACATCGTCTTTCTCTTTTCTGGTTTCCTTGTCGAAGATGTTACGTACCTCTCTCTCTCACTCATTTCTTTTACTGATGTCATAATATTTTAGTGTTCTTGTAGTTTGATTTTGCCTTAAGCGGTTGGTCCTTGTTAGTTAGGTTTATTTGGGTTTCACAATTTGCTATTTGATATTTTATACTGTTGCTAAAACTATTTGTTAATACTTACCAGATAATACTAACTGCTAACTTCTTACCTTTATATGTTAGTATCTGTTGAGTATTCTTTTCTTTTTGGCATGTGTCAAGATTAAGCATATTTTATTGCTGGCTTATTTACTGAAAACTCCCAGCATGTTTGGGCCAGAATCAGAAAACTCCCATCACGTGAAATGATCTGAGTTCATGTCAAATGGATAAACTCGGTCAAAGTTGCCGTTCATGTCAAATGGATATTATGCCCTTTTCATAATATAATAAATTAATTATAAATTACATTTTAAATAATTTTAATAATTATTAAATATTAATTAAATAATCAATATGTTCTTTGTAAAATAATTAATCTTACTTTGGGGGGGGGGAGCTTTAGGAATTTTATATATATATATATATATATATATATATATATATATATGGAGTGTTATATATATAGGAGAGCGTTCTATTGCAAAAACGGGAACTCTATCCATGACATATTTGAACGATCCGAACCGTTCAAGTTGATCATCCTACTTTCGAGTCTATGTGTATGAAAAATCAAAGGATCTTAAGACCTCTAACCCATGTATCGTTCAAATATGTCGTGACATGAGAGTTTCCGTTTTTGAAAAAACGCGGACTAGTTTGCAGTAGATCACTCCTATATATATATATATATATATATATATAGAGAGAGAGAGAGAGAGAGAGAGAGAAAGAGAGAGAGAGAGGGAGAAAGAGCAGATCCTATGAGGTCCGACCTCATTCTTATTTTGAGGTCCACTTTTCTAACACACAATACGACATGTTTTTCACCGATTGGCACTGATCATCGTGATCTACACATATTAGACGGGTTATGTATCGAATTTTACAAGATTTGGAGAGCTCTAACCAATCCATCAAATAGACTTCAAAATCGACAGTTTTATGATGCATGAAAAACAATATCACTTGATGGATGCTTCAAATCTAATTAAACTTTATACATAACCTATCTAATACAAGTAGATCAAAGTGACCGGTACGGTTCAATGAAAAACACGGGGTTGTGTGTTTAAAAGTTTGGCCTCAAAATAAGAAATGAGAACCGGTCTCATAGGATCATACACGCACATGAGGAAAGTGTTTATCAGGTGGCATCTTATTCTAAGAAATGAGGCGTTCCCTTAAATTTTTATCTTTTTACCATGTTTTCCGTTAATCGGTACCATTCAACTCGATCTTCATGGTCCAGATCATATGTATACCAAATTTCATAAGTTTTAGATTATCTTTATCCTCGCATCATATGGTTGCAAAATTAAAGGTTTTCCGACAATAGAACATTTAATAAAGCTAGATCAATGGGCAAATATTATTGAAATTGCATGAAACTTAGTGTGCCCATGTTTTACACCATGAAGAACAAGATGAACAGTACCAATAATTCACTAAATGGATGAATTATTAACTTTTAATGCGGCGCTTCATTTCTTAGAATAAGGTGCCACTTCATACACTAACCCCCCTCTCTCTATAGGAAGTTGATCCTAAGAGGCCGGAACTCATTTCTTATTTTGAGGCCAAACTTTCTAACACACAACTCGCCGTGTTTTTCTTCGATCCGTACCGTTCACTTCGATATACATCTTTTAGATAGGACATGTACAAAATTTCATGAGATTTGGAGACTTTTACCACATCCATCAAGTGTACGAACACTACTATAAATAAGGTTTGCCCCTACGGATAAATCCATAGGGGCAAACCACTGCCCCTACGGATATATCCGTAGGGGCAACAAAATACTCTGTTGGTACAAACGCCGTAGGTGCAAGTCGAAGCCCTGAACACGCCCCTACGGACTAAAAATTGCCCCTACGGAGTTGTGTAGGTACCGTTTCCCCTACGGCTTAGGCCGTAGGTATCAGTAGGGGCAAAATATCAGAAATCCTGATATTTTGCCCCTACGGATAACTCCGTAGGGGCATTTGTTTTCCCCTACGAATATATCCGTAGGGGCAATCCCAACCCCCGATACTGAGATCACAGGGGAAAATATCAGTTATTTTGATATTTTGCCCCTACGAATATATCCGTAGGGGCAATCCCAACCCCCGATACTGAGATCACAGGGGAAAATATCAGTTATTTTGTGTACCTACGGATTAATCCGTAGGTACATATTATCAGTTTTTTTTAAAAAAAAGGGCTGCCTATTTTTTTCTCGCCCTGTGCACAATAATATATACATCAATGAATATAAAATTAATCATCACACAATATATATCGCAGTATTCATAATCGCATCTCACACATATAATATACAAAAGAAACCAAAAAACAGAATATGATATAAATATAAACACCGTAGGACCACCAATATCAATATCGTCCAAAATGTAGTACAATATGTATCATATAAATAAATACATGTTTCAAAAAATAAGAATCAAAAAGCTACCCTAGCTCGATCCAGCTCCACCGCTGATAAATGCTAGAATCTGGCGCGCCTGCTCCTCAGTCAATAAATCATGCAATTCGGCGCGTGCGGGGGTCTGAGCGGGCTATGGAGCTGGCGATGTGGTCTGCACAGCCGCCGTCGAGGTAGTGGCTGCGGGAGTCTGAGCTGGCGGTGGAGCTGTCTGCGGAACCGCAGCCGATGTAGTGGCTTGCGGAGCCGCAGCCGAAGGAGATGCATGTGGAGGCTCGACCGATGTACCCCGTCGCGTCTGGACCTAACGTGTGTAATAAGCGTGTAAGAACCGTGTATTATTCGAATTCTTATCATTATCAAGTTATTTCGAAACCCCATTTGGATTCTAGTTTGGAAAACCGTAGTTTATTTTAATTAGATATGTATGTATGATTAATCAAATCTAAGTCTACAACCAAATAAGCTCAGGCTACGTACTAATATTGGATATGTTGATATCTATAATATGACATGATATTTTACTATTAAGTAGTATACATACCAGCATCTCCTTCAACTCCTGAACGGTTGCCTTCAAGCTCTCCAGTTCCTGCTGGACACGTCGCTCACTGGAGACGGAGGAAGTAACCGACGGGGTGGAGTCCAACCTCATATGGGCCCTGCTAGGGCCCAGTCCTCGGCCTCTCTCCCAACCTCCGTGGTGCCCTCCGTGTGCGGCGTCCAGGACTGGGGTTAGCAGCTTCGGATCGCTCTGTCCGGTAAAATCGATCCCCGAGGCCTCGGCCTGCTCAACCACCCGTTCCTACACCCTCATTAAGCAGTAAAGTATAAGTATAAAATTTAAATTTGAACCTTCCAAAACTAAAATTTCAAATATGGGTTGAATAAATATTAAGACTTACGCAATACTCCTGGGTAGCGACGTCGGGATATCGAAGCTCGCCTATGGCGGGATCTGTCGAGGTGCCGTGGACGGCAAGATATGCGGACAGTACGCTTACCACCTTGCGCCAGGGTCTGAGCTGTCTGCAATATTAGAAAATAACTCTTAATATTAGATATATTAGAAAATAACTCTTAATATTGCATTATATCACAAATGAAAATATATATTAATACCCGAGCCCGATCAAAGAAGAGGGCGAATGAGTACCGGTGCTGCTCGCCCCACTCAACGTGAAGTGGATAGTTCTTTACGAGCCGGCTCTCATCCCCCATATACCGGCCGAACCTCTCGGTATGAGGACCGGTATAGCGATAATCAAAGGTAAAAAAGAGGGGGAATGTTGCCTCCCCCCTAGCAACTGTCAGAACATTATATTTAGCACATACTGGTCTATAAAATTGATAAGAAATACCAAAATCAACAAATTAAAAGCCTTACCTACAGAGATAGCAGATGTGCTCCTCTGGTATTTGCATGTATCAAAATTTGAATAATATTAATTAATTCCCGTACATACATATTAACAAGATAAACTCGCATATAGCGCTGCTTACACATAAGACATGGAGTGAACAAGCTCTTGTAGATCATCAGGCGCAAATCTAATCTCATCAAGCAGCACATGGTAATGAATTGGACGCATGGCGCCCTATTTCTCATAAGTGCATGCTGCGTGAATAAATATTGTGTTAATTCCGAACTAAATACAAATATAACAAACTTATCAATTATATAGTATTCAATTTGATTTCAAACAAATACCAAATAAGAATTTATTGTACAGGTCCACGACTTACAATCATTCCCGCATGCGAGCACATATAAAATTCATAGTTTCTAGGATGACAGATTTTATTGTCAACTACTGTGCCTGCACATTGAAGCAGCAGAAAAACATGGAAGTTATTTATAGTTGGAAACTCTTGGATGTAATCGTTCTTTTAATTTGAGTTGCATTTAGAAACTAATTTAGCAAATCATGAACGTTACCAGGTGGAACATTATCAGGAGAGTTCGGTTGGAAAAACTCAGTATGATGATTTTTCTGAGCTATAATCAAGGTAAACTTTGGCGACCATTGATCATCAATATGCATGCACTATAGGATATATAAACATACCCGCAGGTGCGGTGGTGTCACCACCTACAGCTAGACAATAATAAAAATTACTATCTAAGTAAGAGCAAAAGGAATGTGTGTATATTTATGATATAGCATTCTAAATCAATATACATGCACTATATGATATATAAACATACCCGGAGGAGCGGAAGTGGCCTCTGTCCCTGATATGGACGCATCACCAGCAACTAGACAATCAAACATTGACAATATAAGTAATTTTGACATAAACATGAATGAATATCTATAATATTACATTCAAAATGGATATTAGAGAGCACACCTGCAGTGAGAAGTTGTAAAAGTATCACCCAACAAGGGTGTGATTTACGGAATCAGTTGAAACTCTTAAAAGTCGTAGAAGAACCCGACCTGCATAAATCTGATGTATACTTTCTATTGGATACTAAGAAGTCTCTAAAAGGAAAAGCCAATGTGAAAGCCATCATTAGTTCATATCAAAAGATTGATGCTGAAACAGAGAACAAGGAATGCCATTTTCTTCTTCTTCTGCCATATTACTGTCTTCTCCTTCTTCTTCTGCCACATTACTGTCTTCTCCTTCTTATTATGTGCGCGTGCAAATTCAATGAAAGCAGAAACTCCAGTGACAAACTTAGGTTGCATACGTTGTTGCTAATTCACATACATCCAGTTCTTAACCCTTACGTACTCATAGGCCATGTTAGACTGTATCATATAAATTGTAGGTTATGATGACTATATTAAGAAATCTAAGAACGGGATGGTTACGGACAAAGGAGAAAATCCGTGTATATATTTTGTGTGTGCGTTTGTCGTTGAAAAGAATAAATTATCGATAATCAAAGTTAGATTTGAGGATACCCATGTATGAGTTGTATTCTATATATGTGTGTTTCAATTTATGATTTCGCTTAAGTGTAGGGTTGTTTTTACTTAAATGCATACATACACACATATCACATAAACACATGCATACATATCACATGTCACATATGTTCTCCGCCGAAAGACGCGACCGGGACGTTAGGACGTCCGGGCCTGAACTTCGGCGCAGATGCTATTTGGTTCTATCCGTCCACCTCTCCGAAGATGCCAAGTTGATTTATGGCACCGTTTATCGAAGGTTTAAACGGATCTTCCCTGCAGGCGCAAGCCCCTGCAGCTAATTACGCTACCGCATAGCGGTAACAACTTTCTCCTTCTCCAGATGGTCACCTCGTGTCGTGGGTGTTTGTTTTGTTTTTGGTTGCCTGTGGATTGTATACGGAGACTAATTTATGTTGTCGCCCGTATGGCGTGGATTAGTCCAAATCCGTATTATCTTAGATTTGGGTTTGGGTTGAGTTTAAAGATCGTTAATCTCATTTGAGACTAAGATCAACTTAAACGTTTGTTAAGGATACGTTAGTCTAATTTTAGACTAAGATCAACTTTGTATAGTTCTATGTCACGATGAATATTGAACGTATGTTAACCGATAGAAATTAACTGCTGTCGTGTGACACTTATGCTATTTTCAGGTACCGGCTAAGTGGACTGCCTGAAGAAATTATATATATGGGGATTGTGATGGCTGCTGGCAAGGGATCAAAGAAGGGGCTCATTTAAAAGATGACCCGCAGCTAATGGCGCGATTCTTCTAGCTTTACCTTCTCTATCTTTTGGTTTCTTTTGTGTTTTTCTTCGTTTTCCTTTTTAGTTATTTATGCACTTAAGTATAGATCCTTCTTCCTCTCTATCTTATTTCATTTAAATATTTTAATGAACTATTTAAAGGAAGCCTATTTTGGGAATAAATTATGGTTGAGAGAGGTAAAGTACAAGTTTTAAAAATTACGGAAAGTTTTGTTATTGGAGCAAAAAAAAATTCCTTTTATATTTTGTATTGTTTTTTTGAAATAGAGAAAGGACATCTCATACCTATGAGTTCTAATAACATGTACATTAACTCTTCCTTTTGTACATGTCCAAAGTTCGAGTGAAGATGTAGCTCTAACATGAAATCATTTGATTCGTGTCTCGATAATTTTGTCCTCCACAACCTTTGGTATGGTCGGCTTCCAAGTTAATGCGACAAGCACTTAAAGAAGTATCACCATCTACTATATATCAAAAAATGTAGCAAACTAGGACTAGAACTCATTTAACATTATCAACTAGTGAGATTTCAATGTCGAAAACTCCCTAAAGAGGAAAATTACTAGAAGGAAAAGACTCTTCGAACAAAACGCATCCACTAGCAATAAAAGAGATTGTATCATGCTTTAGTACCAACACACAAGCACCTACATCTTGCTATGATCATAACAACATCATGATGATTTGTCAATTGCCTTGCTCATATTATGAAATTATGGACACCAAAACTCTAATCAAATCTCCATCTCAATAATTAAACTGACAAAGGGAAAAATAATAACCAAAAAGAGGAGAGAGTCTTAATTTGCATACCTAAAGTTTCATGATAGACAGAGACCAGGAGAAAAGGAGAGGAGAGAAAATATCACAAGCAATGAAAAAGTTGGGAAGGTGTTGAACATCATCTTTGTAACTTGTAATATGTGGCCATTTGTCATCGATATCTAAGCTTTTCTTTATCAATGTAGAATCATTGAGTTTAGAAAAAGATTCAAAATTAATATACTTTAAGAAGTTTTACCACCGGCTATTCGTCTAACGTCCAGTCTTTGGTGTCACACCAAATTCTTGAATCAATATGATTCTGAGACTCGATCAAGATTCTCTGGACTAAAAAATTCTAAGGAAATTGCTATTTGAATTACGTTAATTTGGAATACGTTTGTATGATTGAAGCTAAGAAACAAATATATTTCCATATTATATCATGCATTGTTTTATCAAAAATAATTTTATCACATACCTAGCTATGTGCTGAAGTAGGCTATATATCTCTACAGAGAGAGAAAGTTATAACCAACATGCCACGAATATTGAGATTGTATATATATATATATGTATATATAGACATTTGAATCTAGACAAATAGAAAACAAAACTTTATTGCTCCCTTGTCTCTTATCAAAATCATTAGAAATGTTCATTTTTAGGGGGCTCAAAATTTCCTTCACAAGCTTTAAAAGAAACCTAGAAAAATTCTCACCCCCTGCCGCAACCCCCTGCCCCAACCCCAACCCCAACCCCAATCGCAACCCCCTGCCGAACCGCAACCGCAGCCCCAGCCCCAACCACAACCCTAACGCTAACCCCAACGGATGCATCATCGGTACCCAAATCATGAACCCTAGCCCTAAAATAATCAAAAATTTGTTTAATTTAAGATTTTCTAATCTGTGCAGTGGAGGCGTCGACGATCGATCGGAGGCGACGACGAAATCGGAGATGAGGAAGAACCAGGTGGTGGCGACGACGAATCGGCCCGCGCTGGCGACGACATGAACGGCGACGAAACACAGGCGATCGGCGGGAATGAGGGTTTGGGGATTTTGGGTTCGCGGGCGATGGAAAAATAATTTTTAGGTAATGAGAGTAGGGATCGATCCGTGCCCTTTTAATTAAATCTCTATTTAGATGCCCCTACGGATAAGTCCTTAGGTACTTGGTTTGCGGCTCCGTAGGGGCAAACAACAATTTCGATTTAATATTTTTTAAATTAATATGTAAGGACCGTAGGGGCAACCTTTTGGCCCTACGGACCAATCCGTAGGGCCAAACTAAATCTGCCCCTACGGATTTCGTTATCCGTAGGGGCAACCCCCTATTTTAGTAGTGGGAAAAATTCATCGGCTTTTCGGTGAATGAAAAATGTGATCGATTGATGGCTGAAATATCCAAATCTCATGAAATTTTGTGCACAACCTATCTAAAACATGTAGATAGAAGTGAACGGTATGGATCGGTGAAAAACACAACGGGTTGGGTGTTAGAAATTTTGGTCTCAAACTAAGAAATTAAGTCCCGTCTTATAGGATCAGCTCCATATATATATATATATATTCAATGTAATAGAGACTTACTGAGGTGAAGGTGGTCTAGTGGTCGAAGCACATGTTTCTGGGCGTGTAGGTCTTGAGTTTGAAGCTCGTGATATGCTTTTATATTCTTAGAGTACCCCTAACAAGAAAAGTTCTATAAATCTCCCCCATATTTTTTTATATTTGTATCTAACCCTTTATTGTCTTTGTATTAGTTTCTAGTCTTTCAAAAACTTCCGATTGTTTTTATCCTTAGTCAGAATATTTGATTGTTTTGAAATAATCATTTTTGCTGATTTTTGTTTCTAAAAGTGCTTTTTGCGGGAAAACTGTTTTGAATATTTAATATTAGTAAAAGTAAAATAAACCATTTTCAGTTTGTTCTGTATTTCTTGTTTTAATCTAACAAACAAGTTTTTTTGCACAAAAGTTATATTTTGTACTAGCTTTTCTTTTTCGATTACGATAGCGATCAATTCTTCATTTTTCTTTTTCTTCTTGAATCAATAATTCGGTACACAAATATGTACGAGGTTAATATATAGTCGATAAGAGTTCAAACATTATATTTAAAAGCAAGAGCTTTCTTAATTATATATATAGATTCTCTTTTAGCCCCTATGTGAAGAAATACGATCCCGAAATCATCGGAATCTGATTCTACATAGTGAAACAAAGTTCACACTAGCCCAAGACTCACAACACACAATAGAAGAAGAACATCGTAAAGGAGGAAAAGTAAAGAATAAATTTCATTAATAATTCAACACCAACATACAAAAAAGGAGCTTGAAGAACTTTCACAATGTAGGAGAAATGGAGATTTTTTGTGTTAGAATGGTTTCATGAAGAAGAAGTTATCATAATTTGGAATGGATTGGATTAATTGGTCAAACAATTTCTTGATTAAGGGAAATGAGAATGGAGCCATTAATGGTTTTGGAAAGGATGAAAGATGGATGGATTAATTAAGCCAAATTCAAACTTACTCATGCAAACATGGTGGTGGAAAATGTATAGAGAGAGGAGTGGAGGATGGATGGTTGGATGGATGTGGTATGTGTCTCTCATACATGTGCAAGCTTCAAAATACAAAATTAGCTCTCTATAATACCCTCACTACGTCCCTCATAAAATAGAGAATAAAAACAAAGATAAAATACAGTAGATAATTTTCTAAAAATACACTATCAAATTTAACACTCTCTTAAAGTGTATTTTTAGAAACTAGTCCAAGCTTGTTTTGAAGAAACTCAAATGGACCTTTGGAAAGAGACTTGGTGAAGATGTCGGCAATATTATCCTTGCTTCTCACCTCCATCACATCAATAATATCATCAAGCACCATCTCACGAATAAAATGATGCTCGATCTCAATATGCTTCGTTCGAGCATGACAAACCGGATTAGTCGCAAGCTTAATAACACTTTGGTTGTCAGCTCGAATAAATGTTGGATGAATTGGAAAATGAATATCCTCAACCAACTGCCTCAACCATACACATTCTTGAGCCGCTAGAGATGAAGCCTTGAATTCCGCTTCGGTAGTAGAAAGAGACGAAATCTTGATTTTTGCTACACCAAGAAACTCCCGCCGAACCACAATAAAACACAGCCCGAAATACGATCATCTAAATCACCACCCAAATTGGCATCGGTGTGACCAGGCAACACAAACTTTGCATCCTTATATAGCAAGCCCAAATCAGGAGTAGACATAACATGTTGTAAGGATTACGTACCTGTATGTAGCGGAAATTCAAGACCTTTGTTTTATGGTAGATTGAAAAAGAACTATCCGACGAATACCAAATCACACGAAAAGAGCACACCAACAACAATACAAAAGATTTACCCAGGTTCGGCGCAACTGGCGTCCAATCCTGCAAACCGCGACGAAAACTTCCACTATGAGAAAGAATTATAAGGGATTACACCGACTTCTCACCCCTCCTTTAGAAAAAAAATACTCTCACAAAACCTCTCTATTCGCGACCGTGCTTGGCCGTCTCTCCCACTCTACTCAAATCTTAGGTTATTAGAGAATTATAGATACATAAAAACCTTAGAGAAAACCTTCTACTTATAGGATAAATATATGCTTGGAGATGAATCCATATTAAAATTCGAGATAAATATGAATTTAAACTAGAGATTAGATTTAAATCTAAACTAAAGATGTTAGATTTAAATCCTAACTAATCCCGAATTTAAATCATAATTCAACAATCTCCACCTTGATTCAAATTCGTCATAGTCTCTTCACTTTTTCAACACCTTGGAACTTTGTTCTCGTCAATTTGTGCCCGAACACACTTCTAACAATCTACAAAGAAAAACTTGAACTTGGACCAGAACCATTTTAGAAATGCGTCCGCCGGATTCTCTGGGGTTCCAATCTTCATAAGAGACATCACCTTCTTCTCGGCTTTTAAGAAGAACACTCTCACCTTCTCTGGTTCTTCGCAAATTGATGGCCTCCCTAACTGCCTCCATGACGACTATCAACTCTGTCTATATTGATGAAGCCGTGATATCATCCAAAAGCATCGATCTACCTGACACTGCATCCGTGCCCAATATTTAACCCATCGTCAACTTCCATATGCCCCCTATCACCAGCGTAATTGGTACCTAATGATAATATCGTCGAAAAACTAAAGTTCGTCTCTAAGTGAGAAGACACGGGCCGAGTCTTTTTCATCCCATACCAAATTAGAACCTGCTCGATATTCTGTTACAATCAACGCAACTCTCTATCCATAACACAATCCATACCACAAATCAAACGAGCAGACTCTCTGCCGAACTTCCGATCTTCTTTCCTTGGAGACTTGTCCCTAACCACTCCTATGCATCGAACTGTCGACCTCTGCACCATTGGTTCTACCGGACTCCACCTGAATCAGTTTATCGACCACCTAATCTATACTTGTATCCTGGACTGGAACTTCGAACTCCACCTCGCTCGGTGGCATAACTGTTTTATGTTTACCATCTAATCGAGTCTATCTTCTGCGAAGCATCACAGACTCCACGAATGTCACTTGGCTGATAACTCCACGAATTCCACTACATGTACCCTTTTGATCCACTTCAAAGCCGACAAGAGAACATCTCTCAACCCTTGGCTCCTTTGATGCACCTAACAAAATGAATCCCTGAGTAATCTATAGCCTCTCCAGGCCATAACTCTTCAGGACTTCTTATGTCTACTATTGTTGATGGTGACTGATCGATTAGGTACTTGAAAGTAAATAAGGCTCCAGCCCGAAACTTTCTCAGAAACCCAGCTGTAAGCCGTAAAGTTTTGTTCTTCCCAACTGTCTGAACCATCCGCCCTGCAATGCCCTCTGTCCAAGAATCTCCCAACATGCTATACTGATGCACAATTCTCTCCGTCCTACACATTCCTACGAACTATTGTGAAGTGAATTCTCCATCTAAATTGGACCGAAAAAGCTCTACGCGCTTCCTGGACTGCTTTAGACAGAACCATCAATAAGAGATATCTTCATGTAAACGGAATCCAGCTTGTTCCACAATTTTGTCGCTGTCGTTTCTTGCGCCACTTCGTAAAGAACCTTCTCGGTCATTGAAAGCTGGATCGAATTGTGAGCTCTGTCTTCCTTCTTTACACTTTCCGCTATCGCGGTCGTCGTCGGAATCCTGTCTTTCACAAAGACAATCTTATGCACACATTGTTGTTTGAGTAGCACCGTCATTTTCAATCTTCATAGACCGAAATTCTTGTGCCCATCGACTTTTCGATCTTGTAATTTGTAGATGAACTTTTGCGCCCATCGAACTTTTTGATCTTGTAATTTGTAGACATCATATCCCCAATCAACTCTAAAATGCGAACTTGACGCTCTGATACCATTTGTTGTAAGGATTATGTATCTATGTGCAGCTGAAATCCAGGACCTTTGTTTTAGGGTAGATTGAAAAAGACCATCCGACGGATACCAAATCACATGAAAAGAACACACCAACAAAACCACATAAAATTTACCTAGGTTCGGCACAACTAGCACTTAATCTTGCAAAACGTGACGAAAACTTTTACTATGAGAGAATTATAAGAGATTATACCGACTTCTCACCCTCCATTACAAAGAAATACCATCTCTTACAAAGCTTTTCTCTATCCATGACCGTGCTTGGCCTCCCTCTTCCATTCTAAACAAATCCTAGGTTATTAGAGAATTATGGCTACATAAAAACTCTTAGAGAAAGCCTTCCATTTATAAGATAAATATATGCTTGGAGATAAATCCATATTTAAATTAGATAAATATGAATTTAAACTAGAGATTATATTTAAATCTAAACTAAAGAGATTAGATTTAAATACTAACTAATCCCGAATTTAAATCATATTTCAACATAACATACTTCAAGATTCGCTTGGCCGCTTCATGTTGTGGCTTTCGAAAGGATTGCATATAATGACTCACAAGACCAACCGAGAAAGCAATATCTGGCCTTGTGATCGTTAAATAAATGAGCATTCCCACAAGCGCACGATAAGATCGAGGATCCGGAAGAAACTTATCTTCTTCATGCCTAATTTTCAAATTTGCATCAAGTGGAGTGGAGCACCGTTTGCTTTCATTCAAGTCAAATCTCTCAATAAGTTTCCTAGCATAACCCTCTTGAGATTCAAGAACTCCATCCTTCACATTCTTCACTTCCAAACCAAGAAAATGGTGAAGCTCGCCTAAATCTTTCATTTCAAATCGGATAGAGAGCTCCGACTGAATTCTTGAAACCTCTCCATTATCATTGTCGGTAATTATCATGTCGTCGACATAGAGCAAAACAACACGAGCGGTCTGATGCTTCTTAACAAATAAATTAAGATCCGAATTAGAAGCTAATTAACCAAAAAAAACAAGCACTCGGCGATCTTATCATACCAAGCCTGTGGAGCTTGTTTTAAACCATAGAGCGCTTTCGTTAGTTTGCAAACATACTCCGGATGAGAGCTTGGCATATAACCCGATGGTTGCTCCATGTAGATATCCTTATCGATCTCACTGTAAAGGAAAGCATTTTTTTACATCGAGCCTTCAAAGGTTCCATCCATAACTCGCCGCCAAAGAAATAACCTGTCGGACTGAAGTCATATTGCAACGGGGCTAAAAGTTTCTTTATAATCTTGGCCATATTTTTTTTAGAAAACTCTAGCAATGAGCCGGGCTTTATATATCTCCACGATACCATTGGCCTTTCTTTTCAATTTGTAGAACCATTTGCATGTAACTAGATCTACATCATTAGGCTTAGGAACTAAATCCCAAGTTCCATTTTTCAAGAGAGCACCCATCTCCTCATTCACGGCATCCTCCCATTCTTGACTCCTTGAGCCTCATCATAGCACGACGGCTCACTTTCATCAACCAGGCCGGCAAAGAAACACGAAGATGTACTCATTAAATTTCCATCGCGATAACTGGCGGGTTTGACAATTTTCTTGCCGATTTCCGAAGAGCTTGAGCATCCTCCACCTTCAAGTTTTCATCAACTTTGAGGCCTTTGAGCAGAAAGAGAGTTACTCCTCCTTTCACTTTGCTCCCCTGTCAATGAAAAAGAAGACCCTGATGGCGTAGGACCGCCCGATGACATCGGCAACTCAACGGCCACTTCAGGTGCACTATCCATCTTATTCTCATTATCAATATGATCAGTGGAAACAGTGAACCGACAATATGCTTAACCTGGAAGCACTTCGTTCGGAAACTCAATCAAATAAAAGGCGATCATATTACAAGAATAGCTTCAGGTATGCCTGTCACAATTTTGACTGCCCAATAACCAATTTTTGAGGAGAAAAATAAGATGATTGTTCATCGAAAACCACGTCTCTAAAAACAATAAATTTTCTGGTCTCCGAATTCATGCATTTCTAACCTTTCTTTCGTTCATCGTAGCCGACAAATACACATTTTTCACCTTTGCATCCAACTTGCTTCTTTGAGAGGCCGGAACATAAACATAGCAAGGCGAGCCGAAAACTTTGAAATGCTTCACATTCTGCTTCTCTCCAAACATCAACTCATAAGAAGACTTGAAATTAATAGAACATCGCGGCACGCGATTTATTACGTACGCTGCACAAGTCATGCTCTCCGCTCACAAGGCTTTAAGTAAATTCTTTGCATGCAACGAACTTTTAAAAGTCTCTACAAGATACCCAATTTTTCTCTCCGTGGCCCCATTTTTTTGCGGAGTCTCCGCATAAGAGAATTCTCTCTTAAAGCCTTTTGTTCGAGAAAAAGAGAAAAATTCATGCAATGTAAATTCGCCGCCGTTGTCGGTCCTCAACTTCTTTATTTTCAAATTAAGAACACCTTCAACGGTCTCTTTAAACTCCATAAATTAAGAGAAAGACTCTGATTTTTTCTCACAGAACAAACCCAGGTGAATCTTAAAAAATCATCAACAAAAAGTAACATATAACGAGAGTCGAAATAAGAGGGAGTGGCACACATACACATCAAATCGCTATGAATACACTTTAAAGGAGCATTACACTGAGAAAAAGACTTGTCAAATGGAAGGCGGGCCTTTCCATATTAACAATTCTCACATACACCATCGAAGTCAAATGAGTTAATATTCGGAAGCCCGTTCACTATATTTTTTTCACAACCATAGCCTTCAACTTATCCATGTTAAGATGTCTTAATCTCTCATACCAAATAGAGGTGTCATCATATGCACTCATTTTGCTAATATAAGATGAAAAGGCCGCCAAAACAAATAAATCTTTAACCCTTTTGCCAGTGTGAATGACATCCTCCTTCAAACTCGAAATATTGCAAAGAAACTTCACATCATTGGAGCCATATAAACATGATAGCCGGCATCCATCGCATTCGCCACCAAAAAGAGATTTTTCTTTATACCGGGCACATGATACACATTCTACAAAGTAATAGGATCATCATCGCAAGCAACGGTAACAACACCCTCTTTCTCCTCCGGATGAATAGAATTATCCACCGTGATAATAGCTTCTTTTCCACTATAAGTTTCGGGAATAGAAAACTAATAGCATCATTGCCGTTATAAGTTTTGAGGGTAGAAAACTTAGTGGCATCGCCGGAAAGATGACCGCACCCGGAATCGATGATCCAATCGTCATCAAAATTGATAGAAGCCATGACACCTATGGTAGTAGTCTCCGCCATAAAACACCTTCCCAATCTTCATCCTCATTGGCACCACCTTCTTTCTCGGCGACGTTACCCGAAGTTAACTTTACACAGTAATTCTTCCTCATAAGACCATATTTCTTACACCGATGGCATTGAGGTCCTTTACGATTTTCATTGGCCTTAGATGAAGACTCGTCATTTTTCTTTGCATCACATTTTCTCATTTCTTTTATGATGATTCTTCTTGCTAGAAAAGAGAGCATCACCCTCTCTCTCAGAAATAGAACATACTGCCATTTGGTGAGCTAAAGACTCTTATGAAGAAAGAAGATTCTCGAACTCTACCAACGTGGGTTGCCGATCCTAACCTTGAATAGAAGTGACTTATGAAATGTACTCCTTCTTTAGCCCCGAATAATATATCTCTTCATTTTAGATTCCGAAATTGGCTCATCAGGATTTAAAAGAGATCTCCGAACATAAATTCTTTATTTTCAAGAATTATTGAGCAATACATAAATCACCTTGAGTCGTATTAGTCAATTCATTCTAAAAAAATTACAATCGAGCCACATTCTTCTTACCGAACAATCCATCAAAAGTACTCTAAATTTCCGAAGACGACTTGCAACACATAATGTGGTCGAACAATTCATGAGAGATGGTTCTCTTCAAGACAAATTTCGCCTTAACATGCACCCACCATTTTCTCATGGCCTCTGCATTTTCTTTACTATCCGCCGGAGCCACCCGATTATTACCTCTATCAATCTCCCACAACTCCTCACCTATAAGGTAAAGACTCGAAGCACATCCTCCATATCTTGTAGCTAGAATTATTAAGAAGCTCGATGCCGAGACCACCGAGACCTCCATGACTATCCGAATCCATTTCCGATATACCACTCTTCTTCGCCAAGGGAATCTTGCAAAGCACCGCGACCATCCTTATAGATCTGATACCATGTGCAGAATTACAGACCCGAAATCACCGAAATCCGATTCTACAATAGTGGAACAAAGTTCACTTTAGCCCAAGACTCATAACACACAATAGAAGAATAATATCGTAAATGAGGGAAAGTAGAGGATAAATTTCTTTAATAATTCAACATCAACATACAAAATGAAGGTGCTTGGAGAACTTGCACAATGTAGAAGCAATGGAGATTTTTTTGTGTTAGAATGGTTTCATAAAGAAGAAGTTATCATAATTTGGCATGGATTGGATTAACTGGTCAAACACTTTCATGATTAAGGGAAATAGGAAAATGAAGTCATTAATGGTTTTGGAAAGGATGAAAGATGGATGGATTAATTAAGCCAAATTCAAACTTACTCATGCAAGCATGGTTAGAGAGAGGATTAGAGGATGAATGTTGGATGGATGTGGCATGTGTCTTACCACACATGTGCAACCTCCAAAATCTCCAATTAGCTCTCAACATAATATCATCACTACATACTCATAACATAGAAAATAAAAACAAAGATAAAGTGCTACTAGATAATTTTCCAAAATTACACTTAAACAAATTTAACACCCTTACAGTTTAATCCTAGCTCTGCCACAGTTTATATGTTTAGTCATCAATGTTGTGTATACTATGCTTATGAATTGGTTTTGCAATATGTAAAAAATATTTTGCCTCAATTGCTCGGTCGCGTGCCTTGCCTTGTGTCTCAGCCACATTGGGCACATTGCACCTCATGCAGCATGTTGTGCATTGATTACACTGATCAGAAGCACAGAACGCAACTCATAGTTGTGCAATAACTGGTCTGACCACAATCAAATGTGTCGAATGGCATTTTAGGCCTTTGTAACTCCTCTGTGGTGTTACAAGTAGGATAAAGCAGGCAAATTGGATCCAATTTCTAACACCCTGCTGTATTTCTGTCCTCTAGTTATTCTTGTCCTCGGGGTTCCAGCTATAGAGGCCTTTTCCTAGGAGGAGTGTCAACTTGTTGGCTAGAGCATAACCTCGCCTTTGTTTTCTCCGTCTCAGATATGATCTCATGAAGGTGATAACGTGTTGACCTAACGAAACACTATTCACCGTGTACTCCACTTAACTGTTCGACCCTATGATTTGAATAGAAGGAAAAATTAATTAGAAGTACTGTAAACTACTAGGCTTATGGTATAAATCATGGCTTGTACAATGTCATCTCCTACATGATGGCTGACTACTCAAATGTTGTGCCATTGTAGACACCCTATTGAGTGTCATGCTCAAGAGACTGGAGATTGGATTTACTCGAACAAGGGTGTCCCATCAAGCCTGCATCAAGCTATAATTTTTGGGATTTTGAAGGCTCGGCCGTATTCGTCGAGATTATTTCATTTCAATTTAAGGCGTGTCAAAGACGGCTGTTAGATGCCCCAATTTAGTATGTATGAATAGATTGTTATGCCGGTCAGCCTTAAGGGCTGCTGGCACCACCTATCAAACGGCCAGAAATCATATCTTCCATGCCATAATTGGCCACTTTATGGAAGTCTTTATAGATGGTATAACAGTAAAGTCAAAGAATCTGAAAAACTTCTTGCCGACGTAGAGGATGTATTCCAAAGGGCGAGAACGGCTCAACCTTTCAGAATGTGTAGGCTATGCAACTTTTATTTGCATGGCCCTATCTCCACTTAAAATTTAACTTTGATGATTGGTTCGAATTTTGGAGTTATCTAAACTCCAAATGGGTGTTTCATTCTCGCACTTAGGAGTTGAGAGAGAAGAGGTTGGGTTAATTATAGTTTCCTAACCTCCATTTATCTAAACTTTGGAGTTTATAGAACTCGGTTATAAACTCCGCAATGAAATGCCAAGCAGAGTTTACCTATGATTTTGGAAGTAGGTTTAGAAAACTTTATGAAACTCCTTGTATCCTAAGCTAACTGCAAAGCCAAATATGTCCTAAAATTTTTCTTTCACTACTTTACGACTGTTGGGTGCAAGTCATTAATCGGGCTTTCATCTTGATCGCCCTTTGCTGTCGGGATCCTAGGGAAGGGGATTTTGCTACGCTTAGAAAATATGCACCTTGGTGGCCTGTATGAGAGGCATACCAATATCCTAGGGTAAGAGACCACTCGCCCAATTATGTAGACCGACATATAATCTTTCGTTTTCATTACTATTTTCTACTGCACATCTCTTTTTCACCCAATTACATGATTAATTTATGGTAATTTAGTGATTTTAAGATTTTGGGTGATGTGTTAAATTTAGGGAACTTCATGCGTTGTTTGGAAAAATCATGTGTATTTTATGTGATCATTTGAAACTATTTTGATTCTTCCATTGCATGTTAAATCTTTTTCTCTGATTTGTTTCATTTCAAATTTACATTTCATACAGGATTAAGCAAAATCTGTTTCTATGATTACGTGCTACCTTATTTTGATTTAGCTTCTCTTTGTCCGATCGCTTGTAATATGTTCTATTAATTGTTTAATACATTTCAGTATCTACTGTGTATGGATCTTTAGACATAGCTCTTGATACTTTTGTATTGTTTTTAGGGAAAATTGTTTTTAAGTCCCTGAGATTTAAAAGCAATCTGATTAAGTCTCTGGGTCCAAAGGACTTGTGAATAAACCCCTAGCTAGTACGAAGGATTCCTTTATTTAAATCCCTGGAGTACAATTTTGATATTATTTATTATAATTCTATTTTGTTATTACCCATATTGCCCTTATCTCTCTTTTCTCCATCGTTCCCTTCCTCATAAGCTTTTAACTTTTCATTCTCATATCTCGTCTCATCCATCTCCAAGTGATTTTTAACTAATCCAATATCTCAACAAATCACATCCCCATCGACAACTCCCGTTAAGAAGTCCAAAACTCTAATCTTTCTTCTTTTTTCTTTCTTTTTTCTTTCTTCTTCCTTGGCAAAAAAAAGGGAACCCATATACATTAGGTTATTATTTTGATTGGATAGCTTTTGAATTTTTTGGAAGAAAAAATATGTGATTTAGAGTTGATGGAAAAAAACGAATTTTGATTTGATAGGGTTTGAAGAAGAATGTGAGGGTGGAGGAAGGAGAAAGAAGATCACGAAAAAACAAAAAACAAGCTAAATGAAGCAGTTTCACCGATAAATGTAATAGTCTTGTAGATAGATGTAGCGTTTTTTTTACTATAAATGTAGTTCTTCCTACATAAATATAGTAGTTTCAGTATAAATATAGTAGTTTCCATGTAAATATAGTAGTTTTACTATAAAATGTGGTAATTTATAAAATAATTGTTGTAGTTTCTATAAAAGGGCAGTATTGGAATAAAAAAGACTAAGGAGTTAAATAAAGGAATTTTTAAAGTTAAGGAGTTTTTAATAAGTCTTTTATACATAGGACTTAGGCCAATTCCTTTTTGGACATAGGGCCTTAGATACATTTTCCCCTTGTTTTTATATGTTCAGCTGCTATTGAAACCTTGTTTAATTATGTACATTTTACAGGGAGTTATTTATATGACATCTTGATGGAGGGAAAGGTGAGCCCAGTATGCAATGCTTGACTGGATCTATTAGAAGTTTGATCCAAACTTTGGGGAAAAAAACTAATTTATCCTTACCCTATGTTAATAATGATAATACTTTCTTTATTTACCTGGAACATTAAAGAAAAACTGTAGCTTGTTAAATTGAATAATAATTCTTATAAAACTATCAAATGTCAGTTGCAGCCCCGCAAAGATATTCTGTTTGTTCTGAATTTTGATGTGGTTGGATTAAAATGGCTGGAACATATATTAATAATAATAATCTCTATTTACCTGGAATATTAAAGAAAAAATGTAGCTTGTTAAATTCAGGTTTAAAATGCAAACAATTTTGAATTATAATTCATATAAACTGTCAAATGTCAGATGCAGCCCCACAAAGATAATTTGTTTGTCCTGGGTTTAGATTTGGTTGATTAAAATGGCTGTTGTTTATTATCTTACACGCATTACCTTACCTATTTATTTTAAACCATTACTTATTCGAGTGTATTCATCAGGTTATGTTGCAATCCTGTAATTGCAATTTGTTTGTAACTTCAGCTGAATGTCAAGCATTATCTTATCTATTGATTTTGTTACTCGTTACCACACTATTCAGAAATCATATAGCTTGACTACTGTGTCTATAACGTGGTTGAAATGACTCGACCTGCATTTTGTCACCATTGCCTCCTATTATTAATCCTGCAATTTTACTATATTCGTGTGCAACATATTTTTATTTCCAATGACCACGTGAAGTATTTTGGAATTTAGCAATTTTATCTGAAGCAACACATGTAGGTTGCACCTTTTTTTCTCTACAACTACAACAACAAGCTTTTATCTCAAATATTTGGGGTTAGCTACATGATCTTTTCGTTCTATTTTGTATTGTTGAGGGTTGTTTGTTCGGTTAAATTAACAATAAACATCACATTTTTAATTGCCTTAATCTATCTTCTATTAGGTCTTTCTATTACTAGTTGTGTCATTTTTCAAAGTTTTGTCAAGTGGGGCATTAATCAACCTCTGCTTCACCACTCCTCTTATTCTATGTGGGAGCGGCCTTTAAATTTTTACAAACACACTAATATCATATTCTATAATCTCGAGTATTATCACTCTCTATCTTCATGTTCTCATTTCAGTCACTCATTTTTCGGACATGTATTTTAATGGTCCAACGCTTTGATCCATAAAAAGGCGTTGGCTTTCTAGACTTCAAGCAATTTTCTATTTCAACTATCCTGCTTTGATCATATGAGCTATATTTTTTTCGATCATTCCATTTTAATTAATTGTAGATACTAATTAACGAAAATGATTATTTGGTTGTTATTTTGGCCACCAATTTGCACTGTGTGTTTATTTCTTTGTATTGGTTTGCTTAAGTTACATTCTTTACATTTGGATTTTTGTTAATTCTTAATCCTGTAGATTCTGGAACATATTTTCATTTTTCCGTTTTAGAAATTATCCCTTCTTTAGCCATTATGATGAGGAACATGGCTAATATGTAATAGAATAAGGATGATTGGAGAAGTTCCTAGACAGATCCAAGATGATGCCCATGCTGTATTTTGTTTGTTGATGATGATACTTTAGTTGATGAATCATTCTCCCTTCTGGATACGACAACCCATTTTACTTATCCAAATTTGGCAACAAAGACTTAATCGAAACCATGGTTTCGATTAAGTTTAAATGAAATTATGGTTTGGATGTGTACGGACGTGATTTCATAAAACTAGGTTTTCGCAAAGTTTTAGTGTCATTTGGCAACATAGTTTATGAAACCAAGATTTTGTTTAACTTATTTTTAAGTGAGAGAGGATGAAAATACACATTATTTGGAGTCTAGAATAATGGGGTTTCTTGCTTGTGGATATCCGCAGCGGATACCTCTCAAGGGGATTCCCGCTACCCCTAAGAGATATCCGCCTCTCTCAATCTCTCTCTCTTTCTCTCTCATGTTGAACTACCTGATTCTTGATAGCTCGTCAAAGAACTATCTGAGGTCGGGCATGCAGCGAGACTCTCATGTGAGGCCACCGTAATGTTCAAAGCAGCATTAAAAGGGTTTTCAGACACAATTTCACAAATGCACATATTTTAGAGTGAGTTCGCATGATATGCATGACTCGTTAATCGGAGGTACTCTCGTGTCAAAACGAGAGATAATTAACATCAGTTTTGTCCGCAGTTACTAGAAATTAGAACTCCATAATCAATAAACCTATGTCCTTAATGGGCATGGGGAATCTGTACAAGCCTAAAGCACGCGTGCATCCCTTTCAATAGAGAGAGATCTCTAGAGATCTAGAGAGACAGAGAGAGAATGCAATCTTAGGTGCTATACAAGAGGAAATTACCTCCCATGGCGTCGAGAATGTAGATACACCAAATATCATGTGATTCTAATACCTTTTCACCGTTGATTTGGTGTAAAATTTGTTAGATATGTCTCACATTTAGATCCCTGAAGATTTCTTATTATGAAGATCCGGTATTATCACGAAGAACTCGAAGATTTGGTGTTATCAGCAAGGCAGACGTCAAAAGCTCATCTCGACAGACGTCTGTCTTCGCCTCGTACGCGTGATCTTCCCTTATGCAGACGTCTACCCGTTGAGCTTCAAACGTCTGACCCGTTGAGCTTTAGACGTCTGCCAAGCGCTCTGTTATTTTAATTGAAATTCCAGACGTCGTCTGGTTAGTGCTCAAGATTTTCGTGACTAAATACCAGACGTATGCCGATTTCGGTATGTTGTATGTCTGGGCCAGATTTTTCCTTAGTTATGAAATTAGTTTTTTGAGGAAATCTTTTGTATCCTATTTATATGAAGTTTGTATTAACGCTAGATCTGATGCCTTTTGTTAATTTGAGTGAGAGTTCTAAAGTTCTTTGAGAGAGATTTGTATTCTCCATCGATTTGTACTCATCCGAATTTGATAATTAATAAAATTTCGCCTCCGCCTAATTAATAAGTGCTTGTATTTTTATCTTGCCTGTGATTTGTTCTCTTCTCTATATCGTTTGGTTTGAGCTTTGTGATCGTTTTATACGTAACAAATTGGTATCGGAGTTATTATTGCGTTGTGGGATTTTTGGTTGAACCATCAGGTATTTGATTTTGCGATCTTGGTTAACGGTGGGTAACGACAATTACGTTATTTTTCCCATTTTCTTAGATCTTGATTTTGAAGTTTTAGGGTTCTTTAGTACTCAAGGCATTTTGATTTGATCCTACATTATGTCTCCGACAATCATAAAGTCCGATATCGAGAAGTTTGATGGAAATATGAGTTTCTGTTTGTGGCAAGTCAGTATAGTTGCTATTTTGACTCAAAACAATATGAAGAAGGCGATTCATCGGAAGGATAAAAAGCCTTTCACTATGACGGAGGAAGCTTGGGAGAAGATGGATGAAAAGGCCTTCACGGCTATCCACTTGTTTCTAACAGACGAAATACTACAAGAAGTTTTGGTCGAGAAGACGGCGACTGATTTGTTGAATAAATTGGATGCATTATATTTAAGGAAGTCTCTCACGAATCGACTCCTATTGAAATAGCGTCTCTATAAAGGCTCTTCAATAAAATCTCACGTTGGTGAGTTTAATTCAATCATTACAGATCTGGGTAAGATTGATGATGAAGATCAGGTTATCTTGTTGTGTCTGTTGCCACTCTCTTATAATCACTTCCGTGACACCATGGTTTATAGACGAGACACGATCTCAATCAGAAATGTCAAGGAAAATTTGATGAACAAAGAGAAGATCGACAAAGAGTTGACTTTCACCGAAGTGGATGGTTCATCGTCTGGTTTATTTGGTCGAGAGCGAGCGGAGAAAAAAGATCTAGAAGCAAATAGGAAGAAATCGCGGTCAAAATCTAGGGCTAAAACCGTTACATGCAATTATTGTAAGAAGAAGGGGCACTTCAAAGTCGATTATTTTAAGTTACAGAACAAGCAAAAGCAGGAAGACAAATCAAAAGGAGTTTTCGGCTGAAGCGAGTATAGAGGAAAGAGAAGATCTTCTTGTGCTCCTTGGCAACAAACAGCGATCCAAACATGAGTGGATCATGTATTCGGGTTGTTCTTACCACATGTGTCCCAATAGGGATTTGTTTACCACGTACGAGTCTGTTGATGGTGGAGTAGATTTGATGGGCAACAATATTTTGTGCCGAGCTATTGGCAAACGAACAATCCAAATCAAGAAGTTCGATGGTGTTGTGATGACATTGGCGGAAATCAGGTACGTACCTGACTTGAAAAAGAATCTCGTCTCTTTAGGTGCACTCGACGACAAGGGAACTCGGGACATCACACCTAAATATCTAACATATTATGGCTAGTTTCCTCTCACTCTCATTATTCTCTCTTCAACAAATATCCTCACAACAAAATATCTCTAATGCCCCTCCACCATCACCCAAACCCTAGCCCCCTTATACCAAACCACCATGGATCCTAGTGAGTTCCTCACATAAAACCATTAAGGCATCAAGATAGGCCCTTATCTCTTTATTGATCTTCACCAAGTCATCCCTAGAGCTTGGATCATTTTCATCTCTAAAGAGGTAAAAATCTTGTTTTTGTAAGTTTTAATCATGTCATATTATGATATCTTGGGTAAAGTTTCTATATTGATGGATTAAGTCTTGAGATGGTAGGGTATTGTGGTGTTTCTGTTGTTGTAGTGAGTAAGGAGATATCTACAAGTGAGAACTCGGGACGGCGTATAGCACCCCCGACTACTTGAAACTTTATAAAACTCCGTATCATTTTTTAAAAACTCCATTCACGATACTTAACCACATTTCTATGTTATATGCATTATATGAGTACCATAGCATCCCTAATGAATAATTATACTTGCTAGAATAGATACCTTGGTTAGAATTGCTATAATTGATAGGATCGCTATATGTGCTTGTATCTTCATGTTCTATGTCATAACTGCCCTGCTACGTGTATACACTGGATAGAACACAAGCATAAATACTAATGATTGTCATGTTGCACGGTTCACAGACTTGCATGCTACACCACATATCATTAGTATTGCCATGACACAGAATTGCCACGTTTAGTTGTATTACAATGTTTCACTATACTATTAATTGCTATTTACCATGTTTCATTATTTGATTGCTATCGTTCGTACATTTACATGTTATAGCTGCCAACCATTGTAAGACTGGATCATTCAATGTTGATATCATAGATATGATGTTTTCTATGGATTTGAGAAACCGCGGGTAAGTTTTACAAAACTGATTTTGTTTTCAAAGTGCGGTTTTCTCGTGTTGATGTTTTGACGTCCACCATGAGTTTCTAGTTCTCATGATGAGATTCGAATCAAGGTAGGGGTTAACCAATTACGGATACATGGTGGGCTCGATACGACTCCGAGGGGCAGGAAGTCTGTAGGGAGGTACGATCGATACCGGAGATGATTTTGGAGCGAGGCGGATATCCGATGGATACCGACTGAGTCCGAGTTGATATCGGGAGAGAGCCGATTTGTGAGACGGTGCCTACAATATCCAGATTTTTAATGTCGATGATAGACATGAGATTGATGAGGATTTGATGACGATTGATGCTATTCTTATGCGACGTCATTTATATCGCACTTGCATTTATTACAACACATATCATATTATACCTTGTGATGTCATATTCATATTCATTGAGTTAACTCACCTTCGTTGTGCTTAAGCCTCTTACAGGATGGACCGCATGGACACATAGCGGCGTCACCGACACATCTTTTGGGGTTCATCGCATATTTTGCTAGGTGGGTTACACGCATAGTAATCGCCTCTTTTGTATATGTTTTTCATTGTATCTATTGTCACTCCATCAGAACACTTGTATTATTATTTGACTTAGATCGAGTCGGGACTTTATATATATTCTTTTGGGTCGAACTCGGATAAAGTCGACTAGTTAGCTTTACTTACGCGGTTTATTTATATATTGCTTGTGATCTTTCGTCTTCGAGCGTTGTATATAACTGCGTGGTTGTGATTCCACTGATTGGCGTTGAGATAGCTCCCGAGTGGGGATGCTAATATTTATTATGTTTATGTACTTGTTTTTATCAAAAAATACAAAAGAGGTGCTGCCGAAATTTCAAATAAAGAAACATTTTCAACTTTATTTCAAAACATGCTATGTATGCTTTAAAACAGACAATCCTTATAAACAAATTGTGTTTCATGTTAACTACCCTTTTGAAAACTTCACCTTCTTTATTCTTCTTAAAAGGTTTAGATCTTGGTTTTTAGCTTACTCAGATCTTGTTGACATCTTTAGACGTCACGTGATCTAAGTGCCAGTTACATGCCAATTCGGGTCGTGACAGTTGGTATCAGAGCGCTAGGTTTATCCTTTATCGAGCTTTAGATTTGACTATGTTGAGTCTAGGATATATATTTTAGGAACATAAGCTTAACCTTATGGAACTTAGACTTGACTTGGGGGGTATTAGACCCGAACTTTCGTTATGTAGGTTGATCTTGGTATGATGGAGTAGATAACTCATGTTGAGTAACGTAGCGTATGTATATTCCGCGGCATATTTACGATACGATACTCCGCTTAAGTGACCTTAGGATTTATGTCTTATTAACTATTTTCTTGACTCTTTGCATCCTTTTGTTCCCATTACACCTTACCATCTCGTTTTCTTGTTCTAGTTGCCATGGCTCCACGAGCCGAGAGAGCCGTAGCTAGGGATGGAGCCAAGGCAGTTGTTTCCCCCAATCAGAGCAAAGCTCTGTTTTAATTCAAAATTCAAAATTTTGAAGCAACGCTTCAAATCCCGGGCGCAACGCGCCCCGTGTCTGGCGCAGACGCATCAGCGCAGTGCCCAAGGCAGCGCACCTAATCAGAGCAAAGCTCTGTTTTAAACAAAATTAAATGAAGCAACGCTTCAGCTGCGCAAGCACTGCGCTGCGCGACACGTGTCAGCGCAGATGCGCTAGCGCAGTTGTGCTGCGCTGCGCGACACGTGTCAGCGCAGATGCGATAGCGCAGTTGCGCTGCGCTGTGCGCTGCGCGACACGTGTCAGCGCAGATGCGCTAGCGCAGTTGCGCTCCGCTGTGCGCTGCGCGACACGCGTCACGCGTTGGGGCATCTGCGCCAAACAGAATAAAGATTTTAAAGAAATCTTTCTGTTCTTGTTAAAACAAGAAGATTTTCTTCTGTAAAACAGAAGCCCTTGGATCAAAGATCCAACGGTGGGGAAAATCCCCCAAATCACTCAGGGAAAGATCTCTTTAACAAAATTAACTAATTTATGGGCACTATAAAAAAGACCCTAAGCCTCAATTCAAAGGCATTAACATTTTGTGAGAAATTAAACAGAGAGGACTCTGAAGAATTGGAAAGAAATCCTCAAGAAAAAAGGTAAAAGACCTTTTAGATAGAAGAATTTCTTCTAATAGGTCATTGATCTAAGAACAAGATCAATGATCTTTAATAAAAAACAAAAAAATAAAAATAGTGCTTTGCACTTATGAACCATTGGTTCCCTGAGATAAGAAAAACAAGAGGAACTTGTTTTCTTTGATCTAAATTAGATCAAGAAAACAAACAGTGCTTTGCACTACTGTTATGAACCATTGGTTCTGGAATCTAAAAGATTCTCAAATTAATAGTGCCTTGCACTTATAAATCTGCACTGTTGCGCTCTTGGGCCGGCGCAAGCCACCAGAGAGCGCCACGTGTCAGCATCTGAACCAGTTGCGCTACGCGCTTTTGAAATAGAGCTTTGCTCTCTGAAACTGGCGCAACTCACCAGAGCGCGCCACGTGTCAGCAGCGCAAGCGTAGCGCACTAATGCAGCGCACTGCGCTACATGACACGTGTCATCATCACAATCGCCGCGCTCTTTGATTGGCTTAAAGCGCCTGAAAATGCAATGCATTTCCTCTGCTAAAGGGCCAGGCCCAAGTCAAAAAGACCTAGCATGCCAAAATAAATTGCAAAGCAATAAAAAGGGGCAGAGCCCAAACAAAGTAGATGCTTTGCATCATTTATGAATGGGCAGAGCCCAAAACAAATTGATGCTCTGCATCCTTTATGGGTAGAGCCCAAATAAAAATAAAAAGAAATGCAATGCAAAAGCAAATAAAATGTTGCATATCTTCAACTGGACTTAGCCCAATTTTGGCCGCAAGTCCTCAAATTAAATTGACTGAGCACGGCTGCTCCCTAAATCAATTTACGACCGGTTCAAGGGTACATCTCCGAACTCCTCTGACACCCATCGTTGTAATCCTTCAACGACATCAGAGAGGTGACGGGTCCCGACGACCACACATCAATATGGACTGCGGGGTCCTTAAACTAATGGACCGAGACGTCCTTAAACTAATGTTGGACCGAGACGTCCTTAAACTAATGATGGACCGAAACGTCCTTAAACTAGTAATGGACCACCACGTCCCTAAACTGGAATATGGACCACCACGTCCCTAAACTGGCGATGGACCACTACGTCTCTAAACTGGAACGTGGATCTATACGTCCCTAAAACTGGAACAATAGAGCCTCCAAATGCTCTTTTGCCGGATCTAAACGATCCCGTTTAAGTTGATCTTAGCCCCAAACACGGCTAACGTATCCTTCGACATTCAAACGGACTATAAAACTCCAAATCAACCTTGGTTCAAGGGTACATCTCTGAACTCCTCTGACACCTGCCGTTGTAATCCTTCAACGACGTCAGAGAGGTGACGAGTCCCGAGGGCCATATATTAAATGGATCATCACGTTAAGTTGATCTTAGTCTCAAACAGGACTAACGTATCCTTAACGAACGTTTAAGTCGATCTTAGCCTGAATACGGCTAACGTATCCTTAAACCAAAACACCAAACCCAAATCTAAGTAAGTACGGATTTGGACTAATCCACGTCCTACGGGCGACGGCATTACCCAATCTCCGTATACAATCCACGGGCAACCACAAACAAAACAAACACACACGACACGAAGTGAAATTCTGGAGAAGGAGAAAGTTGTTACCGCGATGCGGTAGCGTAATTAACTGCAGGGGCTTGCGCCTGCAGGGAAGAGCGTCCCCATAATCAAAAACCCCTCAAGCGAGGGGGAATCTGACGAAGTCTGCTACATCGGCCGCATCCGTCTAAACCTCCGATACACGGTGCCATAAATCAACTTGGCATCTTCGGAGAGGTGGACGGATAAAATCAAATAGCATCTGCCCCGAATCTCAGCGTCAGGACTTCGCAGTCTTGTGCGCCGCCATTCGGAGGGGAACAGATTCTGGCACGCCCGGTGGGACCTTTTCCTCTTTCCACTCCACACTTCGCGTGTCGTCCTCGCGAACCGATCGCGGTTTGTTAAATGGTTGCCTTCGGATTTCAAGTTACTAAGATT
The DNA here is from genome assembly GCA_030015575.1 of Agapanthus africanus. Taxonomy (NCBI): domain Eukaryota; kingdom Viridiplantae; phylum Streptophyta; class Magnoliopsida; order Asparagales; family Amaryllidaceae; genus Agapanthus; species Agapanthus africanus. Next base: position 174,730,957 of record CM057339.1, on the reverse strand, counting down.
TGGTCTTTTGCCTGGCGTAGAACTCAAGATTCAATGGCCTTTAACTGCACCAACTGCTCGAAATGCCACTGCAATGGACGCTCCACCTCACCAGGAGGTGTAGCATATGGGCCCCAAGCGGCTTCCTTCCTCGCTCTGCCGGTAGACCAGGTGACCCAAGCCACCACTGGCCTGTTTTTCGGGACCATGATCCCACCTACAAGCTTCTCTACGCCAATACCTGCACCGGAAGTGAACAAAAAGTCGGTCTTCGACCGGCTCACTGCTACGACGACCCCTGTCAACGGGTCGCCCACTGCCAAACCAACAGCTTCGGTTTTCGCCAGGCTGGATCAGAATTCTAAACTGGCTGTCCCAAGGAAGGCAATGACTGCTGCTCCAGAAGTCGTCAAGGCGGCTTCCCCTGTCAAAGAGTCAGTCTTTTCAAGACTGACGATTCCTACTCCTGTCCCTGCTCGAGGATCCGTCTTCGACAGGTTGGATATCACCCCTCAAAAAACAACCTCAGTCTTTAAGAGGTTAACACCAGCGGCGCCTCATTCAGACAGGGGGCGAAAAGAAGCTGTCTTTATCTCCGAGCCAGTCGCAACGGCTTGTCGTGCTCGACGTCACCATTGGCAACGAGTGAGAAAGGCAGGGGGCAACTCCCTCTCAGGGCTAACTCCACCGGCTCCAGTGGTGGAAGTCAACGCTGCTGTTCCAATTGGGAACAGCTTTGAACTGCTGAGGAGGGTACGTAAGAATTCTCCAGCTGCTACATTGAAAAGATCTTCTCCGCCCGCGAGGAGAGTTCTGGAAACAAAGCAAGAACAGCCCCCTCAACGGCTGTCCTCAAAAATTTATAAAGTTTGGCGAAGAGTTCAAGACTCCGTAATTGACCCAGATCGCTCTCGTCAACAGAAAAATGCAAAAGTGGAAAAAGAAAAGGACCGTCCGATCAAACAGGAAAGGATGACAGTCGCTAGGGTGCCCACTGCAACGGCCCCTTCAACTTCAACGGCCCACAAAAGAAGAAGGCCAGAGAAAACCCCCACGCTGGTGACAACTATCAGAGGTAGTGAACCCAAACGCTCTAAGTCAGGGGGCATTGTAGTTCATACCGTCTATGTGGTGTCTGGTAAAGAGGACAGTCGCATATCCACGGGTCATCGACCGCTTACGCGATCAGTGACCAAGGCGCAGGAGCAACAGCAAAAGCTCTAAGAGATGATGAACGCTATGGCTGCACTTACAGGGCCAAAAGAAAACCCTGAAACGTCCTCAGATGAACGCCAGGAGGAAGAAACCGACGCTGAATTCCTTCGTCGAATATTGGAGAAGAAGGACAAAGAGGCTGCTGAACAAGCAGCCAACATACAGCGTATGGGCCTCCTCTTCCAAGACATGATAGGGATGATGATACAACAAGATCCTCCGACCGAAGAGCCCCCGATCGTCCTTGGAGACGATAGGGGAGAGACATCAAATCCTCCACCAGCTCTGTCGACAGCTAAAGAGGATACAATCTCCAAAGCTGATTTGGACGAGTACATCGCCCAACAAATACGGGTTCATCATGCGACCGAAGCAACCGGCCACGTCGTAAAAACGGGGCGGCCATATCCAAGTTGGTACGATCAAATCAAGTACCCACCCGGTTACACAATTCCCAAGTTCCATGTCTACAAGGGGACGGGCAATCCTCACCAGCATGTTGCCCAGTTCAGGATACTCTGCGGCAACACCGGTGGTGATGACAAGCTTTTACTTCGCCAGTTTGTTGGAAGTTTATCGGATATGGCGTTCGAATGGTACTCTGAACTCCCGAACGACTCTATCAAGACCTTCGCAGAGATGGAGCTACTGTTTACTCAGCGTTTTGCAAGCGCCAGTGAACGTACCCCGATGACGGCACTGATTAACGCCAGGGTAAAGCCAAGTGAGACGTGGGTTCAGTACGCTATACGATGGCGGAACTTATGGTCGAAGTGCGAGCAGCGCATTGAAGAAGCTCCCGCAGTGGGAATGTTTGTAGGAACCCTTGATCTGCAAGCAACCATCTCGCAATTTATGATGTTTTTCAAGCCGACTACCTTCCAGGCCTTGATTGACAAGCTAGCGCAGATGGATCAGATGGGCCATAAACCTCCTCTTCCAAAGCTGGACTCCCGAAATGACAAAGGGAAGGGAAAAGCGATCGTCATCGCTAATGTTCAACAACAACCGAGCAACTCGAAGCCGGTTGTGCATCAAAATAATATGCGCCCATACGTAGACCTTGAGGAGAGGCTAGGGCGTCCTTATTCTTTTCCCCGCGATAAAACGAGGAGGTTATTCGAGCTGGCATTGCGCAACAGACTCATAAATCTGCCGGATCCAAAACGTCCGTTACAACCAAGTGACGTCAACGAGCCCAACTACTGTCCTTATCATCGAGTACTGGGCCATCCGATCGAAGATTGCTACGTTTTCAAAAATTGGCTTGAAAACCAGTACCGACAGGGCAAATTCGCGTTATCTGACAAATGGAAGGTGAATCCCCCGCAGCCCTACACCTCTAAAGGGACGAATACGCCGGGGGCAACATGCTCCGTCGTTGAAAAAGCTCCTTGGGAGGTTGTATTATCAGCCAAGACAAAAAAGATGCTAAACGATCTTCAGACATGTCCAGCTATCAAATGGAAGAACCCGTTGGAACCGCAGGTCATTGAAGGGATGTTGAAGCCACGTCCAACTCCAAAGACCGATAGTGATGGCTCAAGTACTCGCAACCATTCGTCAAAATCTTCGAAAAGGAAGAAGAAGAAATCTAAGAAGCTCGTGAAGCCTGGCAACAAGCGCATGGACTTGCAAAAATAAATTGACGCACTGGAGGAATACAACCAGAAGGCGCGGACTCCCATTACGCTCCAAGAGTTTCTCAATCATATCTTTCAAGAAGAAGGTGATGGAGAAAGTTCGTCAGATGAATCTGAAGAATGCGTAGCGAGCTGTCATGTGATTTCCCATTCATTCATGGACGATGAGGAAACTCCTTGTACCGAAGCGCTGGGGGCAGATCCTGAACCAAAAATTCTGGAGCTATCAGATGAAATGATCGACGCGTTCCTTAACGAAGCTCGATTGAAAAGTAAGGCTGATCGAGAACGCGAGACGGCTATATTTGAAAGGGCCAAGCGCCAGCGACTTGATGAAAGAGCTGAGATGATCCCGCTGGAGCAAAACACCTCCGCTGACGACAAAAGCCAATTCAAGATGAGGAAAAAGTTTGCTAAGGCCATATCAATGGGCATGAAGCTACCATCCTCTGAAGGAAACATCACCGGTGAAGTGGAAACGCACCCCTCCTATTGCTTATATCATCAGAAGGTGTCGCACCCTACTCAAGAGTGCAAAGCTTTCGATAGATGGTGGCAAGGGTATGTAGCTCATCGACAACACTTTAAACGGGAAAAGCGTAAAACTCGTCGGGAGCAAAGAAATACAACCGGAGAGCTTAAAAGAACTACCGGCGATTGTCGCGTGGTTAACACCGGTGGGTCACAAGTTCCTACATTCGGGAGCGATTCTGATGAGGAACTGGAACTTGCCCCTCTCTTTAAAGAATCCACTTCGGGAAAAGAAGAAGAGCCGAAGGTCTGCGAAAATATCCGGCTGCGGAATCGGACGCTGCCTGAAAAGAACCCCGGACCCTCAAATAAAAAAGATAAGGGAAAAGAGAAGGTCCCTGAGGAGATCGCCCTGGACGACCAAGTTGTGGAGGAGCTAAGTGCCAAGGACCCGCCGAAGAGAAATAAGGTAGATTACAACGTCTTAGCGCATCTGAGGAAACTACCTTCACAGCTCAACATTTTTGACGCCCTTTCACTATCAAAAGAGACGAGAGATTCGTTCATCAAGGCACTACAGGATCCGGAACAATTCCAAGCTTGCCTGGCCGAGGAAAAGATGAAGGATGAATTGGAGGAAGTGCGCACGGCCGATGCCACTTTCGGCGACGAGGACCTTCTCCTTGGGACGTGCGAGCACAATCGCCCCCTCAATGTCTCAGGATACTGCCACGATATAAAGATAGGCAAGATCCTGATCGACAATGGATCCTCCGTTAATCTCCTCAACGTGCGGGTGTCAAAAGAAATCTGCATGAGCGTTCAGCACCTTGCTCGTGACAAGATCACCATCTCCGGGGTCGACTCCCAGTCATCAAGAACTCTTGGGTCTGTGATACTGACGCTACGCTTCAGGCTACTCGTCACGGACATTAAGTTCCACGTCATAGACGCCAAGACATGCTACAACGCTTTGCTCGGCCGACCATGGTTACACGAGTACAACATCATCCCTTCTACACAACATCAGTGTATGAAGTATTTTAAGGATGGTTTCGAGTATACCGTGACGGGTGAACTGAACCCGTTCTCTGTGAACGAGGTCCGCAAATACGAAGATGCCAAATACTTCTTACCGGATTTCGAAAATACGGAGAAGTGTCACAAGCCGGAGAACAAAGCTAACGCCACCATCCCTGTCTTCGGCAGTGATACTGAAGAGGAAGAGGAGATAGTTTATTCGGGTCCGCCCCAACACAACAAGCCAGGACCGTCCACTCCTACGTTGGTCTTTGGTAGCGACTCGGAGGATGAGATCCATGCTGTATTCTCTGCTCGACCTTCAATACGAACGTCCACTGACGAAGAACAAAGTCTACAAGTCGCCATGGTGCCGCTTAAACACCGTAAAGAACTGGATGCACTTGATATTTACAATGTAGAAGAGCTACAAACGTTCTATATCCCTCCCAAACGAGAAAGCGAAAAAGCAATTCTATTCTACCGCTCTGAAGAAACCAAAGTGGAGAAAGAAATCTGGCATGGCGCGGATCCTACGCTCGACAGGCTTCAGCCTATCCGTCTTCCCAGATATTATACGGAAGGTTTGAAAAGGCTGCTGAAACGCCAGGGGATATCCTTCAAGCAGACCGTTCGAAAATCCAAGTTCTATGACAAAGTCTGGAACGTTTCCGGGACTCAACGCAAACTGCCTAATGGAAGAATGGAGACAAAAGGACTTGGATACATCCCGTCAAAGAAACGAGAGCTACTAAACAGCTGCTATGTCATGTATGACTTCGATGAAGAAGCGGATGCTCAATGGGAGGACGCTAATCCTGAGACAGTGAAAGTTCCAAATACAAAAGAGCCCAGTCCGTCGTTCGAAGAACAAATGGACAAGCCCATAAAGGAAGCAGGTCAAAAAGTCCGGGACGACCATAACCGCGAAATGACCATCTACGAGAAAGCCAGAACGCAACGCCTCCTTCAACAAGCCGTGAAAGATGAAAATGCCGCCCCTTGTCAACCTGTTATAAAGAAGGCTCGACGCAAAAGCAGAAATAAGTCGAAAGGCCAAAAAGGCGCTCAACAGCAACAAAGCAGGGCTAACAAGCCACGCAAACGGGAGTCGAGCGTTATTGATCTATCCCTTATAAAGAAAATGGGTCGAGCATACTCTTTTCCTCGGGATAAGACGAAGAGGATACTGGATCTTGCTCTAAAACATCAAATGCTTACACTGCCGGAGTCTAAACACCCCAAACAAGCGGGCAAAGTCTCACACCCAGATTATTGCTTTTATCACCGAGTGGTAGGGCATCCTCTCGAAGACTGCTTCACTTTCAAGAATTGGGTCGAAGATCAGTATCAGCTTGGCAAGTTCGCTCTGTCCGACAACTGGAGGGTAACGCCGCCGCAGAAGCACGAACCCAAGGGCACGAAAGAAGAACCAGTTCCGCATTGGGATTGGAAGCGAATCCGTACTTGTCACGTGATAACAATATCAAAAGAAGAGCCCGAGAACATGGATGACCTTCCCTGGTGCTTCGAAAACAACGACGAAATAATCTCATAATTTCCACCAGCGCCAAAAGAGCTGGAAGATGGAATCCATACCACTGCAGACAACCTCAAGAAAATTGAGTTGGGAACGGCGAATGATCCGCGACCGACATTCATCAGCGAGCTGCTATCTGAAGAAAGGGTGGCTGCGTTAAAAGACGTGCTTCTACAGCATAGAGATTGCTTTCCATGGAACTATTCCGAAATGCCAGGACTAGATCCAGAAATTGCTGTACACAGATTGACGATATCCCCGGACATCAAGCCAGTCAAACAGGCGCCGAGGAGAATGCGGCTTGAGCTTGAGATGAGCATCAACGCCGAGGTCAAAAAGTTAATCGACTCTGGCTTCATCCAGGAAGTTCAATACCCTGAATGGATCGCCAACATCGTCCCGGTGATGAAGAAAAATGGGACAGTGCGCATATGCGTGGACTTCCGGGATCTCAATAAAGCCTGCCCGAAAGACGATTTCCCAGTACCAGTCACCGAACTGATGATAGACAACACGTCCACTCATGAGGTTTTCTCCTTTATGGACGGCTCGTCAGGGTATAATCAGATAAAGATGGATCTCGAAGACCAGAAGCACACCGCCTTCAGGACTCCTCTGGGAATATTCTGTTACAAGGTGATGCCTTTTGGTCTAAAGAACGCCGGTGCCACCTACCAAAGGGCCATGACGAAAATCTTTGATGACCTTATACACGAAATCGTCGAATGCTATATCGACGATCTCGTGGTTAAAAGCAAATCATACGAGGAACATTTCGAGCATTTGAAGACCGTGTTTCAACGCCTTCGACAGTACAACTTGAAGATGAACCCGCTCAAGTGTGCATTCAGAGTTTCCTCTGGAAAATTCTTGGGATTCATCGTCCGACACCGGGGTATCGAAATAGATCCGTCAAAGATCAAAGCGATCATGGAAATGCCTCCGCCAAGGACTCTCAAACAATTACGGTCTCTCCAAGGGAAGCTTGTGTATATACGGCGATTTATAGCTAACCTTTCTGGAAAGTGTCGTCCTTACAGCCACCTGATGAAGAAGGGAACCGCGTTCGTCTGGGATCAAAAATGCCAAAGCGCGCTAGACGAGATCAAACAATACCTGCAGAACCCGCCGGTGTTGGCTGCTCCGGTCAAGGGAAAACCCCTTATTCTTTATACAACCGCTCTCGAAGGTTCCTTAGGCGCATTATGGGCACAAGAGAACGATCAAGGGAAAGAAAGAGCACTCTACTACTTAAGTCGAGTTCTGCTGGGGGCAGAAAGCAACTACTCACCCATTGAAAAACATTGCCTGGCGTTGATTTTTGCGATAACAAAGCTTAGACACTATGCGTTGGCGCATGAAGTCCGTCTTATTTCAAAAGTGGACCCCCTTAAATACTTGATGTCAAAGGCCATATTGACGGGACGACTCGCTAAATGGGCCCTGCTCTTGATGGAGTTCTCGATAATATATCAACCTCTCAAGGCAGTGAAAGGCCAGGCCATCACCGACTTCCTCGCTGAGCATCCGATACCGGCCTACTCTATTTTAAACTGCGATCTTCCAGACGAACATGCGTTTGATGCGATCGACGGTGATAATACCCGATGGGAGCTTTATTTCGACGGAGCATCTTCCGTGAAGAAGTGCAAACAAAGTACCCATGTAATCAAATCGGGGGTAGGACTCATCTTTGTAACTCCACAAGGAGGGATAATGCGCTACGCGTTCTCCTTGACGGAGCCGAGGACAAACAATGAAGCCGAATACGAAGCTCTGATAGCAGGCCTCGAGATCGCCATCGACATAGGAATTGAAAACCTCCTCGTGTATGGAGATTCCCAGCTGGTCGTTAGTCAAGTAAACGCCGACTACCAAACGTGCAAGCCAGAGTTGGTGAAGTATGGTGAAAATGCGCAACAACTGTTGACCCAAATTCCCTCCTATACTTTGGAAAGCATACCGCACGCGGAAAACAGCAAAGCAGACGCGTTGGCCAAACTTGCTAAAGAACTGGCTGACGAGAACCTCGATGACGTTAGAATCGTGGTACAAAGCCGTCGGGTGCTTGCCCCAGCAAAAATATCTCCGGAGTCATCAGAAGAAAAAGGAGCGAGTGAACAGACGACCCTACAAGTAAAAAATTGGGAAAATACTGAGGGTTGGAGGGAAGTCTTTATAGACTACTTTAAGTCCCACCGAATGCCTGAAGAAGCGTCCACAAGACATCAGCTCATAAAACGAGCTCTGTCTTTCGCCTTCGTCAACGATACTCTGTACAATAGGTCATTTGATTCTCTGTGGCTGAGATGCTTAGGGCCTGACGAAGCGAGAAGGGTCGTCCGGGAAGTTCATGACGGACTCTGCGGTTCTCACTAAGCAGGCCCAAAGATGAAGTTAAAGATCAAACGGATGGGCTACTACTGGCCCACGATGATCCAAGACTGCCTTGAGTATGCGAAGCAATGCCACTCATGCCAGATCCATGGGGACTTCATCCACCAGCATCCAAATCCACTGCATCCAACGGTGGCTAGCTGGCCATTCGAAATGTGGGGAACTGACATAGTCGGCCTCATCGAACCAGCATCGTCTAGAGGACATCGTTTCATCCTGGTGACGACTGACTACTTCTCCAAATGGGCAGAAGCGGGACCACTGAGGGAAGTGAAGATGGAGAATATCCTCCATTTCTTCAAGACGCATGTCATATATCGGTTTGGAACTCCGCGTCGGATCATCTCCGATAACGGGCCAGCTTACAGAAGCCACAAGATCAATCGCTTCGCGCAACAGCACAATATAGACTGGAGATATTCTTCGGTTTATAATCCGCGAGCTAATGGTCTAGCTGAAGCCTTCAACAAGACCCTGACAAAAATCATGAAGAAAACGGTGTCCCGAAATAAGAAAGACTGGCACGAAAGACTGCAAGAAGCTCTTTGGGCGTATCGAACTACATTTAAGACAGCCACAAACACAACGCCGTACGCGTTGGTATTTGGGACGGAAGCAGTACTCCCTCTCGAGATAGAGTTACCCTCTCTACGAGTGGCAGTCCACTACGAGCTGACGGACGAAGAAAATGCTCACCTTCGGCTTGAGGAGCTTGACGCCCTTGATGAAACCCGGCTCATAGCACAGCAAAATCTGGAAGCTTATAAAGCAAAGATGACGCGCTCATATGAAAGATTGACCCGACCGAGGACATTCCGCCAAGGTGAACTTGTGCTAGTGGTCAAAAGGCCTATGATTCCCAGTCGCGCCAAGCGAGGAAAATTCGAGCCAAACTATGAAGGCCCATACATCATAGATAAGGTTTACCAGGGTGGGGCCTACCTACTCATGGACATGCACGGTGAAAGGCCTTTCAGGCCAATAAACGGTCGCTTCCTAAAGAAATACTATGCTTAATGAGCCACAGCCTAGGTCAATGGTAGATGACAACGACTATGTCCGCTCGCTATCTTCCTAAGCTCAAACTCTATAAGCAGTAGCCAGCCTTCTTCATGACGGACCGAAATGTCCTTAAACTAATAGCAGACCGAAACGTCTTTAAACTACTATCGCAGCATCTTTTAGGCTGACGAGATATAAAAAAAAATAATAAAATAAAAAAAAACGGTATGTCCATAAGCAAAAAGGGCACGGATGAAAACCCGAAAGGGCTCCGTGAGTAAAAACAGCAGGGCTACCGGCGAGTGTTCGTGAAAACCCGAAGGGGCGCGACCTCGTAAAAAAAATATATAAAAATAAAAAGAATAAAAAAAAGGGTATGTCCATAAGCAAAATGGGCACGGATGAAAACCCGAAAGGGCTCCATGAGTAAAAACAGCAGGGCTACCGGCGAGTGTTTGTGAAAACCTGAAAGGGCGCAACCTCGTTAAAGGACACTTATAGGGTCCTCTCGACCTTGTAAGGAGAAACCACCCGCGTGAGATCCGTACGACTCACAAGAGAGCAACACACTTAGGGATCCCCACGATTCCTAAGGAGAAAATACACTTGCGAGATCCTCACGACTCGTAAGGAGAACTCTCTTATGGGACCTTCACGGCTCATAAGAGTTGAAAGTCTTAAGTTACAGAGACCTAAACCTGTGCTTAAGCAACCCCCACAACTTCCGATATTGCCCTACAAGTGGTTCAATACTGACCCTTGTATACAATCCACGGGCGCGAATAAACATTTCCCTAACCAAGTCTCATCCGTGACTGGGGATATGTTCGCATGGTGAACAACCCTTGTAAATCCTCTCGATTTATGAGGAGAAAACCCTCCTGTAGGATCCTTACGACTTACAGAGGAAACGAACACTTAGGAATCCTCACGATTCCTAAGGAGAAAATACACCTACAAGATCCTCACGACTTGTAGGAAGAAATACCTTTGTGAGACCCTTACGGCTCATGAAGTCAAAAGCCTTAGTCGGCGGGACCTTAACCCTGTTCGCTAAGCCACCTTTGTTCGACACCGACGGAGCCAAATGATGATTCGCTCCTGGCAATATCCCAGTTGTAGCGGTGCTGATGCCGAAATCGACGTCTAATTTCAGGTTTACGGCGAAAAGCCAATAGGCCGCACATGCATACGAAATAGCCGAAATGATAGGGCAACTTGCAATAAAAAGCAGCAAGTAAAAATGTATGCATGCAAAATAGCCGAAATGATTGGGTAACTTGCAATAAAAAGCATCAAGTAAAAATGTATGCATGCAAAATAGCCGAAATGATTGGACAACTCGCAATAAAAAGTAGCGAGTAAAAATGAAATAAATAGCCGAAATGATTGGGCACCGCGAAAAATAGCCGAAATGATTGGGCAATCGCGACCTTCGGGATATAAAAGCTGAAATGATAGAGCATCGCGGAGATAAAACAAAAAAAAATGATGATAAAACTTTGGCCCTACAGTTAAGATCACATCGATCCCTGTATACAATCCAAGGGCGTAAACAAAGAGGGAACCATACTTTCCCAACAGGTTCCGCCAGAAGACGAAGCCAAATCTCGACGGTTCAGTCCAATTCAGAGAAACCAGTGTCTTCAGCAAATATCTCAACTCAGGGAAACAAACACTCCTTGACGAGAGCCTCCTGATCCTCTTCGATTCGCAGAGCAACCAGTGCCTCCGTGGGAAATTCTCGACTCGTTTCAAACCCCAAGGAAACAAATAATCCTTGGCGCTAGGGAAACAAATAATCCTTAGCAAATTCCTCGACTCACGGATACAAACACTCCTTGATGAGAGCCCCCTGATCTGCGTCGACTCGCAGAGCAACCAGTGCCTCCGGGGGAAATTCTCGACTCGTTTCAAACCCCAAGGAAACAAATAATCCTTGGCGCTAAGGAAACAAATGATCCTTAGCAAATTCCTCGACTCACGGATACAAACACTCCTTGACGAGAGCCCCCTGATCCGCGTCGACTCGCAGAGCAACCAGTGCCTCCGTGGGAAATTCTCGACTCGTTTCAAACCCCAAGGAATCAAATAATCCTTGGCGCTAGGGAAACAAATGATCCTTAGCAAATTCCTCGACTCACGGATACAAACACTCCTTGACGACAGCCCCCTGATCCGCGTCGACTCGCAGAGCAACCAGTGACTCCGTGGGAAATTCTCAACTCGTTTCAAACCCCAAGGAAACAAATAATCCTTGGCGCTAGGGAAACAAATAATCCTTAGCAAATTCCTCGACTCACGGATACAAACACTCTTTGACGAGAGCCTCCTGATCCGCGTCGACTCGCAGAGCAACCAGTACCTCCGTGGGAAATTCTCGACTCGTTTCAACCCCAAGGAAACAAATAATCCTTGGCGCTAGGGAAACAAATAATCCCTAGCAAATTCTTCGACTCACGGATACAAACACTCCTTGACGAGAGCCTCCTGATTCGCGTCGGCTCGCAGAGAAACCAGTGTCTCTGCGGGAAAATTCCCGATTCGTCTCAACTTGCAAGATGAAGCCTCAGGCAGCAGGGACTAAAAACTTGCTTCCTGAACAATGGGACCCTGCAAGTCGATCCAAAAAGACCTATTGCATACTATTCACGGGTCTCACTCTCCAAAGTCGAATCTCGACAAGGAGGGAAAAACCGCTTACGGGCCCTCTCGACTCGTAAGAGGGAAAAATTCTCTTATAGGATCCTTACGACTTATAAGAGAAAACCACACTTAGGAGTCCTCACGATTCCTAAGGAGAAAAACCCATCTACGAGATCCTCTCGATACGTAGGGAGAAAAATCTCTATGAGACCCTCACGGCTTATAGAGTTGAAAAGTCTTAGGCAGCAGATCTGAACCTGCGGCCTAAGCCATCGCAATTTCTTAAGAAAGTCAAGATTCGTGCTCTATTATCCGTCAACCATGGTTACTAAGGTGGCATGCTGATAATAAAATAAAGAAAAGACGGAGAAAATGACACAATACATTACAAAAAATGTGTATCTTTTATTCATAAACTTGATTGGGTACAGGATACATTATGTCAAAGAATAAAAAAATATATATACACATTCTTTTATCTACAAGTACAAACGATACAAAGAGGGATAGCTACTGAGGAGGAAGTGTCTTTAGTAAATCCACAAGCTGCTCTCGCACTTCCTTCAGCGCCTCCTCCTGAGTGGCTGCCGCGGCCACCTCCGCTTCCACCTGGGCCCGCTGCTGTAAAAAGGATGAAAGTTGCTCCTCGGCTACCTTCTGGGCTGCTTCTTGGCTGGGTGCGTCCCGCTCGACAACGTCAAGTTGTTGCCTCAATGATAACCCTTCAGAAAGACATTGCAGAAGGCCTTCAAAGACAACCTTCAGCCGTGCGGCATTGGCCTCCACCCGAGCATGCAGTTGGGCAGACTTGCTCGAAGTCTCACCGCGCTCCTTACGCCTTGAAATGACTTCTTGTTCGAGGTGGCGGAAGTAAGAAGCGCTTTGCTTAATCCACGTTGTTCTTTGATTGCTGGCAGCCAAGGTCTCGGGAGCGAGACGCAGCGACTCCAACTGATACAGGCGGGCCTCGATCTCCCTGCAATGGTTAACCCAAGATGCGATGATGCCCTCATCATGAAAGTTCACGAGTATTTCCAGCATCGGGTTAACCACCGTAGCGAAGTCTGCGGCAGATATAGGAGTTTCAACGTCGAGTTCCTCGACGTAGTCACTCAACATGCGCAGACTATTCGCGGCGCCTTTTGAAGACGGACTTCTCAGATAAGGACCCGCCGGCATTGTAATACGAGGCTCGAAGGGCTCCGAGGCCGGAACGACAGCTGAAAAGAAACAGGATGCGATCAGATAACAGTACAGAAAATAAAGAGAGGGAAGTTATCAATGTGATAGTCGCTGTACCAGTTGAGACAGGTGGCAAGGTCGGAAGGGCCGGTGGCGCAGCTGATCTTTTATCCCCTCCTTCAATCTGTAGCACTGCAGTCGAGATGAGAAAAAAGGGGTTAGAGGTAATTCCATCAATGAAAAAAGAAAGATGTCAATGGAAATCATACTCACCAACGCCACCAGGGGAAGAAACAAGTTCAGATGGGAAGGAGAAGTGTGGGAGCAACATCTGATATACATGATCAAAGAGCATTCCTGAAAAGACACAACAATATGACTTTAGTACACAAATTATACGTCTGAAGTATAGGATTAATAAATTGCAAACCCATACCTTCCAACATCTTAGATGGTATGAGAGAGGGTTGAGAGGTGACCACCGCCAAGGCAGTCGTTGAAGGCGCTCCCTCAAGCAGTGGGGCATCGGCGCTGGCTGCACCTGCGTTACAAGAAAGGTGAACTTGTCAGAAAGGATTGTAAAGTAAAGAAAAACAGCAACTTGGGGTTTACCTGAGGAGCTCCCGGCTGAAACGGAGGCGACTCCCTCCTCTATCGACATGAGGCCACCGCCCGTGGCCTCATCACCCGATTCGATGGGGACCGTCGTCGTGCTCGCGCGGCCAGGAGATGGCAGAAGATCGTAGGCGGGGAGGGCAATGATTGGAGCATTGCCAGATTCTTGGGAGAGAGCGGCTAACTCCTTCCCAAGAGTCGTGCTCATCTCACCCGCCACTCCTTCGGGCTCGGCAATCTCCATCGGCTCATCCGCCGTCTCCACAAGGTCGTCGGCCTCAAGCGCCTCGTCCGCCACCACCCTGGGCTCAGTTAAAATGATCATTTCATCTGCCACCACTTCAGGTTCGGCATCAATGACCTTCTCGGCTGCAGTCCCCTCAACCTCTGCATCAGGCTCCAAAGCCTCAAAGATGTTGCCCACTATCGGCTCGGGTTCGACAGGTGCCGCCTCCTCTGTTCCCTTGGGTTCAACGGTCTCCGCCTCCCCCTCGGTCGGACTTGGCCCTGCAAGATAAGATATATAAGAACCGATGGCATTAAAATTCTTACAACAAAAACTCTAAGAGAAATATTACCTGAAGTGGATTTACCGTTTGCGCTCCGAACTGCGTGCCACTTGTCTGCGAGCAGTGGATAGGGCAACAGGGGCCTCTTCGGATGGAGTATCAGCGCGAGGGGCGGTGCTGGGGCCCGCTCCCATAGCCAAGGCAATCCTGCGCACCTTCGCCTCACGCCTCAGCTGCTTCCTTTCCTCCCGGGCTGTCGCGATAGACCTCTGTGACGCTTCCTTCATTAAGGCGTCGTCGTCCGTATACAAAGACACCTCCAAAGCCTTTAAGGCATCTCTCATTGGCTCCTCAGGATGGGCCTCTTGCGGTAACCTTGAGGAAGCAGGAACATCAGCAGCTGGTAGGACATTTGCGTCGCTTGGTGGGAACGGCATTGAGGTCCCTGCGATAAAAAGAGAGAGGTTAGATCGACCAAAACATAAGGAAAATGAAAGCATGCTGAATCGAAACTTACGAAGACCCATGGACGCTCTAAGACGTTCCTCCTCTTGGAAAGTCTTCAGAGAAGCGGCAATGGCTTCTTCATCAGTGATGCCTGTTGGAAGAAAAGAAAGAAAAGCGTTAGTCAAAGGCAATGAGGAGGATATGTTGCAATAAAGAAAATGCGACTAGTAGTTACCTGATTGCGCAAGCTTAGCTAGCCACGCGTCACGCCTCGCCAACCACGCTGAAGTTTCGAGAGCGGCCTCCAGGTCTGTATCGTCCGGCGGCGGCATGACTAATCCCTCGTTAGTCCCATATTCGATCAGGCCCTCGGCATAGGGAGCATGTGGTTCCTGACCAAATACGACATCGGCGGCGAAAAGCGACTTCTTTTTCTTCTGCCCGCCAACCCTAGGTGCACGCGGGATTGACTTCCGTTTAGCAGCCACCTTGGGACGGCGGGTCCCGATGTCCGCACCCATGTCAGACTCCGGCGAGGATACAACCACTGTCTCCACTGGAGCACAGGGCGCTGCAGGTGCATCTGTGATATCAGGGAGCGACAATCCACATGGAGGACTTTGCGCACGCGGTGGCTCGGTTCTAACCTCTTTTAGAGGAGCGACTACTGGAGTCCTAGGAACGAAAGGAGCGTTGCGATCGGTACCTGGAGGCACACCCTTATGATCGACCAGCAGTCGCCTTTCCTCCTTTATAACTGCTCCTGTTGCATGATTGTACCAGTCTTTGTATACATTGAGGAGTCGCGGAGCGTAAGCCGGCGCACTGATAAAAAAATGAGAGCTTGTATTCAGGCGCATGAAATGGTGCAGCGCGTTCTCCATCGCTTCTTCAGTGGCAGCGGGTTCCAGCAAGAAAGCTTCCAAGGGGACCCCTTGATCGTAGCCCAGTTGTTGAGCAAAACGATGCGGGTTGTACCTCATAAAAATTGCCACACCATTCTGCCTAAAAACTAGGAAACCCGGTCTAATAGAATATAAGTGAAGGGTCTCCCAAGCCGTCAAAACTGAGGCTCCATCCTTAAAGACATCTTGTAATGGCCGCATCGCAGTGGTAGACGCCTTTCCAATGGTCAATACCTTATCGACAAAGGATATCCCGGCTCCAACGGTATGAGGGCAGAGGAGTAAACCCCTGGCGTTCCGCGGTGATGGGGTTACAATTGATGCACCGATCAGCTGTATAATGCGAGGAAAACCGCACTTGTCAAAGAACGAGGGCCTTTTATGCATGCCGAAGACACCCGCCGTGTGTAGCTCGAGCCATGATGCAAAGTAGTGCATCGGGAAGACCACGTGCAGTACCCCGGGCTCATTAGCATCCGCTGCTCAACTGAGGCCATGATATAAGTGCGCCAAGCCGGCGATCCCCACAGCCACCTTTACCCCAATGGCCATCCAGTAGGCTGGGTAAAAGACAGAGGGCCGCATATGATGAGAGTGCATTGGGATCGCAAACCAACTCAGCCACAATCCGAGAAATCCTAGGAAAAAGGCCTCCTCATCCATCCCGGGGGCCGCAATTTCTGCAAAAGATATAGTCGGGAAGTCCGGAAGAAAAAAACCCTTTTGGTCTATCTCCTTCACCGGCAGGTTATCCAAACCTAGACCGAAGGGGTCATCCAGGGTAGCAAACTTCGCAGCTTCTGATGAGATGACGCTTGGGCGAAGGAAACAAGCGATGAAATCCTCAAAATTCACTCTTCGACTCCCATGTTCGATAAAAAGGGACTCGTAGATGCTCAACACCTTGATCAGGCTTGGGAATTGGTGTTGAACAGCGTTTTCCGGCGTGATCCCCCTTACCACCGGCTTAGCACCGAAGACGTACTCATCTGTCGAGAGCAGCTCTTCATAGTGTTCCCCCATGACCGATAGACTGGATACCTCCGTGAACTCCTCCAAAGAGATGGACACTTCCCGATCCATGGCAAGGAAAGTGTGGGTAGGAATATTCCACTGCTCCAGGAAAGCCTTGAACCACCAGGTGGGGAGCGTGGGATACTGGAAGAGAGAGACATAGACCGCGGTGTACAGTCCTAATCTTATCAACTGCGACTTCTTCGTCGACAGGATGTACCGGGCCCACGGCAGATAGCCGATCGGGTGGCGGGGAATCAGACCAAGGTTATATGATTGCCCCCAGGGTCATGCTTCACCTTGACAGATACGGCGTCCTAGGATATCTAAAACCATGGGACGCTGAACCGGTATCGCATCTATGGCGGGATGTAGAAAGCCCTTCGATGTCCAATCCACCAACTCCACGGCATACTGCACCGAGGGTGGGGTAGCATAGTGAATCGCCGTGATGGGCTCGGACGGCACTGCGCATATGAAGCTGCGTCGACCCATAATGATCTGGTTATACCACGACCCCCAAAGGTGGAGACTCTTGTACTCCGGGTCGTATTCTCTAATCATGGTCAGGACTTCACGATCCAAGGGCGCTTCGGGAAATCCCTCCTCTGAACGAACAAACGGGAACGAGGTGTCGAGAGACATGATCGCTGCAAATGAACAGAAATTGGCCGTTAGTGCTGCAATTCCAACGTTTAGCTTTTAAAATTAACTAAATTTAAAAATTAATCACACTACATTGCAGTGCAGTGGGTAGGGGACCAAATGGGGACCCACGAAATCCAGATGAAAATGCCCTATTTAATAAGACTGCCTCATCATTGGATAAGACTGTCAGTTAAAAAAAAGATCCATAAGAGAATATTCTCATCAGTGGGGAATCCCTAGAGACAAGGAGAAAATCTCATCTTTCAGAGCAAAGCTCTGCCACAGAATGACACCTGTCAAATTCTGGTCTCAAGGGAATAAAATTCCTTAAAAGAGCATAGCTCTATGGTAATAATGGAAAAGTCCATCAGAAAATGTTTACACCTAAATGAATTAAAAAAAATTGGAATCTTGAAAAATCCATGAAAAACTTATGAAAATTTCTTCATTTTTCAGATCTAAAAGATCTACAGATGATTCAAAGAGCAAAACTCTGTCCATGGGTCAGAACCCATGAACAAGATCTCTGCAGATCTATAAGTTTTGAGAGCAAAGCTCTGTTTATGAAACCCCAATGGGGATCTCTTTAGATCAAAAGATCTGTAAGAGCAAAGCTCTTTGGTTAAGCTTAATTTAAGTTAAGTTGATTTAAATTAATTTTACCTAAAGTTTCTAACTTTGGAAATGAGCAAAGCTATGAAATTCTCAAGCAAGAGCAAAGCTCTGGTAATTAAAATCTTGAAGATGGTGAAGATTTTTTAAAGGCCAAGAGACCTATTTATAAGGCGCATGCGCCCCTTCAGCTCACCCCTTGATCCAACGATCAGGAGTTTGCCACCGCTGCACTCACGTGCGCGCCACGTGAGCGCAACGGTGGGGGGGCATTTGTTTCCTCCAATCAGAGCAAAGCTCTGTTGAAATTCAAAATTCAAAATTTTGAAGCAACGCTTCAAATCCCGGGCGCAACGCGCCACGTGTCTGGCGCAGACGCATCAGCGCAGCGCCCAAGGCAGCGCACCTAATCAGAGCAAAGCTCTGTTTTAAACAAAATTAAATGAAGCAACGCTTCAGCTGCGCAAGCACTGCGCTGCGCGACACGTGTCAGCGCAGATGCGCTAGCGCAGTTACGCTGTGCTGCGCGACACGTGTCAGCGCAGTTGCGCTGCGTTGTGGGCTGCGCGACACGTGTCAGCGCAGATACGCTAGCACAGTTGCGCTCCGCTGTGCGCTGCGCGACACGCGTCACGCGCTGGGGCATCTGCGCCAAACAGAATAAAGATTTTAAAGAAATCATTCTGTTCTTGTAAAAACAAGAAGATTTTCTTCTGTAAAACAGAAGCCCTTGGATCAAAGATCCAACGGTGGGGAAAATCCCCCAAATCACTCAGAGAAAGATCTCTTTAACAAAATTAACTAATTTATGGGCACTATAAAAAGGACCCTAAGCCTCAATTCAAAGGCATTAATATTTTGTGAGAAATTAAACAGAGAGGACTCTGAAGAATTGGAGAGAAATCCTCAAGAAAAAGGTAAAAGACCTTTTAGATAGAAGAATTTCTTCTAATAGGTCATTGATCTAAGAACAGGATCAATGATCTTTAATAAAAAACAAAAAAATAAAAATAGTTCTTTGCACTTATGAACCATTGGTTCCCTGAGATAAGAAAAACAAGAGGAACTTGTTTTCTTTGATCTAAATTAGATCAAGAAAACAAACAGTGCTTTGCACTTCTGTTATGAACCATTGGTTCTGGAATCTAAAAGATTCTCAAATTAATAGTGCCTTGCACTTATAAATCTGCACTGTTGCGCTCTTGGGCCGGCGCAAGCCACCAGAGAGTGCCACGTGTCAGCATCTGAACCAGTTGCGCTACGCGCTTTTGAAATAGAGCTTTGCTCTCTGAAACTGGCGCAACTCACCAGAGCGCGCCACGTGTCAGCAGCGCAAGCGTAGCGCACTAGCACAGCGCACTGCGCTACATGACACGTGTCATCATCACAAGCGCCGCGCTCTTTGATTGGCTTAAAGCGCCTGAAAATGCAATGCATTTCCTCTGCTAAAGGGCCAGGCCCAAGTCAAAAAGACCTAGCGGGCCAAAATAAATTGCAAAGCAATAAAAAGGGGCAGAGCCCAAACAAAGTAGATGCCTTGCATCATTTATGAATGGGCAGAGCCCAAAACAAATTGATGCTCTGCATCCTTTATGGGTAGAGCCCAAATAAAAATAAAAAGAAATGCAATGCAAAAGCAAATAAAATGTTGAACATCTTCAACTGGACTTAGCCCAATTTTGGCCGCAAGTCCTCAAATTAAATTGACTGAGCACGGCTGCTCCTTAAATCAATTTACGACCAGTTCAAGGGTACATCTCCGAATTCCTCCGACACCCATCGTTGTAATCCTTCAACGACGTCAGAGAGGTGACGAGTCCCGACGACCACACATCAATATGGACTGCGGGGTCCTTAAACTAATGGACCGAGACGTCCTTAAACTAATGTTTGATCGAGACGTCCTTAAACTAATATTGGACCGAAACGTCCTTAAACTAATGATGGACCGAAACGTCCTTAAACTAGTAATGGACCATCATGTCCCTAAACTGGAATATGGACCACCACGTCCCTAAACTGGAATATGGACCACCACGTCCCTAAACTGGCGATGGACCACCACGTCTCTAAACTGGAACGTGGACCACTACGTCCCTAAAACTGGAACAATAGAGCCTCCAAATGCTCTTTTGCCGGATCTAAATGATCCCGTTTAAGTTGATCTTAGCCCCAAACACGGCTAACGTATCCTTAGACATTCAAACGGACTATAAAACTCCAAATCAACCTTGGTTCAAGGGTACATCTCTGAACTCCTCTGACACCTGCCGTTGTAATCCTTCAACGACGTCAGAGAGGTGACGAGTCCCGAGGGCCATATATTAAATGGATCATCACGTTAAGTTGATCTTAGTCTCAAACAGGACTAACGTATCCTTAACGAACGTTTAAGTCGATCTTAGCCTGAATACGGCTAACGTATCCTTAAACCAAAACACCAAACCCAAATCTAAGTAAGTACGGATTTGGACTAATCCATGTCCTACGGGCGACGGCATTACTCAGTCTCCGTATACAATCCACGGGCAACCACAAACAAAACAAACACACACGACACGAAGTGAAATTCTGGAGAAGGAGAAAGTTGTTACCGCGATGCGGTAGCGTAATTAACTGCAGGGGCTTGCGCCTGCAGGGAAGAGCGTCCCTATAATCAAAAACCCCTCAAGCGAGGGGGAATCTGACGAAGTCTGCTACATCGGCCGCATCCGTCTAAACCTCCGATACACGGTGCCATAAATCAACTTGGCATCTTCGGAGAGGTGGACGGATAAAACCAAATAGTATCTGCCCCGAATCTCAGCGTCAGGACTTCGCAGTCTTGTGCGCCGCCATTCGGAGGGGAACAGCAGTTCCGCCAATGACGAGGACTGACCAGCAAGGCATTTCGATGGTACGGGGACATGTTGATCCTCTTCTTCTCGACCGAATGACTGTACTGAAGGAGAGCATGTTGGGCTTATAGCAGATGATGGGGCAGTTGGCTGAGGCTGCCCGGATTCATAGGTAGGATGATGCACCGTCTATTCTGGAGCCCGTTGTACTGCCCGTTCAGATAGTCACACCTTTTGTCTCTAGGGTTATGAAGGTATCGCTTTCGGAGTTTATGAGGCTGAAGCCTACGGTGTTCATAGAGACATACGCAACAGAAATATCCTCTATCGTTCGTCGACATGATAGCTAGGATTAGTAGGTCTTTGAGGTGATCAGATGAGAGATCCGTAGAGTTGACCAGTTTTCGTTTGGTGGGACATGCCCAGACTTGGTGCGGGTCGATCAAGAGAGGTCGTGCAACAGGTCTTCCTTCGATGACATGTGCATAGTTCTCCGAAGTCTTTCTAGTCTGATTCCTTCCGCAGAGCGTGAGAGACGCCAGAGCTTGTAGTTTTGATGTGTTGCACAAACCAGTAAGTATGTTCGAGGCCGACTTCAACTTTCTGTTCACCCACCCATCGCGCTATGCTCCGTATTTGATTCCCACCGAGGAGCACAGGGTGAATAGATATGTGAGGAGTCTTGATACGCAGTTATTCCTTACTTTTAGCACCCAGAATTACGCCACGTATGCAGAGGCTATTGACACAGCGATACGAGTGGAGGAGCGTTTAAATGAGACGGCGTTTGTTCCGGAACCGAAGAGGGTTCGTTACAGTGTTCCAGTTTCCGGATAGAGAAGCTGTGGAGGATTCATTCCAGGACATGGCGGCGCCAGAGGTTGAACTCAGGGCCGGATGTATGGATCGTATCCTGATGGGCATTGTAATACCCATGTCCCCTTTGTAAGCCAACACCCATATATAAAATAAAATGTTGTACCAAATAATTTACCGATTTTTTTAATTATTTCAATTATACCTTTCCTATACCCTAATAATTTATTTTTCCAAGACCCTAACCTACTCCCCCCGGCAACCCCCTCCATCGCAAACGCCTCTCAGTGGCTCCAGCCGACCCGTACAGCCACCTCCAGCACCGCCTCTCGCCACCATTGTCTCATCACATCCCTGCGACCCCAACCGCGCTCCTACCTCGACCCTAACACCACCAAAGCACCCATTGTCTCCTTTCTCCTCCCGCACCTACGAACCCATCTCCTCGACAAGCTTCTCGCCGCTCGAGCTTCCCACCATGCCGGAGTCTCCCCTGTCGCGCCGCGCCGCCACCTCCGACTATAGCCAACTGTCGCAGCACCCTCATCTTCTCAGTCTCACGATCTGTAGCCGTTGCCGAGCCAGAGCCATGTAGCCGAGCCCAAGCTTGTGGCCATCATGCTGTGCTCGTGCCCATGCGATCCGTCGCCGCGATCATTGCAGTCGTTTCATCAAAAGGAAAGTGAAAATCTTCACTTGTTTTCATTCTACAGTATAGGAAATCACATTAGAGATAAATATATAAACAAATGCAACTATATCGATATGTTTTATTTACATGTGTTTATATGCTTGAATGTGGAGTAATGAATCTCGAGATGTGGTAATCTGAGTAGAGCCAAATTAGGACTTATGACGGGTTTATATCACGTGAAAAATTGGAGAGAAAACAAACTGTTTCGAGAAATCAAAGGAATAGTGTGTTTTGTTGATACCGAATGCCCATATTAGGTGTTCGGTACGTATTTTGTGCGAAAACCCTATCTAGTGTGGCGAAATTTATGGATACGAGATTATTTCAATGATAATGGATAACACGTAAACATTTAGGTTGAAAACATGGGCTTTAACACCATAGAATGTCAACCTCATTTAGATCCGCCAAATGTGAAACTTTACGTACATGTAATTTTTGAAAATCATAGTAAATTAGATACACACCGGAATATTATGTTCGAGGGTTTTTATCGAAGCCGACTCGACAACTTAGAACCCCCTGTAATTTATATTCCATTTCTGTGTTAAAACGATGACGGAAACTGTTTGGGAGTGCGGCTCTGGACTGCAGTTCAAAGCAGTACTGCTTGTCGACGCCTGTATTAAAATATTTTTATAATTCTGTGTGAAAATGATATTATGCGGAACCCTATACCGTTGCGAAGATTATTCTGTTATCCAACTACTGGAGGGGGTTTCATTCGTTTTTACTGTCATTTGCTATTTTATTCATATTTTAAATCATCATTACGTACTGCAGTCCCAAGTAGGGACAGATCGTATATCCTGATCTTAAACAGTGCATATCATCCAGCACACGGTGGATATTGTTGATCTATCTTGTTCTTTGGAAACCTAATTAATAGATCTAAAAATTACTCAACTGTAGTGTCGCCTAATTATGATCCCAACAGATTGAAAACTGTGTTACGAAACGGACTTTTAGTTCAGGAACTGAATTTCCAGCAGAAAACACTTAAAAAGAAATGACTGTAATTAGCAAACCCGGAACCCGATTGATTTGAAACCAATTTCGTTGAATCGCCAATTAAGTTTAATTTTTACCCTTTTTGTATCATTTTGCTTAATTCTGATCGTAAGATTTAATGTGAATTTTTCTAAGTTCCTAGGACGCGTAATGACTTATTGCATAGGACTTGCTTAGCGGCATAACTCACATATTTACCCGACTGTGATGACTTTAACGATAGTGATCACCCTTATTAATTCTCAGTGTGTATTTTATTGTTGAACGTGAGTGGTATCGGATTAGTTGTGTCGAGTACGCCAGTGAAAAGTGAACGGTTTGTGATAATGAACATTACAGTGAATAGCAAACAGAACAGTGTTATTGGTGCGTACTTGTACACAACTAGCTCATACATACATTTATTGAAACCTGGGGAAAATGGGAAAATCGAAGTGGAAAGGAACCTGTATTTAGCGAGGTTGGTGATTTAGAGGATGATTATTCGAACGACTCTTATATATATTAGGTTTGGACTTAGCCGTCCGGCTGACAGGGTTATGTCCCGGAAAACAGTGGGCCGTAGTCTCGGGTACACACGAGACCTTCGTTAAACATGATTATTCCTTTCCGCAAACTCGATTTCAAAATTGACTTAGAGACCAGTAGGAACATAGGACATACATTGCATTGATTATTGACATATCGATTACCTGCATTCATTGTCTCCACTGTGATTACCTTTTATTTCACGCCTCATTATTGTTATCATATTATTGTTATTGCGTCGCCCTGACGACATGAGTATGCATGCTCAGAACTTGGAGAGGACCCAGCTCAGGAGCCAGACCTACCATTCAAGCTCGCGGAGATTTAAATGATCGTACCTTCAGTACTTTTACCGCTTTTCATAAATCAACCTTGTATTCGTACGTGGTTAGTAGTTTCTTTTTGTTGGTCTCTTGTAAATTGTGAACAATGAAAATTGATGTAATAAACTAGTGATGTGTTTTCTTTACTTCCGTGCTATATTTACTGATTACCATGTAATGCTAGAAGCCGAAGTGTAACCACGGCGGGATTGTTTCCTGACCGTAGAAGCATGGCTGGCCTAGTCGCCTCCCGTATTCTATATTTTATATTTTGGGAAGCGGGGTGGCATAGGTCGCCGTTGAAATGTTTTAACTGCGGAAGTCCAAATCAAATCTACAGAGACTGTACCACAAGACGTCGGGGTGGGACCACGGGTTCTCAGACTGCTTTACCCCTTCCATCTCATCCTCCGATGGTCTTACTTCCTCTGCCAGTCACTACACACCAGGCAGTTGCTCAGGATATTAGTTGTGCAGGGGTACCGCAGTGCCACTCCTGCCAATCTGGTTTCTGCGCTCTGTGCTAGTCGTATTTTGAGAATGGAATGTCGTTGATTCTTAACGTATATTCAGGATATTGGAGCCGCAGAGGTCCCGTTGGACCAGCTTCCGATCGTGCAAGAGTTTTCCTGATGTGTAACAGGATTGCCTCCAGAGCGCGATATTTTCTGCATTGACCTGATCCCCGGCACGGGGCTTATTTCTATACCGTCCTATCAGATGGCCCCAACAGAGCTCAAGGAGCTTAAGGATTAGTTGCAGGAGTTTCTTGATAGAGGACTTGTTCTGTTGGTTGTATGTATGCCCTAGAAGCCATTATTGTACATGAGATGTATATTATAGTGGATGTTGGGACATATATAGGGAGGACATTCTTGTTCGACATGATAGTACGCTATCTGGTTGCTCTTTATCTTAACATGCACACTTATTGTCTCTCTGTTACATGTTGATAAAGCCCTTATGATGTGTGCTTGACTACCAGGATTATGATGCAGATCATACTATTGGGACCTGGGCAGTCCATGAGTTCATCCTTCAATTGTTCCTAGTCGAGGGAATATCGAGACAGGGCATCGATATTCCAGAGTAGACTAGCATATAGCTTCTCGACCCATGTGATGAGAGATGGATGATCCCATATCCATTGGTGTTTGACATCATAGATGGTATACGGGTGCTCAGTGGAGACTGGGTACACTGAACGGACTCGCCGAGAACTCCTAGATGGTATTATACCTCACGTCAGATAGCAGTTCTCTGGTGACACTGGTACAAGTTAGTCTGTTGACCCGAGATCGTCATAGAGTCTTGTGTGTCTTCCACTGTGCTTTGATTTCCACCCTACCATGGATCTACTGAGTCGTGCAAACAGGTGGTTTTTGGGTACAGTCCCGAGTCATATGGAGGCAATGAGTGATAGGAGGGGATTCGACTCTCCCGGTATTGGGGGTTGATGTTGCGCTATGCTCGACTGGCCATAACTGAAATCCCTGGCCAGGGTAGATGAGATTTACTGGTAAGTGTTATCAGTAGTTTCTCGACCGTTATGGACCTTACATCGGCATGACTTATCCAGTTACTGGGGTCTGACGTTTACCACCCCTAGACTAGAAATGCGACATATCAGACGAAGAGACCGGAATGTACGGTAGTGTTACTGATTGGATCCGCGGGAGTATGAGCACGCTTGCTTGTTGATCTTCTGATCGCTCAATACCCGGGTGGCCGTTACGTTTAGCGGGACTCTTACGACTTGTGGGTGTTTGATATGATCATCACCTACTACCGGCGTATTGATCAGTTTTTAGAGTCCTACACAGAGGTTTCCTGGCTCAGGCGAAACGAAGTAGGAGCACATATGTGATATGAGCGGGATCGAGATTAATATGAGTATGTGATACCGTATTCTGTTTTCGCGATTTGTGTCATCGGTCGGTTATATGTGATATAGCTGGGTTATCGTATCAAGTGTTGATTCGATAAAATGATACACATGATATTAGTCGGTTATATGTGATATATTCAGATTATTAAATCAAGTGTTGATTTGATAATCTAATGTATAATTATATATTTGATATATTAATTTACATTAACTAGTATTAGCTCACTTAAGATATCTTCTCACTTGATGTGTGCATTAAGTATATATGTGATATATATTTGTGTATATGATTTTGTATCATGCTTGATGATACATGCAACATGGGTGTGTGTGACTTACACCATGCTTATAATAATGTGAGGGTTTTTATTTATCTTAGTAATTCAAAATTGGTGAGAATTTGTCATGCTTGGAAGCTTGGAGAAGCTTGAAGCATCTTTGACAAAGTCCACTTGTTTTATTTTACTTAAGATATTTATTAACTAAACTATTATAATTAGCCATGGTTTAGTCTCTACAATGGTTAGTATATGATACTAACTCACCCATGGTTGCCATTCACCACTTGATTTATTCTTGAGTTGTTTTCTTCATCTCCTTCCTCTAGCTATCTAGCTTCATGAAAAATAGTGAAAATGAGTGAGAAAATCAAATCTAAAGTGAGCAAAATTCCTACTTCATCATCCTCTACTACTAGCCATTTAGTTTAGGGTGTTCTCTTCACAAAGTTCATCACCTAGTGAAGAGGTAGCTTGGGTTTGAGTCTCTTCGACGTAGATCATCTTCGGCCTCGAAGACTTCGAGCAAGGTTGTTCATTTCCTCAAAGGAACCCATACTAGAGTTCGGGAGATCACTACTTGCAGCGAAGGGACTTCTACACGGAGTTTTAGAAGTGAAGGACCGGTCTACAAAGGTTGTATTCCTCATTCACTTGTTGTAATGTTTGATTACTTGCTTTATATTGTCTATTCACTCTAGCTAGATCCTAGGTTAGGGTTCATTAGCACTCTAGAATTTTTGAAATTGGTATGCTTGATGTCTTGAAAACCCAGTAGGGTGCTGAGGAATCCCAACAGTGGTATCAAAGCCGGGCTAGAGTATTAAACGATATTTGTTAGATTACGAAACCAAAACAACTCCGAAACACCCGATACCAAACCCCAGTTTCTGTCGAATTTTAAATGGCCTCTTAAAAAAAATTTAGCAACTGCAGAATATTGTATGTGATATAACAAGAACACAGTAGAAAATTCACCCCCCCTCGCCGGATTTTAGTCGGCCACATCCATGGAAAAACCGGCCTACTCGGCCATGTTAGGGTATTCAGGGTTGAAATTTCTAGTATGTTCCAGTATCTGGGTTTTGGTGTTTCAGGTGTTGCTAGTTTTTGCTAAATTTGCATGTGATGTTAACTTTCTGCAAAGGCAATTCGGAGTGTTTTGTATTCGTAGTTTAACATGGTTTCGGGTTTTCACATGTTATCTAGGCGAAGTTAAAAGGTTCGAACGAATGTCAAAAACCCATTTTTTCCAAATTTAAGGTATTCGGAAAATCATGCAAGTAATTCTGTGGACCCTCTAGAAGAATGAAACCCTAACTCGACATAATGATCATGGAACCGTCTTTGAACCTTAGGGTTTGTGGCAGTTCCGCGGTGCCATTAATGAGGCTTGGGTTTGCCCTTCTACGGTTGGTCCATAGGTGTTGCGGCATGTTCTGGGTATTTTTTAACTGTGCTCAAGTGTTGAGCTCTCGGGGAATTATGGGACTTTGATGAATCGATCGAAAAGTTTAAATTCGTCCGAATATTTGTGATGTGATACAATACTTGGAATCCATAATATTTGAATTTTATGAATCTAGCAATTTAGTCTCATTTGATCGGTTGCCACGGGATTTTGATGTGATCAGAAGTCCATCGCAATCATGTAGCGTACGCGGATACTCGCCGGGTAACCTTACTAGGTAGCCACGCCCCATAACCCCGACCAAGTGACCGTAGGAGAACTCCGTTGCCAAAAGCATGTGTACGGGTGCTCGCGGCTGCAGTGTTCTGCCTAAGTGCATTTCGTCGACGGTATCGGGGGTACGACCGTCTACTAAAGTTTCCGACGAGCATTCGATCAGGATGTCGGGAATCTTGTTGAATTACCCAACTTATTATTGGAAAGTGTTTTCAATAACGACACTAAAATGCAGGGTTTATAATTGTTAGGCATGCGATGTCTAAGGAATTCATATTGTTAGGCATGAAATTCGGAATATGCGATATTTCGGGTTTATGATGTCTAAGGTGGTTGTGGATTCCAATTGTTGTAGTTTTCACTTTCTTTTCTGCGACTGTAAGTGTAATATGTGGGGTATCGCCGGTTTCATTGCTATACGTCAACGACAATTGGGATACGCATATTTACTTACGTTGATGACATGTGATGTCATGTGTTGTTGTGATATGTTATATTGGATCGTCGTGTTTGAATAGCCGGGTTTTTTTTTATGTGAGATGAGTTTTTCATTTTCATTCATGTAAAAACTTGTATGTAATATTCTTTTATTGAGGCAGTTCCGGGTTGAGGAAGATGTCACCGTTGATGTATATTATTTACTTTTCCGCGTGATGATAGACCCAAGGAGGGGAGACAAGTAACCGGGTTTTAGAGTCTAGTGGGAGGCCATATCGAGGAGTCGAGTCCGGGTCTCCTAACTCTAGAATTGGTAGGGTTGCTTTCCGCTCTCGTAGAGGTCTTGGGATGTGGGATTGACTATTCATCACGACCGTGGAATCCGTGTTTTATACAGGCTTAAATTAAAACCCGGAAATCCTAGTATATCCAATATTTCATATGTTGTCTTCTGCTGCTGATATTCTGTGATGTGATCATTTTATATTCTGAGATAAGTACTATATATGATATATATGATATATTATAGACGTTGCTTATGTTTTACACCCGCGCTAGCCCTGCCCCGCCTTGCCGTTAGTTACCTAACCTAACGGTGCATGACGAGACTTCATGGCGAATGCTGATGGTATAAGCGTACGTTGTATTTAGCTGTGATGCTTAGGTAACTTAAATGATGTGACATTCATTAATGAGATTAATGGAAGAAAATAAACCTAATGATGTTGTGGAATCAAATTTGAAACCCACTCGGCTTTTTACGAAAAAGCGAAGTTTCAAAAAGCGGAGCTTAAGCCACTCCTTTTAAAAATATTTGATTCTGCAACGAGGTCAAGTTCAAAGCGTTAAAGGTTTTTATAAAAACCATCCGCAACCCTCCGTCATTTTAGAAAGTAGAGTACTTAGTATTCATGCTGCGTATGTTGATTATAGTCAAGACGTAGTGTACGGTAGCTAAGTGATGTCTTCCTACACAGCATATGATGCGATTAGTTAGGACATTCATGTGATTATGTTGATTATAGTTAAGGGTCATATGGGTGGGTCTAATTAATCACGAAATGATGGGTAGAACTTGATTAGTGCTTATGATATGTTGATTATAGTCAAGGTCATAAGTGCTAGGGGTAAAAACCATTATCGAGAGTTTCAAGTGTTGAAATTTGCAATGAGATTGCATACCTTTATGTGATAGTTGGATCCTGATACCCACTGCGAGTAATTGTTACTCCTGGGAGAGTTTTGCACTTTACAGTTAGCCGATCAAGTGGGTGTCTAGAAAGGTGTCAACGAGGTTACGCCCCTGGGAAAAAGAGGTTTATTTTAATTAGATCCGTGCGAAAGCACGGGGAATCTCCCTCAAAGTACCGGCACTGTCCTGGCTGAAAGATTGACGAACTTATAGGGTGTAATTGATCCCGGCTAGTCTTTCCTTTTAGGGTTTGAAGGAAGATTTGATAAAAACAGTGGGAGTCATCCTGATTAGATAAAATATATAACCAATCTAATCTTGCAAGAGCGCACGCAGAGTGTTTTCTTCTCTCTCTCCAGGTAGCGACCATGTCACGCCTTAATCAAGATAATAATATGGATATATTGACCGAACACGTTTGTTATACTGAGCTGGGGAATGTTGGTCCCGCTCAAACTTATAATTGTTATAAGACCGAGTAGGAAATAGGGGAATACCAGGATACCCATGCAGCCCAAACGACGAAAGTGCATGTTGATGCATCTTCTTCGGGTGTGTTCATTACCGAGAACTGTTTTTCAGTATTCTCTACGTCCTGGGTATTAGATACCGGATTAGGATCCCACATATGTAATCTGTTACATGGGCTACAGAAAGGTAAGAGCTGGGATTGGATGATATGTCTCTAAGTGTAGAGAATGGTGCAATTTTTGCAGCCAAATCAGTTGGCAAATACCATCTTGTATTACCAAGTACATTGATTCTGAACAAATGTTATTAGATACCGAACCTGATATACAACATTATATCAGTCTCTTTATCATGTAAAGAAGGATATAATTTTGTATTGATGGATAATTTTTTGAACATTTCCTCTATCAAAGTGTTGATTGGTTCAGGCGCGTTATCTAATGGCATATACGTTCTAAATCAAACCACAGTTCTTAACGTACAGAACACACACAAGAGGAAGAGTTTAGAAATGAACGAATCCTTCTTGAGGCATTGTAGACTAGGTCATATCAATGCGACCCGACTGGCTAAGTTACATTTGGATGCATATTTAAATCAGTTTAAATTTACATCTTATGAAACTTGTCAGTCATGTCATAAAGATATAATGACCATAGCTCCGTTTACTGGTAACAGAGAAAGATTTAGTGAACTCTTGGGATTGATACATGATGATGTATAAAGGTCCCCTGTCTACAAATGCCAGGACTGGTTCTTTGTACTTCATTATATTCACTGATGATCTCTCAGGATTCGGACATGTGTTCCTGTTGAAACACAAGCCTGAAGTTTTTGAGAAATTCA
Source organism: Agapanthus africanus (assembly GCA_030015575.1). Classification (NCBI taxonomy): domain Eukaryota; kingdom Viridiplantae; phylum Streptophyta; class Magnoliopsida; order Asparagales; family Amaryllidaceae; genus Agapanthus; species Agapanthus africanus. The sequence continues at coordinate 174,700,103 of CM057339.1, read as the reverse complement.
ATGAATATAAATCCGAAGTAGAGAACCAAAATTGGTATAAGTATTATATCCTTTGATGGGATCAGGGAGGAGAATACTTGTGCATAGAATTCTTGGATTATTCTAAAGGAGAATGAGATTCTCTCTCAGCATTACTCCTCCGTATACACCAGCACAACGGTGTATCGAGACGGAGCAATCGCACCCTATTAGATATGGTGCGCTCTATGATGAGTACTGCTGAGTTGCCTGTTTCCTTTTGGGGTTATGCGCTTGAAGAAGCAGCATAGCATACCTATTGAATTGGGTTCCAATCAAATCAGTGCCTACCACTCCATATGAGATATGGTATGGGAAAAGCCCATCTCTTAAGTAAGTTAAGATTTGGGTTGTCTGGCCTATATCTAAAAGCAAAATCCGGACAAGCTCGAGGCAAGGTAAGTCCTGTGGAAGTTTGTTGGATATCCCAAGCATTCGCAAGGGAATATCTTCTACCACACAGAGAAACAAAAGGTGTTTTATTTCTCGGCATGCCACCTTTTTAGGAAAAGGAATTTTTAAAGAAATTTGTGGTCATGAGGTAGAACTGGAATTAGTTCCAGCTATACAAACTACAACTAATGATTTGGTAGAACCAGAGGATTCAATAGTTCCCAACGAATCTCAGCCTCTCCGCCGATCTGGTAGGGGTCCTCATCCGTCTGAGAGATACTTAGGTTTCTCGATGACAGTGGGAGCGAGGATTGCATCATGTGAGATGATGACCCAATTAGTTTCGAGCAGGCCATCATGAGTGGAGACTCTGTAAGGATGACTGGATGCTAAGCGATCTGAGATGGAATCTATATACACCAACAAAGTGTGGTCTTTGGTTGCTATATCTGAAGGGTTAAATCCCCATCAGGAGCAAGTATATCTTGAGAAGATTACTTGGTGTAGATGGAAAAGTTGAGACTTTCAAAGCTAGACTTGTTGCAAAAGGTTCTCGTCATCGACCATGCATGGATAATGATGAAACCTTTTCTCCAGTGGCTACGCTTAAGTCCATCCGGATCCTACTTGCTATTGCTACATACAATGACTACGATATCTGGTGGTTGGGTGTCATGACTGCTTTTCTGAATACTGATTTAGAAGATAGCGTCTATAAGTACACAGCCATAGAGCTTCGTAGACAGTGGGAGTAGCGGAAACGTGTGCAAGTTGCTTTATGCGTTAAAGCAGGTATCGCGGAGTTGGAACATCTGTTTTGATGTGATAGTCAAAGCGTTTGATTTCATCAAAATGGTAGATGAACCTTGTATATACAAAAGGGTAGTAGAGAGTAAGGCGGTCTTCCTCGTATTGTACGTGGACGACATACTCTTGATAGGAAAGGAGTTTCCTATGCTACACTCGGTCAATCTCCTCTTATCACATTGATTCTCCATATAGGTTCTAGGTGATACCTCCTAAATCCTGGTTTTTAGATCTATGAGATAGATCTAAGTGGATGTTAGGATTCTCACTAGATGTAGTGAGATGGTATCAGATGATCCTGGGGAGAATCACTGGACAGCTTTGGAGAACCTTCTTGAGTACTTGAGAAGCACAAAAGAAATGTTCTTGGAGTTTGGTAACGGTGAACTCCAATGGGATTCCTTTATTTACTCGAGCTTCCAGAGTGATAAGTCGACTGTCAGACAGTCACAGACTTTGTCTTTACCCCAGAAGTGCCGGTATCTTGGAAGAGTTCCAAGCTGGATACCGGAGCAAACTAGACGATAAAGGCAGGATACATCGCTATCAACGATGCTACCAAAGAGGCAGTCTGGGTGTATATATGTTCATGAGATGAACTAGGTTCCTACCATTGTGAGACAATAGTGTTGTGGCTTTGGCTTAGGAACCCTCGTCCCATCAGTGATCTAGACAGATTCTAAGGCAGTATCTCCTGATCATGAAGATGGTTGATCTCCAAGGGATCGAGGTCAGGAGAGTTGACGCGAAGGATAACACGGCGGATCCACTCACAAAGGCCTTTCCTGCGATAGACTTTTATAGGACGTTGGGTATGACATACTACAACAACTGGCCTTAGTGCAAGTGGGAGATTGTTAGTTGTATGTATGCCCTAAGGCCATTATTGTACATGAGATGTATATTATAGTGGATACTGGGACATATATAGGGAGGACTTTCTTGCTCGACATGATAGTACGCTATCTAGTTGCTCTTTATCTTAACATGTACACTTACCGTCTCTCTGTTACATGTTGATAAACCTCTTAGGATGTGTACTTGATTACCAGGATTATGATGCAGATCATACTAGTGGGGCCTGGGCAGTCCATGAGTTCATCTTTCAATTGTTCCTGGTCGAGGGAATATCGGGACAGGGCATCGATATTCCAGAGTAGACTAGCGTATAGCTTCTCGACCCATGTGATGGGCGATGGATGATCCCATATCCATTGGTGTTTGACATCAGAGATGGCATACGGGTGCTCAGTGGAGACCGGGTATACTGAACGGACTCGCCGAGAACTCCTAGATGGTATTATACCTCATGTCAGATAGAAGTTCTCTGGTGACACTAATACAGGTTAGTCTGTTGACTTGAGATCGTCATAGAGTCTTGTGTGTCTCCCACTGTGCTTTGATTTCCACCCTACCACGGCTCTACCGAGTCGTGCAAACAGGTGGTTTTTGGGTACAGTCCCGAGTCACATGGAGGCAATGAGCGATGGGAGGGGATTCGTCTCTCTCGGTATTGGGGGTTGATGTTGCGCTATGCTCGACTGGCCATAACTGAAATCCCTGGCCAAAGTAGATGAGATTTACTGGTAAGTGTTATCAGTAGTTTCTCGACCGTTATGGACCTTATATCGGCATGACTTATCAAGTTACTGGGGTTTGATGTTTACCACCCTTAGACTAGATATGCGACATATCATACGAAGAGACCGAACTGTACAGTAGTGTTACTGATTGGTTTCGCGGGAGTATGAGCATGCTTGCTTGTTGATCTTCTGATCGCTCAATACCTGGGTGGCCGTTACGTTTAGCAGGCCTTTTGCGGCTTGTGGGTGTTTGATATGATCATCACCTACTACCGACGTATTGACGAGTCTTTAGAGTCCTACACAGAGGTTTCCTGGCTCAGGCGAAACGAAGTAGGAGCACATATGTGATATGTGCGGGACCGAGATTAATACGAGTATATGATATCGTATTCTATTCTCGCGATTTGTGTCATCGGTCGGTTATATGTGATATAGCCGGGTTATCGAATCAAGTTTGATTCGATAAAATGATACACATGATATTAGTCGGTTATATGTGATATAGCCGGATTATTAAATCAAGTGTTGATTTGATAATCTAATTTATAATTATATTTTTGATATATTAATTTACATTAACCAGTATTAGCTCACTTAAGATTTCTTTTCTCAATTGATGTGTGCATTAAGTATATATGTGATATATATTTGTGTACATGATTTTGTATCATGCTTGATGATACATACAACATGGGTGTGTGTGTGACTTACACCATGCTTATAATAATGTGGGGTTTTTTATTTATCTTAGTAATTCAAAATTGGTGAGAATTTGTTATGCTTGGAAGCTTGGAGAAGCTTGAAGCATCTTTGACAAAGTCCACTTGTTTTTTTTTACTTAAGATATACCAAACCATTATAATTAGCCATGGTTTAGTCTCTACAATGGTTAGTATATGATACTAAATCACCCATGGTTGCCATTCACCACTTGATTTATTCTTGAGTTGTTTTCTTCATCTCATTCCTCTAGCTCTCTAGCTTCATGGAAAATGGTGAAAATGAGTGAGAAAATCAAATCTAAAGTGAGCAAAATTCCTACTTCATCATCCTCTACTACTAGCCATTTAGTTTAGGGTGTTCTCTTCACAAAGTTCATCACTTAGTGAAGAGGTAGCTTGGGTTTGAGTCTCTTCGACGTAGATCATCTTCGGCCTCGAAGACTTCGAGCAAGGTTGTTCATTTCTCCAAAGGAACCCATACTAGAGTTCGGGAGATCACTACTTGCAGCGAAGGAACTTCTACACGGAGCTTTAGAAGTGAAGGACCGGTCTACAAAGGTTGTATTCCTCATTCACTTGTTGTAATGTTTGATTACATGCTTTATATTGTCTATTCACTCTAGCTAGATCCTAGGTTAGGGTTCATTAGCAATCTAGAATTTTTGAAATTGGCATGCTTGATGTCTTGAAAACACATTAGGGTGCTGAGGAATCCTAATATGTTCGTCTAAGTGTATTGCCCTGGGGAGCCCCTTTCCTATTTGTTAAGAGAGACAGCAGTATGAGATTGTGTATCGATTATCGTCTGTTGAACCGAGTTACGGTACGGAAAAGTTATCCTTTATCTTGCATTGACGATTTGTTCTATCAGCTGCAGGGAGAGGGATATTTCTCGAAAATTGATTTGCGATCCGGGTATTATCAGTTGCGAGTTCGAAATGATAACCCAAAAACTTCTTTTCGGACCCGCTACGGGCATTATGAGTTCTTGGTGATATTGTTCGGGCTCACCGATACCCCAGCTGCGTTCATAGATCTAATGAACTGGATCTTCAAGTTGTTTCTCGACTAGTTTATCATCATGTTCATAGACGATATCTTAGTCTACTCTAGGAGTCGAGAGGATCACAAGCAGCACTTGAGGATTGCGTTGCAGACTCTGCGAGAGCATCGGCTTTTTGCCAAATTCTCGAAGTGTGCTTTCTGGCTTGATAGTGGATTTCTTGGGTCACATCGTTATGAGAGACGGGATGCATGTAGATCCAAAGAAGATAGAGACGCGATGCAGGTAGATCCGAAGAAGATTAAGACAGTACAACATTGGCCCAGACCCGTTTCAGTGATCAAGATTCGTAGCTTTTTAGGCTTGGCGGGCTATTACCGTCGCTTCGTATAAGATTTCTCTCGTATTGCTACACCGGTGACCGATCTAACCCGAATGGGAATTCAATTTTTGTGGATTGATGCGTGTGGGCAGAGTTACCAGCAGTTGAAAACTCGTCTGACGACTGTGCCAGTTTTGTCCTTGCCTTCATGCTCAGGCGGTTTCATTGTGTATTGCGATGCGTCTCGTGTGGGTTTAGGTTGCGTATTGATGGAGCACGACAGAGTTATTGCTTATGCTTCTCGGCAATTCAAGAAACATGAGCAGAACTGCCCTACTCACGATCTAGAGATGGTCGCGGTGGTCTTTGCATCTAAGATTTAGAGACATTACTTGTATGGAGAGTCATGTCAGATTTTTACAGACCATAAGAGTCTGAAGAACATATTTCAGCAGCGGGATTTGAACTTAAGGCAGCGTCGCTGGATGGAGCTTGTGAAAGACTATAATTGTGAGATTTTTTATCATCCGGGCAGAGCGAATGTAGTGGCTGATGCTTTGAGTTGGAAGCCTAGAGGTAGCTTGTCTCATTTGGGCACAGTTCAGAGACAGTCGACTGCGGATTGGCAGAATTTGTGCGACGGTGGCATACGATTTGAGTTTACATCCGTAGGTGGACAACTTGCTCATGTTCATGCTCGTCCAGTTTTGCTTGATCACATCAGTATGGCATAGTCCAAGGATGCCCGTATATATGAGATTATGGAGCAGGTTTGACAGGGGAGAGATTACGAGTTTGTGATCGATAGCAAGGGAGTGTTACGATATGGGACTCGTTTGTGTATGCCCGACTCTGATGGGCCGAGGCGTGAGATCTTAAAGGAGTCACATCAGTTTGCTTACGATGTTCATTCGGAGTCTACCAAGATGTATCACGATTTGCGAGACATGTTCTGGTGCGAAGGAATGAAATGGGATGTGTTTGATTTCATTTCGAGATGCTTGCTTGTTAACAAGTCAAGGCCAAGCGTCAGAGGACGGCAGGAGAGTTGCAGCCCTTACCCATTCCTGAGTGGAAATGAGAGCAGGTCTCTAAGGATTTTGTTGTGGGTCTACCTAGATCTAGTAAATGGTATGACTCCATTTGGATGATCGTTGATCAGTTGAAGAAAATGGCTCATTTCCTTCTGGTAAAGACCACTTTCGGATATGCTCAGTATGCCCAGATTTACATTAATGAGATTGTGCGGTTGCACGACGTTCCGACATGTATAGTTTCCGACAGATTCACATAGTTTATCAGTCTCTGGCAGAAGCTTTATGATACTTTAGGCACTCACTTGAGTTTCAGTACTACCTTCCACCTACAGACCGATGGTCAGTTAAAGCGTACTATTCAGACTCTTAAAGATATGCTCCGAGCTTATGTGCTAGATTTGGGTGGCAGTTGGGATCGTCACTTGCTCTTGATCGAGTTCTCCTACAATAATCACTTTCAGGAGATGATTCAGATGGTACCTTTCGAGGCGTTATATGGGAGAAAGTGTTGATTGCCGGTTTGTTGGACCGAGCTTAGCGAGAGAAGCCTCATAGGATCTCAGTTGGTTCAGGAGACAACTGAGAAGGTCCAATTGATATGTGATAGAATGAGGATCGCCCAGAGTAGGCAGAAGCCTTATGCTGATCGCCGTCGCCGCAGGCTTAAGTTCGCTGTGGATGACCATGTGTTTCTTTGGGTTTCTCCGATGAAGGGTATGATGCGATTTGGGGAAAAGGAGATGCTCAGTCTCTGATATGTTGGACCCTTCGAGATTCTAGAGAGGGTGGGTGCTGTAGCGTGTTCCATATGTCCATGCTCCACAAGTACCTTCATGATCCTTCTCACGGTATTCAGTATCAGACTATCCAGCTAGAGCGCGATCTATCTTACACTGAGTAGCCGATGGCCATTCTCGACCGGAAGGTGAAGAAACTAAGATCTAGGACACTCCCTTCTGTAAAGTTTTTGTGGCGTGGACCAAATAGCAAGGATGTCACCTGGGAAGCCGAGGATGAGATGCCGAAGAAATTTTCCCATCTCTTCGAAGGTACGTGTAGTTAGATTTTAAATTCATGGATGAATTTTCTTAAGGGGATATTGTAACATTTTGTAAAAATTTAAAATATTTATTTTGTCTTTATTTAATAATAAAATGAATTTTTATATATGAGGCAACATTTAAATTTTACAAGTCTATTTTAAAATGTGTCGTGGTAAGTTATGTTGTTCCCATTAGGTTTTTGGTTAATTCTTTTTATTTTGAGAATGAGAAAGAGGGGAATATGTTAACTAAGATAAACCCTCACTCATCACACTTAAATATCTAACATATTATGGCTAGTTTCCGCTTTCATTATTCTCTCTTAAACAAATATCCTCACAACAAAATATCTCTAACTCTCCTCCACCCTTACCTAAACCCTAGCCTCTCTTCACTAAATCACCATAGATCCTTGTGAGTTCCTCACATAAAACCATCAAGACATCAAGATAAGCCCTTATCTCTTCATTGATCTTCACCAAGTCATCCCTAGAGCTTGGATCTCTTTCATCTCCATCTAAAGAGGTAAAAATCTTGTTTTTCTAAGTTTTAATCATGTCATATTATGATATCTTGGGTAAAGTTTCTATCTTAATGGATTAAGTCTTGAGATGGTAGGGTATTATGGTATTTTTCTTGTTGTAGTAAGGTTAGTAGGGTTTTGTAGTTATCACTACTTGCTTGAGTGAGATAAAGGTATTATGATGCTTAGAGATTTAGTTTTAAATGTGTTTTGAGATTTTAAACTAGAAAAAAGTGTGTGTTTTTATGTTCAATTGGAATCTGGTGTTATTGTATAGCTCTAAAAAATAACCAAGTGATTTTTCTGAGATGCTTGGACCAACACGAGACCACACCAAAAGCCCGAGCCCCTGCCTTAACCCTGGTCACCCATTTAATCAGAATGGCCGCAAATAACGGCCAGAATATTAAGTTTGGGTTTGAGCTTTGTACCATGTCTCAAAAACTTCCCATTTAGACCCTTTTATACTTCTTTTTGTCCTAGGTTACATGTAAAAGTTATGGCAAGTATCTTATAGAAATTCGACATTTTACGTTTTAAAAACGGAAGTTTTGGTTTTCATGATTTCTGGGGTAGTTCGATGCAGATAACACGCGTTAGAACACATCAATCGTACGTCCTAGTCTATGTGCATTAGGGTTTTAGTAACGTTTGCATTTTGATTCTTATGAATGTGCTTGATTTAATGTATGGGATCGGTCATGGAGATGTCTGACGCGGCGAAGAAGAGCAAAGCATTCACGGGCTTCGTTTAACATGTGTTGATTTTAAGTGAGTACGGGGATATCTACAAGTGGGAACTCGGGCAAATAGCGTATAGCACCCCTGACTACCAGAAATTTTATAAAACTTCGTATCATTTTTTAAACTCCATTCGTGATACTTAACCGCATTTTTATGTTATATGCATTATATGAGTACCATAGCATCCCGAATGAATAATTATAATTACTAGAATAGATACCTTGGTTAGAATTGCTATAATCGATAGATCGCTATATGTGCTAGTATCTTCATGTTCTATGTCATAACTGCCCTGCAACGTGTATACACTGGATAGAGCACAAGCACAAATACTAATGATTTCCATGTTGCACAGTTCACGAACTTGCATGCTGCACCACACATCATTGGTATTGCCATGACACATAGAATTGCCACGTCTAGTTGTATTAAAATGTTTCGTTATAGTATTAATTGCTATTTACCATGTTTCATTATTTGAATGCTATCATCCATACATTTACATGTTATAATTGCCAACCATTGCAGGAATGAATCATTCAATGTTAATATCATAGATATGATGTTTTCTATGGATTTAAGAAACCGCGGGCAACTTTTTACGAAACTAATCTTGTTTTCAAATTATGGTTTTCTCATGATTGATGTTTTGACGTCCACTACGAGTTTTTAGTTTTTATGATGAGATATCCGAATCGAGCTAGGGGTTGAATGTTTACAGATACATGGTGGACTCGGTACGACTCCGAAGGGCAGGAAGTCCATAATGAGGTACGAAGAGCCTAGCAAGGACGATCGATACCGGAGATGATTTTGGTGCGAGACGGATATACGAAGGATATCAACCGAATCCGAGTTGATATCAGGAGAGGGCCGATATGTTAGACGGTGCCTACGCTATCCAAATTTTTAGTGTCTATGATAGACAAAAGATTGATGAGGATTTGATGTGATTGATGCTATTCTTATGTGGCCTCATTTATATCACACTTGCATTCATTACAACGCATATCATTTTATACATTGTGATGTTATATTCATATTCATTGAGTTGGCAACGGACTCTCGTTGTGTCTTAGCTTTTTGCAAGATGGACTGCACGGACACTTAGCGGCGTCATCGACACATCTTTTGGGGCTCATCGCATATTTTGTTAGGTGGGTTACACGCATAGTAACTGCCTCTTTTGTATTTGTTTTTCTTTGTATCTAGTATCACTCCATCAAACCACTTGTATTATTATTTGACTTAGATCGAGTCAGGACTTGATGTATATTCTTTTGGGTGGAACTTGGATAGAGTCGAATAATTAGCTTTACTTATGCGGTTTATTTATATATTGCTTGTGATCTTTCGTTTTCGAGCGTCGTATATAACTGTATGGTTGTGATTCCTCCGATTGGCATTGAAATAGCTCCTGGGGATGCCAATATTTATTATGTTTATGTACTTGTTTTTATCAAAAAGTACAAAGGAGGTGCTGCCGAAATTTCAAATATTGAAACATTTTCAACTCTATTTCAAAACATGTTACATATGCTTTAAAACAAACAATCCTTATAAACAAATTGTGTTTCATATTAAATACCCTATTGAAAACTTCACCTTCTTTATTCTTTTAAAAAGATTTAGATCTTGGTTTTGGTTTACTCGGATCGCGCTGTCATCTTTAGACATCACGTGATCTAAGTGCCGGTCACGTGCCAATTCGAGTTATAACATAGAAGCTCGTGAAGCCTAAAGGAGGAAAGAAGATAGTTGGCTACAAGTGGGTTTTCAAGAAGAAAGAAGGTGATCAAGGGACAGTTGATACGAGATACAAGGCATGCTTGGTAGTTAAAGGCTATTCGCAGGTGCGGGGTGTTGACTTCACTTAGGTATTTTCTCCGGTTGTTAAACACACCTCTATACATGTATTGCTCGGTTTGGTAGCTATGCAAGATTTGGATCTTGAACAGCTCAATATGAAGACCGCATTCTTGTATGGTGATTTGGTGGAGAAAATCTACATGCAACGGCCTGAAGGTTTTGAAGTTGAAGGAAAAGAAGACCATATTTGTTTACTAGAGAAGTCTCTCTACGGTTTGAAGCAAACACCAAGACAGTGGTATAAGAAGTTCGATTCCTTTAAGAAAGAAGTTGGGTTTACGAGAAGTATGAGCGATAGATGTGTATATTCGAAAGAGTTCGCTGATGGTTCTCTTATATTTTCTACTTTATATTGATGATATATTGATAGCGGCAAGATATATGGTTGATATTAAGATTTTGAAGGAACAGTTGAAAGGTAAGTTTGAGACCAAGGATTTGGGAGCGGCCAAGAAAATACTTGGTATGGAGATCAGGCGTGATCGCAAATGAAGAAAGGTATACATGTCTCAACAACGATACGTTGAGAGTTCTGGAGCGTTTCGGTATGGCAGGCGCTAAATCTGTAAGTACTTCGTTGGCAGCTCATTTTAAACTTTTAGCTCGTAAATCATCGCAGACAAAGGATGAAATTAGCTATATGTCGAACATTCCATTTGCGAGTGCGGTAGGTAGAGTTATGTATGCTATGGTTTATACACGACCCGAAATTTTACACACCGTTTGTGTTAGTCACTATATGACATCTCTTGGCAAAAATCATTGGCAGGCGGTGAAATAGATATTACGATACCTACAAAGTACGTCTGATGCGGGGTTGGTGTTTGGAAGGAACGACGACAATTTGGTTGGATTCAGTGGACACAGATCGATCACTGGTTCTGTTTTCTCCTTGAGATGAAGTGCCATTAGTTGGCGTGCGTCGTTACAGCATACGGTAGATTTGTCTATGACTAAGGCGAGGTATATGGATGTTGTTGGGGCCGTTTAGGAGGCAATCTGGTTGAAGGGATTATTTTCAGAACTTGGTATTCCAAAAAATACCATAATAGTCTACTGCGGTAGCCAAAGCGCTATTCATTTGACGAAAGATCAGAAGCATCATGATAGGACGAAGCATATTGACGTAAGGTATTAGTTCGTGCAGGAATTCGTTGAGAAAGAAGAGATTATTGTCAAGAAAGTTAGCACAGCGGACAATCCGACCGATATGTTTACGAAGTCTCTTGCAGTTGTTAAGTTTGAGCATTGCTTAAACTTAAGTAGAGTGCGCGGCACTCATTTGGAGTGTGTGGCACTCATTTGAGCGCTTGAGGGGTTTTGTGGTGAAGGTGGAGCTGTTACTATTTTGATGGAGTAAATTGTGGAATGCGAGGTAAAGTAGAGATTTGTTAGATATGCCTCACATTGAGATCTCTGAAAATTTCCTATTATGAAGATCCGACATTATCACGAAGAACTTGAAGATTAGGTGTTATCAGCAAGGCAGACGTATGAAGCTCATCTTGACAGACGTTTGCCTCCCCCTCGTATGCGGGATCTTCCCTTGCTGACGTCTGTCCCGTTGAGGTTCGGACGTTTGCCAAGCGCTGTTATTTCGATTGGAATTCAAGACGTCTGCCAGATCCTTCTGCAGACGTCTGGTTAGCGCTCTGAATTTTTGTGACTAAATATCAGACGTTTATTGATTCCTTCAGCAGAAGTCTGTCGTATGTCTCGGCCAGATATTTTCTTAGTTAGGAAATTATTTTTTGAGGAAATCTTTTGTATCCTATTTATATGATAGTTTGTATTAACTCTGGATCTGATACAATTATTAGATTTGAGAGAACCTGTATTGTGAGAGTTCTAGGGTTTTTTGAAAGGGATTTGTATTCTCCATCGATTTGTATTCCTCCGAATTTGATAATTAATAAAGCTTCGCCTCGCCTAATTAGTAAGTGCTCGTATTTCTATCTTGCCTATGATTTGTTCTCTTCTCTATATTGTTTAATTTGTGCTTTTTGATCGTCTTATACGCAACAAAATTAAATGTGTTACGATAATATGTAGAACATTTTCACCGTTGATTTTCTTCTATTATTTTATTCAAAGCATTGTAATTGGTAAAAGAAATCACCAACTTTCATCTTCCCTTCTATTTCTTTCATATTCTTATGCTACAATTCATTTGTACTAATAGTTTTTATTTTATAATTTACTTTTTGATCCTTTCAAAATCCATGGTAAATTGCTAATCAAAGATTAGGGTTTTGTATTTTCTCTCAAGTAAGCTTTAGTGCTTAAAAACATAAAATTATAGTATTTATGTTAGATATGCCTCACATTCAGATCTCTGAAGATTTCCTATTTGAATTTCTGACATTATTATGAAGAACTCGAAGATTTAGTGTTATCAGCAAAGCAGACGTCTGAAGCTCATCTCGACAGACGTCTGCCTACGCCTCTACGTGTAATCTTTCCTTATGCAAACATCTGCCATATTGAGGTTCAGACGTCTGCCAAGCGCTCTGTTATTTCGATTGGAATTCCAGACATCTGCCAGATCCTTCTGCAGATGTCTGGTTAGCGCTCTGGGTTTTCGTGACTAAATACTAGACGTCTGCCAATTCCTTCAGCAAACGTCTGTCGTACGTCTGGGCCGGATATTTCCTTGGTTAGGAAATTAGTTTTTTTAGGAAATCTTTTGTATTCTATTTATATGATAGTTTGTATTAACTCTAGATCTGATGCCTTTTGTTAATTTGAGAGAACCCATTGATAATTGTGAAAGATTTAGGGTTTGAGAGGGATTTGTATTCTCCATCGATTTGTACTCCTCTGGATTTGATAATTAATAAAGCTTCCCCTTCGCCTAATTAGTAAGTACTCGTATTTTTATCTTGCCTATGATTTGTTCAACATAATGATTATTCAACATTTAAGGTTGTAAGACACCGGAGCAGGTATGGTCGGGAAAACACGCTGATTATTCAACACTTAAAGGTGTTTGGTTGCCCCTCTATGCACATTGCCGTGAAGGCAAGTTGGATTCTCGAGCGAAGAAATGTATATTTCTCGGTTATGCTACTGGCGAGAAGGGTTATATATTTTTGTGTTCGAATCCAAAGTCGCCTAAATTTATGATTAACGTTTGATGAATCTTCTATATTGAAACCGAACAAAAAGGAATCTCCAGTTGAAGACGATTCGAAGAAGGATGAGTCGAGAGTTGATATTGAGGTCGGTGAGAGCTCAGGTTCGCAGAAGATCTCTCTTTCACCATCGTCTGAAGAAGCTTAAGATGAGCAGTCACATGATGATGAGGATTTACTTACTCGTGAACGACAGAGAAGGAACATTAGACCGCCACAGATGTATGGTTACGATGACCTGGTGGCGTATGAGTTGTCTGTTGCAGAGACAATTGATATTAGCAAGCCGACAAACTATAAAGAAGCCATCTCATCCGATGAAGCAGCTCATTGGCTAGTTGCTATGAAAGAAGAGATTGCGTCTCTTCACAAGAACCAGACTTGAAAGCTCGTGAAGCCGAAAGGAGGAAAGAAGATAGCTGGGTGAAAGTGGGTTTTCAAGAAGAAAGAAGATGACCAAGGGACGATTGATACGAGATACAAGGCGTGGTTGGTAGCTAAAGGCTACTGTTCCCGCCAAAAAATTTCTGCGCAAAAGAGCCCAAGGTATCAAATGGCAGCGATACGTTTAAGAAAATGCGAACCGGTATTTTCCGGACTGTATTTTGACAAACTCCTGAATTTGAAACAGCTAAATTCTGATCGTCTCGAAAAGGCCTTCGATTTGATATATTATGGGTTTCACAATTCATCCGGGATCAAAAGTTATGAGCAAATATGCTATGCACGTGTAATCTAAGGAAGAAATTGCGAACCAGTATTTTCCAGGCTGCATTTTGATAAACTCTCGAATGAGAAACAGCTAAATTCTGATGGTATCGAAAGTTTCTCGAAAAATCCTTCGATTTGATATATTATGGGCCTTATAATTCATCCGGGATAAAAAATTATGAGGCATCACGTGCCCACACGTGACCGGGCATCACGTGCAGACACGTGACCATTTACAGGCAAAGCTTGTAGGCACTGAATAAAATAAATAATTGGAAATAATTAATCAGTGGGGTCAAGTGCCAACACGTGATAGGCTCTTAAACCCTCTGAAAAAATAGAATTAAATTCTAATTAAATAATTAATCAGTGGGGTCACGTGCCAACACGTGATGGGTTCATGAGCCCTCTATAAACCAATAGAATTAAATTCTGATTAATTGGTCAATTAGTGGGGTCACGTGCTAACACGTGATAGGCTCTTAAGCCTTCTGAACTAATAGAATTAAATTCTAATTAAGGGAAATCAAAAACCCTAGTTGGAAAATATCTCTCTAAATCTTTCCAACCAAAAAAAACATTTTGCTCTGTAAAGTGGAGCACCGTTCGATTAAAAATCCAATGGTGATTAAAAATCACCAATTTATAGAAAGATTCTATACAAGCAAAGATTTCCCTGAAATTTGCTTGGAATAACAGATAAAAGATCTTTTGGATTAAAAATCCAATAGTGAATAAAATTCACCGAGTGATCTAAAAGATCATGTTGGTTACAAAATCAATTAAAATCTTTCAATGAAAGATTGACTAAACAAACTGATTCTTTTCTTTCTCCTATAAATAGGAGCCAAGAAGAGAAGGATCTGGGGAATTTTTTTTAAGAGAAATACAACAACAGAGAGAAAAAAAGAGAGGAGAATTTAATTCTCAAGAGAGAAAAGAAGATTTCTTCATAAGAGAAAAGAAACCCTAGGTGAGAAAGGGGGAAATATATCTAAGCTCCATAAAACAAAAGAGAATTTAATTTTCAATTTAAGAGTTTAACTCTTCTGAATAAGAACTTAGTTCTTCTTTTGGTTGAAGATCTGCAGAAACAGATCTCCCCACAAGTTGAGAATTTAATTCTCATCGGGGAAATTCTGCCATGCAGATCCAAAACTTAGAGGGAGAATTGAGTTTAAGGAATTTAATTCCCCCAAATTCATAGGAATTTAATTCCTCCAAATGAAACTAGGGTTTAACCCTATATGAGAATTTAATTCTCCAAAACTCATAAGAATTCAATTCCTCCAAATAAAACTAGGGTTTAACCCTACATAAGAATTTAATTCTTCCATATACATAAGAATTTAATTCCCCAAAACAGAATTAGGGTTTAACCCTACCAAAGAATTTAATTCTCAAACAAAGGACTCAAATTATCCATGCATGTAAACGTGGTCACGTGGCAACACGTGACCCTTCCTTTAATGATCAGAAAAGAATGAATGAGACATGGTCACGTGCCCCCACATGACCCTCAAACAGATTCCATAAAATGAAAAAGAAAAAGCTTGGAGGCAATGCCTCACGTGCTCACACGTGACCCTCAAAACAAAAGGGAATAAATCCAAGAGCGGAAACAATTTTGGGCGCCCTCACGTGTCCCCACGTGACCCCTAATAAACACTTTAATAATCAATGCATGGGTACCCATCACGTGCCCACACGTGATGGCCTGAAGACCAAAAGTGTTTAACACTTATCTGAATATTCTGAGAACAAAATAAAGGAGGTCTGGCCCCATCTTCAGGCGCCTCACGTGACCCCACGTGACCCCTTCCTTTCTAGTGTTTAACACTATTTTGAGTATTTTGTCCCCAGTGTTTAAAACTGTTTTAAATACATCACGTGGGGACACGTGACCGCCAGATGTCCTCTAGTGTTTAACACAATTTTAAAATCAGTCTTAGCCTAAATTGGCTAAGTCTTCCAGAGGCAAGACTCCCTTTTGACTGAGCTTCAAATATACCCTTGTCTTCCAAGATTGATCATCTCATATGGCATATGAGTGCTCAGCACTCAATAAAAGATAAAGACATGGTCCGAGTCCAGACTCATGTTTAGCATTGCTAAAAAATGGGGGGTTGAACCCAGACAAATGTTCAACAGTCCCAACAAAAGTCCAACACTTACAAACTTAATTGGACTTAGCCCAAGTTGGCCATAAGTTCCTCAATTCAAATTTAACTGAGCCAATGTGCTCATAATCGAATTAATTGATCTTAGTCCTAAATTGGACTACAGATTTCCCAATCAAAATCGGTTCAAGGGTACATCTCTTTACTCCTCTGATATTTGTCGTTGTAATCCTTCAACGTCTTCAGAGAGGTGACGGGTCCCGACAACCATACATTTCATAGACTATGACGTCTTTAAACTGGACTGTGGGGTCCTTAAGCCCACGGACTATGATGTCCTTAACCTCGGACTGTGGGGTCCCTTTAAACCCACGGATTATGATGTCCTTAACCTTGGACTGTGGAGTCCTTAAGCCTATGGACTATGGTGTCCTTAACCTTGGACCGTAATGTCCTTAAACTAATCGACCGCAATGTCCATAAACTAAGCAATAGAGCCCAGATGCTCTCTTTTTGGATCTAAATGATCTCGTTAAGTTGATCTTAGTCTAAAATTGGACTAACGTATTCTTAACATACGTTTAAGTTGATCTTAGTCTCAAATGAGACTAACGTATCCTTAAACCCAACCCCAACGCAAATCTAAGAAGATACGGATTTGGACCAATCCACGCCGTACGGGCGACAACATAAATTAGTCTCCGTATACAATCCACGGGCAACCAAAAACAAAACAAACACCCACGACACGAAGTGACCATCTGAAGAAGGAAAAAGTGGTTACCGCGATGCAGTAGCGTAATTAACTGCAGGGGCTTACACCTGCAGGGAAAAGCTTCCCCACAATCAAAAACCCCGCAACGAGGAGGAATCTGACGAAGTCTGCTATATCAGCCGCATCCGTCTAAACCTTTGATACATGGTGCCATAAATCAACTTGGCATCTTCGAAGAGGTGGACGGATAGCACCAAATAGCATCTGCCCCCAAATTCAGGCAAGACAAACCTGCGCGGTTCCGTCTCTGTGTTCGGAGGAGAACAGCTACTCGCAGGTGCAGATAATTGACTTCACTGAGATATTTTTTCCTGTAGTTAAACACACATTTATACGTGTCTTGTTCGGTTTGGTAGCTATGCAAGATTTGGAGCTGAAACAGCTCGATGTGAAGACCGCATTCTTGCACGGTGATTTGGTAGAGAAAATCTACATATAACAGCCCAAAGGTTTTGAAGTTGAAGGTAAAGAAGACCACGTTTGTTTGTTAGAAAAGTCTCTCTACGGTTTGAAACAGTCACCAAGACGCTGGTATAAGAAGTTCGATTCCTTTGTGAAAGAAGTTGGGTTTACGAGAAGTATGGGCGACAATTGTGTATATTTGAAGAAGCTCGCTGATAGTTTTTTCATATATTTGCTAATTTATGTTGATGATGTGTTGATAGCAGCAAGATATATGGTTGATATTAAGATTTTGAATGAGCAGTTGAAAAGTAAGTTTAAGATCAAGGATTTGGGAGCGGTCAAGAAAATACTTGGTATAGAGATCAGGCGCGATCGCAAATGAGGAAAAATGTACTTGTCTCAATAATGATATGTTGAGAGGTTTGGAGCGTTTCGGTATGGTAGACGCTAAATCTGTAAGTATTCCATCGCAAACAGAGGATGAGATTAAATATATGTCGAATATTCTATATGCGAGTGCGGTGGGTAGCGTTATGTATGCCATAGTTTGTACACGACCTGACATTTCACACGCCGTTAGTGTTAGTCGCTATATGGCTACTCCTGGTAAAATCCATTGGCAGGCAGTGAAATGGATATTACGATACTTATGAGGTACGTCTGGCGTGGTGTTAGTGTTTGGAAGGAACGACGAAAATTTGTTTGGATTCAGCGACTCCGATTATGCGGGTGACCTTTACAGACACAGATCGATCATCGGTTATGTGTTCTTCTTGGGAGATTGTGCCATCAGTTGGCATGCGTCGTTACAGCCTACGGTAGCTTTGTCTACGACGGAGGCGGAGTATGAAGACCGCATTCTGTCCATAATGTGTTTGACCAGTTAATACAATCCGGCCGACATGTTGATGAAATCTTTTGCAGTTGCTAAATTTGAGCATTGCTTAAACTTAATTGGAGTGCGTCGGACTCATTTGAGCCCTTGAGGGGTTTTATGGTGAATGTGGAGTTATTATTTTGATGGAGTTTGTGGAATGCGAGACAAGCTGGAGATTTGTTAGATATGCCTCACATTCAGGTCCCTGAATATTTCCTATTTGAAGATCCAGAATTATCATGAAGAACTCGAAGATTTGGTGTTATAAGCAAGACCAACTCATTCTCTAAAAATTGCAATCGAGCCACATTCTTCTTATTGAATAACCCATCAAAAGTACTCCAAATTTCCGAAGACGACTTGCAACACATAATGTGGTTGAACAACTAACGGGAGATAGTTCTCTTCAAGACAAATTTCTCCTTAACATGCACCATCCGCCATTTTCTCAAGACCTCCGCATTTTCTTCACTATCCGCCGGAGCCACCCGATTATTACCTCCATCAATCTCCTACAACTCTTCACCGATAAGGTAAGACTCCAAGCACGTCCTCCATATCTTGTAGTTAGAATTATTAAGAACCTCGATGCCGAGACCACCGAAACCTCCACGACTACTCGAATCCATTTCCGAAATACCACTCTTCTTCGCTAAGGGAATCTTGCAAAGCGCCTCTACCACCCTTGTGGCTCTGATACCATGTGAAGAAATACAGACCTGAAATCACCAGAATCCCATTCTACAATAGTGGAACAAACTTCACTTTAGCCCAAGACTCATAACACACAATAGAAGAATAATATTATAAATGAGGGAAAGTAGAGGATAAAGTTCTTTAATAATTCAACATCAACATACAAAATGAAGGAGCTTGGAGAACTTGCACAATGTAGAAGCAATGGAGATTTTTTGTGTTAGAATGGTTTCATAAAGAAGGAGTTATCATAATTTGGCATGGATTGTATTAACTGGTCAAACACTTTCTTGATTAAGGAAAATGGGAAAATGAAGTCATTAATGGTTTTGGAAAGGATGAAAGATGAATGAATTAATTAAAGCCAAATTCAAACTTACTCCTGCAAGTATGGTAGTGGGAATGAGTAGAGAGAGGATTAGAGGATGAATTGTTGGATGGATGTGGCATGTGTCTCTCATACATGTGCAAGCTCCAAAATACAAAATTAGTTCTCAACATAATATCATCACTACATACTCATAAAATATAAATTAAAACAAAGATAAAGTGCTACTAGATAATTTTCCAAAATTACACTTTAACAAATTTAACACCCTAACAGTTTAATCCTAGCTCTGCCACTGTTTATATGTTTAGTCGTCAATGTTGTGTATACTATGCTTATGAATTGGTTTTGCAATATGTAAAAAATATTTTGCCTCAATTGCTCGGTCGCGTGCCTTGCCTTGTGTCTCAAGCCACACTGGGCACAATGCACCTCATGCAGCATGTTGTGCATTGATTACACTGATCAGAAACGCAGAACACAACTCATAGTTGTGCAATAACCGGTCTGGCCATGATCAAATGCGTCGAATGGCATTTTAGGCCTTTGTAACTCCCCTGTGATGTTACAAGTAGGATAAAGCACGTAAATTGGATCCAATTTCTAACACCCTGCTATATTTCTGTCCTTGCCCTTGGGGTTCAAGCTATAGTGGCCTTTTCCTAGGAGGAGTGTCAACTTGTTGCCTAGAGCATAACCTCGCCTTTGTTTTCTCCGTATCAGATATGATCTCTTGAAGGTGATAACGTGTTGACCTAACGAAACACTGTTCACCATGTACTCCACTTAGTTGTTCGACCCTATGATTTGAATAAAAGGAAAAATTAATTAGAAGTGCTGTAAACAACTAGGCTTATGGTATAAATCATGGCTTGTACAATGTCATCTTGTATCGTGATGGCTGACTACTCAAATGTTGTGCCATTGTAAACACCCTGTTGAGTGTCATGCTCAAGAGACTGGAGATTGGATTTACTCGAACAAATGTGTCCAATCTAGCCTGCATCAAGCTATTATTTTTGGGATTTTAAAGGTTCGGCCATATTCTATAAAAGGGCAGTATTGAAATAAAAAAGACTGAGTTAAATAAAGGAATCTTTAAAGTTAAGGAGTTTTTAACAAGTCTTTTTTACATAGGGACTTAGGCCTATTCCTTTTTGGACATAGGGCCTTAGATACATTTTCCCCTTGTTTTTATATGTTCAGTTGCTATTGTACCTTGTTTAATTATGTACATTTTTACAGGGATGGAGGGAAAGGTGAGCCCAGTATGCAATGCTTGACTGGATCTTTTAGAAGTTTGATCCAAACTTTGGGGGGGAAAACCTAATTTATCCTTAACCTATGTTAATAATGATAATACTTTCTTTATTTACCTGGAACATTATAGAAAAACTGTAAATTGAATAATAATTCTTATAAAACTATCAAATGTCAGTTGCAGCCCCACAAAGATAATTTGTTTGTTCTGAATTTAGATGTGGTTGGATTAAAATGGCTGGAACATATATTAATAATAATAATCTCTATTAACCTGGAATATTAAAGAAAAAATGTAGCTTGTTAAATTCAGGTTTAAAATGCAAAAAAAATTGAATTATAATTCACATAAACTGTCAAATGTTGAAGGAAAGGAAGACCACATTTGTTTGCTAGAGAAGTTTCTTTACAGTTTGAAGCAAACACCAAGACAGTGGTATAAGAAGTTCGACTCCTTTATGAAAGAAGTTGGGTTTATGAGAAGTAAAAGCGACATTTGTGTATATTCGAAGAAGCTCGCCGATGGTTCTTTCTTATATTTGCTATTTTATGTTGATGATATGTTGATAGCAGCAAAATATATGGTTGCTATTAAGATTTTGAAGGAACGGTTGAAAAGTAAGTTTGAGACCAAGGATTTAGGAGCGGCCAAGAAAATACTTGGTATGAAGATCAGGCGTGATCGCAAATGAGGAAAGCTATACTTGTCTTAACAACGATATGTTTAGAAAGTTCTGGAGTGTTTCGGCGTGGCAGACGCTAAATCTGTAAGTACTCCGTTGGCAGCTCATTTTAAACTTTCAGCTCGTACATCACCGCAGACAGAGGATGGGATTAGCTATATGTCGAATGTTCCATATGCGAATGCGGTGGGTAGTGTTATGTATACTATGGTTTGTACACGACCCAAAATTTCACACGCTGTTAGTATTGTTAGTCACTATATGGCATCTCCTTGCAAAAGCCATTAGCAGACGGTGAAATGGATATTACGATACCTGCGATGTAAGTCTTACGTAGGGTTTGTGTTTGGAAGGAACAACGACAATTTGGTTGGATTTAGCAACTCCGATTATCTGGGTAATCTTGACAGACACAGATCGATCACCGATTATGTGTTCTTATTAGAAGGATGTGCCATCAGTTGGCGTGGATCGTACAGCATACGGTAGATTTGTCTACAATGGAGGTGGAGTAAATGGCCGTTGTTGGGGCCGGTAAGGAGGCAATTTGGTTGAAGGGGCTATTTTCAGAACTTAGTATTCCAAAAGATACCATAATAGTCTACTGTGATAGCCAAAGCGCTATTCACTTGACGAAAGATCAGATGCATCATGATAGGATGACGCACATTGATGTGAGGTATTGGTTCGTACAAGAATTCGTTGAGAAAGAAGAGATTATTATGAAGAAGGTTGGCACAACGAACAATCCGACCGAAATGCTGACGAAGTCTCTTGCAATTGTTAAGTTTGAGCATTGCTTAAACTTAATTGGAGTGTGTCGCACTCATTTGAGTGCTTGAGGGGTTTTGTGGTGAAGGTGAAGCTGTTATTATTTTGATGGAGGAGTTTGTGGAATGCGAGGAAAGATGGAGATTTGCTAGATATGCCTCATATTGAGATCCCTGAAGATTTCCTATAATGAAGATCCGGCATTATCACGAAGAACTTGAAGATTTGGTGTTATGAGCAAGGTAGACGTATGAAGCTCATCTCGACAAACGTCTACTTCCGCCTCATACGCGTGATCTTCCCTTATGTAGACGTCTGCCCCATTGAGGTTTAGACGTCTGCTAAGCGCTCTCTGTTATTTCGATTGGAATTCCAAACGTCTGCCAGATCCTTTTGTAGACGTCTGGTTAGCGCTCTGGATTTTCGTGACTAAATACCAGACGTTTTCCGATTCCTTCAGCAGACGTCTGCCGTATGTCTCGGCCGGATATTTCCTTAGTTAGGAAATTAGTTTTTTGAGGAAATCTTTTGTATCCTATTTATATGATAGTTTGTATTAACTCAAGATCTGATGCAATTATTAGATTTGAGAGAACCTATTGTATTGTGAGAGTTCTAGGGTTCTTTGAGAGGGATTTGTATTCTCCATCGATTTGTACTCCTCCGAATTTGACAATTAATAATGCTTCGCCTCACCTAATTAGTAAGTGCTCGTATTTCTATCTCGCCTATGATTTGTTCTCTTTTCTATATCATTTAGTTTGTACTTTGTGATCCTCTTATACGCAACAAAATTAAAGGTATTACGATAATATGTAGAACATTTTCATCGTTGATATTCTTCTATTATTTTATACAAAGTATTGTAATTGGTAAAAGAAAGTCACCAACTTTCATCTTCCCTTCTATTTCTTTCAAATTCTTATGCTGCAATTCATTTGTACTAACTGTTTTTATTTTATAATTTACTTTTCAACCTTTCAAAATCCATGGTAAATTGCTAATCAAAGATTATGGTTTTGTATTTTCTCTCAAGTAAGCTTTAGTGCTTAAAAACATAAAATTATTGTACTTATGTTAGTTAGATATGCCTCACATTCAGATCCTTAATGATTTCCTATTTGAAGATCCGACATTATCACGAAGAACTCGAAGATTTGGTATTATTAGCAAAGCAGACGTCTGAAGCTCATTTCGATAGACGTCCGCCTACGTCTCTACGCGTAATCTTCCCTTATACAGACGTTTACCCCATTGAGGTTCAGACGTCTGCCAATCGCTCTGTTATTTCGATTGGAATTCCAGACGTCTGCCAGATCTTTCTGCAGACGTCTGGTTAGCGCTCTAGATTTTCGTGACTAAATACTAGACGACTGCCGATTCTTTCAGCAGACGTCTGCCGTATGTTTAGGCCGGATATTTTCTTAGTTAGGAAATTAGTTTTTTGAGGAAATCTTTTGTATCCTATTTACATGATAGTTTGTATTAACTTTAGATCTGACACCTTTTGTTAATTTGAGAGAACCCATTGATAATTGTGAGAGATCTAGGGTTTGAGAGAGATTTGTATTCTCCATCGATTTGTACTCCTCTGAATTTGATAATTAATAAAGTTTCGACTTCGCCTAATTAGTAAGAGATCATATTTTTATCTTTCCTGTGATTTGTTCTCTTTTCTACATCATTTGGTTTGTGCTTTGTGATCGTCTTATACACAACAAACTGGTAACATAGCTATTGTTGCGTTTGTAAGTCTGTGTCACGCACCCTGCGGGTTCGCGGGGAGGCGGAATACGTAAAAAAACGATTTTTACGGGCTTCGTAACACCGACTCGAACTCCATGATCGATACTAAACCCTAACTAGCAAACTAATATGAGGTTAACAACTCGGAAAGAAGTTTATACCTCATAGATTCATGTCCTTCGGGTCTTCTTGTCGATGTCCTCCTCCTCGCCATAAACTTCAAGGATCTAATAGATCGGGCAACCTTGTCGGCCTCCTCGAGTCAAAGACGATCTACAGGAGAGTCTATAGTTCTAGCTCCAACCTAAAATCTGAGGTAACTACGGCATCTAGTTCGCTAAACTAGATGTCCTAAATGATATAGAGAGTATAGATGGATTAATATGTCTCTAATAGCCTTAGGTTTCTCAACACATAAGACATGAAAGGCTAGAGGAAGAAGAAGGGGAGCTTGAGGAAAAGCTAGTGAAGAATGAGCGTAGAATGAAGAAGGCTCGTTTGTGATGAATAATATGAAGCATACAATAATTGATAAGATAATTATCTAACCAAATATCAAGCATGCTTTAAAAATATCTAGTGAGTCAAACCTATGAGGGCCATGCTTCATTTAACAAAATATATCTACCTCATTTCCTCCACCTCATCAATCTTTTAATCAAAAGATTAAAACCCAAATGAGGTGTCTTCTTCTAGAAGCAATCCCGAGTAAATTACGAGAATTCCCTTCAACCGTATATACATACCCGTATCCGTATTCCGAAAAATACGAATACAAAGAGACGAAAATAATCTATCGGTATAATACTACTATCCGGCTTAAACCGAAACCCACTAGTATTATCTGTCCGAATCATCATATGTGCACAAGTACACGTACGTGATCGAACCCTATCATAAAACTATACGACCTCTACATCTTTTGCCCGATGCAGGGAAACCCTCTGTGTGGGACTCTAAAGACTCGACACTACACTGGCAGTGGGTTTAACCATAAGCCGTCAGCGGTACTAACTGCACGTAACGGCTACCCAGGTATCTGTCGATAAGAAGGCTGATGAGCAAACTCATCCGAACTCTTACTGAGCCTATCTGTGACAATCTCCGTACGGTCCGGTCTGTTCGTCTAAGAGTATCGCATATCGGGCCTAGGGGATGTAATCGTCCGACCCCTAATAGCGCAATAAGTCATGTCGGAGTGTAGCCCAGAACACCCTGAGAAACTACTGGAGCACCTACTAGTAAATCTTGCTTGCATTGGCCAAGGACTTTGTGTAATGGCTTTCCGAACATAGCACGATATCAACCCCCAATACCGGGAAAAACCAATCCTATCTAACCGCCACTGCCTTCAAGTGCTTCAAGACTGCACCCAACTACTGCCTGTTTGCACGACTCCTTTGAGCTGTGGTAGGGTAGTAATCTAAGAACAGTTGGAACACACCTGAGGCGAAGTAGCAGTGTCAAGTCGACGGACTAAGTTGTACTCATGTCACCTGGGAATTGCCACCCGACGATAGGTAGAATACCCATCAGCAGTTCCCTACGAGTCATGTCCGGTGTACTCATAACCCAATGGGCACATGCATAGTATCTCCAGTACGACGTACTAATGGCTGTGGGACAGACCATCTCCCATGCTGGGATGAGAAGCATATGCACTAGTCTACTCTGGAGTATAAATGCCCCGTCTCGATAATCCTATAACTAGGGACCTGCATAGGATGTGTTTATAGACTACCCAGCCCCCACAAGTGTGACTGCCATCACAACGCTGGTAATCAAGCAAAGATCCTAAGGGCTCTACCAATATGTATAAGCGATATGCTAAAACACATGTATATATTGAGGTAGAAACAAACCATGTAGCATACTACCATTTTGAGCAAGATTGTTACTATATCCGTGTATATCTCAAGCTTTCAATATGTAATATACAAACCAATATGATACAATAATGTCCTCTAAGGCATATAACACCAACAATCTCCTACTTGCACTAAGGTCATGTATTGGCATATTGCAGACCTATGATCTCGAATAGCCTTTCGAACTGTGTTTGAGAGATGGCCTTTGTGAGTGGATCTGCAGTGTTCTCCGTGTCTACTCTTCTCACCTCGATCTTCCGGCGATCAACAATCTTCCTGATCAGGTGGTACCGCCTCAAGATATGTCTGGACTTCTGATGGGACCCGGGTTCCTTCGCTAAAGCTATAGTGCCGTTGTTGTCACAATACAGAGGTATTGGATCTACAATGGACGGAACCACTTGAAGTTTTGTTAGGAACTTCCTCATTCAGACTGATTCTTTCGCGGCGTCACAAGCAGCGATATACTCTGCTTCCATCGTCGAGTCAGCAATGGTGTCTACTTGGAGCTCTTCCAACAGACATCCCCTCCGTTGAGGGTAAAGACATAACCCGACATGGACTTGGAGTCATCCTTGTCACTCTGGAAGCTGGAGTCGGCAAAGGCCTCGATCTGGAGGTCTTTTCCGCCATACACCAAGAACATCTCCTTAGTCCTTCTCAGGTACTTGAGAATGTTCTTTACTGCTTCCCAGTGCTTCTCCCCTGGGTTTGACTGATTCCGGCTTACCACGCTAAGTGCGTAAGCAACATCTGGTCTGGTACACAACATTGCATACATTATAGAGCCAACCGCAGAAGTGTAGGGTATAATCGACATGTAAGCCCTTTACGCATCACCCAGGTCTTTCATAGAGAACCTCTATGACAAGAATCGTTTGACTGATTGTAGCATAGGAATGTCATTTCCTATCAAGAGAATGCCATCCACGTACAAGACGAGCAATACCACAGTTCTCGCTACAATCTTACTATAGATGCATGGTTCATCTGGATTTTTGATAAAGTCGAATTCTTTGACCGTCTCATCAAAACAGATGTTCCAACTCCGCGATTCCTGCTTTAATCCATAAATGGATTTAAGCAACTTGCACACTTTCCTGCTGCTCCCACTATGAATGAAACCCTCTGGCTGATCCATATAGATGCACTCTTCCAAATTTCCATTTAGAAAAGCGATCTTTATGTCCATCTGCCAAATCTCATAATCATGGAAGGTAGCAATGGCAAGAAGGATCCGAATGGATTTGAGCATAGCCACTGAAGAAAAGGTTAATCATAGTCCAAACCAGGTTTTTGACGAAAACCTTTACAACAAGTCTAGCCTTATAAGTTTCAACATGTCCATCTACACCAATCTTCTTTCTGAAGATCCATTTGTAGCCTATGGGTCTTACCCCTTCTGGAGCAAAGTCCAAAATTCATACTTTATTGGTGTACATGGACTCCATCTCGGCCCGCATTGCATCCAGCCATTTTACCGAGTCTCCGCTCTGAATGGCTTGCTGGAAGCTAGTTAGCTCATCATTACCAATGATGCAATCCTCTCTATCCCCGTCTATGAGAAAACCGTAACATCTCTCGGGCGGATGAGACTGCCTGCTAGTTCTGTGGAGTGGCACTGGGATGTCCTGTTCTTTCGAAACTTCTTGTTCCACCATACTTTCAGTAATAGCTTGTGGTTCTAGAATTTCTTCCAGTTCTATTGCGCTCTCACTAGTTTCCTTTTCCAAAAATTGATATTCCAAAAAGTGGGCATGACGAGAAACAAAAACCTTTTGTTCCTCTGCGTAATAGAAAAGATACCCCTGGAGTTCTTTGGGTATCCCACAAACATACACAATACTGAGCGTGCCTCGAGCTTGTCCGCATGCTGCTTTTTTACAAAAGCTGGACACCCCCATATCTTCAGATACTGAAAATAGGGTTTCTTCCCACTCCACATCTGATATGGTGTGGTAGGCACAGTCTTGGTAGGAACCTTGTTCAAATATATGCAGCTGATTCTAGTGCATAACCCCGGAAGGATCGCGGCAACTCAACATTACTCATCATGGAACGAACCATATCCAATAGGGTTCTGTTCCACCTTTCCGATGCACCGTTGTGTTGAGGTGTGTATGGAGGAGTTAGCTGAGAGAGAATACCATTCTCTTTTAGGTAATCCAGGACCTCGGCACTTAAGTATTCACCACCTCGATCAGATCTTAGTGTCTTGATACTTTTGCCGGTTTGTTTTTCAACTTCATTCTTATATTCTCAGAATTTCTCAAAAGCCTCGGATTTATATTTTATCAAGAAGACATGTCCATACCTAAAAAAATCATCCATAAAAGTAATGAAATAGGAATAACCACTTCGTGCATGTGTAGACATTGGACCACACACATCGCTGTGTATGAGTCCCAAGTGCTCGCTTGCTCTTACTCTGTGTCCAGTGAACGGAATCTTTGTCATCTTTCCTATGAGACAAGATTGACAAGTTGCATAAGACTGATATTCAAACGGATCCAAATAGCCCTCTCTATGTAACTTCGTCAACCGTGTTTCATTGATGTGACCCAGTCTACAATACCAGAAGAAAGCCTTATTTAATTATGGAGCCTTTTTTTAAGTGTGTTCTGAACGTTGAAAACCTGAGCTTGATTTAATACGTATATAGCGTCCTCTAGTGTATCTGACCCAATCAAACTCTGATTAAGGTGGATGTGGACCACATCGCTTACAAATGTAAAATCATATCTTTTCTTAGAAAGTAAAGATACAGATATGATATTACAAGCTAGACTAGGTACATACAAACAGTTACGTAAATTCGATATCTGCCCATTTTCAATCCTAGGTGATACTCTCCTACGGATACAACGTCCACGCTCATTCCGTTAGCAACCCTGAGAGTCATATCACATGTCCTGATAACTCTACAGTTTCTCAAATTCTGTAATGAATTACAGATATGAGATCCTGATCCGGTATGTAGTACCCAGGAAGTAGAGTTAATTGACAGACAGTTTTCAATCACAAACACACCCGAAGTCGAAGCCACAACGTGCTTCGAATCTTAGATTCTGGCTTTCTAAGCCATGCATTCCTTCTACCAATGCTCTTTTCCGTGACAATAGGAACATTCCTCCTTCCCTACTGTTAGCCCCAAAACTTTTGCCCTTCCCTTTCTTTCTACCTTACTAACACCGTCTATCGGCTTTATGGATGTCTTCTTCTTCTCACCCTTGGCTTTCGTCTTGGATCCAAAAGAGGAAGATCCTCTAATAAGCAGAGCGGGTGTCTCCCTGGTTTCCTTCAGGGCGTCCTCAACTGGAAGTGTAACTTTCTTCCTCTGGGCGTAAGTAGAAGGTAGGAACTGTAGAATTAAGTCAGTACTCGACTCGTTCTCCAACGTGGTCTCCAGGTCCGTGAGCTGTTTAATACAGATAACCATTGTAAGGACGTCGTCCCCTACAGATGATCTGACAGCCAACCTTGCTTGAAGCAATTCCTTCGAGATCTCATATCTTGCGATTCGAGATTGCTCTCTATATAAATCCTTGTTATGGAGGAAGATGGAAACTAAGTCTATCTTCTCGTGCTCCTTTTGGTTTTCACCATCTACTAAGGCCAACACGAGGCACTTAGCATTCACACCATCTTTTTCCTTTGTCTTACGGATATCACCATCCGCAACGGTAGAAACTGGACCTAGGACGGCGGGGGCTTGAGTTGTAATGAGGTAGCCCAGCTTGTCATAGGCAATGAATATCTGGACAAATCTTTGCCGGTCAATATAGTATAACTCAGTCAGTTTATTATTTAGCTGTAACTTATGCCTGGTCATCTGGTCGCTGCAAATAGGAGAGAGAGGAGAAACACTCAGCATGACGCTCTTACAAGTTTAGATTGGTTTTTAGTTTATCTAAACAGAATGGCTCCCACTGTATCTTGAATCCTTCCTCAAACCATAAAAGAAGAATTAGTCAGGATTAATCTCACTCTACAATACTTGCTTAACCTTTCGGCCAAACCGGTGTCGGTACTTCGAGAGAGTTTTTCCAACGCTTTCGCGAAATTCCTTAATTACATAACCTCTTTTCCCTGGAGGCGTAGCCCCGCTAACGCCGTTCTAGACAACTACTTGGTTTATAGCATTGATTGTTTTAATGAAAAAATCTCCCGAAGAATAGCGGATACTCACAGTAGGATCGGGATCCAAATATCATTGTGTGATAATCCTGAAGGAATCCTACCAACATTATCACACTCCAAATGGTATGCAACACTAGCAAGTTTTAGTTTCTTTAGAAACTCCAGATATGGATTTTTACCCCAAGCTCTTATGACCTTGACGAAGGCCAGCATATCATAAGTCGCAAGTCAAGTTCTACCCATCATTGTCCAGGTTAATTTGAACCACCTGTACATACCCTTGACGAAGGCCAAAATAGTAGTATGACTGTCCCAAATCAATACATCTATCTATGCTATAGATGAATATCCAGCAGCTACCAATCACTATGCCTTGGCGAAGGTCAAAATACATAGCTTGAATACTACTGAATATTCAACTGAAATAACGAAGGGCTACGGCTGGTTTTGGCGAAACCGTGAACGTAATGAACTTGATTTAGTTGAAGGAACCTGATAGCTTTTAAAGGAGTGGTTTAAGCTCCGCGTTTAAAAGTTTCTGTTTTTGAAAAAATCGAGTGGTTTTAAAAGTGTTCCAACGATTCGGTTTTGGTTTGTTTGCTTTGCATTAATCTAATGCAGTCCCATCATTTACACCTATCATCATAGAGAGAAACGAAAATACCACGTCCGCTTATGCCATCCGCATTCACCATTGGGCCTCGTTTAACACCGTTAGGTTACTTAACTTACGCCAGAGCAGGGGCTGGACTAGTGCGGGGGTCATGCCCCGCTTCCCAGTGTACGGTAAGGAGACGCGGCGGGGCCCTCTACGTATTTACTCAAAAGTAAACACGCTAAGCGTAACTAAGAAATATAATGTAAAATATATACAAGAGACGTGAATGTAAATGAACATCAACTTTTACTTATTAAACATTTCTTTACAAGTACAACTGAAAATGTAAATACAGGAATGGAAAACAATGCATAAACAATGGCATGAATTGAAAAAAAGTATGTACAAATGATTACAGCTCGGGGTCTTCTGCGAACTCCTCCAAGTCTTCAGAGTTAGGCTCGATCTCAAGTGAGTTAGATCCACCTGACAACATTCCAAAGAAAGAAAAGAGAAGGAATGTCGTCAGCGAACAATCGCTCGGTAAGTTCTAAAGAAGAGTAAGAATAGAATAAGCAGATAAAAGAATATATAACTAAATAATGTTTGATTATTATATTAGCGCAATTATTTGTAGCTTGGTACAGAATCTGCCAGTGTATACGAGAGGAGTCCAACTTACACCGTGGACTATGGTAACCCGTACTACAAGGCTCCGTCGATAAAACCACGGAACAACGGCAATGGATGTATAGTTACGCCTTTTAATGACCGTCTCATGCCACTTTTAACACATTCCGTACCAATCTACCCATTTAACCCCGTAATGTAATGTTGTATTGATTGTATTGTCTTGAAGTAATTTGTAGATGTAAGACTTGTCGAAACCATGATATCAATTGTTCAGTAAACGGAGGATGATGTAAATGGATAGTCATGCAATCAAGTTTAAAAGTATATCTATGGTTCGACCAAGTCATGTTCATGTTGATATTGATTGTATTCTGGTATAATGGATTCATGTTGTATTGGAGTTATCCTTGAATTGTATTCAAGATAGATTGATTTCAGTTTTGACTGAGACTCAAACTGGGTCAGACTCTTTAGACAGAATTGAAGTCCTGAATTAGTTTTGGTGTTATCGGTAACTGCTGCACATGGACGACAGCATTTATGTCTTTTTCTAAGACAATTACCGTGTTGATAATCCCGTTTTTAGTTTGTCAACCTTAAATAGGCAAGCACCCACTTTCGCCGGCTCCCTGAAGCTCAAGAGAATTGATCCCGCTTAAACCTATATTTACTAGGGTTCTTATTATAAATTAATATAACTCGAGGGGTTTTTATGCAAAATAGTTTTGATATATTTTCAAAATAAATCTCAAGTATTTATTTATCGTGTTTAGGGTTTTCATGGATGTATATATTAAAATATAACGTTTTCTAGTGAATAGAACCTAGATTGCATAGTATATGATACTTTAATGTAATAATGGAATTGTATTGATTTACAATGGTAGTTTCATGATCTTTTGTGAATCTTTTCTTTTGATTTGGAAAACATGGAATATATATTATATATTTAAAGTAGATATTTTGATAATATATATATATATATATATATATATATATTAAAAATAAATTTTTATTTATCAAGTAGAAATCACATTTTTCTTAATAATTGCATTAAAAATTCCATCGAGATCGGATGCTCCGTGTGAAGGTCTGGATCTCGCCCTACTAGTCCGATGGATGTGCGATAACCTGCACCAACCAAAACGGATTCCCCAAAATGGGTTGTAAGGACGCAATCGTAAGGAATTAAATAATACACTTTTAAAGAAAACGGTTTTTGATAGTTTATGGTATTTAAATGAAATTTCGTATTTTGTCCCACAAAAATTGTTACAAAAGCCATCGTGCTATGTCAAGAGTGTTGTAATGAGGCAGGTCATTACCTCGTGAGTTTTCTAAAGGTAATATGAGCAAAAGGATAAAAGAAAGTCGTATGTAAACTTAGTGGTATTTTACCGTAAAAGTGAAATAGAATTTGTTTAACGTAATATTTTGAATTGAAACTTGGTCCAATTGTTGTTTAATGGTTACTAAACAATATATAATCAAATGGTTAATTTGTTTAAGAAAAATTGAGTTTTTAAAGAAATGAGAATCGGAAGTCAGAATAACTCCGCTTCCGACAAGTTTTGAAAATAGGATTTTTCTCATAGAAAGAGAAGAGGGAAGATGGGACTTACTGATTGAAAGGAGAGGGGAGAGGTAGAGGAAGTGTTTGCAATCGTCGTGGAGTCGCGTCGTTGCCGGATTTGTCCCGAAACGTCACCGGAACTTGACCTTGAGCTAACTCCACTTGTACAACTTTTGGACTTAGAAATTTTAGAGAGTTTTGGCTATGGATTTCTGAATGAGGAGGTTAGGGTGTGATATTTGTATATATAGGAGAAATTAGGGTATTGAGAATTGAAGAATGAATTAAAAATATGCATTAAAATGGATTAAAGAGCGGATTTATCATTCTCTGGATAAATGCAGAGAAATCAAACAGTATGGGGGTAGTGGGATAGGCCAAGGGGTGCTAGGGAAAATTTTTGGGGGCATTACCAACGGGGGGCCCGGCGGCACCGGCCCTGGCAACGTTTTGTCGGCCATCAAAAGTTTAGGGGCTCTGGATCTTTGACACGTGTCCTAGGCTGTATAAATACTATTTTGCACATGTATGTTTTTATTATGACTTTTCATTTTACGTACAGTGCACGTGCAAACTTTTGAGCTTCTAAAAGTTTAAAAGAAAAATTAACAAAATATATATGTGGCCGAGGGGATTTGAACACAGAGACTACGTCACAGCAGTGCAAGGCTTTACCAATGAGCTACAAGTTGTTTTATGCTGTTCAAAAGCAAATTAATTTTATAACTTGTGCTCAGGCTCAGGTGCTCCTTTTTGTATTTTTGTAAAAATTTCTGTACAGAAAGTTTAGGGTTATTATATTCTACCCTCCTTATAAAAATTTCGTCCTCGAAATTTATAGAAGGAAAGTGTAACAGATTCAAGAAACGTTTGATGATAGTGATGGTGATAGAACTATTGATAGCGCATGAAAAAATATTTGGAAAAACGAAAGAATGCAAAATTTTTGGAAAGATTGAAAAAATGTGAGGTAATTACCAAGGTTACCTTGGTCTACAGTCTCGACCTCTACGACCGCTAAAGTGAAAATCTGACGCCGGGGTATATTCCTCCTAGCTGGAGGCGTATTCCTCTGTCCTTGAGGCATGTTCCTCAGTGCTTGTTGGAATTGGCGATTAGGCTGTGCTGGAGGTCCACGTGGAGGTGGAGCTGGGAGAGCAAGACGAGGTGCAGGAGCCTGGATAGCTGGCTGCCGCGGATAAGTGATGTGTGTTGGAACTGGGTTGCGTCTATGAGGACATGTTCCAATTCCATGAGTGGATGCGCCACAAACTAAGCACACGCCTTTTGCGCGCCTACAGTCTTTTCATAAGTGCACATCCCTCTTGCAGTAGAAACAAAAATATAGACTTGGCCGGTTAATTGTTTCTTCCAGTCTCCTAGGTGCAAAAGTTTGTATTGAAGAGGCTCCTCTTGCCATCTGGATGGCAGGGCGCTTCACACCGGCAGATTGAGGTCTGCCCTTCTTCTTCACTATTGCCTCATATTTACGGGCAGCCTTCAGGGCTATGTCGTGGGTTGGGAAATCCCCTGTAACTAGAGCTGCTTAGATTTCCGGGTCTAACCCTTACTGAAATCGTCTAGCTCTGATCTCAGCAGTCGGAATGAGGTGTGTCGCGAACCTACTGAGCATGGTAAACTCAGCATCATACTCATCTACAGATTTGGTCCACATCGAACCTGTTGCAGGTGGATGAATTGTTGCTCCATGTCAAATCGGGCAATATTAAGGAAATATTTCGCGTCGAACATCTCGCGAAAAGTCCTCCATTCGATCGGCCGGTCAAAACGGCTTTCTTCCGCCTTCTACCAAACTCGGGCATTGTCGGTGAGTTGCAGCTTCGCAACCCTTACCCAAGCGATCCTTGGCACTTGCACTGCTGCCAGATCATTTTTTACACTCTGAGCCCATTCTTCCGTTTCTAAAGGACTCTCTTTTCCAGAAAATTGCTTCGGGTGCAATGCCCGGAATTGCTTCACTCCGGGTGCTTCCGCTTCTGGACGGTTTAGTAGAATAGCAGCCTGCTGCTGTCCCTCCAGAAGGCTTTGGATTGCCTCAAGCAATACCGTCTGCTCGTTGATCGGAGCAGCTACGGTAGGAGGTGGTGGTAGAGGTGGTGGTGTGTTGTTGACGTTTGTACTCATGTTGCTGGGAGAATCCATAACCTTGAAAGGAAAATAGGGTTAGGATAGATTTAAAGAATATGAAATTGTAAGATTCAAGGAATATGAAATGTAAAGAATGTTTTTAGTTGCTGATTCTTGTATTATATTGCTTAGGACTTCATGCATAATTGACCTGCATGTCCATGCAGAACAGACCTGCATGGGCCACCAACAAAACCTGTCACGCCCCGCTTCCCAGTGTACGGTAAGGAGACGCGGCAATGCCCGCTACGTGTTTACTTCGTATTTACTCAGAAGTAAACACGCTAAGCGTAACTAAGCAATATAATGTAAAATATACACAAGGGGCACGAATGTAAATGAACAACAACTTTTATTTTTTAAACATTTCTTACAAATACAACTGAAAATGTAAATACAGGAATGGAAAACAATGCTTAAACAATAGCATGAACTGAAAGAAAGTATGTACAAATGACTACAGCTCGAGGTCTTCTGGGAACTCCTCCAAGTCTTCAGAGATGGGCTCGATCTCAAGTGAGTTAGATTCACCTGACAACATTCCAAAGAAAGAAGAGAGAAGGAATGTCGTCAGCGAACAATTGCTCGGTAAGTCCAAAAGAAGAGTAAGAATAGAATAGACAGATAAAAGAACATGTAACTGAATAACGTTTGATTATTATATTAACGCAATTATTTGTAGCTTGGTACAGAATCTGCCAGTGTATACGAGAGGAGTCCAACTTACACCGTGGACCATGGTAATCCGTACTATAAGGCTCTGTCGATAAAACCACGGAACAATGGCAATGGATGTATAATTACGTCTTTTAATGACCATCCCGTGCCACTTTTAACACATTCCGTACCGGTCTACCCCTTTAACCCCGTAATGTAATATTGTATTGATTGTATTGTCTTGAAGTAAGGTGTAGATGTAAGACTTGCCGAAACCATGATATCAGTTGTTCAGTAAACGAAGGATGATGTAAACGGATAGTCATGTACTCAAGTTTAAAAGTATATCCATGGTTTGACCAAGTCATGTTCATGTTGATATTGATTGTATTCTGGTATAATGGATTCATGTTGTATTGAAGTTATCCTTGAATTGTATTCAAGATAAATTGATTTCAGTTTTGACTGAGACTCAAACTGAGTCAGACTCTTTAGACAGAATTGATGTCCTGAATTAGTTTTGGTGTTATCGGTAACTGTTGCACATGGACGACAGGATTTGTGTCTTTTTCCAAGACAATTACCGTGTTGATAACCCCGTTTTTAGTTTGTCTACCTTAAATAGGAAAGCACCCACTTTCTTCGGCTTCTTGAGGCTCAAGAGAATTGGTCCCACTTAAACCTATATTTACTAGGGTCCTTACTGTAAATTAATATAACTCGAGGGGGTTTTATGCAAAATAGTTTTGATATATTTTAAAAATAAACCTCAAGTATTTATTTATCGTCATCAGGATTTTCATGATTGTATATTTTAAAATATAACGTTTTCTAGTGAATAGAACCTAAATTGCATAGTATATGGTATTTTAATGTAATAATGGAATTGTATTGATTTACAATGGTAGTTTCATGATCTTTTGTGACTCTTTTCTCTTGATTTGGAAAACATGGAATATATATTATATATTTAAAGTAGATATTTTGATAATATTTATATATATTTATTTATTAAAAATAAATTTTTATTTATTAAGTAGAAATCACATTTTTCTTAAAAATTGCATTAAAAATTCCATCGAGATCGGATGCTCCGTGAGGAGGTCTGAATCTCATCCTACTAGTCCGATGGATGTGCGATAACCCGCACCAACTAAAACGGATTCCCCAAAATAGGTTGTAAGGACGCAATCGTAAGGAATTAAATATTACACTTTTAAAGAGAACGGTTTTTGATAGTTTATGGTATTTAAATAAAATTTCGTATTTTGTCCCATAAAAATTGTTACAAAAGCCATCGTGCTATGTCAAAAATGAGTGTTGTAATGAGGTAGGTCATTACCTCGTGAGTTTTCTAAAAGTAATATGAGCAAAAAGATAAAAGAATGTTGTATGTAAACTTAGTGGTATTTTACCGTAAAAGTGAAATAGAATTTGTTTATCATATAATTAAATGGTTAATTTGTTGTTTAAGAAAAATTGAGTTTTTCAAGAAATGAGAATAGAAAATCGGAATAACTCCGCTTCCGACGAGTTTAGATAATAGGATTCTTTTTCGTAGAAAGAGAAGAGGGAAGAGGGGACTTACTGATTGAAAGGAGAGGGGAGAGGTAGAGGAAGGGTTTGCAATCGTCGTGGAGTCGTGTCGTCGCCGGATTTGTTCCGAAACATCGTCGGAACTTGACCTTGAGCTAACTCCACTTGTACAACTTTTGGACTTAGAAATTTTTAGAGAGTTTTGGCTATGTATTTTTGAATGAGGAGGCTAGAGTATGATATTTGTATTTATAGGAGAAATTAGGGTTTTGAGGATTGAAGAATGAATTAAAAATATGCATTAAAATGGATTAAAGAGGCGATTTATCATTCTCTAGATAAATGCAGAGAAATCAAACAGTATAGGGGTAGTAGGGTAGGCCAAGGGTGCTAGGGAAAATTTTTGGGGACATTACCAACGGGGGGCCGGCGGCGTCGGCCCCTGGCAATATCTCGCCGACCATCAAGTGGGTGGGGGGCTCTGGATTTTTGACACGTGTCCTAGGCAGTATAAATACTATTTTGCACATATTTGTTTTTATTGTGACTTTTCATTTTACGTGCAGTGCACGTGCAAACTTTTGATCTTCTAAAAGTTTAAAAGAAAAATCAACAAAAAATATATGTGGCCGAGGGGATTTGATCACAGGGGCTACGTCACAGCAGTGCAAGGCTTTACCAATGAGCTACATGTTGTTTCTTGCTGTTCAAAGCAAATTAATTTTATAACTTGTGTTCAGGCTCAGGTGCTCCTTTCTATATTTTTTTAAAATTTTTTGTAAAGAAAGTTTAGTGTTATTACAGCTGGTGCAAAACATAAGCAACGTCTACGATATAGCATATATATAATAATCATTCGTCTCACGCAATAATAGGCATTCCAGATCACAGATGAACATATTGGATATACTAGGAATTCCGCATTTCGTTTAAGCCTGTAACGAAAGACGGATTCCACGGTCGTGATGAATAGCCAAACCCCACCCTAGACCCGTACGGGTGCGACAAACTACCCGTCAAATCCCAGAAGTGAAGCAACCTCCCTCAGTAAAATGTGTAGGTCACTCGGCACTTCAAAGAACCCGGTAGTTTGTGCACCCCATCTTGGGTCTATCTTAGGAGCAAAAAACAATAAATGAAAAAATACAACGGTGGCTACAAGCTCAACCTGGGTGTGCCCTGCAAAATAATATTACATCACTTTACAAATTACATTGAATGAAAGAAACTCTCTTCTCACATCCCGGCTATTCATCCACGACGATCCAATAAAATTCATATAAACAAACCAACATCACAGATATGTGCAACCCTAAACTAACCGACGTATAGCAATTAGCTGAAGTTTATGTCACGCCCCGCTTCCCAAAATACGGAAAACGAGGGATGACTAGGCCAGCCATACTCCTACGGTCAAGGAATCATCCTGCCGTAGTCACACTTCGGCTTCTAGCACTACATGGTAATCAGTAAATAAAGCACAGTATTAAAGGAATCTCATCACTAATTTATTACATTAAAATCCCATTGTTCACAAATTACAGATAATAAGAACAATAACTAACCAAGTTCAATATCACGATCACTCTAAGAAAAGCAATAAAGATAGGGAGTACACCAGACTATATCTCTATGAACTCGAAAGGTAGATCCGTCTCCAGTGCTGGTCCTCCCGCGGAATCTGAGCATGCATACTCAGGTCGTCAGAGCGACACAGTAATAATATTATTAACAGATGAAACAGGTAAATGAGGTAATACTGGTATGAGAATAATGCAAGTAATTACTATGTCATTATATGATGCAGAATATGATATGTGTCCCTATCGGTCTCTAGGTCATGTTTGAAATCACATAGTGGAAGGAGGATCATGTTTAACAGGGTCTCGTACATACCCGAGACAACGGCCCACATGCCCGGGACATAACCCTGTCAGCCGGATCGCTAGATCCTGTCCTACACGTATAAGTATCACGGTTCGAATGATCATCCTCTAAACACGGTCCCGCTAAATACGATACTCTTTCCACTTGATTTCCCATTTTTCCCCAGGTTACACTATTATATGATATTGATCTAGTTGTGTACAAGTAAACCAATGACACGGTTTCATCACTATCCACTGTATCAATCACTGTCACGAATGTTCACTTTCTATTGGTGTACTCGTCACTCCTAAACCAACATCTATCACGCACGATAATGCAATGTCCACACGCACTAACACTCTGTATATGACAGGGGTATGGTATATGTATTGTATACTACCAATAAGCTCTGTATGTTATGAATTAGCATACATGTTATGAACTAAAATAAATTGCACAAATTAATATGTTACGAATTCAGCAAAAATGATGTAGGTAAGATATATAGAACAAGCAGTCGGTAATTCATCAAAATTTGTTTCAGTTCAATCAGAGTTTCGGTTTTCAAGATACAACTGTTTCAGTTTAAGTGCCCGTAGCTGGAATCTCAATTTCAGAACTGATCATCTGTTTCGCGCCACAAATTGCACCCAGTTGGGCTCAGAATTTAGCGATGTCACAGTTAGATGAAATTTAGGGTTTTCGATAAAGTATTCAACGCAACAGACGGATTCACAATCACATCTGTACGTTGAAAGTTATACACAGTTCAATCTCAAATGTCATTTCAGAAAGTGTTCTGAACAGCTTTACGTTCTGCCTTTTTAAAATAAATTTAAAATAACAAACTGCGATGAAACGGAATGAAACCACTCGTTTTCTTTCACTAACAGGAATATCTTATAACTAATGTAAGGTTCCGTATCACACGATTTCAGGAAACACGGGGACGCAGGACTTTATACAGAACACACTAATCAGAAACGCTCTGGACTGCAGTCCAGAGTCGTGTTCCGATCCAATTATCTTTAGGGTTTCAGAACAGAAAACATTAAAATTCTACATAGGGTTAAAGTTCGTCGAGTCGGCTTCGATTTAAGCCCTCGAACGCATCTTTCCAATATGTATATGATTTATGGTGATTTTATTCGTTTTCAGGTACGAGAGAATTCTAGTTTAAACAACATATATGGGGGTATCACTTTTTGTCACGAACAATCGTATTTTCCAGCGAATTTCGCACACGTTATACATCATAAAAAGGGCCAACAGAACGTATCGGTTGCTGTCAAATTAGACAAATGTTTCCATTGGGATCATACATCGAACACATACGTCACAATATATTTAGTTATTCGGTAAGTTTCAATTCATATGATTTTAGGGTTGTACCACTAATAATTTAGCATGAAGCAAGTAAACACTTGCCTGGAGAACGCCTCGGGATCGTACGGCAGCAGTGTCGTCACGAACGCGCGTCGTACGCCGCGGAACGAGTTCGCACGAGCCTCGATCGAGCACGGGTTTTACGTCGGAGTTCCCGGAGTCGTCTTTGTGCCTGCTGGAAGTCTAGAATGGTGCCCTGTGGGTCTCCCGGGGTGTGCTGGGGTCGGCGTCGGTTGGCGGCGCTCCGGCTATGTGTACGGTGCAGTTTCACAGTGAGGGGAAGAAATTTAAAAATGGGTTTTTGAGATTTGTAGAGATGGGAAGCAGTGGGGGTCGGGTCTGGGGAGGTGAGGGTGATGCTGAGGGTGTTGAGGGCTACAGATGTGGTTCAGGTGAAGTGGGGTGGCTCGTCGGCGTCGAGGGGATAATGTGGCCGAGCTTGGTCAAAGTGGGTTGTGTGCAGGGGATATTTGAGAGGGGCTCGGTTGAAGAAGGGTGAAGTCGTGGAGGGATGAGGCTGGTGGAAGAGGAGTGATCGAAGGTTGCCGAGGGATTGTCGTCGTCATCGTCGGAGGTGGAGATTGCAATGGCTGCTCGAGGTTAGGCTCGGTGGGTGTAGCGAGAGAGGTGAGGAGACTGGAAAAAATGAGGAGGTGAGCGAGGTGGGAAAGAGATAAGGGAGACGAGAGGAGCGCATCGTGGGGGCGAGGCAACGGTATTGCGTCGTAATTACGAGCGTTGGCGACGGCGGAGGAGGCGGGTCGTGCGCGCGCTACAGGAGGTAGCCGTTGGGGAAATTTGAAGGGGGAGGTGAACAGTATAGGGGGAGTTGGGCTTGGTTTAATCTTAAAACAATTCCCTTTTATAAAATCATAGGCTGTAGGGGAAAACGGGCTGGCATAAACAAAAATAATTTTGATTGGGCTGGAAGGAATTAAAGGGGACGGGCCGGAGGTTTAAACTTGGGTTAAGGAATTATTTAAAAAATAGGATTGGGCTGAGGGCATAATAAAGGGAATGGGCCAGGGAAAAATATATAGGGAATTTATTAGTTAAGTGTGTGCGGGCTGAAAAGGTATTGGGCCGACGGATTTATAAAGGATTTATGTAAAGTAAAATTTGAATGGGCTGGGGAGAAAAGTAAGGGTCGGTTGGGTTTTAATTGTTAAAGAAAATTTTGGGCTGAGGGTTGAAATGAATTTAGGGATTTTAATTAAAGGATCGAGTGGGCTGGGTTGGTTTAAGAAATTAATTTGTTAGTTTTAATTTGATTTTTAGGTTGTTGGAAAAATATAAATACTGGAATTCAGCTACCACCATCTACAGAATAATAGTGAGGGAAAGTAAATCTCTGGAATTCGGAAAATACAAGGAAAATTCTTATAGATGGAAAACGGGGATTTACATCATACCCCCCTTAACAAAAATTTCGTCCTCGAAATTTAACAAGGATACAAGAATACAATGTGCTAAACAAAAAGATGTGGATAACGATCACAGATATCTTCCTCCCGCTCCCAGGTGGATTCTCCTGGGGAATGACCGCCCCAAGACACTCGGACTAATGGAATGACCTTATTCTTCAGTACTTTCTCTCTGCGGTCGAGGATGGTAGTAGGCTGCTCCTCGTATGACAGATCGGCCCCCAAAACTAATTCTGAATGGTCTAGAACATGGTTCTCATCTCGTACGTAACGCCGCAACTGTGACACGTGGAAGGTATTGTGCACACCAGCTAGCGATGGAGGCAAGGCCAGTCGATAAGCCACCTCTCCTACTCGCTCTAGCACCTCAAAAGGTTCGATAAAACGGGGACTAAGTTTTCCCCGACTTCCGAATCTGATCACTCCACGTGTAGGGGAAATTTTCAAGAACACATGATCTCCGACTTCGAATTCTAGTACCCTTCTGCTGGTATCTGCCCAACTCTTTTGTCGATCCTGAGCCGTCTTAATACGCTGCCTGATCATCTGAACCTTGTCGACTGTCTGAACAATGAGTTCGGGGCCCAGTAATCTTCGTTCTCCCACATCGTCCCAACCTACTGGGGATCGACACTTCCGCCCATATAGTGCTTCAAAAGGAGCCATCTGAATACTAGCCTGATAACTATTGTTATAAGAGAACTCGACTAGATGCAGATGGTCCTCCCAGGAACCCTGAAAGTCCAACATACAGGCTCTCAACATATCCTCGAGCGTCTGAATTGTACGCTCGGATTGTCCATCCGTCTGTGGGTGATAAGCTGTGCTGAATTTGAGGCGGGTTCCCAAACTATCCTGTAAGCTCTTCCAAAAGTGTGATAAGAATCTCGTGTCCCGGTCTGACACAATGCTGACTGGAACACTGTGAAGTCGCACAATCTCCTGCATATATCTTTCTGCCAGTGATTCTGTTGACTGTCCCACTCGGAAAGGTAGAAAGTGTGCAGCTTTTGTGAGGCGATCGACGATAACCCAAATAGCGTTATTGCTTCTAGGGCTCCGTGGTAAGGCCGTCACAAAATCCATAGTAATGTGCTCCCACTGCCATTCAGGTATCGGCAATGGTTGTAATAATCCTGCTGTTCTCTGATGTTCCGCCTTCACCTGCTGACATACCAAGCATCTGGATACGAACCTCGCAATTTCCCGCTTCATTCCGTTCCACCAAAAGTGCTGCTTTAGGTCCTGATACATTTTTGTACCTCCTGGATGCACAGAATAAGCTGAACTGTGTGCTTCAGCCAAAACTTCTTCTCGTACATCACCTTTAGGTACGCAGAGTCTGCTACCGAATCTCAGAGAGCCATCTTCATGTATAATCAAATCCGTTCTCAATCCAGCTTCCACTTGCTCTCTGAACTTTTGTAATCGAGGATCATCCGCTTGTGCAATCTTGATGCGATCCACCAGGGAAGATTGCACCTGTAGTTGCCAAAATTGACTGAGTGCGTTCGGAGTAATGACCTCAAGTTCAAGTCTCTGGAAATCCTCAATAATACTCCTCTGATCTGTCAACATCATGACCGCTGGTTTGCGACTGAGTGCGTCTGGTACAACATTGACCTTCCCCGGGTGATACTGAAGGTCCAAGTCATAATCTGCCATCAGCTCTAGCCACCGGCGCTGCCTCATGTTCAGTTCCTTCTGAGTGAAAACATACTTCAGACTTTTATGATCCGTGTATACCTCCACTTTCTCACCCAATAGATAGTGCCTCCAAATCTTCAACGCAAAGACTACAGCGGCTAACTCCAAGTCATGCGTGGGGTAGTTCTTCTCGTGGTTCCTCAATTGTCGAGAGGCGTAAGCAACCACACGGCCGTGCTGCATCAAAACACAGCCTAAACCCTTTTCCTGAGGCATCACTGTGTATCACCAAACCACCTGAATTATCTGGTACTGTAAGTATAGGTGATGTGGTTAACTTCTGCTTTAGTGTGTCGAATGCCTGAGTGCACTCCTCTGCCATGTAAACGGCACGTCCTTCCGTGTCAGCCGTGTCAATGGTTCCGCGATCCTTGAGAAATCTTGGACGAATCTCCGATAATAACCTGCCAATCCCAGAAAGCTCCTGATCTCTGCTACTGATTTTGGCGTCGGCCAATCTCTGACAGATTCTATCTTTGCCGGGTCCACCGAGATGCCTTCGCCCGAAACAATATGTCCCAAAAACTGAACCTTGTCAAGCCAGAATTCACACTTGCTTAGCTTCGCGTACAGCTTCTCTTCCCGAAGAACCTGCAATACCATGCGCAAATGCTCAGCATGCTCTTCCCGGGTCTTCGAATAGACAAGTATGTCGTCGATAAACACAACGACAAACGTGTCCAAGTATTTTTCGAACACCCTGTTCATTAAATCCATGAATATTGCTGGGGCATTGGTAACACCGAACGGCATCACCAGAAACTCGTAATGTTCGTATCGGGTCCTGAAAGCCGTCTTGCATACATCCTCGGCTGCTACTCTGATTTGATGATATCCAGAACGGAGGTCCAACTTCGAGAAAACCTTGGCTCCACTTAGCTGATCAAATAGGTCGTCAATGCGCGGTATTGGGTACTTGTTCTTTATCGTGACCTTGTTCAGCTCCCGATAATCTATACACATTCGCAGCGATCCATCCTTCTTCTTTACTAATAGGACTGGTGCACCCCACGGTGAAGCGCTTGGCCGAATAAATCCCTTCTCCAACAGCTCTTCAACCTGCTTCTTCAATTCCGTCAACTCAACTGGTGCCATTCTATATGGGGCTCGGGATACTGGGGCTTTACCTGGAATCAAATCGATTGAGAACTCCAAGATTCGAGGAGGTGGTAGACCTGGTAGATCTTCAGGAAATACGTCCAGAAAGTCCCGAGCAATTACTGGGGCTGGGCTCTTATCAATCTCCATAGCTGTCAGCTCCTTAAGCTTTGCTCTATACTTAGCTGGCTCCAAAGATTCGCTTCCGCCCTCGAAAATGAACTCCGGGTGATTAGGGATGCGGAAGATCACCTTCCTTGCACGACAATCAATAACTGCATGGAAAGTGCTCATCCAATCCATCCCGAGAATTGCGTCGTAACTGCCTGTCCCAATTAGGAAGAAATTCGCATAGAATTCCCTGCCACACACTACAACCGGGCATAATCTACATTCTCGACTAGATATTATGATGCCATTACCCGTATGAATTTCCCATCCCTTGGTTAGTGGTTCATGTGGTATTGAGTGTGTATTTGTGAAATGCTCAGACAAGAAACAATGCGATGCTCCTGAATCAAAAAGTACTCTAGCTGGCAAGGAATGTACGAGTAGAGTACCTGTAACCACATCTCCTGACGCTTCTGCCTGCTCTGCGGTCAAGGTGAAAGCCCGTCCCTAACCGCGACCTGTAAATGGTTGCCTCTGCTCC
The DNA here is from genome assembly GCA_030015575.1 of Agapanthus africanus. NCBI lineage: Eukaryota > Viridiplantae > Streptophyta > Magnoliopsida > Asparagales > Amaryllidaceae > Agapanthus > Agapanthus africanus. The sequence continues at coordinate 174,655,241 of CM057339.1, read as the reverse complement.
TGCGGCCTCTGCTGTGACGGTCCAGAACCTCCCTGTATTTCTGCTCGCTCAGGACAACTGTTAATCCTGTGTTGACTGGAACCGCAAATCAGGCACTGTCCCTTGGCACGGCGACAGTTCTTCGGAGTATGTCCTCCTCTACCGCAATAGCCGCAAGTTACGCCTTGTCTCTGGGGGCGATGCTGTGGTACGAATGGGCGCTTCATTGGAGTCGTTCCTGCTCTGTGAACCGGTATGGCCCCTCGAGAAGGCACGTGGGTACGTGCTGGAACGACCGGGGGTCTCCTGAACTTGTTAATCAATTGCTCTTGAACTCTCGCCGCGTTGAGTACCTGTGCGAAAGTCTGTAGATCCAACGATGCAATCAGCTGCTGCAACTCAAAATCTAACCCCTGAAGGAAACGTCTGGCCCTGGTGAGCTCTGATTTGACCATGTATGGAGCAAAGCGGCTCAAACGGTTGAACTCTGCCGCATAAACGTCCACTGGGCGTCCATTCTGCTTTAAAAGAATAAACTTTTCCTCCATTTCTGCCTTGGCTGTGGGAGGAAAATAATGATCTAAGAAGCACTCCTTAAACTTGTTCCATTCAATCGGCTCTTCAAGTCTTCTTTCTTCTACCGACCACCATGTACGGGCCTCATCTTCTAATTGTATCTTTATCACATTCACTCTGTCTTCCTCTGGAACCCTGGCGGCTGCCAATAAATTCTCCATGTTTACCAGCCATTGCTCAGCCTCAAGGGGTTCATCCAGCCCTGTGAAAGCAGCTGGGTGTAACCGTCGGAAGTCTGATACGGTACCCGCCCTAGCCTGATATGCTGGTGGAGTAACGCCCTCGGGGGCGGTAATAAGTGCGGAGGGTCCTCCTGCAGCGGTAATCGCCCTGAGTCCCTCAGTAAGCAAATCTGTCTTCCTCTCCTGAGCTTCCGCGAGAGTGGTCAGTGCACTGAGTATTCTTTCCGTGCGGTCCTGAGAGCTGGAGTCTGAGGAGGGGTCGTTCGGGGACGTCATATCACTGGAAGATTCAAAAGAATAGGTTCAGATTCAAGGGTAGAGATCAAGAATAGTGAAACAAGAATAACGTAATACAGCATAGTTAATGTTATCCCTTGATACTAAACACAGGCTCTGATACCAACTAAACCATGTCACGCCCCGCTTCCCAAAATACGGAAAACGAGGGATGACTAGGCCAGCCATGCTCCTACGGTCAAGGAATCATCCTGCCGTAGTCACACTTCGGCTTCTAGCACTACATGGTAATCAGTAAATAAAGTACAGTATTAAAGGAATCACATCACTAATTTATTACATTAAAATCCCATTGTTCACAAATTACAGATAATAAGAACAATAACTAACCAAGTTCAATATCACGATCACTCTAAGAAAAGCAATAAAGATAGGGAGTACACCAGACTATATCTCTGTGAACTCGAAAGGTAGATCCGTCTCCAGTGCTGGTCCTCCCGCGGAATCTGAGCATGCATACTCAGGTCGTCAGAGCGACACAGTAATAATATTATTAACAGATGAAACAGGTAAATGAGGTAATACTGGTATGAGAATAATGCAAGTAACTACTATGTCATTATATGATGCAGAATATGATATGTGTCCCTATCGGTCTCTAGGTCATGTTTGAAATCACATAGTGGAAGGAGGATCATGTTTAACAGGAGTCTCGTACATACCCGAGACAACGGCCCACATGCCCGGGACATAACCCTGTCAGCCGGATCGCTAGATCCTGTCCTACACGTATAAGTATCACGGTTCGAATGATCATCCTCTAAACACGGTTCCGCTAAATACGATACTCTTTCCACTTGATTTCCCCTTTTTCCCCAGGTTACACTATTATATGATATTGATCTAGTTGTGTACAAGTAAACCAATGACACGGTTTCATCACTATCCACTGTATCAATCACTGTCACGAATGTTCACTTTCCATTGGTGTACTCGTCACTCCTAAAACAACATCTATCACGCACGATAATGCAATGTCCACACGCACTAACACTCTGTATATGACAGGGGTATGGTATATGTATTTTATACTACCAATAAGCTCTGTATGTTATGAATTAGCATGCATGTTATGAACTAAAATAAATTGCACAAATTAATATGTTACGAATTCAGCAAAAATGATGTAGGTAAGATATATAGAACAAGCAATCAGTAATTCATCAAAATTTGTTTCAGTTCAATTAGAGTTTCGGTTTTCAAGATACAACTGTTTCAGTTTAAGTGCCCGTGGCTGGAATCTCAATTTCAGAACTGATCATCTGTTTCGCGCCACGAATTGCACCCAGTTGGGCTTAGAATTTAGCGATGTCACAGTTAGATGAAATTTAGGGTTTTCGATAAAGTATTCAACGCAACAGACGGATTCTCAATCGCATCTGTACGTTGAAAGTTATACACAGTTCAATCTCAAATGTCATTTCAGAAAGTGTTCTGAACAGCTTTACGTTCTGCCTTTTTAAAATAAATTTAAAATAACAAACTGCGATGAAACGGAATGAAACCACTTGTTTTCTTTCACTAACAGGAATATCTTATAACTAATGTAAGGTTCCGTATCACACGATTTCAGGAAACACGGGGACGCAGGACTTTATACAGAACACACTAATCAGAAACGCTCTGGACTGCAGTCCAGAGTCGTGTTCCGATCCAATTATCTTCAGGGTTTCAGAACAAAAAACATTAAAATTCTACATAGGGTTAAAGTTCGTCGAGTCGGCTTCGATTTAAGCCCTCGAACGCATCTTTCCAATATGTATATGATTTATGGTGATTTTATTCGTTTTCAGGTACGAGAGAATTCTAGTTTAAACAACATATATGGGGGTATCACTTTTTGTCACGAACAATCGTATTTTCCAGCGAATTTCGCACACGTTATACATCATAAAAAGGGCCAACAGAACATATCGGTTGCTGTCAAATTAGACAAATGTTTCCATTGGGATCATACATCGAACACATACGTCACAATATATTTAGTTATTCGGTAAGTTTCAATTCATATGATTTTAGGGTTGTACCACTAATAATTTAGCATGAAGCAAGTAAACACTTGCCTGGAGAACGCCTCGGGATCGTACGGCAGCAGTGTCGTCACGAACGCGCGTCGTACGCCGCGGAACGAGTTCGCGCGAGCCTCGATCGAGCACGGGTTTTACGTCGGAGTTCCCGGAGTCGTCTTTGTGCCTGCTGGAAGTCTAGAATGGTGCCCTGTGGGTCTCCCGGGGTGTGCTGGGGTCGGCGTCGGTTGGAGGCGCTCCGGCTATGTGTACGGTGTAGTTTCACAGTGAGGGGAAGAAATTTAAAAATGGGTTTTTGAGATTTGTAGAGATGGGGAGCAGTGGGGGTCGGGTCTGGGGAGGTGAGGGTGATGCTGAGGGTGTTGAGGGCTACAGATGTGGTTCAGGTGAAGTGGGGTGGCTCGTCGGCGTCGAGGGGATAATGTGGCCGAGCTTGGTCGAAGTGGGTTGTGTGCAGGGGATATTTGAGAGGGGCTCGGTTGAAGAAGGGTGAAGTCGTGGAGGGATGAGGCTGGTGGAAGAGGAGTGATCGAAGGTTGCCGAGGGATTGTCGTCGTCGTCGTCGGAGGTGGAGATTGCAATGGCTGCTCGAGGTTGGGCTTGGTGGGTGTAGCGAGAGAGGTGAGGAGACTGGAAAAAATGAGGAGGTGAGCGAGGTGGGAAAGAGATAAGGGAGACGAGAGGAGCGCATCGTGGGGGCGAGGCAACGGTATTGCGTCGTAATTACGAGCGTTGGCGACGGCGGAGGAGGCGGGTCGTGCGCGCGCTATAGGAGGTAGCCGTTGGGGAAATTTGAAGGGGGAGGTGAACAGTATAGGGGGAGTTGGGCTTGGTTTAATCTTAAAACAATTCCCTTTTATAAAATCATGGGCTGTAGGGGAAAACGGGCTGGCATAAACAAAAATAATTTTGATTGGGCTGGAAGGAATTAAAGGGGACGGGCCGGAGGTTTAAACTTGGGTTAAGGAATTATTTAAAAAATAGGATTGGGCTGAGGGCATAATAAAGGGAACGGGCCAGGGAAAAATATATAGGGAATTTATTAGTTAAGTGTGTGCGGGCTGAAAAGGTATTAGGCCGACGGATTTATAAAGGATTTATGTAAAGTAAAATTTGAATGGGCTGGGGAGAAAAGTAAGGGTCGGTTGGGTTTTAATTGTTAAAGAAAATTTTGGGCTGAGGGTTGAAATGAATTTAGGGATTTTAATTAAAGGATCGAGTGGGCTGGGTTGGTTTAAGAAATTAATTTGTTAGTTTTAATTTGATTTTTAGGTTGTTGGAAAAATATAAATACTGGAATTCAGCTACCACCATCTACAGAATAATAGTGAGGGAAAGTAAATCTCTGGAATTCGGAAAATACAAGGAAAATTCTTATAGATGGAAAACGGGGATTTACAGTTTACGAACACATATAAACAACACAGAAGATCCGATTAGCCAAGAACTTTAGAATTTCGATCGAAACATATTTTCCGTGTCTACCTCAAGTGGAAACCAACACACACAAAAATACTGGGTAGAAACCAAATATACCAGAGAACAATACACCCAAAATAAGAAGCACAGAGGAAAAACGAACCGACTCGGCCTCGACTCGGCCGCGGAACCGCGGCGAAACGCACCGTTTCGCCGCTCTTCCGCGGCAGTCTTAGTGAGTTAGGGACTCGTTTTTCTACAGTGTTCTTAGAATACCCTGCACTCAATTTTCATGCCTCTAAAATATTTTTTTTGGCAGTTTAAAAATTCTACATAAAGTTAGCAGGTGTTTTGTTTTCGCGATTTTCCGACGATCGAAGTTCTAATAACTTGCTAACAGACTAGTAAAGGTTTAGTAGGCTCTGATACCACTGTAAGTCTATGTCACGCACCCCGCGGGTTCGCGGGGAGGCGGAATACATAAAAACGATTTTTACGGGCTTTGTAACACCGGCTCGAACTCCAGGATCGATACTAAACCCTAACTAGCAAACTACTATGAGGTTAACAACTCGGAAAAAAGTTTATACCTCATAGATTCATGTCCTTCGGGTCTTTTTGTCGCTGTCCTCTTCCTCGTCATAAACTTCAAGGATCCTAACGAATCGGGCAACCTCGTCGGCCTCCTCAAGTCAAAGACGATCCATCCGAGAGTCTATAGTCCGAGCTCCAACCTCAAATCCGAGGTAACGACATCTAGTTCGCTAAACTAGATGTCCTAGATGATATAGAGAGTGTAGATGGATTAATGTCTTTAATAGCCTTAGGTTTCTCAACACATGAGACATGAAAGGCTAGAGAAAGAAGAAAATGGAGCTTGAGGAAAAGCTAGTGAAGAATGAGCATAGAATGAAGAAGGCTTATTTGTGATGAATAATATGAAGTATACAATAATTGATAAGATAAATATCAAACCAAATATCAAGCATGCTTCAAAAATATCTAGTGAGTCAAACCTATGAGTCACCAAGAGCCATGCTTCATTTAACAAAATATCTCCATCTCATTTCCTCCATCTCATTAATCTTTTAATCAAAAGATTAAAACCCAAATGAAGTGTCTTCTTCTAGAAGCAATCCCGAGTAAATTACGAGAATGCCCCTCAACCGTATATACATACCCGTATCTGTATTTCTAAGTTGATCTTAGTCTCGGATAGAATTAAATTCTATTTGGGAAAATATCCCCCGATCTTTCCAAAAGTTCTCTGTTAAACAGAGAACTTTTGGATTCAAAATCCAACGGTGATGATAATATCACCGACCAAATCAGAAAATCAAATCAATTTCTTTGTTAGGAAAATATTTTCCTAATTTTATTAAAAACAAGAAAATATATTCTGTTAAACAGAAAATCATTGGATCAATGATCCAACGGTGGATAAAATTTCCCGAATAATCTTTGAGACTAATTAAATCAATTGGTATATCTCAATGAGAGATTTTCTAAAAAAAAAACGGAGCAACAAATACCTAGAGAACAGGCTGTCAAGTTCCCGATTTCTAAAATCCCGGGACAAATTAAGCTTTTTTTTATGCCATGCATCATTTGTTTTTTTAATCGAGAAAATAATTTTATTAGAAGAAACGGAGCCTGAATTGCTAAGTTATTCTGATGAAGATGATGCATTCACCATTTCACGGTCAGCGCAACCCTTCACACGTCAACAAAAGATATCAACAGGTCAGACGAATCAACCTAAAATCTTCTCAAACGATAGGATGAGTGGTAGATATTTTTTTTAAAACAAGAATACTCCAAAAATATCTTTGAAGATATTCTGAAAAATGGGTTACAATTGCCTGCCCAAAAAAGGCTAGAAGAGGTTAACGAAACAGACCATCCAAGGTACATCGATTTGTCGATTACCCAATCGAAGAATACTATGCTTTCAAGGATTGGGTTCAAAAACAGTATCGAGAAGGCAAGATCATCCTACTCAATGAATACAAAATAGAGGATTAAACCATCCTCTGAATTAGTTAAAAAGGATGCGTTGCTTGTCTAGGATCAACCGTGGCAAAAAGCGTTCAACAAAACTAAAGCATCTCTGTTGCACCCCTAGTATGAGCTAAACAATTCAACAAAAAACATGTTTACCCTCAATATAAATGTTGTGAAAGGTTCCCTGGAGGCAACACTTTATGAGAGTCCTCCTCAGAATAATAGAAAATTTGAATAATAGAAAGTTTCTTTCCTATCCATTTGTGAAAGGCCTCTTAACAATAGAAAATATACCAAAACAAATTTCGTTATGAAATCCTTTTTCGTAATGAAAATCCTTTTGTGGAAGTCCTCTCCACGGTAAAAATATATCAATTTCGCTATGAAAGTCCTCTTCATAGCAAAAACTCATCTGTGAAAGTTCTCTTCACAATAGAAAATATATTAAAACAAATTTCATTATGAAACCTCTCTTCGTAACGAAAAATCCCTATGCGGAAGTCCACTCCATGGTAAATATATATCAATTTCGCTATGAAAGTCTTTTTCATAGCGGAAACCCATTTGTGAAAGTTCTTCTCACAATAGAAAATATATCAAAACAAATTTCGTTATAAAAGCCCACTTCGTAACGAATAATCCGTTTGTGGAAGTCCTCTCCACGGTAAAAATACATCAATTTCTCTATGAAAGTCATTTTCATAACGGAAACCCATTTGTGAAAGTTTTCTTCACAATAGAAAATATATCAAAACAAATTTTATTATGAAATCCTTCTTCGTAACAAATAATCCCTTTCACTATGAAAGTTCTCTTCATAGCGGAAACCCATTTATGAAAATACTCTTCACAAAATGAAATATATCAAAACAAATTTCGTTATGAAACCCATCTTCGTAACGAATAATCCCTTTGTAGAAGTCCTCTCCACGGTAAAAATATATCAATTTCGCCATGAAAGTCCTCTCCATTACGGAAATCCATTTGTGAAAGTCTTCTTCACAATAGAAAATATATCAAAACAAATTTCGTTATGAAATCCATCTTTATAATAAATAATCCCTTTGTGGAAATCCTCTCCATGATAAAAATATACCAATTTCGCTATGAAAGTTCTCTTCATAGCGGAAACCCATTTGTGAAAGTTCTCTTCATAATAAAAAATATATCAAAACAGATTTCGTTATGAAAACCCTTTTCGTAACGAATAATTTCTTTGTGGAGTTCTTCTCCGTGGTAAAAATATACCAATTTCGCTATAAAAGTTTTATTCATAGCGGAAACATATTTATGAAAGTTCTCTTCACAATAAAAAATATATCAAAACAAATTTCGTTATGAAGCCCTCTTCGTAACGAATAATCTCTTTGTGAAAACTCTCCACGGTAAAAAAATATATTATGTTCAAATTTCACTATGAAAGTTATATTCGTAACGAAAATCCATTCGTGAAAGTCCTCTTTATAGTGAAAGTCCTATATTATTATAAATTTCGCTATGAAAGTCCTCTTCATAGCGGAAATCCTTTCGTGGAAGTTCTCTCCATGGTAAAAATATATCAGTTCCGCCATTAAAGTTCTCTTTATAACGGAAACCCATTTGTGAGAGTTTTCTTCACAATAGAAAATATATCAAAATAAATTTCATTATGAAATCTCTCTTCGTAACAAATAATCCCTTTGTATAAGTCCTCTCCACGGTAAAAATATATCAAACCCAATTTCGTTGTCAAAATCCTCTACACAACAAAAAATATTTTCTTTTCATCTATGAAAGCCCTCTTCATGGTGAAAATATATCAAACCTAATTTCGTTGAAAAAGTTTTCTACACAACGAAAAAATTTACAAGATGTAAATTTATCTTGAAAACCCTTTTGATTGTAAGTGTTGTATATGTGGATTTCTTTAGTATTCTGAAGGATTGTTATGGGTAAGTAACGGATGACGACTAGATCCGCTTCCCGTTCTTCACTCACTACATTGTGTCCAGAGGCCAATGAAAATCATTCTTACACACTTATTACATAAATTATGTCTGAAACGAGGTTAAACTAATATTATGAATTAAAAATCATGTTTTATGGGACAACAAACTATTTTTACGTCCGAAATGACTGTAAACTAATATCCATGTTTGAAACGACTTTAAACTAATATTATGAATTAAAAAGTCATGTTCTATGGGACAACAAACGGCTTTTACGTCCGAAATGACTGTAAACTAATATCTACGTCTAAGATAACTCTAAACTAACATTCGATGTCCGAGATGACTCTAAACTAACATTCGATGTCCGAAATGACTTTAAACTAATATATATGAAATTACGTCCTATAAGGTCTTCAAGTGAAAAATCATGTTCTAAGAGACGCCAAATGACTTTTATGTTCAAGTGACTATAAATTAATACATATGTCCGAAATTACTGTAAACTAATATCCATGTTAGAAATGACTCTAAACTAAATTTTCTCAACTTATGTCCATAATTCAAATACGAGAATGTGACAATATCGTGTATATAACGCGATAAGTTGTATACACTCCTTGTCGGGGGTATTTATTGACACCAAAAAAATTCATTAATATCATATATCCAACTTATATACACATGGTGTATAAATGATATTAATAGGAAGGCACTTTTTGAAGTCAAAAATATTGACTTTCAACGTTACTCGAACCGGGTACAGATGAATCTGCACATAGGCTGACTTCAAATGACTATAGATTTTAATATACTTGGTCAATAGGGACAAATGAGGACTCATTTGAAAGCTCATCGAATCGAGTTTCCAAAATATCAAATGGTGCGTTGTTTGGACTTTTCTAAAAAAGTTATGGCCAAAATATTGAACCATTGCATGCAGAATTGGGCTGCCAGGAGCCTTTTTTTTTCTACGGGACCCCTCCTTTAAGCTCCGGGAGCCCCCTTTTGGGGAGTCGGGAGCCCTCTATTGGGAGCTCGGGACCTCCTTGTTGGGATATCGGGAACTCTCTTTTGGGAGCTTAGGACCCCCCTTCTGGGGTATCGGGAGCCTTCTTTTAGGAACTCAAGAGCCCCAATTTTGTGTGTCGAGAGCCCCTATCAGAACCTCTTTTTGGGGTCTTAGGATCTCTCTTTTAGGAGGTCGGGAGCCTCTTAAAACAGACAGTTTAGGCCTATTTTTAAGAGGGGGTGGGGGTGGGTTTATCTTTCCCAACTCACCCAGAGAACATAGGGGTAGTTTTATAACTACTTCCTCCAATAAAGAAGTATATGTGGACTTCTAAATAGACAAAAAAAGAGGAGAATTCATAAAACAGAATTCTAAGAGAGAAGTGTTCTCGATTTTAAGAAGAAGAAGAAAAATGTGAGGGCTAGAGTAACGGAATGAGTCCATTCCTCTCTCTCTCTCTCTCTCCAATCAAGGATGATCCATAAAAAGTTTTATAAGTTTCATTCTCAATAGAGAAATTTGACAATCATGGCCATGTGTTCTACTATATCTTCATAAAATGAAGATGAGGATCTCAGAACACAAATTGATGTGTTCTTCATCAATTGGACTGAACTTAGAATATAGGCCATCACATGTTCCGCATATCAATGAAATAAGTCACCATGTTTGCTTCACATATTTGAAATGAGGATGATAATCTCATTTCCTTAAAGTAGAAACATGGATCAAAATCCCCATGTTCCTTGAATAAAAATTGCATGGTCATGGTACTTTCATTCATAATCACAAATTTGCCGTTCGGGAATTATTCGGCGAGGTCGAAAATTCGGATTCGGGAAACTATTCGGAAAAAATCGGCAGGTATTCGGGAAAGATTCGGCAAGTATTCGGGAAATGTTCGGCTAGGATTTCGAGCAAGAAATTAATATATGAGGCGCTGGATTTTGATATTGCGAATTATTTGCAGTTTTTGTGAATTATTTGTTGTTTATTAGAATTATTCGCGAATAATTCACGAATTATTCGAAGTGTTCGCCAGTGGCGATTTAATCGGAGAACTAATTGGCTGATAAAAAATTCACGAATAATTTACGAATTCGCCGAATTATTCACGGATTATGTGACTATGCTTTCATTCCTATACCAACTGTTCCTATTAGCGAAAAAAACAAAAATTACTTGTCAATGTTTCAAAAGATCTGCCGAAAAATCTCTAGTGGTGACCATAGCTTTGATTGTAAAATAAAATGGAAAATAAAGAAGGGTCACCACCATTAATTTATCTTCAAAATTAGCTGAGTGAGGGGGAAGAAAGGTTAAAGAAGAAGATAAAGCTATGGAGATAAAAGAGAGAAGTAATGGCTTGGTTTTATAGCAAAAGTCAAGTGACGAGTAGTGAGAAGTTACGTGTACACAATCTTATGAATCCATCACGGGCCTCATTGTCAGCGCATAGCACAGTACACACGTGCCAAATGAAATATTTGTTCAATGCCCCTGTCAATTTAACATGCTAGTATTTTTGCACGTGCGATACACGTGTGTATATAGTAGATACATGGATAGATTTTTGAAAAAAATTGAAAATGCAAAAAGAAATATTTAAGAGGCTATGTATAAAATTTTCAACTTCATAATACAATACATGTATTTGTCATTTTCTTTTATCTTTTGCTAGTAATAAATATGCGTCTATGAGAGAGTGAAAGAGAGAGAGAGAGAAAAGTGGGGAGAGTGAAAGGAAGAGAGAGAAAAGTGAGTTGACCTGGACCAACTCAAGAATTTAGAATAAATTGAAAAAAATATCTCATTATTTTGATTTTTTTTAGAAAAATAATAAAATGTCAACCCATATCCTTAGAGTTTGAGTTATAATAGTAGAGATATCACTTCTACTTATCTCCATAAGATTAGAAAAAAAACATATTTCTTTAGCTGTCCATGATTTATGATTGTTTGAAGTGCAGTTTTTCTGCGTTGCATGCCCCTTCAGAAAGTGGACCTGCAGAGGAAATTTTGTTGCGTGTGAGTTGTGCCGACTTGGTAAACAGATATTTCATCCTAGCATCAAAATCTAATTACAGAAAAATATATTACTGAAACAGATATTTGATATTGTCAATAAGAATATAATTGCAAACAACAATCAACGTTTAATCACCGGTTATTGAATTGATCACCGAATTCTCGTATATGTAGATTGTAAAACTCGGTTTGGACTGACAACACATGGATACACATGAGCTTTTAATATAGTGGGACTCCATCCAAAAGACTCAAGTCTTAGCGGGTATAGTCAATAAATCACTTGAGGCCTGAGCGGGTATAGTTAGCTACACTACACCAAGGCAGACTATATGGGAGTTTTATGCAATTAATTAATCTATTTATTTTTTATACGAAACCGGACCGTTCCTTCGACGAAAGGAGTACGCGTGGAAAGAACGCAACCACGGGCATATTACTTCCCCACGCGCCTCAAAACAACACCCCACGATTCCACTGCTGTCCAATCAGTTTCAGACACGTGTCCCACGCGGATCGAGGTTGCGCCTCGAAACCGAATTCATTTCATATCATCTCCTGCTTCAAAATCGGGAAATTGTTTGTCGACAAACTTCTGTTTCTCTCTCTCTCTCTGTTCCCTTCGATCGATCAAAAATCGCCGTTCTCTAAAAAGGTAATAATTCAATTTTGCTCGATTCAGTTCATTTAGGGCTTTTAAAGCGTTGATTGGAACGAGATCTAGGGTTGATTTTAGAGATTTTGCGCTTAATTTATGGAATTAATGTGGGATTTCCTTCGAATTTATTGGATGTGTTCGATTCCTGTAAGAGATTGAGGGATGATCGCATGTCTTAATAGGAATTATGGAAACATTTCAGAATTTCTATGAAAGGAATTTTTTTTTGAGGGGTATTGGCTTGTTAAATGGGGGCTTTTGCATGATTAGGGGAAAAATCGTTTTTTTGTAGTTAAAGTTATCTAATTTATGGAGAATTGAAGGGAGGATGGTGCATAAACAATCAATTTTAGTATTTTTGGTTGATGATTTTGATGCTGTAGTAAATTAGGCACAATTTGTAGTTAAGTAATGGGAATTATCTTACAAGTGCGGATCTTGTAAAGGCTTCTGGATTTTGCGTGATGAAAGGATTGCGCGATTAATGGAAAACAATTTACTTGGCTTAGATCTTCAATGCTTTTCACAGCTTCACATAGATCGGGGATAGGGTTGGCTTTTTTAATTACCAGTTGACTTAGGAAAAGCAATATGTTTGATGTAGCCGCTTCAGGCCATATGTTGTTTTATTAAGAGAAGGACCAAATCAAACTTAACTTGTCCTTTTATAACTTAATATGCTTCATTGTTACTTATTATTATACATTACATGCATGGGCATGGATAAGGTTCTTTATATTCTTTAAAGTAAAGTTCTTCATTTGGAAGTTCACTTTCTAGTATCCAACAACAATGATCATTCTTTCCCAAATCTTTGGAACCTTCATTTCCTTATATCAATTAATTTTAATGATATCTATACACGCTTCTCGCTTGACTTCTGTTTCCTCATGATTCATGACTGATTGATAGCACCTTGGTTTTCTTAGCTGCTCCTACTTATAGCTGCACATTTCCATTTGATCTGCTGCCACCATATACGAAATTATGAATAATTTATGTCGGCATATATGAAAATATGACTGATTTATGACACCATCCCATCCCCATGTTCTCTTAATTTCCACCTTGAGTTGCCTAAACATTTCCAATTTTGTTGAAGCGTTCCTTAGGCAGGCTGCCAGCATGCTTGCTGATCAAATAGCATATGACCATAGTTCTCTTGTTCCATTTAATATTCTTCATAGAAATGAAGCAAATGATGTGCAAAGTTTCATTTGTGTACGAATTCCATTAATAAATTTAATATAAAATTTGAGAAACTACTGCTTTGCTGCTTTCATTTCTTATGCAGACGATCACAAGTAAACGATCATAGGTCTGAGAATGACGCTTCTAGTTGTAGGTTAGGTTCAGCATAGTTGATTACTTAAACGAGCAATTTATCCAATCCTTTTGGCAACCAGACCTCTGAAACCAATTGTTGTTTGACTAGGAATAAGCAAACTTCAGAATGGATATTCATGTAAAACTAGCATATCATATTCCTTCTGGTTCTGGTTTAAGCTGCTTAACATAGCCACCGAAAATGAAAAAAAATAGTGTTTAACCTCTTTTTAATCGTGTTAACTAAGCCAGTCAAGTCATTACATCTTTTAGCTGTTGGCTGGAATAACACTAAGGGCTTGTTTGGATGCTACCTATCCCATAGGGAGGGAAAAAGGTCCAGATGCCATTTTTCCGCCGGATTGATCCAATCCTGCAAAAGTGTCTGTTTAGATGGCTTTTTTGTTGAATGATCTTGAGGGAAACCCCCCTCTATTTTGGCCTTATCCATAGGATAGAAAAAATTGAGCCAGACTCAATTTTTCCCCAACTTCCTCGCTCCCTCTCCTCGCATCTCCATCGTCTACGCGTTGCTTCTCTACTCCTCGTGGAGCCTCCTTTTCTCCATCCGCTGCTGGCCGGTGCTCTACGTGTCGCTCCTCTACGACTGCGTCTTCGGCCTGCTGTCCATGGCGGCGGCTCTGGCCGTGGCGGCGCCGGTGGCGATGTGGATCACTATGCTGGTTGCTGCTGGCCTTCGTGGGAAAGCCTAGGGCCACGCTGGTGAAAGAGGGGCAGAGGATCACTGCTAATATCGTGGGGTTCGCCTTCAAGATTTTGATATGGCAGGGGAATTTTGTTTTCTTCATTCCTTTTCTTCATCTCTTTTATTTCCTCCAATTCTCGGCTGCTTACATTTTGATTCCTATCTCAGTTTTTCTTGTAGAGATCTGAATCGATCTCTTGCAATATCTCCTTTTGTCTTATTTTTTGCATTTTTGGGGATTTTTTAGATTGAAATTGGATCGGAGGCGATGATGATTTGCCCTAAAGCTTCGATTTTTTGTGAATTTTGAAGTTATGAGAATGACATTTTTTTTGAGTCATGGAGGGAGGGAGAGGGAGGGAGAGGGAGAGAGAGAGTTGCATCATTCATTATTGCGCTTACTGTTAGAGGAAGAAGAGGGCAGCAACTGCAAGAAGAGGTTAATTTGAAAACATAAATTAGAAAGTAAAAAAGCTTGGGTCAAGCTAGCATTTGTTTCATATGATGTTGAAGAAGGAAGATGGGTCGAGAAATGATAGCGTTTTCAATTTTTATTATAATAAAAAAATATTTTATAAAGTAGACTTTTCCCATACCATCCAACAAATTTTGAAATAAAAATTCTATATATTTTTAGCATAAAAGGAATGCAAGTGTAATCCGGGACATTTTTATCCCAAATTAAATCCGTAGAATTATTTTCCTACCTAGCCAAACATAGCCTAAGGAAACCAACTTCATGTCATTACCAAACAAGACCTAAGGTTTCAGCTTTGCCTTCAACTTTAAATTTCTTATTCAAAATGTTCTTATATATGTCCAATGGCTTATCTACCCTATAATGCAGAACCAAATTTTACTCCATGCACGTTGTATCATATAGAACTTAGAGGAATAGAGTTCTATTCTGCTACCTTTTCTTCCTCTAAAAACTTCTCCTTATTGGAGACTTAGGAAGCTGTAATTTTGTATAGTGTACTGTACTTGTCTTCTTGTCACTAATCATATGTCAACCTTGCCTAGCAGTTTGGACAACCTGACCTTCATGAGTTCAACAAGCTCGCTGACATCTAGTGTTTCCTGTGCATCGGGAAACGAGGACAACGTCTCTTTTTTATTTCTCACAGGATTCCTGGGAGCGCCCATTGTCTGTGTAAACTTCCAGTTGGTCAAAGCCATTGTCAGGATTCCATCTTCATCTGTTGTCTTGGCGATTTGTGGAGCAAGCCAGCCTTAGTTGGAACTGTATTTACTTCCGAGATATTTTTTTCTGCCATCTTGTGAGCATTCTGGGACATGGTTTCTTCCCAGATACAGGGTCTGACCAAGACCAATGTCCAAGAGGCTTTCAAGAAGCAACTGCTTCTTCTTCCCATGGGCCCACCTGATGCCATTCCCTCTGATCATGAGGAATTCGATTTTTCTGATGTTTTTGGTCCAGCCCCAATCCCAACCTCCCTTGAAGTAAATGCAGTGGCTTCTGAAGTTTCAGATGAGAAAGTTTACAAGAAACCCCGGGCGATTTTGAGCCGATCGCATTCTCTAGTGGGACCCACAGCTCTTGTTTGCCAATCTCCAAGGATCCGGAAACACATATTGAATGAGGCTGAATTGGAGCTAGTAGAGTGTCCTTCTGGAGCAGAAGAGGAAGAAGAGAAGACATCCTCCTTGAGTGCTGAAGAGCATGAAGTATCGGAGCCTGAGAGTGTTGAAAGTGTTGGACTTGATGATTTTGATTTCTTGAATGTTGTTGGGCAAGGGGCATTTGGGAAAGTGTTTCAGGTGATGAAGAAGGGAACCTCAGAAATATATGCGATGAAGGCCGTGAGGAAAGATAAGATTATCGAGAAGAATCATTCTGAGTACATGAAAGCTGAGAGGAATATACTGACAAAAGTTGATCACCCATTCATTGTTCAGCTCAGATACTCTTTCCAGGTATGTTACTCTTCGCTATCAATCTACTTGATCTTGTTTATTGACTGTAATCATTATTGCATTTGGATCATTTTTTTTTATTTGTATGGCCTGAGCTTGCTATTTGTAATCAATCAGGTTTCCATTAATAGAATGTGGTATAATGTACTTCCAAATTTATGTTTTGGTATGGCTAGATCCTCAACTGGTAAGATGACTAGAGCCATAATTATTCGCACTCGTCCTCTTGAACACATTCTTGTAAGTTGTATATGCAATGTGTCCGACAATCTCAGCAATCTGTAACTATACTATCAGGTATATCACAAATTTTACCTGTCATATTGAAACAATGAAGTTATAGATAACAAAAATGTGTGTCCAAGTGAGGCATCTATTTACAGCAGGGTTATTTTTTAGCATAAGGAGAAAAAGAATTACATGATTATGATAACCACCGCATTCGGTTGTTTGGTCCAAATGTCATAATTATTAGTTTTGATTTCTGCATTGATTAAAATCAATGACAGTTTAGGCAAAAGGTTTTCACGGAAAGCATTAGAGACAACGGTTGTTATAAAAGATTTAGATTAATTATTGAGTGCTGAAAAGTCCAGCATCTGATCTGAACTGAATCAAATATATTGGATGCTTTTACTAGCTTATGGAGGATATGGTTTAATTCGGACCAGGCATGACTCCAATCCACAGTAAAACAGTCTTGAGTTTACGGCTAAAAGCAATTTTCCCCTTGTTATATAAGAGCGAAAGGGAGACCGAAAAAGACGTGGCGGGAGGTGATACGAAAAGATATGGATGACAAAGGCCTTAATGAACGTATATTGTTCGATAGGTGAGTGGAGGTGGAGAATTCCTGAGCTCGATCGGCATGATTCTCATGTTGGTTCATGTAGCCTACCCAATATGCTTGGGATAAAAGGCTCAGTTGTTGTTATATAGGCCAGTTTTATCCTGATAGACAAGGTAATTATCTTATAGTCGTGTTATACAAGGAGTACAATAAGAAATAGACATTGTATAATTTCCTTGGGATATCTTCTTGTACATTTTTTTGACCAAAACCACCTATTCAAATGCTAATATTGAGTAACATGCTTGCTTAAAAAAGTTTTGTATTCAACCTAAATTCTAGTTCCTCTAGTTATCTCTAGTGTTAATTACTTCACCAATATGCAGTGCCCATTCAAATTTTTAGAAATCTGTCACCCTATTTTCTAAAATTAATATGATCTACTCTTTCCATAATGCTTATTTAGCTGCTATAACGTGCTAGCCTATATATGAGTATATGACTCCTTTCCACTAAAGCGAGCAGCAAGTTTGGTTATTATACATTCCGTATACAGGTTCTAGACGACAACTCATAGAATTAAAGTTACATATATTGGAGCCAAAACGAGTCAGGAATGGATGTATAAATGCAATTGTGAAAGACAGATGGTAGGAGCAACTGCCTTTTGCCCTTGAAAGCGTCTTGAAAACTTGATCACCTATATGATCAGATTCTGAAAAGTCACAAGTATTTTTAGTATGTGTCCACTTTCATATACATGTGCAGTAGCCGAGATGGCATTTATGTGTATTATTTCATTCCCCCCTCCCCCACTCCCAACCCCCTCCCCATAAAAGAAAACAATGTTTTATCTCTAAAAATTTATTAGGCTCCAAATTCAATAATTATCTTGCGTAATGTAAACTATTTATCATAATTATCTTACTAACGGTAACCTGACATCTTAAATATGTACTGTCCATCTCACCTTCCTTTTGTACCAAAATTCAAACTACATAGACGCTAATTACTTAATTCTAATAGTGCCTTTTTGTGTACAAAAAAGTTTCTGATGGGTGTGCATACTTTTTGTTTGTTTGTTTTTCTGAAGAAAATGTTGTGCACATAGAATGAACATGAGTTCAGCCCCTGCCTCCTGCCTGAACACAGGGGCTTTACTGTCCATGGCACTCACTATTGGATTTTGTTATGTTTTTGCAGACAAAGTACCGGTTGTACCTGGTGCTGGATTTTGTTAATGGCGGGCACCTTTTCTTTCAGCTATACCATCAAGGTTTATTCAGGTGATTATATCGTACTCTGCTTCTTCTCAGCTATTTGGATTAGTGTATCATATAAGAGTGTATATGGTACTTACAATTATTCCAAATGTATTAGAGAGGATTTGGCACGCATCTATGCTGCTGAAATAGTATCTGCGGTGTCTCACCTTCATGCAAATGGAATAATGCATAGAGATCTCAAACCTGAGAATATTCTTATGGATGCTGATGGCCATGTAAGAATCCCATTTACTTTATCATGTGCTCATTACTTTCTGAATGCACCTCCGAACTATTTAATAAATATTCCTTAAAATTGTAAACAGGTTATGTTAACTGACTTCGGTCTAGCAAAGGAATTCGAGGAAAACGCAAGATCAAACTCCATGTGCGGCACAGTTGAGTACATGGCACCAGAAATAATTCTTGGAAAGGGCCACAATAAGGCTGCTGATTGGTGGAGCGTTGGAGTCCTGCTTTTTGAAATGCTAACAGGAAAGGTTTGTTTTCTTTGTTTAGACATCATATCTATCATGGTTCATGCCATAGAATGTGACAAAGTTTTATGTTGGCTGTCACAAGCCTACCACAACTCTCACCCTTTCTCATCCGGACTTGGGACCGGCAACGGTGGCTTCTAGGTCGTCGTTCAGAAACGGCACGCTATATCGGACCTCGGGTGTAGTGACAAATAAGCAAGGGTTTCATAGGATCCGTCTAGCTTCCTGGAACATAGGTTCCCTTACGGATAGACTAATAGAATTAGTGGAGGTGATGATTAGGAGGAGAGTTGGTATTATGTGTTTGCAAGAAACTAAGTGGGTATGTGAAAAGAGTAGAGTCATAGAGCCTTGGGGTTATAAGCTTTGGTATACGGGTAGAGATAAAAATCGTAATGGGGTAGGCATAATCATAGATAGACGGTTGCTTGAGGATGTAGTTGAGATTAGGAGAAAAGGTGATAGAATTTTACTGGTTAAGCTTATTCTAGGTGGAGAGATCCTTAATATTATTAGTGCTTATGCACCACAGATAAGTCATGATGACGCTAGTAAGCGTCTATTCTGGGAGGATTTAGACGAGATGGTGCAAAGTATACCTAGTGGAGAGAAGTTATTTATTGGTGGTGATCTTAATGGACATGTAGGTACTAGTCGTAGTGGGTATGATACTATCCTTGGAGCTTTTGATTTTGGACAAAGGAATGAAGTAGGTGGCTCGATTCTAGATTTTGCCTTATTTTATGACTTGATCTCAGCAAACACATGGTTTAGGAAAAGAGAGTTCCACCTTATCACTTTTAGGAGTGGATCAAGTGCTAGTCAAATAGACTTTTTTCTAACGAGAAGAATAGATAGAGGTTGCTGTATCGACTGTAAGGTAGTACCAGGTGAGAGTAACCACTCAACATAGGCTTTTAGTTCTAGATTTTCGATTTAGAAGAGGTCCTAGGAAGATTAGACTTAAGGTAGAGCCTGGAATTAAATGGTGGCGATTGAAAGAAGGTAACCAAAAGGCTTTTATAGATCGTGTAGTCCAAGAAGAGGATTGGCAGTTGGAAGATAATAAAGTCAGAACATGGAACAAAATGGCTAGTTGTATCAAGAGGGTAGTTAGAGATCTACTTGGTGAGTCGAGAGGTATGCTCCACCATCTAAGGGCACATCATGATGGAATGAAGAAGTAAAAGCTACTATTAAAATTAAAAGAGATTCTTATAAAGATTTGAAGAAAAGTAAAGATGTGGAGAGATTTGAAAAGTATAAAATGGCTAAAAAGAAAGTTAAGAAAGCTGTTCGAGAAGCTAAATCTAAGGTCTACAAGAAAGTATATGAGAAATTAGACACTAAAGAGGCTGAAAATGATATATACCGGATTGCTCGGATGCGGAAAAGGAAGACCAGAGACTTGTGTGCGGTGAAGTGTGTCAAAAATGAAAATCAGAAGGTTTTAGTTCGAGATGAGGATATCAAGAAAAGGTGGAGAGATTATTTTGACAAATTGTTCAACGAGAGATTTACTAAGAATTTGGATGGACTTGTCATTCAATCTCAAGATATAAACCGTGATTTCATGCGTAAAATAAGACTACATGAGGTTAAAGAAGCTTTGAACAGAATGAGTTTAAGAAAAGCGGTTGGTCCTGATGGGATTCCTAACGAGATTTGGTGATGCTTAGGAGAAATAGACGTTAAATGGCTGACAGATCTGTTTAATAAGATTTGACAAATAAAAAAGATGCCAAATGAATGGAGGAAAAGTATCCTTGTACCTATCTACAAGAACAAGGGTGACATTCAAAGTTGCTCAAACTACCGTAGAATAAAACTTATGTGTCACACCATGAAACTTTGGGAGAAAGTGATTGAACACAGGCTAAGGAAGGATATTAAGATAACAGAGAACCGGTTTGGGTTCATGCCTGAACGATCGACGACAGAGGCTATTCATTTGCTTCGCCAACTTGTCGAGCGTTTTCGAGAGAGGACAAGAGATTTGTATATGATATTTATTGATTTAGAGAAAACGTACGACGAGGTAACTAGAGAGGTATTATAGGGACAATGATGAAGAAGGGGGTCCCCATCAAATATATTGACATAATCAAGGATATGTACGATGGAGTAGTGGCAAATGTCAGAACTTGCGGCGGCCTAACGAGTGATTTTTCGATTACAATTGGTTTATATCAAGGATCTGCATTAAGTCCATTCATATTTACCATCGTGATGGATGAGCTTACTAGAACTATCCAAGATGTGTGTGCTATTTGCTGATGATATTGTTCTAGTAAATGAGACGAAAGTAAGGGTTAATACCAAATTGGAATTATGGAGGCAAACATTGGAATCTCGGAGGTTCAGATTGAGCAGGTCCAAGACAGTATATATGCATTGTAAATTTAGTAAACAGAGAAGTCAAAACCATATTGGTATAACATTGGAAGGGCAAGAGATATCACCGAACGATCAATTTAGATATCTAGGTTCCATCATCCAAAAGGATGGGGAGATCGATAGTGATGTTAATCAAAGGATCCAAGCTGGTTGGTTGAAATGGAGGAGTGCAACAGGAATTTTGTGTGATCGCAACTTTTCGTTAAAATTGAAAGGGAAGTTTTATCGGAGCGCTATTCGGCCTGCCTTATTATATGGTACAGAATGCTGGGCTTCTAAGAAGCATCATACACAGATTATGCACGTAGCGGAGATGCGCATGCTTCGTTGGATGTGCGGTAACACTAGAAAAGATAAGGTGCGAAATGAGAATATTCGTGCAAAAGTTGGTGTAGCACCTGTGGAGGAGAGGATGCGGGAAAACCGGCTAAGATGGTTTGGTTATGTGCGACGCAGACCTATGGAAGCACCTGTTCGATGAATAGATACTCTCGATATGGGCAAAAGGGAGACCGAAGAAAACATGGATGGAGGTGATACGAAACGATATGGTTGCCAAAGGCCTCAATGAAAGTATATTGTTCGATATGAGTGAGTGGAGGCGGAGGATTCATGTGCTGTACACGGCGTGATTCTCATGTTGGTTCAAGTAGCCTACCCCATATGCTTTGGGATAAAAGGCTCACTTGTTGTAGACATATCATATCTATCAGGCAATTTAGATTGTCATGAGTTTTTAATTTAAACAAACTCAGTCTAAAGCTTTATGGGTTTGATCTGTATGCTTATCAGGTTAAGTCCTGAGGCTAAGTCCTGAGCTTTACAAGTCGCTATCCTTTGTGGCTGTTATTCTTTGGCTAAATTGCAAGAAATACCCCTAACTTTTACTCCAATAGCAGTAAATGCTCAACTTTCTAAAACATGCACTCCTTCATTCCCAAAGTGCTCTTTTGTTTAAATTTTTATTTTGAATAATCTCCTTTTCCCTCCCTTTCTTGTTATTTAATAAGCTACACCTTCTTCTTCCCCAATCATCTTCCCAAACATGTGGAAAACCCAAGCGAGAACTCATTGGGCAAGCTTGGGAAGAAATTGGATATTGCACTTTTAATCTTTAATTCCTTTTTACTTCGCAATGTATATAGGTCAAACAAAATTAATAGGAAAGGTTAAATTTTTGCAAAGAAAGATTTCTTCTAAAGATGAAACCATGTTGGGTGGATTTTACCCACATTTAATACGATAAAACGCTCTTTGGAAACACCCATAAATGGATAATTATGTGAAGAAATGAAAAGAGGATATGTTTTTTAAAAAAAGAACTTAAAATAAAGGCCATTTTGTGAATAAATTAAAGTTGATGGGTGAAAGTGCAGGTTTTAGAAAGTTAGGTTTTTTTTTGTTTTTTTTATGTTATCGGGATAAAAGTTAGGGTATTTCCTGCAATTTAGCCTTTTTTTTGGGGTGGGGGGTGGGGGGTTAAATGGAGCTAATTGATTAAATTGTCACCTTTCCCTTTTTTGAAAGAGAACACAATGGGAGAAAGCAAATTAAAACTGTCGAGACCACAGGCTCAAAATGAGGGCAAAGAGGAATTGGGGTTACGAATTATCTCTGATCTTTCACACTCTAATGCCGTTTTTTTAAATGTCATTTTGTACTGTTCGTTAGAACCGTATAATTCCTGTTGTATAATTATATTTTTCTATAACACGTGCAGCCTCCTTTTGTTGGTGGTAACCGAGACAAGATCCAGCAGAAAATCGTGAAGGATAAGATGAAATTGCCATCATACTTATCTAGCGAGGCTCATTCACTACTGAAAGGGGTAAATCATATTTCATGACTGAATACTTCACAACTTTCACTGCTTTTTCCATTTTTAAAAAATGAAATACAAGAAAATCTCAGATCTTCATGTTCTCGCTTGCAGTTGTTGCAGAAAGAGCCAAACAAGCGATTAGGCAGCGGGCCTGGCGGTAGCGATGAGATAAAAAAGCATAAATGGTTCAAATCCATTCATTGGAAGAAACTAGAAGCTCGAGAAGTTCAGCCGGATTTTGTCCCAGACGTTGATGGGCAGTCTTGCATTAAAAACTTTGACAAGTGCTGGACAAGCATGTCGTTGGCCGTCTCTCCTGTAGCCAGTCCTGTCGCAGGAAGCAGCAATTTCACTGGGTTTACGTATGTCAGGCCTTCGCCTTTGCTCAAGAAGCCAAGCCCTTTGAGCTAAACCAAAATTGTTGACTATTCAAACAACTTGTTTTTGGGACATTAAGTTTGGTTAATGTGTGACTAGAAAAAGTGTATTTATTTTGTGTGATCTCGTGCTGTGCTACCGCATTTAAAGTTGATTATGCCAGAAGCAGGTAATGCCTACTGTGCGAATATATTTGATGGAAATTGTGGAATTTATTGGATGATATTTTGTGTATCTGGCTTGAATGTTGATATTACCTTCAATGGTTCTGATTTGTATACAGTCATGGAACTCATGATTTGTGCGCAAAATTTTGATTGCTGGTTCAAGATTAAGAACTACTGCATTTGCTATATTGATTTGTTTCAAATCTTACATATGTTAAACAACGGACGATGGATCATGAGCTTTGAACGATATGCATCTTCGTGTTGTAGGAACCATGATATACTTTCAGAAACACATGCAACTTTATGTAATGATCTACATCAAAATGTTGAAATAAAAATAATAAGAAATAACATTACAAGTTAATACCCTATTCCTCTCGTTATAAACCAGATACTGATGGCCGATGTTGTTTGATTCTGAAGGTTGTCAATGTGATGCTAGACGTTGCCTGAAATCTTCGGCTGTTTGGCTCATGGAATCAAAATATGGGAATGAAGGTTGGTAAAAAAATTTATTTTCATTATCTTAGAATTTTGGTTCCTTTGTTCGTTTGCCATGAATTATATTTGTGGAATATGGGATGTTGCAATTTGTTGTTTGCTTGCTAAACAAAAAAAAAAGGAGAATTGGTTATAGGAGTTCAAGATAGAGAAACATGATATCTTTTTTAGCTTTGCTCACTCCAATACAAACAAAAGTTGGAAGAATGAAAGTAATAGTAAAGGGTTTTGGAAGGGCTTGTACCATGCAAGCCCTTCTAAAGCCTTTGGATAGACTTTCCTTACACAAAAAGGAAGCTCATCCAAAGTCTATGCAAGGGTTTACATGGTGTAAGCCCTTGCGTGCTAGATTTTTCCAAAGTAAAGGATAAAACAAGGTAACCTTAACCGAGAAAAGAAATAAATAAATGGATTTGCCGATATGTCTTGAGAATCTAGTCAATTTCCAGGAAAAAATCTTGGTTGTACGCTCTTTGTTAACCATATGATCGCTCTTTGACGATCATCGAGTTCGTTGGTCAGAAGTTTCATTGGAGAGACATAAACAATCGGTTTCATATGACGAAACGAAAGAGATACTGATGGAGGGTAGGATCTCCTTCAGATGTTGTCCTCCGTCGATCTGTTGGGAGCGTTGATGAACGGCTGGTATTGACGGTGAGAGTTACTTCCTTGAGCGTGTGGATCTCAGTGGGCTTGATTTGGGGTGAAGCCAAGCTACCTGCAAAGAGATCTCGGGGTAGTTGTACCACCGTAGACCCTCCGACGATCAAGTTAGCCGAGATATTTGGGCAGAGTAGCGGCTTATTGGATTAGAATTGTCTTACCTGAATCGTCTGGGAGAGGGTTTTTTATAGTGGTCGTATGGAGCGTGCCGGCGCGAGATCTCCGATGTCAATTACGCCCTTGGCGTTACGCCTGCGTGAATGACGGGATCCCCCATTAATGACGAGATACGCTCGTTAATGGGGGATACGCTAGCGTGGGATGTTGGGTGGCGGATAACTCGCTTCGGGCGAGATACGTGGAGGCGCTTGGGCTCTGCGTTCTCGGTTGCTCGGGAGAACCGGGGAGGCTTAGCTCAGCGGTGGCTCGGAGACGAGCGGAGAGCCGAGGAAGCTCGGTTCTGTAATATCTCGGAGGCGAGCTGGGAGGCAGAGGAATCTTAGCGCGTAGAAGGGCTCGGAAGTGAGCCGACTGTCATTGGTAGGACGAACGTAGGAGTGTTCTAGAGGCCATTGAAGGTCGGGTCGCACCTCGGGGCGGAGGCCCCGAGGAATGTCTTCAAAGCATCGTGTTTGCTCTTGTCCTGTGAGCTTCGGGACACGTCATCTACCACGTGTCATGATTTGGGGAATTCCCACTTACGAGTATCATCATTAGCCCCCCGCTCTCGTCCCGACCTATCTATGGGTCGGGTCGAGAGCGGTCTGCTCGGTACCTAGGCGCGGTTGGTAGATAAGAATCTTTTGGTGTGGATTCCCACGGTGACTCGGTGTGGGGCAGTCGCGCCTTTCAGATGTATGAGCCTGAGGGGCATGTCCTGAGCGTTTGGATTTCCGTGTGTATCTTCGGTGACATCAGCAGATCAGAGAAAAGATCGTGCATTAAATAGGGTGCACCGGTTCGCTCGCGCGTCGGTTGAGGTTCAGGTCACGTGCTCTTCATGGATTGGTGGATGCGAAAGGCTGTCGCTGTCACCTGCGGCTGAAGAGACGTCTCCAAAGGACGTTCGACACGTGGAGCACCGACGGCTGGCAGACGCGGCGCTTGATCTTAGCGGGAGTCGATCGAAGCCGTTAGATGCATCACCTCACGCTATATAAATAGGAGGGCCCCCCCTCTAGGGCTAACACTTTCGCCATTATTCCCCTTGGCTGTGAGAGATTGCTCGGCACTCCTCCTTTTTAGATCAGATTTTCAGCGTCTTTTCTTTGGCAAAACGTTTCCTTTTGAATCAGGTTAGATGTCTATCTCTGAGGAGTCTGTAGAAGTGGTTATGGTAGAGTCGGGCGATGAGGTTCCAGTCGTTGGAGCCAGTCCAGGGTGTCTTCTTCCTCTTCTTCGTCTGCTCCTTTTGCGTCGGTTTCTCCCCCTAGAGTTAGGGCTATCCGCGCTTCTCGTCGCCAGGCAACGGCGAGGGCCTCAAAGGTGCGCATCGGAAATGCTCGCGATGTGACCTCTATTTTGAGAAACGTGGACGAGCTTACCACGATTCGGACTCGCTTCCACATTCCTCCTAGCTAATTGCTTCGTTTAGCTAGGGAGAGCGAAAGGGCGGATCAGGTGTAGAGCAAAGAGATTGCTATGTATTTGGATGCATTCTGGGCTGGAATGCGTCTACCGTTTCCAACCGCAGTATGTGCGGTTCTTCGCTGTTTCCAACTTGCCCCCGACCAGCTAGTGCCGAATTCATGGAGAATCCTTCTCGGGTTCTTAGTCCGATTGAAACTTGATAACATTCCCTTCAGCCTGACCTTCCTTACCTCCTTCCTCTGTTACAAAAATCACCCCGGTACTCGCAAGGATGAGCCGAGCTGGATGTACATTTCTTTTAAAAAAACGCAAAGGTGGGGCGGCAGGGTCGGGGGTAGTAGTCATGCCTTCTTCCATTCACGAATGGAAGGAGAAGTTTGTTTTCGTCGGCCCCCCCGAGGGTGAGGATTGGCCGGTGCCCATACAGTGGCACAGGGCCGACTGCCCGAGTGCGAAGCCGTCATCCTCACCCGATGCGAGGGCGGTGTCCATGTTGGAGCCGATCCAGCGGGCCGACTTCCTTCTTTCCGAGCAGGTCCTTAGCTGGGCCGGGCTCAGCCCCGCACGCTTTATGGGTAAGTTAGGTGCTTGGGCGATCTGTTTAGGCCTGAACAATTTCCTTTTACCCTTTTAACATCGCTGGCCTTCTTGTGTATTCTTTGTTTGCAGGAGAAATGGACTGTGCTAAGATCCTCGCCGCCATTGGCGCTGCAGCCCAGAAGAAGACCGGGGGCATAACCTTATCCCGAGCTGGCCCGAGCTCAGCCTCGATGCCGTCTTCGTCGGCGAGGCCTGACGCCTTGCCCCGAGCCCCCGATGACCGCTGCCGGGGGAGCCAGAAGCACGCACGAGACCCGGAACCCCGGGCGAGGGAGGAGGAGGAGCCCGTGGTCCAACTTAAGAGGAAAAGGACGGTCGGTCGTTCTCAGCCGACGTCGACCGAGATCCCGGAGAGCATCTCCGTGCAGGAGGGGGATGTCTGCTTTATGGTCCCCTCGGGGTTCTCTGTCGCCGACAGCTTGCTCACTGACATGGAGTAATCGGCTGGGGCAAAGATTCCTCGGGAAACCCTGAAGGTCCAAGTGGCCGCCATAGCTCAGGAGGCTGTTCAGGTTGGTATCCGTTTAAGCATCGTCTTAAGTGCTCGGGTTGATTTCGAATGTTTCTAACTCCTTCTGTTGTTTTCGACAGGTCCTCCAACATTGCATCCTCATCGTCAACATGAAAACCGAGAAAATTACCCCGGCTATGGCGAAGGCGGGGGAATCGTCCTCGCTAGTGGACGATATGCTCCTTCAACTGCGGCTGGAGAAGGAGAAGACGACCAGCCTCGAAACCCGGTTGGACGCCGGGGAGCTCACGATCTCCAAGGGCCAGGAGTCCTACTGACTTCTGAGCGAGTCCCACCGAGCCGTTGATGCCAAGGTGGAGAAGCTAGGAAAGCGCTATGCTTTGATGAAGAAGGCGAGGGACGCCAGCAAGAGGGAGACCGAGGCGGCCCTTGAGGAGGCGAAGATCTCCGAACTTCGAGCTCGCAAGACTGCGGTCCTATATAAGGAGTCAGACCAGTTTTACGCCGACGTTGGCGAAGCCTCCGCCATCGTTTGGCACGAAGCTCTCGATGCCGGATTTTGCCGATGGTGAGCTCCACGCTAGGGTCCCAATCTCAGAGGACGCGCCGCAAGCGGCTGGCACCGGGGCGGCCATCGAGGGAAAGGAGGTTGTGGAGGTAGAAGCCCCGGCCCCCGGCGGCGACACTGAGCAGGGCGAGATCCGGGCTGAGCCTGCTGCCTGAGCTTTCTTGCCTTGCACCCTTTTTGCTTTTCTTTTTGTAAGCCTCCGGGCATTTTTTTCGGCTGCGGAGCCCACAATACCTTGTAAAAATTTTTGGAACATGGAATAAAACTAAGTTTATTTTCCTCGTGATGACAATGTGTTCCTGAGTAAGTACTTTCGCTTGTCAGTTTTTCAATAAAGAATCAAGTGTTAGGCCGTATGTTATGATCGGCCTTTTCGATGACGATCGCGCGTCGAGTGCAAATCGAATAATTACCAAGTGCAAGATGGTCGGCGCTCCGTTCCCCGGAGTCGATGTGGCGATCGTCCATATAAGATTCGTCGGAAGATATCTTGGTTATAGGAAGGTCAGCGTTTATCCATCCCTTAGGGTCAGGCCGACGACCAAGTCTCTTAGCGTGAGTTGCATAATTGCCAAGTTACGATTGGTCGGTACTGACTGGGGAAGGCTTTGAACCCTTAGTGTCGATGGGTAGGAGCTACCCGCTAAGGATTAACTGAGCAGGGAAGCTGCTCGGGGGTCTCTTGGCGAGGGCTTCGATCCTTGGCATGGATGGATAGGAGCTACCCGCCAGGGATTGACCGAGCAGGAAAGCTGCTCGGGGGCCTCTTGGTGAGGGCTTCGATTTTTAGCGTGGATGGGTAGGAGGTACCCGCCAGGGATAAACCGAGCAGGGAAGCTTCCCGGTGACCTCTTGGTGAGGACTTCGATCCTTAGCATAGATGGGTAGGAAGTTACCCGGTAAGGATTGACCGAGCAGGGAAGCTGCTGGGTGGCCTCTTGGTGAGGGCTTTCGATCCTTGGCGCAATGGGTAGGAGCTACCCACCAGGGATAAACCGAGCAGGGAAGCTTCCCGGTAGCCTCTTGATGAGGGCTTCGATCCTTAGCGTAGATGGGTAGGAAGTTACCCGCTAAGGATTGATCAAGCAGGGAAGCTACTCGGTGGCCTCTTGGTGAGGGCTTTCAATCCTTGGCGCAATGGATAGGAGCTACCCGCCAGGGATAAATCGAGCAGGGAAGCTGCCCGGTGGCCTATTGACAAGGGCTTCAATCCTTAGCGTAGATGGGTAGGAAGTTACCCACTAAGGATTGACCTAGAAGGGAAGCTGCTCGGTGGCCTCTTGGTAAGGGTTTTCGATCCTTGTCGCAATAGGTAGGAGCTACCCGCCAGGGATAAACCGAGCAGGGAAGCTGCCCGGTGGCCTCTTGATGAAGGCTTCGATCCTTAGCGCAGATGGACAGGAAGTTACCCGCTAAGGATTGACCGAGCAGGGAAGCTGCTCGGTGGCCTCTTGGTGAGGGCTTTCTATCCTTGGTGCAATGGGTAGGAGCTACTAGCCAGGGATAAACCGAGCAGGGAAGCTGCTCGGTGGCCTCGTGGTGAGGGCTTCTTTGGCGTCGGTCTGCCTCCCTTGACCCGTAAAATCTGGGGGGAGAGACCATCGAAGGCAACACGTGGCAAAGACGTGTGGGGAGGCGTGACTCTCCGCGGTACGCGTTGTTCCAACTTCCATTTGGCCATTTGGGGGCATGGTCGCCACGCGGCAGCTCGTATTGGGGACTTTGAAAGGGCTCCGTGAATCATGCTGCCGCGCGCATGAACTTCGGCCTTTTGTGATTCCGTTGGGGTTATAAATAGCGAAGGCGTGTTGGTCTCTTTCAGCGTTGTGTTTCTGAAAATGGCCGGACGTCCGTGTGTGCTTATCAGCGAGATGATTTTCCGGGATGACGTGTATCTCTACAACCTCGACCGGTCCGAACAGACGCACGAGGCGATGATAGACCGTGTGGAGGCCTATTTTAGACGTCTTCTTTCCCGGCGATCTCCACTCCTCCAAGTGCTCATTTATGCGATCTGGAGGAGGTCTCCGGGTCTACACAATGCCTTATCTCCGCAACTGAGAGATGAGGCGATCGAGAAGCTGCACTCGCTTTACCACCTCGGGCTGATCTCGAAGAGCAGGCGAGATAGATCGGCGGGCCTTCTTCTGGAGTGTTTCCAGATGAGGCTGATTGTTGATTCTTGTCCGGTGGGTGACGCTTCAGAGCTGGCCGAGGAAGCTAGGGCTCGGCTGACGGAGATTTCGTCGGAGTATCATCAACAATGCTTCCTCCATCCCCGTCCCATTTTATTGTAATAATAATTTTGTGTAAGGCTGGGGAGCCCATAATACCCTTGATGAATAAAATTCTTTTTGCGACGTGCTATTGTCTCCTTTTTATCCTCTTCGCGTGTTTGAGTATGTACATAAAACGAAACCAGAGGTCTTGGAACCGGGGAAGAGGGAAACGTATCGAAGGAGATTCTTTTAATTCAGGAGACTTAATAATAAAGAAAAATTACATCGCTCCGACAAAGAAGGAAACATATTCACTGATACAAGATTTGAAAATACATTCACGTGTATAATTTGAGCTTCTCGGCGTTGTAAGGCCGCAGAAACTGGCGTCCTCCCGCGTCTTGTAAGCGATGGGCTTCTCCGGACAATACTTCGGAGACGAGGAATGGGTCGTCCCACTTCGGAGAGAACTTGTGCAGCTTGCCTTGGTCTGTGAATTCATTCCGCCTTAGGACCAAATCTCCCGTTTTGAAGGCGCGATGCCTGACCCGTGCGTTGTAGTAGCGGGCAGTTTGTTGTTGATAAGCGGCGGCTCTGATCTGTGCTCGGTCCCGTTTTTCTAGCAAGATGTCCAGATTGGTCCGGAGCGCCAAGGTGTTTGCTTCGTCGTCGAAGTGTTCGACTCTGTAACTGTACAGTCCAATCTCTGCTGGGACCATAGCCTAGGTGCTGTAGCAGAGGCTAAGGGGGTCTCTCTAGTAGGGGTCTTCTTCGACATGCGTAAGGCCCATAAAACCCAGGGTAGCTCCTCGACCCAGCTGCCCTGTCTTCTTTCTAAACGAGTTCGAAGACCTCAAATGACGTCTCGGTTAGCGACCCCGGCCTGCCCATTGCATTGAGGATGCGCTACCGCGGCGAACTTCATTAGTATGTGGTATTCGCTGCAGAATCCTTTGACTTTGTCGTTTTCAAAATTCGTCCCATGGTCGGTAACAATACACCTCGGGATCCCGAATCGGGATATTATGTTGTTCTGTAGGAATTTGATGGTTGTGGTGGCATCCAGTTTTCTAATGGGGACGACCTCGATCCACTTCGTAAAATAGTCCACCGCGACGAGGATGTATTTGTGCCCGCCCGTACCAGTTAGGAGTTAGCCTACCATGTCCATCCCCTACTGGGCAAACAGCCAGGGGGAGGTGAGGGCCGTTAGCTCAGTAGCAGGAAGACAAGGTATGCTTCCGTGGAGTTGACAACTTTTGCATCTTCTGACGAGCTTTTGAGTGTCTTGATGTATCGTCGGCCAATAGTACCCTTGGAGTAACGTCTTCTGGACTAAGGTGCGGGTCCCTTAATGGGCTCCACTGACCCCTTCATGAATCTCACACAGGAGGTAGTCGCCTTCGTGGGGGTCGACGCACTGAAGCAGAGGTTGCGTGTTGGACTTCTTATAGAGGTTTCCATTGCTCCAGATGAAATGACGGGCTTCGGCTCGAAGGCGGCGTGCTGCCCCTCGATCTTCTGGGAGTGTACCTTCCTTCATGAATTCTACGAGGGGTTTCCTCCGATCCCGGCCTCCTTCCTGAGCAGTGTATACTTGAAGTGTTGCCTCCCTGTCTTCCACGCTGGGTCGTGGCAAGATTTCGAAGAGAATATTCCTCTTATTGTTGGCCGTATAGGAGGAGGAGGCTCTCTTTCTCAAGGCGTCGGCCTGGGCGTTTAGGTGCCGAGGAATCTGCTCCACTCGAACTTCGTCGAAGTCTTTTCGTAGTCTTTTTACCTCGGCTAAATATTTTACCATTAGCGGCTCCCAGGTCTCAAAGCGGCCGGTCACTTAACCCACGACTAGGGCGGAGTCGCTGCGAATTCGGATCGTCTTCAACCCCACTCCGGAGGCGATTCAAAGCCCGGATAGCAAGGCTTCGTACTCCGCGGCATTGTTTGATGCTCTAAACCCGAGCTTCAAAGAGTACTCAATCTCTGCCTCGTTCGGGCCCTGAATGACAAGGCCGGCGCCGCTCCCCTCCTCGGTAGAAGATCCATCGACGTATAGGACCCAATCGGGGACGGAGTCGGGAACCTCCTGAACCGAAGGTCGGGACCCGGGGACGAGCGCCAACACTGTCTCCTTGTTGGGGATAGTACATTCGATAATGAAGTATGCCAGGACTTATGCTTTGATAGCTTGCCTCAGGCGGTATTTGATGTCGAATTGAGATAACTCCCACCTCCATTTCTCCAGACGACCAGATGACTTGGGGGAGGCGAGAATAGCCCCTATGGGCCGCTCGGTGAGGACGAGGATGGTGTGTGCCTGGAAGTAGTGTTGTAGCTTCCTTGAGGCCACGATAAGCGCCAAGATAATCTTTTTAATGGCCGGGTACCTTGTTTCCGCGTCCTTAAAGACGTGGCTCACGTAGTAGACCGGCTTTTGTACACCTTCGACTTCCTTGACGAGCACCACGCCTCCAGCTTGGTCGGAGACCGCCATGTACAATATTAGCTCGTCCCCTTCAATTGGTCGGGTGAGCAGTGGGGGAGTCGCCAGGTGTGGTTTGAGCTGCTCGAAAGTGTTCTGACATTCCTCCGACGAACTTCGGGATTTTTCTCAGGGTTTTGAAGAATGGGAGGCACTTTTCTCCGGATCTCGACATGAAGCGACTCAAAGCAGCCACTCTCCCTGTGAGTCGCATGATCTCAACGTTGCTTTTCGGCGCGGTCATGTTGAGAATGGCGCTGATCTTTTCCGGGTTAGCTTCGATTCCACGGTGGGTAACTATGAACCTGAGGAATTTCCCGCTAGTGACTCCGAATGCACACTTGGCCAGATTCAGCTTCATCTTGTACTTGCGGAGGATGTCGAATGTCTCACCGAGATCTTTGGTGTGCTCTTCCGATGAGGTTGATTTCACGAGCATGTCGTCGACGTAAACCTCCATGTTCTTCCCGATCTGCGGTTTGACCATTCTGTTGACCAGACGCTGGTATGTAGCTCCGGCGTTTTTGAGGCCGAAGGACCTCACTTTGTAGCAGTATACCCTTCGGTCCGTTATGAACGCGGTAAGCTCATCATCTGCCGGGTTCATACGGATTTGGTTGTAGCCGGAGAAAGCATCCATGAAGCTGAGCAATTCGTGGCCTGCCGAGCTGTCGACAAGCTGATCTATCCGAGGGAGGGGATAGTTGTTTTTCAGGCAGGCCTTGTTGAGATCTGTGAAGTCGACGCACATACGCCACATCCTGCTTGCCTTTTTAACCATAACCACATTCGCTAGCCATTCCGATTAGGCCACATTTCGAATGAAGCTGGCTGCAAGCAGCCTATCGACCTCTTCCTCGATCGTCTTTTGTTTGATCGAAGCGAAACTTTGTTTCTTCTGCCTGACAGGTCGGGCCATCGGGTCGACCCTGAGCTTGTACGAGATTACATTGGGGTCGATCCCGGGCATGTTGGCAGGCGCCCAGGCAAATATGTCTGAGTTTCTTCGGAGAAAGTGAATCAAGTCTTCGCGCCGAGCTCCTGTTAAGAGGGATCCGATCTGGACAGTTCGTTCACTGTTCCCTTCTACGAGGGGGACCTTTGTTAGCGGCTCTACCGGAGCCCCTCGGATTTCTCTTTGTTCGTCTCGAGTATCCAAAGACCCCTGAAAATCGTTCGCGCTTCCAAGGTCGTCGCTTCGCTCCTCGAAGGTGGATGTCGATGTGAAGCAAATCTTAGCGATTTGCTGGTTCCCGTAGGCCCGGCCTATTCCCCCTTGATCCAATGGAAACTTGATCGTGAGGTGGTAGGTCGAGATTTGGGCCCTAGAGGAGTTTAGTGTCGGGCGTCCCTGGAGGATATTATAGGACGAAGGAATCCTGGCGGCGATGAACTCCAAGGTACGGTTCTCATACGACCCGTCTCCCCAATGTTAAGGAGGAGGGTAACCACTCCCTTTGCTGGGATGGAGTGGTTAGTAAACCCCGACATAATGTGGGCAGTTGGCCTCAGGTTCTGTTCTATTATATCAAGTTTCTCAGGTCCCCTGGCGAGGTCCTTCTTGAGTCATCGCGGCGAGTGCCACCCGCGCGACCCCGTCGAGGGAGAGGGTGCTGGCCATGCCTGGGAGCAGGCGAGCTGACCGACACCTCCTCGGGAGGGACGCGAACGCGACAGGCCTTAGGGCGACGGGCTTTTTTGTGAGACCGCGGTGTGAAGCCATACGGCTCCTAGCGGGTCATGGAATCGTTTGCCGCGTGGGAGCCACGGTGGCCGGAGTCGGCATGTCGATGTTCGGTGGCGTCGAGGGGAGCGACTATATCGGCTCCTCTGTCGACGTCGCGGTCCCAGGGAAGGGGAGCAGCGATCTGGGGGCTAGGCCCGCCGCTTGGACACGAACAAGGGCGTCCACAGTCGACGCGAGCCTGTTGATTCTTGCCGCAAGGGCATGGATGGCGTTCGGGGAGGAGTAGATCTGTCCGCGGCTCCGTTGTGGGGAAGGCGGCAACTTGTGCTTGGATCGTTACGGTGATCACTCGCCATGAGTTCGAGATCGGAAGATCAATTTTCGATGAATGGAATTTTCACTTCCCACAGACGGCGCCGATTGATGGAAGGTAGGATCTCCTTCATATGTTGTCCTCCGTCGATCTGTTGCGAGCGTTGACGAACGGCTGCTATTGGTGGTGAGAGTTGCCTTCTTGAGCATGTGGATTTCAGTAGGCTTGATTTGGAGTGAAGTCGGGCTACCTGCAAAGAGGTCCCGGGGTGGTTGTACCACCGTGGACCCTCCGACGATCAAGTTAGCCGAGATATTTGACCAGAGTAGCGATTTATTGGATTAGAATTGCCTTACCTGAGTCGTCTGGGAGAGGGGGTTTTATAGTGGTCGCATGGAGCGAGCCGACGCGAGATCTCCGCCGTCAGTTACGCCCCTGG
Source organism: Agapanthus africanus (assembly GCA_030015575.1). Classification (NCBI taxonomy): domain Eukaryota; kingdom Viridiplantae; phylum Streptophyta; class Magnoliopsida; order Asparagales; family Amaryllidaceae; genus Agapanthus; species Agapanthus africanus. The sequence continues at coordinate 174,620,305 of CM057339.1, read as the reverse complement.
CGTTATGCCTGCGTGAATGACGAGATCCCCCAATAATGACTAGATGCGCTCGTTAATGGGAGATACACTCACGTGGAACGTGGGATGTTGGGTGGCGGATATCTCGCTTCGGGCGAGATACGCGGAGCCGTGGCGGAGGCGCTTGGGCTCTGTGTTCTCGATTGCTCGGAAGAACCGGGGAGGCTTAGCTCAGCGGTGGCTCGAAAACGGGCTCGAGGAAGCTCTATTCTGTAATAGCTCGGAGGCGAGCTGGGAGGCTGAGGAAGCTCAGCGCGTAAGAGGGTTTGGAAGTGAGCCGACGGTCATTGGTGGGCCGAACATAGGAGTGTTTTGGAGGCCATTGAAGGTCGGGTCGTGCCTCGGGGCGGAGGTCTGAGGAATGTCTTCAAAGTATCGTGTTTGCTCATGTCCCGTGAGCTTCAGGACACGTCATCTGCCACGTGTCATGATCCGGAAAATTGCCACTTTTGAGTATCATCAGATACAATATTATGATCTATGGTTGTAGGACATTAGACTGTTGTTATTTCTTTTATTTTTATCCAAATTCGGACATGATTAGATCCTCTGATCCATGGACCGAGATGGTCTTAGACTAGCATCATCCTACAATACAAAATGCAGAATCATAGCTGCATCTACATTCATTTTGCTTGAATACTCAATTTTATTAATTCAAGTTCACAGGACCAAGAATAAAAGATAACTCTTCTTCCCGCAAAAAAATATCTTCATCATGAATCTCTAGTTTAAAACTGATTCCCTTCAAAATTCTGCCCAAGCTGCCAATTTGCAGGCACAATAATATCTGACTGAACCATTCTCCCATCACTAGTCCTAACCCTAAAACTCAAACCCTGACGATTCAAATCCTGGCCCACATGCCAATTCTGCCCCCAGCTCCGATTCATCGTCAACCATCCGGTCCTCGAGCCCTTAACCTCGACCCCCGTCACATCCCCGACCCCGCCGACATTATAAACCAAAACATACATCCACCATACGTTCCCGTTGAGCTCGAATCGAATCCCGCCTTTCTTAGCACAAGAAACTCTTCTAAACTGTACAGGGATGATCCCCGCATGGTAGTCTTTAACGAGATTCACAAACATGGGCATCGAAAGATCGAAGTGTTTCAGGGGAGGGTTGCACCATCCGCCATTGTTGTTGGGCTTGGACGCGTTCGGAGGGCAGAAGTTTGTGGCAGTGATGGTAATGGTGGCGCCGGGCTTGCACCACTGGGTGTCGTTGATGCATTGGAGCTGGTAGCAGGCACCGCAGGTGAGGCCGTTGTTGAATAGGGCCGTGCTGAGGGCGGCGGTCTCGAGACCGTAGCCTTGCTTGAATAGATCACCATAGCCGCAAGCTCCTTCTGAAAATAAACAAAACTTGCAAATTATTGCCTACAAAATTAAGAAAATGACATTTTCTGCACAATTAATTCCGTAGGTATGACTTGTTTCCTAATAGCTTGCATCAACAATAATAGTAATAGTAATTAATAATAACTGACATAGTAATAGCAGTAGTAATAGGCATACGGCATGCTTAAAAGAAAAGGAAATTTTTATTTAGATGGAGTAAAAATGAGCTAAGATAACCAAAAAAAGAGTAAATTACACTAAAATAGCGTTACCTACAAGTTTTTCCACTAAAAGTACCTTAAAGTGTTACCTTTAACTGTGATTTCTCAAGAGATATTTTTCACTAAAATACCCTCAAAAATAGCACTTGAGGTATTTTACTGAATAAAAAAACCTTTAACATATTTTGTTGAAAACCCATGATAGTTAAGGGTGTTTTGTGTAATTACCCTAAAAATTATTTTAAAAACTAATAAATAAAAGACTAGGCATATACTTACGCATGGTTTCGCCGCCGCTCATGTCACCATAAAATGTAGCATGTCCAGTGTCCCACCCTCCTTGAGCCATTACTCCAAATGCCTTCAACAATATAATTATGGCCACATTCCACAAAATTCTCAATCCCATTTTTCCTTTTACTCTCTTCTTTTTCCTACTTAATTACATAATTTGGCCAATAAAAGGGGCCAATATATAAGAAGAGGGGAGAGAGGGGGTGAATTTTGTCATTATTTGGAAAGAAATTGAATTTGGTATCTGCAGTTAATGACATTTACTAAAAAAGATTTCTCAAATTCAAGGGGTTGTCAGGAATAATTAAAAAAAGGATAGAATTAATTTGTTATAATTTCCATGTCAAATGGTCTCGAGTGAATGAACCTTTGGCTGTGTATTAACTGTAAAATTAGAATACTGTCAAATTAAGCATTAATTTAAGGATAAGAACTTTCCTATTCATCTAAAATTTGTCACCTTAACATAGAAATAATTAAAGAAAAATGTTTTTCCTATCAATCTCAGAGGGCTAGTAGGTTGGGTATTTCTTATTTGAAATCGGCATATGTCTTTTCTTCTCTATTCTTTTTTTCTCTACCATCTTTATTTAAACTGCCGTAAAAGTTTGAAATTTCATAATCTAGATAATGCTTATGACCGATAAAAATTATAGTTTTGAAACTTCATAAACTCACGAAGGCTTACATGATTACATCCAACAAAAATATATCTGATTCATTGTAAAGATAATGAAATTATTCATGCTTCTTTGTTCGAATTAAGCATGCAGACAAACTGAAAAATGCTTAATAGATTTTTTATATAAAAAATGCATTTAATGCTTCATATTCCTAAATATTATGACAATAAACTTGCTATATCAAGTAAATGGTAAGGAGAATTTGATTTTCAAAAAAGAAGCAAAGTATAATTTTTCTGAGGCAAAAATGCATGAAAACCCCACTTTTGCCTGAAAAGCATAAAGCCCGCTTAAAATTAAAAACATACACTTTCCCCCTAAAAACCCTAAAATCCCGATGGTAGTTTTTTCATCCTTAAGAATTTTTTAATTCCAAAATACCCCTCAATTATATTTAATTGACAAATCTAATATTCTCTTTTTTTTCAATTTTTTTCCAGATCAATACCCTTTTGAATCATGCTCATTCTTTGAAGATTAGATAGAAAGTAGGTGATATTTTGAAAAACCAATGAGCATAGCTAATTCAGTACGGGCACTTTCCTTTTTGGGGAGAGTGCACGGTTCGAACCTCAAAAACCCCAGAGAGAAAGTGGTCACAAATTAACGCTTTCGGAGCAAATTCATGGGTCTCGGAGGTAGTAGCAAGAAGAAAAAAATGTGACATTTTAAATTAAAGCTTTCAGGAAAGAAATAATTAAAAAAAAATTGAAGGGAAAATTTATAAAGAAGGAATAGGGAAAGATTGAAGGGGAAAGGCTGGAGAGGCATTTTGGGAAATATATCTTAAAAACTATTCGTGGGTCTTCTGGATGCGTATGTGTTGTGCTTGTGTGATGTACTTTAAGTGTTCGAGCTTATAGGTTAGTACCAAGAAGAAAAAAGAAGAAAAAAGATGGTATTTTAAGTTAGAGATTTTAGGAAAGAAATAATTTTAAAAAGTTTGGAGAGAGAATTTATAATGAAGAAAAAGGGAAAGATGGAAGGGGAAAGGCTAGAGAGGCATTTTGGAAAACATATCTGTCATGTCCCGCTTCCCAAAATACGGAATGCGGGGGAAGACTAGGCCAGCCATGATCTTACGGTCAAGAAATAATCCCGCTGTAGTCACACTTCGGCTTCTACCATTACATAGTAGTCAGTAAATAGTACCAGAGTAAAGAAAATCACAGTTCACAACTTTATTATATTAAAATAAAAGAGTTCAAGGTACATTTATTTGCATGGAAGAACTAACTAACCAATGAAATAACAATGTTCTTATAGCAAGAAAGGGATGACGCTTATGTCGCGGTCGAAACTTCCGCGATCTTGAATGACAGATCCTGCTCCTGGGATGAGTCCACTTCGTCCTCTGAGCATGCACACTCAGGTCGTCAGGACGACATATATAGCAATAAATATATATAGTGTGTACAATATTATTAAACATGAAAGGTGCGACAGAATACAAAAATATGAGAATAATGAATATTATTTGAATGTGAATAGCGCGATATATGTATCAGGTCAGCAAACCAGGAAATGTGTTTGTCACTACTTATCAGTCATTAAGTTAATGAAATTAATCGGTGGAAAGGATGCTCATATTTAATAAGGGTCTCGTGCATACCTGAGACTACGGTCCACTGTTGTCCGGGACATAACCCTGCAGCCGTGCCGCTAGGCCCACGACCTAATGTGTATGGTGTGTGTTTGTATGTGTGTATCACTAATATCGAATGATCATTCTCTAAATCACCGTACCTAGCTAAATATGAGTTTAATTCCATCTTGATTTTCCTATTTCCCAGGTCTCAATAACTATAAGTATATGATTAATTGTATACCAGCACGCGCTAAATCATGGTCTTACTCATTTTCACGGCATTGTTCACTTTCACTTGTGAATCACTTATTACTGGCGTGCTTGATACAACTAATCCAATACCACTCGCGTTCGACAATACAAGCCAGTCGCTAAGTCTCAACGTAAACGATCACTTTGCACTGGGTATAAAGCAACACAGAATAAGGTAGAAATGCACTAAACAAATGTTCACTAAATTATGACAGCTAACGTCATATTGTAGGGTGTTTTTCGTCACCCCATTGAGATGGGAATACGCGTCGCTTGTCAGGCGTATTAAGATTCCCCCTGTCTAAGGTAAACCGGGATTTATTAATTGTGGGGATCTGAATCTCCGGCAGCCGCGGACTAAGCTGTCGTTAATTACCCCTCGCCTTTGGAGCGAAGGAACCTTTGATTGATGGGTCAACTAGTCATGCGAACTCAGTGTGCAGTGTGTGTGTGTTGTGTTTTGAAAGGGGGTTTTGGATATATCAGGCGCCTCGCAGAGTTTACGGGGGTCTCGCTACCCAGATAGCGGACTGGGGGTCAAAGAGGCTAGCAGCCCCCTTGCAGGGTGCGGGGCAGCGTCCCGTTAGAAAATTTTTCCTAACGGGGGATGTGTTTCTGGTGTGGAGTGCATGAAAAATGAGGGGTGAGGAGCATCTTAAAGATGTGTGCCTGGCGTGTGGACGCTGGGCTCCCGCGGGTCGCGTGCCTGGCCCGTGGGCGTGGGCGCTGGACGCTCGTGGGTCGCGCGCCTGGCGCTGAGCGCCCGCGGGTCACATGCTTGGCACGTGGGCGCTTGGCGCCCGCGGGTCACGTGCCAGGCACGTGGGCGTTGGGCGCCGGCGGGTCATGTGCACAGCACGCGACCACTGGGCGTTGAGCGCCCACGGGTCGCGTGAGGCGCACGTGGGCGCTTAGCACCCGTGAGTCACGTGCCCTGTACGCGACCGCTGGGCGCCCGCGGGTCACGTGCGCGGCACGCTACCGCTGGAAACATCAGCGAAAAAGTGGCTGTGGAGTTGAACTTCTAACAGAGATTGTGTATAGATTTGGAGTTAAACTCCTAAAAATGGGGTTGATTTATGGAGTTAAACTCCAACAGATCTTGAATGGAGTTAAACACCTAGAAATCTTTGGATCTTCTTTTGAGCCTCGGATCCTCCTGGAAAGGGATTTTTGGAGATGGGTATTCTTCTTCTTCCTCTCTGTTGGCTGTATCTTGGGGGAAAAAGGGGAGGTGAGACTTAAAATCTCCCCTTTTAAGGATTTGATGGCAGATCCGAGCTCCTCTTCAAGGGTTTTATGGTAAAAAACTATTTATTTTTTAAAAAAGAAGAGTTAAACTCTTGATTTAATTCAAAAGAAAAGAAGAAGGTTTAGAACCTTGAGGAAGGAGGAGGAGATACAAACCATAGTCTTTTTTTAGAGAGAGAAAAAGTTTTTTTTTTTATTTTTTCATCATGTTGCCTTTATAGGCGATACAATTTACATATAGCCCCTTAGGCTTTACTAAATGGCACTTGTGCTACCCCATACGTTATGTGCTTATTTCTTTTTTTCCCACAAGCCATAAAGTTTACAAAATTTTGGCTTTCTGCCCACTTTAAATATATTTATTCCTAAAAATTACATTTAGACTAAGTTGTTGCGTCATTTTTGGCATGGAGCCGGCCCCTTCCATGCTTGGTCTTGACCTGGGCTCCGGCTCAGACCCACTTGACTTGGGGTTGACCTTGGTTTTGACTTGGTCAACCGTGGTGTAATTTTTGACCCCAACAAAATGACCTCCATCGATAAATGCACACCACATCTGTGGGTTGTGTGCATGAAATTGATGGATCTTCTTTCGCGTGGAGGTTGACTTGATTTGGTTCCCATTTTGACGACGTGGAGGTCGATGCTGCCCTTTTTGCGACGCGGACGGTCGGTGATGCCCTTTTAGCGACTTGGACGGTCGGTTCTTCCCTTTTTGCGACTTGGACGGTCGGTGCTGCCATTTTAGCGATGTGGATGGTCGGTTCTTCTCTTTTTGCGACTTGGACGGTCGGTGCTGCCATTTTAGCGACGTGGACGGTCGGTTATGCCCTTTTTGCTATTTGGACGGTCAGGGCTTCCATTTTAGCGACGTGGACGGTCGGTGCTGTCATTTTAGCGACGTGGACGGTCGGTTCTGCCCTTTTTGCGACTTAGACGGTCGGTTCTGCCATTTTAGCGACATGGACGATTGGTTCTGCCCTTTTTGCGACTTGGACGGTCGGTGTTGCCATTTTAGCGACGTGGACGGTCGATGCTGCCATTTTAGCGACGTGGACGGTCGATAACTTGCTCCGCTTCTTACGGTGTCGGGATTTGATTTGACTTGCTCCGCTTTCTGCGATGTCGGGGTTGAAGTTGACTTGCTCCACTTCTTGCGGTGTCAGGGTTTGATTTGATTTATTTTGGGAATTCCCTACTCGTCCAGCGGGACTTTTGAGCTTGGAAGCGCTACCGGGTGGGACATTAATTTGATCTGTTTGATTTCTGCCTTGTTTGGCGGGACTTTTGAATTTGAGAGGACTTGGAATTTGGATTTTGTTTGGCATCAGCATTGCTGCACTGGAATAATGCCAGGAGCAACTCATCATTTGCCCCGGGAGGACTTGGGATTTGGTTTTTGGGTCGGCATCAGCACCGCTAGCACTGAAGCAATACCAGGAGCGACTCATCATTTGCCGTGGGTAGACTTGGGATTTGGGTTTTTGGTCGGCATCAGCACCGCTAACACTGAAGCAATGCCAGGAGCGACTCATCTTTTGCCGTTGCCCGTTGGGGAGCAGGAGACAGGTTTAGATCCCTATCACCTAAGGCTTTTCAATTTTATGAGCCGTAAGGGTCTCATAAAAGCATTTTCTCCCTACGAGTTGAGGGGATCTCGCTGGTGTATTTCTCCTTATGAATCGTGGGGATCCCTAAGTGTGTTGCTCCTTTGTGAGTCGTAAGGATCTCACGCGGGGATTTTCTCCTCACAAGGTCGAGAGGACTTTGCGAGTGTATTTCATCTCTTTTCACGAGTTTGCGCCCTTTCGGGTTTTCACAAACTCGCTGGCAGTCCTGCTGTTTTTACTCACGGAGCCCTTTCGGGTTTTTATCCGTGCCCGTTTTGTTTGTGGACATACCATTTTTTTTGGCTTCATCGCCGATGGGACTTTAAAAATAGTCTCGCCGGTAAGAATTGGGAGAGATAGGGGTCGTTCACGCCCGTGGATTGTATACGGTTTTATAGGATGTATGATCCAGGCCGTAGGGCCAGTGTGCTCAATTCGTCTACGACTTGGAGCATTCACGTATAGTATTTATTGAGACATCGGTCGTTGATGGGTGGCATAGGCCTTTCTCCCTCGGCATTTATTAGCTGGTAGGATCCTCCGTCGAACACTTTCTCTATGACGTATGGTCCTTCCCAGTTTGGCTCGAATTTCCCTTTGGCAACGATTGGGGATGATCGGCCTTCTGAGGACCAACACTAATTCACCTTTCTTGAAAGTGCAGAGACAGGTTATTTTGTCATAGGCCGGTGATATTTAGGCTCGGTATAGCTCTAAATTTTGCTGCACCGCGAGCCTGTTTTCTACAAGGGCGTCTAGCTCTTCAAGCCGAAGAAGCATGTTTTCCTCTTCCATCAACTCATGCTGGACGGCTATTCTTAAGCTTGGAACTTCGATTTCGAGGGGGAGGATCGCCTCCACTCCGAACAGTAATGAGTATGGAGTGGACTGAGTTGGAGTGTGGTGCATGGTACGATATGCCCACAACGCCTCGTGGAGCTTCAGATCCCATTCTCGTTTATTGGCTGAGGCATTTTTCCTCAGGAGCCTGCATAGAGTTTTATTGAAGGCTTCGGCTAGCCCATTGGCTCTTGGATTATAGATGGAGGAATATCTCCAGTCTATCTTGTGTTGAGTAGCGAATTTTGAAACTTTAAAACTCTTGAAAGAAGGCCCGTTGTCAGATATGATTCTTCTTGGTGTACCGAAGCGGTATAGGATATTATGCCGGAAGAATATTAGAATATCTTCTGTCTTGACTTCTTTTAACGGGACAGCTTCAGCCCATCTGGAGAAGTAATCAGTTGCGGCCAATATGAACCGGTGGCCTTTGGATGACGGAGGGTCAACTGGGATAACTATGTCGGTGCCCCAAACTTCGAAGGGCCATGATGCCACCGTAGGATGCAGTGGGTTGGGATACTTGTGGATGAAATCACCGTGAATTTGGCAGAGATGACATTTTTTCGCATGCTCTTCGCAATCCTTTATCATGGTGGGCCAGTAATACTCAAGCCGTTTAATTTGAAGCCGCATCTTGGGGCCAGATTGGTGAGCACTGCAAACGCCCGAGTGAACTTCTTTCATGACTTTTTGGGCTTCGGTCAATGACAGACACCTGTGGCAGAGTTGGTCATATGACCTGCGGTATAGCGTGTTATTTACAAACACATATCGGAGAGCTCTCTTCTTCAGCTGAACCCTCGCAGCTTTTTTTTCAGGCAACTTGTCATATCGGAGGTACTCTATGAATGGCTCTCTCCAATCGGGATCATCTTGAATGATCAGAACTTTTTCGGCAGGACTGCTCTTTTATTCCGCGCTTTCCTCTTCTCGTAAAGAGACTGGGGGTAGAATTTGCCGGCTTCTGAATGTGATCAGAATTTCGTCCATGTTAGGATCAGCCATCTCCTTGGCTAAGCAAGCGAGTACGTCAGTTTTTCCATTCAACGCCCTAGGAACTCTCATTAGTTCAATGTGGGTGAACTGTTTCATGAGTTCCACCACCCGGCTTCTGTACCGAGCTAACTCGGGTCTATATATTTTATAATCGCCGCTTACTTGGTTGATGACAAGCTGGAAATCACCGTAGACGCGTAGCCGACGGATTTCCATTTCTATGGCGAGCTCCAGACCAGCTATCAGAGCTTCGTACTCAGCCTCATTGTTTGTGTGAGGCTCGGTGAGAGCAAAAGAACGTCGTAGGGTTCCCATCGATGGTGTGATGAACACCAATCTTATCCCTGCTTTTATCTGCGGGATGCTTAATTTGCCATAACTCCTCATTGATGAGGCTCCATCGAAGTAGAGCTCCCAACATGGCTCATCATCCCCGAGGTGCAGCATTTGTTTGTCGAGTAACTCGCAATTGAGCGGTGACCCTTCTGGTATGGTGATTGATGTGGAATTTTGTGTGTTTGTAGTTAACCGCAATCAATAACGGTGTCGCGTGTAGCTAGACCGAGATGAGTATGGGTCGTCCTCTGGGAAACGTGGAATCTTTTAATCTTGCTTTAGGCGTGTTGAAAAAGAAAGGGGGAAGAATAAAGAATATTGAAGAATGGTTGTAGGATCTAGATCTACGTTAAACACTGATGCAAAATATAGATCTAGATTAACTACGGAGGTAAGTTTATATGAAAATGGGGCTTGTAGGGTTCATTAGAATTTAGTAGTTATGGATGATTAATTAAAGATTATCCTTTTTATCCTTTAATAGATTTAAAACTAGAACGACAGTAATGCATGTAGATTAGGGTTTCTGGAGGGAAAAGGGTTCCCACTCTTAACCCCTATCTCGACATGGAACTCCGTTCATATCTAGCCTTTACCAAAACAATCATTAATCTAATCTCTAATCGCGGTCGAGACTAACAATAAATTGGTAGCGCGCCCGATTAGGATGTTAATGATTCTTTTGATAAAGTTTATAAACTTTATAGGACGTAAAAAGAGTTTAAAGATCTTCATCATCCATTAACTTACCCTAATCCTACGAACCCTAACAAGCGGAGAATTACTCGCGCATGATGGGAGAAGAAGAAATGGAGAGGGAAATCATAATGAAACTATAAGAAATAGAATAAGAAAAAGAACTACCTTTATTAATCAAAAAAATTCATTTACACTTTATTCCCTTAGAAAATGATTACAAATGCTAGTTTGCTTCTCGATCTCTTCTAAGGAGGTAGACGAACAGTTGATGATCGGCCTGGATGCGTGAGCCTGTCGTGGACTTCGTGATCTCTTCAGCTTGATGATTTTTCCAAGAGACTCTCGGTCCTTATTTATAGTCCCAAAGCCAGAACCCTAGCTTCCTAAATTGGAAACCATCAGTTAAGATCCAACAGAAGAAATCCCAGCTCCTGACTCATCTGGCACGCGGCGGATCCGCGGCCAAACAGTGCGATCTTCTGTTATTTTTATCTGGGGCTTCATCCATATTGACACGTGGCGATCTTTTGAATCTCAGGAACTGAAAATCTTCTCGTAGTTACTGTCAGACTTGATTTCTTAGTTTGCTTTCTTAATTAGGCAGGTTTGTACTAACAACTTTCATTCCCTTGATTTTAGCCCTGAAAAATTCTGCACAACAACTCAACAAATAATATTAGTAGAGTTTGTTTTATTGAGATATTAATTTCACCATTTAAGATTTGATCAATGGTATTTATGCTTATATTTTCCTACCAAAATGTTAATTATAATATATAAACACATGAAAATAGTATTTTTATAGATAAACCCTTATATGTATCATATATTATAATAAACACCTTTTCTAATATAGAAATAGTAGGAAAATATCATATTAAATGTGCAGTTTTATCAACTGAACAAATACCCCCAAACTTATCTTTGATCGTCCCGAGCAAACTAGTTTATTCAAGAGAAGGAGAAAAAAAGAAAGGAGAAAGCTAAGCACACTTTCGTAGACAACACGATTGCACTGAGCACGTGCAACAAGCCGTTAAACCTCTAGGTATTCCTAGTAGGAGGAGTGTTGTCTCCTGAGGGTTTTCAGCGGATTACACCCACAAAATCCTATAATAAAAGAGAGATGGTGTAATTTACATATAAAGATAAGAACCATAAAAGAAATACTTTGAAAATTTAGAGTTTCTAACTACACTAGCTTTTCAGTTGTCATGAGCCCTATCTTAATAGTCATGAAAAGATATTAGAAATCACATCATCCCTCAATAAAACATCGTCTTTATTCTTTATTTCTACCTTTCATCCAAATATCGATCATATACCCCTACGTGTATGTATAGAACATCGCTACACTCGGAGAATTCAATTCAAGCTATCATACTCTTGTCCATCTACCTCAGTACTTTTTAACTGATATTTATATAGAATATGCTCACACATTTTTCATGCGATCGTTAATACTTCTTGAGGTACTAACCGACCGATTACTCATGTGCTTACTGATTAGGTGTATTAGTATTTTCCTCGTCTTGCACCACTTAAGGCTTAGCAGTGACTCCTAGACCAGTTGGTCTAAGGCATTAGGTGATGAAGCACCCTCGCTATAGTTTTTTTATTGCTGCCTTGGTGATAACAAAACCAGTGTTTATTTTTCTCCACCATTTTATGTTTTATTCATTTTTTTACTTCCTTCATACTTTGGCTTTTAAACAAGAGCATTTCAAGGTATCTTCTACCATCCCGAGTTTCAAGACGTGTGTAAGTGCGTATAGTAGGGTATCAACATTTAAATGTTTGGCTTCCAGAATAGGAACTATTTTTCAGAATTATTTTTATCCTCAGATTAGTGACTTCTTTCATCTTACTAACTCTCAGGATAATAGCTCATAACTACTTATTACTAGTTCGTTTAGGAAAACTTCTAATTTTCTTGGTTTTCTTAAACTATTCCTATTTTTTGGATGTAATTTTTTTTCACTTTCTACTCTTTTGTTATAAAAAAAAAATTTGAATTCCCAGTGTCAAAGATAATTCAGTGAATACAAACCTCCCCCCCAAACCTGTTTTCAGCAGTGTCCTTACTGATGTTGTCTTTTGAGAGCATGGACCTGTATACTTAGGGAGAGACAAACGGGGTAAAATAATAGTTAAATGAAAACTACCCCCAAACTTGTTCTTTGGCACGCACAGATATTCAGTTAAGTCCATTTTCACTCACGTCCATTCTTAAAATGAGAAAATGTTACCGAAACATGGAGGTGAGGCGGAGGAAATTCAGTTCTGATAAAGCGGCTCCTGTAAAAACAGGAGCTCCTCCGCTGGGTCAGCAGAGAAATACGATTTTAATCTATGCCCATTTAATTTAAAAATTGAACCGTTTTTCAAATTTTCAACTTCTACTGCCCCGTGCGGATGTACATACCGCACCACAAAAGGTCCTTTCCAACGAGATTTAAGCTTACCTGGATGAAGATGGAGACGAGAATCGTAAAGAAGGACTTGTTGCCCCGATGTGAAGGTTTTTCGAAAAAGGTTTTTATCATGGAACACTTTAGTCCTGTTCTTTACTATCACCGCATTATCGTAAGCTTCATCACGGAGTTCGCTTAGCTCATTCAATTGCAGCTTCCGATAGCTGCTCGCATGATCAAAATCGAAGTTAAGCTCTTTAATAGCCCACATTGCTTTATGTTCGATCTCGACAGGAAGGTGGCATGCCTTCCCAAACACAATGCGGTATGGAGACATACCAAGATCGGTCTTGTAAGCGGTGCAAAATACCCAAAGAGCATCCGATAATTTGGTTGACCAATCCTTACGGTTTTTAGAAACCGTCTTCTCCAAAATTTGTTTGATCTGCCTATTTGAGATCTCAGCCTGCCCGCTTGTTTAGGGATGATAGGGCGTAGAAAGCTTGTGAGTGATTGAAAATTTCCGCATCAAGGCCTCGAAAGACCGATTATAGAAATGTGTCCCGTTGTCGCTAATTATAGAGCGGGGGTGTCCGAATCGCGAAAAGATATTTTCTTTAAGGAACTTAATGATAACTTTGTTGTCATTAGTGCGACACGGTATTGCTTCCACCTATTCGAGAAATAAAAAACCGCTAACAAGATATGTAAATTCCCAAAAGAATTGGGAAAAGGGCCCATAAAATTAATACCCCAAACATCGAATATTTCCACAACCAATATAGGTTGGAGCGGCATCTCGTTTCTTCGTGAAATCCGACCTAAATGCTGACATCGTGGACAAGTTTTGCAATGTTCATATGCATCTTTAAATAATGTTGGCCAATAAAAGCCACATTGCAAAACTTTCTCCGCCGTTTTTCGAGTACCAAAATGACCGCCGCATGCCTGATCATGACAAAATGATAACACACTCTTGAATTCATCGTTAGGGACACACCTGCGAATGATTTGATCGGAACAATACTTAAACAGATAAGGTTCATCCCAGTAAAAGTATTTTACTTGGGATAGAAATCGAAGTTTGTCTTGTTTCGACCAATCGCTAGGAATAAGTCCCGTCGCAAGGTAGTTCACAATATCCACGAACCAAGGTTCGTAGGATACAGTCAAGAGCTGTTCGTCAGGAAATGAGTCATTTATCGGCATGGTCAAAGTTGGCGAAGAAGTGATGCGTGAAAGATGGTCGGCTACAACGTTTTCACATCCACTCTTGTCTCGGATGACAAGATCAAATTCTTGTAACAATAGGATCCAACGTATTAGCCTGGCCTTAGCATCCTTCTTCGATAAAAGATGTCGTAGGGCGGAGTGATCAGTGTAAACCACAATTGGCAAGCCAATCAAGTAGGGCCTGAATTTCTCTAATGCAAATACAACTGCCAGGAGTTCTTTCTCGGTAGTTGTGTAATTTATTTGTGCATCATTCAAGGTCCTACTTGCATAGTAAATTACATGTGGTATCTTATCAATGTGCTGTCCTAAAACAGCACCAATAGCAAAGTCTGATGCATCACACATAAGCTCGAACGGGTGGTTCCAATCCGGAGATGATAGAACGGGGGCTGTAGTGAGCGATCCTTTAAGCGATTCAAAAGCAGTCTCACAATCCGAATCGAAGTGAAATGTAGTATCCTTAGCCAATAGAAGGGTTAAGGGTCTAGCAATTTTGCTAAAGTCCTTAATGAATCTCCTATAAAATCCCGCATGGCCAAGAAAGGATCGTATATCTTTGACGCATTTGGGACGAGGGAAGTTATGAATGACATCAATTTTTGCTCTGTCAACCTCAATGCCTTTTCGTGAAATTATATGTCCAAGGACAATACCTTCTTGGACCATAAAATGGCATTTTTCCCAATTCAAAGTCAAGTTCTTATCCTTACAGCGGGTAAGAACCGCGTCAAGATTACGAAGGCAGTCCTCAAAGGAGTCCCCAAAAATGGAGAAATCGTCCATAAAAATTTCTAGAAAATTCTCCACCATATCTGAGAATATCTCCATCATACACCGCTGAAATGTAGCGGGAGCGTTGCATAACCCAAAGGGCATGCGTCTATAAGCAAAAGTACCGAAAGGACAAGTAAATGTGGTTTTATCTTTATCCTTTTCGGCGATGGGGACCTGGTTATAGCCAGAGTATGCGTCCAAGAAGCAATAGTATTCGTGTCCAGCTAATCGTTCTAACATCTGGTCAATGAAAGGTAGAAGGAAGTGATCTTTCCTTGTCGCGGCTTTGAGTTTCCTGTAATCAATACATACGCGCCACCCTGTTTGGGTGCGTGTTTGGATTAACTCATTAGCCTCATTAGTTATGACCGTGATTCCAGACTTTTTAGGGACCACATGAATTGGACTTACCCATTGGCTATCAGATATAGGGTAAATTATACCACTATCAAGACACTTGACGATTTCTCTCTTTGCCGCCTCCTTCATAACGGGATTTAACCATCTTTGTGGGTCTCGGGTTGGTTTGGCTTCATCCATCAGATGTATATAATGTTCAACAATTAAGGGACTAATCCCTTTGATGTCAGCCATTGTCCAACCAAATACTTCCCGATTCGATCTCAACACTGCCAAAAGTGCGTTATCTTGCTCTAAGGCTAGAGAGGTGGATATAATCACTGGAAAAGTCTCATTCTCACCTAAATATGCATATTTAAGATGAGAAGGTAGCGGTTTGAGATCAAGTATCGGCGGAGAGACAATAGAAGGTGGGGTAAGGGAATGATATTCGGACTCCCTAAGAGGTTCAAAACTTGCATAGGATATTGACTCGGAAAGTACTGCTGACTTTTGCAACGAGTCAACTGATTCAAACTCAGGGACGGACTCATTGAACATATCCTCACTATGAAGTTGTGCAAGATCAAACGATGTCTCACTAGTGTTGTCAAGATCATCAAAGCAAAGTTCCTCATCCATGCAGCTTTCGGGAGCTATCTCGTGGATGGAACAAACATCCAGCAAATGAGCAGAAGGTTCCAATGGTTGACTTCCTAGCTTGTAAATATTAAGCTCAATTGTCATTTTCCCGAAGGATAAGTTCATAGAACCGTTACGATAATTAATTACAGCGTTAGAAGTTGCTAGGAAGGGTCGACCAAGTATCACCGGGATTTGATTGCGTGGGTTTGCCATAGGCTGTGTATCTAAAACAATAAAGTCCACAGGAAATATGAATTCCCCGACTTTTATTAACACATCCTCTAGTTCACCCCGTGGTTTGGTGATAGATCGGTCTGCCATCTGGAGAGTACAATGGGCTGGTTTCAACTCTCCAATCCCTAACTGCTCGTATACTGAATAAGGAAGCAAGTTAACGCTAGCGCCAAGGTCGAGTAAAGCACGACTGATATTTTTACCCCCAATAGAAATAGAGATGGTAGGACAGCCAGGGTCCTTACGTTTCTTTGGTATTTGCTGGGTAAAAGCTGTGCTAACATTACTCATCATGAAAACTTTTTTAGGCACTTGAGTTTTTCTCTTCCTAGTGCACAAGTCTTTAAGGATTCTTTCATAAGATGAGACTTGTTGAATAGCATCTAGGAGATGAATATTTACGTCAACTTGCTTAAACATTTCCACAATCTTCTCCATTTGCTGATTAGGTCTATTGGCCCTTAATCTGTTTGGAAACGGAGCTTGATCAATAAGTTTTGGGTCCAACATTTGTGGAGAAGACTGTGGCGACGGATTCGATCCCAAAATTGGAGTGGGAATCGTCTTAGATAAATTTGGCGAAGTGTTCGAGCTTTGGGGAAAACAGAGAATAGGCTCGGATGAAGGTGGGAGACTAGACGAATTAGGAGAAGAAGTAGAAGCTGGGGTGTCATTGGTATCACTAACATCATCAAATTGCTCATCCACTCGGTTATTCAGCACTTTTCCCGATCTCAACGTAGTAACGACATTCACATTATGATTTTGTGAGTGGCCAGGATTCGGTAGGGGTTGAGATGGGAGTTTCCCTTTTTCTCTCGCACTTATCGCGGCGTTCAACTGTGCAAGTTGGTTTTCTATTGATTTAATACTCTCACCATGGGAGGCGGAGTCTTTCTTTATGGAATCAATAGAAGACTTCATATCAGTCGACATTTGAATGGAATGTTTCATAAACAAATCCAAAGTTTGTGCGAGTGAAGATGTATCGATACCGGCCAATTGTGGTGAGGAAGTGTTGGCCGGATTTTGAAAATTTTGTGACTGAAAAGGGTGCTGACTTTGTGGTTGTGGTTGCTGTGGAGGAGGTCTTTGGAAATTGCTTTGGAACTGGTTTTGATTTTAGGGTTGGTTTTGGTTCCAAGCAAAATTAGGATGATTCCTCCATCCTTGATTGTACGTGGAAGAATAAGGATCGTTTCTAGGTTGCTGCTGAAAAGCAGCATTAGTTTGAAACGATGCATTCATAAGACATTCTTCCGTTAAGTGTGAAGGATCAAAACAGCAACCACACACGGTCTTAGGAAGCGTGACCTGATTTAGGGAGACTGATGAGAATTTGTTCTCAATAGCATCGAGTTTCTTCTGTATCTCTGCCATTTCGGCTTTTACTGCGATGGAAACATCGAGCTGATGAATACCTCCCCTAGTTGAAAGTGGTCTTACGCTTTCCCACTGCAAAGTGTTTTCAGTTAGATCTTCCAGATATTTCCACCCTTCACCATCATCTTTAGACATGAAATTGCATTGACACATTGTTTCAAGCATCTGCTTTGTCGCTGGATTAATGCCCTCATATATTATTCGGCACAAATCCCATCTTTGTATTCCATGATGAGGACATTGGACAAGCAGATCCTCGAAACGTTCAAAACACTTCCAAAATGGTTCATTGGGAAGCTGGGTGAACTGGTTGATCTCGCTCCTAATATGGGCAGTCTTATGGTTTGGGTAAAACTTCTTAAGAAATGCTATTACTAATTCATCCCAATTAGTGATAGAGTATGCGGCAGTATTATAAAGCCATTTTTCTGCCAAGTCGCACAGAGTGAATGGGAGAAGACGTAAGCGCATAGCATCCACAGTCAGTTGTGAAGTACCCATCATTGCGCATACGTTTTCGAATTTAGTGATGAAAACGTACGCGTCTTCAGATTCAAGCTCGTGAAATTTAGGCAACAGATTGATGTAGTGGGGTTTAATTTCAAAATTATCCCCGTTAGCTGGTGGAATAGATAGACAAGTAGGAAGTGGACCACGGATAGGATAGCATCTCTCTTGGAGAGAGATGAGTGGTGGATTCTGCGCACCTACGGGCGGTGGCAGCGTGGTATTATAATCTGATGGAGTACCGTCCATCTCGGTCGATGTGGTGTGCGGTGGGGAAAAAGAAGATGAAGAAGTACCGATTTCGGAGTCGATAGCAGGAACGCGGACAAGACGGGCACTAGAATCCCGTGTCCAGCCAAGCATGC
Source organism: Agapanthus africanus (assembly GCA_030015575.1). Lineage (NCBI taxonomy): Eukaryota > Viridiplantae > Streptophyta > Magnoliopsida > Asparagales > Amaryllidaceae > Agapanthus > Agapanthus africanus. The sequence goes on along the minus strand of CM057339.1, from coordinate 174,602,271 downwards.
ACTAAGCGGGTTTAGCGCAAGTGGCAGCATGTGTGTGATTTAAAATTGGTCTGTTTTGAAAAAAGTGGGACTTAAGACAAATCACACAAAAATGCACAAACAACCCTAGAACTATGGTTACCTAGGTCCAGTCTCTAGACCGCTCCTAGACTTCCAAAGGACAAGCCGCAGGATCAATCCTCTACCATCTCTTTACTACTCTTGTGGCCAGGTAAGTGCCAGGTAAGTGGGAGGTATCCACTATATAAGTAGTGGGCCTAATTAAGTAACCACTTGCCTTAGACACACTTGCATAGACACCACAAAAGTAATGCGGATAAGTGATAGATTACCCACGACCTTCCTCTGTCCTTATTGAGCGCGACAGTCCTTAGAGTCTTGTCTAGATATTTTTTAAATTAATGTAGGGTTGATGCAGATACTCGGTTTGTGATTTGGGGGGCCTAGGAAGGGTGATGAAATCCCTACCGAATCTGAATTTTAGTCTTGCCCCTTAAAAATCCGTATTAAAATATGCAAAAACAAACCGCAAAACAGAACTTGCAAAAAAGATTTTTAAGCGGCGATATTTTGCAAAGAATCCTGCAGAAAAGATATTTTATTGGATTTCAGAGGAGAGAGAAAGATATAGAAAATATACCAGAGAAGTTTGGAACCCTAATTCCCCTCTCCCGCCGCGCTTCTGCCGCCAAATGTGTCTTATTGCCGCGGTTCCGCCGCGATAAAGAGAGATCAGGTGTTGATTTTTTGCTACGTGGCCTCCTGCACTCCTCTGGATCTTGATGAATGTCTCTGTCTTTCTGTTTCCTCAGGTCTGTGACTCCAGATCCCCTCGCAAAATTCACACGACAATCGTTAAATATATAATTTGCAGTTTTGTTTTAATTATGATATAGATCGAATAAGAATTCAACACAAATAATAAGAATAAAAAATTATGCACGTATCCTCGGCAACGGCGCCATTTGTTTGATGTGGAATTTTGTGTGTTTGTAGTTAACCGCAATCAATAACGGTGTCGCGTGTAGCTAGACCGAGATGAGTACGGGTCGTCCTCTGGGAAACGTGGAATCTTTTAATCTTACTTTAGGCGTGTTGAAAAAGAAAGGAGGAAGAATAAAGAATATTGAAGAATGGTTGTAGGATCTAGATCTACGTTAAACACTGATGCAAAATATAGATCTAGATTATCTACGGAGGTAAGTTTATATGAAAACGGGGCTTGTAGGGTTCATTAGGATTTAGTAGTTATGGATGATTAATTAAAGATTACCCTTTTTATCCTTTAATAGATTTAAAACTAGAACGACAGTGATGCATGTAGATTAGGGTTTCTGGAGGGAAAATGGTTCCCACTCTTAACCCCTATCTCGACATGGAACTCCGTTCATATCTAGCCTTTACCAAAACAATCATTAATCTAATCTCTAATCGCGGTCGAGACTAACAATAAATTGGTAGCGCACCCGATTAGGATGTTAATGATTCTTTTGATAAAGTTTATAAACTTTATAGGACGTAAAAAGAGTTTAAAGATCTTCATTATCCATTAACCTACCCTAATCCTACGAACCCTAACAAGCGGAGAATTACTCGCGCATGATGGGAGAAGAAGAAATGGAGAGGGAAATCATAATGAAACTATAAGAAATAGAATAAGAAAAAGAACTATCTTTATTAATCAACAAAATTCATTTACACTTTATTCCCTTTGAAATGATTACAAATGCTAGTTTGCTTCTCGATCTCTTCTAAGAAGGTAGACGAACAGTTGATGATCAGCCTGGATGCGTGAGCCTGTCGTGGACTTCGTGATCTCTTCAGCTTGATGATTTTTCCAAGAGGCTCTCGGTCCTTATTTATAGTCCCAAAGCCAGAACCCTAGCTTCCTAAATTTGAAACCATCAGTTAAGATCCAACAGAAGAAATCCCAGCTCCTGACTCATCTGGTACGCGGCGGATCCGCGGCCAACAAGTGGGTTTGGCCGCGGATCCGTGGCCAAACAGTGCGATCTTCTGTTATTTTTATCTGGGGCTTCATCCATATTGACACGTGGCGATCTTTTGAATCTCAGGAACTGAAAATCTTCTCGTAGTTACTGCCAGACTTGATTTCTTAGTTTGCTTTCTTAATTAGGCAGGTTTGTACTAACAACTTTGATTCCCTTAATTTTAGCCCTGAAAAATTCTGCACAACAACTTAACAAATAATATTAGTAGAGTTTGTTTCATTGAGATATTAATTTCACCATTTAAGATTTGGTCAATGGTATTTATGCTTACATTTTCCTACCAAAATATTAATTATAATATATAAACACATGAAAATAGTATTTTTACAGATAAACCCTTATATGTATCATATATTATAATAAACACCTTTTCTAATATAGAAATAGTAGGAAAATGTCATATTAAATGTGCAGTTTTATCAACTGAACATATGGGGTGAGCAGCGAGGAAGTCTGCAAGAGCTTGCCCTTTTACTACTTTCTGAGGAGTACAAACTATGTCAAACTCAAGCAGCATGACAGCCCATCTTGACATTCTACCGGCCGGGCTTGCTTTGGTCATTAAGTGTTTGAGCGGGTCGACCTTGGAGATCAGCATCACCCGATGAGCAAGCAGATAGTGCCTCAGCTTCTTTATAGGGTTACTTAGCGCGGCAGCAAGGTTTCGGGAGGCATCGTCCATGCCGTTTTCAAAATTTGCCGTTCTAAAGAACCCTAACCCTAGAATCTTAACTAGAGATTTAAACAAAACAACATGCAAACAACTTTGTATAAAAAGTGAATGAGGAATACAACATTTGTAGACCCGTCCTTCACTTCAAAAGCTCCGTGTAGTAGTCCCTTCGCTCCAAGTAGTGAACACCCGAACTCTAGTAAGGGTTCATATGAAGAAATGAACAAGCTTGCTCGATGTCTTGGAGGCCGAAGATGATCTACGTCGAGGAGACTCAAGCTCATGCTACCTCCTCACTAATGGTAGATTAGTGAAGTAAACACCCTAAACTAAATGGCTAATATAGTAGAGGATGATGAAGTAGGAAATGGGCTCACTTTAGATTTAATTTTCTCACAATATTTTCTCACTTAGAAAAAACTAGCAAGTTTTTTCTCAAATGAAGAAGAAGATGAAGAATAAACTCATAAGGTGAGAATGAGGTTAGAATTGCAATCATGGTGAGTTAGTGTCATACACTAACCCCATGTAGAGAATAAACCATGGCTAAATGATTATGGTTAGGTTTACAAATATCTTTAAATAAAACAAATTTGGTGGACTAAGTCAATGGTTGTGATGAGCTTCTCCAAGCTTCCAACCATGACTAAATTCCACACAAATTTGAATTACCAAAATAAATAAAACCCTAAACATTATCATGGTCATGGTGTAAGTCTCATACACACAAGTTGCATATATAACCTAGCATGATACATTAATATATATCACATATATATCATGTATGCACAAGTGAGAAAAAGAAATGGTTAAGTGAGCTAATATTAGTTAATGTAATTTAATATATCAAATATATAATTATACATTAAATTATTAAATCAACCCTTGATTTAATAATCCGGCTATATCATATACAACCGACTATTATCATATGAATCAACTAATCGAATCAACACTTGATCCGATAACCCGGCTATATCACATATAACCGACCGATATCACATATCGCGAGAATAGAATACGGTATCATATAATCGTATTAATCTCGGTCCCGCACATATGTGCTCTTACTTCGTTTCGCATGGACCAGGAAACTTCTGTATAGGACTCTAAAGACTCGTTAATACGCCTGCAGTAAGTGATGATCATATCAAACACCCACAAGCCGCAAGCGGTCTGCTAAACGTAACGGCCACCCGGGTATTGAGTAATCAGAAGATCAACAAGAAAGCCTGCTCATACTCCTGCGAATCCAATCAGTAACACTACCGTACAGTCCGATCTCTTCGTCGGATATGTCGCATATCGCAGCCTGGGGGTGATATAACGTCAGACCCCAATAGCCTGATAAGTCATGCCGATGCAAGGTCCATAACGGTTCGAGAAACTACTGATAATACTTACCAGTAGATCTCAGCAACCCTGGCCAAGGATTTCCTGTTATGGCCAATCGAGCATAGGGCAACATCAACTCCCTATACCGGGAGAGACAAATCCCCTCCTATCGCTCATTACCTCCATGTGACTCGGGACTGTACCCAAAAACCACCTTTTTGCATGATCTCTTGACCGTGGTATGGTGGAAATCAAAGCACAGTGGGAATCACACAAGACTCTATGACGATCTTGGGTCGACGGACTAACTTGTACCAGTGTCACCAGAGAACTGCTATCTGACGATAGGTATAATACAATCTAGGAGTTCTCGGCGAGTTCGTCCAGTGTACCCAGTCTCCACTGAGCACCCGTATACCTTCTCTGATGTCAAACACCAATGGATATGGGATCATCCATCGCCCATCACATGGGTCGAGAAGCGTATACGCTAGTCTACACTGGAGTATCGATGCCCTGTCTTGATACTCCCACGACTAGGAATATTTGAAGGATGTACTTACCGACTAGCCTGTCCCCACTAGTATGATTTGCATCATAGTCCTGGTAGTCAAGAACTCATCCTAAGGGCTTTATCAACATGTAATAGAGAGACAATAAGTGTACATGTTAAGATAAAGATGAACCAGATAGCATACTATCATGTCGAGAAAGAAATTCCTCCCTATATATGTCCAAGCATCCACTACAATATACATCACATGTACAGTAATAGCCTTTAGGGCATACATATAACTAACAATCTCCCACTTGCACTAAGGTCATTTGTTGCAGTATCTCATACTCAATGTCCTATAGAAGTCTCTCTAGGGTAAGGCCTTTGTGAGTGGATCCGTTGTGTTATCCTTCATGTCTATTCTCCTGACCTCTATCCCTTGGAGGTCAGCCATCTCCCTGATCAAGTGATACTTGCCTCAGAATATGTCTGGAATGCTGATGGGACCGGTGTTCCTAGGCCAAAACCACAACTCCATTGTTGTCACAATAACAGTTATTGGACGCTCAATGGCAGGAACTATGTTCATCTCATGAACAAGAAATGCCCAGACAACCACTTTGGTAGCATCGTTGGTAGCAATGTATTCAGCCTTTATCGTCTAGTATGTCACGGTACATAGCTTGGAACTCTTCCGACATACCGCCCCTCCACTTAGGGTAAAGATAATGCTTGTGACTGACTTTCAGTCGTCCTTATCACTCTGGAAGCTCGAACTAAGAACTTTCTTTTAGTGCTTCTTGTTTCCCCCAATCAGAGCAAGGCTCTCTTTGAATTTCAAAAATTCAAATAATGAAGCAACGCTTCAGATCCTCTGCGCTGCGCGCAAAGCGCCACGTGTCAGAAGTTGATGCATCAGTACAGCGCCCGAGGCAGTGCGTCCAATCAGAGCAAGGCTCTTCAAAAATAAAAGTAAAGGAAGCAACGCTTCAGTTGCACAAGCGCTGCGCTGCGCGACGCGTGTCTGCGCAGTTGCGCAAGCACAGCTGCGCAAGCGCTGCGCTGCGCGACACGTGTCACACGCTGAGGCGTTTGCGCAAAACAAAATTGAAATTTTAAAGAAATCTTTTCTGTTCTTGTTAAAACAAGAAGATTTCTTCTGTAAAACAGAGGCCTTTTGATCAAAGACCCAACGGTGGGGAAAATTCCCCAAATCACTCAGAGAAAGATCTCTTTAACAAATTTAACTAATTTATGGGCACTATAAAAAGGACCCCAGACCTCAATTCAAAGGCATCAACATTTCTTGAAAAATCAAGAGTTTCAAACAGAGAGAACTCTGAGAAAAATTTCAAGAAAAGGGTAAAAACCTTCACAAGAGAGATCATTGATCTAAAAACCAGATCAATGATCTTCATATAAAAAACAGTGCTTTGCACTTCTCATGAACCACTGGTTCTTTAAAACAAGAAAAAACAAAAATAAAAAAAAATAGTGCTTTGCACTTTTTTATGAACCTTTGGTTCTTGAAATAAAAAGAAAAACTTGTTTTTTCTTTGATCTAAATTAGATCAAGGAAATGAATAGTGCTTTGCACTTCTTGTATGAACCATTGGTTCTTGAATCTAAAAGATTCTCAAATCATAGTGCCTTGCACTTGCAAACTGTGCTGTTGCGCTCCTGGATTGGCGCAAGCCACCAGAGCGCACCACGTGTCAGCAGCGCAGGCGCAGCGCACTAGCGCAGCGCACTGCGCTTGCGCGACACGTGTCAGCACCACAAGCGCTTGCGCTCTTTGAGTAGCGCAAAGCGCCTGATAAATGCAAGACATTTCTTAAAGGGCCAGGTCCAAATCAAAAAGACCAAGCAGGCCTAATTAAATTGATGCTCTGCATCTTTTATTGGGCAGAGCCCAAACAAAAAAAAAAAAGAAAATAATGCAATGCATTATTTAAAAATGGGCCAAGCCTTAGCACAGGTCTAACAGACCAAAAACAAATAAAAGTGCTGAATATTTTTTAATTGGACTTAGCCCAATCATGACCGTAAGTCCTCAAATTAAATTGACTGAGCACGGCTGCTCCTTAAATCAATTTAGGACCGGTTCGAGGGTACATCTCTGAAACCTATCATCGTAATCCTTCAACGACGTCAGAGAGGTGACGGGTCCCGACGACCACACATCAATATAGACTACGGGGTCCTTAAACTCGTGGACCGAAACGTCCTTAAACTAATGTTGGACCGAAACGTCCTTAAACTACCTATAGACCACCACGTCCTTAAACTGGAATTAATACGGACCACCACGTCCCTAAACTGGAATACGGACCACCACATCCCTAAACTGGAATACGGACCACCACGTCTCTAAACTGGAACATAGACCATCATGTCCCTAAACTGGCAATGGACCGCAACGTCCTTAAACTACCTATAGACCACCACGTCCCTAAACTGGAATTAATACGGACCACCACGTCTTTAAACTGGAACATAGACCACCACGTCCCTAAACTGGCGACGGACCGCAACGTCCTTAAACTACCTATGGACCACTACGTCCCTAAACTGGAACAATAGAGCCCCCAAATGCTCTTTTGCCGGATCTAAACGATCCCGTTTAAGTCGATCTCAGCCTCAAACACGGCTAACGTATCCTTAAACATTCAAATGGACTATAAAACTCCAAATCAACTTTGGCTCAAGGGTACATCTCTGAACTCCTCTGACACCTGTCGTCGTAATCCTTCAACGACGTTAGAGAGGCGACGAGTCCCGATGGCCATGTATTAAATGGATCCAGACGATCCCGTTAAGTAGATCTTAGTCTCAAACAGGACTAACGTATCCTTAACGAACGTTTAAGTTGATCTTAGCCTCAACATGGCTAATGTACCCTTAAACTAAAAACACCAAACCCAAATCTAAGTAAATACGGATTTGGACCCATCCACGTCCTACGGGCGACGGCATTACTCAGTCTCCGTATACAATCCACGAGCAACCACAAACAAAACAAACATACACGACACGAAGTGAAATTCTGGAGAAGGAGAAAGTGGCTACCGCGATGCGGTAGCGTAATTAACTGCAGGGGCTTGCGCCTGCAGGGAAGAGCGTCCCCACAATCAAAAACCCCTCAAGCGAGGGGGAATCTGACGAAGTCTGCTACATCGGCCGCATCCGTCTAAACCTCCGATACACGGTGCCATAAATCAACTTGGCATCTTCGGAGAGGTAGACGGATAGCATCAATTAGCATCTGTCCCGAATCTCAGGCAAGACGAACCTACGTGGTCGCGTCTCTGTATTCGGAGGGGAACAGATTCTGGCACGCCCGGTGGGACCTTTTCCTCTTTGCACTCCACACTTCGTGTGTTGTCCTCGCGAACCAATCGCGGTTTGTTAAATGGTTGCCTTTGGATTTCAAGTTACTAAGATTTGGTCTTTTGCCTGGCACAGAACTCAAGCATCAATGGCCTCTAACTGCACCAACTGCTCGAAGTGCCACTGCAACGGACGCTCCACCTCCCCCGGAGGTGTAGCATATGGGCCCCAAGTGGCTTCCTTCCTCGCTCTGCCGGTAGACCAGGTGACCCAGGCCACCACCGGCCTGTTTTTCGGAACCATGATCCCACCTACAAGCTTCTCTATGCCAATACCTGCACCGGAAGTGAAAAAGAAGTCGGTCTTCGACCGGCTCACTGCCACGACGGCCCATGTCAACGGGTCGCCCACTACCAAACCAACAGCCTCTGTTTTCGCCAGGCTGGATCAGAACTCTAAATTGGCTGTCCCAAGGAAGGCAATAACTGCTACTCCAGAAGTCGTCAAGGCGGCTTCCCCTGTCAAAGAATCAGTCTTTTCAAGACTAATGATTCCTGCTCCTGCCCCTGCTCGAGGATCTGTCTTCGACAGGTTGAATATCAACCCTCAAAAAACAACCTCAGTCTTTAAGAGGTTAACACCGGCGGCGCCTCATTCAGACAGGGGGCAAAAAGAAGCTATCTCTATCTCCGAGCCAGTCCCAACGGCTCGTCGTGCTCGACGTCGCCACTGGCGACGAGTGAGGAAGGCAGGGGGCAACTCCCCCTCAGGGCTAACTCCACCGGCTCCAGTGGTGGAAGTCAACGCTGCTGTTCCATCTGGGAACAACTTTGAACTGCTAAGGAGGGTACGTAAGAACTCTCCAACCGCTATACTAAAAAGATCTCCTCCACCCGCGGAGAAAGTTCCGGAAACGAAGCAGGAACAGCCCCCTCAACGGCTGTCCTCAAAAATTTATAAAGTTTGGCGGAGAGTTCAAGACTCCGTAATTGACCCAGATCGCTCTCGTCAATAGAAAAAGGCGAAAGTGGAAAAAGAAAAGGATCGTCCGATCAAACAGGAAAGGATGACAGTCACCAGGGTGCCCAAAGCAACAGCCCCCTCAACTTCTAAGGCCCATAAAAGAAGGAGGCCGGAGAAAACCCCCGCGCCGGCGACAAATATCAGAGGTGGTGAATCCAAACGCCCTAAGTCAGGGGGCATTGTAGTTCATACTGTCTATGTGGCGTCTGTTAAAGAGGACAGTCGCATATCTACGGGGCATCGACCGCTTACGCGATCAGTGACCAAAGCTCAGGAGCAACAGCAGAAGCTCCAAGAGATGATGAACGCTATGGCCGCACTTACGGGGCCAAAAGAAAACCCTGAAACGTCTTCGGATGAACGCCAAGAGGAAGAAACCGACACCGAATTCCTTCGTCGAATATTGGAGAAGAAGGACAAAGAGGCTGCTGAACAAGCAGCCAACATACAGCGTATGGGCCTCCTCTTCCAAGACATGATAGAGATGATGATACAACAAGATCCTCCGGCTGAAGAGCCTCCGATCGTCCTTGGAGACGATAGGGGAGAGGCATCAAATCCTCCGCCAGCTCTGTCAACGGCTAAAGAGGATACAATCTCCAAAGCTGATTTGGACGAGTACATAGACCAGCAAATACGGGTTCATCATGCGACTGAAGCAGCCGGCCAGGTGGTAAAAACGGGATGGCCATATCCAACCTGGTACGACCAAATCAAGTACCCACCCAGCTACACAATTCCCAAGTTCTATGTCTACAAGGGGACGGGAAATCCTCACCAACATGTTGCCCAGTTCAGGGCCTTGTGCGGCAATACTGGAGGCGATGACAAATTGATGCTTCGCCAATTCGTCGGCAGCTTTTCAGAAACAACGTTCGAATGGTATTCCGAACTCCCGAACGATTCTGTCAAGACGTTCGCTGAAATGGAGTTGCTATTCACTCAGCGATTCGCGAGCGCCAGCGAACGGGCCCCGATAACAGCGTTGATTAATGCCAGGGTAAGGCCGGGCGAGACGTGGGTCCAGTACGCTATACGCTGGCGAAACTTGTGGTCGAAATGCGAACAACGCATTGAAGAAGCGCCTGCGGTGGGCATGTTCGTGGGTACCCTAGACCCTCATGCCACTATCTCACAGTTCATGATGTTCTTTAAGCCGACCACATTCCAGGGTTTGATCGACAAGCTGGCCCAGATGGATCAAATGGGTCACAGACCTTCTCCCCCAAAGCCAGAACCGCGGAACGACAAGGGTAAAGGGAAGGAAACCTTCGTTGCGAATGCTCATCAGCAACCCAGCACCACAAAGCTAGCGGATCAGTTAGGAGAGAGACGGCGGTTCTATATTGAGAAAATGAGGCGTCCTTACTCATTCCCGCGGGATAAGACGAAGAGGCTGTTCGAGCTGGCTGTGCGCAACAGGCTTATCAACCTGCCGAATCCAAGGCAACCGCCACAACCCAAAGAGGCGAATAACCCCAATTATTGCCCTTATCATCAAACGGCAAGCCATCCGATTGAAGATTGCTTCGTCTTCAAGGGATGGATTGAAGATCAATACCTACAAGGTAAGTTTGCCCTATCTGAAAAGTGGAAGGTAAATCCACCCCAGCCGCACACTCCAAAGAAGACGGACACGATGGGGGCAGCTTGTTCTTTTGTCAAGGACGAAAACGATGGGGAAAACTCATCAGACGAATCCGAAGACTACGTAGTGACTTGTCATGTGATCTCTTATTCACTGGCAGATGATGAAGAGGCTCCTTGCACCGAGAAACCAAGGGCGAACCCTGAGCCGGAAATTCTATGGCCGTCAGACGAGTTGATCGATATCTTCCTAAATGAAATTCGTCTGAAAGCAAAAGCCAATTAAGAGCGTGAGATGGCCATATTGGAAAGAGCCAAGACCCTCCCATCAAATCAAAAGCCATCCGCCGTGGATAAAAACAAATTCAAGACGAGGAAAAGGTTCGCTAAAGCCCTGTCAGAGGGAATGAAGCTACCACCCTCTGAAGAAAATACTCTCGCTGAGGTAGAGATGCATCCTAACTTCTGCTTATATCATCAGAAAATTATACATCCTACCGAGGACCGCGACTCCTTTAAGTGTTGGTGGCAAGGGTATGTTGCTCAAAAGCAACACTTCAACAGGACAAAGTGTGGAGCTCGTAGACATCAGAAAAATGCGATAGATGAGCGCAAGAGAGCCGCCGCCGACTGTCACAAAGCCAACTCCAAGGGATCGCAAATTATCACCTCCGGAAGTGACTCTGACGAAGAAGCTGCCCTCGACCCTCTCCTCAAGGAATCCATTTCAAAAGTGAAAGAATTGAGGAGTTGTGAGAACGTTCAGTCGTGCAATCGCACGCTACTCAAAAAAAATCCCGGCCTCACGAACAAAGGATCGAGCAAAAAGCATAAAGAGAAGGGGAAAACAGCCCTCGTAGCTAATACTCAACAGCAATCGAGTGGCCCTAAACCGGTTGTTTGCCGAAATAACAAGCAGCAACCCCTTCAAGAAAAGTTGAAACGTCCTTACTCGTTTCCTCAAAATAAAACAAGGAGACTGTTCGAGCTGGCAGTGTGCGACAGACTCATCAATCTGTCGAGTCTAAAGCGTCCGTTGTGGCCAGGCAATGCTAATAATCCTAATTATTGCCCTTACCACCAAACAGTTGGTCACCTGATCGAGGACTGCTACGTCTTCAAAAACTGGGTTGAAGACCAATACCAACAGGGCGAGTTCGCGCTGTCTGAAAACTGGAAGGTGAGCCCGCCACAACCGCACGCTCTGAAAAAGACGGATACGCCGGAGCCATCATGCTCATTCATAGAGAAAGCCCCATAGACCAAAAAGTCAGTAAACTAGAGATTCGCCTCGAATACGGCGACAGCGGACCGAAACGTCCTTAAACTGACGACGGACCGAAACGTCCTTAAACTAATGATGGACCGCAATGTCCTAAAACTTGCAAACGGCCGAAACGTCTTTAAACTACTACCGCAGCATCCTTAGGCTGACGGAAAAAAAAACGGTATGTCCATAAGCAAAAAGGGCACGGATGAAAATCCGGAAGGGCTCCATGAGTAAAAACAGTAGGGCTACCGGCGAGTGTTCGTAAAAACCCGAAAGGGCGCGACCTCGTAAAAAAAAGGGAGGGAAAATAAAAAAAATAAAAAAAGAATAAAAAGAATAAAAAAAAGATGGTAGGTCCATAAGCAAAAAGGGCACGGATGAAAACCCGAAAGGGCTCCGTGAGTAAAAAAAACAGCAGGACTACCGGCGAGTGTTTGTGAAAACCCGAAAGGGCGCAACCTCGTTAAAGGACACTTACAAGATCATCTCGACCTTGTAAGGAGAAACCACCTGCGTGAGATCCTTATGACTCACAAGGGAGCAACACACTTAGGGATCCTCACGATTCCTTAGGAGAAAATACACTTACGAGATCCTCACGACTCGTAAGGAGAACTCTCTTATGGGACCCTCACGGCTCATAAGATTTGAAAGTCTTAAGTTACAGAGACCTGAACCTGTGCTTAAGCAACCCCCACAACTTCCAATATTGCCCTACAAGTGGTTCAATACTGACCCTTGTATACAATCCACGGGCGCGAATAAACATTTCCCTAATCAAGTCTCATCCGTGACTGGGGATATGTTCGCATGGTGAACAACCCTTGTAAATCCTCTCGATTTATGAGGAGAAAACCCTCCTGTAGGATCCTTACGACTTACAGAGGAAACGAACACTTAGGAATCCTCACGATTCCTAAGGAGAAAACTCACCTACTAGATCCTCACGACTTACAGGGAGAAATAACTTCGTGAGACCCTTACGGCTCACGAAGTCGAAAGCCTTAGTCGACAGGACCTTAACCCTGATCGCTAAGCCTCCTTTGTTTGACATCGACAGAGGTAGATGATGATTCGCTCCTGGTAATATCCCAGTTGTAGCGGTGCTGATGCCGAAATCGGTGTCTAATTCCAGGTTTACAGCGGAAAGCCAGTAGACCGCACATGCATACGAAATAGCCGAAATGATAGGGCAACTTGCAATAAAAAGCTGCAAGTAAAGATGCATGCATGCAAAATAGCCGAAATGATTGGGCAACTCGCAATAAAAAGCAGCGAGTAAAAATAAAATAAACAGCCGAAATGATTGGGCACCGCGAGAAATAGCCGAAATGATTGGGCAATCACGACCTTCGCGATATAAAAGATGAAATGATAGAGCATCACAAAAAAAAATGAAAAATGAAATTTATGCCCTACAGATGATATTACATCAAACCCTGTATACAATCCAAGGGCGTAAACAAAGAAGGGATCATACTCCTCTCCCAGGTTTCATCATAAGAAGAAGCCAAATCTCGACGGGTTGCAAATGACCTAGAGGTCATCCCAACACTCGTCTCGTAACAACGGACACAACTTTAAGCGAAGCGGAACAGCGGCAACTCCCAGTTCCATGGCTCGGCGATATACAAGTCACCCAGAGTCAAACCCTCATTCCATGAAATACGGATACAATAAAAAAAAATCCTGGCTACGTGGAACGCGGCTTATGTCAATCCTGACCCCGTGTGAAACATCCAGAGCAAAAATTCCTGGTTACGTGGAAAGCGGCTTATGTCAATCCTGACCCCGTGGAAAACGTCCAGAGCGGATCCTGGTCCTCGCAGAGCACGGCAGAGAACCCGTGCGAAGCATCCAGAGCGGATCCTGGTCCTCGCAGAGCACGGCAGAAAACCCGTGCGAAGCATCCAGAGCGGAACCTAGTCCTCGCCGAACACGGCAGTGAACCCGTGGGAAGCATCTAGAGCAAAAATTCCTGGCTACGTGGAACGCGGCTTATGTCAATCCTGACCCCGTATGAAACATCCAAAGCAAAAATTCCTGGTTACGTGGAAAGCGGCTTATGTCAATCCCGACCCCGTGGAAAACGTCCAGAGCGGATCCTGGTCCTCGCAGAGCACGGCAGAGAACCCGTGCGAAGCATCTAGAGCGGATCCTGGTCCTCGCAGAGCACGGCAGAGAACCCGTGCGAAGCATCCAGAGCGGAACCTAGTCCTCGCCGAACACGGCAGTGAACCCGTGGGAAGCATCTAGAGCAAAAATTCCTGGCTACGTGGAACGCGGCTTATGTTAATCCTGACCCCGTGTGAAACATCTAGAGCAAAAATTCCTGGCTACGTGGAATGCGGCTTATGTCAATCCTGACCCCGTGTGAAACATCCAAAGCAAAAATTCCTGGTTATGTGGAAAGCGGCTTATGTCAATCCTGACCCCGTGGAAAACGTCCAGAGCGGATCCTGGTCCTCGCAGAGCATGGCAGAGAACCCGTGCGAAGCATCCAGAGCGGATCCTGATCCTCGCAGAGCATGGCAGAGAACCCGTGCGAAGCATCCAGAGCGGAACCTAGTCCTCGCCGAACACGGCAGTGAACCCGTGGGAAGTATCTAGAGCAAAAATTCCTGGCTACGTGGAACGCGGCTTATGTCAATCCTGACCCCGTGTGAAACATCCAGAGCAAAAATTCCTGGCTACGTGGAACGCGGCTTATGTCAATCCTGACCCCGTGTGAAACATCCAGAGCAAAAATTCCTGGTTACGTGGAAAGCGGCTTATGTCAATCCTGACCCCGTGGAAAACGTCCAGAGCGGATCCTGGTCCTCGCAGAGCACGGCAGAGAACCCGTGCGAAGCATCCAGAGTGGATCCTGGTCCTCGCAGAGCACGGCAGAGAACCCGTGCGAAGCATCCAGAGCGGAACCTAGTCCTCTCCGAACACGGCAGTGAACCCGTGGGAAGCATCCAAAGCGGAACCTAGTCCTCGCCGAACACGGCAGTGAACCCGTGGGAAGCATCTAGAGCAAAAATTCCTGGCTATGTGGAACGCGGCTTATGTCAATCCTTACCCCGTGTTAAACATCCAGAGAAAAAATTCCTGGTTACGTAGAAAGCGGCTTATGTCAATCCTGACCCCGTGGAAAACGTCCAGAGCGGATCCTGGTCCTCGCAGAGCACGGCAGAGAACCCGTGCGAAGCATCCAGAGCGGATCCTGGTCCTCGCAGAGCACGGCAGAGAACCCGTGCGAAGCATCCAGAGCGGAACCTAGTCCTCGCCGAACATGGCAGTGAACCCGTGGGAAGCATCTAGAGCAAAAATTCCTGGCTACGTGGAACGCGGCTTATGTCAATCCTGACCCCGTGTGAAACATCTAGAGCAAAAATTCCTGGTTATGTGGAAAGCGGCTTATGTCAATCCTGACCCCGTGGAAAACGTCCAGAGCGGATCCTGGTCCTCGCAGAGCACGGCAGAGAACCCGTGCGAAGCATCCAGAGTGGATCCCGGTCCTCGCAGAGCACGGCAGAGAACCCATGTGAAGCATCCAGAGCGGAACCTAGTCCTCGCCGAACACGGCAGTGAATCCGTGGGAAGCATCTAGAGCGAAAATTCCTGGCTACGAGGAACGCGGCTTATGTCAATCCTGGTCCCGTGGAAAACGTCCAGAGCGGATCCTGGTCCTCGCAGAGCATGGCAGAGAACCCGTGCGAAGCATCCAGAGCGGATCTTGGTCCTCGCAGAGCACGGCAGAGAACCCGTGAGAAGCATCCAGAGCGAAACCTAGTCCTCGCCGAACACGGCAGTGAACCCGTGGGAAGCATCTAGAGCAAAAATTCCTGGCTACGTAGAACGCGGCTTATGTCAATCCTGACCCCGTGTGAAACATCCAGAGCAAAAATTCCTGGTTACGTGGAAAGCGGCTTATGTCAATCCTGACCCGTGGAAAACATCCAGAGCGGATCCTGGTACTCGCAGAGCACGGCAGAGAACCCGTGCGAAGCATCTAGAGCGGATCCTGGTCCTCGCAGAGCACGGCAGAGAACCCGTGCGAAGCATCCAGAGCGGAACCTAGTCCTCGCCGAATACGGCAGTGAACCCGTGGGAAGCATCTAGAGCGAAAATTCCTGGCTACGAGGAATGCGGCTTATGTCAATTCTGACCCCGTGTGAAACATCCAGAGCAAAAATTCCTGGCTACGTGGAAAGCGGCTTATGTCAATCCTGACCCCGTGGAAAACGTCCAAAGCGGATCCTGGTCCTCGCAGAGCACGACAGTGAACCCGTGCGAAGCATCCAGAGCGGAGCCTAGTCCTCGCCGAACACGGCAGTGAACCCGTGGGAAGCATCTAGAGCAAAAATTCCTGGCTACGTGGAACGCGGCTTATGTCAATTCTGACCCCGTGTGAAACATCCAGAGAAAAAATTCTTGGCTACGTGGAAAGCGGCTTATGTCAATCCTGACCCCGTGGAAAACGTCCAGAGCGGATCCTGGTCCTCGCAGAGCATAGCAGTGAACCAGTGCGAAGCATCCAGAGCGGAGCCTAATCCTCTCCGAACACGGCAGTGAACCCGTGGGAAGCATCTAGAGCAAAAATTTCTGGCTACATGGAACGCGGCTTATGTCAATCCTGACCCCGTGTGAAACATCCAGAGAAAAATTCCTGGCTATGTGGAACGCGGCTTATGTCAATCTTGATCCCGTGTGAAACATCCAGAGCAAAAATTCCTGGCTACGTGGAAAGCGGCTTATGTCAATCCTGACCACGTGAAAAACGTCCAGAGCAGATCCTGGTCCTCGCAGAGTACGGTAGTGAACCCGTGCGAAGCATCCAGAGCGGAGCCTAGTCCTCGCTGAACACGGCAGTGAACCCTTGGGAAGCATCCAGAGCAACTCCTGACTCCGTGAAATGCGGATAAGGACAACTTCACCCACCGCTTACGGGTCCTCTCGACTCGTAAGAGGGAAAAATTCTCTTATAAGATCCTTACGACTTACAAGAGAAAACACACTTAGGAATCCTCACGATTCCTAGGGAGAAAATCCACCTATGAGATCCTCTCGATCCGTAAGGAGAAAAGTCTCTATGAGACCCTCACGGCTCATAGAGTTGAAAAGTCTTAGGCAGCAGATCTGAACCTGCGGCCTAAGCCATCGCTATCTCTCGGAGAAGTTAAGTTATCTGCCAATTATGTTTATCAAGACAGCATGCTGATAGTAAGAGAAAGAAGAAAGCAGCAGAAAGAGCATCCGATTTACATTTGATCAAGCGTTCGAGACACATTCAGTCATGCATAAGTAAAAGACTCAGAACAAAAGATAAGACAGGCTAGGAAAAACAAAAATCTCCATTAATATTTCCAGAAGTTCTTATAATCATAAAAGCAATAAACGAAAAACATTATTACAAGGGAATAACCTCGAACCCAGGACATGGATTGAGGAACTCGAAAGCGACCCTATCTATGACTTTCTAAGCCTCGCGGACCATCCTAGTGTGCTTTCTTTCGCGAGCACAAGCGTCAGGGTCCCCCCTGATGTTTTCCACCCTCCGATAAGCAGCGAGTATGGCGGACTGTTGAAAGACCTCGTGCAAGAGATCAATAAGACTATCTCGCCATCTCTTCGAGATAAAGTTCAACAGGTACACCGAGTGTACCTTGTCCTCAGCGGCATCCAACGCCCTAAGCGGCACGCCAGAACAGAATAGGGGAAGCGCTTCCCAGATGGCTCACACGATAAGCTTAAGGAGGGAGGAACGTCGGGGAAGCAGTGGACCATTGTATGCGTCGAAGCGGCTCATTATTTCAGCACACGCCGCGTTTGTGAACTCTCGATTTTGAGAGCGGCCAAGTCGGCGGATGTCCCCATAAGAGATGATCTCGTTAAGAGCATACATATGAGCGTCCATTGTTCCTGTGAAAGAAGATCAACAGAATTAGCAGACCGACTGATTAAGCGAATTCTTGTTAAAAAAACGAGCACAGAGAGTTAAACTCCTCGAGAGCAATGCTCTGCGAACAGGAGTGACTATCAAAATCCTAATAAGGGAGATTTAAAGAAGTCCCCCAAGACTCTGAGAGCACTATTATTAAAAAATGATATAATCCATTAAAACACAAAATTCCATTTTTAATTTTCATTATCCATGCTCAAACTCTTAAGAGTTCATCTTTTTTTAGATCAAAGGGATCCATGTTTTGCCAAAAATGCAAGGTTCTATTCATGGGTCAAGAAACCCTGAAATAGATTCTTGAGAGCAAGGCTCTATTGGTGAGACCCCAAAAGGGTTTTTCTTTAGATCAAAAGATCTATGAGAGGAAGGCTCTGTTAATTAAACTTAACTTAATTTAATTTAAAATTTTATCTAAGAGGGTGCTGAGTTATGAACTTTGAAAGTTCTTAAAAAGAAACAAGAGCAAGGCTCTAAAAGTTCTTAAACAAGAGCAGGGCTCTGAGATTCTGAAAATAAAATTTTTTGGAGATTATGATCATCTGTGAAGGACCAAAGGTCCTATTTATAGGCATCAAGTGTCCTTTCAACTTCCAAAAGCTACCGCAATGATGGGGGGGGGCATTTGTTTACCCCAATCAGAGCAAAGCTCTGTTCAAATTCCAAGACGGGAGATGAAGCAACGCTTCATCTTCCCCCCTAATCAGAGCAAAGCTCTACTTTGAAAATCTAAATTTTAATAATAAATGAAGCAACGCCTCAGATTCTTTGCGCTGCGCGCAACGCACCACGTGTCAGGCACAGACACATCAGCGCAGCGCCCAAAGCAGCACACCCAATCAGAGCAAAGCTCTATTTAAAGCAAAAATTAAAGGCAGCAACGCTCCAATTGCGCAAGCGCTGCGCTGCGCGACACGTGTCTGCGCAGTTGCGCAAGCGCAGCTGCGCAAGCACGCCGCACGATGCGTGTCTGCGCAATTGCACAAGCACAGCTGCGCAAGTACAGCTGCGCGACACGTTTCTGAAAATGAAAATTTTAAAGATAATAATCATCTGTGCAGGACCAAAGGTCCTATTTATAGGCATCAAGTGCCCTTTCAACTTCCAAAGGTTGCCATAACGGTTGGAATTCTGCCACCGTTGCGCTCGCATTCGGAACCATGCAAGTGCAACGGTGGGGGGGCATTTGTTTCCCCCAATCAGAGCAAGACTCTGTTTGAATTTCAAAAATTCAAATAATGAAGCAACGCTTCAGATCCTCTGCGATGCGCGCAAAGCGCCACGTGTCAGAAGTTGATGCATCAGCACAGCGCCCGAGGCAGTGCGTCCAATCAGAGCAAGGCTCTTTAAAAATAAAAGTAAAGGAAGCAACGCTTCAGCTGCGCAAGCGCTGCGCTGCGCGACACGTATCTGCGCAGTTGCGCAAGCACAGCTGTGCAAGCGCTGCGCTGCGCGACACGTGTCTGCGCAAGTACAGCTGTGCAAGCGCTGCGCTGCACGACGCGTGTCTGCGCAGTTGCGCAAGAACAGCTGTGCAAGCGCTGCGCTGCGCGACACGTGTCACACGCTGAGGCGTTTGCGCAAAACAGAATTGAAATTTTAAAGAAATCTTTTCTGTTCTTGTTAAAACAAGAAGAATTCTTCTGTAAAACAGAGGCCTTTGGATCAAAGATCCAACGGTGGGGAAAATTCCCCAAATCACTCAGAGAAAGATCTCTTTAACAAATTTAACTAATTTATGGGCACTATAAAAAGGACCCCGGACCTCAATTCAAAGGCATCAACATTTCTTGAAAAATCAAGAGCTTCAAACAGAGAGAACTCTGAGAAAAATTTCAAGAAAAAGATAAAAACCATCACAAGAGAGATCATTGATCTAAAAACCAGATCAATGATCTTCATATAAAAAACAGTGCTTTGCACTTCTCATGAACCACTGGTTCTTTAAAACAAGAAAAAACAAAAATAAAAAAATAGTGCTTTGCACTTTTTTATGAACCTTTGATTCTTGAAATAAAAAGAAAAACTTGTTTTTTCTTTGATCTAAATTAGATCAAGGAAACGAATAGTGCTTTGCACTTCTTGTATGAACCATTGGTTCTTGAATCTAAAAGATTCTCAAATCATAGTGCCTTGCACTTGCAAACTGCGCTGTTGCGCTCCTAGATTGGCGCAAGCCACCAGAGCGCGTCACGTGTCAGCAGCGCAGGCGCAGCGCACTAGCGCAGCGCACTGCGCTTGTGCGACATGTGTCAGCACAAGATCCCATCTTAACAATCTAATTTGATCAGGGAAAGCCTAGTTTCCGTTTCACAGCCGCCCCTCTACAAAATTGCAAGCGCTTGCGCTCTCTGAGTAGCGCAAAGCGCCTGATAAATGCAAGACATTTCTTAAAGGGCCAGGCCCAAATCAAAAAGACCAAGCATGCCTAAATAAATTGATGCTCTGCATCTTTTATTGCGCAGAGCCCAAACAAAAAAAAAGAAAATAATGCAATGCATTATTTAAAAATGGGCCAAGCCCTAGTACAGGTCCAACAGACCAAAAATAAATAAAAGTGCGGAATTTTTTTTAACTGGACTTAGCCCAATCATGGCCGTAAGTCCTCAAATTAAATTGACTGAGCACGGCTGCTCCTTAAATCAATTTACGACCGGTTCGAGGGTACATCTCTGAACTCCTCTGACACCCATCGTTGTAATCCTTCAACGACGTCAGAGAGGTGACGGGTCCCGACGACCACACATCAATATGGATTGCGGGGTCCTTAAACTCGTGGACCGAAACGTCCTTAAACTAATGTTGGACCGAAACGTCCTTAAACTACCTATAGACCACCACGTCCCTAAACTGGAATTAATACGGACCACCACGTCCCTAAACTGGAATACGGACCACCACGTCCCTAAACTGGAATACGGACCACCACGTCTCTAAACTGGAACATAGACCATCACGTCCCTAAACTGGCAATGGACCGCAACGTCCTTAAACTACCTATAGACTACCACGTCCCTAAACTGGAATTAATACGAACCACCACGTCTCTAAACTGGAACATAGACCACCACGTCCCTAAACTGGCGACGGACCGCAACGTCCTTAAACTACCTATGGACCACTACGTCCCTAAACTGGAACAATAGAGCCCCCAAATGCTCTTTTGCCGGATCTAAACGATCCCGTTTAAGTCGATCTCAGCCTCAAACACGGCTAACGTATCCTTAAACATTCAAATGGACTATAAAACTCCAAATCAACTTTGGCTCAAGGGTACATCTCTGAACTCCTCTGACACCTGTGTCGTAATCCTTCAACGACGTTAGAGAGGTGACGAGTCCCGATGGCCATGTATTAAATGGATCCAGACTATCCCGTTAAGTAGATCTTAGTCTCAAACAGGACTAACGTATCCTTAACGAACGTTTAAGTTGATCTTAGCCTCAACATGGCTAATGTACCCTTAAACTAAAAACACCAAACCCAAATCTAAGTAAATACGGATTTGGACTAATCCACGTCCTACGGGTGACGGCATTACTCAGTCTCCGTATACAATCCACGGGCAACCACAAACAAATAACATACACGACACGAAGTGAAATTCTGGAGAAGGAGAAAGTGGCTACCGCGATGTGTTAGTTGTATGTATGCCCTAGAGGCTAGTATTGTACAGATGATGTATATTATATTGGATGCTTGGACATATATAGAGACGACTTTCTTGCTCAATATGATAGTATGCTATCTGGTTTCTCTTTATCTTAACATGTACACTAATCTCTTTAAAATGTCTTATAGTTACATGTTGGTAAAGCCCTTAGGATGTGTACTTGACTGCCTGGACTATGATGCAGATCATACTAGTGGGGATATGGTAGTCCATAAGTACATCCTTCAAGGTCCCTAGTCGTAGGTGTATCAAGACGGGGCATCGATATACCAGAGTAGACTAGCGTATACGCTTCTCGACCCATGAGATGGGCGATGGATGATCCCATATCCATTGGTGTTTGACATCAGAGATGATATACGGGTGCTCAGTGGAGACTGGGTACACTGGACGGACTCGCCGAGAACTCCCAGATGGTATTATACCTCACGTCAGATGGCAGTTCTCAGGTGACACTTGTGCAGGTTGGTCTGTAGACCCGAGATCGTCATAGAGTCTTGTGTGATTCCCACTGTGCTTTGATCTCCACCTTACCACGTCCATGAGGGCATGCAAAACGGTGGTCTTTGGGTACAGTCCCGAGTCACATGGAGGCAATGAGCGATAGGAGGGGTTTCGTCTCTCCCGGTATTGGGGGTTGATGTTGCGCAGTGCTCGATTGGCCGTAACAGGGAAGTCCCTGGCCAGGGCTGATCAGAGATTTGCTGGTAAGTGTTACCAGTAGTTTCTCGACCCGTTATGAGCCTCACATCAGCATGACTTATCGGTTTTGGGGGTCTGACGTTTACCACCCCTAGACTTGATATGCGACATATCAGACGAACAGACCGGACTGTACGGTAAGTGTTACTGGTTGGATTCACAGGAGTGTGAGCGGGCTAGCTCGTCGATCTTCTGATCGCTCAATACCCGGATGGCCGTTACGTTTAGCAGACCGCTTGCGGCTTGTGGGTGCTTGATATGATCATCATCTGCTACCGGCGTATTGACGAGTCTTTAGAGTCCTACACAGAGGTTTCCTGGCTCAAGCGAAACGAAATAGGAGCGCATATGAGATATGTGCGGGAGAGAGAATAATACGTGTATGTGATACCGTATTTCATTCTCGTGATGAATGTTTCGATTGGTTGTATGCGATATGACCTAATTATCGAATCATTGATACTAGTCGGTTATGTGTGACGTGACCGGATCATTGAATCAAATGTTGATTTAATGATTTAATGTATAATTATATATTTGATATATTACTTTGCATTAACTAGTATTGGTTCACTTTAAATGGATTTTCTCACTTAATGTGCAAGTTGTATATGCGATATACTTTTGTGCACATATTTGTATCATGTTTGATGATACTTGATCATTTGGTTAAGTGTATAGAATTAAACCATGGTAAAGATGATGATTAGGGTTTTGCTTAATCATTTATTTATATGTTCATTTATTTATTTGGAAATGGTTTAGATGAGAATGGTGGCTTTATTTGTTTTTAGTTGAAGCTTCATGAAGCTTTGACTTCTTAACCATTCTTGTCTTCATGCTTAACCCTAACTCATCCAAGTAACCATGGTCTATTCTCTACACTCTACCCTAGTTAGTATATGATAAGTATTCATTTACTTTTAAATTTTATAAAAATACTTATCATATTCTTTCTTCTTCTTCATCATCTTCTTCTTCAAGAAAAGCTTAAGTCCATCAATGGCAACTTGAGCAAAAGTGAGAGAAATCCAATTCTAAAGTGAACCCACCTCCTATTTCTTCACCCTCTACCTCTTGCCAAGTAGTATAGGGTATTTTCTTCACAAGTTTCACAACTTGGTGAAGTTGGAGCTTGAACTTGCGATGCCTCGACGTAGATCATCTTCGGCACGAAGCCGACGACCTAGTCCGCCCATTTCTCCGATGAAGCCGTCGATTGAGTTCGGGATTCGAGATGGACAGCGAGAGGATGCCTACGTGGAGCTAAGGAAGTGGAGAACCGGATCTACAAAGGTTGTAGCCTCTCTCCTTTAGTTAAATTGTTAACTAGTTTCGTTTTTCGCCTAGAATTCTAGTCGACGATCCGTATTAGGGTTTCTCGGCACCCATAAAATTTGAAATTGGCATGGTTGATGCCTTGTGAGACCTCTATAGCGTGCCTAGGATCCCTACAGTGGTATCAGAGCCTAGCTAGAGCCTTAGGCGAAGTCTAGACGACGTTTGAAACACGATCGAACCGAAACCCTAATTCCCGATATGCTCTCTGGACTTTTTCTAAAATCTGGGATTTTTCCATATTAAAAATGCTTAAAAAATTCAGCAGGGAAATCTAAGAATTACGATGCAAAATTTATCCCATGAACAGTAAAGAGTGCGGCGGAACCGCGGCAGAAGCCTGGCTTCTGCGGCGGTTCCGCGGCAATATGATGACATCATCACCTCCGTTTTGCACAGTAATTACTATTTTATTATGCTGAATTTTCTGGGAATTTTTAATTTTACTCAAGAGTTGAGTGTTCTGGGGTTTTATTGGGAATCGACGATTCGATCGGATTATCAAACCTTGTCTATGTGGCTTTCCGGATATTTTAGAATATGTTAAAAGTTTCGACCGGATGTAAATACCCAATCTTTCCCCTGCCGGGAAATTTCCAATTGTTGGACTTTTCCGTAGTTTGATGACGTTCTAAGTAGTGCAAGTAACGCGATGCTCCCTCTAGAAGACAACAAACCTTAACTTGATTATGTGACCGTCTTGAACTGCCCTTTGAACCTTCGGGTTTGGGGCAGTACGGCGTGCCACATGTGAGGCGTTGGCTTGACCCTTCTACGGCTGGACCGTTGGTACTGAGGCATGAAGTGAATGTCTTTGAACTCATTTCATGTGTTGATCGGTTTCGGGAAAACTTGGGTGTTCGAATGTTCGATCGGAAAGTTTAATATTTTCTATTTATCCGGAATGGGATACAATAATTGGAATTCACAAATAGTTATGAGATAACTGAATGAATGTTATAAATCTAGCAGTTTAGTCCCATATGATATTGAAAAGAGTTTTCGATAATGAGACTAAAATGCGGGGTTTATAGCTGTTAGGCATGTGATGTCTAAGTATTTCATTTGTTTAGGCATGCGATGTCTAAAGTGGTTGCGGATTCCAGCTGTTGTAGTTTTACACTTTCTTTTCTGTGACCGTAAGTGTAATATGTGATATCGCCGGTTTCGTTGCTATATGTCAACGACAATTGGGATGCGCATATTTACTTACGTTGATGACATGAGATGTTATGTGTTGCTGGATATGTTATATTGGATCGTCATGTTTGAATAGCCGGGGGTTTTTATGTGAGATGAGTTTTTTTCATTTTCATTCATGTAAAAACTTGTATGTAATATTCTTTTATTGGGGCACTTCCAGGCAGCGGAAGTTGTCACCCTTTGTATATTATTTACTTTGCCGCATTAGGATAGACCCAAGGAGGGGAGCACAAGTAACTGGGTTCTGGGGTCCAGTGGGAGACCAACTCGAGGAGTCGAGTCCGGGTCTCCTAACCCTAGAATTGACAGGGTTGCTTGCCGCTCTCGTAGGGGTCTAAGGGTGTGGGGTTGGCTATTCATCACGACCGTGGAATCCGTGTTTTATACTGGCTCGTATTGAAAACATGGACGTCCTAGTATATCCAATGTTTCATATGTTTCTTCTGCTGCGATATCTGTGATGTGATCATGTGATGTTCTGTGATAGATACAGTATATAGTATATATGATATATTATATAGACGTTACTTATGTTTTGCACCCGCACTAGCCCTGCCCTGCTCTGTCGTTAGTTACTTAACCTAACGGTGCACGAGGGGATATTCAGGCGAATGCGGATGGCATAAGTGTACGTCGTATTTATCTGTGATGTTTAGGTGACTTAAATGATGGGACTTCATTAATGTGATTAATGAAAGAAAAGAAACCTAAGATGTTGTAGAATCAAATTTTAAACAAAACAGGTAGCTACAGTTCTTGCTTTGCATAGCGGTATATGTGATATATCCCGCACCTTATTCGATGAGGAAAGGACCGAGATCCCTTCACCGGGAGTGACTCCTTTAGCAATAACTGGCAGATGCTACACACTCAGTTTGACTTTTGATTGCTTCTATAGTTTCTGCTTTGCACAGTGATATATATGATATATCCCGCACCTCATTCGACGAGGAAAGGGCCGACGATCCCTTCACAGGGGGTGACCCCTTTAGCAAAACTAGAAAAAGCCTCAAAATCACTCCATTTTAAAACTTCATTTGATTCTACAACGATATCAAGTTCATTACGCAATAGGTTTTCAGAAAAACCTGTCGTAGCCCTCCGTCATTTCAGATAAGAACTGTTTAGTATTCGTGCTGCGTTTGTTGGCCTTTGTCAAGGCGTAGTGTGCGGTAGCTGAATAGTGATTATCTGCTTATGCATGTGATGCAGATTGTTTCAGGGTAGTCGTACGACCTTGTTGGCCTTTGTCAAGGGTCGTGCGGGTGGGTTTGATTCAATTAAGAAATGACGGGTTGAACTTGACTAGCATGCTATGATTTGTTGGCCTTTGTCAAGGTCATAGGACGCTAGGGGCAAAATATTATCGGGAATTTCAAGTGTTGAAATTTGCAATGAGATTGCATACCTTCTATGAGATAGTTGGATCCCGATACCCACTGCGAGTAAGAGTTACTCCTGGGAGAGTTTTGCACACTACAATTAGCCGATCAAGTAGGTGTCTAGAAAGGTGTCAACGGGGTTACGCCTCTGGGAAAACGAGGTTTACATTAATTAGGTCCGTGCGAAAGCACGGGGAACCTCCCTCAAAGTACCGACACTGGCCTGGCTGAAAGATCGACGAACTTGTAGTGTGTAATTAATCCCGGCTAGTCTTTCCTTTTAGGGTTTGAAGGAAGATTTGATAAAAAGCAGTGGGAACCATCCTGATTAGATAAGATAATAACCAATATGATCTTGCACGAGCATACGCTAAAGTGTTTTCTTCTCTCTCTCTCCAGGTAGCGACCATTTCATGCCTTAATCAAGATAATAATATGGATGTATTGACCGAACCCGCATGTTATACTGTGCTGGGGAACGTTGGTTCCGTTCTTTCTTATAAGAGTTATAGGAATGAACATGACATAGGGGAATACCAGGATTCCCATGCCACCCGAAAGAAGAAAGTACATGATGATGCATTTTCTTCAGGTGTGTTCGTTACTGAGAACTGTTTCTCTATTTGCTCTACGTCCTGGGTATTAGATACCGGATCAGGATCCCATATATGTAATCAGTTACATGGGCTAAGGAAAGGTAGAGAACTTGGAGAAGGTGATAAAGACATTAGAGTTGGAAATGATGCAATTGTTGCAGCTAAGACTGTCGGGGAATATCACCTTGTATTACCGACTGGTAATACATTGGCTCTGAACGAATGCTATTACATGCCGAACCTGATATGCAACATTATATCGGTTTCTTTATTAAGTAAAGAGGGATATAATTTTGTATTACAGGACAATGTTATGAACATTTTCGGTAACCAAAAGTTGGTTGGATCAGGCACGTTGTGTAATGGCATTTATGTTCTAAATCAATCAACAGTTCTGAGCATAACAAACACACACAAGAGGAAGAGTTCTGAACTGAACGAATCCTTCTTGTGGCATTGTAGACTGGGTCACATCAATGCGACACGACTAGCTAAGTTGCATAAAGATGGATATTTAAATCCGTTTGAATTTTCATCTTATGACACTTTCCAGTCATGTATCGAAGGAAAGATGACCAAAACTCCGTTTACGGGACACGGAGAAAGAGTTACCGAACTCTTGGGACTGATACATAGTGATGTATGCGGTCCCATGTCTACACATGCCAGGGATGGTTCTTCGTACTTCATTACATTCACTGACGATCTCTCTAGATTCGGATATGTGTTCCTGATGAAACACAAATCAGAAGCTTTTGAGAAATTTAGAGAATATAAACAACAAGTCGAAAACCAAACCGGAAAAAGTATTAAAATCCTTCGATCTGATCGAGGAGGTGAATACTTGAGCAATGAATTCCTGGACTTCCTAAAAGAGAATGGGATTCTCTCTCAGCTGACTCCTCCATGTAGGGTTCCTAGGCACTCTAGTGAGGTCTCACAAGGCATCAACCATGCCAATTTCAAAAATTACCGGTGCCGAGAAACCCTAGAACGGATCGTCGGCTAGATTTCTAGGCGAAAAAGCTAACTAGTTAACACTTAACTATAAGAATACGGAAATACAACCTTTGTAGATCCGTTCCTCCACCTCCACAGCTCCGTAATGAGGTCCTCTCCACTGTCCAAATCGAAAACCCGGGCTCAAGCGTTGGCTTCATCGGAGAAGAAGCGGGCTAGGTCATCGACGACGTGCCGAAGATGATCTACGTCGAGGCATCACTAGATCAAGCTCTCACTTCACCAAGTCATGAAAACTTGTGAAGGAAACACACTCTACTACTTGGCAAGAGGTAGAGGATGAAGAAATAGGAAGTGGGTAGACTTTAGAATTGGATTTCTCACTTGTTTCATCAATCCACCATTGATGAAGAAAGCTTTCTTCTTTGAAGATGAAGAAGAAGAAGAAGATAAAGTTATGATAAGTTTTTTTCAAAAAGAAAATTAAAAGAATACTTATCATGACCAAACCATGGTCAAGTGTAGAGAATCAATCATGGTTAGTGGGATGGTTAGGGTTAAGCATGAGACAAAATGGTCACTTGGTCAAAGTCTTCATGAAGCTTCATGAACAAAAACAAAACAAGCCACCATTTTCTCATTTGCTTTTCTATTTCCAAAAGAATAAATAAATGAATAAATGAATAAGGAAATAGTAAATCCTAACCATTTCATTAACCAAGGTTTAATTCTTTACACTTAACCAAAAGGCATGTATCATCAAACATGATACAAGCAAGTGCACAAAATCATATCGCATATGCAATGCGCACATCCGAGTGAGAAAATCCATTTAAAGTGAACCGATACTAGTTAATGCAAAGTAATATATCAAATATATAAATATGCATTAAATCATTAAATCAACACTTGATTCAATGATCCGGTCATGTCTCACACAACCGACTAGTATACAATGTATCGGCTTATCGAATCAATGCTTGAATCGATAACTAGGTTATATCGCATACAACCATTCGACACATTGATCGCGGGAATGAAATACGGTATCACATACACGCATTATTCTCGGTCCCGCACATATCTCATATGCGCTCCTATTTCGTTTCGCTTGAGCCAGGAAACCTCTGTGTAGGACTCTAAAGACTCGTCAATACGCCGACAGCAGATGATGATCATATCAAACACCCACAAGCCGCAAGCGGTCTGCTAAACGTAACGGCCACCCGGGTATTGAGCGATCAGAAGATCGACGAGTAAGCTCGCTCACACTCCAGTGAATCCAACCAGTAACACTACCGTACAGTCCGGTCTGATCGTCTGATATGTCGCATATCTTGCCTAGGGGTGGTAAACGTCAGACCCCAATAGCTCGATAAGTCGTGTCGATATGAGGTCTATAACAATTCGAGAAACTACTGGTAACACTTACCAGTAAATCTCAGCAACCCTGGCCAGGGATTTCCTGTTATAGCCAATCGAACACAGAGCAACATCAACCCCCTATACCGGGAGAGACGAATCCCCTCCTATCGCTCATTGCCTCCATGTGACTCGGGACTGTACCCAAAAACCACCGTTTTGCACGCCCTCTTGGACGTGGTAAAATGGAAATCAAAGCACAGTGGGAACCACACAAGACTCTATGACGATCTCGGGTCAACAGACTACTCTGTACCAGTGTCACCTGAGAACTGCCATCTGACGTGAGGTATAATACCATCTGGGAGTTCTCGGCGAGTCCGTCCAGTGTACCCAGTCTCTACTGAGCACCCGTATATCTCCTCTGATGTCAAACACCAATGGATATGGGATCATCCATCGCCCATCTGTATGGGTCGAGAAGGTACACGCTAGTCTACTCTGGTATATCGATGCCCCGTCTCGATACACCCACGACTAGGGACTTTGAAGGATGTACTTATGGACTACCCTGTCCCCACTAGTATGATCCGCATCATAGTCCAGATAGTCAAGTACACATCCTAAGGGCTTTACCAACATGTAATAGAGAGACAGTCAGTATACACGTTAAGGTAAAGAGCAACCAGATAGCATACTATCATGTCGAGCAAGAAAGTCCTCCCTATATATGTCCCAGCATCCACTACAATATACATCCTATGTACAGTAATGGCCTCTAGGGCATACATATAACTAACAATCTCCCACTTGCACTAGGGCCATCTGTAGCAGTGGTCGAAGTATCTCATACTCAACCATCCCATAAAAGTCTCTCTCTGGGAATAGGCCTTCGTGAGTGGATCCGCCGTGTTATCCTCTGAGTCTGCTCTCCTTGCCTCGATCACCTTAGAGATTAACCATCTCCATGATCAGGTGATACTGCCTTAGAATAAGTCTGGATCACTGATGGGACCGGCGTTCCTTGGCATAAGCCACAACTCCATTGTCTCACAATGGTAGGAACGTAGTTCATCTCATGAACTAATATACACCCAAACATCCTCTTTGGTAGCATCATAAGTAGCGATGTATCCAGCCTTTATCGTCTAGTATGTCACGGTATCTAGCTTGGAACTCTTCCAACATACCGTCCCTTTACTGAGGGTAAAGACAATGCCTGCGACTGACATTCAGTCGTCTTTATCACTCTGGAACACTTCCAGTGATTCTCCCCAGGATCGATTGATACCATCTCACTACTACTAGTGAGTATCCTGACATCCAATTAGATCTATCTCATAGATCCAAAAACCAGGATATAGGAGGTATCACTTTGATCCTTTATGTAGAATCATTGTGATAAGCGGAGATTGACCGAGCGTAGCATAGGAAACTCCTTCCCTATCATGAGTATGTCATCCACGTACTCTACGAGGATCACCACCATACTCCCTACTACCTTTTTGTATATACAAGGTTCATCTACCATTTTGATGATGTCAAACTCTTTGACTAACACATCAAAACAGACGTTCCAACTCCGCGATGCCTGCTTTATCAGATAAAACATCTTGCACACGTTTCCGCTGCTCCCACTGTCTACGAAGCCCTCTGGCTGTGTACTTATAGACGCACTCTTCTAAAACATCATTTAGAAAAGCAGTTATGACACCCAACCACCAGATATCGTAGTCATGGTATGTAGCCGTGGCAAGTAGGATCTGGATGGACTTAAGCATAGCTACTTGAAGAGGTTTCACCACTATCCACGCCTGGTTGATGATGAAAACCTTTATCAAGTCTAGCTTTGAAAGTCTCAACTTTTCCATCTACACCAAGTAATCTTCTCAAGATATACTTGCTCCTGATGGGGATTTAACCCTTCAGATATAGCAGCCAAAGTCCATACTTTGCTGGTGTACAAGGATTCCATCTCAGATCGCTAAGCATCCAGCCATTCTTACAAAGTCTTACTCCTGATGGCCAGCTCGAAGCTAGTTGGGTCATCATCTCATGATGCAATCCTCGCTCCCACTGTCATAGAGAAACCGAAGTATCTCTCAGGTGGGTGAGGAACCCTACTAGATCGGCGGAGAGGCTGAGGTTCGTTGGAATCTACTGAATCCTTTGGTTTTATCAAATCATCGGCTGCAAATTGTATAGCTGGAACATTTCCAGTTGTACATAACAGACGTTGCCTCGAGCGTGTCCGGATTTTGCTTTTAGACATAGGCCGGACAACCCCAAATCTTAACTAACTTAAGACATGGGCTCTTCCCTTTCCATATCACATATGAAGTGGGAGGCATAGATTTGATTCGAACCCTATTCAATAGGTATGCATCTTCTCAAGCGCATAACTCCCAAAAAGGAAATAGGTAACTCAGTAGTACTCATCATAGAGCACACCATATCATATAGGGTGTGATTGCTCCGCCCCGATATACCATCGTGTTATGGTGTATATGGAGGAGTAATGCTGAGAGAGAATCTCATTCTCCTTTAGAATAGTCCAGTGATTTCCGTGCTCAAGTATTCTCCTCCTTGATCTCATCATAGGACATAATACTTATACCCGTATTTTGGTTCTCTACTTCTAACTTATATTCTGTGAATATCTGAAAAGGTTCGGACTTGTGTTTCAACAGGAACATAGGTCTGAATCTCGAAAGATCATCAGAGAACGTAATGAAGTATAAAGAACCATTCCTGGTATATGTAGACAGGGAACCTGCATACATCAACATGTATCATCCCAAGAGTTTATTAACTCTTTCTCTGTTTCCAGTAAACGGAGCTATGGTCATCTTATCTTTGTGACATGACTGGCGAGTTTCACAAGATGTAAATTCAAACTAATTTAAATATGCATCTTTATGTAACTCTAGCTAGTCGGGTCGCATTGATATGACCTAGTCTACAATACCTCAAGAAGGATCCGTTCATTTCTGAACTCTTCCTCTTGTGTGTGTTCCGTATACTAAGAACTGTAGTTTGATTTAGAACATTAATGCTTTTAGATAACGTGCCTGAACCGATCAACTTTTGATATAGGAAATGTTCAAAACATTATCCAGCCATACAAAATTATATCCTTTCTTTACTAATAAAGAGACTGATATGATTTTGTATATCAGGTTCGGTATCTAATAACATTCGTTCAGAATCAATGTATTACAATACAGGGTGACAGTGACCAACAGACTTGGCTGCAACACTTGCCCCGTTTTCTGTCTCATGAAACTTATCACCCGTTCTCAGTTTTTCTACCCTTTTGTAGCCCTATGTAACAGATTACATATCTGGGATCCTGATCCGGTATCATATACCAAGGATGCGGAGGATACTGAGAAACAGTTCTGTGTAACGAACACACCCGAAGATGATGCATCAACATGCACTCTCTTCGTTTGGGCGGCACGGGAATTCTGGTAATCCCCAATTTCCTGCTTTGTCTTATAACAATTATAAGTTAGAGCGGGACCAACGTTCCCCAGCTTAGTATAACAAGCGGGTTCGGTCAATAATCCGTTTTATTATCTTGATTAAGGCGTGATATGGTCGCTACCAGGAGAGAGAGAGAAGAAAACACTCGGCGTGCGCTCTTGCAAGAATAGATTGGTTATTATTTTATCTAATCAGGATGGCTCCCACTGCCTTTTATCAAATCTTCCTTCAAACCCTAAAAGGAAAGACTAGCCGGGATTAATTACACACTACAAGTTCGCCAATCTTTCAGCCAGGCCAGTGTCGGTACTTTGAGGGAGGTCCCCCGTGCTTTCGCACGAACCTAATTAATGTAAACCTCGTTTTCCCAGAGGCGTAACCTCGTTGACACCTTTCTAGACACCTACTTGATCGGCTAATTGTAATGTATAAAATTCTCCCAGGAGTAACTCTTACTCGCAGCGGGTATCGGGATCCAACTATCTCATAGAAGGTATGCAATCTCATTGCAAATTTCAACACTTGAAATTCCCGATAATATTTTGCCCCTAACCTCCTATGACCTTGACAAAGGCCAACAAACCATAGGATGCTAGTCAAGTTCAACCCGTCATTTCCTGATTGAATTAAACCCACCCGCACGGCCCTTGACAAAGGCCAACAAGGTCGCACGACTACCCTAACTCAATCTGCATCATATGCATAAGCAGATAAGCACCAGTCAGCTACCGCACACTACGCCTTGACAAAGGCCAACAAACGCAGCACGAATACTAACTACTACTTATCTGAAATGACGGAGGGCTACGACAGGTTTTTTCTGAAAACCTATTGCGTAATGAACTCGATATCGTTGTAGAATCAAATGATTTTAAAAATGGAGTGCTTTTGAGGCTTTTCTTGTTCTGCTAAAGGAGTCACTCCCGGTGAAGGGATCGTCGGTCCTTTCCTCGTCGAATGAGGTGCGGGATATATCATATATATCGCTGTGCAAAGCAAAAACACTTAAAAGCTATCAAAAGACAAACCGAGTGTGTAGCATCTGCCAGTTATTGCTAAAGGAGTCACTCCCGGTGAAGGGATCTCGGTCCTTTCCTCATCGAATAAGGTGCAGGATATATCGTATATACCGCTGTGCATCGCAAGAACTGTAGCTACCTGTTTTATTTTGAAATTCGATTCTACAACATCTTAGGTTTCTTTTACTTTCATTAATCACATTAATGAAGTCCCATCAATTAAGTACCTAATCATTACAGATAAATACGACGTACACTTATGTCATCCACATTCGCCTCGATGTCCCCTCGTGCACCGTTAGGTTAGGTAACTAACGGCAGAGCGGGGCAGGGCTAGCGCGGGTGTAAAACATAAGTAACGTCTATATAATATATCATATATACTATATACTGTATCTATCATAGAACATCACATGATCACATCACAGATATCGCAGCGGAAGAATCATATGAAATATTAGATATACTAGGACGTCCGTGTTTTCAATACGAGCCAGTATAAAATACGGATTCCACGGTCGTGATGAATAGCCAAACCCACACCCCTAGACCCCTACGAGAGCGGCAAGCAACCCTACCAATTCTAGAGTTAGGAGACCCGGCCTCGACTCCTCCAGTTGGTCTCCCACTGGACTCCAGAACCCGGTTACTTATGCTCCCCTCCTTGGGTCTATCCTAGTGCGGAAAAGTAAATAATATACAAAGGGTGACAACTTCCGCAACCTGGAAGTGCCCCAATAAAAGAATATTACATACAAGTTTTTTACATGAATGAAAATGAAAAACACTCATCTCACATAAAAAAACCCCGGCTATTCGAACACGACGATCCAATATAACATATCCAGTAACACATAACATCACATGTCATCAACGTAAGTAAATATGTCCATCCCAATTGTCGTTGACATATAGCAACGAAACCGGCGATATCACATATTACACTTACGGTCACAAAAAAAGAAAGTGTAAAACTACAACAGTTGGAATCCGCAACCTCCTCAGACATCGCATGCCTGACCAAATGAATTACTTAGACATCGCATGCCTAACAATTATAAACCCCGCATTTTAGTCTCAAAATCGAAAACTCTTTTCAATATCAAGTCGGGCAATTCAACAAGATTCCCGACATCCTGATCGAATGCTCGTCGCAAACTTCAGTAGGCGGCCGCACCCCCGATACCGTCGACGAAGTGCACCAAGGCGGAACACCGCTGCCGCGAGCACCCGAACGGATGCTTTCGGCGACGGGGTTCTCCTACAGTCACTTGGTCGGGGCTATGGAGTGAGGCTGTCTATTAAGTTTACCGGGCGAGTATCCGCGTACGCTACGTGATTGCGACGGACTTTTGATCACATCAAAATTCCGTGGCAACCGATCAAGTGAGACTAAACTGCTATGTTTATAACATTCATTCAGTTATCTTATAACTTATTGTGAATTCCAATTATTGTATCCCATTCCGGACAAATAGAAAATGTCAAACTTTCCGATCGAACAATCGAACACCCAAGTTTTCCCGATCCAGATCAACACATGAAATAAGTCTAACAGCATTCAGTTCGTACCTCAGTACCAACGGTCCAGCCGTAGAAGGGTCAAGCCAACGCCTCACATGTGGCACGCCGTACTGCCCCAAACCCGAAGGTTCTAAGGGCAGTTCAAGACGGTCACATAATCGAGTTAAGGTTTGTTGTCTTCTAGAGGGTCCATCGCGTTACTTGCACTACTTAGAACGTCGTTAAATTACGGAAAAATCCAACACTTGGAAATTTCCCGACAGGGGAAAAATTGGGTATTTATATCCGGTCGAACTTTTTAACATATTCAAAAAATACCCGGAAAGCCAAACAAACAAAATTTGATACTTCGATCGAAACACCGAATCCCCAAAACAACTCCAGAAAATTCAACTCTTGAATAAATTTTAAAAATAACAAGAAAATCCAGCATAATTTAATAGGAGTTACTGTGCAAACAGTGTACGATGACGTCATCATTCCGCCGCGGAACCGCCGCAGAAGCCAGGCTTCTGCCGCGGTTCCGCCGCGGTTTGTACTGTTCATCAGTAAATTTTTGCGTCGTAATTCTTAAAATTCCCTTCTGAATTTTTTAAGCATTTTTAATCTGGAAAAATCCACGTTTTTGGAAAAAGGACAGAGAGCAAGTTTGGTTTGGGGTTTCGGGTTCGTTCGGGTTTCAAATTCCGTCTAGACTTCGCCTAAGGCTCTAGCTAGGCTCTGATACCACTGTAGGGTTCCTAGGCACTCTAGTGAGGTCTCACAAGGCATCAACCATGCCAATTTCAAAAATTACCGGTGCCGAGAAACCCTAGAACGGATCGTCGGCTAGATTTCTAGGCGAAAAAGCTAACTAGTTAACACTTAACTATAAGAATACGGAAATACAACCTTTGTAGATCCGGTCCTCTACCTCCACGGCTCCGTAATGAGGTCCTCTCCGCTGTCCAAATCGAAAACCCGGGCTCAAGCGTTGGCTTCATCGGAGAAGAAGCGGGCTAGGTCATCGACGACGTGCCGAAGATGATCTACGTCGAGGCATCACTAGATCAAGCTCTCACTTCACCAAGTCATGAAAACTTGTGAAGGAAACACACTCTACTACTTGGCAAGAGGTAGAGGATGAAGAAATAGGAAGTGGGTAGATTTTAGAATTGGATTTCTCACTTGTTTCATCAATCCACCATTGATGAAGAAAGCTTTCTTCTTTGAAGATGATGAAGAAGAAGAAGATAAAGTTATGATAAGTTTTTTTCAAAAAGAAAATTAAAAGAATACTTATCATGACCAAACCATGGTCAAGTGTAGAGAATCAATCATGGTTAGTGGGATGGTTAGGGTTAAGCATGAGACAAAATGGTCACTTGGTCAAAGTCTTCATGAAGCTTCATGAACAAAAACAAAACAAGCCACCATTTTCTCATTTGCTTTTCTATCTCCAAAAGAATAAATAAATGAATAAATGAATAAGGAAATAGTAAACCCTAACCATTTCATTAACCAAGGTTTAATTCTTTACACTTAACCAAAAGGCATGTATCATCAAACATGATACAAGCAAGTGCACAAAATCATATCGCATATGCAATGCGCACATCCGAGTGAGAAAATCCATTTAAAGTGAACCGATACTAGTTAATGCAAAGTAATATATCAAATATATAAATATGCATTAAATCATTAAATCAACACTTGATTCAATGATCCGGTCATGTCGCACACAACCGACTAGTATACAATGTATCGGCTTATCGAATCAACGCTTGAATCGATAACTAGGTTATATCGCATACAACCATTCAACACATTGATCGCGGGAATGAAATACGGTATCACATACACGCATTATTCTCGGTCCCGCACATATCTCATATGCGCTCCTATTTCGTTTCGCTTGAGCCAGGAAACCTCTGTGTAGGACTCTAAAGACTCGTCAATACGCCGGCAGCAGATGATGATCATATCAAACACCCACAAGCCGCAAGCGGTCTGCTAAACGTAACGGCCACCCGGATATTGAGCGATCAGAAGATCGACGAGCAAGCCCGCTCACACTCCAGTGAATCCAACCAGTAACACTACCGTACAGTCCGGTCTGATCGTCTGATATGTCGCATATCTTGCCTAGGGGTGGTAAACGTCAGACCCCAATAGCTCGATAAGTCGTGTCGATATGAGGTCTATAACAATTCGAGAAACTACTGGTAACACTTACCAGTAAATCTCAGCAACCCTGGCCAGGGATTTCCTGTTATAGCCAATCGAACACAGCGCAACATCAACCCCCTATACCGGGAGAGACGAATCCCCTCCTATCGCTCATTGCCTCCATGTGACTCGGGACTGTACCTAAAAACCACCATTTTGCACGCCCTCTTGGACGTGGTAAGATGGAAATCAAAGCACAGTGGGAACCACACAAGACTCTATGACGATCTCGGATCAACAGACTACTCTGTACCAGTGTCACCTGAGAACTGCCATCTGACGTGAGGTATAATACCATCTGGGAGTTCTCGGCGAGTCCGTCCAGTGTACCCAGTCTCTACTGAGCACCCGTATATCTCCTCTGATGTCAAACACCAATGGATATGGGATCATCCATCGCCCATCTGTATGGGTCGAGAAGGTACACGCTAGTCTACTCTGGTATATCGATGCCCCATCTCGATACACCCACGACTAGGGACTTTGAAGGATGTACTTATGGACTACCCTGTCCCCACTAGTATGATCCGCATTATAGTCTAGGTAGTCAAGTACACATCCTAAGGGCTTTACCAACATGTAATAGAGAGACAGTCAGTATACACGTTAAGGTAAAGAGCAACCAGATAGCATACTATCATGTCGAGCAAGAAAGCCCTCCCTATATATGTCCCAGCATCCACTACAATATACATCCTATGTACAGTAATGGCCTCTAGGGCATACATATAACTAACACTCCATATACACCACAGCACAACGGTGTATCAGAACGGAGGAACCGCACCCTATTAGATATGGTGCGCTCTATGATGAGCACAGCTGAGTTACCTATTTCCTTCTAGGGATATGCGCTGGAAACAGCAGCATACCTATTGATTCAAGTTCTATCTAAATCTGTACCTACCACACCATATGAGATATGGAGTGGGAAGAGACCATGTCTTAAACGAGTTAAGATATGGGGTTGCCCGGCCTATGTCAAAAGGCAAAATCCGGACAAACTCGAGGCACGGTCAGTTCTATACAAGTTTGTGGGATATCCCAAACATTCACATGGATATCTTTTCTACCATACAGAGGAACAAAAAGTGTTTGTTTCTCGACAAGCCACCTTTTTGGAAAAGGAATTTCTTGCAAAAGAAATTAGTGGCGATAAGGTAGAACTGGAAGAAATTCCGGCTACACAAACTCAAACTGAAGATTTAGTGGAACCAGAGGATTCAGTAGCTCCCGACGAACCTCAGCCTCTCCGCCGATCTAGTAGGGTTCCTCGCCAACCTGAGAGATACTACGGTTTTCTCATGGATGGTGGGAGCGAGGATTGCATCATGGAGGATGATGACCCAACTAGCTTCGAACAGGCCATCACGAGTAGGGACTCAGTGAAATGGCTGGATGCTATGCGGTCCGAGATGGAATCCATGTACACCAACAAAGTATGGACTTTGGAAGTAGCTCCTGAAGGGGTAAAACCCATTGGGAGCAAGTGGATCTTCAAGAAAAAACTTGGTGTAGATGGGAAAGTGGAGACTTTCAAAGCTAGACTTGTAGCAAAGGGTTTTCGTCAAAGACCAGGTGTGGACTATGACAAAACCTTTTCTCCAGTGGCTATGCTTAAATCCATCCGAATCATGCTTGCCATCGCTGCATATCATGACTACGAAATCTGGCAAATGGATGTTAAGACCGCCTTTCTAAATGGTGATTTAGAAGAGTGCGTGTACATGACTCAGCCAGAGGGCTTCGTAGACAGTGGGAGCAGCGGGAAGGTGTGCAAGCTGCTTAAATCCATTTATGGATTAAAGCAAGCATCGCGGAGTTGGAACATCTGCTTTGACGTCGTTATCAAAGAGTTTGATTTCGTCAAAAACCCAGATGAACCTTGTATTTACAAGAAGGTGGCAGAGAGTAAGATTGTCTTCCTCGTATTGTACGTGGACGACATATTCTTGATAGGAAATGATATTCCTATGCTGCAATCGGTCAAGCTCTTCTTATCACAAAGATTCTCAATGAAAGATCTTGGTGATGCCTCCTGCATATTGGGAATAAGGATCTATAGAGATAGATCCAAAAGGATTCTGGGATTGTCCCAATCCAGGTACATTGACACCATACTAAAGAGGTTTAGTATGGAAGAA
Source organism: Agapanthus africanus (assembly GCA_030015575.1). Classification (NCBI taxonomy): domain Eukaryota; kingdom Viridiplantae; phylum Streptophyta; class Magnoliopsida; order Asparagales; family Amaryllidaceae; genus Agapanthus; species Agapanthus africanus. The sequence goes on along the minus strand of CM057339.1, from coordinate 174,563,001 downwards.
TCCAAGCGTAGGAACTTACCCACGATATCTGGAGTCACTCTCTCCAAAGAGATGTCTCCCAAGACTGATTTGGAGAGAGCTCGCATGCAAGGGATACCCTATGCTTCGGCTGTAGGCTCTATCATGTACGCGATGCTATGTACCAGACCCGATGTTGCATACTCACTAAGTGTAGTGAGCAGGTATCAAGCTGATCCTGGAGAGAGTCACTGGACAGCTGTGAAGAGCATTCTCAAGTACTTGCGAAGGACTAAAGAGATGCTCTTGGTGTACGGTAACGGAGAACTCCAAGTGGAGTCCTTTACCGATTCGAGCTTCCAGAGTGATAAGGACGACTCTAAGTCGCAGTCGGGATTTGTCTTTACCCTTTACGGAGGGGCGGTTAGCTGGAAGAGTTCCAAGCAGGAAACCGTGGCAGACTCGACGATGGAGGCTGAATACATCGCTGCCAACGATGCTGCCAAAGAGGCTGTCTGGATCAAGAAGTTCATTACTGAACTTGGAGTGGTTCCATCCATTGAGCATCCAATACCTTTGTATTGCGATAACAATGGAGCGGTGGCTTTGGCCAAGGAACCCAGGTCCCATCAGCGGTCCAGGCATATTCTGAGGCGGTATCACCTGATCCGGGAGATAGTTGATCGCCGGAAGATCGAGGTCAGGAGAGTTGACACGAAGAACAACACGGCGGATCCACTCACGAAGGCCATTCCCCAGATACAGTTTGAGAGACTCTTCGGGATGCTCGGTATGCGATACTACAGCAGCTGGCCTTAGTGCAAGTGGGAGATTGTTAGTTGTATGTATGCCCTAGAGGCCAGTATTGTACAGATGATGTATATTATATTAGATGCTTGGACATATATAGAGATGACTTTCTTGCTCGATATGATAGTATGCTATCTGGTTTCTCTTTATCTTAACATGTACACTAATCTCTTTAAACTGTCTTATAGTTACATGTTGGTAAAGCCCTTAGGATGTGTACTTGACTGCCTGGACTATGATGCAGATCATACTAGTGGGGACATGGTAGTCCATAAGTACATCCTTCAAGGTCCCTAGTCGTAGGTGTATCGAGACGGGGCATCGATATACCAGAGTAGACTAGCGTATACGCTTCTCGACCCATGAGATGGGCGATGGATGATCCCATATCCATTGGTGTTTGACATCAGAGATGATATACGGGTGCTCAGTGGAGACTGGGTACACTGGACGGACTCGCCGAGAACTCCCAAATGGTATTATACCTCACGTCAGATGGCAGTTCTCAGGTGACACTTGTGCAGGTTAGTCTGTAGACCCGAGATCGTCATAGAGTCTTGTGTGATTCCCACTGTGCTTTGATCTCCACCTTACCACGTCCATGAGGGCGTGCAAAACGGTGGTCTTTGGGTACAGTCCCGAGTCACATGGAGGCAATGAGCGATAGGAGGGGTTTCGTCTCTCCCGGTATTGGGGGTTGATGTTGCGCAGTGCTCGATTGGCCGTAACAAGGAAGTCCCTGGCCAGGCTGATCAGAGATTTGCTGGTAAGTGTTACCAGTAGTTTCTCGACCCGTTATGAGCCTCACATCAGCATGACTTATCGGTTTTTGGGGTCTGACGTTTACCACCCCTAGACTTGATATGCGACATATCAGACGAACAGACCGGACTGTACGGTAAGTGTTACTGGTTGGATTCACAGGAGTGTGAGCGGGCTAGCTCGTCGATCTTCTGATCGCTCAATACCCGGATGGCCGTTACGTTTAGCAGACCGCTTGCGGCTTGTGGGTGCTTGATATGATCATCATCTGCTACCGGCGTATTGACGAGTCTTTAGAGTCCTACACAGAGGTTTCCTGGCTCAAGCGAAACGAAATAGGAGCGCATATGAGATATGTGTGGGAGCGAGAATAATGCGTGTATGTGATACCGTATTTCATTCCCGCGATGAATGTTTCGATTGGTTGTATGCGATATGACCTAATTATCGAATCATTGATACTAGTCGGTTATGTGTGACGTGACCGGATCATTGAATCAAATGTTGATTTAATGATTTAATGTATAACTATATATTTGATATATTACTTTGCATTAACTAGTATTGGTTCACTTTAAATGGATTTTCTCACTTAATGTGCAAGTTGTATATGCGATATACTTTTGTGCACATATTTGTATCATGTTTGATGATACTTGATCATTTGGTTAAGTGTATAGAATTAAACCATGGTAAAGATGATGATTAGGGTTTTGCTTAATCATTTATTTATTTATATGTTCATTTATTTATTTGGAAATGGTTTAGATGAGAATGGTGGCTTTATTTGTTTTTAGTTGAAGCTTCATGAAGCTTTGACTTCTTAACCATTCTTGTCTTTATGCTTAACCCTAACTCATCCAAGTAACCATGGTCTATTCTCTACACTCTACCCTAGTTAGTATATGATAAGTATTCATTTACTTTTAAATTTTATAAGAAGACTTATCATATTCTTTCTTCTTCTTCTTCATCATCTTCTTCTTCAAGAAAAGCTTAAGTCCATCAATGGCAACTTGAGCAAAAGTGAGAGAAATCCAATTCTAAAATGAACCCACCTCCTATTTCTTCACCCTCTACCTCTTGCCAAGTAGTATAGGGTGTTTTCTTCACAAGTTTCACAACTTGGTGAAGTTGGAGCTTGAACTTGCGATGCCTCGACGTAGATCATCTTCGGCACGAAGCCGACGACCTAGTCCGCCCATTTCTCCGATGAAGCCGTCGATTGGGTTCGGGATTCGAGATGGACAGCGAGAGGACGCCTACGTGGAGCTAAGGAAGTGGAGAACCGGATCTACAAAGGTTGTAGCCTCTCTCCTTTAGTTAAATTGTTAACTAGTTTCGTTTTTCGCCTAGAATTCTAGTCGACGATCCGTATTAGGGTTTCTCGGCACCCATAAAATTTGAAATTGGCATGGTTGATGCCTTGTGAGACCTCTATAGCGTGCCTAGGAACCCTACACGATGCGGTAGCGTAATTAACTGCAGGGGCTTGCGCCTGCAGGGAAGAGCGTCCCCACAATTAAAACCCCCTCGAGCGAGGGGGAATCTGACGAAGTCTGCTACATCGGCCGCATCCGTCTAAACCTCCGATACACGGTGCCATAAATTAACTTGGTATCTTCGGAGAGGTAGACGAATAGAACCAATTAGCATCTGCCCCGAATCTCAGGCAAGACGAACCTACGCGGTCGCGTCTCAATATTCGGAGGGGAACACTTCTCAAGTACTTAAGAATGTCCTCCACAGCTGTCCAGTGATTCTCCTAAGATCCGATTGATTCCTGATCACTACACCTAGTGATTTAGCTACATCTGGTCTGGTACATAACATTGTATACATGATAGAGCCTACTTCCGAAGCATAGGGTATCCCTTGTACACAGCTCTCTCCAAATCAGTCTTGGAAGACATCTTTTTGCAGAGAGTGATTCCTGAGTAAGTGGACGAATCACCACGCTTAGAATCTTCCATACTAAACCCCTTTAGTATGGTGTTAATGTACCTAGATTTGGGACACTCCCAACATCCACTTAGATCTATCACCATCGATCATAATCCACATGATGTAGTAGGTATCATCCAGATCTTCCATGGAGAATCCTCGTGATAATAGAAGCTTGACCGAGTGTAGCATAGGAAACCATTTCCTATCAAGAGTATGTCATCTACGTACAATACGTATAAGACAACTTTACTCTCTACAACCTTCTTGTATATACAAGGTTCATCTACCATTTTGATGAAGTCAAACTCTTTGACTGCCACATCAAAACAAATGTTCCAACCCCGCGATGCGTGCTTTAATCCTGATGGACTTAAGCATAGCTTTAAAAGTCTCAACATTTCTATCTACACCAAGAATCTTCTCAATATCTATTTTCTCCTAATGGGTTTTACCCCTTTAGGTGCAACATTCAAATTCATACTTTGTTGGTGTACATGGATTCCATCTTTGATTGTATAGCATCCAGTCATTTCACAAAGTCTCCACTTGTGATGGCCTGCCTGAACCTAGTTGGGCCATCATCTACCATGATGCAATCCTCGCTCCCACCGTCACCGAGGAAACCATAGTATCTCTCAGGTGAACCCTACCAGATTCGCGGAGAGGCTGAGGTTCGTTGGAGACTATTGAATCCTTTGATTTCACCAAATCATCAGCTGTTAGTTTGTCTAGCTGGAATAACTTCCAGTTTTACCTCATGACCACAAATTTCTTCACAAGAAATTCCTTTTCTAAAAAGGTGGCATGCTGAGAAACAAAACACCTTATGCTCCTCGGTTAGGTAGAAGATATACCCTCGCAAATGTTTGGGATATCCTAAAAAACTTACAGTACTGACTTTACCTCGAGCTTGTCTGGATTCTGCCTTTTAACATAGGCCGGACAACCCCATATCTTAACTCGTTTAAGACATGGTCTCTTCCCATTCCATATCTCATATGTAATGGTAGGCCCTGATTTGGATGGAACCCCATTCAATAGGTATGCAGCTTCTCAAGTGCATAACACCCAAAAGAAAATAGATAACTCAGCAGTACTCATCATAGAGCGCGCCATATCTCATAGGGTGCTATACCTCCGCCCCGATACACCGTTGTGTTGTGGTGTATACGAAGGAGTAAGCTGAGAGAGAATCCCATTCTCCTTTTAGGAACTCCATGCACAAGTATTCCCTTCTCCGATCACATCGAAGGACTTAATACTTCTACCCGTCTGGTTCTTAACTTCAAGCTTATATTCCTTGAATTTCTCAAAAGTTTCAGACTAGTGTTTCAACAGGAACATGTGTCCGAATCCTGAGAGAAGATCAGTGAATATAATGAAGTACAAAGAACCAACCTTGGCATTTATAGACATAGGACCGTATACATCATCATGTATCCGTCCCAAGAGTTCAGTAACTCTTTCTCTGTTTCGAGTAAACGGAGTATTGGTCATTTTATCTTTGAGACAAGACTGGCAAGTAGCATAAGATGAAAATTCGAACAGATTCTCATATTAATCCTTATGTAACTTAGCTGGTCGTTTCGCATTGATATGACCTAGTCTACAATGCCTCAAGAAGGATTCGTTCATTTCTGAACTACTCCCCTTGTGTGTGTTCTATATACTTTGAACTGTGGTTTGATTTAGAACGTATATGCTATTATATAACGTGCCTGATCCAATCAACTCTTGATTCAGGAAAATGTTCACAATATTATCCTCCAATACAGAATTATATCCTTCTTTAACTCATTAAAGAAACCGATATAATGTTGTATATTAGGTTCGGTATGTAATAACATTCGTTCAGAATCAATATATTAATACAAGGTGATATTTGCCAACTGACTTGGCTGCAACAATTGCATCATTCTCTAACACTTAGAAATATATCACCCATTCTCAGTTCTCTACCTTTCTGTAGCCCATGTAACAGATTACATATATGGGATCCAAATCCGGTATCTCATACCTAGGATGTAGAGGATACTGAGAAACAGTTCTAGGTAATCTAACACACCCGAAGAATATGCATCAACATGCCTATTCTTCGTTTGGGTTGCGTGGAAATCCGGATATTCTCCTATTTCCTGCTCGGACTTATAACAATTATAAAATAGAGCGGAACCAACGTTCCCTAGCTCATTATAATAAGCTGGTTCGGTCAATGCATCCATATTATTATCTTGATTAAGGCGTGACATGGTTGCTACCAGGAGAGAGAGAAGAAAAAACCCTGCATGCACTCTTTCAAGATTAGATTGGTTATTATTTTATCTAATCAGGATGGCTCCCACTGTTTTTATCAAATCTTCTTTCAAACCCTAAAAGGTAAGACTAGCCGGGATTAATTACACCCTACAAGTTCGCCAATCTTTCGGCCAGGCCAGTATAGGTACTTTGAGGGAGGTTCCCCGTGCTTTTGCACGGACCTAATTAAAATAAACCTCGTTTTCCCATGAGCGTAACCCCGTTAACATCTTTCTAGACACCTACTTGATCGGCTAATTGTAATGTGTAACTCTCCAAGGAGTAACTCTTACTCGCAGTGGGTATCGAGATCCAATTATCTCATAGAAGGTATGCAATCTCATTGCAAATTTCAACACTTGAAATTCCCGATAATCTTCTGCCCCAAGTGTCCTATGACCTTGACAGAGGTCAACAAACCATAGGCTGCTAGTCAAGTTCAACCCGCCATTTCATGATTGAAATAAACCCACCCGCAAGACCCTTGACAGAGGTCAACAAGGTCGCACGACTACCATAATCTAATCGCATCATATGCTTTGCAGATAAGACTAATCAGCTACCGCACACTACGCCTTGACAGAGGTCAACAAACGCAGCATGAATACTAAATATTACTTATCTGAAATGACGGAGGGCTACGACAGGTTTTTAAGAAAACCCTTTGCGTAATGAACTTGATATCGTTGTAGAATCGTGTGAATTTTAAAAGGAGTGTTTTTGAGGCCTTTAATAGTTTCGGTAAAGAGGTCACTCCCGGTGAAGGGATCTCGGCTCTTTCCTTATCGAATAAGATGCAAGATATTTCATAAACACCACAGTGGGTTGTAGCATCTGCTAGTTTCGCTAAAGAGGTCACTCTCGGTGAAGGGATCTCGGCTCTTTCCTTATCGAATAAGGTGCTGGATATTCTACAAGGAATACCTCTATGCAAAGCAAGAACTAGAGCTACCAGTTTTTAAAACAAGTTTCTATAACATCTTTAGATTTCTTTTATTTCATTAATCTCATTAATAAAGTCCCATCAAATTATACTTCCTAAGCATCACAGAAGAAATTGTTCCCCGCCGAAACACGGAGACGCGACCGCGTGGGTCCGTCTTGCCTGAATTTCGGGGTAGATGCTAATTGGTGCTATCCGTCCACCTCTCCGAAGATGCCAAGTTGATTTATGGCACCGTGTATCGGAGGTTTAAACGGATGCGGCCGATGTAGCAGACTTCGTCAGATTCCTCCTCGTTGAGGGGTTTTTGATTGTGGGGACGCTCTTCCCTGCAGGCGCAAGCCCCTGCAGTTAATTACACTACCGTATCGCGGTAACCACTTTCTCCTTCTCCAGATGGTCACTTCGTGTTGTGGGTGTTTGTTTTGTTTTTGGTTGCCCGTGGATTGTATACGGAGACTAATTTATGTTGTCGCCCGTAGGGCGTGGATTGGTCCAAATCCGTATTTTCTTAGATTTGGGTTTTGGGTTGGGTTTAAGGATACGTTAGTCTCATTTGAGACTAAGATCAACTTAAACGTTTTTTGAAGATACGTTAGTCTAATTTTAGACTAAGATCAACTCAACGGGATCATTTAGATCCAACAAGAGAGTATTTGGGCTCTATTGTTTAGTTTAGGGATATTGCGGACGATTACCAGTTTAAGGACATGGTGGTCCAAGGTTAAGGACATCATAGTCCATGGGATTAAGGACCCCACAGTCCGAGGTTAATGATATCATAGTCCATGGGTTTAAAGACCCCACAGTCCAAGGTTAAGGACATCATAGTCCATGGGTTTAAGGACCCCACAGTCCAAGGTTAAGGACATCATAGTCCATAGGTTTAAAGACCCCACAGTCCAGTTTAAAGACGTCATAGTCTATGGAATGTATGGTTGTCGGGACCCGTCACCTCTCTGAAGACGTTGAGGGATTACAACGACAAATATCAGAGGAGTAAAGAGATGTACCCTTAAACCAATTTTGATTGAGGTCTGTAGTCCAATTTGGGGTTAAGATATGTTAAAAGATTTATGAGCATATGGGCTCAATTAATCTGAGTTGAGGACTTATGGCCGATCTTGGGCTAAGTCCAATCAGGTTAAAATGTTTAATATTTATTTTGGGTTGTTGAACCTTTGTTTGGGCTTGGCCCTTTTAACAATGCTGAGCATTGATTTGGATTCTGACAGTATTTCTGTATTTTATTGAATGTTGAGCAATGATTATAGCTCTGGGCTTATTAAAGAACAATTTATGTTCTATCAGCGCAACACATGGTGCGCTTGGCGCTTTGCGCCAATCAAAGAGCATAGTGCACTTCTTCCGAATAGCGCATACGTGAGGGACACGTGTCGCGCTTGGCGCTAGCGCCAGTTAATGAGCGCTGAGCGCTGGTTTATGAGCGCATTGCGCTATTAGTTTAGTGGCTCACATGTGATGAGCAAGCGGTGCGCTTGGCGTGGGCGCCAGTCCATGAGCGCAAAGCGCTATTTCAAGAGTGCAAAGCGCTAACTGTTAAGTGGCGCCTACGCGAGGGACACGTATCGCGCTTGGCGCTGAGCGCCAGTCAATGAGCACAGTGCGCTATGTTTGGAGCGCTGAAGCTCTTTAAAATTAAAAGCGCCAAGGCTCTGCAGCGCTTTACGCTAGATGTGGAGCGCTGAAGTGCTTCTTTTATGCAACTTAGATCAGTTTGCGTCCTGAGAATTAAATTCTCTTTTTATAAGAGATTTTGTCTCAAGGTTCCAAAAACAAAGTTCTTATTTTTATAGGAGATGTTTCAATCTCTTATTTTGGTGAAAGGCTTTTCCTTTATGGATCTGTGATCCTGAGAGAATTGAATTATTCTCCCCCTCCCCCCTTTTATGATGAGATGTTCATGATCTCAGAAAGACGATTTGTCTTATAGATCTATGATCTGTTAGAAGAATTATGTTCTTTTTTTTATGATGAGATCCCTTAATCTCTTGGTAAAAGAACTTGGTCTTGTAGATCTATGATCTTTAAAGAAGTGAATTCTTCTTTTTAATTATGAGATGATTTCATCTCTCTATTCATCATCATCATCATTTTTTTTACCTTGAAGAAAATCTTCTTTCTCTAAGAGCTTGGCTCTTCTTTCTGAGATCTCTCAAAGCTTATAGGGGGTTCCTCTCTTTGTTTTTGAATCTCCGAGGCTTGAAATCTTGGGGCCTTTATATAGGGTAAGCTGATTTGTTCAATCAATTAAGGAGATCTTTTCTCCAATTGATTTGGGGATTTCACCACCGTTGGATCTTTGATCCAAGGGCTTCCGATTTACAGAAGGCAATCTTCTTGTATTTAACAAGATTGGAAAATCTTTCCTTACAGAATTTATTCTGTACTTTGGTGATTTTTAATCACCATTGGATCATTGATCCAACGGTGCTCTGATTTAAAGAGCACAATCTTGTTGTTTGGAAAAATTTTGAAGAATCTTTCCTTAACAGAATTTAATTCTAATTAATTGATGATTTATCATCTTTATTGGATCTCTGATCTGATGGTGAGGAGCTTTTAGTTCCAACGCTAGCGCACCCGTGCTTTGCACGTAGTGCGCATCGCACTTAGCGCTAGCGCACACGTACTTTACACGTGGTACGCTACTTAGGGTGCAGCGCACTTGGCGCTGCTAAGAAACATTTGCTTTATTTCAAAATTTGAATTTTAAACAGAGCTTTGCTCTGATTGGGGGAAACAAATGCCCCCCCACCATTGCGCTCACATGGCCCACATGTGAGTGCAGCGGTGGCAACATCTGCGTTCTTGGATCAACTCAGAAGTTGAAACGGCATCTTAGTGCCTATAAATAGGACCTTTAGCCCTTGAGATGATTTCTATTCATCTTCTTCCTTCTGAGAATTTTTATTCTCTTGCAGAGCATAGCTCTTTGGCTTAAGAACTTTCTTAAGGACAGAACTCTGTCAAAATCTTAGGTAAAGATTAAATCTTTTAAAGGATCTTTTAATAATCTAGGGTTTTACCCATTAACAGAGCTTTGATCTTCATAGATCTTTGATCTAAAGAAAACCCTTTTTAGGGTTTCATTAATAGAGCTTTGCTCTCTATAGATCTTTGATCTAAAGAAAACCCTTTTAGGGTTTCATCAACGGAGCTTTGCTCTCTTGAACCCATATATCTAAAGAGATCTTTTCTTGGGGTTTCTTAGCCCATGAACAGAGCTTTGCTCATAAAAAACTCTTAGAGTTTGTTCATAGATCTTGAAGATCTCAGAATTTGTAATTCATTAAAACTCATATTTTAAATCTTCTGATGGTTATTCCATCGTTTTTACAGAGCAAGGCTCTTGGGGAATTTTTATTCCTTCATCATTAGAGTTAACAGATGTCACTCTGTCACAGAGCACTGCTCTCAAGGGGAGATTTACTCCTTAGCCCGAGGAACCTTTTTATTAAATGCGAAATCCTTTTTAGGTTTCCTTTCTTAATTGCACAGAATTAAATTCATTGGGTGATTTAGTTAGCACTTATTTCCTCCTTGGGGTTATCAAGAGTTGTTTAAATCCCGTGTCTGTTTCAGTAAGCTTTTCCTTAATCAGTCTGTCCACTAACTCCCACTGATTTTCCTTTCTAGACGTTATGGACGCTCATATGTATGACCTTGACGAGATTATTTCTTATGGAGACATTCGCGCACTCGGCCGTTCCCAAAACCGAAAATCCACAAATGCCCAGTGCGCTGAAATTATGGGTCACTTTGATGCATACAATGGTCGACTGCTTCCTCGTCGTTCCTCTCTCTTGAAGTTTATTGTGGGAGTGATCTGGGGAGCACTTCCTTTATTCTATGCCGGTATGCTACTTAAGGCATTGGACGACGCCGAAGATAAGGTGCACTCGGTGTATCTAATGGGCTTAATTTCAAAGAAAAGGCGAGACAGCCTTGTTGATATCCTGCATCAAGCTTTTCAACAGGCGGTGATACTCGCTGCCTATCGAAAGGTGGACGACATCAGTGGGGATCCTGACGCTTGTGATCGTGAAAGGATGCACACGAAGATGGTCCGAGAGGTCCGCAAAATTTTGAATGGCCTCACTTTTTAATTTCTCAATCCATGTCCTGGATTTGATATCAAGCCATTGTGATCATTTTAATAATGTTTTTTGTTCACTGTTTTCATCAATGTAAGAATTTTCTGAAATATGAATAGCAAATGCCTCGTCTCCGTGTGTTTATTTTATGCGCTAAATCTTTTGCATATGCATGAGTGGGTATGCTTTGAATGCTTAAACGGATGCGAATCCATCGTTCTTTTACTGTTTTGCATGGTATGTGGTTGTCGTCAGTAGGTTACACCCTTTTCATTTTGATCTGGTGCAAAGCAGCTTACGCACTCTTGAATAGCATCTCCATTTCTCTAGCATGTAATTTTGGCAAATGTAGTCTATAGATGATAGAGAACATTCCATCTTGAACTCTTCGAGAGGTAGTGATGGCTTAGGAAGTAGGTTCAAATCTGCTGCCTAAGGCTTTTCAACTTTATGAGCCGTGAGGGTCTCATAAAGAATTTTCTCCCTACAGGTCGAGAGGATCCCGTAGATGTATTTTCTCCTTAGGAAACGTGAGGATTCCCAAGTGTGCTTTCTCTTGAGAGTCGTAAGGATCTCACAAGAGAATTTTCCCTCTTACAAGTAGAGAGGACTCGTAAGTAGTTGTTCCCCTCCTTATCTAGATTCGACTTTGGAGAGTATGGCCCGTGAATAGTATGCAAGAGTCTATTTTGGACCGACTTGCAGGGCCCCGGTGCTTAGGAAACAGGTCCTTATCCCCATTGCCTAAGACTTTTCCTTACGAGTCGAGACAAATTGAGAAGTTCTCGCAAAGACAATAATTTCCTCACGAGTCGAGACGAGTCGAGAAGTTCTCGTAAGAATTTCCTAACGTCACAGTTAACCTCTGCTCTTTACGACAGAGGTCCGTTAGGGTCTGTGGTACTAGGGTTTTGCCTGTCGTACCGTCGCGTTGACTGATGTATCCCTCGATAGGAAATCTTGCTGTTCGAGTAGCCTTGCGACTGTCGTGTCTCTGATCCCTTCGGGGGCTGGACAAGACATCTTCAAGCAATCTTCCTAGGCAGTTTGACCGTCGGAAGAGCATGCGTTAGGAATTTTGCCATGCCGCTTTTTACTTGAGGTTAGGCTCAGTTTGGGGAGCCCCGATGAGTCATAACCACGCCGCGCTGGTGTGGGATGATCTCCGATAGTCTTTCAGGTTTTATATGAGTTGCCATCAAGACCCTGAAGCTAGAATTTGGCCTTTGCTTCGTTTGATGGCATTGCGTCTGCTGTAACGAGACGAATGTCACGGTTGTCTCTAGGTTGTTGGTGAGCCGTCGAGATTTGGAACTAGGGATTTTGCCGTAGCTCCGTTGTTTGATTGTCGTGTATGAATCCTGCTGGAGGAAGAATGCTGTGGTGACATCTCGTCTGCTGTATCGAGACGAATGTCGTGATGGTGACCACTCCGCGCTGGTATAGGATGATCTCCGATAGTCTTTCAGGTTTTATATGAGTTGCCGTCAAGACCTTGAAGCTAGGAATATTGCCTTTGCTTCATTGTTTTGACGCGTCCGAATCCTGTTAGAGGAAGAACGCTGGGGTGACATCGCGTCTGCTGTAACGAGACGAACGTCGAGGTGGTGACCACTCTGTGCTGGTGTGGGATGATCTCAGACAGTCTTTCAGGTTTTATATGAGTTGCCGTCAAGACCCTGAAGCTAGGAATTTGGCCTTTGCTTCGTTTGCTGGCATTGCGTCTGCTGTATCGAGATGAATGTCACGGTTGTCTCTAGGTTATTGATGAACCGTCGAGGCTTGGAACTAGGGATTTTGCCGTAGCTCCGTTGTTTGATTGTCACGTCTAAATCCTGCTGGAGGAAGAATGCTGGGGTGACATCTCGTCTGCTGTATCGAGACGAACGTCGAGGTGATGACCACTCCACGCTGGTGTGGGATGATCTCCGATAGTCTTTCAGGTTTTATATGAGTTGCCGTCAAGACCCTTAAGCTAGGAATTTGGCATTTGCTTCGTTTGCTTGCATTGCGTCTGTTGTATCGAGACGAATGTCGCGGTTGTCTCTAGGTTGTTGGTGAACCGTCGAGATTTGGAACTAGGGACTTTGCCATGGCTCCGTTGTTTTGACCCTGGGGTGACATTGCGTCTACTGTAACGAGATGAATGCTGAGGTGGAGCTGGGATTTTGCCATCACTCCACTTTATTTCAACCGTGAGGTCTTTCGTTGACATTGCATCTGCATCCTGCTGGACTGCGAAGGAACACCGTTGTTGACATTGCGTCTAGTGTACCGAGACGAATGCTGAGGTGGAGTTGGGATTTTTCCATCACTCCGCTTTGTTTCGACCGTGAGGTCTTTCGTTGACGTTGCATCTGCATCCTACTGGACTGTGAAGGAACGCCGTTGTTGACATTGCGTCTGGTTTAACAAGACGAATGCTGAGGTGGAGCTGGGATTTTGCCTTCACTCCGCTTTGTTTCGACCGTGAGGTCTTTCGTTGACGTTGCATCTGCATCCTGCTGGACTGCGAAGGAACGCCGTTGTTGACATTGCATCTGGTGTAACGAGACGAATGCTGAGGTGGAGCTGGGATTTTGCCGTCACTCCGCTTCGTTTCGACCGTGAGGTCTTTCGTTGACGTTGCATCTGCATCCTGCTGGACTGCGAATTTGTAAGTCTACGGTAGCGCCCCGGCCGTCGATCCGAGTCCAAAATGCGAAAACGAAAACTTTTCTTAAACTTGAAACCGGCGCTAACACAGACTTTAATCCCGGATCGAACCATTAACCTATAACTAGCTAACTAGAGAAGGGTTAGAAAAGTTATACCGATCGATCCGTGTCCTTCGGTCTTTAGCCACCAACCCAAGCTCCTCGCGGCATCTCCGATCTCCGGTCTCCTCGTCGGAAAGAGCACCACATCTTCGAATCCTTTTACGGGCTCCCGCTTCGTCCGAAGCAACTCGGACACGAAGTTTGCTAGCCGACGTGTCCAAGGTGATGCAGAGAATGTGTCTGATAACTTTGTCTCAAGCATCCATTGATTCTCAACACATGAGAGTGTATGGATGGAGGTTGAAGATGATACCATTGGTGGAAATGGTGAGCTAGAGGAAGAAGAAGAAGAACCATTTCTTTCTTGTGTGAGATGAAATATAAGAGCTCAAAAAAATAATCACAAGAGCTCACCCAAATACATGGCTGCCCTCTCTCTCTATCTTTCATTTCACACCCTTAATCAATCACTAAAGATGACATGGCTCAAAGAATAAGACCATGAGTCACCACCCTTATCCATGTCATATTTAATGCACCTTATCATGAATTAAGCTCACAATTTCCACCAAAGTAAACATTAACCCAAATGTTTAATTCAACAAAAAGATATAGCAACATCTAAAGTAAACTCGTGATGGATCACAAGGATACCCCTCACCTATATATACATACCTGCATCCGCATTCCGACTGAATGCAAATGCGATGAGACTAAAGTAATCCAACAAATCTAATACTAGGATCCGGCTTAAACCAAAGCCCACTAGTTTGATCCGTCCGATCATGATCCGTGCACTACTACACGTATATGATCGAACCCTGCCATAATACCATACGGCCTCTACAACGTTTCGCCCGAAACTTGAGAAACTGTTTGTGGGGGACTCTAAAGACTCGTCAATACTTTGGCTGTGGATTTAACCACTAGCACGTCAGTGGTACTAGCTATACGTAACGGGCTACCAGGTATTGACCAAAAGGGAGGTCGATAAGCGAACTCATCCCGACACCCTACTGATCCTGTCAGTGACAATATCCTTATAGTCCGGTCCGTTCGTCTATGAGTATCGCATGTCGGGCCTAGGGGGTTGGTAAAAGTCAGACCCCCAAAAGCGGTACAAGTCGTGTCGGAGTGTAGCCCAGAACACCCTGAGATACTACTGGAATACCTACCAGTAAATCCCCTGCCTTGGCCAAGGACTTCGTGTAATGGCTCTCCTAGACACAGCGTGATCTCACCCTCAATACCGGGAGAGACGAAACCCCTGCCGATCCGCTCACTGCCTCCATGTGGTTCGGGACTGTACCCAACTAAAACCTGTTTGCACGAATCCTTTGAGCAGTGGTAGGGTAGTAATCAAAGCACAGTGGGAACTCACACGAGACAAATGACGATCTCAGGTTGATGAACTAACCTGTACACATGTCACCAGGGAACTGCTATCTGACGTCAGGTATAATACCAACTAGCATGTTCCCGGCGAGTCCTGTCCGGTGTACTCATAACCCAATGAGCACCTGTATACATCTTAGGTGAACCAACTGACACCAATGGCTTGCGAGACCGGCCACCGCCCCTCGTCGGGGTCTCGACTGTATACACTAGTCTACTCCGGAGTATCGATGCCCTGTCTTGAAAACTCCTACGACTAGGGACCTTTTAAGGATGTGCTTATAGACCCCAGCTCCCATGTATATGATCGTCATCATACTGCTGGCAGTCAAGCAAGAATCCTAAGGGCTCTATCAACGTGTAATAGTGACCTGTAAGGTCACCTAAAGCAGTACACGATGATAAAGATAAACCAGATAGCATAGTATCATCTTGAGTAAGATTGTCCTACCGTCATAAGTCCTCCCTCAATCATTGTAATCATATGTCTGTGATCCAATAATTGACTTTGAGGGCACTATATCCAACAGAAGGAACGCCATTGTTGACATTGCGTCTAGTGTAACGAGACAAATGCTGAGGTGGAGTTGGGATTTTGCCATCACTCCGCTTTGTTTCGACCGTGAGGTCTTTCGTTGATATTGCATCTGCATCCTGCTGGACTGCGAAGGAACGCCGTTGTTGACATTGCATCTGGTGTAACAAGACGAATGCTGAGGTGGAGCTGAGATTTTTCCGTCACTCCACTTTGTTGACGTCGCGTCTGTTGTAATGAGACGAATGTCGAGATGATCTCCAGGCTGTCTGTGAACCGTCGAGATTTGGCTTCTTTTTCTGATGGAGCCTGGTAGGATGATAGGTTCCCTCTTTGTTTGTTCCCCTGGATTGTATACAGAGATCGATGTGATCTCACCTGTAGGGCAAAAGTTTCATTATATATATTTTTTCTTTCCGCGATACTCTATCATTTCATCTTTTATATTGCGAAAGTCGCGATTGCCCAATCATTTCGGCTATTTTTCGCGGTGCCCAATCATTTCGACTATTTTTTTTATTTACTCGCTATTTTTTATTGCGAGTTGTCCAATCATTTCGGCTATTTTTGTATGCATATATTTTTACTTGCTGATTTCGTTGTAAGTTGCCCCATCATTTCGGCTATTTCATATGCATTTTTGGCTCGCTGATTTTTATCGCGAGTATGGGATTTAGGATCTGATACCGATTTAGGCATCAGCATCGCTACATATGGGATATTGCCAGGAGTGAATCATCATTTGCCTTTGTCGATGTCGAACAGAGGTGGCTTAGTAAACAGGGTTAGGATCCTGTCGACTAAGGCTTTTGACTTCATGAGCCGTAAGGGTCTCATAAAAGTATCTCTCCCTACAAGTCATGAGGATCTCGTAGGTGCGTTTTCTCCTTAAGAATCGTGAGGAGTCTTAAATGTATGGTCCGTTATAAGTCATAAGGATGTTACAAGAGTATTTTCTCCTTATAAGTCGAGAGGACTTACAAGGGTTGTTCGCCATATAAGCATATCCCCAGTCGCGGGTGGGACTTTGTCAGGGAGATGTTTATTCGCGCCCATGGATTGTATACAAGGGTCAATACTGGACCGCTTGTAGGGCAAAATTGGAGGTTGTGATGGCTTAAGAACAGGTTCAGACCTATAGCTTAAGGCTTTTGAACCCTATGAGCCATGAGGGTCTCAAAGGGGAATTCTCCTTACGAGTTGTGAGGATCTCGTAAGTGCAATTTCTCCTTAGGAATCATGGGGATCCCTAAGTGTGTTGCTCCCTTGTGAGTCATAAGGATCTCACGTAAGTATTTTCCCCTCACAAGGTCAAGAGGACCCTGCAAGTGTCTTTTAACGAGATTGCGCCCTTTCGGGTTTTCATATAACTCGCCGGTAGTCCTGCTGTTTTTACTCACGGAGCCCTTTCGGGTTTTCATCCGTGCCCATTTCGCTTATGGACGTACCTTTTTCTTTTACACGTCAGCCTGGGGATGCCGTGGGTTTGTAGTAGTTTAAAGACGTTTCGGTCATAGGTCCGAGATTTTTCGGGCAACGTACGATTACGCAACTAGATTTTCTCGCAAATTTTCGCATCTTTTGTGTCGAAAGTGGATTCCTTAAAGAGAAGGCTGAGGGTGATTTTTTCGTCAGAGTTGCTTCCAAAGGTGATAACTTGCGATCTCTTGGTGTCGACTATGTGACAGTTGCCAGCGGCTCTTTTGCTCTCATCTGTCGTACTTTTCTGTTTCCGACGAGCCTTGCGTTTCACTCATTGAACGTGTTGTCGGTGGGCAACATATCCCTGCCACCAGTTTTTTAAAGGCTATGCACTCCTCGGTAGGGTGTGCAATCCTCTGATGATATAAACAGAAGTTAGTATGTATGTCCGCTTCATCAAGATATATACCGCCAGGAGAATTTCCTCTGAAAGAGGGCAACTTCATTCCTATTGACAGGGCCCTAGCGAATCGTTTCCTTACTTTAAACTTGCTTTTGTTGGCGATAGGGATGCTTTGATCTGGTGGTAATGTTTCAACCCTTTCGTCTAGTCGTCGGCATTTGGCCTTTTCAAATATGGCCATCTCGCGCTCCCGATCAGCTTTGCTTTTCGGAAGAGCTTCGTTCAGGAATGCGTCAATCATTTTGTCTGATGGTCCTAGAAGTTCCGGCTCAGGATCTGCCTCCAATTTCTTTGCATCATGAGCTTCTTCACCGTTTATCAACGAATGAGAGATCACATGGCACCTTGACACATAATCCTCAGGTTCATCCCACGAGTCTTCTCCATTGTCGTCATCTCCGTCCTCAAGGACGTGGCTGAAAAATTCTTGGAATTTGATTGGGGTCCGCGCCTTCTGGTTATAATCTTCCAGCGCGTCAATCTGTTTTTGCAGGTCCGTGCGTTTGTCATCAAGCTTCACGGGCTTTTTGGTCTTCTTCTTCTTCGAAGACTTTGACGGCTGGGTGCGAGCGCTTTGACTATCACCACCAATTTTTGTAGTTGGGCGCGGTTTCAGCATTCCCTCGGCGATCTCGGGTTCCAGTGGATTTTTCCACCTGATTGCCAGGCATGTTTGGAGATTCTTCAACATTCTTTTCGTTTTTGCCAAAAGAACAACTTCTCATAGGGCTTCCCTTATGAATGAGCACGATGCCCCCGGCATATCCACTTTTTTAGGGGCGTGAGGTTGTGGTGGGTTCACCTTCCAGTTTTCGGATAATGCGAACTTGCCTTGTTAGTATTGGTCCTCAATCCAGCCTTTGAAGACGAAGCAATTTTCGATTGGATGGCTTACTGCTTGGTAGTAAGGGCAGTAATTAGGATTGTTGACATCGCCTGGCTGCAACGGACGTTTTGGATCCGGCAGATTGATGAGTCTGTTGCGTACTGCCAACTTGAACAGTCTTCTCGTTTTATCCCGGGGAAACGAGTAAGGATATCCCAGTCTCTCTTCGAGGGATGGGCATGGACGCACGTTTTTTTGGCGAACAACCGGCTTTAAGTTGGTCGGCTGTTGTTGAGTGTTGGCGACGAAGGTTGCTTTCCCCTTCTCTTTTTCGTTTCGAGGCTCCGACTTCGAAGAGGAAGGCATGTGGCCCATCTGGTCCATTTGGGCCAGCTTGTCAATCAAGGCCTGGAAAGTGGTCGGCTTGAAAAACATCATAAATTGGAAGATGGTCGCTTGAGGGTCAAGAGTGCCCACGAACATGCCCACTGCCGATGCTTCTTCGATGCGCTGCTCATATTTCGACCACAGATTTCGCCATCGTATTGCGTATTGAACCCATGTCTCGCCTGGCTTCACCCTGGCATTAATTAGTGTGATAATCGGAGTACGCTCGCTAGCGCTTGCGAATCATTGTGTGAACAACAGCTCCATCTCTGCAAATGTCTTGACAGAGTCGTTCAGGAGTTCAAAGTACGATTCGAACGTTGTCTCCGAAAAGCTGCCGATGAATTGGCGAAGTAGCAGTTTATCGTCACCTCCAGTGTTGCCACATAGAGCCCTGAACTGGGCGACATGCTGGTGGGGATTGCCCGTCCCTTTATATACATGGAACTTAGGGATCATATATCCCGGCGGGTACCTTATTTGGTCATACCAGCCCGGATAGGGTCGTCCAGTCTTAACGATCTGCCCGGCCGTTTCGCTCGCATGATGAGCTCGTATTTACTGAGCGATGTAATCATCCAGAGCGGGATTATTGAAGGGATGCTGAAGCCGTGCCCAACGCTGAAAGTTGGTGAAGATGGACAAAACATTCAGGCCAAGCCTCTAAAGTCTTTAAAGAAAAAGAAGAAGGCCAAGAAGCTCGTCCGACCCGAAGACAGCCGTACAGGTCTGTAGAAATATATCGATGCGCTGGAAGAATATAACCAGAAGACACGGACCCCAATCACGTTGGATGAATTCTTTAAGCATGTTCTTGAAAATGAAGCCGATGACGCTGATGAAGAAGATGATTCTTCAGAAGAGCTCGAGGATTATGTGGCAAGCTGCCACATGATCTCTCACTCATCAATGAATGGCAAAGAAGCTCCTGATGCAGAGAAACTGGGGGCAGATCCAGAACCGGAATCAAAATCCCTGGAGCCATCGGACGAATTGATTGACAGACTGCTGAGCGAAGCCCTTCAGAAAAGCAAATCTGACTGAGAGCGTGAGACAGCCATATATGAAAGGGCCAAGCGTCGGCGTCACGTTGAAGAAGCTCTGGTATTGAGAAGCCATAGAATACTCCAACCGGATGGAAGCACTTTTGCCGCCAGTAAAAGCAGGTTTAAGACAAGAAAGAAATTCGCTAAAGCCCTGTCGATGGGAATGAAGTTGCCACCTTTCCAAGAAAACACTTCAAAAAATATGTTCCCCGATGAACTAGATGCACATCCAAACTACTGCTTATACCATCGGAGGATCACACACCCTATCGATGAATGCATGGCCTTTAAAAATTGGTGGTGGGGTTACGTTGCTCATCGACAGCATTTCAAGCGGATGAAGCGCAAAACTCGTCGAGAGTAGAGAAGCACGACAGATGAGCGCAGAAGAACCGCCGGTAACTGTCGCATGGTTGATTCCGGAGAATCGCAAGTTCTCACCTTCAGGAGTGATTCTGATGAAGAAAGAGCCCTCGGCCCTCTCTTCAAGGAATCCATCTCCGAAACAGAAGAAGTAAAGACTTGCGAGAATATTCAGCTGCGCAATCGTACGTTGCCCGAAAGGAATCTCGGACCCACGAATAACAAATCTAATAAAAAAGATAAAGGGAAGGAAAAATTCCCTGAGAATATCGCCCTCGATGATCGAGTCAACGAAGAGCTGGCAGCCAAGGACCCGCCTAATAAAAACAAGGTGGATTACAACGTTCTGGCACACCTGAGGAAGATACCCTCACAGCTAAGAATTCTCGATGCCCTTCTGCTACCTAAAGAGGCAAGAGATTCTCTGATCAAGGCACTACAAGAGCCCGAGCAGTTCCAAGCTTTCCTTACCGAAGAAAAGATGAAGGACGAGCTGGAAGAAGTGCACACTGCTGACGTGACTTTCGGCGATGAAGACCTCCTCCTCGGGACGTACGAACACAACCGTTCCTTGTATGTCACCGGATACTGCCATGACATCAAGATAGGGAAGATCCTAGTTGACAACAGGTCCTCTGTCAATCTCCTAAATGTGAGGGTTTTAAAAGAAATCTGCATGAGCGTCCAGCACCTCGCTCGGGATAAAATCACCGTCTCTGGGTTCGACTCCCATTCATCATGGACGCTCGGGTCTGTGATACTGACGTTACGCTCTGGGTTGCTCGTCACTGACATCAAGTTCCACGTCATCGATGCCAAGACTTGCTACAACGCTTTGCACGGCAGGCCTTGGTTACACGAGTACAACATCATCCCTTCTACACAGTATCAGTGTATGAAGCACTTCAAAGACAGGCTTGAATACACAGTGACAGGGGAACTGAACCCATTCTCCGTGAATGAAGTACGAAGACGCAAAGTATTTCTTACCAGACTTTGAGAACACGGAAAGATGCCATAAGCCGGAGAACAAGCAAAAAGCTATCACCACTATTCCGGTCTTTGGGAGCGATACCGAAGAGGAAGAAGAAATAGTTTATTCAGGGCCACCCTAATTGTTCAGTTGATAAAACTGCACATTTGTTATTACATTTTTCCTACTATTTCTATACTAGAAAAGGTGTTTATTATAATATATGATACATATGAGGGTTTATCTGTAAAAATACTATTTTTCATGTGTTGATATATTATAATTAACATTTGGTAGGAAAATGTATGCAAAGACACCATTGACCAAATCTTAATGGTGAAATTAATATCTCAATAAAACAAAACTCCAATAATATTATTTGTTGAGATTGTGCAGAATTTTTTCAGGGCAAAAAATCAAGGGAATCAAAGTTGTTAAGAGCAAACCTGCCTAATTAAGAAAGCAAACTAAGAAATCAAGTCTGGCAGAAATAAAGAAAAGATTTCCAATTTCCAAAGGTTCCAGAGATCGCCACGTGTCACAAGGAGAAAATCCCAGAAGACCAAACCCACCGATCCATATACAAGACCGCGGATCCGCGGTCAAACCTACATGTTGACCGCGGATCCGCCGCGGGTCAGAGATGTTAGGAGCTGCGATTTTCTTTGGTGAATCTCTGGCTTCCAAATTTGGAAGCTAGGGTTCTAGCTTTTGGAGTATAAATAAGGACCGAGAGCCCCTTGAAAAAATCATCAAGTCGACGAGATCACGAAGTCCAAGATGGCTCACGCATCCAGGCTGATCATCAACGGTTCATCTACCTCCTTAGAAGAGATCGAGAAGCAAACTAGTATTTGTAATCATTTTCTAAGGAAACAAAGTGTAAATGAGTTTTGTTGATTAATAAAGGTAGTTCTTTTTTCTTATTCTATTTCTTTGTAGTTTCATTATGAATTCTCTCTCCATCTCTTCTTCTCCCAACATGCGCAAGTAATTCTTCGCTTGTTAGGGTTCGTAGGATTAGGGTAGGTTAATGGATGATGAAGATCTTTAAACTTTTTTTACGTCCTATAAAGTTTATAAACATTATCAAAAGAATCATTAACATCCTAATCGGGCGCGCTACCAATTTATTGTTAGTCTCGACCGCGATTAGAGATTAGATTAATGATTGTTTTGGTAAAGGCTAGATATGAACGGAGTTCCATGTCGAGATAGGGGTTAAGAGTGGGAACCCTTTTCCCTCCAGAAACCCTAATCTACATGCATCACCGTCGTTCTAGTTTTAAATTTATTAAAGAATAAAAAGGGTAATCTTTAATTAATCATCCATAACTACTAAATCCTAATGAACCCTACAAGCCCTCTTTTCATATAAACTTACCTCCGTAGTTAATCTAGATCTATATTTTGCATCAGTGTTTAATGTAGATCTAGATCCTACAACCATTCTTCAATATTCTTTATCCCTCCTCTCTTTTTCAACACACCTAAGGTAAGAATAAAAGATTCAACGTTTCCCAGAGGACGACTCGTACTCATCTCGGTCTAGCTACACGCGACACCGTTATTGATTGCGGTTATTCTACAAACACTTTTTTCACATCAATACAGATCAATCAAATGGCGTCGTTACCAGGGATACGTGCGTAATTTTTTAGTCTTACTATTTGTGTTGAATTCTTATTCGATCTATATCATAATTAAAACAAAACTGCAAATCGTATATTTAACGAAGTGTGTGAAATTTTTGCAAGGAGATCTGGAGTCACAGACTTGACGAAACAGGAGAAAGAGACATTCATTGAGATCCAGAGGAGAACAGAAGGCCACGTAGCTAAAATCATCACCTGAACCCTCTGCCACGTGGCAGATCCGCGGCGAGAAGACCCTTGTGGTGGCGGAAACGCGGCACAACTGAGGAGTTAGGGCTTTAATCTTCTCTGCTAAGATTGTAACCTCTTTCTCTCTCCTCTCAAATCCAATAAAATCTCTTTTCTGCAGGATTCTTTGCAAAATATCGCTGCTCAAAAATCTTTTTGCAAAGTTTTGTGATTGGTTTTGTTTTGCATATTTTAATACGGACTTTAAGGGGCAAAGACCAAATCCAGATTAGGTGGGGATTTCATCACCCTTCCTAAGCCCCACAAATCACAAACCGAGCATCTGCATCAACCCTATATTAATTTAAAAAATATCTAGACCAGACTCTAAGGACTGTCGCGCTCAATAAGGACAGAGGAAGGTCGTGGGTAATCTATCGCTTATCCGCATTACTTTTGTGGTGTCTAGGCAAGTGTGTCTAAGGCGAGTGGTTACTTAATTAGGGCCACTACTTGTAGTGGAGAGCCTCCCACTCACCTGGCACTTACCTGGCTACAAGAGTAGTAAAGAGGCTGTAGAGGATTGATCCTACAGCTTGTCCTTTGGAAGTCTAGGAGCGGTCTAGAGACTGGACCTAGATAACCTTAGTTCTTGGGTTGTTTGTGCATTATTCTGTGATTTGTCTTAAGTCCCACTTTTTTCAAAACAAACCAATTTTAAAGCGCACACACTGCCACTTGCACTAAACCTGCTTAGTGCATGCTTGGCTGGACACGGGATTCTAGTGCCCGTCTTGTCCGCGTTCCTGCTATCGACTCCGAAGTCGGTGCTTCTTCATCTTCTTTTCCCCCACCACACACCACGACCGAGATGGACGGTACTCCATCAGATTATAACACCACGCTGCCACCGCCCGTAGGTGCGCAGAATCCACCTCGCATCTCTCTCCAAGAGAGATGCTATCCTATCCGTGGTCCTCTTCCCACTTGTCTATCTATTCCACCAGCTAACGGGGATAATTTTGAAATTAAACCCCACTACATCAATCTGTTGCCCAAATTTCACGGGCTTGAGTCAGAAGACGCGTACGTTTTCATCACTAAATTCGAAAACGTATGCGCAATGATGGGTACTTCACAACTGACTGTGGATGCTATGCGCTTGCGTCTTCTCCCATTCACACTGTGCGACTTGGCAGAAAAATGGCTTTATAATACTGCCGCACACTCTATCACTAATTGGGATGAGTTCGTAATATCATTTCTTAAGAAGTTTTACCCAAACTATAAGACCGCCCGTGTTAGGAGCGAGATCAACCAGTTTACCCAGCTTCCCAATGAACCATTTTGGAAGTGCTTTGAACGTTTCAAAGATCTGCTTGTCCAATGTCCTCATCATGGAATCAATAGATGGGATTTATGCCGGATTATATATGAGGGCATTAATCCAGCGACAAAGCAGATGCTTGAAACAATGTGTCAATGCAATTTCATGTCTAAAGATGACGGTGAAGCATGGAAATATCTGGAAGACCTCGCTGAAAACACTCTGCAGTGGGAAAGCGTAAGACCACCTTCATCTAAGGGTGGTATTCATCAGCTCGATGTTTCCATCGCAGTAAAAGCCGAAATGGCAGCGATGCAGAAGAAACTCGACGCTATTAAGAACAAATTTTCATTAGCCTCCCTAAACCATGTCACGCTTTCCAAGACCGTCTGTGGTTGCTGTTCAGATTCTTCACACTTAACGGAAGAATGTCCTATGAATGCATTGTTTCAAACTAATGCTGCTTTTCAGCAGCGACCTAGAAACGATCCTTATTCTTCCACGTACAATCAAGGATGGAGGAATAATCCTAATTTTTCTTGGAACCAAAACCAACCCCAAAATCAAAATCAGTTCCAAAGAAATTATCAAAGACCTCCTCCACAGCAACCACAACCACAAAATCAGCTCCCCTTTCAGTCACAAAATTTTCAAAATCCGGCCAACACTTCTACACCACAAGTGACCGGTACTGACAATTCTTCACTCGCACAAACTTTGGATATGTTTATGAAACATACCATTCAAATGTCGGCTAATATGAAGTCTTCTATTGATACCATAAAGAAAGACTCTGCCTCCCACGGCGAGAGTATTAAATCAATAGAAAACCAACTTGCACGGTTGAACGCCGCAATGAGTGCGAGAGAGAAAGGGAAACTCCCATCTCAACCCCTACAGAATCCTGGCTATTCACAAAATCATAATGTGAATGCCGTTACTACGTTTAGATCGGGAAAAGTGCTGAATAACCGAGTGGGTGAGCAATTTGATGTTAGTGACACCAATGATACCCCAGTTTCTTCTTCTTCCCCTAATTCGTCTAGTCTCCCACCTTCATCCGAGCCTATTCTCCGTTTTCCCCAAGGCTCAAACATTTCGCCAAATCTATCTAAGTCGATTCCCACTCCAATTTTGGGATTGAATCTGTCCCCACAATCTTCTCCACAAACGTTGGACCCAAAACTTATTGATCAAGCTCCATTTCCAAACAGATTAAGGGCCAACAGACCTAACCCACAAATGGAGAAGATTGTGGAAATGTTTAAGCAAGTTAATATAAACATTCCTCTCCTAGATGTTATTCAACAAGTTCCATCATATGCGAAAATCCTAAAGGACTTGTGCACTAGGAAGAGAAAAGTTCAAGTACCTAAAAAAGTTTTCCTTGCGAGTAATGTGAGCACTGCTTTTACACAACAACTACCCAAGAAACGAAAGGACCCCGGAAGTCCTACAATTTCTATTTCCATTGGGGGTAAAAATATCAATCGTGCTCTACTCGATTTAGGTGCTAGTGTTAACTTGCTTCCGTATTCTGTTTATGAGCAATTAGGGATCGGAGAGTTAAAACCGACGCATTGCACTGTTCAGATACCCGATCGATCTATCACCCAACCTAGGGGTGAGCTAGAAGATGTGTTAATCAAAGTCGGGGAATTTATATTCCCCATGGACTTTATTGTTTTAGATACACAGCCTATGGCAAACCCACACAATCAAATCCCGGTGATACTCGGTCGACCCTTCCTAGCAACTTCCAACGCAGTAATCAATTGTAGAAACGGGTCTATGACCCTATCCTTTGGAAAGAAGTAAATTGAGCTTAACATTTACAAGTTGGGAAGTGAACCCTCCGAACCCTATGGTCATGTGTGTTCTGTCAAATCAATGGATGTCGACAGCAGCGAATTTGATCAACCTCATGATACTGACTATTTTCATATGTTGTTATTTGACCCAACCATGTACTCTTCCACCGAGTTGTCCGGGTCAACATCTGACGCTGATGAGGAACTTTTTATAGAGTCTAACGATCACCCTGTTTTTCCTGATGACATTATTCTTCGGGGTATCGATGAAAGTTTTGAGGAAATTTTCGCTGATGAACTCGCATTTTTAAAAGATATGGGTGTTGAGATGAATCAACTCCAAGATAAAGAAATTAAACCTCCATCCCTTCTTCTGGACAATCATGATAATGCGAGTAATCCATCATTACTATCACTGTGTCGTCTCTCCAAATTGAGACGCAATCCTTTTCCATTACACCTCTTATCACCTCCCCACTTCTTCACGTCGAAAGGCGACATGTTCTTCCACCAACCTTGGTGCTTCATCGATAAAATTTTTGAATGATTGGTTTTGACTTTTGGTCTTTGCAAAGCTTGGCATTGACCAATAACCTTGACCCCCTCATGTGATTTTAAAAGATTAACATTGTTTAACTCAGGTTGGGGGGGTATATTTTGGCTCTCGAAAGAAAAAGAATTTTTATAAGATTGTGAGCCAAAAATAAGTTTGGGGGAGGATTTCACTTGCATTATTTCTTGTCCCCTTTCTCCTCCCAAGTCTACAGGTTTTTGAGCTTAACGGATGACATCAGTGAGGACACTGCTGTAAACAGGTTTGGGGGAGGTTTATGCTTATTTACACATCAATTTGCATCATATTTTGCATAAGCACAACATTTTAAAAAAAAAAATTTAAAAATTTTCTTTTATAACAAAAGAGTAGAAAGTGAAAAATTACATCCAAAAGATTGGGAAAATTTAAGAAAACCAAGAAAATTAGAAGTTTTCTTAAACGATCTAGTAATAAGTAGTTATGAGCTGTTGTCCCAAGAGTTAGTAAGATGAAAGAAGTCACTAATTTGAGGATAAAAATAAATCTGAAAAATAGTTTTTATTCTGGAAGCCAAACATTTGAATGTTAATACCCTACTATATGCACTTACACACGTTTTGAAACTCGGGATAGTAGAGGATACCTTGAAATGCTCTTGTCTGAAAGCCAAAGTATGAAGGAAGTAAAAAAAAATGAATAAAATATAAAAATGGTAAAGAAAAAAAATGAACACTGGTTTTGTTATCGTCAAGGCAGCAATAAAAAAATATAGTAAGGGTGCTTCATCACCTAGCGCCTTAGACCAACTGGTTTGGGAGTCACTGCTAAGCCTTAGGTGATGCAAGACAAGGAAAATACTAATCAGCAAGCACATGAGTAATCGGTCGGTTAGTACCTCAAGAAGTATTAGCGGTCGCATGAAAATGTGCGAGCAAATCCAACCAAATATTCATTAAATTAAAAAGTACTGAGGTAGATGGACAAGAGTATGATAGCTTGAATTGAATTCTCCGAGTGAAGGGATGTCCATTACACACACGTAGAGTTATATGATCGATGTTTGGATGAAAGGTAGGAATGAAGAATAAAGACGATGTTTTATTGATTTCTAACATTTTTTCATGACTATTAAGATAGGGCTCATGACAACTGAAAAGCTAGTGTAGTTGGAAACTCTAAATTTTCAAAGTATTTCTTTTATGGTTCTTATCTTTATATGTAAATTTCACCATCTCTCTTTTATTATAGGATTTTATGGGTGCAATCCGCTGAAAACCCTCAGGAGACAACACTCCTCCTACTAGGGACACCTAGAGGTTTAACGGCTTGTTGCACGTGCTCAGTGCAATCATGTTTGCCTACGAAAGTGTGCTTAGTTTTCTCCTTTCTTTTTCTCCTTCTCTTGAATAAACTAGTTTGCTCGGGACGATCAAAGATAAGTTTGGGGGTATTTGTTCAGTTGATAAAACTGCACATTTGTTATTACATTTTTCCTACTATTTCTATACTAGAAAAGGTGTTTATTATAATATATGATACATATGAGGGTTTATCTGTAAAAATACTATTTTTCATGTGTTGATATATTATAATTAACATTTGGTAGGAAAATGTGTGCAAAGATACCATTGACCAAATCTTAATGGTGAAATTAATATCTCAATAAAACAAAACTCCACTAATATTATTTGTTGAGATTGTGCAGAATTTTTTTAGGGCTAAAAATCAAGGGAATCAAAGTTGTTAAGAGCAAACCTGTCTAATTAAGAAAGCAAACTAAGAAATCAAGTCTGGCAGAAATAAAGAAAAGATTTCCAATTTCCAAAGGTTCCAGAGATCGCCACGTGTCACAAGGAGAAAATCCCAGAAGACCAAACCCACCGATCCATATACAAGATCGCGGATCCGCGGTCAAACCTACCTGTTGACCGCGGATCCGCCGCGGGTCAGAGATGTTAGGAGCTGCGATTTCTCTGGTGAATCTCTGGCTTCCAAATTTGGAAGCTAGGGTTCTAGCTTTTGGAGTATAAATAAGGACCGAGAGCCCCTTGAAAAAATCATCAAGTCGATGAGATCACGAAGTCCAAGATGGCTCACGCATCCAAGTTGATCATCAACGGTTCATCTACCTCCTTAGAAGAGATCGAGAAGCAAACTAGTCTTTGTAATCATTTTCTAAGGAAATAAAGTGTAAATGAGTTTTGTTGATTAATAAAGGTAGTTCTTTTTCTTATTCTATTTCTTTGTAGTTTCATTATGAATTCTCTCTCCATCTCTTCTTCTCCCAACATGCACGAGTAATTCTTCGCTTGTTAGGGTTCGTAGGATTAGGGTAGGTTAATGGATGATGAAGATCTTTAAACTCTTTTTACGTCCTATAAAGTTTATAAACATTATAAAAAGAATCATTAACATCCTAATCGGGCACGCTAACAATTTATTGTTAGTCTCGACCGCGATTAGAGATTAGATTAATGATTGTTTTGGCAAAAGCTAGATATGAACGGAGTTCCATGTCGAAATAGGGGTTAAGAGTGGGAACCCTTTTCCCTCCAGAAACCCTAATCTACATGCATCACCGTCGTTCTAGTTTTAAATCTATTAAAGGATAAAAAGGGTAATCTTTGATTAATCATCCATAACTACTAAATCCTAATGAACCCTACAAGCCCCCTTTTCATATAAACTTACCTCCATAGTTAATCTATATTTTGCATCAGTGTTTAACGTAGATCTAGATCCTACAACCATTCTTCAATATTCTTTATCCCTCCTCTCTTTTTCAACACACCTAAGGTAAGAATAAAAGATTCAACGTTTCCCAGAGGACGACCCGTACTCATTTCGGTCTAGCTACACGCGACACCGTTATTGATTGCGGTTATTCTACAAACACTTTTTTCACATCAATACAGATCAATCACTAATGCAACAAGCCGGGACCACCTACCCCTATTCTGGTCTTTGGTAGCGACTCTGAAGACGAAATTAACGCAGTGTTCTCGGTCCGGCCACCGATGCAGACCCTCACTGGAGAAGATCAAAGCTTGCAAATCATTATGGTTCCGCGACGGCACTACAGAGAGCTTGATACACTCGAAACATATAGTGTGCAAGAGCTGCAAACGTTCTATGTCCCTCCCAGGAAAAAAGATGAAAAGGCGATCCTCTTCTATCGATCCACGGAGACTAAAGTGGAGAGAGAAATCTGGCATGGTGCCGATTCTGCACTTGACAGGCTCCAGCCCATCCGTCTTCCCAGATACTACACAGAAGGATTAAAAAGGCTATTGAGACGCCAGGGCGTACCCTTTAAGCAAACCGCGCAACAGGCCCAATTCTACAACAGAATCTGGAACGTCCCCGGTACTCAGCGAAAATTGCCCAATGGAAAAATGGAAGTGATCAGGCTTAGATATATCCAGTCCAAGAAATGGGAGCAGTTCCATAGCTGCCATGTCATAAAGGACCTTGATGAAGAAGAGGATACTCTTTTAAAAGAAGCTGACGTCAAACCAAAACGCGGTCCTGCCATAAAAATGCCGAGTTTGTAATTTGAAAAACAGACGGACAAGCTAATACGGGAAGCGAGTCAAAAGGTTCGGGACGACCATAGCCGCGAAATGGTCATTTACGAGAAAGCCAAGACGCAGTGCCTCCTTCAGCAAGCTACGGAGAATGGCGATGCCCTTCGTCGCCAGCCCGTCATACGGAAGACTCGACGCAGAGGCAAAAACAAACTGAAGAACGGAAAAAACGTTCGACAACAGCAAAGCGGGTCCAAAAAGCCACGCGATCGAGAATTAGGCAGTCGGGATCTGTCTCTTATAAAGAAGATGGATCGAGCATATTCTTTTCCCCAAGACAAGACAAGGAAGATATTCGATCTTGTCATAAAACATCAAATGATCATGCTCCCGTAGTCCAAACACCCCGACCAAGAAAACGAGGTCCATCATCCGGATTATTGCTCTTATCACCGAGCGATAGGACACCCTCTCGAAGATTGCTTCACTTTCAAGAACTGGGTCTAAGACCAATATCAACTCGGTAGGTTCGCTCTATCCGACAATTGTAAGGTGGCCCCACCGCAAAAGCATGTACCGAAACCCACGTATATGGCAAGAGTAGAACTGGATCAACATCGGTCTTGGAAACGATCCCGTACCCGCCACGTGATAACGCTGTTAGAAGAAGGAGTACCCGAGGACATGAATGACCTCTCCTGGTGCTTCGAAAATAAGGATGAAGATGAGTTGATCTCAGAATTTCAACCGGCGCCAAAAGAGCTGGAAGATGGGATACATACTACTGCAGATAACCTCAGAAAAATCGATTTGGGGACGGCAAACGACCCACGGCTGACGTTCGTCAGTGAGCTGTTGTCTGAGGAAAAGGTGGCTACGCTCAAGGACGTGCTCATGTAGTATAAAGATTGCTTCGCATGGAACTATTCCGAGATGACCGGATTAGATCCAGAAATAGCCGTCCATAAATTGGCAATATCTCCGGATATCAAGCCAGTTAAACAAGCGCCGAAAAGAATGCGGCTCGAAATTGAAATGAGCATCAACGCCGAGGTCAAGAAGCTAATCGACTTCGGCTTCATCCAAGAGGTTCAGTACCCTGACTGGATTGCCAACATCGTCCCAGTGATGAAGAAAAATGGGACAGTGCGCATCTGCGTAGACTTTCGGGACCTCAACAAAGCTTGCCCGAAGGATGATTTTCCCGTACCGGTTACCAAGCTAATGATAGATAACACGTCCACTCACGAAGTCTTCTCCTTCATGGACGGCTCGTCAGGGTACAATCAAATAAAGATGCATCCCGAGGACCAGAAGCATACCGCTTCCCGGACTCCTCTGGGCATATTTTGCTAAAAAGTGAGGCCTTTCAGTCTGAAGAACGCCAGCGCCACCTATCAGAGGACCATGACGAAGATTTTCGATGACCTCATACATGAAATCGTCGAATTCTAAATCGACGATCTCGTGGTTAAAAGCAAATCATACGAGGAACGTTGGGAGCATCTGAAAATCGTGTTTCATCGCTTACGAAAATACAACTTGAAAATGAACCCTCTCAAATGCGCGTTCGGAGTCTCCTCAGGTAAATTCCTAGGATTCATCGTACGACACCGGGGCATCGAGATAGACCCATAGAAAATCAAGGCGATCATGGAAATGCCTCCGCCAAGAACTCTCAAGCAATTGCGGTCTCTCCAAGGAAAGCTCGCATATATCCGATGGTTCATAGCCAATCTCTCTGGCAAGTGCCGCCCCTACAGTCATTTAATGAAGAAGGGGACCCCTTTCATCTAGGATCACAAATGTCAAAGCGCATTGGACAAAATCAAGCAATACCTGTAGAATCCGCCAGTACTGACCGCTACGGTCAAGGGAAAGCCTCTCATCCTGTACACAACAGCCCTTGAAGGTTCCTTAGGCGCACTATGGACGCAAGAAAACGACCAAGAGAAGGAAAGAGCCCTCTACTATTTGAGTCGAGTTCTCCTGGGGGCAGAAAACAACTACTCCCCCATTAAAAAGCACTGCCTGGCGTTAATCTTCACGATAACGAAACTTCGGCACTATGCATTGGCGCATGAGGTCCATCTCATATCAAAAGTGGACCCTCTCAAATATTTAATGTCGAGAGCCATACTAACGGGACGGCTCGCTAAATGGGCCATCCTCTTAATGGAGTTCTCGACAGCATACCGACCCCTCAAGACAGTGAAAGATCGGGCCATCGCCGACTTCCTCGCTGAGCACCTAATACCTGCCGATTCACCTCTAAATTTTGAACTGCCAGACGAGCACACGTTTGACACGATCGACGGGAGGAGAAAAAAGAATGACACCCGATGGGAACTCTACTTCGATGGGGCATCTTCCTTGAAGAAGCGAAAGCACAGCTCCCCCATAATCAAATCTGGGGTAGGCCTCATCTTCGTGACTCCACAAGGAGGGATAATGCGCTTTGCCTTTTCCTTAACAGAGCCGAGGACGAACAATGAAGCCGAATATGAAGCTTTGATAGCAGGTCTTGAAATTGCTGTCGACATGGGAATCGAAAACCTCCTCATATACGGAAACTCCCAGCTGGTCGTTAGCCAAGTAAACGGCGACTATCAAACGTGCAAACCAGAGTTAGTGAAGTACGGCGAGAGAGTACAACAATTGCTGACTCAAATCCCTGCCTACGCCCTGGAAAGCATACCGCGTGCGGAAAATAGCAAAGCGGATCCGTTAACCAAACTCGCTAAAGAACTGGCTGACGAAAACCTCGATGACGTGAGGATCGTTGTGCAAAGCCGTCGGGTTCTTGCGCCAACAGAAATACCTCCGGAGTCGTCCGAAGAAAAGGGAGCAACCAAACAAATGGCCCTACAAATAAAAGACCAGGAGAAGGCTAAGGATTGGAGAGAAGTATTTATAGAATTCTTCAAATCCCGTCGAACACCTGAAGATGTGTCCTCAAGACATCAGCTCATTAAACGAGCTCTGTCTTTTGCCTTCGTCAATGATACTCTATATAAGAGATCATTCGACTCTCTGTGGCTAAGATGCCTGGGACCGAAAGAAGCAAGGAGAGCCGTCCAAGAAAATCACCGCGGACTCTGCGGTTCTCATCAAGCCGGGCAAAAAATGAAGCTGAAGATCAAAAGGATGGGCTACTATTGGCCCACGATGATCCATGACTGCCTCGAATATGCAAAGCAGTGCCACTCGTTCCAGATTCACGGGGATTTCATCCATCAGCATCCAAATCCGCTACACCCAACGGTGGCTAGTTGGCCGTTCGAAATGTAGGGAACTGACATAATTGGGCCCATCGAACTAGCATCATCCAGAGGACATCGATTCATATTGGCGACAACCGATTACTTCTCTAAGTGGACAGAAGCAGTACCACTAAGAGAAGTGAAGACGGAGAATATTCTCCATTTCTTCAAGACACACGTCATCTATCGGTTTGGCACTCCGCGACGGATTATCTCCGATAACGGGCCAGCTTATAGAAGTCACAAAATCAGCCGCTTCGCACAACAGCATAGCATAGACTGGAGATACTCTTCGGTCTATAATCCCCGAGCTAATGGTCTAGCTGAGGCCTTCAACAAGACTTTGACAAAGATCATAAAGAAGACGGTGTCCAAAACTAAGAAGGCCTGGCACGAGAGACTGCATGAAGCTCTCTGGGCATACCGGACCACGTTCAAAACGGCCACAAACACAATGCCGTATGCATTGGTATTCGGCACTGAAGCAGTACTCCCATTGGAGATAGAGCTACCCTCTCTACGAGTGGCGATTCACTACGAGATAACAGACGAGGAGAATACTCATCTTCGCCTTGAGGAGCTCGACGCCCTCGATGAAACTCGTCTCATGGCACAACAAAACCTAGAAGCTTATAAAGCAAAGATGACGCGCTCATACGAGAGATTGACTAGGCCGAGAACATTTCGCAAGGGCAAACTCATGCTAGTGGTCAAAAGACCTATGATCCCCAATCGTGCCAAACGGGGGAAGTTCGAGCCGAACTATGAAGGCCCGTACATCATAGACAAAGTCTACCAAAGTGGGGCTTACTTGCTCATGGATATGCATGGCGAAAGATCCTTCAGGCCAATAAACGGCCGGTTCCTGAAAAAATACTACGCTTGACGAGTCACTAACCAGGTCAATGATAGATGACGACGCCTATGTTTGCTCGCTATCTTCCTGAGTCCAAACTCTATAAGTAGTATCCGGCGAAACCTCGCCGCGAAAACGAACAATGGACCGCAACGTCCTAAAACTAACGATGGACCGCAATGTCCTAAAACTAACGATGGACCGAAATATCCTAAAACTAACAATGGACCGAGATGTCCTAAAACTAACAACGGACCGAAATGTCATAAAACTAACTACGGACCGTAACGTCCTTAAACTACTACAAACCGCAGCATTCTAAGGCTGACGTAATAAATAAAAAAAATGGTACGTCCATAAGCAAAATGGGCACGAGCGAAAACCCGAAAGGGCTCCGTGAGTAAAAATGGTAGGGCTACCGGTGAGTTTATGAAAACCCGAAAGGGTACAATCTCGTTAAAAGACACTTGCAAGGTCCTCTCGACCTTATAAGGGGAAAATACCTGCGTGAGATCCTTACGACTAACAAGGGAGCAACACACTTAGGGATCCCTACGATTCCTAAGGAGAAGTTACACTTAGGCGATCCTCATGACTCGTAAGGAGAATTCCCCTATGAGACCCTCACGGCTCATAGGATTCAAAAGCCTTAAGCTACATGGATCTAAACCTGTTCTCAAGCCATCATCACAATCCCCAGTCTGCCCTACAAGCGGTTCAATATTGACCCTTGTATACAATCCATGGGCACGAATAAACATTCCCCCAACAGAGTCCCACCAGCAATGAGTGATATCATCACATGGTGAACGACCCTTGTAAGTCCTCTCGACTTATAAGGAGAAAACAATCTTGGAAGATCCTTACGACTTACAAGAGAACATACACTTAAGAATCCTCATGATTCCTAAGGAGAAATTGCACCAACGAGATCCTCACGACTCGTAAGGAGAAACATCTTTATGAGACCCTTACGGCTCATAAAGTCAAAAGCCTTAGTCGATAGGATCTTAACTCGGTTTGCTAAGCCACATTTGTTCGAACCGAAAAAGGCAAATGATGATTCGCTCCTGGCCATATCCCAGTTGTAGCGATGCTGATGCCTAAATCGGTATCAAATTCCAAGTTTAAACTCGCGATAAAAATTAGCGAGCCAAAAATGCATATGAAATAGCCGAAATGATGGGGCAACTTGCAACAAAATCAGCAAGTAAAATATATGCATACAAAATAGCCAAAATAATTGTGCGACTCGCAATAAAAAGTGGCGAGTAAAAAGAAAAAATAGCCAAAATGATTGGGCACCGCGAAAAATAGCCGAAATGATTGGGCAATCGCGACTTTCGCGATATAAAAAGCTGAAATGATAGAGCGTCGCGGAAAGAAATAAAAAAATGAAACTTTTGCCC
The DNA here is from genome assembly GCA_030015575.1 of Agapanthus africanus. Lineage (NCBI taxonomy): Eukaryota > Viridiplantae > Streptophyta > Magnoliopsida > Asparagales > Amaryllidaceae > Agapanthus > Agapanthus africanus. The sequence continues at coordinate 174,527,448 of CM057339.1, read as the reverse complement.
TACAGGCGAGTCCACACTGCCCCCTGTATACAATCCATAGGCAAAACGAAAAGGGGAATCGCATTTCCCCACCAGACTCTACCAAAGGAAGAGTCAGGTCTTGGCGGCAATATCTGCATACCAGAAGACCAACACGGCGTTCCTTCTCACTCCAACCGGATGCAGACAAGACGTCAACAACCGACCTCAAGGTCACAACGAAGCGGAGCCATGGAAAAGTCCCTAGTTCCAAATCTCGACGGCCACCTCTACAGCCTAGAGACCAACAACAGCGTTCCCCCTCATGCCAGCAGGGCACGGACGCAACATCACCAAGCGGAACCACAGCAAAGTCCCCAGTTCCAAGACTCTACGGTGCACAGACAACCTAGAGTCAACCCCTGACCTCCCTGTCGTCAAGCAACGCTTCGACACAGATACATGTCAACCCCTGACCTCCCTGTCATCAAGCAACGCTTCGACACGGATACATGTCAACCCCTGACCTCCCTGTCGTCAAGCAACGCTTTGACACGAATACATATCAACCCCTGACCTCCCTGTCGTCAAGCAACGCTTCAACTCGGATACATGTTAACCCCTGACCTCCCTGTCGTCAAGCAACGCTTCGACACGGATACATGTCAACCCTGACCTCCTTGTCGTAAATCAACGCTTCGAAATGGATACATGTCAACCCCTGACCTCCCTGTCGTAAAGCAACGCTTCGACACGGATACATGTCAACCCCTGATCTCCCTGTTGTAAAGCAATGCTTCAACTCGGAGATAAGTCAACTCATCAATCACTTACGAGTCCTCTCGACTTGTAAGGGAGAAAATTCTCTTGTGAGATCCTTACGACTCTCAAGAGAAAGCACACTTAGGAATCCTCACGATTCCTAAGGAGAAAATACACCTACGAGATCCTCTCGACTTGTAGGGAGAAAAATCTTTATTAGACCCTCACGGCTCATAAAGTTGAAAAGTCTTAGGCAGCAGACCTGAACCTGTTTCCTAAGCCATCGCTACCCTACAAAGAGTTCAAAATGGACTGTTACTTATTATCTACAGGCCACACTTGCCAGAGTAATATACCAACAACACAGCAAAGAAAAGAAAGCGATAGTTGGAGATAAAAAATAATGTGTCCTTTATTCATGAATTCAATTGAATACGAGATACATCATACAAAATAAAAATGATGAAATTAACATATGTTATTCATAAATTACAATCGATACAAAGACGACTATTGAGAAGGAGGCGATTTTAACAAATCAACAAGCCGCTCACACACTCTTCTCAGCTCCTTGTCAGACAAAATGTACCGGGCCCACTGCAAGTACTCAGCTGGATGGCGGGGAGTCAAGCCTATCATGTATGGTTGTCCCCAAGTGCGCGACTCACCTTGACATATACGTCGCCCCAAGGTATCCAAGGCCATTAGAGGCTGTACGGGTATTTGATTTATAGATGTTTTATCGATCAAAAATATTTACCGCAATCAAGAACGGCGTCGCATGAAGCTAGCCGGTGAATACGGGTCGGTCCACAGGGATGTTGTAAATCTCCTTTAAGTTCTTACGAGTTAATTCCAAATGATGTTGGGTCTTATAAATAAACCTAAAAATTGAAGTTGTATGATACTAGAATTAGAAACTTGCTAGGATTAGGTTTAGGGAAAATTTGGTAAACAAAGATCTACATCTCTTTCCATTGCCTTTAATTAAATATATCATATTAGTATTATGGTAAATCTTAACAAAGGGGATTAGGATGATTGGGAAGATTGATTCTCCCTCTAGATCCTTGTCCTTCCTTTCTTAATCTTTACCCTAACCTCCATGGAAAACCTTAAAATCCGGGCCTTTAAACTACGGAATCACCGTTACCTCGAGGGTAGAGTGCCGTAGGGAGCGGAATAAGAAGGTATGCATGGAGTTCTAATGTTCATAAAAGATTGGCAAAAGAAACGAGATGAGAGATCTTCATCTCTCAAATCCTTCCCTATTCCTAACCCTAACAAGCGAGGAAACTACTCGCTCATTGAGGGGATGAAGAAAGACATGATTTTATTAAAGAGAAGAAACATCTATTGCAAGTTAATAAAATTCTTAAACTAAATTAAACTAGGGCAAGAAAATAATTTACCTGGGGCAGATATGAAAAACTATAACTAGGGCAAGAAAAATAACCTACTTACGATTGATGCGCTCTAACTTCAAGAAAACAGAATTTTATTCATGAATAGAGGCATAAGAAAATACAAGGCTTTGGGTTCTATTTATAGGACATAGAAACCCTAGGTTTACAATTGCTCCGCATGTCTACAATTACAAATATACCCCCATAAAATCTTTCCATAGCCGCCAAGAAGTTTTGGTAAAATTTTCTGCGCGTGAGGGCTTCAAACGGCCGCGGAACCGCGGCATTGGTGCGCTTGGGCCGCGGTTCCGCGGCCCATTAGTGTGATCTCCTTACAATTTTTCTTGGGCTGTCTTAGATTCTTCTGGGCTTTCTGGTTCTTTATTCCTTTTATCAATTGGGCTTCTTTATTAATTCCAGATCTTCAGTGAACACTTTGCAATGGATCTTTTAACCGTTTGCTTTGTATTCTTGGACCTAGCGTTGCCTTGTTGATGGTGAACTGTTCTTCTTCTGGGCTTTACTAAGATCCTCCTAATTGTTGGTCAAAAGTCCTTCTTTTGTGTCGTCTTTTGTGTTTTTCACTGTTTTCGCTCCCAGAACCTGTAACCTGTAACATATAGCAGACATGGGTCAAAAGCACCTGTTTTTATTCTTAAATGCATAAGAATGGGGAATACAAAATGCAATATTATGTTATAAACAAATACCCCCAAACTTATCTTTTGCTCGTCCTCGAGCAAACTTATTATTTTATTCTCAATAAAAATCTAACCTAGCCCCACTTTCGCAGGGAAACGCGATTGCACTGAGCACGTGCAACAAGCCGTTAAACCTCTAGGTGTCCCTAGTAGGAGGAGTGTTGTCTCCTGAGGGTTTTCAGCGGATTACACCCACAAAATCCTATCAATTTGGCTTTTCGACTTTTGTTCTCCAATTAGGTTTTCTAACAATGAATTCTATTATCGTCGACCCGCAAATTATCCACCCATATTCTTCACACTTCCGCATCATTTAACTTAAGATTATATATGTTCTATAGAATTACTTAGCTTTCGGCATTTCTTAAGTTTTCCTTCTAGGATTCCATCTCCACTTAGGAATTTCTATCAACTCTACTAAAGATATAAGTTCTATTCTTCATTCCTTTCTTTTATCCAAACTCTAATCACATATCCCCACGTGTGTGTAAATGTCACCCCTACACTTGGAAATTCAAATCAAGCAATCGTACTCTCGTCCATTGTCCAAAGCACTTATTAATTTGTGAATTTTTACTTGAATTTCGCTTATACATCCTTCATGCGACCGTTAATACTTCCTGAGGTACCAACAACCGATTACAAGATGCGTTAGCACTTTAAAGCGTACTTCCTAGTTTTGCAACACCCAAGGCTTTTAGCAGTGACTCCCAAACCAGTTGGTCTAAGGCACTAGGTGATGAAGCACCCTCGCTAAATATTTTTCTATTTTTACAGCCTTAAGTAATCACAAAAACCAGTGTCCATTTTTTTCTTTATTCACTTTTTTTTCTTTTATTTTCATTGTACTAAGGACTTTAGACAAGAGCATTTCAAGCTCTCTTCTACTATTCCAGGTTTCAAGGTGCGTGATTGTGCATTTTGTAGGGTATACGTTTTCAGAATCTAGACTTAAGCTAGGAATTATTTTTCAAACTTATACTCTAATAAGAACAACAATACTCTTCCCTCATTTCGACTTAGCCCAAGAAGTGAACCCAAAATTTGCCTATTTCTAAATAATCTACAAAGACATATACTTTCTACCGTTAAACTCTAAGGAAGGTTATTTTTAGGGTTTTTAATTTGCTAGGTCTAAAATCTAGTTTTTCCTAGCCAGTTAACCTTTTTATCAAACTCAAGTCAATTAGCCAAAATTGAATACAATAATTTTTATAATTTTTTGAAATTTTTCAAATTTTTATGGGTTTTTTTCTTTTTCTAATTTTTTTTTTCAAATTTTTATGATTTTTTATATAAAGATGCAATGCAGAAATTAAATATGCAAAAGGAAAAGAAAAATATATACAATATGCAATGCAAAAGATAACTATATACACTACCCTCTCCCCCAAACTTGAGCAAAGCAGTGCCCTCACTGCCCGGCCCCATGTCGGGCTCGTGAGCGTGAACGTGATCGTTCCCCTCTAGCCAAAAGGGTTTGAATACCCCTCTCAATTTCCGTCAACTGACGGTCGTGATCTCGTGCTGTCGCCCGAAACTCGTCCCTCAAAGAATCAATTCTCCTTACTGTTCTCCGCATCAATCGTGCATGCTCTTGAGGGGTCAGCTCATCCCCGCTCGATGTCGAGCTAGAGCTAGGGGTGCGTGCGGGAATATTCTCTGCCGGTTCCGTTCGTGACCAAATATCAGTAAGTCTAGAGTAGGACGAAGTAACGCCCTCAACGAGTGGTCGAACCGGAACTCCTCCTATCATGTATGAATCAAATTCCTCGACGGGAAGGAAATAACGGCAGAGTTGGGTGACTAGCATGGGACATGGATAGATGGTACCCATTTTCCCCGCACCTATAGACTGGAGCAATACAGTGCACATGTCGAACCGTGGATTTTTCGTCATTAGTGTGTGTACGACATGTAATGAGGGGGTGAAAAAGTCGTGTTGTGTGAACTGCCAAAGATGTTGTTTTGTGCCCACCGGCACACAGTAAAAACGTTCGCGAAAAGGGTCCGTGCTTGGATACCCTTACGCGGCTCTCTCGCGCAGTCATTCCCCATCAAGGGCATACAATCCTCAAAGTGTAAGGCGTGGTCATGTGCGAGCACACGAGGTATGAGTGTGACTTCGTGGATCATATCCCTATCAATATGAATTACGCGATCTCCCCAATTTATTTTAATGTAGCCTAAGTCATCTAGACTATTATCCTCCATTGATTCATAAAACAGGGTAACTAGTTCAGGTATAGCAAACGCAAAAGGATGATTGTAGGTCAGGAAATTCCAGCCCCTCTGCTCTATTTCATGTGCAAAATAGCTACCATACAATTCGTGCGTGAAAACCGGGGAAAAATCCCTCTCAAACTGCATTTTATGTGCCATAATAATTTTTTCAGAAAAAGGTATGAAAGAACAGAGAGGAAATAGACAGAGTTACCTCCCCTGAAAATTTCAGGGGGCGACGACACCAGACGGCGGCGGAAGAGCGGCGGTAGGCGGCTAATGCGGCGGAACCGCGGCGTTATAGCGGCGGCACGGCGAGATTTTTCTGGAACAGGTCGGTGGCGGCGTCCAGGGTTTTTTGGAGAGAAAATATTAGGGTTATGAGGACAGGAGGGCTCGGGTCTCTTTAAATAGAGGGGAAAGAGGGTTATTTGAAGAAAACACCCTCAAAAATGAGGATTTTATTTGTAAATTAAAAAAAAATGTCAGCTCTTAATTCTGAAAATTTGCAATTAGGTCCAAAAATATTTTTTTATTATTTTTTTTATTTTTTATGGTATTTTGGGATTATATATTTACAAATTATATACACACCCCCAAACTTATTTGAAATAATGTTTTGGGAAAAAAAAAGGAAATTTGGGGGTGAAAGTGGAGGAAAATCACTCAGTGTAGATCGGCTCCTGCTAGAACAGGAGCTCCTCCGAAGGGTCCGTTGTGAGGAACGGTTTCAATCGATGCCCATTTACTTTGAAAAGCGTACCATCCTCCGGGTTTTCAAGATCAACGGCACTGTGCGGATAAATGGTGCGGACTACAAAAGGTCCCTTCCACCTAGAACGGAGCTTGCCGAGGTGATAATGTAACCGAGTATCATAAAGTAAAACCTGTTGACCAGGTTTAAATGTCTTTCGCAAAAGGTTTTTATCATGGAATACTTTAGCTCGGTTCTTAGCAATCACGGCATTATCATATGCCTCATCCCGCGGCTCTTCTAGTTCATTTAACTGCAGCTTTCGGTTGCTGCCCGCATCTCCTAAAGATAGATTCAGCTCTTTAATAGCCCAAAATGCCTTGTGCTCAATTTCTACTGGGAGGTGGCAAGCCTTTCCGTAAACAAGCCGGTATGGAGACATGCCAAGATCGGTCTTGTATGCAGTACGGAAAGCCCATAGTGCATCGATCAATTTTAACGACCAATCTTTACGGTTTTTAGAAACCGTTTTCTCCAAGATTTGCTTAATTTGCCGATTCGAGACCTCGGCTTGCCCACATGTTTAGGGATGGTATGGCGTTGACAGCTTATGGGTGATAGAATACTTGCGCATTAAGGACTCAAAAGTCCTATTGCAAAAGTGAGAACCATTATCACTTATTATTGCGCGAGGGTGCCCAAATCGAGAAAAGATGTGTTCTTTAAGAAATCGAACGACAACCTTGTTGTCATTCGTTCGACTAGGCACAGCCTCGACCCATTTTGAAACGTAGTCAAAAGCCAAAAGAATATACACATTTCCAAAAGAGTTAGGAAATGGTCCCATGAAGTCTATACCCCAAACATCAAAAATATCTACGACCAAATTTGGTTGGAGCGGCATTTCGTTTCTCCACGATATCCGGCCCAAGTGTTGGCACCGGGAGCAAGTTTTGCAGTATTCGAATGCATCCTTGAAGAGTCGTGGCCAATAAAAACCACACTGCAAAACTTTCTCTGCTATCTTCTTTGGGCCAAAATGCCCGCCACATGCTTGATCGTGGCAAAAAGACAGCACACTCTTAACCTCATTTTCTGGTACACACCGACGAATGATTTGGTCAGAACAGTATTTAAAAAGATAAGGTTCATCCCAGTAAAAATGCTTTACTTGGGACAAGAAGCGAAGTTTATCTTGTTTCAACCAATCTTTAGGTATCAAGCCGGTGGCTAAGTAGTTTACAATATCGGCGAACCATGGTTCGCAAGAAACGGTCAAGAGTTGCTCATCGGGAAAAACATCAGTGATAGGAAGTTCAAGAGTAGGCGAAGAAGGAAGTCGTGAAAGGTAATCGGCTACTACGTTTTCACATCCTTTTTTGTCCCTTATAACAAGGCCAAACTCTTATAGCAAAAGGATCCAACGTATTAGCCTCGATTTGGCATCCTTCTTCGCAAAAAGGTGGCGAAGAGCTGAATGATCCGTGTATACTATAACTAGTGAGCCGATTAAATAAGGCCGAAATTTTTCAAGTGCAAACACAACCGCTAAAAATTCTTTTTCTGTAGTTGTGTAGTTTAGTTGGGCCTTATTTAGTGTTCGGCTAGCGTAGTAAATTACATGCGGCATCTTGTTAATGTGCTGTCCAAGAACAGCACCAATGGCAAAATCTGATGCGTCGCACATAATTTCAAAAGGGTGCGTCCAGTCTGGGGATGAAAGAATGGGCGCAGAAATGAGAGAGTGTTTCAAAGACTCGAACGCTTCCATGCAAGTTGAGTCGAAAAAAAAAGTAGTGTCCTTGGCCAATAAGAGAGTCAAGGGTCTAGCAATCTTGCTAAAGTCCTTGATGAACCGTCTATAAAACCCGGCATGGCCAAGGAAAGCTCGGATATCTTTGACGCATTTAGGAGGAGGAAGATTAGAAATGACTTCAATTTTTGCTCTATCAACCTCTATGCCGTTTTGCGAGATGACATGTCCTAAGACAATGCCTTCTCGTACCATAAAGTGGCATTTCTCCCAATTTAAAGTTAGGTTCTTCTCCCTACAGCGGGTAAGAACTGCGTCAAGATGTCGTAAACACTCGTCGAAGGAGTCACCAAAAATGGAGAAATCGTCCATAAAGATTTCCAAAAACTTCTCCACCATGTCCGAAAAGATCCCCATCATACACCGCTGAAATGTAGCGGGTGCATTGCATAACCCAAAGGGCATGCGACGATAAGCAAAAGTGCCAAAGGGACAAGTAAATGTAGTCTTGTCTTGATCCTCTTTGGCTATGGGGACTTGGTTATAACCGGAATAGCCATCTAAAAAGCAGTAGAACTCGTGCCCCGCCAATCGTTCTAGCATTTGGTCAATGAAAGGCAAAGGAAAGTGGTCCTTCCTTGTCGTGGCATTGAGTTTTCGGTAGTCGATGCAAACTCGCCACCCTGTTTGGGTGCGAGTAGGAATTAACTCATTTGTCTCATTGGTAATGACCGTGATGCCCGATTTCTTTGGCACGACATGAATGGGGCTAACCCATTGGCTATCCGAGATAGGATAAATGATACCGTTATCAAGACATTTAACAATCTCCTTCTTGACCGCCTCTTTCATAATGGGGTTGAGGCGTCTTTGTGGATCCCTTACCGGCTTGGCGTCATCCGTCAAGTGTATATGATGTTCAACTATGAGGGGACTAATCCCCTTGATGTCCGCCATAGACCAGCCGAAAGCTTGCCGATTATTGTGTAAGACCATTAAAAGGGCTTTCTCTTGCTCAAGAGCTAGAGAGGCCGATATGATAACGGGTAAGGTCTCATTCTCACCTAGATAAGCATATTTTAGGTGCGATGGCAAAAGCTTTAGTTCGAGTTTAGGTGGTGAAACAATATATGGTAATAATGGAGTAACTGTTTCAAACTCGAAGGATTCCATCAAAGGTTCAAATCGAGTGTATGTTACCGAGTCGGATGGTTCAACTAACTCATCCGAAAAAGCAAAAGACTCAAACTCAGGTGGAGAGTCTTCAAGGTCGTCAACAAAGGTGAAACACTCATAATCTTTGTCCGTCGTGAAAGCTGTGTCGGATTCTAGGAGGAACGCACTAGTGGCGTCAACATTGCTGTGATCAAACATAAAATTTTCGAACTCACAGTCCTCCTCCGCGATCTCATTGATCGAGCAAACATCAAGTACGCTAGAATTAGGCTCGCAAGGCTGACTTCCTAACTTGAAAATGTTAAGTTCAACTGTCATATTGCCAAAGGATAGATTCATTGAACCGTTACGACAGTTGATTACCGCGTTAGAAGTCGCGAGGAATGGTCGACCAAGTATCACCGGAATTTGACTCCGGGGGTTAGCGACAGGTTGTGTATCCATAACAATAAAGTCAACGGGGAAAATGAAATTCCCTACTCTAATTAACACATCCTCCAACTCTCCCCTAGGATGGGTGATTGATCGATCGGCCATTTGGAGAGTGCAATGAGTGAGCTTAAGCTCTCCAACGCCTAATTGTTCGTACACCGAATAAGGTAGCAAATTGACACTAGCACCAAGATCTAATAGTGCTCTATTGATGTTCTTGTCCCCAATTGTGATCGAAATAGTAGGACAACCGGGGTCCTTGTGCTTTGGGGGTAAAGAATTGACAAGAGCATCACTAACAGCACTAGCCACGAAAACTTTCTTTGGTACTTGTGACTTCCTCTTTTTGGTGCATAAGTCCTTTAAGATTTTTGCATATGAAGGAACTTGTTGGATTGCATCCAAAAGAGGGATATTTATGCTAACCTGTTTGAACAACTCTACAATCTTCTCCATCTGTGGAGTTGGTTTATTAGATCTCAACCGATTTGGAAAAGGAACATTTTGAAAAGTCGTTGAGTCCAATTTTTGCGGATCAGATTGTTGAGTTGGAACGGAACCCCGTGTAGATGTGTTCGTGTTGTGAGAAGTGGGTCCATTCGAGCTAGAAGAAGTAGAGCCATGTGAAGGATGGAGAATAGGCTCTAACGACGAAGAAGAAGAAGAAGAAGAAGAAGGTGAAGAAGATGAAGAAGGACCACCGGCAGGGGTGTCATGGTTAATACCCACATTGTTATGCAACACTTTTCCGGATCTCAACGTGGTCACAGCATTTACGTTATGATTCTGCTGCTCATATGCAACATGTGCGTGACCGGGATTTGGAAGTGGTTGAGACGGAAGCTTTCCTTTCTCTCGCTCTTTCAACGCAGTATTGAGTTGTGCAATTTGTGCCTCAATAGATTTGATACATTGATCGTGTGAGGGACTGTTTTGCACCAACGATTGAATAGAAGTCTCTAATCTTGCTGTAGATTGTGTGGATTGCTTTAAGAAAGCCTCTAGACTTCTTTCGAGCGAGCTAACCTTGTCATTATTAGGTTGAACAAAATTGTTTGGTGGGGGGTAAGTGTTAGGCACAAAATTGTTCACTTGATTGGGGTAAGGTTGCTGTTGGAAGGGTTGTTGAAATTGAGCTTGTGGAGGTGCTTGTTGTTGTGGAGGAAGAGGCCTTTGAAAATTGTTATTTCCTTGGAATTGTTGATTTTGGTTCCAAGCGAAATTTGGGTGGCTCTTCCATCCCGGATTGTATGTTGAAGAATATGGATCGTTTCTTTGTCGTTGCTGAAAGGCAGCATTGACTTGATCCTGTCCTTGAGTAGATGCAGTGTAAGGACACTCTTCTTTGAGATGTGATGGATCCGAACAACAAGCACAAACAGTTCGTGGAGGCACAACAGGGGCAGGAGAAGGTGCTGAGATTTTGGTCTCAAGCGCTTCTAGCTTTTTCGTAAGAGCGGCCACCTCGGCCTTCATAGCAATCGATATCTCTACTTGATGTATGCCTGCCCTAGGTTGACCGATCGAAGAAGATGATGATGCAGTCTTGGTGCTCTCCCACTGAATTGTTTGTTCATTAAGATCCTCAAGAAACTACTACGCTTCCTCATTAGACTTGGATAGAAAGTGACCTTGACAAATGGTTTCTAGCAACTGCTTCGTTGCCGGGTTCAATCCCTCGTATAATGTTTGGCAAAGTTGCCAACTTTCGATCCTATTGTGAGGGCATTGAACGAGTAGGTCTTTGAATCTTTCAAAACATTTCCAAAATGGCTCGGAAGGAAGCTGTGAAAATTGTATAATCCCATTACGGATTTTAGCAGTTTTGTGATGAGGATAGAACTTTTTAAGAAAAGTTTTCACAAACTCGTCCTAATTCCTAATTGAATGTGATGCGGTGCTGTATAGCCACTTCTCGGCTAGGTCACATAAGGTGAAAGGAATGACCCTTAGCCTTATAGCGTCATCACTTAATTGGGTCGTTTTCATCATAGCGCAAACGTTTTGGAATTTATTGATAAAGATATATGCATCTTCGGATTCCAAACCATGAAACTTAGGCAGCATATTGATGAAGTGGGGTTTGATCTCAAAATTGTCCCCATTTGCCGGTGGGAGGGAAAGACAAGTAGGAAGGGCGGTGCGGACGGGGTAGAAAAGATCCTGGAGCGCGACTCGTGCGGGCGCTTCAACAGGCGGGTGATTCGGGTTATTCGCACCTAACGGAGGTGGAATCATTCCCGTCGGTAAGGTGTTGTTAGGATTGTATCCCGACATACCTTCGGAAGAAGAATGTGATGGTGAAAGTGAAGAAGTGGACAGGATTTCGACTTCGGAGTCGAAAGGTTCGTCGGTCGGTAACAACGAAATACGGACTAATCGGGCGCTAGGGTTCCTAGTCCAACCGGACATACACTAAAAGGGTTAGTGTAGTCGACAGATGAAAGACAGAATGTGGAGGAAAGAGAACGTCAATGAGAAGAAGTGGTGTAAGTGAGTGCAAAGATTCTTTAGCGACAAGTTGCAAGTTTTGAAAAGAATTTTTTTTTCTTTTTCTTATTTGTGCTTTTGCAAAAAGATTTTGAAAAGAGACTTGTGACACAAATGCAATTAACCACACATGCATAATCAGGCCTAGATCTAGGGTCACCTAGGTCAGCTAGACCGCTCCTAACTGTTCCAAAGGGCTAGAGATAGGACCTCAAACCGCCTCTTCACCGCCAATTGCGGCCAGGTAAGTGCCAGGTAAGTGGGAAGGAACCACGCTATGGGCCTAATTAAAAACCACTAGCCTTGACACACTTTCCTAGGCACCGCAAAGTCAGGTTAGGATAAACGGCCGATGCCTATACTAGTCCTCAGTCCTATTGAGCGCGACGTCCTTAGGGCTGAGTCTAATATTTTTTAATTAAGAGTGGTCAATGCAAATGCTTTAGGCGATTTCTGGGGTCCTGGGAAGGGTGATGAAATCCCCACCCAATCTGAATTGGTCAATAGCCCCTTAAAGTCATATTAAAGCATGCAAAGCAGTAAATCACTTGCAATCAGTTTGCTATTTAGCGCGGCGCAAAGAATCCTGCAGAAAATCAATTATTGGAAGGGGGGAAAAGATTTTTAGCGCAAAAAATCCTGCAGAAAATTTGGCAAAAGATATATGGAGATTTGTAGAGGGGAGAATGAGGAAACAAACAGTGTAAAAATTTCGCAGAGATCTCCACAGATGACCGTGGAATTGCGGTTTTGACCATGTATTTGCCGCGGAATCGCGGCTCTTTGGGGGCTTTAGGTCTCCAAATTTCTTCAGCTGCTCTGTACTTTAAATCTCCTCCTGTTTTGATATACCCTTTTTTGATTTGCCTTCTGTGTTGTTTTAGATCCGTCAAACCTGCAAAGATTCACAAAGAAACCCTTCAAACAATAAAAGATGATAGAATTTTTATATTTTTGATTTTTTCAGATTTTTATGGTTTTTTTTATATTTTATATTAACCCGAAATTACAAAAAGGAAATTTTACGCCATCCCCGGCAACGGCGCCATTTGATTTATAGATATTTTATCGATCAAAAATATTTACCGCAATCAAGAACGGCGTCGAATGAAGCTAGCCGGTGAATACGGGTCGGTCCACAGGGATGTTGTAAATCTCCTTTAAGTTCTTACGAGTTAATTCCAAATGATGTTGGGTCTTATAAATAAACCTAAAAATTGAAGTTGTATGATACTAGGATTAGAAACTTGCTAGGATTAGGTTTAGGGAAAATTTGGTAAACAAAGATCTACATCTCTTTCCATTGCCTTTAATTAAATATATCATATTAGTGTTATGGTAAATCTTAACAAAGGGGATTAGGATGATTGGGAAGATTGATTCTCCCTCTAGATCCTTGTCCTTCCTTTCTTAATCTTTACCCTAACCTCCATGGAAAACCTTAAAATCCGGGCCTTTAGACTACGAAATCACCGTTACCTCGAGGGTAGAGTGCCGTAGGGAGCGGAATAAGAAGGTATGCATGGAGTTCTAATGTTCATAAAAGATTGGCAAAAGAAACGAGATGAGAGATCTTCATCTCTCAAATCCTTTCCTATTCCTAACCCTAACAAGCGAGGAAACTACTCGCTCATTGAGGGGATGAAGAAAGACATGATTTTATTAAAGAGAAGAAACATCTATTGCAAGTTAATAAAATTCTTAAACTAAATTAAACTAAGGCAAGAAAATAATTTACCTAGGGCAGATATGAAAAACTATAACTAGGGCAAGAAAAATAACCTACTTACGATTGATGCGCTCTAACTTCAAGAAAACAGAATTTTATTCATGAATAGAGGCATAAGAAAATACAAGGCTTTGGGTTCTATTTATAGGACATAGAAACCCTAGGTTTACAATTGCTCCGCATGTCTACAATTACAAATATACCCCCATAAAATCTTTCCATAGCCGCCAAGAAGTTTTGGTAAAATTTTCTGCGCATGAGGGCTTCAAGCGGCCGCGGAACCGCGGCATTGGTGCGCTTGGGCCGCGGTTCCGCGGCTCATTAGTGTGATCTCCTTACAATTTTTCTTGGGCTGTCTTAGATTCTTCTGGGCTTTCTGGTTCTTTATTCCTTTTATCAATTGGGCTTCTTTATTAATTCCAGATCTTCAGTGAACACTTTGCAATGGATCTTTTAACTGTTTGCTTTGTATTCTTGGACCTAGCGTTGCCTTGTTGATGGTGAACTGTTCTTCTTCTGGGCTTTACTAAGATCCTCCTAATTGTTGGTCAAAAGTCCTTCTTTTGTGTCGTCTTTTGTGTTTTTCACTGTTTTCGCTCCCAGAACCTGTAACCTGCAACATGTAGCAGACATGGGTCAAAAGCACCTGTTTTTATTCTTAAATGCATAAGAATGGGGAATACAAAATGCATATTATGTTATGAACAATATTGCGGCCATAGAAAGCTGAAGGAGACCCTCTGAAGTCCAATTGACCTCCTCCATGGTATAGTTCACTGGGGGTGAGTCGGCGTAGTGAATCGCCAGAATAGGCTCTGCGCCGACCCCTGATGATCTGATTGTACCACATCCCTGATTGGTCTCAAAAACTATCTATTACCGCAATCATGAACGGCGTCGCTTTGTAGCTAGCTGGTGAATACGGGTCGGTCCACAGGGATGTTGTGAATTTCCTAATCGCTCAAACGAGTTAATTCCGATGGGAGCCGGATTGATTATTAAATCTAAAAACTAAATTAATCTATATCTAAATCTTGCTAGGGTTGGGTCTAGGTTAAGTTTGGAAAGTCAATAAATCTCACCGCTTTCTATACCTATATGAAGATTTAATTAGGTGTTATGGTAATTATTAATAAAAGGGATTAGAACCATTTGGAAAGATGTTTCTTCCTCTAGGTTCTTGTCCTTCCTTTAGAAATCCTTACCCTAACCTCCATGGAAAACAATCACAACCGGGCCTTTATATTACGGTATCACCGCTACCTCGATGGATTGGGTGCCGTAGGGAGCGGTATGTGCATGTATGCATGAAGTCCTAGAAAATATATGACGGGCAAGAAAGGGGATGAGAGATCTTCGTCTCTCAAAGCTTCCCCAGATCTAACCCTAACAAGCAAGGAGACTACTCGCTCATTAGGGAATTGAAGAACATTTATCTAGGGCAGAGAATAAAAAATCAAACTAGGGCAAGGAATTAAATTTAACTAGGGCAAGAATAAAGAACTTACAAATTGATGCTCTCCAAAAGAAATCTGAATTTTATTGATAAAAAGAGGCATAGGGAGGCATGAAAAGAATACAATGATTTGGGCTTCTATTTATAAGACATAGAAACCCTAGGTTACAATTGATTCGCACGTCTACATTTACCAAAATATCCTTAGGAAGACCTAGTCAAAGTAGACTCCAAGCTTTGGTAAAATTTTATATCTCTGTCTCTTTAAAAGGAAGTATTGGGCCTTGAAATTTCCTTTGTTGGCTCTTCTGTCTTTGGGCTTCCTTATTATTTGGTTCTTTTATTAAAATAGCTTCTATGTTTCTTCCAGATCTCCAGTGAATAATTGCGGTGGACTTTTAACCGTTCGCTTTGTAATCTTGGACCTTGCGTTGCCTTGTACATTGTGAACTGTTCTTCGTCTAGGCTTTGACTAAGATCCATCTATTTGTTGGTCAAAAGTCCCTCTTTTGTATCGTCTTTTGTCTTTTTCACTGTTTTCGCTCCAAGAACCTGTAACCTGTAATATGTAGCAGACATGCGTCAAAAGCACCTGTTTATTTATAAAACGAATAAGAATGGGGAATATAATAATACAATATTATGGTGTGAACAAATACCCCCAAACTTATCTTTTGCTCGTCCTCGAGCAAACTTATTTTTTATTCTCTACAAAAACCTAACCGTACTTTCGCAGGGAAACGCGATTGCACTGAGCTCGTGCAACAAGCCGTTAAACCTCTAGGTGTCCCTAGTAGGAGGAGTGTTGTCTCCTGAGGATTTTCAGCGGATACTACCCATAAAATCCTATCAATTCGGCCCATTGACTTTAATTCTCCAATTAGGTTTTCTAACATGGAATTCTATTATCGTCGACTCGTAAATTATCCACCCATATTCTTCACACTTCCCTATCATCTAACTTAAGATTTTATATGTTCTGCAGACCTACTTAGCTTTCGGTATCTCTTAAGTTTTCCTTCTAGGGTTCCATCTCCACTCAGGAATTTTTATCAACTCTATTAAAGATACAAGTTCTATTCTTCATTCCTCTCTCTTATCTAAATCCCAATCACATACCCCTACGTGTGTGTATATATCACCCCTACACTCGGAAATTCAAATCAAGCAATCATACTCTTGTCCGTTGTCCAAAGTATTTATTAATTGGTGAATTTTTAATTGAATTTTGCTTACACATCCTTCATTCGACCGTTAATACTTCTTGAGGTACCAACGACCGATTACAAAATGCGTTTGCACTTTAAAGCATAATTCCTAGTCTTGCAACACCCAAGGCTTTAGCAGTGACTCCCAAACCAGTTGGTCTAAGGCACTAGGTGATGAAGCACCCTCGCTAAATAATTTTTTTTTTTATTTTTGCATCCTCAAGTAATTACAAAAACCAGTGTTCATTTTTTTTTCTTTATTCACACTTGAATTTTTTTATTTTCATTTTCTTCGTACTAAGGACTTTAGACAAGAGTATTTCAAGGTCTCCTCTACTATTCCAAGTTTCAAGGTGCGTGATTGTGCAAATTGTAGGGTATACATTTTCATAATCTAGACTTAAGCTAGGAACTATTTTTCAAACTTATACTCTAATAAAAATATCAATACTTTTCCTTCGTTTCGACTTAGCCCAAGAAGTGAACTCAAAATTTGCCTATTTCTAAATAAACTACAAAGACATATACTTTCTACCGTTAAACTTTAAGAAAGGTTATTTTTAGGGTTTTTTAATTTACTAAGTCTAAGATATAGTTGTTCCTAACTGGTTAACCTTTTTGTCAAACTCAAGTCAAATATGGCCAAAATTGAATACATTAATTTTTATAATTTTTTTTTGAAATTTTTCAATTTTTTATGGGTTTTAAAATAAGTAAGCAAATGCAAAAATATGTACATATGAATGCGAAGGAAGAAGGCTTACCGAGCATACCCCCAAACTTAAACTTGACAGTGTCCTCACTGTCATGCTACACCAAAAGGGTCAAAATGTCGGCACTCCCCTGTTTATTTATTTATAAAAGTTTTTTTTTATATTTTTTAATGTTTTGAATTTTATTTTTTTTTATAGAAAAAGAAAACAAAATATATATACATATATACAACAAGGTTCTCCCCAAACTTAAGCTTGGCCTTACACAAGCCAAAGGTTAGCACCAACCATTCAAAAATCTCATCGTGGTAATGGTAGAGTTGGTGAAAGAATGGAGTGGAAAGAAGAGAAATGAGAAGCACACGAGACCGTATGAGAAGAAGAATGGAATAAGGTCTCGGTGGAGGAGAAGAATGGCGAAAGAGGGAAAGAAGTGTAGCACGAACTTGAGGGTGTAAATTGAGTGAATAAATTAGCACAAGTTTTGATGACCGATGTGTTAAAAGCGATTGTGCCAATCTATCAACACATCGAGAAATGGGGTCAAATCCCTCAAGATTCGCAAAAAAGCATGGGCACGTCGAACTTGGTATAGGAGATGAGAGCGTAACGGTCTCTTGTACGGTCGGAATCATAGGAAGGACGTAAGGGAGTGAATTAGGGATAGTCTCAGTCTCACCGTAGTAAACTGTCTCGAACTGGAAAGATTTCATCAATGGTTCGAAACGAATGTAAGCAACCGAATCTGATGGTTCAACTAACTCATCTAAAAATTCAAAGGACTCAAACTCGGGCGGTGAGACATCAACATTGTCCGAAAAGGTGAAACACTCGTAAGTGTTATCGGCTGTGAGAACTATGTCAGATTCAAAGGAAAAATTTTCAAGCTCACAGTCTTTAAGCGTGATCTTTTACGTGGTCGGAACGAGGGAAAGGAGGGAGGGTGATTTAGTTAAAGGTTCAAGAGGATGAATTGGAAAATCCGACACATCAAACAAAAATGGTTCAACCTCAATATTATCCTCAAGACTCTCCTCAATACTATCATCATAAGTCTCCTTAATAGTTAACTCATCCATGCCATTATCATCAAAATCAAGACGCATATGAAGTTCGGGAGAAACATCTAATGACTCGGGATGATGAATTGGACATAAAATTGCAATCAAATCTACTGGTTCATCATCCAAAATATTCCAGGCGTCTATATCCTCAATCAAGTGAAAATCAATTTTTTTCTGACACCTCATAAAAAGCATGGATATTTATTAATTCAGGTTCTAGATTGGAGGTGTAAAGATCGAAAGGATTAAGTGTGGTTTCACTCGAAAGGGGTTCTTCACAATCTGGCAAATCAAGCACTACAAAGTCACACAACTCGTTGGATGTTTTATTTGTAACTTGTGAATCATTTGGGACAATCGATGGAAAATCGGAGTTGTGGGATTCAATTGGGTAAGGGTAGGTCTGATTTGGGAATGTGTATAACTCACTCGCTCCTCTCAAATTCTCCCTCTGTCCAACCGCCTCCTCATACATTGAAAAATTTGAAGCTAGTTGGAAACTAGCTACCGGTTCAGTAGGTTGCATAAGGGCGGCTATGGACGCATCCACATTCCTAACCATTTTGTTTGTTGCTGAAATATAAGCTTCCAACGACTGTTCCAAACTAGACATGGGTGGTGAGGGGGTTTCGGTAAAAGATTCAAAATTGGTTGGATACGTGAAACTCCCAAAAGGCTGTGAAGAAACAGTGTCTAGTAAAGGTGGGAAAGTCGAGTAGGACTGGTAGGAATTGGATGGTTGGACAGGAGTAGGATCAACATGTGGATAAAAAGGCGGATGGACTTGTTGATTCCTAGAACTAGATGTGTGGAGAGGAGTGAAAGATCGGCTACGAGATTGAGCAATATGCTCAGCAATGGACATCGGTTTAGGAGTTACAGCATGACTTGAAAAAGTGGTGTCAACGTACGAAGGTGGTGAAGGTGAACATGGTTGACACAAGGTGGGTTGCAAAGTCGAACTATTTCTCCTAGACGCTTCTATTTGATCTTTCAAAGAAATTTTGGGCACGGAGGGATCTTCCTTAAATCGACCGAAACAATTGACGTACGAGGCAAAGTTAGGTTCAGGATACCAAAGTTCGGAAAGTGATTTATGATGTGGGGTACCCATGATAGAAGAAAGGGGAAAAGAAAGAAGGTTGGGTGGTGCAAGGATTTATTTGCGGCAAAAATTTGCAAGTTGTTAAAAAAAATTTCCTTTTTCCTTTTTCTCTATATTTGGAAATTTTGCAAAAAGATTATTTTGAAAAGAGACTTTGACACAAATGCGATCAACCACAAATGCATAATCAGGCCTAGATCTAGGGTCACCTAGGTCAGCTAGACAGCTCCTAACTGTTCCAAAGGGCTAGAAATAGGACCTCAAACCGCCTCTTCACCGCCAATTGCGGCCAGGTAAGTGCCAGGTAAGTGGGAGGCTCCCCGCTACAAGTAGCGGTCCTAATTAAGTAACCACTTGCCTTGACACACTTGCCTAGACACCGCAAAGTCAGGTTAGGATAAACGGCTGATGCCTATAACTAGTCCTCTGACCTATTGAGCTCGAAGTCCTTAGGGCTGAGTCTAGAATTTTTTAATTAACGATTGGTCAATGCAAATGCCTTATGTGATTTCTGGGGTCCTGGGAAGGGTGATGAAATCCCCACCCAATCTGAATTGGTCAAAAGCCCTTAAAGTCAGTTTTAAAAATATGCAAAACGGTAAATCACTTGCAATCAAAGATTTTTATTTTATTTGCGGTGCAAAGAATCCTGCAGAGAATCAATTATTGGAAGGGGGAAGAAGATTTTTAGCGCAAAGAATCCTGCAGAAGATTTGACAGAAGATATATGGGGATTTGCAGAGGGAAGAAATAGGAAACAAACCGTGCAAAAATTTCACGATGATGATGCAAGAGGGCCGCGGAAGGGCGGTGGGAGAGCGCTTAGGCCGCGGTTTAGCGGTGGGATGGAGGATTCAGGGCTCCAAAAAATTTCTGTTGTTCTGTACTTGCAATCCCTCTCTGTTTTGATGTATCCTTTTCTGTTTAGAACTCTGGATTTTTCCAGATCCGTCGATCCTGCAGAGATTCAAAAAAAAATACCCTTCCAAAAATAACAGATGATATATTTTTATATTTTTTATTTTTCAGATTTTTATGATATTTTTTTAATTTAGATTAACCCGAAATTGCAAAAAGGAAAATCTACGCCATCCACGGCAACGGCGCCATTTGATTGGTCTCAAAAACTATCTATTACCGCAATCAAGAACGGCGTCGCTTTGCAGCTAGCCGGTGAATACGGGTCGGTCCACAGGGATGTTGTGAATTTCCTAATCGCTCAAACGAGTTAATTCCGATGGGAGCCGGATTGATTATTAAATCTAAAAACTAAATTAATCTATATCTAAATCTTGTTAGGGTTAGGTCTAGGTTAAGTTTGGAAAGTCAATAAATCTCACCGCTTTCTATACCCATATGAAGATCTAATTAGGTGTTATGGTAATTATTAATAAAAGGGATTAGAACCATTTGGAGATGTTTCTTCCTCTAGGTTCTTGTCCTTCCTTTAAAAATCCTTACCCTAACCTCCATGGAAAACAATCACAACCGGGCCTTTATACTACGGTATCACCGCTACCTCGATGGATAGGGTGCCGTAGGGAGCGGTATGTGCATATATACATGAAGTCCTATGAAAATATATGACGGACAAGAAAGGGGATGAGAGATTTTCGTCTCTCAAACCTTTCCCAGATCTAACCCTAACAAGCGAAGAGACTACTCGCTCATTAGGGAATTGAAGAACATTTATCTAGGGCAGAGAATAAAAAATCTAACTAGGGCAAGGAATTAAATTTAACTAGGGCAAGAATAAAGAACTTACAAATTGATGCTCTCCAAAAGAAATCTGAATTTTATTGATAAAAAGAGGCATAGGGAGGCATGAAAAGAATACAATGATTTGGGCTTCTATTTATAAGACATAGAAACCCTAGGTTACAATTGATTCGCACGTCTACATTTACCAAAATATCCTTAGGAAGACCTAGTCAAAGTAGACTCCAAGCTTTGGTAAAATTTTATGTCTCTGTCTCTTTAAAAGGAAGTATTGGGCCTTGAAATTTCCTTTGTTGGCTCTTCTGTCTTTGGGCTTCCTTATTATTTGGTTCTTTTATTAAAATAGCTTCTATGTTTCTTCCAGATCTCCAGTGAATAATTGCGGTGGACTTTTAACCGTTCGCTTTGTAATCTTGGACCTTGCGTTGCCTTGTACATTATGAACTGTTCTTCGTCTAGGCTTTGACTAAGATCCTTCTATTTGTTGGTCAAAAGTCCCTCTTTTGTATCGTCTTTTGTCTTTTTCACTGTTTTCGCTCCAAGAACCTGTAACCTGTAATATGTAGCAGACATGCGTCAAAAGCACCTATTTATTTATAAAACGAATAAGAATGGAGAATATAATAATACAATATTATTGTGTGAACAGTCCCCTATAAGTGAAGGTTCTTTTGCTCCGGGTCGTGATCTTTGATCAACGCGAAGACTTCCCTATCCACGGGCGCTTCAGGGAATCCGCTTTCCGAACGAACAAACGGGAAAGAAATGTCGAAAGACATAGTACCTGCGCGAAAAAGAACAAAAGTTAGCCGTCAATGCTACAGTTTAAGTTCTGGCACTTGGTACTTTAAATTCGTACCGCACTGCATTGCAGTGGAAAGGGACCATAGGGGACCCACACAATCTAGATGACGGCTCATCATTGATGAGACAGTCACTCGTTAATGAGGAAATCCTAAAAGGATTCTCATTTAATGAGGGCCCCTCGGGCCAAGGAGTAAAACTCCCTTGAGAGAAGCGCTCTACAACAGAGTGACATCTGTCAACTCTAATCATGGGAGAAATAAAATTCCTTAAAAATTTTAAGAGCTATGCTCTGTGAAGAAGATGGAACAATCCATCAAAAAACCCTAAAAGCAAAACTTTTTACAGAAGTAAAAACTTCAGTATCTTTAAGATCTGTAAAGTGAACTCTAAGAGTTCTTCGTTAATGGTTAAAAGAACCCTAAAAAGGATTTCTTTTTCTGATCCATGATGTAGAAAGAGCAAAGCTCTGATTTTTAATTAACGGGTTGAGAAACCCTAAAAATCTTTAAGATCTGTAATCTAAGTAGAGCAAAACTCTGTTAATGGGTTCAAATCTCACCCAAAAAAATTTGACAGAGTCTTAACTCTAAAAGAGTTTTCTGAGGCAGAGAGCTGGGCTCTGAAAGAGAATCAAATTCTCAAGAAACAAAGACAAAACAAGAAGATGAACAAGCAGTCATCTCAAAAGGCCAAAGGTCCTATTTATAGGCAGGGGAAGTCGATCCGACTTCCAAGAACAATCCAACGGTGTAAAGACTGCCACCGCTACACTCGCGTGTAAGCCACGTGAGCGCAACGGTGGGGGCATTTGTTTCCCTCAATTAGAGCAAAGCTCTGTTCAAATTTTGAAATTTAAAATGAAGCAGCGCTTCATAAAAGCGCTCGCGCCATGAGCGCCAGCGCTGATAGTCAAAGACTCTAAGGTAGCGCTCATGTGCAAAGCACGAGAGCGCTAGCGCCAAGTGCGCCAGCGCTGAGAGTCAAAGACTCTGAGGCAGCGCTCACGTGCAAAGCACGAGAGCGCTCGCGCCAAGTGCGCCAGCGCTGAGAGTCAAAGACTCTGAAGCAGCGCTCACGTGCAAGGCACGAGAGCGCCAAGCGCTGGAACTAAATGTTCCCCACCGTTGGATCAAAAATCCAATAAAGATGATAAATCATCAAATTACCAGAATAAAATTCTGTTGAGGGAATACTCCTCAAATCTTTCTAAACAGGAAAGATTGTGCTCTGTAAATCAGAGCACCGTTGGATCAAAGATCCAATGGTGATTAAAAATCACCAAGATACAGAGTAATCTCTGTATGGGAAAATAATTTCCCAATCCTGTTAATAACAAGAAAGATGTTTTCTGTAAAACAGAACCCCTAGGATCAAAGATCCAATGGTGGAAAAACATCCCCAAATCAATCAGAAAAAGATTGCCTCAACTGATCAGCCTCCACTATATAAAGGCCCCAAGACTTCAAGTCTCGCACAGAGAAACCCCCCCCCCCCCCTCCCACAAAATTTAAGAAATTTTTAAAGAGAAGAGTAAGCTCTCGGAAGAAGAATTTCTTCAAGGTAAATAAAACAGAAAGATAAAAGCATCTCATAAAGAGAAGAAGAACTTAGTTCTCTTTCTAGATCATAGATCTATAAGACAGATGTCTTTCACAAAAAGAGATCATAGCATCTCATCATAAGAAGGGAGAGAGGAGAACTTAATTCTCTTCAGATCACAGATCCATAAAAACAAAGTCTTTCACAAGAAACATAAGAGATTGTAACATCTCTTATTAAAATAAGAACCTTGTTCTTAAAGCCAAGAGACAAAGTCTCTCATAAACGAGAATTTAATTCTCAGAGCGTAGAACTGATCAAAGTTGCCTAAAAAGAGCCTTAGCGCTCCAATTAAAAAGAAGCGCCTTAGCGCTCCAAGACTGGCGCACAGCGCCGCAGAGCCTTAGCGCTCCAATTTAAAGAAGAGCCTTAGCGCTCCAAATAAAAAAAAG
This sequence comes from Agapanthus africanus, assembly GCA_030015575.1. Classification (NCBI taxonomy): domain Eukaryota; kingdom Viridiplantae; phylum Streptophyta; class Magnoliopsida; order Asparagales; family Amaryllidaceae; genus Agapanthus; species Agapanthus africanus. Next base: position 174,504,061 of record CM057339.1, on the reverse strand, counting down.
CGCCTTAGCGCTCCAAGTCTGGCGCACAGCGCCACAGAGCCTAAGCATTCCAATTTAAAGAAACGTCTTAGCACTCCAAGTCTGGCGTCTGGCGCCCAGCGTTCCAAGCGCTATTTTAAAAGAAGCGTCCAGCGCTCCAAGCGCTATTTTATAAAGAAGCGCTCTGCACTCATTGACTGGCGCTCAGCGCCAAGCGTGCCACGTGCTCCTCCTGTGTGCGCTATCTCACAGGAAGTGCCTTAGCGCTCTGAGTCTGCCACTCAGCACCACGTGCTCCTCACGTGTGCGCTGAGAGAACATAAATTATTCTTTAAATAAAGCACCAGAGCCATAATGAGTGCTCAACACTCAATAAAAGACAAAAAAGGGTTGTCAGAACCCAAACCAATGCTCAGCATTGTTAAATAAAAAGGGTTGAGCCCAAACAAATGTTCAACATTTTAACTGAGTGGGCCGAGCCCAAGTTGGCCACAAACCCCTAATTCAGATTAATTGAGCACATATGCTCATAAATCTTCTTAACTGATCTTAGTCCAAAATCTGACTATGAATCTCCCAACCAATATTGGTTCGAGGGTACATCTCTTCACACCTCTGATACGTGTCGTTGTAATTTTTCAACGTCTTCAGAGAGGTGGCGGGTCCCGACAACCAGAGAACCCACGGACCGCAACATCCTAAAACTAACAACGAACCGTAATGTCCTTAAACTAACTACGGACCACAACGTCCCTAAACTAAACTCTAAGGACTATGAGGTCCTTAAACTCATGGACTATGATGTCCTTAAACTTATGGACCGCAACGTCCTTAAACTAAACCCCCATAGACTATGAAATTTTTTAACTAAGGACTATGATGTTCTTAAACTCCACGGACTATGATGTCCTTAAACTTATGGACCGCAATGTCTCTAAACTAAAACAATAGAGCCCAAATGCTCTTTTGTTGGATCTAAATGATCCTGTTGAGTAGATCTTAGTCTAAAATTAGACTAACGTATCCTCAGCAAACGTTTAAGTTGATCTTAGTTTCAAATGAGATTAACGAGCCTTAAACCCAACCCAAACCCAAATCTAAGAAAATACGGATTTGGACTAATCCACGCCCTACCGGCGACAACATAAATTAGTCTCCGTATACAATCCACGGGCAACCAAAAATAAAACAAACACACACGACACGAAGTGACCATCTAGAGAAGGAGAAAGTGGTTGCCGCGATACGGTAGCGTAATTAACTGCAGGGGCTTGCGCCAGCAGGGAAAAGTGTCCCCCACAATCAAAAACCCCTCACAATGAGGGGGAGTCTGACAAAGTCTACTACGTCGGCCGCATCCTTCTAAACCTTCGATACATGGTGCCATAAATCAACTTGGCATCTTCGGAGAGGTGGACGGATCAAACCAAATAGCATCTTCCCCTAAATTCAGGCTAGACGACCTACGCGGTTTCGTCTCTGTTTTCGGCGGCGAACACCAATGTATCACATACTTTGGATTTCATGCCTAACAAAATGAATTCCTTAGACATCACATGCCTAACAGTTATAAACCCCGCATTTTAGTCTCGATATTGAAAACGCTTTCCAATAACATGTTAGGTAATTCAACAAGATTCCCGATAACCTGATCGAATGATCATTGAAAACTTTAGTGGACGGCCGCACCCCCGATGCCGTTGACGAAGTGCACTAAGGCAGAACAACGCGGCCGCGAGCACTCGAAAGGATGCTTTTGCCGACGGGGTTCTCCTACAGTCACTTGGTCGGGGCTATAGGGCATGGCTATCTAGTAAGGTTACCCGACGAGTATCCGCATACACTACGTAATTGCGACGGACTTTCGATCCACATCAAAATTCTGTGGCAACCAATCAAATGAGACTAAAGTGCTAGATTTATAAAATTCAAACTAGTTATCACATAACTAAATTTGTGGATTCCAAATATTGTATCACAATCACATATAGCTAGACGATGTTAAACTTTTCGATCGAATAAACAAACACCCAAAATTTCCCAAAGAGCTCAACACTTGAGCGGAGTTCAAAAAGTACCCAGAACATGCCACAGCTCCTATGAACCATCCGTAGAAGGGCCGACCCATGCCTCACTCATGTCTCCACGGAACTGCGCAAACCCTAGGGTATTACTGCGGTTCCACGATCCAAAAAGTCGAGTTTGGGTATCGTTCTTCTATAGGGTCTACAGAATCGCTTGCATGATTTTCTGAAGATTTTAAACTTGAAAAAAATCCAACTCTTGGAAAATTTCCAGCGAGGGAAAATATGGGTTATTGATATCCGTTCGAACTTTTTGACGTCGTCTAAATAACCCGAATACATGTTAGAATTACGACTACGAAACACTCCGAATTTCCTTTGCAGAAAGTTAACATCACATACAAATTTAGCAAAAACAAGTAACACCTAAAATACCAAAACCCAGATACTAGAACACCCTAAAAATTTGAAGCCTAAAACCAACCATTGACCTAGTGAGCTCGGTTTTAGTAGTGATGTGGCCGGCCAAAAACTTGCCAAATTGCTTCAAATTTTTATAGTGTTCATGTTATATCACATACAACATTCTGCAGTTCCTTAAAAAAAATTTACACCTTTAAAAATTCGACAGAAACTAGATTTTGATATCGGGTGTTTCGGAGTTATTTCGGTTTCGTAATCTAACAAATATCGTCTAATTCTCTAGCTTGGCTCTAATACCACTGTAGGGTTACTTAGCACGGCAGCAAGGTTTCGGGAGGCATCGTCCATACCGTTTTCAAAAATTTGTCGTACCCTGACCCTAGAATCTTAACTAGATATTTAAACAAAACAACATGCAAACAACTTTGCATACAAAGTGAATGAAGAATACAACCTTTGTAGACCGGTCCTTCACTTCAAAAGCTCCATGTAATAATCTCTTCGCTCCAAGTAGTGAAAACCTGAACTCTAGTAAGGGTTCACATGAAGAAATGAATAAGATTGCTCGATGTCTTCGAGCCCGAAGATGATCTACGTCGAGGAGACTCAAGCACATGCTACCTTTTCACTAATGGTAGATTAGTGAAGCAAACGCCCTAAACTAAATGGCTAATATAGTAGAGGATGATGAAATAGGAAATGGGCTCACTTTAGATTTAATTTTCTTACAGTATTTTCTCACTTAGAAAAAACTAGCAAGCTTTTTCTCAAATGAAGAAGAAGATGAAGACTAAACTCATAAGGTGAGAATGAGGTTAGAATTGCAACCATGGTGAGTTAGTGTCATACACTAACCTATGTAGAGAATAAACCATGGCTAAGTGATTATGATTAGGTTTACAAATATCTTTAAGTAAAACAAATTTGGTGGACTAAGTCAATGGTTGTGATGAGCTTCTCTAAGCTTCCAACCATGACTAAATTCCACACAAATTTGAATTACCAAAATAAATAAAAACCCTAAACATTATCATGGTCGTAGTGTAAGTCTCATACACACAAGTTGCATATATAACCTAGCACGATACATTAATATATATCACATATATATCATGTATGCACAAGTGAGAAAAAGAAATGGTTAAGTGAGCTAATATTAGTTAATGTAATTTAATATATCAAATATATAATTATACATTAAATTATTAAATCAACACTTGATTTAATAATCCAGCTATATCACATGCAACCGACTAATATCATATGAATCAACTTATCGAATCAACACTTGATCCGATAACCCGGCTATATCACATATAACCGACCGATATCACATATCGTGAGAATAGAATATGGTATCACATACTCGTATTAATCTCGATCCCGCACATATCACATATATGCTCCTACTTCGTTTCGCATGAACCAGGAAACATCTGTGTAGGACTCTAAAGACTCGTCAATACGTCGGTAGTAAGTGATGATCATATCAAACACCCACAAGCCGCAAGCGGTCTGCTAAACGTAACGGCCACCCAGGTATTGAGCAATCAGAAGATCAACAAGAAAGCCTGCTCATACTCCTGCTAATCCAATCAATAACACTACCGTACAGTCCGGTCTCTTCGTCAGATATATCGCATATCGCAGCCTGGGGGTGGTATAACGTCAGACCCCAATAGCCTGATAAGGCATGTCGATGCAAGGTCCATAACGGTTCGAGAAACTACTGATAACACTTACCAGTAGATCTTAGCAACCCTGACCAGGGATTTTCTGTTATGGCCAATCGAGCATAGCGCAACATCAACTCCCTATACCGGGAGAGACGAATCCCCTCCTATCGCTCATTGCCTCCATGTGACTCAGTACTGTACCCAAAAACCACCTTTTTGCACAATCTCTTGACCGTGGTATGGTAGAAATCAAAGCACAATGGGAATCACACAAGACTCTATGACAATCTCGGGTCGACAGACTAACCTGTACCAGTGTCACCAAAGAACTGCTATCTGACGATAGGTATAATACCATCTAGGAGTTCTCGGCGAGTCCGTACAGTGTACCCAGTCTCCACTAAGCACCCGTATACCTTCTCTGATGTCAAACACCAATGGATATGGGATCATCCATCGCCCATCACATGGGTCGAGAAGCGTATACACTAGTCTACACTGGAGTATCGATGCCCTGTCTCGATACTTCCACGACTAGGAACATTTGAAGGATGTACTTACCGACTACCCTGTCTCCACTAGTATGATCTGCATCATAGTCCTGGTAGTCAAGAACTCATCCTAAGGGTTTTATCAACATGTAATAGAGAGACAATAAGTGTACATGTTAAAATAAAGAGGAACCAGATATTATACTATCATGTCGAGCAAGAAAGTCCTCCATATATATGTCCAAGCATCCACTACAATATACATCACATGTACAGTAATGGCCTCTAGGACATACATATAACTAACATTCTTCACAGCGAATATTAGAGCCAGGCATTGCTTTTCGATCGGGGAATAGTTGTGTTCCGCCCCGACTAAAGTTCGACTGAGGTAGTAGAGGGCATTCTTTTTTCCCTCTTCGTTGTTCTGGGCAAGGAGAGCACCGAGTGACTCATCTAGCATGGCAGTATAGAGAATCAACGGTTTATTTGAAACAGGAGCAGCAAGCACTGGAGGGTGCAACAGGTACTGTTTGATACTTTCGAACGCTTCTTGACATTCGGCATCCCAAACAAAGGGAGCTCCCTTCTTCATGAGTTTCGAGAAGAGCCTGCATCTTCCTGATAGGTTCGGGATGAACCTTCGTATGTAAGCGAGCTTGCCTTGAAAGGATCTTAGCTGCGTCAGATTCTTCGAAGGAGGCATCTCTATGATGGCCTTTATCTTGGATGGGTCAACTTCGATCCCCCGATGTCGGACTATAAAGCCCAAGAATTTTCCCGATGACACGCCAAAAGTGCACTTCAGAGGATTCATCTTCAGATCGTGTTCCCTCAGTCGGGTGAAAACGGTCCTGAGGTCTCGGATATGATCGGCCTTGGTTTTAGTCTTAATGACTAAATCATCAACATAACATTCGACGACTTTATGGATTAAGTCATCAAAGATTTTAGTCATTGCCCTTTGATATGTGGCACCTGCATTCTTCAGTCCGAACGACATCAACTTGTAGCAGTATATTCCAATCGGGGTTCGAAATGCTGTGTGCTTCTCATTCTCGGGTAACATCTTGATCTGATTGTACCCAGACGAGCCATCCATGAAAGTGAACAGCTCGTAATTTGAGGTATCGTCGACCATCATTTCCATGACCGGAAGCGGAAAATCGTCTTTAGGGCATGCCTTATTGAGATCCCTAAAATCGACGCAGACTCGGATCTGCTCATTCTTATTTTTCACTGGTACGATGCATGCGATCCAGTCCGCATATTTCTCTTCTCTGATGAAATCGGCATCGATGAGTTTCTTGGTTTCCTCGATAACCTTTTCTTCCAGTTCTCTTCTCATTCTTCGAGGAGCTTGTTTGACTGGCTTGGCATCAGGAGATATAGCCAGCTTATGCACGGCCACTTCAGGGGAAAGGCCAGGCATTTCTTTGTACATCCACGCGAAGCAGTCGGCGAACTCATGCAGTAGAGCGATTATCTGCTCTTTCATTTCCTCTGACAGGAGCGAGCTGATATAGGTCGGCCTTGGATTATCGGTCGTTCCCAAATCAATCTCGGTTAACTCGTCGAAGGTTGCTTGTCCGCCATCTTCAAGCTCTCGAGGGGATTCTTCTGGCTCAGCTAGCTCGTCGTCATCATTTGACCCCTCGCCGGCTTCACCAACATGGATCATGTAGCATGCTTTGGCATCAGGTTGAATGAAACATATGCCCCATCTGTTTGGGATTCGTCCATCGATGAGTGCTCGGACCTGAGGCGGATGCCATAGCCCTTCATAAAACTTCGCTTCGGATTCGGTTTGATATAACCGGCATCCACACTTTTTAAAATATTCCCGCATCTTGGGCGCATAATATCTGGGGTTTAGGACGGCTCTTATGCCTCTTTCATAGGGAAGGCACGTGACAGACAAATCGTCCGGGTGTACAACAGGATTTGACCCATAAAACAGGATGCCCTTCTGTCCACTTTTCCTTCCGGAAACGTAGAAAGTTTTCAGCTGGTCCACGGTGGAGACTGACAATGCATCGAGCTCTTTGCACATCTACTCCGGCACCCTTGTGATGGCTAGGGACCCTTGTGATGGATCATGTAGCATGCTTTGGCATCAGGTTGAATGAAACATATGCCCCGTCTGTTTGGGATTCGTCCATCGATGAGTGCTCGGACCTGAGGCGGATGCCATAGCCCTTCATAAAACTTCGCTTCGGATTCGGTTCGATATAACCGGCATCCACACTTTTTAAAATATTCCCGCATCTTGGGCGCATAATATCTGGGGTTTAGGACGGCTCTTATGCCTCTTTCATAGGGAAGGCACGTGACAGACAAATCGTCCGGGTGTACAACAGGATTTGACCCATAAAACAGGATGCCCTTCTGTCCACTTTTCCTTCCGGGAACGTAGAAAGTTTTCAGCTGGTCCACGGTGGAGACTGACAATGCATCGAGCTCTTTGCACATCTACTCCGGCACCCTTGTGATGGCTAGGGACCCTTCTGTAATCTCGAAGGTTTCTCTTAGCTTCGCTTTTTGCATGAAGACCCAATCTGCATAGTTGTTGCAAAATGGGTCCTCTTCCTCCAACTCTTCAGTGTCGCTGCCTAAACGAGGGCAAATTTTGCTGTCGGATGGGCCTTCAATATCAGACTCATCCGTATCGCTACCGAAATAAGGGCGAGTTTTACGGAAGGATGGACTTCCAGCGTCGGATTTATCAGTGTCGCTGTCGAAACGCGGACGCACATGGGGGGTTTTGCTTTTGAAAGTAATAGCCGGCTCAGATTTACTTTTGAGTTCCGAGGCTGTTCTGTCCTTGGTCCGTTGTGGCTTAGCATTTTGGGGGTTCACAAAGTACCGAGAATTTTCATATCAGACCTCATGCACACCGAACGGCTGGATGTCTCCGTCAATGCGTCTTTCTTCGCCATTTTTAGTATACTTCATGCATTGATGGAGAGTTGATGGAACGATACCATAATCGTGGAGCCACGGTCATCCCAGAAGAACCTTATAAGACGTGTCAGCGTCGATCACGTATATCTTAGCTTCGGTTTGCAGATCCCCAAATTTGATTGGCAGAGCTATAGACCCTAGAACTTGCTGGCAGTTTTGATTGAAGCCTTGAATAACAATCCTTTCCCTTGACAGGTGTTGGATGTCCATTGACAAACTCTTCAGAGTTCGCAAGTTCATGATGTTCACTGAGGATCCCGAATCAATCAATATGCGATTAATCCGATCTCCATCGTTGTACCTGGTCACGTAAAGTGGCCGATTATGCTCAGTCGTTCCCAGTAGCAAGTCTTCATCCTTAAATGTGATGGCGGCGGCGTGCAGAGCGTACTGGGCTTCTTTCATATTAATTTCCGCAAAGCGAGCCTGATACCGCTTGGGGTTTTGTGGAGCGTGAATGAGAACATCTCTAAGCTCTTTAGATAGGACCAAGGCATCGTAGATGCTCAGGAGAGACGGAAACTTCCGGAGATGAGCCAAGACATTGTAGTCCACTGAGGATGGACTTGAGTTTTCATTAGCCGGTTCTCTGCCATCTTCCTCATTAGCCACCTGTTTTTCCTTTCCTTTTGAGGCGTTGCTCTGATTTGGCGGTAGAGCCCTGCCTCTTCTGAGATGGATTTGGTTGGCTTTTGTGGAAAGCTCCTCGTCCTCTTCGGGAAAGTGGAGCTCCTCCTCAGAGTCGCTACAAAGATGGATGGCATAACAGGTCACTATAGGGATCTCTTCATTGGAGTCTTCTTCTAGCTCCTCCAGAATCTCAGCTGCTTCTACAGGGAAGAACTTCTTCAATTGAATTAGAGTTCTTTCCTTTTGTTCATAATTTTCGAGGGAATCGATATATTTTTGAATGGTCGATCTCCCTGCAGACCCTTTTTCACGTAGAGCTGCGCTTTTCTTCTTCTTGCGCTTTTTGGATTTTGAGCTTGATTGAGACAAATTAGCAGCTGGAATGGCGGGCTTCTTCTGCCCTTCCCATTCTATTCTGGGCTCTTTCCGAATTAGCTTTAGCATCTTCTTCGTCTTGTTAGATATTGTTTCCCCAATCAGAGCAAAGCTCTGTTCAAATTCCAAGATTTTAAAATTCAAAATTTAAGTTGAAGTAACGCTTCAGATCCCGTGCGCTGCGCGTTGCGTGCCACGTGTCAAGCGCAGACGCGCTAGCGCCAGGTGCGCTGCGCCCTAGGCAGCGCACCCCCAATCAGAGCAAAGGTCTGTTTCAAAATTCAAAATTTAAGTTGAAACAACGCTTCATATCCAGCGCTCTGCGCTGTGCGCCACGTGTCAAACACGGGTGCGCTAGCGCAGTTGCGCTGCGCGCCACGTGTCAAACACGGGTGCGCTAGCGCAGTTGGGCTGCGCTCTGCGCTGCGCGCCACGTGTCGAACGTAGGTGCGCTAGCGCAAGATGCGCCAGCGCTGGAATTAAAAATTCCCCACCGTCAGATCAAAAGATCTACTAATAATAAATTATTAAATAATCAGAACTAAAATTCTGTTATGGAAAGATTTTTCAATCTTATTAAAATAAGAAGATTATCTTCTGTAAAACAGAAGCCTTAGGATCAAAGATCCAACGGTGGGAAATATTCCCAAATAAATCAGAGAAAGATCTCTCAAAACTGATTTAACAAATTATTTGGCCCTATATAAAGGACCCTAGACTTCAAGTCATAAACATACAGCAAAAAGAGAGAGATAAACCCTCTGCAAAGGAAGAGAAAGCTCTTAGAAAAAAGAAGATTTTTTCTTCATTTTCAAGGTAAAAAGGAACTATGTTCTTGAATAAAGGAGATGAAACCATCTCGTAAAAAGAAGAACCGTCTTCTAAAAAGATCAAAGATCTGAAGAAAGACCAAGGTCTTTAATAAAAAGGAAAAGATCAAAAGATCTAATCATAAAATAATAAAAGAAGTATTTTTACTTCATTCACGGATCTTTGATCTATAAAGGCAGAGCCCTTTTATAAACAAGAACTTTTGTTCTTGGATCTTGATGCAAGGCCTCTTTTAAGAAGAACATAAATTTGTTCTTTGATCTTAAAATTGATCAAATGCGGTTTGCGCTATTAGAAAGTTCCTTACACTCATGAATAGCGCTTTTGCGCTCCTTGGATCGGCGCTCAGCGCCAAAACATGCCACGTGTCAACCATAGACACCACTTGCGCTTTGCGCTTTTAAAACAGCGCACTCCGCTCATGGGCTGGCGCTCAGCGCCAAGTGCGCCAAGTGTCACTCACTGGAGTGCCAACAGACTAGCGCAACACGCTCATAAATTAAAAGTGCAATGCGCTAACAAACTAGCGCTTAGCGCTAAGCGCGACACGTGTCCTCTTCGTGTGCGCTACCTGACAGAAGCGCAATGCGCTATTTGACTGGCGTAAAGCGCCTGGCGCGCCACGTGGCGCACTGTCAAAGCACAATTTGTTCTGATGAAAACAAAAGATGTCAGAACTCAATGCTTAGCATTATTAAAAGGGCCGAGCCCAAATAAAGGCTTAATAGCCAGAACAAAAATAAAATGTTAAATATTTTTAATTGGACTTAGCCCAATTATGGCCATAAGTCCTCAATTTATATTGAACTGAGCCCATCTGCTCTTTCAACCAATTCACATCGGTTCGAGGGTACATCTCTTTACTCCTCTGATATCTGTCGTTGTAATCCTTCAACGTCGTCAGAGAGGTGACGGGTCCCGACAACCACACATTACAACGGACTGTGGGGTCCTTAAACCCATGGACTATGATGTCCTTAACCTCGACCGTGATATCTTAAAACTAACATTGGACTGTGGGGTCCTTAAACTCATGGACTATGATGTCCTTAACCTCGACCGTGACGTCTTTAAACTAACATTGGACTGTGGGGTCCTTAAACCCATGGACTATGATGTCCTTAATCTCAACCGCGATGTCTTAAAACTAACATTGGACCGAGATGTCCTTAAACTAACAATGGACCGTAATGTCCTTAAACTAATTACCGACTGCAATGTTACTAAACTAAACAACAGAGCCCATTTGCTCTCTTGTCGGATCTAAACGATCCCGTTAAGTTGATCTTAGTCTAAAATTAGACTAACGTATCCTTAACAAACATTTAAGTTGATCTTAGTCTCAAATAAGGCTAACGTGTCCTTAAACCCAAACCCCCAAAACCCAAATCTAAGAAAAATACGGATTTGGACTAGTCCACGCCCTACAGGTGACGACATAACTTAGTCTCCGTATACAATCCACGGGCAACCATAAACAAAACAAACACCCACGACACGAAGTGACCATCTAGAGAAGGAGAAAGTTGACCGCGATACGGTAACATAATTAACTGCTGGGGCTTGCGCCTGCAGGGAAGAGCGTCCCCACAATCAAAAACCCCTCAGATGAGGGGGAATCTGATGAAGTCTGCTACATCAGCCGCATCCGTTTAAACCTTCGATACATGGTGCCATAAATCAACTTGGCATCTTCGGAGAGGTGGACAGATAGCACCAATTAGCATCTGCCCCGAATTTCAGGCGAGACGGACCTACGCGGTCGCGTCTCTGTGTTCGGAGGGGAACAGATATGTGCGTACTCCAGGGAGGCTGCGGTGAGTCGGTTTCATTTCTCAGGGCAGCGGGCTCAGCTGTCTGTCCCCAGAAGGCTTTAGCTTCTGTCTATATAAATTTGGTGGTTGCAACTTGATTGTTTACCAACACACTCTTAGACAGCTCGATCTCTCTGGTCTTGTACTGCTTCTCGACCCAATCTCTGAAAATATAGCAATTCTCGATCGCATGGCTCACTACTCTATGGTACGGGCAATACAGGGGATTGTCGGTCATTTTTTCTTCGTGGAGTCTCTTCGACTCCGGCAATTGTAGACCACTGTTCAGGGCATCTTTGAATATCTTGCGGACCTTGTCCCTTCTAAAAGAGTAAACCTTGTTCTTTTTCTCCTCTAGGGAAGGCCCTTCTCCTCCCAACAATGGCTTTCGAGACCGGTTGGTTTTGGAATCGCCTGCCTTTCGCTTTTCTTCATTGTCGGACGCATTGAAGATATTGGTACTGCTGGAATTCCCGCTTCTGCGGTTGTCGTCTTTCTTGCTCTTCCAAGTCTTGTCTCTCTGAGAGTCCGGGGTAGACTCTTGCTTCGAGCGTTCCAGCATTTGGACTTTCTTGGTCAGCTCCTGAAACGTCTTGAGGCCTGCTGTACACAAGAATGGGACCATCCAATTGCTAAGGTTCCTAATGAGAAGACTGACGGACTGGTCCTGCTCCAGTGGCGGTTCGCACTTGACCGTGAGATTACGCCATCGGGCGATAAAGTCGGTGTTGCTTTCATTCTTCCCCGGCTTGGTCCACACAAGATCAGCAATGGAGATTTTATCACTGACACTCATGAACCTTTGCCGAAACAGAGACTCCATTTGGGCAAAGGTAATGACGGACCCGTCTAGTATACTCACGTACCAGTCGAAAGCGACACCGGTCAGGCTGTTGACAAACTGACGAAGAATGAGCGCATCATTGCCCCCTGTATTTCCGCACGATGCTTTAAAGTGGGCGACGTGCTGATTTGCATTTCCCGTCCCGTCAAATCTTCCAAACTTGGGAATGACATAGCCACTCGAGAACTCGATCAGATTGTACTGTGCGAGATATGGTCGCCCACTACTGCCAGTTTCTTTCTGAGCTTCGGCTTCGGCCACAAATGTTCTAACCTTGCTAGTGATCAGATCCATTATCCGATCTTGTGTTATAGGGATGGTGCTATCTGGGGCCAAGGCATCCCCAGAAGCGGAATGTGGTCGGCTTTCGTGCGGCTCACCTAATCTTGGACCCAAGGGGACAGGCATCGGTTGCTTCGAATTGTCATCACCCGGCTCATAAGTAGAGACTTGTGCTTGATTGGGAGGCACCCGAGCAATTTGAGCCGTGAGCTACATCACAACGTTCGTTAGGTCATCAATTTTCGAATAGAGCTTGGCCATCTTTTTATCTTTGCTCATGAGCTGTTTTCGAAGCTCTTGAAGCAGCTCTTGCTCTGCGGTCTTGGGGCGGAAAGTCGGCTCTTCCTCTGTAAGTCTACGGTAGCGCCCCGGCCGTCTTTCCGAGGCCAAAATGCGGAAACGAAAACTTTTTCAAACTAGAAACCGGCGCTATCGTATGCTTAAAACCCGGATCGAACCATTAACCTACTACTAGCAACTAGAGAAAGGGTTGGAAAGCTATACCGATCGATCCGTGTCCTTCGGTTTTTGGCCACCATCCCAAGCTCCTCACGGCATCTCCGGTCTTGATCACCTCGTCAGAAAGGGCACTACATCTACGAGTCTTTTTACGGGCTCCCGCTTCATCCGAAGCAACTCGGGCATGAAGTGTGCTAGCCAACGTGTCCAAGGTGTTGTAGAGAATGTTTGTGATCACTTTGTCTCTTGCATCCATTGCTTGGATGGAGGTTGAAGGTGTTGCCATTAATGAAGGTTATGAGCTAGAGGAAGGAGGAAGAGGAAAGAGTTTTTTTCTTTTGTGTTTCTTGTGATAAAAAGAAAGCAAGAAGAGAATAATACAATAGCCAACCTTGCCCCTTGGCTGCCCCTCTCTCTCCTCTCATCAAATCAACTCACAAATCCATCATATAATGTGACACATGCACAAGAAAAGAGACCATGAGTCATCACTTGTGCATGTGTCACAATTAATGATCTTAATCATGATTTTGTGCTCATAATTTCCATTAACAAACATTAATCCAAATGTTTGCAACAATAAAAAGATACGGCAACATCTAAAGTAAACTCGTGACGGATCACAAGGATACCCCTCACCTGTATATACATACCTGCATCAGCATTCCGACTGAATGCGAATGCGACGAGACTAAAGTAATCCAACAAATCTAATATTAGGATCTGGCTTAAACCAAAGCCCACTAGTATGATCCGCCCGATCATGATCCGTGCACTACTGCACGTATATGATCGGACCCTGCCATATATCATACGGCCTCTACAACATTTCGTCCGAAACTTGAGAAACTGTCTGTGGGGGACTCTAAATACTCGTCAATACATTGGCTATGGATTTAACCACTAGCACGTCAGAGATACTAGCTGTACGTAACGGGCTACCAGGTATTGACCAAAAGGGAGGTCAATGAGCGAACTCATCCCGACACCCTACTGAGCCTGTCGGTGACAATATCCGTACAGTCCGGTCCGTTCGTCTATGAGCATCGCATGGCGGGCCTAGGGGGTTGGTAAAAGTCAGACCCCCAAAAGCGGTACAAGTCGTGTCGGGGTGTAGCCCAGAACACCCTGAGATACTACTGGATACCTACCAGTAAATCTCCTGTCTCGGCCGAGGGCTTTGAGTAATGGCTCTCCTAGACATAGCGCGACCTCACCCCCAATACCGGGAGAGACGAATCCCCTGCCGATCCGCTCACTTGCCTCCATGTGGCTCGGGACTGTACCCAACTAAAACCTGTTTGCACGATTCCTTTGAGCCGTGGTAGGGTAGTAATCAAAGCACAGTGGGAACTCACACGAAACAAATGACGATCTCAGGTCGATGAACTAACCTGTACACATGTCACCAGGGAACTACTATCTGACGTCAGGTATAATACCAACTAGCATGTTCCCGGCGAGTCCTGTCCGGTGTACTCATAACCCAATGAGCACATGTATACATCTTAGATGAACCAACTGATACCAATGGCTTGTGAGACCGGCCACCGCCCCTCGTCGGGGTCTCCACTGTATACACTAGTCTACTCCGGAGTATCGATGCCCTGTCTCGAAACTCCCACGACTAGGGACCACTTTTAAGGATGTGCTTATGGACTACCCAACTCTCACGTATATGATCGCTATCATACTGTTGGTAGTCAAGCAGGATCCTAAGGGCTCTATCAACGTGTAATAGTGAACATGTCACCTAAAGCTGTACACGACTGATAAAGACAAACCATGGTAGCATACTATTCTCTATCAACGTGTAATAGTGAACTACAATGTCACTTAACGCATGTACACGATGATAAAGACAAACCAGATAGTATACAAACCTCTCGAGTAAGACTGTCCTACCGGTATAGGTCCTCCCTCAATCATTGCAATCACGTGCCTGCGATCCAATAATTGACTTTGAGGGCACTATATCCAACAATCTCCCACTTGCACTCAAGGCTAATTATTGCGATGTCGCATACTCACAGCCCGTGTGATACCGAACACCCGACTCCTCTACTAATCAGTCTCACAAAGCTCGTTTGCCAAACTATTGCGTTCGAGAAATAGCCTCAGCTAGTGAATCCGTCCTGATGTTTCTTTCTATGTCTCTCTTTATCTCAAGTTCGCGGAGAAAGCCATCTCCCGAAATGAGCAATACCTGTCTTAGAATATGTTTGGATATCTGATGGGACCTAGTCCATAAATGAACTCCAAATCCAAACTTCTTAGACTGTATCGTCAACTGAACTTAATCAGTATCCTGCGCCATGCCTCCCTCAGTATCCGCTTGGACCACCTGTCCAAAATACTACCCCTCGTCAGAGGGAAAACTATAACTCTGACAGTCACTCTGTCATCCAGGTCACCTTGGAAGCCTGGAATGATAACCGTCTCCTGAAGGAGGCTGCCGTTATCATTTCCCTAGAACATCCACTTATGTTCTAAAACTGCTTTCGAACGTTTCTCCAGGATAAGATTAATATCAACTTATTGCATCTAGTGCAAAAAACAACGTATGGTGTGGTACTTGACATCTCATGATTGACTCAATTGCCTAAGCAAGTGATTTGTCAATCATGCACATCTCTCTTCCCTTTAGTCTGTAAGACACCTTTAGAGAGGGTGACTCCATCACCTGCAGGTACACTACCGTGTCAGGAGTCGTCCATTCTAAAACACCTGTAGAATGCTGTCTAAGTACCCAGATTGGGAAACTACCCAAATCTAGATCTAAAACCATAGATCTAGTAACCAGAATATCTGATATTATATCTATATCCTATGTGGAGAAAACACTGTGTGACAACCAAAGTATAACCGATCGTAGTATGGGAATATCACTTCCTACTCTGTGTATGTCATCCAGATACCAGGACATCACACCCTACTACTTTCTTAACAGATCCATCTCCTATTCTGATGAAGTCAAACCTATGACTGTCACATCAGAAATAGATGATCTATCTCCGCTATATCTGCTTTAGTCCATAAATAGACATAAGTTACTTGTCCATTATGCTTCTGCTGCTCCCACTGACTATGACAACCCTCTGGCAGAGTCATATACACGTATACTTCTAAAGCTAATTTAGAACGACGCTATATTCATCCTGCTGCCGGGTCTCACGGTCTGGAACAACAGCAATGGAAAGTCTGGGTAAACAAGAACCTCCCTTTCACCGTCCTTGAGCATACCGAAGTACCTCTCGAGTGCCTGAGGTTACCCACCATATCTGCGGAGTGGCTAATGGAATGTCAAACCAGATTGAATCTTTAGGTTCTTATCAAATTTTCAGTAATCGTTTGCGGTTCTGGAATCACTTCCAGTTCTACCATACTCCCACTACTGTTTTCTGAAAAAATCCATTTTTATTAAAACTGTGGCGAGTCAAGAACAATATCACTATTGATCTTCCAGATGGTAGAAAATCAACCCTCGTCATAGCCCGGGTCAACCCACAAATAGCCATTACAGAAACGTGCCTTGAGTTATCCAGAGTCTGGTTTTAAGCATAAGCCGGACAACTCCCCGTACCTTAACATCGTTAAGATATGAACCGTTCAATATCCAATATAGAAACAGAGGCACTGATTTAATTGGAACCGGATTCAAATCATGCAGTTGTCTCCAGTGCATGTAAACTAAATGGAAGGAGGCCGATCAGCGTTACTCAACTTAGGAATACTTCCAATTATGAGTAACATGAAAGAGAAGCAAGTTCTCTTAATCATTACTGTTAACTGAATACCATACACATGTATCTACATCTTCGATCACCTTGAAAAATCCCGATACTTGCAACAGCTGGTTCTCTACTTTACTCTTATACCTATAACTTCTCAAAACTTGGATCTTGTATTTCTACGAAACACATGTCTAAGAACTAGAGAAGTCACAAGTAAACAGAATATAATACGAGTACCAACTCCTCTGTCCTAATGGACACTGGACAACATACAATACTATGTATAAGTCCCTTGAGTCTAATAACTCATTCCCTGTGTGTCGTAGGTTGAAAACTGTACTTATGGTTAAGAAGAATTACACCGTTGTTTAATGCTCCTTACCTAACCATCCACTGATATAGGTAAATATCATGGACATAATTTCAAAAAGTTATATCTCACTTTATAAAAAATAAACGTACAGATATATCAATTTGAAATTGGTGCATAACAACGGATATTCAAAACCAAATATTTGCCGTCTGACAAACAACCCAGGCGATTTCCTCAAATATCACCAACTACAACGAATTCTGATATAATGAGGATGATCACCTAATTCCCAATAACTTACTCCCACTCATCATCTGTAAAACCATACAGATGTGAGAATCATACCTGGTAAATACATACCCTGGAGCAAGGACTAATTGGGAAATCAGTTTTCTTTTAACAGTACACAGTGAAGCTGAAACATAAAAATGTTCCGAAGGGGTATCCTGGTATTTCTAGTAATGCCTCTTCCATTATCCAGATTCACAACTGTAACCGTATGTTTCTTTGCCATCTCTCCAAATCCCTTTATATGTCTTTAGTCGTTGCCTTCTGTACACCCTCTTAGGCTAAATGGTTTTCTTCCTTCCCTACCGTTCGGCACCAGCCTATGGTTTGGAAGAAGACTATCCAATAAGCGTAATGGGTGTGTTGTCCTAATCCTAGGAACACTCGCAACCCGAGAGAAGGTAAAAGGAAAAGACAACTGAATAGTCCTATTCGTTTTCTCCTGAACCAGAATCCATCCCCGAACTGGAACAAGTTCCTACGAGTTCGTATATAACCATACGATGGAGTATCCAAATAACTGTGGATCTTCATAGTGATACGGAGTGTTCTGGAGAAATACAAAGGTGATGTAGGATTGGCGAAGAAATACTTGGTTTGGTCGTGAATGATAACAGTCGCAGTTTACTTTGCCCTCTTACTAATTCCTTTATATGTCTTAACTTATTAGCTTCTGTACACCATCGTTAGGCTAATTGGTTTTCTTCATTCCCTACCATTCGGCACCTGTCTATGGTTTGGAAGAAGACTATCCAATAAGCGTAATAGGTGTACTGTCCTAATCCAAGGAGCACTCGCAACCTGAGAGAAGGTAAAAGGAAAAGACAACTGAATAGTCCTATTCGTTTTCTCCAGAACCGGAACCATCCTCGAATCTGGAACAAGTTCCTTCGAGTTCGTATATAACCATACGATAGTTTTATCCAATGGAAGTGGATGTTCGTAATAATACGGGGTGTCCTGGAGAAAAGGGTAAGAGTAGGAGTGGCAATGAGGTATGTAACTCTGACAATCCAAAAGCCAGTATTTTAAGAAGGTTCAGTTAACTTGGTCACTGAGTCATAGTCAAGGGTCGGGTCATGGTCGCTGCCAAAGAGAGAGAGAAAAGAAATACTCAGCGTGCACTCTAACCTAGATCAGAATGGTTATCAATTTATCCAATCAGGAAACCTCCCACTGTAATCTCAAATTCTCCTCCAAACCTAAAAGAAGAATTAGTCGGGATCACCCGAGGAGTAAGCCAACTCATCAGTAGGAATCGGGATCCAACTATCATCGCATGATAACGTGACGGAATCCACTCACGTTATCACACTCCAGAAGGTATGCGCATGCCTGACAAGTTTCAGTTTCTTTAGAAACTCCCGATGTGATTTTTACCCCAAGCGGCTTATGACCTTGACTAGGTCAACAAAGCATAAACCGCTAGTCAAGTTCAACCCGTCATTATTCTGGATTGCATCAAACCTACCCGTACGTGCCCTTAACTAGGTCAAGAAGGCCGTACGACTGTCCTAACCAATCCCATTTATGCAACAAGCAAGCACCACTTAGCTATCGAACACTACGTCTTGACTAGGTCAATAAACGCAGCACGGATACTAAATAATACCCGTAAGAAATGACGGAGGGCTACGGCTGGTTTTTGGCGAAAAACCTTTAACGTAATGAACTTGATATCGTTGAAGGAACTGCACAGCTTTTATAAATATATAGTGGTGAAAACCCTTTGCTAAAGAGGTCACTCCCGGTGAAGGGATCTCAGATCTTTCCCCGTAGAATGAGGTGCAGGATATTCCAACTGAATACCACGATGCAAAGCAAAAAGTAATCGGCTATAGTGAAGTTATTACCCTGACGCAAACTTCTGTCCAAGGGGTCACTCCCGATGAAGGGATCTCGGCCCTTGCCTCGTCGACTGAGGTGCTGGATATTCATAACCGAATACTACTGTGCAAAACAAAAGAGAACGTCCTTGCAATAACAGTTTTTTTGAAAAATGTTCCAACAACATCAGAATAGGTTTGTTTAGCTTGTATTGATCCGAATCAATGCAGTCCCGTCAATTGATCACACCAATAAAGAACGAAAATATGATGTACGTATATGCCATCCGCATTCGCCACTGGGTCCCGTCATCACCCGTTAGGTTACTTAACTAACGACAGAGCGGGGACTAGACTAGCGCGGGTGTAAAACATATACAACATCTATTAGTATATATATATATATATCAATATATAATAATCGCTCAAGGCGTGATAAAAGCAACATCACAGAAATGTAATAAGCATCACAGAACAATACAGATAATCTGGGATCCCCGGGTTTCATAGAGCCGCTACTGAAACCCGACGTTCCCCGGGTCGTGTGGATAGCCTGTGCAATGAAATCCTAGATCCCTACGGGCGTGGCAAGTTACCTGCCAAAACCTGAAGCGAGGCAGCCCCCTTCAACAACGTGAATGGACCACCCAGCACTTCACGGAATCTGGTAACTTGAGCACCCCTCCTTGGGTCAACCTGTACCCCCTACGAGTGCGGGGAATAGCCCGCCAATTCTAGAGTGAAGCCCCCTCCGTCTCAAAGCTATGAGATGCGGGCCCGTTGCCCTCTAGAACCCGGCTACCCGTGCACCCCTCCGCGGGGTAATCCTAGTACAGAAAGTAAAATATATACAACGGGTGCATCGACCTCAGCCCGGTCGTGCCCCAAAAGAATAATATACAAACAGGCAGTGACGACAGTCCACATGTCGGACGCTCGTCCCGCAATATCAAATGTACAAATACAAACAAACTGTACTACCATTGCATCCAGGCTATCCACCACGACAAATCCGTAATATCACAGCACAACACAGAACATCAACTTGAATGTCACGTTCGCAAATCCGTCTAAAAGGGCTATAGCAAGGTCGCACATATAATGTAAATACTGTGAACTAACATGATTAAAATTTTTGATCGACAAAATTTTCCGAAGTGGGCCCCAAGCACAATACCCGGTACTCAAATAAATCTGGGCCCAAAATAAAATTACCAGAAACCCCTTTTCCAAGTCAGAGACCAATTGAAGAAATTTGTTGAGATGAAGCCACAGAATGGTGGCGGAACCGCGGCCAAAAGGAGGGTACGGCCGCGGTTCCGCGGCGTTACTGTTGGATCGTCGTACCAAATTTCTACAGTGCTCCTAAAATACCCTGCCTGATTTTCTGACATGCCCAAAAAAAATTTTAGAGCACAAAAAAAATTCGACAGAAACTGAACAATTAGAAACGCGGTTTTTGAAAATTTCGTCCGATCGAAGTTCTAAACACGTTAGAGCAAGCTAGAAAAGGTTAATGGCGTGGCTCTGATACCATGTAAGTCTACGGTAGCGCCCCGGCCGTCTTTCCGATGCCAAAATGCGGAAACGAAAACTTTTTCAAACTAGAAACCGGCGCTATCGTATGCTTAAAACCCGGATTGAACCATTAACCTACTACTAGCAACTAGAGAAAGGGTTGGAAAGCTATACCGATCGATCCGTGTCCTTCGGTCTTTGGCCACCATCCCAAGCTCCTCGCGGTATCTCCGGTCTTGATCTCCTCGTCAGAAAGGGCGCCACATCTACGAGTCTTTTTACGGGCTCCCGCTTCATCCGAAGCAACTCGGTCACGAAGTGTGCTAGCCGACGTGTCCAAGGTGTTGTAGAGAATGTTTGTGATCACTTTGTCTCTTGCATCCATTGCTTGGATGGAGGTTGAAGGTGTTGCCATTAATGGAGGTTATGAGCTAGAGGAAGAAGGAGGAGGAAAGAGTTTTTTTCTTTTGTGTTTCTTGTGATAAAAAGAAAGCAAGAAGAGAATAATACAATAGCCAACCTTGCCCCTTGGTTGCCCCTCTCTCTCCTCTCATCAAATCAACTCACAAATCCGTCATATAATGTGACACATGCACAAGAAAAGAGACCATGAGTCATCACTTGTGCATGTATCACAATTAATGATCTTAATCATGATTTTGTGCTCATAATTTCCATTAACGAACATTAATCCAAATGTTTGCAACAATAAATAGATACGGCAACATCTAAAGTAAACTCGTGACGGATCACAAGGATACCCCTCACCTGTATATACATACATGCATCCGCATTCCGACTGAATGCGAATGTGACGAGACTAAAGTAATCCAACAAATCTAATATTAGGATCTGGCTTAAACCAAAGCCCACTAGTATGATCCTCCCGATCATGATCCGTGCACTACTGCACGTATATGATCGGACCCTGCCATATATCATACGGCCTCTACAACGTTTTGCCCGAAACTTGAGAAACTGTCTGTGGGGGACTCTAAAGACTCGTCAATACATTGGCTATGGATTTAACCACTAGCACGTCAGAGGTACTAGCTGTATGTAACGGGCTACCAGGTATTGACCAAAAGGGAGGTCAATGAGCGAACTCATCCCGACACCCTACTGAGCCTGTCAGTGACAATATCCGTACAGTCCGGTCCGTTCGTCTATGAGCATCGCATGGCGGGCCTAGGGGTTGGTAAAAGTTAGACCCCCAAAAGCGGTACAAGTCGTGTCGGAGTGTAGCCCAGAACACCCTGAGATACTACTGGAATACCTACCAGTAAATCTCCTGCCTCAGCCGGGGGATTTGTGTAATGGCTCTCCTAGACACAGCGCGACCTCACCCCCAATACCGGGAGAGACGAATCCCCTGCCGATCCGCTCACTTGCCTCCATGTGGCTCGGGACTGTACCCAACTAAAACCTGTTTGCACGACTCCTTTGAGCCGTGGTAGGGTAGTAATCAAAGCACAGTGGGAACTCACACGAGACAAATGACGATCTCAGGTCAATGAACTAACCTGTACACATGTCACCAGGGAACTGCTATCTGACGTCAGGTATAATACCAACTAGCATGTTCCTGGCGAGTCCTGTCCGGTGCACTCATAACCCAATGAGCACATGTATACATCTTAGGTGAACCAACTGACACCAATGGCTAGTGAGACCGGCCACCGCCCCTCGTCGGGGTCTCCACTGTATACACTAGTCTACTCCGGAGTATCGATGCCCTGTCTCGAAACTCCCACGACTAGGGACCACTTTTAAGGATGTGCTTATGGACTACCCAACTCTCACGTATATGATCGCTATCATACTGTTGGTAGTCAAGCAGGATCCTAAGGGCTCTATCAACGTGTAATAGTGAACATGTCATCTAAAGCTGTACACGACTGATAAAGACAAACCATGGTAGCATACTATTCTCTATCAACGTGTAATAGTGAACTACAATGTCACCTAAAGCATGTACACGATGATAAAGACAAACCAGATAGTATACAAACCTCTCGAGTAAGACTGTCCTACCGGTATAGGTCCTCCCTCAATCATTGCAATCACGTGCCTGCGATCCAATAATTGACTTTGAGGGCACTATATCCAACATCCTCGCTGTCCGAGCTTGACTCCACATGGAATGAGGGGTTCTTCTGCCTATCGGTCTCATCGAGAGGGTTTTCATCATCCAGCGGAGGCGGCTGATCTTGGGAAACGACAACCACATTCAAGCCAGATTGGGCTTGGGATGTGGTGGCCTCATCCTTGTTTTTGCTGCGCAGGTTTTCGCTTGGACGGGCGCCCGCCATATAGACCGTATGGATAACATATCCGGTCGTCATTTCATTATTGGCAGCGGATTTCGTAGATCGCTGTCGTGGCCCTTCTGTTTTGGTAATGGACAATTGATTAAAGATGGTTGGCCTGACCGGAATCATGAGTGGTGCTGGCGCTTCTTTTCGGGATTTGCCTCACTGCTTTCGCGCGGTATAGAGCGCCTGATAGACTCTTGAAGAGATGGTGTCATGCTTTCTCTTCTGAGGCTGGGACACATCCCTTTATGGCATTGTTCGGACCGCTGTCTTCTTAATTCTGGCGGTCATGGCATTTTTTTAAAACCACTTCAGAGGTTCGAAGGAATTGCTGATTTTTACGGCCGACTCAGCCGTCGTCACGGAGTAACCCTGCTCTTAGAACCTCACAAGATTCCACAAGGCCGAAGTCCTGGACCTCCTGTTGGCTCGATACCTGAGCCGTTTCTTTCTCAACCTTTCTGTTTTGAGAACTTGGCGGGTTCCGGCCCTTTGAGACGACGTTATAGACCGACTAACAGAGAGTCCAGAGAATATGCATGCTCGCTCGATCGTCAAGGGCAATGTCTGAGCTTGCTAGAGCTGCTTTGTAGCCTCATTGGTGTTGATGGCCTTGCCCCCAGTTGGAACAGTGGAGAGCTGTTCGAATACAAATTTGCATTTGGGGTGGGATGCTTTAGCGACCACAACGTTCGGCCTCCTACCCCTTGAGGTCGGTTTGGCCGCTTGGTTTGCCGTTACCTCCGCCAGATGAGCGCTTCCGGCAGGGTAGATGATGACGGAACCAAATTGACGGGGTGGCTCCTCCCATTGCCGGCTGAGACTGACAGGGAGAACCACACGAGCATCGATCTTGACCACGTATAAGATTGGGGTCACGTCGGCAGCTGAATTCATCTTGGGAGACATCGTCGTTGAAAGTTGATTGTTGCATAAAAGGAACATTACTTCAATACAAACATCAGTATATATGTTAAATGAATTTGCATGAATGCTTGACCCGAGATATGGGAGGAGAGAAGTGTCCCACCGGGCGTGCCAGAATCTGTAGGGTGTTTTTCGTCACCCCATTGAGATAGGAATACGCGTCGCTTGTCAGGCGTATACAGATTCTCCCTACCTAAGGTAGACCAGGGTTTATTAATTGTGAGGATCCGAATCTCCGGCAGCCGCGGACTAAGCTGCCGTTAATTACCCCTCGCCTTTGGAGCTAAGGAACCTCCGATTAACGGGTCAACTAGTCATACGAACTCAGTGTGTAGTGTGCGTGTGTTGTGTTTTGAAAGGGGGTTTTGGATATATCGGGGGCCTCGCAGAGTTTATGGGGGTCCTGCTACCCAGATAGTGGACTGGGGATCAAGAGGGCTAGCAGCCTTCTTGAAGGTGCGGGGGCAGCATCCCGTTAGAAAAAATTTCCTAACGGGGGATGTGTTTCTAGTGTGGAGTGCATGGAAAATGATGGGTGAGGAGCGTCATAAAGATGTGTGCCTGGCGTGTAGGCGCTGGGCGCCTGCGGGTCACGTTCCTGGCACGTGGGTGCTGGACGCCCGCGGGTCACGTGCCTGGCACGTGGGCGCTAGGCGCCCGCATGTCATGTGCCAAGCACGCGGGCGCCTGCATGTCACGTGCCAGGCACGCAGGCGCTTGGCGCCCGCAGGTCACATGCCAGGTACGCAGGCGTTGAGCGCCAGCGGGTCACGTGCGCAACACGCGGCCGCTGGGCTCCAGCAGGTCACGTGAGCTGCACGCGACCGCTGGGCGCCAGCGGGTCACGTGCGCAGCACGCGACCGCTAGGCGCTGAGCATCCGCCATAGTCACAAATTCGTAATTCGGGTATAATTCGGCGAGGTTGAAAATTCGGATTTGAAGAACTATTCGGAAAAAATCGACAGGTATTCGAAAAAGATTCGGCAAGTGTTTGGGAAATGTTTGGGAAGGATTTCGAGCAGGAAATTAATAAATGAGACGCTAGGTTTTGATTTTGTGAATTATTCACTGTTTTTTGAATTATTCGCTGTTTTTTGGAATAATTCATGAATTATTCGTGAATTATTCGGCCCGTTCGGCAACGGCGATTAGATTTAATCGGCTGATCAAAAATTCACGAATAATTCGTGAATTATGTGACTATGCCGCCCGCAGGTCGCGTGAGGCGTATGTGGGCGCTTAGCACCCGTGGGTCACGTGCCCTGCACGCGACCACTGGACGTCCGCGGGTCACGTGCGCGGCACACGACCGCTGGAAACACCAGCGAAAAAAGGGCTTAGCCCCTGGGTTAGGAGTTGAACTCCCAAGGGGCTGTGGAGTTGAACTTCTAACAGAGATTATGTATAGATTTGGAGTTGAACTCCTAAAAAGGGGGTTGATTTATGGAGTTAAACTCCAACGGATCTTGAATAGAGTTAAACTTCTAGAAATCTTTGGATCTTCTTTTGAGCCTCGGATCCTCCTGGAATGGGATTTTTCGAGATGGGTATCCCTCTTCTTCCTCTCTATTGGCTGGATCTTGGGGGAAAAGGGGGAGGTGAGACTTAAAATCACCCCTTTTAGGGATTTGATGGCAGATCTGAGCTCCCCTTCAAGTGTTTTATGGTAAAAAACTATTTATTTTTGAAAAAAGAACAGTTAAACTCTTGATTTAATCCAAAAGAAAAGAAGAAGGTTTAGAACCTTGAGGAAGGAGGAGGAGATACAAATGTTAGTTTTTTTTTAGAGAGAGAAAAAGTTTTTTTTTAAATTTTATCATCATATTGCATTTATAGGCTATATACACTTTACATATAGCCCCTTGGGCTTTTCTAAATGGCATTTGTGCCACCCCATGCCTTATGCGCTTATTTCTTTCTTGCCCATAAGCCATGGGGTTTACAAAATTTTGGCTTTCTACCCACTTTACATATATTTATTCCTAAAAGTTACATTTAGACTAATTTGTTGCGTCATTTTTGGCATGGAGCCGGCCCCTTCCATGCTTGGTCTTGACCTGAGCTCGGGCTTAGGCCCACTTGACTTGGAGTTGACCTTGGTTTTGACATGGTCGACTGGGGTGTAATTTTTGACCCCAACACATATGACTTGCAAAATTCACCATAAATCACACGTATAGAATCGACCAAAACAATATAAAAGATGTACGAAGTATACATGATTATCTACGCGGTAAAATTAGTTTCGTGTCAATAGAAATTCAGGTTAAGGATTCATCATTATTTTAAATCAGCGATCAGTTGCTGGAATTCTAGTTTCGGAACTGGAAGTTCAACTTCACGCGCGGTTTACTAGGGCTTGTGTTTAGATTCAAATGTCGCTCCAGTGAATAAAACCTAGTTATATCTATTAGGTTTCCGACGCATCAAGCGGATCAATGATAGCCTTTTTGTACTAGGAGATATGTCCTGTTTAGTGTGAAGGTGTAAAAAATGTCACTGCAGAACACGTCGACAATCTAAAATATAATCAAAATACCAAACAACAGAAAAACTGAGACCAGATTCATATGTTAGCTAACTAAATTATCTATGCGACGATATAGGACTCTGCATATTTTCAGTTTTTTCATAGGGATGTGCAAGCGCTTAAGTTCAGGTATCAATTACGAAATACTGCTCGGGACTGTGGTACACTTCGACAGTTTAAATTGTAATTAAAATACCAAACGGGGGTAAAATTAAATGAAACCAAAACCAATAGTTAGCTAACGGGATTATATTTACAAAGGTATAGGGTTATGCATAATTCCATGTTCGTACAACGCTACACGTTCATATAAAGTCAGGCATCTTCGTGGAATGCTGCTCCGGACTGCAGTCCAGAACCGTATTCCCGGTCAGTTCTCATTGTTGTGATCTATCAGTATCGAAGAATAAACCATAGAGGGTTCTAGATTATTGAGTCGGCTTCGATATGATCCGTAGAACATTACATTCCGATATGTATCTAATTTAATATCAATTTAACACTACAACATGTATAGTAAAACTCAGATTTGGCGTCGCCTCTTTGGGGCGATATTTTGTGACGATATTCTCAACATTTTAAACTTAAATTACCACACAATATTATTAGTCATAACGAGAATCTCCTAAACACAAGATATGAGCATTTTTTAAGATTATTCACATCGAACACCCGGGTTACATATACGGGTAATAATCGAAATATCGGTTACAACTATTTGATTCGACTAGGCAGCGTTTAATTAAATTCTAATTGGTATTGTTACGGATTAGAAGACCGAGTCGGGTTCCATTCCTCACAATCAATCTAAAAGGGTTCGCTAAGGATTTGTTTACACGTTATCGACATGATTATAATAGGTACGCACGAGCACAAGGTCATTTGTCACGATTTCTATTCGATTAATTAATACAATAGCATGAATAAACAAGTGATTGAATTTCACTTGCCTGGCGACAATCACGACGATAATTAGCAAGAGCAAGGCACGACGAGCAGCAGTAATACGGCGACGGCGATCGCACGGACACGTCACAGCAGCAACAGCACACACGGGGATTTGGCCACGGCGGGGACTTTGGGAGCTTCGATGGGGCGCGGCGAGGGGCCCGTGGGTGTGGGGTGATTGAGACGGTGGCCCTGAGGTTTGGCAATGGCGGCTTGGATGGGCCGACGACGATAGTCCAAGTGAGGGGCAGATATGGATAGCGAAGGTGATGGATTCGGTTCGGGTGGGTGCTGGAGAAAGGGGGTGGTGCAGAGAGGTGGTGGCGATGTCGCAGTGACGAGGCGACGTCGAGAGGGGATGGACGACGATGGAGTTGCGGGAAGGTGGTGATAAGGAGGAGCTAGGGGTTGGGTTGGTGAGGTGGTGATCTTAAGAGGTAGGCTCGGTTGCAACAAGAGAGGGGTGGAGGCGGCGCTGGTTGGTGGTCGACATGGAGGACGGTGGTGTTGGTAGCGGGGTGGATGAGGAGGAGGGGGAGAGGTGGTTGCGGATGTGATGGTGGTGGCAGAAAGGTTGCTGGAGGTGGAACAGAGAGGGATTTGAGGAGGAAGTGAGGGAGTGTGAGGGAGTGAAAGATTAGAGATAGAGATTGAGGGATCGGTTGAGAGAGAGGAGGAACGGCGAAGGATTTGAGGAGGAGGGGATCTCGGGGAGTGGGCGACATCAAGGGGAGCGGGTCATGCGGAGACGAGCGCGAGCGGGAAAGGAGCCGTTAGCGATAGAGATAGAGAAAACGAGAGGGGATGGAGGAGGTGGCCGTGGAGATCGCGGGGATCGTTGGCGTGGCGAGGACAAGGTCAGGGGCGAGAGAAGGGAAGATGGACGTTGGGGTGAGGCGGGAAAAGAAAGAGAAGCAGAGGAAGAAGAAAAGGGTGGGGAAAACGGGTCGGGTCGGGTCGGGTTTGGGTTTGGGGTTAGGGATTGGGTTTAGATTAGGGAAAATAATAAATAAAAATTAAAATTAATAATAGGAAAATTTTTGGGGAAATACGGGAATAATATATGCACGGAACTGGGGATCTACAGTATCTTAACAACTAAAGGTGTTAAATTTTTAAGGCAAAATGCGTGCTTTAATGGATTTACTTTCAGGCAAATGTGAGAGGCTACATTTTAGCCTTCTTCTTTTAATAGTGTACATCCAGAATTTAAAATATCCAGCCCTATTAATTCTTTCCAACACGTGTGTGCAGAGAGGAGTGTTATATTGCAAATCGGTTCGCGTTATTTTAAAATCGAGAACTTTCGATCTACGACATATTTTAAAGATACGATATATTCAGGTTGATCACGCTATCCTAAAATTTTATGTGTATGAAAAATCAAAGAATTTGAAAAACTCTACCTATGGATTGGATGGATGCAAAAAAATGAACGTCTTTATCAATGAGCAATAACTCAGTTAGTCGGTATGGGCACTTCCTTACTTGGAGAGAGTGCCCGGTTCGAACCCATGAACCCCAAGAAGGGGAAATGATCACAAATTAACACTTTCGGAGAAAATTCATGAGACCCTAGGGGGTGTGTGAGTTGTGTGCTTGTGTGATATGTGGGTGAGTGTGTTGTGTGCGTTGTGTGCTGGGTTAGGGCTTACAGTCCAGTAACCAAAAAAAATGAACGTCTTTTAATAATGCAGCATAAACTTCATCTGATGCATAAATTAGAGGTCTTCAAGTCTTTTGATTTTTCACACACACATATAAAGGTGGGGTGATCAACTTGAGCGGATTGGATCGTTAAAATATGTCGTAGACCGAGAGTTCTCATTTTTAATAAAATGCAAACCGGTTTGCAATAGATCCGTCTCATATATATATATATATATATATATATATATATATATATATATATATATATATATAAAGAGAGAGAGAGAGAAGGTATATGAGGTGGCGGCCCCCTTTTTGAAAAAGGGGCCCCCGTCTCAAACACACGTATCATCCATGTTTTTCACTGATTCAAACCGGTGATCTTGATTTACATATCATGAAACCCCTATATACAAAAAATTTCGAGATTTGAATACCTCTAACACGTTCATCAAACGGATAGAAAAATCGACGGTTTATCGATATTAAAAAAATGATTTCTTTTGATGGACGGACTGGAGGTTCTCATATCTCGAGATTTTTTTTACACAGGGGTTTCATAATATATAGAACAACATGACCGATTTGGATCAGTGAAATACATGGGATAGGTGTGTTTTGGGGGCAGGACCCCTCTTTGGAAAAGGGACCGTCACCTTATACCTCTTTTTCTATATGTGTGTGCGCGTGGAAGGGGGGGAGAGTATGCTCTGCTCGAAAGGATATTAAAAAAAATACTATCTAGTTTTTAGTCATTAGGTTTGTTTTAAAATTTGTACAAACATTGATATCATGATTGAAATAAATGAGAGTTTTTTCTGGTAATTATGGAAGTTGTTGGTAGTTTCTTGCCAAAAAGAAGAACATTTTGAATTTTTTATAATTAAAACTTATCCAATACCGGTAGGCTTATTTCACATAAACGACTTCTGGTTTACTCGAGTTTTCGGAAACCTCCTTGTAGTTTAAACCCATCACAAAAAAAAACCAACTTTTGTTTTGTTACACAGAAATCCCATGCGTTATTTATTATAAACATTGACTAAATTAACCTCTTATTTAATTAAAAAAAAATACGGATCCTATGGCATTGTAGGTAAACCATACAACTTGGTGCGGTTTAATGGAAAATTTGCCCAAATTTGGAGAAGGAGAGTTTAGATTTGAGGATTTAGAGACGAAACTCAATTTGAAATTGAATCGTAATTTAAAGATTGAGAGCCGATACAATGAGATTAGGATAGATAATTTAGAATAAACCTACAAGAATCTGTCAAATGTGGGGATCGCATGATGCATTAATCGCTAAAAAACTTTACAAATCAAACCACCACGGGGTTTTGTACAACAAACTGAAAGTTCATGGAGGTTTCGTGATAAGTTTGAACAACATAGTGGTGTTGGAGAACATGAGCAAATCACAGGTGGTTTTTGTGAAATAAGCCAGAGTAGTATTCTGCATTAAATATTTAGATTTTCTGAAAAAATATCAAAACTATTTCAAGATTTTTAGTTTAAAAAATATGAGATAGTAAAAGGTTTTAAGATCAGATTTTTAACTATATATATGAGAAGATCTGTACAATTTGAAATGAGATGAATTCTTAAATATAGTTTTTCCAAAAAAACTATGAGTTTCTTTGTTATCGATGAACAATAGCTCAGTTGGTATGAGCACTTCATCTCTTGGGAAGAGTACGGGATTCGAAACCCCGGGAACCCGAAGAAAGGATAAGTATAACGATTGTACCAATTTTAAAATAAATAAAATTTTGTTTAAATTTATTCTTATTTGTTTTGTTTCTTAAATTATAGTGGAGAATTTTATTTTTGGAAAAGGAAAGGGAAAACTATTTTGGTTAAAAGAAAATAATTTATTAGTTTTAGAAAAGAAAAGAAAATGAAGTTTTTGTTTTAAAAAAAATTGTTAGCTTTTTAAAGGGGAATATTTTTTTAAGAAAATATATAGGAGTTTTATTTAAAGCATTTTTATTAGAGAAAATAAATTTCTGGAAAGATAAAACTATTTATTTTAAAATAAATAGGAAAGCTTTTGTGATTTTTAAGATTTAATTGGATTTTAGAAAAGATATTTTTTAAAGTATGAGATTAGTTAAAAGTTTTTTTTTTAAAAGAAAAAGGATTAATTAAGATATTTTATTACGAAGCTTTTGGAAACATAAATTATTTATTAGTATTTTTTAAAGTGATGAGAAATAATTTGTTGATTTAAAGAAAAAGATTTGTTTTTAAATTAAAACCACTTTTTAGAAAACCCCACTCTAAGCCCTTAGATCGAATTTAATTTAATTCTACCCATTCATCTCTAAAAAACCATAATCCCTGATCCTAAAAATAAACCTTTTGTCCTCTCCCTCTCTTATAATTTTTGGTCACGGCAAAACATCTTTTTTGAGGCATTGTAAGAATTTCAAGTCGTTCAGGGTCTCGATCTCTGAGTTAGAGTTTCGGTAAATTGATTGTTATATCGATTTGCAGTAATTTTTCTTTGTCTGCATATTTATATTTTCCAGAAGCTTTTATCATGTTTTCCTATTGAAGAAATTATGTGGATATTACATGTTTCCATCATATAGTTTTCCCAAGTTTTTATTCATGTTTTATGAGATATTACAAGTTATATCGGTTTACTTTTCACATGAGATACTTGATACGTGATTACTAATTTATATGTGATTGATACTTGATTCGCTGGTTAACTCTTGTTTATAGAAAATTCATGCTTTATATTGTACACCATTTTTGACATGGGTAACAGGAGAGTTGGGAAAGGAATAGAATTGTATATATTGAGAAGGCATTAAATTCAATTGTATGCGGAACTAAGTACCATGCTAAGTCGGTGGAGGCCACCTCTTGAATCCACGGGAACTATCTTTGGAATCCCCATATGATGTTCTGACATAACGAACGAAATATTCATGATGTTGCATGCTCTATTCTTATTTCGACTCGTACAAGATAAAACATGGTATTAAAAATATATACGTCATTATCTTTTTACATGATCTTGTATTATTATTCCTTTCTATTTACTGAGTTGCTCTTATTTTATCAATACCATATTTTCATTACCTTTACTGGATTTTTGGGAGACCTACCGAGTGTTAGTTGACGGGCATTTCATATGTTCACTTTTTCTTGAAATGTTCGTCAAATTCTATTTTAGAAGGGCAAAGCAGTGACCGTGAGGAGGACGTATCAACCCAATATCTTTCACACTTCCAGCCATTTCTGGAGTATTAGGTTCTCCTTTTGTTATTGATCGCTTTACAACATGTATCTTATATATCGCTTGAAATTTGTTACTTTGTTATGAATCTTGATTATCTTGTTTAATAAATATTGTCATAAATTCTTGTGATACAACTACTACATATGCAGACACTTAGCGTATCTATATCGGGAAGTTGTGCTTCTTGATATAGATACGTCACGGGCATCGCCGCGTTCTTGCAACTCAATTATTTTAATATTTTTGTCAACCCTATTATTTTTGGAAAGTGAGGCGTGACAATAAACAGCAACAAATTAATGCTTTCAGGGTAAATTCTTGGGTCTCCTGGATGCATTTGTACGTTGTGTGTGATGTGTGAATGGGTGTGATTGTGTGTGCATATGTTAGAGCTTATAGGCCAGTGCAGAAAAAACAAAGTTTATTTCTTGTCATACGATCACGCTTGAGAATCGAACTTCAAAATTTATTTGAGAATCCGACTTCAAAATTTATTATAGATACCCATTTTTGGAGTTATATGGTGGAGATATGCCGAAAGAGCATAGCTCATAGCTCTTGCTGTGAAACTTTCCATTCTAAAATGAGATATCACCAATTTCATCTATGTGATCGCATCAGAGATTTACAGCTGCCACTATAACCTTACAATAAAAGCCTCAGTAAGTATGGGATTCAATTCCCGCTTGCAATATATTACAACTATAATTTTTTGGGGGGTTGTAGGGGGCGCGTGTGTGGGGAGAAAATAGAAATATGGTGGTAGAGAAACACACAAAAGCTTATTTGCAGGATATTACTATTGCATATAATTCTTTTATTTGGCATCAATTCAATTCATGAGACTGGCCTGGTGAACTCTTCATCCTTAAAATGTCAGACACACTATCAAATAATACAATCACAACAGATTCTCAAATACCATATTTCTCTAATTCTATTTGTACAAGCAAAGAGGTTAATAGAGGTAAGTTACGACTTAACTAAGTTGGCTGAAATATATAAGAGTAAGAAGAAAGACTGGTCCAACTAAAAAGATATATAACTTGAAAATAATGGGCCTCATTCCCTTTCCCACTCTCACATATCTTAACTTAAATCTAAGACATACCTTAGCTCTATTTTTTCCATGAGCAAATGCCTAATGTTAAAAGAGAAATACAGCTGCTCTATCTCTGCTCTGGAGATATAATTAAAGCTATAACAATTTGCATGCGAAATTCCGAAAATTGCATAATACAGAAAATTGATAAACAAAACGGCCTTGGCCCAGGAGACTGAGAGATCCCATTATACTAAAATTGCTAAAAAAAAATAATAATCATGCTTTGCTCATACATCGACTCAATTCACATTTATAGAACTTACCCATCTCCATCGTTTACCCAAAACCTGAACATTTTATGTCCAATAGCTCTCAAGGCTTAGACCATTGCGACAATGAAGTGAATAATGTAAACTAACTCGTCTGCAAGTTAATTAAGAGTTATAAATGGGAATGCATTTAAGAAATAACAAATACTTCTTCTAACAGAAAAAACTAGCACGACGGAGGATAAGACATCATGCTCCAGCTTTACGACGGCCGACAAGCGCCATGTATCCAGCCTTGATAGGCGCAACCGATCGTGAAGAGCCACACTGCAAAAAAAAACATAAATCATCAGGTATATCAAAGATAAAGAAGGAGCTGAGAAAGGCATGTGTCGACTAGCTTTTACTCGATCAATTCTGGAGCTTCTGATATTTCAAAATTGTTGTGTTGATAGATAGTTCTCATTTAAAGGTTTACACAAGTTGGTTGTTTTTATGTTAAGTACTTTTTGAATATATCTACCGATACGAGCTATGTTTTAATTTTCCTTGGGAAAAAACATAAACCATTGATATATTATAAGAGCAAGTCGTCTAAGCCTTCTTACATCAAGAAATGGGATCAGCTATGTAGCTAGGATCCATGAAAGATTTTTGGCCAAAACACCATAAGATTTGAATTATGTGCATTATAGAAGATAAAGTCGTCGCCGTTGTCGCATCACTATCATCTAAGCATTTTCCCATAAAGACGATGAAATCGGTTATAAGGGGAAAGCTTCATCAGCGATTCAACAAATTTTTACACAATAAGCAGTTGAATTATGTTCACCGATAAGGCAATGATAAAACAAGGGAGCAAATAAAAAAATTTCTGTCCAGAAATATGTAAATTTGAAGGTTTGGTGGGAAAAAATTAAATGTGGTTATATGATGATTTAAAAAGTGGCACTTTTCCATCCAATGGTTATCTCTGTAAGTAAATCACAAATAACGAATTCTATGCCATGAATTCATGTCAAATACACTGCAAGAAGCAGTAGTCGTGATAACCTACGGAAATAAGTTTCTGTATAACAATTAATTATCTTAGAAAATGATCACAATTATTTTCTCTGGAAGGGGGGCACGTTCTGAGGTTACTAGGAGCTAGACTAAAAGTATCATTCTATTATCTATTTTCGATTGATTTTTTATTTCAATTAGCCGATTCCAAAAGTTTGGGACAAAGGCTTCTTATTGTTTTATATCTAAAATTGCAAAGTAGAACTACAAACTGCTTTGACAAGTAAACAAAATATATATTATAAACATTAATATGTTACCTGCTCACACCGAAGAAAGAACAATCGATTCTCCTTAGAAAGTATTGTATCTGGGCTTTTGCAGCCATTGCAAATGACATATTCATCTGGAGAAAAAGATGGTGGAAATAATATAAACTAAGCAGTAGCTTAAATATGTAATTATAATAGTGCGAAATTGAGGGAAAATTTAGAGTTTCTGACGGATGTACAATATGTACACTTGATATCAAATGATGAAGTGAACAAATGGGGTTGAAACAATTAGCTCGTACATCCAATAGATGACCTCATTTATATAAAGAATCATAATCTGTGTTCTTAAATGATGGAATTTAGTTTCTCAAATCATAAAAGACGTCTTAATAACAAGGTTGCACCTGTATCTCAAACTCGATAACTAAAAATCGAAAACATTCAAGAACCATCTGTTTTCTACTTCTTGGGCATATTTAGCAAATTGCTGAGAATGTACCTAGAGTGATACATAAGTCATTCTCTTTTGCCATCATGATAATTAAATTGAGCTTCTATATAAATGTACGCACGTGCATGCGCGGACGCGCACACACACACACACACACACTGTGTGTATGTATGTATACGTACACATGTAATATATGTGTACATATGTGTGCAAACATGTACATGTACATATATTACATATTATACATGCATACACTGTGTGTATACATTCATATATGTATATGTATACACACGTATATGTATTTATACATGTCTATAGATATACATCTGTGTATGTATGTGTATACATGCGTACATATATGTATGTGTATACATGTAGACATATATGTATATCTATGTATGTGTACACGTGTACATACGTATTTATGTGTATATATGTATGTACATGTGCATATACGTGAATGTACGTATGTATGTACATGCATGTGTCCATATGCATGTGCGGGCGCGCTCTTCCAAGAAAATTCAAATTTTACACCTTATACGCCGTCATAATAATTCAAAAGCCTAATTGTCCATGGGACAGAATTAATGATACTGATCTTACTATTTGTATGCCTGTAATCCAATGTGAAAGACAATGCTCAAACATGCACGTCTAAGGCAATTTTGAAATAACACATGAAACACTAAATGCGATGGACAAAAGAGGTAATCAAGTCAACAAAATTACAAGCACTGCACACAACTATAGTTGTATAGACCCCAACAAGTATAAATGACAAATCCTAAAGCCCTTCAATATGGAATTTGAATGGACGTGCCACAGACACGGGCAGACCAAACAAAAAATCCTTGGGTATTAGTACGAGATATGGAACCAGTAAAATAAATATACTATGAACTTGGCATTTTTGCTATAACCATGAACATAAGAAGTTGATCAATGGTAATTTGACAAAATATTTAATTCATATATTCATCATCTTTTTCCATAAAAAAAGGGAGGCTATGGCGCACGACTCTATAAATTTTGCCACCGACAATTCACCTGAATTCACAAGCAAGTAATCAATAGAAGAGGGGGGTGACTAGAAAAGGGGAAGACGATGTGTTTTGCTATATAGCTCGCATTTATCTCTAAAATATTTCACAAGATGAAGAGCTAAAAGAAGTACAATAAATAAGAATTGAAGTCAAGTGCAGATAAATTCCTTTTGAGGTTTGGAAGAAGGGTGAACTCTCTGGTTTATAATTTTGGGATAAATAGAATTGCATCTCTCGAGAGAGAGCATTGAAACAACGGAAGATCCAAAAGGAGACTTATTCAAAAAATTGAAGCCAAATGCAAATAATTCCTTTGAGGTTTGGAATAGGTGAAGAACTCTCATGTTCATAATTTTGTTCATAACATATGTGTCCGTATATTACTCAATATGTTTTGCAGCTTCTGGAAAGATTCTACCCAGTAATTTTGGTTTGTGGGTAGTCATCAAATAGGTTTTACACAGCAATTAGGATTGGTCTCCTGCGCAATCCCCGATGAAAGATTTAATGATAAATTTTACATTGAGGATTGTGCAAGAGACAAAATGTAAAGCTAGGCC
The DNA here is from genome assembly GCA_030015575.1 of Agapanthus africanus. NCBI lineage: Eukaryota > Viridiplantae > Streptophyta > Magnoliopsida > Asparagales > Amaryllidaceae > Agapanthus > Agapanthus africanus. The sequence continues at coordinate 174,467,312 of CM057339.1, read as the reverse complement.
ATTAGCAAGAAATAATACACAACGAAAAATTTGTAGTTCTACCTGGAGGATCGATAAAATGGATCTGTTCAAAAAGGAACAGAAAGAACAGAAAATTTTCACAGATGAAATGTAGCATTTGTCAAGCCAGATTTAGACATTTTCATACGATATATATTTGTATTCATAAAACTCATATGGGATTCTAGCTTAGTAGAAAACTAATCATTCTTGCAGAAAAAATCATCATTCAAATACAGAAAGAAACCATGGTACCAAGAAGTAAATCATGATACTAGGAGTAAAAACGAATACATGTATGCATTCCATAAAGCAAATAAGACACAAAATGCGGCTTAGGAGTTACAAAAGCTTACAGCCCCCTCTTGTTTAAGAGTTAAAAGGGGCTTCACTCATGAATGCTAAATCTGTCAAGTAGTATGAAATTTCAGTGGAGAAGATGCTGCCAAATATTTAAAGCATATATCGTAGAAAGGGAAATATATATTAGTTTTGTCTTGTCTGATAATTGGCATTATAGTTTTGGTACTGCTGAAAGGAAGAATGTGACATGCCGAATCATTAAAGCAGGGGAGATGCGAAGTGTTTATGGTATATCATGAATCAATTCATCGCCATGGGAGTTAAGTGATTGGCTAATAAGGAACCAGGAATGTGCATAGTTCAGAATGTTTAGCAATAAAGAAGATTCAAATTGATCAGAACATGCATTGAAAAAACAGAGAATTATAAGATGAAGGGATGGTAAGACCATATAAACAAGGTATGAAGGAAAGGATAAGAAGAATAATGTGTTGCACACATTGAAGAGATGAAGAATCAGATTAGATGTATAAACAAGCAACAAGGGATTTATACAGTCCCGGCAGTGAAAATAGATTTTGTCAGGTAAAGAAAGGTAGTGCTGAACTGCTGATATAAGCACCATCATCACCCCTAGGGTTTCACCTATCAAAATAAGGTCTGTGGCAGCATTTCATCAATATGAAACATAAGTGCAATCACTGATACAACTGGCATGGAAAGATTATATTTAAGAGTAAGAGAAACTAATAAACATTAGAGTTTTCTCGATGACTTTTGAGTTCTTCTATTCTCACATTGCTTGTGTTTGTGAAATTATTATGTTTGAAATTCTTCACCTAAACTAGGAGAATTCTCAGAAACAGATATAAGGTTTTATGAATATAATTAGCTCCCAGTGACTTCTATACAACACCTGCCCATAGGAATTAAACGAAACTAATACATAACTAACTCCATGATAATTCAGAGAAATCCATAAAAGAAGAGAAAAGAAACTGCTACAAGAGCGCGAGAGAGAGAGTGCGCTTACTGATGTATTTTCTAAGGATACTCTCAAAATTTTTAGGTGCAAATCTCCCCTTTACAACCAACCTCTGCTGTCCATCAAGAGATCCAGTTGTACCAAGCTCAGCCAACAAAAAATCATTAACATGTTCTGGACGCCTATGCATCCTGAACATAAAAAGAAAAGTAAGATCACATTGAATAAATGGTCACCAAAATGAAATTGGGGTTAAGGAAAAGACCAGACGACTGCCATCTAAGTTGGTTGCTTAAAACTTCAAGAAGCCTAAGATTCATCTTGTGTATGCTCATAATTGCTTGCACGGAAATTAAATCTGAAAAGATTTTCCATTCCCTTGATTTTGATTGTGAATCTTCTTATAAATATGTTTACACATAGGTTAGTGCAATTCCATCATTTTAACAATGACAAAGCTAACAAGTAATGACCATTTAAAAAGACTTTGTAGCATTGCACCAAAAGATACATCTACTGTTAATTCAAAAATAAATTAACTTAGTATTACCACAGTGTAATTTAGTCCTTTGGTAAACTGCAGTTGTGGTTAGTATATGCCCAACCCCAATATGTCATGATAAAAGAAGGTTAAGATCTCACCAACACATAACTCGGTCACGTCAAGTGGTCAATTTCATGAAACCCCGTGTTTTTGGGTAACATCATGATAATGCATAGAGAACAGTATTATAGAAAAACAGAAATAAGTTTCTCTACTTTTTTAAAATAGGTATCAGAACCAACAGTTAATTGAGAAAAAGTGTGTCGAGAGATTTTTCATCAGTAACATTGGAAGTAATATAGTTATATGCAAGGGAAAGAATGCATACGTCTTGCAGAGATCCATAAAATTCGCAAAAACGGTTTTCTTAGTCCCTTCTCTAAGGACTTGTGGGGGCCTCAGTATCGTTCTTCGCCTGTCCCCAGCAAGATCCGGATTGTTCTCACGCAATATATTGAACACTCTATCCAGAAGCTGCTTGATCAAAGAAAAATAAACATCAATATTCAATCATGGCTTTCACAGGAAGAATAAGTATGAATCATTATGGGACAATTATGGAAAGAACAAAATGTATATAAACATTTAACGATAAGCAAGTGGTTTGTTTAACTAATGCTCGTTTATCACTAGTGGAAAATACATGCTTAAAAATGTAAAATTTGGACAAATGTTTAAATGATACTGCCAGAGGTATCAAAAACCTTTCTCTAACTGTGAATAAGAGTTCTCAAAGACAAACTCCACGATAATGGTATGAATTGAGGCAGCGAGAGGGGAGAGCGAGGGTGATTGGGGTGGCGGTAAAGATGATGAACGGTGGTGGTGGGGGTAGAAATAGACAGTGGAGTCGAACAGTGGGCGGCCAATAGGGGGGACAACGCCGGGCAGGTAACAGGCGGATGGTAGGTGGCAGCAATAGTCATGATAGTAGTTGTGGTAGGATGGTAAAGACTCTTACAAGAGGGGATATTGGTTACCCACTTACTCTGATGGAAATGAGATTCCCTCTGAATATGCCCAAGAGAATCCTTTATTCCCTGGAATCCCTTATTTGTGTTATTTCAAACTTTGAGGATAATTCATGGGAATTGATGATTCCCTCTTGGATTACTATGTACACGCAGGCCCTACCCTCCATGAGAAGTCGATTCTTCAATTTCTTGAAAACATGACAAGACACAGAAATTTACCCACACCATGACACAATTAAGAAGTGAGACCTTGTGGAGTAACCTTGACCTTCGCTTCTCTAAGGTCTCTGAATTAACCATCAAACCCCATAGCTGATTAGGAAGAAAGCACATCAAAGTTTTTAGATGTGATTATTAGATTTATTCTGTTGAAGAGCTTAACCATCCCGTCGGAATCTCTAAACTATTGTGCTCAAATTAAAACTTTCATCTTACCAGGCAACATCTAGTTTGTTGAATAAGACTAAGAGGCATGCGAATCAAAAGCAAGATAATGAATATATGAATAACCCGGTAATTTGAAAGTTTCTAGAACCCATTTCAATGAGTTCACTGCCCTAATAATTCTCTTAGCGTAATAGGCTGAATATCAATTGTATTTATGCACATGACAGCGTTAACTCATGAAAAAACTCACATGTCATCTCATCTAATATTCCACATAAGTGAGGTCTTGATAGATTCATTGAACATGATACAATTACAACTTGTAAAAATATACTACAAGATTGTTTTTTATTCCAAATTAACCACTACAGTTGTCATCAAAAACCTTCAATTCAAACAAAATGAAGGTTATTGCAGTCTACAACATTACTCCACCAGCAATAGATCGATTTCCTTCAGAATATCTACATAGAGTTTTAAAAAAAAAAACTTTGTTCTTACAATATGAAAGAGTTCTCATAAACTTATCGTCAAGTCGCCGACTAAAAGTATTCATGTCAACTCTTATAGACTATTTCATCCATATATAAGATACAAACCAATATTACACCTAATGTTACAGGTTAACTGGCAAATGTATCCATACAAATGAATAATATTACTGCACGAGAAAGTTCGTGCGTGCCATTTAAGCTTAAATTCTGCTTGCGCGAGGTTTCAATGGGTCACTGAACACGATAACTCTAGAAGAATTTATTACAATTTAGACCCATCTATGCGCAAAATCACAGTTGACCTAATATACCTTTAATTTAAGCAACGTTTGGGTATTATAGCCTATGAAAATTATCCTTGAGCAATCAATCTGCGGAATTATTTCACATCCATAAATCAATATCTCTAATAATGTCTAAGTAGAGTTAACAATTTTTTCGTCAAAATATCAATGAATTAATTCGATACTCATCACCAAGGAAGCAACATTTGTCTATTCAGACTTTCTAATCCAGTTCTGGAACTATTAACAAGAAACTCCATGTTTAACCTTTCTATTGTACAATGTAGCTTTTGAATTCTAGAGTAACCACGGTTAGACGCAAGTCACCAACTCAAAAGCTACAAAAAAAGGCTTTCTCATGAACCTTTATTCTTTAGTCTACCACCACATAGAAGTCAAAATATTCTAGGCAGTTTAACAAAATATGTTCTAATTATATAATAAAAAAAATCACCAGGTACAATCATTCTTTATGGTATTACATCTCTTGCTTGTTTTTTATTTAAAGATAAATTCTCAACGCTAAAATTTTCACAAGGTACAATTGTTCTTTACAGTATTACATCTCTTCTTTGTTTTTTATTTAATGATAAATTCTTCATGCTAAGTGTATCTCTATTATTGGCCTGCTCAAGTCCAAAACATTAAGATGCCTTGGAGGTTTTAACCAAGGAACATGTGGATCCCAATCATGCATAGTTCACCCTCCTACTAGTAGTACCAAGAGTAGAGATCTTAAGGGCATGTCTGATGAAAGATAAGACGGGATCGTGAAAAGTAAAAAATAAATGAACCATTCTTCAACTTTTCCTATATGGAAATAGGAAAGTGACAAAATGAAATGATTACATGTAACCTGCTACATAAAACTTGACAAGTGGCTTCCCACTTTTCAAAACCATCTACGACCTATGAAGAACTGGAACATCTAACATGTTGTCTTGTCCATGTCCAACATGTATCAGGCCGACACTCACCCGACACATCTTGGACGCACTGAAGTGTTGAATACACAGTATGTGTTGTATACTTGTCATATGCGTATAATAGGTGTCCTATGCGTGATTCATGGCTTCATGTATCTTATAGGTGTCTTTAATAAATAAAAAAACATGTTATAGTCATGTTTTTTGTTAAAACGATTCGTCTTTAAATCTACTTGATGTGACTAGCTATATTCATATACACATTTAATTGATAAATAAATTTTGTTTAGATTTATGTTCATTGTTATTGTTAACTTTTAGTTGTTTATATAACATCTTCTCTTCTCATGGAACATGTCTTTCGATTTATTATTTAGATAGATTTGCTTTGTTGCTAGTAACATAAGTATCAATTTATATTTTTACTCCTCCAGTCCTACCTTTTTGGGGCATAGTTGCTTGTTAATACTTGTATATGAATAGTATGGTCGTGATTTTATAGTTGATAATCTATTTAGTTTTGCAAATATTATATAAATATATGTTAAAAATTTGCCATGCCATTGGTAGAGTAGTGCCCTATTTTTAAGGAATTCGTCGTGTCGCCTTTGTAAACCTACCGTTGTCGGTCCCAAGTCCGGATGAGAAAGGGTGAGGGTTGTGGTAGGCTTGTGACAGCCAACGTAAAACTTTATCACATTCTATGACATGAACCACAATAAGAATATCGTTGGGGCGTTCCCTACTTAGCGACACTCTACATTGAATCCAGGGTGTAGTGTTAAGTATGCAAGGGCTTCTAGGTCGTCGTCCAGAAACGGGGAGCTACATCGGACCCCGGGTGTAGTGACAAATAAGCAAGAGTCATCGTCCAGAAACGGCGCGCTACATCGGACCCCGGGTGTAGTGACAAATAAGCAAGAGTCATCGTCCAGAAACGGCGCGCTACATCGGACCCCGGGTGTAGTGACAAATAAGCAAGGGTTTCATAGGATCCGTCTAGCTTCCTGGAACATAGGTTCCCTTACGGATAGACTAATAGAATTAGTGGAGGTGATGATTAGGAGGAGAGTTGGTATTATGTATTTGCAAGAAACTAAGTGGGTAGATGAAAATAGTGAAGTCATAGAGCCTTGGGGTTATAAGCTTTGGTATACGGGTAGAGATAAAAATCATAATGGGGTAGGCATAATCATAGATAGACGGTTGCTTGAGGATATAGTTGAGATTAGGAGAAAAGGTGAAAGAATTTTACTGGTTAAGTTTATTCTAGGTGGAGAGATCCTTAATATTATTAGTGCTTATGCACCACAGATAGGTCTTGATGACGCTAGTAAGCGTCTATTCTGGGAGGATTTAGACGAGATGGTGCAAAGTATACCTAGTGGAGAGAAGTTATTTATTGGTGGTGATCTTAATGGACATGTAGGTACTAGTTGTAGTGGGTTTGATACTATCCATGGAGGTTTTGGTTTTGGACAAAGGAATGAAATAGGTGACTCGATTCTAGATTTTGCCTTATCTTATGACTTGATCTTAGCAAACACCTGGTTTAGGAAAAGAGAGTCACTTTATCACTTTTAGGGGCGAATCAAGTGCTAGTCAAATAGACTTTTTCTGACGAGAAGAATAGATAGAGATTGTTGTATCGACTGTAAGGTAGTACCATGTGAGAGTGTAACCACTCAATATAGACTTTTAGTTCTAGATTTTCGATTTAGAAGGGGACCTAGGAAGATTAGACGTAAGGTAGAGTCTAGAATTAAATGGTGGCGATTGAAAGAAGGTAACCAAAAGGCTTTTATAGATCGTGTAGTCCAAGAAGCGGATTGGCGGTCGAAAGATGATTCAGACAGAACATGGAACAAAATGGCTAGTTGTATGAAGAAGGTAGCTAAAGATCTACTTGGTGAGTCGAGAGATGGTGCTCCACCATCTAAGAACACATCATGGTGGAATGAAGAAGTAAAGGCTGCTATTAAAATTAAAAGGGATTCTTATAAAGATTTGAAGAAAAGTAGAGATGAGAGATTTGAAAAGTATAAAATGGCTAAAAAGGAAGTTAAGAAAGCTGTTCGGGAAGCTAAATTTAAGGTCTACAAGGAGGTGTACGAGAAATTAGACACTGAAGAGGCTAAAAATGATATATACCGGATTGCTCGGATGCGGGAAAGAAAGACTAGAGACTTATGTGCGGTGAAGTGTGTCAAAAATAAAAATCAGAAGGTTTTAGTTTGAGATGAAGATATCAAGGAAAGATGGAGAGATTATTTTGATAAATTGTTCAATGAGAGCTTTACTAAGAATTTGGATAGACTTGTCATTCAATCTCAAAATATAAACCGTGATTTCATGCGTAAAATAAGACTACCTGAGGTTAAAGAAGCTTTGAACAGAATGAGTTTAAGAAAAGCGGTTGGTCCTGACGGGATTCCTATCGATTTGGAGATGCTTAAGAAAAATAGACGTTAAATGGCTGACAGATCTATTTAATAAGATTTGGCAGACAAAAAAGATGTCAAATGAATGGAGGAAAAGTATCCTTGTACCTATCTACAAGAACAAGGGTGACATTCAAAGTTGCTCAAACTACAGTGGAATAAAACTTATGTGTCACACCATGAAACTTTGGGAGAGAGTGATTGAACACAGGCTAAGGAAGGATATTAAGATAACAGAGAACCAGTTTGGATTCATGCCTGAACGATTGACGACAGAGGCCATTCATTTTCTTCGTCAACTTGTTGAGCGTTTTCGAGAGAGGAGAAAAGATTTGCATATGATATTTATTGATTTAGAAAAAACGTACGACAAAGTACCTAGAGAGGTATTATGGGGGACAATGATGAAGAAGGGGGTCCCCAGCAGGTATATTGACATAATCAAGGATATGTACGATGGAGTAGTCGCAAATGTTAAAACTTGCGGCGGCTTAGCAAGTGATTTTCCGATTACAATTAGTTTACATCAAGGATCTGCATTAAGCTCGTTCCTGTTTACCATCGTGATGGATGAGCTTACTAGAACTATCCAAGATGAGGTACATTGGTGTATGTTATTTGCTGATGATATTGTTCTAGTAAATGAGACGAAAGCAGGGGTTAATGCCAAATTGGAATTATGGAGGCAAACATTGGAATCTCGGGGATTCAGATTGAGCAGGTCCAAGACAGCATATATGCATTGCAAATTTAGTAACCAGAGAAGTCAAAACCATATTGGTATAACATTGGAAGGGCAAGAGATATCACCGGACGACCAGTTTAGATATCTCGGTTCCATCATCCAAAAGAATGGGGAGATCGATAGTGATGTTAATCAAAGGATCCAGGCTGGTTGGTTGAAATGAAGGAATGCAACAGGGATTTTGTGTGATCGTAACTTTCCGTTAAAATTGAAAGGAAAGTTTTATCGGAGCGCTATTCGGCCTGCCTTATTATATGGTACAGAATGTTGGACTCCTAAGAAGCATCATACACAGAAGATGCACGTAGCGGAGATACGCATGCTTCGTTGGATGTGTGGTAACACTAGAAAAGATAAGGTGCGAAATGAAGATATTCGTGCAAAAGTTGGTGTAGCACCTGTGGAGGAGAAGATGCGGGAAAACCGGCTAAGATGGTTTGGTCATGTGCGACGTAGACCTATGGAAGCACCGGTTCGACGAATAGATACTCTCGATATGGGCAATGGCAAAAGGGCAAAGGGGCAAAAGGTCAAAAGGGAGACCGAAGAAAACATGAATGGGGGTGATACGAAACGATATGGTTGCCAAAGGACTCAATGAAAATATATTGTTCGATAGGAGTGAGTGGAGGCGGAGGATTCATGTGCTGGACCCGGCGTGATTCTCATGTTGGTTCATGTAGCCTACCTCATATGCTTGAGATAAAAGGCTCAGTTGTTGTTGTAGTTGTTGTCGTCGTCTGTATCTTGTGTCTTTGTCAATGCAACATGGTCTAGGTGAGTGGAAAGACATTACAAAGTGTTGGTAAAGAATTTTAATCAAAACCCTCTGTACATTTCACATCTACACCATCATCTACATCTACTTCTCTTGTTCTCTGACCTTGAAACAATCATTCTCATGTGGATATTGAAGAGAAGGTTCTTCGCTTATTCTTTCACTAACCTAGTATTCCACTGCTTCCGATTTGCTAAACATGTCCTAGAAATAGTTTTTGGTCATATACTTCAGTCCTATGTCACATGAAAACTAGCCCTTATTGTTCCTATTTTGGAAGTTTTGTTCTCAGACAAGAAGCCGCTTCATTTCATAATGCAAAATTTGGCGTTCCAAAGAACAATTACAACATGGATTATGAATATATTCCCAATGCCTACTATTTTTATTTTTTTTTAAAAGTTGTATAAAGTATAAACTTTAATTACCATTCAATAGCCATCAATTACAGCATGGACATTCCTATAGAATGACTAATCAAACTCTTGAGTGGGCATGCATAAGCTCATATTCTATATTGTTTAACTAGACAGATACTATAGAGTACTAATATACATTATTATAACCAAAACTGGATGCTAGAGGGCCCAGAACTAACATTATATAATTTCACAATAAAAAACCCTCTTGCAAACAAGTACAGAATTTGATAGTGTCCGAGTACACATGTATATCCAACTACATAAGATAAAGATAGATATATACATATATATACGGTCAAGTGGCCCTAAGGTGACTAGGAGTCACCCTTTTACACTTCATGAATGTCTTTAGCTCATAAATGCATTATGCATGGACCTTCATTAATTATATTGGCATTTATTTATGAGATAAGGCCTCTCATAAAATGCCACATAGTGGTGGATCCAGAAAAATTGGTCAGAGAGGGTGGAAATTAAACGGTGTTAAAATATTATAAATAAGCTTCGAAATTAAAAAAGATCCTCTAACGTATATCAAAATTTGAAATCACTAATGATATGCCTAATTTTAGAATACACTAGATTTGTTAATCCCCATGCATAAAGAAAAAAAATATGAAAATGACGAGACAGATTCGAACTCTACCCTCTACCATAAAAATCCTAAGTCCAACCACCAAGATTGAAGTTCATTTTGTTAATGAAGTACTTAATTACTATATATTAGTTAATATAAATGCATATATATATACCGGAATCCAAAAATCGAAGTGAGGCGGACAAAATCCAGGTGAGGTGTCCGCCTCACCTGGGCTCTATGTAGATTCGCCAGTGGCCACATAAGCGACTCCTTAGGTTGCATCCGAAGATGTCTCCTTAGGAACATTTTTTCCCAAATATATATGTGTGTGTGTGTAGCACATATGCATGTCTGTATATAGGCACTTGTAGATAACACAAGGTAGAATAGCAATAAGCGCACATGCAGAAACCACGCATGCATGTATATCCAACGATCCGATATATATATATATATATATGACAAATGCTATAGTAGTAGTGACTCTTACATGGGAAAATTATAGAATTTCCAAACAAACCAGATGAACTTAAGATTCAGGGGGGTAACCAAAAAGCAAACAAGAACGCACAACACCCCCTCTTCATAGTTAACATCTAAGTACAGCATTTCATCCTGTTACCGAGCAAAAAAAAATGCATGCGTGTAGTTATATTCTTAAACAAGTAGAAAAATGCACCTCTTCGTAATGATAATCTCGAACAGTGCCTTCCCAAGGATATTGAGTACCTCCCAAGACAATGCCCTCCCCTTGCTCATCCTCGTTTAATTGGTCCCCTGGATATTATATTAAATAAAAGCCACTATGCAATTAATAATGCTGCAAAATCAAAGGAGTTAGTGTCGTTGATTTGAACAGTAAACAACTGGTTTGATTTCATTAGTTCGAGTGAGATTTTAATTAGTCCTGAAAATTTTAAATAATACAAAATGCTTACCACTGCCATCTTCTCCAGCATCACCATTCTCATCCTCAAGGAAGTTTGTTTCCACCTAAAAGACCATAAAAAATAACAATTAGCTCTACCAACGGCACAATCAAGAGTACATGTGATATTCAAATAGGTATGATAGAATAGTCTGCATGCAGACTAACTTGTTTCTTTTTCTTCTTCTTCATGCCAACAAAACTAGGTTCCCCAACATCAGCAACTGCATGGGAGGAAATGTAAATTTCCAAACTTAACATTAACACACATCACATATAATCAAGTGTGTTCTTCATCATGGGTCTTGTTCAAAGCAAACCTGACAAGTCTTCGGTTTTCTCAGCCAACTTATCCACCGCTTCAGTGGGATCTGAAGCTTTCTTCTTTTTCTTCTTCTTCGTTGGATCAAAGGGCGCAAGCTATACAATACAACGCGTAATAATAAGCGATGCATCAAATCGAGAATATTCAAAGTAGGATATTCCCAGAAAAGATTACGAAAAGGCAACATCACAAGTCCTTGTACAGTGTAATTATTTCTTTCTTTCAAGTTTCAATCCTCTCACAACCAACTAAAAAGTAAAAATTACAATGAAACCCAATTCACTCAAAACTTGTGTTTTTTAAATCTTCAAACAGGGTATGGAATCTTTATCTACAGTACACATAACTCCGTCTAATTTTCAGGAAAGAATATAATTCTTCCAAACTTTTTTAAGACTGGTTTTTGGGAATATAATTCTTCAATCTGAATCCATGCATAATACGACTAAACTTATTATGGTTTGAGCAGAAGTATAAGAAAATTAACTTAAAGAGGGAAAAGGTGAAATTTTTACCCCTGAAATCTCATTTTGTTCTTCGTCCGCCATATTCACTGATTGCTGCAGCTTCAATCCAAATAAAATAGCTGAAAATATCCACACACGAAAAAAACAATAAAAAAAACTCTGAACCCTAAATCAGAAATAGAACTTAGAAACCATGCAAACCCTAACAATCGATGCTCAATTTGTTCAAATTAACAGGATTAAAGAAAGATAAGTCCTTGGCTGAGAAAAAACCCTAAATCCCTAACACAATCGACGGCTCAATTAGGTTTTAGGGCAAAAAAGAGGAAAAATGAAGGGGAGAGAATCTTTGTTTATCTCCGTATAGCATGAATTAACAATCAAACATACCTTTAACCAACGAAGGGGATCGCGAGGTTTGGGAGATTGGCGGCGAGAGAATTTGGATGAATCTTGAGGAGAAATAAGTTTCAGGGCAGAGCCGCCGTTTGCTCTCTATATGTAAAAATGGTTTTAGGGCAACAAAGTTTTTAAAATTATATATATATATTTATTTATTTATTTATTTATTTATTTTTATTTTTTTTATGGGTTGATTTTCTATCTAACCCCCAAAACTTTGACTTTTAAATATTTTACCCCCGAAAAGCTTGATATTTCTATATGTCGAAATCTTTGATATTTTTATATATCACCTCCAAATATTCGACATTTTCATATTTCATCCCAAAGCCGTTAAGTTTCTCAAAAATCCCCACTGCTAAATATAGAAATACCTTCCAATCTATTAACGAGGGATTTTGAACAGCTTAGAGTTTTTGGGTTGTGAAATATGAAAATTCAAACATTTAGTATGAAAGAAGAAAATATTTTGGGATGAAATATGAAAATATCAGGTTTTGGGGTTGAACTATGAAAATATCAAAGCTTTGGTATAGGATATAAAAAAACCCTTATTTTATTTTATTGCATATTGAAATCCATAATAGATTACTAAATGGGGAGACATACGCCTAACATTTAATCCAATAGCTTGAAACACCCCTGCATTTATAAAACCGGTATTTTGCCCACCTCGACTTTAATTGATTTCTAAAATACCCTTTATTTAAATAATTAATTAAAATATTTATATCAAGGTTTTTCTGAAACACCCCCTAAAATTCTATGCAAATTTGATATACCTCATCATTCTTCGATATTGCTTACGTCTCCGGAAATTCTTTAGGTTTTTAAATACAACATCATTAAATGACGATTAATTTTGACAGATTTCAATAAAAAATGTAAATATCCTCGCAATCCCTTCTTATTTCTTATATGCTTTCAAATTCCGAAAACAAAAAATACTTGATCGAATTAGGTTTTCTTATAAGATTTGATTGATTTAGGCGTTCTATTTCGTAAGCGTTGATTAATTTGTTTTTGTATATTAGGATTTGCATAATTTTAGCTTTTGGGTTAGAAATTTCTAAAATTTCCGATCTATTATGTTAAGGTTTCATAATTTGAAACTAAATAAAGGAAAAGAAACAAAGAACTTATAAGAACAAATAAGAAGAGAAGAAGATTATGATGAATGGGACTAAGGAACGAAAAGAAAGAAAATGAATATGGGATCCGTGATGAAGAAGAGGATGATGACGATAAAAGTAAAATTGTTATTTTAAAATTAAATTAAATTGAAAAAATCAACTTAACAGTCGCTTAATAAATTTTGAGGTATTAAAAAAACTTACAGAATTTTGAACGGTGTGAGTAATACCGAAAAATAACAAAGGTGTATAAGAAAGGGAGAAAAAGAAATATTTTTTAATCAAGTATTTATATAAAGGGTATTTTAGAACTCGATTAAAGTCAAATGGGAAAAGTGTTGGTTTTAGAAAGTCAAGAATATTTCCTGCCATCGGGTATGTTAGGGATATTTCCTGCCGTTTAACCTAGATATAATAGTAGATAATAGCAAATTTATGGCTGTATGTTATCGCGAGTGTTCTCAAAGCATGTACAACCGAAAATGAAAGCTTTTGATCTTTTTCCTTAAGAGCTAGTGAGCAACAACCACCAAAGCCAAAGTAAGTATGCTCATTTGAAAAAAAATTACGTCCAAGACGAAAGAGATCCATATCTTGAAAATCCTCGTTCGAACTCTTATAAAATTATAAGCATGGCACCAATCTTCGACATATTATTTATTAATTTATAGCATAATCATAATGAATATGTAATAACCGGTTCTTTTTGTATGTGAAACTCCGTATTTGAATAAATTTTAATTCCAAATTAATCCAAAAAATGTCTTGCTATTTTTCCCTTCTCTATTTTCCTATTTTTCCCTTCTAACTCCTAACCTACACCCTGCAGGCCGGCCTCTCTATTTTCCTACTCCTCTTTTTCTTTTTTCTTTTTCTTCCTGGACCCGGCCCAAAAGAGCTACACTCCTTTCCAACCCAACCGAGCCCCACTCTTTTTTGTCTTCTTTTTCTCTTCTTCTTCCTCTCCTCCTTCTCACTCGTTCCACACCCCACGACCTGCGCACCTCCTCCCTCGCAACGACCCCCGCGATCCCCGCGCCCATCTCCGATACTGCGGCCCATCAACAATCTCCCCACTCTCTCAATATCTTCACATCTCTCTATATCTCTCTTTCAAAACTCACGATCCCTTCCATGCATCATCATCTTGTCTCGCCGCCGGCCACTGCCATCATCAACGACGAGACCCCACCTCCACTGCACCATCGAGCTTTCCCCGATCTCCACTAACTCGACAACCCTAACTCATCCATGCCGTTACCGTCACCACTACTACACCAATGTCGAGATCCCCGCTGCACAACGCCCGAGACTTCACCTTTCTCCTTCCAGCACCCAAGCTCATCTTGCAGCCGTCGCCGTCGCCTTTATCCTGTCGTCGTCAGCCTCGTCGCTATCCAAGCTGCCGCCTTTGTCGCTGTGGACATCCTCGCCGCTGTTGCCGCCATCAACGCAGCCGCCGTGTTATGCTCACATCGCGCCTATATCGCACCGTGTAAGTCGATGTACAACACCCCATGACTTGCGAGGAGGCGGAAAAATGAAAAACGATCTTGTTAAACATCGACTAACCGAGAATCTTTGCTAAACTATAACTAACATGAAATATAGAAGTTGTTAACTACTATGAGAAGTGATTATACCTAATGAACCGTGTCCTTCGTCTTTTCGTTCTCCACCTCCTCTCCGGCCTTCTCTATGTAGTAGATGATCCACCCGAGAGCTTTACTCCAAGCTTCACCTCTAAACTTGAGGTAACTAGGTTTCTTTAGTTGCTAATCAAAGTACCTAGATGATATAGAGAAGGGTTATGGATTAATTAGTCTATTCTAATCCTTGGTCTCAACACATGAGTGGTAGGATTAGGGTTTGAAGAGAGAGTGGGCTTGAGGAGAGAGAAGGTGAGCATGAAAATGAGAAGAGATAATGAACTCATTTGAATATATGAAGCATTATCTTTTATGAAATAAAAATATAAAATCATTTAACAACCATGCTTCATTTATTCATATGAGTGATTCATCTCATGAGTCATTAGATCAATAAATGATGCATTAACTCCATGGATGAATCGCACAAATGAGTCATTAAAACAATAAATGCAAATGCCACTTAAACCCTCAAGTCACCATCCTTCTAGAAGCTTCTCGCGAAATTACGAGAACGCCCCTCCTATTCGTGAAAACACGGAAAAACTTTAGACTGTATAAATCCAATAACCCGATACTAGAATCTGGCTTAAACCAAAGCCGGCTAGTAAAAACTGTCCGAATGTCGTACGTGCGTAAACACACGTATGCGTCCGAACCCTTGTCGTAAAACCATAAGGCCTCTATATCGTTTTGCCTGGAGCAGGGAAACTCTCTGTGTGGGACTCTAAAGACTCGACTACTACGCTGGCAGTGGGTTTAACCACAGACCGCAAGCGGCACTAGCTGTACATAACGGTCCCCAGGTAGATGTCGATAAGAAGGCCGATGAGGAAACCCATCCGAACTCCTACTGAGCCTGATGTGACAATCTCCGTACAGTCCGGTCTGCTTGTCTAAGACTATCGCATATCGGGCCTAGGGGGCGGCAAGCGTCAGTCCCCTAATAGCGGTATAAGTCGTGTCGGAGGGTAGCCCATTACACCCTGAGAAACAACTGGAACCTACCAGTAAATCTCGCTTGCCCTGGCCAGGGACTTTGCGTAATGGCTCTCTGACACAACGCGATATCAACTCCCAATACCGGGAGAGACGAATCCTGTCTAACCGCCACTGCTTCCAAGTGCTCGGGACTGCACCCAACTGCTACCTGTTTGCACTACTCCTTTGAGCCGTGGTAGGGTAGCAATCTAAGAACAGTGGGACACACTCGAGGCGAAGTAGCAGTGTCAAGTCTGCGGACTATGCTGTACTCATGTCACCTGGGAACTGTTAACCGACGACGAGTATAATACCAACCAACAGTTCCCCGCGAGTCCTGTCCGATGTACCCGTAACCCAACAAGCACATGTATACTATCTCCAGTACGACGTACTGACGGCTGTGGGACAGACCATCGATGAGAAGCGTACACACTAGTCTACTCCGGAGTATCGATGCCCTGTCTCGATAATCCTACGACTAGGGACCTGGAAAAGGATGTGCTTGTAGACTACCCAGCCCCCACTAGTGTGACTGCCATCACAACGCTGGTAGTCAAGCAAGATCCTAAGGGCTCTATCAATACGTATACTAACATATTAAGATAGAAAAAACCAAGTAGCATACTACCATGTTTAGCAAGACTGTTATATAACTGTGAATATACCAAGCTTCCATTAAGTAATATACAAACTAGTATGATACAATAATGGCCCCTAGGGCATATACACTAACACTAAAGAACGTATACTAATGATTTTTCTATGATTTATAATGAATTTTATAAGGTAAGGTGTACAGTAAATTTCAGATTTGTCGTATCCGCTTTTTCCAACGACGTTTCATGTGTAAATTATAATATTTTCAAATGTATAACATTATAAAATGCAGATTATAAAATAATTAAAGATAATAATAAGAAATATTACGACGATATATATTTTAAATGATATGGATGCAGTATAATGTAATCTAGTATGTCACAAGATAAGTTTTCATGATCTAGATTTAAAATGATATAAACGGATGCAAACGGAACATCGAAACGTTATAAAATTAAACATGGGGTACTGGATTTAAACTATAGGTATGGTATTTATTTAAATAGGTATAAAATGAATTATATAGCATGTAGCAAGATTAACTTGTCTAGACGGAATAAGAACGGATGTGTACGGAACGTCCTTCACCGGCTAAATGTCGCGACGAGCTCACGGTACATGGAACGGTTCCAAACAACGCACGAGGGTGATCACGCAAGTCAGGTACGTTCACTGGATCACTCGGATCGTCGTCGACGAGCACGGCTCCGGCGGTGATCACCGGAATCAAGAAACAAGATCAAGAAAAAGAAAGAAGAAAGAAGAAGAAGAAGTAAGAAGAAGAGGTTGTGTATTAAATAAGGAAAGAAAAATTAACTAAATAAATTATCTTGTTTCAGAAGCGCAAAGCGCAGATTGTGTCTTTGATTGACACGTGGCAGCTTTTGGCGCTGAGCGCCGGTCCAATAAGTGCAAGAGCGCAATTCATGAGTGCAAGGCACTTTCTAATAGTGCAAAGCGCATTTGATCAGATTTAAGATCAAAGAACAAATTTATGTTCTTCTTAAAGGAGGCTTTGCCTCAAGATTCAAGAACAAAAGTTCTTGTTTTCATAAAAGGCTCCGCCTTTATAGATCAAAGATCTGTGAATGAAGTAAAATACTTCTTTTTTTATTTTATGATTAGATCTTTTAATCTTTTTCTTTTTATAAAAATCCCTGGTGTTTTTTCAGATCTATGATCTTTTTAGAAGATGGTTCTTCTTTTTACGAGATGGTTTCATCACTGTTATTCAAGAACATAGTTCTTTACCTTAAAAATGAAAAAATCTTCTTTTTTCTAACAGCTTGCTCTTCATTTTCTCAAAGTTTTGCAGATGGTTTTTCTCTTTCTTTTTTGTATATCCCTTTAAACTTGAAGTCCAGGGGCCTTTATATAGGGCCAATTGATTTGTTGAATCAGTTTTAAGAGATCTTTCTCTGATTGATTTGGGAATATTTTCTACCGTTGGATCTTTGATCCTAAGGTTTCTGTTTTACAGAAGATAATTTTCTTGTTTTAATAAGATTGGAAAGATCTTTCCATAACAGAATTTCGGTTCTGATTAATTAATAATTTATTATTGGTAGATCTTTTGATCTAACGGTGGGGGATTTTTAATCCCAGCGCTGGCACACCTTACGCTAGCGCGCCCGTTCTTGACACGTGGCGTGCAGCGCAACTGCGCTAGCGCGCCCGTGTTTGACACGTGGCGCACAGCGCAAAGCGCTGGATCTGAAGCGTTGCTTCAACTTTTAAATTTTGAATTTTAAAACAGAGCTTTGCTCTGATTGGGGGTGCGTCGCCTAGGGCGCAGCGCTCCTGGCGCTAGCCCATCTGTGTTTGACAAGTGGCGCGCAGCGCGCAGAATCTGAAGCGTTGCTTCAATTTTTGAATTTTGAAATTCAAAACAGAGCATTGCTCTGATTGGGGGAAACATTAGATTTGGATTTGGGTTGATTTATGGATCGTTAATCTCGTTTGAGATTAAGATCAACTTAAATGTTTGTTAAGGATACGTTAGTCCGATTTTGGACTAAGATCTACTTAACGGATGTTTAGGATCATTTTGATCCAACCAAAGAGCATTTGGGCTCTATTTCTTTAGTTTAGGGACGTTACGGTCCGTTGATCACTATTTTTGGGGCGAGGGTTTAGTTTAAGGACGTTGCGGTCCGTAGCTAGTTTAAGGACGTTGCGGTCCGTAGCTTAGTTTAAGGACGTTGCGGTTCGTAGCTAGTTTAAGAACGTTGCGGTCCGTAGCTAGTTTAAGGAAGTTGCTGTCCATAGGGATGTGCCCGTCAATTTGGGAGTGCACCAAAGTGGTTATTGGGACTCACCACCTTTCTGAAGACGTTGAAGAATTACAACGACGTGTATCAGAGGTGTGAGGAGATGTACCCTTGAACCAATGCCCGTCGGAAGATCAGTAATCGTGTTTGGGACTAAGACCAATTTAGAAAGTGATGAGCACATGGGCTCGGTTGACCTGAATTAGGGATTTTTGGTCAACTTGGACTCAGCCCACCCAGTCTTTTGAATAAAGTGTTAAACACTTGCTTGGGCTCAGTTCCTTTTCTGTGCAAACAATGCTGGGCATTGATATGGGTTCTAGCGCTCACCCTTTACTTTACTTTATTTTCCTTTTTTGTTTTGTATGGAGTGTTAAACACTTTTTATGGCGCCCACGTGCGGAGCACGTGAGGCGCTTGGAGCTGAACACCAACCATTGAGTGCTAGACATTCTTTATTAAGCAGCGCCCACATGAGAGGTACGTGAGGCGGTTAGCGCCGAGCACCAATCTTTGAGTGCTAGGCACTCTTTATTGAGTAGCGCCCACGTGAGGGACACGTGAGGCGCTTGGCGCTGTGTTTTCTTTATGTATTCTATTCTGAGGAGTTCAATTCTCTGTTCTTTTCTGGATTTTTGATCCCCAAGAACAAGTTCATCCCCGTGAGAATTAAATTCTCATTTGTGGGAGACTTGTCTCATGGATCTCAGATCCAGGGAAAGAACTAAGTTCTTTTATAAGGGTTAAACCCTTGGATATGCAGATGAGATGCTCTGATCTCTATTATTTTTATTTACCTCGAAGAGTGGTGTTCTTCTTTCTTCCCTCTTCAAGCTTTCTGCTTTTTTTTTGAAGCATATGGGGGGGTTTCTCTCTACAAGACTTGAAGTCTTGAGTCCTTTATATAGTAGAGGCGAGCTTGTTGATTTAGTTAAGAAAATCTCTCGTTGAGAGATCCTGATTGATTTGGAGATTTTATCCACCGTTGGATTTTTGGTCTAAGGACTTCTGTTTTACAGAAGATATTTTCTTGTTTTTAACAAGATTAGGGAAATATTTCCCCATACAGAATATTTCTGTATATATAGGTGTTTTTTAATCACCATTGGATTTTTTAATCCAACGGTGCTCTGTTATACAGAGAATAATCTTTCTTCTTTAGAAAGATTTGAGGAATATTTTCTCAACAGAATTTAATTCTGTATTTTGATGATTTATCATCTCCGTTGGATCTTTGATCCAATGGTTCTGTTTAACAGAGAGATTTTAGTTCTGGCGCTGGCGCCCTCATGCGAGGCACGTGAGGCACTGCCTCAGAGTTTTAACTCTTGGCGCCCTCGTGCAAGGCACGTGAGGCGCTGCCTCAGAGTTTTAACTCTTGGCGCCCTCGTGCAAGGCACGTGAGGCGCTGCCTCAGAGTTTTTTAACTCTTGGCACTGACGCCCTCGTGCAAGGCACGTGAGGCGCTGCCTCAGAGTTTTTAACTCTTGGTGCCGCCTTTCAAATTTTGAACAGAGTTTTGCTCTTTTATTGGGGGAAACAAATGCCCCCCACCATTACGCTCACGTGGCTCACACGTGGGTGCAGCGGTGGCCGTCTTTCCACCGTTGGATTTTCTTGGAAGATGGATCGACTTCCTGTGCCTATAAGTAGGGCCTTTGGCCCTTGAGATGACTGTTGTTCATCTTCTCTTGTTCTTCTTTTTTCTGAGAATTTAATTCTCCCTTCAGAGCTTATATCTCTGTCCAAAGAAACCCCTTCTAGAGTTAGAACTCTGTCCAAAAATTTGGTAAGGATCATAATCGAACCCCTTAACAGAGCTTTGCTCTTCTTAGACCGTAGATTTTAAGATGTATTTTAGGGTTTCTTAACCCTATTAATCAGAGCTTTGCTCATCTTCCATGAAGAACTCTTAGAGTTTGTTTTACAGATCTTAATGATCTCGGGATCTTACCCTGTTGAAAAGCTTTGCTTTTGAGGGTTCTGTTAGATTACCCCATCGTCTTTACAGAGCATAGCTCTTTAGAATTTTTTTGGGGAATTTTATTCCCTCTTAATTAGAGTTGACAGATGTGAAATCTGTTTACGGAGCACAGCTCTCGAGAGGAGTTTAACTCCTTGGCCCAATGAGGTTTCTCATTAAATGAAAATCCCCTCAGGATTTCATCCTTAATGAGTGACTGCCCCATCAATGATGGGACGTCATCTTGATCTTATTTTAGACTCGATGAATCTTGATATTTAATTGCTAATCTTTTATTGAATTTTCTTTCCAGATACTATGGCTGTTTATCTGTATGATCTTGACGAGATTATCTCCTATGAAGACATTTGCGTCCAAGGCCGCTGTCAAGACCAGGAGTTTATGGATGCCCAATGCGCTGAGGTGATGCGTTGCTTTGATGAATATAACGGTCGACTACTCCCCCGTCGCTCCCTCTTTTGAAAATTATCGTGGGGGCGATTTGGGAGGCACTTCCCGAATTTAACGAGGCCATGCCGCTTGAGGCGCTTGATGATGCCGAGGACAAGGTGCACTCAATATATCTGATGGGCATAATCTCGAAGAGGCGGCGAGATGATCTTGTCGATATTTTGCATCAGGTCTTCCAACAGACGGCGATAATCTCCGCCTACCAAAGGACGGACGATATCAGCGGGAATCCCGACGCTTGCATTTGTGAGAAAATGCATAAGAAAATGGTCAGAGAAGCCAGAAGCATTTTACTCAGACTTGCTTCTGAATTCTTAAATCCATGCCCTGGATTCAGTGTCTTGCCCCTGTAAACATTTTGATGATATTTTATTTTGTTGTTACCACTGATGTATAAATTTTCTCGAGTATGAATGGCAAAATTTCCTTTTCTTTTATGCGACTGCTCATAGGTGTCTCATGTGAAGTAGTAGTTATTCGTGTATAAAATGCCGGGGCCCCCATGTTATACGTGCGGGCATGTGAGGCGCTGCCTCAGAGTTTTTAACTCCCAGTGCTGGCGCCCTCGTGCAAGGCACGTGAGGAGCTGTCTCATTACTGAAGGTGCCTTTTCACCTTCTTCTCTGTTTCCTATGTGTCAACTATCTTGTTCCCCATGCCCCTTTTTCCGGCCTTGGAAATAGTTCCACTGTGCACAAAATTTTCCGTGCGTTGATTTGAACGGTTCTCTTTATATCCCGAAGCTATGTCTCCCTTCTTCTCTTCAAAACCCATTTCTACTAACAGAACTCAAACAAACCAAGAGCTATGGTTTGCAATCGTCCTCACGCTTGTCGGCAACCATTGGAGGTGCCCATCGAGGAAATGATTCCTCGCTTTGCTGCACGGCTAGTAGACCCTCTTCTTACTGATGCTCAGTGTGACGCGGTGATATATGAGCTCCCGACTCGTAGAGGCTCTCCTCTTCCTATGGGTTCCATTTGGCTCCGGATGATATTTTTATCCGTGTTTCTCGACATCCCTCCTCATTCGGCAAAGCTGACTCCGGCGATTCTTGATGCGGCGGAGGATAAGATCGAGTGCTTTCACGAGGCACGTTTGATTACCCAGTCTTTGAGAGACCGATCAGTTCAGCTGTTAAGCCAAATACGGGCTCAACGGGCTATCATGTCCGCCTTCGCTGATGAGCATGATGCTAATCGATGGGGAGCAACTTCTCGCGAAGACCGCCGCTTCAACATGGTGGAGATGGCAGAGCGGGAATCGGAGAACTTTGTATTTTGTTTTGTCAACCCCTGTATTACTGATCCCATATTTGGTGATCTCTTCCCTGTAGAATAGTATGTTTACATCAATGTATTTCTCTTATTATCGACTGTTGAATGCTTCCTGTTGAATGCTTCCTTTTCATCGCATATTCATACATGTATCTCGTCTCTGTGCATGAGCATTATACTTTATCCTTAGGGATTTTTGCTAAGTGCGAGCGCCATTGTAGTGTCGTACATGAATCAACACGTTTTGGACACCATTTCCATTTAAGCAGGCACGCAGTCGTGAATGAACGCTTAGTGGGGCGTTGTCACGACCCGAAAGAGCACGTGACTGGCCCTTGAACCATATGAAGTCTATAGGACCCCATCTGATCCAAGTAAGCCAAAAGCCCAGCAATCTAGAACCATTTAAAGAGTAAATAAGGAAAACTGTTTTTGAAAAGTAAGGAAATCATGTTTGGAAATCAAAGTTTTTAAATAACTAAGCTGAATATGCATTTTTTAAAAATGTGTAACCTTTCCTGAAAATTTCGGCAGAGTTTCCTTTGTAAAAACTGGTCCCGAACGGGGTACAACAAGAATAATATATATGAAATGATAAAAGGCATCCCCAAGCGGGAGCTAGCTCTTCGTCCATCGACGGTCACAACCACGCAAGTAATAATAATATACAACGCCAAAGGGCGAGGATCAAAACCCAAAAAAAAAGAAACTCAAAACAGCCAGAAAACCGTAATACTACTAGCGCGACTCTAAGGTCGAAATAAAACAACACTGTTTTCTAAGTCTGAAACAATAAACAAGTTTTGGTTGATGGAAATTCTAGATACAATAAATGATACATGAACAATGGCGGTTCTGATACAAAAGAACCCACCTATCCAAGCAAGTCACCCATAAGGAAGCAGTGTGCCAGAAATGCCGCTATGGAATCTGTACGGCAAAAACCTGCAAGGACTGGGGCACAACGGGGGTGAATTGCCAACTCGTGAATAGAAAATATCTACAAGCAGAGATCGAATGCATGACCCATCCTAGGTCAATACGATCAGATATAAATAAACCTCAATATGAATAAAGCTGAAGCATGCTAAACTGGCAATGTAATCTCTACATGAGTGTAATGCCAAGTGCTCGTGCTAGTGCCTCAGGTAATAGCATGTCATGAATATGAGGTATGATCAATGTAATCAAATCTGCACATACGTGGATCCCGTCCACTCGTCACCCAATGACAATAACCATCATGCAAGTAAATATCATGAAACCTGTGCATGGAAATATGAGGATATAACCCACCCGTGTCCCTCGCGACACGTCAAAATCATGGAACCGGAGTGCCCAGCATCGGAACTCGAAAACATCATGAAAACTGTGCCCAGCATCGGCACATAAATCCTCATATATCGGGCTCCGTCAGTCCAGATCGGCCCGCGGGCTCTGTCTGCGGGATCGCCCCTCGGCCCCGGCAGGACGCCCAAATCTATCCATCGACTCTGGTCAGTATCCTCCGGATAACCGCCAGGTCCAACCAATCACCGGTAGGTACTCGCCCGCCTCCAGGCTCAATCGGCAAAGCTCATCGATCATCTTGCCGAGGGGAACCATACCGGGTCCACCATGTACCCGCAATCGGCTCATCCACTCCTCGATTCGGGTTTCACATGTCGCTCTCAGCACCGAGAAAACACATGGTGGACGCACTGAAATATCATATCAAGGGTAACCGGGTTTTTAAAGCAATGACATATTCTCTTTTGAAACACTCTCGGTTCCCAAATCCATAAATATCATAGAAACAACATATCTCAATGCGTATAGTCAAAAGCATGAAGTATACGACATGTAAAGGAAGGTATGCACATCATCATGTCATGCAAGGATCATATACTGAATGCAATAGTACTACAGTGTAGTGACATGGCAATTATCGATGATGAGTGTGTGAGCCGGCAACAAGTGTACGTGGAACATATGCATCATCGATAATGGTGCTGGTGTCCTAGCAGCATGACTGAAATATAACCACAGTACAAGCGATACAATGCAAATAGCATGAATATGCAGAATCGAATAATCAACGCAGAAGTAAAGAATCTACACCAATCAGTACAAGTCATGCAGGGGTGCCATTTGAAATAAGACGAATCAGGGCTTTTGGAAAAACAAGGGCTACGGTGTTTTAAGAAAAGATACATCATTTGAAAATATCCATATGACCCTTCTGCCTATCTTTAAAATATCCCCGATTCGTTAGTTTGAAATAGGTATGACTCGGTCCAGTCTAATGTCTACTAAGTAATCTAGACAGGAGGGGTAAGAAACCACCTAATCTGAGTCAATATATATAGCTATGATAGTCGGTGATCCCGCCTCAATAACATATCGTAAGATATCCTCGAGTCATGAGTGCGGATCTATCATCAATATCGGCTCGTACGGTAGATCGTCGTACGGCATCCCAATAGCTGGGTAGGGGTCAATGTCACAGTACCTCATCACATATCAGGTATCACTATCATCAGATCGCATAATCTGGGGTACTACTCTAAGTCTAGTACAAATCGATACCATCTATAAAAATATGAATGCGGGTAAAGCACATGTCCAAAGGCCCGCTAAAACTATCATATCGCACCTCGAAGACAAGCTATGTCACATCGCCGATCTCACGGCCTCACATCAAGTATCATCTCAAACTACGTATCATCCTCCAATCCCGTATATAAACACATAGTCCCATACCCATGTGTAGATATACGCACCATCATATGCACTCTAATAAATGAAAGAATGAATGCAAGTATGTGTGTAAATGTATGTGTGAGTGCGACCACTACTCTAGGGTTCGCACTATACTAAACCAATATATTCTTATCATCAAAATATCATTATTACCATCAATAACCCTAAACAACACAATATAAATATTCGTGTGTATACGTATTCGTATACATCACCACGGACTGCGGGGGTGCTATACGCCATCCACCCGACTTCTCCCCGTAGATATAAATCTACTCACATTGCTTCTCGTGTGCCAAAGCCGATGTCGCTATCTTCACCTCCTTTGCCTCAACATCACGCGGGGTACCTACAAGTATATCACAATGCTAAAGCACATGAAAATCACATCGGAAACCAAAATAGCACACGCTACCCGCATAGGTAAAAACCTATCGACTCGCATGTAAACACAATCAAAATCCACTTGTCGTTGACGTCCAAACGCCACCCGACAGGAATGAATCACCAAATCCCAAAATCCATGCTGAAACAAGTCCCAAATTATACACCAACATAGGAAAATCAACCCAGATTTCACCCTAGATGGAATCAGTCAAAACTAGACATACTCAGGGTCAAAACTAGAGGAAATGGGGGCATGCACAGAAAACGAGGCAATTCCTTAAAATACCTTATTTTAGAATTTTCCATAATTTTTCCCCATTTATCTGTATTTAATTATACCAGAATATTAAAATATTCATTAAAATAATATTAAATTATAAAATTTCCCAAAAATCATATTTTATTATTTTGAAGACGTTACAATCTACCCCCCTTAAAGAAATTCGGTCCCCGAATTTAAATTTAAACCCCCAAATACTAAAATATTTCAATACAAATTCCAAGTCATCGGGGCTCCGAAATCATCTATACATAAAACATCATAGCGCAATGCATGCGCATGAGTACTGAGCAGATAACTCAAAAGCAACACTCCATCAAGCATCCGCAATCATCGGAGTCATGGTAACGACACAATGTCAAATCCAATACAAAATCAATATGATATGGACCAAGACTATACATGTAGACATCCAATCTATACATGTAAATAGCTGATGCAAATGTATGCCAAATCTTTTTAAGTCGCTGTGCGATGCGCGTAACACTGCACAGTGGCGGACGTTTCTCATAAGAAAATAACTATATATGTGTATATATATCCTTTGTTTAATAGGTACGTTCCGCCTTTTTGAAAACAGTTTAGAAGGGTTTCCTTGTTTTTAAAACGTTTCGTGTCATATCGGACACGTAGGTATATACTGAGACTATAGCTCGCTTTTCGGAAATCCCTTCGATAACTATCGATGCATGCAAAATATATCCAGGTACTGCCCACTGACTAGTCCTGCTCAGTATGAAAGCAAATATCCAATATCATAAAAATGTACTGCTCCAAAAGGAATAAATCCCAAAAATCACATAACACCACCCTGTGCGTCTGGTGCGCACGGAAATCAAAATCCATATATGTGCTAAACATGTGCACAAAAAAACATCTAGGTGCAACGGGTGTGCACGAAGCATCTGTCATAGGCAACATGTGTGCCTGACAGCCAAAACAGGTGCATCTGACATGCACGAAGAATCTCGATTTAGTGCATCTGGTGTGCCCCAAAATCGTATCTCAAAACATGCGCCCAACATGCGCGAAAATCCAAATCGGTGCATCCATCATGCACGAATGAAAATCTAGACCCTGCGCACTCAATATGCACGGAATCACAAAATCCAATAACAACGTCGAATATGCGTAAGTCCAGTCAAAAGCACGGAGTGCAAGAATCCACATCAATATCACAATCAAAATCGACATACCGAAAGGCATCAAATCGAAGTCAGGTGCAATCGTAATGCACAAAATATAAATCCGGTGCAACAAAGGCACGAAATATAAATCTGATGCGATAAACGCAAGAAACATAAAACTGGTGCGACAAATGCACGAAGTATAGAACTGGTGCATCCCATGCACAAATACCAAGCAATAACTCAAATACGTAAGCAGCAACACCAAGTGTATCCAGATATGAAGAAAATCATAAACGTGTGCAGCTGCGGGCACAAAACACATATCGATGCACTACAAGCACATATAAGCTATACCGAGTGCAAAATCAAAACACTAAAATTACATGAAACTCTGCTGGAAGCGTAAATCAAATCACCAGCATAAAATAGGCATGAAATCGCAATCAACAGCTCAAGAGTAATAACTATGTACAAGGTATAAATACCCAGTAGGTGCAACCATGGTGCACAAAATCAAATATCATGAAACTCAGTCATCAAGACTAAATCATGCGAATAGATCGCCCAAAATACCGAAATCCAAAGCAACGGATACGTGATAATCAAATCACAAAATCACAAATCATAATTACCGTCATCGGTATACCCTCCTTCAGGGTCGAGAAGGTACCGGTACATCCGATGCTAGCGGCGCAAGATATCTACTTGCCTCTTGCTCGCGGCTGGCGTCCTCTGCCTCTGGTTCCTGATCTTTCCTGTAGATTACCAACTCGCAATCCATCGGCTCATCGGCCCGGTCAGGTGTGCTGACAGGAACGATTCCGTTCTTGCACTTCCCTGGTCATCTCTCGGTCAATCCTCACGACCGCTCGTAAAGCAGCACATCTCTGGCGCCGACCTCGGGTCCTCTGAATGCATATCACACATCCGATCCTGGGTGCAACTCTTATTGCAGCAGTGTACTGGAAGGAATCCTACTCAAGGTCTCTTCTGATCTTGCCTAAGCCAAACTGTAAGGAGGCTGGTACTCTGGCGTAATCTTTTCTCGCTCTCTGGACCTCTGCGTCCTTAGTACAACATCTCCTCGGAAGCTGGTCACATCTCTGCGCCTCTGTATGCATGTCCGGCCTTTAATCTTAACGGGGTGTAGTAACAGCTCGTCTGCCTCTCGCACGAACTTCTTGTCCCGCTGGTCTGTATCATCGACCATTCGACGTCGCGTCTTTATCTGCACACTGCAATGTCCTCGGCTACGGTCCACCCGAAGTCTCTAACACGGACTCGAAATCACGAACTCAGTATCTTCATCACTCAGTAGAAGATATCTAGCCGAACACGTCCTCAGCGTGCATATCGCATCTCTGATGTCAGCGGAGTGGAACGTCATCTCGTCGAAATCTCGTGCAAACTCTTTACTCCACCTTGCTCCACTATCGACTGATTCGGACTCATCTCATCATGGCTACACAGACTGCGCTCCGACGGCTATGCTCGTATCTGGAGTCTCCAAGCAGTGTCCCATTGCATGATATCCGGATGATGTCGAATCATCCGATCGACTCGTCAGAACCTCACAATCCCCCAAGAGCTCAACATCTCGGGTACAGTTTAATAGTATCGAGTACATGCCACGGCGTCGGTGGTCCAGCCGTAAAAGGGCAAACCCAAGCCTCACTA
The DNA here is from genome assembly GCA_030015575.1 of Agapanthus africanus. NCBI lineage: Eukaryota > Viridiplantae > Streptophyta > Magnoliopsida > Asparagales > Amaryllidaceae > Agapanthus > Agapanthus africanus. Next base: position 174,438,764 of record CM057339.1, on the reverse strand, counting down.
ATGGCGCCGAGGAACTGCCGCAAACCCTAAGGTTCAAAGGCTTTCACACGGTCATTAAGTCGAGTTAGGGTTTCATTCTTCTAGAGGGTCCATAGAATCACCTGCATGTCTTTCCGTATACTTTAAACTTGGAAAATGGGTTCCCGACCTTCGATCGTCTCAATCGACTCTCAACGAATCTGCGTGAAGTCGCCTCTAGCTGGAATCAATCTATCTGATGACCTCGCATCGGGGTAAGCGAACGAACTACATGTCCTAGTCATTAATCCTCGGTGACTAGCGACTCACTATCACATCTCTAAGAATATGCTCATGCTGCAGTAGCTCCAATCATCTGGGCGATATCTCATCACTCGCAGCAACAACTGGCTCATTCGTCGGTACGCTAAGCAGCGCCTCAACCATCATGAATAAGTGGTACATCAACGGTCATCACATCCTGGCTGGCCTCTATCAGTGGCCCAATCCTCTGGTACCGTCCGGTACATCCTAGAAATCTCACAGCAGCGATCTGTCAAACGCCCATAGTGCGGAAACACAAAATACGAAGCCTCAATGCAACCGTATGTCTCTGGAATCACGCCCCGGTCAGTCCTCGTCCGCGACGAGCTCATGCTGACAACTCGAGCCATAGCTCACTCTGCCCGTGCAATCGCGGCAGCAAAACCATAACCAGTATCGATGAAGATAGATCATAGGAAGGAATATGACACAATGCAAGGAAATGTACAACCTAAGGTTTCTTAAGCGGAGTGGCGTGTCGTAAGTATGCCGCGGAACATACCCACGGTACGTCACTCTACTTTAGTCACCTATTCCATCAACCAAGGGTCATCCTACACGACGAAAGTTCGGGTCTAATACCCCCTCGACCAAGTCTAAGTTCCGTAAGGTCAAAGCCTAAGTTCCTTATATAGATAACGCCCTAGGCTCCACATAATCAAACTTAGACTCGAACCAAGGTCAACCCAGCACTCTGATACCAACTTTGTCACGACCCGAAAGAGCACGTGACTGGCCCTTGAACCATATGAAGTCTATAGGATCCCATCTGATCCAAGTAAGCCAAAAGCCCAGCAATCTAGAACCATTTAAAGAGTAAATAAGGAAAACTGTTTTTGAAAAGTAAGGAAATCATGTTTGGAAATCAAAGTTTTTAAATAACTAAGCCGAATATGCATTTTTTTAAAATGTGTAACCTTTCCTGAAAATTTCGGCAGAGTCTCCTTTGTAAAAACTGGTCCCGAACGGGGTACAACAAGAATAATATATATGAAATGATAAAAGGCATCCCCAAGCGGGAGCTAGCTCTTCGTCCATCGACGGTCACAACCACGCACGCAATAATAATATACAACGCCAAAGGGCGAGGATCAAAACCCAAAAAAAAAGAAACTCAAAACAGCCAGAAAACCGTAATACTACTAGCGCGACTCTAAGGTCGAAATAAAACAACACTGTTTTCTAAGTCTGAAACAATAAACAAGTTTTGGTTGATGGAAATTCTAGATACAATAAATGATACATGAACAATGGCGGTTCTGATACAAAAGAACCCACCTATCCAAGCAAGTCGCCCATAAGGAAGCAGTGTGCCAGAAATGCCGCTATGGAATCTGTACGGCAAAACCTGCAAGGACTGGGGCGCAACGGGGGTGAGTTGCCAACTCGTGAATAGAAAATATCTACAAGCAGAGATCGAATGCATGACCCATCCTAGGTCAATACGATCAGATATAAATAAACCTCAATATGAATAAAGCTGAAGCATGCTAAACTGGCAATGTAATCTCTACATGAGTGTAATGCCAAGTGCTCGTGCTAGTGCCTCAGGTAATAGCATGTCATGAATATGAGGTATGATCAATGTAATCAAATCTGCACACACGTGGATCCCGTCCACTTGTCACCCAATGACAATAACCATCATGCAAGTAAATATCATGAAACCTGTGCATGGAAATATGAGGATATAACCCACCCGTGTCCCTCGCGACACGTCAAAATCATGGAACCGGAGTGCCCAGCATCGGCACTCGAAAACATCATGAAAACTGTGCCCAGCATCGGCACATAAATCCTCATATATCGGGCTCCGTCAGTCCGGATCGGCCCGCGGGCTCTGTCTGCGGTATCGGCCCTCGGCCCCGGCAGGACGCCCAAATCTATCCATCGACTGTGGTCAGTATCCTCCGGATAACCGCCAGGTCCAACCAATCACCGGTAGGTACTCGCCCGCCTCCAGGCTCAATCGGCAAAGCTCATCGATCATCTTGCCGAGGGGAACCATACCGGGTCCACCATGTACCCGCAATCGACTCATCCACTCCTCGATTCGGGTTTCACATGTCGCTTTCAGCACCGAGAAAACACATGGTGGACGCACTGAAATATCATATCAAGGGTAACCGGGTTTTTAAAGCAATGACATATTCTCTTTTGAAACACTCTCGGTTCCCAAATCCAGAAATATCATAGAAACAACATATCTCAATGCGTATAGTCAAAAGCATGAAGTATGCGACATGTAAAGGAAGGTATGCACATCATCATGTCATGCAAGGATCATATACTGAATGCAATAGTACTACAGTATAGTGACATGGCAATTATCGATGATGAGTGTGTGAGCCGGCAACAAGTGTACATGGAACATATGCATCATCGATAATGGTGCTGGTGTCCTAGCAGCATGACTGAAATATAACCACAGTACAAGCGATACAATGCAAATAGCATGAATATGCGGAATCGAATAATCAACGCAGAAGTAAAGAATCTACACCAATCAGTACAAGTCATGCAGGGGTGCCATTTGAAATAAGACGAATCAGGGCTTTTGGAAAAACAAGGGCTACGGTGTTTTAAGAAAAGATACATCATTTGAAAATATCCGTATGACCCTTCTGCCTATCTTTAAAATATCCCCGATTCGTTAGTTTGAAATAGGTATGACTCGGTCCAGTCTAATGTCTACTAAGTAATCTAGACAGGAGGGGTAAGAAACCACATAATCTGAGTCAATATATATAGCTATGATAGTCGGTGATCCCGCCTCAATAACATATCGTAAGATATCCTCGAGTCATGAGTGCGGATCTATCATCAATATCGGCTCGTACGGTAGATCGTCGTACGGCATCCCAATAGCTGGGTAGGGGTCAATGTCACAGTACCTCATCACATATCAGGTATCACTATCATCAGATCGCATAATCTGGGGTACTACTCTAAGTCTAGTACAAATCGATACCATCTATAAAAATATGAATGCGGGTAAAGCACATGTCCAAAGGCCCGCTAAAACTATCATATCGCACCTCGAAGACAAGCTATGTCACATCGCCGATCTCACGGCCTCACATCAAGTATCATCTCAAACTACGTATCATCCTCCAATCCCGTATATAAACACATAGTCCCATACCCATGTGTAGATATACGCACCATCATATGCACTCTAATAAATGAAAGAATGAATGCAAGTATGTGTGTAAATGTATGTGTGAGTGCGACCACTACTCTAGAGTTCGCACTATACTAAACCAATATATTCTTATCATCAAAATATCATTATTACCATCAATAACCCTAAACAACACAATATAAATATTCGTGTGTATACGTATTCGTATACATCACCACGGACTGCGGGGGTGCTATACGCCATCCACCCGACTTCTTCCCGTAGATATAAATCTACTCACATTGCTTCTCGTGTGCCAAAGCCGATGTCGCTATCTTCACCTCCTTTGCCTCAACATCACGCGGGGTACCTACAAGTATATCACAATGCTAAAGCACATGAAAATCACATCGGAAACCAAAATAGCACACGCTACCCGCATAGGTAAAAACCTATCGACTCGCATGTAAACACAATCAAAATCCACTTGTCGTTGACGTCCAAACGCCACCCGACAGGAATGAATCACCAAATACCAAAATCCATGCTGAAACAAGTCCCAAATTATACACCAACATAGGAAAATCAACCCAGATTTCACCCTAGATGGAATCAGTCAAAACTAGACATACTCAGGGTCAAAACTAGAGGAAATGGGGGCATGCACAGAAAACGAGGCAATTCCTTAAAATACCTTATTTTAGAATTTTCCATAATTTTTCCCCATTTATCTGTATTTAATTATACCAGAATATTAAAATATTCATTAAAATAATATTAAATTATAAAATTTCCCAAAAATCATATTTTATTATTTTGAAGACGTTACAGGCGTGAACCAAAAACCCTCCTTACTGCCTTGCACAGTACATGGTTGGTGCTCGTGGGTTGCGCCTTTCTGTCTTGACTGGACGTGAAATAGTCTATATACTCATTCCGGAGTTTGTTTAATTTACCTTCCAAGTCGACATTCGACCATAATTTATTTTGCAGCAATTGTACCTACATGCTCCAGCTCCTTTTGAGTCTTGCATTCTAATGCCCGCAGGGCCCTTCGCTTAACGCATATTTTCTAGGGGCGCCGCAAATAGCCGGCGAATGTTAAGCGAATTTATCGAAGATCTCGATGCCGAGGCCCTCAGTTCTTCTACGGATTTTGCCATTGAGGTCAATCCAATGCTGGAGACACTCGTGAACTTCCATGATGAAGATCTTGTCGTCTCTTGGGTTGATTATTGTAGAAAGATCGAGGCTTGCCTGCACGAGATTGAGCTCAAGCGTCTCGCTTCTGAGGTGTTGGCTTTGAACTACCAGCGGGCTGCGTGGGTTAAGCATAGCATTCCTTTTATTCGCCATTTTGAACAAGAGACGACCCTGAGACGAAAGGAACATGAGGTGGCTTCCAGCGAATCTGTCCGATTACGCGCCCAGATTGAAGCGAATGCTGCGCAGTTAAAGGCTGTTTTTGACAACCTTCAGCGATGTATCTCGGATGGGTTGACGCTTAGGCGGACGCTTGACTTCACCGAGTGGGTCATGTAGGACTGCGAAGCTTCCATGCTAGAAACTGATGAAAAGCTTTCGTCCTGTTTGCGGCAACGGACTCAAATTGAAGCGGAGTTGGCCGCGGTAGCTTACCACGAGAAAGGATTGAGAGGAGCGCGCGAGCGGATTGCTGATTTGCTGAAGACGCCTCCTCCTTAATAACCGTCTTTGTACCTTTTTGTACCGACTGTAAACTTGTGATTCATGAATAACATGTATTCATTTTGATTCTTTTATGAAATGTATCTTGTATTCACTTGAATTCATGAATTAAAGATATATTTTATTTCATATTGGAATGTAACTCTGGCGAATGTGGCCTGTAGGTAGTCCATCTTGACTTCCTTGTAGGGCAGTGATGGCTTAGGAAATATGTTCAGATCTACCGCCTAAGACTTTTCAACTTTATGAGCCGTGAGGGTCTCATAAAGACTTTTCTCCCTACGAGTCGAGAGGATCCCGTAGGCGTATGTTCTCCTTAGGAGTCGTGAGGACTCCTAAGTGCGTTTTCTCTTGAGAGTCGTAAGGATCTCACAAGAGAATTTTCCCCTTTACAAGTCGAGAGGACTCGTAAGTGGTTTTTTCCCTCCTTGTCGATATTTGACTTTGGAGAGTAAGGCCCGTGGATAGTACACAATAGTCCATCTTGGACTTACTTGCAGGGCTTCAGTGCTTAGGAAACATGTTAATATCCCCGTTGCCTAAGGCTTTTTCCCTACGAGTCGAGACAAGTCGAGAAGTTCTCACAGGAACATTATTTTCCCTACGAGTCGAGACGAGTCGAGAAGTTCTCGCAGGAACATTATTTTCCCTACGAGTCGAGACGAATCGAGAAGTTCTCGCAAGAATGTCCCAACGTCACAGTTAACCTTTGCTGATAGAAGTCCATTAGGGTGTGTGGTACTGGGTTTTTTGTCCGTCGTACCGTCGTGTTGGACGATGTATTCCCCGACATGCAATCTTGCTATTTGGGTAGCCCCACTACTGTCGTGTCGCTGATCCCTTCGGGGGCTGGACTGTTAGTTATATGTATGCCCTAGAGGCCATTATTGTACATGTGATGTATATTATAGTGGATGCTTGGATATATATAGAGAGGAATTTCTTGCTCGACATGATAATATGCTATCTGGTTGTTCTTTGTCTTAACATGTAGATTTGTATTGTGATACTATCTTGCTCTCACATGTTGATAAAGCCCTTAGGATGTGTACTTGATTACCAGGACTATGATAGTGATCATACTAGTGGGGCTAGGGTAGACCACAAGTACATCCTTTAATTGTTCCTAGTCGAGGGAGTATCGAGACAGGGCATCGATATTCCAGTGTAAACTAGCGTATACACCTCTTGACCCATATGATGGGCGATGGATGATCCCGCATCCATTGGTGTTTGACATCAAAGATGGTATACGGGTGCTCAGTAGAGACCGGGTACACTGAACGGACTCGCTGAGAACTCCTAGTTGGTATTATACCTATCGTCAGATAGCAGTTCTCTGGTGACATTGGTACAGGTTAGTATGTAGACCCGAGTTCGTTATAGAGTCTTGCGTGATTCCCACTGTGCTTTGATTTTCACTTTACCACGTTCAAGAGAACGTGCAAAACGGTGGCTTTTGGGTACAGTCCCGAATCACATGGCGGCAATGAGTGATAGGAGGGGTTTCGTCTCTCCCGGTATTGGGGGTTGATGTTGCGCTGTGCTCGATTGGCTATAACAGGAAGTCCCTGGCCAGGGCTGATATGGAGATCTACTGGTAAGTGTTATCAATAGTTTCTCGACCCGTTATGAGCCTCATATCGGCACGACTTATCGGTTACTGGGGTCTGACGTTTACCACCCCTAGACTGGATATGCGATATATCAGACGAAGAGACCGGACTGTACGGTAGTGTTACTGACAGGATTTACAGGAGTATGAGCAGGCTTACCTGTTGATCTTCTGATCGCTCAATACCCGGGTAGCCGTTACGTCCAGCTAGTACTGCTGACGGTTTGTGGGTGCTTGATATGATCATCACCTACTGCCGGCGTATTGACGAGTCTTTAGAGTCCTACACAGAGGTTTACTGACTCAGGTAAAACGAAGTAGGAGCACATATGTGATATGTGCGGGATCGATATTAATACGAGTATGTGATACTGTATTCTATTCTCGCGATATTGGTATCGCTCAGTTATATGTGATATAGTTGGGTTATCGAATCAAGTGTTGATTCGATAAGAAGATACATATGATATTGGTCGGTTATATGTGATATAGCCGGATTATTAAATCAAGTGTTGATTTGATAATTTAATGTATAATTGTATATGAGATATACTAATTTACATTAACTAATATTAGCTCACTTAAGCATTTTTTTCCTCACTTTTTGCACACTAATTATATATGTGATATATATTTTTGTGTCATGCTAGTTTATATATGCAATATGGGTGTATGAGACTTACACCATATATGAGATAATATTAAGGTTTTTATTTATTTAAGTAATTCAAAATTGAGTGGAATTTGTCATGGTTGCAAGCTTTGGAAACTTGTGGATAACCATTGACTTAGTCCACCATTTTTGTTTTGCCTTAGATATTTATAAACCTAACCATTTTCTTTAACTATGGTTTATTCTCTACAAGGGTTATATGAGATATTTCTCACCCATGGTTGCCATTCACTCTCTCATCTCATTTGTTCATCTTCTTCAAGCTCAAGAGAGAGCTCTCTAGCTTTTGAGCAAGTGAGGAAAAATACTGAGAAAAAGAAATCTAAAGTAAGCAAAATTCCTACTTCATCATCCTCTACTAGATTAGCCATTTAGTTTAGAGTGTTAGCTTCACTAATCCCTAATTAGTGAAGAGGTAGCTTGAGTTAGTCTCTCCTCAAAGTAGATCATCTTTGGCTTTGAAGACTTCAAGCAAGTTTGCATCTTTCACCTTGTGGAGCCTCTCAAGAGTTTGGGAGATCATTACTCGTAGCGAAGGGACTTCTACACGGAGCATTTGAAGTGAAGGACCGGTCTACAAAGGTTGTATTCTACATTCACTTAGTTGTAAAGTTGTTTACATATCGTATCGTCTAAATCTTTAGTTAAGATTCTAGGTGGTTAGGGTTAAGTAGCATGGCAAAAATTTGAAAATGGCATGGACGATGCCTCCTGAAACCTTGCTGTCGTGCTAAGTAACCCTACATGGACAAGACGTCTTCAAGTAATCTCCCAGATCATATTACCGTCGGAAGAGCAAGCGTTAGGGATTTTTCATGCCACTTTTTTTTTACTTGAGGTTAGGCTCAATTTGGGAGTCCTGATGAGTCATGACCACACCGCGCTGGTGTGGGATGATCTCCGATAGTCTTTCAGGTTTTATTTGATTTGCCGCCAAGACCCTGAAGTTAGGGATATTCCTTTGCTTCGTTTGTTGACATCGTGTCTGCAATATTGCGACGAATGTTGAGGTTGCCTCTAGGTTGTCAGTGAACCGTTGAGTCTTGGAACTAGGGATTTTGGCATGGCTCCATTGTTTTGACCCCGGGGTCGGTTGTTGACGCTGCATCTGCATCCTGCTGGAGTGAGAAGGAACACCGTGGTGATCTCTAGGCTGTAGATGTTTCCGTCGAGACTCTGAAGCTAGGGATCTTCCTTCGCTTCATTTGTTGACATTGTGTCTGCTATATTGCGACGAATGTTGAGATTGTCTCTAGGTTTCCCGTGAACCGTCGAGGCTTGGAACTAGGGACTTTGACATGGCTCCATTGTTTTAACCCTGGGGTCGGTTGTTGACGTTGCATCTGCATCTTGCTGAAGTGAGAAGGAACGCCGTGGTTGATCTCTAGGCTGTAGATGTTGCTGTCGAGATTTGGCTCTCTTTCTGATGGAGCCTGGTAGGAAAATATGGTTTCCTTTTTCGTTTGTGCCCATGGATTGTATACAGGGGTCGATGTGGACTTACCTGCAGGGCAGAAGTTTCATTTTTTTGTTTCTTTCCGCGATGCTCTATTATTTCAGCTTTTTATATCGCGAAAGTCGCGATTGTCCAATCATTTTGGCTATTTTTCGCGGTGCCCAATCATTTCGGCTGTTTTTCTTTTTACTCGCTGCTTTTTATTGCGAGTTGCCTAAACATTTCGGCTATTTTTGTATGCATATATTTTGCTCGCTGCTTTTTATTGCGAGTTGCCTAAACATTTCGGCTATTTTTGTATGCATATATTTTGCTCGCTGGTTTTTATTGCGAGTTGCCCCATCATTTCGGCTATTTCATATGCATTTTTTGCTCGTTGATTTTTGTTGCGAGTATAGAACTTGAGATCCGATACCAATCTTAGCATCATCATCGCTGTGACTGGCATATGTCCAGGAGCGAATCATCATTTTCTTTGAGAAGACTTAGAATTTGCTACCAATTTAGGTATCAGCATCGCTACCACTGGAATGTTGCCAGGAGCGAATCATCATGTGCCTTTGCTGGTCTGAACAAAGATGGCTTAGTAAACAGGGTTAAGATCCTGTCGACCAAGGCTTTTGATTTTATGAGCCGTAAGGGTCTCATAAAGAGGCTTTCTCCCTATGAGTCGAGAGGATCCCGTAGATGTAGGTTGTCCCTAGAAGTCGTGAGGACTCCTAAGTGGTATTTTCTCTTGCAAGTCGTAAGGATTTTACAAGAGTGTTTTCTCCTTACAAGTTGAGAGGACTTATAAGTGTCGTTCACCACATAAGGACATTCCTCGTCATTGTTGAAACTTGTTGGGGAAATCGTTTATTTGTGCCCGTGGATTGTATACAAGGGTCAATATTGAACCGCTTGTTGGGCAACTTGGGGAGTGTGATGACTTAAGAACAGGTTCAGGTCCCTATATCTTAAGGCTTTTGAATCCTATGAGCCATGAGGGTCTCGTAGGGGGGATTCTCCTTATGAGTTTCGTGAGGATCTCGTAAGTGTAATTTCTCCTTAGGAATCGTGGGGATCCTTAAGTGTGTTTCTCCCTTATGAGTCGTAAGGATCTCACACGGGTGTTTTCTCTTTACATGGTCGAGAGGACCTTGCACGTGTTTATTTTTTTAACGAGACTGCACCCTTTCGGGTTTTCACAAACTCGCCGGCAGCCCTGCTGTTTTTACTCACGGAGCCCTTTCGGGTTTTCATCCGTACCCATTTCGCTTGTGGACATACCATTTTTTTAGTCTTCGTTGAGGGAGCTTTGATTGCAACACAGATCCCAGAAAAGATATCGCCATGTTTGGGGCGAAGAGTACTAGTTTAGGGACATTTCGGTCCATTGTTAGTTTAGGGACATCTCGGTCCGTTGTTAGTTTAGGCACATCTTGGTCCAATGTTAGTTTTAGGACATCTCGGTCCATTGTTAGTTTTAGGACATCTCGGTCCAATGTTAGTTTCGAGTCAAAGTTTTGCCGGATACTACTTACAGAGTTTGGACTCAGAAAGACAGCGAGCGGACACGAGCGTCATCATCTATCATTAACCTGAGCCGTGACTTGTCAAGCGTAGTATATTTTAAGGAGCCGACCGTTTGTTGGCCGGAAGGGTCTTTCACCATGCATATCTACGAGCAAGTAGGCCCCCACCTTGGTAGACCTTGTCTATGATGTATGGGCCCTCATAGTTTGGCTTGAATTTCCCCCGTTTGGCACGATTGGGGATCATAGGTCTTTTTACAACTAACATGAGCTCGCTTTGGCGGAATGTTCTCGGCCTAGTCAGTCTTTCGTATGAGCGCGTCATCCTTGCTTTGTAAGCTTCCAGGTTTTGCTGCACCATGAGACGAGTTTCATCGAGGGCATCGAACTCCTCAAGCCGAAGATGGGCATTCTCTTCATCCGTCAGCTTGTATCGAACTGCTACTCGTAGAGAGGGTAGCTCTATTTCCAATAGGAGTACCGCTTCCATGCCGAATACCAATGCGTATGACGTTGCATTCGTGGCCATTTTGACCGTGGTTTGATGCGCCCAGAGAGCTTCATGCAGTCTCTTGTGCCAGTCCTTTTTGTTTCTGGACACCGTTTTCTTTATGATCTTCGTCAAGGTCTTGTTGAAAGCCTCAGCTAGACCATTAGCTCGGGGATTATAGACCGAAGAATATCTCCAATCTATTTTATGCTGCTGTACGAAGCGGCCGATCTTATGGCTTCTGTAGGCTGGCCCGTTATCGGAGATAATCCATCGCGGAGTGCCGAACTGGTAGATGACGTGCTTCCTGAAGAAATGGACGATGTTCTCTGTCTTCACCTCCCTTAAGGGTACTGCCTCGACCCACTTGGAGAAGTAATCGGTCGTTGCCAATATGAACCGATGTCCCTTGGATGATGCCGGCTCAATGGGGCCAATTATGTCAGTTCCCCACATTTCGAAGGGCCAACTAGCCAATGTTGGATGTAGCGGATTCGGATGCTGGTGAATGAAGTCCCCGTGAATCTGGCACGAGTGACACTGTTTCGCATATTCGAGCCAGTCCTGGATCATCGTGGGCCAATAGCAACCCATTCTCTTGATCTTCAGCTTCATTTTTGGCCCAGCTTGATGGGAACCGCAGAGTCCATCGTGAGTTTCTTGGACGACCATTTTTGCTTCTTCCGGTCCCAGGCATCTCAGCCAGAGAGAGTCGAACGATCTCTTATAAAGAGTATCATTGGCGAAGGCGAAAGACAGGGCTTGCTTCATGAGCTGATGTCTAGCCGACGCATCTTCGGGCGTTCGATGGGATTTGAAGTATTCTATGAAGACTTCCCTCCAATCCGTAGTCTTTTCTTCGTATTCTATTCGGAAGGCCGCTTGTTTGGCCGCTTCCTTTTCTTCAGACGACTCCAGAGATATTTCTGCTGGTACGAGAATCCGGCGGTTTTGCACAATGATCCTTACGTCATCGAGGTTTTCATCAGCCAGTTCCTTAGCAAGCTTGGCTAATGCATCCGCCTTGCTATTTTCCGCGCGCGGAATGCTCTCCAGAATGCAGGAGGGAATTTGAGTCAGCAGTTGCTGCACTCTGTTGCCATATTTTACCAACTCCGGTTTGCATGTCTGATAGTCGCCATTCGCTTGACTAACGACTAGCTGGGAGTCTCCATATATGAGAAGGTTTTCGATGCCCATGTCGACAACGATCTCAAGACCTACTATCAAAGCTTTATACTCAGCCACATTGTTTGTTCTCGGTTCTATTAAGGAAAGGGCAAAACACATTATCCCTCCCTGCAGAGTCACGAAGATAAGGCCCGCCCCAACTTTAATTACGGGGGTGTTTTGATTTCTCTTGTTCAGGGAAGATGCTCCGTCGAAGTAGAGTTCCCATTGGGCATTATTTTCCTCCATCTTCCCTTCGTGTCGAACGCGTGTTTGTCTGGCAATTCGCAATTTAAGGGAGAATCAGCTGGTATCGGATGCTCAGCGAGAAAGTGGGCGATGGTCTGGTCTTTCGCTGCCTTGAGGGGCCGATATGTTATTGAGAATTCTATCAAGAGGAGGGCCCATTTGGCAAGCCTTCCCGTTAGTATGGCTCTTGACATCAAATATTCGAGAGGATCCACGTTTGATATGAGATGGACCTCATATGCCAAGGCATAATACCGAAGCTTTGTTATCGCGAAGAGTAATGCCAGACAATGCTTTTTGATATGGGAGAAGTTATTTTCTGCCCGCAGGAGGACTCGACTCAAATGGTAGAGAGCTCTCTCCTTCCCCTGGTCGTTCTCTTGTGCCCATAGTGCGCTTAAAGAACCTTTAAGGGCTTTTGTGTATAGGATGATGGGCTTTCCCTTGACCGGAGCGGTCAGTATTGGCGGGTTCTGCAGATATTGCTTGATTTCGTCCAGTGAACTTTGGCATTTACGATCCCACACAAACGGAGTCCCTTTTTTCATTAAATGGCTGTAGGGACGGCATTTGCCAAAGAGGTTAGCTATGAACCGTCGGATGTACGCGAGCTTTCCTTAAAGAGACCACAATTGCTTGAGAGTTCTTGGTGAGGGAATTTCCATAACCGCCTTGATCTTTGATCTGTCTATTTCGATGCCTTGGTGTCGTACGATGAATCCTAGGAATTTGCCTGAGGAGACTCCAAACGCGCATTTCAGAGGGTTCATCTTCAGGTTATATTTCCAAAGACGCTGGAACACTATCTTCAAATGCTCCCAGTGCTTCTCGTATGATTTTCTTTTCACCATGATGTCATCGATATAACATTCAACAATCTCGTGTATGAGGTCATCAAAGATCTTCATCATGGCCCTCTGGTAGGTAGCACCAGCATTCTTCAAGCCGAAGGGCATCACCTTATAGCAGAATATGCCTAGCTAGAGTATCATTGACGAAGGCGAAGGATTGAGCTCGTTTCATGAGCTGATGTCTCGAAGATGCATTTTTGGGCGTTCGATAGGATTTGAAGTAGTCTATGAATACTTCTCTCCAATCCTCAGCCTTTTCTTCGTCCACTACTTGGAAAGCCGCTTGTTTGGTCTCTTTCTCTTCTTTAGACGACTCTGGAGATATTTCTGCTGGCGCGAGAATCCGGCGGCTTTGCACAATGATCCTTACGTCATCGAGGTTTTCATCGGCCTGTTCTTTAGCGAGCTTGGCTAACGCATCCGCCTTGCTATTTTCCACATGCGGTATGCTTTCCAGGGTGTAGGAGGGGATTAGCGTCAGCAATTGCTGCACTCTCTCGCCATATTTTACCAACTCAGGCTTACACGTCTGATAGTTGCCATTTACTTGGCCGACGACTAGCTGGGAGTCTCCGTATATGAGGAGGTTTTCGATCCCCATGTCGACAACGATCTCAAGACCCGCTATCAAAGCTTCATATTCAGCCTCGTTGTTTGTTCTTGGCTCTATTAAGGAGAGGGCGAAACGCATTATCCCTCCTTGTGGAGTCACGAAGATAAGGCCCACTCCGGCTTTGATTATGGGGATGCTTTGCTTCCGTCTTTTCATAGACAATGCCCCATCGAAGTAGAGTTCACATCGGGTATCACTCCCTTCTTTCTTCCCGTCAATTGTGTCGAACACATATTCATCTGGCAATTCGCAATTTAAGAGAGAATCGGCTGGTATCAGATGCTCAGCAAGAAAGTCGGCGATGACCTGGCCTTTTATTGCCTTGAGGGGTCGATATAATATCGAGAACTCCATCAAGATGATGGCCTATTTGGCAAGCCTTCCCGTTAGTATGGCTCTTGACATCAAATACTTGAGAGGATCCGCCTTTGATATGAGATGGACCTCATATGCCAAGGCATAATGTTGAAGCTTCGTTATCACGAAGATCAGTGCTAAGCAATGCTTTTCAATAGGGGAATAGTTGTTTTCTGCCCCCAAAAGGACTCGACTCAAATTGTAGAGAGCTCTTTCCTTCCCTTGGTCATTCTCTTGTTCCCATAGCGCGCCTAAAGAACGCTCAAGGGTTGTTGTGTATAGAATGAGGGACTTTCCCTTAACCAGGGCGGTCAGTACAAGCGTATTCTGCAGGTATTGCTTGATTTTGTCTCGTGCACTTTGGCATTTCTGATCCCAGCCGAACGGGGTCCCCTTCTTCATTAGATGGTTGTATGGACGACATTTGCAGAATATGTTGATTTTGGAGTTTGAAACCTGTTTAGGCATCTGTATCGCTACAACTGGGATATTGCCAGGAGCGACTCATCATTTGCCTTGAGAGGACTCGGAATTTGATACCGATTTAGACAACAACATCGCTACAACTGGAATAGTGCCAGGAGCGAATTATCATTTGCCCCTGTCGATTTGGACAAAGGTGGCTTAGTAGATAGAGTCCGGATCCTATCGACTAAGACTTTTGACTTTATGAGCCGTAAGGGTTTCATAAAAGGTTTTCTCCCTGCGAGTCGTGAGGATCTCATAGGCGTATTTTCTCCTTAAGAATCGTGGGGATTCCTAAGTGATGTCTTCTCTTGTAAGTCGTAAGGATCTTCCAAGAGTGTTTTCCTCCTTATAAGTCAAGAGGACCTACAAATGTTATTCACTATATGGAGACATTTCTTGCCATTTGTAGAACTTGGCAAAGAAATATTTATTTGTTCCCATAGATTATATACAAGGGTCAATATGGACCGCCTGTAGGGCAATTTGAGAGATATGACGGCTTAAGAACATGTCTAGATCCATGTAACTTAAGACTTTTGAATCCTATGAGTCGTGAGAGTCTCACAGAGGGGATTCTCCTCACGAGTCGTGAGGATATTGTAAGTGTATTTATTTTAACGAGGTTGCGCTCTTCCGGGTTTTCACAAGCTCGCCGGCAGTCCTGTTGTTTTTACTCACGGCGCCCTTTCGGGTTTTCATCCGTGCCCATCTTTCTTGCGGACGTACCATTTTTTTAGCAGGGTATTCCACTAGATTGTAGGACATGTTTGTAAGCCCCTTAATATCCTTCTTGTCCTTCGAGAAGGAAGGAACATTCTACATAGAGATTCTTCCGCCAGTGAGAAATATGCCCCCTGTGTATATCTCGGGGGGAACGAGTACCCACGCCGTCGCTATTTTGGCGACAGGTTGCTTCAGAGCCGCTTATTTTTGTTGAGCGCAGGCGACAAACGCCATCACTGGTTATCATCGGATGAGAATGAGTCTTGACTCATTTGATCCAATCGAGCCATTTTATCCGTGAGTTCTTGGAAGGTCAGGAACGCCTTTGAATTTGGGTCAAGTGTGGCTATGAGCATTCCCATGGCTGCAATTTCATCGATGCGTTGCTCGCATTCGACCAGATATTTCGCTATCGGGTAACATATTAAACCCAAGTCTAATTCGGTCTAACCCTTTCGTTGACCAGCGCCGTTACGGTAGTACGTTCGTTCTCATTAGCAAATCCCTGACAGAAGAGCATATCCATTTTGTCGAAGCTCTTCACGAAATCATTTGGGAGTTCCGCATACCATTCGAAGGTGATGCCCGCCACACCGCTGACGAACTGTCAAATGAGTAGTATATCATTTCCTCTAGTATTTCTGCACATGGATTTAAATCGCGCAATGTGCTGGCGAGGATTCCTAGTTCCTTTGTACATGTGGAACGTTGGAAGTGTGTACTCTGGCGAGTACTGTATTTGGTCGTACCACGTCGGATGCGGTCGACCAGTCTTGATTGATCTATTTGAGGCTTCACTAGCGTAGTGAGCTTTGATTCGCTGAGCGATATATGTGTCCAGCTTTTCTTTTAGGAATCATTTCCTCCTCAGCCGTTGATGAGATTCGCAGAGGATTTGAAATGTAATCCTTATCTTTAAGAACAACTACCGGCGGTTCATTTGTCAGTGGTTCCGATTGAACCATCATTCCAGCCATATTCTAAATCAGAAGGGCCATCTGGTTCATTTTAGTGGACATTTCTTCCGCTTCTTCATCTCTCTTTTTCAGAGCGCGCTTTAAGAAATCAATATCCGACTCCTTCTCTACTCTTTCTTCGGGTGCGTCCTCGGAATTTTCCTTAGGCGATGGATTATCGTTTGCTGCCACCTGAGCGAGCATCTCCTGCAGCTTTTCACATTGCAGTTGAACTTTTGTCAGGGACCGAGTTTGAGGTCGGTGACTAGTATAAGCTCAAACTTCGTCTTTGGAATTCACCACATATATATATAACAACACCTTACGGAGGCACATATGAACATTGGCGTAGAGAAAAGGGGGGAGTTGTGTCATTCATACTTCGAAGAAATTTACACATTGGTGATAAAAAGGGAAACAAATATCATTAAAACATCTACAATGGCAAGACGCTGAATTCCGGACACAGATTCATGAACTTAGAGGCAAGTGTTCCCTTATAAAAAAAAGAAGAAAGAAAAGAAAAGAAAAAGCAATGAGAAAAATTCCCCTGATGGAGCATCACATGCCCACACGTGATGTGCCTATAAACAAAATTCATAGGCATTGCGCCTAACAATTAAGGCTGAAATTGAGCCTCACGTGCAAGCACGTGAACATCTATATACAAAGTATATAGGCGCATTTTTAAAAAAAATAAATAAATAAATAACAGGCCAGAGAAGCTCACGTGTCAGCACGTGATGCCTTTTTTGGGCTGTTGCACATAAGCAAATGAATTTAACTCTATGGGGTCACGTGCTGCACGTGAGTGATCTCAAATGCCTTCTGAGCCGATAGAATTAAATTCTAAGTAAAGGAATCAAAAACCTATGTGGAAAATATTTCTTTGAATCTTTCTAAACAAGAAAGATTACTCTCTGTAAAACAGAGTATCGTTGGATTGAAAATCCAACGGTTATTAAAAAATGCCAAGCCACAGAATAAGCTCTGTATGGGAAAATATTTCCCCAATCTTGTTAAAACAAGAAAAACATTTTCTGTAAAACAGAAGTCCTTGGATCAAAGATCCAATGGTGGATAAAATCCCCAAATCAATTAAGATCTCTCAATGAGAGATTTCTCTAACTAAATCAACAACCCTGCCTCTACTATATAAAGGACCCACGACTTCATGTCTTGTACAGAGAGGATCCCCCCAGAAGATTTGAAAGATAAAAAAGGGAAAAAGATCTCTCTTTTAGAAAAAGAAACCCTAGGTAAGAAGAAAGACCTAGAGATCATTTTATCTCTTCTTCACCGCTCCAAGAGTTTAACTCTTTTAAAAAGAACTTAGTTCTTCCTCTGGTTGAGGTTTGCAGAAGCAGATCTCCTCATAAGTTGAGAATTTAATTCTCATCGGGGAGATTATGTCATACAGACCCAAAACTTAGAGGAAATAATTAAGTTTGAAGAATTTAATTCTTCTAAAGATATAGGAATTTAATTTCTCTGATAAAACTAGGGTTCAACCCTGCATAAGAATTTAATTCTTATAAAATAAGGGACCTGAAATTCTCAAAACTCAGATCAAGATCTCCATACACATAAAAGAAACAATTAGCGTACAACGCTATAACAATAGATCATGTGTTCCCATGTGAGCACTTCTGAGGAACAAAAGGAACGACTGATATCGAGTCACGTGATCTCACGTGACCCCTTATAATGCTTAGCACTTACAAAAGAAAAAGGGAATAAAATAAAGACAGTTCCCATTTTGAGGCGCCTCACGTGATCCCACGTGACCTTTAATAGTGCTTAGCACTTATAAAAGGAAAAGAGGAATAAATCAAAGATAGTTTCCATTTTGGGGCACCTCACGTGATCCCACATGACCCCCAATAGTGCTTAGCACTTATAAAAGAACAGGAGGATAAATCCAAAGAAGCAGTGCCCAATTCTCAGGCGCCTCACGTGCCATACGTGAGCGCTCCAAATTTCAGTGTTTAACACTGCTTTAGAGCCTTACGTGCGAGCACATGAGCGCCGAGCAAATGTTAGTGTTTAACACTATGAGAGGCCAACCTTAGCCCAAATTAGCCAAGTCTTCCGAGGCCAAAACCCTTTTGACCATCAATCAGCCGAGCCCTTCTATGCTTAGGTCTCCCCAAATCGATCCTAGTTTCAAAGATGACTAATGATCTTCTAACACATGGCATCTAAAATGATGTTCGTTCCACCATGATCTCTTCCTTCCTGGAGTTCGGTTCAAGGGTACATCTCTCCACACCTCTAATACATGTCGTTGTAATTCTTCAACGTATTCAGAGAGATGAAGGGTCCCGACAACCAACAGCTCTTTGGTGCATTCCCAAACCCATGAGCACATCCCTGAGGACCGCAACGTCCTTAAACTAGCTGTGGACCGCAATGTCCTTAAACTAGCTGTGGTCCGCAACGTCCTTAAACTAGCTGTGGACCGCAATGTCCTTAAACTAGCTGTGGTCCGCAACGTCCTTAAACTAAACCCTCACCCCAAAAATGGTGATCTATAGACCGTAACGTCCCTAAACTAAAACGATAGAGGCCAAATTCTCTTTTGTTGGATCAAAAACAACCCTAAACCCCTGTTAAGTAGATCTTAGTCCAAGATTGGACTAATGTAGCCTTAACGAACATTTAAGTTGATCTTAATCTCAAACGAGATTAACGATCCTTAAATCAAACAAAACCCAAATCTAAGAATATACGGATTTGGACTAATCTACGCCCTACGGCCGACAACATAAATTAGTCTCCGTATACAATTCATGGGCAACCAAAAATAAAAACAAACACACACGACACGAAGTAACCTTCTGGAGCAGGAGAAAATGGTTACCGCGATGCGGTAACGTAATTAACTGCAGAGGATTGCGCCTGCAGGGAAGAGCGTCCCCACGATAAAAAAAACCCTCGCAAACAAGGGGGAATCTGACGAAGTCTGCTACAATGGCCGCATCCGTCCAAACCTCCGATGCATGGTGCCATAAATCAATTTGGCATCTTCGGAGAGGTGGACGGATAAATCCAAATAGCATCTGCCCCCAAATTCAGGCAAGACGTTTGTTTTCCCGGTTTTCGGCGTTAAACAGCAAGTTTGAGTAAAGTGCTTCTAGCTTCGTTGACCATCTTCTTATACATTTTCTCACGAATGCAAGCATTGGGATCCCCACTGATATCGTTGATTGATTCTAGATTTGTAAAAAGAAGTGTGTCATAAATAAAGTTAACCGCAATCAATAATGGTGTCGCGAGTAGCTAGCCGAGATGAGTACGGGTCATCCGCAGGGATGCGTAGAACTTTTAATCTTGCTTTAGACGGGTTGATTGAATTTAGGGTGATTGGTTGTAGATCTATGTTGAACACGGATGTAGAATTTATGAAAAAGAGGCTTGTAGGGTTCATAGAATTTAGTAGTAATGGATGATCAATTAAAGATGAATCCTTTTATCTTTTAATAGATTTAAAACAAGATCGATAGTGATGAATGTGGATTGGGGTTCTTTTGGAAGAAACTAGGGTTTCCCCACTCTTAACCTTTATCCTTGCATTTATCTCTATTCATGTCTAGCCTTTACCAAAACAATTGTTAATCTAATCTCAAATCGCGGTCGAGACTATCACTAAATTGGTAGCGCGGCCGATAAGGATGTTAACATTTATTTTGCTAAAGTTTATAAACTTTATAAGATGTAAAAGAAGTTAAGGGATTTTATCATCCATTGATCTACCCTAATCCTACGAACCCTAGCAAGCCCAGAATTACTCACGCGTGTTTTGAGAAGAAGAAGAAAGGATAGAGAAGGAAATCATAATGCAGAATTTAAATGTAGAATGTAAATGCGAAATAATTAAGCAAATGATCTACCTTTATTAATCAACGTTACAAGTACAAATCCTTCGAATTTAGATTACAAGAAGAAGTTGCTCTCGATCTCTGCCTCGTAGGAAGTAGAAGCTCCGTCGATATTCACGTCGCTCTATCACGTCGAATTGCGGACTTGTCGTGTATCTCTTGTTCTTGACGGTGATTTGCTTCGTGTTAAAGGTGATGATTTCTAACTTTAGCCCTCGATCCTTTATATAGCTCTTAAATCAGAAACCCTAGATCCCATGTATAAAGATTTATTGTTGCGATCCTGATCACAAAATCACAGATCCTACGGCCATTAAATGGCAGCGGATCCACCGCTATTTATGTCTATTGGCCGCGGAAGCGTGGCTATTTGGGGAAGTTAGGGTTCCAAAATTCAGGTGCCTTCTCATGTTGACACGTGTAGATTTTTTCAATGCCCGGATTCTTCAAATATTTCCTGAGTCTCTGTCGTTATTGATTTTACGATTTTATCGACAGATTTTGCTCCTGACATCTCGAATATCTCGATCTCTGGACCTGAGCTAAATCTGCACAATATCTCCATGAATAATATTAGTAATATTTGTTATATTAGAGATATTATTTTAATCATTTTATATGGTATTAAATCTTTAAGAAATTTGATTAAGATTATTTGATATGATATGCATAATAAAAATATTATATAATTATTATATGCATATATTTTCCTTCATAATGTTAATTATAATATATAAACACATGATAAAGAGTATTTTGTAGATAAACCCACATATGTTCTATATTTATAATAAAAACCTTTAAATATTTATCAAAAGTAAGGAAAATGTTATATCAAAAGTGCAATATTTTTGATAGAACAATCATCCATCCCCTGGTATACGAATATTACACCTTCTGTTGCAAGACGTGATACAAAACAACGCCAAGATCATCTCTCCGTTTCTTTGAGATCAGGCCCATCAAATATACTGAATACACCTTGTCTTTAGCATCATCAAGTGCCTCGAGCGACATAGCCTCATCAAGCCCAGGATGTGATTCCCAAATAGACCCAACGACAATCTTCAAAAGAGCAGAACGGTAGGAGAGCAATCGATCATTATAATCGTCTACGCATCACCTCAGCGCATTGGGCGTCAGTAAACTTCTGGCCTTGATAGCGGCCTTGGATGCGAATATCCTCATAAGAGATAAGCTCTTCAAGATCATACAAATGAGAAGCCATAGTATCTGAAAAGAAAAAAATAATAAAGGATTAGCAATCAAAATACCAAAATCATGACAATGGGCCCCACGAAATCAAGGTAATACCCCATTAATGATGAGGCAGGCGCTCATTGTAAGAATCCAAAAGGATTCTCATTTAATGAAAATTTTCACTTAACAGTGAAGTTCAAGACTCCCAAAGGCCTAGAAGAACGTGTTTTACAACAGATTCAAATCTGCAAGAAGAACCCTAAAAAGAAATAATAAAAGGGAATAAAATTCCCAAAAGAATTTTCAAAAGAAATTTTCTCAAAGCTAAGCTCTGTAGAACAAACTGGAATTGAATTCCTCTGATAGTGGGATTAAATCCCAGAAATCCCCATGGGGAACATATTGGAAATAAATTCCATAGAAATCTTCAAAGATCAAAGTCGCCAATAAGGTAAAACCCTAAGATCTCTAAGACCCATGGTTTACCAAAATAAAGTTTTTTTAATATCTCTAAGAGATCGTTCCAAGAGAAGAGCAAAGTTCTGTTAATGGGTTAAAAACCCAAAGCGAGAAGAGATTCTTTTAAGAGTTTCTTTAAGAGTTAAATCCCAGTCACAATTCTTACCAATTTTTGATAGAGTTTAACTCTGAGAAAGTTTTGGGAATAGAGATCTAAGTTCTGAGGAGAGAATTAAATTCTTAAGGAAGAAGAAGACTCAAGAAGATGATAGAACGACAGTCTATAAAAATTTCTTATGTTAGTGATATGTATGGCCTAGAGGCCATTACTGTACATACGATGTATATTGTAGTGGATGCTTGGACATATATATTGAGGGCTTTTTTGCTCGACATGATAGTATGCTATCCGGTTGCTCTTTATCTTAACATGTACTATGATTGTCTCTATGTTACATGTTGATAAAGCCCTTAGGATGAGTACTTGACTACCAGGATTATGATGCAGATCATACTAGTGAGGACAGTGCTGTCGCTAAGTATATTCTTCAGATGTTCCTAGTCGTAGGTGTATCGAGATAGGGCATCGATATACCAGGGTAGACTAGTGTATAGCTTCTTGACCCACGTAGATGGGCGATGGATGATCACATATCTATTGGTGTTTGACATCAGAGAAAGTATACGGGTGCTCAGTGGAGACTGGGTACACTGGACGGACTCGCCGAGAACTCCCAGATGGTATTATACCTAACGTCAGATGGCATTTCTCTAATGACACTGGTACAGGTTAGTCTGTAGACCCGAGATCGTCATAGAGTCTTGTGCGATTCCCACTGTGCTTTGATTTCCACCTTACCACGTTCAAGAGAACGTGCAAAACGGTAGCTTTTGGGTACAGTCCCGAATCACATGGAGGCAATGAGCGATAGGAGGGGTTTCGTCTCTCCCGGTATTGGGAGTTGATGTCGCGCTGTGTTCGATTAGCTATAATTGGAATCCCTGGCCAGGGTTGCTGAGATTTACTGGTAAGTGTTATCAGTAGTTTCTCGAACCGTTATGGACCTCATATCGACATGACTTATCAGTTACTAGGGTCTGACGTTTACCACCCCTAGACTAGATACGCGACATATCAGACGAAGAGACCGGACTGTACGGGAGTGTTACTGATTGGATTCACAGGAGAATGTAAAGGCTTGCTTGTTGATCTTCTAATCGCTTAATACCTGGGTGGCTGTTACGTTTAGCTGACCGCTTGCAGCTTGTGGGTGTTTGATATGATCATCACCTACTGCCGGCGTATTGACGATTCTTTAGAGTCCTACACAGAGGTTTCCTGGCTCAGGCAAAATGGAGTAGGAGCACATATGTGATATGTGCGGGACCGAGAATAATACGTGTATGTGATACCGTATTCAATTCTCGCGATATGTGATATCAGCCGGGTATATGTGATATAGCCGGGTCATCGGATCAAGTGTTGATTCGATGAAAGGTTACTTGTTATATTAGTCGGTTATATGTAATATGGCCGGATTATTGGATCAAGTGTTGATTCGATAATTTAATGTATAATTATATATGTGATATATTACGTTACATTAACTAAATATAAGCTCGCTTTAAAGATTCTTTTTCTCACTTGGATGATACATTGATGTATATGCGATATATGCTAATTGTATTATTTTCTTTTGTTACATTAAATATTATATATGTGATATATAATATTGTAACATGTTAGGGTTACAAATGCAACGAAGGTTTTGAGATTTAACCATGTTAGGGTTTGGATTAGGGTTAAGTTTTTGGATTAGGGTTTTGGATGAGCTTTGAGGAAGCTTCATGAAGGTTTGACTTTGTCCATTTTCTTTGATATTTTGGAGAGATATTTGTTAACCCAACCCAAACCTTAACCCATGGTAAAGTTTCTACAAGGGTTAAGCATGTCATGCTTAACCCTAGGTTGCATTTCTAACCTCAACAATAATTCATTATTCATCACAAAAGGGTTTTCTTCTTCTTCTTCCTCTTGAAAAAGCTTCACTAGCTTTTGGGTTTGTGATAATTTTAAGTGAGAAATTGAAAACAAAAGAGAGCAAAATTCCTACTTTATCATCCTCATCTATTATAGCTACTTAGATTAGGGTGTTTGCTTCACTAATACTTGATTAGTGAAGTGAGAGCTTGGGTTTGAGATTCTTCAAGGTAGATCATCTTAGTTTTTGAAGATTAGAAGCAAGGTTGCATCATTCTCTTCATGGAGCCTCTCTAGAGTCCGGGTACTTGATGATCGCAATGAAGGGACCTCATCTCAGAGCTTATGAGGCGAAGGAACAGACTACAAAGGTTGTAATCCCTAACTCTTAGATGTTAAAGTGTTAACATGCTAGTTTTGTTTGATTCTCTAGTTAATGATCTAGGTTTAGGGTAATCTATAATGGCAAATTTTGAAATTGGCATGTGTGATGCCACCCGAAACCTTGCTGCCGTTGTAGGTATAGCAACATCTTATAGCCAAGCCCAAAATGCTCTGTTGTTTGGATCTTAAATAAAAATGATCCTTAAAATATTGCTGAGTTGATATTAGTCTCAAATTAGACTAACATATTCTTAGTTAAAAATAAATTGAGCCCAAATGCTCACACATTTAAGTCAATCTTAATCTCAAACCAGATTAACGGTCCTTAAATAAACTTAAGCCGAAATCTAAAATATACGGATTTGGACTAATCCGCGCCCTACGGGCGACGACACAAACTAGTCTCCGTATACAATCCACGGGCAACCAAAACAAACAAAAACACACACGACACGAAGTGAACTTTCGGAGTAGGAGAAAGTGGTTATCGCAATGCAGTAATGTAATTAACTGCAGGGGCTTGCGCCTGTAGGGATGAGCGTCCCCACAATCAAAAAAACCTTCATAAAATGAGGGGGAATCTGATAAAATCTGCTACAATGGTCGCGTCTATCCAAACCTCCGATATATGGTGCCATAAATCAACCTGGTATTTTCGGAGAGGTGGAAGGATAAATCCAAATAGTATCTGCCCCCAGAATTCAGGTCAGACATCCCAACGTATCGGTCCCTATCTTCCGTCGGTGAACAAATCCAAAAGGGCACAAACTCGTGAAAAGAAACGAAAATACACTCGCAAAGTCCTCTCGACTTTGTGAGGAGAATATCCCTCCGTGAGATCCTTACGACTCATAAAGGGGCAACAGACTCGGGGGTCCTCATGACTCCTAAGGAGAAAATGCACCTACGAGATCCTCTCGACTCGTAAGGAGAAAATGCTTTTATGAGACCCTAATGGCTTATAAAATTGAAAAGTCTTAGGTGGCAGGGGCCTAAACTTATCTCCTAAGTCATCGCTCCCCAACGGGCAACGACAAATGATGAATCGCTCCTAGCATTACGCTTCAGTGTTAGCGGTGCTGATGCCGACCCAAAACCCAAATCCTAAATTCTAAATCCCACACTCGCAAAGTCCTCTCGACCTTGTGAGGAGAATATTCCCATGTAAGATCCTTACGACTCACAAAAGAGCAACACACTTGGGGAGAAGATACACCTACGAGATCCACTCGACTCGTAGGGAGAAAATACTTTTATGAGACCCTTATGGCTCATAAAATTGAAAAGCGTTAGGTGACAGGGGCCTAAACCTGTCTCTTGAGCCATCGTTCTCCAACGGGCAACGGCAAATGATGAGTCGCTCATGGCATTACGCTTCAATGTTAGCGGTGCTGATACCAACCCAAAACCCAAATCTCAAATTCCAAATCCCACACTCACAAAGTCCTCTCGACCTTGTGAGGAGAGTATTCCCACGTGAGATTCTTACGACTCACAAAGGAGCAACATACTTGGGGGTCTTCATGACTCATAAGGACAAAATACACCTACGAGATCCTCTCGACTCGTAGAGAGAAAATGCTTTTATGAGACCCTTACGACTCATAAAATTTAAAAGCCTTAGGTGACATGGGCTTAAACCTGTCTCCTAAGCCATCGTTCCCCAACCGACATGGCAAATGATGATTCGCTCCTGGTACCATATTCCAGTGTAGAGATACTGATACTAAACAAAAATCCAAATTCCAAATCCCATGCTGCAATACCTCAAATTCAGAAGTCACGCCAAATAAGGCAGGAATCGAACAAATCGACTCGTAAGGAGAAAATTATTTTATGAGACCCTTACGGCTCATAAAATTGAAAGCCTTAGGTGACAGGGGCCTAAACCTGTCCCCTAAGCCATCATTCCCCAACAAGCATGGCAAATAATGATTCACTCCTGGTACCATATTCTAGTGTAGCGATGTTGATGCCAAATCAAAACCAAAATCCTCAAATCCTCTCATGGCAACTGTGCAAGTCCTTAATGCCCTCGCCGCAGAGGCCACGGCTGATGCAGAAGCGGAAAACAAAAATTATCGAGGGGGCAACTAGAGGCTAAAACTCAGAATCGATCCAAACACCTAAAACTAAAAACTAACATGCAAGGGTTAAGAAAATACAACTTTTGATGCGTGTCCACCTAATTGTGGAAGACCCTTCCAAACTCGTAGATGCCGCGAACGCGCTTGAAAGGCAACCGCCCTTGTCGAAGATGATCCACCCGAGAAAAACTGATCCAGGCTCCGACCGACGCTCCAAACTTGCTAGGGATGGATTTTGGGTGATGTAGGAATTTTTTTCACTAATTTTCTCTCTAAATTTACCATGCTCAAGAGAGCAAGAAGAAGAAGGAGGAGGAGGTGAGGAAAGCCATGACATGAAAACAATGGCAAAGTCTCAAGTATGCAGAGCAAGAAATCAAGTAAAAGGAATGGCTCCTATTATTTTAGCAACCATACAACAATAGTAAATCCAAATGATTTTGTAATATTAAAACCAAGACCATACCTCTATACATACTTCTTGCCACTTCACCCTCCACTTCATTTCCATTTGATTTTCTAAAAAGAAAATCAAATATGATGTGTCCTTCTTCTAGAAGCATTCCCATATAAATACGGAATACTTCTCCAGGTATATGTATCGCTACATATACGCGTATCTGTATAAAAATACAGATAGCACCAAAGAGAGAAAATGAATAGTGAACAATAATACTAATATATATATATATATCAATATATATAAATTATTAAATTAAAACTTGATTTAATAATCCGGCTTAATTGTAAGTCGGCTAGTATTATCAATCGCCCGATTAAAGTCCGTGTGTCCCGTACACGTATTTCATCGGACCCTTGCACGTACCAACGTACGGCCTCTACATCTATCGCCTGAACCGGGAAATCCCTCTGTGTGAGACTCTAAAGACTCGACAATATGCTGGCAGTGGGTTTAACCATAAGCACGTCAGCAACACTAGCTGTACGTAACAGCTACTCATGTACTTGCCGAAAGGGAGTCGACAATCAAGTACGTCCTTACCCTACTGGCCTGAGTGTGACAATCTCCGTACAGTCCGGTCTCTTCGTCTAAGAGTATCGCATACCGCGTCTATGGGTGGATATTCCTAATTGAATACCTCTATGCAAAGCAAAAGAATACGACCAATAGTTTTGAAGAAAACCGAGTAGTCTTAAAAATTGGTTCCGACAATATCAAATATGTTTGTTTTCCTTGCATTATACAGATAATGCATTCCCATCATTTTAAGTTTCTAAGACACACAAGACACAACTAAAATAGCAAGCTTTTATATGTCATCCGCATTCGCCACGGGGTCCCGGGTTTTCACCGTAAGGTTACTTAACTCACGGCAGGACGGGGACAGGGCTAGCGCGGATGCAAAACATATAGAAGCATCTACTAATATATATATATATATATATCAATATCGCAGGCAGATAATAGTCATTATAGGCAGATAATAATCATCACAGGCATACGAACAACAATATGTAATAAAAGATAAATTAGGAGCCCGGTGTTTCATTTAGGCCGTAAATGAGACGTGACGTTCCCTAGTCGTGTGGATAGCCCGTACAATTTCTGATCCTAGACCCCTACGAGTGTGGCAAGACACTTGTCAATTCTAGAAACTGGTTAACATGCCCTCAACGAAATGAGTCGGTCACCCATTGTTTTCTAAACTCCGGTAACTTGTGCATCCCTCCACGGGTCGATCCTATAAGCTCTACAAGTGCGGTGATCAACCCGCCAATTCTAGAGGGTATGTTAGATATTGAAATCTTTGTGTGATCTTGTAAACACTAGTAAGGGGTGTTGTAAGAAAAGCAAGGAAAGGGGGGTTTATGCTAATTTTGCCTAAATCCTATTTAACCCCAACCCATCTCCCTCTCTCACCAAATCTCCTCTCTCTCCTTAATTTTAAACCCACGCCCATTCTTCTTCTCGAAGACCCGAGCACCCTCATCCTCAATCGTCGTCGCCTACACCTCTTCACCAATCACCGCCAATCAACCCACGTCTCCTTCAACCACCGCAGCCATCGACTCCATCGTCCTCGTCATCATCGAACCCATCTCCATCGCTACAACCCATCTTCCCTGAGCACCCATATCGTTCTTCTTCTCCTCTCCAAAACACCCGAGACCCATCTCCTCTCAACCCTACTCCACCGTCGGCGCCTCACCATCGCATTCACCCTTGCCGTCGTCGAGCAACCCACCAACCCAGATCATCAAAACCGGAGCAACAGACCCTAGCCGAGCGCCTTTAACGTCGACTCTATCGCCATCCCCTCCTCGCCTACACTTGATCCGAAACCGAGACTTAACCGAGTCGAGGCCGTATTCCTTAGCCGAGGCCAACTCCAGTCATCGCCTCTTCCTCTAAACCATCACGGCAACCTTCTCGATCACCACTAGCATCGTCTCGACTGCAATCCAAACTCGAGCACCGCTACATGGCCAAGACACCTACTTGAAGTGCAAAGTTTCGATATTGCATTGTGTAGTATTCCATTTCCATAATCATCAATTCGAGGCAAGTATCCGATATTTTCTTTACATGCTATACGACAAAATTTAAGCTTGCCATAATATTTACTATTATTACGGGTAGATTGGTTATCTAAATATTATCAACTTATATAAATTATCGTAAAGTTTCGAATATAAAATATTATGGTGTAGATAATATTAATCTAGACTCACAGTTATTAAACAAGTTTGCATGTATACTGATTAGAGCGATAATCATGGTAGTTATGTGTAATTACACAGTACGAGGCAAGTACTTTACTTGCTACATGCTAGTTACGACAAATATATCTATAGTGTCGTGATATTTACTATTATTGCAATATCATTTTATGTTTCCATACAATTAATAATAATATTTCAGTTTATAAGAATTTTATGTAGACTATTAAACATTATTTGATAATCTTAAAAGATAAGTTTAATATGGTTTAATCGATACTACTACTTGATATATAATCATAGCATGAAAATATATATTTCTATTACCTTCACATTGTATCAAATCTGTTAACTTGAAATAGATTGAATGTTAGGTTTATGATATTTAATAGAAGTTAAATATAAAAATAGCAGTTTAAATATATTGATGGTTACGTTTGCATTTTCTAGTTTAATAACTGTCTTTTGGTTATAAGTTTAAACATCAAACATCAAATATTCATATTAATCAATACTTGTATAACAAACCGATATCATGTATGAACTTTTACATTGATAGGTTAGCGATAACATTGAAAACTAATCTGAAACATGATAATCAAATTTAACATTGAACTGATAATACTAGTACAGTGCTTGTTTACCTAAACCTACAATATTCTGACCATGATAGTATACTAACTGCTTTTCATGTATCCATATTATTGTATCATAACAGTTATTGTTATTGTTATCGTTACAGTTTTCGTTATTGTGCCGGTATATATCTGTCATATAATGTTTATCAATGCCAACAATCCTGATATTGACTTGATTAACCTAACATGTTGTCCTGATGGACATAACATATACCTGATTGTTCCTATGTTGGTATTAGGTAGATATTATATTGTTACCTGACATGAACTGGAAACCCGGGGAAAAGGGAAAATCAAGAATGTAACTAAAATGTAACTCAAGAGAATATTATTGTTACCGTGATTCCGGGGATGAACGGAATAACTATTGTTGATTGTACCACGGTCCCGTGGGAAAAAACCCGGGATACATTATACCATAGTCCCATGGGGAATGAACGTTGTTCCCTCATAAAATACAAGGAAAAACCCCAATGGGGCATCACGTGCCCACACGTGATTGAGGGTCACGTGCCAACACGTGATGTCTTCCTGAAGACTCTGAAATAATAAGAATTGAATCCTAATCAAATGGGGTCACGTGTCCACACGTGATGGGCCTTTAAACCCACTAAAAGAAATTAAAAGATATAATAAAACAGCAAGAAAAAACCCCAATGGGGCATCATGTGCCCACACGTGACCATGGGTCACGTGCCGACACGTGATGAATTCCCGAGTTCTTTAAAATAATAAAATTAAATTCTAAATTGAATGCTTAATCAGTAGGGTCACGTGCCAATATGTGATAGGCTCTTAAACCCTCTGAAACAATAGAATTAAATTCTAATTTGAATGCTTTATCAAATGGGGTCACGTGCCAACACGTGATAAACTCCTAAACCATCTGAACTAATAGAATTAAAATAAGAGGGAATCAAAAACCCTAATTGGAAAAATATTTCTCTAGATCTTTCCAAACAAAAAAGATTGCGCTCTGTAAAGTGGAGCACCATTGGATTAAAAATCCAATGGTGATTAAAAATCACCAATTAATAGAAAGATTCTATACAAGGAAATATTTTCCTAAAATCTGCCAGGAACAACAAATAAAATATTTTTTGGATTAAAAATCCAATGGTGAATAAAATTCACCGAGTGATCTAAGATCATGTTGGTTAAAAAATCAATCAAAATCTTTCGATGAAAGATTGACTAAACAAACTGATTCTTTTCTTTCTCCTATAAATAGGAGCCAAGGGGAAAGAAAAAAAGGGGGATATATACAACAACAGAGAGAATACAAAAAAAAAGAGAATTTAATTCTCCAGAGAGAAAAGAATGTCTTTTCAGGAAAGAAAGAAATCCTAGGTAAGAGAGGGAAAGAGATCATCCTATAAGCTCCCACAAAATAAAAAGAGAATTTAATTCTCAAACTAAGAGTTTAACTCTTCTAAATAAAGAACTTAGTTCTTCCTCTGGTTGAAGATCTGCAGAAGCAGATCTCCCCATAAGTAGAGAATTTAATTCTCATCGGGGAGATTCTGCCATGCAGATCCGAAACTTAGAGGGAGAATTGAGTTTAAAGAATTTAATTCTTCCAAATCCATAGGAATTTAATTTCTCTAAATAAAATCAGGGTTTAACCCTATAAAAGGATTTAATTCTTCCAAATACATAGAAATTTAATTGCTCTAAATAAAATTAGGGTTTAACCCTATAAAAGAATTTAATTCTTAAACAAAGGACTTAGACTTTTCATGCAAAGTACCCAACATGATCACGTGGCAACACGTGACCCTCCCATGGTCAAAAAAGAATGAATGAGATGGGGTCACGTGCTCCCACGTGACCCTTGGATGAATCCCTCAAAATAAAGAGAACAAAGCCAAGTCAGAACAGATTTTGGGCGCCCTCACGTGTCCCCACGTGACCCTTAGCAAATCCTTTCAATATCCAGTGCATGGGTACTCATCACGTGCCCACATATGATTGCCATGAAGATTAAGTGTTTAACACTTATTTGAATATTCTGAGACTAAAATAAAGGCTGGCCCAATCCTCAGGTGCCTCACGTGACCCCACGTGAGCGCTTCACTTTTAGTGTTTAACACTGTTTTGAGTGCATCACGTGGGAACACGTGATCGTCAAATATGTGCTAGTGTTTAACACTACATTCGAACCAGTCTTCTAGAGGCAAGACTTCCCTTTGACTAAACCTCAAATACACCCTTATCTTCCAAAATTGATCATCTCATATGGCATACGAGTGCTCAACACTCAATAAAAGACAAAAATATTGTCAGAACCCAGACCCATGCTTAGCATTGCTAAGTAAAGGGGGGCTGAGCCCAGACAAATGTCCAACATTTTAAACCTAATTGGACTTAGCCCAAATTGGCCATAAGTCCTCAATTCAGATTTAACTGAGCCCATGTGCTCATAATCTAATTAATTGATCTTAGTCTCAAATTGGACTACAGATCTCCCAACCAATATTGGTTCAAGGGTACATCTCTTCACTCCTCTGATATTTGTCGTTGTAATCCTTCAACGTCTTCAGAGAGGTGACGGGTCCTAACAACCAGACATTCCATAGACTGTGGGGTCCTTAAACCCATGGACTATGATGTCCTTAAAATTTATAGACTATGACGCCTTTAAACTGGACCGTAATGTCCTTAAACTAATTATGGACCGCAATGTCCCTAAACTAAACAATAGAGTCCAAATGCTCTTTTGTTGGATCTAAATGATCCTGTTAAGTTGATTTTAGTCTAAAAATTAGACTAACGTGTCCTTAACAAATCGTTAAGTTGATCTTAGTCTAAAATTAAACTAACGTATCCTTAACAAACGTTTAAGTTGATGTTAGTCTCAAATGAGACTAACGCATCCTTAAACCCAACCCCAAACCCAAATCTAAGAAAATACGGATTTGGACTAATCCACGCCCTACGGGCGACAATATAAATTAGTCTCCGTATACAATCCACGGGCAACCAAAAAAAATAAAACAAACATACACGACACGAAGTGACCATCTGGAGAAGGAGAAAGTGGTTACCGCGACGCGATAGCGTAATTAACTGCAGGGGCTTGCGCCTGCAGGGAAGAGCGTCCCCACAATCAAAAACCCCTCAAACGAGGGAGAATCTGACGAAGTCTGCTACAACGGCCGCATCCGTCTAAACCTCCGATACACGGTGTCATAAATCAACTTGGCATCTTCGGAGAGGTGGACGGATAGCACCAAATAGCATCTGCCCTCGAAACTCAGGCCAGACGTTCCAACATCCCGGTCGCGTCTTTCGGTGGAGAACAGATTCTGGAACGTCCGGTGGGACCTTTCCCTCTTTCCACTCCATCTTCGTGTGTCGTATTTCGCGAACGAATTGCGGTTTGACATGGTTGCCTTCGGATATGAAGTACTAAGATTTGGTATCTTACTCCGTGCAGAAAAATAGAAGATCAAATGGCTATCAACTGCAAAGCTGCAACAACGACAATAACTCTCACTCCGTCCCTACGGGAGGAGTGACCTACGGGCCTCAGGCGGCCTCCGTTTTTACAATGCCAGTAGACCAGGTAATGCAAGCCACCATAGGGCTATTCTTTGGGGCCATGCTCCCACCCATAAGATTCAACACACCACTGCCATCACAAGAAGCTAAGAAGAAGTCGGTCTTTGATCGGCTCACAACTACTGCGGCCCATCTCAACGGGTCGTCCAAGTCCACTGCCTCAGTTTTCAACAGACTGGGCCGAAGCTCAGATGGGCCCACGAAGAAGCCCACAATTCCTGAAGAGGTTATCCCGAAGCGGATAGCCATTCCTGTCCTTGAAGTCGTCAGAGCAGCTTCCCCTGCTAAGGAGTCAGTCTTTGCAAGACTGACCGTTCCAACTCCCACTCTAGGTGAAGTCATGAAGACTGTTTCCTCTGTTCGAAAGTCGGCGTTCGCAAGACTGACTATCCCTTCTCAACGGACGTCAGTCTTCGACAGGCTAGCGCCAATAGCAGCCTCTCCTCAAAGTAAGGAGAAAAAAGAAGCTCATCCAACAGCGGAGGTGATCCCGGCCGCACGACATGCTCGACGTCGCCACTGGCGAGTGAGGAAAGCTGGGGCAATTCCCCTTCTGGATTGACTCCGCCAGCTCCAATGGTAGAAGTCGATGCTGCTATTCCAACTGGGAACAGCTTTGAACCACTAAGGAGGGTCCGCAAGAACTCTCCGACGGCTGTGCTGCAAAGATCTCCTCCACTTATGGAGAATGCTACAAAGGTGAAGCCGGAGCAGCCCCTTCAGCGGCTGTCCTCTAAAATTTACAAGGTCTGGCGACAAGTCCAAGACTCCGTGATTGATCAAGAATACCCCCGCCGACAGAAAAAGATGAAAGTTCGGCGAAAGAAGGACCATTCTGTTGGACCACAGAAGGTATCGTCTACCTGGGTGCCCGCTGCAATGGCTCCCTCAACTTCGACCGCCCACAAGAGGAGAAGGCCGGAGAAAATTCCCATGTCTGCGACAAATGTCAAGGGCACTGAGCCTAAACACCCTAAGTCTGGGAGCATGGTGGTGCATACCGTCTATATGGCATCCGGAAAAGAGGATAGCCGTATCTCCACAGGTCATCGACCGCTTATGCGATCAGTGACTAAGGCTCAAGAGCAACAGTAACAAAAGCTCCAAGAGATGCTAACAGCCATGGCCGCACTCACGGGACCAAAAGCAAGCCCAGAGACATCTTCGGAGCAGCGTCTTGAGCAGGACACAGATGCCGAATTCCTGCGGAGAATGCTTGAAAAGAAGGACAAAGAGGCTGCGGAACAAGTGGCCAACATAAAACAAATGGCCATTTTATTCCAAGATATGGTGGGCCTGATGATCCAGTCGGACCCTTCAGCCGAAGATCCTCCAGTAATAATTGAAGATGATAGAGGAGAGATATCAAATCCTCTGCCGGCTCTGTCAGCAGCCACGGAGGAGACCATCTCCAAAACCATGCTCGATGATTATATAGCTCAGCAAATAAGAGCTCATCAAGCGAATGAAGCAACTGGCCAAGTCGTCAGAACTGGACGACCCTATCCGGGTTGGTACGATCAGATAAAATATCCGCCAGGATACACAATTTCTAAATTCCATGTGTACAAGAGGACAGGCAATTCCCATCAACATGTCGCTCAGTTCAGGGCTCTCTGCGACAACACTGGAGGGGATGATAAGTTACTGCTTCGCCAATTCGTCAGCAGCTTGGCGGAGACGGCGTTCGAATGGTACTCAGAGCTTCCCAACGACTCCATCAAATCTTTTACAGAGATGGAATTACTGTTCACCCAGCGTTTCGCAAGCGCTAGCGAACGCACCCCAATCACCGCATTAATTAACGCCAGAGTAAAGCCAGGTGAAACATGGGTGCAATACGCGATACGGTGGCGGAATCTATGGTCGAAGTGCGAGCAGTGCATCGAAGAAGCGCCTGTGGTAGGCATGTTCGTGGGTACTCTCGATCCGCAGGCGACCATTTCGTAATTCATGATGTTCTTCAAGCCAACTACTTTCCAGGCCTTGATTGACAAGCTGGCCCAAATGGATCAGATGGGTCACAGACCATCTCCTTCGAAGTTGGAATCTCGAAATGAAAAGGGGAAAGGAAAAGCAACCTTCGTCGCCAATGCTCAACAGCAGCCCAGTAGTCCAAAACTAATTGATCGCCAAGACGAGAGACGGCGATTCTTTAATGAGAAAATGAAGCACCCTTATTCGTTTCCCCGGGAAAAAACGAGGAGATTGTTCGAGCTGGCGGTGCGCAACAGGCTCATCAACTTGCCGGATCCAAAATGCCCATTGCAACCCGGTGAGGCTAATAATCCCAATTATTGCCCCTATCACCAAGCGATAGGCCATCCAATCGAAGATTGCTTCGTCTTCAAAGGGTGGATTGAGAACCAATACCAACAGGGCAAATTCGCACTGTCCGAGAATTGGAAAGTAAACCCTCCCCAGCCGCACGCTCTCAAAAAGGCGGACACACCGGGGGCATCATGCTCTTTTGTAGAAGAAGCTCCATGGGAGGTCGTTCTTTCAGCCAAAACGAAAAGAATGCTGAAGTATCTCCAAACATGCCTGGCGATTAAATGGAAAAGTCCGCTGGAACCCGAAGTCATCAAGGGAATGTTGAAGCTGCGCCCGACGCCAAAAATTGGTGGGGATGGTCAAAACGCTCATACCCAGCCGTCAAAGTCTTCGAAGAAGAAGAAGAAGACCAGAAAGCCCGTGAAGCTTGGTGACAAGCGCACGGACCTGCAGAAACATATTGACGCACTGGAAGAATATAACCAGAAAGCGCGGACCCCGGTCACACTCCAAGAGTTTCTCAACCACATCCTTGGGGACGGAAATGATGAAGGAGAAGACTCGCCGAATGAACCTGAGGATTATGTGGCAAGCTGCTATGTGATCTCTCACTCGTCGATAGATGGTGAAGAAGCTCCTGACGCAGAGAAACTGGGGGCAGAGCCCGAATCAGAGCTCCTAGGACCGTCAGACGAGATGATTGATGCATTCCTGAACGAAGCTCTTCTGAAAAGCAAGGCTGATCGAGAGCGCGAAACAGTCATATTTGGAAAAGCCAAACGCCGACGACTGAACGAAAAGATTGAAGCACCCCAACCAGATAGGAGCACTTCAGCCGCCATCAAAAGCAGGTTCAAGACAAGGAAAAGGTTCGCTAAAGACATATCGATGAGAATGAAGCTGCCACCCTCCGAAGGAAACACTTCTGATGATATACACCTTAATGAAAAGGATGTGCATCCTAATTACTGTTTATATCATCGAAGGATTGCGCACCCCACCGAAGGGTGCAACGCCTTTAAAAATTGGTGGCAAGGGTATGTCGCTCACAGGTAACACTTCAAGAGGATGAAGCGAGAATCTCGTCGACAGCGGAAAAATGCGACAGACGAACGAGGAAGAGCTGCCGGCAACTGTCACATGGTTGATAGCAAGGGATCGCAAGTTCCTACCTTCGGGAGCGATTCTGAAGAAGAAATGACTCTTGGCCCTCTCTTCAAAGAATCCACCCCAGGAAAAGAGGAAGAACCGAAGAGCTGCGAGAACATTCAGCTGCGCAATCACATGCTACCTGAAAAGAATCTCGGACCCGCAGACAAGGGATCGAACAAAAAGGATAAGGGGAAAGAAAAAGTCCCTGAGGATATCGCCCTCGATGATTGAGTCGTCGAAGAGCTGGTAGCCAAGGACCCGCCCAAGAAAAACAAGGTGGATTACAACGTTCTGGCACACCTGAGAAAGATCCCCTCACAGCTAAACATTCTCGATGCCCTTCTGCTATCTAAGGAGGAGAGAGATTCTTTGATCAAGGCATTACAAGAGCCTGACCAATTTCAAGCTTTCCTAGCCGAAGAAAAGATGAAAGATGAGCTGGAAGAAGTGCACACGGCCGATATCACCTTCGGTGATGAAGACCTCCTCCTCGGGACGTGCGAGCATAACCGTCCCCTTTATATCTCCGGATACTGTCATGATATCAAGATAGGCAAAATCCTGGTTGACAATGGGTCCTCCGTCAATCTCCTAAATGTGAGGGTGCTAAAAGAAATCTGCATGAGCGTTCAGCATCTCGCTCGTGATAAAATCACCATCTCCGGGTTTGACTCCCAGTCATCACGGACGCTCGGGTCTGTGATACTGACGTTACGTTTTGGGCTGCTCGTCACTAATATCAAGTTCCACGTCATTGACGCCAAGACTTGCTACAACGCTTTGCTCGGCCGGCCTTGGTTACACGAGTACAACATTATCCCTTCTACACAACATCAGTGTATGAAGTACTTCAAAGATGGTCTCGAGTACACTGTGACGGAGGAACTAAACCCATTGTCCATGAACGAAGTCCGCAAATATGAAGATGCCAAGTACTTCCTGCCAGATTTCGAAGACACAGAAAGATGTTGCAAACCGGAGAGCAAACAAAAAGCTATCACCACCATTCCGGTCTTCGGGAGCGATACCGAGGAGGATGAAGAGATAGTCTATTCCGGGCTGCCCCAATACACCAAGCCGGGACCGTCTACCCCTATGTTGGTCTTCGGCAGTGACTCTGAAGACGAAATCAATATAGTATTCTCTACTCGGCCATCAATACAAGCCTCCACTGGAGAATATCAAAGCTTGCAAGTTGCCAAGGTTCTGCAAGAGCATTACAAAGAGCTCGATGCACTTGAAACTTATAGTGTACAAGAGCTGCAAACATTCTACGTCCCTCCCAAGCGAAGAGATGAAAAGGCGATCCTCTTTTATCAATCCATGGAAACCAAAGTGGAGAAAGAAGTCTAGCATGGTGCCAATTCGACACTTGACAGACTTCAGCCCATCCGACTGCCCAGATACTACACAGAAGGTTTGAAGAGGCTGTTGAGGAGCCAAGGCGTACCCCTTAAGTAGACCACGCGACAAGCTCAGTTCTACAATATGATCTGGAACGTCCCCGGAACTCAGCAAAAATTGCCCACCGGGAGAATGGAAACGATCGGGCTTGGATATATTAGATCCAAGAAATAGGAGCGAGTCCATGGATGCTACATCATACATGACTTTGATGAAGAAGGAGATGTTCTGTTAAAAGACGCTAACCCTGAACCAAAATGAGGTCCCGCCATGAAAATGCCAAGTTCATCGTTTGAAGAACAGATGGACAAGCTAATAAGGGAAGCGGGTCAAAAGGTCCGGGATGATCATAACCGTGAAATGGCCATCTACAAGAAAGCCATGACGTAACACCTCCTTCTGCAGGCTACAGAGAATGATGATGCCCTTCGTTGCCAGTCTTTCATACAGAAGACCCGACACAAAAACAAAAACAAACTGAAGAACGGAAAAAACGTTCGACAGCAACGAAGCGGATCCAAGAAGTCACGCGATCAAAAATCGAGCAGCCGAGATCCGTCTCTTATAAAGAAGATGAGTCGAGCATATTCTTTTCCCCAAGAAAAGACAAAGAAAATCTTCGACCTCGTCGTGAAACATCAGATGATTACGCTCCCGGAGTCCAAGCACCCCGATCGAGCAAATGAGGTTCATCACCCAGACTATTGCTCCTATCACCGAGCGATAGGACATCCTATTGAAGACTGCTTCACCTTCAAAGACTGGGTTGAAGACCAGTATCAACTCGGCAGATTCGCTCTATCCAACAGTTGGAGGGTAAGCCCGCCACAGAAGCATGAATCAAAAGCCACTTATGCGATGAGAGTAGAACCAGATCAACATAGGTCTTGGAAGCGATCTCGTACCTGTCACGCGATAACGCTGTCAAGAGAAAGAGTGCGTGAGGATATGAACGACCTCCCCTGGTGCTTCGAAAATGATGACGACGAAGTGATCTCAGAGTTTCCTCCGGCGCCAAAAGAGCTGGAAGATGGGATACATACTACTGCAGATAACCTCAGAAAAATCGACTTGGGAACGGTAAACAACCCACGGCCGACGTTCGTCAGTGAACTGCTGTCTGAGAAACAGGTGGCTACGCTCAAAGACGTGCTCAAGCAGTATAAATACTGTTTCGCATGGAACTACTCTGAAATGCCGGGACTAGGTTCAGAAGTAGCTGTGCATAAATTGGCGATATCCCTGGACATCAAGCCAATCAAACAAGCGCTGAGAAGGATGCGGCTCGAACTTGAAATGAGCATCAACGCCGAGGTTAAGAAGATGATCGACTCCGGCTTCATCCAAGAGGTTCAGTATACTGACTGGATCGCCAACATCGTCCCAGTGATGAAGAAAAATGGGACAGTACGTATCTGCGTAGACTTTCGAGACATCAACAAAGCATGTCCGAAGGATGACTTTCCCCTACCGGTTGCCGAGCTGATGATAGATAACACGTCCACTCACGAAGTCTTCTCCTTCATGTACGGCTTATCAGGGTACAATCAAATAAAGATGCATTCCGAAGATCAAAAGCATACCGCTTTCCGAACTCCCCTGGGAATATTCTGCTACAAAGTGATGCCTTTCGGTCTAAAGAACGCAGGCGCCACCTATCAGAGGGCCATGACGAAGATTTTCGATGACCTCATACATGAAATCGTCGAATGCTATATTAACGACCTTATGGTGGAAAGCAAATCGTACGAAGAGCATTGGGAACATCTAAAATTAACGTTCCAACGTCTTCGGAAATACAACTTAAAGATGAACCCTCCGAAATGTGTCGGAGTCTCTTCGGGCATCGAGATAGACCCGTCGAAGATCAAGGCGATCATGGAAATGCCCCCGCCAAGAACACTCAAGCAACTACGGTCTCTCCAAGGGAAGCTTACGTATATCCGGCGGTTCATAGCTAACCTCTCCGGCAAATGTCATCCCTACAGTCACTTGATGAAGAAGGGAACACCGTTCGTTTGGGATCGCAAATACCAAAGCGCGCTGGACGAAATCAAGCAATATCTACAGAATCCTCCAGTGCTAACCGCTCCGGTCAAGGGAAAGCCTCTCATTATGTATACAACGGCCCTTGAAGGTTCTCTAGGCGCATTATGGGCACAAGAAAACGACCAAGGGAAGGAGAGAGCCCTCTACTACTTGAGTCGAGTTCTTCTGGGGGCAGAAAACAATTACTCCCTCATTGAAAAACACTGCTTGGCGTTAATCTTTGCGATAACGAAGCTCAGGCACTATGCGTTGGCACATGAGGTCCAACTCGTATCGAAAGTGGATCCTCTCAAGTATTTGATGTCAAGAACCATATGTAGGGTGTTTTTCGTCACCCTATTGAGATGGGAATGCGCGCGCGCTTGTCAGGCGCATTACAGATTCCCCCTGCCTAGGATAGGCTAGGGTTTATTGATTGTGGGGATCCGAATCTCCGGCAGCCGCGGACTAAGCTGCCGTTAATTACTCCTTGCATTTAGAGCGAGAGAACCTCCAATTGACGGGTTAAACTGGTCATGCGAACTCAATATGCAGTGTTGTGTTTTGAAGGGATTTTGGATATATCGGGGGCCTCGCAGAGTTTTTACGGGGGTCCCGCTACCCGGATAGCGGGCTAGGGGTCAAGGGGGCTAGCAGCCCCCTTACGGGGTGCGGGGCAGCACCCCGTTAGAAATTTTTTCCAACGGGGGACAATGTTGTAAAGTATGTGTGTATATGTGTATATGTGTATGTGTGTCTATATATATATATATATATATATATATATATATATATATATATATATATATATATATATATATATATATAAGGGAAAGGGCATCCAAAGGATGCGTGGGAGAAAGCGCCAGGGCGCTTGCACTTTGGGCGTTAGCGCCTCACGTGCCAGGCACGTGGGCGCTCGGGCACTAGGGTGCTAGCGCTTTGGGCGCTAGCGCCTCACGTGCCAGGTACGTGGGCGCTCGGGCGCCAGCGCCTCATGTGCCAAGCACGTGGGCGCTCGCACCTTGGGCGCCAGCGCCTCACGTGCCAAGCATGTGGGCGCTCGCGCCTTGGGCGCTTGGGCTCTAGCGCCACACGTGCCAGGCACGCGAGCACTTGCGCTTTGGGCGCTAGCGCCATATGTACCAGGCACGCGGGCGCTCGCGCTTTGGGCGCTAGCGCCACACATGCCAGGTACGCGGGCGCTCGGGTGCCAGCGCTTTGGGCGCTTGGGCGGCAAAAGGGACTTGGTCCCTACACTGGGAGTTGTACTTCCAGAAAGAAATACTTATTATTTTGTGTGTGTGTGAGGAGTTAAACTCCTAGGA
Organism: Agapanthus africanus; assembly: GCA_030015575.1. Lineage (NCBI taxonomy): Eukaryota > Viridiplantae > Streptophyta > Magnoliopsida > Asparagales > Amaryllidaceae > Agapanthus > Agapanthus africanus. The sequence continues at coordinate 174,397,454 of CM057339.1, read as the reverse complement.
TATTTTGAAGCTGATGAAGGGGTTTCTTCCCTTGAGCCCTGGATCTTCCCTAAAGTGGGGTCTTTGGAGATGGGTCTTATTCTTCTTCCTCTTGATCGGCTGGATCTTGGAGAAAAGGGGGTGAGACTTAAAAGTCCCCCCTTTTTGAGACCTAATGGAAGATCTGAGCTCCCCTTTGTGGGTTTTGTGGTGAAAAACTATTTAGTTTTTGAAAAGGAAGAGTAAAACTCTTGATTTAATTCAAAAGAAAGGAGAAGGTTTAGAACCTTGAGGAAGCAGAAGAAGGCACAGGAACCCTAGTTTTTTGGGAGAATGAAAATTCCCTTAGATATTTTCATCATGTTGCCTCTTATAGCCTTACACATTTACACATAGCCCCTTGGGCTTTACAAAATGGCATTGTGCCCATCCCATGTCTCATGTGCTATTTCTTTTTGCACATAAGCCATGGGATTTACAAAATTTGGCTTTATGCCCATTTTGCTTACATTCATGCACAAAAAATTACATCAAAATTATTTGTTCCATGATTTTTATGTTGACATGGGGAGGCTGGCCGCAGGCTCGACTTGGGCATGGGCCCGCTTGACCTGGACTTGGGCCCACCTGGCTTGGGGTTGACCTTGACTTTGACTTGGTCAACCGGGGTGCAAATTTTGACCCCAACACCATATTAACGGGACGACTCGCTAAATGGGCCCCACTCTTAATGGAATTCTCGATAACTTATCGACCTCTCAAGGCAGTGAAAGGCCATGCCATCGCCGACTTCCTCACCGAGCATCCTATACCTGCCGACTCTCCCTTGAACTGCGAATTGCCAGACGAGCATGCGTTTGACATGATCGACGGGGAGAAAGGAGTGAGCGATAGCCGATGGGAACTTTACTTTGATGGGGCATCTTCCATGAAGAAGCGAAAGCACATCTCTCCCATAATCAAGTCTGGGGTAAGCCTCATCTTCGTGACTCCACAAAGAGGGATAATACGCTTTGCCTTCTCCTTAACAGAGCCGAGGACAAATAATGAAGCCGAATATGAAGCTTTGATAGCAGGTCTTAAGATCGTTGTCGACATGTGAATTGAATACCTCCTCATATACGGAGATTCCCAGCTGGTCGTTAGTCAAGTAAATGACGACTATCAAACATGCAAACCGGAGTTGGTAAAGTACGGTGAGAGAGTGCAGCAACTGCTGGCCCAAATCCCTTCCTACGCCCTGGAAAGCTCATCACGAGCGGATAATAGCAAGGCGGATGCGTTAGCCAAACTCGCTAAAGAACTGGCTGACGAAAACCTCAATGATGTGAGGATCGTTGTGCAAAGCCGTCGAGTTCTTGCACCGGTAGAAATATCTCTGGAGTCGTCTGAAGAGAAAGAAGCAACCAAAGAGACAGCCCTACAAATAAAAGACCAGGAAAAGGCAGAGGATTGGGGAGAAGTCTTTATAGACTACTTCAAATTCCGTCGAACACCTGAAGATGCGTCCTCAAGACATCAGCTCATGAAACGAGCTCTATCTTTTGCTTTCATCAATGACACTTTATATAAGAGATCGTTTGATTCTCTATGGCTAAGATGCCTGGGACCAGAAGAAGCGAGGAAAGTCGTTCAAGAAACTCACGACGGACTCTGCGGTTCTCATCAAGCCGGGCCGAAGATGAAACTGAAGATTAAAAGGATGGGCTACTATTGGGCCACAATGATCCAAGACTGCCTCGAATACGCGAAGCAGTGCCATTCGTGCCAGATTCACAGGGACTTTATCCATCAGCATCCAAATCCGCTACATCCAACGGTGGCTAGCTGGCCGTTCGAAATGTGGGGAACTAACATAATCGGGCCCATTGAACCAGCATCGTCTAGAGGACATCGGTTCATACTGGCGACAACCGATTACTTCTTTAAGTGGGTAGAAGCCGTACCGCTAAGAGAAGTGAAGATGGAGAACATTCTCCATTTCTTCAAAACACACGTCATCTATCGGTTCGGCACTCCACGACGGATTATCTCCGATAACGGGCCAGCCTACAGAAGCCATAAGATTAGCCGCTTCGCACAGCAGCATAATATAGACTGGAGATACTCTTCGGTCTATAATCCCCGAGCTAATGGTCTGGCTGAGGCTTTCAACAAGACCCTGACGAAGATCGTGAAAAAGACGGTGTCCAAAAATAAGAAGGACTGGCATGAGAGACTGCATGAAGCTCTTTGGGCGTATCGAACTACGTTCAAAACGGCCACAAACACAACGCCGTATGCATTGGTATTCAGCACAGAAGCGGTACTCCCCCTCGAGATAGAGTTACCCTCTCTACGAGTCGCGGTTCACTACGAGCTAACCGATGAAGAAAATGCTCACCTTCGGCTTGAGGAGCTCGACGCCCTTGATGAAACCCGGCTCATGGCGCAACAAAATATGGAGGCTTATAAAGCAAAGATGACGCGCTCATACGAGAGATTGACTAGGCCGAGAACATTCCGCCAAGACGAACTTGTGCTAGTGGTTAAGAAGCCTATGATCCCTAATCGTGCCAAATGAGGGAAGTTCGAGCCAAACTACGAAGGCCCATACATTATAGACAAAATCTACCAGGGTGAGGCTTACTTGCTCATAGATATGCATGGCGAAAGACCCTTCAGGCCGATAAATGGTCGGTTCCTGAAAAAATACTATGCCTGACGAGTCACGGCCTAGGTCAATGATAGATGACGACGACTATGTCCGCTCGCTATCTTCCCAAGCCGGAACTCTATAAGTAGTATCCGAAGAAACCTCACCTCGAAAACGTGCGATGGACTGAAACGTCCCTAAACTAACAACGAACCGCAATGTCCTGAAACTAACTACTGATCGAGACGTCTATAAACTACTACGGACCGCAGCATCCCAAGGATGACGCAAAAAAAATATTTAAAAAAATGAGAAAAAGAAAAAAAATGGTACGTACATAAGAGAGATGGGCACGGATGAAAACCCGAAAGGGCTCCGTGAGTAAAAACAGCAGGACTACCGGCGAGTTTGTGAAAACCCGAAAGGGCGCAATCTCGTTAAAAGACACTTGCAAGGTCCTCTCGACCCTGTAAGGAGAAAATACCTGCGTGAGATCCTTACGACTCACAAGGGAGAAACACACTTAGGGATCCCCATGATTCCTAAGGAGAAATTACACTTACGAGATCCTCACGACTCGTAAGGAGAATCCCCCTTTGAGACCCTCACGGCTCATAAGATTCAAAAGCCTTAAGCTACAGGAATCTGAACCTGTTCTTAAGCCGTCATACACCCCGATTATGACATACAAGCATTTCAATATTGACCCTTGTATACAATCCACGGGCACGAATAAATATTTCCCTAACAAAGTCCTACTAGCGACTAGGGATATGCTCATACGATGAACGACCCCTCTAATTCCTCTCGACTTATAAGGAGAAAACACTCTTGTAAGATCCTTACGATTTATAAGAGAACACACACTTAGGAATCCTCACGATTCCTAAGGAGAAAACGCACCTACGAGATCCTCACGACTCGTAAGAATAAATACTTTTATGAGACCCTACGGCTCATGAAGTCAAAAGCCTTAGTCGACAGGATCCTAACCCTGTTTGCTAAGTCATCTTTGTTTAAATCGACAACGGCAAATGATAATTCGCTCCTGGCAATATCCCAGTTGTAGCGATATTGATGCCTGCATCGGTATCAAATTATAAGTCCTTTCACGGCAAATGATGATTCGCTCCTAGCAATATTCCAGTCATAGCGATGCTGATGCCGAGATTGGCATCAGATTCCAAACTCAATACTCTTGATAAAAAATCAGCGAACCAAAAATGCATATGAAATAGCCGAAATGATGGGGCAACTTGCAACAAAGTCAGCAAGTAAAAATATATATGCATATAAAAATAGCCAAAATGATTGGGCAATCGCGACTTTCGCGATATAAAAAGCTGAAATGATAGAACATCACGGAAAGAAATAAAAAAATGAAATGAAATGAAAATTTTTGCCCTACAGATGAGATCACATCGATCCCTGTATACAATCCAGGGGCACGAACAAAGAGAGGATCATATCATCCCATCAGGCTCTGTCAGAAAGAGAGCCAAGTCTCGATGGAAACATCTGCATCTCTACAGAACAACAACAGCGTTCCTCCTCATTCCAGCAGGATCCAGACGCGACAATTAACCTTCGAGCCATGGCAAAGTCCCTGTTCCAAATCTCGACGGTTCACAGACAGCCTAGAGATCACCAACAACGTTCCTCCTCATTCCAGCAGGATCCAGACGTAACAATCAACCTTGGAGCCATGGCAAAGTCCTTGTTCCAAATCTCGACGGTTCACAGACAGCCTAGAGATCACCAACAGCGTTCCTTCTCATTCCAGCAGGATCCAGACGCGACAATCAACCTTGGAGCCATGGCAAAGTCCCTGTTCCAAACCTCGACGGTTCACAGACAACCGAGAGGGCAAATCCTGGTCACGTAGAACACGGCTAAAGTCAATCTTGACCCCGTGGGAAACAGCCAAAGCACCTCCTGGTCTCGTAGAACATGGCTAAAGTCAATCCTGACCCCATGGGAAACGGCCAGAGCAAATCCCGGTCACGTAGAACATGGCCAAAGTCAATCTTGACCCCGTGGTAAACAGCCAAAGCACATCCTGGTCATGTAGAACACGGCTAAAGTCAATCTTGACCCCATGGGAAACAGCCAGAGCATATCCTGGTCATGTAGAACACGGCTAAAGTCAATTCTGACCCTGTGGGAAACAGCCAGAGCGAATCCTGGTCACGTAGAACACGGCTAAAGTCAATCCTGACCCCGTGGGAAACAACCAGAGCAAATCCTGGTCATGTAAAACACGGCTAAAGTCAATCTTGACCCGGTGGGAAACAGCCAGAGCACATCCTGGTCATGTAGAACACGGCTAAAGTCAATTCTGACCCCGTGGAAAACAGCCAGAGCGAATCCTGGTCATGTAAAACACGGCTAAAGTCAATCCTGACCCCGTGGGAAACAGCCAGAGCGAATACTGGTCATGTAAAACACGGCTAAAGTCAATCCTGACCTCGTGGGAAACAGCCAGAGCAAATCCTGGTCTCGTAGAACACGACTAAAGTCAATCTTGACCCCGTGGGAAACAGCCAGAGCAAATCCTGGTCCTGTAGAATACGGCTAAAGTCAATCCTGACCCCGTGGGAAACAGCCAGAGCAAACCCTCGGCCTCCCCGCTAAAAGCAATGCTTTGACTCGGGAGCAGATCAACTCATCAATCACTTACGAGTCCACTCGACATGTAAGGAGAAAATTCTCTTGTGAGATCCTTACGACTCTCAAGAGAAAACGCACTTAGGAATCCTCACTATTCCTAAGGAGAAACTACACCTGCGAGATCCTCTCGACTCGTAGGGAGAAAAGTCTTTATGAGACCCCCACGGCTCATAAAGTTGAAAAGTCTTAGGTGGCAGATCCTAACCCTGTCTCCCAAGCCATCATTGCCTCGCAGAGAAGTCAATGTAGATTTTCTACAGGCCATACTCTCCTAAGTCAAACATCGACAAGAAAGGAAACAACCACTTACGAGTCCTCTCGACCTGTAAGGGAGAAAGTTCTCTTGTAAGATCCTTACGACTCTTAAGAGAAAACACACTTAGGAATCCTTACGATTCCTAAGGAGAAAATACACCTACGAGATCCTCACGACTCGTAGGGAGAAAAGTCTTTATGAGACCTTCACGGCTCATAAAGTTGGAAAGTCTTAGGCAACAAATCCTAACCCTGTTTCATAAGCCATCGATACCCTACAAGAAGGCTAGGACGAAATATTCTCTACGCTTTCCAGAGTAACATAGCAACAATACAACAAAGAGGAAAAATGACAGAGGGAGATAAGAAAAATATGTCTTTTATTCATGAATCAAAATGAATACAAAGTACAATTTATGAAAGAATAAAAAAAATAATAATACTCTCATTCAGGAGTACGTACAAAAGAAGAGTAAAAAGAAAACATATACATCTGTTTAAGCCGGCGGACGATTTAGTAGATTTGTCAGTTCATCCTTCTTCTGCCGGGTCTCGGCTTCATAATTTATTATCGCTACAAGGCGGGCCTCCGCTTGAGACTGTTGGGCTTGGTACGAGGCGAGCCGACTTTCAAGCTCCTTTTCGGTAACTTTTTGAGCTTCGACCATCTCGCGAGTAAAAATGACGGCTTTATCAATAGCTACCACCTCCCTGATAACTTCTTGAAGCACCTGCCAAAGTTCATATGCACGAGTGGTCTTGGCCGTAAGTTCAGCTTGAAGCCCCCCCAGCGCATTGGAAGCCAGCTCCCTCTCTGAAAACTTATGATTGAGCCTCTTCTCACATGACTGCATATTTGCAGCGCACCATTCAACCAGCCCCCGCAAGCTCGCCTTTGCAGCCACGACCTCTGAAGGAAGGCGCGAGCACTCAAGACTATACAAGCAAGCCTCCACCAGATGACAGAACTCGACCCAAATATGCACCAATGTTTTGTCATGGTAAGTAGCAAGAAGGGGTAAAGAAATGTTGGCTTCGGCGGCAAATTCTTCGGCTGTGATCGGACTACCAGCGCGAAGATCTTCGATAAGAGCCGACAAGGGGTGAAGGCTTTGCCTCGCCATCCGTTCAGATACGCGCCAGGCATAAGGGCCGGATGGCATAACAATGCGAGATTCCAACGGGATAAGAACGAGCAAAGCTGTCAAGAGTCATAAAAAATCAGCGAGATTTGCAAATAAAGAATAGATGGAACAATGTCGAAACTTTACTTACCCACAGTCATGCAAGAAGGATCTAGAAGATCTCCAGGCCCGTCAAGGATCTCCACTTCGTCGTCAGCTTCCAGAACTGTAGAAGACATTAGCATCGTTATACGAAATAATAATAATGCCATTATGAGGGGAAAATAACACTAACCTTGTCTAGAAGAGAGGACGATGTGTTGCGGGGATATTACCTGCGAAGTGGCCATCTCGAGCAAACGCTGGAAAGACTTTCTGGGCGATAGATCTGCGATAGACGCCGCCAATCCGCGTAACTATGAAAAGACGTAAGGACTTAGATAAAGAAGAGATCATTAAAACAAAAGATGGTAGAATACCTTCGATACTCCTCCCACTTTGAATAGGGGGGATAGCGGCTTCGGCAGCCTCCTCCATACCCTCAGGTACATCATCGGAGACATTTGCTGGTATGTCGGCTATCAGTTGAGGGGTAGCAACCACCACTTCAGGGACGGCAATCTCGGTTACCCGTTCCACCATCTCCAGGCCATCACCAGAAAGGTCCATTAAATCCACGGCTGGTAAAGACACCTCTTCGGGGTGAACGGGCACAAGAGGAACAGAAACCACCAATGGGAGCTCCGTGGTAGGAAGAACAGCTGTATCGACCCCCCCCACACATACTGGTGTCTCATCAGGGATATTTACAAAGTCCATAGTCAGGGCGCGACTCGAACTCAGATCCTCTGCCATTGCCGAAGTCCCTGCAAAGTTTTCACGAGGATAAGGATATATATATATATATATATATATATATATATATATATATATATAAGCAGTGCAAAATACTACAAAAAGATATATAAGTATACCAATGCGCCAAGGAGCTTCTAGTATGGCTTTTTCAAGCCGGCGTTCCTTCTCAAGAATTTGTGCTCGCCGGGGTTCGAGGGTAGACTCATGACCACCAGTCCACAACGACAGCGCATCTTCGGCATCGGTTGAGATAGGCCGCTTAAGGGATATCTCGCTTCTCTCTTCCAAAGGACCTATAAATATCCGCCGTATCGATGGAGGATCTTCATAGAAGATGACGGCAGGATAAGGCCTCTTCGGGACCCTCACATTTTTAGTCTCATCCTGGGAGCGTCTTATAGCCTCAGCCAATTGTGCAGCTTCCTCGGCAGATGAACCTGGAAAAAGAATATCACTATCCGGCTCTTGCATAGAGATTGGCTCGTCTTGAATGATAGGCTCGGATTCCACTAAAAAGTCGAGCAGATTGGTGACCGTCTTCTTTCGCCTCTTTGACCCAGAACTAACACTAGAAGACGATCGCTTCTTTCCCCTCGGTGCTTTGGTGTGACATTGACCCACTTCGCCTTCAGTGTCCTCTCTCGGCGGTGCTACCGATAATGACACTGCCATCGCTGACGCCGCAGCCGATGAAACTGCTGCCGACGCCTTATCAGAAGCCCTCGCTTGAGCTCTAGTGCGCGTCGGCAACCCAACAGTAGGAGGAGTCAGGCCCGCGTCCACCGCCTCAGGAATAAGTAAGGCGCCAGTTCCCCTCAAAGGAGGGCGAACCATTACCCGCGGTCGCGGCGGGATTCCCGTAGCATGGAGCGGGGCTGGAGCTCTAAGCCCAAAAAGTATCATCCTCTCCTCAGCAATGATTGGACTAACCTGGTGGTGATACCAACCAGTGAAAGCCCCTACGCATCTCGGAATGTAGTCGGCCTCGGGGATTATGAAATGAGAACCGGTGTTCAGCCTCATGAAATGGTGGGTGGCGTCATAAACAACTTCCAAAGAAGAGCTAGGCTCCACCATGAATGCTTCAAAGGGAACACCTTGGTTATAACCCAATTGCAGGGCGAAGTGGTGCGGATTATACCGCATAAAAAGAACCGCATCATTTCGGCGGAACACCAGATAACCCGGCCTGATCGAATACAAGTGCATGACTTTCCTGGGCTTCAAAGATGGTGCCCCCTCTTTCGATAAATCAAACAGTTGCTGGACAGGTCCCGAGGGAGTAGAGAGGATTCGGTCATTAAAAACCATCCCGCCTTCGTGGGCATAAGGATTAAGCAGCACATGAAGAGCCCCTAACTGAGTCAGATCATGAGCAGAAGCGTCCACCAACCTCATGAGCCGTGGGAAAGTATAAGCATCATAAAAGCTGGGTCTCTGGTGCGCAGCAAATGCCCCTAGCACATGCATCTCAATCCATGACGTAAAATAATGAAGAGAGAAACTCACCACATCCACGCCTGGGGTTGAGGTATTGGCTGCAGTGCTTAGCCTATGGTACAGTTGCGACAGCCCTGCAATGCCCACGGCTAGTCGCGTCCCTTCGGCAACGCGATGAGCAGGGTAAATGACCGAGGCTCTCATGAATCGACGGTGCGTTGGAATGACAAACCAACTGAGCCAAACGCTGATAAAACTGACGAAGAAAGTTTCTTCATCCATGCCAGGAGCTGCGATCGACTCGAAAGATACAGCCGACAAGATTGGAATGTAGAACTGTGGCAAATCCTCTTCTCTAGCCGGTAGCTTATTTAAACCAAACCCGAAGGGGTCATTAATATTCGCGAACTTCGGAGCCACCTTTGATAGAACGTTTCCACGAAGGAAGCAGGCAATAAAGCTTTTAAAAGTGACGCCCTGTTCCTCTGACTCTGTGAACAGCTTCTCAAAAATACCCATGGTCTTGATTAGACTCGGGTACTTATGGCGGACGACATTTTCAGTCGACAAGTCGTCAAGCATAGCGGGCACATCTCGAAGACATACTCGTCAGAGGGCAACAATTCTTCGTAAGGCGCTCCCCTGATCGGTAAACCCGAGACCTCGCGAAGCTCTTCCAAAGAAATCGAAACTTTGTGGTCCCCTAACAAGAAAGTGTTGGTGGGAAGATTCCATTGATTAAGGAAAACTTTAACCCACCATACGTGAGGAGACTGATAATGGAAGAGAGACGCGTACACCGCTTGGTAAAGCCCGACCTTCTGCAGTCGTGCACGATTGGCGGACAAGATGTAACGAGCCCAGAGAAGCTAGCCCGTAGGATGGCGAAGGGTAAGCCTTATCTTGTAGACTTGTCCCCAGGGCTGGGCTTCGCCTTGGCAAATACGACGCCCCAAGATATCTATGGCCGGCACAGGTTGGTTTGGTATCCCAACTGTCGACGGCTCAAGCCGGCCTGTAGGAGTCCAATCCACCATCTTTACAGCAAAAGCAGTCTGCGGACGGTCCATCGGCAAGAACGGGCGGAGAGGTTCTGTTGGCACTTCGCAAAGAAAGCTTCGGCGACCGCGAATGATATGCCCGTTCCAGGTTCCTCATAAAAGTAAGTCGGTGCAATCCGGGTCATGAGCCCTGATCATTGCCATCACTTCTTCGTCCGACGGTGATTGAGGAAAAGCTGCCTCCGAGCGAGTAAAGGGAAAGTATGGAAGAGAAGCCATTGTTCCTGAAATAAAAGAAGGAGAAACTGTTAGTAAAGCTCACACGTGTATAAATATATATATATAAGTATATATATAAGAAGTCAATGGAAGAAAATGACAAACAACTTATTTCATGGGACCATGGGTTACAAAACACACGGGCCCCACGAAATCAATATGGCGGCTCACTAATAATGAGGCTGAGCAATCATCATGAGAACAAAAGGAAGATTCTTAATAAATTCAAACAACTCTACACATTCCCCCAAGAAGAAAACCCATTGCAGAAACTCTGTGCAAATCAAGAAAGATCTCTCCTAAACTATTTTTGCAAGAACAACTCAGGATAAAAAAAATCCCAAGAAGTCTTCTTTTAAGAACTAAGTTCTCTAGAGGAATTGAATTCCTTTTGAATAGAGGAACTAAATTCCAAGAAAATTTTCAGAGCTAAGCTCTTTGAAATGGAATTAAATTCCAGAGGGAAAACAAGTATAATCGTCAAAACCCTAAGATCCGGAAAATGGCCAACATTTAGGGTTTGCTACTTAAAGATCGAGCATTCTTAGGACATCAGAAAGATGAGTTTTTTTTATATAGGAAGAAACCCTTGGTGTGGATTTAAAATCCAAAGAGAATTGTTATAAAAGTTCTTCGATCGTTCAAAACCATTACCTGAAGAAAAGATTCTTTCTTGAACAGAGTTAAACTCTGAAATTTTTGGAACAGAGATCTGAGCTCTGAGGAAGAGAATTAAATTCTCAAAGGAAAATGAACAAGGAAGAAGATGAAAGAGTAGAGGCGCATCTGAAGAGTCCCTTGCATTTATAGGATGTGATGGGAAACGGTTCATCCGCCCCCTTCCCTAGGCAAATCCAACGGCCACAAAGATGACAACGTTGCACTCACGTGCAAACACGTGAGAACAACGCTGTGGGGGCATTTGTTCCCTCATAAAATACAAGGAAAAACCCCAGTGGGGCATCACGTGCCGACATGTGATGGCTTCCTGAGAACTCTAATATAATAAGAATTGAATCCTAATCAAATGGGGTCACGTGTCCACACATGATGGGCCTTTAAACCCACTGAAATGAATTAAAAGATATAATAAAACAGCAAGAAAAACCCCCAATGGGGTATCACGTGCCGACACGTGATGAATTCCCGAGTTCTTTAAAATAATAAAATTAAATTCTAAATTGAATGCTTAATCAGTAGGGTCACGTGCCAACACGTGATAGGCTCTTAAACCCTCTGAAACAATATAATTAAATTCTAATTTGAACGCTTTATCAAATGGGGTCATGTGACAACACGTGATAAACTCCTAAACCATCTGAACTAATAAAATTAAAATAAGAGGGAATCAAAAACCCTAATTGGAAAAATATTTCTCTAGATCTTTCCAAACAAAAAAGATTGCGCTCTGTAAAGTGGAGCATCGTTGGATTAAAAATCCAATGGTGATTAAAAATCACCAATTTATAGAAAGATTCTATAGAAGGAAATATTTTCCTAAAATCTGCCAGGAACAACAAATAAAATATCTTTTGGATTAAAAATCCAATGGTGAATAAAATTCACCGAGTGATCTAAAAGATCATATTGGTTACAAAATCAATCAAAATCTTTCAATGAAAGATTGACTAAACAAATTGATTCTTTTCTTTCTCCTATAAATATGAGCCAAGGGGGAAGAAAAAAAAGGGGGATATATACAACAATACAGACAGAATACAAAAAAAGAGAATTTAATTCTCCAGAGAGAAAAGAAGGTCTCTTCAGAAAAGAAAGAAATCTTAGGTAAGAGAGGGAAAGAGATCATCCTAAAAGCTCCCACAAAATGAAAAGAGAATTTAATTCTCAAACTAAGAGTTTAACTATTCTGAATAAAGAACTTAGTTCTTCCTCTGGTTGAAGATCTGCAGAAGCAGATCTCCCCATAAGTTGAGAATTTAATTCTCATCGGGGAGATTCTGTCATGCAGATCCGAAACTTAGAGGGAGAATTGAGTTTAAAGAATTTAATTCTTCCAAATACATAGGAATTTAATTCCTCTAAATAAAATTAGGGTTTAACCCTATAAAAGGATTTAATTCTTCCAAATACATAGGAATTTATTTCCTCTAAATAAAATTAGAGTTTAACCCTATAAAAGAATTTAATTCTTAAACAAGGGACTTAGACTTTTCATGCAAAGTACCCAACATGATCACGTGGCAACACGTGACCCTCCTATGGTCAAAAAAGAATGAATGAGATAGGGTCACGTGCTCCTACGTGACCCTTAGATGAATCCCTCAAAACAAAGAGAACAAAGCCAAGTCAGAACAGATTTTGGACGCCCTCACGTGTCCCCATGTCACGCCCTGCTTCCCAGAGTGCGCTAAGATCGGCACGTGAAGGGCCAACCATGCTACCTGTGGTTAGGAAATATCCCTCAACAGTCACATTACGGTTGTCTAGAGATATCAAGAACAGTAAAGTAAAATAAACTATCTAGTACATGTCCATATGCCAGAATAAACGAGTCAAGAAATAATATGCGGAAGCAATAAATCCAATGAGCAATAACATCAGGAAAGTAAAACATAATTAAACTGGATACTAACAGGTCATCACTGTTCGGCCTGTCGGCTGAAGTACTCCTGCTCGGCCTGCAACAAGGGTAGCGGATCTGGGCCATGCAAAACCCAGACGTCAGCGCGTCACAATATCAACAATAATATAATCAGGGGGTAACAAGATGTGCATGCATGAATTATAAATAGTAACAAGTCAACATGAATATATAACAGTGAAGTATATTGTTCATATCAGAATTTTGCATTATTGTATCGCCCAATCTTAATCATATTACATATAAATAGGTGCTTTTAATCCATGTCTGCTAAATAGTTGCAGGTTACAGGTTCTCGGAACAATACAGTGAAAATAGTGAAAAGATACTACAAATGTGAGACTACGACCAACAAATAGATGAATCTGCAAGATACCGCCTACCAGTTTGAGGAAAAAAGGAAGATCAGCAAACAGTTCAATATACAAAGTATAAGGGCAGCACAAGATTCAAGACTTCAACGCGAAGCTAACGGTAAAAGTCCACAAATTCTGCACTGTTGTAAATCTGGAAGAAAGTAAAAAAAATTCTGAAGAACCAAGTGAAGAAAACAGAAGGAAAATGCAACATGAAGCAACCCTAGAAGTTTGAGCCAGAGATCCCCTAATATGGCCGCGGAATCGCGGCCAAACATGGCTTTCTGCAGCAGATCCGCGGCCGTGCTGTGCACGTGTCGGTGCAAAGTGTCGATGGTGTCGGTGCTTTGACCCGGCTTTCTTAGGGTAGTCTTGTAATTTTAAATATGGATCAGATGTAAACCCTAGGGTTTCTCCTATCTATAAATAGGAAAGCCTACAGCCTCCTTTGGGGTGTGCCTCTTTAGAGATGCCTCTTTTAAATTCTAGATCTTAGATTTTCAACTCAATGTAATCGTCAAAGAGTGCATTAATAAAGAAGTAAGTTTTTTTTATCTTGCCTTAGTTTAATTTCTTTTCTGCCCTAGTTATAAATTTTATTTATCTGCCGTAGTTATAAATTTTATTTATCTGCTGTAGTTGTTAAATTAAAATCATAAAAATGAACTCGTTTATCAATTACCTAATGAGTGAGTAGTTCCTCACTTGTTAGGGTTAGGTTTGGGGAACGTTTGAGAGATGAAAATCTCTCACCCCTTTTTTGCCCGTTATACATTTTAAATAGGACTCTATGCATATATACACACACCGCTCACTACGGCACCCTATCCCACGAGGTAGCGGTGATACCATAGTTAAAGACCGGTTGTGTACGTTTTCCATGGAGGTTAGGGTAAGAGTTAAGAAAGGACGGATAAGGACCTAGAGGAAGAAACCTAGCTTCTTCCCGATCGTGCTAATCCCCTTTTTTAACAATTATCTTAACACCTAAAAGTTCTTATTTAGGGCAAAGAAAGCGATGAGAAATAATTGACTTTCCAAACTTAACCTAATCCTAACCCAAGCAAGCATTTTATAAACTTTTATCTCATTCTTAGATCTAAAACAAAAACACCTTTTTTTGGATTAACTCGTTAGAACACAAAGTTAAGGAATCCATCTCCCTGTGGACCGACCCGTACTTAACCGGCTAGCTACCAAGCGATACCGTCTTGATTGCGGTATTCTTAACTTTGATTTCGAAACGCATACGCGAAATCTCTTAAATCAAATGGCGCTGTTGCCGGGGATCGAACCCAGGTCACCTTCGTGACAGGCGAGAATACTCACTCATAATCAAAAGGCGCCGTTGCCGGGGAGACGGTAGTCTCTTTCTTTGTGTAATTTCGGGTTAATAAAAAAAATTATAAAAAATAAAAAATTTAAAAATTTTAAAAATTGAAAATTTTAAAAAAAATAAAATAAAATTAATCTAATAAAAATAAAAATCATCTTGTTCTTTTTGAAGGGTTTTCGTTTGAATTGTGCAGGATCGGAAAGACGAACAGATTAAGATCTGGAAAATCCAGTGAACAAAAACAGAAAACAGCAGATCTGAACAAACAGAGGAGAACCACAGCAGCGCACAGAAAAAATTTGGAGGCTTGAACAGAGTTTTAGACCGCGGAACCGCCGCTAAAAAGAGCTTTCTGCCGTGCAACCGCCGCGGCTGGCTGACGTCAGCAAGCAAAAATTCCTCTGTAAGCACGCTTTTCTCCTCTGTAACCCCCTGATCTCCTCTGAAAAATTTTCCTGCAGGGTTCTTTGCGCAAAATTCTTCTCCCTCTCCAATAAATTGTTTTTGTGCAGGATTCTTTGCGCTGCAAAATTAAAATTAAATTTTTTTTTGAAAGTGGTTTAGATTTTTGTGTGTTTACTGCTTTGCATTTTTAAAGCGGACTTTTAAGGGGCTATAACACCAATCCAGATTGGGTGGGGATTTCATTACCCTTCCTAAGACCCCAAAAATCACAAAAAGCATTTTGCATCAACCCTCGAGTTAAATTAAAAAATATTAGACTCAGCCAACTAAGCACTGTCGTACTCATTAGGACAAAGGAAAGGTTGTAGGCATCGGTCGTTTATCTAAACCTGACTTTGTGGTACCTAGGCTAGACAAGTCGGAAAGGTAATTTTAAAAGGCCCGTCTCACGGTGATTCGTGAGCGGATCCCTCCTTTCTTTACTTATGCTTACCTGGACACAATTGGCGGTGAAGAGGCGATTTGAGTATCTCACAACTTGCCATTTGGAACAGTTAGGAGCAGTCTAGTTGACTTAGGAGACCTTAGCTCTAGGCTTGATTGTGCATATATAAATTGTGATTGTGCCGTAGTTCCGTACAAATTTTTGCAAAACTATTTCTTAAAAAAAACACTTTCAAAAATTCTAAAACTCCAAAAACAATTTTTTTAATAAATAAAAAAAATTTAAAAAAAAATAAAAAATCATCACATTCTTTTTCTTCTCCTTTCTCACATCATGGGTACCCTACCTCCCAAAACTCTTGCCGAACTTTGGTATCCTGAACCAAACTTTGCTTCCTACGCGAATTGTTTTGGTCGAATTACGGACGACCCCTCCATGCCCAAAATTTCTTTGAAAGTTCGAATAGACGTGTCTAGAAGAAACAGTTGGACTCCGAAATCCACTTTGTTTCAACCGTTTCAACATTCACCACCTTCTTACGTTGATACTCCTTCTTCGAGTACTGTTGTAACTCCGAAACCCATGTCTATTGCTGAACATATTGAACAATCTCGTAACCGATCTTTCACTCCTTTCAACACTTCTAGTTCTTGGGATCACCAAGTTCATTCATCTTTTTATCCAAATGTTGATCCTACTCCTGTCCAACCATTCAATTCCTACCAGTCCTACCCGACTTTCGCACCTTCCCTAGACGTTACTTCTACACAGCCATTTGGGAGTTTCCAGTATCGAAACAACTTTGAATCTTTTACTGAAACCCCTTCACAACCCATGTCTAGTCTGGAACAGTCGTTGGAAGCTTATATAGTAGCGTCAAGACAACAGATTAGGGATTTGAATGCGTCCATGGCCGCCCTTATACAACCTAGTGACCCGGTAGCTAGTTTCCAACTAGCTCCAAATTTTCCAATGTATGATGAGGCGGTTGGAAAGATTGAGAATTTGAGTGGTGAGAGTGAGCAGTGCACCCTTCCAAATCAAACCTACCCATCCCCAATTGAATCCCACAACTCCGGTTTTGAATGTCTATCAAGTGTTCCAAATGATTCACCAATTGAAAATAAAACGTTTAATGAGTTGTGCGACTTTGTAGTGTTTGATTTACCTGATTGTGAAGGGTTCCTTTCGAGTGAACCCACACCCAATCCTTTTGAACTCTACACCTCCACTCTAGAACCTGAATTAATTGATATCCATGCTTTTGATGAGGTGTCTGAGAAATTTAATTTTCACTTGATCGAGAATATTGACGCTGGGAATATTTTGGATGATGAACCCACAAATTTGGATGAGTTTTTCTTTCCAATTCATCATCCCGAGACATTAAATGTTTCTCCCGAACTTCATATGCGTCTTGAATTTGATGAGAATTGCATGGATAAGCTAAATTTTGAGGAGAGTATTGAGGATAGTATTGAGGATGAACCAGTTTTGTTTGATGAGTCGGATTTTCCAATTCATCCTCCTGAACCTTTAACCGTTACACTTCCTAAATCAATCCCCTACATCCTTTCTGTCATTCCGACCGCGCAAGAAACTGTATTCCTTTCATTTTCAATGTCTGCTTTACCAAGTTCGACGTACCCATGTTTTCTCATGTATCTTGAGGGATTTGACTTCATTTCTCAGTGGGTTGATAGATTAGCACAATCGCTTTTTACACATCGGTCATTATAAATTATGCTAATTTATACACTCCATTCCCACCCTCAAGTTCGTATTCAACTTCTTTCTTCTAATTTCTCAGGTTCCTCTTCTATTCTTCCTATAATTTCAGTGAGTGTTGATGAATCACAATCCGATAATTCAAGTTTGATCATTCCAGAAAGCCAACTTGATGTGGATACTTTTGAAAATGAGGCGGATGAGTTTTTCGAGTCTCCTACCTCCATAATTTTTGATAAATCATTTAAGATAAATTCTGGCACAAAACTTACTGGCAGCAAAATGTTCAATTACATCGATGAGAGTTTTGAAGAACTTTTTGCTGACGAACTTGCATTACTAAACGATATGGATTTTGTGATTAATCAACCTCCACCTGAAGAAGTCGAACCACCACCATTTCTTTTTCCCTTCCGCCATTCTTCTCCTCCACCGAGACCGTATACTGCTTCTATCTCCACACGGTCTCGTGTGTTTCTCATTTCTTTTCTCTACACTCCATTCTTTCACCAACCACACCATTATAACGATAAAATTTTTGAATGGTTGGTGCTAACCTTTGGCCTGTGTAAGGCCTTGTATAGCTTGATACTATGTTTTTCTCCTCCCTAACTCTGAACTTCAACGCTTAAACAGTGGAAACACTGTTTCACTTAAGTTCGGGGGGGCCTTTTTGTGTATATATCTTTTGTTTTCTTTTTCTGTTAATAATAAAATAAAAAATAATAAACAAACAGGGGAGTGCCGACAATTTTGACCCTCTTGGTGTGGCATGACAGTGAGGGCACTATCAAGTTTAAGTTTGGGGGTGTGCTTGGTAAGGTTTCTTCCTTCGCATTCATGTGTATATTTTTGCATTTGCATACTTATTTTAAAATCCATAAAAATAAAAAAAAATTAAAATTATAAAAATTGAAAAGTTTAATTTTGGCCATGTTTGTCTTAAGTTCAATATGACGATTGAATAGTTAGGAAAAACTAGATCATAAACTTAGTAAATTATAAGCCCTAAAAATAACCTTTCTTAAAGTTTAACTGTAGAAAATATATGTCCTTGTAGTTTATTTAGAAATAGGCAAATTTTGAGTTCAGTTCTTGGGCTAAGTCAAAATAAGAGAAGAGTATTGAAATTTTTATTTGAAGTTTAAGTCTGAAAAATAATTCCGAACCTTAAGTCTAAATCTGAAAATATATACCTTACAACTCGCACATACACGCACCTTGAAACTTGGAATAGTAGATAATACCTTGAAATGCTCTTATCTAAAATCCTTAGTACGAAGGAAAATAAAATAAAAAGTACAAGTGTGAATAAAGAAAAAAAAATGAACACTGGTTTTGTAATTACTTAAGGCTGCGTAAAATAAAAATATATAGCGAGGGTGATTTATCACCTAGTGCCTTAGACCAATTGGTTTGGGAGTCACTGCTAAAACCTTAGGTATTACACGACGAGGAATTACGCCTTAATGCGCGAACACATTTTGTAATCGGTCGTTTAGTACCTCAAGAAGTATTAACGGTCGCATGAAGGATGTGTAAGCAATTTCATTTAAAATTCACCAACTAAAAGTATTTTGGAAAATGGACAAGAGTATGATAGCTTGAATTGAATTTCCAAGTGTAGGAGTAATACATACATACACGTAGGGGTATATGATTGGGGTTCGGATGAGAGATAGGAATGAAAGATAGGGCTTATACCTTCAGTGGTGATGATAAAAATTCCTAAGTTGAGATAGAACCTTAGAAGGAAAATTCAAAAGATGCTGAAAGCTTAATAAATTTGCTGAACATATACGATCTTAAGTTAAATGAAAAAGAAGCGGGAAAAATATGGGTTGATGATTTCTAAGTTGAGGATAATAGAATTTCTTACTAGAATACTGAATTGAAGAATGAAAGTTGACATGCCAAATTGATTGGATTTTGTGGGTAGTATCCGCTGAAAACCCTCAGGAGACAACACTCCTCCTACTAGGGACACCTAGAGGTTTAACGACTTGTTGCACGAGCTCAGTGCAATCGTGCTCCCTGCGAAAGTGAGGTTAGGATTTTTCGAGAATAAAATTGGCTTTGCTCGGATGAGCAAAAGATAAGTTTGGGAGTATTTGTTCATATCAGAATTTTGCATTATTGTATCGCCCAATCTTAATCATATTACATATAAATAGGTGCTTTTGATCCATGTCTGCTAAATAGTTGCAGGTTACAGGTTCTCGGAACAATACAGTGAAAATGGTGAAAAGACACTACAAATGTGAGACTATGACCAACAAATAGATGAATTTGTAATATGCCGCCTACCAGTTTGAGGAACAAACGAAGATCAGCAAACGGTTCAATATACAAAGTACAAGGGCAGCACAAGATTCAAGACTTCAATGCGAAGCTAACAGTAAAAGTCCACAAATTCTGCACCGTTGGAAATCTGGAAGAAAGTAGAAAAGATTCTGAAGAACCAAGTGAAGAAAACAGAAGGAAAATGCAATATGAAGCAACCCTAGAAGTTTGAGCCAGAGATCCCCCAATATGGCCGCGGAACCGCCGCCAAACATGGCTTTCTGCCGCGGATCCGCGGCCGTGCTGTGCACGTGTCGGTGCAAAGTGTCGGTGGTGTCGGTGTTTTGACCCGGCTTTCTTAGGGTAGTCTTGTAATTTTAAATATGGATCAGATGTAAACCCTAGGGTTTCTCCTATCTATAAATAGGAAAGCCTACAGACTCTTTTGGGGTGTGCCTCTTTTTGGGTGCCTCTTTTAAATTCTAGATCTTAGATTTTCAACTCAATGTAATCGTCAAAGAGTGCATCAATAAAGAAGTAAGTTTTTTTATCTTGCCTTAATTTAATTTCTTTTCTGCCCTAGTTATAAATTTTATTTATCTGCCGTAGTTACAAATTTTATTTATCTGCCGTAGTTATAAATTTTATTTATCTGCCGTAGTTGTTAAATTAAAATCATAAAAATGAACTCGTTTATCAATTCCCTAATGAGTGAGTAGTTGCTCACTTGTTAGGGTTAGGTTTGGGGAAGGTTTGAGAGATGAAAATCTCTCACCCCTTTCTTGCCCGTTATACATTTTAAATAGGACTCTATGCATACATACACACACCGCTCACTACGGCACCCTATCCCACGAGGTAGCGGTGATACCATAGTTAAAGACCGGTTGTGTACGTTTTCCGTGGAGGTTAGGGTAAGAGTTAAGAAAGGACGGACAAGGACCTAGAGGAAGAAACCTAGTTTCTTCCCGATCGTGCTAATCCCCTTTGTTAACAATTACCTTAACACCTAAAATTTCTTATTTAGGGCAAAGAAAGCGGTGAGAAATAATTGACTTTCCAAACTTAACCTAATCCTAACCCTAGCAAGCATTTTATAAACTTTTATCTCGTTCTTAGATCTTAAAATAAAAACACCTTTTTTGGGATTAACTCGTTAGAACACAAAGATAAGGAATCCATCTCCCTATGGACCGACCCGTACTCAATCGGCTAGCTACCAAACGACACCGTCTTGATCGGTATTCTTAACTTTGATTTCGAAACGCATACGCGAAATCTCTTAAATCATGTATCAGTATATGGGGTGTGCAGTGATCAATCTAAACCGTACTACTGGGTTATCTATTCTATAGTTTGTTTGAAATCAATTTAATGAATCGTCGATGTAACTCAATAGGATCCCGTGCGTGCCTGGGACCACGGTCCAGATTCTCGGGCTGAATCCGAGACATGCCGCTAGGCACTAAACAAGAAACATGTACAGATGAATGATGTCAGCAGCAGCAGCCCCGGGCTGGCTTAGCCCGTAAAACTGATCAGTATAAGTATCGAACTGTCGAGTTACAAGTCAGGTTTCATCATTGATTTCCCCATACCCCCAAGTTATATGTTCAAGTCAGGTATTGATAAATCTGAAGCTAATGCCAACACAGGATCAAGCATGAACAGATTTGTCTATACAGACAACAGGATATGTCCATCGGGACAACATGTCAAGATTGTCGGCATTAGAAACAGGATCAGATAACATGTCAAGTAATCGTGTATCAGGTCATGTCAAGTAGTGCACAGTGAATCAAATGGGTGCCCAACAATACAGTGTAGCAAGTACTAAATCGGGGCAAAAGTACGGATGTACAGTAAAAGAATGGATGCACAAATATCTATCAGGGGTTACATCATGACTATGTAAGATGCACATTATAAATCATGGGGTACTAATGTAATAATAATACGAGTCAATGTAATATGGCATGCAACTAGGTATGCAGAATTAATGGTATGGATGCGCAAATATCGATCAGGGGTTACATTTACAGCTCCAAGTCTAAGTGGGATGCACATTATTAAGCATGGGGTGTTACTACAATAATAACATGAATTAATATGATCTATAGATGCAGTTATATATATTTTAAATGATATGGATGCAAACGGGTATCCGAAAACGGTAAAACTTTAATATGGATGTATAATGTGATAAACAGATAATATTTTACTCATATGGATGCATAATAATATACCCAGCATGAAGCAAAATGAACTAGCATGTGACCAGATATGTAAATAACGATATGGATGCATACGGATATCCGAAAACAGTAAAACTGTAAAATGGTAATGTGGGATGCATAACTAAACATTATGTGATGTTATTATTCAAATGGATGCAGTATATTGTAGTATAGCATGTAGCAAGATAAACTTGCCTCGATTGGATCTCACGACGGGATGTAAATGCCACGAACGATGTCGGTAATTGTCGCGATGCACACGCAGGCGTACAGAACAGAACCGGGCTAAGCAAGAACTCGACCATGCTGGCTGGGAACGTCCTCTGGGTCGTCCGGATCGTCGGTAATGGCACGGCTCCGGCGATGATCGGAAAACACGGATCAAGAAAAGCAAAAAGAGAAGAACAAGAAGAAGAAGAAGAAGAGAAGAGGGTTGTGGTGGTCCTCTGGGTTTGGCTCTGGGTCTGGAACAGAGGAGGTAGAGGCGAGGGGTGAAGACGAGGTAGTGGGTCACCGGCGATGGTGTTTTTTCAGGGAGGTAGTGGATCAAGGTTCTTGGTCGTCGGGGATCTGGGTGTGCAGGGTTCTTGCAGGCTGTAGGGTGAGGGTGATCTGGAGTTGGCTCGGGGTCAGAGGAGGTGGAAAAGGGGCAACGACGGCAATGGATCAGACTCCGGCAATGTGTGCAGGTGAGGCGTAGTCGAAGGCTATGAGAAGATGAGAGAGATTGGCGATGATGTCGGTGTTCTCGGTTGGGAGAGGAAGATGGAGATGGAGTCGATGAAGATGAAGACGATGGCGATGAGGTGAGATGAATAGGGTGCAGGTGATGGGTTCGAAGGTGGTTGGAGTCGTGGGTTATGGGGTCGAGGGGTTTGCAGGGTTTGGGAGCTCGAGATCAGGGCCGTGGCGATGAGGAAGAGGTGAAGGGAAGGTGAGAGGGAAGGCGAGGTCGAGGAGATGGAGGCGGCTAGGGTTAGGCGAGGGTTCTTGTCGTGGGGTGACATGAAGAGGGTGCAGGTGATGGGTTCGAAGGTGGTTGGAGTCGTGGGTTGCGGGGTCGAGGGGTTTGCAGGGTTTGGGAGCTCGGGATCAGGGCCGTGGCGATGATGAAGAGGTGAAGGGAAAGTGAGAGGGAAGGCGAGGTTGAGGAGATGGAGGCAGCTAGGGTTAGGCGAGGGTTCTTGTCGTGGGTTTTTTTTTAAAAGGAAGAAGAAGGAAGAATTGAAGGAGGGGGGTGAGAGTAGTGGGTGCGGGAGGTGACGAGAATCGAGAATGAATAGGATTTGCGAGAGGAGAGAGAGAGAGTGCTGTGTGAGAGAGAGATAGAGAGGCAGAGAGAAGAGAGAGAAAGAGAGAGAGAGAGAGAGAGAAAGAGAAATATCGAGATGAGAGATGAGAGAGAGACAGCGAGAAAGAGAGAGAGAAAGAGAATGTCAGTGAGAGGGAGATTGTTAATTAGTTAGGATTTAATTTTATTTTTAAATATCTTTTCGTTATATAAATTTTTAAACTGTTAAAATATTAAAATATAATATTAATAAAATTTGATATTCTGGTAAAATACAAACTTACTCTAAAATATGCCCAGGTCGGGTATAAAATTTTAGTTTTAAAATACGAAAAATATGCATGTCGACCAAAACTAAAATTGGATATCCGGGTAACGAAAATGCATACCCCCAAGAACGGATGCACGTACGTGCGCATAGCCATCCAAACAAGTCTGTTTCACTGAACGGGATGAGAACAAGATGCGCGGATGCTACCACAGGGTCAGGGGTATCAGGCAGGCCATGCAATGTATTTTTAAAATATTTTATGTGACTTTAAATGTTATATTAAAAAAATACAGATGCCAGATATAATGCCAGTATGTAGTATGTATAATATGAAAGTGCACAGATCCACGTAACAAGCCAGGATAAATCATAAACAGGAATCAAGACGGGTTTTCAGCAAGCGGGTCGGATCCAAATACAGATGTCAAGTGCACTATCCGCACCCAAAATATGGTAAATCAAGAAAATACCATAAATAAAGAAATACTCGAATTAGAATTGGTATAAATGAACTAGGGTGTTACATTATACCCAACTACAAAAAGAATTTCGTCCTCGAAATTCCAGGAACAAGAAAAGATAAACAATCAATAATCTACAAGAATAGGTGTGGAAACTTCTGTCGAATCTCGACTTCACGTTCCCAAGTTGATTCTCCATGCGAGTGATTCTCCTAAGAAACAAGTACGAGAGGGATAACCTTGTTCATGAGGACCTTTTCTCTTCGATCAACAATCGACATCGGTCGTTCCTCAAAAGTCAAATCCTCTCTTACAGTCAGCTTTGAATGATCTAGCACATGTGTTTCATCTCGAACATACTTACGGAGTTGAGATACATGAAACACGTCATGAATATTTGCCAAAGATTATGGTAACACCAATCGATAAGCCACTTCTCCAACACGCTCCAAAATCTCGAAAGGCCCTACGAATCAAGGACTAAGCTTGCCTCGACTCCCAAAACGAATCACTCCTCTAGTCGGTGATATCTTCAAGAATACAAGATCACCAACAACGAACTCTAGAGTTCTTCTCGATGTATCGTCCCAACTCTTCTGTCGATCCTGCGCTGCCCTCATGTGATTCCGGATAGTATTAACCTTCTCTACTGTCTGTACGATCAAATCCGGTCCCAACAATCTTCGCTCTCCAACATCGTCCCGACAAACAGGTGAGCGAAATTTGCGATCATACAATGCTTCAAATGGAGCCATCTGAATAGTCGCCTAGAAGCTGTTATTGAAAGAAAACTCCACTAAGTGTAGATGATCCTCCCATGAACCCTTGAAGTCCAACATGCAAGCTCTCAACATATCTTCAAGAGTTTGAATAGTTCTCTCCGACTGGCCATCTGTCTGAGGATGATAAGCTGTGCTAAACTTCAATCGTGTCCCCAAACTTTCCTGTAAACTCCTCCAAAAGTGCGATAAGAATCGGGTGTCACGGTCGGACACGATGCTCACAGGTACTCCATGCAATCTCACAATCTTCTGCATGTACCGTTCTGCTAATGCTTCCGTTGACTGACCAACTCGAAATGGTATGAAATGAGCTGCCTTGGTCAATCGATCAACAATCACCCAAACTGCATTGTTGCCCTTTGGACTCTGCGGTAAAGCTGTCACGAAATCCATGGTTATATGTTCCCACTTCCATTGGGGAATCGGAAGTGATTGCAATAAACCAGCTATCCTCTGATGCTCCGCCTTGACTTGCTGACACACCAAGCACTTCGCTACAAAGCGAGCAATCTCCCTTTTCATACCTTCCCACCTGAAATGCTGTCGTAGATCGCGGTACATCTTCGTGCTTCCTGGATGTACAGAATATGCGGAACTGTGTGCCTCCTTCATAACTTTTTCGCGAATGTCTCCTTTCGGCACACACAAACAGCTACTATATCGCAACGAACTATCTTCATGAATTAACACGTCCGTTCGAAGTCCAGCTTCAATCTGTTCTCGAAACTTCTGCAATCTTGGGTACTGCGACTGCGCTACTTTAATACTCTCGATTAATGATGACTGTACTTGCAACTGCCTCAATTGTCCCGAAGAATGCGGTAGCACGATCTCCAACTCGAATCTCCGAAAATCTTTGATAAACTCCTTCTGTGCAGTCAACATTCGAATTGCTGGCAACCGACTAAGCGCATCCAGCACTACATTAACTTTCCCCGGATGGTACTTGAGATCAATATCATAGTCAGCCATCAGCTCCAACCATCTACGCTGCCTCATGTTAAGCTCTTTCTGCGTGAACACGTACTTTAAGCTTTTGTGATCGGTGAATACTTCGACCCTTTCGCCCAATAAGTAGTGTCTCCAAATCTTCAAAGCGAAAATCACAGCTGCTAGCTCCAAATCATGAGTTAGGTAATTCTTCTCATGGGTCTTCAACTGTCTCGATGCGTAAGCTATAACCTTTCCATGCTGCATCAAAACACATTCCAAACCTTTCCCAGATGCGTCGCTGTGAATTACCAATCCTCCGGAACCGTCTGGTACGGTCAAAATAGGAGCGGTTATCAATCTTTGCTTCAACGCCTCAAAAGCTGACACACATTTATCCGTCCATTACGAACGGTACTTCCTTTCGCGTAAGCTTGGTCAAAGGCTTAGCCAAACGAGCAAAATTTTCCACGAAACTTCTGTGATAGCCTGCAGGTCCCAAAAAACTTCTGATCTCTGCTACACTCTTCGGAATCGGCCAATCTTGAACTGCTGCCATCTTCTCGGGATCAACAACGATTACATCTCCGGATACGACATGCCCCAAAAACTTCACTTCTTCAAGCCAAAACTCGCACTTTCTCATCTTTTCATATAATCTTTCTTGCCTTAATGTCTGCAGTGCGATCTTCAAGTATTCTGCATGCTCTTCAAGGCTCCTTGAATAGACCAGAATATCATCGATGAACACCATAATAAACTGGTCCAAGAACGGTGAAAAGATTCGGTTCATCAAGTCCATAAATATCGCCGGTGCATTCGTGACTCCAAATGGCATCACTAAATACTCGTAATGTCCATACCGAGTTCGGAACGTAGTCTTGCAAATATCTTCTGATTTAACTCGGACCTGATGATATCCGGATCGCAAATCCAGCTTCGAGAATACCCTCGCGCCACTGAGTTGCTCGAATAATTCGCCAATGCGAGGGATCGGGTACTTGTTCTTAATAGTCACCAGGTTTAATTCTCGATAATCGATACACATCCTCCTTGTGCCATCTTTCTTCTTTACTAGAAGAACTGGAGCTCTCCAAGGTGAATTGCAGCTGCGAATCCAACCCTTCTCAAGTAATTCGGTAACCTGCTTCTTGACTTCTTCCAACTTCACTGGTGCCATTGGATAGTACACCTTTGAGATTGGCGCTGCACCAGGAACAAGATCGATCACGAACTCCACATCTCGTTTTGGCGGTAAACCCGAGATGTCCTCGAACACGTCAATGCACTCTCGAACTACAGTTGGCGCTTCCTCCTTATCAACTTCCATCGACGCAAGAACGGTGCTGGTCGGCCTAGCCCTAAACTCGACTGGCCCGACAGAACTGCTTCCTCCAGCAAAACAAACTACGGATGTCCAGGTGTCACGCCCCGCTTCCCAGAGTACGCTAGATTGGGCACGTGACATAGCCAACCATGCTACCCGTGGGTAGGAAGTATCCACCCACAGTCACATTACGGCTGTAGAGATATCAAGAACAAGATAAAACTATCTAAAAACATGTTCATAATCCAGAATAACAAGAGTCAATGATAAATAAATGCGGAACCAAATGATCCAATACAATAACTGAAAAGTATGTCCCATAATGCGGGCTCACATCTGGAAATAAATGCAGGAAATAAAACTAACCACTACAGAACTCACAACTCAGCCTGCTGGCTGAAGTACTCCTGCTCGGACTGCGACGGAGGTACAGAATCTGGGTCATGCAGAACCCAGACGTCAGCGCGTCATGTCAACCAGTAATATAATATGAAAAATGTAACAGGCAATGCAAAATAACATGAATAAGCAATAATGTGAAACAAGCAGTGCAGGGTAGTGTGCAGTGGGTAACTAAACTGTTCTATCAGGTTTTCTAGTCTAAATTCTTTGAAATCAATTGATGAATCGTCAATGTAACTCAATAGTATCCCGTACATACCCGGGACCACGGCCAAAATATTCTCGGTTGCAGCCGAGACATGCCGCTAGGCACAAAACAGGAATGTGTACACTCGATAGTATCCCGTACATACCCGGGACCACGGCCACAATATTTTCGGCCGAAACCGAGACATGCCGCTAGGCACAAAACAAGAAT
The DNA here is from genome assembly GCA_030015575.1 of Agapanthus africanus. Classification (NCBI taxonomy): domain Eukaryota; kingdom Viridiplantae; phylum Streptophyta; class Magnoliopsida; order Asparagales; family Amaryllidaceae; genus Agapanthus; species Agapanthus africanus. The sequence continues at coordinate 174,369,939 of CM057339.1, read as the reverse complement.
GTGTACACCGGAACAGGTAGTGAACTGTCGAGTTACAAGTCAGGTTTCACCTTTGATTTCCCCATACCCCCAAGTTATATATGTCAGGTCAGGTATTCAGTAATCAAGAACTAATGCCAACACAGGATCAGGTAAAAGCAGGTTTGTCTGGATAGACAACAGGAACGGTCCATGAGGACTACGTGTCAGGTTTGTCGGCATTAGGCACGAGATCAGGTAACAGTTCAGGTCATGGTACATCAGGTCAAGTCAACAGTAAACGGTACCATGTCAGGTGTATCAATATATACCATGTGTAACAAAGTCAAGTCAAGATGTAACAATATCGTGGGTGTGCTCACAAACAGATATATAATCGAACAGGGTATTAACAGCAGGAAATAAGCAATGAGTTAAACAACAATAAGCAGTTTCATTTAATCACAAGAGTGCAGTAATACAGTGCAGCCGTTTTATTATATTAACAGGTTTTGAGCACCCTTAGCGGTGCAATAGTTTAAATGATGATGCAATACAGTTATATCAAGCCTTTGAATACGAATGTCCGAATGTAATAGAACTACATGGGTAAGGGCTACCATCTATTAAACAGTAAAATGTGATTAACAGGTAAACTTAGTTATAAGGGTTAAATTGGCAAATTGTAAATTTTCTGTTAACTGTAAAATGATATATGTCATATTGCAACCAAATGAGAAACGACTATACCAAGTTAAGTTTTATAGGTTTAATGTGTCAAAACATATAAAAATATATAGTATAGCATGTAGCAAGTGATACTTGCCTCGACGGGTCGCGAACCGGGAAAAACGGAACGTAACGTCGGCGGGGAAACACGCGACGAACGCACGGTTCACGGATTGAACCCAACCAACGAACCAAGGGACCTCACGGGTCAGAGCACTCCGCTGGATCGTCGGGACACGTCACCGGCACGGCCGGATTCCAGCGAACAACGACAACAAAATTCAGAAATTAATGCACAGCCAAAGGATAAACCGGAGGGGGAATAGGAAGGAGGAAGAGGAGAGAAGGCTTACTGGGGTTGCAGAGGGTGTGACGGCGATGAGGTCGACGGCGGTGAGGCGCCGGCGAGGAGGTTGCAGCCGTTAGGGTTACGGCTCGGGTATGGAACTTCGGCACAGGAAAGGAAAACGGAGAGGGAGAGGAGGTGGTCGGGGTGCTGGAGTGCGCAGACGATGAGGAAGGCGCTGGTGGCGGCGCGGATAGCGACGACGAGGGCCGCCGGCGAGCAAGCGACTGCAGGGAACTTCTGCAGCGGCTGCGCAGGGTGCGCGGGGGAAGGAGGAAGGTTGAGGTTGAGAGGAGGAGGAGGAGGTGGAGGCGAGGGCGACGATGACGTGGACGCCGGCGTCGGGGCTGCGGCGGCGACGGTGACGAGGCGGCTAAGGTTCTGTGTCATGCCCCGCTTCCCAGAGTACGCAAGATTGAGCACGTGACATAGCCAACCATGCTACCTGTGGGTAGGAAGTATCCATCCACAGTCACATTACGGCTGTAGAGATATCAAGAACAGGATAAATAAACTATCTAACACATGTCCAAATCCATAATAACCAGAGTCAATGATAAATAAGTGCGGAAGCAAATGATCCAATGCAATAATAGAAAGGTACGTCCCGTAATGCGGGATCACACCTGGAAATAAAATGCAATAAATGAACTAACCACTACAGAACTCACAAATCAGCCTGTTGGCTGAAGTACTCCTGCTCAGTCGTCGACAGTGGTAAAGAATCTGGGCCATGCAAAACCCAGACGTCAGCGCGTCATGTCAACCAATAATATAATATGAACATGGTAATAAGCAATGCAGGTATGAACATGAATAAAGCAGTACTAAGAAATAACAGTGCAGGGTAATGTGCAGTGGTAACTAAAATGTCCTATCAGGTTTCTACTCTATAGTCTTTGAAATCAAATTGATGAATCATCGATGTAACTCAATAGTATCCCGTGCGTGCCCGGGACCACGGTCAAAGCCCTCGGGGCTGAATCCGAGACGTGCCGCTAAGCAGTAAAAGGTAGCAAGATGGGCGAGTGATGTCAGCATCACCACTCCGGGGCTGGCCAAGTCCGTAAGACTGATCAGAACAAGTATCGAACTGTTGAGTTACAAGTCGGTTTCACCTTTGATTTCCCCATACCCCCAAGCTATGTATGTCAGGTCAGGTATTCAGTAGTCAAGGACTAATGCCAACACAAAATCAAGTAAAAGTAGGTCTGTCTGGATAGACGACAGGAACGGTCCATGGGGACTACATGTTATGTTTGTTGGCATTAAACACAAGATCAGGTAACAGGTAAAGCCATGGTACATCAGGTCAAGCCAGGTAATATATAAAGGTGTCGTGTCATGTCAAGAGTGCACGGTACCATGCCATGTCAAGTAGGAAGTGTAACAGGTCATGTCAGGAAGCACAAGATGTCATGTGGGTGCTCATAATCAAACTAACATAAACATGTGTATAAATAAACAAGCATGAGTACTATCAGAACAATAAACTGGAACATATAATATGATATGCAAATAGATATAATTTCAAGGATATGGATGCACAGTTATCGATTAGGGTTACATTTATAGTTCCAATATTAATTAGGATGCAATTTATTAAACATGGAGTGTTAATATCACATTATTATGTAGTAATGTGATCTATGGATGCAATTATATGTATCTTAAATGCGATGGATGCAAACGGGTATCCGAAAAGTTATAAAACTATAAAATTGTAATGTGGGATGTACAACTAAACAATATGTGATATGAATATTGATATAATAATATTAACATGGATAGCATATTCGAAGCGATTAGTAACTATAAAAGATGTATTGATTAACCATGCATAAGAAGGTTCCATTCAGAAATTTAGCGTCACCCTAATTTGTAAAATAGCTTAAAAATAACAAATGTTCTCCAAAAGAGACGTATCTTATACCAAAACAAAGATAATTCAATAAGGTTTTCAGTTTTATAAGTATAAGCATCTCAGGTTATCCCTACAAAAAGTTATGAATATTCAAAGTTGAAAGTTTGCTGCTGGAATTTCCGTGGACAGCAGTTTAGAAACGTGTTCATTTGCATTTTACGTTAATTAAACAATTTATTTTGCAAGTAAATATTTCATAGAGTTATAGTATTCTGAATTAGCTTCGTAACGAACTAAAGAACGTTTACTAATGATTTTTCTATGATTTATAATGAATTTTATAAGATAAGGTGTACAGTAAATTTCAGATTTGTCATATCCGATTTTTCAACGACATTTCATATGTAAACTATAAGATTTTCAAATGTATAACATTATAAAATGAAGATTATAAAAGTATAGCATGTAGCAAGATTAACTTGCCTCGATGGGTCGCGAATCGGGAAAACGGAACGTTAACCGTCGGCGGGGAAAACTCGCGACGGCGCACGGTTCACGGAATGAACCCAAACGACGAACAAAGGAACCACACGGGTCGGGGTATCTCGCTGGAACGTCGAGAAACGTCACCGGCAAGACGGAATTCCGGCAACAAAAGAACAGTTAAAAGAAATGAGAAACGAGACATGATGCAAGAAGAGAAAAATGATAAAGAGAAGTACGAGAGAATATATGAGGGAGAGGGAGAGAGAGGAAAAAGTGGAGAGAGAGAGAGAGAAAGTGGGGCCCACGGGGTTAAAGGGGAGGTTGTGATTGGCTGAGAGAATAAATTGAGAAGGATATAAAAGATTGTAAAATATTATATGGTTAACTTAAAGATTTAAAAGATAGGTAATGAACAGTAAGATATCAGGTTAGTTAGAAAAATATATGTGATGGTTTTAATAATATTAAAATTTGGGATTTTGGCGCCAAATGAAACATTTCCAAATTGCGCCCGGGTTGGGTCCAAAAATTCGAAATTCAAATAATAGGATTTTAACCGGGTTCCAAATTTTAAAATGAAATGTTTTATGATTAAAAAGCATACTCTCAAAACGGACACACGCACGTGCACGTAGCCATCCAAACTTGCCCGTTTCACTGAACGGGACGAGAACACAATGCACGGACGCTACCACGAGGCTAAGGATGTCAAGTAGGCCAAGATGAATATTTTCAATTTCATTTTAGATGCTAAAATTTGTTATATGTAGAAATGACTTTGCCGGGTAAATTTTACAGTAAGCAACAAACAAGCAAATTAAATGAAATGAGTACCACATTATGCTCAAACAGTAACTGAAAATAGTAGCATTGGGCTCGGGTGTTACATTCTGGTTCGTGATGGGTTCTCGCGTGGGGTTTCTGTGTTTGTGGTTTTTAAAAAAATATGAAGGGGGAAATATATATGAGGGAGAGAGAGAAAGAGAGAGAGAGAGAGAGAGAGAGCCAGAGAAAAATAGAGGGAGAGAGAGAAGGAGATGTGAGATATAGAGAGAGAGGGAGTAAATGGAGGGGCCCACGGGGATTAAACTTTCCCTGATTGGCCAGGGGAAAGATTAAAAGGAATATTTAAAAGATTTGAATATCAATTTAACAGTTAAGAATATATATATAGAAACGAAATATTATACGGTTTGGATATTATATTAAATTTGGGATTTTTGCGCTAAATACAACATTTCCAAATCGCGCCCGGATTGGGTCCAAAAATTCGAAATTTAAATAATAGGATTTTAAGCGGGTTCCAAATTTTAAAATTAAGTGTTTTATAATTAAAAAGCATGCCCCCAAGACGGACACCTGTACGCGCGCGTAGCCGTCCAAACTCGCCCGTTTCACCGACCGGGACGAGAACTCGATGCACGGACGCTACCACGAGACTAGGGGTGTCGAGTAGGCCAAGATAGATATTTTTAATTACATTTTAGATGCTAAAATTTGTTACATGCAGAAATGACTTAGCCAGATAAAATTTCACGGTAAGTATCAAATAAGCAAGCTAAATGAAATGAGTACTATCTAATGCTCGACCAGTAGCAGAAAATAGTAGTATTGGGCTCGGGTGTTACATCATACCCAACTACAAAAAGAATTTCGTCCTCGAAATTCCAAGAATACAAAGATAGAAAACTACAGGAAAAGGTGAGGAAACTTCTGCCGGATCTCATCTTCTCGTTCCCAAGTGGACTCCCCATGCGATCGATTACCCCAAGAGACAAGCACAAGGGGGATAACCTTGTTCTTAAGAATCTTTTCCCTTCGATCCACGATTTCAACCGGTCGCTCTTCAAAAGTCAGGTCTTCCCGTACTGTTAACTCCGAATGATCCAAGACGTGTGTTTCATCTCGAACATACCTTCGTAGTTGAGATACGTGAAACACATCGTGCACGCCTGCTAAGGACTGCGGTAACGCCAAACGGTATGCTGCCTCTCCAACACGCTTCAATACCTCAAAGGGTCCAACAAATCGAGGACTAAGCTTTCCTCGACTCCCAAAGCGAATCACCCCTCTAGTCGGTGATATCTTCAAGAATACCAAATCTCCCACGGCGAACTCTAGAGGTCTTCTTGACGTGTCAGCCCAACTCTTCTGTCGGTCTTGAGCTGCCTTCATATGCTTTCTGATTGTGTTAACCTTCTCAACTATCTGCACTACCAAATCTGGTCCCAACAATATTCGTTCACCGACATCATCCCAACATACAGGTGAACGGCATTTACGACCATACAAAGCTTCAAACGGAGCCATCTGAATAGTTGCTTGAAAACTGTTGTTGTAAGAAAACTCCACCAAGTGTAGATGATCCTCCCACGAACCCTTGAAGTCCAACATGCATGCTCTCAACATGTCTTCAAGAGTTTGGATCGTTCTTTCCGACTGACCATCAGTTTGAGGATGATAAGCTGTGCTAAACTTCAATCGAGTCCCCAAACTCTCCTGTAAACTCCTCCAGAAGTGTGATAAGAACCGAGTGTCCCGATCGGACACGGTGCTCACCGGTACACCATGTAATCTTACAATCTCCTGCATGTACCGCTCTGCCAAAGTCTCCGTTGATTGACCAACCCGGAAAGGAATAAAGTGAGCTGCCTTGGTCAACCGATCAACAATCACCCATACTGCATTGTTGCCCTTTGGACTCCGCGGTAAAGCCGTCACGAAATCCATGGTTATATGTTCCCACTTCCACTGAGGAATCGGAAGTGGTTGCAATAAACCAGCAACCCTTTGATGTTCAGCCTTAACTTGCTGACACACCAAGCACTTAGCCACAAAGCGAGCAATCTCCCGTTTCATGCCTTCCCACCAGAAATGCTGTCGAATATCTCGGTACATCTTTGTGCCTCCTGGATGTACAGAGTAAGCTGAACTGTGTGCCTCCTTCATAAGCTCTTCACGAACATCTCCCTTTGGCACACACAAACGGCTACCATATCTCAACGAACCATCTTCATGGATCAATAGATCTGTTCGTAGTCCAGCTTCAGCCTGCTCTCGAAACTTTTGCAGTCTAGGATCCTGCGATTGTGCTGCTTTAATTTTCTCAATTAAAGACGACTGTACTTGCAACTGCATCAACTGTCCCGTAGAACGCGGTAGCACAACCTCCAAGTCAAATCTTCGAAAATCTGCAATGATGTCCCTCTGCGTAGTTAACACCTGAATTGCTGGTAACCGACTAAGCGCATCCGGCACGACGTTAACCTTTCCCGGATGGTACTTAAGATCAAGGTCGTAGTCAGCCATCAGCTCCAACCATCTACGATGCCTCATATTCAACTCCTTCTGAGTGAACACATACTTCAAACTCTTGTGATCTGTAAAAACTTCGATTCTCTCGCCCAAAAGGTAGTGTCTCCAAATCTTCAAAGCGAAGATCACAGCCGCAAGCTCTAAGTCATGAGTTGGATAATTCTTCTCATGAGTCTTCAGTTGTCTTGATGCGTATGCTACCACCTTCCCATGCTGCATCAAAACACATCCCAATCCTTTCCCAGATGCGTCGCTGTGAATCACCAATCCTCCGGAATTGTCTGGCACGGTCAAAAATAGGGGCGGTTATCAACTTCTGCTTCAACGTCTCAAAAGCTAACGCACATTTATCCGTCCATACAAAAGGCACCTCCTTGCGCGTAAGCTTGGTCAACGGCTCTGCCAAACGAGCGAAGTTCTCCACAAATCTCCTGTAGTACCCGGCTAATCCAAGGAAACTTCTTATCTCAGCAACATTCTTTGGAATCGGCCAATCTCGAACTGCTGCAATCTTTTCGGGGTCGACGACGATTCCATCGCCAGACACAACATGCCCCAGAAACTTCACTTCCTCCAGCCAAAATTCGCACTTACTCATCTTCGCATACAATTTCTCCTGTCTCAACGTCTGCAGTGCGATCTTCAAGTGCTCCGTATGCTCCTCAAAGCTCTTCGAGTAAACCAGAATATCGTCAATGAATACCACAATAAACTGTTCTAAGAACGGTGAAAAGATTCGGTTCATCAAGTCCATGAATTCTGCCGGCGCATTCGTTACTCCGAAGGGCATCACTAAGTACTCGTAATGTCCGTACCGAGTTCGAAACGCCGTCTTGCAAATATCTTCTGCTTTCACTCGAACCTGATGATATCCGGATCGCAAATCCAGCTTCAAGAATACCCTCGCGCCACTAAGCTGCTCAAAAAGTTCTCCAATGCGAGGGATCGGGTACTTGTTCTTAATAGTCACCCGGTTTAATTCTCGATAGTCGATGCACATCCTTCTCGTGCCATCCTTCTTCTTTACTAGAAGAACTGGAGCTCCCCAAGGTGAGTTACTGCTTCGAATCCAACCCTTCTCAAGCAATTCAGCAACTTATTTCTTAACTTCTTCCAATTCTACTGGTGCCATTGGATAATACGCTTTAGATACTGGCGCTGCACCAGGAATAAGGTCAATTGCGAACTCCACGTCTCGCTTCGGCGGTAAACCCGATATATCTTCAAATACGTCCATAAAATCGCGAACAACTGCCGGCTCTTCACTACTATCAACTTCCATTGCTGCAAGATTATTGTTTGTCGGCCTAGCCCTAAACTCGACTGGCCCGACAGAACTGCTTCCTCCAGTGAAGGTAAACTCGGGATGTCCGGGAATCTGGAAAATTACTTTCTTTGCCCTACAGTCAATGTGAGCGTGGAAAGTGCCAAGAAAATCCATTTCCAAGACGACTTCATAGCTGCCCGTATCTATCACCAAGAAATCTGCAAAGAGTTCCCGTCCGCACACAACAGCCGTACAATCTTTACATTCCCTACTAGATATGATTTTCCCATTCCCAGTGTGTATGTCCCAGAAACTAGACAGGGTTGTGCAGGTAATCGAGTGTGTAGTTATAAATTTGGATGACATAAAACAGTGGGATGCACCAGAATCAAATAACGCCAATGCGGGAAAACCATGAACGGGTAAAGTACCAGAAACGACTTCTCCTGATGCCTTGGCTTCCTCGGCTGTCAAGGTAAAAGCTCGAGCCTGATTAGGTCCTTGAGTCAGCTGTTTCTGCCCCTGGAACGGTCTCTGCGGAGGCTTCTGAATATCGTCCCTTGTACGAAGCTTCGACGGACAAGCACCAACTGCGTGATCAGCCGCTCCACAAATCAAACAAAGTCCCAGCCTTCTTCGACAATCCCTTTGCATGTGGCCAGGTAAATTGCAGTAGTTACAATTCATGCTCTTTCTTCGATCAACAATCATAGGCTTCTTCATGGGTGCTACACCTCGACGGTCCACTGGAATACCCTTGCGCCCATGAGCTCGGTTAGGTACAAATGCGGGCTTCCTGGCCGCAACTGCTGTCTGCTGCAAGCTCCCTTTCATCCCAGATAAACTCTGTTGTTCCCGAGCTGCCGTAAGAACCTGTAAGAAAGTGGTCAAACGCAGGGAGACAATCTGCCTCTGGATGTCCACATCCAAGCTGCGCATGGACCTTCGTGCCCTGTCTGCATCGTTGGCGACTAAAGGTCCAGCGAATCTGCTGAGTCTCGTCCACTCTGCTGCATGCACGTCCACGGGTGCTCCATTCTGCCTTAGCCCAATAAACTTCTCTTCCATTTCCTCCCGTGCAGTCCACGGGAAGAACTTCTCCAGGAAACTCTTAGAAAAATCCACCCACTTGATCGGCTTGGGCAAGCGGGTCTCTTCCACAAGCCACCACTCTCGGCGTAGTCCACTAACTGAATGCGTACCATGTCAACTCTTTTGTCATCTGGAATCTGTGCCACAATCAGCAAGTTCTCCGTGTCGACTAGCCACTGCTCGGCTGGCAACGGCTCCTCCAAACCAGTGAATGTAGACGGACCCAAATGTCTGAAATCTGCCACGGTCCCTACTCGGTCAACTAGTTTAGCTCCAACGTTGTTTACAAACTGTTGAACGATCTGCAAACCTTCCTGAAACGAATCTGCTTGCTGCTGGATCAGCTCAGTCTGCCTCTTCTGATTTTCCAGCATTCCTCTTATTACTCCCAGCATGGCGGCTTCGTCCACACGCCTCTGGTACGTCTTGAAATTCTTATCTGCCATATTCCTGAAATCAAAAACACCCAACATTAGCATGATGATAGATTCAATATATAGATCAAGGCTAGAACTCCAAGATACTTAAATAGAGTACCGCATTGTAACTATGCCGCGGTATCATGGCCACAATTACTTAACTCCACCCAAGTCGCCTAAGTCCTAGAGATAACAAGAAATCAGGTTTTTCGAGTCGACTTGCAAAGTAAGTTTGCACGTCGTACAAGATATAATCAGGAAGGATGTGATTCAAGAATGGTAAACAGCAAAGTGCAGGACATGTTTCCTAACACGGGTATTCTGATTCGTGTATTGGGTACAATACCCAACTACAAAAAGAATCAACCTAACTAACCTATGGCTCTGATACCAAAAGAACCATGTCACGCCCCGCTTCCCAGAGTACGCTAGATTGGGCACGTGACATAACCAACCATGCTACCCGTGGGTAGGAAGTATCCACCCACAGTCACATTACGGCTGTAGAGATATCAAGAACAAGATAAAACTATCTAAAAACATGTCCATAATCCAGAATAACAAGAGTCAATGATAAATAAATGCGGAACCAAATGATCCAATACAATAACTGAAAAGTATGTCCCATAATGCGGGCTCACATCTGGAAATAAATGCAGGAAATAAAACTAACCACTACAGAACTCACAACTCAGCCTGCTGGCTGAAATACTCCTGCTCGGACTGCGACGGAGGTACAGAATCTGGGCCATGCAGAACCCAGACGTCAGCGCGTCATGTCAACCAGTAATATAATATGAAAAATGTAACAGGCAATGCAAAATAAGCATGAATAAGCAATAATGTGAAACAAGCAGTGCAGGGTAGTGTGCAGTGGGTAACTAAACTGTTCTATCAGGTTTACTAGTCTAAAGTCTTTGAAATCAATTGATGAATCGTCGATGTAACTCAATAGTATCCCGTACATACCCGGGACCACGGCCACAATATTCTCGGTTGCAGCCGAGACATGCCGCTAGGCACAAAACAGGAATGTGTACACTCGATAGTATCCCGTACATACCCGGGACCACGACCACAATATTCTCGGCCGAAACCGAGACATGCCGCTAGGCACAAAACAAGAATGTGTACACCAGAACAGGTAGTGAACTGTCGAGTTACAAGTCAGGTTTCACCTTTGATTTCCCCATACCCTCAAGTTATATATGTCAGGTCAGGTATTCAGTAATCAAGAACTAATGCCAACACAGGATCAGGTAAAAGCAGGTTTGTCTGGATAGACAACAGGAACGGTCCATGAGGACTACGTGTCAGATTTGTTGGCATTAGGCACGAGATCAGGTAACAGTTCAGGTCATGGTACATCAGGTCAAGTCAACAGTAAACGGTACCATGTCAGGTGTATCAATATATACCATGTGTAACAAAGTCAAGTCAAGATGTAACAATATCGTGGGTGTGCTCACAAACAGATATATAATCGAACAGGGTATTAACAGTAGGAAATAAGCAATGAGTTAAACAACAATAAGCAGTTTCATTCAATCACAAGAGTGCAGTAATACAGTGCAGCCGTTTTATTATATTAACAGGTTTTGAGCACCCTTAGCGGTGCAATAGTTTAAATGATGATGCAATACAGTTATATCAAGCCTTTGAATACGAATGTCCGAATGTAATAGAACTACATGGGTAAGGGCTACCATCTATTAAACAGTAAATGTGATTAACAGGTAAACTTAGTTATAAGGGTTAAATTGGCAAACTGTAAATTTTCTGTTAACTGTAAAATGATATATGTCATATTGCAACCAAATGAGAAACGACTATACCAAGTTAAGTTTTACAGGTTTAATGTGTCAAAACATATATAAATATATAGTATAGCATGTAGCAAGTGATACTTGCCTCGACGGGTCGCGAACCGGGAAAAACGGAACGTAACGTCGGCGGGGAAACACGCGACGAACGCACGGTTCACGGATTGAACCCAACCAACGAACCAAGGGACCTCACGGGTCAGAGCACTCCGCTGGATCGTCGGGACACGTCACCGGCAAGCCGGATTCCGGCGAACAGCGACAACAAAATTCAGAAATTAATGCACAGCCAAAGGATAAACCGGAGGGGGAAAAGGAAGGAGGAAGAGGAGAGAATGCTTATTGGGGTTGCAGAGGGTGTGACGGCGATGAGGTCAACGGCGGTGAGGCGCCGGCGAGGAGGTTGCAGCCGTTAGGGTTACGGCTTGGGTATGGAACTTCGGCGCAGGAAAGGAAAACGGAGAGGGAGAGGAGGTGGTCGGGGTGCTGGAGTGCGCAGGTGATGACGAAGGCGCTGGTGGTGGCGCGGATGGCGACGACGAGGGCCGCCGGCGAGCAGGCGACTGCAGGGAACTTCTGCAGCGGCTGCGCAGGGTGCGCGGGGGAAGGAGGAAGGTTGAGGTTGAGAGGAGGAGGAGGAGGAGGTGGAGGCGAGGGCGACGGTGACGTGGACGCCGGCGTCGGGGCTGCGGCGGCGACGGTGACGAGGCGGCTAAGGTTCTGGTTCGTGATGGGTTCTCACGTGGGGTTTCTGTGTTTGTGGTTTTTAAAAAAATATGAAGGGGGAAATATATATGAGGGAGAGAGAGAAAGAGAGTTAGAGAGAGAGAGAGCCAGAGAAAGATAGAGGGAGAGAGAGAAGGAGATGTGAGATATAGAGAGAGAGGGAGTAAATGGAGGGGCCCACGGGGATTAAACTTTCCCTGATTGGCCAGGGGAAAGATTAAAAGGAATATTTAAAAGATTTGAATATCAATTTAACAGTTAAGAATATCTATATAGAAACGAAATATTATACGGTTTGGATATTATATTAAATTTGGGATTTTGGCGCTAAATACAACATTTCCAAATCGCGCCCGGATTGGGTCCAAAAATTCGAAATTTAAATAATATGATTTTAAGCGGGTTCCAAATTTTAAAATTAAGTGTTTTATAATTAAAAAGCATGCCCCCAAGACGGACACTGTACGCGCGCGTAACCGTCCAAACTCACCCGTTTCACCGAACGGGACTAGAACTCGATGCACGGACGCTACCACGAGGCTAGGGGTGTCGAGTAGGCCAAGATAGATATTTTTAATTACATTTTAGATGCTAAAATTTGTTACATGCAGAAATGACTTAGCCAGATAAAATTTCACGGTAAGTGTCAAACAAGCAAGCTAAATGAAATGAGTACTATCTAATGCTCGACCAGTAGCAGAAAATAGTAGTATTGGGCTCGGGTGTTACGCCGGGAATTTGGAAAATCACTTTCTTTGCCCTACAATCAATGTGAGCGTGGAAAGTGCCGAGAAAATCCATTCCCAAGACGACAACAAACAAAGGGATGCACCGGAATTGAATAATTCCAATGCGGGGAAAACATGAACAAGTAGGATACCTGAAACGACTTTACCTGAAGCCAAAAACTGAAGAAGATAAGCACGGTAAACATGATTCAAGCTTGCGATAAAACATGAACTGGTAAGTAATGAAAAGCAAGGCAATATAACGACCATGAAACAAGGAAGTGAATCAAGACTAGAACTCCAAGTTACTTAAATAGAGTACCGCATTGTAAACATGATGCAGTTGATAGTTACAATCACATAACTTCGTTCAAGTCGCCCAAATCCTACTATCAAAATCAAAGGAATAGGTAAGGAGAAACAATAGGGAACCAAAAGGTTTCAAGTCGAGATGCACAGTTGTTTGCATATCGTCAAGACAAGAGTCAAGAGAAAGACATGATTCAAGAATCACGATAACAATGTGGCGGACATGTTCATAATTACGGATTTTCTGATTCGTGTATTGGGTCCAATACCCAACTACAAAAGAATCAAACCTGATTGACCTAAATCCTATGTATCTGATACCAAACAAACCCTGTTACGCCCCGCTTCCCAGAGTGCGCTAAGATCGGCACGTGACAGAGCCAACCATGTTATCTGTGGCTAGGTAACATCCCTACACAGTCACTTTACGGCTGTCTAGAGATATCAAGAACAGTAAAGTAAAATAAACTATCTAGTACATGTCCATATGCCAGAATAAACGAGCCAAGAAATAATATGCGGAAGCAATAAATCCAATGAGCAATAACATCAGGAAAGTAAAACATAACTAAACTGGATACTAACAGGTCCTCACTGCTCGGCCTGTCGGCTGAAGTACTCCTACTCGGCATGCGACAAGGGTAGCGGATCTGGGCCATGCAAAACCCAGACGTCAGCGCGTCACAATATCAACAATAATATAATCAGGGGGTAACAAGATGTGCAGGCATGAATTATAAAGAGTAACAAGTCAACAGGAATATATAACAGTGAAGTGTATCAGTATATGAGGCGTGCAGTAATCAATCTAAACTGCACTACTGGGTTATCTATTCTAAAGTTTGTTTGAAATCAATTTAATGAATCGTCGATATAACTCAATAGTATCCCGTGCGTGCCCGGGACCACGGTCCAGATTCTCGGGCTGAATCCGAGACATGCCGCTAGGCACTAAACAAGAAACATGTACAAATGAATGATGTCAGCAGCAGCATCCCCGGGCTGGCCTAGCCCGTAAAAATGATCAGTATAAGCATCGAACTGTCGAGTTACAAGTCAGGTTTCATCATTTATTTCCCCATTATGTGTTCAAGTCTGGTATTAATAAATCTGAAGCTAATGCCAACACAGGATCAAACAGGAATAGATTTGTCTATACAGACAACATGATATGTCCATCGGGACAACATGTCAGGATTGTCGGCATTAGAAACAGGATCAGGTAACATGTCAAGTAATGGTGTATCAGGTCATGTCAAGTAGTGCACAATGAATCAAATGGGTGCCCAACAGTACAATGCAGCAAGTATTGAATCGGGGTAAAAGTACGGATGTGCAGTAAAAGCATGGATGCACAAATATCTATCAGGGGTTACATCATGACAATGTAGGATGCACATTATCAAGTATGGGGTACTAATGTAATAATAATATGAGTCAATGTAATATGGCATGCAACTAGGTATGCAGAATTAATGGTATGGATGCACAAATATCGATCAGGGGTTACATTTACAGCTCCAAGTCTAAGTGGGATGCGCATTATTAAGCATGGGGTGTTACTACAATAATAACATGAATTAATATGATCTATAGATGCAGTTATATATATTTTAAATGATATGGATGCAAACGGGTATCCGAAAACGGTAAAACTTTAATAAGGATGTATAATGTGATAAACGGGTAACATTTTACTCATATGGATGCATAATAATATACCGAGTATGAAGCAAAATGAACTAGCATGCGACCAGATATGTAAATAACGATATGGATGCATACGGATATCCGAAAACAGTAAAACTGTAAAATGGTAATGTGGGATGCATAACTAAACATTATGTGATGTTATTATTCAAATGGGTACAGTATATTATAGTATAACATGTAGCAAGATAAAGTTGCCTCGATTGGATCTCACGACGGGGTGTAAATGCCACGAACGATGTCGGTAATTGTCGCGATGCACACGAAGGCGTAAAGAACAGAACCAGGCTATGCAAGAACTCGACCATGCTGGCTGGGAACGTCCTCTGGGTCGTCCGAATCGTCGGCAATGGCACGGCTCCGGCGATGATCGGAAAACACGGATCAAGAAAAGCAAAAGGAGAAGAACAAGAAGAAGAAGAAGAGAAGGGGGTTGTGGTGGTCCTCTGGGTTTGGCTCTGGGTCTGGGACAGAGGAGGCGGAGGCGAGGGGTGAAGACGAGGTAGTGGGTCACCGGCGATGGTGTTTTTCCGGCGAGGTAGTGGATCAAGGTTCTTGGTCGTCGGGGATCTGGGTGTGCAGGGTTCTTGTAGGCTGTAGGGTGAGGGTGATCTGGAGTTGACTCGGGGTCAGAGGAGGTGGCAAGGGGGCGACGACGGCAATGGATCGGACTCCGGCAAGGTGTGCAGGTGAGGCGCAGTCGAAGGCTATGAGAAGATGAGAGAGATTGGCGATGGTGTCGGTGTTCTTGGTTGGGAGAGGAAGATGGAGATGGAGTCGATGAAGATGAAGACGATGGCGATGAGGTGAGATGAAGAGGGTGCAGGAGATGGGTTCGAAGGTGGTTGGAGTCGTGGGTTGCGGGGTCGAGGGGTTTGCAGGGTTTGGGAGCTCAGGATCAGGGCCGTGGCGATGAGGAAGAAGCGAAGGGAAGGTGAGAGGGAAGGAGAGGTCGAGGAGATGGAAGCGACTAGGGTTAGGCGAGGGTTCTCGTCACGGGTTTTTTTTAAAAAGGAAGAAGAAAGAAGAATTGAAGGAGGGAGGTGAGAGTAATGGGTGCGGGAGGTGACGAGAATCGAGAATGAATAGGATTCGCAAGAGGAGAGAGGGGGGATCGAGAGGAGGGAGAAAGGAGTGTGTGAGAGAGAGATAGAGAGGGAGAGACAAGAGAGAAAAAGATAGAGAGAGAGAAAGAGAAAGAGAAAGATGAGAGAGGAGAGAGAGACAGCGAGAAAGAGAGAGAGAAAGAGAATATCAGTGAGAGAGAGATTGTTAATTAGTTAGGATTTAATTTTATTTTTAAAAATCTTTTCGTTATATAAATTTTTAAACTGTTAAAATATTAAAATATAATATTAACAAAATTTGATATTCTGGTAAAATACAAACTTACTCCAAAATATGCCCAGGTTAGGTATAAAATTTTAGTTTTAAAATATGAAAAATATACATGTCGACCAAAACTAAAATTGGATATCCGGGTAACGAAAATGCATACCCCCAAGAACGGATGTACATATGTGCGCATAACCATCCAAACAAGTCTGTTTCACTGAACGGGACGAGACCAAGATGCGCGGATGCTACCACAGGGTCTGGGGTATCAGGCAGGCCATGCAATGTATTTTTAAAATATTTTATGTGACTTTAAATGTTATATTAAAAAAATCCAGATATAATGCAAGTATGCAGTATGTATGATATGAAAGTGCACGGATCCACGTAACAAGCCAGGATAAAACATAAACAGGAATCAAGACGGGTTTCCAGCAAGCGGGTCGGGTCGGATCCAAATACAGATGTCAAGTGCACTATCCGCACCCAAAACACGGTAAATCAAGAAAATACCATAAATAAAGAAATACTCGAATTAGAATTGGTATAAATGAACTAGGGTGTTACACCCCACATGACCCCTAGCAAATCCTTTCAATATCCAGTGCATGGCTACCCATCACGTGTCCACACGTGGTTGCCATGAAGATTAAGTGTTTAACACTTATTTGAATATTCTGAGACAAAAATAAAGGAAGCCTGACCCAATCCTCAGGTGCCTCACGTGACCCCACGTGAGCGCTTCACTTTTAGTGTCTAACACTGTTTTGAGTGCATCACGTGGGAACACGCGATCGTCAAATATGTGCTAGTGTTTAACACTATATTCGAACCAGTCTTCCAGAGGCAAGACTTACCTTTGACTGAACCTCAAATACACCATTGTCTTCCAAAATTGATCATCTCATATGGCATACGAGTGCTCAGCACTTAATAAAAGACAAAAATATTGTCAGAACCCAGACCCATGCTTAGCATTGCTAAGTAAAGGGGGGCTGAGCACGGACAAATGTCCAACATTTTAAACCTAATTGGACTTAGCCTAAGTTGGTCATAAGTCCTCAATTCAGATTTAACTGAGCCCACATTCTCATAATCTAATTAATTGATCTTAGTCTCAAATTGGACTACAGATCTCCCAACCAATATTGGGTCAAGGGTACATCTCTTCACTCCTTTGATATTTGTCCTTGTAATCTTTCAACGTTTTCAGAGAGGTGACGGGTCCTGACAACCAGATATTCCATGGACTGTGGGGTCCTTAAACCCATGGACTATGATGTCCTTAACCTCGGACTGTAGGGTCCTTAAACCCATAGACTATGATGTCCTTAAACTTTATAGACTATGACGCCTTTAAACTGGACCGTAATGTCCTTAAACTAATTATGGACCGCAATGTTTCTAAACTAAACAATAGAGTCCAAATGCTCTTTTATTGGATCTAAATGATCCTGTTAAGTTGATCTTAGTCTAAAAATTAAACTAACGTATCCTTAACAAATCGTTAAGTTGATCTTAGTCTAAAATTAGACTAACGTATCCTTAACAAACGTTTAAGTTGATCTTAGTCTCAAATGAGACTAACGCATCCTAAACCCAAACCCAAACCCAAATCTAAGAAAATATGGATTTGGACTAATCCACGCCCTATGGGCGACAACATAAATTAGTCTCCGTATACAATCCATGGGCAACCAAAAAAAACAAAACAAACATACACGACACGAAGTGACCATCTGGAGAAGGAGAAAGTGGTTACCGCGACGTGGTAGCGTAATTAACTGCAGGTTCTTGCGCCTGCAGGGAAGAGCATCCCCACAATCAAAAACCACTCAAACGAGGGGGAATCTGACGATGTCTGCTACAATGGCCGCATCCGTCTAAACCTCCGATACACGGTGCCATAAATCAACTTAGCATCTTCGGAGAGGTGGACGGATAGCAACAAATAGCATCTGCCCTCGAAACTCAGGCCGGACGTCCCAACGTCTCGGTCGTGTCTTTCGGCGGAGAACAAACGTGATATATACTGTTGAGTTACGATGAAGATTACATTGATTGGTTTCAAATATTTTTAGGATAGATAATTTAGCGATATGGACCCTTAGGATACACATGATATGATTGATATTGATATCTTGCTTGTTACCTCACATGTTACTAATATTGATTATTGTTTATACTCATGATATCAAGCTTATTGCATATGGTATATTATATTTTATACTGCTTATATTATTATTATGATATTTATGATGCACTGACGTCTGGGTTTTGCATGGCCCAGATCCTTTGATTTTAGCACAGGAGGATCGTGGGTATTTCGACAAGACTGCCGAGCAGTGAAGAGCAGTTCACTGATTTAGTTTTAGCGATGCTTTGGATATCTTTCTAGAATTAAACTTGTCGGTTTTATCGTTGTAATCCCATAAGGGTCAACTGCTAGTTATTATTTTCTTTAGTTCTTCGGATTGTTATTGCTTCTGCTATTGTTTCTTGTTATTGTTTATCATGTCTATTGGACATGTATAGAAATAGATATTTATATTATTGTTCTTGATTACTGATTGATAGCCTTAATGTGACTATGGAAAGATATTTTCTTGCCGTAGGTAGTATGGGTGGCTGAATTACGTCCCGAAATTTTGGTATTTTGGGAAACGGGGGCGTGACACATGATTGGTTCGTTTCAAAAAAAAGTGTTCGTAAAGTAAAGTAACCGCAATCAAGACGGTGTCGCTAGTACCTAGTCACGATGAGTACGGGTCGTCCACAGGGAAACGTGAACCTTTTTCTTGCTTTAGACGAGTTGATTGAAAAATGGGTTGATTGGTTATAGATTTATTTTAATACGGATATAGGATTTTATAAAGAAGAGGCTTGTAGGGTTCATATGACTTAGTAGTAATGGATGACTAATTAAAAATAACTCCTTCTATCTTTTAATAGTTTAAAACTAGATCGATAGTAATGAATGAAGATTAGGGTTCTTTTGGAAGAAACTAGAGTTTCCCCATTCTTAACCCTTGTCCTTGTATTGATCTCTATTCATGTCTAGCCTTTACCAAAATAAGTGTTAAACCAATCTCGAATCGTGGTTGTGGCTAGCAATAAATTGGTAGCGTGCCCGCTAAGGATGTTAACATTTATTTTGCTAAAGTTTATAGATTTTAAAATGTATAAAAAAAAGTTAAATGATTTTATCATCCATTGATCTACTCTAACCTGTGAACCCTAGCAAGTTAGGAATTACTCACGCATAGTTGGAGAAAAAAAGATGAAGAATGAGATCATAATGTAAGATGCAGAAATTAAGCGCAGAATCTAAGTGCGGAAATTAAAATGCAATGAAATTCAAAGCTAAAAATATACCTTTATTAATCAATTATATCATGTACAAATCCTTTTAAAATAGAGTATAAGAACCCTGGTTTTTGCTCACGATCTCTATCTTATTGGAAGTAGATGAACAGCTGATGATCAACTCGGATGCGTGGATCGTCTTGGACCTCTTGATCTCTTCGGTTGATGATTTTAGATGTGAAGCTCTCGGTCCTATTTATAGTCACAGAAATTAGAAACCCTAGATACCATCTGTGATTATATGCTGATATGATCCAACTCCCAAAATTTCTCATCCAACGGCTCTGGATCCGTCGCGGATCCGCCGCAAATCTTGCATTTGGCCGTCCAACCGCGGTTCTTTGGTGAGATCAAGTTCTGGGATTTTTTGTGCTGTCTTGTATTGACATTTGGATATCTCTTCGATATCTGGATTTTGAGAATAATGCTCTGAATCTCTGCCGTTGCTAAATCTTACGATTTGCTTTCATATTTCGGCAGATTTGATTCCGACATCTCGGATCTCTTGGATTCTAGATCTGATCTAATATTTGCACAATATCTCAAATCAAAGTGTTATTAATATTTGGTATTTTTGAGATATTATCCTAACCATTTTATATGATATTAAATCTTAAGAATATGGTTAGAGATATTTGATATGCATATGCATATTTTAATTACTAAAATTTCATATAAATATTATATGCATGTATTTTCTCTCATTATGTTAATTATAATATAGAAACATATGATAATAAACTTTTTACACATAAACTCTCATATGTTCTATAATTACAATAAACACCTTTTAATACTTAAGAAATAGTAGGGAAAAAGTTCATTTAAATGTGCAATATTTTAGACTAATCAACACACCCCCATCAATTAACTTTAGCCTTGACACCTAACCCGAAACCTAACCCTAACACTAACACTATCCTTAAGCCCTACCATCTTCATAAACCTAACCCTAATCTCTAACCGGCCGAACACCCTCATCACTTCTCAACGAACAACAACAACAGAACAACAGCAACAGCAGTAACAATTAACCGCCTCTAAATTTAAGCCCTAAATTAGAAAATTTTAGAAATAGGTGGAAAATTATACCTGAATCAATCGCGAGAGGAGGAGGCGGTGGCGAAGCGATGACCTCGCAAAGAGCGAAGGAGGAGGAAGCGATGACCGAGTGGCGACGAGCGAAGAAGGAGGGTTCAAGGGAGAGGCGAAGAGGAGGGGGGTTCGGCGAAGAGGAGGAGATGGAGGGTCGAGGAAGAGGGTAATTTTTTTTGGAGGAAAAATTTAGGGACAACTGGACGTGGTGGGAAAGGGGGAGGGGATTTTCTGTTTTATTTTTTTAAACCCCTACTTTATCTCTATGGTGTCCACGGTAAGGATTTTTCTTGCGGCACCATAGGGACAATTAAAAAAGTTAATTTTTAAATAATTTTTAATGTATAAATGCCCATATGGTTACTACCATAGCAATCCTATTTACCCCTACGATGAGAACCATAGGGACAACCTAAAATTGTCCCTACGGATTTTCCCATCTGTAAGGACAAACCATCTTTGTACTAATGGAAAATAATTCTCCTGATTTTTTTGCTCTAAATCCATTATTATATGTACACTCTGTATGAACTTTGAATGTGTTGGATTTTACTCTGTTTTATACTTACATTTTTTTACTCTTTTTTTAAATGTTAGTGCATACTGTTTGCAAAACAGGGTGAGATTAAGAATATGCATAAATAAGATGAAATAAGTGTTAATATTTGAGAGTTTCTTCTAAAGAGTTGAGCTTGAGCCGGTTCAGGGAACATTGAGACGGCTCATAAGTGCTCCAGAATTATCATAACTTTCTGGATATATGAGACGACTTGATCCTATGCTTGAGACCGCTCAAGTTTTTATGAGCCGGCTCACAAAATGATGAAATTACCTAATATTCTCTGTGTATATGAGCCGGCTCATGAGCATATTGAGCCGGCTCAAGGAAGCAGACACGGTATGTTATGGAAATCGAATACTTTGGTAATTTATAGGTTTATCTCTAATCTGTATAGAATTGGTGTTAGGTTATAAATAGGGTCTCTCATATGATATTTTGCAAGGCAAATTAAAAGGCTATTGAGACTATTGTAAAGAGAGAGAGTGACGACTACGAATCTAGAGAGATTTGAGAGAAATCTCCTAGGGTTGCCCGTGGGTGTAAAACTTGATTCAAGATCTAGTTTGCAGATTTCGCTCTGCCGGGGACTAGTCATACGGTGGGTGAAACTCGTTAACAAATCCATGGTCCTTTTTTGATGATGCTCTATATTGGAGATCTCCCAGATCTACACACATGGCAGATGACGTGTCCCAGAGCTCAGAAGAAAGGGCCCACAGAGGCCGACCAGGCTACCCCTGTACCCGACCTGCAAGCATAAGCTAGCTCTGCTCAGAGCCCCCTGCAAATTGGCCTCCTCGGCCTCCCAGCTCGCCCCGAGCTGCCACAAGACCAAGATGCCTCGGCCCTCCCGCTCGTCCCGGAGCTCTCCCGCCGAGGCCATCTTCCTCGGTACCTCCGACCGACCAACTCCACCACTCACAAGCGTAACCGCCGCTCCGCAAATCTCGCCATGCGCGGATTCTCCGCCGGCAACACCCTGCATTCCACGCCATCACGATCCCCATTAACGGGCGATCCGCTTATTACGCGGGCGTGACGTCGAGGGCGTAACTGCCGACGAGATTCTCGCGCCTGCTACTGCGTGCTGCCGCCACTATATAAACCCCCATCACAGAGGGGTCAAGTAAGCTTTTTTCACCCCACTTAGTCGTTACTCTGCTCGGATCTTGCACTAACTTGATCGTCGGAGGGTCCTCGGTGGTACCAAACCACCACGGGACTTCCTTGCAGGTACTCGGCGCAAACTCCTCAAAACCACCAATCTCCTCAAAACCCATTGAGACCCACACGCAACAGAAGATCACCTCCAAGATCCACCGGGAGATCGACAGAAGACAACATCTGAAGGAGACCCAAAAAGGACCTCCATCAGTTGGCGCCGTCTGTGGGAAAATGAAACTCCACAAAAAAGAAAGTTAGCCTTCCGATCTCCATCCACATGGCAAGCGATCACCCTGAAGATCCAAGCACCCACCGCCGCCTTCCCCTCAATGGAGGCACGGGTGAACCTCCGCCGAATGTCATCAACCCCTCCGCTGGCCATCGCCTCGCAGACTCCAGCGGTCGCAGGTCCCTCGGTCCGTCCCATTCAACCTCGAGGTCCCACGTCGGGGAGCCTCCCCTCCAGCCTCGTCGCACCACTGTCCCTACCAAGGCGGTGGCGGTCAGCTCTCCTGCTTCCAGGCATGACCGGCACCCCCTCCTTCGATGGGGTCGCACCCACGAGCCCCGCCAAGGCAGCTCGAAGACAACCTCACCACGGGGCCTAAGGGACCCCGCCGGAAGGAACAGAGGCCCATCAAGAACTATGGTCATGACGAAAAGGGGTCAGTCGAGCGCCTGCGAAACTCAGCACCTCACGCCGGCAATGGAGGCCAATGGCCGCCCGAGCAAAAAGGCCAGGGACTACGAGCCTATCACCTTTGCCAACGGGGATCTCCATGGCATATCCATTCCCCACAACGACCCTCTGGTGATCACGGCCCAAATCCACCGATACGAGGTCCACCGGATACTTGTCGACTCGGGCAGCTCGGCAGACATCCTCTTCCACGACTGCTTTCTGCGCATGGGGCTCACCCCAGCAGACTTGAAACCGACCTCCCACATCCTACAGTTCAATGTCGGGGAGCCCGGCCGTACCCGTACATTGCCTGTGGACTTCATCGTAGCAAAGGTCCCATCGGCCTACAACGTCCTCCTCGGCCGCCCGACGCTGAACTCCCTTCAAGCCCAGATATTGACCTACCACCTGGCGATGAAGTTCCCTCTCGATCAGGGCGGGAAAGGTCGGGTCTACGGGGACCAGCGGGTCGCGAAGGTATGCCTTACCAAAACATCTTCTTCTGAGCAGACTGCCGACGACGCGGAGGTAAAAGACGGCATCAAGGGTTCTCTGGACACCCGAGACGAGCGGAAGGAGGTCCGGGGGACACCGGTCGAACCACTGACCGAGGTGCCCCTGACAGAGGGGGACGATGAAAAAACCATCCAGGTCGGATCACTCCTGAGAGGGACTCAGCGAGATGACCTGGTCGGTTTCCTCATAAATAACTCCGACGTCTTCGCCTAGGCGCCTGCTGACATGCCCGGGATCGACCCCAAAATCATTTCTCACAAGCTCGGAGTTGATCCTACGGCCCGACCCGTCAGATAGAAAAAGCGAAGCTTCGCCCCGGTCAAACAGAAGGCTATTGAAGACGAGGTTGATCGACTTCTCGTCGCCAACTTCATCCGGAATGTACCCTACTCGGAGTGGCTGGCGAACGTAGTTCTGGTCAAGAAGTCGAGCGGGAAGTGGCGCATGTGCGTAGACTTCACCGACCTCAATAAGGCCTACCCCAAGGACAACTATCCTCTCCATCGGATAGATCAGCTCGTCGACAGCTCGGATGGCCACGGGCTGTTGAGTTTCATGGATACTTTCTCCGGATACAATCAAATCCGTATGAATCCGGAAGATGAAGATCTTACCGCATTCACAACGGACCGGGGGTATACTGCTACAAGGTGATGCCTTTCGGCCTCAAGAACACCGGGGCCATATACCAACGGTTGGTCGGCAGGAATATGGAGGTCTACATTGACGATATGCTCGTCAAATCCGTCTCGTCGGCCGACCACGCCAAGGATCTGGGCGAGGCCTTCGAAGTGCTCTGCAAGTTCTAGATGAAGCTAAACCCTGCCAAATGCGCATTCGATGTCACCGGGGGAAAGTTCCTCGGTTTCATGGCACTCGCCATGGAATCGAAGCTAACCCAGAGAAGATCGACGCTATCCTCAACATGGCCGCGCCCAAGACCAACGTCGAGATCATGCGGCTCACGGAACGAGTCGCTGCTCTGAGCTGCTTCATGTCCAGGTCGGGGGAGAAATTCCTCCCATTCTTCAAAGCTCTGAGGAAGATCCCGAGGTTCGAGTGGTCGGAGGAGTGCTAGGCCGACTTCGACCAATTGAAGAAGCACCTTGCGATGCCACCACTGCTCACCCGACCAGTCGAAAGAGACGAGCTGTCACTGTATCTGGCGGTATCCGACCAAGCAGCGGGCTCGGTACTCGTCCGAGAGTTCGGTGGAATGCAGAAGCCGGTGTACTATATGAGCCATGTATTTAAGGACGCAGAAACGAGATATCCAGCCATAGAGAAGATTGTTTTGGTCCTCGTGGTGGCCTCAAGGAAGCTACGGCACTACTTCCAAGCACACACCATCCTCGTCCTCACTGAGCGCCCGTTGGGGGATATCCTTGCATCACCGGAGTCCTCGGGCCGCTTAGAGAAGTGGAGGTGGGAACTATCTCAGTTTGAAATAAAATATCGCCCGAGGCAGGCCATCAAAGAGCAGGCCTTGGTCGATTTCATCGTTGAATGCACCATCCCTAGCAAGGAATTGGAGTCCACGCTGACCCTCGCAACTCAGTGTCCCATTGCGGAAAGGCCTGGCTCGGTTCCTGAGTGGGTCATCTACGTCGACGGGTCTTCAACAGAGGAAGGCTGTGGTGTCACCTCATTATCCGGGGCCCGAACGAGGCAGAACTAGAGTACTCTCTGAAACTCGGTTTCAAGGCCTCAAACAACACGACAGAGTACGAGGCCCTCCTGGCTGACTGCGCATGGCCGCCAGGCTGGGGCTGAAGACAATTCGGATCCGCAGCGACTCGGCCCTAATCGTCGGCCAAGTGACCGGCCGCTTTGAAGCTCGGGAGCCTCTAATGATGAAGTATCTGGACGAAGTAAGGAAACTCCAGAGGAACTTTGACGAAGTCCAAGTAGAACAAATATCCAGGCAGCTGAATGCCCAAGCCGACGCCCTGAGTAAGCTGGCTTCGTCATACCCGGCCAACAATAAGCGGTCTATCCTCTTCAAAATCTTGCCTCAGCCCAGCGTGGAAGACGGAGCGCCAACACTCCACGTATATGCAGCGCAGGAAGGTGGCCAAGATTGGAGAAAGCCCCTCGTGGAATTCCTGAAGGACGGTACGCTCCCAGAGGATCGGGGAGTCGCCCGCCGTCTCCGGGCCAAAGCCCGTCACTTCATCTAGAGTAATGGGAACCTCTACAAGAAATCCTTCACTAAGCCCCTGCTCCGGTGCATCGACCCCCACGAAGCCGACTATGTCCTCCGTAAAATCCATGAGGGGGTTGGCGGTGTGCACCAAGGGGCCCAAACCTTGATCCAAAAGGCGTTGCTCCAGGGGTACCACTGGCCCACTGTTCACGAGGATGCCCAGAAGCTAGTCAGAAGATGCAAGAGTTGCCAACTCCACGGCAGCATCCCTTGTCTCCCCGCTATCGAGCTTACCGTCCTAACATCCCATGGCCATTCGTCCAGTGGGGATTGGACATGATCGGCCAGTTCCCTACCGGTACAGGCGGGCACAAATATGTCCTCGTCGCGGTAGACTTCTTCACCAAGTGGATCGAGGCCGTCCCCATTAGGAAACCGGATGCCGCCACAACCATCAGGTTCCTGCAAAACAATCTGATACTCCGGTTTGGCATCCCGAGGTGTATCATCACCGACCACGGGACGAACTTCGAGAATGAGAAAGTGAAGGACTTCTGCAAGGAATACCATATCCTCATGAAGTTCTCGCGGTCGCGCATCCCCAATGCAACGGGCAGGCCGAACTCGCTAACCGAGACATCCTCCGAGGTTTCCGGACCCTCCTAGAAGGGCGACAAGGCAGTTGAGTCGAAGAACTGCCCCGGGTCTTATGGGCCATGTGCACGTCAAAGAAGACCCCTACCGGGGAAACCCCTTTCAGCCTCTGCTACGGGACCGAGGCAATGGTCCCAGCGGAGATCGGGCTACCCAGTCATCGGATCGAGCACTTCGACGACGATGCGAACACCTCGGCACTACGGACCAACCTAGACATCTTGTTGGAGAAGAGAGACCGGGCTCAGATCAGGGCCGCCGCTTATCAACAACAAACGGCTCGGTACTACAATGCTCGGGTCAAGCGCCGCTCCTTCAAGGCCAGAGATCTGGTCCTACGGCGGAATGAGTTCATCGATCAAGGCAGGCTATACAAGTTCTCCCCAAAGTGGGATGGTCCTTTCCTCGTCTCTGAGGTACTCCCCGGCGGATCCTATCGCCTACAAGACGCGGACGGACGCAAGTTCCCGCGGCCTTACAACGCCGAGAAGCTCAAGCTATACCAATGAGGTCAAGTCCAACGAGTGTGTACCCCTCCTTTCGCGAAGACGATGTAAATGTTTTATAAAAATCCTTTCCATTCAAATAAAGGGAACATTAGAACATTGCAAATAGAGTTCTGTCTTTGTGATTAAAAGCCCTCGCAAGAGGCAACCGAGCCCGACCCTTTCTCGGTCATCTCCGGCTGGTAGCTTCCTACCCACGACGCCAGAGATCAAAGCCCTCGCCAAGAGGCAACCGCGCAGCTTCACTGCCCGGTTATCCTTAGCAGGCCTCCTGCGGCCCCTCCAACGCTAAGGATCAAAGTACTCGTTAGAGGTAGCCGAGCGGCTTCCCTGCTCGGCTATCCCGGACCGGTAGCTTCCCTACTCGTAACGCCAGGGGCCAAAGCCCTCGCCAAGAGGCAACCACGCAGCTTCACTGCTCGGTCATCCTTAGCAGGCCTCCTACGGCCTCTCCAACGCTAAGGATCAAAGTCCTCCTTAGAGGCAGCTCAGCAGCTACCCTGCTCGGTTATCCCCGGCTGGTAGCTTCCTACCACAACCGACAGGGATCAAAAGCCCTCCCAGAGGCAATTGAGCCCGACCCTCGCTCGGCTATCCTTCAGGATAAAAGCCCTCGCTAAGAGGCACCGGGCAGTAACCCTGCCTGGCCAAGGGTCCTTGGTAGGCTTCTTACAGCCCCTCCCACGCTAAGGACCAAAGTCCTCCTTTGAGGCGGTCCAGCCCGACCCTTGCTCGGCTATCCCCGGTTGGTAGCTTCCTACCACAACCGACAGGGATCAAAGTCCTCGCCAAGAGGCACTGGGCAGTAACCCTGCTCGGTCCCCATCCTGAAGGATCAAAAGCCCTCGCAAGAGGCAACCGAGCCCGACCCTTGCTCGGTCATTTCCGGCCGGTAGCTCCCAACCCATGACGCCAGGGATCAAAGCCCTCGCAAGTGACATCTGAGCGGCTACCCTGCTCGGTCATCCCAGGCTGGTAGTTGCCTACCCACGACGCCAGAGATCAAAGCCCTCGCAAAGAGGCAGCCGCGCAGCTTCACTGCCCGGTTATCCTTAATAGGCTTCTTACAGCCCCTCCAATGCTAAGGTTCAAAGTCCTCCAAGAGGCAGTCTCGCCGGACCCTCGCTCGGCTATCCCCGGTTGGTAGCTTCGTACCATAACCGACAGGGATCAAAGCCTTTGCCAAGATCAACCGAGCAGCTTCCCTGCTCAGTCATCCCTAGCAGGCATCCTCCTGCCCAACAGATGCTGCGGGTTTGTAGCCCTCATAACGAGGCCACCGAGACCCTTTATGCTCGGCACAACTATGGCGGACATGTCACGACCCGAAAGAGCACGTGACTGGCCCTTGAACCATATGAAGTCTATAGGACCACATCTGATCCAAGTAAGCCAAAAGCCCAGAAATCTAAAACCATTTAAGGAGTAAATAAAGAAACTGGTTTTTACTAAGTAAAGAAAGCATGTTTAAAATCAAAGTTTTCAAATAACTAAGCCGAAATGCATTTAAAAAATGTGTAGTCTTTTCTGAAAATTTCGGCAGAGTTTCCTTTGTAAAAACTGGCCCCAAATGGGACACAACAAGAATAATATATATGAAGTGATAAAAGTCAATCCCAAGCGGGAGCTAGCTCTTCGTCAATCGACGGTCACAACCACGCAAGCAATAATAATATACAACGCCAAAGGGCGAGGATCAAAACCCAAAAAAAGAAACTCAACACAGCCAGAAAACCATAATACTACAAGCGCGACTCTAAGGTCGAAATAATACATCACTGTCTCTAAGTCTGAAACAATATACAAGTTTTGGTTGATAGAATTTCTAGATATAATGAATAATACAGGAACAATGGCGGTTCTGATACAAAAGAACCCACCTACCCAAGCAAGTCACCCATATGGAAGCAGTGTGCCGGAAATGCTGCTAAGGAATCTGTACGGCAAAAACTTGCAAGGACTGTGGTACAACGGGGGTGAGTTGCCAACTCGTGAATAGAAAATATCTACAAGCAGAGATCGAATGTATGACCCATCCTAGGTCAATACAATCAGATATAAATAAACCTCAATATGAATAAGTCTGAAGCATGCTAAACTGGCAATGTAATCTCTATACATGAGTGTAGTGCCAAGTGCTCGTGCCAGTGCCTCAGGTAATAGCATATCATAAATGTGAGGTTGTTACGCCCTGCTTCCCAAAATACGGAATACGAGGGGTTGACAAGGCCAGCCATGCTCCTACGGTCAAGGAAATATCCTGCCGTAGTCACACTTCGGCTTCTAGCTTTACGTGGTAAACGGTAAACAATACTCGGGTAATGAGAAATGCAGTAACTGAAACAAAACAATACAAAGAACTGACCTGATGGAAATCAAAAGGGTATAACTCTGGATAGCTGATCAGGATGTCTGCGATGTACGTTGATCAGTCGAAAATATTGTATATTTTAGCCGGCAATTTCCTTAACATTTGCATACACTTAGAAGTGTTCGGCATCCATATTCTACATATTAGCAAATCTGTCACAAAATATGAGATTTCATGTATTAGACTTTTAAACCGACACTTTAAAGGAAATTAACCGCATTTCATGGCATCGCATCATTTCTGTATTTGCGCAACACTTGTCTTGAGTCTGTGCAGGAAAATACGGAAGAAAAAGACCAAAGAGCTGATCAAAAATACGCCAACTAAATCATTTCAGATCTGGTAGCAGTGCAGAAGGAATTAGACAATTCTGTATATAAGACAAAGGCCCATACATCAGGCCCAGCAACAACCAGAAAGCCCAAGCTTCAATTCTCCAAGAGCGCCGCGCTTCCGCGGCAGGAGCTTGCATGCGCCGCGGAAACGCGGCGGTTCTGCCACGTCAGCCGTCAACTTTTTGGGCGCAATTCCTCTCTCTGGTCCCACAGTCCATTCTGACACTTCAAAGTCCAGAACTCTCTCGAACCTACTGCCAGATCATCAAAGAAGATTAAGGAAGGCTAATCCTAATTAAGCTCTTAAACTAATCCTCTTCTAGAAACTCCTCCTAACTAATCACATCTAGAAGCTTCTCCCCTAACTAACTTTTGGAGGGAAATTTGAATTTCTTCAACAAACTTTAGGAGGGAAACTTAGAATTTGAAATCCTAGATCTAGGGTTAGTTATCTATAAATAGGAA
This sequence comes from Agapanthus africanus, assembly GCA_030015575.1. Taxonomy (NCBI): domain Eukaryota; kingdom Viridiplantae; phylum Streptophyta; class Magnoliopsida; order Asparagales; family Amaryllidaceae; genus Agapanthus; species Agapanthus africanus. Next base: position 174,339,970 of record CM057339.1, on the reverse strand, counting down.
CCTAGACCTAGGGTTAAAGGCTAATCATTCTTTAGTGAATGCTTCTACATCATCTTTTTCCACAAGTTTCGTGACAAAGCTTGTGCGAAACCCTAACCCTAATTCCACTCCAAATCCAAGATCTTGAGTACCAAATCAAGCGAGAAGCCTTCAACCTTTTATGAGCCGAGCCGATCTTCAATCGGGCAAGTGATCCAAGCCGATCCGCGATCCACGGAGACGAGCGAAGCCAAGTCAACGATCAAGTTCTTCCTCTTGTAGTTCTTGAATGATTGTAACGAAATTGTTGATATAAATAAAAGGTGAAATTCTTTTATCTTGCTTTCTTTTAATTCTTCATCATGATTAGATCTCAATTTGTAATTGTTGTTCTTGTTGTGATGTGTGAGTAAAACTCCGCTCGTAAAGGAGTCGAGACGATTGTAGAATGATGATGTAACAAATCTTAATACTATTTTTAAGTCCTACGAGTTTGTAAACCCTAGCAAGTTCAAGAATCGATGACCTAGTTTCGTAGCGATGCTTTCTTGATTGCGATCGCTCGAAATTAGGGATCTACGATCGTTTCTTGAGTTTACTAGAGGCTAGAATGTGAATGATATCGACGAAAGAACAAGGGATAAGATGAAACCCTAGTTTCATAAGAAATCCCTAATTCTCATCGATCATCATCGATCTAGTATCAATTCATCGAAGGATAAGAATACGTAATTGTAAGATTACATCACATCTATAGATCCGATCGATTCCTATGCGCCTCATTTCGATTCTTGAGATTTGGTTTGGAAAAATCATCAAACGATCAATTCTTGATTCTATCTTTTAATGCTTTCTTAGATCTAGTTTTTTCTCATTCTTGAACATCAACTATAAATCTTGAATTGTTTTGTTTTCTTTCTTTAAAGTTTCAACTCATCTAATTCAAAAGACGAATGATTACACTTTCCCTGTGGACGATCCGCACTCACATACTAACTACAATCCGACACCGTAGTTGATTGCGGTCAAATAATTTTTGGTTGTGATTTCTTTACAATTTCATACTACACATCGAGAATTCTTTTCAATCAAATGGCGCCGTTGCCGGGGATAGTGCGCTAATAGTTCGTATTTTGAAATTTGAGTTGAACAATTTATTTCATCATAATTTTTAGATCTAAACTCGTACAAACACTAATACGTGTGTTGTGATTTGTTGCGAGAAAATCTGGAATCATTGGAGCTGGAGAAAAAATTTTCTGAACATTCCAGAGGACTCAGGAGCTTAATTGAAGCTCTCTGTAAAAACATTGTGCAGTGACCTTACTGTTCAAGCGCGGAAGCGCGGCACTATAGCATAATCCGCGGCGGATCCGCCGCAGATTCAGCTCCTCTCTGCACCAAACTTCCTCTGTAAGCTACTAACTTTCTTATCTTCTTCTTTCTCTGCTCCAACTAATATTTTGTGCAGGATTCTTTGCAAATAAATCGCAGCGCCGCAAAAGCAATATAAATTTGTGCGTGTTTTTGATTCTTGTGGTTGTTGCATATTAATACGGAAATTTAAGGGGCACGACCAAATCCAAATTAGGTGGGGATTTCATTACCCTTCCTAGGCCCCAAAAAATCGCAAAACTTGCATCCGCATTTACCCTCATTAATTAAAAGAAATCTAGAGATGACTCTAAGGACCGTCGCGCTCAATTAGGACAAGAGAAGGCCGTGGGTAATTCATTGCTTATCCGCGTTTTCTTGTGGTGTCTAAGGCGAGTGTGTCTAAGGCTAGTGGTTATTAATTAGGCCCACTATAGTGGTGGTTCCTTCCCACTTACCTGGCACTTATCCGGCCACAGGGGGACAAAGAGGCAGTGGAGGATTTATCCTGCGACTTGTCTTTTGGCAGTTAGGAGCGGTCTAGAGTTTGACCTAGGTGACTACTAGATTTTAGGGTTTTGCTTGTTGCATTTGTTTTGTTGCATCATATTTTCAAAAAATCCGTATCAATTTTCAAAACAAACACCACATTCATTCTTTCCCCTAATTATAAATTCACGCTGCCACTTGTACTAACCCTTTTTAGTGCAAGATAGGCTGGACACGGGTTTCTAGTGCCCGTAAGTCCGCGTTTCCCTCATCGACCCAAAAGTCGGTATTTCTACATTTACCTTTCTTTTAACCACCACCACACCCACATCGATGGATCCACCTCCATCGAACTTCTTTTCCACTACTCTGCCGCCGTCCGTTGGTGCGCAGATTCCACCTCGCATCTCTCTCCAAGAGAGATGTTATCCTACACGAGGCCCACTTTCCACCTGTCTTTCCACACCACCAGCCAACGGGGAAAATTTTCAAATAAAACCCCAATACATCAACCTTCTACCAAAATTTCACGGTACCGAGTCTGAAGACGCATACGTGTTTATCACGAAATTTGAAAATGTATGCGCAATGATGGGTACTTCACAGCTTTCTGTGGATGCTTTACGTCTTCGTCTTCTCCCATTTACCTTGTGCGATTTAGCCGAGAAGTGGCTATATAACACTACCGCACATTCCATTTCAAATTGGGACGAATTCGTCAAAGCATTCCTTAAGAAATTCTACCCACATCAAAAGACAGCTCGAGTCCGTAGCGAAATCTATCAATTCACCCAGCTTCCAAATGAAACATTTTCAAAATGTCTTGACCGTTTCAAGGATCTGTTAGTCCAATGTCCACATCACGGCATCCCGAGATGGGAATTGTGCCGAATCATTTATGAGGGCATTACTCCTTACACAAGACAGTCCCTTGAATCCATGTGTCAAGGCAATTTTATGACCAAAAATGATGGGGAAGCCTGGAAATTTCTAGAAGATTTCGCTGAAAAATCTTTACAGTGGGAGGGTGTGAGTCAATCATCTAGGGATGGCAATGATATTTCCATAGAAGTTAAAGCTGACATTGCAGCTATCAATAAAAAACTCGAGAATATGGAAAATAAATTTTTAGCCGCCGTCCTAAGTCAAATATCACTTTCCAAAACTGTATGTGGTTGTTGTTCTGATCCGTCTCACTTGACGGAAGAATGTCCGTTTCAAGGTCATGAGCATACCAATGCATCATTTCAAAGACCTAGAAACGATCCATCTTCCTCCACATATGATCAGGGTTGGAGGAATAACCCTAACTTTGCTTGGAACCAATCACAATTTCAAAACACGGTTCCAACCCAAAACAATTTCCAAGGGGTCCCTCCACCACAACAGCAGCCACCACTTCAATTGAGTCAGCACCCCTTCCAAGCACAAAATTTCCAAAATCCGGCCAACACTTTTGCACCACATGAAAATTTTTTGCAATTGACCGGTACAGATAATACCTCTGCACTAGCACAAACCTTGGATACTTTCATGAAACAATCCATCCAAGGTACGGCAAGTTTGCAATCTTCCGTCGAGAATGTGATGAAGATCATTATCTCTCAAAATGAGAACATCAAATCGATGGAAGAACAAATTGCACAACTAAAAGCCGAAATGAGTGCACGAGAGAAATGGAAACTTCCAGCTCAACCTTTACCCAATCTTGGCTATTCACATCCTGTGGATGCAATCACGTTGAGATCTGGAAGAGTGCTTGACAATCACCTTGGGGAAGAGTTTGATGATACTGATAAATCAATCAATAACACCCCGGCTGAGACCTTTCCACACACTTCTTACCCCAGTTCTTCTACCCTACCTTCTTCTTCCGAGCCTATTCTTCATTTCCCAAAAGGCTCGCCACTACAGCCCACCTCTTTTACCCCTCCACGGACGATCCCCACTTCTATTCCGGGATCTGTTCCACACCCACTTTCTTCTCCTATGATGGACCCAGCGCTTACTGCTAAAGCACCTTATCCGAATCGGTTAAGGGCTAATACACCGAGTCCACATATGGAGAAGATTATGAACATTTTTAAGCAAGTAAACACCAACATCCCTCTCCTAGATGCCATCCAACAAGTTCCTTCCTATGCGAAAACTCTTAAGAACTTGTGCACTAGGAAGAGGAAGAATCCAGTGCCCAAGAAGATTTTCATAGAAAAGACAATAGACACGGCTTTCCCCCAACAATTACCGAGGAAACGTAAGGATCCTGGATATCCTACTATTTCCGTTTCTATTAGGGAAAAACACATCAACCGTGCTCTATTAGATCTTGGCGCTAGTGTTAACTTGCTTCCTTACTCAGTCTATGAGCAATTAGAGATCGGAGAGTTGAAGCCAACCAATTGCACTCTCCAGATGGCTGACCGATCTATCACCAAACCTAGGGGTGAACTGGAGGATGTGTTAATAAAAATCGGAGAATTTATATTCCCGGTAGATTTTATTGTAATTGATACACAGTCTGTAGCGAACCCACGGAACCAAATTCCGGTGATTTTAGGTCGCCCCTTTTTGGCCACTTCCAATGCTATTATCAACTGTCGTAATGGTTCTATGACCCTATCCTTCGGGAATAGGTCAATAGAGCTAAACATTTACAAGTTGGGAAGTGTACCCTCCGAACCTATTGCTCAGGTCTGTTCTGTCGACTTAATGGATGTCGACAGCAGCGAATTTGATGATCCTCCTGATATCGATCTAGACTCTTTTCATATGTTATTGTTTGACCCAATTATGTATTATACACATACGGACTCTTCCACCGAGATGTCCGGGTCAACAATTAACACGGATTATGAACTGTTCTTAGAGTCTGAAGATCACCCCGCACTTTGTGATGACATTATTCACCGGGGTATAGATGGAACTTTTGAGGAGATCTTCGCTGATGAACTCGTATTTTTGAATGACACGGGTGTTGAGATGAATCATGTCCCAATCATTGAAATTGAACCTCCACCCCTTCTTTTGAACTGTAAAAAGAATGCGAGTTATCCATCACATTCACTGCATCGTCTCTCCAAAATGAGACGCACACATATTCTCTTCCACCACTTACCTTTTCCCCACTTCTTCTTCCACCAACCCGAGCACTGCATTGATAAAAATTTTGAATGGTTGGTGTTAACTTTCGGTCTTTGCAAAGCTTGGCATCGACCAATGATTTTTTGACCCCCACTTGTGATTTTAAAAGATTAACATTGCATAACTCAAGTTTGGGGGGGTACAATTTTTCTGGCTCTTGAAAAGAAAATTTTTACAAAAAGATGAGCCAAAAATAAGTTTCGGGGAGGTTCTTCACTTAAATATTTTGCCCCCACTAATAAATTCCTCCCAAGCTTACAGGTTTTTCGAGATTTAGTGGATGGCAACAGTGAGGACACTGTTGAAAACAAGTTTGGGGGAGGTTTGTGCTTATTTTCGCATCATTTGCATCATGCATTGCATAAGCACAAAACATTTTTTTTAAAACCTATAAAAATTTAAAATTTTTCAAAACTATAAAAATATCTTTGTACATAAATAAGATAATGAAAGTTTAGATAGTGAAAAATTACATCCATGAGATTAGAAAAATTTAAGAAAACTAAGAAAATTAGAAGTTTTCTTATACGAACTAGTAATAAGTAGTTATGAGCCGTTGTCCCAAGGGTTAGTAAGATGAAAGACGTCACTAATCTGAGGATAAAAATAAGTCTGAAAAATAGTTTCTATTCTGGAAGCCAAACATTTTGAACGTTGCTACCCTGCTATTCGCACTTACACACATCTTAAAGCCTGGGATAGTAGAGGATACCTTGAAATGCTCTTGTCTTAAAGCCAAAAGTATGAAAAAAATATTTTGAAAATGGTGAAAAAAAATGGACACTGGTTTTGTTATCACCAAGGGCAATAAAAAAATATATAGCAAAAGGGTGCCTCTTCACCTAGTGCCCTAAGGTCAACTGGTCTGGGAGTCACTGCTATGCCTGAGGTGGTGCAAGACTAGGAAAATACACCAAGCATGCAAGCACATTAGTAATCGGTCGGTTAGTACCTCAAGAAGTATTAACGGTCGCATGAAAGTGTGTAAGCAATCTCGTTTGTCAAGAAGTACTGAGGCTGATGGGCAAGAGTATGATAGCTTGAATTGAATTCTCCGGGTGTAGGGATGTCTTTACACACACGCAGGGTGATATGATCGATGTTTGGAATAAAGATAGGAATGAAGAATAAGACGATGTTTTATTGAGGGAGGACGTGATTTCTGACATTTTTTCATGACCATTAAGATAGGGCTCATGACAACCGAAAAGCTAGCTTAGTTGGAAACCCTAATTTTCAAGGCTTTTCTTTTACAATTCTTGTCTTTAAATGTAATATTCATGATCTTACTTTTATTATTCGATTTTGTGGGTGCAATCCGCTGAAAACCCTCAGGAGACAACACTCCTCCTACTAGGGACACCTAGAGGTTTAAAGGCTTGTTGCACGTGCTCAGTGCAATCGTGTTGCCTACGAAAGTGTGCTAGTTAGTTTTTCTCTTTCTTTATTTTCTCCTTCTCTTTTTAATAAAACATTCGCTCGAGACGATCGAAATTAAGTTTGGGGGTATTTGATCAGTCGAAAATATTGTATATTTTAGCCGGCAATTTCCTTAACATTTGCATACACTTAGAAGTGTTCGGCATCCATATTCTACATATTAGCAAATCTGTCACAAAATATGAGATTTCATGTATTAGACTTTTAAACCGACACTTTAAAGGAAATTAACCGCATTTCATGGCATCGCATCATTTCTGTATTTGCGCAACACTTGTCTTGAGTCTGTGCAGGAAAATACGGAAGAAAAAGACCAAAGAGCTGATCAAAAATACGCCAACTAAATCATTTCAGATCTGGTAGCAGTGCAGAAGGAATTAGACAATTCTGTATATAAGACAAAGGCCCATACATCAGGCCCAGCAACAACCAGAAAGCCCAAGCTTCAATTCTCCAAGAGCGCCGCGCTTCCGCGGCAGGAGCTTGCATGCGCCGCGGAAACGCGGCGGTTCTGCCACGTCAGCCGTCAACTTTTTGGGCGCAATTCCTCTCTCTGGTCCCACAGTCCATTCTGACACTTCAAAGTCCAGAACTCTCTCGAACCTACTGCCAGATCATCAAAGAAGATTAAGGAAGGCTAATCCTAATTAAGCTCTTAAACTAATCCTCTTCTAGAAACTCCTCCTAACTAATCACATCTAGAAGCTTCTCCCCTAACTAACTTTTGGAGGGAAATTTGAATTTCTTCAACAAACTTTAGGAGGGAAACTTAGAATTTGAAATCCTAGATCTAGGGTTAGTTATCTATAAATAGGAACCTAGACCTAGGGTTAAAGGCTAATCATTCTTTAGTGAATGCTTCTACATCATCTTCTTCCACAAGTTTCGTGACAAAGCTTGTGCGAAACCCTAACCCTAATTCCACTCCAAATCCAAGATCTTGAGTACCAAATCAAGCGAGAAGCCTTCAACCTTTTATGAGCCGAGCCGATCTTCAATCGGGCAAGTGATCCACGCCGATCCGCGATCCACGGAGACGAGCGAAGCCAAGTCAACGATCAAGTTCTTCCTCTTGTAGTTCTTGAGTGATTGTAACGAAATTGTTGATATAAATAAAAGGTGAAATTCTTTTATCTTGCTTTCTTTTAATTCTTACATCATGATTAGATCTCAATTTGTAATTGTTGTTCTTGTTGTGATGTGTGAGTAAAACTCCGCTCGTAAAGGAGTCGAGACGATTGTAGAATGATGATGTAACAAATCTTAATACTATTTTTAAGTCCTACGAGTTTGTAAACCCTAGCAAGTTCAAGAATCGATGACCTAGTTTCGTAGCGATGCTTTCTTGATTGCGATCGCTCGAAATTAGGGATCTACGATCGTTTCTTGAGTTTACTAGAGGCTAGAATGTGAATGATATCGACGAAAGAACAAGGGATAAGATGAAACCCTAGTTTCATAAGAAATCCCTAATTCTCATCGATCATCATCGATCTAGTATCAATTCATCGAAGGATAAGAATACGTAATTGTAAGATTACATCACATCTATAGATCCGATCGATTCCTACGCGCCTCATTTCGATTCTTGAGATTTGGTTTGGAAAAAATCATCAAACGGTCAATTCTTGATTCTATCTTTTAATTCTTTCTTAGATCTAGTTTTTTCTTATTCTTGAACATCAACTATAAATCTTGAATTGTTTTGTTTTCTTTCTTTAAAGTTTCAACTCATCTAATTCAAAAGACGAACGATTACACTTTCCCTGTGGACGATCCGCACTCACATACTAACTACAATCCAACACCGTAGTTGATTGCGGTCAAATAATTTTTGGTTGTGATTTCTTTACAATTTCATACTACACATCGAGAATTCTTTTCAATCATACGTCTAGTCCTGGTCCAGGCAAGATCCACTCCTTACTCTGAGCATGCATACTCAGGTCGTCAGAGCGACACAATAGAAAAATATATATAGATGCAAGTGGCAACTCGAACAGTGATAATAGATGTGTAACAGTAAACCAATACAGTAAATATATGAATATGGAGTAACCAATGCAGTGTCTAGTAGATCAGGTGAACAGTAAAGCAGTAATATAGTATGCCAGGTATGTCAACACAGTAAGAAATGTATATCAATGCCATTATCCCTATCAATCTCTAAGTCTCACTGTACAGGTCACTAAGCCTATCGTCAGTCCAAGTGTGAGAGTCAACCACTCGCGAGTGTCCTCCACCCAAGGGTAGGACCCAAGGGCAAGGGACCACGGGCCCAAAATGTAACTCACGGTAATAATCATGTACCCTGTAAATCTCCATATATCTCCATATATATAAGCCGGCATGGGACTCCTGAGATTCTGTTGAACTCACACTCAGACTACCCCACACCCCGTGGTCTACATCAAACGCTAACCATAACCTCAAATACCAGTCGGTCTGTGACAAGTCTGCGCGAGAACTAGAGACAGGCTCTCCATCAAGCACATCCCGACTAATACCCAAGATAAATGGCAGTGTCTGGTGCCTTATCTGTGACACCCATGCAAGAGCTTCCATAAGTGTCCCATACCACTTATAGTCACACTTACACGCGTCCCACAGACGTCGACAATGTAATAGAATAATAGGGTTCACTGATTGTGTACAAGTACGTGTCACTTTCACTTATTCACTCATGCACGAACACTAACGTACTTATCACAATCATCACTAATATCTAACACTGGGTAATGCACATGATCACTAGGTTATCAATGCAATGACATATGATATGATGAGGAAACAGTATGTAAAGCATGATTAAGATGTCGTAAATCAGTATTCTACCACTTGCATAATTTATCAGAAATCATACGTGTACAGTTTAGCGAAACAATGATGGGGAATAAAATAGTAGGTTTGAATATCTATCCAGAGAGTTTGGTTCACGTCAATCAGGTTTCAGGATCACTAGTTATGGCCATTTCATTTTAAGCGTTCACGGCTGGAAATCCGGTTTCAGAATCGGAAGTCCGTTTCGCAACGCATTTTAATCCCAGTTGGGATCCGAATTTAGCGATGCTATAGTTGAATGAAATCTAGGGTTTTCAGTAAGGTTTTCAACGCAACAGACCGATACACAATCGCATCTGTACGTCAGGAGTTACACACTGTTCAATACTAGTATGTCAATTCTGATTCTGTTGGGACTGTTATACGTCACCAACTTTTAAATTACAGATTAAATAGAAAACGACGATGAAACAGAATGAAACCACTTGTGTTATCTAGATAACAATTTCAAATTTAATAAACTGTAGAGTTCCGCAACATACGAGTTCAGGAAAACAGGTGGCACACATTATGGAACAATAAACAGTAACCAGAGTCGCTCTGGACTGCAATCCAGAGTCGCACTCCGATCCAAATATTGTCACAATTTAAGTACAGAAATCATTAGAAACTTGCATAGGGTTATAGTTCGTCGAGTCGGCTTCGATTTAATCCCTTGAACGTATCATTCCAGTATGTACATAATTTATGGTGATTTTAACGGTTTTCAGATACGGGGAAAGTTCCAGTTTTACAGATATATTTGGGGGTAATCGTTTTAGTCGTTAACAGTCGTATTATCCAGTGAAATTTGTACATAGTATTCAAAATCATATGGGACAGCAAATGCCCTCATGTTCCATCAAATTGAAAGAGGATTTTCATTGGAATTTTACATCGAACAGGTATGTTATATAATCTAACGGGTATTGTGAATATGGAATTTATACGATTTTAGTTCGTATCACGAATAAATTAGCATGTAAGCAAGTAATTGAACTTGCCTGACGATGAATTGATGGCACGGCAGCGAAGGCAGTAGTGACACGGCACGGGCACGGAGTAGCAAGCACACGACGGGTCTCGGCTAGGCTTGGGCTTGGCTCGAGTTTGGTGACGGGCTGTTGCTGCTAGGGCATTGGGTGAGATGAGGAGAGAGAGAGAGAGAGAAAAGTTGCAGAGGGGCGAGAGAGAGAGAGAAGTGTAGAGAGAGAGAGAGAGAGAGAGAGAAAACAGAGAGAGGAACAGAGATTGAGAGAGAAAGAGAGAAGTGAGTTGCAGGGGAAGAGAGGGAGAGAGAGAGAAGTCATTGCACAGAGAGAGAGAGAGAGGACAGTGGGTAGTGGGATCGGTCGTGAATGATGGCGATGATGATGCTGAGGGTGAAGGGTGTCGACGAGGTGGTTCAAGTCGGTGGAGGCTCGCCGGCGTTGAGTGCGGGTGGGGTCGAGATGGGAGCGGTGGCTGCGGGAATGGTGGGCGAAAGTTGTGGTTGGATAATGGTGGTGGTGGAAGATTTGGAGAGAGGAGGCAGTTGAGTGTTGGTGATGGAGGCGAAGGGGAGACGATGATGCAGTGGGGTGTTGGTGAGGGTGGCGGTCGTCGGCGATGATGAGCGCTTGGGTTGGATTGATGAAGATGGGGCGATTAGCTATGGAGCTGGAGGGGGTGGCCGGAGCTTTGAGGTTGGAGACAAGGGGGCAGGCAATGGAGGTGTAGCAAGGAGAAGGCGAGACGACGGCGATGTTTGGAGGAGTGGCCGACGAAGAGGCGAGGGGGGCGGGCTCAGTGGTGGCAAGCTTGGTGGGGGAGAGGAGAGGGGGGATGTGAATGAGATAGGGGAGACGAGGGGTGCGCGTTGTGGGGTAACGGCGCTCGAGCGCAGGCATGGGCGTCGTGGCCGCGAGCGTTGGGGAAGGAAGCGGCTGTCACGACCCGAAAGTACGGAACGTGACCGGCACTTAGATTACGAAGCGTCTAGAGGCGCCACGTAACCTAAGTAAGCCGAAGCCCAGAAATCTAAACCATAAAAGAAGAAGAAGAAGGAAAAGAAAACAAGTTTAAAAGCATCAGCAAATTTCCCAAAAATTTCGGCAGAGTCTCCTCTGTAAAAACTGGCCCCCAACGGGTACAACAAGTATAATATACATAAACAATAAAAAGCATCCCCAAATGGGAGCTAGCTCAACGCCAACAGGCGGAAACAACCACAACAAGCACAATAATATACAACGCCAAAGGGCGAGGCTCAAAACTCAAAAGAAAACAAAACCACCAGACCAGAATAATACATGCGCGACTCTAAGGTCAAAATAAAAGACTGGTCCAATAAACTTATCAAATAACACAAGTATGGTTGATGGAGCTTACTAGATACAAATGAAAGAATAAAGGTACAATGGTGGTTCGGATACAAGTGAACCAACCTACCGTGCAAATCACCCTGAAAAAATAGATGTGCCAGCAAGCTGCCAGGGAAACCTGTACACCGAACCTGTAATAAAATTTGGCACAACGGGGGTGAGTTGCCAACTCGTGAGTAGAAGACATCTACGAAAAGAAATCGAATGCACGACGCTATCCTAGGTCATAATAATACACTACTAAATCCCAATCATCTAGTAATAGCAGGGTAATACTACGTGTAAGTGCAGATACTCTGTGCTCGTGTCAGTGCCTCATATAATACTATGTCATATGAATGGATATGCATGCTCCATGAATTTAAAATAATCAATCCTGAAATCCAGATATATCTGTATAAGAAATCTTTAACTGTTATCATAGTAAAATGCGTATAGGAATCTGAAATCTCAACAATGAAATCCATGGAAATCCGTGTCAAGCATCGACACAAACATGCAAATCTCAAGTCTCATAGTCTCAATACCTCGGGCTCCGTCAGTCCGGATCGGCCCACATCATCAAATCTCACGACAACGGTCGGTATCCTCCGGATATCCGCCGCGCCAGACATCACCGGTAGGTAGCCTTCCCCTGCCAGGCTCATCGTCTACAACTCGATCTTCTTGCCCCGGGGTACCATACCGGGCCCACCATGTACCCGAGACGGTTCATCCACTCCTCGAATCGGGTCTCGAAATCCATCAGAAAACATGAAATCTCATGGTGGACGACACATACATCACGAGAAAACCGCATCTTATATTTTAAAAAGAGAGAAGGAGAGAGAGAGAAGTTTTTATATAGTCTTGCGGTTTTCCCCAAAAATCCAGAAATCTCATAGAAATCCAAATCTCAAAATCATGAGTAAGTATATGATAAGTGTCGGCATATGCCCCATAATACTGCATGATAACATGAAAATATGAACGCATGAATGTCTAAGTAATAAATGCCATGTCTAGACTAACATCTGAGAGTAATCACAATATTATATATCGATCTAGCTGTTTGCTGATTCTATCAATAAAGGATAATATGATCTAAAGTGTACGTGACATAGCAATTACCGATGATGATGTGTGTGAGCCGGCAAATAAGTGTGCGTGGAATATGCGCATCATCGGTAATGGTGCTGGTGTCCTAACAGGTAAGGTTTATACTGATTATAGCAACATATGTATGAACATGAAACATTATGATTACAGTGTGAAAATAAAGACGGATGTGTGTTATCACTCATTTGATATACAATTACCGCTACCACTATAAGACTCGAACCTAACCTAATGTCCATCTAACCTCCTAAGGAAAAAATCCTAAGAAGCTAGTCAATAAGAAACAAGAGTCTACCTAAGGTCTGAATCAATATCTCGAATAGTCGGCGATCCGGCCTCAATAGCGTCACGTACGTAGTACGGCTTCCTCGAATCAAGAGTGCGGATCAATCATCATATTTATGCCTCGTACGGTAAAATCCATCGTACGGCGTCCCAATATCGGGGTACGGGTCAAGTATCTCCTAGGTGTCTCATCATTCGTATAATGTCATCACCAACACATCTCATGATCAAGGTGCTGAATTGTAATCGCCTACATCAATCATATGTCATTGCCATCATAATATGCATCATTAGTTTATCCTCAGAAATATCATGTCATATGTATCATATTGTGATTAAGTCATATTGATATCATATCGTCATCAAGTCACACCTATTTGATATCAACATCAGGTCACACCTATATGACATCGTAATCAAGTCATACATATATCATATCGTGATCAGTCACAAGTTACAGTCCGAGTACTATTTTAGAGTCCCATGTATCTCAATATCATCACCACCCATTATAATTTATGTATCCATGTTCATTATCTCATTCTCTAATGATCCGCTAACACTTTAATACGACTATATAGCCAAGAATCACGGCATCAAGCCCAGTTATACTGTTTCATTCCCTTGTATCATATCACATCAATGTATCCCACATAAGTGTTGTATATATATATACCTATACCTAGTCCTATATATATATACACACACCCGTATACACCATGTCGAGTTTCAGTGTGTGCGTGTGTGTGTTTCTACCTGAAACCTACGAACCTCTTCCAAGGTACTCATCCTCTGATATGGTTTTCCTAAATCAGTCTAGTCCAGCCTGGGGTCATTACTAGGGTCCTACTCATTAAGAATCTAGGGTCACATCTTGTTTCCTAATGTCAATAAGTACTATTCCTATACTACGTTGCGGGGGTGCTAAACGCCATCCTCCCGACTTCCCTCCGTAGATATGCATCTACTCACCTGGTCCATGTCTGCCGAAGACGGTGTCGCCATCCTCCTCTTCATCGCCCGCAGTCCACGTGAGGGGTACCTAAATGCAAACATATAAATAGCATCGTAAACTGAATCACATACAAAGGTCAAAACAACGCAAGGAACAAGCATAGGTTAAAACCTATGTCCCGTCCATGCAAAAGCACCAAATATCGCTCGATATCGGCGTACAAACTCCGATGGATCGAGATAAACATCAACAAATAACTCGTAGTTTTAAAACACATTCCTTATATTATAAAACATGATTAAATCCATCGAAACCCTAAAATCCATCAAACCGTCCAATTTCGTAAAACCCGAAAATGCCAATTTACCGTTTTTCATCAAAACTTGACATTTAAATGAAACCAATGGTCATAAAACTCATTAAAAAGCATAACTAGACTATACAAACCATTACTATATTTTTATTACACAAATTTGTATTAATTTGAAATTTCTAGTTTGCAACCTTTAACAATTTCCAACATTTTTCAAGCAAAATACCACAATCCCACCACAAAACATGATATTGCATGAATTAATGTACTAAACTACAATTCATGATGATAATGATATGATGAAACCATAATTATATTTTTAATCTCATTTATTTAGGAATTTCCCAAAATCTAGTTTACAAAAATAGCCTTTTATTAGTATTTTTCCAATTATCACAAGAAACTAGTGATCAAACTAAGCTTTTCTTTCCATTAACATGCTAAGATTCTCACTAAAACTACAATCTAATGATAACAACCTTAATTGGAATTTTATTTTATCCACAAATACATTTTATAAAAACTAGTTAGCTAAATAACATTATTAAATCAATTTGAATACACAAATTATTATATAATAACCATGCAAGATTTTTCCACTTCTAAAAATGGTAGACTAGTTATTATAACCCTAATTAATTAATAAAAATCATAACTTGAATTTACAAACCCTAACTTGAATTTTAAAAATTGAACATAGAATTAATCTAATAAAACTAATTATGCTTTAAAAGAAGCATCTAATGGAAATAAAATAAAAGAGATAGATTTATACCTTCACAACCTCAAGTCCAAACATGAAAATGAGCCTAAAAAATGCATGCTTTCCCACTCAAAATCCATGTAAAGAAGAGTAGAGAATAAAGGGTAGGAAATACATAGGATTTTGTGGAATTTTAATTGAATTTTTGATGTATTTTTGATGAATTTTGAATAAAAATGAGGTGGGAAATGGGGGGGGGGGCTGCCATGGGGTTGTGGCCGGCCTTAGTGGGAGGTGAGGGAGAGAAAGAAGAGAGTGTGATATTGTGTAGAAGTTTCAAGAGAAGAAACATCACTTAAAGGTCTTTTCATACTTTTATTTTATTTTTTTTTATTCCTTTACTGTAGCAACTCAAGAAAACTCTAGAAAATAGGAAAAATTTGCAAATAAATTTTGCATGATACACACTAAATTTTAACATGCCATGGTTCATTTTTACAAATTAAAACCATTCAAATTTGTAATTTACACTAATTTAGTGTAAAAATAAAGCTTATGTTAATATTTAAAATAATTAATTTAGGAAAAATATTTAATTAAACTAAAAACTTATAAGTGGCTAAATAAACACCATTTACTAGTAATTACATAATTAAAATAGGTATTTTTGAAATTATAATGAAAAACAATCACGGTTTGGTTTTACGAAAAATACATTTTACTTTGCCGAAATTCATAAAATTCACTTAAACAATTTTATTCATTTAATTATTTATTTAATTATTTTTAAAACGTTACAGCGGCGAAGATAGTGGATCGCGCGGCGGGAAAGAGGGAAGGAGCCGTTGGAGAAGAAGGGTTAGGGGCGAAGCGGGTCGGGTAGGGTGCTGCGGGTCGGGCTGGGTGAAGCGGCTGCTGGGGTGAGGAGAATGGGCCGGGCCGGGATTTTATTAAAAGAAAAATGGTGTTGGGCTGAGGGAATTTAATAAATAGTTAAGAGGAAATTGGAAAGTCCGGGCCGGCTAAGGAGTTGGGGAAAGGCCGGGTTAAAGTAGAATAAAAGAATTATAAAAGAATGGAAAGGGCCGGGCTGCTTTAATAAAATAAATCCCTAATAATTTTTCATGGGCTGAGGAAGGAATGTGGGCCGGGGATTTGTTTAA
This sequence comes from Agapanthus africanus, assembly GCA_030015575.1. Lineage (NCBI taxonomy): Eukaryota > Viridiplantae > Streptophyta > Magnoliopsida > Asparagales > Amaryllidaceae > Agapanthus > Agapanthus africanus. The sequence continues at coordinate 174,323,847 of CM057339.1, read as the reverse complement.
GCTGAGGAAATAAATTTGGAATTTGGGAATGGGCTGGGGGTTATTTAATGAGAAATGGGCTGAGGATTATTTGATAAAATGTGAGAGAAGAGAGGAATGATTTACTTGGTTTGGTGTTTTAAAAGGGATTTTAGAATAACTAAATAATTATAAGTAAAATAAATAAATTTTATAAGTGAAAGAGAAATACAGATATTGGTATAAAAAGGGCTACAAGCAAGTGTACCCAGGTATAAAGAAAATCATAAACGTGTGCAACTGCGTGCACAAAACACATATCAATGCACTACAAGCACATATAAGCTATACCGAGTGCAAAATCAAATCGTGTGCGTAACATATGCACAACCTCAAATCAACCGTATGAAATCCATGAAGTCATAATCAGGTGCAGCCAAGGCACGAAACGACATACAATGCAGCTCAATCAAAATCAGGTGTACTGCGATGGAAAATCTCACAACCTCGTGCATCAGTGTGCACAAATCAAATCAAAACACTAAAAGTACATGAAAACTATGCTGGAAGCGTAAATCAAATCACCGGCATAAAATAGGCATGAAATCACAATCAATACCTCAAGAGTAATAACTATGCGCAAGGTATAAATACCCAATAGGTGCAACCATGGTGCAAGAAAACAAATACCATGAAACTCAGTCATCAAGACTAAATCATTAGAATAGATCGCCCAAAATACCGAAATCCAAAGTGACGGATACGTGATAGTCAAATCACAAAATCACAAATCAAAAATACCACCGTCGGTATATCCTCCTTCGAAGTCGAGAAGGTGCCGGTACATCCAATGCTAGCGGCGCAAGATATCTACTTGCCTCTTTCTCGCGGCTGGCGTTCTCTGCCTCTGGTTCCTTATCTTCCCTGTGGATTACTAATCTTGCAAATCCATCGGCTCATCGGCCCGGTCAGGTGTGCTAACAGGAACGATTCCGTTCTGGCACTTTTCTGGTCATCTCTCGGTCAATCCTCATGACCGCTCATAAAGCAGCATATCTCTGGCGCCAACCTCTAGTCCTCTGAATGCACATCACACATCGGCTCCTGGTGCAAATCTTATTGCAGCAGTGTACTGGAAGGAATCCTGCTCAAGGTCTCTTCTGATTTCGCCTAAACCAAACTGTACGGAGGCTGGTACTCTGGCGTAATCCTTTCTCGCTCTCTGGACATCTGCGTCCTTAATACAACATCTACTCGAAAGCTGGTCGCATCCCTGCGCCTCTGTATGCATATCCGACCTTTAATCTTAACGGGGTGTAGTAACAGCTCGTCTGCATCTTGCACGAACTTCTTGTCCCGCTTGTCTGTATCATCGACCATTTCGACGTCGCGTCTCTATCTGCGCACTGCAATGCCCTCGGCTACGGTCCATCCAAACTCTCTCACACGGACTCGAAATCACGAACTTGGTATCTTCATCACTCAGTAGAAGATATCTAGCCGATCGCGTCCTCAGCGTGCATATCGCATCTCTGATGTCAGCGGAGTGGAACGTCATCTCATCGAAATCTCATGCGAACTCTTTACTCCACTCTGCTTCACTATCGACTGATTCGGACTCATCTCATCGTGGCTACACAGACTGCGCTCCAACGGCTATGCTCGTATCTGGAGTCTTCCAAGCAGTGTCCCATCACATGATATCCGAATGATGTCGAATCGTCCGATCGACTCGTCAGAACCTCATAGTCCCCCAAGAGCTCAACATCTCGGATACAGTTTAATAGTATCGAGTACATACCACAGGATCGGTGGTCCAGCCGTAGAAGGGCAAACCCAAGCCTTACTAATGGCGCCGCGGAACTGCCGCAAACCCTAATGTTCAAAGGCTTTCACACGGTCATTATGTCGAGTTAGGGTTTCATTCTTCTAGAGGGTCCATAGAATCGCTTGCATGTCTTGCCGAATACTTTAAACTTGGAAGATGGGTTCCTGACATTCGACCGTCTCAATCGACTCTCAACGAATCTGCGTGAAGTCGCCTCTAGCTGGAATCAATCTACCTGATGACCTCGCATCGGGGTAAGCGAATAAGCCACATGTCCTAGTCACTCATCCTCGGGTGACTAGCTACTCAACATCATATCTCTAAGTATATGCTCATGCTGCAATAGCTCCAATCATCTGGGCGATATTTCATCATTCGCAGCAACAACTGGCTCATTCTTCTATACGCTAAACAGCGCCTCAATCGTCCTGGATAAGCGATATATCAATGGTCATCACATACTGGCTGGCCTCTATCAGTGGCTCAATCCTCTGGTACCGATCGGTACGCCCGAGAAATCTCGTAAAAGCGATCTGTCAAACGCTCATGGCGCGAAAACACAACAAGACGACTCCTCAATATGCAATCGCATGTCTCTGGAAACACGCCCTGGTCAGTCCTCGTCCACGACGAGCTCATGCTGACGCAACTCGAGCCGTAGCTCACTCTGCCCGTGCAATCGCGGCAGCAAAACCATAACCAGTATCGATGAGGATAGATCACAGGAATGAACATAATACTGTGCAAGGAAATGTACATCCTAAGGTTTCTTAAGCGGAGTGGTGTGTCGTAAATATGCCGCGGAACATACGTACGGTACGTCACTCTACTCAAGCTACCTATTCCATCAACCAAGGGTCATCCTATGCGACGAAAGTTCGGGTATAATACCCCCTCGACTAAATCTAAGTTCCATAAGGTCAAGCCTAAGTTCCGTATATATATAACGCCCTAGGCTCTACATAGTCAAACTTAGGCTCGAACCAAAGTCAACCTAGCGCTCTGATACCAATTTTGTCACGACCCGAAAGAGCACGTGACTGGCCCTTGAACCATATGAAGTCTATAGAACCCCATCTGATCCAAGTAAGCCAAAAGCCCAGAAATCTAAAACCATTTAAGGAGTAAATAAAGAAGCTGGTTTTTACTAAGTAAAGAAAGCATGTTTAAAATCAAAGTTTTCAAATAACTAAGCCGAAATGCATTTAAAAACGTGTAGTCTTTTCTGAAAATTTCGGCAGAGTTTCCTTTGTAAAAACTGGCCCCAAACGGGGCACAACAAGAATAATATATATGAAGTGATAAAAGGCACCCCCAAGCGGGAGCTAGCTCGTCGTCAATCGACGGTCACAACCACGCAAGCAATAATAATATACAACGCCAAAGGGCGAGGATCAAAATCCAAAAAAAAAAACTCAAAACAGCCAGAAAACCATAATACTACAAGCGCGACTCTAAGGTTGAAATAATTCATCACTGTCTCTAAGTCTGAAACAATATACAAGTTTTGGTTGATGGAATTTCTAGATACAATGAATAATACAGGAACAATGACGGTTCTGATACAAAAGAACCCACCTACCCAAGCAAGTCACCCATATGGAAGCAGTGTGCCAGAAATGCCGCTAAGGAATCTGTACGGCAAAAACCTGCAAGGACTGTGGCACAACGGGGGTGAGTTGCCAACTCGTGAATAGAAAATATCTACAAACAGAGATCGAATGTATGACCCATCCTAGGTCAATACAATTAGATATAAATAAACCTCAATATGAATAAGTCTGAAGCTTGCTAAACTGGCAATGTAATCTCTATACATGAGTGTAGTGCCAAGTGCTCGTGCCAGTGCCTCAGGTAATAGCATATCATAAATGTGAGGTATAATCAATGAAATCAATCTGCAGGCACGTGGATCCCGTCCACTCGTCACCCAATGACAAAACCATCATGCGTGTAAATATCATCAGCATATGCATGGAAATATGACGATATAAACCATCTGTGTCCCTCGCGACACGTCAAAATCATGGAACCGGAGTGCCCAGCATCGACACTCGAAAACATCATGAAAATTATGCCCAGCATCGGCACGTAAATCCTCATATATCGGGCTCCGTCAGTCCGGATTAGTCCACGGGCTCCGTCTGCGGAATCGGCCCTTGGCCCCAGCAGTACGCCCATATCCATCTATCGACTCTGGTCAGTATCCTCCGGATAACCGCCAGGTCCAACCAATAACCGGTAGGTACTCGCCACCCTGCCAGGCTCATCGTCTACTCCACGAAAAACATTTCTTGCCCCGGGGAACCATACCGGGTCCACCATGTACCCGCAATCGGCCTCATCCGCCTCTTCGAATCGGGTTTCACATGTCGCTCTCAGCACCGAGAAAACACATGGTGGACGCACTGAAATATCATATCACGGGTAACCGGGTTTTTAAAGCAATTACATATTCTCTTTTGAAATACCCACGGTTCCCAAATCCAGAAATATCATGGAAACAACAACTCTCAATGCGTATAATCAGAAGGCATGATGTATGCGACATGTAAAAGAAATGTAAACATATCAGGATGTCATGCAAGGGTCATATCCAGAATGCAATAGTACTACAGTGTAGTGACATGGCAATTATCGATGATGAAGTGTGTGAGCCGGCAAACAAGTGTACGTGGAACATACGCATCATCGATAATGGTGCTGGTGTCCTAGCAGCATGACTGTAATATATCAATAAACACAAGCAATGCAATGCAAATAGCATGAATATGCGGAATCGAATAATCAACGCAACAGTAAAGAATCTACCTCAATAAATATATCATGCAGCCTTGCCTTTTGAAATAAGACGAATCGAGGTTTTTGGTAAAATAAGGGCTACGTGTTTTAGGAAAAGATGCGTCGTTTGAAAATATCTGTAAAATCCCTTTTGCCTATCTTTAAAATATCCCCGATTCGTTAGTTTTGAAATAGGTATGACTCGGGTCAGTCTAACGCCTACTATGCGAATTACGGACCCAACAATCAAGTCAATCGGGAGGGGTATGAAAACCACCTAAATCTGAGTCAATATATACATTATCCCATCACATGACAGGTATCACTACCATCATATCACATCTCAAATACGAGCTCTGTCATATCGCCGATCTCACGGCCTCAAATCAAATCTCATCGACTCATCCCAATCCCACGTATCATCCTCAAATCCCGTATATGAACACATAGTCTCATACCCATGTGTAGATATATACACCTCCATATGCGCACAGATAAATGAAAGAATGTATGCAAGTATATGTGTACGTGTACGTGTACGTGTATGTGTGAGTGCAACCACTACTATAGGGTTCGCACTATACTAAACCAATACATCCTTCTCATCAATAATTCCATTATCACCACCAATAATCCTAACAACACATAATAACTATATATGTGTATACGTATTCGTATATATCACCACGGACTGCGGGGGTGCTATACGCCATCCACCCGACTTCCCCCGTAGATATAATCTACTCACCTTGCTTCTCATGTGCCGATGCCGATATCGCCATCTTCATCTTCTTCGCCTCAACATCACGTAGGGTACCTACAAGTATATCATAAACGCTAAAGCACATGATAATCACATCGGAAAGCCAAAACAGCACACGCTACTCGCACAGGTAAAAACCTATCGTCTCGCATGCAAACACGATCAATATCCACTTGTCGTTGACGTCCAAACGCCACCCGACAGAAACGAATCACCAAATACCAAAATCCATGCTAAAACAAGTCGTAAACCATACACCAACATAGGAAAATCAACCCAGATTTTACCCTAGATGGAATCAGTCAAAATTGCACATACCCAGGGTCAAGTTTATAGGGCAAAAGGTTACAGAACAAAAACGAAGGGGTTCCAACCTGCTTTGGCCGCAATTTGCGGCCAGAGGGATTAAATCTGCGGCCCAAACAAAGAATTAGGGGCTAGGGCTTTGTGTGGTGGTTCCATGGTGCCTGCACATCTCACTGTCAACTCAGTTTTATTTTTGGGGTCTCGGGGTGATAGCAGATTCTTAAATACGATCACAGATTCACAGTTTTCCCCGATATCGATTCCGTAAATCCGTATTCTGTGTTCTAGCTTCAGGTTTTGGTCCAAATTAGCATCACACAAGGGGTTCTAAGGTCACAACAAGCCTCAATTTCACTTTGATTTCAGATCAAACCCTAAACCCTAACTTGATGTTTCACAAATCCACCAAACAACACCATATCGATATGAAACTAGTATTGATGCACAAGAAATGAGATACTACTCTAATAGGTGTAGAAATTACCTCCTTTGGCAACTCAAGAAAATTCTTGAGTTGCTCAAAGTCCTCCAAATCCAATCTTGCTAGGTTCAAAGTGTAGCTAGTGAGCTTGGGAGCAAGTTTTGTGAAGTGGGAATGGGGTTTTGGGGTTGATTTCATTGTGGATCTAGGGTTTCATGAAGAGGGAGAGAGAGGGAGAGGGGCAGCAGCAGCTCAAAGAGAGGGAGAAGAGAGAGAATGAGAAGGGGAAAATGATGGGAGTATGGTTCATAAAGTGAGAGTTGACTTGGTCTCTCTCTCTCTCATAATCATTCCAACCTTTTTCTTTCTTTTCTTTTCCCTTTCTTCTCACTCCAATAGTGAACCCAAATGAACAACCATGTCAATAGAAATATAACACAAGTGCAACAAGTGTGGAAAATGATATGTGCACATTTTTGCACAAAAATGCCAAAAATCCGATTAGCGATTTTTAATCGCAATTAGCACTATATTAGCATATAACTAATCATAAAAACTTAAAAATTGCATAATTCCATAAAATACCCTATTTTAGAAATTTCCATAATTTTTCCCCATTTATTTGTATTTAACTATACCCGAATATTAAAATATTCATTAAAATAATATTAAATTATAAAAATTCCCAAAAATCATATTTTATTATTTTGAAACGTTACAGGACACCCCTCTGCCCATCACACGCAGCGGATCCGAAGGCACCAACAAGAGACATCGGGTCTATCCAAAGTCTGACAAATCCCCCCTCGACTCTGAGGCCACGGGGATACCTCCACTTGGCATGCTTGGCAAGTGATCGAAATCAACTCGACGTACGATTGCCTGACATGGAAGCCCAACAGTGCAAGCAAGAACATTCTACGAGTACTCTTCACATCCAAAAGATAAAGTGCAAAGCAATGAAACAACAAGAGTTTACTCGCACAAGCAAAATGTTTTTACAAGGGTATTGGGGGCTCCCCGGCCTTACAAACTTCCGGACGCTTACAAAAGAGGAGCGAGGAAATATCAAAAAGACCTAAGTCACAAACCCTTTCCTGCGCCTCGCTTCCCTCACCACTGCCATCGCAGTCTGCCGGAGGCTTCACCACCGGAGGCTTTGCCACCAGGGGTACGCCTCGCTTCCCTCATCGCTGTCTGCCGGAGGCTTTACCACCGGGAGTGGGACCCGAGCACGGAGCTCGCCATCGACGAACTCAGGAAGCCGCTGTTTTACGGCATCTAGAGCCTTATTCCACGTGACGGCGGAATGCTCGCCAAGCTCGGCGTAAAACTGCTCTGACACCTTGTAATCGGCCACAACCTTCTTAGCCCCAATCTCGGCAATCCCGGCCGCCAGAAGTGCCGCCTCGGCATCCCTCCTGCTGGCGTTTTTCTCCTTCTCCATGGCTGCGAAACGGTCGGCCAGATCCGCCAGCTTCGCCTCAGCAACTCGGTGGGATGCACTCAGGCGACGATAGGCACCCTGGTTCGCTGAGATGGCGTGCTCCGCAGCCTCCGCTCGGGCTGCCAGGACATTGGCCCTCGCCCTCTCCAGACGCAGGTCACGTCGCAGGACCTCGACTTCTGAAGGAAATGCTTCCACCGGCCTCGGTGCGTGGAACGCCCCCTCGGCCTCCATACGAGTAACGAGGGCACGGTGTTGAAGGACCTGACGGGAAACAGATGAGAAACTTGGAAACACTCGAGCCAAAGAAAGGAAGGTCAAAAAACAACGCCTGGAGGAGTTCATACCTAGACCGTCCCTTGGGCTATGGCCTCCATTTGGACCCTCAGGGTGCCATGCGGAAGCCTCCCCCCGGCCGACTCTTCCATCCCGGCGAGCAGGCCGGCAATGACGGAAAGCCCAGATGGAGCCATGAAGACGGCATCCCCCTCCTGCACGGGAATCCCCTCAGGGACCCTCGTCGGCGGCGCACGAGAGATTGTCATTTTCCTTTTAAGGGGGACCCCGTCCTCACCCTCCCCTGCGTCCCTCATCTGGGGCTCGGATGACCATGGATGTCTCTGGCCGCTGCCGAAACAATCACAGGGAGCCATCAACGAAGCGGACGGCCCTGCCGCCGTCGGAACATTCGGCGCAGGGCACGAGCCTGCCGAGGGCACGGCCGCACCGCTGGCTTCCCTCCGGAATGAAAAACCCAAAGAGTGGGAACGAACCATTTATCCAATCCAAAAGAGGAAGAGCGCCGAGCAGCCAAGACTTAGGAGGAAGAAAAATATGAAGAAACAGGGGCCCTGGAGTGGGCCCCACCCCTATTTATCACTGCAATCGCCCTCATCCAACGGCGCCCTTATCTCCCGCCAAAGCGCCTCCTTGCGTCCAACGGCTCCGATCGCTCCACTTGTCGTTTCCACACTGGGCCGCATCCCATCAGACGCCGCAGGTCTGCACACGTTGCGTCGACCAACCGACGCTTGACACGCGGATCGTCGCTTCAGTGTCAGGATGTACGAACCTGCGCACCTTCCTTAAATACAGAGATCTCGCCCTGATTCGCTGGCAGAAAAGACAGCCGACAGCCCGGGGACGCGACCCGACGAAATCTTAGGAGGGAGCTCACCCCGGACGGCCCGACAGTCCACTCTTGTCCCGACCCGCCAGCTGGTCGGAACAAGAGTGGGGGGCCAATGATGATTATCTATATTGGCGATCTCCCAGATCAGGACACGTGGCAGATGACGTGTCCCAGAGCTCAGAAGAAAGGGCCCACATGGGCCGACCAGGCTACCCCTGTACCCGACCTGCAAGAACAAGCTGGTCGGGTACAGGGGTAGCTGGTCGGCCTCCTGTGGACCCTTTCTTTTGAGTTCCGGGACATGTCATCTGCCACGTGTCCTAATCTGGGAGATCGCCAATATAGAGCATCATCACACGACAAAGATGGGATACTATTTGAAAATGTAATCATACAGGCATGAAGGCCTTCAATTCACTTTGGGACACTTACGAAGACGGAAGATGATGGTATCAATGCCAACAATGATTGGTTGCAAAAACGGAGTAAATTGCAAGGATGTCGTTTGCGGTGGTCGTAACATCAGCAGTTTTGATGGAGCCGTGGCGGTGGCGGCTAAGACAACAGCAATAGCACCAGCGGGTGCGTTGGAACCGACAACTATCGGACGGCGTCAACAACATAACTTGCGGAGGCCGTGGCAGGTGCGGAGGCCGCGGCAGCGGTGGTGACGGCCATAATAGTGGCCGTGGTAAATTATGCAAAAAGAGATGTTATGCAAAATAGCAAGTCTGCAGTTACTAAATAGCAAAAATAATTTTAAAAAAAATATCCAGATTCCATACATTAACAGATATTTTATCAGTAAATAAACGCCATGTTCTTCGGTCTTGCCCAGTCTCCGCGTTGTGCGTTGTCTCCTTGCTCGAAAAGTCTTAGGTCCTCTCTCTTTCTTCCCATTATGTCTCTTTAATTTTATTTAAATGGGAACAAATTTCTCATTTTTCAGCAGATATTGTTCAAAAATTTAGCCGATTAAACGCTCAAATCCCTAACTTTTAGCATCTAACTCCTTCAACTTGCCTTCAATTTCACAGGGTTTAAGATAGATCTGCTCTTGATCATCATCTTCAAACTCACTGAAACCCTAGACTCTCAATCGCTGGTAAAAACTAATCGCTTGCTTTTATCCTCAATTTTTAGATGTTAAACTTGTTCAAATCCTTTAGATCCGTCAAATTTCGCTCTTTTTATTCACCTGTGCTTTGAATCCTCGCAAATGACCTTTTAGATCGAAACCCTACCTCCAATTTGATGAAGCTCTTCGTCCTCTTGCTCCTGTTTACCCCATTTGTCCTTGCCGCCACCGACACCTCAAACGACAGCGCCCCCTTCATCGCCCGCGACGACATCCTCCTCAACTGCGGCGCCTCCGGCGCCGCCACCGTTGATGGTCGGCGTTGGTCCGGCGATGTGGGGTCCAAATACAACTCATCCCTAACCTCCCTGGGCCTCACCGCCGCCGCCCAAGACGCCTCTGTCCCGCAAACCCCTTACCTCACGGCTCGAATCTTCAATAATCCCTTCACCTATACGTTCCCTCTCGGCCCTGGCCGAAAATTCGTCAGGCTTCACTTCTACCCATGGAATTACTCGAATTTGGATGCTTCCGATGCGATTTTCTCCGTCACCGCTGGCGCCGTTACGCTGCTTAGCAATTTTAGCGCGTATCAGACCGCCGAGGCGTTGAACTTCGCATATCTGATACGCGAGTATTGTGTCAATGTGTCGTCGCCTGAGCTTAAGTTGACTTTCTCCCCGTCGAAGAATTACTCAAACGCTTATGCATTTGTTAACGGAATCGAGATTCTGTCGATCCCTGATCTTTTTGGGGCAGGTAATGTGATGTTTGTCAATGGGGGGACCCAGATGCCTTACACGATTGAGCCCGAATGGGCTCTGCAGACTGTGTATAGGCTCAACATCGGCGGGCAAACTATTTCTCCGAATGGGGATTCGGGCCTGTTTCGTTCTTGGGATGATGATTTGCCTTACATCCTCGGGGCGGCCTCTGGTGTGTCGTATTCTGCTGATCCGAATGTAACGATTCAGTACAATGCGAATCTGCCCGCGTACATTGCGCCCAATGACGTGTACGCGACCGCGAGATCGATGGGCACAAATGTGGCAATTAATAGGAACTATAACCTCACTTGGATATTGTCTGTTGATGCTGGTTTTTACTACTTGGTTAGGCTCCATTTCTGTGAGATTCAGTATCCGATAACAAAGCAGAATCAAAGGGTTTTTACAATTTACCTAAACAACCAGACTGCTCAAGAACAGGCCGATGTGATTGCTTGGACCAATGGGATCGGGGTTCCTTATTATGTCGATTATGTTGTGGTCACGACGGGGAATGGGATGGTTGACTTGTGGGTTGAGCTTCATCCCAATGAGCAGACAAAGCCCGAGTATGTCGATGCGATCTTGAATGGGCTTGAAGTGTTTAAGTTGGAGAGTGACGGTAATTTGGCTGGGCCGAATCCTGAGTTTTTACCAGTGCCAGACGTTGAGCCTGAGAAAATCTTTGACCGTCAGAAGGTGAAGAAATCGAAGAGCAATGCTGGAGCAATCGCAGGAGGAGTTGTAGGGGGAGTTGGCGCTCTTCTTCTTGGCTTCTTGCTTTTTGTTGTCTGCAAGAGACAGAAAAAAAAGAGAGCAAAGGACGCTGGCTCGAGCGATGGCCCATCAGGGTGGCTGCCTTTGTCTCTCTATGGCAATTCTCACTCTGCAGGGTCGGCAAAGACTAACACAACCGGGAGTATTGCATCATCTCTACCCTCCAATCTCTGCAGGCACTTCTCGTTCGCAGAGATCGAAGCAGCCACAAATAATTTCGACGAAGCTTTACTCCTTGGCGTAGGTGGGTTTGGAAAAGTTTATCGTGGGGACATTGATGGTGGGTCAATGAAAGTCGCTATCAAACGAGGGAATCCCATGTCGGATCAAGGCGTGCATGAGTTTGAGACAGAAATCGAGATGCTATCAAAGCTTAGACACCGCCATTTGGTCTCTTTAATTGGATACTGTGAAGAGAATCGGGAGATGATCTTGGTTTACGACTACATGGCTCATGGTACGCTTCGCGAACATCTCTACAAGACCCAGAACCCTCCGTTACCATGGAAACAGCGTCTTGAAATTTGCATCGGAGCTGCTCGGGGATTGCATTATCTCCACACTGGAGCCAAACACACGATCATCCATCGCGATGTCAAAACCACCAACATTCTCTTGAACGAGAAGTGGGTTGCGAAGGTTTCCGACTTCGGGCTATCGAAAACCGGCCCCACGCTAGACAACACGCACGTGAGCACAGTAGTGAAAGGCAGCTTTGGGTACTTAGACCCTGAATACTTCCGTCGCCAGCAGCTGACAGACAAGTCCGATGTGTACTCATTCGGCGTGGTACTGTTTGAAGCTTTATGTGCAAAGCCGGCACTGAATCCAATGCTGCCCAAAGAGCAGGTGAGCCTGGCCGAATGGGCGCTGCATTGCCAGAAGAAGGGAGTTCTTGATCAGCTAGTGGATCCTTATCTGAAAGGAAAGATTTCGCCGCAGTGTTTCAAGAAGTTTGCAGAGACTGCGGAGAAGTGTGTGTCAGATATGGGAATCGAGAGGCCCTCGATGGGCGACGTGTTGTGGAATCTTGAGTTTGCCTTGCAACTCCAGGAGAGCGCGGAGGAGAGTGGAGGGATCATCGGAGCTGCTGGGGAGTTTTCTGACAGCGAAGCAATGCCATTAGTGAAAGGTTTGAAAAAGGATAGCGATGATCTTTTGATGGAGTCAACTACAATGACAACAACCACGACAACCAGTACGATGAGTATTGGCCGAAGCATAATTAGCGAGGATTCGGATGGGCTGACTCCTAGCGCGGTGTTCTCGCAGATCATGAACCCAAAGGGCCGGTGAGATTGAGCCAAGCTTGAGTTAGTCTATTATTTCCTTGCTTCTGTTTACTGGGTGTATTTGGTGAGTTTGTAATGTAATATTGATGAAGCATGAAAACTATCTCATCTCTTCAGTTATATTATTGACCTTGTTGTATTTCTATATATATATGCCGCAACTATAAATGTTGATTTTTCTGCAAATGATTTGGTAAATCAATGACTTCTGTTCTAAACTTGATTTATATTTAATTCATTTTGTGCAAAATGTATGTGTTTTATTTTGAGCTTCTTATCGATAAGATTGCTTATGGTCTGTCTGCGGTTTTCATGAAATATGATTTCACAACTTTAGATACTGGCTTTACAAAATGAAGCTAAGATTTATAAATGTGACTTTGATTTTTTCATTTGCTGATGCAAGCGGGATTTATACTTTAGATCTCTTGCTCAATTGCAGCGGACTTTACTGCTAGGACATTCACATTAATATAGCGTTGATAGCTTGTTGCAGGGGAGTGAGAGTAATGAGGTTCATATCCCGTTTGTATCAAGTCGTGTACGCCGGTCCCTGTCGGCTTGGTGGGGCCCAATGATGGTTATTCTTATGGTGGGGCCGACCACTCCAGACGACAAAGAGCAGTGGGTGCCCAAACAAATATGTAGTGGAGGCTGGTGGTGGGGTGTACATTTGTACATGATTCAATCCCAGCTCATATATATATATCATTTGCTGGAAATTAATATTCCTTTTCCTAAAGTCTCCCTGCAACCACCAACTGAGGTATGAACATTTTATAGCTTTCATACTCTTCATATTTAGTTTGTTCTCATTTTTATATTTATTTATTTATCTTTATTTTGATTGACATGGTTTGGAATCGACAGAAAGGACAAAATACTATTCTAAAGATGAAATTTTCATTGGCAAGGCCTCTTCGTTTGTATACTTGGTTGCATTTTGTGCTCATATCATCAATGTGGACTGCACTGCCACCAATGGCATATGCGGATCTTCTACTCTTAGCAAGAGAATATTGCGTGTGTTGTTGACTTGTCATAGCCTGGTGCTAAATGATTTTTGCACTTGAGCATGTGGTTTGCGTTCAAACCATGCTTGCATCAGATCACTAAAGCGAACAAAACATAAGAATTGTTCTAAACAGAATAAGTCTCGCTCTTTAATCCAATTCGTATCAGACTCGTCAAACTTCCAACCCGATCTAAACCAATGTTCACACAATTAAGCCAAACCAAAATAGTTTCCTTAGTATGGTTTTAGGTTGTTTGGAATTGCCTAGGCTTTGCATTTATAGGAGAATTATAAATTCTAGATATATTTGTTATTTGTGCTTCATTTTCAGGTAAATAGCTAGACAAGAGAGAATTGGCATATGGTTATTTGTAACTATCAGGATATATAAATAAATTTATTAACCCTCGTCACACCTTTGGAGTTTTTGTGTAATGGAAGGGAAATTTAGTAAGCTATTAGAGCAACCCAAGTTCAATTTCCATAGATGTATGTTAATTGCAGAGTAATTTAATATAAAGATTACCTTATTACACCGGCAATTACGCTTATCCAATTCGTATATGAATCCGATTGTATGTGGATGAGTTCAATGTTTGATTCTTATATAGACGAGGTCCAAAAGAACATTGTTTGTTGATGCGAAATAGTAATGAAACTAAGACCCTCATCAATTATCAGGACCATAAGTTTTAAAATAGGAAAAATTACCCTAAACTTTCCTTAACCATCATTTATTTTTCATACTGCCCTTAACCATCATAATTTTTCATACCTTGAAGTTCTTCCATGGCAACAACCTCCCTGAAACTTTGCTAATAAAGGTGTTTTTTTCCCCACTAAAACACTCTTTCCAGATATAAATGCAATTAAAAAAACTCTATCATAGTTAACTAGAAAAGGTTCACAGTTAAAAATAGGTAGGAACTCAACTCAACTCAACTACTAGATTTATTTGTTTCAGCCCTAAAAAACCAATTATAGACTAGATAATGAACAATAATTTTATAATTGTTAGGCAAATTTTGATCCAGGCAGAATGTTTGGGCCAAAAATGCTTGAAATCCCTTCCCTTCTCACGTTTGGCCCAAAAGTAATAAACCCTTATAATATGTTTACAAACCTCCACTTTGCCTCCACTCATTTAACTGTTAGATTTTCCATCCAAAAATCACATGTCTAAACCAAAATGCCCCAGCAAAACGAAAAAGAACAGCAATAGCATTTAGAGGTCAGGGTTATTTTTGTCAAGTCAAGATATATTTAGATGAATAATTTAACGGCAATTACATGAGAGGGCAAAATAGAGGTTTTCAAACATTCGATGTTTTCCGTTTTTAGGCCGAAGGGGGTTTCCGGCACATAATATGCAAAGTCCAGGAGGACATCTCATTGGGCCTAAACCGGCCCAGATCAAGGCTCCATTGCTGAGAAGGGGAGCGTGAAAGCCGTTGCCTTTTGCTTCGTCCTCACTCGATTTTACCCTAAGACCTTAAAATTCTCAAATTTGCAAAAATTTCAAGCTCGAGGCGACCAAAAATTTGATCCAAATTCATTCTCATCTAAGCCTTAGATCTAGAAATTTGGTCAGATTTCAGCTCTGATTATTGCATACGTCACGAAATCAAAGTCAATTATCCCAATTCTTGCGTCGTTTCAAGAATTGATCTCTAATTTTGTGCCTCTTTTTTGCAGGCTTAGATCTCTGAATCCGAGGAATTGGTACCTTCTTGCCGAAATCAAGGTAAAAATCTGAATTTAATGGTCATTTGATGTTGGATTAGCTTTATAATTGAAGCCGTTTACTAAACAATTGCAGTTTCCTAATTTTCTTGGAGCGTAGTCACAAGAATCGATAAATGTTGAAAGAACAGAGAAATGATAAGAATTTTCAAGAATTAATTGAACCCAATAAAAAGTTGACATCTTTGTATTGGAATTAATATTTGGGTGCTTAAGGGTGCTCGCTAGACCTTACCTTCAAATGCTCACAAACCCAAAATAACTTCAAATGGTTCTTTAATAATCCTGTAATAAAATTTGAGAGAGGGTGATATACCTTATATCGGCTTTTTAAATCCAAATCTACCCTTAATTGCCGCTCAATCTTTTCAATTGAAACCCATGTCCTGCTTCTAGCCATTCCGATCTATTGAGCCCATTGGAGCTCTATCACATTCAAATTTGACTTCTTTTCTTCAATACGAGTGTCTAATGTTTCTAGTTAACTTCTTATTTAGATCAAACAGTAGCTATCATGCGGAACTTGCTAGGGTTGATCGATTTCAACATCCATTTTGTGTTCTTGTGTTTTCTGGGATTGTCATTTCCACAGATTCTTTCGTTCACAACTCATTTCTTTTGTGTTTGAATATTTCACCTGCACTTAGGTGACACTGCCAAATAATTTGGAGTCTTATATCTTACTGTGATCAACTGAGAAATGGATGGAAAGAAGAAGAAGAACAAGAAGAAGAAGGGAAACAGCCATAGCAAATTTGCAGATGACGCTCTGGCTAACGTGGAAGATAATGGATCTTCTCCCCAGCTAACTCACATTCCACCGGTTCCGAGCACAACAGATCTTCAAAGTGTTGGAGCTTCGGAATCGGATATGGAGATCGATCGACTTAAGGTTTATGAAGAAAGATTTGTAAGTATACATTATATACTTCATATGGATATATTTTAGGGAAATTTCACCAAAATCATCCTGTACTATAGCATATGCTTCCAAAACCATCATGGAGAATTTTTTTTGCACAGAACCCCCCAAACTTTTTTCCGTTACACTTGACCCCACTGCCATTAAAATTCAGACTTTTAAAGTTAAAATTTTACTTTTTTCGCCCGAAAATGCCCTTTCATCCCTATTTAAAAGTCCACTATATAGCAGGGTGTTTTGGTCATTTCATAAAGAAATTAACGGCAGGGGTGTCTCGAGAGGGGTCGCGTATAACGGAGAAAAATTCGAGGGGTTTCGTGCACGAAAAAATCTCCAGGATGGTTTTGGGAACATATGATATAGTACAGGGTGGTTTTGGTGGAATTTCCCTATATTTTAACTATAAGTTCACTAGTTATGGCAATTTATTTTTTTCTTTTTTTTTGTGTGTGTGCGCATGTGAGACATGGTTGTTAAAGATGAAGAATAACCTCTTCAGAAAATTTATAGAAGCAACCTTAACTGCCAACAAGACGTAATGTTCTTTTACAACAATATAGTCAACATGATATTTTTATTCTATAAATGCTGACACTTGACACAGTTGGGATTTGTCAAGTCCCATCAACGCCAGTTACGCCACATGGGAAATTGTTAGAAGTCTCATAGCAATTTCTCAAGTCGTTTGGAGTTACATGTATGAATCTGAGAGATATCTCATCAATGCCTCTAATATAAGCTTTGAGGTTCATATATCAACGAATTTTCTCAAATTTGCTTCTCACGATATTTTATCCATGGCCAGAAGTACACTCTAGACAAGAAAATGTTGCCAACAATAATTTTTGCATGATCAGCAGCCAGCCATATATTCGATGAAAATATGTGTCCTGCCATGTATATTACTCAAACTTATAGATACTAGATGGGTTCTTGCTTTAAAAGGTAACTTGGCACAAATAGTATAATTACTTTATTAAATCAAGCTAGTGGCAGTGCCAAACTAGGTATATAACCTGATTATGCAACCACATAAATAACCTCCAATTGTTGCTCTAGCCAAGAAAAATGTTAGTCAAAGGTAGTTTTGGCACAACAGACCAAAAGTTATTTCTCAAATTCTCGGTCATGTCCAAACCATCCACCAAAAGCTGCCTCTCAAGTTCCCTTCAATACCACTAATATAATGCCCAAAGATCTGGCAGTGAACTGTTGAAGCTCACCTTGTTTCATTCTATACTGAACATGCAACTTTATTATGAATTGTCAATAAATTAGTTTTTCAACCTATCTTTATGCCTCAAGATACAGAAAGAATTGCAATCCTATTTCACCTAAAATCTTATATCTTGATCGTTGGAACATATTCGGAAGCCTTGCCTATTGACACATTTGGTAATTTAGAACTTACCTTTTAACTTGCATCTTTGTTTTATTAAAAGGTAATTCATTATGGTAATAACTCTGTATCGAGAGTGTGCATATATGAACGGCTAGCACAATCGTACGACTGGATGGCAATTGATACCATTTCTCTCAGTTTTGCTGCGATATTTTTGACCAAGAAAGTTGTGGATTAGAGAGTGACTTGTCTAGTAGGAACATTACTCAATCTCCAAAAATTCTCCTAGAGGAAGATAGATCTTTACAAGGTGGTTCTAAGATAAGTAAATTTTCCAATTAGCAAAAGGAACATAGACATTCCCAAAGATCTTTTACCTGGTAAAGTTATTTACCATGGATGAATAATTTAGCATGTCATGTTACCTGAGATGTTTCTGAATAGATATGCTGAAGTAGACCCTCGTACACACTATTAGACTGTCACAATTTGCATGCATGTGTAAAGACATAGCTAGTCAGCCAGTGATATGTCTAGTAAAATTTGTATGTTTATGTGCCTCAATACTGGCTCCATGAGTTATATTGCATATCCGCTAAACAGGTATTGAAACAGTAATGTTCCATTGGACTAAATACGGTTAACATTCTATTTTTCATTTCAAAGTACACAATCTTAGCTTTTGCTGTCTATCTTATAATTTATTTCTCAAATGTTTATCCTGCAGGTTAAACTGCAGGAAGAAGTTAAACAGCTAGAAGCTGAGAAGAACCAGAGGCTGCAGAAAGAGGTAACCATTACCTTTTTGAAGTCTATGTACTTCGATGAGCAAACAATTTTGCCTTTTATTTTAAGGCAATGGAGGCCTTAAGTGAATACTAATATTTATGCCAATTATGAATTATGCAATCGTTGTTTCTTTTTCTTGGGTACTTGAACTCCTCTTCCTTTTAATGACATCAAACAATAATTTTTTAATTTAAGTTAAGGAAAAAGATGAAACTATCACACCCAAAAGCACGAAATAACATTATTAAGACACTGGAGAGTAATGGTAGCTCTTTCTAACCCACCCCACCATCATAAAAATCTGCATATTGTAGGATTTATAGGATTTTGAGCAATATTTCATTGTTGCATTGATGTAGTATTCATAAAATCTGCAGGCAAGCTTGGAAGCGAAAATCAAACTTCTAGAAAATGATGTAGACTCCTGCATAAAAAAGGAGGTAATAATTAATCTTCCTTATTGAGTGAATTTTTATTCATTTTTATTGGTTTCTAAATTCAAACTTGTAAGCGATGTAGAGATGGGGCAAGAGATAATGCTAAAGGCCTATTATATAAATTGTTAGTAGAAATTGTTTTATTGACTTTAGCTTACACAGGCCGACTTGGAGGAGAAACTCAAAAGTCTACAGAGTGGAACTGATTTCTTTATTCAGAAAGAGGTACTTATCATCGTCTATATGCAAATACTTAATGAGCTTATTTTTCTTTGTAAGAATTAGCTAGAATAAAGGAGAAAAAGAATGTCCCCAAGTATGCAGCATTTAGGCCAAGTCAGCTTCTTATTTTTGTGTGTTCAAAATTCAAATGCCCAGCCTTTTGTGTCCTACACCTATACAAGTAATCAAATTAAAACACACACTGGAGCACTGTCAGGCATGCGGCATGTATAGGTTCTTAAACATACAATTGTAGGACCTAAAATGCTTGCTCAATTAGATAAATTTGCATATAAATGAGAACAAAATCATCTCCTTTTTTGTTGCACTTTTTTGTTGGAAGTATAGTTTTCATGAAAGTGTTAACAATTTAATTTTTCTATGTGTTAGATATGCTTGAATGCTTCTTATATTATTTGTATATGCGGTGTTTGATGAATACTGGTGATACTGGATGGTACCTTATCCATATGGTCAGCAATACATTCGGATAACAGCAATAACTCTAATTACCCCTATATTTAATTGTATATTAAAAAATTCATAATAATTGGTCGAAACAATAATTTTAAATATTTAATTGTCTTTATATTAATTAAAGTTATTTATGTTGTAACTGGTAGCCAATCATACCTTCTAGAATTATAGGCACCAATTGTGATACTATATATGCATCTGCCGCTTCCAAGACCATCCATGCATACTTTTTTTTTGGAGATACTGATAAATACCTACAAAATTATAACCGGTAGCGAACCATACTTATTTTTCTGTGCACACTTTTTTTGAGACGGCGATTCGCAGGTGCCCAAAATCGCGTGTTTAAATCTTCTTACAAACTGTATATTGTATATAAGAAGCATTTTTCGTATTGAATCTGTGGGGGTAAACATTGCAATCCTTATAATCTATATCTTGCTGTTGGATTAGAAATATTCAAACTGATTATGTTGCATGCATATTTTTTATTTTGATGTTTGTCATAATTGTTTACAAAAACTTTTCTAAGTAGCTAGAGGAAGGATATGGTGGAATTCAAGGTCAGAAATTTTCGGAAAGCATGACTTCCTGAATCATGTGCTTAAGTAATATAGGTACTTTGATACAAGAGAAGTCAATGTTTTAGGCATTTCGCTCATTTATTTTAGTTTAGGGTCCAATTGTTGAGCAGTTGATAACTTAACGATTTACAGGCCAGTTTTGTGACCAAACAGTAGCAGTTGGTTAGGGGAAAATGCTCTCTGTTGGTTTGAGAGAAAAGTTTTGTTACAACATGACATTATTACTTTGACCATAATCAAGTAAGTTTGCTCATCGAACAGAACGAGGTAATAAAAAGCTGCATTTGGTGTGTTAAGCATTAGAAGCTTTGAAGTAGCATTTCTTTCATCTGTCCGCGCTAGGATATCAACCACATCTTAGTATTTTATCATGTGCTAATTTTCCTAGTTAATTTTATTTTTACCTACTATTGGCATATTTAGTTTAATTAATCATTTTATTTATTTATTGTGATATCTTGAAAACCATTTATGCTCCAGAAATATTACTCATTCATTGATCTGCAGGCTATCTTCGAGGACAGACTTAAGCATATAGAAGGCATCAAAGACTCGTCGATCGTAAAGGAGGCAAGTAAAGAATAAGTTCATTAGAACATGCATGTGGTTTTTTCTGCTTGTGCTATATATTATGGTGCTCAAATTGGCAATTGATTCATATTGTGTTTATTTATATATTCTGCTTCATATATCAACTGTCATGTATAATCTTCACATGCAGACTTATAACACGAATACATTCTGGATAGATCTTAGCCATCCAGACTCAAAGCTCCTCATGTCAGCCACCAGTACAAGTTACATCTTAAATTTCTTTCTAAATGTTAAAAGCTGAATTCTCATATTATAACAATCCTTAATTTTTTTATGTCTTCTCTTTAAATGTAAGTACATAATAACATATGTAACTTGTTGTGTGCATGCACACAATATATACATGCATGATTATTGAAATGACCCAAATTAACTCTCCCATGTTACCATGTATCTCTTTGAACTGCATATTGCTCAAAGTAGTGTATCCTGTCGTTATACACATGCCATGAACGAACGCCTACACCACAGATTTTGTAACACTGGTCATGCCCAATGAAGATTTGCTTAATCAAGAATTCATGATCAAACATATATTCTTAGGTTATGGATGGTATGATATACATAATACCAACGATTCTGACTATAATTAATCGGCATTGAACAAACACATGCACTTCTTATCTTAGTTTTCAGGAATGTGGGGATGGTTCAGGATTAGGAAAAGTTTGAACATGTATATCCTTAAAAAACTGCCAAATTTCGAAAGCATAATGATTCACTCAAAATAGCTTTTTCCGCCATGAGTAGGTTTCTACAGTCCTCCTAAAACATGTTCTCTCTAACACGCGTAGTGTCATGATTCATGAACCTTCAATCTCTAGATTGCATGCATTTGTAATGCAGATTAATAATATGGTAATGAGGATTTATCTCTCAACCATATGCGCTTGCAATGAAGATTACTAATATGATCAATCGATTAAGAACTTCAAAAGTGTGCATGAACATGCTGGCGCGCACGCCCATCATTATGATGCTCGCCTTTCCTAATGCATCCAACCTTTAGCCTCTATGTCTTTTAATGATGTTGGCAATGTCTGCCAGCTTCTAGTCAGCCACGTTTCATTTCCCGATTGTTGGCAACTATCATTCTAACTAGCACCATCACATCTGACATTGGATTCGTTCTCCTTTGTTACCATGAGGACAGGATGGTTGTGATAAAAGAGGGTTGCACATCAATGATTGGTAAGAGGTGAAAACAGTAAAGAACACAATAAAAAATTGATTATCGGCCTAGGCTTTGAATTGACCAACTTACCAAAATGAGGGAGATTGGTAGATTTATAACTTGGAAGCTTTATTAGTGGTGCATGATAATGTGTACAAAACAGCTAATTATGTGTTACAAAACTGTTTAGTAGAGGAAGTGTTTAGATGGAAAATCAGAATTGGTGTTAATGTGAAGCTATGGTGGGCGTGAGAAGTGGGAGGACTGTAGTTAGTTGATAAAATAGATGTGGGTATATATAATGTAAAATCCTTTCATGATGTATCCTATAATTCATCTAGCCTAGAGACTGTCGATTTTTTGCATAGGTAAAATGATGATGTCTCAAAAAAAAATCATATTTCGTTTTTCACTAATATGAGTTTCTTCTTTTTTACTATAAATTTGATAAATGCATGCTGTTTTTCCAGACTTTGATCAATGAAATGGCCTCCAGACTAGAGGAAGTTAATGTAAGATTGGAAGAGCAGGTATTCATTTCCTCAACCTTCTGAACTTTATACTTCCAGTTGGTTTCCAAATCAATTTCAGACGGTCAAATGTTTATTCTTTAAAGAGCATGCATTTTATTGGATACTGACTGTCACTAATGATAGCTTCGTGTAAGCAGCACACTTTTTCACTTGGAGAATGAGAAAATGAATTTATCGCCTATGTTTTAACATTGAAGACTAATGTTGAAAATTTCAACAACTGATCTGATGTTAAAAGTTTACATATTTATTTTCATTCAAAAGTCTCGGACACTATTCATGTTTACAAGTTATTTTTAAGGTTATATTATAAATGGGTCTAGTACTACTAGCTAGAAGCGTGGACCTGGTGCCGAGAAGTTGGCTAAATATACAAGATAGTTTAAATAGCCGAAAGATTGGAGCGAAAGATTCTTAATTTCTTATACTTCATCACTACCTATCAGGTCAACCCAAAAGTTTTTTAGTACGCTGCACAGATTCGTCATTGAGGATATGTATCTGTATCGGATTTGTATTGCATTAATATTCATATCAAATTCTTTCGGATTGGTTGAGACGATTTGTGGAACTTCTATTTACACATCCTAAATTTTATTGTATGTTAGATGTATACATCAAGTGCTAAA
Organism: Agapanthus africanus; assembly: GCA_030015575.1. NCBI lineage: Eukaryota > Viridiplantae > Streptophyta > Magnoliopsida > Asparagales > Amaryllidaceae > Agapanthus > Agapanthus africanus. Next base: position 174,300,836 of record CM057339.1, on the reverse strand, counting down.
ACACCAATAATCTATGCATCGATACTAACAAATAATTTGTAGTCTTAGTAAATGTGTGCTAAATGATAACTTTCTGTTGTTATTAATTGCATATAAATGATAAAAGAAGTAGGTATCCCAACGAATCATATTCTAGACTTTTGGAAAAATTGTGAATCCACGAATCTGTCTCGTATTGTGACCCGAATTCGAATTTGTTCTGCTTAGAGTCTTTCACTGTGTTATCCATTTGGGCATGCGATCCTAAGGACTCACCTAATCTGTGGCTAGGTTGAAGGGTTTGTACGGTTGTGCCTCAAACGCTAACTAACTGGGCTCCAAGGGACAGGTTTCATTGTGTATTAGGAAGACTCAATTTAGTTGCAGGAATAGGGCCGACGGTTTTGTGACAGTAGGAGAGTTGAAGTTGCCCATTATATTAAACCTTCAATATAGTTCTCAAATTCCTTGCCTACTTGTGATCGATTCATGGAAAATGAGTAGTTCAATTCTGTATTCTTTAACCATGGGAATGGGCTAGGATAATTGTTGTGAAACTTTTCTGCGATTCCAAAATATTACAATAATATTTATTGCTACGATTAAATTTCTTGTTTGTTTGATTATTTAGCATAGGTTACAGTTTGATTAGCATTATTTATGTTGGGTTTTTTTGGCACCAAATTAATGTCTTTTTCAGGATTTTGTTTCTTTGCTTTAAATAATAAAGAACCTATCTACCACTGCGAATTTCAAAATTTATCTAGTCTTCCTTAATAGATGTATGTACAGTTTTCGGCTTATTGCATTGTGTCTTTTGAAAGTTTCTGTTGGCCCTTTTGCTAGTTTTGTGTCAAGAAGATTCAACCAACCACTCTTGAACTAGTTCATTACATTGTTTTTTCAGCTAGAATCTACAAGAAAAAATGGTCAATAAGCAGAAACTTATTATCAACCCATGAAAGGAGAAGTAAATACAATGAAATAGGAGAAAAGTGCATAAAAGAGCGGAAACAAAAATGTAAAATAGGAGAAAAGTGCATCTTTGTGATTGACTTTCTGGGCTTTCTGATAGCTTTTCCTGATGGAGTTGGTTCTTTCGGGTCATAAGAGTTTTTATCAATAAATCACTATCTAAAGAAAACATATGGAGACATTGGATCACCCTGTCTGATGCCTCAAGCTCCTGAATAAACCGTCTTGACCATTTAGAATAGAAGGAAAATATCGTAAAATCAAGCAACCTGCAATCAATTTGGTGACAGATGACCAAATTTTGAAACTTTATAAAAGGTGATGGACCCAAAGCACTTGGATGCTTTCTCAGTCCAGCTATCTATTTCATGATAGAAACACACTGTTAGTTTCCCCCTTAATAGTGTAAATTCTTATTGATTGAGCCTTGGTATATAGCTTCCTCTTGATGGTGTGGAGCATATCCTAATATCAATTCTTGTTATGCTCAATTTTTCTTGCTGAATTGTCTTCTTTCCTCTTTTTCCTTCTGAAAGGTCAAGTAGCAGTGTAATTTCATTTCATCGCAGAACATTTATGGCATTCGGAACTATATACACATGATCATGCATTCAGTTTGTTCTTGATGATAACGATGAAACAAGCCTTTATCAAACTTTTGGGTTCGGCTATATTTTTTGATGTTAGTTCAACCTCTTATCTGCCTAAATTTCTGATATGACTATTAAATCACAAAGCTTGGCAGGTAAAGGAGCTGAAAGAATCTAGAGATGGTTTTGTTCAAGAAAATACACAGTTGAGAGAGAGCATAGCCGTAATGGAATCACGGGTACAGCATATGGAGACAGAGATTTTTCGGCCAAGATCCTCCACTATAATGACGACAGAGGTCATATTTCTTTTATTCTTGTAGTTTCAACTTCTACTGTTGAGTAAATTCTAAGTTACCCAAATTTTTTTATGTACTTGATCAGTTTTTACTGCAATGTCATTAGGGACTTTATAAAAACTACTGGTAGATTTATAAGGTCAAAATGTGATTTGATGATTGAAGCGTATATGATTAGAACGAGTAAATAGGTGAGTAATTTATAAAATTGTGAATCTTAATTGAGTAACCTGGAATGGCCTGTAACCTATCCTCACTTCTTTACCCCTGAGCCAGCCTCAATGGCAGATTTCTTTGTTTGAAGTTGAAACAAGTGGGAGACAGTATTCCTAGTATGCTAATTAATTGAGGGTTTTAAAAAACTGACCGATAAGATCTGGGTATTGTAAACTGTTGACCTCATCATATATAGTCTGTTATTTTGATGAGCTTTCTGAACTTTGAATTATGGTGCAATTTCAGGTGATTGGGTTAAACTAATGAACGACAAACAGATGAACCTTCTGAAACAATTGATGTGTGTAATTAAGTCAGAGATACTTGATTAGTTTCTTCCTGTTAAAGGAAAGCAATTTGTTTATTTTGGTTAACCTAGATTGTTCATTTTTCGATTTCTTTTATCTTCTTCTGGATTGTTAATGAAGACAACATAATGAATATTAACTTCTAGTCAAAGCATAGTCAAGACAGGCAGTTATAATTTCTGTTGACTAACCTTTTTGCATGTGTGAGCACTTGAAGAAAATTAATATTTTATAATAATATTTGTGTGTGCGCGTGCGTGAGAGAGAGAGAGAGAGAGAGAGAGAGAGTAGGGTGGTGTGGAAATTAAAAGAGCCGATTTGAGAATTTTAATTAAAAGAATGATGGTATGGACAGCTTTGGAGAGCGAGTACGATGGAGAAAAGTCGATGACGTGAATAGCTTAAGATGAGAGAATTCATGTGGGGATTTTTCTCATCTTTGAAATTCTCTTTTTAAAAAAGTTAGGCAATCAAAAGAAGACATGATCTACTTGTAGTAGTTTGCATTATAAGAGTAGATAGGTGAAACGTCAAGGTTAATTTATATCAACATTTCGAGCCTGGTAAAGCCGAGTCATCTTGTTGAGTACGAAGTTTTTTTTTGTTTTAATTAAAAAAGAAGAAAAAAGAAAACTAAAATAGAGAAAAGAAAGAAGAGGTTATCATTATAGGGGATAATACTTGTTATAACCACCATTACTTTTCATGTAATTGTAGGAGATAAAATGCTTATGTAGGGTGCTTCAGCTTAAAGATGAGTTGATAAAATGCAAAATGGGATGGGGTTTTACAATTTTTGGGCAATTATGATTGCGTATGCGTAGGCTGGTCTGAATTTTTTTATTGTTTCTTGATGTAGATCTAAACAAAGTAAATTAGCTAGGATTTGCATGCTTAATATCTTTCAATGTATTAAGTCCTATGCTAACTTTAACCTTCGATCAACTTTGATGAAATCTGCAGCAGTCACCTATAGAGAAAGTTTCACAATATCAGCCTGAAACTGCCGCTATGCCATTGGTGGAAAAGCAGAAACCAGAAAAGTTTGAAAATATTGAGAAGGTACCTTATATGTCTTACCCATAGATGGAAGTTTATGATCATACGGCATCCTCTTTAAATATACTAGAACTCCTTATAAAAAAATACCATACTTCTGTGGCACCATTATTCTCTCTCATATCTGTTCAACGGCAACTTGCCTTTGTTCCAAACTGTGTTTGCATTTATTTTCTCTTAAATTGGAGTAGTAAATAGCCAAATATTCGAAGGTTCTTACATCTCAAATTAGCTCACCATAGGGAAACAGTTCAATTACTTTGATTATCTTCTTCAGGTAAAGGAGGTGCACATTGAGTTAGATCATCATTACAGTACTCATGGACTCGATCATGTAAAGAGACCCATCGATTCTGACATATCCATCGACTATACACCAGAACATAACAAAGAAATTTATGAATCAAATGAAGCAATCTTATCTTCGCCCGAGGCTCATAACCCATTTGGCATCGTCGCTAGTGTCGAAAATTTCAGTTCTCTCAATGGGATGGAAAATCCGAGGATAAGCGAAGATATCGTGTCGGTTCCATTAGATGACATTCATGTTCAGGAGATGGTACCAGAAAAAACGGAGGTAGAAGAAAATGAGCTTCCTCTTTCCGATGCGCCATTGATTGGAGCTCCATTTCGGTTGTTTTCTTTCGTTGCCAAGTATGTTAGTGGTGCTGATTTAGTTGATAAGGATGGAGCTAGGTCAGGTTAATTTGATTTTTACAGTTTTATTAATCTGGGGAGAATAATTGTTTTGTTTTTTAATTTAGAATTTTGAAATATTACATTGCCGTCCTTTTTCTTCATGGTTACTTGCATATGATATTGTAACACCAAAGAACATACAGATGATATTATAGCAGTTGAAACATAATTATATATGTGAACAATAAGTTATATAAAACATTTTAGCATTTAGTAAGATTATAATTACAGTGGATGTGAATGATTTCTGATTGGTTTTGTTGTGTTTTGTTGTTGGATATGGATAGCGATTGCAATTTGCAAAACCACCATTTTTTTAAAAAAATATTAAAAGGGGTCCGTTTCCTTGAAACCGTTCTTCACACTTTGGAATAACGGTTTTCGATTTTCAGAAAATCGTAATACATAGAAACGGTTCTCAAAATTCTGGGAAGGTGTTATTATCTCATGACATCATGATACAGAAGCATTACTTTTGATTAATTAAAAAAGACATGAGATGCTAGCCCTCTCTCTCAAACAAAAACTCTGGAGGGGACAGAAGAGGAGCTAGCTAATAAATCAATCTAAACTAGGCATGTATGCAGCCAACAAACCTTGCATTAATATTGCTTAGATGTATCAATGAGTACCAGCACTTACTCTCTTAGGAAGAGTGCGGGGTTGGAACCCAAGAAACCCCAAGAGGGGAATTAGCCACAAATTAACGTTTTCGGGGCAAATTCGTGGTTTCCTTGGTGGCATGTGTTGTGTGCTTGTGTTGTAGTGTGCGTAGATGTGTTGTGTGTTTAGGGTTAGGGCTTACGGGCCAGTACCAAAAAATATATATATATTGTGCTTAGATGTTAGTCAACTTAAAGAGTAATACTTAACCAGACTTGAAATCTACCACAATCCAAGACAAAATGGTGGGACCCACATTTGCACAAGTTACAAACAAATGGGCCCATGGATTTTGTGTCTTGGGTAAATTGTCATAAATGAGAAATTCCTAATTTAACCGTATCATCTTCACAAACAAAACAAAATTTGACATGGTCCTAAAAATTGGTATTTCATCAGATATATGTGAATGTTGCTGTCATATAGCTTCCTCTTACAAGATATGTAACCAGCTTTTCAACAAAGCATGAGGCCAAAAAATTGATCCAACATAAATATTTTCTTTCTCAATTGCTCTACACAATAGAGTAACATTTTATCACAGCATGAGGCTTCCAACGCCTACCATCAAATTTCAATAATCAATCAGGCAAGAAACAGGAAGACTCCAAAATCTTTGTTTTAGCTTGATGATCCTTGATGCTGAGATGATGTGATCTGCTAGCATTTGCTTGATCCCTCAAAATGCGATTTTCTGAAACAAAAGCATGCAACTTGGGCATAACATGTCACGGAAAGATCATGTGCATCGTAATATGCATACGACATGCTAATATTTTTAACTCTTTAAGAAATGCTAAATTTCATTAAAGTACCCAAACTATTGTTGTTTTCACTAAACTACATCAAATAGTCCTACTAAGGTTTGGTCCATTATACTTTAGTTATAAGAGAGATTTTTCCACTAGGAGTTTAACTGTAATTTAAAAAACATTAAGGTGGTTAACTAAATAAATGATCATTAAATTCAGTATTATGAAATAAAACAATTCTAAAGTTAGTTCTGCTTACCAATTTGACTGTTCAAGATATGCCTTTGTAACCTTCCTTCTCGAGCAGTTTGGCTAGTGAACTATCGCCTGTCTTTATGATTGAGCCATTCTCCTAAACAAATCAAACACATAAGAAAATTACATGACTAATATTTATAATAGAATAATTATATGAATTGTGTTATGTGCTTATTCAGTGTATTTTTCGGTAGACTGAATAATGTAGAAAGAGAAGAACAATACATGGGGGTTGAAACATAAGTGTTGCTTGAATTAATTGACACATTGTAGCAACCACCTCTAGACAATGATTAATACCGGTTCATGTCACCGTTTAGTTATTCCGGAAAAATGGAAGTGCAAACAATTTTACATCGCAATAAAGATAGCAATGCAGGAAATTATACAAAACCCAGTTTTTAACTGCAGGCTGAGGGTCTGTTCACCACAAAAGATAATAAAGAGACAACTGTAGCCCTGACAACAAAGTAACTTGGTTTGGAATAAACTAAAGTGTATGCAATTTATTCTCTAAATTCAATCTCTTACCATTATATGAACATAGTTCGGCTTAATAAAATCCAAAAGTCTTTGATAATGGGTGATCATCAAGACTGAATTATGAGGTTTTAAAAGCATATTCACTGCTTTTGCCACATCTTGAAGTGCATCAACATCTAATCCAGAATCAATTTCATCTAAAATAGCCAAATCTGCCTCCAAAACCTGGGGAAATAAAACAGTGCTATAAACATCAATAAAAAGGTAATTTGAAAATTCAAATCCATAGCAGGCTGGAAAACAACATATTACAGATAAGGCCGATTCCATAGGTGGAATATGCACCACACCAAATATGGAAATATATGGCCGAATTACATATCACTGTAAGAAAGTATTGCTAATGCATGCATCATTGATCATACCGATCCAAATTACAGTCATTCTTTGTAATATTATATTGGAAGGTAATCTTGATTACAAGGGGGGGAATGTCAGTTTTTATCTCTTTGCAAATGATTGTAAAGTGTATGGCATACAAATGTGCATGCATCAAATTTGTATATTTAAGAGTCGTGCCCAATGTAATAGGCTAGTGAAACTGCAAATATTGAATTATTGGCTTATATTGTGTTTCAACTAAGGTTTAATTTAATGGAATGTCTACTTAAGAGTTTGAACTCTTTGTGGGGAGAGTTGAGGGTGACTATTCTCTCCAATATTGATAGTTGCTCTAAATACTCAAGGGGTAGCTGCATAAATGGCTTGCATTAGGGGCAGGGGTAGCTGCAAACCCAAGGCTCAAGATGAAGCCTGGGAGCTGTCTTTCCACCAGTTCAGGAACAAGGAAGGTGGCGGGAGGAGGACGCGGTACCTCAGCCAGTCAACTGTGCTAGGAAATTATCGTGATCGCTTTTTGACCTGGATTGTTTGTGCACTCTCTGTTTTTAGTATTTTGTTGCAGAGATTATGGTGGATGTAACGACCGTAAATCCTTATACTTTCCTTGTATTTTTCTTCTTTAATTAAACCCTTTTCATTAAATCAAGTGTTTATAAATTAATTTTCTATCTATTTATATGCACGGTGAATTCTTGTATCTCCTGATTATCGCATTGTATTATTATTCCGTAAGTTACAAGTTCGAGCTCTTGTATTTTCAATACTTTGTTTTGTTTATTTCTTTTTGTTGTTTCCCCATCTGCTTCAAGGGCGAGCCACATAAATCCCATAGACTAAATTTAAATTCCATAAACAAGATATATGACATGCTATCTTTTAAGATATTTATATCCCTTTATCTATTTTACTGTTATTAAAATAATTAATTATCTTATAAAAATACCATATTTTTATAAAAATATTTTTTATTAAGTAATTTTTTCTTAAAATCATTAATTATCTCAACCTATTAGGATAAGATTTTTATTCTGCTGCTGTTATTTTTTTTGTTAAGATTAAACCAAAAATATTTTTCTACTCCTTTAATAAATATTTCTTTCTTTTATTCCGTCGTAAAAACAAAAACATTGTAACTTTAAAAAGATCGATCTTCTCTGCTCTCTCTGTCATCTTCGATCTGAAACCCGATGACAAGAGAATCGAATGAAGGGAGATAAACTCACCCTTTTGTCTCGACGCATCTTTCACCTGTCAAGGAACGATCTTAGATCGTCTCTTTATTTGTAAATCCTCTCTTCCTTATTTCTCTAGTTATTCTTCCTCTTCATACCATATCTCCGCTCATGTCATGTTTGTTTTTTATGCCGAGTTTTCCATATTAAAATAATATCTAAAATAATGTACTAAATTTATTATAAATGATAAAAAAATCACCGTATAATTACTATTTAAATATTACTTGATGATATAAACTACTTAATACTATTTATTTTTAACTTTTTACTGTGATTGTATACTAATCTATAACTACTACATATTTGATATTATGCTATCGACTTATTTTCATCGAATTACTTTATATACTGAAATACATAATTGACTATTGTCATTTACTTACTAGCCTCTAATAATATTTTTTACTTAATTTATACTATCATAATGATTTCACTGCTCCTTGAGATGCCTTAAATAATAATAAACTATACCATAGCTTGTGCATACGATTATAATTAATATGTTGTAATTATATATTCTATTGTAAGACCATTAATGAAAACATGATACACACCGTTATTTCAACAATACGTATAACTATTTTCAATTCATCACATAAAACTAATTACACCAGTACACAAATAATAAGTATACCAGGTCATCAAAATAATATAAGTCACTATATGAATATTTTAAGTACTAGGATATAAGCAAATACATTTAACATCAGTTAGAAATATAGTAATTATGGCATTTAAGCTAGTAGTAGATTAAATCAATGTATTGAGTAGAAATATTAATCAACTTCTATGTCTGACGTAACTAGCTACTTTAATATATATTTATGTTTGATTACTTGTAAAAAAATACCCGACTGTTAAATATTTACTATCATTTACATGTTAGCTTATATACCTATGAAAACACTACTATAATATTAATTACAAGCAACGATATAATCAAACTCTACTAATTAAACTAAATCCTTATTTTGTACTAGGCACTAATCATCATAAATACTGTAACATGATACTACATCTTATAATAATAATAATTATTATATGATATTTAAATATGCTATCACATATAATAAATAAAATATTTGTTATTCATATATCCAAACTGCTGATGAAAATTTACTTCCACTAATCGTATAGCGTATACAACTATTTTACACGCTACTGTATACGATTACACAGCCATGGCCTTACCCTACGCTCAATTGATTAAATTTAAATTCTATATTGCTTGTTAACTTACGAAAAATATAACTTTCATTCCTTAATTTTATTCGTATATTATATATTGTCCCTATTACTGTCATGCCGTCTTACATTTTTATACTTATACTACTGTTATCCTGAATTTTGCTATGTTTTATCTGTTGACAAGAACCAAGCCTGAATCATGAATGCATGCATATTTGGCTATTTGGAATACTTGAATACTTAGACATGAACACTTGAATAGATGAACACGTGAACCCATGAACCTAACATGAACCTGAACTATTTCAAGTATTCATAATCTTATGCTAATATTTGTGACAAGCTCTAGAATTCAATAAACAATTGACATGGGATAGGAAAGTTCGACAAATGAAGGTATTTACGTGTAGCGAGATCATACATGATCGCTGTAGTTTCGGGTATTACGAAACATTGCATTACTAACTCATGAATCTCTTGAATCCGTATTTCCGAAGGAAAACATGATATCTTCTTTACGTGTAAAATCCTCATTAATCGAACCCATAACCTAGATATATATCTATATGGATATATATATCAATACTTTAATATCAAGAGTATCATGGGAATGTAGTGGCTCAAAGAATGGGGGTATTTATGTGTAACAGGGGATCATACATTGTTTTGAATTACATATAAATCTTGAATCTCGTGAATCTTATATTGCCGTGGTTCCGGACATAGACATAATGCTAACTTACATGGTCGTGTGCCGTGTTTCGTCGGCACAAAAAGAAACACTTGCTGATCAAGAGTCCCCATTATTCATGTCGTGTAGCCGTATTTCGTCGGCATAAAACGAAACACTCTGATCAGAAATCTCCTGTCGTGTAGCCATTGATTCCGGGCATTGACGGAAGCTAACTTACTTTTATTTTTCTGTTGGTCTGTGGGAATTACGGAATATCCTAGTTACATAATAAAACTCCTACAAACCGAGTTCATACTTATAATTAATAATGCTGAAATATCGAATATCATGATACTCTAGTTACCTCGTACTGATTAACACATGATACTTATTTGACATGCACACTACCGTTTACTGTTCACGGTTATTCTCATGTCTAGTATTATGTATACCATATTTCGTTTCAAATACTGGTTTTTTATAAAATGGGGACTTACCGAACTTTAGTTCGCTAATGGCATTCATGTTTTCTGTTTTCTTTTCTGGAAAATGTCGTCAGACGACAATGGGGCAGAAGATGAGGCTAGGTACAAGATGGTACCAACTGAGGAGAACTTCGATCTTTCTCCACCCAGGCAGAACTTTAGGTTGTTTCCTTCAGATTTCCGCATGCCTTCTGTTTCGAAACATCAAACCGTTATGTTCTAATTTGGACTCTTGTTTGTTGAAATAGTAATAAGTATCGTTGGATTCATTTTCAATATTGTAATGCTTTAAATTCTTGTACTATAATTTTCCTTTATTGTTTATACAGACACTTAGCGTTTTCAAGTCGGGAAAGAGTGCTCCCCGGTATGAAAACGATGCGGGCCTCGTCCGCTCTCGCTCCTCGTCTTTTGGGAAGCAGGGCATGACGGTGGATGGTGCTGACGGTGGATGGTGCTGACTGCATGTTGTTCTTCGAGACTCGTTTTGGAGATGGTTATGTATGATTTATAGTAATACTCAAGGCTTGTATTTTGATTAGCGGCTGTGATGATTATGCTTTTACACTTGGATGTGGGGAAGATGTATTCTAATAGACATGTATTTGAATGGATTTTATGTTTCATGCTTTTATGAGACTTGGTGGAATACCACCATTCCTATTCCTATATAAAAAAAAGGGTGATAAGGTTTGATTTAATTAAAAATCATGTCCTCATAAGCTTAGTCTAGTTCATCATTTCTTTCAAGCATCTATGATGATCCCCTTCAGCATAAAATCATTAATGATCCCTGCAATGTATTTAGCCATATATTCATCCCAGTAAAAGACGCTGTACAATTCAAATTCTGCTTACATGCGAATAGATATGAAGAGATTTAGTTCTTGTAACATGGCACTGCAAAGTTATAAGAAAATTATTTAAGTAATGTATAAATTGCAAAGCTCTTCAAAATATATCTTACTGAAATAATATTTGAAATAATTTTATTGCGAGCAATTATAAAATTAATCTTGGTGGCCCCACGCCGCAATCCCTACGTGATAGGGACAAACAGGAGCAGGGCCCCACTTACATGGGTGGGGCCTGCCCCCACTTTGTTCCTGTCGCACAGGGATTGCGCATCCCTCGCACAAGAACACTTTTGCCTACAATTTTTTTCTAAGAACATGATCATGTACACTGATTAATAATATTCCAGCTGAAATCGCAACCGATTAAATAAGAAGACATTAATCTAAAGGAAAGAATATATTCATCATGAAGTGATAGCGTTCATACCGCAAGTTGCAAAATCTCATTGCGCTTTTTTTCGCCACCACTGAACCCTTCATTGACATTTCTGTTTAGAAACTTTGAATCCATTTTCACAGCAGCGAGTTTGGGGTTTAAGTAACCGAAAAACTGCAAAGTGAAAAACAAATTACTAATTAAGTGATACATCTGAATATCAAAGTAGACTCATCAAGACATTTTATATTTGCTTATCCAAGATGCAAGAATGCAATATAAAACTGAATATACAGGTTTCAGTTTTACACCATAACTATAAATTTATGGAGATGAAAGAAAGAAGTGTTGGTCGTTTCCATATTATGGGTCCGCGTATCATACAATATGCTTGCTCAAGATTAACTTCAACATTGCTTGCCATCTGATATCCATCTTCAAAGGGAAGGAGAAGGAGAACGTTATGGTTTGAAGCGGTGCCTTCATCAGTACCATTTTTCTCGTGTATTTAATGTATATTTTTCTCTTGTTGTGTCTTACTGATGTCAAAAATAGTGCATCCAATATCAGTTCCACTGGGGGGAGGGAGGGAGGGAGAGTATCCGGATCAGCATTGTCTTCTTCTCTCATTTGTGACTTTGACAGAAATAAATTATGGCTATTTTTCAAGATTAAGACGGCATATACGACTATCCCTCGAGATATTAAACATGTGAAATACATTATCTAACTGATTTGGATATAATATTAGTTGTCTCCAAATACATACAATAAACCTGTGGCTATGGCCCATACGGGACTTAAATTTGGCTGGAATACCCTGCATAAAGGTCGTATGGGCAAAAGGCAAAAACTGGTTATAATTGAAGATGATAGATAGTTAAGTTTGTTTGGACCCAAAAGTTGAGTTAGGGTTTGCCTCTTTGAGTTCATGTCGGTCCCAGCGTTCCAGGCCTATTAGCTGAATCCATAAACATCAAAGTGGGTTTTGCCACACAAAAAGTTATCGCATCAAGAATCTAGGAAACAACTAAAAGAAAAACTTTAACTTATGTGGTTAATATGTGTCTGATAAAAAAATGTAAAATAAGAAAATAGCCGCAATACTTGTATATGTTTCCTGAAATTCAATATTGTGCTGAAAGTTTAATATTGAATTTAGATGAACTCCTCTATACAGCTTGCACAGTTAGTAATCTATAAACCAAAAGAAAGTTGTAAAATGGATATGAAAAATGTTAATCTTATATCACACAATTCAATTCTACTGGTTTTGAAAAAACATTATTCATTGGTTCTAGCATAATTGCATCCCATGAATTATTAACTTCTTTTCTGCATTAAGAAAAGTTTTTTTTTAAGAAAAAAGCTTCTGCTCTTAAATTGTTACAAACGATTATAAAGGAAATTCATTAAACAGAAATAAAGTAAAGCGAATCAAAATCACTATCAAAAGGTGCATAATGCAACAATCGAAAATTTCAGTTAATGCTACAAGGATAAAAAACCAAACCTCAAGAGGAGATAGCTCCGGTTGCCCATGCTTTTTCCTTTTAGCATTGGCTGCCATAAGCAGAAAATCCATGTTGCTCACACCTGGTATCTCAACAGGTGACTGGAAACTCATGAAGAGGCCAGCATGAGACCTTTCCTCTGGCACCAATTCAAGTAAATTCTCGCCTTTGAATGTCACACTACCTTCTGTTACGTCATAATCTGGATGGCCAACAAGAACCTGTAATACATAAGGCCTCACTCAAAATTTTATAAAGGCAGCGAAATTGACAAAATCTATATCCTTGATGCATCGAAATAATGAGGTCGAGTAATATACATGATACAGATTACTGAATCAACAGAAGTTCTAGGTGACAAATACAAATCACAAGACACGGACACGACCATGGAACACAACTCAGACGCGGATGTGGAACATGCCACATTTGTACAAAGTAGCGCCCAAGAAAACCAAATCATCCATACAAAATAAATAGTCTCTCTCTCTCTCTCTCTCTCTCTCTCTGTGTGTGTGTGTGTGTGTGTGTGTGTGAGAGAGAGAGAGAGAGAGAGAGAGAGAGAGAGATCTTTGAAGGATTTTGAGCCAAATACTTCTCATTTAATTTCATTGATAGCAAAAACGCATTCATAAAGTCAAAAAATCGTATAATTTTTAAAAACTAATCCCTCGAGTAAGTAGTCACGGATTATCAAGTGGAAATAGAGGCAGCATATACAACATTCATCAAGATGGAACGAAAGAAAGCAAAATTAAAAAGTGTCTAAGCGAAGTGCCGTGACCCTTTTATTGTAGGAAATGACTAAAATGTAGCTAAAACAGTGTCAGACATATACATATTTCAATGTCCAACATATGTTGAACACATGTCTCCCTATTGCATGTATAGGTGCTTCATAGGGTGATGATAAAAAACAATATCATGAATATTTTAATCAACCAATCGAATACTCCCTTGAATTACAAACCGGGACTGATGTCATGATACCACAGCAGATTAATAAAAAAGATCAGATGTAACAATCATAGATATGTAAGAGAAGTTGATAAAGATACATTCTTATGAAATGACCTTCACATGTACCTACGGCAACAATTTCATCCAGAATGAAGCGCAAGAACATTAACCCCTTCTTTTCAGGTCCAGGGCAAAACACAAATCAAGACCAAAAAGATTTTGGACATTAATTTGGGAGTATCATACAACGACCAAAAAAAAGGTTTCATCCCAAATTCTTTGGGGATAGCTAACAAATCCCTATTTCTGTTTTCAACATCAATACAAGCTTCATTTAATTTCTCAGTCCAGTCCTGATAGCACCTTCAATTACAAAGTTAGCACTCTTAAAGTTTTGCAACCTTCTATTTCAAGCACTCGAACTTGAAAAAAAACTGAAAATTAAACAAATTTTCAACCAAAAAAAACAAGGACTCGCCTTGGAGAAAGTACTCTTCCCTGATCCATTCTTGCCCATAATCGCATGAACCTAATTCAATCCAACAACCACCAATAAACACCAACAAAATCAACACTTCAACAGCAAAATCAAGAACAAATTAGAGTATACCTCGCCTTCATTGATGGTGAGATTGACGCCACGTAGGATCTCCTGCCTCGATTCCGCGATAACGGCCTTCAAATTCTTCACCTCCAGCAGCACCTTCGGGGGCTCCCCCTCTCCGCCTGCGGCGGCGGCGGCGGCGGCGGGAGAATCGACGGCGAGCGTGGCCTTGAGAGAGGGCAGAGGAGTGCGGCGTGGGAAGAATTGTTTCGGGATTTGGAGCGAAAGTGTAAAAGGGAAAGATTTGGAGGGGTAGGTTGTAAAAGGGAGGGATAGAGACGAGGAGGAGAGAGAGGAGAGGAGGAGAGCCATGGATCGCGTAGAAATTTTGGAAGTGGGTTTGGGTTTTAGATGAGGACTTGAGATTCTAGGGTGCGCTTGACAGGGGTAACATAGGTAATCATTCTAAATCATCATCAAAAATTTCCAAACTTGTGTAAAAGATATTCCGGAAATAGAAGATTAGCGTAGCAATCAAATGACTCCAATTTTATGGAAATATCATTCATTTCAAAACATATGTCTATCCTAAATTAACATAAATTTTTCCCGCCTAACATGAATGAGCCATGACCATCCACCGTCGGCCTCTCTCGCCATCCGTCGGTCGGTCGGCCCCACCTCCCATCGTTGGTCATCCGCCGTCCGGCCCGCCCCTATCGACCGATCGCTAGTCATTGCCGATCGTTCGACGGCGGCCATCAGCCGATCGAACGTTCGCTGCCGGTCTGCCGGCCCCGCTTCCCGTTACCGTTCGCCGCCGGCCCGCCGTTGATAGGCCATTCGTCGCCGACCTTACCACCATCCGCTGGACCTCCTCCAATCTCGCCGTCGGTCGACGGTTACACATACATATTGTTGGTGTCAAAAATTACATCCCGGTTGTCCAAGTCAAAGTCCAAGCCAAGTGGGCCCAAGCCCGAACCCAAATCCAAGCAAGTAAGCCCGTGCCCAGGTCGAGCCCAAGTATGAAAAAGGCCGCCCCCGATGCCAAAGGAATAATTGTTAAAACATAAATAGATTTAATGTAATTTTTATGAATAAATATAATAAAATGGACAACAAACCCAAATTATGTAAAAGCCCATGGCTTATACGCAAAAGATAGAAAGCACATGGTTAAGGAAAGACACATATGCCATTTTAAAAAGCCCAAGTGACCATATGTAAAATATAAAACCTATACAAGGCATCATGATGAATGATAACAAAAAAGATTCTTCTTATATTTTTCTAGGGTTCAATGCCTACTTTTCCTTAGTCAAGCTTTTAAATTTTCTTCTTTTTTGAATTAAATCAAGAGTTTAACTTTTTTTCCAAAAAAAAAATTAGTTTTCACCATAAAACCCTCGAAGGAGGGTTCAAATCTCTCATCAAATCTCTAAAATGGGAGTTTTTTAAATCTCACCATCTTTTTTCTCCAAAATCCAACTAACAGAAAGGAGGAAGAAAGATATCCATATCCAAAAATCTCATTTTGGAAAGATTCAAGACTTAAGAGAGAAT
The DNA here is from genome assembly GCA_030015575.1 of Agapanthus africanus. Taxonomy (NCBI): domain Eukaryota; kingdom Viridiplantae; phylum Streptophyta; class Magnoliopsida; order Asparagales; family Amaryllidaceae; genus Agapanthus; species Agapanthus africanus. The sequence continues at coordinate 174,284,755 of CM057339.1, read as the reverse complement.
TCAGGGCTGAAGAAAGAAGAAAGGGGCTCCCTTTCATCATCTCTGAAAATATTTTGGGAGTTTAACGCCAAAGAAAAAATCTCTTCCCGAGGACTTCAACTCGAAATCAATATTTGAGAAGTTCAACTCCAAGATCTAAATTTTCAAAGGAGTTTTAATTCCAAAATTTGGAACTTTTAGGAGTTTAACTCCAAATAAAAAATCCTTTTTCTTCTAGGAGTTAACTCTAAAATCTCTTGGGAGTTCAACTCCCAGTCCAGGGACTAAGCCCCTTTTCCTTGCGGGCACCCAGCGGCCGCATGCCGAGCACATGACCCGCTGGCGCTCAGCGTCCACGTGCAGGGCGTGTGACCGCTAGAGTCCAGCGTCCACGCGCCACGCGCGTGAACCGTTGGTGTCCGACGCCCACGTACCATCTCACGCGTCCTTAAGACGCTCTTCGCCCCTCTTTTTCCTACACGCTCCACACTTAAAACGCATCCCCCATTAGAAAAAATTTCTAACGGAGCGCTACCCCGCACCCCGCAACGAGGCTGCTAGCCTACTTGACCCCCAACCCACTATCCGAATAGCGGGACCCCCATAAACTCTGCGAGGCCCTGATGCGTCTAAAACCCTTTCAAAACATAACCTACGCACACTGCATATTGAGTTTGTATGATCAGTTTGACCCGTCAATCGGAGGTTCCCTCGCTCCAATGGCGAGGGGTAATTAAACCCCAGCCTACCCTAAGCAGGGAGAATCTGTATACGCCTGAAAAGCGACGCATATTCCCATCTCAATGGGGTAACGAAAACACCCTACGGATTCTGGCACATCCGGTAGGACCTTCTCTCTCCTCCCATATTTCGGGTCAAGTATTCATGCAAGCTCAATTAATATATATTGATTGTTTGTACTGAAATTCTATTCTTTTGCGCAGATTAACAACTTTCGATATCAATTTTCGGACGCAACAAAGATATCTCTAAGGAAAAGCTCAACTCTTGACACAGCTCCCATCTCCTACACAATGAAGATGGACGCCAGGACGGTCCTCTCGGCCAGTCTTGGGCGACCGTGGGAGGAGCCGCTGCTACAGTTTGGCTCTATTCCGTTCATGCCAGCTAACACCATCCGAGCTCCTTAAGCTTCGGTAACAGATAAACCGGCCTTGAAAGGCAGGAGGCCAAATGTGGTGGTCTCGAGGGCGCCCCAATCTAAACGCAAGTTGATTCGAACAGCTCTCCTTAGCCCTGGCTGGGTGCAAAGATGTCAGAACGAAAGAAGTCGCCAAACGTCGCGGGCAAGCTTAGGCGATGCCTTCGACAAGTGTGCAACCGGATGTCTTTTCAAGGCTCTCTACAGGCCGACACACGGCGGTTTCCCGAAGAGCAGAAGCCCGCCAGGCACTTAAAATAGAAAAGCTAAGGTAGAAGCGGCTCGGGTATAGAACTAACAAAAGGGCACGGACTCCAGCCAAGTTGGATTTTATGAAGTTCCAAGAGCCAAGTTATCCTGCAAAGACGACCGTCTCGGCCGTAAAAATCCGCAACTCTTTTGAACCTCTGAGATGAGTCAAGAGAAACTCTATGATTGCGAAGATCAAAAGGACGGCAATTCGTATAGTGCTGTGAAGGGACGTGTCCAAACCCCAATGTAGAAAACTCGACACCGTCTCTTCAAACGTTTATCAGGCACTCCATGCAGCGTGAAAGCAGCGGGGGAAGGCCCGAAAAGAAGCGCCAGCGCCACTCGATAATCATGCCAGGCCAACCGTCTTCAATCGATTGTCCTTTCCTAAAGCAGAAGGGCCACGACAGCAGTCCGCAAAACCAATCGTCGGAAGCAAAATGATGGCCAACTATGTTATCCACACGGTCTACATGGCGGGTACGCGTCCCAGTGACAACCTTCGCAGCAAAAGTAAGGATGGGTCCACCACATCCCAAGCCCAATCTGGCTTGAATGTGGCTGCCCTTTCCTAAAATCAGCCTCCTCCTCAGGATGATGAAAACCCTCTCGATGAAGACGATAAGAAGAAGGACCCCTCGGTCCACATGGAATCAAAGCTCGGACGGCGAAGAAAAACCGACTTTCCGCCCCCGGATTGCATAACAGGAGCTCCTCCAAGAGCTCTGAAAACAACTTCGAAGCAAAGATAAGGAGATGGACAAACCATACTCCAAAATTGACGACTTGACAAACGTCGTGGAGAAGTTCATGGCTCAAGTTGCTCGGGCGCCCTCTAATCAAGCGCAAGTCTCTACTCATGAGCCGGGCGATAACGACCCGAAGCGACCAACGCATGTCCCTTCAAGTCCGAATATGGGCGAGCTACATGAAAGCCGACCATATTCCGCTTCTGGGGACCCTTGGCCCCCGATGGTGCCATTCCGTTGACGCAAGATCAGATAATGGATTTGATCACCAACAAAGTCAAAACATTGGTGGTCAAAACTGAGGCTCGGAAAGACGTTGGCAGCAGTGGGAGGTCGTGTCCTGCGCAGTACGATCTGATCGAGTTCCTTAGCAGTTACGTCATCCCTAAATTCGGGATATTCGACGGGACAGGAAATATGAATCAGCATGTCGCCCACTTTAAAGTATCGTACGGGAATATAGGGGGCAAAGATGCGCTTCTTCTCCGTCAGTTTGTCAACAGCCTAGCCGGTGTCGCTTTCGACTGGTACGCAAGTATACCGGACGGTTCCATCACTACTTTTGCCCAGATGTAGTCTCTGTTTCGGCAAACATTCATGAGTGTCAGCGACAAAATTCTATTGCTGACCTTGTGAGGACCAAGCCGGGGAAGAATGAAAGCAATACGGACTTTATTGCCCGATGGCGCAATCTCACCGTCAACTGCAAGACGCCGTTAGAACATTACCAATCCGTCAGCCTCCTCATTGGGAACCTCAACAATTGGATGGTTTCATTCTTATGTATAGCGGGCCTCAAAACGTTCCAGGAGCTGACCAAGAATGTTCAGATGTTGGAGCATTCGAAGCAAGAGTCTACTCCGGACTCTCAAAATGATAAACCTTGGAAGAGTCGAAAGGATGATCATCGTAAAGGTGGGAGCTCCAACAATACCAACGTCTTCAACGCGTCTGACAATGAGACAAGAGAAGGGCGGACGGACAAAAAACCGATCGGTCGCAAAAGCCAGTACTGGGAGGAGAATGATTGACTCTGGAAGAGAGAGAAAGCAAGGTCTACTCCTTCAGAAGGGACAAGGTCCGAAAGATATCCAGGGATGCCTTGAGGAATGGTTTACAATTGCCGAACCCAAAGAGGCCGCATGAAGCAAACATGACTGACAACTCTCTGTATTGCCCATACCACAGAATACTAGGTCACGTCATCGAGGATTGCTAGTATTCAAAGATTGGGTCGAGAAACAGTACAAGGCGAGAGAAATCTCATTATTTCTTGGCATGTTGACAAACGATCAAGTCACAACCGCTAACTTCATACAGACAAAAACTGAAGCCTTTTGGAGGCATGTCGCTGAACCGTCTGCCCCAAGAAATGAGGACAACGTGTCACAACCTCCGTGGAATGTGTACATATCCAAGAAGATGGAGAAGATGCTAAACCTTCTTCAGAAAGAACCCAGAGTCGAGTAGGAAGGGTAAAAAGAGCCTATTGTCCCATCCATCAATCCGAGACGGACAGGCTCGAAGTCTAAGAAGCTTAGAAAGAAGAAAAAGAAAGACGCAGCTCGGTACGAAGAAGAGTCTGCTAGGAGAACGACCATTCAAAAATACGTCGATTCTCTCGAAAACTATGTGCAAAAGGAAAGAACTATTATCCAATTGAAGGAGTTCTTCCCTATAGAAGCCACATAAATCTTGGAAGAATTGGAAGAGGGTGTCGATGATGGGGCCTCTACTGTGATTTGCTACGCCATCCATCTTGGCAGTGACTCTGAGGAGGAGCTCTGTTTTCCCGAAAAAGGACGATAGGCTCGCCACAAAAGCCAACCAAATCCAGCTCAGAAGCGGTAAGGCTCTAGCACCAAGACAAGGCAACGCCCCAAAGGAGAAGGAAAAACAGATGGCTAATAAAGAAGATGGAAGAGATCCGACTCACGGAGACTTAAGCTCTTCCTCGGTAGACTATAACGTCTTGGCTCATCTCCGGAAACTTCCGTCCCTCTTAAGCATCCATGATACTCTGGTTCTATCCAAGGAGCTTAGAGACGTCCTTATCTATGTAATGCAAAACCCCAAGCGGTACCAGGCACGCTTCGCGGAGATCAATATGGAAGAAGCCAAGTATGCTCTGCATACAGCGGCGGTCGCATTTAAAGAAGAAAACCTACTATTAGGGACAACTGAGCACAACCGGCCGCTTTATGTGATAAGGTACAGCGACGGAGATAGGATTAATCGCATATTGATTGATCTGAGGTCCTCGGTGAACATCATAAACTTGCGGACTCTAAAGAGTTTATCAATGGATATCCGACACCTGTCAAGAGAGAGAATTGTCATCCAGAACTTCAATCAAAACTACCAGCAAGTTTCGGGATCCATAACTTTGTCAATCGGGTTTGGGGACTTGCAAACCGAAGCTAAGATATATGTCATCAACGCCGACACGTCCTATATGATCCTCTTGGGATGATCGTGGCTTCACAATTTTGGCATCATTCCGTCAAAACTCTATCAATGCATGAAGTATACCAAAAATAGCGAAGAGAGACGCATTGGTGGAGACGTGCAACAATTTGGTGTACATGAATTCCGATATGAAGATTCTCGGTATTTTATGAAACCCCAAAATGCTGAGCCGCAGTCGACTAAAGACGAAAGGGCCTAGAGTCTCATAGGCAAATCTGAGCCGCAGTCAACTAGAGATAAAAGGGCCCAAAGTCTTAAAAGCAAACCTGAGTCACGGTCAATTAAAAACAAGAAGGCCCAGAGTCTCAAAAGCCAATCTAAGCCGGTCGTCACCCTTAAATGTAAAAATCCCCAAGTACGCCCGCGTTTCGGCAGTGACACTGATGAGTCCGACGTTAGAAGTCCATCCTTCAGTAAAAATCGTCCTCATTTCGGTAGCAATATGAACGAGTCTGATATTGAGGGCCCATCCAGCAGCAAAGCTTGCCCTCATCTCGGCAGCGATACCGAAGAGTCAGAGGAGGACCCGTCTTGCAAGCAAAGCTAAGAGAGACCTTTGAACTCACGGGGGATCCCTGGCCATCACCAAAGTTTCGGAACAGATGTTTAAAGAGCTTGACGTGTTGTCGGTCTCCACCGTGGACCAACTGACAACTTTCTACATCCCCGGAAGGAACATCGGATAAAAGGGCATCATGTTTTATGGGTCGAACCCTGTCGTGCACCAGGACGATTTATCCGCAACGTGCCTTCCCTATGAGAGAGGCATAAGAGCCGTCTTAAACCCCAGATATTATGCGCTCGGGATGCGGGAATATTTTAAAAGGTGTAGATGTTGGTTATACCAGATAGACTCAGAAGCAAAGATTTATGAGAGACTATAGCACCCGTCTCAGGTCCGATCGCTCATCGAGGAGCGAGTCCCAGATAGACGGAGACTAGGCTATGTGCGACCCGACTCCAAATCATGTTACATGATCCACGTTAGATTTCATGCCCCGCTTCCCAGTGTATGAGGAAGGAGAGGTGACGGGCACACGCGTATTTACTCAGAAATAAATACGTTAAGCGTGTAGGGTGTTTTTCGTCACCCCATTGAGATGGGAAATACGCATGTGCTTGTCAGGCGCATTACAGATTCCCCCTGCCTAGGGTAGGCTGGGGTTTATTAATTGTGGGGATCCGAATCTCCGGTAGCCGCGGACTAAGCTGTCGTTAATTACCCTTCGCATTTGGAGCGAGAGAACCTCCGATTGACGGGTTAAACTGGTCATGCGAACTCAATATGCAGTGTTGTGTTTTGAAAGAGTTTTTGGATATATCGGGGGCCCCTAAGAGTTTTTACGGGGGTCCCGCTACCTGGATAGCGAGCTGGGGGTCAAAGGGACTAGCAGCCCCCTTGCGGGGTGCGCGACAGCGCCCCGTTAGAAATTTTTTCTAACGGGGTACAGTGTTGTAGAGTATATATATATATATATATATATATATATATATATATATATAAAGGGGAAAAGAGCATCCAAAGGATGCGTGGGAGCTAGCGCTCGGGCGCTAGCGCTTTGGGCGCTAGCGCCTCACGTGCCTGGTACGTGGGTGCTCGGGCGCTAGCGCTTTGAGCGCAAGGGCGCTAACGCTTTGGGTGCAAGAGCGCTAACACCCCATGTGCCAGACACGTGGGCGTTCGGACGCTAGCGCTTTGAGCGCAAGGACGCTAGCGCTTTGGGGGGCAAAAGGGACTTAGTCCCTGCAATGGGAGTTGTACTCCCAGAAAGGAACACTTATTATTTTGTGTTTGTGTGTGTGTGTGTGTGTGTGTTTGTGTGTGTGTGTGTGTGTGAAAGGAGTTAAACCCTAGGATATTTTGAGGTTGATGAAGGGGCTTCTCCCCTTGAGTCCTGGATCTTCCCCAAAGTGGGGTTTCTGGAGATGGGTCTCCTTCTTCTTCCTGTCGTTTGGCCGGATCTTGGAAAAAGGGGGCAAGACTTAAAAAATCTCCTCTTTTTGAGATCTAATGGCAGATCCAAGTCCCCCTTTGTGGGTTTTGTGGTGGAAAACTATTTAGTTTTGGAAAAGGAAGAGTAAAACTCTTGATTTAATTCAAAAGAAAGAAAAAGGTTTTAGAACCTTGAGGAAGGAGAAAGAGGCACATGCCCTAATTTTTGGGGAATGAAAAATATCTTTTTTATTCATCATCATGTTGCCTTATATAGGCTTACATATTTACTTATAGCCCTTTGGGCTTTACAAAATGGCATTTTGCCCATCTCATGGCTCATGTGCCATTTCTTTTTGCACATAAGCCATGGGCTTTACAAAAATTTGGCTTTATGCCCATTCATGCATAAAAAAAATACATAAAAATTATTTATTACATGATTTCATTTTGGCATGGGGGGCTGGCCGCTTCATGTTCGGACTCGACCTGGGCATGGGCACACTTGGCTTGGGGTTGACTTTGACTTTGACTTGGTCAACCGGGGTGCAATTTTCGACTTCAACAAAGTGCCCCCCATCAATAAATGCACACCACATATGTGAGTCGTGTGCATGAAATTGATGGATCTTCTTTCACGTGAAGGCGGCTTGCCTTGGTTCCCACGTTTTGGGATGCACTGCCCTTTTTAAGACATGGACGGTCGACGCTTGACGTGTCTCCGAGACGAAGTGTCCGTGGTAGACTTTTCCCTGGTCCGGAGTGATCTGGTTCCTGCTTTGTAGGAAGCCTGCACTGCCCTTTTTGCGACATGGACGGTCGACGCTCTGATCCGGAGCGATTTGGTTCCCAATTTGTGGGAAGCCTGCACTACCCTTTTTGCGACATGGACGGTCGATGCTCTGATCCGGAGCGATTTGGTTCCCGATTTGTGGGAAGCCTGCACTGCCCTTTTTGCGACATGGACGGTCGACGCTCGACGCGTCTCCGAGACGGAGTGTCCGTGGTAGACTTTTCTCTGGCCCGGAGTGATCTGGTTCTTGCTTTGTAGGAAGCCTGCACTGCCCTTTTTGCGACATGGACGGTCGACGCTCTGATCCGGAGCGATTTGGTTCCCGATTTGTGGGAAGCCTACACTGCCCTTTTTGCGATATGGACGGCCGACGCTCTGATCCAAAGCGATTTGGTTCCCAATTTGTGGGAAGCCTGCACCACCCTTTTTGCGACATGGACGGTCGATGCTCGACGGGTCTCTGAGACGGAGTGTCCATGGTAGACTTTTCCCTGGCCCGAAATGATCTGGTTCCTGCTTTGTAGGAGCCTGCACTGCCCTTTTTGCGACATGGACGGTCGACACTCTGATCCGGAGCGATTTGATTCCCGATTTGTGGGAAGCCTGCACTGCCCTTTTTGCGACATGGATGGTCGATGCTTGACACGTCTCCGAGACGGAGTGTCCGTGGTAGACTTTTCCCTGGCCCGGAGTGATCTGGTTCCTGCTTTGGAGGAAGCCTGCACTGCCCTTTTTGCGACATGGTCGGTCGACGCTCTGATCCGGAGTGATTTAGTTCCCGATTTGTGGCGAGCCTGCACTGCCCTTTTTGCGACATGGACGGTCGACGCTCTGATCCGGAGCGATTCGGTTCCCGATTTGTGGGGAGCCTGCACTGCCCTTTTTGCGACATGGACGGTCGACGCGTCTCCGAGACGGAGTGTCCGCGGTAGACTTTTCCCTGGCCCGGAGTGATCTGGTTCCTGCTTTGTAGGAAGCCTGCCTGCCATTTTTGCGACATGGACGGTCGACGCTCTGATCCGGAGCGATTTGGTTCTCGATTTGTGGGAAGCCTGCACTGCCCTTTTTGCGACATGGACGGTCGATTTGACTTGCTCTGCTTCCTGCAGTGTCAGGGGTGAACTTGACTTGCTCCGCTTCTTGCGGCGTCGAGATTGGATTCTGACTTGCTCCACTTTCTGTGGTGCCGGAGTTGAAGTTGACTTGTTGATTGTGATTTGGGTTGACATCAGCATCACTATACTGGAATACGGTACCAGAAGCGAATCATCATTTGCCATGAGAGGATTTGGGGATTTTGGTTTTGGTCGGCATCTGCATTGCTGCACTGGAATAATGCCAGGAGCAACTCATTATTTGCCCCGGGAGGATTTGGGAATTAGTTTTTGCTTGGCATCAGTATCGCTACACTGGAATATGGTACCAGGAGCGAATCATCATTTACGCTTTCTTATCAGGAAGCGATGGCTTAGGAGATAGGTTTTAGGTCCCTATCACCTAAGACTTTTCAATTTTGTGAGCCGTAAGGGTCTCACAAAGCATTTTCTCCCTACGGGTTGTAAGGATCCTGTAGGTGTATTTTCTCCTTAGGAGTCGTGGGGACTCCCAAGTGTGTTGCTCCTTTATGAGTCGTAAGGATCTCATGCGGGAATTTCTCCTCACAAAGTCGAGAGGACTTTGCGGTGCATTTCATCTCTTTTTCACGAGTTTGCGCCCTTTCGGGTTTTCGCAAACTCACCAGCAGTCCTACTGTTTTTACTCATGGAGCCCTTTCGGGTTTTCATCCGTGCCCATTTTGCTTGTGGACATACTCTTTTTTTTTTGGAATCTTCACCGCCGGTGGGACTTTGAATGTGGTCTCGCCGGTAGGACTTGGGAGAGATTGGGATCGTTTTACGCCCGTGGATTGTATACGGTTTTGCAGGATGTATGATTCAGACCGTAGGGCCGGAAAAATTTCGGGACTTTGTTGGCGTCTGCATCGCTGCACTGGAATATGGTATCAGGAGCGACTCATCATTCGCCGTTAGGGTATAGGATTTGGAATTTGGTTGGCGTATGCATCGCTGCACTGGAATATGATACCAGGAGCGACTCATCATTCGCCACTTGGGGTATGAGTTTGGAATTTGGTTGGCGTCTGCATCGCTGCACTGGAATATGGTACCAGGAGCGACTCATCATTCGCCATTGGGGTTTGAATTTGGAATTTGGTTGGCGTCTGCGTCGCTGCACTGGAATATGGTACCAGGAGTGACTCATCATTCGCCATTGGCAATTTGAGTTTTGGACGGCGTCTGCATCGCTGCACTGGAATATGGTACCAGGAGCGACTCATCATTCGCCGTTGGGGTTTGAGAAATTTAGAATTTTGGTCGGCGTCTACATCGCTGCACTGGAATATGATACCAGAAGTGACTCATCATTCGCCGTTGTCTATTGGGAAGCGATAGCTTAGGAGACAGGTTTAGATCCCTATCACCTAAGGCTTTTCAATTTTATGGGTCGTAAGGGTCACATAAAAGCATTCTCCCTACGAGTCGTAAGGATCCCGTAGGTGCATTTTCTCCTTAAGAGTCGTGAGGACCCCCAAGTGTGTTTTTCCTTTGTGAGTCGTAAGGATCCCACGAAGGTTTGTTCTCCTCATGCATCGTGAGGACACATGAGTAGGTCTTCCCAATGGAGCATAATTCCAAGGGCGGAGACCAGCCGCGTAACTGGTGATTATGGTGGGGTATGGGTAAGTTGAGAATTATTTGAGCCCGTGGATTGTATACGGTAGTCAATTTGGGGACTGGCCGTAGGGCTGGGAGAATTTTGGGAAATTGGATTTTTGTTGGCGTCTGCATTGCTGCACTGGAATATGGTACCAGGAGCGACTCATCATTCGCCTTTGTTTTGTTTTGCTCTTTTCGTTTTTGTTTTACTGCAATTGCTCTATCATTTCAGTTTTTCTTATCGCGAAAGTCGCGATTGCCCTATCATTTCGGCTTGTATTCGCGGTTGCCCTATCATTTCGGCTTTATTTTTCATCTTTATTTTACTCGCTGATTTTTATTGCGAGTTGCCCATCATTTCGACTTTTCTTTTTATTTATTTATTTACACATTCCTTTTTTTATTTACACATTTTTTTACATTCCCAGTTTAACGACTTAGAGGTCGATTGATAAGGAGCATAAAGAAGGTACCCGATCGAGCAGTTGTCGGGGGTACCGCCGGAGCTTGCCCGAAATGCGTCGTTGCTTCGTTGACGTTGATGGCCTTGCCCTCAGCTGGAGAGATGGAGGGTCGTTTGGAAACGGATTTTTGCTTGGGCAGAGGTGCCCTCGCAACCATGACATTCGGCCTTTTCCCTTTTGAGGCCGGTTTTCCTGTTACCGGAGCTTGAGGAGCTGGGACGACGTTAGTTGACACAAACATAATAGAGCCAAATGGTAGCGGCGTCTCCTCCCATTGTCGCCCGAGACTGGCCGGGAGGACCGTCCTGGCGTCCATCTTCATCGTGTAGGAGATGGGGGCTGTGTCGAGAGCTGAGCTGATCCTTGGAGACATCTTTGCTGCGTCTGAAGATTGCAATTGGAGAACGTTAACCTACACACAAAAAACATGATTTTAGTACAGGCAATTGATATGCATATTAATTGAGTTCGCATGAAGCTTAACCCGAAATATGGGAGGAAAGATAAGTCCCACCGGCCGTGCCGGAATCTGTAGGGTGTTTTTCGTCACTCCATTGAGATGGGAAATACACGCGCGCTTGTCAGGCGCATTACAGATTCCCTCTGCCTAGGGTAGGCTGGGGTTTATTGATTGTGGGGATCCGAATTTCCGGCAGCCGCGGACTAAGCTGCCGTTAATTACCCTCGCATTTGGAGCGAGAGAACCTCCGATTGACGGGTTAAACTGGTCATGCGAACTCAATATGCAGTGTTGTGTTTTGAAAGGGGTTTTGGATATATCGAGGGCCCCGCAGAGTTTTTACGGGGGTCCCGCTACCCGGATAGCGGGCTGGAGGTCAAGGGGGCTAGCAGCCCCCTTGCGGGGTGCGCGACAGCGCCCTGTTAGAAATTTTTTCTAACGGGGTACAGTGTTGTAGAGTATGTGTGTGTATAAAGGGAAAAGGGCATCCAAAGGATGCGTGGGAGAAAGCGCTCGGGCGCAAGCGCTTTGGGCGCTAGCGCTGCACGTGCCAGGCATGTGGGCGCTCGGACGCTAGCGCTCTGAGCGCAAGAGTGCTAGCGCTTTGAGCGCAAAAGCGCTAGCGTTTTGGGGGGAAAAAGGGACTTAGTCCATGCAATAGGAGTTGTACTCCCAGGAAGGAACACTTATTATTTTGTGTGTGTGTGTGTATGCGCGCATGTGTGTGTATGAGGAGTTAAACCCCTAGGATATTTTGAGGCTGATGAAGGGGCTTCTCCCCTTGAGCCCTGAATCTTCTCCAAAGTGGGGTTTCTGGAGATGGGTCTCCTTCTTCTTCCTGTCGTTTAGCCGGATCTTGGAAAAAGGGGGTAAGACTTAAAAATCTCCCCTTTTTGAGATCTAATGGCAGATCCAAGTTCCCCTTTGTAGAGTATGTGTGTGTGTATGTATACACACACACACACACACACACACACACACACACATATATATATATATAAAGGGAAAAAGGCATCCAAAGGATGCGTGAGAGAAAGCGCTCGGGCGCTAGGGTACTAGCGCTTTGGGCTCTAGCGCCTCACGTACAAGACACGTGGGCGCTCGGGCGCTAGCGTCTCACGTGCAAGGCACGTGGGCGCTCGGACGCTAGCGTTTGGGGTGCTAACGTTTTGGGCGCTAGCGCTCTGAGCACAAAAGCGCTACCGCCCCATGTGCCAGGCACGTGGGCGCTCGGGCGCTAGCGCTCCGAGCGCAAGGGCGCTAGCGCTTTGGGGGGCAAAAGGGACTTAGTCCCTACAATGGGAGTTGTATTCCCAGAAAGGAACACTTATTATTTTGTGTGTGTGTGTGTGTGTGTGTGTGTGTGTGTGTATAAGAAGTTAAACTCCTAGGATATTTTGAGGCTGATGAAGGGGATTCTCCCCTTGAGCCCTGAATCTTCCCCAAAGTGGGGTTTCTGGAGATGGATTTCTTCTTCCTGTCGTTTGGCCGGATCTTGGAAAAAGGGGGGTAAGACTTAAAAATCTCGTCTTTTTGAGATCTAATGGCAGATCCAAGTTCCCCTTTGTGGGTTTTGTGGTGGAAAACTATTTAGTTTTGGAAAAAGAAGAGTAAAACTCTTAATTTAATTCAAAAGAAAGAAGAAGGTCTTAGAACCTTGAGGAAGGAGAAAGAGGCACAGACCCTAATTTTTGGGGAATGAAAAGTATCTCTTTTACTCATCATCATGTTGCCTTATATAGGCTTACATATTTACATATAGCCCCTTGGGCTTTACAAAATGGCATTTTGCCCATCTCATGGTTCATGTGCCATTTCTTTTTGCACATAAGCCATGGGCTTTACAAAAATTTGGCTTTATGCCCATTCATGCATAAAAAAAATTACATAAAAATTATTTATTACATGATTTCATTTTGGCATGGGGGGCCGACCGCTTCATGTTCGGACTCGACCTGGGCATGGGCCCACTTAGCTTGGGGTTGACTTTGACTTGGTCAACCGGGGTGCAATTTTCGACTTCAACAAAGCCTAAATAAGCAATATATAAAAAAAAACACAAGAAATGATAAGAGATATAATGTAAACATCAACTTTTATTAACATAAATCTTTACAATACATTGTTTTGAAAATGAAAGTACAAGGATATAAGGCAATGCCTAAACAGTAGCATATGAAATGAAAAGTAAGTATAAGGAAAAGCTAGAAGTTTGGCTGCTTTATGAGCTGGTCCAAGTCGTCCTGACTGGGCTCGATCTCCTAAAAGTCTGATCCTCCTGACGAACATTCCAAAGAAAGAAAGAAACAGGAATGTCATCAGTGAACTAGCGCTCGGTAAGTCCCAGAAGTAAGAATAGAATAGAATAAGTAAAGAGAAAGAACTGATAATTATACATGTATATATTTGTTATACTAACGTAGTTGTTTGTAGCTTAGTAAATAATGTATCAGTGTATACGAGAGGAGTCCAACTATCCCGTGGACTATGGTAACATGTAAGTGTTTCCCCCAATCAGAGCAAAGCTCTGTTCAAAATTTGAAATTTGAAATGAAGCGGCGCTTCATAAAAGCACTAGCGCTAAATGCGCCAGCGCTAAGAGTCAAAAACTCTGATGCAGCGCTCACGTGCAAAGCGCTAGCAGCGCCGAGCTAAGAGTCAAAGATTCTGATGCAGCGCTCACGTGCAAAGCACGAGAGCGCTAACGCTAAGTGCGCTAGCACCAAGAGTCAAATACTCTGATGCAACAGTAAAAAATCACCAAGATACAGAATGAGTTCTGTATGGGAAAAGATTTTCCCAATCTTATTAAAAACAAGAAAATTGTCTTCTGTAAAACAAAAGCCCTTGGATCAAAGATCCAACGGTGGGAAATATTCCCAAATCAATTAGAGAAAAGATCTCTTCAACTGATTCTCTGACACAGAGGAACCCCCCCAAACTTTGAGAAATTTCAAAGAGAAGAGCAAGCTCTCGGAAGAAGAATTTCTTCAAGGTAAATAAAACAGGGAGATCAAAGCATCTTGTCAAAAAGAAGAAGAACCTAGTTCTTTTTCTAGATCATAGATCTATAAGACAGAGCTCTTTCACAAAAAGAGATCATAGCATCTCATCATAAAAAGGGGGGAGAATAATTCAATTCTCTTCAGATCACAGATCCATAAAGACAAAGTATTTCACAAAAAAACATAAGAGAGTGTAACGTCTTCTATAAAATAAGAACTTTGTTCTTAGAGCTACGAAACAAAGTCTCTTATAAACGAGAATTTAATTCTCAGGACGCAGAACTGATCAAAGCTGCCTAAAAAGAGCATTAGTGCTCCAATTAAAAAAAGAAGCGCCTTAGCGCTCCAAGACTGGCGCACAGTGCCCCAGCGCTCCTAGCGATCCAATTTAAAGAAGCGCCTCAGCGCTCCAAGACTGACGCACAGCACCGCAACGCTCCTAACGCTCCAATTTAAAGAAGCACCTCAGCGCTCAGCGCTTCAAGGTTGGCGCTCAGCGCCAAGCGCACCACGTGCTCCTCACGTGGGCGCTATTTTATAAAGAGCGCTCCGCACTCATTGACTGGCGCCCAGCGCCAAGCGCACCACGTGCTCCTCACGTGGGCGCTATTTTATAAAGAGCACTCCGCACTTATTGACTGGCGCCAAGCGCACCACGTGCTCCTCACGTGTGCGCTGAGAGAACATAAACTGTTCTTTAATAAAGACTCAGAGCCATAATGAGGGCTCAACACTCACTAAAAGACAAAAAGGTCGTCAGAACCCAAACCAATACTCAACATTGTTAAATGAAAAAGGGCTGAGCCTAATTAAATGCCCAACATTTTAACTGAGTGGGCCGAGCCCAAGTTGGCCACAGATCCTTAATGTAGATTAATTGAGCCCATATGCTCATAAATCTTGTTAACTGATTTTAGTCCCAAACTTGACTATACATCTTCCAACCAACATTGGTTCAAGGGTACATCTCTTCATACCTCTAATATATGTCTTTGTAATTCTTCAACGTCTTCAGAGAGATGGAGGGTCCCAATAACCAATGACTTTTGGTGCATCCCCAAACGGTTGAACCAAAACCATACAGACTATGACATCTTTAAACTGGATTATGATGTCCTTAAACTTTACGGACTGTGGGGTCCTTAAACTCATGGACTATGATGTCCTTAAACTTTATGTACAGTGAGGTCCTTAAACTCAAAGACTATGATATTTTTAAACTTGACTATGATGTTCTTAAACTTTATGGACTATGATGTCCTTAAACTTTTGGACCCCAACGTCCCTAAACTAAAACAATAGAGCCCAAATGCTTCTTTGTTGGATCTAAATGATCCTGTTGAGTAGATCTTAGTCTAAAAATTAGACTAATGTATTCTCAACAAACGTTTAGGTTGATCTTAGTCTCAAATGAGATTAACGATCCTTAAACCCAACCCAAACCCAAATCTAAGAAAATACGGATTTGTACTAATCCACACTCTACGGGCGACAACATAAATTAGTCTCCGTATACAATCCATGGGCAAACAAAAATAAAACAAACACACACGACACGAAGTAACCATCTGGAGAAGGAAAAAGTTGTTACTGTGATGCGGTAGCGTAATTAACTGCAGGGGCTTGCGCCTGCAGGGAAGAGCGTCCCCACAATTAAAAATCCCTCAAACGAGGGGGAATCTGACGAAGTCTGCTACAACGGCCGCATCCGTCTAAACCTTCGATACACGGTGCCATAAATCAACTTGGCATCTTCGGAGAGGTGGACGGATAAAGCCAAATAGCATCTGCCCCCAAATTCTGGCAAGACGTTTGTCTTCCCGGTTTCGGCGGAGAACATTAAGTACAAGGCCCCGTCAAAACCCATGGGACAACGGCACGAGAGTTCATGTAGGTTTCTTTTAGTGTCTATCATCGTGTCACTTTTAACACATTCCATACCAATCTACCCCTTTAACCTCGTAATGTGATTTATATAGATTATAAATATCAGACTTGCCGGGACCATGGATACAAGTTGTTCATGTAATCAGATTCAAGATGTAAACAAGTAGTCATATAATTAAATCAAGTTATAGCCATGGTTCGGTCAAGTCAAGCCATATTTGCATGTTGATATTGTTCTGGTATTCAGGTTCAGGTTCAGGTTCAAGTAAACATGTTAGAGTTTTAGATTCATGTTCGAATAGGATTCTGGTTTGGATTGAATTCAAGTTTTATTTAGACTCAGACTAAAGTCAGACACTTAGAATTGTTTTGGATTCTGAATTAGATTCGGGAGTTATCGGTAACTGCTGCACATGGATGACATGATTTGTGTCTTTTTCCAAGACAATTACAATTGATAACACCGTTAAGTTTTTCTACCTTAAATAGGCAAGCACTCTGATTCTCCGGCTCCCTGAGGCTCAAAAGAATTGATCCCGCTTAAATCTATATTTACTAAAGTCCTTAACAGTGTTTTTATATAGCTCGAGTGGGTTTTACGAAAAATATTTGTAATATAGTTTCAAAATAACCTCGAGAAATTATTTATATTCTTTAGGATTTCCATGATGTGTATTTTAAAAATGTGAAGTATTTTAGTGATAATAGTATATCTTGGATAGTTCAAGGTATTTTACTATAAAACTTGACTTTTGGATAATTTGAAGGTATTTTGATGAAACTTGTCATTCTTTTATTTTTTAGAAAACATGGAATTTTATTATATCTTGGAAATATGTGGTTTGATAATATTTATATAATTATTAAAAATTAATTTTATTATTAAGTAGAAAATTTCGTTTTTCTTAAAAATCATATTAAAAATCTTTCGAGACTGAATGCTCCGTGAGAAGGTCTGCATCTCGCTCTACTAGCCCAAGGATTTGCAATAATCCGCACCATCCAATAGCGAGTCCCCTAAAAAGGGTTGTAGAGGCATATTTGCAAAGAGTTTTAATAATACAATTCTAAAAAAACAGGGTTTTTATCGTTCATGGTGTTTTGATGAAATATTGTAATAAAAGTAAGCTCAAAGGATATCGTGCTATGTGAACATGTGTATATGTGAGGGGTAAGTCATTACCCCGTGAAGTTTTCTAAATGTATAACTATCAAAAATACTAAAAGATGAACATATGAAGTTCATGGTATTTTAGCGTAAAAATTAATTTAAGGTTATGTTTCATGATATTTTAGGGTGAAAGTTGTTCTAAACATTAGTTTTGTAATTATAAATATTGTGTAAGAATATGCATGAAGAAAATGTAAGAAAGAGTGTAGTTTTAGTGGTTTAAAAAGAAGATGTTGGTGTTAAATCCACTTCCGACATATTTTATGAAAAAGAAGCTTTAGAGGAGAAGGGGAATGATTAGAAGGGAATTATGGGTTAGAAGGGTGAAGAGGAGGTAGAAGAAGATGGGGTAGTTATCGTGGTGTCGCGGGTCACCGGAATATCCTCAATTCTTCGCCGGAAGTAGGTCTTTGTCTAACTTCACTTGTACTCTTCTTGTACTTGAGAAAATGTGATAGTTTTGGCAAGAATTTTCGGAATGAGGAAGGGCTAGGATATGGGGTTGTATTTATAGTGTGAAATTAGGGTTTTGGAATTGAAAGAATGAATTAAAATGCATTAAAATTGGATTTAAACGTGAACTTGAAGTCTCTTTTTAATTTCAGAAAAATCAAACAGTGTAGGGATGATAGGGGTAGGGGAAGAGTTTTGCGTGCAGAGATTGCTACGGTCAACCCGTCCCCGCTGGCCCAAACAAGGATCTCGCTGGCCAAAATGTTGAAGGGGGCCGGTGGATGCTCGCCACGTATTCTACTCGCTGTTAATAATATTGTGCACGTGTTTATTTTCCCTGACTTTTCTTTTTATTTGCAGTGCACATGTAAACTTTTGGGCTTCCAAAATATTTAAAAGAAAAATCAGGAAAAATATAATGTGGCTGATGGGGTTCGAACACAGGGGCCACGTCACAGCAGTACAAGGCTTTACCAATGAGCTACAAGTTATTTCTTGCTGTTCTTAAACAAAAATAACTTATAAATTGTACTCAGGCTTGCAAACTCCATTCTGTACATTAACTTAAAAAATTTCGTACAGTAAAATCAGAGTCGTTACATTAGTGAAGTCGGCGAAGAGTCGAATGATGACGGCGAGCTAGCCGAGCTAGAAGAAGCCCCTCGAGAGCTCGAAAATGGCAGACAGGCAACATTCGACGGGCTAACCGAGATTGATTTGGGGACGCTCGATTATCCAAGGCCAACCTACATCAGCTTGCTCTTGTCAGAGGAAATGAAAGAGCACATAATCGCCCTACTGCGTGAATTCGTCGACTGTTTCGCGTGGTGGTTGATCATTCTCGGCTGGTTTGAAAAGTGTTATCACAATCAAAGAATTTGTAACCGCAATCAATAACGGTGTCGAAGTAGTTCGTTAATGAGTACGGGTCGTCCACTGGGATTCGTGTATTTATTCGTTCTTATTTTAGTTGAGTCAAAAGAAAATAGTAAAGAAAATTCAAGAAAATAAGATTTCAAGATTTAATTGAGTTTGTCATTTCAAGAAAATCAAGGAAAAGTTAAGATTTAGTAATCAAGAAATTGTCCAATATCAATTTTTAATTATCAAGAAAATTGAAGTATAACCTGTAGGATTCGATAGGAATTAGTAGCAATGATGAATACCAATAATGACTCATCTTATTTATTGATGAATTATGGTTAGAACGATGGTGATGAATGAAGATTAGGGATCTATTGAAATAACTAGGGTTTCTTTTTCATTATCCCTTGTCTTTTCATTGATCATCATTCAAATCTAGCCTTTAGCAAAGAGAATCATCAATCATTTAATCCCAAATTGCAACGAAATAATCAAGAACTGTGATCTCGTTCCAAATTTGGTCACTGACGATTCTTTTTGCTAAAGTTCATAATCCTCATAAGACTTAAGATTGGTTTAGAATTTCATCACCATTTGATCTACCGAATTCCTTCGAATCCTTAACAAGCGGAGATTTCACCCGCGCATCATGAAAATAAAGAATCAAGAATTAGAAATTTCATAATGCGAAGAAATTAAAGAAAGAAATTCTAAAAGTAATGATCACATTTATTAATCAACTTCAAATTACACATTCCTTCAATTTGAGATTACAAGAATTGCTCTCGATCGCTTCCTTGAAGAGGTAATTTCTCCGTCGACTTTCGCTTGGCTCGATCTCCGTGAGTCTTGGATCTGTCGTGGATCATGTGCTCGTTGATGACGATCAGCTTCACGTAAAGGATCTTTGTGTTGAATGCTTGATGAACTCTTGATAATTCTTGATCTTGAAATTTAAGGATTTGGTTTTGCTTTGTGTGCTAAATGTCTACTAAAATTCAACCACCAATCAACAAACCCACAACATTAACCCTAGGTCTCTATTTATAGCCCTAGATCAAGCTTCTCTCATAAGCTAGGTTGTTACAAGGAGGTTTCTAGAATAAGCTAGGTAGTTATCAAGCTTCCTCAAGAATCTAGGCTATTGTAGGGAAGTTTCCAGAATAAGGTTGTTACAATGAAGCGTCCTCAGCAAGCTAGGTTGTTTAGAAGAAGGTGTTTCCGCCAAAAATTTCTGCGCAAAAGAGTCCAAAGTATCAAATGGCAGCGATACGCTTAAGAAAATACGAACCAGTATCTTCCGGTCTGTATTTTGATAAACTTCCTAATGAGGAACTGTTAAATTATAATGGTATTGAAAGCATCTCGAAAAGACCTTCGATTTGATATATTATAGGCCTCATAATTCATCCGGGATCAAAAGTTATGAGCAAATGTCTATGCACATGTGATCTAAGGAAGAAGATGCGAATCAGTATTTTCCGAGTTGTATTTTGACAAACTCCGGAACGAGAAATGACTAAATTCTGATGATATTGAAAGCATCTCGAAAAGTCCTTCGATTTGATATATTATGGGCCTCATAATTCATCCGGGATCAAAAGTTATGAGCAAATGTCTATGCATATATGATCTAAGGAAGAAGATGCGAACCGGTATTTTCCGAGCTGTATTTTGACAAATTCCGGAACGAGAAATGGCTAACTTCTGATGATATTGAAAGCATCTCGAAAAGACCTTCGATTTGATATATTATGGGCCTCATAATTCATCCGAGATCAAAAGTTATGAGCAAATGTGTTATGCACGTGTAATCTAAAGTAATGCTCTACTACATGAGGAATGCATTTTTTAGTCCCACATCGGGAAAAGGAGAGATGGCTTCTTTACCACTCCCATATAAATAAGAGGGGATACCTCTTAAAAATGGTAGAGTAAAATCCTTAAAGGATTCAATACTCAAAGGAGCTTAGTTCTCCAAGATAGGAGCATGCTCCTCCCCATAATGCGCATATGCGCAAGTGCCATGTGCGCTACGTGCAACGCACGTGTGCCCGCCATGCGGCACCACGTGCAACGCACGTGCGCATCACATGAGAACATTTAATAATATTAAAAGGAGCCTGTTCTCCATATATAGAAGCCCTGCTTCTCCTCATAATGCGCATGTGTGCTACGTGCAATGCACGTGCGCACCACATGAGAACATTTAATAATATTGAAAGGAGCATGTTCTCCATATATAGAAGCCCTGTTTCTCCTCATAATGCGCATGTGCGCTACGTGCAATGCACGTGTGCTCGCCACGCGCGCACCACGTGCAACGCACGTGCGCACCACATGAGAACATTTAATAATATTAAAAGGAGCATGTTCTCCATATATAGAAGTCTTGCTTCTCCTCATAATGCGCATGTGCGCCACGTGCAACGTACGTGTGCCCGCCACGCGCGCACCACGTGCAACGCACGTGCGCACCACATGAGAATATTCAATTAAAAGGAGACTCGTTCTCCATAGGAGCTTGCCCCCACATAATGCGCATATGCGCAAGATCCATGTGCACCACGTGCAAATAGGAGCGCCCAACACGTGCGACGCACGTGCGCCCAACACGTGCGACGCACGTGCGCGAACGCAAAGAAGCCTTTTTCAGCAGCGAGAAGCTTAAGCTCCAACATGTTCTTCCCCCTAATGATTGAGACATGGTTCAAAGGGTACATCCCTCCACACCTTCGATATATGGCACTGTAATCTCTCAGTGTCGTCGGAGAGGTGGTGGGTCCCAACGACCAATGATCCTTCTTTCTAAAATTAAAAAAAAAAGAAGAATGAAGATTGGGGAGAAATCAAGAACTTCAAACAGAGAGAACTCTGAAAAAATTTCAAGAAAAAGGTAAAAACCTTCATAAAATAGAAGAAATTTCTTCCAATAGATCATTGATCTAAGAACAAGATCAATGATCTTCACATAATAAACAGGGCTTTGCACTTTTTATGAACCACTAGTTCTTTAAAACAAGAAAAACAAGAAATACTTGTTTTCTTTGATCTAAATTAGATCAAGAAATCAAACAGTGCTTTGCACTTTTTCATGAACCATTGGTTCTAGAAAAGATTCTCAAATTATAGTGCCTTGCACTTGCAAACTGCGCTGTTGCGCTCCTGGATTGGCGCAAGCCACCAGAGAGCGCCACGTGTCAACATCTGAACCATCTGCGCTATGCGTTGTTGAAATAGAGCCTTGCTCTCTGGAATTGGCGCAACTCACCAGAGCGCGCCACGTGTCAGCAGCGCAAGTGCAGCGCACTGCGCTTGCGTGACACGTGTCGTCACCACAAGCATTTGCGCTCTCTGATTGGCGCAAAGCGCCTGACAAATGCAATGCATTTCCTAAAGGGCCAGGCCCAAATCAAAAAGACCTAGTAGGCCTAATTAAATTGCAGTGCAATAAAAGGGGTAGAGCCCAAACAAAATAGATGCTCTGCATCATTTATAAAAGGGCAGAGCCCAAACAAAACAAAAATAATGCAGTGCATTATTTAAAAAGGGGCAAAGCCCTAACTCAGGCCTAATAGGCCAAAGACAAATAAAAATGTTGAACATTCAACTGGACTTAGCCCAGTCACGGCCATAAGTCCTCAAATTAAATTGACTGAGCACGGCTGCTCCCTAAATCAATTTACATCCGGTTCGAGGGTACATCTTCGAACTCCTCTGACACCTATCGTTGTAATCCTTCAACGACGTCAGAGAGGTGACGGGTCCCGACGACCACACATGAATATGGACTGCGGGGTCCTTAAACTCGTGGACCGAAACGTCCTTAAATTAATATCGGACCGTGACGTCCCTAAACTAATATCGGACCGAGACGTCCCTAAACTAATATCAGACCGAGACGTCCCTAAACTAATATCGGACCGAGACGTCCCTATACTAATGTCGGACCGAGACGTCCCTATACTAATATCGGACCGAAACGTCCCTAAACTAATATCGGACCGAAACGTCCCTAAACTAATATCGGACCGAAACGTCCCTAAACTGGAATATGGACCACCACATCCCTAAACTGGCGATGGACCACCACGTCCCTAAACTGGGAAATGGACCACTACGTCCCTGAACTGGAATAATAGAGCCTCCAAATGCTCTTTTGCCGGATCTAAACGGTCCCGTTTAAGTTGATCTTAGCCCCAAATACGGCTAACGTATCCTTAGACATTTGAATGAATGATAAAACTCCAAATCAACTTCGGCTCAAGGGTACATCTCTGAACTCCTCTGACACCTGTCGTTGTAATCCTTCAACGACGTCAGAGAGGTGACGGGTCCTGACGGCCATATATTAATCACTACGTTAAGTTGATCTTAGTCTAAAACAGGACTAACGTATCCTTAACGAACGTTTAAGTTGATCTTAGCCGCAACGCGACTAATGCATCCTTAAACTAAAAACACCAAACCCAAATCTAAGTAAATACGGATTTGGACTAATCCACGTCCTACGGGCGACGGCATTACTCAGTCTCCGTATACAATCCACGGGCAACCACAAACAAAACAAACACACACGACACGAAGTGAAATGCTGGAGAAGGAGAAAGTTGTTACCGCGATACGGTAGCGTAATTAACTGCAGGGGCTTGCGCCTGCAGGGAAGAGCGTCCCCACAATCAAAAACCCCTCACCCTGAGGGGGAATCTGACGAAGTCTGCTACATCGGCCGCATCCGTCTAAACCTCCGATACACGGTGCCATAAATCAACTTGGCATCTTCGGAGAGGTAGACGGATAAAACCAAATATCATCTGCCCCGAATCTCAGCGGCAGGACATCGCGGTCCTGTGCGCCGTCTTTCGGAGGGGAACAGATTCTGGCACGCCCGGTGGGACCTTTTCCTCTTTCCACGCCACACTTCGTGTGTCGTCTTCGCGAACTAATCGCGGTTTGTTAACGGTTGCCTTTGGATTTCCAAGTTGCTAAGATTTGGTCTTTTGTCTGGCGCAGAACTCGAGCATCCAGGCTTCTAACTGCACCAACTGCGCGAAGTGCCACTGCAATGGACGCTCCACCTCACCTAGAGGTGTAGCATATGGGCCCCAAGTGGCCTCTTTCCTTGCTCTGCCGGTAGAACAGGTGACCCAGGCCACCACCGGCCTGTTTTCCGGGACCATGGTCCCACCTACAAGCTTCTCTATGCCGATTCCTGCACCGGAAGTGAACAAGAAGTCGGTGTTCGACCGGCTCACTGCTACCACGACCCCTGTCAATGGGTCGCCCACCACCAAGCCAACAGCCTCTGTCTTTGCGAGGCTGGATCAAAACTCTGAAGGGCCCGCTAAGAAGCCCAGGAACTCTAAAATGGCTGTCCCAAGGAGGGCAACGGCCGCTGCTCCGGAAGACGTTAAGGCGGCTTCTCCCGTCAAAGAGTCAGTCTTTTCAAGACTGACGATTCCTGTTCCTGCCCCTACACGAAGATCTGTCTTTGACAGATTGGATATTACCCCGCAAGGAACAACCTCAGTTTTTAAGAGGTTAACACCAGCAGCGCCTCAGCCGGACAAGGGGCAAAAAGAAGACGTCTCTATCTCCGAGCCAGTCCCAACGGCTCGTCATGCTAGACATCGCCATTGGCGACGACTAAGAAAGGCAGGGGGCAACTCCCCCTCAGGGCTAACTCCACCCGCTCCAATAATGGAGGTCAACGCTGCTGTCCCGACCGGGAACAGCTTTGAACTGCTGAGGAGGGTACGAAAGAACTCTCCAACCGCTATACTGAAAAGATCTCCTCCGCCTGCGGAGAGAGTTCCGGAAACAAAGCAAGAACAGCCCCCTCAACGGCTGTCCTCAACAATTTATAAAGTTTGGAGGAGGGTTCAAGACTCCGTGATCGACACGGATCACTCTCTTCAACGAAATATGATGAAGGTGCAGAAAGAAAAAGATCGTCCAATTAAACAACAGAGGACAACGATCGCTAGGGTGCCCACTGCAATGGCCCCTTCCACTTCAACGGCCCATAAAAGAAGAAGGCCGGAGAAAACCCCCGCACCGGCGACAAACACCAGAGGTGATGAACTTAAACGCCCCAAGTCAGGGGGCATAACAGTTCATACGGTTTACATGGCATCGGGAAAAGAAGATAGCCGCATTTCAACAGGTCATAGACCGCACACGAGGTCAGTGACCAAGGCTCAGGAGCAGCAGCAGAAGCTCCAAGAAATGATGAACGCTATGGCCGCACTTACAGGGCCAAAAGAAACCCCGGAAACATCCTCAGACGAGCGTCAAGAACAAGAAACGGATGCCGAATTCCTTCGGCGCGTACTAGAGAAGAAAGACAAAGAAGCTGCGGAGCAGGCAGCCAACATAAAGAAAATGGCCCTCCTGTTCCAGGATATGGTGGGTATGATGATTCAACAAGATCCACCTGCTGAAGATCCCCCGATCATTCTTGAAGACGATAGGGGAGAGACGTCGAATCCTCCACCGGCTCTATCCACAGCTAAAGAGGATACCATCTCAAAAGCTGATTTGGATGAATACATCGCCCAGCAAATACGGGTGCATCATGCGACCGAAGCGGCCGGTCAGGTCGTAAAAACGGGGCGGCCATACCCAAGTTGGTACGATCAAATCAAGTACCCGCCATGTTATACAATTCCTAAGTTCCATGTCTACAAGGGGACGGGCAATCCTCATCAGCATGTTGCCCAGTTCAGGGCACTCTGCGGCAATACCGGTGGTGATGACAAGCTTTTACTGCGCCAGTTTGTTGGAAGTTTATCGGATACGGCGTTTGAGTGGTACTCTGAACTCCCGAATGACTCTATCAAAACCTTCGCGGAGATGGAGCTACTGTTTACTCAGCGTTTTGCAAGTGCCAGTGAGCGTACCCCGATGACGGCCCTGATTAATGCCAGGGTAAAACCCGGTGAGACGTGGGTTCAGTACGCTATACGATGGCGGAATTTATGGTCAAAGTGCGAGCAACGCATTGAAGAAGCTCCCGCAGTGGGTATGTTTGTGGGAACCCTCGATCTACAAGCAACCATCTCGCAGTTTATGATGTTTTTCAAGCCGACTACCTTCCAAGCCTTGATCGACAAACTAGCACAGATGGATCAGATGGGCCATAAACCTCCTCTTCCAAGGCCGGACTCCCGAAATGACAAAGGGAAAGGAAAAGCGATCGTCGTCGCTAATGCTCAACAACAACTGAGCGACCCGAAGCCAGTAGCTCGTCAAAATAATATGCGCCCATACGTACCCCTTGAGGATAGGATGGGACGTCCTTATTCCTTTCCCCGCGATAAAACGAGGAGGTTATTCGAGCTGGCGTTGCGCAACAGACTCATAAATCTGCCGGATTCAAAACGTCCGTTGCAACCAAGTGACGTCAACGAGCCCAACTACTGTCCTTATCATCGAGTACTAGGCCATCCGATCGAAGATTGCTACGTTTTCAAGAATTGGCTTGAAAACTAATACCGACAGGGCAAGTTCGCGTTATCTGACAAATGGAAGGTGAATCCCCCACAGCCCCACACCTCTAAAGGGACGAATACGCCGGGGGCAACATGCTCCGTCATTGAAGAAGCTCCTTGGGAGGTTGTATTATCAGCCAAGACGAAGAGGATGCTAAACGATCTTCAAACATGTCCAGCGATCAAGTGGAAGAACCCGTTGGAACTGCAGGTCATTGAAGGGATGTTGAAACTGCGTACAACTCCAAAGACCGATGGTGGTGGCTCGAACACTCGCAGCCAGCCGTCAAAATCTTCAAAAAAGAAGAAGAAGAAATCTAAGAAGCCCGTGAAGCCTGGCGACAAGTGCACGGACTTACAAAAGCAAATTGACGCGCTGGATGAATACAACCAAAAGGCACGGACTCCCATTACGCTCCAAGAGTTCCTCAATCACGTCTTTCGAGAAGAAGATGAGGGAGAAAGTTCATCGGATGAATTCGAGGAATATGTAGCGAGCTATCAAATGATCTCCCATTCGATCACGAACGATGAGGAGACTTCTGGCACTAAAACGCTGGGGGCAGATACCGAATCAAAAATTCCGGAGCTATCAGTCGAAATGATTGACGCGTTCCTTAACGAAGCTCGACTGAAAAGTAAAGTTGATCGAGAACGCGAGATGGCTATATTTGAAAAGGCCAAGCGCCAGCGACTTGATGAAAGAGCTGAGACGGTCCCACTGGAGAAAAATACCTTCGCTACCGACAAAAGCCAATTCAAGATAAAGAAAAGGTTTGCTAAGGCCACATCAATGGGCATGAAGCCACCATCCTCTGAAGGAAAAATTACTGGTGAAATAGAAATGCACCCCTCCTTTTGCTTATATCATCAGAAGGTTTCGCACCCCACTCAAGAATGCAAAGCTTTCGATAAATGGTGGTAAGGATATGTTGCTCACCGGCAACAGTTTAAGCGGGAAAAGCGCAAGACCCGCCGAGAGCAGAACGGAACGATCGTAGGGCTTAACAGAACTACCAGGGGTTGTTGCATAGTTGATACCGGAGGATCACGAGTGCTCACATTCGGGAGCGATTCTGATAAAGAGATGGAGCTTAGCCCTTTCTTCAAAGAGTCTACTTCGGGAAAAGAAGAGGGACCGAAGGTTTGCGAGAATATCCAGCTGCGCAAGCGGACGTTACCTGAAAAGAATCTCGGACCCTCAAACAAGAGAGATAAAGGGAAAGAGAAGGTCTCTGAAGACATCGCCTTGGATGACCAAGTTGCGGAAGAGTTAAACGCCAAGAACCCGCCGAAGAGAAATAAGGTGGATTACAATGTCTTGGCGCTTCTGAGGAAGCTACCCTCACAACTCAGCATTCTTGATGCCCTGCTACTATCAAAAGAGGCGAGAGATTCTTTGATTAAGGCCCTACAAGATCCGGACCAGTTCCAAGCCTTCCTGGCCGAGGAAAAGATGAAGGATGAATTGGAAGAGGTGCACACGGCCGACGTTGCTTTTGGCGATGAAGACCTTCTCCTCGGGACGTGCGAACACAATCGTCCCCTTTATGTCTCAGGATACTGCCATGACATAAAGATAGGTAAAATCTTGGTCGATAACGGATCGTCTGTTAATCTGCTCAATGTGCGGGTGTTAAAGGAAATTTGCATGAGTGTCCAACACCTTGCCCGAGACAAGATCACCATCTCCGGGTTCGATTCCCAATCATCAAAAACTCTTGGATCTGTGATATTGACGCTACGCTTCGGGCTACTCATCACAGACATTAAATTCCATGTCATAGATGCGAAGACATGCTACAATGCTCTGCTCGGCCGACCATGGTTACACGAGTACAATATCATCCCTTCTACACAGCATCAGTGTATGAAATATTGTAGGGATGGTCTCGAGTACACTGTGGCAGGAGAATTGAATCCATTTTCCGTGAATGAAGTTCGCAAGTATGAAGATGCCAAATACTTCTTGCCGAGTTTCGAAGACACGGAAAGGTGTCATAAGCCGGAGAACAAAACTAACACAACCATCCCTGTCTTCGGCAGTGATACCGAGGAGGAAGAGGATATAATTTATTCGGGTCCGCCCCAGTACACCAAGTCAGGACCATCCGCTCCTACGTTGACCTTTGGTAGTGATTCGGAGGATGAAGTTCATGCTGTATTCCCTGCTCGGCTTTCAATACGAACGTCCGCTGACGAAGAGCAAAGTCTACAAGTCACCATAGTACCGCTTAAACACCAGAAAGAACTAGATGCACTTAATATTTACAATGTAGAAGAGCTGCAAACGTTCTATATCCCTCCCAGGCGAGAAAGCGAGAAAGCAATTCTGTTCTATCGCTCTGAAGAAACCAAGGTGGAAAAAGAAATCTGGCATGGCGCGGATCCCACGCTCGACAGGCTTCAGCCTATCTGTCTTCCCAGATATTATACAGAAGGTTTGAAGAAGCTGTTGAAACGCCAGGGGATATCCTTCAAACAGACCGTTAGAAAGGCCAAATTCTATGACAGGGTCTGGAACGTTCCCGGGACTCAACGCAAACTGCCTAACGGGAGAATGGAAACAAAAGGGCTTGGGTACATCCGGTCAAAGAAACGAGAGCTACTAAACAGCTGTTACGTCATGTATGACTTCGATGAAGAAGCGGATGCTCAATGGGAGGACACTAATCCCGAACCAGTAAAAGTTCCTGATACAAAAGTGCCCAGTCCGTCGTTCGAAGAACAAATGGACAGGCTTATAAGGGAAGCTGGTCAAAAAGTCCGAGATGATCACAATCATGAAATGACAATCTATGAGAAAGCCAAAACGCAACGCCTCCTTCAACAGGCCGTAAAAGACGAAAATGCTGCCCCCTGTCAACCTGTTATAGAGAAGGCTCGGCGCAAAAGCAGAATTAAGTCGAAAGGCCAAAAAGGCGCTCAGCAACAACAAAGCAGGGCTAAGAAGCCACGCCAATAGGAGTCAAACGTTATTGATTTATCCCTCATGAAGAAAATGGGTCGAGCGTACTTGTTTCCTCGGGACAAGACGAGGAAAATACTGGGTCTTGCCCTAAAACATCAAATGCTTACACTGCCAGAGTCCAAACACCCTGAGCAAGCAAGCGAAGTCTCCAAACCAAATTATTGCTCTTACCACCGAGTAATAGGGCATCCTCTTGAAGATTGCTTCACCTTCAAGAATTGGGTTGAAGATCAATATCAGCTTGGCAAATTCGCTTTGTCTGACAACTGGAGGGTAGTGCCGCCACAGAAGCACGAGCCCGAGGCCACGAAAGAAAAGCCAGTTCCACATTGGATTGGAAGCGGATTCGCACCTGTCACGTGATAACAATACTAAAAGAAGAATCCGAGAACATGGACAGCCTTCCTTGGTGCTTCGAAAACAGCAGCGACGAGATAATCTCAGAATTCCCACCAGCGCCAAAAGAACTGGAAGATGGAATCCATACCACTGTAGATAACCTCAAGAAGATTGAGTTGGGGACGGCAAACGATCCACGACCGACATTCATTAGCGAGTTACTATCTGAAGAAAGGGTAGCTGCGTTAAAGGATGTGCTTCTGCAGTATAGAGATTGCTTCTCGTGGAACTATTCCGAAATGCTGGGACTAGATCTAGAAATTGCTGTACACAAATTGGCGATATCCCCGGACATCAAGCCAGTCAAACAGGCGCCGAAGAGAATGCGACTCGAGCTTGAAATGAGTATCAACGCCGAGTTCAAGAAGCTGATCGACTCCGGTTTTATCCAGGAGGTCCAATATCCTGAATGGATCGCTAACATTGTTCCGGTGATGAAGAAAAATGGGACGGTGCGCATATGCGTGGACTTTCGGGATCTCAATAAAGCTTGCCCGAAGGATGATTTCCCAGTGCCAGTCACCGAATTGATGATAGACAATACATCCACTCATGAGGTTTTCTCCTTCATGGACGGCTCATCGGGGTATAACCAGATAAAGATGCATCCCGAATACCAGAAGCACACCGCCTTCAGGACCCCTCTAGGGATATTTTGTTATAAAGTAATGCCCTTCGGTTTAAAGAATGCCGGTGCCACTTATCAAAGGGCCATGACAAAGATCTTCGATGACCTTATACACGAAATCGTCGAATGCTATATCGATGATCTCGTGGTTAAAAGCAAATCATACGAGGAACATCTCGAGCATCTGAAGACCGTATTTCAACGCCTTCAACAATACAACTTGAAAATGAACCCGCTCAAGTGTGCATTTAGAGTTTCCTCAGGCAAATTCCTGGGATTCATTATTCGACACCGAGGTATTGAAATAGATCCGTCAAAGATTAAAGCGATCATGGAAATGCCTCCGCCGAGAACTCTCAAACAGCTGCGGTCTCTCCAAGGGAAGCTCGCATACATACGGCGATTTATAGCCAATCTTTCGAGCAAGTGCCGTCCTTACAGTCACCTGATGAAGAAGGGAACCCCGCTCGTCTGGGATCAAAAGTGCCAAAGCGCACTAAACGAGATCAAGCAATACCTGCAAAACCCGCCGGTATTGGCTGCTCCAGTTAAGGGAAAACCCCTCATTCTTTATACAACCGCCCTCGAAGGTTCCTTAGGCGCATTATGGGCACAAGAGAACGATCGGGGGAAAGAAAGAGCACTTTACTACTTAAGTCGAGTTCTGCTGGGGGCAGAAAGCAACTACTCTCCCATTGAAAAACACTGCCTGGCGTTGATCTTTGTGATAACAAAGCTCAGGCACTATGCGTTGGCGCATGAAGTCCGTCTCATTTCAAAAGTGGACCCCCTTAAATACTTGATGTCAAAGGCTATATTGACGGGACGACTCGCTAAATGGGCCCTGCTCTTGATGGAGTTCTCGATAACGTATCAACCTCTCAAGGCAGTGAAAGGCCAGGCCATCACCGATTTCCTCGCTGAGCACCCGATACCTGCCGACTCTCCTTTAAACTGCGATCTTCCAGACGAACATGCGTTTGACGCGATCGACAGTGGTGGTACCCAATGGGAACTTTATTTCGATGGAGCATCTTCCATGAAAAAGCGCAAAAAAATACCCCTATAATCAAATCGGGGGTAGGACTCATCTTTATAACTCCACAAGGAGGGATAATGCGCTATGCGTTCTCCCTGACGGAGCCAAGGACAAACAATGAAGCCGAATACGAAGCTCTGATAGCAGGCCTCGAGATCGCCATCGACATGGGAATTGAAAACTCCTCATATACGGAGACTCCCAGCTGGTCGTTAGTCAAGTAAACGGCGACTACCAAATGTGCAAGCCAGAATTGGTGAAATACGGGGAAAAGGTACAACAACTATTGACCCAAATTCCCTCTTATACTTTGGAGAACATACCGCGTACGGAAAATAGCAAAGCAGACGCGTTGGCCAAACTTGCTAAAGAACTGGCTGACGAGAACCTCGACGACGTTAGAATCGTGGTACAAAGCCGTCGAGTTCTTGCCCCAGCAGAAACATCGCCGGAATCATCCGAAGAAAAGGAAATGACTGAGCGAATGGCTCTGCAAATAAAAGAGCCGGAAAAGGCCGAGGATTGGAGGGATGTCTTCATAGTTTACTTTAAGTCCCACCGAATGCCTGAAGAAGCGTCCATAAGACATCAACTCATGAAACGAGCTCTGTCTTTCGCCTTCGTCAACGATACTCTGTACAAGAGGTCATTTGATTCTCTATGGCTGAGATGCTTAGGACCTGACGAAGCGAAAAGGGTCGTCCAGGAAGTTCACGACGGACTCTGCGGTTCTCATCAAGCAGGCCCTAAGATGAAGTTGAAGATAAAACGGATGGGTTACTACTGGCCCACGATGATTCAGGACTGCATCGAATATGCGAAGCAATGCCACTCATGCCAAATTCATGGGGACTTCATCCACCAGCACCCAAATCCACTACATCCAACGGTGGCTAGCTGGCCATTCGAAATGTGGGGGACTGACATAGTTGGCCCTATCGAACCAGCATCGTCTAGGGGACATCGTTTCATCCTGGCGACGACTGACTACTTCTCTAAATGGGCAGAAGCAGTACCGTTAAGAGAGGTGAAGACGGAAAATATCCTCCACTTCTTCAAGACGCATGTTATATATCGATTTGGAACTCCGCGACGGATCATCTCCGATAACGGGCCAGCTTACAGAAGCCACAAGATCAGTCGCTTTGCGCAACAGCATAATATAGACTGGAGATATTCCTCGGTTTATAATCCGCGAGCCAATGGACTAGCTGAAGCCTTCAACAAGACATTGACAAAAATCATAAAGAAAACGGTGTCCCGTAATAAGAAAGATTGGCACGAAAGACTGCAAGAAGCTCTTTGGGCATATCGAACTACATTCAAGACGGCCACGAACACAACGCCTTACGCGTTGGTGTTCGGTACAGAAGCAGTACTCCCCCTCGAGATAGAGTTACCCTCTCTACGAGTGGCAGTTCACTACGAGCTGACGGACGAAGAAAATGCCCACCTTCGGCTTGAGGAGCTTGACGCCCTTGATGAAACCCGGCTCATAGCGCAGCAAAATCTGGAAGCTTATAAAGCAAAGATGATGCGCTCATACGAAAGATTGACCCGACCGAGGACATTCCGCCAAGGCGAACTCGTGCTAGTGGTCAAAAGGCCTATGTTCCCCAATCGCGCCAAGCGGGGAAAATTCGAGCCAAACTATGAAGGCCCGTACATCATAGATAAAGTTTACCAGGGTGGGGCCTATCTACTCATGGACATGCACGGTGAAAGGCCTTTCAGGCCGATAAACGGTCGCTTCCTAAAGAAATACTACGCTTAATGAGCCACAGCCTAGGTCAATGATAGATGACGACGACTATGTCCGCTCGCTATCTTCCTAAGCTCAAGCTTTATAAAAGTAGCCGACCTTCTCCATGCCGGACCGAAACGTCCTTAAACTAACGACGGACCGAAATGTCCTTAAACTAACGACGGACCGAGATGTCTTTAAACTAGTAGCAGACCGAAACGTCTTTAAACTAATACCGCAGCATCCTTAGGCTGACGAGATGAATAAAAAAAAATATATATAAAAAATATATAATAAAAAAATGGTATGTCTATAAGCAAAATGGGCACGGATGAAAACCTGAAAGGGCTCCGTGAGTAAAAACAGCAGGGCTACCGGCGAGTGTTTGTGAAAACCCGAAAGGGCGCAACCTCGTTAAAAGACACTTATAGGTTCCTCTCGACCTTGTAAGGAGAAACCACCCGCTTATGGGACCCTCACGGCTCATAAGATTTGAAAGTCTTAAGTTATAGAGACCTAAACCTGTGCTTAAGCAACCCCCACAACTTCTGAGATTGCCCTACAAGTAGTCCAATACTGACCCTTGTATACAATCCACGGGCGCGAATAAACATTTCTTTAATCAATTCTCATCCGAGACTGAGGATATGTTCGCATGATGAACAACACTTGTAAGTCCTCTCGATTTACAAGGAGAAAACCCTCTTGTAGGATCCTTACGACTTACCGAGGAACATACACTTAGGAATCCTCACGACTCCTAAGGAGAAAATACACCTACAAGATCCTCACGACTTGTAGGGAGAAATACCTTTGTGAAACCCTTACGGCTCATGAAGTCAAAAGCCTTAGTCGACAGGACCTTAACCCTGGTCGCTAAGCCACCTTTGTTCGACATCGACAGAGGCAAATGATGATTCGCTCCTGGCAATATCCCAGTTGTAGCGGTGCTGATGCCGAAATCGGTGTTTAATTTCAGGCTTACGGCGGAAAGCCGGTAGGCCGCACATGCATATGAAATAGCCGAAATGATGGGGCAACTTGCAATAAAAAGCAGCAAGTAAAAATGTATGCATGCAAAATGGCCGAAATGATTGGGCAACTCGCAATAAAAAGCAGCGAGTGAAAATAAAATAAATAGCCGAAATGATTGGGCAACTCGCAATAAAAAGCAGCGAGTGAAAATAAAATAAATAGCCGAAATGATTGGGCACCGCGAAAAATAGCCGAAATGATTGGGCAGTCGCGAACTTCGCGGTATAAAAGCTGAAATGATAGAGCATCGCGGAAATAAAATAAAATTAAAAAAAAAAGAAATGATAAAACTTGGCCCTACAGTTAAGATCACATCGATCCCTGTATACAATTCAAGGGCGTAAACAAAGAGGGAACCATACTTTCCCAGCAGGCTCCGCTAGAAGACGAAGCTAAATCTCGACGGTTCAGTCCAACTCCGAAGAAACCAGTATCTTCATCAAATTTCTCGACTCACGGATACAAACACTCCTTGACGAGAGCCTCCTGATCCGCGTCGACTCGCAGAGCCACCAGTGCCTTCGTGGGAATCCTCGACTCGTTTCAAACCCCAAGGAAACAAATAATCCTTGGCGCTTGGGAAACAAATAATCCCTAGCAAACTCCTCGACTCACAGATACAAACACTCCTTGACGAGAGCCTCCTGATCCGCGTCGACTCGCAGAGCCACCAGTGCCTTCGTGGGAATCCTCGACTCGTTTCAAACCCCAAGGAAACAAATAATCCTTGGCGCTTGGAAAACAAATAATCCCTAGCAAACTCCTCGACTCACGGATACAAACACTCCTTGACGAGAGCCTTCTGATCCGCCTCGACTCGCAGAGCCACCAATGCCTCCGTGGGAATCCTCGACTCGTTTCAAACCCCAAGGAAACAAATAATCCTTGGCGCTTGGGAAACAAATAATCCCTAGCAAACTCCTCGACTCACGGATACAAACACTCCTTGACGAGAGCCTCCTGATCCGCGTCGACTCGTAGAGCCACCAGTGCCTTCGTGGGAATCCTCGACTCGTTTCAAACCCCAAGGAAACAAATAATCCTTGGCGCTTGGGAAACAAATAATCCCTAGCAAACTCCTCGACTCACGGATACAAACACTCCTTGACGAGAGCCTCCTGATCCGCGTCGACTCGCAGAGCCACCAGTGCCTTCGTGGGAATCCTCGACTCGTTTCAAACCCCAAGGAAACAAATAATCCTTGGCGCTTGGGAAACAAATAATCCCTAGCAAACTCCTCGACTCACGGATACAAACACTCCTTGACGAGAGCCTCCTGATCCGCGTCGACTCGCAGAGCCACCAGTGCCTCCGTGGGAATCCTCGACTCGTTTCAAACCCCAAGGAAACAAATAATCCTTGGCGCTTGGGAAACAAATAATCCCTAGCAAACTCCTCGACTCACGGATACAAACACTCCTTGACGAGAGCCTCCTGATCCGCGTCGACTCGCAGAGCCACCAGTGCCTTCGTGGGAATCCTCGACTCATTTCAAACCCCAAGGAAACAAATAATCCTTGGCGCTTGGGAAACAAATAATCCCTAGCAAACTCCTTGACTCACGGATACAAACACTCCTTGACGAGAGCCTCCTGATCCGCGTCGACTCGCAGAGCCACCAGTGCCTCCGTGGGAATCCTCGACTCGTTTCAAACCCCAAGGAAACAAATAATCCTTGGCGCTTGGAAAACAAATAATCCCTAGCAAACTCCTCGACTCACGGATACAAACACTCCTTGACGAGAGCCTTCTGATCCGCCTCGACTCGCAGAGCCACCAGTGCCTCCGTGGGAATCCTCGACTCATTTCAAACCCCAAGGAAACAAATAATCCTTGGCGCTTGGGAAACAAATAATCCCTAGCAAACTCCTCGACTCACGGATACAAACACTCCTTGACGAGAGCCTCCTGATCCGCGTCGACTCGCAGAGCCACCAGTGCCTCCGTGGGAATCCTCGACTCGTTTCAAACCCCAAGGAAACAAATAATCCTTGGCGCTTGGGAAATAAATAATCCCTAGCAAACTCCTCGACTCACGGATACAAACACTCCTTGACGAGAGCCTCCTGATCCGCGTCGACTCGCAGAGCCACCAGTGCCTCCATGGGAATCCTCGACTCGTTTCAAACCCCAAGGAAACAAATAATCCTTGGTGCTTGGGAAACAAATAATCCCTAGCAAACTCCTCGACTCAGGGATACAAACACTCCTTGACGAGAGCCTCCTGATCCGCGTCGACTCGCAGAGCCACCAGTGCCTCCGTGGGAATCCTCGACTCGTTTCAAACCCCAAGGAAACAAATAATCCTTGGCGCTTGGGAAACAAATAATCCCTAGCAAACTCCTCGACTCACGGATACAAACACTCCTTGACGAGAGCCTCCTGACTCGTGTCGGCTCGCAGAGAAACCGACGTCTCCGCGGGAAAACTCCCGATTCGTCTCAACTTACAAGATGAAGCCTCAGGCAGCATGGACTAAAAAGCTCGCTTCCTGAACAATGGGACCCTGCAAGTCGATCTGAACGGTCTCTTGCATACTATTCACGGGTCTCACTCTCCAAAGTCGAGTTTCGACAAGGAGGGAAACAACCGCTTACGAGTCCTCTCGACTCGTAAGAGGGAAAATTCTCTTATAAGATCCTTACGACTTATAAGAGAAAACGCACTTAGGAATCCTCACGATTCCTAAGGAGAAAATACACCTACGAGATCCTCTCGATCCGTAGGGAGAAAAGTATTTATGAGACCCTCACGGCTCATAAAATTGAAAAGTCTTAGGTGGCAGATCCTACCCCTGTCTTCTAAGCCATCACTATCTTATAAAGGATTAAAGATGAATTGTTACCTACCATCTATGAGCTACACTTGCCAAACCTACATGCCACTGAATGGAGAAGTTACTCATGAGCATATAAACTACTTCACACCAGAGTAAAATATAAAAAAATAGAAGGGTGCGGCTCATGGAATTGAGAGTTTGGAACTATATCTTTTAAGAGTCGAGATTTGAGTCAATGATAAATGACGACGCTTATGTCCGCTCGTTATCTTTTCAGATCAAGATTCTGAAAGTTATATGCCAACCCGAAACTGGTCATACGCTATGCATTACTCTGCACTACTTCACCCACATATATACTTACGTGGGCAAAGTAGTGCGGGGGCATTTGTTCCCGCCAAAAATTTCTGCGCAAAAGAGTCCAAAGTATCAAATGGCAGCGATACGCTTAAGAAAATACGAACCAGTATCTTCCGGTCTGTATTTTGATAAACTCCCTAATGAGAAACTGTTAAATTATAATGGTATTGAAAGCATCTCGAAAAGACCTTCGATTTGATATATTATAGGCCTCATAATTCATCCGGGATCAAAAGTTATGAGCAAATGTCTATGCACATGTGAGCTAAGGAAGAAGATGCGAACCAGTATTTTCCGAGTTGTATTTTGACAAACTCCGGAACGAGAAATGACTAAATTCTGATGATATTGAAAGCATCTCGAAAAGACCTTCGATTTGATATATTATGGGCTTCATAATTCATCCGGGATCAAAAGTTATGAGCAAATGTCTATGCACATGTGATCTAAGGAAGAAGATGCGAACCAGTATTTTCCGAGCTGTATTTTGACAAACTCCGGAACAAGAAATGGCTAAATTCTGATGATATTGAAAGTATCTCGAAAAGTCCTTCGATTTGATATATTATGGGTCTCATAATTCATCCGAGATCAAAAGTTATGAGCAAATGTGTTATGCACGTGTAATCTAAAGTAATGCTCTACTACATGGGGAATGCATTTTTTAGTCCCACATCGGGAAAAAGAGAGATGGCTTCTTTACCACTCCCATATAAATAAGAGGGGATACCTCTTAGAAATGGTAGAGTAAAATCCTTAAAGGATTCAATACTCAAAGGAGCTTAGTTCTCCAAGATAGGAGCATGCTTCTCTCCATAATGCGCATATGCGCAAGCGCCATGTGCGCTACGTGCAACGCACGTGTGCCCGCCATGCGGCACCCTGTTTCTCCTCATAATGCGCATGTGCGCTACGTGCAACGCACGTGTGCCCGCCATGCGGCACCACGTGCAACGCACGTGCGCACCACATGAGAACATTTAATAATATTAAAAGGAGCATGTTCTCCATATATAGAAGCCCTGCTTCTCCTCATAATGCACATGTGCGCTACGTGCAACGCACGTGTGCTCGCCACGCGCGCACCACGTGCAACGCACGTGCGCACCACATGAGAACATTTAATAATATTAAAAGGAGCCTGTTCTCCATATATAGAAGCCTTGCTTCTCCTCATAATGCGCATGTGCGCCACGTGCAACGCACGTGTGCCCGCCACGCGCGCACCACGTGCAACGCACGTGCGCACCACATGAGAATATTCAATTAAAAGGAGACTCGTTCTCCATAGGAGCTTGCCCCCCCATAATGCGCATATGCGCAAGATCCATGTGCACCACGTGCAAATATGAGTGCCCAACACGTGCGACGCACGTGCGCCCAACACATGTGATGCACGTGCGCCCAACACGTGCGACGCACGTGCGCGAACGCAAAGAAGCCTTTTTCAGCAGCGAGAAGCTTAAGCTCCAACCCGTTCTTCCCCCCTAATGATTGAGACATGGTTCAAAGGGTACATCCCTCCACACCTTCGGTATATGGCACTGTAATTTCTCAGTGTCGTCGGAGAGGTGGTGGGTCCCAACGACCAATGATCCTTCTTTCTAAAATTAAAAAAAAAAGAAGAAGAATGAAGATTGGGGAGAAATCAAGAACTTCAAACAGAGAGAACTCTGAAAAAATTTCAAGAAAAAGGTAAAAACCTTCATAAAATAGAAGAAATTTCTTCCAATAGATCATTGATCTAAGAACAAGATCAATGATCTTCACATAATAAACAGGGCTTTGCACTTTTTATGAACCACTAGTTCTTTAAAACAAGAAAAACAAGAAATACTTGTTTTCTTTGATCTAAATTAGATTAAGAAATCAAACAGTGCTTTGCACTTTTTTATGAACCATTGGTTCTAGAAAAGATTCTCAAGTTATAGTGCCTTGCACTTGCAAACTGCGCTGTTGCGCTCCTGGATTGGCGCAAGCCACCAGAGAGCGCCACGTGTCAACATCTGAACCATCTGCGCTATGCGCTGTTGAAATAGAGCCTTGCTCTCTGGAATTGGCGCAACTCACCAGAGCGCGCCACGTGTCAGCAGCGCAAGTGCAGCGCACTGTGTTTGCGTGACACGTGTCGTCACCACAAGCATTTGCGCTCTCTGATTGGCGCAAAGCGCCTGACAAATGCAATGCATTTCCTAAAGGGCCAAGCCCAAATCAAAAAGACCTAGTAGGCCTAATTAAATTGCAGTGCAATAAAAGGGGTAGAGCCCAAACAAAATAGATGCTCTGCATCATTTATAAAAGGGCAGAGCCCAAACAAAACAAAAATAATGCAGTGCATTATTTAAAAAGGGTCAAAACCCTAACTCAGGCCTAATAGGCCAAAGACAAATAAAAATGTTGAACATTCAACTGGACTTAGCCCAGTCACGGCCATAAGTCCTCAAATTAAATTGATTGAGCACGGCTGCTCCCTAAATCAATTTACATCCGGTTCGAGGGTACATCTCCGAACTCCTCTGACACCTATCGTTGTAATCCTTCAACGACGTCAGAGAGGTGACGGGTCCCGACGACCACACATGAATATGGACTGCGGGGTCCTTAAACTCGTGGACCGAAACGTCCTTAAACTAATATCGGACCGAGACGTCCTTAAACTAATATCGGGCCGAGACGTCCCTAAACTAATATCGGACCGAGACGTCCCTAAACTAATATCGGACCGAAACATCCCTAAACTAATATGGGACCGAAACGTCCTTAAACTAATATCGGACCGAAACGTCCTTAAACTAATATCGGACCGAAACGTCCTTAAACTAATATCGGACCGAAACGTCCTTAAACTAATATCGGACCATCACGTCCCTAAACTGGAATATGGATCACCACGTCCCTAAACTGGCGATGGACCACCACGTCCCTAAACTGGGAAATGGACCACTACGTCCCTGAACTGGAATAATAGAGCCTCCAAATGCTCTTTTGCCGGATCTAAACGGTCCCGTTTAAGTTGATCTTAGCCCCAAATACGGCTAACGTATCCTTAGACATTTGAATGAATGATAAAACTCCAAATCAACTTCGGCTCAAGGGTACATCTCTGACCTCCTCTGACACCTGTCGTTGTAATCCTTCAACGACGTCAGAGAGGTGACGGGTCCTGACGGCCATATATTAATCACTACGTTAAGTTGATCTTACTCTAAAACAGGACTAACGTATCCTTAACGAACGTTTAAGTTGATCTTAGCCGCAACGCGACTAATGCATCCTTAAACTAAAAACACCAAATCCAAATCTAAGTAAATACGGATTTGGACTAATCCACGTCCTACGGGCGACGGCATTACTCAGTCTCCGTATACAATCCACGGGCAACCACAAATAAAACAAACACACACGACACGAAGTGAAATGCTGGAGAAGGAGAAAGTTGTTACCGCGATGCGGTAGCGTAATTAACTGCAGGGGCTTGCGCCTGCAGGGAAGAGCGTCCCCACAATCAAAAACCCCTCACCCTGAGGGGGAATCTGACGAAGTCTGCTACATCGGCCGCATCCGTCTAAACCTCCGATACACGGTGCCATAAATCAACTTGGCATCTTCGGAGAGGTAGACGGATAAAACCAAATATCATCTGCCCCGAATCTCAGCGGCAGGACATCGCGGTCCTGTGCGCCGTCTTTCGGAGGGGAACAGAAGGTTCTGGAGAATTCCCGATCGCTGATGCTCTAACTCGGCCGCGGATCTGCGGCGGATCGGCCTAACTCGGCCGCGATTCCGCGGCCATTTGGTGAGTTTGTATCTTCAAACATCATGTGTATTCTGGTGTTGATGTTGGGGTCTTCATTTGATATCTGGAATCTTCTAATGTTTGCTTGGTTGCTGCCAGTATTTGACTCTTTAATTTTCTGTATTTTATATCGGCAGGTTTCTGATTCCTGTTATTTGACCTGAATAATCTGGCACAAGATCTCAGTGAAGAATGTGAGAAATACAAAATATATGCGTGAAATAATAAATACACAATTTCCCTCCAGAATGTTGATTATAATATATGACACGTGGTATTTGGTATTTTCCAGACGAACTTGTAATACGTGTTATATTTATAATAAACATCCTTAGATGATTAGAAAAAGTGAGGAAATTGTTATGTTAAAGATTGCAATATTTTCGACTGAACACGTGGACATACAAAGAAATGTCCGGCCTCTCCTCCGAAGTGGCCGTGCATAAGCTGGCTATTTCTCCTTATGCCAAGCCAGTCAAATAAGCTCCTCGAAGAATGAGAAGAGAGTTGGAGGAAAAGGTCATTGAGTAAACCAAGAAACTCATCGATGCCAGCTTCATCAGAGAAGAAAAGTACACGGACTGGATCACGTGCATCGTCCTAGTAAAGAAGAAAAATGGGCAGATTCGTGTTTGTGTCGATGTCAGGGATCTTTACAAAGCGTGCCCTAAACATGATTTCCCGCTTCCGGTCATGGAAATGATGGTCGATGACACCTCAAATTACGAGCTGTTAACTTTCATGGATGGTTCGTCTGGATACAATCAGATAAAAATGTCGCCTGAGGATGAGAAGCATACAACATTTCGACCCCATACGCATATACTGTTACAAAATGATGTCGTTTGGACCGAACAACGCAGGTGCCACATATCAAAGGGCAATGACCAAAAACTTTGACGACTTAATCCATAAAGTTGTCGAATGTAATGTTGATGATTTGGTCGTCAAGACTATAGCCAAGACCAATCACATCCAAGATCTCCGAACTGTCTTCATCAGACTGAAAGAGTACAATCTGAAGATGAATCCTTTAAAATGCGCTTTCGGCATATCATCGGGAAAATTCTTGGGCTTCATAGTCCGGCATCGAGGGATCGAGATCGACCCATCGAAGATAAAAGCAATCGTTGCGATGCTTCCTCTAGAGAATCTGACGCAACTAAGATCCTTCCAAGGCAGGCTCGTGTACATAAGAAGGTTTATCTCAAAACTGTCAGGAAGATGTCGACCTTTTTCAAAGCTCATGAAGTAGGGAGCCCCTTTTGTCAGGGACGCCGAATGTCAAGAAGCATTCGGCATCATCAAGCAATACATGTTGCACCCTCTAGTGCTCACTGCCCCCATTCCAAATAAACTGGTGATTCTCTACACCGCCGCGCTGGACGAATCACTCGGCACCCTCCTCGCTCAAAACAATGAGGGAAAGGAAAATGCCCTCTACTAGTTCAGCCAAACATTAGTTGGGGCAGAGCATTTATACTCCCCGACTGAAAAGCAATGTTTAGCCTCTGTAAAGAAGTTGATGCATTATCTGCTTGCTCGCTGGGTTATGCTGATCTCTAAGATCGACCCGCTGAAGTATTTGATGACCAAGACGGGTCTGACTGGTAGAATGGCCAGATGGGCTGTCATGCTACTTGAGTTTGACATAATCTATACTTCTCAGAAAGCAGTAAAAGGGCAAGCCCTCGCTGAAATTCTAGCGGCTCATCCCATACCTGAAGGATCACCGCTAAATTGCGAGTTACCCAATGAACAAGTGCTACACTTAGAAGATGACAAGCCATGCTGGGAGCACTGTTTCGATGGAGCCTCATCAATAAGAACCTCCAGCAAATCAACCATCCCGCAAATAAAAGCAGAAATATGATTGGTGTTCATCACACCATCGGGAGGAACCCTGCGACGTTCTTTTGCTCTTACCGAGCATCTCACAAACAACGAGGCTGAGTATGTAGCTCTCATAGCTAGTATGGAGCTCGCCATAGAAATGTAGATCCCTCGGTTGCATGTTTACGGCGATTCCCAGCTAGTCATCAGCCAAGTAAGCGGTGAATACAAGATATATAAGTCCGAATTAGCTTGATACAGAGGCCGAGTGGTGGAACTCATGAAACAATTCACTCACATTGAACTGATGAGAGTTCCTAGGGCGTTGAGCGGGAAAGCCGACGTACTCGCTTGCGTAACCAAAGAGCTGGCTGATCTAGACATGGATGTGAAAATTTACCCTAGAGATTTAAACCGGAATCAAGCATACAATTTTCAAAAATTTAGGGTGATAAGCTAGACTTACTTAGGATCTAACTAGATTATTAGAGTTTTTATGATGATATCAAAAGAGCTATATAAAAAGAATGAGAATACAACCTAGTAGATCGAGTTCTTCACTCCACAAGCTCCGTGTAGTATTCCCTATGATTCCACAAGGCTCCACTTGAAGATTGATCAAGCT
Source organism: Agapanthus africanus (assembly GCA_030015575.1). NCBI lineage: Eukaryota > Viridiplantae > Streptophyta > Magnoliopsida > Asparagales > Amaryllidaceae > Agapanthus > Agapanthus africanus. Next base: position 174,241,695 of record CM057339.1, on the reverse strand, counting down.
TCCTTTTGTGATCTTCGTGCCAAAGATGATCCATCCGAAGCTCCGCTAATCTAAGCTATCTCTTCACTAAACTTTCTTTAGTAAAGATAACACCCTAAGACAAAATGCTAATCTAGTTTAGGATGGTGAAGTAAGGGTTCTAAACTCACTAAGGATTTATTCAAAACCCTCTGATTCACATCACATGTGAGGGTTAGGATTTTGTAGAGGAGGAAGAAGAAGATAGTGAGAATGGAGAGAGCTCAAAAAATGGCTAAAGAAAAATAAAGTAGAGAAAATCAAGTGAAGTAAAATGGCTCCACTCATATGCTCACTTATTGAAGCATACAATATATTCAAATAATATATTGCACCATACTTCAATAGTGCAAGTAAATGAAATAAAATAATAGAAAAAGCCATGCCTCACCATTCCTCAAATATCTCCCCAAATTTCCACCTCATTTTCTATTTTCTAAAAATAAAAAATCCAACCATGCTTCATAAATAATATGTATATACATATGTTAACATATGTATTAATACATGTATATACATGTATTAATATACATGTATTAATACATGTATATACATGCATTATATTAAAAGAAGAAAATAATTAGTGAGCTTAATATTAGTTAATATATAATTATATCAAATATAAATATATATCAAATTATTAAATCAACACTTGATTTAATAATCCGGTTATATCACATATAACCGACTAATATCATTATCTGTATATCACATTATCAAATCAATACTTGATTCAATAATCCGGTTATATCATATATAACCTAACTGATAACATTTTACCGCCAGATTAGAATACGGTATCACATACTCGTATTTAATCAGGCCTTCCACACATATCAACATATGTGCCCTACTTCGTTTCACTTGAACTATGAAACCTCTGTGTGAGACTCTAAAGGCTCGTCAATATGTCAGTAGTAGGTGATGATCACATCGGTCACCCACAAGCCGTCAGCGGTACTAGCTGGACGTAACGGCTACCCAGGGATTGGGCGATTAGAAGATCAACAAGCAAGTTTGTCCAAAATCTCATGAAGCCTATAAGTAACACTTACCGTACGGTCCGACCTCTTTGTCTGATATGTCGCATATCGAGTCTGGGGGTGGAAACGTCAGATCCCAGTAACTTGATAAGTCATGCCGATATGGGGCTTATAACAATTCGAGAAACTACTGATAATTCTTACCAGTAAATTTCAACAGCAGCTCTGGTCAGGGACTTCCTGTTATAGACAATCGAGCATAGCGCAACATCAACTCCCTATACCGGGAGAGACGAAACCCCTCCTATCGCTCATTACCTCCATATGACTCGGGACTGTACCCAAAATCCACCCGTTTGCACAACTCCTTTGAACCGTAATAGGGAGGAAATCAAAGCACAGTGGGAACCACACAAGACTCTATGATGACCTCGGGTCTACAGACTAACCTGTACCAGTGTCACCAGAGAACTGCTATCTGATGATAGGTATAGTACCATCTAAGAGTTCTCGGCGAGTACTGTTCGGTGTACCCATTCTCTAATGAGCATCTGTGTACAATCCTTGATGTCAAACACCAATGGTTATGTGATCAACTATCTCCCCATACAGGGTTAAGAAATGTACACACTAGTCTACACTGGAATATTGATGCCCTGTCTTGATATTCCCTCGACTATGAACAATTGAAGGATGTGCTTGTGGACTACCCAGTCCCAGTAGTATGATACGCATCATAGTCCTGGTAGTCAAGCTAACATCCTAAGAGCTTTATGAACATGCATAAAATAGATAGTATAATAAGACCAGTGTACATGCTAAGATAAAGAGCAACCAGATAGCATACTATCATGTCGAGTAAGAAAGTCCTCTATATATATGTCCAAGAATCCACTATATCATACAATAATGGCCTTTAGGGCATACATATTCCTAACAATCTCCCACTTGCACTAAGGCCAGATGTTGTAGTATCTCATACCCAGCATCCTAAATAGTCTCTCAAATTGCGTCTGGGGGAAGGCCTTCGTGAGTGGATCCATTGTGTTATCCTTCGCGTCAACTATCCTGATCTCGATCTCCCGTCGATCTACTATCTCCCGGATCAGGTGATATCGCCTAAAAATATGTTTGGATCGCTAATAGGAATGGGGTTCCATGGCCAAAGCCACAGCTCCATTATTATCACAATACAAAGGTATTGGATACTCAATGGATGAAACCACACCAAGTTCAGCTATGGACTTCTTCATCCAGACAGCCTCTTTAGTAGTGATGTATTCAGCCTTCATCGTCGAGTCTGCTACGGTATCTTGCTTGGAACTCTTCCGACTTACTGTCGTCCTTATCACTCTGGAAGCTCGAATCGGTAAAGGACTCCACCTGGAGTTCACCGTTACCATACACCAAGAACATTTCTTTAGTCCTTCTCAAGTACTTAAGAATGTTCTTCATAGCTATCTAGTTCTTTTCCCCAGGATCTGATTGATACATACTCACTACACAAGCTACATCCGGTCTGATACATAATGTAATACCCAGCCCTTTTATACCACAATTTATATTTTGTTACTTTAGAATTCTAATTATTCTTAATTATAATTTATTCATTCTATTTATTTTAGTTATTTCTTCTGAAAATCCAAACCCATTCTTTATAGATTAACTTAAATTTTTCCCTTATAACCCAACTCCTTTCCAAGCCCAACAGTTTTCCCCGGCCCAATCCCCTATATTTTTTCCATTTGATTTTTCCATTAAAGTCAGCAGCCCGAGCCCACGAAAATTTAATTAAACCATTTTCTCTCTTGGCCCGGCCCAGTCTCCCTCGAGCCCGCTCCCGACCCATTCACCAACCCGACCCGGCACTTCATCTTCCCAACGGCTACCCCCGCGTTTCCCGCTCCTTGCTCCCCGCGATCCGCCTCCTCCGCCCTCGCCCGTGCCTACGTCGCAGCGCCGTTACCCCACGACGTTCACCCTCACGATTCCCTCATCTTCCCTATCTCTCTCCCCTCACGTTCTCTCTCTTTCTCCCATTCTTCTCTTTCCCTCTCCTCATCTCGAACCCATACCCGCGCCCACGACCGCCACGTCGCCGTTGCTATCATCGCCGGCATCTCAGTCGCCACCTCACATCCCCCTCGGTCTCTCCACCTCACCTCCTCCACGAGCCCTGCACATTCAGTCGCCACCAAGATTTCCCCGCGACCCAGAACCCCGACCCTCCTCCTCCAAGCTTCGAGTTTTCCCGACGACCCAACGTCGAGCCACCTCCGGGCACCCCTCTCCTTCCCGACGACCACCATCAGCCTCGTCACCCCGAACTCCTCCTTTTCCTCACACAACCTCTCTCCCCTGCATCTCATCCCTCCCTCTCTCTCTACAACCTCACTCTCTGTCCCTCTTACTCTCTCTCTCTCTCTCTCCCCCCTCCTCACTGTCTCTCTCTCCATGCATCTCATTTCTCTCTCTAACTGCCTCTCACTCTCTCTCTAATCTCTGTTTCTCTCTCACTCTAGAATCTTTATGCCTCTCTCTCTCTAATCCCTGTTTTTCTCTCACTCTACAATCTCTGTCTCTCTCTCCCTCTCTGCTACTCTCTCTCTAACTCTCTCTGATCTCTTGCACTCCCTCTCTCTGTGTGTTCTTTTCCCTCTCTTTCGTTACATCTCTCTTGCTCTGTCTCACTCTCTACACTCTCTCTCTTAATCCCTCTTCTCACCCAACTCGAGCCACTACAGTTGCCGACCCATCACCGGCCACCCAACCCTCTGCAGCCCCACCATCTAGAGCTGCGACCAACGCAGACACCCCGACGACGCCCCGAGCCCCCACTGGCCGAGAACAGACCCGAGCTCACCCGGAGCCGTTGCCGTCGCGGTGCTAGCTCGTCGCGCGCCTGTACTGTACCACGCTGCCGTGCGTCTCCAGGCAAGTTCTCTACTTGCTTCATGCTATTCTATTTATGTTACAAATCCAAAACATATAAATTGCTATGTTACCATTCCTGAAAACGTACACTATTTACCTGTTCGACGTGTGTTCCCAATGAGAATCCTTTCCTAATTTGGCGGAACTGAATGGTATTGTTTTTCCCGTATGGCTGTGAACCTAGTGCATGAATTTCGTTGGATAATTTGATCGTTAATGACCAAAACAACTACCCTCAAGTTTACTCGTAAAACTGGAATTTTCCTGTAACTGAAAACCGTTAAAATCGCTATAAATTATATACATATTAGAACGATGAGTTCGAGGGCTCAAATCGAAGCCGACTCGACGAACTTTAACCCTATACTAGTTTCTAGATATTCCTGTACTCAAACTGTGTTAAAATTTGGATCGGAGTGCGACTCTGGACTGCAGTCCAGAGCGACTCCAGTTGTTGCTTGCTGTTCCGTAATGGGTACCACAAGATCTCCTTAACTCGTAGATTGCGGAACTCTGCTGTTTATTATAGGTAAATCTGTTATCTAGACAAAACAATTGGTTTCATTCTGTTTCGTTACCGTTTGATATTTAATCTGTAATTTAATAGATCGGGACGCATAACAGTCCCAGCAGAATCAGAACTGACATATTGGTATTGAATAGTGTATATCTCCTGACGTACAGACGCGATTGAAGATCTGTCTATTGTGTTGAAAACCTTACTGAAAACCCTAGATTTTAACCAATTGTAACGTCGCTAAAATCTGATCCCAACTGGGATTAAAATGCGTTGCGAAACGGACTTCCGATTCTGAAACCGGGTTTCCAGCCGCAAACGCTTAAAATGAAATGGCTATAACTAATGATCCTGGAACCCGATTGGCATGAAACTAAATTCGATGGATAGATAACTGAACATACTAATTATTACCTGTTCATCGTTTCGCTAAATTGTAACCGTATGATTTACGATAAATTATGCAAGTGGTAGATTAGTGATTCGGGACATCCTAAACATGCTTTATATATTGTTTATGCATCATATCATACACGTGTCATTGCATTGATAACCTAGTGATAACGTGCATCACCCAGTGTTAGGTATTAGTGATGATTGTGGCAAGTACGTCAGTGTTAGTGTATCCGTGAATAAGTGAAAGTGATACGTACTTGTATACAATCAGTGACCCTATTATTCTATTGCATTGTCGACGTCTGTGGGATGCGTGTACGTGTGACTATAAGTGGTATGGGACAGTTATGGAAGCGCTTGCACGGGTGTCGCAGATAAGGCATCAGACACTGCCATTTATCTTAGGTATTAGTCGGGATGTGCTTGATGGAGGTCCTGCCTCCAGCTCTTGCGCAGACTTGTCACAGACCGATTGGTATTTAGGGTTATGGTTGGCGTTTGATGTAGACCATGGGGTGTGGGGTAGTTTAAGTGTGAGTTCAACAGAATCTTGGGAGTCCCATGCCGGCTTATATATTTAGGGAGTTATATGGAGATTTACAGGGTATGTGATATTCACCGTGATATACATGTTGGGCCCGTGGTCCCTTGCCTTTGGGTTCTACCCTTGGGTGGAGGATACTCACGAGTGGTTGACTCTCATACTTGGACTGACGATAGGCTTAGTGACCTGTACTGTGAGACTTAGAGACTGATAGGGATACTGGCATTGTTATATCTTACTTACTGTGTTGACATACGTGGCATATCGTTCTACTGCTTTTACTGTTCCGCTGCATTGATTACTGCATATTCATATCCATGTTGTCATTGATTTACTGTTATACATATCTATTACTACTGCTAGAATTGTCACATGATTTTATATATATTATATTGCTATTGTGTCGCTCTGACGACCTGAGTATGCATGCTCAGTGTGAGGAGAAGATTTACCCTGGACCAGGACTAGACGTACATCACAGACACCTCGACTTGCTATCCAGAGTTATATCTTTTATTTTCCCATCAGGTCAGTTCTTTATACGGTTTTGCTCCAGTTACTGCATTTCTCACTACCTGTGCATTATCTACTGTTTACCATGAAAAACTAGAAGCCGAAGTGTGACTACGGCAGGACATTTCCTCGACCGTAGGAGCATGGCTGGCCTTGTCTACCCCTCGTATTCCGTATTTTGGGAAGCGGGGCGTGACATGGTTTAGTTGGTATCAGAGCCAGGTTTTGCTTCGATTGGGATTGCAGTTTTCCGTGTATAGCTTGGCAATCTAGGCCATTCCTTGGTCTAGGTCGTAAACTTGTCATTCTTGTTCCATATTCACTTTGGGTGTTCTACTATCCATTCGCTAGGGTTTCGGGTCACTTGACAAGGTTACATGGTTGCAATTGCTCTGCCGTATCCTGTTTAAGTGATTTAAAGTCATACGGTTGATTCTCCACTTGTAATAAATTCATCATCTCTGATATTCTTGAATCTTTGTCCTATCCATATTATATTTTGATTAGTTTGGCTTGTGACTTATATCATTCTAAAAATTGTTGTTTCAGGATCATGTCTTCCAACGACTCTTCTTCTTTATCCGCTCCCCAGAATCAGACCACTGAGATTCTGAGTGTACTGCAAGGTCTAAAGGAAGCCCAGGAGCAAAAAAACGACTTGTTAGCTGAAGGACTGAGAAGGCAGGTGAATCAGGCACCAGCGGGAGTCTCAAATCATAAAGGGATCCCCGTTAGACGAGGAAAAGAGAGGAAGATGAAGCGCCAATTTGTTTCTCCACGGCAGAAGCAGCAGAAGATCCCATGTTGTGGGTACTGTAAGAGGCCAGGACATCTTCAGAGGGATTGTCGCCGCGCCCAAGGGAAATGTCTGATTTGTGGATCCAGCGAACATCTCATCAACGGTTGCCCAGAAAGGAAAGAACTACAAGGAGGAAACTCGTCCACACTCCCCACTTCTGCCAAGTGAGGATTACTGCGTAGTTCGAACTTCGAGGATAAGGCGGACCCAGCCCAGGATCCAACTCGCGTGACAAGAATGCAGCGGTCTAGCAATCAAAGAAGAATTTTTATGTTTTCTAATTTCAGTAATAATGTGGTTATCCTTTTATAAATATTTCTTCCCGTTTGAAATCTTGTATCTGTCGAACTTTTAGTTGAATGCAATAAAGCTTGAATCGTAAAATATGTATCATTCTCTTGTCTTTCCCCTTATTCATACTATTCATTATCACAATATTTTAATCTTGATTTTTCAGTTCCTGCCACCGCATATCTTTCTATGCTTCGTACACTTAGCTATTCTTCTTGATGTATTCCACTGCCTAATCATGATTCTTTCTTTTCAGGCTATGGCCCACCCTGGAGCAGCGCCGCATCTAGATGAGGATACACAGTCATGCGTTTCCTTAGATCGCACACTGATGAGTTCTGATGATGAGGTCAACGGTCCCCAGGTCAACTTCGGAAACAACGATTCAGAGGACGAAGGAGTAGCCGCCCCAGAGTTTAACGTGATAGCTGATTCCGACGAAGAAGAAGGAGACCCTGAAGAGAACCCGATAGAGGAAGATCCCGAGGAAGACCCGATAGAAGAAAATCCAGCGGAGGAAAACCCAGTGGAAGGGAATCTAGAAGAAGAAAATCACATGGAATCAGACCTCGATAAAAAGCTCTATCCGAGGAAGAAGGACCAGAAGATCAATACCCTGCGGTAGAAGAACTCCCAATGGCGATACCTGCAAGGCGCTATGGAAATGGACGCCCCTACCTGAGTGCGCGAGCCTACCGCAACCTGCTGAATCTCCACAACCGCGACTGACGGGATTTCTTTTTGATGTTGTCTTCTTTGGCCAAATAAAATCTGTGTATAGTTTAGGGCCACTTTTCTTCTTTGAGAATGCTTGGTTTGGAATCTTTTGAAATGAAATAAATTGCTGAGTTCGCTAATCCTTCGATTTTCTTAGTTCTTTTGATGCTTGAGTATTTCTTCTATACAATCATTTTTCTTACTGAGATCTGTCCACCCCTACTCCTTACTTTGACTTAACCCTCACTGAGATTAACTAGTACCACACCTGATCTTTTAGAGGTCCACCCTTCATCCTCCGTCTATGCCTCGTTTGAGATCCTTCTGGGAGGAGAAAATTTTAGGGAATTTCCGAGTTCACTAACCCTTCAAAATTTGATTCGTGTGATGTACCGACTGTTGTTTTCCCCTATACTTTTCTCTGGTATTCCTTTGTTGCTCATCCTTACTTCCTGTGCAGACCCGATCACAGTCTCCTTGATTTTTAGCCTGAAGCCGCCACACACCGACCTTCTGAATGAGCCACACTTCCTTGTAATCACTACCCTAGTTTGCCCTATACCTCCTTGTGTTTTTCCTATTACCCTAAATTTAGATAGGGATATTATTACTTGAAAATTTGGTTTTCATTATTTTATATTTATCGAAGAGTGTGTTTTATCGACTATTCCCGTTTTACGCATTTCAAGTACTCCACTACTAGCTTTCGCATTATTTTCAGTAGCGCAACCTTACATCGCGTATACTTTCGTTACATGTTTCTTATTTTCATTATGTGGGTTTTCTAAGTTATTTTAAAACTATTCAATCAAGAAATTATCCTAAAATGTTTTAACTTACCGACTAATCTTTCATTACTTTATTGTCGTTCTATTATTTTGGGGTATTGTGACTATGTTTAATAATATAAATGATTGTGCCTTATACTTATTTTTCTACCGTGCCACCTTTGATATACTTATACATACACATATTTGAGTTTCGATCTTATCGAGTACGTCTCGAATATCATTGTTCGTTATTATTGTTACTGCTATTCTCATATACATGTAGTTGTCTCTATAATTATTCCTGCCATATACCTATTTAGACCTATCTTTTATATGATGTTCTTACATATTTATACCTTCAAATTTTCTTCGTCCATATATTTATAGTAAATCTTTATGTGTTAGTTTGCAATATGATAGATATCGCTTATGTTTGTATAACTTATCGTTTATTTTAAAATTTCGAGGACGAAATTTTTGTAAGGGTGGTATGATGTAATACCCAACCCTTTTATACCACAATTTATATTTTGTTACTTTAGAATTCTAATTATTCTTAATTATAATTTATTCATTTTATTTATTTTAGTTATTTCTTCTAAAAATCCAAACCCATTCTTTATAGATTAACTTAAAATTTTCCCTTATAACCCAACTCCTTCCCAAGCCCAACAGTTTTCCTCGGCCCAATCCCCTATATTTTTTCCATTTGATTTTTCCATTAAAGTCAGCAGCCCGAGCCCACGAAAATTTAATTAAACCATTTTCTCTCTTGGCCCGGCCCAGTCTCCCCCGAGCCCGCTCCCGACCCATTCACCAACCCGACCCGGCACTTCATCTTCCCAACGGCTACCCCCGCGTTTCCCGCTCCCTGCTCCCCACGATCCGCCTCCTCCGCCCTCGTCCGCGCCTACGTCGCAGCGCCGTTACCCCCCGACGTGCCCCCTCACGATTCCCTCATCTTCCCTATCTCTCTCCCCTCACATTCTCTCTCTTTCTCCCATTCTTCTCTTTCCCTCTCCTCATCTCGAACCTATACCCGCACCCACGACCGCCACGTCGCCGTTGCTATCATCGCCGGCATCTCAGTCTCCACCTCACATCCCCCTCGGTCTCTCCACCTCACCTCCTCCCCGAGCCCTGCACATTCAGCCGCCACCAAGATTTCCCCGCGACCCAGAACCCCGACCCTCCTCCTCCAAGCTTCGAGTTTTCCCGACGACCCAACGTCGAGCCACCTCCGGGCACCCCTCTCCTTCCCGACCACCACCATCAGCCTCGTCACCCCGAACTCCTCCTTTTCCTCACACAACCTCTCTCCCCTGCATCTCATCCCTCCCTCTCTCTCTACAACCTCACTCTCTGTCCCTCTTACTCTCTCTCTCTCTCTCTCCCCCCTCCTCACTGTCTCTCTCTCCATGCATCTCATTTCTCTCTCTAACTGCCTCTCACTCTCTCTCTAATCTCTGTTTCTCTCTCACTCTAGAATCTTTGTGCCTCTCTCTCTCTAATCCCTGTTTTTCTCTCACTCTACAATCTCTGTCTCTCTCTCCCTCTCTGCTACTCTCTCTGATCTCTTGCACTCCCTCTCTCTGTGTGTTCTTTTCCCTCTCTTTCGTTACATCTCTCTTGCTCTGTCTCACTCTCTACACTCTCTCTCTTAATCCTTCTTCTCACCCAACTCGAGCCACTACAGTTGCCGACCCATCACCGGCCACCCAACCCTCTGCAGCCCCACCATCTAGAGCTGCGACCAACGCAGACACCCCGACGACGCCCCGAGCCCCCACTGGCCGAGAACAGACCCGAGCTCACCCGGAGCCGTTGCCGTCGCGGTGCTAGCTCGTCGCGCGCCCGTACCGTACCACGCTGCCGTGCGTCTCCAGGAAAGTTCTCTACTTGCTTCATGCTATTCTATTTATGTTACAAATCCAAAACATATAAATTGCTATGTTACCATTCCTGAAAACGTACACTATTTACCTGTTCGACGTGTGTTCCCAATGAGAATCCTTTCCTAATTTGGCGGAACTGAATGGTATTGTTTGGCCCGTATGGCTGTGAACCTAGTGCATGAATTTCGTTGGATAATTTGATCGTTAATGACCAAAACAACTACCCTCAAGTTTACTCGTAAAACTGGAATTTCCCTGTACCTGAAAACCGTTAAAATCGCTATAAATTATATACATATTAGAACGATGCGTTCGAGGGCTCAAATCGAAGCCGAATCGACTAACTTTAACCCTATACTAGTTTCTAGATATTCCTGTACTCAAACTGTGTTAAAATTTGGATCGGAGTGCGACTCTGGGCTGCAGTCCAGAGCGACTCCAGTTGTTGCTTGCTGTTCCGTAATGGGTACCACAAGATCTCCTTAACTCGTAGATTGTGGAACTCCACTGCTTATTATAGGTAAATCTGTTATCTAGACAAAACAATTGGTTTCATTCTGTTTCGTTACCGTTTGATATTTAATCTGTAATTTAATAGATCGGGACGCATAACAGTCCCAGCAGAATCAGAACTGACATATTGGTATTGAATAGTGTATATCTCCTGACGTACAGACGCGATTGAAGATCCGTCTGTTGCTTTGAAAACCTTACTGAAAACCCTAGATTTCAACCAATTGTAACGTCGCTAAAATCTGATCCCAACTGGGATTAAAATGCGTTGCGAAACGGACTTCCGATTCTGAAACCGGATTTCCAGCCGCGCACGCTTAAAATGAAATGGCTATAACTAATGATCCTGGAACCCGATTGGCATGAAACTAAATTCGATGGATAGATAACTGAACATACTAATTATTACCTGTTCATCGTTTCGCTAAATTGTAACCGTATGATTTACGATAAATTATGCAAGTGGTAGATTAGTGATTCGGGACATCCTAAACATGCTTTATATATTGTTTATGCATCATATCATACACGTGTCATTGCATTGATAACCTAGTGATAACGTGCATCACCCAGTGTTAGGTATTAGTGATGATTGTGGCAAGTACGTCAGTGTTCGTGTATCCGTGAATAAGTGAAAGTGATACGTACTTGTACACAATCAGTGACCCTATTATTCTATTGCATTGTCGACGTCTGTGGGATGCGTGTACGTGTGACTATAAGTGGTATGGGACACTTATGGAAGCGCTTGCACGGGTGTCGCAGATAAGGCATCAGACACTGCCATTTATCTTAGGTATTAGTCGGGATGTGCTTGATGGAGGTCTTGCCTCCAGCTCTTGCGCAGACTCGTCACAGACCGATTGGTATTTAGGGTTATGGTTAGCGTTTGATGTAGACCATGGGGTGTGGGGTAGTTTAAGTGTGAGTTCAACAGAATCTCGGGAGTCCCATGCCGGCTTATATATTTAGGGAGTTATATGGAGATTTACAGGGTATGTGATATTCACCGTGATATACATGTTGGGCCCGTGGTCCCTTGCCCTTGGGTTCTACCCTTGGGTGGAGGACACTCACGAGTGGTTGACTCTCACACTTGGACTGACGATAGGCTTAGTGACCTGTACTGTGAGACTTAGAGACTGATAGGGATACTGGCATTGTTATATCTTACTTACTGTGTTGACATACGTGGCATATCGTTCTACTGCTTTTACTGTTCCGCTGCATTGATTACTGCATATTCATATCCATGTTGTCATTGATTTACTGTTATACATATCTATTACTACTGCTAGAATTGTCACATGATTTTATATATATTATATTGCTATTGTGTCGCTCTGACGACCTGAGTATGCATGCTCAGTGTGAGGAGAAGATTTAGCCTGGACCAGGACTAGACGTACATCACAGACACCTCGACTTGCTATCCAGAGTTATATCTTTTATTTTCCCATCAGGTCAGTTCTTTATACGGTTTTGCTCCAGTTACTGCATTTCTCACTACCTGTGCATTATCTACTGTTTACCATGAAAAACTAGAAGCCGAAGTGTGACTACGGCAGGACATTTCCTCGACCGTAGGAGCATGGCTGGCCTTGTCTACCCCTCGTATTCCGTATTTTGGGAAGCAGGGCGTGACACATAACATCGCATACATGATAGACCCGATCTGTCATGCCCCGCTTCCCAGTATACGGCGAAGGGGACGCGACCGGTCCGCTACGTATATACTCAGAAGTATATACGCTAAGCGTATCTAAGCAATATAAAATAAATACACAAGAGACAAGAGATAATAAAAACATCAACTTTTATTTATTAATATTCTTTTGTACAATGCATGAAAAGGAAATACAACTGAAATAAAAATGATGCCTAAACAATGGCATGACAGGAAATGAAAAGTACTGAATGGAAAATGTACAATGTCTAGAGCTCGGGGTCTTCACAGAACTGATCTAAGTCTTCAGCAGTGGGCTTATTCTCTGACGGGTCCAAACCACCTGACGACATTCAAAGAAGAAAAAATAGAATGTCGTCAGCGAACATGTCGCTCGGTAAGTCCCAAAGATAAGGGAGAAATAGACAGAGAGTAGGAGAGAGAGAGAGTAGCTTTTAATGTTGTATTATATTATTGTAATATTGTATTAGCGCTGTTGTTTGTAGCTTGGTACAGAAGAATGCCAGTGTATACGAGAGGGGTCTCAGTATGCTTGAGACCAGGGCAAATGGAAGTACAAGGCTCCGTTATACAACCCGGAACAACGGCAATTGGATTCATGTTAGGTGTCTTAATCTTACCGTCTCGTGCCACTTTTAAAACCTTCCGTACCAATCTACCCCTTAAACCCCGTAGTGTTTTGATTGTATTGTTTGTCTTGTAAATTGTATTGATTGTATAATTTATTGACTGACCGAAACCATGATATCAGTAAACGGATATAACCGTAGAATTATGTAAATTGAATAACTGGAGAACCATATAAATGTGATGTATATCCATGGTTCGGTTCGGTCAAGTTGTATAGATTGTATAGTTGGATTCATGTGTTCATATTGAATTGGAATACTGTAGATTGTAGATTGTACTTGAAACATATTCAAGTCAGATCATAATCAAACTCAAACCCGAGTCAGACAATTAGAAATGTAAATCGAAGTCCTATAATTGCTAGGGTCCTTAGGGTAATTTATAAAACTTGGAGGGGGGGTTTATGTAAAAATACTTTTATATATTTCTCAAAATACACCTCAAGTATTCATTATTCGTTTTTAGAGTTATAATGAATGTGGATTTTATATTGTGATATTTCTAGTGAAAATATCCTATATTCATAATTAAAGGTATTTATTTATAATATTGATTTATTTGGAATTCATGGTATTTTAGTGTAAAATTTATTCTTGTGATTTTTAGAAAAAGGTGGAATATTTATATCATAATAAAATAGGTATTTTAAGGATAAATATACATATATTTATACAAAAGTAGTTTTAATAAATATTTATATTCTAAAAATCTCATTTTCTTAAGATGTCGTATTTTAAACCTTTCGAGACCGAATACTTCTTGCGGGGGTCTGAATCTTGCACTACTAAGCCCGAGGATGTGCGATAATCCGCACCATCCCGAACGAGTTCCCCAAAAATGGGTTGTAGCGGCGCTTTGCAAAGATTCTAAAACACTAAATCCTTTAGAAAACGGTTTTATAAAGTAAATGGTATTTATTTGTAAAAATGTAAATTTTCCGTATTTTAGATTCTAGGGTTTCCTAAGTTATTTCTAAATGGTCTAAACGATAAGTTATTAGATGCCTCAAATCACCTCTTCACCGCCAATTGTGGCCAGGTAAGTACAAGTGAGGAAAGGAGGGATCCGCTCATGAATCACCGTGAGACGGGCCTTTTAAAATTACCTTTCTCACTTGCCTAGCCTAGACACCACAAGTCAGGTTTAGATAACCGATCGATGTCCACAACTTATCGTATTTTCCTAATAAGAGGTATTTATTTAAAAGTGTATCAACTCTAAATCTTTTATGATAGTTTTATTAAGTATATGGTATGTAAATTCTTGTTTTCTCGTATTCTAAGGCTTCAATGGTATCGTGTTAGGTTGTATGTAAGTGTGTGAGGAGGTAGGTCGTTACCTCGTGATCTACTATAAATGTATAGTAAGTTTGATGGGGTTAAATGAAAGAGTGAAACAATGTGGTATTTAATCGAAAAATATGGTAAATTGAGAAATCTATCATTTCATGTGGTGAAACTTGTTCAAATTCTTTGATTAGTGTTTAGTAGTCAACATAAGGATATTTAATTATGATTGTATTAGTGAGAAGTGAAATTTATAGAAAACCGAATCGGAATTCGGATTTGTTCCGATTCCGTCGGGTTTGTAATTTCGTATATTCTTGAATAGGGAAGAGAGAGATAGAAAGGGACTTACGGGTTTTTGATTATACAAAGGAGTGAGGGGGAACTAAAGGGATCGCCGATGCGTTGCGTCGTCGCCGGTAGTTCCTAAAGACGTTGCCGGAATTTCCGCCGGAATTTCGTCGGAGCTTCGCCGCGAGCTTGTTTTTAAAGTACACAACTTTTGGAAAATTTTGAGAGAGTGAGCTTAGAGTTTTGGGATGAGAGGATAGAGGGTAGGGGGTGTATTTATAGGGTAGGCTAGGGGTAGGGTAGGTGAAGGGTTTTTAATAAAAAAAATTGTAAAAATGTGTGAAAATTATTAAAAATTGTAGTAAATGGGGGATAATTAAGTCTCGGGAACCGATCTAATAATTTAAAGTGTGCAGGGGGTTTCAGAAGGCGAAAAGCCAACTTTTACATTCAGGGGACTTGGCGGTCCGGCCGACTCGGCTGAGTCGAGACATCGGGAGATGGGGGGTCTTCAGGTGGGTCCTCTGGTATATTTATTTTTTAAAGTATAGTTCAAGTTTTGGGAGTTATGGTGCGTGGACTGTTGGGCTTCTAAAAATTTTAAAACAAAATAATATTAAAAATAATGTGGGGCATGGGATTTGAATTCAGGTGGCTTGGTTCAGTGTAGCATTTTGAAAATTTAGAAATAAATAAAAGTAATTAATTAAATAATAAAATGTTAAATTAAAATGTTATTAAAACAAAATAAGACATTTTCATATATAGCATGTAAGATAAATTAAATTATAATTTTAATATGCAACCTAAATAAATTACAAGGGTTTTAATGACAAATTTAGCTTCATTTTAATAAAATGGTGTTTATATAATAAACTAAGTAGTGAGGGGTCTTTTTGTAAAGTTTAGGAAAAAATGTGCAAACTTGAAATTTTGAGGGTGTAAGTGGAAAAAGGGGTAGATAATGTTTTAGCTCAGAAATTATATCAAAATAAATCAATTTGGAGTGATAATGCATTGACACCACCTCCTTTCATGCACAACAACAACACCACACCTCCTTCTTGTATGAAACCACCACATCTTGATCATTGACACCTCCTCCTACACCTCACCCTTCCCTTCACCTTTTACCTAAGGTGTTCAGATCAGTTTAATAAGTTAAACATTCAGAAAATTTTAAGAGTTAAAGAAAAATTTAGAACAAGAAAATAGAAGTAAAAGAAAAGAGAAGGGAGAAGAAGAAAAGAGCTAAGTATAGGGATTTCTCACCATCAAGCTAGGAAAAGGAGCTTGTGCATCTTGGAGGGTGTTCTTCCAGCAATATTCTTGTAGGTAAAACCCTTGCTTATTGTAGGAAATTATTCTTTAATCTGTTTAAATAGGAAATCAAATGTCTATAATATCGTATTTTTAGCAAAACTGAACACTGTTAAAATCTGCTATTATTCAGAGTAAATTAAACTTAACCAAACAGTGCCAGAATGATGTATGTGGAACATAAAACAAAACCTAGGATGACGGACCCAGGGGATCAGATTATGGCCGGCGACCTATAGGGGAATTCCGGCGCCGCCGGATTTTGGGAGAGATGGGTGTTTTGGGTTTTTGTGGTAGGTCTCTGTGTAAGTGATATGATAATTGGTATTGTTTACTTAAGTTTAACTGTATATAAAATCTGGAAGCTAATATCGGAAAAGATATCTAAAATCTAAAATACGACACGAGTAAAACGTAACGCGATCTGTTTCTGTCGCGATGCAGAATTGGGTTGGATTCCAGTGAGGTCAAGTGATGGATAGTTAAAATAGTCGTATGCAATATAACTAGAACGTACGACTTATGTTTTCATGATTTTGTCGTGTCAGAATAGCCGTTTCCTTATACAAGTTATTGCTATGATTAGATTCAAATACGGAGACTTTGGAGGCTGCGAGGAAAGGAAAAAGGATAGGCGATTCCTGAAAAGATACGACATATTTCTGGTGAGTAGATTTACATCTACGGGGGAAGTCGGGTGGATGGCGTATAGCACCCCCGCAACCTTATAATTATTATTATGATATTTCTTAAGTTTAGCTTTTCATCAAAGCATTGATATGGTATTGCACTTTGTATACCCTCTATGTTTATAAAGTTTCATATATGGTTTTTAAATGAGATACGTGATTTTTGATCCATACGATATGGGTATGATTTAATGAGTTTGTACGAGGAATCATGCCGTACTTAAGATGATATGGATATAGCGATAAGATGAGCTGTAATACAAGGATTTATACGTATCGTAAATGATGAACTTTGTATGCCGAATAACGACCAATTTATTCTTTGACTCGTAGAGATAGATTTTGCTCTGTGTTAGGATATAATACTGGTATGAGCTATATTAGTTTAAAAACCCCGGTTCGTTGTCTTTTAAATAAACTACCTAGATGCGTGCCAATTTCTAAAACAAACATTTCTTTTAAATCTTAGGCAGCTTCCTTATTTTAAACTTAACGTTCCGATCATTTCTAAAGAAAATGGTATAGCTCATAACCGGTAATTACAATATGTACGTTAGACTTCTTATAGGGTTGTATTACGTATTCTATATTATATGTTTCCGCGTTACGCACACTCTGGTAGAACACTGCACAAATATCAATGAGTATTATGCCGCACAAGCACTTAACTATATGTTACACTACACCTCATTGGTATTGCCATGTCACTGTATAATCGTTCGGTTATATATGCGTTAATATGTAGACTAATACATAGTAGAACGCTTGCACCAATACTAATGATTTTCATGTTGCACGAGCACAGACGCGTATGCCACACTACACATCATTAGTAGTGCCATGACACATTAGAGTTGAATTCGTTATGTGATATGATTACGTAGTCTTTTCCTATTCATGTTGTAATACTATAGATGATATATTTGAATTCTTGAGATTTCTGAGTATTATACTCCTAATGATACATATATAAATATATATCGGTGGTATGTGACACTGTTATATATATACATATATAGTATATCATCAATATAATCTATGCAAGTTTCTTATTCCTCACTTGATATTTTTATGATTTGGTCTTACTCCGAACCGAGTCGGTGTATATACGGTTATGGATTTATATTTTACTCCGAACCGAGTCGGTGGATATACGGTTACGGATTTATAGTTTTATTCCGAACCGAGTCGGTGGATATACGGTTACGGATTTACAGTTTTATCCAGACTGAGTCGGTGGGGAAACAGTTGGATACATGTTAGGCTTTGTTGATTACAAGATAGTTCGAGAAATGATGCCTGGGATATCGGGTGGCGATCATTTGTTGAGATGGTGTCGACGGTATCTGTATTTACGTGTCGATGCTGGACACGAGAGATTTTGGATTTCGATGTCGATGCTGGACATCCATATGTTTATTGATGTGATCATTATCTTGAGGTACACTATAGATATGTGTTTATTGGATTCCACAAGGACTGATCCGGGGGACAGTACCTGCATATATTTGTACAGACATTATAGACAAGAAGGGAATTCTAATTGGGATAATAGATTTATGATTTTGAATCATATGACATTGAGATATTATACATCTGATTGCATGATAGCTAGTGTTGGACTTTGCATATCATATAGTATATCGATACAGATTATGATAGTACTATACTTATGACTTAGGTATCGTCATGCATTTCGATTTCTACCTTTAGATGCACTTTTATTCACTGAGTTGGCAACTCATCCCCATTATGCCACAGTTTCTTACAGGTTTTACCGCTTGGATTATCAGCGGTTTGGGGCACACCTTCTTTTGGGGATTGATGGGTAAGTGAGTTTTTATTGTATCATACTCACTCTTGATTATACATTTATTCTTGTATCTAGTGGAAACTCCATCAACTTAGAAATGATATACTATGGACTTAGAAGCGAGACTTAAAGTTTATGGGTGGTGATGCCACACTCTTTAGAGTTGACATCTGTTATAAATTTGTTTGGCTGTTCCGTCTTTTAGACGTGAAAGCTAGCTTCCGTTGGGAGGCTATTTGATTTTGTTGTATCGGGTTTTTATAAAAATACAAAGGAGGTGATGACTGTTTTCAAACGTTACAAAGGCTTTTCAACATACTTAGTTAAATTTAGATGTTAATTTAAATCGAGATTATCGGCTGATTATTTAAGCCTCACCTCCAATATTTTTTCAAAAAGGGGTTTAGATTCCGGGTTTCGGCTTACTTAAACCGCGTCGATGTCTTGAGATGTCACGTGATTTAAGTGCCGGTCACGTGCCACGTTTGGGTCGTGACATTCAGCAATGCAAGGTATTACCAATGAGCTACAAGCTCCTTCTTGTAATTAAATTGCTAATTAATTACTTGAGTCTTGTGCTCAGGCAATAAATACCCCTTTTTGAATTTTAAAAATTAATTTTAAAATTTGTATAGGAAAAAGTGTATAAGAAAATTAGGGTTGTTACACGACCGTCGAAGTATAAGGTATCTCTTGCATGAGAGCCCTCTCCAAATCAGTCTTGGGAGACATCTCTTTGGAGAGAGTGATCCCTGAAGAAGTGGGTAAATTACCACGCTTAGAATCTTCCATACTAAACCTTTTTAGTATGGTGTCTATGTACCTGAGTAGGGACAATCCCAACATCATTTTAGATCTATCTTTATAGATCTTAATCCCCAGGATGTAGGAGGAATCACCTAGATCTTTCATGAAGAACTTGTGTGATAAGAAGAGCTTGACCGAGTGTAGCATAGGAATATCGTTTCCTATCAAGAGTATGTCACCCATGTACTATACGAAGAAAACAACCTTACTCTCTACAACCTTTTTGTATATATATGGTTCATCTACATTTTTGATGAAGTCAAACTCTTTGACAGCTTCATCAAAATAGATGTTCTAGCTCCGCGATACCTGCTTTAATCTGTAGATTGATTTAATCAGCTTGCAAACGCTTTTGCTGCTCCCACTGTCTACGAAGACCTCTGGCTGTGTCATGTACACGCTCTCTTCTAAATCACCATTTAGAAAAGCAATCTTGACGTCACCTTTTTTTTAGAATAGAAGGTCAGATTTCGTAGTCATAGTATGCAACAATGGCAAGTAGGATCCTGATGGACTTAAGCATGGCAGCAGGAGAAAAGGTCTCATCATAATCGACACCTGGTCGTTGACGAAAACTTTTTGTTACAAATCTAGCTTTGAAAGTCTCAATTTTTCCATCTACACCAATTTTCTTCTTAAAGATCCACTTGCTTCCGATGGGTTTTACCCCTTCAGAAACAACTTCTAAAGTCTATACTTTGTTAGTGTACAGGAATTCCATCTCAGATCTCATAGCATCCAGCCATTTCATAGAGTCTCCATTTGTTATGGCCTGCTCGAAACTGGTTGGGTCATCATCTTCCATGATACAATCCTCGCTCCTACCGTCAATGAGAAAACCGTAGTATCTCTCAGGTGGATGAGTAACCCTACTAGATCTGTGGAGTGGCTGGGGTTCGTTGGGGACTATTGAATTCTCCGGTTCTACCAAATTGTCAGTAACAGTTTGTGTAGCTGGAACTTCTTCCAGTTCTATTTCATTGCCACTAATTTCTTTCATAAAAAATTCCTTTTATAAAAGGTGGCATGTCGAGAAACAAAAAGCTTTTGTTTCTCGGTGTGGTAGAAGATATACCCTCGCGAATTTTTGGGATATCCTACAAACTTGCACAAAACTGACCTTACCTCGAGCTTGTCCGGATTTTGCGTTTTAACATAAACCGGACAACCCCATATCTTAATAAAATTAAGACATGGTCTCATATGGAGTGGTAGGTACAGACTTGGTAGGAACCATATTCAATAGGCATGCTGTTGTCTCAAGCGCATAGCCCCAAAAGGAAATAGGTAATTCAGCAGTACTCATCATAGAGCGCACCATATCTAATAGGGTGCGATTCCTCCACTCCGATACTCTATTGTGCTGTGGTGTATACGGAGGAGTAAGTTGGGATAGAATCCCATTCTCTTTTAAATAATCACGGAATTTTGTGCTTAAGTATTCTCTTCCCCGATCAGTTCGAAGGATTTTAATACTTTTACCCGTTTGGTTCTCTACTTCGCACTTATATTCCTTGAATTTCTCAAAAGTTTCAGACTTATGTTTCAACAGAAACACATGTCCGTATCTTGAGAGATCATCAGTGAATGTAATAAAGTATGAGAAAACATTCCTGGCATGTGTAGATATAGGACCGCATACATCACTATGTATCAGTCCCAAGAGTTCGGTAGCTCTTTCTCCGTGTCCAGTAAACGGAGTTTTGGTCATCTTACCTTTAAGACATGACTCGCAAGTTTCATAAGATGTAAATTCGAACGGATTCAAATATCTATTTCTATGCAACTTAGCTAGCCTTGTCGCATTGATATGACCTAGCCTACAGTGCCACAAGAAGGCTTCGTTCATTTCTGAACTTTTTGTCATGCCCCGCTTCCCGGTATACGTCAAAGAGGACGGGACTGGTCCGCTACGTATTTACTGTGAAGTAAATACGCTAAGCGTATCTAAGCAATATAAAAGTAAGCACAAGAGACAAGAAATATAAACTGAACAACAACTTTATTTATTAACATTCTTTGTGTACAATGCATTGAAATGTAAATACATCTGATGAAAACAATACCTAAACAATGGCATAACAGAAAAAGAAAAGTACTGGAATGAAATGTGTACAATGAAGCTAGAGCTCGGGGTATTCACTGAATTGGTCCAAGTCTTCAGCAGTGGGCTCGATCTCTGACGTGTCCAGATCGCCTGACGACATTCAAAGAAGAAAGAAAGAGAACGTTGTCAGCGAACAGATCGCTCGGTAAGTCCCAAAGATAAGAGAGAAATAGAATAGACAGAAAGAGAGAGAGAGTGTAGCTTTTAAAGTTGTATTATAGTGTTATAATGTTGTATTTAGTGTTAACGCTGTTGTTTATAGCTTGGTACTGAAGGATGCCAGTGTATACGAGAGGAGTCTCTATATGCCAGAGACTAGAGGCAAATGGAAGTACAAGGCTCCGTTATACAACCCGGAACAACGACAATTGGATTCATGTTAGGTGTCTTAATCTTGCAGTCTCGTGCCACTTTTAACATCTTCCGTACCAATCTACCTCTTAAACCCCGTGTTATCTTGATTGTATTGTAAATTGTATTGATTGTATAATTGGATGACTGACCGAGACCATGATATCAGTAAACGGATGTAACTGGAGAATCATGTATGTAACTGTATAATCATGTAAATGGAATGTATATCCATGGTTCGGTTTAGTCAAGTTGATAGATTGAATATCTGGAATAATGGATTCATGGATTCATGTTGAATTTTAATATTGAAGATTGTAGATTGTAGATTGTACTTGAATCATATTCAAGTCAGATTATAATGAGACTCAAACCGAGTCAGACAATTAGAAAAGTAAATTGAAGTCCTGATTGTTTTGATATTATCGGTAACCGCTGCACATAGGCGGCAGGATTTGTGTCTTTTTCAAAGACAATTACCGTATTGATAACATCGTTGTTAAGTTGTCTAGCGTAGATAGGCAAACACCCACTTCTCCGTCTCCCTGAGGCTCAAGAGATTGGTCCCGCTTAAACCTATATTTACTAGAGTCCTTAGGGTAAATTATAGAACTTGAGGGGGTGTTATGTAAAAATACTTTTATATACTTTTCAAAATATACCCCAAGTATTTATTAATCGTTTTTAGAGTTGTAATGAATGTAGATTTTATATTGTGATATTTCTAGTGGAAATATCCTAATTTCATAATAAATGGTATTTATTTGTAATATTGGTTTTGTATGGAATTCATGGTATTTTAAGGTAAATTGATTCTTGTGATTTTTTTAAAAAATGTGGAATATTTATATCATAACAAAATAGGTATTTTAATGATAAATATACATATACTTATACAAAAATAATTTTAATATATATTTTATATTCTAAAAATCTCATTTTCTTAAGATGTCGTATTTTAAATCTTTCGAGACCGAATGCTCCTTGCGGAGGTCTGAATCTCGCACTACTAAACCCGAGGATGTGCGATAATCCGCACCATCCCGAACGGGTTCCCCAAAATGGGTTATAGCGGCGCTTTGCAAAGATTTGTATAAATACTAAATCCTTTAGAAAACGGTTTTATTAAGTAAATGGTATTTAAATGAAAATGTGTCGCTTTCCCGTATTCTATGTTCCTAAGGGTATGGTGCTATGTTGAATATGAGTGTGTCAGGAGGTAGGTCATTACCTCGTGATCTACTTAAAGGTATAGCAAGTTTTGATGGTTTAAATGTAGAAATGAAACTATGTGGTATTTTAATGAAAAAATAAGGTAAAATGGAGATAGCAATTATTTTTGATATAGAACTTGTTCAATATGATTAGTTAGTGTTTAATAGTCAACATGAAGTGGTTTAACAAAATTGTATTAAAGAAAAGTGAGAGTTTTAGAAAGAAACCGAATCGGAAATCGGATTTGCTCCGATTCCGTCGGGTTTTGTAATTCCGTATTTTTAGAAAGTGTAGAGAAGGGGGAAGTGGGACTTACGGGTTTCGATCAAAGATAAGAGGAAGGTGGATTGGGAGGAGTCGCCGGTGCATCGTTTCGTCTCCGGGAGTTCCTATGGTCGTTGCCGGAAATTCCGCCGAAGAATTCGCCGGAGTTTCGCTTTTCGCTCAATTCGATTGCACACAAGAGTTCTTGAGAATTTTAGAGTGTTTGTCACGCCCCACTTTCTAAAATACGGAATACGAGGGGTTGACAAGGCCAGCCATGCTCCTACGGTCAAGGAAAAATCCTGCCGTAGTCACACTTCGGCTTCTAGCTTTACATGGTAATTGGCAATCAACGCGCAGGTAATGAGAAATGCAGTAACTAAATCAAAACAAATACAAAAGAACTAACCAGATGGAGATCAAGAGAGTATAGCTCTGGGTAGCTGATCAAGATGTCCGCGATGTCCGTCTGGTCCTGGTCCAAGCTAGATCCACCTCTCGCTCTGAGCATGCATACTCAGGTCGTCAGAGCGACTCGATAGCAATATATATGTATATATAAATAGCAACTCATACAGTAATAATGAATATGTAACAGTAAATCAAGAGGGTAAATATGTGAACATGAAGTAGCCAAAGCGGGTGTCTAACAGAGCAGTTGAACAGTAAAGCAGTAAAATAGCATGTCAGGTGTGTTGATTCAGTAAACAATGCATGTCAATGCCACTAACCCTATCAGTCTCTAAGTCTCACTGTACAGGTCGCTAAGCCTATCGTCAGTCTAAGTGTGAGAGTCAACCACGCAGGAGTATCCTCCACCCAAGGGTAGGACCCAAGGGCAAGGGACCACGGGCCCGAAACACGCACGGTAATAATCAGTAATATCCCTATATATCTCCATATATCTCCATATATGCCGGCGTGGGACTCCCGAGATTTTGTTGAACTCACACTCAAACTACCCCACACTCCGTGGTCTACATCAAACGCCAACCATAACCTCAAATATCAGTCGGTCTATGACAAGTCTGCACGAGAACTGGAGACAGGATCTCCATCAAGCATGTCCCGACCGATACTCAAGATAAATGGACAGTGTTTGGTGCCTTACCTGTGACACCCATACAAGTGCTTTCATAATTGTCCCATACCAATTACAGTCACACTTATACATGTCCCACAGACGTCGACAATGCAATAAAGGGTTCACCGATTGTGTACAAGTACGTGTCACTTTCACTTATCCACGCATGCTCAAATACTAACGTACTTGCCACAATCACCACTAATACCTAACACTGGGTAATGCACATGATCACTAGGCTACCAATGCAATGACATATAGGTGATGTGATGAGAAAACAATATTTAAGGCATGATTGAGATGTCATCAAACGATGTCCTACTACTTGCATAATTCTTCATAAATCACTTATGCATAATTTGGTGAAACAATGAACATGGGATAAGTAGTATGTTTGATTATCTATCCAGAAAATTTTATTTCACATCAATCGGGTTTCGGGATCACTATATATGGCCATTTCATTTTAAGCGTTCACTGCTGGAAATCGGGTTTCAGAATCGGAAATCCGTTTAGTAACGCATTTTAATCCTAGTTGGGATCAGAATTAGGCGACTCTATAGTTTAACTATATTTAGGATTTCCAGTCAGGTTTCCACCTCAATTGGAGGATCAGTATTTTATTACTCCAACAGAGAGTTATGGCCAGATTAAGTTTGGGGTGTAAAATCTGCTTCTGCAGAATTCAGCAAGACATGTCGACAAGGTAAAATGGATTAAAAATATCAAAATGTTGAGGAAACCAGTGAAACCAGTCGAGTAAGAAAGATAATCCAATTTCCTACGTAACGATATAGGATTCCGTGCATTCTCTTACATGAACAGTGATAAACAGGGGTTTAACAACAGGGGTTAATCTGGATTTCCATTCTGGACTGCAGTCCAGAATCATAATCCACCGCAGTTATCTCTATCATAATGTACTACAAATCAGTGATCAACAATATTTTACAGTAGGTTAACCATCTAGCTTCGTTAAGAGCCATCAAACACTAAAATCCGGTTTATACACAATTTAATATAAGTTTTATAGTTTGGGGTGTACGAAGGTTTTCAGGTTTTACAACAGAAACCGAGACCACATTTTACATGAGTAAACGACATAGTTTTGGAACCAAAGTCTCAAGGAACATTTCTAACTACTCAGGCCATCACATTTCATATTTTGCCGTCAATTTCACATGATTTTTCCATTCGACCGCACATCGAGTACTTGAATTATACGGTTCACGTAAAGGGTATGTGACAATTATAGTAATTAGAATTGTAACATATACAAGTAGCATGAAGCAAGTATTAAACTTGCCTGAAGACGCGTCGACGATAGTCTGGCAGTGGCAACGGCATGATCGCGTCACGGGCGCAGCACATGTTCGGCCTTTGGAATCAGATAATTGTACTCAATCTCGTTAATCTCCGTGCACTCATTTTCATCACTGCTCCAAGTTGTTTCTTGTTTTGATGTGAGGGAGGTAGATGTACTGAGAGAGAGAGAGAGAGAGAGATTTAGATATACAGAGAGAGAGAGACTTATAGAGAGACAGAGAGAGAGAGAGAGAGAGAGGGAGATTTAGAGAGAGAGGGAGACTTAGAGGGAGACAGAGAGAGAGAGAGGCTTAGAGAGAGAGAGAGAGAGAGAGATTTAGAGAGAGAGAGAGAGAGACTTTGAGAGACAGAGAGAGAGAAGCTTACGTGGGGTCGACGGAGGCGCCGTCGGGGTAGCCAAGGCGGCCGATGGGAGGAGGCCGAGGCGTTGGAGGCGTCGGTGGTCGTTCTGGGGTGTCGACGGCGGCAGCGAGGGGAGCTCGTCGTGGTGCTCAGTGGGGCGTCGACGATGGTAGTGGGGACTCGTCGACGAGGTGCGCGCAGGTGGTGGCCAAGGTGATGCAGAGGAGCTCGGCGGTGGATTGGTGCAGAGATGGTGCAGTGAGGAGTTAGGCGAGGGGATTGAGCTCGGTAGGCTTTGAGTTTTGGAGAGAGGAGAGCGAGGGAGGAAGGATGAGGGGTGTAGTCGTCGTCGTCGAGGGGAGCGGGGTGCAGGGGCTCGAGTGAGGGGTTTTCTGTGGAGAGAGAGAGAAGGAGGAGTTTGAGGTCGTTGAGGGGAGCGGGTCTTAGGGGGAGTGCGCGCGTCGTGGGCGCGAGGAGCGGGACGTTGGAGAGGCAGGCGACGACGTGGGGAACGCGCTGGAAAAAAGGGCGGGAGAAAGTTTTCGTTGGGGAAGATGGGTTTGAGAGAAGCGAGTCAGATAGGGTTAGGTGGGCACGGTTAAGGCTTAGAAGAATGGGCTGGGCCTGGGAGATTAATGATTTATTGTTTGATTAAATTATAAATAAGGGGAGTGGGCCGGTCAGTTAAAGAAAATAGGGGAAAATGAGATGGGCCGGGCTCTAAGGATTTAAATTGATTGGGAAAGAAAAAGGTGAGCCGGGCTCGGGATTAAGGAATGAAAAAATATAAAGGAATTAGATAATAGGGTTTTGGGTTAGTTTAGGGAAAAATAAAAGGGTTTAAGTATTAGAATTAGTTTTAAGGAAAAATGGATTTAAGAAGGGAAAGTAGAATAAAAGAATTAGGATGTTCAAATACTTAAATAATTATAAATACAAATAGGTAAATATGTAAGTGACCCCTATTTAATAACATATGGCTATTGGCCTTTAAAAGAACCGGGTATTACAGAGTTGGCTCAGAGTTTGGGATGAGAGGGTAGAGGGTAGGGGTGATATTTATAGAGTTAGGCTAAGGTTAGGGTTGATGAAAGGTTAAAATGAAAAATATGATAAAATGTATTAAAAGTGGAGTAATTGGGGTTTTAAAAGAGCTCTGGAAATGGTCTGAGGCTAAAATTTTGCAGGTGCATAGGGAATGTGAAAAGTCACAATTTTCATGTTGGGGTCGTCGCCGGAATCGACCGACTCGGGGGTGACTCGGCCGTGACTCGGTCGGAGGACTGAGTCGGCCGAGTCGAGGCCGAGTCCGGCGGCCGGAACCCCCCCGACAGTTCATCTATCCTCTGGCAATATTACATTTTTGGGTGTAGTGGGGTTTTTGTGAGATATGCACGTGTAAACCCTTGGTATTCTAAAGGTTTTAAAAAAAATCAATATTAAAAATAATGTGGGGTATGAGATTTGAACTCTGGTGGCTTGGTTCAGCAGTGCAATGTATTACCAATGAGCTACAAGCTCCTTCTTGTAATTATGGAGCTATTTAATTACTTAAAGTAGTCACAGAAAATGTAAATACCCCAAGTATACATTAATTTTAAAGCAAATTTTTGTACACTAAAAATGGAGTTGTTACATTCTTTTAACTTGAAATTAAAAAGCAAAATATTACTTATATCTTATGCTTAGGCTAAAATACCCTTTTATGGATTTTTGAAAAAAATATTTGAAAAAATTTGTATAGGAAAATTAGGGTTGTTACATTCTACCTTCCTTATAAAAATTTCGTTCTCGAAATTTGTAAAAAGAAAGTGTAACAGATTCAAGGAAAGTTTGGTGACTAAAGTACTAACAGTGTATGAAAAATAACAAGGTGGTGCAAGTGTTTAAAAATGTGAAAGAGTCTTACTGGTGTTACCTTGGTCAACTGTCTTGGCTTCTATGGCTGCTAAGGTGTTACAAGGTGTTAGAAGTACTTGATAGTGTATGAAAAATGTGTGAATGAAGGAAATGATGCGAAGTTTTGGTAAGATTGTAAAAGAGGTGAGAAAAATTTAGGTCAGGACAGATTCAAAGTATATGATTCAAGAAATATGAAATTGTAAGATTCAAGGAACATGATTGTAAAGAATGTTTTAGTTGCTGGTTCTTGTGTTATATTGCTTAGGTTGTTCAAGCAGAACAGAACTGCATGATAGAGTTTCATACAGCTTTGACCTGTATGGGCCACCAACAAAACCTGTCACGCCCCGCTTCCCGGTATACGTTGAAGAGGACGGGACTGGTCCGGTACGTATTTACTGTGAAGTAAATACGCTAAGCGTATCTAAGCAATATAAAAGTAAGCACAAGAGACAAGAGATATAAACTGAACAACAACTTTATTTATTAACATTCTTTGTGTACAATGCATGGAAATGTAAATACATCTGATGAAAATAATGCCTAAAAAATGGCATAACAGAAAAAGAAAAGTACTGGAATGAAATGTGTACAATGAAGCTAGAGCTCGGGGTATTCACTGAATTAGTCCAAGTCTTCAGCAGTGGGCTCGATTTCTGACGTGTCCAGATCACCTGACGACATTCAAAGAAGAAAGAAAGAGAATGTCGTCAGCGAACAGATCGCTCGATAAGTCCCAAAGATAAGGGAGAAATAGAATAGACAGAAAGAGAGAGAGTGCAGCTTTTAAAGTTGTATTATATTGTTATAATGTTGTACTTAGTGTTAACGCTGTTGTTTGTAGCTTGGTACAGAAGGATGCCAGTGTATACGAGAGGAGTCTCTATATGCCAGAGACTAGAGGAAAATGGAAGTACAAGGCTCCGTTATACAACCCGGAACAACGGCAATTGGATTCATGTTATGTGTCTTAATCTTGCAGTCTCGTGCCACTTTTAACATCTTCCGTACCAATCTACCCCTTAAACCCTGTGTTATCTTGATTGCATTGTTGTATTGTAAATTGTATTGATTGTATAATTAGATGACTGACCGAGACCATGATATCAGTAAACGGATGTAACTGGAGAATCATGTATATAACTGTAGAATCATAGATGTAACTGTATAATCATGTAAATGGAATGTATATCCATGGTTCGGTTCAGTCAAGTTGATAGATTGGATATCTGGAATAATGGATTCATGTTGAATTGTAATATTGAAGATTGTAAATTGTACTTGAATTATATTCAAGTCAGATTATAATGAGACTCAAACCGAGTCAGACAATTAGAAAAGTAAATTGAAGTCCTGATTGTTTTGATATTATCGGTAACCGCTGCACATGGGCGGCAGGATTTGTGTCTTTTTCAAAGACGATTACCGTATTGATAACATCGTTGTTAAGTTGTCTAGCTTAAACAGGCAAGCACCTACTTCTCCGGCTTTCTGAGGCTCAAGAGATTGGTCCCGCTTAAACCTATATTTACTAGAGTCCTTAGGATAAATTATAGAACTTGAGGGGGTGTTATGTAAAAATACTTTTATATACTTTTCAAAATACACCCCAAGTATTTATTAATCGTCTTTAGAGTTGTAATGAATGTAGATTTTATATTGTGATATTTCTAGTGGAAATATCCTAATTTCATAATAAATGGTATTTATTTGTAATATTGGTTTTGTATGGAATTCATGGTATTTTAAGGTAAATTGATTCTTGTGATTTTTTAAAAAAGGGGG
The DNA here is from genome assembly GCA_030015575.1 of Agapanthus africanus. Classification (NCBI taxonomy): domain Eukaryota; kingdom Viridiplantae; phylum Streptophyta; class Magnoliopsida; order Asparagales; family Amaryllidaceae; genus Agapanthus; species Agapanthus africanus. The sequence goes on along the minus strand of CM057339.1, from coordinate 174,211,906 downwards.
AATATTTATATCATAACAAAATATGTATTTTAATGATAAATATACATATACTTATACAAAAATAATTTTAATATATATTTTATATTCTAAAAATCTCATTTTCTTAAGATGTCGTATTTTAAATCTTTCGAGACCAAATGCTCCTTGCGGAGGTCTGAATCTCGCACTACTAAACCCGAGAATGTGCGATAATCCGCACCATCCCGAACGGGTTCCCCAAAATGGGTTATAGCGGCACTTTGCAAAGATTTGTATAAATACTAAATCCTTTAGAAAACGGTTTTATTAAGTAAATGGTATTTAAATGAAAATGTGTCGCTTTCCCATATTCTATGTTCCCAAGGGTATGGTGCTATGTTGCATATGAGTGTGTGAGGAGGTAGGTCATTACCTCGTGATCTATTTAAAGGCATAGCAAGTTTTGATGGTTTAAATGTAGAAATGAAACTACGTGGTATTTTAATGAAAAAATACGGTAAAATAGAGATAACAATTATTTTTGATATAGAACTTGTTCAATATGATTATTTAGTGTTTAATAGTCAACATGAAGTGGTTTAACAAAATTGTATTAAAGAAAAGTGAGAGTTTTAGAAAGAAACCGAATCGGAAATCGGATTTGCTCCGATTCCGTCGGGTTTTGTAATTCCGTATTTTTAGAAAGAGTAGAGAAGGAGAAAGTGGGACTTACGGGTTTCGATCAAAGATAAGAGGAAGCTGGATTGGGAGGAGTCGCCGGTGCATTGTTTCGTCTCCAGGAGTTCCTATGGTCGTTGCCGGAAATTCCGCCGAAGAATTCGCCGGAGCTTCACCTTTCGCTCAATTCGATTGCACACAAGAGTTCTTGAGAATTTTAGAGAGTTGGCTCAGAGTTTGGGGTGAGAGGGTAGAAGGTAGGGGTGGTATTTATAGGGTTAGGCTAGGGTTAGGATAGGTGAAAGGTTAAAATGAAAAATGTGATAAAATGTATTAAAAGTGGAGTAATTGGGGTTTTAAAGGAGATCTGGAATTGGTCTGAGAATAAAATTTTGCAGGTGCACAGGGAATGTGAAAAGACACAATTTTCATGTTGGGGTCGTCGCCGGAATCGGCCGACTCGGGGGTGACTTGGCCGTAACTCGGTCGGAGGACTGAGTCGAGGCCGAGTTGGCTGATTTCCGGCCTAGTCCGGCGGCCGGAATCCCCCCCGACGGTTCATCTATCCTCTGGCAATGTTACATTTTTGGGTATAGTGGGGTTTTTGTGAGATATCCACGTGTAAACCCTTGGTATTCTAAAGGTTTTTAAAAAAAATCAATATTAAAAATAATGTGGGGTATGAGATTTGAACTCTGGTGGCTTGGTTCAGCAGTGCAATGTATTACCAATGAGCTACAAGCTCCTTATTGTAATTATGGAGCTATTTAATTATTTAAAGTAGTCACAGAAAATGTAAATACCCCAAGTATATATTAATTTTAAAGCAAATTTTTGTACACTAAAAATGGAGTTGTTACATTCTTTTAACTTGAAATTAAAAAGCAAAATAATTACTTATATCTTATGCTCAGGCTAAAATATCCCTTTATGGATTTTTGAAAAAAGTATTTGAAAAATTTGTATAGGAAAATTAGGGTTGTTACACTTTTCCTCTTGTGTGTTCTGTATGTTTAGAACTGTGGTTTGATTCAGAACGTAAATACCGTTACACAACGTACCAAACCCAATCAACACTTGATTCAAGAAAATGTTCATAATATTATCCTCTAATGCAAAGTTATATCCTTCTTTATGTAATAAAGAGACCGATATAATATTGCACGTCATTTTTTGTACGTAGTAACAGTCGTTCAGAATTAATATATTACCGCTTGGTAATATAAGGCGATATTCGCCAACTGCTTTGGCTGCAACAATTTCTCCATTGCCTACTTTTAGAGACATCTGTTTCCTGATTTAAAATCAGGAAAGCCTACAGAAGAGGCATCACGTGCGAACACGTGACCAGCGGTCACGTGTTGGCACGTGACATTTAAAAGCGGCTTCAAAGGAACATCAGTTCCCTGATCAAATCAAGGAAAAGGCTTCAGAAGAGGTCACATGCTCACACGTGGCCAGGGGTCACGTGTTGGCACGTGACATTTAAAAGCGGCGGACTCATTCTCTGATTAAATCAAGAAAAAGGCTCCAGACGAGGGTCACGTGCTCACACGTGACCAGGGGTCACGTGGTGGCACGTGACGGCTAAGCAGCGGAAGAAGGCAGAGCGCAAAAAGAAGAAGAGGACTCATTCCAAGGGGGTCACGTGCCCACACGTGACCAGGGGTCACGTGGCCACACGTGACCGGCTTTCAAAGCCTATTTATTTAACAGAATCAAATTCTGAAGGGATCACTCAAATCTTTCCAAAGGAAAATGATTATTTGGAACCGATTGAATTAAAAATTTAAAGGTGATTAAATATTACCTATCTATGGAAAAATCTTGAATTTGGAAAGATTTCCCCTTAAAATCTAACCGAAATAACAAAGGAAAATTTCTGGATTTAAAATCCAATGGTGAATAAAATTCACCTAATAATCCAAAGGCCTAAACGAATGGTGAATACAAATCAAATCTCTCGATGAAAGATTCATCAAAAACTAATTGATTCTGCTGCTTCTCTTATAAATAGGAGCCAAGAGACACACAGAGAGAGATATGCAGAGGGATCGATAACATAGAGAAAAGAGAGAGCCTTGATACTTTGGAGGAATTTGGATCTGTTGCAAAAGAAAAGCTTAGGTAAGAAAGGGATGGCCTTAAAAGAGAATTTAATTCTCAACAGAGTTTAACTCTGATATTAAACAGAAAGAACATAGTTCTCTCTTTAGTGGAGGATCTGTAAAGTGCACATCTCCCCTTGAATTGAGAATTTAATTCTCATTGGGTTGAGATCCTGCCATGCAGATCCAAAGCATAGAGAGGGAATGAAAGCTTGAGAATTTAATTCTCACAGAACTATAGGAATTTAATTCCTTTAAAATAAAATTAGGGTTTAACCCTATGTTATGGGAATTTAATCAGGGTTTAACCCTAGTTAAGAACTTAGTTCTGTTAAAATAACAGGAATTTAATTCCCTTAAGAAAGAAGAAATTAGAGTTTCACCCTATGACAGAATCTCATTCCTCAGAATAATTCTCTAAAAGAGAGTGGGAACTTAATTCCTTAAAGCTGTTATTAAGGTTTAACCCTATGATAGAATGCAGTTCTTCACATATATGAGGAATTTAATTCTTACAGAAAATTCAGAGTTCAACTCTATCACAGAATATAAATCTTCAGAAGGAAATAGGAATTTAATTCCCCAAGAAATTATTGTTAGGGTTCAACCCTGCGAATAATTTAATTCTTAAAGGGATTAATAGAACTTCCATAAAACATACAAAGAGGTAGGGTCACGTGCTACCACGTGACCCCTGAAAAGATCCACAGAAAAGGGCCCTTTGAGGCAGTGCCTCACGTGACCCTTGGCGAAAGCTTTAACATACAAGCACCAAGATGCCCATCACGTGACAGCACGTGATGCTCCAAAGTATTCAATGCTTTTGACAGAATAAAATAAATGGAGGGTGCCCTCACGTGTTACCACGTGACCCCTCTTGCCTTAGTGTTTAACACTAAATTGGAACCCCTGAGCCCAGTGTTAAACACTGTTTTGCCTTAGTGTTCAACACTAATTAAAGAGCTTCCTTGCAGTGTTTAACTCTGAATTTCTTAGTGTTTAACACTAAATTAAATCTCTGTTGACAGAGTTTAACATTAATTTTCTTAGTGTTCGACACCAAATTAAAATCTCTGCCACCAGTGTTTAGCATTGATTATCTTAGTGTTTAACACTAATTTGAGATCCCTGTTGCTAGTGTCTAACACTGACTTGCCCTAGTGTTTAACACTAATTTGAACCCCTTGTTGCTAGCGTTTAATACTAATTTCAGCCCAATTGGCTAAATATCCAGAGGCAAAGCCTCTCCTCTAATGGACCAACAGAGGGCCAATATCCTAAACATGATTGGACTTAGCCCAAGCTAACCATAAGTCCTCAATTCAAATTCAACTGAGCCAACGGGCTTATAATATAATTAATTGGTCTTGGTTCCAAATTGGGCCAAAGATTATTTAATCTACCTCGGTTCAAGGGTACATCTCTTCACTCCTTTGATACGTGGCGTTGTAATTCCTCAACGTCTTCAAAGAGGTGATGGGTCCCGATGACCACATATTGATACGGACTGTGGAGTCCCTAAATCCACGGACTATGAGGTCCTTAACCTTGACCGTGATGTCTTAAAACTAACATCGGACTGTGGAGTCCCTAAATCCATGGACTATGAGGTCCTTAACCTTGACCGTAATGTCTTAAAACTAACATCGGACTATGGAGTCCCTAAATCCACGGACTATGAGGTCCTTAACCTTGACCGTGATGTCTTAAAACTAACATCGGATTGTGGAGTCCCTAAATCCACGGACTATGAGGTCCTTAACCTTGACCGGGATGTCTTAAAACTAACTACGGACTGTGGAGTCTTTAAATCCACGGACTATGAGGTCCTTAACCTTGACCGCAACGTCTTAAAACTAACAATGGACCGCAATGTCCTTAAACTACCTACCGACCGTAATGTCACTAAACTAAACAACAGAGCCCCCTTTTATTGCTCTCTTGTTGGATCTAAACGATCCCGTTAGGTTGATCTTAGTCTAAAAACTATACTAACGTATCCTTAACAGACGTTTAAGTCGATCTTAGTCTCAAATGAGGCTAACGTATCCTTAAACCCAAACCCAAATCTAAGATAATACGGATTTGGACTAGTCCACGCCCTACGGGCGACGACATAACTCAGTCTCCGTATACAATCCACGGGCAACTAAACATAAAATAAACACACACGACACGAAGTGACCATCTGGAGAAGGAGAAAGTGGTTACCGCGATGCGGTAGCGTAATTAACTGCAGGGGCTTGCGTCTGCAGGGAAGAGCGTCCCCACAATCAAAAACCCCTCAAGCGAGGGGGAATCTGACGAAGTCTGCTACATCGGACGCATCCGTTTAAACCTTCGATATACGGTGCCATAAATCAACTTGGCATCTTCGGAGAAGTAGACGGATAGCACCAATTAGCATCTGCCCCGAGCCTCAGGCGAGACGACCACGCGTCGCGCCGTCATTCGGAGGGGAATAATATCACCCTTTATCAGTTCTCTACCTTTCTTTAGCCCATGTAACAAATTACATACGTGGGATCCTGATCCGGTATCTAATACCCAGGACGTATAGTAAACTGAGAAACGGTTCTCGGTAATGAACACACCCGAAGAAGATGCATCAGTACTCTTTCTTTGTTCGGGTTGTTCAGGAATCCTGGTATTCCCCTATTCCTTGCTCATACTTATGACAGTCATAAGATCGAGCGGAACCGTCGTTCCCTAGCCCAGTATAATACGTGGGTTCGACCAATACATCCATATTATTATCTTGATTAAGGTGTATCATTGGTCGCTACCTGGAGAGAGAGAGAGAAGGAAACACTTTAGCATGCGCTCTTTACAAGATTATATTGGTTATTATCTTATCTAATCAGGATAGCTCCCACTGTTTTTATCAAATCTTCCTTCAAACTCTAAAAGGTAAGATTAGCCGGGATTAATTACACCCTATAAGTTCGCTAATCGTTCGGCCAGGCAGGTATTGGTACTCCGAGAGAGTCTCTCCATGCATTCACATGGAAATAATTAAATAATCTCGTTTCCGTGGGGGTATAACCCCGTTAACACCTTTCTTATACACCTACTTGATCAGCTAATTGTAAAATGGAAAACTCTTTCAGGAGTAACTCTTACTCGCAGTGGGTATCAGGATCCAACTATCATATAGAAAGTATGCAATCTCATTGTAAATTTCAACACTTGATATTTCTGATAATTGTTTTTACCCCTAACGTCCTATGACCTTGATGAAGGCCAACAAACCATAGGCCACTAGTCAAGTTCAACCTGTTCGTTTCTTGATTGAATTAAACCCATCCGCACGACCCTTGACGAAGGCCAACAAAGTCGCACGACCACCCTAATCCAATCGTATCACATGTTGCAGATAAGCACTAATCAGCTACCGCACACTACGCCTTGACGAAGGCCAACAAACATAGCACGAATACTAAATAGCACTTATCTGAAATGACGGAGGGCTACATTGGTTTTTATGAAAACCTTTAACGTAATGAACTTAAGATCATTGTAGAATCTAATAATTTAAAAAGGAGTGATTTTTGTAGCTTTTGCTAGTTTTGCTAAATAGGTCACTCCCGGTGAAGGGATCTCGGCTCTTTCCTCATCGAACGAGGTGCTGGATATTCATCTAGGAATACCACTATGCAAAGAAAGAACTATAGAAGGTATCAAAAACAAAACTGAGTGGGTTGTAACATTTGCTAATTTTGCTAAAGAGGCCACTCCCGGTGAAGGGATCTCGGCTCTTTCCTCATCGAATGAGGTGCTGGATATTCATCAAAGAATACCACTATGCAAAGCAAGAACTATAGCTACCCTTTTTGAAAGTCTTGATTCTACAACATCTTTAGGTTTCTTATCTTTTCATTAATCTCATTAACGAAATCCCATCATTAAATGTTTCCTAAATATCACAGAAAATGAAACGAGAATAGAACGTACGTTTATGCCATCCGCATTCGCCACGGGGCCCCGTCATGCACTATTAGGTTACTTAACTAACGGCAGAGCGGGGGCTGGACTAGCGCGGGTGCAAAACATAAGTAACGTTTATTATATATCATATATATAATATAGCATTCATCTTACGCAGTTATATGATCACATTACAGAACCAAGCAGCAGAAATCAACATATGAAATATTGGATATACTAGGAGGTCCGTGTTTTAAATTCAGCCGGTAATGTAAAACACGGATTCCACGGTCGTGATGAATAGCCAAACCCAAATCCCTAGATCCCTACGAGAGCGGCAAGTAACCCTGCCAATTCTTAAGTTAGGTGACCCGGTCTCGAATCCTCGAAATGGTCTCCCACTGGACTCTAGAACCCGGTTACTTGTGCTCTCCATCTTGGGTCTATCCTAATGCGGAAAATTAAATAATATATATCAATGGTGACATCATTCTCAACACGGAAGTGTCTCAATAAAAAAATATTACATACATTTTTACATGAATGAAAATAAAAAGCTCTTATCTCATATAAAACCCTCCGGCTATTCAATTACGACGATCCAATATTACATATCACAGCAACACATCACATCTCATGTCATCAACGTAAGTAATATGCATATCCCGAATGTCGTTGACATATAGCTGTTGGGGTCAAAATTTACACCCCGGTCGACCAAGTCAAAATCAAAGTCAACTCCAAGCCAAGCGGGCTTAATCCCAGGTCAGGACCGAGCATGGAAGGGACCGGCCCCATGACAAAAGGAATGAAGCAATAAATTGGTTTAATGTAATTATTTTATTTTTATAAAATAAATGTATGTAAAATGGGTAGAAAGGCAAAATTTTGTAAACTCCATGGCTTATGTGCAAATAGAAACAAACACATAAAGCATGGGATGACACAAGCACCATTTGGCAAAGCCCAAGGGGCTGCATGTAAAATGTGTAGCCTATAAAGGCAAACATGATGAAAATATCTACGACAACTTTTTCCATTCTCAAAAACTCTAGGGTTTGTGCCTCCTTCTCCTTGCTCAAGGTCCTAAAACCTTCCCCCTTTTTAAATTGAATCAAGAGTTTAACTCTTCTCTTTTCCAAAAAGAAATAGTTTTTCACCACAAAACCCTTGAAGGGGAGCTCAGATCTTCAATCAGATCTCGAAAATGGGAGACTTTTAAGTCTCACCCCCTTTTCTCCAAGATCCAGCCGATCAAGAGGAGGAAGAAGGAGACCCATCTCCAAAAATCCAACTTTGGACAGATCCAAGACTCAAAAGAAGCTCTAGGGTTAAAGAGAGAAGAGAGGGGTCCCCTTTGATTACCTTTGAAGATCTTTGGGGAGTTCAACTCCAAGACCCAAATCCTCAAAGAAGTTTAACTCCTATTCCAGATCATTTAGGAGTTTAACTCCAAATCTAAATCTTTTGGAATTTAACTCCACTCAAAATCCCTTGGGAGTTTAACTCCTAGCCCAAAGGCTAAGCCCCCTTTTCGCTGGTGTTTCCAGCGGTCGCGTGCCGTGCACGTGACCCGCGGGCGCTCAGCTCCCAGCGGTCGCGTGTCACGCACGTGACCCCGATCTCGTACGTGGTCAAGCTCAATGTCCGTGTGGTTCTCCCTGCCAGTCTCAGCCGACAATGGGAGGAGCCACCCCGTCAATTTGGTTCCGTCATCATCTACCCCGCTGGAAGCGCTCATCTGGCGGAGGTCACGGCAAACCAAGCGGCCAAACCGACTTCAAGGGGCAGGAGGCCGAACGTTGTGGTTGTCAAAGCATCCCACCCCAAATGCAAATCTGTATTCGAACGGCTCTCCACTGTTCCAATTGGGGTAAGGCCCTCAACACCAATGGGGCCACAAAGCAGCTCCAGCAAGCTCAAATGGTGTCCTTGACAATCGTGCGAATGGGCTTCTTCTCTGGCCTCTCTATCAATCGGTCTACGGCGTCTTCCCGAAGAGCTGAAGTCTACCAAGTGCTTAAAATAGAAAAGTTAAGGCAAAAGCGGTGATTGTATGAGTTTTAATGCGTGCGTGCGCTTTTAAAGGATGAATCAAAGAATATTTACCGCAATCAAGAACGGCGTCGCTTGGTAGCTAGCCGGTGAGTACGGGTCGGTCCACAGGGATTTTGTGTATTTTTTATTTGTTCTAACGAGTTAATTTCAATTGGGGTTGGATTGATTATCACTAAAAACTGAAATGAGTTTGATTAGGATTAAAATCTTGCTAGGGTTAGGTTTAGATTAAGTTTGGAAATTCAATATTTCACACCGCTTTCTATGCCCTAATTAAGATCTTTTAGGTATTAAGGTAATGGTTAACAAAGTGGATTAGTATCATCGGGAAGAAACTGGGTTTCTTCCTCTAGGTCCTTGTCCGTTCTTTCTTAACTCTTACCCTAACCTCCATGGAAAACATACACAACCGGTCTTTTAAACTACGGTGTCACCGCTACCTCGTGGGATAGGGTGCCGTAGTGAGCGGTGTGTGTATATATGCGTGGAGTCCTATAAAAAATATGCGATGGGCAAGAAAGGGGTGAGAGATTTTCATCTCTCAAACCTTTCCTATTCCTAACCCTAACAAGTGAGGAACTACTCACTCATTAGGAAATTGATAAAAAGAGACATTTTTGTTTGGTTTTAATTCAATAACCTAATTATCTAAACTACGACAAATAAATAAAAGTGCTAAACTAATTAACTAGGGAAGATAAATAAAATTATACTGGGGCAGAAAGAAAAATTAACTAAGGCAAGAAAAGAAAGACTTACTTTAATTTTTATTTGATGCACTCTTCAAACATTACAAGAATTAAAAATTCTGAATTTGATAAAAAAAAGGAGGCATAGGAAGAGGCATACTCCAAAAAGAGCATTAGGGTTTCTATTTATAGATTATAGAAACCCTAGGATTACATTTGATCCCTATCTGCATTTACAAAATTACCCCAAGAAGCCTAGTCAACGCACCGCCACACCGTCAAAATATGCACCGACACGTGCTTATCATGGCCGCGGAACCACGGCCAAAAGCCATGTTTGGCCGCGGATCCGCGGCCATATAGAGGGTTCTCTGGCTGGATTTTTCTGGGCTGCTTCTGGTTGCATTTGATTTCTTGTTTCTTCACTTGGTTTCTCAGATTGTCTTCTAGTTTCTTCCAGAATTCCACAGTGCATAATATCGTGGACTTTTACCCTTTTCTTCGTGTCGAAGTCTTGAACCTTGCGCTGCCTTTGTGCTTTGTGAAATTGTCCATTGACCTTCGTGTATTCTTCAAACTGTAGGCATGATCAAGATTCTTCCATTTGTTGGTCGTAGTCTCACTTTTGTATTGTCTTTTCATCATTTTCACTGTTTTGTTCTGAGAACCTATAACCTGCAACTATGTAGCAGACATGGATCAAAAGCACATGTTTATTTATAAAATGAATAAGAATGGGGAATATAATAATGCAAAATTATGATATGAACAAATATCCCCAAACTTATCTTTTGCTCGTCCTCGAGCAAAACTAGTTTTATTCTTGAAAAAGACCTAATCTCACTTTCGCAGAGAAACGCGATTGCACTGAGCTCGTGCAACAAGCCGTTAAACCTCTAGGTGTCCCTAGTAGGAGGAGTGTTGTCTCCTTAGGGTTTTCAGCGGATACTACCCACAAAATCCTATCAATTTGGCTTATTGACTTTTATTCTCTAATTCGGTTTTCTAGCAAGAAATTCTATTATCTTCAACTCAAAAATTATTAACCCGTATTTTTCACGCTTCCTTATCATTTAACTTAAGATTGTATATGTTCTGTAATTTCACTTAGCTTTTAGCATCTTTTGGGTTTTCCTTCTAAGGTTCCATCTCAACTTAGGAATTTTTATCATTTCTACTAAAGATATAAGTCCTATTTTTCATTCCTATCTCTCATCTAAACCCCAATCACATACCCCTACGTGTGTGTATGTATCACCCCAACACTTGGAAATTCAATTCAAGCTATCATACTCTTTTCCATCGTCCAAAGTACTTTTAGTTGGTGAATTTTTAGATGAATTTGCTCACACATTCTTCATGCGACCGTTAATACTTCTTGAGGTACCAACGACCGATTACAAAATGTGTTTGCACATTAAGGCGTAATTCCTCGTCTTGTAATACCTAAGGCTTTTAGCAGTGACTCCCAAACCAGTTGGTCTAAGGCACTAGGTGATAAAGCACCCTCACTATATATATATATATATATATTTATTTATGTATTTTACGCAGCCTTAAGTAATTACAAAACCAGTGTTCATTTTTTTATATCTTTTTATTCACATTTGTATTTTTATTTTATTTCCTTTTATACTAAGGACTTTAGACAAGAGCATTTCAAGGTCACTTCTACTATTCCAAGTTTCAAGGTTCGTGTTTGTGCAATTTGTAGGGTATATATTTTTAAAATTTAGACTTAAGCTTAGGAATTATTTTTCAGACTTATACTTTAATAAAAATATCAATACTCTTCCCTTGTTTTGACTTAGCCCAAGAAGTGAACTCAAATTTGCCTATTTCTAAGTAAACTACAAAGACATATATTTTTTTACCGTTAAATTTTAAGAAAGGTTATTTTTAGGGTTTTTAATTTACTAAGTCTAGGATCTAGTTTTTCCTCGCTAGTTAACCGTCTTGTCAAACTCAGTTCAATTATGGCCAAAATTGAATATTTTAATTTTTATATTTTTCAAATTTTTTAGTTTTTATTTGATTTTTATATATTTTTTTATTTTCAATTTTTTCAATTTTTATGATTTTTATATAAAGATGCAATGCAGAATTTAAACATGCAAAAAAAAAAAGAAAAATATATTTAAAAAACGTATGCAATGCAAAAGATAACTATTTACAACCACCAACTCCCCCAAACTTATCACAAGCAGTGCCCTCACTGCTTAGCCCCACGCCGTGCCCTCGAGCGTGAACGGGAGCGCTCCTCCCTAGCCAGCAGGGTTCGGATCCCCTGCTCTACCTCAGTCAACCGCCGATCATGCTCTCTCGATATTCCCCTCAACTCATCAATGCCCCTAACAGCTCTCCGCATCAAATGCGCATGTTGTAAAGGAGTGAGTTCTCCTTCGCTCGCGGTCGAGCTAGAGCTAGGTGTTCGGGCGGGCACGTGCTCCGCCGGTTCAGTTCTCGACCACACATCCGTCAATCGTGATAAGACGTAGAAACGCCCTCAACGAGAGGCCTAACAGATATGCCTCCAAGCATGTAAAATTCGAACTCCTCCACGAGGAGGAAATATCGACACAGTTGTGTCACAAGCATGGGACAAGGGTAATTTGCGGCTTTTTTGCCCGCACCAATAGAGTTCAGTAAAACCGTGCACATGTCGAAACGAGGGTTTCTTTTCATGAGGGTATGCACGATATGCAGTGAGGGTGTAAAAAATGTGGTGTTGTGGGAACTACCAAAAATATTGTTTTGTGCCCAACGACACACAATTAAGATATTGGCGAAAAGGGTTCTCGCTTGGATGCCCTTCCGCGGTTCCCTTGAGCAATCATTGCCATCAAGGGCATGTAATTCTCAAATTGTAATGGTTGATCATGAGCGGGTATCCGAGGTATTAAGGTGACTTCATGTATGAAGTCCCTATCGATGATAATTTCCCTATCACCCCACTGCAATTTTATAAAGCCAAATTGGGCGAGACACCCCTCTTCCATGCACTCGTAAAAACGAGCGACTAATTCCGGAAGTGCATAGGCGTTTGGGTGATTATATACCAAAAAGTTCCAGCCCCTACGTGCTATCTCGTTCGCAAAATAACTCCCATACACATCGTGTGAAAAAATTTGTGAAAAGTTTCGTTCAAGTTGCATACTTGGTGCCATCAGGTAAGCTACGATCTACAGAAATTAAAAACAGAAGGGATTTTCATAGAACAAACCTCCCCTGAAAAATCAGGGGGTGAAGACATGTAGGTGCGGCGCCAGTGGCACAGGAGGGGTTTCGGCGGCGGAAGCGCGGCTATCTGGAGGGCTTTTGCTGCAGAAATCGAGGCGGCAACGGCTAGGGTTTTTAGAAAATGAAATTTAGGGTTGTGATCACAGAGAGGGTCGGGTTCTTTATATAGGGGGAGAGTGATGGATATTTGCAAATAAACTCCTCTAAAAAGAGGAAATTATTTGCAAATAAAAATTTTATTTTATTTTAAAATCTGAAAATGTACAAAAATACCCAAATTTTTTTTATTTTTATTTTTAAATTTTTATTTTTTATGTTATTTTTGAAAGCCAAATTATACCCCCCCAAACTTGAGTTAAACAATGTTATAAGTCAATGCCAAGCTTTGTAAAGACCAAAAGTCAACACCAACCAGTTGAAGAATTTACCTGTGTAACGTATAGGTCGGTGGAAGAACATGTTATATAGAGCAAAGAAGAAGTGGGGAAGAGATAAGTGGTGGTATGGACAGGGTTTGTGTGAACGTGAATGTGAGGAGATAAGAGGTGATGAAAAATAAAAACGAGAATGTGGATGATCAGCACTGAGTGGAATATTTGCATTCTTGTATTTTATTAAAAGAAAAGGTGGTGGTTCAACTTTTATAGGTGGAGGTTGATTAACCACAAAATCCTCAAGGTGTTTCTGTGGATCCTTTACTGGCTTGGCATCATCCATCATATGTATATGATGTTCAATTATGAGGGGACTAATCTCCTTGATGTCCGCCATAGTCCAGCCAAAAGCTTGCCGGTTGTTTTGTAAGACCATTAACGGGGCTTTCTCTTGCTCGAGAGCTAGAGATGCCGAGATGATAACAGGAAGGGTCTCATTCTCACTTAAGTAAACGCATTTAGAGTGAAACGGCAGCAGCTTGAGTTCAAGATTTGGAGATGGTAAAATTGGTGAAACTGTCTCGAACTCGAAGGATTCCATCAATGGTTCGAAATGACTGTGAGCAACCGAGTCGGATGGTTCAACTAACTCATCCGAAAATTCAAAGGACTCAAACTCGGGCGGTGAGTCTTCAAAATCGTCCGAAAAAGTGAAACACTCGTAATCGTTATCGGTTGTGCAAACTTTTTCAGATTCAAGGAGGAACGCACTAGTGGAGTCAAAACTGCTGTGATCGAACAGAAATTTTTCAAGCTCACAGTCCTCCTGCGTGATTTCATGGATCGAGCAAACATCACGTATATTAGCCTTAGGCTTAGAGGGCAGACTTCCTATCTTGTAAATGTTGAACTCACTTGACATCTTCCCGAAGGATAGAGTCATAGAGCCATTGCGACAATTGATTACAGCATTGGAAATGGCCAAAAATGGACGACCAAGAATCACCGAAATTTGGTTCCGTGGGTTAGCCACAGGCTGTGTGTCCATAACAATGAAATCAACGGGGAAAATTAAGTCCCCTACTTTGATCAACACATCCTCTAACTCACCCCTAGGATGGGTGATGGATCGGTCGGCCATTTGGAGAGTGCAATGAGTGGTTTTCAACTCTCCAACGCCTAATTGCCCGTAAACGGAATAGGGAAGCATGTTAACACTGGAACCAAGATCTAAAAGTGCTCGATTGATGTTCTTATCCCCAATTGTTATTGAAATTGTAGGACAGCCAGGGTCCTTTCGTTTTTGGGGCAAAGGTTGAGGTTGGGTGATAGCATTGCTCACGACACTAGCTACGAGCACTTTCTTGGGTACCTGAGACTTTCTCTTCATGGTGCATAAGCCCTTTAAGATTTTCGCGTAAGAAGGGACTTTTTGGATTGCATCCAAAAGAGATATGTTAATGCTAACCTGCTTGAATAACTCCACAATCTTCTCCATTTGAGGAGTTGGTTTATTGGATCTCAACCTGTTTGGAAATGGAACATTTTGAAAATTTGTTGAGTCTATTGTTTGTGGAGTAGATTGCGGAGTTGGAACAGATCCCAGTGTTGGTGTGTTTGTGGAGTGAGATGTGGGTCTGTTCAAAGAAGTAGAAGTAGAGCCCTGTGGAGAATGAAGAACAGGCTCTGACGAAGAAGAAGAAGAAGAAGATGAAGAAGAAGCACCGGCAGGGGTGTCATTACTAATACCCACATTATTGTGCAACACTCTTCCAGATCTCAACGTGGTCACAGCATTTACATTATGATTTTGTTAGTCATAAGCAACATGTGCATTGTGTGTGTGACCGGGATTTGGCAATGGTTGAGACGGAAGCTTTCCCTTTTCTCGCTCGCTCAACGCAGCATTCAGTTTTGCAATTTGGGCCTCAATTGATTTGATGCTCTGATCATGTGAAGCACTGTTTTTCACCAAAGGATGAATAGAAGTCTCCAACCTTGCTGCAGATTGTGTAGATTGTTTTAAAAACGCATCTAGACTTTGTTCTAGCGAGAAAACCTTATCGTTGTTCGGCTGAATTGTTTTGAGGATAAGAGTTGTTGGGTACAAAACTGTTCATTTGGTTTGGGTAAGGTTGTGGTTGGAAAGGTTGTTGGTATTGAGTTTGTTGATGCTTGTTGTTGTGGAGGAGGAGGCCTTTGAAAGTTGTTGTTTTCTTGGAATTGTTGATTTTGATTCCAAGCAAAATTTGGGTGGCTCCTCCAACCAGGATTATAAGTCGAAGAGTATGGATCATTTCTTTGTCTTTGCTGAAAGGCAGCATTGACTTGATCTTGTCCTTGAACAGGTGGATTGCAAGGACACTCTTCAGTAAGATGGGACGGATCCGAACAACAAGCGCAAATTGTTCGTGGGGGTAAAGCAGGGGCAGGAGAAGGCGATGAGAATTTGCTCTCAATTGCTTCTAGTTTTTTCGTAAGTGCGGCCATTTCGGCCTTCACTGCAATCGATATATCTAGTTGATGTATGCCTACCCTAGACTGACCTGATGAAGAAGATGAGGCGGTCTTAGTGCTTTCCTACCGAAGTGTTTGTTCAGCAAGATCCTCAAGAAACTGCCAAGCTTCCTCGCTAGATTTTGTTAGAAAGTGACCTTGGCAAATGGTTTCCAACAACTGCTTAGTTGCTGGGTTCAATCCTTCGTATAAAGTTTGGCAAAGTTGCCAATTCTCGATACCATGGTGAGGGCATTGAACAAGTAGGTCTTTAAATCTTTCAAAACACTTCTAAAAAGGTTCGGAAGGAAGCTGGGAAAATTGAATAATTTCGTTGCGAATTCTTGCGGTCTTGTGATGTGGGTAAAACTTTTTAAGAAAAGCTTTAACAAACTCTTCCCAATTTTTAATCGAATGTGATGCTGTGCTATATAACCATTTCTCGGCTAGGTTAGATAGAGTGAATGGAATGACACGTAGCCTTATAGCATCATCAGAAAGTTGTGTTGTCTTCATCATTGCGCAAACATTTTGGAATTTGTTTATGAAGATGTAGGCATCTTCAGATTCCAGCCCGTGAAATTTGGGCAACATATTGATGAAGTGGGGTTTTATTTCAAAGTTATCCCCATTGGCCGGTGGAAGTGAAAGACAAGTTGGAAGTGCAGTGCGGACAGGGTAGAAAAGATCCTGGAGCGCGATTCGTTGGGGCGCTTCAACAGGTGGGTTTTGTGGGTTATTCGCACCTAGTGGAGGTGGAATCAGCCCCGCGGGTAAGGGGTTGTTAGGATTAAATCCCGACATCTCCTTAGAAGACGAAGAATAAGATGATGAAGGTAAAGAAGTGGAAGGAATTTCGATTTCTGAGTCGAAAGCGTCGTCAGTCGGCACTAACGAGACACGGACTAAACGAGCACTAGTGTCCCTAATCCAACCGGACATACACTAAAGAGGTAGTGTAGTCAAAAGGTGAAAACAGAAGGTGAGGGTAAGAAAACGTCAATGGAAAGAAGTGGGTGCAAGTGGGGTGCAATGGATTTCTTAGCGACAAGTGGCAAGTTTTTATAATTTTTTTTCCGTTTTGTGTGTTTTTTTATAAGGAGCTTTTTGCAAAAAGATTTTTAATAAGAAGCTTAGACACACGTTCAAACAATCACAATATGCACAATCAAGCCTAGATCTAGGGTCTCCTAGGTCAACTAGACTGCTCCTAACTGTTCCAAAGGGCGAGTTGTGAGGACCTCAAATCGCCTCTTCACCGCTAATTGTGGCCAGGTAAGCACAATTAAAGAAAGGAGGGATCCGCTCACGAATCACCGTGAGACGGGCCTTTTAAAATTACCTTTCCCCACTTGTCTAGCCTAGGCACCACAAAGTCTGGTTTAGATAAACGATCGATGCCTACAACTATTCCTTTGTCCTATCGAGCACGACAGTCCTTATTGGCTGAGTCTAATCTTTTTTAATTTACTCGATGGTTAATGCAATATACTTTTTGTGATTTTTGGGGTCCTAGGAAGGGTAATGAAATCCCCACCCAATCTGAATTAGTGTTAAAGCCTCTTAAAGTCAGTTTTAAAGATGCAAAACAGTAAACACACAACACACTTGCCAAATTTTTTTTATATTGCGGCGCAAAAAATCCTGCACAAGATCAAGTTATTGGAGAAGGGAGAGAAGTTTTTGCGCAAAGAACCCTGCAGGAAAATTTTTCAGAGGAGTTTAGGGGGTTACAGAGAAGAAAAGAGAGCTCACAGAGGAATTTTGGCTTGCTGATGTCAGCAAGGCGCCGCGGTTCCGCGACTAAATGTTGCTTTTGACCGCGGTTCCGCCGTCAAATAGTCGGTTCAGATCCCAAATTTTTTCTGTTTCTCTGTTGTGGTACTCCTCTGCTTGTTCAGATCTGCTGTTTGCTGTCTTGCTCTCTGGATTTTTCCAGATCTAAATCTGTTCTTCGATCCTGCACAATTCAAAAGAAAACCCTTCAAAGAATAACAAGATGATAATTTTTTTTATATTTTTTATTTTTTCAGTTTTTATGATTTTTTAATTTTTATATTAACCCGAAATTACAAAAAGAAAATAACTACGCTATCCCCGGCAACTGCGCCATTTGATTGTATGAGTTTTAATGCGTGCGTGCGCTTTTAAAGGATGAATCAAAGAATATTTACCGCAATCAAGAACGGCGTCGCTTGGTTGCTAGCCGGTGAGTAAGGGTCGGTCCACAGGGATTTTGTGTATTTTCTATTTGTTCTAACGAGTTAATTCCAATTGGGGTTGGATTGATTATCACTAAAAACTGAAATGAGTTTGATTAGGATTAAAATCTTACTAGGGTTAATGATTGAATACGATTTCGGATTGTGTAGTATGAAAACTGGATAGAAATCACAACCAAAAATTATTTGACCGCAATCAATAACGGTGTCGAATGTAGCGTGTTAGTAAGTGCGGATCATCTACAGGGAAAGTGTAATCGTTCGTCTTTCGAATTAGATGAGTCGAAACTTTAAGGAAAAGAAAAGAAAACAATTCATGATTTATAAAATTGCATTTCAAGAAAGAGAAAATATCTAGATCTAAGAAAGCATTAAAATCAAGAATCGAGAGTTTGATGATTTTTCCAATCCAAATATCAAGAATCGAAATGAGGCTCGTAGGAATCGATCGGATCTATAGATGTGATGAAATCTAGCGATTACGTATTCCTATCCTTCGATGAATTGATACTAGATCGATGATGATCGACGAGAATTAGGGATTTCTAGTGAAATTAGGGTTTCAACATTTATCCCTTGTTCCTTCATCGATATCATTCACATTCTAGCCTCTAGTAAATTCAAGAATCGATCGTGGATCCCTAATTTCGAGCGATCACAATCAAGAAAGTATCGCAACGAAACTAGGTCGTCGATTCTTCAATTTGCTAGGGTTTACAAAACTCGTAGGACTTAAGAATCGTTTTAAGATTTGTTACATCATCATTATATTGATCGTCTCGACTCCTTTACGAGCGGAGTTTTACTCAAACATCACAACATCAAACACAATCACAAATTGAGATCGAATCATGATGCAAGAATTTAAAGAAAGCAAGATTAAAGAATTTCACCTTTTATTTATATCAACAATTTCGTTACAATCGCTCAAGAACTACAAGAGGAAGAACTCGATCGTCGATTTGGCTTTGCTCGTCTCCTTGAGTCGCGGATCGGCTTGGATCACTTGCTCGATTGAAAATCGGCTCCGCTCCTAAAAGGTTGAAGGCTTCTTGCTTGAATGGTACTCGGGATCTTGAATTTGGAATTGGATTTAGAATTTGGGGCTACAAGATGTGTCACTCAACTTGTAGATGGAATGAGGGGGGGATGAAGGAGCTCAACCCTAGATCTAGGCTCCTTTTTATAGACCATCAAAACCCTAGATCTAGGATTTCAAATTTGAATTTCCCTCCAAAAGTTTGTTAAAGAGATTTGAATTTCCCTCCAAAAGTTTGTTAAAAGAGCCTTCTAGAAGTAGTTTGTTAAGCCGAGCCTTCTAGATGCGCCACGTGGCATTTCTACAATGTTCTGGAAGCTTGGGCCGTTACATCTAGGCACGTGAGGAAATTTGAGGAGCTGAAGCCTTGGAGCCGCCGCGGTTCCGCGGCGCAAGCGGGCTCCCGCCGCGGAACCGCGGCGATATTGAAGCTTCAGGGCTTGAAAATTTTGGGCTTTGTTTGGGCTGTCACTTGGGCTATTTCCTGATATGTTGAATTTTATTTTCTCTCTAGATTGCTACCAGATCTCAAATCTTGGAGTTGGTGTATTTTTGATCAGCTCTTTTCCCAATTTTGGCTTTCTTCTGGATTTTCCTGCACAGACTTCAAAACAAGTGTTGCGCTATACAAGAATGATGCGATGCCATGATAAACCCACAATTTCCCTCGAAATGCCGGTTTTAGAGTATAACACATGCAATCTGGTATTTCAGGACTGTTTTGCTAATATGTGCAATATACAAACCGAACACTTCTAGATGAGTGCAGATGATAGGGAAATTGCCGGTTTTAAGATGCAGTATTTTCGACTGATCAAATTCCCCCAAACTTATTTTCGATCGTTTCGAGCGAACAGTTTTATTAAAAAGAGAAGGAGAAAATAAAGAAAGAAAAACTAACTAGCACACTTTCGTAGGCAACACGATTGCACTGAGCACGTGCAACAAGCCTTTAAACCTCTAGGTGTTCCTAGTAGGAGGAGTGTTGTCTCCTGAGGGTTTTCAGCGAATTGCACCCACAAAATCCAATAATAAAAGGAAGATCATGAATATTACATTTAAAAAAAAGAATTGTAAAAGAAAAGCCTTGAAAATTAGGGTTTCCAACTAAGCTAGCTTTTCGGTTGTCATGAGCCCTATCTTAATGGTCATGAAAAGATGTCAGAAATCACGTCCTCCCTCAATAAAACATCGTCTTATTTTTCATTCCTATCTTTCTTCCAAACATCGATCATATAACCCTGCGTGTGTGTAAAGGACATCCCTACACCCGGAAAATTCAATTCAAGCTATCATACTCTTGCCCATCAGCCTCAGTACTTTTTAATTAATGAATTATTAGGATTGCTCACACACTCTCATGCGACCGTTAATACTTCTTGAGGTACCGACCGACCGATTACTCATGTGCTTGCTTATTTGGTGTATTTTCCTCGTCTTGCACCACCGCAGGCATAGCAGTGACTCCCAGACCAGTTGGCCTTAGGGCACTAGGTGAAGAGGCACCCTCGCTATATATTTTTTTATTGCCCTTGGCGATAACAAAACCAGTGTCCATTTTTCTCACCACTTTATATTTTCTTCATTTTTTTTATTTCCTTCATACTTCGGCTTTTAGACAAGAGCATTTCAAGGTATCCTCTACTATCCCGGGCTTCAAGACGTGTGTAAGTGCGAATAGCAGGGTATCAACGTTCAAAATGTTTGACTTTCCAGAATAGAAACTATTTTTCAGACTTATTTTTATCCTCAGATTAGTGACTTCCTTCATCTTACTAACCCTTGGGACAACGGCTCATAACTACTTATTACTAGTTCGTATAAGAAAACTTCTAATTTTCTTAGTTTTCTTAAATTTTTCTAATCTCATTGATGCAATTTTTCACTATCTAATCTTTTATTATCTTATTTATGTACAAAAATGTTTTTATTTTTTTGAATTTTTTTAAATTTTTATAGATTTTTCAAAAATGTTTTGTGCTTATGCGAAGTATGATGCAAATGATGCGAAAATAAGCACAAACCTCCCCCAAACTTGTTTTCAACAGTGTCCTCACTGTTGCCATCTGCTAAATCTCGAAAAACCTGTAAGCTTGGGAGGAAATTTATTAATGGGGGCAAAATATTTAAGTGAAGATCCTCCCCCAAACTTATTTTTGGCTCAAAATTTTGTAAAAATTTTTCTTTTCAAGAGCCAGAAAAATGCCCCCCCAAACTTGAGTTATGCAATATTAATCTTTGAAAATCACATGAGGGGGTCAAAAATCAGTGGTCGATGCCAAGCTTTGCAAAGACCGAACGTTAACACCAACCATTCGAAAATTTTATCAATGCAGTGCTCGGGTTGGTGGAAGAAGAAGTGAGGAAAGGTTAAGTGGTGGAATAGAATGTGTGTGCGTCTCGTTTTGGAGAGACGATGCAGTGAATGCGATGGATTACTCGCATTCTTTTTACAAGTCAGAAGAAGGGGTGGAGGTTCAATTTCATTGATGGGGAGATGATTCATCTCAACACCCGTGCTTTTCAAAAATGTGAGTTCTTCAGCGTAAATTCCATCAATACCCCGGAGAATAATGTCATCACAAGGCACGGGGTGATCTTCAGACTCTAAAAGCAGTTCATAATCAGTGTTAGTTGTTGACCCGGACATCTCGGTGGAAGAGTCCGTATGTGTATGATACATAGTTGGGTCAAACAAAAACATATGAAAAGAGTCAAGATCAGTATCATGAGGATCATCAAATTCGCTGCTGTCAACATCCATTAAGTCGACAGAACAGACCTGAGCAGTAGGTTCGGAGGGTACACTTCCCAACTTGTAAATGTTCAGCTCTATTGACCTATTCCCGAAAGATAGGGTCATAGAACCATTACGACAGTTGATGATAGCATTGGCAGTGGCCAAAAAGGGGCGACCTAAAATCACCGGAATTTGATTCCGAGGGTTCGCTACAGGCTGTGTATCAAGTACAATAAAATCCACAGGGAATACAAATTCCCCGATTTTTATTAACACATCCTCCAGTTCACCCCTAGCTTTGGTAATTGATCGGTCAGCCATCTGGAGAGTTATGCTCGAGGGCTTTAACACTCCGATTCCTAGTTGCTTATAGACTGAATATGGAAGCAAGTAAACATTAGCGCCAAGGTCAAGTAAAGCACGGTTGATGTGTTTCTCCCTAATAGAAATGGAAATAGTAGGGCAGCCAGGGTCCTTATGTTTCCGTGGTAATTGTTGGGGAAAAGCCGTGTCTACAGTACTTGACATGAAGATTTTTTTAGGCACTTGAGTCTTCCTTGTTTCCCTCCGAACGACGGCCTGGACTTCGCGTCCGTGCCTGAGGTTCGGGGCAGATGCTATATGGTTTTATCCGTCTACCTCTCCGAAGATGCCAAGTTGATTTATGGCACCGTGTATCGTAGGTTTAGACGGATGCGGCCGATGTAGCAGACTTCGTCAGATTCCCCCTCAGGGTGAGGGGTTTTTGATTGTGGGGACGCTCTTCCCTGCAGGCGCAAGCCCCTGCAGTTAATTACGCTACCGCATCGCGGTAACAACTTTCTCCTTCTCCAGAATTTCACTTCGTGTCGTGTGTGTTTGTTTTATTTGTGGTTGCCCGTGGATTGTATACGGAGACTGAGTAATGCCGTCGCCCGTAGGACGTGGATTAGTCCAAATCCGTATTTACTAAGATTTGGGTTTGGTGTTTTTAGTTTAAGGATGCATTAGTCCCGTTGCAACTAAGATCAACTTAAACGTTCGTTAAGGATACGTTAGTCCTGTTTTAGACTAAGATCCACTTAACGTAGTGATTAATTTAATGTATGGCCATCGGGACTCGTCGCCTCTTTGACGTCGTTGAGGAATTACAACGACGGATGTCAAAGGAGTTCGGAGATGTACCCTCGAACCAGAGTTGATTGGGAGTTTTATAATCCATTTGGATGTTTAAGGATATGTTAGCCGTGTTTGGGGCTAAGATCAACTTAAACGGGACCGTTTAGATCCGGCAAAAGAGCGTTTGGAAGCTCTGTTGTTCCAGTTTAAGGACGTGGTGGTCCGTCGCCAGTTTAGGGACGTAGTGGTCCATATTCCAGTTTAGGGACGTGGTGGTCCAATATTAGTTTAGGGACATTTCGGTCCGATATTAGTTTAGGGACGTTTCGGTCCGATATTAGTTTAAGGACGTTTCGGTCCACGAGTTTAAGGACCCCGCAGTCCGTATGGGTGTATGGTCGTTGGGACCCGTCACCTCTTTGACGTCGTTGAGGAATTACAACGACGGATGCCAAAGGAGTTCGGAGATGTACCCTCGAACCGGATGTAAATTGATTTAGAAGAGCAATTTTGCTCAGTCAATTTAATTTAAGGACTTATGGCCAAAATTGGGCTAAGTCCAGTTGAAATGTTCAACATTTTATTTGCTTTTGCATTGCATTTCTTTCTTCTTTTTATTTTTATTTTTATTTGGGCCTTGCCCAGAAAGGATGCAGAGCATCAATTTGTTTTGGGCTCTGCCCTTTTAGGAATGATGCAAGACATCAATTTTATTTGGGCTCTGCCCTTGTATAAAGGATGCAAAGCATCAATTTATTTAGGCTCTGCCCATTTATTGCCTTGCAATTTATTTTGGCCTGTCAAGTCATTTTGATTTGGGCCTGGCCCTTTTAGTAATGCATTGCATTTGTGCAAAGCACTGTTAATTTGAGAATCTCTTAGATTCAAGAACCGATGGTTCAAAAAAAGAAGTGCAAAGCACTATTTGATTTAGATCTAAGAAAAAACAAGTTTTTTCTTGTTTTTCTTATCTCAGAGAACCAAAGGTTCATAAAACAAGTGCAAGACACTATTTGATTTAGATATAAGAAAAAACAAGTTTTTTCTTGTTTTTCTTATCTCAGAGAACCAAAGGTTCATGAAAGTGCAAAGCACTATTAATTTAAGAACCTTTTAGGTTCAAGAACCGATGGTTCATAAAACAAGTGCAAGGCACTATTTTATTTATTTATTTATTTATTGTTGAAGATCCATGATCTTGTTCATAAGAGAATTTTCTCTTCCTTTAAAGGTTTTTACCTTTTTTTTGTTCTTCAAGAGTTCTCTTCTCTCCTTTTTTTTTATCCAATTGTCTATATCTTTGAAATGGGGTCTGGGGTCCTTTTTATAGTGCTCAAAGATCAGTTAAATTTGTTAAAAAGATCTTTTCTGAGTGATTCGGGGAATTTTCCCCACCGTTGGATCTTTGATCCAAAGGCCCCTGTTTTACAGAAGAAATCTTCTTGTTTTAACAAGAACAGAAAAGATTTCCTTAAATCTTTATTCTGTTGTTGCGCAATTCACCAGCGCGTGACACGCGTCGCGCAGTAAGGCGCTTGCGCAGCTGTGCTTGCGCAACTGCGCAGACACGTGTCGCGCAGTGAAGCGCTTGCGCAACTGAGCTTGCGCAACTGCGCAGACACGCGTCGCTCAGCGGTGCGCTTGCGCAGTTGTGTTTGCGCAACTGCGCAGACACGTGTCGCGCAGCGGTGCGCTTGCGCAGTTGTGTTTGCGCAACTGCGCAGACACGTGGCGCGCTGTGGTGCACTTGCGCAACAGCGTTTGCGCAACTGCGCAGACACGTGTCGCGCAACGGTGCGCTTGCGCAGTTGATCGTTGCTTTTGCTTTTTAAAGAGCCTTGCTCTGATTGGACGCACTGCCTTGGGCGTTGTGCTGCCGAGTCAACTTCTGACATGTGGCAAATTGCGCGCAGCGTACGGGAACCGAAGCGTTGCTTCAAAATTTGAATTTTCAAAATTCAAGTAGAGCCTTGCTCTGATTGGGGGAACAAATGCCCCCCCACCGTTGCGCTCACGTGGCGCGCACGTGAGTGCAGCGGTGGCAAGATCCCGACCATTGGATCATAGAGGTCAGGTGAAGAGACGCAGGCGTCTATAAATGGGACCCTTGGTCCTTAAAAATTTTTACCATTTTCAAGAACTTTGATTCAGAGCCTTGCTCTTGCTTAAAAACTCTTAGAGCCTTGCTCTTGCTTCTTCCCAAGAACTTTGAAGTTCAGAACTTAGAATCATTCTTAGGTAGAAATTTAAATTAATTTAAATTAATTTTAATTAACAGAGCCTTGCTCTTGTAGATCTTTGAATCTAAAGAAAAACCCCTTTGGGGTTTCTTCAACAGAGCCTTGCTCTCATAGATCTTTGATCTAAAGAAGACCCCTTTGGGGTTTCATCCATAGAGCCTTGCTCTCAAAAATTTACAGAGATCTTGTTCCTGGGTTTTAACCCATGAACAGAGCCCTGCTCATAGATCAAATAGAGAACTCCTAAAAGTTTTTATGGATCTTTAAGATCCCAATAATTTTAATTCTTAGGAGTTATAATTTTTTCATTACTACTACAGAGATAGGCACTTTTTTAAGAAGTTTTATTCCTTTGAGACCAGAGTTTGACAAATGTCACTCTGTGACAGAGCTTTGCTCTAAAAAGAGGAGATTTTCTCCTTGTCTCTAGGGATCCCCCCCAATGAGGATATTCTCTTGGGGGTCTTTTTTATTGACTGACAGTCTCATCCAATGATGGGACTGTCTTTTCAAATGATGCGCCGTCATCTTGATTTTGTGGGTCCCCCTTTGGTCCCCTACCCACTGCATTGTAGTGTGATGTAGGCCTCTGAAATGTGAAGCATTGGAACATTAACGGTTATGTTTTTTTTTGTCTACAGGAAACATGTCTGAAGATTTGTCTTTCCCTTTTGTTCGCTCAGAAGGAGGGTTCCCACATGCACCAGTGGACCGGGTGGTGTTCGCCTTGATTAGAGATCACGATCCTGAGTGCAAGAGACTTCACCTGTGGGGAAGGTGGTACAGCCAAATCATCCAAGGCCGCCGCAGCTTCAGCTCCGCTTCGCCCTCTGAGCCTACAGTTACGATCCCTTATGCGGACAAGCCCCCGGTGGAGTATGCCGTGGAGGTTAAAAATTGGAATTCTGACGATCTCTTCCAGCCTGCCATTGGCGCCATTCCGGTGCAGCCGCCGCCGGCTATAGATATTTTGGGGAGGCGAATCTGTCAGGGTGAAGCACGCCCTTGGGGACAGGCTTATAATATTGGATTGACCCCGCGGCCGCTTGCCGGATATTTGCAATGGGCCCGTTACATTTTGGCGACGAAGAGGGCTCACCTGACGAAGATTGGTTTATACTCCGCCGTCTACGTCTCGCTTTTCGAGTATCCCTCTCCTCCGACGTGGTGGATAAAGGCCTTCATCGAACAATGGAATATCCCCACCCATACCTTCCTGACAGCGGATAGGGAAGTCTCCATCTCTTTGGAAGAATTTGTTGAGATTTCAGGTCTACCAGTGAGGGGGGAGCACTACGAAGAGCTGCTTCCTCCTGATGAGTACGTCTTTGCCACCAAGCAGGTTGTATTTGACTTAACTCCGGAAAATGCCATTCAGCATCAGCACCCGGGCTTGGTGAAGGTGTTGGAGATTTATGAGGAACTCCATTTGGAATCGGGCGACCGGGGCGTCAGTTTCGCGGATTTCATCGCTCGTTTTATCCGCCCAGAGTTCCTATCAGAGCAGGGCGAGAAGTTTGCTCAGCTTGCTGACCCCTTTGGTTACGGCTTGGACCGCCGACCTTCATCGGAAAATGAGCAGCGGGATTTTTATCTCCCCGGCACTGCCAGTGTCCCTTTCTCAGAGATCGCCGTTCCTGGCATGGACGAGGAGACTTTTTTCATAAGGTTCTTGGGTCTATGGCTATGCAGCTTCGCGCTTCCCATGCACCCACGCCTCATGCGGTCCTCTGTCTTTTACCCGGCGCATCGAATGGTGGCCGGTTTGCAGTTATCGGTAGGGATCGCCGGATTGGCTTACCTTTACAATGGACTTAGCGTAGCGGCGGACGCTAGTGAGCCTGGGGTACAGCCTGCCAACTTCCCGATGCACTATTTTATTTCTTGGATGGAGATGCACGTGCGAGGAGTGTTTGGTGCCCACAAGACTCCTCCGCTCTTCGAGAAATACAGACTCCCGAGAGTCATGCGATTGGTTGGGGCTTCAATTGTGGTTCCAGCCCCGCGGGAGTCTAGAGGGTTGCTCCTTCGTCCACATCTGGTCGGAGCGAAGGTTTCCTTTGTAGATAAGGTCATAACCATAGGCTCAGAGACCACCAAATCAGTGGTGCCTCTGCGTGATGACTTTGAAGGCGGGGCTTCTGTACTGAAGGCTCGGGAAATCCTCCATTTTTACTCAATTCGGCCGGGTTACCTAGTATTTAGGCAGAATGAGACGGCTCTCTTTATGAGGTATAACCCGCATCGATTTGCCCGACAATCGAGCTACAATCAAGGGATCCCGTTGGAAGCCTTTCTGGAAACACCCGCAGTCGGCCCAGAGGGGGTAAGGAATGCGATGCATCATTTCACCCGGCTCAATACAGGCTCCTATTTTTTTATCAGTGAGCCTAGCTGTGTCCCTAAAATAATCCATCCATATGTAGCCTGGTATGCGCATGCTATGGGCCCAATCATCTTAATGGAGAAACGCCTGCTGGTCGACCGTAGGGCTGCGCCTCCTGGCGGTGATTGCAAGGCTCCCTTGCAGCCAAGGATCCAGGTCATCCCCCCGATAAAAGATGCCAGAGTCGACCGACCGCGCGTGTTAAGCCCCCCGCGTGGATTGCCATTGCCCACTACGGTGGATGCACCGCCGGCGCCCCATGCTCCTACGAAGACGGTTAATGTGGTATCGCCAGGATCTGGCGGAGGGGCAGAGATCGGGACTCGCTGCCCCAAAGTGGCTGCCAAGCGCAAATCCGCTCCGGGTGGATCTAAAGCTGGTGGACAGCAGAAAAAGAAGAAGTCCGCCCTTTCCCTCGATGCGATCCTCAGCTCAAAGCCTGCGGCTTCTCCTGCCGAGGCCATATGTGAGTATGGCAGCAATGAGGGCTTTGTGGTGGACCCTGAGGACACCAATTTAGCTGCCGCCATTGCAGCTTCGGAGCGATCGGCGAGGCTTGAAGCGATGTTAAGCAAACTCGCTGAGTCCGGTAATCATCAGACGCTTTATTTGTCATTTTACTGCATTTTCATTATTATCTTTTAGCTAATATTTGCTTCGTTCTCAACAGGCATTTCTACTGAAGAGGCCATTGCTGCCTCTTTGAAGACCTTCCAGGAGGAGGAGAAGAAGCGTGTCCCAGCTGGCGTTGGTATGTCCTACCCTTTTCCCTTTTATAATGAAAGTTTGTCATCTTCTCTGATGGTCAACCTAACCTTCTTTTGTTTCTTTGCAGAGGTTATATCAGTTGACGCGGGGATCCTTCCTGAGCCTGTTACCGAAGTCCCAGCTTCGTCGAAGTTGCCGCAAGAGCCTCAGCTTGACAAAACGACGAGGGATGCCCTGAAAAACCTAGAGGCCTCCCTATTGACGGACGAGGACACCTCAATTAGGGAAGCTCTAGTGGCATCCGTCTCAACGGCTCGGGAGGAGCGGAAGCGGTTGAGACGTGCAGCAAAGGCGCGTAGAGCTGCTTTGGCTGCGGGAGCGGGTCCTAGTACCATTCCTCGCGCTGACACTCCTTCTGAAGAGGCCCCTGTCACCCTATCTACTGCTTATAGGCGAGCGGCGCGTGCGGCTCGGAGTGCAAACGACAAGTCCTCTTCAGGTAACATTTCTTTCAGAACCTTGTTGTAAGAATTATAAAGCCATTGGCTCATATGCGTTTCATTTGGCAGGGCCTAGTCCGACTGAGGGGGAGGCGGAGACCATCGAACCCCGGGGAGCGGAGGAAGCGGTACTTGCCGAGCCCGAGCCGACAGTGAGCAACGTCGTCGGGGCTACGGGGCCTGAAACAGAGGTTGAGGGGTCCGCCGCCAAGAGGGTCATTGATGCCGCACCTGAAGTGGCGGCAGATGAGATGATTGTGTTAACCGAGCCGAAGGCGGTAGAGGGGGAGGTGCTTGAGGCTGGAGACCCCGTGGCGACGGTGGACGAGACAACTGTGACCGCGGGACACGAAGGAGTAGCGGGTGAGGTGGCCATGATTCCTGAGGACGAGCCAGCCGCTCCTTCTCTGGAATCTGGCAATACTCCAATCATAGCCTTCCCCGCGTATGGTTCCTTGCCGTCTCCAGGGCTTGCGAGCACAACAACGGTTCCCATTGAGTCGGGTGACGAGGCTACGGGTGGTGGCCTGATGTCAATGGAGGAAGGAATTGCCTCAGTCTCTGCTGGCAGTTCGTCGGGTAAGTTTCGGGTTACTATCGTTTCCCCCCTTTTTTATATACCTTGTGATCTCTTCTAACAAGCTTGTCTTTGCAGGTACGGCCAGTGCCGACGCTCCATTGCTTGAGGGAGCACCGTCAACTACTGCTTTGGCGGTGGTCACTTCCCCGTCTTCCCTCGTGCCATCGCGGATGTTGGAAGGTATGGATTTGCAACTCACAAGTTAATCTTTTAAACGTGTAGTTCATGGACTAACGCCATACCACCGCATCTTTTCAGGAGTGCTCTTTGATCATCTATATCAAGTGTTGCTCCCACACTTCTCCTTCGCATCCGAACTTGCTTCTCCCTCTAGTGGCGCTGGTGAGTGTACGTTCACTACAATATCTTTGTTCATCCCCTTTTTTCTAGTAATTGAATGATTTCTGACTTTTCCCTTTCTTTATCGCAGTGCCACAAATCGAAGGAGGGGATGCAAGACCCGCCGCGCTACCGGCCTTTCCGGCTTTGCCGTCTGTTGCTGCTGGTATAGCAAACTCCTTTTTTGGTAACCCTTAAACATCTCTTGAACCATTGTTTAACCATGTTTTGTTTCGCAGCTATTGTTCCGGCTCCGGTCTCTTTTGAGTCTCGCGTTCTTCCACCAGCAGGCCCTTTCTTGAAACGCCCGTCTTCAAAGGGTGCTGTGATGAGTTTGGGCATGCTGAGCTGGTACATCGAAGAGCTCAACATGGACGCTCTCCCTTCTGCCGTAGATTTCGCTGTGGAGATTAATCCAATGTTGGCGGCGCTCGTAACTTTTCATAACGAAGGCGTCGTCGGATCTTGGGTTAATCACTGCAGGGAGATCGAGGCCTGTCTATACCGGCTGGAGTCGACGCGCCCTTCTTCCGAAGTTTTAGCCCTGAGCACCCAACGTACAGCTTGGCTCGAGCAAAGCACTTCGCACTCCCGCCACTTGGAGCAAGAAGCAGCTTTAAGACTAAGGGAATGCCAGAAGACCTCAACCGAAACGGCCCATCTGCGCGCTGAGGTTGAGGCAAATGCTGCCCAAGTGAAGACTATCTTTGAGGGTCTCTTGGAGCGCATCTCCCACGGGCTAAACTTGAAGCGGAAGCTTGACGTAGCTGAGCGCAATATCCCAAGTCGGGAAGCTGCCTATCAAGTCGTGAGGGAGCAGCTTGCGTCGGTCTTGCAGCAACAAGCCCAAGTGGAGGCAGAGCTGGCGGTGGTAGCCGATCAAGAGAAGGCATGGAAGGACATCTGCGAGCGATTGCTACATCTATGCAAGACGCTTCCTTCCCAATAATTCTCCTTGTATCATTTGTCTTTGTAAAGTATATGTATATATTTTTTTCTTTAGCACAATGTATCCTGTACTCGATCAATATTTATGAATAAAAGATGCACATTTTTGTAATGTCTTGTGTCATTTCTCCGTCTTTTCTTTCTTTTCAACATGACATCTTTAGTGCACCTTATTGGCAGATAAATTCATTTCTTCCAGAGATAACGATGGCCTAGACTGCAGGTTCAGATCTGCCGCCTAGGACTTTTCAATTCTATGAGCCGTGAGGGTCTCATAGAGGCTTTTCTCCCTATGGATCGAGAGGATCTCATAGGTGGATTTTCTCCTTAGGAATCGTGAGGATTCCTAAGTGTGGTTTTCTCTTATAAGTCGTAAGGATCTTGTAAGAGAATTTTCCCTCTTACGAGTCGAGAGGATTCGTAAGTGGTTGTTTCCCTCTTCGTCGAAATTCGACTTCGGAGAGTGAGACCCATGAATAGTATGCAAGAGACCAGTTTGGATTGACTTGCAGGGCCCCATTGCTCAAAAAGCAAGCCTTCCTTGCTGTCTGAGACTTCTTCCTACAAATTGAGACGAATCGGGGATCTGTCTGCAGTTGTAGCGAAACAGTTGACATGAGTTAAGAAGCTCTCATCACGGAGTGTTTGTATCCGTGAGTCGAGGAGTTTGCTAGGGATTATTTGTTTCCCAAGCGCCAAGGAGTATTTGTTTCCTTGGGGTTTGAAACGAGTCGAGGGTTCCCACGAGGGCTCTGGTGGCTCTGCGGGTCGACACGGATCAGGAAGCTCTCGTCAAGGAGTATTTGTATCCGTGAGTCGAGGAGTTTGCCGGGATTATTTGTTTCCCAAGCGCCAAGGATTATTTGTTTCCTTGGGGTTTGAAACGAGTCGAGGGTTCCCACGGGGGCTCTGGTGGCTCTGCGGGTCGACGCGGATCAGGAGGCTCTCGTCAATGAGTGTTTGTATCCGTGAGTCGAGGAGTTTGCTAGGGATTATTTGTTTCCCAAGCGCCAAGGATTATTTGTTTCCTTGGGTTTTGAAACGAGTCGAGGGTTCCCACGGGGGCTCTGGTGGCTCTGCGGGTCGACGCGGATCAGGAGGCTCTCGTCAAGGAGTGTTTGTATCCGTGAGTCGAGGAGTTTGCTAGGGATTATTTGTTTCCCAAGCGCCAAGGATTATTTGTTTCCTTGGGGTTTGAAACGAGTCGAGGATTCCCACGGGGGCTCTGGTAGCTCTGCGGGTCGACGCGGATCAGGAAGCTCTCGTCAAGGAGTGTTTGTATCTGTGAGTCGAGGAGTTTGCTGGGATTATTTTTTTCCCAAGCGCCAAGGATTATTTGTTTCCTTGGGGTTTGAAACGAGTCGAGGGTTCCCACGGGGGCTCTGGTGGCTCTGCGGGTCGACGCAGATCAGGAAGCTCTCGTCAAGGAGTGTTTGTATCCGTGAGTCGAGGAGTTTGCTGGGATTATTTGTTTCCCAAGCGCCAAGGATTATTTGTTTCCTTGGGGTTTGAAACGAGTCGAGGATTCCTACGGAGGCACAGGTGGCTCTGCGGGTCGACGCGGATCAGAAGGCTCTCGTCAAGGAGTGTTTGTATCCGTGAGTCGAGGAATTTTGCCAGGGATTATTTGTTTCCCAAGCGCCAAGGATTATTTGTTTCCTTGGGGTTTGAAATGAGTCGAGGATTCCTACGGAGGCACTGGTGGCTCTGCGGGTCGACGCGGATCAGAAGGCTCTCGTCAAGGAGTGTTTGTATCCGTGAGTCGAGGAATTTTGCCAGGGATTATTTGTTTCCCAAGCGCCAAGGATTATTTGTTTCCTTGGGGTTTGAAACGAGTCGAGGATTCCTACGGAGGCACTGGTGGGTCGACGCGGATCAGAAGGCTCTCGTCAAGGAGTGTTTGTATCCGTGAGTCGAGGAATTTTGCTAGGGATTATTTGTTTCCCAAGCGCCAAGGATTACTTGTTTCCTTGGGGTTTGAAACGAGTCGAGAATTCCTACGGAGGCACTGGTGGCTCTGCGGGTCGACGCGGATCAGAAGGCTCTCGTCAAGGAGTGTTTGTATCCGTGAGTCGAGGAGTTTTGCTGAAGTCACTGGCTTCTTCGGTTGAAATGAACCGGTGAGGTTTGGGGTTCGTCGTCTGACGGAATCCGCCGGGAAAGTATGGTTCATTCTTTGTTTACGCCCTTAGATTGTATACAGGGATCGATGTGATCTTAACTGTAGGGCCAAAGTTTTATCATTTCTTCTTTTTATTTTATTTTATTTCCGCGATGCTCTATCATTTCAGCTTTTATATCGCGAAGGTCGCGATTGCCCGATCATTTCGGCTATTTTTCGCGGTGCCCAATCATTTCGGCTATTTGCTTTTTTTTTTTTTACTCGTTTCTTTTTATTACGAGTTGCCCAATCATTTCGGCTATTTTGCATGCATATATTTTACTTGCTGCTTTTTTATTGCAAGTTGCCCTATCATTTCGGCTATTTCGTATGCATGAGCGGCCTACTGGCTTTCGCCGTAAACCTGAAATTGGACACCAATTTCGGCATCAGCACCGCTGCAACTGGGATATTACCAGGAGCGAATCATCATTTGCCTCTGTCGTTGTCGAACAAAGGAGGCTTAGCGACCAGGGTTAGGGTCCTGTCGACTAGGGCTTTTGACTTCATGAGCCGTAAGGGTCTCACGAAGTTATTTCTCCCTACAAGTTGTGAGAATCTTATAGGTGTATTTTCTTCTTAGGAATCGTGAGGATTCCTAAGTGTTTGTTTCCTCTGTAAGTCGTAAGGATCCTACAGGGGGGTTTTCTCCTTGTAAATCGAGAGGACTTACAAGGGTTATGCGAACATATCCCCAGTCACGAATGGACCTTGGTTAGGGGAACGTTTATTCGCGCCCGTGGATTGTATACAAGGGTCAGTATTGAGCCACTTGTAGGGCAATGTCGAAAGTTGTGGGGGGTTGCTTAAGCACAGGTTTAGGTCTCTGTAACTTAAGACTTTCAAATCTTATGAGCCGTGAGGGTCCCATAAGAGAGTTCTCCTTACGAGTCGTGAGGATCTCGCAAGTGTATTTTCTCCTTAGGAATCATGGGGATCCCTGAGTGTGTTGCTCCCTTGTGAGTCGTAAGGATCTCACGCGGGTGGTTTCTCCTTACAAGGTCGAGAGGACCCTATAAGTGTCTTTTAACGAGGTTACGCCCTTTCGGGTTTTCACAAACACTCGCCGGTAGTCCTGCTGTTTTTACTCACGGAGCCCTTTCGGGTTTTCATCCGTGCCCATTCTGCTCATGGACATACCGTTTTTTTATTATTCTTTTTATTTTTATATATATATATTTTTTAACGAGGCCGCGCCCTTTCGGGTTTTCACGAACACTCGCCGGTAGCCCTGCTGTTTTTACTCACGGAGCCCTTTCGGGTTTTCATCCGTGCCCCTTTTGCTTATGGACATACCGTTTTTATTTATTATACTTTTTTCTTTATTTTTTTTATTCGTCTCGTCAGCCTAAGGATGCTGCGGTAGTAGTTTAAAGACGTTTCGGTCTGCTATTAGTTTAAGGACATTTCGGTCCGACATTGAGAAGGTTGGCTATTCTTTATGAAGCTTGAGCTTAGGAAGATAGCGAGCGGACTTAGTCGTCGTCATCCATCATTGACCTAGGCTATGGCTCATTAAGCGTAATATTTCTTTAGGAAGCGACCGTTTATCGGCCTGAAAGGCCTTTCACCGTGCATGTCCATGAGTAGATAGGCCCCACCCTGGTAAACTTTATCTATGACGTACGGGCCTTCATAATTCGGCTCGAATTTTCCCCGCTTGGCGCGATTGGGGATCATAGGCCTTTTGACCACTAGCACGAGTTCGCCTTGACGGAATGTCCTCGGTCGGGTCAATCTTTCGTATGAGCGCGTCATCTTTGCTTTATAAGCTTCCAGATTTTGTTGTGCTAGAAGCCGGATTTCATCAAGGGCGTCAAGCTCTTCAAACCGAAGGTGAGCATTTTCTTCGTCAGTCAGCTCGTAGTGGACTGCCACTCGTAGAGAGGGTAATTCTATCTCGAGAGGGAGTACTGCTTCCGTCCCAAATACCAACGCGTACGGCGTTGTGTTTGTGGCCGTTTTAAATGTAGTTCGATATGCCCAAAGAGCTTCTTGCAATCTTTCGTGCCAATCTCTCTTATTTCGTGACATTGTTTTCATCATGATCTTCGTCAAGGTCTTGTTGAAGGCCTCAGCTAGACCGTTAGCTCGCGGATTATAAACTGAGGAATATCTCCAATCTATATTGTGCTGCTGTGCGAAGCGGCTAATTTTATGACTTCGGTAGGCTGGCCCGTTATCAGAGATGATCCTTCTCGGGGTTCCAAACCGGTATATGACATGCGTTTTGAAGAAATGGAGGATGTTCTCCGTCTTCACTTCCTTCAACGGTACTGCCTCTGCCCATTTGGAGAAGTAATCAGTCGTCGCCAAGATGAAACGATGTCCCTTGGACGATGCTGGTTCGATGGGGCCGACTATGTCAGTTCCCCACATTTCGAATGGCCAACTAGCCACTGTTGGATGCAGTGGATTGGGATGTTGATGGATGAAGTCCCCATGAATTTGGCATGAATGACATTGCCTCGCGTATTCCAGGCAATCCTGCATCATCGTGGGCCAGTAGTAGCCCATCCGTTTTATCTTCAACTTCATCTTAGGGCCTGCTTGGTGGGAACCGCAGAGTCCGTCGTGAACTTCTTGGACGACCTTTCTCGCTTCGTCAGGTCCTAAGCATCTCAGCCACAGAGAATCGAATGATCTCTTGTATAGAGTATCGTTGACGAAGGCGAAAGACAGGGCTCGTTTCACGAGCTGATGTCTTATGGACGCTTCTTGAGGCATTCGGTGGAACTTGAAGTAATCTATGAAGACTTCTCTCCAGTCCTTGGTATTTTCCCAGTCTTTTATTTGCAGGGTTGTCTCCTCGTTCGCTCCTTTTTCTTCAGATGATTCCGGAGACACTTCTGCTGGGGCAAGCACTCGACGGCTTTGTACCACGATTCTGACATCATCGAGGTTCTCATCAGCCAGTTCTTTAGCAAGTTTGGCTAGTGCGTCCGCTTTGCTGTTTTCCGCGCGCGGTATGCTCTCCAAAGTATAGGAGGGAATTTGGTTTAGCAGTTGTTGCACTTTTTCACCGTATTTTACCAATTCCGGTTTGCATGTTTGGTAATCGCCGTTCACTTGACTGACGACCAGTTGGGAGTCCCCATATATGAGGAGGCTTTCAATTCCCATATCAATGGCGATCTCGAGGCCTGCTATCAAAGCTTCATATTCAGCTTCATTTTTCGTTCTCGGCTCTATTAAGGAGAAGGCGAAGCGCATTATTCCTCCTCGTGGAGTCACAAAGATGAGTCCTACCCCCGATTTGATCGTTGGCGTACTTTGTTTGTGCTTTTTCATGGAAGATGCTCCATCGAAATAAAGCTCCCAACGGGTATCACCACTGTCGATTGCGTCAAACGCATGTCTGTCTGGCAAATCGCAATTTAAGGGAGTATCGGCAGGTATGGGATGCTCAGCAAGGAAGTCGGCGATGGCCTGGCCTTTTACTGCCCTGAGAGGTTGATATGTTATCGAAAATTCCATCAAGAGCAGGGCCCATTTAGCGAGTCGCCCTGTCAATATGGCTTTTGACATTAGATATTTGAGAGGGTCCACTTTTGAAATAAGACGGACCTCGTACGCCAACGCATAGTGCCTAAGCTTTGTTATTGCGAAGATCAACGCCAGGCAGTGTTTTTCAATGGGAGAGTAGTTGCTTTCTGCCCCCAGCAGAACTCGACTTAAGTAGTAGAGTGCTCTTTCATTCCCTTGGTCGTTCTCTTGTGCCCATAATGCGCCTAAGGAACCTTCGAGGGCGGTTGTATAAAGAATGAGAGGCTTCCCCTTAACCGGAGCAGCCAACACCGGCGGGTTCTGCAGGTATTGCTTGATCTCATCCAGTGCGCCTTGGCATTTTTGATCCCAAACGAATGGGGTACCCTTCTTCATCAGGTGACTATAAGGACGACACTTTCCTGAAAGGTTGGCTATAAATCGCCGTATGTATGCGAGTTTCCCTTGGAGAGACCGCAGCTGTTTGAGAGTCCTCGGCGGAGGCATTTCCATGATCGCTTTAATCTTTGACGGATCTATTTCAATACCTCGGTGTCGAACAACGAATCCCAGGAATTTGCCCGAGGAAACCCCGAACGCACATTTAAGAGGATTCATCTTCAAGTTGTATTGCCGAAGGCGTTGAAATACAGTCTTCAGATGCTCGAGATGTTCCTCGTATGATTTGCTTTTAACCACGAGATCGTCGATATAGCATTCAACGATTTCGTGTATAAGGTCGTCGAAGATCTTTGTCATGGCCCTCTGATAAGTAGCACCGGCGTTCTTCAAACCGAAGGGCATCACTTTATAACAAAATATACCAAGAGGAGTCCTGAAGGCTGTGTGCTTCTGGTCTTCTGGATGCATTTTTATCTGGTTATACCCCGATGAGCCGTCCATGAAGGAGAAAACTTCATGAGTGGATGTATTGTCTATCATCAGTTCAGTGACTGGCACTGGGAAATCATCCTTCAGGCAAGCTTTATTAAGATCCCGGAAGTCTACGCATATGCGCACTGTCCCATTTTTCTTCATCACTGGGACGATGTTGGCGATCCATTCAGGGTATTGAACTTCATGGATGAAGCCAGAGTCGATTAACTTTTTGACCTCGGTATTTATGCTCATCTCAAGCTCGAGTCGCATTCTTCTCGGCGCCTGTTTGACTGGCTTGATGTTCGGGGATATTGCTAGTCTATGTACAGCAACTTTTGGATCTAGTCCCGGCATCTCGAAATAGTTCCATGCGAAGCAATCTTTATACTGTACAAGGACGTCTTTTAACGCAGCCACCCTCTCTTCAGACAGCAGCTCGCCGACGAACGTCGGTCGCGGATCATTTACCGTCCCCAACTCGATTTTCTTGAGGTTATCTGCGGTGGTATGTATTCCATCTTCCAGCTCTTACGGTGCTGGGGGAAATTCTGAGATTACCTCATCACTGCTGTTTTCGAGGCACCAAGGGAGGCTGTCCAGGTTCTCGGACTCTTCTGTCAATGTCGTTATCATATGACAAGTGCGAATTTTCTGCCAATCCCAATGTGGAACTGGTTTTTCTTTCGCGGCTTCGGGCTCGTGCTTCTGTGGTGGCGCTACCCTCCAGTTGTCAGAAAACGCGAATTTGCCTAGCTGATACTGATCTTCAACCCAATTCTTGAAGGTGAAGCAATCTTCAAGAGGGTGTCCCATTGCTCGATGGTAAAAGAAATAATTTGGGTTGAACACCTCGCCTGCGTGCTCGGGGTGTTTAGACTCTGGCAACATAAGCATTTGATGTTTTAGAGCAAGATCAAGTATTTTCCTTGTTTTGTTCCGAGGAAATGAGTATGCTCGACCCATTTTCTTCATGAGGGCTAAGTCAATAACGCTCGACTCTCGGATGCGTGGCTTCTTAGCTCTGCTTTGTGGTTGTCGAGCGCCTTTCTTGCCTTTCGACTTGTTTTTGCTTTCGCGTCGAACCTTTTTTGTAGTAGGTTGACAAGGAGCGGCATTTTCATCCTTCACCGCCTGTTGAAGGAGGCGCTGTGTCTTGGCTTTCTCATAGATTGCCATTTCACGATTGTGATCATCTCGGGCTTTTTGACCCGCATTCCTTATAAGTTTGCCCATCTGGTCTTCAAATGATGGACTGGGTGGTTTTGCATCAGGAACTTTTGCTGGCTCAGGATTAGCGTCCTCCCATTGAGCGTCCGCCTCTTCATCGAAGTCATACATGACATAACAGCTATTTACTAGCTCCCGTTTCTTTGACCGGATGTACCCAAGCCCTTTTGTTTCTATTCTCCCGTTAGGCAGTTTGCATTGAGTCCCGGGAACGTTCCAGACCTTGTCATAGAATTTGGCCTTTCTAACGGTCTGTGTGAAGGATATCCCCTGGCGTTTCAGCAGTTTCTTCAAACCTTCGGTATAATATCCGGGAAGACGGATAGGCTGAAGCCTGTCGAGCGTGGGATCCGCGCCATGCCAAATTTCTTTTTCCACCTTGTTTTCTTCAGAACGGTAGAATAGGATTGCCTTCTCGCCTTTTCGTCCGGGAGGGATATAGAATGTCTGCAATTCTTCTACGCTGTTGGTGTCGAGTGCATCCAGTTCTTTGTAATGTTCAAGCGGCACCATGGTTATCTGCATCCTTCGTTCTTCATCAGCGGAAACCCGTATTGAAGGCCGAGCAGGGAATACAGCATGAACTTCATCCTCTGAATCACTACCGAAGATCAATGAAGGAACGGATGGTCCTGGCCTGGTGGATTGGGATGGACCTGAATAAATTATATCCTCCTCCTCCTCGGTGTCACTGCCGAAGACAGGGATGGTGGCGTTAGTTTTGTTCTCCGGTTTGTGACACCTTTCCGTGTCTTCGAAACTTGGTAAGAAGTATTTGGCATCTTCATACTTGCGAACTTCATTTACGGAAAACGGATTCAACTCTCCCGCCACTGTGTACTTGAGGCCATCCCTAGAATACTTCATGCACTGATGCTGTGTAGAAGGGATGATATTGTACTCGTGTAGCCATGGTCGGCCGAGCAGAGCATTGTAGCACGTCTTGGCGTCTATAACATGGAATTTGATGTCTGTGACGAGCAACCCGAAGCATAGCGTCAATATCACAGATCCAAGAGTCTTTGAGGATTGAGAGTCGAAACCGGAGATAGTGATCTTGTCCCGGGCGAGGTGTTGGACGCTCATGCAAATTTATTTTAACACCCGCACATTAAGTAGATTGACAGATGATCCGTTATCGACCAGGATTTTGCCTATCTTTATGTCATGGCAGTATCCTGAGACATAAAGGGGACGATTGTGTTCGCACGTCCCAAGGAGAAGGTCTTCATCGCCGAAAGCAACGTCGGCCGTGTGCACCTCTTCTAATTCGTCTTTCATCTTTTCTTCGGCTAAGAAGGCTTGGAACTGGTCCGGATCTTGTAGCGCCTTAATCAAAGAGTCTCTCGCCTCCTTTGATAGTAACAAGGCATCAAGGACGCTGAGTTGAGAGGGCAGTTTCCTCAGATGTGCCAGAACGTTCTAATCCACCTTACTTCTCTTCGGCGGGTTTTCGGCGTTTAGCTCTTCCAGAACTTGGTCATCTAAGACGATGTCTTCAGAGACCTTTTCTTTCCCTTTATCTTTTTTATTCGAGGGTCCGAGGTTCTTTTCAGGCAGTGTCCGATTCCGCAGCCGGATATTTTCGCAAACCACTGGCTCTTCTTCTTTTCCCGAAGTTGACTCTTTAAAGAGAGGGGCAAGTTCTAGCTCCTCATCAGAGTCGCTCCCAAATGTAGGCACTTGTGACCCGGTAGTGTTAACCATGTGACAATTGCCGGCAGTTCTTTCAAGCTCTTTGGTCGTGTTTCTTTGCTCCCGACGAATTTTACGCTTTTCCCGTTTAAAGCGTTGTTGACTAGCGACGTATCCTTGCCACCATCTATCGAAAGCCTTGCACTCTTGAGTGGGATGCGAGACCTTCTGATGATATAAGCAATAAGAGGGGTACATTTCTACCACACCAGTAATTTTTCCTTCAGAGGATGGTAGCTTCATGCCCATTGATATGGCCTTAGCAAACCTCTTTTTTTTTTTATCTTGAATTGGCTTTTGTCAGCGGTGGAGGCATTTTGCTCCAGCGGGATCATCTCAGCTCTTTCCTCAAGTCGCTGGCGCTTGGCCCTTTCGAATATAGCCGTCTCGCGTTCTCGGTCAGCTTTACTTTTCAATCGAGCTTCACTAAGAAACGCGTCAATCATTTCGATTGATAACTCCGGAACCCTTGACTCAGTATTTGCCCCCAGGGTTTTAGTGCCAGAAGTCCCTTCATCGTTCATGGTCGAATGAGAGATCATATGACAGCTCGCCACATATTCCTCGGATTCATCCGATGAACTTTCTCCCTCATCTTCTTTTTGAAAGACGTGATCAAGGAAATCTTGGAGCGTAATGGGAGTCCGCGCCTTTTGGTTGTATTCATCCAGTGCGTCGATTTGCTTTTGTAAGTCCGTGCGCTTGTCGCCAGGCTTCACGGGCTTCTTAGATTTCTTCTTCTTCTTTTTCGAAGATTTTGACGGCTGGCTATGAACGCTTGAACTACCACCATCGGTCTTCGGAGTCGGTCGTGGCTTCAACATCCCCTTAACGACCTGTGGTTCTAATGGGTTCTTCCACTTGATCGCTGGACACGTCCGAAGATCATTTAGCATTCTCCTCGTTTTGGCTGATAATACAACCTCCCAAGGGGCTTCTTCGATGACGGAGCATGTTGCCCCCGGCATATTTGTCCCCTTAGCGGTGTGGGGCTGCGGAAGATTCACCTTCCATTTGTCAGATAACGCAAACTTGCCCTGTCTATACTGGTTTTCAATCCAATTCTTGAAAACGTAGCAGTCCTCAATCGGATGGCCTAGCACTCGATGATAGGGGCAGTAATTAGGCTCGTTGACGTCACTTGGTTGCAACGGGCATTTTGGATCTGGCAGATTTATGAGTCTGTTGCGCAACGCCAGCTCGAATAGCCTCCTCGTTTTATCGCGGGGGAAGGAATAAGAATGTCCCATCCTATCCTCAAGAGGTACGTACGGGCGCGTATTGTTTGGACGAGCAACCGGCTTCGAGTCGCTCGGTTGTTGTTGAGCATTAGCGACCACGATCGCTTTTCCCTTTCCTTTGTCATTTCGGGAATCTGGCTTTGGGAGAGGGGGTTTATGGCCCATCTGGTCCATCTGCGCTAGTTTGTCAATCAAAGCCTGGAAGGTAGTCGGCTTGAAGAACATCATGAACTGCGAGATGGTTGCCTGTGGATCAAGGGTTCCAACAAACATTCCCACCGCTGGAGCTTCTTCTATGCGCTGTTCGCACTTCGACCATAGATTACGCCACCGTATAGCGTACTGAACCCATGTTTCGCCGGGTTTTACCCTGGTATTAATCAGTGCCGTCATCGGGATACGTTCACTGGCACTTGCGAAACGTTGTGTAAACAGCAGCTCCATTTCCGCGAAGGTTTTAATAGAATCATTAGGGAGTTCAGAGTACCACTCGAATGCCGTATCTGATAGGCTTCCAACGAACTGGCGGAGCAAAAGCTTGTCATCACCGCCGGTGTTACCGCAAAGCGCCCTGAACTGGGCAATATGCTGATGGGGATTGCCGGTCCCCTTGTAGACGTGGAACTTGGGAATTGTGTAACCCGGCGGGTACTTAATTTGGTCATACCAGCCCGGATATGGCCGCCCTGTTTTTATGACATGGCCGGCTGCCTCGGCCGCATGATGAACCCTTATTTGCTGGGCTATGTATTCGTCT
Organism: Agapanthus africanus; assembly: GCA_030015575.1. Lineage (NCBI taxonomy): Eukaryota > Viridiplantae > Streptophyta > Magnoliopsida > Asparagales > Amaryllidaceae > Agapanthus > Agapanthus africanus. The sequence goes on along the minus strand of CM057339.1, from coordinate 174,170,132 downwards.
AGATCAGTTTTAGAGATTGTATCCTCTTTAGCCGTTGATAGAACGGGCTGAGGGTTTGATGTCTCTCCCCTATCATCCCTAAGGACGATCGATGGTTCTTCAGTCGGGGGATCTTGTTGTATCATCATCCCTATCATGTCCTGGAAGAGGAGGCCCATGCGCTGTATATTGGCTGCTTGTTCAGCAGCGTCTTTGTCTCTCTTTTCCAGTACTCGGCGGAGGAACTCGGCGTCGGTCTCTTCCTCTTGGCGTTCATCTAAGGACGTCTCAGGGTTCTCTTTTGGCTCCGTGAGTGCAGCCATTGTAGTCATCATCTCCTGGAGCTTTTGTTGCTGCTCCTGAGCCTTGGTCACTGATCGGGTAAGCGGTCAGTGACCCGTAGAAGTACGACTTTCTTCCTTTCCAGAAGCCATATAAACTGTATGAACAATTATGCCCCCTGACTTGGGGCGTTTAAGTTCACTGTTTTCAAACTTTGCCGCTGACGCGGGAGCTTTCTCTGGCTTCCTTCTTTTGTGGGCCATCGAGGTCAAAGGAGCCGTTGGAGTGGGCGTCCTAGCAATTGTTGCCCCCTGCTGTTTAATGGGGAGGTTTTTGTCCTTTTCCACCTTTGCCTTTTTCTGGCAATGAAAGTGGTCTGAGTCAATCACGGAGTCTTGAACCTTCCGCCAAACTTTATAAATTTTTGACGACAGCCGTTGAGGGGGCTGTTCCTGCTTTGTTTCCGGAGCTTTTTCCATAGACGGAGGAGATCTTTTCAATGTAGCAATTGGAGAGTTCTTTCTCACCTTCCTCAGCAATTCAAAGCTGTTCCCAGTTGGAACAGCAGCGTTGACCTCCACCACTGGAGCAGGTGGGGTTAGCCCTGAGGGGGAGTTGCCCCCTGCTTTCCTTACTCGTTGCCAATGGCGACGTCGCGCACGACGAGCCGTTGGGACTGGCTCGGAAATCGAGGTGGTTTCTTGTTGCCCATTGTTTGAGTGTGGGGTAACTGCCGATGTCAGCCTATCGAAGACTGATGCCTTTTGACCAGCTGGGGGAGGAGTGGGAACCGTCAATCTTGTGAAGACCGACTCTCTGGTGGGAGAAGCCGCTTTAACGACTTCCAAAGCAGCGGCCGTTGCCCTCTTTGGGACGGCTACTTTATAGTTCTGACCTAGCCTGGTGAAAACGGAGGCTGTCGGTTTAGTAGCAGGCGACCCGTTGACAGGGGTCGTGGTAGCAGTGAGCCGGTCGAACACCGAATTCTTGTTCGCTTCCGGTGCGGATATCGGCATAGAGAAGCTTGTAGGTGGGACCATGGTCCCGAAAAACAGGCCGGTGGTGGCCTGGGTCACCTGTTCTACCGGCAGAGCGAGGAAAGAGGCCTCTTGGGGCCCATATGTTACACCTCTCGGTGAGGTGGAGCGTCCGTTGCAGTGGTGCTTCGCGCATTTGGTGCAGTTAGAATCCATGGATGCTTGAGTTCTGCGCCAGGTAAAAGACCAAATCTTAGCAACTTGAAATCCGAAGACAACCATTTAACAAACCGCGATTGGTTCGCGAAGACGACACACGAAGTGTGGAGTGGAAAGAGGAAAAGGTCCCACCGGGTGTGCCAGAATCTGTTTCCCTCCGAACGGCGGCCTGGACTTCGCGTCCGTGCCTGAGGTTCGGGGCAGATGCTATATGGTTTTATCCGTCTACCTCTCCGAAGATGCCAAGTTGATTTATGGCACCGTGTATCGGAGGTTTAGACGGATGCGGCCGATGTAGCAGACTTCGTCAGATTCCCCCTCAGGGTGAGGGGTTTTTGATTATGGGGACGCTCTTCCCTGCAGGCGCAAGCCCCTGCAGTTAATTACGCTACCGCATCGCGGTAACAACTTTCTCCTTCTCCAGAATTTCACTTCGTGTCGTGTATGTTTGTTTTATTTGTGGTTGCCCGTGGATTGTATACGGAGACTGAGTAATGCCGTCGCCCGTAGGACGTGGATTAGTCCAAATCCGTATTTACTAAGATTTGGGTTTGGTGTTTTTAGTTTAAGGATGCATTAGTCGCGTTGCAACTAAGATCAACTTAAACGTTCGTTAAGGATACGTTAGTCCTGTTTTAGACTAAGATCCACTTAACGTAGTGATTAATTTAATGTATGGCCATCGGGTGTCACGCCCCGCTTCCCAGAGTACGCAAGATTTGGGCACGTGACACAGCCAACCATGCTACCTGTGGGTAGGAAGTATCCATCCACAGTCACATTACGGTTGTAAAGATATCAAGAACAAGATAATAAGCTAATCTAATACATGTCCAAATCCATAATAACAAGAATCAATAAACAATAAGTGCGGAAGCTAATGATCCAATACAATGAATAAACAGTATGTCCCATAATGCGGGCTCATATCTGGAAATGAAATGACATAAATAAACTAAACTCTAAGGAACTCACAGTTCAGCCTGCTGGCTGAAGTACTCCTGCTCGGTCGTCGATAATGGTACGGAATCTGGGCCATGCAAAACCCAGACGTCAGCCCGTCAAGACATCAAGTATAAAGTATAAACATGATAATAAGCGATGCAGGTATGAACATGAATAAAGCAACAATAAGAGATAACAAGCAGGGTAATGTGTAATGGTGACTAAACTGTCCTATCAGGTTTTCTACTCTATAGTCTTTGAAACCAATTGATGAATCGTCGATGTAACTCAATAGTATCCCATGCGTGCCCGGGACCACGGTCATGACCCTCGGGGCTGAATCCGAGACGTGCCGCTAAGCAGTAAAAGGTAGTAGGATGGACGAGTGATGTCAGCAACAACACTCCGGAGCTGGCCAAGCCCGTAAGACTGATCAGAACAATGTATCGAACTGTTGAGTTACAAGTCGGTTTCACCTTTGATTTCCCCATACCCCCAAACTATGTATGTCAGTCAGGTATTCAGTAGTCAAGGACTAATGCCAACACAAAGTCAAGTAAAGGTAGGTCTGTCTGGATCGACAGCAGGAATGGTTAGGTTTGTCGGCATTAGGCATGAAATCGTCAGACAAGTAATGTCATGGTACAACAGGATGAGTCGGTATGTATGTATATGTCAGGTGTAGCAGGGTCAGGTCAATATGTCGTGCAATCGGGTAAGTGCTCATAACAGGTATACAATCAATAATGAACCATAGCAGGAGACAGTAGTTTACCACAGTATTTCATATAACCACAGTGATGTTTATATTCTCTTATTAACAGGTTCAATCATCTTAAGGGTGTAATAGCCACAAGGTAAAGCAATATTCACAATTATAAATTAAGGAACTACATGAAATTATACTAAATGTAATGATTGTCTCAAGAATGGTTTAACAGTTCAAGCAGATAGAATTCAGTCGTTTTATTTAGTTAAAGCATGGATTGATGTGGGTTAGTTAATTACGGGGAACGGTTGTAACGATTCCATTATGAGGATAACAGTAATATTACGACATCAAATGCCATCACTAAGTTACGGTATTAAATAGTTTGAATTAATTTGCGTGGCAAGACTAGATCTCGCACGCTAGCATGTTCAAGCAAGTATTCAGATACTTGCCTCGACGGTCTGCAAACGGGAACACGGATGCGATGTCGGCAGAAAACGCGATAGGAAAGCACGGTTCACGGATCGAGTCCCAACAGAGGTCAACGGGATCACACGGACCAGGGGGCTTCACTGGAGCGTCGGGTTCGCCAAGACGGCACGGTCGGATTCCGGCAAAAGTTATCGGCAACAAGTTAGCAATAAGATAAACATACAAGATCAGCGGGGTTTTGCACCAAAGGAAGTAAAGTGATGCTTACAGAGGAGAAACAGGGGTAACTATGACGGGCCCGACGGCGATGGACCCACCGGCGGTGAACAGGAGGTGCGGCGAGGGTGCTGGAACGGCTGAAAGGGCTCGGGGTCGCTGGAAAGGGGTGCTGCGGTGAGTGGGGAAGAGTGTGGTCGGCTCTGGTGGTCGAGGGAGAGAAGGAGGTGGTCGGAGGTGGTGTCGACGAGGTCGCCGGCGCGTTTCTCCGGCGAACAGCGGGGTAGGCGATGGGTTAGGGCTCGTGTTGGGTGTTCCGGCGAGGGGAGGAGGGCAGCGACGACGAGGTCGGGACGAGGAGGGTGAGAGGGAGTCGCGGGAGTCGTCGACGACGATGGGTGGCGTCGACGGCGAGGTCTGCGAGGGTGGAGGCTAGGTCGGGAATGGGTGCAGGCGCAGGAGAGAGGAGGAAGGAGGGAGGAGGAAGGCGCGGGTAGGTTGAGGGTGCCGACGGCGACGGCGAGGTCGCGGGGGAACCGGCGGTGAGGTTGCGGCGAAGTCACGATGAGGTTAGGGTTAGGGTGAGGGGTTCTCTCGTGATGGATAAAGGGGGAGGAGGCGGCTGCATGATTTCAAAATATAGGGAAGAGAGAGAGAGGTTGAAGAGATAGAGAGAGAGGGAGGAGAGAGAGAGACTGAGGGAAAGAGAGGCGGGGCCCACGAGCTCAATAGGAGCTCGTGATTGGCCACGAGATTGGATTTGCGTAGGATTTTGAGGGATATGCTGTTAGGAATTATAGATTAGAATATATATATATATATTCGATATTAAATTTAAATGGGCCCTTTTTGGCGCGAAATGAAACATTTCCAAATCGCGCCCGGATTGCGCCCAAATGTTCCAAATTCAAATTATGAGATTTTAAGCGGGTTCCAAATTTTGAAAATAGGTGTTTAATGATTAAAATGCATGCCCCCAAGTCGGACACTTGCACGCGCACGTAGTCGCCCAAACTTGCCCGTTTAGCCAAACGGAACGGAATCTCGACACGCGGACGCTACCACGCGACTAGTGGCGACGAGTAGGCTAACATGGACATCTTAAATTTCATTTTCGGAGTTAAAATTTGTTATGTGCTAAAATGACTTAACCGGGTAAAATTTAGCAATAAACACCAGAAAATCAGGAAAATTGGAATGAGCAATATATAACCCTCAACTAGTAATATAAATAGTACTATTGGGCTCGGGTGTTACATCATACCCAACTACAAAAGAATTTCGTCCTCGAAATTCCAAGAATACATGATAACTAACTACTGGAAAAGATGAGGGAATTTCTGCCGGATCTCGTCTTCTCGCTCCCAAGTGGATTCTCCATGCGATCGATTACCCCAAGAAACTAGCACAAGAGGGATAACCTTGTTCTTGAGAACCTTTTCTCTTCGATCCTTGATTTCGACTGGTCGCTCCTCAAAAGTCAGGTCTTCCCGAACGGTCAACTCCGAATGATCCAAGACATGAGTCTCATCACGAACATACCTCCGTAGTTGAGACACATGAAACACATCGTGAACTCCTGCTAATGACGGCGGTAATGCCAACCTGTACGATACCTCTCCAACACGCTCCAATATCTCGAAGGGTCCAACGAATCGGGGGCTAAGCTTTCCCCGACTTCCAAAGCGAATCACCCCTCTAGTCGGTGATATCTTCAGGAATACCAAATCACCCACGGCGAACTCCAGAGGTCTTCTTGACGTGTCGGCCCAACTCTTCTGTCTGTCTTGAGCTGCCTTCATATGCTTCCTGATGATATTCACCTTCTCGACTGTCTGTACCACCAAATCTGGTCCCAGTAACCTTCGTTCACCAACGTCATCCCAACAAACAGGTGAACGACACTTACGACCATACAGTGCTTCAAACGGGGCCATCTGAATAGTTGCTTGGAAGCTGTTGTTGTACGAAAACTCCACCAGGTGTAGATGATCTTCCCAAGAACCTTTGAAGTCCAACATGCAAGCCCTCAACATATCTTCAAGGGTCTGGATCGTTCTCTCTGATTGTCCATCGGTCTGAGGATGATAAGCCGTGCTAAACTTCAATCGAGTCCCCAAACTTTCTTGTAAACTCCTCCAAAAGTGCGACAAGAACCGAGTGTCCCGATCGGACACGATGCTTACCGGTACCCCATGCAATCTGACAATCTCCTGCATGTACCGCTCTGCCAAAGTCTCCGTCGATTGACCAACCCGAAAAGGAATAAAGTGAGCTGCCTTGGTCAACCGATCGACAATCACCCATACTGCATTGTTGCCCTTTGGACTCCGCGGTAAAGCCGTCACGAAATCCATGGTTATATGTTCCCACTTCCACTGAGGAATCGGAAGTGGTTGCAACAAACCAGCAACCCTTTGGTGTTCAGCCTTGACTTGCTGACACACCAAGCACTTAGCCACAAAGCGAGCAATTTCCCGTTTCATACCTTCCCACCAGAAATGCTGTCGAATATCTCGGTACATCTTCGTCCCTCCTGGATGTACAGAGTAAGCTGAACTGTGTGCCTCCTTCATAAGCTCTTCACGCACATCTCCTTTTGGCACACACACACGGCTACCATATCTCAACGAACCATCTTCGTGGATCAGTAAATCGGTTCGTAGTCCAGTTCCAACCTGCTCTCGAAACTTTTGCAGTCTAGGATCCTGCAATTGCGCCGCTTTAATCTTCTCAACTAAGGACGATTGTACTTGCAACTGCATCAACTGTCCTGTAGCACGCGGTAGCACAACCTCCAAGTCAAATCTCCGAAACTCCTCAATGATCTCTCTCTGTGCAGTCAATAACTGAATTGCTGGTAACCGACTTAGCGCATCTGGCATGACGTTAACTTTTCCCGGATGGTACTTAAGATCAAGGTCGTAGTCGGCCATCAGCTCCAACCATCTGCGTTGCCTCATGTTCAACTCCTTCTGAGTGAACACATATTTCAAACTCTTGTGATCCGTAAAGACTTCAACCCTCTCGCCCAGAAGGTAGTGTCTCCAAATCTTCAGGGCGAAGATCACGGCTGCAAGCTCCAAGTCGTGAGTCGGATAGTTCTTCTCATGCGTCTTCAGCTGTCTCGATGCGTAAGCGACGACTTTCCCATTCTGCATCAAAACACATCCCAATCCTTTTCCAGATGCGTCGCTGTGAATCACCAGTCCTCCTGAACCATCCGGTACGGTTAGGATAGGGGCGGTTATCAACTTCTGCTTCAACGTCTCGAAGGCCAATGCACATCCATCTGTCCAAGCAAACGGTACCTCCTTACACGTAAGCTTGGTTAACGGCTCAGCTAAACGAGCGAAGTTCTCCACAAATCTTCTGTAGTAACCGGCGAGTCCAAGAAAACTTCTTATCTCTGCAACATTCTTTGGGACAGGCCAATCTCAAACTGCTGCAATCTTCTCGGGATCAACGGCGATTCCATTGCCCGACACAACATGCCCCAGAAACTTCACTTCTTCCAGCCAGAATTCGCACTTACTCATCTTCGCGAATAATTTCTCCTGTCTTAGCGTTTGCAGTGCGATCCTTAAGTGCTCAGCATGCTCCTCCGGACTCTTCGAGTACACCAGAATATCGTCAATGAATACCACAATAAACTGGTCCAAGAACGGTGAAAAGATCCTGTTCATCAAATCCATAAATATTGCCGGCGCATTAGTCACTCCGAAGGGCATCACTAAGTACTCGAAATGCCCGTACCGAGTCCGAAACGCCGTCTTGCAAATATCTTCTGCCTTCACTCGGACCTGATGATATCCTGATCGCAAGTCCAGTTTCGAGAATACCCTCGCGCCACTAAGCTGCTCAAAAAGTTCTCCAATGCGAGGGATCGGGTACTTGTTCTTAATAGTCACCCGGTTCAATTCTCGATAATCGATGCACATCCTTCTCGTGCCATCCTTCTTCTTTACTAAAAGAACTGGAGCTCCCCAAGGTGAGTTGCTGCTTCGAATCCATCCCTTCTCGAGTAATTCACCCACCTGTTTCTTAACTTCTTCCAATTCCACCGGTGCCATCGGATAATAAGATTTTGATACTGGCGCTGCACCAGGAATAAGGTCGATCGCAAACTCCACATCTCGCTTCGGCGGTAAGCCTGAAATATCTTCAAACACATCCATAAAGTCGCGGACAACTGCCGGCTCTTCATTTCTATCCGCAATCATAGCCACAAGAACATTGTTCGTCGGCCTAGCCCTAAACTCGACTGGCCCGACAGAACTGCTTCCCCCAATGAAAATAAACTCAGGGTGTCCGGGAATCTGGAAAATTACTTTCCTTGCCCTACAATCAATGTGTGCGTGGAAAGTGCCAAGAAAATCCATTCCCAAGACTACTTCATAACTGCCCGTATCAATCACCAAGAAATCTGCAAAAAGCTCCCGTCCACAAACAACAACTGTACAATCTCTACATTCCTTACTAGTTATGATTTTCCCATTCCCAGTGTGTATGTCCCAGAAACTAGACAGGGTCGTGCAGGTGATCGAGTGTGTAGTTATAAATTTGGATGACATAAAATAGTGGGATGCTCCGGAATCAAATAATGCCAATGCGGGAAAACCACGAACGAGTACAGTACCTGAAACTACTTCTCCTGATGCCTTGGCTTCCTCAGCTGTCAATGTGAAAGCTCGACCCTGATTGGGTCCTTGTGTCAGCTGCTTCTGCCCTTAGAACGGTCTCTGCCGAGTCTTCCGTATATCATCTCTCGTGCGAAGCTTCGACGGACAAGCACCAACTGCGTGATCAGCTGCTCCACAAACCAGACAAAGTCCTAGTCTCCTTCGACACTCCTTCTGCACGTGCCCGGGTATATGGCAGTAATCACAAGTCACGCTCTTCCTTCGATCAACGACCACAGGCTTCTTCATTGGCGTTATACCTCGACGGTCCACTGGAATACCTCTGCGCCCCTGGTCTCGGTTAGGTACGAATGCAGGCTTCCTGGCCGCAACTGCTGTCTGGTGAAGGTTCCCTTTCGATCCTGACAAACTCTGCTGTTCTCTGGCTGCCGTAAGAACCTGCGAGAAAGTAGTCAAACCCAGGGAGACAATCTGCCTCTGGATGTCCACATCCAAACTGCGCAAGAACCTTCGCGCCCTGTCTGCCTCCTTGGCGACCAAGGGTCCAGCGAAACGGCTGAGTCTTGTCCACTCCGCTGCATGTACATCCACAGCTGCTCCATTTTGTTTCAGCCCAATAAATCTCTCCTCCATTTCCTCCCGAGCAGTCCGTGGGAAGAACTTTTCCAAGAAACTTTTGGAGAAATCCGCCCAACTGATTGGCTTGGACAAGCGGGTCTCCTCTACAAGCCACCACTCTCGGGCGTAATCTACCAGCTGAATGCGCACCACATCAACTCTCTTGTCTTCTGGGATCTGTGCTGCAATCAATAAATTCTCCGTATCCACGAGCCACTGCTCGGCTGGCAACGGCTCCTCCAAGCCAGTAAAAGTAGTAGGACCCAACCGTCTGAAATCTGCCACGGTCCCTACTCGGTCGACTGGCTTCGCTACAGCGGTGTTTACAGACTGCTGCATAGCCTGCAAACCCTCCTGAAATGAATCTGCCTGCTGCTGGATCAGCTCAGTTTGCCTCTTCTGGTTTTCCAACATCCCTCGTATCACTCCTAACATGGCGGCTTCATCTACACGCCTCTGATACGTCTTGAAATTCTTATCTGCCATGGTCCTGAAATCAAAACAAACAACATTAGCATGATGATAGATTCAATATATAAACCAAAGCTAGAACTCCAAGATACTTAAATAGAGTACTGCATTGTAGCTATGCCGCGGTATCATAGCCGCAATTACTTAACTCCACCCAAGTCGCCTAAGTCCTAGAGATAACAAGAAGTTAGGTTTTCGAGTTAACAGTGCAAAGTAAGTTTGCATGTCGACATGATCTGGAAGAATGATTCAAGGACGGTAAAACGGTCAAGGTGGCAGGACATGTTTCCTAATCACGGGTATTATAATTCGTGTATCGGGTGCAATACCCCACTACAAAGAATCAACCCAATTAACCTATGGCTCTGATACCATAAAACCATGTCACGCCCCGCTTCCCAGGGTACGCAAGATTTGGGCACGTGACACAGCCAACCATGCTACCTGTGGGTAGGAAGTATCCATCCACAGTCACATTACGGTTGTAAAGATATCAAGAACAAGATAATAAGCTAATCTAATACATGTCCAAATCCATAATAACAAGAATCAATAAACAATAAGTGCGGAAGCTAATGATCCAATACAATGAATAAACAGTATGTCCCATAATGCGGGCTCACATCTGGAAATGAAATGACATAAATAAACTAAACTCTAAGGAACTCACAGTTCAGCCTGCTGGCTGAAGTACTCCTGCTCGGTCGTCGATAATGGTACGGAATCTGGGCCATGCAAAACCCAGACGTCAGCGCGTCAAGACATCAAGTATAAAGTATAAACATGATAATAAGCGATGCAGGTATGAACATGAATAAAGCAACAATAAGAGATAACAAGCAGGGTAATGTGTAATGGTGACTAAACTGTCCTATCAGGTTTTCTACTCTATAGTCTTTGAAACCAATTGATGAATTGTCGATGTAACTCAATAGTATCCCGTGCGTGCCCGGGACCACGGTCATGACCCTCGGGGCTGAATCCGAGACGTGCCGCTAAGCAGTAAAAGGTAGTAGGATGGACGAGTGATGTCAGCAACAACACTCCGGAGCTGGCCAAGCCCGTAAGACTGATCAGAACAATGTATCGAACTGTTGAGTTACAAGTCGGTTTCACCTTTGATTTCCCCATACCCCCAAACTATGTATGTCAGTCAGGTATTCAGTAGTCAAGGACTAATGCCAACACAAAGTCAAGTAAAGGTAGGTCTGTCTGGATCGACAGCAGGAATGGTTAGGTTTGTCGGCATTAGGCATGAAATCGTCAGACAAGTAATGTCATGGTACAACAGGATGAGTCGGTATGTATGTATATGTCAGGTGTAGCAGGGTCAGGTCAATATGTCGTGCAATCGGGTAAGTGCTCATAACAGGTATACAATCAATAATGAACCATAGCAGGAGACAGTAGTTTACCACAGTATTTCATATAACCACAGTGATGTTTATATTCTCTTATTAACAGGTTCAATCATCTTAAGGGTGTAATAGCCACAAGGTAAAGCAATATTCACAATTATAAATTAAGGAACTACATGAAATTATACTAAATGTAATGATTGTCTCAAGAATGGTTTAACAGTTCAAGCAGATAGAATTCAGTCGTTTTATTTAGTTAAAGCATGGATTGATGTGGGTTAGTTAATTACGGGGAACGGTTGTAACGATTCCATTATGAGGTTAACAGTAATATTACGACATCAAATGCCATCACTAAGTTACGGTATTAAATAGTTTGAATTAATTTGCGTGGCAAGACTAGATCTCGCACGCTAGCATGTTCAAGCAAGTATTCAGATACTTGCCTCGACGGTCTGCAAACGGGAACACAGATGCGATGTCGGCAGAAAACGCGATAGGAAAGCACGGTTCACAGATCGAGTCCCAACAGAGGTCAACGGGATCACACGGACCAGGGGGCTTCACTGGAGCGTCGGGTTCGCCAAGACGGCACGGTCGGATTCCGGCAAAAGTTATCGGCAACAAGTTAGCAATAAGATAAACATACAAGATCAGCGGGGTTTTGCACCAAAGGAAGTAAAGTGATGCTTACAGAGGAGAAACATGGGTAACTATGACGGGCCCGACGGCGATGGACCCACCGGCGGTGAACAGGAGGTGCGGCGAGGGTGCTGGAACGGCTGAAAGGGCTCGGGGTCGCTGGAAAGGGGTGCTGCGGTGAGTGGGGAAGAGTGTGGTCGGCTCTGGTGGTCGAGGGAGAGAAGGAGGTGGTCGGAGGTGGTGTCGACGAGGTCGCCGGCGCGTTTCTCCGGCGAACAGCGGGGTAGGCGATGGGTTAGGGCTCGTGTTGGGTGTTCCGGCGAGGGGAGGAGGGCAGCGACGACGAGGTCGGGACGAGGAGGGTGAGAGGGAGTCGCGGGAGTCGTCGACGACGATGGGTGGCGTCGACGGCGAGGTCTGCGAGGGTGGAGGCGAGGTCGGGAATGGGTGCAGGCGCAGGAGAGAGGAGGAAGGAGGGAGGAGGAAGGCGCGGGTAGGCTGAGGGTGCCGACGGCGACGGCGAGGTCGCGGGGGAACCGGCGGTGAGGTCGCGGCGAAGTCACGATGAGGTTAGGGTTAGGGTGAGAGGTTCTCTCGTGATGGATAAAGGGGGAGGAGGCGGCTGCATGATTTCAAAATATAGGGAAGAGAGAGAGAGGTTGAAGAGATAGAGAGAGAGAGGGAGGAGAGAGAGAGACTAAGGGAAAGAGAGGCGGGGCCCACGAGCTCAATAGGAGCTCGTGATTGGCCACGAGATTGGATTTGCGTAGGATTTTGAGGGATATGCTGTTAGGAATTATAGATTAGAATATATATATATATTCGATATTAAATTTAAATGGGCCCTTTTTGGCGCGAAATGAAACATTTCCAAATCGCGCCCGGGTTGCGCCCAAATGTTCCAAATTCAAATTATGAGATTTTAAGCGGGTTCCAAATTTTGAAAATAGGTGTTTAATGATTAAAATGCATGCCCCCAAGTCGGACACTTGCACGCGCGCGTAGTCGCCCAAACTTGCCCGTTTAGCCAAACGGAACGGAATCTCGACACGCGGAAGCTACCACACGACTAGTGGCGACGAGTAGGCTAACATGGACATCTTAAATTTCATTTTCGGAGTTAAAATTTGTTATGTGCTAAAATGACTTAACCGGGTAAAATTTAGCAATAAACACCAGAAAATCAGGAAAATTGGAATGAGCAATATATAACCCTCAACTAGTAATATAAATAGTACTATTGGGCTCGGGTGTTACATCGGGACTCGTCGCCTCTTTGACGTCGTTGAGGAATTACAACGACGGATGTCAAAGGAGTTCGGAGATGTACCCTCGAACCAGAGTTGATTGGGAGTTTTATAATCCATTTGGATGTTTAAGGATACGTTAGCCGTGTTTGGGGCTAAGATCAACTTAAACGGGACCGTTTAGATCCGGCAAAAGAGCGTTTGGAAGCTCTGTTGTTCCAGTTTAAGGACGTGGTGGTCCGTCGCCAGTTTAGGGACGTAGTGGTCCATATTCCAGTTTAGGGACGTGGTGGTCCAATATTAGTTTAGGGACGTTTCGGTCCGATATTAGTTTTAAGGACGTTTCGGTCCGATATTAGTTTAGGGACGTTTCGGTCCGATATTAGTTTAAGGACGTTTCGGTCCACGAGTTTAAGGACCCCGCAGTCCGTATGGGTGTATGGTCGTTGGGACCCGTCACCTCTTTGACGTCGTTGAGGAATTACAACGAAGGATGTCAAAGGAGTTCGGAGATGTACCCTCGAACCGGATGTAAATTGATTTAGAAGAGCAATTTTGCTCAGTCAATTTAATTTAAGGACTTATGGCCAAAATTGGGCTAACTCCAGTTGAAATGTTCAACATTTTATTTGCTTTTGCATTGCATTTCTTTCTTTTTATTTTTTTTATTTTTATTTGGGTCTTGCCCAGAAAGGATGCAGAGCATCAATTTGTTTTGGGCTCTGCCCTTTTAGGAATGATGCAAGGCATCAATTTTATTTGGGCTCTGCCCTTGTATAAAGGATGCAAAGCATCAATTTATTTGGGCTCTGCCCATTTATTGCCTTGCAATTTATTTTGGCCTGTCAAGTCATTTTGATTTGGGCCTGGCCCTTTTAGTAATGCATTGCATTTGTGCAAAGCACTGTTAATTTGAGAATCTTTTAGATTCAAGAACCGATGGTTCAAAAAAAGAAGCGCAAAGCACTATTTGATTTAGATCTAAGAAAAAACAAGTTTTTTCTTGTTTTTCTTATCTCAGAGAACCAAAGGTTCATAAAACAAGTGCAAGGCACTATTTGATTTAGATATAAGAAAAAACAAGTTTTTTCTTGTTTTTCTTATCTCAGAGAACCAAAGGTTCATGAAAGTGCAAAGCACTATTAATTTAAGAACCTTTTAGGTTCAAGAACCGATGGTTCATAAAACAAGTGCAAGGCACTATTTTATTTATTTATTTATTGTTGAAGATCCATGATCTTGTTCATAAGAGAATTTTCTCTTCCTTTAAAGGTTTTTACCTTTTTTTTGTTCTTCAAGAGTTCTCTTCTCTCCTTTTTTTTATCCAATTGTCTATATCTTTGAAATGGGGTCTGGGGTCCTTTTTATAGTGCTCAAAGATCAGTTAAATTTGTTAAAAAGATCTTTTCTGAGTGATTCGGGGAATTTTCCCCACCGTTGGATCTTTGATCCAAAGGCCCCTGTTTTACAGAAGAAATCTTCTTATTTTAACAAGAACAGAAAAGATTTCCTTAAATCTTTATTCTGTTGTTGCGCAACTCACCAGCGCGTGACACGTGTCGTGCAGTAAGGCGCTTGTGCAGCTGTGCTTGCGCAACTGCGCAGACACGTGTCGCGCAGTGAAGCGCTTGCGCAACTGAGCTTGCGCAACTGCGCAGACACGTGTCGCTCAGCGGTGCACTTGCGCAACAGTGTTTGCGCAACTGCGCAGACACGTGTCGCGCAGCGGTGCGCTTGCGCAGTTGTGTTTGCGCAACTGCGCAGACACGTGGCGCGCTGTGGTGCACTTGCGCAACAGCGTTTGCGCAACTGCGCAGACACGTGTCGCGCAACGGTGCACTTGCGCAGTTGATCGTTGCTTTTGCTTTTTAAAGAGCCTTGCTCTGATTGGACGCACTGCCTTGGGCGTTGTGCTGCCGAGTCAACTTCTGACATGTGGCAAATTGCGCGCAGCGCACGGGAACCGAAGCGTTGCTTCAAAATTTGAATTTTCAAAATTCAAGTAGAGCCTTGCTCTGATTGGGGGAACATTCCTCTTCCTAGTGCACAAGTTCTTAAGAATTTTTGCATAGGATGGAACTTGTTGAATAGCATCTAGGAGAGGGATGTTGATGTTAACTTCCTTAAACATGTCCACAATCTTCTCCATTTGGGCATCATGTTTCTTGGGCCTTAACCTATTTGGAAATGGAGCTCTATTAATAAGTGTTGGGTCCAACATTTGTGGAGAAGGTTGTGGGGGTGGAAAGGATGAAGCGGGTGGAGGGTTTGAGCCTTTGGGAAAACGGAGAATAGGCTCGGAAGAAGAAGGTACATTAGACGAAATGGGGTAAGAAGTAGAAGTGTGAGATGAAGTGGAAGTGGAAGCCGGGGTGTTAATGATCAAGTCATCATTATCAATTTGTTCACCCGAATGATTGTCTAGCACTCTTCCAGATCTCAACGTTGTAAAAGCATCCACATTAGTGCAATGTGAAGGTCCAGGATCAGGTAAGGGTTGAGATGGAAGATCCCCTTCTTCTCTTGCACTTATTTCGGCTGTTATTCGTTCAATTTGTGCTTCCATTGATTTGATATTCTCATTTTGAGTGAGAATGATCTTTATCATATTATCGATGGAAGATTGAAAACTTGCCGACTCTTGGATGGATTGTTTCATGAAAGTAACCAAGGTTTGCACCAGTGCGGAGGTATTATCAGTACCGGCTAATTGCAAAGAGTTCTCATGAGATGCAAAAGTGTTGGCCGGATTTTGAAACTTTTATGGTTGGAAGGGGTGCTGACTCAATTGAACTGGTTGCTGTTGTGGTGGAGGGACCCTTTGGAAATTGTTTTGGGTTGGAACCGTGTTTTGAGATTGTGATTGGTTCCAAGCAAAGTTCGGGTGATTCCTCCAATCTTGATTGTATGAGGAAGAAGAAGGATAGTTTCCAGGTCTTTTATGAAGTGCAGCATTAGTGTGACCTTGAAACGGTACATTCAAAGGACATTCTTCCGTCAAATGTGAAGGGTTTGAACAGCAGCCACACACGGTTTTGGGAAGTGTGGATTGGTTTAGGGAGGCTGAAGAGATTTTGTTTTCTATAGCATCGAGTTTCCTTTGTATTGCGGCCATTTCGGCTTTCATTGTGACGGAAACCTCGAGCTGATTGACATCTTCCCTAGGCGGTGGTGGTCTAACACTTTCCCATTGTGATGTGTTTTGAGCTAAATCTTCTAGGCATTTCCAAGCTTCACCATCATCTTTAGATAGGAATTGGCAATGGCACATGGTTTCAAGCATCTGTCTAGTAGTGAGATCAATACCCTCATAGATAATTCGACACAAATCCCATCTGGAGATTCCGTGATGAGGGCATTGGATAAGAAGATCCTTGAACCGTTCAAAGCATTTCCAAAATGGTTCATTGGGAAGTTGGGTAAATTTAAAGATTTCGCTCTGAACACGGGCGGTCTTGTGATTGAGATAAAATTTCTTAAGGAATGCTGCAACGAATTTGTCCCATGTTGAAATAGAATGTGCGGGTGTGATGTAAAGCCACTTCTCGGCTAAGTCGCACAAAGTGAATAGGATAAGACGTAAACGCAGAGCATCCAAAGACAGTTGTGAATTTCCCATCAAAGCACATACGTTTTCGAATTTGGAAATAAACATGTATGCGTTTTCAGAATCAAGACCGTGAAATTTGGGTAACAGTTTGATGAATTGGGGGTTGATTTCAAAATTTTCCTCGTTGGCAGGTGGTATAGAAAGACAGGTGGGAAGGGGAACACGTGTAGGATAACATCTCTCTTGGAGAGTGATGCGTGGAGGATTCTGCGCACCTGCGGGTGGTGGCAGATTGGTGTTTAAATTTGATGGATTTGGATCCATCGCAGTCGTGGTGGGTGGTGGGGGAGAAGACGAAGAATTACCGACTCTGGGGTCGATAAAAGAAACGCGGACAAGACGGGAAATGGAATCCCGTATCCAGCCTAACATTGTGCTAAATGGTTATAGCACAAGTGGCAGTGTTGGTAATAATTAGAGGAAATGAATGAATGTGATTGGTGTTTGTTTTTGAAAAATGATACGGATTTTTGAAAAGATGATGCAAATCACAACAAATGCAACAAGCAACCCTAAAATCTAGTGGTCACCTAGGTCAAAGCTCTAGACCGCTCCTAACTGCCAAAAGACAAGTCGCAGGATCAATCCTCCACTGCCTCTTTGTCTCTCCTGTGGCTAGGTAAGTGCCAGGTAAGTGGGAGGTTCTCCACTACGTAAGTAGTGGGCCTAATTAAGTAACCACTAGCCTTCGACACACCTGCCTTAGACACCACAATAGAAATGCGGATAAGCAATGAATTACCCACGGCCTTCTTCTGTCCTAAGTGAGCGCGACGGTCCTTAGAGTCATCTCTAGATATTTTTTAGTTAATGAGGGTAAATGCGGATGCAAGTTTGTGATTTTCGGGGCTTAGGAAGGGTAATGAACTCCCCACCTAATCTGGATTTGGTCTTTGCCCCTTAATGTCCGTATTAATTATGCAAACAACCACAAAATCAAAACACGCACAATTTAATTTTTGCTTTTGCGGCGCTGCGATTTTTGCAATGAAACCTGCAGAAAATTGTTATTTGGAGCAGACAGAGGAGGAGATAAGAAAGTTAGAGATTCACAGAGCAAATTTGGTGCAGTGATGACGCAAGGCTACCGCGGAACCGCCGCAGGAGGTGGGTATATGCCGCGGAATCGCGGCCGGATCTTAGGATCTCTGCACACAATTTCTTGATACTGTTCCACTTGAACTCCTCAGCTCTCTGGAAATTTCAGACAAAAATTTCTCCAGCTCCAGTGATTCCAGATTTTCTCGCACAAATCACAACAACTCGTATTAGTGTTAGCGCGAATTTTGATCTAAAAATTTAGATGGAATAAACTTTTCAACTCAAATTTCAAAATACGAACAATTAGCGCACATTCCCCGGCAACGGCGCCATTTGATTGAATACGATTTCGGATTGTGTAGTATGAAAATTGGATAGAAATCACAACCAAAAATTATTTGACCGCAATCAATAACGGTGTCGAATGTAGCGCGTTAGTAAGTGCGGATCGTACACAGGAAAAGTGTAATCGTTTGTCTTTCGAATTAGATGAGTCGAAACTTTAAGGAAAAGAAAAGAAAACAATTCATGATTTATAAAATTGCATTTCAAGAAAGAGAAAATATCTAGATCTAAGAAAGCATTAAAATCAAGAATTGGGAGTTTGATGATTTTTCCAATCCAAATATCAAGAATCGAAATGAGGCTCGTAGGAATCGATCGGATCTATAGATGTGATGAAATCTAGCGATTACGTATTCCTATCCTTCGATGAATTGATACTAGATCGATGATGATAGACGAGAATTAGGGATTTCTAGTGAAACCAGGGTTTCAACATTTATCCCTTGTTCCTTCGTCGATATCATTCACATTCTAGCCTCTAGTAAATTCAAGAATCGATCGTGGATCCCTAATTTCGAGCGATCACAATCAAGAAAGTATCGCAACGAAACTAGGTCATCGATTCTTCAATTTGCTAGGGTTTACAAAACTCGTAGGACTTAAAAATCGTTTTAAGATTTGTTACATCATCATTCTATTGATCGTCTCGACTCCTTTACGAGCGGAGTTTTACTCAAACATCACAATATCAAACACAATCACAAATTGAGATCGAATCATGATGCAAGAATTTAAAGAAAGCAAGATTAAAGAATTTCACCTTTTATTTATATCAACAATTTCGTTACAATCGCTCAAGAACTACAAGAGGAAGAACTCGATCGTCGATTTGGCTTTGCTCGTCTCCTTGAGTCGCGGATCGGCTTGGATCACTTGCTCGATTGAAGATCGGCTCCGCTCCTAAAAGGTTGAAGGCTTCTTGCTTGAATGGTACTCGGGATCTTGAATTTGGAATTGGATTTAGAATTTGGGGCTACAAGATGTGTCACTCAACTTGTAGATGGAAGGGGGGGGGGATGAAGGAGCTCAACCCTAGATCTAGGCTCCTTTTTATAGACCATCAAAACCCTAGATCTAGGATTTCAAATTTGAATTTCCCTCCAAAAGTTTGTTAAAGAGATTTGAATTTCCCTCCAAAAGTTTGTTAAAAGAGCCTTCTAGAAGTAGTTTGTTAAGCCGAGCCTTCTAGATGCGCCACGTGGCATTTCTACAATGTTCTGGAAGCTTGGGCCGTTACATCTAGGCACGTGAGGAAATTTGAGGAGCTGAAGCCTTGGAGCCGCCGCGGTTCCGCGGCGCAAGCGGGCTCCCGCCGCGAAACCGCGGCGCTATTGAAGCTTCAGGGCTTGAAAATTTTGGGCTTTGTTTGGGCTGTCACTTGGGCTATTTCCTGATATGTTGAATTTTATTTTTCCCTTTAGATTGCTACCAGATCTCAAATCTTGGAGTTGGTGTATTTTTGATCAGCTCTTTTCCCAATTTTGGGTTTCTTCTCGATTTTCCTGCACAGACTTCGAAACAAGTGTTGCGCTATACAAGAATGATGCGATGCCATGATAAACACACAATTTCCCTCGAAATGCCGGTTTTAGAGTATAACACATGCAATCTGATATTTCAGGACTGTTTTGCTAATATGTGCAATATGCAAACCGAACACTTCTAGATGAGTGCAGATGATAGGGAAATTGCCGGTTTTAAGATGCAGTATTTTCGACTGATCAGTTAAGTTTAGGTTAAGTTTGGAAATTCAATATTTCTCACCGCTTTCTATGCCCTAATTAAGATCTTTTAGGTATTAAGGTAATGGTTAACAAAGTGGATTAGTACCATCGGGAAGAAACTGAGTTTCTTCTTCTAGGTCCTTGTCCGTCCTTTATTAACTCTTACCCTAACCTCCATGGAAAACATACATAACCGGTCTTTTAAACTACGGTGTCACCGCTACCTCGTGGGATAGGGTGCTATAGTGAGCAGTGTGTGTATGTATGCATGGAGTTCTATAAAAAATATGCGATGGGCAAGAAAGGGGTGAGAGATTTTCATCTCTCAAACCTTTCCTATTCCTAACCCTAACAAGTGAGGAACTACTCACTCATTAGGGAATTGATAAAAAGAGACATTTTTGTTTGGTTTTAATTCAATAACCTAATTATCTAAACTACGGCAAATAAATAAAAGTTCTAAACTAATTAATTAGGGCAGATAAATAAAATTATACTAGGGCGGAAAGAAAAATTAACTAAGGCAAGAAAAGAAAGACTTACTTTAATTTTTATTTAATACACTCTTCAAACATTACAAGAATTAAAAATTCTGAATTTGATAAAAAAAAGGAGGCATAGGAAGAGGCATACTCCAAAAAGAGCATTAGGGTTTCTATTTATAGATTATAGAAATCCTAGGGTTACATTTGATCCTTATCTGCATTTACAAAATTACCCTAAGAAGCCTAGTCAACGCACCGCCATACCGTCAAAATATGCACCGATACGTGCTTATCATGGCCGCGGAACCACGGCCAAAAGCCATGTTTGGCCGCGGATCTGCGGCCATATAGAGGGTTCTCTGGCTGGATTTTTCTGGGGCTGCTTCTGGTTGCATTTGACTTCTTATTTCTTCACTTGGTTTCTCAGATTGTCTTCTAGTTTCTTCCAGAATTCCACAGTTCATAATATCGTGGACTTTTACCCTTTTCTTCGTGTCGAAGTCTTGAACCTTGCGCCGCCTTTGTGCTTTGTGAAATTGTCCATTGATCTTCGTGTATTCTTCAAACTGTAGGCATGATCAAGATTCTTCGATTTTTTGGTCGTAGTCTCACTTTTGTATCGTCTTTTCATCATTTTCACTGTTTTATTCCGATAATCTGTAACCTGCAACTATGTAGCAGACATGGATCAAAAGCACCTGTTTATTTGTAAAATGAATAAGAATGGGGAATATAATAATGCAAAATTATGATATGAACAAGCGGCTCATGTATCAAGCCAACAAGAGGGCCAGGACTTCGGCCATGTGGAATCTTGTGAGGTTCCAAGAGCTGGGTTACTCCGCGAGGACGGCTGAGTCGGCCGTAAAAATCAGCAATTCCTTCGAACCTCTGAAATGGGTTCAGAAAAATGCCATGACCGCTAGAATCAAGAAGATAGCGGTCCGAACGTTGCTACAAAGAGACGTATCTCACCCCCGACCGAGAAAGTACGACACTGTCTCTTCAAGAGTCTATCAGGCGCTCTGTGCCGCGCGAAAATAGTGGGGCAAAACCAAAAAGGAAGCGTCAGCACAATTCAAGAATCCGTCCAGGCCAGCCGCCTTCAGTCGACTGCCCGTTACCGAAACAGGAGGGTCAAGACAGCGATCCGTGAAATCAGCCGCCGATAATAAAAAGATGGCTGGATATGTTATCCATACGGTCTATATGGCGGGCACACCCCCCAGCGACAACCTTCGCAGCAAAAGCAAGTATGGGGCCACCACATCCCAAGCCCAATCTGGCTTGAATGTGGTTGCCGCTTCTCAAGAACAGCCGCCTCCGCTGGATGATGAAAACCCTCTCGATGAGGATGATAGGCAAAAAGGCCCCTCAGTCTATGTAGAGTCAAGCTCGGACAGCGAGAAAGAGCAGACTTTCCGCCCCAGGACCGTAGAGCAAGAGCTTCTTCAAGAGCTTCGTAAACAGCTCAGAAGTAAAGATAAAGAAACAGCCAAGCACGTGGGGCGCTGGCGCCCAGCGCTCAGCGTCCTCGTGCTAGGTACGTGAGGCACTGGCACTCACGCGTCCTTTGGATGCCATTTTCCCCTCATTTTATATACACTCCACTGTTCTCCTCCGAAACACGGAGACGAGACCGCGTAAGTTCGTCTTGCCTGAATTTCGAAGGCAGATGCTATTAGGTGCTATCCGTCTACCTCTCCGAAGATACCAAGTTGATTTATGGCACCGTGTATTGAAGGTTTAGACAGATGCGACCGTTGTAGCAGACTTCGTCATATTCCCTCTCAATCGAGGGGTTTTTAATTATGGGGACGCTCTTCCCTGCAGGCGAAAGCCCTTACAGTTAATTACGCTACCGCATCGCGGTAACTACTTTCTCCTTCTCCTGATGGTCACTTCGTGTCGTGTGTTTGTTTTATTTTCGGTTGCCCGTGGATTGTATACGGAGACTAATTTATGTTGTCGCCCGAAGGGCGTGGATTAGTCCAAATCCGTATCTTCTTAGATTTGGGTTTGGGGTTGGGTTTAAGGATACGTTAGTCTTATTTGAGACTAAGATCAACTTAAACGTTTGTTAAGGATACATTAGTCTAATTTTAAACTAAGATTAACTTAACGGGATCGTTTAGATCCAAGAGCATTTGGGCTCTATTGTTTAGTTTAGGGACATTACGGTCGATTACCAGTTTAAGGACATGGTGGTCCAAGGTTAAGGACATCATAGTCTATTGGTTTAAAGGGACCCCACAGTCCGAGGTTAAGGACATCATAGTCCATGGGCTAAAGGACCCCACGGTCCGAGGTTAAGGACATCATAGTCTATAGGTTTAAAGGGACCCTGCAATCCGAGGTTAAGGACATCATAGTCCATGGGCTTAAGGATCCCACAGTACAGATTAAGGACATCATAGTCCATGAGTTTAAGGACCCCACAGTCCATGGAATGATTGGTTATCGGGACCCGTCACCTCCCTGAAGACGTTGAAGGATTACAATGACAAATATCAGAGGAGTGAAGAGATGTACCCTTGAACCAAGGTTGATTGGGAAATCTGTAGTTCAATTTGGAACTAAGATCAATTAATTAGATTATGAGCACATTAGCTCAATTAAATCTGAATTGAGAACTTATGGCCAACTTGGGCTAAGTCCAATTAGGTTTAGAATGTTAGACCTTTGTTGGACCGTTGAACATTTGTCTGGGTTCAGCCTCCCCATTATTTAGCAATGCTAAGCATGGGTCTGGGTTCTGACCATATTTTTATCTCCTATTGAATGCTGAGCACTCATATGCCATATAAGATGATCAATCTTGGAAGGCAAGGATGTATTTGAGGTTCAGTCAAAGGGGAGTCTTGCCTTTGGAAAACTTAACCACTTTGGGTTAAGCTTGGTTTTAAAATAGTGTTAAACACTAGAGGACATCTGGTGGTCACGTGTCCTCACGTGATGTATTTAAAACAGTGTTAAACACTGGAGACAAAATGCTCAAAATAATGTTAAACACTAGAAAGGAAGGGGTCACGTGGGGCACATGACAGCACCCAAAGGTGGGGCCAGACCTCCTTTATTTTGTTCTCAGAATATTCAGATAAGCGTTAAATACTTTTGGTCTTCAGGCCATCACGTATGGGCACGTGATGGGTACCCATGCATTGATTATTAAAGCGTTTATTAGGGGTCACGTGAAGATACGTGAGAGCGCCCAAAGCCAGTACTACCTTTGCTTTTGTTCCCTTTGTTTTGAAAGTCACGTGGGAGCACGTGAGGCATTGCCTCCAAGCTTTTTTCCTTCTCATTTTGGGGAGTCTGTTTAAGGGTCACGTGGGGACACGTTACCTAGTTTTGTTCTCTCTTTTCTGCTCATTGAGAATGGGGGTCATGTGTTACCACGTGACCCGGTTCTTTACGTGCATGGAGAGCTTTCTCTTGTTTTAAGAATTAAATTCTCTGTAGGGTTAAACCCTAATTCTATTTTAGAGGAATTAAATTCCTATGGATGTGGAAGAATTAAATTCTCATATAGGGTTAAACCCTAGTTCTGTTTTGGAGGAATTAAATTCCTATGAATTTGGGAGAATTAAATTCTCATGCAGGGTTGAACCCTAGTTTTATTTAAAGGAATTAAATTCCTATGAGTTTGGAAGAATTAAATTCTCATATAGGGTTAAATCCTAGTTCTGTTTTGGAGGAATTAAATTCCAATGAATTTGGGAGAATTAAATTCTCATGCAGGGTTGAACCCTAGTTTTATTTGAAGGAATTAAATTCCAATGAATTTGGGAGAATTAAATTCTCATATAGGGTTAAACCCTAGTTTTATTTGGAGGAATTAAATTCCTATGAATTTAGGAGAATTAAATTCTCTAAACTCAATTCTCCCTCTAAGTTTTGGATCTGCATGGCAGAATCTCCCCAATGAGAATTAAATTCTCAACTTATGGACAGATTTGCTTCTGCAGATCTTCAACCAGAGGAAGAACTAAGTTCTTTTCCAGAAGAGTTAAACTCTTAGATTGAGAATTAAATTCTCTTTTTTGTTTTATGGAGCTTAGATCTCTTTCCCCTTTCTCACCTACGGTTTCTTTTCTTGAGAATTAAATTCTCCTCTCTTTTCTCTCTGCTGTTGTTTTTCTTCATAAAATCAAAATTCCAAGATCCAAAAATCATCCATTCTCTCCACTTCTTGGCTCCTATTTATAGGAGAAGGAAAAGAATCAATTTGTTTAGTGAATCTTTCATTGAAAGATTTTGGTTGTTTTTGTAACTAACATAATCTTTTAGATCACTCAGTGAATTTTATTCACCATTGGATTTTTAATCTAGAAGATATTCTATTTGTTATTCTCGGTGAATTTCAGGGAAATCTTTCCTTGTATGAAATCTTTCCATAAATTGGTGATTTTTTAATCACCCTTGGATTTTTAATCCAACGGTGCTCTATTTTACAGAACACCATTTTTTTTGTTTGGAAAGATTTAAAGAAATATTTTTCCAGTTAGGGTCTTTGATTTCCCTTAATTAGAATTTAATTCTTTTAGCTCAGAAGGCTTTTAAAGCCCATCACGTGTTGGCACGTGATCCCAATGTTTGATCATTGAAATAGAATTTAATTCTATCAGTTAAAGAGTTAAGAGACTTGTCACGTGTTGGCACGTGACCCTCTTGATTAAACATTTTATTCAGAATTTAATTCTGCCTTTTAACAGAGCTAAGGAATCATCACTTGTCAGCACGTGACCCTTGGTCACGTGTGAGCACGTGATGCTCCATTGGGGTCTTTCCTTAGTGTCTTATTGTATTTTTTTTTAATCCCTTTTGGTGGGTTTCAAAGGCCCATCACGTGGTGGCACGTGCTCCACTAATTGCCTACTTGGTTATAATTTAATTCTATTACAATAAAGTTCCAGGAACCCATCACGTGTCAGCACGTGACCCTTGGTCACGTGTGAGCACGTGATACCCCATTGGGGAATTTTCTGATATTTTATCAGGGAACAAATGCCCCCACAGCGTTGTTCTCACGTGTTTGCACGTGAGTGCAACACTCTCACCTTTATGACCGTTGGATCTGTCTAGGGAATAGGGGAGATGAACTGTTCCCCATCACATCCTATAAATGCAGGAGTCCCTTCAGAAGCGCCTCCACTTTTTTCATCTTTTTCCTTTCTTGTTTTTCCTCTGAGAATTTAATTCTCTTTCCCAGAACTTAGTTCTCTAATTCAAAATTTTTTCAGAGTTTAACTCTGTCAACAAAGATTTTCCTTTTTTCAGGTGAGAATCTTGAACGGCTGGAGGAACTCCCTGTAGAAATTTGGATTTTAAATCCACTCCAAGGGTTTTTCCCTTTAACAAGAACCCATTTTTTATGTTCTTTTAAAAAGAAAACTGCTCAATCTTTAAATAATAAATCTCTTAGGGCTTCTCTGATCTTCAGGGATCGATGGTGATGCTTGTCTTCTCTCTGGAATTTAATTCCATTCCAAAGAGCTTTGGCTCTGAAAAATATTTTCTGGGAATTTAATTCCTCTATTCAAAAGGAATTTAATTCCTCTAAAGAACTCAGTTCTTCCCAGAGAACTTCTTGGGGTTTTCTTGCCCTGAGTTGTTCTTTGCAAAAAAGAATTGCAGTAGAGTTTTCTGGGAATTTAATTCCCCTGTTCTGGTTGATTTTCGCAGAGTCCAAGATAGGTTTCTCTTTTGGGGGAATGTGTAGAGTCATTTGAATTCATTGAGAATCTTCCCTTTATTCTCATGATGATTGCTTGGCCTCATTATTAGTGAGCTGCCATCTTGATTTTGTGGGACCTATGTGTTTTGTAACCAATGGTCCCATAAAATAAGTCCTCTATCGCTTTCTTCCACTGTCTTTTTATATATACACATTTATAAACATATATATATATATATACACACACACACACACACACATGTTGGCTTCGCTTAACAGTTTCCCCTTCTTTTATTTCAGGCACAATGACTTCTGTTCCATACTTCCTTTTCACCCGCTCGGAGGCTGCCTTTCCTCAGTCACCGTCTGACGAAGAGGTGATGGCGATGATCAGGGCTCATGACCCGAATTGCACCAATCTACTTTTATGGGGGACCTGGTACGGTCACATCATCTGCGGTCGCCGCAGTTTCCTTTGCTAGATACCGACAGAGCCTACCTATCCATTCCTGCCGATGGATCATCCACGAACCGCCTTTGCTGTAGAGATGCTGAATTGGACCCCTATGGGACGGCTTGAGCCATCAACAACTGGTATTCCGAACCATCCTGTGCCGGCTATAGACATTTTAGGGCGCCGCATTTGCCAAGGCGAAGCCCAGCCATGGGGACAGATTTACAAGATAGGGCTTACCCCTCGACATCCCACGGGCTACCTTCTCTAGGCCCGTTATATCCTGTCCGCCCATCATGCGCGACTACAGAGGGTCGGACTTTATCAGGCGGTATATGCGTCTCTTTTCCACTATCAGTCTCCCCATGTCTGGTGGGTTAAGGCCTTCTTAAACCAATGGAATCTTCCCACCAACACCTTTTTTCTAGGGGACCGCGAAGTTTCAATTTCTCTTGAGGAGTTTCGCGAAATCTCAGGGTTGCCGGTTAGGGGGACACTCTATGAAGAACTACTGCCTCCCGATGAGTATGTCTTCGAAACCGAGCCTGCCATGCTTGAAGGCCTGTCGACCGAGAATGCCGTCCGCCACAAGCGCTCAAGTTTGATCAAGACTCCGAGCATTTTTGAAAAGCTATTCACAGAGTCAGAGGAGCAGGGCGTCACTTTTAAAAGCTTTATCGCCTGCTTCCTTCACGAAGATGTCCTATCAAAGACGGCTCCGAAGTTCGCGAATATCAATGACCCCTTTGGGTTCGGTTTAAATAAGCGACTGACTAAAGAAGAGGACTTGCCGCAGTTCTACATTCCCATCATGTCAGCGGTATCTTTTGAGTCGATCGCAGCTCCTGGTATGGATGAGGAGACTTTCTTTATGGGCTTCATCAGTGTTTGGCTCAGTTGGTTCGGCATTCCCATGCACCATCGTTTCATGAGAGCCTCGGTTATTTACCCTGCTCATCGCATTGCCGAGGGGACGGGACTAGCTATGGGCATTGCGGGGCTAGCACATCTATATCATGGGTTAAGCGTCGCGGCCAATACCTCAACTCCAGGCGTAGATGTGGTAAATTTCTCTCTTCATTACTTTACGTCCTGGATTGAGATGCACGTGTTGGGGTCATTTGCTGCGCACCAAAGACCCAGCTTTTATAACGCTTACACTTTTCCGCGACTCATGCGGCTGGTGGATGCTTCTGCTCCTTACCTGACTCAGTCTGGGGCTATTCGCGTGCTGGTTAATCCCTATGCCAATACAGGCGGGATGGCATTCAACGAACGAGTCCTCTCTGCTCCCTCAGGACCGGTTCAACAGCTCTGCGACTCGTCGAAAGAGGGGGTACCTTCTCTAAAGCCCAGGGAAGCCATGCACCTATATTCGATCATACCAGGTTATCTCGTATTTCGTCAGAACGGTGCGGCCCTTTTTATGCGGTACAACCCACACCGCTTTGCTCGGCAACTCGGATACGACCAGGGCATCCCCTTTGAGGCATTTATAGTGGAGCCTAGCCCGTCGTCAGAAGTTGTTCGTGACGCCTCTTATCACTTCATGCGGCTGAACACTGGCTCCCGCTTCGTGATTCCTGAAGCTGATCATATTCCTCGATGTGTGGGGTCATTCACGGGCTGGTACCTCTACTGAGTCAGTCCAATTATTGCCGAGGAGAGGAGGGTGCTCCTCGGATATAGGGCTCCCACTCTGATCCGAGCCACGGGAGTTCCGTCGCAACCGCGTGCAGCGGTTTGCCCTCCCTTGAGAGATACAAGCGTCGTGCTTATTCCGGAGGCAGCGGAAGTGGATTTAACTCCCACAGCTGGTATGCCACTGCGTACTAGAGCTCAATCAAGGGCCAATAGGGCGCCAGTAGCAGTGTCATCGGCTGCGGTGTCAGCAATGGCCGTGTCGTCTTCGATAGCACCGCCGAGCGAGGACATTGAAAGCGAAGTGGGTCAATGCCGTACCAAAGCACCAAGGGGAAGGAAGCGAGTGTCTTCGGCGGTTAGTTTTGGGCCCAAGAGGCGGAGGAAGACGGTCACCGATCTGCTCGACTCTTTAGTGGAATCCGAGCCTATTTTTCAAGATGAACCACTAGCCATGCAAGAATCGGATGGTGGTCTACTTTTCCCGGGTTCATCTGCCGAGGTAGCCGCACAATTGGCTGAGGCTATAAGACGCTCACAAGATGAATCTGAGAACGTAAGGATCCCGAAGAGGCCTTATCCTGCCGTCATTTTTTACGAAGATCCTCCATCGATACGGCGGCTATTCATAGGCACTTTGGAAGAAAGGGGTGAGAGGGCCCTTAAGCAGGCTGTTTCATCCGACGCCGAAGACTCACTTTCATTGTGGACCGGTGGCCACGAGTCTACTCTCGAACCTCGGCGAGCATACTTCCTCAGGAAGGAGCGTTGGCTTGAACAAGCCATACTAGAGGCTCCTTAGCGCATCGGTATGTTCATGCATCTCTTCGTAATATTTTGTATTGCTCATATACATATATATATCTTTATCCTCGTACAAACTTTGCAGGGACTTCGGCGGCGGCGGAGGATCTGAATTCGAGTCGCGCTTTGACTGTAGACTCCGCTAATATCCCCAATGACACACTAATTGTGGAAGGGGTCGATGCAACCGTTGCTCCTGCGATGAAGCCTCCCTTGGTGATTCCCGCTCCCCAAGCGCTTTCTCCCCCTGGAGAGGCATCTTTGTTGGTCGCCGATCCAATGGATCTTTCTGGGGGCGGCCCGGAGATTAGGGGACAGGTATTCGAGGCTACCGTCCTTCCGCTGGAGCCTGCAGTGGCGGCCACTGCTCCTCGCTCGGAAGTCGTTACACTGGCCCACGTCCCCGATGATGTGCCTGGGGGCACGGAAGAGGCCGCCGAAGCTGCTATCCCTCCAGCCCAGAATGGGAGAAGTATCGAAGGCAGCCTTCTATATTTTACATTAATAATCTCTCCATTATCTGAACCCTTCTGTCTTTTCAGAATTGCGTGGCTTGGCGGCGTCTATTGCCGATCTGTCTCCCAGGAAGTCTTTTAAACTCCTGTTGGAGATGGCCGCTCCGCAGGCGATATCTCCTCAACGCATCGTCCTCTTTTCCGGGTAAGGTCAGTGTCTTTTTCCCTCTCCTCACGGTGTTATTATTATTTCACATAATGACATTGATGTCTTCTACAGTTCTGGAAGCTGATGACGAGGTTGAGATTCTTGACGGGCCTGGGGAGCCTTCAGACCCCTCTTGCATGACTGTGGGTAAGTAAAGTCTCAACGTTGTTCCATTTTCTCTTTGTTTACACGTCTCGCTGACTGTTTATAAATCTGAACAGCTTTGCCAGTTCTTACCACGCTAGAATCTCGCATCGTCATGCCACCCGGCCCCTATGCTCTACGTGCCTCAGAACGGATGGCAAAGCTAAGCCTCCACTCCCTGTCAGCCCTAATTGAGGATCTTGACGCTGGCAGTATGATCACGGCCGAAGCGTTTGTCGCTGAAGCCAACGGCTCTCTCCCTTTCTTGCCACCTACCATAGTGAAACATTGGTGCAAGTCTGGATTGAGTTTTATCGGCAGGTGGAGGCTTGCTTGCATATTCTTGAGTGTACACGCCTTCCTTCGGAGGTTATGGCCGTGAAGGCGATCTTACAGGGGATTATTGAGTGGTGCGCTGTGAATATGATATCATGCGAGAAGAGGCACAGCCGTAAGTTTTCGGAGAGGGAGCTGGCTTTCAAAGCGCTGAAGGAGGTTCAAGCCAATCTTACGGCCAAGACCACTAGGGCATATGAACTGTGTTGGGTGCTTCAAGAGGCTATCAAGGAGGTGGTAGCCATTGATAAGGCCACCGTTTTTACTCGTGAAATGGTCGAAGCCCATAAGGTTGTAAGTACACGATAGCGCCCCGGCCGTCTAACAGACGCCAAATGCGGAACAAAAACTTTTTGACTGGCGCTATCGTATACTATAACCCGGATCTGCTATTAAAGCTAAACTAACAAATTACAAAGTGGGTAGAAATTTTATACCGAACGATCCGAGTCCTTCGGTCTTCAACCATCATCCCACGCTGTGTTGCGGCTGCTCCGATCTCCTGAATCTCACGTCTCCTTGTCCAGGTGGCACCACGTCGACGAATCTTTAAACGGGCTCCCGCCTCTGAACCGAGGCAACTCGATCATCAAGTTTGCCAAAAGAGATGACCAAGATTGATGTAGAGAATGAGTAGAACACTTTGTCTCACTTCGTTCAAAGCCATGGACGAACGGTTAATGAAGTTGCCTTTTGGAATCGGGTGAAATGAGAAATGAGGCTATCTAATTTCCATGAATCCAAAACTATAATCTTTTCCAAATTAACCACCATTCTATCAAGAGGGGGCCGGCCATATAAATGAGCAAGGGGGTGAGTGTAGGAGGAGGGAGAGTGACCATTAGCATTAAAGAGAAGAATGTGTCATCTAACACCTTGCACTAAACATTAATGCATTCAAATGATTCATCTAACCTAGTCATCAACACATTAAATGAACAATTAATGCACTAATGATTTGTTAGTGTATATGCCCTAGAGGCCATTACTGTATCATACTAGCTTGTATATTACTTGATGGAAGCTTGGGATATTCACAGTTGTATAGACAATCTTGCTCAAAATGGTAGTATGCTACTTGGTTTGTCTCTACTTCAATATGTGCATGTGTTTCTTTTAGCATATCGCTTATATACATATTAGTAGAGCCCTTAGGATCTTTGCTTGATTACCAGCGTTGTGATGGCGCTCACACTCGTGGGGGCTGGGTAATCCATAAGCACATCCTTATACAGGTCCCTAGTCGTTGGACTATCGAGACAGGGCATCGATACTCCGGAGTAGACTAGCGTATGCGCTTCTCATCCCAGCGGGGGAGACGGTCTGTCCCACAGCCGTCAGTACGTCGTACTTGAGATAGTATGCGGGTGCTCGTTAGGTTACGAGTACACTGGACATGACTCGTCGGGAACTGTTGGTTGGTATTATACCTATCGTCAGTTATCAGTTCCCAGGTGACATGAGTACAGCTTAGTCCGCTGACTTGACACTGTCACTTCGCCTCGAGTGTATTCCCACTGTACTTAGATTACTACCCTACCACGGCTCAAAGGAGTCGTGCAAACAGGCAGTAGTTGGGTGCAGTCCCGAAGCACTTGGAGGCAATGACGGTTAGACAGGATTCGTCTCTCCTGGTATTGGGGGTTGACATCGCGCTGTGTCTAGGAGAGCCTTTACACAAGTAGTCCCTGGCCAGGGCAAGCGAGATATACTGGTAGGTTTCCAGTGTTATCTCAGAGTGTTCTGGCTACACTCTGACACGACTTGTACCGCTATTAGGGGACTGACGTTCACCGCCCCCTAGGCCCGCCATGCGATGTATCAGACGAACAGACCGCACTGTACGGAGATTGTCACATACAGGCTCAGTAGGAGTTCGGATGGGTTTATCTCATCGGCCTTCTTATCGACATCTACCTAGGGACCGTTACGTACAGCTAGTGCCGCTTGCGGTCTGTAGTTAAACCTACTGCCAGCGTAGTGTCGAGTCTTTAGAGTCCCACACAGAGAGTTTCCATGCACTGAGCGAAACGTGTAGAGGCCGTATAGTTTTACGGCAGGGCTACGATCACTTACGTGCACTTGTGTGCGTATGCTGTTCGGGCAGGCAATACTAGTGGGCTTTGGTTTAAGCCAGATCCTAGTATTGCACAGATGGATTTGATTTGTCTTCTGTGCATTCGCATTCTACGGAATGCGGATGCGGGTGTGTATGCACAGTTTTGAGGAGTGATGAAGGAGGAGGTGCCCCATTAGGGTTTTGGCAGTTGGTTCAGCCAAAACCATAATGTGGCACACTCATTAGGGTTTTGACAATTCGTTTGGTCAAAACCGTTATGAGTAGGGAGACATTGTTTACTAATCCTTTTAGTGATAGATTAGTGATGGCTAATTGCATTGACCATTTGACCTCTTAGACCCCTCTTGACTTTGTTGACCCGTTGACCGTGTTGACCATTGACCTTCAAGAGGGATCTACACTCTTCTTTTATTTTCTTTTTATTTCTTGTGTTATGATAATGGTAAATTCAATGTGCCATCAAGTCTTTCATGATAGGATTAGTAATGATGATTATTGTGTATTATTGCAACCATGGTTCATTTCTTTTGGGTTAATCTTTTTCATTATTCTATTCTCATTCTCTTTCTAGAAATGAGAAGAAAAGAAAAGCTCCATGGTTGCAAACTTTCTCCTTCTTCTTCCTCATCTTGATCTCTTCTTTTGATCTTATGTGTTGAGAGAAAAAGAATCCACATAGACAAACACATCCATCTTTCTCTTCTACACAACCTAAGGCATTTAGATTAGCAACCTCTTTTCCCTAGTTGCCTTAGCTTGAGGCGAAGCTTAGTGTACAACTCTCGGGTGGATCGTCTTCGACTCAAGAAGGCCGCGGAGGTGCCCAAGGTCCGGATCGATGCTTGGAGCTTGGATGGATGAGTGGGACAACGGGATGGAGACCCGAAGGACCGGTTCTGTGAGGTATACTTTCTACAGCATAGTAGCTAAAACCTCTTAGTGTTTACTAGTTTCTAGTTTAGCAAAGATCCGACTTTTAGTCCATGTTGCCTTGCGCTAAAATCATTGTTTTTCGCCGTTTCCGCCTCCCCGTAAGAACCGGGGTGAGCAACGTGGACTTACAGTGGTATCAGAGCCTAGCTAAACATAAACTAGTAAGTTAGCAAAGTGTTAAGAACATCGATCGGAAAAAAGTCGCAAAACACATCCGCAAAACCTCAAGTTTCTGTCGATTTTATACTGTTCAAAAAGTGTTTTAAAATATATGAAAAATCGTCTCAGGGTTTGTGAAAACACTGCAGAAAAACGATCCAGTGATTCGATCAAACGACCGCGGTTCCGCGGCAATGACATGCTTATTGCCGCGGTTCCGCCGCCGTTTTGACTCGGCACTGGATCGGGTTTTGTGCAGTGTTTTAGTTTGGATGTTTTGGGATTTTTAATACATGTTTTTTCTACCCAGATTTTCCAGAGAGCAATTTGACTTTTCGGGTGGTTAAAAATCCGTATTTTGATCGTTATTCCGTACTCTTTGGCTAATGAATATTATCTGTGATGTGATATATGTATTGAATGTCCGCTAATCGCTATACGTCGATTAGTGGGGGTTATACATATCTGTGATCTGTAATGTTGATGGTTTGTGTATATGAACTCGGTGGATTGTCGCGGATGAATAGCCGGGAATGGGTGTGAGATGAGAGTTTCTTTTTCTTTCATTCATTGTAAAATATGTAAATTGATGTAATATTATTTGTTTGGCCGCACAACTGGGTCGGGGTTGTAGCCGTCATTGTATAATTTCTTTTTACTGTTTTTGCTCCTAGGATAGACCCAAGGTGGGGTGCACAAACTACCGGGTATCTCGAAGTGCCGAGTGGCCTACTCACGGCGTTGAGGGAGGTTGCTTCGCTTCGGGTACTTGGCGGGTAGTTTGCCGCACCCATAGGTGTCTAGGGTGGGGTTTGGCTATTCATCGCGACCGTGTAATCCGTTTTTCGTTGCAGGGTCGAACGAATCGCGGATTCCTAGTATATCCAAAGTGTTCATCTGTGATCTGTAATGTCTATCATTGCTATATATCTATATATAATAATTATTTAGGCGTTGCTTATGTTTTTCAGCCGCGCTAGCCCAGCCCCCGCTCTGTCGTTAGTTAAGTAACCTAACGGGTGATGATGGGGCCCCATGGCGAATGCGAATGGCATAAGCGTACGTCATATTTTGGTTGTTTTCTGCAATGGTAGGATTAAATGATGGGAAGCATTAAAAGAACTAATGCAAGAAAATAAACCAAGTAAAAGTCGTTGGAACACTTTGAAAACCACTCGGTTCTTTTCAAAAATAAGCATTTTAAACGCGGAGCTTGAACCACTCCTTTTAAAAGCTATCTCGTTCCATCGACTATATCAAGTTCACTACGTTCACGGTTTCGCCAAAACCATCCGTAGCCCTCCGTCGTTTCATATGAATATTCAACAATATTCAAGCTGTGTTTGTTAGCCTTAGTCAAGGCACAGTGTTTGGTAGCTGGTGGGTATTCATATGTTGCATAGATAGAATGCGTTGGTTTGGGACAGCCGTATTGCTTTGTTGGCCATAGTCAAGGGTATATACGGGTGGGTTCAAATTAACCTGGATAACGACGGGTAGAACTTGACATGTGACTTATGATTTGTTGGCCTTAGTCAAGGTCATAAGAGCATGGGGCAAAAATCCACATCGGGAGTTTCAAAAGTACTGAAACTTGCTAGTGCTGCATACCATTTGGAGTGTGATGATTCTGGTAGGATTCCTTCGGTTTTATCACGCGATGATATTTGGATCCCGATCCTACTGTGAGTATATGCTACTCCTCGGGAAAACTCTCACTTAACGATCAATACTATAAACCTAGTAGGTGTCTAGAAAGGTGTTAGCGGGGCTACGCCCACAGGGAAAAGAGGTTACTTAATTAAGGAACTTCGCGAAAGCGTTGGAAAACCTCCCTCGAAGTACCAACACTGGCCTGGCTGAACGGTTAAGCAAGTATTGTACGGTGAGATTGATCCTGACCAATTCTTCCTTTATGGTTTGGGGAGGGATTCGAGAGACAGTGGGAGCCATCCTGTTTAGATAAATTAAAAACCAATCTAAACTTGCAAGAGCATCATGCTGAGTGTTTTCTTCTCTCTCTCTTAATTGCAGCGACCCAGTGACCGCACCTAGGTTACATCTAGATAATAAAATGACTGAATCTGACTGTTATGACTGGCAAAGGTCTGTCCAGATGTCCATTGCCCAGGACAAGCTGGAACACCTCTTGACTGATCCAACCCCTGCCGTCTCAGGTCCAGTTTCCCCTGTCACGGATATTGATACCCGTAGGACATCGAAGAAGACTGTGCGAAAGCCAAGTGCCTCGTGTTAGCCTCAGTTGATAGTATATACCAGATGCAGCACGAGAAGATGGACTCAGCTTCTATCTTCCTCCATAACAAAGTTTTATATGGAGAGCAATCTCGTATCGCAAGATATGAGACCTCGAACGAATTGCTTCCAGCGAGATTGGCTATCGGGTCATCTGTAGGGGGCAACGTCCTTACAGAGACCAGCTCTTTTGAGCTCTCGGACCTGAAGACCACGTTGAAGAACGGGTCAGATGCTGACTTAGTTCAACAGTCTCTACCTACTACCCTAAAGGAAACTAGGGAAGTAGAAAGAAAGGGAAGGGCAGAAGTTTCGGGACTGGATGTAGTAAAAGAGGGATGTTCCTATTGTAACGGGAATGAACATGGGCAGAAGGATTGCAGGGCTTGCAAAGCCAGTAGCCAGAATTCGAAGCATGTTGTGGCTTCGGCTTCGGGTGTGTTTGTTATAGAGAACTGTATGTCAGTTAACCCTACTTCCTGGGTATTGGATACCGGATCAGGATCTCATATCTGTAATTCGTTACAGGCTCTGAGAAACCGTAGGGTTATCAGGAAAGGTGATATGACTCTCAGGGTTGCTAACGGAATGAGCATGTATGCTGTATCCGTAGGGGAATATCATCTAGGACTGACAACTGGGCAGATATTGATTCTGCGTGACTGTTTTTATGTACCAGGTGCAACTTGTAATATCATATCTGTATCCTTACTTTCTAAGGAAGGATATGATTTTACTTTTGTAAGCGATGTAGTGAACATCCACCTAAATCAAGTCCTGATTGGGTCAGGTACATTAAAATACGGTATATACGTTTTGAATCAAGCTCAGGTCTTCAGTGTCCAGAACACACTTAAAAGAAAGTCTCCGGAATTAAATCAGGCTTTCTTATGGCATTGTAGACTGGGTCACATTAATGAGACACGGTTGACAAAGTTACATAAAGAAGGATACTTGGATCCGTTCGAGTACCAGTCTTATGCCACTTGTGAATCATATCTCATGGGAAAGATGACAAAGACTCCGTTCACTGGACACGGAGAAAGAGCGAGCGAGCTCTTGGGACTCATACACAGTGATGTGTGTGGTCCAATGTCTACACATGCGCGAAGTGGTTATTCATACTTCATTACTTTCACAGATGATTTCTCTAGGTATGGGCATGTCTTCTTAATGAAGCACAAATCCGTGGCCTTTGAGAAATTTCAGGAATACAAGAATGAAGTTGAAAAACAAACATGCAAAAGTATGAAGACACTGAGATCTGATCGAGGTGGCGAATACTTGAGTGCCGAGTTTCTGGGCTTCTTAAAAGAGAATGGAATTCTCTCTCAGCTTACTCCTCCATACACACCACAACACAACAGTGTATCGGAAAGGAGGAATCGAACCCTATTGGATATGGTTCGTTCCATGATGAGTAAGGCTGAGTTGCCGCGATCCTTCTGGAGTTATGCACTAGAAACAGCTGCATATCTTTTGAACCAAGTTCCTACTAAGTCAGTGCCTACCACGCCATATCAGATGTGGAGTGGGAAGAAACCCAGTCTTAAACACTTTAAGACATGGGGATGTCCAGCTTTTGTAAAAAAGCAGCATGCGAACAAGCTCGAGGCACGTTCAGTACAGTGTAAGTTTGTGGGATACCCAAAGAACTCCAAAGGGTATCTTTTCTATTACGCAGAGGAACAAAAGGTTTTTGTTTCTCGTCATTCCCGCTTCTTGGAAACCGAGTTTTTGGAAAATCAGATAAGTGGGAGCGCAATAGAACTGGAAGAAATTCCAGAACCACAAGCTATTACTGAAAGCTTGGTAGAACCAGAGGGTTCGAAAGAACAGGACATCCCAGCGCCACTCCGCAGAAGTAGTAGGCAGTCTCATCCGCCCGAGAGATACTACGGTTTTCTCATTGACGGGGATAGAGAGGATTGCACTATGGATTATGGTGAGCCTACTAGCTTCCAGCAAGCCATTCAGAGCGGTGACTCGGTAAAATGGCTGGATGCAATGCGGGCCGAGATGGAGTCTATGTACACCAACAAAGTTTGGACTTTGGACTTTGCTCCAGAAGGGGTAAAACCCGTAGGCTGCAAATGGATCTTCAGAAAGAAGATTGGTGTAGATGGGCAGGTTGAGACCTATAAAGCTAGACTTGTAGCAAAGGGTTTTCGTCAAAGACCTGGTTTGGACTATGACGAGACCTTTTCTCCAGTGGCTATGCTGAAATCCATTCGGATCCTTCTTGCCATTGCTGCCTTCCACGATTATGAAATCTGGCAGATGGACGTAAAGACGGCTTTCCTAAATGGAAATTTGGAAGAGTGCGTCTATATAGATCAGCCGGAGGGATTCAATCAGAGTGGGAGCAGCGGTAGAGTGCAAGTTGCTCAAGTCCATTTATGGACTTAAGCAGGCATCACGGAGTTGGAACATCTGCTTTGATGATACTGTCAAAGAATTCGACTTTATCAAAAACCCAGATGAACCATGCATTTACAGTAAGATTGTAGGGAGAACTGTGGTATTCCTCGTCTTGTACGTGGATGACATTCTCCTAATAGGAAATGATATTCCTATGCTACAGTCAGTCAAAGGATTCTTGTCGCAGAGGTTCTCCATGAAGGACCTGGGCGATGCCAACTACATTCTGGGGATCCAGATCTATCGTGATAGATCTAAGAGGATGCTGGGACTTTCACAGTCAAGGTACATCGACACCATACTGAAAAGGTTCAGTATGGAAGATTCCAAGCGCGGTAATTTACCGGCTTGTCACGGGATCACCCTCTCCAAAGAGATGTCTCCCAAGACTGATTTGGAAAGGGATCGCATGTCTATTATACCCTACGCTTCTGCGGTAGGCTCTATATTCTATGCAATGTTGTGTACCAGACCAGATGTAGCATACACATTGAGCGTTGTAAGCCGGTATCAGTCAAACCCAGAGGAGAAACACTGGATAGCGGTAAAGAACATTCTCAAGTACCTGAGAAGGACTAAGGAGATGTTCTTGGTGTATGGCGGAAAAGACCTCCAGCTCGAGGCCTTTGCTGACTCCAGCTTCCAGAGTGACAAGGATGACTCCAAGTCCATGTCGGGTTATGTCTTTACCCTCAATGGAAGGGCGGTTTGCTGGAAGAGTTCCAAGCAGGAGACCGTTGCTGACTCAACTATGGAAGCGGAGTACATAGCTGCTTGCGATGCCGCAAAGGAAGCTGTCTGGATGAAGAAGTTCCTCACGGAGCTTCAGGTGGTTCCTACCATTGTTGATCCAATACCGCTGTATCGCGATAACAACGGCGCTATAGCTTTAGCGAAGGAACCCAGGTCCCATCAGAAGTCCAGGCACATTTTGAGGCGGTACCACCTGATCAGGGAGATCGTAGATCGCCGGGAGATCGAGGTGAAGAGAGTAAATACGGAGAACAACACTGCAGATCCACTCACGAAGGCCCTACCCCAGACTCAGTTCGAGCGGCTGATCGAGATGATAGGTCTTCGATACGCCAGTACATGGCCTTAGTGCAAGTGGGAGATTGTTAGTGTATATGCCCCAGAGGCCATTACTGTATCATACTAGCTTGTATATTACTTGATGGAAGCTTGGTATATTCACAGTTGTATAGACAATCTTGCTCAAAATGGTAGTATGCTACTTGGTTTGTCTCTACTTCAATATGTGCATGTGTTTCTTTTAGCATATCGCTTATATACATATTAGTAGAGCCCTTAGGATCTTTGCTTGATTACCAGCGTTGTGATGGCGCTCACACTCGTGGGGGCTGGGTAATCCATAAGCACATCCTTATACAGGTCCCTAGTCGTTGGACTATCGAGACAGGGCATCGATACTCCGGAGTAGACTAGCGTATGCGCTTCTCATCCCAGCGGGGGAGACGGTCTGTCCCACAGCCGTCAGTACGTCGTACTTGAGATAGTATGCGGGTGCTCGTTAGGTTACGAGTACACTGGACAGGACTCGTCGGGAACTGTTGGTTGGTATTATACTTATCGTCAGTTATCAGTTCCCAGGTGACATGAGTACAGCTTAGTCCGCTGACTTGACACTGTCGCTTCGCCTCGAGTGTATTCCCACTGTAGTTAGATTACTACCCTACCATGGCTCAAAGGAGTCGTGCAAATAGGTAGTAGTTGGGTGCAGTCCCGAAGCACTTGGAGGCAGTGACGGTTAGACAGGATTCGTCTCTCCCGGTATTGGGGGTTGACATCGCGCTGTGTCTAGGAGAGCCTTTACACAAGTAGTCCCTGGCCAGGGCAAGCGAGATATACTGGTAGGTTTCCAGTTTTATCTCAGGGTGTTCTGGGCTACACTCCGACACGACTTGTACCGCTATTAGGGGACTGACGTTCACCGCCCCCTAGGCCCGCCATGTGATGTATCAGACGAACAGACCGGACTGTACGGAGATTGTCACATACAGGCTCAGTAGGAGTTCGGATGGGTTTATCTCATCGGCCTTCTTATCGACATCTACCTGGGGACCGTTACGTACAGCTAGTGCCGCTTGCGGTCTGTGGTTAAACCCACTGCCAGCGTAGTGTCGAGTCTTTAGAGTCCCATACAGAGAGTTTCCCTGCACTGAGCGAAACGTGTAGAGGCCGTATAGTTTTACGGCAGGGCTACGATCACTTACGTGCACTTGTGTGCGTATGCTGTTCGGGCAGGCAATACTAGTGGGCTTTGGTTTAAGCCAGATCCTAGTATTGCACAGATGGATTTGATTTGTCTTCTGTGCATTCGCATTCTACGGAATGCGGATGCGGGTGTGTATGCACAGTTTTGAGGAGTGATGAAGGAGGAGGTGCCCCATTAGGGTTTTGGCAGTTGGTTCAGCCAAAACCATAATGTGGCACTCATTAGGGTTTTGACAATTCGTTTGGTCAAAACCGTTATGAGTAGGGAGACATTGTTTACTAATCCTTTTAGTGATAGATTAGTGATGGCTAATTGCATTGACCATTTGACCTCTTAGACCCCTCTTGACTTTGTTGACCCGTTGACCGTGTTGACCATTGACCTTCAAGAGGGATCTACACTCTTCTTTTATTTTCTTTTTATTTCTTTTGTTATGATAATGGTCAATTCAATGTGCCATCAAGTCTTTCATGATAGGATTAGTAATGATGATTATTGTGTATTATTGCAACCATGGTTCATTTCTTTTGGGTTAATCTTTTTCATTATTCTATTCTCATTCTCTCTCTAGAAATGAGAAGAAAAGAAAAGCTCCATGGTTGCAAACTTTCTCCTTCTTCTTCCTCATCTTGATCTCTTCTTTTGATCTCATGTGTTGAGAGAAAAAGAATCCACATAGACAAACACATCCATCTTTCTCTTCTACACAACCTAAGGCATTTAGATTAGCAACCTCTTTGCCCTAGTTGCCTTGGCTTGAGACGAAGCTTAGTGTACAACTCTCGGGTGGATCGTCTTCGACTCAAGAAGGCCGCGGAGGTGCCCAAGGTCCGGATCGACGCTTGGAGCTTGGATGGACGAGTGGGACAGCGGGATGAAGACCCGAAGGACCGGTTCTGTGAGGTATACTTTCTACAGCATAGTAGCTAAAACCTCTTAGTGTTTACTAGTTTCTAGTTTAGCAAAGATCCGACTTTTAGTCCATGTTGCCTTGCGCTAAAATCATTGTTTTTCGCCGTTTCCGCCTCCCCGTAAGAACCGGGGTGAGCAACATGGACTTACATGATTCACTAGCCTAGTCATCATCCTAGTCACCATCTAGAAGCTTCCACACACTCATGACTCACCCTCAAGACGAAAAGATAAATCCGCATTTTACCGAATATTAAATACGGGTGATAGAAAACTGGAAACTGGCATCTTCCAAAAGTGATCCCGAAATGAATTTCAGGATAACCCCGTAACAGTATAAACATACCCACATTTGTATTACAACCGAATACAAATGCAATTGAGACAAAGATATTATATCTACACAGTTT
Source organism: Agapanthus africanus (assembly GCA_030015575.1). NCBI lineage: Eukaryota > Viridiplantae > Streptophyta > Magnoliopsida > Asparagales > Amaryllidaceae > Agapanthus > Agapanthus africanus. Next base: position 174,129,060 of record CM057339.1, on the reverse strand, counting down.
AATACTCGGATCCGGCTTAAACCAAAGCCCACCAGTATTATCTGCCCGAAATATGACATGTGCGTAAACGCACGTGCATTTTCCGAACCCTGCCATAAAACCATACGGCCTCTACAACGTTTCGCCCGAACTTGGGAAACTGTCTGTGGGGGACTTTAATGACTCATCAACACACTGGCACTGGGTATAACCACTAGCACGTCAGAGGTACGAGCTGTACGTAACGGTTGCCTATGTATTGATTGGAAGGGAAGCTGACGAGCGAACTTATCCAGAAACCCTACTGAGCCTAACAGTGACAATATACATACAGTCCGGTCCGTTCGTCTATGAGTATCGCATATCGGCCTAGGGGGCTGGTAACGTCAGACCCCCAATAGAGGTATAAGTCGTGTCAGAGAGTGGCCCAGAACACCCTGAGATACTACTGGAGTACCTACCAGTAAATCTCCTGCCTCGGCCGAGGGCTTTGTGTAATGGCTCTCCTATACACAGCGCGATCTCACCCCCAATACCGGGAGAGACGAATCCCTTGCCGATCCGCTCACTTGACTCCATGTGGCTCGGGACTGTACCCAAAAAAGACCTGTTTGCACGACTCCTTTGAGCCGTGGTAGGGTAGAAATCAAAGCACAGTGGGAACTCACACGAGACAAATGACGACCTCAGGTCGATGAACTAACCTGTACACATGTCACCAGGGAACTGCTATCTGACGCTAGGTATTATACCAACTAGCAGGTTCCCGGCGAGTCCTGTCCGTTGTACTCATAACTCAATGAGCACCTGTATACATCTTAGGTGAAACAACTAACACCAATGGCTTGTGAGACCGCCACCGCCCCTCGTCGGGGTCTCGACTGTATACACTAGTCTACTCTGGAGTATCGATGCCCTGTCTCGAAACTCCCACGACTAGGGACACTTTAAGGATGTGCTTATAGACCCCAGCTCCCACATATATGATCGCCATCATACTGCTGGCAGTCAAGAAAGAATCCTATGGGCTCTATCATCATGCAATAGTGAACTGAAGCATGTATACGATGATAAAGACAAACCAGATAACATACTATCATCTCGAACAAGACTGTCATATCGGTATAGGTCCTGTCTCAATCATTGCAATCACGTACCTGCGATCCAATAATTGACTTTGAGGGCACTATATCCAGCAATCTCCCACTTGCACTTAAGGCTAATTATTGCGATGTCGCATACTCATAGCCCGTGTGATACCGAACATCCAACTCCTCTACTAATCAGTTTCACAAATCCCGTTTGTAAAACTATTGTGTTCGAGAAATAGCCTTAGTGAGTGGATCCGCCCTGATGTTTCTTTCTATATCTCTCTAAATCTCAAATTCACGGAGAAAGCCATCTCCCGAATCGAGTAATATCTGTCTTAGAATATATCTGGATATCTGATGGGACCTAGTTCATAAATGAACTCCAAATCCAAACTTCTTAGACTGTATTGATAACTGAACCTAATCAGTTTCCAGCACCATGCCTCCCACAGTATCCTCTTGGACCAACTGTCCATAATACTGTCCTTCGTCAGAGGGAAAACTATAACTCTGACAATCACTCTGTCATCCATGTCACCTTTGAAGCCTGGAATGATAACCGTCTCCCGAAGGAGGCTGCTGTCATCAGATCCGTAGAACATGCACTTATGTTCTAAAACTGCTTCCTTATGTTTCTTCAGGATTGGATTAATATAAACTTATCGCATCATAGTGCAAAAACAACATCTGGTGTGATACTTGACTTCTCACGATTGACTCAATTGCCTAAGCAAGTGATCTGCCAATCATGCACATCCCTCTCCCCTTTAGTCTGTAAGACACCTTTAGAGAGGGTGACTCCATCACCTGCAGGTACACCATCACGCCAGGAGTTATCTATTCTAAAATACTATTAGAATACTGTCAGAGTACCCACATTGGGAAACTACCCAAATCTAGATTTAAAACCATAGATCTAGTAACCAGAATGTCTGATATTATATCCATATCCTTTGTGGAGAAATAACTGTGTAACGACCACAGTATAACCGATCGTAGTATAGGATTTTACTTCCTACTCTGTGTATGTTGTTCCCGCCAAAAATTTCTGCGCAAAAGAGTCTAAGGTATCAAATGGCAGCGATACGCTTAAGAAAATGCGAACCAGTATCTTCCAGCCTGTATTTTGACAAACTCCCCAATTAGGAACTGTTAAATTATGATGGTATTGAAAGCATCTCGAAAAAACCTTCAATTTGATATATTATGGGCCTCATAATTCATCCGGGATCAAAAGTTATGAGCAAATGTCTATGCACATGTGATCTTAGAAAGAAGATACGAACCAGTATTTTCCGAGCTGTATTTTGACAAACTCTGGAATGAGAAACGGCTAAATTCTGATGGTATTGAAAGCATCTCGAAAAGTCCTTCGATTTGATATATTATGGGCCTCATAATTCATCCGAGATCAAAAGTTATGAGCAAATGTGTTATGCACGTGTAATCTAAAGTAATGCTCTACTACATGGGGAATACATTTTTTAGTCCCACATCGGGAAAATGAGAGATGACTTCTCTACCATTCCCATATAAATAAGAGGGGATACCTCTTAGAAAGGGTAGAGTAAAATCCTCAAAGGATTCAATACTCAAAGGAGCTTAGTTCTCCAAAGGAGCTTAGTTCTCCAAGATAGGAGCATGCTCCTCCCCATAATGCGCATATGCGCAAGCGCCATGTGCGCTACGTGCAACGCACGTGTGCCCGCCATACGGCACCACGTACAACGCACGTGCGTACCACATGAGAATATTTAATAATATTAAAAGAAGCTTGTTCTCCATATATAGAAGCTCTGCTTCTCCTCATAATGTGCATGTGCGCCACGTGCAACGTACGTGTGCCCGCCATGCAGCACTACGTGCAACGCACGTGCGCACCATCTGAGAACATTTAATAATATTAAAAGGAGCTTGTTCTCCATATATAGAAGCTCTGCTTCTCCTCATAATGGGCATGTGCGCTACGTGCAACGCACGTGCGCACCACATGAGAACATTTAATAATATTAAAAGGGGCATGTTCTTCATATATAGAAGCTCTGCTTCTCCTCATAATGCGCATGTGAGCCACGTGCAACGCAAGTGTGCCCGCCACGCGCGCACCACGTGCAACGCACGTGCGCACCACATGAGAATATTCAAAATAGACTCGTTCTCCATAGGAGCTTGCTCCCCCCCATAATGCGCATATGCGCAAGATCCATGTGCGCTTCGTGCAAATATGGGCGCCCAACACGTGCGACGCACGTGCGTCCAACACGTGCGACGCACGTGTGCCGAACACGTGCGACGCACGTGCGCGAACGCAAAGAAGCCTTTTTCAGTAGCGAGAAGCTTAAGCTCCAGCCTGTTCTTTCCCCCTAATGAGTGAGACATGGTTCAAAGGGTACATCCCTCCACACCTTCGATATATGGCACTGTAATCTCTCAGTGTCGTCGGAGAGGTGGTGGGTCCCAACGACCAATGATCCTTCTTTCTAAAATAAAAGAAGAAGAAAAAGAATGAACATTTTGGTGAGAAATCAAAAATTTGAAACAGAGAGAACTCTGAAAAAATTTCAAGAAGAAAAAGGTAAAAGACCTTTTAGATAGAAGAATTTCTTCTAATAGATCATTGATCTAAGAACAAGATTAATGATCTTTAATAAAAAACAAAATAAAAATAGTGCTTTGCACTTATAAACCATTGGTTCTCTAAGATCAAGAAAAATAAGAAACACGTGATTTCTTTGATCTAAATTAGATCAAGAAACCAAGCAGTGCTTTGCACTTCTTTTATGAACCATAGGTTCTGGAATCTAAAAGATTCTCAAGTCAATAGTGCCTTGCACTTGTAGAATTGCGCTGTTGCGCTCTTGGGTTGGTGCAAGCCACCTGAGAGCGCCACGTGTCAACATCTGAACCATTTGCGCTATGCGCTTTTGAGATATAGCTTTGCTCTCTGAAACTGGCGCAACTCACCACAGCGCGCCACGTGTCAGCAGCGCAAGCGCAGCGCACTGGCACAGCGCACTGCGCTTGCATGACACGTGTCATCACCACAAGCACTTGCGCTCATTGAGTAGCGCAAAGCGCCTGAAAAATGCAACGCATTTCTTTTGCTAAAGGGCCAGGCCCAAGTCAAAAAGACCTAACAGGCCAAAATAAATTGCAAAGCAATAAAAGGGGCAGAGCCCAAATAAAATTGATGCTCTGCATCATTTATAAAGGGCAGAGCCCAAGTAAAATTGATGCTCTGCATCATTTATAAATGGGCAGAGCCCAAAACAAATTGATGCACTGCATCCTTTATGGGCAGAGCCCAAACAAAAATAAAAAGTAATGCAATGCATTATTTAAATGTGGGCAAAGCCCTAGCACAGGTCTAATAGACCAAAAATAAATAAAAGCGTTGAATATTTTTCAACTGGACTTAGCCCAATCATGGCCGTAAGTCCTCAAATTAAATTGACTGAGCAAGATTGCTCTCCTAAATCAATTTACATCCGGTTCGAGGGTACATCTTCGAACTCCTCTGACACCTATCGTTGTAATCTTTCAACGACGTCAGAGAGACGACGGGTCCCGACAACCACACATCAACACGGACTGTGGGGTCCTTAAACTCATGGACTTAAGCGTCCTTAAACCAAAAGACGGATTGTGGGATCCTTAAACCCGCGGACTTATGCGTCCTTAAACTAAAACACGGACTGTGGGGTCCTTAAACCCACGGACTCAAGCGTCCTTAAACTAAACATGGACCCCTATTTCCCTAAACTGGAACATGGACCCCTATGTCCCTAAACTGGAATATGGACCCCCATGTCTCTAAACTGGAATATGGACCGCATTGTCCTTAAACTACCAATGGACCGCAATGTCCCTAAACTACCTATGGACCACTACGTCCCTAAACTGGAACAATACAGCCCCCAAACTCTCTTTTGTTGGATCTAAACGATCCCGTTTTAGTTGATCTTAGCCTCAAATATGGCTAACGTATTCTTAAACATTCAAATAAACTTTAGTCCCAAATTGGACTATAAGACCCCTAATCAACTTTGGTTCAAGGGTACATCTCCGAACTCCTCTGACACATGTCGTTGTAATCCTTCAACGTCGTCAGAGAGGTGACGGGTCCCGACGGCCATATATTAAATGGACCACCATGTCCCTAAACTGGAAATGGATCTAGACGATCCCGTTAATTAGATCTTAGTCTGGAAATTAGACTAACGTATCCTTAACAAACGTTTAAGTTGATCTTAGCCTCAAATATGGCTAACGTATCCTTAAACCAAAACCCAAAACCCAAATCTAAGAAAGTACGGATTTGGACTAATCCACGTCCTACGGGCGACGAAATAAATTAGTCTCCGTATACAATCCACGGGCAACCACAAACAAAACAAACACACACGACACGAAGTGAAATTCTGGAGAAGGAGAAAGTTGTTACCGTGATGCGGTAGCGTAATTAACTGCAGGGGCTTGCACCTGCAGGGAAGAGCGTCCCCACAATCAAAACCCCCTCAAACGAGGGGGAATCTGACGAAGTCTGCTACATCGGCCGCATCTGTCTAAACCTTCGATACACGGTGCCATAAATCAATTTGGCATCTTCGGAGAGGTAGACGGATAAAACCAAATAGCATCTGCCCCGAACCTCAGGTCCAGACGTCCTCGCGTCGCGGCCGCCGTTCGAAGGGGAACAAATTCTGGCACGCCCGGTGGGACATTTTCCTCTTTCTACTCCACACTTCATGTGCCGTCTTCGCGAACGAATCGCGGTTTGTTAATGGTTGCCTTTGGATTTCAAGTTAACTAAGATTTGGTCTCTTGCTTGGCACAGAAAAGAAATCAAGCATCGATGGCCTCTACTTGTTCGAAGTGCTCCAACTGCAGCTGCAGCTCGCGTCCGGCCTCAACTGGGGGCATAACCTACGGGCCCCAAGCGTCCTCTTTGTTCACCATGCCCGTGGAGCAGATTACTCAATCCACCACGGGGTTGTTTTTCGAAACTATGCTTCCGCCAACAAGCTTCAGCACCCCTATGCCCGTACCAGAAGCTCATAAGAAGTCGGTCTTCGATCGACTTACAGTTACTGCGGCCCCTCTCAACGGGTCGCCCAACACCAGGCCTCGATCTTCTCCAGACTGGGCCAAAACTCCTGTGGGCCCACAATGAAGCTTGCAGTCCCGGAAAAGGTTATTCCAAAAAGAATAGCCAAACCTGCTCCTGAAGTCGTCAAGGCGGATTCTCCTGCTAAGAGATCGGTCTTTACAAGATTGACCGTCCCAACTCCCACTCCTGCTCTTGCTGCTCAAAAGACATCAGTCTTCAACAGGCTGACGCCAGCAACAGCCCCACACCTGAACAGGGGGCAAGAAGAAGCTGTTTCTGTCTCTGAATCGATACCGACGACTCGTCGCGCCCGACAACGCCACTGGCGCCGGTTAAGGAAGACCGGGGGCAACTTCCCTTCTGGGATGACTCCGCCAGCTCCAACGGTGGAAGTTAACGCTGCTGTTCCAACCAGGAACAGCTTTGAACTGTTGAATAGGGTACGCAGAAACTCGCCAACTGCGGTGCTCAAAAGATCTCCTCCACCAGTAGAGACTACTGTGGAAGCAGAAAAGCTAGAGCAGCCTCCTCAATCGCTGTCCTCCAGGATCTATAAGACATGGCGACGAGTCCGAGAATCTGTCATTGATCCTAACCTCTCTCGCCAACAGAAGAAGTCGAAAGGTCGGCAAGAAGAAAATCCCCCGGTCAAGCGACGAAAGGTGACGACTGCTTGGGTGCCCAAAGCAACGACCCCCTCAACCTCTACGGCCCATAAAAGAAGAAGGCCGGAGAAAGTGCCAACGCCGATGACGAATATCAAAGGTGGTGGACCCAAACGCCCTAAGTCAGGGGGCATTGTAGTTCATACCGTCTACATGGCGTCTGGTAAGGAGGACAGCCGCATATCAACAGGTCATAGACCACTCACGCGATCAGTGACCAAAGCGCAGGAGCAGCAGCAGAAGCTACAAGAGATGATGAACGCTATGGCCGCACTTACTGGGCCAAAAGAAAGCCCTGAAACGTCTTCAGATGAACGCCAGGAGCAAGAAACTGACGCCGAATTCCTTCGACGAATATTGGAGAAGAAGGATAAAGAGGCTGCTGAACAAGCAGCCGACATAAAGCGTATGGGCCTCCTGTTCCAAGACATGGTAGGGATGATGATCCAGCAAGATCCTCCGGCCGAAGATCCCCCGATCGTCCTTGAAGACGATATGGGAGAAATGTCGAATCCTCCACCAGTTCTATCAACAGCTAAGGAGGATACAATCTCCAAAGCTGATTTGGACGAGTATATAGCCCAACAAATACGGGTTCATCATGCGACTGAAGCAGCCGGCCAAGTCGTAAAAACAGGACGACCGTATCCGAGCTGGTACGACCAGATCAAATACCCGCCGGGCTACACAATTCCCAAGTTCCATGTCTACAAGAGGACGGGCAATCCTCACCAGCATGTTGCCCAGTTCAGGGCACTCTGCGGCAACATAGGCGGTGATGACAAGCTGTTGCTTCGCCAATTTGTTGGAAGTTTATCAGATACGGCGTTCGAGTGGTACTCTGAGCTCCCGAACGACTCTATCAAGACCTTCGCGGAGATGGAGCTGTTGTTTACTCAGTGTTTTGCAAGCGCCAGTAAACACACCCCGATGACGGCACTGATTAACGCTAGGGTAAAGCCAGGCGAGACATGGGTTCAATATGCTATACGGTGGCGGAACTTATGGTCAAAGTGTGAGCAGCGCATTGAAGAAGCTCCCGCGGTGGGTATGTTTGTGGGAACCCTTGATCCGCAAGCAACCATCTCGCAATTTATGATGTTTTTCAAGCCGACTACCTTCCAGGCCTTGATTGACAAGCTGGCGTAAATGGATCAGATGGGCCATAAACCCCCTCTTCCAAAACCGGACTCCCGAAATGATAAGGGGAAGGGAAAAGCGATCGTTGTCGCTAATGCTCAATAACAACCGAGCAACTCGAAGCCGGTCGTTCGTCAAAATAATATGCGCCTGTACGTAGCCCTTGAGGAGAGGCTAGGACGTTCTTAGTCTTTTCCCCGAGATAAAACGAGGAGGTTATTCGAGCTGGCGTTGCGCAACCGACTCATAAATCTGCCGAATCCAAAATGTCCGTCGCAACCAAATGATGTTAATGAGCCCAACTACTGTCCTTATCATCGAGTACTGGGTCATCCGATCGAAGATTGTTACGTCTTCAAAAATTGGCTTAAAGACCAGTACCGACAGTGCAAGTTCGCGTTATCTGACAAATGGAAGGTAAATCCCTCGCAGCCCCACACCTCTAAGGGGATGAGTACGCCGGAGGCAACATGCTCTGTCGTTGAAGAAGCTCCTTGGGAGGTTGTATTATCAACTAAGACAAAGAAAATGCTGAACGACCTTCAGGCATACCCAGCGATCAAGTGGGAGAATCCGTTGGAACCGCAGGTCATTGAAGGGATGTTGAAGCCACGTCCAACTCCAAGGATCAATGGAGGTGGCCCAAGCATTCACAACCAGCCATCGAAATCTTCAAAGAAGAAGAAAAAGAAATCAAAGAAGCCCGTGAAGCCTGGCGACAAGCGCATGGACTTGCAAAAACAAATTGACGCGCTGGAGGAGTACAACCAGAAGGCACGGACTCACATTACATTCCAAGAGTTCCTCAATCACGTCTTTCAAGAGGAAGATGAGAGAGAAAGTTCATCTGATGAATCTGAAGAATACGTGGCAAGCTGTCATGTGATTTCCCATTCGTTCATGAACGATGAGGAGACTTCTTGTACTGAAACGCTGGGGGCAGATACCGAATCAAAAATTCCGGTGCCATCAGATGAGGTAATTGGCGCATTCCTTAATGAAGCTTGGTTGAAAAGTAAAGCTGATCGAGAACGCGAGGCGGTCATATTTGAAAGGGCCAAGCGCCAGCGCCTTGACGAAAGAATTGAGATACTCCCGCTGGAGGAAAGTACACCCACTGCGGATAAAATCAAAATCAAGATGAGGAAAAGGTTCGCTAAAGCCGTGTCAATGGGCATGAAGCTACCATCCTCCGAAGGAAAAATTACTGGTGAAATAGAAATGCACCCCTCTTATTGCTTATATCATCAGAAGGTTTCGCACCCCACTCAAGAGTGTAAAGCTTTCGATAGATGGTGGCAAGGATACGTTGCTCATCGACAACGCTTTAAGCGGGAAAAACGTAAAACTCGTCGGGAGCGGAAAAATATGACCGAAGAGTTTAACAGAACTACCGGTGATTGTCGCATGGTTAACGCCGGGGGATCACAGGTGCCTACATTCGGGAGCGATTCTGATGAGGAGCTGGAGCTTTCCCCTCTCTTTAAAGAGTCCACCTCGGGAAAAGAAGAAGAGCCTAAGGTCTGCGAAAATATCCGGCTGCGTAATCGGACGCTCCCCGAAAAGAATCTCGGACCCTCAAACAGAAAAGATAAAGGGAAAGAAAAGGTCTCTGAAGATATCGTCTTAGATGACCAAGTGGTGGAGGAGCTAAGTGCCAAGGACCCGCCGAAGAGAAATAAGGTGGATTACAATGTTCTAGTGCATCTGAGGAAACTACCCTCGCAGCTCAGCATTCTTGACGCCCTTTTGCTATCGAAGGAGGCGAGAGATTCGTTAATCAAGGCACTACAGGATCCGGAGCAATTCCAAGCTTTCCTGGCCGAGGAAAAGATGAAGGATGAACTGGAGGAAGTGCACACGGCCGATGTCGCTTTTGGTAATGAAGACCTTCTCCTTGGGACGTGCGAACACAATCGCCCCCTTTATGTCTCAGGATACTGTCACGACATAAAAATAGGCAAAATCCTGATCGACAATGGATCCTCCGTTAACCTCCTCAATGTGCGGGTGTTAAAAGAAATCTGCATGAGTGTCCAGCACCTTGCTCGGGATAAGATCACTATCTCCGGGTTCGACTCCCAGTTATCAAGAACTCTTGGGTCTGTGATACTGACGCTACGCTTCGGGCTACTCGTCACGGACATTAAGTTCCACGTCATAGACACCAAGACATGCTACAACGCTTTGCTCGGCCGACCGTGGTTACACGAGTACAACGTCATCCCTTCTATTAAACATCAGTGTATGAAATACGCTAAAGATGGTCTTGAGTATACCGTGGCGGGAGAACTGAATCCGTTTTCCATGAACGAAGTCCGCAAATATGAAGATGCCAAGTACTTCTTATCGGATTTCGAAGACACGGAAAGGTGTCACAAGCCGGAAAACAAAGCTAACGCCACCATCCCTGTCTTCGGCATTGATACCGAGGAGGAAGAGAAGATAGTTTATTCAGGTCCACCCCAACACAACAAGCCAGGGCCATCTACTCCTGCGTTAATCTTTGGTAGCGACTCGGAAGATGAAGTCCATGCTGTGTTCCCTGCTCGACCTTTAATACAAACGTCCGCTGACGAAGGGCAAAGTCTACAAGTCGCCATGGTGCCGCTTAAACACCGTAAAGAACTGGATGCACTTGATATTTATAATGTAGAAGAGCTGCAAACGTTCTATATCCCTCCCAGGCAAGAAAGCGAAAAAGCAATTCTATTCTACCGCTCTGAAGAAACCAAAGTGGAGAAAGAAATCTGGCATGGCGCGGATCCTACGCTCGACAGGCTTCAGCCTATCCGTCTTCCCAGATATTATATGGAGGGCTTGAAGAGGCTGCTAAAACGCCAGGGGATATCCTTCAAGCAGACCATTCGAAAAGCCAAGTTCTACGACAAAGTCTGGAACGTTTCCGGGACTCAACGCAAACTGCCTAATGGGAGAATGGAAACAATCGGGCTTAGATACATCCGGTCAAAGAAACGAGAGCTACTACACGGTTGCTACGTCGTATATGACTTCGATGAAGAAGCGGATGCTCAATGGGAGGACCCTAATCCTGAACCAGTAAAAGTTCCAGAAAAAAAAGTGCCCAGTCCGTCGTTCGAAGAATAAATGGACAAACTTATAAGGGAAGCTGGTCAAAAAGTTCAAGATGACCATAACCGCGAAATGGTCATCTACGAGAAAGCCAAAACGCAACGCCTCCTCCAACGGTCCGTGAAAGATAAAAATGCCGCTCCTTGTCAACCTGTTATAAAGAAGGCTCGACGCAGAGGCAGAAACAAGTCGAAACGCGAAAAAGGCGCTCAAAAGCAACAAAGCCGGGCTAAGAGGCCACACGAGTGAAAATCGAGCGGTTCCGATCTATCCCTCATAAGAAAAATGGGCCGGGCGTACTCTTTTCCTCGGGACAAGACGAAGAAAATACTTGACCTCGCTTTAAAACATCAGATGCTTACACTGCCGGAGTCTAAACACTCCGAACAAGCAGGCGAAGTCTCTCACCCGGACTATTGCCCTTATCACCGAGTGACAGGGCACTCTCTCGAGGACTGCTTCACCTTCAAGAATTGGGTTGAAGATCAGTATCAGCTTGGCAAGTTCGCTCTGTCTGACAAGTGGAGGGTAGCGCCGCCACAGAAGCACGAACCCAAGGCCACGAAAGAAGAGCCAGTTCCACATTGGGATTGGAAGCGAATTCGTACTTGTCACGTGATAACGATATCAAAATAAGAGTCCGAGGACATGGATGACCTTCCCCGGTGCTTTGAAAATAGCAACGACGAGGTGATCTCAGAGTTCCCACCTGCGCCAAAAGAGCTGGAAGATGGAATCCATACCACTGCAGATAACCTCAAGAAAATTTAGTTGGGAACGGCGAACGATCCGCGACCGACATTCATTAGCGAGCTGCTGTCTGAAGAGAAGGTGGCTTCATTAAAAGACCTGCTTATGCAGCACAAAGATTGCTTCGCATGGAACTATTCCGAAATGTCGGGATTAGATCCAGAAATTGCTGTGCACAGATTGGCGATATCCCCAGGTGTCAAGCCAGTCAAGCAAGCTCCAAGAAGAATGCGGCTCGAGCTTGAGATGAGTATCAACGCCTAGGTCAAGAGGCTGATCGACTCTGGCTTCATCCAGGAAGTTCAATACCCTGAATGGATCACCAACATCGTCCCGGTGATGAAGAAAAATGGGACAGTGCGCATATGCGTGGACTTCCGGGATCTCAATAAAGCTTGCCCGAAAGACGATTTCCCAGTGCCAGTCACCGAACTGATGATAGACAATACGTCCACTCATGAGGTTTTCTCCTTCATGGACGGCTCATCAGGGTATAATCAGATAAAAATGCATCCCGAAGACCAGAAGCACACCGCCTTCAGGACCCCTTTGGGAATATTCTGTTATAAAGTGATGCCCTTCGGTTTAAAGAACGCCGGTGCTACTTATCAGAGAGCCATGACGCAGATCTTTGATGACCTTATACACGAAATCGTCGAATGTTATATTGACGATCTCGTGGTTAAAAGCAAATCATACGAGGAACATCTCGAGCATCTGAAGACCGTATTTCAACGCCTTCGACAATACAACTTGAAGATGAACCCTCTCAAGTGTGCATTCGGGGTTTCCTCAGGAAAATTCCTAGGATTCATCGTCCGACACCGAGGTATCGAAATAGATCCGTCAAAGATCAAGGCGATCATGGAAATGCCTCCACCAAGGACTCTCAAACAGCTGCGGTCTCTCCAAGGGAAGCTCGCGTATATACGGCGATTTATAGCCAACCTTTCAGGCAAGTGCCGTCCTTACAGCCACCTGATGAAGAAGGGAACCCCGTTCGTCTGGAACCAAAAATGCCAAAGCGCGCTAGACGAGATCAATCAATACCTGCAGAACCCGCCAGTATTGGCTGCTCCGGTCAAAGGGAAGCCCCTCATTTTTTATACAACGGCCCTCGAAGGTTCCTTAGGCGCATTATAGGCGCAAGAGAACGATCAAGGGAAGGAGAGAGCTCTCTATTACTTAAGTCGAGTTCTACTGGGGGCAGAAAGCAACTACTCCCCCATTGAAAAACATTACCTGGCGTTGATCTTCGCGATAACAAAGCTCAGGCACTATGCGTTGCCGCATGAGGTCCGTATCATTTCGAAGGTCGACCCCCTTAAATATTTAATGTCGAAGGCCATATTGACGGGACGACTCGCTAAATGGGCCCTGCTCTTGATGGAGTTCTCGATAACCTATCAGCCTCTCAAGGCAGTAAAAGGCCAGGCCATCGCCGATTTCCTCGCTGAGCATCCGATAGCCGCCGATTCTCCTCTAAATTGCGATCTTCCAGACGAACATGCGTTTGACGCGATCGACGGTGGTGATACCCCATGGGAGCTTTATTTCGATAGAGCATCTTCCGTAAAGAAGCGCAAACAAAGTACCCTATAATCAAATCGGGGGTAGGACTCATCTTTGTAACTCCACAGGGAGGGATAATGCGTTTTGCTTTCTCCCTAACAGAGCCGAGGACAAACAATGAAGCCGAATACGAAGCTTTGATAGCAGGCCTCGAGATCGCTATCGACATGGGAATTGAAAACCTTCTCATATATGGAGACTCCCAGCTGGTCGTTAGTCAAGTAAACGACGACTATCAAACGTGCAAACCAGAGTTGGTGAAGTACGACGAGAAGGTGCAGCAACTGTTGACCCAAATCCCTTCCTATACTTTGGAAAACATACCGCATGCGGAAAACAGCAAAGCGGACGCATTGGCCAAGCTCGCCAAGGAACTGGCTGATGAGAACCTCGATGACGTAAGAATCGTGGTACAAAGCCGTCGGGTGCTTGCCCCAGCAGAAATATCTCCGGAATCACCCGATGAGAAGGGAGCGACTGAACAGACGACCCTGCAAATAAAAGATCGGGAAAATACCGAGGATTGGAGAGAAGTCTTCATAGACTACTTCAAATCCCATCGAACGCCTGAAGGTGCGTCCTCAAGACATCAGCTTGTGAAACGAGCTCTGTCCTTCGCCTTCGTCAACAATACTCTGTACAAGAGGTCATTTGACTCTCTATGGTTGAGATGCCTGGGACCTGACGAAGCAAAAAGAGTCGTTCAGGAAGTTCACGACGGACTCTGCGGTTCTCACCAAGCAGGCCCGAAGATGAAGCTGAAGATCAAACGAATGGGTTATTATTGGCCCACAATGATCCAAGACTGCCTCGAGTATGCGAAGCAATGCTACTCGTGCCAGATCCATGGGGACTTCATCCATCAGCACTCAAATCCACTACATCCAACGGTGGCTAGCTGGCTGTTCGAAATGTGGGGGACTGACATAATCGGCCCCATCGAACCAGCATCATCCAGGGGACATCGTTTCATCCTGGCGACGACTGATTACTTCTCCAAATGGGCAGAAGCAATACCGCTGAGGGAAGTGAAGACGGAGAATATCCTCCACTTCTTCAAGACGCACGTCATATATCGGTATGGAACTCCGCGACGGATCATCTCCGATAACGGGCCAGCTTACAGAAGCCACAAGATCAGTCGCTTCGCGCAACAACACAATATAGACTTGAGATATTCCTCGGTTTATAATCCGCGAGCTAATGGTCTAGCTGAGGCCTTCAACAAGACATTAACAAAGATCATGAAGAAAACGGTGTCCCGAAATAAGAAAGACTGGCATGAGAGGCTGCAAGAGGCTCTTTGGGCATATCAAACTACGTTCAAGACGGCCACGAACGCAATGCCATATGCGTTGGTATTCGGTACAGAAGCAATACTCCCCCTCGAGATAGAGTTACCCTCTCTACGAGTGGCAGTCCACTACGAGCTGACGGACGAAGAAAATGCTCACCTTCGGCTTAAGGAGCTTGATGCCCTCGATGAGACCCGGCTCATAGCGCAACAAAATCTGGAGGCCAATAAAGCAAAGATGACGCGCTCATATGAAAGATTGACCCGGCCGAGAACATTCTGCCAAGGCGAACTCGTGCTAGTGGTCAAAAGGCCTATGATCCCCAGTCGCGCTAAGCGGGGAAAATTCGAGCCAAACTATGAAGGCCCGTACATCATAGACAAGGTCTACCTGGGTGGAGCCTATCTACTCATGGATGTGCACGGTGAAAGGCCTTACAGGCCAATAAATGGTCGATTCCTAAAGAAATACTACGCTTAGCGAGTTACTGCCTAACTCAATGATAGATGACGACGACTATGTCCGCTCGCTATCTTCCTAAGCTCAAACTCTATAAGCAGTAGTCAGCCTTATCCTGGACGGACCGAAACGTCCCTAAACTAATGACAGACCGAAACGTCCTTAAACTAATGCCGGACCGAGACGTCCTTAAACTAATAACGGACCGAAACGTCCCTAAACTAATGGCGGACCGAAACGTCCCTAAACTAATGACGGACCGAAACGTCCTTAAACTAATGGCGGACCGAAACGTCCTTAAACTACTACCGCAGCATCCTTAGGCTGACGAGATGAATAAAAAAAAGAGAGAAAAAAGAGAAAAAGAAAATAATAAAAAAAATGATAATAAAAACGGTATGTCCGTAAGCAAAAAGGGCATGGATGAAAACCCGAAAGGACTCCGTGAGTAAAAACAGCAGGGCTACCGGCGAGTGTTCGTGAAAACCCGAAAGGGCGCGACCTCGTTAAAAAAAATATATAATATAAAAATAAAAAGAATAAAAAAACGGTATGTTCATAAGCAAAATGGGCACGGATGAAAACCCGAAAGGGCTCCGTGAGTAAAAACAGCGAGACTACCGGCGAGTGTTTGTGAAAACCCGAAAGGGCGCAACCTCGTTAAAAGACACTTATAGGGTCCTCTCGACCTTGTGAGGAGAAACCACCCGCATGAGATCCTTACGACTTACAAGGGAGCAACACACTTAGGGATCCCCACGATTCCTAAGGAGAAAATACATTTGCGAGATCCTCACGACTCGTAAGGAGAACTCTCTTATGGGACCCTCACGGTTCATAAGATTTGAAAGTCTTAAGTTACAGAGACCTAAACCTGTGCTTAAGCAAACCCACAACTTTCGATATTGCCCTACAAGTGGCTCAATACTGACTCTTGTATACAATCCACGGGCGCGAATAAACATTTCCCTAACCAAATTTCATCCGTGATTGGGGATATGTGCGCATGAGGAACAACCCTTATAAGTCCTCTCGACTTACAAGGAGAAAACCCTCTTGTAGGATCCTTACGAATTACAGAGGAACATACACTTAGGAATCCTCACTATTCCTAAGGAAAAAATACACCTACAAGATCCTCACGACTTGTAGGGAGAAATACCTTTGTGAGACCCTTACGGCTCATGAAGTCAAAAGCCTTAGTCGACATGACCTTAACCCTGGTCGCTAAGCCACCTTTGTTCGACATCGACAGAGGCAGATGATGATTCGCTCCTGGCAATATCCCAGTTGTAGCGGTGCTGATGCCGAAATCGACGTCTAATTTCAGGTTTACGGTGAAAAGCCGGTAGGCCGCACATGCATACGAAATAGCCGAAATGATAGGGCAACTTGCAATAAAAAGCAGCAAGTAAAAACGTATGCATACAAAATAGCCGAAATGATTGGGCAACTCGCAATAAAAAGCAGCGAGTAAGAATAAAATAAAAAGCCGAAATGATTGGGCAACTCGCAATAAAAAGCAGCGAGTAAAAATAAAATAAATAGCCGAAATGATTGGGCACCGCGAAAAATAGCCGAAATGATTGGGCAATCGCGACCTTCGCGATATAAAAGCTGAAATGATATAGCATCGCGGAAATAAAACCAAAAAAAAGAAATGATAAAACTTTGGCCATACAGTTGAGATCACATCGATCCCTGTATACAATCCAAGGGCGCAAACAAAGAGGGAACCATACTTTCCCAACTGGCTCCGCCAGAAAACGAAGCCAAATCTCGACGGTTCGTCCCAACCCCGAAGAAACCAGTGTCTTCGGCAAATCCTTCGACTCGAGGAAACAAGTGTCCTTGACGAAGAAAATCCTGATCCGTGTCGACTCGCAGAGAAACCAGTGTCTCCGTGGGAAATTCTCGATCCGTTTCAACACCAGGGAAACAAATATCCTTGGAAATTACCTCAATTCAGGGAAACATATATCCTTGATGAGAGCCTCCTGATTCGCGTCGACTCGCAGAGAAACCAGTGTCTCCGTGGGAAATTCTCGATCCGTTTCAACACCAGGGAAACAAATATCCTTGGAAATTACCTCAATTCAGGGAAACAAATATCCTTGATGAGAGCCTCCTGATTCGTGTCGACTCGCAGAGAAACCAGTGTCTCCGTGGGAAATTCTCGATCCGTTTCAACACCAGGAAAACAAATATCCTTGGAAAATACCTCAATTCAGGGAAACAAATATCCTTGATGAGAGCCTCCTGATTCGCGTCGACTCGCAGAGAAACCAGTGTCTCCGTGGGAAATTCTCGATTCGTTTCAACACCAGGGAAACAAATATCCTTGGAAAATACCTCAATTCAGGGAAACAAATATCCTTGATGAGAGCCTCCTGATTCGCGTCGACTCACAGAGAAACCAGTGTCTCCGTGGGAAATTCTCGATCCGTTTCAACACCAAGAAAACAAATATCCTTGGAAAATACCTCAATTCAGGGAAACAAATATCCTTGATGAGAGCCTCCTGATTCGTATCGACTCGCAGAGAAACCAATGTCTTCGTGGGAAATTCTCGATCCGTTTCAACACCAGGGAAACAAATATCCTTGGCAAATACCTCAATTCAGGGAAACAAATATCCTTGATGAGAGTCTCCTGATTCGCGTCGACTCGCAGAGAAACCAGTGTCTCCGTAGGAAATTCTCGATCCGTTTCAACACCAGGGAAACAAATATCCTTGGCAAATACCTTAATTCAGGGAAACAAACATCCTTGATGAGAGCCTCCTGATTCGCGTCGACTCGCAGAGAAACCAGTGTCTCCGCGGGAAATTCTCGATTCGTTTCAACACCAGGGAAACAAATATCCTTGGAAAATACCTCAATTTAGGGAAATAAGCGTCCTTGATGAGAGCCTCCTGATTCGCATCGGCTCGCAGAGAAACCAGTGTCTCCGCGGGAAATTCTCGATTCGTCTCAACTTGCAAGATGAAGCCTCAGGCAGCAGGGATAAAAAAAAACTTGTTTCCTGAGCAATGAGACCCTGCAAGTCGGTCTAAAACGGTCCCTTGCATACTATTCACGGGTCTCACTCTCCAAAGTCGAATTTCGATAAAGAGGGAAACAACCGCTTATGGGTCCTCTCGACTCGTAAGAGGGAAAATTCTCTTATAGGATCCTTACGACTTATAAGAGAAAATGCACTTAGGAATCCTCACGATTCCTAAGGAGAAAATACATCTACGAGATCCTCTCGATCCGTAGGGAGAAAAGTCTTTATGAGACCCTCACGGCTCATAAAGTTGAAAAGTCTTAAGTGGCAGATCCTACCCCTGTCTTCTAAGCCATCACTACCTTATAAAGGATTCAAGATGAATTGTTATCTACCATTTATGGGCCATACTTTCCAAAGCTACATGCCACTGAAATGGAGAAGTTACTTATTAGCATATAAACTACTTCACACCAGAGTAAAACATAAAGAAATTGAAGGGTGCGGCTCATGGAATTGAGAGTTTGGAACTATATCTTTTAAGAGTCGAGATTTGAGTCAATGATAAATGACGACGCTTGTGTCCGCTCGTTATCTTCTCAGATCAAGATTCTGAAAGTTATATACCAACCCGAAACTGGTCATACGCTATGCATTACTCTGCACTACTTCACCCACATATATACTTACGTGGGCAAACTAGTGGGGGGCATTTGTTCCCGCCAAAAATTTCTGCGCAAAAGAGTCCAAGGTATCAAATGGCAGCCATACGCTTAAGAAAATGCGAACCAGTATCTTCCGGCCTGTATTTTGACAAACTCCCCAATGAGGAACTATTAAATTATGATGGTATTGAAAGCATCTAGAAAAAACCTTCAATTTGATATATTATGGGTCATAATTTGTCACGACCCGAAAGAGCACGTGACTGGCCCTTGAATCATATGAAGTCTATAGGACCCCATCTGATCCAAGTAAGCCAAAAACCCAGAAATCTAAAACCATTTTAAGGAGTAAATAAGGAAAACTGGTTTTAAGAAGTAAAGAAAACATGTCTTGAAAATCAAATTTTTAAATAACAAGCCGAATATGCATTTTTAAAATGTGTAATCTTTCCTGAAAATTTCGGAAGAGTTTCCTTTGTAAAAACTGGCCCCAAACGGGGTACAACAAGAATAATATATATGAAATGATAAAAGGCATCCCCAAACGGGAGCTAGCTCTTCGTCAATCGACGGTCACAACCACGCAAGCAATAATAATATACAACGCCAAATGGCGAGGATCAAAACCCAAAAAGAGAACTCAAACAGCCCGAAAACCGTAATACTACAAGCGCGACTCTAAGGTCGAAATAATACATCACTGTCTCTAAGTCTGAAACAATATACAAGTTTTGGTTGATGGAATTTCTAGATACAATGAATAAATAATGTACAATGGTGGTTCTAATACAAAGAACCCACCTACCAAAGCAAGTCACCCGTAATGGAAGCAATGTGCCCGAAAAGCCGCAATGAAATCTGTACGGCAAAACCTGCAAGAACTGTGGCACAACGGGGGTGAGTTGCCAACTCGTGAATAGAAAATATCTACAAGCAAAGATCGAATGTATGACCCATCCTAGGTCAATACAATCAGATATATAAACCTCAATATGAATAAAGCTGAAGCATGCTAAACTGGTAATGTAATCTCTATACCTGAGTGTAGTGCTAAGTGCTCGTGCCAGTGCCTCAGGTAATAGCATATCATAAATATGAGGTATGATCAATGTAATCAATCTGCCTGTACGTGGATCCCGTCCACTCGTCACCCAATGACAATAACCATCATGCATGTAAATATCATCAGCATATGCATGGAAATATGAGGATATAAACCACCTGTGTCCCTCGCGACACGTCAAAATCATGGAACCGGAGTGCCCAGAATCGACACTCGAAAACATCATGAAAGCTGTGCCCAGCATCGGCACATAAATCCTCATAAATCGGGCTCCGTCAGTCCGGATCAGCCCACGGGCTCCGTCTGCGGAATCGGCCCTCGGCCCCAGCAGTACGCCCACATCCATCTATCGACTCTGGTCGGTATCCTACGGATAGCCGCCAGGTCCAACCAATCACCGGTAGGTAGTGGTCCCACTGCCAGGCTCACCGTCTACTACATAGCGAAACCGTTCTCGCCCCGGGGTACCATACCGGGTCCACCATGTACCCGCAATCGGCCTCATCCGCCTCCTCGAATCGGGTTTCACATGTCGCTCTCAGCACCGAGAAAACACATGGTGGACGCACTGAAATATCATATCAAGGGTAACCAGGTTTTTAACACAATTATATATTCTCTTTTGAAATACCACGGTTCCCAAATCCAGAAATATCATGGAAACAACATATCTCAATGCGTATAATCAAAACATGATGTATGCGACATGTAAAGAAAGGTAAGCATATCAGGAGTCATGCAACATGGAATAGTAATGTTCACATGTCGAGGGAAACCGCTCTTTTAAAACGAATCAGTTTTGAAGAACATCTTGCGGTTCATAAATCTCTAATCAAGTCAGAATCATCTATGTTTGTGTACAGGTATAAGTGTACAATATGCCATGCAAGAATCATAATGCAACAATACTACAGTGTAGTGGCATGGCAATTATCGATGATGAAGTGTGTGAGCCGGCAAATAGTGTACGTGGAACATACGCATCATCGATAATGGTGCTGGTGTCCTAACAGCATGATAATAATATAGCGATAAACATATGCAAAGCAACGTGAATAGCATGAATATGCGGAAATCGAATAATCAACGCAATAGTGAAGAATCTACCTCAATAAATATATCATGCAGCCTTGCCTTTTGAAATAAGACGAATCAGGGTTTTTGGTAAAATAAGGGCTACGGTGTTTTAAGAAAAGATGTGTCGTTTGAAAATATCCGTAGAATCCCTTTTGCCCATCCTTAAAATATCCCCGATTCATTAGTTTTGAAATAGGTATGACTCGGGTCTAGTCTAACGCCTACTATGCGAACTACGGACCCAACTATCAAGTCAATCGGGAGGGGTATGGAAACCACCTACATCTGAGTCGATATATATATATAAATATAATAGTCAATAATCCCGCCTCAATGGTATCACAAACGATATAACATCCTCGAGTCATGAGCGCGGATCTATCATCAATATAGGCTCATACGGTAAATCGTCGTACGGCATCCCAATAGCTGGGTACGGGTCAATATCACATTATCTCATCACATATCAGGTATCACTACCATCATAACACATAATCTAGGGTACAGATCTAAGTCTAGTACAATCGATACCATCTATATAAATGCATGTGTAAACACACGTCCCAAAGCCCGCCAAAGCATTCCGTCGTATCTCCCATACGAATCCTGTCATATCGCCGATCTCACGGCCTGTCGAATCTCATCGACACAACTCACATCCAAGTACTATCCTCATAAACCAGTATATGTACACATAGTCCCATACCCATGTGAACACATACAAATATAATATATATTCCCATATACACATGCGAAAGAAGGTATGTATGCAAGTGCGTGCGTGTGTGTATGTATGGGAGCAACCCCTACTCTAGGGTTTCGCAATACTAAATCAATCCATCCTATCATCAATAATCTCAAGGAACATATAGTAAATATATGTGTGTATACGTATTCGTATACATCACCACGGACTGCGGGGGTGCTATACGCCATCCACCCGACTTCCCCCGTAGATATAATCTACTCACTTGGTCTTCGCTCGCCGAAATCGATGACGCCGCGCTTCTTCGCCTCGGAATCCTTGTGAGGGTACCTACAATAATAAACCGTCGCAATATGTATTAAAATCGAGGCAGAAAACCAATACAGCGCACAGTGTGCTCATAGGTTGGAACCTATGGCCTAAACGTGCAAATCAATCACACAATCCCTGTTGTCGATGTACGAACACCCGACAACCAAATACAAATCCAAACATCAAGAAAGTGCATTTTAAAATACGGAAAACATCGCCTAAAACACACCAAAATGCTCCCAGATTTTCCCCAGATGACAATTAGCCAAAACTGCATATAGGAGGGGTCTATTTTAGTGCAAAATGAGCCCTGGAACAAAACTGGAACAATTCTACCTTACTCTGGCCGCAAATTGCGGCCAGAATGATTAAATCTGCGGCCATGGGTTGGAATTAGGGGCTCGGGTCTTGGTGGTAGCTTCCTAGGTGCCTGTACGACTCACTGTCAGCTCAATTTTATTTTAGGGGTCTCGGGGTGATAGCAGATTCCTAAAACCTTCACAGATTTCACAATATCTCCGATATCGGTTTTCTAAATCCGTATTCCGGGTTTCAAATCTCAGGTTTGGGTCTCAATTCCATCACTAGGGTGTTTGTGCAGCCTCCACTAAGCTCAATTTCATACTACAACTCACAATTTCCTCAAACCCTAACTAGGTTTCCTTTAAGTCCACAACACCACCCGATATCGATTCAATTTTTAACATAGGGGTATAAGTAATGCAAAAACTAATTTAATGATCCAGAAATTACCTCATTTGGCAACTCAAGAATTTTCTTGAGTTGCCCCTAGTGGCCAAAATCCTTGCTTTCTTGGTCCGATATGTTTGTCTCGAGCTCGTGCACCTTTTTAGTGAAATGAAGATATGGTTTTGAGTTTGTTTTCATGGTGATTTGAGGCTTGAACAGGGAAGGGAGAAGAGGGAGAAGGAGCAGCACTAGCAATGAAGGAGAGGGGGAGAGAAATGTGATGAAGACATGAGGGGGAAAAGGCTAAGTCAACACCCTCACCTACCCTTTCTCTCACCATACCTATTTTCTTTTCTTTTTCTTATTTTCTTTTCTTCACTAAATCCCTTCTCACTTGAATAGTAACCCAAAAGAAAAGCCATGGTAGAAATGCACAAGTGTAAAGAAAAAGATATGTGCATGTTTTGCACAAAATTGCTAAAAACCGATTAGCGATTTTTAATCGCGATTAGCACTAAATTAGCTTATAATTAAACATAAAAACTTAAAAATGGCATAATTCCATAAAATACCCTATTTTAGAATTTTCCATAATTTTTCTCCATTTATTTGTATTTAATTATGCCAAAATATTAAAATATTCATTAAAATAAAATTAAATTATAAAATTTCCCAAAAATAATATTTTATTATTTGGAAATGTTACATAATTCATCCGGGATCAAAAGTTATGAGCAAATGTCTATGCACATGTGATCTAAGAAAGAAGATACGAACCAGTATTTTCCGAGCTGTATTTTGACAAATTCCGGAACGAGAAACGGCTAAATTCTGATGGTATTGAAAGCATCTCGAAAAGACCTTCGATTTGATATATTATGGGTCTCATAATTCATCCGAGATCAAAAGTTATGAGCAAATGTGTTATGCACGTGTAATCTAAAGTAATGCTCTACTATATGGGGAATGCATTTTTTAGTCCCACATCGGGAAAAGGAGAGATGGTTTCTCTACCACTCCCATATAAATAAGAGGGGATACCTCTTAGAAAGGGTAGAGTAAAATTCTCAAAGGATTCAATACTCAAAGGAGCTTAGTTCTCCAAGATAGGAGCATGCTCCTCCCCATAATGCGCATATGCGCAAGCGCCATGTGCGCTACGTGTGCCCGTCATACGGCACAACGTGCAACGCACGTGCGCACCACATGAGAATATTTAATAATATTAAAAGGAGCTTGTTCTCCATATATAGAAGCTCTGCTTCTCCTCATAATGCGCATGTGCGCCATGTGCAACGCACGTGTGCCCGCCATGCGGCACCACGTGCAACGCACGTGCCCACCACATGAGAACATTTAATAATATTAAAAGGAGCTTGTTCTCCATATATAGAAGCTCTGCTTCTCCTCATAATGCGCATGTGCGCCACGTGCAACGCACGTGTGCCCGCCATGTGGCACCACGTGCAACGCACGTGTGCACCACATGAGAACATTTAATAATATTAAAAGGAGCATGTTCTCCATATATAGAAGCTCTGCTTCTCCTCATAATGCGCATGTGCGCCACGTGCAACGCACGTGTGCCCGCTACGCGCGCACCACGTGCAACGCACGTACGCACCACATGAGAATATTCAAAGGAGACTCGTTCTCCATAGGAGCTTGCTCCCCCCCATAATGCGCATATGCGCAAGATCCATGTGCGCTACGTGCAAATATGAGCGCCCAACACGTGCGACGCACGTGCGCCCAACACGTGCGACGCACGTGCGCGAACGCAAAGAAGCCTTTTTTAGTAGCGAGAAGCTTAATCTCCAGCCTGTTCTTCCCCCCTAATGAGTGAGACATGGTTCAAAGGGTACATCCCTCCACACCTTCGATATATGGCACTGTAATCTCTCAGTGTCGTCGGAGAGGTGGTGGGTCCCAACGACCAATGATCCTTCTTTCTAAAATAAAAAAAAAGAAGAATGAACATTTTAGTGAGAAATAAAAAATTTCAAAAAGAGAGAACTCTGAAGAAATTTCAAGAAGAAAAAGGTAAAAGACCTTTTAGATAGAAGAATTTCTTCTAATAGATCATTGATCTAAGAACAAGATCAATGATCTTTAATAAAAAACAAAATAAAAATAGTGTTTTGCACTTATGAACCATTGGTTCTCTAAGATCAAGAAAAATAAGAAACACTTGTTTTCTTTGATCTAAATTAGATCAAGAAACCAAGCAGTGCTTTGCACTTCTTTTATGAACCATTGGTTCTGGAATCTAAAAGATTCTCAAGTCAATAGTGCCTTGCACTTGTAGAATTGCTCTGTTGTGCTCTTGGGTTGGCGCAAGCCACCTGAAAGCTCCACGTGTCAACATCTGAACCATTTGCGCTATACGCTTTTGAGATATAGCTTTGCTCTCTGAAACTGACGCAACTCACCACAGCGCGTCACGTGTCAGCAGCGCAAGCGCAGCGCACTGGCGCAGCGCACTGCGCTTGCATGACACGTGTCATCACCACAAGCACTTGCGCTCATTGAGTAGCGCAAAGCGCCTGAAAAATGCAACTCATTTCTTTTGCTGAAGGGCCAGGCCCAAGTCAAAAAGACCTAACAGGCCAAAATAAATTTCAATGCAATAAAAGGGGCAGAGCCCAAATAAAATTGATGCTCTGCATCATTTATAAAGGGCAGAGCCCAAGTAAAATTGATTCTCTGCATCATTTATAAATGGGCAGAGCCCAAAACAAATTGATGCTCTGCATCCTTTATGGGCAGAGCCCAAACAAAAATAAAAAGTAATGCAATGCATTATTTAAATGTGGGCAAAGCCCTAGCACAGGTCTAATAGACCAAAAATAAATAAAAGCGTTGAATATTTTTCAACTGGACTTAGCCCAATCATGGCCGTAAGTCCTCAAATTAAATTGACTGAGCAAGACTGCTCTCCTAAATCAATTTACATCCGGTTCGAGGGTACATCTCCGAACTCCTCTGACACCTATCGTTGTAATCCTTCAACGACGTCAGAGAGGCGACGGGTCCCGACAACCACACATCAACACGGATTGTGGGGTCCTTAAACTCATGGACTTAAGCGTCCTTAAACCAAAAGACGGATTGTGGGATCCTTAAACCCGCGGACTTATGCGTCCTTAAACTAAAACACGGACTGTGGGGTCCTTAAACCCACAGACTCAAGCGTCCTTAAACTAAACATGGACCCCTATGTCCCTAAACTGGAACATGGACCACCATGTCTCTAAACTGGAATATGGACCGCAATGTTCTTAAACTACCAATGGACCGCAATGTCCCTAAACTACCTATGGACCACTACGTCCCTAAACTGGAACAATAGAGCCCCCAAACGCTCTTTTGTTGGATCTAAACGATCCCATTTAAGTTGATCTTACCCTCAAATATGGCTAACGTATCCTTAAACATTCAAACAGACTTTAGTCCCAAATTGGACTATAAGACCCCCAATCAACTTTGGTTCACGGGTACATCTCCGAACTCCTCTGACACATGTCGTTATAATCCTTCAACGTCGTCAGAGAGGTGACGGGTCCCGACGGCCATATATTAAATGGACCACCATGTCCCTAAACTGGAAATGGATCTAGACGATCCCGCTAAGTAGATCTTAGTCTAGAAATTAGACTAACGTATCCTTAACAAACGTTTAAGTTTATCTTAGCCTCAAATATGGCTAACGTATCCTTAAACCAAAACCCAAAACCCAAATCTAAGAAAGTACGGATTTGGACTAATCCACGTCCTACGGGCGACGAAATAAATTAGTCTCCGTATACAATCCACGGGCAACCACAAACAAAACAAACACACACGACACGAAGTGAAATTCTGGAGAAAGAGAAAGTTGTTACCGCGATGCGGTAGCGTAATTAACTGCAGGAGCTTGCGCCTGCAGGGAAGAGCGTCCCCACAATCAAAAACCCCTCAAACGAGGGGGAATCTGATGAAGTCTGCTACATCGGCCGCATCTGTCTAAACCTCCGATACACGGTGCCATAAATCAATATGGCTTCTTCGGAGAGGTAGACGGATAAAACCAAATAGCATCTGCCCCGAACCTCAGGCCCAGACGTCCTCGCATCGCGGCCGCCGTTCGGAGGGGAATATATGTCATCCAAATACGAGGACATCACACCCTACTACCTTCTTAACAGATCCATCCCCTATTCTGATGAAGTCAAACCCATGACCGTCACATTAAAATTAGATGATCTAATCTCCGCTATATTTGCTCAAGCCTATAAATAGACATAAGCTACTAGTCCACTATTCTTTCGCTGCTCCCTCTGACTACGACAACCCTCTGGCAGAATTATATATACGTACACTTCTAAAGCTAGTTTAGAACGACGCTATACATAACCTCCTGCCGGGTCACATAGCCTGGAACAACGGTAGTGTCAAGTCTGGGTAAACAAGAACCTCCCTGTCACCGTCCTTGAGGCTACCGGAGTACCTCTCGGGTGTCTGAGGTTACCCACCATATCTGCGGAGTGGCTAATGGAATGTCAAACCTGATTGAATATGTAGGTCCTATTAAATTTTCCGTAATCGTTTGCGGTTCTGGAATCACTTCCAGTTCTACCATACTCCCACTACTGTTTTCTGAAAAAATCCATTTTACTAAAACTGTGGCGATTCAAGAACAATATCACTATTGATCTTCCAGATGGTAGAAAATCAACCCTCGACATAGCCCGGGTCAACCCACAAACTGCCATTATAGAAACGTGCCTTGAGTTATCCAGTGTCTGGTTTTAAGCATAAGCTGGACAACTCCCCGCACCTTAACATCGTTAAGATATGAACCATTCTATATCCAATATAGAAACTTTGGCACTTATTTAATTGGAACCAGATTCAAATCATGCAACTGTCTCCAGTGCATATCAACTTAATGGAGAGAGGTTAATCAACATTACTCAACTTAGGAATCCATCCAATTATGAGTAACCTGAAAGAGAAACAAGTTTCTCAAAACCATTACTATCATCTGAATACCAATCATAAGTATCTACATCTTCGATCTCTTTGAAGAATCCCGATACTTGTGATACCTGGTTCTCTACTTTATTTTTATACCCACAACTTCTCAAAACTTAGACATTGTATTTCTACGAAACACTTGTCTAAAAACTAGAGAAGTCATAAGTAAACAGAACATAGTATGAGGACCTATCCCTTTGTCCTGATGGACACTGGACAACATACAATACTATGTATAAGCCCGCTGAGTTGAATAACTCAAAACCTGTGCATCGTAGGTTGAAAACTGTACCCAGGCGATTTCCTCAAATATCACCAATTACAACGAATTCCGATATAATGAGGATGATCACCTAATTCCTAATAACTTACTCCCACTTATCATCTGTAAAACCATACAGATGTGAGAATGAAACCTGGTAAATACATACCCTGGAGTAAGTATCTAATCGAGAAATCAGTTTTCCTTTAACAATGCACTGAAACATGAAAATGTTTCATAGGGGTATCCTGATATTCATAGTAATGCCTCTTCCATAATCCAATTCATGACTTTAACCGTATATTTCTTTGCTATCTCTCCAAATCCCTTTATCTGTCTTTATTCATTTCCTTCTGTACACCATCGTTAGGCTAAGTGGTTTTCTTCCTTCCCTACTGTTCGGCACCAGCCTATGGTTTGGAAGAAGACTATCCAGTAAGCATAATAGGTGTACCCTCCTAATCCTAGGAGTACTCGTAACTTGAGAGAAGGTGATGATAAAAGACAACTGAATAATACCTTATTCTATTTCTCCCGAACTGGGGAAAAAAGCAAAGGTGAAATAGGAGTGGCGATGAAGTACGAGGTTTTGGTCGTGAATGATAGCAGTCGCAATTTACTTTGCCCTCTTTCTAATCCCTTTATTTTGTCTTTAGTTATTACCTTCTGTACACCCTATTTAGGCTAATTGGTTTTCTTCATTCCCTACCTATCGGCACCGGCCTATGGTTTGGAATAAGACTATCCAATAAGCGTAATAGGTGTACTCTCCTAAACTAAGGAGCCCTCGCAACATGAGAGAAGGTGATAATAAAAGACAACTGAATAAACCAATTCTATTTCTCCTGAACCTGGATCCATCCTCGAAGAAGTCCCTTTGAGTTCGTATATAACCATACGATGGATCTATCCAATGGAAGTGGATGTCCGTAGTAATACAGGGTGTTCTGAGAAATGCAAAGGGTAAAAGAAGGAGCGACAATGACTTATGCAACTTTAGACAATCCAAAAGCCTGTATTTTAAGAAGGTTCGGTCAACTTGGTCACTTAGTCATAGTCTAGGGTCGGTCAATGGTCGCTGCCAAAGAGAGAAAGAAAAGAAACACTCTGTATGCACTCTAACCTAGATCAGAATGGTTATCACTTTATCTAATCAGGAAACCTCCCACTGTACCATCAAATTCTCCTCCAAACCTAAAAGAAGAATCAATCGGGATCACCCGAAGAGTAAACCAACTCATCAGTGGGAATCGGGATCCAACTCTCATCGCATGATAACGTGACGGAATCCACTCATGTTATCACACTCCAGAAGGTATGCGCATACTTGGCAAGTTTCAGTTTCTTTAGAAACTCCCGATAAGAATTTTTGCCTCATGCTCTTATGACCTTGACTTTGGCCAACAAATCATAAGTCACATGTCAAGTTCTACCCGTCATTATCCAGGTTAATTTGAACCCACCCGTACATACCCTTGACTTTGGCCAACAAGGTAATACGACTGTCCCAAACAAACGCATCTATCTATGCAACAGATGAATATTCAGCAACTACCAAACACTATGCCTTGACTTTGGCCAACAAACATAGCTTGAATACTACTAACTATCCATAAGAAATGATGGAGGGCTACGGCTGGTTTTTGGCG
This sequence comes from Agapanthus africanus, assembly GCA_030015575.1. NCBI lineage: Eukaryota > Viridiplantae > Streptophyta > Magnoliopsida > Asparagales > Amaryllidaceae > Agapanthus > Agapanthus africanus. The sequence goes on along the minus strand of CM057339.1, from coordinate 174,099,475 downwards.
AAAAACCTTTAACGTAATGAACTTGATCTCATTGAAGTAACCTGATAGCTTTTTATAAAAATATAGTGGCAAAAACCTTTTACTAAAGAGATCACTCCCGGTGAAGGGATCTCGGCTCTTTCCTCGTGGAATGAGGTGCAGGATATTCCAACTGAATACCGCGATGCAAAGTAACTTGTAATCGACTATATTGAAGTTATTATCCTGACGTAAACTTCTGCCCAAGGGGCCACTCCCGGTGAAGGGATCTCGGCCCTTGCCTCGTCAAATGAGGTGCAAGATATTCTAACTGAATATCACTATGCAAAACAAAGGAAACGTCTTTGTAATAACACTTTTTAAATTGGTTCCAACAACATCAAATATAAGTTTGTTTTATCCTTGCATTGATAAGAATCAATGCAGTCCCATCAATCAATCACACCAGAAAAGAACGAAAAATAAAATGTACGTATATGCCATCCGCATTCGCCACTGGGTCCCGTCATCATCCGTTAGGTTACTTAACTAACGACAGAGCGGGGACTGGACTAGCGCGGGTGTAAAACATATATAACATCTAATAGTATATATACCAATATATAGTAATCACTCCAGGCGTGATAATATGCAACATTACAGAAAAAGTAATAAGCATCACAGAACAATACAGATAATCTGGGATCCCCGGGTTTCACAGAGCCGCTACTGAAAACCGACGTTCCCCTGGTCGTGTGGATAGCCTATGCAATGAAACCTAGACCCCTACGGGTGCGGCAAGTTACCCGCCAAAACCTGAAGCGAGGCAGCCCCCTACAGCAAAGTGAATGGACCACCCGGCACTTTACGGAATCCGGTAACTTGAGCACCCCTCCTTGGGTCAACATGTACCCCATATGAGTGCGGCGAATAGTCTGCCAATTCTAGAGTGAGGCCCCTCTGCCTCTCAAAGCCATGAGATACGGACCCGTTGCCGTCCAGAACCCGGCTATCCGTGCACTCTGTCGCGGGGTAAACCTAGTACAGAAATAAAAATATGTACAATGGGTACATCGACCTCAGCCCGGTCGTGCCCCAAAAGAATATTATACAACAGGCAGTGACGGCAGTCCACATGTTGGACGCTCGCCCCGCAATATCAAATGTATAAATAAATCCAAACAGCACTATCATTGTATACTGCTATCCACCACGACATATCCGCAACATCACAGCACAACACAGAACATCAATGCGAATGTCACGTTCGCAAATCCGTCTAAAAGAGCTATAGCAATTAGACGCAATTTACCGCTCGAATGACATTCCCGGTCGGAGATATAATGTAATTACTGCATACTAACAAGTTTAAAATTTCGACCGACAAAAATTCCCGAAGTGGGCCCCACGTACATCTGCTGTACAGTAATAAAATCCGGGCCCAAAAGAAATATACCATAAACCACAATTTCCACAGTTGAAGCACCAGAAGAAAAATAGCCCACTGATTCACCAAGCCGGCAGCGTTTCCGCGGTCAAAGCAGAGAGTTGACCGCGGATCCGCGGCCGTACGGTCGAATCAGTGGATCGTATTTCTGCTGAATTCATTAAAAAGCCTGCTCTATTTTCTGGTATGGTCAAAATTATTTTTAGACATCATTTAAAATCAACAGAAACTTTAGACTTGGAAATTGCGATTTTTAAAATTCCGTTCGATCGATGTTTTAAACGCGTTAGCACAAGTTAGTAAAGCTTAATGGTGAGGCTCTGATACCACTGTAAGTACACGGTAGCGCCCCGGCCGTCTAACAGACGCCAAATGCAGAACAAAAACTTTTTGACTGGCGCTATCGTATACTATAACCCGGATCTGCTATTAAAGCTAAACTAACAAACTACAAAGTGGATAGAAATGTTATACCGAACGATCCGAGTCCTTCGGTCTTCAACCATCATCCCATGCTTTGTTGCGGCTGCTCCGATCTCCTAAATCTCCAGTCTCCTCGTCCAGGTGGCACAACGTCGACGGATCTTTAAACGGGCTCCCGCCTCTGAACCGAGGCAACTCGATCATCAAGTTTGCCAAAAGAGATGACCAAGATTGATGTAGAGAATGAGTAGAACACTTTGTCTCACTTCGTCCAAAGCCATGGACGAACGGTTAATGAAGTTGCCTTTTGGAATCGGGTGAAATGAGAAATGAGGCTATCTAATTTCCATGAATCCAAAACTATAATCGTTTCCAAATTAACCACCATTCTATCAAGTGGGGGCCGACCATATAAATGAGCAAGAGGGGTGAGTGTAGGAGAAGGGAGAGTGACCATTAGCATTAAAGAGAAGAATGTGTCATCTAACACCTTGCACTAAACATTAATGCATTCAAATGATTCATCTAACCTAGTCATCAACACATTAAATGAACAATTAATGCACTAACGATTCACTAGCCTAGTCATCATCCTAGTCACCATCTAGAAGCTTCCACACACTCATGACTCACCCTTAAGACGAAAAGATAAATCCGCATTTAACCGAATGTTAAATACGGGTGATAGAAAACTGGAAACTGGCAACTTCCAAAAGTGATCCCGAAACGAATTTCAGGATAACCCCGTAACAATATAAACATACCCGCATTTGTATTACGACCGAATACAAATGCAACTGAGACAAAGATATTATATCTACACGGTATAATACTCGGATCCGGCTTAAACTAAAGCCCACCAGTATTATCTGCCCGAAATATGACACGTGCGTAAACGCACGTGCATTTTCCGAACCCTGCCATAAGACCATACGGCCTCTACAACATTTCGCCCGAACTTGGGAAACTGTCTGTGGGGGACTCTAATGACTCATCAACACACTGGCACTGGGTATAACCACTAGCACGTCAGAGGTACGAGTTGTACGTAACGGTTGCCTATGTATTGATTGGAAGGGAAGCTGACGAGCGAACTCATCCAGAAACCCTACTGAGCCTAACAGTGACAATATACATACAGTCTGGTCCGTTCGTCTATGAGTATCGCATATCGGCCTAGGGGGCTGGTAACGTCAGACCCCCAATAGCGGTATAAGTCGTGTCAGAGAGTGATCCAGAACACCCTGAGATACTACTAGAGTACCTACCAGTAAATCTCCTACCTCGGCCGAGGGCTTTGTGTAATGGCTCTCCTACGCACAGCGCGATCTCACCCCCAATACCGGGAGAGACGAATCCCTTGTGGATCCGCTCACTTGCCTCCATGTGGCTCGGGACTGTACCCAAAAAAGACCTGTTTGCATGACTCCTTTGAGCCGTGGTATGGTAGAAATCAAAGCACAGTGGGAACTCACACGAGAAAAATGACGACCTCAGGTCGATGAACTAACCTGTACACATGTCACCAGGGAACTGCTATCTGACGCTAGGTATTATACCAACTAGCAGGTTCCCGGCGAGTCCTGTCCGTTGTACTCTGTTCATACGATAATATTGCATTATTATATTCCTCATTCTTATTCTTTTTATAAATAAACAGATGCTTTTGACGTATGTCTGCTACATATTACAGGTTACAGGTTCTTGGACAGAAAACAGTGAAAATGATGAAAAGACGATGCAAAAGTGGACTTTGACCAACAAACAGAAGACTCTTGATCAAGCCTACATCGAAGATAAAATTCACAAAGTACAAGGCAATGCAAGGTCCAAGATTACAAAGCGAACGGTTAAAAGCCCACCGCAATTATTCACTGGAGATCTGGAAGAAACATAGAAGCTATTTTAATAAAGAACCAAATAATAAGGAAGCCCAAAGATCCAAGGCCCAATACTATCTTTTAAAGAGACATAAAATTTTACCAAAGCTTGAAGTCTACTTTGACTAGGTCTTCCTAAGGATATTTTGGTAAATGTAGACATGCAAATCAATTGTAACCTAGGGTTTCTATCTCCTATAAATAGAAGCCCAAATCATTGTATTCTTTTCATGCCTCCCTTCATTAATAAATTTCAGCATTCTTTTGGAGAGCATCATTTTTTGTAGGTAAATTATTTTCTTGCCTTAGTTTAATTTAGTTTAAGAATTTTATTAACCTGCAATAGATGTTTCTTCTCTTTAATAAAATCATGTCTTTCTTCATCCCTTCAATGAGCGAGTAGTTTCCTCGCTTGTTAGGGTTAGGAATGGGGAAGGATTTGCGAGACGAAGATCTCTCATCTCTTTTCTTTGCCAATCTTTTATGAAAATTAGAACTCCATGCATACCTTCTTATTCCGCTCCCTACGGCACTCTACCCACGAGGTAACGGTGATTCCGTAGTCTAAAGGCCCGGATTTTAAGGTTTTCCATGGAGGTTAGGGTAAAGATTAATAAAGGAAGGACAAGGATCTAGAGGAAGAATCAATCATCCCAATCATCCTAATCCCCTTTATAAATATTTAACATAACACTAATATGATAGATTTAATTAATGGCAATGGAAAGAGATGAAGATCTTTGTTTACCAAATTTTTCCTAAACCTAATCCTAGCAAGTTTCTAATCCCAGTCTCATACAACTTCAATTTTTAGATTTAATAAACAACCGAACACCCTTCGGAATTAACTCGTAAGAACGAATCGGAAATTCACAAAATCCCTGTGGACCGACCCGTACTCACCGGCTAGCTTCATGCGACGCCGTTCTTGATTGCGGTTACAAATATTTTTGATCTATCCTTTAGAAAGCGCAAGCACGCTAAATCAGCCAATCAAATGGCGCCGTTGCCGGGGATGGCGTGTTATTTCCTTTTTGCAATTTCGGGTTAATCAAAATTAAAAAAATCATAAAAATCTAAAAATCCAAAAAAATATAAAAATATATCATCTGTTATTTTTGGAAAGGGTATCTTTGTGTGAATTTTGCAGGATCTACGCACAAATTCGGATCTGGAAATCTACAGAAAGCGAAACAGCAAATAGACGATCCTATCAACAGAAGATTGCAACAACAGAGGAACAGAAAAAAATTTAGAGGACCGAGTCAACAAGTCAACCGCGCGATCTGGTGCAAAAAAAAAAAAAAAACCGGCAGCACTTTCGGCCGCGGAACCGCCGCGAAACAACACTTTTGGCCGCGGAACCGCCGCGGCCTGATCGGTTTAAAAAAAAAAAGAAGGGCAGAAGCGCGGTAAAAAAAAATAAATTCTGTAAGTCTTCTGATTTTCTCCTCTGCAAATCTCCGATATATCTTCTGAAAATTCTCCTGCAGGATTCTTTGCGCTTAAACAAATCTTTTCCTTTCCAAATAACAAATCTTATGCAGGATTCGTTGCGCTATTCTTAAAATGATAATTGATTGCAAGTGATTTTTTCTGATTTGCATATCCTTAATCTTTTTGCTAAAATATCTTTCTAAATAAAGAGAAAGAGAAAAAGGAAAATTTTAATTAGAAAACTTGCAAATTTTGAAATTCACAAAAAAGATTTGATTGCAAGTGATTTACTGTTTTGCATATCTTTAATAGGATTTTAAGGGGCTTTTGACCAACTCAGATTGGGTGGGGCTTTCATCACCCTTCCCAGGACCCCAGAAAACACCTGAAGCATTTGCATCGACCACGATTAATAAAAAAAAATACTAGACTCGGCCCTAAGGACTTCGAGCTCAATAGGACAAAGGACTAGTATAGGCATCGACCGTTTATCCTAACTGATTTTGCGGTGTCTAGGCTAGTGGTTTTTAATTAGGCCCACTATCGTGGTGGTTCCTTCCCACTTACCTGGCCGCAATTGGCGGTGAAGAGGCGGTTTGAGGTCCTATTTCTAGCCCTTTGGAACAGTTAGGAGCTGTCTAGCTGACCTAGGTGACCCTAGATCTCGGACTGATTGTGCATTTCTGGTTATTTGCATTTGTGTCTTAGCCCTTTATCTAAAATTTTTGCAAAACAAATAAAAAAGAATAATAAGAGGAATTTAAAAAAAAAAGGACTTGCAACTTTTGTCGCTGAGAAATCCTTGCACCACCTACCTTCTTCATCTTCTCTTTCTTCTATCATGGGTACCCCACATAATAAATCACTTGCCGAACTTTGGTATCCCGAACCTAATTTTGCGTCGTTCGGCAATTTGTTCGATCAATTTAAAAACGATCCTTACATGCCTAAAATATCTTTGAAAGATCAAATAGAGGCGTCTAGGAGAAACAATTCGACTTTTCAACCCACTTTGTGTCAACCAAGTCAATCTTTACCACCTCCATATGTTGATACCACTTTTTCAAGTCCTTCTGTCACTCCTAAGCCGATGTCCATTGCTGAGCATATTGCTCAATCTCGCGGCCGATCTTTCACCCCTCTCCACACATCTAGTTATAGGGATCCGCACAACTATTCACCTTTTTATCCATATGTTGACCCTACCCCTGTCCAATCACCCACTTCCTACCAGTCCTACCCGACTTTTCCACCGTCACTAGACAATGTTTCTACACAGCCATTAGGGAGTTTCACATATCCAAACAATTTCGAATCTTTTGCCGAAACCCCTTTACCACCAAAGTCTAGTTTGGAAGAGGCGTTGGAGGCGTATATCACAGCAACAAACAAAATGGTTAGGAATGTGGAAGCGTCCGTGGCCGCCCTTATGCAACCTGCTGAACCGGTAGCTAGTTTCCCGCTAGCCCCAAATTTTTCAATGTATGAGGAGGCGGTTGGACAGAATGCGAATGTGAGAGGATTTCCAAATCAAACCTACCCTTACCCAATTGAAGCCCACAACTCCAGTTTTCCATCGAATGTCCTAAATGATTCACAAGTTCAAAATAAAAACGAGTTGTGCGACTTTGTAGTGTTTGATTTGCCAAATTGTGAGGAACCCCCTTCGAGTGAAACAGCACCCAATCCGTTTGACCTTTACACTTCCACTCTAGAACCTACATTGATAAACATCCATGCTTTTGAGGAGGTGTCTAAAGAAATTGACTTTCACTTGATTGAGGATATAGACGCCGGGAATATTTCGGATGATGAACCTGTCGATTTAATTGAAATTTTACGTTCAAATCATCATCCCGAGTTATTAAATGTTTCTCCCGAATCTCATATGCGTCTTGATTTTGATGATAATGGCATGGATGAGTTGAATATTGAGGAGAATTATGAGTTGAATATTGAGGAGAATAGTGAGGATCATATTGAGGTTGAACCATTTTTCTTTGATGTGTCGGATTTTCCAATTCATGCTCTTGAACCTTTACCTAAATCACCTTCCCTCTTTTCCATCGTTCCGACCACGCCTCATTTCACGCTTGACGACTGTGAGCTTGAAAACTTTTCCTTCGAATCTGACACAGTTCTCACAGCCGATGACACTTACAAGTGTTTCACTTTTTCGGACGATGTTGAAGTCTCACCGCCCGAGTTTGAGTCCTTTGCATTTTCAGATGAGTTAGTTAATCCATCAGACTCGGTTGCTTACAGTCGTTTCGAACCATTGATGGAATCTTTCCAGTTCGACACAGTTTACTACGGTGAGAATGAGACCATCCCTAATTCACTCCCTTTCGTCTCTCCTATTGTCCCGACCGTACAAATGACCGTTACGCATTCATCTCCGATACCAAGTTCGGCGTACCCATGTTCTCTTGCGAATCTTGAGGGATTTGATCCCATTTCTCGACGAGTTGATAGGTTAGCGCAATCGCTTTTAACACATCGGTCATCACAAATTGCGCTAATTTATTCACTCAATTTACATCCTCAAGATCGTACTCCACTTCCTTCTTCTTTTCGCCATTCTTCTCCCCCACCGAGACCATATTCTACCATTCTTCTTTCCACACGGTCTCGCGTGCTTCTCATTTTCTTGCTCCAACTATACCATTTCCACGATAAGATTTTTGAATGGTTGGTGCTAACTTTTGGCTTGTGCAAGGCCAAGCTTAAGTTTGGGGGAATCTTTGTATATATGTATATATTTTTGGTTTTCTTTTTCTATAAAAAAATAAAAAAAAATTCAAAACATTAAAAGTAAAAAAATTATAAATAAATAAACAGGGGAGTACCGGCATTTTGACCCTCTTGGTGTAGCATGACAGTGAGGACACTGTCAAGTTTAAGTTTGGGGGTATACTCGGTACGTCTTCTTCCTTCGCATTCATTTGTACATATTTTTGCATTTTCATACTTATTTGAAAACCCATAAAAAATTGAAAAATTTCAAAAATTATAAAAATTAATGTATTCAATTTTGGCCAATTGACTTGAGTTTGACAAATAGGTTAACTAGTTAGGAACAACTAGATCTTTGACGTAGTAAATTAAAAACCCTAAAAATAACCTTCCTTAAAGTTTAACGGTAGAAAGTATATGCCTTGCAGTTTATTTAGAAATAGGCAAATTTTGGGTTCACTTCTTGGGCTAAGTCGAAACAAGGGAAGAGTATTGATGTTCTTATTAGAGTATAAGTTTGAAAAATAGTTCCTAACTTAAGTCTAAATTCTGAAAACGTATACCCTACAATTTGCACAATCACGCACCTTGAAACTTGGAATAGTAGAGGAGACCTTGAAATGCTCTTGTCTAAAGTCCTTAGTACGATGAAAATAAAAAAAATGTGAATGAAGAATAAAAAAATGGACACTGGTTTTTGTGATTACTTAAGGCTGCAAAAATAGAAAAATATTTAGCGCGGGTGCTTCATCACCTAGTGCCTTAGACCAACTGGTTTGGGAGTCACTGCTAAAGCCTTGGGTGTTGCAAAACTAGGAAGTACGCTTTAAAGTGCTAACGCATCTAGTAATCGGTTGTTGGTACCTCAAGAAGTATTAACGGTCGCATGAAGGATGTGTAAGCAAAATTCAATTAAAAATTCACCTACTAATAAGTACTTTGGACAACGGACAAGAGTATGATTGCTTGATTTGAATTTCCAAGTGTAGGGGTGATATTTACACACACGTGGGGATATGTGATTGGAGTTTAGATGAGAGAAAGGAATGAAGAATAGAACTTGTATCTTTAGAAGAGTTGATAAAAATTCCTAAGTGGAGATGGAACCCTAGAAGGAAAACTTAAGAGATGCCGAAAGCTAAGTAGGTCTGCAGAACATATATAATCTTAAGTTAGATGATGAGGAAGTGTGAAGAATATGGGTGGATAATTTATGAGTCGACGATAATAGAATTCCTTGTTAGAAAACCTAATTGGAGAACAAAAGTTAATGGGCCGAATTGATAGGATTTTGTGGGTAGTATCCGCTGAAAACCCTCAGGAGACAACACTCCTCCTACTAGGGACACCTAGAGGTTTAACGGCTTGTTGCACATGCTCAGTGCAATCGCGTTTCCCTGCGAAAGTGCGGTTAGGATTTTAGTGAATAAAAATAAGTTTGCTCGAGGACGAGCAAAAGATAAGTTTGGGGGTATTTGTTCATACGATAATATTGCATTATTATAATCCTCATTCTTATTCTTTTTATAAATAAACAGATGCTTTTGACGCATGTCTGCTACATATTACAGGTTACAGGTTCTTGGACAGAAAACAGTGAAAATGATGAAAAGACGATGCAAAAGTGGACTTTGACCAACAAACAGAAGACTCTTGATCAAGCCTACATCGAAGATAAAATTCACAAAGTACAAGGCAATGCAAGGTCCAAGATTACAAAGCGAACGGTTAAAAGCCCACCGCAATTATTCACTGGAGATCTGGAAGAAACATAGAAGCTATTTTAATAAAGAACCAAATAATAAGGAAGCCCAAAGATTCAAGGCCCAATACTTTCTTTTAAAGAGACATAAAATTTTACCAAAGCTTGAAGTCTACTTTGACTAGGTCTTCTTAAGGATATTTTGGTAAATGTAGACATGCAAATCAATTGTAACCTAGGGTTTCTATCTCCTATAAATAGAAGCCCAAATCATTGTATTCTTTTCATGCCTCCCTTCATTAATAAATTTCAGCATTCTTTTGGAGAGCATCATTTTTTGTAGGTAAATTATTTTCTTGCCTTAGTTTAATTTAGTTTAAGAATTTTATTAACTTGCAATAGATGTTTCTTCTCTTTAATAAAATCATGTCTTTCTTCATCCCTTCAATGAGCGAGTAGTTTCCTCGCTTGTTAGGGTTAGGAATGGGGAAGGATTTGCGAGACGAAGATCTCTCATCTCTTTTCTTTGCCAATCTTTTATGAAAATTAGAACTCCATGCATACCTTCTTATTCCGCTCCCTACGGCACTCTACCCACGAGGTAACGATGATTCCGTAGTCTAAAGGCCCGGATTTTAAGGTTTTCCATGGAGGTTAGGGTAAAGATTAATAAAGGAAGGACAAGGATCTAGAGTAAGAATCAATCATCCCAATCATCCTAATCCCCTTTATAAATATTTACCATAACACTAATATGATAGATTTAATTAATGGCAAGGGAAAGAGATGAAGATCTTTGTTTACCAAATTTTTCCTAAACCTAATCCTAGCAAGTTTCTAATCCCAGTCTCATACAACTTCAATTTTTAGATTTAATAAACAACCGAACACCCTTCGGAATTAACTCGTAAGAACGAATCGGAAATTCACAAAATCCCTGTGGACCGACCCGTACTCACCGGCTAGCTTCATGCGACGCCGTTCTTGATCGCGGTTACAAATATTTTTGATCTATCCTTTAGAAAGCGCAAGCACGCTAAATCAGCCAATCAAATGGCGCCGTTGCCGGGGATGGCGTGTTATTTCCTTTTTGCAATTTCGGGTTAATCAAAATTAAAAAAATCATAAAAATCTAAAAATCCAAAAAAATATAAAAATATATCATCTGTTATTTTTGGAAAGGGTATCTTTGTGTGAATTTTGCAGGATCTACGCACAAATTCGGATCTGGAAATCTACAGAAAGCGAAACAGCAAATAGACGATCCTATCAACAGAAGATTGCAACAACAGAGGAACAGAAAAAAATTTAGAGGACCGAGTCAACAAGTCAACCGCGCAATCTGGTGCAAAAAAAAAAAAAAACCGGCAGCACTTTCGGCCGCGGAACCGCCGCGAAACAACACTTTTGGCCGCGGAACCGCCGCGGCCTGATCGGTTTAAAAAAAAAAAGAAGGGCAGAAGCGCGGTAAAAAAAAAAAAAAATTCTGTAAGTCTTCTGATTTTCTCCTCTGCAAATCTCCGATATATCTTCTGAAAATTCTCCTGCAGGATTCTTTGCGCTTAAACAAATCTTTTCCTTTCCAAATAACAAATCTTATGCAGGATTCGTTGCGCTATTCTTAAAATGATAATTGATTGCAAGTGATTTTTTCTGATTTGCATATCCTTAATCTTTTTGCTAAAATATCTTTCTAAATAAAGAGAAAGAGAAAAAGGAAAATTTTAATTAGAAAACTTGCAAATTTTGAAATTCACAAAAAAGATTTGATTGCAAGTGATTTACTGTTTTGCATATCTTTAATAGGATTTTAAGGGGCTTTTGACCAACTCAGATTGGGTGGGGCTTTCATCACCCTTCCCAGGACCCCAGAAAACACCTGAAGCATTTGCATCGACCACGATTAATAAAAAAAAATACTAGACTCGGCCCTAAGGACTTCGAGCTCAATAGGACAAAGGACTAGTATAGGCATCGACCGTTTATCCTAACTGATTTTGCGGTGTTTAGGCTAGTGGTTTTTAATTAGGCCCACTGTCGTGGTGGTTCCTTCCCACTTACCTGGCCGCAATTGGCGGTGAAGAGGCGGTTTGAGGTCCTATTTCTAGCCCTTTGGAACAGTTAGGAGCTGTCTAGCTGACCTAGGTGACCCTAGATCTCGGACTGATTGTGCATTTCTGGTTATTTGCATTTGTGTCTTAGCCCTTTATCGAAAATTTTTGCAAAAAAAATAAAAAAGAATAATAAGAGGAATTTAAAAAAAAAAGGACTTGCAACTTTTGTCGCTGAGAAATCCTTGCACCACCTACCTTCTTCATCTTCTCTTTCTTCTATCATGGGTACCCCACATAATAAATCACTTGCCGAACTTTGGTATCCCGAACCTAATTTTGCGTCGTTCGGCAATTTGTTCGATCAATTTAAAAACGATCCTTCCATGCCTAAAATATCTTTGAAAGATCAAATAGAGGCGTCTAGGAGAAACAATTCGACTTTTCAACCCACTTTGTGTCAACCAAGTCAATCTTTACCACCTCCATATGTTGATACCACTTTTTCAAGTCCTTCTGTCACTCCTAAGCCGATGTCCATTGCTGAGCATATTGCTCAATCTCACGGCCGATCTTTCACCCCTCTCCACACATCTAGTTATAGGGATCCGCACAACTATTCACCTTTTTATCCATATGTTGACCCTACCCCTGTCCAATCACCCACTTCCTACCAGTCCTACCCGACTTTTCCACCGTCACTAGACAATGTTTCTACACAGCCATTAGGGAGTTTCACATATCCAAACAATTTCGAATCTTTTGCCGAAACCCCTTTACCACCAAAGTCTAGTTTGGAAGAGGCGTTGGAGGCGTATATCACAGCAACAAACAAAATGGTTAGGAATGTGGAAGCGTCCGTGGCCGCCCTTATGCAACCTGCTGAACCGGTAGCTAGTTTCCCGCTAGCCCCAAATTTTTCAATGTATGAGGAGGCGGTTGGACAGAATGCGAATGTGAGAGGATTTCCAAATCAAACCTACCCTTACCCAATTGAAGCCCACAAATCCAGTTTTCCATCGAATGTCCTGAATGATTCACAAGTTCAAAATAAAAACGAGTTGTGCGACTTTGTAGTGTTTGATTTGCCAAATTGTGAGGAACCCCCTTCGAGTGAAACAGCACCCAATCTGTTTGACCTTTACACTTCCACTCTAGAACCTACATTGATAAACATCCATGCTTTTGAGGAGGTGTCTAAAGAAATTGACTTTCACTTGATTGAGGATATAGACGCCGGGAATATTTCGGATGATGAACCTGTCGATTTAATTGAAATTTTACGTTCAAATCATCATCCCGAGTTATTAAATGTTTCTCCCGAATCTCATATGCGTCTTGATTTTGATGATAATGGCATGGATGAGTTGAATATTGAGGAGAATTATGAGTTGAATATTGAGGAGAATAGTGAGGATCATATTGAGGTTGAACCATTTTTCTTTGATGTGTCGGATTTTCCAATTCATCCTCTTGAACCTTTACCTAAATCACCTTCCCTCTTTTCCATCGTTCCGACCACGCCTCATTTCACGCTTGACGACTGTGAGCTTGAAAACTTTTCCTTCGAATCTGACACAGTTCTCACAGCCGATGACACTTACAAGTGTTTCACTTTTTCGGACGATGTTGAAGTCTCACCGCCCGAGTTTGAGTCCTTTGCATTTTCAGATGAGTTAGTTAATCCATCAGACTCGGTTGCTTACAGTCGTTTCGAACCATTGATGGAATCTTTCCAGTTCGACACAGTTTACTACGGTGAGAATGAGACCATCCCTAATTCACTCCCTTTCGTCTCTCCTATTGTCCCGACCGTACAAATGACCGTTACGCATTCATCTCCGATACCAAGTTCGGCGTACCCATGTTCTCTTGCGAATCTTGAGGGATTTGATCCCATTTCTCGACGAGTTGATAGGTTAGCGCAATCGCTTTTAACACATCGGTCATCACAAATTGCGCTAATTTATTCACTCAATTTACACCCTCAAGATCGTACTCCACTTCCTTCTTCTTTTCGCCATTCTTCTCCCCCACCGAGACCATATTCTACCATTCTTCTTTCCACACGGTCTCGCGTGCTTCTCATTTTCTTGCTCCAACTATACCATTTCCACGATAAGATTTTTGAATGGTTGGTGCTAACTTTTGGCTTGTGCAAGGCCAAGCTTAAGTTTGGGGGAATCTTTGTATATATGTATATATTTTTGGTTTTCTTTTTCTATAAAAAAATAAAAAAAAATTCAAAACATTAAAAGTAAAAAAATTATAAATAAATAAACAGGGGAGTACCGGCATTTTGACCCTCTTGGTGTAGCATGACAGTGAGGACACTGTCAAGTTTAAGTTTGGCGGTATACTCGGTACGTCTTCTTCCTTCGCATTCATTTGTACATATTTTTGCATTTGCATACTTATTTGAAAACCCATAAAAAATTGAAAAATTTCAAAAATTATAAAAATTAATGTATTCAATTTTGGCCAATTAACTTGAGTTTGACAAATAGGTTAACTAGTTAGGAACAACTAGATCTTTGACGTAGTAAATTAAAAACCCTAAAAATAACCTTCCTTAAAGTTTAACGGTAGAAAGTATATGCCTTGCAGTTTATTTAGAAATAGGCAAATTTTGGGTTCACTTCTTGGGCTAAGTCGAAACAAGGGAAGAGTATTGATGTTCTTATTAGAGTATAAGTTTGAAAAATAGTTCCTAACTTAAGTCTAGATTCTGAAAACGTATACCCTACAATTTGCACAATCACGCACCTTGAAACTTGGAATAGTAGAGGAGACCTTGAAATGCTCTTGTCTAAAGTCCTTAGTACGATGAAAATAAAAAAAATGTGAATGAAGAATAAAAAAATGGACACTGGTTTTTGTGATTACTTAAGGCTGCAAAAATAGAAAAATATTTAGCGCGGGTGCTTCATCACCTAGTGCCTTAGACCAACTGGTTTGGGAGTCACTGCTAAAGCCTTGGGTGTTGCAAAACTAGGAAGTACGCTTTAAAGTGCTAACGCATCTAGTAATCGGTTGTTGGTACCTCAAGAAGTATTAACGGTCGCATGAAGGATGTGTAAGCAAAATTCAATTAAAAATTCACCTACTAATAAGTACTTTGGACAACGAACAAGAGTATGATTGCTTGATTTGAATTTCCAAGTGTAGGGGTGATATTTACACACACGTGGGGATATGTGATTGGAGTTTAGATGAGAGAAAGGAATGAAGAATAGAACTTGTATGTTTAGTAGAGTTGATAAAAATTCCTAAGTGGAGATGGAACCCTAGAAGGAAAACTTAAGAGATGCCGAAAGCTAAGTAGGTCTGCAGAACATATATAATCTTAAGTTAGATGATGAGGAAGTGTGAAGAATATGGGTGGATAATTTATGAGTCGACGATAATAGAATTCCTTGTTAGAAAACCTAATTGGAGAACAAAAGTTAATGGGCCGAATTGATAGGATTTTGTGGGTAGTATCCGCTGAAAACCCTTAGGAGACAACACTCCTCCTACTAGGGACACCTAGAGGTTTAACGGCTTGTTGCACATGCTCAGTGCAATCGCGTTTCCCTGCGAAAGTGCAGTTAGGATTTTAGTGAATAAAAATAAGTTTTCTCGAGGACGAGCAAAAGATAAGTTTGGGGGTATTTGTTTATACGATAATATTGCATTATTATATTCCTCATTCTTATTCTTTTTATAAATAAACAGATGCTTTTGACGCATGTCTGCTACATATTACAGGTTACAGGTTCTTGGACAGAAAACAGTGAAAATGATGAAAAGACGATGCAAAAGTGGACTTTGACCAACAAACAAAAGACTCTTGATCAAGCCTACATCGAAGATAAAATTCACAAAGTACAAGGCAATGCAAGGTCCAAGATTACAAAGCGAACGGTTAAAAGCCCACCGCAATTATTCACTGGAGATCTGGAAGAAACATAGAAGCTATTTTAATAAAGAACCAAATAATAAGGAAGCCCAAAGATCCAAGGCCCAATACTTTCTTTTAAAGAGACATAAAATTTTACCAAAGCTTGAAGTCTACTTTGACTAGGTCTTCCTAAGGATATTTTGGTAAATGTAGACATGCAAATCAATTGTAACCTAGGGTTTCTATCTCTTATAAATAGAAGCCCAAATCATTGTATTCTTTTCATGCCTCCCTTCATTAATAAATTTCAGCATTCTTTTGGAGAGCATCATTTTTTGTAGGTAAATTATTTTCTTGCCTTAGTTTAATTTAGTTTAAGAATTTTATTAACTTGCAATAGATGTTTCTTCTCTTTAATAAAATCATGTCTTTCTTCATCCCTTCAATGAGCGAGTAGTTTCCTCGCTTGTTAGGGTTAGGAATGGGGAAGGATTTGCGAGACGAAGATCTCTCATCTCTTTTCTTTGCCAATCTTTTATGAAAATTAGAACTCTATGCATACCTTCTTATTCCGCTCCCTACGACACTCTACCCACGAGGTAACGGTGATTCCGTAGTCTAAAGGCCCGGATTTTAAGGTTTTCCATGGAGGTTAGGGTAAAGATTAATAAAGGAAGGACAAGGATCTAGAGGAAGAATCAATCATCCCAATCATCCTAATCCCCTTTATAAATATTTACCATAACACTAATATGATAGATTTAATTAATGGCAATGGAAAGAGATGAAGATCTTTGTTTACCAAATTTTTCCTAAACCTAATCCTAGCAAGTTTCTAATCCCAGTCTCATACAACTTCAATTTTTAGATTTAATAAACAACCGAACACCCTTCGGAATTAACTCGTAAGAACGAATCGGAAATTCACAAAATCCCTGTGGACCGACTCGTACTCACCGGCTAGCTTCATGCGACGCCGTTCTTGATTGCGGTTACAAATATTTTTGATCTATCCTTTAGAAAGCGCAAGCACGCTAAATCATTTCAATCATACTCATAACCCAATGAGCACCTGTATACATCTTAGGTGAAACAACTAACACCAATAGCTTGTGAGACCGGCCACCGCCCCTCGTCGGGGTCTCGACTGTATACACTAGTCTACTCTGGAGTATCGATGCCCTGTCTCGAAACTCCCACGACTAGGGACACTTTAAGGATGTGCTTATAAACCCCAGCTCCCACGTATATGATTGCCATCATACTGCTGGCAGTCAAGCAAGAATCCTATGGGCTCTATCATCATGCAATAGTGAACTGAAGCATGTATACGATGATAAAGACAAACCAGATAACATACTATCATCTCGAGCAAGACTGTCATATCGGTATAGGTCATGTCTCAATCATTGCAATCACGTACCTGCGATCCAATAATTGACTTTGAGTGCACTATATCCAACAAAGGTTACTGAAAAAGAGCTTGAAAGCCGGCTTGCCTCATACCAGGCCCAACAGGCACAAGCGGAGGCCCGTCTTTTGACGATAATGAATCATGAAGCCGAGGCCCAGCGGAAAAGGGGTGAACTGGCAAACCTACTGAATCGTCCGCCGGCTTGAAGAATTATATAAATATATATATATATATATATATATATATATATATATATATTTTGTACATACTCTTGAAAGAGAGTATATTTTCTTTTATTCTTTCATAAATTGTACTTTGTATTCATTTTGATTCATGAATAAAAGACATATTTTGCTTCATGATGGTGTGTCCCTTTCAGTAACTGCATTTTGTGGATAATCTATTTTGATTTCTCTGTAGGACAGCGAGAGCTTAGGATTCAGGGTTAAGATCTGCCTCCTAAGACTTTTCAACTTTATGAGCCGTGAGGGTCTCAAAAAGAATTTTCTCCCTACGGGTCGAGAGGATCCCGTAGGTGTAATTTCTCCTTAAGAATCGTGAGGATTCCTGATTGAATTTTTTTTTTGATTGGTGTAAAAGTATCAACTCAAATAGTCCCCTATTTCGGTGCCATTTGATTGATCGTAAAATGCGAGACCGAGTAAGTAAATCAAATCGATAAGAGTCTCTTTGTGTCGGTAATTAGAAAATTGAATAAAGTTCACAATCAAAAAATTATATTAGACCGTAATCAACTATGGTGTCAGATGTAGATCGTAAGCGAGTGCGGATCGTCCACAGGGATTGTGCGATTCGTTTTTATATTTGATTTGTTTGAATTGAAAAGTTAATCGAAAAGAAAAGAAAACGTGATTCAAGAATTTATCGATTGATTCAGGTGTCACGAGTTTAATCAAGAATCAAGAAACTAATAAACAATCGAGAATCAGGGTTTCGATGATATTTCCAACCAAATGTCAAGAATCTAAATGATGCTCGTAGGAATCGATCGGATCTATAGACGTGATGTAATCTCAAGATTTTGTGTTCTTGTCCTTCGAAGGATTGATACTAGATCGATGATGATCGACGAGAGTTAGGACTTTCTTGATGAAACTAGGGTTTCATCGTTTAACCCTTGTTCTTTCGTTGATATCATTCACACTCTAGCCTCTAGCAATTTCAAGAAACGATCGTAACTCCCCAATCTCGAGCGATATCAATCAAGAAAGCATCGCAACGAATTGGGTCGTCGATTCTTGATCTTGCTAGGGTTTACAAAATTCGTAGGATTCAAGAATCGATTTAGGATATATTACATCATCATTCTATTGATCGTCTCGACTCCTCGACGAGCGGAGTATTACTCAAGCATCACAACAAGAATTACAACTAGAAATTTAGATTGAATCATGATGCAAGAATTTAAAGAAAACAAGATAAAAGAGTATCACCTTTTATTTATATCAACAATTTGATTACAGTCGCTCAAGAACTACAAAAGGAAGAATTAAATTGTCGACTTGGCTTCGCTCGGCTCCGTGAGTCGCGGATCGGCTTGGACCACTTGCTCTGTTGAAGATCGGCTCGGCTCATAAAAGGTTGCAAGGCTTCTTGCTTGATGGGGTACTCGGGATATTGGCTTTTGATTGGAATTAGGGTTAGGGTTTCACACAAGTCCTCTCACTAGACTTGTGGAAGAAGAAGATGAAGAAAGAGATAGAATGGCTCTCAAATGAACTAATGGAGGGATTTTTCCAAGATATTCAATAATATTTTACAAGTGAGACTAGGGTTTTATTTATAGAACACCCAAACCCTAAGCCTTTGAGTTCCCTCCAAAAGTTTGTTGAAAGACTTCTAGAAGGAGTTTGTTAGGCTTAGCTTAGGGTTTAAGCTAGGGTTTAGGAAGAAGTTTCTAGAATGATAGGCAAGTTTAGTGTTGATCCCAAAGCTTGCTGATCTGGCAGAAGTCTCTGGAGTCTTCTGGAATTTGGAGTGTCTTTATGAAGTGTAAGAGCTGAGGTAGACATTGTGCACTGAAATTGGAGTGGTGACGTGGCAAGATGGCCGCGGAACCGCGGCACAAGCAGGCTCCGGCCGCGGTTCCGCGGCCATGTTGGCTCCTTGAGCTTGCATCTTTCTGGTGTGCTCTTGGGTTGATACCTGGGCCTTTCTTTGATATGTTGATTTTTGTTTGTCCCTTTGGATTGATACCAGAACTGAATTCATTGAGTTGGCGTAATTTTTGATTGGTACCGTATAAATTTTTAGCCTTTCTTCTGGATTTTCCTGCACAGATCTCAAAACAAGTGTTGCGCAAATGTAGGGATGATGCGATGCCATGAAATGTGGTCAATTTCCTTTATAGTGTCGGTTTTAGAGTCTAATACATGCAATCTGATATTTTGCGACAGTTTTGCTAATATGTAAAATATGAATGCCGAACACTTCTATATGAATGCAAATGATGAGGAAATTGCCGGCTAAAATATGCAATATTTTCAACTAATCAAATTCCCCCAAACTTAATTTCGATCGTCTCGAGCGAACTGTTTTATTAAAAAGAGAAGGAGAAAATAAAGAAAGAGAAAAACTAACTAGCACACTTTCGTAGGCAACACGATTGCACTGAGCACGTGCAACAAGCCTTTAAACCTCTAAGTGTCCCTAGTAGGAGGAGTGTTGTCTCCTGAGGGTTTTCTGCGGATTACACCCACAAAATCCAATAATAAAAGAAAGATCATGAATATTACATTTAAAGAAAAGAATTGTAAAAGAAAAGCCTTGAAAATTAGGGTTTCCAACTAAGCTAGCTTTTCGGTTGTCATGAGCCCTATCTTAATGGTCATGAAAAGATGTCAGAAATCACGTCCTCCCTCAATAAAACATCGTCTTATTCTTCATTCCTATCTTTATTCCAAATATCGATCATATCACCCTGCGTGTGTGTAAAGGACATCCCTACACCCGGAGAATTCAATTCAAGCTATCATACTCTTGCCCATCAGCCTCAGTACTTTTTAATTAATGAATATTTAGATGAGATTGCTCACACACTTTCATGCGACCGTTAATACTTCTTGAGGTACTAACCGACCGATTACTCTCGTGCTTGCTTACTTGGTGTATTTTCCTCGTCTTGCACCACCTCAGGCATCGTAGTGACTCCCAGACCAGTTGGCCTTAGGGCACAAGGTGAAGAAGCACCCTTGCTATATATTTTTTATTGCCTTCGGTGATGACAAAACCAGTGTCCATTTTTCTCACCACTTTATATTTTCTTTATTCACTTTTTTTTTATTTCCTTCATACTTTTGGCTTTAAGACAAGAGCATTTCAAGGTATCCTCTACTATCCCAGGCTTCAAGACGTGTGTAAGTGCGAATAGCAGGATATCAACGTTCAAAATGTTTGGCTTCCAGAATAGAAACTATTTTTCAGACTTAGTTTTATCCTCGGATTAGTGACGTCCTTCATCTTACTAACCCTTGGGAAAACGGCTCATAACTACTTATTACTAGTTCGTATAAGAAAACTTTTAATTTTCTTAGTTTTCTTAAATTTTTCTAATCTCATGGATATAATTGTTCACTATCTAAACTTTCATTATCTTATTTATATACAAAAAGTGTAAATATTAAAATTATTTTTATACTTGAATTTTTTTTTAAATTTTTATGGGTTTTGAAAATTTTTCAATTTTTATAGATTTTTAAAAGAAATGTTTTGTGTTTATGCAGATGATATGCAAATGATGCAAAAATAAGCACAAACCTCCCCCAAACTTGTTTTCAACAGTGTCCTCACTGTTGCCAACAGCTATATCTACAAACCTGTAAGTCTGGGCGGAATTATTAGTGGGGGCAAAATATATAAGTGAAGAACTTTCCCCAAACTTATTCTTTTCACTCACCTTCATTCAAAAGATGATGCAATGATATACTGGATATGAAGGTGAGACGGAGGAATTTTAATCCAAATAAACTGGCTCTTGTAAGAACAAGACCTCCTCCGTGGGGTCAGTGGAAAAATACGGCTTTAGTCTATGTCCATTTACTTTGAAAAAGGTGCCATTTTTAACATTTTCAATCTCTACTGCCCCGTGCGGGTATACAGACTGCACAACAAAAGGTCCCATCCATCGAGATCGGAGCTTACCCGCGTGAAGGTGTAATCGTGAATCATAAAGAAGGACTTGTTGACCAGGTGAAAATGTTTTCCTCAAAATATTTTTATCGTGAAAAACCTTAGTCCTATTCTTTGTGATTACAGCGTTATCATAAGCTTCATCGCGGAGTTCGCTTAGCTCATTAAGTTGCAGCTTCCGAAAGTTGCAAGCAAGGTTTAAATCAAAATTTATTTCTTTAATAGCCCACAATGCTTTATGTTCTATCTCGACGGGTAAATGACATGCTTTTCCAAACACTATCCTATATGGAGACATCCCTAGGTCGGTTTTATATGCAGTTCGGAATGCCCAAAGAGCATCCGTCAGTTTGGTCGACCAGTCTTTTCTATTTTTAGCAACAGTTTTCTCCAGGATAAGTTTGATTTGTCTGTTTGAGATTTCAGCCTGCCCGCTTGTTTGGGGGTGATAGGGTGTAGAAAGTCGGTGGTTGATTGAGTATTTTCGCATCAGAGTCTCGAAAGACCTGTTGCAGAAGTGTGTCCGATTATCTCTAATAATAGCGCGTGGGTGTCCAAATCGCGAGAAGATATTCTCTTTTAACTTAATGACAACTTTCTTGTCATTAGTGCGACATGGAATGGCTTCTACCCACTTTGAGACATAATCAACCGCCAGCAGTATGTACAGATTCCCAAAGGAGCTGGGAAAAGGACCCATAAAATAAATGCCCCAAACATCGAATATTTCAACAACCAAGATGGGTTGCTGAGGCATTTCATTCATCTGGAAGATTCTACCCGTGTACTGACATTGTGTACAGGTTTTGCAATGGTCAAATGCGTCCTTGAATAAGGTCGGCCAATAAAATCCACATTGCAAAACCTTCTCCGCCGTTTTTCTAGGACCGAAGTGACCCCCACAGGCCTGATCATGACAAAAAGAAAGAACACTCTTGAACTCTTCATTCGGGACACATCGGCGAATGATCTGATCAGGACAATATTTAAACAAATATGGATCGTCCCAGTAAAAGTGTTTTACTTGGGATAAAAAGCGGTATTTGTCCTGTTTTGACCAATCGCTGGGTATAAGTCCCGTGACATGATAGTTCACAATATCCCTGAACCATGGTTCATTGGATACGCTCAAGAGTTGTTCGTCAGGGAACGAGTCATTGATCGGCAGGGTCACAGGGGAAGAAATGATGCGTGAAAGATGGTCAGCTACTACGTTTTCACATCCTTTCTTATCTTTGATAATAAGATCAAATTCTTGAAACAGTAGGATCCAACGTATTAGTCGACCTTTTGCATCTTTCTTCGCCAGAAGATGTTTTAAAGCGGAATGGTCAGTATACACAACTATAGGTGAGCCGATTAAGTAAGGCCTGAATTTTTCTAATGCAAATACAACCGCTAAAAGTTCTTTTTCTGTGGTTGTATAATTGATTTGCGCATCATTCAGGGTCTTACTTGCATAGTAAATCACGTGTGGTATCTTTTCGATGTGCTGTCCTAAGACTGCACCTACTGCAAAATCAGATGCGTCACACATCAGCTCAAAGGGGTAGTCCCAGTTTGGTGACGATAGCACGGGGGCTGAAGTGAGTGAGTGTTTAAGTGAGTCGAAAGCTGTCTCGCAGTCCGAGTCAAAATGGAAGGTCGTATCCTTGGCCAGGAGAAGAGTTAAAGATCTAGCAATTTTGCTAAAGTCCTTAATGAATCTCCTATAAAAGCCCGCATGGCCAAGGAAAGATCGAATATCTTTGACGCTTTTGGGATGAGGGAGGTTTTGAATGACATCTATCTTAGCTCTGTCAACCTCAATGCCTTTCTGTGAAATGACATGTCCAAGAACAATTCCTTCTTGGACCATAAAATGGCATTTTTCCCAGTTCAAAGTCAAGTTCTTCTCTTTGCAACGAGTAAGAACAGCGTCAAGATTCGCTAGGCAATCAGAAAAAGAGTCTCCAAAAATCGAGAAGTCGTCCATAAAGATCTCCAGAAAATTCTCTACCATATCAGAGAATATCCCCATCATACACCACTGAAAGGTAGCGGGAGCATTGCATAACCCAAAGGGCATGCGACTGTAAGCAAAAGTACCAAAAGGACAAGTAAAAGTGGTTTTATCTTGATCCTTTTTGGCGATGGGGACCTGATTATAGCCTGAGTATCTGTCCATAAAACAATAATACTCTCGTCCCGCTAAGCGTTCCAGCATTTGATCAATGAATGGTAGAGGAAAGTGGTCTTTCCTCGTGGCAGCATTGAGTTTTCTATAATCGATACATACACGCCACCCAGTTTGGGCGCGTGTCTGAATCAACTCATTTACCTCATTGGTTATAACAGTGATGCCGGATTTCTTAGGAACGACATGTATAGGACTTACCCATTGGCTATCGGAGATGGGGTATATAATACCATTATCTAAGCATTTGACGATCTCTTTCATTACCGCTTCCTTCATGACGGGATTCAACCGTCTCTATGGTTCTCGTGTTGGTCTGGCATCATCCATCACATGTATATGATGTTCAACTATCAAGGGACTAATCCCTTTGATGTCCGCCATACTCTAACCAAACGCCTCTTTGTTAGATCTCAGTACCGATAAAAGTGCATTCTCTTGCTCTAATGCTAGAGAAGCTGAAATTATAGCCGGTAAAGACTCCTTCTCACCTAAATGAGCATATTTCAGATGAGACGGTAAAATTTTGAGATCTAATTCGGGCGGAAAAATGATAGAAGGAGGGATCATTGAGTGATTTTTGGATTTACAAAGAAGCTCAGAGCCTGTGAAAGATACAGACTCGGGTGGAGAAAAGTCAGAAGTGCAGGACTCAAGTGTAGGTAAAGTGTCCTCACTAAGATCTTGTGTAAAGTCAAACAGAGATGTGGTAATGTCATCGAGATCAGTAAAGCAAAGTTCCTCAGCTCCACAACTATCGGGTGCGATCTCATGGACAGAGCACACATCTAAAATATGAGCAGAGGGTTCTGATGGCTGACTTCCAACTTTGTAGATATTTAGTTCAATGGTCATATTTTCAAATGATAAGTTCATTGAACCATTTCTACAATTTATAACAGCGTTGGAAGTGGCAAGGAAAGGACGACCCAGAATCACCGGAATTTGGCCCCGGGGGTTTGCTACAGGATGTGTGTCGAGCACAATGAAGTCTACAGGGAAAACAAATTCCCCGACCTTTATCAACACATCCTCTAATTCACCCCTTGGTTTGGTGATAGATCGGTCTGCCATCTGGAGAGTGCAGTGAGCAGGTTTCAGCTCTCCACTCCCTAATTGCTCATATACAGAATATGGAAGTAGGTTAACACTTGCGCCAAGGTCTAAAAGAGCACGATTTATGTTTTTACCCCCAATAGAAATCGATATTGTAGGACATCCTGGGTCCTTTCGTTTCTTTGGTAGCTGGGGAATAAAAGCAGTGCTAATATTATTAGACATAAAGACCTTCTTCGGCACTTGAGTCTTCCTCTTCCTAGTGCACAAGTCCTTAAGAATTTTCGCATAAGCGGGGACTTGTTGAATTGCATCTAGGAGAAGGATATTGATGTTAACCTGTTTGAACATTTCTATAATTTTCTCCATATGAGGACTCGTTCTGTTACCCCTTAACCGGTTCGGGTAAGGAGCTTTCGCAATAAGCGCAGGGTCCATCATAGGAGAAGGAAGAGGGGGTAGACGAGGTCCCAAAAGAGGTGTGGGGACCGTCTGTGGAGAACTATAAGGGTTGGGAGAAGGTGTCGAGCCTAGTGGAAAATGGAGAATAGGCTCGCGTGAAGATGGTGTGGTAGAAGAAGAAGGATCAGAAGGAGAAGTGTGTGTGTGTGGAAAGGTCTCAGCCGGGGTGTTGACATGATTTTCAGTATCATCAATACCTTCCTCGACATGATTATTCAGCACTTTTCCCGATCTCAACGTTGTGATGGCATTTACATTGTAATGCCCAGGATTCTGTAGGGGTTGAGAGGGAAGTTTTCCTTTTTGTCTCGCACTCATTTCGGCTTTAAGGCGTGCGATTTCAGCTTCCATCGATCTGATACTCTCAGCTTGGGACGCTGAGTTTTTCTTTATCTCACTGACGGAAGATCTAACCTCAGTCGAAACCTCTATGAAATTTGATAAAAGTGATTTCATGGTTTGAGTGAATTGAGAGAATTCGTCAGAAAAGGACAACTGCATAGGATTAGACTGTGCAGGATTGTTGACCTGGTTTTGGAAATTTTGTTACTGGTAGGGGTGCTGAGTGAGTTGAAGGGGTTGCTGTTGTGGTGGAGGAAGAGCCTTTTGAAAATTATTCATGTTTGGAACCGTGTTTTGAGATTGATTTTGGTTCCAAGCGAAATTCGGGTGATTCCTCCAACCCTGATTGTACGTGGAAGAATATGGATCGTTTCTAGGTCGTTGAAATGCGGTATTAGAATGCTCGTGACCTTGAAACGCAGAGTTTAATGGACATTCTTCCGTTAAATGAGACGGATCAGAACAGCACCCACAAACAGTTTTGGGGAGCGACATTGGGTTCAGGGAGGCTGCAGAAAATTTGTGTTCCATAGCGTCGAGCTTCTTTTGCATTGCTGCCATCTCAGCTCGAACACCTATGGACACATCTATTTGGTGTACACCACCCCTATTCAATGGTTGGGTTCCACTCTCCCACTGTAGTGATTTTTCAGCGAACTCTTCAAAGTACTTCCAAGCTTCCCCATCATCCTTAGTCATAAATGTACCTTGACACATGTTTTCAAGGCTCTGTTTAGTGCTTGGGTTAATGCCCTCATAAATGATTCGGCAAAGTTCCCATCTCGGGATGCCGTGATGAGGACACTGAACCAATAGATCCTTGAAACGTTCAAAGCATTTAGAGAATGGTTCAGTAGGGAGCTGGGCAAATTGATTCAGTTCGCTACGGATTCGAGCTGTCTTTTGGATTGGGTAAAATTTCTTAAGGAATGCAGCGACGAATTCTTCCCAATTTGTAATAGAGTGTGCGGTAGTGTTATATAGCCACTTCTCGGCTATATCGCACAAAGTAAATGGAAGAAGTCGTAGACGCATCGCATCCACTGAAAGTTGTGACGTACCCATCATTGCGCATACGTTTTCAAATTTTGTAATGAAAACGTAAGCGTCCTCAGTCTCGAGTCCATGGAATTTGGGTAAAAGGTTGATATACTGGGGTTTAATCTCAAAGTTATCCCCATTGGCTGGTGGTGTGGATAAGCAGGTTGAAAGAGGACCTCTAAGTGGATAGCACCTCTCCTGGAGAGAGATGCGGGGTGGATTCTGCGCACCAACGGACGGCGGCAGATTAGGGTTAAAGAAGTTTGATGGAGTTGGATCCATCGGTGTGGGTGTGGTAGTAGGTAAATGGAGAAATATCGACTTCGGAGTCGATAAAGGGTACGCGAACTAAACGGGCACTAGAATCCCGTGTCCAGCCTATCTTGTACTAAAAAGGGTTAGTACAAGTGGCAGCGTTGGCTTATAATTAGGGGTAAATGAATGAATGCGGTGTTTGCTTTTGAAAAAGGGACGGATTTTTGAAAAAAATGATGCGACACAACAAATGCGGCATACAAACCCTAGAATCTAATGGTCACCTAGGTCCGGCTCAAGACCGCTCCTAACTGCCAAAAGACAAGTCGCAGGATAGAATCCTCCACTGCCTCTTTGTTCCCCTGTGGCCAGGTAAGTGCCAGGTAAGTGGGAAGGTACTCCACTACGTAAGTAGTGGGCCTAATTAATAACCACTAGCCTTCGACACACTTTCCTAGGCACCACAAGAAAACGCGGATAAGCAATGAATTACCCACGGCCTTCTTCTGTCCTAATTGAGCGCGACAGTCCTTAGAGTCATCTCTAGATTTCTTTTAGTTAATGTGGGTCAATGTGGATGCAAGTTTGTGGTTTTCGGGGCCTAGGAAGGGTAATGAAATTCCCACCTAATTTGGATTTGGCCGTGCCCTTTAATATCCGTATTTATAATGCAAACAACCAAGAAACAAAATCACGCACAAATTTAATTTTTGCAATTTGCGAGCTGCGATTATTTGCAAAGAATCCTGCAGAAAATTGTTGGTTGGAGCTAAAAAGAGGAGAGAGGAGAAGGTAAGAAGTTACCTGAAAGAAAAGTTTTGCAGAGAACCCTCAAGGTCACCGCTGTTCCGCCGCAATAGGCTGCAAATGCCGCGCTTCCGCGGTCTCTTGATGAGATTACCCCACCAAAATTCTTCAGGGAGATTCTGTAGACTCTCTCTGCTCTCTGGTATATTCCAAATTTTTTTCCAATTTCCAGCAAGCTCCAGATCTCCTTGCAATGAAACACAACAAATTGTTTAGGGTTTGCACGAATTTTGATCTCAAAAATCACAATGAAATAAATCTTTCAATTCAAACTTTGATATAAAACGAATTAGCGCGCGATCCCCGGCAACGGCGCCATTTTGATTGAATTTTTTTTTGATTGGTGTAAAAGTATCAACTCAAATAGTCCCCTATTTCGGTGCCATTTGATTGATCGTAAAATGCGAGACTGAGTAAGTAAATCAAATCGATAAGAGTCTCTTTGTCTCGGTAATTAGAAAATTGAATAAAGTTCACAATCAAAAAATTATATTAGACCGCAATCAACTACGGTGTCAGATGTAAATCGTAAGCGAGTGCGGATCGTCCACAGGGATTGTGCGATTCGTTTTTATATTTGATTTGTTTGAATTGAAAAGTTAATCGAAAAGAAAAGAAAACGTGATTCAAGAATTTATCGATTGATTCAGGTGTCACGAGATTAATCAAGAATCAAGAAACTGATAAACAATCGAGAATCAGGGTTTCGATGATATTTCCAACCAAATGTCAAGAATCTAAATGAGGCTCGTAGGAATCGATCGGATCTATAGACGTGATGTAATCTCAAGATTTCGTGTTCTTGTCCTTTGAAGGATTGATACTAGATCGATGATGATCGACGAGAGTTAGGGCTTTCTTGATGAAACTAGGGTTTCATCGTTTAACCCTTGTTCTTTCGTTGATATCATTCACACTCTAGCCTCTAGAAATTTCAAGAAACGATCGTAACTCCCCAATCTCGAGCGATATCAATCAAGAAAGCATCGCAACGAATTGGGTCGTCGATTCTTGATCTTGCTAGGGTTTACAAAATTCGTAGGATTCAAGAATCGATTTAGGATATATTACATCATCATTCTATTAATCGTATCAACTCCTCGACGAGCGGAGTATTACTCAAGCATCACAACAAGAATTACAACTAGAAATTTAGATTGAATCATGATGCAAGAATTTAACGAAAACAAAATAAAAGAGTATCACCTTTTATTTATATCAACAATTTGATTACAGTCGCTCAAGAACTACAAGAGGAAGAATTAAATTGTCGACTTGGCTTCGCTCGGCTCCGTGAGTCGCGGATCGGCTTGGACCACTTGCTCTGTTGAAGATCGGCTCGGCTCATAAAAGGTTGCAAGGCCGCCTTGCTTGATGGGGTACTCGGGATCATGGCTTTTGATTGGAATTAGGGTTAGGGTTTCACACAAGTCCTCTCACTAGACTTGTGGAAGAAGAAGATGAAGAAAGAGATAGAATGGCTCTCAAATGAACTAATGGAGGGATTTTTCCAAGATATTCAATAATATTTTACAAGTGAGCCTAGGGTCTTATTTATAGAACACCCAAACCCTAAGCCTTTGAGTTCCCTCCAAAAGTTTGTTGAAAGACTTCTAGAAGGAGTTTGTTAGGCTTAGCTTAGGGTTTAAGCTAGGGTTTAGGAAGAAGTTTCTAGAATGATAGGCTAGTTTAGTGTTGATCCCAAAGCTTGCTGATCTGGCAGAAGTCTCTGGAGTCTTCTGGAACTTGGAGTGTCTTTATGTAGTGTAAGAGCTGAGGTAGAAATTGTGCACTGAAATTGGAGTGGTGACGTGGCAAGATGGCCACGGAACCGCGGCGCAAGCAGGCTCCGGCCGCGGTTCCGCGGCCATGTTGGCACCTTGAGCTTGCATCTTTCTGGTGTGCTCTTGGGTTGATACCTGGGCCTTTCTTTGATATGTTGATTTTTGTTTGTCCCTTTGGATTGATACCAGAACTGAATTCATTGAGTTGGCGTAATTTTTGATCGGTACCGTATAAATTTTTGGCCTTTCTTCTGAATTTTCCTGCACAGATCTTAAAACAAGTGTTGCGCAAATGTAGGGATGATGCGATGCCATGAAATGTGGTCAATTTCCTTTATAGTGTCGGTTTTAGAGTCTAATACATGCAATCTGATATTTTGCGACAGTTTTGCTAATATGTAAAATATGAATGCCGAACACTTCTATATGAATGCAAATGATGAGGAAATTGCCGGCTAAAATATGCAATATTTTCGACTAATCAAATTCCCCCAAACTTAATTTCGATCGTCTCGAGCGAACTGTTTTATTAAAAAGAGAAGGAGAAAATAAAGAAGGAGAAGAGAAAAACTAACTAGCACACTTTCGTAGGCAACATGATTGCACTGAGCACATGCAACAAGCCTTTAAACCTCTAGGTGTCCCTAGTAGGAGGAGTGTTGTCTCCTGAGGGTTTTCAGCGGATTACACCTACAAAATCCAATAATAAAAGAAAGATCATGAATATTACATTTAAAGAAAAGAATTGTAAAAGAAAAGCCTTGAAAATTAGGGTTTCCAACTAAGCTAGCTTTTCGGTTGTCATGAGCCCTATCTTAATGGTCATGAAAAGATGTCAGAAATCACGTCCTCCCTCAATAAAATATCGTCTTATTCTTCATTCCTATCTTTATTCCAAACATCGATCATATCACCCTGCGTGTGTGTAAAGGACATCCCTACACCCGGAGAATTCAATTCAAGCTATCATACTCTTGCCCATCAGCCTCAGTACTTTTTAATTAATGAATATTTAGATGAGATTGCTCACACACTTTCATGCGACCGTTAATACTTCTTGAGGTACTAACCGATCGATTACTCCTGTGCTTGCTTACTTGGTGTATTTTCCTCGTCTTGCACCACCTCAGGCATAGTAGTGACTCCCAGACCAGTTGGCCTTAGGGCACTAGGTGAAGAAGCACCCTTGCTATATATTTTTTATTGCCTTCGGTGATAACAAAACCAGTGTCCATTTTTCTCACCACTTTATATTTTCTTTATTCACTTTTTTTTTATTTCCTTCATACTTTTGGCTTTAAGACAAGAGCATTTCAAGGTATCCTCTACTATCCCAGGCTTCAAGACGTGTGTAAGTGCGAATAGCAGGATATCAACGTTCAAAATGTTTGGCTTCCAGAATAGAAACTATTTTTCAGACTTAGTTTTATCCTCAGATTAGTAACGTCCTTCATCTTACTAACCCTTGGTACAACGGCTCATAACTACTTATTACTAGTTCGTATAAGAAAATTTCTAATTTTCTTAGTTTTCTTAAATTTTTCTAATCTCATGGATGTAATTGTTCACTATCTAAACTTTCATTATCTTATTTATATACAAAAAGTGTAAATATTAAAATTATTTTTATACTTGAAATTTTTTTGAAATTTTTATGGGTTTTGAAAATTTTTCAATTTTTATAGATTTTTAAAAGAAATGTTTTGTGCTTATACAGATGATATGCAAATGATGCAAAAATAAGCACAAACCTCCCCCAAACTTGTTTTCAACAGTGTCCTCACTGTTGCCAACAGCTATATCTACAAACCTGTAAGTCTGGGCGGAATTATTAGTGGGGGCAAAATATATAAGTGAAGAACTTCCCCCAAACTTATTCTTTTCACTCACCTTCATTCAAAAGATGATGCAATGATATACTGGATATGAAGGTGAGATGGAGGAATTTTAATCCAAATAAACTGGCTCTTGTAAGAACAAGAGCTCCTCCGTGGGGTCAGTGGAAAAATACGGCTTTAGTCTATGTCCATTTACTTTGAAAAAGGTGCCGTTTTTAACATTTTCAATCTCTACTGCCCCGTGCGGGTATACAGACCGCACAACAAAAGGTCCCTTCCATCGAGATCGGAGCTTACCCGCGTGAAGGTGTAATCGTGAATCATAAAGAAGGACTTGTTGACCAGGTGAAAATGTTTTCCTCAAAATATTTTTATCGTGAAAAACCTTAGTCCTATTCTTTGTGATTACAGCGTTATCATAAGCTTCATCGCGGAGTTCGCTTAGCTCATTAAGTTGCAGCTTCCGAAAGTTGCAAGCAAGGTTTAAATCAAAATTTATTTCTTTAATAGCCCACAATGCTTTATGTTCTATCTCGACGGGTAAATGACATGCTTTTCCAAACACTATCCTATATGGAGACATCCCTAGGTCGGTTTTATATGCAGTTCGGAATGCCCAAAGAGCATCCGTCAGTTTGGTCGACCAGTCTTTTCTATTTTTAGCAACAGTTTTCTCCAGGATAAGTTTGATTTGTCTGTTTGAGATTTCAGCCTGCCCGCTTGTTTGGGGGTGATAGGGAGTAGAAAGTCGGTAGTTGATTGAGTATTTTCGCATCAGAGTCTCGAAAGACCTGTTGCAGAAGTGTGTCCCATTATCGCTAATAATAGCGCGTGGGTGTCCAAATCGCGAGAAGATATTCTCTTTTAACTTAATGAAAACTTTCTTGTCATTAGTGCGACATGGAATGGCTTCTACCTACTTTGAGACATAATCAACCGCCAGCAGTATGTACAGATTCCCAAAGGAGCTGGGAAAAGGACCCATAAAATCAATGCCCCAAACATCGAATATTTCAACAACCAAGATGGGTTGTTGAGGCATTTCATTCCTCTGGGAGATTCTACCCGTGTACTGACATTGTGTACAGGTTTTGCAATGGTCAAATGCGTCCTTGAATAAGGTCGGCCAATAAAATCCACATTGCAAAACCTTCTCCGCCGTTTTTCTAGGACCGAAGTGACCCCCACAGGCCTGATCATGACAAAAAGAAAGAACACTCTTGAACTCTTCATTCGGGACACATCGGTGAATGATCTGATCAGGACAATATTTAAACAAATATGGATCGTCCCAGTAAAAGTGTTTTACTTGGGATAAAAAGCGGTATTTGTCCTGTTTTGACCAATCGCTGGGTATAAGTCCCGTGACATGATAGTTCACAATATCCCTGAACCATGGTTCATTGGATACGCTCAAGAGTTGTTCGTCAGGGAACGAGTCATTGATCGGCAGGGTCACAGGGGAAGAAATGATGCGTGAAAGATGGTCAGCTACTACGTTTTCACATCCTTTCTTATCTTTGATAATAAGATCAAATTCTTGTAACAGTAGGATCCAACGTATTAGTCGACCTTTTGCATCTTTCTTCGCCAGAAGATGTTTTAAAGCGGAATGGTCAGTATACACAACTATAGGTGAGCCGATTAAGTAAGGCCTGAATTTTTCTAATGCAAATACAACCGCTAAAAGTTCTTTTTCTGTGGTTGTATAATTGATTTGCGCATCATTCAGGGTCTTACTTGCATAGTAAATCACGTGTGGCATCTTTTCGATGTGCTGTCCTAAGACTGCACCTACTGCAAAATCAGATGCGTCTCACATCAGCTCAAAGGGGTAGTCCCAGTTTGGTGACGATAGCACGGGGGCTGAAGTGAGTTAGTGTTTAAGTGAGTCGAAAGCTGTCTCGCAGTCCGAGTCAAAATGGAAGGTCGTATCCTTGGCCAGGAGAAGAGTTAAAGGTCTAGCAATTTTGCTAAAGTCCTTAATGAATCTCCTATAAAAGCCCGCATGGCCAAGGAAAGATCGAATATCTTTGACGCTTTTGTGATGAGGGAGGTTTTGAATGACATCTATCTTAGCTCTGTCAACCTCAATGCCTTTCTGTGAAATGACATGTCCAAGAACAATTCCTTCTTGGACCATAAAATGGCATTTTTCCCAGTTCAAAGTCAAGTTCTTCTCTTTGCAACGAGTAAGAACAGCGTCAAGATTCGCTAGGCAATCAGAAAAAGAGTCTCCAAAAATCGAGAAGTCGTCCATAAAGATCTCCAGAAAATTCTCTACCATATCAGAGAATATCCCCATCATACACCGCTGAAAGGTAGCGGGAGCATTGCATAACCCAAAGGGCATGCGACTGTAAGCAAAAGTACCAAAAGGACAAGTAAAAGTGGTTTTATCTTGATCCTTTTTGGCGATGGGGACCTGATTATAGCCTGATATCCGTCCATAAAACAATAATACTCTCGTCCCGCTAAGCGTTCCAGCATTTGATCAATGAATGGTAGAGGAAAGTGGTCTTTCCTCGTGGCAGCATTGAGTTTTCTATAATCGATACATACACGCCACCCAGTTTGGGCGCGTGTCTGAATCAACTCATTTGCCTCATTGGTTATAACAGTGATGCCGGATTTCTTAGGAACGACATGTATAGGACTTACCCATTGGCTATCGGAGATGGGGTATATAATACCATTATCTAAGCATTTGACGATCTCTTTCATTACCGCTTCCTTCATGACGGGATTCAACCGTCTCTGTGGTTCTCGTGTTGGTCTGGCATCATCCATCACATGTATATGATGTTCAACTATCAAGGGACTAATCCCTTTGATGTCCTCCATACTCTAACCAAACGCCTCTTTGTTAGATCTCAGTACCGATAAAAGTGCATTCTCTTGCTCTAATGCTAGAGAAGCTGAAATTATAGCCGGTAAAGACTCCTTCTCACCTAAATAAGAATATTTCAGATGAGACGGTAAAATTTTGAGATCTAATTCGGGCGGAGAAATGATAGAAGGAGGGATCATTGAGTGATTTTTGGATTTACAAAGAAGCTCAGAGCCTGTGAAAGATACAGACTCGGGTGGAGAAAAGTCAGAAGTGCAGGACTCAAGTGTAGGTAAAGTGTCCTCACTAAGATCTTGTGTAAAGTCAAACAGAGATGTGGTAATGTCATCGAGATCAGTAAAGAAAAGTTCCTCAGCTCCACAACTATCGGGTGCGATCTCATGGACAGAGCACACATCTAAAATATGAGCAGAGGGTTCTGATGGCTGACTTCCAACTTTGTAGATATTTAGTTCAATGATCATATTTCCAAATGATAAGTTCATTGAACCATTTCTACAATTTATAACAGCGTTGGAAGTGGCAAGGAAAGGACGACCCAGAATCACCGGAATTTGGCCCCGGGGGTTTGCTACAGGATGTGTGTCGAGCACAATGAAGTCTACAGGGAAAACAAATTCCCCGACCTTTATCAACACATCCTCTAATTCACCGCTTGATTTGGTGATAGATCGGTCTGCCATCTGGAGAGTGCAGTGAGCAGGTTTCAGCTCTCCAATCCCTAATTGCTCATATACAGAATATGGAAGGAGGTTAACACTTGCGCCACGGGGTCGGATTGACATAGCCGTGTTCTGGGAGGACCAGGCTCCGCTCTGGACTTTTTCCACAGGGTCAGGATTGACATAAACCGCGTTCCACGTAACCAGGAATTTGCTCTGGATGATTCCCACGGAGTCGGATTGACATAGCCGTGTTCTGCGAGGAACAAGCTCCGCTCTGGACGTTTTCCATGGGGTCAGGATTGACATAAGCCGTGTTCCACGTAACCAGGAATTTGCTCTGGATGCTTCCCACAGGGTCTGATTGACATGGCCATGTTCTGCGAGGACCAGGCTCCGCTCCGGACGTTTTCCACAGGGTCAGGATTGACATAGGCCGTGTTCCACGTGACCAGGAATTTGCTCTGGATGCTTCCCACGGGGTCTGATTGACATACTGTGTTTTGCGAGGACCAGGCTCCGCTCTAGACGTTTTCCACGGGTCATGATTGACATAGGCCATGTTCCACGTGACCAGGAATTTGCTCTAGATGCTTCCCACGGGGTCATAGCCGTGTTCTGCGAGGACCAGGCTCTGCTCTGGATGCTTCTCACTGGGTCAGGATTGACATAGGCCATGTTCCACATGACCAGGAATTTGCTATGGATGCTTCCCACGGGGTCATAGCCGTGTTCTGCGAGGACCAGGCTCCGCTCTGGATGCTTCCCACGGGGTCAGAATTGACATAGGCCATGTTCAGCGAGGACCAGGATCCGCTCTGGACGTTTCCCACAGGATCAGGATTGACATAAGACGCGTTCCACGTGGCCAAGAATTTACTCTGGATGCTTCCCACGGGGCCATAGCCGTGTTCTGTGAGGACCAGGAAGGATTGACTTTATCCGCATTTCATGGAGTCGGGGATTGACTCTCGGTTGTCTGTGCATCGTCGAGTCATGGAACTGTGAACTTCGCCGCAGCTACGATTTGTTGATGTTGTGTCTGTTGAAATGAGACGAATGTTGAAATGATCTCTAGGCTGCTTTGTGAACCGTTGAGACTTGGCTCTCTTTCAGATGGAGCCTGGTGGGAAGGTGTAGCTCCCTCTTTGTTTGCGCCCCTGGATTGTATACAGGGATCGATGTGATCTCACCTGTAGGGTAAAAATGTTTCATTTTATATATTTTTCTTTCCGCGATGCTCTATCATTTCAGCTTTTATATCGCGAAGATCGCGATTGCCCAATCATTTCGACTATTTTTCGCGGTGCCCAATCATTTCGGCTATTTGTTTTATTTTTACCCGCTGCTTTTTATTGCGAGTTGCCCAATCATTTCGGCTATTTTTGTATGCATACATTTTTACTTGTTGATTTTGTTGCAAGTTGCCCCATCATTTCGGCTATTTCGTATGCATGTGTGGCTCGGTGGCTTTTTGTTGCAAGCTTGGAATTAAACACCGATTTCGGCATCAGTACCGCTACAACTGGGATATTGCCAGGAGCGAATCATTATTTTCTTTCGTCGATGTCGAACAAAGGTGGCTTAGTAAACAGGGTTAAGATCCTGTCGACTAAGGCTTTTGACTTTATGAGCCGTAAGGGTCTCATAAAGGTATTTCTCCCTACGAGTCATGAGGATCTCGTAGGTGCGTTTTCTCTTTAAGAATCGTGAGGATTCCCAAGTGTATGGTATCTTATAAGTCGTAAGGATCTTACAAGAGTATTTTATCCTTTTAAGTCGAGAGGACTTACAAGGGTTGTTCACCGTGTAGACATATCCCTAGTCGCGGTTGGGACTTTGTTAGGGAAATGTTTATTCGCGCCCGTAGATTGTATACAAGGGTCAGCATTGAGCCACTTATAGGGCAGCATTGGAGGTTGTGGTGGCCGCTTAAGAACAGGTTCAGATCCCTGTAACTTAAGACTTTTGAATCTTATGAGCCGTGAGGGTCTCATAAGAGGGTTCTCCTTACGAGTCGTGAGGATCTCGTAAGTGTAATTTCTCCTTAGGAATCGTGGGGATCCCTAAGTGTGTTGCTCCCTTGTGAGTCGTAAGGATCTCACACAGGTGGTTTCTCTTTACAAGGTCGAGAGGACTTTGTAAGTGTCTTTTTAACGAGATCGCGCCCTTTCGGGTTTTCACAAAACTCGCCGGTAGCCCTGCTGTTTTTACTCACGGAGCCCTTTCGGGTTTTCATCCGTGCCCATTTTGCTTAGGGACATACCGTTTTCTTCTTTTTTTATTATTATTATTTTTTTTTTCAGCCTTAGGATGCTGCGGTCTGTAGTAGTTTATCGACGTCTCGGTCAACAGCCAGTTTTAGGACATAGTGGTCCATTGTTAGTTTAAGGACGTTTCGGTCTACAAACCGGCTACTACTTATAGAGTTTAGGCTTAGGAAGGTAGCGAGCGGATATAGGCGTCGTCATCTATCGTTGACCTAGGCCATGACTCGTCAATCGTAGTATTTCTTTAGGAAGCGACCGTTTATTGGCTTGAAAAATCTTTCACCATGCATGTCCATGAGTAGATATGCTCCACCCTGGTAAACTTTATCTATGATATACGGGCCTTCATAGTTTGGCTCGAATTTTCCCTGCTTGGCATGATTGGGGATCATAGGTCTTTTGACCACTAGCACGAGTTTTCCTTGGCGGAATGTTCTCGGCCTAGTCAATTTCTCATATGAGCGCGTCATCTTCACTTTATAAGCCTCCAGATTTTGCTGCGCCATGAGCCTGGTTCCATCAAGGGCATCGAGCTCCTCAAGTCGAAGGTGAGCATTTTCTTCATCTATTAGCTCGTAGTGAACCGCCACTCGTAGAGAGGGTAACTCTATCTCGAGGGGGAGTACCGCTTCTGTGCCGAATACCAATGCATACGGTGTTGTGTTTGTGGCCGTTTTGAACGTAGTTCGATACGCCCAAAGAGCTTCATGCAGTCTCTCTTATTTCGAGACACCGTCTTTTTCACGATCTTCGTCAAGGTCTTGTTAAAAGCCTCAGCTAGACCATTAGCTCGGGGGTTATAGACCGACGAATATCTCCAGTCTATGTTATGCTGTTGTGCGAAGCGACTGATCTTGTGGCTTCTATAGGCTGGCCCGTTATCAGAGATAATCCGTCGCGGAGTGCCGAACCGATAAATGACGTGTGTCTTGAAGAAATGGAGTATATTTTCCGTCTTCACTTCCCTCAGTGGTACTGCTTCTGCCCATTTGGAGAAGTAATCAGTTGTCGCCAAAATGAACCGATGTCCTCGGGATGATGTCGGTTCGATGGGCCCAATTGTGTCAGTTCCCCACATTTCGAATAGCCAGCTAGCCACCGTCGGATGCAGTGGATTTGGATGCTGATGGATAAAGTCTCCGTGAATCTGGCACGAGTGGCACTGCTTTGCGTATTCTAAGCAGTCTTGGATCATCGTGGGCTAATAATAACCCATCCTTTTGATCTTTAGCTTCATCTTCGGCCCGGCTTGGTGAGAACAGCAGAGTCCATCGTGAGTTTCTTGGACGACTCTCCTTGCCTCTTCAGGTCCCAGGCATCTTAGCCACAGAGAATCAAATGATCTTTTATACAGAGTATCATTGATGAAGGCAAAAGAAATAGCTCATTTCATGAGCTGATGTCTTGACGACGCCTCTTCAGGTGCTCGACGAGATTTGAAGTAGTCTATAAAGACTTCCCTCCAATCCTCAGCCTTTTCCTGGTCTTTTATTTGCAGAGCCATTTACTCGGTCGCTCCCTTTTCTTCGGCCGACTCCGGAGATATTTCTGCCGGTGAAAGAACCCGACGGCTTTGCACAATGATCCTCACATCATCGAGGCTCTCGTCAGCCAGTTCTTTAGCGAGCTTGGCTAATGCATCCGCCTTGCTATTTTCCACACGCGGTATGCTTTCCAAGGTGCAGGAAGGAATTTGAATTAGCAGTTGTTGTACTCTCTCACCGTACTTCACCAACTCTGGCTTGCACGTTTGATAGTCGCCGTTTACTTGACTAACGACCAGTTGGGAGTCTCCGTATATGAGAAGGTTTTTAATTCCCATGTCGATAGCGATCTCGAGACCTGCTATCAAAGCTTCATATTCGGCTTCATTGTTTGTCCTCGGCTCTGTTAAAGAGAAGGCAAAGCGCATTATCCCTTCTTGTGGAGTCACGAAGATGAGGCCTACTCCTGATTTGATTATGGGGGTGCTTTGTTTGCGCTTTTTCATGGAAGATGCTCCATCGAAGTAAAGTTCCCACTGGGTATCATTATCTCTTCTCTCTTCGTCGATCATGCCAAACGCGTGCTCGTCTGGCAATTCACAGTTCAAGAGAGATTCGGCAGGTATCAGATGCTCGGTGAGGAAGTCGGCGATGGCCTGGCCTTTCACTGCCTTGAGGGGTTGATAAGTTATCGAGAACTCCATCAAGAGCAGGGCCCATTTAGTGAGTCGTCCCGTTAATATAGCCTTTGACATTAAATATTTGAGAGGATCCACCTTTGATATGAGATGGACCTCATGTGCCAACACATAGTGTATGAGCTTCGTTATCGTGAAGATCAACGCCAGGCAGTCTTTTTCAATGGGAGAGTAATTGTTTTCTGCCCCAGGAGAACTCGACTCAGATAATAAAGGGCTCTCTCTTTCCCTTGGTCGTTTTCTTGTGCCCACAGCGCGCCTAAAGAACCTTCGAGGGCTGTTATGTACAGGACGAGAGGTTTTCCTTTAACGGGAGCGGCCAACACTGGCGGATTCTATAGGTATTGCTTGATTTCTTCCAGTGCGCTTTGGCATTTGTGATCCCAAATGAACGGAGTTCCCTTCTTCATTAAGTGACTGTAAGGGCGGCACTTGCCGGAGAGGTTGGCTATAAATCGCCGGATATACGCGAGCTTCCCTTAAAGAGACCGCAGTTGCTTAAGTCCTTGGCGGAGGCATTTCCATAACCGCCTTGATCTTTGACGGATCTATCTCGATGCCTCGGTGTCGGACGATGAATCCTAGGAATTTGCCCGAGGAAACTCCGAGCGCGCATTGAGAGGGTTCATCTTCAAGTTGTATTACCGAAGGCGTTGAAATACGATCTTCAGATGCTCTAGATGTTCCTCGTATGATTTGCTTTTAACTACGAGGTCGTCGATATAACATTCGACGATTTCATGTATGAGGTCATCGAAAATCTTCGTCATGGCCCTCTGATAGGTGGCACCGGCGTTCTTTAGACCGAAAGGCATCACCTTGTAGCAAAATATGCCCAAAGGGGTCCGAAAAGCAGTATGCTTCTGGTCCTCAGGATGCATCTTTATCTGATTGTATCCTGATGAGCCGTCCATGAAGGAGAAGAATTTGTGAGTGGATGTGTTATCTATCATCAGCTCTGTGACTGGTACTGGAAAGTCATCTTTTGGACAAGCTTTGTTGAGATCCCGGAAGTCCATACATATGCGCACCGTCCTATTTTTCTTCATTACTGGAACAATGTTGACGATCCAATCAGGGTACTGAACCTCTTGGATGAAGCCAGAGTCAATTAGCTTCTTGACCTCGGCGTTGATGCTCATCTCAAGCTCGAGCCGCATTCTCCTCGGTGCTTGTTTGATTGGGTTGACGTCCGGGGATATTGCCAATTTGTGGACAGCAATCTCTAGATCTAGTCCTGGCATCTCGGAATAGTTCCATGCGAAATAATCTATATGCTGCATATGCACGTCCTTTAGTGTAGCCACCCTTTCTTCAGACAGCAGCTCACTGACGAATGTAGGTCGCGGGTCACTTGCCGTCCCCAAATCAATTTTCTTGAGGTTATCTGCAGTAGTATGTATTCCATCTTCTAGCTCTTTCGGCACTGGTGGAAACTCTGAGATCACCTCGTCATCATCGTTTTCGAAGCACTAGAGGAGGTCATCCATATTCTCGGGCTCTTCTTTTGACAATGTTATCACATGACAAGTACGAGATCATTTCCAAGATCGATGTTGATCTGGTTCTACTCTTTCTATACGCGTCGCTTTCGGTTCATACTTCTGTGGCGAGCTTACCCTCCAACTGCTGGATAGAGCAAATCTGCCTTGTTGATATTGGTCTTCAACCCAGTTCTTGAAGGTGAAGCAGTCTTCGAGAGGATGCCCTATTACTTGGTGATAGAAGCAATAGTCTGGGTGAGAGAGCTCGTTCGCTTGCTCAGGGTGCTTGGACTCCGGCAGTGTCATCATCTGATGCTTTACGACGAGATTGAATATCTTCTTTGTCTTATCTTAGGGAAAAGAATATTCTCGACCCATCTTCCTTATAAGGAACGGATCCCGGCTGCTCGACCCTTGCTCGCGTGGCTTCTTAGACCCGCTGGGCTGTTGTCGAACGTTTTTTCCGTTCTTTGGTTTATTTTTGCCTCTGCGCTGGGTCTTCTATATGACGAGCTGGCGACGAGGAGCATTGTCATTCTCCACGGTTTGCTGAAAGAGGCGCTGCGTCCTAGCTTTCTCATAAATGGCCATTTCACGGTTATGGTCATCCCGGACCTTCTGACCCGCTTCCCTTATTAGCTTGTCCATCCGTTCTTGAAACGACGTACTCGGCATTTTGATGGCAGGATCTCGTTTTGGTTCTGGGTCAGCGTCTTTTAACAGGGTGTCTCCTTCTTCATCGAAGTCATGTATGACGTAGCTACCATGGACTCGTTCTCATTTCTTGGATTGGACATATCCAAGCCCGACCATTTCCATTCTCCCGTTGAGCAACTTTCGCTGAGTTCCGGAGACGTCCCAGATCCTGTTGTAGAACCGAGCTTGTCGGGCAGTCTGTCTGAAGGGTACCCCTTGGCGCTTCAATAGCCTTTTCAAGCCTTCCGTATAATATCTAGGCAGACGGATGGGCTGGTGCCTGTCGAGCGTAGAATCGGCGCCATGCCAGATTTCTTTCTCCACTTTGGTTACCCCGGATTGGTAGAATAGGATCGCTTTTTCACCTTTTTGCCTGGGAGGGACGTAGAATGTCTGCAGTTCTTGCACACTATAAGTTTCAAGTGCATCGAGCTCTTTATAATGCTCTTGTGGAACCATGGTAACTTGCAAACTTTGATCTTCGTCGGCGATGATTTGTATCGACGGCCGAGCAGAGAATACAGCATTGATCTCATCTTCTGAGTCGCTGCCGAAGATCAACATAGGGATGGACGGTCCTGGCTTGTTGCATTGCGGCGGCCCTGAATAAACTATCTCTTCTTCCTCCTCGGTATCGCTCCCGAAGACCGGAATAGTAGTGATGGCTTTGTTCTTCGGTCTGTGACATCTTTCCGTGTCCTCAAAATCTGGTAAGAAGTATTTTGCATGTTTATACTTTCGGACTTCATTCACGGAGAATGGGTTCAACTCTCCCATTACGGTATACTCAAGACCATGCTTGAAATACTTCATACACTGATGTTGTGTAGAAGGGATGATGCTGTACTCGTATAACCAAGGCCTGCCGAGCAAAGCATTGTAGCATGTCTTGGCGTCAATGACATGAAACTTAATGTCTGTGACAAGCAGCCCAAAGCGTAGTGTCAATATTACAGACCCAAGCGTTCGTGATGACTGAGAGTCAAACCCGGAGATGGTGATTTTATCACGAGCGAGGTGCTGAACGCTCGTGCAGATTTCCTTCAACACTCTCACATTGAGGAGATTGACGGAGGACCCATTGTCGACCAGGATTTTGCCTATCTTGATATCATGACAGTATCCGAAGACATAAAGGGGACGGTTATGCTCGCATGTCCCAAGGAGGAGATCTTCATCGCCGAAGGTGATATCGACTGTGTGCACTTCTTCCAGCTCGTCCTTCATCCTTTCTTCAGCGAGGAAAGCTTGGAATTGCTCGGGCTCTTGCAGTGCCTTGATCAAAGAATCTCTTGCTTCTTTTGATAGCAGAAGGGCGTCGAGAATGCTGAGCTGCGAGGGTAGCTTTCTCAAGTGTGCCAGAATATTGTAGTCCACCTTGCTTTCCTTTGGCGGGTCTTTGGCTGTCAGCTCTTTAACGACCTGGTCATCTAGGGCGATATTCTCAGGGACTTTTTCTTTCCCCTTATCTTTTCTACTTGACCCACTGTTCGAGGACTCGAGATTCTTTTCGGGCAGCGTACGATTGCGCAGCTAAATATTCTCACAGCTCTTCGGTTCATCCTCTTTTCCCGAGGTGGATTCTTTAAAGAGAGGGTCAAGAGTCATTTCTTCGTCAGAGTCACTCTCGAAGGTGAGAACTTGTGATCCCCCAGTGTTGACCATGTGACAGTTGCTGGTAGCTCCTTTATGCTCCTCGGTCGTGTTTCTTTGCTCCCGACGAGTTTTGCGTTTCATCCGCTTGAAATGTTGTCGGTGAGCAACATACCCCTGCCACCAGCTTTTGAAAGCGTTGCACTCTTCGGTGGGATGCGCAGTCTTTCGATGATATAGGCAATAGCTAGGATGTATATCCGCGTCATCAGGAGTATTTCCTTCAAAGGGTGGCAACTTCATTCCCATTGATATGGCTTTAGTGAACTTTTTCTTCGTCTTGAACCTGCTTTTATTTGCGGTGGACGTACTTTGATCTGGTGGGAGTGTTTCAACCCTTTCGTCTAGTCGCCGGCGTTTGGCTTTTTCAAATATGGCCATCTCACGCTCTCGAGCAATTTTGCTTTTAAGAAAAGCTTCGTCTAGGAATGCATCAATAATTTCGTCTGACGGCCCTAGAAGTTCCGGCTTAGGCTCTGCCCCTAGTTTCTTTGTGTAAGGAGCTTCTTGATCGTCTATCGACGAGTGAGAGATCACATGGCAACTTGCCACATAATCTTCAGATTCATCCGACAAGTCTTCTCCATTGTCATCATCTCCGTCCTCGAGGACGTGGCTGAGAAATTCTTGGAGTATGACTGGAGTCCGCGCTTCTTTATTATATTCTTCCAATGCGTCAATCTGTTTTTGCAGGTCCGTGCGCTTGTCGCCAGGCTTCACGGGATTTTTGGTCTTCTTCTTCTTCTTCGAAGACTTTGACGGCTGGGTGTGAGCGCTTTGAATATCACCACCAAATTTTGGAGTTGGGCGCGGCTTCAGCATTCCTTCGATGATCTCGGGTTCCAGTGGATTCTTCCACCTGATTGCCGGGCATGTGTGGAGATCCTTCAACATTCTTTTTGTCTTGGCTGAAAGAGCGATCTCCCACGGAGCTTCTTCTACGAAAGAATATGATGCCATCGGTGTGTCCGTCTTCTTGGGAGCGTGTGGCTGTGGTGGGTTCACCTTCCAATTCTCAGACAGGGCAAATTTGCCCTGTTGGTATTGATCTTCAATACAGCCTTTAAAGACGAAGCAATCCTCAATTAGATGGCTTACAGTTTGATGGTAGGGGCAATAATTGGGACTATTAGCCT
The DNA here is from genome assembly GCA_030015575.1 of Agapanthus africanus. Taxonomy (NCBI): domain Eukaryota; kingdom Viridiplantae; phylum Streptophyta; class Magnoliopsida; order Asparagales; family Amaryllidaceae; genus Agapanthus; species Agapanthus africanus. The sequence goes on along the minus strand of CM057339.1, from coordinate 174,055,700 downwards.
CGCCGGGTTGCAACGGTCGTTTTGGATTCGGCAGATTGATGAGCCTGTTGTGCACCGCTAACTCGAACAATCTCTTTGTTTTGTCCCGGGGAAACGAATAAGGACGCTTCATCTTCTCATTATAGAATTGCCGCCTCTCGTCTAGGCGATCAGTTAGTTTTGGGCCACTGGGCTACTGTTGAGTATTCGCAATGAATGTCACCTTCCCTTTACCCTTTTCGTTCCGTGGCTCCGGCTTTGGAGCAGACGGTCTATGACCCATCTGGTCCATTTGGGCCAGTTTGTCAATCAAGGCCTGGAACGTGGTCGGCTTGAAAAACATCATGAATTGGGAAATAGTTGCCTGAGGGTCCAGAGTGCCCACAAACATGCCCGCTGCCGACGCTTCCTCGATGCGCTGCTCATATTTTGACCATAAATTTCGCCACCGTATTGCGTATTGTACCCAAGTTTCGCCTGGCTTCACCCTGGCGTTAATTAATGCGGTAATTGGAGTACGCTCGCGAACCTATGCGTAAACAGCAGTTCCATTTCCGCAAATGTCTTGACAGAGTCGTTTGGAAGTTCAGAATACCACTCGAATGCCGTCTCCGACAAGCTACCAACAAACCGGCGGAGCAGAAGTTTATCATCACCCCCGGTGTTGCCGCACAAGGCTCTGAACTGGGCAACATGCTGATGCGGATTTCCCGTCCCTTTATATACATGAAATTTAGGGATCGTATATCCCGGTGGGTACCTTATTTAGTCATGCCAGCCTGGATAAGGTCGTCCAGTCTTAACAACTTGCCCATCCTCTTCGTTCTCCTGGTGAGCTCGTATTTGCTGAGCGATGTAGTCGTCCAAGGCGGCCTTAGAGATTCTCTCTTCTTTGGCTGCTGAAAGAGCCGGAGGAGGGTTCGATGTTTCCCCTCTGTCGTCCTCAATGATAATCGGGGTCTTCAGCTGGAGGTTCCGGCTGTAATATCATCCCAGCCATGTCTTGGAACAAAAGAGCAACTCGTTTTATATTGGCTGCCTGCTCTGCAACCTCTTTTTCTTTCCTCTCGAGCATTCTTCGGAGAACTCGGTATCAGTTTCTTGCTCCCGACACTGCTCCGGGGTCTCTGGATTTTCTTTTGGCCCAGTGAGTGTGGCCATTGCAGTCAGCATCTCCTGAAGTTTATGTTGATGTTGTTCCTGAGCCTTCGTTATCGATCGGGTAAGCGGTCGATGACCCGTGGAAGCACGGCTTTCTTCTTTTCTGGAAGCCATATAAACGGTATGTATTACCATGCCCCCGTACTTGGGTCATTTAGATTCGACGTCCTTGCGGTTTGCCGCATTCATAGGGCTTTCTCTGGCCTCCTTCTCTTGTGAGCAGTCGAAGTCGAGGGGGCCGTTGCAGCGGGCACCCAGACGGATGACATCTTCTGTGGTACCACGACATGGCCCTTTTCTTACTAAGCTTTGAGCTTCTTTGGTCGGCGAGAGTAGTCCTGATTAATCACCGATTCTTGGACCTGTCGCCAGACTTCATAAATTTTGGAGGACAGCCGCTGAGGGGGCTGCTCCGTCTTCTTTTCTATAGTAATCTCCATAGGCGGAGGAGATCTCTTTAGCACGGCAGTCGGAGAGTTCTTGCGAACCCTCCTAAGCGGTTCAAAGCTGTTCCCAGTTGGAACAGCAGCATTGATTTCCACCATGGGAGCTGGCGGAGTTAGTCCAGAAGAGGAGCTGCCCCCAACCTTCCTTACTCGGTGCCAGTGACGACGGTGAGCATGTCGTGCGGATAGAGTTGGTTCAGCTATGGAGATGTCTTCGTCATGCCCCCTGTCTTGACGGAGGGTTGTCGCCGGTGCCAGCCTTTTGAAGACTGACGTTCACCGAGAAGTAACGTGCAACCTATCGAATACAGACCTCTGGGCAGAGGTGACTTCGCCTGGAGCGGGAGCCTGAGTGGCCAGCCTTATGAAAACTAACTTTTTGTCAGGAGAAGCCTTTCCAATGATTTCGTCCGCTTGAGCCAGGATGGCTATCCGCTCAGGGATGGCCGCTTCAGGTATCGCGGGCCCGTTAGCGCTCTGGCCCAGCCTGCTGAAAACTGAGGTAGTGGAGTTGGGCGACCCGTTGAGAGGGGCCGCTGTAATGGTAAGTCGATCAAAGACCGACTTCTTTGGGGCTTCTTGCGGCAACATCGGGGAATTGAAGCTCATGGGTGGGATCATAGTCCCAAAGAACAACCCAGTGGTGGCCTGAGTTACTTGGTCCACCGGCATCGTGAATAGGGAGGCCGCCTGGGGAACGTAAGTTACACCTCCAGATGAGGCGGAACGGGAGTTGCAGTTGCAGCTGGAGCATTTTGTGCAGGTAGAAGCCATTGATCTTTCGTTTCCTGCACGGAGCAAGACACTAAATCTTAGTATCTCGAACCCAAGGGCAACCATATCAAACCGCAATTCGTTCGCGAACACGACACACGAAGTGTGGAGTGGAAAGAGGAAAAGGTCCCACCGGACGTGCCAGAATCTGTTCTCCTCCGAAACACGAAGACAAGACTGCGTAGGTTCGTCTTGCCTAAATTTTGAGGGCAGATTCTATTAGGTGCTATCCGTCCACCTCTCCGAAGATGCCAAGTTGATTTATGGCACCGTGTATCGAAGGTTTAGACAGATGCGGCCGTTGTAGCAGACTTCGTCAGATTCCCCCTCAATCGAGGGGTTTTTTTTATTGTGGGGACGCTCTTCCCTGCAGGCGCAAGACCTTGTGTTCCTCTCCGAAAGACGGCGCGACGCAGGGACGTCTTGCTTGAAATTCGGGGCAGATGCTAATTGGTGCTATCCGTCTACCTCTCCGAAGATGCCAAGTTGATTTATGGCACCATGTATCGAAGGTTTAAACGGATGCGTCCGATGTAGCAGACTTTGTCAGATTCCCCCTCGCTTGAGGGGTTTTTTATTGTGGGGACGCTCTTCCCTGCAGGCGCAAGACCCTGCAGTTAATTACGCTCCCGCGTTGCGGTAACAACTTTCTCCTTCTCCAGATGGTCACTTCGTGTCGTGTATGTTTGATTTGTGTTTGGTTTCCCGTGGATTGTATACGGAGACTGAGTTATGTCGTCGCCCGTAGGGCGTGGACTAGTCCAAATCCGTATTATCTTAGATTTGGGTTTGGGGGTTTGGGTTTAAGGATACGTTAGTCTCGTTTGAGACTAAGATCGACTTAAACGTTTGTTAAGGATACGTTAGTCTAGTTTTAAACTAAGATCAACTTAACGGGATCGTTTAGATCCGACAAGAGAGCGATTAGGGGAGCCCTGTTGTTTAGTTTAGTGACATTGCAGTCAATAGGTAGTTTAAGGACATTGCAGTCCAGTGTTAGTTTTAAGACATTGCGGTCAAGGTTAAGGACCTCATGGTCCGTGGATTTAAAGACTCCACAGTCCGATGTTAGTTTTAAGACATCACGGTCAAGGTTAAGGAGGTCATAGTCCGTTGTTAGTTTTAAGACATTCCGGTAAAGGTTAAGGACGTCATAGTTCGAGGGTTTAAGGACCCCACAGTCCGGCGTTAGTTTTAAGACATTACGGTCAAGGTTAAGGACCTCATAGTCCATGAGTTTAAGGACCCCACAGTCCGTATCAATGTGTGGTCATCGGGACCCGTCACCTCTTTAAAGACGTTGAGGAATTACAACGCCAAGTATCAAAGGAGTGAAGAGATGTACCCTTAAACCAAGGTAGATCAAGTGATCTGTAGTCCAATTTGGAAAACTAAGATCAATTATTATATTATGAGCCCATTGGCCCAGTTAAGTTTGAATTGAGGACTTATGGCCTTCTTAGGCTAAGTCCAATCATGTTTCATATTGACCCTTTGTTGGTTCATTGAAGGAGAGGCTTTGCTTCTAGAGACTTAGCCAATTGGGCTAAAGCTAGTGTTAAACACTAAAGGCCAACTGTGTTGAACACTGGGAAATAAGATTATCAGATTAGCGTTAAACACTAAAAATTGTGATTCTCGAATCAGTGTTAAACACTAACAAATAACAGTGTTAAACACTGGCAACCAAGTTATCAGTTTGGTGTTAAACATTAGCAGAGAAGAGATCACGTGGGAGCACGTGATGGCATCCAAAAGGTGGGGCCAGATCCCCCTCACTTTGTTATACAGATAAGTGTTTAACACTTTTATTCTGATAGCCATCACGTGTGGGCACGTGATGGGGGCCCACGCTTTGATCTGTTAGAATGTTCATTAGGGGTCACGTGGTAGCACGTGAGAGCTCCCTGCTTCCCTCTATTTTGTTCAGTCAAAAATATTGAATACTTTGAAGTATCACGTGTTGTCACTGTTTCCCCCAATCAGAGCAAAGCTCTGCTGGAAATTCAAAATTCAAAATTCAAATTTTGAAGCAACGCTTCAAATTCCGGGCGCAACGCGCCATGTGTCAGGCGCAGACACATCAGCGCAGCGCCCAAAACGGCGCACCCAATCAGAGCAAAGCTCTATTTAAAGAAAAATTAAAGGAAGCAACGCTTCAGTTGCGCAAGCGCTGTGCTGCGTGACACGTGTCAGCGCAGATGCGCTAGCGCAGTTGCGCTGCGCGCGCGTGTCAGCGCAGATGCGCTAGCGCAGTTGCGCCGCGCGACACGTGTCAGCGCAGATGCGCTAGCGCAGTTGCACTGCGCTGTGCGCTGCTTGACACGTGTCACGCGCTAGGGCGTTTGCGCCAAACAGAATTAAGATTTCAAAAGAATCTTTCTGTTCTTGTTAAAACAAGAAGATTTTCTTCTGTAAAACAGAAGCCCTTGGATCAAAGATCCAACGGTGGGGAAAATTCCCCAAATCACTCAGAGAAAGATCTCTTTAACAAATTCAACAAATTTATGGGCACTATATAAAGGCCCCTAGACCTCAATTCAAAGGCATGAACATTTCTTGAAAAAAGTCAAGAGCTTCAAACAGAGAGAACTCTGAGAAAATTTCAAGAAAAAGGTAAAAACCTTCATGAGAGAAAGAAGAAATTTCTTCTAATAGATCATTGATCTAAAAACCAGATCAATGATCTTTATATAATAAACAGTGCTTTGCACTTCTTATGAACCACTGGTTCTTTAAAAACAAGAAAAAACAAAAAAAACAAAGAAATATAGTGCTTTGCAATTTTATGAACCTTTGGTTCTTGAAATAAAAAGAAAAACTTATTTTTCTTTGATCTAAATTAGATCAAGGAAACGAATAGTGCTCTACACTTCTATGAACCATTGGTTCTTGAATCTAAAAGATTTTTAAATCATAGTCCTTTGCACTTGTAAATTGCGCTGTTACGCTCTTGGATTGGCGCAAGCCACCGGAGCGCGCCACGTGTCAGCAGCGCAGGCGCAGCGCATTAGCGCAGCGTACTGCGCTTGCGCGACACGTGTCAGCACTACAAGCGCTTGCGCTCTCTGATTGGCGCAAAGCGCCTGATAAATGCAATGCATTTCCCAAAGGGCCAGGCCCAAGTCAAAAGACCAAGCAGGCCTAATTAAATTGATGCTCTGCATCATTTATAAATGGGCAGAGCCCAAACAAAATAATGCTATGCATTTTAAAAGGGGCAGAGCCCAAACAAAGTAGATGCCTTGCATCATTCATAAATGAGCAGAGCCCAGAATAAATTGATGCTCTGCATCTTTTATGGGCAAAGCCCAAACAAAAAAATAGTAAGTAATGCAATGCATTACTTAAAAATGGGCTAAGCCCTAACACAGGTCTAACAGACCAAAAACAAATAAAGGCGTTGAATATTTTTCAACTGGACTTAGCCCAATCATGGCCGTGAGTCCTCAAATTAAATTGACTGAGCACGGCTGCTCCCTAAATCAATTTACGACCGGTTCGAGGGTACATCTACGAACTCCTCTGACGCCTATCGTTGTAATCCCTCAACGACGTCAGAGAGGTGACGGGTCCCGACGACCACACATCAATACGGACTGCGGGGTCCTTAAACTCGTGGACCGAAACGTCCTTAAACTAATATTTGACCGAAACGTCCTAAACTAATGTCGGACCGAAACGTCGTTAAACTAATATCGGACCGAAACGTCCTTAAACTAATAATGGACCACCACGTCCCTAAACTGGAACATGGACCACCACGTCCCTAAACTGGAACATGGACCACTACGTTCCTAAACTGGCGATGGACCACCACGTCCCTAAACTGGAATACGGACCATCACGTCCCTAAACTGGAACAATAGAGCCCCCAAATGCTCTTTTGCCGGATCTAAACGATCCCGTTTAAGTCGATCTTACCCCAAACATGGCTAACGTATCCTTAAACATTCAAATGGACTATAAAACTCTAATCAACTTTGGTTCAAGGGTACATCTCCGAACTCCTCTGACACATGTCGATGTAATCCTTCAACGTCGTCAGAGAGGTGACGGGTCTCGACGGCCATATATTAAATGGACCACCACGTCCCTAAACTGGAATATGGACCACCACGTCCCTAAAATGGCGATAGACCACCACGTCCCTAAACTGGAATATGGACCACCACGTCCGTAAACTGGAGTATGGACCACCACGTCCCTAAACTGGAATATGGACCACCACGTCCCTAAACTGGAATATGGACCGCAATGTCCCTAAACTACCAATGGACCACTATGTCCCTAAACTGGAGCAATAGAGTCCCAAAATGCTCTTTTGTCGGATCTAGACGATCCCGTTAAGTTGATCTTAGTCTCAAATCAGACTAACGTATCCTTAACGAACGTTTAAGTTGATCTTAGCCTAAATCTGGCTAATATATCCTTAAACCAAAACACCAAACCCAAATCTAAGTAAATACGGATTTGGATTAATCCACGTCCTACGGGCGACGGCATCACTTAGTCTCCGTATACAATCCACGGGCAACCGCAAACAAAACAAACACACACGACACGAAGTGAAATTCTGGAGAAGGAGAAAGTGGCTACCGCGATGCGGTAGCGTAATTAACTGCAGGGGCTTGCGCCTGCAGGGAAGAGCATCCCCACAATCAAAAACCCCTCAAGCGAGGGGGAATCTGACGAAGTCTTCTACATCGGCCGCATCCGTCTAAACCTCCGATACGCGGTTCCATAAATCAACTTGACATCTTCGGAGAGGTGGGCGGATAGCACCAAATAGCATCTGCCCCGAATCTCAGCGTCAGGACCTCGCGGTCTTGTGCGCCGCCTTTCGGAGGGGAACAGATTCTGGCATGCCCGGTGGGACCTTTTCCTCTTTCCACTCCACACTTCGCGTGTCGTCCTCGCGAACCGATCGCGGTTTGTTAAATGGTTGCCTTCGGATTTCAAGTTACTAAGATTTGGTCTTTTGCCTGGCGCAGAACTCAAGATTCAATGGCCTTTAACTGCACCAACTGCTCGAAATGCCACTGCAATGGACGCTCCACCTCACCAGGAATTGTAGCATATAGGCCCCAACCGGCTTCCTTCCTCGCTCTGCCGGTAGACCAGGTGACCCAGGACACCACCGGTCTGTTTTTTGGGACCATGATCCCACCTACAAGCTTCTCTATGCCAATACCTGCATTCGAAGTGAACAAGAAGTCGTTCTTCGACCGGCTCACTGCTACGACGACCCCTGTCAACGGGTCGCCCAATGCCAAACCAACAGCTTCGGTTTTCGCCAGGCTGGATCAGAATTCTAAACTGGCTGTCCTAAGGAAGGCAATGACTGCTGCTCCAGAAGTCGTCAAGGCGGCTTCCCCTGTCAAAGAGTCAGTCTTTTCAAGACTGACGATTCCTACTCCTGTCCCTGCTCGAGGATCCTTCTTCGACAGGTTGGATATCACCCCTCAAAAAACAACCTCAGTCTTTAAGAGGTTAACACCAGCGGCGCCTCATTCAGACAGGGGGCGAAAAGAAGCCGTCTCTATCTCCGAGCCAGTCCCAACGGCTCGTCGTGCTCGACGTCGCCATTGGAAACGAGTGAGAAAGGCAGGGGGCAACTCCCCCTCAGGGCTAACTCCACCGGCTCCAGTGGTGGAAGTCAATGCTGCTGTTCCAACTGGGAACAGTTTTGAACTGCTGAGGAGGGTATGTAAGAATTCTCCAGCCGCTACATTGAAAAGATCTCCTCCGCCCGCGAGGAGAGTTCTGAAAACAAAGCAAGAACAGCCCCCTCAATGGCTGTCCTAAAAAATTTATAAAGTTTGGCGGAGAGTTCAAGACTCCGTAATTGACCCAGATCGCTCTCGTCAACAGAAAAAGGTGAAAGTGGAAAAAGAAAAGGACCGTCCGATCAAACAGGAAAGGATGACAGTCGCTAGGATGCCCACTGCAACGGCCCCTTCAACTTCAACGGCCCACAAAAGAAGAAGGCCGGAGAAAACCCCCACGCTGGCGAAAACTATCAGAGGTAGTGAACCCAAACGCCCTAAGTCAGGGGGCATTGTAGTTCATACCGTCTATGTGGCGTCTAGTAAAGAGGACAGTCGCATATCCACGGGTCATCGACCGCTTACGCGATCAGTGACCAAGGCGCAGGAGCAACAGCAAAAGCTCCAAGAGATGATGAACGCTATGGCCGCACTTACAGGGCCAAAAGAAAACCCTGAAACGTCCTCGGATGAACGCCGAGAGGAAGAAACCGACGCCGAATTCCTTCGTCGGATATTGGAGAAGAAGGACAAAGAGGCTGCTGAACAAGCAGCCAACATACAGCGTATGGGCCTCCTCTTCTAAGACATGATAGGGATGATGATACAACAAGATGCTCCGACCGAAGAGCCCCCGATCGTCCTTGGAGACGATAGGGGAGAGACATCAAATCCTCCACCAGCTCTGTCGACGGCTAAAGAAGATACAATCTCCAAAGCTAATTTGTACGAGTACATCGCCCAACAAATACGGGTTCATCATGCGACCGAAGCAGCCGGCCAGGTCGTAAAAACGGGGCGGCCATATCCAAGTTGGTACTATCAAATCAAGTACCCACCCGGTTACACAATTCCCAAGTTCCATGTCTACAAGGGGACGGGCAATCCTCACCAGCATGTAGCCCAGTTCAGGGCACTCTACGGCAACACCGGCGGTGATGACAAGCTTTTACTTCGCCAGTTTGTTGGAAGTTTATCGGATACGGCGTTCGAGTGGTACTCTGAGCTCCCGAACGAATCTATCAAAACCTTCGCGGAGATGGAGCTGTTGTTTACTCAGCGTTTTGCAAGCGCCAGTGAGCGCACCCCGATGACGGCACTGATTAACGCCAGGGTAAAGCCAAGAGAGATGTGGGTTCAGTATGCTATACGGTGGTGGAACTTATGGTCGAAGTGCGAGCAGCGCATTGAAGAAGCTCCTGCGGTGGGTATGTTTGTGGGAACCCTTGATCCGCAAGCAACCATCTCGCAATTTATGATGTTTTTCAAGCCGACTATCTTCCAGGCCTTGATTGACAAGCTAGCGCAGATGGATCGGATGGGCCATAAACCTCCTCTTCCAAAGCCGGACTCCCGAAATTACAAAGGGAAGGGAAAAGCGATTGTCGTCGCTAATGCTCAACAACAACCGAGCAACTCGAAGCCGGTTGTGCGTCAAAATAATATGCGCCCATACGTAGACCTTGAGGAGAGGCTAGGGCGTCCTTATTCTTTTCCCCGCGATAAAACGAGGAGGTTATTCGAGCTGGCATTGCGCAACAGACTTATAAATCTGCCGGATCCAAAACGTCCGTTACAACCAAGTGACGTCAACGAGCCCAACTACTGTCCTTATCATCGAGTACTGGGCCATCCGATCGAAGATTGCTACGTTTTCAAAAATTGGCTTGAAAACCAGTACCGACAGGGCAAATTCGCGTTATCTGACAAATGGAAGGTGAATCCCCCGCAGCCCCACACCTCTAAAGGGACGAATACGCCGGGGGCAACATGCTCCGTCGTTGAAGAAGCTCCTTGGGAGGTTGTATTATCAGCCAAGACAAAAAGGATGCTAAACGATCTTCAGACATGTCCAGCTATCAAATGGAAGAACCCGTTGGAACCGCGGGTCATTGAAGGGATTTTGAAGCCACGTCCAACTCCAAAGACCGATAGTGATGGCTCAAGTACTCGCAACCAGTCGTCAAAATCTTCGAAAAGGAAGAAGAAGAAATCTAAGAAGCCCGTGAAGCCTGGCAACAAGCGCACAGACTTGCAAAAAAAAATTGACGCACTGGAGGAATACAACCAGAAGGCGCGGACTCCCATTACGCTCCAAGAGTTTCTCAATCATATCTTTCAAGAAGAAGGTGATGGAGAAAGTTCGTCAGATGAATCTGAAGAATGCGTGGTGTTCATACCAGAATATTGCATTTTATACCGCCCATTCTTACGCTCGGTTGTTTATAGGTAGGTGCTTTTAATCCGTGTTTGTTACATATTTACAGATTACAGGTTTCTAGTACAAATATTGCAAATTAAGATAAAATCTCCACAGTTACACCAAATACAGAACATCTGTTGACAGCAGATAAAAGCCGGGTTCCGGTCATCCATATCCGTCCAGTGCTGAGTATCAGTTCCAGAGACAAGACAGATGACAATGGTCATTCGTGTCTGGGACAAGCACAGAGCACGAGGGGGCTGCACAAGAATCAATGGGTGCGCGGAGCTCGAGGGAGATAAAGTCAAAAGTAAAGAAAAGAGTGCAATCTTGGACTAAGAATTCTGAAGATATTCTGGAAGATTTTGTGCAGTTTGAAGTTTTCAAACACGAGGAAAAAGTGAACCAGGGCACACGACACAAAATGATGGCCTAAGCCCTCTATATGGTCACGGAACCGCGGCCTAAGCATGCTTAGGCCGGGGAACCGCGGCCAAGTAGGCTCCTTGCTGGGTCAGTTTTCAGGGGTAGTTTTGGTACTTCATATTGAGCCATATTCTTGCCCTAGGTTTCCAGTTACCCTCCTATAAATACCCCAGAACTGAGCCAAACCAAGGTGTCCATTCTTTTAGCCACTTTAGTGTAGTTTTAGTTCTTCTTCTTCTTCTTCATTCTTCCTCCATGGAAATGTAGTGAGAGCATTGAGTGGATGAGAATAAAGATGAGGGTTTTTTGTATTATTCTTTTTGTTTAGCTTCCCCCTTGAGCTCTCTACCTTAACTTGATCTTGCAATCTCTTAAGTGAGCTTGCAAGTTTAAGCTTTGGTCATTGGTCTCAAGGGGTTGTATCATTTTGTTCTCTCCTTAGTGCTTCATTTCACATGAGTTCTTTACCTTTCTCTTGATCTTGCAACCTCTTGATTGAGCTTGCAAGTTTAAGGGTTGGCTATTGATCCCATGCTTGTTTTGAGTTCTATGGTTCTTATAATTACTTTCTTGCATTTTTCATTCTTGTCTTTAATTACTTGCAATTTATTGCCATGCACTTTAATTACTTGCTTGTAATCTTTTCTTTTCTTTGTTCTTTTCTTTTGCTCTTTTTGGTTTGTTTTGTGAATGGTTGTAATTATTATTGTTAAGAAGAAATACGATATTATAAGTTAACGTTTCTTTTCTCATTTCCTTTTCCCGTATTTTCCATTGAACTCCGCCCAAACGATACGCAAGCGCTCCGTTAGGCACCCTACCCTAACAAGGTAATGGTGATTCCTAACCGCGACCGGTTGCGTTCGGTTTGGCCGGAGGCGAAAGCAAGAGACAAGAACGGAAGGACAAGGGTAAATAAGACGGATTCCACGAATACCGCGCTTAAATCCCCTAATCCACGTTGTTGCCAATTGCTCTAGCTTCAATCGGTCAAGACTCGGCTCAAAGGTTTTGAGTACGGATATCTTTAGCTTACACTTTCGTATAATTTCTTAACAACTTTATACTTGCAAATAATACACATAGGTTAGATTGAACAAACTCATACAAATTCTTTATTGACTCGTCTAAAACAAGAAAGGACATACAACCATCTCCCTGTGGATCGACCCGTGCTCAACCGGCTAGCTGCATAGCGACACCGTCTTGATTGCGGTTAACTTTAATTCTTTCAATCAAATGGCGCCGTTGCCGGGGAGACGGTAACGTATTTTCTTTCTTGTTATTCGGGTTAATATTCTTTTTGTACATATTTATAAATAAATAAATAAAAAATCTTTTTTTTTTGATCATTTTTGTGGGCAAGAGTGCAGATTTTTGCGGATTTGCAAACTGCGATTGTGGGGAGAAAAGTGTACGTTCAAAGCTAAAGGTGATTGCAAAGTACAGTGCCAAAGATCCGGGTAGTTTGACCCGCGCAAGCGAACTTTTCAAGCTTACCGGATTTGATTCAACGGGGATTTCCTAACCCAAAACTTAACGGTACGTACTTTACTAACACCTTCTTCTCAAATCCGACGCATCCAATATACTATTCTTTGCAGGATTCTTTGCAAGTTCGCTAGCAAACGCTAAAAATCGACTAACCCGTATTTGTTGCAGTGTCGCGCTTAAATTAAAAAACGATTGCTTGATTCTTTATAGAATTTTTATTGAATTGCGCATTGCATACATTAATACGGACTTAAGGGCAAGCGAACCCCACAATATACGGTAAAGGATTTCATCACCTTTTCCGTGGCCCACAAATCACGAACTTGAGCATAACGTTTACCCGCACAAATTTTAAAAGAAATTAGACTTTAAGCCTTAAGGACTTCGCGCTCACTAGGAGAAGTTAACTGTGTTTAGAACCTCGCTTAACGGTATATTGTTTACGGGGTGTCTAGGAAAGTGTTAACGGCGAAACCGCCAAAAGAGAAAGGGTTATTTAATTAAGGAACTTCGCGAAAGCGTTGGAAAACCTCCCCTTATCTCTGCACTTACCTGGCCTCGTGATCAGTGTATCTTGAGCCCGTTTCTCGAAACAGTTTTACTTCGACAATCAAGTTCTGGAGCAGGTCTAGTTGACCTAGGTGAACCCTAGAACGATTAGGTGTGTGGTATTTTTGTGTCGTGATTGTTTTTGTCCATATTCTTTTTGTGTGTATATTTCATTCTTCTGTTAATATATAAACTATAAAAAAAATATCATATTCTTTTTCCCCTCCTTTTCTCTACCTTTCTTTCCTTCTCCCTTCATAATTATGGGTACCCCACCTCGCAAAACTCTTGCCGAACTTTGGTACCCACAACCGGACATTACTTCTTACGGTTCTTGCTTTGGCCGAACATCGAACGACCCCTCCATACCCAAAGTTTCACTGAAAGATCGCATAGCAGCGTCTAGGATAAACACTTGCACTCCTTATTCCACTTTGTATCAACCTTTTCAACCTCCCACACCCGCTTATGTTGATACCCCTTTTGCAAGTCGTCCTTTGTCCATCGCTGAACGTATTGAACAATCCCGTAGCCGATCTTTCACTCCTTTCACCACTTCAAGTTCTTGGGATCAACAATTCCATTCACCTTCCTATCCAAATGTTGATCCTGCTCCTGTCCAGCCAATCAATTCCTACCAATCCTACCCTACTTTTGCACCTTCCCTAGACATTACTTCAGAACCGCCATTTGGGAGTTTTCAGTATCCAAACAACTTTGAATTTTTTACTGAAACCCCTTCACAACCCATGTCTAGTCTGGAACAGTCGTTGGAAGACTTTAGGGTAGCGTCAAGCCAACAGATGATGGATTTGAATGCGTCCATGGCCGCTCTCATACAACCTACTGACCCGGTAGCTAGTTTCCAATTAGCTCCTAATTTTTCAATGTATGATGAGGCGGCAGGACAGGCTGTGAATTTGAGTGGAGAGAGTGAGCTGTACCCCCTTCCAAGTCAAACCTACCAGTCCCAAATTTAATCCCACAACTCCTGTTTTGGAAGTCTATCGAGTGTCCCACATGATTTATCAATTGAAGATAGAATGATGAATGAGTTGTGCGACTTTGTAGTGTTTGATTTGCCCGATTATGAAGGGCCCCTTTCGAGTGAAACCAATCCCAAACCTTTTGACCTCTACACCTCCACTCTAGAACCTAAATTGATTAATATCCATTCTTTTGTTGAGGTGTCTGAGAATATAGATTTTCACTTGATTGAGGATACTGACGCCGGGAATATTTTGGATGATGAACCTGTAGATTTGGCAGAGTTTTTCTCTCCAATTCATCATCCCGAGTCATTTACTGTTTTTCCCGAACCCTATATGCGTCTAGATTTTGATGAAATTTGCATGGATAAGCTGAATTTTGAGGAAACTTTTGAGGATATTTTTGAGGATGAACCAGTTTTAATTGATGAGTCGGATTTTCCAATTCATCATGTTCCTTTCATTGACTGTGTACATCCTCCTGAACCTTTAACCGATACCCTTCCTCAATCACTTCCCCCCACCCTTTCCATCGTTCCGACCATGCAAGAAACCGTCTTTCTCTCATTTCATATGTCTGGTTTACCAAGTTCGGCGTACCCATGGTTTCTCACGAATCTTGAGGGATTTGACCCCATTTCTCGACGGGTTAATAGATTAGCACAATCACTTTTTACACATCGGTCATCACAAATTGTGCAAATCTATTCACTCCATTTTCACCCTCAAGTTCGTACTCCACTTCTTTTTCCCTTCTGCCATTCTTCTTCTGATATACCGAGACCGTATCCTGCTTCTATCTCCATACGGTCTCGCGTAGTCTCCATTTCTTACCTCTCCGCATTCTATCACCAGCCACTGCTTTATCACGATAAGTCCTTTGAATGGTTGGTGCTCACTTTTGGCCTGTGTAAGGCCTTGTATAGCTTGATACTGTTCTTTCTCCCCTAATCCTAAACTTCAACGCTTAACAATGGAAACACTGTTTTACTTAAGTTTGGGGGGGGACACCTTTTTTGTATATATTTTTTTTGTTTTCCTTTTTGTATATAATTTGTTTTTAGGAGCGCCGACAATTTTGACCCTCTTGGTATAGCCTGACAGTGAGGGCACTGTCAAGTTTAAGTTTGGGGTGCGCTCGGTAAGCTTTCTTCCTTCGCATTCGTTTGTATATTTTGCATTTGCATACCTTATTAAAAACCCACAAAAATCGAAAATTTTCCAAAAATATAAAAACTTTGTCGTCAAGTTAGCTAATAGGGTAACTTAGATCTTTATTCCGAAAGATTAGTTGATATGATAGAAATAACTAAATTCTAGGCTTAGGAATTGAAAACCCTAAAAATAACCCCCATTCTGTTTAAACTTGGTAAGTATACGTCCTTACAGTTTTTTTGAGAAATAAGTAATCTTGAGTTCGGTTCTTTAGTTAAGTCAAGATGAAGGGAAAGTATTGATGCTCTACTGAAGGATAAGTCTGAAAAATAGTTTCTTTTCTTGAGTTCAAATTTAGAAAGTATATACCCTACAAACTGCACATACACGCACCTTGAAACTTGGGATAGTAGAGGATACCTAGAAATACTCTTGCCTGAAACCCTAGTATGAAAGAAAAAACGGTATTTAAAGCTAAACACCAAAACAGCATATTGAAAAATATATCCGGTCTTGAAAAAAGAAAAAAGAAAAAGAAAAAAAGAAAAAATTAGAATAAAGTCAAGACCTGGAAACTGCTATTTACGCTTTAATGTTCACACATTCAGTAATCGGTCGTTAGTATCTCAAGAAGCATTAATAGTCGCATGAAAGGTGTGTGAGCAAATCCGTCCATCCTTAATGAAAAGAAGTAGTATTAGGTATTAGGGCAAGGGTACTATAGCTTGAATTGAATTCTCGAGTGTAGGGGTGCAAATTTACACACACGTAGGGGTATACAATCGATGTTTGAATAAACGATAGAAATAAAGAATAAGACTTGTGTTTTCTGTAAAATTGATAAAAATCCCTGATTTGAGGCCGCACTTTAGAAGGAAAACTCAGGAGAACCAACATCTTTCTAAACTTTTTTTTTGGAACGTATAGGACCTAAGGTTAAATAGATAGGAGGTGTGAAAAATAAGGGTTGGATATTTCTAACTTAGGATGATAGAATTTCTAACATAAATACTGAACTGTAGGAGTAGAATCAATGTTAACTTATGACACTAGCTTGACAGGATTTTGTGGGTAGTATCCGCTGAAAACCCTCAGGAGACAACACTCCTCCTACTAGGGACACCTAGAGGTTTAACGGCTTGTTGCACGTGCTCAGTGCAATCGCGTTCCCTGTGAAAGTGCGGTTAGGATTTTAATTTTTTGAATAATTGGTTTTGCTCGGGACGAGCAAAAGTTAAGTTTGGGGGTGTTTGTTCATACCAGAATATTGCATTTTATACCGCCCATTCTTACGCTCGGTTGTTTATAGGTAGGTGCTTTTAATCCGTGTTTGTTACATATTTACAGATTACAGGTTTCTATAACAAATATTGCAAATTAAGATAAAATCTCCACAGTTACACCAAATACAGAACATCTGTTGACAGCAGATAAAAGCCGGGTTCCGGTCATCCATATCCGTCCAGTGCCGAGTATCAGTTCCAGAGACAAGACAGATGACAATGGTCATTCGTGTCTGGGACAAGCACAGAGCACGAGGGGGGCTGCACAAGAATCAATGGGTGCGCGGAGCTCGAGGGAGATAAAGTCAAAAGTAAAGAAAAGAGTGCAATCTTGGACTAAGAATTCTGAAGATATTCTGGAAGATTTTGTGCAGTTTGAAGTTTTCAAACACGAGGAAAAAGTGAACCAGGGCACATGACACAAAATGATGGCCTAAGCCCTCTATATGGCCGCGGAACCGCGGCCAATTAGGCTCCTTGCTGGGTCAGTTTTCAGGGGTAGTTTTGGTACTTCATATTGAGCCATATTCTTGCCCTAGGTTTCCAGTTACCCTCCTATAAATACCCCAGAACTGAGCCAAACCAAGGTGTCCATTCTTTTAGCCACTTTAGTGTAGTTTTAGTTCTTCTTCTTCTTCTTCATTCTTCCTCCATGGAAATGTAGTGAGAGCATTGAGTGGATGAGAATAAAGATGAGGGTTTTTTGTATTATTCTTTTTGTTTAGCTTCCCCCTTGAGCTCTCTACCTTAACTTGATCTTGCAACCTCTTAAGTGAGCTTGCAAGTTTAAGCTTTGGTCATTGGTCTCAAGGGGTTGTATCATTTTGTTCTCTCCTTAGTGCTTCATTTCACATGAGTTCTTTACCCTTCTCTTGATCTTGCAACCTCTTGATTGAGCTTGCAAGTTTAAGGGTTGGCTATTGATCCCATGCTTGTTTTGAGTTCTATGGTTCTTGTAATTACTTTCTTGCATTTTTCATTCTTGTCTTTAATTACTTGCAATTTATTACCATGCACTTTAATTACTTGCTTGTAATCTTTTCTTTTCTTTGTTCTTTTCTTTTGCTCTTTTTGGTTTGTTTTGTGAATGGTTGTAATTATTATTGTTAAGAAGAAATACGATATTATAAGTTAACGTTTCTTTGCTCATTTCCTTTTCCCGTATTTTCCATTGAACTCTGCCCAAATGATACGCAAGCGCTCCGTTAGGCACCCTACCCTAACAAGGTAACGGTGATTCCTAACCGCGACCGGTTGCGTTCGGTTTGGCCGGAGGCGAAAGCAAGAGACAAGAACGGAAGGTCAAGGGTAAATAAGCCGGATTCCACGAATACCGCGCTTAAATCCCCTAATCCACGTTGTTGCCAATTGCTCTAGCTTCAATCGGTCAAGACTCGGCTCAAAGGTTTTGAGTACGGATATCTTTAGCTTACACTTTCGTATAATTTCTTAACAACTTTATACTTGAAAATAATACACATAGGTTAGATTGAACAAACTCATACAAATTCTTTATTGACTCGTCTAAAACAAGAAAGGACATACAACCATCTCCCTGTGGATCGACCCGTGCTCAACCGGCTAGCTGCATAGCGACACCGTCTTGATTGCGGTTAACTTTAATTCTTTCAATCACGTGGCGAGCTGTCATGTGATTTCCCATTCGTTCATGGACGATGAGGAAACTCCTTGTTCCGAATCGCTGGGGACAGATCCTGAACCAAAAATTCTGGAGCTATCAGATGAAATGATCGACGCATTCCTTAACGAAGCTCGATTGAAAAGTAAGGCTGATCGAGAACGCAAGACGGCTATATTTGAAAGGGCCAAGCGCTGGCGACTTGATGAAAGAGCTGAGACGATACCGCTGGAACAAAATGCCTCCACCGTTGACAAAAGCCAATTCAAGATAGGGAAAAGGTTTGCTAAGGCCATATCAATGGGCATGAAGCTACCATCCTCTGAAGGAAACATCACCGGTGAATTGGAAATGCATCCCTCCTATTGCTTATATCATCAGAAGGTTTCGCACCCCACTCAAGAGTGCAAAGCTTTCGATAGATGGTGGCAAGGATACGTTGCTCATCGACAACACTTTAAACGGGAAAAGCGTAAAACTCGTCGGGAGCAAAGAAATACGACCGAAGAGCTTAAAAGAACTACCGGCGATTGTCGCGTGGTTAACACCAGCGGGTCACAAGTGCCTACATTCGGGAGCGATTCTGATGAGGAGCTGGAACTTGCCCCTCTCTTTAAAGAGTCCACTTCGGGAAAAGAAGACGAGCCGAAGGTCTGCGAAAATATTCGGCTGCGGAATCGGACGCTGCCTGAAAAGAACCTCGGACCCTCAAACAGAAGAGATAAAGGGAAAGAAAAGGTCTCTGAAGATATCGTCTTAGATGACCAAGTTCTGGAGGAGCTAAGCGCCAACAACCCGCCGAAGAAGAATAAAGTGGATTACAACGTCTTAGCACATCTGAGGAAGCTGCCCTCACAGCTCAGCATTCTTGACGCCCTTTTGCTATCAAAAGAGGCGAGAGATTCGTTGATTAAGGCACTCCAAGATCCGGAACAATTCCAAGCTTGCATGGCCGAGGAAAAGATGAAGGATGAATTGGAGGAAGTGCACACGGCCGATGTCACTTTCGGCGACGAGGACCTTCTCCTTGGGACGTGCGACCACAATCGCCCCCTCTATGTCTCAGGATACTGCCATGATATAAAGATAGGCAAAATCCTGATCGACAATGGATCCTCCATTAATCTCCTCAACGTGCGGGTATTAAAAGAAATCTGCATGAGCGTCCAGCACCTCGCTCGGGACAAGATCACCATCTCCGGGTTCGACTCCCAGTCATCAAGAACTCTTGGGTCTGTGATACTGACACTACGCTTCGGGGTACTCGTCACGGACATTAAGTTCCACGTCATAGACGCCAAGACATGTTACAACGCTTTGCTCGGTCTACCATGGTTACATGAGTACAACATCATCCCTTCTACGCAACATCAGTGTATGAAGTATTTTAAGGATGGTTTCGAGTATACCGTGATGGGAGAACTGAACCCGTTCTCTGTGAACGAGGTCCACAAATATGAAGATGCCAAATACTTCTTACCGGATTTCGAAGACATGGAGAAGTGTCACAAGCCGGAGAACAAAGCTAACGCCACCATCCCTGTCTTCGGCAGTGATACTGAAGAGGAAGAGGAGATAGTTTATTCGGGTCCGCCCCAACATAACAAGCCAGGACCGTCTGCCCCTACGTTGATCTTTGGTAGCGACTCAGAAGATGAGATCCATGCTGTATTCTCTGCTCGACCTTCAATACGAACGTCCGCTGATGAAGAGCAAAGTCTACAAGTCGCCATAGTGCCGCTTAAACACCATAAAGAACTGGATACACTTGATATTTACAATGTAGAAGAGCTGCAAACGTTCTATATCCCTCCCAGACGAGAACGCGAAAAAGCAATTCTGTTCTACCGCTCTGAAGAAACCAAAGTGGAGAAAGAAATCTGGCATGGCGCGGATCCTACGCTCGACAGGCTTCAATCTATCCGTCTTCCCAGATATTATACGGAAGGTTTGAAAAAGCTGCTGAAACGCCAGGGGATATCCTTCAAGCAGACCGTTCGAAAAGACAAGTTCTATGACAAAGTCTGGAACGTTCCCGGGACTCAACGCAAACTGCCTAATGGGAAAATGGAGACAATCGGACTTGGATACATCCGGTCAAAGGAACGAGAGCTACTAAACAGCTGCTATGTCATGTATGACTTCGATGAAGAAGCGGATGCTCAATAGGAGGACGCTAATCCTGAGCCAGTGAAAGTCCCAGATGCAAAAGAGCCCAGTCTGTCGTTCGAAGAACAAATGGACAAGCTTATAAAGGAAGCGGGTCAAAAAGTCCGAGATGACCATAACCGCGAAATGGTCATCTACGAGAAAGCCAAAACTCAACGCCTCCTCCAACAGGCCGTGAAAGATGAAAATACCGCTCCTTATCAACCTGTTATAAAGAAGGCTCGACGCAAAAGCAGAAATAAGTCGAAAGGCCAAAAAGGCGCTCAACAGCAACAAAGCAGGGCTAAGAAGCCACACAAACGGGAGTCGAGCGTTATTGATCTATTCCTCATGACGAAAATGGGTCGAGCATACTCTTTTCCTCGGGATAAGATGAAGAAGATACTTGATCTTGCTCTAAAACATCAAATGCTTACACTGCCGGAGTCTAAACACCCCGAACAAGCGGGCAAAGTCTCACACCCGGACTATTGCTCTTACCATCGAGTAATATGGCATCCTCTTGAAGATTGCTTCACTTTCAAGAATTGGGTTGAAGATCAGTATCAGCTTGGCAAATTCACTCTGTCTGACAACTGGAGGGTAGCGACGCCACAGAAGCACGAGCCCAAGGCCACGAAAGAAGAACTAGTTCCATATTGGGATTGGAAGCAAATTCGTACTTGTCACGTGATAACGATATTAAAAGAAAAGCCCGAGAACATGGATGACCTTCCCTGGTGCTTCGAAAACAACAACGACGAGATAATCTCAGAATTTCCACCAGCGCCAAAAGAGCTGGAAGATGGAATCCATACCACTGCAGATAACCTTAAGAAAATTGAGTTGGGAACGGCAAGTGACCCGCGACCGACATTCATCAGCGAGCTGCTATCTGAAGAAAGGGTGGCTGCGTTAAAGGACGTGCTTCTACAATATAGAGATTGCTTCGCGTGGAACTATTCCGAAATGCCGGGACTAGATCCAGAAATTGCTGTGCACAGATTGGCGATATCCCCGGACATCAAGCCAGTCAAACAGGCGCCGAGAAGAATGCGGCTCGAGCTTGAGATGAGCATCAATGCTGAGGTCAAGAAGCTGATCGACTCTGGCTTCATCCAGGAAGTTCAATACCCTGAATGGATTGCCAACATCGTCCCGGTGATAAAGAAAAATAGGACAGTGCGCATATGCGTGGACTTCCGGGATCTCAATAAAGCCTGCCCGAAGGACGATTTCACAGTGCCAGTCACCGAACTGATGATAGACAATACATCCACTCATGAGGTTTTCTCCTTCATGGACGGCTCGTCGGGGTATAATCAGATAAAGATGCATCCCGAAGACCAGAAGCACACCGCCTTCAGGACTCCTTTGGGTATATTCTGCTACAAGGTGATGCCCTTCGGTCTAAAGAACGCCGGTGCTACCTATCAGAGGGCCATGACGAAAATCTTCGATGACCTTATACACGAAGTCGTCGAATGCTATATCGACGACCTCGTGGTTAAAAGCAAATCATACGAGGAGCATCTCGAGCATCTGAAGACCGTATTTCAACGCCTTCGGCAATATAACTTGAAGATGAACCCTCTCAAGTGTGCATTCGGAGTTTCCTCGGGCAAATTCCTGGGATTCATTGTCCGACACCGGGGCATCGAGATAGATCCATCAAAGATCAAGGCGATCATGGAAATGCCTCCGCCAAGGAATCTAAAACAGCTGCAGTCTCTCCAAGGGAAGCTCGCGTATATACGGCGATTTATAGCCAACCTTTCAGGAAAGTGCCGTCCTTACAGCCACCTGATGAAGAAGGGAACCCCGTTCGTCTGGGATCGCAAATGCCAAGAAGCACTAGACGAAATCAAACAATACTTGCAGAACCCGCCAGTGTTGGCTGCTCCGGTTAAGGGAAAACCTCTCATTCTTTATACAACTGCTCTCGAAGGCTCCTTAGGCGCATTATGGGTACAAGAGAACGATCAAGGGAAAGAAAGAGCACTCTGCTACTTAAGTCGAGTTCTGCTGGGGGCAGAAAGCAACTACTCCCCCATTGAAAAACATTGCCTGGCGTTGATCTTTGCGATAACAAAGCTTAGACACTATGCGTTGGCGCATGAAGTCCGTCTTATTTCAAAGGTGGACCCTCTTAAGTATTTAATGTCGAAGGCCATATTGACGGGACGACTTGCTAAATGGGCACTGCTCTTGATGGAGTTCTCGATAACCTATCAGCCTCTCAAGGCAGTAAAAGGCCAGGCCATCGCCGACTTCCTCGCTGAGCATCCGATACCCGCCGACTCTCTTCTGAATTGTGATCTTCCAGACGAACATGTGTTTGACGCGATCGACGGTGATAATACCCGATGGGAGCTTTATTTCGACGGAGCATCTTCCGTGAAGAAGCGCACACAAAGTACCCCTATAATCAAATCGGGGGTAGGACTTATCTTTGTAACTCCACAAGGAGGGATAATGCGCTACGCGTTCTCCCTGACGGAGCCGAGGATAAACAACGAAGCCGAATACGAAGCTCTGATAGCAGGCCTCGAGATCGCCATCGATATGGGGATTGAAAACCTCCTTATATATGGAGACTCCCAACTGGTCGTTAGTCAAGTAAACGGCGACTACCAAACGTGCAAACCGGAGTTGGTAAAGTACGGTGAAAAAGTGCAACAACTGTTGACCCAAATTCCCTCCTATACTTTGGAGAACATACCGCGCGCGGAAAACAGCAAAGCAGATGTGTTGGCCAAACTTGCTAAAGAACTGGCTGACGAGAACCTCGATGATGTTAGAATCGTGGTACAAAGCCGTCGGGTGCTGTCCCCAGCAGAAATATCTCCGGAATCATCCGAAGAGAAGGGAGTGATTGAACAGACGACCTTGCAAATAGAAGACCGGGAAAAAGCTGAAGATTGGAGGGAAGTCTTCGTAGACTACTTTAAGTCCCACCGATTGCCTGAAGAAGCGTCCACAAGACATCAGCTCATGAAACGAGCTCTGTCTTTCGCCTTCGTCAATGATACTCTATACAAGAGGTCATTTGATTCTCTATGGCTGAGATGCTTAGGACCTGACGAAGCGAAAAGAGTCGTTCAGGAAGTTCATTACGGACTCTGTGGTTCTCACCAAGCGGGCCCAAAGATGAAGTTGAAGATCAAACGGATGGGCTACTATTGGCCCAAAATAAGCCAGGACTGCCTCGAATATGCGAAGAAATGCCACTCATGCCAAATTCATGGAGACTTCATCCATCAGCATCCAAATCCACTACATCCAACGGTGGCTAGCTGGCCATTCGAAATGTGGGGGACTGATATAGTCGGCCCATCGAACCAGCATCGTCTAGAGGACATCGTTTCATCCTGGAGACGACTGACGACTTCTCTAAGTAGGCGGAAGCAGTACCGCTGAGGGAACTAAAGACGGAGAATATCCTCCATTTCTTCAAGACGCATGTCATATATCGGTTTGGAACGCCAAGACAAATCATCTCCGATAACGGGCCAGCCTACAGAAGCCACAAGATCAGTCGCTTCGCACAGCAGCATAATATAGACTGGAGATATTCTTCAGTTTACAATCCATGAGCTAATGGTCAGCTGAAGCCTTCAACAAGACCCTAACGAAGATCATGAAGAAAACGGTGTCACGAAATAAGAAAGACTGGCACGAAAGACTGCAATAAGCTCTCTGGGCATATCGAACTACGTTTAAAACGGCCACGAACGGAACGCCATATGCGTTGGTATTCGGTACAGAAGCAGTACTCCCTCTCGAGATAGAATTACCCTCTCTACGAGTGGCAGTCCACTACGAGCTGACGGACGAAGAAAATGCTCACCTTCGGCTTGAGGAGCTCGATGCCCTTGATGAAACCCGGCTCATAGCGCAACAAAATCTGGAAGCTTATAAAGCAAAGATGACGCGCTCATATGAAATATTGACCCGACCGAGGACATTCCGCCAAGGCGAACTCGTGTTAGTGGTCAAAAGGCCTATGATTCCCAATCGCGCCAAGCGGGGAAAATTCGAACCAAACTATGAAGGCCCATACATCATAGATAAGGTCTACCAGAGTGGGGCCTATCTACTCATAGATATGCACGGTGAAAGGCCTTTCAGGCCAATAAACGGTCGCTTCCTAAAGAGATACTACGCTTAATGAGCCACAGCCTAGGTCAATGATAGATGACGACGACTATGTCCGCTCGCTATCTTCCTAAGCTCAAGCTTTATAAGCAGTAGCCAGCCTTCTTCATGACGGGCCGAAACGTCCTTAAACTAATAGTGGACCGAGATGTCTTTAAAACTAATACCGCAGCATACTTAGGCTGACGAGATGAATAAAAAAATAATAGAAAAAGAAAATAAATAAAAAAATTGATGATGAAAACGGTATGTCCATAAGCAAAAAGGGCACAGATGAAAACCCGAAAGGGCTCCGTGAGTAAAAACAGCAGGGCTACCGGCGAGTGTTCGTGAAAACCCGAAAGGGCACGACCTCGTAAAAAAAAAGAGGAAAAGAAAAAGAAAAAAAAAGAATAAAGAAAAACGGTATGTCCATAAGCAAAAAGGGCACGGATGAAAACCCGAAAGGGCTCCGTGAGTAAAAACAGCAGGACTACCGGCGAGTGTTTGTGAAAACCTGAAAGGGCGCAACCTCGTTAAAGGACACTTACAGGGTCCTCTCGACCTTGTACACATGCGACTCACAAGGGAGCAACACACTTAGGGATCCCCACGATTCCTAAGGAGAAAATACACTTGCGAGATCCTCACGACTCGTAAGGAGAAATCTCTTATGGGACCCTCATGGCTTATAAGAATTGAAAGTCTTAAGTTATAGAGACCTAAACCTGTGCTTAAGCAACCCCCACAACTTCCGATATTGCCCTACAAGTGGCTCAATATTGGCTTTTGTATACAATCCACGGGCGCGAATAAACATTTCCCTAACCAAGATCCACCCGTGACTAGAAATATGTTCGCACAACCCTTGTAGGTCCTCTCGACTTACAAGGAGAAAACTCTCCTGTAGGATCCTTACGACTTACAGAGGAACAAACACTTAGGAATCCTCACGATTTCTAGGGAGAAAATACACCTACAAGATCCTCACGACTTGTAGGTAGAAATACCTTTGTGAGACCCTTACGGCTCATGAAGTTAAAAGCCTTAGTCAACAGCGCCTTAACCCTGTTCGCTAAGCCACCTTTGTTCGACATCGACGGAGGCAAATGATGATTCGCTCCTGATAATATCCCAGTTGTAGCGGTGCTGATGCTGAAACCGGTATCTAATTCCAGGTTTACGGCGGAAAGCTAGTAAGCCGCACATGCATACGAAATAGCCGAAATGATGGGGCAACTTGCAATAAAAAGCAGCAAGTAAAAATGTATGCATGCAAAATAGCCGAAATGATTGGGCAACTCGCAATAAAAAGCAGCGAGTGAAAACAAAATAAACAGCCGAAATGATTGGGCACCGCGAAAAATAGCCGAAATGATTGGGCAATCGCGACCTTCGCGATATAAAAGCTGAAATGATAGAGCATCGCGGAAATAAAACAAAAAAAAGAAGATGATAAAACTTTGGCCCTACAGTTAAGATCACATCGATCCCTGTATACAATCCAAGGGCGTTAACAAAGAAGGAACCATACTCTCCCAACTGGCTCCGCCAGAAAATGAAGCCAAATCTCGACGGTTCATTCCAATTCCGAAGAAACCAATGTCTTCAGCAAATACCTCAACTCACGGATACAAACACTCCTTGACGAGAGCCTCCTGATCCGCGTCGACTCGCAGAGCAACCAGTGCCTCCATGGGAAATTCTCGACTCGTTTCAAACCCCAAGGAAACAAATAATCCTTGGCGCTAGGAAAACAAATAATCCCTGGCAAATACCTCAACTCAAGGAAACAAACACTCCTTGACGAGAGCCTCCTGATCCGCGTCGACTCGCAGAGCAACCAGTGCCTCCGTGGGAAATTCTCGACTCGTTTCAAACCCCAAGGAAACAAATAATCCTTGGACCTAGGGAAATAAATAATCCCTGGCAAATACCTCAACTCACGGATACAAACACTCCTTGACGAGAGCCTCCTGATCCACGTCGACTCGCAGAGCAACCAGTGCCTCCGTGGGAAATTCTCGACTCGTTTTAACCCCAAGGAAACAAATAATCCTTGGCGCTAGGGAAACAAATAATCCCTGGCAAATACCTCAACTCACGGATACAAACACTCCTTAACGAGAGCCTCCTGATCCGCGTCGACTCGCAGAGCAACCAGTGCCTCCGTGGGAAATTCTCGACTCGTTTCAAACCCCAAGGAAACAAATAATCCTTGGCGCTAGGGAAACAAATAATCCCTGGCAAATACCTCAACTCACGGATACAAACACTCCTTGACGAGAGCCTCCTGATCCGCGTCGACTCGCAGAGCAAACAGTGCCTCCGTGGGAAATTCTCGACTCGTTTCAACCCCAAGGAAACAAATAATCCCTGGCAAATACCTCAACTCACGGATACAAACACTCCTTGACGAGAGCTTCCTGATCCGCGTCGACTCGCAGAGCAACCAGTGCCTCCGTGGGAAATTCTCGACTCGTTTCAAACCCCAAGGAAACAAGTAATCCTTGGCGCTAGGGAAACAAATAATCCTTAGCAAATTCCTCAACTCAGGGAAACAAACAATCCTTGACGAGAGCCTCCTGATTCATGTCGGCTCGCAGAGAAACCAGTGTCTCCGCGAGAAGATTCCCGATTCGTCTCAACTTACAAGATGAAGCCTCAGGCAGCAGGGACTAAAAAACTCGCTTCCTGAACAATGGGACCCTGCAAGTCGATCTAAAATGGTCTCTTGCATACTATTCACGGGTCTTACTCTCCAAAGTCGAGTTTCGACAAAGAGGGAAACAACCGCTTATGAGTCCTCTCGACTTGTGAGAGGGAAAAATTCTCTTACAGGATCGTTACGACCTATGAGAGAAAACACACTTAGGAATCCTCACGACTCCTAAGGAGAAAAACCCACCTACGAGATCCTCTCGATCCGTAGGGAGAAAAGTCTCTATGAGACCCTCACGGCTCATAGAGTTGAAAAGATTTAGACAGCATATCTGAACCTGCGGCCTAAGTCATCGCTATTTCTTGAGGTGGTCAGGATACTCGCTCTAATCATCCGTCAACCATGGTTACTAAGGTGGCATGCTGATAATAAAAGAAAGAAAAGACGGAGAAAATGACACAAGACATTACAAAAAATATGTATCTTTTATTCATAAACTTGATTGGGTACAGGATACATTATGTTAAATATATATATATATACACATTCTTTTATCTACAAGTACAAATGATACAAAGAGGGATAGCTACTGAGGAGGAAGTGTCTTTAGTAAATCCACAAGCTGCTCTCGCAATTCCTTCAGCGCCTCCTCCTGAGTGGCTGCCGCGGCCACCTCCGCTTCCACCTGGGCCTGCTGCTGTAAAAAGGATGAAAGTTGCTCCTCAGCCGCCTTCTGGGCTGCTTCTTGGCTGGGTGCATCCCGCTCGACAACGTCAAGCTGTTGCCTCAAGGATAACCCTTCGGAAAGACATTGCAGAAGACCCTCAAAGACAACCTTCAGCCGTGCAGCATTAGCCTCCACCCGAGCATGCAGTTGGGCAGACTTGCTCGAAGTCTCACCGCGCTCCTTACGCCTTGAAATGACTTCTAGTTCGAGATGGCGTAAGTAAGAAGCGCTCTGCTCAATCCATGCTGCTCTTTGATTGCTGGCGGCCAAGGTCTCGGGAGCGGGACGCAGCGACTCCAACTGATGCAGGCGGGCCTCAATCTCCCTGCAATGGTTAACCCAAGATGCAATGATACCCTCGTCATGAAAGTTCACGAGTATCACCAGCATCGGGTTAACCGCCGTAGCGAAGTCTGCGGCAGATGTAGGAGTTTCAACGTCGAGTTCCTCGACGTAGTCACTCAACATGCGCAGACTATTCGCGGCGCCTTTCGAAGACGGACGTCTCAGATAAGGACCCGCCGGCATTGTAGTGCGAGGCTCGAAGGGCGCCGAGACCGGAACAACAGCTGAAAAGAAACAAGATGCGATCGGATAACAGTTCAGGAAATAAAAAAGGGGGAGTCATCAATGTGATAGTCGCCATACCAGCTGAGACATGTGGCAAGGCCGGAAGGGCCGGTGGCGCAGCCGATCTTTTATCCCCTCCTTCAATCTGTAGCACTGCAGTCGGGATGAGAAAAAGGGTTAGAAGTAATTCCATCAATGAAAAAGAAAGATATAAATGGAAATCATACTCACCAGCGCCACCAGAGGAAGAAGCGAGTTCGGATGGGAAGGAGAAGTGTGGGAGAAACATCTGATAAAGATGATCAAAAAGCACTCCTGAAAGACATAACAGTATGACTTTAGTACACAAATTATACGTCTGAAAAGTGAGATTAATAACTTGCAAACTCATACCTTCCAACATCTTTGACGGTATGAGAGAGGGCTGAGAGGTGACCACCGCTAAAGCAGTAGTCGAGGGCGCTCCCTTGAGCAATGGGGCATCAGCACTGGTTGCACCTGCGTTACGAACAAATGTGAACTTGTCAGAAAGGATTGTAAGATAAAGAAGATAGCAACTTGGGATTTACCTGATGAGCTGCTGGCTGAAACGGAGGCGATTCCCTCCTCTGTTGACATGAGGCCACCGCCCGTGGCCTCATCACCCGACTCAATGGGAACCGTTGTTGTGCTCGCGAGACCTGGAGACGGCAGAGGACCATAGACAGGGAGGGCTATGACTGGAGCATTGTCGGATTCCAGAGAAGGAGTGGTTGGCTCGTCCTCGGGAATCATGGCCACCTCACCCGCTACTCCCTCAGGTTCAGTAGTCGTGGTTGTCTCGTCCACCGTCACCACGAGGTCGCCGGCCTCAAGCGCCTCGTCCGCCACCACCCTGGGCTCAGTTATAATGATCATTTCATCTGCCACCACTTCAGGTTCGGCATCAATGACCTTGTCGGCTGCAGGCCCCTCAACCTCCACCTCAGGCTCCAAAGCCTCAACGACGTTGCCCATCGTCGGCTCGAGTTCGGCAGGTGCCGCCTCCTCTGCTTCCTTGGGTTCAACGGTCTCCGCCTCCCCCTCGGTCGGACTTGGCCCTACAAGATAAGATATATAAGAACCGATGGCATTAAAATTCTTACAACAAGAACTCTGAGAGGATTATTACCTGAAGTGGATTTACCGTTTGCGCTCCGAACTGCGCGCGCCACTTGTCTGCGAGCAGTGGATAGGACGACAGGGGCCTCTTTGGAAGGAGTATCAGCACGAGGGGCGGTGCTAGGGCCCGCTCCCGTAGCCAAGGCAGCCCTGCGTACCTTTGCTTCGCGCCTCGACCGCTTCCGTTCCTCCCGGGCTGTCACGACGGACCTCCTTGATGCTTCCTTCATCGAAGCGTCGTCGTCCTCATTTAAAGATGCCTCCAGAGCCTTTAAGGCGTCTCTCATCGGCTCTTCAAGACGAACCTCCTGCAATAACCCTAAAGAAGCGGGAACATCGGCAACTGATAGAACATCTACGTCGCTTGGCGGGAGCGGCATTGAGGTTCCTGTGATAAAAAGGGAAAGGTTAGATCGACCATAACACAAGGGAAATGAAAACTTCATGAATCGAATCTTACTAAGGCCCATGGACGCTCTAAGACGTTCCTCCTCTTGGAAAGTCTTCAGAGAAGCGGCAATGGCTTCTTCATCAGTGATGCCTGTTGGAAGAAAGAAAAGAAAAGCGTTAGTCAAAGGCAATGAGGAGGATATGTTGCAATAAAGAAAATACGACTAGTAGTTACCTGATTGCGCAAGCTTAGCTAGCCACGCGTCACGCCTTGCCAACCACGCTGAAGCTTCGAAAGCGGCCTCCAAGTCTGTATCGTCCGGCGGCGGCATGACTAATCCCTCGTTAGTCCCATATTCGATCAGGCCCTCGGCATAGGGAGCATGGGGTTCCTGACCAAACACGACATCGGCGGCGAAGAGCGACTTCTTTTTCTTCTGCCCTCCGACCCTAGGCTCACGTGGGATTGACTTACGCTTAGCAGCCACCTTGGGACGGTGGGTCCCGATGTCCGCACCCACGCCAGACTCTGGCGAAACTACAACCACTGTCTCCACCGGAGCACAGGGCGCTGGGGGTACATCCACAATATCAGGGAGCGGCAATCCGCGTGGAGGACTCTGCGCACGCGAAGGTCCAGCTCTGGCATCTTTTAAAGGGGGATTACCGGGGTCCTTGGCACCAAAGGAGCGTTGCGATCGCTACCTGGAGGTGCACCCTTACGGTCGATCAGCAACCGCCTTTCCTCCTTTATGACCGCTCCCGTTGAATGACTGTACCATTCTGTGTATACCCTGAGGAGTCGTGGAGCACAAGCCGGCTCACTGATAAAGAAGTGGGAGCCTGTGTTTAGACGCATGAAATGATGCAGCGCTCTCTCCATCCCTTCTTCAGTCGCAGCAGGTTTCGATAAGAAAGCCTCCAGCGGTACCCCTTGATTATAGCTCAGCTGTTGGGCGAAACGATGCGGGTTATATCTCATGAAGATCGCTGCCCCGTTCTGCCTAAACACCAAGAAGCCCGGTCTGATGGAATATAAGTGAAGGGTCTCCCGGGCCGTTAAAACTGAAGCTCCATCCTTGAAAGTGTCTTGCAATGGCCGCACTGCAGTGGTGGACGCTTTTCCAATAGTCAACACCTTGTCAATGAAAGACACACCGGCTCCAACGGTGTGGGAGCGAAGAAGTAAACCCCTGGCATTTTGTGGCGATGGATTTACAATTGATGCGCCGATCAGCTGTATAATGCGAGGAAAACTGCACCTTTTGTAGAACGAGGGCCTTTTATGCATACCGAAAACACCCGATGTATGTAGTTCGAACCACGACATAAAGTAGTGCATCGGGAAGACTACGTGCAATACCCCGGGCTCGTTAGCATCCGCTGCTCGGCTGAGGCCATGATATAGGTGTGCCAAGCCAGCGATCCCAACGGCCACCTTTATCCCGATGGTCATCCGGTGGGCTGGGTAAAAGACGGAAGGCCGCATACGGTGAGAGTGCATTGGGAGCGCAAACCAACTCAGCCATAGCCCAAGAAATCCTAAAAAGAAGACCTCCTCGTCCATCTCGGGGGCTGCGACTTCTGCAAAAGACATGGTTGGGGAGTTAGGAAGAAAAAAATCCTTTTGGTCTATTTCCTTCGCCGGTAGGTTATCCAAACCTAAACCGAAAGGATCCTCAAGGGTGGCAAACTTGGCGGCTTCTGCCGAGAGGACGTTTGGGTGAAGGAACCGAGCAATGAAATTCTCAAAACTAACTCCGCGGCTCCCACGCTCAATGAAAAGGGCCTCGTAGATGTTCAACATCTTGATCAGACTTGGAAATTGGTGTTGAACAGCATTCTCCGGCGTGAGCCCCCTTACCACCGGCTTAGCACCAAAGACGTACTCATCTGTCGGGAGTAACTCCTCATAATGTTCCTCCATGACTGGTAAACCGGATACCTCCGTGAACTCCTCCAAAGAGATTGACACTTCCCGATCCATGGCAAGGAAAGTGTGGGTAGGAATATTCCACTACTCCAAGAAGGCCTTGAACCACCAGGTGGGAAGTGTGGGATACTGGAAGAGGGAGACGTAGACTGCGGTATACAATCCTAATCTTATCAACTGCGACTTCTTCGTCGACAAGATATACCGAACCCATGGCAGGTAGCCAATCGGGTGGCGGGGGATCAGACATATGTTATATGATTGCCCCCAGGGTCGTGCCTCACTTTGACAGATACGGCGTCCCAGGATATCCAAAACCATGGGACGCTGAACCGGAATCGCATCTATGGCGGGATGTAGAAAACCTTTCGATGTCCAATCCACCATCTCCACGGCATACTGCACCGAGGGTGGGGTAGCATAGTGAATCGCCGTTATGGGTTCTGACGGCACCGCGCATGTGAAGCTCCGTCGGCCCATGATGATCTGATTATACCAAGACCCCCAAAGGTGGAGACTCTTGTATTCCGGATTGTACTCCTTAATCATGGCTAGAACTTCACGGTCCAAGGGCGCCTCGGGAAATCCCTCCTCTGAACGAACAAACGGGAATGAAGTGTCGAGAGACATGATCGCTGCAAAAGAACAATTTAGCCGTTAGTGTTGTAATTCCAACGCTTCGCGTTTAAAAAAGAAAATGCGTTAATTAATTAATTAAATTAAAAATTAATTAAATTAAAATTAATTAATTACACCACACAGCAGTGCGGCGGGTAGAAGACCGAGGGGGGACCCACAAAATCTGGATGACAATATGTCAGTTAATAAGACAACCTCATCATTGAATGAGATTGTCAGTTGGTCCCCAGGAAAACATTCCCACTAATAATAATAATAATAAAAAATCCCTAGAGACAAGGAGAAAATCTCCTCTTTCAGAGCAAAGCTCTATCACAGAATGACACTTGTCAAATTCTGGTCTCAAAAGAATAAAATTCCTTAAAAAGAGCATAGCTCTGTGATAAAAGGGAAAAGATCCATCAGAAAATTTTAACACTTAAAAATTTTAAAATTTTTGGGACCTTGAAAAATCCATGAAAACTTATAATAAGTTCTTCATTTTGCAGACCTAAAAGATCCACACTTGATCCGAGAGCAAAGCTCTTTGGTCAAGATTAATTAATTTGATTTGAATTAATTTTACCCACCACGTCCCTAAACTGGAATATGGACCACCACGTCCCTAAACTGGCGATAGACCACCACGTCCCTAAACTGGAATATGGACCACCACGTCCCTAAACTGGAATATGGACCGCAATGTCCCTAAACTACCAATGGACCACTATGTCCCTAAACTGGAACAATAGAGTCCCCAAATGCTCTTTTGTCGGATCTAGACGATCCCGTTAAGTTGATCTTAGTCTCAAATCAGACTAACGTATCCTTAACGAACGTTTAAGTTGATCTTAGCCTAAATCTGGCTAATGTATCCTTAAACTGAAACACCAAACCCAAATCTAAGTAAATACGGATTTGGACTAATCCACGTCCTACGGGCGACGGTATCACTTATTCTCCGTATACAATCCACGGGCAACCGCAAACAAAACAAACACACACGACACGAAGTGAAATTCTGGAGAAGGAGAAAGTGGATACCGCGATGCGGTAGCGTAATTAACTGCAGGGGCTTGCGCCTGCAGGGAAGAGCGTCCCTACAATCAAAAACCCCTCAAACGAGGGGGAATCTGACGAAGTCTGCTACATCGGCCGCATCCGTCTAAACCTCCGATACGCGGTGCCATAAATCAACTTGGCATCTTCGGAGAGGTGGGCGGATAGCACCAAATAGCATCTGCCCCGAATCTCAGCGTCAGGACCTCGCGGTCTTGTGCGCCGCCTTTCGGAGGGGAACAGTCACGTGATGGGAATTTGGGTGCTTGTCTGTTAAAGCTTCAGCCAAGGGGTCACGTGGTAACACGTGAGAGCGCTCTAGAACTCTTTATTTGTTTCTTTTGCCTTTTTCTTTGTGTGCTTTAGGGGTCACGTGGGGCACGTGAGGCATTGCCTCAGAGTTCTTTTCTATGGATCTTTGCAGGGGTCATGTGGTAGCACGTGACTCTGACTCTTTGCATGTTTTAAAGATCTGTTCATCTTTTAAGAATTAAATTCTTCATAGGGTCAAACCCTAGCAATAAACTTTAAAGGAATTAAATTCCTGTTTTCTTCTGAAGAATTATATTCTTAAGTAGGGTTAAACCCTAATTTCTTTTCTGTAAAGAGTTAAATTCTGGTATAGGGTGAAACCCTAATTCTTTTTTCTTTAAGGGAATTAAATTCCTGTGAGTTTGAGAGAATTAAGTTCTCAATTAGGGTTAAACCCTAGTTCTATCCATTCTGAAAGAATTAAATTCGTAGGGTTAAGCCCTAATTTTATCTCAAAGGAATTAAATTCCTGTAATTCTGTGAGAATTAAATTCTCAAACTCAATTCCTCCTCTATGTTTTAGATCTGCATGGCAGGATCTCAACCCAATGAGAATTAAATTCTCAATTTATGGGGAGATGTGCACTTTGCAGATCTTCAACCAGAGAAAGAACTAAGTTCTTTTCTTTATATAAGAGTTAAACTCTTTTGAGAATTAAATTCTCCTTTGAAGCCTCCCTTTTCTTTTCTTACCTGAGGTTTTCCTTTTGCAGAGAATCAAAGGCTCTATATTTCTCTCTCTCTGTGTATCCAAAGAAAAGGTCCCCCCTCTTCTTTTCTTGGCTCCTATTTATAGGAGAAGGAAAAGAATCAATCTGTTTGGTAAATCTCTCATTGAGAGATTTGATTTATATTTATCATTAATCTGGGCCTTTAGATTATCAGGTGAATTTTATTCACCATTGGATTTTAAATCCAAAGATATTTCCTTGTTATTTCGGTTAGATTTAGGGGGAAATCTTTCCAAGTCCAAGATTTTTCCATAAATTGGTGATATTTAATCACCTTTAGATTTTTAATCCAACGGTTTCAGATAATCCTTTTTCATTTTGGAAAGATTTGAAGGATCTTTCCTCAGAATTTAATTCTGTTAAAGAATAAGGCTTTTAAAACCGGTCACGTGTGGCCACGTGACCCCTGGTCACGTGTAGGCACGTGACCCAAGGAATGGGCTTCTCTTCTTCTGCGCTCTATTCTCTGGCCGCTGCTTAACCATCACGTGCCAACACGTGACCACTGGTCACGTGTGAGCACGTGATGCCTCTTCTGAAGATTCTTCTTGACTTTTAATTAGAGAACAAATACGTTCTGTGCCGCTGCTTAACTATCGAGTGCCAACACGTGACCACTGGTCACGTGCGAGCACGTGATGCCTCTTCTGAATCTTTTCCTGATTTTTAATCAGGGAACAAATTCCCTCACAGCGTTGTTCTCACGTGTCTGCACGTGAGTGCAACGCTGTCATTTTTGTGACCATCGGATCTGCTTTGGGAGTAGGGTAGATGAAACGTTTTCCATTCCATCCTATAAATGCCCATGTCCTTTCAGAAGAGACTCCACTTTTGCTCATCTTCTTCCTTTGAGAACTTTTCCCTTGAGAATTTAATTCTCGTTCCTCAGAGCTTAGTTCTCTGCTTCAAACTTTTCCAGAGTTTAACTCTGTTGACTGATTCCTTTTCCTCAGGTAATCATCTTGAGCGAACGAAGAACTTTCATACATAAAATTCTCTGGATTTTAAATCCACATCAAGGGTTTCACCCTTTTAACATGAACCCATTTTCTTCAAGTTCTTCAACAGGAATATAAAACCATTTAATCTTCAAACAATAGATCTCTTAGGGTTCATCTGATCTTTTAGGGAGATGATGATGTCGGTTGCTTTTTATGGAATTTAATTCCATCCCCAAGGAGCTTCGGCTCTGAAACAGAACTTTTATGGGAATTTAATTCCCTTTTTCCAAAAGGAATTTAATTCCTACGAATAACTAAGTTCTTCCTAAAGAACTTCATGGGTTTTACTGCCCTGAGTCATCTTCTTCACAACTCAGAAGAAAAGGTTTGTAATAGATTCTCATGATCTTTATTTCAGGTATCATGGATGCCTATATGTACGATCTTGACGAAATCATTTCTTATGGGAATATTCGTGCGCTGGGCCGTAGCCAGAACCAGGAGTTCACCAACGCTCAATGTGCTGAGATCATGAGCCGCTTCAACGAGTACAATGGTCGGCTACTCCCTCGCCGCTCTTCTCTTCTGAGACTCATCATGCTAGCGATCTGGGAGGCGCTCCCTTTCTTTTGCACCGGCGTGCCGTTCAGGGCATTGGACACCGCCGAGGATAAGGTACATTCGGTGTACCAGATGAGCCTAATCTCGAAAAGGAGGCGAGACAACCTCATTGATCTCTTGCACCAGGCTTTTCAGCAGTCGGCCATACTTGCTGCCTATCGGAGAGTAGAAGACATTCGTGAGGACCCCGACGCTTGTGACCGCGAGAGAAAACATACTCGGATGGTTCGAAATGCTTGAAGGATCTTGGACAAAGCCAAGTTTGAGTTTCTCAATCCGTGCCCCGCGTCTGAGGTCTTGCCGTTGTAATCGTTTTTCCCTTTTTTCTTATTTTGTATGAACTTTTTAAAGTATGAATGATAAGTTTTATCGTGCCCTTCTGTGTTTGCATGCCCTTTTTTTGCGAAATTTTGTCACTTTTGCTATTGTTGCTGCTGATGTGTTCAGTGGGTAAAGCACTATTTCACTTTTCAGTACACGTCGAGTTTGGTGCTCACGTGCTCCGCACGCAGGGTCCTTTTGATGGGGCTGTTTAATTTTTCATGCCATATTTTTTGTGCACAACATTAGATGCAGAAAAGGAGCCTTGGAAATAGTTCCATCTCCTTAATTTCCAATGCCTTCCCTTTTTTGGGCCTTGGAAATAGTTCCACCATGCAAGATTCTCCGTGCGCAGCATTTAATGCCCCTCCTTATAACCCGAGGCCATGGCCTTCTTTTCTCTTCACAGAGAAATTTATTCTCAACTTAGTACGATTTATCTTGAGGAAACAACTGGGTACCATGGCCTGCAACCGCCCTCATGCTCGTCGACAGCCATGGGAAGTTCCTATCGAGGAGATGATCCCCCGCTTTGCCCCACGATTGGTGGATCCCCTCCTTACCGACGACGAATGCGACTCAGCGGCATATGAACTCTCGATCCGCAGGGGTCTCCCCTCCCAATGGGCTCCCTTTGGCTCCGGATGATTCTTGCTGCCGTGCTTGCTGACATCCCTCCTCACCCAATGGAGATGACCCTGGCGATGCTTGACGCAGCTGAAGACAAGCTCGAGTGTTTTCACGAAGCATGTCTGATCACTCAGTCGCTGAAAGATTGCTCGGTTCACCTGTTGGGCCAAATAAGAGCCCGGCGGGCTATTATGTCTGCTTTTGCAGACAAACATGGCGCCAATCGGTGGGGAGCCACTCCTCGTGAAAATCGTCGCTTTGATGTGATGGAGAAGGCGGCGAGGGAGTTAGAAAATTTTGAATACTGCTTTGTTCACCCTTGTGCCACTGATCCCTTGTTTGGCGATCTTTTCCCGGTAGTGTAGTATGCTTAAATCGATGTACTCTTTTTGTCATTGGCTGTTGTATGCTTTTCTGTTGAATTTTCATGTTTGCCAGGTACTCGTATGTGCGTCTTGCTTGCGTAAATGAGCTTCGTATTTCTCCATGGAAATTTTTCTTTAATTGCGAGTACTATCGTTATGTTGCATGCACATCAGAGCTTTGGGTATCATTTCCTTTCGAATATTCATATAGTTGTAAATGCATGCTCGGTAGGATACGCATCGGAGATTTTCCTTGTTGCCTCCCATATCAGGTAATTAGTGCGTGTTCTAGATCGAGTATTGCCGTCGAATGGAGGCTTGTTTATACAATGCTCGAGTGTACCCGTCTTTCCTCGGAGGTTGTGGCTGCGAAAGCGGGTTTACGAGGTTTGATTGAGCGGTGCACGGCGAACATGGTGTCGTGCGAAAAGAGGCTTGGCCGCAAGTTCTCGGAGAGGGATCTGGCTTCTAAGGCGCTGAACGAGCTTCAAGCCAATCTTACCGCCAAGGCCAATAAAGCGTATGAACCCTGGCGAGTGCTTCAAGAGGCCATCGAGGAGGTAGTGGCCATTGACAAGTCCGCTGAGTTTATTCGCGAAAGAGTCGAGGCCCACAAAGCTACCGAGAAGGAGCTCGAAGGTCGGCTTGCTTCATATCAGGCCCAACAGGCTCAGGCAGAGGCCCGTCTTCTGGCGATACTGAATCATGAAGGCGTGGCCCAGCGAGAGAAGGATGAGCTGACCAAGCTGCTAAATCGCCCGCCGGCCTGAAGAATTATATATCCCTTTTTTTCTTTTGTACATACTCCTGAATGAGAGTATATATTTTTTTGTTCTTTCACGGATTGTACTTTGTATCCATTTTGGTTTTTGAATAAAAGACATATTTTTATTCTCAATGGTGTGTTCCTTTGAATGTGTTCTGCGGACAATTCATCTAGGTCTTCTTGCAGGGCAGCGATGGCTTAGGATTCAGGGTTAAGATCTACCTCCTAAGACTTTTGAGCTTTATGAGCCGTGAGGGTCTCATAAAGAGTTTTTCTCCCTACAGGTCGAGAGGATTCCGTAGGTGTAAGTTCTTCTTAAGAATCGTGAGGATTCTTAAGCGGGTTTTCCCTTGGGAGTCGTAAGGATCTCACAAGAGAGTTTTCTTCCTTACGGGTCGTGAGGACCCGCAAGTGCTGGGTGCAGTCGCCCTTATCCGTATTCCACGGAGTCAGGGGTTGCTTTGGGATGTTTTTCAAGGTACCGTAGTTTAAAGACATCGCGGTCAAGGTTAAGGACATCATAGTCCATGGGTTTAAGGACTCCACAGTCCGATGTTAGTTTTAAGACATCACGGTCAAGGTTAAAGACGTCATAGTCCGTGGATTTAAGGACTCCACAGTCCGATGTTAGTTTTAAGACATCACGGTCAAGGTTAAGGACATCATAGTCCGTGGATTTAAGGACTCCACAGTCCAATGTTAGTTTTAAGACATCACGGTCAAGGTTAAGGACGTCATAGTCCGTGAATTTAAGGACTCCACGGTCCGATGTTAGTTTTAAGATATCACGGTCAAGGTTGAGGACGTCATAGTCCGTGGATTTAAGGACTCCACAGTCCGATGTTAGTTTTAAGACATCTCGGTCAAGGTTAAGGACCTCATAGTCCGTGGATTTAAGGAATCCACAGTCCGATGTTAGTTTTAAGACATCTCGGTCAAGGTTAAGGACCTCATAGTCCGTGGATTTAAGGACTCCACAGTCCACGAAACGTGTGGTTACTGGGACCCGTCACCTCTTTGAAGACGTTGAGGAATTACAACGCCGGATATCAAAGGAGCGAAGAGATGTACCCTTTAACCAAGGTAAAATCAGTCTAGAATTATCATGGTTTATCGTTAGTTTTAAGACATTACGGTCGAGGTTAAGGACATCATAGTCCGTGGATTTTAAGGACTCCACAGTCCGGTGTTTGCTCTGGATGCTTCACACGGGTTCACTGCCGTGCTTGGCGAGGACCAGGCTCCGCTCTGGGCGTTTTCCGCAGGGTCAAAGAGTGACGTTATCCGCGTTCCACGTGATCAGGAATTTTGCTCTAGATGCTTCACACGGGTTCACTGCCGTGTTCGGCGAGGACTAGGCTCCGCTCTGGATGCTTCACAGGGGTTCACTGTCGTGCTCTGCGAGGACCAGACTCCGCTCTAGACGTTTTCCACGGGGTCAAAGAGTGACGTTATCCACGTTACCAGGAATTTTGCACTAGATGCTTCACAGGGGTTCACTGCCGTGTTCGGCGAGGACTAGGCTCCGCTCTGGATGCTTCACACGGGTTCACTGCCGTGCTCTGCGAGGACCAGAATCCGCTCTGGACGTTTTCCACGGGGTCAAAGAGTGACGTTATCCGCGTTCCACGTGGCCAGGAATTTTGCTCTGGATGCTTCCCACGGGTTCACTGCAGTGTTCTGCGAGGACCAGGCTCCGCTCTGGATGCTTCGCACGGGTTCACCGCCGTGCTCTGCGAGGACCAGGATCCGCTCTGGACGTTTTCCACGGGGTCAAAGAGTGACGTTACCCGCGTTCCACGTGACCAGGAATTTTGCTCTGGATGCTTCCCACGGGTTCACTGCCGTGTTCGGCGAGGACCAGGCTCCGCTCTGGATGCTTCACACGGGTTCACTGCCGTGCTCTGCGAGGACCAGGATCCGCTCTGGACGTTTTCCACGGGGTCAGAGAGTGACGTTATCCGCGTTCCACGTGACCAGGAATTTTGCTCTGGATGCTTCCCACGGGTTCACTGCCGTGTTCGGCGAGGACCAGGCTCCGCTCTGGACGTTTTCCACGGGGTCAAAGAGTGACGCTATCCGCGTTCCACGTGACCAGGAATTTTGCTCTGGATGCTTCCCACGGGTTCACTGCCGTGTTCGGCGAGGACCAGGTTCCGCTCTGAACATTTTCCACGGGGTCAAAGAGTGACGTTATCCGCGTTCCACGTGACCAGGAATTTTGCTCTGGATGCTTCCCACGGGTTCACTTCTGTGTTCGGTGAGGACCAGGCTCCGCTCTGGATGCTTCACATGGGTTCACTGCCGTGCTCTGCGAGGACCAGGATCCGCTCTGGACGTTTTCCACGGGGTCAAAGAGTGACGTTATCCGCGTTCCACGTGACCAGGAATTTTGCTCTGGATGCTTCCCTCGGGTTCACTGCCGTGTTCGGCGAAGACCAGGCTCCGCTCTGGACGTTTTCCACGGGGTCAAAGAGTGACGTTATCCGCGTTGCATGTGACCAGGAATTTTTCTCTGGATGCTTCCCATGGGTTCACTGCCGTGTTCGGCGAGGACCAGGCTCCGCTCTGGGCATTTTCCACGGGGTCAAAGAGTGACGTTATCCGCGTTCCACATGATCAGGAATTTTGCTCTGGATGCTTCCCACGGGTTCACTGCCGTGTTCAGCAAGGACCAGGCTCCGCTCTGAACGTTTTCCACGGGGTCAAAGAGTGACGTTATCCGTGTTCCACGTGACCAGGAATTTTGCTCTGGATGCTTCCCACGGGTTCACTGCCATGTTCGGCGAGGACCAGGCTCCGCTCTGGACATTTTCCACGGGGTCAAAGAGTGACGTTATCCGCGTTCCACGTGACCAGGAATTTTGCTCTGGATGCTTCCCACGGGTTCACTGCCGTATTCGGCGAGGACCAGGCTCCGCTCTGGATGCTTCATACGGGTTCACTGCCGTGCTCTGCGAGGACCAGGATCCGCTCTGGACATTTTCCACGGGGTCAAAGAGTGACGTTATCCGCGTTCCACGTGACCAGGAATTGTGCTCTGGATGCTTTCCACGGGTTCACTGCCGTGTTCGGCGAAGACCAGGCTCCGCTCTGGACGTTTTCCACGGGGTCAAAGAGTGACGTTATCCACGTTCCACGTGACCAGGAATTTTGCTCTGGATGCTTCCTACGGGTTCACTGCCGTGTTCGGCGAGGACCAGGCTCCGCTCTGGGCGTTTTTCCACGGGGTCAAAGAGTGACGTTATCCGCGTTCCACGTGACCAGGAATTTTGCTCTGGATGCTTCCCACGGGTTCACTGCCGTGTTCGGCGAGGACCAGGCTCCGCTCTGGGAGTTTTTCCACGGGGTCAAAGTGTGACGTTACCCATGTTCCACTTGACCAGGAATTTTGTTGATTGTATCCGCATTTCACGGAGTTGGGATTCGACTCTCAGTGGGAGTACATCGCCGAGTCATGGAACCGGGAGTTGTCGCTGTTCCGCTTTGCTTGATGTTGTGTCTGCTGTAATGAGACGAGTGTTGAGAAGATCTCTAGGCTGTCTGTGAACCATCGAGATTCGGCTTCTTCTTCTGATGAAACCTGTGGGGAAGAGTGTGACTCCTTCTTTGCTTGTGCCCCTAGATTGTATACAGAGATTGATGTAACATCACCTTTAGGGCATAAATTTCATTTTTTTTGTTTTATTTCTTTTTCCGCGATGCTCTATCATTTCAGCTTTTACATCGCGAAGGTCGCGATTGCCCCATCATTTCGGCTATTTTTCGCGGTGCCCAATCATTTCGGCTATTTGTTTTATTTTTTACTCGCTGCTTTTTATTGCGAGTTGCCCAATCATTTCGGCTATCATGCATACATTTTTACTTGCTGATTTT
Source organism: Agapanthus africanus (assembly GCA_030015575.1). Classification (NCBI taxonomy): domain Eukaryota; kingdom Viridiplantae; phylum Streptophyta; class Magnoliopsida; order Asparagales; family Amaryllidaceae; genus Agapanthus; species Agapanthus africanus. The sequence goes on along the minus strand of CM057339.1, from coordinate 174,013,887 downwards.
ATTGCAAGTTGCCCCATCATTTCGGCTATTTGTTTTATTTTTACTCGCTACTTTTTATTGCGAGTTGCCCAATCATTTCGGCTATCATGCATACATTTTTACTTGCTGATTTTATTGCAAGTTGCCCCATCATTTCGGCTATTTCGTATGCATGTATGGCTTGCTAGCTTTTTGCTTCAAGCTTGGGATTAGACACCGATTTCGGTATCAGCACCGCTACTACTGGAATATTGCCAGGAGCGAATCATCATTTGCCTCTGTCGATATCGAACAAAGGTGGCTTAGCGAACAGGGTTAGGATCCTGTCGACTAAGGCTTTTGACTTCATGAGCCGTAAGGGTCTCACAAAGGGATTTCTCCCTACAAGTCGTGAGGATCTCGTAGGTGTGTTTTCTCCTTAGGAATCGTGAGGACTCCTAGTTGTATGGCCTCTTGTAAGTCGTAAGGATCTTACAAGAGAGTTTTCCCCTTATAAGTCGAGAGGACTCACAAGGGTTGTTCACCGTGCGAACATATCCCTAGTCACGGGTGGGATTTTATTAGGGAAATATTTATTCGCGCCCGTGGATTGTATACAAGGGTCGGTATTGAGCCACTTGTAGGGCATATCGAAGTTTGTGGGGGTTGCTTAAGAACAGGTTCAGGTCTCTGTAACTTAAGACTTTCAAGTCTTATGAGCCGTGAGGGTCCCATAAGAGAGTTCTTCTTACAAGTCGTGAGGATCTCGCAAGTGTAATTTCTCCTTAGGAATCATGAGGACTCCTAAGTGTGTTGCTCCCTGGTGAGTCGTAAGGATCTCACGCGGGTGGTTTCTCCTTACAAAGTCGTGAGGACCCTGCAAGTGTCCTTTAACGAGGTTGCGCCCTTTTGGGTTTTCACAAACGCTCGCCGGTAGCCCTGCTGTTTTAACTCACGGAGCCCTTTCGGGTTTTCATCCGTGCCCATTTCGCTTATGGACATACCGTTTTTTTTTATTTTATTATATTTTTTATTTTTTTATATATATATTTTTTTGTATCGGCTTTGAGATGCTGCAATCCACCGTAGTTTATCGACATCTCGGTCAACAGCCAGTTTTAGGACATAGTGGTCCATTGTTAGTTTAAGGACGTTTCGGTCCGTCGTTAGTTTAAGGATATTTCGGTCCGTCGTTAGTTTAAGGACATTTCGGTCCGTTATTAGTTTAAGGACATTTCGGTCCGTGGTGCTAGAGGAAGGGCGGTTACTACTTAGAGTTCGGGCTTAGGAACATAGAGAGCGGACATGGTCGTCGTTATCTATCATTGACCTAGGACTTAACCCATCAAGCATAGTATTTCTTTAGGAAGCGACCGTTTATTGGTCTGAAAGGTCTTTCACCATTCATATCCATAAGCAGATACGCTCCACCCTGGTAGACCTTGTCTATTATGTACGGGCCTTCATAGTTCGGCTCGAATTTTCCCCGCTTGGCGCGATTGGGGATCATAGGTTTTTTGACCACCAGCACCAGTTCGCCTTGGCGGAATGTCCTCGGCCTGGTCAATCTTTCATATGAGCGCGTCATCTTTGCTTTGTAAGCCTCCAAATGTTGTTGCGCTATGAGCCGGGTTTCATCAAGGGCGTCAAGCTCCTCAAGCCGAAGGTGAGCATTTTCTTCGTCCGTCAGCTCGTAGTGGACTGCCACTCGTAGAGAAGGTAGCTCTATCTCGAGGGGGAGTACCGCTTCCGTACCGAATACCAACGCGTATGGCGTTGTGTTCGTGGCTGTCTTGAACGTAGTCCGATACGCCCAAAGAGGTTCTTGCAGCCTCTCGTGCCAGTCCTTTTTGTTTCGGGACACCGTCTTCTTCACGATCTTTGTCAAGGTTTTGTTAAAAGCCTCAGCTAGACCGTTAGCTCGCGGATTATAAACTGAGGAATATCTCCAGTCTATGTTGTGTTGTTGCGCGAAGCGACTAATCTTGTGGCTTCTGTAGGCTGGCCCGTTATCGGAAATGATTCGTCGCGGAGTTCCAAACCGATAAATGACGTGCGTCTTGAAGAAATGGAGAATATTTTCCGTCTTCACTTCCCTTAACGGTATTGCTACTGCCTATTTGGAGAAGTAATCAGTCGTCGCCAGGATGAAACGATGTCCCCTGGATGATGCTGGTTCGATGGGGCCGATTATGTCAGTCCCCCACATTTCGAACGGCCAGCTAGCCACCGTTGGATGTAGTGGATTTGGATGCTGATGGATGAAGTCCCCATGGATTTGGCATGAGTGGCATTGCTTCACATATTCAAGGAAGTCCTGAATCATCGTTGGCCAGTAGTAGCCCATCCGTTTAATTTTCAATTTCATCTTCGGGCCTGCTTGGTGAGAACCGCAGAGTCCGTCGTGAACTTCCTGAACGACTCTTTTCGCTTCGTCAGGTCCCAGGCATCTCAACCACAGAGAGTCAAATGACCTCTTGTACAGAGTATTATTGACGAAGGCGAAGGACAGAGCTCGTTTCACAAGCTGATGTCTTGAGGACGCATCTTCAGGCGTTCGACGGGATTTGAAGTAGTCTATGAAGACTTCTCTCCAATCTTCAACCTTCTCTTGGTCATTTATTTGCAGGGCTGTCTGCTCAGTTGCTCCCCTTTCTTCGGATGACTCCGGAGATATTTCTGCAGGGGCAAGTACTCGACGGCTTTGTACCACGATTTTTACATCATCGAGGTTCTCATCGGCTAGTTCTTTAGCAAGCTTGGCTAATGCATCCGCTTTGCTATTTTCGGCACGCGATATGCTTTCCAAGGTGTAGGAGGGGATTTGAGTCAGTAGTCGCTGTACTCTCTCGCCATACTTTACCAGCTCTGGCTTGTAAGTTTGGTAATCGCCGTTTACTTGACTGATGACCAGTTGGGAATCTCCGTATATAAGGAGGTTTTCAATTCCCATGTCGATGGCGATCTCGAGGCCTGCTATCAAAGCTTCGTATTCAGCCTCGTTGTTCGTCCTTGGCTCTGTCAAGGAGAACGCAAAGCCCATTATCCCCCTTGTGGAGTTACGAAGATGAGACCTGCCCCCGATTTGATTATAGGTGTGTTTTGTTTGCGCTTCTTCATGGAAGACGCTCCATCGAAATAAAGCTCCCATCGAGTATCACCACCGTCGATCGCGTCAAACGCATGTTCGTCTGGCAGATCGCAATTCAGAGGAGAATCGGCAGGTATCGGATGTTCAGCGAGGAAGTCGGCAATGGCCTGGCCTTTCACTGCCTTGAGAGGCTGATAGGTTATCGAGAACTCCATCAAGAGTAGGGCCCATTTAGCGAGTCGCCCCATCAATATGGCCTTCGACATCAAATATTTAAGGGGGTCCACTTTCGATATGAGACGGACTTCGTGCGCCAACGCATAGTGCCTGAGCTTGGTTATCGCAAAGATCAATGTCAGGCAGTGTTTTTCGATGGGGGAATAGTTGCTTTCTGCCCCCAGTAGAACTCGACTTAAGTAGTAGAGTGCTCTTTCTTTCCCTTGATCGTTCTCTTGCGCCCATAATGCGCCTAAGGAACCTTCGAGGGCGGTTGTATAAAGAATGAGGGGCTTTCCCTTGACCGGAGCAGCCAACACTGGCGGGTTCTGCAGGTTTTGCTTGATCTCGTCCAGCGCGCCTTGGCATTTGTGATCCCAGACGAACGGGGTTCCCTTCTTCATCAGGTGACTGTAGGGGTGGCATTTTCCTGAAAGGTTGGCTATAAATCGCCGGATGTACGCGAGCTTCCCCTGGAGAGACCGCAATTGTTTGAGAGTCCTTGGCGGTGGCATTTCCATGATCGCCTTGATCTTCGATGGATCTATCACAATGCCTCGATGCCGGACAATGAATCCTAGGAATTTTCCTGAGGACACCCCGAACGCGCATTTGAGAGGGTTCATCTTCAAGTTGTATTGCCGAAGGCGTTGAAATACGATCTTCAGATGCTCGAGATGTTCCTCGTATGATTTGCTTTTCATGACGAGGTCGTCGATATAGCATTCGACGATTTCATGTATGAGGTCATCGAAGATCTTCGTCATGGCCCTTTGATAGGTGGCACCGGCGTTCTTTAGACCGAAGGGCATCATCTTGTAGCAGAATATTCCCAGAGGGGTCCGAAAAGCGGTATGCTTCTGGTCTTCGGGTGTATCTTTATCTGATTGTACCCTGATGAGCCGTCCATGAAAGAGAAAACCTCATGAGCGGGCGTGTTATCTATCATCAGCTCGGTTACCGGTACTGGGAAATCGTCCTTCGGGCAAGCTTTATTGAGATCCCGGAAGTCCACACATATGCGCACTGTCCCATTTTTCTTCATTACAGGGACAATATTGGCGATCCAGTCAGGATATTGAACTTCTTGGATAAACCCAGAATCGATCAGCTTCTTGACTTCAGCGTTGATGCTCATCTCAAGCTCGAGTCGCATTCTTCTCGGTGCATGTTTGACTGGCTTGACGTCCGGGGATATTGCCAATTTATGCACAGCAATTTCTGGATCTAGTCCTGGCATTTCAGAATAGTTCCATGCGAAGCAATCTCTATGCTGCATAAGCACGTCTTTTAACACGGCCACCCTTTCTTCAGATAGCAACTCGCTGACGAATGTCGGTCGAGGGTCGTTCTTCGTTCCCAGCTCAATTTTCCTGAGGTTATCTGCAGTAGTATGTATGCCATCTTCCAGTTCCTTCAGCGCTGGTGGAAATTCTGAGATTACCTTGTCATCGTTGTTTTCGAAGCACCAGGGAAAGTCATCCATATTCTCGGGCTCTTCTTTTGATACCGTTATCATACGACAGGTACAAGCTCGCTTCCAAGACCGATGTGGATCTGGTTCTGCTCTTGTGGCTTTGGGTTCATGCTTTTGTGGCGGCGTTACCCTCCAGCTGTCGGATAGAGCAAATCTGCCTTGCTGGTATTGGTCTTCGACCCAGTTCTTGAAGGTGAAGCAGTCTTCGATAGGGTGTCCTATGGCTCGGTGATAAGAGCAATAGCCCGGATGAGAGACCTCATTAGCTTGCTTAGGGTGTTTAGACTTCGGAAGTGTAATCATTCGATGTTTTAAAGCAAGGTCAAGTATCTTCCGTGTCTTGTCTTGAGGGAAGAATACGCTCGACTCATCTTCTTCATGAGGGACAAATCCGGACCGCGCAATACCCGATCACATGACTCTTTGATCCTGCGTTTTCGTTGTCGACCTCCTTTTCTACTTTTTGACTTACTTCCGCCTCTGAGTTGGGCTTTTAGCGCAACGGGTTGACAGGGAGGAGCATCTTCGTCTTTTGCAACCTGTTGAAACAGACGTTGCGTTCTGGCTCTCTTGCGATTATGGTCGTCCCGAGCTTTTTGACCCGCTTTCCTGATAAGCTTGTCCATTCGTTCTTCAAACGACGGACTCGGCACTTCGATCGCGGGATCTAGTTTTGATAAGGGGTTGGCATTTCCTGACAGGGCATCCTCTTCTTCATCGAAGTTATCTATGGCGTAGCTACCGTGGACTCGTTCCCGTTTCCCGGCTCTCACGTATCCAAGCCCAAGCGTTTCCATTCTCCCGTTGGGCAATTTGCGCTGAGTCCCAGGGACATCCCAAATCCTGTTATAGAATCGAGCTTGTCGAGTAGTCTGTTTTAAGGGTACCCCTTGGCGCTTCAATAGCCTTTTCAATCCGTTTGTGTAATATCTGGGCAAACGGATGGGTTGAAGCTTGTCAAGTGTAGAATCCGCGCCATGCCAGATCTCTTTCTCCACTCTTGTTTCCGAGGATCGATAGAATAGGATCGCCTTTTCGCTTGGGAGGGACGTAAAACGTCAGCAGGTCTTGCACGTTGTGAGCTTCAAGCGCGTCAAGATCTTTGTAGTGCTCCCGCGGAATCATGGTGATTTGCAAACTCTGATCATCACCAGGGAATTCTTGTATTGGTGGCCGACTGGAGAATACAGCATTAACCTCATCCTCCAAATCGCTTCCGAAGATCAGTATGGGAGCGGACGTTCCCGGGTCGTTGCGTCGAGACGGTCCAGAGTAAACTATCTCTTCTTCTTCTTCGGTATCACTCCCGAAAACAGGAATGGTAGCAGCGGCTTTGTTCTCCGGTTTGCGACATCTCTCTGTATCCTCGAAATCTGGCAAAAAGTACTTTGCATCTTCGTATTTGCGGACTTCGTTCACGGAGAATGGGTTTAGCTCACCTGTTACGGTATACTCGAGACCATCCTTGAAATACTTCATATACTGATGTTGTGTAGACGGGATGATGTTGTACTCGTGTAACCAAGGACGACCGAGCAGAGCATTGTAGCAAGTCTTGGCGTCTATGACGTGAAACTTAATGTCTGTGACGAGCAGTCCGAAGCGTAGCGTCAGTATCACAGACCCAAGAGTTCTTGATGATTGGGAGTCGAACCCGGAGATGGTGATCTTGTCCCAAGCAAGGTGCTGGACGCTCATGCAGATTTCCTTTAACACCCGCACGTTGAGGAGATTAACGGAAGACCCATTGTCAACCAAGATTTTGCCTATCTTTATATCGTGGCAATATCCAGAGACGTATAGGGGACGGTTGTGGTCGCACGTCCCAAGGAGCAAGTCTTTGTCACCAAAAGTGATATCGGCCGTGTGCACTTCTTCCAGTTCATCCTTCATCCTTTCTTCGACGAGGAAGGCTTGGAATTGTTCGGGCTCTTGTAGCGCCTTGATTAATGAATCTCTCGCTTCTTGTGATAATAAGAGGGCGTCAAGAATGCTGAGCTGCGAGGGTAGCTTTCTGAGGTGCGCTAGGATGTTGTAGTCCACCTTACTTTTCTTAGGCGGGTCCTTGGCAGTCAGCTCTTTCATAACTTGGTCATCTAAGGCGATATCCTCAGCGACCTTTTCCTTTCCCTTATCTTTTCTAGTTGCGGGTCCGAGATTCTTTTCCGGGAGCGTGCGATTGCGCAGCTGAATGTTTTCGCAGGCCTTCGGTTCTTCCTCCTTCCCCAAGGTGGATTCTTTAAAGAGGGGGCCCAGAGCCATTTCTTCATCAGAGTCGCTCCCAAAGGTGAGAACTTGTGATCCTCCGGCGTTGACCGTGTAACAGTTGCCGGTAATTCTTTTGTGCCTGTCGATTGTACTTCCCTGTTCCCGACGAGTTCTGCGTTTCATGCGCTTAAAATGTTGCCGGTGAGCAACATGTCCCTGCCACCATATCTTAAAAGCGTCGCACTCCTCAGTGGGGTGTGAAATTTTCCGATGATATGAGCAGTAATTAGGATGACTCTCCGCCCCATTGAGCGTGTTTTCTTCCGAGGGTGGTAGTTTCATTCCCATTGACATGGCTTTGGCAAACATTTTCTTCGTCTTGAATATGTTTTTATCCGCGTCGGGTGTCCTTCGATCTGGCGGGAGTGCTTCAACTCTTTCATTTAGTCTCCTGCGTTTGGTTCCTTCTGATGCGGCCATCTCACGCTCCCGATCGGCTTTACTTTTCAAACGAATCCCGTCTAGAAAGGCGTCGATCATTTCGTCTGTCGGCCACACAAGTTCTGGTTCAGGCGGTGCCCCCAGCTTATCAGTGCCAGGAGTTTTTTCATCGTCCGTGAACGAGTGGGAGATCACGTTACAACTCGCCACGTATCCCTCGGATTCATCCGACGAGCTCTCTCCGTTATCTTCCTCCTGAAAGAAGTGGTTGAGGAACTCTTGGAGTGTGATGGGAGTTCGCGCCTTCTGGTTATACTCTTCCAGCGCGTCGATCTGTTTTTGCAGGTCCGTACGCTTGTCGTCAGGCTTCACGGGCTTCTTGGGTTTCTTCTTCTTCTTCGAAGATTTCGACAGCTGGTTGTGAGTGCTCGGGCCATCACCACTGATCTTCGGAGTTGGGCGCGGCTTCAGCATCCCTTCAATGATCTGGGGTTCCAGCGGGTTCTTCCACCTGACTGCCGGGCATGTCTGGATCTCATTCAGAATTCTTTTGGTTTTTGCTGAAAGCACGATTTCCCATGGAGCTTCTTCAATGAAAGAACAAGTTGCCCCCAGTGTGTCTGTCTTCTTAGGAGTATGAGGTTGTGGCGGGTTCACCTTCCACTTCTCGGACAGCGCAAACTTGCCCTGTAGGTATTGATCTTCAATCCATCCTTTGAAGACGAAGCAGTCCTCAATCGGATGGCTTACCGTTTGATGGTAAGGGCAGTAGTTGGGGTTATTCACCTCACTGGGTTGCGGCGGTCGCCTTGGATTTGGCAAGTTGATAAGCCTGTTGCGTACTGTCAGCTCGAATAGCATCTTCGTCTTATCCTGCGGGAATGAGTAGGGGCGCTTCATTTTCTCATTATAATATCGCCGTCTTTCTTCCAGTTGATCCGCCAGCTTTGGGGCATTGGGTTGCTGATGAGCGTTCGCAACGAAGGTTGCCTTCCCTTTACCCTTGTCATTCCGAGGTTCTGGCTTCGGGGGAGACGGACTGTGACCCATCTGGTCCATCTGGGCCAACTGGTCGATCAAAGCCTGGAAAGTGGTTGGCTTAAAAAACATCATGAACTGTGAGATAGTTGCATGAGGATCTAGGGTACCCACGAACATGCCCACCGCGGGCGCTTCCTCAATGCGTTGTTCGCATTTCGACCACAAGTTTTTCCATCGTATAGCGTACTGGACCCACGTCTCGCCTGGTTTCATCCTGGCATTAATTAACGCCGTTATCGGAGTGCGTTCGCTGGAACTTGCGAAACGCTGAGTAAACAGCAGCTCCATCTCCGCAAATGTTTTAATAGAGTCGTTTGGGAGCTCGGAGTACCACTCGAACGCCGTTTCTGACAAGCTACCGACGAACTGGATCATCATCGCCGGTGTTGCCGCAAAGCGCCCTGAACTGGGCAACATGCTGGTGGGGATTGCCCGTCCCCTTATAGACATGAAATTTCGGTATCGTATAGCCCGGCGGGTACTTGATCTGGTCATACCAGCTCGGATATGGTCGCCATGTTCTGACAACTTGACCAGCTGCCTCAGTCGCCTGGTGAACCCGTATCTGCTGAGCTATATATTCGTCTAGGTCAGCTTTGGAGATTGTCTCCTCCTTGGCTGTTGACAGAGCGGGTGGTGGATTTGACGTTTCTCCCCTGTCGTCTTCAAGAACGATTGGAGGATCTTCAGCAGGAGAATCTTGTTGGATCATCATTCCCACCATGTCCTGGAATAGGAGGGCCATTCGTTGTATATTGGCTGCTTGTTCGGCAGCCTCTTTATCCTTCTTCTCCAATATCCTACAAAGGAATTCAGCGTCAGTTTCTTGCTCCTGGCGTTGATCAGATGACGCTTCGGGGCTTTCTTTCGGCCCAGTGAGTGCGGCCATTGCGTTCATCATTTCTTGGAGCTTCTGCTGTTGCTCCTGAGCTTTGGTCACTGACCGTGTAAGCGGTCTATGACCCGTGGATGTACGGCTGTCCTTCTTTCCCGACGCCATGTATACCGTATGCACCATCATGCCCCCAGACTTAGGGCGTTTAGGCTTATTGTCCTTGACATTTGCTGTAGGAGTGGGGACCTTCTCCGGCCTTCTCCTCTTTTGAGTAGTCGACGTGGAGGGAGCCGTTGCAGCGGGCACCCAAGCGGTTGTCGTCCTTTGTTGTTTGACACGACGGTTCTTTTCTTCCTGCACTTTCGCTATTTTCTGTTGACGAGAGTGATCTTGGTCAATTACCGAGCCTTGAACTTTCCGCCAGACTTTATAAATTTTGGAGGGCAGCCGTTGAGGAGGCTGCTCCGGCTTTGTTTCTATAACATTCTCCGCAGGTGGAGGGGATCTTTTGAGAACCGCAGTTGGCGAATTTCTGCGTACCCTGTTTAGCAGCTCAAAGCTGTTCCCGGTTGGAACAGCAGCCTCAATTTCCATCGTTGGAGCTGGTGGGGTTAGCACGGAGGGGGAGTTGCCCCCAGACTTCCTTATCCGGTGCTAGTGGCGACGTCGGGCATGACGGGTTGTTGGGATTGATTCAGCGACGGCTTTGTCTTGCTCCCTGTTCTGGGGAGGGGCTGCTGCCGGTGTCAGCCTCTTGAAGACTGACGTTCGTTGAGAAGCTACGTCCATCCGGTCAAAAACAGATTTCTGAGCGGGAGCGGGAACGGGGGTAGTCAGTCTCGCGAAGACCGACCCTCTGGGAGGAGAAGCCGCCTTGACGACTTCGGGAGCAGCTGCCTTCTTCGGGATGGCCTTCTCAGGTACCATGGGCTTTTTGGCGGGCCCTTTGGAGTTCAAGCTCAGTCTGGTGAAGACCGAGGAGTTGGACGACCCGTTGAGAGGGGCCGTGGGAGTAGTAAGTCGATCAAAGACCGACTTCTTTGACGCTTCCGGTATGGGCATTAGGATGTTAACGTTCACCGACGTGAGCATGGTCCCAAAGAATAGACCGGTGGTAGCTTGAATCACTTGTTCCACAGGCATAGTAAACAGGGAAGCAGCCTGCGGTCCATAGGCTACACCTCCATGTGAGGCGGAGCGTCGGTTGCATTTGCAGTTGGAGCAGTTCGAGCAGTTGCCAGCCATTGATCCTTTTGTTTTCTGGAGCAAACGAAACGCCAAATCTTAGTACTTCGAAACCTAAGAGCAACCATTAGCAAACCGCGATTGGTTCGTGAATCACGACACGCAAAGTGTAGAGTGGAAAGAGGAAAAGGTCCCACCGGGCGTGCCAGAATCTGTTCCCCTCCGAAAGTCGGCGCGACGCAGGGACGTCTTGCTTGAAATTCGGGGCAGATGCTAATTGGTGCTATCTGTCTACCTCTCCGAAGATGCCAAGTTGATTTATGGCACCATGTATCGAAGGTTTAAACGGATGCGTCCGATGTAGCAGACTTCGTCAAATTCCCCCTCGCTTGAGGGGTTTTTGATTGTGGGGACACTCTTCCCTGCAGGAGCAAGCCCCTGCAGTTAATTACGCTACCGCGTTGCGGTAACAACTTTCTCCTTCTCCAGATGGTCACTTCGTGTCGTGTATGTTTGATTTGTGTTTGGTTGCCCATGGATTGTATACGGAGACTGAGTTATGTCATCGCCCGTAGGGCGTGGACTAGTCTAAATCCGTATTATCTTAGATTTGGGTTTGGGGGTTTGGGTTTAAGGATACGTTAGTCTCGTTTGAGACTAAGATCGACTTAAACGTTTGTTAAGGATACGTTAGTCTAGTTTTAGACTAAGATCAACTTAACGGGATCGTTTAGATCCGACAAGAGAGCGATTAGGGGAGCCCTGTTGTTTAGTTTAGTGACATTGCGGTCAATAGGTAGTTTAAAGACATTGCGGTCCAGTGTTAGTTTTAAGACATTGCGGTCAAGGTTAAGGACCTCATAGTCCGCGGATTTAAGGACTCCACAGTCTGATGTTAGTTTTAAGACATCACGGTCAAGGTTAAGGACGTCATAGTCCGTTGTTAGTTTTAAGACATTCCAGTCAAGGTTAAGGACGTCATAGTCCGAGGGTTTAAGGACCCCACAGTCCGGCGTTAGTTTTAAAACATTACGGTCAAGGTTAAGGACCTCATAGTTCATGAGTTTAAGGACACCACAGTCCGTATCAATGTGTAGTCATCGGGACCCGTAACCTCTTTGAAGACGTTGAGGAATTACAACGCCAAGTATCAAAGGAGTGAAGAGATGTACCCTTAAACCAAGGTAGATCAAGTGATCTGTAGTCCAATTTGGAAAACTAAGATCAATTATTATATTATGAGCCCATTGGCCCAGTTAAGTTTGAATTAAGGACATATGGCCTTCTTGGGCTAAGTCCAATCATGTTTCATATTGACTCTTTGTTGGTTCATTGAAGGAGAGGCTTTGCCTCTAGAAACTTAGCCAATTAGGCTAAAACTAGTGTTAAACACTAGATGCCAACAGTGTTGAACACTGGGAAATAAGATTATCAGATTAGCGTTAAACACTAAAAATTGTGATTCTCGAATCAGTGTTAAACACTAATAAATAATAGTGTTAAACACTGGCAACCAAGTTATCAGTTTGGTGTTAAACATTAGCAGAGAAGAGATCACGTGGGAGCACGTGATGGCATCCAAAAGGTGGGGCCAGATCCCCCTCACTTTGTTATACAGATAAGTGTTTAACACTTTTATTCTGATAGCCATCACATGTGGGCACGTGATGGGGGCCCACGCTTTGATCTGTTAGAATGTTCATTAGGGGTCACGTGGTAGCACGTGAGAGCGTCCTGCTTCCCTCTATTTTGTTCAGTCAAAAATATTGAATACTTTGAAGTATCACGTGTTGTCACGTGATGTGAATTTGGGTGCTTGTCAGTTAAAGCTTCAGCCAAGGGGTCACGTGGTAACATGTGAGAGCGCCCTAGAACTCTTTATTTGTTTCTTCTACCTTTTTCTCTGTGTGCTTTAGGGGTCACATGGGGCACGTGAGGTATTGCCTAAGAGTTCTTTTCTATGGATCTTTGCAGGGGTCACGTGGTAGCACGTGACTCTGACTCTTTGCATGTTTTAAAGATCTTTTCATCTTTTAAGAATTAAATTCTTCATAAGGTCAAACCCTAGCAATAAACTTTAAAGGAATTAAATTCTTGTTTTCTTCTGAAAAATTATATTCTTAAGTAGGGTTAAACCTAATTTCTTTTCTGTAAAGAGTTAAATTCTGGTATAGGGTGAAACCCTAATTCTTTTTCTTTAAGGGAATTAAATTCCTGTGAGTTTGAGAGAATTAAGTTCTCAATTAGGGTTAAACCCTAGTTCTGTCCATTCTGAAGGAATTAAATTCGTAGGGTTAAACCCTAATTTTATCTCAAATGAATTAAATTACTGTAATTCTGTGAGAATTAAATTCTCAAACTCAATTCCTCCTCTATGTTTTAGATCTGCATGGCAGGATCTCAACCCAATGAGAATTAAATTCTCAATTTATAGGGAGACGTGCACTTTGCAGATCTTCAACCAGAGAAAGAACTAAGTTCTTTTCTTTATATAAGAGTTAATCTCTTTTGAGAATTAAATTCTCCTTTGAAGCCTTCCTTTTCTTTTCTTACCTAAGGTTTTCCTTTTGCAGAGAATCAAAGGCTCTATATTTCTCTCTCTCTGTGTATCCAAAGAAAAGGTCCCCCCTCTTCTTTTCTTGGCTCCTATTTATAGGTGAAGGAAAAGAATCAATTTGTTTGGTAAATCTCTCATTGAGAGATTTGATTCATATTTATCATTAATCTGGGCCTTTAGATTATCAGGTGAATTTTATTCACCATTGGATTTTAAATCCAAAAATATTTCCTTGTTATTTCGGTTAGATTTAGGGGGAAATCTTTCCAAGTCCAAGATTTTTCCATAAATTGGTAATATTTAATCACCTTTAGATTTTTAATCCAACGGTTTCAGATAATCCTTTTTCATTTTGGAAAGATTTGAAGGATCTTTCCTCAGAATTTAATTCTGTTAAAGAATAAGGCTTTTAAAGCCGGTCACGTGTAGGCACGTGACCCCTAGTCACGTGTGGGCACGTGACCCCTGGAATGGGCTTCTCTTCTTCTGCGCTCTGTTCTCTGACTGCTGCTTAACCATCACGTGCCAACACGTGACCACTGGTCACGTGTGAGCACGTCATGCCTCTTCTAAAGCTTCTTCTTGACTCTTAATTAGAGAACAAATACGTTCTGTGCCGCTGCTTAACCATCACGTGCCAACACGTGACCACTGGTCACGTATGAGCACGTGATGCCTCTTCTGAATCTTTTCCTGATTTTTAATCAGGGAACACCCCGCAGTTAATTACGCTACCGCATCGCGGTAACCACTTTCTCCTTCTCCAGATGGTCACTTCGTATCATGTGTGTTTGTTTTATTTTCGGTTGCCCGTGGATTGTATACGGAGACTAATTTATGTTGTCGCCCGTAGGGCGTGGATTAGTCCAAATCCGTATCTTCTTAGATTTGGGTTTAGGGTTGGGTTTAAGGATACGTTAGTCTCATTTGAGACTAAGATCAACTTAAACGTTTGTTAAGGATACGTTAGTCTAATTTTATACTAAGATCAACTTAACGGGATCGTTTAGATCCAACAAAAGAGCATTTGGCCTCTATTGTTTAGTTTAGGGACATTGCGGTCGATTACCAGTTTAAGGACATGGTGGTATAAGGTTAATGACATCATAGTCCATGGGTTTAAAGGGACCCCACAGTCCGAGGTTAATGACATCATAGTCCATAGGCTTAAGGACCCCACAGTACGAGGTTAAGGACATCATAGTCCATGGGTTTAAAAGGACCCCACAATCCGAGGTTAAGGACATCATAGTCCATGGGCTTAAGGATCCCACAGTCCAGATTAAGGACATCATAGTTCATGAGTTTAAGGACCCCACAGTCCATGGAATGATTGGTTATCGGGACCCGTCACCTCCCTGAAGACGTTGAAGGATTACAACGACAAATATCAGAGGAGTGAAGAGATATACCCTTGAACCAAGGTTGATTGGGAAATCTGTAGTTCAATTTGGAACTAAGATCAATTAATTAGGTTATGAGCACATTAGCTCAATTAAATCTGAATTGAGGACTTATGGCCAACTTGGGCTAAGTCCAATTAGGTTTAGAATGTTAGACCTTTGTTGGACTGTTGAACATTTGTCTGGGTTCAGCCTCCCCATTATTTAGCAATGCTAAGTATGGGTCTGGGTTCTGACCATATTTTTATCTCTTATTGAGTGCTGAGCACTCATATGCCATATAAGATGATCAATCTTGGAAGGCAAGGATGTATTTGAGGTTCAGTCAAAGGGGAGTCTTGCCTTTGGAAAACTTAACCACTTTGGGTTAAGCTTGGTTTTAAAATGGTGTTAAACACTAGAGGACATCTGGTGGTCACGTGTCCTCACGTGATGTATTTAAAACAGTGTTAAACACTGGAGACAAAATGCTCAAAATAGTGTTAAACACTAGAAAGGAAGGGGTCACGTGGGGCACGTGAGGGCACCCAAAGGTGGGGCCAGACCTCCTTTATTTTATTCTCAGAATATTCAGATAAGTGTTAAACACTTTTGGTCTTCAGGCCATCACGTGTGGGCACGTGATGGGTACCTATGGATTGATTATTAAAGCGTTTATTAGGGGTCACGTGAAGACACGTGAGAGCGCCCAAAGCCAGTACTGTCTTTGCTTTTGTTCCCTTTGTTTTAGAAGTCACGTGGGATCACGTGAGGCATTGCCTCCAAGCTTTTTTCCTTCTCATTTTGGGGAGTCTGTTTAAGGGTCACGTGGGGACACGTGACCTAGTTTTGTTCTCTCTTTTCTGCTCATTGAGAATAGGGTCACGTGTTACCACGTGACCCGGTTCTTTACGTGCATGGAGAGCTTTAAGTCCCTTGTTTTAAGAATTAAATTCTCTGTAAGGTTAAACCCTAATTCTATTTTAGAGGAATTAAACTCCTATGTATGTGTAAGAATTAAATTCTCATATAGGGTTAAACCCTAGTTCTGTTTTGGAGGAATTAAATTCCTATGAATTTTGGAGAATTAAATTCTCATGCAGGGTTGAACCCTAGTTTTATTCGAAGGAATTAAATTCCTATGAATTTGGGAGAATTAAATTCTCATATAGGGTTAAACTCTAGTTCTGTTTTGGAGGAATTAAATTCCTATGAATTTGGGAGAATTAAATTCTCATGCATGGTTGAACCCTAGTTTTATTTGAAGGAATTAAATTCCTATGAATTTGGGAGAATTAAATTCTCATATAAGGTTAAACCCTAGTTTTATTTGGAGGAATTAAATTCCTATGAATTTGGGAGAATTAAATTCTCTAAACTCAATTCTCACTCTAAGTTTTGGATCTGCATGGCAGAATCTCCCCGATGAGAATTAAATTCTCAACTTGTGGGGAGATTTGCTTCTGCAGATCTTCAACCAGAGAAAAAACCAAGTTCTTTCCAGAAGAGTTAAACTCTTAGATTGATAATTAAATTCTCTTTTTTGTTTTATAGAGCTTAGATCTCTTTCCCCTTTCTCACCTGGGGTTTCTTTTCTTGAGAATTAAATTCTTCTCTCTTTTCTCTCTGCTGTTGTTTTTTCTTCAGAAAATCAAAATTCCAAGATCCAAAAATCATCCATTTTCTCCACTTCTTGGCTCCTATTTATAGGAGAAGGAAAAGAATCAATTTGTTTAGTGAATCTTTCATTGAAAGATTTTGGTTGTTTTTGTAACTAACATGATCTTTTAGATCACTCAGTGAATTTTATTCACCATTAGATTTTTAATCCAGAAGATATTCTGTTTGTTATTCTTGGTGAATTTCAGGGAAATCTTTCCTTCTAGGAAATCTTTCCATAAATTGGTGATTTTTTAATCACCATTGGATTTTTAATCCAACGGTGCTCTATTTTATAGAGCACCATTTTTTTGTTTGGAAAGATTTAAAGAAATATTTTTCCAGTTAGGGTCTTTGATTTCCTTTAATTAGAATTTAATTCTTTTAGCTCAGAAGGCTTTTAAAGCCCATCACGTGTTGGCACGTGATCCCAATATTTGACCATTGAAATAGAATTTAATTCTATCAGTTAAAGAGTTAAGGGACCTGTCACGTGTTGGCACGTGACCCTCTTGATTAAACATTTTATTGAGAATTTAATTCTGCCTTTTAACAGAGCTAAGGAATCATCACATGTCAGCACGTGACCCTTGGTCACGTGTGAGCACGTGATGCCCCATTGGGGTCTTTCCTTAGTGTCTTATTGTATATTTTTTTAATCCCTTTTGGTGGGTTTTAAAGGCCCATTACGTGGTGGCACGTGACTCTACTAATTGCCTGCTTGGTTATAATTTAATTCTATTACAACAGAGTTCCAGGAACCCATCACGTGTTAGCACGTGACCCTTGGTCATGTGTGAGCACGTGATACCCCATTGGGGAATTTCGTGATATTTTATCAGGGAACATCCACACTAAAAATACCTCCCCGTTAGAAAAAAAATTCTAACGGGGCACTGCCCCGCACACCGTAAGGGGGCTGCTCGCCCTCTTGACCCCAAGCCCACTATCCGGGTAGCGGGACCCCCGTAAAAACTCTGCGAGGCCCCCGATATATCCAAAACCCTTTCAAAACACAACACACACACGGCACATTGAGTTCGCATAATCAGTCCGACCCGTCAATCGGAGGTTCCCTCCCTCTAAAGGCGAGGGGTAATTAACGACAGCTTAGTCCGCAGCCGCCAGAGATTCGGATACCCACAATCAACAAACCCCCGCCTACCCTAGGCAGGGGGAATCTGTAGTACGCCTGACAAGCGTGCGCATGTTCCCATCTCAATGGGGTGACGAAAAACACCTTACACACACTAGGCTACACTGGAATATCGATGTCCTGTCTCGATATTCCCACGACTAGGAACAATTGAAGGATGTGCTTGTGGACTACCCAGGTCCCAGTAGTATGATCTGCATTATAGTCCTGGTAGTCAAGCTAACATCCTAAGGGCTTTATCAACATATATAAGAGAGATAGTATAATAATACCAGTGTACATGTTAAGATAAAGAGCAACCAGATAGCATACTATCATGTCGAGCAAGAAAGTCCTCTATATATATGTCCAATCATCCACTATATCATACAATAATGGCCTCTAGGGAATACATATTCCTAACAGGATGAAATTCTGATCACAGTCAGAAACCGGAAAATTCTGCCTTCAGTCTCTTTACGTGAGGAAGAAAGCATAGAACAAGAGAACAATCCTGCCAAAGAAGCTCTGATAATTCAAGATGAGCCCGATTGGAGAGAACCCTTCGTAGAATATCTCCAAGCTGCCCGAGGGAAAATTCGCAAGGGTTCAGTTGAAGAAGATAGCTCTCCGATATGTGTTTGTGAATGATACGCTATACCGCAGATCGTATGACCAGGTTTGGTTCAGGTGTCTGTCCCCGGCCGAAGCTCGAGAAATTATGAAAGAAATTCGCTCGGGCGTCTGCAAAGCTCACCAATCCGGCCCCAAAATACGGCTTCAAATCAAACGGCTTGGATATTACTGGCCTACCATGATAAAAAATTGCGAAGAGTATGCAAAAAAATGCCATCTATGCCAAATTCACGGTGACTTCATTCACAAACATCCCAATCCGCTGCACCCTACTGTGGCGTCCTGACCTTTCGAAATTTGGGGCACCGACATAGTTGGCCCGATTAACCCTCCGTCATCCAAAATACATTGGTTCATATTAGCCGCAACGGAATATTTCTCCAGATGGGCTGAAGCTGTCCCGCTAAAAGAAATTAAGACAGAATACGTTTTGAATTTCTTCCGGCATAATATTCTATACTATTTTGGTACGCCGAGAAGAATCATATCTGACAACGGGCCTTTTTTCAAGAGCTTCAAAGTCTCAAGGTTCGCTACTCAACATTAGATAGACTGGAGATATTCTTCCATCTATAATCCAAGGACGAATGGATTAGCCGAAGCATTCAACAAAACCATGTGCAAGCTCTTGAGAAAAAATGCCTCAGCCAATAAACGAGACCGGGATCTGAAACTCCATGAAGCGTTGTGGGCATATCGTACCACGCACCGCACTATGACGCGGTCCACTCCATACTCGATGCTCTTCGGAGTGGAGGCAATCCTCCCCCTCGAAGTCGAAGTTCCAAGCCTGAGAATGGTTGTCCAGAAAAATCTGACGAAAGAGGAAAATGCTCTCTTTCGGCCCGAAGAGCTCGATACGCTCGAGGAAAAAAGACTCGCAGTATGGAAAAATCTGGAGTTGTACCGCGCCCAAGCGTCACGGACATATGACAAGATGCCCCGTCTCCGTGCTTTCAAAAAAAGAGAATTGGTGTTGGTCCTCAAAAGACCGATCATCCCCAATCGACATGCCAAGAGAAAGTTCGATCCAAATTGGAAAGGGCCATACGTTATCGAGAAAGTGTTCGACAGAGAATCCCACCAACTAATAAGTGCCATGGGAGAAAAGCCCATGCCACCCATCAATGGTCGATACCTCAAGAAATACTACGCGTGAATACTCCAGGTCGCAGAAGAATCGAGCACACCTGCGATACGGTTTGGATCATACATCCTATAAACCGTATACAATCTATGGGCGTAAACGCCCCTATTTCTTCCAAGTCCTACCGGTGAGACTATATTTGAAGTCCTACCAGCGATGAAGCTCCACCAATGTGCAAAAAAGGGGGGTATGGCCACAAGCAAAATGGGTACAGATGAAAACCCGAAAGAGCTTCGTGAATAAAAACAACAGGACTGTCAGCGAGTTTGTGAAAACCCGAAAGGGGGCAAACTCGTAAAAAGAGAGGAAATACACTCACAAAGTCTTCTCGATCTTGTGAGGAGAAAATCCCCGCATAATATTCTTACGACTCACAAAGGAGCAACACACTTAGGAATCCTCACGATTCCTAAGGAGAACATACACCTGCGAGATCCTCTCGACTCGTAGGGAGGAAATGCTATTATGAGACCCTTACGGCTTATAAAATTAAAAATCCTTAGGTGATAGGGATCTAAACCTGTCTCCTAATTCATCGCTCTCCCAATGGGCAATGGCAAATGATGAGTCGCTCCTAGCATTACACTTCAGTGTTAGCGGTGCTGATGCCAACCCAAAACTCAAACCCCAAGTTTTCCAAAAGGCAAATGATAAGTCGCTCCTAGCATTACGCTTCAGTGTTAGTAGTGCTGATACCGACCCAAAAACCAAATCCTAAGTCCACCCGGGGCAAATGATAAGTTGCTCCTGGTATTATTCCAGTGCAGCAATGCTTATACCAAACAAAATCTAAATTCCGAGTTCCTCTCAAATTCAAAAGTCCCACCAAATAAGGCAGAAATCAAACATATCAAATCAACGTCCCACCCGGCAGCGCTTCCAAGCTCAAAAGTCCTGCTAGACATGTAGGGAACTCTCAAAACAAATCAAATCACCAATCAACCAATGACAAAGAAAGCAAAATCCTGCTTTCCCGTTAATTAAGTGTGAACTCCCTGGAAGAATCAAGCTCCACCTCAGAAACAAATCAAATCCCGACACCGCAGAAAGCGGAGCAAATCAAATTAAATCCCGACACTGCAGAAAGCAGAGCAAGTAAAATCAAATCCCGACACCGCACGAAGTGGAGTAAGTCAAATCAAGCAACGACCATCCATGTCGCAGAAATGGCAGCACCGACCATCCAAGTTGCTAAAAGGGCAGCACCGACTGTCCAAATCGCTAAAATGGCAGCACCGACCGTCCACGTCGCAAAACCGGCTTCACCGACCGTCCACGTCGCAAAACCGGCTGCACCGACCGTCCGCGTCGCTACAATGGTAGCACCGATTGTCCACGTCGCAAAATGGCAGCACCGACCGTATACGTCGCTAAAATAGCAGCACCGACTGTCCACGTCGCTAAAATGGAAGCAACGACCGTCCACGTCGCAAAAATGGCAATGCCGACCTTCCGTAGAGAACCAAGCCAAATCAATCCCCATATAGAACAAAATCCATCAATTTCATGCACACAACCCATACACGCGGTGTGCATTTATTGATAGGGGGCACTTTGTTGGGGTCAAAAATTACATCTCGGTTGACCAAGTCAAAGTCAAAGTCAACCCCAAACCAAGTGGGCCTAAGGCCGAACCGAAGTCCAACCAAGTGGGCCCATGCCCAAGTCGAGCCCAAATATGAAGAGGCTGGCCTCCCCATGCCAAAGGAATAAATTGCTAAAATATAAATAGGTTTAATATAATTTTTATGAATAAATGTAATAAAATGGGCAACAAACTCAAATTATGTAAAAGCTCATGGCTTATATGCAAAAGAAAGAAAGCACATGGCATGGAAAAGGTACATGTGCCATTTTGAAAAGGTTAAGGGGCCATATGTAAAATGTAAAGCCTATATAAGGCATCATGATGAATGATAACAAACAAAATTCTTCTCATATTTTTCTAGGGTTCTGTACCTCCTTCTCCTTCCTCAAGATTTTAAACCTTCTTTTTTTTAATTAAATCAAGAGTTTAACTCTTTTTTCATTAAAAGAAATAGTCTTTTACCAAGAAACCCTCGAAGGGAAGTTCAAATATTCCATCAAATCTTTAAAAGGGGAGATTTTTAAATCTCGCCACCTTTTTTCTCCAAGATCCAACCAAAAAAAAGGAGAAAGAAGGAGATCCATCTCCAAAAATCCCACTTTGGGAAGATCCAAGGCTTAAGAGAGAATTCAGGGCTCAAGGGAGAAGAAAGGGACCCCCTTTCATCATCTCCGAAAATCTTTTGGAAGTTTAACTCCAAAGAAAAAATCTCTTCCTTAGGAGTTTAACTCCAAACCAATTTTTGAGGAGTTCAACTCCAAAATCCAAATTCTCAAAGGAGTTTAACCCCAAAACCCGGATCTTTTAAGAATTTAACTCCAAATAAAAAATCATTTTTTCTTCTAGGAGTTTAACTCCAATGTCTCTCGGGAGTTCAATTCTCAGTCCAGGAGATAAGCCCGTGCCGAGCGCGTGACCCGTTGGCGCCCAACGCCCACGTGCAGGGCGTGTAACCGCTGGCGCCCAGCGCTCACGTGCAGGGATCGGGACCTGCTGGCGCCTAGTGTAACGACTCTGAAATCTCTGTACAGAAATATTCGTTTCTCAGTCCAGGAGCTAAGCCCGTGCCGAGCGCGTGACCCGCTGGCGTCCAGCACCCACGTGCAGGACGCATGACCGCTGGCTTCCAGCGCCTACGTGTAGGGCGCGGGACCTGTTGGCGCCTTGTGTAACGACTCTGAAATCCCTCTACAGAAGTATTTGTTTAAATGTATAAAAAAGGGTATTTCAACCTGTTGTGGAGTTATAAATTAAATTTGTTTAACAAAAGTAAGAAGCAACTTGTAGCTCACTGGTAAAGCCTCTACACTATTATGCCATAGCCTATGTGTTCGAATTCTCTCAGTCCCAATTATTTTTTAAAATTTTCTTTTTAATTTTTCGAAAGTCTAAGAGTTGCACGTGCAATTTACGGAGCATCGAAAGGTTTCGGAAAAATCAAACAAGCGTAAAGAGGAGTAAAAACAAAACTAAACACATGGCACGAATCTCGAGGCAAACCCTCAAATCCCGATTGCTCATTTCCTTCAAATTCCCGCCGCCGATGGTCCAAAATGCTCTGTTCGACTCCGTGCTTTGCATACACGTCCCTTTGACTCCCCTCTACTCCCGTGCACTGTTTGATTTCCCTGCAATTAAACAGTGACCATTCAATTCATCATTTAACACCAATTTTAATTTTTTTAATCCAATTTTTAATTTCCAAACCCTAAATTCTTCATTATAAATACTATACCATTTCCCTAGCTCTCACCTATTCTGAAATTTTATCAAAAATCCTCAAAACTCTCTAAGTACAAGTGGAGTTAAGTCTAGTCAAAGAGGAGTTAGCGATCAAGCCTATTTCGTTGAAAATCGGAGTTGTTTCCGAAGCTACCGCGACGCCACGGAGCCCCCTGTCACGCTCCGCTTCCCAGTACGGAGAAGGAGACGTGACGAGGCCTGCGACGCATTTACTCAGAAGTAAACATGTTAAGCGTAAATAAGCAATATAAATGAATAAAACAAGAATAACAAGAGATGTAATAAAATAACAACTTTTATTGATAAACATTCTTTACATACAACTGAAAAGTAAATACAATTCTGGAAAGCGATTCTTAAACAATGGCATATGAACTGAAAGTAAAGTAAGTACAAGTAGATCTAGAACTCTGTATCTTCAGTGAACTGCTCCAAATCGTCCTGGCTGGGCTCGATCTCCTGAGAGTCGGGTCCTCCTGACAACATTCCAAAGAAAGAAGAAATAGGAATGTCGTCAGCGAACTAGCACTCGATAATTCCCAAAAGGTAGAATAGAAATAGACAGGTAAGAGAATAGAATAATTAACTTATATGATTGTTATGCTAACGTGGTTTTTTGTAGTTTGGTACAGAATGTACCAGTGTATACGAGAGGAGTTCAATTTGCTCCGTGGACTAAGGTAACATGTAAGTACAAGGCCCCGTCAAAACCCGCGGGACAACATCACAGAATGTTCATGTAAGTGTCTTTTAGTGACCATCATCGTGCCACTTTTAACATATTACGTACCAGTCTACCCCTTTAAAACCCCATGATGTATATTGTATTGTTTGTAGATATAAGACTTGCCAAGACCATGGTATAAATTGTTCATGTAAACGGATCAGGATATAAACGGATAGTCATGTAGTCAAGTTCAAGATATATCCATGGTTTGGTCAAGTCAATACATGTTGCATGTTTGTATAGCTCCAGTATTCATGTTCAAGTTCAAGTATTCATATTTTGATATGTTGGATTCATGTTGAGTTGGAGTTATGTTTGAATTGTATTCATATTTAAATTGTATTCAGATTAGACTGAGACTTAGATTAAGCCAAACACTTAAACAGATTTGGATCCTGAATTAGGTTTTGGAGTTATCGGTAACTGCTGCACATGGACGGCAGGATTTGTGTCCTTTTCCAAGACAATTACCATTTGATAACCCCGTTTTAGTTGTCTAACTTAAATAGCCAAGCACCAACTTTCTTCGGCTCTCTGAGGTTCAAGAGAATTGGTCTCGCTTAAACCTATATTTACTAGGGTCCTTATTGTAAATTAATATAACTTGAGGGGATTTTATGAAAAAATATTTTTGGTATACTTTCAAAATAAATCTCAAGTATTTATTTATATTATTTAGAATTGTCATGGATATGAATTTTATATAATGAAGTATATTAGTGATTATATATATATATATATGAGAATATGAGGAAAGATACTATAGGAGGGAATTTCCTCCTATAGCGTCAAAAAAATACAAGCTCCCTCATTTTTTCCAACGACCGGCACCCATCATATTCATCATTATCATCTATGATGTGGGTATACCAAATTTCATGTGATTCTATAATTTTTTCACCGTTGATTTAGTGGGTTCAAAATTAACGGTTTACCGACAACATAACGTTTTTTTTTTGCTAAATCAACGGTGAAAAGTTATAGAATCACATGAAATTTGATGTACTCACTTCTTAGATGATAACGATGAAGATGATACGTGCCGGTCGTCGAACAAAATGAGGGAGAGTGTAATTTTTCGACACCATAAGAGGAAATCCCCTCCTATGTCCCCTTTCCTCCTCTCTCTATGTATATTTATTGAATAGTTCAAGGTATTTTAGTGTAAACTTGACTTGAATGGATTCTTGATGGTATTTTTATGAAACTTGTAATTCTTTTCTTTTGTTTAGAAAAACATGAAATTTATTATATATTTAAAATAGATGGTTTGATAATATTTATATATATTTATTAAATAGAAAAATCAAATTTTTCTTAAAAATTGCATTAAAAATTCCATCGAGATCGTGAAGAGGTCTGCATCTCGCCCTATTAGTCCGATGGATGTGCGATAACCTGCACCAACCGAATCGGATTCCCCAAAAGTGGGTTGTAGAGACACAATCGCAAGAAATTTAAACAACACAATTTAAAGAATACGTTATTTTAAATAGTTTATGGTATTTTGATATAAAAGTCGTATTTGCCACAAAATTGTTGTTCAAGGGAATCGTGCTATGTCAAGGTGCGTGTTTGTGAGAGGTAGGCCTCATGAGGTTTTTCTAAAGGTAATATAAGTAAGAACGATTAAACGATGTCATATGTAATTTCATGGTATTTAAGCGTAAAAGCTTAATAAAAGTCGTTTTACGTGGAGTTTTAAATTGAAACTTGTTTTTAAAAATTGTTTAATGATTAACAAGCAAGGTTTGATGATTTGGATGATTGGTTCTTAAGAAAAATTACAATTCTAAAGATATTAGAATTTAAAGATCGGTATAACTCCACTTACCGATGTGATCGGTATAACTCCACTTACTGGTTGTTTGGTTTAAGAAAAGAGAGAGGAAGAGTTTGAGGTCGTTGTAGCGTCGCGGAGTGGCCAAAAACGTCTCGAATTCTCGCCGGAACTTGACCTAGTGCTAACTCCACTTGTACTCTTCTTTGACTTGGAAACTTTTTGAGAATTTTTAACAAGAGATTTCAGAATGAAAAAGGTTAGGGTATGATAATGTATTTATAGGGTAAAATTAGGGTTTTAGGGATCGAAGAAAGAATTTAAATGCATTAAAATTTGGATTAAAAGGTGAATTTAAACTCTCCGTTAATTTACCGAGAAATCAAACAGTATGGGGGTAATGGGGTAGGCCAAGAGGTTTAGTGTGCACAACATGGGGGCCATTACCTACAGATGGCCCGGCGTCACCGGCCAAAACCGCCATCTCGCCAGCCATTCTATTGAATGGGACCGTCGGATGCATGCCACCTGTCCCTCTCTGTTCATATGACATTTTGCACATGTTTGTTTTATCCGACTTTTCATTTACGTGTATTGCATGTATAAACTTTTGGGCTTCCAATTTAAAATAAAAATCAGTAAAAATAATATGTGGCTGGGGGGATTTGAACACAGGGGTAAGGCTTTACCAATGAGCTACAAGTTGTTTCTTGCTGATTTCAAACAAAAATAATACTTAAAATATACTCAGACTTGTAAATACTCCATTCTGTACATTAATTTTAAAAAAAATTGTACATTAAAACCAAAGTCGTTACACCCCTATCCC
Source organism: Agapanthus africanus (assembly GCA_030015575.1). Classification (NCBI taxonomy): domain Eukaryota; kingdom Viridiplantae; phylum Streptophyta; class Magnoliopsida; order Asparagales; family Amaryllidaceae; genus Agapanthus; species Agapanthus africanus. The sequence goes on along the minus strand of CM057339.1, from coordinate 173,988,252 downwards.
TTCTTTACTCTCTTCTTAGCACTACTCAACCAGTAAGTCTCTTCATCTCTCTCTTTTCACTTCAAAATAATTTTTAAAATATATCGATAAAATCGGAGTTAACATATATTCTAAACATTTAAACTAAATTTTGTCACTTTGCCATTTAAAAGTTCATACGAATTCTCTAATATCACTTCAATGTAATATGCACATCAAGTGTCTTTTCATGTAATGAAAATTTCATGTCCAATGATCATATAAATGAACTTTTTCAGAAAAAACCATGAGCTTTAATATAACCGTATTATCGATAACTAGCATATGTACCTGTAGAACATTCATGGGGTAACGACCTATCCCACACGCACACTTTTGATTCATAGCACGAGATTTAGATATATGGTTATTTTAAGAGAATACGTTTTTCAAATAAATACAATCACTTCTATAAAAAAACGTTTTTATCGATATTTTTAAATTATTGGCAATTGCGTCTCTACAACTCTCGTTAGGGCACCCGCTAATGGATGGTGTGGATTATCGCACATCCTTAAGATAATAGAGTGAGATGCAGAGCTCCTCATGGAGTATTCGGTCTCGAAGGAAATAAAATACGATTTTTTAAAAGTACGGCTTTTTTAAACAAAACAATCTTTGAAAATTTTATATAAAACCACCAATCCATATTTTCAATAAAAAAATTTATGAAAATATATTTTTAAAATGAAGATTGAAATTTTAATAAAATACCATCAAGTTTCCAAAAGAACTGGTTTTCATAAAAATACCATGAACTTTTAACAACTAGATATTATCACTAAAACACCATCTAAATTAAAATACATGTTCATAAAAACTCTAAATATTATAAATCACTCTCGAGATTTATTTCTAAACAATATTAAAGTATTTTTTCACAAAACCCTCTCGAGAAATGCACATAATATAAATACAAAGTAAACAACAACAAAAAAATAAATATTTAAGGACTCTAGATTAATATAGGTTTAAGCGGTATCATTTCTCTTGAGCCCCAGGGAGCCGAAGAAAGTGAGTACTTGTCTATTCAGATTAGACAAGTTTAACAGAGTTATCAATGGTAATTGTCTTTGGAAAAGACACAAATCCTGCCGTCTATGTACAACAGTTGCCGATTACTCCCGAACTTAAGAATTTAAGAACAAAATCCTTTCATAAGATTTTGACTCCAACCTGAATCCAAATTCAAACCAGAATCCAAAATCAAATACGAACTTGAATACTTGATCATGAGCCTGAACATTCGAATTCAAATATCAAACTCAAACTTGAATACTTGACTCGACTTGACCGAACTATGATTATAACTTGACATGAACTTGACATGAATACCTGAATATATAATTACATCTTGAACATGAACCTATACATTTTATATCCATGGATTTGGCCAAGACCTGTTATCTTAATTTATACAATTCAATACGCGGGGATAAAGGGGTAGATTGGTACAGAATATATATCGTGGCACGAGAGGTCACTTTAAAAGACACCTACATGAATTCACGTGTCGTTGTCTCTTTGGTTATGACGGGGCCTTGTACTACATGTTACCATAGTCCACGAGATAAGATGGACTCCTCTCATATACATGAATACATTCTTTATCAAGCTACAAATAACCACGTTAGAATAACTATCTTATATATATGGATGATCATATACAACTTTACCGTCCACTGTCAGTTAGTTTCTATTCACATTATATACTATCTTCTTTACTTCTTTTGGGACTTACCGAGCGCTAGTTCACTGATGGCATTTCTCTCCGTTTTCTTTGTTTAGAAATGTTCATCAGGAGGACCGGACTCTTAGGATATAGAGCCGAGCCAGGAGGACTTGGACCAGTTTGCTATTCAGCCAGACTACTAGTTTCTTACTACCTATAATTATTTTTATTATGTCATTATTTAGGCATTTGTATTATTATTGTATCTTTTATTTTCAGACAGTTGTATGTAAAGTTGAATGTAAATAAATTTGCTGTTTTATTTTATTACTCTTATCATTCTTGCTCATTATTATATAACTTAATTATGCTTAACGCTTTTTTATAGCAATACGTTATAGGATTGCCACGTCACTGTTTCTGTCTACTGAGAAGCGGGGCGTGACACCCAGCGCCCACATACAGGGCGCATGACGGCTGGCGTCCAGCGCCCACGTATGGGGCGTGTGACCCTCTGGCGCCCACGCGCCACGCATGTGACTTGTGGACGCCCAGCATCCACGCACCACGCACGTGACCCATTGACGCCCAGCGCCCACGTGCCATCTCATGCATCCTTAGAACGCTCATCACCCCTTTTTTCCTTCACGCTCCACACTTAAAATACATCCCCCGTTAGAAAAAATTTCTAACAAAACGCTGCCCCACACCCAATAAGGGGGCTGCTAGCCCCCTTGACCCCCAGCCCGCTATCCGGATAGCGGGACCCCCGTAAACTTTGCGAGGCCCCGATGCGTCTGAAACCCCTTCAAAACATAATCTACGCACACTGCACATTGAGTTCGCATGATCAGTTTGATCCGTCAATCGGAGATTCTCTCGCTCCAATGGTGAGGGGTAATTAACGGAAGTTTAGTCCGCGGCTGCCGGAGATTCAGATCCCCACCATCAATAAACTCCAGCCCACCCTAGACAGGGGGAATCTGTATAATGAAAAACACCCTACACATATATTATTGAATATGATTAAAATATACCAAGCATATTAATGCAAGATTCCTTGGAATTGGATACCCAGTCATTACGTTTCCGGGAATATGAGGATTTCCAGTAATCTTTCATTCTATGTACCAAGCGCAACTTGAGAAGAATGGAGGGGCTTGGGATTTTATTCAGTGCATTTTTGTAGTATTTTAGTCAGTAGTATCAACCGATGATAGCTTCTTCTTTTTTTTTAAGGAAAATGGACCAATGATAGCTCACAGTAGGTATGGGCACTTTCCTCTTGGCATGAGTGCCCGGTTTGGAACCATGAATTTGAGTCAAATCAGAGTCGAATTCTTGGGCTCCCTGTGTGTGTGATGTGATGTGATGTGCGCGCGGGTGTGTTTAAGTGAGTTGTTGCCGTTGTGTGTATAGGTTAGGACTTACATGTCCGTACCCAAAAAGAAACGGTAGTGTGGATTCATCCTGCACTGCACCTTTGGATGAAATGCACACCATACTAACAGTTCATGGTACAAGTAATTCATAGTAGCTTTTTTTTCTTATTTCATTCATTAGGTTTTTTATCCATCGCTTTTGCATAATTATGCATATAATAAATTTATTTGGCTAATTATTGGTGCCTTGTTTATAATTTTTATGTTCAAAATCTTTTGCACTTTGAACCATTAGAATTGATTCATGTACCGGATTACATGGATATTAAAATAAGTCTTAAGAAATAACAAACATAGGAGAGTTTACGAAGCTAAAATGTGATGAGCTTGTGAAATTTGTGTACCGGGTATATGTACTAGTCATGATAGAGAAAAAGATAGGTTCGTAGGCCCGCAATCCAAGGAATTCCCATCTTTCTCTCTCTTATTTGATATGCTGAATAATTTCTCTTAAAATAGGCTAAGAAAAAGTTAGTTAAAAAAGATTATGAAATGAAAAGGTATTTTACCTATCCACTTTGTTCTACCCACATGTTGCGTAAGAGAGAAACACCGTTGACCCCATATATGACATCAACATCCAAATGATACGAGCCAACTCCTCTATATCTTGGGTACATATGCGTAGAGAATAACTGCGGTTAGGGAAGTATTTCTCTTATGAAATATAAAAGTGGAAATAAAACCATTATGTTTTTAGCAAAAAATTCTACATGAGGACATTTAAATATGATTCTTTAGAAATTTGAAATCATATGATGATATTGTTATTGTTTGTATTTCAAATATTGGACTGTGCATGATACTTTTGCCCAGTGCTGTTGGGATGCTAAACTTCTCTAGTAGGGTTTAAACCACGGCGGAAGCGGTGATTTTAAAAATCTATAGAGCATTAATAAACCCAACCCAAGAATCAAACCAAAATGCTAAACTTGTAACTAAAAAAGTAAGCTAAAAGAAGAGTTTGACAGACGTTTGTAGCGCATTGGCCGCCTCTTCTTGAACTCCTACTAGTCTTCACGAAATCCGGAACAAGCTTGCTCGATAATCTTCTCGTCGAAGATGATCCACCTTGAGAGATAACTCTAACACAAGCTTTAGCTTCAAATTGATCTCATCAAAATGAAACAACTCACTAATTAAACTTGTTAAGAATGATCAGTGGGAGATATAGAATAATTATCTCACTTAATTTTTCTCTTTTCTTTCCTTCATTTGAGAAAAACTCAAGAGAAGAAAATCATGGTGAAGATAAGTGTATGAAGAAGATAAGAATTATGATGAGAATAAAAACAAGAATGAGCCATAACAAATGAGTCATCATGTTTACAAGTATCTCAAAAATGCTGACTCGTTCTTTTTTCTTCCGTATAATTCTCATACTCTCATCTCTTATGTATCATCATACATAATACAATATTTATATCAAATATAAATATTAATAAAAAGAAGAAAATAATAAAGTGAGCATGATATTAGTTAATATATAAAAATATCAATATATAAATATATATTTAATTATTAAATCAATACTTGATTTAATAATCCGGCTATATTATATATATATACCAGCTAATATCAATTAACACCCGATTAAAATACGTGTATCAAATACACGTGTTTAATCGAACTCCTACGCATATCTCTATATGTACTCTACATCGTTTCGTATGTGCTGGGAAAGCTCTGTGTGGGACTCTGATGAATTGACAATATGATGGCAGTAGCTTAGGATCATATCCATAACCCACAAGCACATCAGTGGTACTACCTGCATGTAACGGCTACCCAAGTATTGATCGAAAAAAGTCAACGAGCAAGCTCGTCTGAACCCTGCAAAGTCTATCAGTGACATCACCGTACAGTCTGGTCTCTTCGTCTAAGACTATCGCATGTCGGGTCTAGGGTTTGGAATCTGTCAGACCCTAATAACTCTATAAGTTGTGAGATAGAGGACTCATAACCAACCAGAGATACAACCGATAACACTTATCAGTTTATCTCCACTGCGATGACCATCGACTTGTGGTTGTAGTCATGTCCTGCGCAACACGGCATCAACTTCCTATACTGAGAGAGACAAATCCTCTCGACCGCTCACTACCTCCGTGTGCTTCGGGGCTATACCTAATAAAAACCTGTTTGCACGACTCCTTTAAGCCATGGTAGGGTAGAAGTCTAAGTATAGTGGGAACACACATGAGACACTATGACGATCTCAGGTCCTAGGGACTACCATATACTCATGTCACCAGAGAACTGCTACCTGACATTGGTATATTACCAACCAGGAGTTCTCGGTGAGTCCATAAAATGTAACCAATCTAATAAGCACATGTATACAATTCTCGATGTCAGACACCAATATCTGTAAGATCAGATATCGCCCTCCAATCAGATCAGGAAATATACATACTAGTCTAAACTGGAGTATCGATATCCAGTCTTGATACTCCTATGACTAGTGATGTTGAAGGATGTGCTTATCGACTACCCAGGCCCCACTAGTATGATCTCCATCTTCGTCCTGGTAGTCATGCAAAATCCCAGGGCTTTATCTCATGTCTAAACGATGCATGATAATAAATAAAACGTATCACATGAAAAATAAAGGTAAACCAGATAGCATACTATCATCTCGAGTACGATTGCTCTCTCATATAGGTCTCCCTTCAATTACAATAATTGACTTGAGGACACTTATATCCAATAATCTCTCATTTACACTTAAGGCCAATTATTGCGGTACGTATCACATAAAAAATAAAGGCAAACTAGATAACATACTATCAACTCGAGTACGATTGCTCTCTCGTATAGGTCTCCCTTCAATTACAATAATTGACTTAAGGACACTTATATCCAACAATCTCTTATTTAAACTTAAGGCCAATTATTGCGGTATCGCATACCCAACTTCTATACTGGCAGTTTCACAAACTCTGTTCGAGAACTATCCTCAATGAGTGGACCCGACACAGCGCATCTCTCTATTTCTCCTTGAATCTCAACTTCGCGAAGATCAAATATCTCCCGAACTGAGCGATACATGTCTTAGTATTTGCCTAGACTGAGGATGGGATCATGTTCATAAATGAACAATTATATCCAGTGAATTTTCAGGCGGTATCTTTTGCTGATTCACAATCAGCATTCAGCGCCATGACTACTTCAATATCCCCTTGGAACTCTTTCTAATATACTGCTTCTCAAAAGAGTGTAAACTTATAACTCGCGACAGATGCTCTGCCTTCTATAAGAAACTAGAATCGGTAACCACCTCCTTCAGGAGGCTGCCATTACCATACACCAAGAACATCAAATGCCCTTCACTGCTACCTTATGTTTCTTCAAGATTGGACTAACATCCATATCCTATATAGAGAAACATATGTGACCACCATTGTTTTACTGATTTGCAGCATAAGAACAATACTTCCTATCATGAGTATGTCATCGACATATCATACGAGGAATCTGACAACACTCCCTACTAGCTTCTTATAAATACCAGGTTCATCTCTCATTTTGATGAAGTCAAACATTTTGACCGTGATATCAAAACAGATGGTCCATTTCCGTTATGCCTGCTTTAGTCTAAAGATAGACTTAAGCAACTTGCAGGCTTACCACTGCTCCCACCGACTAAGATAACCCTCTGGAAGAGTCATATACGCGTACACTTCTAAATCCAATTTAGAAAGACGTTATAGTCATCCACATGCCAGATATCATAGTCATGAAAGACAACATTAGCAAGTTTTATCCGTATGGACTTCAGCACAGACACTGAAGTAATAGTTTCATCTCAATCCACAACGGGTATTTGATAAAAACCTTTCACTACATGTATAACCTTATTAGATTTATACATTTCCATTTTGCACTGATCTTGTAAGATATACTTGCTTCTAATGGGTTTTACCCATTCAGAAGCACCCAACAAAGTCCACACTTTGTTGCAGTGTATGGAGTCCAATTAGAATAACTCGACATCCAGCCATCATTCGGAACTCACCACTTCCCATGGTCTACTGATATAGTAGGGTCATCATCACATGATGTAAGCCTCCTTGTCATCGTTAATGAAGAAATTGTTGTACCTCTCAGGCGGCTGAGCTCACCTACCAAATTTGCGGAATAGGCTAAGGTTTGTCATGATCAATTGAATTTTCAGGTTTTACTAAATCTTCAGTAACCGTTTGTGGTTCTGGAATTACTTCCAGTTCTACCATACTTCCACTAATTTCTTTTGCAAGAAATTTCTTTTCTAAAAAGGCGGCATGTCAAGAACAAAACAACTTTTGATCCCGAAAAATGGCAGAAAGTTAAACACTCGTCAATGTCCGGGATAACCCACAAACCGCTATTACTGAAACGTGCCTTGAGTTTATCCGAATCCTGGTTTTAAGTATAAACCGGAAAACTCAACATCTTAACTATCTTAATATGATAACCTATTTTATATCACATATAAAATTTGAGACACTAATTTAGGTGGAACCATTATCAATCGATATGCATTTATTTCTAGTGATCTCTTAATTGAAAAGGCGATTTAGCATTACTCATTATGGAGCGCACCCACGGATGAGTAATCAAAGAGAGAATCAAATTCTCTATTATATTTCTATGGAATACCTAGCATAAGTATTCACATTTTCGAACACTTCGAAGAATCTTGATACTTCCAACGTTTGGTTCTCTACTTTATTCCTATATCTTATGAACTTCTCAAAATTTTTGGACTTTGCATTTCAACAAGAATGCCTGTAATTAGAGAATTCATAAAAAAACGGAACGAAATATGAGTACCAACCCCTTGTCCTTACGGACACCGGATAACATACATCATTATGTATAAACCCTATGAGTTCACTAACTCATACTCCACGTGTTGTAATTTGAAAACTGTATTTTGGTTAAGAATGTATATCCCGTTATTCAATACACCTCACCCAATCATCAAATAATAAAGGTAAATGTTCATAACATAATTTTTTGAAAAATTTATATCCCACTTTATCAAATAAAAAGACAGATATATCAGTTTTTTAATGTTGGTGCATAATAACAGATATTCAAAACCAAAAGTTTGTTGAAAGGAAAAACCAAGTGATTTCCCCAATAACAACAATTGCTCTGATATCTGACATGGAGGATCAAATCACCTTTCCAATAATCTAATCTTTCTCAGTATCTGTAACAACTTACAGATGTGGAATGTTAATCCGGTATCCATATACCCAGGAGTCAGAATTAATTGGAAAACAGTTTTCAATTACAATCACATAGAAAACATGAAATATCAAAATGATTAAAGGGGTGGTCGGGTATTCCAAGTAATGCTTCTTTCATTACCCAGGGTCATAACAGTAGTTGTATTGTCCTTTCCGCTCAGTTCCTCCCCTATTGTTGTTTCTCTTTCTTACTTTATTTATATTGAACTTATGCTAGTTGGTATTCTTCTTTCCTTTCCTTTCAGCTTCAACATCGGGATTGGAAGATAACAATCCAACAAGCGTAACTGGTATATGCTCCTTATTTAAGGAGCTCTCAAATTAGAGATAAGGTGGAGAGGAAAGATAAAGGAATTGTATCATATACAATTCACTTTCTCTAGAACCTGCGGCCATTCTCGACTGAAACAATTTTTTCGAGTTCGTATCTAACTATACGATGGCCTTCCAAGCAATATGGATCTCTGTATCGGATGCAGAGTGTTCTGGAGAAAGTGGGAGGGGTAAGGACACATGCGATTATGTCGTGAAATAAGGCAATCATGGCATTCCAAAGCGGTTGATTATAAAAAGGTTCGGTTAACTTGGTTTACGAGTTTTTAATTTAAGGTTAGTCTTAAGTCGCTGCCAGAGAGAGAGAGAAAAGAAACACTCGTCGTACACTCTATCAAGATTAGATTAGTATATTTATCTAATCAGGATGGCTCCCACTGTTCCGTCGAGTTATCCTTCAAACCCTAAAAGGATAATTAGCCGGGATTATATCCCGAGAGTAACTATTACTCACAGTGGGAATCGGGATCCAACATATCATGGTGTGGTAATCTTGACAAATGGTCAACAAATTACCCCACTCCATAAAAGGTATGGAATCTCATTGCAAGTTTCAACACTTGAAACTCCCTATATCAGTTTTTACCCTTACGACCCTAGGACCTTGACGAATGATCAACAAATCAAAGAGTCTTAGTCAAGTTCAACCCATCATTTCTTGATTAGTTTAGATCCACCCGTATAGGCCCTTGACGAATGATCAACAAAGCCATACGACCATCCTAGCCAATCACATCATATGCAAATAGGAAAATATCACTTAGCTACCGTACACTACGCCTTGACGAGTTATCAACAAACGCAGCACGAATACTAAGTACTCTACTTTCTGAAATGACAGAGAGCTACGACTGGTTTTTAAGAAAATATTTAACGTAATGAATTTGATCCCATCGTAGGAACCGAATGGTTTTGCAAATTTATAGTTACTTAGACTTATTGCTTGAGTGCGGATTCTCCGTGAAGGAATCCGAAATCTTACCTCATTGAATGAGGTGAAGGATATTCTTAACTGAATACTTCTGTGCAAAGCAATAGGATACAGCTATTCAATTTGCAAACTTATAGTGACACAATCTTTTGCCAAAGATGTCACTCCCTGTGAAGGGATCTAGACACTTTCATTGTCGAATGAGGTGCAGAATATTCCTAACCAAATATCTCGATGCAAAGCAAAAAAATTGACAATAACACCGATATCATATATTTGGTTTCTACAATGTGTTTTAGGTTTATTATCATTACATTAATCTGAATCAATACAATCCCATCAAATAGATAATTCCATTACCTAGCATCTCCTCACACCATTACAAATAAAACATGATATGAAAAGAAAAATAGAATGCACATATACACCATCTGCATTCGCCACGGGGCCCCGGATCTTCACCGTAAGTTTACTTAACTTACGACAGAGCGGGGTAAGGGCTTGCGCGGGTGCAAAACGTATATGGCATTTATTTATATATCATATATATCACTATATATATCATCGCAGTCAGATAATCAACATTACAGGCAAGTGATAAACATCATCACAAACAAGTAATCACATCATAAGCAAGTAATGAAAATACATAGATGGAATGGTTGGATTACCTAGAAATCCCGCGTTTCGTTCGAGCCATCAAAAGAAACATGACATTCCCCGGTGGCGTGAATAGCCCGTGCACTGCCAAAAACAGACCCCTACGAGCGCGGCAAGCTACCAGGCAACCTAAGAAATGAAGAAACCTAACATCATCATCATGAGGGGGCTACCCGATACTTTCTCGAATCCGGCGACTTGAGCACTCCTCCACGGGTCTATCCTATACCCCCTGCAAGCACGACAAGCAACCCACCAATCCTAAACTCGAGTGACCCGATCTCAACTCCTTTAGATAGTCAGACACTGCAATCTAGAATTCGGTTGCTCATCTCCGCAAGGTAATCCTAAACCTGTATTATACAACGGCGACAATGATCACAACCTGATCGTGTCCCGATAAATAATAATATATAAAGCAGTGACTACGGCCATATGTGAACCGCTAAGTCTCGAAACAAAGAATATACATATAGCGGAAACGGCGGCTACAAGTTGGAGCTCGTCCCAAACAAATGAATATACAAGATGGCTACAAGCATGAATGGAAATAACATTTATCACAACATTACACTTCTACACGGGGGCTATTCATTTCGCGACAATCCAACACATTCCAGCAATGTTATATATCAATCGCATAGAACATCTTTGACGCACAAATGCAACCCCATCGAATTGATCACTTATCAATTCGTTGATGTTGCCCATCACATATCAACAAGTATGCGGTATCGTATTAACGCGATTAAATGCTTTAATTACGTCAATACGAAACTCATGGCCAACCATTTCAAAAACCAACGGATTCGCAAAATGAAATTTCTAAAAAAACTTAAATTTAATTTTGCAACAATCTCCAAAAATCAATTCATTTCTACAACAAACGAAGTCTGATTGACATGAAACTTCACCTAAGTATCGACAAGAGACCCGGGGGTACTAAATTTACTTAGGGGTTTGGGGAGCGTACGAACAAGCCATCTCGAAGGTGGCCGCTGGTCTGTTGCTGGCCGAGAGCACTTATTGAGGTGCTATCGGCCCCTACCCCTCCCCGAGAGCACTTCATTGTGCTCCCGGGTAGTGGTGACCATCACTTACCCCCACACGATCAATTCCTATCCAACTCGACCCTCGATCATCCCCGGGAATGAAAAAACTTCCGAAATGAATCGATTTTTCACCAAGTGCAAAAACAGTTTTCGCATCAGTTTGGAAATTGGTTTCGTAAATGTAATTGGTCACAAACAAGTTGTAGTCTTTTGGTATGACTCTAATACCATTTTTGGGATGCTAGGCTCCTCTAGTAGGGTTTAAAGTGTGGCGGAAGCGGTAATTTTAAAAATCTATAGAGTATTAGCAAACCCAACCCAAGAATCAAATCAAAATGCTAAACTTTTAACCAAACTAGTAAACTAAAACAAGAGTTTGGCAGGCTACAACCTTTGTAGCACGTTAGCCAGCTCTCCTTGGACTCCGGCCAGTCTCCACAAATCCTAGAACAAGCTTGCTCGATGATTTTCTCGCCGAAGATGATCCACTCCAACACAAGTTTTAGCTTCAAATTGATCTCATCAAAATGAGGCAATCCACTAATTAAACTTAATAAGAATGATTAGTAGGATATGTAGAATAATTAGCTCACTTAATTTTTCTTTTTTCTTTTCTTTCTTTCACTTGAGAAAAACTCAAGAGAAGAGAACCATGGTGGAGATAAGTGTATGAAAAAGATAAGAATTAAGATGAGAACAAAAACAAGAATGAGTCATAACAAATGACTCATCAAGTCTACAAGCATCTAAAAAATGCATGACTCATTCTCTTTTCTTCCATATAATTCCCATACTCCTATCTTTTATGTATAATCATACATAATACAATATTTATATCAAATATAAATATTAATAAAGAGAAGAAAATAATAAAGTGAGTATGATATTTGTTAATATATCAATATATCAATATATATTTAATTATTAAATCAACACTTGATTTAATAATCTGGCTATATCATACACACACACACACACCGGCTAATATCGATTAACACCCGATTTAAAATACGTGTATAAAATACACGTGTTTAATCGAACTCCTGCACGTATCCCTATACGTGCCCTACATCGTTTCGCAAATACTAGGAAACCTCTATGTGAGACTCTAAAGAATCGACAATACGATGGCGGTAGCTTAGGATCATATTCATAACCCATAAGCACGTCGGCGGTACTAACTACATGTAACGATTACCCAGGTATTGATCGAAAGAAGGTCAATGAGCAAGCTCATATGAACCCTGCAGAGTCTATCAGTGATATCATCGTACAGTCTGGTCTCTTCGTCTAAGATTGTCGCATATTGGGGCTAGGGTTTGGAATCTGTCAGAACCCAATAACTCGATAAGTCGTGAGACAGAGGACTCATAACCAAGCAGAGATACAACTAATAACACTTATTAGTTTATCTCCACTGCGATGACCATCGACTTGTGGCTGCAGTCATGTCCTGCACAGCGTGATATCAACTCGCTATACCGGGAGAGACGAATCCCAATGTTTGCATGACTATACCCAACAAAAATATGTAACAACTCCAATTTTAGTGTACAGAAATTTGTCAAAAAGTTGATGTATACTTGGAGTAATTGCATTTCTGAGAGTATCATGAATATTTGTTTTGCTTATTAATAGCAAGAAAGAGCTTGTAACTCATTGGTAAGACCTTGCACTGTTGAATCAAGCCACCAGAGTTCAAATCCCATACCCCACATTATTTTTAATATTGTTTTATTTTGAATTTTTAGAATACCAAAGGTTCACACGTGCAAAACTCACAAAACCCGCTACACCCTGTAAAATAACTGGCCCAGACGGATAATGAAGCGGCAAGGGACACTTCGGGCATCGGACTCGGCCGAGATCGGCTGAGTCGGCCAGCAACTCGGCCGACTCGGGCCGGCGCCGCCGACCGGACTCGGCAGGACCGCCGAGTCCCCAACACGAAAAAGTTGCCTACACCTGCACACTTTATTTCTGTAGATCGGTTCCAGAGCCCCTTTAAATTACATTAAACCCTATTTTAATACATTTTAATACATTTTTATCACATTTTTTCATTTTAACCTTTCACCTACCCTAACCCTAACCTAACCCTATAAATACAACCCCTACACACTACCCCTTCACTCCAAAATTCTGAACAAAACTCTCAAGAAATTTCCTAGAACCCTAGTGTACTTTGGAAGAAGCGAAAGCCGCAGCTCCGGCGGTTTTCCCGGCGACAACCCTAGGAGATCCCGGCGACGAAACGATACACCGGAAGCTACGTCCACTCCCTCTCCCTCTCCTCTTTAAGCTAAACTAGTAAGTCCCACCTCCCTCTCTCCCTTGCTACTCTAAAAACATCTTTTAATAAAACCCGACGGAATCGGAGTCAAACCGATTTCCGATTCGGTTTCTTTCTAAAAATCCCACTTTTCTTAAATACGACCCTATTAAACCATTACATGTTGACTATTAATCATTAACAAACATGTTGAACAAGTTTTATGACAATCTATATCATTTTGTAACTTTTATCGCTCTTTTTCGGTAAAATACCATGTAGTTTCATTTTGACATTAAATCATCACAATCTTGCTATACCTTTAAGTTAGATCACGAGATAATGACCTACCTCCTCACAACACTCATATGCAACATAGCACAATACGTTTCGGGAACATAGAATACGGGAAACAAACCTTTACATATAAATACCCTTTACTAATAAAACCATTTTTACAAGATTTAGTATTTTTAAACAAATCTTTGCAAAGCGCCGCTACAACCCATTTTGGGGAACCCGACTGGGATGGTGCGGATTATCGCACGTCCCTGGGCTTAGTAGTGCGAGATGCAGACCTCCGCAAGGAGCATTCGGTCTCGAAAGATTTAAAATACGAAAATCTTAAGAAAATGAGATTTATAGAATTATAATATATATATAAATTTATTTTTATAAAAATATATATATATGTAACATCAAAATATCTATTTTTTTATAATATAAATATTCCAACTTTTCCAAATCAAAGAATCACTTTACATTAAAATACCATGAATTCCATACAAGTACAATATTACAATAAATACCATATATTATGAAAGTAGGTTATTTTCACTAGAAATATCACAAATATAAAATCTATAATTATTACAACTCTAAAGATGATAATTAAATACTTGTGGTGTATTTTGAAAAGTATATAAAAGTATTCTTTACATAAAACCCCCTCAAGTTCTATAAATTACCCTAAGGACCCTAACAAATACAGGTTTAAGCGGGACCAATCTCTTGAGCCTCAGGGAGACGGAGAAGTGGGTGCTTGCCTATTTAAGGTAGACAACTTAACAACGGTATTATCAACACGGTAATCGTCTTTGAAAAAGACACAAATCCTGCCGCCCATGTGCAACGGTTACCGATAACATCAAAACAATCAGGACTTCAATTTCTTTTCTAATTGTTCTGACTCAGAATGAGTCCCATTAATAATCTGACTTGAATATGATTCAAGTACAATCTACAATCCAACATGAATCCTGAATACATATATTAAATCTATTTAACTTGACTGAACCGAACCATGGATATACTTCCATTTACATGATTCTCCAGTTACATCCATGATTCTACAGTTACATCCATTTACTGATATCATGGTTCCGGTAAGTCATCCAATTATACAATCTATACAGTTTACAATACAAGACAATACAATACAACTATACAACAAGACATCTCGGGGTTTAAGGGGTAGATTGGTACGGAAAGTGTTAGAAGTGGCACGAGACAGTAAGATTTAATACACCTAACCTGAATCCAGTTATTGTTGTACCGTGGCATAAATGGTTCCTTGTACCACACTTGCCTCTAGTCTCTGGCATATAGAGACTCCTCTCGTATACACTGGCATCCTTCTGTACCAAGCTACAAACACGGCGTTAACACAACATTATAACAATATAATACAACTTTAAAAGCTACCTTCTCTTTCTGTCTATTCTATTTCTCGCTTATCTTTGGGACTTACCGAGCGATTTGTTCACTGACGACATTCTCTTTCTTTCTTCTTTGAATGTCGTCAGGTGATCTGGACACTCCGGAGATCGAGCCTACTAGTAAAGACTTGGACCACTTCATTGAAGACCCAGAGCTTTAGTTCATTGTACACTTTTATTTCAGTACTTTTCCTTTTCTGTTATGCCACTATTTAGGCGTTACTTTCTTCCAGATGTATTTACTTTCCCATGCATTGTACAAAAAGAATGTGAATAAATAAAGTTGTTGTTTTATTATATCTTGTCTCTTGTGCATTTATTTTGATATTGCTTGGTTACGCTTAGCGTATTTACTTCACAGTAAATACGTAGCGGCCTCGTCGCGTCCTCTGCCCGTATACTGGGAAGCGGGACGTGACAAGTTTTTTTGGTGGCCCATGCAGGTCAGAGTTGTATGGAACACTACCATACAGTTCTGTTCTGCGTGAACAATCTAAGCAATATAATACAAGAACCAGCAACTAAAACATTCTTTACAATTCATGTTCTTTGAATCTTACAATTTCATATCTTTAAATCATATACTTTGAATCTGTCCTAACCTAAATTTTTCTTTCAAGATTATAGATTCCCCGAACAACACCAGCACCAATGTCTACAACACACCTCCACCACTACCAATCACACCTGTCGTTCCTGCTCCACCCAACGAGCAAACGATTCTGCTTGAGCCAATCCGCAGCCTTCTAGAGGGACAACAGCAGCTCTTGAGCCGTCACGAGGCTGAAGCACCTCGGTTGAAGCAATTCAGAGCTTTACATCCCAAACAGTTCTCAGGAAAGGAGAGCCTACTGGAAGCTGAGGAATGGGCTCAGAGTATAGAAGATGATCTGGCAGCGGCACAAGTGCCAGAAATAGCTTGGGTTCGTGTTTCAATATTACATCTCACGGACAATGCACGGAGCTGGTGGAAGGCAGAAGAAAGCCGTCTTGAACCACCCATCGAATGGAAGACTTTCCATGACATGTTCGACGCTAAGTACTTCCCTGAGACTGCCAGGTTCAACATAGAACAGCAGTTCATACATCTGCAACAAGGTTCGATGTGGACCAAGTCGGTAAATGAGTATGACGCTGAGTTCACCATGCTCAGTCGGTAAGATATGTCTCAATAATTGAACTTTTAAATATCACATATTACACAACTAACATAATACTTAAGCAGATTTGCGGCACACTTGATACCGACGGACGAGATCAGAGCGTGTCGATTTCAACAGGGTTTGGATTCGGAGATCCAGGCTGCACTAGCCACAGGAGATTTTCCGACCCATGAATCGGCTCTGAAAGCTGCCCGCCGTTATGAGGCAGTGATAAAGGCAAAGGGCAGACCTCAGTCTGCAGGAGTTAAGCGCCATGTCAACCAGATGACAGGAGGAGCCTCGTCCAAGCCACCTTTTGTGCCAAGGAGACCAGAAGTACCAAACAACAGGCCCAGCCCAGCCTTTTATAACTATTGCAAGAGAAATGGGTATCTGGTGAAAGATTGCCGGCGTGCGAACAACCTTTGCTTAATCTGCGGTTCAGCTGCTCATGTATTGGGTCTTGTCCTTATAGACAAAATCCAATTGCTGCACCCAGGCCAGCAAACACTTACCCACAGCGCCCATCCATCCAAGCACCTACTCCAAGACTTGCACTACCTGCTCCATTACCTAGAGGACCACAAGCTGCACCTCCTCCTCGTCAGTTCCATCAAGCTCAAAGGAACGTTCTGAGGAATGCTCCTCAGGCCAGGATGAATGTACCACGGCGACAGGCTTTCACAATGACCGTTAAAGAAGCTGAGGCCACTGGCCAAGTTATCACTGGTAACCCTTTTCTTCTCAAACTTTTCTTTCAGTCTTAATACCTACCCACAAATTTTCCTATACCTAAAACATATCTCACATACCTTAGGTACAATCTTAGTAGCCTCACTCCCTGCACTAGCACTCTTTGATACTGGAGCATCTCACTGCTTTATGTCGCAACGGTTCGTTCGAACTCATGCGATTCCAGTCACACCGCTTGTATCTAGCTGGAATATCAGTTCAGGAAATAGCGTTCTAAAGACAACAATGGGATACAGCTTGTGTTCAGTAGTCGTTTGCAGCAGAGAATTCCATGCTGACTTCAAAGTGCTGGACATACCGAACTTCGATGTGGTTCTAGGTATGGATTGCCTCGGAACTTTTTATACTACCATCGACTGTCGTCAAAGGAGGGTAGTATTCGAGATTCCAGACCATCCGGTCTTCTATTTCAAAAGTGGAGACCGTACCCTGGAGCCAAGTATATATAAAGCGAAGCCAAGGGAAGCAATGATTGTAGCAACTCAAGAGGGGGAAGAATCAAGGCCAGAAGTGGTTCGAGAGTTCGACGATGTATTTCCTGACGATATATCAGGTTTGCCTCCCGATCGAGCTCTTGAATTCAGCATTGATTTAGTACCAGGAGCACAACCGGTGATCAAAGCACCTTATCGTTTAAGTCCGAATGGTTTGATGAAAGTACGAACATAGTTGGACGAATTATTGGAGAAAGGATGGATTCGTCCCAGCACATCAAGTTGGGGATCACCGGTACTACTTGTGAAGAAGAAGGAAGGTTCATACAGAATGTGCATCGATTATAGAGCCTTGAACGAAGTAACGATAAAGAACAAGTTTCCACTTCCGCGCATCAATAATTTATTTGATCAGCTAAGTGGATCTTGTGTTTTCTCTAAATTAGATCTTCGATCAGGTTATCATCAGGTGAAGGTCAAGGAAGCTGACATTCATAAAACGGCTTTCAGAACTCATTATGAACATTACGAATTTCTTGTAATGCCATTTGGAGTGACCAACGCACCAGCAATATTCATGAACCTGATGAATCAAGTTTTTCGGGAGTACTTAGACAGGTTCGTTGTCATCTTCATCGACGACATCCTGGTGTATTCCAAGAGTCGGAAAGAACATGCCGAGCACCTACGAATTGTCCTAGAAACTCTACGACGATATCAATTATATGCCAAGTATAGCAAATGCGAGTTTTAGCTAAATCAAGTTGATTTTCTTGGACATATCATATAAGGCAAAAGAATTTCTGTGGATCCAGTAAAAGTTTCAGCAGTAAGCGAATGGCCGACACCAAAGTCAGTGAAGGACATTCGGAGTTTCTTGGGTTTAGCTGGATATTACAGAAGTTTCATTGAAGGCTTTTCAAAGATAGCAACGCCCATGACCAAGCTCACACGTAAAGATGAAGAATTTGTGTGGTCGGAAGTATGCGAACAAGCTTTCGTAGAACTCAAGTCAAGGTTGACATCAGCGCCTATTCTCGTCATACTGGATCAATCTGGAGGTTTCGAAGTGCATTACGATGCATCCAGTAAGGGATTAGGATGTGTTCTACATCAGCACGGTAAGGTTGTGGCTTATGCTTCAAGACAGCTGAAGACTCATGAGCGCAATTATCTGACGCATGATTTGGAATTGGCAGACGTCATCTTTGCTCTCAAGATTTGGCACCATTATCTTCTTGGCGAACGAGTGAACATATACACATATCACAAGAGTCTGAAATATATGTTTACTCAGAAAGTGTTGAATATGCGGCAGAAACGATGGTTAGAACTCATGGCGGACTTTAACATCAACCTGCAATATCACCCAGGGAAGGTAAATGTGGTTCTAGATGCTCTTAGTCGTCAACCATTAGCAATGCATCTCACCGCTCAGTGGAAGCTTCAACAAGACTTGCATCAGATGGAGATTGAAGTAGTCATGCCAGGTAACGCTTCAAGTTTGATGAATTTACAAGTTCAATCAATAATTATCAATCAGATCAAAGCAGCTCAAGCAAGTGATGCTAAGTTGCAAAAGATCAGAGAACAAGTAGAGAATGGACTCAGAACAGACTTCATCATCCATGAAGATGGATCTTTGAGATACGGCAATAGATTGTATGTACCAAAAGGTCCTGTTCAGGAAGAGTTAATGAAAGAAGCTCACAGCTCTCCCTACTCAGTACACCCTAGAGGTACAAAGATGTACAAAGATCTACGTCAGAATTACTGGCGGCATGGAATGAAGCGTGAAGTACCCAGAAGCGTCGCAAAATGCTTGGTGTGTCAGCAAGTAAAGGCTGAACATCACAGGACAGTTGGATTACTTCAACCGTTACCAATCCCAGAATGGAAGTGGCAACACATCACGATGGATTTTTTGACTGCTCTTCCTCGCAGCACAAAGGGTAACGATGTGATATGGGTCATTGTGGATCGACTCACAAAGTTGGCTCACTTCATCCTATTACGAGTTGGTTAATCAACTGAGCCATTAGTAAAGTAGTACATGGAGGTAATAATCTACTTATGATTTAAACTCTTTAAATATGAACAATTCCTGATACCCATGAACTCATACAGGAAATTGTGAGACTTCATGGATTACCGGTCTGCATTGTCTTCGATCGTGACACCAGGTTCTGATCGCAATTTTGGCAAAGTTTGCAAGCAAGCTTGGGAACAAGTCTGAACTTCAGCACGGCTTATCATCCACAAACAGATGGTCAGTCTGAGCGAACTATTCAGATCTTGGAGGATATGGTCAGAGCATGTATGTTAGACTTCAAACGATCGTGAGAAGATCACCTACATCTTGTGGAGTTTTCGTACGACAACAGCTACCAAGCAAGTATTGGAATGGCACTTTTTGTAGCACTGTATGGAAGGAAGTGTCGATCGCCATTAAGTTGGGACGACATCGGAGATAGGAAACTTCTTGGACCTGAGATGATAGTAGCGACTGTTGATGTGGTTCGTACTATCAGAGAAAGAATGCGCATAGCCCAAGATCGACAGAAGCACTGGGCTGATGCAAAGAGACATCACTTGGAGTTCCAGCTAGGAGATCATGTGTTCTTAAAGATATCTCCGAACCGCGGAGTGATCCGATTTGGAAGACGGGGAAAGCTAAGTCCGAGATACATTGGACCGTTCGACATACTCGAACGAATCGGTGAAGTGGCATACCACTTAGCGCTTCCACCTTCATTGGAAGAAGTGCATAATGTGTTCCATATACCTAACTCAGAAGGTATGTGAGTGACCCTAGCCATGTTCTTGATCATTTTGAGCTCACAATACAGTCCGACTTATCTTGTGAATAACAACCTGTGGAGATCCTGGACATTAAAGTGAATACACTTCGGAACAAGGAAGTTAACTTGAACCGAGTGATGTGGAGAAAAGACACTCCAGGAGAGTCCACTTGGGAAAGGGAAGATGAAATGCGTGAAAGATATCCTCACCTCTTTGTAAACTAGTCCTTAAAATAAAATTTGTAAATTTCGAGGACGAAATTTTTATAAGGAGGGTAGATTGTAACAACTCCAATTTTAGTGTACAGAAATTTGTTAAAAAGTTAATGTATACTTAGAGTAATTGTATTTCTGAGAGTACCATAAATATTTGTTTTGCTTATTAATAGCAAGAAGGAGCTTGTAGCTCATTGGTAAGACCTTGCACTGCTGAATCAAGGCACCAGAGTTCAAATCCCATACCCCACATTATTTTTAATATTGTTTTATTTTGAATTTTTAGAATACCAAAGGTTTACACGTGCAAAACTCACAAAAACCCCCCACTACACCCTGTAAACTAACTGGCCCAGAGGGATAATGAAGCGGCAAGGGACACTCCAGGCACCGGACTCGGCCGGGATCGGCCGAGTCGGCCGGCGAGTCGGCCGACTCGGGCCGGCGCCGCCGGCCGGACTCGGCCGGACCGCCGAGTCCCCAACACGAAAAAGTTGCCTCTTCACCTCCCCTGTACACCCGCACACTTTATTTCTGTAGATCGGTTCCAGAACCCCTTTAAATCACATTAAACCCTATTTTAATACATTTTTATCACATTTTTTCAGTTTAACCTTTCACCTACCCTAACCCTAGCCTAACCCTATAAATACAACCCCTACACACTACCCCTTCACTCCAAAATTCTGAACAAAACTCTCAAGAAATTTCCTAGAACCTTAGTGTACTTTGGAAGAAGCGAAAGGCGAAGCGACGGCGGTTTTCCCAGTGACAACCCTAGGAGATTCCGGCGACGAAACGACGCACCGGAAGCTACGTCCACTCCCTCTCCCTCTCCTCTTTAAGCTAAACTAGTAAGTCCCACCTCTCTCTCCCCCTTGATACTCTAAAAACATCTTTTAATAAAACCCGACGGAATCGGAGTCAAACCGATTCCCGATTTGGTTTCTTTCTAAAAATCCCACTTTTCTTAAACACGACCCTATTAAACCATTACATGTTGACTATTAATCATTAACAAATATGTTGAACAAGTTTCATGACAATCTATATCATTTTGTAACTTTTATCGCTCTTTTTCGGTAAAATACCATGTAGTTTCATTTTGACATTAAATCATCACAATCTTGCTATACCTTTAAGTTAGATCACGAGATAATGACCTACCTCCTCACAACACTCATATGCAACATAGCACAATACCTTTCGGGAACATAGAATACGGGAAACGAACCTTTACATATAAATACCCTTTACTAATAAAACCATTTTTACAAGATTTAGTATTTTTAAACAAATCTTTGCAAAGCGCCGTTACAACCCATTTTGGGGAACCCGACTGAGATGGTGCGAATTATCGCACGTCCCTGGGCTTAGTAGTTCGAGATGCAGACCTCCGCAAGGAGCATTCGGTCTCGAAAGATTTAAAATACGAAAATCTTAAGAAAATGAGATTTATAGAATTATAATATATATATAAATTTATTTTTATAAATATATATATATATATGTAATATCAAAATATCTATTTATTATAATATAAAAATTCCAACTTTTCCAAATCAAAGAATCACTTTACATTAAAATACCATGAATTCCATACAAGTACAATATTACAAATAAATACCATATATTATGAAAGTAGGTTATTTTCACTAGAAATATCACAAATATAAAATCTAAAATTATTACAACTCTAAAAACGATAATTAAATACTTGGGGTGTGTTTTGAAAAGTATATAAAAGTATTTTTTACATAAAACCCCCACAAGTTCTATAAATTACCCTAAGGACCCTAGTAAATATTGGTTTAAGCGGGACCAATCTCTTGAACCTCACAGAGCCGGAGAAGTGGGTGCTTGCCTATTTAAGGTTGACAACTTAACAACGGTTTGATCAACACGGTAATCGTCTTTGAAAAAGACACAAATCCTGCCGCCCATGTGCAGCGATTACCGATAACATCAAAATAATTAGGACTTCAATTTCTTTTCTAATTGTTCTGACTCAGAATGGGTCTCATTAATAATCTGACTTGAATATAATTCAAGTACAATCTACAATCCAACATGAATCCTGAATACATATATTAAATCTATTCAACTTGACTGAACCGAACCATGGATATACTTCTATTTACATGATTCTCCAGTTACATCCATGTATCTACAGTTACATCCATTTACTGATATCATGGTTCCGGTAAGTCACCTAATTATACAATTTATATGGTTTACAATACAAGACAATACAATACAACTATACAACAAGACATCTCGGGGTTTAAGGCGTAGATTGGTACGGAAGGTGTTAGAAGTGGCACGAGACAGTAAGATTTAATACACCTAACCTGAATCCAGTTGTTGTTGTACCGTGGTATAAACGGTTCCTTGTACTACACTTGCCTCTAGTCTCTGGAATATAGAGACTCCTCTCGTATACACTGGCATCCTTCTGTACCAAGCTACAAACACAGCGTTAACACAACATTATAACAATATAATACAACTTTAAAAGCTACCTTCTCTTTTTGTCTATTCTATTTCTCCTTTATCTTTGAGACTTACCGAACGATTTGTTCACTGATGACATTCTCTTTCTTTCTTCTTTGAATATCGTCAGGTGATCTGAACACTCCGGAGATCGAGCCTACTAGTGAAGATTTGGACCACTTCATTGAAGACCCAGAACTTTAGTTCATTGTGCACTTTTATTTCAGTACTTTTCCTTTTCTGTTATGCCACTGTTTAGGCATTGCTTTCTTCCAGATGTATTTACTTTTCCATGCATTGTACAAAAAGAATGTGAATAAATAAAGTTGTTGTTTTATTATATCTTGTCTCTTGTGCATTTATTTTTATATTGCTTAGTTACGCTTAGCGTATTTACTTCACAGTAAATACGTAGCGGCCTCGTCGCGTCCTCTGCCCATATACTGGGAAGCGGGGCGTGACAAAATATGTTTGCATGACTCCTTTGAGCCGTGGTAGGGTAGAAGTGTAAGTATAGTGGCAACACACATAAGACACTATGGCGATCTCAGGTCGTAGGGACTACCATATACTCATGTCAGCAGAGAACTACTACCTGACATTGGTATATTACCAACTAGGAGTTCTCAGTGAGTCCGTCCAGTGTAACTCATCCAATGAGCACCCATATGCAATTCTCGATATCAAACACCAATAGCTACAGGATCAACTATCGCCCTCCAACCGGGTCAGGAAACGTACACACCAGTCTAAACTGGAGTACCGATATTCAGTCTCGATACTCCTACGATTAGGGACATTTAAGGATGTACTTATCGACTAACTAGACCCCACTAGTATGATCTCTATCATCGTCCTAGTTGTCACGCCCCGCATCCCAGAGTGCGCTAAGATAGGCACGTGACAGAGCCAACCATGCTACCTGTGAATAGGAAATATCCCTTCACAGTCACATTACGGCTGTAGAGATATCAAGAACAGTAAAAAAAATAATAAACAACTATCTAATACATGTCCATGAGCCAAAATAACGAGTCAAGAATAAAATAATGCGGAAGCTAAAAGATCCAATACAATAATAAACTGGAATGTACGTCCCATAATGCGGGCTTACATCAGGAATGAAAATACTGAAAGGAAACTAAACTAAACTAATAACAGGCCCTCACTGTTCGGCCTGTTGATCAAAGTACTCCTGGACAGCCTGCGATAAGGATAAGGGATCTGGGCCATGCAAAACCCAAACGTCAGTGCGCCATAATATCAATAATTCAAGACAAGCAGGATATAATGAAATATGCAGGCATGAAGTATGAACAGTAACAAGTCCTCAGTAACAAGTAAAACGTAACATGAATATAGATCAGTGAACAGGATATAAACAGGTGAAGTGCAGTGAGTAGTCTAAACTATGCTATAGGGTGATCTACTCTAAAGTTATTCGAAATCAATGAATGTAATTCTCATCGTAACCCATCGGTCTATGCCCCATTCAACCCCACGGGACCATGGTAATAAGATATAGTAGACTGCGAGTCTATGTCCTGTTCAACCCTACGGGACCACGGTAACAAGATGTAATAGCCCTTTGAGTTACGTACGGACACACTCTTGATTTTCCCATACCCCCAAGTTATGTGTGTAAGTCAGGTATTGATAAATATGAGACTAATACCAACACAGGATAAAGCAGGTACAGGTTTGTCTGTATAGACAACAGGAAATGTCCGTAGGGACAACAGGTCAAGATTGTCGGCATTAGTAACAAGATTAGGTAATATGTCAAGCTGTGGTACATCAGGTCATGTCAGGTGGTGTACATGTATCAAGTCATGTCAAGTAGTGCACAGGTATCAGGTCATGTCAGTAATAGTGTATCAGGTCATGTCAGGTAGTGCACAAGTGTCAAGTGGGTGCTCGTAATCAAACTGTAATAAGTATGGGTGCACAAACTCAAGTATGGAGTACTAATATAACAATAAAATGGAATAATGTGATATGGTATACAAATAGATATAAATTCAAAGATATGGATGCACAATTATCGATTAGGGTTACATTTATAGTTCCAATACTAATTAGGATGTACTTTATTAAACGTGGAGTGTTAATATCACAATGTTATGTATTAATGTGATCTATGGATGCAGTTATTGCAATATAGTATGTAACAAGATAGGTTTGCATGCGCTAGATGTAAAGTAACACGTACGGATGAAGACGGATGTCGAAAAACTGTAAAAGTAAACATGGGGTGCATAATTTGAAATACCAGTACTATATGTATTAAAATAGATGTATATAAAGTAATGTAACATGTAGCAAGATAAACTTGCCTAGACGGATTAAGAAACGGATATGTATGGTATGTCCAACGTCGGCAAAATGTCGCGACGCGCGCACGGTACACGGAACGGGTCCAAATAACGCACGAAGGTGATCACGCAGTCAAGGTACGTCGTCTGGATCGTCGACGTCGATCACGGCTCCGGCGAACTACGAAAAACAGAGGTCAAGAATCAAGAAAGAAAAGAAAAGAAAAGAAAGAGGAAGAGGGATGGCTCACTGGATTAGTAGGTGTTCTGTAGTTTCAGAGAGGAGGTGTGAGGGTGACGACGATTTCGACGGAGCTCCGGCGAGGTTAGGGTGCTCGGGTTCTTTGGTTTAGGGTTTGGGGTGGTTTGGTGTGCAGGATTGGTGAGGAAGAGGCATATAAGAGAGGGAGAGGAGAGATGGTGGAATGGAGATGGCGACGAGATGAGGAATGGAGGGGTCGTCGACGAGGTGAGGTGGTGAAGGGTTTTTTTTATGTGTTCTTGGGTGCGTGCAGGGGCTGTTGCAGGGCTCGGGGAAAGGAGAAGAGAGAAGAATGAAGGAGATGATGGAGATGAGGGTGGAGGCGAGTTCGAGGGAAGAGAGGCACGGGAGTTAGGGTTAGGGTTTGAGGAGGAGTGAGGAATGATGGGTTCTCCTGGCGGGGCTGCTGGGGTTTAAAAAGAAAGTGGAGGAGGAAACTAGAAGGGAGGTGGTCGTAGCCAAGGGGAGGTGACCCGACTCGAGAAAGAAATAGTGATCGCGAGATGTGAGAGAGAGGGGGAAGAGAAAGAAAATGAGAGAGAGAGAGAGAGGAGAGAGGGATCTGCGCGAGGGTGAGAGAGAGAGATGTGGGGCCCAGGCGCAGAGAGAGAGAGAAGGATCTGTGCTGTTTTAGAAAGTTAGGATTTAAAATTGGAAAAGATTTTTTTGTTTGTTAATTAAATTTAAATGTTGATTTAAAGAAAAAAAATAAAGATATTAAATTTAATAAAATTTGGATTTTGGCGGGATACCAAAATATTCCAAAACACGCCCGGGTCGAGTCTAAAAATTCAGATTTAAAATATGAAAAATATATGCGACGTCCAAATTTCAAAATGAAAGCTCGGGTAACGAAAATGCATACCCCCAAGAACAGATGCACGCACGTGCGCGTAGCCATCCAAACACATCCGTTTCAGTGAACGGGACGAGAACAAAATGCGCGGATGCTACCACGGGGCTAGGGGTATCATGCAGGCCATGTTAAGTAATTTTAAATTATTTTATGTGACTTAAAATGTTATATGGTAAAAGATGCAATGCCAGATAAAATGTCAGTATGCAGTATTCATGAAAATGCACATGTTTATGTAACAAGTCAAGATAATTCATAAATATGAATCAAATAAATTTCAAGCAAACGGGTCGGGTCGAATGCAATGTAAAATGTAAAATACTATTCGCACCCAAAACACGATAAATCAAGAAATACCACAAATAAGAAAATACGAGAACTGGAATTGGTATAAATGAACTAGGTTGTTACATTATACCCAACTACAAAAAGAATTTCTTCTTCAAAATTCCAAGAACAAGAAAGGATAAACAATCCAGAAACTATAAGAATAGATGTGGAAACTTCTGTCGGATTTCATCTTCTCATTCACAAGTTGATTCTCCATGCGAGCGATTTCCCCAAGAAACAAGTACGAGAGGGATAACCTTGTTCTTAAGAACCTTTTCTCTTTGATCCACAATCGACATCGGTCGTTCCTCAAAGGTTAAATCTTCTATTACAGTCAGCTCCGAATTATCCAGCACGTGTGTTTCATCTCGAACATACTTACGGAGTTGAGATACATGAAACACGTCATGAACATTCGCCAAAGATTGTGTTAAAGCTAATCGATACGCCACTTCTCCAACACGCTCCAAAATCTCGAAAGGCCCAACGAATCGAGGACTAAGCTTTCCTCGACTCCCAAAACGAATCACTCCTCTAGTCGGTGATATCTTCAAGAATACCAGATCACCAACAACGAACTCTAGAGGTCTTCTCGATGTATCGGCCCAACTCTTCTTCCGATCTTACGCTGCCTTCATATGATTCCGGATAGTATTAACTTTCTCCACTGTTTGCACGATCAAATCCGGTCCCAACAATCTTCGTTCTCCAATATCGTCCCAACAAATAGGTGAACGACACTTACGACCATATAATGCTTCGAATGGAGCCATCTGAATAGTTGCCTGAAAACTGTTATTGTAAGAAAAATCCACCAAGTGTAGATGATCCTCTCATGAACCCTTGAAGTCTAACATGCAAGCTCTCAACATGTCTTCAAGAGTTTGGATCGTTCTCTCCGACTGGCCTTCTGTTTGAGGATAATAAGCTGTGCTAAACTTCAATCGAGTCCCCAAACTTTCCTGTAATCTCCTCCAGAAGTGTGATAGGAAACGGGTGTCGGTCGGACACGATGCTCACCGGTACTCCATGCAATCTTACAATCTCCTGCATGTACCGTTCTGCTAACGTTTTCGTTGACTGACCAACTCGAAATTGTATGAAATGATCTGCCTTGGTCAATCGATCAACAATTACCCAAACTGCATTGTTGCCTTTTGGACTTCGCGGTAAAGCCGTCACGAAATCCATGGTTATATGTTCCCACTTCCATTGAGGAATCGGAAGTGGTTGCAATAAACCGGCAACTCTTTGATGTTCCGCCTTAACTTGCTGACACACCAAGCACTTCGCTATAAAGCGGGCAATCTCCCGTTTCATGCCTTCCCACCAGAAATGCTGTCGTAGATCTCTGTACATCTTCGTGTCTCCTGGATGTACGAAATATGCGGAACTGTGCGCCTCCTTCATAACTTCTTCATGAATATCTCCTTTTGGCACACACAAACGGCTATCATATCGCGACGAACCATCTTCATGGATCAACAAGTCCGTTCAAAGTCCAGCTTCAATCTGTTCTCGAAACTTTTGCAATCTAGGGTCCTATAACTGCACTGCTTTAATATTCTCGATCAACGACGATTGTACTTGCAACTGCATCAACTGTCTCGAAGAATGCGGTAGCACGATCTCCAACTCGAATCTTCGAAAGTCTTCGATAAGTTCCTTCTGTATAGTCAACATCCGAATTACTGGCAACCGACTAAGCGCATCCGGCACAACATTAACTTTCCCCGGATGGTATTTAAGATCAAGATCATAGTCAGCCATCAGCTCCAACCATCTATGCTGCCTCATATTAAGCTCCTTCTGTGTGAATACATACTTCAGGCTTTTGTGATCGGTGAATACTTCGACCCTTTCGCCCAATAAGTAGCACCTCCAAATCTTCAAACCGAAAATCACAGCTGCTAGCTCCAAATCATGAGTTGGGTAATTCTTCTCATGGGTCTTCAACTGTCTCGATGCGTAAGCTATAACCTTCCTATGCTGCATCAAAACACATCCCAATCCTTTCCTAGATACGTCGCTGTGAATCACCAATCCTCCGGAACTGTCTGGTACGGTCAAAATAGGAGCGGTTATCAATCTCCGCTTCAATACCTCAAAAGCTGACGCACATTTATCCGTCCATATGAACGGTACTTCCTTACGCGTAAGCTTGGTCAGAGGCTCAGCCAAACGAACAAAATTCTCCATGAACCTTCTGTAATACCCGGCAAGTCCAAGAAAGGTTCTGATCTGCTATATTCTTCGGAATCGGCCAATCTCGAACTGCTACAATCTTTTCGGGATCAACGGCGATTCCATCTCCGGACACGACTGTTTCCCCCAATCAGAGCAAAGCTCTATTTTAAAATTCAAAATTTAAAAATTGAAGCAACGCTTCAGATTTAGCGCTAGGCGCGTTGCATGCCACATGTCAAACATAGACACGCTGGCGCCAGGTGCGCTGCGCCCTAGGCAGCGCACGCCCAATCAGAGCAAAGCTCTGTTTTAAAATTCAAAATTCAAAAAAAAAGAAATTGATTGAAGCAACGCTTCAGATCCAGCGCGCTGCGCGCCACGTATCAAACACAGGTGCGCTAGCGCAGGCTGCGCTGCGCGCCACGTGTCAAACGTAGATACGCTAGCGCAAAGTGCGATGTGCTCTGAGCAGCGCACCACGTGCAAAGAACGGGTGCGCCATTGCTGGAATTAAAAATTCCCCACCGTTAGATCAAAAGATCTAATAATGATAAATCATTAATTAATCGGAATTAAAAATTCTGTTATGGAAAGATCTTTCCAATCTTGTTAAAAACAAAAAGATTGCCTTCTGTAAAACAGAAGCTCTAGGATCGAAGATCCAACGGTGGGGAAATATCCCCAAATCAATCAGAGAAAGATCTCTTTAACTTATTTAACAAATCAATTTGCCCTATATAAAGGCCCCAAGACTTCAAGTCTGAAAAATAGAAAAAACCCCTACAAATTTTGAGAAAACTCAAAAGAAAGAGAGCAAGCTCTTGACAGAAGATCATTTCTTCAAGGTAAAAGGAATGATTCTTGAACAAAGAGATGAAATCATCTCATTAAAACAGAAGAATTATCTTCTTAAAAGATCATAGATCTGTTTCCCCAATTAGAGCAAAGCTCTATTCAGAATTCAAAATTTGAATTAAAGTTGCGCTATTATAAAAGCGCTTCGCTACAACTAGCGCACCCCGTGCAAAGCACATAGGCGCTAGCTCTGGGTGCGCTGCGCTCTAAGTAGCTCACCACGTGCAAAGCACATGTGCGCTAGCGCTAAGATATCTGCGCTCCAATTGGCGCACCATGGGAAAGCGCACCATGGGCAGAGCGCATAAGCGCTAGCGCTGGAACTAAATGTTCCTCACCGTTGGATCAAATATCCAACGGATATGATTAAATCATCAGTTAACAAGAATAAAATTCTGTTGAATCTTTCCAAACAGAAAAGATTATGCCCTGAATTTGGAACACCATTGGATCAAAGATCCAATGGTGATTAAAAATCACTAAAATACAGAACAAATTCTGTAAAGAAGGAAAGATTTCTCAATCTTGTTAAAACAAGAAGATTATCTTCTGTAAATCAGAAGTCCTTGGATCAAGGATCCAACCGTGGGGAAATTCCCAAATCAATTAGAGAATAAATCCCTTTAACTGATTCAACAAATCAGCTTCCCCTATATAAAGGACCCAAGACTTCAAGTCTAAAAAGGAGGACCCCCCATAAACTTTGAGAAAATCTCAAGCAGAAGAAGTAGCTCTCGGCAAAAGAAGATATTTTCTTCAAGGTAAAAAAGAATGGTGATGAAAAAAGAGATGAAATCATCTCATAATTAAAAAGAAGAATTCTCTTCTTAAAAGATCACAGATCTACAAAGACCAAGGTCTTTTATAAAGAGATCAAAAAAGATCTCATCATAAAACAAAGAAGTACTTACTTCACAGATCATAGATCTATAAGACAAATTGTCTTCCCGAGATCATGAACATCTCATTATAAAGGGGGGAGAATTATTCAATTCTCTTAGGATCACAGATCCATAAAGGCAAAGTCTTTCATCAAAAAGAGAATGAAATATCTCCTATAAATTAAGAACTTTGTTCTTAGAATCTTGAGACAAAGTCTCTTATCAGAAAAAAGATAATCTTCAGAGCGCAAAGTTAATCTAAGAGGAGCCTTAGCGCTCCTGATTTAAAAGTGCCTTAGTGCCCTTCATCTAGCGCAAAGCGCTACAGTGCAATAGCACTTCAAACGCAGCGCACTGCGCTCATTGGCTAGCGCTCAGCGCTAAGCGCGCTACGTGTTCCTCACGTGTGCGCTGCATTACTAAAAACGCTTTGCACTCATTATATGGCATCAGCGCCGAGCGCTTCAACGCTTCAATTATAGCGCACCAGCGCTCTACATTTAGCGCAAAGCGCACCAGCGCTCTACATTTAGCGCAAAGCGCATCAGCGCTCTACATCTAGCGCAAATCGCTAAGCGCATCTGCGCCCTTCACTTAGCGCAAAGCGCATCAGCGCTCCACATCTGGCGCAAAGCGCCAAGCGTACTAGCCCTTTAACCATAGCGCACTGCGCTCATCGACCGGCGCTAGTGCCAAGCGCGCCACATGCTTATTATGTGCGCTTGGGCAGAACATAAATTGTTCTTTGGATAAGCCCCAGAGCTATGATGAATGCTTAGCATTCAATAAAAGACAAAAAATGTCAAAGCCCAATGCCTAGCATTATTAAAAGGGCCGAGCCCAAACAAAGGCTTAACAGCCAGAACAAAAATAAAATGTTAAACGTTTTAATTGGACTTAGCCCAACTCTGGCCATAAGTCCTCAACTTAAATTGAACTGAGCACATCTGCTCACAAATATTCAACAGATCTTAGTCCGAAACTAGACTACAGATTTTTCAACCAATTCACCTTGGTTCAAGGGTACATCTCTTCACTCCTTTGATATTTTTCGTTGTAATTCCTCAACGTCTTCAAAGAGGTGCCGGGTCCTGACAACCACACATTTCACGGACTGTGGGGTCCTTAAACTCATGGACTATGATGTCCTTAACCTCGACCATGATGTCTTTAAACTAACATCGGACTGTGGGGTCCTTAAACTCATGGACTATGATGTCCTTAACCTCGACCGTGATGCCTTTAAACTAACATCGGACTGTGGGATCCTTAAACTCATGGACTATGATGTCCTTAACCTCGACCGTGATGCCTTTAAACTAACATCGGACTGTGGGATCCTTAAACTCATGGACTATGATGTCCTTAACCTCGACTGTGATGTCTTTAAACTAACATCGGACTGTGGAGTCCTTAAACTCATGGACTATGATGTCCTTAACCTCGACTGTGATGCCTTTAAACTAACATCAGACTGTGGGGTCCTTAAACTCATGGACTATGATGTCCTTAACCTCGACCGTGATGTCTTTAAACTAACATCGGACTGTGGGGTCCTTAAACTCATGGACTATGATGTCCTTAACCTCGACCGCGATGTCTTTAAACTAATGTTGGACCGAGATGTCCTTAAACTAACAATGGACCGTAATGTCCTTAAACTAATCGACCGCAATGTCACTAAACTAAACAATAGAGTCTTAATTGCTCTTTTGTTGGATCTAAACGATCCCGTTAAGTTGATCTTAGTCTAAAATTAGACTAACGTATTCTTAACAAACGTTTAAGTTGATCTTAG
This sequence comes from Agapanthus africanus, assembly GCA_030015575.1. NCBI lineage: Eukaryota > Viridiplantae > Streptophyta > Magnoliopsida > Asparagales > Amaryllidaceae > Agapanthus > Agapanthus africanus. The sequence continues at coordinate 173,955,591 of CM057339.1, read as the reverse complement.
TCTCAAATGAGGCCAACGTATTCTTAAACCCAAACCCCCAAACCCAAATCTAAGAAAGATACGGATTTGGACTAGTCCACGCCCTACGAGCGACAACATAAATTAGTCTCCGTATACAATCCACGGGCAACCAAACACAAAACAAACACCCACGGCACGAAGTGACCATATGGAGAAGGAGAAAGTGGTTACCGCGATGCGGTAGCGTAATTAACTGCAGGGGCTTGCGCCTGCAAGGAAGAGCGTCCCCATAATCAAAAACCCCTCAAACGAGGGGGAATCTGACGAAGTCTGCTACATCGGCTGCATCCGTCTAAACCTTCGATACATGGTGCCATAAATCAACTTGGCATCTTCGGAGAGGTGGACGGATAGCACCAATTAGCATCTACCCCAAATTTCAGGCAAGAAGGACCGACGCGGTCGCGTCTCTGTATTCGGCGGTAAACAGATTCTGGCATGCCCGGTGGGACCTTTTTCTCTTTCCACTCCACACTTCGTGTGTCGTGTTCGCGAACGAATCGCGGTTTGATATGGTTGCCCTTGGGTTCGAGGTACTAAGATTTGGTTTCTTGCTTGGCGCAGAAAGCGAAACATCAATGGCATCCACTTGCGTGAAGTGTTCCAACTGCAGTTGCAACTCGCACTCCGCCTCATCTGGAGGCATAGCCTACGGGCCCCAAGCGGCCTCCTTGTTCACGATGCCGGTGGATCAAGTGACTCAGGCCACCACCGGATTGTTCTTTGGGACTATGCTCCCACCGATGAGCTTCAGCACCCCTGTACCAACACAAGAAGCTCCCAAGAAGTCGGTCTTCGACCGGCTTGCTACTACTGCGGCATCTTTCAGCGGGTCGCCCAAATCAAGTGCCCCAGTCTTTAACAGATTGAGCCAAAGCTCCAGTGGGCCCATAAAGAAGCCTGTGATACCAGAAAGGGTTATCCCAAAAAGGATAGCCATTCTTGCTCCTGAAGTCATCAAGGCGGCTTCTCCTACCAAAGGGTCAGTTTTTACAAGACTGTCTGTTCCGGCTCCCACTATGGTTCCCGTCCCTGCTCAGAAGTTTGTGTTTGACCGGTTGGATACCGCTTCTCAACAGACATCGGTCTTCAAGAGGCTGACTCTAGCAACAGCCCCTCACCTGGATAGGGGGCAAGACAAAGCCGTCCCCATCACTGAACCAACCCCAACAGCTCGACACGCTCGACGTCGCCACTGACGCCGTGTGAGGAAGGCTGGGGGCAACTCCCCCTGTGGGCTAACTCCACCAGCTCCAACGGTGGAAGTCAATGCTGTTGTTCCGACCGGGAACAACTTTGAACTGCTGAACAAGGTGCGTAGGAACTCGCCTGCCGCCATACTGAAAAGATCTCCTCCACCGATAGAGACTGTCGCAAAAGCAAAACCGGAACAGCCCCCTCAGCAGCTGTCCTCTAAAATTTACAAGGTCTGGCGTCAAGTCCAAGACTCGGTGATCGATCAAGATTACTCTCGCCGACAGAAAAAGGTGAAAGTTCAGCGAGAAGAAAACCGTCCTGTTAAGCCACAGAAGGCGATGGCTACTTGGGTGCCCACTGCAACGGCCCCCTCAACTTCGACCGCTCATAAGAGGAGAAGGCCGGAGAAAATCCCCATGCCTGCGACAAATGTCAAAGGCACTGAGCCCAAACGCCTTAAGTCTGGAGGCATGGTGGTGCATACCGTCTATATGGCATCCGGGAAAGAGGATAGCCGCGCTTCTACGGGCCACCAACCACTCACCCGATCCATCATAAGAGCTCAGGAACAACAGCAGGAGGAGCTTCAGGAGATGCTGACTGCGATGGCCGCACTCACCGGGCCAAAAGAAAGCCCGAAAACATCCACGGAGCAGCGCCGTGATCAGGAAACTGATGCTGAATTCCTTCGGAGAATGCTTGAGAAGAAGGACAAAGAGGCTGCGGAACAAGCGGCCAATATAAAGCAAATGGCCCTTCTATTCCAAGATATGGTGGGCATGATGATCCAGCCGGATCCCCCAGCAGAAGATCCTCCAGTAATAATTGAAGATGACAGAGGAGAAACATCGAATCCCCTGCCAGCTCTGTCAACAGCCAAGGAGGAGACAATCTCTAAAGCTGCCTTGGATGACTATATTGCTCGGCAAATAAGAGTTCACCAGGCAAATGAAGCAGCCGGCCAAGTTGTCAAAACTGGACTACCGTATCCAGGCTGGTATGATCAGATAAAGTACCCGCCGGGCTACACGATCCCCAAATTCCACGTGTACGAAGGGACAGGCAATCCCCATCAACACGTCGCTCAGTTCTTTGTGGTAATACCGGTGGTGATGATAAGCTTTTGCTCTGCCAATTCGTCGGCAGCTTGTCGGAAACGGCGTTTGAGTGGTACTCCGAACTTCCAAACGACTCAGTCAAAACTTTCGCAGAAATGGAGTTGCTATTCACTCAGCGGTTCGCGTGCGCCAGCGAACGCACCTCGATCACAGCACTGATCAATGCCAGAGTGAAGCCGGGAGAGACATGGGTGCAATATACAATCCGGTGGCGGAACCTGTGGTCAAAATGCGAACAGCGGATCCTCGGAATGAAAAGGGGAAAGGAAAAGCAACTTTCGTTGCCAATACTCAACAACAGCCAAGCAACTTAAAGCCGATTGTTCGCCAAAAAAACGTGTGTCCACGCCCATCCCTCGAGGAGAGACTGGGACGACCTTACTCGTTTCCCCAGGAAAAAACGAGAAGGCTGTTCGAGCTAGCAGTGCGCAACAGACTCATCAATTTGCCGGATCCAAAACGTCCGTTGCAGCCAGGCGATGTCAACAATCCTAATTACTGCCCTTACCACCAAGCAGTAAGCCATCCAATCGAAGATTACTTCGTTTTCAAAGGCTGGATTGAGGACCAATACCAACAAGGCAAGTTCGCATTATCCGAAAATTAGAAGGTGAACCCGCTACAACCGCACACTCCTAAGAAGATGGACACACCGGGGGCAACATGCTCTTTTGTTGAAGAAGCTCCATGGGAGGTGGCTCTTTCGGCAAAAACCAAAAGGATGCTGAATGATCTCCAGACATGCCCGGCGATCAGGTGGAAGAATCAGCTAGAATCTCAGATCATCGAAGGAATGCTGAAGCCGCGCCCAACTCCAAAGATTGGTGGTGATAGCCAAAGTGTTCACATCCAGCCGTCAAAATCTTCGAAAAAGAAGAAGAAATCCAAGAAGCCCGTGAAGCCTGGCGACAAGCGCACGGACCTACAAAAGCAGATTGACGCGCTGGAAGAGTATAACCAGAAGGCGCAGACTCCAATCACGCTCCAAGAGTTCCTCAACCACGTCCTTGAGGACGGAAATGATGGAGAAGACTCATCAAATGGATCTGAGGATTACGTAGCAAGTTGTCATGTGATCTCTCACTCATTGATAAATGGTGAAGAAGCTCCTGATGCAAGAAAATTAGGGGAAGATCCTGAGCCGGAACTTCTAGAACCATCAGACGAAATAATTGACGCATTCCTGAACGAAGCCCGTCTAAAAAGCAAAGCTGATCGGGAGTGCGAGATGGCCATATTTGAAAAGGCCAAACGCCGGCGACTGGACTAAAGGGTTAATACACTCCCACCACATCAAAGCATATCAGCCGCAAATAAAAACAGGTTCAAGACAAGGAAAAGGTTCGCCAAAGCCATATCAATGGGAATGAAGCTGCCCTCTTTCAGAGAAAATTCTCCTGGCGGCATACATCTTGATGAAGTGGACGTACATCCTAACTTCTGCTTATATCATCAGGAGATCGCACACTCTACTGAAGACTGCAACGCCTTTAAAATTTGGTGGCAAGGGTATGTTGCTCACAGGAAACACTTCAAGAAGACAAAGCGTGAAGCTCGTAGACAGCGGAAAAATGCGACAGATGAGCGTAAAAGAATTGCCGGCAATTGTCATAGGGTTGATCCCGGGGGATCGCGAGTTCTCACCTTCGGGAGCGGCTCCGACGAAGAAATAGCCCTCGGCCCTCTCTTCAAGAAATCCATCTCTGAAACGAAAGAACCGAGGAGTTGTGAGAACATTCAGCTGCGCAATCGCACGCTACCCGAAAAGAATCTCGGACCCGCAAACAAGGAATCGAACAAAAGATAAGGGGAACGGGAAATCGACCTTTGTCGCCAACACTCAGCATCAGCCAAGTAACCCGAGACCGTTTGTTCGTCAAAGTAACAAGCCGCGATCCCTCGATGAGAAATTGAAACGTCCTTACTCATTTTCCAGGGATAAAACAAGGAGACTGTTCGAACTGGCGGTGCGCAACGGGCTCATCACTCTGCCAGATCCAAAACATCCGTCGCAACCGGGTGACGTTAACAATCCTAACTATTGTCCCTACCACAGAGTAATGGGTTACCCACTCGAAGATTGCTACGTCTTCAAAGGCTGGATTGAGGATGAATACCAACAGGGCAAATTCGCGTTGTCTGACAACTAGAAGATAAACCCACCACAACCACATGCTCAGAAAAGGATGGACACGCCGGGGGCATCATGCTCTTTTGTTGAAGAAGCTCCATGAGAAATTGTTCTTTCAGCAAAAACTAAAAGAGTGCTGAAAGATCTTCAAACATGTCCGACCTATGAACCTATGACCGAAAAGTCGTTAAACTACTACAAAACCGCGGCGTCCCCAGACTGACGTAAAAAAAATAAGGGGTACGTCCATAAGCAAAATGGGCACAGATGAAAACCCGAAAGGTCACCGTGAGTAAAAACAGCAGGGCTACCGGCGAGTTTTGTGAAAACCCGAAAGGGCGCAACCTCGTCAGAATAAAAAAAGAGAAAAAAAACGGTATGTCCATAAGCAGAAAGGGCACGGATGAAAAACCGAAAGGGCTCCGTGAGTAAAAACAGCAGGGCTACCGGCGAGTGTTTGTGAAAACCCAAAAGGGCGCAACCTCGTTAAAAGACACTTGCAAGGATCCTCTCGACCTTGTAAGGAGAAACCACCCGCATGAGATCCTTATGACTCACAAGGGAGCAACACACTTAGGGATCCCCACGATTCCTAAGGAGAAATTACACTTGCGAGATCCTCACGACTCGTAAGGAGAACCCTCTTATGAGACCCTCACGGCTCATAAGATTCAAAAGTCTTAAGCTACAGGGATCTGAACCTGTTCTTAAGCAGCCCCCATAACCTCCAATACTGCCCTACAAGCGGCTCAATACTGACCCTTGTATACAATCCACGAGCGCGAATAAACATTTCCCTAACCAAGTCCCATCCTTGACTAGGGATATGTCTACATGGTGAACAGCCCTTGTAAGTCCTCTCGACTTATAAGGAGAAAACCTCTTGCAAGATCCTTACGACTTACAAGAGATCATACACTTGGGAGTCCTCACGACTCCTAAGGAGAAAACGCACCTACGAGATCCTCACGACTCGCAGAGAGAAGTACCTTTATGAGACCCTTACGGCTCATGAAGTCAAAAGTCTTAGTCGACAGGATCTTAACCCTGATCGCTAAGCCACCTTTGTTCGACATCGACGGAGGCAAACGATGATTCGCTCCTGGTAATATCCCAGTTGTAGCGGTGCTGATGCCGAAATCGGTGTCCAATTCCAAGCCTGCAGCAAAGAAACTAGCGAGCCACACATACAAGCGAAATAGCCGAAATGATGGGACAACTTGCAAATAAAAAGTCAGCAAGTAAAAATGTATGTATGAAAAATAGCCAAAATGATTGGGCAACTCGCAATAAAAAACAGCGAGTAAAAATAAAACAAATAGCCGAAATGATTGGGCACCGTGAAAAATAGCCGAAATGATTGGGCAATCGTGACTTCGTGATATAAAAGCTGAAATGATAGAGCATCGCGGAAAGAAAAATATATAAAACAAAACTTTTTGCCCTACAGGTAAGATCATATCGATCACTGTATACAATACAGGGGCACAAACAAAGAGGGAACCATACCTTCCCCCAGGCTCCATCCGAAAGAGAGCCAAGTCTCAACAGTTCACAAACAACCTGGAGACCACCTCAACATTCGTCTTGTTACAGCAGACGCAATGTCAACAACGGCGTTCCTTCGCATTCCAGCAGGATGCAGACGCAACGTCAACGAAAGACCTCACGGTCGAAACAAAGCGGAGTGATGGCAAAATCCCAGCTCCACCTTAGCAATCGTCTCGTTACAGCAGACGTAATGTCAACAACGGTGTTCCTTCGCAGTCCAGCAGGATACAAACGCAACGTCAACGAAAGACCTCACGGTCGAAACAAAGCGGAGTGATAGCAAAATCCTAGCTCCACCTTAGTAGTCGTCTCGTTATAGCAGACGTAATGTCAACAACGGCGTTCCTTCGCAGTCCAGCAGGATGCAGACGCAACGTCAACAAAAGACCTCACGGTCAAAACAAAACGAAGCGAAAACCAAATTCCTAGCTTCAGGGTCTTGACGGTAACTCATATAAAACCTGAAAGACTGCCGGAGATCATCCCACATGGAGTGGTCACCACCTCGACGTTCGTCTCGATACAGCAGATGAGATGTCACTACAGCGTCCTTCCTCCAACAGGATTCGGACACGCCAAAGCAAACGAAGAGAAGGCCAAATTCCTAGCTTCAGGGTCTTGACGGTAACTCATATAAAACCTGAAAGACTATCGGAGATCATCCCACACCAGCGCGGAGTGGTCACCACCTCGACGTTCGTCTCGATACAGCAGACGAGATGTCACCACAGCGTTCTTCCTCCAGTAGGATTCAGACGCGACAATCAAACAATGGAGCCACGGCAAAATCCCTAGTTCCAAGCCTTGACGGTTCACCCGCAACCTAGAGACAACCGCGACATTCGTCTCGTTACAGCAGACGCAATGCCAGCAAACGAAGTAAAGGCCAAATTCCTAGTTTCAGGGTCTTGACGGCAACTCATATAAAACCTGAAAGACTATCGGAGATCATCCCACACCAGCGCGGAGTGGTTATGACTCATCAGGGCTCTCCAAAATGAGCCTAACCTCAAGTAAAAAGCGGCAAGGCAAAATTCCTAACGCTTTCTCTTCTGACGGTCAAACTGTCCAAGAAGGTTGCTTGAAGACGTCTTGTCCAGCCCCCGAAGGAATCAGAGACACGACAGTCGCAAGGCTACTCGAACAGCAAGATTGCCTATCGAGGAATACATCGGCCAACGCGACGGTGCGACGGGCCAAACCCTAGTACCACAGACCCTAACGGACCTCTGTCGTAAAGAGCAAAGGTTAACTGTGACGTTAGGACATTCTTGCGAGAACTTCTCGATTTTTCTCAACTTGTAAGGCAAAGCTTTAGGCGGCGGGGATTTAAAAACCTATTCCCTAAGCACTGGGGCCCCACAAGTCGGTCCAAAACGGACTCTTGCATACTATTCACGGACCACACTCTCCAAAGTCGAATCTCGACAAGGAGGGAAACAACCACTTACAAGTCCTCTCGACTTGTAAGAGGGAAAATTCTCTAGTGAGATCCTTACGACTCTCAAGAGAAAACACACTTGGGAATCCTCACGATTCCTAAGGAGAAAAATACACCTACGAGATCCTCTCGACTCGTAGGGAGAAAAGTCTTTATGAGACCCTCACGGCTCATAAATTTGAAAAGTCTTAGGTGGCAGATCCTAACCCTGTTTCCTAAGCCATCGGTGCACTACAAGGAGGTCAATATAGACTATCTACAAGCCACACTCTCCGAAATCAAAACATCGACAAGGAGGGAAACCATCACTTGCAGGTCCTCGCGACTCGTAAGGGAGCAAATTCGCTTGTGAGATCCTTACGACTCGCAAGAGAAAAACACTTAGGAATCCTCACGATTCTTAAGGAGAAAATACACCTACGGGATCCTCTCGACCGGTAGGGATAAAATTCTTTATGAGACCCTCACGGCTCCTAAAGTTGAAAAGTCTTAGGAGGCAGATCTTAACCCTGAATCCTAAGCCATCGTTGTCCTGCAAGAAGATCAAGATAGACTATCCACAGAATACATTCAATAAAAAGGGACACGCCATTGAGAAGGAAAATATGTCTTTTATTCATGAACCAAAATGGATACAAAGTACAATTCATGAAAGAACAAAAATATACTCTCATTCAGGAGTATGTACAAAAGAAGAATAAAGAAAAAAATATATACAAGGCTTCAAGTCGGCGGGCGATTTAACAGATTGGCCAATTCGTCCCTCTTTCGATGGGCCTCGCCTTCATGGTTTAGTATTGTCAGAAGACGGGCCTCCGCCTGAGCTTGCTGAGCCTGGAATAAGGCAAGCCGGCCTTCGAGCTCTTTCTCACTAGCCTTATGAGTCTCAACCCTTTCACGAGTGAACACGGCAGCTTTGTCGATGGCCACCACCTCCTTGATGGATTCTTGAAGCACTCGCCAAAGTTCATACGCTTTGTTGGCCTTCGCTGTAAGGCTGGCCTGAAGCTCTATCAGCGCTTTCGAAGCCAGCTCCCTCTCCGAAAACTTGCGGCTGAGCCTCCTCTCACAAGATGTCATATTCGCCGCACACCGTTCAATCAGGCCCCGTAAGCCCGCCTTCGCAGCCACAGCCTCCGAAGAAATGCCGGTACACTCGAGCACGTGCAAGCAAGCCTCCACCTGCCGGCAAAACTCAACCCAGACTTGCACCACTGCTTCGCTATGATAGGTGGCAAGAAAGGGGAGAGAGCCGTTAGCTTCGGCAGCAAACGCTTCGGCCGTAATTGCGTTGCCAGAGCGAAGTTCCTCAATCAAAGATGACAGAGAGGCGAGGCTTAGCTTGGCCATCCGTTCCGAAGCATGCAGGGCATAGGGGCCGGGTGGCATAGTGATGCACGACTCCAGCGCAGTAAGAACTGGCAAGGCTGTTCAAATTTATAAACAGTCAGTGAAGTTTGTAAGCAAAGAATGAATGGAACAATGTGGGAGCTTTACTTACCCACATTCATGTAAGAAGGAGCTGAAGGCTCCCCTGGCCCTTCAAGAACCTCAACCTCGTCGTCGGCCTCAAGAACTGTAAAGGACATCAATGTAATTTTGCGAAACAACAACAATGTTATGAAAAGATGGTGAACAATATTAACCTTGCCCAGAAGAGAGGATGATGCGCTGAGGAGATATTGCTTGTGGAGGAGCCATCTCCAACAGGCGCTGAAAAGACTGCCGGGGAAACAGATCAGCAATAAAGGCCGCCAATCCGCGCAATTCTGAAAAGACAGAAGAGTTCAGATAATGGAAAGATTACTAATTTAAAATATAAAAGGCTACCTTCAACGCTCCTTCCATTCTGAGCTGGAGGAATAGCAGCCTCAACAGCCTCCGCCGTGGCCTCGGGCAAATCATCAGGGACGCGGGCTGGCGCAGCGGCCTCTGAAGAAGGAGCAGCGGCTGCCGCTGCAGGCTCCAATGAAAGCAGGATAGCCTCAACTATCTCCATCCCAGCCTCTGGGCCGCCCTCAGGGAGATCCATTGGAACGGCGACCACCAAAGGTGCCTCCCCCGAGAGAGCAAGTGCTTCGGGAGCAGGAACCACCATAAGAGGCTCTATCGCAAGAGGGACAGTTTCATCAATCCCCTCCACACTGAGCAGTGTTTCACTAGGGGTATCAGCAGGCTCTACGGTCAGTGAACCTGTGGGAACCTCCCCCATCGCCGAAGTCTCTTCACAGTTCACACAAGGATAAGAATACATATATACAAGTGCTTACAATATGAAATATTACAAAGAAATACAGGAACATACCGATGCGCAAGGAAGCTTTCGGTATAGCTTGCTCAAGCCGACGCTCCTTCTCAAGGAGGTGTGCTCGCCGAGGTCCGAATGTGGACTCGTGGCCGCCGGTCCACAGTGAAAGCGCGTCCGCGGCATCCTCTGAAGCAGCCTGTTTAAGGGCTCTTTCGTCCCATTCTTCCAAGGGGCCTATGAATCGTCGTCGTATCCACGGAGGGTCTTCGTAAAAGATGACGGCGGGGTAGGGCCTCTTCGGAATCCTTACGTTCTTCGATTCATCTCGCGAACGTCTTATGGCCTTAGCCAGTTGTGCAGCTTCCTCGGCAGATGAACCAGGAAAAAGAAGTATGTCATCTGATGGACTAGCAACGGTCTTCTTCCCCCGTTTTGGCCCAAAGCTAATGGCTCTAGAAGATCGCTTCTTTCCCCTTGCCGTCTGCTTTTTGGGCTGCTTCTCGGTTTTGACAGAGAGAGGAGACTTCTTCAGGACCTCCGCCAAGGGGATATTATCATCAGGGCTGGGTTTTACATCCGGAACTGGTACGGTATCCGTCATCGGTCGTTCAAGTGAAACATCTGTTGGCAACGAGACGTGAAGCCTTTCCTCCTCTCCAAAGGTTTTAAGCGAAGCAGCAATAGCTTCTTCTGTAGAGGCACCTATTAAAATAGCAAGCGTCAGTCAAAGAATGATAAAAGAATGAACAACGGAGGGATAAGGGTAAAGTATACCTAACTGCGCAAGGGCAGCCAGTTCTTTTTCAAGGATGGATGACTGTTTGGAAGCTTCGATGGCAGCCTCTAAATCAGTATCATCAAGCGTCTCGCATAAGCCCTCATTGGTCCCATATTCGCTCAAGCTTTCGCTAGACGGATCAGCAGGCGTCGAGAATAATATGGTGTCCAAAGAAAGTACTTGTTTCTTTTTCTTCTGAGGACGGACGCTGGTGGCCGATAACACGAGTTTGCGTTTGGTAGACGCCTTTGGACGACGAGTCCCAATTTCTTTTCCTACGTCCGACTCGGGGGACGCGGCAACCACCTCTTTTTCAGGCACGCTGGGTGGGGGCAACCCACGCGTAGGGCTTAGCATGTGTGGAGGCTTAACTACATTGACCTCTCTCAGGGGAGGATGAACAATGTTCCGTCGCTTCAGAGGAACATTTCGATCACCAGCCGGCACTGCACCCTTGCGATCGAGTAACAATCGCTTCTCTTCCCTGATGACGACACCCATTAAATGCTGATACTACGCCACGTACGCATTAAGAGCCTTTGGGACGCAACTCAGTTCGCTGATAAAGAAGTTGGACCCTGTGTTCAAGCGCATGAAATGATGCAGTGCGCTCCGCATTCCCTCTTCGGTAGCAGCAGGTTTGGCCAAGAAGGCTTCAAGTGGATCGCCCTAATTGTAACTTAGCTGCTGGGCGAAACGGTGCGGATTGTATCTAATGAATAGCGCCGCATCATTTTGCCTGAACACTAAGAAACCCGGTCTGATGGAGTATAAATGAAGGATCTCCCGAGCTTTCAACACAGAGGCTTCATCTTTAAATATATCCTGCAGTGGCAGCACCATCTTCCCCGACTCTTGGCCGACGGTCAGAACTTTATCAGTAAAGGACATGCCAGCCCCAACTGTGCGCGGGCGAAGAAGCAAGCCTCTAGCTTCCCGTTGCGTCGGAGTCACGATAGAAGCGCCAACCAGTCGCATGATCCGAGGGAACTTGCACATGTCATAAAAACCCGGCCTCTTGTGGATGCCAAAGACACCTAGCACGTGTAACTCGAGCCATGACGTGAAATAATGCATCGGGAAGTTTACCGACTGCACCTCTGGCTCAGTGGTATCAGCCACCAAGCTGGGGCCGTGATACATATGGGCTAACCTAGCAATCCCCACAGCCACTTGTATCCCAGCAACCATCCGATGCGCAGGATAGAAGACGGACGGCCTCATACGGCGAGGGTGCATGGGAAGCGCGAATCAACTCAGCCACAGCCCGAGGAACCCTAAAAAGAACATTTCTTCGTTGATCCCATGAGCCGCCAGTTCTGCAAAAGGGATGACCGGGGTATCAGGTAGAAACAAGCTCTTCTGATCCGCCTCCACCGCTGGCAGATTGCCTAAACCCAAGCAGAAGGGGTTGTCAAGACTAGCGAATTTCTCAACTTCTTCCTTCAATATTTCCGGGCGAAGAAAATCAGCGATAAAAGCCGTAAAACTAACTCCACGACCTTCGGATGCAAGAGAGAGGTTCTCGTACATATTCAACACCTTTATTTAGCTCGGAAATTTGTGTTGAATAGCATTCTCAGGGGTAAGACCCATTACCACTGATTTGTTAGTAAAAACATACTCATCCGGGGGAAGCAATTCCTCATAATGTTCCCCCCGAACGGGTAAACCCGAGACCTCTGCAAACTCCTCCAAAGAAATGGAGATTTCTCGATCTGATAGAAGGAAGGTGTGGGTTGAGATGTTCCACTGTTCCAGAAATGCCCTGACCCACCATGTGGGGGGTGTGGAATATTGAAACAAAGAAGCATAAACGGCGGGATACAATCCGAGCTTCATCAATTGTGGCTTCCTCGCCGATAGAATATGCCGGGCCCACTGCAAATACCCAGCTGGGTGACAGGAAGTTAGTCCTACATTGTACGACTGTCCCCAGGGGCGTGACTCATCCTGACATATGCGTCACCCTAGGATGTCCAAAGCCACCGGCGGCTGCACGGGTATTGCGGCAATAGAAGGCCGAAGAAGACCTTCTGAAGTCCAGTTGACCTCCTGATTGATCTCAAAAATAATTAGTAACCGCAATCAAGAATGGCGTCGCTTAGTAGCTAGCCGGTGAGTACGGATCGGTCCACAGGGATTTTATGAATTTCCTAATTGCTCTTACGAGTTAATTCCAATGGGTGCCGGATTGATTAAGTCTAAAAACTAAATTAATCTAGATCTAAGTCTTGCTAGGGTAGGTTTAGGTTAAGTTTGGAAAGTCAGTAAATCTCACCGCTTTCTATACCCATATTAAGATCTATTAAGAGTTATGGTAATTATTAATAAAGTGGATTAGAACCATTCGGGAAGATATTTCTTCCTCTAGGTTCTTGTCCTTCCTTTATCAATCCTTACCCTAACCTCCATGGAAAACACGCTCAACCAGGCCTTTATACTACGGTATCACCGCTACCTCGTGGGATAGGGTGCCGTAGGGAGCGGTGTGTGTATGTATGCATGGAGTCCTATTAATTATATGTGATGGGCAAGAAAGGGATGAGAGATCTTCATCTCTCAAGCCTTCCCCAAATCTAACCCTAACAAGCGAGGAGACTACTCGCTCATTAGGGAATTGAAGAACAGATCTAAACTATTTATCTAGGGCAAGGAATTAAATTTAAACTAGGGCAAGAATAGAAATTACCTAGGGCAGATAAGAAATTTAACCTAGGGCAGAAATATAAATTAAGAACTTACAAATTGATGCTCTCCAAAAAGAATTCTGAATTTTATTAATGAAAGGAGGCATGACCTAATACAAGAATTTAGGTCTCTATTTATAGGACACAGAAAACCCTAGGTTTACAATCGCCGCATGTCTGCTATTACAAAAATACCCCTAGGAAGACTAGTCAGCGCCGCCAAGAATTATGGAAAAATTTCTCGCTACCACGGGCATAGCACGGCCGCGGAACCGCGGCCTCAGCCCTGGTTTGGCCGCGGTTCCGCGTCCAAAAGAGGAGTTTGTGGGCTGAGTTCTCTTGTGCTTGGTCTGGTTGACTTTATCTTCCCCTTTCTTTGGTTGGTTCTTCATAAGGTCTTCTATTTCTCTTCCAGATCTTCTCAGTGAGTAATGTAGTGGACTTTAACCGTTGTTTCGTGACGAAGTCTTGAACCTTGTGCTGCCTTATGCTTTGTGAACTGATCTTCGTGTAGGCTTGATCAAGATTCCACCATTTATTGGTCGTAGTCTCTCTTTGTATCATCTTTCTCATCAATTTCACTGTTTTTGCTCCAAGAACCTGTAACCTGTAACTAAGTAGCAGACATGGGTCAAAAGCACCTGTTTATTTGTAAAATGTATAAGAATGAGGAATTTAATAATGCAATATTATGGTATGAACAAATACCCCCAAACTTATCTTTTGCTCGTCCTCGAGCAAACCTAGTTTTATTCTCAACAAAAACCTAACCTCACTTTCGCAGGGAAACGCGATTGCACTGAGCTTGTGCAACAAGCCGTTAAACCTCTAGGTGTCCCTAGTAGGAGGAGTGTTGTCTCCTGAAGGTTTTCAGCGGATACTACCTACAAAATCCTATCAATTTGGTCCATTGACTCTTATTCTCCAATTAGGTTTTCTAACAAGGATTATCTTCGACTCGTAAATTACCCACCCATATTCTTCACGCTTCCTTATTATTTAACTTAAGATTATATATGTTATGCAGACCTATTTAGCTTTTGACATCTCTTAAGTTTTCCTTCTAGAGTTCCATCTCAAATTAGGAATTTTTATCATCTCTACTAAAGATACAAGTCCTATTCTTCATTCCTATCTCTTATCTAAACTCCAATCACATACCCCTACGTGTGTGTGTATATCACCCCTACACTTGGAAATTCAAATCAAGCAATCATACTCTTGTCCGTAGTCCAAAGCACTTCTTAATTGGTGAATTTTTAGATGATTTTCGCTCGCATATCCTTCATGCGACTGTTAATACTTCTTGAGGTACCAACAACCGATTACAAGATGTGTTTGCACATTAAAGCATAATTCCTAGTCTTGCAACACCTAAGGTTTTAGCAGTGACTCCCAAACCAGTTGGTCTAAGGCACTAGGTGATGAAGCACCCTTACTAAATATTTTTCCATTTTTGCAGCCTTAAGTACTCACAAAAACCAGTGTTCATTTTTTTATTATCTCTTTATTCACACTTGAATTTTTTTTTTTTTATTTTCTTCGTACTAAGGACTTTAGACAAGAGCATTTCAAGGTCTCTTCTACTATTCCAAGTTTCAAGGTTCGTGTTTGTGCAATTTGTAGGGTATACATTTTCAGAATTTAGACTTAAGCTAGGAATTATTTTTCAAACTTATACTTTAATAAAAACATCAATACTCTTCCCTTGTTTTAACTTAGCCCAAGAAGTGAACTCAAAATTTGCCTATTTCTAAATAAACTACAAAGACATATACTTTCTACCGTTAAATTTTAAGAAAAGTTATATTTAGGGTTTTTTAACTCACTAAGTCTAAGATCTAGTTGTTCATAGCTAGTTAACCTTTTTGTCAAACTCAAGTCAATTATGGCCAAAATTGAATACATTAATTTTTATAATTTTTCAAATTTTTCAATTTTTATGGGTTTTAAAATAAGTATGCAAATGCAAAAATATACACATGAATGCGAAGGAAGAAGGCTTACCGAGCATACCCCCAAACTTAAACTTGACAGTGTCCTCACTGTCATGCTACGCCAAGAGGGTCAAAATGTCGGCACTCCCCTGTTTATTTATTTATAGATTTATTTATTTATTATTGTTAAAAGAAAAACAAAATATATACAACAAGGTTCCCCCCAAACTTAAGTGAAAAGTGTGTCCACTGTTTAAGCGTTAAAGTTCAGAGTTAGGGAGGAGAAAAATCAAACTATACAAGGCCTTACACAGACCAAAAGTTAGCACAAACCATTCAAAAATTCTATCGTGATAATGGTGGGGTTGGTGAAAGAAATGAGTGTAAAGAAAAGAAATGAGAAGCACACGAGACCGTATGGGGGTAGAAACGGTATATGGTCTCGGTGGAGGAGAATGGCGGAGGGAAAAAAGAAATGGTAGTGGTTCTACTTCTTCAAGTGGAGGTTGATTAATCACAAAATCCGTATCATTTAAGAATGCGAGTTCGTCGGCGAAAATATCTTCGAAACTTGCGTCGAAGGTCCAATTGAAAATTATTGAACTCAAAATATCGGATTATGATTCATCAACACTCGGTATCATGAAAGGAAGATTAGAAGAACCAAAGAAAGTGGGAATACGAATTTGAGGGTAGGGATGGAGTGTATAAATTAGCACAATTTGTAATGACCGATGTATAAAAAGCGATTTTGCTAATCTATCAACTCGCGGAAAAATGAGATTAAATCCCTCAAGATTCGTGAGCAACCATGGGTACGTCGAACTTGGTATTAGAGATGAAAGCGTAACGGTCTCTTGCAAGGTCGGAACAAGGACAGAGGGAAGTGAATGAGGAAGGGTATCAGTTAAAGATTCAGGAGGGTGTACACAATCAGTGGAAGGGACATGATGAATTGGGAAATCCGACTCATCAAATAAAACTGGTTCATCCTCAATAATTTCCTCAATATTCTCCTCAAAATGTAGCTTATCCATGCCATTATCATCAAAATCAAGACGCATATGAAGTTCGGGAGAAACATTTAATGACTCGGGATGATGAATTGGACATAAAATTTCAATCAAATCTACGGGTTCATCATCCAAAATATTCCCGGCGTCTATATCCTCAATCAAGTGAAAATCAATTTTTTCTGACACCTCATCAAAAGCATGGATATTTATCAATTTGGGTTCTAGAGTGGAGGTGTAAAGTTCAAAAGGATTAGGTGTGGTTTCACTCGAAAGGGATTCTTCACAATCTGGCAAATCAAGCACTGCAAAGTCACACAACTCGTTAAATGTTTTATTTTCAACTTGTGAATCATTTGGGACAATCGATGGAAAACCGGAGTTGTGGGCTTCAATTGGGTATGGGTAGGTTTGATTTGGAAAGGTGTAGAACTCACTCTCTCCTCTCAAATTCTCACTCTGTCCAACCGCCTTCTCATACATTGGAATTTTTGGAGCTAGTTGGAAACTAGCTACCGGTTCACTAGGTTGCATAAGGGCGGCCATGGACGCATCCACATTCCTCATCATTTTGTTTGTTGCTAAAATATAAGCTTCCAACGACTGTTCCAAACTATACATGGGTTGTGAAGGGGTTTCGGTAAAAGATTCGAAATTGTTTGGATACGTGAAACTCCCAAATAGCTGTGTAGAAGCAATGTCTAGTGAAGGTGGGAAAGTCGGGTAGGACTGGTAGGAATTGGATGGTTGGACATGAGTAGGATCAACATTTGAATAAAAAGGTGAATGGACTTGTTAATCCCTAGAACTGGATGTGTGGAGAGGAGTGAAAGATCGGTTACGAGATTGTTCAATGTGTTCAGCAATAGACATGGGTTTAGGAGTTACAATAGGACTCGAAAAAGTGGTATCAACATAAGAAGGTGGTGAAGGTTGACACGGTTGATACAAAGTGGATTGCAAAGTCGAACTGTTTCTCCTAGACGCTTCTATTCGATCTTTCAAAGAAATTTTGGGCTTGGAGGGGTCGTCCTTAAATCGACCGAAACAATTCGCGTAAGAGGCAAAGTTTGGTTCAGGGTACCAAAGTTCGGCAAGAGATTTGTGAGGTGGGGTACCCATGATGTAAGAAAGGAGAAGAAAAAGAATGTGGGGTGCAAGGATTTCTTAGCGACAAGTTGCAAGTTTTTATAAAAAAAAAATCCTTTTTTTTCTTTTTCTCTTTATTTGGAACTTTTTGCAAAAAAGATTTTTGATAAAGGGCTTTGACACACTATCAATCAACCACAAATGCACAATCAGGCCTAGATCTAGGGTCACCTAGGTCAGCTAGACAGCTCCTAACTGTTCTAAAGGGCTAGAAATAGGACCTCAAACCGCCTCTTCACCACCAATTGCGGCCAGATAAGTGCCAGGTGAGTGGGAGGCTCTCCACTACAAGTAGTGGCCCTAATTAAGTAACCACTCACCTTAGACACACTTGCCTAGACACCGCAAAGTCAGGTTAGGATCAACGGCCGATGCCTACAACTAGTCCTCTGTCCTATTGAGCGCGACGTCCTTAAGGCTGAGTCTAGTATTTTTTAATTAAAATTGGTCAATGCAAAATGCCTTTTGTGATTTCTGGGGTCCTGGGAAGGGTGATGAAATCCCCACCCAATCTGGATTGGTTTAAAGCCCCTTAAAGTCCGATTAAAAATATGCAAAACAGTAACAATCACTTGCAATCAATTTTTTTTATTTTAAAGCGCGGCACAAAGAATCCTGCACAAGATTTGTTATTGGAAGGGAGAAGATTTTTAAGCGCAAAGAATCCTGCAGGAGATTTTCAAAAGATATATGGAGATTTGGCAGAGGAGAGAGAGAATAAGCTCACAGAGGAAATTTAGACAGATGACGTCACCAAACGGCAGCTTTTCCGAGGCCAAAGGGTGCCTCCCGCGGCGGTTCCGCGGTGGAGGAGTCTGTTTACCTCAATCAGAGCAAAGCTCTGTTCAAATTTCAAGGTGGGAAAAGAAGCAATGCTTCTGTTTTTCTCCAATCAGAGCAAAGCTCTGTCTTGAAAATTAAAGTGAAAATAAATGAAATAACGCTTCGGATCCCCTAAAGTAGCGTACTCCATCAGAGCAAAAAAAAAACCGCAGCGCCCCGCTGCGCGCTGCGCAGTAAAAATAAAAAAATAAAAAAATAAAAAATAAAAAAATAAAAAAATTCTTGTTGCGCGACACGTGTCTGCGCAGTTGCGCAAGCGCTGCACGACACGTGTCACGCGCTGGGGAGTTGCGCAAAAACAGAATGAAGATTTAAGGAAATCTTTTCTGTTCTTATTAAAACAAGAAGATTTCTTCTGTAAAACAGAGCCCTTTGGATTAAAGATCCAACGGTGGGGAAAATTCCCTAAATCACTCAGAGAATGATCTCTTTAACAAACTTTAACTAATTTATGGGCACTATAAAAAGGACCCTAGACCTCATTCCAAAAGGAGGAACATCTTTCTAAAAAAAAGAGAGAGAAGAGAACTCTTGAGAACTCTTGAAGAATAAAAAAAAGGTAAAAACCTTTTAAAGAAGAGAAAATTCTCTTATGAACAAGATCATGGATCTTCAACAATAAATAAATAAATAACTAAAATAGTGCCTTGCACTTGTTTTATGAACCATCGGTTCTTGAACCTAAAAGGTTCTTAAATTAATAGTGCTTTGTACTTTCATGAACCTTTGGTTCTCTGAGATAAGAAAAAACAAGAAAAAACTTGTTTTTTCTTAGATCTAAATCAAATTGTGCCTTGCACTTGTTTTATGAACCATCGGTTCTTGAACCTAAAAGGTTCTTAAATTAATGGTGCTTTGCACTTTTATGAACCTTTGGTTCTCTGAGATAAGAAAAACAAGAAAAAACTTGTTTTTTTTTAGATCTAAATCAAATAGTGCTTTGCACTTCTTTTATGAACCATCGGTTCTTGAATCTAAAAGATTCTCAAATTAACAGTGCTTTGCACAAATGCAATGCAATACTAAAAGGGCCAGGCCCAAATCAAAATGACCTGACAGGCCAAAATAAATTGCAAGGCAATAAATGGGCAGAGCCCAAATAAATTGATGATTTGCATCCTTTATACATGGGCAGAGCCCAAATGAAATTGATGCTCTGCATCATTTATAAAGGGCAGAGCCTAAAACAAATTGATGCCCTGCATCTTTTCTGGGCAAAGCCCAAATAAAAATAAAAAAAAACAAATGCAAATAAAATATTGGACATTTTTAACTGGACTTAGCCCAATCGTGGCCATAAGTCCTTAAACTAAATTAACTGAGCAAAACGGCTCTCCTAAACCAATCCACATCCGGTTCAAGGGTACATCTCCGAACTCCTTTGATATTCATCGTTGTAATTCCTCAACGACGTCAAAGAGGTGACGGGTCCCAACGACCACACACCCATATGGACTGGGGGTCCTTAAACTCGCGGACCGAAACGTCCCTAAACTAATATCGGACCGAAACGTCCCTAAACTAATATCGGACCGAAACGTCCCTAAACTGGAATATGGACCACCACGTCCCTAAACTGGCACAATAAAGCCCAAATGCTCTTTTGTCGGATCTAAACGGTCCCGTTAAGTTAATCTTAGTCTCAAACTGGACTAACGTATCCTTAACAAACGTTTGAGTCGATCTTAGCCTCAAAAATGGCTAACGTATCCTCCAAACAGACTTTAGTCCCAAATTGGACTATGAATCTCCCAAACTGAAACAATAGAGCCCAAACGTTCTTTTGTCGGATCTAAACGATCACGTTAAGTTGATCTTAGTCTCAAACAGGACTATCGTATCCTTAACGAACGTTTAAGTTGATCTTAGCCGCAACGCGACTAATGCATCCTTAAACTAAAAACACCAAACCCAAATCTAAGTAAATACGGATTTGGACTAATCCACGTCCTACGGGCGACGGCATTACTCAGTCTCCGTATACAATCCACGGGCAACCACAAACAAAACAAACACACACGACACGAAGTGAAATTCTGGAGAAGGAGAAAGTTGTTACCGCGATGCGGTAGCGTAATTAACTGCAGGGGCTTGCGCCTGCAGGGAAGAGCGTCCCCACAATCAAAAAACCCTCACCCTGAGGGGGAATCTGACGAAGTCTGCTACATCGGCCGCATCCGTCTAAACTTCCGATACACGGTGCCATAAATCAACTTGGCATCTTCGGAGAGGTAGACGGATAAAACCAAATAGCATCTGCCCCGAATCTCAGGCAGGACGCAGAGTCCGCGCCGCCGTTCGGAGGGGAACAGATTCTTAATAAACGAAAGTTACAATGGAATAACCTCAGATCTAGGGCATGGATTGAGGAATTCAAAAGCGACCCTATCTATGACTTTCCAAGCCTCGCGGACCATCCTAGTATGCTTCCTTTCGCGAGCACAAGCGTCAGGGTCCCTTCCGATGTCTTCCATCCTCCGATAAACAGCGAGTATGGCAGACTGTTGAAAGACCTTGTGCAAGAGGTCGATAAGACTGTCTCGCCGTCTCTTCGAGATAAAGTTCAATAGGTACACAGAGTGCACCTTGTCCTCAGCGGCATCCAACGCCCTAAGCGGTACGCCGGAACAGAATAGGGGAAGCGCTTCCCAGATAGCTCCCACGATAAGTTTAAGAAGAGAGGAACGTCGGGGAAGCAGTGGACCATTGTATGCGTCGAAGTGACTCATTATTTCAGCACACTCCTCGTTTGTGAACTCCCGATTTTGAGAGCGGCCAAGTCGGCGGATGTCCTCATGAGAGATGATCTCGTTAAGAGCATACATGTGGGCGTTCATTGTTCCTGTGAAAGAGGATCAACAGAATTATCAGAAAGACTGATTAAGCAAAACGATATAATGCACCGAGGAATAAAATGTCATCTTTAAGTTCCAAGATCCATGAAGAATTCTTAAGAGTTCTTCTATATGATTTGGGAGGAGCAAAGCTCTATTAATAAATTAAGAAAATCCAAGGAAAATCTTTCAGAGAGCAGAGCTCTATGGAACCCCAGTAGGGTCCCCTCTAGTTCTCTTTAGATCCTTTTAAGACCCGTAGAGCAAAGCTCCGCTAAGTGAAACTCTAAATAGGTTTCGTTAGATCAGGGATCTATTGAGAGCGAGGCTCTATCAATGAAAATTAATTTAATTTAATTTAATCCAAATTAAAATTTTCACCTAAAAGTTTTAAGAGTTTAACTCTTAAAGTTCTTGAAAATAAAGAGCGGGGCTCTGAGTTCTGAAAGTAAAAATTTTGAGATGAGAATCATCTAAGGGACCAAAGGTCCTATTTATAGGCATCAAGTGCCCTTTCAGCTTCCAAGGGATGGCGCGACGGTTCGGAGTCTGCCACCGCTGCGCTCACGTTAGGAGGCCACGTAAGCGCAACGGTGGGGGGGCATCTGTTTACCCCAATCAGAGCAAAGCTCTGTTCAAATTCCAAGGTGGGAAAAGAAGCAATGCTTCTGTTTTTCTCCAATCAGAGCAAAGCTCTGTCTTGAAAATTAAAGTGAAAACAAAAGTTAAAATAAATGAAGTAACGCTTCGGATCCCCTGCGCTGCACGCAGAGCGCCACATGTCAAAATCAGACACAGTAGCGCAAGGAGCGCAACGCCCAAGATAGCGTACTCCATCAGAGCAAATTTCTATAAATAAATAAATAAAAAAGCTGCAACTGCGCAGTGCGCAGTGCGCTGCGCAGTAAAAAAAATGAATAAAAATAAAATAAAAAATAAAAAAATAAAAAAAAAATATTGCGCGACACGTGTCTGCGCAGTTGCGCAAGCGCTGCACGACACGTGTCACGCGCTGGGGAGTTGCGCAAAAACAGAATGAAGATTTAAGGAAATTTTTTCTGTTTTTGTTAAAACAAGAAGATTTCTTCTGTAAAACAGAGCTCTTTGGATTAAAGATCCAACGGTGGGGAAAATTCCCCAAATCACTCAGAGAATGATCTCTTTAACAAACTTTAACTAATTTATAGGCACTATAAAAAGGACCCTAGACCTCATTTCAAAAGGAGGAACATCTTGCTAAAAAAAAAGAGAAGAGAACTTTTGAGAACTCTTGAAGAATAAAAAAAGAGGTAAAACCTTTAAAATAAGAGAAAATTCTCTTATGAACAAGATCATGGATCTTCAACAATAAATAAATAAATAAATAAAATAGTGCCTTGCACTTGTTTTATGAACCATCGGTTCTTGAACCTAAAAGGTTCTTAAATTAATAGTGCTTTGCACTTTCATGAACCTTTGGTTCTCTGAGATAAGAAAAACAAGAAAAAACTTGTTTTTTCTTAGATCTAAATCAAATAGTGCCTTGCACTTGTTTTATGAACCATCGGTTCTTGAACCTAAAAGGTTCTTAAATTAATAGTGCTTTGTACTTTTATGAACTTTTGGTTCTCTGAGATAAGAAAAACAAGAAAAAACTTGTTTTTTCTTAGATCTAAATCAAATAGTGCTTTGCACTTCTTTTATGAACCATCGGTTCTTGAATCTAAAAGATTCTCAAATTAACAGTGCTTTGCACAAATGCAATGCATTACTAAAAGGGCCAGGCCCAATCAAAATGACCTGACAGGCCAAAATAAATTGCAAGGCAATAAATGGGCAGAACCCAAATAAATTGATGATTTGCATCCTTTATACAAGGGCAGAGCCCAAATGAAATTGATGCTCTGCATCATTTATAAAGGGCAGAGCCCAAAACAAATTGATGCCCTGCATCTTTTCTGGACAAAGCCCAAATAAAAATAAAAACAAATGCAAATAAAATATTGGACATTTTTAACTGGACTTAGCCCAATCGTGGCCATAAGTCCTTAAACTAAATTAACTGAGCAAAACGGCTCTCCTAAACCAATCCACATCCGGTTCAAGGGTATATCTCCGAACTCCTTTGATATCCATCGTTGTAATTCCTCAACGACGTCAAAGAGGTGACGGGTCCCAACGACCACACACCCATATGGACTGCGGGGTCCTTAAACTCGTGGACCGAAACGTCCCTAAACTAATATTGGACCGAGACGTCCCTAAACTAATATTGGACTGAAACGTCCCTAAACTAATATCGGACCGAGACGTCCCTAAACTAATATCGGACCGGGACGTCCTTAAACTAATGATGGACCGAAACGTTCTTAAACTAATATCGGACCGAAACGTCCTTAAACTAATATCGGACCGAGACGTCCCTAAACTAATATCGGACCACTACGTCCCTAAACTGGCGATGGACCACCACGTCCCTAAACTGGAAAATGGACCACTACGTCCTTAAACTGGAACAATAGAGCCTCCAAATGCTCTTTTGCCGGATCTAAACGGTCCCGTTTAAGTTGATCTTAGCCCCAAATACGGCTAACGTATCCTTAGACATTTAAATGAATGATAAAACTCCAAATCAACTTTGGTTCAAAGGTACATCTCTGAGCTCCTCTGACACGTGTCGTTGTAATCCTTCAACGACGTCAGAGAGGTGACGAGTCCTGACGGCCATATATTAAATGAATCAATACGTTAAGTTGATCTTAGTCTAAAACAGGACTACTGTATCCTTAATTAACGTTTAAGTTGATCTTAGCCGTAACGCGACTAATGCATCCTTAAACTAAAAACACCAAACCCAAATCTAAGTAAATACGGATTTGGACTAATCCACGTCCTACGGGCGACGGCATTACTCAGTCTCCGTATACAATCCACGGACAACCACAAACAAAACAAACACACACGACACGAAGTGAAATTCTGGAGAAGGAGAAAGTTGTTACCGCGATGCGGTAGCGTAATTAACTGCAGGGGCTTGCGCCTGCAGGGAAGAGCGTCCCCACAATCAAAAACCCCTCACCCTGAGGGGGAATCTGACGAAGTCTGCTACATCGGCCGCATCCGTCTAAACCTCCGATACACGGTGCCATAAATCAACTTGGCATCTTCGGAGAGGTGGACGGATAAAACCAAATAGCATCTGCCCTGAATCTCAGCGTCAGGACATCGCGGTCCTGTGCGCCGCCTTTCGGAGGGGAACAGATTCGACTCGCTTCCCAAGATTTTTTGCACGTGATGAGTCGACCAAACCACGGCGGTTCCGCGGTCGTAAGCGACTTGGGGCAGCGGTTACGCGGTCAGGGCGGCGGCTCGGTTCTCAAAATTTTTTCTGTTGTTCTGTTGGTAAAATCCTCTGATGTTCAGCTCAGCCATTTTCTGTTTTGCTCTCTGGATTTTTTCAGATCCGAACTCGATTGTAGATCCTGCAAAATTCAAACAAGAATACCCTTCACAAAATTCAAAGATGATAAATTTTTATTTTTTTTAATTTTTTATGATTTTTTTAATTTTAGATTAACCCGAAATTGCAAAAAAGAAAATAGCACGCCATCCCCGGAAACGGCGCCATTTGATTGATCTCAAAAATAATTAGTAACCGCAATCAAGAACGGCGTCGCTTAGTAGCTAGCCGGTGAGTACGGGTCGGTCCACAGCGATTTTGTGAATTTCCTAATTGCTCTTACGAGTTAATTCCGATGGGTGCCGGATTGATTAAATCTAAAAACTAAATTAATCTTGATCTAAGTCTTGCTAGGGTTAGGTTTAGGTTAAGTTTGGAAAGTCAGTAAATCTCACCACTTTCTATACCCATATTAAGATCTATTAGGAGTTATGGTAATTATTAATAAAGTGGATTAGAACCATTCAGGAAGATATTTCTTCCTCTAGGTTCTTGTCCTTCCTTTATCAATCCTTATCCTAACCTCCATGGAAAACACGCTCAACCGGGCCTTTATACTGCGGTATCACCGCTACCTCGTGGGATAGGGTGCCGTAGGGAGCGGTGTGTGTATGTATGCATGGAGTCCTATTAATTATATGTGATGGGCAAGAAAGGGGTGAGAGATCTTCATCTCTCAAGCCTTCCCCAAATCTAACCCTAACAAGCGAGGAAACTACTCGCTCATTAGGGAATTGAAGAACAGAACTAAACTATTTATCTAGGGCAAGGAATTAAATTTAAACTAGGGCAAGAATAGAAATTACCTAGGGCAGATAAGAAATTTAACCTAGGGCAGAAATATAAATTAAGAACTTACAAATTGATGCTCTCCAAAAAGAATTCTGAATTTTATTAATGAAAGGAGGCATGAACTAATACAAGAATTTGGGTCTCTATTTAAAGGACATAGAAAACCCTAGGTTTACAATCGCCGCATGTCTGCTATTACAAAAATACCCCTAGGAAGGCTAGTCAGCGCCGCCAAGAATTATGGAAAAATTTCTCACCACTACGGGCATAGCACGGCCGCGAAACCGCGGCCGCAGCCCTGGTTTGGCCGCGGTTCCGCGGCCAAAAGAGGAGTTTGTGGGCTGAGTTCTCTTGTGCTTGGTCTGGTTGACTTTATCTTCCCCTTTCTTTGGTTGGTTCATCATAAGGTCTTCTATTTCTCTTCCAGATCTTCACAGTGAGTAATGTAGTGGACTTTAACCGTTGCTTCGTGACGAAGTCTTGAACCTTGCACTGTCTTATGCTTTGTGAACTGATCTTCGTGTAGGCTTGATCAAGATTCCACCATTTATTGGTCGTAGTCTCTCTTTGTATCATCTTTCTCATCAATTTCACTGTTTTTGCTCCAAGAACCTGTAACCTGTAACTAAGTAGCAGACATGGGTTAAAAGCACCTGTTTATTTGTAAAATGCATAAGAATGGGGAATATAATAATGCAATATTATGGTATGAACACCTCCTCCACAGTGTAATTTATCAGAGGCGCATCTGCATAAGCAATCGCTGAAATAGGCTCCGAGGGTGTCGCACAGGAAAAGCTCTGTCAGCCCATGATAATTGATCATACCATTTACCCCATAGATGAAGACTCTTATGCTCCGGGTCGTGGTCTTTTATCAGCGCAAAAACCTCTCGGTCAACGGGTGCTTCAGGAAATCCGCCTTCTAAACGAATGAATGGGAAGGCGGTGTCGGAAGACATAGTGCCTGCGCAGATAAGAACGAATTTTTCAGCCACCAATGCTATAAATTAAATCCTGTTACAAGGTACTATAAATCCGTACCGCACTACAATGCAGTTAAAGGGGACCCACAAAATCTAGATGAGAGTTCATCATTAATAAAACAGCCCCATCATTGGATGAGGCTGATATTAAATGAGGAAATCCTCAAGAGATTCTCATTAAATGAGAAATCCCTCGGGCAAAGGAGTAAAACTCCCATGGAGAGCAGCGCTCTTCACTAGACAGACATCTGTCAAAGTCTAATGATGAAGGAATAAAATTCCTCAAGAAGAGCCTTGCTCTGAAAAGATGAGGGAATAATCTATCAAAAATAAAATTTCAATTTGATCTTCAAGATCCATGAACAAACTCTTAAGAGTTTTTCTATATGATCTGAAAGGAGCAAAGCTCCATTAATGGATTAAGAAATCATAAGCAAGATCTTTTTAGATCTATGATTCCAAGAGAGCAAAGCTCTATTAATAAAACCCTAAAAAGGATTTTCTTTAGATCGGAGATCTATGAAGATCAAAGCTCTGTTAATGGGTGAAACCCTAAAAGATGTCTCAAAAAGATTTAATCTTTTACCTAATCCGACAAAATTCTGTCCTTAAAAATTCTTAAGAAGAAGAGCTGCGCTCTGAAGAAGAAAATAAATTTTCAAGAAGGATTGAAGATGAACAGAAGTCATCTCAAGGGCCAAGGGTCCTATTTATAGGCACTAAGCGCCGTTTCAGTTCCTTGGAAGATCCAAGAGTCGAGATGTTGCCACCGTTGCACCCACGTGTGGGCCCCGTGAGCGCAACGGTGGGGGGCATTTGTTTCCCCAATTAGAGCAAGGCTCTGTTCAGAATTCAAAATTTGAATTAAAGCTGCGCTTTTATAAAAGCGCTTCGCTACAACTAGCGCACCCCGTGCAAAGCACATAGGCGCTAGCTCTGGGTGCGCTGTGCTCCAAGTAGCGCACCACGTGCAAAGCACGTGTGCGCTAGCGCTAAGAGCGCTGCGCTCCAATTAGCGCACCATGGGCAAAGCGCACCATAGGCAGAGCGCATAAGCGCTAGCGCTGGAACTAAATGTTCATCACCGTTGGATCAAATATCCAACGGATATGATTAAATCATCAGTTAACAAGAATTTTGAATCTTTCCAAACAGAAAAGATTGTGCCCTGAATTTGGAACACCGTTGGATCAATGATCCAATGGTGATTAAAAATCACTAAAATACAGAACAAATTCTGTAAAGAAGGAAAGATTTCTCAATCTTGTTAAAACAAGAAGATTATCTTCTGTAAATCAGAAGCTCTTGGATCAAGGATCCAACGGTAGGGAAATTCCCAAATCAATTGGAGAATAAATCTCTTTAACTGATTCAACAAATCAGCTTCCCCTATATAAAGGACCCAAGACTTCAAGTCTGAAAAGGAGTAACCCCCCCCCCCCCATAAACTTTGAGAAAATCTCAAGAAGAAGAAGTAGCTATCGACAAAAGAAGATATTTTCTTCAAGGTAAAAAAGAATGGTGATGAACAAAGAGATGAAATCATCTCATAATTAAAAAGAAGAATTCTCTTCTTAAAAAATCATAGATCTACAAAGACCAAGGTCTTTTATAAAGAGATCAAAAAAGATCTCATCATAAAACAAAGAAATACTTACTTCACAGATCATAGATCTATAAGACAAATTGTCTTCCTAAGATCATGAACATCTCATTATAAAGGGGGGAGAATTATTCAATTCTCTTAGGATCACAGATCCATAAAGATAAAGCTTTCATCAAAAAGAGATTGAAATATCTCCTATAAATTAAGAACTTTGTTCTCAGAATCTTGAGACAAAGTCTCTTTTCAGAAAGAAGATAATCTTCAGAGCGCAAAGTTAACCTAAGAGGAGCCTTAGCGCTCCTGATTTAAAAGTGCCTAAGTGCCCTTCATCTAGCGCAAAGCGCTGCAGTGCAATAGCACTTCAAACGCAGCGCACTGTGCTCATTGGCTAGAGCTAAGCGCGCCACGTGCTCCTCACGTGTGCGCTGCATTACAAAAAGCGCTTTGCACTCATTATATGGCATCAGCGCAGAGCTCTTCAACGCTTTAATTATAGCGCACCAGCGCTCTACATTTAGCGCTAAGCGCATTAGTGCTCTACATCCAGCGCAAAGCGCTAAGCGCATCTGCGCCCTTCACTTAGCGCAAAGCGCTAAGCGCATCAGCACTCCACATCTGGCGCAAAGTGCCAAGCGCACTAGCGCTCTAACCATAGCGCACTGTGCTCATCGACCGGCGCTAGTGCCAAGCGCGCCACATGCTTATTATGTGCGCTTGGGCAGAACATAAATTGTTCTTTGGACAAGCCCCAGAGCTATGATGAATGCTTAGTATTCAATAAAAGACAAAAAATGTCAGAGCCTAATGCCTAGCATTATTAAAAGGGTCGAGCCCAAACAAAGGCTTAACAGCCAGAACAAAAATAAAATGTTAAACGTTTTAATTGGACTTAGCTCAACTCTGGCCATAAGTCCTCAACTTAAATTGAACTGAGCACATCCGCTCACAAATTTTCAACTGATCTTAGTCCCAAACTGGACTACAGATCTTTCAACTAATTCACCTTGGTTCAAGGGTACATCTCTTCACTCCTTTGATATTTGTCATTGTAATTCCTCAACGTCTTCAAAGAGGTGCCGGGTCCCGACAACCACACATTTCACGGACTGTGGGGTCCTTAAACTCATGGACTATGATGTCCTTAACCTTGACCGTGATGTCTTTAAACTAAAATCGGACTGTGGGGTCCTTAAACTCATGGACTATGATGTCCTTAATCTCGACCGTGATGTCTTTAAACTAACATCGGACTGTGAGGTCCTTAAACTCATGGACTATGATGTCCTTAACCTCGACCGTGATGTCTTTAAACTAACATCGGACTGTGGGGTCCTTCAACTCATGGACTATGATGTCCTTAACCTCGACCGTGATGTTTTTAAACTAACATTGGATTGTGGGGTCCTTAAACTCATAGACTATGATGTCCTTAACCTCGACCGTGATGTTTTTAAACTAACATCGGACTGTGGGGTCCTTAAACTTATGGACTATGATGTTCTTAACCTCGACCGCGATGTCTTTAAACTAACGTTGGACCGAGATGTTCTTAAATTAACAATGGACCGTAATGTCCTTAAACTAATCGACCGCAATGTCACTAAACTAAACAATAGAGTCTCAATTGCTCTTTTGTTGGATCTAAACGATCCCGTTAAGTTGATCTTAGTCTAAAACTAGACTAACGTATTCTTAACAAATGTTTAAGTTGATCTTAGTCTCAAATGAGGCTAACGTATCCTTAAACCCAAACCCCCAAACCCAAATCTAAGAGAGATACGGATTTGGACTAGTTCACGCCCTACGGGCGACAACATAAATTAGTCTTCGTATACAATCCACGGGCAACCAAACACAAAACAAACACTCACGACACGAAGTGACCATCTGGAGAAGGAGAAAGTTGTTGCCGCGATGCGGTAGCATAATTAACTGCAAGGGCTTGCGCCTGCAGGAAAGAGCGTCCCCACAATCAAAAACCCCTCAAACGAGGGGGAATCTAACGAAGTCTGCTACATCGGCCGCATCCGTCTAAACCTTCGATACATGGTGCCATAAATCAACTTGGCATCTTCGGAGAGGTGGACGGATAGCACCAATTAGCATCTGCCCCCGAATTTCAGGCAAGACGGACAGACGCGGTCGCGTCTCTGTATTCGGCGGGGAACAATATCTATAAAGACCAAGGTCTTTTATAAAAAGAGATCAAAAGATCTCATTATAAAAACAGAAGAAGTATTTACTTCCTTCACAAATCATTGATCTACAAAGGCAAAGCCCTTTCAAAAATAAGAACTGTTATTCTTGAAACTTGAGGCAAAGCCTCCTTTAAAAAGAAAATAAATTTGTTCACAGATCATAAATTTGATCAAATGCGCTTTGCGCTATTGAAGAGTGCCTTGCACTCTTGAACTGCGCTTCTGCACTCCTTGGACCGGCGCTCAGTGCCAAAATGTGCCACGTGTCAACCACATATGCAACTTGCGCTTTGCGCTTTCTGAAACAGCGCACTGCGCTCATGGGCTGGCACTTAGCGCGCTGCGCGCAATGTGTCACTCGCTTGTGCGCCACTAAACTAGCGCAACGCGCTCATAAACTGGCGCAATGCGCCCATCATCTAGCGCTTAGCGCCAAGCGCGACACGTGTCCTTTTTGTGTGCGCTACTTGACAGAAGCGCAATGCGCTCTCTAATTGGCACAAAGCGCCTGGCGCACCACGTGGCGCGCTGTCAGAACAAATATTGTTCTGATGAATGCTATGCATTCAATACAAGACAAAAAATGTGTCAGGATCTAATGCTCAGCATTATTAAAAGGGCCAAGCCCAAATAAAGGCTCAACAGCCCAGAACCGTAAAATGTTAAACATTTTAATCTTATTGGACTTAGCCCAATATTGGCCATAAGTCCTCAACTTATATCTAACTGAGCCCATCTACTCACGAATATTTAACAGATCTCAGTCCCAAACTGGACTACAGATCTTCCAACCGACTCACACCAGTTCAAAGGTACATCTCTTTACTCCTCTGATATCTGTCGTTGTAATTCTTCAACGTCTTCAGAGAGGTGACAGGTCCCGATAACCACACATTTCACGGACTGTGGGGTCCTTAAACTCATGGACTACGATGTTCTTAAACTTTATAGACTACGATGTCTCTAAACCGGACTGTGGGATCCTTAAACTCACGGACTACGATGTCCTTAAACTTCATAGACTACGATGTCTCTAAACCGGACTGTAGGTTCCTTAAACTCACGGACTACGATGTCCTTAACCTCGGACTGTGGGGTCCCTTTAAACCCACGGACTACAATATCCTTAACTCGGACCGTAATGTCCTTAAACTAACAGTGGACCGGGATGTCCTTAAACTAACATCGGACCGAGATGTCCTTAAACTAATATTGGACCGTAATGTCCTTAAACTAATCGACCGCACCGTTACTAAACTAAACAATAGAGTTCAAAAGCTCTTTTGCTGGATCTAAACGATCCCGTTAAGTTGATCTTAGTCTAAAAATTAGACTAACGTATCCTTAACAAACGTTTAAGTTGATATTAGTCTCAAATGAGGCTAACGTATCCTTAAACACAACCCCCAAACCCAATCTAAGAAGATACGGATTTGGACTAATCCATGCCCTACGGGCGACAACATAAATTAGTCTCCGTATACAATCCACGGGCAACCACAAACAAAACAAACACCCACGACACGAAGTGGCCATCTGGAGAAGGAGAAACTTGTTACCGCGATGCGGTAACGTAATTAACTGCAGGGGCTTGCGCCTGCAGGGATGAGCGTCCCACAATGAAAAACCCCTCAAACGAGGGGGAATTTGACAAAGTCTGCTACATCGGCCGCATCCGTTTAAACCTTCGATACATGGTGTCATAAATCAACTTGGCATCTTCGGAGAGGTGGACGGATAGCACCAATTAGCATCTGCCCCGAATTTCAGGCAAGAAGTTCACCACGTCTTCGCGCGTCTTTTAGCGGGGAACAGATTCTGGCACGCCCGGTGGGACCTCTTCCTCTTTCCACTCCACACTTCGTGTGTCGTGTTCGCGAACGAATCGCGGTTTGATATGGTAGCCCTTGGGTTCGAGGTACTAAGATTTGGTTTCTTGCTCGGCGCAGAAAACGAAACATCAATGGTGTCTACTTGTGTGAAGTGTTCCAGCTGCAACTGCAACTCGCGTTCCGCCTCATCTGGAGGCATTGTTTCCTGATTAAAAGATCAGGAATTACCTCAATGAGGTATCACATGTTCACACGTGACCAAGGGTCACGTGATAACACGTGATGGTTAAAATCTCACTAAACAGAGACGAAAAACAAAAGAAAGGGTGAAAGATGACTCAATTGGGGTCACGTGCTCACACGTGACCAAGGGTCACGTGTCAGCACGTGACAGGCTTTGAAAGCCTTGCAGCTTAAATAGAATTTAATTCTAAAAATCAGCAAATACCTCAACGAGGGTCACGTACTCACACGTGACCAAGGGTCACGTGCCAGCACGCGACAGGCTTTGAAAGCCTTACAGTTTAATTGAATTAAAATTCTGAATCTCTTTCCAAATGGGAAAGAATTAAGGAGAACCGTTGGATTAAAAATCCAGGGGTGATTAAATATCACCAATTTATGGAAAAATCTTAAACAAGGAAAGATTTCCCTAAATCCCACCAGAAATAACAAACAAAATATCTTTGGATTGAAAATCCAACGGTGAATAAAATTCACTTAATGATCTAAAGGCTCATATTAATGATGAAAACAAACAAACTCTTTCAACGAAAGATTTGGTAAAAAAATTGATTCTTTTCCTCCTCCTATAAATAGGAGCCAAGAGAAGAGAAGGATATAGAGAGTTTTGGAGAGAGCTTTGGAATCTTGAAATTTCATAGAGAAAAGAAAGGAGAATTTAATTCTCTATAAAGAAAAACCCTAGGTGAGGAAGGAAAGGGGATCAAAACTTCAAACAGAAAATTTAATTCTCAAATCTAAGAGTTTAACTCTTCTACACAAAAGAACTTAGTTCTTCTTCTGGTTGAAGACCTGCACAGAGCACATCTCCCCATAGGATGAGAATTTAATTCTCATCGGGTTGAGATCCTGCCATGCAGATCCAAAACATAGAGGAAGAATTGAGTTTAGAGAATTTAATTCTCCCAAAATAAAGTTAGGGTTTAACCCTATAAGAGAATTTAATTCTCCCAAAACAAAATTAGGGTTTAACCCTATATGAGAATTTAATTCTCTCAAACTCACAGGAATTTAATCCCCTCATGATGAAATTGGGGCTTAAACCCTATCTGAGAATTTAATTCTCCTAAAATTATAGGAATTTAATTCCTTCAAGATAGACAGACAGAACTAGGGTTTAACCCTAATTGAGAATTTAATTCTCTCATATTTACAGGAATTTAATTCCTCCTAAATGATATTAGGGTTTCACCCTATATAAGAATTTAGTTCTTTCACAATAGGAATTTAGTTCCTCCAAAATCATAATTAGGGTTTAACCCTATAAAAGAATTCAATTCTTAAAAATAAAGAGACTTGAAGGATCTCCATGCATGCAAAGGACTAAGGTCACGTGGCCCCACGTGACCCCTGAAAAGATCCCCAAAATAAGAAGGAAAAAAAAGCTCGGAGGCAATGCCTCACGTGTTCCCACGTGACCCTCAAAACAAAAGAGAACAAATCCAAAGGCAGAACCATTATTGGGCGCCCTCACGTGTCCCCACGTGACCCTTAATAAAATGCTTTAATAAACAATGACTGGAAGCCTATCGCGTGCCCACACGTGATGGCCTGAAGACCAAAAGTGTTTAACACTTATCTGAATATCCTGAGAACAAAATAAAGGGATCTGGCCCCACCTTTTGATGGTGTCACATGCTTCCACGTGACCCCTCCCTCTTCTAGTGTTTAACACTAATCTGACAATTTTATTTCCAGTGTTTAACACTTTTTTTTTCTTTAGTGCTTAACACTGCTTTTAGCCAAATTGGCTAATTTTCCAGAGGCAAAAGTTCCTCCTCCAAGTGAATCTCAAAATTGAGATGAAAATGTTTAGCATTGCTAAATGATGTGGGCTTGAACCCAGATAAGGGTTAATGGTCCAACAAAGGACCAATTCTTCAAACTTAATTGGACTTAGTCCAATTAGCCATAAGTCCTCAATTCAGACTTAACTGAGCCAATGTGCTCATAATATAATTAGTCTTGGTTCCAAACTGGGCTACAGATCATTTAATCCACCTTGGTTCAAGAGTGCATCTCTTCACTCCTTTGATATTTGTCATTGTAATTCCTCAACGTCTTCAAAGAGGTAACGGGTCCCGACAACCATACATTTCATGGACTGTGGGGTCCTTAAACCCATGGACTATGATGTCCTTAACCTCGACCGTGATGTCTTAAAACTAACATCGGACTGTGGGGTCCTTAAGCCCATGGACTATGATGTCCTTAACCTCGACCGTAATGTCTTAAAACTAGCAACGGACTGTAGAGTCCTTAAATCCACGGACTATGATGTCCTTAACTTTGACCGCGATGTCTTTAAACTAACATTGGACCACCATGTCCTTAAACTGGTAATCAACCGCAATGTCACTAAACTAAACAATAGAGCCTAATTGCTCTCTTGTCGGATCTAAACGGTCCCGTTAAGTTGATCTTAGTCTAAAATTAGACTAACGTATTCTTAACAAACGTTTAAGTTGATCTTAGTCCCAAATGATGCCAACGTATCCTTAAACCCAACCCCCAAAACCCAAATCTAAGAAAGATACGGATTTGGACTAGTCCACGCCCTACGGGCGACAACATAACTTAGTCTCCGTATACAATCCACGGGCAACCAAACATAAAACAAACACCCACGACACAAAGTGACCATATGGAGAAGGAGAAAGTTGTTACCGCAATGCGGCAGCGTAATTAACTGCAGGGGCTTGCGCCTGCAGGGAAGAACGTCCCCACAATCAAAAACCCCTCAAGCGAGGGGGAATCTGACGAAGTCTGCTACATCGGCCGCATCCGTTTCGATACACGGTGCCATAAATCAACTTGGCATCTTCGGAGAGATGGACGGATAGCACCAATTAGCATCTGCCCCGAATCTCAGACCAGACGTCCGTCTTGCGCCGTCTTTCGGAGGGGAACAAGCATAGCTTACGGGCCCCAAGTGGCCTCCCTGTTCACGATGCCGGTGGAACAGGTCACCCAGGCCGCCACCGGATTGTTTTTTGGGACCATTCTCCCGCAAACGAACTTCAGTGCTCCTATACCAACACAAGAAGCTCCCAAAAAGTCGGTCTTTGATCGGATTGCAACTACAGCGGCCCCCCTCGATGGGTCGTCCAGCTCCAGCGCCTCAGTCTTCGCCAGATTGGGACAAAGTTCATGTGGGCCAATGATGAAGCCTACAATTCCAGAAAAGGTTATTCCGAAGAGGATAGCCATCCCTGATCCCGAAGTCATCAAGGCGGCTTCTCCTGCTAAAGGATCGGTCTTCAAAAGACTGTCTGTTTCAGCTCCTACTCCATGCGAAGTCACGAAGGCTGCTTCCCCTGTTCGAAAGTCGGCCTTCGCAAGACTGACTATCCCCTCTCAACGGACGTCGGTCTTCAACCGGCTACCGCCAATAACAGCCTCACCAGAACAAGGGGCATGACAAAGCCATCCCTATCACCGAACCAACACCATTTGCGCGACATGCTCGCCGTCGTCACTGGCGCCAAGTATGGAAGGCTGGGGGCAGCTCTCCGTCTGGATTTACTCTACCAGCTCCAACGGCGGAGATCGATGCTGCTGTTCCAACCGGGAACAGCTTCGAATTGCTGAACAAGGTGCGCAGGAACTCTCCTACCCCGTACTGGAAAGATCTCCTCCACCCATCGAGAACGCTACTAAGGCAAAGCTAGAGCAGCCCCCTCAGCGGCTATCCTCTAAAATTTACAAAGTCTGGCGACAGGTTCAAGACTCGGTAATTGATCAAGATTACCCTCGCCGACAGAAAAAGGTGAAGGTTCAGCAGGAAGAGAACCGTCCTGTCAAGCCACCAAGGACAACAGCTATCTGGGTGCCCGCTGCAACGGCTCCCTCGACTTCAGCTGCCCAAAAGAGAAGGAGGCCAGAGAAAGCCCCCGTGGTTGCGGCAAACCACAAAGACGCTGAGCCCAAACGCCCCAAGTCTGAGGGCATAATGGTGCATACTGTTTATATGGCTTCCGGAAAAGAGGAAAGTCGCGCTTCTACGGGTCACCGACCGCTTACTCGATCCGTGACAAAAGCCCCGGAGCAGCAACAGAAGCTTCAGGAAATGCTAACGCAAACAACCGCACTCACCGGGCCAAAAGAAAGCCCGGAGGTGTCATCAAAGCAGCGTCATGAACAAGAAACCGATGCTGACTTCCTCCGCAGAGTCCTCGAAAAGAAGGACAGAGAAGCAGCAGAACAAGCGGCTAATATAAAACGAATGGCGCTTTTCTTCCAAGACATGGTCGGGATGATGTTACAGCCGGAACCTCCAGCTGAAGACCCTCTGATCATCATTGAAGACGACAGAGGGGAGACATCGAACCCTCCTCTGGCTCTTTCAGCAGCCAAAGAGGAAACCATTTCCAAGGCCGCTCTGGATGACTATATTGCTTAGCAAATATGAACTCACCAGGAGAATGAAGCGGTCGGCCAAGTCGTTAAAACTGGGCGACCATATCCAGATTGGTATGATCAAATAAAGTATCCGCCGGGATATACGATCCCTAAATTTCATGTATACAAAGGGACGGGCAATCCCCACCAGCATGTTGCCCAGTTCAGGGCTCTTTGCGGCAACACCGGGGGTGATGATAAACTTTTGCTCCGTCAGTTTGTTGGCAGCTTGGCGGAGACGACGTTCGAATGGTACTCAGAGCTTCCCGATGACTCCGTCAAAACGTTTACAGAAATGGAGTTGTTATTCACTCAGCGGTTCGCAAGCGCCAGTGAACGCACCCTGATCACGGCATTGATCAATGCCAGAGTAAAGCCGGGAGAGACGTGGGTGCAGTATGCAATCCGGTGGCGGAACCTATGGTCGAAATACGAACAATGCATAGAAGAAGCTCCTGCCGTGGGCATGTTCATGTGGACCCTTGACCCTCAGTCGACTATCTCCCAATTCATGATGTTCTTCAAGCCGACCACCTTCCAGGCCTTGATCGACAAGCTGGCCCAGATGGGCCATAGGCCGTTCCCTTCAAAAGTGGGTTTTCGGAATGAAAAAGGCAACGGGAAAGCGACCGTTGTCGCCAACGCTCAGCGACAGCCGAGTAACCTAAGACCGTCTGTTCGTCAGAGCAGCAAGCCGCGATCCCTCGATGAGAAGTTGAAACGTCCTTACTCATTTTCCAGGGATAAAACAAGGAGACTATTCGAACTGGCAGTGCGCAAGGGACTCATCACTCTTCCAGATCCAAAACATTCATCGCAACCGGGTGACGTTAACCATCCTAACTATTGTCCCTATCACAGAGTAATGGGCCACCACTCGAAGATTGCTACATCTTCAAAGGCTGGATTGAGGATGAATACCAAAAGGGCAAATTCGAGTTGTCTGACAACTGGAAGGTGAACCCGCCATAACCACATGCTCAGAAAAAAATGGACACGCCGGGGTCATCATGCTCTTTTATAGGGGAAGCTCCATGAGAAATTGTTCTTTCGGCAAAAACTAAAAGAGTGCTGAAAGATCTTCAAACATGTCTGACCTATGAACAAAGAGACCGAAACGTCCTTAAACTAACACCAGACCACTATGTCCTAAAGCTGGCAATGGACCATTATGTCCTAAAATTAGCTGTTGACCGAAATGTCGATAAACTACGATGGATTGCAGCATCCTAAAGCTGATACAAAAAAAAAGAATAAAAAAAAGAAAAAAGAAAACGGTATGTCCATAAGCAAAAGGGCACGGATGAAAACCCGCAAGGGCTCCGTGAGTAAAAACAGCAGGGCTACCGGCGAGTTTTGTGAAAACCCGAAAGGGCGCAACCTCGTTAGAATAAAAAAAAGAAAAAAGAAAACGGTATGTCCATAAGCAAAAGGGCACGGATAAAAATCCGAAAGGGCTCCGTGAGTAAAAACAGCAGGGCTACCGGCGAGCTTTGTGAAAACCCGAAAGGGCGCAATCTCGTTAAAAGACACTTGCAAGGTCCTCTCGACCTCGTGAGGAGAAACCACCTGCGTGAGATCCTTACGACTCACAAGGGAGCAACACACTTAGGGATCCTCACGATTCCTAAGGAGAAATTACACTTGCGAGATCCTCACGACTCGTAAGGAGAACCCTCTTATGAGACCCTCACGGCTCATAAGATTTGAAAGCCTTAAGCTTCAGTGATCTGAACCTGTTCTTAAGCAACCACCACAACCTCCAGCACTGCCCTACAAGCGGCTCAATATTAACTCTTGTATACAATTCACGGGCGCGAATAAACATTTCCCTAACAAAGTCCCATCCGTGATTAGGGATGTGTTTGCACGGTGAGCAACCCTTGTGAGTCCTCTCGACTTATAAGGAGAAAACACTCTTGTAAGATTCTTACGACTTATAAAAGAACATACACTTAGGAGTCCTCACGATTCCTAAGGAGAAAACGCACCTACGAGATCCTCACGACTCGCAGGGAGAAATACTTTCATGAGACCCTTACGGCTCATGGAGTCAAAAGCCTTAGTCGACAGGACCCTAACCCTGTTCACTAAGTCACCTTTGTTCGACATCGACAGAGGCAAATGATAATTCGCTCCTAGCAATATTCCAGTTGTAGCGGTGTTCATGCCGAAATCGGTGTCTAACTCCAAGCTTGCAGCGAAAAGCTAGCGAGCCACACATGCATACGAAATAGCCGAAATGATGGGGCAACTTGCAACAAAATCTGCAAGTAAAAATGTATGCATGTAAAATAGCCGAAATGATTGGGCAACTCGCAATAAAAAGCAGCGAGTAAAAATAAAATAAATAGCAAAAATGATTGGGCGCCGCGAAAATAGCCGAAATGATTGGGCAATCGCGACCTTCACGATATAAAAGCTGAAATGATAGAGCATCGCGGAAAGAAAAATATATAAAATGAAATTTTCTGCCCTACAGGTGATATCACATCAATCCCTGTATACAATCCAAAGGCGCAAATAAAGAAGGAATCACACCTTCCCTCCCCAGGCTCCATCAGAAGAAGAAGTCAAATCTCGATGGTTCTCAGACAGCCTGGAGACCACTTCTATATGTGTCTCATTACAACAGACGCAACGTCATCCACATGACCCCGTCTCGGAAACACGTCATCAACATGACCCCGTTGCGGAAATATGCCATCCACATGACCCCGTCTCGGAAATACGTCATCCACATGACCCCGTTTCGGAAATACGTCATCCACATGACCCTGTCACGGAAACACGTCATCCACATGACCCCGTCTCGGAAATACGTCATCCACATGACCCCTTCACGG
The DNA here is from genome assembly GCA_030015575.1 of Agapanthus africanus. Lineage (NCBI taxonomy): Eukaryota > Viridiplantae > Streptophyta > Magnoliopsida > Asparagales > Amaryllidaceae > Agapanthus > Agapanthus africanus. The sequence goes on along the minus strand of CM057339.1, from coordinate 173,916,298 downwards.
AAATACGCCATCCACATGACCCCGTCTCGGAAATACATCATCCACATGACCCCGTTTCGGAAATACGTCATCTACATGACCCCGTCTTGGAAATACGTCATCCACATGACCCCGTCTCGGAAATACGTCATCAACATGACCCCGTCTCGGAAATACGTCATCCATATGACCCCGTCACTGAAATACGTCATCCACATGACCCCGTCGCGAAAATACGTCATCCGCATGACCCCGCTGCGGAAACACGTCATCAAAATGACCCCGTCGCGGAAACACGTCATCCATATGACCCCGTCACAGAAACACGTCATCCACATAACCCCGTCTCAGAAACACATCAGCAAATGACCTCCGTCTCGGAGACAAGTCAACCAAACTCCAGGGAAATCAATGTCCTTGGCAAAACCTCGATTCAGGGAAATTAGCATCCTTGACGAGAGCATCTTGATTTGTGTCGAACCGCAAGGAAATCAGTATCTTCGCAGGAATCTCTCGATTCGTCTCAACTCCGAGAAAATCAGTGTCCTTGGCAAAACCTCGATTCAGGGAAATCAGCATCCTTGACGAGAGCATCTCAATTCGCGTCGACCCGTAAAGAAATCATTGTCTCTGCAGGAATATACGACGTCCGCAAAACGGAGGCATAGCAAAGTCCCTAGTTCCAAGTCCCGGCGGTTCACCAACAACCTAGAGACCACCTCGACGTTCGTCTCGATACAGCAGACGTGATGTCACCCCAGCGTTCTTCCCCCAACAGGATGCAGACACGACACAACAACGGAGCCATGGCAAAGTCCCTAGTTCCAAATCTCGACGGTTCACCAACAACCTAGAGACAAACCGCGACCTTCGTCTCGATATAGCAGACGCAATGCCAGCAAACGAAGCGAAGGAAATATTCCTAGCTTCAGGATCTTGACGGCAACTCATATAAAACCTGAAAGACTATCGGAGATCATCCCACACCAGCACGGAGTGGTTATGACTCATCGGGGCTCCCAAACTGAGCCTAACCTCAAGTAAAAAGCGACATGGAATATCCCTAATGCTTGCTCTTTCGACGGTAATATCACCTGGAAGATTACTTGAAAACGTCTTGTCCAGCCCCCGAAGAGATCAGAGACACGACAGTCGCGGGGCTACTCGAACAGCAAGATTATGCGTCAAGGAATACACCAGCCAACGCGACGGTGCGACGGGTAAAAAACCCTAGTACCACAGGCCCTAACGAACTTCTATTAGCAGGAGTTAACTGTGACGTTAAGACATTCTTGCGAGAACTTCTTGATTTGTCTCGACTCGTGAGGAAATTAGTGTCCTTGCGAGAATTTCTCGATTCGTCTCGACTCTTAGGGAAAAGCCTCAGGGGATGGGGATGGGGACCTGTTTCCTAAGCACTGGGGTCCTGCAAGTCGGTCTAAAATGAACTCTTGCATACTATTCACGGACCACACTCTCCAAAGTCGAATCTCGACAAGGAGGGAAACAACCACTTACGAGTCCCCTCGACTTGTAAGAGGGAAAAAATTTCTTGTGAGATCCTTACGACTCTCGAGAGAAACCACACTTAGGAATCCTCACGACACCTAAGGAGAAAATACACCTATGAGATCCTCACGACTCGTAGGGAGAAAAGTCTTTATGAGACCCTCACAACTCATAAAGTTGAAAAGTCTTAGGTAACAGATCTGAACCTGCTTCCTAAGCCATCATTATCTCTTGAAGAGTTCAGGATGAAATGTTTTTTATTATCTACAAGCCACACTTGCCAGAGTAACATACCAACAAAACAGCATAGAAAAGAAAACGACAGTGGGAGATAAGAAAAATGTGTCTTTATTCATGAACTCATTTGCATACAAGATACATCATATAAAAGAATAAAAAATGGATACGTGTTATTTAAATATTGCAAGTGTGTAATTGGTAAAAGGCAGCTACTGAGAAGGAGGCATTTTCAATAAGTCAGCCAGTTGCTCACGCACTCCTCTCAACTCCTTTTCAAGGTCAGCCGTTGCGGCCAGCTCCGCTTCAACTCGGGCCTGTTGCTGCAAACAGGATGAAAGTTTCTCATCAATTTCTTGCTGAATAGCCTCCTGACTCTGCGCGACCTGTTCAGTAAAGTCAAGCTTTTTCCTCAGCACCAGCCCGTCGGAAATACATCGTTGAAGGCTTTCAAAGATGGAGTTCAGCTGCACAGCATTCGCTTCAACCTAGGCACGCAGTTAGATAGACTCGGCGAAAGTCGCCTCACGTTCCTTTCGCTTGAGGGTTGCCTCTTGTTCAAAGATGCGAAGGAAAATGGCACTTCGCTCAACCCATGCAGCCCGCCGGGAGTTCGAAGCCAACACCTCTGGAGCAGGACACCTAAGCTCAAGCTCATGCAGGCAGGCCTCAATCTTCCTGCAGTGATCAACCCAAGACTCAACGATGCCCTCACTATGAAAGTTTACGAACGTTGCCAACATAGGGTTAACCTCTGCGGCAAAATCCGCAGCAGTTGTGGAAGTCTCCACGTCAAGCTCCTCAATATAGTCTCTCAGCATGCGCAGACTATTCACAGCGCCTTTCGAGGATGCACGCCGAGAAAAAGGGCCGGCTGGCATTACGATGCGAGACTCGAACGGGGCTGGAGTCAATGTGATTGCTGCAAAACAAATCACAATCAGATGTCGGCTCAAGAAATAAAGAAAATACGTGAACAATAGAGTCTACTATACGGGCTACAACATGGGGCAGAGCTGGGAGTTCCGGTGGCGCAACAATACCCTCGTCCCCTCCTTCAATTTGTAGGGCTACAAGCAACACAAAGAAGAATTAGGAATAATGTGACTGCCCATTAAAGAAAGGACATCGTTTAGAAAAGATACTCACCAATACCACCAGGGGGACTAATCTCTGACAGGAAGGAGAAGTGTGGGTGCAGCACCTGATACAGGTGGTCAAAAAGGGCTCCTGCAAGGACGAGGTAAGGCAACATCAGTACATAAGTTATACAGCCTAAAAATAAGACTGATGGGTCACGAATCTGTACCTTCCAACATCTGAGATGGTACCAGAGAGGGTAAAGGAGGTGTCACCGTCAAAGCGGTAGCTGATGGCGTTGCCTCGGGTAGCGCAACCTCAACACTCGCCATGCCTGCATTATAAACGAGATAAATACTGTCAGGAAAGATTGAAAAGGATTGCAGAATAAAAAGAAAAGCAATGACCCAAAATCTACCTGATGAGTCGCCAGTCGGAACCGCGATGAGGGCGTCAGTTGATACAGCAACTGCTTCATCCTCTTCCATCGGGATGGTCTCACCTCCCGTCGCCTCATCCCCTGACTCTACGAGAGCCGTCGTAACGCTTGCGACGCCAGGAGATGGCAAAGAGCCGCAGGTGGAAAGAGCGACGATCGGAGCAGTGCCCGACTCTTGCGACAGAGTGGCTACCTCGGGCTCGGCGGCTGTACCCGTCTCACCCATCGTCACCTCAGGCTCGGCGGCTGTATCCATCTCACCTACCGCCATCTCAGGCTCGGCGATCATGACCGTCTCACCCGCCGCTACCTCGAGCTCGGCGATCGCAGCCATCTCGCCTACCGCTGCCTCGGGTTCGGCAATCATGGCTACCTCCTCTACCGCTATCCCAGATTCAGTGGTCGCTGCCACTTCTTCGGTAAGACTCGGCCGTGCAAGCTAAGATATATAAGAACTGGTATTTAAAATTTTGACAATGGAACCCCGTGTCACATTACTTTGAGTTGGTCTTCCGACTGCTTCCCGAGCCGCACGTGCGGCCCGTCTATAGGCAGTGGACAAGGCAGCCGGGGATTCCTCTGAAGGAGTAGGAGCAGGGGTAGCGGTGCTCGAACCCGCACCCGCGGCCAAGGCAGCACTACGCTCCCTTGCCGCGCGCATTCTGCGCTTCCTCTCCGCTCGAGCCATCAAAGCGGATCTTCTAGACGCCTCCATCAATAGGATGTTGTCATCCGCGCCAAGGGTTACCTCTAGGGCCTTATGGCATCCGTCATCGGTTGTTTAAGTGACGCTTCTTTCAACAATACTAGCGGAACAAAGCTAGCCGGCCCAGCAAGCGTCTCCGCACCGCCTTGCGAAGTCGGTGCCACGCCCGGAAAACATGAGTAGAGGTAGTTCCTGTGATAAAAAAAAAAGGGGGGTCAGATTACTCATAAGAAACGGGAGCGGAAACATGGTGAACCGAAATGTACCGATGCCTAAGGATGCTCGAAGTCGTTCCTCTTCCTCAAAAGTCTTGAGAGAAGCTGCGAGAGATTCTTCGGTAGAAATGCCTATTAAAAAGGGAAAAGCGTCAGTCAAAACATGATAATAGAAATAAGATGCAATGGCGAAAAATACAGCTAATGATTATCTGATCGCGCGAGGATAGCCAACCCCTCTTCGTGGCTGGCCAATTGCTCAAAAGCTGCAATGACAGCCGCCAGATCAGTATCATCTGGCGGCATGAATAAGCCCTCATTTGTCCCATACTCGCTCAGGCCCTCGCCGTAAAGAGCGTGAGGCTCCTGGCCAAGTACAACGTCGACAGAAAGGATTTACTTCTTCTTCTTCTTTTGTGAGCGAGCTCCGGTCGCTGCCAGCACTAGCTTACGCTTGGCAGGCACCTTGGGATGACGAGTCCCAATTTCTTTTCCTACGTCCGACTCGGGGGACGCGGCAGCCACTTCTTTTTCAGACGCGCTGGAAGGGGGCAACCCTCGCGTAGGGCTTAGCACACTAAGGGGCTCAACTGCAGTGACCTCTTTTAGCGGAGGGGGGACAGTGGTCCGTCGCTTCAAAGGGACGTTGCGATCGCCGGCAGGAGGTGCACTTTTGCGATCGAGCAGTAGCCGCCTCTCTTCCTTAATGACGGCGTCCATCGAATGCTAGTACCATGCCGTGTACACATTAAGGACCTTCGGGACACAGCTCGGTTCGCTGATAAAGAAATTGGACCCCGTGTTCAAGCGCATGAAATGATGTAGCGCGTTTCGCTTCCCCTCTTCAGTGGCAGTGGGTTCTAGCAAGAAAGCCTCCAGCGGGACTTCTTGATTATAGCTCAATTGTTGGGCAAAACGATGCGGATTGTATCTCATGAAAAGCGCCGCATCATTTTGCCTAAACACCAGGAAGCCCGGTCTGATAGAATAAAAATGGAGGATCTCCCGAGCTTTCAAAACTGAGGCTCCATCTTTAAAAGTATCCCGCAATGGCCGCACCGTTGTGGCAGACTCTTTTCCGATGGTTAAAATCTTGTCGATGAAGGTCATGCCGTCTCCAACCATGCAAGGACGAAGGAGCAAACCTCTAGCATCCCGCGGTGACGGATTTACAATAGATGCGCTGACTAGTCGCATAATCCGGAGGAAACTGCACCTGTCATAAAATGAAGGCTTTTTATGAATACCAAAAACGCCAAGTGGATGTAGCTCGAGCCATGACATGAAGTAATGCATCGAGAAGTTCACATGCTGCACTCCGGGTTCAGTAGTATCTGCCGCTTGACTAAGGCCGTAATACAAATGGGCTAAACCAGCGACCCCGACAGCCACTTTCACCCCAATAACCATTCGATGAGCCGGATAGAAGACAGACGGCCTCATACAGTGAAGGTGTATTAGGAGCACAAACCAGCTCAACCATAGCCCAAGAAATCCCAAGAAGAATGTTTCCTCATTAATCCCAGGGACTGCGATCTCCGCGAAAGGAACAACTGGAGTGTTGGGAAGGAAGAAACTCTTCTGATCTACCTCCGTCGTTGGCAAGTTGTGTAAACCTAAGCCAAAAAGGTCATCAAGCATGGCGAACTTAGCAGCCTCCTTCAAGAGAACCTCCGGATGAAGGAAACGAGCGATGAAATCCTCAAAATTAACCCCGCGGCTCCCAGATTCGAGGAAAATGCCCTCATAAATATTCAACACTTTGATCAGACTAGGAAATTGGTGCTGAACGGCGTTCTCCGGGGTAAGGCCCATTATCACTGGCTTGGCACCAAAAACGTATTCATCCGTAGGAAGCAGCTCCTCATAATGCTCCCCCATGACCGGTAAGCCGGAAACTTCTGCAAATTCCTCTAAGGAGATTGATACTTCTCGGTCCAGCGAAAGGAAGGTGTGGGTAGGAATGTTCCACTGCTCCAGAAATGCCTTAACCCACCAGGTGGGAAGCGTAAGATACTAGAAGAGAGAAGCATAAACGGCGGGATACAACCCAAGCCTCAACAACTACGACTTCTTCGCTGGCAGAATGTAGCGGGCCCATTGCAGATAACCGGTCGGATGACGAGGAATCAGACCTATATTATATGGTTGCCCCCACGGCCTCGCCTCGCCTTGACAAATACGTCGTCCCAAGATATCTAAATCCATGGGAGGCTGAACGGGTATCGCAGCCATAGCGGGCTGAAGAAGACCTTCTGAAGTCCAATTAACCATCTCCACGGCATAGTTCACCGGGGGTGGGTTGGCGTAATGAATCGCCATGATGGCTCCGAGGGTACCGCGCACGAAAAGCTTTGTCGATCCTTAATAATATGATTATACCATGTCCCCCAGAGGTGAAGATTCTTATGTTCCGGGTCATGATCTTTGATCAAAGCTAGAACTTCCCGGTCTACAGGTGCTCCAGGAAATCCTCCTTCTGAACGAACAAACGGGAAAGAGAAATCGAAAGACATGTCGCCTGCAAAAAAGGGACAGAAATCAACTGTCGGTACTATAATTTAATTTTAAATTTTAACGGTACTTTAAAATTTGTACCACACTGCAATGCAGTGGAAAGGGGACCCACAAAATCTAAATGACAATTCATCAATTAAAAATTAATAAAACAGCCTCATCATTGGATGAGACTGTTAATTAATGAGGAAATCCTCAAGAAAAATCTCATTGAATGAAAGATCCCTCGGAAAAAGGAGAAAATCTCCCTTTGAGAGCAAAGCTCTATGACAGATTGACACTTGTCAAACTCTGATCATGAAGAAATAAAATTCCTTAAAGAGCATGGCTCTGTAATGATGATGGAAAAACCCATCAGAAAAGAAAATTAAAATCAATTAATTTTTATGAATTAAAAATTCTGGGATTTTCAAGATCCATGAAAAAACTCTTAAGAGTTCTTCATCAAAGATTAAGAAATCTACACATGATTCAAAAGAGCAAGGCTCTGTTTATGTCACGCCCCGCTTCCCAGAGTACGCAAGTTTGGGCACGTGACATAGCCAACCATGCTACCTGTGGGTAGGAAGTATCCGTCCACAGTCACATTACGGTTGTAAGGATATCAAGAACAAGATAAAATAAACTAAATACATGTCCAAATCCATAATAACAAGAATCAATAAACAATAAGTGCGGAAGCTAATGATCCAATACAATGAATAAACAGTATGTCCCATAATGCGGGCTCACATCTGGAAATGAAATGACATAAATAAACTAAACTCTAAAGAACTCACAGTTCAGCCGGCTGGCTGAAGTACTCCTGCTCGGTCGACGACAAAGGTACGGAATCTGGGCCATGCAAAACCCAGACGTCAGCGCGTCATGATATCAAGTATGTAGCATAAACATGGTAATAAACAATGCAAGCATGAACATGAATAAAGCGATAACAAGAAGTAACAAGCAGGGAAATGTGCAGTGGTGACTAAACTGTCCTATCAGGTTTTCTACTCTACAGTCTTTGAAACCAATTGATGAATCGTCGATGTAACTCAATAGTATCCCGTGCGTGCCCGGGACCACGGTCATGATCCTCGGGGCTGAATCCGAGACGTGCCGCTAAGCAGTAAAAGGTAGTAGGATAGATGAGTGATGTCAGCATCAACACTCCGGAGCTGGCCAAGCCCGTAAGACTGATCAGAACAATGTATCGAACTGTTGAGTTACAAGTCGGTTTCACCTTTGATTTCCCCATACCCCCAAACTATGTATGTCAGTCAGGTATTCAGTAGTCAAGGACTAATGCCAACACAAGTCAAGTAAAGGTAGGTCTGTCTGGATCGACAGCAGGAATGGTTAGGTTTGTCGGCATTAGGCATAAGATCAGGTAACAGGTCAGGTTACTTTCAACAGGTAGAGTCGATATGTACAGGGTGTTGTGTCCGGTGTATCAGTACATGTGTCAGGTGTATCAAGATCGGTCAATATGTAATGCAATCAGGTATATGATGATAACAGGTATAGTAACAAATAATGAACAGTAGCAGGAAACAGTAAATAACAAATATTATTCTATGTGAACACAGTGATGTTTGTATTTTCATATTAATCCGGTTCACGCACCTTTGAGGTGCAATAGCCACAAGACGAACAATATCGATAATATACGTAATGGAGTTACATGAATTTGAACTAAGCACAACAATTGTCTCATGAGTGATTTTAACAAATGAAGTGGGGATGATCTACTTGGTTTGATTAGTTAAGTATGAATTAATAGCAGACCGGTTAATACGAGCAATGACTTCATTGATTTAAAGTTACGGATAATCGTGGCTAGTAATTCTAAGTTATAAAAGGTATCGATGTTATAATAGTTGTGTGGTTATAATATGATGATTAAGTTGTAGCATGTTAAAGCAAGTATTCGGATACTTGCCTCGGCGGTTCCGCAAACCGAAACACGAATGCGATGTCGGCAGAAACTGCGATAAGGAAGCACGGGCCACGGATCGAGTCCCAACAGAGGTCAATGGGATCACACGGACCAGGGGGCTTCGCTGGAGCGTCGGGTTCGTCAGACGGCACGGTCGGATTCCGGCAAAATGGCAAAAGTAACGGAATTAGCGACAAAACCCACACATCCAAAAATACGGACCAGCAGGGGGATGATCTGCACAAAGGAAGGAAAGGGGACACTTACAGAGAGATGTACCAGGTGACCCCGGCGAGCTCGACGGCGCAGGAACGCCGGCGAAGCGACGGCAGCGGCTGCAGCGAGGGTTGAAAGCTTCGGGGTGCGCGGAATAGTGTGCTGCGGCGAGCTGGAGGAGAGGGGTCGGCTCTGGTGGTCGTGGGAGAGAGGGAGGTGGTCGGAGGTGATGTCGACGAGGTCGCCGGCACGTTTCTCCGGCGAACAGCGGGGTAGGTGAAGGATGAAGGCTAGGGTTACTGTTCCGGCGAGGGGAGGAGGGAAACGACGACGAGGTCGGGTCTAGTAGGGTGAAAGGGGGTCGCGGGGTCGTCGACGACGATGGGTGGCGTCGACGGCGAGGTTTGCGCGGTTGGAGGCGAGGCCGGGGTTGCGTGCAGGTGCGGGAGAGAGGAGGAAGGAGGGAGGAGGAAGGCGCGGTTGTCGCGGAGGCGTCGCAGGCGGCGACGGCGAGGTCGCGGTGGCGACGGTGGTGAGGTCTGCGGTGAGTTAGGGTTAGGGTTGAGGGGGTTTCTCGCGATGGAAGGTGGGTCGAGGAGGCGGCTGCGTGCATGGGGTTATATAGAGGGAGAGAGAGAGAGAGAGAGTTGTTGAGAGAGAGAGAGAAAGAGAAAGAGGAGAGAGACAGAGAGATAGGGGAGAGAGACGGGGCCCACGAGCTCAATAAGAGCTCGTGATTAGCTGAGGGTGATAAAGGAAAATATTTGGTTAAGGATTTGAGGAAAATTTTAATTGTTAGGAATATATTCGTAGGTATATTTTAGTTATACATATTAAATTGAAACGAGCCCTTTTTGGCGCGAAATGAAACATTTCCAAATCGCGTCCGGGTCGCGCCCAAATGTTCCAAATTCAAATTATAGGATTTTAAGCGGGTTCCAAATTTTGAAAATAGGTGTTTAGTGATTAAAATGCATGCCCCCAAGTCGGACACTTGCACGCGCGCGTAGTCGCCCAAACTTGCCCGTTTAGCCAAACGGAACGGAATCTCGACACGCGGACGCTACCACGCGACTAGTGGCGACGAGTAGGCCAACATGGACATCTTAAATTTCAATTTAGGAGTTAAAATTTGTTATGTGCCAAAATGACTTAACCGGGTAAAATTTAGCAATAAACACCAGAAAATCAGGAAAATTGGAAAGAGCAATAAATAACCCTCAACTAGTAATATACATAGTATTATTGGGCTCGGGTGTTACATCATACCCAACTACAAAAGAATTTCGTCCTCGAAATTCCAAGAATACAAGATAACTAACTACTGGAAAAGATAAGGGAATTTCTGCCGGATCTCGTCTTCTCGCTCCCAAGTAGATTCTCCATGCGATCGGTTACCCCAAGAAACTAGCACAAGAGGGATAACCTTGTTCTTAAGAACCTTTTCTCTTCGATCCTTGATCTCGACTGGTCGCTCCTCAAAAGTCAGGTCCTCCCGAACGGTCAACTCCGAGTGATCCAAAACATGGGTCTCATCACGAACATACCTCCGTAGTTGAGACACATGAAATACATCATGAACTCCTGCTAATGACGATGGTAACGCCAACCGGTACGATACCTCTCCAACACGCTCCAATATCTCGAAGGGTCCAACGAATCGGGGACTAAGCTTTCCCCGACCTCCAAAGCGAATCACCCCTCTAGTCGGTGATATCTTCAGGAATACCAAATCGCCCACGGCGAACTCTAGAGGTCTTCTTGACGTGTCGGCCCAACTCTTCTGTCTGTCTTGAGCTGTCTTCATATGCTTTCTGATTGTATTCACCTTCTCGACTGTCTGCACCACCAAATCTGGTCCTAGTAACCTTCGTTCACCAACATCATCCCAACAAACCGGTGAACGGCACTTACGACCATACAGTGCTTCAAACGGGGCCATCTGAATAGTTGCTTGGAAGCTGTTGTTGTACGAAAACTCCACCAGGTGTAGATGATCTTCCCAAGGACCTTTGAAGTCCAACATGCAAGCCCTCAACATATCTTCAAAGGTCTGGATCGTTCTCTCCGATTGTCCATCAGTCTGGGGATGATAAGCTGTGCTAAACTTCAATCGAGTCCCCCAACTTTCTTGTAAACTCCTCCAAAAGTGTGACAAGAACCGAGTGTCCCGATCGGACACGATGCTCACCGGTACTCCATGCAACCTGACAATCTCCTGCATGTACCGCTCTGCCAAAGTCTCCGTCGATTGACCAACCCGAAAAGGAATAAAGTGAGCTGCCTTGGTCAACCGATCGACAATCACCCATACTGCATTGTTGCCCTTTGGACTCCGCGGTAAAGCCGTCACGAAATCCATGGTTATATGTTCCCACTTCCATTGAGGAATCGGAAGTGGTTGCAACAAACCAGCAACCCTTTGGTGTTCAGCCTTGACTTGCTGACATACCAAGCACTTAGCCACGAAGCGAGCGATTTCCCGTTTCATACCTTCCCACCAGAAATGCTGTCGAATATCTCGGTACATCTTTGTCCCTCCTGGATGTACAGAGTAAGCTGAACTGTGTGCCTCCTTCATAAGCTCTTCACGCACATCTCCTTTTGGCACACACACACGGCTACCATATCTCAACGAACCATCTTCATGGATCAGTAGATCGGTTCGTAGTCCGGCTCCAACCTGCTCTCGAAACTTTTGCAGTCTAGGATCCTGCGATTGCGCCGCTTTAATCTTCTCAACTAAGGACGATTGTACTTGTAACTGCATCAACTGTCCTGTAGCACGCGGTAGCACAACCTCCAAGTCAAATCTCCGAAACTCCTCAATGATCTCTCTCTGTGCAGTCAATAACTGAATTGCTGGTAACCGACTTTGCGCATCTGGCACGACGTTAACCTTTCCCGGATGGTACTTAAGATCAAGGTCGTAGTCGGCCATCAGCTCCAACCATCTGCGTTGCCTCATGTTCAACTCCTTCTGAGTGAACACATATTTCAAACTCTTGTGATCCGTAAAGACTTCAACTCTCTCGCCCAGAAGGTAGTGTCTCCAAATCTTCAGGGCGAAGATCACGGCTGCAAGCTCCAAGTCGTGAGTCGGATAGTTCTGCTCATGAGTCTTCAGCTTTCTCGATGCGTAAGCGACGACTTTCCCATTCTGCATCAAGACACATCCCAATCCTTTTCCAGATGCGTCGCTGTGAATCACCAGTCCTCCTGAATCATCCGGTACGGTTAGGCTAGGGGCGGTTATCAACTTCTGCTTCAACGTCTCGAAGGCCAATGCACACCCATCTATCCAAACATACGGTACCTCCTTACGCGTAAGCTTGGTTAACGGCTCAGCTAAACGAGCGAAGTTCTCCACAAATCTTCTGTAGTAACCGGCGAGTCCAAGAAAACTTCTTATCTCTGCAACATTCTTTGGAACAGGCCAATCTCGAACTGCTGAAATCTTCTCGGGATCAAAGGCGATTCCATCGCCCGACACGACATGCCCCAGAAACTTCACTTCTTCCAACCAAAATTCGCACTTACTCATCTTCGCGAATAATTTCTCCTGTCTCAGCGTTTGCAGTGCGATCCTTAAGTGCTCAGCATGCTCCTCCGGACTCTTCGAGTACACCAGAATATCGTCAATGAATACCACAATAAACTGGTCCAAGAACGGTGAGAAGATCCTGTTCATCAAGTCCATAAATATTGCCGGCGCATTAGTCACTCCGAAGGGCATCACTAAATACTCGAAATGCCCATACCGAGTCCGAAACGCCGTCTTGCAAATGTCTTCTGCCTTCACTCGGACCTGATGATATCCTGATCGCAAGTCCAGTTTCGAGAATACCCTCGCGCCACTAAGCTGCTCAAAAAGTTCTCCAATGCGAGGGATCGGGTACTTGTTCTTAATAGTCACCCGGTTCAATTCTCGATAATCGATGCACATCCTTCTCGTGCCATCCTTCTTCTTCACTAAAAGAACTGGAGCTCCCTAAGGTGAGTTGCTGCTTCGAATCCATCCCTTCTCGAGTAATTCACCCACCTGTTTCTTAACCTCTTCCAATTCCACCGGTGCCATCGGATAATAAGATTTTGATACTGGCGCGGCACCAGGAATAAGGTCGATCGCAAACTCCACATCTCGCTTCGGCGGTAGGCCTGAAATATCTTCAAACACATCCATAAAGTCGCGGACAACTGCCGGCTCTTCATTTCTATCCGCACCCATAGCCGCAAGAACATTTTTCGTCGGCCTAGCCTTAAACTCGACTGGCCCGACAGAACTGCTTCCTCCGATGAAAGTAAACTCAGGGTGTCCGGGAATCTGGAAAATTACTTTCCTTGCCCTACAATCAATGTGTGCGTGGAAAGTGCCAAGAAAATCCATTCCCAAGACTACTTCATAACTGCCTGTATCAATCACCAAGAAATCCGCAAAAAGCTCCCGTCCACAAACAACAACAGTACAATCTCTACATTCCTTACTAGCTATGATTTTCCCATTCCCAGTGTGTATGTCCCAAAAACTAGACAGGGTCGTGCAGGTGATCGAGTGTGTAGTTATAAAATTTGATGACACAAAACAGTGGGATGCTCCGGAATCAAATAATGCCAAAGCAGGAAAACCACGAACGAGTACAGTACCTGAAACCACTTCTCCTGATGCCTTGGCTTCCTCAGCTGTCAAAGTGAAAGCTCGACCCTGGTTGGGTCCTTGTGTCAGCTGCTTCTGCCCTTGGAACGGTCTCTGCGGAGGCTTCCGTATATCATCTCTCGTGCGAAGCTTCGACGGACAAGTACCAACTGCGTGATCGGCTGCCCCACAAACCAGACAAAGTCCTAGTCTCCTTCGACAATCCTTCTGCACGTGCCCAGGTAATCGGCAGTAATCACAAATCACGCTCTTCCTTCGATCAACGATCACAGGCTTCTTCATTGGCGCTACACCTCGACGGTCCACTGGAATACCTCTGTGCCCATGATCTCGGTTAGGTACAAATGCAGGCTTCCTGGCCGCAGCTGCTGTCTGGTGAAGGTTCCCTTTCGATCCTGATAAACTCTGTTGCTCTCTGGCTGCCGTAAGAACCTGCGAGAAAGTGGTCAAACCCAGGGAGACAATCTGCCTCTGGATGTCCACATCCAAACTGCGCAAGAACCTTCGCGTCCTGTCTGCCTCCTTGGCGACTAAGGGTCCAGCGAAACGGCTAAGTCTCGTCCACTCCGCTGCATGCACATCCACAGCTGCTCCATTTTGTTTCAGCCCAATAAATCTCTCCTCCATTTCCTCCCGTGCAATCCGCGGGAAGAACTTTTCCAAGAAACTTTTGGAGAAATCCGCCCAACTGATTGGCTTGGACAAGCGGGTCTCCTCCATAAGCCACCACTCTCGGGCGTAATCTACCAGCTGAATGCGCACCACATCAACTTTCTTGTCTTCTGGGATCTGTGCTGCAATCAGTAAATTCTCCGTGTCCACGAGCCACTGCTCGGCTGGCAACGGCTCCTCCAAGCCAGTAAAAGTAGTAGGACCCAACCGTCTGAAATCTGCCACGGTCCCTACTCGGTCGACTGGCTTCGCTACAGCGGTGTTTACAGACTGCTGCATAGCCTGCAAACCCTCCTGAAATGAATCTGCTTGCTGCTGGACCAGCTCAGTTTGCCTCTTCTGATTTTCCAACATCCCGCGTATCACTCCCAACATGGCGGCTTCATCCACACGCCTCTGATACGTCTTGAAATTCTTATCTGCCATGTTCCTGAAATCAAAACAAACAACATTAGCATGATGATAGATTCAATATATAAATCAAGGCTAGAACTCCAAGATACTTAAATAGAGTGCTGCATTGTAGCTATGCCGCGGTATCATAGCCGCAATTACTTAACTCCACCCAAGTCGCCTAAGTCCTAGAGATAACAAGAAGTTAGGTTTTCAAGTTTGACAATGCAAAGTAAGTTTGCATGCCGACATGATCCGGAAGAAGGATTCAAGGATAGTAAAATGGTCAAAGTGGCAGGACATGTTTCCTAATCACGGGTATTCTGATTCGTGTATCGGTTGCAATACCCAACTACAAGAATCAACCCAATTAACCTATGGCTCTGATACCATAAAACCATGTCACGCCCCGCTTCCCAGAGTACGCAAGTTTGGGCATGTGACATAGCCAACCATGCTACCTGTGGGTAGGAAGTATCCGTCCACAGTCACATTACGGTTGTAAGGATATCAAGAACAAGATAAAATAAACTAAATACATGTCCAAATCCATAATAACAAGAATCAATAAACAATAAGTGCGGAAGCTAATGATCCAATACAATGAATAAATAGTATGTCCCATAATGCGGGCTCACATCTGGAAATGAAATGACATAAATAAACTAAACTCTAAAGAACTCACAGTTCAGCCGGCTGGCTGAAGTACTCCTGCTCGGTCGACGACAAAGGTACGGAATCTGGGCCATGCAAAACCCAGACGTCAGCGCGTCATGATATCAAGTATGTAGCATAAACATGGTAATAAACAATGCAAGCATGAACATGAATAAAGCGATAACAAGAAGTAACAAGCAGGGAAATGTGCAGTGGTGACTAAACTGTCCTATCAGGTTTTCTACTCTACAGTCTTTGAAACCAATTGATGAATCGTCGATGTAACTCAATAGTATCCCGTGCGTGCCCGGGACCACGGTCATGATCCTCGGGGCTGAATCCGAGACGTGCCGCTAAGCAGTAAAAGGTAGTAGGATAGATGAGTGATGTCAGCATCAACACTCCGGAGCTGGCCAAGCCCGTAAGACTGATCAGAACAATGTATCGAACTGTTGAGTTACAAGTCGGTTTCACCTTTGATTTCCCCATACCCCCAAACTATGTATGTCAGTCAGGTATTCAGTAGTCAAGGACTAATGCCAACACAAGTCAAGTAAAGGTAGGTCTGTCTGGATCGACAGCAGGAATGGTTAGGTTTGTCGGCATTAGGCATAAGATCAGGTAACAGGTCAGGTTACTTTCAACAGGTAGAGTCGATATGTACAGGGTGTTGTGTCCGGTGTATCAGTACATGTGTCAGGTGTATCAAGATCGGTCAATATGTAATGCAATCAGGTATATGATGATAACAGGTATAGTAACAAATAATGAACAGTAGCAGGAAACAGTAAATAACAAATATTATTCTATGTGAACACAGTGATGTTTGTATTTTCATATTAATCCGGTTCACGCACCTTTGAGGTGCAATAGCCACAAGACGAACAATATCGATAATATACGTAATGGAGTTACATGAATTTGAACTAAGCACAACAATTGTCTCATGAGTGATTTTAACAAATGAAGTGGGGATGATCTACTTGGTTTGATTAGTTAAGTATGAATTAATAGCAGACCGGTTAATACGAGCAATGACTTCATTGATTTAAAGTTACGGATAATCGTGGCTAGTAATTCTAAGTTATAAAAGGTATCGATGTTATAATAGTTGTGTGGTTATAATATGATGATTAAGTTGTAGCATGTTAAAGCAAGTATTCGGATACTTGCCTCGGCGGTTCCGCAAACCGAAACACGAATGCGATGTCGGCAGAAACTGCGATAAGGAAGCACGGGCCACGGATCGAGTCCCAACAGAGGTCAATGGGATCACACGGACCAGGGGGCTTCGCTGGAGCGTCGGGTTCGTCAGACGGCACGGTCGGATTCCGGCAAAATGGCAAAAGTAACGGAATTAGCGACAAAACCCACACATCCAAAAATACGGACCAGCAGGGGGATGATCTGCACAAAGGAAGGAAAGGGGACACTTACAGAGAGATGTACCAGGTGACCCCGGCGAGCTCGACGGCGCAGGAACGCCGGCGAAGCGACGGCAGCGGCTGCAGCGAGGGTTGAAAGCTTCGGGGTGCGCGGAATAGTGTGCTGCGGCGAGCTGGAGGAGAGGGGTCGGCTCTGGTGGTCGTGGAAGAGAGGGAGGTGGTCGGAGGTGGTGTCGACGAGGTCGCCGGCACGTTTCTCCGGCGAACAGCGGGGTAGGTGAAGGATGAAGGCTAGGGTTACTGTTCCGGCGAGGGGAGGAGGGAAACGACGACGAGGTCGGGTCTAGTAGGGTGAAAGGGGGTCGCGGGGTCGTCGACGACGATGGGTGGCGTCGACGGCGAGGTTTACGCGGTTGGAGGCGAGGCCGGGGTTGCGTGCAGGTGCGGGAGAGAGGAGGAAGGAGGGAGGAGGAAGGCGCGGTTGTCGCGGAGGCGTCGCAGGCGGCGACGGCAAGGTCGCGGTGGCGACGGTGGTGAGCTAGGGTTAGGGTTGAAGGGGTTTCTCGCGATGGAAGGTGGGTCGAGGAGGCGGCTGCGTGCATGGGGTTATATAGAGGGAGAGAGAGAGAGAGAGAGTTGTTGAGAGAGAGAGAGAAAGAGAAAGAGGAGAGAGACAGAGAGATAGGGGAGAGAGACGGGGCCCACGAGCTCAATAAGAGCTCGTGATTGGCTGAGGGTGATAAAGGAAAATATATGGTTAAGGATTTGAGGAAAATTTTAATTGTTAGGAATATATTCGTAGGTATATTTTAGTTATACATATTAAATTGAAACGGGCCCTTTTTGGCGCGAAATGAAACATTTCCAAATCGCGTCCGGGTCGCGCCCAAATGTTCCAAATTCAAATTATAGGATTTTAAGCGGGTTCCAAATTTTGAAAATAGGTGTTTAGTGATTAAAATGCATGCCCCTAAGTCGGACACTTGCACGCGCGCGTAGTCGCCCAAACTTGCCTGTTTAGCCAAACGGAACGGAATCTCGACACGCGGACGCTACCACGCGACTAGTGGCGACGAGTAGGCCAACATGGACATCTTAAATTTCAATTTAGGAGTTAAAATTTGTTATGTGCCAAAATGACTTAACCGGGTAAAATTTAGCAATAAACACCAGAAAATCAGGAAAATTGGAAAGAGCAATAAATAACCCTCAACTAGTAATATACATAGTATTATTGGGCTCGGGTGTTACAGTTTATGGGCTAAGAAACCCCAAGAAAATATCATTTTAAATCTATGGGTTCATGAGAGCAAAGCTCTGCTAATGAAACCCTAAATGGGTTTTTTTTAGGTCAAAGATCTATGAAGAGCAAGGCTCTGTTAATGGGCAAACCCTAATTTATTAAAAAAATTAAAAAAAAATTACCTAAGTTTGGAAAGAGTTTTTACTCTTAAAAAGTTCTTAAACAGAAGAGCTGTGCTCTGAAAAAAAAATTTCAGAGAAAGAAGATGATAATCATCTAAGGGACCAAAGGTCCTATTTATAGGCATTGAACCGCCTCTTTAACTTCTGAGTCGATCCAAGGGCTCAGATGCTGCCACCGCTGCACTCACGTGTGCGCCACGTGAGCGCAACGGTGGGGGGGCATTTGTTTCCCCCAATCAGAGCAAAACTCTGTTTTAAAATTCAAAATTTAAAAATTGAAACAACGCTTCAGATTCAGCGCTAGGCGCGTTGCGCGCCACGTGTCAAACATAGACACGCTTGCGCCAGGTGCGCTGCGCCCTAGGCAGCGCACCCCCAATCAGAGCAAAGCTCTATTTTAAAATTCAAAATTCAAAAAAAAGAAATTGATTGAAGCAACGCTTCAGATCCAGCGCTAGGCGCGCTGCGCGCCACGCGTCAAACACAGGTGCACTAGCGCAGGCTGCGCTGCGCTCTGCGCTGCACGCCACGTGTCAAACGTAGGTGCGCTAGCGCAAAGTGCGCTGCGCTCTGAGCAGCGCACCACGTGCAAAGCACGGATGCGCCAGCACTGGAATTAAAAATTCCCCACCGTTGGATCAAAAGATCTAATAATGATAAATCATTAATTAATCAGAATTAAAAATTCTGTTATGGAAAGATCTTTCCAATCTTGTTAAAAATAAGAAGATTGCCTTCTGTAAAACATAAGCTCTGGGATCAAAGATCCAACGGTGGGGAAACATCCCCAAATCAATCAGAGAAATATCTCTTTAACTGATTTAACAAATCAATTTGCCCTATATAAAGGCCCCAAGACTTCAAATCTGAAAAATAGAAGAAAAAAAACCCTACAAACTTTGAGAAAACTTAAAAGAAAGAGAGCAAGCTCTTGAAAGAAGATCATTTCTTCAAGATAAAAAGAATGATTCTTGAACAAAGAGATGAAATCATCTCATTAAAACAGAATAATTATCTTCTTAAAAGATCATAGATCTATAAAGACCAAGGTCTTTTATAAAAAGAGATCAAAAGATCTTATTATAAAAACAAAAGAAGTATTTACTTCATTCACAGATCATTGATCTACAAAGGCAAAGCCCTTTCAAAAATAAGAACTGTTGTTCTTGAAACTTGAGGCAAAGCCTCCTTTAAAAAGAAAATAAATTTGTTCACAGATCATTAATTTGATCAAATGCGCTTTGCGCTATTGAAAAGTGCCTTGCACTCTTGAACTGCGCTTCTGCGCTCCTTGGACCGGCGCTCAGCGCCAAAATGTGCCACGTGTCAACCACGTATGCAACTTGCGCTTTGCGCTTTCTGAAACAGCGCACTGCGCTCATGGACTGGCACTCAGCGCGCTGCGCGCCACGTGTCACTCGCTTGTGCGCCACTAAACTAGCGCAACACACTCATAAACTGGCGCAATGCGCCCATCATCTGGCGCTTAGCGCCAAGCACGGCACGCGTCCTTTTCGTGTGCGCTACTTGGCAGAAGCGCAATGCGCTCTCTAATTGGCGCAAAGCGCCTAGCGCGCCACGTGTCGCGCTGTCAGAACAAACATTGTTCTGATGAATGCTATGCATTCAATACAAGACAAAAAAATGTGTCAGGTTCTAATGCTCAGCATTATTAAAAGGGCCAAGCCCAAATAAAGGCTTAACAGCCCAGAACCGTAAAATGTTAAACATTTTAATCTTATTGGACTTAGCCCAATATTGGCCATAAGTCCTCAACTTATATCAAACTGAGCCCATCTGCTCACGAATATTTAACAGATCTCAGTCCCAAATTGGACTACAGATCTTCCAACCGACTCACACCGGTTCAAAGATACATCTCTTTACTCCTCCGATATCTGTCGTTGTAATCTTTTAACGTCTTCAGAGAGGTGACGGGTCCCGACAACCACACATTTCACGGACTGTGGGGTCCTTAAACTCATGGACTACGATGTCTTTAAACTTTATAGACTACGATGTCTCTAAACCGGACTGTGAGGTCCTTAAACTCACGGACTACGATGTCCTTAAACTTCATAGACTACGATATCTCTAAACCGGACTATGGGGTCCTTAAACTCACGGATTGCGATGTCCTTAATCTCGGACTGTGGGGTCCCGTTAAACCCACGGACTATGATGTCCTTAACTCGGACCGTAATATCCTTAAACTAACAGTGGACCGAGATGTCCTTAAGCTAACATCGGACCAAGATGTCCTTAAACTAATATTAGACCGTAATGTCCTTAAACTAATCGACCGCAATGTCCCTAAACTAAATAATAGAGTTCAAAAGCTCTTTTGCTGGATCTAAACGATCCCGTTAAGTTGATCTTAGTCTAAAAATTAGACTAGCGTATCCTTAACAAACGTTTAAGTTGATCTTAGTCTCAAATGAGGCTAACGTATCCTTAAACACAACCCCCAAACCCAAATCTAAGAAGATACGGATTTGGACTAATCCACGCCCTACGGATGACAACATAAATTAGTCTCCGTATACAATCCACGGGCAACCACAAATAAAACAAACACCCACGATACGAAGTGACCATCTGGACAAGGAGAAAGTTGTTACCGCGATGCACTAGCGTAATTAACTGCAGGGGCTTGCGCCTGCAGGGAAGAGCGTCCCCACAATCAAAAAACCCTCAAACGAGGGGGAATCTGACGAAGTATGCTACATCGGCCGCATCCGTTTAAACCATCGATACATGGTGTCATAAATCAACTTGGCATCTTCGGAGAGGTGGACGGATAGCACCAATTAGCATCTGCCCCGAATTTCAGGCAAGACGTTCACCGCGTCTTTCGGAGGGGAACAACAACATGCCCCAAAAAACTTCACTTCTTCAAGCCAAAACTCGCACTTACTCATCTTTGCATACAATCTTTCTTGCCTCAGAGTCCGCAGTGCGATCTTCAAGTGTTCTGCATGCTCTTCAATACTCTTTGAGTAGACCAGAATATCATCAATGAACACCACTATAAACTGGTCCAAGAATGGTGAAAAGATTCGGTTCATCAAGTCCATAAATATCTCCGGTGCATGCGTTACTCCGAAAGGCATCACTAAATACTCGTAATGTCCATACCGAGTTCGGAACGCCGTCTTGCAAATATCTTCTAATTTAACTCGGACCTGATGATATCCGGATCGCAAATCCAGCTTCAAGAATACCCTCGCGCCACTAAGCTGCTCGAATAATTCGCCAATGCGGGGGATCGGATACTTGTTCTTAATAGTCACCCGGTTTAATTCTCGATAATCGATGCACATCCTCCTTGTGCCATCTTTCTTCTTAACTAGAAGAACTGGAGCTCCCCAAAGTGAATTACTGCCGCGAATCCAACCCTTCTCAAGTAATTCAGTAACCTGCTTCTTGACTTCTTCCAACTCCTCTAGTGCCATTGGATAATATGCTTTAGAGATTGGCGCTGCACCGGGAATAAAATCGATTGCGAACTCTACATCACATTTTGGTGGTAAACCCGAGATGTTTTCGAACACGTCTATGAACTCTCGAACTACAGCTGGCGCTTCTTCCTTATCAACTTCCATAGACGAAAGAACACTATTTGTCGGCCTAGCCCTAAACTCGACTGGCCCGACAGAACTGCTTCCTCCAGTAAAGATAAACTCCGTATGTCCGGGAATCTGGAAAATCACTTTCTTTGCCCTACAATCAATGTGAGCGTGGAATGTGCCAAGAAAATCCATTCCCAAGACAACTTCATAACTGCCAGTATCAATCACTAAGAAATCTACAAACAGACCCCGTCCGCAAACAACAACTGAACAATCCTTACATTCTCTACTAGCTAAGATCTTCCCATTCCCAATGTGTATGTCGCAATAACTAGATAAGGCCGTGCAAGGAATCGAGTGTGTAGCAATAAACTTGGATGACATAAAACAATGAGATGCACCAGAATCGAATAACGCTAATGCGGGAAAACCTTGAACAAGTAGGATACCTGAAACAACTTTTTCAGCCGTCAGGGTAAATGCTCGAGCTTGATTGGGTCCTTGAGTCAACTGCTTCTGCCCTTAAAACTGCTTCTGTGGTGGTCTCTGAATATCATCCTTCAATCGAAGCTTCGACGGACAAGTATCAACCCTATGATCAGTCGATCCACAAATAAGGCAAAGTCCAAGTCTTCTTCGACAATCCTTCTATAAGTGACCCGATCGTTGGCAGTAGTCGCACATTGTTCTTCCTTTCTGCACGGTTGCGACGGGCTTCTTCAGAGGTACAACACCGCGTCTATTCACCGGAATATCTCTGCGTGTATGCGCTCGGTTTGGTGTAAACGCTGGCTTCCGTACTGCCACTGCTTGCTGCTGCGTACCCCCAGTCTTCATAGATAGGCTCTGCTGCTCTCGAGCCGCTGTAAGCACTTGCGAGAAAGTGGTCAATCCCAGAGATATGATGTGCATCTGGATTTCCACATCCAAACTACGCATGAACCTCCTTGCCCTATCAGCATCGTTGGCAACCAAAGGTCCAGCGAATCTACTGAGCCGTGTCCACTCAGCCGCATGTACATCTACGGGTACACCGTTCTGCTTCAAACTGATAAACCTTTCTTCCATTTCCTCCCATGCAGTCTGCGGGAAGAACTTCTCCAAGAAATACTTCGAAAAATCCGCCCAACTGATCGGCTTGGGCAAGCGGGTCTCTTCCACAAGACACCATCCACGGGCATAGTCCACCAACTGGATGCGTACCACATCCACTCTCTTGTCCTCTGGAATCTGTGCCGCAACGAGCAAATTCTCCGTATCAACCAGCCACTGCTCCGCTGGCAACGGCTCTTCCGGACCAGCAAAGACGGACGGACCAAGTCTCCTGAAATCCGCCATGGTACCCACACGATCAACTGGTTTGGCCACAATATTGTTTACGGACTGCTGGACAGTCCGCAACCCTTCCTGAAAAGCTTCGGCTTGCCGCTGGTTCAGCTTAGTCTGCCGTTTCTGGTTCTCCAGCATCCCACAAATTACTCCAAGCAAAGCGGCGTCATCAACACGCCTCTGGTACGATTTCGTATTTCTGTCTGCCATGTTCCTGAAACCAAAACACCGAAAAGGATTAGTATGATAACAAGATAATGACCATAGATCAGGGATATGAATCAAGACTAGAACTCCAAGTTACTTAAATAGAGTACCGCATTGTAACCATGCCGCGGTACATAGTTACAATTACATAACTCCACCCAAGTCGCTTAAATTCTAGAGATAAACAATAGGAAACCAAAGTTTCAAGTCGAGATGCAAAGAGATTTGCATACTGTCAAGGTAAGAATCAGGAGGAAGTTAAGATTCAAAAATGGCGAGATGGTAAAGTGACAGGACATGTTCCTAATCACGAGTATTCTGATTCGTGTATTGGGTCCAATACCCAAATACAAAAGAATCAAACCCGATTAACCTAGATCTTATGGCTCTGATATCAAATAAACCCTGTCACGCCCTGCTTCCCAGAGTGCGCTAAGATAGGCATGTGACAGAACCAACCATGCTACCTGTAGATAGGAAATATCCCTCCACAGTCACATTACGGCTGTAGAGATATCAAGAACAATAAAAAAAAATAATAAACAACTATCTAATACATGTCCATGAGCCAGAATAACGAGTCAAGAATAAAATAATCCGGAAGCTAAAAGATCCAATATAATAATAAACTGGAATGTACGTCCCATAATGCGGGCTCACATCAGGAATGAAAATACTGAAAGGAAACTAAACTAAACTAATAACAGGTCCTCACTGCTCGGCCTGTTGATCAAAGAACTCCTGGACAGCCTGCGATAAGAATAAGGGATCTGGGCCATGCGAAACCCAGACGTCAATGCGTCATAATATCAATAATTCAAGACAAGAAGGATATAATGAAATATGCAGGCATGAAGTATGAACAGTAACAAGTCCTCAGTAACAAGTAAAACATAACATGAATATAGATCAGTGAATAGGATATAAACAAGTGAAGTACAGTGAGTAGTCTAAACTGTGCTATAGGGTGATCTACTCTAAAGTTATTCGAAATCAATGAACGTAATCCTCATCGTAACCCATCGGTCTATGCCCCGTTCAACCCCGCGGGACCACGGTAACAAGATATAGTAGACTGTGAGTCTATGTCCCGTTCAACCCCACGGGACCATGGTAACAAGATGTAATAGCCCTTTGAGTTACGTTCGGACACATTCTTGATTTCCCCATACCCCCAAATTATGTGTGTAAGTCAGGTATTGATAAATCTGAGACTAATGCCAACACAGGATCAAGCAGGTACATGTTTGTCTGTATAGACAACAGGAAATGTCTGTAGGGACAACAGGTCAAGATTGTCGGCATTAGTAACAAGATCAGGTAATATGTCAAGCTGTGGTACATCAGGTCATGTCAGGTGGTGTACATGTATCAAGCCATGTCAAGTAATGTACATGTATCAGGTCATGTCAATAGTAGTGTATCAGGTCATGTCAGGTAGTGCACAAGTGTCAAGTTGGTGCTCGTGATCAAACTGTAATAAGTATGGGTGCACAAACTCAAGTATGGAGTACTAATATAACAATAAAATGGAATAATGTGATATGGTATGCAAATAGATATAAATTCAAAGATATGGATGCACAATTATCGATTAGGGTTACATTTATAGTTCCAATACTAATTAGGATGTACTTTATTAAACGTGGGGTTTTAATATCACAGTGTTATGTATTAATGTGATCTATGGATACAGTTATTGTAATATAGTATGTAACAAGATAGGTTTGCATGCATTAGATGTAAAGTAACACGTACGGATGCAGACGGATGTCGAAAAACTGTAAAAGTAAACATGGGGCGCATAATTTGAAATACCAGTACTATATGTATTAAAATAGATGTATATAAAGTAATGTAGCATGTAGCAAGATAAACTTGCCTAGACGGATCAAGAAATGGATGTGTATGGTACGTCCGACGTCGGCAAAATGTCGCGACGCCCGCACGGTACACGGAACGGATCCAAATAACGCACGAGGGTGATCACGCGGTCAAGGTACGTCGTCTGGATCGTCGGCGTCGATCCCGGCTCCGGCGAACTACGAAAAACAGAGGTCAAGAATCAAGAAAGAAAAGAAAAGAAAAGAAAAGAAAGAGGAAGAGAGGAAGAGGGATGGCTCACTAGATTAGTAGGTGTTCTGTGGTTTCAGAGAGGAGGTGTGAGGGTGACGACGATGTCGATGGAGCTCCGGCGAGGTTAGCGTGCTCGGGTTCTGTGGTTTAGGGTTTGGGATGGTTTGGTGTGCAGGATTGGTGAGGAAGAGGCACATAGGAGAGGGAGAGGAAAGATGGTGGAATGGAGATGGCGACGAGATGAGGAATGGAGGGGTCGTCGGCGAGGTGAGGTAGTGCAGGGTTATTTTTGTAGGTTCTCGGGTGCGTGCAGGGGCTGTTGCAGGGCTCGGTGAAAGGAAAAGAGAGAAGAAATGAGATGATGGAGACGAGGGTGGAGGCGAGTTCGAGGGAAGAGAGGCGCGAAGTTAGGGTTAGGGTTTGAGGAGGAGTAAGGAATGATGGGTTCTCATGGCGGGGTTGCTGGGGTTTAAAAAGAAAGTGGAGGAGGAAACTAGAAGGGAGGTGATCGTAGCCGAGGGGAGGTGACCCGACTCGAGAAAGAAATAGTGATCGCGAGATGTGAGAGAGAGAGGGAGGAAGAGAGAGAAAGGGAGAGGGAGAGAGAGAGGGAAGAGAGAGATCGAGATGAGAGAGATCGAACAGTGAGGAGAGACAATCTTGTTTGTTAGTGGAAGAGAGAGAGAAAGAGGAGAGAGAGGAGAGAGGGATCTGCACGAGGGGGTGAGAGAGAGAGATGTGGGGCTCAGGCGCAGAGAGAGAGAAGGATCTGTACTGTTTTAGAAAGTTAGGATTTAAAATTGGAAAAGATTTTTTTGTTTGTTAATTAAATTTAAACGTTGATTTAAAGAAAAAATAAAGATATTAAATTTAATAAAATTTGAATTTTGGCGGGATACCAAAATATTTCAAAACACGTCCGGGTCGTGTCTAAAAATTCAGATTTAAAATATGAAAAATATATGCGACGTCCAAATTTCAAAATGAAAACTCGGGTAACGAAAATGCATACCTCCAAGAACGGATGCACGCACGTGCGCGTAGCCATCCAAACACGTTCGTTTCACTGAACGGGACGAAAACAAAAAACGCGGATGCTACCATGGGGCTAGGTGTATCATGCATGCCATGTTAAGTAATTTTAAATTATTTTACGTGACTTAAAATGTTATATGGTAAAAGATGAATGCCAGATAAAATGCCAGTATGCAGTATTCATGAAAATGCACATGTCTATGTAACAAGTCAAGATAATTCATAAATATGAATCAAATAAGTTTCAAGTAAGGGGGTCGGGTCGAATGCAATGTAAAATGTAAAATACTATTCGTACCCAAAACACGATAAATCAAGAAATACCACAAATAAGAAAATACGAGAACTGGAATTGGTATAAATGAACTAGGTTGTTACACTAGTAGTTAAGCAAAATCCAAGGGATTTATCTCATGTCTAAACGGTACGTGATAATAAATAAAATGCATCACATGAAAGTAAATGTAAACCAGATAACATACTATTATTTCGAGTAAGAAGTCCTCCTTCAATTACAATAATTAACTTAAGAACACCTATATCCAACAAGTGCATGTTTGGAATCAGAAAGTAAAAGAAAATTAAAAAAGTAGTAGGAAAGCGAATAAAAAGAAAATGAAAAGAAAGTATCAATTCTTGTTTGTTTTGTCAAAAAAAATTGGAAAAAAAACGAGTTGACACTTAATGTGGCAATAGAAAGTGAAATTGGACCATTTGATTGAAAAAGCAGAAAGTGTGAAATAAAAATTGACAGTCGAATAAAAAATAATTTAAAAAAACTACTTTCTTCTAACTTTCATCCACTTTCTAAGCTTTTGGAGAGAAATAAGAATGAAAAGAACATGTGAAAGGGAGGGAAAGTACTTCCCTAATTTTATTTTTTTGTCCAAACAAGTGAAGCTAGAAAGTGAGCTTCACTTTCTCACTTTTTTGTGCACTTTTCTCATCCCGAACATGTCTCATGAAAGTAAAAAAAAAGAGCAGAAAAGTAAGAAGGTAGTAAAAAAGTTAAATTGAAAGAAAGTGAAAAGAAAGTATCAGTTCTTGTTTATTTTATTAAAATGAAAGTGGGAAAGAAGCTGGGTTAGTGCTTATGTGGCAATGAAAAGTGAAATTGGGTTGTTTGGTTGGTATAAGAGAAAGCAAAATAATAATAAAAAGTAGAATAAATAGCAATAAAATAATAACTTTTACTTGCTTTTTTTCCACTTTCCCTACTGGATAAGAAAGTGAATATGACCAAAATACACACGTGGCAAGAAAGTGAGAAATTACTTCCTCACTTTCTTTTCCCCATTCAAACAAAAAAAACTTGGAAAGCTCGCTTTCCCACTTTCTCTCTCCACTTTCTTCCTCCCATACACCACGGATGGAAAATAAAGAGAGAAATGAAAATGTGCTCGTACTTTTTCCATTTTCTTGTTTAGTACTTGAAATATAAAAAAAGAAAGAACTTTATACCTTTTTGTCCTATTTGTATTTCCCTCTAATCCTCTTTCTCATCAAAACTTAACAAATAATAGCGATTAAAATGAAAGCGAATCTTTCTGTACTATTATTATTTTATCCGACTTTTCTTTTTTCCTTCTTGCCTTTTTACTTTCTACTACTCCAGCTAAATAATCCAATATTAATTCCCATTACCATATAAGCTTAAACTTATCTTATTTTCCACTTGATATTTAGACAAAACATACAAGAATTAGTACTTTTTTCTTTTCACATTTATACTGCTTTATTACATTCCTAATTTTCTTTCACTTTCTAGTTTCTAAACGGCAACAACATGTTCAACGAAACCGTTATGGGATACGAATCCAAACACCGCAAGTACGCTTACCTCTCTCCAAAAGCCAGAGATAAGAACCCAAGAAAGCCACAAGAGCAAGCGGCCACGTTTTCCTTCCACTTCCATTTCGCCTCCAAAACTAGAATCCCGCAAATCGCTTTCCATTCGCATAAAAATCCCTT
The DNA here is from genome assembly GCA_030015575.1 of Agapanthus africanus. Lineage (NCBI taxonomy): Eukaryota > Viridiplantae > Streptophyta > Magnoliopsida > Asparagales > Amaryllidaceae > Agapanthus > Agapanthus africanus. The sequence continues at coordinate 173,888,103 of CM057339.1, read as the reverse complement.
TTTGTTGCTACGGGTCCGATCCCATTGTATTATACAAATCGCAGCACAAAGCGAAACCCTAACCCTAATCCTTCTTCTTCTTCTTCGTAGAGAACCGTGAGTGAGGAAAGATGAACGACGCCGATGTATCGAAGCAGATCCAGCAGATGGTCCGATTCATTCGGCAGGAGGCCGAGGAGAAAGCCAACGAGATCTCTGTCTCTGCTGAAGAGGTTACTATCTTTCTGTTTTTTCGATTCGTAGTTGATTTTTTGGTTGATTAAATAATTTTGTGTGGTTTTTCAATGATCAGTTGCCGTTTGTTATGTGGATTTGGACGAAAATTGCATCTTTGTTTTTGTAATGTAGGTTTCTTGATTACTCTCAATAATTCGATCTGTTTATGTGTTACGATATTGATAATGAGAGATTCAGTGGTTTTTGGAATCTTGATGTTTTCGGTAATGTATTGATTCATAATTTACATATGATGGAGGCTGGTCAATTTAAAGGTACCTTGCTTGTTTATGAGTGATAACAATGTCATTTATTATGTGAAAGTATCTTTTGATTAGGACAATTTTTTTTATATTAAACCATATTAAAATAATATTTTAAAATAAAAAACCATTTTCAAAACATATTACAAAAACATGCGGCCTTTTGCCTCGTAGGCCGTCAGTGCCGGTGTCAATAATTTTTTTTATCAAGGGGTGCTGCGCCCCACACATTTGTAATGTGTGCGGTTTGAAAATGTGCCCCATACATTTGTAATGGGCACGGTTTGAAAATGCGCCCCTTAAATGTAGTAAAATAATATAAATCATTTTCATTGTTGGAACTGTCTTTTTTGGGCACGGTTGCAAACTGCATCCCAAAAAGAAACATGCTCATTCATGTGTCTGTGTTTTTTATGGTGCAGTTTGCAGGTACGCTTCAAAAGGAAACACCATCATTCTCGGGCAGACTTGTTTTTTTGGGCGCCGTTGTAAACTGTGTCCCAAAAAGAAACATACTTATTCACAGGTCTTTGTTTTTTAATAGCGCGGTTTGCAGGTGCGTCCCAAAAGGAAACAATATCATTCACGGGTAGACTTTGTTTTTTTCGGCGCAGTTGCAAACTGCGTCCCAAAAAATAAACATACTCATTCACGTGTCTGTGTTTTCTTATGGCGCAGTTTGCAGGTGCATCCCAAAAGGAATCACATTCACGGGTTTGTGTTTCTCTGGGGCGCGGTTGCCAACTGCGCCCCGCCGCGCCCCAGAAAAACACATACTCGTGAATGATTGTGTTCTTTATATTTAAGAGTTCAATCACTTCCTCTCTATCTCGAATCTCATTCTCTGTACCGAGCTCTCTCACACTCTTTCAGATTTCATCGCCATCACATTCTCTATCTTTCTCCCGCTCAGTTCTCAGTCTCCCTTTCTCTCAATGTCAGGATCTTCATTTGCAGGATTGCCATCAATCGATGAAATTAAGAGGTGCATCCTTTACACCGTTGAATACATGATGATAGACTACTCTAGTTACGAAGGCATTCTCTATCGATTACAAAGGTATGAGCCGGCCGATGAAAGATCGATCGTGAAATCCCGCGGCTCATGCACTTAGCCGTATTGGATGTGCGCCCGTCTCCCCCTAAAGAAGTAACCCATGACCACCATACGAAAGCAAATCGTCGTCTCCACTTCTTTCATTCTATGGGTCTTCTTTTAGGTCACAATGTCGAATACTCCGCAAGCTCTCTCTACCGTATTTTTATGCACCGTCGGACTTTGAACCATCTCGAAATCACTCGAGATTCCGCGGTAGGTAATGAGACCATTGATGCAATTATAGAGCGGATTAATTCTGTTGCTGCGGAGCTCATAACAGAGAATTTATTTCAGAAATTTTAGTGATGAATTATGATATTACCGTTCTTGCCATCTATTTTGTTTGCGTGATTCTCGTGTATATTGTGGATGTGTGTACCATGTGTGTGTAATATATGGTGTATGAACATATGTTTGTGTGAGAGAGAATCAACGTTTGAAATTAAATGAATTAAAGTGTTTTTTGTAAAGAAATAATGTTTAAAAATCGGACAGCACTTTCTTCGTAAATTTTGAATAAAATTCATGTACAAGGATAGTAAAATAAGAGTATCTACAGACGGAGCTAACTCAATGCCCAAATGGTGGAGACACAATCCACACAAAATATATAACGTCCAAACGACGAAGACCAATAAGCTGAAAACAATAAATAATGTAAAATAAATAACGAAGTTATCGTAACACAATACAACACAAACACTCCGTGCAATCTAACGAAGTCGTCGCACCATCCCTGGTGTCCTTTTCGCTACAAGACGTCAAGACTGTGGCTGTCCGGCTTCGTCAGCGGCAGGCGGCTAAGACGGCTCTTTCTGCGATGGTCCATGCTCGTACCCATCGGGATGCTGAGACGGCTCCGGCTGTGCCCGTCTACCTCTTGTTCGTGCATATGTGATAGGAATGGCAGTGCGAACACAGCTGGTGGAGGCACGGGTGGTGCAGGCACGGCCGGTGGACGTGTGAATGTTTGCCTCGTCATCACGCTCCTGATGAAGGGCTTGATGTTCATAAAGCAGCCCGCTGAGTTCCTGGTGCCACTAATCTCCTCATCAGCTATATTCTCTAACGCGTAAATGGTTTGGACCTATATTGATGGTAAATATGATAATGAATTTCATAAAAATAAAATTATAGTTTTAAAAGGTTTCATATAAAGTTACCAAATCTTTCGATCGGTTCTCAAGACGTATATGAGGTGGGCGGAGGGATGGCTGTGATGACGAATCTGCGGGTAATCATCCAATACCAGGCAAGGTACTGGTCTATTGGTATACCTGACTATATCTTATCGACTATATGGTGTATCTTATCGGCTGTATGGTGTACCCGACTGTACCAACGACCCACCCAAATTTGATACTCTACGAGCCAAGCATCCCCAACTAGCGCTCCTCTCTGACGCGGTGTCCGTTCCACCGCGCCTGGTATGTGTTGCATCAAGCCGAACTGACGAAGGACACGGTCTGGCACGCGCATCTGAATAACATCATTGCAGACAATCGACGTCCACGCACGCCAGAAGCCGGCACCTGCCAAGCATAATGGATGCAGAGTGCCCATCAGGTCATGTATACAGTGTCCACGTAACTGATGCCTCCTCCATAACATCGAACTCATTGCGGTAGAAGTGGAGGCCGCGATCCGGTATCACATCCCATGACCTGAGCACATTCCACCTGGATAGAGATACACAAGTTAATATTCTAAAAAAACTTGAAATTTGAAATATGCGCATAGTTTCAGTTACTTACTGGCAACCAGATGGTCTTTGGCCATCTAAAGCGAACTGTGTTGTAATGGTCAGACGACCAATAGGGAGATATGTCTATGACCATATCTGAAATACAATATGATAGAATTACGTTTTACATTGAATATCAATTTAATTACGCAAAATTAGTAGAATGCGGTTTTAAGTATTTTATACATGAAGAACCGTCAAACAGCCCCAAAACTCTTCTGCTCCATCAATCTAGCCATCCTCAGCTCGCTATAAAGGAATGACAGAACTGCACCCCCACGATAAAATGACACACTGGTCGAGGTCAGCTAAAAGAGGCAACCAGGCAAGACTAACTTTGCTCTTGCATCTATCCGGGAACAAGCAAACCCCTATATGATGTAAAATGTAGGCTCGTGCGTGCTGCTTGATCGCCGCAGGGGTAGCATCCATGGCAGGCTCAGCACTAAACGCCTCCCGCAGCCAACTTAAGTTAATGCTACCGCCTCTTCTCTGTTCAACAGGCGGAATCCTACCCAACAAGCTGGGACACAAATCTGCCCAATCGTGGCTGTATTCCACAGCAATCATCTCTCCATCTATAGGCAGATCAAGCAGCACAACGATGTGCTGAAGGGTGATAATCATCTCGCCAATTCTAAAATGAAATGTGGAGGTCTCTAGTCTCCATCTATCTACCAAAACCGTAATCAAGCCTCTATCCAGACGTATATACTCTAATCTGGATAGAAGATGAAATTCTGCCCGTTGCAGCTCAACCTGCATACGGGCATCTCCAGCTGGGATCCTGCTGCTCTGGATTGAATGGTCAATGCATATACTCACCTGATCATTCCGCCAATTACAAAAAGAGGACTTGTATCAGTAACGTATAAATATCATATGTAATTAGAGAAAATAATATTATAAAGGTTTACCTGTAATACTGCGGTGTTGGCTGACCTGTCGTCAGCCTGTAAGTACAGAACACTCGTATCTATAGGTTCAGGCTTCATAGGTATATCCGCATAGTGAAAAAGTCGAGTTATATTATCTTTGAAAAAATGAGCATATATAATAAAGAACATATGTGTGTATGCGTGTGTAGATGTATGTTTTTTTGTGTTTGGACGCGTGTGTATGTGTGTATATGCATGTGTGTATTTCAAAACATAGACGGTGATTACCAAGGACGACATGGGGCTGGAGGATTTTTGCATCGTGCCTTGTTATGACTATACTCATTGCAGACGCTGCATCTATTTTGTCTATGTCCTCGTGAATCATCCATAACTCTTTTGATACGAGTAGAACGTGGTCATCCATTTTGTCTCTTACCGATAGATGGTAATATCATTGGACCGTTGTATGCCTTCCAATATCGGCTATCAAGTACAGGATAGAACAACGGGGCATAAACAGCTTTGTATTTAGGGACAGAATACCAATTTGAGGCAAGATCATGATGTGCAATGTTCCTCCACCCTCTGCTCATGTGGATGCAGAAATTACATATGAATAAGGCAACTTTTGTAGCCTAGGAATATTGCACGTATGCAGTTCCTACTATCGATGACTACGCTGTAATTTTTTCCATCTTTGTCAGTCATATGCCATTCAGACTGGCTGAACCTTACGATCCCAGCATGCCTAGTATCAGTATCCCTTTTTCTTATTAATTGTTCGATCTTAGGACATAACTTTGTCGTCCACTCTTGTCCCTCCTGACGTGCAAAGAAGTATTTATTCGTCTTGTAAAAAGTCGCTCCTACTAAGAGGCCTGAATAGGCAAAGATCGAGATCCTTTTAAGACCCCGTTAAAGATTTCTGAAGTATTCGTGGTCATCATGCAAAATCGCCTACCACCATCTTTCGAAAGAGTCCATCTTTTTTCTTCATTTTTAAGACTATTTTCAATCCAAGTATCTGCTCTTGAACATATACGTTTAAGTTCCTCTCTCAGCTCTGTATATGTAAAGTCATCTGATGCACATAAAATTTGAGAGAACAAACTCTGCAAGGTTTTGTCACTAAATCCAGTAGTTGAGAAGTTGGTACTGATATGTCGCATACAATAACGGTGACTATGAGGTCTGGCCATGATTTTCTTAGTGCAGTCGGAATCCCTTTCATCCGGTCAGATATGAAAGTAATGTGTATTCCCCGCACGGATGGAATGTAGAGATGAATGCAAGCAATGAACCACTCCCAATTTTCAGTGGTTTCACCTCCAACTACAACATATGCCAAAGGATAAAGGCCGTCATTTGCATCAGCACAGGTAGCAATAAGCAAAGTCCTTCTGTATCTGCCGTATAAGTGTGTCCTATCAATACTGAGAATGGGACGACAATAAGTAAAACCATCAATGGCCGGTCCGAATGTCCAAAATGCACCGGTAAAATATCCCATTCTTTCTGACATTGAAGCGTCGGTTATCTTGAAATCAGTCCCGGAATTAGTAGATTTGATAGCGGTAAGGTATCATAGCAAATGTTCATACGAATCTTCCCAATCTTCGTATATTTTAGACAATGTCCTGTTCAACGCATTCCATACCTTCAGATAATTTATTTCAATGAATAATGTATCTTTTATAAGCACTTGAATCGTTTTGGGGTCAAATCGACATCCGCTTTCACAAAAGGCAATATCTTATTACATATGAATGTAGAAGTGGCATGTTTATGATTTGAATTCACTACAAGATTCACACAAGTATGATTACCCGCATACTTCTTTATCTGCCAATGTCTCGTCGGTGATTTCTTCGATATATATACATGAAGCCTCCACGAGCAGTTCATGCCGGTTTTACAAACGATGGTATACTTGGTCGTGGTAGTCTTGATTGGTTTAAAAGAAACTCCGTGTTTAATTGTCCAAATGCTGATTGCCTGAATTAACTTCTTCTTATTCTCGAACAAATCGCTGACCTTCAACCCACTTCCAATATCGACTGCCGAAAACCTATCAGCACGAAAATTGACATTCTCCATTACCGCTGTAAATAACATGTGAGCATCTGTCATGTTATCGACAAGTGGATTTTCATAAGCAACGAAATCATTATTAACACATAAATTAGTAATTTACTGCCTATCATTCTCATCATCAAGGACATGTGCAATTTACATGCAATTTTGTGCTTGAATCTCGTTCTCATCACTAGCATCATCATTATCACTTTCATCTCTATTATGTTCCAACACCGCTGGATTCGTAGCAGATACATCAGTTGTATGTGCGGAACAGCATTAAGAACTTGCATGGTACTTGATGTTCCAGCTTCATACCGACGAAATCCCGACCTTTAGTCTGCAAACGGTGTTCATCCCGTATTGTATCCCATATTGTATGACTGCATGTGCTCGGTATTTTGGGGCAGAATATTGAAACCGAAACTTGGCGTTGGCATGCAATTAAAACCGAACTTTGGCGGTGACATGCAATTATAACCGACCGACGGTACATAAGAACTGTATACAAATTTATGAATATTTAGTAACTATAGTATATCTCCACTCTTAATAAATAGTGTTCTGTTAAATGTACATGTGGTATAAAGATATGCAAGGTAATACTTTGTAAACTGGAAATTCATTGGCGTCCCGTTTGATGTGCTTTCACCTACGTAACTTTGATCTTTATACCGTTCATCATTGGTAGGAGACATAAAGCCGGTAGAATCAGTATTCATATCGAGTATGCGTGTCATTTCTCCTTGCGGGTAACGCTTGGATGCTCGAAATGAAGGATCGGTCAGTTCAGAATAAGATTTGGGCAGTTGAACGGACGTCAATATCTCTTTCTTCATAAACAGCTCGATCGATTTCGATTCCGATGCCGACAAAACTTGTGTATCCTCGTTATCGGATACTTCAATGGCGGTATATTCATGCTCCGTCGGCCATTTGCATATTAAGAAGATATTGAATTCTAACGGATTGATTTTGGTAGCTTTGTACACTACTTGGCACAGCTCATTGTATGTGCTAGACTTCTTGACTCTAGTCATCTTAGTTTTTTCTCCGACATATTCAGAAATATTTTTTTTCCAGTCAATAATTGGCCACCGAAATAGCAAACTAGATGGATATAATTATCCGTCATTTTCCACCTGTCAGAAATATGGACGCATGCTTTGAGAGTTCTCATCAAACAATCTACTTATTTATCTTCACATTTATACTCACTTAATTATATAAAATTACAATAAAATCCATATTTATAGCATATAACAAGGTGTAAGAACTTGTATCCTACTTATTGATCCGTCACAAGTAAAATCGAGGAAAACCCTTAATATGTACCCAATTTGTTCGAATTGCTTTCCCAATACGAAATTTTAACCAAATTTTTTTATGAATTATTTTTAAATAAAATTAGGTTTGGCTAACCTTCTATATGCTCACAGTGGTCATGACGATGGCGAGAATAAAGGTGATTGTTCGTCCGTGAATTTCCACCTAAACCTGTACGAGCGAGAGACTGAGATCGAGAGAGCTGAGTGAGAGAGAGATGAGAGAGGGACCGGAGAGGGAGGGAGAGCCGGGGAGGGGGCAAAGAGGTCTCGGGGGGAGGTCAGAGGGAACAGAGGACGTCTCGAGAGGGTCGGGCGCGGGGGGAATAGAGGTCTGGGATGAAGAGATCGAGAGAGAGAAGGAGAGTAGAGAGTTCCTGATAGGGAGAAAGTGTGTGTGTGAGTGATCGAGAGAGAGAATAGTGAGGAATAAGAAAAGTTAATAGATCGTATCTAAGTAGGGGAACGTGCGCACTCTGAAAGTGCGTCCCATTATTTTGCAGTAAATATATGTGCGCGGTTTGAAATCGTGCCCATTACAAATATATGGGACACAGTTTGAAACTGCGCCCCATATATTTGTAATGGACGTAGTTTGAAACTGCGCCCAGTACAATTGTAAGGGGTGCAGTTTGAAAGTGCGCCCCATACATTTGTAATAGGCACAGTTTCAAACCGCGCCCCTTAATAAAAAAAATTTATTCACGTCAGTCTCAGTGCTGAGCTAGGGCTGACTTGGCTTCTACGAGGCAGTGGTATCTTTTTGTAATATGTTTAGAAAGTGGGTTTTTTTTAAAATATTATTTTAATATGGTTTAATATAAAAAAATTGTCCTTGTGATTAAGGGTGAGCCTTGTCCAACAGTACTGTTGTCCTTTGTCACCTGATATCGCCACAAGTCCTAATCGTGAACACACCTCGTCTTAATGTGGATTAAGGCTGTTTGCGTCTTATCCTTCATGTATCTTGCAATGTCGTAAGCCTCATGCAGTGTACATCCTAGCTAATCCTTGTGTTTATGAATCCTCCGTTTTACTTAGATACGTGCAGCTTGTAGTATATATAATATATTTTTCTGCTTCATGTAGGCATGTGCTCAAAAGGGCCTGTGGACACAATTCACATGTGTCATAGTTGAGGCTTAGTTTGTTGCACAATGCGCAAGTTATGAGTTTTGTGTCTACAACTATGACGTGGCTAATATCACTCAGGGGCTGGCATGTAGGGCTTAAATGAATGCACAGCTGGTACCCAAGTGTAGATACCTACCTTAGGACGGGGAACCTATAATGAATTATTACCAATTTTTTCTTGAGGGTGAGTTGTAAAGACCGTCTTTGGCTCTCAAATAGATGACTCCTTAGTTATGCAAACCTAAAGATATATGCAAGGTTAGTAAGATTGGTGATGAGGCACAATACTTAAAGAAATAGGGAATAATTAGATTGATATGACTCGAAATAGCACTAACTTGACCGGGCACTGTGAGTACAGATTAGTTTGTATAAAAACTGTCTTTTAGTCTTAGCAAGTAGAAAATTTTAAAGAGACAATAAAGGCAATCTAAATCAAATTTGCTAAAAGGAAAAAGAAAATCATATGTTGAATCTATGCTACTAAGAAGACATAAGGGGCTGAGTTTACCTTGTGTTATTCAGATGAGTTAAGCCTACTTGCATAAATAACATCTAGCTGCCTAGCATAAGGGGTAAATTAATGCAATCCCATGGATAGAACACTGAGAGGACATAGACCGAGGACAACCGGACAAATGTTCCTAGGTCGACCTATCCTTATGTGAGGTAGGAAGGATATGTGAATAGTGTTTAAATAAGAATTTAGATGAGAAAAACAAGCGAGGAAATGATTTACTCCCCCCCCCCCCAACAAAAATAACTATTATATTTTTGAATCCTTTTATAAGCTATAATTTTTTTAGTCGCAACAACTATTATATTTTTTGAACTGCCCCATTCATATTTATGTGCATCTCTATTTTGTTGCTTCATATGCGTTCCTAATTTTGTGATTATTTACTGCTTCACTTATCGGTCTTCTTCGTACATCTTAAAGAATTGATGCGTTCTCTTCTATTTTATCCTATATGGGAGATACTTCTAATTTCTTATGTTTGCACTCATTCCCATCTCCCCCCTTCCTTCTTTTTAAAGTATCGTTGCCTCTCTATCTCAACATTGTTATTTTCTTTACTCTTGTTTTTGTGTCATGTTTCTTAGTTGCCCAACACTTGGCCGATAAAGCACTGTTAGTCTTATAGAGGTATTACAGATTTAATTTATTATTATTTTGGTGGGGGGGGGGGGGATTTTTACAGCTATTCTATGGCCGTTTAATACTCTTGATGATATTTGTATTTTGACCATCATGCTTTGATATTATGAAATATGAACCACATCCTTGTCGTCTCATATGATTTATTTGAAGTATTGGAATGGTATTCTACATATTAACTGCATTATGTACTCATCATTCATTTCTTCTCGTAGTTTTGCTAATATATATATATTTTTATATATTCTGCTTATAGCGTGCCAACTCTTAATTATTTAGATTCAAAAGTTCCTTTCCACCTTTCTACTTGTCAACAAACATTCCATGCATGCCCCAACCCACCCACCCCACGCACCGTGTGCAGATATGAGGATGCAGAATATACAGTGCCATCGTAAGAACTTTACTATCATGGCAGGACACATGGCAATACACTATTCATTCACCCATATCACTTTACCTTTTTTCACTGTAATCTAACAGATTCTTGTATTTGCAAAATGAAGTTGCACCTGGATCAATGAATACTATAATGCCAATGAATAATATAATGCCATGTGTCCCTCCAATGTAGGTAATTTCTATAGTGGCAATGTAAACTCCGTTTTGTGCATGCATGATCAAAAGCATGCACATGGGAGGCTTCACCATATACCTAGTAAGGTCACATATGGCCTAAGATATTACTTATGTTGACTGTTAGTATAACTGCAATGTGGATTTTATGTTGACTATTGGTATAAGCCTTCTGCAATATGGATTGACTTTGTCCCCCCTTGAATCGATCTGACACCGTAGAAATCTTGCTCTGCTTCATGTTATCTTCAGCCGTAGGGATTGACAAGATCTTTTTTTAATAATCCACCACATTATTTCCACAGGGATCCTATAGATATATTTTCCTGTATCAATTAAAACATATGCAGTTCTTTATTTTCTCTCTCTCCAATCAATCATCTTAGTAAATCCTAACTTTATATTTTCTCACTACAAGTAAGGTATTTGGGGTGCCACTTATTTGTTGTAGAATATGGTTATGTGGATGTGAATTAATCCCTTTTTTGTATTAGAGAAAATGTTGAAGTGTATTATTTGCAAATTTGCATTTATGATCTGTAATGATTTGGTTGAATCTAATACATAGTTTTTGCTGTTTAGGAATTCAACATAGAAAAGTTGCAGCTTGTTGAAGCTGAGAAAAGAAAGATCCGCCAAGAATATGAGCGGAAGGAAAAACAGGTTGAAGTGCGTAGAAAAATGTAGGTGCTCAACTTTATCAAAAATGAACTTTTGTCTTATCCCTAGTTTCCAGCCATTACATGTGCATGTGTAACCATTTTATGCAATTTCGTGTTGAGTCAACATGATGATGCCATAATTATTCAATGTTACTTTTTTGATTTACACCCACCGTTGCCGGTCCCAAGTCCGGATGAGAAAGGGTGAGGGTTGTGGTAGGCTTGTGACAGCCAACGTAAAACTTTGTCACATTCTATGACTACCTTTCGATAAATTTAAATTATAGCGGTCGATATATTTGCTCTGGTTATTAAATATATCTGCATTTAAATAACTCAAAAAGTAAATAAACTCTCCTGAACATTTTCAAATCGCAATGAATGTGCACAATGCTTACATTAGACGTCTGTAATGAACACTGATGTTAGGGTTTTTTAAAGCACTGATACTAGTTGGCAGCTAATTTAGCTTATGCCCCCCCCCCTCTTAGCATGTTCTTTTTAACACCTTGTTATGTTCTTCCTCAAATCATGTTATTGAAAATATTGCTGGAAAACATTCACTTTGATTCTAGATCTAGCCACTGTTTGTAGGTTAGAGCAATGAAAATTGATTAATCTGCATTGATCCATCTTGTTGATTGAAAATATTAAATTGAAGTGGGGATTTCCTCTCTCAATGAAATTTTTAAACTGTGTATTTGGAAACCTTGCCTCATTGATGTTTATTGGACCGCAAGCATTAATGATACTAGCTGATTTAATAATGTTTTGTAGGAATTGCAGGGGGAGTAACTGCTTTAATCCAGATACTGAAAACAGCTTGAGGGGGGGGGGGGGGGCTGAATAAGGTTTTATGGCAAATTTAATGCGTTTGTGTTAATTTGAGAAATTTCGCAGTGGAATATAAATCAGAGCCTAAGAGGGAGTAATGAATTTCCCACAACACAGAGATGCAGTAAAGTAAATAACATTGATGACTTGTTCACTAGGGTTCACCAACTCTGTGGCTAATCCCTGCTTGAGACTCCTGCTTAAGAATCCACTATCTCACTATAGTGAAAGGAGAACACCAAACCTTCTCTACTAGGTATACAACGTGAGGACACAAAACATTCCCACAAGGTTATCAACCAACTTTCTTTCAAGGTTAAACCAGTGAAGATCACAAACCTTCTTTACTAGGTCGTACAAAACAGATTTTAGCAAATCTTGACAAAAACCAACTATACAAACCTATTGATCTCAATATATGAACCAATAAAATCAAGGAGATATTGGATCGTGTTTTGGAGATAATGAAATGTGTAAGATCGATTCAAAGAAGTTTCTAAAACGGATGATGAAAAACTTAATCAAATGGAAACTTCTTTGGAAATAGAGATCTTTCTTCACAATAGATTAGAACATATTTTTAAGCACCGAAAGATCTCTTCTCTCACTGGAATACTGAAATTTTGAGAATGAGAGAGCAAAAGAGTTCACACAAAGTGTTAAAGAATGATGAAAGTGTTAAGTGTGTAGAAAACTCAAGTATAAGGTCCTTTATATATAATCTGAGTGTAGGACGGTTAGGGAAACCGTTCCCAAACTTTTGGAACGTTTGAGGCAGTTAAGAGCCGTTGTGATCTGAAATTCAAATTGAAAAGATATTAAAACTTTCAAAATTGGAAAAGGCCGGTAACTGCTATAGACGTCTGTGTGGACGTCTATAGACCTATAGACGTCTCTATGGGTGTTCTATAGTTTGATATACCAGTAATAGACGTCTACAGAGACGTTTATGCTGATATTGATCTATAGGAATGTTGTTGTTTTGAATCGCGTCGATATTTTAGATATCTCTTTAAGTAAAGAGTTATGTAGTACCGAAATTTTGAGATCAGGAAGAGATTCAAACCATTGAGATCAATTCTAGACTCATGGAAAATAAAAAGTCTTCAATTTGTCTGTTGTTTGACTTCTTCGTCACTTTCCTTTGAAATGCTCTTTGATCTTTAGAATCGCTTGATGTTACTGTTGAGAATGTCAGTTGCTTTGTTGATTGTTCTCTTCCTTGAGTAACCCGTTGCTTTAGCACTTTAACTGATCTACATGGTTAGTAACATTTGATATCTTAAAATATGGTTTTGTAAAATAATCAAAACTAAAGAGAATGTGACTCATAGGTCAACAAATACATGGTAGTATTTTTGTCAAACGTAAAAAGAGATGCATGATATTAATGAGTATTTATATGATAAATTTATGTAGCTAAATTGAAGGCTTTACATGATTACTTTAATATCTTTAGGACTCTCTTCCAAGCTCTTGTCAGCTGACTATACTTGGTCATTGTAATATATGCATGTATATGGATAACTACAATCCTTTCTCCTCGAAAATTCCTCTCAAGAGGCTGGCAACCTTGCGAACTTGTGACCTCCCCAATGACCCCTTAATTAACAACGCCATGTAACACCTGTCAACTATGCAAGTTTTGAGAATGTTGTATCTTATCCTCTTATCATATTGTGGTTGTCTATTTCCTCATTTCATAGAGTGTTGACTCTCTTTGCAGTGAATACTCAATGCAACTAAATGCATCACGTATCAAAGTTCTTCAAGCCCAAGATGATTTGGTGAATTCTATGAAAGAGTCTGCTAGCAAGGAGCTTCTACGTGTTTCTGACAATTCTAAAGCTTATCAAAAGCTTTTAAAGGACTTGATTGTTCAGGTATCAGCATTCGACATACATATTCATGTAAAATAAAAAGTGTACTTATATCAGCCATGATCTATTTCTCAAATCAGGCTAGTTGCACACTAATGGTATTTAGTATAGTGTTTATAAGAATAGTGTTCCTGACAAAGTTGATGTTGTATCGAAGTGTGCCATGTCTGCTAATTTAACCAAGATGAAGATGTGAGTGTTTCTTTATCTTGCACTATTAAAATTTATAATCTTATAAATGGAAGATTTTCCACCTTCACTTTTGAACAGTGAAGTAGAATGAATTAAGTTTGAGTGATCTATCCTTTTTAACACAAGTTGTATACTACTATGGATATTTGAAATTATGCTGAACTGTATGCCCATCTAATGGAGATTCCATAATCCATGTGATTTTATTTTTTATGAAATATACAGAGTTTGATACATAATTATGTGAACATTTTGTGGAATCTCAGAGGAATCAGGGCTACTTCAGTTGCCTGTCACTAGGCTGTACTTACTGCAAATATGTGCTTTCATGTTTGTATTATTATAGGATTAAGCTGTCTACGTGTCACGATGACTTTTACCAATATAATTGTAATTTTATGCGCTTTGCGTCAAAAGATACACTAGCTTAATTGAAGAGACTTGCAATCTATATTTTCATGCATGCATTTGTATATATGGATATGAATATATCAATCTTTGTGCAAAGCCGTGTTGTGTATGTTTGGTGTTTGCATAGTTTTTTTATTTTTTATTTTTTGATAGGTGAAATTTGGCTACATCTTAATTTTAAAGGTAACTTTTATAAAGCACCACTAAACTTTAAGGTTTTTTTGAAATAGAACCTTTATACATAAAAAATGTCATTCCCCGAAGGGTATTTTTACTGAAAATTTTAAGGTGGGTTTTGTCAGAAAAATACTATATTCAGTTCAATTTGGGGATAGTTAGTCCATGCACAAGGTCATTTTTGGGTTATTCAGTTCATTCGTGCCTTAAACGAGTTTATTGAACTAGCAGTTTCAGACAACAGTGCCAATTTAGCGGGGTGGGGGCATTTTTAAAGTTAAATGGTGCTATTATATAAACTTAAAAAAATCGATGTTGCTTTCAGAATTTCACCCTAAAACTTGGTCAACACAAATGCATTAGTTTGGGAAAAGTCATGGGAAAGTTGATTGGCTTTGTTGAAAGTAGTTGGGAAAGACAATGTGTTCTGGTTTGTGAAAGGAACTGTACTATATCAAGGTTAAATTCTGAATTTGTTAGAACATAAATATCTCTTGCACATTTATGTATCATATCACCATGAACTATATATTTTGAATTGTTTTCATGGATGAGTTGCGTTCATGGTTAGTAATTACGTATTGTTTTGGGTGGCTAAAGGAACTTAATTTAATAGAAGCTCAACTTTAAATGTTAAGAGCATAATACTACAAGTACCATTACAGAATAAACCGTTTATAATTTTCTTAATAAGGTGAGCTTTTGTCCTTGAAAACAAGCAAGTCGGACATCCATGTATATCTTTGTATTCAGCAAAGCAAGGTAGCCTTGTATATTCTCTTTTAAATCTCACGATTCAAATGATTCAGTTTTGTCCTCACAAAAATTACAACAGTGAAGTTATTTTGTTGATGAAATTGATGAAAATCACATGTAAACTTATGTGCATGAATTTAGATGTGCAAATGCACACTTTGAAATAATTTATGATATGTAGAGGGAAAACAGCTGATTATGCAAAGGTTCCTAGCTATAGCTTTTTATTATACCAGTTACTATAGCGCATGGTTGTATCATCTGCTTCTTATATTCCATATGTAGCTGTAACAAGGTTGAGAAAAAAATCTAGAAGAGGACTTCGTAAACTGTTGGCTGTACAGCTAGACATCCTTTATATGCCACTTAATATTGGTTATAAAGAAATGAATGTAGAAAAAGCATGGTTGATCCTTAGAACTTTATCCAATGGATAGAGCAGCTTTTTGTAGAATATGAGAGGTTAAAAATTTATTATCTTATTTAGTAGAACATAAAGTTCTTCTGGTCAGTTGATCTTTATTAACTAATCCATCTTTAAGGCACCTGAAATTTTCTTGGATCAAACTATGATCCGTTAATGCATGTGAAAGGGAAAATATGACGCGGAATAGAATTGCAAATAAACAGAGGTTCAATTACAGGGCACAGAAAGCTCTTATGTATAAAGTATTAAACTGAAGTCAGCTAAGGTTTCAATCTAAGGATGCTGAGGTTTTGGTTAAGATATGCAAAGAAAATGTAGCACAATCATGAAACTTGTGTTGGATAACTAAGGTTATGCTTGAAGCATACCGTGCCATGATTATTTACATCTTATAGTCTTAGATCACCTGTTGTAGATTTTGCTTAGTCAAGTTATTCTACTCTCTTTAGGAAATTCAAATCTGAATTTTGTTGCAGTAACTTCAGCCCCTTCACTGTTTGTATCCTCTTGTACTCACTGCCTCTCTTTCCCCCCTTCAGAATTAGTTTAATGATTAATTGTGTTTTTGTTTGCAATTGCAGAGTTTGTTGCGACTGAAAGAGCCATCTGTATTACTGCGCTGTAGAGAGATGGATAAGCAACTTATAGAATCGATCCTGGACGCAGCAAAACAAGAATATGCGGAGAAAGCAAAAGTTCATGCTCCTAAAATTAGCATTGATGGGAATGTATATCTTCCACCACCTCCAGCTGGTGATGGAGCCCATGGTCCTTCTTGGTAAGTTTGTGAGTTGCGATAATATTTAAATTTACAATCCTCGGGTTTCTTGAATATATGTTGATCTATAGCTCTTTGGTGCATATGTTTCCATATAAACTTGTCTAAATTCTATCCCTTTGAATTTGCAATGAATTAATAACATCATTTGTTTCTGAATTAGATATCTGATATTTTGGCATATTATTAGTTTGCTATTCAAGGATAGCAAGTCCGTGAACAGCTGTTTTTGTTTCTATGTCATTTTTAGAGTTTCACACATTCACACTGGAACTTTTGCCCTCCGATACAGGATTGCTCTGGCTTGTTAGTCAGTATGTTTCTTTCCATTGTACTTGGGGAACTTTTTCCTAGATTTTCTTATGCCTGGGAACTTTTGTTGGATTTATAGCATATTGATGTCCGCAGCCTAGGAATTATGATTAATTGTCAGTTCACAATTTCGAGGTACTGCCAAGACATTTTGACTTGCATTATTGCATCCTTCATGCTAGTAGAAATGTGTTTGTTTTTAAGAAGCTAACGTTTCACATGTGAAAGATTATGCTTTATATAGTAGAAAAATGAAGAGTTTGTTGCAGCTAGCAGTTAAAAAATGCTTATGTAATCGACAAAGAACTAAAGAGATGCCTGTTTTACATCTTAGCCTGCTTGCTTTATTCATGTGCACCAACACACAGATTTCGGGTCGCCCTTTTAGTTGTGTCTTGCTTGAGTAATGTGTCAAAAAACAAGCAGCAATTTCCAGTGTAGGCTACATGGGAGTCAAATTTATCCAAGATGGTGAAGGATATTGCAGGACTGTGAAAGGAGGATCAGATATTAGAGGCATGGAAAGTAGAACAGGGAAAGTTTCTCACTTTTTTGTACGGGTGGAAATACGGACATTAACTTGCTATAGTAAAATTTATACAGAGTTAATTGAAGAATATTCAGCTACATCCATCATTTCAAAAAGCCAACCTCTTCACACACCCCTCATCCAAAATTCTCTCTTTCCCACATTCTAGTCTAGCACACATCTCTACCACTCAAATATCAGATGGCTACCCTTCAACTATTTAACAGAAAACCACCTGAAGAATTTTCAATAAAGTTGTACCAAGATTGTGTAGCCCTCTGAATCCATAATTTTTTGGTTTTTAAGGAAATGAATTTGGTAAGAGTAGAGCCTAAATCAGAGCTCATTTCAGTCTTCTTATCTGTTGGCAGCTGGATGTGAAACTTCTTGCTCGGAACAGCAATTCATGCGCATCCATTACAACGACTATTTTGATCAATATGTGCTTGTTCCCAGGTCTGTAAGAACCTAGCAAATGTGTGTGGTCACGGTCATTTTACTGGGTGCAGTGAAATTGGCTTGGTGAGGAAATTTATGGATTTCATTCTAAATAGTTTGGGTTAAGTCTCCAGTATTTTTTGGTTTGGCCAATGTGCACATAAAAATGCTTGAGAGTAATGACAATAAATCTGAGGAAGAAAACATGTATCTCAAGAGCGCTGGGAGTTTATTAGCTCTGGGGGTTTGTTGGTTTGTTTGTTTTTTGTTGGGGGGAGGGGGGCGTAGATCAACCCAGTCGGCAGTCACCTTCCAGATAAATTGGACCGTTTTCATAAAATCTGTTTACCGAAAGGATCCAATCCAGAAAATACATACGGTGGATCAAGGATGATGATGTCTGTAGACTATATCATGATAGATCCTTTATCCTCAGCAAGGAGCTATAATGAACCTGATCTGGTGTCTGGATTAAGGAATGTGGAGTTGATTTAGGACATTTATAACCCATATATCAAAGCAAAAAGGGAACTCACATATGCAGATTGAGCTCATATTTTACTTATAAAGGCGTGCTGTACTTCATGGTTGAGGTAGTAGTTATGAGTTTGCTGAAGGGAGATGAATGAAATAAAATCTTTCTTTAATCAAAACCTACTGATCAGGAGTTCAGGACCAGCAGGCAGCCCCAGAAATACAGGGATAAGGGACTTTATTTGTTGTTCTTGTTGATGTTCATGTTCATCATGTCTAAATAATCAGAGGTTACCATCATAATTTGGTTTTCCCTTTTATGTTATAGTATTGTATGCTGCTTGCTTTCTTCCAGTGTTGTTTAATATTTGATTGCCATCAAGTAACGATATCATATAGAAAAAGTATACTTTCTGCTTGCTGGTTAATAACCTGTATATCAATTTTGTTTGACAGCTCCGGAGGTGTTGTATTGGCTTCGCAGGATGGAAAAATTGTCTGCGAGAACACACTCGACGCCAGACTTGAAGTTGTCTTTAGAAAGAAATTGCCTGAGGTATGCCCTTGAATTACTGCATACAACAAAACCTATGTGAAAATATTCAAGTAGCCATATAGGTATGCAATTGCAACATGGTGTGGGATCATCAGAAACCCCCCCTTGGTTTAGTTGGGTTGGAATGCAGATTTTAGAATTGATCTTTGCTTCAGGTAAAAATCTGAAGCTTTTTTATTGAGCTTTGGTTGAGTTCAAATACAAGTGTCCTGAAACCCACATTCTGCATAAGAAACCTTGCATGGTATAAATTAATTATGTTTGATCTGGCTACATGAACGGCTAGTGGCTGTTGTGGTTACTGGTTTTGCCAGTGCAACTTACTGCAGTATGAGTCTGAACCAATATGGACGAGTTATTTCTCACTTGACTGAGTTTTCTTTTCCTCAGCCAATTCCCATCTCTTTTGTGTAAGGGCATGTTTGGATATGCAGTTTCCATTGGATTAAAAGTCTAGATTCTATTTTTACTCCGGATTAAGCTACTTAATCCGGCAGAATTGTTTGTTTGGATGTGGTTTTTTAAGAGTAAATCCGGAGGGAAAAAAGCCTCCAAATGGTCCATTCTTCCGGATTAAAAAAATTTAGTTCAAAGCCTATTTTTCTAATCCTAAGCTTGAATGCTTGCTTTTTTCTTTGAACTTGAACCATTCACCTCTTTTTTTCATTTTTCCTTGTCTTCTTTAGTTATAACAAACAAACAATCTATCTTTTTAATTTTCAACTCCCATTGTTTTTAATATAGTTATGAAATGGAAATCCTTATCCTAGATTAACCAAATATGCATTTGACATGAAACTTTCTAGCATTTTTTGCGTGAAGGAATGTAGGTGCAATCCGAGACATTATTATCCAAAACTCAATCCGTCGGATTTTAATCCGGAACATCCAAACATGCCCTAAGGTTGACAATTATCCCATATTGATACGAGTCCGAATACACCCATTCAATTATGTCGGATATGAGTTAGCATTTGGTATTTACAAATGGGCTTGGACCCTATATAAGTTCCTAATAGAAATACAAAGCGCATTGGGCTTAAGTAGTATATAGTATGACGGGTACGAATCGAATTATTGAATATAAACTATATATAAATTTTCCACTGTTCTAAGGCCTCCATGGCAGAATTCCTGAAGGAGAAATATTTCTTTCTAAGAATTTGTTCCTTCAATTCATTTCATATTAGTTGTATCTTGTTCAAATGAACCAATAGAGTTGGGAAACATCAGGAAAGCGACAAATATTTCTTGGGTTCCAACTTTGAGCCATACAAGGATCATAGGAAAGGATTATATAGAACTAATTCCTCCTATACTTCTAGTAAATCAAAGGGTGGCTTTTACTCGGTGGTCCAACAAGCTTTCCACAAATTTTCCATTGAACAAAGGCCTCCATCGATATATGTCTATGGAAGTAAGCTATTAAAAGGGGAGCGTATGTGTAGCTGAACCTTTACTTCTATTTATTTATCTCTTTTGTTTTGTTATATACTTAAAAATTTGAAGGTTACATGAGATTGCTAGAATCCTATCTGAATACAGATGGTACAAAAGCTAAATTCAATATAAAAATAATGATAATCATTAACGTATATTTTAAACTGCATATTTATGAGTTATTACTATTTATTTGACTTCCCCACTTGTCAAGCAAGTTAGAGTTTTAATCTAAACCAGCAAGTAGCCCCGCGCCATGCGAGGGACCGGAAAGTTGCCTGAAAAATATGTTATCACATAGATGATCAGAATCATAATTAAATTTTATTGCAGGAAAATCTTTCAAGTTTGACCAAATTCTCTTAAAACAATTTAGAAAATATCTTCATTTTCTCTTAGAACAATTCCATAAAGTATTTTTCTTTGCATATTTCTACATATTGCATGTATTCAACCGATGACAAATTGTATTTGAAAATTTATGCTACCATCACTAATTGCTTTTGATATCTGTAAGATTTTCTCCGGAATCTTCTTACCATCATCACTGATTGATGTTGACCTTCATTCTCCTCGAGACGATGATTATCTTCACATTAGCATCGACTCTTCTCATGCTGATTTTCGTATTATATAATTCAACACACTATTTTTAATATATATTTCAAAAGTGTATATAACCTTTAATATATATTTCATAACCTTATTGATAGCCGATCTATGATATATGAATTTTCATTTCTTATAACTATCCGTATACATATTTGCATCCGCCTACGACCACATAATATGAGTATGACAACTTCTACATCCAATCTTGGATTTTAATTTTCCATGTAAAAAGACAAAAAAAAGCTTGAAGCCGGAATCCCAAGCAAAATGTTAATATTGTGTTATGATGGTTGTGTTTGATGGAAATTTTTTAATATTTAAAATTGCCATGCAAAAATGTAAAAAAACTCGGAGCACAACAAATTCAAACGGTTGATTTTAAGCAGAAGAAGGAAAAACTTTGCAAACACTTTACCAACTACAAAATCAGACAGAAATGTGTTCAAATTAATTTAAGAAAAACAAATCAATATTTTGAATGAATTTTTTTATGATTGCAATTGTGGATATAGACGGATACGGATAATCCTTATGGAATCGATATTCATATCCGATTTTTATCAGACATGGATATTGATTTTCATATCCAATGACTATCATATCCGAAATTTGTATCCGCAAACGATAATTGGATACATATACAGTAACATATATTTCTTTTGTATCCGTATACGACTGAATACACGACTTATACTATGTACGAATATAATTTTTATGCTTTTAGATAGTGATGGAGATGTGATCTCCTTTAGATGCTATCCTCCGTCGATCTGTAGCGAGCGTTGTTGAACGGCTGAGATTTAAATTGAAGGTTGTCTCCTAGAGTGTGGATCTCAATGAGTTGAGTTTGAGGTTGAAGTCGAGCTACCTGCAAGTTAGTCCCGGGGTGGGTGACCATCGTAGGACTCTCCGACGATCAAGTTAGAGCCGAGGAATATTGGCAGAGTAGTGGTTTATTGGAATCAAAATTGCGTTACCAGAGTCGTCTGAGAGGGGGTTTTATAGTGGTCGCATGGAGCGAGCAGGTGCGAGATCTTTGCCGTCAGTTACGCCCCTGACGTTACGCCAGCGTGAATGATGGGATCCCTCCATTAATGATGAGATACGCTC
Source organism: Agapanthus africanus (assembly GCA_030015575.1). Taxonomy (NCBI): domain Eukaryota; kingdom Viridiplantae; phylum Streptophyta; class Magnoliopsida; order Asparagales; family Amaryllidaceae; genus Agapanthus; species Agapanthus africanus. The sequence goes on along the minus strand of CM057339.1, from coordinate 173,866,042 downwards.
ATTAATGGGGGAATGCGCCAGCGTGGGATGCGGGACGTGGGGCGGCGGTTATCTTGCTTTGGTGAGATACGCGGAGCCGTTGCGGAAGCGTTCGGGATCTGCGTTCTCGTTTGATCGGGAGAGCTGGGGAGGCTTAGCTCGGTGGATGGCTCGGAGACGAGCCGGGAGGCCAAGTAAGCTCAGCTCTGCAATAGCTCGGAGGTGAGCAAAAGAGGAGGGGTGCAAGTTCGGCTGCCAGATTGCTCGTGGACAAGAAGTGGAGTGTCCACACTGATCTTACCTCGGTAGCCCCCAGGAGTCTAGTGGGCTGTCGCGGGTGACACGTCATTTGCCACGTGCCGTGATCTGAGAAATTCCCACTTATGAGCATCATCATCAGCCCCCACTCTCGTTCCGACCTATTTATGGGTCGGGTCGAGAATGGCCTGCTTGGTTTTTCTCGGCCCAGTCTGATGCCGAGAATCATCAGTGCGGATTTCCCGGGGCGGTGTGGTGTGGGGCAGTTGCGTCGTTTCGATCTTTGAACCCACATGGCACCTCCCCCAGAGCTTGGATCTTTGCGCGTATCTCCGATGATATCAGCGGATCAGTGAAATGATTGCGCATTAAAGAGAGTGCGATGTTTCGCTCGTTCATCTATTGGTCTGCAGGCCACGTGTCCGACGTGGGTTGGCGGACGCGACAGGCTGTCGCTATCACCTGCAACCGAAGGGAAGTCCCCAATAGCCGATCGCCACATGGAGCTCTGGCGGCTGGCAAGTGCGACGTTTCGTTTTGGCAGGAATCGATCAGGGCCGTTGGATGCTTTTTTTGGAGTGTATAATAGGAGGGCCCCCTAGGGCTAACACTTCCACCATAATTTACTTTCGTTGTCAAAGATTGCTCGGTGCTCCTTCCTTTTAGATCGGATTACCCGTGCTTTTTCCTCGACGAGCCCATTCTTTTGAATCAGGTCAGATGCCTTCATCTGAGGATTCTGTAGAAATAGTTAGGATAGAGTCGGATGATGAGGCTCCAGTTGTTGGAACCGAGTCCAGCGGGTCTTCCTCCCCCCGGCTTCAGATAGCCGAGAGGGTTCTTTTGCTGGGTCATCTGTGTCGGGTTCGCCCTAAGAGCTCCGTGTCGTTCGCCGACGGGCGGCGACAAGGGCCTCTAAGGTGCGCATCGGGAATGCCCGCGATGCGCCTTCCGTCTTAAGAAATGTTGATGGGTTTACCGAGATTCGGGCTCGATTCCATATTCCTTTAACTATTCGCTTCGCTTAGCTAGAGAGGGTGAGCGGGCGGACCAGGTGCAGGACAAGGAGATCGCCCTGTATTTGAAAGCATTCCGGACCGGAATGCGTCTGCCCTTCTCAACCGAGATATGTGGGGTACTTCGTTACTTCCATCTTGCTCCGGGTCAGCTAGCGCCGAACTCGTGGAGAATCCTCCTCGGGTTTCTGGTCCGGTTGAAACTTGAAAACATCCCCTTCAGTTGGACCCTCCTCGTTTCCTTCCTCTGTTATAAGAATCACCCGGCACCAGCAAGGATGAGCCGAGCTGGGTGTATTTTTTCTTCAAAAAATGTAAGGGCACGATGGCCGGGTCGAGTGTAGTAGCCGTCCCTTCTTCCATCCATGAATGGAAGGAGAAGCTCATATTCGTCGGGCCACACGAGGGCAAGGATTGGCTTGTGCCTACACAGTGGCACATGGCCGATTGCCCGAGGGTGAAACCGTCATCTTCACCTGAGGCAAGGGTTGTGTGGTTGTGGGAGCCGATCCAGCGGGCCGGCGTCCTGCTTTCTGAGCATGTTCTGAGCTGGGCTCAGCCCTGCACGCTTTCTGGGTAAGTTAGGGCCGTAAACGATCTATTTAGACTTTGATAATAAAAAATTGCCCTTTTCAGCGTCACTAACTCGCTTTTGTGTATTCTCCTTTTTGCAGAGCAAATGGACCTATCCAAGTTCTTAGCTGCCATGGCCGCGAAGGCCCAAAAGAAGACAGGGGGCCGAAGCTCGTCCAGGCCCGGTCCGAGCTCGGCCCCGAAGCCAACTCCACCGGCAAAGCCTTCCGCTGTGCCCCGAGCCTCGGAAGACAGCAGCAGAGGGAGCCAAAAGCATGCACGGGACCCGGCGTCCCGGGCAAGGGATGAGGAGGAACCCATCGACATTCCCCTCAAAAGGCATAAAAGAACGGTCTCTTGGACGCCATCCACCAGAATTCCAGTGCAGGAGGGGGACTTTTGCTTCGGGGTGCCCTCGGGGCTCTCCGTCGCCGACAGCCTGCTCTCCGACATGGAGCAAGCAGCTGGGGGCAAGATTCCCCGCGGGACCCTGAAGGCCCAGGTGGCAGCCATTACTCAGGAGGCGGTTCAGGTCGGTATCCGTTTTCCTTTAAGAATTAATTAATTTATTTTTTTTCAGTTTGAACATTTCTAACTTCTTTTGCCGCTTTCCTTAGGTCCTCTACCACTGCGCCCTCATGTCAATGTGGAATCTGAGGAGATAGCCCCGGCCATGAAGAAAGCGGGCAAATCGTCTTCGCGGGAGGAGGATCTGCACCTTCATCTGCTTCAGGCGAAGCAGAAGATAGCCGCCATCGAAGCTCGAGTGGTCGCCGAGGAGCTAACAAATTCCAAGTACAAAGAGTCTCACCGACTTCTGAGTGAATCCAACCGAGCCATCCAGGCTAAGTTGGAGGAGGTTGGCAAACTTTATAACACAATGAAGAAGTCGAGGGATGCCAGCAGGAAGGATGCTCGGGTGGCGCTCGAGGCAGTGAAGCTTGCCGAGGTCCGAGCGGTGAAGTCCGTGGAGAGGTATAAGGCATCTGACCAGTTCTACACCGACCACGCCGAAGCCTCGGCAATCGTTTGGCACGAGACCCTCGATGCAGTCAAGGCGTCAATGCCGGAGTTTGCCGACGGTGAGCTCCGCGCTAAGTACCCACTCATCGAGGACGTGCCGCAGGGTGCGGGCACTGAGGTGGTCGCAGGGGGCGAAGCAGTCCAAGAGATTGAAGCCCCGGCCCCCGAGGACGGTGTTGAGCAGGGCGAAATCCCGGCGGAGCCCACGGCCTGAGCTATCTTCCCTTGAGAGTTTTTGTTTTAAAAATTTTCTAAGCCTCCGGGCATTTTTGCAAGGCTGGGGAGCCCAAAATACCTTGCACAAATTTGAAATATAAATAAAGTTGAGCTTATTTTCCTCTGAATAAATGTATGTTTTCTTCGTGAGTGTTTTAGCTCGTCAGTCTTCTCCCGCGAGTGTTAGGTCGAAGGTCTATGCCAGGCTTTCTAGGTGACGATCACGCATCGAGTGTAAGTCGAATAATAGCCAAGTGCAGGAAGATCGTTACGGTACCCTCCCGCTTCCCAGAGTTGAGGTGGCGATCGTTCATTTAGGATGAATCAGAAGATATCCCAAGACTAGGAAGGTCGATATCAGTCCCTACCTCGGAGTCGAGGTGACGACCATGTGTTTTAGCATGAGTAGAAAATCAGCCAAGTTAGAATAGGTTGGCCATAACTGATTCTTTCTCAATGTGGGACCTAGATCCATGTCTTCGTAGTGTAGGAATCTACCCCTCGGAGATTAGCCGAGCAAGAATCTGCACGGTGGCTTCTGTAGGAGGGCTTTAGATCCTTAGCGTTGATGGATAGGAAGCTACCCGCTAGGAATGGACCGGACAGGGAAGCTACTCGGTGGCCTCGAGAGGAGAGCTTTAAATCCTTAGCATGGATGGGTAGAAAGCTAACCGCTAGGAATGGACCGGACAGGAAAGCTGCTCGGCGGCCTCGAGAGGAGGGCTTTAGATCCTTAGCATGGATGGATAGAAAGCTACCCGCTAGGGATGGACCGAGCAGGAAAGCTCCTCGGCGGCATCGAGAGGAGGGTTTTAGATCCTTAGCATAGATGGGTAGGAAACTACCCGCTAGGGATGGACCGTGCAGGGAAGCTGCTCGGCGGCCTCGAGAGGAGGGCTTTAGATTCTTAGTTTAGATGGGTAGGAAGCTACCCGTTAGGGATGGACCGGACAGGGAAGCTGCTCGGTGGCCTTGAGATGAGGGTTTTAGATCCTTAGCGTAGATGGGTAAAAATCTACCCGCTAGGGATGGACCGGGCAGTGAAGCTGCTCGGTGCCTTCGAGTGGAGGGCTTTTAGATCCTTAGCGTAGATGGGCAGGAAGTTATCCGCTAGGATGGACCGGACAGGGAAGCTCCTCGGTGGCCTCTTGGCGAGGGTTTTGATCCACATCGTTGTTGGGCAGGAAGCCGCCCTCTGCGGATTGGCCAGCAGGAAATTGCTCGGCGATCTCGTGATGAGGGCTTTCGATCCTTAGCGTTGATGGTTAGGAAGCTACTGCTAGGGATGTACGGCAGGAAGCTGCTCGGTGGCCTCTTGGCGAGGGCTTTGATCCACAGCGTCGTTGGGCAGGAACCTGCCCGCTACGGATAGGCCAGCAGGAAATTGCCCGGCAGCCTCGTAATGAGGGCTTTTGATCCACAGCGTTGTTGGGCACGAAGCTATCCACTGCGGATTGGCCAACAGGAAATTGCTAGGCGGCTTCTGAGGGCTTTCGATCCACAGCGGCGTTGGGCAGGAAGCTACCCACTGCGGATTGGCCAACAGGAAATTGCTCGGCGGTCTCGTGATGAGGGCTTTCGATCCTTAGCGTAGTTGGATAGGAAGCTACCCGCTACTGATTGACCAGGCAGAGAAGCTGCTCGGTGGCCTCGAGAGGAGGGCTTAGATCCTTAGCATGGATGGGTAGAAAGCTACCCGCTAGGGATGACCGGGCAGGAAAGCCGCTCGTGGCCTCGAGAGGAGGGCCTTAGATCCTTAGCGTAGATGGTTAGAAAGCTACCCGCTAGGGATGGACCGGGCAGGGAAGCTGCTCGGTGGCCTCGAGAGGAAGGCTTTAGATTCTTAGCGTAGATGGGTAAAAAGCTACCCGCCAGGGATGAACCGGGCAGGGATGCTGCTCGGTGGCCTCGAGAGGAAGGCGTTAGATCCTTAGCGTAGATGGGTAGGAAGCTACCGGCTAGGGATGCACCGGACAGGGAAGCTGCTCGGTAGCCTCTTAGCGAGGGTTTTGATCCACAATATTGTTGGGCAGGAAGCTGCCTGCTGCGGATTGGCCAGCAGGAAATTTGCTCGGCGGCTTCGTGATGAGGGCTTTCGATCCTTAGCAATGATGGGTAGGAAGCTACCCGCTAGGGATGGACCGGACAGGAAGCTGCTCGGTGGCATTTTGGCAAGGGTTTTGATCCACAGCGTTGTTGGGCAGGAAGCTGTCCGCTGCAGATTGGTCAGCAGGAAATTGCTCGGCGATCTCGTGATGATGGCTTTCGATCCATAGCATTGTTGGGAAGGAAGCTACCCACTGCCGATTGGCCAGCAGGAAATTGCTCGGCGGCCTGGTGATGAGGGCTTTCGATCCACAGCGTTGTTGGACAGGAACCTACCCACTGCGGACTGGCCAGCAGGAAATTGCTTGGCGGCCTCGTGATGATGCTTTCGATCCTTAGCGTAGTTGGGTAGGAAGCTACCCCGCTAGGGATTGGCCAGCAGGAAATTGCTCGGCGGCCTCGTGATGAGGGCTTTCGATCCACAGCGTTGTTAGGCAGAAAGTACCCACTGCGGATTGGCCAGCAGAAAATTGCTCGGCGGCCTCGTGACGAGCGCTTTCGATCCACAGTGTTGTTGGGAAGGAAGCTACCCACTGTGAATTACGCGCATCCGAGCTTCCTTTACTTGAGTGAAGGGCGTGCTCTTGCTTGACGGGCAGAAAGCTACCCACCAGCCTTGCGGGATGCTTTTAGCATGGAAACAAAAAGAAGCGGTTTAGATCGCAGGGAAGCAAGAATCTTTATTATTAAACAAAATACAGATTCATTGATACAGTTTAAACTTTTCTGTGTTGAATGACCGGATTCGGCGGCAGTTCCTGTTGCTTGGGCTTGGGTCAGTCGGCACTATGATCTGTCCGATCGTCAGCTCTCCGTCTTTAATTTGACCCGCTTGCCCCCTATCTGCTTGACGTTTATCTCGCAGGTACTTTTCCAAATGACCGGAGCGGATCAGCTCCTCGATATAATCGCGCGGTTGTTTACAATCCTCGGTCGGATGTCCTTGTGTCCGATGATAGGAGCAATACGGACCTCGAAGTCGTTTTCCCGTCCATCAGGTAGCTGGCGGGAGCCTGAAGAACTCTTCGCCCTTAGCTTCCTCCAACAGCTTGGTCTGGGAGATATTAAGAGTAAGGTTTTGGTCGGTCGATCCTCTTTTTCTCTTCTCTGCCCCTCTTCTTTTGGTCGGCTTGGTCGCCTCTGGGCAGATTTGAGTTCACCTCCGATTCGAGTTGGATCATCCGCTCGGTCCAAGCTTTTACTTCTGTCATAGTCTTAGGTTGCGCAAATGCAAAAGAGCGGAGCCACTCTGTGCCTAAGACCCGACCATAGTGCGTTGATAACCATCTCATCGCGGTGCTCGGGGACCTCGAGGAGAGCATTGCAGAAGCGAGTGATATATCCCTTAAAGGATTCTTTGTCCCCGCTCTTTACGGTGAAGAGGTAATTGACCGTCCTCTTCTGTCGTCTATTCCCGATGAAGCGACCGAGGAACTGGGTGACCAGCTCATCAAAGGTCGAGATGGAGCAGGGCGCCAGCCCCCGGAACCAGTCCCGACCTGTCCGGATTAGGGTGGTGGGAAAAGCGCTGCGTCCGAGTTATTTTGGAAGCTCATGCCCGCTGTAAATGCGTCCAAGTGATCTTTTGGGTCGGACTTCCCGTAAAAGAGCTCCACCTTGGGCGGCTTGTTCTTGGATGAGACACGTTCGGCCAGCAATTCCTCGGTGAAGGTCTTCGTGAGAGAATCCGCGGAATACCTAGCCCCTTCGCCGGACGGATAGCTGTCTCGCCGTATGCTCTCGATCATCTTTTCAAGGGCCTCAAGTCGGTGGTGGTAACCCGAGGATTCAACACAGTCGGAGTGGTGACTGTCCCCGCTCCTGGTCTGTGCGACTGTGCGTGTTTGATTCTGCTCTATCAGATTTCTCAGATCCTCAGATGAAGTTCTTCTCGGGTAGGCCCGACGTGCACCTCCGCGGCTTTGACACGAATGGGGGCGTCGGTCATGCCTGGAAACAGGTGAGCTGACCGACACCTCCTCGGAGGGTGTGGGCGCGCGTCGGACTTCGGGGCGATGGCACAGTCTTCCCCGAGACCGGGGTGTGGAGCCTTCCGGAGCCCAGCGGGTTATGGAATCATGGCCCGCGCATAGGCCGTGGTTGCCGGAGGTGGCACATCGGCGCTCGGTGACGCTGAGGGAGAGTGGGCATCGGCCCTTTTGCATGCAGGGGAAACCGCGACCCGGTGAACAGGGCCTGCCGCCTGAACTCGGACGAGGCCGTCCACCATCTACATGAGTGTCGATTTGAACCGATAAGACGTTGATGAGGTTTGGGAGGAGGAACCGCCAACACCTCCGTTGTGGGGGGTGTGGCGGCTCGTGTTGGGATCATCGCGGCTTTTGCTCGCCATTAGGTGGAGGGCGGAAGATCAACTTCGATGGGTGGAAGAAATTTTTGATTCGTTCCCACAGACGGCGCCAACTGATGGAGATGTGATCTTCAGAAGCTGTCCTCCGTCGATCTGTGGCGAGCGTTGTTGAACGGCTGAGATTTGAGTTGAAGGTCGTCTCCTAGAGTGTGTGGATCTCAATGGGTTGAGTTTGAGGTGGAAGCCGAGCTACCTGCAAGTAAGTCCCGAGATGGGTGGCCACCGTAGGACCCTCCGACGATCAAGTTAGAGCCGAGGAATATTGGCAAAGTAGTGGCTTATAGGAATCAAAATTGCGTTACCAGAGTCGTCTGAAAGAGGGTTTTTTATAGTGGTCGTATGGAGCGAGTAGGTGCGAGATCTTCACCGTCAGTTATGCCCCTGACGTTATGCCTACGTAAATGATGGGATCCCTCCATTAATGAAGAGATACGCTCATTAATGGGAGAATGCGCCGGCGTGAGACGCGGGATGTGGGACGGCGGTTATCTCGCTTTGGTGAGATACGGGAAGCCGTTGCGAAAGCGCTAGGGATCTGCGTTCTCATTTGATCAGTAGAGCTGGGGAGGCTTAGCTCGGCGAATGGCTCGGAGACGAACCGGAAGGCCGAGGAAGCTCAGCTCTGCAATAACTCGGAGGCGAGCAAAAGTGGAGGGGTGCAAGTTCGGCTGCCAGATTGCTCGTGTGCAAGTCTAGTAGGCCGTTGCGGGTGACGCGTTATTTGCCACGTGTCGTGATATGAGGAATTCCCACTTATGAGCATTATCAGGTAGTATTTTTTTGCTATTTATTTATGTTATTTTTTTCACCCGTCGCTTTGAAGAGGTGGCCTAACCCAATTTTCAACTACTTTGTAATTTTTCCCAAAAAGAAAATGGGGTCATTTGTAAATTTTCCAATCAAACAAATTCTATTCTTGTTGTGTTGAAAAGGGAGAGTGTTATTTGTGTGCAAAGAAATATAGGGTGGGGGATGAAATTTTTTAGGCAAGTAAAGACCAAAAGAAAAGGCTTGAAATGATATCTTTTCCTAGGGGAGCTTGAAATGGGAAATTTAGGAGGCAAGGTTTAATTTTCCATATATGTGCATGAAAAAGGAGATTGGTTCCTTAAGAAATAAGGGGTAAATGCTTATTTGTATGCATGTGCATGAAAAAGGAGGATTCTTTAAGAAATGTACCTACAAATACAAATGTACCTACAAATACAAATGTACCTAAGAAGTAAGGAGCATGGTCTAATTTTCCAAGAAAAATGATCAAAATGAGCTTGATCTAGATTTAGGGGGGACAAAATGGACGTTGATGCAATTGTTATGGGCAAATTTGGAAGGCCAAAAGCTTGATTTCAAGCCCAATGCTTGAAGTAGGGATTTATATAATATATAACAAAATAGCATTTGAAGGTTGACGCGGAATTAACATCAAACCCTACATAAACTCTATTAACTTTCATGTCTAAATTTTAACTGATCATTTTTTAAAATAACTCTGACGTTGGCGTTAAAGGTAGAAGTATTTCTAGCTATCCAACAAATGCATTCTATTTCTTGCTTCGAAACAAATGAAAGTAGAAAAATGCTACTTTTCAATCACTATGCCTATTTAACTCCAGTACTCTTAACTCTCAACTCTTTAGAAAGAGAAATAAGGTTGATGAGAGAGATTAGAAAAAAGGATGGCTAGTCTCATCAAAGAACTTGTTGGGTCTTCTTGTCTCTTAGAGATATCTTTACTCTTCCTAAATTCCAACTGAATTTTATATCTTTACTCTTCCTAAATTCCAACTGAATTTTCTTGAGATATTAGAGCATGCTCTGTTTTGGATCAAGAAAATCATAGTTTTCGACTAAAAAAAGACGTTGCTATGAGATCTCCTGTGGCGGCTATAATGAGTGAGAATGTCATGAAGATTGCGATCAGCAAGACATTAGTGAAGTTGAAGATGCAAGCGGCGGTGACCGTAAGCCGAAAGAGAAAGGAGTATTGCAAATGGTAACAAATTAGATGCAATCACCATTTGCGATACTCCTTTCTCTTTCGGCTTACTGTCACCGCCGTTTGCACCTTCAACTTCATCAATGGCTTGCAGATCACCATCTTCATGACATTCTCGCTTATTGTAGCCGCAGCAATCTCACCGTGACGTCTTTTTTAGTCGGAAATCGAGATTTTCTTGAGCCAAAACAGAGCATGCTCTGTTTTCTCAAGAAGATCGAGTTGGTGATTGGGAGGAACAAAGACCTCTCTAAGAGGTAAGAAGATCCAACAGTCTCTTTGCTGAGACTAGCCATCCTTCTTTGTGATCTCTTTCTTCAATATTGTTTCTCACACTAAAGAGTTGGAGTTAAATAAGCATAGTGATTGGAAAATAGCACTTTTCTACTCCCATTTGTTTTGAACAAGAAACAGAATGCATTTGTTGGATAGCTAGAGATACTTCTACCTTTAACTCTATTGACTTCTATGTCACATTACCAAAGTTCTGGTCCTCCGATCTAGAAATTGTCTGACGTTAATATTAAAATTTCAAACCTTTGTTCTGATTATTGCATGAACTTGGATTGAGTGACTATCTTTATGACCTAATGATTTGCACATCTTCCTCTTTTAGAAATATAAGCCTTCATTGCTATTATGAACATGATTTTAATCTCTAGTTTACTCTATGCAGATAAGGAAGCTCCTTTTCGGGAAGATGGATGGCTGAGTTGCCAACTTTTGGTTTGTTATCAGCAAATAAGAGCTCTTTTTTCCCCTATAAATAAGTTACCTGTCCATTCTCCCTGGATGAGGCCTACTATGCTCATTTGTCTTTCCTAACTGTCGGCGACAATTGTCAGGCAAGAATTTTCCATAATTTTTGTAGTTTTTGCAGAAGAACCTTTTTCCATATTTGTCTGAAATGATCAGCAAAAGATCAAAATAAATATAAACACCATGCATCTTTCTTCAGTTCAAGCTGACCAGAATTTGTATTGTTTTCTTCTCGGTGAGATAGAGACTTCAAATCTTCACAATAATGCAGGTTATTGAAAATATTTTTGGGAAACTTGTCTAGAGACTTGGTTGCTTGTTTTATTTACCCAATATTCATGTGTGCTTAATCATATGAGCTTTCATCGAAAAGAGGCAAACTGAGCCTAAAGCAGATCATAAATATATAGCTTAATTCCAAAAATCACCAAATTCTATACCTCACTTACGAGAAACTACCAAATCCTTTTAAAATTACAAGAAACTATCATGCTTTGAAAATTTTGTGGTAGTTTTGTGCGATTATTGCTGAAGCGGCACATTATTTATGGTAGTTTTCCCTAATTTTTGAAAGTTTTGTGATGGTTATGTGTATGTAAGAAGGATTTGGTAGTTTTTCGTTATTAGTCCTAGGTTGTTGATAGATTTTTGAAATTAACCCTAAATATATATAGGGGCCTACCTACCTCTCATTTGAATGCAGAAACAAGAGATCAATGTAAAGTGCTTTACAAGAGATTCTGATGTTGCCATGTTTTTTTGCCGAATCAAGTGTCAATCAGCAGCAGACTTGATTGTTTACAGATGCCTCATGGACATAAACTTTTCTTTTAGCAATGTTTGGCCTGCAGAGGTTGATTAATTAATGAATAATGCAAGTGCTACAGAAAGTTAAACAAATTGGTGAGCATCAAAAGGTTGTAATCAAATTAACAAATGACTATCATATACCTGTCACCTTATTTTTGGAGGACCATGCTTATGCTGTGAGGAAAACATGCATTCATTCATCAGAGTTAATAAAATGTCGAAGCATTACAAATCAAACTTTCCTACACTTTTTATGAACAGATTAATAAGACACGAAAGAACATAGGTAATCCTACACATAGGTAAATGCTACACATCATAGATCAATCGCTCAAAGCAGAAGCAACAAAAACCTTCAGAGACATTATGCTATCGATAGCATGGCCGACAAATTTTTCTTTATGATTATTATGGAACCTCATTTTCTTTGAAAAAGGAGAAGAAAAAACATACAAATCCTTGATATCAATGTCAAAAATCCACAAAAAAGAAAGTCATCACTAAGAACCTCAGAAAATTTTGCTTCGATCTCGAGCTCTTGCCAGCTTCTTTCTCTGCTATTGCTTCCTCTTCCTCTTCCACTTCCACGTGTTTTCGCTCCGCCTCCTCGCGCTCTCTTTCGTCTTCTTCTTCCTCCTCCTTTTCATCAAGATCATCAAATTCTTTCTCTGCGGCCATTGCTTTCACTATAGGATCTCTTAATTCAGCTATCAAGCCCCCGCCCACTTTGTATTCTTCCTCGTCTCCAATTATAAATATTCGTTGGTCAGGCCCTTGCGCCATTGGTATGTCGACTGCAAGCAGCCTGATATCATACTGCAAAAATATCATCTTATCATCATGTATAGCTCAAGAAAGTTACGCTTTCATGTGTTTTCTAAATTGTATTTATTCTTCAACACAAACAGAAATCATAACTCAAGCGATATAGAGAAAATATACCGGGCGGAAACAAATATCTTCAATTTGTACATTAAGAAGACATAATGCAAAGAATGAGTAAAGCTGAACTGGGACTATTGAGATCGATGAGTAGTCATATTCTAAGAGCTAAATAAGAACCAAGTCCATAAGTTAGATGCAGCATAAGTAGAGGATAAGTGCCTCAGTATGGGTGATAGAAACATCAAAGGATGCAAATAAGAAGATAATTGTTAATTTAATCAGGGGAATGGCTCTTAATGGAGCTGAGTGGAAGAACAAGGATTCATATAGCAAACTCAGACGTTAGTAAAAAACTTGTCCTCGTAATTGTTAGAAAAACATTGAGTGTGAGTCTGGCTCCAATTATTCAGAATCTCCTTATATGCGCTCTTGATGCATTTATGTGCTTGCATACCAACATGCATAGCAATCAAGTGCATATAGGCAATAATTTCCCAGAAATTTGTTTAAATGGTATCAATTATAACTGAGAACTTCAATGTTCATCAGAACCCTTGATGCGTCTGTCGGTCAGCTGTTAGTTACTATCACCGAATTGTATAACAGGATCAACTCATGCATAATTGTGCATAGGGAAGCTAGCAGGTACTGACCAGAATGAGGGGAGGGGGAAAAACACAAAAGAACAAAGGAGTCAAGGTTACATTCATGAGAAACAAAAAGAAAGTTATCCTTAAATAAACCAAGAGGTAATTGACAAGCGCAATGAAGCCTTCATTTTTCCTTTATGCACAAACTTAAAAAGAACAAACATAGCGTTGCCTCACATGAAATATTTTGAGCTGACCAGAATTAGAAAAGAATAAAAAATTCAAATGAAACAAATGGATCAAAGTTACATTCGTGAGAAACAAATAGAAAGTTATCTTTGAATAAACCGTCAATGAAGCTTTCATTATTACTTTATGCACAAACTAAAAAAGAACAAGCATAGCATTGTCTCACATGAAATATTCTAAAATGATAGATACGGTAATAGTTGTTATGTGTGCCTTGAATCATGGTCGAGCCTTATTGGTCTACTTACCGAGCTCTATGGTGGAGCACATGAAGATTTTATCCGGTTTGATGTCAAGCCCGAAGGGCGAGCCGACGCTGTGGACCGAGGGTTTGGCCTGTGATAGCCAAGCCCGAAGCCCATGGCCCAGGGGTGTGGGGACGGATCCCCCATGGTTCGGACCTTGTTTGAGGCGCTAGTATTTGAAGACTATATAAAGTGTTTGGGGTTTCATGGTAGAATTTTATAATATCTCTTTGAGAAATAAGACAGCCGTCATTTGTCACTTAGGTGTGATATTTGGGGTGTATTTGGGATTAGGGTCTAGGAGTTGCTCCACCATCATTGTAACCTCACAAATTTCTGAGACTAGATTGCTTCTCGTTCGCCCATGGACGTAGGTCAGATTGGCCGAACCTCGTTAAATTGCTTATTCTGTTTCGTTCTGATTTTGCTCCTCTCTATCGCTTTGCGTATTGCTTTGTGGTTTGTCATGACAATAAGTATATACCTATGCTTGTACTGGCAGTTTGATTACAACAGCAGTTTACATAATGATAACATTAAGTTTTTCAGGAAATTTTTTGTAGACTTCATCTCTAATTTATATTCTTGCAGATGCTGAGATGCTTAATGCATCTTACTTTATAAATTTAACCATACCATTATTCATTCTAATTTTTTTATATAAACCATTACTGATGCATCTTTTCTCATTAAATATGAACATTGAGAGTGTTTCCAACGTGCAGCATAGTCATTCGAATGAAAATTCAATTAATAGAACATTAAGTGATTTAATGTGTATCAGAAAGTGTGAGAAGGGCCAAAGCCACCAAAGCGTTTCCCAGGAGTGTGAAAGATGTTTTAAAATTCAAAAGGTTATATCAAATTGGGGAAGCATTCGGCGAATAGTCCAGAATTAGAATGTTCAAGAATTGTGAATGATACAGACAAGGCTTCACGATACGTATCCGAGATACACAGAATAATTAGGGCCATTAGCTCAGGATAGTAATGATTCTAGCAGAGCAGTTCAAAAATGGAGGAAAAAGAATTTCATTATTTCCCAATCAATATTTCCATGAATAACCAAGATTATCAGAAGGAAATAAGGGTTCGAGGAAGAGAAACCATAATTTGTTAAACAAATAAAAGGCATCTAAAAAGACTAAAATTGATATTCCTGAAAATTTAAGGAATTGGCACTAATCAGTTATCGTGTTGGATAAAATAAATTCTCTAACGAACATGCTAGAATATTAATGGCAAGCTCATTGGCATGAGGTCCATTTTTTAAGACTAAGCTTAGATTAAACTATAATTAAGGCACAAGAATTGTGAAAACTAACCTGCCCTTTTTTCTTCTTGGCCTCCACGCTTACAAGCCCCTTCCTTTCTGACCCCCTAATGTGGAAAATGAGAAAACTACGTTTTCCACCAAGCATGATGTTCCCTGCCGAAAACCGGAGACGTGACCGCGCAGGTCCGTCTCGCCTGAATTTCGGGACATATGCTAATTGGTGCTATCCGTCAACTCTCCGAAGATGCCAAGTTGATTTATGGTGGTTTAAACGGATGCGGCCGATGTAGCAGACTTCGTTAGATTCCCCCTCATTTGAGGGTTTTTGATTGTGGGGACGCTCTTCCCTGCAGGCGCAAGCCCCTGCAGTTAATTACGCTACCGCATCGCGGTAACCACTTTCTCCTTCTCCAGATGGTCACTTCGTATCGCGGGTGTTTGTTTCGTTTTTGGTTACCCGTGGATTGTATACGGTGACTAATTTATGTTGTCGCCAGCAAGGCGTGGATTAGTCCAAATCCGTATCTTCTTAGATTTGGGTTTGGGATTGGATTTAAGGATACGTTAGCCTTATTTGAGACTAAGATCAACTTAAACGTTAGTTAAGGATACGTTAGTCTAATTTTAGACTAAGATCAACTTAACGGGATCATTTAGATCCAACAAGAGAGCATTTGAGCTCTATTGCTTAGTTTAGAAACATTGCGGTCGATTACCAGTTTAAGGACATAGTGGTCCAGCGTTAGTTTAAGGACATTACGGTCTAAGGCCACAGTCAAGGTTAAGGACATCATAGTCCATAGGCTTAAGAACCCCACAGTCCATGAGATGTATGGTTGTCGGGACCCGTCACCTCTCTGAAGACATTGAAAAATTACAACGACAAATATCAGAGGAGTTCAGAGATATACCCTTAAACCGATGTGGGTTGAGAGACCTGTAGTCCAATTGGGACTAAGATCTGTGATTTATGAGCAGATGAGCTCAATTAATATGGGTTGAGAACTTATGGCCAATATTGGGCTAAATCCAATAAATGTTTAACATTTTATTTTGGGCTGTTGAGCCTTTATTTGGACTTGGCCCTTTTAACAATGTTTTTGTCTTTTATTGAATGCTGAGCATTCATCAGAGCTCTGGGCTTATTAAAGAACAATTTATGTTATGTCAGCGCAACACGTGGTGCGCTAGGCGCTTTGCGCCAATCAAAAGCGCAGTGCGTTACTGCCAAGTAGCGCACATGTAAGGGACATGTGTCGCACTCAGCGCTAGGCGTTAGATGACGAGCGCATGATGCCAGTTTATGAGCGCTAAGCGCTAATCCATGAACGCTAATCCATGAGCGCATTGCGCTTTCAATTTAGTGGCGCACACGTGAGTGACACGTGGTGCGCTTGGCGCTGAGCGCCAGCCCATGAGCGCAGTGCGCTATTTCAGAAGCGCAAAACGCAAGTTGTTAATTGGCACATACGTGGTTGACATGTGGCGCATTTGGCGCTGAGCGCCGATCCAAAAAGCGCAGAAGCACAGTTTAAGAGCGCAAGGCGCATCCGATCAATTTTATGATCTGGGAAACAAATTTATGTTCTTTTAAAATAGACTTTGTCTCAAGATCTAAGAACAACAATTTTTATTTTGCAGGAGATATTTCCAATCTCTTATGTTGATGAAAGGCTTTGCCTTTATAGATCCATGATCTGTGAGAAGAATTATGTTCTTTTATTTTGTGATGAGATCTTTTGATCTCTTTGTGAAAGACTTTTGGTCTTTGTAGATCTATGATCTTTTTAAAGAAATGAATTCTTCTTTCTTAATCATGAGATGATTTCATCTCTGTGTTCATCATCCTTCATTCTTACCTTGAAGAAATATCTTCTTGCAAGAGCTTGCTCTTTATATTTGAGTTTCTCAAAGTTTATGGGGGGTTTCTGTATACGAGACTTGAAGTCTTGGGGCCTTTATATAGGGCAAGCTGATCAGTTCGATCAGTTAAAGAAATCTTTCTCTGATTGATTTGGGGATTTTCCCATCATTGGATCTTTGATCCTAGGACTTCTGTTTTACAGAAGCCAATTTTCTTATTTTTAACAAGATTGGAAAATCTTTCTATAACAGAATTTAATTCTGATTAATTAATGAATTATCATTATTATTAGATTTTCGATCTAACGGTGGGGAGTTTTTTAATTCCAGCGCTAGCGCACCCGTGCTTTGCACGTGGTGCGCCGCTTAGAAGGCAGCGCACCCGTGTTTGACACGTAGTGCGCTGCTCGGAGCGCAGCGCACCTTGCGCTTGCGCACCCATGTTTGACACGTGGTGAGCTGCTTAGGGCGTAGCGCACTTGGCGCTGCATCTGAAGCGTTGCTTCATTTCAAAACATGGGTGCATATAGAACTCATTTATGATTAAGCCAATAAGATTATTCGTCTCTCAATTATTTTCAATATTAATATGAGAGAAACTCTATCTCTTTATTTATAATAAACACTTAGGATTTAATACTTGACCACTAAGTAATCCTAACTTAACTCTTAAGTAAATCGTAATCTAATTAAATCAAATCAAATCTAAATCTTACCAATCTTTAAAACATATTAAATCTCTCACAAATATATATCTTTATTCTTAACACCCCCTCAAGCTGAAGGGCACATATGATGTGCTCTTAGCTTATTACAAAACTTATTTCTCACTCTAAAAATAAAACTTGCAACTTCAGCGAATCATCTTGCGTCTTCTGTGTTGTCTTGAAAATTTGACTTTCACGTTGACTTGAAATCTTTTTTCAGTAATTTATCTTAGAAACTTACAATTTGATTTGAGCTGAGATAATCTTCTATGAAGAGTTTTGAATGAAAACTTATAATTTCCGTGAACTGTTGTTAATAGCTTCTTCAAACACTTTCATAAGTGTGTCATATCGCACACTTTCGTAAGCTGTTGTTAATAACTCCTTCAAACAACTTGTTTAATGATTTCGATGTCAACACCGCAAGTTTAATGACTTTGAGGTCAATATACCAGTTTAATGACTTAGAGATCAACACCGTAAGTTTAATCATTTTGAGGTCAATAAAGATGGAGTTCAACTAACAGGTTCTACAAACTTCAACAACTTCCAATAAACTGCTTCAGTGAAGAGCTTTAACGAGTAAATTCAACGAGCCAACAAATTTCATCAACTTCGAATCTCATTTATTTTTTTTGAAGAGAAAGGGTTTTACCTCATGCAAGCTTAGTGCAAATATCCAAGCCCGGCCAAAATTGTAGTAACCGATGACGGCGAGGGGGATCATAGGGAACAAGATGAACAGCTTCGTCCCTAGGCTCTTGCAGATTCTCCGGAATATTCCTCAACATCCCGCATCAAACCTTGGACACCGGCGTTCTGACTTCTTTCGCAACGGCGACGACGACATGTTGTGTGCGGTGCGTTTGCGGCCGTGGTGGTGCATGTGTCGCATCTCCTTGCCCGGCAGCCCTCCGCCGCCTCCGTCACCACCATTCATCACCCTTTTGATGATCACGCCGATGCTATTGCTGCTCTCCATCGCTTCTCTACTAAAGGACCGGTCTCGTCTACGATCGATTCACAACAACTGTAACGCAGCTGCCTCAATCTCGAATTTTTTCGTACCTCTGTACTCGAATCACTCGATGTTTTGTGTGAGGCGTTGCGGTGATAGAGAGGGGGGTTTATAAAGAAATTATTGATGGGTCAGCAAGGGTTGATGGTTGGGTGTTGGGGTTAAGCTCTCTTACCATGTTAAAAAACATAAGTATTAAAGGAGCGGAAAATAATGGAGACATTACCTTGTGGAAAATAGAGAGAAACAATTGTTTATTGATTAAAGAGAAAACTACAATGATATTAATATGAGAGAAGAACAATTCTATCTCTCTATTTATAATAAACTCTTAGGGTTTAATACTTGATCACCAAGTAACCTCAACTTGACTCCTAAGTAAATCATAATCTAACTAAATCTAATTAAATTTAAATCTTACCAATCTCTCAAATATATTAAATCATATCTATCACAAATATATATATATATATATATATATATATATATATATATATATATAACACCTAGTCATCCATTATTATTATTAATTCAGAATCTAAACTATCTAAGGCTATAACTAATGCCCTTAAGCCAACATATACTATTTTTTTTTAATTTTTCAGCGTTTAGATCGGTGCGGATATTGCAGGGGAAGAAAGCATTCTCCAAAGAAGTTAAATATCCACTTTAATAACTCCTTTTTGAGTACAAAGAATTATAGAGTTCTTTTGTTAGGAGCGTAAGAATCATTCACAAACAAACAAAATTCAATAATTCTCTAAAGTTTATGCCCGTTATAGTGTTAAATCAAATCCCGTTCTCTACTCTATTGTAACAAGTATAATAGAAAGTGTTTGTGCATCCAAGATCTAGAAGGCAACTGAAATCATGATCTGCACATAGCAAAATTGAATCAATCAAATGGTTCAATAACATAAATCAGCAATTACTCTTGCGTGGTGAAAGTATTATATCATTATCACACACACACCCTTTCTAAAATTTTGTTCCTGCCAAGGAGAATTGGATGCCGTGATCAGTCGTCTAGGATAATGGCAAGCCCTAATTACGAGAAAAATAGCCAGCCTCTTCGTTCTTCATTTTGGAACTTCTGATCCAAAATGTGAATCGGTTTCGTTCCAAAACGCTAGATTTGGCAATCCAAATAACAACAGCAACATGGGAATATTTCCATTGCTTATTAATTAAAATGATAAGTGATAACCATTTAATATTTTAAATAGCTATTCAACAACCAACAACTATAGCATGGACATACTCTAATTACATGATGATGAAAACATAGCAGTTTGAATCTGTGAACATAGCTAGTAATAATAGGTTACACAGGCCTTCTGGGAAGCCATGTTAGTTAGTCTATGAAAACATTTATTTGCTCCATCCAAAATCGTAATTTGTTCCACCCCAAAAACATTCGGAAGAAGACTACCCATATTGAACCACATTTGAGAGTGAGGAGCATTCCACACTCCCATTTTTGTATCATGTACTGTGAAATCTGCATTGTAGGTAATCTAACCCTCTCTTGAACATAGTTTCCTTGAACAGGATGGTTGACATCAAATTGATAGTCAATCATAAAACTTTATCAAATTTTGCAGTCATAGGGCCTTCCACCATAGTGACCCAACTTTGATGAAAAAGGCTTAGATGAGGATGATAAATTTCCTCCCACAAACTCGATTTTTCCGTATGTTTATCATGAAGGCCTTCATAGTTAAATTCCAATCCAGCCTCAACGATACAACCAAGTTAGCTTTTTCGATTGAATAAATGGGAGATTATTGACAACTAATTATAACTCCAATAAACCTCCACATGCCTATAAATATTCCAGGTCTATATTACAAACTTACACTCAAACACCCTTAACATGATCTGTCCCTCTACTATACTGTATTTGTAAATTTCAAATATCTAAGGGCAAAAAGAAAGGAAATTTCAACTACTATTGGTGATGGTCAAATGGGAAAAAGGAAGGAATTTTCAATCATTAAACATACAGGATGCATCATTTTGTAGTTCATGGCTCTACCTGGATCATGTGATTAATCATTTGAAATGAAGTTTTCATACTATCAACTTTTGTGGAAATCAGATGCATGGATATTACGATGCTTACAATGGATATGACCATCCCAAAGTCAACTTGAGACGACAATACAAGTTGTTCATGAAACAAAATTTTAATGCTACAGACTGGATTCGAATCCTCATGATTACCTGGAATACATCTAACAATCTCTATCACCGTTAGATACATCCGCCTCCATGTTTCATCTGTTTTAGGTGTTTTAGCATGTCTGTGTGCGTGCGTACATTCTCACCATTAGAGTCTAAGCCTCAACCTTATTACTTCATATATAATACATCTGCCTACAAATCATAGACCGTCCAAACATCATTCAACCCGTACCAACATACGAATTTTTTTCAAGGTCCTATTACACTTTTTCTATGTTCTCGGTTCTTCTATATTGATTCATGAACAGCACCGCCAAGGATTTCTCGCTAGTATCGAAGTACCTATAGAAGAGCATGATGGTTAATGACCAGCCTCTCAACCTAATGCCAACATTAATTTGATCCGTTTTCATGGTTTAGGAAATTGTGTGCATTAGGCTTCCACATGAAATAGAAGGCAAACAAGAGGTCCATACCTTCAACGCTCTCAAATACCAAGAAGTTGCCTCTTTCAAACAACCACCATCACTGAATTACTGATCAGTACCACATACATACCAACAAGCTAGCAATACAATCATGCAATTGTTCATTACATGCAACTAGCATATCCAGCATTTAGTTCCTTACTTTTCTTGCAATGCCCCTCTATCCCAATAATCAATATTTACAACAGATAAGCACATCTTCACTCAATTTACTTCCTAGTCGAATCCATCCTCCTCAAAATCACATCTTTGTTCCCTGATTAAAAATCAGGAATTTCCTCAATGAGGCATCACCTGTTCACACGTGACCAAGGGTCACGTGTTGACACGTGATCCATTTACCGAGTTAAAGTGTAAGCAAAGCAAAAGTAAGCGGCTGAGGAAAGACCCCAAAGGGGCGTCACGTGCTCACACGTGACCAAGGGTCACGTGCTACCATGTGATGGTCATTAGCCCAGTTGAAATACAGAGTTTAATTCTATCAAGTTATAAAGGCCTCAATGAGGCATCACGTGTTGACACGTGACCAAAGGTCACGTGTTGACACGTGATCTATTTACAGAATTAAAAATCCTAAGTAAAACAAGTGGCTGAAGAAAGACTCCAAATGGGGAGCCACGTGCTCACACGTGACCAGAGGCCATGTGCTCACACGTGACCAGAGGTCACATGTTGACACGTGATGGCCCTTCAGCCCAATTAAAGTACAGAATTAAAACTCTGAAGGAGCAGCGGTCACATGCCAACATGTGATAGGCTTTGAAAGCTTCATAAATCAATAGAATTAAAATTCTAAATTTCTCTAAAATTTTTCCAAATGAGAAAGGATTAAGGAAAACCGTTGGATTAAAAATCCAAGGGTGATTAAATATCACCAATTTATGGAAAAATCTTAGACAAGAAAAGTTTTCCCTAAATCTCACCAGAAATAACAAATAGAATATCTTTGGATTGAAAATCCAACGGTGAATAAAATTCACTTAATGGTCTAAAGGCTCATATTAACTATGAAAACAAACAAAATCTTTCAATAAAAGATTTGCTAAACAAATTGATTCTTTTCCTCCTCCTATAAATAGGAGCCAAGAGAAGAGAAGGGGGCATATAGAGTTTTGGATATAGAGTTTTGGAATCTTGAAATTTCAGAGAGAAAAGAAAGGAGAATTTAATTCTCAACAAATAAAACCCTAGGTGAGAAAAAAAAGGGGATCAAAACTTCAAACAGAGAATTTAATTCTCAAATCTAAGAGTTTAACTCTTCTGCACAAAAAAACTTAGTTCTTCCTCTGGTTGAAGATCTGCAAAGAACGCATCTCCCCATAAGTTGAGAATTTAATTCTCATCGGGTTGAGATCCTGCTATGCAGATCCAAAACTTAGAGGGGGAATTGAGTTTAGAGAATTTAATTCTCCCAAAACAAAACTAGAGTTTAACCCTATATGAGAATTCAATTCTCCCAAAATTATAGGAATTTAATTCCTCATAGATAAAACTAGGGTTCAACCCTATATGAGAATTCAATTCTCCAAAAACTACGGGAATTTAATTCCTTCAAGATGAACAGAACTAGGGTTTAACCCTAATTGAGAATTTAATTCTCTCAAATTCACAGGAATTTAATTCCTCTTAAAAAATGAAATTAGGGTTTCATCCTATACAAGAATTTAATTCTTTAACATATATGGGAATTTAATTCCTCTAAAAGAAAATAAGGGTTTACCCTACAGAGAATTTAATTCTCAAAATAAAATAAGGAGACTTAAAAGATCTCCATGCATGCAGAGAACTAAGGTCACGTGGCCCCACGTGACCCCTGAAAAGGTCCACAAAAATAAGAAAGAATCAGTTCTGAGGCAACGCCTCACGTGCTCCCACGTGATCTCCAAAACACAAAAAGAAAAAGCAATGGAAATTTAAGCTTTGGGCACTCTCACGTGTTATCACGTGACCCCTCAGCAAATGCTTTAACAAGTGGCGCACAGACCTCCATCACGTGCCGACACGTGATGCTCAAAATAAAAATACAAAAAGTGTTTAACACTTAATTGCGGAAGGAAGAAAAGGAGATCTGACCCCACCTTTGGGCGCCCTCACGTGTCCCCACGTGACCCCCCTTTTCTTTAGTGTTTAAACACTAATTCGATAGTTTTATTTCCAGTGTTTAACACTGATTATCTTTTAGTGTTTAACACTAATTTGAGAATCTTACTTCCAGTATCTAACACTGATTATCTTTTAGTGTTTAACACTAATTTAATAATCCTATTTCCTGTGTTTAACACTGTTTTCCTCTAGTGTTTAACACTAATTTGAGAGCTTTATTTCTAGTGTTCAACACTGCTGTTTCCTAGTGTTTAACACTACTTTTAGCCAAATTGGCTAATTTTCCAGAGGCAAAAGTCCCTCCTCCAAATGAATCTCAAAATTGAGGAAATCAAATATGAAAATGTTTAGCATTGCTAAATAATGAGGGCTGAACCCAGATAAATATCTAATGGTCCAACGAAGGGCCAACACTTCAAATCCAATTGGACTTAGCCCAAGTTGGCCATAAGTCCTCAATTCAGATTTAACTGCGCCCATGTGCTCATAATTCTAATTAATTGATCTTAGTTTCAAATCGGACTACAGATCACTTAATCCACTTTGGTTCAAGGGTACATCTCTTCACTTCTCTGATATTTGTCGTTGTAATCCTTCAACGTCTTCAGAGAGGTGACGGGTCCTGAAAACCACACATTTCATAGACTATGACGTCTTTAAACTGGACTGTGGGGTCCTTAAGCCCACGGACTATGATGTCCTTAACCTTGACTGTGAGGTCTTTAAACTCACGGACTATGATATCCTTAATCTTAACTGTGAGGTCTTTAAACTCACGGACTATGATGTCCTTAACCTCGACCGTGATGTCTTTAAACTAATAATGGACCACGATGTCCTTAAACTGGTATTGGACCACCATGTTCTTAAACTGGTAATGGACCACCATGTCCTTAAACTGGTAATCGACCGCAATGTCCCTAAACTAAACAATAGAGCCCAAATGCTCTTTTGTTGGATCTAAACGATCCTGTTAAGTTGATCTTAGTCAAAAATTAGACTAACGTATCCTTAACAAACGTTTAAGTTGATCTTAGCCTCAAATAAGGCTAACGTATCCTTAAACACAAACCCCCCGAACCCAAATCTAAGAAAGATACGGATTTGGACTAGTCCACGCCCTACGGACGACAACATAACTTAGCCTCCATATACAATCCACGGGCAACCAAACACAAAACAAACACCCACGACACGAAGTGACTATATGGAGAAGGAGAAAGTTGTTACCGCGATGCGGTAGCGTAATTAACTGCAGGGGATTGCGCCTGCAGGGAAGAGCGTCCCCACAATCAAAAACCCCTCAAACGAGGGGGAATCTGACGAAATCTGCTACATCGGCCGCATCCGTTTAAACTTTCGATACATGGTGTCATAAATCAACTTGGCATCTTCGGAGAGGTGGACGGATAGCACCAATTAGTATCTGCCCTGAATTTCAGGCAAGACGGACCTGCACGGTCGCGTCTCCGTGATTCGGAGGGGAACAGATTCTGGCACGCCCGGTGGGACCTTTTCCTCTTTCCACTCCACACTTCGTGTGTCGTGTTCGCGAACCAATCGCGGTTTGCTAATGGTTGCCCTTGGGTTTCGAGGTACTAAGATTTGGCGTTTTGCTTGGTGCAGAAAGCAAAGATCAATGGCGTTCACCTGCTCGAAATGTTCTACATGCAACTGCAACCCACGTTCTGCCTCAACTGGGGGCATAGCCTACGGGCCTCAGGCGGCCTCGCTGTTCACAATGCCGGTGGAACAGGTCACTCAAGCCACTACGGGATTGTTTTTCGGGACTATGCTCCCGCCAACGAGCTTCACCGCTCCTATGCCAACACCGGAAGCTCCCTAGAAGTCGGTCTTTGACCGACTTATAACTACTGCGGCCCCTCTCAACAGGTCGTCCAGCACCGGCGTCTCGGTCTTCTCCAGATTGGGCCAAAGTTCAGGTGGGTCCATGATGAAGCCTGCACCTCAAGAAAAGGTTATTCCGAAAAGAGTGACCAACCCTGCTCCCGAAGTCGTCAAGGCGGCTTCTCCTGCCAAGGGGTTGGTCTTTATAAGACTGATTGCCCCAACTTTCACTCCTGCTCCTGCTATTCAAAAGACATCAGCCTTCAACAGGCTGACACCAGCAACTCCCCCTCTGGACTAACTCCACCAGCCCCAACGGCGGAAATTAATGCTGCTGTTCTAACCGGGAACAGCTTCGAGCTGCTGAATAAAGTGCGTAGGAATTCTCCCACCGCTGTACTGAAAAGATCTCCTCCTCCGGTGGAGAATGTTGCGGAAGCCAAGCCAGTACAGTCCCCTCAGCGGCTGTTCTCCAAGATCTTCAAAGTCTGGCGGCAGGTTCGGAACTCGGTAGTTAATCAAGACTGTCCCCGCTAGCAGAAGAAGCTGAAGGTCCGACAGGAAGAAAACCATCCCGTTAAGCCACAAAAGGCGATGTCTACTTGGGTACCCACTGCAACGGCCCCCTCAACTTCGACCGCCCACAAGAGGAGAAGGCCGGAGAAAATCCCCATGCCTGCGACAAATGTCAAAGGCGCTGAGCCCAAACGCCCTAAGTCTGGGGGCAGGGTGGTGCATACCGTCTATATGGCATCCGGAAAAGAAGAAAGCTGCACTTCGACGGGCCACCGACAACTCACCCGATCCATCACAAGAGATCAGGAACAGCAGCAGCAGAAGCTTCAGGAGATGCTGACTGCAATGGCTGCACTCACCGGGCCAAAGGAAAACCCAGAAGCATCCTCGGAGCAACGCCATGAGCAAGAAACCGATGCCGAATTCCTTCGGAGAATACTCGAAAAGAAGGACAAGGAGGCTGCGGAACAAGCGACCAATATAAAGCAAATGGCTCTTCTGTTCCAAGACATGGTAGGTATGATGATCCAGCTGGACCCTCCAGCTGAAAATCCTCCGATTATCCTTGAAGACGACAGAGGAGAAATATCAAATCCACCTCCGGCTCTTTCAACAGCTAAAGAGGAAACTATCTCCAAAGCCGTCCTGGATGATTATATTGCTCAACAAATACGAGTTCACCAGGCAAACGAAGCGGTTGGCCAAATCGTCAAAACTGGGCGACCATATCCAAGCTGGTATGACCAGATAAAATACCCGCCGGGATACACAATCCCCAAATTCCATGTGTACAAAGGGACGGGCAATCCCCACCAGCACGTCGCCCAGTTCAGAGCTCTGTGCGGCAACACCGGGGGCGATGATAAGCTTTTGCTCTGCCAATTCGTCGGCAGCTTATCGGAGACGGCGTTTGAATGGTACTCCGAACTTCCAAACGACTCCGTCAAAACTTTCGCAGAAATAGAGTTGTTGTTCACCAACGATTCGCGAGCGCAAGTAAACGCACCCCGATAACAGCATTGATCAATGCAAGGGTGAAGCCGGGCGAGACTTGGGTTCAATACGCAATCCGATGGCGGAATCTGTGGTCGAAGTGCGAGCAGCGCATCGAAGAAGCACCAGCGGTGGGAATGTTCGTGGGCACCCTAGACCCTCATGCAACTATTTCATAGTTCATGATGGTCTTCAAACCGACCACGTTCTAGGCTTTAATCGATAAGCTAGCCCAGATGGATCAGATGGGTCACAGACCGTCTCCTCCGAAACCGGAACCGCGGAACGAAAAGGGTAAAGGGAAGGCGACCTTCGTTGCGAACACCCAACAGCAACCCAGTGCTCCAAGACTAGCGGATCAACTGGAGGAGAGACGGCGCTATTAGAATGAAAAAATGAAGCGCCCTTACTCATTCCCGCAGGATAAAACGAGGAGACTTTTTGAGCTGGCGATGCGCAACAGGCTTATCAATTTGCCGAATCCCAAGCGACCATTGCAGCCCGGTGAAGCGAATAATCCCGATTATTGTCCTTACCACCAAACGGTAAGCCATCTAATTGAAGATTGCTTCGTCTTTAAGGGATGGATTAAGGATCGGTACCTACAAGGCAAGTTTGCGCTGTCTGAGAAGTGGAAAGTAAGCCCACCACAACCGCACACTCCTAAAAAGACGAACGCACCGGGGGCACCATGCTCTTTTGTTGAAGAAGCTCCATGGGAGGTCGTGCTTTCAGCCAAAACCAAAAGGATGCTGAATGATCTCCAGACATGCCCAGCGATCAGGTGGGAGAACCCGCTGGAACCCCAGATCATCGAAAGGATGCTGAAGCCGCGCCCAACTCCAAAGATTGGTGGTGATAGCCAAGGTGCTCACACCCAGCCGTCAAGATCTTCGAAAAAGAAGAAGAAATCCAAGAAGCCCGTGAAGCCTGGCGACAAGCGCATGGACTTACAGAAGCAGATTGACGCGCTGGAAGAGTATAACCAGAAGGTGCGGACTCCAATCACGCTCCAAGAGTTCCTCGGCCACGTTCTTGAAGACGGAGATGATGGAGAAGAATCGTCGGACGAATCTGAGGATTACGTAGCAAGTTGCCATGTGATCTCTCATTCATCGCTAGACGATGAAGAGGCTCCTTGCACAAAGAGACTGGGGGCAGGTCCCGAGCCAGAACTTTTATGGCTGTCGGACGAAATGATCGACGCCTTCCTAAATGAAATTCATCTGAAAAGTAAAGCCGATCGGGAGCGTGAGATGGCCATATTTGAAAGAGTCAAACGCCGGCGACTGGACGAAAGGGTCGAGGCACTCCCGCCAAATCAAAGGGCATCGGTTGCAAATAAAAACAAGATCAAGACGAGGAAAAGGTTTGCGAAAGCCATATCAGTAGAAATGAAGCTACCACCCTCCGAAGGAAGTACTCTTGGTGAAGCCGAAATGTGTCCGAGCTATTGTTTATATCATCGAAAGATTGCGCACCCCACCGAAGAGTGCAATGCTTTTAAAAGATGGTGGCAAGGATATGTTGCTCATCGACAACATTTTAAGCGGATGAAACGCAAAACTCGTCGGGAGCAGAGAAGTACGACCGAGGAGCATAAAAGAATTATCGGCAACTGTCGCATAGTCAACACCGGGGGATCGCAGGTTCTCACCATCGGGAACGACTCCGACGAGGAAATGGCTCTTGGTCCTCTCTTTAAAGAATCCCCTTTGGAGAAAGAGGAAGAACCGAAGGCCTGTGAAAATATTCAGCTACGCAACCGCACGCTTCCAGAAAAGAATCTCGGACCCACGAATAAAAAAGATAAGGGAAAAGATAAGGTCTCTGAGGATATCGCCCTAGATGACCAAGTCATCAAAGAGCTGACTGCCAAGGACCCGCCGAAGAAGAACAAGGTGGACTACAACGTTCTGGCACACTTGAGAAAGCTATCATCACAGCTCAGCATTCTCGACACCTTTCTGTTATCCAAAGAGGCGAGAGATTCATTGATCAAGGCGCTACAAGAGCCAGGACAGTTCCAAGCTTTTCTCGCCGAAGAAAAGATGAAAGACGAGCTGGAAGAAATACACACAGCCGATATTACCTTCGGTGATGAAGACCTCCTCCTTGGGACGTGCGAGCACAACCGTCCCCTCTATGTCTCAGGATACTGCCACGATATAAAGATAGGCAAAATCCTGGTCGACAATGGTGTTCCCCTCCGAATGGCGGCGCACAGAACCGCGATGTCCTGACGCTGAGATTCGGGGCAGATGCTATTTGGTTTTATCCGTCCACCTCTCCGAAGATGCCAAGTTGATTTATGGCACCGTGTATCGGAGGTTTAGACGGATGCGGCCGATGTAGCAGACTTCGTCAGATTCCCCCTCGCTTGAGGGGTTTTTTTTATTGTGGGGACGCTCTTCCCTGCAGGCGCAAGCCCCTGCAGTTAATTACGCTACCGCATCGCGATAACAACTTTCTCCTTCTCCAGAATTTCACTTCGTGTCATGTGTGTTTGTTTTGTTTGTGGTTACCCGTGGATTGTATACGGAGACTGAGTAATGCCGTCGCCCGTAGGACGTGGATTAGTCCAAATCTGTATTTACTTAGATTTGGGTTTGGTGTTTTTAGTTTAAGGATGCATTAGTCGCGTTGAGGCTAAAATCGACTTAAACATTCGTCAAGGATGCGTTAGTCCTGTTTTGGACTAAGATCAACTTAACGTGGTGATCCATTTAATATATGGCCGTCGGGACTCATCACCTCTCTGACGTCGTTGAAGGATTACAACGATGGATGTCAGAGGAGTTCAGAGATGTACCCTTGAACCAAAGTTGATTTGGAGTTTTATCATTCATTTAAATGTCTAAGGATACGTTAGCCGTATTTGGGGCTAAGATCAACTTAAACGGGACCGTTTAGATCCGGCAAAAGAGCATTTGGAGGCTCTATTGTTCCAGTTTAGGGACGTAGTGGTCCATAGGTAGTTTAGGGACGTTGCGGTCCATGCTCCAGTTTAGGGACGTTGCGGTCCATGCTCCAGTTTAGGGACGTTGCGGTCCATGTTCCAGTTTAGGGACGTGGTGGTCCGTATTCCAGTTTAGGGACGTGGTGGTCCGTATTCCAGTTTAGGGACGTGGTGGTCCGTCATTAGTTTAAGAACGTTTCGGTCCGACATTAGTTTAAGGACGTTTCGGTCCACGAGTTTAAGGACCCCGCAGTCCGTATACGTGTGTGGTCGTCGGGACCCGTCACCTCTCTGACGTCGTTGAAGGATTACAACGACGGGTGTCAGAGGAGTTCGGAGATGTACCCTCGAACCCGAGGTAAATTGATTTAAGAGAGAAATCTTGCTCAGTCAATTTAATTTAAGGACTTACGGCCAAAATTGGGCTAAGTCCAGTTGAAAATGTTCAACATTTTATTTGCTTTTGCTTTGCAATTTTTTTTTATTTGGGCTTTGCCCAGAAAGGATGCAGAGCATCAATTTGTTTTGGGCTCTGCCCTTTATAAATGATGCAGAGCATCAATTTTATTTGGGCTCTGCCCTTTTATTGCTTTGCAATTTATTTTGGCCTGCTTGGTCTTTTTGATTTGGGCCTGGCCCTTTTAGGAAATGCATTGCATTTATCAGGCGCTTTGCGCCAATCAGAGAGCGCAAGCGCTCGTGGTGATGACACGTGTCATGCAGCGCAGTGCGCTGCGCTAGTGCGCTACGCTTGCGCTGCTGACACGTGGCGCGCTCTGGTGAGTTGCGCCAATTTCAGAGAGCAAAGCTCTATTCAAAAGCGCATAGCGCAAATGGTTCAGACGCTGACACGCGGCGCTCTCTGGTGGCTTGCGCCAGCCCAAGAGCGCAACAGTGCAGATTTATAAGTGCAAAGCACTATTAATTTGAGAATCTTTTAGATTCAAGAACCGATGGTTCATAAGAGAAGTGCGAAGCACTATTTGATTTCTTGATCTAATTTAGATCAAAGAAAAATAAGTTTTTCTTGTTTTTCTTATCTCAGAGAACCAAAGGTTCATGAAAAGTGCAAAGCACTATTTTATTTTATTTTATTTTTATTAAAGATCATTGATCTTGTTTTTAGATCTATGATCTGTTCATAAGAGAACTTTCTCTTTTTCTAAAGGTTTTTACCTTTTTGTTCTTGAGGAGTTTTTCAGAGTTCTCTTTTTTTTCAGAAAAATCTTGATGCCTTTGAATTGAGGACTAGGGTCCTTTTTATAGTGCCCATAAATTAGTTAAATTTATTAAAGAGATCTTTCTCTGAGTGATTTGGGGAATCTCCCTCACCGTTGGATCTTTGATCCGAGAGCTTCTATTTTACAGAAGAAAATCTTCTTGTTTTAACAAGAACAAAAAGATTTCTTTAAATCTCCATTCTGTTTGGCGCAAATGCCCCAGCGCGTGACACGTGTCATGCAGCGCACAGCGCAGCGCAACTGCGCTGACACGTGTCGCGCAGCGCACAGCGCAGCACAACTGCGCGAGCGCATCTGCGCTGACACGTGTCGCGCAGCGCACAAAGTAGCGCAGGCGCAACTGCGCTGGCGCCTCTGCGCCGACACGTGTCGCGCAGCGCACAGCGTAGCGCAACAGCGCTGGCGCATCTGCGCCGACACGTGTCGCGCAGCGCAGTGCTTGCGCAACTGAAGCGTTGCTTCCTTTGATTTTGCTTTAAACAGAGCTTTGCTCTGATTGGATGCGCTGCCTTGGGCGCTGCGCTGATGCATCTGCGCCTGACACGTGGCGCTTTGCTCCCGCCTCGGAATTTGAACAGAGCTTTGCTCTGATTGGGGTAAACAAATGCCCCCCACCGTTGCGCTTACGTGGCGCCAAACGTGAGCGCAACGGTGGCGGAATTCCAACCGTTGCGGCAACTTTGGAAGCTGAAAGGGTACTTGATGCCTATAAATAGGACCTTTGGTCCTCAGCAGATGATTATCATCCTTAAGACTTTTACTTTCAAAACTCCAGAGCTTTGCTCTTGCCTTTAGGAACTCTCAGAGTTAAATTTTTCTCAAAAGAAACTTTATAGGTAAAAATTAACCTTGAATTAAATTAATTTCAATTAATAGAGCTTTGCTCTAATAGATCTTTGATCTAAAGAAAACCCTTCTGGGGTTTCACCAACAGAGCCTCGCTCTCAAGAATCTGTTTCAGGGTTTCTTGACCCATGAACAAAACCTTGCATCTTTGTCAAGACATAGTTCTCTTTGATCTAAAAATGAGATGAACTCTTAAGAGTTTGAGTATGGATAATGAAAATTAAAAATGGAGTTTTGTATTTAAAGGATTATATCGTCTTTTAATAATAATGATCTCAGAGTTCTTGGAGGACTTCTTCAAATTTCCATTATTATGGCATCTGATAGGCGTCACCCCTATTCGTAGAGCATTGCTCTCGAGGAGTTTAACTCTTTGTGCTCATTTTTTAACAAGAATTCGCCTAATCAGTCGGTCTGCTAATTTTGCTGATCTTCTTCCACAGGAACAATGGACGCCCATATGTATGCTCTCAACGAGATCATCTCTTACGGGGACATACGCCGACTTGGCCGCTCTCAAAATCGAGAGTTCACAAACGCGGAGTGTGCTGAAATCATGAGCCGCTTCGACGCGTACAACGGTCCTTTGCTCCCCCGGCGTTCCTCCCTTCTTAAGCTTATCGTGGGAGCCATCTGGGAAGCGCTTCCCCTGTTCTGTTCCGGTGTGCCGCTTAGGGCGCTGGATGCCGCTGAGGATAAGGTGCACTCTGTGTACCTGTTGAACTTTATCTTAAAGAGACGGCGAGACAGTCTTATCGATCTCTTGCACGAGGTCTTTCAACAGTCTGCCATACTCGCTGCTTATCGGAGGGTGGAAGACATCAGGGGGGACCCTGACGCTTGTGCTCGCGAAAGAAAGCACACTAGGATGGTCCGCGAGGCTTGGAAAGTCATAGATAGGGTTGCTTTTGAATTCCTCAATCCATGCCCTGGATCTGATGTTATTCCATTGTAATTTTCGTTTATTGTTTTTTTTATGATTGTAAGAACTTCGGGCAATATTAATGGAATTTTTTTTTATCCCAGCTTGTCTTTATTATATATCTTTTGTCCTGAGTCTTTTTGCCCATGCATGAATGAATGTGTCTTGGACGCTTGATTAAATGTAAATCGGATGCTCTTTCTGTTGCTTTTCTTCTTTCTCAGCATGTCGGCACAATTAGTAGGTAATAGAGTAAGCTTCTTGATTTCTTCACGAGATAGCGAGGGCTTAGGCCGCAGGTTCAGATCTGCCGCCTAAGACTTCTCAACTCTATAAGCCGTGAGGGTCTCATAGAGACTTTTCTTCCTACGGATCGAGAGGATCTCGTAGGTGGGTTTTTCTCCTTAGGAATCGTGAGGATTCCTAAGTGTGGTTTTCTCTTATAAGTCGTAAAGATCCTATAAGAGAATTTTCCCTCTTACGAGTCGAGATGACTCGTAAGCGGTTGTTTCCCTCCTCGTCGAAACTCGACTTTAGAGAGTAAGACCCGTGAATAGTATGCAAGAGACCGTTTAGATCGACTTGTAGGGTCCCATTGTTCAGGAAGCAAGTTTTTTAGTCCCTGCTGCCTGAGGCTTCATCTTGCAAGTTGAGACGAATCGGGAATTTTCCGCGAAGACACTGGTTTCTCTGCGAGCCGACGCGAATCAGGAGGCTCTCATCAAGGATTGTATGTTTCCTTGAGTTGAGGTGTTTGCTAGGGATTATTTGTTTCCCTAGCGCCAAGGATTATTTGTTTCCTTGGGGTTTGAAACGAGTCGAGAATTTCCCACGGAGGCACTGGTGGTTCTACGAGTCGACGCGGATCAGGAGGCTCTCGTCAAGGAGTGTTTGTATCCGTGAGTCGAGGAATTTGCTAGGGATTATTTGTTTCCCAAGCGCCAAGGATTATTTGTTTCCCTGGGGTTTGGAACGAGTCGAGGATTTCCCACGGAGGCACTGGTGGCTCTGCGAGTCGACGCGAATCAGGAGGCTCTCGTCAAGGAGTGTTTGTATCCGTGAGTCGAGGAGTTTGCTAGGGATTATTTGTTTCCCAAGCGCCAAGGATTATTTGTTTCCTTGGGGTTTGAAACGAGTCGAGGATTTCCCACGGAGGCACTGGTGGCTCTGCGAGTCGACGCGGATCAGGAGGCTCTCGTCAAGGAGTGTTTGTATCCGTGAGTCGAGGAGTTTGCTAGGGATTATTTGTTTCCCAAGCGCCAAGGATTATTTGTTTCCTTGGGGTTTGAAACGAGTCGAGGATTTCCCACGGAGGCACTGGTGGCTCTACGAGTCGATGCGGATCAGGAGGCTCTCGTCAAGGAGTGTTTGTATCCGTGAGTCGAGGAGTTTGCTAGGGATTATTTGTTTCCCAAGCACCAAGGATTATTTGTTTCCTTGGGGTTTGAAACGAGCCGAGGATTTCCCACGGAGGCACTGGTGGCTCCGCGAGTCGACGCGGATCAGGAGGCTCTCGCCAAGGAGCGTTTGTATCCGTGAGTCGAGGAGTTTGCTGAAGGCACTGGTTTCTTCAGAGTTCGACTGAACCGTCGAGATTTGGCTTCGTCTTCTGGCGGAGCCTGTTGGGAAAGTATGGTTCCCTTCTTTGTTTACGCCCTTGGATTGCATACAGGGATCGATGTGATCTTAACTGTAGGGCCAAAGTTTTATCATCATTTTTTTTGTTTTATCTCCGCGATGCTCTATCATTTCAGCTTTTATATCGCGAAGGTCGCGATTGCCCAATCATTTCGGCTATTTTTCGCGGTGCCCAATCATTTCGGCTATTTATTTTATTTTTACTCGCTGCTTTTTATTGCGAGTTGCCCAATCATTTCGGCTATTTTGCATGCATACATTTTTACTTGCTGCTTTTTATTGCAAGTTGCCCTATCATTTCGGCTATTTCGTATGCATGTGCGACCTATTGGCTTTTCGCTGTAAACCGATTTCGGCATCAGCAACGCTACAACTGGGATATTACCAGGAGCGAACCATCATCTGCCTCTATCGATGTCGAACAAAGGTGGCTTAGCGACCAGGGTTAGGGTCCTGTCGACTAAGGCTTTTGACTTCATGAGCCGTAAGGGTTTCACGAAGTTATTTCTCCCTACAAGTCGTGAGGATCTTGTAGGTGTATTTTCTCCTTAAGAATCGTGAGGATTCCTAAGTGTATGTTTCTCTGTAAGTCGTAAGGATCCTACAGTAGGGTTTTCTCCTTGTAAATCGAGAGGATTTACAAGGGTTGTTTACCATGCGAACATATCCCCAGTCACGGATGAGACTTGGTTAGGGAAATGTTTATTCGCGCCTGTGGATTGTATACAAGGGCCAGTATTGAGCCACTTGTAGGGAAGTATCAAAGGTTGTGGGGGTTGCTTAAGCACAGGTTTAGGTCTCTGTAACTTATGACTTTCAAATCTTATGAGCCGTGAGGGTCCCATAAGAGAGTTCTCATTACGAGTCGTGAGGATCTCGCAAGTGTATTTTCTCCTTAGGAATCGTGGGGATCCCTAAGTGTGTTGCTCCCTTGTGAGTCGTAAGGATCTCACGCGGGTGTTTTCTCCTTACAAGGTCGAGAGGACCCTATAAGTGTCCTTTTAACGAGGTTGCGCCCTTTCAGATTTTCACAAACACTCGCCGGTAGCCCTGCTGTTTTTACTCACGGAGCCCTTTCGGGTTTTCATCCGTGCCCATTTTGCTTATGGACATACCGTTTTTTTTTTATTATTCTTTTTATTTTTATATTTTTTTTTACGAGGTCGCGCCCTTTCGGGTTTTCACGAACACTCGCCGGTAGCCCTGCTGTTTTTACTCACGGAGCCCTTTCGGGTTTTCATCCGTGCCCTTTTTGCTTATGGACCTACCTTTTTTTTACCTTATTATTTTTATGTGTTTTCTTTCTTTCTTTCTTTCTTTTTTATATCTCATCAGCCTAAAAGATGATGCGGTAGTATTTTAAAGACGTTTCGGTCTGTTGTTAGTTTAAGGACATTTCGGTCCGACGTTTGAGAAGGCTGGCTACTGCTGATAAGTTTGAGCTTAGGATGATAGCGAGCGGACATAGTCGTCGTCATCTACCATTGACCTAGGCTGTGGCTCATTAAGCATAGTATTTCTTTAGGAAGCGACCGTTTATTGGCCTGAAAGGCCTTTCACCGTGCATGTCCATGAGTAGATAGGCCCCACCCTGGTAGACCTTATCTATGATGTATGGGCCTTCATAGTTTGGCTCGAATTTTCCTCGCTTGGCGCGATTGGGGATCATAGGCCTTTTGACCACTAACACAAGTTCGCCTTGGCGGAATGCCCTCGGCCGGATCAATCTTTCATATGAGCGCATCATCTTTGCTTTATAAGCTTCCAGATTTTGCTGTGCTATGAGCCGGGTTTCATCAAGGGCGTCAAGCTCCTCAAGCTGAAGGTGAGCATTTTCTTCGTCCGTTAGCTCATAGTGGACTGCCACTCGTAGAGAGGGTAACGCTATCTCGAGGGGGAGCACTGCTTCTATACCGAACACCAACGCGTACGGCGTTGTGTTCGTGGCCGTCTTGAACGTAGTTCGATATGCCCAAAGAGCTTCTTGCAGTCTTTCGTGCCAGTCTTTCTTATTTCGGGACACCGTTTTCTTTATGATCTTTGTCAAGGTCTTGTTGAAGGCTTCAGCTAGACCATTAGCTCGCGGATTGTAAACTGAAGAATATCTCCAGTCTATATTATGTTGTTGCGCGAAGCGACTGATCTTGTGGCTTCTGTAAGCTGGCCCGTTATCGGAGATGATCCGTCGCGGAGTTCCAAACCGATATATGACGTGCGTCTTGAAGAAGTGGAGGATATTTTCCGTCTTCACTTCTCTTAACGGTATTGCTTCTGCCCATTTAGAGAAGTAGTCAGTCGTTGCTAGGATGAAACGATGTCCTCTAGACGATGCTGGTTCGATGGGGCCGACTATATCAGTCCCCCGCATTTCGAATGGCCAGCTAGCCACCGTTGGATGTAGTGGATTTGGATGCTGGTGGATGAAGTCCCCATGAATTTGGCATGAGTGGCATTGCTTCGCATATTCGAGGCAGTCCTGGATCATCGTGGGCCAGTAGTAGCCCATCCGTTTGATCTTCAACTTCATCTTTGGGCCTGCTTGGTGAGAACCGCAGAGTCCGTCGTGAACTTCCTGGACGACCCTTTTCGCTTCGTCAGGTCCTAAGCATCTCAGCCACAAAGAATCAAATGACCTCTTGTACAGAGTATCGTTGACGAAGGCGAAAGACAGGGCTCGTTTCATGAGCTGATGTCTTGTGGACGCTTCTTCAGGCATTCGGTGGGACTTGAAGTAATCTATGAAGATTTCTCTCCAATCCTCGGTATTTTCCCAATCTTTTACTTGCAGGGTTGTCTGCTCGTTCGCTCCTTTTTCTTCGGATGATTCCGGAGATATTTCTGCCGGGGCAAGCACTCGACGGCTTTGTACCACGATTCTAACGTCATCGAGGTT
This sequence comes from Agapanthus africanus, assembly GCA_030015575.1. Lineage (NCBI taxonomy): Eukaryota > Viridiplantae > Streptophyta > Magnoliopsida > Asparagales > Amaryllidaceae > Agapanthus > Agapanthus africanus. The sequence goes on along the minus strand of CM057339.1, from coordinate 173,829,468 downwards.
CTCGTCAGCCAGTTCTTTAGCAATTTTGGCCAACGCGTCTGCTTTGCTGTTTTCCGCACGCGGTATGTTCTCTAAAGTATAAGAGGGGATTTGGGCCAACAATTGTTGCACCTTTTTACCGTGTTTCACCAATTCCGGTTTGCACGTTTGGTAGTCGCCGTTTACTTGACTAACGACCAGTTGAGAATCCCCGTATATGAGGAGGTTTTCAATTCCCATGTCAACGGCGATCTCGAGGCCCGCTATCAGAGCTTCGTATTCGGCTTCATTGTTTGTCCTTGGCTCTGTTAAGGAGAAAGCGAAACGCATTATCCCTCCTTGTGGAGTCACGAAGATGAGGCCTACCCCCGATTTGATTACAGGGGTACTTTGTTTGCGCTTCTTCACGGAAGATGCTCCGTCGAAATAAAGCTCCCATCGGGTATTATCACCGTCGATCGCATCAAACGCATGTTCGTCTGGCAAATCACAATTCAGAGGAGAATCGGCGGGTATCGGATGCTCAGCGAGGAAATCGGCGATGGCCTGGCCTTTCACTGCCTTGAGAGGTTGATATGTTATCGAGAACTCCATCAAGAGCAGAGCCCATTTGGCGAGTCGACCTGTCAATATGCCTTTGACATTAGATATTTGAGAGGGTCCACCTTCGAAATAAGACGGACTTCATGCGCCAACGCATAGTGCCTGAGCTTTGTTATCGCAAAGATCAACGCCAGGTAGTGTTTCTCAATGGGGGAGTAGTTGCTTTCTGCCCCCAGCAGAACTCGACTTAAGTAGTAGAGTGCCATTTCCTTCCCTTGGTCGTTCTCTTGCGCCCATAATGCGCCTAAGGAACCTTCGAGGGCGGTCGTGTGAAGAATGAGAGGCTTTCCCTTAACTGGAGCAGCCAATACTGGAGGGTTCTGCAGGTACTGCTTGATCTCGTCCAGTGCGCCTTGGCATCTGTGATCCCAGACAAATGGGGTTCCCTTCTTCATCAGGTGGCTATAGGGACGGCACTTGCCTGAAAGGTTGGCTATAAATCGCCGTATGTATGCGAGCTTCCCTTGGAGAGATCGTAACTGTTTGAGAGTTCTCGGCGGAGGCATTTCCATGATCGCTTTGATCTTTGACGGATCTATTTCAATACCTCGGTGTCGAACAATGAATCCCAGGAATTTGCCTGAGGAAACTCCGAATGCACACTTGAGCGGGTTCATCTTCAAGTTGTATTGCCGAAGGCGTTGAAATACGGTCTTCAAATGCTCGAGATGTTCCTCGTATGATTTGCTTTTAACCACGAGATCGTCGATATAGCATTCGACGATTTCGTGTATAAGGTCATCGAAGATCTTCGTCATAGCCCTTTGGTAGGTGGCACCGGCGTTCTTTAAACCGAATGGCATCACCTTGTAACAAAATATTCCTAGAGGGGTCCTGAAGGCTGTGTGCTTCTGGTCTTCTGGATGCATTTTTATCTGATTATATCCTGACAAGCCGTCCATGAAGGAGAAAATCTCATGAGTGGACGTATTGTCTATCATCAGTTCGGTGACTGGCACTGGGAAATCGTCCTTCGGGCAAGCTTTATTGAGATCCCGGAAGTCTACGCATATGAGCACTGTCTCATTTTTCTTCATCACCGGGACGATGTTGGCGATCCATTCAGGGTATTGAACTTCCTGGATGAAGCCGGAGTTGATCAGCTTTTTGACTTCAGCATTGATACTCATTTCAAGCTCGAGCCGCATTCTTCTCGGCGCCTGTTTGACTGGCTTGACGTCCGGAGATATCGCCAATCTGTGCACAGCAATTTCTGGATTTAGTCCCGGCATTTCGGAGTAGTTCCATGCGAAACAATCTTTATGCTGTAAGAGCACGCCCTTTAACGCAGATACCCTTTCTTCAGATAGTAGCTCGCTGATGAATGTCGGTCGTGGATCGTTTTCTGTCCCCAACTCAATTTTCTTGAGGTTATCTGCGGTGGTATGGATTCCGTCTTCCAGCTCTTTTGGCGCTGGTGGGAATTCTGAGATTATCTCGTTGTTGCTGTTTTCAAAGCACCAGGGAAGGTCATCCATGTTCTCGGGCTCTTCCCTTGATATCATTATCACGTGACAAGTACGAATTCGCTTCCAATCCCAATGCGGAACTGGTTCTTCTTTCTTGGCCTTGGGCTCGTGCTTTTGTGGTGGTGCTACCCTCCAGTTGTCGGACAGAGCGAACTTGCCGAGCTGGTACTGATCTTCAACCCAATTTTTGAAGGTGAAGCAATCTTCGAGAGGGTGTCCTATCACTCGGTGATAAAAGCAATAGTCCGGGTGTGAGACTTTGCCCGCTTGTTCGGAGTGTTTGGACTCCGGCAGTGTAAGCATCTGATGTTTTCGAGCAAGATCAAATATCTTTTTCGTCTTGTCTCGCGGAAACGAGTATGCTCGACCCATTTTCTTCATAAGGGATAGGTCAATAACGTTCGACTCCCATTTGCGTGGCTTCTTAGCCCCGCTTTGTTGCTGTTGAGCGCATTTTCGGCCTTTCGACTTATTTCTGCTTTTGCGTCGAGCCTTCTTTATAACAGGTTGACATGGAGCGGCATTTTCATCTTTCACGGCCTGTTGGAGAAGGCGTTGCGTCTTGGCTTTCTCATAGATGATCATTTCTCGGTTATGATCATCTCGGACTTTTTGACCCGCTTCCCTTATAAGCTTGTCCATTTGTTCTTCGAACGACGGACTGGGCGCTTTTGCATCCGGAACTTCCATTGTCTTAGGATTAGCGTCCTCCCATTGAGCATCCGCTTCCTTATCGAAGTCATACACGACGTAGCAGCCGGGTAGTAACTCTCGTTTCTTTGACCGGACGTATCCAAGCCCAATTGTTTCCATTCTCCCATTAGGCAGTTTGCGTTGAGTCCCGGGAACGTTCCAGACTTTGTCATAGAACTTGGCTTTCCGAACGGTCTGCTTGAAGGATATCCCCTGGCGTTTCAGCAGCTTTTTCAAACCCTCTGTATAATATCTGGGAAGACGGATAGGCTGAAGCCTGTCGAGCGTAGGATCCGCGCCATGCCAGATTTCTTTTTCTACCTTGGTTTCTTCAGAGCGGTAGAACAGAATTGCTTTCTCGCTTTCTCGCCCGGGAGGGATATAGAATGTCCGCAACTCTTCTACACTATAGATATTAAGTGCATCCAGTTCTTTATGGTGTTTAAGCGGCACTATGGCAACTTGTAGACTTTGCTCTTCGTCAGCGGACGTTTGTATTGAAGGTCGAGCAGAGAATACAGTATGGACTTCGTCTTCCGAGTCGCTGCCAAAGATCAATGTAGGAGCCGATGGTCCCGGCTTGTTGTGTTGGGGCGGACCCGAATAAACTATCTCCTCTTCCTCCTCAGTATCACTGCCGAAGACAGGGATGGTAGCTGTCACGCCCCGCTTCCCAGTGTACGGCGAAGTGGACGTGACGAGGCCCGCTACGTATATACTCAGAAGTATATACGCTAAGCGTAACTAAGCAATATAAAGTAAATCACAAGAGACGAATAATATGGAAATAACAGCAACTTTTATTAATAACATTCTTTTTACAATGCAGGAAAAGAAAATACAACTGGAATGAAAAAGCAATGCCTAAACAGTGGCATAACAGGAAATGAAATAAACTGGAAAGAACAAGGTACAATTATCTAGAGCTCTGGGTCTGCCTGGAACTGCTCCAAATCTTCACTGGTGGGCTCGATCTCAGCTTGGTCCAACGCACCTGACGACATTCAAAGAAGAAAGAGATAGAATGCCGTCAGCGAACAGGTCGCTCGGTAAGTCCCAAAAGAATAAGAAGAATGAGAATGATAGAGTAACAGTATTTTCTAAAGTATTATAATGTTGAATATTATGGAACATTGTGTAACGCTGTGGTTTGTAGCTTGGTACAGAAAGATGCCAGTGTATACGAGGGGGATCTCTATATGCTAGAGATCAGGGCAAAAGGAAAGTACAAGGAACCGTTATGCCACGGTACAACAGCAATAGGATTCAGGTTAGGTGTCTTAATCTGACCACCTCGTGCCACCCTTAACATCTTCCGTACCAATCTACCCCTTAAACCCCGTAGTGTTTTAACAGTATTGTAGTATTGGAATATGTAAGTTGGATGACTGACCAAAACCATGATATCAGTAATCATGTTGCAACTGTATAATCAGGTAAATGGAATATCAGGATAATGGATGAATATCCATGGTTTGATTCAGTCAAAATGAATATATTGTTAACTGGGTTCATGGATTCATGTATTCAAATTGTATTGGAATATAAAAGCATATAGATTGACTTGAATCATATTCGAATCAAGAATAGTCAGACTCTAACCCGAGTCAGACTAAAAGAAAAGAATTTGAAGTTCAATATTAGCTAGGGGCCTTATTGTAATTTGTGAAACTTGAGGGGGTTTTATGTAAAAATACTTTTGTATAGTTTTCAAAATACACCTCAAGTATTTAATATTCGTCTTTAATTGTTATAATGAATGTGAATTTTATTTGTGTTATTCTAGTGAATATATCCTAATAAAAGTATTATTTGTTTTATCTGAAGTTCATGGTATTTTAGTGTAACTTTTAATCTTGTAATTTTTTAGAAAAATGTGGAAACTTTATATTAGGATAAAATAGGTGTTAAAATGATAATTATATATATATTAACACATGAATAATTTTTAAATGAGTATTTTATCTTTAAAAATCTCATTTTCCTTAAATATCGTATTTTAAACCTTTCGAGACCGAATGCTCCTTGCGGAGGTCTGAATCTCGCACTACTAGCCTGCGGGTGCATGATGAACCGTACTTTCCCTAACAGGTTCCCCAAAAGTGGGTTGTAGCGGCGCTTTGCTTAGGTTTATAAATACTTTTCATTTGGGAAAACGGTTTTATTAATATAGGGTATTTATTTGCAAAAAGTATAGTTTTCCGTATTTTTAGTTATTAGGGTTTCCTAAACCAACTAGCCGATTTCTAAGGTCTAAACGATGAGTCATTAGAAGCCTCAAATCGCCTCTTCACCGTCAATTGCGGCCAGGTAAGTACAAGTGAGGAGGGAGGGATCCGCTCACGAATCGTGAAACGGGCCTTTTAAAGTTACCCAAGCTCACTTGCCTAGCCTAGACACCACAAGACAGTTTAGATAAACGATCGATGTCCATGACCAATCGTGTTTTCATTTTATTAAAATATTTTATCTAAAAAGTTTACAACTTAAAGCTTTAAATAAAAGTTATAAAGATTATGGTATTTTAGTGAAAAAGTCCTGTAATTCCGTATTCTGTATTTTGACATTTATCAATTAGGGTTATATTGAGTGTGTGTAAGGGTAGGTCATTACCCCGTGACTTATATTAAGTTTTGGTGAAGTTTAAAGGTAAAACATGCTATGTTAAACTTAAAGGTATTATAGCGCAAGAATACGGTATTCGGAAACGTTATCATTTTATGTGTGAAATTTCATTCAAAGTGGGTTCTACAAGTTTAGTGATCAAGATAAACCTATTTAGGAGTGAGCGAATTAATTAAACTAAGAAAAATGAACTTCATGGTATTTTTATGAAAAGAATACGGTTTTGCAAAGAAGTTATCATTTCATGTGAAAAAGTTTGATTAAATTGGTTTATGGGTGATTAATAGTCAACAAGCATATGGGTAGATAATATGTATTAGGTGACAAGTGGAAATTTAGAGAAAAACCGAATCGGAAATCGGTTTATCCGATTTCCGTCGGGTTCCAAAAAGTCGTATTTTTATCTTAAAGAAAAGAGAGATGGAAGGAGGTGGGACTTACGATTTGGACAAGCTAAGGAAGCTAGAGTTCGTGGTGGTTGTCGATTCGTTGAAAACGTCGCGAAGGTCCTGATCCGGTCGCCGGAATCCGTCGTCGATTTCGGCAGCGCTTCGCTTCTCGCTCTTCGTACCGAGTTCTCGAGAATTTGAGAGAGTGGACTTAGAGTTGTGAGGGGAAAAGGTAGAGGATAGGGGTCTTTATATAGGGCTAGGCTAGGGTTAGGGTTTGGATAAAAAATATTTAAAAAAATATTAAAAAACATTAAAAATTCATTAAAAATCATTAAACCTATGAGTAAAAGGGATTTATTGACCAAATCAAAACCGATCCAGGTATAATAAGTGTGCAAGAGGGTTGACCAAGTCAAGAGCCAACTTTTCTCAGTTGGTGACTCGGCCGTCCGGCCAAGTCCGGCCGGCGGCGCTGGACCGAGTCGGCCGAGTCGCCGGCCGGCGGCGCCGAGTCGGGCCGAGTCAAGGGTCCAATGGCCGGGGGTTTTCCTGAGGAACAACTTGGTATTTTTACTTTTTGTTGTCCAGTACATATTTTGGGAGTTATGGCCTTTTTACCGTTGACTTCCAAAAAAAAAATAAAACAAAATAAATACAAAAATAATGTGGGGCATGGGATTTGAACTCCGGTGGCTTGGTTCAGCAATGCAAGGTATTACCAATGAGCTACAAGCTCCTTCTTGTAATTATTGTAAGGAATTAGATACTTAAATTGTTTCCAGCAACATTAATACTCCAAGTATACACTATATCTAAAGCAGTTTTTTTTTTGGTATACAAAACTGGAGTTGTTACAATCTACCCTCCTTACAAAAATTTCGTCCTCGAAATTTACAACTTTTATTTAAGGACTAGTTTACAAAAAGGTGCGGATATCTTGCACGCATCTCATCCTCCCTTTCCCATGTGGATTCTCCTGGAGTGTCTTTCCTCCACATTACCCGGACCAAATTAACCTCTTTGTTCCGAAGTGTCTTCACTTTCCTGTCCAGGATCTCCACAGGTTGTTGTTCACAAGACAAATCGAGCTGTATCGTGAGCTCGGAATGATCAAGTACATGGCTGGGGTCACTCACATACCTTCTGAGTTGGGATATGTGGAACACGTTATGCACTCCTTCCAATGAGGGTGGAAGCGCTAAACGATATGCCACTTCACCGACTCGTTCGAGTATATCGAACGGTCCAATGTATCTCGGACTCAATTTTCCCCGTCTTCCAAATCTGATCACTCCGCGGTTCGGAGAGATTTTCAGAAATACATGATCTCCTGGCTGGAACTCCAAGTGTCGTCTCTTCGCATCAGCCCAGTGTTTCTGTCTATCTTGGGCTATGCGCATTCTTTCCCTAATAGTATGAACCACATCAACGGTCGCTACTATCATCTCTGGTCCAAGGAGTTCTCTCTCTCCGATGTCGTCCCAACTTAATGGCGATCGACACTTCCTTCCATATAATGCTGCAAAAGGTGTCATTCCTATGCTTGCTTGGTAGCTGTTGTTGTATGCAAACTCCACAAGATGTAGGTGATCTTCCCACGATCCTTTGAAGTCGAGCATACATGCTCTGAGCATATCCTCCAAGATCTGAATAGTTCGTTCCGACTGACCATCAATTTGTGGATGATAAGCCGTGCTGAAGTTCAGACTTGTTCCCAAGCTAGCTTGCAGACTTTGCCAAAATTGCGATCGGAACTTGGTGTCACGATCGGAGACAATGCAGACCGGTACTCCATGAAGTCTCACAATTTCCTGTATGAGTTCATGGGCATTAGAGATAGTACTTTATGAAGAGTTTAAATCTTAAATTAGATTATTACCTCCATGTACTTCTTCGCAAAAGTCTCAGTTGATTGGCCAACTCGAAATGGGATGAAGTGAGCCGACTTTGTGAGTCGATCCACAATGACCCAAATCGCATCGTTACCCTTTGTGCTGCGAGGAAGAGCAGTTACAAAGTCCATCGTGATGTGCTGCCACTTCCATTCTGGGATTGGTAACGGTTGAAGTAGTCCAGCTGTCCTGTGATGTTCAGCCTTTACTTGCTGACACACCAAGCATTTTGCGACACTCCTGGCTACTTCACGCTTCATTCCATGCCACCAATAATTCTGACGTAGATCTTTGTACATTTTGGTACCTCCAGGATGTACTGAATAGGGAGAGCTGTGAGCTTCTTTCATTAACTCTTCCCGAACAGGACCCTTTGGTACACACAATCTGCTGTCGTATCTCAAAGATCCGTCTTCATGGATGATGAAATCTGTTCTGAGTCCATTCTCCACTTGTTCTCTGATCTTTTGCAACTTAGCATCGCTGGCTTGAGCTGCTTTGATCTGATTGACAATAGTTGATTGGATTTGTAGATTCATCAAATTTGAAACATCACCTGGCATGACTAGTTCAATCTCCATCTGATGTAGGTCCTGCTGAAGCTTCCACTGGGCGGTGAGATTCATTGATAATGGTTGGCGACTAAGAGCATCAGGTACTACGTTCACTTTTCCTGGATGATATTGCAAATTGATGTCGAAGTCCGCCATAAGTTCTAACCATCTTCTCTGCCGCATATTCAACTCCTTCTGAGTAAACACGTACTTCAGACTTTTATGATCTGTGTAGATGTTCACTCGTTCACCAAGTAAGTAGTGGCGCAAAATCTTGAGAGCAAAAATAACGGCTGCCAACTCTAGATCATGCGTCGGATAATTGCGCTCATGAGTCTTCAGTTGTCTTGAAGCATAAGCCACAACCTTACCGTGCTGATGTAGAACACATCCTAGTCCCTTACCGGATGCATCACAATGTACTTCGAATCCTCCGGTTTGATCCGGTATGACGAGAATAGGTGCAGATGTCAGTCTTGACTTGAGTTCTACGAAAGCTTGCTCGCATGCTTCTGACCACACAAATTCTTCATCTTTTCTTGTGAGCTTGGTCAGGGGTGTTGCTATCTTCGAAAAGCCTTCAATGAATCTTCTGTAATACCCAGCTAAGCCCAAGAAACTCCGAATATCCTTCACTGATTTTGGTGTAGGCCATTCGCTGACTGCTGAAACCTTTGCTGGATCTACAGAAATCCCTTCTCCTGATACGATGTGTCCAAGAAAACCAACTTGTTTTAGCCAAAACTCGCACTTGCTGTACTTGGCATAAAGCTTATGTTGTCGAAGTGTTTCCAGGACAATTCGTAAGTGCTCCGCATGCTCTTTCCGATTCTTAGAATATACCAGGATGTCGTCGATGAAGATAACAACGAACCTGTCTAAATACTCCCGGAAAACTTGGTTCATAAGGTTCATGAAGATTGCTGGTGCATTGGTCACTCCAAATGGCATTACTAGAAATTCGTAATGTCCATAACGAGTTCTGAAAGCTGTTTTGTGAATATCAGCCTCCTTGACCTTCACTTGATGATATCCTGAACGAAGATCTAGTTTAGAGAAGACACAAGATCCACTTAGCTGATCGAATAAATCGTCGATGCGCGGGAGTGGATACTTGTTCTTTATAGTAACTTCGTTCAAGGCCCTATAGTCGATGCACATTCTGTATGAACCTTCCTTCTTCTTCACCAACAGTACAGGTGCTCCCCAACTTGAAGTGCTGGGACGAATCCATCCTTTCGCCAGTAATTCGTCCAACTGTGTTCGAACTTCCTTCAATCCTTCCGGCCTTAGTCTATACGGTGCTTTGATCACTGGTTGTGCTCCTGGTACTAAGTCAATACTGAATTCAAGAGCTCGATTGGGAGGCAAACCTGATATATCGTCAGGGAAAACATCGTCGAACTCTCGAACTACTTCCGGTCTTGATTCTTCCTCTGCACGAGCTACTGCAACTACTGCTTCCCTTGGTTTCGCTTTGTAAGTACTTGGCTCCAATGTACGATCTCCACTCTTGAAATAGAAGACCGGATGATCTGGAATCTCAAATACTACCCTCCTTTGACGACAGTCGATGGTAGCATAAAAGGTTCCAAGCCAGTCCATTCCTAGAACCACATCGAAGTTTGGTATGTCCAGTACTTTGAAGTCGGCGTAAAACTCTCGACTGCAGACGATGACTGGACACATGCTGTATCCCATAGTTGCCTTTAGAACACCATTTCCAGAACTGACGTTCCAGCTGGATACAAGCGGTGAGACTGGAATCGCATGGGTTCGGACAAACCGTTGCGACATAAAGCAATGGGATGCCCCAGTATCAAACAGTGCAAGTGCAGGTAGTGAAGCTACTAGGATTGTACCTAAGGTATATGGGATAGGTTCAGGTATAGGGAAAGTGTGTAGGTAACCAAACTAAAAGATAAGTTTGAGAAGGAAATTTACCAGTAATGACTTGGCCAGTGGCCTCAGCTTCTTCCACAGACATCATGAAAGCCTGGCGCTTCGGCACATTCCTCCTGGCCTGAGGAGCATTCCTCTGAACGTTCCTTTGAGCTTGATGGAACTGTCGAGGAGGTGGTGCAGCTTGTGGTCCCCTAGGTGGTGCAGGCAGTGCAAGTCTGGGAGCAGGTGCCGGAAGAGCCGGTCGCTGCTGATAAGTATTTGCTGGCCTGGGTGCAGCAACTGAGTTCTGCCTTTGGGGACAAGATCCAATATCATGAGTGGCTGAACCGCAGATTAAGCAGAGGCGGTTGGCTCGACGGCAGTCCTTCATCATATGTCCAGTTCTCTTGCAGTAAGTGCAAAAGGCTGGGCTAGGACGATGAGTTGGTACTCCGGGTCGCCTCGGCACGAAAGATGGTCTGGACGTGGCTCCACCTGCCATCTGGTTGGCAGGGCGTTTGACTCCTGCAGACTGAGGTCTGCCCCTCTCTTTTATGACTGCCTCATAACTGCGGGCAGCTTCTAGGGCTTCCTCATGAGTCAAAAACTTTCCTGTGGCTAGAGCAACCTTGATCTCTGTGTCCAAACCTTGCTGAAAACGACGGGCTCTGATCTCGTCCGTCGGTATCAGGTGTGCCGCGAATCTGTTTAAAAATTGTGTTAGCTGTGTAATATGTGATATTTTAAAAATTGAACTATTGCGACATATCTTACCGGCTCAACATAGTGAACTCAGCATCGTATTCATCTACCGATTTCTCCCACATTGATCCTTGCTGTAGATGAATAAACTGCTGCTCCATAGCGAACCTGGCAGTCACAGGGAAATATTTCGCGTCAAACTTCTCGCGAAATGTCTTCCATTCAATCGGCTGCGCTAGACGGGTTTCTTCCGCCTTCCACCAATTTCGAGCATTATCCGTGAGCTGTAGCTTCGCTACACGGACCCAAGCGTTATCTGGCACTTGAGCTGCTGCTAGATCGTCTTCGATGCTTTGTGCCCATTCTTCTGCTTCGAGAGGGCTTCCTTTACCAGAGAACTGCTTTGGGTGCAAAGCCCGGAATTGCTTTACTTCCGGTGCATCGTTATCAGGACGGCTCAGAAGTTGTTGCTGTCCCTCGAGAAGACTACGGATCGCATCAAATAACATCGTCTGCTCACTGGGTGGTGCGGGAACAGCTGGTGTGAGAGGTAGTGCTGGTGGGGTTTTGTTGACGTTGGTGCTGGTGTTGTTCGGGGAATCCATAATCCTGAAGAAAAATTTGGATTAGGATAGAATCAAATACATGAAATGATAAGATTCAAGGAATAGAGATTTGCAAGTTTCAAAGAACATGAATTGTAAAGAATGTTTTAGTTACTGGTTCTTGTGTTATATTGCTTAGGTTGTTCACGCAGACCAGAACTGCATGACAGGGATTCATACAGCTCTGACCTGCATGGGCCACCAACAAAACCTGTCACGCCCCGCTTCCCAGTGTACGGCGAAGTGGACGTGACGAGGCCCGCTACGTATATACTCAGAAGTATATACGCTAAGCGTAACTAAGCAATATAAAGTAAATCACAAGAGACGAATAATATGGAAATAACAGCAACTTTTATTAATAACATTCTTTTTACAATGCAGGAAAAGAAAATACAACTGGAATGAAAAAGCAATGCCTAAACAGTGGCATAACAGGAAATGAAATAAACTGGAAAGAACAAGGTACAATTATCTAGAGCTCTGGGTCTGCCTGGAACTGCTCCAAATCTTCACTGGTGGGCTCGATCTCAGCTTGGTCCAACGCACCTGACGACATTCAAAGAAGAAAGAGATAGAATGCCGTCAGCGAACAGGTCGCTCGGTAAGTCCCAAAAGAATAAGAAGAATGAGAATGATAGAGTAACAGTATTTTCTAAAGTATTATAATGTTGAATATTATGGAACATTGTGTAACGCTGTGGTTTGTAGCTTGGTACAGAAAGATGCCAGTGTATACGAGGGGGATCTCTATATGCTAGAGATCAGGGCAAAAGGAAAGTACAAGGAACCGTTATGCCACGGTACAACAGCAATAGGATTCAGGTTAGGTGTCTTAATCTGACCACCTCGTGCCACCCTTAACATCTTCCGTACCAATCTACCCCTTAAACCCCGTAGTGTTTTAACAGTATTGTAGTATTGGAATATGTAAGTTGGATGACTGACCAAAACCATGATATCAGTAATCATGTTGCAACTGTATAATCAGGTAAATGGAATATCAGGATAATGGATGAATATCCATGGTTTGATTCAGTCAAAATGAATATATTGTTAACTGGGTTCATGGATTCATGTATTCAAATTGTATTGGAATATAAAAGCATATAGATTGACTTGAATCATATTCGAATCAAGAATAGTCAGACTCTAACCCGAGTCAGACTAAAAGAAAAGAATTTGAAGTTCAATATTAGCTAGGGGCCTTATTGTAATTTGTGAAACTTGAGGGGGTTTTATGTAAAAATACTTTTGTATAGTTTTCAAAATACACCTCAAGTATTTAATATTCGTCTTTAATTGTTATAATGAATGTGAATTTTATTTGTGTTATTCTAGTGAATATATCCTAATAAAAGTATTATTTGTTTTATCTGAAGTTCATGGTATTTTAGTGTAACTTTTAATCTTGTAATTTTTTAGAAAAATGTGGAAACTTTATATTAGGATAAAATAGGTGTTAAAATGATAATTATATATATATTAACACATGAATAATTTTTAAATGAGTATTTTATCTTTAAAAATCTCATTTTCCTTAAATATCGTATTTTAAACCTTTCGAGACCGAATGCTCCTTGCGGAGGTCTGAATCTCGCACTACTAGCCTGCGGGTGCATGATGAACCGTACTTTCCCTAACAGGTTCCCCAAAAGTGGGTTGTAGCGGCGCTTTGCTTAGGTTTATAAATACTTTTCATTTGGGAAAACGGTTTTATTAATATAGGGTATTTATTTGCAAAAAGTATAGTTTTCCGTATTTTTAGTTATTAGGGTTTCCTAAACCAACTAGCCGATTTCTAAGGTCTAAACGATGAGTCATTAGAAGCCTCAAATCGCCTCTTCACCGTCAATTGCGGCCAGGTAAGTACAAGTGAGGAGGGAGGGATCCGCTCACGAATCGTGAAACGGGCCTTTTAAAGTTACCCAAGCTCACTTGCCTAGCCTAGACACCACAAGACAGTTTAGATAAACGATCGATGTCCATGACCAATCGTGTTTTCATTTTATTAAAATATTTTATCTAAAAAGTTTACAACTTAAAGCTTTAAATAAAAGTTATAAAGATTATGGTATTTTAGTGAAAAAGTCCTGTAATTCCGTATTCTGTATTTTGACATTTATCAATTAGGGTTATATTGAGTGTGTGTAAGGGTAGGTCATTACCCCGTGACTTATATTAAGTTTTGGTGAAGTTTAAAGGTAAAACATGCTATGTTAAACTTAAAGGTATTATAGCGCAAGAATACGGTATTCGGAAACGTTATCATTTTATGTGTGAAATTTCATTCAAAGTGGGTTCTACAAGTTTAGTGATCAAGATAAACCTATTTAGGAGTGAGCGAATTAATTAAACTAAGAAAAATGAACTTCATGGTATTTTTATGAAAAGAATACGGTTTTGCAAAGAAGTTATCATTTCATGTGAAAAAGTTTGATTAAATTGGTTTATGGGTGATTAATAGTCAACAAGCATATGGGTAGATAATATGTATTAGGTGACAAGTGGAAATTTAGAGAAAAACCGAATCGGAAATCGGTTTATCCGATTTCCGTCGGGTTCCAAAAAGTCGTATTTTTATCTTAAAGAAAAGAGAGATGGAAGGAGGTGGGACTTACGATTTGGACAAGCTAAGGAAGCTAGAGTTCGTGGTGGTTGTCGATTCGTTGAAAACGTCGCGAAGGTCCTGATCCGGTCGCCGGAATCCGTCGTCGATTTCGGCAGCGCTTCGCTTCTCGCTCTTCGTACCGAGTTCTCGAGAATTTGAGAGAGTGGACTTAGAGTTGTGAGGGGAAAAGGTAGAGGATAGGGGTCTTTATATAGGGCTAGGCTAGGGTTAGGGTTTGGATAAAAAATATTTAAAAAAATATTAAAAAACATTAAAAATTCATTAAAAATCATTAAACCTATGAGTAAAAGGGATTTATTGACCAAATCAAAACCGATCCAGGTATAATAAGTGTGCAAGAGGGTTGACCAAGTCAAGAGCCAACTTTTCTCAGTTGGTGACTCGGCCGTCCGGCCAAGTCCGGCCGGCGGCGCTGGACCGAGTCGGCCGAGTCGCCGGCCGGCGGCGCCGAGTCGGGCCGAGTCAAGGGTCCAATGGCCGGGGGTTTTCCTGAGGAACAACTTGGTATTTTTACTTTTTGTTGTCCAGTACATATTTTGGGAGTTATGGCCTTTTTACCGTTGACTTCCAAAAAAAAATAAAACAAAATAAATACAAAAATAATGTGGGGCATGAGATTTGAACTCCGGTGGCTTGGTTCAGCAATGCAAGGTATTACCAATGAGCTACAAGCTCCTTCTTGTAATTATTGTAAGGAATTAGATACTTAAATTGTTTCCAGCAACATTAATACTCCAAGTATACACTATATCTAAAGCAGTTTTTTTTTTGGTATACAAAACTGGAGTTGTTACAATCTACCCTCCTTACAAAAATTTCGTCCTCGAAATTTACAACTTTTATTTAAGGACTAGTTTACAAAAAGGTGCGGATATCTTGCACGCATCTCATCCTCCCTTTCCCATGTGGATTCTCCTGGAGTGTCTTTCCTCCACATTACCCGGACCAAATTAACTTCTTTGTTCCGAAGTGTCTTCACTTTCCTGTCCAGGATCTCCACAGGTTGTTGTTCACAAGACAAATCGAGCTGTATCGTGAGCTCGGAATGATCAAGTACATGGCTGGGGTCACTCACATACCTTCTGAGTTGGGATATGTGGAACACGTTATGCACTCCTTCCAATGAGGGTGGAAGCGCTAAACGATATGCCACTTCACCGACTCGTTCGAGTATATCGAACGGTCCAATGTATCTCGGACTCAATTTTCCCCGTCTTCCAAATCTGATCACTCCGCGGTTCGGAGAGATTTTCAGAAATACATGATCTCCTGGCTGGAACTCCAAGTGTCGTCTCTTCGCATCAGCCCAGTGTTTCTGTCTATCTTGGGCTATGCGCATTCTTTCCCTAATAGTATGAACCACATCAACGGTCGCTACTATCATCTCTGGTCCAAGGAGTTCTCTCTCTCCGATGTCGTCCCAACTTAATGGCGATCGACACTTCCTTCCATATAATGCTGCAAAAGGTGTCATTCCTATGCTTGCTTGGTAGCTGTTGTTGTATGCAAACTCCACAAGATGTAGGTGATCTTCCCACGATCCTTTGAAGTCGAGCATACATGCTCTGAGCATATCCTCCAAGATCTGAATAGTTCGTTCCGACTGACCATCTGTTTGTGGATGATAAGCCGTGCTGAAGTTCAGACTTGTTCCCAAGCTAGCTTGCAGACTTTGCCAAAATTGCGATCGGAACTTGGTGTCACGATCGGAGACAATGCAGACCGGTACTCCATGAAGTCTCACAATTTCCTGTATGAGTTCATGGGCATTAGAGATAGTACTTTATGAAGAGTTTAAATCTTAAATTAGATTATTACCTCCATGTACTTCTTCGCAAAAGTCTCAGTTGATTGGCCAACTCGAAATGGGATGAAGTGAGCCGACTTTGTGAGTCGATCCACAATGACCCAAATCGCATCGTTACCCTTTGTGCTGCGAGGAAGAGCAGTTACAAAGTCCATCGTGATGTGCTGCCACTTCCATTCTGGGATTGGTAACGGTTGAAGTAGTCCAGCTGTCCTGTGATGTTCAGCCTTTACTTGCTGACACACCAAGCATTTTGCGACACTCCTGGCTACTTCACGCTTCATTCCATGCCACCCTTTGTAGACATGGAACTTGGGAATTATATAACCGGGTGGGTACTTGATTTGATCGTACCAACTTGGATATGGCCGCCCCATTTTTACGACCTGACCGGCCGCTTCGGTCGCATGATGAACCCGTATTTGCTGGGCGATGTACTCATCTAAATCAGCTTTGGAGATTGTATCCTCCTTAGCCACCGACAGAGCTGGTGGAGGATTTGATGTCTCTCCCCTATCATCTCCAAGGACGATCGGGGGCTCTTCGGTCGGAGGATCTTGTTGTATCATCATCCCTATCATGTCTTGGAAGAGGAGGTCCATACGCTGTATGTTGGCTGCTTGTTCAGCAGCCTCTTTGTCCTTCTTCTCCAATATCCGACGAAGGAATTCGGCGTCGGTTTCTTCCTCTTGGCGTTCATCCGAGAACGTTTCAGGGTTTTCCTTTGGCCCTGTAAGTGCGGCCATAGCGTTCATCATCTCTTGGAGCTTCTGCTGCTGCTCCTGCGCTTTGGTCACTGATCGCGTAAGCGGTCGATGACCCGTAGATATGCGACTGTCCTCCTTACCAGACGCCACGTAAACGGTATGAACTACAATGCCCTCTGACTTAGGGCGTTTGGGTTCACCACCTCGGATATTTGTCGCCGGCGTGGGATTTTTCTCCGGCCTCCTTCTTTTGTGGGCCGTTGAAGTTGAAGGGGCCATTGCAGTGGGCACCCTGGTGACTGTCATCCTTTCCTGTTTGATCGGACGGTCTTTTTCTTTTTGCACTTTCGTCTTCTTTTGTTGACGAGAGTGATCTGGGTTGATCACGGAGTCTTGAACCCTTTGCCAAACCCTGTATATTTTTGAGGACAGCCGTTGAGGGGGCTGTTCTTGCTTCGTTTCTGGAGCTCTCTCCGCAGGTGGAGGAGATCTCTTCAGTGTAGCGGTTGGAGAGTTCTTCCGTACCCTCCTCAGCAGTTCAAAGCTGTTCCCAGTTGGAACAGCAGCGTTGACTTCCACCACTGGAGCCGGTGGAGTTAGCCCTGAGGGGGAGTTGCCTGCCTTCCTCACTCGTTGCCAATGGCGACGTCGAGCATGACGAGCCGTTGGGACTGGCTCGGAGATTGAGACATCTTCTTTTTGCCCCCTGTCTGAATGAGGTGCCGCCGGTGTTAACCTCTTAAAGACTGAGGTTGTCTTTTGAGGGGTGATATTCAACCTGTCGAAGACGGATCCTCGAGCAGGGGCAGGAGCAGGAATCATCAGTCTTGAAAAGACTGACTCTTTGACAGGGGAAGCCGCCTTGACGACTTTTGGAGCAGCAGTTATTGCTTTCCTTGGGATAGCCAGTTTAGAGTTCTGATTTAGCCTGGTGAAAACAGAGGCTGTTGGTTTGGTAGCGGGCGACCCGTTGACAGGGGCCGTCGTTGCAGTGAGCCGGTCGAAGACCGACTTTTTGTTCACTTCCGGTGCAGGTATTGGTGCAGAGAAGCTTGTAGGCGGGATCATGGTCCCGAAAAACAGGCCGGTGGTGGCCTGGGTCACCTGGTCTACCGGTAGAGCGAGGAAGGAGGCCGCTTGGGGCCCATATGCTACACCTCCGGGGGAGGTGGAGCGTCCGCTGCAGTGGCACTTCGAGCAGTTGGTGCAATTAGAGGCCATTGAATCTTGAGTTCTGCGACAAGCAAAAGACCAAATCTTAGCAACTTGAAATCCGAAGGCAACCATTAACAAACCGCGATTGGTTCGCGAAGACGACACACGAAGTGTGGAGTGGAAAGAGGAAAAGGTCCCACCGGGCGTGCCAGAATCTGTTCCCCTCCGAATGGCGGCGCACAGGACCGCGATGTCCCGACGCTGAGATTCAGGGCAGATGCTATTTGGTTTTATCCGTCCACCTCTCCGAAGATGCCAAGTTGATTTATGGCACCGTGTATCGGAGGTTTAGACGGATGCGGCCGATGTAGCAGACTTCGTCAGATTCCCCCTCGCTTGAAGGGTTTTTGATTGTGGGGACGCTCTTCCCTGCAGGCGCAAGCCTCTGCAGTTAATTACGCTACCGCATCGCGGTAACAACTTTCTCCTTCTCCAGAATTTCACTTTGTATCGTGTGTGTTTGTTTTGTTTGTGGTTGCCCGTGGATTGTATACGGAGACTGAGTAATGCCGTCTCCCATAGGACGTGGATTAGTCCAAATCCGTATTTACTTAGATTTGGGTTTGGTGTTTTTAGTTTAAGGATGCATTAGTCGCGTTGCGGCTAAAATCGACTTAAACATTCGTCAAGGATGCGTTAGTCCTGTTTTGGACTAAGATCAACTTAACGTGGTGATCCATTTAATATATGGCCGTCATGACTCATCACCTCTCTGACGTCGTTGAAGGATTACAACGATGGATGTCAGAGGAGTTCAGAGATGTACCCTTGAACCAAAGTTTATTTGGAGTTTTATCATTCATTTAAATGTCTAAGGATACGTTAGCCGTATTTTGGGGCTAAGATCAACTTAAACGGGACCGTTTAGATCCGGCAAAAGAGCATTTGGAGGCTCTATTGTTCCAGTTTAGGGACGTAGTAGTCCATAGGTAGTTTAGGGACGTTGCGGTCCATGCTCCAGTTTAGGGACGTGGTGGTCCGTATTCCAGTTTAGGGACGTGGTGGTCCGTCATTAGTTTAAGGACGTTTCGGTCCGACATTAGTTTAAGGACGTTTCGGTCCACGAGTTTAAGGACCCCGCAGTCCGTATACGTGTGTGGTCGTCGGGACCCGTCACCTCTCTGACGTCGTTGAAGGATTACAACGACGGGTGTCAGAGGAGTTCGGAGATGTACCCTCAAACCCGAGGTAAATTGATTTAAGAGAGAAATCTTGCTCAGTCAATTTAATTTAAGGACTTACGGCCAAAATTGGGCTAAGTCCAGTTGAAAATGTTCAACATTTTATTTGCTTTTGCATTGCAATTTTTTTTTATTTGGGCTTTGCCCAGAAAGGATGCAGAGCATCAATTTGTTTTGGGCTCTGCCCTTTATAAATGATGCAGAGCATCAATTTTATTTGGGCTCTGCCCTTTTATTGCTTTGCAATTTATTTTGGCCTGCTTGGTCTTTTTGATTTGGGCCTGGCCCTTTTAGGAAATGCATTGCATTTATCAGGCGCTTTGCGCCAATCAGAAAGCGCAAGCGCTCGTGGTGATGACACGTGTCATGCAGCGCAGTGCGCTGCGCAAGTGCGCTACGCTTGCGCTGCTGACACGTGGCGCGCTCTGGTGAGTTGCGCCAATTTCAGAGAGCAAAGCTCTATTCAAAAGCGCATAGCGCAAATAGTTCAGACGCTGACACGTGGCGCTCTCTGGTGGCTTGCACCAGCCCAAGAGCGCAACAGTGCAGATTTATAAGTGCAAAGCACTATTAATTTGAGAATCTTTTAGATTCAAGAACCGATGGTTCATAAGAGAAGTGCGAAGCACTATTTGATTTCTTGATCTAATTTAGATCAAAGAAAAATAAGTTTTTCTTGTTTTTCTTATCTCAGAGAACCAAAGGTTCATGAAAAGTGCAAAGTACTATTTTATTTTATTTTATTTTTATTAAAGATCATTGATCTTGTTTTTAGATCTATGATCTGTTCATAAGAGAACTTTCTCTTTTTCTAAAGGTTTTTACCTTTTTGTTCTTGAGGAGTTTTTCAGAGTTCTCTTTTTTTTCAGAAAAATCTTGATGCCTTTGAATTGAGGACTAGGGTCCTTTTTATAGTGCCCATAAATTAGTTAAATTTGTTAAAGAGATATTTCTCTAAGTGATTTGGGGAATCTCCCTCACCGTTGGATCTTTGATCCGAGGGCTTCTGTTTTACAGAAGAAAATCTTCTTGTTTTAACAAGAACAAAAAGATTTCTTTAAATCTCCATTCTGTTTGGCGCAAATGCCCCAGCGCGTGACACGTGTCGTGTCGCGCAGCGCACAGAGTAGCGCAGGCGCAACTGCGCTGGCGCCTCTGCGCTGACACGTGTCGCGCATCGCACAGAGTAGCGCAGGCGCAACTGCGCTGGCGCCTCTGCGCTGACACGTGTCGCGCTGGCGCCTCTGCGCTGACACGTGTCGCGCAGCGCACAGTGTAGCGCAACTGCGCTGGCGCATCTGTGCTGACACGTGTCGTGCAGCACAGTGCTTGCACAACTGAAGCGTTGCTTCCTTTGATTCTGCTTTAAACAGAGCTTTGCTCTGATTGGGTGCGCTGCCTTGGGCGCTGCGCTGATGCATCTGCGCCTGACACGTGGCGCTTTGCACGCAGCGCAAAGAATTTGAAGCGTTGCTTCATTTATTAAAGTTTAAATTTTCAAAGCAGAGCTTTGCTCTGATTGGGGGAAGATGAAGCGTTGCTTCATCTCCCGTCTCGGAATTTGAACAGAGCTTTGCTCTGATTGGGGTAAACAAATGGGTCTTCCGTCAATCTCCTTAACGTGCGAGTCTTGAAAGAAATCTGCATGAGCGTTCAGTATCTCGCTCGCGATAAAATTACCATCTCTGGTTTTGACTCCCAGTCATCATGGACTCTTGGGTCTGTGATACTGACGCTGCGCTTCGGGCTACTCGTCACGGATATTAAATTTCACGTCATTGACGCCAAGACTTGCTACAATGCTTTGCTCGGCCGGCCTTAGTTACACGAGTACAACATCATCCTATCTACACAACACCAGTGTATGAAGTACTTCAAGGATGGTCTCGAGTATACTGTGACAGGTGAGTTGAACCCTTTCTCCGTGAACGAGGTCCGAAAATATGAAGACGCGAAATACTTTTTGCCAGATTTTGAGGACACGGAAAGATGCCACCAACCGAAGAACAAAGCTATCACCACTATTCCAGTCTTCAGGAGTGATACCGAGGAAGAAGAAGAAATAGTTTATTCAGGGCCGCCTCGACGCAACAACCCGGGATCGTCCGCCCCCATGTTGATCTTCGGCAGCGACTCGGAAGACGAGGTGAATGCTGTATTCTCCGCTCGGCCGTCAATACAAGTTTTCGCTGGCGATAATCAGAGTCTGCAAATTATCATGGTTCCGCGGGAGCATTACAAAGAGCTCGATGCACTTAAAGCTTATAGTGTGCAAAAACTGCAGACATTTTACATCCCTCGCATGCGAAAGGGTGAAAAGGCGATCCTATTCTACCGATTTGGGGAAACCAAAGTGGAGAAAGAAATCTGGCGTGGCGTCGATTCTACGCTCGACAGACTCCAGCACATCCGTCTGCCTAGATATTACTCGGAAGGCTTGAGAAGGCTCTTGGAGCACCAAGGGGTACCTTTCAAACAGACCATTCGACAAGATCGGTTCTACAACAGGATTTGGGATGTCCCTGGAACTCAGCGCAAGTTGCCCAACGGGAGAATGGAAACGCTCGGGCTTGGATACGTGAAATCCAGGAAACAGGAACGAGTCCATGGTAGCTACGTCATATATGACTTCGATAAAAAAGAGGACGCCCTGTCAGAAAACGCCGACCCTGAACCAAAACGAGATCCTGCAATCAAAATGCTGAGTCCGTCATTTGAAGAACGAATGGACAAGCTCATCAGGGAAGCGGGTCCAAAGATCTGGGATGACCATAACCGTGAAATAGCCATTTACGAGAAAGCCAGGACGCAGCGCCTCCTTCAGCAGGTCACGGAGAATGACAATGCTCTTCCTTATCAACCGTCATACAAAAGGCCCGACACAGAGGCAAAATAAGTCAAAAAGCGGGAAAAGCATTCGAAAGCGACAAAGCGGGACCAAGAAGCCACGCGATCAAGAATCAAGCAATCCGGATTCGTCCCTTATGAAGAAGATGAGTCGAGCATACTCTTTTCCTCAGAACAAAACACGGAAGATACTTGATCTCGCTACAAAACATCAAATGATTACACTTCCGGAGTCCAAACACCCCGAGAAATTCAACGAGACCTCCCACCCAGACTACTGCTCTTATCACCGAGCAATAGGACATCCTCTCGAAGACTGCTTCACCTTCAAGAACTGGGTCGAAGATCAATATCAGCTTGGCAGATTCGCTCTATCCAGCAGCTGGAGGATAAATCCGCCACAGAAGCACGAACCAAAAGCCGCGCATACAGCAAGAGTAGAACCAGATCAACATTGGTCGTGGAAGCGAGCTCGTACTTGCCATATAATAACACTATCAAAAGAAGAGCCTGAGGATAGGGGTGATCTCCCCTGGTGCTTCGAAAACAATGATGACGAGGTGATCTCAGAGTTTCCACCGGCGCCAAAAGAGCTGGAAGATGAAATACATACCACTGCGGATAACCTCAAGAAAATTGATTTGGGGACGGCAAACGACCCACGACCGACATTCGTCAGTGAGCTGCTATCTGAAGAAAGGGTGGCTGCGCTAAAAGAAGTGCTTATGCAGCATAGAGATTGCTTCGCATGGTACTATTCCGAAATGCCATGATTAGATCCAGAGATTGTTGTCCACAAATTGGCAATATCCCCGGACTTCAAGCTAATCAAACAAGCGCCGAGAAGAATGCGGCTCGAGCTTGAGATGAGCATCAACGCCGAGGTCAAGAAGCTAATCGACTCCGGCTTCATCCAAGAGGTTCAGTATCCTGACTTGATCGCCAACATCGTCCCGGTGATGAAGAAAAATGGGACAGTGCACATATGTGTGGACTTTCGGGATCTCAATAAAGCCTGCCCGAAGGATGACTTTCCGGTACCGGTCACTGAGCTGATGATAGATAATACATCCACTCACGAAGTTTTCTCCTTCATGGACGGCTCATCGGGATATAATCAGATAAAGATGCATCCTGAAGACCAGAAGCACACCGCTTTCCGGACCCCTTTGGGTATATTCTGCTACAAGGTGATGCCCTTCGGTCTAAAGAATGCCGGTGCCACCTATCAGAGGGCCATGACGAGGATCTTCGATGACCTTATACATGAAATCGTCGAATGTTATATCGACGACCTCGTGGTTAAAAGCAAATCATACGAGGAACATCTCGAACATATGAAGATCGTATTTCAACGCCTTCGGCAATACAACCTAAAGATGAACCCCCTCAAATGCGCATTCGGAGTTTCCTCGGGCAAATTCCTGGGATTCATCATCCGACATCGAGGCATCGAGATAGATCCGTCGAAGATCAAGGCGATCATGGAAATGCCTCTGCCAAGGACTCTCAAGCAATTGCGGTCTCTCCAAGGGAAGCTTGCGTATATCCGGCGATTTATAGCCAATCTCTCAGGGAAGTGCCGCCCTTACAGTCACTTGATGAAGAAGGGGACCCCGTTCATCTGGGATCACAAATGCCAAGGCGTGCTAGACGAAATCAAGCAATATCTGCAGAACCCGCCAGTGCTGGCCGCTCCGATCAAGGGAAAACCCCTTATTCTTTATACAACAGCCCTCGAAGGTTCCTTAGGTGCATTATGGGCATAAGATAACGACCAAGGGAAAGAAAGAGCTCTCTATTACTTGAGTCGAGTTCTCCTGGGGGCAGAAAGCAATTATTCTCCCATCGAAAAACACTGCCTGGCGTTGATCTTCGCGATAACGAAACTCGGGCACTATGCATTGGCGCATGAAGTCCGTCTCATATCGAAGGTGGATCCCCTCAAATATTTGATGTCAAAGGCCATACTGATGGAGCGACTCGCTAAATGGGTTTTACTCTTAATGGAGTTCGCAATAACTTACCAGCCCCTCAAGGCAGTGAAAGGCCAGGCCATCGCTGACTTCCTCGCTGAACATCCGATACCGGTCGATTCTCCCTTGAATTGCGAACCGCCAGACGAACATGCGTTTGACACGATCGACGGAAGTGGTACCCGGTGGGAACTTTATTTCGATGGAGCATCCTCCGTGAAGAAGCGCAAACAAAACACCCCTATAATCAAATCGGGGGTATGCCTCATCTTCGTGACCCCACAAGGAGGGGTAATGCGCTTCGCCTTCTCCTTGACAGA
Organism: Agapanthus africanus; assembly: GCA_030015575.1. Classification (NCBI taxonomy): domain Eukaryota; kingdom Viridiplantae; phylum Streptophyta; class Magnoliopsida; order Asparagales; family Amaryllidaceae; genus Agapanthus; species Agapanthus africanus. The sequence goes on along the minus strand of CM057339.1, from coordinate 173,805,385 downwards.
GCCGAGGACAAACAATGAAGCCGAATATGAAGCTTTAATAGCGAGCCTCGAGATCGCCATCGACATGGGAATTGAAGACCTTCTCATATATGGAGACTCCCAACTGGTCGTTAGTCAGGTAAATGGCGACTACCAAACGTGCAAACCAGAGCTGGTAAAGTACGGCGAGAAGGTACAGCAACTGCTGACTCAAATTCCTTCCTACACCTTGGAAAGTATACCACGCGCGGAAAATAGCAAAGCGGATGCAATAGCCAAGCTCGCTAAAGAATTGGCCGACGAGAACCTCGATGACGTGAGGATCATTGTGCAAAGCCGTCGGGTTCTCGCACCGGCGGAAATATCTCCAGAGTCGTCCGAAGAAAAGGGAGCGATCGAGCAAACGGCCCTGCAAATAAAAGACCAGGAAAAGGTTAAGGATTGGAGAGAAGTCTTTATAGACTACTTCAAATCCCGTCGAACGCCCAAAGAGGCGTCCTTAAGACATTAGCTCATGAAGCGAGCCTTATCTTTTGCCTTCGTCAATGACATTCTGTACAAGAGGTCATTTGATTCTCTGTGGTTGAGATGCCTGGGGCCTGAAGAGGCGAAGAGAGTCGTTCAAGAAACTCATGACGGACTCTGCGGTTCTCACCAAGCCGGGCCAAAGATGAAGCTGAAGATCAAGCGGATGGGTTATTATTGGCCCACGATGATCCAGGACTGCCTCGAGTATGCGAAGCAATGCCACTCATGCCAGATCCATGGGGACTTCATCCATCAGCATCCAAATCCACTACATCCAACGGTGGCTAGCTGGCCATTCGAAATGTGGGGGACTGACATAATCGGCCCCATCGAACCAGCATCGTCCAGAGGACATCGATTCATTTTAGCGACAACTGATTACTTCTCCAAATGGGCAGAAGCAGTACCGCTGAGGGAAGTGAAGACGGAGAATATCCTCCATTTCTTCAAGACGCACGTCATTTATCGGTTTGGAACTCTGAGACGGATCATCTCCGATAACGGGACAGCCTACAGAAGCCACAAGATCAGCCGCTTCGCACAACAGCACAACATAGACTGGAGATACTCCTCAGTTTATAATCCCTGAGCTAACTGTCTAGCTGAGGCTTTCAACAAAACCTTGACGAAGATCGTGAAGAAGACGGTGTCCCGAAATAAGAAGGACTGGCATGAGAGACTGCATGAAGCTCTTTGGGCATATCGAACTACATTCAAGACGGCCACGAACACCACCCCATACGCATTGGTATTCGGTACAGAGGCGGTATTCCCCCTTGAGATAGAGCTACCCTCTCTACGAGTGGCAGTTCATTACGATCTAACGGACGAAGAGAATGCTCACCTTCGGCTCGAGGAGCTCGATGCCCTTGATGAAACCCGGCTCATAGCGCAACAAAATCTGGAAGGTTATAAAGCAAAGATGACGCGCTCCTACGAAAGATTGACTAGGCCGAGGACAATCCGCCAGGGCGAACTCGTGCTGGTAGTCAAAAGACCCATGATCCCCAATCGTGTTAAACGAGGGAAATTCGAGCCGAATTATAAAGGCTCGTACATTATAGTCAAGGTCTACCAGGGTGGAGCCTATCTACTCATGGACATGCATGGTGAGAGGCCCTTCAGGCCAATAAATGGTCGCTCCCTGAAGAAATACTACGCCTAACGAGTCACGGCCCAGGTCAATGATAGATGATGACGACTATGTCCGCTCGCTATCTTCCTAAGCCTAAACTCTATAAGTAGTGACAGGCCTTCTTCAACAACGGACCGAAACGTCCTTAAACTAACAACGGACCGAAACGTCCTTAAACTAGCAACGGACCACTATGTCCTAAAACTAGCTGTTGACCGAGATGTCGATAAACTACGGTGTGTTGCAGCATTCCAAAGCTGGTACAAAAAAGAAAAAGGAATAAAAAGAAAAAGAAAACGGTATGTCCATAAGCAAAATGGGCACGGATGAAAACCCGAAAGGGCCCCGTGAGTAAAAACAGCAGGGCTACCAACGAGTCTTGTGAAAACCCGAAAGGGCGCAACCTCGTTCGAATAAAAAAAAGAAAGAGAGAAAAACCAAAAAAAAGGGAAAAAAATTGTTTGTCCATAAGCAAAATGGGCACGGATGAAAACCCAAAAGGCCTCCGTGAGTAAAAACAGCAGGGCTACCGGCGAGTGTTTGTGAAAACCCGAAAGGGCGCAACCTCGTTAAAAGACACTTGCAGGGTCCTCTCGACCTTGTAAGGAGAAACCACCCGCGTGAGATCCTTACGACTCACAAGGGAGCAACACACTTAGGGACCCCCATGATTCTTAAAGAGAAATTACGCTTGCGAGATCCTCACGACTCGTAAGGAGAACCTTCTTATGAGACCCTCACGGCTCATAAGATTTGAAAGTCTTAAGTTACAGAGACCTGAACCTGTTCTTAAGCAGCCCCCACAATCTCCAATACTGCCCTACAAGCGGCTCAATGCTGGCCCTTGTATACAATCCACGGATGCGAATAAACATTTCCCTAACGAAGTCCCACCCGTGACTAGAGATATGTTCGCACGGTGAACAACCCTTGTAAGTCCTCTCGACTTATAAGGGGAAAACTCTCTTGTAAGATCCTTACGACTTACAAGAGGCCATACACTTAGGTGTCCTCACGATTCTTAAGGAGAAAACACACCTACGAGATCCTTACGACTTGTAGGGAGAAATCCCTTTGTGAGACCCTTACGGCTCATGAAGTCAAAAGCCTTAGTCGACAGGATCCTAATCCTGTTCGCTAAGCCACCTTTGTTCGATATCGACATAGGCAAATGATGATTCGCTCCTGGCAATATCCCAGTAGTAGTGGTGCTGAAGCCGAAATCGGTGTCTAATCCCAAGCTTGCGGCAAAAAGCTAGCAATCCATACATGCATACGAAATAGCCGAAATGATGGAGCCACTTGCAACAAAATCAGCAAGTAAAAATGTATGCATGATAGCCGAAATGATTGGGCAACTCGCAATAAAAAGCAGCGAGTAAAAATAAAACAAATAGCCGAAATGATTGGGCACCGCGAAAAATAGCCGAAATGATTGGGCAATCGCGACCTTCGCGATATAAAAAGCTGAAATGATAGAGCATCGCGGAAAGAAATAAAAAAAATAAAAATGAAATTTATGCCCTGCAGGTGATATCACAGCAGTCCCTGTATACAATTCAGGGGCGGAAACAAAGAAGGAATCACACTCCTCCTCCTCAGGTTTCATCAGAAGAAGAAGCCAAATCTCGATGGTTCACAGACAGCCTAGAGATCATCTCAACACTCGTCTCATTACAACAGACACAACATCAAGCAAAGCGGAACAGCGGCAACCCCCAGTTCCATGATTCGGCGGTGCACAGATAACTGAGAGTCAAACCCCGACTCCATGAAATGCAGATAAAGTCAACCCTTCCTGGTTACGTGGAACGCGGATTATGTCAATCCTGACCCCGTGAGAAACGTCCAGAGCGGAGCCTGGTCCTCGCAGAGCACGGCAATGAACCCATGTGAAGCATCCAGAGCGGACCCTGGTCCTCGCAGAGCACGGCAGTGAACCCGTGTGAAGCATCCAGAGCAGAGCCTAGTCCTCGCCGAACACGGCAGTGAACCCGTGGGAAGCATCTAGAGCAATATTCCTGGTTACATGGAACGCGGCAATGACCCCGTGGGAAACGTCCAGAGCGGATCCTGGTCCTCGCAGAGCACGGCAGTGAACCCGTGTGAAGCATCCAGAGTGGATCCTGGCCCTCGCAGAGCACGGTAGTGAACCCGTGTGAAGCATCCAGAGCGGAGCCTAATCCTCGCCGAACACGGCAGTGAACCCGTGGGAAGTATCTAGAGCAAAATTCCTGGTTACGTGGAACGCGGCAATGACCCTGTGGGAAACGTCCAGAGCGGATCCTGATCCTCGCAGAGCACGGCAGTGAACCCGTGTGAAGCATCCAGAGCGGAGCCTAGTCCTCGCCGAAAACGGCAGTGAACCCGTGGGAAGCATCTAGAGCAATATTCCTGGTTACATGGAACGCGGCAATGACCCCGTGGGAAACGTCCAGAGCGGATCCTGGTCCTCGTAGAGCACGGCAGTGAACCCGTGTGAAGCATCCAGAGCAGAGCCTGGTCCTCGCCGAACACGGCAGTGAACCCGTAGGAAGCATTCAGAGCAAAAAATCGGATTGTGGAGTCCTTAAACTCACAGACTATGATGTCCTTAACCTCGACCGTGACGTCTTAAAACTAACAACGGACCGTGAAGTCCTTAAATCCACGGACTATGATGTCCTTAACCTCGACCGTGATGTCTTAAAACTAACAACGGACTGTGGAGTCCTTAAATCTACAGACTATGATGTCCTTAACCTCGACCGTAATGTCTTAAAACTAGCAACGGAGTGTGGAGTCCTTAAATCCAAGGATTATGATGTCCTTAACCTCGACTGCAATCTCTTTAAACTATGGTACCCCGGAGAACATCCAGAGCGGGGCCTGGTCCTCGCCAAACACGGCAGTGAACCCGTGGGAAGCACCCAGAGCAACCCCTGACCCCGTGAAATATGGATAAGGGCTACTTCACCCATCACTTGCGGGTCCTCACGACTCGTAAGGGAGCAAATTCCCTTGTGAGATCCTTACGACTTTCAAGAGAAAACACGCTTAAGAATCCTCACGATTCTTAAGGAGAAATTACACCTATAGGATCCGCTCGACCTATAGGGAGAAAAACTCTTTATGAGACCCTCACGGCTCATAAAGTTGAAAAGTCTTAGGAGGCGGATCTTAACCCTGAATCCTAAGCCATCATTGTCCTGCAAAGAGATCAAGATAGACTATCCACAGAATACATTCAATAAAAAGGGACACACCATTGAGAAGGAAAATATGTCTTTTATTCATGAAAAATGGATACAAAGTTAAATTCGTGAAAGAACAAAAATATACTCATATTCAGGAGTATGTACAAAAGAAGAAAAAAAAAAGAAGATATACAAGTCTTCAGGTCGACGGGCGATTTAGCAGCTTGGTCAGCTCATCCCTCTTTCGCTGGGCCGCGCCTTCGTGATTCAGTATCGCCAGAAGACGGGCCTCCGCCTGAGCCTGCTGGGCCTGATATGAGGCAAGCCGGCCTTCGAGCTCTTTCTCGGTAGCTTTGTGAGCCTCGACCCTTTCGCGAGTAAACACGGCAGCCTTGTCGATGGCCACCACCTCCTTGATGGCCTCTTGAAGCACTCGCCAGTGTTCATACGCTTTGTTGGCCTTGGCTGTAAGGTTGGCTTGGAGCTCATTCAGCGCTTTCGAAGCCAGCTCCCTCTTCGAGAATTTGCGGCCGAGCCTCTTCTCACACGACACCATGTTCGCCGCGCACCGCTCAATCAGACCCCACAAGCCCGCTTTCGCAGCCACAGCCTCTGAAGAAAGACGGGTACACTCGAGCATTGTATAAACAAGCCTCCATTCGATGGCAATACTCGATCTAGAACACGCACAAATCACCTGATATGAGAGGCAACAAGGAAAGTCTCCTATGCATATCCTACCAAGCATGCATTTGCAACTATATGAATATTTGAAAGGAAATGATACCCAAAGCTCTGATGTGCATGCAACATAACGATAGTGCTCGCAATTAAAGAAAATTTCCATGGAAAAATATGAAGCTTATTTACGCAAGCAAGACGCACATACGAGTACCCGGCAAACATGAAAATTCAACAGAAAAGCATACAACAGCCAATGATAAAAAGAGTACATCGATTTAAGCATACTACACTACCGGGAAAAGATCGCCAAACAAGGGATCAGTGGCACAAGGGTGAACAAAACAGTATTCAAAATTTTCTAACTCCCTCGCCGCCTTCTTCAGCACATCGAAACGACGATTTTCACGAGGAGTGGCTCCCCAACGATTGGCGCCATGTTCGTCCGCAAAAGCAGACATAATAGCCCGCCGGGCTCTTATTTGGCCCAACAGGTGAACCGAACAATCTTTCAGAGCCTGAGTAATCAGGCACGCTTCGTGAAAACACTCGAGCTTGTCTTCAGCCGCGTCAAGCATCGCCAGGGTCATCTCCGCTGGGTGAGGAGGGATGTCAGCAAGCATGGCAGCAAGAATCATCCGGAGCCAAAAGGATCGCATTAGAAGAGGGGACCCCCTATGGATCAAGAGTTCATATGTCGCCGAATCACATTCGTCGTCGGTGAGAAAGGGATCCACCAGTCGTGCAGCAAAGCGAGGAATCATATCCTCGATAGGTACTTCCCATGGTTGTCGACGAGCATGGAGGCGGTTGCAGGCCATGGCACTCAGTTGTTTCCTCAAGATAAAGCACACTAAATTGAGAATAGATTTCTCTGTGAAGAGAAAAAGAAGGCTATGGCCTCAGGTTATAAAGAGGAGCATTAAATGCTGCGCACGGAGAATATTGCATGGTGGAACTATTTCCAAGGCCCAAAAAAGGGAAGGCATTGGAAATCAAAGAGATGGAACTATTTCCAAGGCTCCTTTTCTGCATCTAATGTTGTGCACAGAAAATATGGCATGAAAAATTAAACAGCCCCATCAAAAGGGGCCCACGTGCAGAGCACGTGAGCACCAAACTTGATATGCACTGAAAAGTAAAATGGTATCTCACACGCCAAACACGTCAGCAGCAACAATGACAATATGACAAAATCCCATAAAGAAGGCATGCAAACACAGAAGGGAAGGAAAAACTTATCACTCATACTTTAAAAGTTCATACAAAAATAAGAAGAAACAATTACAGTGGCAAGACCTCAGATTCGGGGCATGGATTGAGAAACTCAAAAGTGACTTTGCCCAAGATCTTCCAGGCATTTCGAACCATCCTAGTATGTTTTCTTTCGCGATCACAAGCGTCGGGATCCTCACGGATGTGCTCCACCCTCCGATAGGCAGCAAGTATGGCCGACTGCTGAAAAGCCTGATGCAAGAGATCAATAAGATTGTCTCGCCTTCGCTTCGAGATTAGGCTCATCAGATACACCGAATGCACTTTATCCTCGGCGGCATCCAATGCCCTAAGTGGTACGCCGGTGCAAAATAGAGGGAGCGCCTCCCAGATCGCCATCACGATGAGTTTCAAAAGAGAAGAGCGACGAGGGAGTAGCCGACCGTTGTACTCGTCGAAGCGACTCATGATCTCAGCACGTTGAGCGTTGGTGAACTCCTGGTTCCGGCTACGGCCCAATGCACGAATGTTTCCATAAGAAATGATTTCATCAAGATTATACAAATGAGCATCCATAATACCTAAAATAAAGATCATGAGAATTTAATGGATAAGCCAATCGAGAAGAACACTTGTCCAGATAAACAAAGAATTTCAAGCAACTCGGTACATTCCCTAGGAAAAGGCACCATTACAGGCCTCTTCCTCTTGGTTACAGAAGATAAATCAGGGCAAGAAAACCCCAAGAAGCTTTCTGGGAAGAACTAAGTTCTTCATAGGAATTAAATTTTTTTTTTTGGAAAAGGGGAATTAAATTCCCAGAAACATTTTTAAGATGGAATTAAATTCCATGGAAAAGGCAACCGCCGCCATTAGCCCCCTGAAGATCAGAGAAACCCTAAAGGGTTTGTTGATTAAAGATTGAATGGTTTTCTCTTTATTTTAAAGAACTTAAAAATGGGTTCTTGTTAAAAGGGAAAACCCTTGGTGTGGATTTAAAATCCCATGGTGATTTCGGTGAAGGTTCTTCGATCGTTCAAAGATCATTACCTGAAGAAGGGTCTTTTTGAACAGAGTTAAACTCTGGAAAATTTGCAAGGCAGAGAACTAAGCTCTGAAGAAAGAGAATTAAATTCTCAAAAGGAAAAAGTCGCAAGGAAGAACATGAAAGAGTGGAGGCGCTTCTGAAGAGACCCCTGCATTTATAGGATGTGATGGAAACGCTTCATCTTCCCGATTCCCTAGATGGATCCAACGGTCACAAAAGTGACAGCGTTGCACTCACGTGCAGACACGTGAGAGCAACGTTGTGGGGGCATTTGTTCTCTGATTAAAAATCGGGAATTTCCTCAATGAGGCATCACGTGTTCACACGTGACCAAGGGTCACGTATTGACATGTGATCCATTTACAGAGTTAAAATTTAAGCAAAGCAGAAGTAAGCGGCTGAGGAAAGACCCCAAAGGGGCGTCACGTGCTCACACGTGACCAAGGGTCACGTGCTACCACGTGATGGTCTTTAGCCCAGTTGAAATACAGAGTTTAATTCTATCAAGTTATAAAGGCCTCAATGAGGCATCACGTGTTCACACGTGACCAAGGGTTACGTGTTGACACGTGATCTATTTACAGAATTAAAAATCCTAAGTAAAACAAGTGGCTGAAGAAAGACCCCAAAGGGGGTCACGTGCTCACACGTGCCCAGAGGCCACGTGCTCACACGTGACTAGAGGTCATGTGTTGACACGTGATGACCCTTCAGCCCAATTAAAGTACAGAATTAAAACTCTGAAGGAGAAGCGGTCACGTGCCAACACATGATAGACTTTAAAAGCTTCATAAATCAATAGAATTAAAATTCTAAATTTCTCTAAAATCTTTCTAAATGAGAAAGGATTAAGGAGAACCGTTGGATTAAAAATCCAAGGGTGATTAAATATCACCAATTTATGGAAAAATCTTAGACAAGGAAAGTTTTCCCTAAATCTCACCAGAAATAACAAACAGAATATCTTTGGATTGAAAATCCAACGGTGAATAAAATTCACTTAATGATCTAAAGGCTCTTATTAACTATGAAAACAAACAAAATCTTTCAATGAAAGATTTGCTAAACAAATTGATTCTTTTCCTCCTTCTATAAATAGGAGCCAAGAGAAGAGAAGGGGGGATATAGAGTTTTGGATATAGAGTTTTGGAATCTTGAAATTTCAGAGAGAAAAGAAAGGAGAATTTAATTCTCAACAAAGAAAACCCTAGGTGAGAAAAGAAAGGGGATCAAAACTTCAAACAGAGAATTTAATTCTCAAATCTAAGAGTTTAACTCTTCTGCACAAAAAAACTTAGTTCTTCCTCTGGTTGAAGATCTGCAAAGAGCACATCTCCCCATAAGTTGAGAATTTAATTCTCATCGGGTTGAGATCCTGCCATGCAGATCCAAAACTTAGAGGGGGGATTGAGTTTAGAGAATTTAATTCTCCCAAAACAAAACTAGGGTTTAACCCTATATGAGAATTTAATTCTCCCAAAGTTATAGGAATTTAATTCCTCTAAGATAAAACTAGGGTTCAACCCTATATGAGAATTCAATTCTCCAAAAACTACAGGAATTTAATTCCTTCAAGATGGACAGGACTAGGGTTTAACCCTAATTGAGAATTTAATTCTCTCAAATTCACAGGAATTTAATTCCTCTTAAAAAAATGAAATTAGGGTTTCACCCTATAAAAGAATTTAATTTTTTTTTACATATATGGGAATTTAATTCCTCTAAAAGAAAATTAGGGTTTACCCTACAAAGAATTTAATTCTCAAAATAAAATAAGGAGACTTAAAAGATCTCCATGCATGCAAAGAACTAAGGTCACGTGGCCCCACGTGATCCCTGAAAAGGTCCACAAAAACAAGAAAGAATCAGTTCTGAGGCAACGCCTCACGTGTTCCCACGTGATCTCCAAAACACAAAAAGAAAAAGCAATAGAAATTTAAGCTTTGGGCGCTCTCACGTGTTATCACGTGACCCCTCAGCAAATTCTTTAACAAGTGGCGCACAGACCTCCATCATGTGCCGACACGTGATGCTCAAAATAAAAATACAAAAAGTGTTTAACACTTAATTGCGGAACGAAGAAAAGGAGATCTGGCCCCACCTTTGGGCGCCCTCACGTGACCCCACGTGACCCCCTTTTTATTTAGTGTTTAAACACTAATTCGAGAGCTTTATTTCCAGTGTTTAACACTGATTATCTTTTAGTATTTAACACTAATTTGAGAATCTTACTTCCAGTATCTAACAGTGATTATCTTTTAGTGTTTAACACTAATTTAATAATCCTATTTCCTGTGTTTAACACTGTTTTCCTCTAGTGTTTAACACTAATTTGAGAGCTTTATTTCCAGTGTTCAACACTGCCGTTTCCTAGTGTTTAACACTACTTTTAGCCAAATTGGCTAATTTTCCAGAGGCAAAAGTCCCTCCTCCGAATGAATCTCAAAATTGAGGAAATCAAAGATGAAAATATTTAGCATTGCTAAATAATGAGGGCTTAACCCAGACAAATGTCTAATGGTCCAACGAAGGGCCAACACTTCAAATCCAATTGGACTTAGCCCAAATTGGCCATAAGTCCTCAATTCAGATTTAACTGAGTCCACGTGCTCATAATTCTAATTAATTGATCTTAGTTCCAAATCGGACTACAGATCACTTAATCCACTTTGGTTCAAGGGTACATCTCTTCACTCCTCTGATATTTGTCGTTGTAATCCTTCAATGTCTTCAAAGAGGTGACGGGTCCCGAAAACCACACATTTCATAGACTATGGCGTCTTTAAACTGGACTGTGGGGTCCTTAAGCCCATGGACTATGATGTCCTTAACCTTGACTGTGAGGTCTTTAAACTCACGGACTATGATGTCCTTAACCTTGACTGTGAGGTCCTTAAACTCACGGACTATGATATCCTTAACCTTGACCGTGAGGTCTTTAAACTCACGGACTATGATGTCCTTAACCTCGACCGTGATGTCTTTAAACTAACAATGGACCACTATGTCCTTAAACTGGTATTGGACCACTATGTCCTTAAACTGGTAATGAACCACCATGTCCTTAAACTGGTAATCGACCGCAATATCCCTAAACTAAACAATAGAGCCCAAATGCTCTTTTGTTGGATCTAAACGATCCTGTTAAGTTGATTTTAGTCAAAAATTAGACTAACGTATCCTTAACAAACGTTTAAGTTGATCTTAGCCTCAAATAAGGCTAACGTATCCTCAAACACAAACCCCCCCGAACCCAAATCTAAGAAAGATACGGATTTGGACTAGTCCATGCCCTACGGGCAACAACATAACTTAGTCTCCGTATACAATCCACGGGCAACCAAACACAAAACAAACACCCATGACACGAAGTGACTATATGGAGAAGGAGAAAGTTGTTACCGCGATGCGGTAGCGTAATTAACTGCAGGGGCTTGCGCCTGCAGGGAAGAGCGTCCCCACAATCAAAAACCCCTCAAACGAGGGGGAATCTGACGAAGTCTGCTACATCGGCCGCATCCGTTTAAACCTTCGATACATGGTGCCATAAATCAACTTGGCATCTTCGGAGAGGTGGACGGATAGCACCAATTAGCATCTGCCCCGAATTTCAGGCAAGACGGACCTGCGTGGTCGCGCCTCCGTGATTCGGAAGGGAACAATCTCTTTATAACAATCAAACATACACCCTACTCCACAGAAAATTTACTCGGGATCCAGTATATTCATAAACTAAACAACATCTAATCTATAAGTACTAAACGCATGTAATGTATAGTGCTTTTCATGCCTATGGCTGCCGAGCTACCAAACACTTCATACGAATATCAACCAAATTTTTTTTAAAAGGTTTTTTTTTATTTTGGCGACCAAATTATTTGATATTTTCAAAAAACACACAAAATGCCACTTATTTCTAAAAACAACACCAACTACTTTAAACTTATCTAAAATAACCACTTCCGTTAACTTTCCATCCAAATCGGGTTAAGTTACTGTCAATTGTACATTTGTACATGTTAGGGGCTTAAAAAGATATAATTACCCTTTTAAAAGGGTCTCCTTCTTCCTTCTTCTCCATTGATGCATTATTCTTCTCTCTCTCCTCCCCCCTCCCTCCCTCCCTCCCTCGTCTCCCCTCCCTCCCTCCCTCCCTCCCTCCCTCGTCTCCTCTGGCTTCCTCCTCACCCGAGCTCTCATCTCCTCATTCGCATCTCAACTTACCTCATTTTCATCTCCTCCATCACCCTCACCTAAGGACCCGTTATCCCTACGACTTCTTAAGAAAAAACCTATCATCCCTAACGCCAAGACACCTCAAATCTCCATGAAATCTTTCATGAATGTGCACCCAAGGCCTCACTGACCCTAAGACCTCTCAAACCTCCATGAAACGTTTCATGAAATATGCGCCCAAGGCCTCATCAACAAAACCATCGAATATTAGAGAGACATGAAAAGCAACATGAGAAAAATGAAGTGAGAGGTTTGAGGGTTTGAGAGAAGTTTGGGAATTTGAGAAAGTGAAAATATTGAATAAGAAATCTGAGGATTTTGAGTGAGATGGGAAAAAGAAGGTTATTTTCGTCCTAATTGATTGAATTTTAACTACAGTTACATTAACTTGGCCTAATAACTCATCACAATCACATTAACTGCAACTTAACGGAAGTGGTTATTTTAGATAAGTTTAAAGTAGGCGGTGTTGTGTTTAGAAATACCAAGTATTTTGTGTGTGTTCTGAAAATATCAAAGAATTTGGTGGCCAAAATAAAAAAGTGCATTTGCTACTTCTTTGTTTGTTGTCGTTTAATAGCTAATCAATGCAATGCAAGCAATTATATCAAACACTTAGGCACAACACAACAGGAAATCCCCTTAAAAACACTCACAGCGAAAGAAACCATGGCGGCCGCCAAGGCAAGGAACCCGTACTTCGCTATCCCCTCTGAAAGCCCAACGAACGTGTTGGCGATCCCGAACATGATCCTCCATAGGACAATGCACACAACAACACCCCCGGCACCCACGACAAACAAGTAGTTCCTCTTCCAGAATGACTCTGCCTGCAGCCCCACCGCCTCCTAGTACTGCGAGACCCCCGATTTGACCTTTGACAAGGGATCCTTTATTATCGATTTCACAAACCTAGCGTTGAGTTTGCCAGCAGAGAAGTTCTTGATGATGAGGCCAGATAGGGGAATGGGTGGTCTTGGGGTTAGGGTTTTGGGGGTTTGGGAAAGGAAGCGAGAGAAGAAGCGGTTTTGGGAACTGGGGTTCGAGGGGGTTTGGGGTGAAGGGATGATGATGAGGAGAAGGTGTTGAAGGGGGTTAGAGGGCGAGGGTTGGGAGTTGGGGGAAGGGGTTTTGATGGGATTTGATGATGGGGATAAAGCCTTTGGAATCCTGAAACAAATTGCTTTGGGGGTGATGGAGCTTCTTTTCCGGCCTCCGTCAGATGTTGTCTTTCGTTGATCTCGCAGTGGACTTAGTTGATTATCTTCCTTCGCGTGTGGGTCTCAATGGGTTTTTGGAGGAAGAGATGAGGTGAGGGAGTGGCTGCCGTGTACCTGCAAAGAAGTCCCGGGGTGGTTTGGTACCATCAAGGACCCTCCGACGCTCAAGTTAGTGATGAGATCCGAGCAGAGTAACGGCATAAAAGTGTAAAAAATGGCTTACATGACCCCTCTGTGATGGGGGTTTATATAGCGGTGGAGCACGCAGCAGCGGGCGCGAGAATCTCGCCGGCGGTTACGCCCCCCGACGTCACGCCCGCGTAGAAAGCCGATCGCCCATCAATAGATATTGATGGCGCGGAACGTGGGATGTTGCTGGCGTAAAATCTGCGCATGGCGAGATTCGCGGAGCGGCGGTTACGCCTGTGAGCGGTGGAGTTGGTCGGGGGGCCGAGGAAGACGGCCTCGGCCGGGAGCTCGGGGACGAGCGAGGAGGCCGAGGTGTCTTGGTCTGGTGGCAGCTCGGGGCGAGCTGAGGGGCCGAGGAGGCCAACTTGCAGGGGCCCTGAAGGGGGTCAGCTTGTGCTTGTAGGTCGGGCACGGGGTGGCCTGGTCGGCACCTGCGGGCCCTTTCTTCTGAGTTCCGGGACATGTCACCTGCCACGTGTCATGATCTCGGGGATCGCCAATATTGAGCACTATCATTAGCCCCCCGCTCTTGTCCCGACCAGCTAGTGGTCGGGTCAGGAGTGGACTGCCGGGCCTCCCGAGGTGAGATCCCCTCGGGCCGAGTTCTAGGGTTTCGTCGGGATGAGTCCTCGGGCCGTCGGTTGTCTTTTCTGCTAGCAAATCAAGGCGAGATCTTTACATTTAAAGAAGGTGCGTCGGCTCGTGCACTCTGCAGTCGAAGCGACGGTCCACGTGTCGAGCGCCGATTAGCCGATGCGACGTGCGCAGGCCTACGGCGTCTGATGGGACGCGGCCCAGCGCTGGGCTGCCACGTGGAACTATCGGAGCCGCTGGACGCGAGGAGCCGTTTCAACGGGAGACGATGGGCGTCGTTGGATGAGGCCATATGCGGTAATAAATATGGGTGGGGCCCGCCCTAGGGTCCTTACTCTTTCATATTTTCCTCTCTCAAGCCTCAGCTGCTCGGCGCTGGTCTCCCCACTTTCGTTTTCAACCTTTGAAGAGTTTCTTTTCCCAGGTTAGATGTCTTTCTCCGTAGAATCAGTATGCGTTGTAGGAGTAAATGCTAGGGTTCCCTTAGATGTGTCTGAGTCTCCTCGGGGAGCAGGGGCTGGGCCCTCTCCCCGGGGCCGTGAGGCGGGGGCCGCCTCCAGGGAGGGGGCGACAGATGTGGCCCCCAGCACCTCGTGCTGGGTGAGGCATGAGGACGAGCTCGCCAACGCTCGGGCTCGCTTCCACATTCCCCCGCGCTACACGCTCCGTCTGGCCGAAGAGGGAGAGAGGGCAGACCAGGTACGGGGCAGGGAGATTGCTCTGTATTTGGAAGCTTTTTGGGGAGGAATGCGCCTGCCCTTCTCTCCCGAGGTCGTCGCCGCTCTGAATTTCTTCAGTTTGGCCCCCGGCCAGTTAGTGCCGAACGCGTGGAGGATTCTCCTTGGGTTCTTGATCCGCCTGAGGCTGCAGGCGGTTCCTTTCAGTCTCTCCCTTCTCGATTCCTCCCTCGTTTTCAAGAGTCACCCTAGCGGTCGAGCTGGCGACCCGAGATGGGTTTATTTTACTTTTAGGAAGCGGCCGGGGGTCACTGCTGGGACCGGGGTCATGGCCTTGCCCTCCTCCATTCATGATTGGAAAAAGAAATTTTTTTTCGTTTCCCCTCCCGAGGGCGAGGACTGGCCGGTGCCCACCAAGTGGTCGAGGGAGAAGTGTCTGCCGGGGAAACTGTCCGATGACCCCGCCGCCGTGAGAGTGGCGTCATGGGAGCCCGTCCCTCGACATGACGTGCTGCTGTCCGAGAGGGTTTTGAGCTGGGCCGGGCTTAGCCCCGTCGAGTTCGTCGGTAAGTTAGGCTTGCTTTTTGGGTTTACATTTTACTCGTGTTGCTGATCAGTTGGGTGTTTGTTCCATGTAGGATCCATGGACTTCGGCGTTCTCCGAGATGCTATGCGCCAGCCGAGGCAGCATACTAGGGCCGGGGGCGCCAGCTCTTCTCGGGCGCAGCCCGCTTCGGCCCCTACTACCCCGGTGGCAGCGCTTCGAAGACGCTCGGCGGCGGATCCCGCCCCGGGCCCCAGTAGAGCATCGGGTCGGAAGCGGGCCCTGATTGTGGAGGACACGGCCTCGAAAGAGGAGATCGGCTCTCCCCCGGAGCTGCTCAAGAGTTCTTGGAGACCATCCCGAGGCCGGTCTTCGCCGACCGTAGTGGAGGAAGGGGGTTCCGATTCGCGGTGTCGTCGGGGCTGTCGGTCGCGGACAGCCTCCTGCACGAAATAGAGACCTCGGCCGGGGGTCGGGTTCCTGGAGGAACCCTCAGGGCTCAGCTGGCATCGATCGCCCAGGAGTCCGTGCAGGTAAGCCCCCAGTCCATTGTGAGATTTGGTGCCTTCTTCATCTCTCTGATCCTTTTTGCGTTTTCCCAGGTTCTCCAGCACGTAGCCCTCGCCCTTCGCCTGGAGACCGAAGTTGTAGCCCCGGCGGCGGAGGCTGCGGGCCAGCTCGCCGCGTTGCAAGAGAGCTCCAGGCGGGAGCAGGAGGCGATGTCGGCAAGGATCGCCGCCTTGGAGGGCGAGGTGGATGCCGAGAAAAGGGAGGTCGCCCGGCATTGTGAGGCCGCCGCGATCGCCGAGGGCAAGCTCCAGGACTCTCAGGTGCTCGCCGGCACTCTGAAGAGGACGGTGAAGACCCTCCGGAAGGAGATGGGGGCGGCGGCCGAGGCGTTTATGTCGGCCGAATCGAAGGCCCTGGTGAGCTATAAGGGGTCGAAGGATTTTTATAACGACCTGGCCGTGGCCACGACCCGCATTTGGCACGACGCCCTCGACGCCGTTAAGTCCCGGATGCCAGAGTTCGATGACGCGGATCTCCGGGCTGAGTTCCCCCTCGTGGGCGCCGACGACCAAGGGGAAGAAGTCCCCGGCGAGGAGGTGGTCGAGGACCCAGCGCCCCAAGTGGTGGAGGTCGAGGACCTCAAGGTCGCGCCCGGCCCCGAGGTGTAGAGCCCCCGTTCTCCTATCTTCGTTTTGTTTTCCTTTTGAATTTTGTAAGGCTAGGGAGCCAAAAAATACCCTTTGCAAAAAAAATTTTTGTCTTTGGCAGCAGTGATAAAGTTTTTCTTCAGCTCTATAGAATTGCATTCTGCCATCTGTTTGCGAAGAATGTTCGCGGAATATTTTTTTTTTTGCCTGTACCGTTGTGCTTTTATGTCAGGTTGGCCATCCGTCTAGCGATCGTCCGTCGAGTTGTCTGCAATCACTTGCCGACAAGCGCTTCTGAGGAGGTATCTCCTTGGGCCCCGGAGTCGAGGGAAGATTGTCTATACTTGGACAGACCTGACGCCCCTCACTGAGGTCTCGGGTCCTCCACGGCCATAGAGCATCTCTGATTCGGAGCATTGGTCACCATCCGGGGGTGACTGGGCAGGGTAGCTGCTCTGTCACCTCTTGTAAAGGTTTTATGCGGCCTGGCGCGGCGGTAGGGGAGTTGCCCACCAAGGATGGCCGAGCAGGGTAGCTGCTCGGTTGTCTCTTGCGAGGGCTTGGGTCTTTAGCGTTTGAGGGGCTGTAAGAAGCCCACCAAGGACATCCGGGCAGCGGAACTGCGCGGCGGCCTCTGGGCGAGGGCTTTGACCTTTAGCGTCGTGGGAAGGAAACTACCAGCCGGAGTTTTTACCGAGCAGGGTAGCTGCTCGGTTGCCTCTAGCAAGGGCTTTGATCCTTCAGGACAGGGACCGAGCAGGGTTACTGCCCAGTGCCTCTTGGCGAGGGTTTTGATCCCTGTCGGTTTGATAGGAAGTTACCAGCCGAGGATAGCCGGGCAAGGACCCGACTGCCTCTGGGAAGACTTTGGTCTTTGGCGCGGGAAGAGCTATTAGGCTGTAAAAAGCCTACTAAGGACCCTTGGCCCGGCAGGGTTACTGCCCGGTGCCTCTTGGCGAGGGCTTTTGTCCTGAAAGATAGCCGACGGAGGGAACCTCGGGCTCGACTGCCTCTGAGAGGGCTTTTTGATCCCCGGCGTTGTGGCAGGGAAGCTGCCCGCTGGGGATAGCCGAGCGAAGGAACCTCGGGCTCGACTGCCTCTGAGAGGGCTTTTTGATCTCCGGCGTTGTGGCATGGAAGCTGCCCACTGGGGATAGCCGAGCGAGGGAACCTCGGCTCGACTGCCGCTGGGAGGGCTTTCTGATCCCCGGTGTTGTGGCAGGGAAGCCGCCCGCTGGGGATAGCCGAGCGAGGGAACCTCGGGCTCGACTGCTTTTCGGAGGGCTTTCTGATCCCCGGCGTTGTGGCAGGGAAGCTGCCCATTGGGGATAGCCGAGCGAGGGAACCTCGGGCTCGACTGCCTCTGGGAGGGCTTTTTGATCCCCGGCGTTGTGGCAGGGGAGCTGCCCACTGGGGATAGCTGAGCGAGGGAACCTCGGGCTCGACTGCCTCTGGGAGGGCTTTTTGATCCCCGGCATTGCGGCAGGGGAGCTGCCCACTGGGGACGACCGAGCAGGGTAGCTGCTGGGTTGAATCTTTGACGAGGTGCAGCCCACCCGTCCAGCTGTAGGCGCGGGGAATGGGAACGATCGTATCCAGTGCATTGAATGCGAAGGGAGGCGAAGCGCTAAGGGCTCACCGCTTCGACTCCACCGGAGAAGGCTCGATGGCTGCCGCGTGGAGGCGACCCCCTGGGTGAAAGCGGGCGACTGTTGGGCTGCACAGTGGGCTATATAAGGCTGATGGAGTACTGGTCCTTCATCCTTCATAAACAGGCTGCAGAGAATGCAGGACTTCCCCTTTACCATTCCCGACATCGTCCACTTTGAGGACGTGTACCTTTACGACCCGTACTGCACCGAGGACACGGTGCAGTTGGTCTACGGGAGCATTGAGGACCATTTTGGCCAGCTGCTCCCCAGACGCTCCTCCTTGCTGCAACTGCTGATGTACTCCATCTAGAGGGCATCGCCGGGGCTTTACAACCCCCTGTCTAAGCTGCTCTTTGATGAGGTCGTGGGCAAGCTGCGGTCTTTGAGGCGTTTCGGCTCAATCTCCGCGAACCGGCTGGCCCGCTCAGAGGCGCTCGTCCGCAAATGCTACGAGCTGAGGCTCGGGGTCGATGCCCGCGGGGGGAACCGGGGACAGAGGCTGGAATTTACGAGGCCCCGGTTGGTGGAGATTTTTACCGAGTACCACGAGCAGTACTCGCTGCACCTCGTTCCCCAACTATTGTAATTTTCTTTTCTTTTTTGCATGTATGGCTGTGGAGCCCATAATACCCTTTGAATAAACAAAGCTTTTCTTTCTTTTTCGCAATGCTCCATTGATCTTTATTAAATTAACAATAGATCCTAAGAAGAATTTACATTGGTTTAAGAGAAAGATGCAGGCTAGTAGATGACTTTACTGGCTTGGGTGGAGCTCCGGGTAGGGCTGTCGGCCCCCGCGCTCGGTATAGGGCATGAGGCCCCCTGAGCTTCGGGCTGGCCTTCCGCTGAGACAAGCATAATCTGACCGATGGACAGGTCGGCGGGAGGGCGATGCTGCTCCTGCTCGCGGTCGGTCTGCCGTTTGTCCCTCAGGTAGGCGGTGAGGTGCCCAGACCGAATGAGCTCTTCGATGTAGTCCTTCAGTTGTTTGCAGTCCTCCGTGGCGTGTCCCATTACCCGGTGGAAAGCGCAGTAGGGGCCCCGGGTTCGCTTTGCGGCCTGACGCGGGACCGGAGGGAACTTAAAGAACCCCTCGTTCTGGGCCTCCTCTAGAAACACCGCGAGGGAGACATTGAGGGGGGTATACTCCTGGAACTTCGGGTGGTAGGGCTGCTGACGCTCCGGCCTCTCCTCCCGAGCCTTCTTCTTCTGGTCGGGCCATTCTGCCCAGGGAAGGTTAGCATTCACCTCGGATTCCAGCTGGACCTCGCGCTCCGTCCACGCCTTGACCTCGGCCATGGTCTTAGGTTGCGCCAGCGTGAAGGAGCGTAACCATTCCTTGTGCCTTAGGCCAGATCTGAGCGCCGTTATGATGGTTTCGTCCTGGTGCTCGGGTACCTCGAGAAGGGCGTTGTAGAAACGGGTGATGTAGGCCTTGAACGTTTCCTTGTCCCCACTCTTAACCGTGAAGAGGTAGTCGACTGTGCGCTTCTGTCGACGGTTCCCCACAAAATGGTCGAGGAACTGAGTAGCCAGCTCGTCGAAGGTCGAGATCGAAAGGGGCTCGAGCCCCCGGAACCAGTCCCGACCTACGTGGATGAGGGTGGCCGGGAAGGCTCTGCACTGGGCGGCGTCGGAGTGATCCTGGAAGCTCATCCCCGCGGTGAAAGCGTCCAAGTGGTCCTTCGGGTCAGTTTTCCCGTCGAACAGAGAGACATTTAGGGACTTGTTACGCGAGGAGACGTGCACGGCGAGCAGTTCCTCAGTGAACGGCTTCGTGAGCGAGTCGGAGGCGTACTTAGCCCCGTCGCTCGAGAGGTGAGCTTCTCGGCGCATGCCCTCGATCTTCTTCTCGAGGGCGTCGAGCCGACCGTGGTACCCCGAGGAATCGGAGCCTCGGGATCCCTGGCCCCCGCTGCGGGTGACCTGCGTCTGGGAGCGGCCCCGGTTTCTCTCGATGAGGTGCCTCAGGTCCCGAGATGAGGTAGCTCTTGAGTTGCCGGGGCGGACCCCTTCTGCGTGGCCCCGCCGATGGTGGTGGGGTCGGCCACGCCCGTAGATAGGCGAGGTGACTGACATTTCCTCAGTGAGATAAGGGGCATGAGGAGGCTCGAGGCGAGGCGTTTTGGGGGCGGATCTCGGCGTGGAGCCCTGGGGCGCCCAGCGGGCCTCAGGGAGCACCGGTTCGAGGGACCGGCGGTCAGGGGATGCAGCCTATTGGTGGTCGGCCGTCCGACAGGGACAGAGCCTTCTGGAGGCGGTGGAGCGGCAATCTGGGGCCCGGGCGTGGCCGTTTGGACGCGGACGAGGGCTTCCACGAGGGATTGCAGGCGATCTATCCGGCCTGCGAGGGCGTTGATGACGGTCATGGGAGGGGGTTCATTCTCGCCTTCGGTGAGTAGAAGGCGACGGCTGGTACCCGGATCCCCAGGACGGTCGTTGTTTACCCCAATCAGAGCAAAGCTCTGTTCAAATTCCGAGGCGGGAGATGAAGCAACGCTTCATCTTCCCCCAATCAGAGCAAAGCTCTGCTTTGAAAATTTAAACTTTAATAAATGAAGCAACGCTTCAAATTCTTTGCGCTGCGTGCAAAGCGCCACGTGTCAGGCGCAGATGCATCAGCGCAGCGCCCAAGGCAGCGCACCCAATCAGAGCAAAGCTCTGTTTAAAGCAAAATCAAAGGAAGCAACGCTTCAGTTGCGCAAGCACTGCGCTGCGCGACACGTGTCAGCGCAGATGCGCCAGCGCAGTTGCGCTACGCTGTGCGCTGCGCGACACGTGTCAGCGCAGAGGCGCCAGCGCAGTTGCGCCTGCGCTACTCTGTGCGCTGCGCGACACGTGTCAGCGCAGATGCGCTAGCGCGTTGCGCTGCGCGACACGTGTCAGCGCAGAAGTGCTAGCGCAGTTGCGCTGCGCTGTGCGCTGCATGACACGTATCACGCGCTGGGGCATTTGCGCCAAACAGAATGGAGATTTAAAGAAATCTTTCTGTTCTTGTTAAAACAAGAAGATTTTCTTCTGTAAAACAGAAGCCCTCGGATCAAAGATCCAACGGTGAGGGAGATTCCCCAAATCACTCAGAGAAAGATCTCTTTAACAAATTTAACTAATTTATGGGCACTATAAAAAGGACCCTAGTCCTCAATTCAAAGGCATCAAGATTTTTCTGAAAAAAAAGAGAACTCTGAAAAACTCCTCAAGAACAAAAAGGTAAAAACCTTTAGAAAAAGAGAAAGTTCTCTTATGAACATATCATAGATCTAAAAACAAGATCAATGATCTTTAATAAAAATAAAATAAAATAAAATAGTGCTTTGCACTTTTCATGAACCTTTGGTTCTCTGAGATAAGAAAAACAAGAAAAACTTATTTTTCTTTGATCTAAATTAGATCAAGAAATCAAATAGTGCTTCGCACTTCTCTTATGAACCATCGGTTCTTGAATCTAAAAGATTCTCAAATTAATAGTGCTTTGCACTTATAAATCTGCACTGTTGCTCTCTTGGGCTGGCGCAAGCCACCAGAGAGCGCCACGTGTCAGCGTCTGAACCATTTGCGCTATGCGCTTTTGAATAGAGCTTTGCTCTCTGAAATTGGCGCAACTCACCAGAGCGCGCCACGTGTCAGCAGTGCAAGCGTAGCGCACTAGCGCAGCGCACTGCGCTGCATGACACGTGTCATCACCACGAGCGCTTGCGCTCTCTGATTGGCGCAAAGCACCTGATAAATGCAATGCATTTTCTAAAAGGGCCAGGCCCAAATCAAAAAGACCAAGCAAGCCAAAATAAATTGCAAAGCAATAAAAAGGCAGAGCCCAAATAAAATTGATGCTCTGCATCATTTATAAAGGGCAGAGCCCAAAAAAATTGATGCTCTGCATCCTTTCTGGGCAAAGCCCAAATAAAAATAAAAATAAATGCAATGCAAAAGCAAATAAAATGTTGAACATTTTCAACTGGACTTAGCCCAATTTTGGCCGTAAGTCCTTAAATTAAATTAACTGAGCAAGATTTCTCTCTTAAATCAATTTACCTCGGGTTTGAGGGTACATCTCCGAACTCCTCTGACACCCGTCGTTGTAATCCTTCAACGACGTCAGAGAGGTGACGGGTCCCGACGACCACACACGTATACGGACTGCGGGGTCCTTAAACTCGTGGACCGAAACGTCCTTAAACTAATGTCGGACCGAAACGTCCTTAAACTAATGACGGACCACCACGTCCCTAAACTGGAATACAGACCACCACGTCCCTAAACTGGAATACGGACCGCAACGTTCCTAAACTGGAGCATGGACCGCAACGTCCCTAAACTGGAGCATGGACCGCAACGTCCCTAAACTGGAGCATGGACCGCAACGTCCCTAAACTACCTATGGACCACTACGTCCCTAAACTGGAACAATAGAGCCTCCAAATGCTCTTTTGCCGGATCTAAACGGTCCCGTTTAAGTTGATCTTAGCCCCAAATACGGCTAACGTATCCTTAGACATTTAAATGAATGATAAAACTCCAAATCAACTTTGGTTCAAGGGTACATCTCTGAACTCCTCTGACATCCATCGTTGTAATCCTTCAACAACGTCAGAGAGGTGATGAGTCCCGATGGCCATATATTAAATGGATCACCACGTTAAGTTGATCTTAGTCCAAAACAGGACTAACGCATCCTTGACGAATGTTTAAGTCGATTTTAGCAGCAACGCGACTAATGCATCCTTAAACTAAAAACACCAAACCCAAATCTAAGTAAATAAGGATTTGGACTAATCCACGTCCTACGGGCGACGGCATTACTCAGTCTCCGTATACAATCCACGGGCAACCACAAACAAAACAAACACACACGACACGAAGTAAAATTCTGGAGAAGGAGAAAGTTGTTACCGCGATGCGGTAGCATAATTAACTGCAGGGGCTTGCGCCTGCAGGGAAGAGCGTCCCCACAATCAAAAACCCCTCAAGCGAGGGGGAATCTGACGAAGTCTGCTACATCGGCAGCATCCGTCTAAACCTCCGATACACGGTGCCATAAATCAACTTGGCATCTTCGGAGAGGTGGACGGATAAAACCAAATAGCATCTGCCCCGAATCTCAGCGTCAGGACATCGCAGTTTTGTGCGCCATCTTTCGGAGGGGAACATCCGTCTGC
The DNA here is from genome assembly GCA_030015575.1 of Agapanthus africanus. Taxonomy (NCBI): domain Eukaryota; kingdom Viridiplantae; phylum Streptophyta; class Magnoliopsida; order Asparagales; family Amaryllidaceae; genus Agapanthus; species Agapanthus africanus. The sequence goes on along the minus strand of CM057339.1, from coordinate 173,782,198 downwards.
CATGAGGGTGGAGATAGGAAGGCCAACTTTATATTTTGTGGAGTTGTGTTCCCACAGACGGCGCCAACTGTTGGAGCTCCTTTTCGGGCCTCCGTCAGATGTTGTCTTCCGTTGATCTCGCAGTGGACTTAGTTGATTATCTTCCTTCGCGTGTGGGTCTCAATAGATTTTTGGAGGAAGAGGTGAGGTGAGGGAGTGGCTGCCGTGTACCTGCAAAGAAGTCCCGGGGTGGTTTGGTACTGTAGGGATCCTAGGCACACTCAAGAGGTTCCACAAGGTATCAACCATGCCAAATTCAAAATTTTCCGGTGCCGAGAAACCCTAAACTAGATCGATTACTAGAGGTAAAGGCGAAAAGCAAGCAAGTAAACAACTTTATTGCTAAGTGAAAGGGACTACAACCTTTGTAGATCCGGTCCTCCACTTCTCTAGCTCCATGTTGACGTCCCTCCGCTGCGATCATCGGAATCCCGGACTCTAGCGTCGGTTTCATCGGAGAAATGGGCGGGCTAGGTCGTTGACTTCGATGCCGAAGATGATCTACGTCGAGGCGACTCAAACTCAAGCTCCACCTTCACCAGGTCATGAAACTTGTGAAGATAACACACTCTACTACATGGCAAGTGGTAGAGGATGAAGAAATAGGAAGTGGGTTCACTTTGGATTTGGATTTCTCACTTGGAATCATCACTTTGAAATTTCTAGCAAGCTTTCTTCACCTCTTGAAGAAGATGAAGAAGAAGAAAGAAAAAGAATTATGAATAATAATAAATCAAGTGATGGTTATCATTTTAGCAACCATGGGTAAGTATAACTAGTGTAGAGACTAAACTAGGGTTTAGTTAAATGGTTAGGTTAAGAGATAAAAACAAAATGGTCACTTTGTCAAAGATGCATGAAGCATCAAGAAGCTTCTTGCATAAAACAAAAGCAACCACTTAGTTTCTTTTTTTTTTCTTTTAACCAAAATAAATAAAGTAAATAAAACCCTAACCATTTATCTAAACATGGTGTATAGCATACACACACCCAAGTTTGCATGCATCATCAAACATGATACAAAATAGTGCACAAACATATATCATATATACAATGTGCACAAACAAGTGAGAAAAATAATCTTAAGTGAACCGATACTAGTTAATATAAAGTAATATATCAAATATATAATTATATATTAAATCATTAAATCAACACTTGATTTAACGATCCGGTCATATCGCATATGACCGACTAATATCCAATGTATCGACTTATCGAATCAATCCTCGATTCGATAACTAGGTTATATCGCATACAACCAATCGATACATTCATCGCGAGAATAGAATACGGTATCACATACACGCATTATTCTCGGTCTCGCACATATCTCATATGCGCTCCTATTTCGTTTCGCTTGAGCCAGGAAACCTCTGTGTAGGACTCTAAAGACTCGTCAATACGCCGGCAGTAGGTGATGATCATATCAAACACCCACAAGCCGCAAGCGGTCTGCTAAACGTAATGGCCACCCGGGTATTGAGCGATTAGAAGATCAACGAGCAAGCCCACTCACACTCCTGTGAATCCAACCAGTAACACTTACCGTACAATCCAACCAGTCGTCCTTATCACCCTGGAAGCTTTCCAGTGATTCTCCCCAGGATCAATTGATACCATCTCACTACAACTAGTGAGAATCCTAACATCCATTTACTTCTATCTCATAAATTAAAACTCAGGATTTAGAAGGTATCATCTTGATCCTATATGGAGAATCATTGTGATAAGCGGAGATTGACCGAGCGTAGCATAGGAAACTCCTTCCCTATCAAGAGTATGTCATCCACGTACTTTACGAGGATCGCCACCATACTCCCTACTACCTTTTTGTATATACAAGGTTCATCTACCATTTTGATGATGTCAAACTCTTTGACTAACACATCAAAACAGACGTTCCAACTCCGCGATGCCTGCTTTAATCTGTAAAGCAACTTGCACACGTTTCCGCTGCTGTTCATATCATAATATTGCATTATTATATTCCCCATTCTTATTCATTTTATAAATAAACAGGTGCTTTTGACGCATGTCTGCTACATGTTACAGGTTACAGGTTCTTGGACAGGAAACAGTGAAAACGATGTAAAGACGATGAAAATATGGACTTTTGACCAACAAATAGGAGGATCTTAGTCAAGCCTACATCGAAAGACAGTTCACAATTAACAAGGCAACTCAAGGTCCAAAAATACAAAGCGGACGGTTAAAAATCCATTGCAAATTGTTTACTGAAGATCTGGAACTAATGTAGAAGCCCAATTGATAAAAGAACCAAAGAACCAGAAGCCCAAAAGGACCCAGAACGAAACCCTAAATTTTCATCATCTGAACTCATCAATGGGCCGCGGAACCGCGGCCCAAGCCAGCCATTGCCGCGGTTCCGCGGCCATAAGAAGCCCTTACTTAGAGAATTTTTTACCAAAATGTTTAGCGGCGCTGAAATGTTGACCTAGGGCTATTTTTGTAAATTTAGACATGCGGATCAAAATGTAACCAAGGGTTTCCTATTCTCTATAAATAGGAACTCTAAAGATTGTATTTTCTTATGCCTCCTTTTAATAATAAATTCAGAATTCTTTATGGAGAGCATCGGTGCCTCTTTTCAATTCATGAATTCAGATCTGACAACCTGCGTTGATGTTTGGAGAGAGTCATCTGTAAGTAGATTTATTTAATTGCTCTAGTTTAGATTTCAATTCTTTGCCCTAGATAGATTTAATTCCTTGCCTTAGGAAATTGTTTAGAGTTAGCTTTGGGGAAGGCTTTTGAGAGATGAGATCTCTCATCCCTTTCTTGCCCATAATATATTTACAATAGGACTCCATGCATACACGCACACACCGCGCCCTACGGCTCCCTATCCCTCGAGGTAGCGGTGATACCGTAGTATAAAGGCCCGGTTGCGCGCGTTTTCCATGCAGGTTAGGGTAAGGATCTCTAAAGGAAGGACACGAACCTAGAGGAAAGAACACCTTCCCGAATGGATCTAATCCCCTTTATTGATAATTACCATAACTCCTCATAGATCTTCATTTGGGTATAGAAAGCGTTGAGATTTACTTGCATTTCCAAACCATCCCTAAACCTAGCCCTAGCAAGTTTAGATCTAGATAATCGTAGTATAGAACAATTAGGTTTTTAGATTTAATAATCAATCCGAACACCCTTCGGAATTAACTCGTTAGCGCGATTAGGAGATTCACAACATCCCTATGGACCGACCCGTACTCACCGGCTAGCTTCATGCGACGCCGTTCTTGATTGCGGTTATAGATAGTTTTTGAGACAAATCAGCTGCTCCCACTGTTTACGAAGCCCTCTGGCTGTGTACTTATAGACATTCTCTTCTAAATCAATATTTAGAAAAGCAGTCATGATGCCCAACCTCCAGATATCGTAGTCATGATATGCAGCAATGGCAAGTAGGATCCGGATGGACTTAAGCATAGCTACTGGAAAAGGTTTCATCATTTTCCACGCCTGGTCGATGACGAAAACCTTTAACAAGTCTAGCTTCGAAAGTCTCAACTTTTCGATCTACACCAAGTAATCTTCTCAAGATATACTTGCTCCTGATGGGGATTTAACCCTTCAGAAAAAGCAACCAAAGTCCATACTTTGTTGGTGTATAAGGATTCCATCTCAGATCGCTAAGCATCCAGCCATTCTTATAGAGTCCCACTCCTGATGGCCAGCTCGAAACTAGTTGGGTCATCATCTCATGATGCATTCCTCGCTCCCACTGTCATCGAGAAACCGAAGTATCTCTCAGGCGGATGAGGAACCCTGCTAGATCGACGGAGAGGCTGAGGTTCGTTGGTAACTATTGAATCCTTTGGTTCTACTAAATCATCAGCTGCAGTTTGTATAGCTGAAACATTTCCAGTTCTACATAACAGACCTTGCCTCGAGTTTGTCCGGATTTTGCTTTTAGACATAGGCCGGACAACCCCAAATCTTAACAAACTTAAGATATGGGCTCTTCCCTTTCCATATCTCATATGAAGTGGTAGGCAACTGATTTGATTGGAACCCTATTCAATAGGTATGCAACTTCATAAGTGCATTACTCCCAAAAGGAAATAGGTAACTCAGTAGTACTCATCATAGAGCACACCTTATCATATAGGGTGTGATTGCTCCGCCCCGATATACCATCGTGCTATGGTGTATACAAAGGAGTAATGCTGAGAGAGAATCTCATTCTCCTTTAGAAAAGTCCAAGAATTCCGTGCTCAAGTATTCTCCTCCTTGATCACATCAAAGGACATAATACTTATACCCGTTTTGGTTCTCTACTTCTAACTTATATTATGTGAATATCTCAAAAGGTTCGGACTTGTGTTTCAACAGGAACATATGTCTGAATCTTGAGAGATTATCAGAGAATGTAATGAAATACAAAGAACCGGTCTTGGCATGTGTAGACAGGGGACCTACATCAACATGTATCATCCCAAGGGTTCACTAACTCTTTCTCTGTTTCCAGTAAACAGAGCTATGGTCATCTTATCTTTGTGACATGACTGGCAAGTTTCATAAGATGTAAATTCAAACTGATTTAAATATGCATCTAAATGTAACTTTAGCTAGTCGGGTCACATTGATCTGACCTAGTCTACAATACCTCAAGAAGGAATCGTTCAATTCTGAACTCTTCCTCCTGTGTGTGTTCTGTATAATAAGAACTGTAGTTTGATTTAGAATATCAATACTTTTAGATAACGTGCCTGAACCGATCAACTTTTGATATAGGAAACGTTCAAAACATTATCCAACAATACAAAATTTTATCATTTCTTTACTAATAAAGAGACTGATATGATTTTGTATATCAGGTTCGGTATCTAATAGCATTTGTTCAGAATCAATGTATTGGTAATACAGGGTGACAGTGACCAACAGACTTGGCTGCAACACTTGCACCGTTTTCTGCCTCATGAAACTTATCACCCGTTCTCAGTTCTCTACCTATCCGTAGCCCATGTAACAAATTACATATACGGGATCCTGATCTGGTATCAAATACCCAGGACATAGAGGATACTGAGAAACAGTTCTTTATAACGAACACACCCGAAGATGATGCATCAACATGCACTTTCTTCGTTTGGGTGGCACGGGAAATCTGGTATTCCCCAAAATCCTGCTCTGTCTTATAACATTTATAAGTTGGAGCGGGACCAACGTTCCCCAGCTCAGTATAACAAGCGGGTTCGGTCAATACATCCGTATTATTATCTTGATTAAGGCGTGACATGGTCGCTACCTGGAGAGAGAGAGAAGAAAACACTCAGCGTATGCTCTTGCAAGATCAGATTGGTTATTATTTTATCTAATCAGGATGGCTCCCACTGTTTTTATCAAATCTTCCTTCAAACCCTGAAAGGAAAGACTAGCCGGGATTAATTACACGCTACAAGTTCGCCAATCTTTCAGCCAGGCCAGTGTCGGTACTTTGAGGGAGGTTCCCCGTGCTTTTGCACGGACCTAATTAAAGTAAACCTCGTTTTCCCAGAGGCGTAACCCCGTTAACACCTTTCTAGATACCCACTCGATCGGCTAATTGTAATGTGTAAAACTCTCCCAGGAGTAACAATTACTCGCAGTGGGTATCGGGATCCAACTATCTCATAGAAGGTATGCAATCTTATTGCAAATTTCAACACTTGAAATTCCCGATAATTTTGCCCCTAACCTCCAATGACCTTGACAAAGGCCAACAAACCATAGGATGCTAGTCAAGTTCAACCCGTCATTTCCTGATTGAATTAAACCCACCCGCACGGCCCTTGACAAAGGCCAACAAGGTCGCACGACTACCCTAACCCAATCTGCATCATATGCATAAGCAGATAAGCACTAGTCAGCTACCGCACACTACGCCTTGACAAAGGCCAACAAACGCAGCACGAATACTAACTACTACTTATCTGAAATGACGGAGGGCTACGACAGGTTTTTCTGAAAACCTATTGCGTAATGAACTTGATATTGTTGTAGAATCGAATGAATTTTGAAATGGAGTGTTTTTTAGGCTTTTCTAGTTTTACTAAAGGGGTCACTCCCGGTGAAGGGATCGTCGGCCCTTTCCTCATCGAATAAGGTGCAGAATATATCATATATACCGCTGTGCAAAGCAAAAACTATAGAAGCAATCAAAAGACAAACCGAGGGTTGTAGCATCTGCCAGTTATTGCTAAAGGGGTCACTCCCGGTGAAGGGATCTCGGCCCTTTCCTTATCGAATAAGGTGCAGGATGTTCTACAAGGAACACCGCGATGCAAAGCAAGAACTGTAGCTACCTGTTTTTGAAAATTCGATTCCACAACATCTTTTAGGTTTCTTTTCTTTCATTAATCATATTAATGAAGTCCCATCATTTAAGTTACCTAAACATCACAGATAAATACGACGTACACTTATGCCATCCGCATTTGCCTCGATGTCCCCTCGTGCACCGTTAGGTTAGGTAACTAACGGTAGAGCGGGACAGGGCTAGCGCGGGTGTAAAACATAAGTAACGTCTATATAATATATCATATATACTGTATACTGTATCTATCACAGAACATCACATGATCACATCACAGATATCGCAGCAGAAGAAACATATGAAACATTGGATATACTAGGACGTCCGTGTTTTCAATACGAGCCAGTATAAAACACGGATTCCACGGTCGCGATGAATAGCCAAACCCACACCCCTAGACCCCTACGAGAGCGGCAAGCAACCCTACCAATTCTAGAGTTAGGAGACCCGGACTCGACTCCTCGAGTTGGTCTCCCACTGGACTCCAGAACCCGGTTACTTGTGCCCTCCTCCTTGGGTCTATCCTAGTGCGGAAAAGTAAATAATATACAATGGTGACATCTTCCGCAACTTGGAAGTGCCCCAATAAAAGAATATTACATACAAGTTTTTACATGAATGAAAATGAAAAACACTCATCTCACATAAAACCCCCCGGCTATTCAAACACGACGATCCAATATAACATATCCAGCAACACATAATATCACATGTCATCAACGTAAGTAAATATGCCCATCCCAATTGTCGTTGTCATATAGCAACGAAACCGGCGATATCATATATTACACTTACGGTCGCAGAAAAGAAAGTGTAAAACTACAACAGTTGGAATCCGCAACCTACTTAGACATCGCATGCCTAACCATCTGAATTTCTTAGACATCACATGCCTAACAATTATAAACCCCGCATTTTAGTCTCATTATCGAAAACACTTTTCAATATCAAGTCGGGCAATTCAACGAGATTCCCGACATTCTGATTGAATGCTCGTCTCAAACTTTAGTAGGCGGCCGCACCCCCGATACCGTCGACGAAGTGCACTAAGGCGGAACACCGCTGCCGCGAGCACCCGAACGGATGCTTTCGGCGACGGGGTTCTCCTACAGTCACTTGGTCGGGGCTATGAGGTGTGGTGTCTATTAAGTTTACCCGGCGAGTATCCGCGTACGCTACGCGATTGCGACGGACTTTTGATCGCATCAAAATCCCGTGGCAATCAATCAAGTGAGACTAAAGTGCTAGATTTATAACATTTATATTAGTTATCACATAACTACTTGTGAATTCCAAATATTGTATCACATTCTAGATAAACAGAAAATGTTAAACTTTCCGATCGAACGGTCAAACGCCCAAGTTTTCCCGAAACAGCTCAACAGATGAAATAAGTTTAAAAAAATTCACTTCATGCCTCAGTACCAACGGTCCAGCCGTAGAAGGGTCAAGCCAACGCCTCACATGTGGCACGCCGTACTGCCCCAAACCCTAAGGTTCAAAGGGCAGTTCAAGATGGTCACATAATTGAGTTAAGGTTTGTTGTCTTCTAGAGGGGCCATCGCGTTACTTGCACTACTTAGAACGTTATTAAACTACGGAAAAATCCAACACTTGGAAATTTCCTGGCAGGGGAAAAAGTGGGTATCTATATCCGGTCGAACTTTTTAACATGTTCTAAAAATATCCGGAAAAACACATAGACGAAGTTAAACATTCGATCAAAACAACGAACTCCCAATACAACCCAGAAAACTCAACTATAGAGTATAGATTAAAAATTCCCATAAAATACAGCAACAACAGATAGATATTACTGTGCAAACCACGTGTCAATATTCATCAATATGGCCGTGGAACCGCCGCCCAAGCTAGGGTAAGGCCACGGTTCCGCGGCGGTTTAATGGAGTTAGGCCCACGTGTTTCACAGTAATTCCTAGAAAACCCCGCTGAATTTTTTGGTTATTTTTAATTTGGAAAAATCCACATTTTTAGAAAATGTACAGTGAGTGGTCTTGGTTAGGGTTTCGTGACTCGATCGGATTTCTAACATCGTCTACACTTCGCCTAAGGCTCTAGCTAGGCTTTGATACCACTGTAGGGATCCTAGGCACACTCAAGAGGTTCCACAAGGCATCAACCATGCCAAATTCAAAATTTTCCGGTTCCGAGAAACCCTAAACTAGATCGATTACTAGAGGTAAAGGCGAAAAGCAAGCAAGTAAACAACTTTATTGCTAAGTGAAAGGGACTACAACCTTTGTAGATCCGGTCCTCCACTTCTCTAGCTCCATGTTGACGTCCCTCCGCTGCGATCATCGGAATCCCGGACTCTGGCGTCGGTTTCATCGGAGAAATGGGCGGGCTAGGTCGTTGACTTCGATGCCGAAGATGATCTACGTCGAGGCGATTCAAACTCAAGCTCCATCTTCACCAGGTCATGAAACTTGTGAAGATAACACACTCTACTACATGGCAAGTGGTAGAGGATGAAGAAATAGGAAGTGGGTTCACTTTGGATTTGGATTTCTCACTTGGAATCATCACTTTGAAATTTCTAGCAAGCTTTCTTCACCTCTTGAAGAAGATAAAGAAGAAGAAAGAAAAAGAATTATGAATAATAATAAATCAAGTGATGGTTATCATTTTAGCAACCATGGGTGAGTGTAACTAGTGTAGAGACTAAACTAGGGTTTAGTTAAATCGTTAGGTTAAGAGATAAAAACAAAATGGTCACTTTGTCAAAGATGTATGAAGCATCAAGAAGCTTCTTGCATAAAACAAAAGCAACCACTTAGTTTCTTTTTTTTTTCTTTTAACCAAAATAAATAAATTAAATAAAACCCTAACCATTTATCTAAACATGGTGTATAGCATACACACACCCAAGTTTGCATGCATCATCAAACATGATACAAAATAGTGCACAAACATATATTATATATACAATGTGCACAAACAAGTGAGAAAAATAATCTTAAGTGAACCGATACTAGTTAATGTAAAGTAATATATCAAATATATAATTATACATTAAATCATTAAATCAACACTTGATTTAACGATCCGGTCATATCGCATATGACCGACTAATATCCAATGTATCGACTTATCGAATCAATTCTCGATTCGATAACTAGGTTATATCGCATACAACCAATCGATACATTCATCGCGAGAATAGAATACGGTATCACATACACGCATTATTCTCGGTCCCGCACATATCTCATATGCTCTCCTATTTCGTTTCGCTTGAGCCAGGAAACGCATTATTCTCGGTCCCGCACATATCTCATATGCTCTCCTATTTTGTTTCGCTTGAGCCAGGAAACCTCTGTGTAGGACTCTAAAGACTCGTCAATACGCCGGCAGTAGATGATGATCATATCAAACACCCACAATCCGCAAGCGGTCTGCTAAACGTAGCGGCCACCCGGGTATTGAGCGATCAGAAGATCAACGAGCAAGCCCGCTCACACTCCTGTGAATCCAACCAGTAACACTTACCGTACAGTCTGGTCTGTTTGTCTGATATGTCGCATATCTCGTCTAGGGGTGGTAAACGTCAGACCCCAGTAGCTCGATAAGTCGTGTCGATATGAGGTTTATAACAGTTCGAGAAACTACTGGTAACACTTACCAGTAAATCTCAGCAACCCTGGCCAGGGATTTCCGGTTATAGCCAATCGAACACAGCACAACATCAACTCCCTATACTGGGAGAGACGAATCCCCTCCTATCGCTCATTGCCTCCATGTGATTCGGGACTGTACCCAAAAACCACCGTTTTGCACGCCCTCTTGGACGTGGTAAGGTGGAAATCAAAGCACAGTGGGAATCACACAAGACTCTATGACGATCTCGGGTTTACAGACTAACCTGTACCAGTGTCACCAGAGAACTGCCATCTGACGTAAGGTATAATACCATCTGGGAGTTCTCAGCGAGTCCGTCCAGTGTACCCAGTCTCCACTGAGCACCCGTATATCATCTCTGATGTCAAACACCAATGGATATGGGATCATCCATCGCCCATCTGTATGGGTCGAGAAGGTATACGCTAGTCTACTCTGGTATATCGATACCCCATCTTGATACACCCACGACTAGGGACCTTGAAGGATGTACTTATGGACTACCATGTCCCCACTAGTATGATCCGCATCATAGTCTAGGTAGTCAAGTACACATCCTAAGGGCTTTACCAACATGTAACAGAGAGACAATCAGTGTACACGTTAAGATAAAGAGCAACCAGATAGCATACTATCATGTCGAGCAAGAAAGTCCTCCCTATATATGTCCCAGCATCCACTACAATATACATCCTATATACAGTAATGGCCTCTAGGTCATGCATATAACTAACAGGTACCACCAAGGACCCTCCGACGCTCAAGTTAGTGATGAGATCCGAGCAGAGTAACGGCATAAAAGTGTAAAAAATGGCTTACTTGACCCCTCTGTGATGGGGGATTATATAGTGGTGGAGCACGCAGCAGCGGGCGCGAGAATCTCGCCGGCGATTACGCCCCCGACGTCACGCCCACGTAGAAAGCGGATCGCCCTTCAATGGGGATTGATGGCGCGGAACGTGGGATGTTGCTGGCGTAAAATCTGCGCATGGCGAGATTCGCGGAGCGGCGGTTACGCCTGTGAGCGGTGGAGTTGGTCGGGGGGGCCGAGGAAGACGGCCTCGGCCGGGAGCTCGGGGACGAGCGAGGAGGCCGAGGGGTCTTGGTCTGGTGGCAGCTCGGGGCGAGCTGAGGAGCCGAAGAGGCCAACTTGCAGGGCCCCGAGGGGGGTCAGCTTGTGCTTGCAGGTCGGGCTCAGGGTGGCCTGGTCGGCCCCTGCGAGCCCTTTCTTCTGAGTTCCGGGACATGTCACCTGCCACGTGTCATGATCTCGGGGATCGCCAATATTGAGCACTGTCAGGGGGTTTTGCCATTAGAGAGAGAGAGAGAGTCTTCAACTAGTGTTGTTCGGCAAAAAAATGAGTAGAAAGAGAAGTGCCCCCCCCCCCGCCACCCCCCAAACCACATCATTTAAAAAAGCTTGGCAAGGAAGAAACCCTGCTTCGAAATGCGGCGATATCATCATCGATTGTATCGGCACTCGCTAGAAGGAAAAAAACATTAAATATTTGCCTCTTGATAAAATGCAAGCAGACTTTAAAAAAATCCAATATGGATTTTGCGATGTTTCAAGGAAGTTCGTTGCAAAAGTTTCAGTGTTTTTAAATTAAAATTTGATGGCATTTCCTTGCTGACAGAGTGCTCGACGCATCATGAGATGCTATTCCAGTTCCTGTTATAATGGATTTTCTAATCTTGCCTTGAATGAATAACCAACATCTTTTTTCCTTAAATATGCTATCAAAGACTTTTTTGCTATGAATGGCCGACGCTAATGTCCGTCGCAAAGTTGATAAAATTTTCTTACATTAGTGCTTTAGTGAATCCATTTTCATAACAAATTCAACTTTCTACTGTATGTATATGCAAACATAATTTGGATACGGAGGCCAATCCTATATAATCAATGTTTCGGAATAGTTTTCTTTTAATAAAATACAGTTTCGGGTTGGTTTGATCATGCAATAGGCCTTATATTCAATTTTTTTTAAAGAACCTTTAAGTGATAATGATAATGTAATCCCTAACATTTTGGAAATTTTTTAATATTAATTTATAATTTTAAATATGAATTCAAATAAAGTTTGCAAAGTGATATCACATACGACTTTTGATATCGGAATTATATCCGTAAAAATGTGGTTATTTCGGTAAAATGCGAATAAAGGTGTGTGATGTCATAAAAATTGATATTTTAATTATTTTAACATGAAATGGTATTTGTCATTACGCAAATGATAATTAAGTGATAGATTTATCATTTCATATCTTTGATGTCATATGGATTTGAATTTATAATATAAAAGTTTTCTTTATTGTTATATTTCTTTTAATCATGGATGGCATATGATATTCTATACTAACCTTCACAAAACACCTCATCTTCACCATGTTCAACTCTTTCCATCTCATCCTTCATAACTTTTCACCTCCTTCTTCAAATTTAACACCTCCTCCTTGCATGAATGCACCATGCTTCCTCATGGTGACACCTCCTCTTTCCTCTATGCCACCTCCAATTCTCAACCTCCACATCATACTTTCTCTACATGCATCCTCATCCAATTGCACATATTTCTTTTTCTTTCTTCAACTGAAACAATACACTTCTTCGGCCCCAAACCAAGAAAATTTCTAAGTGTCACACCAAAAGAAAGAGAGCAGTGATTTCCTTCATCAAGTGTACCCTTCATCAAACTTAGCACACTACAACCCTTAGATGATTCCATCATAGGATTCTTGAGCTGGTGTTGTCTTGCGAATCATCTCCATAGGTATAATTCCTTTTCATTTTTGCAAGTTCAGTACAATTCCATATTTTTTTTTAATGTGCAGTTTAGGAAAACAGTGTATTTTGTGATGTTAAGCCTACTGTAAATGAATCTGGAACCATTAGGTATAATTACTAGAAAAACCAGCAAGACCAAAACTATACCGAGACAACTAGAGACTTCACTCAAAACACGAGCCCCAAATTCCCTAGTACATCCGGCGGCATATGCACAAAATCCGGCGACGCCGACCTTCCCTAGGCTTTTGGAGTTGGTTTTTCTCCTGTAGCTTTGTGTTGGTATTTTATAAGTTTCTGTATTGTTTGTTTTGTCTAAATATTTACACAGTAAAATCTGGGAATGATTAGTAAAGGTTTTATCAAATTTCCGATATTACGATACGGGTTTTGCGTATTTCGTACTGCAACTGAAATATCGACGTTCATACGTAGATTTCAGTGGCATATTATTGTTTCTGGGTTAAGTATGCTGTAGATTCTAACCTATGGATGCTTCTTTCATTGTTTTGAGTTTTGATATGATTTTTACGCCGATATTTCATAACTACGGTTATAGGTACGATTTCGAGGATTTCCGAGACGAAGTTGGCGGATATAGCAGCGTGGATTTCAGCAAGCTTATTAAGTTGGTGAGTAATTTACATCTACGGGGGAAGTCGAGTGGATAGCGTACAACACCCCCGCACCTTATAAATAGTATTATAATATATAGTAGTTTTAGAAATTAATTGAGATATGGATATGTGAATTAAATTGCATCTAGTATGATACTCATTGGCATATAGTTTACGGATGGTTTGGTAAATTGGTACGAAGGATCATGCCGTACTGGAGAGGATTTGAGATATAGTGATAATGTGAGACATTATATGAGGAATTATATCGCATTGGTGATGAAGAGTTTTGTACGCCGAATAACGGCCGAATTACATTTATTAGTTATGCTTAAAATTACTTTATTAGTTCGCGTTATAATTAATGATATTATACGTTTCCATAATACGAACACTCTGATAGAACACTGCACAACTACCAATGAGCATTATGTTGTACAAGCACGTATACATATGTTACACTATATCTCATTGGTACTGCCATATCACTGTAGGACCGTTATGATATATTGCATATATAGATGTCGATATGAGTAGGCTATTACACTTTTAGAACACTTGCATAAATACTAATGATTGACATGCTGCACGAGCACAGACGCGTATGCTACACTACTCATCATTAGTAGTGCCATGACACAGTAGAATTGATATCATTATGCCTATATGATTTAATTAAACATTCTTTCTCTATTTCCTGTTGTAAATTACGAATATCAGTACTATAGATGTTGTATTTGATTCTTATGGATTTTCTGGATATTTTACTCCTGATGATATATATCGGTGGTATGAGACACTGTTATATATGTATATATATAATATATCATCAGAATGATCTATGCAAATATTCTTATTCTTTACTCGATATCTTTGTATATGATGAGTTGGCGTCCACCATGAGCTTTATGTTTTCTGAGTATTTATTTCGAACCGAGTGGGGGGATATACGGTTTCGAATTTGTTCTTATCCGGACTGAGTGGGGGGATATACAGTCGGATACATGGTGGACCCGGATCAAGACCGAGGGGCAGGATAGCCGCAGTTGAGGCGGGGAGCCTAGCGAGGATACTCGATACCGGAGATAGAGATGAGCACGACAGATATTCAGGGGATACCGATCGGGGTTCGATTAGGCACGGTGGATATCCAGGGAATACCGATCGGAGCCGGAGATATCGGGATGGCGATCATCTGTTGAGATGGTGTCAACGGTATCTGCATTTACATGTCGGTGATGGACACGAGAGATTTGAGCATTTGCGTGTCGGTGATGGACACAAGAGATTTCTGATTTCGAATGTCGATACTGAACATCCATATATATATATATATATTGATATGTTGCTATCATGAGATACACAGTTATATCATAGTCATGGTAGCCGACCAGGACTGATCGGGGGGACTGTACCCGTATACCTTTTTACGAGTAGTTGCATATAAAAAGGATTTCAAAATCGAGCTATAGCCTCACTATTTTGACGTGTCTGAGATGACACTGAAATCTTTTAAATTGTAAACCTCTTAACACTATTCATTAAAATAGCAGGACGTATATCTTAAATAATATATCTATTATATTTCATACATCATGTCTGTTTTATACCGTGACATACCTATTCCGCGGTTATTAAAGAAGAGGTTTATATATACATATTTTCGGTTATATTGAGCTTATATCTAGGTACAAGTCATTTGCATTTGATATATTCTACTTGGGATTGCATGATAGTTAGTGTTGCATTATGATACATATATATATATATATCATATTATATCACTACAGATAATGACAGTACTATATTTATGACATAGGTATCGTCGTGCATTTCGATTTCTACCTTTAGATATACTTTTATTCACTGAGTTGGCAACTCATCCCCGTTGTACCACAGTTTCTTGCAGGTTTTACCGCTTGGATTATCAGCGGCTTGGGCACACATTCTTTTCGGTGATTGATTGGTAAGTGGGTTACTATTGTATCGTACTCACACTTGATTATTCATATATTCTTGTATCTAGTGAAAACTCCATCAACTTAGAAATGGTATATTGTTGACTTAGAAGTGAGACTTAGAGTTTATGTGTTGTGGTGTCGCACTCATTGGAGTCGACCATTTTGGATTGTTGATTTTGTTTCGTCTGTCTTTTCTTCGCCATTGTGCGTCGTATATTGTTTGCTCGGTTTCTCCACCGTTTGGGCGTGGAAGCTAGCTCCCGTTGGGATGCTATTTTATTATCATGCTGTATCGGGTTATACCAAAATGTAAAGGAGGTTCTGTCAAATTTCAAAACGTCATTGATACATTTCAACATATTTAGTTAAATTTAAATGTTATTTAAATTGATTTCATCTGATAACTATTTTAAATCCACCTCCAATATTTTTCAAAAAGGGTTTAGATTCCGGATTTCGGCTTACTTGAACCGCGTCGACGTCATTAGATGTCACGTGATTTAAGTGTCGGTCACGTGCCACATCTGAATCGTAACATAATCAATCTCATATTTACCATTTCTTGACTTCATTGGCTTTTATGTTCTAATGTGTAACACCCGGCATAGCTAATTTATCTGGCCACACAGGGTGTTTATATTCTATTCCCCATTTTCATGACAGGTGAAACGCACGTGTGAACGCTGTCGCGCATCTCTAGAAAACGCAAACTAGCACCAGGGTCCCGAAGCCAGAGAGTGTTCGCAACCCGCCCCAAAGAAAATGAAGATCGTTCACATCCCATGCTTAGAAGATAACTACGCTTACTTGTAATCTCAATCTCCATCTCAATCTTTTCCCTAATTTTTTCATAATTATTTGTTTGTTATGAAAAAAATTTCGTTGCCTGCGTGATTAATTGAAGGATCGTAGATGAGATCACGAAGGAAGCAGCGGCAGTTGATCCCGTGGAGCCTGAGAAGATCATCGAAGCAGCGAAGGGGTTCGGCGCTGATCTCAAGATTGTTCTCACCACTCACCATCACTGGTCTTTTCTTCTTCTTCCTCTTCCTCCTCCTCAAATCTCTTTCAATTTATTTTAAAAATTCCATTTTTTGTTTCGTTTATGTACAGTCGTGATATGAAACCCTAATAGAAATACTGAATTGAATTGGTTGCGGGTTGTTGGATTCTGGGTGAGAGAAGAGAAGCAGAGAATTGGGTCTATGGTTCTGTGACTGCTGATGCAGCGCATTCAGCTCTTCTTCTATTGGGAACAAATGATATTATCTTATAAATGTCTTCTTTAAGAACCTAAATATATGTGAATTCACCTGATGCTCATAGATTTATTTTAATGATTATATTCAGACGAACACCGGTTTATCTGCTCTTCTGGATAGCCTAATATACGATTCATCAAACATCTATAACTTATTCCTTATACCCACCCATTTCAACAAACTAAACAAACAATTACTCTTTTGACTAACATATTATTTTGATACCTGGGGAAAGGAGTGGTTTTAAATGCTTACCAATCTAAACATGTTAGTACTAAATTTAGGTTGCCTTTCGAAGTATACTTTACTCCACCCCACTTTCTACTATCAGAAAGCGGAACTCAATCACACGGTCTGATACATCTTATGCTGTCAAACTGCTGAAGCATGAGAATTCTAAATCGAGAAAAACCATTGACGGGCATTTTGTCGAACATCTCATCCGCACCATTTGTCTACTCAGAGGCGAAGAGAGGTGCGGGTGTAGGCAGTTGCCCACACTTTCCTCTCAAACTTTCTGTTAATGCTTTTAATTTGCCCTCACTAAATCTGGCTGGACAACTTTTGGGTATTATTAATTAGTGGTTTAATTTCTGCTGACCATTGTGGTAATACTTTGTCTTATAATTAAGTTGGTAATATCTCCTTTCTAACGTCTTTTCTTGCGTGTGTGTGTGTCTTTGATTTAGTTTTCAGTTTTTTCACGGCGAAGTTATCCCAAAAAATCCTTGCTCAGCCCCCACTTCATCCTGTAGACTTTACATACATTCAAACTATATTGGTGAAGAAAGTGATGAGATAGGATGCTGAAAGAAGTAATGGAATGGTGATGGGATGAGACACTATTCTCTCGATTTGGATGAGAGGGAGAAAAGTTGGTGATGGGCTTTAAAATAGGGCGGTAAATGAAGGAGCTCAACCGGCGTGAAAAAAATTAGGGTTTCATTCCCGAGCTAATTTCGTTGAGGGAAATTTATAAAGAGGGGACTTTTTTTGAGGGAGATGAACACAGAGATATTGACGCTGAAAAGACTACTCACCGGGAAAGGAAAAAAAGGGAAACTGTTAATACATGCATTCAAATTCGTATCGACTTTGTATTGCTCTCTACTTGGTAATGAGAAAATAATTTATCTCGGTTGAGAACAACGGTGCACGATATATTTGCTTCAATTCTGCACGATATATTTGCTACAAAGGATTGTACATTTGATTCTAAATGCTGCATATATTTACTTGAAAATGTTGCACATCGTCTCCAAAGGGTTGTATAATAGGTCCAAAGGGTTATGCATAAGGTCCGGAGGGTTGTACATTAGGCATCAAGGGTTGTACATCATATCCAAAGCTTTGTGCATTTTTTGCCACAGTGCTGTTCGAAGTCTTGAAATGTATATTTTCTTGATTTTCTGATATTTCACATGCTATAACTCTTGCAATTAGTGAATTGATAAATTTTCTGTTTTTCTTAAGCATCTACATATTGTGACATGACACTTGAAAATCGGTGAAATTTCTTAAATTTTTTGTCTTGTCCAGTTTTTAAATATTTCGCATGCCATCCATCAAAATCGAATTTTTTTCACATTATTATATTGACTCAATTTTTAATCTAAGTGTTCAAAGTTTATATTGTCTCGATTTTCTAATATTTCGAAGCATGGGTTTAAATCGCCCTTTACATGTCCCGCGATATTCTTGAGCACCCTTTTGTGCTTTCCTTGTTTGTGTTCGGCAAGGTTTTCTTGGGAGTTGCAAAGAACCGAGCACTCATTGGAAAATAATGAAGCTTTCGATTGAGAGGCTGACCGAGGTGGCCCATGTAGGAGTTGTAGGGTGATGTGTTAGTAGACTGACTAGAAAATAACGATGCAAATAATAAAAGAGAAAAGCAGCGTTACACAATACTAAGTTGTGTAATGCTACACAACCACATTGAAAGGGGTGGGCCCCAGGTGATTTCGGTGGGGCCCACTGACCTCACCTCTTGTTTGATACTATTTGCGTAGTGCCGCATGCGCGGCTTAGGGTTGCAATGCGTCGATTACCTCATATCCGATATCACACCGGATAAGAAGTTATTTACCAAATAATGATACAAGATGATACAATTTATCAAGATCCAAATCGATATTGATGTCTAATCAGGTCAGATCCGATTACCTAAACCATGTATCAAGTTTTCACGTTTCAAATAAAGATCTGTTTTCAGTTTCATAGGTTCGGAAAAAAAGGAGAAGGCGGAGGAGAAAGGTGAGAATGGCTTTTAAACGTGCAGCTCTGGAAGATAGAATATAAATGGGTTGACTTTGATTTGATCGGGTTTTTTGAGGAGTCCAACGCAGCCAAAGTATAAATATTTTGTTATACATATATGATCTTGTATCATTATTTGGTAAATAACTTATCCAGTGTGATATTTGATATGTGGTAAGCGGCGCTGTGCAACTCTAAGTTACGCATGTAGCGCTACACAAATAGCATCAAACAAGGGGGTGGGGACAACACCAAAACATGTGGGGCCTACCCTCTTTCAGTGTGGTTATGTAGCGCTGCACAGCTAATTATTGCGTAGCACCACTTTTCTCTTTTATTTTGCATCGTTATATTTTAGTATGTCTATTAACGCTTCATTCTATAACTCCCACCTGGGACACCTTAGCCAGTCTCTCAATCGGAAGTTTCATTATTTTGCGAGGATTGCTCGGTTATTTGTAACTTCCAAGGAAACCTTGCCGAACACAAGTAAGGAAAGAAGCATAATATGGTGCTCAGGAATACCGCGGGATATGTTGTACGGGGTGATTTAAACTATGACTCTGAAATATTAGAAAATCGAGAATATAAAATTTAGACACTTGATTAAAAATTGAGAATGAAATAGTACTCCCTTCGTTTACAATTACTTGTTGTTTTAGGAAGTTTTTTGCCCTACATTACTTGTCTTTTTACGATACAGAGATGAATGATACAGGACCTCTCACCACATTTATTATTTGTCTTTGTAAAATATCTAAACTAACATCAACGAATTTAAGAAGATGAGAAGATAACATTTATTTAATATGAGGGTAATTTATGAAAATTTACTAGGATGACAATAATATTGTTTTTATTTCAAATAAGTTTTAAATCATACCTTATTTGTCATGCAAAAGTTTAAAAGGACAAGTAATTGTGAACGGAGGGAGTATGAAAATTTTCCGATTTTGATGGATAACATGCGAAGTATTAAAAAACAACACCTATTTTCTAATCAAAAGAAGAAAACAACACCTATTCTGAAGCCTTCTTTCAACATTGCCTATTCCTAAACGTCTAAAGAGACTTTTGGAACCTTTAGGACTTTGGGATTCTCTTATATAAACGAGCCAAACAACTTCTCTAAACCCCAAGAAAAAATAGTTGACCTAAGAAAGAGATTAGAGTATGGAGCACCATCATACCAGTCCTAGACCCTGCCCGTGCCGCCCCTGTCCCTACTGTTAGTCCCTATTCGACACTTGCATTCAATTGTTGAATTACTTCGAATCTAAATTGTCTAATAATCACAAAAGTTTAATATGTGCATCATTCAAACCTATTCTCTTTAATATTTCAATTATGGTATGCATCTATCTATTTCACTGTCCATACATCTAAACCCTAAGTTCAATTTTATGCATGATGTCTTGTAGCCTCTCTAAAATAGTTATGCGGCCTTTTTTTCCATGTTTTTTTAACCTAAACTAAATAGGAACACGACTAAGAAAGTAAAATCATAGAGCAGAGTAGCATTACTATGAAACTGCAATTTAGAAAACTAAATCCCAATACCTAACATGGCCTAAGTGTTAAGAACTATTAAAATATATTGTTGCCTCGATATGCATAGTTATCCCACAACCTAACAGGCTTTTAGGTAAAGTGGTTCTTAACATAGTATCAGAGAGGTCCTGGGTTCGAACCTTGTTATTATCAATTTAATCATATTTATTTATCCCCTATTTATTTATTTCTTTCCACAACAACAACAACTGAGCCTTTTATCCCAAGCATATCGGGTAGGCTACATGAACCAACATGAGAATCACGCCGGGTCCAGCACATGAATCCTCTGTCTCCACTCACTTCTATCGAACAATATACTTTAATTGAGTCCTTTGGCAACCATATCGTTTCGTATCACCTTCATCCATGTTTTCTTCGGTCCCTTTTGCCCTTTTGCCATTGCCCATATCGAGAGTATCTATTCGTCAAACCGGTGCTTCCATAGGTTTGCGTCGCACATGACCAAACCATCTTAGCCGGTTTTCCCGCATCTTCTCCTCCACAGGTGCTACACCAACTTTTGCACGAATATCCTCATTTCGCACCTTATCTTTTCTAGTGTTACCGCACATCCAACGAAGCATGCGCATCTCCGCTACGTGCATCTTCTGTGTATGATGCTTCTTAGGAGCCTAGCATTCTGTACCATATAATAAGGCAGGCCGAATAGCGCTCCGATAAAACTCCCCTTTCAATTTTAACGGAAAGTTACGATCACACAAAATCCATGTTGCACTCCTCCATTTCAACCAACCAGCTTGGATCCTTTGATTAACATCACTATCGATCTCCCCATTCTTTTGGATGATGGAACCTAGATATCTAAACTGGTCACTCGGTGATATCTCTTGCCCTTCCAATGTTATACCAATATGGTTTTGACTTCTATGGCTACTAAATTTGCAGTACATATATGCTGTCTTGGACCTGCTCAATCTGAATCCCCAAGATTCCAATGTTTGCCTCCATAATTCCAATTTGGCATTAACCCCTGCTTTCGTCTCATTTACTAGAACAATATCATCAGCGAATAGCATACACCAAGGTACCTCAATCTTGAATAGTTCTAGTAAGCTCATCCATCACGATGGTAAACATGAATGGACTTAATGCAGATCCTTGATGTAAACCAATAGTAATCGGAAAATAACTCGTTAAGCCGCCGCAGGTTCTGACATTTGCCACTACTCCATCGTACATATCCTTGATTATGTCAATATACTTGACGGGGATCCCCTTCTTCATCATTGTCCCCCATAATACCTCTCTAGATATCTTGTCGTACACTTTTTCTAAATCAATAAATATCATATGCAAATCTCTTCTCCTCTCTCGAAAACGCTCGACAAGTTGACGAAGCAAATGAATAGCCTCTGTCGTCGATCGTCCAGGCATGAACCCAAACTGGTTCTCTGTTATCTTAATATCCTTTCTTAGCCTGTGTTCAATCACTCTCCCAAAGTTTCATGGTGTGACACATCAGTTTTATTCCACGGTAGTTTGAGCAACTTTGAATGTCACCCTTGTTCTTATAGATAGGTACAAGTATACTTTTCCTCCATTCATTTGGCATCTTTTTTGTCTACCAAATCTTATTAAACAGATCTGTCAGCCATTTAACGCCTATTTCTCCTAAGCATCTCCAAATCTCAATAGGAATCCCGTCAGGACCAACCGCTTTTCTTAAACCCATTCTGTTCAAAGCTTCTTCAACCTCATGAAGTCTTATTTTACGCATGAAATCACGGTTTATATCTTGAGATTGAATGACAAGTCCATCCAAATTCTTAGTGAAGCTCTCATTGAACAATTTGTCAAAATAATCTCTCCATCTTTCCTTGATATCCTCATTTCGAACTAAAACCTTCTGATTTTCATTTTTGACACACTTCACCGCACATAAGTCTCTAGTCTTTCTTTCCCGCATCCGAGCAATCCGGTATATATCATTTGCAGCCTCTTTAGTGTCTAATTTCTCGTACACCTCCTTGTAGACCTTAGATTTAGCTTCCCGAACAGCTTTCTTAACTTCCTTTTTAGTCATTTTGTACTTCTCAAATCTCTCCACATCTCTACTTTTCTTCAAATCTTTATAAGAATCCCTTTTAATTTTAATAGCAACCTTTACATCTTCATTCCACCATGATATGTCCTTAGATGGTGGAGCACCATCTCTCGACTCACCAAGTAGATCTCTAGCTATCTTCTTGATACAACTAGCCATTTTGTTCCATGTTTTGTCTGGATCATCTTCCGACTGCCAATCCGCTTCTTGTACTACACGATCTATAAAAGCCTTTTGGTTACCTTCTTTCAATCGCCACCATTTAATTTTAGGCTCTATCTTACGTCTAATCTTCTTAGGTTCTCTTCTAAATCGAAAATCTAGAACTAAAAGTCTATGTTGAGTGGTTACACTCTCACCTGGCACTACCTTACAGTCGATACAACAACCTCTATCTATTCTTATCGTCAGAAAAAAGTCTATTTGACTAGCACTTGATCCGCTCCTAAAAGTGATAAGGTGAGACTCTCTTTTCCTAAACCAGGTGTTTGCTAAGATCAAGTCATAAGATAAAGCAAAATCTAGAATCGAGTCACCTACTTCATTCCTTTGTCCGAAACCAAAACCTCTATGGATAGTATCAAACCCACTACGACTGGTACCTACATGTCCATTAAGATCACCACCAATAAATAACTTCTCTCCACTAGGTATACTTTGCACCACCTCGTCTAAATCCTCCCAGAATAGACGCTTACTAGCGTCATCAAGACCTATCTGTGGTGCATAAGCATTAATAACATTAATGATCTCTCCACCTAGAATAAGCTTAACCAGTAAAATTCTATCACCTTTTCTCCTAATCCCAACTACATCCTCAAGCAACTGTCTATCTATGATTATGCCTACCCCATTACGATTTTTATCTCTACCCGTATACCAAAGCTTATAACCCCAAGGCTCTATGACTCTACTCTTTTCATCTACCCACTTAGTTTCTTGCAAACACATAATACCAACTCTCCTCCTAATTATCACCTCCACTAATTCTATTAGTCTACCCGTAAGGGAACCTATGTTCCAGGAAGCTAGACGGATCCTATGAAACCCTTGCTTATTTGTCACTACACCCGGGGTCCGATGTAGCGCGCCGTCTCTGGACGACGACCCTTGCTTATTTTTCACTACACCCGGGGTCCGATGTAGCGCGCCGTCTCTGGACGACGGCCCTTGCTTATTTGTCACTACACCCGGGGTCCGATGTAGCGCGCCGTTTCTGGACGACGACCCTTGCTTATTTGTCACTACACCCGGGGTCCGATGTAGCGCGCCGCATCTGGACGACGATCTAGAAGCCCTTGCATACTTAACACTACACCCGGGATCCGATGTAGCGCGTCGCTGAGTAAGGGACGCCCCAACGATATTCTTATTATGGTTCATGTCATAGAATGTGACAAAGTTTTACGTTGGCTGTCACAAGCCTACCACAACCCTCACCCTTTCTCATCCGGACTTGGGACCGGCAACGGTGGGTTTTTATTTATTTCTTTCCACGCGACCCGAAATTCAGAGATCCACATAAGGGAAGTATTAAAATATATTGTTGCCATGATATTCTTAGTTGTCCCATGATCTAACAGCTCAACCTTTTGGGTAAAGTGGTTCTTAACAAGAACAATCTACTACCTGCGGATCATAGGACCCATCAGGTAGCATCCGAGGGCAGGGGCTGTAGCAATTATGCTAACTTTGCAGCATCTGCGTCCTAAGGTGGTGGTGCACTGATATGGCGAGTAGTGACTAGTGTTGGTACGGATCTGGCATGGGATGCGGATGCGACGAGCAGGGACGGTGGTGGTACTGATGTGGTAGGTAGGGATAGTTGTGGTGGCACTGATGTGGCAAGTAGGGGCTGTAGTGGTGTTGTTGTTGAAGGGTTTTCCGTGTATGTAAAAGTGTGTTTAGAATACGAAATTTAGTAGTAAATACCGCAATCAACACTTGCGATAAACAAGCGACGATCTGGTCGTCCTCATGGAAAATGTTGTTTGACGAAATTTCTTTAGATGAGCTATTGAATATGGTGAGGAGAGAGTTTGTCACAAATGATGTGTAAAATAAAGAAGTACTTGCTAGTAAGGAGAATTGGATAGAAACAAACGGTTATAATCCCTACAGTTCTCTTTCAATTCATTTCCTACCGAATACGGGTTGTTGCAAAGAGCATGGAGTATCAAATACATACCGGCTAGGGTAGTGGAGCATAAACCATCAAATCAACACGCAATCCGTTTTTAGTAAGTTAAAGTCCCTAGCTAGCCACTAACTCTGTATTATGAGAATGGAAAATATCAAACACATACCGGCTAAGGTAGTGGACCATAAACTGTCAAATTATACACCAAAGTTAGTCACTAGCTAGAGTTTTTAATTTTGCTAGAAACAATGTGAAGAGATGTGGATTAGGGGCTAGGCGGGATACGAGTTTAGGCTAAGCCTTCCATGTGCAAGAACCATCGTCAAGGATCCCTTGTCCTTCCATTTCTTAACTTTACTACTAACCTCCAACTCAATCAATCACAATTTATTTCCTTCAGCGGATCAAGTCTCTCAATGAGATCCAGAGAGGATGAGATGTCCGACTTGAGAGGTTTGTGTTTGTTTTGGATGGAGTTCAATTCATATTATTGGATCGAAGGATAGGTTATGGAATAATAACCATCCATATACTACCCTCTTCTCATCACTAACAAGATAAAGATTTACTTTATCATACAAAGTAAAGCAAGAAGCAAATGAAATGTAAAAAAGAAAGAAAGTAAAGGCAAGAAATGAAAGTTGCATGTTAAACTAAAACAAATACAAGTAAGAATAAAGAAGCAAAGACATGATACAGAAATTGAAGTTCTAATTAACTTAGAGAGGGAAATGATTACATATGGGTTACAACTCAAACCTCCTCTTTACAAGCTCTTCAATAGAGAGCTTCAAAAGGGAAGAAGGAGAAGTAAACCTCACTTTTCAAACCCCAAAACCTACTCAACTCTCTGTGATCTGATGTATTTATAGAACAAATTAGAGGATTTTGACTGGGCAATAGACATGTGAAACACACAAGCATACGGCCGGCCAAAGTGGGTCCCATTTGGATTCAACATATTGCCGTTTGGGACGACCATTGTGATGTTTGGGACAACACTTTCGTGGAGTTGGGTACCCAGCTCTGGTCCTTGGTCTTGTGTGCTTCTCAGGGTCTCCAACATATGATTTGTCATAAATCTTCATGGATTGCCCTGGGCACATTAGTCAACAAATGTGGCTCTTTTGACATTTTGCTTCACTTAGCATTTCCAACACATGCTCTTTCTCTTTTCAACTCTTTAAGCTGCCATTTAATGCTCTTGTAGCTGTCCAAAACAAGTAAAATCTCTTTTTTGTCTTGTTCTAGAAGCTTGTGTGTTGCACGTGAAGGATTTGAGTGGTAGAGACACGTGTTTTGATCATTTTCTTCATTCGTCTGTCGTTTGAACCTGAATATGTTAAGATGCAGAGAATGTGCACATTTTGCATCGTTTTTGACTTAAATCCTCAAAATCCTCTAACTTTAACTTATTGGGAGACATAACTTATTAGCAGACAGAGGGTTATTACCACTTATTTTCACAAAAAGATATAGAATTAACAGTATTAAATGTAGACAAATGTGATGAACATGTGCTCAGGTGACGGAAGGTAAGGGCTTCCATGGTGATAGGGGAGACGACGGCGGCATGGGTGGAGGGGAGGGGAGGCACAGGCGAGAGGCTGATGTGGCAGTGCTCCATACTCTGATCTCTTTCTTAGGTCAATTATTTTTTTCTTGCGGTTTGGAGAAGTTGTTCAGGTAGTTTATATAAAAGAATCCCAAAGCCTAAAACTCTCTTGAGACGTTTTGGAATAGGCGATGTTTTTTTCTTCGTTTATATAAAAAATAAGCGATGGTTTTTTATCCTCTGTCAAAAGAGGAATGGGCTTTGCAATTAAAGACCAAAAATGGGTAATGTTGACGTATTTGATTTCAAAAATTGGAGAGAATAGAAATGGGCTTTGCGAAATCTACTCTATCCTCTCCCGCTGGTGGCACCAACGCTGGCGATCCATCCTCGATCTCACCTTTTCCTTATATAAGCTTGACATCGCCGCCGTCCTCCACATCTCCATCGTGGAGCACGTGCTCCTCATTCACTCCGGCCCCATCAAATCCTTCACCCTCTTTATCCCTTCTATATTGGCGAATCCCCTCCCCTCTTGGCCCACTGGCTCGCCGCTCTCTTCTTTGATCCCGATCCCTTTCGATCCCTTGACTACGCAACCTTCATAAATCGTGTCGAATCTACCATCTTCTCTTTTCAAAACCTGACCCATCTCCGTATTCGCAGCCACAATTTCGACTTTCCCTCTTCTTGTTTCCTAGGGTTTTCTAATCTACAATCCCTTAACAGTCTATAAAAATCGTCAAAAACTTTAAAAAAATCGTTTTGCTAACTTTCAATATTTTGCATCATACCTCGTAGGATTGTAAAAACTTAAAATTGGTTATCTTGGAACGAAAAAATAGCGAAAATTGAGCAAAAAATATTCACCCCTCACATGTCCGAGACGTGGATGTCGTGTGCGTCACACGAACACACCATGGACGCTTTGATTTTAAAGTTAAGGGTTAGGTTTTGTTTAATTTGTAATGGTTTTATTTATGTTTTAATAGTTTATGTGTGTGTACACACATGAGAATAATGGAGGACAAAGGCCTTAGGAAAGAAAACCCGCCTAAAATATGTCCTCCATTTTTATTGGTAACATGCCTCTGGCCAAATTAATTAATAAAATGGCGTGCGCTAATTATCGAAACAAATGTTGGAAGATATATTTTTTTCGCCGCCATAAGACAAAATTCATCCTGGAGTAGGTGTATTATTTAATGCCTAGGTATTGTATTGTTTGCAATTAGTGTTGTATCCTGTAATCAAGGTGTTGTATTATGTTAAGTACCCAGATAAATTCTCAAATCCACCTAAGTTCAAATCACCCCTTACAACATCCCCTTTGATATTCTTAAGCATCCTATTGTGCTTCTTTCCTTGCTTGTGTTCAATAAGGTTTTCTTAGGAGGTACAAAGAACCAAGCATTCCTTGCAAGATGATGAAGCTTTCGATTAAGAGACTTGCTGAAGTGGCCAAGGTAGGAGCTGTATGATGAGGCGTTTGTAGACATATTAGAAAATAACGACGCAAATAATAAAAGTTAAACGTGGCGCTACGCAATACTAAGCTGTGCATTGCTACACAACTACACCGAAAGGTGGATGGGGCTTATATGTTTTCGGTGGGGCCTACAGCCCACGCCCTCTTTATGATGCTAGTTGCGTAGCGCAACTTAAATGAGATAAAAGCTAAGGTTAATACCAAATTCGAGTTATGGCGGTAAACATTCGAATCTCGGTGGTGAAGATTGAGCAGGTCCAAGGCGACGTATATGCAATGCAATTTAGTAAACAAAGTCAATATCATAGTGATATAACACCATATGGGCACGAGATACCACCGAGCAATCAATTTAGATATCTAGGTTTCATCATCCAACATGATAGGAAGATCGATAGCAATATCAATCAGAGGATTCGGGCTGGTTGGTTGAAATGGAGGAGATTTTATGCGATCGCAACTTTCCATTAAGATTGGAAGGGAAGTTTTATGGAAGCGCTATCAAGCCTGTCTTATTATACAGTACAGAATGTTGGGCTTCTAAGAAAAATCATGCATAAAAGATGAATGTAGCAGAGATGCGCATATTTCGTTGGATATGTGGTAAAACTAGAAAAGATAAGATGTAAAATGAGAATATTCATGCAAAAGTTGGTGAGCACATGTGAAGGAGAACAATGCGAGAAAACTACATAAGATGGTTTGGTCATATGCGACGCAGACCTACAGAAGTACCAGCTCGACGAATGGATATTCTCGATTTAGATCAAGTAAGAAAGACGATAGGAAGACCGAAGAAAACTTGGATGGAGGCGATACTAAAAGATATGGATGCCAAAGGCCTTAATGAAAGTGTATTGTTTGATAGGAGTGAGTGGGGGCGGAGGATCCACGTGCTCGACCCGACGTGATTCTTATGTTGGTTCATGTAGCCTACCCCATATGCTTAGGTAAAGGCTCAGTTATTGATTTAGCAATTAATAATGTCTAAAATTGTTTTAATACTTGGTAAAAAACTTATAATCTTTTTGATACTTTTATCGGCATTAATGATGTCAGGTAAACATACCCTAATATTTTATTAATAAACCCACTAACCCATTGATAAATTGAATACTAAAAGCCTACTAATCAAATGGAAAACCCACGGTATCGAACAATATCTGTATTGGAACTCGTACAGTCACTTTTTGGATCAGAATCAGCCATCTTGGATCGGAATTGTCCGAGATTTCAATCCATGATTCAAAACCATGCAAATCCCTAATTGTCATTTGTAAATCATTTTTCCAAGCTGCTTCGAGGCAGCCAACCTGCCCTTTACATAAAGATTTAATAATCTCATGCTATCGTAGTTTTTGGTTGTGGAAAATGTTAGAAGCATTTAAGGTTCTAGGAAAGTGTCCAGAAAACCAGCTAGGTTTATAGGAAGAGAGAGGGGGGCCCACATAAAATATGCTAATATGTTAGCCGGAGGCATGATTTGGAAATCGAACCGAACATATAATGAAGGACAAAATGGGAGAAAAAATTGGTGCGTTGATACACTTTGTATGATGAATAAACTATAGCTCGTGATACACTTTTGACAACAATCGGAGCAATGATGTAACCCGAGTCAGTGGAAGGCTGGTCTTGCTCTGTTGAGGCAAATTTTAGTAGGACATTTCTAAATTAACCTTGGACCTGATTCATTTAAAATAGCTACATGTGTAAGTCCTTGGGTGCCCTATTATATATGGGTTGGGGCATGTTCATATCGATTTAAAATGGGTCATGTCTCAAAATGTGCTCAATCCGTTCCACAAGCCATCCCTATTCATAGTTATGCGTGAAATCTTATATTACATCTTTTGTGTATTATAACCTTTTCTCCAGGCTTACATGGAATGGTTTTGGATTTTAGCCTGAAAGAAATAGGGTTGTGTTCAAGGTTCAAGAACTCGGTTTCGGTTTTGGTCTATCATAATTATATTAGTT
Source organism: Agapanthus africanus (assembly GCA_030015575.1). Lineage (NCBI taxonomy): Eukaryota > Viridiplantae > Streptophyta > Magnoliopsida > Asparagales > Amaryllidaceae > Agapanthus > Agapanthus africanus. The sequence continues at coordinate 173,752,528 of CM057339.1, read as the reverse complement.
TCGCTGGGTTTCGGCTAGTTTCGTTAATCTCGGTTCGGGTTTCAGTTTCGACGGTAATACAACATATATAAGTGTAGATATATTAAATACTTAAATTTATGGTTCTATATTACAAGACAATGATTCTAGTGTTTAAATTCTAGCCATGATGCAAAATATATTGAAAAATGTACTTAGATAAAGTATTAATATAAGGTTTGGGTTCACTTTTTTGCGGTTTTCTAACAACGAAGGCCTACAATGATCACAATAACAGTAAAAATGGTATAAATATGTTTTTTAAGATATCAGCTGAAACGATGTTGTATGGTTGGTTTCGTATCAGTTTCGGGTTTCGTATTGGTCACCACCGAAACCGAAACCGAAACCACCACGTATCGATGGTTTCGGACGAAACCACCGTTTCGGTCGAAACCTCGAACCTTGATTGTGCTTTTATTTATTTTTTTATAACTTGAATAAGTTCACATATATTTATGGGTGTTATGACTGTTTCCCCCCCTCTTAATTATATACCTCCATTGTGTGTTAGCTTGTGAGTGAGCTTTACATTTTATCTTATTGCTCAAAGAATTGATGACGTGGTTTATTTATTATTATAAGTTGGATAATTGGATATAGGATTTAGTTTTGGATATTTTTGTTGATCTTATTAAAATTGATTTCTGGATAGGGATCATGCGGGTGGAAATGAGAAGATAAAGCAGTTGGTGCCAGGAATCAAGGTATATGGTGGTTTGGTCGACAATGTTAAAGGATGCACAAATAAGCTGGAGAATGGGGATGAGCTGACTTTAGGAGCAAATATCAGGATATTATCTCTGCATACTCCATGGTACACTATGACCTTGCATTCTTTCTATATTCATAAATATGGAATTTATCATGTCTTTTGGTTTGTAGACCTCTTGCATGATTTTGAGACCTGATGTAATGCAAGAGTTTGCTAGGGAAAAAAGACGTTTAAGATAGTAGTTTGAGATTCTTGTCTGGGTCAAGTGTACAATCAGTCTTCAATGATGTTGTCGCAATATAAATCAACTCTCGCTGGTAGCTTAATGTCACAATTTGTTGCGAATCTAATGTGCTTATAGTGTCTCTTGTCAATGTGATGATTTTTCTTACTAAAAAAATCATGCAAAATTGCTTAGCGTTCCTCAAAGACGTGCAGTTCCTATAACATGTCTTGTTATGTCGTTCCTTGTTGATTTCCCCCCTTTTAGAGGCTCCCTCAGTGCTTGACCTAAACTCTGTGAGCAGCAAGGCCTTCTTGCTGAAAGTAATAGAATGCATGAAATTCATCCAAGCATACAATTTCATTGTTATACGGGGAAAAATTAAATATCTCAAAGACCCCTAGCCTAGGAATAGTGTTCTGATAGCCTGCACAAGCACTTTATGTAGGCTTAGTCCACAGAGAGATGCTCTTTTAAGCTAGTTAGTTTTTTGGTCCATATTCATTTTGCCTGCTGTAGGTTATCATGAATAATGTTGATATTTAATTTGCCTACTGTGCACATAAATTGCTGTATACAAAGCTCTTCACTTTCTTCTGTGCAGTGTCAACTGAACATGTCCTCGTTTGCATGGGTACTCGTGTACATGCATTCCATAATAACAAATTGGTGGCACTGGAGATTAATTTCCCACTGCTGATTATTTTCTGGATCTATATGTTCATATGCTTGCTTTGTCATCCACATAACAGTTATGACAATTTTTTCATGATGCCTGCTGCATATACATGTCTATCTTTTGTGCTCTTTTTTTCTTAATTTATATTTTTCTTTCAAATGCTTTCACATGGGCTGCATGAGTATGAGTATGGGTTGATTGCTTGGTTTTTGCCCATGTTTTGAAAGAAATACTCTATATTATTTTCTCCATCCTACCGGTGGGATCCTATTTCGGTGAACTAATGTTGAAATTGGCGCATTCATTTTATCCATTGATATTACAATCATCTAATGCTGACATCTAGTTTGCTTGAATTGCATTCATCAGTCACACAAAAGGCCATATAAGTTATTTCGTGACAAGCAAGGAGGAAGAGGATCCAGCTGTCTTTACTGGAGACACATTGGTAACCAGACAATTTTTTGGTTCCACTTTTAGCAACAAATACTTTTGAAATTATTTTTGTGGTTCTTTTCATATTTGCAGTTCATAGCTGGTTGTGGGAAGTTCTTTGAAGGCACTGCAGAACAGATGTATGAATCACTATGTGTGACATTGGGTTCATTGCCCAAGACAACTCGTGTTTTCTGTGGCCATGAGGTAAAATGGTTCTAGTGATCTGTGTGGAATTCGTTTGTGACATATATGACAGTAACTTGAACATTCATTCCAAAATTCGAGATTTAATACATAATTTGACTTCTCTTCATCCGAGTCTTTTCCCATCATATGGGACGGTTATTACAAATGAAGACTCATTAGTTATCCTCTTTGGTAATTGCGAGTATGCAAAAATTGAGTCCCTTTGATGTCTGAATCCATTTTCGTTATATCTAATCTACCCATATTCCTAGTCGCTCCTTCAGCTAAGATCCTTTTGCTTCTCCTAACAGATGCATTGTTCGAAACCATTTCAAGCTATTCTCCTTCATCTTAGCCCTCAGCTTAGTGAAGTTTCAATATTACACTCATTTTGTGACCTATCGTATATTGTGTTTCTTCTCATCTATCTCAACATTCACATTTTTTGTTACTTTTCCTTTTGGTCATGCTCTTACTTCGACCAATGTATAGAGCCGCAAAGCTAAGCTGGTCAGACAACCGGTGTCTAAATTCTTTGGTTCTGTGAAACATTCTGAATGACTTGCACCAAGTAACGAACATCGATCATCTCGTGTATTCGTCTTCTTGGTCATCAGTTGTGTACTCTCCCTTGTGTAATCTAGTACTTCTTACTGAATTCATGTTTCATACATATTGTTTTCATTATGCTAACCATATATAACTTAGATACCAAAGTTCCCCAACATTTTTACTTTAGAAATCATCCACTTTACTTTTGTCAACTAGTATGATATGATAAGCAAATAATACCAAGCATTCTTCTTCTCCATCTTATGTGTTCCTTCTGATATCATCATCTAAAGCAAGAAGATGAGTACTTTATTGTTGGTCCCTGATGTAAGCCTGCAGAGCGAGGAGGTTTTTGATTCTCCGCCATTGTCTCATGTACCAGCCACTGGTAACCTTTTTTCTTTCTTAAGAGCCTACCATATAAATCTTCAAGGCACTTTTCTTAAACATAATTTTTTTAAAGAGATGAAGGAGAGTAGGATGTAAATGTATATGCCATTTGTTGCATCTATTATGATACAGATCCATATTGAATCTGCTAACATAGTTACATCCATAAGACTTTCGAACGAAGAGACGGTCTGATACCATATTGCATTTATTAATACCTGCTTGTTTGCTAAGTGGGGAGGTCTGGAGGTTAATAAACTTTGGTCATGTATCCTACTGATTTACAGATAATTCGCCGTCGTTGTTATTTTGAACAAGATTGTCTTAAATTGGATGTGCAAAGACAGGCACAGTTATAATTTGTAATTTTCAAAAACACGAGAATGTTAATTCTTAACATTAATTGATGTATGGCTCTTCCGTTTTCTTTAGGCGTATTCTGTTGGATATCTTGTATTCTAGGAGATGTTACTGCCACTGTGAACTTCATTGAGCCTTTTTTACACTGCAAAAATAAATTCTTTTCCTCCTATTTTTGGATCTGTTGTAATATCTCTAAATCCTTTTAGGCTAATTAAATGGAGATATATTACCACTGGCATCTAATACAGATGGGTTTCATGCTGATATGCAGTATACAGAAAAGAACTTAAGGTTCGCAGCAGATATTGAACCAGAAAATGAAAAGATATCCCAGAAGTTATCATGGGCTCAAAAACAGAGGCAAGCAAACTTACCAACCATTCCATCAACCATTGGAGAAGAGTTCGAAACAAATCCTTTCATGCGTGTTGATCTACCAGAAATTCAGGTATTTGATACCAATATTGTTAAACACGTATTCATTCTCTATTCCATCAGCCAGCGGATGTAATAGATTATCCATCACATAATCTAATTATATGAATTATGCAGAAATAGAATTTTAATGTTTATACTTCCTTGTAATCCCGAAACTTCAGAAAAGATAGAAGAATAATATGTAGATAGGAAGTAGAAAGATAGAACTGAGTGTTTCTTAAGTGGATGCTGGGCATGGATATCAAATTTGGATATTTGGTAGGTTATGCACATCACATATGTGCCCGATTAAATGGTTGTTTACCTGCCTATCTAGTATAGGCCTAACCATATTCTCATTCGCCTTTTCTCTTGCTACCCAAGAATAATTAACCGCTGATTAATCGGCCTTGCTTTACAACGCTGTTTGACACTTCCATATATAGATATAGTATTTTTTTAATAAAGAATTTTCATTTGAAAGTGCTCACTTCTTTTATTTGGTTAGCAGTGCCAATAATGTTTGTTTCACTATAATTATTACTATTTTACTGGTTTACTGTATAAGAACTTTATTTTGCATAACTCATGTTTCTAGTCACATTTTCTGATCAGTTGCCCTGAAAAGGATTCTGAAATCCTAACAACCTATTCATTTAGCTACAGGTGTCATTTCTTCTAATATTGGAACATAATACTTTGGCATTCATTCGTTATAGTCAATACCACACTCTTTCACACTTGTAAATATCAGAACCAAATAACCTGGACCTTTGTTGACAAGTAATCTACAAAAGATATATGCTTAGTGAATCAAGTATATTGTCTTGCGGATCGTTTATTTTTGGTGATTTTAGCTGATCACTAGTTTTTCATCATTTCATGTACCAAGGCTTGCGACTCTTTTACTCGTGTTTTCAGACCGAAATATTGAAAGTAGATCTGTCAGAAGTAGTTTATTAATTCAATAAAAAAAACTGGCTACACTTGTGGTGATGCTTGCGTGTGAGTTGCTAGATCATTCAGAAGACCAGTTTGCACAACCCTGCCATAAATAAATTATTAATAGAAATAAAACATAAAGCAACTAAAATGAAGTTGGTGCTCTTTACAAGCTTCCGTTCAGTCAACATAAGTTCTTTCTTACATCCTCTAGATTTTTTAAAAATTTCTTTTTCTTTTTTGCTGCAAGTAAATTATATGATATGGGAATGCGAATTGTGGATCATAGGCAGAGACATAGACATGGGTACAGGACACAAAGGGCGTCATTTCCTTTTTTTCAACAATAGGACTGGGACATATATACATTATACAGCCCATTCATGCACATATACAGAGATCTGCTTGTATATGGATATCTTATGGAGAGACCTGGCTCCTTCTCGAAGCATTAAAATTTAATTTTTCAGACAACTAAATACTCGCTGTCCATTATGCTTTCATTTCGACATTTAAACTATAGACCAGCATACAAATTACATTGTTGGTTTAGGAAGAACCCCCCCCCCCCCCCCCCCCCCCCGAAGCAATAGACCACTCATAAAATGAAAATATCATTTAATTTCTGTAACTAATCATTTAAATAACTAGTAACAGTCGCAAATCATAAGTAGAAATAAACAAAAACAAAGAATCCATTGATTGCCAAACACAGCTAATTTCCTGAATTTTGTTTTTGAGGACAGTAGCTTTGGAAATGGCTTCTTCTTCTTCTTTCTCAATTTTTTTTTGTGATAGCATGAGAAGAACTAACATGCTTATTAATGCAGGCTAAAGTTGGCTGTGCCTCTCCAGTTGAGGCCATTAAGGAAATCAGAAGGCTGAAAGACACTTGGAGAGGCTAGGCTTGCTATAACTCGGACCGTGGTCGACCAAAATATCATGTAATGATTACAAGATATATTACGGACAGTAGTGTATATGTTTTTAAATGCCGTTTTTATGTGTGCTAGCTTGCTGCCGAGAATGTAATATAATATAATGTGTCGTGAAATGGTGCTTCTGAGGACGCAAGTGCCCTGTTCTGTCATGGAATTGTTCAATGCCTTTCTCATGCTTGGTCAATGGAAATGCCATATGTATAAGAGCAGAAGAAGAGCTGAGCTGTGTGGATTCAGTTTATATTGATTATTTGCTTTATGTTTGAACGTCTTTTTTTGGTTTAATAAGCAGTTAGTAAACTAGAGGTTTATATGCATGTTTTGAATGTTTGTTAAAAATATTGAATGCCTTTTATGAAAAGTTGAGCTATGAGCTATCATCTTGATGATATATTCCAAATATATCTTAAATTAGAACATTCCCTAATCAGTTCCGAAAGAGGTCTCGTTCTGGAAGGGCCTTTCAGACCGTTAAATACTACATTGAATATAAGAATTCGGTACTTTTCATTTTTGGACAAGCAAAACCAGATGGTTATCTGTAAATTAGTTGACACTAAAACTAAACCAGTGGAAAAAAAGGCGAGGTGCTGTGATCTAGGGTGGTTTTGGTGATGCTATTATCTGCACACTTATCAATTCTAAGAGTTTCAGAGTTTCAGGCTTATAAGGCAGGTCAATAATTTGTGTCTTCATGCCGCTGGAAAATACATATAATCTGATGTAAATGTAAGCCATTTAGAAAAAGTTCTTTGAAAACTCAATATAAATATCAAATCATTTTGTAACTAGTCGTTATAAAATAAGCGACATCTTCTACTAACTTATCAAAGCTATGTTCTAAAGTTTTTGATTTTCAATTTGCAAGGACATATTTAAAATGTTGCTTAGAAAGGGACATATTTAAACCTCTCTTGATGGAATCGAGAGCAATTACTTTCCAATTTAGAGCAATTTAGTCAATTGAGAGCTTGCCCAGATTTTTAATAATTTTGTTACAAATCTTTTATAATCATATAAAATAAGGGACAGCTTGGTATATGAAACGAACAATTACTAAAAATCCATTCCGTTTAAGAAATGTGATTGTTGGAATTTTGATTTTGATTTGGATTTGGAATGCTGGACTTATGTTGATGGGTGCTGCATATGGGCTTTCGATATGTCAGGGGTTTCATCCAAAGATCTAAGCCAATTGGTAGGGTCCATCTACATTTTACACCCATAACCATCTCTTTATTTTCAATGCTGGATTTTTCCTTTGACTCCCCTCCTTGCTTCAAATTACAACATGAATATGATTCTCGAGACCATTGCATTGTCAGCCTTGGTATATTATTTTATCATTCCTGCAATATTTTCCGCGACTACATCGGTTATGGTGCAGATAGACTGTGCCGACTGTGATGGTTGAGGCAGCAATGAAAACAATGACCAAGAAAATAACCATGGAAGACAGTGGCAATTGACGCTAGGGACCGGCGACGAGGACAGTTGTCAGCGGTGGTCATCGAGCGATTGCTGGCGCGTGTTGGAGGTAGCGACTTACCACAAGCAAGCAAACGGAGCTGGAGATGGGCGGCGACAGCCGGAGAAAGGCATCGAGCGATAGCTTGCAGCAGCCAGCTACAAAGGGGATGGCAGTGGCAGAGACAAACAACGGATGACAACTAGCAACGGAGGGCAGCAGAGGACGACAATGAGACAGCGGTGGCCAGCAACAATCACGACAAGAAATTTTAATGGGGATATTCAGATATAACCAATTTGTACTGGGTGCATCTTATACAGGCGATTTTTTTTTGTTTGGGATCATGACATAACAAGCAAGCTTGGATTCCCATTCTTTTTTCTGAAGCCAACCAATCCAGGAACAGAACCAGCAAAATCTCATCTCGGATAAGATTATTACAGCATGAGCTATGCTCAGCTAGTAATGCCTAGCGTATACAATCAATCATAGATACGCAATGAAACCAATAGAAAGAGGCCGTTTACGGTAAAAAGTCGTGCATATCGACGGATCGTCCTGTGTCCGCAATGGTCAGCAACAATTCAATTCAATAAACCAAACCCCGCTCTCTCTCATCAATGCCTTCCTTTTAGAGAGAGAGAGAATAGAGAAGAGAGAGAAACTCCGCGTCTCAATTGAATCAATCCGCAGACCCTATCTCCACAGAGACAAACTACAGGAGTTTCAAGAAGAAAGAAACTTCATCACCAACAAAAAATCTCCATTCTTTCTTCAATCCGCTACGATTCAAGTAACCCTCGATTCTTAGGGCTAGGGTTCAGATCCACCCCCAAAAAATCTTCTCTTGAATGGAAACGAGCGGCGGCAACCCCGTCACCTCCGCCGCCGCCGGAGGCGGCTCTAGAAGGTACGGCGTCCAATTCTCCGCTTCTAATTTCATCCAAGCCCCTCTCTCTGCTCTGTTGGAATATTCTGGGATTTTATCGAACCCTAGATCGGGCCATGAGGACACTGAGCCCTCGATCGCCGCCGCACCTAGCGACGGCGAGGTCTCGATTAGGATTATAGGTGCTGGCGACCACGAGAACGTTAGGGTTTTAGAGAGGGAGGCGAGTCCTTTGAGTAATTTGAGTCCTGAGGAGAGGCGAGGGATGAATGATGAGGATTTGGTGAGGGAGAGCGAGAGCGAGAGGGAGGGTGGGGATGGGGAGTTGAATCCTTTGAATCCGACGAATCCTTCGAGTTCTGCTTCGGGGAGTGTGAATAATGCTGAGGGAGAGGGAAATGGAAGGGATTCTTCGTATCAGAGGTATGATATCCAGCAGGTGGCGAGGTGGATCGAGCAGATTTTACCGTTTTCGTTGCTGCTGTTGGTTGTCTTCATTCGGCAACATTTGCAAGGTATGATTAGATGTTGAAGCTAGAAATTTTGGTTTTGAACATTGATATATTATCATACTGTGGATGGATTGTTTATTTGTTGGAATTATGATGCGCCTGCTAGCTTATGAGGAATCTGTTAAGGTGTTCTTCTCAGGTGTGATGTGTTTGCTGGATAACAGGATGGATGCGTTAGAGTTGTTTTTTGGTTTCTAATAGTTGACCTGGCCATATGAACATTAGTGGGATTGATGTAAAGCTATATGCTTTTCCCTTGTTTTTCAGAATCTACTATGAAGATGTTAAGAAAAGTTGTTATATGCAATATACTTTTATGTGGTTTTACCGTTTTAGTGAATTAAGTTTGCTGGAAATGAAACTATATAGCCTTACATAAACCCATGTTTTGTTTTAGTGCAGCCTAGAAAATATGTTTTAAATGTACCATATTGGAAAGTGAGCCATGAGTTTTTACTAAATCAACTCGGCTTCTTTTTTAGTGGAAAATCACTACATTATATCTTGGAAACACTTGAGACTGCATGTTCATAGGAAGGCTACATTGGTTCTATGGTAATATGTCCTCTGGACGACATGCGGTTGGATTATTTAATTGATGCGATTACGGTGCATGCCATTAAACAACCATCAAGTTACCTGAAGCAATTTTATTTTCTATATGATCATAAGTTTGACACAACTAGTGCAACGATCGTGAAAAATGTATATCACAAAATGAAAGAAAATTGCAAAGGATTTATCTTTCTCATAACTTATAACCAATACCCTAGATTAATGTTTACTTGCTGGCTTATAAAATCAGTTTGGATGTGCACGGGCTTTTATCTACAAGTATTCAATTCCTGGTACTCATGTTTATTCTTGCTTGGGATTGGATACCTTGCGTTACATTATCGTCACCGTCACCGTCACCATCAAATATAATATTCTTTTTCCATCAAAAAGGGGTTTGGGTAGCATGTTTAATAGACATGTCTGTCTGTCATACCTATCCTTGTGGAATTTTTGTTTGCTTCATTCATGGTGGTGCAATGCTAACCTTGTGGAAGGACTTACAGGTTTCTTCGTTACAATTTGGATTGCGGCAGTGATGTTTAAGTCAAATGATATATTGAGGAAACAGACTGCTTTGAAGGTTTGATAAGTTATCCTATGCATAGTTCTATATATATAGAATATAGTAATGACACTTCTATTGCTTTTGCAGCGTTATTTTCTGTTTAAATTACTAGTTAACAGCTACTACTACAACAACAAGCCTTTATCTCAAACTTTTGACGTCAGCTACATAAATCCTTTTCTTCATTTTGGCTGTGAAAGGTCACCCCTTGATAAAATTAACAACCAACACATCTTTTGTAATAGCCCAAGGAGAAATAACAAATGGATTGCATGTTTGGAGGAGGAAAGTGTAGAATAAAGCGAGAACTTTCTTTGTTTGGACACAAAAACAATGATTGCAAAGTACTTCCCTACTTTTCTTCCCCATCACATTTTCTCCTCATTTCTCTCTCTCAAAAGCTTAGAAAGTGGAGGAAAGTGAGAAGAAAGTAGGTGGTTTTATTATATTTTATTCTACTTTCTATTTTTATTTTACACTTTCTTACTTTTTACCATTCTAATCAAACAACACAATCTATTATGCAATTTACCTTTTTATTCGAGGGGAAAGCATCAAAAGTTTCTTTTGGTTTTCTTTTATTTGGATTATTTGACATGACAACGGCTATGCGGTTTGACAGGGGGAGAGGAAAATTTCAGTGCTTGTTGGAATTACACTTGTCTTCATGATTCATGTTTTTGGAGTCTACTGGTGGTACAAGAATGATGACCTATTGTATCCACTCATCCTGCTTCCCCCAAAGGAGATACCGCCATTTTGGCATGCTATATTTATTATCATGGTGAATGGTATGCACTCAACTCAATGTTATTTGTGAATTTGTTATTTCAATATATATTGTTAGCTAGCAATGCTTAATTGCTTTTTCAAGAATGTTGATACATGTTCTAACAGTTGTTTTTAGCTTGTTTAAATTATTTTGTGAATGTAAACTACTTTTAAATTACGTAAATATTTTTTGCTAAAGCAGCTTGCTCATGCATTACTGTAGATAATGATTTTGTGGATCTATATATGAATTATACTTTTTTCATTGGTGTTTTTGCTTATTTTCTTCGTTATCATCATCACTTGGGTGTTTATAGAACAGCTAATTAAGATATGACATATTACTATATTGACAGGATTTAGAAAGCTGCTCTCAAAGGAAGCTTACGTGTAGACCGTCTTGCAGTGTCTTTTTGTGCATCTCCCTCTATCTTATGGGTTTCACTTATTTTCTATCACTTCAATTTTATTTACATATTCTTTCCATTGTATAGTTGCTAAGATCTGTAACTTCAAACTTACCCATTTGCACTGTAATTTGCTAGTAGCAGGGATAATTTCTTGTAGAGGAGATTTGGATTTTAACGATCTAGAATTAGAAGAATTTAATTTTAGCAAAATGATATAACATGAGCATAAAACGCGGTTTGATAGCCAAAAGTATTTAGGTTTGACCATTTTTGCTCATTCATCATTATAAGATTGGTGTGGATGTGTTTTGTGTAATCAAGAAGAACGAAGTTTTAAAAGCGGGAGAAAAAAGCACAGCGGCCAGAGTGCCTCTTTGGCCGCGCAGAAATCAACAATGTCCGATTTTAGTTTAATTTGATATTTTTTGGTTATTGTTTGTTAAAGATTGATTCTAAAGTTGGAATCAATATTGCTCGAAGACAATCATAAACTTGAAGTCGAAGTTATTTGAAGATCTAAAGTCAAAACCGAAATGGCTCAAAATCCCAATCTTTGAAGTACAAAAACAACACTTGACCACCCTAAATGTTCAATCACTAATTTCAAAACAATAATCTAATCTCTTCCAATCTTGATGTCAGAATCTCCATGTCGAAAACCTAATCTGCTTGATTGTTTATCGTTGAAGCGTCTTTGTTAAAGTCGAAATGCCTTACTTTTAGTTGAAGCCTCTAAGTCGAAGTTGAAGTCCCTAAAATCCCAATTCGAAGTCTTGGCTAGATAGGAAGAAAGCATGAAAAGATATAGAGCTAACTTAAATATTAATATCATACCAAATGCGATACATAGTTATTCAATATAGGACTTTATTAGGATGTTAATATCAAACTTTAAAGAGTATGATATTAGAAGTACTAAAACCAATCCCATAAACTTTTAAATGCATCCAAATTAATAAAAAATATAGTATCGTTACTCAATTAATCGGGTGAGAATCACCTCTTAAACGGGAAACAACGGAGCGACGAAGGACGCTCAACCGCTTAAGCGGTCACTTTTTAAAACATGAGAGGAAAGGCTATAATGGAAAAAGTATTAATGTATTATGTGATTGTAGATAAATATGAAATTGAAGCGAACCAACCTTGCTTTATAGGTGTGGATGTTATGCAATTAACTGATAAAAATGAGCATGTCAAAATAGTGAGTATGTTGAGATGGATGAGTGGAATACTTTATAATACATAATAAAAAAATAAATGCATTTTCAAGAATTTAGAGATATTTCTCTCAACATAGACAACAACAATAAGCATTTATCTCAAGATCTTGGATTGCATTAGGTTTTTCGTTATTAACCTTTCTCATTCAAGATTGATAATAGAGAGAGAAAGCCGTATACTATGTAATAATCCTTTTTTACTAGGATTTTTTCACATGTGATGCACTGTGCACGTGGGAACAAACTACCCAAATTCAATATATATATATATATATATATATATATATATATATATATATGGACAATGGAGGAAAGGCGCCATGGGAGGGAATTTCCTCAATTGGCGTCAAAAAAATACATCTTTCACGATTTTTCTTGACGATCGGCACCCATCATCATCATCTTTACCATGCAACATGTGGATATACCAAATTTCATGCGATTCCATCACTTTTCACCGTTGATTTAGTGGGTGCAAAATTAACGGTTTACCGACAATAGAACTTTTTACATCGCTAATTCAACGGTGAAAAAGTGGTGGAATCACATGAAATTTGGTGTATCTACATCTTGCATGATAAAGATAATGATGGGTGCCGATCGTCGAAAAAAATCGTGGAGAATATAGATATTTGACGTCACCTAACGAAAAAGCCTCGTGGGCCTCTTTTCTTCATTATTCTCTCTTCCTCCCCCCCCTCTCTCTATATGAAATACTTGGTTGCAAAAGATGTTTTATTTTGCGCGTGTGAGAGTATTTGTAGAGAGAAACCTTTTCTTGAAAAGATAGAATATTATTCAGAATTTTATTTAAAGTTAGAAAAGTTGGCATGGGTTTCAAGGAGTGCAATAAATTGTTAAGAAATTTTCTTTCCTTTTCTTTTAAGAACTTTTTCTAAAAAGAAGAGGCATCATCTTAGCTACACAATTGATTGCTAATTTGGTGGGGTCCAAATAAGTTAGCATTATAATAGTAGAGATGAGGGTTTTGGCATTTATTTGGTGAGTGTAAATGTGGACGATTCTCTGTGGTAATTTATATTGTTAACATGCTTCTGGAACTATTTCTCTTTGGTGTATTCTTTGATCTTTTCCTCTGGGTGGAATGCGACTCACCTCAACAAATGTATCATCTTTCCTTAGTCTAGGGAAATTTATTGGCACCAGCTTGTCCTTTAGGATTGTGGCAACCCCTTCTCATGTCAATAATTTTTGCAGCTAGGAATTCGGCTATTAAGAGAGGTGTATAAGATTTATAGCTGCTCATAATATTTTAAATATCCTTCACTGTCATGAATTTTTTTAGAACCTTCACTGGGGCTTCTAATCTTCATTTTGATGGAAAAAGGCATATTAGACCTCTTTCTTCTTAAATGGATCTTTTTATCTCTTAAATACATAAATAAGTTCACTTTAATTCTTTAGCCATTTTGTCTTAACAAAACATTCATCCTTTCTCAAGTGCAATATGTCCTTAACTGACTAAATCATACTGATTAAATGAAAGGAAAGTGTATGCAAAAAATTACCCATTATCTCATATGACCATATTTATGTATGCAAATCCATTTTCTCATTACGACCATATTTATGTATGCAAAATTTACCCATTTTCTCATTATGACCATTGCTAGCTTCTTTTATTCTTAATTTCATCCACAAGTGGTTTAGCTATTTTGAGCAATGTGTCAATATTTATCACTTTATGCAGATACTATGGTTCGCCAAGCAGCAATGGTTTTTAAGTGTATACTGCTGATGTACTACAAGAATAGCAGAGGTCGGAACTATCGTAAGCAGGTAGTATACTAATCTACCTTTTTTAGTTGTCTGCTATAGGCTTACTGTAGAAATAAAAAGTTGAATTTCAATAGGCAACATAGTTTACATATTTGACAAAGCATAGTGTATCTTCTTCTTCTTCATTACCTCATAGCTGGAAAAATGACATTTTGGCTTTTGTTGCCTTCACTCTAATGAGTTGTCTACCATACATTTAATTTTCTTGTAATGCTTTGGCTAGTGAATAACCGGTTAAATAAAACGCCATAATTAATTGTGTCTCTAAGATTTATATGATTTGAGCCGTTCTTTCTTTGAATTATTGAGGCGTGAGGCCCTTCACCTGTTATGGAATCCCTTTGCAAAGGTTTAAAGTGCATTTTCAGAAAAGAGGTAAGAAAAACTCGAAAATTGATAGTTACAATGGCGAACATGCTATTCAGTAAGAAGGTTCTTAGGGGGAGGAGGAAGGAGGTGCGGCTGTTTAGGTTTTTCTGAGAGAGGGAGGGAGGGAGATGTTATGGTTTTCTTAGTAAGAGAGGTTTTTTTTTAACATGGCAGGTAAGGATTGTATGGGATTGTGGATTGATCGGGTAAAAAAAACCCATATGAACTAGTAAACCTATTAAGGATCTTTCTCTCCAAAGGAGAGAGAAAAGCAAGCATGGTGTAGTTTTAGATCCTATGTATATCAACAAAATAATATATTTTTGGTTTGAAATTTTTTGTTGTTGTTAGAAGATTAGTTCTTTTTCAAACCCACGATTCACAATATACCTAAAACTTAAACAGGTTTGAAATATGTCCATATATCTTGACTCTCGAGTTATCGTGCATTATAGATACTAAGATACTAGTCTTATCAAAGATAGACAAGCTGTATCATAAGATAATTGTCCCAAGAATGTAGTATAAGATAAATATCAATCCCCCTATATGTTGTATCAAAACATAAGATTAGTATTGCACATCGTAATATATCGACATCAATGTTTCCATATATCATGTTTGATTCTAATTTTACGTCCCTACAAAAATTCAATTGGTAACTCGACATTACGAACATTATCTTGTGATTTTACTAAAGTTAATATTTTTACAAATGTATTCAATTTTCTAGGGGCAAATGCTAACCCTTGTGGAATATCTCCTTCTTCTGTACCGAGCATTGTTGCCGGCACCTGTTTGGTACCGATTCTTCCTTAACAAAGAGTATGGAAGCCTCTTTTCATCTCTCACTACGGGGTTATACCTAACGTTTAAGTTGACTTCAGTTGTTGAAAAGGTATAATGTTTCAATGCTTTTCGGATTTTTTTAATCTCTTGTTAGTTTTTAGATCATAGCTGCACCTGAATGATCTTCCCAACATTGCAGTCTGGTTTTACTATTACATAATGACAGATGAATTAGCGAGTACTCTTCTTTATCTTTATTTTAAACTTGGTCTCCAGGTTCAGTCATTTTTTGCAGCATTGAAGGCGTTGTCGCGCAAAGAGGTGCATTATGGGTCTTATGCAACAACAGAGCAGGTATAGCTCTCTCTCTCTCTCTCTCTCTCTGGGTGCGTGCGAGTGCATATTACATTGGAACTTCTTTTTTCACTATATTCTTTCCATTGTTGAGTCTTTCAACCCAAGATTTACGCACACGTTTCTGATGGATTAATACCATAGGAAGTAGTTAAAACTCTGATATGCGCATTTGTATGTTTTTGTTCATGCATAATTTCCTTCTTTTGTTTGAGTTATATGTATAAAATCCATAGCCAGCAGCTAGAAACGTAATAATTGACTTAAATGTTGTTTTACGTTCATTATGAATCGATCATAAAGCAAAGATATGCTAAATTCTAATAAAAGTAGAACTAGTTTTATCTATTTTATAGGTCATATCTAAAGAATAATAATGCCGCTCTACATAGCATACCGTAACTAACCTTGAACGAGAAAATGAAGGCAGCAACTCATTGGGAGGTTGTATTTTTTTTCTGGCAATATTCATTTGGTAGCTGATGGAAGGTTATTTCTTTTGTTCCTTTCTTCATAACTTTTATTTCCCCCCCTTATTTAACCTTTCTTTTTCTCTTTATTTATCTCTTTTTTTGTTGTTTTTCGTAAACATCCTCTCTCTTCGCGATAACTTTATTCATTCTCTCAGTTAAACCATAAGTAAGTTTTAACATGTGTGGATACATTTGTGGTTTCTGATGTGTGAACACAGCTTGAAATACTAGGAAGGTGTGTCCCCCATGCCCTAACCTTTGACCCTGTAATCACAAGTTGGGTTCTTTCCATTATAAGCTACAAATTTATTGCCAGGGACCTTTTTGGGGTTGATTATCAGCTGGACCTAGCTTACCAGTCACTTGTATATCTTGACAACTGATCTTGCTTAAAATTTTAATTTCTCATAAGCCAGTGCATAGGTCAAATGTTTAAACTACATGACCATCAAGTAATTTAAGCCTTATGGAAACTTCACTAGCAAAAAAAAAAATCGGGAATCTGTTTCCACACCCAAAGTTTGAAACTGATTTAAACAACTTTCAGAAGTTGGAAAAATCCCAGTGCATCTCAAATGTCTCAAACATATAGATATTTATCTGCAGTTCCAATATTGCCCTCAATTGTATTCTAAACAAAATTATTTACAGCCCTAAAATTAAAAATTGATTTATATTTAAAGCCAACAAGTTTCATAATTGTAAGCAAATATGAATGAATCAAAATTTGTTATGGTTTTAGATAACATTTAAAGATTCAACCAAATATGTTAGGATCGTGAAAAAATTACCAATATAGACTTTTTATAACATGTTAAGATTCATCGATACGCTTTTGTAAATCAGATGTTATTTTATGGAAACATGTCGTATTTTGTTAAAAATTCATTGAATGATACTATTTATTCACCCCTCTCCCTTCGATCCCCAACATTATTCATTTCAAACAAAGTTTTAAATATCAGACATGAGAAATATATCGGAGAAATGCTTCATATAACGAATATTGTTGCTATATCGTCTAAAATCAAGGTATCGGGCGATATTATATCAGTTTTATCGTATCGCTAGGGGTCGCAAAACGATATATCGATCGACCGCTATTTGATTCCATGATCTCAACCTTGTTTATTTATAATAATTTTTCTTATTAACTCGTCAATTCTATTGATTTCTTCTATGGGTATTTGGTGTTCTCTCAATTCTATACGCCTTTAGCGGACTTTGATTTGTTTTTGTGTTTATTTGGGTTTGATTTATGTATTAGGGTTTTTTTGGGAATGTGAGAGGATGAGAACATATGAAGAATTTGATTTATGTATTAGGGTTTTTTTGGGAATGTGAGAGGATGAGAACATATGAAGAATGGGCAGATATTGAGATGAATGCGAGAGTATAGAGTGTAGAAAGAAAAGGAAAAGAAAAAGAAAAAGCAAATGAACCATCATAGATTTAACAAACACTTAATGCCACAACACGCGTTTATCATAAATTTTTAGGGTCGGCTATATGAATTGTTTTCTTCCATTAGCTCTGTTAAGGGCCATCTCCTCAATTAAATTAGCAATTAACATATCGTTCCTAATTATCTCCATACATGTTTGTTTAAGGTCACTTACTGCTAGTTGCGCTAGTTACACAATTTTGTCATTTATATTAATCGAGGCATTATTAGGTCTTTGTTGCATGTGACCAAACTATCTCAAACTTATCCTTTATGGATGACATCTTGTTACAAATACACTCATCTTGTATCCTACCGTATTACCGTTCATCCATCTTAACATTCTCATTTCAATCCCTCATTTTTAGATACATTTTGCCTAACGTTCTGATCCATAAAAAACTGTTGGCCTTATCGCCATCACACAAATACCGGATACTTGTTTAAAAATATAGACACTGGTTTTAAGAATAAATGAATACATGCGCTGGGCTTAACATCATGGATATAAAAGTAAGTTTTAAATTGTGTGCGGTAACAAATTTCCCAAAAAATCCTGTCTTGGACGGTCATGCTGCTTTGCTTGGTTGGCTTTTCCATGATAAAATTTAAATTATATACATTGTTCTAAACGTCGGCCGACGACATGTCAGTTTTGGAAAGAAAAGACAGATATGCAAAAATATTTTGTAAATGTCGGTCGACATTTCGTGATATCGGCGTTTTACCTGCATTTACCGATATATGCGGAAAAAAATACGCAATTTTCTTTCGGGTTTTGGGCTTTGTACATTAAGTTATTAACCCGGCCCATTGTAAAAATAAAGAATAAAAGACACCGTCATTGTCTACGGCCGTTCACTTAATAGGCGACCTTTTTACCACTGAGTTATTGACTAAGATATAAATTTAATAAAACTAAAAACTTGAATAAATTATTTTTTTCAAAAAGATAAGTTATATAGACGACGTTTACATTATAAAAATGTAGAACCTGATATTTGATAATACCGCCCGATATTTCATGATATTCTCTTTCTGACATCAAAATCTTCAGGACGACATGACACCGACATTCAAAATTTAGAACATTGATTATATATGATCACTAGCGATGGTTGTGCGTTATGCGCAAGATCGCTAAGAGTTACAGACATGGTTATGTAAAAGAAATTAACCCTCTAAAAAAATTAGTAAGTCTATGCAAAGAAAAAATACGAAATATACCAATACAATCTATTCTATAAGGTACGAATGTAGATTTGCAATGGATGTACCAAACTTCAACATTAATAGCTAAATTGCTCAGGAATAAACCTAATAAAATTTTCAAGCGGTGTATCTTTTAAGTGTTGTAATCCCAATTAATGCAATTGGAACCAACCGATATAGGATAACTTTTTTAATTCCTTATTGATTTCCACTTTGTTGGGGTCAAAAATTACACTCCGGTTGACCAAATCAAAGTAAGTCAACCCCCAGCCAAGCGGGTCCGAGCTCAAGCCTAGTGGGCCCAAGCCCAAGTCAAGACTAAGCATGGAAGGCGTCGGCTCCATGCCAAAAAGGAAGCAATAAATTAGTATAAATGCAATTTTTAGAAATAAATGTATGAAAAATGGGCAAAAAGCCAAAATTTTGCAAACCCCATGGCTTATGTGCAAAAAGAAATAAGCTTCGTTTCTGACGCGACTCCGATTCCCTACGTGATCAAGATCAATACACGTGTGGTTCTCCCTGCAAGTCTCAGCTGGCAATGAGAGGAGCCATCTTGTCAATTTGGTTCCGTCATCATCTACCCTGCGGAAAGCGCTCATCTGGCAGAGGTCCCAGCAAACCAAGCAGCCAAATTAACCTCAAGGGGCAGGAAGCCGAACGTTGTGGTCGTCAAAGCATTCCACCCCAAATGCAAATCCGTATTCGAATGGCTCTCCACTGTTTCGACTGGGGAAGGCCGTCAACACTAATGGAGACACAAAGTATCTCCAACAAGCTCAGACGGTGCCCTCGACAATCGCGCGAGTAGGTGTCTTCTCTGGACTCTCTGTTAATCGGTCTACGGCATCTTCCTGAAAGGCCGAAGCCTGTCAAGTGCTCAAAACAGAAAAGTTAAGGCAGAAGCGGCTCAGATATTGAGCCAACAAAAGGGCGGGCTCCGGCCAAGTTGAACTTTGTGAGGTTCCAAGAACAAGGTTACCCCGCAACGACAGCTGAGTCGGCCGTAAAAGTTAGCAATTTCTTCGAATCTCTGAAGTGGGTTCAGAAAAACGCTATGACCGCCACAATCAAGAAAACAATCCGAACAATAATACAAAGAGTCGTGTCCCGGCCCCAATATAGAAAGCATGACACCGTATCTTCAAGGGTCTATCAGGCGCTCTGTGCCGCACGGAAGTGGCGGGGAAAATCTAAAAAAGTGACACCGGCACCAATCAAGAACCCAGTTAGGACAGCCGTCTTCAATCGATTGTCCGTTACCGAAACAGAAGGGCCACGACAGCGGTCCGTGAAATCAGCTGCTAATAATGAAAGGACAGCCGGATATGTTATCCACACGGTCTACATGGTGGGCACGTGTCCCAGCGACAACCTTCGCAGCAAAAGTAAGGATGAGGCCACCACATCCCAAGTTCAATCTGGCTTGAATGTGGTTGCCATTTCCAAAATCAGTCGCTTCCGCTGGACGATGAAAACCCTCTCGATGAGGCCGATAGGCAAAATGTCCCTTCGGTCCATGTGGAGTCAAGCTCAAACAGCGAAGAAGAACCGACTTTCCGCCTCAGGACCGCAGAGCGGGAGCTGCTTCAAGAACTCTAAAAACAACTCGAGCAAAGATAAAGAGACAGCCAAGCTCTATGCAAAAATTGACGACCTAACGAACGTTGTGATGCAGCTCACGGCTCAAATTGCTCGGGTGCCTTCCAATCAAGCACAAGTCTCTATTCATGGGCTGGGTGATAACAACCCGAAGCAACTGATGCCTGTCCTCTTGGGTCCAAGTTTGGGCGAGCCACACGAAAGCCGGTCACATTCCACTTCTGGGGACGCCTTGGCCCCGGATGGCACTATCCCGCCAACACAAGATCGGATAATGAATTTGGTCACCAGTAAGGTTAAAACATTGGTGGCCGAAGCCGAAGCTCATAAAGAAATTGGCAGTAGTGGGCCGCCATATCCCGCACAGTACGATCTGATCGAGTTTCCCAGCGGTTACATCATTTCTAAGTTCGGAAGATTTGATAGGACGGGAAACGCAAATCAGCATGCCGCCCACTTTAAAGCGTCATGCGGAAATACATGGGGCAGTGATGCACTCCTTTGTCAGTTTGTCAACAGCCTGACCGGTGTCGCTTTTGACTGGTATCCGAGCATACCAGACGGGTCCGTCACTATTGCCCAAATGCAGTCTCTGTTTCAGCAAAGGTTCATGAGTGTCGGTGATAAGATCTCTATTGCTGACCTTATGATGACCAAGTCCGGGAAGAACGAAAACAACACAGACTTTATCGTCCGATGGCGTAATCTCACGGTCAAGTGCGAACCTCTGCTGGAGCAGGACTAGTCCGTTAGTCTTCTCATTGGGAACCTTAACAATTTGATGGTCCCATTCTTATGTACAGCAGGCCTCAGGACGTTTCAAGAGCTGACCAAGAGAGTTTAAATGTTGGAACGCTCGAAGCAAAGAGTGCTCCGGACTCTCAAAGGGACAAACCCTTGGAAGAACCGAAAGGACGACAACCGTAAAAGTGAGAATTCCAATAATACCAACGCCTTCAATGCGTTTGACAATAAAGACAAGCGAAAAGCGGGCGGACAAAAAATGGACTGGTCCCGAAAGCCAGTGCTAGGAGGAGAAGGGCCTTCTCTGAAGGAGAAGAATAGGGTTTCCTCTTTCAGGAGGGACAAGGTCCACAAGATGTTCAAGGATATCCTGAACAACGGTCTACAATTGCCGGAGTCAAAATGACCCCATGAAGCAAAAATGGCCGACAATCCCCTGTATTGCCCGTACCATAGAGTAGTGAGTCATGCGATCAAGGATTGCTATATTTTCAAAGACTGAGTCAAAAAGCAATACAAGACTGGAGAGATCGAGCTGTCTAAGAGTGTGTTGGTGAACAATCAAACTGCAACCACCAACTTTATACAGACATAAGTTGAAGCCTTTTGGGAGCAGACGGCTGAGTCTTCTGCCCCGAGAAATGAATCCGACTCGCCGCAACCTCCGTGAAGTATGCACATATATAATAAGACGAAGAAGTTGCTAAAGTTTCTTCAGAAAGAGAACAGAATGGGAGGGGCAGAAGGAGCCCACTGTTCCAGCTACCAATTCAGCTCAATCGGGCTCAAAATCCAAAAAGCTAAAGATGAAAAGGAAAGATGCGGTTCGAAACGAAATGGAGTCGGCGGGGAAATCGACCATTCAAAGGCATATCGATTCTCTCGAAAACTACGAGCGAAAGAAAGAACTGTAATTCAATTGAAGGAGTTCTTCCACATAGAAGCAGCTGAGATTCTGGAAGAGCTAGAAGGAGACTCAAATGATGTGGTTCTTGTCGTGACATGCTACGTCATCCACCTTTGTAGCGACTCTGAGAAAAAACTCTTTTTCTAAAGAGGACGAGGAGCTCGCAATGAAGGCCAACCAAATTCATCTCAAGAGCGGTAAGACTCTACCGCCAAATCAAGACAACGTCCCAAAAGGGAAGGAAAAACAAGTCACTAATGAAGAAGATGGCGGAGAGCTTGCTCACGAAGACTCGAGTCTTTTCTCAGTGGACTATAATGTCTTGCTCATCTCCGGAAGCTTCTATCTCTATTGAGCATCTATGATGCTCTGGTCCTATCCAATGAGCTTAGAGATGTTCTTATTCATGCCCTGCAAATCCCCGAGCGATATCAGGCTTGTTTCACGGAAATTAATATGAAAGAGGCCCAATACACTCTGCATAAAGCCGCAATCACATTTAAAGATGAAGACCTATTATTGGGAACAACGGAGCACAACCGAACGTTTTACGTGACATGGTAGAGCGATGGAGACCGAATTAATCGCATATTGATTGATCTAGGGTTCTCGGTGAACATCGTGAACTTGCGGATTTTGAAGAGTTTGTCAATGGACGTCTGACACCTGTCAAAGGAAAGGATTGTCATTCAAGCCTTAAATTAAAACTGCCAGCAAATTCCGGGGTCTATAGCTCCGCCAATTAAATTTGGGGATTTGCAAACCGAACCTAAAATATACGTGATCGACGTCGACATGTCTTATAAGATTCTCCTGGCACAGCCGTGGCTCCACGATTACGGCATCGTTCCATCAACTCTCTATCAATGCATGAAGTATACCAAAAACAACAAAGAAAGATGCGTTGACGGAGACATCCAGCCGTTCGGTATGCATGAAGTCCGATACGAAGATTACCGGTACTTTGTGAACCCTAAATACTAAGCCATAATTGACCGAGGACAAAATAGCCCCGAAACTGAAAGACAAATCCGAGCCGTCTGTCACTTTCAACAGCAAAAACCCTATGTACATCCGCGTTTCGGTAGTTACACTGATGAATCCGACGCTAAAAGTTCGTCCTTCTGTAAAACCCGCCCTCATTTCGGTAGCGATACGGACGAGTCTGATATTGAAGGCTCATTCAGGAGCAAAATTCACACTCGTTTAGACAGCAACACTGAAGAATCAAAGGAAGAGGACCCGCCTTGCAACAATTCTGCAGATTGGGCCCCATACAAAAAACGAAGCTTAGAGAAACCTTCGAGGTTATAGAAGGGTCCCTAGCTATCACAAGGGTGCTGGAGCAGATGTGCAAGGAGCTAGATGCATTATTAGTCTTTACCGTGGACCAACTGAAAACTTTCTACATTCCCGGAAGAAAAAACGGACAGAAGGGTATCCTGTTTTATGGGTCAAACCCCGTCGTGCACCCGGACGATTTGTCCATGACATGTTCTCCCTAAGAAAGAGGCATACGAGCCGTCCTCAATCCCAGATACCATGCGCCCGAGATGCGGGAATATTTTAAAAAGTGCGGGTGTCGGTTATATCAAACGAACTCCGAAACGAAGTTTTATGAGGGGCTGCGGCATCCGTCTCAGGTCTGAGCACTCATCGATGACGAATCCCAGATAGACGGGGCATAGGTTTCATTCAACCTGATGTCAAGGCATGCTACATGATCCATGTTGGCGAAGTCAACGAAAAGTCAATTGATGACGACAAGCTAGCCGAACCAGAAAAGGTCCCTCGAGAGCTCGAAGATGGCGGACAAGCAACTTTCGATGAGCTAACCGAGATTGATTTGGGAACGTCCGATAATCCAAGGCCGACCTACACCGGCTCATTTTTGTCAAGAAGAAATGAAAGAACAGATAATTGCGCTGCTGCATGAACTCGTCAACTGCTTCGCGTGGACATACAAAGAAATGCATGGTCTCTCCCCTGAAGTGGTCGTACATAAGATTGCTATATCTCCTAATGCCAAGCCAGTCAAACAAGCTTCCCGAAGAATGAGAAAGGAGTTAAAAGAAAAGGTCATTGAGGAAACCAAGAAACTCATTGATGCCGGTTTCATTAGAGAAGAGAAATATGCGGACTGGATTGCGTGCATCGTCCTAGTGAAAAAGAAGAATGAGCATATCCGAGTTTGCGTTGATTTCAGGGACCTCAACAAAGCATGCCCTAAAGACGATTTTCCACTCCCGGTCATGGAAATGATTGCGAGCTGTTCACTTTCATGGATGATTCGTCTGGATACAATCAGATAAAAATGTCGTCCGAGGATGAGAAGCATACAGCGTTTCGAACCCCGATTGGCATATACTGCTACAAGGTGATACCGTTCGGATTGAAGAATGCAGGTGCCACATATCAAAGGGCGATGACAAAGATCTTTGATGACTTAATCCACAAAGTTGTCGAATGCTATGTCGATGACTTGGTCGACTAAGTACAATCTGAAGATGAATCCTCTAAAGTACGTCGTTGGCGTATCATCGGAAAAATTCTTAGGCTTCATAGTCTGGCACCGAGGGATCGACCTATCGAAGATAAAAGCGATCGTGGGGATGCCTCCAAAAAATCTGACTCAGCTGAGATCCTTCCAAGGCAAGCTCGCTTACATATGAAGGTTCATCTCGAACCTATTGGAAAGATACAAACCCTTCTCAAAGCTCATGAAGAAATGGGCTCCTTTTGTCTGGGATGCCAAATGTCAAGATGCATTCGAAAACATCAAATAGTACCTATTGCACCCTCCAGTGCTCTCTGCTCCCATTCCAAATAAACCACTGATCCTCTATACTGCCGCGCTAGATGAGTCACTCGGTGCGCTTCTTGCCCAGAACAATGAGGAGGGAAAAGAAAACGCCCTATACTACCTCAGTCGAACGTTAGTCGAGGCAGAACATAATTATTCTCCTATCGAAAAGCAGTGCTTGGCCCTGATATTCGCTGTGTAGAAGCTGAGGCACTATCTGCTCGCTCATCGGGTTATGCTGATCTCCAAGGTCGACCCGCTTAAATACCTAATGACTAAAGCAAGCCTAGCCGGCAGAATGGTAAGATGGGCTGTCCTGCTGCTTGAGTTTGACATAGTCTGTGCTTCTCAGAAAGCAGTAAAAGGGCAAGCCCTTGCCGACTTTCTTGTTGCTCATCCCATACCAGAAGGGTCACCGCTCAATTGTGAGATACCCGACGAACAAGTGCTGCACCTCGAGAATGACGAGCCATGTTGGGAGCTCTACTTCGATGGAGCCTCATCAATAAGGACCTTCAACAAATCAAGTGTTCCGGAGATAAAAGCAGGGATATGATTGGTGTTCGTTACGCCATCAGGAGGAACCCTACGACGTTTCTTTGCTCTTACCAAGCCTTGCCCAAATAACGAGGCTGGTATGAAGCTCTGATAGCTGGTCTGGAGCTCGCTATAGAAATGGAGACACTTCGGCTACGGGTATACGGTGATTTCCAGCTTGTCATCAACCAAGTGAGCGGCAACTACAAGATATATAAGCCCGAATTAGCTCGATAATTCTGTCTCCAGTCTCTTTACGAGAAGAAAGCATAAAACAAGAGAACAATCCTGCCGAAGAAACTCTGATCATTCAAGACAAGATCGATTAGAGAGAGCCCTTCATAGAGTATCTCCGATACGACAAGCTGCCCGAAAAAACCCGTGAGGATTCAGCTGAAGAAGAGAGTTCTCCAATACGTGTTTGTAAATAATACACTATATTGCAGATTATATGACCAACTCTGGCTTAGGTGTCTCATCGGCTGAAGCCTAAAAGGTCATGAAAGAAGCTCGCTCGGGCGTCTGCGGTGCTCACCAATCTGGCCCCAAAATGCGGCTTCAAATCAAACTACTTAGGTATTACAGGCCAACTATGACAAAGGATTGCGAAAAGCATGCGAAGAAATGTCCTTTGCCAAATTTACGGTGACTTCATTCACAAACATCCCAATCTGCTGCATCCCACGTTGGCGTCATGGCCTTTGGAAGTTTTGGGCACCGACATAGTTGGCCCGATCGATCCTCCGTCATTCAAAGGCCACCGGTTCATATTGGCCGCAACTGACTATTTCTCCAGATGGGTTGAAGCTGTCCCGCTAAAAGAAGTCAAGACAGAAGATATTATGACATTCTTTCGGCATAATATTTTATACCACTTCGGTACACCTAGAAAAATCATTTCTGACAATGAGCCTTCTTTCAAGAGCTTCAAAGTCTCAAGATTCGCTACACAACACAAGATAGACTGGAGATATTTCTCCATCTACAATCTAAGAGCTAATAGGTTAGCTGAAACCTTCAATAAAACTCTATGCAAGTTCCCGAGGAAAAATGCTCCAGCCAACCAGAGAGCCTGGAATCTCAAGCTTCATGAGGCGTTATGGGCGTATCGTACCACGCACCGCACTCCAACTCACTCCACTCCATACTCGTTACTTTTCGGAGTGGAGGCAATCTTCCCTCTCGAAGTCGAAGTTCCAAGCTTAAGGATGGCCGTCCAACACAGTTTGACGGAGGAAGAAAACGTCCTCTCCTTTGGCTCGAAGAACTTGGCGCCCTAAAAAAAAAGAGACTTAAAAAGAGACTTGCAGTACAGTGAAATCCAGAGCTGTACTGAGCCCAAATGTCACGGGCCTATGATAAGATGACCCGTCTCTGTGCTTTTAAGAAAGGCTAATTGGTGTTGGTCCTCAAAAGCCCGATCATCCCCAATCGACATGCCAAGGGAAAATTCAAGCCAAACTGGGAAAGACCATACGTCATCGAGAAAGTGTTTCATGGAGGATCCTACCATCTGATAAATGCCGAGCGTGAAAGGCCCATACCACCCATCAATGGCCGATATCTTAAGAAATACTACGCGTGAATACTCCAAGTCGCAGGCGAATTGAACACACCGGCCTTACGGACTGGATCATACATCCTGTAAAACCGTATACAATCCATAGGCGCAAATGACCCTTATCTCTCCGAAGTCCTACCGGTGATGAAGCATAAAAAAAGGAAAGAAAAAAGAAGAGAAAAGGTATGTATATAAGCAAAACCGGCACGTATGAAAACCCGAAAGGGCTTCGTGAGTAAAAATAGCAGGACTGCCGGCGAGTTTGTGAAAACCTGAAAGGGCGCAAACTCGTGAAAAGAGATAAAATACACTCACAAAGTCCTCTCGAGCTTGTGAAGAGATAATCCCCGAGTGAGATCCTTACGACTCACAAAAGAGCAACACACTTAAGAATCCCTGCGATTCCTAAGGAGAAAGTACACCTGCGAGATCCTCTCGTCTTGTAAGGAGAAAATGATTTTATGAGACCCTTAGGGCTCATAAAATTGAAAAGTCTTAGGTGATAGGTATTTAAACCCGTCTCATAAGCCATCGCTCTCCAACGGGCAACGACAACGCAAATGAAGAGTCGCTTCTGGCACTACGCTTCAGTGTTAGCGGTGCGGATGCCGACCCAAAAACTAAATCCCAAGTCCTCCCGGGGCAAATGATGAGTTGCTCCTTTCATTATTCCAGTGCAGCAATGTCGATGCTATACAAAATCCAAATTCCAAGTTCCTCTCAAAATCAAAAATCCCGCTAAATAAGGCAGAAATCAAACGGATCAAATCAATATCCTACGCGGCAGCGCTTCCAAGCTCAAAAGTCCAGCTGGACGAGTAGGGAGCTCCCAAAACAAATCAGATCAAACAAGTCAACCAATTACCTTCTCGGTGGAATCAAGCTCCGTTTCGGAAACAAATCAATCTTGACACCGCAAAAGGCGGAGCAAGTCGACTTCAATTCCGACACCGCAAGAAGCGGAGCAAGTCAAATTCAAACCCTGACACCGCAGAAAGCGGAGCAAGTCAAATACAAACCCTGACACCGCAAGAAGCGGAGCAAGTCAAATCAAGTATCGACCATCCAAGTCACAAAAATGGCAGCCCCGACCGTCCAAGTCGCAAAAATGGCGGTATCGACCGTCCATGTCGCAAAAAATGGCAGCATCGACACTCCACAGGGGATCAAACCAAATCAATTTTCATATAGAACAAGATCCATCAATTTCAAGCACACACAACACACACGCGGTGTGCATTTATTGATGGAGGGCACTTTGTTGGGGTAAAAAATTACACCCTGGTTTACCATGTCAAAGTCAGTCAACCCCCAGCCAAGTGGGTCCGAGCCTAAGCAAGCGGGCCCAAGCCCAAATCAAGACCAAGCATGGAAAGGGCCGGCTCCATGCCAAAAAGGGGGCAATAAATTAGTTTAAATGCATTTTTTAGAAATAAATGTATGAAAAATGGGCAAAAAGCCAAAATTTTGTAAACCCCATGGCTTATGTGCAAGAAGAAATAAGCACATGAGGTATGAGGAGGCATAAGTGCCATTTAGAAAAGCCCAAGGTGCTATTTGTAAAGTGTGTAGCCTATAAAAGGCAAACGTTATGAGAAGATCAATAACAACTTTCATTCTCTCAAAAATTCCAGGATTCTGAGCCTCCTTCCTCAAGGTTTTAAACTTTCATTTTTTTTGAATTAAATCAAGAGTTTCTTTTCTAAAAAGAAATAGTTTCACCATAAAACCCTTGAAGGGAAGCTCAAATCTCCCATCAAATCTTTAAAAGGGGAGATTTTTAAGTCTCATCTCCCATTCCTTCAAGATCCAACCAACAGAGAGGAGGAAGAAGACCCATCTCCAAAAAATCCCACTTTGGGAAGATTCAAGGCTCAAGAAAAAATCTAGGGCTCAAGGGAGAGAAAGGGGTCCCCTTTCATCATCTCCGAAAATCTCTTGGGAGTCTAACTCCGAACAAGAATCTTTTCTTTAGGAGTTTAACTCCAAACCTATGTTTGAGAAGCTCAACTTCAAGATCCAAATTCTCGAAGGAGTTGAACCCCAAAAATCTAGATCTTTTAGGAGACTCCACAAAAGATCCTTTTTTTTAGGAGTTTAACTTCAAAAGTTATTCGGGAGTTCAACTCTTTGTCTAGTTTGACCCGTCAATCGGAGGTTCCGTCGCTCCAAAGGCATGGGGTAATTAACGACAGTTTAGTCCGCGGCTGTCGGAGATTCGGATCCCCACAATCAATAAATCCCGGCTTATCCTAGGCAGGGGAATCTGTAATACACCTGACAAGCACGCACATTCCATCTCAATGGGGTGACGAAAAACACCCTACACACTTGAAAGAGCACTACCTTCATTGATTGCGTATCTTAACAATAGCACAGTGTTCTCAAGGATACCCACTTGAGATAGTATAAGGCAATGGCATAGCAGACCAAGCAAATAGTATTCGAGCAGCTCGAGTAAGATCCGTATGGTGGTGGCCCCACCAATGACATCGGTTGTGATCTTATTGTTCCATGAAACCATCAACAATTGAATCAATAGTTGGGTAAAACAAAAACTTAAAGGACAATAATTCATAGTTCATGATCAGAACATAGTCAATAATACAATGTATTGTTCAAGGCATTTTCGACAAATACCAATTATACAAAGTTTTTAAGCTTGAGAGGATATTTCCTTGTGAGATAAATTTGGATTGGGAGTTGCTTTTAGGCTTTTTGGATCAAGTATTTCAAACATAGAATTCAAAAGAGGAAAACGCTCATACTACCTGGCCACCTAAATTATATATTTGGAAGACGAATTGTTTTTAGCAACAAACATGCGAAAAGTTAAAAAAATGAAAGCAAACTCATTTTAAATAGGAGAAAATTTCAGAAAAAATTATACTTTTCTAATTTTTTGATCTCATGTTCACAAACTATAATATTGATTTTCATATATTAAACCTCAATATCAACAAATATGGAGGAAATAAATAATAATGACAGCAACAAAAGAGGTAAAAATCCAACAGTTCCCCTTTATCTTTTGCAATAAGATTCATTGTTTCTTCACTTCAAAAATCCAGCAGTAGGTTGCAAATTCTGTCTAAGGAGGTATCCATTCTCTCTTATCTTGCGCTGATCCCATCATGAAATAACCTTTTTTTGGGAAACAAAAAGGATGCATGAGCAAGCAGAAGCAATAAGAATAAAAAATGATGAATCCTTTCTTCTTCTTTCTCCTTCACCATCCTCTTATTCTTCTCCCTTCACAGACTCTTTTTTTTTGCCCTTTTCAATCTCTATCTCATTTCAGAGAGGAGATGAGATGGGGACATTTTTTTTCCTTTTTTGTCCTGTAGTGAGAAGATTGTGAAAGATCCTCATGTGGTCGCCTTTTGGATTGTATGGAAGGGTAAAGGTAGAAGAAAATATCATGGGAATATTGCAAATATGTTAGCCGAATATACCCTGACACAACTCTCGGATGTATAAGTTTAAAGATAGGCCTTGATGTTCAATTGCCCGCTAACATGTGTTTATTAACTTTATTATTATATGGGAAACACATGTTGCATGAACATTATGCAATCTAGCCTTTATGAGTCTTCTGCTTTGCATAGGACTCTTTGTTTTGTACCGTAATTCACTCTGATGTAAGAGAAGTTGACAATTTGAGGTCATATTGTACTGCACCCAACAAAAAGACTTGTGTTAAAATTATTAGATATAATGATGCTTCATGCATGTTGATTTTGCAATGCCCTTGTCAACCACATAATTGAACATTTGGAAATAGTCTAATAGATCACATGCACATATTTGATCATGCAAGTACTTGGTTACTCCATGACCCTTTTGAAAGAACTGCCATCGTTTGGTATACGAAATATTAGCTTTATCTATTTAGAGAAGGCTCTTTGTAGTATGTTTTTTGTTCAGAGTGTAAAATTTGCACAATGCGTACTCTGCAGAATATTAGACTCCTTAATTATATACATTCTATGAGATTGGCATTCATACCTTTAATTGGTCATCTTTGTTGTTTTATCTATAAGCTGATACCTTTGTCTGTCTTGATCTGAAAGCTGACATCTTTGTTTGTCTCTATCTAAATGCAGATATGTTGTTCTTTATCGAAAACAATTATGATCATGACTAACAAAATCATTTAGCCAAACTTCCTGTATTCTTGCTTCTATTAGATGCTTTGGGAATAAGGAATTTTAGAAGGTGTTCTTGATTGGATGAGCTTAACTTGCAATAGTAAGTAGGATCTGTCCTTCTAGGATATACACTGACTTTCCCTCCAGAATCTTGTTAGGAACTTGGTATGAACTCATAGAGCATCGGCGTTATGTTCATGTTAATAGTCCGTCATGAGAATCCCAAAGGTTCGCTTTGTTGTGTGTTAGGAGGCTAGATTGACGATGATGGCTTTTCCTGATATGCTTTATTTATTGGGTTAATTGCACATATTCCCCTTGTACTATTTGTTTACTCCTAAACTTTCCTCTTACTTCCTCTTCAACAAATCTTAAGTCTAACCCAAAGAGTCAAATGGGAAGATCATCTGCCAAAAGAAAATGGGTAAGAAAAAGAGAATTTAAAATGAAAGAAAGTTGGAGTTACTGTGGAGGATGAGAAAGATCATTGATCTTCATATTAGACTTAAAAATTGGTTGTTTAGGGTTGAAAAGAAAGAAGGGTAAAACAGGAATTAGAAAAATATTTTTTAAACTGAAGGGGGGTTTAAGTGCTTAAGGATAGGTGCTGTGATATTGAAGTACAGATCTCATGATAGTTTGGGATGGGTGCTGAACCCCCTATAATACAGGAGGCCATGTTCAACAAACTTTGTATGGAGTCTATGGACTATGTATAAACATATCACAAACTACCAGGTTATCATGTGAACAACATAGAATGGAATAAAAACAAATCATCCAGAATGCTAGCAGTTTAAATAAATATGATTATTTAGATGTTCCCTTGCCAGATATATTCGTTTAGTAAATTGAAATAAATAACTGCTTTTAAACCAGAAACCGTTTTGACTTTATCTATCAATGCCTAATTACCATTTTACCAACAACTTACCAGTAATCCAAGCATAAGTCTGTATTTATTTATGCCCATGCCTTCATGCTTGTACTGGCTCCAATCATCTATTTCATAGAGTTTTTCACTAAAAGACGACTTTTTGCAGTGGTACTTATTTTTATTTTTTTTCAAACTGCCGATCCTGATCCTAGAATAATAATGCTTTAACTATCAAAGTTTGTAATTGATGCAGGTGTCAGCAGCTGGTGATCTGTGCGCAATTTGCCAGGAGAAGATGCACGCTCCCATCTTGCTTCGTTGTAAACATATTTTCTGTGAAGACTGTGTCTCTGAATGGTACCATATCTCAAAGATTCCTTACGCCTCGTTTTTGTTCTGTTTTCCTTTTCCTTTCCGGTTTTGGAAAACATGAAATTCCTTTCATTTCAAACTTCAGGATATATAAACTTTATTTGAAACACTAAATTACGCTAAACTACCTTCGGTTTGAGCGTTTTTTCACTAAAATTCCTTAACATTTTTCTTTTTAAAAATGAGTACCGTAAGCTCCCTTAAAGTTCTGCATGTAAGGGCGATATGGTGAAAAGAAAATCCCTTAAACCAAAGATTAAGGTATTTTGCTGTAGTACAAAACTTTGTGGAAGTTTAGTCTAGGATATTTTAGCCTTTACAAAAACGAAATGATGTTTTGATTTAGTAAAGCTAATGAATGATATATTTGGTATTTGCAGGTTTGAGAGAGAACGGACATGCCCATTATGCAGGGCTCTAGTGAAGCCGGCAGATCTCCGGTCCTTTGGTGACGGTTCCACGAGTCTCTTCTTCCAGTTATTCTAGAATCTCACTTTCTGCAAAAAAAGAAGTAAAAGTGGGCTTATTTTAATAGGGGTTGGTAGATAGAGGCCTCTATCTTTCTCCTGAACTCATGTCGAGGGTTAACTGATGTATTTATGGCCTCTTCCAATATTTTGCTGGAAGTTTGGTCACTGAGTGGAAGGGAGGTTATCGTGTCCATATTCTTGTAATTGATCTGTATACACCCAGCAAATTGGATTTTTTTTGCTATAAACGAACATAACACTTTGCAATTAATCTGAGTCTATATATATAAATATGTTACATGTTGCTGTGATAGAATACTAGAGCTGTGTATTACTCCGTGTTGTACTGAATTGAACTACAGAGGAAATGAATTTAACTTCAGCTTTGAATTGTATAGGGGTGAATCTCTAACCTCAGGTTTGATTCCAGATGATGTTATATCTTAAATGAGGGTTGTGATCAGGGTTCTTTCACAGGTACCAGAGTAACAGACATTATTCTTTTGTCAAGTTGTATTATACTGATGTGAGCCGTGAAGCTCCTTTTGAGATAATATGTTTAAAAATCCTTCTTGTTTAATGTCGAATTTTCTTGTTTAGACGAATAGTTGGCTTCTTGGGATTGCTGATGATGATTATGTGCGACGAATGCTTTGAACGTATAGATAGTATGGAAATGTACTGAAAATTTGACAGTTTTGGACTAAGAATGCTGCCTTCGAATTTTCTGTTCGTCGTATTATGAGCCACTAGCGTCTTGCTTCAGCTTGTATTTTCCTAATACCTCAGTTTGCCTCCACAGTGCATACCTAATTTTTCTGTCGTTCTATGAGTAGGTAAGTTAGACCTTGTTATTGATTGGAGTCACGACTTTCGAAACTTCTATATCTTCAAAAACACAGGGAAGAGCGAGACAGCTGGATTTTTCTATCTGGCATCTAATTTTTCTGTTGTTCTATGAAGTTTTGATTGAAAACTATTCCTCAAAGAGTAGGCAAGTTAGACCTTGTAGTTGTGACTTTCAAAACTTTTATATCTTCAAAAACACTTGGAAGAGCAGGGTGGAAAATGTACTTGCAACAGGGATTTGCTCCAAATTCTGGCATGTTTATAATTGCTTTCTAGTCCTGAAAGCATTTAGTTCAAAATGAAAGAACTACTTTCAAGCAGAAAATAGTAAAATTAGCTAAAGCCAGCAACATCCATTGCAGCAACCAATTCACCAGTTCGGATATAAAGTACAAAGTTCATTAAGAACAATAACAGTTCATATATATGTTTATGTATACAAAGTCAACGAACAAATGATGGAAACATACTAGACCAGACCATAAATACGAAGGAAAGCAAAAATCACAATTGGGCACCCAAAAACAAAAGGTAATATTATGGTTTCTATTCTTCGCCTTCTTTATATGAGTGCTTTCTAGAAGCGATATTACGAGGTGAAGTTGAAGGAGGCGTAGGGGCAATGGGGCACGCTGCAGGTACCACAATAGCCGCATGTTTGAAAGAAGAATCGGGTACAGATATGTTTATGGAGCTGGATCGTGATAGGATTTGATTGTTTGGATTGTTAGAGAAGACTTCGCTGACCTCTTCGATCCCCTCGTCAACGTAAACAACATCCTGCATCGTGAGCTGGTGGTATTCCACAATCTCCCTCAAGAATCGGTTTTCTCTTGCATACACCGAGTTCTCATGCGCCAGCCTTCCCTTCTCGGCCAACAACGTTTCTAGCTGTAACCGTATCTAAGAAAGAGAATAAAAATTATCACCACAGAAAATGTCTTATACACTTATCATTGGTTGGTACTCATAATGATACATATCAAAAATTCTAAATTTTCAATTAAGTAGGAGGTTACATTCATGAATAGATTTAGATCGCTGAATATTCACTTATATCTCTGATATATTGTCAGATATCTGCCATGTGACGAGTAACACCCAATCTAAACTCAAGGGGCATTGTACATATATCATGCTTTCATGCTTAAAATACTTCATAGAAATCTTAATATTTGTCAGTAGCGCAAATCTGATTTAAGAGGTCGAATACAAAATGATCAGTAGATCAAACTAAATTAATTTGTATTGTATCAAGAAAATTAAATGTGATACGACTCCAAAACCACCACAATATGTTTTCCTCTTGCTACATATAAAGTTATATAAGAGAATATTCCTTGAAACATTTAGCTTGGACTTTAGTGGAAAATTGTTATCAGGGTCTATTTAATTCTCTTGCTACAATTGAGTCGTGAAATTTTTATCACTAGCTCCCTACTCAATATTTATTACTCATTTATTCCACACGTCTAAGTTTATATGACGGAAAAATTATGATAGGCCCCCTACTTCAAAATCTCTTTATATCTTTCTCACTATTTAAGTTTTCCTGGCAAACTATTGAAAAAATTCATGATTTTTATGTGCTATAATATGCAAAATATTGAAAAATCAAAATACTAAATTTTTTGACGATAGAAGTTGTGATTTTCGTTTGATATTGCAAAAAAAAATTGAAAACCAAAGAACACAGATAATTTTGACATTTTAAAAAATTTCTCTATTTCATGCGCTAGCATGCAAAATATTAAAATTTGAATAAAACAAAAAATTTGAGATTTTTAAAATTTTTGCAATTATCTTATGCTATATATAGCATGCATAATATTAAAAAAAGAAGACAAATTTTGCGATTCATATGTATAATATAAAAAAACAGAAAACAAAAAAATATTGGGACTTTTCAAATTTTATGATTTTCTTGTACTATAAAAAACAAAATTTGAGAGATTTTTTTGAAGATTTTGCGATTTTCGTATGCAATAACATGCAAAAAAACCCAAGGAAAACGGAAAATTTTAAGATAAAAAAAAATTTCACGATTTTCCAATGCTACATACAAAATATTGAAAATTTGAAGAAAACATATTTTTGGCATTTTAAAATTTTCATGTGTTTATTTTGTTAGAAAAGATGATTTTTGTGTGTTACCGGGCATAGAACGATGTTCCGGCTATTTCGTACCAATTTCAGTGGAAACCGGTATGAAACACGGAAAAGAACGACGTTTCGGCCAAAACATAGCAAAAAATGGGGTTTCAATACCTTTTTCCGTAATTCTCGTCGTTAATGTGGGCTATATCAAAGCAAATTGGCCAGATCTCGACTCAAATCTGGAATTTTCTTGTTGAACTCCATGGTAAGGAGAAAGAGAAAAAGAAAGAGCAAGAACTTTTTTTACATGAAAAAGAATAGATAATGGGAAAGTGTAAAGGGAAGCTTAATTTTTCTAAAAAGAACAGTTGCAGCCATCCCTTAAAAAAACAATAATTTAATATGACGATCACAGTTTTTTAGGATAATACAAATAACGATGGTTTACAACCCTTTTTAATACATTATACTTGCTACTATTTTATATAAAGAAAAGTATAGAAAAGCATATAATAATCATGCATAACATATATTCTAGCATTTATATTAGCTTATACCCTCATTTCTCACAATCTTTCGTACTGCAAAGAGCATTTTGCACCTGCCCCAAATAGCACATTAATGTTAACCCCTCAGTTAATATGTTGATTTGGATATTGTATATTCCGCTTACAAAGTACTTTTATTAATTCTTAATTACTCATACTCATTCAATATTTAACTAAAGTGCTTTATTATACTACTATAAGAATGTATCTTTTGATGGGCTTGAATCGGTATATTCATCAAATGAGATTCATTTTTATGTGAATATTCACAAGATCTTATTGCTATATATATATAAACAAATTCATAAAAAAACCGTCCGTGTATTTTCAGTTAGACGTCCTTACCTTATCTGAAAACTCGCTATTTAAAAAGAGTGACCGAAGACATCGCTTTTTTCTTCTATCCCCTTCGTTTCCCCACCACCGAGCTCGGAATCGCTTCTCGAATCGGCGATTCTCCCTCGGCGTCGCCTCGATCATTCTTCGCTCGCTTCAATTTCCAGATCTCGGTCCCTTTTCATTTGATTCTATTTATATCGATTTAGATTTGTTTTTTCGAAAATCTATCAGCTTTGTTAATCTAATCAATTGGCTATTGAAACCCTAACCCTTGCTTAGATTCGCGGTTCAATGTTTCAACAGATCAATCTCTCTTATTAGGCCAGCTATAAAACATAAGAATAAAAAGCTATGCTTGGCTGATGTTACATGAAACCTAAAAAATTTATTAGGTTTTTTAGGCAACATTCACTAATGCATCGGTCTATTACTAATCATGTTGCTACATTTGCATGATACGACACGATATGACTTGTATTTTAGATGTTTACTCCATTATATGCTCAGACATTATAGGAGTCATTATAAAATTAGCTTTTCATTTTTAAATTTTATTATTATTTGGTTCTTGTGAAAAATTAAATTTATTAATGGCTGCATGATACGACGTGATATGGCTTGTATTTTTTGATTGGATCTGCAATTTGCAATGGGTTTTGGAATCGTGGGTATTGCCAGCCGCCGATACCTTTGGAGGAATCTGATGAGCAAGAAAGTTTATCAGCCGACCCTTATTTAGAATCTCTTTTTCTTTATTTAATTTTTTTGTAATTTTGCAATTTATAACTGCAATGAGGGAGTATTTTTCTTACATCTTTGTCTTGGTCTTGTGAAGCTTGCTCAAATTAGTTATTGATTTCTTGATTTTCGTGAATTTTTTTAGCTCCATAATCCTTCAATCCATAGTGCAATATTTATTAATGTTAAGGTTTCTTAATTTGGAAGTAAATAGAGAAGAGGTGAAGAAACAAAGAGCTTGTGAGAATAAAAAGAAAGATAATTAGAATGAATAGGATTACGAGATTAGAATAAAGGAGATGAAGATGAGGTTTTATTGGGTAGATTCATCTTTCTCCCGAGTTGCTTTAATTCAACATTTTTTGAAATATATGCGGGTTAAATTAATCCCCACCTGTCATGACCTCCTTATCATGATTACCGTTCTCTACTAAAAATTCCACTATTTGGGTGTGTGCTTCATTTCAGCAGTTTATGTTAGTCTTTTAAAAAATTTGTGTTCATCAGTATCTTGTGTACTGTTTTCATCCATTTTTGTTGGTGGCTTTATAGCAGGATAAATCTATACCCCCATTGGAAGAACGATGTCACCAAAGGTATAATATATTTTAGTGTTCTTTAGTATTTTAGGATCTCAAATGCTTGCTCTTAGCATTCTTAGTATGTATTGTTCATGACTCATTCTTAGCTTGGACTCTATATGCATGACTGATTTTAATGTGTACTCTTCATTTATGCTATTATTGAACTGATTGCATACTTATTGTTGTTTGAAACCGTTATCAAATATATCTTTTGTAATAACATGCTAGTTTCAATTGCCTTACCATGACGCCTTCATAGTAGATTATTTGGTTCTGTTGATGCATTTTTTTAGAGATGACAGTATAACTAAGGCATGTTTCAAAATAATGTTAAGCACAATGTTCTGGTATATTTCACTTTCTATTTATTTGAATACTTTTTTGGGTTAATTGCATCAAATATTTCATGTGTATGTCAAACCTGAGACTGTTACTATACAATTTTTTCCCTTTTCAGAAATCTATTAGTTTGTTCATAGATAAGAGAGTTTTTTTTGCATGACTACGGTTCTGTTTTATCGGAAAAATTGCAAAAAACTGTCAATTTTGCTTATATAGCAGGATCGCCCACCCATTCTCAGAGGATGCACTTTGCAGCCCTATTTAATAGATATTAAAATCATACGATACACTTCTAGAAGACAAAGGCCAAGCATGCAATATTCATTCAATTTTACTATAGCAAGATTTCAAGCATAACGATGAATCTACATGGATGGACACCGTTCGATTTCACAGACCTCGATGATGATAGGCGACTCATTGTACTCTTTAATTCCCGATTCATTGCAACCAAACTCTGTCCTCATGGATCACAAGAGACAACTTTCAATTCATTCGTTTTTTTCTTGCTTTTTGAGAATGTAAATTGGGTTAAATTAAATTCCCAATATTTTTTCTTCAACTTTCCTCGATCTTGGGAGTTTCTTGTAACTGCAGATTCATTCTTTTTAACTGCATTTTAAATAAAATTGACGGGTGTCTAGCATATTTTCGAAATAGTGTATTATGTAATTTGAAAGAGTTTATTCCTCTTGAAATTCTCGTATTCATATTTTGATCATTATTTGTTAGCAATATTACCATGATCATATTGTAGAAACTATATTCCTTTTGAAAGAGTTTGTGCATAATTTAATCAACGTTGTCGTGATGTTTGTGTGTTTTGTTAATTCTTTTAAAAGGAGAGAAGAAAAGAAAAGATAAGAAACATGAGACTTGACTATATACCATTTGATAAATCATGTAACTTTCTTGATTACATGTAAGCTTCGAAAAGAACATGAAGCTATCACACACTGGACCAGGAAAGGTTTGTAAATTTTTGGCACACTAACTTATATAAGTCAAATATGCTATTTTTCTTCATAATTTTTAATCATGACATATATTACCCTCTTCTTGTAATTTGATTTGTATGGTGTCTTGGGGGGGTCCATGAGATACTTGTTTTCGTAAAGGATTTGTTTTTATTAACACATATGGTTTAGGCCTCTCCAATGCAAAGCAACCAAAAGTTCAATAAATGCCAATCAGGATATCCAATTGGAAGATTGGTTTGAAGAAATTAAAAGAAATGATAATATTTATTTAGTAAACATTTTGTTTTGTAATGTAAGTTCAAGTGAAACTATATTTTTGAGTACTCATAATTTGTGTTTATCCTACACAAAGGAATTTTTTTGTCAATGCGTTTTTGAGCCGTTTTAGTAATGTACAAGATCCAATTGTTTTGTTATAATTCAATATAATAATTGAGAATTAGAGTTCAAAATACTATAAACCCCCATGTTTTTAATGAATATAAACAAAATTGGGTTGTGTTTTATATAGGTAAAATATTGCCGTCCTATTGATGTATATAAAGCTCTTTGTTGTGTGACAATGATAATCCGTGGTATTTTTTTGCAATTAGCTTTATGTTCTGATATTCTCATTGTGTGACAATGATAATCCGTGGTATTTTTTTGCAATTAGCTTTATGTTCTGATATTCTCATGCAACTTAATCTAAATAAATGATATGATCGGTGAAATAATAACTAGATTAGTAAATTATTCATCATATAACGTATTAACTAATACACTCCTTTATTACTTAGCAAGATTGTCAATTTAATTTTTTTAATTTAATAATTAATTTCTTATGAACTGAGTTCAACTGTTCTAAATTTAATTTCACACATAAAAAGAATTTTTAATAAAAATGAATGTTAAAAATAATAAGAAATATTTAGCTTATAAAATAACTAAAAATAGTTTTTATTACAAGATCTAAAAGATCTCATCTTTTTTTGTCTTTTTGGTTTGATATATCTTTTTGGTAATGATTCATATTAAAAACAATCAAAATCCATAGTGATTTATTAAACTCATCTACGCAACAAGAAAATACAAATAATTATATGAAATTTTTTAAACTTAATATATTTTAAAGATAAATACAAATATTTATTCATTATATTCATATAAGAAGATTCAGCGATCAATTCAACGACCTATTAAATAAATGTTGATTATTGTTTGCAATTTAATCATTATTGAGAATATCTTTAAGATATGAAATTTTACTTAGTTTAATCAACATTTAAAAGGTTGGAGAATATATGATTAGTTAGAAACAAAATTGGATTAAGTTTATTAAATATTTCATTAATGGCAACGCCCAATATCTCAAAATTGATTTTATTTGATTAATTCCTACTGCTTGAGGAGGCAGGTTGCAATTTTAAAAAAAATAAGGGTTGAATATACATGTAATAAAATACACCTTTTTTATATAAATTCTAATCAACTTTTATATAAATATAAATATATAAGTTATATAATTCCTCGTGCGTAGCACGCATAAAAATCTAGTGTGTATAGAAAACTGATCTTATGACGACCTACTTCTCAAACACACAATCCATCGTGTTTTTTACCGATCCGCACCGATCATGGTGATCTACGTGCACCTATTAATCATACACATGAGGATATGGTGATCAATTTGAACGGATCGGATCATTCAAATGTCATAGATCGAGTTCCTGTTTTTAAAAAACGAGAACCGGTTTGCAATAAAGTACTATATATATTGCGATTTTTGCTTGTTATAGCAAGCAAAATATTAAAAAACTGAATAAAACAAAAAAAATGGGATTTTGAAAATATTGCAATTTTCATACTCTATATAACAAGCAAAATAATAAAAACCAAAAAAGACGAGAAATTTTGAGATTTTTGAAATTCCATGATTTTCGTCTATTATACAAAAAATTGTAAAACTGAAGAAAACAAAAAAAATTAAGATTTTATAAAATTAACGATTTTCGTGTGCTATAAGAAGCAAAATATTGAAGAATGGAAGAAGAAAATGATTTTGATATTTTTTGTAAAATTTGCGATTTTTTTGGGTTAGCAAGTAAAATATTGAAAAACCGAATAAAATAGAAATATTGAGATTTTTGAAAAGTCCGCGATATTCGTGCGCTAGCCCGCAAGATACAAAAATTTGAAAGAAACAAAATTTTGGGGACTTTTGAAGATATTTTGATTTTCATGTGCTATTCGGGCAAAATATTGAAAGACCAAAGAGAATAGAAAATTAAGATTTTTGAAAAGTTCACGATTTTCGTATGATATAAGCATGAAAAATGCTGAAAATCGAAAAAACAAATAAGTTTGAATTTTGAAACTCATGCAATTTTTGTGTGGAAGCGCATAAAATATTGTAAATTTGAAGAAAATAAATAATATTTGGGATTTTTGTAAATTCCACGATTATGCATATTAACCGAAGAAAATAAATTTTTTTAGATTTTTGAAAATTTCATAATTTTTGTGTTATGCATAATATTAAAAAAGAAAACAGAAAAATTTGCGCTTATCTTGTTTTATATCATGGAAAATATTGAAAAACCAAAGTAAACAAAATATTTCATTTTTGAAAATTTCATGATTTTCTTATGCATAGCAAGTAGAATATTATAAAACCGTAGAACAAATTAATGAGATTTTTAACATTTCGCCATATTCGTATGACAATGTCAAAAATTTAAAGAAAAAGTTTTGTACATTTCGTGATTCATATGTGCGTGATTCATGTTTGCTATAACAAGCAACATTTTGAAAAACTTAACGGAAAGAAGATTTTTTAAACATTTGCGATTTTTGTATACTAGAAAGGAATATATTGAAAAGCTGAAGAAAAATGCCAAAATATTTGCAAGATGATCCTTTATGTATTTTACATATGAACTTTATACATATGGGATATTACAACCTACAAATCATATAACAAACTTTTAAATTAATATGATTTTTCTACACTTTGGACTTCGTACCCGTGCATTGTGAAGGCCCTTGCTAGTATGTATAGTACATATATTTGATTATGCTTCTAGCTATGTTGCAGTTTCATGCATATAACAGTATTCTCATGTCATGTTTCTGTTATATTACATAGTGTTTTAAAAGT
Organism: Agapanthus africanus; assembly: GCA_030015575.1. Classification (NCBI taxonomy): domain Eukaryota; kingdom Viridiplantae; phylum Streptophyta; class Magnoliopsida; order Asparagales; family Amaryllidaceae; genus Agapanthus; species Agapanthus africanus. Next base: position 173,710,184 of record CM057339.1, on the reverse strand, counting down.
CGACCATATATGCGTTTAAAGTACCTGCACCATATCGCATTAGATCACAGTCTGTCGTATGCTCATCCTTATATCTTTGTAGGTGGACTCTTTCTATTTATGGATTGGGATATAATTTCTAATAAATTAGGGTTGTTTTATCACAATTAAAAATATAGAAGATTTTTATCCCAACCCATTCTCTGTCTCCCACTCTCGCCACCATCGAGGGTCGGCCATTGCCACCATCAACATCAAATCCTTCTCATCCACTGTCATCGATCTCGATATCAATCCTAAATCCTTCTCAACCATCACTCTCGATCTTAATCTCAAATCCTTCTCAACCGCACAATCTTAGCCTTAATCCTTTTCAGCCATCGCAGACTGCACTTGATCTCGATATCGACCCCAAACCTTTCTCAACATGCTTCAAGCCTTCGACAACAAAGGTTTTTTTATTTTTATTTTCTTTTGGAACTTTGATTCTTCATTCCTGTGTTTAATTATTGTAAATTGTTAACTAAATATTGTATGTGTAGTAATTGTATGTTATCTTATTGACTTATTGTTATTGTATCAATTGTTTTTTTCAAAAATTAAATTTTATATATGTTTATATTTATTGAATTCTAGCTGAATTTATTTCACTTCAGCTACTAGCTTGCATTTAATTGTTTGTCTACGCCTTTAAGAATGCTTATCGCATGCAAGTGAAAATGAAAACAAATAGTTAAAAGCCTAATTAGCACCCGTTTAACAAATAAACTAAAAGAAAATAACAAATTTAACGCAAAATACGGCTAAATTGCTGCTAATGCGACCTGGACGGCCGTTTAGATGCCTTGGCGGCCAGACCACTTAGCCGCATTACCATTTTTGCCGCTTTTTAATCACTTATTATTATATCCATGTTTGCAAGTGCTTATGATTCAGATCACGGTTTGATATCTCGGCCAGTTCCGATACCAAAAATGATCATCCCAGTTCCGATACCAAGATTTTAAACCTTAGTAGTGCGTTTACGAATTGGTTAATGTGGTTTTAATTTTAAGTTTATTTATAGGTTTGTGAGTTTAAATGGTTTGTTGGTTTATTTGACATCATGAATTACTTTAAAAATCAATAATTACAGTTATCTTTACAACAGATTTTAAAAGCCATTATAGACATCATTAGCAACAAAGAAATGTGTCGGATTGTACAAGTCATTTAATTTTTTTTTTAAAAATCCATTATTTATCATCCTACAAGGCCAACTCCAATCTTATATACGATCGTCCAACACATGTAACAATATCAAGATTTTAAATCTTGCTTCAGAGTCTCTAACCGAATGTCTTTGACTATAGATATGATGATTCCGAGTACCCTCGCATAGTCAACATGATAGGGAAGAAATCATAACAATATTTAATAGGAATCAACTACAATAATAGATCCATCAATTATCATCAAAATTTGCTGGTTATCCTTAATAATGTGATTACATTAAGCTCTTCATCTTATTGTAAGCCAAAAATGGATGTAGGCCTTCCCAAAATCACCTCTCCCAACTCTGGTGTATAAATTTTTTCTCCATCTACAGAAATTCTGAGAATTGATCCTTGCTTTCCCAGCCTTAAATTTCACAACTAATAACCTGAGCCACTAGCTCATAGCCCCTTGAGCAATGATCCCTAAGGGTTTTAGGAGAGGTTCCTTGTTCATAGTGCTCTTGACCTAAATATGGCACAAACTAAGATTAACCTGGTAAGATTGTGCCAATCAACATAAAATTTGTTTGCCGCATGTATATGGTTTTACTGTGCCAGTCTCCAAAAGCCGTCAAAAGCTCCATAAAAGATTGACCAAGTAAGTTGGTTTCATGTTAATAGCCAACCGGGGAAAAAAACTTGGCCAAACTTTCATGGAGTTTTTAAGGACTTTAAGAGGGCGGCGTGATATATCCATATAAAAAGAAGGGTTAATTGCAACCCTTAAAACACTTATAACCCCTCAAGTAACTTAGTAGCACAAATACCTTCTGGAACTTTACAGCTTGTATGTTTGTTTGAAAGTTTTTCTCAGAGCAAACCATGCTATAAATAAACAGCTGTCTAATCTGACTCTAGAATTGGTTTTGTGTGTTGTTTAGGATTGAGTGTTTTCGAGGACTTTGATTGATGAGCACAGAAAGTATTTGCGCTAATAACTCTTGAGGAGGTTATAAGTGATATGCGGTAAACTAGGGGGGTTTGAGCAATTAACCTGTAAAGAAAACTAACAAAAAACTGATCATTGTCTCTTATGCTGAATGAAGGATGATTCCAAGGCCGACAACCCTATGTTCATAGTGGGTGCTTAGCCTCCTATAGAAGAGTTGAGTGTGACTTGAAGGGGCAACTCATAGGTTCAACTTCACTACCGTGAGCAGCTAATCTGAGTTGTGAACAACTAAGAGAGGCAGGTGCAAGTCAGGAAGATTAGAAGAGCAGGCTACTACTGTCAGAAAGGATTGGTGAAAAAAATGTTGAGCATGCATCGTTAATTAGGCACAAACTATAAGCCAAAATGTCATGGTTGAAAAAAATAAACATGTAAAACTACAACCAAGATTTTCAAAGACAGACAAGGCATACATACCAGATCATCATCTTCGGGATTCCCACCCTTCTCATGATTCTCCCTCAGCATTTTGTTCTCTTCTTCAAGTTGAGCACATCTCTCTTTTGCAAAAGCAAGGTCTGCTTTGACAGTCTTCAGTTCCCTCATAAGAAGCTTGGCCTTGGCAGCCATGGCATTTGCAACCTACAAATATGAGAAAACAATTTGCTCATTGTATAAAACAAACAACAACAACAACGACGAAATAAAATCCTCAATTATAATATATGGTTCCCAAGAGGTATTCTATTGAAGGTTAAACTATGGTTTCTGGTGAACATTTCATCATACAGCTGACACTAAGATATATTTATAATTTCTTATAGGCGTCAAAATTGAAATGTGTATCCAAGCAAGATTTTCTGTTGATTTATACACCATTCCTTTACATGTAACTATGGTAGAAACTTATCGCTTTTGTCATTGGGCAATGCCTACTCGGAAAAACTAGTAACCAACCTTTGGGCTATCATCAAGGTGTTCTGACTTCACATGCACATATAAGAAAATAGTATTGATTACTAAACATTTTAATGGTCGAGATTAAAGCATTGTTTTTCTTATTGTTGTTTCCCTGGTTGGTTGTGCCAAGATTTGTTAGAATATAAACATATATCCATTAGCATTTATCCTAAATTTGAAAATTTGGTGGAGCGGGAGGGACTTTATGATGATTATCAAAGCAACCCAGGTTCAAATACCACCAAATTGCATATTTAAAACGCAGATTAAACAATGCTGATGTGAGAAAGCGCATGAACCGGCTCACACGAAGCGTTCTTAACCTATTGGGGATGTGGATTATGACTATTTCTCTTGGACCCCCAACACAACTCCAAATTATTTGGTGCAATGCAAAGAGCCAGTGTCTGTGTGTGGGGGTGCGTGCGCAATGGGATTTGAACATGTGTGGCTTTGATACCAGCTTAGAGTCCTTGCCGCTGCCTGAAAACTCTAAAGTTGTGGTCAGAGTTGACCGAATTCTACCATAATTTACCGAAAGTTTTCAAGTATTCAGGAACCCGAGAAACTAGAAAATTGGACTATTACTATAATACAGTAATTGAAAACAATAAACTAAAATGCATACTGACATATTAGAAAGTTTTAAATAATCAGCTGTACACATTTGCCACCTTACGTCGCGAGATGCCTTCAACTGAGTTTCGTGATCGGCTTGAATATGAGAGAGATTATGCGGAGCCAATTTATCTGTAGCCTGATTTTCTTCAGAACCTCTCCCTTTTCTGTGTCTATTTAGCTTACGAGTTTCTTGGATGATGTCAGCAGCCCTATTCTCTACAATTGTCAAGCCCTCCTGAGGAATTTAGCATGCAAAATAATTTTTTAATGAAAAATTAAGGCAGCCAGAAACATTCTGATAAATCTGAAAGTTTTATTATCTGTTTCCGAAAATAGGACACCAGTTGAAGCATTGCAGAAATAAAATAACTCTGGTACAAAAAGGCATTCTTAACAATGACCGATAATGATGCCAATAAGTTAGTGGTTCAATAAATTGTTAAGTAGTTTCCATAATAAGTTAAATGAGCATATCACGTTATCACTTCAAATCCAAGAAACATGTGAATTATAAAAGATAATTGAATCAGATATAACCAGCAAAAATGACTTCTGGCTTACTTCAAGTGCATTTTTTATAGTGCCGCCGATGTGATTAAGAGAAGAAGCTATTGAATCTGATCTTTTCTGAGAACATAGACCTTCAGTCTTTCGGAATCCTTCAGGTGATTGATAAGATTGTTGAGACTGCAATTAGCAAATGAAATAACAGTAAGATATGGCTTCTTATGACCCTCTGGAAAATGTAATAAGTGGAGTGACAAAGTCTAGAGAGTATATGCCAGATGGTAATATTTATGATATTTAAGCCAGAAAAGGACATTTCCATGGCCTTGGTATAGGGAATTTAATTCATGCGGTGTTGATGATGTCAAGTGCAAAGCTCTAGAAGTGGTGTAAGGGGGAAGAACCAGAAATATAAAATTATAATATGTATATAGGTTTCTACCAGTAATAATTCAATTTTGGACAGATGGTACCCCTCCCAAAGCAGAAAATTGATAGAGAGAATCGACCAAGAGGAACATATTGAAGGAGTTGGCTGGAATGGGTTAACTGCAGCCCCTTGTAGAATAAAATATGAGACATGACTTCTGAAAACACAAGTTTTCAATACGGTCGAGTGGACAGAATTAACTTGTTAACCAATATAGTACAGGACTAAAGAGGAAGGAGATGATAAGGTGCTAAAGAATTCTTTTGCTCAGAAAGGCATATAATGAACTGAAAAGTTTAAAACAGAGGTTCATGTGGACTACAAGATTTCTAGATATCAAAGTTATTATAACAAAATTACAGTATAATAAGATTATCATATAACTACATATTCATGTATTGAAACATATCTTAATAAATGAACTGCCTTGAAGTGTAAAAAATATGATGTAAATGTCACCTGGCCACCTGTTGTGTCAGACATTTGTGGTTGCTTCCTACCGTAGCTTTCAAATTTCTGAGACGCTTTATCATCATCAATAAGCGATTTAGCTCTTCTAGCTAAGATCCCCCAGAATCCATATTTGGTCTCATTCAAATTTTTCATTGATGTATACTCATAGGCACTAGAATCCTACATTGAAGTTAGAAATCATCAGATGACAAAAGAAAGACACGAGGATGTAAGAGAACCAAAAAACAGTATAGTATATTAGAAACCTTCTCAATAGCACCACTCCTAAAAAATGAGCCCAAATTTCATTTTCGTTGAGGAATGGTCGACCATGGAATAGATATGTTTGGTTGCAATATTTGGGAGTAAGTCCCAAATAAAGGAAACCCCAAAAGTGGCCTATTCCTCGAGGTTAAAAAAGGAAGCCCGGCCTCTTTCTTTTTAATCCTAAGCCCTCTTTTTTACTCCTCTATTAGATCTCTCCCTCTCAACCACAAGCTAATGGTGTCATGGTGAGATATTAACAACCAAGATTTCCATCAGAGAAGACAACAATGCTCCAGTTCTAAGTCGCCATGAGATAATGGAGACTATGGAGATCCTCATTTCAGTAACCATGAGATGACGACGACGATAAGACCTGAATACTCCTGATGACAAGGGGATGCGAACGGGAACTAGTATTGAAAGTTGTGGAAGGGGAGAAATTTTCACTACAAATATATGATGTTGAAATTTGAAAGAGATTATTTGAAGAATTGGACAATGGGCATTTATATGTATGATGATAACTTGACTCTAAATGTTGAATAAACGGGAGAGTGAAATTTCTGTTATCTTTTAACATTCCTTGATTTACTAGCAAAGTAAAAAGTGTTGGGGTCAAAAAGTACACCCCGGTTGACCAGGTCAAAATCGAAGTTAACCCCAAGTCAAGTGGGCCCAAACCCGAACCCAAGTCCAAGCAAGTGGACCCATGCTCAGGTCGAGCCCAAGCATGAAGAGGCCGGCCGCCCCCATGCCAAAGGAATAATTGATAAAACATAAATAGGCTTAATGTAATTTTTTATGAATAAATGTAGTAAAATGGGCAACAAATCAAAATTATGTAAAAGCCCATGACTTATGTGAAAAAAGCATATGGCATAGGAAAGAGACATGTGCCATTTTGAAAAGCCCAAAGGGCCATATGTAAAATGTAAAGCCTATATAAGGAATCATGATGAATGATAACAAAAAGGATTCCTCCCATATCAACCTAGCGTTTTGTGCCTCCTTCATGGTTCACAGCCTCCTTCTTTTCTTCTTTTATTTTTTTGAATTAAATCAAGAGCTTAACTCTTATTTCCTAAAAAAGGAAATCGTTTTTCACCATAAAATCTTTGGAGATGAGTTCAAATCTCTTGTCAAATCTTTAAAAAAGGGAGATTTTAAATCCCATCACCCTTCCCCCCAGTTCTAAAAAAAAGGAAGAGAGAAGAGGGAGAAGGAGACCCATCCTTAAAAAAGACCTCACTTTGAGAGGATTCAAGGCTCAAAAAAGGAAAAAGGGGTCCCCTTTCATCATCCAAGATATAGATCTTGGAGCTTCAAGAGATTTCTTTTGGGTTTTTTAAAATAAAAATATTTTGGAAGTTCAACTTCAAATAAAATTATTTTGGGAGTTTTAACTCCAAATAAAATTGTTTTGGGAGTTCAACTCCATATAGAATCTTTGAGAGTTCAACTCTATATTTTAGAAAACCTTTTGGAGTTTAACTCCATAATAATTATAACAAAAAAAAAGAATCTTTTGGAGTTTATTAGGCACCCTTCACCCCCACGTGAGTGGGGTTCATTCCTTACGTGAGGGCGAGGGAAGCTCCCACAAAGTGGGAGCCCCTTTCTCTGTCTCACGTGAGAGAGAGGCTCCCACTCTGTGGGAGCTTCTTTTTAAAAAATAAAAAAAAATCAAAAAATTGTTTTGGGAGTTTAACTCCATATAAATTTTTTTGGAGACTCCAAACAAAAATTGTTTTGGGAGTTCAACTCCATATAAAAACTTTTGGGAGTTTAACTCCTAACAAATTTTTTTTTGGAAGTTTAACTCCATAAAAAGAATTCTTTTAAGAGTTTAACTCTACCATAAAAATTCTTTTGGAGTTGAACTCTACCATAAAAATTTTTCTGGGACGTTTAACTTCCCATAAATTCTTTTAAAGTTTAACTCCATACAAACTTTTGGGGAGTTAAACTCCACGTAAAATCTCTTGGAGTCTAACTCCATACAAAAAATTTAACTCCAATAAAAATCTTTTGGAGTTTAACTCCATAACTCCAAATAATTTTTTTAGGAGTTTAACTCCAATAAAAATCTTTTGGAGTTCAACTCGATACAAAAAAAATTTTGGGGAGTTTAACTCTACGTAAAATATTTTAGAGTTTAACTTCATAAAAAAAACTTTTAGGAGTAAACTCCAAATGATTTTTTAGGAGTTTAACTCCAATAAAATCTTTTGGAGTTTGACTCCATACAAAAAAACTTTGGGAGTATAACTCTAAATTTTTTTTGGAGTTTAACTCCAATTAAAATCTTTTGGAGTTGACTCCATAAAAAAGAGGTATTTTGGAGCCCACTAAGGGGGATGCTCTCACTTAGTGGGAGCCTTTGCTCCCTCATGTGGGGGAGTGGGAGCTTTTCCTCCCATCTTCGCATGCTCCTCCCGTTCACGTGAGGGGAAGGCCTCCTCCCTCTCACGTGAGTGAAGGGTTTCCCGTTCCTTTATTTATTTATTTTTCTTTTGGAGTTTAACTCCATACAAAAACCAACTTCCCCTCCTTTTTTCTTTTTCTTTTTGGAGTTTAAGTCCATACAGAAATTTTTGGGAGTTTAACTCCATACAGAAACTTTTGGGAGTTTAACTCCAAATAAAATCTTTTGGAGTTTAACTCGATAAAAAATGTTTCTTTGAAATATAAAAAATCATTTGCCACAAATAGAATAAAAAATGAACACGTCCCTATTGTAAAAAAAAAATACACACCAACACATCGCATTGATTTCGCATAACCAGTTTAATCCGTCAATCAGAGCTTTCCTCGCTAAAAAAATGAGGGATAATTAACGGCAGTTTAGTCCGTGGCTGCTGGAGATTCGGATCCTCACAATCAATAAACCCCGACCTACACTAGGCTGGGGGAATCTGTAATACGCCTAACGAGAGACGCGTATTTCCCATCTCAATGGGATGACAAAAAACACCCTACAGATTCTGGCACGTCCGGTGGGACCTTCTGTCTCCTCCCATATTTCGGGTCAAGGATTCATACGAACTCAATTAATATATATTGATCGTTTGTACTGAAATTCTATTCCTTTACGCAGATTAACAATTTTCGGTCTCAATTTTCGGACGCAAGAAAAATATCTCCAAGGAAAAGCTTAACGCTCGACACAACTCCCATCTCCTACACGATGAAGATGGATGTCAGGACGGTCCTTCCGGCCAGTCTCGGGCGAAAGTGGGAAGAGCCGCCACTACAGTTCGGCTCTATTCTGTTCTTCTAGCTCCTCAAGCTCCCGTAAAAGACAAACCGGCCTCGAAAGGAAGGAGGCCAAATGTGGTGGTTTAGAAGGCGCCCCAACCCAAACGCAAGTCGGTATTTGAAGGCTCTGCTTGGCCCCAGCTGGGGGCAAAACCGTCGAAACGAAAGAAGTCGCCAAACATCGCGGGCAAGTCCAGGGGATGCCTTCGACGAGTGCGCAACCGGATGTCTTTTCAAGGCTCTTTATCGGCCGACCCACGACGACTTCCCGAAGAGCAGAAGCCCGCCAGGCACTCGAAACAGAAAAGCTAAGGCAGAAGCGGCTCAGGTATAGAGCCAACAAAAGGGCACGAACTCCGGCCAAGCTGGATTTTGTGAAGTTCCAAGAGCTGAGTTATCCCGCAAAGGCGACCGTCTCGGCCGTAAAAATCTGCAACTCTTTTGAACCTCTGAGATGGGTTAAGAGAAACTCTATGACTGCGAAGATCAAAAGGACGACAATTCGTACAGTGCTATGAAGAGACGTGTCTAGACTCCAACGTAGAAAACCTGACACGGTCTCTTCAAGCGTTACCAGACACTCCGTGCAGCGCGAAAGCAGCGGGACAAGGCTCGAAAAGAAGTGTCAGCGCCACTCGACAACCTTATCAGGCCGACCGTCTTCAGTCGATTGTTTTTTCCGAAGCGAAAGGGCCATGGCAGCGGTTCGCAAAACCAGCCGCTGGAAGTAAAAATGTGGCCAGCCATGTTATCTACACAGTCTGCACGGCGGGTACGCGCCCCAGTGACAACCTTCACAGCAGCAAAAGTAAGGATGAGGTCACCACATCCCAAGCCCAATCTGGCTTGAATGTGGCTACCCCTTTTCAAAATTAGCCTCTTCCGCAGGATGATGAAAATCCTCTCGATGAGACCGATAGACAGAAGGACCCCTCAGTCCACGTAGAATCAAGCTCGGACAGCGAAGAAGAGCTGACCTTTCGTCCTCGGACTGCGGAACAGGAGCTCCTCCAAGAGCTCCGAAAACAACTTCGAAGCAAAGATAAGGAGGTGGCCAAGCTATACTCCAAAATTGACGACTTGACGAACGTTATGATGCAGCTCACGGCTCAAGTTGCTCAGGTGCCCTCCAATCAAGCACAAGTCTCTACTCATGAGCCGGGCGATAACGACCCGAAGCGATCGATGCATGTCCCTTCAGGTCCGAATATTGGCGAGCTACACAAAAGCCGACCGTATTTCGCTTCTGGGGAAGCCTTAGCCCCAGATGGCGCCATTCCCCGACGCAAGATTGGATAATGGATTTGGTCACCAACAATGTTAAAACATTGGTGGCCGAGCCTGAGGCTCAGAAAGATGTTGGCAGCAGTGGGAGACTGTACCCCGCACAGTACGATCTGATCGAGTTCCCTAACGGTTACGTCATCCCTAAATTCGGGAGATTTGACGGAACAAGAAATGCGAATCACATGTTGCCCACTTTAAAGCATCATGTAGGAATACAGGGGGCAACGATGCGCTTCTTCTCCGTTAGTTCGTCAACAGCTTGACATGCGTCGCTTTCGACTGGTACGCGAGCATACCAGACGGTTCCGTCACTACTTTCGCCCAGATGGAGTCTTTATTTCGGCAAAAATTCATGAGTGTCAACGACAAAATCTCTATTGCTGACCTTGTGCGGACCAAGCCAGGGAAGAATGAAAGCAACACGGACTTCATTGGCCGATGGCGCAATCTCACCGTCAAGTGCGAGCCGCCGTTAGAACAGGACCAATCCGTCAGCCCCCTCATTGGGAACCTCAGCAATTGGATGGTCCCGTTCTTATGTACAGCAGGACTCAAAACATTCCAGAAGCTGACCAAGAAGGTTCAGATATAGGAGCGTTCGAAACAAGAATCTACTCAGGACTCTCAAAATGAAAAACCTTGGAAGAGCCGAAAGGATGACCATCGTAAAGGTGAGAACTCTAACAATACCAACGTCTTCAATGCGTCTGACAATGAAGACAAGAGAAGGGCGGGCGGACAAAAAACCGACTGATCGCAAAATCCGGTACTGGGAGGAGAAGGACCGACTTTGGAAGAGAGGAAAAGCAAGGTCTACTCCCTTAGAAGGGAAAAGGTCCGAAAGATATTCAGGGACGCCCTGAGAAATGGTTTACAACTGTCGAACCCAAGGAGGCATGAAGCAAGCATGACTGACAACCCTCTGTATTGCCAATACCACAGAATGCTGGGACACGTCATCGAGGATTGCTACGTATTCAAAGATTGGGTCGAGAAACAGTACAGGCGGGAGAAATCTCATTGTCCTCTGGTGTGTTGACAAGCGATCAAGCCACAACCACCAACTTCGTACAGACAGAAGTCGAAGCCCTTTGGAGGCATACCGCTGAACAGTCTGACCTAAGAAATGAGGACAGCGTGTCACAACATCCATGGGATGTATACATATCCAGGACGATGGAGAAGATGCTAACACTGCTCCAGAAAGAACTCAGAGTCGGGTGGGAAGGGAAAAAGAAGCCCACTGTCCCGTCCACGAATCCGAGACGGACATGCTTGAAGTCCAAGAAGCTCAGAAAGAAGAAAAAGAAAGATGCGGCTCGACGCAAAGAAGGGTGTGTAAGGAGAATGTCCATTCAAAAATACGTGGATTCCCTCGAAGACTATATACAAAAGGAAATAACCCTTATCCAACTGAAGGAGTTCTTCCCTACAAGGCCGCAGAAATCTTGGAAGATGGTGCCGATGATGAGGCCCCTACTGTGACTTGCTACACCATCCATCTCGGCAGCGACTCTGAGGAGGAGCTCTGTTTTCCCGAAGATGATGATGGGCTCGCCACAAAAGCCAACCAAATGCAGCTCAGAAGCGGTAAGGCTCTAGCGCCAAGACAAGGCAACGCCCCAAAAGAAAAGGAAAATCAAGTGGCTAATGAAGAAGATGGCAGAGATCCGACTCACAGAGATTCGAGCTCTTCCTTGGTAGACTATAACGTCTTGGCTCACCTCCGGAAGCTTCCATCTCTCTTAAGTATCTATGATGCTCTGGTTCTATCCAAGAAGCTTAGGGACGTCCTTATCTATGCTCTGCGAAACCCCAAGCGGTATCAGGCGCGCTTCGCGGAGATCAATATGGAAGAGGCCCAGTATGCTCTGCACACAGCTGCAGTCGCATTTAAAAATGAAGACCTGCTACTAGGGACGGTCGAGCATAATGACCACTTTACGTGACATGGTACAACGACGGAGATTGGATTAACCGCATATTGATTGATCCGGGATCCTTAGTGAACATCATGAACTTGCGGACTCTAAAAAGTTTATCAATGGACGTCTGACACCTATCAAGAGAGAGAATTATCATCCAGGGCTTCAATCAAAACTGCCAGCAAGTTCTGAGATCTATAGCTCTGCCAATCAGGTTTGGGGGCCTGCAAATCGAAACTAAGATATACGTGATCGACACTGACACGTCCTATAAGATTCTTCTGGGACGACCATGGCTTCACGATTATAACATTGTTCCGGCAACACTCCATCAATGCATGAAGTATACCAAAAATGGCGAAGAAATACGCATTGACGGAGATATACAGCCGTTTGGTGTACATGAAGTCCGATATGAAGATTCTCGATACTTTATGAAATCCCAGAATGCTGAGCCGCAGTCGACTAGAGACAAGAAGGCCCAGAGTCTTAAAAGCAAACCTGAGCCGCGATCAACTAAGAACAAGAAGGCCAAGAGTCTCAAAAGCCAATCTAAGCCGGTCGTCACCTTTAAAAGTAAAAATCCCCAAGTGCGCCCAAGTTTCAGCAGTAACACTGATGAGTCCGACGCTGGAGGTCCATCCTTCCGTAAAAACCGTCCCCATTTCGGTAGCGATACGGACGAGTCTGATATTGAGGGCCCATCCGGCAGCAAAGCTCGCCCTCATCTCGACAGCGATACCGAAGAGTCAGAGGAGGACCTGTCCTGCAACAGTTGCACAGGCCGAACTCTCACGCAAAAAGCAAAGCTAAGAGAGACCTTTAAAATCACAAAGAGATCCCTGGCCATCACCAAAGTTCTGGAGCAGGCATTTAAAGAGCTCGACGTGTTGGTCTCCACCGTGGACAAGCTAACAACCTTCTACATCCCCGGAAGGAACGGGCAGAAAGGCATCATGTTTTATGAGTCAAGCCCTGTCGTGCACCCGGACGATTTTTCCGCAACGTGCCTTCCCTATGAAATAGACATAAGAGTCGTCTTAAACCTCATATATTATGCGTCCGGGATGCGGGAATATTTCAAAAGGTGCGGATGTCGGTTATACCAGACAGACTTCGAAGCCAAGTTTTATGGAGGTTATGGCACCCGCCTCAGGTCCGATCGCTCATCGAAGGACGACCCAGATAGACGGGGCCTAGATTATATGCAACCCGACGCTAAAACATGCTACATGATCCACGTTAGCGAAGCCAGTGAAGGGTCGAATGATGACAATGAGCTAACCGAGCTAGAAGAAAGCCCTCAAAAGCTCGAAGATGGCGGATAAGCAACATTCGACGAGCTAACCGAGATTGATTTGGGGATGCCCGGTCATCCAAGGCCGACCTACATCAGCTTGCTCTTGTCAGAGGAAATGAAAGAGCAGATAATCACCTTGCTGCGTGAGTTCGTCGACAGCTTCGCGTGGACGTACAAAGAAATACCTGGCCTCTCCCCCGAAGTGACCGTGCATAAGCTGGCTATTTCTCCTGATGTCAAGCCAGTCAAACAAGCTCCTTGAAGAATGAGAAAGGAGTTGGAGGAAAAGATCATTGAGGAAACCAAGAAGCTCATGGATGTCGGCTTCATCAAAGAAGAGAAATACGCAGACTGGATCGCATGCATCGTCCCGGTAAAGAAGAAAAATAGGCAAATCCGGGTTTGTGTTGATTTCAGAAACCATAACAAAGCGTGCCCTAAAGAAGATTTCCCGCTTCCGGTCATGGAAATGATGATCGATGACACCTCAAATTACGAGTTGTTCACTTTCATGGATGGTTTGTCTGGGTACAATCAGATAAAAATGTCACCTGAGGATGAGAGGCATACAGCATTTCGACCCCCGATAGGCATATACTGTTACAAAGTGATATCGTTTGGACTGAAGAACACAGGTGCCACATATCAAAGGGTAATGACCAAGATCTTTGACGACTTGATCCATAAAGTCGTCGAATGTTATGTTGATGATTTGATCGTCAAGACTAAAGCCAAGACCAATCACATCCAAGATCTCCGAACTGTCTTCACCAGACCGAGAGAGTACAATCTGAAAATGAATCCTCTAAAGTACGCCTTTGGCGTATCATCGGTGAAATTCTTGGGCTTCACAGTCCGACACCGAGGGATCGAGATCGACCCGTAAAAAATAAAAGCAATCGTGGAGATGCCCCCTCTAAAGAATTTGACGCAACTAAGATCCTTCCAAGGCAAGTTCGCGTACATAAGAAGGTTCATCTCAAATCTATCAGGGAGATGTCGACCTTTTTCAAAGTCCATGAAGAAGGGAGCCCCTTTTGTCTGGGATGCCGAATGTCAAGCAGCATTCGGCAGCATCAAACAATACCTGTTGCATCCACCAGTGCTCGCTGCCCCCATTTCAAATAAACCGCTGATCCTCTATACCGCCGCGCTGGACGAATCATTCGGCGTCCTCGCTCAAAATAATGAGAGAAAGGAAAATGCCCTCGACTACCTCAGCCGAACATTAGACAGGGCAGAGCATAAATACTCCCTGATTTAAAAGCAATGTTTAACCTTCGATATTTGCCGTAAAGAAGTTGAGGCATTGTCTGCTTGCTCACCAGGTTATGCTGATCTCTAAGATCGACCCGCTGAAGTATTTAATGACCAAGACGGGTCTAACTGGTAGAATGGCCAGATGGGCTGTCATGCTGCTTGAGTTTGACATAATCTACACTCCTCGGAAAGAGTAAAAGGGCAAACCCTCGCCGACTTTCAAGCAGCTCATCCCATACCTGAAGGTTCACCGCTAAATTGCGAGTTGCCCGACGAACAAGTGCTACACTTCGAAAATGACGAGCCATGCTGGGAGCTCTATTTCGATGGAGCCTCATCAATAAGGACCTCTAGCAAAAAGCATCCCGCAAATAAAAGCAGGAATAGAATTGGTGTTCATCACACCATCAGGAAGAATCCTACGACGTTCTTTCGCTCTTATCGAACCTCACACAAACAATGAGACTGAGTATGAAGCTCTAATAGCTGGTCTGGAGCTCGCCATAGAAATGCAGATCCCTCAGCTGTGTCTACAGTGATTCCCAACTAGTCGTCAACCAAATAAGCGGCGAATAGAAGATATATATGTCCGAATTAGTTCGATACAGAGACCGAGTGGTAGAGCTCATGAAGCGTTTCACCCACATTTAACTGACAAGAGTTCCCATAGCGCTGAACGGAAAAGCCAACGTACTCGCTCGCCTAGCTAAGGAGCTGGTTGATCTTGACATAGATGAAATTCTGATCATAGTCAGGAGCCGACAAATCTCGTCTCCTGTCTTTTTACGAGAAGAAGAAATCGTAGAACAAAAGAACGGTCTTGCTGAAGAAACTCAGGTCGTCAGGGACAAGCCAGATTGGAGAGAACCTTTTGTAGAATATCTCCGATATAACAAGCTGCCTGAGGAAAAATTCACGGGGGTTCAATTGAAGAAAAGAGCTCTCCGATATGTGTTTGTGAATAACACGCTATACCGCAGGTCGTACGACCAACTTTGGCTCAGGTATCTGTCCCCGGCCGAAATTCGAGAAATTATGAAAGAAATTCACTCGGGCGTCTGTGGAGCTCACCAATCCGGTCCCAAAATGCGGCTTCAAATCAAACGGCTTGGATATTACTGACCTACCATGATAAAGGATCGCGAAGAGCATGCAAAGAAATGTCATCTATGTTAAATTCACGATGACTTCATTCACAAGCACCCCAGTCCGCTGCACCCTACCGTGACGTCCTGGCCTTTCGAAATTTAAGGCCCCGACATAGTTGGCCCGATTGATCCTCCGTCATCCAAAGGACACCGGTTCATATTAGCCGCGACGGACTAGTTCTCCAGATGGGCTGAAGCTGTCCCGCTAAAACAGGTTAAGACAAAAGACGTTTTGAAATTCTTCCGGCATAATGTTTTATATCGCTTCGGTACGCCGAGAAGAATCATATCTGACAACGGGCTTTCTTTTAAGAGCTTCAAAATCTCAAGGTTCGCTACTCAATATAAAATAGACTGGAGATATTCTTCTATCTATAATCCAAGGGCGAATGGGTTAGCCGAAGCCTTCAACAAAACCCTGTGCAAGCTCCTGAGAAAAAATGCCTCAACCAATAAACGAGACTAGGATCTGAAGCTCCATGAGGCGTTGTGGGCATATCGTACCACGCACCGCACTCCGACGCAGTCCACTCCATACTCGCCGTTCTTTGGAGTGGAGGCAATCCCCCCTCAAAATCGAAGTTCCAAGCCTAAGGATGGTTGTCCAGTACAACCCGACGAAAGAGGAAAACGCTCTCTTTCGGCTCGAGGAGCTCGATGCGCTCGAGGAAAAGAAGCTCACGGTACAACAAAATCTGGAACTGTATCAAGCCCAAATGTCACGGGCCTATGACAAAATGACACGTCTCTGTGCTTTCAAGAAAGAAGAATTGGTGTTGGTCTTCGAAATGCCGATCATCCCCAATCGACATGCCAAGAGAAAATTCAAGCCAAATTGGGAAAGACCATATGCCATCGAGAAAGTTTTCAACGGAGGATCCACAAACTATTAAGTGCCGAGGGAGAAAGGCCCATGCCACCAATCAACGGCCGATACCTCAAGAAATACTACGTGTGAATGCTCGAGGTCGCAGACGGATCAAACACGCCGGCCCTACGGTCTGGATCATACATCCTGTAAAACCGTATACAATCCACGGACAGAAACGCCCTATCTCTCTGAAGTCCTACCGATGATACTACATCTAAAGTCCTACCGATGATGAAGCTAAAAAAACGGTATGTCCATAAGCAAAATAAGCACGGATGAAAACCCGAAAGGGCTCCGTGAGTAAAAATAGAAGGACTGCCAGCAAGTTCGTGAAAACCCGAAAGGGCGCAAACTCGTGAAAAAGAGACGAAATACACTCACGAAGTCCTCTCGACTTTATGAGGAGAAAATCCCCGTGTGAGATCCTTACGACTCACAAAAGAGCAACACATTTAAGAATCCCTACGATTCCTAGGGAAAAAATACACTTGCAAGATCCTTTCGACTTGCGAGAAGAAAATGCTTTTATGAGACCCTTACGGCTTATAAAATTGAAAAGACTTAGATGATAGAGATCTAAACCTGTCTCCTGAGCCATCGCTCTCCAACGGACAACGGCAAATGATGAGTCGCTCCTAGCATTGCTTCAGTGTTAGCGGTGCTGATGCCGACCCAAAAACTCAAACCCTAAGTTTTCTCAAAGGCAAATGATAAGTCGCTCCTGGCACTAAGCTTCAGTATTAGCAGTGTTGATGCCGACCCAAAAACCAAATCCCAAGTCCTCCTGGGGTAAATGATGAGTTGCTCTTGGCATTATTCCAGTGCAGCAATACTGATGCCAAATAAAATCCAAATTTCAAATTCCTCTCAAATTCAAAAGTCCTGCCTAATAAAGCGGAAATCAAATAGATCAAATCGTCCCACCCGGCAGCGCTTCCAAGCTCAAAAGTCCCACTAGACGGATAGGGAACTCCCAAAACAAATCAAATCCCGACACCGCAGAAAGCGGAGCAAGTCAAATCAAATCCCGAAACCGCAAGAAGCGGAGCAAGTCATCGACCGTCTACGTCGCTAAAATGGCAGCACCGATCGTCCACGTCATTAAAAAGGCAACACCGACCGTCCACGTCACAAAAATGGCATCACCGACCGTCCACGTCGCTAAAATGGCATCACCGACCGTCCACGTCGCTAAAATGGCAGCGCCAACCCTTCGCAGGGAATCAAACCAAACCAATCCCCATATAGACTAAGGTCCATCAATTTTATACACGCGGTGTGTATTTATTGATGGGGGTAATTTGTTGGGGTAAAAAATTACCCCGGTTGACCAGGTCAAAATCGAAGTCAACCCCAAGTCAAATGGACATAAGCCCGAACCTAAGTCTAAGAAAGTGGACCCATGCTCAGATCGAGTCCAAGCATGAAGAGCCCGACCCCATGCCAAAGAAATAATTGTTAAAATATAAATAGGCTTAATGTAATTTTTTATGAATAAATATAGTAAAATGGGCAATAAACCCAAATTATGTAAAAAGCACATGGCATGGGAAAGGCACATGTGCCATTTTAAAAAGCCCAAGGGGCCATATGTTAAATATAAAGCCTATATAAGGCATCATGATGAATGATAACAAAAAAGATTCCTCCCATATCAACCTAGGGTTTTGTGCCTCCTTCTTCAAGGTTCACAGGCTCCTCTTCTTCTTTTCTTTTTTTGAATTAAATCAAGAGTTTAACTCTTGTTTTCTAAAAATGAAAATAGTTTTTCACCATAAAACCTTTGGAGAGGAGTTCAAATCTCCTGTCAAATCTTTAAAAAGGGAAGATTTTAAATCTCATTACCATTCCCTCCAAGATCCAAAAATAGAAAGAGAGAAGAGGGAGAAGGAGACCCATCCTTAAAAAAAATCTCACTTTGAGAGAATTCAAGGCTCGAAAAGAAGAAAGGGATCCTCTTTCATCATCAAAGACATAGATCTTGGAGCTTCAAAAGATCTCTTTTGGGTTTTTTAAAATAAAAATATTTTGGGAGGTCAACTCTAAATAAAATTGTTTTAGGAGTTCAAACTCCATATAGAATCTTTGGGAGTTCAACTCCATATTTTAAAAAACCTTTTGGAGTTTAACTCCATAATAATTATAACAAAAAGAGAATTTTTTGGAGTTTAACTCCAAACCTGTTGGCACCCTCCACCCCCCACGTGAGTGGGGTTCACTTCCTCACGTGAGGGAGAGGGAAGCTCCCACAAAAGGGAAGCTCCTTTCTCCCTCTCACGTGAGGGGATGCTCCCACAAAGTGAGAGCCCATTGCTCCTTCTCACGTGTCATCCTGTTGAAATGGAAATGCGCGCGCGCTCATCAGGCGTACTGCAGATTCCCCCCGTCTAGGGTAGGCTGAGGTTTATTGATTGTGGGGATCCGAATCTCCGGCAGCCGCGGACTAAGCTGCCGTTAATTACCCATCGCCTTTGGAGAGAGAGAACCTCCGATTAACGGGTTAAACTGGTCATGCGAACTCAATGTGCAGTGTTGTGTTTTGAAGGGGCTTTTGATATATCGGGGGCCCCGCAGAGTTTTTACGGGGGTCCCGCTACCCGGATAGCGGGCTGGGGATCAAGGGGCTGGCATCCCCCTTGCGGGGTGCGGGGCAGCGTCCCGTTAGAATTTTTTTCTAACGGGGACAGTGTTGTAGAGTATGTGTGTATAAGGGAAAGGGCATCCAAAGGATGCGTGGGAGAAATCGCTAGGGCTCTAGTGCTTTGGACGTTAGCGCCTCACGTGTCAGGCACGCGGGCGCTAGCGCTTTAGGCGCTAGTGGTTTGAGCGCCAGGTGCTTGTCAACTTTTAAGTAGGGACTGGATGGCATACTGTCGTATATAAAAAAGAGCTTGAAAGGTTCAAAGCGCTAGCGCCTCACGTGCCAGGCACGTGGGCGCTAGCGCTTTAGACGCTTGCGCTTTGAGCGCGAGAGCACTTGCGCTTTGAGTGCAAGAACACTTGCGCTTTGATCGCTAGCGCCCTATGTGCCAGGCACGTGGGCGTTCGGGAGGCAAAAGGGACTTGGTCCCTGCAATAGGAGTTGTACTCCTAGAAAGGGACACTTATTATTTTGTGTGTGTGTATATATATATGAGGAGTTAAACTCCTAGGATATTTTGAAGCTGATGAAGGGGCTTTTCCCCTTGAGCCCTGGATCTTTCCCAAAATGGGGTTTCTGGAGATGGGTCCCCTTCTTCCTGTCGTTTGGCCGGATCTTGGAGAAAAAGGATGAGATTTAAAAAAAAATCTTCAATTTTTGAGATCTAATGGAACATCCAAGCTCCCCTTTGTTGGTTTTGTGGTGAAAAACTATTTAGTTTTGGAAAAAGAAGAGTAAAATTCTTGATTTAATTCAAAAGAAAGAAAGATGTTTTAGAACCTTGAGGAAGGAGAAAGAGGCACGGGCCCTAATTTTTGAGAATGAAAAAGTTCCTCCTTGATATTTTCATCATGTTGCCTTATATAAGCTTACATATTTACACATGCTCCTTGGGCTTTACAAAATGGCATTTTGCTCATCTCATGGCTCATGCGCCATTTTTTTTGCACATAAGCCGTGGGCTTTACAAAAAATTGGCTTTATGCCCATTCGTGTATAAAAAATTACATCAAAATTATTTATTACATAATTTTTTATTTCAGCATGGGAGAGGCCGGCCGCTTCATGTTCGGGCTCGACTCGGGCATGAGCCCACTTGATCTGGGCTTGGGCCCACTTGGCTTGGGGTTGACCTTGACTTTGACTTGGTCAACCAGGGTGCAATTTTCGACCCCAAAAACGTGTGAGGGAAGCTCCCACCCTGTGGGAGTTTCTTCTTAAAAAATCAAAAAAAATTGTTTTGGGAGTTTAACTCCATATAAAAACTTTTGGGAGTTTAACTCCAAATAAAATTCTTTTGGGATTTTAACTCCATAAAAAGAATTCTTTTGGGAGTTTAACTCCAAATAAAAATTCCTTTGGAGTTGAACTCCACCATAAAAAAATTTCTGGGGAGTTTAACTCCACGTAAATTCTTTTAGAGTTTTAACTCCATACAAACTTTTGGGAAGTTTAACTCCACGTAAAATCTCTTAGAGTCTAACTCCATACAAAAAGTTAACTCCAATAAAAATCTTTTGAAGTTTAACTCCATACAAAAAAACTTTTGGGAGTTTAACTCCAAATAATTTTTTAGGAGTTTAACTCCAATTAAAATCTTTTGGAGTTGACTCCATAAAAAGGGTCTTTTAGAGCCCACTAAGGGGGGCCTCATTCCCCACGTGAGAGGGAGGCTTTCACTTAGGGGGAGCCCCTGCTCCCTCACGTGGGGGAGTGGGAGCTTTTCCCCTCACCCTCACATGAGGGGGAGGCTCCCACTAAGTCACGTAAGAAGGAGTGAGGAGCTCCCTACCCCTCACGTGAGGGGGAGGCTCCCACTTAGTGGGAACCCCTCCTCACTCTCACATGAGTGGAGGGGCTTCCCCTTCCCTTTTTTTATTTATTTAATTTTTTTTTGGAGTTTAACTCCATACAAAAACCGACTTCCCCTCCTTTTTTCTTTTCTTTTTGGAGTTTAACTCCAAACAGAAATTTTTGAGAGTTTAACTCCATACAGAAACTTTTGGGAGTTTAACTTCAAATAAAATCTTTTGGAGTTTAATTTCGTAAGAAAATATTTCTTTAAAATATAAAAAAATCATTTGTCACAAATAGAATAAAAAAAATTAACACGTCTCTATTGTAAAAAAGCACACCAACACATCGCATTGATTTCGCATGACCAGTTTGACCCGTCAATCGGAGGTTCTCCGCTCCAAAAGCGAGGGGAAATTAATGGCAGTTTAGTCTGCAACTGCCGGAGATTCGGATCCTCACAATCAATAAACCCCAGTTTACACTAGACAGGGAAAATCTGTAATACGCCTAACAAGCGACGCGTATTTCTTATCTCAATGAGGTGACGGAAAATATCCTACAAAAAATAGATGGCATTTAATGTGTTTAAAAGATTAATCCCAAAAGAAATCCTCAAGATTCCAATCACAAGTATCCTAACAAGCTCTACAAAGTAAAAAGTAGATGGCATTTCTAAATATAAACTAGCAATAAGTGTAAGGTTGTTCAAAGTGATGACTTCATCTTCAACAAGCCTTTTAAGAGGAAAAAATAGATTAAACAATTGGAGAAAATAAATCACATGCAACGAATTAACAGCCCTCTAAAAGTGGACTTTTGTCTCATCGTGAGGTATGCAATGCCACATCGCTAATGCTACATCAAGCAAACTCCTTGTATAACCACGTGTAAAAACTCGACCAGGAAATCTATTATTGGAACAATATGGTCGTAGCGTTCTTCTAAATTTTATTTTAAGGTCTTAATATATATATATATATATATATATATATATATATTGAGAGAGAGGCCCTAGGAGCCTTTTTGTGTTAGGCGGCGGCAAAAACTTTGCCTTCCACTATTTTATTCGACGATCGGCACCTTCCAATTTGATATCCATCCTCTAATTTTTCGATATACCAAATTTCATATGATTTCAATACCATTTCACCGTTGATTTAGTGGGTGCAAAATTAACGGTTTACCGACAATAGAACTTTTTACATTGCTAAATCAACGGTGAAATGATATTGTAATCATATGAAATTTGGTGTATCGACAAATTAGAGAATGAATATCAAGTTGGAAGGTACCGGTCGTCGAAGAAAATGGTAGAGTGCGTACTTTTTGCCGCCACCTAACGCAAAAAGCCTCCTAAGACCTCTTTCCTCCATTATTCTCACATATATATAGGAGAGTGCTCCATTGCAAACCGGTCCGTGTTTTTTAAAAACAGGAACTCTCGATCCACGACATATTTGAACGATCCGAACCGTTCAAGTTGATCACCCTACCTTCAAGTCTATGCGTATGAAAAATCAAAGAATTTGAAGACCTCTAACCAATGCATTAGATAGAGTTTACGTTGTTATATTAAAAGACGTTCATTTTGCATTCATCCGATACATGGGTTAGAGGTCTTCAAATCCGTTGATTTTTCATACACATATTTGAGAGTAGGATGATTAGCTTGAACAGTTTGGATCGTTAAAATATGTAGTGGATTGGGAGTTCCCGTTTTTTAAAATAATGCGGACCGGTTTGTAATGGATCACTCCCTATATATATATATATATATGGAATTTTCTATGAATTGTGCTAGGTGCCCATTCTAACCAAAGCCTCTGCATCCACCTGTCCGCCCTTGGCCATAATTACTTAGGAAATAAACGAACTCCATTGCCTTCGAGAGATAAAAGTAGGTTGAAAGTATGGTGAGAGTAAAAAAGGAGAGGCCCACAACAACAAGATCATTATTTATAAATCTATCTTGCCGTATACTTCTTATTTGGTCTTCAATAACTAAATTGGTTTTATTTATTGGGAATGCTTTTTTTAATTAAAAAAAGCATGTTAGGACCGTTTTTTATAAATGCTTGGTTCTTATACGTGATAGCCTTGCTAGTAGAAAAGAGAATGTTTAGGTTTGTGAAAACGCTCACTTCTATCTTGCATAAATGGTGAAATATGTGGTTTATAGAGATTTTGGAGTTTCAAGCCTCAAAAGGAGTCTAGAAATTCATGGAAATTTATAGTGTCGAAAGTTGTAGTTTCTACGATTAGGCAAGGTTGTCGATCTTATCATGCCTCAATATGGCTTGTGCCTCCACTCAAGGTTCCACACCATCATACCTTGTCATAGTTTATCATGCCATGCCATGTCATATCAAAAGTTCCAACAAAAAGACGCGCACTATATTCCTCAATCCAGCCGAACCCTACCCCATTCCTAAGTACCTATAAGCACAAACAACCCCATATTCTAAGCAAAAATAAAACTAAACAGAGAAGAGTATTTTTGTTGATAGCCCCTCATTTCCGTAAACATCGATCTATGTAGTCCACAATATTCATGCCGTATGAATTCGGATGTCTCTTTGTTGATCCCCAGTTATAACCTTTTCAACTCTTTCTACCCGTTTTCTGTCTCTCTCAATTATTATGTGGGTAAAATCAAACACGTTGGCACTTCACCAAAATGGCGCCTTTGAGACAGAAACTTCTTCAAGCAGCCATGCTAATAATAAAATTTCTACAAAGGACTTTTAAACAATTAAATAACAACGAAGATCAAACAGCTCACCGATCGATTTGAGGGCTCCTTATGAGTCGAACCGATCGCTGATTCGCCATAAGCGGAGGAGATCGAAGAGTCGCGATGGGCCGAGGACGCTCGAATCGCCTGGGCGGCGAGCGAGGGTGGATCCACCGCTTCCTCCGCCGCCGGCGACGACGGAGAAGGCAGTTGGTCATTGGATCGGACGTGGTGGAAAGAGGAGGATCTAGGGTTTCCCTGCCTTCTTCGATACGCCATCGGTCCCCACGCGCGAGCGCGAGGGATCAAGATATCGGGTCGCAGGCAATTTTTTCTCTTTTTCTTTAAGATTAAATTAATGGATCGGTTCCTTTGTGGTGGTGCGATCTAAAGTTAAATGTGAGCAACCAAAAATGATAAAGATGCCTCCTCGATATTCCAGTTGCGTGTAATGACTCACATAATCACATCCCATTCTTATTCTATTCGTGTTTTGCACATGTGCAGCATATATCGTGCAAAAAATAATGATATTATAAAAGTTTTGTCGAGATCCTACATGGATTAACTCTTGATGGTCAACTTGTCTTTCCATTTCAGTTGACTAATTAGAGCTCCTATAATCCTATCTTCGTATTCCAGAATCAATTTTTCTCTCTCTTGATGTAATATCCAATGGAGATATCAGCTCCGGGTGTTAGATATCTTGCTTCAAAATTAGATCTTTTTGTCTGAAACTGGATTAATTTCTTGAGACCTATGTTTTTTAAGAGATCTTTTAAAGAATTGCTTAGATAATTAAACTTTTAGTTTCTGAGAGTCCGAAAAAAATGTCTTTGATGCTGCATCAATGGTTTTTGCCTTCCCTGCCCTTAATAAAACAATCAATTAGGAAGTCATTACCCTAGATGCCAAATGTTTTAGGGCTGAAGTGAGAGGATGACGGCTTGGAAGAGTTGTTGAGAAAGAAGAATGCATCTAATAGTCATTGTTGTTACCGAGCATGATAGATTGGCGCAAGCGTGATCCCATATGAATATGATGGTGTTTTTTTTTTCAAACCATGTTTAAGACGCATTGCAAAAATACTTATAGTTTGGTCTAAGGAGAAAGAGATTTGTATCAAGCACAAGACCAAGTGCGGCTTCATAGATAAAGAATACGGCAACAACAGATAAATAGAAATAACGCCAACAAAATCTTGTCCACCACAAAAATAACCTTTTTACTATACTAAAAATTTTGGCCTGAAGCACATGCATTAATAAGGCATTAGCAACCAAGATATCATATTTTTATTCATTTTGTCAAAAGATAATTTTCTCTTCCAGCTAATAGGAAAATAATACCAGGATTAAAAATAATTCAGATGCTTATTTTGAGGCATGAGACAAATTTACTCTATTTTACTCAAGACTGAATCAGAGCTGTCAAAAATATCGAAAATATTAATCCGACCTGATTCCATCCGAAGCCAGCGGGGTTAGATACGGTGCAAAATTGAGTTGTAATGCTAACTGAATCGATAATTAGATGGACCTGGTCCCGATAGAGGGACGGGGTTCCAGCGGGTTCGGGTTTTCAAAAGTCCACTCGATTTATAATCCCGATCCGTTTGAGATCTGCTGGGAGTCAGGCAGAACGCGAGCATGTGTCGAGCTAGACGACGCAGCGGCGCACTTCTAGCATCATTACGAGCTAGCACTCGCTGCTTTCCTGCAATCCTACGCCTTCGGCCTTTTTCTCTCTTCTTCTTTATATCCCTCTCTTTATAAAGAGAAGAGAAACTAAACTGTCTGCACGAATAACTTGCAGAAGCTTCGTCGAAATTGAGGGTTTAAAGAACCAGGGTTTCGAAATTGGCGCAGTCCTAGGGTTCCAGGGATCGGCAATCGAAGGAGGTGAGATCGATTTTGTTGGGGATCTCGATTCCGCATCCGCTTCGTTTGTAATATGACGCGTTTGATGCCCTGAGTCGTGTGATTTGATAATTACTTGATTAGGATTTGCTGTGAATTGATCCGTTTAGTTTGTTTGTTCGTTTCTCATGGGTTAGTGAATTTTAGAATATTTAAGCATAGAATATACTTATCTTAGGACAATTGACAAGCTTGTGATAAAGTTCATTTTTTAAAATAAATTTTTAATTTCATTCGTGCTTTGTTCTTCTAAGAAATTGGTTGTATTCTCATTTAGATGCATGTTAATTTGGTGGGAAAAAGAATGTATTTTTAACTTGGAAGATATGGATTCTAAGGAGATAATTCAGAGAATTAACTTGTAGATTAGGTTGCTATAATCTATGCTCTAAAACTTAACTTCCTGCGTTGTTTTGATGGATGGATGCGTGTACCACTTGACCAGAAAGCAAGAAACAAATTTAAATGAACAATAATAGTTCAGGAGGGTTTTCTTCCCCCTCTAGTTTTTTCATATCTTATAATTTTATTCGAAAACATACCCTAACCTTTTGATTTCACTCTCTTATTTTTCCTCTATGATTTGGGTTGTATTGTCAAGAATAAAAAATGTACCTGTTTGATAGGGGAAAAAGATGAAAATTGTTAATTGTAAGGCCTTAAGGAGAAGATTTTGATAATGAATCGTAGATTGGAATGCTAGGCTAGCTAGGTGTGCCAGTGATATATCTACTAACCTAGCTGGGTACTGTGTCACATTAACTGCAGAATAATTCTTAATAAACTGGAGACTTGATTTCAAGAGATTTAACTAGCTTAAATTTGATGTTTAGATTTTGATTCGGATGTTTAAAAATAGGGCAGGTTATGGTTCGAAATCACTGGTAGACTATAGCTTGTGGTCTCGAAGCAGAAAGTTCTCAGTTATATATGACAGCTGCATGATATAAAAATATAATGTAGAGTTACAAAATAGCTCCAATTGCGTCTTTGTTTCTTCCTTGTTGGTCTATACCTTGGATTTTGGTTTTGTAGGCTCAACCATTGAGGATTCTAGATCGGTGCTTTTATCTTTGAATGGACTTCTGTTTATTACTGTCATTAGTGGTTGCTGCTTGATTTCAAATGAGCTCTACGGTCTCATCATCACGAGGAAGCTATTCACCACCAGGGCTAGGCTTGTTGGATTTGCGACGATCATGGTCTTCCTCATCTTCTTTTGGGCAACCTGAAATTCCCGACCAAGATCAGAAAGATGACAATGAAGCTGAGTTATTTTCATTATCTTGGAATCAAGATTATGGATGCTTTTCTGTCGGGACAAGCCATGATTTCCGAATCTATAATTGTGACCCTTTTAAGGAAACTTTTAGAAGGGATTTAAAAAGCGGGGGTTTTGGGATTGTTGAAATGCTTTTTCGGTGCAATATACTGGCTCTTGTTGGCGGTGGTGCCAATACAGAGTACCCACCAAATAAAGTAATGATCTGGGACGATCATCAGAGCCGGTGTATAGGCGAATTTGCCTTCAGATCTGATGTCCGAGGTGTGAAATTGAGGCAAGATCGCATAGTTGTTGTTCTTGAACACAAGATTTACGTATATGATTTCAGAGATCTGAGGCTGCTGCATCAGATCGAAACTGTATCTAATCCCCGGGGATTGTGCTGCCTTTCACACCATGCTAACACTTCGGTGTTGACTTGTCCTGGTTTGCTTCGAGGACAGGTTCGAGTTGAACACTTTGGTTTAAAAGTTACGAAGATCATCAGTGCGCATGATTCTCAAATTGCTTGCTTCACATTGACTATGGATGGGCTCCTCCTTGCAACTGCAAGCGTTAAGGGCACTTTGATCAGGATATTCAACACGATGGATGGGACACGCCTGCAAGAGGTAAATCTGACAGATTAAATATTTTTTCCACTTCCCCCCCCCCCCCCCCCCCTTCCCGCCCTTTTTAAAATTTATTTCTGGTATACCTTCGTAAGTAGATAAATGTTCGCTCCTTTTTTCCTCAACTAAGATAATATTCAATTTTGGCGGTTGAATCCAGAATTTAACACTAAGGCCTTCAAACCAGGGGGTCATTCCTTGTTTCTCTCAAAGAAGTTATAGGCGCTTGTGCCTCTGGTATGGGTTTAATGCTAGTAATCACTCAAATGACACAGTTTCAATAGTAATTTTTACCGTATAGGACATATTCCTTAAAACTTAGTGTAATTCACCTTTGGAGGAGGGTCAACTGATTCGCTTTTTTTTCCCTACCCGTTGCAAATTAATCATTTCTGCACTTAACGGGCTGCCATATTGTTTCTTGCATCATGCATTCTTGGAATCCCCTTTCCCTATTTTCAAGCAGGCTATTGCATCATGCATTCTTGTTTCTCTCAAAGAAGTTATAGGCGCGTGTGCCTCTGGTATGGGTTTAATGCTAGTAATCACTCAAATGACACAGTTTCAATAGTAATTTTTACCGTGTAGGACATATTCCTTAAAACTTAGTGTAATTCACCTTTGGAGGGTCAACTGATTCGCTTTTTTTCCCCTACCCATTGCAAATTAATCATTTCTGCACTTAACGGGCTGCCATATTGTTTCTTGCATCATGCATTCTTGGAATCCCCTTTTCCTATTTTCAAGCAGGCTATTGCATCATGCATTCTTGTTTCTCTCAAAGAAGTTACAGGTGCTTGTGCCTCTGGTTTGGGTTTAATGCTAGTAATGACTCAAATGCACAGTTTCAATTACTATATAGGACATATTCCTTAAAACTTAGAGTAATTCACCTTTGGAGGGTCAACTGATTCTCCTTTTTTCCCCTACCCGTTGCAAATTAATCATTTCTGCACTTAACGGGCTGCCATATTGTTTCTTGCATCATGCATTCTTGGAATCCCCTTTTCCTATTTTCAAGCAGGCTATTGCATCATGCATTCTTGTTTCTCTCAAAGAAGTTACAGGTGCTTGTGCCTCTGGTATGGGTTTAATGCTAGTAATGACTCAAATGCACAGTTTCAATTACTATATAGGACATATTCCTTAAAACTTAGAGCAATTCACCTTTGGAGGGTCAACTGATTCTCTTTTTTTTCCCCTTCCCGTTGCAAATGAATCATTTCTGCACTTACCGGGCTGCCATATTGTTTCTTGCATCATGCATTCTTGGAATCCCCTTTTCCTATTTTCAAGCAGGCTATTGCATCATGCATTCTTGAACAAGTCTTCGTTTCTGAATTTTTTCCAAGGGCCTGAGACCTTTGAGGGAAAACTTAATTTGGGCGTAATACAAGAATGATTTTATTCCTGGAAACTTTTTAGCTGTAAAGTATTCCGTAGATACTGGTTTAGGAATGTTAATTGGGGAGAAATATTTAAACAGATACTTTGATCTCGCAAGAGAAATTACCTTATATCAGGCAAAGAGAACAGCTATTTTTACTATATTAGAAGATACAATTGTACCCTTTGGAGTTTATCACATCTCTGCCATGCTTACCCTTAGATTCAGGAAATTCTACTGGCCTAGATATTCAAGACATTTAACCTTAAATTACAATTAAAACTATACCTTACATAAAATTTAATTAAAAAACGTAGGAGCGGCGGTCTAATAAGGGACCTAGGTTAGGATGGTTTCCTTTGGATACTATTAAAGTTTTTTTAAATATATATTCAAGAACGAGTTGAGGGGGGGGGGGGGGGCGAGTATATATTTTTATCTATGAGTGTACACAGGTTTTTGATATAAGTAGGTTCCAACAATAAGATTCAAATCTTGTTGAGATTTGTCCCATCTTATATCCATGTATCTCTCATGGTTTTATCAATGTGAGACTATTTTAGTCTCTCACATCTCAACACTCCCCCTCACGTGTATCACTTTTTCATTGTGTGCTTGTCACGTGGATTGCACAACACTTGTAGAGATACGTCTCTCATAGGCACTTTTTTGTGCTTGTAGCCTTCTTCTCTCAGAGGTATTGTCAAGGTTTTGAATTGATCTATTGGTTTTGATACCATATTAAAGTTTATCACATCTTCTGCCATATCCTTAGATTCAGGAAATTCTACCGGCCTAGATATTCAAGACATTTAACCTTAAATTACAATTAAAACTATGCCTTACATAAAATTTAATTAAAAAATGTAGGAGCGGCTGTCTAATAAGGGACCTAGGTTAGGACATTTCCTTTAGATACTATTAAAGTTTTTTTAAATATATATTCAAGAACGAGTTGAGGGGGCGAGTATATATTTTTATTTATGAGTGTACACGGGTTTTTAATATAAGTGAGTTCCAACAATAAAACTCAAACCTTGTTGAGATTTGTCCCATCTTATATTCATGTAGCTCTCATAGTCTTTCCAATGTGAAACTATTTTAGTCTCTCACATCTCAACACTCCTTCTCATGTGCAACCATCACTTTTTCTTGGTGTGCTTGTCACATGGATTGCACAACACTTGTAGAGATAGGTCCCTCAGAGGCATTTTTTTTTGTGCTTGTAGCATGCTTCTCTCAGAGGGTATTGTCGAGGTTTTTAATTGAGCCGTTGGCTTTGATACCATATTAAAGTTTTTTTTATATATATTCAAGAACGAGTTGAGGGTGGCGAGTATATATTTTTATCTATGAGTGTTGATATATGTTGGTTCCAACAATAAGACTTAAGTCTTATTGAGTTTTGTCCCCATCTTATATCTTATACCCATGTAACTCTCATGGTTTTTCCAATGTGGGACTATTTTAGTCTTCACATCTCAACAGATACTATTCATGACGAAATAATGAAAGCTTTTATTGATCAGGTTAAACAAAATTGTATAAAATACACACCATAATTATAAATACTATTTACATAAAACATTTAATTTTCTTGAATAAAGCTTATATTCCACATACACAATTTTTATCCATAAAGAAAGACACCACCTTACCGGTTTTGTGATTTGGGTGTTTACTTTTATCTACGTGCTTGCATCCTTAATAGTGTTGTACATGCCTACAGGCAGACGAAGATAAATTAGTTTTGTCTTAAGTTTGATCGAGAAAAATAAGCTATTGCATGGTAATATAGAAAACACATTACACACTAATATTATATATTTTAACATCAAACCCATCATATAGGTAGATCAATCTTATGTCCAGTTCTTTCTCACCGGAACCTAATCTGCAATCCCTTTCGTTCCCTTGGTTATAATGCTAGATTTCTTTTGATTATTATTATTATTTATTAGTATTATTATTTATATTAAAACTTTATTTTCCCTTTCTCTAGATTCGAAGCATTAGAAAAATACCTTTTTGTTTTTATTTTTTAATACGTGTTTTGATATATTTGATGTTTCCTTTCTAGGATATCTGGCTATTAGTAACCATGAAGCCTGTGTCATATTTTGTCCCCATCAAACTGCATCTGTTTATCCTGCTGCACAAATTGTAATCCCGGTACCATCAAACCTTTGGAAACCCTAGATCTGAGTTGTATATGCTTATCCAGCAAAGAATCTATCTAAACAATTTCAATTTTAGTTTACATGTCACAATTCTATTTAAGCCAGACTTAACTTCAAGTTAAGAAAACTTGAAGTACACTGGCATCAATTATTACTATACTTGAAAGCAATATGATCTTTCTGTGACATGATAACATAAGCTACATCAACAATGAGGACATGCTTGCAAAAGGTTACCTCTGATCCGTTATCTTGTACGCCTTTCATATGATTGCATTTTACATCAGGATTTCCATCTGGAGTTCCCTTGATGCGCGTAGACTGTTGGGTCTGGCAATGGTGTAAAATTTCACTTGAAATTATACATTGCTCCCAAAGCAACCTGCTGTTTTTGGCCTACGAAACTAGGAAGTGTATTCTGGATTGGAACTTCAGTCTAGTTCTGTCACATCTTGTTTCAAACATCTACTTATGCGCCCAGACCTTGCGTTCTAGATGAACTTGGGTTCTATCTGAAAAGGTTGAACATGGTCAAACGTTAACAGCATACTTAGAACCTGTACATGCAATCTGAGATGGTGATTAACTAGCACATTTAGTTTGTACTGGTAGAACATTTGTATTTTTTAACATAGTTATCAATTTGCCAGTAACTTCACTTCAGTGGGTACTCATGATTCTAAATAAAGCAGTGAATACAAAAAATAGTTAATGTAATCTGTTATAGTGAAGCTGTTTAGGTTTTTAGGTAATCAATGGCCTGTTAATGCCCCAAAGGAATATATGTATCGTGTGGATGTGAGAAAACTGTATTCTTATGTTTCTTTTCATTCTATTTTTTCACATACCGGTGCATTTATCTACTTGATTTTGTTAATATTATTATTTGATATATAGTTGAGGTTTTCTTCGTTAGTGTGGGGACTTGAGAGGATATTACATTACTTCGAAACGTAAGACATTTTATTGTTGTAAATATCTCCAGGAATCCTATGATATGGAAATATGATCTACACTATGCAATGGATGCTAGCATGAAAGCCTTAGAATAAGGACACGTTGCTCTTGAGATATCATTTTTTAAGGAAAGAGATATCGTTGAATTTGAAAATTTGTAAAAATTAATAAAACAGATAGAAGAAACACTAGGATAGTAGGAGGTTGAACTCTGAGTGCTAGTTTCTAAAACTTTTAATGGACCCACCCCCACCCCCACCCCCACCCCCACCCCCCATCCCAAAAAAAAAGAAAAAAAGAAAAAAGTAAAGAAAGAGAAAAGAGAGAACAATATACAATTCATTGATAGCTTGACTTCTAGGGAAAGCTTAGTATTTGAATCTCTGTCTTATAGGGCTACTACTATGGGAACGTCTTCTAATTTTTTGTTCTTTGGAAATGAATGCAAATCCTTACAAGCTTTGATTCTTTGATTTGGGGATGCACCTCCCTGTTTCTAGCCACACAGGTACCAGATTTAATACTTGTGTCCGCATATGTGGACAAAGCTGCAATCAGAAAAAAAATTGGACAACAGAAATAGAAAGAACCCAACAAAAAAAAAAGCAAAAAAGAGGAAAAGGAAGGAAAGACAAAGGGATGAGGGGAAAGGAAAGAAAAGATCTTTTATTTACTAATCAGTATATAGATCACACAGTAAAGAATAAGTTATCAGTTAGTTACAACCCTTACCGTTTTTGTTAAAAACATGTTATCACAGTTTGCATAGGGAACTATGAACAAAAGAACTTACCCTAGATTTTGAGAAGGCTAGTTGATTGCTGGGAAATCCTAGCTTGATGGAGAAGGGGAAAGATATAGTATTCCTACTTGACATTGTAAAAGAGATTGTAAAGCCTATTCGTTTTGGCCTCTATGATGCTAAAGCCGGAAGTAGGGAAAATTTAATCAAGCAAGTTCCCTACCTTTCTGAGTTAAAGCTGGGTTAAAAGTCCTTTTTGTTTGGCTCCTTCTAAAATTATATTTGTGACTTGCTATTCATCCATATTTCTTATACCTTTTGTCACCTGCTGCTGTCCCATTAGAATTTGAAGTAACGACAGTAATATGTTTTGCAATACTTGGTACTTACTACAATTCTGTAGGCCAGACAAAATATATTTGCTACATTTCCACCATCCCACAGGTGTTCACTAGTATATGGTCGTTTGTAATGTAGGTACGAAGAGGGGTAGACAGAGCTGACATATATAGCATAGCTCTCTCTTCAGATGTTCAGTGGTTGGTGGTATCTAGTGACAAAGGTACTGTCCATATATTCAGACTTCGAGTTCGGGTAGTTGGTGAGGATGCATCAAACCAGAACTTGTTTGGTCAAGGTCCAGGATTGGTACACCAGAACTCTTCATCCTCTCTTGATTCCCTTGTATCCCCAAACACTGGTGCCAACCCAAGCTCATCGTTGTCTTTTATGAGAGGTAAGGAATGCTATTTCCTGTGCCGTAGTTTTTCTAAATTTAGGAATGGCTTCTTAATTTCTTTTGGTTTTGGCATTTTTCCTGACTGTTGAACGTCTGAGAAATGCACACATTAGTTGATTTGATGATTGTACCATCCTGTTTGCATGCAAATTGTCATTGTAGATAACAGTTTTATGAGTTTGCTATGTCTTGAGTGCTAACGAGATGCTTAACTTATCAATCTCGCCACATAAACCTTTAATTGAAGCTTTATTATGCAATTCCTCTCACCTATACTATTAGGGGTTAATCTAACCAATTACAGCTTATTTATGCTCCTCCTCTCAGAGTCTTGTATATTCTCACGGGGACACTATTTTCTAGACTCACTAATATGTTTGCTTTCTCATAGCTTGTCTTTTAATGAACATTAATGAAAAAATGATGTGGTAGAAATTCCAAAGGTTGTCATATATGTGTAGCTTATAGAATGTGGTCACGTAGTTTAGTTCAGTGGAAACCTTCCGGCGTTTCAATTTCCTATAAATTTGTCGATGTTCAATTTGCAAATCTCAAAAACAAATTTCTGAAGGATTATTGTTTGATCGTTTTTTTCGTCCGGGCCTTGTGATTAAAACTCAATTAGATTATGGACGACTAACTAAAATATAAAGTTAACATATCATTGCAGTTGCAGTTGATTTGAAAAAGACATTACTTTGTTTAAAAGTATCCATAACATTCTGTATTAACAAAAGAAAGATTTTGTTGAGTTTATAGAAGCAGCACTACTGGCACAAACTCCCTTGGTGATGCGGATGATGTCTGTTTCGATTTTTCCTTTTTCTAATTTCCCACATCAACAGCCAAAACCACAATATGGAAGTCTAACACAGTCGATAACCTAGATTCTTCAGGATTAAACTCACAACGTTGTTAATGACTGTTTATTCCAACTTCCAAGGCCACCTATGTGTTCTTCCGTTGTCCAAGTTTGCAGTTGTTTGGTGAGGAAAAGGATGTTTATTTTATAGCATTTGTTACATCCAGGTGTTCTTCCAAAGTACTTTAGCTCTGAGTGGTCGTTTTCACAGTTCCACCTACCAGAAGTCACACGCTATATTGCTGCATTTGGAACTCAAAACACTGTAAAAATCATTGGCATGGATGGCAGGTACCACTTCTTCCCTGAGTTCTATTTGCACCGGTATAATTGATTTGATGCTCAAAATTTTCTTATGTTCATATCAGTAAATATTGGTTTTATAGAGGGCTGCTCTATATGTTTTGTTTGCTTTCAGCTTTGGTTTATTCTATTTCTAAATCACTTTAAGCGTCGACTTTAAATTTTAAATACAGGAGAGCCACACTATCTCCCTTTATGTTACAGATGGCGACAACCCGTCAACTCTTTGATATCTTGTAGTCCTAGATTTTTGGTGAAGAAACCTTTGATATCTCGAAGTCCTGGACTTGCCTCTCTCTCTCTCTCTCTCTCTCTCTCTATATATATATATATATATATATATATATTCATGGTGATGCTGATGCTATGTTGAGAACATACTTATCCAAAAGTTTAGGTTTCTTTTTGTTCAAAGTGTTTTGCACCCTGTAGCTAAGGTCTTCTTACTACAAAACTATGTGTGTGTATTCGTGGTGATGCTGATGCTATGTTGAGAACATACTTATCCAAAAGTTTATGTTTCTTTTTGTTCAAAGTGTTTTGCACCCTGTAGCTAAGGTCTTCTTACTACAAAACTGTGTGTGTGTGTGTGTATTCGTGGTGATGCTGATGCTATGTTGAGAACATACTTATCCAAAAGTTTATGTTTCTTTTTGTTCAAAGTGTTTTGCACCCTGTAGCTAAGGTCTTCTTACTACAAAACTGTATCATGTGTTACCATATATAACAAATGCCTGCCCACTGCTCAAAAGCATAAACATTTGGGTGAATTGTATCACAATTGTATCATAGTTTCAGAACTAAACAACCTCGGTTCAGATCCCTCCACGGACAGAAATTAAAAAGAGGAAAATGAATCATGACCTGACCTTGTGTTGTTCTTTTACATGCTTACCATTACATCCCAGTTATATTAGTTCGTGCCAAACTACATGCTTCCCATTAAAAGCCAGTCTGTAATCCGGGCAAGGAGTAGTACAGAGAGGAATCATCCTCCAGGTTGATCTACCTTGTTCCAATTTCAACCTCTTTTTCCTAGTATCACATGCCATTAAGTCTTGTGCAATCCAAACTTCTAGAAATATACTTCGGTATTATTTTTCTCTTAAAGAGAAATCAAATGTATGATGTGTTGAAATCTACACGTACAAATCCAGCATATTAACGACCTGTGTGTAGGATTTAATATTGTATTGTTTGATTGCTGACAAATGCTCTTATTTGTATTCCCAGTTTCTACCGATGCAGCTTCGACCCTGTGACTGGGGGCGATATGGTTCAACTAGAATACATGTGTTTCATGAAGAACGATAATCACCGACCAAGACCTCCCACTGCCTAAAGTTTCGGAGATGTCTTATATACAGTTGCTCGTCATGTAGATAAACAGGAACAACTCATCTTACCATGGCATTTTGTTCAAAATCTCTTTATTTTTCAGTTCTATTTTTACCTGTAAATTTCGTACGAACCATCTGGAACTATCAATAGCAATTAAATGTCAATTTTATTTTACTTTGTTTCATGTGTGGACTAATTTGTTCTGAATCTTGGTAGATTATGTAGATTTCTAAGACAAAGGGCATGGTAGAGCCGAATTTGTTTTGAATTTAAATGGGTAAAGACCTATGCATAACGTCATGCAATGAGAATTGCAGCTTAGAGACTTCAAAGCTGTCGAATAATAACAAGGCAATGACTAATTATAGATCTCAATAAATCAAAGGATATTTGGTGGATATATGGTAGAGATAAATTTTCAAAATGACATAGTTAATACTTAACATTCCACAAAATGTAATGTATTGTTATTTATTACAGGAGTCCAGCAGCAGTAATATTATAGAACAAACAACATTGTTTTTTTTTTTTTGGGTTGGGTTGTTTAAAAGCAACCAACATTATTTAGGGGGGACAACAAACAGGCACAGAAACACAATTTTAACCACCAATTAAAACATGCAATCTTAAACTTCAAATAAAATTGCATCCCAAATTCCTACTTTCTTCCACCAAACATATTAAAATTCCCGGGATACGAAGGGAAACCAAAGCCCGGCCGGTTCTGATAGAAACCTGCAGGAGGAGCAGCAGAAGCGGCAGAAGACGAAGCCTCTGTCCCTGAGCCTAAATTTAAATTCAAATTCAAGTTTAAATTTAAATTCATCTCATTTTCCGCCGGCTCTTTCTCTTTCAAAGGCTTGGATCCACTGAGCCGAGGTTGCCATATCGCATTCTGTACTTCTGGGTTAAAGCTCGAGCTCTGACCAATCTGATTCATTCCTTGAACAAACGATCCAAATCTTGGCACGGACTCAATAGTTTGGTTCAAACTCGATCCGATACTTCTCTGATAGAACTCTGGTGTACCAATCGTAGAGAACTGGCTCAAAAGCTCATCGGTGTGCAGCTCACACGATTGAAATTCAAATTTTTCAGGAGATTGTGAACTCGAGCCGCTATTGTTATTAGGAATTAATGGGTTTGAAGTTTGCCCAACGGGCGAAGGGAAATAGGAAGGTTGACCTCCGATTTGACTTTGACTTCCAAAGGCAGAGGGCCTCCAAAGAGAGGAGGCTTGCATTCTTCTAGAATATTCCTGACATCTTTGCTCGGCGATGAGCTTGGCTACGGGACCTGCATCTTTGACAAAACGCCGAATGCTTTCTTGGTAACTGATGGTGTTGGTGTTCTGAAATTAAAAAAAATATGATGATAGTGATTATCAGAGCATTTATATAATTTTTCAGTAGTCTACCAAGAACTTCGTAAATTACATGTCGGTACAAAGAACTTTTATATTAGCAATACCTGTTTTTCACCGATACATCACAACACCGTTTTATAGTTTCTGTTAATCTCGTTAATTTAGTAAATAAACAGGTAATTTTACCGGAAAATGGGTATTTTTAACATGATACATATTCTGGCAGTTATCTGTAATTTTGCAAAGTTTTGATGGTTTAGTGATACGGACATGCATGTATAGATTTTGACAGTTAAGTGAAATTAAGCTCTTAAATAATTGCAGAAAACGCTTATGCAATTGAAATCGAATTCTAAAATTGTATTTGCACAGAATTCTCCTATTGATTGATTTTTTGTGATATACTTTAAAACTAACATTTAGAATAGGAAACACATGATAAAAATCTAAAATTATAATGCTAGGTAGCCTAGTTCAAAATATATCTAAAAGCTTTTCAATACAACCATTATAGGTTTTCTCTACAGTGCACATTGCCATTTATTAAATTTAAGCACTTATGATATTTTATATGAAAAGAACATGATGTGAGAAGAATCAAACAAGAAACACAATAAATAAGGCGAAATATATGATAAGCATGCAAAATAGGACTCACATAGACGAGCGATTTAGATTCGCCGGAAAACACTGTAAACAAGGAGTCTGAATCCTTCCCAGTCTTGTAAGTGTTTCTTCGTTCCTCTTCGGGTATTTGAGGACGTTCATGTTCAGTAAGAGCAGCAGCAGCTGCAAAAGACAATGCACAATGTATTCATATTTGCTTTCTCAATCAAAACATTAGGTTAAATTACACTAAACTACCCTTATCTATCGATTTTTACAGTAGGCTCCCATAAAAAATGTTACATTAAGGGTGCTCCAGTGAGAAAAATATACTTGCTTTAAACTAAATTTTAAGGGATTTTACTGTAATAAAAATATTTTCAGGTAGTCTGGTGGAAAACGGCGATAGTTGAAGGTAGTTTAGTGCAAATTACTCAAAAAATTATGGAGATGCTAGTTATTTTTAAGTTTGTAACTCATATTTATTTACCTCTTCTGCCTCTAGGCCTTGAGCTCGACGGAGGCCTCCTTGCGCTCGAAGGTGGTCTTCCACGTGCTGCAACGTTAACCGTTCCTCGATTTTCCTTCATGACCGCAGGAATTGGAATGCGAGAGCCAGGTTCTGGCTGTGCAGCAGCAGCTCTGCTTGAACTCGCGATATTTGGGTCATTTTGTACTGCTGTTTTCTTGTATTTGAAAGTCTTCCGGTGCCACGACGCCAGTTCCAATTCGTAATATGTAAGGTTGTTCCTCAATGATTGGAAAATTAGTTTAGCTTGATCCCACAGATTCTTCGCCTGCCAGAATGAAATAACTAGTTTTCAATGTAAATTATACGACGGGTAAATTTCACTAACTAGCCTGAACTTTCTGTAAACTACCCTTAACTCTTTATTACTAATTACTACCCTGGACTTTTTAAACTTAACTCCCTTACACTGTTGATTCTAATCGTACATTGTCCATTATACCCTTTCATGATAAGATTAAATAAATTTCAGGAACCTCAAGAAACCATCAGAGTATATAAATATGAGATTAGATAAATCTTGCAAACTGTTGAGAATCATGGACTAATTTAAGTTATTTGGGATATTTAAGCCATAATAAGCTACATGTTTTGCTCGTAATAATTATTAATAATTATCTTTAATTGAGAATTAACAGCGGGAAGTTTTCTGAAAAAGTATGTGAAAGTCCATGGTAGTTATGTGTAATAAAATAAATTAGGGGTAGTTACAGGAAAACATTGAAAGTTCAGAGTAGTTTAATGAAATTAACCCTTATACTAAAATGCCATGAACTTTCATCTTTTTTCAGATAAACCATGAAATTTACAGTCTATGTTAAAACACCATGAGCTATCTTCGATTGTTGCGCTAAAATACCATCCATATGTTATTTTTGAATGATCTTTGGTGTAGAAGCCACATGAAATATATACTTGTAGCTTCTCTTAAGAACTTAATCCTCTCTGTTTTCTTATAATTCTTCTCATCTTGGATCATTGCCTCTATATCATGAATCCAATTTATATTTTAAACAAAATATTATAAGAAGTAAAAGAGATCCAAGGTTAATGTGGGGATAAATAGGTCATCTGATGATCACATGATGGTTTTGGAAATGTAAATGGTATTTTAGTGCAATAAGATTGAATAGTTTATGGTACTTTAATGTAATTTATAAAGTTATATGCAATAAAACAAGAAGCTATATGCAATTAAACATGATTCTAATAATAACTATGTTTAGTTTACCTCGTGAAACGGAATCGAGTCCGGTGCATTTGAAACTACCGCGTTACTGAAGACATTTGATACATCATTCTGGAACAAATATTTTTAGTTCATAACAATTTAAGTGATCCTATCTTAAAAGAGAAGAAGAAAAGAAAAGAAAAGAAAAGGTTTCGACAGACCTCTAACTGATCTAAAGTTGAGTACATTTTGTCATTATGCTTCTGCCGTAACGTCGCAAAATTGGTGGGATTGTTGATGCTTTTTTCATAGTCGTATTCCTACAAGAGAAGTTTTTCTTGTAAATAAATAATTGGATCCATACAGTTTTAACTTTTCGGATAAAATTATCGACTACAAGCGAACCTGAAGGTCATCCGGCATACAAAACAGCTCGTTTGAGTCCTTACTGTAACCAAAAAAGAAGAAGAAAAAAGAGAAGATTATATTGGAATAAATGTATGCTAATAATTTTGAATTTCAAGCAATCTTATTATATATGTGTCTAATTTCTTGCCAAAATCTTGGATTAAGGACTTACACTTCGAGAAAGTCAAGAATGTAGTCGATTACGCGGTTAACTGTGTTGCGAGACAACGATGGATTATTCATCATGTTCCCTGATTCCATGAAGCAATTAGCTTAGCGTCGGATATATAATCAAGTTTAAATTTCACTGAAGTACCACTCACTATTAGTTTTTCCTAGATAAATACCATAAACTTTATAAACTGCAAAATAAAACCCTTAAACTTAGTCATTTGCAAACAAATACCATTGTCTTTCAACATATTTGATATAATAACATACAATATTTTCAATTTAGCCTTCAATGAAATACCATATGAACAACTTGAGTTGAGAAACAGTGTATGGTATCAAAATGAACACCAAAAGTTCATGCTAATTATTTGCAAATTAAGTGAATGATATTTATGTTCCATTTATAAAGTTAAGTAACTTATAAAAACCACTAATAGTTTATGGTAGTTTCATGAAATTCAACTACTGTCGTATGAAATATCAGAATCTCCGCATATATAGGTGGGATATTTTACCGTCATTGTTTGCAATTCCTCCCTGTGAGGCTGGAGTTTGCTGCAAAATACACATATGTTATTTGTAAACAGTTAAAATTTAATGTATAGTTATATTCATATGACTTATTAGGAAATAGATAAATACTACTTACCATGGCCCAAAGATTATCATATAGAAGGCACAATATTCGATTTTATTGCTAGCATTACTAGTCTAATTATTTCTAAATTTGTCCAAATGCATTAGCATTACCAATTGCCTGCATTTGGGATGATGACCAACAAAATTTTATATACATTAAATTTAATGAGATTTGTCTACTTTTTTTCCAACTCTCGATTAATACTAATATCATGATCTGTAAATTTTCACAAGTATTAGAAAATGGGAAGGTTGATATTGAATCACTCCACAATGTCAGATGTATGCAATCTAATGTATAGACATATTCATAAAGCACATTGAGATGAAATGCATGGAATAAAAAAATGTGAAGATTTTTGAATGATCAAGATCACAACTTGATGTATGAGTGCATGTCGAATAAAATGAAGAATTAAACCATATACCTCATAGGGTCTTTCGATCCTCTTCCTGCCTCGCTTTCGGTGTTGATCAGGATCGACAGGTAGTGCAAGCACCGCGTTTTCGC
Organism: Agapanthus africanus; assembly: GCA_030015575.1. Taxonomy (NCBI): domain Eukaryota; kingdom Viridiplantae; phylum Streptophyta; class Magnoliopsida; order Asparagales; family Amaryllidaceae; genus Agapanthus; species Agapanthus africanus. The sequence goes on along the minus strand of CM057339.1, from coordinate 173,668,868 downwards.
TTCTAATCTCTTCAAGAGCTACCAATCTAGCACTTCTCCTTTTCTTGCCCTCCACCATCTCATTAATTATCTTTCTTCTCCTTAAAAAGATAATAAAAAGTCTAATGTATTGTAGCTTGAGAATATGAAAACAACAAAGCATACCTCTTGGTTAACAAGTTCATCTAAATGAATTAATTTGTGGAAAAGAAAAGAAAAAACCTATGTAGCTATGTGGGAGAAAAAAAATTTATCCCAAAATTTTATATAAATGTGTTAGCAACTCACCTTAGTGATACCATTACAAAGATGTTTGAATTCTGAAATATGGGCAAGATGACTTGATGCCAATGAGGGCTAAAACACATGAATTACTCAAGAAATTTAAAGATATGTATATTGCATTATGGATACATGGGGGCTTCTAGGTGTAAATAACAAAACTATTTTGGTGAAAATTAAATGCTAGCTTTGCTAGCAAAGAATTGAGATTTTTGTGTTAACGTGATGCTACATGAGGAAATATTATATATTTAAAAAACATAAAATTTACCAAGATGGATTCTAGAAATGAAAGGATATTTGGTCCAAATGGAAAAGACAATGACATATTAAATGAATTTTGTAGGCTAGGATTGTAAAACAATAGATAGAAATATTCTCATATATATTCTTTCTACAAATCAAAATAAGAAGTATTTAATTAACACTTAATTGCTTTCGATTTCTCAAGTGTATATGAGATGGGAAATGCAATTAAGTTTCCAAATTTAAGTGTAATTTTTTCTTACTAATTTATTGTTCATAACTATGATGGACATTAATAGCTAGTTGGTTAGTAATTAAATTAGAAATAAAAAGGATGGAATTATCTAATGCATCATGTTTATTTGGTTCATATATAATTAGCTAGTGGGATGTGACTGAATGCATCATTTGTACATTGCAAAATATGAATATGTAACTAATATCTAGCCAATAATGAGAAATCCAATATAAATTGGAATTTATTGGACACAATATGCTTTAATTGCAAGTGTATATTGTGTAAAATTGTTGGGGGATATATATATATATATATATATATATATAATGGAGGAAAGATACCATAGGAGAGAATTTCCTCCTATGGCGTCGAAAAAACACACCCTCCATCGTCTTTTCCGACGATCGGAATGCATCATCTTCATCGTTATCATCTAAGATATGGGTACACCAAATTTCATGTGATTCTACAACTTTTTCACCGTTGAATTAGTGGGTTCAAAATTAACGGTTTACCGACGATAGAACTTTTTACATTGCTAAATCAACGATGAAAAGGTTATAGAATCACATAAAATTTGGTGTACCTATATTTTATGTGATAACGATGAAGATGATGCATTCCGATCGTCGGAAAACACGATGGAGGGTGTGTATTTTCGAGGCCATAAGAGGAAATTCTCTCTTATGGTCTTTTTCCTCCATTATTCTCTCTCTGTATATATAGAGAATAATGGAGGAAAAATGCCATAGGAGTGAATTTCCTCTTATGGCGTCGAAAAAATACACCATTCCTTATTTTTTCGTCGATCGGCATCCACGATCTTTATCGTTATCATTTAAGATGTGGGTACGCCAAATTTCATGTGATTCTACAGCCTTTTCACCATTGATTTAGCAATGTAAAAAGTTTTATTGTCGGTAAACCGTTAATTTTGAACCCACTAAATCAACGGTGAAAAGGTTATAGAATCACATGAAATTTGGTATACCCACATCTTAGATGCTAACGATGAAGATGGTGGGTGCCGATCGTTGGAAAAAATGAGTGAGGGTGTATTTTTTCAACGTCATAGGAGAAAATTCCCTCCAATGGTCTCTTTCCTCCATTAACCTCATATATATATATATATATATTGTGTAAAATTGTTGGGAATTTTCTCGTCGAAAAAATACACGCTCTATAATTTTTTTCGACGATTGGCACTGATCATCATCATCTTTATCATGTAAGATGTGGATATAATAAATTTCATGCGACTCCATTTTTTCATTGTTGATTTAGTGGGTGAAAATTTAACGATTTTCCGACAATAGAACTTTTTACACTGCTAATTCAACGGTGAAAAAGTGGTGGAATCAAATGAAATTTGGTGTACCGACATTTTACATGATAAAGATAATGATAATGGGTGCCGATCATCGAAAAAAATTGTGGAGGGTGTATTTTTTTACCCCATTTAACGAAAAAGCCTCATAGGACATATTTTATTCATTATTCTCTCTCTCTCTCTCTCTCTATATATATATATATATATATATATATATATATATATATATATAAAGGAATGAGATGGGGCCTTTTTTGTGTATATATATAATAAATATATAAAAGGGTATGAGGTGGCGGTCCCTTTTTTAAAAAAGGGTCCCGCCTCATAACACACCTACCCCCCATATATTTCACCGATTCAAACCGGACATTTTGATTTATGTATCATGACATTTCTATGTATAAATTTTTTTCGAGATTTAAAGACCTCTAACACATCCATCAAGTGATCATATTTTTCCTATATCGATAAGCCGTTAATTTTTCTATCCATTTAATGAACGCGTTATAGGTCATTAAATCACAAAAAAATTTGTATATAAGGATTTTCTAATTGTTGGCTATAGTGCCCTCAAGGCAATTATTGTAATCACAGGCAGATGATTATGATGATTGAGGGAGGACCTATACGGATAGAACAATCTTACTCAAAATGATATTATGCTATCTGGTTTGCCTTTATCATCATGTACATGCATAATATGGTATTACATATCACTACTACATGTTGATAGAGCTCACAGGATTCTTGCTTAACCACCGGCATTATGACAGCGATCATATACGTGGGAGCTGGATGGAAGCACATTCTTAAATGTCCCCAGTCGCGGGAGTATCGAGACTGGGTATCGATATTCCGGAGTAAACTAGTGTATACTTTTCGAGACCCCGATGAGAGACGGTGGCCGGTCTCATAAGCCATTGGTGTCAGTTAGTCACCTAAGATAGTATACAGATACTCATTGGGTTATGAGTACACTGAACGGACTCGCCGAGAACATGCTATATGGTATTATACCTATTGTCAGATAGCAGTTTCTGTCAGTGATATATGCTCTAGAGGCCATTATTGTATCATACTGGTTTGTATATTACTTAATGGAAGTTTGGGATATACACGGATATAGTAACAGTCTTGCTCGAAATGGTAGTATGCTACCTGGTTTGTTTCTACCTCAATATATGCATGTGTTTTCTTAGCTTATCGCTTATACATATTAGTAGGGCCCTTAGGATCTTTGCTTGATTACCAGCGTTGTGATGGCAGTCATACTAGTGGGGCTGGGTAGTCTATAAGCACATCTTATACAGGTCCCTTATCGTAGGATTATCGAGACGGGGCATCGATACTCCAGAGTAGACTAGTGTATACGCTTCTCATCCCAGCAGGGGAGATGGTTTGTCCTACAGCCATTAGTACGACGTACTGGATATAGTATGCAGGTGCTCATTAGGTTATGAGTATACTGGACAGGACTCGTCGGGAACTGTTGGTGGGTATTATACCTATCGTCGGGTAGCAGTTCCCAGGTGACATGAGTACAACTTAGTCCGTCGACTTGACATTGCTACTTCGCCCCGAGTGTGTTCCCACTGTATTTTGATTACTACCCTACCACTGCTGAAAGAAGTCGTGCAAACAGGTAGTAGTTGGGTGCAGTCCCGAAACACTTGGAGGAAGTGGCAGTTAGATATGATTCGTCTCTCTTGGTGCTGGGGGTTGATATCGCGCTGTGTTCGGAAGGCCGTTACACAAAGTCCTTGGCCAAGAAAAGCGAGATTTACTGGCAGATATTCCAGTAGTTTCTCAGGGTGTTTTGGGCTACACTCCGACACGACTTATTGCGTCATTAGGGGTCTGACAATTACCTCCCCTAGGCCTGATATGCGATACTCTTATACGAACAGACCGGACTGTACGGAGATTGTCACAGATAGGCTCAGTAGGAGTTTGGATGAGTTAGCTCATCGGCCTTCTTATCGACACATACCTGGGTAGCCGTTACGTGCAGTTAGTACCGCTTGCGGCTTGTGGTTAAAGCCACTGCCAGCGTAGTGTCGATTCTTTAGAGTCACACATAGAGGGTTTCCCTGCACCGGGAAAAAGGTGTAGAGGTCGTATGGTTTTACGACAGGGCTTCGATCACTTAGGTATACTTGTGTGCGTATGATGATCGGGCGGATAATATTAGTGGGTTTTGGTTTAAACCGGATCCTAATATTATATTGATGGATTATTTTCGTCTCTTTGTATTCGTATTCTTCGGAATACGAATGCGGGTATGTATATACGGATGATGGGCGTTCTCGTAATTTCTTGGGAAAGTTTCTAAAAGGAGATGCCTAATTAGGGTTTTGATTTTTCTTTTGTGAAATTAAAACCTAATTTGGGTGGAGGAAAATGACATGGAGATATTTGTTGGATGAAGGGTGAGTCATAAACTTGACAAAATAGATATTTTGAAGCATGGAAATATTTGTGAGATATTTATCTCATCAAATATAAGATACTTCATGATTTTATTCTGATGAGAGATGCTTTATTCTTCACAAGCTATTTTCCTCACTCGCTTTTCTTCAAGCTTCATCTTCTTCAACAAAACCCTAGACCTCTCATGAGTTGAGAATCCTAGGGTTCCAAGAGACAAATCAAATCATCTTCTCACACTACATCACCTAGGACTTTTAGTTTAGCGAACTAGAAGCCGTAGTTATCTCAGATTCAAGATAGGAGCTTGGACTATAGACTCTCGGGTGGATCGTCTTTGACTCGAGGAGGCCGTCGAGATTGCCCAATCCATTTCGATCCTTAGAGCTGACGACGAGTGGAGGACAGCGGAGAAGACCCGAAGGACATGTATCGTGAGGTATAACTTCGTATCATAGTAGTTAAACCTCATTGCAAGTTAGACAGTTAGGGTTTAGTATTGATCCTGGAGTTCAAGTTGGTGTTGCGAGCTTTGAAAAATCATTTTTTGCATATTCTGCCTCCCCGCCGACATGCGGGATGCGCGACATCGACTTACAGTGGTTTCAGAGCCTAACTAAACCATAGCTAACAGTTTAGACGAAGTGTAAAACTACGAAACCGAAATAACTCTGAAACATGAAACCTAAACTCCAAGTTTTTGTCAAATTTTTCCGAGTCTCTAAATTTTTTTTAAAACAATTTCAGAGTGCTCTACTTCTTGTGAGATGAACAAACACCAAAAAAGAGGCTTTTTCACCTGTTTTGGACCGGCCACAAGCTCAAAAAAACCGGTTTCACCTTTTTAGTTATGGTGAAATTATTTGAATTTTGGTCTGTGTTCTAGTTGCTTGGATCTAAGGTCTCAGGTGTTACTTTTTTTTGCCAATTTTGGATATAATGTTATCTTTTTACTATGGCAATACGGAGTGTTTCGAAGTCGTAGTTTTAACATCGTTTAAAGTTTTAAGTTATGATATATGTGTTTGGAAACGTCAACTAATTGTTATACGTCGATTAGTCGGGGTTGCACATATCTGTGCTGCTGTTCTTGTTGGTTTGTGTATATGAACTTTATGGGATCGTCGTGGATGAATAGCCGGGGATGTAAGATGAGGGTTTTCATTCTTTTATTCGATGTAAATTTGTAAAGTGATGTAATATTATTTTGCGGGACACATCCGGGTTGATATTGTAGCCACCGTTGTATTATTTTCTTTTACTGTTTTCTGCTCCTAGGATAGACCCAAGACGGGGTGCACAAACTACCGGATAGTTTGAAGTGTCGAGTGGCCTACTCACTTTGATGAGAGAGGTTGCTTCACTTCGGGTATTTGGCGGGTAGTTTGCCTCACCTGTAGGGGTCTGGGGCGGGGTTTGGCTATTCCTCACGACTGTGGAATCCGTCTTTCGTTACAGGTTTAAACGAAACACGGAATTGCTAGTATATCCAATATATTCATCTATGATCTAGAATGCATATTATTGCGTCAGACGAATGTTTATTATATATATGCTATATAGTAGACGCATCCGCGCTAGTCCAGCCCCTGCTCTGGCGTTAGTTAAGTAACCTAACGGTGTTAGACGGGGCCTAGTGGCGAATGCGGATGGCATAAGCGGACGTGGAATTTTCGTCTTTTTCTGTGATGATAGGTGTAAATGATGAGACTGCATTATTAATGCAAAGCAAACAAACCAAAGTTGAATCATTGGAATAAATTTTAAAAACCACTCGGTTATTTTAAACAAGAGACTTTTAAATGCGGAGCTTAAACCACTCCTTTTAAAAGCTATCAGGTTCCTTCGATTATATCAAGTTCACTACGTTCACGGTTTTGCCAAAACCATTCGTAGCCCTCGGTCGTTTCAGTTGAATATTCAGTAATATTCAAGCTATGTATTTTGACCTTCGCCAATACATAGTGTTTGGTAGCTGCTGGGTATTCATCTGTAGCATAGATAGATGCGTTGGTTTGGGACAGTCGTACTACTATTTTGGCCTTCGTCAAGGGTATGTATGGGTGGGTTCAAATTAACCTGGACAATGACGGGTAGAACTTAACATGTGACTTATGATATGTTGGCCTTCGTCAAGGTCATAAGAGCATGGGGCAAAAATCCACATCGGGAGTTTCTAAAGAAACTGAAACTTGCTAGTGCTGCATACCATTTGGAGTGTGATAATGTTGGTAGGATTCCTTCAGGATTATCACACAATGATATTTGGATCCCGATTCTACTGTGAGTATCCGCTACTCTTCAGAAGATTTTTCACTTAACGATCAATGCTATAAACCAAGTAGGTGTCTAGAACAGTGTTAGCGGGGCTACGCCTCTAGGAAAAAGAGGTTATTTAATTAAGGAACTTCGCGAAAGCGTCGTAAAACCTTTCTCGAAGTACCGACACTAGCCTGGCCGAATGGTTAAGCAAGTATTGTACGGTGAGATTAATCTTGACTAATTCTTCTTTTATGGTTTGAGGAAGGATTCGAGAAACAGTGGGAGCCATCCTGTTTAGATAAATTAAAAACCAATCTAAACTTGCAAGAGCATCATGCTGAGTGTTTTCTTCTCTCTCTCCTAATTGCAGGGACCGGGTGACCAGATTAGGTTATATATAGACAATAAAATGACTGAGTTATACTATATTGACTGGCAAATGTTTGTCCAGATGTCCATTACCTATGACAAGCTGGATCACCTCATTACTACTCAATCCCCCGCCGTCCCAGGTCCAGTTTCCACCGTCGCGGATGTTGATATCCATAAGACAAGGGAAAAAGACTGTGTGAATGCCAAGTGCTTCGTGTTGGCCTTAGTTGATGGTGTATACCAGAGGCAGCACGAGAAGATGGACTTTGTTTCCATCTTCCTCCATAACAAAGTTTTATATGGAGAGCAATCTCGTATAGCAAGATATGAGACCTCGAAGGAATTGATTCAAGCGAGATTGGCTATCGAGTCGTTTGTAGGAGACCACGTTCCTACAATGATCAGCTGTATTAAATAGCTCACGGACCTGGAGACTACGTTGGAGAACGAGTCAAGTACTGACTTGATTCTACAGTCTATACCTTCTACTTACGCCCAGAGGAAGAAAGTTATACTTCCAGTTGAGGGCACCCTGAAGGAAACCAGGGAGACACCCGCTCTGCTTATTAGGGAATCTTTCTCTACTGGATCCACGGCGAAAGCCAAGGGTGAGAAGAAGAAGACCTCCACAAAGCTGATAGGCGGTGTCAGTAAGGTAGAAGGAAAGGGCAAGGCAAAAGTTTCGGGGTTAACGGTAGGGAAGGAGGGATGTTCCTATTGTCACGGGAAAGGGCAATAGCAGAAGGGATGCAGGGATTGGAAAGACAGAATCCAGGATCCGAAGCACGTTGTGGCTTCGACTTCGGGTGTGTTTATGATTGAAAACAGTCTGTCAATTAACTCTACTTTCTGGGTACTAGATATCGGGTCATGATCTCATATCTGTAATACATTACAAGCTTTGAGAAACCGTAGAGTTATCAGGGCAGGTGATATGACTCTCAGGATTGCTAACATGACTCTCAGGATTGCTAACGGAAGGAGCGTGGACGCTGTATCCGTAGGGTATATCACCTAGGATTGATAAGTGGGCAGATATTGATTCTACGTAACTGTTTGTGTGTACCTAGTCTAGTTTGTAAGCGATGTGGTCCACATCTACCTAAATCAAAGTCTGATTGGGTCACGTACACTAGAGGACGGTATATACGTATTAAATCAAGCTCAAGTTTTCAACGTCCAGAACACACTTAAAAAAAAGTCTCCAGAATTAAATAAGACTTTCTTATGGCATTATAGACCGGGTCACATCAATGAAACAAGGTTGTCGAAGTTACATAGAGAGGGATATTTGGATCCGTTCAAATATCAGTCTTATGCAACTTGTCAATCTTGTCTCATAGGAAAGATGACAAAGACTCCGTTCACTGGACACGGAGTAAGAGCGAGCGAGCTCTTAGGACTCATACACAACGACACGTGTGGTCTAATATCTACAGATGCACGAAGTGGTTATTCCTATTTCATTACTTTTACGGATGATTTCCCTAGGTCAGGACATGTCTTCTTGATGAAGCATAAATCCGAACCCTTTGAGAAATTCCGGAAATATAAGGATGAAGTGGAAAAACAAACAGGCAAAAGTATCAAGACACTGAGATCCGATCGATGTGGTGAATACTTAACTGCCGAGTTCCTGGATTACTTAAAAAAGAATGGAATGCTCTGTCAGCTTACTCCTCCATACACACCACAACACAACGGTATATTAGAAAGGCGGAACCGAACCCTATTAGATATGGTTCGTTCCATGATGAGTAATGCCGAGTTACCGCGATCCTTTTGAGGTTATGCACTAGAATCAGTTGCATATCTTTTGAATAAGGTTCCTACCAAGACTGTGCCTACCACACCATATCAGATGTGGAGTGGGAAGAAACCCTATCTTCAGTATCTGAAGATATATGGATGTCCAGCTTTTGTTAAAAAGCAGTATGCAGAGAAGTTCGGGGCACGCTCAGTATTGTGTAGGTTTGTGGGATACCCAAAGAATTCTAGGGGGTATCTTTTCTATTACGCAGATGAACAAATGGTTTTTTGTTCCTCGTCATGCCCATTTTTTTTAGAAAATCAATTTTTTGAAAAAGGAACTAGTGGGAGCGCAATAGAACTGGAAGAAATTCCAGAACCACAAACTATTACTGAAAATATGGTAGAACCAGAGGTTTCAAAAGAACAGGACATCCCTACGCCAATCCGCAGGACTAGTAGGCAATCTCATCCGCCCGAGAGATACTACGGTTTTCTCATAGACGGGTTAGAGAGGATTGCATCATTGACAATGATGAGCCAACTAGCTTCCAGCAAGCCATTCAGAGCGGTGACTCAGTAAAATGACTGGATGCAAAGCGGACCGAGATAGAGTCCATGTATACCAACAAAGTATAGATTTTGGACTTTGCTCCAGAAGGGTTAAAACCCGTAGGCTGCAAATGGATCTTCAGAAAGAAGATTGGTGTAGATGGACAGGTTAAAACTTATAAGGCTAGACTTATTGCAAAAGGTTTTCGTCAAAACCTGCTTTGGACTATGATGAAACATTTTCTCCAGCGGCTATACTCAAATCCATTCGGATCCTTCTTGCCACTGCTGCTTTCCAAGATTATGGGATCCGGCAGATGGACGTAAAGACGACTTTTCTAAATGCTTATTTAGAAGAGTGCGTCTATATGGATTAGCCAGAGGGTTTCAATCAGAGTGGGAGCAGCGAGAGAGTGTGCAAGCTGCTTAAGTCCATTTATAGACTAAAGCAGGCATCGCGGAGTTGGAACATCTGTTTTAATGAGACGGTTAAAGAATTCGACTTTATCAAAAATCCAGATGAACCATACATTTATAGTAAGATTGTAGGGAGAACTGTGGGATTCCTCGTCTAGTACGTGGATGACTTTCTCTTGATATGAAATAACATTCCTATACTACAATCAGTCAAAGGATTCTTATCACAGAGGTTCTCCATGATTGACCTGGGTGATTCCAACTACATTCTGGGGATCCAGATCTATCGTGATAGATCAAGAGGATGGTAGGACTTTCACAGTCAAGGTACATCAACACCATACTTAAAATATTTAGTATGGAAGATTCTAAGCGCGGTATTCTACCGGTTTGTCACGGAATCACCCTCTCCAAATAGATATCTTCCAAGACTGATTTGGAAAGGGCTCGCATCATATCTATACCCAACGCTTCTGCGGTAGGCTCTATAATGTATGCGATGTTGTGTACCAGACCAGATGTTGCTTACGCACTCAGGGTGGTAAGCCGGTATCAGTTAAACCCAGGGGAGAAGCACTGTATAGCAGTAAAGAACGTTCTCAAGTACCTAAGAAGGACTAAGGGGATGTTCTTGGTGTACGGCGGAAAAGACCTCCAGATCGAGGCCTTTGATGACTCCAGCTTCCAGAGTGATAAGGATGACTCTAAGTCTATGTCGGGTTATGTCTTTACCCTCAGTGGAGGGGCGGTCTGTTGGAAGAGCTCCAAACAGGACACCGTTACAGACTTGACGATGGAAACGGAGTAGTTCGCTGCATGAGACGCTGCAAAAGAGGCAGTCTGGATGAGGAAGTTCTTAACTGAACTTCAGGTGGTTCCTTCCATTGTTGGTCCAATACTTTAGTATTGCGACAACATACGGCGCTATAGCTTTAGGGAAGGAACCTAGGTCCCATCAGAGATCCAGACATATCTTGAGGCGGTACCGCCTGATCAGGTGGATCATTGATCTTTGGGAGATTGAGGTGAGGAGAGTAGATATGAAGAACAACACTGCAGATCCACTCATAGATGCCATCCCTCAGACAGAGTTCGAGAGGCTATTCGAGATCTTCGGTCTGCGATATGCCAGTATATGGCCTTAGTGCAAGTGGGAGATTGTCAGTGATATATTCCCTAGAGGCCATTATTGTATCATACTGGTTTGTATATTACTTAATGGAAGCTTGGGATATACACGGATATAGTAACATTTTTGCTTTAAATGGTAGTATGCTACCCGGTTTGTTTCTACTTCAATATATGCATGTGTTTTCTTAGCATATCGTTTATACATATTGGTAGAGCCCTTAGGATTTTTGCTTTATTACCAGCGTTGTGATAGTAGTCACACTAGTGGGGGCTGGGTAGTCTATAAGCACATCCTATACAGGTCCCTAGTCATAGGATTATCGATATGGGGCATCGATACTCCAGAGTAGACTAGCGTATACGCTTCTCATCCCAGTAGGGGAGATGGTTTATCTTACAGCCATCAGTACGTCGTACTGGAGATAGTATGCAGGTGCTCATTAGGTTATGAGTACACTGGACAAGACTCGTCGGGAACTGTTAGTGGGTATTATACCTATCGTCGGGTAGCAGTTTCCAGGTGACATGAGTACAGCTTAGTCCGTCGAATTGACACTGCTACTTCGCCTCGAGTATGTTTTCACTGTACTTTGATTACTACCCTACCACGGCTCAAAGGAGTCGAGCAAACAGGTAGTAGTTAGGTGTAGTTCCGAAGAACTTAGAGGCAGTGGTGGTTAGATAGGATTTGTCTCTCCCGGTGCTGGGGGTTGATATCGCGCTGTCGGAAGGTCATTACACATAGTCCTTATCCAAGGCAAGTGAGATTTACTGGTAGGTATTCCAGTAGTTTCTCAGGGTGTTTTGGGTTATACTCCGACATGACTTATTGCGCTATTAGGGGTCTGACGATTACCGTCCCCTAGGCCCGATATGCGATACTCTTAGACGAACAGACCAGACTGTACAGAGATTGTTACAGATAGGCTCAGTAGGAGTTCAGATGAGTTCGCTTATCGGCCTTCTTATCGACACATACCTGGGTAACCGTTACGTGCAGTTAGTACCGCTTGCAGCTTGTGGTTAAACCCACTGCCAGCGTAGTGTCGAGTCTTTAGAGTCCCACACAGAGAGTTTCCCTGCACCGGGCAAAAGGTGTAGAGGTCATATGGTTTTACGGCAGGGCTTCGATCACTTACGTGTACTTGTGCGCGTATGATGATCGGGCGGATAATATTAGTGGGATTTGGTTTAAGCCGGATTCTAGTATTATATTGATGGATTATTTTCGTCTCTTTGTTTTCGTATTCTTCGGAATACGAATGCAGGTATATATATACGGATGATGGGCGTTCTCGTAATTTCTTGGGAAAGCTTCTAGAAGGATATGCCTAATTAGGGTTTTGATTTTTCTTTTGTGAAATTAAAACCTAATTTGGGTGGAGGAAAATGACATGGAGATATTTGTTGGATGGAGGGTGAGTCATACACTTGACAAAATAGATATTTTGATGCATGGAAATATTTGTGAGATATTTATCTCATCAAATATCATATGCTTCATGATTTTATTCTCATGAGAGATGCTTTATTATTCACAAGCTATTTTCCTCACTCGCTTTTCTTCAAGCTTCATCTTCTTCAACAAAACCCTAGACCTCTCATGAGTTGAGAATCCTAGGTTCCAAGAGACAAATCAATTCATCTTCTCACACTACACCACCTAGGACTTCTAGTTTAGCGAACTAGAAGCCGTAGTTATCTCAGATTCGAGGTAGGAGCTCGGACTATAGACTCTCGGGTGAATCGTCTTTGACTCGAGGAGGCCGTCGAGGTTGCCCAATCCGTTTCGATCCTTGGAGCTGACGACGAGTGGAGGACAACGGAGAAGACTCGAAGGACATGTATCGTGAGGTATAACTTCGTATCATAGTAGTTAAACCTCATTGCAAGTTAGCTAGTTAGGGTTTAGTATCGATCATGGAGTTCAAGTCGATATTGCGAGCTTTGAAAAATCGTTTTTTGCATATTCCGCCTCACCGCGGACATGCGGGATGCGCGACATCGACTTACAGTTTCCAGATGACATGTGTACAAGTTAGTCTGTCGACCTGAGATCATCATTTGTCTCATGTGAGTTCCAACTGTGCTTTGATTACTATCCTACCACGGCTCAAAGGAGTTGTGCAAACATGTTTTAGTTGGGTACAGTCCCGGACCACATGGAGGTAGTGAACGGATCGTCGGGGATTCGTCTCTCTCGGTATTGGGGGTTGATGTCGCGTAGTGCACAGGTGGCCATCACCACAAAACCTTGACCAAGATAGACGAGAATTACTGATTTGGATCAGTAGTTTCTGAGTTGGTGATGTGCTTCATACCGACACGACATATCACGTTATTAGGGGTCTGACTTTATCCACCCCTAGACCCGATATGCGATACTCTTAGACGAATAGACTGGACTGTACGGAGATTGTCACGGACAGGCTCAGAAGGGGTTCCGATGAGTTTGCTCGTCGGCCTTCCTTTTGCTCAATTCCTGGGTAGCCATTACGTACAGCTAGTGCTACTGACGTGCATGTGGTTAAAACCACTGCTAGTGTATTGACGAGTCTTTAGAGTTCCACACAGAGAGTTTCCCTGCTTCGGGTGAAACGATGTAGAGGCCGTATGGTTTTATGACAGGTTCGATCATATACGTGCACTTGTGCACGTATCATGATTCGGACGGATAATACTAGTGGGCTTTGCTTTAAGCCGGATCTTAGTATTAGATTATTGGATTATTTTCGTCTCTTTGTATTCGTATTTTTCGGAACACGGATACGAGTATGTATATACGGTGAGGGGTATTCTTGTAATTTATTACAAGGGTGCTTCTAGAAGAAGACACCTTATTTGTTTATAACCATTTTGATTAAATGGTTAATGAGGTGGAGGGATGAGGTGTTCTTTGCATTAAATGGAGAATGGCTTTGTGGTGACTCATGGGGTGACTTATGGAGCGACTCATGGTTGCATTATTGTAGCATGCTTGATTTATTTGTGTTGTGAGATATTTTGGTATGCTTGAGAATTATTGTTCACAACACTTAGCCATTCTTCAAGAAATGATCATGGCTACATTCTCATCTCCTCAAGCTTCCTTCTTCTTTCTCAATCCTTAATGTCTCATGTGTTGATAAACCTAGGGTATTTTGAGACAAATCAATCCATCATCACTCTCTACATCCTCTAGGCCTAGTTTAGCGAACTAGGTACCCTAGTTACCTTGGTATTGAGGTTGGAGCTCGAACTACAAATCCTCTGGTGGATCGTCTTCAATGGAGGGAGACCGTAGGCCAAACTCGATCCATGACGCCTTACGGAGCTTAGGAAGATGGTAGAAGACCGAAGGATTTGGATCATTCGGTATAACCATTCTAACTCCTCTTTAGTTTGTTATCTTATAGGTTTATGGTAGATCCAGATTATCGGGTTGTTCTAGCGCCAGTTTATAAAATTTTTGTACCGCAAATGGTCACGGTAGATGGTCAGGACGCTGAGATAACCCAACATGGTATCAGAGCCACCCCATAAACCATTACTAGCTAGTGTGCACAAGATTAAAATCTCGATCGACCCATTTTTCCGAATCGTTTTTCCAAAATGACATACTTGCTGCCGATTTTAAAACTTCAAAAAATCTTTCAGAGCATCTTAAAAATACGTGCAGGAAAATTTAGAGCACCACAAGAAATTTGGGCACGTTAGCCCACAAAGTTTCCGCGGAACCGCCACGTTTGATGCCTATTGGCAGCGGTTCCGCGGCTCGTTTGAGGCCACATTGCGCCAAATTTCTTCTGGCACTCTACAAGTTGGAAATATGATTTTTGGTACATTTAGTTTTGGCCCAGATTTGTTTGAGTGCTGGTTTGCATTTGGGGCCAATTTGGAAAAGTTTAGTCGATCGAAATTTTAAGTGTGTGTTTATCAGTGCATGTGATATATCCGCGACCATGAATATCATTGAGCGGTACAACCCGACTAGTTGCAATATGTTCGACTAGACGGGTTTACGAACGTGATATTCATGTTGATGTTCTATGTTGTGCTGAGGTTGTAGTTGGATTATCGTGGTGGATAGCTTGCGGTGCAATGGTAGTAGTACAGTTGAGATTCATTTGTACATTTGATATTGTGGGGCGAGCGTCCGATATATGGACTGTCGTCTCTGCCAGTTTGTATATTATTTGTTTAGGGCATGACCGGGTTGAGGTCGATGTCATCCTTGTACATATATTTTCATTTTCTTTACTAGGATTACCTCGCCGAGGAGTGCTCGAATAGCCGGGTTCTAAAGGGCAACGAGCCTGCATCTCATGGCGTTGAGACGGAGGGGGCCTTACTTTAGAATTGGCGGGCTATTCGCCGCACTCGTAGGGGGTATAGGATGACCCACGGAAGGGTGCTCAAGTTACCGGATTCCGTGAAGTGCTGGGTGGCCCATTCACTTTGTTGATTGGGGTTGCCTCACTTCTGGGATTGGAGGGTAACTTGCCGCACTAGCAGGGGTCCAGATTTTCATTGCACAAGCTATCCACACGACATAGAATGTTGGATCTCATTTGCGGCTCAAATGAAACCGAGACTCCAAGATTATCCACTGTTTTGTGTTGCTTGCTAAGATTCTATGATGTTGCTTATATCATGCCTGTGACGAATGTTATATATATTTATATATATACTAGTATATGTTGTATATGTTTTGCATCCACGCTAGTCCAGCCCCCGCTCTGCTGTTAGTTAAGTAACCTAACGGTGCATGACGGGACCCGTGGCGAATGCGGATGACATATACGTACATTGTATTTTCATTCATTTTTGGTGTGATATGGATTAATTGATGGGACTGCATTAATTCTTATTAATGCAAGGAAAACAAACCTATATGATGTTGTTGAAGCCAAGTTTTTAATAAAAACTGACGTTCCAAACGTTACCTTTTGCTTTGCACAGTGATATTCAGTTCTGAATATCCAGCACCTCATTCGACGAGGCAAGAGCCGAGATCCCTTCATAGGGAGTGACCTTTTGAACAAAAGTTTGCGTCATTGTAATAACTTCACTATAGTCGATTCTTTTGCTTTGCATCGTGGTATTCAATTAGGAATATCCTGCACCTCATTCGATGAGGAAAGAGCCGAGATTCCTTCATAGGGAGCGACCTCTTTAGCAAAAGTTTGCGCCACTATATTTGTAAAACCACTCGGTTCCTTCAACGATATCAAGTTCATTACGTTAAAGGTTTTTTGTCAAAAACTAACCGTAGCCCTCCGTCATTTCAGATTAGTATTGCTTAGTATTCATGCTATGTATGTCGTTGCTATTCGCCGAGACGTAGTGTGCGGTAGCTCTGTAATACTTTTTGTTGCATAGATAATGCGATTGGTTAGGACGGTTGTGTGATTTTGTTGATTATTCGTCAAGGGTCACGCGGATAGGTCTAATGCAATCTTAGATAATGACAGGTTGAACTTGACTAGGACCTTTTGATTTATTGATTATTCGTCAAGGTCACTTGGGTCCTAGGGATAAAAACCACATTGGGAGTTTCAAACATGCATGAAACTTGCCGGCATGCGCATACCTTCTGGAGTGTGGTGACTTGAGTGGCTTCCATCAAGTTATCATGCGATAATAGTTAGATCCCGATTCCCACTGATGAGTAGGTGTTACTCCTCGGGTGATTTTCAAATGATCCCGACTAATTCTCTTTTTAGGGTTTGAAGGAGAATTCGAAGAAACAGTGAGAGCCATCCTGATTAGATAAAGTGATTAATCAATCTAATTTAGATTAGAGTGCACGCTGAGTGTTTTTTTCTCTCTCTTTGGCAGCGACCATGGCCTGACTCTAGACTAAAACTCATGAACCAAGTTAACCGAACCTTCTTAAAACACTTTGGCTTTTGGATTGTCATTTAGTCGCATATATCATTGCCACTCCTACATCCCCTTTGCATTTCTCCAGAACACTCCGTATCACTATGAAGATCCACATTTCTTGGATATTCCATCGTATAGTTACATACGAACTCGAAGGAACTTGTTCCAGTCCGATGGTTTCTGGTTCGGGAGAAATTGAATAAAATTATTCGGTTGTCTTTTATCTTTACCTTCTCTCAGGTTGCGAGGGCTCCTAATATTAGGAGAGTACACCTATTGTGCTTATTGGATAGTCTTCTTTCAAACCATAGACAGGTGCCGAAAGGTAGGGAAGGAAAAAAACCAATTAGCCTAAGTATAGTGTATAGAAGGTAATAAGTAAAGACATATAAATGGATTAGAGTGAGAGTAAAGAAAATTGCGACTGCTATCATTCACGACGAAGCCGCGTATATCCCCTGCCACTCTTATATCACCTTTGCATTTCTCCAGAACTCTCTGTATCATTATGAAGATCCATATTGATTGAATATGCCATCGTATAGTTACATACGAACTCGAAGGAACTTGTTCCAGTTCGAGAATAGTTTCTGGTTCTGGAGAAATAGAATATGATTATTCAGTTGTCTTTTCTCTTTATCTTCTCTCAGGTTGCGAGGGCTCCTGGTCTTAGGAGAGTACACCCATTATGCTTATTGGATAGTCTTCTTCCAAACCTCAGGCTGGTGCAGAAAGATAGGGAAGGAAGAAAATCAATTAGCCTAAATATGGTCTACAGAAGGTAATGAGTAAAGACATATAAAGGGATTGGAGTGAGGGCAAGAATATATGCGGTTATTTTCATGAATCTAGATAGTGGAAGAGTCATTACTAAGAATACACGGCTATCCCTTCAAAACATTTTCATATTTCAGTTTTACTGTACGGTGTTAAGTGAAAACTGTTTTCCCAATTAGATTCTAACTCCAGAGTATGCATTTACCAGATTTGATTCTCACATCTGTATAGTGTTATTAGATACTGAGTAGGAATAGAATATTGAGAATTGAGTGAATATATCCTCAATATATCGGAATTCTTTGTAATTAGTGATATTTGAGGAAATCACCTGGGTTTTGCCTGATGGCAAATATTTGGTTTTGAATATTCGTTGTTATGCACCAATTTCAAACTGATATATCTGTACGTTTATTTTATAAAGTGAGATATAACCTTTTGAAATTATGTTTATGACATTTACCTATATCAGTTGATGATTAGATGAGGTGCATTCAACAACGAAGGTAATTCTTCTTAACCATATCACAATTTTCAACTTGCGACGCACAAAGTTTGAGTTATTGAACTAAGAGAACTTATACAAAGTATTGTATGTTGTCCGATGTCCATTAGGACAAAGGGGTTGGTACTCGTACTATTTTCAGTTTACTCATGACTTCTCTAGTTTTAGACAAGTATTTCGATGAAATACAAGATCCAAGTTTTGAGAAGATATAGGTATAAGAATAAAGTAGAGAACCATATGTTGCAAGAATCAGGATTTTTCAAGGTGATCAAAGATGTAGATACTTATGCTAGGTATTCCATCGTAAGTAATGGTTTTGAGAACTTGCTTCTCTTTCAGGTTACTCATCCGTGGGTACGCTCCTGGATGATTAATGATATATGGCCGTCTTCCATTTGGTTGATATGCACTGGAAACAACTGCATTATTTTTGAATCTGGTTCCAATTAAATTAGTGCCTCTGTTTCTATATTGGATATATAGAATGGATTCATATCATAACGATGTTAAGGTATATGGAGTTGTCTGGCTGATACGTAAAACTGGAATCTGGACAAACTCAAGGCACGTTTCAGTAATGGCAGTTTGTGGGTTATCCCGGACTTTGACGAAGGTTAACATTCTACCATCTGGAAGATCAATAGTTATATTGTTCTTGACTCACCACAGTTTTAGTAAAATGGATTCTTTTCATAAAACATTGGTGGGAGGGTGGTAGAACTGGAATTGATTCCAGAACCACAAACGATTACTGAAAATTTAGTAGAACCTGAGAATTCAATTGGTTTCGACGATCCATTAGTCACTCCATAGATTTGGTGGGTAACCTCAAACACCCGAGAGGTACTTCGGTCTCCTCAAATACGGTGAAAGGGAGGTTTTTGATTACCCAAACTTGCCACTATTGCTGTTTTAGACTATGAGGTCTGGCAGGAGGATGGGCATAACGTCGTTCTAAATTAGCTTTAGAAGTGCACGTGTATATGATTCTGCCAGAAGGTTGTTATAATCAGTGGGAGCAGCGGAAGCATAGTGGGCAAAGAGCTTATGTCTATTTATAGACTAAAGCAGGTATAGTGGAGATAGATTATCTATTTTTGATATGATAGTCATAGAGTTTGACTTCATCAGAACAACATATGGATCTGGTAAGAAGGTAGTAGGGAGTGATGTCCTGGTATTTGGATGACATACTCTTGATAGGTTGTGATATTCCTATACTACGATCGGTTATACTGTGGTTGTCACAAGGTGTTTCTCCACAAAGGATCTGGATAAAATATCAGGGATTCTGGTAATTAGATCTATGGTTGTAGATCTAAATTTGAAAAATGTCCCAATTTGGATACTTGACACTAGTCTAAAGTGTTTTAGAATGGACGACTCCTGACGTGGTGGTGTACCCGCAGGTGATGGAGTCACCCTCTCTAAAGAGATGTCTTCTAGACTGATGAGGGAAGGGATTTTCATCATTGGCATATCTCTTGCTTAGGCAATTGAGTCAATCATGAGATGTCAAGTACCACACCAGATATTACTTTTGCACTGACTGCAATAAGCATATATATTAATCCAATCCTGGAGAAACGTTGGGAAGCAGTTATGAACATAAGTGGATGTTCTTGGTATATAGTAACGACAACCTCTTTCAAGAGGCGGTTATCATTTCTGGCTTCCAAGATGACCTGGATGACAGAGTGACTGTCAGAGTTATAGTTTTCCCCCTTTTTTGAGGGGCGGTATGTTGGACAGGTTGTCCAAGCGGATACTGAGGAAGGCATGGCACAACATAGTGATTAAATTCAGTAGATGATATAGTCTAAGAAGTTTGTTGGATTTGGAGTTCATTTATGAACTGGGTCCCATCAGATATCCAGACAAATTCTAAGACAGGTATTGCTCATTTCGGGAGATAGTCTTTCTCCATGAAGTTGAGATATAAAAAGATAAAGATAGAAACATTGGAGCAGATCCACTCACTGAGGCTATTTCTCGAACGCAATAGTTTCACAAACAGGTTTTGCGAGACTGATTACTAGAGAAGTTGGGTGTTCGGTATCACACAGGCTGTGGGTATGCGACACCGTAATAATTAGCCTTAAGTGCAAGTGGGAGATTGTTAGATATAGTTCCTTCAAGACAATTATTGTAATTACAGGCAGGTGATTATGATAATTGAGGGAGGACCTATACGGATAGAACAGTCTTACTCAAAATGATAGTATGCTATCTGGTTTGCCTTTATCATCATGTACATGCATTATGTGGTATTACAGATCACTATTACATGTTGATAGAGCCCATAGGATTCTTGCGTAACCACCAGGATTATGATGGCGATCATATACGTAGGAGCTGAGTGGTCTATAAGCACATCTTTAAATGTCCCTAGTCGTGGGAGTATCGAGACTGGGCATCGATATTCCGGAGTAGACTAGTGTATACTTTTCGAGACCCCGACGAGGGGTGGTTGCTGGTCTCACAAGCCATTGGTGTCAGTTAGTCACCTAAGATAGTATACAGGTGCTCATTGGGTTATGAGTACACTGGACAGACTCGCCGGGAATATGCTAGATGGTATTATACCCATTGTCAGATAGCAGTTCCCAGGTGACATGTGTACAGATTAGTCTGTCGACTTGAGATCGTCATTTGTCTCGTGTGAGTTCCCACTGTGCTTTGATTACTACCCTACCATGGCTCAAAGGAGTCGTGCAAACAGCTTTTAGTTGGGTATAGTACCGAGCCACATGGAGGCAGTGAGCGGATCGTCGAGGATTCGTCTCTCCCGGTATTGGGGGTTGATGTCGCGTAGTGCACGGGTGGCCATCACCAGAAATCCTTAGCCTAGGTAGACGAGAATTACTGATTTGGATAAGTAGTTTCTTAGTTGGTGATGGTCTTCATACCGACACGAAATTTCGCGTTATTAGGGATCTGACTTTATCCACCCCCTTAGACCCGATATGCGATACTTTTAGACGAACAGACCGGACTGTACGGAGATTGTCACCGACATACTCAGAAGGGGTTTCGATGAGTTTGCTCGTCGACCTAACTTTCGCTTAATACCTGGGTAGCCGTTACGTACAGCTAGTGCTGCTGACGTGCTTGTGATTAAACCCATTGACAGCGTATTGACGAGTCTTTAGAGTCCCACACAGAGAGTTTCCCTGCTTTGGGCGAAACGATGTAGAGGCCGTATGGTTTTACGACAGGGTTTGATCATATACGTGCACTTGTGCATGTATCATGATTCAGAGGGATAATACTAGTGGGGTTTGCTTTAAGCCGGATCCTAGTATTAGATTATTGGATTATTTTCATCTCTTTGTATTCGTATTTTTTCTAAATACGGATACGGGTATGTATATACGGTGAGGGTATTCTTGTAATTTATTACAAGGGTGCTTCTAAAAGAAGACACCTCATTTGTTTATAACCATTTTGATTAAATGGTTAATGAGGTGGAGGGATGAGGTGTTCTTTGCATTAAATGAAGCATGGCTTTGTGGTGACTCATGGGGTGACTCATGGTTGCATTATTGTAGCATGCTTGATTTATTTGTGTTGTGAGATATTTTGGTATGCTTGAGAATTATTGTTCACAACACTTAGCCATACTTCAAGAAATGATCATGGCTACACTTTCATCTCCTCAAGCTTTCTTCTTCTTTCTCAACCCTTAATGTCTCATGTGTTGAGAAACCTAGGGTATTTTGAGATAAATCAATCCATCATCACTCTCTACATCCTCTAGGCTATCTAGTTTAGCGAACTAGGTACCCTAGTTACCTCGGTATTGAGGTTGGAGCTCGAACTACAAATGCTCAGGTGGATCATCTTCGATGGAGGGAGATCGGAGGCCAAACTCGATCCATGACGCCTCAAGTAGCTTCGAAAGATGGTAGAAGACCGAAGGACTTGGATCATTCGGTATAACCATTCTAACTCCTTTTTAGTTTGCTAACTTATAGGTTTATGGTAGATCTGGATTATCGGGTTGTTCTAGCGCCAGTTTATAAAATTTTTATTCCGCAATCAGTTACGGTAGATGGCCAGGACGATGGCATAACCCAACACTAATAAATAGATTAATATGACCGGCTTGAATCGGTGAAACATAGGGGTAATATGTGTTTGAGGCGTGATCTCTTTTTAAGAAAGGGGCCGCCACCTCATATCTCTCTAAAGAGAGAGATGAACGCTCTATTGAAAACCGGTCCATGTTTTTTAAAAACGAAAACTCTCGATCCACGACATATTTGAACGAACCGAACCTTTTAAGTTGATCACCCTACCTTTGAGTCTATGTGAATGAAAAATGAAAGGATTTGAAGGACTCTAACACATGCATCGGATGAAATATATGTTGCTATATTGAAAGACGTTCATTTTACACTCATTCGGTGTATGGGTTAAAGGCCTTCAAACCTTTTAATTTTTCATACATATTGACTCGAAGGTATGGTGATCAATTTGAACGGTTCAGATCGTTCAAATATGTCGTGGATCGAGAGTTCCCATTTTTGAAAAACGTGGACCGGTTTGGAATTGGAATAGAGCTTTGATGAACCAAGTAAACAAGAAGTTAAGACTCTTTAATATACTTATTAAATCACATTATCTTCTAATAAAATGGTTGTATATAATAAGCTATAGATAATCAAAGTTTCATTACTATGTATGCAAGTAAATGAAAATGGTTTTGTTCATTCAATCCTAGAATAACATGAGCCAAAAATAGTTTCTTGGGCAATAAATCTTTATAATGTTGTTCAGTGAATCAAACATCTATATATTAATCTTCTAATCAAGATGTTATGAACTTATAAGGGGCTATTGTAAACCATGTTTGAGATGTAGCTTTTTGAGGACCAACTTGCTTTATACACACAGGTCTCTCTGTCTCTCTCTCTGTGTGTGTATATTCATATACATATACACATATACATACATATGTATATATTTATGTAAGTGTATAGATATATGTATGTGTGTGTTGTATGTGTATGTAGGGGAGTGATCCATTGCAAGCCGGTCTACGTTTTTTAAAAACGGAAACTTTCGATCTATGACATATTTTAACGATTCGATCCATTCAAGATGATCACCCTACCCTCAAATATATGTGTATGAAAAATCAAGAGATTTAAAAACCTCTAGTCTATATATCGATAGGTGCAAAAATGAACGTTTTTCGATAATGCAACATATACATCGTTCGATGCATATGTAGGTTAGAGGTTTTTAAATCTCTTGATTTTTTATACCCATATATTTGAGGATAGGGTAATTAACTTGAATGGATCAGATCGTTAAAATATGTTATAGATCGGAGTTCCCATTTTGAAAAAAACGCGGATCGATTTGTAATGGAGCACTGATATATATATCTATCTATATATATATATATATATATATATAGAGAGAGAGAGAGAGAGAGAGAGAGAGAGAGAGAGTTATATTTATTTAAAGTTAAGAATAACTTAGTTTTCTGTATGTGCTATGCATGATGCATGTCACAAGAAAGAAACTTGCATTGCATGTGCAATAAAATAACATATGAATTATTCATTGTTTTTAATATGCATACAATTATACCTTGATTATATTCATTGTAAAGATATAACGATATTATTATTAATATTATGTGTAATATGAATATAATCTGATGTTCATAATAATTTATTGTCATAAAATCTCATTTGATTGGAGTTCATTATGACACTATATAATAGTTACAAAGTAATATACCTATCAAAGTTGCTACATATTCATTCTGAATTTGTTGAATGACTTTATAATAGTTTTATGGACCCTTTTAAATTTAAAACATAAGAATATATATAATAATAAGAGGGAGAGAGAATGAAGTAGTTTGAATTTGAAATGAGCAGTTGAAATTTGAATGGTAATTGAGAACATGGATAGTTTGAGAAAGGGATGCTTTGAGAGAATTTTTATTTATATATATACAAAATTCACTTACAAAAGTAGAGAATGTCTACATCTACACCAAAAAGAAAAACAAAACTTTAATTTGGAAGCCTAAAAGAGTTTGCTTCATAATATAAGGGATTTTAGAAGATTTCAATTTTTTTTCAAATTTATTTGGAACAAATGAGAATATGCCAACCCATACTACTGATTTCTAGTTAATTGTAAATTAAGACCATATGTTGCATGTGTTGTCTAAACAATTAGAACAACCAAAGTAACAAGGGGACATTTAAATCATATAAAAATTGTGTAGTAGCAAATAATCTCTGTTGGCAGTAAAATATTTTCTTTTCAATACAAATGTTAGATCATAGATGGTAGCTTTTATTATAATTATATAGTATCAATAACTAACCGCACTTAAATACTCTATTATATAGGAAACAGTAAAATATTTCCCTTTCAATACAAATGTTAGATCGTAGATGGTAGCTTTTATTATAACTATATAGTATCAATATCTGACTAAACTTAAATACTCATATAGGAATTATTTTTTGTCAAAAATGACATCACACAGATGTTTCTATTATTTAAAATACTGAAAGATGAAAGGGATGAGCGAGGATCCGGTCAAAACAGGCTTTGGCGTTATTTTTTGTCAAATCTTATTAGCCACCATACTTGTTGTAATACATGGATGGTTAAGATTTAATAAAAGAACAAAATATAAATTTAAAAATTAATTCATATTTTATTTCAATCTTAGTCGTCCGTGTATTACACCACGGATGGTGGATAATCAGATTTGACAAAAAGGCTTCAATGTCTACTTTGACATGATCCGCGGGAGAAAGGATCGGTTTTCATACTCAAAAGGATACTAGTCCTCCAAATCTTCAAATTAAAATGAGGTGAAGTTGAACAATGTAACCAAAATCACTCACTTGGAATATTAACAAGATTTAATGGGGAAATCACAAATTAGCAACAAAGAAATTAAAATAATTATAAAAATTATAAAAACATGAAATATGATCATATCAATAATAAACTTCTCACCTTGGTGAATCGATAATACGATTTAACACGCCCCTTGTAACCTACAGAAGATCCAAATCAACCTACGTCAAAATCCTTTTAATAATCTTCAAATGGAAATTAGGGATTGATACGAAATCACATCGCACCCTTTATAAAATCTTAATGGCGATATAATGAATTTTGAATTTGATTGAGCCAACCTAGTGAGAGATTGATTGGAAGAGAAGGATCGGAAAGAAATAAATTTAGGGTTCCAAAAGAGATGAACTTTACAATTTTAACTTATTTTTATTTATTAGGTTAATTCATCAATAATGTATATGAAAACAAGCTATTCAATTTTGACATTGGAATTCACTCTAACGGCACTGTCACACTGTCGTTTCGCTTTAATTGTTTATGTCGTTTAGCATAAGACTCGCTTTCTTGAAAATGGTGATACCTTGGTTTCTCTTGGCCAATTTTGAAATTGAAGATTGTTGTGAATCTTTTTAGTATGCGTACATGTATGTATGCGTACATGCATGAATAAATGTATGTATGTATGCGTACATGAATACATGTGTACATATCATGTATGCATGTTTTGTATGATTTCATTCACTATAATGGTACAATGTCATTTCACTTTAGTTGTTTTTATGTTGTTTGGTATAAGACATGCTCTCTTAAAAATGGCAACACATTAGTCTCGATTGGCCATTTAAATTGAGGTTGGTTGTGTCTTGTTAGCATGCATGCATTCGTACATGGATACATGTATGTATGCGTGCATGTTATGTATGATTTCATTTTCTATTATCTTTAATAGTGGATACAAGACCTAAGCATGCTCTTTAAAAAAGAAAAAGAAAACCCTAATCCTATTGTTAAAAAATGTATACCAATTAGCAAATAGAATGCAAACCAACCCAATCTAGGCCTAGCCTAGACTATCCATCAATAACATCTCTTGTACAATATTGCTATATAAACAAGTCAAGACATTTCAACCAATTAATTTTAATGTTCATAGCTATAAAAGAAATCTATTGTAGTAGAAGATTTAAAACAATATAACAGTATGATAATACTTCCATTTCCTTATTTCTCAAGCAAATAATTCCTAGTAAGTGTTTCATATCCTTGTAGGTGCGGATGTAAGAGGATCAGAATCAGAGAGGATACAGGTATAACCATAAATGGATTCAAACACAAATACAGATAGTTATCGGAAATAAAAAATAGTACCCGTATTTGATAAAAATCGGATTTGGATCTAGATATGACATTAATATTGGAAAAGAAAATACTTAACAAGTCAAAAATGACTATTGTTTTAATATAGAATGGATAGTGTGTTACCGTATCCGTATCCCGAGGTTATTGGCGAATAAGGATACTCATCGGAAATTGATGATACTTATAAGTGGGAATTCCTCATATCACGACACGTGGAAGATGGTGTGTCATCCGCGTAAAGCCCACTAGGCTTCTGGGGGCTGCGGAGGTAGAATCAGTGTGGAGCATTGGTGATTTTCCTCGGATGGTCTTCGAGCTTACACCCCCACTTCTTGCCCTAGAGCAATCCAGCAGCCGAACCTTCACCCCCTTCTGCTCGTATCCGAGCTATTGCAGAACAGAGCTTCCACAGCCTCTTTGCTCATCTCCGAGCTGATGCAAGGCCTGGGCTTCCTCGGCCTCCCGGCTCGTCTCCGAGCCATCGGACAGCCCGAGCTTCCTCGGCTTTCCCGATCAACCGAGAGTGCGGAGCCCATGCGCTCATGCAACGGCTTCACGTATCTCGCCAAAGCGATATATCCGCCGCCTCACGTTTCGCGTCCCACGCGGACGCGCCCCCAATTAATAAGCGGATCCCGTCATCAACGCAGGGGTAACGAGGGGGCATAACTGACGGTGAGAATCTCGCACCGGCATGCTCCACGCGACTACTATTGTCACGACCCGTAATTTAGCACGTGATCGGCACTTGAATCATGCAACGTCTAAAGGCATAACGTAATTCAAGTAAACCGAAACCCAGAAAATCTAAACATTTTTACGGAAAATAGTAGGGGGTGTAGTTTTGAAATAAAAGTATAATGAAATAAAGTTTATCTATAAATGCATAACTAATGATATAAAAAAATGCAGGTAGAATATACTAAAGTTGAGAAATTTTTTTCGTCTTTTAAAAATTTGGACAGAACCTCCCTTGTATATTTTGATCCAAAACAACATACATATAACAAAAAGCATCCCCAAGCGGGAGTTGGTTCTTCGCCAACTGGCGGAATCACAACCACGCAAGAAATATATACGACGCTCAACGGCGAAGATCAATACAGAAGAACAGGTAAATAAAGGAAGACATCATCATCTCAAGAAACGAACATACACCCATCGCTCTAAATCTCGCTAAATACCCAAGTCTGACTAGGTCTCCAAATATACAACTGTAGTTTCTGATTGATGAAGTTTATCTAGATAGAACAGAATATAAAAATATGTAACAACCCTAAATTTCCTATACAAGTTTTTACAAAAAAATTTCAAAAATCCATAAAGGGGTATTTATTGCCTGAGCACAAGACTTAAGTAATTAATTAGCAATTTAATTACAAGAAGGAGCTTGTAGCTCATTGGTAATACCTTGCACTGCTGAACTAAGCCACCAGAGTTCAAATCCCATACCCCACATTATTTTTAATATTTATTTGTTTAAAATTTTATAGAAGCTTAACAGTCAACACGTGATAACTCCAGAATTTTCCACTACACCTCAAAATGTAAATGCACCAGAGCCTACATCCTGAGACCCCCCACCCACCCACCCCCCGAGTCGGCCGGAGGACCGGCCGACTCGGGCCGGCGCCGCCGGCCGGACTCGGCCGGACGGCCGAGTCCCCAACAGAAAAGTTGGGGCTCTTCATTTTCTAAACCCTCCTGCACACTTCATTTTCCTAGATCGGTTACAAAGAGCCCATTAAACCTCATTTACTACATTTTAAATACATTTTCACACATTTTTATATTTTTTTAAATTAAAACCCTACATCTACCCTAACCCTAGCCTAACCCTATAAATACACCCCTACCCCCTACCATCTCACCCCAAAATACTGAGCCCACTCTCTCAAAATTCCAAGAATCGTGTGTACTTTGAAAACGAGCGAAAGGCGAAGCTCCGACGAAATCTACGGCGAACTTCCGGCGATCGTTTTAGGAACTACCGGCGACGACGCAACACATCGGCGATTCCCCTACTTCCATTTCACTCTCTTGTGTGATCTAAAACCCGTAAGTCCCATTTTCTATCTCTCTTTTCTATTCTAAAAAAAATACGGATTTACAAAACCCGACGGAATCGGAACAAATCCGATTTCCGATTCGGTTACTTTATAAAACTTCACTTTTCGGCAATACAACTATGTTTAAACTCTCTCATGTTGACTACTAAACACTAATCGACCAAATTGATCAAGTTTCATTTCATAAAATGATGGCTATTTCACTTTATCGTATTTTTCATTTAAATACCACATTGTTTCAATTATACATTTAACTTCATTCAACTTGCTATACCTTTAAGTAGACCACGAGATAATGACCTACCTCCTCACACACTCATATGCAACACAACATGATACCCTCGAGAACTTAGAATACGGGAAACAAAAATTTTCATTTAAATACCCTTTACTTAATAAAACCATTTCTAAAAGATTTAGTATTGATACATCTTTACAAATAAATAAAATTGAGCTAATAAAAAATATCTAGACTCAGCCAATTAAGGACTATCGCACTCATTAGGACAGAGGAATGTTGTGGGCATTCAGTTGTTTATCTAAACCTGACTTTGTGGTGTCTAGGCTAGACAAGTGAGAAAGGTAACTTTAAAAGGCCCATCTCACGGTAATTCGTGAGCGGATCTTTCCTTTCTTCACTTGTACTTACCTGGCCATAATTGACGGTGAAGAGGCGATTTGAGATATCTCACAACTTATCGCTTTGGACCAGTTAGGAGCAGTCTAGTTGACTTAGGAGACCCTAGAACATAGAATACGGGAAATCGACATCTTTACAAATAAATACCATAATTAATAAAAACCGTTTTTCCTTAATGATTAGTATTTAAACAAATCTTTGCAAAGCGCCGCTACAACCCATTTGGGGAACCCGTTCGGGATGGTGCGGTTCATCGCACATCCTCGGGCTTAGTAGTGCGAGATTCATACCTCCGCAAGGAGCATTCGGTCTCGAAAGATTTAAAATACGACATCATAAGAAAACGAGATTTCTAGAATATTATAGATACATACAAAAATTATTTTCATATAAATATATGTATATGTAACATAAACATATCTATTTTTGAAGTATTATAAATATTCCATCTTTTTCTACAATATCACAAGAATCAATTTTACTCTTCTGACTCAGAGTGAGTCTCGTTATAATCTGACTTGAATATGAGTCAAGTACAATCTACAATTTACAATCTACAATCTACAAATCTTCAATATTACAATTCAACATGAATCCATGAATCCAATTATCAATCTATACAACTTGACTGAACCGAACCATGGATATACATTCCATTTACATGATCTCTAGTTTACATCCATTTACATGATTCTACGGTTTCATCCGTTACAGATATCATGGTTTCAGTCAGTCATCCAATTATACAATCAATACAATTTACAATACAAAACAATACAAACAAAACATCTCGTGGTTTTAAGGGGTAGATTGGTACGGAAGGTGTTAGAAGTGGCACGAGACAGTAAGACTTAATACACCTAACATGAATCCAGTTGCTTTTGTACCGTGGCATAAACGGTTCCTTGTACTATACTTGCCTCTAGTCTCTGGCATATAGAGACTCCTCTCGTATACACTGGCATTCTTCTGTACCAAGCTACAAACAACAGCGTTAATACAACATTACAACAATATAATACAACTTTAAAAGATACCCTTTTACTCTGTCTATTCTATTTCTCCCTTATCTTTGGGACTTACCGAGCGACCTGTTCGCTGACGACATTCTATTTCTTTCTTCTTTGAATGTCGTCAGGTGATCTGGACACAGCAGAGATCGAGCCCACTGCAGAAGACTTGGATCAGTTTGGTGAAGACCTTGAGCTCTTGATATTGTACCTTTTCTATTCAGTACTTTTCATTTCCTGTTATGCCATTGTTTAGGCATTGCTTTTATTTCAGTTGTATTTACTTTTCATGCATTGTACAAAAGAATGTGAATAAATAAAGTTGCTGTTTATTATATCCTGTCTCTTGTGCTTTACTTTTATATTGCTTAGATACGCTTAGCGTATTTACTTCACAGTAAATACGTAGCGGTCTCGTCGCGTCCTCTACCCGTATACTGGGAAGCGGGGCGTGACAAAATACGAGAGTGGGAACGATCCAATATGTGTCCCACATACCAAAAAAACACCCTGGATGAAGTTTTGTGCCAGCGATACCGCTACTGATCCTAAGCGGTCAAACCTGCAAGAACTGTGGCACAACAGGGGTGGGTTGCCAACTCGTGAGTAGAAAATATAAGCAGGTAGAAATCGAATAAAACAACAATTTCCTAGGTCACTATATCCTGAAGGTAATTCTATGATATCTAGGGTGACCATGCATGTATATATGTCAACAATCGAGTCAATGCAATAACATGTATAAATAAACATCTGACATCATATGCCTATATGCATGTTGATATCATCCACGTGCATCCATCAACGACATAATCAATATCATGGAACTTGAGTGTCTAATATCGACACTCGAAACATCATGAAAACATATGCTTGTATGTATGAGGATATCAACCACGTGTGTCCATCAACGACACATCAAAATCATGAAACCTGAGTGTCCAACATCGACACTCGAAACATCATGAAACCCGTGTCCAGCATCGACATGTAAATCCTCATATCTCAGGCGCCGCATACTCATATGGGCCCTCATATCTATCTCAGGCGCCGCATACTCAGATCGGCCCTTATATCCACCTCATATCATAACTCCAAAACGGTATCCTTCGGATATCCGCCGAGTTCTATATAATCACCGGTAGGTAGTGTTCCCTCTGCTAGGCTCATCGTCTACACCACAAAAATCATTTCTTGTCCCGGGGTACCATACCGGGCCCACCATGTACCTGCAAACGGCATCCGCCAACTCCTCGAATCGGGTCTCGAAAACAAGCTCAAAACCGAGAAAACTCATGGTGGATGTCTCGAAATATCATATCAAGAGAAACCGTGTTTTTAAAGCAATATGCAATTTCCTTTGAAATATAACCAGGATTCTTAAATCCAGAGATCTCATGAAAACAGTATTTCAATGCATATAACCATAAAGTACGATGTGCGCAACATAGAACAGTAATATGAGCATCAACGGTAATTGTACAGATGTACTAGCAGATGATATCATATAGCAATAAATACCGGAAACATGATAGGTATCACACAAGGAATAATCCTACACAAATATGAACAGTAAACAGGTATATATGTCTACACATGAACCATACGACAGTTTTTTAAAAGATACGAATCGTAGTTTTGAAAGTGGGGGTTACGGTGTTTTTAAGGAAAAGAAACCATTTGAAAATCTGTAGTGTCCCTTGAGCTTTCCGTTTAAAATATGCATATGATTTGTCAGTTTTGAAAATAGGTATGGTTCAGGTGGCATCTTTAAGTCGGCGATCCCGCCTCATAACATCCAATATGGCAATATGCTCGATTATCATCCTCAAATCACGAGCACGGATTAATCATCCAGTACATCTCATCGCGTACGGTAATCCATCATACGGTGACATCAAACAGAATAGGGATTCTATCGTCCTATTCATCAATAAGGGTACGGATCTAAAATCTCGTATGACATATCTTATCAATCACATAACATATCTATATCAATCTTATATCATACCACTATCAACTCATACTTGTTCTCTTTAAATTCTATATATCATGCTCGATCTCATATCATACCACTATCAACTCATACTTGTCATCTTTAAATTCTATATATCAAGCTTCACATTCTCACATCATATCCTCATATAATAATCTGAATCATCCTTAGCTATCAAATCCGTGAGTTATACATAGGTTTTCTCCAAACTATAGTTTATATATCACTTATCCATATCAATGGTTGCGGGGGTGCTATACGCCATCCACCCGACTTCCCCCGTAGATATAAATCTACTCACCTGCTAAACTCCTTGTTTAGCCGAAGTCGATGTGCTTCGTCGTCTCGGAAGTCCATGCGAGGATACCTACATATCAACACATCATAACATTATTAAAACCAAGTCTGGAAAACCGATACGACACACGAAGTGCTCATAGGTTAGAACCTATAGCTTACGCATGCAAGATCAACCAAATACCCATCGTCGTTGACGTACAAACATCCAACGATGGAATCCAAACTCAAATACCAAAACCAAATCTCAGAAATCGCAAAACCCGTAGTTAGCAACTAAGGAAATCTATCCCAGATATTACCCTAGGTCAAACCAGAATATTTTGCATATAGGGTTGGTCTAAACACTGGACAACAAAGCTATACACCAAAAATCATACGATTTCACCACGACGTGGCCGAAATTTGCGGCCACATGGAATAAATCTGCGGCCAGAAAAGAATGGGAGGGGCTCATGTTTCAAGGGTTGCCTGCTCGACTCACTGTGATGGAACTTTATTTATGGTGGTCTCGGGTCATAGCAAATCCTACAGAGAAGTCACAATTCTTCAAAAACCGATATCGGGGAAATTCTAACTTCGTGTTTTGGGTTCTAGTCTCAGGTCTTGATCATTAAAAACACCACTAAAGTCTTACAAACACCCACTACACCTCAATTTACCACTTACAAGTCAAGTTTCCCACTAAAGCTCAACTTGGAAATTTCTAAGATCACAAATCCACACTTAAGCTCTAAACTACAACTAGGATATATTAAAAATAATAACTTAACTAAAGGAAAGAAAATATACCTCATTTGACAACTCAAGAAAATTCTTGGGTTGCCCAAAGTCTTCAAAATCCAAACTTGAATGGTCCAAAGGGTTTAGGAAGAGGTTGTGCATCATTTTAAGGAAGGTGGCATGGGGTTTTGGTGATGGTTTAAAGATGATTCATGGAGCTAGAGGAGGTGGAAGAAGCATGAAGAAGGAGATGACGATGAGGAAATGAAATGATGAAGGAAAAAGAGAATGAATGGAATGGTCAAGGGTCACTCTCTCTCTCTCTTAACCCCACTCTATCTTATGCTCACACACTCTCAAAATATCTCTTTTGTTTTTCTCTCAAGACTTTGCTTTTCTTTCTCTCAACTAAACCTAATAAAACCAATACCACAAATACAAAAGAAACAAAATGCAACATGACATGGTGCACTAGTCATGGGAAAATGTAAAAATACGGATTTGGCTTAATCGTGATTAGTAGTGCACTAATCAAGTTTAACTTAATCTTGCATATAATTAATTATAAAAATGCCAAAATCCGATAAATATCTTTATAATAATTAAATCATTTTAATCTCCACTTATATTTCAAATATTGGTATATAATTATACTATTTTACGAAAAACCCCTATTCGCAAATCGAATAGTTTTTTCGCGAAATATATTATTTTAATATTTAATTTCCAAAAATAATATTTTATATTTCTGAAATGTTACAATTTTCCCCCCTTAAATAAATTCGGTTTCCGAATTTAAATTTAAACCCCCAAATACCAAAACATTTCAATAATCAATCCAAATCAACGGGGCTCCGAAATCACGGAAAACTCAAACACATCTCAGCACATCGTATGTGCATGGAAATGAGTGCGAAACTCAAAATCGAAACTCCATCAAGCATCACGCAATTATAGGAGTTATAAAGGAGATACATATATCGAAATCCAATGCCATTCTCAAATATACTATAACCCAAATCATAATACGTAAATAGTACGCATTCTCGTAAAATCCTCTAAAAACTGAATAAAACACATGCAAAAATATTTTCTAAATCGCCGTGCTATGTGTAGCTCACGGCACAAGTGGCGGAAGATCATTTGTAAAGTAGTAAATATATACCTATATATGCTTTGCTCAAATTATACGTCCCATATTTTTGAAATATCCCAGAAGGTTTTCCTTGTAAAGCTTCGTGTCTCTCGCGGACACGTAGAAAATAGATAGACTATAGCTCCTTTTGAAAACTTCTTAGTAAACTTTTTATGCATGCAAAAGTACTCAGGTACTGTACTCAGATCAGTCCTGCTCGGCTACTATATAATATAGTAACCATCATCAAAACGCAATACTCATAAATAAAATCAGCCTCAAAGGCGTATCCAACATCACGTGCGTCTGGTGCGCACGAAAATAAAATCCAATACAAGTGCCACAAATATGTACAAAAGCAAAACTAAGTGCAACGGGTATGCACGAAAGTATCTGTCCAGTGCAACGGATGTGCACGACCACAATATTAAGTGTATCTAGAGTGCACAAAAATCTCAATCAAGCGCAACAACCATGCACGAATAAAGTCCCCATCAAGTGCATCCAACATGCGCGAATAAAAATCTCAATCGAGTACACCCGGTGTGCACAAAACCACATCTCATGCGCCTAGTGTGCGCAAAAATCTAAATCAAATGCGTCAGGTCCGTATGAAACATCTAGTGCAATAGTGTGCACGATACCGAACGTCAAGTGCAGACGCGCACAAAAACATAAATCTGGTGCAAAAAATGCATGGAATACACATCTGGTGCAACAAATCACGAAATACAAATCTGGTGCAAAAAATGCACGAAATACAAATCTGGTGCAACAAATACACGAAATACTCATCAATGTCCCAAATGCGTACAAAAACAACACCGAGCGTACCAAGGTGTATAAAATCATAAACGTGTGCAACTGCGTGCACAAAACACGTATCAATGCACTGTAAGTATATGTGAGCTATAACGAGTGCAAAATCAAATCGAGTGCGTACCACATGCACAAAATCAAATCGACAGTATCGAAATCCACAAAATCATAAGTACGTGCAACCAAGGCATGTTCACCGCCGGAAGTCGCGACCGGGACGTTGGGACGTCAGGGCCTGAATTCCGAGGGCAGATGCTAATTGGTGCTATCAGTCCACCTCTCCGAAGATACCAAGTTGATTTATGACACCATGTATTGAAGGTTTAAACGGATGCGTCCGATGTAGCAGACTTCGTTAGATTCCCCCTCGTTTGAGGGGTTTTTGATTGTGGGGACGCTCTTCCCTGCAGGCGCAAGCCCCTGCAGTTAATTACGCTACCGCATCACGGTAACCACTTTCTCCTTCTCCAGATGGTCACTTCATGTCGTGTGTGTTTGTTTTGTGTTTGGTTGCCCGTGGATTGTATACGGAGACTAAGTTATGTTTCCGCCCGTAGGGCGTGGACTAGTCCAAATCCGTATCTTTCTTAGATTTGGGTTTGGGGGGTTTGGGTTTAAGGATACGTTAGCCTCATTTGAGACTAAGATCAACTTAAACGTTTGTTAAGGATACGTTAGTTTAATTTTAGACTAAGATCAACTTAACGGGACCGTTTAGATCCGACAAGAGAGCAATTGGGCTCTATTGTTTAGTTTAGTGACATTGCGGTCGATAATTAGTTTAGGGACATTACGGTCCAATGTTAGTTTAAAGACATCGCGGTCGAGGTTAAGGACATCATAGTCCATGGGTTTAAGGACTCCACAGTCCGTTGTTAGTTTTAAGACATCACGGTCGAGGTTAAGGACGCCATAGTCCGTGAGTTTAAGGACTCCACAGTCCGTTGTTAGCTTTAAGACATCACAGTCGAGGTTAAGGACATCATAGTCCATGAGTTTAAGGACCTCACAGTCCAATGTTAGTTTAAAGAGATTACGGTCGAGGTTAAGGACATCATAGTCCGTGAGTTTAAGGACCTCACAGTCCAATGTTAGTTTAAAGACATTACGGTCGAGGTTAATGACATCATAGTCCATGAGTTTAAGGACCCCACAGTCCGTAGTTTAGAGACGTCATAGTCTATGAAATATATGGTTATCGGGACCCGTCACCTCTTTGAAGACGTTGAGGAATTACAACGACAAATATCAAAGGAGTGAAGAGATGTACCCTTAAACCAAGGTGAATTAAGTGATCTGTAGTCCAATTTGGAACCAAGATCAATTAATTATATTATGAGCACATTGGCTCAGTTAAGTCTGAATTGAGGACTTATGGCCAACTTGAGCTAAGTCCAATTAAGTTTGAAGTGTTGGCCCTCTGTTGGACCATTAGACATTTGTCTGGTTTCAGCCCACATTACTTAGCAATGCTAAACGAGAGTTTGAGGGCTTCGGTAACATTTTTATCTTTGATTTCCTCAATTTTGAGATTCAGTTGAAGGAGAGACTTTTGCCTCTGGAAAATTAGCCAATTTGGCTAAAAGTAGTGTTAAACACTAAAGAACAACAGTGTTAAACACTGGAAATATAGAATCCCAAATTAGTGTTAAACACTAGAAAATAACAGTGTTAAACACTGGAAATAAGGTTTTTAAATTAGTGTTAAACACTAAAAGATAATCAGTGTTAAACACTGGGAATAAAGCTCTCGAATTAGTGTTAAACACTAAAAAAAAGGGGTCACGTGTGGACACGTGAGAGCGCCCAAAGGTGGGGCCAGATCCCTTTTTACTTCGCTCTGCAATTAAGTGTTAAACACTTTTTTTTTATATTTTGAGCATCACGTGTTGACATGTGATGGGGATTTATGCGCTGACTGTTAAAGCGTTTGCTAAGGGGTCACGTGGTAACACGTGAGAGCGCCCAAAGTCTTCATTTCATTCGCTTTGATCTTCTGTGTTTTGGAGGTCACGTGGGAGCACGTGAGGCATTGCCTCAGAGCCTTTTCCTTCTCGTTTTTGGAGATCTTTTCAAGGGCCACGTGACCTTAGTTCTCTTCATGCACAGAGATCTTTTAAGTCTCCTTATTTTATTTTGAGAATTAAATTCTCTGTAGGGTTAAACCCTAATCATGATTTTGGAGGAATTAAATTCCTATTATGAAAGAATTAAATTCTTATGTAGGGTTAAACCCTAATTTCTTTTAGAGGAATTAAATTCCCATATATGTAAAAGAATTAAATTCTTGTATAGGGTGAAACTCTAATTTCATTTTAAGAGGAATTAAATTCCTGTGAATTTGAGAGAATTAAATTCTCAATTAGGGTTAAACCCTAGTTCTGTCCATCTCGAAGGAATTAAATTCCTGTAATTTTAGGAGAATTGAATTCTCATATAGGGTTAAACCCTAGTTTTATTTTGAGAGAATTAAATTCTCTAAACTCAATTCCCCCTCTAAGTTTTGGATCTGCATGGCAGGATCTCGACCCGATGAGAATTAAATTCTCAACCTATGGGG
The DNA here is from genome assembly GCA_030015575.1 of Agapanthus africanus. NCBI lineage: Eukaryota > Viridiplantae > Streptophyta > Magnoliopsida > Asparagales > Amaryllidaceae > Agapanthus > Agapanthus africanus. The sequence continues at coordinate 173,631,270 of CM057339.1, read as the reverse complement.
AGATGTGCTTCTGCAGATCTTCAACTAGAGGAAGAACTAAGTTCTTTTGCAGAAGAGTTAAACTCTTAGATTTTGAGAATTAAATTCTCTGTTTGAAGTTTTGATTCCCTTTCTTTTCTCACCTAGGGTTTTCTTTGTTGAGAATTAAATTCTCCTTTCTTTTCTCTCTGAAATTTCAAGATTCTAAAACTTTATATCTCCAAGGAAAAAAACTCTCCCCTTTTCCTCCTCTTGGCTCCTATTTATAGGAGAAGGAAAAGAATCAATTTGTTTAATAAATCTTTCATTGAAAGATTTTGTTTTTTCATAATTAATATGATCCTTTAGATCATTCAGTGAATTTTATTCACCGTTGGATTTTCAATCCAAAGATATTCTGTTTGTTATTTTCGGTGAGATTTAGGGAAATCTTTCCTTGTCTAAGATTTTTCCATCAATTGGTGTTATTTAATCACCCCTGGATTTTTAATCCAACGGTTCCCCATAATCCTTTTTCGAAAGATTTTAGAGAAATTTAGAATTTTAATTCTATTAAACTGTAAGGCTTTCAAAGCCTATCACGTGCTGGCACGCGACCCCTGGTCACGTGTGAGCACGTGACCCCCAATTAAGTCCTTTCCTCAGCCACTTATTTATGCTTCCGTTTTAACCATCACGTGTTGATACGTGACCCCCTGTTGGCTCCTCCTTCAGCCGTTCGTTTTTATTTCTGCTTTAACTATCACGTGTTGACACGTGACCATTGGTCACGTGTGAGTACGCGACCTCCAGTTGGGTCCTCCTTCAGCCGCTTATTTATGATTCTGTTTGTTCAGATTTTAACCTTGTAAATAGATCACGTGTCAACACGTGACCCTTGGTCACGTGTGAACACGTGATGCCTCTTTGAGGAAAACCCTGATTTTTAATCAGGGAACAAATGCCCCCATAGCGTTGCTCTCACGTGTCTTCACGTGAGTGCAACGCTGTCACTTTTGTGACCGTTGGATCCATCTAGGGAATAAGGGAGATGAAACGTTTCCATCACATCCTATAAATGCAGGGGTCTCTTCAGAAGCGCCTCCACTCTTTGCTCATCTTCTTCCTTGCAAACTTTTTCATTTTGAGAATTCAATTCTCCTTTCCAGAGCTTAGTTCTCCGCCTTGAATATTTTCAGAGTTTAACACTGTTCAAAAAGACCCTTTCTTCAGGTAATGATCTTTGAACGATCGAAGAACCTTCACAAAAACCTTTACTGGATTTTAAATCCACACCAAGGGTTTTCCCTTTTAACAAGAACCCATTTTTAAGTTCTTTAAAATAAAGAGAAAACCATTCAATCTTCAATCAACAGACCCTTTAGGGCTCCTCTGATCTTCAGGGGGCTAATGGTGGCGGTTGTCTTTCCCTTGGCATTTAATTCCATCTCCAAAAGCTTTGGCTCTGAAAAATGTCTCTGGGAATTTAATTCCCCCTTTTTTAACAAGGAATTTAATTCCTATGAAGAACTCAGTTCTTCCCATAGAACTCCTTGGGTTTTCTTGCCCTGAGTTGTCTTCTTCACAACCAAGAAGAAGAAGTTTGCAATGTTGCTTTCTAGGAATTTAATTCCCTTGAATCTGTTTAAGTTGTTACAGAGTCCAAGATGGATTTCTCCTAGGGGAATATGTAGGGTCATTTGAAATCCACTGTTCATCTAGACAAGTATTCTTCTTGATTGGTTTATTCATTAAATTCTCATGATCTTTATTTCAGATACTATGGATGCCCATTTGTATGATCTTGATGAAATCATTTCTTACGGAGACATTCGTGCACTGGGCCGCAGCCAGAACCAAGAGTTCACTAACGCTTAGTGTGCTGAGATCATGAGCCGCTTCGACGAGTACAACGGTCGACTACTCTCTCGTCGCTCTCCTCTTTTGAAACTCATCGTGAGGGTGATCTGGGAGGCGCTCCCTCTATTCCATACCGACATACCGCTTGGGGCATTGGATGCCGCCGAGGATAAAATGCATTCGGTGTATCTGATGAGACTAATCTCGAAGAGAAGGCGAGACAATCTTATTGATCTCCTGCATCAGGCTTTTCAACAGTCGGCCATACTTGCTACCTATCGGAGGGTGGAGGACATCCGTAAGGATCCCGACGCTTGTGATCGCGAAAGAAAACATACTAGGATGGTTCGAAATGCCTGGAAGATTCTGGACAAAGTTACTTTTGAGTTCCTCAATCCATGCCCTGGATCTGAGGTCTTGCCATTGTAATTGTTTTCTCTTATTTTTTTGTATGAATTTTCAAAATATGAATGCTAAGTCTTTCCTTCCCCTTTTGTGTTTGCATGCCTCCTTTATGAAATTTTGTCATATTGTTGTTGTTGCTCACATGTTTTGCATGTGAGGCACTGTTGGGGATTTTGATCTCACATCGGCATCTACTCACGTGTTATTCACGCATAACATGATTTCAATTCTCAGTATATGCCAAGGTGTGTGATCACGTGCCTTGCGCATGGTGCTCTATTGATGGGATTGTTTGGTTTTTCATGCCATATTTTCTGTGCACAACATTAGATGCAAAAAAGGAGCCTTGGAAATAGTTCAATCTCTTTGATTTCCAATTCCTTCCCTTTTTCTGGGCCTTGGAAATAGTTTCATCATGAAGTATCTTCCGTGTACAGCATTTAATGCTTCCCTTTATAACTTGAAGCCATAGTTTTCCCTCTCTCTTCACAGAGAACTCCAATTACAAATTTAGGGTAATTTATCTTGAAGAGACAATTGAGTGCTATGGCTTGCAACCGTCCCCATACTCGTCGACAACCATGAGAAGTACCCATTGAGGAGATGATTCCTCGCTTTGCTGCCCGACTGGTGGATCCCCTTCTCACCGACGACGAATGTGACTCGGCGGCATATGAACTCTTGATCCGTAGGGGGTCCCCTCTTCCAATGAGATCCATTTGGCTCCGGATGATTCTCGCTGCCGTGCTCGCTGACATCCCTCTTCACCCAGCAGAGATGACCCTGGCGATCCTTGATGCGGACGAAGACAAGCTCGAGTGTTTTTACGAGGCGTGCCTAATTACTCAGGCTCTGAAAGACTGCTCGGTCCGTCTGTTGAGCCAGATAAGAGCCCGACGGTCTATTATGTCTGCCTTTGCGGATGAACACGACGCTAATCGGTGGGGAGCCACTCCTCGTGAGAATCGTCGTTTCGATGTGTTGGAGAAGGCAGAGAGGGAGTTAGAAAATTTTGCGTTTTGTTTCGTTAACCCTTGTGCCACTGATCCTTTGTTTGGTGACCTTTTCTCGGTAGTGTAGTATGCTTAAATTGATGTACTCTTTTTATCATTGGCTGTTGTATAATTTTCTGTTGAATTTTCATGTTTTCCGGGTACTCGTATGTGCGTCTTGTTTCCCCCAATCAGAGCAAAGCTCTGTTTTGAATTTCAAAATTCAAAAGTTGAAGCAACGCTTCAGATCCCGTGCGCTGCGCGCTGCGTGCCACGTGTCTAGCGCAGAAGCGCTAGCGCAAGGTGCGCTGTGCTCTAGGCAGCGCACCCCCAATCAGAGCAAAGCACTGTTTTAAAATTCAAAATTTAAAAGTTGAAGCAACGCTTCGAATCCAGCGCCAGACGCGCTGCGCGCCACGTGTCAAACACGGGTGCGCTAGCGCAGTTGCGCTGCGCTCTGCGCCGCGCGCCACGTGTCAAACACGGGTGCGCTAGCGCAAAGTGCGCCAGCGCTGGAATTAAAAATTCCCTACCGTCATATCAAAAGATCTACTAATAATAAATTATTAAGAACTAAAATTCTGTTATGGAAAGATTTTTCAATCTTATTAAAACAAGAAGATTATCTTCTGTAAAACAGAAGCCTTAGGATCAAAGATCCAACGGTGGGAAATATTCCCAAATCAATCAGAGAAAGATCTCTCAAAACTGATTTAACAAATCATTTGGCCCTATATAAAGGACCCTAGACTTCAAGTCAGAGAGATAGAAAAGAAAGAGAAAAACCCTCTGCAAACTTGGAGAAAAAGAAGAGCAAGCTCTCAAGAAAAAGAAGATTTTTCTTCATCTTCAAGGTAAAAAGAACCATGTTCTTGAATAATAGAGATGAAACCATCTCGTAAAAAGAAGAATCATCTTCTAAAAAAATCTTAGATCTATAAAAAAGACCAAGGTCTTTGATTTAAAAGCAAAAGATCTAATCATAAAGAAAATAATAACAAAAGAAGTATTTTTACTTCGTTTACAGATCTTTGATCTATAAAAGGCAGAGCCTTTTATAAAAAACAAGAACTTTTGTTCTTGGATCTTGAGGCAAGGCCTCCTTTAAGAAGAACATAAATCTGTTCTTTAATCTTAAAATTGATCAGATGCGCTTTGCGCTATTGAAAAGTGCCTTGCACTCATGAACTGCGCTCTTGCGCTCCATGGATCGGCGCTCAGCGCCAAAACATGCCACGTGTCAACCAGAGACACAATCTGCGCTTTGCGCTTCTAAAATAGAGCACTGCGCTCATGGGCTGGCGCTCAGCGCCAAGCGCGCCACGTGTCACTCACTGGTGCGCCAACAGATTAGCGCAATGCGCTCATAAATTAAAAGCTCAATGCGCTAATAAACTAGCGCTTAGTGCTGAGCGCGACACGTGTCCTCTTCGTGCGCGCTACCCGACAGAAGCGCAATGCGCTCTTTGACTGGCGCAATGCGCCTGGCGCGCCACATGGCGCACTGTCAGAACAAACTTTGTTTCTGATGAATGCTATGCATTCAATACAAGACAAAAATGTCAGAGACCAATGCTTAGCATTATTAAAAGGGCAGAGCCCAAATAAAGGCCTAATGGCCAGAACAAAAATAAAATGTTAAACATTTTTTAACTGGACTTAGCCCAATTCTGGCCATAAGTCCTCAACTTGTATTGAACTGAGCACATCTGCTCTTTCAACCAACTCATCCTGGTTCAAGAGTACATCTCTTCACTCCTTTGATATTTGTCGTTGTAATTCCTCAACGTCTTCAAAGAGGTGATGGGTCCCGACAACCACACATTTCATGGACCGTGAGGTCCTTAAATTCATAGACTATGATGTCCTTAACCTCGACCGTGATGTCTTAAAACTAACAACGGACTGTGGGGTCCTTAAACTCATAGACTATGATGTCCTTAACCTCGACCGTGATGTCTTAAAACTAACAACGGACTGTGAGGTCCTTAAACTCATGGACTATGATATCCTTAACCTCGACCGTGATCTCTTAAAACTAACAACGGACTGTGGAGTCCTTAAATCCACGGACTATGATGTCCTTAACCTCGACCGCGATGTCTTAAAACTAACATTTGACCGGGATGTCTTTAAACTTACGATGGACCACTATGTCCCTAAACTGGAAATCAACCGAAATGTCCCTAAACTAAACAATAGAGCCCAAATGCTCTCTCGTTGGATCTAAATGATCTTGTTAAGTTGATCTTAGTCTAGAAATTAGACTAACGTATCCTTAACACACGTTTAAGTTGATCTTAGTCTCAAATGAGGCTAACATATCTTTAAACCCAACCCCCAAACCCAAATCTAAAAAGATACGGATTTGGACTAATCCAAGTCCTACGGGTGACAACGTAAATTAGTCTCCGTATACAATCCACGGGCAACTAAAAACAAAACAAATACGTACGACACGAAGTGACCATCTGGAGAAGGATATAGTTGTTACCGCGATGAAGTAGCGTAATTAACTGCAGGGGCTTGCGCCTGCAGGGAAGAGCATCCCCACAATCAAAAACCCCTCAAACGAGGGGGAATCTGACGAAGTCTGCTACATTGGTCGCATCCGTTTAAACCTTCGATACATGGTGCCATAAATCAACTTGGCATCTTCGGAGAGGTGGACGGATAGCACCAATTAGCATCTGCCCCGAATTTCAGGCAAGACGAACCTGCGCGGTCGCGTCTCTGTGTTCGGAGGGGAACAGATTCTGGCACGCCCGGTGGGACCTTTTCCTCTTTCCACTCCACACTTCGTGTGTCGTATTCGTGAACGAATCGCGGTTTGCTAATGGTTGCCCTTGGGTTCGAGATACTGAGATTTGGCGTTTTGCTTGGTGCAGAAAGCAAATATCAATGGCGTTCACCTGCTCGAACTGTTCCACATGCAACTGCAACCCACGTTCTGCCTCAACTGGGGGCATAGCTTACGGGCTCCAGGTGGCTTCCATGTTCACGATGCCGGTGGAACAAGTCATCCAAGCCACCATAGGATTGTTTTTCGGGACCATGGTCCCGCCAACGAGCTTCAGCGCTCTTATGCCAGCACCGGAAGCTCCCAAGAAGTCGGTCTTCGATCGGCTTGCTACTACCACGGCTTCTCTCAACGGGTCGTCCAGCTCCAACTCCTCGGTCTTCGCCAGACTGAGCTTGAACTCCGATGGGCCTGCCAAGAAGCCCATGACACCTGAAGTGGCTATACCTAAGAAGATAGCCATCTCCGCTCCTGAAGTCATTGATTGGTAGAGTTTTTTGCGTGCTTAGTTAATTACCGCAATCAAAACGGTTTCGCTTGTAGCTAGCCGGTTGAGTACGGGTCGTCCGCAGGGAGATGGAAATCTTTTTCTATGTGCTTTAACGAGTTAAGTCCAAATGTCCAGATTTGTTTTTAGATTAACTATGTGCTAAAATGATATATAAAGAGGGCTTGTTAGGGTTAGGATTAGGTTATTTTGAGTTAGGAGTCGCTCACTTCTTTCGTTGCCACTCTTAATATCGATGTTACGGTAATCGGCAACAACGGGGATTAGCACGACTAGGAAGGAACTTGCGAGTATAATCTAGATTTTCCAACGCTTAAGTTCTTCCTTTTGGTGCTTGTCCGTCCGTTCTTGGCTCTTAGCTTTAACCTCCGGTTAATTCAACCACAACCGGTCTCACTAAGGAATCACCGCTATCATGTAGGATAGGGTGCCGTAGGGAGCGGATTGTGGTTCAATTAACGGGAGTCCGAATTAAGATGTTGGGCAAGAAAAGAGTGAGAGAGATTTCCTTCTCTCAAACTTTCCTTATCCTACCCTAACAAGTGAGAAAACTACTCACCCATTACAAGAAAAAGGAAAATAAAACAAAGGAGGAAGATAGAAAGAAAGAGGTTAGAAGATTACAACTAGCTATTTGAGACCTCCCTTTGGCAAGGATCAAGCTAAAGCATTATTGTTGTTTAAGGATAAAGAAAAAGAGAACAAGAAAGAAACAAACAACAAATAACAACAACTAGATTAGCAAATGAAAAATACAAGCAATTATCATTAACAAAATAACAAGACAAGCATGGTAACAAAAAGAACTCTTTTATTCATCCTCACAAAAGCTCACTACAAGTTTTTAATGGAGAAGAGATGAGAAGAGGAAGAAGAACAACAATATATATCCTAAAATCTAAATACAAGAATAAGCACCCTTGGTTTTGGCAAGTTCTGGACTATTTATAGGTAGGGAACTGGAAACCTAGGGCAACAAACTGCCTCCATATAGAATGACCAAAATACCCCTGAAACCTCATCCACTGCGGAGCCCGTACGGCCGCGGTTCCGCTGCCTAAGCATGCTTATGCCGCGGAACCGCGGCCCTTTAGTGGAGTTAGGCCATGAAATTTGGTGGTTTTCCCTGCTTTTTAGTACTCTTTAGTGTGGTATATGTTTTTTCTCAGAATCTCTTCACAATATTTCCAGAATTTCAGCAGAACAAAAGGTGATGTAATGTGGATCTTTTGTCATGATTTTTCTTGAGCTCCGCGTAGATATGTTGGATCTTGTGTTGCTATTGAGCTTTGTGCATGAAAATGACATTGATTTGCTATTTTGTCCCTTAAACTGGTGTGCGACAACATACAAATAGAGAGCGGAGACCCGTGTTTTATCTGTGGTTGGCAGTAATCCAGAATTTGTCGTGCTTTTCCATGAATTTCACTGTTTAGAGATGAAAACCTGTATCCTGCAATTTACTAGCAAACACGGCTCAAGAGTACCTACCGATAAACAATGTGATAAAAATTGGGCGGTATAAAAATGCAAAAATCTGATATGAACAAATACCCCCAAACTTATCATTTGCTCGTCCCGAGCAAAGCCAATTTATTCACAAAAATTCCTAACCTCACTTTCGCAGGGAACGCGATTGCACTGAGCATGTGTAACAAGCCGTCAAACCTCTAGGTGTCCCTAGTAGGAGGAGTGTTGTCTCCTGAGGGTTTTAAGCGGATACTACCCACAAAATCCGGTCAAGCTAGTTTTGTAAAATAACTATGATTCAAACCCCTAAAGTTTTGTTTCAGAAAATAACAATTCTATGATCCTAAGTCTAGAATATCGAACCCCTTATTTTTCACACCTCGCTTCGTATTTAACTTAAGATTTTATATGTCTTTACGTGCAGTGCAAATAGTGTCGTTAAGTTCCAGACGGATCGATTAAAGTCATCATGTCACACAATAATGCCCAGATAAAAACTTTAAAAAGATCACATAAGTTTTATAAAGAGTTAAGCATTTTTCAAGTTTCGTTTTCCAGTAAGGTTTCTACTTCAGAATTTCTATCTTTCTTAACAGGAAACTAGGTCTTATTTTTCACTCCACCTTTTTTCTTATTTTCATTTCATACACACCTCTGTGAACGTGCAATAGTCTTTATCATAGAATAAAACCTTCATATCTCCGCTAGAAATATTTTTTTATAAAAACCTGTCTTTTGTCAAGATTATTCTCACACAAAGAACCGTTAGGAATTTTAACTCGGAGAGAACACTTGCTTGACTTTGTTTTAATCTGGACTTTCTAGGCTTCTTAACGAGCTTTGGGCCAATGCACCCAAACTAGTTGGCTTTAAGGCATTAGGTGTAGAGACACCCCAGCGGACTTAATTACTTAAGTTACCTAGGCCCAAAAACAAAAGACACTTTAGCGTGAAAATCATGATGATTCAATGCGAACGGAGATATAACCGGCAGTTCAGTTATTTTTTGGATAAAAGACGTGTTTAGTAGGTTAGGTGTGTAATCATTCCAATCAAGTTTCAGATGGGTTATTTTTCAGAATTAGTTCCAATTAAGGCATCAATAACATTCCTTCATATTCGCTTCACTTCATAAACTATTCTTGATATTACTTATTTCAGAACAAACCTATTTGATCCTCAGAAAATCATTTATCCATTTTAAAGTTTTTTTAGATATAAAAGACTTGTCATCTAATTTCCAAAACTCACGACACGTGTAGTGTGATGTAAAGACGTATATCAGCTATAGTTAACTTCAAATGAGAGTTATCTTTCAGGTTTTCAAAATCTAAAAATAAGATTTAGTTATTCTTATCTTATCAAACAAAACCGTCAAAATGTTGAATCTGAGTTCTCCCACTAGCTAACTTGATTAAAAGTTTTTATGTTTTTAGAATTTTCTGATTTTTATGGATTTTAGTATGTAGATGCAAAATATACATATGAATGCGAAGGTTAGAAATGCGTACCGAGCGTACCCCCAAACTTAAACTGGACAGTGTCCTCACTGTCGTTGCATGAAGAGATCATTGAAGGGTCAAAATTGTCGGTTAGATATACACAATTTTTTTTAAAGAAAAGAAAAATAGATAAAATGGAAAAGAATATCCACAAATATATACAAAATGGTATATACATACCCCCAAACTTATTTGGAACAATGTCCACTGTTCTTGGCTGGATAACCGAAGTTTGGTGGTAGGCAGAGGAAGATTATGCAGGGTAAACCGGCTCCTGTAAGACCAGGAGCTCCTCTGTTGGTTCGGTGCTAAGGTACGGTTTAAGTTGGTGTCCGTTTACTTTGAAAAATGAACCGTCCTTTGGATTCTCCAAATCCACAGCGCCATGCGGATACACATTCCGCACAAAGTATGGCCCTTTCCAGCGAGATCTGAGCTTACCTGGATGGAAATGTAGCCGGGTGTCGTAAAGTAGTACCTGTTGACCAGGTACGAAAGTTTTGCGCAAAAGGTGTTTATCGTGAAACACCTTCGTTCGGTTCTTAACGACAACCACGTTTTCGTAAGCCTCATCCCTAAGCTCGCTCAATTCGTTCAACTGCAGCTTCCGATGGCTGCCCGCATCTTCGAGAAACAGATTCAACTCTTTTATCGCCCAAAATGCGTGATGCTCTATTTCCACAGGGAGGTGACAAGCCTTTCCGTACATAAGCCGATAGGGAGACATGCCAAGCTCGGTCTTATAAGCAGTTCGAAATGCCCAAAGGGCATCAGTGAGTTTTAACGACCAATCTTTACGGTTCTTGGAAACTGTCTTCTCCAGTATCTGCTTGATTTGCCGATTTGAAACTTCAGCTTGCCCACAGGTTTGGGGGTGGTAGGGCGTAGATAGCTTATGATTAATGGAATATTTCCGCATCAAGGCCTCGAAAGTCTTATTGCAGAAATGAGTTCCATTGTCGCTAATGATTGCTCGGGGGTGCCCAAAACGGGAGAAAATGTTTTCTTTAAGAAACCTAACGACAACCTTGTTGTCGTTAGTCCGGCTGGGCACAGCCTCGACCCACTTAGAGACGTAATCAACAGCAAGAAGGATGTACAAGTTCCCGAAAGAGCTGGGAAACAGCCCCATGAAATCTATCCCCCAAACGTCGAAAATCTCCACATCCAAGATTGGTTGGAGTGGCATCTCGTTCCTCCTGGATATCCGGCCCAAGTGTTGGCACCGGGAGCAAGTCTTGCAGTAGTCATGAGCATCTTTTAAGAGTTGTGGCCAGTAGAAACCACACTGCAAGATCTTCTCAGCTGTCTTTCTGGGGACAAAATGCCCGCCACATGTTGATCGTGGCAAAATGACAGCACACTCTTGAATTCATCGTCAGGGACACACCGACGAATAATCTGGTCGGGACAGTACTTGAACAGATAGGGTTCGTCCCAGTAAAAGTGTTTTACTTGGGATAAGAATCGAAGTCTGTCCTGACTTGACCATTCAATCGGTAGTAACCCTGTGGCCAAATAGTTCACAATATCTGCGAACCAGGGTTCGCAAGATACTGTCAAGAGTTGTTCATCCGGAAAAACGTCGTTGATCGGAAGTTGAGGCGACGGCGAAGAAGGAAGTCGTGAGAGATGGTCGGCGACTACGTTTTCACATCCTCTTTTGTCCTTGATGACAAGGTCAAACTCTTGAAGCAAGAGGATCCAACGTATTAGCCGAGATTTTGCATCTTTCTTCGCAAAAAGATGGCGCAGAGCAGAATGGTCTGTGTAGACAATGACTGGAGAGCCGATGAGGTAGGGCCTGAACTTTTCTAAAGCGAATACAACAGCCAAGAATTCCTTCTCAGTTGTTGTATAATTAAGTTGGGCGTCGTTCAGGGTTCGGCTAGCATAATAGATTACGTGCGGCATCTTGTTGATGTGTTGTCCAAGGACATCACTAATGGCAAAGTCGGATGCATCGCACATAATCTCAAATGGGTGCATCCAGTCAAGTGAAGAAAGAACGGGAGCAGAAGTGAGTGAGCTTTTTAATGACTCGAACGCAGTCACACAGCTCGAGTTGAAGTCGAATGGCGTGTCCTTGACCAGTAGAAGAGTCAAGGGCATAGCAATCTTGCTAAAGTCCTTGATGAACCGTCTATAGAAACCGGCATGGCCAAGGAAGGCTCGGATGTCTCTGACGCATCTGGGAGGAGGAAGATTGGAAATGACCTCAATCTTCGCTTTGTCAACCTCTATGCCATTTTGCGAAATGATATGTCCTAAGACAATCCTTCGCGCACCATGAAGTGGCACTTCTCCCAATTCAAAGTGAGGTTCTTGTCCTTACATCGGGTAAGGACAGCGTCGAGATGCAGCAAACACTCATTGAAGGAATCGCCGAAGATGGAGAAATCGTCCATGAAGATCTCCAGGAATTTCTCCACCATGTCTGAGAAGATTCCCATCATACACCGCTGGAAGGTAGCGGGCGCATTGCATAACCCAAAGGGCATGTGACGATATGCGAACGTGCCGAAAGGACAAGTGAATGTGGTCTTGTCCTGGTCTTTTTCGGCGATGGGAATCTGATTATAGCCGGAGTAGCCATCAAGAAAGCAGTAGTACTCGTGTCCGGCCAATCGTTCAAGCATTTGGTCAATGAAAGGTAGCGGAAAGTGGTCCTTCCGCGTTGCGGCGTTGAGTTTTCTGTAATCGATGCATACTCGCCACCCAGTTTGGGTGCGAGTAGGGATTAACTCATTCGCCTCGTTAGTGATGACCGTTATGCTTGATTTCTTGGGGACAACGTGAATGGGGCTAACCCACTGGCTATCAGAGATAGGGTAAATGATACCACTATCCAGACACTTTACGATTTCCTTTTTCACAGCCTCCTTCATGACTGGATTGAGTCGCCTTTGTGGATCCCTGACTGGTTTGGCATCGACCATCAGATGAATGTGATGTTCAATGATCAGAGGACTAATCCCCTTGATGTCCGCCATGGACCAGCCAAAAGCTTTCCTATTGCTGTGTAAGACCGCAAGAAGGGCTTTCTCTTACTCTGGAGCTAGAGAAGCCAAGATGATAACAGGGAGGGTCTCGTTCTTACCCAAGTAAGCGTACTTAAGGTGAGACGACAAAGGCTTGAGTTCGAGCGTTGGAGGTGAAACGATTGAAGGCAAGATTGGTGAAAAGGTCTTGAACTCAAAGGATTCCAGCAAAGGTTCAAAACGAGTGTAAGCGACCGAGTTGGATGGTTCAGGTAACTCATCCGGAAATTCGAAGGATTCAAACTCGGGTGGTGAGTGGCTAAGATCGTTCGAGAAAGTGAAACACTCATAGTCATTGTCGGGCGCAGAAACAGCAGCAGGTTCGAAGAGGAACGCACTAGTGGTGTTAAGGTTATCGTGATCGAACAAAAACTCCTCGAATTCACACTCTTCTGGGGTGATCTCTTGGATTGAGCAAACGTCTAGTATATGAGCATTAGGATCGGTGGGCTGATTCCCCAACCTAAAAATGTTGAGTTCAATTGTCATGTTTCCAAAAGATAGGTTCATCGAACCATTGCGACAATTGATCACAGCATTTGAGGTTGCAAGGAATGAGCAACCGAGTATCACCGGAATTTGATTCCGGGGGTTAGCTACAGGCTGTGTGTCTAATACAATGAAGTCAACGGGGAATATGAAGTCCCCAACCTTGATTAACACATCCTCTAGTTCACCCCTAGGATGGGTGATTGATCGGTCGGCCATTTGGAGGGTACAGTGTGTGGGTTTCAGCTCTCTTACACATAGTTGCTCATATACAGAGTATGGAAGCAGGTTAACACTGGCACCAAGATCTAATAGTACGCGGTTGATGTTCTTATCCCCAATGGTAATAGAAATCGTAGGACAGCCAGGGTCCTTCCGTTTTTTAGGTAAAGATTGGGTAAGAGCATCACTCACAGCACTAGCCAAGAAAACTTTCTTGGGTGCCTGAGATTTCCTCTTTTTCATGCACAAGTCCTTTAAGATTTTCGCGTAGGACGGGACTTGTTGGACAACATCTAAAAGGGGAATGTTGATGTTAACCTGCTTAAACAACTCCAGAATCTTCTCCATTTATGGATTTTGTTTATTGGACCTCAACCGGTTTGGAAATGGAACGTTTTTAAAATTGGTTGAGTCCAATGCTTGTGGAGGATATTGTGGAGCTGGAACGGATCCCAGAGCTGGTGTTTTCGTGGAGTGAGAAGTGGGTCCGTTCAGAGTAGAAGAAGAAGGAGAGCCTTTTGAAGAATGAAGAATAGGCTCAGAAGATGAGGAAGGAGAAGAAGAAGAAGAAGAAGCGGCCGGGGTGTCATCGTCGATCCGTGTGCGAATATTGTTTTGCAGCATCCTTCCCGATCTCAATATAGTCATGACACTCACATTATGGTTCTGTTGTTCAAGAGCAACATGTACATTATGTGGGTGACCGGGATTTGGGAGTGGTTGAGATGGAAGCTTCCCCTTTTCTCGCTCGCTTAACGCCGCATTCAGCTGTGCAATCTGAGCTTCGATGGTCTTGATGCTTTGCCCGTGTGCAGCAGTGTGTTGCACCAAAGACTGAATAGACGACTAGATGTTGGCGGTGGATTGTGTCGATTGTTTAACGAATGCCTCCAGACTTCGTTCTAGCGAGGAAACCTTATCGTTTTTTGACGGAACAAAGTTGTTTTGCGGAAAAGAATTGTTGGGTGCAAAGTTGTTCGTCTGATTTTGAAAAGGTTGGGGTTGGAAGGGCTGCTGAAACTGATGTTGAGTTTGTTGTTGCGCTTGTTGTTGCGGAGGAGGGGGCCTCTGGAAATTGTTGCCTTAGAATTGATGCTGATTCTGATTCCAGGCGAAATTAGGGTGGTTCCTCCAATCGGGATTGTAGGTGGAAGAGTATGGATCATTTCTTGGTCTTTGCTGAAATGCAGCATTAACCTGATCCTGTCCTTGAGATGGTGGATTGTAAGGACACTCTTTGGTTAAGTGAGAAGGATCGGAACAACAAGCACAAATGGTACGAAGGGGAAGAACAGGGGCAGGAGCAGAAGATGAAAATTTGTTCTCTATTGCTTCAAGTTTTCTTGTTATTGCAGCCATTTCAGCTTTCATCGCAATAGAGACATCAAGTTGGTGAATTCCTACCCTAGACTGACCAGTAGAAGTGGAGGAGGAAGAAGAAGAAGTTGGTCTGGTGCTCTCCCATTGAAGCGTTTGTTCCGCAAGGTCGTCGAAGAATTGCCACGCTTCCTCGTCAGATTTTGATAGGAAGTGGCCATGACAAATGGTTTCCAACAACTGCTTGGTTGCTGGGTTCAGGCCTTCGTATAAGGTTTGGCAAAGTTGCCATTTCTCGATACCATGGTGAGGGCACTGAACAAGAAGGTCTTTATACCGGTCAAAGCACTTCCAGAAGGGTTCAGTGGAAAGCTGAGAGAATTGGTTGATTTCGTTACGGATCCTTGCGGTTTTATGATTCGGATAGAATTTCTTGAGAAACACTTTCACAAACTCGTCCCAACTGGTTATGGAGTGGGAAGCGGTGCTATACAACCATTTTTCAGCAAGATCGCACAAAGTGAACGGAATGACCCATAGCCGTATAGCATCGTCCGACAGCTGGGTCGTTTTCATCATGGCACAAACATTTTGAAACTTGTTGATGAAGATATAGGCATCTTCAGATTCAAGCCCATGAAATTTCGGAAGCATGTTAATGAAGTAGGGC
Source organism: Agapanthus africanus (assembly GCA_030015575.1). Classification (NCBI taxonomy): domain Eukaryota; kingdom Viridiplantae; phylum Streptophyta; class Magnoliopsida; order Asparagales; family Amaryllidaceae; genus Agapanthus; species Agapanthus africanus. The sequence continues at coordinate 173,616,036 of CM057339.1, read as the reverse complement.
TTAATTTCAAAATTATCCCCATTGGCCGGTGGAAAGGAAAGACAGGTGGGAAGTGCAGAACGGGTGGGATAGAAACGATCCTGGAGCGCGATTCGCTGCGGCGCTACAACATGCGGTGGTGGTGGGTTATTCGCATCCATAGGAGGTGGAATCAATCCCGGGGGAGTCAAAGAGATGTTTGGATTAAATCCTGACATCGCGGAAGAACAGGTTGGTGATGGTGAAGGTGAGGATGTATGAACAGAATTTGGGTCAACGTCGGAGTTGGCCGGCAAAGGTAAGAGTGAAAGAGGCGTGGACGGAGTTTCGACGTCTGAGTCGACCGCGTAGTCGGTAGCGACTAACGTAACGCGGACTAGACGGGCGCTAGTGTCCCGAGTCCAAGCGGACATACACTAAACGAGTTTAGTATAGTCAAAGCGGAGAAGGTGAGGGTAAGAAAACGTCAATGGAGAAATACGATGAGTGGTGGGTGAAAAAAATTGGATTTTGGCGACAAAGGGCAAGTTTTTATAAATGTTTTTGTTTTGTGTTTTTTTTCTTTTTAGAAAGAGCTTTACAGAAATATGTACGGACTTACGGCTTCAAACAATCACAGACAAGATATGCACAATCACACCTAGATCTAGGGTCACCTAGGTCAGCTAGACAGCTCCTAACTGTTCCAAAGGGCTAGCAATAGGACCTCAAACCGCCTCTTCTCCGCCAATTGCGGCCAGGTAAGTGCCAGGTAAGTGGGAGGCTCCCCACTACGTAAGTAGTGGTCCTAATTAAGTAACCACTTGCCTTGGACACACTTGTCTTGACACCGCAAAGTCAGGATAGGATAAACGACCGATGCCTGTAACTAGTCCTCTGTCCTATTGAGCGCGAAGTCCTTAGTGCTGAGTCTAGTATTTTTTAATTAAACAATGGTCAATGCATATGCTTTTTGTGATTTCTGGGGTCCTGGGAAGGGTGATGAAATCCCCACCCAATCTGGATTGGTTTCAAGCCCCTTAAAGTCCGTATTAATAAATGCAAAGCAGTAACAATCAACTGCAATTAATTTTTTATTTTTTAGCGCGGCGCAAAGAATCCTGCACAAAAACAATTTATTGGAAGGGGGAAGAGAGTTTGCACAAAGAATGCTGCAGAAAACACAGTTCAGTGGAGTTTAAAGGAGTGGAGAGAAGATAAGGAACACTCACAGGGAATTTGGCACCCTGAAGGCACCAAACGACCGCGGTTCCGCGGCCTAAGCCTGCTTATGCCGCGGTTCCGCGGCAATAAGGTGGAATTGGGCTTCTGAAATTTTTGTGTGTGCTGCCTTGTCTGTCCTTTTCTTGTCTGGAGCTCCTGAATCTTGATTTGCTCACTGAATATGCTCCAGAATTTTACAGTAGACCGTTGGCTCCGTCTTGATCCGTCGCGGTGTAGCCGCGAGATATGGGTCTAACTTCCCACGTCTTTGGCACTGAACTCGACCGTCTTTTTATCCTGCACACTTGCACAAAAACTAATCAAAAATAACAAGATGGTTTTTTTACAATGTATATTTTTTTTTGTTTTGTTTTTCGGTTATATTTATATTCACAAATTAACCCGAAATTACACAAAGAAATAAATTACTGTCTCCCCGGCAACGGCGCCATTTGATTGGTAGAGTTTTTTGCGTGCTTAGTTAATTACCGCAATCAAGACGGTTTCACTTGTAGCTAGCCGGTTGAGTACGGGTTGTCCGCAGGGAGATGGGAATCTTTTTCTATGTGCTTTAACGAGTTAAGTCCAAATGTCCAGGTTTGTTTTTAGATTAACTATGTGCTAAAATGATATATAAAGAGAGCTTGTTAGGGTTAGGATTAGGTTAGTTTGAGTTAGGAGTCGCTCACTTCTTTCGTTGCCACTCTTAATATCGGTGTTACGGTAATCGGCAACAACGGGGATTAGCACGACTAGGAAGTAACTTGCGAGTATAAGCTAGGCTTTCCAACGCTTAAGTTCTTCCTTTTGGTGCTTGTCCGTCCGTTCTTGGCTCTTAGCCTTAACCTCCGGTTAATTCAACCACAACCGGTCTCACTAAGGAATCACCACTATCATGTAGGATAGGGTGCCGTAGGGAGCGGATTGTGGTTCAATTAACGGGAGTCCGAATTAAGATGTTGGGCAAGAAAAGAGTGAGAGAGATTTCCTTCTCTCAAACTTTCCTTATCCTACCCTAACAAGTGAGAAAACTACTCACCCATTACAAGAAAAAGGAAAATAAAACAAAGGAGGAAGATAGAAAGAAAGAGGTTAGAAGATTACAACTAGCTATTTGATATCTCACTTTGGCAAGGATCAAGCTTAAGCATCATTGTTGTTTAAGGATAAAGAAAAAGAGAACAAGAAAGAAACAAACAACAAATAACAACAATTAAATTAGCAAATGAAAAATACAAGCAATTATCATTAACAAAATAACAAGACAAGTATGGTAACAAAAAGAACTCTTTTATTCATCCTTCACTCACAAAAGCTCACTACAAGTTTTTAATGGAGAAGAGATGGGAAGAGGAAGAAGAACAACAACATATATCCTAAAATCTAAATACAAGAATAAGCACCCTTGACTTTGGCAAGTTCTGGACTATTTATAGGCAGGGAACTGGAAACCTAGGGCAACAAACTGCCTCCATATAGAATGACCAAAATACCCGTGAAACCTCATCCACTGCGGAGCCCGTACGGCCGCGGTTCCGCGGCCTAAGCATGCTTATGCCGCGGAACCACGACCCTTTAGTGGAGTTAGGCCATGAAATTTGGTGGTTTTCCCTACTTTTTAGTACTCTTCAGTGTGGTATATGTTTTTTCTCAGAATCTCTTCACAATATTTCCAGAATTTCAGCAGAACAAAAGGTGATGTAATGTGGATCTTTTGTCATGATTTTTCTTGAGCTCCACGTAGATATGTTGGATCTTGTGTTGCCATTGAGCTTTGTGTATGAAAATGACATTGATTTACCATTTTGTCCCTTAAACTGGTGTGCGGCAACATACGGATAGAGAGCGGAGACCCGTGTTTTATCTGTGGTTGGCAGTAATCCGGAATTTGTCGTGCTTTTCCATGAGTTTCACTGTTTAGAGATGAGAACCTGTATCCTGCAATTTACTAGCAAACACGGCTCAAGAGTACCTACCGATAAGCAATGTGATAAAAATTGGGCGGTATAAAAATGCTAAAATCTGATATGAACAGTCATCAAGGCGGCTTCTCTTGTTAAAGAGTCGGTCTTTACAAGACTGACTATTCCGGCTCCCGTTCCTGCTCGAAGGTCTGTCTTTGACAGATTGGATACCACTACTCAAAAGACGTCAGTCTTCAAGAGGCTGTCACCAGCGGCACCTCATCTGTACAGGGGGCAAGAAAAAGCCATCCCCATCGCCGAACCAACACCAACAGATCGAAACGCTCGACGTCGCCACTGGCGCCGAGTAAGGAAGGCCGGGAGCAACTCCCCCTCTGGGTTAACTCCACCGGCTCCACCGGCGAAAATTAATGCTGTTGTTCCAATCGGGAACAGTTTTGAGCTGCTGAACAAGGTGCGCAAGAATTCACCTACCGACGTACTAAAAAGATCTCCGCCGCCGGTAGAGACTGTCATAGAAATGAAGCCGGAACAGTCCCCTCAACGACTGTCTTCTAAAGTTTACAAAATTTGGCGACAAGTCCGAGAGTCGGTAGTTGATCAAGACTATCCCCGCCGGCAGAAGAAGTTGAAGGTTCAGACGGAAGGGAACTGTCCCCGTAAGCCGCAAAAGACGACAACCACTTGGATGCCCGCTACAACAGCCCCCTCAACTTTGACCGCGCATAAGAGAAGAAGGCCGGAGAAAATCCCCATGCCTGCGACAAATGTCAAAGGCACTGAGCCCAAACGCCCTAAGTCTGGGGGCATGGTGGTGCATACCGTCTACATGGCATCCGGGAAAGAGGATAGCCGCGCTTCTATGAGCCACCGACCACTCATCCGATCCATCACAAGAGCTCAGGAACAGCAACAGCAGAAACTTCAGGAGATGCTGACTACGATGGCCGCACTCACCGGGCCAAAAGAAAGCCCGGAGGCATCGTCAGAATAGCGTCACGAACAAGAAACCGATGCTGACTTCCTTCGGAGAATGCTCGAAAAGAAGGACAAGGAGGTTGCGGAATAAGCGGCCAATATAAAGTAGATGGCCCTTCTATTCCAAGATATGGTGGGCATGATGATCCAGCTGGATCCCCCGGCCGAAGATCCTCCAGTAATAATCGAAGATGACAGAGGAGAAACATCAAACCCTCTGCCGGCTCTGTCGACAGCCAAAGAAGAGACAATCTCCAAAGCTACACTGGATGACTATATTGCTCAGCAAATAAGAGTTCACGAGGCAAACGAAGCGGCTGGGTAAATTGTTAGAACTGGGCGACCGTATCCAGGCTGGTATGATCAGATAAAGTACCCATCGGGCTACACGATCCCGAAATTCCATGTGTACAAGGGGACAGGCAATCCCCATCAACATGTTACTCAGTTCAGGGCTCTTTGTGGCAACACCGGCGGCGATGATAAACTTTTGCTCCGCCAATTCGTCGGCAGCTTATCGGAAACGACGTTTGAGTGGTACTCCGAACTTCCAAACGACTCCGTCAAAACTTTCGCAGAAATGGAGTTATTATTCACCCAGCGATTCGCAAGTGCTAGTGAACGCACCCCAATAACGGCATTGATCAATGCCACGGTGAAGCCGGGCGAGACGTGGGTTTAGTACGCAATCCGATGGAGGAGTCTGTGGTCTAAGTGCGAACAGCGCATCGAAGAAGCACCAGCGGTGGGCATGTTCGTGGGAACCCTAGACCCTCATGCGACTGTTTCACAGTTCATGATGTTCTTCAAACCGACCACATTCTAGGCTTTAATCGACAAGCTAGCCCAGATGGACCAGATGGGCCATAGGCCGTCTCTTCCGAAGCCGGAACCGCGGAACGAAAAGGGTAAAGGGAAAGCGATCTTCGTTGTGAACACCCAACAACATCCCAGTGCCCCAAAGCTAGCGGATCAACTGGAAGAGAGACGACGCTATTATAATGAGAAAATGAAGCGCCCTTACTCATTCCCGCGGGACAAAACGAAGAGACTCTTCGAGCTGGCGATGCGCAACCGGCTTATCAATCTGCCGAATCCAAGGCGGCCATTGCAACCCGGCGAAGTGAATAATCCCAATTATTGCCCTTACCACCAAACTGTAAGCCATCCAATCGAAGATTGGTTCATCTTTAAGGAATGGATCGAGGATCAGTACCTACAAGGCAAGTTTGCGCTGTCTGAGAAGTGGAAAATAAACCCACCATAACCGCACACTCCCAAGAAGACAGACACATCTGGGGCACGTACTCTTTTGTTGAGGAAGCTATATGGGAGGTCGCTCTTTCAGCGAAAACCAAAAGAATGCTGAATGATCTCCAGACATGCCCGGTGATCCGGTGGAAGAATCCGCTGGAACCCCAGATCATCGAAGGGATACTGAAGCCGCGCCCAACTTTAAAAATTGGTAGTGATAGCCAAAGTACTCGCATCCAGCCGCCAAAATCTTCAAAAAAGAAGAAGAAATCCAAAAAGCCCGTGAAGCCTGGCAACAAGCGCACGGACCTGCAGAAACAAATCGACGCGCTAGAAGAGTATAACCAGAAGGCGCGGACTCCAATCAAGCTCCGAGAGTTTCTCGGCCACGTCCTTGAAGATGGAGATGATAGAGAAGACTCGTCGGATGAATCTGAGGATTACGTAGCAAGCTGCCATGTGATCTCTCACTCATCGATAGACGATGAAGACGCTCCTTGCACTAAGAAAATGGGGGCAAATCCTGAACCGGAGCTTCCAGGGCCATCGGACGAGATGATCGACACATTCCTAAACAACGCTCTTCTGAAAAGTAAGGCTGATCGGGAGCGTGAGATGGCCATATTTAAAAAGGCCAAACGCCGACGAATGGACGAATGAGTTGAAACACCTCTGCCGAATCAAAGGATATCCGTCGCGGATAAAAACAAGTTCAAGACGAGGAAAATGTTTGCTAAAGCCATATCGATGGGAATGAAGCTACCACCCTCCGAAGGAAACGTCCCCGGTGAAGCAGAAACACATCCTAGCTACTGCTTATATCATCGGAAGATTGCGCACCCCACCGAAGAGTGCAACGCTTTTAAAAGATGGTGGCAAGGGTATGTCGCTCACCGGCAGCATTTCAAGCGGATGAAACGCAAAACTCGTCGGGAGCAAAGAAATACGATCGAGGAGCATAAAAGAACCACCGTCAATTATCGTGTGATTAACGCCAGGGGATCACAAGTTCTCACATTCGGGAGCGAATCTGACGAGGAAATGGCTCTTGGCCCTCTCTTTAAAGAGTCCACCTCGGGAAAGGAGGGAGAATCGAAGACCTGTGAAAATATCCAGCTGCGCAATCGTACGCTGTCTGAAAAGATTCTCGGACCCGCAAATAGAAAAGATAAGGGAAAAGAAAAGGTCTCTAAAGATATCGCCCTAGATGACCAAGTCACGAAAGAGCTGACCGCCAAGGATCTGCCAAAGAAAAGTAAGGTGGACTACAACATTCTGGCACACTTGAGGAAGTTACCCTCGCAGCTCCGCATTCTCGATGCTCTTTTACTATCAAAAGAAGCAAGGGACTCATTGATTAAGGCGCTACAAGAGCCAGAGCAATTCCAAGTTTTCCTCGCCGAAGAAAGGATGAAAGACGAGTCATCTTGAGTATTCAACACCTCGCTCGCGATAAAATTACCATCTCCGGTTTCGATTCCCAGTCATCACGAACTCTCGGGTCTGTGATACTGACGCTGCGCTTCGGGCTGCTTGTCACAGACATTAAATTTCACGTCATTGATGTTAAGACATGCTACAATGCTTTGCTCGGTAGGCCTTGGTTACATGAGTATAACATTATTCCTTCTATACAGCACCAGTGTATGAAGTATTTTAAAGATGGCCTCGAGTACACTGTGACGGGAGAGTTGAACCCATTCTCCGTGAACGAAGTCTGAAAGTACGAAGATGCAAAATACTTCTTACCAGATTTCGAGGATACGGAGAGATGTCACAAACCGAAGGACAAAGCTATCACCACTATTCCAGTCTTCGGGAGTGACACCGAGGAGGAAGAAGATATAGTTTATTCAGGGCCGCCCCATCACAACAAACCAGGACCGTCCGCTCCTATGCTTATCTTCGGCAGAGATTCAGAAGATGAGGTCAATGCCATATTCTCTGCTCGGCCTTCAATACAAACCTTCGCTGATGAAGATCAAAGTTTGCAAATTGCCATGGTTCCGCCCAAACATCATAAAGAACTAGACGCGCTTGATACCTACAGTGTGGAAGAGATGCAGACATTCTATGTCCCTCCTAGGCGAGAAGGTGAAAAGGAGATCCTATTCTACCGATCCGGGGAAACCAAAGTGGAGAAAGAAATCTGGCACGGCGCAGATTCTACACTTGACAGGCTCCAGCCCATCCGTCTGCCTAGATATTACACAGAAGGCTTGAAAAGGCTATTAAAGCGCCAATGGATACCCTTCAAATAGACCGCTCGAAAAGCTAAGTTCTATGACAGGATCTGGAACGTTCCCGGAACTCAGCGCAAGTTACCCAACGGGAGAATGGAAGCGATCGAGCTTGGATATGTTCGGTCCAAGAAACGGGAGCTACTCTGCGACTGCTACGTCGTACATGACTTTGATGAAGAAGGAGATGCTCAATGGGAGAATGCTAACCCTGAACCAGAAAGAGCCCCCGACGTGAAAATGCCCAGTCCGTCGTTCGAAGAACAAATGGAAAAGCTTATAAGGGAAGCTGGTCAAAAAGTTTGAGACGACCATAATCGCGAAATGGCCATCTACGAGAAAGCCTGGACGCGACGCCTTCTTCAACAGGCTGCGAAAGATGAAAATGCTCCTCCCCGTCAACCTGTTGTGCAAAAGGCCCAACGCAGAGGCAGAAATAAATCAAAGAGCGGAAAAGGCGTTCGACAGCGACAAAGCGGGACCAAGAAGTCACGCGATCGGGAATCGAGCGGTCTGTATTTGTCCCTTATGAAGAAGATGAGTCGAGCATACTCTTTTCCTCAAGACAAAACACGGAAGATACTCGATCTTGTTATAAGACATCAACTGATTATACTCCCGGAGTCCAAGCACCCCGAGCAAGCAGGTGAAGTCTCTCATCCGGACTATTGCTCCTATCATAGGGCAATAGGACATCCTATTGAAGACTGCTTCACCTTCAAGAACTGGGTCAAAAATCAATATCGACAAGGCAGATTCGCTCTATCTAGCAGCTAGAGGGTAACCCCTCCGCAGAAGCATGAACCCAAATCCACGAGGGTAGAACCAGATCAACATCAGTCTTGGAAGTGAGATCGTACCTTCCACATGATAACGCTATCAGAAGAAGACCCCGACGGTATGGATAATCTCCCCTGGTGCTTCGAAAATAATGATGATGAGGTAATCTCGGAGTTTCCACCGGCGCCGAAAGAGCTGGAAGATGGAATACATACCACTGCAGATGACCTCAAGTAAATTGATTTGAGGACAACAAGTGACCCGCGGCCGACTTTCATCAGCGAGCTATTGTCTGAGGAAAGGGTAGCTACGCTGAAGGATGTGCTCATACAGCATAAAGATTGCTTCACGTGGAACTATTCCAAGATGCCAGGACTAGATCTAGAGATTGCTGTACACAAATTGGCAATATACCCGGACGTCAAGCCAATCAAACAAGTACCGAGAAGAATGCGGCTCGAGCTTGATATGAGCATCAACGCCGAGGTCAAGAAGCTAATTGACTCTGGCTTCATCCAAGAGGTTCAATATCCAGATTGGATTGCCAACATCGTCCCAGTGATGAAGAAAAATGGGACGGTGCGCATATGTGTGGACTTTCGGGATCTCAATAAAGCCTGCCCGAAAGACGACTTCCCAGTACCGGTCACCGAGCTGATAATAGACAATACGTCCACTCATGAAGTGTTCTCCTTCATGGACGGCTCGTCGGGTTACAATCAGATAAAGATGCATCCCGAGGACCAGAAGCATACCGCTTTCCGGACCCCTTTGGGCATATTTTGCTACAAGGTGATGCCATTTGGTCTAAAGAAAGCCGGTGCCACCTATCAGAGGGCCATGACGAAGATCTTCGATGACCTCATACATGAAATTGTCAAATGCTATATCGACGACCTTGTGGTTAAGAGCAAATCATACGAGGAGCATTTAGAGCATCTGAAGACCGTATTTCAACGCTTTCGTAAATACAACTTGAAAATGAACCCCTTCAAATGCGCGTTCGGAGTTTCCTCAGACAAGTTCCTAGGATTCATTGTCCGACACCGAGGCATCGAGATAGATCTGTCAAAAATCAAGGTAATTATGAAGATGCCCCCGCCAAGGACTCTCAAGAAATTGTGATCTCTCCAAGGGAAGCTCGCGTATATTCGGTGATTTATAGCCAATCTCTCAGGCAAGTGCTGTCCTTATAGCCGCCTGATGAAGAAAGGTACCCCTTTCGTCTGGGACCGCAAATGCCAAAGCGCGCTGGACGAAATTAAGCAATATCTGCAGAATCCGCCAGTGCTGGCTGCTCCGGTCAAGGGAAAGCCTCTCATTCTGTATACAACCGCCCTTGAAGGTTCCTTAGGTGCATTATGGGAATAAGAGAACGACCAAGGGAAAGAAAGAGCTCTCTATTACTTGAGTCAAGTTTTACTTGGGGCAGAAAGCAACTACTCCCCCATCGAAAAACACTGCCTGGCACTAATCTTCGCGATAACGAAGCTCAGGCACTATGCGTTGGCGCATGAAGTCCGTCTCATATCGAAGGTGGATCCTCTCAAATATTTGATGTCAAAGGCCATATTGACAGGGCGGCTCGCTAAATAGGCCTTGCTCTTGATGGAGTTCTCAATAACCTATCAGCCTCTTAAGGCAGTGAAAGGCCAAGCCATCGCCGACTTCCTCGCTGAGCATCCGATACCTGCCGATTCTCCTTTGAACTGCGAATTGCCAGACGAACATGTGTTTGACACGATCGACGGGGGTGATACCCAGTGGGAGCTTTACTTCGATGATGCATCCTCCATGAAGAAGCGTAAACAAAACACCCCCATAATCAAATCAGGGGTAGGCCTCATCTTCGTAACTCCACAAGGAGGGATAATGCGCTTTGCCTTCTTCTTAACAGAGCCGAGGACAAACAATGAAGCCGAATACGAAGCTTTGATAGCAGGTCTCGAGATCTCCATTGACATGGGGATTGAAAACCTCTTCATATACGGAGATTCCCAACTGGTTGTCAGTCAAGTAAACGACGACTATCAAACGTGCAAACCAGAACTGGTGAAGTACGGCGAGAGGGTACAACAACTGCTGACCCAAATACCTTCCTACACCTTGGAAAGCATACCACGTGCGGAAAAAAGCAAGGCGGATGCATTAGCCAAGCTCGCTAAAGAACTGGCTGACGAAAACCTCGATGACGTGAGGATCGTTGTTCAAAGCCGTCGGGTTCTTGCACCGGCAGAAATATCTCCGGAGCTGTCCAAAGAAAAGGGAGCGACCGAGCAAACGACCCTGCAAACAAAAGACCAGGAAAAGGCTAAGGATTGGAGGGAAGTCTTTATAGACTACTTCAAATCCCGTCGAACGCCTGAAGATGCGTCCTCAAAACATCAGCTCATGAAGCGAGCCCTATCTTTCGCTTTCGTCAATGATACTCTGTACAAGAGGTCATTTGATTCTTTATGGTTAAGATGCCTGGGACCTGAAGAAGCAAAAAGAGTCGTCCAAGAAACTCACGATGGACTCTGCGGTTCTCACCAAGCCGGGCCGAAGATGAAGCTGAAAATCAAAAGGATGGGCTACTATTGGCCCACGATGATTCAAGACTGCCTCGAGTATGCAAAGCAATGCCACTAGTGCCAGATTCACGGGGACTTCATCCATCAGCATCCAAATCCACTACATCCGACAGTGGCTAGCTGGCCGATCGAAATGTGGGAAACTGACATAATCGGACCTATCGAACCAGCATCGTTCAGAGGACATCGGTTCATTTTGGAGACAACCGATTACTTCTCTAAGTGGGCAGAAGCAGTACCGCTAAGGGAAGTGAAGACGGAGAATATCCTCCATTTCTTCAAGACGCACGTCATTTATCGGTTTGGGACTCCGAGACGGATCATCTCCGATAACGGGCCAGCCTACAGAAGCCACAAGATCAGCCGCTTCGCACAACAACATAACATAGACTGGAGATACTCCTCAGTCTATAATCCTCGAGCTAACGGTCTGGCTGAGTCTTTTAACAAGACATTGACGAAGATTGTAAAGAAGACGGTGTCTCGAAATAAAAAGGACTGGCACGAGAGACTGCATGAAGCTCTCTGGGCATATCGGACTACGTTCAAAACGGCCACGAATACAACGCCGTACGCATTAGTATTCGATACAGAGGTGGTACTCCCCCTCGAGATAGAGCTACCGTCTCTACGAGTGGCAGTTCATTACGAGCTGACGGACGAAGAGAATGCTCACCTTCGGCTCAAGGAGCTCGACGCCCTTGACGAAACCCGGCTCATAGTATCTGGAGGCTTATAAAGCAAAGATGACGCGCTCATATGAAAGATTGACTAGGCCGAGGACATTCCGCCAAGGCAAACTCGTGCTAATGGTCAAAAGACCTATGATCCCCAATCGCGCCAAGCGGGGGAAATTCGAGCCAAATTATGAAGGCCCGTACATCATAGACAAGGTCTACCAGGGTGGAGCCTATCTACTCATGGACATGCATGGCGAAAGGCCCTTCAGGCTAATAAATGGTCGCTTCCTGAAGAAATACTATGCCTGACGAGTCATGGCCTAGGTCAATGACAGATGACGACTATTATGTCCGCTCGCTATCTTCCTAAGCCCAAACTCTATTGGTAGTAGCCGGCTTCATTAACAACGGACCGAAACGTCCTTAAACTAACAACGGACTGAAACGTCCTTAAACTAACAACGGACCACTATGTCCTAAAACTAGCCGTTGATCGAGATGTCGATAAACTACGGTGGATTGCAGCATCCCAAAGATGATAAAAAAAAGAATAAAAAAAAAATAAAAAATAAAACGGTACGTCCATAAGCAAAAAGGGCACGGATGAAAACCCGAAAGGGCTCCGTGAGTAAAAACAGCAGGGCTACCGGCGAGTCTTGTGAAAACCCGAAAGGGCGCAAGCTCGTTAGAATAAAAAAAAATAAAAAGAAAAACGGTATGTCCATAAGCAAAATGGGCATGGATGAAAACCCGAAAGGGCTCCGTGAGTAAAAACAGCAGGGCTACCGGTGAGTTTTGTAAAAACCCGAAAGAGCACAATCTCGTTAAAAGACACTTGCAAGGTCTTCTCAACTTTGTAAGGAGAAACCACCTGCGTGAGATCCTTACGACTCATAAGGGAACAACACACTTAGTGATCCCCACGATTCCTAGGGAGAAACACACTTGCGAGATCCTCACGATTCGTAAGAAGAACCCTCTTATGGGACCCTTACGGCTCATAAGATTTGAAAGTCTTAAGCTACATGGATCTGACCCTGTTCTTAAGCATCCCCACAACCTCCGATACTGCCCTACAAGCGGCTCAATGCCGACCCTTGTATACAATCCACGGACGCGAATAAACATTTCCTTAACGAAGTCCCATCCGTGACTAGGGATATGTCTATATGGTAAACAACCCTTGTAAGTCCTCTCGATTTATAAGGAGAAAACCCTCTTGTAGGATCCTTACGACTTCCAGGAGAACATACACTTAGGAGTCCTCACGACTCCTAAGTAGAAAACGCACCTACGAGATCCTCACGACTTGTAGGGAGAAACACCTTCATGAGACCCTTACGGCTCATGAAGTCAAAAGTCTTAGTCGACGGGATCCTAACCCTGTTCACTAAGCCACCTTTGTTCGACATCGACAGAGGCAAATGATGATTCGCTCCTGGCAATGTCCCAGTAGTAGCGGTGCTGATGCCAAAATCCGTGTCTAATTCCGAGGTTGCAGCGAAAAGCCAGCAAGCCGCACATGCATACGAAATAGCCGAAATGATGGGGCAACTTGCAGACAAAATCAACAAGTAAAAATGTATGCATGCAAAATAGCCAAAATGATTGGGCGACTCGCAATAAAAGCAGCGAGTAAAAATAAAACAAATAGCCAAAATGATTGGGCACCGCGAAAAATAGCCGAAATGATTGGGCAATCGCGACTTTCGCGATAAAAAAAGCTGAAATGATAGAGCATCGCCGAAATAAATAAAAAAAATAAAATGAATGAAATTTACGCCCTACATGTGATATCACATCAGTCCCTGTATACGATCCGGGGGCGCAAACAAAGAGGGAATCACACCCTTCCTTCACAAGCTTCATCAGAAGGAGAAGCCAAATCTCAATGGTTCATAGACAGCCTAGAGATCATCTCAACAAACGTATTATTACAACAGACACAACAAAGCGGAACAACGGCAACCCCCAGTTCCATGACTCGGCGGTGCACAGATGACCGAGAGTCAAATCCCGACTCCATGAAATACGGATAAAGTCAACCCTTCCTGGTTACGTGGAACGCGGATTATGTCACTCTTGACCCTATGGGAAACGTCTAGAGCGGATCTTGGTCCTCGCAGAGCACGGCAGTGAACCCGTGTGAAGCATCCAGAGCGGAGCCTGGTCCTCGCCGAACACGGTAGTGAACCCATGGGAAGCATCCAGAGCAAAATTCCTGGCTACGTGGAACGCGGATAATGTCACTTCTGACCCCGTAGAAAACGTCTAGAGCGGATCCTGGTCCTCGTAGAGCACGACAGTGAACTCGTGTGAAACGTCCAGAGCAGATCCTGGTCCTCGCAGAGCACGGCAGTGAACCCGTGTGAAGCATCCAGAGCGGAGCCTGGTCCTCGCAGAGCACGGCAGTGAACCCGTTGGAAGCATCCAGAGCAAAATTCCTGGCTACGTGGAACGCGGATAATGTCACTTCTGACCCCGTGGAAAACGTCCAGAGCGGATCCTGGTCCTCGCAGAGCACGGCAGTGAACCCGTGTGAAGCATCCAGAGCGGAGCCTGGTCCTCGCCAAACACGGCAGTGAACCCGTGGGAAGCATCCAGAGCAAAAATTGGACTGTGAGGTCCTTAAACTCACAGACTATGATGTCCTTAATCTCGACCGTGATGTCTTAAAACTAACATTGGACTGTGAGGTCCTTAAACTCACGGACTATGATGTCCTTAATCTTGACCGTGATGTCTTAAAACTAACAACGACGGACTATGGGGTCCTTAAACCCATGGACTATGATGTCCTAAACCTTGACCGTGATGTCTTAAAACTAACAACGAGGGACTGTGGGGTCCTTAAACCCATGGACTATGATGTCCTTAACCTTGACCGTGATGTCTTAAAACTAACAACATCGGACTGTGGGGTCCTTAAACCCATAGACTATGATGTCCTTAACCTCGACCGTGATGTCTTAAAACTAAACAACGGACTGTAGAGTCCTTAAATCCAAGGACTATGATGTCCTTAACCTCGACCGTGATGTCTTAAAACCAACAGCGGACTATGGAGTCCTTAAATCCATGGACTATGATGTCTTTAACCTCGACCGTGATGTCTTTAAACTACGGTATCCTGGAAAACGTCCAGAGCGGAGCTTGGTCCTTGCAGAACACGACAGTGAACCCGTGGGAAGCATCCAGAGCAACCCCTGACTCTATGAAATGCGGATAAGGGTAGCTTCACCCATCACTTGCGGGTCCCCACGACTCGTAAAGGAGCAAATTCTCTTGTGACATCCTTATGATTTTCAAGAGAAAACACACTTAGGAATCCTCACGATTCTTAAGGAGAAATTACACCTACGGGATCCTCTCGACCGGTAGGGAGAAAATTCTTTATGAGACCCTCACGGCTCATAAAGTTGAAAAGTCTTAGGTGACAGATCCTAACCCTGTTTTCTAAGCCATCACCACTCTACAAAGAATCCAAAATTGACAGCTATATACTATCTACCGACCGCACTTGCTAAAATCACATGGCAATAACACAGCAAGGAGAAAGAAAGCAACAGTATAACAAAAAGAATGTCTTTATTCATGAACTCAATTGAATACAAGATACATCATATAAAGGAAAAAAAATAGATACATATTATTCAGAGATTATAAGTGTATGATTGATACAAAGGCAGCTACTAAGAAGGAAGCGTTTTCAACAAGTCCGTAAGCTGCTCTCGCACTTTTTTCAGTTCCTTCTCATGATCAGCCGCCGCGGCTAGCTCCGCTTCGATTCGAGTCCTTTGCTGCAAGCATGATGAAATCTTCTCATCAATTTCCCGTTGGGCAGCTTCGCGACTCTGCGTAACCCGCTTGATAGAGTCAAGCTTCCGTCTCAATACAAGCCCGTCCGAGATACATTGCTGCAAGGTGTCAAAGACAACTCTCAGTTGTGCGACGTTCGCTTCGACTTGGGCACGCAACTGGACAAACTCAGCTTAAGCCTCCTCGCATTCCTTCCGCCTCAAGGTCGCTTCTTGTTCGAAATGGCGAAGGAGGGACACACTCTGCTCGACCCATGCGGCCCGCTGAGTTCAAAGCCTGAGTCTCAGGGGCAAGACGCATAAGTTCAAGCTGAAGCAGACATGCCTCGATCTTCCTGCAGTGACTAACCCAAGACTCGACGACGCCTTCATTATGGAAATTTACAAGTGTCGCCAGCATCGGATTGACCTCGGCAGCGAAATCTACGGCAGATGTAGGAGCTTCCGCGTCAAGCTCCTCGACGTATTCGCTCAACATGCGCAAACTCGTCACAACACCCTTTGAGGATGGACGTCTGGAGAAGGGGCCTGCCGGCATCATAATGAGAGATTCGAAAGAGTCCGGAGTCGAAGTGACCGCTACAAAACAAATCACAATCATATGACGGATCTAGAAATATAAGAGATTCACGAACAACGGAATTTACTATACCGGCTGCAGCAGGTGGCAAAGCCGGGAGGACCGGTGGCGCAACTGATCTTTTATCTCCTCCTTCAATCTGTAGCACTGCAATCAAGGCAAAGAAGAATCAGAAATAATTTCATTATCGGTAAAAGAAAGAGCATTAATTGAAAGCTGTATTCACCAGCGCCACTGGATGAAGCAATCTCCGACGGGAAGGAGAAGTGAGGATGCAACACCTGGTACAGGTGGTCAAAAAAGGACTCCTGCAAAAACGCGAAGACACAACGTTAGTACATGAATTACACAGCCAAGAGGTAAGAATAATGGGTCAAAAATCTATACCTTCCAGCATTTGCGACGGTACAAGAGAGGGTAGAGAGGTGGTCACCGTCAGGACGGTAACTGACGGCGCTGTCTCGAGTAGCTCAACTTCAGCACTAGCCGCACCTGCATTAGAAACAAGATAAACCTTGTTAGGAAAGATTGCAAAATCAAAAGAAGGGCGGTAACCTAAAATCTACGTGAAGAGTCGCCAGCCGGAGCCGTGACGAGGGCGTCACTTGATTCAACAACAGCGTCTCCCTCCTCCATTGGGGTAGCCTCACCTCCCGTCGCCTCATCCCCTGACTCCATGAGGGGCCGTCGTGATGCTTGCGACGCCAGGATACGATAAAGAACCATAGGCAGGAAGAGCGACGATCGGAGCAGTGCCCGACTCTTGAGAAAGAGTGACCACATCGAACCCAGCAATTGCACCCGTTTCGCTCAACACCACCTCAGGCTCAGTAATTGCGGCCGTCTCATCCACCACTGCTTTAGGCTCGGCCGTGGTAGCCGTCTCGTCGGCCACTACCTTGAGCCCGGCAATTGCGACCACATCGCCTGCCACCGCCCCGGATTCGGAAATAACAGCTACCTCCTCCACCACTCTCTCAGGCTCAGCGATCGCCGCCACTTCTTCGGGAAGACTCGACCCTGCAAAGATAAGATATATGAGAACTGATAGTTTAAAACTTTGACAACGGAGCCTCAAGGCACATTACCTGGAGTTGATTTACCGTTCGCTTCCCGAGCCGCACGTGCCGCCCGTCTGTGAGCAGTATACAAGGTAACCGAAAACTCCTCCGAAGGAGCAGCAGCAAGGGTAACGGCGCTCGAACCTGCTCCCGCAGCTAAAGAAGCACTACGCTCCCTTGCTGCGCGCCTCAGCCGCTTCCTTTCTTCCTGAGCCGTCAAAACAGACCTTTTAGAAGCCTCCTTCAACAGGACGTCATCGTCCACATTCAGGGTTACCTCTGGAGCCGTCAAGGCTTCCGTCATCGGTTTTTTAAGTAAGGCCTCTCGCGGCAGTACCGAAGAGGCCGGGGCTTCGGTAGCTGGCCCCGGGAGAATTTCCGCATCAACTTGCGGGATAGGCATTGTGATCCCTGCGATAAGATAAAGAAAGGGTCATATTACTCATAAGAAACGGAAGCGGAAACATGGCGAACCGAAATATACCAAGGCCTAAGGATGCTCGAAGTTGTTCCTCCTCCTCAAAAGTCTTGAGAGAGGCAGCGAGAGCTTCTTCGGTGGAAATGCCTATTAAAGAAGGAAAAGCATTAGTCAAAAAACAATGATAGAGATATGATACGATGGTGAAAAATACAACTAATGACTACCTAAGCGCGCGAGGTTAGCCAACCACTCTTCGCGTCTTGCCAATCGCTCGGAAGCCGCGATGGCGGCCGCCAGATCAGTGTCATCTGGTGGCATAAATAGGCCCTCATTTGTCCCGTACTCGCTCAAGCTCTCACTATAAGGAACATAAGGCTCCTGACCAAGTATGACATCGGCGGAGAAGAGCGACTTCTTTTTCCTCTTCTGTGAGCGAGCTCCGGTCGCAGCCAGCACCAGCTTGCGTTTCGTAGGCACCTTGGGACGGCGAGTCCCGATATCCGAGCCCACGCCAGATTCGGGTGAAGCTACGGTTACCGTCTCCACGGGAGCATAGGGCGCTGATGGCACGTCTACAGGATCACGGGGCAATCCATACGTGGGGCTTAGCACACGTAGAGGCTCGACTGCAGCATCTCCTCTTAGTGGAGGAGGGACAGCGATCCGTCGCTTTAAAGGGACGTTGCGATCGCTGACGGGGGGCGCACTCTTACGATCGAGCAACAGCCGCCTCTCTTCCCTGATGACAGCGCCCATCGCGTGTTGATACCATGCCCCGTATACGTTAAGGGCCCTTGGAATGCAACTCAGCTCGCTAATGAAGAAGTGGGAGCCCGTATTTATCCGCATAAAGTGATGCAGTGCACTCCGTATTCCCTCTCTGGTGGCAGCAGGTTCTTCCAAAAACGCCTCCAGTGGAACCCCCTGGTTATAACTCAGCTGCTGGGAAAAATGATGGGGATTATATCTCATAAAAAGCGCCGCATCATTTTGCCTGAATACGAGAAAGCCCGGCCTAATGGAGTATAGGTGAAGAATCTCCCGGGCTTTCAATACGGAGGCCCCGTCCTTAAAGGTGTCGCGCAGTGCCAGCACCGTCTTGGAAGTTTCCTGGCCAATCGTCAGGACTTTGTCCATAAAAGACATACCGGATCCGACCGTGCGCAGTCGAAGAAGCAACCCCCTAGCCTCCCGCTGAGACGGATTCACGATGGAAGCGTCAACCAGCCACATAATTTTTGGGAATTTGCACTTCTCGAAAAACGGGGTCTTTTATGAATACCAAATACCTCGAGCACGTGCATTTCCATCCATGAAGTAAGGTAGTGCATCGGGAAGTTGGCAGCTTGCACCCCCGGTTCGGTTGTATCTGCCGCCACGCTAAGACCATGGCACAGTTGGGCCAGCCAGGCGATCCCGATAGCCACTTGTATTCCAGCCACCATTCGATGTGCTGGGTAGAAGACGGACGGCCTCATATAGTGAGGGTGCATGGGGAGTGCGAACCAACACAGCCATAACCCTAGAAACCCGAGAAAGAAAGTCTCCTCGTCAATGCCCGGAGCGGCGATTTTTGACAGAGAGATGATCGCAGCATCGGGAAGGTAAAAGCCCTTCTGATCATCTTCCAATACTGGTCGACGGTCCAAGCCGAAACCGAAGGGATCGTCGAGCTTGGCAAATTTTGTAAGTCTACGGTAGCGCCCCGGCTGTCTTTCAGACGCCAAATACGGAACAAAAACTTTTATAACTGGCGCTATCGCATACTATAACCCGGATCTGCCATTAACGCTAAACTAACAAACTACAAAGAGGGTAGAAAGGTTATACCGAACGATCCGAGTCCTTTGTTCTTTAACCATCATCCCACGCTCCGTTGCGGCTGCTCCGATCTCGTCGATCTCCGATCTTTTCGTCCAGGTGGCACCACGTCATCGGATCTTTAAACGGGCTCCCGCCTCTGACTCGAGGCAACTCGGTCATCAAGTTTGCTAGAGGAGATGACCAAGATTGATGTAGAGAATGAGTAGAACACTTTGTCTCGCTTCGTCCAAAGCCATGGACGAACGGTTAATGAAGTTGCCATTTGAGTCGGGTGATGGAATGAAATGAGCTATGAAATTTCCATACACCAAAACTATCATAATCTTTTAACCAAGTGAGAGTGAATTATTCTCATGGGCATCAAAAAGGGGGCCGGCCACAATATATGGAGGGGGGTGAGTGTAGGAGAGAGTGGGGGTAACCATAATGGAAAAGATCTCACACAAATATCCTAAGCATGAACAAAACACATTAATGGAAAATGGTGACTCACAAATACACCTCATCAACCATTAATGCAAATGGATGACTCACAAAACCTAGTCATCATCCAAGAAGCTTCCTCTCATGACTCACCCTCAAGAAAAGATAAATCCGTATTTAACCGAATGTTAAATACGGCTGATAGAAAACTGAAAACTGGCAACTTCCAAAAGTGATCCCGAAACGAATTTCAGGATAACCCCGTAACAGTATAAACATACCCGCATTTATATTACGACCGAATACAAATGCAACTGAGACAAAGATATTATATCTACACAGTATAATACTCGGATCCAGCTTAAACCAAAGCCCACCAGTATTATCTGTCCGAAATATGACACGTGCGTAAACGCACGTGCATTTTCCAAACCCTTCCATATAACCATACGGCCTCTACAACGTTTCGCCCGAACTTGGGAAACTATCTGTGGGGGACTTTAATGACTCGTCAGTACCCTGGCAGTGGGTTTAACCACAAGCCGTCAGCGGCACTAGCTGTGCGTAACGTCTGCCCATGTACTGACCTCAAGGGAGGCCGATGAGCGAACTCATCCGGAAACCCTACTGAGCCTAACAGTGACAATGTATATACAGTCCGGTCCATTCGTCTATGAGTATCGCATATCCAGCCTAGGGGGCTAGTAACGTCAGACCCCCAATAGCGGTATAAGTCGTGTCGGAGACAAGCCCTGAACACCCTGAGAAACTACCGGAGTACCTACCAGTAATTCTCACCTGCCTTGGCCAAAGACTTGGTGTAATGGCTTTCCTAGACACAGCGCGACGTCCACCCCCAATACCGGGAGAGACGAATCCCCTGCCGATCCGCTCACGTGCCTCCATGTGGCTCGGGACTGTACCCAAAAACTACCTGTTTGCACGACTCCTTTGAGCCATGGTAGGGTAGAAATCAAAGCACAGTGGGAACTCACACGAGACAAATGACGACCTCAGGTTGATGAATTAACCTGTACACATGTCACCAGGGAACTGCTATCTGACAATATGTATAATACCAACTAGCAGGTTCCCGGCGAGTCCTGTCCGGTGTACTCATAACCCAATGAGCACCTGTATACATCTTAGGTGATCCAACTGACACCAGTGGCTTGTGAGACCGGCCACCGCCCCTTGTCGGGGTCTCGACTGTATACACTAGTCTACTCTGGAGTATCGATGCCCTGTCTCGAAAACTCCCACGACTAGGGACTACTATTAAAGATGTGCTTATGGACTACCCAACTCTCACGTATATGATCACCCTCATACTGTTGGTAGTCAAGCAAGATCCTAAGGGCTCTATCAATGTGTAACATGTAATCAGTCACCTGAACATGTACACGACTGATAAAGGCAAACCAGATAGCATACTATCATCTCGAGTAAGACTGTCCTACCGGCATAGGTCCTCCTCAATCATTGCAATCACGTACCTGCGATCCAATAATTGACTTTGAGGGCACTATATCCAACAAATTTTTCTCCCTGTTGCGATAAAATCTCCGGACGAAGAAACCGGGCAATGAAGTCCGCGAAACTGACCCCCCGGCCTCCGGATTCCAAGAAGAGGCACTCGTACATGTTTAGCACCTTGATCAAGCTAGGAAACTGGTGCTGGATGGCGTTCTCTGGCGTTAGGCCCATCACCACCGGCTTGGTGGCAAAAACATATTCATCTGGAGGAAGCAGCTCCTCATAGTGCTCCCCCCTAATCGGCAGACCGGAAATCTCAGCAAATTCTTCTAAGGAGATGGAGACTTCTCTGTCCAGTAGAAGAAATGTATGGGTTGGGATGTTCCATTGCTCCAAGAACGCCTTAATCCACCATGTCGGAGGAGCAGAATATTGGAACAATGAAGCGTAAACCGCGGGATATAGGCCGAGCTTCAGCAAGTGCGTTTTCTTCGCCGACAGAATGTACCTGGCCCACTGCAAATACCTGGCCGAATGTCGGGGAGTCAACCCGATATTGTAAGGTTGTCCCCAAGGGTGCGCCTCGCCCTGGCATATGCGCCGCCCCAAAGTATCCAAAGCTGCCGGCAGCTGCATGGGTATGGCGGCAATCGAAGGTTGAAGAATACCCTCCGAAGTCCAATTAACGACCTCCATGACATAGTTCACTGGGGGTACATCTGCATACGAGATCGACGAGATCGGCTCGGACGGCATCACACAAGAGAAACTTCGACGACCTCTGATTATCTGGTCGTACCACCTACCCCATAAGTGAAGGTTTTTGTGTTTCGGTTCATAGTCTCTGATAAGCGCGAGAACCTCCCGGTCCACAGGTGCCTCAGGGAATCCTCCCTCTGAACGGAAAAACAGGAAAGAGAGATCGGAAGACATGTCGCCTGCGAGAAAGAACAGAATTCGATCGTCAGTACTATAATTTAATTTTAAAATCCTGACGCCTGACACTTTAAAATTTGTACCACACTGCAATGCAGTGGAAAGGGGACCAAAGGGGGACCCACAAAATCCAGATGACAATGCATCAATTAATAAGACAACCTCATCATTGGATGAGACTGTCAATTAATGAGGAAATACTCAAGGAATATTCTTATTGAATGAGAAATCCCTTGGAAAAAGGAGAAAATCTCCCTTTGAGAGCAAAGCTCTGCAACAGAGTGACACTTGTCAGACTCTGGTCATGAGGGAATAAAATTCCTTAAAGAGCCTAGCTCTGTAATGATGATGGAAAATCCATCAAAGATTAATTAAAATTAAAATTAATTCTTGAGAATTAAAAATTCTGGAATCTTCAAGATCCATGAAAAAACTCTTAAGAGTTCTTCATCAAGAGATCGAAAGATCTACATATTATCAAAAGAAAAGAGCTCTGATGCATGGGATAAGAAACCCCAAGAAAAGATCTGTTTAGATCTATGGATTCTTGAGAGCAAGGCTCTGTTTATGAAACCCTAAAAGGGTTTTCTTTAGATCAAAGATCTATGAAGAGCAATGCTCTGTTAATGGGTAAAAACCCTAATTTATTAAAATTAATTTAATTTTACCTAAGTTTGGTAGAGTTCTAACTCTTTAAAGTTCTTGAACAGAAGAGCAAGGCTCTGAATAAAAATTCTTGAGAAGGAGATGATAATCATCTGAGGACCAAAGGTCCTATTTATAGGCACTGAACCGCCTCTTCAACTTCTGAGTTGATCCAAGGGCTCACATATTGCCACCGCTGCACTCACGTGTGCGCCACGTGAGCGTAACGGTGGGGGGGCATTTGTTTCCTCCAATCAGAGCAAAGCTCTGTTTTGAATTTCAAAATTCAAAAGTTGAAGCAACGCTTCAGATCCCGTGCGCTGCGCGGTGCGTGCCACGTGTCTAGCGCAGACGCGCTAGCGGCAGGTGCGCTGCGCCCTAGGCAGCGCACCCCCAATCAGAGCAAAGCTCTGTTTTAAAATTCAAAATTTAAAAGTTGAAGCAACGCTTCGAATCTAGCGCCAGACGCGCTGCGCGCCACGTGTCAAACACGGGTGCGCTAGCGCAGTTGCGCTGCGCGCCACGTGTCAAACGTAGGTGCGATAGCGCAAAGTGCGCCAACGCTGGAATTAAAAATTCCCCACCGTCAGATCAAAAGATCTACTAATAATAAATTATTAAGAACTAAAATTCTGTTATGGAAAGATTTTTCAATCTTATTAAAACAAGAAGATTATCTTCTGTAAAACAGAAGCCTTAGGATCAAAGATTCGACGGTGGGAAATATTCCCAAATCAATCGGAGAAAGATCTCTCAAAACTGATTTAACAAGTCATTTGGCCCTATATAAAGGACCCTAAACTTCAAGTCAGAGAGATAGAAAAGAAAGAGAAAAACCCTCTGCAAACTTGGAGAAAAAGAAGAGCAAGCTCTCAAGAAAAAGAAGATTTTTCTTCATCTTCAAGGTAAAAAGAACCATGTTCTTGAATAATAGAGATGAAACCATCTCGTAAAAAGAAGAATCATCTTCTAAAAAGATCTTAGATCTATAAAAAAAGACCAAGGTCTTTGATTTAAAAGCAAAAGATCAAAAGATCTAATCATAAAGAAAATAATAACAAAAGAAGTATTTTTACTTCGTTTACAGATCTTTGATCTATAAAAGGCAGAGCCTTTTATAAAAAACAAGAACTTTTGTTCTTGGATCTTGAGGCAAGACCTCCTTTAAGAAGAACATAAATCTATTCTTTAATCTTAAAATTGATCAGATGCGCTTTGCGCTATTGAAAAGTGCCCTGCACTCATGAACTATGCTCTTGCACTCCATGGATCGGCGCTCAGCGCCAAAACATGCCACGTGTCAACCAGAGACACAATCTGCGCTTTGCGCTTCTAAAACAGAGCACTGCGCTCATGGGCTGGCACTCAGCGCTAAGCGCGCCACGTTTCACTCACTGGTGCGCCAACAGACTAGCGCAATGCGCTCATAAATTAAAAGCGCAATACGCTAACAAACTAGCACTTAGCGCTGAGCGCGACACGTGTTCTCTTCGTGTACGCTACCCGACAGAAGCGCAATGCGCTCTTTGACTGGCGCAACGCGCCTGGCGCGCCACATGGCGCACTGTCAGAACAAACTTTGTTTCTGATGAATGCTATGCATTCAATACAAGACAAAAATGTCAGAGACCAATGCTTAACATTATTAAAAGGGCAGAGCCCAAATAAAGGCCTAATGGCCAGAACAAAAATAAAATGTTATACATTTTTTAACTGGACTTAGCCCAATTCTGGCCATAAGTCCTCAACTTGTATTGAACTGAGCACATCTGCTCTTTCAACCAACTCATCCTGGTTCAAGGGTACATCTCTTCACTCCTTTGATATTTGTCGTTGTAATTCCTCAACGTCTTCAAATAGGTGACGGGTCCCGACAACCACACATTTCATGGACTGTGAGGTCCTTAAATTCATGGACTATGATGTCCTTAACCTCGACCGTGATGTCTTAAAACTAACATTGGACTGAGGGGTCCTTAAACTCATGGACTATGATGTCCTTAATCTCGACCGAGATGTCTTAAAACTAACAACGGACTGTGAGGTCCTTAAACTCATGGACTATGATGTCCTTAACCTCGACCGTGATGTCTTAAAACTAACAATGGACTGTGGAGTCCTTAAATCCACGGACTATGATGTCCTTAACCTCGACCGCGATGTCTTAAAACTAACATTTGACCGGGATGTCTTTAAACTAACGATGGACCACTATGTCCCTAAACTGGAAATCGACCGAAATGTCCCTAAACTAAACAATAGAGCCCAAATGCTCTCTCGTTGGATCTAAATGATCCTGTTAAGTTGATCTTAGTCTAGAAATTAGACTAACGTATCCTTAACACACGTTTAAGTTGATCTTAGTCTCAAATGAGGCTAACGTATAAACCCATCCCCCAAACCCAAATCTAAAAAGATACGGATTTGGACTAATCCACGTCCTACGGGCGACGACGTAAATTAGTCTCCGTATACAATCCACGGGCAACCAAAAACAAAACAAACACCCACGACACGAAGTGACCATCCGGAGAAGGAGAAAGTTGTTACTGCGATGCGGTAGCGTAATTAACTACAGGGCTTGCGCCTGCAGGGAAGAGCGTCCCCACAATCAAAATCCCCTCAAACGAGGGGGAATCTGACGAAGTCTGCTACATCGGTCGCATCCGTTTAAACCTTCGATACATGGTGCCATAAATCAACTTGGCATCTTCGGTGAGGTGGACGGATAGCACCAATTAGCATCTGCCCCGAATTTCAGGCAAGATGAACCTGCGCGGTCGCGTCTCTGTGTTTGGAGGGGAACACGTCTTACTTGCGTAAATGAGCTTCATATTTTTCCATGGAAATTCTCTTTAATTGCGAGCATCATCGTTATGTTGCATGCGCATTTTTTTTTGATCTCATTTCATTTCATACAGTTTCACATGTATGCTTGATGTGATATATATCCTGGGCTTTCCTTGTTGCTTCCCATATCAAGTGGTTTGTGTTTATTCTGGATTAAGTATCGTCGTTGAAACAGAGTTTTGCTTGCATATTCTTGAATCTACATGCCTTCCCTCAGAGGTTGTAGCTGCAAAGGCGAGCTTGTGGGGGCTGATTGAGCGGTGCTCGGCGAACATGGTGTCGTGCGAGAAAAGGCTTAGCCGCAAGTTTTCGGAGAGGGAGCTGGCTTCTAAAGCGCTAGTAGAGCTTCAGGACAACCTTACAGTCAAGGCCAACAAAGCGTATGAACTTTGGCGAGTACTTCAAGAGGCTATCAAGGAGGTGGTGGCCATCGACAAAGCCGCCGTGTTCACTCGTGAAAGGGTTGAGGCTCACAAGGCTACTGAGAAAGAGCTTGAAGGCCGGCTTGCCTCATATCAGGCCCAGCAAGCTCAGGTGGAGGCCCGTCTTCTGATGATATTGAATCACGAAGGTGAGGTCCAGCGAAAGAGGGATGAGCTGACCAATATGCTAAATCGCCCACCGACATGAAAACTTGTATATACTTTTTTTTTTATTTTTCCTTTGTACATACTCCTGAATAAGAGTACATTATTTTTTTTGTTCTTCCATGAATTGTAATCTGTATCCATTTTGATTCGTGAATAAAAGACGTATTTTTCTTCATAATGGTGTCTCCCTTTTTATTGAATGTATTATGTGGATAGTCTATCTTGATCTCTTTGCAGGACAACTGATCAGTCGAAAATACTACATCTTTAAACCGGCAATTTCCCTATCATTTGCATTCATATAGAAGTGTTCGGCATTCATATAACACATATTAGCAAATCAGTCGTTAAATATCAGATTGCATGTGTTAGACTTTAAAACCGGCACTATAAGGGAAATTGACGGCATTTCATAGCATGGCATCATTCCTATATATCGCAACTTGTGTTTTGAAGTCTATGCAGGACATTACAGAAGATCGGTCAAATTTACAAACGAAGACTGTTAAAAAGACGCCAACTCAAGGATCTGAAATCTGGAGATAATATAGAAGGAATTCAGGGATTTATTATATCATAAAATTACCAATATGTTAGCAGGAATCCACAGAAGAAAGATGAAGCCCTCAGGCCACCATATGGCCGCGGTTCCGCGGCCGGAGCCGCCTTGCGCCGCGGAACCGCGGCGGCTATGCCACCTCATCATCTTTTCTCCGCTGCAATATCTCCACCTCAGCTCCTATATCTCATAAAACTTCTGCAAGTTCCAGAATACTCCTGAAGCTTTTGCCAGTTCAGCAAACTTAGGGTTTCTAAGCTAAACATTCCTAGCTTAAAGTCTAATCTAAGCTCCTAACTAACTTACAACAAACTTTTGGAGGGAATTGCAAATTCAAAAAACCTAGACCTAGGGTTTTGGAAACCTATAAATAGACCCCTAGGCTCACTTGTAAAAAAGGATCTTGGAGACCAATCTTTGAGAGAGACTCATATATTGTAAATCAATCATTTGTGGGTTGATCATTAGTTGTGAGAAACCCTAGTTCTTCATTTACCCACATTCTTGCCACCTCCAAACACTAACCCTAATCCAATCTAGAAATACCCAATTCAAGATTCATGGAGTTCAAGCAAAGCAAGTCTTCAAACATCCTTTAGAAGCAAAGCCGGTATTCAACGGAGCACGAGATCGAAGCGATCCAAGACTCAAGAAGCCGAGCGATGCAAGATTCGACGAGCGAAGTTCCTACCTCTTGTAAATCTTGAGAGTTGTAACTACTTGTTGATGTAATAAAGGAGAAGATTCTTTAACTTGTTTACATTTCAATTCGAGCATCATGCCTATATTTCGATTCTTGAATCTGTACTTTGTGATGATGCTTGAATAAAACTCCGCTCGTGGAGGAATCGAAACAATTGTAAAATGATGATGTTGATGAATTGTTAAACGTTTCCTTAAGTCTTAAAACAATTGTAAATTCTTGAAAATCGATTGATCGATGATCTAGATCGATGCGAATGTGTTCTTGATTCCTTTCGCACGATCTAGAGATCAACAATTGATCATTCGACTTTCAAAAAGCTATATAGTGAATGTTATTCATCGAAAGGACAAAGGATAGGATGAGGAACCCTAATTCTTCGCAAGATCCTTGATCCTCGATGAATTCGACATCGATTTAGCATCAATTTGTTACTAGATAAGAAATCGTAATCTTGAATCTTCATCACATCTACAATTTACTCGATTCCTACGAGCTTTACTTCAAATCTTGAAACCCTAAAGTGATTGGAATTCTATCGAAACTTGATTCTCGATGTTTATCGTTTTCTTGATTCTTGATTAGAATAGTGACACTTGAAACTCATTGATAAAAATCTTGAATCGTGTTTTCTTTTCTTTTCTATTAACTTTTCAATTCAAACAAATCAAAATTACAAACGAATCGCACAATCCCTGTGGACAATCCGCACTCGCTAACGATCTACATCCGACACCGTAGTTGATTGCGGTCAAATAATTCTTTGATTGTGAATTCTATTCATTTTCTAAATACCGACACAAAGAAACTTATTCGAGTTACACACACAATCGGAAATCGAACCAATCAAATGGCGCCGTTGCCGGGGATCGCGCGCTAATTCGTTTTATATTGAAATCTGAATTGAAAGATTTATTCCATTGTAATTTTGTAATCAAAATTCGCACAAAACACTAAACGATTTGTTGTGGTTCATTGCAAGGAAATCTGGAGGTGCTGTGCAATTGAAGAATTTTTTTTGAAAATTCCAGAGAGCTGAAGGAGTGAACAGCAGCTTGCTGTTAAAATTTGGAACAGAGACCATTACATACGACCGCGGAAGCGCAGTGGGAGCCAGCATTTGCGGCGGTTCCGCGGCTTTCTAGAGGGCTCTCTGTGCATTTTTTTCCTCAGGTGAATTCTTACTTTCTTATCTTCTTCTCTCTCTGCTCCAAATAATAAATTTCTGCAGGCTTCTTTGCAAAAATCGCAGTGCCGCGCAAAAAGAAAAATTAAATTGTGGTTGTTTTGATTTTAGTGGTTGTTTGCATAATTAATACGGACATTAAGGGGCAAAGACCAAATCCAGATTAGGTGGGGAGTTCATTACCCTTCCTAAGCCCCGAAAATCGCAAAATTGCATCCGCATTTACCCCAATTAACAGAAAAAGATATAGAGATGACTCTAAGGTCCATCGCGCTCACTTAGGACAGAAGAAGGCCGTGGGTAATTCATTGCTTATCCGCGTTTCTCTTGTGGTGTCTAAGGCAAGTGTGTCGAAAGCTAGTGGTTACTTAATTAGGCCCACTATTTACGTAGTGGAGAACCTTCCACTTACCTGGCACTTACCTGGCCACAGGAGAGACAAAGAGGCAGTGGAGGATTTATCCTGCGTCTTGTCTTCTGGCAGTTAGGAGCGGTCTAGAGAT
The DNA here is from genome assembly GCA_030015575.1 of Agapanthus africanus. Lineage (NCBI taxonomy): Eukaryota > Viridiplantae > Streptophyta > Magnoliopsida > Asparagales > Amaryllidaceae > Agapanthus > Agapanthus africanus. The sequence continues at coordinate 173,586,849 of CM057339.1, read as the reverse complement.
CTGACCTAGGCGACCCCTAGAATTAGGGTTTTGTGTGTTGCAGTTGTTGTGTTGTATCATATTTTCAAAAATCCGTCCTATTTTCAAAAAAAACACCGCATTCATTCATTCATTACCCCTAATTATAAAGCCACGCTGCCACTTGTTCTAACCCTTTTTAGTACAAGATAGGCTGGACACGGGATTCTAGTGCCCGTTTAGTCCGCGTACCCTTTATCGACTCCGAAGTCGGTATTTCTCCATTTACTTCTACTTTACCCACCACCACACCCACATCGATGGATCCACCTCCATCGAATTTCTTTAACACTAATCTTCCGCCGTCCGTTGGTGTGCAGAATCCACCCCGCATCACTCTCCAAGAGAGGTGCTATCCATTGCGAGGTCCTCTTTCGACCTGCTTATCCATTCCACCAGCCAACGGGGATAATTTTGAAATTAAACCCCAATACATCAACCTTTTACCCAAATTCCACGGACTCGAGACTGAGGACGCTTACGTTTTCATTACCAAATTTGAAAACGTATGCGCAATGATGGATACGTCACAACTTTCAGTGGATGCTATGCGTCTACGTCTTCTTCCATTTACTTTGTGCGATATAGCCGAGAAGTGGCTATATAACACTACCGCACACTCTATCACGAATTGGGAAGAATTCGTCGCGGCATTCCTTAAGAAATTTTACCCAATGCAAAAGACAACTCGAATCCGTAGCGAACTGAATCAATTTACCCATCTCCCTACTGAACCATTCTCTAAATGCTTTGAACGTTTCAAGGATCTATTGGTTCAATGTCCTCATCACGGCATCCCGAGATGGGATCTTTGCCGAATCATTTATGAGGGCATTAACCCAAACACTAAACAGAACCTTGAAAACATGTGTTAAGGTACTTTTTGTAAGTCTACGTTAGCGCCCCGGCAGTCTACAGACGCCAAAATGCGGAACAAAACTTTTATACTGGCGCTATCGTATACTTTAACCCGGATCTGCCATTATTGCTAAACTAACACACTGTAAAGAGTGTAGAAAGATTGTACCGAACGATCCGAGTCCTTCGTTCTTCAACCATCATCCCACGCTCCGTTGCGGCTGCTCCGATCTTGTCGATCTCCGATATCCTCGTCGAGGTGGCACCACATGATCGGTTCTTTAAACGGGCTCCCGCCTCTGACTCGAGGCAACTCGATCGTCAAGTTTGCTAAAAGAGACGACCAAGATTGATGTAGAGAATGAGTAGATGACTTTGTCTCACTTCGTCCAAATCCGTGGACGATCGGTTAATGAAGTTGCCGTGGAAATCAGGTGATGGAATGAAATGGACTGTGAAATTCCATACACCGATAAAACCTATCATAATCTTTTTCTACAAATGAAAACTCAAGTGAGAGTATGAATGAGAGAGGAGGCCTTCCATTCATATATGAAGGAGGAGAGTGAGTGTAGGAGCAAAGGGTGATTATAAGAAAGCTTCTCACTCAAAAGATCAAGAAGAAATATCCTTAGCTAAACAAAACTCATTAATGAAAACCATGAGTCACTTAAACACCTCATCATGCCTTTAATGAAACCATTAATGCACTAATGAGTCATATGCCTCATCATCACTTCTAGAAGCTTCTAGAATGATGACTCACTCATATCTGAAGAAAAGATAAATCCGTCTTTAACCGAATGTTAAAAGACGGCTGATAGAAAACTGGAAACTGGCAACTTCCAAAAGTGATCCTGAAACAACTTTCAGGATAGCCCCGAAACTGTATAAATATACCCGCATTTGTATTACGACCGAATACAAATGCAACTGAGACAAAGATATTATACCTACTCAATATAATACTCGGATCCGGCTTAAACCAAAGCCGACCAGTATCATCTGCCCGAAAACTGACACGTGCGTAAACGCACGTGCATTTTCCGAACTCTGCCATAAAACCATACGGCCTCTACAACGTTTTGCCCGAACTTGGGAAACTGTCTGTGGGGGACTCTAATGACTCGTCAGCACCCTGGCAGTGGGTTTAACCACAAACCATCAGCGGCACTAGCTATGCGTAACGGCTGCCCACGGACTGACATCAAGGGTGGCCGAGGAGCGAACTCAAGGGAGACCGATGAGCGAACTCCTCCGAAAACCCTACTGAGCCTAACAGTGACAATGTATATACAGTCCGGTCCGTTCGTCAATGAGTATCGCATATCTGCCTAAGGGGCTAGCAACGTCAGACCCTCAATAACAGTATAAGTCGTGTCGGAGTGAAGCCCAATAACACCCTGAGATACTACTGGAGTACCTACCAGTAAATCTCCTGCCACGGCCGTGGGCTTTGTGTAATGGCTCTCCTAGACACAGCACGATCTCGCCCCCAATACCGGGAGAGACGAATCCCCTGCCGATCCGCTCACGTGCCTCCATATGGCTCGGGACTGTACCCAAAAGCTATCTGTTTGCACGACTCCTTTGAGCCGTGGTAGGGTAGAAATCAAAGCACAGTGGGAACTCACACGAGACAAATGACGACCTCAGGTCGATGAACTAACCTGTACACATGTCACCAGGGAACTGCTATCTGACGGTAGATATAATACTAACTAGCAGATTCCCGGCGAGTCCTGTCCGGTGTACTCATAACCCAATGAGCACCTGTATACATCTTAGGTGATCCAACTGACACCAGTGGCTTGTGAGACCGGCCACCGCCCCTCGTCTGGGTCTCGACTGTATACACTAGTCTACTCCGGAGTATCGATGCCCTGTCTCGAAACTCCCACGACTAGGGACCACAATTAAGGATATGCATATAAACTACCCAACTCTCACGTATATGATCGCCATCATACTGTTGGTAGTAAAGCAAGATCCTAAGGGCTCTATCAAAGTGTAACATGCAATCAGTCACCTGAACATGTACACGACTGATAAAGGCAAACCAGATAGCATACTATCATCTCGAGTAAGACTGTGCTACCGGGATAGGTCCTCCGCAATCATTGCAATCACGTACCTGCGATCCAATAATTGACTATGAGGGCACTATCTCCAACAATCTCCCACTTGCACTCAAGGCTAATATTGCGATGTCGACTACTCACAGCCCGTGTGAAACCGAACATCCAACTCCTCTACTATTCAGTTTCACAAAGCCCGTTTGTAAAACTATTGTGTTCGAGAAATAGCCTCGGTGAGTGGATCCGCCTAGAAGTTTCTTTCTGTATCTCTCTTAATCTCAGGTTCGCGGAGAAAGCCATCTCCCGAATTGAGTAGTACCTGTCTTAGAATATGTTTGGACATCTGATGGGACCTTAGTTCATAAATGAACTCCATATCCAAACTTCTTAGACTGTATTGATCACTGAACCTAATCAGTATCCGGCACCATGCCACCCACAGTATCCTCTGGAACCACCTGTCCATAATACTGTCCCTCTTCGTCAGAGGGAAAAACTATAACTCTGACAATCACTCTGTCATCCATGTCACCTTTGAAGCCTGGAATGATAACCGTCTCCCGAAAGAGGCTGCCGTTATCAAATCCGTAGAACATGTACCAATGTTCTAAAACTGCTTCCTTATGTTTCTCCAGGATTGGATTAATACAAACTTATTGCATCTAGTGCAAAAACAACATCTGGTGTGGTACTTGACATCTCATGATTGACTCAATTGCCTAAGCAAGTGATCTGTCAATCATGCACATCCCTCTCCCCTTTAGTCTATACGACACCTTTAGAGAGGGTGACTCCATCACCTGCAGGTACACCACCATGCTAGGAGTCATCTATTCCAAAAACCATTAGAATATCTGCCAAAGTACCCACATTGGGAAACTACCCAAATCCAGATCTAAAACCATAGATCTAGAAACCAAAATGTCAAATATTATATCCATATCCTGTATGGAGAAACAACTGTGTGACGACCACAGTACAACCGATCGTAGTATAGGAATTTTACTTCCTACTCTGTGTATGTCATCCAGATACCATGACATCACACCCTACTACCTTCTTAACTGATCCATCCCCTATTCTGATTGAAGTCAAACCCATGACTGTCACATCAAAATTAGATGATCTATCTCCGCTATAACTGCTCAAGTCTATAAATAGATATAAGCATCTTGCCCACTATGCTTCCGTTGCTCCCACTGACTACGACAACCCTCCTATCGGGTCTCATATCCTGGAACAACAGTAGTGTCAAGTCTGGGTAGATAAGAACCTCCCTGTCACCGTCCTTGAGGGTACCGAAGTACCTCTCGGGTGTCTGAGGTTACCTACCATACCTGCGGAGTGGCTATTGGAATGTCAAACCTGATTGAATGTATAGGTCCTATTAAATTTTTCCGTAATCGTTCGCGGTTCTGGAATCACTTCCAGTTCTACCATACTCCCACTACTGTTTTCTGAAAAAGATCCATTTTTACTAAAACTGTGGCGAGTCAAGAACAATGTCACTATTGATCTTCTTAATGGTAGAATATCAACCCTCGTCATAGCCAGGGTCAACCCACAAACAGCCATTACAGAAACGTGCCCTGAGTTATCCAGTGTCTGGTTTTAATCATAAGCTGGACAACTCCCCGTACCTTAATTTCTTTTAAGGTACGAACTATTCTATATCCAATACAGAAACTTTGGCACATATTTAATTGGAACCATATTCAAATCCATGCATCTGTCTCCAGTGCATATCAGCTTAATGGAAAGAGGCTAATCAGCATTACTCAACTTAGGAATCCATCCAATTATGAGTAACCTGTAAGAGAAATATGTTTCTCAAAACCATCACTATCATCTGAATACCATTCACAAGAATCTACATCTTCGATCTCTTTGAAGAATCCCGATACTTGTGATACCTGGTTCTCTACTTTATTCTTATACCCATAACTTCTCAAAACTTAGACCTTGTATTTCAACGAAACACTTGTCTAAATACTAGAGTAGTTATAAGTAAACAGAACATAGTACGAGGACCTACCCCTTTGTCCTGATGGACACTTGGACAACATACAATACTCTGTATAAGTCCGCTGAGTTAAACAACTCAAAACCTGTGCGTCGTAGGTAGAAAAATGTACCCTGGCGATTTCCTCAAATATCACCAATTGCAACGAATTCCGATATAATGAGGATGATCACCTAATTCCCAATATCTTACTCCCACTCATCATCTGTAAAACCATACAGATATGAGAATGAAACCTGGTAAATACATACCCTTGGAGTAAGTGTCTAATCGGGAAAACAGTTTTTCTTTAACAATGCACTGAAACATGAAAATGTTTCGTAGGGGTATCCTGGTATTCATAGCAATGCCTCTTCCATAATCCAATTCATGACTTCAACCGTATATTTTATTGCCATCTCTCCAAATCCCTTTATTTGTCTTTAGTCGTTACCTTCTGTACACCATCGTTAGGCTAACTGGTTTTCTTCCTTCCCTACCGTTCGGCACCAGCCTATGGTTTGGAAGAAGACTATCCAGTAAGCATAATAGGTGTACCCTCCTAAACCAAGGAGTACTCGCAACTGAGAGAAGGTGACGATAAAAGACAACTGAATAATACCTTATTCTTTTTAAAGGTGAAATAGGAGCGGCGATGAAGTACGCGGTTTTGGTCGTGAATGATATCAGTCGCAATTTACTTTGCCCTCTTTCTAATCCCTTTATTTTGTCTTTACATATTACCTTCTGCACACCCTACTTAGGCTAATTGGTTTTCTTCATTCCCTACCTTTCGGCACCAGCCTATGGTTTGGAATAAGACTATCCAATAGGCGTAATAGGTGTACTCTCCTAAACCAAGGAGCTCTCGCAACCTGAGAGAAGGTGATAATAAAAGACAACTGAATAAACCAATTCTATTTCTCCTGAACCTGGATCCATCCCCGAAGAAGTCCCTTCGAGTTCGTATATAACCATACGATGGCTCTATCCAATGGAAGTGGATATCCGTAGTAATACGGGTGTTCTGAGAAATGCAAAGGGTAAAAGAAGGAGTGGAAATGACTTATGCAACTTAGACAATCCAAAAGCCAGTATTTTAAGAAGGTTCGGTCAACCTGGTCACTGAGTCATAGTCTAGGGTCGGTCAAAGGTCGCTGCCAAAGAGAGAGAGAGAAAAGAAACACTCTGCGTGCACTCTATCCTAGATCAGAATGGTCATCACTTTATATAATCCGGAAACCTCCCACTGTCCTGTCAAATTCTCCTCCAAACCTAAAGAAGAATCAATCGGGATCACCCGAAGAGTAAACCAACTCATCAGTGGGAGTCGGGATCCAACTCTCATCGCATGTTAACGTGATGGAATGCATCCACGTTATTCATACTCCAGAAGGTATGCGCATACTTGGCAAGTTTCAGTTTCTTTAGAAACTCCCGATATCATTTTCTTGCCCCATGCTCTTATGACCTTGGCGAAAGTCAACAAATCATAAGTCACATGTCAAGTTCTGCCCGTCATTATCTTGTTAATTTGAATCCACCCGTACATACCCTTGACGAAAGCCAACAAGGTAATACGACTGTCCCAAACCAACTCATCTATCTATGCAACAAATGAATACCCAGCAGCTACCAAACACTATGCCTTGACGAAAGCCAACAAACATAGCTTGAATACTACTGACCATCCATAAGAAACGACGGAGGGCTACGACTGGTTTTTGGCGAAAAACCTTTAACGTAGTGAACTTGATATCGCTGAAGGAACCTGATAGCTTTTTATAAAATATAGTGGCGAAAACCTTTTGCTAAAGAGGTCACTCCCGGTAAAGGGATCTCGGCTCTTTCCTCATGGAATGAGGTGCAGGATATTCCACTGAATACCGCTATGCAAAGCAACTTGTAATCGACTATAGTGAAGTTATTACTCTGACGCAAACTTTTGTCCAAGGAGTCTTTCCCGGTGAAGGGATATCAGCCCTTGCCTCGTCGAATGAGGTGCTGGATATTCACACCGAATACCGCTATGCATAACAAAAAAAAACGTCTTTGTAATAACACCTTTTTTTAAAATTGTTCCAACAACTCAAACAGGTTTGTTTTACTTTGCATTGATCAGAATCAACGCAGTCCCATCAATCAATCACACCAGAAAAGAACGAAAATAAAATGTACGTATATGCCATCCGCATTCGTCACTGGGTCCCGTCATCACTCGTTAGGTTACTTAACTAACGACAGAGCGGGGGCTGGACTAGCGCGGGTGTAAAACATATACAACATCTAATAGTATATAAACCAATATACATAATCGCTCCAGGCGTGATAGTATGCAACATTACAGAAAAGTAATAAGCATCACAGAACAATACAGATAATCTGGGATCCCCGAGTTTCACAGAGCCGCTGCTGAAACTCAACGTTCCCCTGTCGTGTGGATAGCCTGTGCAATGAAACCTAGACCCCTACGGGTGCGGCAAGTTACCCGCCAAAACCTGAAGCGAGGCAGTCCTCACAGCATAGTGAATGGAACACCCGGCACTTCACGGAATCCGGTAATCTTGGGCACCCCTCCTTGGGTCAACCTGTACCCCTTACGAGTGCGGCGAATAGTCTGCCAATTCTGAAGTGGGGACCCTCTGCCTCTCAAAGCCATGAGATGCGGACCCGTTGCTTTCCCGAACCCGGCTATCCGTGCACTCCGTCGCGGGGTAAAACCTAGTACAGTAATGTAAAATAGTACAATAGGTACATCGACCGCAACCTGGTCGTGCCCCAAAAGAATATTATACAACAGGCAGTGACGGCAGTCCACAAGTTGGACGCTCGCCCCGCAATATCAAATGTACAAATAAACTCAAACTGTACTACCATTGCACACTGCTATCCACCACGACAAATCCGCAACAATACAGCACAACACAGAACATCAACGCGAATGTCACGTTCGCAAACCCGTCTAAAAGAACTATAGCAATCAGACGCGGTTTACCGATCAAATGACATTCCCGGTCGGAGATATAATGTAAGCACTGTAAACTAACGTGTTTAAATTACGATCGACCAAAGACCAAATATTAAAAAGTGGGCCCCACTGCTTACTGGTGAACAGTAACAAAACCTGGGCCAAAAATATATATACCAAAAATCACAAAATCCAACACAGAACCCACTGAGAAAATTTGGGATCACGTGCTCCCCACATGGCCGCGGTTGCGCGGCCAAACCATGGGTTTGGCTGCCCTTCCGCGGCAGCTTGGAGGGATCACATTTCCAAATTTTGTCGTGGTTCTTAAATTTGCCTGCACAGATTTTTAAGATATCCAGAAATCAATTTTGACACCGTTTAAAATCAACAGAAACTGTCGGCATAGGATTTTGTAGTTTTCGATTTCCGGTCGGATCGATGTTTTAAACGCGTTAGCACAAGTTAGTATAGCAAAATGGTTAGGCTCTGATACCACTGTAAGTCTACGTTAGCGCCCCGGCAGTCTACAGACGCCAAAATGCGGAACAAAACTTTTATACTGGCGCTATCGTATACTTTAACCCGGATCTGCCATTATTGCTAAACTAACACACTGTAAAGAGTGTAGAAAGATTGTACCGAACGATCCGAGTCCTTCGTTCTTCAACCATCATCCCACGCTCCGTTGCGGCTGCTCCGATCTTGTCGATCTCCGATATCCTCGTCGAGGTGGCACCACATGATCGGTTCTTTAAACGGGCTCCCGCCTCTGACTCGAGGCAACTCGATCGTCAAGTTTGCTAAAAGAGACGACCAAGATTGATGTAGAGAATGAGTAGATGACTTTGTCTCACTTCGTCCAAATCCGTGGACGATCGGTTAATGAAGTTGCCATGGAAATCAGATGATGGAATGAAATGGACTGTGAAATTCCATACACCGATAAAACCTATCATAATCTTTTTCTACAAATGAAAACTCAAGTGAGAGTATGAATGAGAGAGGAGGCCTTCCATTCATATATGAAGGAGGAGAGTGAGTGTAGGAGCAAAGGGTGATTATAAGAAAGCTTCTCACTCAAAAGATCAAGAAGAAATATCCTTAGCTAAACAAAAATCATTAATGAAAACCATGAGTCACTTAAACACCTCATCATGCCTTTAATGAAACCATTAATGCACTAATGAGTCATATGCCTCATCATCACTTCTAGAAGCTTCTAGAATGATGACTCACTCATATCTGAAGAAAAGATAAATCCGTTTTTAACCGAATGTTAAAAGACGGCTGATAGAAAACTGGAAACTGGCAACTTCCAAAAGTGATCCTGAAACAACTTTCAGGATAGCCCCGAAACTGTATAAATATACCCGCATTTGTATTACGACCGAATACAAATGCAACTGAGACAAAAATATTATACCTACTCAATATAATACTCGGATCCGGCTTAAACCAAAGCCGACCAGTATCATCTGCCCGAAAACTGACACGTGCGTAAACGCACGTGCATTTTCCGAACTCTGCCATAAAACCATACGGCCTCTACAACGTTTTGCCCGAACTTGGGAAACTGTCTGTGGGGGACTCTAATGACTCGTCAGCACCCTGGCAGTGGGTTTAACCACAAACCGTCAGCGGCACTAGCTATGCGTAACGGCTGCCCACGGACTGACATCAAGGGTGGCCGAGGAGCGAACTCAAGGGAGACCGATGAGCGAACTCCTCCGAAAACCCTACTGAGCCTAACAGTGACAATGTATATACAGTCCGGTCCGTTCGTCAATGAGTATCGCATATCTGCCTAAGGGGCTAGCAACGTCAGACCCTCAATAACAGTATAAGTCGTGTCGGAGTGAAGCCCAATAACACCCTGAGATACTACTGGAGTACCTACCAGTAAATCTCCTGCCACGGCCGTGGGCTTTGTGTAATGGCTCTCCTAGACACAGCACGATCTCGCCCCCAATACCGGGAGAGACGAATCCCCTGCCGATCCGCTCACGTGCCTCCATATGGCTCGGGACTGTACCCAAAAGCTACCTGTTTGCACGACTCCTTTGAGCCGTGGTAGGGTAGAAATCAAAGCACAGTGGGAACTCACACGAGACAAATGACGACCTCAGGTCGATGAACTAACCTGTACACATGTCACCAGGGAACTGCTATCTGACGGTAGATATAATACTAACTAGCAGATTCCCGGCGAGTCCTGTCCGGTGTACTCATAACCCAATGAGCACCTGTATACATCTTAGGTGATCCAACTGACACCAGTGGCTTGTGAGACCGGCCACCGCCCCTCGTCGGGGTCTCGACTGTATACACTAGTCTACTCCGGAGTATCGATGCCCTGTCTCGAAACTCCCACGACTAGGGACCACAATTAAGGATATGCATATAAACTACCCAACTCTTACGTATATGATCGCCATCATACTGTTGGTAGTAAAGCAAGATCCTAAGGGCTCTATCAAAGTGTAACATACAATCAGTCACCTGAACATGTACACGACTGATAAAGGCAAACCAGATAGCATACTATCATCTCGAGTAAGACTGTGCTACCGGGATAGGTCCTCCGCAATCATTGCAATCACGTACCTGCGATCCAATAATTGACTATGAGGGCACTATCTCCAACACTTTTATGACTAAGGATGATGGGGAAGCTTGGAAATTTTTAGAAGAGTTCGCTGAAAAATCACTACAGTGGGAGAGTGGAACCCAATCATTGAATAGGGGTGGCGTACACCAAATAGATGTGTCCATAGGTGTTCGAGCTGAGATGGCAGCAATGCAAAAGAAGCTCGACGCTATGGAACACAAATTTTCTGCAGCCGCCCTAAACCCAATGTCGCTCCCCAAAACTGTATGTGGCTGCTGTTCTGATCCGTCTCATTTAACGGAAGAATGTCCATTAAACTCTGCGTTTCAAGGTCATGAGCATACAAATGCCGCATTTCAAAGACCTAGAAATGATCCATATTCTTCCACGTACAATCAGGGTTGGAGGAATTACCCGAATTTTTCTTGGAACCAACAACAATCTCAAAACACGGTTCCAAGCCAAAATAATTTTCAAAGGGCTCTTCCACCACAACAGCAACCACTTCAACTCACTCAGCACCCCTACCAGTCACAAAATTTCCACAACCAGGTCAACACTCCTGCACAGTCTAATCCTATGCAGTTGACCGGTTCTGACGAACTTTCTCAATTCACTCAAACCATGAAATCACTTTTGTCAAATTTCATAGAGGTTTCGGCTGAGGTTAGAACTTCCGTCAGTGAGATAAAGAAAAACTCAGCATCCCAAGCTGAGAGTATCAGATCGATGGAAGCTGAAATTGCACGACTTAAAACCGAAATGAGTGCGAGAGAAAAAGGGAAACTTCCTTCTCAACCCTTACCAAATCCTGGGCATTACAATGTAAATGCCGTCACAACGTTGAGATCGGGAAGAGTGCTGAATAACCATGTCGGGGAAGGAATTGATGATATTGAAAATCCTATCAATAACACCCCGGCTGAGACCTTTCCTCACAAACACACTTCTACTTCTGATCCTTGTTCTTCTACCCCACCACCTTCTCGCGAGCCTATTCTCCATTTCCCACTAGGCTCGACACCTCAGTATAACCCTTCTAGTTCTCCACAGACGGCCCCCACTCCTCTTTTGGGATCTTGTTTACCCGCTCTTCCTTCTCCTATGATGGACTCAACGCTTATTGCGAAAGCTCCTTACCCGAATCGGTTAAGGGGTAACAGAACGTGTCCTCATATGGAGAAAATTATGGAAATGTTCAAACATGTTAACATCAACATCCCTCTCCTAGATGCGATTCAACAAGTCCCCGCTTATGCGAAAATTCTTAAGGACTTGTGCACTAGGAAGAGGAAGACTCAAGTGCGGAAGAAGGTCTTTATGTCTAATAGTTTTAGCACTGCTTTTATCCCCCAGCTACCAAAGAAACGAAAGGACCCAGGATGTCCTACAATATCGATTTCTATTGGGGGTAAAAACATAAATCGTGCTCTTTTAGACCTTGGCGCAAGTGTTAACCTACTTCCATATTCCGTATATGAGCAACTAGGGATTGGAGAGCTGAAACCTGCTCACTGCACTCTCCAAATGGCAGACCGTTCAATCACCAAACCAAGGGGTGAACTAGAGGATGTGTTGATAAAGGTCGGGGAATTTGTATTCCCTGTAGACTTCATTGTGCTCGACACACAGCCTGTAGCAAACCCCCGGGGCCAAATTCCAGTGATTCTGGGTCGTCCTTTCCTTGCCACTTCTAACGCTGTTATAAACTGTAGAAACGGTTCAATGAACTTATCATTTGGAAATATGACCATTGAACTAAATATCTACAAAGTTGGAAGTCAGCCATCAGAACCCTTTGCTCATATTCTCGAGGTGTGCTCTGTCCACGAGATCGCTCCCGATAGTTGCGGAGCTGAGGAACTATGCTTTACTGATCTCGACCACATTACCACATCTCTGTTTGACTTTACACATGATCTTAGTGAGGACACTTTTTCTACACTTGAGTCCTGCACTCCTGACTTTTCTCCACCCGAGTCTGTATCTTTCACAGGCTCTGAGCTTCTTTGTAAATCCAAAAATCACTCGATGATCCCTCTTTCTACCATTTCTCCGCCCAAATTAGATCTCAAAATTTTACCTTCTCATCTTAAATATGCTTATTTAGGTGAGAAGGAGTCTTTACCGGTTATAATATCCGCTTCTCTAGCATTAGAGCAAGAGAATGCACTTTTATCGGTATTGAGATCGAATAGAGAGGCGTTTGGTTGGACTATGGCGGACATCAAAGGGATTAGTCCCTTGATAGTAGAACATCATATACATGTGATGGATGATTCCAGACCAACTCGAGAACCACAAAGACGGTTGAATCCCGTCATGAAGGAAGCGGTGATGAAAGAGATCGTCAAATGCCTAGATAATGGTATTATATACCCCATCTCCGATAGCCAATGGGTGAGTCCTATACATGTCGTCCCTAAGAAGTCCGGCATCACTGTTATAACCAATGAGGCAAATGAGTTGATTCAGACACGCGCCCAAACTGGGTGGCGTGTATGTATTGATTATAGAAAACTCAATGCTGCCATGAGGAAAGACCACTTTCCTCTACCATTCATTGATCAAATGCTGGAACGCTTAGCAGGACGAGAGTATTATTGTTTTATGGACGGATACTCAGGCTATAATCAGGTCCCCATCGCCAAAAAGGATCAAGATAAAACCACTTTTACTTGTCCTTTTGGTACCTTTGCTTACAGTTGCATGCCCTTTGGGTTATGCAATGCTCCCGCTACCTTTCAGCGGTGTATGATGGGGATATTCTCTGATATGGTAGAGAATTTTCTGGAGATCTTTATGGACGATTTCTCGATTTTTGGAGACTCTTTTTCTGATTGCCTATTGAATCTTGACGCTGTTCTTACTCGTTGCAAAGAGAAGAACTTAACTTTGAACTGGGAAAAATACCATTTCATGGTCCAAGAAGGAATTGTACTTGGACATGTTATTTCACAGAAAGGCATTGAGGTGGACAGAGCTAAGATAGATGTCATTCAAAACCTCCCTCATCCCAAAAGCGTCAAAGATATTCGATCTTTCCTTGGCCATGCGGGCTTTTATAGGATATTCATTAAGGACTTTAGCAAAATTGCTAGACCTTTAACTCTTCTCCTGGCCAAGGATACGACCTTCCACTTTGACTCGGACTGTGAGACAGCTTTCGACTCACTTAAACACTCACTCACTTCATCCCCCGTTCTATCGTCTCCAAATTGGGACTACCCCTTTGAGCTGATGCGTGACGCATCCGACTTTGCAGTAGGTGCAGTCTTAGGACAGTACATTGAAAAGATGCCACACGTGATATACTATGCAAGTAAGACCCTGAATGATGCTCAAATCAATTATACAACTACCGAAAAGGAACTTTTGGCGGTTGTATTTGCATTAGAAAAATTCAGGCCTTACTTAATTGGCTCACCTATAGTTGTGTACACTGACCATTCCGCCTTAAAACATCTTCTGGCGAAGAAAGATGCAAAAGGTCGGCTAATACGTTGGATCCTTCTGTTACAAGAATTTGATCTTGTTATCAAAGATAAGAAAGGATGTGAAAACGTAGTAGCCGACCATCTTTCACGCATCTCTTCTTCCCCTGTGACTCTGCCGATCAATGATTCGTTTCCTGACGAACAACTCTTGAGCGTATCCAATGAACCATGGTTCAGGGATATTGTGAACTATCTTGTCACGGGACTTATACCCAGCGATTGGTCAAAACAGGACAAATACCGTTTTCTATCCCAAGTAAAACACTTTTACTGGGACGATCCATATTTGTTTAAGTATTGTCTTGATCAGATCATTCGCCGGTGTGTCCCGAAAGAAGAGTTCAAGAGTGTTCTTTCTTTTTGTCATGATCAGGCCTGTGGGGGTCACTTCGGTCCTAAAAAGACGGCGGAGAAGGTTTTGCAATGTGGATTTTATTGGCCGACCTTATTCAAGGACGCATTTGACTATTGCAAAACTTGTACACAATGTCAGTACACGGGTAGAATCTCCCAGAGAAATGAAATGCCTCAACAACCCATTCTGGTTGTTGAAATATTTGATGTTTGGGGAATTGATTTTATGGGTCCCTTTCCCAACTCCTTTGGGAATTTGTACATACTTCTGGCGGTTGATTATGTCTCAAAGTGGGTTGAAGCCATTCCATGTCGCACTAATGACAGGAAAGTTGTCATTAAGTTCTTAAAAGAGAATATCTTTTCGCGATTTGGACACCCACGCGCTATCATTAGCGATAATGGGACACGTTTCTGCAACAGGTCTTTCGAGACTTTGATGCGGAAATACTCAATCAACCACCGACTTTCTACACCCTATCATCCCCAAACGAGCGGGCAGGCTGAGATCTCAAACAGACAGATCAAACTAATCCTGGAGAAGACTGTTGCTAATAATAGAAAAGACTGGTCGACCAAACTGACAGATGCTCTTTGGGCATTCCGAACTGCATTTAAAACCGACATAGGGATGTCTCTATATAGGATGGTGTTTGGGAAGGCATGTCACTTACCCGTCGAGATTGAGCATAAAGCATTGTGGGCTATTAAGGAAATAAATTTTGACCTAAACCAAGCCTGCAACTTTCGGAAGCTGCAAATAAATGAGCTAAGCGAACTCCGCGATGAAGCTTATGATAACGCTGTAATCATAAAGAATAGGACTAAGGTTTTTCATGATAAAAACATTTTGAGGAAAACATTTTCACCAGGTCAACAAGTCCTTCTTTATGATTCACGACTACACCTTCACGCGGGTAAGCTTCGATCTCGGTGGAAGGGACCTTTTGTTGTGCGGTCTGTATACCCGCACGGGGCAGTAGAAGTAGAAAATGTTAAAAACGGCACATTTTTTAAAGTGAATGGATATAGACTAAAGCCGTATTTTTCCACTGACCCCACGGAGGAGCTCCTGTTCTTACAGGAGCCATTTTATTTGGATTAAAATTCCTCCGTCTCATCTCCATGTCAGGTGTATCACTGCATCATCTTTTTGAATGGAGGTGAGTGAAAAGAGTAAGTTTGGGGGAAATTCTTCACTTATATATTTTGCCCCCACTAATAAATTCCTCCCAGGCTTACAGGTTTTGTAGATATAACTGTTGGCAACAGTGAGGACACTGTTGAAAACAAGTTTGGGAGAGGTTTGTGCTTAATTTTGCATCATTAGCATATCATCTGCATAAGCACAAAACATTTCTTTAAGAACTTATAAAAATTTTAAATTTTTTTTCAAAATCCATAAAAATTTAAAATTTTCAAAATACAAAAATATTTTAATATTTAACATTTTTTGTACATAAATAAGATAATGAAAGTTTAGATAGTGAAAAATTACATCCACGAGATTAGAAAAATTTAAGAAAACCAAGAAAATTAGAAGTTTTCTTATACGAACTAGTAATAAGTAGTTATGAGCCGTTGTCCCAAGGGTTAGTAAGATAAAAGACGTCACTAATCTGAGGATAAAAATAAGTCTGAAAAATAGTTTCTATTCTGGAAGCCAAACATTTTGAACGTTGATACCCTGCTATTCGCACTTACACACGTCTTAAAGCCTGGGATAGTAGAGGATACCTTGAAATGCTCTTGTCTTAAAGCCAAAAGTATGAAGGAAATAAAAAAAAATGAAGAAAATATAAAGTGGTGAGAAAAATGGACACTGGTTTTGTTATCGTCAAGGCAGCAATAAAAAAATATAGCGAGGGTGCCTCTTCACCTAGTGCCCTAAGGTCAACTGGTCTTGGAGTCACTGCTAAGCCTTAGGTGGTGCAAGACGAAGAAAATACACCAAGTAAGCAAGCACAGGAGTAATCGGTCGGTTAGTACCTCAAGAAGTATTAACGGTCGCATGAAAGTGTGTGAGCAATCTCATCTAAATATTCATTAATTAAAAAGTACTGAGGCTGATGGGCAAGAGTGTGATAGCTTGAATTGAATTCTCCGGGTGTAGGGATGTCTTTACACACACGCAGGGTTATATGATCGATGTTTGGAAGAAAGATAGAAATGAAGAATAAGACGATGTTTTATTGAGGGAGGACGTGATTTCTGACATCTTTTCATGACCATTAAGATAGGGCTCATGACAACCGAAAAGCTAGCTTAGTTGGAAACCCTAATTTTTGAAGCTTTTGCTTTTACAATTCTTGTATTTAAATGTAATATTCATGATCTTCCTTTTATTATTAGATTTTGTGGGTGCAATCCGCTGAAAACCCTTAGGAGACAACACTCCTCCTACTAGGGACACCTAGAGGTTTAAAGGCTTGTTGCATGTGCTCAGTGCAATCGTGTTGCCTACGAAAGTGTGCTAGTTAGTTTTTCTCTTTCTTTATTTTCTCCTTCTTTTTAATAAAAAGTTCGCTCGAGACGATCGAAAATAAGTTTGGGGGATTTTGATCAGTCGAAAATACTGCATCTTTAAACCGGCAATTTCCCTATCATTTGCATTCATATAGAAGTGTTCGGCATTCATATAACACATATTAGCAAATCAGTCGTTAAATATCAGATTGCATGTGTTAGACTTTAAAACCGACACTATAAGGGAAATTGACGGCATTTCATAGCATGGCATCATTCCTATATATCGCAACCTGTGTTTTGAAGTCTATGCAGGACATTACAGAAGATCGGTCAAATTTACAAACGAAGACTGTTAAAAAGACGCCAACTCAAGGATCTGAAATCTGGAGATAATATAGAAGGAATTCAGGGATTTATTATATCATAAAAATACCAATATGTTAGCAGGAATCCACAGAAGAAAGATGAAGCCCTCAGGCCACCATATGGCCGCGGTTCCGCGGCCGGAGCCGCCTTGCGCCGCGGAACCGCGGCGGCTATGCCACCTCATCATCTTTTCTCTTCTGCAATATCTCCACCTCAGCTCCTACATCTCATAAAACTACTGCAAGTTCCAGAATACTCCTGAAGCTTTTGCCAGTTCAGCAAACTTAGGGTTTCTAAGCTAAACATTCCTAGCTTAAAGTCTAAGCTAAGCTCCTAACTAACTTACAACAAACTTTTGGAGGGAATTGCAAATTCAAAAAAACCTAGACCTAGGGTTTTGGAAACCTATAAATAGACCCCTAGGCTCACTTGTAAAAAGGATCTTGGAGACCAATCTTTGAGAGAGACTCATATATTGTAAATCAATCATTTGTGGGTTGATCATTAGTTGTGAGAAACCCTAGTTCTTCATCTACCCACATTCTTGCCACCTCCAAACCCTAACCCTAATCCAATCTAGAAATACCCAATTCAAGATTCATGGAGTTCAAGCAAAGCAAGTCTTCAAACATCATTTAGAAGCAAAGCCGGTATTCAACGGAGCACGAGATCGAAGCGATCCAAGACTCAAGAAGCCGAGCGATGCAAGATTCGACGAGCGAAGTTCCTACCTCTTGTAAATCTTGAGAGTTGTAACTACTTGTTGATGTAATAAAGGTGAAGATTCTTTAACTTGTTTACATTTCAATTCGAGCATTATGCCTATATTTCGATTCTTGAATCTGTACTTTGTGATGATGCTTGAATAAAACTCCGCTCGTGGAGGAATCGAAACAATTGTAAAATGATGATCTTGATGAATTGTTAAACGTTTCCTTAAGTCTTAAAACAATTGTAAATTCTTGAAAATCGATTGATCGATGATCTAGATCGATGCGAATGTGTTCTTGATTCCTTTCGCACGATCTAGAGATCAACAATTGATCATTCGACTTTCAAGAAGCTATCTAGTGAATGTTATTCATCGAAAGGACAAATGATAGGATGAGGAACCCTAATTCTTCGCAAGATCCTTGATCCTCGATGAATTCGACATCGATTTAGCATCAATTTGTTACTAGATAAGAAATCGTAATCTTGAATCTTCATCACATCTACAATTTACTCGATTCCTACGAGCTTTACTTCAAATCTTGAAACCCTAAAGTGATTGGAATTCTATCGAAACTCGATTCTCGATGTTTATCGTTTTCTTGATTCTTGATTAGAATAGTGACACTTGAAACCATTGATAAAAATCTTCAATCATGTTTTCTTTTCTTTTCTATTAACTTTTCAATTCAAACAAATCAAAATTACAAACGAATCGCACAATCCCTGTGGACAATCCGCACTCGCTAACGATCTACATCCGACACCGTAGTTGATTGTGGTCAAATAATTCTTTGATTGTGAATTCTATTCATTTTCTAAATACCGACACAAAGAAACTTATTCGAGTTACACACACAATCGGAAATCGAACCAATCAAATGGCGCCGTTGCCGGGGATCGCGTGCTAATTCGTTTTATATTGAAATTTGAATTGAAAGATTTATTCCATTGTAATTTTGTAATCAAAATTCGCACAAAACACTAAACGATTTGTTGTGGTTCATTGCAAGGAAATCTGGAGCTGCTGTGCAATTGAAGAATTTTTTTTGAAAATTTCAGAGAGCTGAAGGAGTGAACAGCAGCTTGCTGTTAAAATTTGGAACAGAGACCATTACCTACGACCGCGGAAGCGCGGTGGGAGCCAGCATTTGCGGCGGTTCCGCGGCTTTCTAGAGGGCTCTCTGTGCATTTTTTTCCTCAGGTGAATTCTTACTTTCTTATCTTCTTCTCTCTCTGCTCCAAATAATAAATTTCTGCAGGCTTCTTTGCAAAAATCGCAGCGCCGCGGAAAAAGCAAAATTAAATTATGCTTGTTTTGATTTTAGTGGTTGTTTGCATAATTAATACGGACATTAAGGGGCAAAGACCAAATCCAGATTAGGTGGGGAGTTCATTACCCTTCCTAAGCCCTGAAAATCGCAAAATTGCATCCGCATTTACCCCAATTAACTGAAAAAGATCTAGAGATGACTCTAAGGACCGTCGCGCTCACTTAGGACAGAAGAAGGCCGTGGGTAATTCATTGCTTATCCGCGTTTCTCTTGTGGTGTCTAAGGCAAGTGTGTCGAAGGCTAGTGGTTACTTAATTAGGCCCACTACTTACGTAGTGGAGAACCTCCCACTTACCTGGCCACATGAGAGACAAAGAGGCAGTGGAGGATTTATTCTGCGTCTTGTCTTCTGGCAGTTAGGAGCGGTCTAGAGATCTGACCTAGGCGACCCCTAGAATTAGGGTTTTGTGTTTTGCAGTTGTTGTGTTGCATTATATTTTCAAAAATCCGTCCTATTTTCAAAACAAACACCGCATTCATTCATTCATTACCCCTAATTATAAAGCCACGCTGCCACTTGTTCTAACCCTTTTTAGTACAAGATAGGCTGGACACGGGATTCTAGTGCCCGTTTAGTCCGCGTACCCTTTATCGACTCTGAAGTCGGTATTTCTCCATTTACTTCTTCTTTACCCACCACCACATCCACATCGATAGATCCACCTCCATCGAATTTCTTTAACACTAATCTGCCGCCATCCGTTGGTGCGCAGAATCCACCTCGCATCACTCTCCAAGAGAGGTGCTATCCATTGCGAGGTCCTCTTTCGACCTGCTTATCCATTCCACCTGCCAATGGGGATAATTTTGAAATTAAACCCCAATACATCAACCTTTTACCCAAATTCCACGGACTCGAGACTGAGGACGCTTACGTTTTCATTACCAAATTTGAAAACGTATGCGCAATGATGGGTACGTCACAACTTTCAGTGGATGCTATGCGTCTACGTCTTCTTCCATTTACTTTGTGCGATATAGCCGAGACGTGGCTATATAACACTACCTCACACTCTATCACGAATTGGGAAGAATTCGTCGCGACATTCCTTAAGAAATTTTACCCAATGCAAAAGACAGCTCGAATCCGTAGCGAACTGAATCAATTTACCCAGCTCCCTACTGAACCATTCTCTAAATGCTTTGAATGTTTCAAGGATCTATTGGTTCAATGTCCTCATCACGGCATCCCGAGATGGGATCTTTGCCGAATCATTTATGAGGGCATTAACCCAAACACTAAACAGAACCTTGAAAACATGTGTCAAGGTACTTTTATGACTAAGGATGATGGGGAAGCTTGGAAATTTTTAGAAGAGTTCGCTGAAAAATCACTACAGTGGGAGAGTGGAACCCAATCATTGAATATGGGTGGCGTACACCAAATAGATGTGTCCATAGGTGTTCGAGCTGAGATGGCAGCAATGCAAAAGAAGCTCGACGCTATGGAACACAAATTTTCTGCAGCCTCCCTAAACCCAATGTCGCTCCCCAAAACTGTATGTGGCTCCCTGAGATGGCAGCAATGCAAAAGAAGCTCGACGCTATGCAAAAGAAGCTCGACGCTATGGAACACAAATTTCCCACGGGGTCAGGATTGACATAAGCCGCGTTCTACGTAGCCAAGAATTTTGCTCTAGATGCTTCCCACGGGTTCACTGCCGTGTTCGGCGAGGACTAGGATCCGCTCTGGATGCTTCACATGAGTTCACTGCCATGCTCTGCGAGGACCAGGATCCACTCTGGACGTTTCCCACGGGGTCAGGATTGACATAATCCGCGTTCCATGTAGCCAGGAATTTTGCTCTAGATGCTTCCCACGGGTTCACTGCCGTGTTCGGCGAGGACTAGGCTCCACTCTGGATGCTTCACACGGGGTCATTGCCATGCTCTGCGAGGACCAGGATCCGCTCTGGACGTTTCCCACGGGGTCAGGATTGAAATTATCCGCATTCCACGTGACCATGAATTTTGCTCTAGATGCTTCCCACGGGTTCACTGCCGTGTTCGGCGAGGACTAGGCTCCGCTCTGGATGCTTCACACGGGATCATTGCCATGCTCTACGAGGACCAGGATCAGCTTTGGACGTTTCCCATGGGGTCTGACATTATCCGCGTTCCACGTGATCAGGAATTTTGCTCTAGATGCTTCCCACGGGTTCACTGCCGTGTTCGGCGAGGACTAGGCTCCGCTCTGGATGCTTCACACGGGTTCATTGCCATGCTCTACGAGGACCAGGATTGGATGTTTCCTACGGGGTCAGGATTGACATAAGCCGCGTTCCACGTAACCAGGAATTTTGCTCTAGATGCTTCCTACGGGTTCACTGCCGTGTTCGGCGAGGACCAGGCTCCACTCTGGATGCTTCATATGGGTTCACTGCCGTGCTCTGCGAGGACCAGGATCCACTCTGGACATTTCCCACGTGGTAAGGATTGACATAAGCCGCATTCCACGTAGCCAAGAATTTTGCTCTAGATGCTTCCCACGGGTTCACTGCCTTGTTCGGCGAGGACTAGGCTCCGCTCTGGATGCTTTACACGGGGTCATTGCCGTGCTCTGCGAGGACCAGGATCCGCTTTGGACGTTTCCCACAGGGTCAGGATTGACATAAGCCGCGTTCCACGTAGCCAGGAAGGGTTGACTTTATCCGCATTTCACGGAGTCGGGATTTGACCGTCGGTCATCTGTGCACCGCCGAGTCACGGAATTGGGAGTTGCCGCCGTTCCACTTTGCTTTATGTCGTGTCTGTTGTAATGAGACAAATGTTGAGATGATATCCAGGCCATCTGTGAACCGTTGAGATCTGGCTTCTTCTTCTGACGAAACCTGGGGAGGAAAGGCATGATTCCTTCTTTGTTTGCGCCCCTGGATTGTATACATGGATTGATGTGATATCACCTGTAGGGCGTAAATTTCATTTTTATATTTCTTTCCACGATGCTATATCATTTCAGCTTTTATATCGCGAAGGTCGCGATTTCCTAATCATTTCGGCTATTTTTCGCGGTGCCCAATCATTTCGGCTATTTGTTTTATTTTTACTCGCTGTTTTTTATTGCGAGTTGCCCAATCATTTCGGCTATTTTGCATGCATACATTTTTACTTGCTGACTTTTTATTTGCATGTTGCCCCATCATTTCGGCTATTTCGTATGCATGTGTAGCTTGCTGGCTTTTCGCTGCAAGTTTGGGATTAGACACCGATTTCGGCATCAGCACCGCTACAACTGGGATATTGCCAGGAGCGAATCATCATTTGCCTCTGTCGATATCGAACAAAGGTGGCTTAGCGAACAGGGTTAGGATCCTGTCGACTAAGGCTTTTGACTTTATGAGCCGTAATGGTCTCATAAAGGTATTTCTCCCTGCGAGTCGTGAGGATCTCGTAGGCACGTTTTCTCCTTAGGAATTGTGAGGATTCCTAAGTGTATATTCTCTTATAAGTCGTAAGGATCTTACAATAGTGTTTTCTCCTTATAAGTCGAGAGGACTCACAAGGGTTGTTCACCGTGCGAACATATCCCTAGTCACGGATGGGACTTTGTTAGGGAAATGTTTATTCGTGCCCGTGGATTGTTTACAAGGGTCAGCACTGAGCCGCTTGTAGGGCAGTATTGAAGGTTGTGGGGGCTGCTTAAGAACAGGTTCAGATCCCTGTAGCTTAAGACTTTCAAATCTTATGAGCCGTAAGGGTCTCATAAGAGGGTTCTCCTTACGAGTCGTGAGGATCTCGCAAGTGTGATTTCTCCTTAGGGATCGTGGGGGATCCCTAAGTGTGTTGCTCCCTTGTGAGTCGTAAGGATCTCACGCAGGTGGATTCTCCTTACAAAGTCGAGAGGACTTTGCAAGTGTCTTTTAACGAGATTGCGCCCTTTCGGGTTTTCGCAAAACTCGCCGGTAGCCCTGCTGTTTTTACTCATGGAGCCCTTTCGGGTTTTCTTCCGTGCCCTTTTTTCTTGTGGACATACCGTTTTTTTTATTCTAACGAGGTCGCGCCCTTTCGGATTTTCACAAGACTCGCCGGTAGCCCTGCTGTTTTTACTCACAGAGCCCTTTCGGGTTTTCATCCGTGCCCATTTTGCTTATAGACATACCGTTTTCTTTTTTCAATCTTTTTTTTATTATTTTTTTTTGTATCAGCTTTGGGATGCTGCAATCCACCGTAGTTTATCGACATCTCGGTCAATGGCTAGTTTTAGGACATTGTGGTCCGTTGTTAGTTTAAGCACGTTTTGGTCCGTTGTTAGTTTAAGGATATTTCGGTCCGTTGTTAGTTTAAGGACATTTCGGTCCGTTTTTAAGGAAGCCGGTTACTACTTACAGAGTTTAGGCTTAGGATGATAGCGAGCGGACATAGTCGTCATCATCTATCATTGACCTAGGCCGTGACTCGTTAGGCGTAGTATTTCTTAAGGAAGCGACCATTTATTGGCCTGAAGGGCCTTTCGCCATGCATGTCCATGAGTAGTGATCAGTCGAAAATATTGTATATTTTAGCCGGCAATTTCCCCATCTTTTGCATACATTTAGAAGTGTTCGGCATTCATATTCTACATATTAGCAAATCTGTCACAAAATATGAGATTGCATGTGTTAGACTTTTAAACCGACACTTTAAAGGAAATTAACCGCATTTCATGGCATCGCATCATTTCTGTATTTGCGCAACACTTGTCTTGAGTCTGTGCAGGAATTACGGAAGAAAAGCAAAAGAGCTGATCAAAAACATGCCCACTAAATCATTTCAGTTCTGGTAGCAATTCAGATGGATAAATACAATTCAACATATAAAAGAAAAGCCCAAAAGTGAGCCCAAGTTCAACCCAGAAGATTCAAGCCCTAAGGCTCCAAATGCGCCGTGGAACCGCGGCAGGAGATGGCTTGCGCCGCGGTTCCGCGCCTATATTGCCACGTCAGCAGATTAAATTTTGGGCACAATTCTCAGCTCTGGTCCCACAGTCCTCTCTGATACTTCAAATTCCAGAACTCTCTCGAAGCTACTGCCAGATCAGCAAAGATCATTAAGAAAGGCTAATCCTAATTAAGCTCCTAACTAATCCTCTTCTAGAAGCTCCCTCCTAACTAATCACATCTAGAAGCTTCTCCCCTAACTAACTTTTGGAGGGAAATTTGAATTTCTTCAACAAACTTTAGGAGGGAAACTTAGAATTTGAAATCCTAGATCTAGGGTTAGTTATCTATAAATAGGAGCTTAGACCTAGGGTTAAAGGCTAATCAATAACCATTGGTTCATTCTACACCATCTTCTTCCACAAGTCTCGTGACAAGGCTTGTGCGAAACCCTAACCCTAATTCCACTCCAAATCCAAGATCTTGAGTACCAAATCAAGCGAGAAGTCTTCAACCTTTTAGGAGCCGAGCCGATCTTCAATCGGGCAAGTGATCCAAGCCGATCCGCGATCCACGGAGACGAGCGAAGCCAAATCGACGATCAAGTTCTTCCTCTTGTAGTTCTTGAGCGAATGTAACTAAATTGTTGATATAAATAAAAGGTGAAATTCTTTTATCTTGCTTTCTTTTAATTCTTGCATCATGATTAGATCTCAATTTGTAATTGTTGCTCTTGTTGTGATGTTTGAGTGAAACTCCGCTCGTTAAGGAGTCGAGACGATTATAGAATGATGATGTAACAAATCTTTAAACGATTTTTAAGTCCTACGAGTTTTGTAAACCCTAGCAAGTTCAAGAATCGATGACCTAGTTTTGTAGCGATTCTTTCTTGATTGTGATCGCTCGAAATTAGGGATCTACGATCGTTTCTTGAATTTACTAGAGGCTAGAATGTGAATGATATCTACGAAGGAACAAGGGATGAGATGAAACCCTAGTTTCACAAGAAATCCCTAATTCTCGTAGATCATCATCGATCTAGTATCAACTCATCGAAGGATAAGAATACGTAATTGTAAGATTACATCACATCTATAGATCCGATCGATTCCTACGAGCCTCATTTCGATTCTTGAGATTTGGTTTGGAAAAATCATCAAACTATCAATTCTTGATTCTATCTTTTAATGCTTTCTTAGATCTAGTGTTTTTCTAATTCTTGAACTTCAAATATAAATCTTGAATTGTTTTGTTTTCTTTCTTTAAAGATTCAATTCATCTAATTCGAAAGACGAACGATTACACTTTCCCTGTGGACGATCCACACTCATTCATTAACTACAGCTGACACCGTAGTTTGATTGCGGTCAAATAATTTTTGGTTGTGATTTCTTTACAATTTCATACTACACATCGAGAATTCTTTTCAATCAAATGGCGCCGTTGCCGGGGATAGTGCGCTAATAGTTCGTATTTTGAAATTTGAGTTGAACAATTTATTCCATTATAATTTTTAGATCAAAATTCGTGCAAACACTAATACGTGTGTTGTGATTTGATTGCGAGAAATTCTGGAATCATTGGAGCTTGGATAAAATTTTTCTGAGCATTCCAGAGAGCTGTATAGGTGAACAGGAGCTTGTGCACAAATTTCAGTGCACTGATCCCAAGTTTCCACCGCCCTTCCGCGGCATTAGAGCCTCATACGCGGCGGTTCCGCGCTTTATTGAAGAGATCTCTGTACCAATTTTTCTCTGTAAATCCATAACTTTCTTATCTCTTACATAATCTGCTCCAATTAACAATTTCTTGCAGGTTTCTATGCAAATAAATCGCTGCGCCGCAAAAGCAAAATAAAAATTTGTGCGTGTTTTGATTCTTGTGGTTGCTGCATATTAATACGGAATTTAAGGGGCACGACCAAATTCAAATTAGGTGGGGATTTCATTACCCATCCTAGGCCCCAAAAATCGCAAAACTTGCATCCGCATTTACCCTCATTAATTAAAAAATATCTAGAGATGACTCTAAGGACCGTCGCGCTCAATTAGGACAAGAGAAGGCCGTGGGTAATTCATTGCTTATCCGAGTTTTCTTGTGGTGCCTAAGGCGAGTGTGTCTAAGGCTAGTGGTTTTTAATTAGGCCCACTACTTACGTAGTGGAGTACCTTCCCACTTACCTGGCACTTATCCGGCCACAGGGGAACAAAGAGGCAGTGGAGGATTTATCCTGCGACTTGTCTTTTGGCAGTTAGGAGCGGTCTAGAGTTTGACCTAGGTGACCTCTAGTTTTTAGGGTTTTGTGTGTTGCATTTGTTGTGTTGCATCATATTTTCAAAATCCGTATCTTTTTCAAAACAAACACCACATTTATCATTTCCCCTAATTATAAATTCACGCTGCCACTTGTACTAACCCTTTTTAGTGCAAGATAGGCTGGACACGGGTTTCTAGTGCCTGTTAAGTCCGCGTTTCCTTGATCGACCCTAAAGTCGGTATTTCTACACTTACCTTTTCTTTACCCACCACCACACCCACATCGATGGATCCACCTCCATCGAACTTCTTTTCCACTACCCTGCCGCCGTCCGTTGGTGCGCAGAATCCACCTCGCATCTCTCTCCAAGAGAGGTGCTATCCAACACGAAGCCCACTTTCCACCTGTCTTTCCATTCCAACAGCCAACGGGGAAAATTTTCAAATAAAACCCCAATACATCAACCTTCTACCAAAATTTCACGGTCTCGAGTCTGAAGACGCATACGTGTTTATCACGAAATTTGAAAATGTATGCGCAATGATGGGTACCTCACAGTTGTCTGTGGATGCTTTCCGTCTTCGTCTTCTCCCATTCACTTTGTGCGATTTAGCCGAGAAGTGGCTATATAACACTACCGCACATTCCATTTCAAATTGGGACGAATTCGTCAAAGCATTCCTTAAGAAATTCTACCCACACCAAAAGACAGCTCGAGTCCGTAGCGAAATCTATCAATTCACCCAGCTTCCAAATGAAACATTTTCAAAATGTCTTGACCGTTTCAAGGATCTGTTAGTCCAATGTCCACATCACGGCATCCCGAGATGGGATCTTTGCCGAATCATTTATGAGGGCATTACTCCTTACACAAGACAGTCCCTTGAATCCATGTGTCAAGGCAACTTTATGACCAAAGATGATTGGGAAGCCTGGAAATTTCTAGAAGATTTCGCTGAAAAATATTTACAGTGGGAGGGTGTGAGTCAATCGTCTAGGGATGGCAATGATATTTCCATAGAAGTTAGAGCTGACATTTCAGCTATACAAAAGAAACTCGAGAATATGGAAAAATTCTTAGCTGCCCTAAGTCAAATATCACTCTCCAAAACTGTATGTGGTTGTTGTTCTGATCCGTCTCACTTGACGGAAGAATGTCCGTTTCAAGGCCCTGAGCATACCAATGCCTCATTTCAAAGACCTAGAAACGATCCATCTTCCTCCACATATGATCAGGGTTG
This sequence comes from Agapanthus africanus, assembly GCA_030015575.1. NCBI lineage: Eukaryota > Viridiplantae > Streptophyta > Magnoliopsida > Asparagales > Amaryllidaceae > Agapanthus > Agapanthus africanus. The sequence continues at coordinate 173,559,229 of CM057339.1, read as the reverse complement.
GAGGAATCACCCTAACTTTGCCTGGAACCACTCACAATTTCAAAACACGGTTCCAACCCATTTACAAGGAGTCCCTCCACCACAACAGCACCCACAACTTCTATTGAGTCAGCACCCCTTCCAAGCACAAAATTTCCAAAATCCGGCCAACACTTTTTCACCGTCTAGTCCTTTGCAATTGACCGGTACAGATAATACCTCTGCACTAGCACAAACCTTGGATACTTTCATGAAACAATCCATCCAAGGGACGACAACTTTGCAATCTTCCGTCGAGAATGTAATGAAGATCATTATCTCTCAAAATGAGAACATCAAATCGATGGAAGAACAAATTGCACAACTAAAAGCCAAAATGAGTGCAAGAGAGAAAGGGAAACTTCCAGCTCAACCTTTACCTAATTCTGGCTATTCACATCCTGTGGATTCAATCACGTTGAGATCTGGAAGAGTGCTTGACCATCACCTTGGGGAAGAGTTTGATGATACAGATAAATCAATCAATAGAACCCCGGCTGAGACCTTTCCTCACACACACACTTCTGACCCCAGTTCTTCTACCCTACCATCTTCTTCCGAGCCTATTCTTCATTTCCCAAAAGGCTCGCCACTTCAGCCCACCTCTTTTACCCCTCCACGGACGATCCCCACTTCTATTTTGGGATCGGTTCCACACCCACTTCCTTCTCCTATGATGGACCCAGCGCTTATAGCTAAAGCACCTTATCCTAATCGGTTAAGGGCTAACACACCAAGTCCACATATGGAGAAGATTATGAACATTTTTAAGCAAGTAAACACCAACATCCCTCTCCTAGATGCCATCCAACAAGTTCCGTCCTATGCGAAAACTCTTAAGAACTTGTGCACTAGGAAGAGGAAGAATCATGTGCCCAAGAAGATTTTCATGGAAAAAACAATAGACACGGCTTTCCCCCAACAATTACCGAGTAAACGTAAGGATCCTGGATATCCTACTATTTCCGTTTCTATTAGGGAAAACACATCAACCGTGCTCTACTAGACCTTGGCGCTAGTGTTAACTTGCTTCCATACTCAGTCTATGAGCAATTAGGGATCGGAGAGTTGAAGCCAACCAATTGCACTCTCCAGATGGCTGACCGATCAATCACCAAACCTAGGGGTGAACTGTAGGATGTGTTAATAAAAATCGGAGAATTTATATTCCCGGTAGATTTTATTGTAATTGATACACAACCTGTAGCGAATCCACGGAATCAAATTCCGGTGATTTTAGGTCGCCCCCTTTTGGCCACTTCCAATGCTATTATCAACTGTCGTAATGGTTCTATGACCCTATCTTTTGGGAATAGGTCAATAGAACTGAACATTTACAAGTTGGGAAGTGTACCCTCCGAACCTATTGCTCAGGCATGTTCTGTCGACTTAATGGATATCGACAGCAGCGAATTTGATGATCCTCCTGTTATTGATCTTGACTCTTTTCATATGTTATTATTTGACCCAACTATGTATCATACACATACGGACTCTTCCACCGAGATGTCCGGGTCAACAACTAACACTGATTATGAATTGCTTTTAGAGTCTGAAGATCACCCCGCACTTTGTGATGGCATTATTCACCGGGGTATGAATGGAACTTTTGAGGAGATCTTCGCTGATGAACTCGCATTTCTGAATGACACGGGTGTTGAGATGAATCATCTCCCAATCATTGAAATTGAACCTCCACCCCTTCTTTTGACCTGTAAGAAGAATGCGAGTAATCCATCACATACATTGCATCGTCTCTCCAAAACGAGACGCACACACATTCTCTTCCACCACTTACCTTTTCCCCACTTTTTCTTCCACCAACCAGAGCACTGCATTGATAAAATTTTTGAATGGTTGGTGTTAACATTTGGTCTTTGCAAACCTTGGCATCGACCACTGATTTTTGACCCCCACTTGTGATTTTCAAAGCTTAACATTGCATAAAACAAGTTTGGGGGGGTACATTTTTTCTGGCTCCTAAAAAGAATTTTTACAAAATTTTGAGCCAAAAATAAATTTCGGGGAAGTTCTTCACTTAAATATTTTGCCCCCACTAATAAATTCCTCCCAAGCTTACAGGTTTTTCAGATTTAGCAGAAGGCAACAGTGAGGACACTGTTGAAAACAAGTTTGGGGGAGGTTTGTGCTTATTTTCGCATCATTTGCATATCACTTTGCATAAGCACAAAACATTTTTTTTGAAAACCTATAAAAATTTAAAAATTTTCAAAATTATAAAAATATTTTTGTACATAAATAAGATAATAAAAGTTTAGATAGTGAAAAATTACATCCATGAGATTAGAAAAATTGAAGAAAACTAAGAAAATTAGAAGTTTTCTTATACGAACTAGTAATAAGTAGTTATGAGCCGTTGTCCCAAGGGTTAGTAAGATGAAAGACGTCACTAATCTGAGGATAAAAATAAGTCTGAAAAATAGTTTCTATTCTGGAAGCCAAACATTTTGAACGTTGATACCCTGCTATTCGCACTTACACACGTCTTAAAACCTGGGATAGTAGAGGATACCTTGAAATGCTCTTGTCTTAAAGCCGATGTATATAAAAAAAAATATTTTGAAAGTGGTGAGAAAAATAGACACTGGTTTTGTTATTACCGAGGGCAATAAAAAAAATATATAGCAAAGGGTGCTTCTTCACCTAGTGCCCTAAGGCCAACTGGTCTGGGAGTCACTGCTATGCCTGAGGTGGTGCAAGACGAGGAAAATACACCAAGCATGCAAGCACAGGAGTAATCGGTCGGTTAGTACCTCAAGAAGTATTAACGGTCGCATGAAAGTGTGTGAGCAATCTCATTTATCAAAAAGTACTGAGGCTGATGGGCAAGAGTATGATAGCTTGAATTGAATTCTCCGGGTGTAGGGATGTCTTTACACACACGCAGGGTTATATGATCGATGTTTGGAAGAAAGATAGGAATGAAGAATAAGACGATGTTTTATTGAGGGAGGACGTGATTTCCGACATCTTTTCATGACCATTAAGATAGGGCTCATGACAACCGAAAAGCTAGCTTAGTTGGAAACCCTAATTTTCAAGGCTTTTCTTTTACTATTCTTTTCTTTAAATGTAATATTCATGATCTTCCTTTTATTATTGGATTTTGTGGGTGCAATCCGCTGAAAACCCTCAGGAGACAACACTCCTCCTACTAGGGACACCTAGAGGTTTAAAGGCTTGTTGCACGTGCTCAGTGCAATCGTGTTGCCTACGAAAGTGTGCTAGTTAGTTTTTCTCTTTCTTTATTTTCTCCTTCTCTTTTTAATAAAACATTCGCTCGAGACGATCGAAATTAAGTTTGGGGGTATTTTGATCAGTCGAAAATATTGTATATTTTAGCCGGCAATTTCCCCATCTTTTGCATACATTTAGAAGTGTTCGGCATTCATATTCTACATATTAGCAAATCTGTCACAAAATATGAGATTGCATGTGTTAGACTTTTAAACCGACACTTTAAAAGAAATTAACCGCATTTCATGGCATCGCATCATTTCTGTATTTGCGCAACACTTGTCTTGAGTCTGTGCAGGAATTACGGAAGAAAAGCAAAAGAGCTGATAAAAAACACGCCAACTAAATCATTTCAGTTCTGGTAGCAATTCAGATGGATAAATACAATTCAACATATAAAAGAAAAGCCCAAAAGTGAGCCCAAGTTCAACCCAGAAGATTCAAGCCCTAAGGCTCCAAATGCGCCGCGGAACCGCGGCAGGAGATGGCTTGCGCCTTGGTTCCGTGCCTATATTGCCACGTCAGCAGATTAAATTTTGGGCACAATTCTCAGCTCTGGTCCTACAGTCCTCTCTGATACTTCAAATTCCAGAACTCTCTCGAAGCTACTGCCAGATCAGCAAAGATCATTAAGAAAGGCTAATCCTAATTAAGCTCCTAACTAATCCTCTTCTAGAAGCTCCCTCCTAACTAATCACATCTAGAAGCTTCTCCCCTAACTAACTTTTGGAGGGAAATTTGAATTTCTTCAACAAACTTTAGGAGGGAAACTTAGAATTTGAAATCCTAGATCTAGGGTTAGTTATCTATAAATAGGAACCTAGACCTAGGGTTAAAGGCTAATCAATAACCATTGGTTCATTCTACACCATCTTCTTCCACAAGTCTCGTGACAAGGCTTGTGCGAAACCCTAACCCTAATTCCACTCCAAATCCAAGATCTTGAGTACCAAATCAAGCGAGAAGTCTTCAACCTTTTAGGAGCCGAGCCGATCTTCAATCGGGCAAGTGATCCAAGCCGATCCGCGATCCACGGAGACGAGCGAAGCCAAATCGACGATCAAGTTCTTCCTCTTGTAGTTCTTGAGCGAATGTAACTAAATTGTTGATATAAATAAAAGGTGAAATTCTTTTATCTTGTTTTCTTTTAATTCTTGCATCATGATTAGATCTCAATTTGTAATTATTGCTCTTGTTGTGATGTTTGAGTGAAACTCCGCTCGTTAAGGAGTCGAGACGATTATATAATGATGATGTAACAAATCTTTAAACGATTTTTAAGTCCTACGAGTTTTGTAAACCCTAGCAAGTTCAAGAATCGATGACCTAGTTTTGTAGCGATGCTTTCTTGATTGTGATCGCTCGAAATTAGGGATCTACGATCGTTTCTTGAATTTACTAGAGGCTAGAATGTGAATGATATCTACGAAGGAACAAGGGATGAGATGAAACCCTAGTTTCACAAGAAATCCCTAATTCTCGTAGATCATCATCGATCTAGTATCAACTCATCAAAGGATAAGAATACGTAATTGTAAGATTTCATCACATCTATAGATTCGATCGATTCATACGAGCCTCATTTCGATTCTTGAGATTTGGTTTGGAAAAATCATCAAACTATCAATTCTTGATTCTATCTTTTAATGCTTTCTTAGATCTAGTGTTTTTCTAATTCTTGAACTTCAAATATAAATCTTGAATTGTTTTGTTTTCTTTCTTTAAAGATTCAATTCATCTAATTCGAAAGACGAACGATTACACTTTCCCTGTGGACGATCCGCACTCATTCATTAACTACAGCTGACACCGTAGTTTGATTGCGGTCAAATAATTTTTGGTTGTGATTTCTTTACAATTTCATACTACACATCGAGAATTCTTTTCAATCAAGTAGATAGACTCCACCCTGGTAGACTTTGTCTATGATGTACGTGCCTTCATGGTTTGGCTCGAATTTCCCCCGCTTGGCGCGATTGGGGATCATAGGTCTTTTGACCACCAGCACGAGTTCACCTTGGCGGAATGTCCTCAGCCTAGTCATTCTTTCGTATGAGTGCGTCATCTTTGCTTTATAAGCCTCTAGATTTTGTTGCGCTATGAGCCGGGTTTCATCAAGGGCATCGAGCTCCTCGAGGCGAAGGTGAGCGTTCTCTTCGTCCGTTAGCTCGTAATCAACTGCCACTCGTAGAGAGGGTAACTCTATCTCGAGGGGGAATACCGCTTCTGTACCGAATACCAACCCGTACGGCGTTGTGTTCGTGGCCGTCTTGAACGTAGTTTGATACGCCCAAAGAGCTTCTTGCAGTCACTCGTGCCAGTCTTTCTTATTTCGTGACACCGTCTTTTTCACGATCTTCGTCAAAGTCTTGTTGAAAGCCTCAGCTAGACCGTTAGCTCGGGGATTATAAATCGAAGAGTATCTCCAGTCTATGCCATGTTGTTGTGCGAAGCGGCTGATCTTGTGGCTTCTGTAGGCTGGCCCGTTATCGGAGATGATCCGTCGCGGAGTGCCGAACCGATAGATGACACGTGTCTTGAAGAAATGGAGGATATTCTCCGTCTTCACTTCCCTCAGCGGTACTGCTTCTGCCCATCTGTAGAAGTAATCAGTTGTCGCCAAAATGAATCGATGTCCTCTGGACGATGCTAGTTCGATGGGGCCGATTATGTCAGTCCCCTACATTTCGAACGGCCAGCTAGCCACTGTTGGATGTAGTGGATTTGGATGCTGGTGGATAAAGTCGCCATGGATCTGGCACGAGTGGCATTGCTTCGCATACTCAATGCAGTCTTGAATCATCGTAGGCCAATAATAAGCCATCCTTTTAATCTTTAGCTTCATCTTCGGCCCGGCTTGGTGAGAACCGCAGAGTCCGTCGTGAGTTTCTTAGACGACTCTTTTTGCTTCTTTAGGTCCCAGGCATCTTAGCCATAGAGAATCAAATGACCTCTTGTACAAAGTATCATTGATGAAGGCGAAAGACAGAGCTCGTTTCATAAGCTGATGTCTTGAGGACGCATCTTCAGGTTTTCGACGGGATTTGAAGTAGTCTATAAAGACTTCTCTCCAATCCTCAGCCTTTTCCTGGTCTTTTATTTGCAGAGCCATTTGCTCGGTCGCTCCCTTTTCTTCGGACAACTTCGGAGATACTTCTGCTGGAGCAAGAACTCGACGGCTTTGCACAACGATCCTCACGTCATCGAGGTTCTCGTCGGCCAGCTTTTTAGCGAGCTTGGCTAATGTATCTGCCTTGCTATTTTCTGCGCGTGGTATGTTTTCCAAGGTGTAGGAAGGTATTTGGGTCAGCAGTTGCTGTACTCTCTCACCGTACTTCACCAACTCTGGCTTGCATGTTTGGTAGTCGTCGTTTATTTGACTAACGACCAGTTGGGAGTCTCCGTATATGAGGAGGTTTTCAATTCCCATGTCAATAGCGATCTCGAGACCTGCTATCAAAGCTTCATACTCGGCTTCATTGTTTGTCCTCGGCTCTGTTAAGGAGAAGGAAAAGCGCATTATCCCTCCTTGCGAAGTCACGAAGATGAGGCCTACCCCTGATTTGATTATGGGGGTGCTTTGTTTGCGCTTCTTCATGGAAGATGCTCCATCAAAGTATAGTTCCCATCGGATATCACTCCCATTAATCAAGTCAAACGCATGCTCGTCTGGCAGTTCGCAATTCAGAGGAGAATCGGCAGGTATCGGGTGCTCAGCGAGGAAGTCGGCGATGGCCTGGCCTTTCACTGCCTTAAGAGGCTGATAAGTTATCGAAAACTCCATCAAGAGCAAGGCCCATTTAGCGATTCGCCCCGTCAATATGGCCTTTGACATCAGGTATTTAAGAGGATCCACCTTCGATATGAGACGGACTTCATGCGCCAACGCATAATGCCTGAGCTTTGTTATCGCGAAGATTAATGCCAGGCAGTGTTTTTCGATGGGAGAGTAATTGCTTTCTGCCCCCCGTAAAACTCGACTCAAATAGTAGAGGACTCTCTCCTTCCCTTAGTCATTCTCTTGTGCCCATGATGCGCCTAAGGAACCTTCAAGGGCGGTTGTATACAAAATGAGGGGGTTTCCCTTGACCGGAGCAGCCAGCACTGGCGGATTCTGTAGGTACTGCTTGATTTTGTCCAGCGCGCTTTGGCATTTGCGATCCCAGACGAACGGAGTTCCCTTCTTCATCAAGTGACTGTAAGGACGACACTTGCCGGAGAGATTGGCTATGAATCGCCGGATATACGCGAGCTTTCCTTGGAGAGACCGCATTTGCTTGAGAGTCCTTGGCGGAGTCATTTCCATGATCGCCTTGATCTTAGACGGGTCTATCTCGATGCCTCGATGTCGGACGACGAATCCTAGGAACTTGCCCGAGGAAACTCCGAACGCGCACTTGAGAGGGTTCATCTTCAAGTTGTATTTCCGAAGGAGCTGAAACACGATCTTCAGATGCTCTAAATGATCCTCGGATGATTTGCTTTTAACCATGAGCTCGTCGATATAGCATTCGACGATTTCATGTATGAGGTCATCGAAAATCTTCGTCATGGCCATCTGATAGGTGGCACCGGCGTTCTTTAGACCGAAGGGCATCACCTTGTAGCAGAATATACCCAAAGGGGTCCGGAAAGTGGTATGCTTCTGGTCCTCGGGAAGCATCTTTATCTGATTGTATCCTGACGAGCCATCCATAAAGGAGAAGACTTCGTGAGTGGACGTATTGTCTATCATCAACTCGGTGACCGGTACTGGGAAGTCGTCACCGGGACGATGTTGGCGATCCAGTCAGGATATTGAACTTCTTGGATGAAGCCAGAGTCGATCAGCTTCTTGACCTCTGCGTTGATGCTCATCTCAAGCTCGAGCCGCATTCTTCTCGGCACTTGTTTGATTGGCTTGACATCTGGGGATATTGCCAATTTATGGACAGCAATCTATGGATCTAGTCCTGGCATCTCGGAATAGTTCCATGCAAAGCAATCTTTATGCTGCATAAGCACGTCTTTTAATGTGGCCACCCGTTCTTCAGACAGCAACTCAGTAACAAACGTCGGTCGTGGATCACTTGCCGTTCCCAAGTCAATTTTCTTGAGCTCATCTGCAGTGGTATGTATTCCATCTTCCAGCTCTTTCGGCGCCGGCGGAAACTCCGAGATCACCTCGCCGTCGTTGTTTTTGAAGCACCATAGGAGGTCATCCATATCCTCGGGTTCTTCTTTTGATAGCGTTATCATATGACAAGTACGAGCTCGCTTCCAAGACCGATGTTGATCTGGTTCTATTCTTGCTATATGCGTGGCTTTTGGTTCGTGCTTCCGCGGCGGATTTATCTTCCAACTGCTGGATAGAGCGAACTTGCCGAGCTGATATTGGTCTTCGACCCAATTATTGAAGGTGAAGCAGTCTTCGAGAGGATGTCCTATCGCTCGGTGATAAGGGCAATAGTCTGGGCGAGAGATCTCATTGGCTTGCTCGGGGTGTTTGGACTCCAGAAGTGTAATCATTTGATGTTTTATGGCAAGATCTAGTATCTTCTGTGTTTTGTTCTGAGGAAAAGAGTATGCTCGACTCATATTTTTCATAAGAGACGAATCTGGACTGCTCGATTCCTGACTGCGTGGCTTCTTGGACCCGCTTTGTCGCTGTCGAACGCCTTTCCCATTCTTTGGTTTGTTTCTGCCTTTGCGCCGGGTCTTTTGTATGATGGGTTGATAAGGCAGCGCATTGTCATTTTCCGCGGCCTGCTGAAGGAGGCGCTGCGTCCTGGCTTTCTCGTAAATGACCATTTCGCGGTTATGGTCATCCCGGCTCTTTTGACCCGCTTCCCCGATAAGCTTGTCCATTCGTTCTTCAAATGACGGACTCGGCATTTTGATGGTAGGATCTCGTTTTGGTTCAGGGTCAGCGTTTTTTGACAGGGCGTCCTCTTCTTCATCGAAGTCATATATGACGTAGCTACCATGGACTCGTTCCCGTTTCTTGGATCGAACATATCTAAGCCCGAGCATTTCCATTCTCTTGTTGGGCAACTTGCGCTGAGTTCCAGGGACATCCCAAATCCTGTTGTAGAACCGAGCTTGTCGAATGGTCTGTTTGAAGGGTACCCCTTGGCGCTTCAATAGCCTTTTTAAGCCTTCTGTGTAATATCTAGGCAGGCGGATGGGCTGAAGCCTGTCGAGCGTAGAATCGGAACCATGCCAAACTTCTTTCTCCACTCTAGTTTCCGTAGATCGACATAATAGGATTGCCTGTTCACCTTTTCGCCTGGGAGGAACGTAAAATGTTTGTAGCTCTTGCACGCTATAAGCTTCAAGCGTGTCGAGATCTTTGTAGTGCTTCCGCGGAATCATGGTGATTTGCAAACTCTGATTATCACCAGCGAATGCTTGTATTGGTGGCCGAGCGGAGAATACAACATTAACCTCGTCTTCCGAGTCGCTGCCGAAGATCAACATGGGGTGGACGGTCCCGGGTTGTTGCTGTTAGTGTATATGCCCTAGAGGCCATTACTGTATCATACTAGTTTGTATATTACTTGATGGAAGCTTGGGATATTCACCTTGTATAGACAATCTTGCTCAATATAGTAGTATGCTACTTGGTTTGTTTCTGCTTTAATGTGTGCATGTGTTTCTTTTAGCATATCGCCTTTACACATTAGTGGAGCCCTTAGGATCTTTGCTTGATTACCAGCGTTGTGATGGCAGTCACACTCGTGGGGGCTGGGTAATCCATAAGCACATCCTTATGCAGGTCCCTAGTCGTAGGACTATCGAGACAGGGCATCGATACTCCGGAGTAGACTAGCGTATGCGCTTCTCATCCCAGCTTGGGAGACGGTCTGTCCCACAGCCGTCAGTACGCCGTACTTGAGATAGTATGCGGGTGCTCGTTAGGTTACAAGTACACTGGATATGACTCGTCGGGAACTGTTGGTTGGTACTATACCTATCGTCAGTTATCAGTTCCCAGGTGACATGAGTACATCTTAGTCCGTTGACTTGACACTGTCACTTCGCCTCGAGGGTGTTCCCACTGTACTTTGATTACTACCCTACCACGGCTCAAAGGAGTCGTGCAAACAGGTAGTTTTTGGGTGCAGTCCCGAAGCACTTGGAGGCAGTGACGGTTAGACAGGATTCGTCTCTCCCGGTATTGGGGGTTGATATCGCGCTGTGTCTAGGAGAGCCATTACACAAAGTCCCTGGCTAGGGCAAGCGAGATAGACTGGTAGGTTTCCAGTGTTATCTCAGGTGTTCTGGGCTACACTCCGACACGACATGTACCGCTAGTAGGGGACTGACGTTTATCGGCCCCCTAGGCCCGCCATGCGATGTTCTCAGACGAACAGACCGGACTGTACGGAGATTGTCACATTCAGGCTCAGTAGGAGTTCAGATGGGTTTACCTCGTCAGTCTTCTTATCAGCATCTACCTGGGGACCGTTACGTACAGCTAGTGCCGCTTGCAGTCTATGGTTAAACCCACTGCCAGCGTAGTGTCGAGTCTTTAGAGTCCCACACAGAGGTGTAGCGTTTTGAAAATCGTTTCGGTAAAATTTCGGAAAATCGGTAAAATGAGGGGGTTTTCTGTAAAAAGTCAAAATACAAATATCTTATTATAAAAATTAAATATATATATTCTAGCTATGTAATTGCTATTATTTGGTGTTTATTGAGCCGCTGGTGAAATTTCAAATTTTCTGGAAAAAAAAATATTATTTTATTATTATTTTAAGCCGTCACTAATACATTTAATTAGGGAAAATTACAAATTGGAATGAGTTGAAACAAATTTTGTGCATCATAAAATATTAAATAAAAATTTATCATGTGGTTTTTGGAACGAAATCATTTGCGACACACGATAGCAGAGATGTGTCTTTTTACTGTGTTTCCGCGCCGCGAGCGTTTGGCGGATCGCCTTTATGAGGTTACTCGGATGTGCTGATCGACACTAGAGGATTGAGCCACTGACAGAGGCCAGCCAGATTTTGATGACCGTTGGTGTGTTGCTTACTCCTGATGATTGAGGCACTGTTCAGCGTGCAGACGAGCGAGCCAGTTGTTGCTGCGAGCGACGAGATATCGCCCCATATGTTGGAACTATGGCGGGGCGAGTTGTACGAATAGATGATAGAAGGTCTCTAGTCACCCGATGATGAATGACTAGGACAGGTGGTTCGTTCGCTTACCCCGATGCGAGGTCATCAGATAGATTGATTCCAGCTAGAGACGACTTCACGCGGAGGCGTTGGGGGTCGACAGAGACGATCGAATGTCAGAAACCTATTTATCCAAGTTTAAAGTAGTCGGAAAGACATGCAGGCAATTCTATGGTCCCTCTAGAAGAATGAAACCCTAACTCGACTTAATGACCGTGTGAAAAACTTTGAACCTTCGGGTTTGCGGCAGTTCTACGGCGCCATTAGTGAGGCTTGGGTTTGCCCTTCTACGGCTGGACCACCGATGCTGTGGTATGTATTCGATACTATTAAACTGTGTCCAAGAGGTTGAGCTCTTGGGGGATTATGAGGTTTTGACGAATCGATCGAATGGTTCGACTTCAATCGGATGCTAGGTGGTGAGACGCATTCTTGGGAGACTCCAGATATGAGGATAGTCGTTGGAGCTCAGTCCATGCAGCCGCGACGAGACGAGTCCAAAGCAGACGACATTAGAGAAAAGTGGAGCAAGAGGTTCGCACCAGATCTAGATGAGATGACGTTCCACTCCGCCGACATCAGAGATGCGATACGCATGCCGAGGCAGAGTACTGGATATACCTTCCAGAAGAGGTCGCGATGGGTATGCAGCCATTCCGGAGCAAGATGCAGATATAGGAAAGGACGATGACTTCCGGACAGTTGGCAGAGACGAGACATGGAAGCGACCGTGAGCAGGATTTCTTCCAGGACACTGCTGCAATGATACTTGCACCCAGGGTCAGATGTGTCACGTACATTCAGAGAGCCAGAGGCCGACGCCAGTGATATGCTGTCTTACGAGTGGTCGCGATGATTGACCAAGAGATGACCCGAGAAGTGCCAGAACGGAATCGTCCCTGTTAGCACACCTGACAGGGCCGATGAGCCGATGGACCGAAAGATTGGTAATTCACAGTGAAGACCTTGACCCAGGAGTGGTCATGGTTACGCACACCAGCAGGCCAGAGTTCATGATCATCGACGAGACATCCTATTAGTGACCGCGACAGTTGGCCCGAGATTCTTAGAGGATGCACTTGAGCGATACTATTCCGCCATTATTGATTTCGATGTTTTGGGTGATTTATTCGTATGATTTGATTTTGATGATTGAGGATTTACGATCTTTGCACAGTGTTGCACTTGATATCGTTTTCGTGCTTTAGTTTCACATGTTTGTGATTTTACGGTTTTAAACAGTTGAGTTGATTTTGTGCGTATGCACGCACGCGATTTGGTTCCTACACTCTGTATAGTTTATATATGCTGGCAGTGCAGTGACATATATTTTGTGCACTTGGATACACTGGATTTCGATTTCGAGGGTGATGCTCGACATTTGTTTTGTGCATTTTATGCACCGGATTGGATTTTTAGCGCCTGTTGGGCGCCTGTTACGAGATGCGATTTGGTGCACACCAGATGCACTAAATCGAGATTTTTTTTTAGTGCATGTCAGATGCACCTGATTTTGCTGTCAGGCACACCTGTTGCCTACGACAGATGTTTCGTGCACACCCGATGCACTTAGATGTTGTTTCTATGCGCATGTATGGCACATTCATGGATTTTGATTTCCGTGCGCACCAGACGCACGTAGTATTCATGTGCATATTTTGGGATTGATTTCTTATAGAGTAGTACGTTTTTATGATATTGCTATGTGTTTTCGTACTGGGCAGGACTAGTCAGAGGACGGTACCTGAATATATTTTGCATGCATTGATAGTTATTGAAGGGATTTCCAAAAAGCGATCTATAGCCTCAGTATTTACCTACGTGTCTGATATGACACGAAATGTTTTAAACAAGGAGACCCTTCTAAATTGTTTCCAAAACGGCGGAACGTACATTTCAAACAAAGGTATATATGTATATAGTTATTTTCTTATGGTAGACGTCCGCCACTGTGCAGTATTATACGCGTTGCACAGCGACTTAAAGAGATTTGGCATGCATTTCCTTCAGATACTTACAAATATAGATTCGATATTTACATTTATAGTTTCGAGTTATATCATATTGGTTTTGATTTGGATTTGGCATTGATGTCTTCTCCACGACTCCGATGATCGCGGGATGCTTGGCGGAGTTTTGATTTGAGTTATATACTCATTTTTCAAGCGCATGCGCTGCGCTACGATTTGTTTTATGTATTTACAATTTCGGAGCCCCGACGACTTGATGGTTTTTCTTAGATGTTTTAGTAATTGGGGGAGTTTGAATTTAAATTCGGGGACCGAATTTCTTTAAGGGGGGAAGATTGTAGCGTTTTGAAAATCGTTTCGGTAAAATTTCGGAAAATCGGTAAAATGAGGGGGTTTTCTGTAAAAAGTCAAAATACAAATATCTTATTATAAAAATTAAATATATATATTCTAGCTATGTAATTGCTATTATTTGGTGTTTATTGAGCCGCCGGTGAAATTTCAAATTTTCTGGAAAAAAAAAATTATTTTATTATTATTTTAAGCCGTCATTAATACATTTAATTAGGGAAAATTACAAATTGGAATGAGTTGAAACAAATTTTGTGCATCATAAAACATTAAATAAAAATTTATCATGTGGTTTTTGGAACGAAATCATTTGCCAAAATGGTTTAGAAATTATTGAAGAAAAAAGGCTTTTTTTATAGCGTAAATGGATGTTTGGGGTATTGTATTTATCATTTTTCATCACCCCACACCCGTGCCCACACCCACACACCCCCACTTACTCCTCCCCATGGCTGAATTCAGCACCCACCATATTTTTCCCCACTTGATTTTCAAGGAAAAAGAAATGAAAGAAAAGAAAAGAAAATGAGTGAAGTAGTTAGACTTTGACTTTGTTTGACCTTGACCTTGTCCCCCCCCATTTTCCTCACCTCCCTCTCTCTCCCCCACCCACTTTTCTGGCCGAAAATTCCTTCTCCCCACAGCAGCCCCCCTCCTCCATTTTCCCCTCTCTTTTCCTTTCAAAACTTCATGAAAAATTGCATCAAAAATCCACCAAAAATCCCACAAAATCAAAATCAAAGTCCTACCCATTTTAGCTTAGCCCGTTTAGCATGGATCCTTGTGAAAAGAGAGCATTTTGGGAGGCCATGGAGTCTTGTGGATCTTCATATATTTTTGGGTATAATTCTAAAACTTTTTGTTGCTTAAATTGTTACTAATTTCTTAAGCTAATTTAATTAAGTGTTATTTGGATATGTGAGTTTAATTGCACGTTTTGGAATTCAAGTTGTGAAATTGAATGCAAGTTAGGGTTTATAAAATTGGTGTATGGTTGTGTGTTATAATTAGGCTTTGTTGTCATGTTAATACAAGTTTAGTAGCTAGTGCTAATGGCTAGCTTAAAAATTTTGTTGTTTTGCTAATTTGCTTACTAGGTTTTTGAAATTTGCTAAATTCTTGGGATTAAAAATGTGATTAGGTTTTTCTTGGCTTCATTAACTTTATTAAGTGTGGTTTAATGCTTTGGATCATGCAATTCTAAGCTAGATTGTAGTTTGTGTATTTTGCTTTGAAATTGTTAAAAAAGGTATTTTTGGTAAACTAGAATATTAGGATTTTTGGAATTTAATGAGATTAAATTCCGGAAATTGTTTATACGACTTATTTAAGATATTTAATAAATATATTGGCCGCTACATTCATTTAAACATCGTGTTTTGTACAAAAACGGCGAATTGTGCTTGCTAGATTTTCGGAAAAATGACTTTTTAAGTGAAATTGGCGTTTTTGTGAGTTTTAACCTAGTTTATATTAAAATTAGTGTTCGTGAATGTGAAAATGAGTGTGATTGTATTTTCTCGATGGTTTGACGTTCGTACATCGACATCGAGGGTTGGTTTGACTATTCCTGCATGCGTGGGCGATAGGTTTGGACCTATGCGTGATACGCGTGCCGATTTAATTTTCGCATGCCGTTTCGATTTCGAATTTAGTTTTAATGTGATATGGTACGTTATGATATGTAGGTACCCCCATGTGGACTTCGATACGACAAGCAAGCGCGTGGCGACGTCGGCACCGGCTAGCGAGGACCAGGTGAGTAGATTTATATCTACGGGGAGAAGTCGGGTGGATGGAGTATAGCACCCCCGCAGTCCGTGGTGGTGTATACGGATGCGTATACACACCAACAATTATTATATGTTATTTGGGATTAATAACGATGCTTAGGATGGATATTGGTGTGTTGGATTACTTTAGTGTTGCGAACCCTAGGGTAGTGTTACACACACATACACACATACATACTTGCATACATTCCTATTGATATGTGCTCATGGGATTCTTTATAGTTATGTGTTCACATGGGTATGGGACTATGTGTTCACATACGGACTGAGGATGATACTTGGGATTGAGCTGAGTCGATGAGATTTGATTTGAGGCCGTGAGATCGGTGATATAGCAGGGTTCGTATCTTAGATACGACATGACGTTGTAGCGGGTCCTTGACGTAGTGCTTCACACACGTCCATGCATACGTAGGCGGTATCAGTATGGTACTAGACGTAGATCAGTACCCCGATCATGATATTTGATAAAGAGGATACCAGGTGAATAGTATGATGAATGTGATATTGACCCGTACCCAGATTGGGATGCCGTACGACGGATTTACGTACGAGCTATATTGATGATTGATCCGCACTCTTGACTTGGGATGCCTGATTATAGATATGGTATCGGATATGATATTATTGAGGCGGGATCACCGACTATACATATACAGGTATGTATATGTATCGACTCAGATGATAGGCGGTTTCCTTACCAGTAGTTCAGCTTGTTAGTTCAGCCGTATAGTTTAGTGTAGTTGTTAGATTAGATTAGACTTCTTACCTATTTCAAAAACTAACGAATCGTGGGCATTTTTAAAGACAGCTCAAGGGAATCTACGGATATTTCAAAAACGACGTATCTTTTCATAAAAACACCATAGCCCCTATTTTCAAAACCCCATGATTCGTGTTATTTCAAAAGGCACCATTCGTAGGACTTATATTAGATTATTGCAGATTCGTTATCGTTGTGTCTAGTATTCAGCTCCCGCACATTATTGCTGTTCGCTCTGCCTCGCATATTTATTTTGCTTCATATTCCATTATTGATATCATGCTGTTAGGACACCAGCACCATTACCGATGATGCGTATGTACCACGTACACCTACTTGTCGGCTCACACACATCTTCATCGGTAATTGCCATGTCACGTACACTTTAGAGAATATAATTGCTTGACTTAGATTGTTAGCTGGTAGTTTTGACATGATATTAGTGTACTTCCCTAATATGCCATATTAGACATTGTAGTTATTACCTACCACTTCATGCATACTGTTATTCAGTTGTTCATGCCTAGTTCATTATCATTGACATATGCACTTGTGATGATTTCTTGAGATTTATGATATTTCTGGATTTCGGGGAAAGCCGCAAAATTTACAACTTATGATCTTTTAAAATATAAAATGTTGCGGTTTTCTAGTGATGTAAAGTGTCGTCCACCATGAGTTTGCTGTGGTTTTGGAGATCCGTGTCGAGGAGTGGAGGAACCGTCACGGGTACATGGTGGGCCCGGTATGGTACCCCGGGGCAAGAGGAATGTGGTGTTGACGTTGAGCCTGGCTGGGGAGCACTACCTACCGGTGATATTACCCGACGCGTCGGATATCCGGAGAATACCGTCGTGGTCTTGAGATGGATGGTAGGGGCCGGTCCGGACTGATGGCGCCCTAGATATTGAGCTTGAGACATTGATATTTCGAGATAGTGAGATTTATGTTTTGTGTCGATGCTAGACACTGTTGATACTGATTTCATTATGATACCTCAGTTTAAAAATACGAAGGAAATCTCACTAATTTATGAAAACAGTTTCTTCATTTACATGTATTCTGTTTCATGCATTCATACCTCATTCATATGATATATTGCTACCTGAGGCACTGACACGGGCACATGAAATTATTACTCGGGTTAGATATTACCCTAGTCATTGTTATAGGCTGCCTGTTATACTTATATTTGAGGATATATTATAATCATTGACCTAGGTTGCGTTATTTATGCGATTTCTGTGCGTAGATGTTTTTCTATTCACGAGTTGGCAACTCACCCCCGTTGTGCCCCAGTTTCTTGCAGATTTGCCGTACAGGTTTCATTACGGCTTGCGGGCTCAGTTTCATTCGGGTGATTTGCTAGTAGGTGGGTTTACTTGTATCATACCCCCATTATATATCTTGTATATCATTATTCTGTTGTATCTAGAAGTTCCATCAACCAAACATGTATTTATTTTGAGATAGAGACCAGTGCTGTTTATTCTTTCGACCTTAGAGTCGCTCGTTATATTTCTGGTGGTTTTGAGTTCCTTTTGAGTTTTGATCCTCGCCGTTGGCGTTGTATATTATATTGCTTGTGTGGTTGTGACCGTCGATTGACGAAGAGCTAGCTCCCGCTTGGGGATGCCTTTTTATTGATTTCGTATACTATTCATGTTGTATCCCGTTTGGGAGCCAGTTTTTACAAAGGAGACTCTGCCGAAATTTTCAGTAAATTTTGATGTTCTTAAAAACCGCATAATTCGGCTTATGCTATTAAAACTACTTGTTTTAAATTGGTTTTCCTGCACTCTACTACTTTTCTTGGTTTGGATTTCTGGGTTTTTGGTTTACTTAGATTACTTACGTCTCGAGACGTTCGTAGTTTAAGTGCCGGTCATGTTCCGTACTTTCGGGTCGTGACAAGAGGGTTATTCGCCTTTGGGCAAAACAGAGTAGAGGTCGTATGGTTTTGCGACAGGGTTCGTTCACATCCGCACACTTGTGCACGTTTGGCGTCCGGACAGACATTACTAGCGGGCTCTGGTTTGAGCCAGATCCTAGTATATCTTTTGGGGTTAGTTTTATCTCATAGTATTCATGTTCCTCGGAACACGAATGCGGGTGTGTATGCACAGTTGATTGAGGCGGAGGAAGAGGTTTTTCATTAGGGTTATGGAACGGGTGCGTATGCACAGTTGACAGTCGTCTTTTTCCAAACCCTAATGAATTTGTTATATATCAATTAAATGAAATTGTGTCATGGTTGGGTTTGTTGACTTGTTGACCAAGGTTGACTAGTTGACCATGGTTGAAACTTTGACCATCATCATTTCTTTTCTAGATGCTCTTTGATCTTTGCAAAATCATTTAATGTGAAATGATAATGGTCTTATCAAACCAACCATCACCTTTTTCATTTTGGATTAATATTATTAATTTGATAATTCACATATATTGTTATGGTTGTAAAAACTATTCTCATTCTATCATAACCATTCTCTTTCCTCTCTTCATCTTCCTCCTCCTCTAGTTCAAGGAGAATCATTCTCATGAGTTGATAAACCTCTCCTTGGAGATAAAACACCCTAAGCCACTCTATACTCTTCCTAAGGTTGAAGGTCTAGCAAGCCGGAGACTTTAGTTTTCTCAAAGTTCGAGAAAGGAGCTCAAGGAAGAAACCCTCAGGTGGATCTATCTTCGACAAGAGAAGGCAACGAGGAAAGCACCATCCGACCACCATCAAGAGTCAAAGAGAAGGAGTTCAAGTTGAGATATAACCCCTAACCGAATAGATAACTCTCTTGTTAGTTGCTAGTGTGTAGTTTAGCCAAGATCCGTTTTCGTAGTCTATGTTACCTAAACCCTAAAAATCGTTTTTTACCATTTCCGCAAGCCCGAAAGAACCGGGAGAGGTAACGTGGACTTACAGTGGTATCAGAGCCTAACTAAACACACCCTAGCATGTTAGCAAAGTATCTAGAATTTCGACCGGACAAAAAACCGCGAAACACCCCGGAAAATCCTAGTTTCTGCCGATTTTTATTTCTGCTCCAAAAATAATAAATCATGTCTTAAAAATCGGCTCAGGCTTTTTAATGAACAGGCAAGAAAAACGATCCAGCGAACCGACCAACTCACCGCGGTTCCGCGGCCGAGTTGACTCGGCCGTGGATCGTTTCTCCTGCAGTTTGTTTCTGGTGGTATTTTGTGATTTTTGAGATGGTTTGTTTCTGCCCAGAATTTCCAGAGAACAAATTTGTTTTTGGGGTGGTTACAAATCCGTATTTTGGTCGATTTTCTGTAGACTTTGGCTAATGGGTTATATCTGTATTGTTATATATGTATTGAACGTCTGCTAATCACTATACGTCGATTAGTGGGGGTTATATATATCTGTGATCTGTAATGTTGATGGATTGTGTATATGAATTCGTTGGATTGTCGTGGATGAATAGCCGGGGGGGGGATTGTGAGATGAGAGTTTTGTTTATCTTTCAATTCTTGTAATATGTAAATTGATGTAATATTATTTGTATGGCCGCACAACCGGGTCGGGGTTGTAGCCGTCATTGTATAATTTCTTTTTACTGTTTTTGCTCTTAGGATAGACCCAAGATGGGGTGCACAAACTACCGGGTACCTCGAAGTGCCGAGTAGCCTACTCACGTCGTTGAGGGAGGTTGCTTCACTTCGGATACTTGGTGGGTAGTTTGCTGCACCCGTAGGGGTCTAGGGTGGGGTATTGGCTATTCATCGCGACCGTGTAATCCGCTATTCGTTACAGGCTCGTACGAATTGCGGATTCCTAGTATATCCAATGTATTCATCTGTGATCTGGAATGGCTATCATTTCATGTGACGAATGTTTATATATATCTATATGATATCTATTTAGGCGTTGCTTATGTTTTGCATCCGCGCTAGTCCAGCCCTCGCTCTGTCGTTAGTTAAGTAACCTAACGGGTGATGACGGGACCCCATGGCGAATGCGGATGGCATAAGCGTACGTCATATTTTCGTTGTTTTCTGCAATGGTAGGATTAATTGATAAGACGCATTAAAATTAATGCAAGAAAAATAAACCAAAGTAAAAGTCGTTGGAACACTTTCAAAAACCACTCGGTTTCTTTTCAAAATAACTTTTAAACGCGGAGCTTAAACCACTCCTTTTAAAAGCTATCTCGTTCCATCGATTATATCAAGTTCACTACGTTCACGGTTTCGCCAAAACCATTCGTAGCCCTCCGTCGTTTCACATGGATGGTCAATAGTATTCAAGCTATGTTTGTTGGCCAAAGTCAAGGCATAGTGATTGGTAGCTATTGGGTATTCATGTGCAGCATAGATAGATGTGTTGGTTTGGGACAGTCGTACTGCCTTGTTGGCCAAAGTCAAGGGTAGGTACGGGTGGGTTCAAATTAACCTGGAGAATGACGGGTAGAACTTGACATGTGACTTATGATTTGTTGGCCAAAGTCAAGGTCATAAGAGCATGGGGCAAAAATCCACATCGGGAGTTTCAAAAGAACTGAAACTTGCTAGCGCTGCATACCATTTGGAGTGTGATGATTCTGGTAGGATTCCTTCAGTTTTGTCACGCAATGATATTTGGATCCCGATCCTACTGTGAGTATATGCTACTCCTCGGGAAAATTCTCGCTTAACGATCAATGCTATAAACCTAGTAGGTGTCTAGAAAGGTGTTAGCGAGGCTGCGCCCCCAGGGAAAAAAGGTTATTTAATTAAGGAATTTCGCGAAAGCGTTGGAAAACCTCCCTCGAAGTACCGACACTAGCCTGGTTGAACGGTTAAGCAAGTATTGTACGGTGAGATTGATCCTGACTAATTCTTCCTTTTTGGTTTGAGGAGGGATTCGAGAGACAGTGGGAGCCATCCTGTTTAGACAAATTAAAAGCCACTCTAAACTTGTAAGAGCATCATGCTAAAGTGTTTCTTCTCTCTCTTCTAATTGCAGCAACCAAACATCATGACTGGACTTAAGTTACTACTAGATAAAAAACATACTGACAGGGCCAAACTACAAAGATTGGCTCAGGAATGTCAAAATGGCAATCACTTACGATAAGTTGGGGTATCTCCTTACCACCAAAGCTCCCCCTGCCCCAGGTCCCACCTCTAGCGTCGCGGATAAGGAAATCCGTAAGACTTGGGAGATTGATTGCGCGAAGGCCAAGTGCCTCGTGCTTGCCTCTATGGACAATGAACACCAGAGGAGGCACGAGAATATGGACCTTGAATCCATATTTCTTCATACAAAAGAACTGTATGGGGAGAAATCCCGTATCGCCATATACGAAGTCTCGAAAAAGCTGTTTTCGGCGAGATTGGCCATCGGATCACCGGTAGCGGAACACGTGCTTAAGATGATTGGCTTCATTGAGGAGCTCGCGGACCTTGGGACCACGTTGGAGAATGAGCTGTATACGGACTTGATTCTCCAGTCCCTTCCTTCCACTTATGCCCAGTTCATCCTGAACTTCAACTTACAGGAAAAGAAAGTTGAACTTTCAGAACTCCTCAACATGCTGAGGAGTGCAGAGGGCACCCTACAGAAAGGTAGGGAAACATCCACTTTGTTTGTAGGAGGATCTTCCTCTTCTAGGTCCAAGGCGAAAGCCAAGGGAAAGAAGAATAAAACCCCCGCCAAACCAAGGGGCGGTGTTAGTAAGGTGGATACGAAGGGAAAGGCAAAAGCAACAAAGGAAGCGGGAAAACTTGTGGGAAAGGAAGAATGCTTTTACTGTCACAAGAGTGGACACTGGAAGAAAGATTGCAGGGCTTGGAAGGCCAGAACACAGGATCTGAAGCGTGTTGCGGCTTCAGCTTCAGGTGTGTATGTTATTGAAAACTGTCTATCAATAAACTCTACTTCATGGGTATTGGATACCGGATCAGGATCTCATATCTGTAATTCTTTGCAGGCGTTGAGAAACCGTAGGGTTTTGAAGGCAGGTGATATGACCCTCAGAGTTGCGAACGGAGCTGGCATGGATGCTGAGTCCGTAGGGGACTATCACCTGGGGTTGTCAGATGGACACGTTTTGGTTTTGCGTAATTGTTATTTTGTACCCAATGCAACTTGTAATATCATTTCTGTATCTTTAGTTTCTAAAGAGGGTTATGAATTTGCGTTTGTAAGTAATGTTGTAAACATTCACCTTAATCAAGTTCTGATTGGGTCAGGTAGATTAAACAATGGAATATACGTATTAAACCAACCATAGATTTTCAATGTCCAGAATACACACAAAATAAAGTCTCCGGAAACAAATCAGGCTTTCTTATGGCATTGCAGACTGGGTCACATCAATGAGAGAAGGTTGACGAAGTTACATACAGAAGGATATTTGGATCCGTTCGAATATCAATCATATGCAACTTGTCAATTCTGTCTCAAAGGAAAGATGACAAAGACTCCGTTCACTGGACACGGAGTAAGAGCGAGCGAGCTCTTGGGACTCGTACACAGCGACGTGTGCGGTCCAATGTCTACACATGCGCGAAGCGGTTATTCTTACTTCATTACTTTTACGGATGACTTTTCAAGGTACGGTTATGTCTTCTTAATGAAACATAAATCCGAAGCCTTTGGAAAATTCCAGGAATATAAGAATGAAGTGGAAAAACAAACAGGCAAAAGTATCAAGACACTAAGATCTGATCGAGGTGGTGAATACTTAAGTGCCGAGTTCCTGGATTACTTAAAAGAGAATGGAATTCTCTCTCAGCTTACTCCTCCATACACTCCGCAACATAACGGTGTATCGGAGAGACGGAACCGGACCCTATTGGATATGGTACGTTCCATGATGAGTAACGCTGAGTTACCGCGATCATTCTGGGGATATGCACTAGAATCAGCTGCATACCTTTTGAACCGAGTTCCAACTAAGACTGTGCCTACTACACCATATCAGATGTGGTGTGGGAAGAAACCCTATCTGAAGCACATTAAGACATGGTGATGTCCAGCTTTTGTCAAAAAGCAGCATGCGGACAAACTCGAGGCACGCTCAGTACAGTGCAAGTTTATGGGATATCCAAAGAACTCCAAGGGATATTTCTGTAAGTCGATGTAGTACACCCCAGTACTTGTGGGGAGAAGGAATTTACAAAAACAATCAAGTTTAAGGAACGAACATCGACTAACCGCTTAAATCGAAAGCTAAACTATAAATAACCGTACACAAAGATTTTCTTATCACTTGTGATTAGGGATTATATCTATCGATACTAGTCCTTCGTCTTTGTGTCCTCCTTTGTTCTCCTCGACCTTCTCTAGGTAGTAGACGATCCACCCGAGAGCAAAACACCAAGCTACACCTCTAACTTGAGGTAACTAATCAACTTTGATTTCTAATCAAAGAAGAAAGGATGATAAAGAGTGAAGGTAATGGATGCTTAAGTCTAACTAAACCTTTGATCTCAACACATGAGGATTAAGGATTAGTATCTTGAAGATGAGAGCTTGAGGAGAGAGAATATGAGATAAGATAATGAGAAGAGAGAGAGTGTATCATAATATATTATGAAGCATTCTCATTTATCAACAAAAGAAAATAAGTGATGAATAAGCATGCTTCACAAATATCTAATGGTGATTCATTAAGCATGTGTCATTATCATTTATGGTGCAATTAATGATAATGATGAATCACCTCATGACTCACAATCTCATCCAAAGTAACCTCCTTAGTCACATCTTCTAGAAGCTTCTCGTACAATTACGAGAACGCCCCTCCAATCCGCAAAAATACGGAAAAACTTTAGACTGTAAAAATCCAATAACCGGATACCAGTAACTGGCTTAAACCAAAGCCGACTGGTAAAAACTGTCCGAAAGTCGTACGTGCGTAAACGCACGTATGCGTCCGAACCCTTTGTCGCAAAACCATGCAACCTCTATATCGTTTCGCCTGGAGTATGAAACTCTCTATGTGGGACTCTAGAGACTCGACTACTACGCTGGCAGTGGGTTTAACCACAGACCGCAAGCGGCACTAGCTGTACGTAACGGTCCCCAGGTAGTTGTCGATAAGAAGGCCGATGAGAAAACCCATCCGAACTCCTACTGAGTCTGATGTGACAATCTCCATACAGTCCGGTCCGTTCGTCCAAGACTATCGCATATCGGGCCTAGGGGGGCGGCAAGCGTCAGTCCCCTAATAGCGGTATAAGTCGTGTCGGAGGGAAGCCCATTACACCCTGAGAAACTACTGGAACCTACCAGTAAATCTCGCTTGCCCTGGCCAGGGACTTTGCGTAATGGCTCTCTGACACAGCACGATATCTTCTCCCAATACCGGGAGGGACGAATCCTGTCTAACCGCCACTGCCTCCAAGTGCTCGGGACTGCACCCAACTGCTACCTGTTTGCACGACTCTTTTGAGTCGTGGTAGGGTAGCAATCTAAGAACAGTGGGACACACTCGAGGCGAAGTAGCAGTGTCAAGTCTGCGGACTACGCTGTACTCATGTCACCTGGGAACTGTTCACTGACGACTGGTATAAAACCAACCAACAGTTCCCTGTGAGTCCTGTCCGGTGTACCCGTAACCTAACGAGCACCTGCATACTATCTCCAGTACGACGTACTGACGGCTGTGGGACAGACCATCTCCCCAACTGGGATGAGAAGCGTACACACTAGTCTACTCCGGAGTATCGATGCTCTGTCTCGATAATCCAACGACCAGGGACCTGAATGAGGATGTGCTTGTAGACTACCCAGCCCCCACTAGTGTGACTGCCATCACAACGCTGGTAGACAAGCAAGATCCTAAGAGCTCTATCAATACGTACACTCACATATTAAGATAGAAAAACCAAGTAGCATACTACCATGTTTAGCAAGACTGTTATATACATGTGAATATCCCAAGCTTCCATTAAGTAATATACAAGCTAGTATGATACAGTAATGGCCTTCTAGGGCATAAACACTAACAATCTCCCACTTGCACTAGGGCCATGTACTGGCGTATCGAAGACCGATGATCTCGAGTAGCCGCTCGAACTGAATCTGAGGAAGGGCCTTTGTGAATGGATCAGCAATGTTCTCTTCTGAAGCAACTCTCCGAACCTCGATCTCCTGACGATCAATGATCTCCCTGATCAGGTGATACCGCCTCAAGATGTGTCTGGACTTCTGATGGGACCTTGGTTCCTTTGCTAAAGCTATAGCTCCGTTGTTGTCGCAATACAGAGGTATTGGATCAACTATGGTAGGAACCACCTGAAGTTCTGTTAGGAACTTCTTCATCCAGACTGCTTCTTTTGCGGCATCGCAAGCAGCTATATACTCCGCTTCCATCATCGAGTCAGCAACGGTGTCCTGCTTGGAGCTCTTCCAGCACACCGCCCCTCCATTGAGGGTAAAGACATAACCCGACATGGACTTGGAATCGTCCTTATCACTCTGGAAGCCGGAATCAGCAAAGGCCTCCAACCTGAGGTCTTTTCCGCCGTAAACCAAGAACATCTCCTTAGTCCTCCTCAGGTACTTGAGAATGTTCTTTACTGCTATCCAGTGTTTCTCCCCTGGGTCTGACTGATACCGGCTTACCACGCTCAGTGCGTAAGCTACATCTGGTCTGGTACACAACATCGCATACATTATAGAGCCTACCGCAGAAGCGTAGGGTATAATAGACATGCGTTCCCTTTCCAAATCAGTCTTGGGAGACATCTCTTTGGAGAGGGTGATTCCGTGACAAGCCGGTAGATTACCGCGCTTAGAATCTTCCATACTGAATCTTTTCAGTACAGTGTCGATATACCTGGACTGCGAAAGTCCCAACATCCTTTTGGATCTATCACGATAGATCCGGATCCCCAGAATGTAAGAGGCATCACCCAGGTCTTTCATGGAGAACCTGTGTGACAAGAATCCTTTGACAGATTGTAGCATAGGAATGTCATTTCCTATCAATAGAATGTCATCCACGTATAAGACGAGGAATACGACACTTCTGGCCACAACTTTACTATATATGCACGGTTCATCTGGATTTTTGATAAAGTCATATTCTTTGACTGTCTCATCAAAACAGATGTTCCAACTCCGCGATGCCTGCTTTAGTCCATAAATAGACTTAAGCAGCTTGCATACTTTCCCGCTGCTCCCACTCTGATTGAAACCCTCTGGCTGATCCATATAGACGCTCTCTTCTAAATTTCCATTCAGAAAAGCCGTCTTTACGTCCATCTGCCAGATTTCATAATCATGGAAGGCAGCAATAGCAAGAAGGACCCGAATGGATTTGAGCATAGCCACTGGAGAAAAAGTTTCGTCATAGTCCAAACCAGGTCTTTGACGAAAACCCTTTGCAACAAGTCTAGCCTTATAGGTTTCCACCTGTCCATCTACACCAATCTTTTTCTTGAAGATCCATTTGCATCCTATGGGTTTTACCCCATCTGGAGCAAAGTCCAAAGTCCATACTTTGTTGGTGTACATGGACTCCATTTCGGTCCGCATTGCATCTAGCCATCGTACCGAGTCGCCGCTCTGGATGGCCTGCTGGAAGTCAGTAGGTTCATCATCATCTATGATGCAATCCTCTCTATCCCCGTCTATGAGAAAACCGTAGTATCTCTCAGGCGGATGAGACGGCCTACTACTCCTGCGGAGGGGTGCGGAAATGTTTTGTTCTTCTTGAACCTCTGGTTCTACCAAACTTTCAGTAGCAGTTTGTGGTTCTGGAATTTCTTCCAGTTCTATTTCGCTCCCACTTATTTCCTTTTCTAAAAACTGATATTCTAGAAAATGGGCATTACGAGAAACAAACACCTTTTGTTCCTCTGCGTAATAGAATAGATATCCCTTGGAGTTCTTTGGATATCCCACAAACTGACACTTTACTGATCGTGCCTCGAGCTTGTCCACATGCTGCTTTTTAACAAAAGCTGGACATCCCCAAATCTTTAGATACTGAAGATAGGGTTTCTTCCCACTCCACATCTGATATGGTGTGGTAGGCACAGTCTTGGTAGGAACCATGTTCAAAAGATATGCCGCTGATTCTAGCGCATAACCCCAGAAAGATCGTGGTAACTCAGCATTACTCATCATGGATCGTACCATATCCAATAGGGTTCGATTCCGTCTCTCCGATACACCGTTATGCTGTGGAGTGTATGGAGGAGTAAGCTGAGAGAGAATTCCTTTCTCTTTTAGGTAACCAAGGAACTCGGCACTCAAGTATTCACCACCTCGATCAGATCTTAGTGTCTTAATACTTTTGCCGGTTTGGTTTTCTACTTCATTCTTATACTCTTGGAATTTCTCAAAAGCCTCGGATTTATGTTTCATCAGATAAATGAATCCGTATCTTGAGTAATCATCCGTGAAAGTAATGAAATAGAAAAAACCACCTCTCGCATGTGTAGACATTGGACCGCATACATCGCTGTGTATGAGTCCTAAGAGCTCGCTCGCTCTTACTCCTTGTCCAGTGAATGGAGTCTTTGTCATCTTTCCTTTGAGACAAGATTGACAAGTGTCATATGATTGATATTCGAACGAGTCCAAATATCCTTCTCTATGCAACTTAGTCAATCTTCTCTCATTGATGTGACCCAGTCTACAATGCCATAAGAAAGCTTTATTCAAATCTGGAGACTTTCTTTTTAGTGTGTTTTGGACGTTGAAAATTTGGAGTTGGTTTAAAACATATATGCCGTTATTTAGAGTACCGGACCCAATCAAACCATGATTAAGGTGGATGTTGACAACATCTCTTACAAACGTGAAATCATAACCTTTATTTGATAACAAAGAAACTGATATGATATTACACGTTAAGCTGGGTACAAAATAACAGTTATGTAAAACCAAAATGTGTCCACTCGTCAATCCTAGGTGATAATCCCCGACGGGCGCAGCTCCCACGCTAGCTCCGTTAGCAACCCTGAGGATCATATCACCTTCCTTCAGCACTCTACGGTTTCTCAGTACCTGCAATGAATTGCAAATATAAGATCCTGACCCGGTATCCAATACCCAGGAAGTAGAGTTGATCGACAGACAATTCTCAATTACAAACACACCTGAAGTCGAAGCCACAGCTTGCTTCGGTTCCTGGTTCTTGGCGTTCCACGCCTTGCAATCCTTCTTCCAGTGCCCTTTCCTGTGACAATGGAAGCACTCATCCAGGACAACTACCGGTGCTGCTTTCTTTTTCTTTCCCTTCCCTCCCACCTTACTAACACCTCCTCTAGGTCTGGGTGCGGCCTTCTTCTTCCTTCCTTTGGCCCTAGCCTTGGACCCGGAAGAAGATGAACCGCCAACAAACATAGCGGGTGTTTCCCTTGCCTTCTGCAAGGTGCCCTCCGCACTCCTTAACATGTTCAGGAGTTCCGCAAGTTCAATTTCTTTTCCTTGAAGATTGAAGTTGAGGATAAACTGGGCGTAGGTGGGAGGAAGGGACTGGAGAACAAGGTCTGTATAGAGCTCATTATCCAAAGTCGTCCCAAGGTCTGCGAGCTCTTCTATATAGCCAATCATCTGTAGGACATGTTCACCTACCGATGATCCGACAGCCAACCTCGCTCGAAACAATTTCTTAGAGGTCTCGTATCTTGCTATACGAGATTGCTCTCCATAAAGTTCCTTTGTATGGAGAAATATGCCATCAAGGGACATATCCTCGTGCCTCCTCTGATGTTCATTGTTCATCGAGGCAAGCACGATGCACTTGGCTCTCGCGCAATCTAAATCCCAGGTTTTGCGGATTTCCTTATCCGCATTACTGGATTTGGGACCAGGGACAGCAGGTGCCGTAGCGGTGATGACGTACCCCAGTTTGTCATAGGTCAAAGCCATCTTGACATTCCGCAGCCAATCTTTATAGTTTGGCCCCGTCAGTATATTTTTCTCTAAAAGTAACTTAAGTCCAGTCATTTTCAGGGTCGCTGCAATTAGGAGAGAGAGAAGAAAACTCTTTAGCATGATGCTCTTGCAAGTTTAGAGTGGTTTTTAGTTTATCTAAACTGGATGGCTCCCACTGTTTCTCGAATCCTTCCTCAAACCATAAAAGAAGAATTAGCCAAGACTATTCTCACCGTACAATACTTGCTTAACCGTTCAGCCATGCCGGTGTCGATACTTCGAGGGAGGTTTTCCAACGCTTTCGCGAAGTTCCTTAATTAAATAACCTCTTTTCTCTGGGGGCGTAACCCCGCTGACACTTTTCTGGACACCTACTAGGTTTATAGCATTGATCGTTAAGTGACGAATATCCTGATAAGTAGCATATACTCACAGTAGGATCAGGATCCAAATATCATCGTCTGATAATGTTGTAGGAATGCTACCAACATTCATCAAACTCAAAATGGTATGCATCTCTTTGCAAATTTCAGTTTCTTTAGAAATTCCCGATATAGATTTTTGCCCCATGCTCTTATGACCTTGGCGTTGGTCAAAATATCATAAGTCACATGTCAAGTTCTACCCATCATTATCTTGTTAATTTGAACCCATCCGTACATATCCTTGACGTTGGCCAAAATGATCATACGACTGTCCCAAACTAACTCATCTATCTATGCAACAAATGAATATCCAGCAGCTACCAAACACTATGCCTTGGCGTTGGTCAAAATACATAGCTTGAATACTACTGAATACCCAGATGAAATGACGGAGGGCTACGAATGGTTTTGGCGAAACCGTGAACGTAGTGAACTTGATATAACCGAAGGAACCTGATAGCTTTTAAAAGGAGTGGTTAAGGCTCCGCATTTAAAAATATCTGTTTTTAAAATTAACCGAGTGGTTTCTTTTAAATTGTTCCAACGATTAAAACTTTGGTTTGTTTTACTTTGCATTATAGATAATGCGTCCCATCATTAACCTATCATTGCAGAAAACAACGAAAATACAACGTCCTCTTATGCCATCCGCATTCGCCACTGGGTCCCGTCATCACCCGTTAGGTTACTTAACTAACGACAGAGTGGGGGCTGGGCTAGCGCGGGTGTAAAACATAAGTGACGTCTAAATAGCTACAATAAATATAGATATTTTACATTCGTCTGACGCAATGATATACATTCCAGAACACAGATAAACAATATTGGATTTGCAAGCAATCTGTATTTGTTTTGAGCCTGCAAGAAAAGACAGATTACACAGTTGTGATGAATAGCCGTTACCCCACCCTCGACCCCTACGGGTACGGCAAACTACCCACCCGGCAGTCTGTGTACCCCACCTTGGGTCAGTCCTAGGAGCAAAAACAGTAAAATGAAATAATACAACGGTGGCTACGACCGCAACCTGGAAGTGCCCCGCAAAAAATAATATTACAACAAATTACATTTACAACAAATGAATTAAACAATATCCCATTGCTAACCCCGGCTATACACCACAACAGTCCAATACAGTTTATATGCACAAACAGATATAACCATTTCAGAAATGTGCAACCCCCTGCCAACCGACATACTAGCAGTTGGGGGAGGTTTACGAACACATTAAACAATCACAGATATAATCCAATATGCAAATACTGTAAAATTTCGATCGACTAAACAACATCAATATTGCTCCAAAATCTGCTCTGTTAAACAGTAACCTGAGCAAATATTAAATATTCCAGAAAACCCCAAATATCACAGAGAAGCAACAGAAGAAAAATCGGCCGCTGACTCGCCAACTCGGCGGCGGAAGCGCGGCGACTCAGTGGCTGAGGCCGCGGTTCCGCGGCGAGTTGGTCGATTCAGTCGACTGTTTTTCTTGGGTGTTCTACTGGTGTCATGTCAAGCACTCTGAGCTCACCTGAAAAATTTTCTGACATCGTTTTAAATTCGACAGAAACTTACATTTTTTAGGGTTTTCCGGCTTCGTTTTTCCGTTCGAAATTCGTACAAATTTGCGATTAAGTTATTTAGAGTTTAGCGAGGCTCTGATACCACTGTAAGTCGATGTAGTACACCCCGGTACTTGTGGGGAGGCGGAATTTACAAAAACAATCAAGTTTAAGGAACGAACATCGACTAACCGCTTAAATCGAAAGCTAAACTATAAATAACCGTACACAAAGATTTTCTTATCACTTGTGATTAGGGATTATACCTATCGATACTAGTCCTTCGTCTTTGTGTCCTCCTTTGTTCTCCTCGACCTTCTCTAGGTAGTAGACGATCCACCCGAGAGCAAAACACCAAGCTACACCTCTAACTTGAGGTAACTAATCAACTTTGATTGCTAATCAAAGAAGAAAGGATGATAAAGAGTGAAGGTAATGGATGCTTAAGTCTAACTAAACCTTTGATCTCAACACATGAGGATTAAGGATTAGTATCTTGAAGATGAGAGCTTGAGGAGAGAGAATATGAGATAAGATAATGAGAAGAGAGAGAGTGTATCATAATATATTATGAAGCATTCTCATTTATCAACAAAAGAAAATGAGTGATGAATAAGCATGCTTCACAAATATCTAATGGTGATTCATTAAGCATGTGTCATTATCATTTATGGTGCAATTAATGATAATGATGAATCACCTCATGACTCACAATCTCATCCAAAGTAACCTCCTTAGTCACATCTTCTAGAAGCTTCTCGTACAATTACGAGAACGCCCCTCCAATCCGCAAAAATACGGAAAAACTTTAGACTGTAAAAATCCAATAACCGGATACCAGTAACTGGCTTAAACCAAAGCCGACTGGTAAAAACTGTCCGAAAGTCGTACGTGCGTAAACGCACGTATGCGTCCGAAACCTTTGTCGCAAAACCATGCAACCTTTATATCGTTTCGCCTGGAGTAGGAAACTCTCTATGTGGGACTCTAGAGACTCGACTACTACGCTGGCAGTGGGTTTAACCACAGACCGCAAGCGGCACTAGCTGTACGTAACGGTCCCCAGGTAGTTGTCGATAAGAAGGCCGATGAGAAAACCCATCCGAACTCCTACTGAGTCTGATGTGACAATCTCCATACAGTCCGGTCCGTTCGTCCAAGACTATCGCATATCGGGCCTAGGGGGGCGGCAAGCGTCAGTCCCCTAATAGCGGTATAAGTCGTGTCGGAGGGAAGCCCATTACACCCTGAGAAACTACTGGAACCTACTAGTAAATCTCGCTTGCCCTGGCCAGGGACTTTGCGTAATGGCTCTCTGACACAGCACGATATCTTCTCCCAATACCGGGAGGGACGAATCCTGTCTAACCGCTACTGCCTCCAAGTGCTCGGGACTGCACCCAACTGCTGCCTGTTTGCACGACTCTTTTGAGTCATGGTAGGGTAGCAATCTAAGAACAGTGGGACACACTCGAGGCGAAGTAGCAGTGTCAAGTCTGCGGACTACGCTGTACTCATGTCACCTGGGAACTGTTCACTGACGACTGGTATAAAACCAACCAACAGTTCCCTGTGAGTCCTGTCCGGTGTACCCGTAACCTAACGAGCACCTGCATACTATCTCCAGTACGACGTACTGACGGCTGTGGGACAGACCATCTCCCCAACTGGGATGAGAAGCGTACACACTAGTCTACTCCGGAGTATCGATGCTCTGTCTCGATAATCCAACGACCAGGGACCTGAATGAGGATGTGCTTGTAGACTACCCAGCCCCCACTAGTGTGACTGCCATCACAACGCTGGTAGACAAGCAAGATCCTAAGAGCTCTATCAATACGTACACTCACATATTAAGATAGAAAAACCAAGTAGCATACTACCATGTTTAGCAAGACTGTTATATACATGTGAATATCCCAAGCTTCCATTAAGTAATATACAAGCTAGTATGATACAGTAATGGCCTTCTAGGGCATAAACACTAACAATTTCTTCTATTGCGAAGAGGAACAAAAGGTTTTTGTTTCTCGTCATGTCCACTTCTTGGAAACTGAGTTTTTGGAAAATCAGATAAGTGGGAGCGCAATAGAACTGGAAGAAATTCCAGAACCACGAGCTATTACTGAAAGCTTAGTAGAACCAGAGGGTTCGAAAGATCAGGACATTCCTACGCCGCTCCGCAGGAGTAGTAGGCAGTCTCATCCGCCCGAGAGATACGGTTTTCTCATAGACGGGGATAGAGAGGATTGCATCATTGATAGTGATGAGCCGACTAGCTTCCAGCAGGCCATTCAGAGCGCTGACTCGGTAAAATGGCTGGATGCAATGCGGACCGAAATGGAGTCCATGTACACCAACAAAGTATGGACGTTGGACGTTGCTCCAAATGGGGTAAAACCTGTAGGATGCAAGTGGATCTTCAAAAGGAAGATTGGTGTAGATGGACAGGTTGAGACCTATAAAGCTAGACTTGTTGCAAAGGGTTTCCGTCAAAGACCTGGCTTGGACTATGACGAAACCTTTTCTCCAGTGGCTATGCTGAAATCCATTCGGATCCTTCTTGCCATAGCTGCTTTCCACGATTATGAGATCTGGAAAATGGACGTAAAGACCGCTTTTCTAAATGGAAATTTAGAGGAGTGTGTCTATATGGACCAGCCAGAGGGTTTCATTCAGAGTGGGAGCAGCGGAAAGGTGTGCAAGTTGCTTAAGTCCATCTATGGACTAAAGCAGGCATCGCGGAGTTGGAACATCTATTTTGATGAGACGGTCAAAGATTTTGGCTTTATCAAAAATCCAGATGAACCATGCATCTATAGTAGATTTGTAGCACGAACTGTCGTATTCCTCGTTTTATACGTGGATGACATTCTCTTGATAGGAAATGATATTCCTATGCTACAATCTGTCAAAGGGTT
The DNA here is from genome assembly GCA_030015575.1 of Agapanthus africanus. Taxonomy (NCBI): domain Eukaryota; kingdom Viridiplantae; phylum Streptophyta; class Magnoliopsida; order Asparagales; family Amaryllidaceae; genus Agapanthus; species Agapanthus africanus. The sequence continues at coordinate 173,525,156 of CM057339.1, read as the reverse complement.
CTTGTCACACAGGTTCTCCATGAAAGACCTAGGTGATGCCTCTTACATTCTGGGGATCCGGATCTATCGTGACAGATCCAAGAGGATATTAGGACTTTCACAGTCCAGGTACATCGACACCATACTGAAAAGATTCAGTATGGAAGATTCCAAGCGCGGTAATCTACCGGCTTGTCACGGGATCACCCTCTCCAAAGAGATGTCTCCCAAGACTGATTTGGAAAGGGATCGCATGTCTATTATACCCTACGCTTCTGCGGTAGGCTCTATAATGTATGCGATGTTGTGTACCAGACCAGATGTAGCTTATGCACTGAGTGTAGTAAGCAGGTATCAGTCAAACCCTGGGGAGAAACACTGGATAGCGGTAAAGAACATTCTCAAGTACCTGAGAAGGACTAAGGAAATGTTCTTGGTGTATGGCGGAAAAGACCTCCAGATCGAGGCCTTTGCTGACTCTAGCTTCCAGAGTGATAAGGATGATTCCAAGTCCATGTCGGGTTATGTCTTTACCCTCAATGGAGGGGCGGTGTGTTGGAAGAGTTCCAAACAGGAAACCGTTGCTGACTCGACGATGGAAGCGGAATATATCGCTGCATCTGATGCCGCAAAAGAAGCCGTCTGGATGAGGAAGTTCTTGATAGAACTTCAGGTGGTTCCGTTCATTGTTGATCCAATACCTCTGTATTTTGATAACAACGGGGCTATAGCTTTAGCGAAGGAACCCAGGTCCCATCAGAAGTCCAGGCACATCTTGAGACGGTATCACCTGATCAGGGAGATCGTGGGTCACCAGGAGATCGAGGTTCGGAGAGTTGCTACGGAAGATAACACTGCTGATCCATTCACAAAGGCCTTACCCCAGACTCAGTTCGAGTGGCTGATCAAGATGATATGTCTTCGATACGCCAGTACATGGCCTTAGTGCAAGTGGGAGATTGTTAGTGTATATGCCCTAGAGGCCATTACTGTATCATACTAGTTTGTATATTACTTGATGGAAGCTTGGGATATTCACCTTGTATAGACAATCTTGCTCAATATAGTAGTATGCTACTTGGTTTATTTCTGCTTTAATGTGTGCATGTGTTTCTTTTAGCATATCGCCTTTACACATTAGTGGAGCCCTTAGGATCTTTGCTTGATTACCAGCGTTGTGATGGCAGTCATACTCGTGGGGGCTGGGTAATCCATAAGCACATCCTTATGCAGGTCCCTAGTCGTAGGACTATCGAGACAGGGCATCGATACTCCGGAGTAGACTAGCGTATGCGCTTCTCATCCCAGCTTAGGAGACGGTCTGTCCCACAGCCGTCAGTACGCCGTACTTGAGATAGTATGCGGGTGCTCGTTAGGTTACGAGTACACTGGACAGGACTCGTCGGGAACTGTTGGTTGGTACTATACCTATCGTCAGTTATCAGTTCCCAGGTGACATGAGTACAGCTTAGTCCATTGACTTGACACTGTCACTTCGTCTCGAGTGTGTTCCCACTGTACTTTGATTACTACCCTACCACAGCTCAAAGGAGTCGTGCAAACAGGTAGTTTTTGGGTGCAGTCCCGAAGCACTTGGAGGCAGTGACGGTTAGACATGATTCGTCTCTCCCGGTATTGGGGGTTGATATCGCGCTGTGTCTAGGAGAGCCATTACACAAAGTCCCTGGCCAGGGCAAGCGAGATAGACTGGTAGGTTTCCGGTGTTATCTCAGGTGTTCTGGGCTACACTCCGACACGACTTATACCGCTAGTAGGGGACTGACGTTTACCGCCCCGTAGGCCCGCCATGCGATGTTCTCAGACGAACAGACCGGACTGTACAGAGATTGTCACATTCAGGCTCAGTAGGAGTTCAGATGGGTTTACCTCGTCAGTCTTCTTATCGGCATCTACCTGGGGACCGTTACGTACAGATAGAGCCGCTTGCGGTCTGTGGTTAATCCCACTGCCAGCGTAGTGTCGAGTCTTTAGAGTCCCACACAGAGGGTTATTCGCCTTTGGGCAAAACAGAGTAGAGGTCGCATGGTTTTGCGACAGGGTTCGTTCACATCCGCGCACTTGTGCACGTTTGGCGTCCGGACAGACATTACTAGCGGGCTCTGGTTTGAGCCAGATCCTAGTATATATTTTGGGGTTAGTTTTATCTCATAGTATTCATGTTCCTCGGAACACGAATGCGGGTGTGTATGCACAGTTGATTGAGGCGGAGGAAGAGGTTTTTCATTAGGGTTATGGAACGGGTGCGTATGCACAGCTGACAGTCGTCTTTTTCCAAACCCTAATGAATTTATGATATATCAATTAATAATATTAATTAAATGAAATTGTGTCATGGTTGGATTTGTTGACTTGTTGACCAAGGTTGACTAGTTGACCATGGTTGAAACTTTGACCATCATCATTTCTTTTCTAGATGCTCTTTGATTTTTGCAAAATCATTTAATGTGAAATGATAATGGTCTTATCAAACCAACCATCACCTTTTTCATTTTGGATTAATATTATTAATTTGATAATTCACATATATTGTTATGGTTGTAAAAACTATTCTCATTCTATCATAACCATTCTCTCTCCTCTCTTCATCTTCCTCCTCCTCTAGTTCAAGGAGAATCATTCTCATGAGTTGAGAAACCTCTCCTTGGAGATAAAACACCCTAATCCACTCTCTACTCTTCTTAAAGTTGAAGGTCTAGCAAGCCGGAGACTTTAGTTTTCTCAAAGTTCGAGAAATGAGCTCAAGGAAGAAACCCTCAGGTGGATCCATCTTCGACAAGAGAATGCAACGAGAAAAGCACCATCCGACCACCATCAAGAGTCAAAGAGAAGGAGTTCAAGTTGAGGTATAACCCCTAACCGAGTAGATAACTCTCTTGTTAGTTGCTAGTGTGTAGTTTAGCCAAGATCCGTTTTCGTAGTCCATGTTACCTAAACCCTAAAAATCGTTTTTTACCATTTCTGCAAGCCCGAAAGAACCGGGAGAGGTAATGTGGACTTACAGTTGCGTTGAGGCGGCCCCGAATAAACTATCTCTTCTTCCTCTTCGGTATCACTCCCGAATACTGGAATAGTGGTGATAGCTTTGTCCTTCGGTTTGTGACATCTTTCCGTATCCTCAAAATCTGGTAAGAAGTATTTTGCATCTTCGTACTTCCGGACTTCGTTCACGGAGAATGGGTTCAATTCTCCCGTCACAGTGTACTCGAGGCCATCCCTGAAATACTTCATACACTGGTGCTGTGTAGAAGGAATAATGCTGTACTCGTGTAACCAGGGCCGGCCGAGCAAAGCATTGTAGCATGTCTTGGCGTCAATGACGTGAAATTTAATGTCTGTGACAAGCAGCCCGAAGCGCAGTGTCAGTATTACAGACCCGAGAGTCCGTGATGACTGGGAGTCGAAACCGGAGATGGTAATTTTATCGCGAGCGAGGTGCTGAACGCTCATGCAGATTTCCTTCAATACTCGCACGTTGAGGAGATTGACGGTGGACCCATTGTCGACCAGGATTTTGCCTATCTTTATATCATTTCAGTATCCTAAGACATATAGGGGCCGGTTGTGCTCGCACGTCCCAAGAAGGAGATCTTCATCGCCGAAGGTGACATCGGCTGTGTGCACTTCTTCTAGCTCGTCCTTCATCCTTTCTTCGGCGAGGAAAGCTTGGAATTGCTCTGGCTCTTGTAGCGCTTTGATCAATGAATCTCTTGCTTCTTTTGATAGTAAAAGGGCGTCGAGAATGCCGAGCTGCGAGGGTAACTTCCTCAAGTGCACCAGAACGTTGTAGTCCACCTTACTTTTCTTGGGCGGGTCCTTGGCGGTCAACTCTTTGATGACTTGGTCATCTAGGGTGATATCCTCATATACTTTTTCCTTTCGCTTGTCTTTTCTATTCGTGGGTCCGATATTCTTTTCGGGAAGCGTACGATTGCGTAGCTGAATATTTTCGCAGGTCTTTGGTTCTTCCTCTTTCCCCGAGGTGGATTTTTTGAAGAGAGGGCCAAGAGTCATTTCTTCGTCGGAGTCACTCCCGAAGGTGAGAACTTGCGATCCCCCGGCGTTAATCTTGCGACAGTTGCCGGTAGTTCTTCTAAGCCGCTCGGTCACATTTCTTCGCTCCCGACGAGTTTTACGTTTCATGAGCTTAACATGTTTCCGGTGAGCAACATACCCCTGCCACCATCTTTTAAAAGCGTTGCACTCTTCGATGGGGTGTGCAATCTTTCGATGATATGAGAAGTAGCTAGGATGTGTTTCTACTTCACCAAGAATATTTCCTTCGGAGGGTGGCAGCTTCATCCCCATTGATATGGCTTTAGCGAACCTTTTCTTCACTCTGAACCTGCTTTTATTTGCAACGGAGGCACTTTGATCTGGTGGGAGTGTTTCAACCATTTCGTCCAGTCGCCGGTGTCTGGCCTTTTCAAATATGGCCATCTCACGCTCCCGATCAGCTTTACTTTTAAGAAGAGCTTTATTCAGGAATGCATCAATCATTTCGTCTAATGGCCCTAGAAGTTCCGGTTCAGGCCCTGCCCCCAGTTTCTCTGTACAAGGAGCTTCTTCATCGTCTATCGACGAGTGAGAGATCATATGGCAACTTGCTACGTAATTCTCAAATTCATCTGACGAGTCTTCTCCATCATCTCCGTCTTTAAGGACGTGGCCGAGGAACTCTTGGAGCGTGATTGGAGTCCGTGCCTTCCGATTATACTCTTCCAGCGTGTCAATCTGTTTTTGCAGGTCCGTGCGCTTAACGCCAGGCTTCACGGGCTTTTTGGATTTCTTCTTCCTTTTTGCAGATTTAGACGGCTGGGTGTGAACACTTTGGCTATCACCACCAATCTTTGGAGTTGGGCGCAGCTTTAGCATCCCTTCGATGATCTGGGGTTCCAGCGGATTCTTCCACGTGATCGTCGGGCATGTCTGGAGATCATTCAGAATCCTTTTGGTTTTGGCCGAAAGAACGACCTCCCATGGAGCTTCTTCAACAAAAGAGCACATTGCCCCCGGTGTGTCCGTCTTCTTAGGAATGTGCGGTTGTGGTGGGCTTACTTTCCACTTCTTAGACAACGCAAACTTGCCTTGTTGGTACTGGTCCTCGATCCATCCCTTAAAGACGAAGCAATTTTCGATTGGATGACTTACCGTTTGGTGGTAAGGGCAATAATTGGGATTATTCGCTTTCGCCGAGTTGCAATGGCCTCTTTGGATTCGGCAGATTGATAAGCCGGTTGTGCATCACTAGCTCGATGAGTCTTTTCATTTTGTCCCGTGGGAACGAGTAAGGACGCTTCATTTTCTCATTACAATAGCGTCGTCTCTCTTCCAATTGATCCGTTAGTCTTGGAGCACTGGGCTGCAGTTGGGTATTCGCAACGAAGGTCGCATTCACCTTATCCTTTTCGTTCCGTGGCTCTGGCTTCGGAGGAGACGGTCTATGACCTATATGATCCATCTGGGCTAGCTTGTCGATTAGAGCCTGGAATGTGGTCGGTTTGAAGAACATCATGAACTGTGAAATAGTTGCATGAGGGTCTAGGGTGCCCACGAACATGCCCACCGCTGGTGCTTCTTCGATGCGCTGTTCGCACTTCGACCACAGATTCCGCCATCGGATTGTGTATTGAACCCACGTCTCTCCTGGCTTCACCCTGGCGTTGATCAATGCTGTTATTGGGGTGCGTTCACTACACTCGCGAATGCTGGGTGAATAACAACTCCATTTTTGCGAAAGTTTTGACGGAGTCATTTGGAAGTTCGGAGCACCACTCAAACACCGTCTCCGATAAGCTACCGACAAATTGGCGGAGCAAAAGCTTATCATCGCCCCCAGTATTGCCGCACAGAGCTCTGAACTGGGCGACGTGCTGGTGGGGATTGCCCGTCCCCTTGTATACGTGGAATTTAGGGATCGTGTATCCCGGCGGGTACTTTATCTGATCATACCAGCCTGGATACGGCCGCCCAGTTTTAACAATTTGCCCTGCCGCTTCATTCGCATGGTGAACTCGTATTTGCTGAGCAATATAGTCATCCAGGGCAGCTTTGGAGATTGTCTCCTCCTTGGCTGTTGACAGAGCCGGCAAAGAATTCGATGTTTCTCCTCTGTCATCTTCAATTATTACTGGAGGATCTTCGGCTGGAGGGTCTGGCTGGATCATCATGCCCACCATATCCTGGAATAGAAAGGCCATTTGCTTTATATCAGCCGCTTGTTCCGCAGCCTCCTTGTCCTTCTTTTCGAGCATTCTCCGAAGGAATTCAGCATCAGTCTCGTGTTTGTGACGTTGTTCCGATGACGCCTCCGGGATTTCTTTTGGCCCGGTAAGTGCGGCCATTGCAGTCAACATCTCTTGAAGCTTCTGCTGTTGTTGTTCCTGAGCCCTTGTTATTGATCGGGTGAGCAGTCGGTGGCCCGTCGAAGTGCGGCTTTCCTCTTTTTCGGAAGCCATGTAAACAATATGTACAACTATGCCCCCAGACTTAGGGCGTTTGGGCTCGGTGTTTTTGTGGTCCGCCACGTTTACAGGGGCTTTCTCTGGCCTCCTTTTCTTTTGAGTAGTCGACATGGAGGGGGCCGTTGTAGCGGGTACCCAAGTGGTTGTCGTCTTTTGCGGCTTACTGGGACGGTTCCTTTCCGGCTGAACCTTCAGGTTCTTCTGTCGGCGGAGGTAGTCTTGATCGATCACTGACTCTTGGACACGTCGCCAGACTTTGTAAACTTTGAAGGACAGCCGCTGAGGGGGCTGTTCCGGTTTTGCTTCTGCTACAGTCTCTACCGATAGAGGAGATCTTTTTAATACGGCGGTAGGCGAATTCCTGCGCACCTTGTTCAGCAGCTCAAAGCTGTTCCCAGTTGGAACATCAGCATTAATTTCCACCATTGGAGCCGGTGGAGTTAGCCCAGAGGGGGAGTTTCCCCCGGCCTTCCTTACTCGGCGCCAGTGGCGACGTCGAGCGTGTCGAGCAGTTGGGGCTGGTTCGGCGATAGGGATGGCTTTGTCTTGCCCCCTGTCCAGATAAGGCGTCGCTGGTGCCAGCCTCTTGAAGACTGACGTCTTTTGAGTAGAGGTATCCAATCTGTTAAAGACAGACCTTCGAGCAGGAATGGGAGCCGGAATAGTCAGTCTTGTAAAGACCGACTCTTTGGCAGGAGAAGCCGTCTTGACGACTTCAGGAGAAGCCGTCTTGACGACTTTAGGAGAAGAGATGGCTATCTTCTTTGGGATGGACACTTCAGGTGTCATGGGCTTCTTGGCAGGACCATCGGAGTTCAGGCTCAGTCTGGCGAAGACCGAGGAGTTGGAGCTGGACGACCCGTTGAGAGGGGCCGTGGTAGTAGCAAGCCGATCGAAGACCGACTTCTTGGGAGCTTCCGGTGCTGGCATAGGAGCGCTGAAGCTCGTTGGCGGGAACATGGTCCCGAAAAAAAATCATGTGGTGGCTTGAGTGACCTGTTCCACCGGCATTGTGAACAGGGAAGCTGCTTGGGGCCCGTAAGCTATGCCTCCAGATGAGGCGGAGCGGGAGTTGCAACTGCAGTTGGAACACTTTGCACAAGTGGATGCCATTGATCCTTCGCTTTCTGCACCGAGCAAAATGCCAAATCTTAGTACCTCGAAACCCAAGGGCAACCATTAGCGAACCGCGATTGGTTCGCGAACACGATGCACGAAGTGTGGAGTGGAAAGAGGAAAAGGTCCCACCGGGCGTGCCAGTATCTGTTCACCGCCGGAAGTCACGACCGGGACGTTGGGACGTCAGGGACTGAATTCCGAGGGCAGATACTAATTAGTGCTATCCGTCCACCTCTCCGAAGATGCTAAGTTGATTTATGACACTATGTATCGAAGGTTTAAACGGATGCGTCCGATGTAGCAGACTTCGTCAGATTCCCCATCGTTTGAGGGTTTTTTGATTGTGGGGACGCTCTTCCCTGTAGGCGCAAGCCCCTGCAGTTAATTATGCTACTGCATCGCGGTAACCACTTTCTCCTTCTCCAGATGGTCACTTCGTGTCATGTGTGTTTGTTTTGTGTTTGGTTGCCCGTGGATTGTATACGGAGACTAAGTTATGTTGTCTTCCGTAGGGCGTGGACTAGTCCAAATCCGTATCTTTCTTAGATTTGGGTTTGGGGGGGTTTGGGTTTAAGGATACGTTAGCCTCATTTGAGACTAAGATCAACTTAAAAGTTTGTTAAGGATACCTTATTCTAATTTTAGACTAAGATCAACTTAACGGGACCGTTTAGATCCGACAAGAGAGCAATTGGGCTCTATTGTTTAGTTTAGTGACATTGCGGTCGATAATTAGTTTAGGGACATTACGGTCCAATATTAGTTTAAATACATCGCGGTCGAGGTTAAGGACATCATAGTCTATGGGTTTAAGGACTCCACAGTCCGTTGTTAGTTTTAAGACATCACGGTCGAGATTAAGGACGTCATAGTCCGTGAGTTTAAGGACTCCACAGTCCGTTGTTAGTTTTAAGACATCACGGTTGAGGTTAAGGACATCATAGTCCGTGAGTTTAAGGACCTCACAGTCCAATGTTAGTTTAAAGACATTACAGTCGAGGTTAATGACATCATAGTCCGTGAGTTTAAGGACCTCACAGTCCAATGTTAGTTTAAAGACATTACGGTCGAGGTTAAGGACATCACAATCCATGAGTTTAAGGACCCCACAGTCCGTAGTTTAGAGACGTCATAGTCTGTGAAATGTGTAGTTATCGGGACCCGTCACCTCTTTGAAGATGTTGAGGAATTACAACGACAAATATCAAAGGAGTGAAGAGATGTACCCTTAAATCAAGGTGAATTAAGTGATCTGTAGTCCAATTTGGAAGCAAGATCAATTAATTATATTATGAGCACATTGGTTCAGTTAAGTCTGAATTGAGGACTTATGGCCAACTTGGGTTAAGTCCAATTAAGTTTGAAGTGTTGGCCCTCTGTTGGACCATTAGACATTTGTTTGGTTTCGGCCCACATTACTTAGCAATGCTAAACGAGAGTTTGAGGGCTTCGGCAACATTTTTATCTTTGATTTCCTCAATTTTGAGATTCAGTCGAAGGGGAGACTTTTACCTCTGGAAAATTAGCCAATTTGGCTAAAAGTAGTGTTAAACACTAAAGAACAACAGTGTTAAACACTGGAAATATAGAATCCCAAATTAGTGTTAAACACTAGAAAATAACAGTGTTAAACACTGGAAATAAGGTTTTTAAATTAGTGTTAAACACTAAAAGATAATCAGTGTTAAACACTGGGAATAAAGCTCTCGAATTAGTGTTAAACACTAAAAAAAAGGGTCACGTGTGGACACGTGAGAGCGCCCAAAGGTGGGGCCAGATCCCTTTTTACTTCGCTCTGCAATTAAGTGTTAAACACTTTTTTTATATTTTGAGCATCACGTGTTGGCACGTGATGGGGATTTATGCGCTGACTGTTAAAGCGTTTTCTAAGGGGTCACGTGGTAACACGTGAGAGCGCCCAAAGCCTTCATTTCATTCGCTTTGATCTTCTGTGTTTTGGAGGTCACGTGGGAGCACGTGAGGCATTGCCTCAGAGCCTTTTCCTTCTCGTTTTTGGAGATCTTTTCAGGGGTCACGTGGGGCTACGTGACCTTAGTTCTCTTCATGCACAGAGATCTTTTAAGTCTCCTTATTTTATTTTGAGAATTAAATTCTCTGTAGGGTTAAACCCTAATCATGATTTTGGAGGAATTAAATTCCTATTATGAAAGAATTAAATTCTTATGTAGGGTTAAACCCTAATTTCTTTTAGAGGAATTAAATTCCCATATATGTAAAAGAATTAAATTCTTGTATACGGTGAAACCCTAATTTCATTTTAAGAGGAATTAAATTCCTGTGAATTTGAGAGAATTAAATTCTCAATTAGGGTTAAACCCTAGTTCTGTCCATCTCGAAGGAATTAAATTCATGTAATTTTAGGAGAATTGAATTCTCATATAAGGTTAAACCCTAGTTTTATTTTGAGAGAATTAAATTCTCTAAACTCAATTCCCCCTCTAAGTTTTGGATCTGCATGGCAGGATCTCCACCCGATGAGAATTAAATTCTCAACCTATGGAGAGATGTGCTTCTGCAGATCTTCAACTAGAGGAAGAACTAAGTTCTTTTGCAGAAGAGTTAAACTCTTAGATTTTGAGAATTAAATTCTCTGTTCGAAGTTTTGATTCCCTTTCTTTTCTCACCTAGGGTTTTCTTTGTTGAGAATTAAATTCTCCTTTCTTTTCTCTATGAAATTTCAAGATTCCAAAACTCTATATCTCCAAGAAAAAAACTCTCTCCCCTTTTCCTCCTCTTGGCTCCTATTTATAGGAGAAGGAAAAGAATCAATTTGTTTAATAAATCTTTCATTGAAAGATTTTGTTTACTTTCATAATTAATATGATCCTTTAGATCATTCAGTGAATTTTATTCACCGTTGGATTTTCAATCCAAAGATATTCTGTTTGTTATTTTCGGTGAGATTTAGGGAAATCTTTCCTTGTCTAAGATTTTTCCATCAATTGGTGATATTTAATCACCTCTGGATTTTTAATCCAACGGTTTCCCATAATCCTTTTTCATTTGGAAAGATTTTAAAGAAATTTAGAATTTTAATTCTATTAAACTGTAAGGCTTTCAAAGCCTGTCACGTGCTGCCACGTGACTCCTGGTCACGTGTGAGCACGTGACCCCTGGTCACGTGTGAGCACATGACCCCCCAATTAAGTATTTTCCTCAGCCGCTTATTTATGCTTCTGTTTTAACCATCACGTGTTGACACATGACCACTGGTCACGTGTAAGCACGTGACCCCCAGTTGGGTCCTCTTTCAGCCGTTCGTTTTTATTTCTTCTTTAACTATCACGTGTTGACACGTGACCATTGGTCACGTGTGAGCACGTGACCTCCGGTTGGATCCTCCTTCAGCCGCTTATTTATGATTCTGTTTGTTCAGATTTTAACCTTGTAAATAGATCACGTGTCAACACGTGACCCTTGGTCACGTGTGAACGCGTGATGCCTCTTTGAGGAAAACCCTGATTTTTAATCAGGGAACAAGGCATAAAGCCGATATCAAGTGCAATAGATATGTACAAATCATAAACCAATGTAGCGGTGTATAAAACATAAATCAAGTGCAATAACTATGCATAAATGAAAATATCCAATAGGTGCAGCCATGGTGCACGAAAACATAAATCATGAAACCCAATCATGGAAACTCAAGTCCAAGCGATAAAAGCGTGATACCCGAATCACAAAACGCAATCGCAATAACTGACATTGAGGTACACTTCCTTCAATGTCGAAAAATGCTGGTACGCCCAAGCTGGCAGAGAAAGATCATCTACTTGCCTTCTGCTCACGATATGGCATCCTTGGTCTCAGGGTCCTCGTTTTCTCTGTGGATTACCAATCTCACGATACTGCTGTTCGTCGGCCCGGTCAGATGTACTAACAGAACAGTTCCACTCTGGAACTCCTCTGATCACCGTTTGACCAATCAACATTACCACTCTCAAACAACACATTACTGACGGCGGTATCTGGCCCTCTGAATATGTGCGATATAACTGATCCTGGGTGCAAATCTTTATCGCTGCGGTGCCCTGAAAAGAACCTACTCAAGGTCTCTTCCTATCTCACCTATGCCGAACTATACGAAGGTTAGCACACTTGCTTAACTCTTTTCTTATAACCGGACAGCTCCGTTCTCAGCACGACTTTCCTCTGAAATTTGGCCGTATCTAACGCCTCTGCACACATATCAATCCTCCGGCATCAACGGAGAGTAACAATCGCTCGTTAACATCTCGTATGAACCTCTTGTTCCACTCGCCTTTATTATCGTCCACTTCGATGTCATCTCTTGCTGTCTGCGAATTGCAATTCGTTCTCGGCTACAGTCAATCCGGAGTCTCTCACACGGACTCGAAATTACGAACTCGGGTATCTCCACCACTCCGTGGAAGATATCTAGCCGAACACGTTCTCGGGAACTCATCCCAATCATCGGAGGAATACTCTTTATTCATCCGTTCTTGATCAACTCACAACGCATCTGGGTGAGGTCCTCCTATCCGAAACTGGTCAACTTACTGATTCGACATCGGAGCATCCGATGAACAACGTCCTCTCTTGATCGATCTACTTTAGATCTGAGTAAGATACTTCAATTGGAATTCTTCAACTCAACTGAGCCTACGCCGGCACATCAAATCAGACGAATCATATCACTCGCTTAACTCAAGATAGACTAACTATCTCCTATCATATCTCTGTCTGAAAGCTCCAGCGGTTTTAGCTCATAAACTCTATAAGCGACATCCCATCAATCTCAACAACAGCTGGGTCATCTGTCTGCATGGTAGACAACATCACGATCTCTGATGTAGGCTGTACATTAATAATCCTCTCAATCTGGCAGCCTCTATCAATGGCCTGATCATCCGGTGCAAAACTGAACACTCGCCTCAAGCGAGAGATCTCAACACAACACTATACCTACACGTTCCTATGTCACTAGAAAACATCATGGTCAGCCTTCGTCCGTGACGAGCTCGCTCTAACCGCATCCCTAGCAGCAGCTCTCTCTGCGCTCAATCCATGGTGACAGGAACCTCAAGCAGGCATCGATAAAGATAGATCAAGGAACGAAAGAAATCAACAGATCCCAATGGATATATGATCATAGGAACGAAGAGAATCACCGATCTCAAGATAAGTACATCCTAAGGTTACTTAAGCGGAGTATCGTATCGTAAGTATGCCGCTGAACATACACACGGTACGTCACTCTACTCAAGCTACCTACTCCATCAATCAAGGTCTACCTATGTAACGAAAGTTCGGGTCTAATACCCCACATCAAGTCTAAGTCCCGTAAGGTCAAGCCTAGGTTCCGAAATATATTACGCCCTAGACTCCGCATAGTCAAACCCAGACTCAAACCAAGGTTAAACCTAACGCTTTGATACCAACTTTGTTACGACCCGTAATTTAGCACGTGACCGGCACTTGAATCATGCAACGTCTAAAGGCGTAACGTAATTCAAGTAAGCCGAAGCCCAGAAAATCTAAAGCTTTTTGCGGAAAAATAGTGGGGGGTGCCGTTTTGAAATAAAGGTATAATGAAATAAAGTCTATCTATAAATGCATAACTAATGATATAAGAAAATGCATGTAGAATATACTAAAGTTGAGAACATTTTTTCGTCCTTTAAAAATTTGGCAGTACCTCCCTTGTATATTTTGATCCAAAACAACATACATAAAACAAAAGGCATCACCAAGCGGGAGCTGGCTCTTCGCCAACTGGTGGAATCACAACCACGCAAGCAATATATACGACGCCCAATGGTGAAGATCAACACAGAAGAACAGGTAAATAAAGCAAGAAATCATCATCTCAAGAAACGAACATACACCCATCGCTCTAAGTCTCGCTCAATACCCAAGTCTGACTAGGTCTCCAAATATACAACTCTAGTTTCTGATTGATGAAGTTTATCTAGATACAACAAAATATAAAAGTACGAGAGTGGGAACGATCCAATATGTGTCCCACCTACCAAAGCAAAACACCCTGGATGAAGCTGTGTGCCAGCGATACTGCTACTGATCCTAAGCGGTCAAACCTGCAAGAACCGGAGCACAACAGGATGAGTTGCCAACTCGTGAGTAGAAAACATCAGCATGCAAAAATTGAATAAAACAACAATTTCCTAGGTCACTATATCCTGAAGGTAATTCTATGATATCAACGGTGACCATGTATGCATATATGTCAACAATCGAGTCAATGCAATAACATGTATAAATAAACATCTGACATCATATGCCTATATGAATGTGGATATCATCCACGTGTGTCCATCAACGACATAATCAATATCATTGAACTTGAGTGTCCAACATCGACACTCGAAATATCATGAAAACATATGCCTGTATGTATGAGGATATCAACCACGTGTGTCCATCAACGACACATCAAAATCATGGAACATGAGTGTCCAACATCGACACTCAAAACATCATGAAACCCGTGTCCAACATCGAAACGTAAATCCTCATACCTCAGGTGCCGCATACTCAGATCGACCCTCATATCTATCTCATCTCAGGCGCCGCATAATCAGATCGGCCCTCATATCCATCTCATATCATAACTCCAAAACGGTATCCACCGGATATCCGCCGAGTTCTATACAATCACCGGTAGGTAGTGTTCCTTCTGCCAGGCTCATCGTCTACACCACAAAAATCATTTCTTGCCCCGGGGTACCATACCGGGTCCACCATATACCCGCAAATGGCATTCGCCAACTCCTCGAATCGGGTCTCGAAAACAAGCTCAGAACCGAGAAAACTCATGGTGGACGTATCGAAATATCATATCAAGAGAAACCGTGTTTTTAAAACAATACTCAATTTCCTTTGAAATATAACCACGGTTCTTAAATCCAGAGATCTCATGAAAACAATATCTCAATGCATATAACCATAAAGTACGATGTGAAATATAGAACAGTAATATGAGCATCAATGGTAATTGTGCAAGTGTACTAGCAGATGTATCATATAGCAATAAATACCGGAAAATGATAGGTAGCATACGAGGAATAATCCTACACAAATATGAACAGTAAACAGGTATATATGTCTACACATGAACCATACGACAGTTTTTTAAAAGATACGAATCGTAGTTTTGAAAGTGGGGGCTACGGTGTTTTTAAGGAAAATACACCATTTGAAAATCCATAGCGTCCCTTGAGGTTTCCGTTTAAAAGATGCATACGATTCGTCAGTTTTGGAAATATGTATGGTTCATGTGGCATCTTTACGTCGGCGATCCCGCCTCATAACATCCCATATGGCAATATCCTCGATTATCATCCTCAAATCACGAGCACGGATCAATCATCTGGTACATCTCATCGCGTACGGTAATCCATCGTACGGTGATATCAAACAGAATAAGGATTCTAGCGTCCTATTCATCAACAAGGTTACGGATCTAAAATCTCGTACGATATATCTTATCAATCACATAACACATCTATATCAATCTTATATCATACAACTATCAACTCATACCTGTCCTCTTTAAATTCTATATATCATGCTCGATCTCATATCATACCACTATCAACTCATACTTGTTCTCTTTAAATTCAATATATCAAGCTTCACATTCTCATATCATATCCTCATATAATAATCCGAATCATCCTTAGCTATCATATCCGTGAGTTATACATAGGTTTTCTCCAAACTATAGTTTATATATCACTTATCCATATCAATGGTTGCAGGGGTGCTATACGCCATCCACCCGACCTCCCCCGTAGATATAAATCTACTCACCTACTAAACTCCTTGTTTAGCTGAAATCGATATGCTTCGTCGTCTAGGAAGTCCACGCGAGGGTACCAACATATCAACACATCATAATATTATTAAAACCAAGTCCGGAAAACCGATACGGCACATGAAGTGCTCATAGGTTAGAACCTATAGCTTACGGATGCAAGATCAACTAAATAACCCTCGTCGTTGACTTACAAATGTCCAACGATGGAATCCAAACTCAAATACACAAACCAAATCTCAAAAATCGCAAAACCCGTAATTAGCAACTAAGGAAATCTATCATAGATTTTATCCTAGGTCAAACCAGAATATTTTGCATATAGGGTTGGTCTAAACACTGGATAACAAAACTATACACCAAAAATCACACGATTCCACCACGACGTGGCCGAAATTTGCGGCCACATGGAATAAATCTGCGGCCAGAAAAGAATGGGAGGGGATTAGGTTTCAAGGGTTGCTTCATGGTTGCATGCTCGACTCACTGTGATGGCAACTTTATTTATGGCGGTCTCGGATCATAGCAGATCCTACAGAGAAGTCACAATTCTCTAAACACCGATATCGGGGAAATTCTAAATTCGTGTTTTGGGTTCTAGCCTCAGTTCTTGGCCAGTGAAAACACCACTAAAGTCTTACAAACACCCACTACATCTCAATTTACCACTTACAAGTCAAGTCTCCCACTAAATCTCAACTTGGAAATTTCTAAGATCACAAATCCACAATTGTTTAACTCTAAACTACAACTAGGATATATTAAACACAATAACTTAACTAAAGGAAAGGAAATATATCTCATTTGGCAACTCAAGAAAATTCTTGAGTTGCCCAAAGTCTTCAAAATCCAAACTTGAATGGTCCAAAGGGTTTAGGAAGAGGTTGTGCATCTTTTTAAGGAAGGTGGCATGAGGTTTTGGTGATGGTTTGAAGATGATTCATGGTGGTAGAGCAGGTGGAGGAAGCATGAAGAAGGAGTTGAAGATGAGGAAATGAAATGATGAAGGAAAAAAAGAATGAATGGAATGGTCAAGGTTCACTCACTCTCTCTCTCTCTCTTAACCTCACTCTCTCTTATGCTCACTCTCTCTCAAAATATCTCTTTTATTTTTCTCTCAAGACTTTGCTTTTCTTTCTCTCAACTAAACCTAATAAAACTATTACCACAAACACAAAAGAAACAACATGCAACAAAATGCAACATGACATGGTGCACTAGCCATGGGAAAATGTAAAAATACGGATTTGGCTTAATCGTGATTAGTAGTGCACTAATCAAGTTTAACTTAAACCTGCATATAATTAATTATAAAAATGCCAAAATCCGATAAATATCTTTATAATAATTAAATCATTTTAATCTCCACTTATATTCCAAATATTGGTATATATTTATAGCATTTTATGAAAAACCCTATTCGCAAATCGAATAGTTTTTCGCGAAATATATTATTTTAATATTTAATTTTCAAAAATAATATTTTATATTTCTGAAATGTTACAACTATATAAATCACTCTTTCAGATGACTCAGGTAACTCGAACTCATTCCAACAGGCCGCTACGCTGCTTTAATTCCCCGGTACTAACTTGATCGTCGGAGGGTCCTACGGTAGTTTCCCACCCCGGGAATTCCCTTGCAGGTAGCTCGGCCTCAGCAACTTTCAATAACCCATTGAGATCCACACGCTCAACAACTCCCAAACCAATCTCAACCGTTCAAAACCGCTCGCTACCTGATCGACGAAGGACAACATTTGAGGGAGATCACAACCTCCATCAGTTGGCGCCATCTGTGGGAACCCTTTCAGAAGCTTCTCCACCCATAAAGTTGATCTTCCGCCCTCGACCCGATGGAGAGAGACGACCGCAACGATCCAAATACGAGCCTCTACACCCACAATGGAGGCAGGAACGGCTCGCCCCCCCTCTTAACGTCATCAACGCCTTATCCGCTCGAATCGACAGGCTCACATCGATGGTGGATACACTCGTCCGCGTTCAAGTAGCGGGCCCTACCCACCAGATCGCAGTTCCCCCTCCCCGAGATAACGACGTCCGCAGAAGGACGGATGTCTATGCTCAGGCCCTCGATCTCACTCACGCTCATCTCAGCGTCACCGAGCGCCGGCGTGCCGACTCCGGCTACCATGACCTGCATGCGGCGAATGATTCCATGACCCGCTGGGCACCGGACAGCTCCACACCCCAATCTCGGGGAAGATTAGGCCGTCGCCCCAACACCCTCCACGCGCACACCCCCCTGAGGAGATGTAGGTCAGTTCGCCCGCTTCCAGGCACGACCGACACCCCTAATCCCGCCGAGGCCGTGCAAACGGCGAACGTTGGGACTACTAAAAAAAGACATCGCCCGAGGATTTAAGAAATTTGATAGAGCGGAATTGAAGCCGCACCATCGCGCAGACCTAGAGTGGGGGTAGCCACCACTCCGACTGTGCAGAATCTTCGGGGTACCACCACCGGATTGAAGCCCTCAAAAATAAAATCGATGGCATACGACGAGATGGCCACATGTCCAGGGAAAGGGCCAGGTATTCTGCCGATTCTCTCACAAAGCCCTTTACAGAAGAGCTGCTGGCCGAGCACGTCTCGTCCTAGTACAAGCCGCCCAAAGTGGCCCTCTTCGATGGGAAGTCTGACCCAAAGGACCACTTAGACGCATTTACGGCAGGCATGAGCTTTCAAGATAACTCGGACGCAGTTCAATGCCGAGCTTTCCCCACTACCCTAATCCGGGCCGGCCGGGACTGGTTCCGAAGGCTCGCGTCATGCTCCATCTCGACCTTCGACGAGTTGTCTATCCAATTCCTCGGTCATTTCGTCAGAAACCGACGACAGAAAAGGATGTTCGACTACCTGTTCACTATCAAGAGCGGAGACAAGGAATCCTTCAAAGGGTATGTCACTCGCTTCTACAATGCCCTCCTAAAGGTTCCCGAGCAACGCGATGAAATAGTTACCACCGCGCTGAGGTCGGGTCCTAGGCACAAAGAGTGGCTCCGCTATTTTGCATTAGCGCAACCTAAGACCATGGCCGAAGTGAAAGCCTAGACCGAGCGAGAGATCCAACCCGAGTCGGAGGTGAACTCAAATCTGCCTCGAGCCGACCAAACGGACCGAAAGAAAAGGGATAGGGAGGAGAAAAAGAAAGTCGACCGTCCGAAACCTTACACCTCGAGGTTCCAGGAGTACACTCATCTAAACATTTTCCAGACTGAGCTGTTGGAGGAAGCTAAGGGCGAGAGGTTCTTTAAGCTCCCGCCAGTTACCCAAAGAGCGGGCAAGCGTCTCCTCGGCCCGTACTGCGCCTTCCACAGGTCGCAAGATCACTGGACTGAGAACTGCAAATAACTCCGTGACTACATCGAGGAGTTGATCCGCTCTGGCCACCTAGAGAAATACTTACCGGACAAGCGGCAGGCGGAGCGGGAGCAGAAGGACCAAACCTCTTCCGGGGAATTAAAAATTGGGCAAATCATGGTTGTTACCTGGGATCAAGCTCGGGAAAACACGGAGAACCGCCTCCTCCTCCCAGTCGAAGGTGTAAGCGAGCCACCCCATAAAAGGTGCAGGAAGGACGAACCGATCATCTTCACCGATGAAGACCTCCACGGCATATCGCTTCCTCACAATGACCCTCTCGTGATAACGGCCCGATTCCACCGTAACGAGATCCAGAGAATTTTGGTTGATTCAGGGAGCTCGGCGGATATCCTATTCCATGACTGTTTCCAGCGTATGGGGCTAGGACCATCCGACCTTCGGCCGACCTCCCACATCCTCTCTGGGTTCACAAACCACTCCGTCCCGGCTGAAGGGTTGTTCACCCTCCTCCTCAACATTGGGGAAGCAGGAAATACGCGAACCATACCGGTAAACTTCCTCGTCGCTAAGGTCCCTTCATCCTATAACATTCACCTGGGACGCCCTACCTTGAACGTCCTCCAGGATCAAATTTTGACTTATCACCGTGCGATCAAATTCCCTTTGGATCAAGGGGGGATAGGCCGGGCCTACGGGAACCAGCAAACCGCCAAAATTTGCCTCGCTTCGATGTCCCCCTCCGGAGAGCAGGGCGACGATTTTGAGTACGCGCATGATTTCCAGGGGTCCTTAGATATACGCGACGACCAAAGGGAAATTCGAGGTGCCCCGGTAGAATCATTGACGGAAGTACTCCTCGTAGAAGGAGTCGAAGAACGGACAGACAGTCCAGATCGGCTCTCTCTTGACAGGGGACCACTGTGAAGACTTGATCCGTTTCATCCGAGAAAACTCGGACGTATTCGCTTGGATGCCAGCGAACATACCCAGGATCGACCCCAATGTGATCTCCTATAAGCTCGGGGTCGACCCGAAAGCCCGACTCGTCCGACAAAAGAAGAGAAGCTTTGCGCCGGTTAAACAAAAGGTGATAGAAGACGAGGTGGATCGATTGCTCACAGCCAGCTTCATCAGGAACCTGGACTACTCAGATTGGCTGGCGAACGTGGTCATGGTCAAGAAGGAGAATGGGAAATGGCGCATGTGTGTCGATTTCACGGACTTGAACAAGGCATGCCCCAAAGACAACTATCCACTTCCTCGAATAAACCAGCTAATGGACAGTTCGGCCGGCCATGGATTACTGAGCTTCATGGACGCTTTCTCTGGTTACAATCAGATCCGGATGAACACGGCCGACGAAGAACTTACTGCCTTCACCACGGATCGGGGGGTATACTGCTACAAAGTGATGCCCTTCAAACTCAAGAACGCTAGGGCCACGTATCAATGCCTGGTCAACAAACTGTTCAAACCATATATTGGGAGAAACATGGAAGTCTACGTCGATGACATGCTCGTAAAATCCGTCTCCTCAGCCGGGCACACTAAAGATCTCGGCGAGACATTCTACGTCCTGCGCAAGTACAAAATGAAGCTGAACCCGGCTAAGTGTGCGTTCGGAGTCACCAGTGGGAAGTTCCTCGGGTTCATGGTTATCCATCAAGGAATCGAAGCAAACCCAGAAAAGATCAGTGCCATCCTCAACATGGCAACACCCAAGAGCAATGTCGACATCATGCGCCTCACGGGGATGGTGGCTGCCCTGAGTCACTTTATGTCCAGATCCGAAGAGAAGTGCCTCCCATTCTTCAAGGCCCTAAGGAAAATTCCTAAGTTCTAATGGTTTGAGAAATACCAGAACTCTTTTGAACAACTTAAAGCGCACCTAGCGACTCCACCGCTACTCACCCGATCGATCGAGGGCGACAAGCTATTATTATATCTAGCCGTATCCGACCAAGCTGCAGGCTCGGTGCTTGTCAGAGAATGCGAAGGCATATAGAGGCCGGTCTACTACGTGAGCCATGTTTTCAAGGATGCAGAAACAAGATACCTGACCATAGAGAAAATAGTCCTGGCACTTGTCGTCGCCTCCAGAAAACTTCGACACTATTTCCAAGCGCACAAAATCCTCATCCTCACCGAGCGACCATTAGGGTCTATTCTCGCCTCCCCCAAGTCGTCAGGTCGTCTGGAGAAATGGAGGTGGGAATTGTCCTAATTCGATATCAAATACCGCTCCAGACAAGCCATCAAAGTACAGGTCTTAGCACATTTCGTTGTCGAATGCACTATTCCCGCTAAAGAAGGAACGGTAGCGCAGGGCCCCGAACCATGTCCCTCGGTCGAAGAGGTACCCGACCCTATCTCGGACTGGGTGCTCTACCTAGACGGATCCTCTACTGAGGAGGGGAGTGGGGCTGGCCTGATCATCTACGGCCCGGATGAAGCGGAAATAGAATACTCTTTAAAGCTTGGGTTCAGAGCGTCGAACAACACCGCGGAATACGAGGCTTTGTTGGCAGGACTGCGAATCTCCTCCGAATAGGGCTGAAGACCATCAGAGTTCACAGTGACTCCACACTAGTGATTGTCCAAGTAACCGGGCGTTTTGAAGTCCGGGAGCCACTCATGATAAAATACCTGGCCGAAGTAAAAAGGCTTCGAAAAAATTTCAATGAAGTCCAAGTAGAGCAGATTTCCAGGAACTTGAACACCCAAGCCGACGCCTTGAGCAAGCTCGCTTCTTCCTATTCGGTCAACCATAAAAGAAATATCCTCTTCGAAGTCTAGCCACGGCCCAGCGTGGAAGACGGAGAGGTAACACTCCAGATCTACACAACTCAGGAAGAAGGCTGGGATTGGAGAAAGCCCCTCGTGGAGTTCTTAAAGGATGGTGTACTTCTCGAAGACCGAGGAGAAGCTCGCCGGCTTCGGGCCAAAGCACGCCATTTCGTCTGGAATAACGGAAATCTGTTCAAGAAATCATACACTCAGCCTTTGCTCTGGTGCATCGACCCCAACGAGGCTGACTATGTTCTGCGAGAGATACATGAAGGGGTTGGGGGAGCATATCAAGGGGCCCGAACCTTGGTCCAAAAGGCACTACTGCATGGGTACTATTGGCCGAGAATACACCAGGATGCCGAGAAGCTGGTCAGAAGATGCAAGAGCTGCCAACTCTTCGGCAGCATACCTTGTCTCCCCGCTACCGAACTAACTCCACTCAATTCCCTTTGGCCGTTTGCACAATGGTGGATGGATATGGTGGGCCGACTCCCTACCGGCACGGGCGGGCACAGATACATCCATGTCGCTGTAGACTACTTCACAAAATGGATAGAGGCCGTACCCATCAGGAAACCGGACGCTACCTCTATGATAAAATTCCTGCAGAACAACATAATTTCTCGATTTGGGATCCCGAGGTGCATAGTTACCGACCATGGGACCAACTTCGAAAATGATAAAGTCAAAGAGTTTTGCAGCGACTACCACATATTGATGAAGTTTGCCGCGGTCGCACATCCTCAATGCAACGGGCAGGCAGAGATAGCGAACCGAGGCGTCATCTGCGGTCTCAGAGCCCGTTTGGAAGGAAGGCAAGGCGGCTGGGTCGAGGAACTGCAACGGGTGCTATGGGCATTACGAACATTGAAGAAAACACCCACGGGAGAAACCCCATTCAGCCTCTGCTACGGTACCGAGGCAATGGTCCCCGCGGAAATTGGACTGTCCAGTTATAGGGTCGAACACTTTGACGATGAAGCCAACACCTCGGCGCTCTGAAGTAACTTGGACTTCTTTTTGGAAAAGCGGGATCGAGCGCAAATCAGAGCAGCCGTCTATCAGCAGCAAACCGCTCGCCACTACAATGCCCGAGTTAAATATCGGGCCTTCAAGACGGAAGATATGGTCTTACGAAGAAACGAGTTCGTAGACCAAGGGAGATGTCACGCCCCGCTTCCCAAAATACAGAAAACGAGGGATGACTAGGCCAGCCATGCTCCTACGGTCAAGGAATCATCCCGTCGTAGTCACACTTCGGCTTCTAGCAATACATGGTGATCAGTAAATAAAGCACAGTAGTAAAGGAATCACATCACTAATTTATTACATTAAAATCCGTTGTTCACAAATTACAAATAACAAGAACAGTTACTAACCAAATTCAATCTCACGATCACTTTTATGGAAAGCAGTAAAGAAAGAAAGTACACCAGACTATATCTCCATGAACTCGAAAGGTAGATCCGTCTCCTGCGCTGGTCCTTCCACGGGATCTGAGCATGCATACTCAGGTCGTCAGAGCGACACAATAACAATATTATTATAATAAGATGAAACAGGTAAAAGAGGTAATAACAGTGAAAGTACAATGCGAGTAATCACTATGTCACTATATGATGCAAAATATGATCTGTGTCCCTATCGGTCTCTAGGTCATGTTTGAAATCGCATAGTGGAAGGAGGATCATGTTTAACAGGAGTCTCGTACATACCCGAGACAACGGCCCACATGCCCGGGACATAACCCTGTCAGCCGGATCGCTAGATCCTACCTAATATATATATCGCTGCTTGAATGATCATCCTCTAAAACACGGTCCCGCTAAATACGATTCTCTTTCCACTTCGATTTCCCCTTTATCCCCAGGTTTACACTATTTATGATCTTGATTTAGTCGTGTACAAGTATACCAATGTCACGGTTTTATCACTATTCACTGTATCAATCACTGTCACGAATATTCACTTCTCATTGGTGTACTCGTCACTCCTAAACCAACATCAATCACGCACGATAATGCACTGTCCACTGACTCTAACACTCGCTAACACTAAGTATATGGCAAATGGGGCATGATATATGTATGTATGCCATCAATAAGCTAAGTATATTATGAATCAATGTGCACGTCATTAACTTACAAAAATTGCATAAATTCATATGTTTAGAATTTAACAAAATGATACAAATACAAAAAATGGAACACTCAGTCAGCAATTCATCAAAATTAGTTTCAGTTCAATCGGGTTTCCGGTATTCAAGATACAGCTGTTTCATTTTAAGTGCTCGCGGCTGGAAATTCAGTTTCAGAACTGAACGTCCGTTTCGCGACACGAATTGCACCCAGTTGGGCTCAGAATTTAGTGATTCTACAGTTGAATAAAATCTAGGGTTTTTGATGGTGTATTCAACGCAATAGACGGATCCTCTATCGCGTCTGTACGTCGAAAGTTATACACAGTTTGACATTAGTATGTCACTTCTGAATCTGTTCTGGACAGTTATACGTTCTGCCCTTTTTATTTACAATTTAAATAGCAAACGGCAATGAAACGGAATGAAACCACTTGTTTTGTTTATCTAACAGATCCATCTTTAATCCACTGCAGAGTTCCGTAACATACGAATTCAGGAAACAAAGTGACACACATTTTGGGACAGTATACAGTAATCAGAGTCGCTCTGGACTGCAGTCCACAGTCGCACTCCGATCTAAATATCGTCGCAGTTACAGTACATAAAACATTAGAAGTTTACATAGAGTTAAAGTTCGTCGAGTCGGCTTCGATTTAAGCCCTCGAACGCATCATTCCAGTATGTACATAATTTACAGTGATTTTAATCATTTTCAGATACGGGAAATTTCTAGTTTTAACGGTATATTTGGGGGTATCAATTTTAGTCACTAACAGTCGTATTTTCCAGTGAGATTTATAAACGATATTCGTCATTATATGGGCCAACAGAAAATATCTATTTCCGTCAAATTAAGCAAGTATTTTCATTGGGGCCTAGCATCGAACATATATGTCACTAAGTTTTATCGGTAAAAGTAATTTCATAACTTATCCGTTTGAATTTGAAATAAGTGTAGATTAGCATGTAGCAAGTAAATTACTTTCCTGGAAACGTCTCGGGGTTGCACGGCAGTAGCGGCGTCACGAACGCGCGATGTACGTCGTGAAACGATTTGCGCGAGCTTGGCTCGCGATACGGATTTGATGTCGGAGTTGCCCGGAGTTGTCTTGTGCCCGTTGGAAGCGTGAAGGAGGCTCAGTGGATCTCCCGGGTGCGCCGGGGTCGACGATGGTTGACGGCGTCGCTCCGGCGATGGGCCGCAGTGTGTTTGTATATTGGTATTGGTTTTGTGTGGTTTTAGAGAGAGGGAGAGAGTAGGGGCTCGGGTGCTGTCGTAATGGGGATGATGCTGAGGAGAAGAGGGTGTGGAGGTCGACGACGTGATGGGGAGATCGCCGGTGTCGTGGGTGCCGGTGGTGGTCGAGCTCGGTTGCAATCGGTCTCGGGTGTGTAGAGTTCTAGGTTGGTGGAAGGAGATAGGGAAGGGTTCTGTGGTGGAGGAGAAACGAGGGAGGATGAAAGGGGGTCGACGACGTGATGGGGTGATCGCCGGCGTCGAGGGTGCAGGATGGTGGTCGAGCTCGGTGCAGTGGGTTCGTGGAAAAAATTTGAGATGAAGGAGAGTTTTTTTTTTTTGAGATAGAGTTGGAGAGCGAGAGAGAGATGATGGCGACGGGGTTAGAGAGAGGAGTGCGAGGGGGTAACGTCGCACGACGTGGGCGCGGGCTGCGGCGGAGGAGGCGGGTCGCGAATTGAAGGGGGTGAGCGGGAAGGAGGGAGAGCCGTTGGGGAAGAGGGAATAGAAGCGGGTTGGGTTGGTGTGGGTGTGGGTTGGGCTTGGGGTTTCTAAAAATTCATTTTAATTTTTAAGTTTGTGTGTGTGGGCTGAGGAGGGGGGACGAGCTGGGTTTAGATAATTAAATTTCCATTATTTTTTATTTTTTTTGTGGGCTGAGGTTAGAACGGGCTGATTAATTTTAAATGGAAAAATTTAAATGGGCTGAGGGTTTTAAATAGGGAATTCATTTTAACTTTAAATTTTTGGTGGGCTGAGGATTTAGTATAGTTTGGGTTAGGATTTTATTAGTAAAATTTTGGTTTTAGTTTAATTTAGCTTTGATTTTAAATCTTGGGTTTTGACTTTTAGGGTTTGGGAAAAATATAAATATTGGAGTTTAAGCAACCACCTTCCTACAAAAATTTACAAAGGAAGAAGAAAAGGACAACTCAGGAATTTAGGAAAATTTTGAAGACTTTTATTGAGATGGGAACGGGGATTTACATTATACCTCCCTAACAAAAATTTCGTCCTCGAAATTTAACAAGGATACAAGGGAACAATGTACTAAATAAAGAGATATGGATAACGAGCACGGATATCTTCCTCCCGCTCCCAGGTGGATTCTCCTGGGGAACGACCGTCCCAAGACACTCGGACTAACGGAATGACCTTATTCTTCAGCACTTTCTCTCTGCGGTCGAGGATGGTAGTGGGCTGTTCTTCGTATGACAGATCGGTACCCAAAACTAGCTCCGAATAATCCAGGACATGGTTCTCATCTCGAACATAACGTCGCAACTGTGACACGTGGAAGGTATTGTGCACACCAGCTAGCGATGGAGGCAAGGCAAGTCGATAGGCCACCTCTCCTACTCGCTCTAGCACCTCAAAAGGTCCGATAAAACGGGGACTGAGCTTTCCCCGGCCTCCGAACCTGATAACTCCACGAGTAGGGGAAATCTTCAAGAACACGTGATCTCCGACTTCGAATTCTAGTGCCCTCCGGCTGATATCTGCCCAACTCTTCTGTCGATCTTGTGCCGTCTTAATGCGCTGCCTGATCTTTTAGACCTTGTCGACTGTCTGAACAATGAGTTCGGGGCCCAGTAATCTTCGTTCTCCCACATCATCCCAACATACTGGGGATCGACACTTCCGCCAGTAAAGTGCATCAAAAGGAGCCATCTGAATACTAGCCTGATAGCTATTGTTGTATGAGAACTCGACTAGATGCAGATGGTCCTCCCAGGAACCCTGAAAGTCCAACATACTGGCTCTCAACATATCCTCGAGCGTCTGAATCGTACGCTCGGATTGTCCATCCGTCTGCGGGTGATAAGCTGTGCTGAATTTAAGGCGGGTACCCAAGCTCTCCTGTAAGCTCTTCCAAAAGTGCGACAAGAATCTGGTGTCCCGGTCTGACACATTGCTGACTGGAACTCCGTGAAGTCGTACAATCTCCTGCATGTATCTTTCTGCTAGTGATTATGTCGTCTGTCCCACTCGGAAAGGTAGGAAGTGTGCAGCTTTCGTGAGGCGATCGACGATAACCCAAATGGCGTTATTGCCCCTAGGGCTCCATGGTAAGGCCGTCACGAAATCCATAGTAATGTGCTCCCACTTCCATTCAGGTATCGGCAGTGGTTGTAACAATCCTGCTGTCCTCTGATGCTCCGCCTTCACATGCTGGCATACCAAACACCTGGATACGAACCTCGCAATTTCCCGCTTCATCCCGTTCCACCAAAAATTCTGCTTTAGGTCCTGATACATTTTTGTACCTCCCGGATGCACAGAATAAGCTGAACTGTGTGCTTCAGCCAATACTTCTTCTCGAACATCTCCCTTGGGTACGCAGAGTCTGCTACCGAATCTCAGAGAGCCATCTTCATGTATAATCAAGTCCGTTCTCAGCCCGGCTTCCACTTGCTCTCTGAACTTTTGCAATCGGGGATCATCCGCTTGTGCAATCTTGATGCGATCCACCAGGAAAGATTGCACCTGTAGTTTCCAAAGTTGACTGAGTGCGTTCGGCGTAACGACTTCAAGTTCGAGTCTCTGAAAGTCCTCAATAATGCTCCTCTGATCGGTCAACATCATGACCGCTGGCTTGCGACTGAGCGCATCTGGTACAACATTCACCTTCCCCGGGTGATACTGAAGGTCCAAGTCATAATCTGCCATCAGTTTTAGCCATCGGCGCTGCCTCATGTTTAGTTCTTTCTGAGTGAAAACATACTTCAAACTTTTGTGATCTGTGTACACCTCCACTTTCTCACCCAATAGATAGTGCCTCCAAATCTTCAACGCAAAGACTACCGCAGCTAACTCCAAGTCATGCATAGGGTAGTTCTTCTCGTGGTTTCTCAGTTGTCGAGAGGCGTAAGCAACCACTCGGCCGTGCTGCATTAGAACACAGCCTAATCCCTTCCCTGAGGCATCACTGTGTATCACCAAACCACCGGAATCATCTGGTACTGTAAGAATAGGCGCCGTGGTTAAATTCTGCTTTAGTGTGTCAAATGCCTGAGTGCACTCCTCTGTTCACGTAAACGGTACGTCCTTCCGTGTCAGCCTCGTCAATGGTTCCGCGATTCTTGAGAAGTCTTGGACGAATCTCCGATAATAACCTGCCAATCCTAGAAAACTCCTGATCTCAGCCACTGACTTTGGCGTTGGCCAATCTCTGACGGATTCTATCTTTGCCGGGTCCACCGAGATGCCTTCGCCCGAAACGATATGTCCCAAAAACTGAACCTTGTCGAGCCAGAATTCACACTTGCTTAGCTTCGCATACAGCTTCTCTTCCCGAAGAATTTGTAGGACCGTGCGCAAATGTTCAGCGTGCTCTTCCCGGGTCTTCGAGTAGATAAGTATGTCGTCGATAAACACAACGACAAACGTGTCCAAGTACTTTGCGAACACCCTGTTCATTAAGTCCATGAATATTGCTGGAGCATTGGTAACACCGAATGGCATCACAAGGAACTCGTAATGTCCGTATCGGGTCCTGAAAGTCGTCTTGCATACATCCTCGGCTGCTACTCTGATTTGATGATATCCAGAACGGAGGTCCAACTTCGAGAATACCTTGGCTCCACTTAGCTGATCGAATAGGTCGTTAATGCGCGGGATTGGGTACTTGTTCTTTATTGTGACCTTGTTCAGCTCCCGATAATCTATACACATTCGCAGCGATCCATCCTTCTTCTTTACTAACAGAACTGGTACACCCCACGGTGAAGCGCTTGGCCGAATAAATCCCTTCTCCAATAGTTCTTCAACCTGCTTCTTCAATTCCGCCAACTCAACTGGTGCCACTCTGTATGGGTCTCTGGATACTGGGGCTGTACCTGGAGTCAAATCGATCGAGAACTCCAAGATTCGAGAAGGTGGTAGACCTGGTAGATCTTCAGGAAATACGTCCATAAAGTCCCGAACAATTTCTGGGACTGGGCTCTTATCAATCTCCATAGCTGTCAGCTCCTTGGGCTTGGCTCTGTACTTGGCTGGCTCCAAAGATTTGTTCCGCCCTCGAAAATAAACTCCGGGTGATTGGGAATGCGGAAGATCACCTTCCTTGCACAACAATCGATAACTGCATGGAAAGTGCTCATCCAATCCATCCCGAGAATTGCGTCGTAACTGCCTGTCCCAATCAAAAGGAAATTCGCATAGAATTCCCTGCCACACACTACAACCGGGCATGATCTACATTCTCGACTAGATATTATAATGCCATTACCCATATGTATTTCCCATCCCTTGGTTAGTGGTTCATGTGGTATGGAGTGTGTATCAGTGAAATGCTCAGACAAGAAACAATGCGATGCTCCAGAATCAAATAGTACTCTAGCTGGCAAGGAATGTACGAGTAGAGTACCTGTAACCACGTCTCCTGACGCCTCTGCCTGCTTGGCGGTCAAGGTGAAAGCCCGTCCCTGACCGCGACCTGTAAAGGGTTTCCTCTGCTCTTGTGGCCTTTGCTGTGGCGGTCCAGAACCTCCCTGTATCTCTGCTTGCTCAGGGCAACCGTTAATCCTGTGCTGACTGGATCCGCAAATCAAGCACTGACCCTTGGCACGGCGACAGTCCTTCTGGGAATGCCCAACTCTACCGTAATAGCCGCAAACTACGCCCTGTCTCTGGGGGCGATGCTGTGGTACGAACGGGCGCTTCATTTGTGTCGTTCCAGGCCTGTGGACCGGTATGGCTCCTCGAGAAGGTGCGTGGGTATGTGCTGAAACGACTGGGGGTCTCCTGAACTTGTTAATCAATTGCTCCTGAACTCTCGCCGCGTTGAGTACCTTTGCGAAAGTCTGCAAATCCAGTGATGCAATCAACTGCTGCAACTCGAAATCTAGCCCCTGAAGGAAGCGTCTGGCCCTGGTGGCCTCTGAGACGACCATGTATGGAGCAAAACGGCTCAGACGGTTGAACTCTGCCGCATATACGTCCACTGGGCGTCCATTCTGCTTCAAAAGAATAAATCTTTCCTCCATTTCTGCCTTGGCTGTGGAAGGAAAATAATGATCTAGGAAGCACTCCTTAAACTTGCTCCATTCAATCGGCCCGTCTAGCCTGCTTTCTTCCACCGACCACCATGTACGGGCTTCATCTTCCAATTGGATCTTTATCACGTCCACCCTATCTTCCTCTGGAACCCTGGCGGCTGTCAATAAGTTCTCCATGTTCACCAGCCATTGCTCAGCCTCAAGGGGTTCAGCTAGCCCTGTGAATTCAGCTGGAGGTAACCGTCGGAAGTCTGATACGGTACCAGCCCTAGCATGATAAGCTGGTGGAGTAGCGCCCTCGGGGGCGGTAATGAGTGCGGAGGGTCCTCCTGCGGCGGTAATCGCCCTGAGTCCCTCAGCGAGTAAATCTGTCTTCCTCTCTTGAGCTTTTGCGAGAGAGGTCAGTGCACTGAGTATTCTTTCCGTGCGGCCCTGAGTGCTGGAGTCCGAGGAGGGGTCGTTCGGGGACGTCATATCACTGGAAGATTCAAAAGGATAAGATCAGATTCAAGGATGAAAATCAAGAGTAGTGAAACGAGAATAACGTAATACAGTATAGTTAATGTTATCCCTTGATACTAAACACGGCTCTGATACCAACTAAACCATGTCACGCCCCGCTTCCCAACATACGGAAAACAATGGATGACTAGGCCAGCCATGCTCCTACGGTCAAGGAATCATCCCGCCGTAGTCACACTTCGGCTTCTAGCAATACATGGTGATCAGTAAATAAAGTACAGTAGTAAAGGAATCACATCACTAATTTATTACATTAAAATCCGTTGTTCACAAATTACAAATAACAAGAACAGTTACTAACCAAATTCAATCTCACGATCACTTTTATGGAAAGCAGTAAAGAAAGAAAGTACACCAGACTATATCTCCGTGAACTCGAAAGGTAGATCCGTCTCCTGCGCTAGTCCTTCCACGGGATCTGAGCATGCATACTCAGGTCGTCAGAGCGACACAATAACAATATTATTATAATAAGATGAAACAGGAAAAAGAGGTAATAACAGTGAAAGTACAATGCGAGTAATCACTATATCACTATATGATGCAAAATATGATCTGTGTCCCTATCGGTCTCTAGGTCATGTTTGAAATCGCATAGTGGAAGGAGGATCATGTTTAACAGGAGTCTCGTACATACCCGAGACAACGGCCCACATGTCCGGGACATAACCCTGTCAGCCGGATCGCTAGATCCTACCTAATATATATATCGCTGCTCGAATGATCATCCTCTAAAACACGGTCCCGCTAAATACGATTCTCTTTCCACTTCGATTTCCCCTTTATCCCCAGGTTTACACTATTTATGATCTTGATTTAGTCGTGTACAAGTATACCAATGGCACGGTTTTATCACTGTTCACTGTATCAATCACTGTCACGAATATTCACTTCCCATTGGTGTACTCGTCACTCCTAAACCAACATCAATCATGCACGATAATGCACTGTCCACTGACTCTAACACTCGCTAACACTAAGAATATGGCAAATGGGGCATGATATATGTATGTATGCCATCAATAAGCTAAGTATATTATGAATCAATGTGCACGTCATTAACTTACAAAAATTGCATAAATTCATATGTTTAGAATTTAACGAAATGATAAAAATACGAAAAATGGAACACTCAGTCACCAATTCATCAAAATTATTTTCAGTTCAATCGGGTTTCCGGTATTCAAGATACAGCTGTTTCATTTTAAGTGCTCGCGGCTGGAAATTCAGTTTCAGAACTGAATGTCCGTTTCGCGACACGAATTGCACCCAGTTGGGCTCAGAATTTAGCGATGCTACAGTTGAATAAAATCTAGGGTTTTCAATGGTGTATTCAACGCAACAGACGGATCCTCAATCGCGTCTGTACGTCGAAAGTTATACACAGTTTAACATTAGTATGTCACTTCTGAATCTGTTCTAGACAGTTATACGTTCTGCCCTTTTTATTTACAATTTAAATAGGAAACGGCAATGAAACGGAATGAAACCACTTGTTTTGTTTATCTAACAGATCCATCTTTAATCCACTGCAGAGTTCTGTAACATACGAATTTAGGAAACAAAGTGACACATTTTGGGACAGTATACAGTAATCAGAGTCGCACTCCGATCTAAATATCGTCGCAGTTACAGTACAGAAAACATTAGAAGTTTACATAGAGTTAAAGTTAGTCGAGTCGGTTTCGATTTAAGCCCTCGAACGCATCATTCCAGTATGTACATAATTACAGTGATTTTAATCATTTTCAGATACGGGAAATTTCTAGTTTTAACGGTATATTTGGGGGTATCAATTTTAGTCACTAACAGTCGTATTTTCCAGTGAGATTTATACACGATATTCGTCATTATATGGGCCAACAGAAAACATCTATTTCCGTCAAATTAAGCAAGTATTTTCATTGGGGCCTAGCATCGAACACATATATCACTAAGTTTTATCGGTAAAAGTAATTTCATAACTTATCCGTTTGAATTTGAAATAAGTGTAGATTAGCATGTAGCAAGTAAATTACTTTCCTGGAAACGTCTCGGGGTTGCACGGCAGTAGCGGCATCATGAACGCGCGATGTACGTCGTGAAACGATTTGCGCGAGCTTGGCTCGCGATACGGATTTGATGTCGGAGTTGCCCGGAGTTGTTTTGTGCCCGCTGGAAGCATGAAGGAGGCTCAATGGATCTCCCGGGTGCGCAGGGGTCGACGGCGTCGCTCCGTCGATGGGCCGTAGTGTGTTTGTATATTGGTATTGGTTTTGTGTGGTTTTGGAGAGAGGGAGAGAGTAGGGGCTCGGGTGCTGTCGTAATGGGGATGATGCTGAGGAGAAGAGGGTGTGGAGGTCGACGACGTGATGGGGAGATCGCCGGTGTCGTGGGTGCCGGTGGTGGTCGAGCTCGGTTGCAATGGGTCTTGGGTGTGTAGAGTTCTAGGTTGGTGGAAGGAGATAGGGAAGGGTTCTGTGGTGGAGGAGAAACGAGGGAGGATGAAAGAGGGTCAACGACGTGATGGGGTGATCGCCGACGTCGAGGGTGCAGGATGGTGGTCGAGCTCGGTGTAGTGGGTTCGTGGAAAAAATTTGAGATGAAGGAGAGTTTTTTTTGAGATAGAGTTGGAGAGCGAGAGAGGGATGAGGGCGACGGAGTTAGAGAGAGGAGTGCGAGGGGGTAACGTCGCACGACGTGGGCGCGGGCTGCTGCGGAGGAGGCGGGTCGCAAATTGAAGGGGGTGAGCGGGAAGGAGGGAGAGCCGTTGGGGAAGTGGGAATAGAAGCGGGTCGGGTTGGTGTGGGTGTGGGTTGGGCTTGGGGTTTCTAAAAATTCATTTTAATTTTTAAGTTTGTGTGTGTGGGCTAAGGAGGGGGGACGGGCTGGGTTTAGATAATTAAATTTCCATTAGTTTTTTTTGTGGGCTTTGGTTAGAACGGGCTGATTAATTTTAAATGGAAAAATTTAAATGGGCTGAGGGTTTTAAATAGGGAATTCATTTTAACTTTAAATTTTTGGTGGGCTGAGGATTTAGTATAGTTTGGTTTAGGATTTTATTAGTAAAATTTTGGTTTTAGTTTAATTTAGCTTTGATTTTAAATCTTGGGTTTTGACTTTTAGGGTTTGGGAAAAATATAAATATTGGAGTTTAAGCAACCACCTTCCTACAAAAATTTACAAGGGAAGAAGAAAAGGACAACTCAGGAATTTAGGAAAATTTTGAAGACTTTTATTGAGATGGGAACGGGGATTTACATGAGACTACATAAGTTCTCCACGAAGTAGGACCGAGCATTTCTTGTAACAGAAGCGTTGCCCGGTGGAGCATACCGCCTGCAGGATGTCGGGGACGTAATTTTCTTTGGCCTTATAACGCCGAAAAACTTAAGTTGTATAAATAAACATGTACCCTCTTTTGAAATAATGTAATTCATATTGGCATTTAATTAAGTCTCCTGAGCTAGGTCCTCTCACAGAAGAGACCTTTTACACCGCCATAGGGCTCCAACCCTTTGTTTCTTTTCTCGGTTCTGAGACTCCAAGGTTTTTTTAAGAAAAAGTATAACTGTACCGCGGGAATAAAAAGATACAATGCACCTCAACAAAGGAGAAATTTATTTATTAAGAGGTATTATGGGCTCCCCAGCCTTACAACAATTACAACAAAGGAGGGCGAGAATTAAAGAGGCATTGTCGGTGATACACCGAAGAAAGCTCCTCCAGCCGAGCCTTAGCAGCCTCGACCCGCTCCCTCCGACGGTACTCATGGACCCTAGAAGCTACGGACTTCCCGGGATCCCCGTTCGCCGAGCAAGATGCGACGACCAACCTTTGATGAAAACTCTCAAGCAGAAGGTCCACCGAGCGGTCCTGCCCGCTCTTCGAGATCAGACCAAGCTCGTGGACCGTATGCATTTTGTAAAACACCTCGTCCATTAACCGAGGAGACATCGTGCTATACAGACCCGGGGAAGTCCTCTATATCGCGTAAATTAGCACCTGAAGCAGAGGATATCGCCGGGGAAGTAAGCGTCCGCAGTGGCACTCCAAGCAGCTTATCACCGCCTCATACGTCTGCTCGGAATGATCAAGATTATAAAAATATACGTCATTGCGAGAAACGATTTCCCTGATGGTGTACACGCGGCCGGTCATCTTTAAAAACACAAGGCCAGGAAGAAACCGATATACATTATGTATTTATAGCCTCAACAAAAAATCTTCCAATGGCCAAGATTTTCTCGCACAACAATGCAAATCACTGAATATCGCACTTTCCCGATATGATGCTGTCACGTGTCATCTGCGACGGTCGCCATTCCCGCCTATATAGGTCACGGAAGGTTAAACGACGCCCCAAGGAGATACTAGAGAGATAATAAAGCCCTCATCACGAGACTGTCGAGCAGATTCTTGCTTGGCCCCATCCGCAGCGGGTAGCTTCTTGCCCAACAAACGCTGTAGACCTAAAGCCCTCATCATGAGGCGATCGGGTATCTTCCTTCTCAGCTCATCCACAAGCGGGTAGCTTCTTGCCCAACAAACGCTGTGGATCTAAAGCCCTCCTCGGGAGGCCGCCGAGCAGATTCCTGCTCGGCCCCATCTGCAGTGGGTAGCTTCCTGCCCAACAAACGCCGTGGATCTAAAACCCTTATCATGAGGCGACCGGGTAGCTTCCTGCTCGGCTCATCCATAAGCGGGTAGCTTCCTGCCTAACAAACGCTGTGGATCTAAAGCTCTCATCACGAGGCGACCGGGTAGCTTCCTGCTCGGCTCATCCACAAACGGGTAGCTTCCTGCCCAACAAACGCTGTGGATCTAAAGCCCTCCTCATGAGGCCGCCAAGCAGATTCCTGCTCGGCCCCATCCGCAGCGGGTAGCTTCCTGTCCAACAAATGCTGTGGATCCAAAGCCCTCATTACGAGGCGACTGGGTAGCTTCCTGCTCGGCTCATCCACAAGAGGGTAGCTTCCTTTCCAACAAACGCTGTGGATCTAAAGCCCTCCTCACGAGGCCGCCGAGCAGATTCCTGCTCGGCCCCATTCGCAACGGATAGCTTCCTGCCCAACAAATGCTGTGGATCCAAAGCCCTCATAACGAGGCGACCGGGTAGAATCGAGTAGCGCCGACCTATTCAAACTTGGCTATCGTTTGATTCATACTCGATGCGCGATCTTCCCTCGACTCCGGGAAAAGAGAGGATACCGACCTTCCTACACTTGGCTATCGTTCGACTCATACTCAATGAACGGTCGTCGCCTAGAAAGGGTGGACACCGGCCTAACACTAGCAAGATAAAGAAAGTTACGAGCTAAAAGTACTTGCAAGATGAAAAGTCTTACGAGCTAAAGTGCTTGCAGGATGATCAGAAATTTGAGCAAAGGAAAGTATATACTTTATTTATGATTAAAATTATGTACAAAGGTATTGTGAGCTCCTTAGCCTTACAAAAATGTCCGGAGGCTTACAAAATTCTAAAAAAAAAGGAGAAAAAATCATGGAGGGGGGATAGCTCAGATCGCCCGCTCGGTCGGGATCTCACCCTGCTCGACGCCACCATTGGGGGCCAAAACGATGACCTCAGGGTCGGCGCTTTCGCCGACAGCCTCACCTCCTACAGCCAGCTCAACGCCTCCCCCCTGTGGCGCTTCCTCAGCGAGGGGGAACTTAGCGCGGAGCTCTCCGTCGACGAACTCCGGCATAGATTCCTTGACGGTGTCAAGGGCATTGTGCCACCCGACGGCCACGAATTCAGAGAGATCAAGGTAAAACTAATCAGACGCCTTGTATTCCTCCATGGCCTTCGCCTCCCGGCTTTCAGCAAGCTTCGCCACGTCTAAAGTCGTCCGAGCATCCTTCTTGATGGCGTCCCTTAACCTTTTCATAGCGTTGTAGAGGCCGTTCATCTCCTCCATCTTGGCTTGAATAGCCCAGTTGGACTCATTTAGAACCCGATGGGACTCTTTCAGCTTTGAGATCGTCAGCCCCTCGGTGACCAATCTCGAGTCAAGGATGACCGCCTTCTCCTCTTCCTGCTGCACTTGAAGGCGAAGCTCTTCCTCCCGCGAAGAGGATTCGCCCGCCTTCTTCATCACCGGGGCTATTTCCTCGGACTCCATGGCGACAAGTAGAGCGCAGTGCTGAAAGACATGAGGAAAACAACAAGCGTGTTAAAAAGCTAAACAGAGAAAATACAACTTAAGGAATTTTCGAAGAAAGCTAGATACCGTCCTGAACCGCCTCCTGCGCTATTGCGGCCACCTGGGCCTTCATGGTGCCTCAGGGGATCTTGGCCCCAGCTGCCTTCTCCATGTCCGCCAGCAAACTGTCGGCCACAGATAGCCCTGAGGGAACCTCAATGCAGAAGTTTACCTCCTGCACTTGGATCCCGGTAGGGGTGGCCGAGAGACCACCCGCTTCTGTCTTTTAAGGGGGACTTCCTCGGCGGAGGGAGACTCCTCCTCCTACGTCCGGGGCGTCGGGTCCCGCACGTGCTTCTGACCCCCCCGCAGCGCTCCTCATGGACTAGGGGTGTTGCGGAAGGATTGGCAGGAGGAGTTTGCCTCCGGGCCGCGCTTGGACCTGGTCGGGACGAGCTTGCGCCACCGGTCTTTCTTCCTTAGGCCTTGGCGGCCATGGCAGCCATGATTTTTGATCGATCCATGGGCTCTGCAAAAAAGAACACACAGGAGAAAAGATTAACGAAGTTGAAATGGCAAAGAAAATTTAGCGAAGTCTAAGCAAATCGTCAAAAACCCTAACTTACCTAAAAAACGCATAGGACTGAGCCCAACCCAGCTCAGTACCTGCTCGGAAAGCAGGACATCAGCCCGATGGATCGGTTCCCACTGGGACACCACCTTCTCCTCGGGGGAGGTCGACTGCTTCGCTCTTGGGCAGTCGGCCCTATGCCACTGTGTGGGTACATGCCAATCCTCGCCCTCCGGTGGCCCGACGAAGACGTACTTCTCCTTCCGTTCATGGATAGAAGAAATGACGACCACTACCCCCGACCCGGCCGTCCCACCCTTATGTTTTTTAAACGAAAAGTACACCCAGCTCGTCTTTTCCTTACTGGTACCAGGGTAATTTTTATAACAAAGAAAAGACAAGAAGAGGGTCAAACTGAAGGGGATTCGATCAAATTTTAACCGGACTAGAAACCCGAGGAGGATCCTCCATGAGTTTGGCGCTAGCTGGTCCCGGGCAAGACGAAAGCAATGAAGCACCGCGCGAAACTCAGGTGAGAAGGGCAGACGTATTCCTGCCCGGAATGCTTCTAGATACAGAGCAATCTCCTTGCCCCGCACCTGGTCTGCCCGCTCACCCTCTCTGGCTAAACGGAGTTAGTAGCTAGAGGGGATATGGAATCGAGTCCGGATGTCAAAAAGCTCATCCAGACGATTCAATACGGAGGGCGCATCGCGGGTGCTCCCGATGAGCACTGTGGAAACCTTTGTCGCTGCCAGATGGCGAGTGACAAGGGCGGCCCTGACTCTAGGGGGCGATCCTGACGCAGAAGACATGGTAGAAGAAGAACCCTCTCGGCTATCTGAAGCCAAAGAGGAGGAAGACACGCTGGACTCGTCCCCAGCAACCGGAGCCTCATCTTCCGGCTCTACCCCTACTACATCTACAGACTTCTCGGAGGAAGACATCTAACCTGATTCAAAGAAAGGGACTCACCGAGGAAAATTCAACAGAAGATTCGATCTAAGCGGAGGTGCGCCGAGCAATCTTCAAACAACGAAAGAGAATTAAGGCAAAGTGTTGGCCCTAAGATGGTCCCCTCCTATTTATACACCCCAAAGAGAACATCTTATGACCCAAATCGATTCCCGCCAAAACGAAGCGCCGCGCCTAGCGGCCGTCAAGGCTCTATATGGCGATTGTACATTGGGGGACGTCTCTTCATTGCAGGAGTCAGAGATAGCCTGTCGCACCCACCAACCAACGTCGGACTTGTGGCTCGGAGCCCAATTGACGATCGAGTGAAACGGCGTCTCCTCTTTAAAGCGCAATCATTTCACTGATCCGCTGACGTCATCGGGGATACGCGTGAAAATTAACGTGCAGGGGGGTACTCCACATGGACTCGAATATCGGAACGATGCAACTTCCCTATGCCATGTTGTCCCTGGACAATCCACACTATGATTCTCGGCACCAAACTGAGCAGAAGAAAACCAAGCAGGTGATTCTTGACCCGACCTATAAAGAGGTCGGAACGAGAGTGGGGGGATAATGATGATGCTCATAAGTGGGAATTCCTCAGACCACGACACGTGGTAGATGGCGTGTTATCCGCGTAAAGCCCACTAGGTACCTGGGGGATGCGGAGGTAGAATTAGTGTGGAGCATTGGTGATTTTCTTCGGATGGTCTCCGAGCTTACACCCCAACTTCTTGCCCTAGAGCAATCCAGCAGCCGAACTTTCACCCCCTTCTGCTCGTCTCCGAGCTATTGCAGAGCTGAGCTTCCACAGCCTCCCTGCTCATCTCCGAGCTGATGCAAGGCCTGAGCGTTTTCGGCCTCCCGGCTCGTCTCCGAGCCATCGGACAGGCCGAGCTTTCTCGGTTTCCCCGATCAACCGAGAGTGCGGAGCCCATGCGCCCCCGAAACGGCTTCGCGTATCTCGCCAAAGCGAGATATCTTCCGCCCTATGTTCCGCGTCCTACGTGGACGCATCCCCTATTAATGAGCGGATCCCTCCATCAACGCGGGCGTAACAAGGGGGCGTAACTGACGACGAGAATCTCACGCCGGCTCGCTCCACGCGACCACTATATAAACCCCTCTTTCAGACGATTCAGGTAACCCGAACTCATTCTAATAGGCCGCTACGCTGCTCTAATTCTCCGGTACTAACTTGATCGTTGGAGGGTCCTACGGTGGTTTCCCACCCCGGAACTTCCCTTGCAGGTAGCTCGGCCTCAGTAACTTCCAATAACCCATTGAGATCCACACGCTCAACAAGTCCCAAACCAATCTCAACCATTCAAAACCGATCGCTACCTGATCGACAAAGGACAACATGAGATCACAACCTCCATCAGAAATGAAAACTACTATCTTTATTTAATAATAGAGAAAATTGTTTCCGAGCCCAATTTGGAGAAGTAACTTGTTTTTAAACCCACGTAGTTCTAAAATCGTGAAAAAACCCAATACTTTGAAAATACGAAAGATAGAAGCCCAAAATAACTTATATGTATAGTAATTAAGATATTTTTCCAAAATTCCCAACTTTACCCTTATTCACATATGGCAAAGTATTTTCTAAATATACATATAATAAATGAGAGATCTCCTGCCCGTTCTTTTCTCTTCCTCGGCTACCGCTCTTTCCTCGTCTTCCTCAAACCGCAAAACGATTTCTCCTATTTGAGCTCCGATAGGAAAATTAAATGCAGATTAATGTTTGACCCCTAATTTAATTTACATTCTCTTTGTTCCCAATTTTCAGTAACCATAATCTTAACCTTGGATCTGTAGTCGAAACCGCCACCCTCAATCTCTTTAGGTTCATGATTGAGATAGCTTCTACCTCGATCGAATAGGTTATATATTGAAGAAGTTGGAGACGTCCGTTTTTGTTTTTAATTGTACTTGTTTCATTACTCTACATTTAACCTTTACATCTATGTGCCTTACATGTAATAAGTTTTCTATATTTGATGCCTCTAGCATTTTTTTTGGGCATAGACCTGGTTAAGAAATGATATCGGTTTTGCTTTCCGTTTTAGTGGTTCATGTATTTTAATGGCGACACTTGATATTCACAAGTAAATTCACAAGTTTTTGTTTCCCCTATAATATGATTTATATTTTGGTTATAGTTGTTTGTTGAATTGGTAATTGAGAGGATTTATTTATTTTTGATGTAACTGTGAGGATGTTGATTGGTGAGATTGTGCATATGCTAAAAGGGAAAAACAGAGAATTTCTCATTCATTGTTGTATGCATTAGTTCTACAAGTTAAAAAGGATTTGATACAAATATGAAATATAGCAATCATTACATATATGCCAGCGGAAATAATAAAGAAGCCACACAAAAATTTACGGACCTAACAAAAAATCAAGTTTTAATATTTTGGAAAAACTCAAAAATCCATGTTCTAATATTTTGGAAAATCTTAAAAGGGTGTTATAGGCAATGTATATATAAATATGTATACCAATCAAGATTTGGGTTTAAAATGACGTCAAACAATATTTTTTGGGTTTTCCACAATTTTGGAACTTCATGGTTTAAAAATAAATTGGATTATGAAACTAGGCCCGGAAACAATTTTTCCTTAATGGAATAATTGAATACGGAGACAGAATCGGCTCGGATTTACCAGTATCCCGTTTACATCTATATAATGTGATTCCGGCCATCCCACTTATCCCTACAGCTTTTCCTTTCATTTAGGCAACCTTCTCTTAGTAGTAGCATTTTGATATGTTATACATTCTAGGTTGCTCTAAATCTTATATCTGTATGGAAAATTTAATCATGTCTAAATTATTATTAAAAAAATCTAATATAGAATGAAAATTAAGCTAAATTATTTGTTAATATTGTTTATACATTTTGCTCAAACTTTTCTTGAAATAAATAAAAAGGCAATAATTACACCCATTCCTTATTCTTATTCCAAACTCTACATTTATCATATACATGTTTATGTTTTATCTTTGACCAAGTGCTCATGGGGTGGATCTTCACCGTTATGTATACTAGTCGGATGTGTACTAAATTAAATATTTGATGTTGAAATGTTTCGTAATTTTAACTAAAAGTACTGTCTAAAAATCTTTTATCTTAACTAAAAAAAAATTCTATTTTCTTAACTAAAAGTCTATAATAATCTTCCCAAATCTTTTGTCTACCTGCAAATATGTATTACACATGCAAAAAGTTGATATAGACCATCTTAAATTTGAGGATTTTTCTTGTTTTTCAATATATATAATTTTAATTAATTATGAGAGCGACACCTTATGCTTTGCATTGCAACTGGCGAGATAAATATCATCAAACAATAACCAAGTTTTATTACATAACACACATTGTACGGATTTTTCACATCCTTAAAGCAGGAAATTGTTAGCTACATTCTGAGTTTTCCCCCTTTTTGGGGGCAATGTATTATCTCCAAGATTCTTCGTACCGCCTTAAATCTTCCACGATTCCCCTTCATCATTAGAATGGGTGTATATAGAGAGGAGTACCACTACTCCAGAAGGGGTCATTCGTAACGGTTAGAACCATTACCTAAACCCATATTGGTAACAGTTCCAATTGTTATACAACCATTATGAATATTCCCGCCACCAGAAGTATGGTAACAGTTACAACCGTTACGATTGAACCCATTTGGTAACGGTTGGAACCGTTACCATAGAGATGTACATGTTAATGATATCTACAATATATCAGATATCTGCTACCTATTGGTAACGGATGGAACCGTTACCAATATGTAGTCGTTATCAATATGTAGTAGGATCTGATATATTTCATATATCATTACCTTGTACTAACTGTTACTAACATCTATGGTAACGATTCTAACCGTTATGAAAGATGCAACGGTAACGGTTGAAACCGTTACCAATAAGTGTCTCTATCTCTATCTCTCTCTCTCTCTCTCTCTCTCTATATATATATATATATATATATATATATATATATATATATATATATAACCTGAAACACACCTTGCGCGCTGCGTGCGCTGCTTTCATTTACAACCAGCAATACAAAATAATTATATCATCAAATCCTACGCTATTATAATAACCAACAAATAATATGAAAGAACACAAAAAAACACAAAAAACAAATATAATAATATATAAATATCCATAATATACATCTCAAATAATATATGAAATGTAAATAATACAAAACAAATGTTTATATCTAAAGTCGTTGGGAAGATCCACTTCTATCACTGTCCCGTGACCCGAAGATATTCCCTATCTCGTCTCGTAACACCCGCCACATGGACTCCTCATGCTGCTGCGTCAACTGCTCGACCCGCTCCGTAAACGCTTGCATCTGCTGTCGCATCTGCCGATGAACCTCCTGCTGCTGCATCATTTGCTCGCGGAGCGATCGAATCTCCTCTACCGACGCTGCTGCCGCATCTGCCCACGTCAAGATTACTACGTACTCGTGGACGGCCTCACACCCGGCAATGAGTCGGTGGGCCCCAGGACCAACCCAGCGCTCATACCCACCGTGATACCCGCCGGATAGCTCGTCGAAAACATGGGCAATGATGATTGTCGTAGAAACGCGATACGTTTTATGATATGCGTTCTACATTGTTCTCTACTTACCGCAATCAAGACGGTGTCGTTTTGCAGCTAGCCGGTTGAGCACGGGTCGATCCACAGGGAGATGGTTGTATTTGAGTTTTTATCTTAGACGAGTTAATTCAAGATGTAAATGTGTATGTTCAAAACTATCATATGTGTTCGTATTTATATTCAAGTAACCTTGTTAGGGTTAAAGTTGGTTAGTAGAGTTAGGATTAGTCTTGTGCTTTTCTTTT
Organism: Agapanthus africanus; assembly: GCA_030015575.1. Taxonomy (NCBI): domain Eukaryota; kingdom Viridiplantae; phylum Streptophyta; class Magnoliopsida; order Asparagales; family Amaryllidaceae; genus Agapanthus; species Agapanthus africanus. The sequence goes on along the minus strand of CM057339.1, from coordinate 173,482,182 downwards.
GCCAATCTTAAAATAAAGTTGGGATAATAGAAAGTAGCGGGGATTAGGAGGACATAGAAATGGGATTTGCGAGTTTAAGCAAGCTTTCTAACGCTAAGTCCATTCCTAGTGCCCCTTGTCCTTCCGCTACGTGCGTTTATTTCCAACCCTAGGCCAAACACCCGCAACCATATCTCCAATTAAGTCACAACTACATGTCACGTTGTAGTGCGCCCAAATGACTTCTCGAATTAGGTCGTGGCTATATGTCACGTATAGCGCGCCTATGTTGGATATAGTGCCCTCAAAGTCAATTATTGGATCGCAGGTACGTGATTGAAATGATTGAGGAGAACCTATACCGGTAGCACAGTCTTACTCGAGATGATAGTATGCTATCTGGTTTGCCTTTATCAGTCGTGTATAGGTTCAGGTGACTGATCACTATTACACGTTGATAGAGCCCTTAGGATCTTGCTTGACTACCAACAGTATGATGGCGATCATATACGTGAGAGTTGGGTAGTCTATAAGCACATCCTTAAAAGTGGTCCCTAGTCGTGAGAGTTTCGAGACAGGGCATCGATACTCCGGAGCAGACTAGTGTATACAGTCGAGACCCCGACGAAGGGCGGTGGCCGGTCTCACAAGCCACTGGTGTCAGTTGGATCACCTAAGATGTATACAGGTGCTCATTGGGTTATGAGTACACCGGACAGGACTCGCTGGGAACCTGCTAGTTGGTATTATACCTAGCGTCAGATAGCAGTTCCTTGGTGACATGTGTATAGGTTAGTTCATCGACCTGAGGTCGTCATTTGTCTCGTGTGAGTTCCCACTGTGCTTTGATTTCTACACTACCACGGCTCAAAGGAGTCGTGCAAACAGGTCTTTTTGGGTACAGTCTCGAGCCACATGGAGGCAAGTGAGCGGATCGGCAGGGGATTCGTCTCTCCCGGTATTGGGGGTGAGATCGTGCTGTGTCTAGGAGAGCCATTACACCAAGTCCTTGGCCAAGGCATGTGAGAATTACTGGTAAGTATTCCAGTAGTTTCTCAGGGTGTTCAGGGCTTCTCTCCGACACGACTTTTACCACTATTGGAGGTCTGACGTTACCAGCCCCCTAGGCCCGATATGCGATACTCATAGACGAACGGACCGGACTGTATGTATATTGTCACTGTTAGGCTCAATAGGGTTCCAGGATGAGTTCGCTCATCGACTTCCCTTGAGGTCAGTACATGGGCAGCCGTTACGCACTGCTAGTGCCGCTGACGTGCTTGTGGTTAAACCCACTGCCAGAGTACTGATGAGTCATTAGAGTCCCCCACAGATAGTTTCCCAAGTTTAGGCGAAACATTGTAGAGGCCGTATGGTTTTATGGCAGGGTTCGAAAAATGCACGTGCGTTTACGCACGTGTCATATTTCGGGCAGATAATACTGGTGGGCTTTGGTTTAAGCCGGATCCATGTATTATACTGTGTAGATATAATATCTTTGTCTCAGTTGCATTTATATTCGGTCGCAATACAAATGCGGGTATGTTTATACTATTACGGGGTTATCCTGAAATTCGTTTCGGGATCGTTTTTCGAAGTTGCCAGTTTTCTATCACCCGTCTTTAACATTCGGTTTAATGCGGATTTATCTTTTCTTGAGGGCGAGTCATGAGAGGAAGCTTCTTGGATGATGACTAGGTTTTGTGAGTCATTCATTTGCATTAATGGTTGATGAGGTGTTATTAGTGAGTCACCTTTTCCATTAATTCTTTTTGTTCATGCTTAGGATATTTGTGTGAGATCTTTTGTTATGATAAGCATTACTTATTGTCACCCCCTTTGCTCCTACACTCACCCCCACCTCTTCATATAGTGGCCGGTCCCTTCTTGAGAAAAGATGATGGATTGATTAAAAAGTTTATGGAATTTGGTTCATGGAAATTTGATATGCTCATTTCTTATTTCACTCCATTAAAAGGCAACTTCATTAACCATTCATTCATGGTTTTGGATGAAGCGAGACAAAGTGTTCTACTCATTCTCTACATCAATCTTGGACATGTCGGCTAGCAAACTTCATGTCCGAGTTGCCTCGGTATAGAGGCGGGAGCCCGTTTAAAGATCCGTAGATGTGGTGCCACCTCGACAAGGAGCCAGGAGATCGGAGCAGCCACAACGGAGCGTGGGATGATGGTTAAAGACCGAAGAACTCGGATCGTTCGGTATAGCCTTTCTACCCACTTTATAGTTTGTTAGTTTAGCGTTAATGGCAGATCCGGGTTATAGTATGTGATAGCGCCAGTTATAAAAGTTTTGTTCCGCGTTTGGCGTCAGATTGACGGCCGGGGCGCTACCGTAGACTTACATGGTATCAGAGCCACGCCATTAAGCTTTACTAACTTGTTCTAACGCGTTTAAAATATCGATCGAACGGAATTTCGAAAACCGCATTTTTCTGTGTAAAGTTTCTGTCGATTTTAAAAACTGGTCTAAAAATCATTTTGAGCATCTTAGAAAATCGAGCAGGTTTTTCTAAGAGTACTGAAGAAATTTGGTTGACTGAATCCACTGTACCGCCGCGGAACCGCCGTGCAAACCATGGTTTGGCCGCGGTTCCGCGGTCAGTTAGTGGCTACAGTACACCAAAATTCTTCTGGGGCTCTTTCATGGGAAATTGTGGTTTCTGGAATATTTCTTTTGGGCCCAAATTTTATTACTGTAATGCAGATGTACGTGGGGCCCACTTCGGGAAGTTTTGTCGATCAAAATTTAAACGTGTTAGTTTACAGTACTTACATTATATCTCCGACCGTGAATGTCATTCAAGCGGTAAATTGCGTCTAATTGCTATAGTTCTTTTAGACGGATTTGCGAACGTGACATTCATGTTGATGTTCTGTGTTGTGCTGTGATGTTGCGGATTGGTCGTGGTGGATAGCAGTGTGCAATGGTAGTGCAATTTGGATTTATTTGTACATTTGATATTGCGGGGCGAGCGTCCAACATGTGGACTGCCGTCACTGCCTATTTTTATAATATTCTTTTGGGGTACGACCGGGCTGAGGTCGATGTACCCATTGTACATATTTTTCATTACTGTACAAGGTTTACCCCGCGACGGAGTGCACGGATAGACGGGTTCTATAGGGCAACGGGTCCGCATCTCATGGCTTTGAGAGGCAGAGGGTCCTCACTCAAGAATTGACAGACTATTCGCCGCACTCGTAGGGGGTACATGTTGACCCAAGGAGGGTGCTTAAGTTACCAGATTCTGTGAAGTGCAGGGCGGTCCATTCACTATGCTGTAGGGGCTGCCTCGCTTCAGGTTTTGGCGGGTAACTTGCCGCACCCGTAGGGGTCTAGGTTTCATTGCACAGGCTATCCACACGACCAGGGGAACGTCGAGTTTCAGTAGCGGCTCTGTGAAACCCGGGGATCCCAGATTATCTGTATTGTTCTGTGATGCTTATTACTTTTCTGTAATGTTGCATTTATCACGCCTGGAGCGATTATTGTATATTGGTATATATACTAGTAGATGTTGTATATGTTTTACACCCGCGCTAGTCCAGTCCCCGCTCTGTCGTTAGTTAAGTAACCTAACGGGTGATGACGGGACCCAGTGATGAATGCGGATGACATATACGTGCATTTTATTTTCGTTCTTTTCTGGTGTGATTAATTGATGGGACTACGTTGATTCTGATCAATGCAAAGGAAAACAAACCTGTTAGGATGTTGTTGGAACAGTTTTAAAAAGTGTTATTACAAAGACGTTTTCTTTTGTTTTGCACAGTGGTATTCGGTTGGAATATCCTGCACCTCATTCGACGAGGCAAGGGCCGAGATCCCTTCACCGGGAGTGACCCCTTGGGCAGAAGTTTACATCAGTGTAATAACTTCACTATAGTCGATTACATATTGCTATGCATCGCAGTATTCAGTTGGAATATTCTGCACCTCATTCCACGAGGAAAGAGCCGAGATCCCTTCACCGGGAGTGACTTCTTTAGCAAAGGTTTTCGCCACTATATTTTTATAAAAAGCTATCAGGTTCCTTCAACGAGATCAAGTTCATTACGTTAAAGGTTTTTCGCCAAAAACCAGCCGTAACCCTCCGTCGTTTCAGACGGTAGTACGTAGTATTCATGCTATGTTTGTTGGCCTTCGTCAAGGAATAGTGGATGGTAGCTGCTTGTTACTGTTCTGTTGCATAGATAGATGACTTGGTTTGGGACAGTCGTATTACCTTGTTGGCCTTCGTCAAGGGTATGTACGGGTGGGTTTGAATTAACAAGATAATGACGGGCAGAACTTGACATGCGACTTATGATTTGTTGGCATTCGTCAAGGTCATAAGAACATGGGGTAAAAATCACATCGGGAGTTTCTAAAGAAACTGAAACTTGCCAGGCATGCGCATACCTTCTGGAGTGTGATAACGTGAGTGGATTCCGTCACGTTATCATGTGATGAGAGTTGGATCCCGATTCCCACTGATGAGTTGGTTTACTCTTCGGGTGATCCCGATTGATTCTTTTTTCAGGTTTGGAAGAGAATTTGACAGTACAGTGGGAGGTTTCCTGATTAGATAAAGTGATAACCATTCTGATCTAGGTTAGTGGCGTGGCTCTGATACCATGTAAGTGCACGGCGGCGTTCCGGCCGTCAATCTGACGCCGGAATGCGGAAACGAAACTTTTTACAAAACTTGTAAACCGGCACCACCGCACACTTTAAAATCCGGATCGGGCCATTAACTTAATCCTAGCTAACTAGAGAAGGGGTAGAGAGATATACCGAGCGATCCATGTCCTTCGGTCTTCTCGTCGTCGTCCCGATCTCCCCGCGGAATCTCCGGTCTTCATCTCCTCGTTGGAAGGGCACCACATCGCCGGGTTCTTTTACGGGCTCTCACCTCTGGACCGAGGCAACTCGGGCACGAAGTTGGCGAGTCGACGTGTCCAAGAATTGCTGTAGAATAGTGTGGAACTCTATGTCTCATGGGGTTGTAAGAAGTTGCCTTTATGGTGGAGGAAATGAACTAGTGAGCTTTTGAGATGAACCAAGACCATTTTATTTTCAAGCAAATGGACCAAATCTCTTCCCAAAAATTGGGAAAACCCCTCCCCTTGGTGGCTGGCCCCTTTTCAATGTGAATAAGAATGGGGAGTATGAATGAGGGAGACCATCAATAATGCAAGGGAGAGGAATGATAATAATCATGAAGAAATTCACCTCAATAATCATACCCATAACATCAACCATCATGTCACCCAAAAGTCAAGCAATGATAACTCCAAAGAAAGTCAAGGGATGGTGGAACCATCATGAAACCATCATGATGCAACAAAATACAAAGACCACCCTCCACAATGCTAATTTGCACAATTGCAAATAAGCCCTCCTCCACCAATTTTCAGCCAAGAAAAGATACAAAGGAAAATGGCCGAAAAGGAATGCAAACTGGCAACTTCAGAAAAACGATCCCGTAATAAATTATAGGAAAACCCCGCTACTGTATATACATACCCGTATTTGTATTCCGATCGAATACAAATGCAATGAGACAAAATCTACACTGTACAATACTAGGATCCGGCTTAAACCAAAGCCCGCTAGTATTATCCGTCCGATCATGATCCGTGCAACACCGCACGTACATGATCGAACCCTGCCATATCTCCATACGGCCTCTACAGCGTTTCGCCCGAACTTGAGAAAACGGTCTGTGGGGGACTCTAAAGACTCGTCAATACTTTGGTTGTGGATTTAACCACCAGCACGTCAGAGGTATTAGCCATACGTAACGGGCTACCAGGTATTGACCAAAAGGGACGTCGATGAGCGAACTCATCCTGACACCCTACTGAGCCTGTCAGTGACAATATCCGTACAGTCTGGTCCGTTCGTCTATGAGTATCGCATGGCGGGCCTAGGGGGTTGGTAAAAGTCAGACCCCCAAAAGCGGTACAAGTCGTGTCGGAGTGTAGCTCAGAACACCCTGAGATACTACTGGAATACCTACCAGTAAATCTCCTGCCTTGGCCAAGGACTTCGTGTAATGGCTCTCCTAGACACAGCGCGACCTCGCCCCCAATACCGGGAGAGACGAACCCCTGAAGATCCGCTCACTGCCTCCATGTGGCTCGGGACTGCACCCAACTAAAACCTGTTTGCACGTCTCCTTTGAGCGTGGTAGGGTAGTAATCAAAGTACAGTGGGAACTCACACGAGACAAATGACGATCTCAGGTCGATGAACTAACCTGTACATATGTCACCAGAGAACTGCTATCTGACGTCAGGTATACGACCAACTAGCATGTTCCCGGCGAGTCCTGTCCGGTGTACTCATAACCCAATGAGCACCTGTATACATCTTAGGTGAACCAACTGACACCAGTGGCTTGTGAGACCAGCCACCGCCCCTCGTCGGGGTCTCGACTGTATACACTAGTCTACTCTGGAGTATCGATGCCCTGTCTCGAAACTCCCACGACTAGGGACCTTTTAAGGATGTGCTTATAGACTACCAGCTCCCACGTATATGATCGCCCTCATACTGCTGGCAGTCAAGCAAGAATCCTAGGGGCTCTATCAACGCACAATAGTGACCTGTAAGGTCACCTGAAGCAGTACACGATGATAAAGATAAACCAGATAGCATACTATCATCTTGAGTAAGACTGTCCTATCGGGATAGGTCCTCCATCAATCATTTCAATCACGTGCCTGTGATCCAATAATTGACTCTGAGGGCACTATCTCCAACAATCTCCCACTTGCACTCAAGGCTAATTATTGCGATGTCGCATACTCACGGCCCGTGTGATACCGAACACCCAACTCCTCTACTAGTCAGTCTCACAAAACCCGTTTGCGAAACTATTGCGTTCGAGGAATAGCCTCAGTGAGTGGATCCGCTTTGATGTTTCTTTCTATGTCTCTCTTTATCTCAAGTTCGCGGAGAAAGTCATCTCCCAAAATGAGCAATACCTTTCTTAGAATATGTCTGGATATCTGATGGGACCTAGCTCATAAATGAACTCCAAATCCAAACTTCTTAGACTGTATCGTCAACTGAACTTAATCAGTATCCTGCGTCATGCCTCCCTCAGTATCCCCTTGGACCACCTGTCCAAAATACTGCCCCTCATCAGAAGGAAAACTATAACTCTGACAACCAATCTATCATCCAGGTCACCTTGGAAGCCTGGAATGATAACTGTCTCCCGAATGAAACTGTCGTTATCATATCCCTAGAACATCCACTTATGTTCTAAAACTGCTTCCGACCGTTTCTCCAGGATTGGATTAATATCAATTTATTGCATCCACTGCAAAAACAACATCTGGTGTGGTACTTGACATCTCATGATTGACTCAATTGCCTAAGCAAGTGATCTGCCAATCATGTACATCCCTCTCCCCTTTAGTCTGTAAGACACCTTCAGAGAGGGTAACTCCGTCACCTGCAGGTACACTACCATGCCAGGAGTCATCCATTCTAAAAACACCTTTAGAATGCTGTCTAAGTACCCAGATTGGGACACTTCCCAAATCTAGATCTAAAACCATAGATCTAGTAACCAGAATGTCTGATATTATATCTATATCCTATGTGGAGAAACCACTGTGTGACAACCAAAGTATAACCGATCGTAGTATAGGAATATCACTTCCTACTCTGTGTACGTCATCCAAATACCAGGACATCACACCCTACTACATTCTTAACAGATCCATCCCCTATTCCGATGAAGTCAAACCTATGACTTTCACATCAGAAATAGATGATCTATCTCCGCTATATCCGCATTAGTCAATAAATAGACGTAAGCCACCTGTCCACCAATGCTTCCGCTGCTCCCACTGATCACTACAACCCTCTGGCAGAGTCATATAGACGTACACTTCTAAAGCTAGTTTAGAACGACGCTATACTCATCCTCCTGCCGGGTCTCACAGTCTGGAACAACAACAATGGCAAGTCTGGGTAAACAAGAACTTCCCTGTCACCGTCCTTGAGGCTACCGGAGTACCTCTCGGGTGCCTAAGGTTACCCACCGTATCTGCGGAGTGGCCAATGGAACGTCAAACCAAATTGAATCTTTAGGTTCTTATCAAATTTTCAGTAATCGTCTGCGGTTCTGGAATCACTTCTAGTTCTACCATACTCCCACTACTGTTTTCTGAAAAAATCCATTTTACTTAAAACTGTGGCGAGTCAAGAACAATATCACTATTGATCTTCCAGATGGTAGAAAGTCAACCCTCGTCATAGCCTGGGTTAACCCACAAACAGCCATTACAGAAACGTGCCTTGAGTTATCCGGAGTCTGGTTTTAAGTATAAGCCGGACAACTCCCCGTAACTTAACAATGTCAAGATACGAACTGTTCTATATCCAATACAGAAACAGAGGCACTGATTTAATTGAACCAGATTCAAATCATGCAGCTGTCTCCAGTGCATGTCAACTAAATGGAAAGAGGCCGATCAGCATTACTCAACTTAGGAGTGCTTCCAATTATGAGTAACCTGAAAGAGAAGCAAGTTCTCTTAACCATTACTATCAACTGAATACCATACACAAGTATCTACATCTTCGATCACCTTGAAGAATCCTGATACTTGCAACACCTGGTTCTCTACTTTATTCTTATACCTATAACTTCTCAAAATTCGGACCTTGCGTTTCTACGAAACACTTGTCTAAAAACTAGAGAAGTCATAAGTAAAACGAATATAGTACGAGGACCAACCCCTCTGTCCTAATGGACACTGGACAACATATAATACTCTGTATAAGTCTCCTGAGTTGAATAACTCAGTCCCTGTGTGTCTTAGGTTGAAAAATGTACTTATGGTTAAGAAGCATTACACCGCTGTTTAATGCTCCTTACCTAACCATCCACTGATATAGGTAAATGTCATAGACATAATTTCAAAAAGGTATATCCCACTCTATAAAAATAGACGTACAGATATATCAATTTGAAATTGGTGCATAACAGCGGATATTCAAAACCAAATATTTTCCGTCCGGCAAACAACCCAGGTGACTTCCTCAAATATCACCAATTACAACGAATTCCGATATAATGAGGACAATCACCTAATTCCCAATAACTTACTCCCACTCATCATCTGTAAAACCATACAGATGTGAGAATCATACCTGGTAAATACATACCCTGGAGCAAGTGTCTAATTGGGAAATCAGTTTTCTTTTAACAGTACACAGTGAAACTGAAACATTGAAATGTTTCGCATGGGTATCCTGGTATTCCTAGTAATTCCTCTTCCATTATCCAGATTCACAATTGTAACCGTATATTTCTATAACATCTCTTCACATCCCTTCATATGTATTTAGTCATTACCTTCTGTACACCCTCTTAGGCTAAATGGTTTTCTTCCTTCCCTACCGTTCGGCACCAACCTATGGTTTGGAAGAAGACTATCCAATAAGCGTAATGGGTGTACTGTCCTAATCCTAGGAGCACTCGCAACGCGAGAGAAGGTGAAGATAAAAGACACCTGAATAAACCTTATTCCTATTTCTCCTAAACCAGAATCCATCCCCGAACTGGAACAAGTTCCTTTCGAGTTCGTATATAACCATACGATGGAGTATCCAATAAACTGTGGATCTTCGTAGTGATATGGAGTGTCCTGGAGAAATACAAAGGTGAAGTGGGAGTGGTAATGAAATACTTGGTTTGGTCATGAATATCAGCCGCAATTTACTTTGCCCTCTTACTAATCCCTTAATATGTCTTTACTTAATACCTTCTGTACACCATCGTTATGCTAATTGGTTTTCTCCATTCCCCACCGTTCGGCACCAGCCTAAGGTTTGGAAGAAGACTATCCAATTTGCGTAATAGGTGTACTATCTCCTAAACCAAGGAGTACTCGCAACCTGAGAGAAGGTAAAAGGAAAAGACAACTGAATAGTCCTATTCGTTTTCTCCAGAACCGGAAACCATCCTCGAATAAATTCCTTCGAGTTCGTATATAACCATACGATGGTTTTATCCAATGGAAGCGGACGTTCGTAGTAATACGGGGTGTCCTGGAGAAAAAGGGTAAAAGTAGGAGTGGCAATGAGGTTTGCAACTCTGACAATCCAAAAGCCAGTGTTTAAGAAGGTTCGGTTAATTTTGGTCACTGAGTCATAGTCTTAGGGTCGGGTCAAGGTCGCTGCCAAAGAGAGAGAGAAAAGAAACACTCAGCGTGCACTCTAACCTAGATCAGAATGGTTGTCACTTTATCTAATCAGGAAACCTCCCACTGTACCATCAAATTCTCCTCCAAACCTGAAAGAAGAATTAGTCGGGATCACCCGAGGAGTAAACCAACTCATCAGTGGGAATCGGGATCCAACTATCATCGCATGATAACGTGACGGAATCCGCTCACGTTATCACACTCCAGAAGGTATGCGCATATCTGGCAAGTTTCAGTTTCTTTAGAAACTCCCGATGTGATTTTTACCCCATGCTCTCATGACCTTGACTTTGGCCAACAAATCATAAGTCACATGTCAAGTTCTACCCGTCATTCTCCAGGTTAATTTGAACCCACCCGTACCTACCCTTGACTTTGGCCAATAAGGCAGTACGACTGTCCCAAACCAACGCATCTATCTATGCTGCATATTAATACCCAATAGCTACCAAACACCGTGCCTTGACTTTGGCCAACAAACACAGCTTGAATACTATTGACTATCCATATGAAACGACAGAGGGCTACGAATGGTTTCTGGCGAAAACCTTTAACGTAATGAACTTGATATCGTTGAAGGAACCAGATAGCTTTTATAAAAATATAGTGGCGAAAACCATTGCTAAAGAGGTCACTCCCGGTAAAGGGATCTCGGCTCTTTCCCCGTAGAATGAGGTGCAGGATATTCCAACTGAATACCACGATGCAAAGCAAAAGTAAACGACTATAGTGAAGTTATTGCCCTGACGCAAACTTCTGTCCAAGGGGTCACTCCCGGTGAAGGGATCTCGGCCCTTGCCTCGTCGACTGAGGTGTAGGATATTCCAACTGAATACCACTGTGCAAAACAAAAGAGAACGTCCTTGCAATAACAACCTTTTGAAAAATGTTCCAACAACATCAGAAAAGGTTTGTTTATCTTGCATTGATCCGAATCAACGCAGTCCCAACAATTGATCACACCAATAAAGAACGAAAATAATGATGTACGTATATGCCATCAGCATTCGCCACTGGGTCCCGTCATCACCCGTTAGGTTACTTAACTAACGACAGAGCGGGGACTGGACTAGCGCGGATGCAAAACATATACAACATCTACTAGTATATATATCAATATATAATATTCGCTCAAGGCGTGATAAAATGCAACATCACAGAAATGTAATAAGCATCACAGTACAGATATCTGGGATCCCCGGGTTTCATAGAGCCGCTACTGAAACCCGACGTTCCCCTGGTCGTGTGGATAGCCTGTGCAATGAAGTCCTAGACCCCTACGGGCGCGGCAAGTTACCCGCCAAAACCTGAAGTGAGGCAGCCCCCTTCAGCAACGTGAATGGACCATCCAGCACTTCACGGAATCCGGTAACTTGGGCACTCCTCCTTGGGTCAACCTGTACCCCCTACGAGTGCGGCGAATAGCCCGCCAATTCTAGAGTGAGGCCCCCTCCGTCTCAACGCCATGAGATGCGGGCCCGTTGCCCTCTAGAACCCGGCTATCCGTGCACCCCACCTTGGGGCAATCCTAGTACAGAAAGTAAAATATACATACAACGGGTACATCGACCTCACCCCGGTCGTGCCCCAAAAGAATAATATATAAACATGCAGTGACGGCAATCCACATGTCGGACGCTCGCCCCGCAATATCAAATATACATAATACACCAAACTGTACTAACATTGCATCCAGGCTATCCCCACCGACCAATCCGCAACATCACAGCACAACACAAAACATCAACGTGAATGTCACGTTCGCAAATCCGTCTAAAAGGGTTATAGCAGTTAGACAGGATTTACCGATCAAGTGACATTCCCTGTCGCAGATATAATGTAAATACTGTGAACTAACATGTTTAAAATTTTCGATCGATCAAATTCACCGAAGTGGGCCCCAAGCACTACTGTAGCACTCAAAGAAATCTGGGCCCAAACAGAACATACCAGAAACCCTATTTCCATGTCAGAGAGCCACTGTAAAAATTTGATGCAGTGAAGCCAAAATTCGGTGGCAGATCCGCGGCCAAAATGTGGTTTTGGCCGCTGATCCGCCGCGCTACAGTAACTTCAGCCTACCAAATTTTCACATAATGCATAAAAAACCCTGCACGTATTTTTCCAATATACCAAATAATTTTTAGAGCAAGGAAAATTCGACAGAAAGTGCGACATGGAAATGCGGTTTTTGGAAAATCTGTTCGATCGAACTTGTAAACACGTTAGGGCAAGCTAGACTAGGTTAATGGCGTGGCTCTGATACCATATAAGTGCACGGCGGCGCCCCGCCCGTCAATCCGACTCCGGAATGCGGAAACGAAACTTTTTACAAAACTTGTAAACCGGCACCACCGCGCACTTTAAAACCCGGATCGGGCCATTAACTTAATCCTAGCTAACTAGAGAAGAGGTAGAGAGATATACCGAGCGATCCGTGTCCTTCGGTCTTCTCGTCGTTGTCCCGATCTCCCCGCGGAATCTCCGGTCTTCATCTCCTCGTCGGAAGGGCACCACATCGCTGGGTTCTTTTACGGGCTCTCACCTTTGGACCGAGGCAACTCGGGCACGAAGTTGGCGAGTCGACGTGTCCAAGAATTGCTGTAGAACAGTGTGGAACTCTATGTCTCATAGGGTTGTAAGAAGTTGCCTTTTTGGTGGAGGAAATGAACTAGTGAGCTTTTGAGATGAACCAAGACCATTTTATTTTCAAGCAAATGAGACCAAATCTCTTCCCAAAAATTGGGACAACCCCTCCCCTTGGTGGCTGGCCCCTTTTCAATGTGAATAAGAATGGGGAGTATGAATGAGGGAAACCATCAATAATGCAAGGGAGAGGAATGATAATAATTGGATGGATTCCTAAGTTGAGTAATGCTGATTAGCCTCTCTCCATTAAGTTGATAAGCACTGAAGACAGCTGCATGATTAGAATCTGGTTGCAATTAAATAAGTGCCAAAGTTTCTATATTGGATATAGAATGGTTCATATCTTAACGATGTTAAGGTACGGGGAGTTGTCCGGCTTATGATTAAAACCAGACTCTGGACAACTCAGGGCACGTTTCTGTAATGGTTGTTTGTGGGTTGACCCGGGCTATGTCGAGGGTTGACTTTCTACCATCTGGAAGATCAATAGTGATATTGTTCTTGACTCACCACAGTTTTAGTAAAATGGATTTTTCAGAAAACAGTAGTGGGAGTATGGTAGAACTGGAAGTGATTCCAGAACCGCAAATGATTACGGAAAATTTAATAGGACCTAAAGATTCAATCAGGTTTGACATTCCATTAGCCACTCCGCAGATATGGTGGGTAACCTCAGACACCCGAGAGGTACTCCGGTAGCCTCAAGGACGGTGACAGGGAGATTCTTGTTTACCCAAACTTGACACTACTGTTGTTCCAGACTATGAGACCCGGCAGGAGGTTAAGTATAGCGTCGTTCTAAACTAGCTTTAGAAGTGCACGTATATATTATTCTGCCAGAGGGTTGTTGTGGTCAGTGGGAGCAACGGAAGTATAGTGGGCAAGTAGCTTATGTCTATTTATAGACTTAAGCAGTTATAGCGGAGATAGATCATCTATTTTTGATGTGACAGTCATGGGTTTGACTTCATCAGAATAGGGGATGGATCTGTTAAGAAGGTAGTAGGGTGTGATGTCCTGGTATTTGGCTGACATACACAGAGTAGGAAGTAAAATTCCTATACTACGATCGGTTATACTTTTGGTTGTCACACAGTTGTTTCTCCACATAGGATATGGATATAATATCAGACATTCTGGTTACTAGATCTATGGTTTTAGATCTAGAATTGGGTAGTTTCCCAATCTGGGTACTTTGACAGTATTCTAATAGTATTTTAGAATAGATGACTCCTGGCATGGTGGTGTACCTGCAGATGATGGAGTCACCCTCTCTAAAGGTGTCTTACAGACTAAAGGGGAGAGGGATGTGCATGATTAACATATCACTTTCTTAGGCAATTGAGTCAATCATGAGATGTCAAGTACCACACCAGATGTTGTTTTTGCACTAGATGCGATAAGTTTATATTAATCAAATCCTGAAGAAACATAAGGAAGCAGTTTTAGAACATAAGTGCATGTTCTACGGATTTGATGACGACAGCCTCCTTCGGGAGACGGTTATCATTACAGGCTTCAAAGGTGACATGGATGACAGAGTGATTGTCAGAGTTATAGTTTTCCCTCTGAAGAAGAGGGCAGTATTATGGACAGGTGGTCCAAGAGGATACTGTGGGAGGCATGGTGCAGGATACTAATTAGGTTCAGTTGTCGATACGGTCTAAGAAGTTTGGATTTGGAGTTCATTTATGAACTATGTCCCATCAGATATCCAGACATATTCTAAGACAGGTATTACTCAATTCGGGAGATGGCTTTCTCCGCGAATTTGAGATTAAGAGAGACATAGAAAGAAACATCAGGGTGGATCCACTCATTGAGGCTATTTCTCGAACACAAGAGTTTTACAAACGGGCTTTATGAAACTGATTAGTAGAGGAGTTTGGTGTTCGGTATCACACGGGCTGTGAGTATGCGACATCACAATAATTAGCCTTAAGTGCAAGTGGGAGATTGTTGGATATAGTGCCCTCAAAGTCAATTATTGGATCGCAGGTACGTGATTGAAATGATTGAGGAGGACCTATACCGGTAGCACAGTCTTACTCGAGATGATAGTATGCTATCTGGTTTGCCTTTATCAGTCGTGTATAGGTTCAGGTGACTGATCACTATTACACGTTGATAGAGCCATTAGGATCTTGCTTGACTACCAACAGTATGATGGCGATCATATACGTGAGAGTTGGGTAGTCTATAAGCACATCCTTAAAAGTGGTCCCTAGTCGTGGGAGTTTCGAGACAGGGCATCGATACTCCGGAGTAGACTAGTGTATACAGTCGAGACCCCGACTAGGGGCGGTGGCCAGTCTCACAAGCCACTGGTATCAGTTGGATCACCTAAGATGTATACATATGCTCATTGGGTTATGAGTACACCGGACAGGACTCGCTGGGAACCTGCTAGTTGGTATTATACCTAGCGTCAGATAACAGTTCCCTGGTGACATGTGTACAGGTTAGTTCATCGACCTGAGGTCATCATTTGTCTTGTGTGAGTTCCCACTGTGCTTTGATTTCTACCCTACCACGGCTCAAAGGAGTCATGCAAACAGGTCTTTTTTGGGTACAGTCCCGAGCCACATGAAGGCAAGTGAGCGGATCAGCAGGGGATTCGTCTCTCCCGGTATTGGGGGTGAGATCGTGCTGTGTCTAGGAGAGCCATTACACCAAGTCCTTGGCTAAGGCAGGTGAGAATTACTGGTAAGTATTCCAGTAGTTTCTCAGGGTGTTCAGGGCTTCTCTCCGACACGACTTATACCTCTATTGGGGGTCTGACGTTACCAGTCCCCTAGGCCCGATATGCGATACTCATAGACGAACGGACCGGACTGTATGTATATTGTCACTATTAGGCTCAGTAGGGTTCCAGGATGAGTTCGCTCATCGGCTTCCCTTGAGGTCAGTACATGGGCAGCCGTTACGCACTGCTAGTGCCGCTGACGTGCTTGTGGTTAAACCCACTGCCAGGGTACTGATGAGTCATTAGAGTCCCCCACGGATAGTTTCCCATGTTCGGGCGAAACGTTGTAGAGGCCGTATGGTTTTATGGCAGGGTTCGGAAAATGCACGTGCGTTTACGCACGTGTCATATTTCGGGCAGATAATACTGGTGGGTTTTGGTTTAAGCCGGATCCATGTATTATACTGTGTAGATATAATATCTTTGTCTCAGTTGCATTTATATTCGGTCGTAATACAAATGCGGGTATGTTTATACTGTTACGGGGTTATCCTGAAATTCGTTTCGGGATCGCTTTTCGAAGTTGCCAGTTTTCTATCATCCGTCTTAAACATTCGGTTTAATGCGGATTTATCTTTTCTTGAGGGTGAGTCATGAGAGGAAGCTTCTTGGATGATGACTAGGTTTTGTGAGTCATTCATTTGCATTAATGGTTGATGATGTGTTATTAGTGAGTCACCTTTTCCATTAATGCTTTTTGTTCACGCTTAGGATATTTGTGTGAGATCTTTTGTTATGATAAGCATTATTTATTGTCACCCCCTTTGCTCCTACACTCACCCCTACCTCTTCATATAGTGGTCGACTCCTTCTTGAGAAAAGATGATGGATTGATTAAAAAGATTATGGAATTTGGTTCATGGAAATTTGATATGCTCATTTCTCATTTCACTCCATTAAAAGGCAACTTCATTAACCATTCATCCATGGTTTTGGATGAAGCGAGACAAAGTGTTCTACTCATTCTCTACATCAATCTTGGACATGTCGGCTAGCAAACTTCATGTCCGAGTTGCCTCGGTATAGAGGCGGGAGCCCGTTTAAAGATCCGTAGATGTGGTGCCACCTCGACGAGGAGCCAGGAGATCGGAGCAGCCGCAACGGAGCGTGGGATGATGGTTAAAGACCGAAGGACTCGGATCGTTCGGTATAGCCTTTCTACCCACTTTGTAGTTTGTTAGTTTAGCGTTAATGGCAGATCCGGGTTATAGTATGCGATAGCGCCAGTTATAAAAGTTTTTGTTCCGTGTTTGGCGTCAGATTGACGGCCGGGCGCTACCGTAGACTTACAGCCAAAGTGAGGGTGTTGCGTTTGTTTGGTCTAGGTTCGTTTTAGGATGTTTGGCGAAGAGAAGCACGAGAGATTTTTCTGTCCCTCATACTAACCTTCCTTAGTCCCTAACAAGTGTGGAAATTATTCACACATTAAAATGAAAATAAAAACAAAGAAGGAAAAAGGAAAGAAAGAAAGGAAAAAATACGGTTTTACAAAATGGTAGCAAGCTAACTACTTGAGCCCTCACCTTAGCAAGGGACTCTGTCGAATATCATGGCTTGAAAATAATACGGATAAGAAGAAAAGAAAAATAAAACAAGGAAAGAAATAATAACAACTACTTAACAATAAGAAATAAAATTACACTAAGAATTGAAATTACAATACAAGAATTAAAAGATACAAGATAATAAAAACCCTCATCTTCATTAAATACCACTCAAGAGCTCTCACTACACTTTAATGAAGGAATAGATGAAGAGGAAGAAGAAGGTACAAGCTAACCTACACTAAAATCTAACTAAAAAGAAGTATCCTCACTTGATCACAAAACATGAGTATTTATAGGCAGAGAGATGAAACCCTAGACTCATATTCTGAGCCCTAATACAATAACGAAAATACCCCAAAAATATATTCTGGCGCAGAGTTAACTCGGCCGCGGAACCGCCGCGTTATGTTCACATTGGCCGCGGTTCCGTGGTGGTATTGAGGAATTGGTTTGTCGTTTTTTTCATGGTTTCTTGTGTTGCTATCTTATGTTGTTCTACATGTTCCAAATTGCAAATTTCTTCCAAAATTTCTTCAGATTTGCAACAGTCCAAAATGGCTTCACTTTTAATTCATTTGACCTTTATCTCCCTCGAGCTCCACGCACCCATTAAATCTTGTGCTGCCCCTCTCGTGCTCTGTGCTTGTCCGAGACACGAATGACCACTGTTATTTGTCTTGTCTCTTGAAATGGTAAGCGGCACTTGACGGATACGGATGACCGGAACCCGGCTTTTATCTGTCTGTGACAGATGTTCTGGATTTTGGCGTAACTGTGGAGATTTTGTATGATTTGCGACATTTTGGACTAGGAACCTGTAACCTGTAAATATGTAGCAAACATGGATCAAAAACACATGCCTATAAACAAACGAGTAGAAGGATGGATGGTATTAAATGCAATATTCTGGTATGAACAAATACCCCCAAACTTAACTTTTGCTCATCCCGAGCAAAACCAATTATTCATAAAAAGTCCTAACCTCACTTTCGCAGGGAACGCGATTGCACTGAGCTCGTGCAACAAGCTGTTAAAACTCTAGGTGTCCCTAGTAGGATGAGTGTTGTCTCCTGAGGATTTTCAGCGGATACTACCCACAAAATCCCGTCAAGCTAGTTTCATAAGTTAACGTTGATTCTACTCCTACAGTTTAGTATCTAAGTTAGAAATTCTATCATCCTAAGTTAGAAATATTCAATCCTTATTTTTCACACCTCCTATTTATTCTACCTCAGATCCTATACGTTTTGACAGTTTAAAAAGATATCGGTATCTCTTGAGTTTTCCTTCTAAAGCGCGGTCTCCAATCAGGAATTTTTATCATCTTTACGGAAAACATAAGTCTTAATCTTTATTCCTATCCGTCATGCCCCGCTTCCCAAAAATATGGAAAACGAGGGATGACTAGGCCAGCCATGCTCCTACGGTCAAGGAAACATCCCGCCGTAGTCACACTTCGGCTTCTAGCATTACATGGTAATCAGTAAATAAAGCACAGTAGTAAAGGAATCACATCACTAATTTATTATATTAAAATCCATTGTTCACAAATTACAGATAACAAGAACAATTACTAACCAAGTTCAATCTCACGATCACTTTTATGGAAAGCAGTAAAGGAAGAAAGTACACCAGACTATATCTCCGTGAACTCGAAAGGTAGATCTGTCTCCTGCGCTGGTTCTTCCATGGAATCTGAGCATGCATACTCAGGTCGTCAGAGCGACCCAATAACAATATTATTATAATAAGATGAAACAGGTAAAAGAGGTAATACTAATGCAAGAATAATACGAGTATACACTATATCACTATATGATGCAGAATATGATCTGTGTCCCTAACGGTCTCTAGGTCATATTTGAAATCGCATAGTGGAAGGAGGATCATGTTTAACAGGAGTCTCGTACATACCCGAGACAACGGCCCACATGCCCGGGACATAACCCTGTCAGCCGGATCACTAGATCCTACCTAATATATATATCGCTGCTCGAATGATCATCCTCTAAAACACGGTCCCGCTAAATATGATTCTCTTTCCACTTCGATTTCCCCTTTATCCCCAGGTTTACACTATTTATGATCTTGATTT
Organism: Agapanthus africanus; assembly: GCA_030015575.1. NCBI lineage: Eukaryota > Viridiplantae > Streptophyta > Magnoliopsida > Asparagales > Amaryllidaceae > Agapanthus > Agapanthus africanus. Next base: position 173,462,928 of record CM057339.1, on the reverse strand, counting down.
AGTCGAGTACAAGTATACCTATGGCACGGTTTTATCACTGTTCACTGTATCAATCACTGTCACGAATATTCACTTTCCATGGGGTACTCGTCACTCCTAAACCAATATCAATCACGCACGATAATGCAATGTCCACTGACTTTAACACGCGCTAACACTAAGTATATGGCAAATGGGGTATGATATATGTATGTATGCCATCAATAAGCTAAGTATGTTATGAATCAATATGCATGCCATTAACTTACAAAAATTGCATAAATTCATCTGTTTAGAATTCAACGAAATGATACAAATACGATAAATAGAACACTCAGTCAAAAATTCATCAAAATTAGTTTCAGTTCAATCAGGATTCCGGTATTCAAGATACAGCTGTTTCATTTTAAGTGCTCGCGGGTGGAAATTCAGTTTCAGAACTGAACGTCCGTTTCGCGACACGAATTGCACCCGGTTGGGATCAGAATTTAGCAATTCTACAGTTGAATAAAATCTAGGGTTTTCAATGGTGAATTCAACGCAATAGACGGATCCTCAATTGCGTCTGTACGTCGAAAGTTATACACAGTTTAACATCAGTTTGCTACTTCTGAATCTGTTCTGGACAGTTATACGTTCTGCCCTTTTATTTATAATTTAAATAGAAAACGGCAATGAAACAGAATGAAACCACTTGTTTTGTTTAGCTAACAGATCCATATTTAATCCACTGTAGAGTCCCGTAACATACGAATTCAGGAAACAATTTGACACATATTTTGGGACAGTACACAGTAGTCAGAGTCGCTCTGGACTGCAGTCCAGAGTCACACTCCGATCTAAATATCATCCCAGTTACAATACAGAAATCATTAGAATTTTACATAGGGTTAAAGGTCGTCGAGTCGGCTTCGATTTAAGCTCTCGAACGCATCATTCCAGTATGTACATAATTTACAGTGATTTTAATCATTTTCAGATACGGGAAAATTCTAGTTTTATCGGCATATTTGGGGGTATCAATTTTAGTCACTAACAGTCGTATTTTCCAGTGAGATTTATACACGATATTCGTCATTATATGGGCCAACAGATAACATCTATTTCCGTCAAATTAAGCAAGTATTTTCATTGGGGTCTAGTATCGAACACATAGGTCGCATAATATATTGGGAATCGGTAAATTATAAACTATATGATTTAAGTTTGTATCACAATTATATTAGCATGTAGCAAGTAAAACACTTGCCTGGAAACGTCTCGGGGTTGCACGGCAGCAGCGGCGTCACGAACGCGCGATGTACGTCGTGAAACGATTTGCGCGAGCTTGGCTCGCGATACGGAATTGGTGTCGGAGTGCCCGGAGACTTCTTGTACTTGCTGGAAGCGGAGGGGGTGCTCTGTGGTTTGCCTGAGAAGTGCTGGGGTCGACGACGGTCGGCGGCGGCGCTTCCGGCGATGGGCCGCAGTGTGTTCGAGACTTGGGTTATGGGATTTTTGAAGAGAGAGAAGTGGTGGCTCGGGTTCTGGATTTTGGAGGAGGAGGAGAAGATGTAGAGGGTGTAGAGGTCGACGGATGCTTCGAGTCAGCGGGGGCTTGCCGGCGTCGAGCGTGCAGGGTGGGGGGTCGAGCTCGGGTGTAACGGTTTGGGTGTGCAGGGGAGTTGGGTGTGCAAGACTGGAGGCGAAGAGGGTAGTGTAGGGAGCTCATTTTGTGGAGAGGAGTGAGCGAGGGAGAATGGTGGGGTCGACGAAGAGATAGGGTGATCGTTGGCGTCGAGGTTGCAGTGGGTTCGTGGAGAAATTTTGAGAAGAAGGAGAGTTTTTGTGATGGAGTTAGTGAGCGAGAGAGAGATGAGGGCGACACGGTTAGAGAGAGGAGTGCGAGGGGGTAACGTCGCACAACGTGGGCATGGGCGTGGGCACGAGCGGAGGAAGCGGGCGTGAGCTGCGGCGGAGGGAAAGGGCCGCAGATTGAAAGGGGTGAGCGGGAAAGAGGGAGAGCCGTTGGGGAAGAGAGAATGGGAGAAGCGGGTCGGGTCGGGTCGGGTGTGGGTGCACTTGGAGGCGGGCTGGGGTTGGAGGAGTGGGCCAGGAGTTTTTATTAATTAAATTCTATTTGTGAGTGTGGGCTGAGGAAGGGAAACGGGCCGTTTAATTTGATTAAATTTCCTTAAGAATAAACCCTGGGCTGAAGAGAAGAGTGGGCCGAGGTTAAATTTAATTGTTTTGTAAAGAAAAGATTGGGCTGAGGGTTAATGGAAATTAATTTATTTTATTTTGGGTTTTAGTTTAGGTTTGGTCTTGGTTTTAAATATTGGGTTTTGGCTTTTAGGGTTTGGGAAATTTTGTTGGGTTTAGGGTTGTGTATATATTAGTATATTTTAGCTTTTGGTTTTGGACTATGATTTTAAAAGAGCTGGAAAAATAAAGTTTAAATATTAAGCTTGAGCAACCAATTAAAATACGAGGGAAAAGGAAAGGAAATCTCTGGGATTTAGAAAATAGAAAACTTTTTTTAAGATGGAAACGGGGATTTACATCATACCCCCCTAACAAAAATTTCGTCCTCGAAATTTAACAAGGATACAAGGAAACAATGTACTAAACAAAAAGATGTGGATAACGATCACGGATATCTTCCTCCCACTCCCAGGTGGATTCTCCTGGGGAACGACCGCCCCAAGACACTCGGACTAACGGAATGACCTTATTCTTCAGCACTTTCTCTCTGCGGTCGAGGATGGTAGTGGGTTGTTCTTCGTATGACAGATCGGTACCCAAAACTAGCTCTGAATGGTCCAGGACATGGCTCTCATCCCGAACATAACGCCGCAACTGTGACACATGGAAGGTATTGTGCACACCCGTTAGCGATGGAGGCAAGGCAAGTCGATATGCCACCTCTCTTACTCGCTCTAGCACCTCAAAAGCTCCGATAAAACGGGGACTGAGCTTTCCCCGGCCTCCGAACCTGATAACTCCACGGGTAGGGGAAATCTTCAAGAACACGTGATCTCCGACTTCGAATTCTAGTGCCCTCTTGCTGGTATCTGCCCAACTCTTCTGTCGATCCTGAGCCGTCTTAATACGCTGCCTGATCATTTGGACCTTGTCGACTGTCTGGACAATGAGTTCAGGGCCCAGTAATCTTCGTTCTCCTACATCATCCCAACATACTGGGGATCGAAACTTCCGCCCGTATAGTGCTTCAAAAGGAGCCATCTGAATACTAGCTTGATAACTATTGTTATAAGAGAACTCGACTAGATGCAGATGGTCCTCCCAGGAACCCTGAAAGTCCAACATACAGGCTCTCAACATATCCTCGAGCGTCTGAATCGTACGCTCGGATTGTCCATCCGTCTATGGGTGATAAGATGTGTTGAATTTAAGGCGGGTACCCAAGCTCTCCTGTAAGCTCTTCCAAAAGTGCGACAAGAATCTGGTGTCCCGGTCTGACACAATGCTGACTGGAACACCGTGAAGTCGTACAATCTCCTGTATGTATCTTTCTGCTAGTGATTCTGTCGTCTGTCCCATTCGGAAAGGTAGGAAGTGTGCAGCTTTTGTGAGGCGATCGATGATAACCCAAATGGCGTTATTGCCCCTAGGGCTCCGTGGTAAGGCCGTCACAAAATCCATGGTAATGTGCTCCCACTTCCATTCTGGTATCGGCAGTGGTTGTAATAATCCTGCTGTTCTCTGATGTTCCGCCTTCACCTGCTGACAAACCAAGCACCTGGATACGAACCTCGCAATTTCCCGCTTCATTCCGTTCCACCAAAAATGCTGCTTTAGGTCCTGATATATTTTTGTACCTCCTGGATGCACAGAATAAGTTGAACTGTGTGCTTCGGCCAATACTTCTTCTCGAATATCTCCCTTGGGTATGCAGAGTCCGCTACCGAATCTCAGAGAGCCATCTTCATGTATAATCAAGTCCGTTCTCAGTCCGGCTTTCACTTGCTCTCTGAACTTTTGCAATCGGGGATCATCCGCTTGTGCAATCTTGATGCGATCCACCAGAGAAGATTGCACCTGTAGTTGCCAAACTACCTCAAGCTCGAGTCTCTGAAAGTCCTCAATAATGTTCCTCTGATCGGTCAACATCATGACCGCTGGCTTGCGACTGAGCACATCTGGTACAACATTCATCTTCCCCGGGTGATACTGAAGGTCCAAGTCATAATCTGCCATCAGCTCTAGCCATCGGTGCTGCCTCATGTTTAGTTCTTTCTGAGTGAAAACGTACTTCAGACTTTTATGATCTGTGTACACCTCCACTTTCTCACCCAATAGATAGTGCCTCCAAATCTTCAACGCAAAGACTACCGCAGCTAACTCCAAGTCATGCGTAGGGTAGTTCTTCTCATAGTTTCTCAGTTGTCGAGAGGCGTAAGCAACCACTCGGTCGTGCTGTATTAGAACACAGCCTAAACCCTTCCCTGAGGCATCACTGTGTATCACCAAACCACCGGAATCATCTGGTACTATAAGAATAGGCGACGTGGTTAACTTCTGCTTTAGTGTGTTAAATGCCTGAGTGCACTCCTCTGTCCACGTAAACGGTACGTCCTTCCGTGTCAGCCTCGTCAATGGTTCAGCGATTCTTGAGAAATCTTGGACGAATCTCCGATAATAACCTGCCAATCCCAGAAAGCTCCTGATCTCGGCCACTGACTTCGGCGTTGGCCAATCTCTGAAAGATTCTATCTTTGTCGGGTCCACCGAGATGCCTTCGCCCGAAACAATATGTCCTAAAAACTGAACCTTGTCGAGCCAGAATTCACACTTGCTTAGCTTCGCATACAACTTCTCTTCCCGAAGAATTTGTAGGACTGTGCGCAAATGTTCAGCATGCTCTTCCCGGGTCTTCGAGTAGAAAAGTATGTCGTCGATAAACACAACGACAAACGTGTCCAAGTACTTTGCGAACACCCTGTTCATCAAGTCCATGAATATTGCTGGGGCATTGGTAACACCGAACGGCATCACAAGGAACTCGTAATGTCCGTACCGGGTCCTGAAAGCCGTCTTGCATACATCCTCGGCTGCTACTCTGATTTGATGATATCCAGAACGGAGGTCCAACTTCGAGAATACCTTAGCTCCACTTAGCTGATCGAATAAGTCGTCAATGCGCGGGATTGGGTACTTGTTCTTTATTATGACCTTGTTCAGCTCCCGATAATCTATACACATTCGCAGCGATCCATCCTTCTTTTTTACTAACAGAACAGGTGCACCCCACGGTGAAGCGCATGGCCGAATAAATCCCTTCTCCAATAATTCTTCAACCTGCTTCTTCAATTCCGCCAACTCAACTGGTGCTATTATGTATGGGGCTCTGGATACTGGGGCTGTACCTGGAGTCAAATCGATCGAGAACTCCAAGATTCGAGGAGGTGGTAGACCTGATAGATCTTCAGGAAATACGTCCAGAAAGTCCCGAGCAATTTCTGGGACTGGGCTTTTATCAATCTCCATAGCTGTCAGCTCCTTGGGCTTGGCTCTGTACTTAGCTGGCTCCAAAGATTCGCTTCCGCCCTCGAAAATAAACTCCGGATGATTGGGAATGCGGAAGATCACCTTCCTTGCACGACAATCGATAACTGCATGGAAAGTGCTCATCCAATCCATCCCGAGAATTGCGTCGTAACTGCCTGTCCCAATCAGAAGGAAATTCGCATAGGATTCCCTGCCACACACTACAACTGGGCATAATCTACATTCTCGACTAGATATTATAATGCCATTACCCGTATGAATTTCCCATCCCTTGGTTAGTGGTTCATGTGGTATTGAGTGTGTATCAGTGAAATGCTCAGACAAGAAGCAATGTGATGCTCCAGAATCAAATAGTACTCTAGCTGGCAAGGAATGTACGAGTAGAGTACCTGTAACCACGTCTCCTGACGCCTCTGCCTGCTCGGCGGTCAAAGTGAAAGCCCGTCCCTGACCGCGACCTGTAAAGGGTTGCCTCTGCTCCTGTGGCCTCTGCTGTGGCGGTCCAAAACCTCCTTGTATCTCTGCTCGCTCAGGGCAACCGCTAATCCTGTGCTGACTGGATCCGCAAATCAAGCACTGTCCCTTGGCACGGTGACAGTCCTTCTGGGTATGCCCACCTCTACCGCAATAGCCGCAAACTACGCCCTGTCTCTGGGGGCGATGCTGTGGTACGAATAGGCACTTCATTCGTGTCGTTCCTGGCCTGTGAACCGGTATGGCTCCTCGAGAAGGCGCGTGGGCACGTGCTGGAACGACTGGGGGTCTCCTGAACTTGTTAATCAATTGCTCCTGAACTCTCGCCGCGTTGAGCACCTGTGCGAAAGTCTGCAAATTCAGCGATGCAATCAACTGCTGCAACTCGAAATCTAGCCCCTGAAGGAAACGTCTGGCCCTGGTGGCCTCTGAGACGACCATGTATGGAGCAAAACGGCTCAGACGGTTGAACTCTGCCGCATAAACGTCCACTGGGCGTCCATTCTGCTTCAAAAGAATAAATCTTTCCTCCATTTCTGCCTTGGCTGTGGAAGGAAAATAATGATCTAGGAAACATTCCTTAAATTTGCCTCATTCAATCGGCCCGTCTAGCCTGCTTTCTTTCACCGACCACCATGTACGGGCTTCATCTTCCAATTGTATCTTTATCACGTCCACCCTATCTTTCTCTGGAACCCTGGCGACTGTCAATAAGTTCTCCATGTTCACCAGCCATTGCTCAGCCTCAAGGGGTTCAGCTAGCCCTGTGAATGCAGCTGGATGTAACCGTCGGAAGTCTGATACGGTACCAGCCCTAGCATGATAAGCTGGTGGAGTAGCGCCCTCGGGGGCGGTAATGAGTGCGGAGGGTCCTCCTGCGGCAGTAATCTCCCTGAGTCCCTCAGCGAGTAAATCTGTCTTCCTCTCCTGAGCTTCCGCGAGAGAGGTCAGTTCACTAAGTATTCTTTCCGTGCGGTCCTGAGTGCTGGATTCCGAGGAGGGGTCGTTCGGGGACGTCATATCACTGGAAGATTCAAAAGGATAAGATCAGATTCAAGGATGAAAATCAAGAGTAGTGAAACGAGAATAACGTAATACAGTATAGTTAATGTTATCCCTTGATACTAAACATGTCTCTGATACCAACTAAACCATGTCACGCCCCGCTTCCCAAAAATACGGAAAACGAGGGATGACTAGGCCAGCCATGCTCCTACGGTCACGGAAACATCCCGCCGTAGTCACACTTCGGCTTCTAGCATTACATGGTAATCAGTAAATAAAGCACAGTAGTAAAGGAATCACATCACTAATTAATTACATTAAAATCCATTGTTCATAAATTACAGATAATAAGAAAATTACTAACCAAGTTCAATCTCACGATCACTTTTATGGAAAGCAGTAAAGGAAGAAAGTACACCAGACAATATCTCCGTGAACTCGAAAGGTAGATCTGTCTCCTGCGCTGGTTCTTCCATGGAATCTGAGCATGCATACTCAGGTCGTCAGAGCGACCCAATAACAATATTATTATAATAAGATGAAACAGGTAAAAGAGAGAATACTAATGCAAAAATAATACGAGTATACACTATATCACTATATGATGCACAATATGATCTGTGTCCCTAACGGTCTCTAGGTCATGTTTGAAATTGCATAGTGGAAGGAGGATCATGTTTAACAGGAGTCTCGTACATACCCGAGACAACGGCTCACATGCCCGGGACATAACCCTGTCAGCCGGATCGCTAGATCCTACCTAATATATATATCGCTGCTCGAATGATCATCCTCTAAAACACGGTCCCGCTAAATACGATTATCTTTCTACTTCGATTTCCCCTTTATCCCCAGGTTTACACTATTTATGATCTTGATTTAGTCGAGTACAAGTATACCAATGGCACGGTTTTATCACTGTTCACTGTATCAATCACTGTCACGAATATTCACTTTCCATTGGGTACTCGTCACTCCTAAACCAATATCAATCACGCACGATAATGCAATGTCCACTGACTTTAACACGTGCTAACACTAAGTATATGGCAAATGGGGTATGATATATGTATGTATGCCATCAATAAGCTAAGTATGTTATGAATCAATATGCATGCCATTAACTTACAAAAATTGCATAAATTCATCTGTTTAGAATTCAACGAAATGATACAAATACGATAAATAGAACACTCAGTCAGCAATTCATCAAAATTAGTTTCAGTTCAATCGGGATTCCGGTATTCAAGATACAGCTGTTTCATTTTAAGTGCTCGCGGGTGGAAATTCAGTTTCAGAACTGAACGTCCGTTTCGCGACACAAATTTCACCCGGTTGGGATCAGAATTTAGCAATGCTACAGTTGAATAAAATCTAGGTTTTTTGATGGTGTATTCAACGCAATAGACGGATCCTCAATCGCGTATGTACGTCGAAATTTATACACAGTTTAACATCAGTATGTTACTTCTGAATCTGTTCTGGACAGTTATACGTTCTGCCCTTTTATTTACAATTTAAATAGTAAACGGCAATGAAATGGAATGAAACCACTTGTTTTGTTTAGCTAACAGATCCATCTTTAATCCACTGTAGAGTCCCGTAACATACGAATTCAGGAAACAATGTGACACACATTTTGGGACAGTACACAGTAGTCAGAGTCGCTCTGGACTACAGTCCAGAGTCACACTCCGATCTAAATATCATCCCAGTTACAGTACAGAAATCATTAGAATTTTACATAGGGTTAAAGTTCGTCGAGTAGGATTCGATTTAAGCCCTCGAACGCATCATTCTAGTATGTACATAATTTACAGTGATTTTAATTATTTTCAGATACGGGAAAATTCTAGTTTTATCGGCATATTTGGGGGTATCAATTTTAGTCGCTAACAGTCGTATTTTCCAGTGAGATTTATACACGATATTAATCATTATATGGGCCAACAGATAACATCTATTTCCGTCAAATTAAGCAAGTATTTTCATTGGGGTCTAGCATCGAACACATAGGTCGCATAATATATCGGGAATCGGTAAATTATAAACTATATGATTTAAGTTTGTATCACAATTATATTAGCATGTAGCAAGTAAAACACTTGCCTGGAAACGTCTCGGGGTTGCACGGCAGCAGCGGCGTCACGAACGCGCGATGTACGTCATGAAACAATTTGCGCGAGCTTGGCTCGCGATACGGAATTGGTGTCGGAGTGCCCGGAGACTTCTTGTACTTGCTGGAAGCGGAGGGGGTGCTCTGTGGTTTTCCTGAGAAGTGCTGGGGTCGACGACGGTCGGCGGCGGCGCTTCCGGCGATGGACCGTAGTGTGTTCGAGACTTGGGTTATGGGATTTTTGAAAAGAGAGAAGTGGTGGCTCGGGTTCTGGATTTTGGAGGAGGAGGAGAAGTTGTAGAGGGTGTAGAGGTTGACGGATGCTTCGGGTCAGCGGGGGCTTGCCGGCGTCGAGCGTGCAGGGTGGGGGGTCGAGCTCGGGTGTAACGGTTTGGGTGTGCAGGGGAGTTGGGTGTGCAAGACTGGAGGCGAAGGGGGTAGTGTAGGGAGCTCAGTTTGTGAAGAGGAGTGAGCGAGGGAGAATGGTGGGGTCGACGAAGAGATGGGGTGATCGCCGGCGTCGAGGTTGCAGTGGGTTCGTGGAGAAATTTTGAGAGGAAGGAGAGTTTTTGTGATGGAGTTGGTGAGAGAGAGAGAGATGAGGGCGACGGGGTTAGAGAGAGGAGTGCGAGGGGGTAACGTCGCACAACGTGGTCATGGGCATGGGCGCGAGCGGAGGAAGCGGGCGTGAGCTGCGGCGGAGGGAAAGGGTCGCGGATTGAAGGGGGTGAGCGGGAAAGAGGGAGAGCCGTTGGGGAAGAGAGAATGGGAGAAGCGGGTCGGGTTGGGTGTGGGTGCACTTTGAGGCGGGCTGGGCTTGGAGGAGTGGGCCAGGAGTTTTTATTAATTAAATTCTATTTGTGTGTGTGGGCTGAGGAAGGGAAACGGGCCGTTTAATTTGATTAAATTTCCTTAAGAATAAACCCTGGGCTGAAGAGAAGAGTGGGCCGAGGTTAAATTTAATTGTTTTGTAAAGAAAAGATTGGGCTGAGGGTTAATGGAAATTAATTTATTTTATTTTGGGTTTTAGTTTAGGTTTGGTCTTGGTTTTAAATCTTGGGTTTTGGCTTTTAGGGTTTGGGAAATTTTGTTGGGTTTAGGGTTGTGTATATATTAGTATATTTTAGCTTTTGGTTTTGGACTATGATTTTAAAAGAGCTGGAAAAATAAAGTTTAAATATTAAGCTTGAGCAACCAATTAAAATACGAGGGAAAAGGAAAGGAAATCTCTGGGATTTAGAAAATAGAAAACTTTTATTAAGATGGAAACGGGGATTTACACTATCTTTCCTCCAAACATCGATCGTGTACCCCTACGTGTGTGTAAAATTTCATCCCTACACTCAAGAATTCAATTCAAGCTATAGTAACCTTGCCTTAATACCTAATACTACTTCTTTTCATTAATGATGGACGGTTTTGCTCACACACCTTTCATGCGACTATTAATGCTTCTTGAGGCACTAACAGCTGATTACTGAATGTGTGAGCTTAAAGCATAAATAGCAGTTTCCAGGTCTTGATTTTATTGTTGGGGTCGAAAATTGCACCCCGGTTGACCAAGTCAAAGTCAAGGTCAACCCTAAGCCTGGTGGGCCCAAGCTCAGATCAAGTGGGCTCATGCCCGAGTCGAGCCCGAACATGAAGTGGCCGGCCTCCCCTATGCAAATAAAAAATCATGTAATAAATAATTTTGATGTAATTTTTTATGCATGAATGTAAGCAAAATGGGCATAAAGCCAAATTTTTGTAAGCCCATGGCTTATGTGCAAAAATAAATAGCACATGGGGCATGGGATGGGCAAAATACCATTTTGTAAAGTCTAAGGGGCTATGTGTAAATGTGTAAGCCTATATAAAGCAACATGATAATAAAATAAGAAGAACTTTTTTTCATTCTCTAAAACTCTAGGATTTTTGTGCCTCCTTCTCTTTCCTCAAGGTTCTAAACCTTCTTCCCCTTTTCAATTAAATCAAGAGTTTTACTCTTCCTTTTCTAAAACTAAATAGTTTTTCACCACAAAACCCACAAAGGGGAGCTCAGATCTTCCATTAGATCTCAAAAAGGGGAGATTTTTAAATCTCACCCCCTCTTGTTCTCCAGATTCGGCCGACACAAGAGGAGGAAGGAGACCTATCTCCAGAGATCCCATTTTGGGAAAGATCCAAGGCTCAGGGGAGAAGAAAGGAGCCCCCTTGAGCATTTACAAAGATTTCTTGGAGTTTAACTCCACAAATCAAAGTTTTTAGGAGTTTAACTCCATAAGATTAAATTGATAATAATAATACATCTTTTTTTTAAGGAGTTTAACTCCCAAAAGTAAATTGGAGTACAACTCCCAGTACGGGGGGCTGAGCCCCCCTTTTACTTTCCGCTGGTGCCGTGAGGCGATGGCGCCTTCTCCCACACATCCATTGGATGCCTTTCCTCTTATATATATATATATATATATATATATATATATATATATATATATATATATATATATATATAGACACACATACACACACACATACTCCACAACACTGTCCCCGTTAGAAAAAATTTCTAACGGGGCGCTGCCCTGCACCCCGCAAGGGGGTTGCTAGCCCGCTTGACCCCCAGCCCGCTATCCGGGTAGCTGGACCCCCGTAAAAACTCTGCGGCCCCCCAATATATCCAATTCCCCTCCAAAACACAACACTGCACATTGAGTTCGCATGACCTGTTTGACCCGTCAATCGGAGGTTCCCTCGCTCCAAAGGCGAGGGGTAATTAACGGCAGCTTAGTCCGCGGCTGCCGGAGATTCGGATCCCCACAATCAATAAACCCCGGCCTACCCTAGGCAGGGGGAATCTGTAATGCGCCTGACAATCGCGCGCGTATTCCCATCTCAATGGGGTGACGAAAAACACCCTACAGATTCTGGTACGCCCGGTGGGACCAATCTCTCCTCCCATATTTCGGGTTAAATATCCATGCGAACTCAATCAACATATACATTGATTGCCTGTACTGAAATCATGCTTCTATTTGCAGGTTAACGACTTTCAACTGCAATCTTCGGACGCAAAAAATGTCTCCAAGGGCAAGCTCAGCTCTCAACACAACTCCTATCTCCTACACGATGAAGATGGACGCCAGGACGGTCCTCTCGGCCAGTCTCGGGCGACAATGGGAGGAGCCGCCGCTACCATTTGGCTCTATTATGTTCGTGTCAGCTAGCACCATCCCAGCTTCTCAAGCTCCGGTAACAGTCAAACCGGCCTCGAAAGGAAAGATGCCAAATATGGTGATCGTGAGGGCACCTCAGCCCAAGCGCAAATCCGTTTATGAACGACTCTCCATTGCCCCAGCTCGGGGCAAGGCCATCAACACCAACAAAGCAACAGGGAGTCTCGAGCAAGCTCCGGCGGTGCCCATAACAACCGCTCGATCGGGTGTCTTCTCTAAGCTCCCCGCCGATCGACTCACGATGGCTTTCTGGACGATGGATGCCGGTCAAGCCCTCAAAATCGAGAAGCTAAGACAGAAAAGGCTCGGATACAGAGCCAACAAAAGGGCTAGGACTCATGCTAGGCTAAACTTCATGAAGCTCCAAGAACAGGGTTACCCCGCCAAAGATAAAGAGACGGCTGGATATGTGGTCCACACTGCCTACATGATGGGCATACGCAGCAAGAGCAAGGACGGGGCCACTACATCTCAAATCTAATCTGGTGTGAATGTGGTTGTCACTTCCCAAGACCAGCATCCTCCGGAAGGTAATGAAAATCCTCCCAATGAGGCTGATGAGCAGAAAGATCCCTCGGTTCATGAGGAGTCGGGCTCGGAAAGCGAAGGTGAGCCAACTTTCCATCCTAAGACCGCAGAGCAGCAACTTCTCCAGGAGCTTCGAAAGCAGCTCTGAAACAAAGACAAGGAGATGGCCAAGCTCTACTACAAAATTGACGACTTGACAAACATCGTCTTACAGCTCATGGCCCAACTTGCCTCTCAGCCGCCCAATCAAGCGTGGGGCTCTGCTCATGAACTGGGAAACAGTGTCCCGAGGCAGCCGATGCTTATTCCCTCAAATCCAAAGGAGGGCGAGCCGCATGAAAGTCAGTCGCATCCTATCTCGGGAAATGTCTTAGCTACTGATGACAGCAACCCGCTAACCCAAGATCAAATCATGGATTTGGTTGCCAACAAAGTCAAAACATTGATAGCCGAAGCCGGAGAGCAAAAAGATGTCAGCAGTAGCGGGAGACCATATCCTGCTCGGTACGACCTTGTGGAGTTTCCCACTGGCTATGTCATCCCAAAATTTGAAAGGTTCGATGGGACGGGAAATACGAACCGACACATTGCCTAATTTAAAGCATCATGCGTGAATACTGGGGGCAATGATGCGCTCCTTCTCCGTCAGTTTGTCAATAGCTTGACGGATGTTGCTTTCGATTGGTATGAAAGCATACCGGATGACTCAATCACGACGTTCGCTCAAATAGAATCCATGTTCAAGCAAAGGTTCATGAGTGTCAGCGATAAAATCACCATTGCCGACCTCGTAAGGACCGAGCCAAAGAAAAACGAAAGCAACATGGATTTTATAGCCCGATGGCGCAATTTCTCTATCAAATGTGAACCGCCGTTGGAGCAAGACTAATCCGTCAGTCTTCTTATAGAAAATCTGAACGACTGGATGAAACCTTTCCTGCGCACCGCAGGCCTCAAAACATTCCAAGAGCTGACCAAGAAAGTTCAAATGTTGGAACGCTCAAATCCCGAGTCCACTCAGAATCTCCAATTCACAAACAGACCGAGCCATTGGAGGGACGACAACCAGAAAAGCGAAAGTTCCAACAGCACCGATTCTCTAAATAAGCAGAGAGTGGGCGGAGCAAAGACTAAAAAATCTCGGGAGCCAACTTTGGAGGAAAGAAGAAATAAGGTCTACTCTTTCAGAAGGGATAAGGTCCACAAAATTTTCAAAGATGCTCTGAAAAATGGCCTGCGGCTACCAGAACTAAAATGGCTAAGTGAAGCGAGCAGGACTGATCATCCCAATTTTTTCCCATACCACCGAGTCCTAGGGCACACTATTGAAGACTGCTGCATCTTCAAAGATTGGGTTGAAAAGCAATACAAGGCAGGAAAGATAGAACTGTCTAAAGGTGTATTAACGAACAGTCAAGCTGCGACCGCCAATTTCATACAAACGAAGACTGAAGTCCTTCGGGAACCTGATTCTCTCAGACATCTGCCTTTCTCTGAAAAGAGCGGAACAAGGCAACAAGCTAAGAGCCAAGCGAGCAACGTTGCCGATGAAGAAGAAATAGACGGGTACACAACCCATACGGTCTACATGATGGAGTTCAGAGGAACAATTCCTCCTACGCCTTATATCCATGACAATGACGCGGTTGTTTCCATCCAACACCGGCTCGATCCAAATGATGAAGATCTCGCTCAGGCCATTAAGCCAAAGGCACCCGTGGTTCATGCTGAATCAAGCTCAGGCGGTAAGGATCCTGGAACCATAGAACAAACATTATTCTAATGGCTTCAAAGGAAACTTCAGGACAGGGATGAGAAGATGGCCAATGTCCATTCCAAAGTCGACAAGCTAGCAAATGTCTTGGCAGATCTCACGACCAAAGTCACCCAATTGCAATTACAACAAAATCAAAATTTGGTTCCTGAGCCAGGGATTGATATCCTGAAACAGCCGACCGATACTCCCTCCTGCCCGAGAGCGGAACACCTTTGTGAAAAACGGCCGCGATCAGCCTCCAGTCCTTCCGATACGTACACTAAATGTGGTAAGCGGACAGTAGGCGAACCAAAGACCGATCGTCCTCAGGGTCCAACATCAGTAAGGGCACCTACTCTAATGGAGAGAAAGAAGAAAGTATACTCCTTCAGGAGGGATGAATTTCGCAAAATATTCGAGGACGCCTTGAACAACGGCCCGCAACTGCCTATTCCAAAGAGGCCACGTGAAATGAACATGACCGGCAATCCCATATACTGTCCATATCATAGAATGGTAAGTCATACCATTGAAGACTACTATGTTTTCAAAGATTGGGTGGAGAACCAATACAATCTTAGAAAAGCCTCACAGTCGTCAGATGTACCGACAAGCCACAGAGCTACGGTCATCAACACAGCTCCGCTAAGATCAAAGTTTGAGGAGCTGGAATAGGCAAAAAATTGACCACCACGTCGCTAAACTGGAAACAGACAACCACCACGTCGTTAAACTGGGAACAGTCGACCTCTAAGTCGTTAAACTAGGGATGTAAAAATGTGTAAATAAAATAAAAATATAAATAAATAAATAAAAAGCCGAAATGATAGGGCAACTCGCAATAAAAATCAGCGAGTAAAATAAATAAAAAAATAAAGCCGAAATGATGGGGCAACCGCGAATAAAAAGCCGAAATGATAGGGCAATCGCGACTTTCGCGATAAGAAAAGCTGAAAAGATAGAGCAATCGCGGTAAAAAAAATGGCGAATGATGAGTCGCTCCTGGTACCATATTCCAGTGCAGCGATGCAGACGCCTACCGAAATTTCAAATCTCTGAATGTCCCCAACGACGAATGATGAGTCGCTCCTGATACTATATTCCAGTGCAGCAATGTAGACGCCAACCAAAATCCAATTTTCCAAAATTCCTCCAGCCCTACGGTTGGTCCCCAAGTTGACTACCAAGATATGCAAGCATGAGTATGAGCAGTAATGAGCGTATAACAATAACATGAATATGGAACAGTGAAGTGTATATGCATGCGGTGAGTAATCTATGCTACTGGGTTAATTACTCTCAAGTCTTTGAAATCAATTTAATGAATCGTCGATGTAACTCAATAGTATCCCGTGCATGCCCGGAACTACGGTCTAGACTCTCGGGGCTGAATCCGAGACGTGCCGCTAAGCACAAACAGGAAACATGTACAGACGAATGATGTCAGCAACATCATCCCGGGACTGGCCTAGCCCCCAAAACTGATCAGTATAAGCGTTGAACTGTTGAGTTACAAGTCAGGTTTCATCATTGATTTCCTCTTACCCCCAAGTTATGTGTTCAAGTCAGGTATTGATAAATCTGGAGCTAATGCCAACACAGGATCAAGCAGGTACATGTTTGTCTATACAGACAACAGGTTATGTCCATCGGGACAACATGTCAGGATTGTCGACATTAGAAACAGGATCAGGTAACATGTCAAGTAGTGGTGTATCAGGTCATGTCAAGTACTCTCCTCACCTCACTTTACAACTCATTATCCATTTAAAGATAAATGGAAATAACCAATAATGAGGTGTCCACCTTCAAGAATGTTTTCCGTATAAAATACGGATTACAGTCTACTGTATATACATACCTGCATTCGTATAAAAACACGAATACCCAAAGAGATAGAATAACACAAAGAACATAATACAAGAATATACATATCGAAATATATATATATATATATATGTAAATTATTAAATCAATACCTGATTTAATAATCCGGCTCAAAACACTAGCCGGCTAGTATTATCAACCGTCCGATCGAAAGTCCGGGTACATAGTACCATCAATCAATCGAAACCCTGCACGTATCCAATATGGCTACTACATCATTTCGCCTGAACCAGGGAAACCCTCTGTGTGGGACTCTAAAGACTCGACAATACGCCGGCAGTGAGTTACTAGATAAATCCATAACCATAAGTGCGTCAGCGGCACTAGCTGTACGTAACGGCTACCTGGGTACCTGTCGAAAAGGAAGGCCGACGAGCAAACTCATCAGGATCACTACTAAGCATATCCGTGACAATCTCCGTATAGTCCGGTCTCATCATCTGAGAGAATCGCATACCGGGTCTAGACGGTGGTAAACGCCAGACCCTAATAACCTGATATTTCGTGCTGATGCGGCTCAGGACCAATCCGGGAAACTACTGATCAACCTATCAGTAAATCCCAACTGCCTTGGCTAAGGTCTTATGGTCCTGACCAATCGAACACGGTGCGATATCGACTCCCTATACTGGGAGAGATGAATCTTCAACAATCACTCACTGTCTCCATGTGGCTCGGGACTGTACCCAACCAAAACCTATTTGCACGACTCAGTAGAGCCATGGTAGGGTAGTGATCAAAGTACATTAGGAACCCACACGAGACAAATGATGATCTCGGGTCAGAAGACTAACCTGTACTCATGTCATCTAAGAACTGCTATCTGACGATACGTATAGTACCATTTAGAAGTTCTCGGCGAGTCCGTCCAGTGTACTCACCCCCAGTGAGCATCTGTATACGATCTTAGGTGAAAAAGACCAATGGATGCGAGACCAACCATCGCCCCTTGTCGGGGTCTAGAAACCTATACACCAGTCTACTCCGGAATATTGATGCCCAGTCTTGATACTCCCATGACTAGGGACATTTTAAGGATGTGCTTATCGACTACCCTACTCCCACAAGTATGATCGCCATCACAACGCAGGTAGTCAAGCAATGATCCTATAGGATTTATCAACATGTATAGATGATACGTAATAACAAGTAGAACATATGCACATGTTAAGATAAAGACAAACCAGATAGCATATTATCATATCGAGCAAGATTTTCCTGTACATACATATGTCCAAGCATCCACATGTATACATATACAATAATGGCCTCTAGAGCCTACATATCCAATAGTCTTTCGGGCATGCTTTGTTGAGGTCTCGAAAGTCCACGCAGATGCAGACCGTCCCATTTTTCTTCATCACTGGAATGATGTTAGCGATCCAGTCGGGATATTGGACTTCTTGGATGAAACCGGAGTCGATTAGTTTCTTGACTTCAGTGTTAATACTCATCTCAAGTTCGATCCGCATCCTCCTTGGCGCCTATTTGATTAACTTTATGCCCGGCGATATAGCCAGTTTATGTACTGCTACTTTTGGATCTAGACCCGGCATCTCGAAATAGTTCCATGCAAAAGCAGTCTTTATACTGCATGAGCACGTCTTTTAACGTGGCTAACTGTCTTTCAGATATTAGCTTACTGACAAACGTTACCCTTGGATCATTTTCCGTTCCTAAGTCGATTTTCCTTAGGTTGTCCGCCGTGGTGTGTATCACATCTTCCAGCTCTTTTGGTGCTGATGGAAACTCTGAGATCACCTCGTCCCCGTCTTCATTAGCGAAGCACCTGAAGAGGTCATTCATACTCTCATTCCCTCCCTCTTTTGAGAGTGTTATCATTTGGCAAGTACGAGTCCGCTTCCCATTTTGTGGTTGAGTTGGTCCTATCCTGACGGGATAGGTCTTTTTTGGTTCAAGCTTTTGTAGGGGGGTTACCCTCCAACTATCGGATAAAGTGAACCTGCCTTATCGATATTGGTCTTCCACCCAATCTTTGAACGTGAAGAAGTCTTCAAAGGGATGACCTATTGCTTGGTGATAAGAGCAATAATCCGAATGATGGACCTTGTTTATTTGTTCAAGATGCCGAGACTTCGGAAGCGTCATCATTTGGTTCTTTATGACAAGATTGAATATTTTCCTTGTCTTGTCTTGTCTTGAAGGAAAGAGTATTCCCGACCTATCTTCTTTATAAAGTATGGGCTCCCTGTTCCCCTCCGAATGGCGGCCAAGACATGGGCGTCTTGCCTGAGATTCGGGACAGATGCTATATGGTTTTATCCGTCCACCTCTCCGAAGATGCCAAGTTGATTTATGACACCGTGTATCGGAGGTTTAGACGGATGCGACCGATGTAGCAGACTTCGTCAGATTCCCCCTCGTTTGAGGGGGTTTTGATTGTGGGGACGCTCTTCCCTGCAGGCGCAAGCCCCTGCAGTTAATTACGCTACCGCATCGCGGTAACAACTTTCTCCTTCTCCAGCTGGTCACTTCGTGTCGTGGGTGTTTGTTTTGTTTGTGGCTGCCCGTGGATTGTATACGGAGACTATTTATTTCGTCGCCCGTAGGACGTGGATTAGTCCAAATCCGTATTTTCTTAGATTTGGTTTTGGGGTTTTGGTTTGAGGATACGTTAGCCATATTTGAGGCCAAGATCAACTCAAACGTCTGTTAAGGATACGTTAGTCTAGTTTGAGACTAAGATCAAATTAACGGGATCGTTTAGATCCGACATTGCATGTATGGCCATCGGGACCCGTCACCTCTCTGACGACGTTGAAGGATTACAACGACAGATATCAGAGGAGTTCAGAGACCCTTGAACCAAAGTTGGTTGAGAGATCTATAGTCCAATTTGGGACTAAAGTCTGTTTGAAGGTTTAAGGATACGTTAGCCATATTTGAGGCTAAGATCAACTTAAACGGTTGTTAAGGATACGTTAGTCCAGTTTGAGACTAAGATCAACTTAACGGGATCGTTTAGATCCGACAAAAGAACATTTGGGGGCTCTATTGTTCCAGTTTAGGGACATAGTGGTCCATCGCCAGTTTAGGGACGTGGTGGTCCATTTCCAGTTTAGGGACATAGTGGTCCATTGCATGTATGGCCGTCGGGACCCGTCACCTCTCTGACGACGTTGAAGGATTACAACGATAGATTTCAGAGGAGTTCAGAGATGTACCCTTGAACCAAAGTTAGTTGGGAGACCTGTAGTCCAATTTGGGACTAAAGTCTGTTTGAGGGTTTAAGGATACGTTAGCCGTATTTGAGGCTAAGATCAACTTAAACGTTTGTTAAGGATACGTTAGCCCAGTTTGGGACTAAGATCAACTTAACGGGATCGTTTAGATCCGACAAAAGAGCATTTGGGGGCTCTATTGTTCCAGTTTAAGGACATAGTGGTCCATCGCCAGTTTAGGGACGTGGTGGTCCATTTCCAGTTTAGGGACATAGTGGTCCATTGCATGTATGGCCGTCGGGACCCGTCACCTCTCTGACGACGTTGAAGGATTACAACGATAGATATCAGAGGAGTTCAGAGATGTACCCTTGAACCAAAGTTGGTTGGGAGACCTGTAGTCCAATTTGGGACTAAAGTCTGTTTGAGGGTTTAAGGATACGTTAGCCGTATTTGAGGCTAAGATCAACTTAAACGTTTGTTAAGGATACGTTAGCCCAGTTTGGGACTAAGATCAACTTAACGGGATCGTTTAGATCCGACAAAAGAGCGTTTGGGCTCTATTGCTCCAGTTTAGGGACATGGTGGTCCATTGCCAGTTTAGGGACATGGTGGTCCATCTCCAGTTTAGGGACATAGTGGTCCATTGGTAGTTTAAGGACGCATAAGTCCATGGGTTTAAGGACCCCACAGTCCATATGGGTGTGTTTAAGGACGCATTAGTCCGTTAGTTTAAGGACGTATAAGTCCGCGGGTTTAAGGACCCCACAGTCCGTATCTTGGTTTAAGGACGCATGAGTCCATGAGTTTAAGGACCCCACAGTCCGTGTTGATGTGTGGTTGTCGGGACCCGTCACCTCTCTGAAGACGTTGAAGGATTACAACGACAAATATCAGAGGAGTTCAGAGATGTACCCTTGAACCAATGAGTTGGTTGAAAGAGCAGATGTGCTCAGTTCAAGATGATTTGAGGACTTATGGCCAGTTTAGGCTAAGTCCAATTATGTTTGAAATATTGGCCCTTTGTTGGCTCATTGAAGGAGAGGCTTTGCCTCTAGAAACTTATCCAATTGGGCTAAAGCTAGTGTTAAACACTAAAGGCCAACAGTGTTGAACACTGGAATTATGATTAGCAAGTTAGTGTTTAACACTAAAAGATAATCAGTGTTAAACACTAGCAACGGGGCTTTCAAATTAATGTTAAACACTAAAGCAAATCAGTGTTAAACACCGGTAGCATAGATTTCAAATTAGTGTTAAACACCAAAGCAAATCAGTGTTAAACACCGGGAACAGAGTTTTCACATTAGTGTTAATCACTAAGAAAATCAGTGTTAAACACTGCAAATAGAGTTTTCCAAATTAGTGTTAAACACTAAGAAAATCAGTGTTAAACACTGTAGATAGAGTTTTCCAATTAGTGTTAAACACTAAGGAAATCAGTGTTAAACACTGCAGAGAGAGTTTTCCAATTAGTGTTAAACACTAAGGAGGGAGGGGTCACGTGCGGACACGTGAGAACGCCCTGATTTCCCTTATTTTATTATGCAGGTAAGTGTTTAACACTTTTAATTCTGACGGCCATCACGTGTGAGCACGTGATGGAGGCCCCCGCTCTGGTCTGTTAGAATGCTCATTAGGGGTCACGTGGTGACACGTGAGGGCGCCCTAAATGTGAAGCCAGATCTTCTTTGTTTTATCCTCAAATCTGTGAATAAGTGTTAAACACTTTTCATCTTTATTTTAGAGCATCACGTGTTGGCACGTGATGGGGGTTTATGCATCGATAATTACAGCACTTGCTGAGGGGTCACGTAGGGACACGTGAGAGCGCCCAAAGCTTCTTTTCTTTTGTTTTGCCATTAAGTGTTAAACACTTTCATTTTTATTTTAGAGCATCACGTGTTGGCACGTGATGGGGATCTGTGCGCCAATTGTTAAAGCATTTGCTGAGGGGTCACGTGATAACACGTGAGAGGGCCCAAAGCTTTCATTTCCTTTGCTTTTTTTTTCTGCGTTTTGGGAGTCACGTGGGAGCACGTGAGGTGATGCTTCAAAGTCCTTTGCAGGGGATCTTTTCAAGGGTCACGTGGGGGCACGTGACCCTAGTTCTTTTCATGAACAGAGATCTTTTAAGAATTGAATTCTTTGTAGGGTTAAATCCTGATTATGATTTTGGAGGAATTAAATTCCTATCGTGAAAAAATTAAATTCTTATTTAGGATGAAACCCTGATTTCTTTTCAAAGGAATTAAATTCCCAGATATGTAAAAGACTTAAATTCTTGATTAGGGTTAAACCCTAGTTTTGTTTTAGGAGAATTAAATTCTCAAAACTCAATTCCCCTTCTAAGTTTAGGATCTGCATGGCGGGATCTCGACCCGATGAGAATTAAATTCTCAAGTTATGGGGAGATGTGCTCTGTGCAGATCTTCAACCAGAAGAAGAACTAAGTTCTTTTTTGTATAAGAGTTAAACTCTTGGATTTTGAGAATTAAATTCTCTGTTTGAAGTTTTGATTCCCTTTCTTTTCTCACCTAGGGTTTTCTTTGTTGAGAATTAAATTCTCCTTCCTTTTCTTCCCTCTTGAGAATTAAATTCTCATCTCTCTGTTTTTCTCTCAAAAAAGTCGCTCTCTTCTCTTCTCTTCTTGGCTCCTATTTATAGGAGAAGGAAAAGAATCAATTTGTTTAGCAAATCTCTCATTGAAAGATTTGATTTGATTGTTGAGAGATTTGATTTATATTTATCATTAATCTGGGCCTTTAGATCATTCAGTGAATTTTATTCACCGTGGATTTTAAATCCAAAAGATATTCTATTTGTTATTCTGGTGAGATTTTCAGGGAAATCTTTCCTTGTCCAAAATTTTTCCATAAATTGGTGATTTTTAATCACCCTTGGATCTTTAATCCAACGGTCCCCATAATCCTTTTCCATCTGGAAATATTTAGAAACTTTTAGAATTTTAATTCTATTTCGAAAGATTTAAATGATCTTTTTTCAGAATTTAATTCTGTTGAACAGCAAGGCTTTTACAGCCAGTCACGTGTTGCCACGTGACCCCCAATTGAGTCCTTTTCTCAGTGTTTACTTACGCTTCAGTTGTAACCATCACGTGTCAACACGTGACCATTGGTCACGTGTGAGCACGTGACACCTCATTGAGGTATTTCCTTCAGCTGTTTGTTTACGCTTCAGTTTTAGCCATCACGTGTTAACACGTAACCATTGGTCACGTGTGAGCACGTGATTCCTGATTTTTTAATCAGGGAACAGATTTTAGAATTTAATCCTATTCATTATTTTAGAGGCCTTATAAGCCCATCACGTGTCTGCACGTGACCCATGGTCACGTGTGAGCACGTGATGCCCCATTGGGGTCTTTTCTGAGTTTATATTATATTTTTTAACTCCTCCAGCGGGTTCTTAAAAGTCCATCACGTGTGGACACGTAATTCCTCATAACTTTTGATCCCGGATGAATTACGAGGCCCATAATATATCAAATCGAAGGGTTTTTCGAGCCGCTTTCGATACCATCAGAATTTATCTGTTTCTCATTCGGGAGTTTGTCAAAAAACAGCCCGGAAGATACTGGTTCGCATTTCCTTAAGCATATCGCTGCCATTTGATACCTT
Organism: Agapanthus africanus; assembly: GCA_030015575.1. Taxonomy (NCBI): domain Eukaryota; kingdom Viridiplantae; phylum Streptophyta; class Magnoliopsida; order Asparagales; family Amaryllidaceae; genus Agapanthus; species Agapanthus africanus. The sequence goes on along the minus strand of CM057339.1, from coordinate 173,439,634 downwards.
GGACTCTTTTGCGCAGAAATTTTTGGCGGGAACAAATGCCCCCCACTACTTTGCCCACGTAAGTATATACGTGGGTGAAGTAGTGCAGAGTAATGCATGGCGTATGACCAGTTTCGGATTGGTATATAACTTTCAGAATCTTGATCTGAAAAGATAACGAGCGGACACAAGCGTCGTCATTTATCATTGACTCAAATCTCGACTCTTAAGAGATATAGTTCTAAATCCTTAACTCCATGAGCCGCACCCTTCTATCTCTTTATATCTTACTCTGACGTGAAGTAGTTTATATGCTCATGAGTAGCTTTTCCATTTCAGTGGCATGTAGCTTTGGCGAGTGTGGCTCATAGATGGTCCATCTTGACCTCTTTACAGGACGGTGATGGCTTAGGAGACAGGGTTAGGATCTGCCACCTAAGACTTTTCAACTTTATGAGCCGTGAGGGTCTCATAAAGACTTTTCTCCCTACGAGTCGAGAGGATCCCGCAGGTGTATTTTCTCCTTAGGGGTCGTGAGGAATCCTAAGTGTGTTTTCTCTTGAAAGTCGTAAGGATCTCACAAGAGAATTTTCCCGCTTATAAGTCGAGAGGACTCGTAAGTGGTTGTTTCCCTCCTTGTTGAGATTCGAATTTGGAGAGTGTGACTCGTGGATAGTATGCAAGAGACCGTTTTGGGCCGACTTGCAGGGTCCCAGTGCTTAGGAAACAGGTTTTTTAATCCCTACTGCCTAAGGTTTTATCTCACGAGTCGAGACGAATCGAGAAATTCTCGCAAAGACATCAATTTCCTCACGAGTCGAAACGAATCGAGCAGATCTCGCAAGAATATCCTAACGTCACAGTTAACCTCTGCTCTTTACGACAGAAGTCCGTTAGGGTCTGTGGTACTTAGGGTTTTGGCCGTCGTACCGTCGCATGAGCTGATATATTCCTCGATAGGCAATCGTGCTGTTCGAGTAGCCCTGCGACTGTCGTGTCTCTGATCCCTTCAGGGGCTGGACAAGACGTCTTCAAGCAATCCTCCTTGGCAGTTTGACCGTCGGAAGAGCAAGCGTTAGGAATTTGCCATGCCGCTTTTTACTTGAGGTTAGGCTCATTTTGGAGAGCCCCGATGAGTCATAATCACTCCGCGCTGGTGTGGGATGATCTCCGATAGTCTTTCAGGCTTTATATGACTTGCCGTTAAGACCCTGAAGCTAGGAATTTGGCCTTTGCTTCGTTTGCTGGCATTGCGTCCTCTGTATCGAGACGAATGTCGTGGTTGTCTCTAGGTTGCTGATGAACCGTTGAGGTTTAGAACTAGAGATTTTGCCATGGCTCCTTTTGGTGATGTTGCGTCTGCTGTATCGAGACGAACGTCGAGGTGGTGACCACTCCATATGGGATGATCTCCGGTGGTCTTTCAGGCTTTATATGACTTGCCGTCAAGACCCTGAAGCTAGGAATTTGGCCTTTACTTCGTTTGCTGGCATCGCGTCCTCTGTATCGAGACGAATGTCATGGTTGTCTCTAGGTTGCTAGTGAACCGTCGAGGGTTGGAACTAGGGATTTTGCCGTGGCTCCTTTTGGTGATGTTGCGTCTGCTGTATCGAGACGAACGTCGAGGTGGTGACCACTCCACACTGGTTCAAGATGATCTCCGATTGTCTTTCAGGCTTTATATGACTTGCCGTTAAGACGCATGAAGCTAGGAATTTGGCCTTCGCTTCGTTTGCTGGCATCGCGTCCTCTGTATCGAGACGAATGTCATGGTTGTCTCTAGGTTGCTGGTGAACCGTCGAGGTTTGGAACTAGGGATTTTGACGTGGCTCCTTTTGGTGATGTTGCGTCTGCTGTATCGAGACGAACGTCGAGGTGGTGACCACTCCACACTGGTTCGAGATGATCTCCGATTGTCTTTCAGGCTTTATATGACTTGCCGTTAAGACCCTGAAGCTAGGAATTTGGCCTTTTGCTTCCTTTGCTTTGGCGCGTCCGAATCCTGCTGGGGGAAGAACGCTGGGGTGACATTTCATCTGCTGTATCGAGACGATCGTCGAGGTGGTGACCACTCTGCGCTGGTGCGAGATGATCTCCGATTGTCTTTCAGGCTTTATATGAGTTGCCGTCAAGACCCTGAAGCTAAGAATTTGGCCTTTGCTTCATTTGTTTTTGTCGCGTCCGAACCCTGCTGGGGGAAGAACGCTGGGGTGACATTTCATCTGCTGTATCGAGACGATCGTCGAGGTGGTGACCACTCCGCATTGGTGCGAGATGATCTCCGAATGTCTTTCAGGCTTTATATGACTTGCCGTCAAGACCCTGAAGCTAGGAATTTGGCCATTTGCTTCATTTGCTTTGGCGTGTCCGAATTCTGTTGGAGGAAGGACGCCGTAGTGACATTTCATCTGCAATATCGAAACGAATGTCGAGGTGGTGACCACTCCGCGCTGGTGCGAGATGATCTCCAATTGTCTTTCAGGCTTTATATGAGTTGCCGTCAAGACCCTGAAGCTAGGAATTTGGCCTTTTGCTTCATTTGCTTTGGCGTGTCCGAATTCTGTTGGAGGAAGAACGCCGTAGTGACATTTCATCTGCTGTATCGAAACGAATGTCAAGGTGGAGCTGGGATTTTGCCGTCGCTCCGCTCTGTTTCGACCATGGGGTCTTTCGTTGACGGTGCATCTATATCCTGCTGGACTGCGAAGGAACGGCATTGTTGACATTGCGTCTGCTGTAACGAGACGAATGCTGAGGTGGAGATGGGATTTTGCCGTCGCTCTGCTCTGTTTCGACCGTGAGGTCTTTTGTTGATGTTGCTTCTGTATCCTGCTGGACTGCGATGGAACGCCGTTGTTGACATTGCGTCTGCTGTATCGAGACGAATGCTGAGGTGAAGCTGGGATTTTGCCATCGCTCCTCTTGATGGTGTAACATTCGTGTCCTACTAGAATGAGGAAGCCCACCATTGTTGGTCTCCAGGCTGTAGATGTGGCCATTGAGATTTGGAACTAGGGACTTTGCCATGGCTCCGTTTCGTTGCGACTCTGAGGTCGGTTGTTGACGTCATGTATGTATCTGGTCGGAGTGAGGAGAAACGCCGTTGGTGATCTCTAAGTTGTCGATGTTGACGTCGAGACCCTGAAGCTCGGGATCTTCCTTTGCTTCATTTGTTGATATCGTGTCTGTAATATTGCGACAAATGTCGAGATTGTCTCTAGGTTGTCTATGAACCGTCGAGATTTGGCTTCGCTTTCTGATGTAGCCTGTTGGGAAGGTATGGTTCCCTCTTTATCTGTGCCCCTGAATTGTATATAGGGATCGATGTGATTTCACCTGTAGGGCAAAAAGTTTCATTCTTTCATTTTTTTTTATTCTTTCCGCGATACTTTATCATTTCAGCTTTTTATATCGTGAAAATCGCGATTGCCCAATCATTTCGGCTATTTTTCGCGATGCCCAATCATTTCGGCTATTTTTTTTTTACTCGCTGCTTTTTATTGCGAGTTGCCCAATCATCTCGGCTATTTTGCATGCATACATTTTTACTTGCCGATTTTGTTTGCAAGTTGCCCCATCATTTCGGCTATTTCGTATGCATTTTTTTTAGGCTCGCTGATTTTTTCTCGCGAGTAGGGGATTTGGGATCTGATACCAATCTTGGCATCAGCATCGCTACAACTGGAATATTGCCAGGAGCGAATCATCATTTGCCATGAAAGGACTTGAAATTTGATACCGGTTTAGGCATCAGCATCGCTGCAACTGGGATATTGCCAGGAGCGAATCATCATTTGCCTTGAAAGGGCTTGGAATTTGATACCGGTTTAGGCATCAGCATCGCTGCAACTGGGATATTGCCAGGAGCAAATCATCATTTGCTTCTGTCGATGTCGAACAAAGGTGGCCTAGTAAACAGGGTTAAGGGTCCTGTCGGCTAAGGCTTTTGACTTCATGAGCCGTAAGGGTCTCACAAAGGTATTTCTCCCTACAAGTCGTGAGGATCTTGTAAGTGCGTTTTCTCCTTAAGAGTCGTGAGGATTCCTAAGTGCATGGTCTCTTATAAGTCGTAAGGATCTTACAAGAGGGTTTTCTCCTTATAAGTCGAGAGGACTTACAAGTGTTGTTTGCTGTACAAGCATATCCCTAGTCACGGATGGGACTTTGTTAGGGAAATGTTTATTCGTGCCCGTGGATTGTATACAAGGGTCAATATAAGCCGCTTGTAGGGCAATATCGAAGGTTGTGGGGGTTGCTTAAGAACAGGTTAAGGTTTCTGTAACTTAAGACTTTCAAATCTTATGAGCCGTGAGGGTCCCATAAGAGAGTTCTCCTTACGAGTCGTGAGGATCTCGCAAGTGTATTTTCTCCTTAGGAATCGTGAGGATCCCTAAGTGTGTTGCTCCCTTGTGCGTCGTAAGGATCTCACGCGGATGGTTTCTCCTTATAAGGTCGAGAGGACCCTGTAAGTGTCTTTTAACGAGGTTGCGCCCTTTCGGGTTTTCACAAACACTCGCCGGTAGCCCTGCTGTTTTTAATCACGGAGCCCTTTCGGGTTTTCATCCGTGCCCATTTTGCTTATGGGCATACCATTTTTTTTTTTACCACGCCGGCCTGAGGATGCTGCGGGTTGATAGTAGTTTAACGACGTTTCGGTCATTTGCAAGTTTTAAGACATTGCGGTCCGTCGTTAGTTTAGGGACGTTTCGGTCCGATGCCAGTTTTAGGACATAGTGGTCCACCGTTGCCGTATTTGAGACGAATCTCTAGTTTACTGACTTTTCGGTCTATGGGGCTTTCTCTATGAAAGAGCACGATGCCCCCGGCATGTCCATCTTTTTCGGAGCATGTGGTTATGGCGGGCTCACCTTCCAGTTGTCAGACAACGCAAATTTGCCCTGTTGGTATTCATCCTCAATCCAGCCTTTGAAGGCATAGCAATTTTCGAGTGGGTGACTTACCGTTTGGTGGTAAAGACAATAATTAGGATCGTTGAAATCGCCTGGCTGCAACGGACGCTTTGGACTCGGCAGATTGATGAGTCTGTTGCGCACTGCCAGCTCGAACAGTCTTCTCGTTTTATCCTGAGGAAATGAGTAAGGACGTCCCAGTCTCTCCTCGAGGGATGGGCGTGGACGCATATTGTTTTTACGGATAACCGGCTTCAAGTTGCTCGACTGTTGTTGAGTATTAGCGACGAAAGTTGCTTTCCCTTTCCCCTTTTCATACCGAGGATCCGTTTTTGAATGAAATGGTGTGTGACTCATCTGATCCATTTGGGCCAACTTATCAATTAAAGCCTGGAACGTGGTCGGTTTGAAGAACATCATGAATTGCGAGATGGTTGCTTGCGGATCAAGAGTACCCACGAACATACCTACCGCAGGTGCTTCTTCGATCCGCTGTTCGCATTTTGACCACAGATTCCGCCATCGTGTTGCGTATTGAACCCACGTTTCGTCTGGCCTTATCCTGGCGTTGATCAGTGCTGCTATCGGGGTGCGTTCACTAGCACTCGCGAATCTTTGTGTAAACAGCAACTCCTTCTCCGTAAATGTTTTGACAGAGTCGTTAGGTAGCTCCGAATACCATTCGAATGCCGTTTTCGCTAAGCTGCCGACAAATTGTCGAAGCAACAGTCTGTCATCGCCTCCAGTATTGCCGCATAAGGCCCTGAATTGAGCGACATGCTGATGTGGGTTCCCTGTCCCTTTATATACGTAGAACTTAGGGATCGTATATCCCGGCGGGTAACTGATCTGGTCATACCAGCCCGGATAGGGTCGTCCAGTTCTAACAATTTGCGCAGCCGCTTCATTCACTTGATGAGCCCGTATTTGATGAGCTATATAGTCATCCAGCGCAGCCTTAGAAATGGTTTCATCTTTGGTTGTTGAAAGAGTCGTAGGGGGATTAGATGTCTCTCCTCTATCGTCTTCAGTAATGATCGGAGGGTCTTCAACTGGAGGGTCCGGCTGTAGCATCATCCCTACCAGATCTTGGAAGAGGAGCGCCATTTTCTTTATGTTAGTCGCTTGCTCTGCGGCTTCTCTGTCTTTCTTTTCGAGGACTCTGCGTAAGAAGTCAGCATCAGTTTCTTGTTCGTGACGTTGCTCTGATGATGCCTCCGGGCTTTCTTTTGGCCCGGTGAGTGCGGCCATTGCAATCATCATCTCCTGAAGCTTCTGTTGCTGCTCCTGGGTTTTCATCACGGATCGGGTGAGCGGTCGGTGACCCGTCGAAGCACGGCTTTCCTCCTTTCCAGAAGCCATGTATATGGTGTGCACCACCATGCCCCCAGACTTGGGGCGTTTGGGCTTAGCGTCTTTGTGGTCTGCCACGTTTACTGGGGCTTTCTCTGGCCTCCTTCTTTTCTGAGTGGTTGACGTTGAGGGGGCCGCTGCCGTGAGCACCCAAGTAGTCGTCATCTTTTGTGGCTTAACAGGACGGTTTTCTTCCTGCCGGACCTTCAGCTTCTTCTGCTGGCGGAAGAAATTTCGATCAATCACCGAGTCTTGGACTTGGCGCCAGACCTTGTAGATTTTAGAGGACAGCCGTTGAGGGGATCGGGGCTGTTCTGACTTTATTTCCACAACCTTTTTTAGTGGGGGAGGAGACCTTTTTAGCACCGCAGTAGGAGAATTCCTTCGTACCTTATTTAGCATCTCGAAGCTGTTCCCCGTTGGAACAGCAGCATTAACTTCTGCCATCGGGGCTGGTGGAGTTAGCCCAGAGGGGGAGCTGCCCCCAGCCCTCCTTACTCGGCTTCAGTGGCGACGTCGAGCGTGTCGAGCGGACGGCGTTGGTTCAGCAGTGAGAATAGCTTCGTCTTTCCTCCTGTGTAGGTGGGGGGTCGTTGCTGGTGTTAGCCTGTCAAAGACCGACGTCCTTTGGATAGCAGGAGCGGGAGCTGGAGCCGTCAATCTTGTAAAGACCGACTTTGTGGCAGGGGAAGTCGCTTTGATGACTTCAGGAGCAGGACCGGTCACTTTCTTAGAAGCAGCCTTCTCTGGGATTGTAGGCCCCATGATGGGTCCACAGGATTTCTGGTCCAATCTAGAGAAGACCGAGGCGCTGATGTTGGGCGACCCGTTGAGAGGAGCCGCGGCAGGGGTAAGACGATCAAAGACCGACTTCTTGGGAGCTTCCTTTGTCAGCAACGGCGCCGTGAAGCTTGTCGGTGGGAGCATAGTCCCAAAGAACAATCCAGTAGTGGCCTGAGTCACCTGGTCCATCGGTATTGTGAATAACGAAGCAGCTTAGGGTCCGTAGGCTATACCTCCTGGTGAGGCAGAGCGTTGGTCGCAATTGCAGTCCGAGCAGTTGGAGCATTTCGCAGAAGTAGAAGCCATCGATTCTTTGCTTTCTACAATAAGCAAGACGCCAATTCTTAGTATCTTGAAACCTAAGGGCAACCATTAGCGAACCGCGCTTGGTTCGCGAATCACGACACACAAAGTGTGGAGTCGAAAGAGGAAAAGGTCCCACCAGGCGTGCCAGAATCTGTTCCCCTCCGAATAGCGGCCAAGACATGGGCGTCTTGCCTGAGATTCGGGGCAGATGCTATATGGTTTTATCCGTCCACCTCTCCGAAGATGCCAAGTTGATTTATGACACCGTGTATCGGAGGTTTAGACGGATGCGACCGATGTAGCAGACTTCGTCAGATTCCCCCTCGTTTGAGGGGTTTTTGATTGTGGGGACGCTCTTCCCTACAGGCGCAAGCCCCTGCAGTTAATTACGCTACCGCATCGCGGTAACAACTTTCTCCTTCTCCAGCTGGTCACTTCGTGTCGTGGGTGATTGTTTTGTTTGTGGTTGCCCGTGGATTGTATACGGAGACTATTTATTTCGTCGCCCGTAGGACGTGGATTAGTCCAAATCCGTATTTTCTTAGATTTGGTTTTGGGGTTTTGGTTTGAGGATACGTTAGCCATATTTGAGGCCAAGATCAACTCAAACGTCTGTTAAGGATACGTTAGTCTAGTTTGAGACTAAGATCAAATTAACGGGATCGTTTAGATCCGACATTGCATGTATGGCCATCGGGACCCATCACCTCTCTGACGACGTTGAAGGATTACAACGACAGATATCAGAGGAGTTCAGAGATGTACCCTTGAACCAAAGTTGGTTGAGAGATCTATAGTCCAATTTGGGACTAAAGTCTGTTTGAAGGTTTAAGGATACGTTAGCCATATCTGAGGCTAAGATCAACTTAAACGGTTGTTAAGGATACGTTAGTCCAGTTTGAGACTAAGATCAACTTAACGGGATCGTTTAGATCCGACAAAAGAGCATTTGGGGGCTCTATTGTTCCAGTTTAGGGACATAGTGGTCCATCGCCAGTTTAGGGACGTGGTGGTCCATTTCCAATTTAGGGACATAGTGGTCCATTGCATGTATGGCCGTCGGGACCCGTCACCTCTCTGACGACGTTGAAGGATTACAACGATAGATATCAGAGGAGTTCAGAGATATACCCTTGAACCAAAGTTGGTTGGGAGACCTGTAGTCCAATTTGGGACTAAAGTCTGTTTGAGGGTTTAAGGATACGTTAGCCGTATTTGAGGCTAAGATCAACTTAAACGTTTGTTAAGGATACGTTAGCCCAGTTTGGTACTAAGATCAACTTAACGGGATAGTTTAGATCCGACAAAAGAGCGTTTGGGCTCTATTGCTCCAGTTTAGGGACATTGTGGTCCATTGCCAGTTTAGGGACATGGTGGTCCATCTCCAGTTTAGGTACATAGTGGTCCATTGGTAGTTTAAGGACGCATAAGTCCATGGGTTTAAGGACCCCACAGTCCATATGGGTGTGTTTAAGGACGCATTAGTCCGTTAGTTTAAGGACGCATAAGTCCGCGGGTTTAAGGACCCCACAGTCCGTATCTTGGTTTAAGGACGCATGAGTCCATGAGTTTAAGGACCCCACAGTCCGTGTTGATGTGTGGTTGTCGGGACCCGTCACCTCTCTGAAGACGTTGAAGGATTACAACGACAAATATCAGAGGAGTTCAGAGATGTACCCTTGAACCAATGAGTTGGTTGAAAGAGCAGATGTGCTCAGTTCAAGATGATTTGAGGACTTATGGCCAGTTTGGGCTAAGTCCAATTATGTTTGAAATATTGGCCTTTTGTTGGCTCATTGAAGTAGAGGCTTTGCCTCTAGAAACTTATCCAATTGGGCTAAAGCTAGTGTTAAACACTAAAGGCCAACAGTGTTGAACACTGGAATTATGATTAGCAAGTTAGTGTTTAACACTAAAAGATAATCAGTGTTAAACACTAGCAACGGGGCTTTCAAATTAATGTTAAACACTAAAGCAAATCAGTGTTAAACACCGGTAGCATAGATTTCAAATTAGTGTTAAACACCAAAGCAAATCAGTGTTAAACACCGGGAACAGAGTTTTCACATTAGTGTTAATCACTAAGAAAATCAGTATTAAACACTGCAAATAGAGTTTTCCAAATTAGTGTTAAACACTAAGAAAATCAGTGTTAAACACTGTAGATAGAGTTTTCCAATTAGTGTTAAACACTAAGGAAATCAGTGTTAAACACTGCAGAGAGAGTTTTCCAATTAGTGTTAAACACTAAGGAGGGAGGGGTCACGTGCGGACACGTGAGAACGCCCTGATTTCCCTTATTTTATTATGCAGGTAAGTGTTTAACACTTTTAATTCTGACGGCCATCACGTGTGAGCACGTGATGGAGGCCCCCGCTCTGGTCTGTTAGAATGCTCATTAGGGGTCACGTGGTGACACGTGAGGGCGCCCTAAATGTGAAGCCAGATATCCTTTGTTTTATCCTCAAATCTGTGAATAAGTGTTAAACACTTTTCATCTTTATTTTAGAGCATCACGTGTTGGCACGTGATGGGGGTTTATGCATCGATAATTACAGCACTTGCTGAGGGGTCACGTGGAGACACGTGAGAGCGCCCAAAGCTTCTTTCTTTTGTTTTGCCATTAAGTGTTAAACACTTTCATTTTTATTTTAGAGCATCACGTGTTGGCACGTGATGGGGATCTGTGCGCCAATTGTTAAAGCATTTGCTGAGGGGTCACGTGATAACACGTGAGAGTGCCCAAAGCTTTCATTTCCTTTGCTTTTTTTTCTGCGTTTTGGGAGTCACGTGGGAGCACGTGAGATGATGCTTCAAAGTCCTTTGCAGGGGATCTTTTCAAGGGTCACGTGGGGGCACATGACCCTAGTTCTTTTCATGAACAGAGATCTTTTAAGAATTGAATTCTTTGTAGGGTTAAATCCTGATTATGATTTTGGAGGAATTAAATTCCTATCGTGAAAGAATTAAATTCTTATTTAGGATGAAACCCTGATTTCTTTTCAAAGGAATTAAATTCCCAGATATGTAAAAGAATTAAATTCTTGATTAGGGTTAAACCCTAGTTTTGTTTTAGGAGAATTAAATTCTCAAAACTCAATTCCCCTTCTAAGTTTAGGATCTGCATGGCAGGATCTCGACCCGATGAGAATTAAATTCTCAAGTTATGGGGAGATGTGCTCTGTGCAGATCTTCAACCAGAAGAAGAACTAAGTTCTTTTTTGTATAAGAGTTAAACTCTTGGATTTTGAGAATTAAATTCTCTGTTTGAAGTTTTGATTCCCTTTCTTTTCTCACCTAGGGTTTTCTTTGTTGAGAATTAAATTCTCCTTCCTTTTCTTCCCCCTTGAGAATTAAATTCTTCTCTCTCTGTTTTTCTCTCAAAAAAGTCGCTATTTTCTCTTCTCTTCTTGACTCCTATTTATAGGAGAAGGAAAATAATCAATTTGTTTAGCAAATCTCTCATTGAAAGATTTGATTTGATTGTTGAGAAATTTGATTTATATTTATCATTAATCTGGGCCTTTAGATCATTCAGTGAATTTTATTCACCGTGGATTTTAAATCCAAAAGATATTCTATTTGTTATTCTGGTGAGATTTTCAGGGAAATCTTTCCTTGTCCAAGATTTTTCCATAAATTGGTGATTTTTAATCACCCTTGGATCTTTAATCCAACGGTCCCCATAATCCATTTCCATCTGGAAAGATTTAGAAGCTTTTAGAATTTTAATTCTATTTCGAAAGATTTAAATGATCTTTTTTCAGAATTTAATTCTGTTGAACAGCAAGGCTTTTACAGCCAGTCACGTGTTGCCACGTGACCCCCAATTGAGTCCTTTTCTCAGTGTTTACTTACGCTTCAGTTGTAACCATCACGTGTCAACACGTGACCATTGGTCACGTGTGAGCACGTGACACCTCATTGAGGTATTTCCTTCAGCTGTTTGTTTACGCTTCAGCTTTAGCCATCACGTGTTAACACGTGACCATTGGTCACGTGTGAACACGTGATTCCTGATTTTTTAATCAGGGAACAGATTTTAGAATTTAATCCTATTCATTATTTTAGAGGCCTTAAAAGCCCATCACGTGTCTGCACGTGACCCATGGTCACGTGTGAGCACGTGATGCCCCATTGGGGTCTTTTCTGAGTTTATATTATATTTTTTAACTCCTCCAGCGGGTTCTTAAAAGTCCATCACGTGTGGACACGTAATTCCTCATAACTTTTGATCCCGGATGAATTACGAGGCCCATAATATATCAAATCGAAGGGTTTTTCGAGCCGCTTTCGATACCATCAGAATTTATCTGTTTCTCATTCGGGAGTTTGTCAAAAAATAGCCCGGAAGATACTGGTTCGCATTTCCTTAAGCATATCGCTGCCATTTGATACCTTGGACTCTTTTGCGCAGAAATTTTTGGCGGGAACACTCCCATAGAGTTTTTCGCAATTTCACGGCGTCTTAGATCAGCTTTGTTGTCTTCGAACATTGTTTGCGTTCTTTGCCCTGTTTTTACCTCCATTTCGGGGTTTTCCCCTTTTGCAAGAACATATAGCGGGCTGGGGATGAAGAGCATTAGGGTCTACTTTCTCCGCGGCTTGCCGGCTGAGACGCTGCGTCTTGGCCTTTTCATAAATAGCCATTTCGCGATTATGATTGTCCCGGCTCGTTTGACAAGCTTCTTTTATTATCTTGTCAATTTGTTCTTCAAGTGACTGACTTAACGTTCTTAAAGCGAGATCTCGCTCCGATTTGACGTCATACCTACTTGGAATAGCGGTTTCCTCTTCACTCAAGCTGTTTATGATATGGCAACTGTAAACTTTTTCCTGTTTCTTGGACCGAACATATCCGAGCCCGGTTGTCTCCATCTTCCCGTTGGGCTTCCTTCGTTGAGTCCCGGGAATGTCCTAAATCTTTTTGTAGAATTGGGCTTGTCGAACAGTTTGTTCGAGGGGTATGCATTTGTGTTTTAAAAGCTCTTTCAATCCTCCCACATAATATCTTGGCAAACAGATGGGGTGAAGCCTGTCGAGTGCAAAATCAGCACCATGCCAAATTTCTTTTTCTACTTTGGTCTCCATAGATTGGTAGAAGAAGATCGCCTTTTCACCTCTTCGCCTATGAGGTACGTAGAAAGTTTGCAGCTCTTGTATGCTCTATGTGTCGAGCGTATCAAGTACCTTGTAGTGTCGAAGCGGAGCTATTGAGATTTGCAGACTCTGATCCGCTTCGGTAAAAGCCTGCATCGACTGGCAGATGGAGAACACTGCATTAGCCTCGTCCTCGGAGTCGCTGCCAAAGATCAAAATAGGAGTAGATGGTCTGGATTTATTGTTTTCTTTTTAGGGTTGCCCCGAGTAGACTATTCTTCATCTTCCTCGGTATTGCTCCTAAAGATCGGGATAGTGGCGACGGACTTCTGTTTATTCTCCGGCTTGTGACACCTTTCTGTATCATCGAAGTCTGGTATGAAGTACTTTGTGTCTTCGTATTTCCAGACTTCGTTTATCGAGAACGGGTTTAGCTCTCCCGTGACGGTGTACTCTGAACCATCCTTGAAATACTTCATACTCTAATATTGTGTAGTAGGGATGACATTGTACTTGTGTAAGCAAGGCCTGCTGAGCAAAGCGTTATAACAAGTCTTAGCGCCAATGACATGAAATTTGATGTCAGTAACGAGCAGCCCAAAGCATAGCGTCAACATTATGGACCCAAGCATCCGTGACGACTATGAGTCGAACCCAAATATAGTAATTTTATCTCGGGCAAGGTGCTGAACGTTCATGCAAATTTCCTTCAGCGCTCTCACGCTGAGAAGGTTAACGGAGGATCCATTGTCGACAAGGATTTTCCCTATCTTGATGTCATAGCAGTACCTGGTGACGTATAATGGGAGATTATGTTCGCACGTACCGAGGAGTAGATCTTTATCGCTGAATGTAATATTAGCCGTGTGGATCTCTACCAGATCATCTTTCATCTTCTCTTCTGCGAAGAAAGCTTGAAACTGATTGGGCTCTTATAATGCCTTAATTAAGGAATCTCGTGCCTTTTTGGACAGGAGGAGGGTATCCAGTATGCTTAGCTGCGAAGGTATTTTCCTCAGATATGCTAGGACGTTGTAATCCACCTTGTTCTTCTTAGGCGGGTCCCTTGCGGCAAACTCTTTAACTGCTCCTTCATCGAGGGCAATTTTCTCGGGGATTTTTCCTTTCCTTTTGTCTTTTTTCTTCGAACCTTTGTTTGTAGGTTCAATATTCTTCTCAGGCAGCGTGCGCTTACGCAGCTGAATATTCTCGCAGTTCTTTTCCTCCTCTTCTTTTTCGGAGGCGGAATCCTTGAAAAGAGGGTTGAGGGGTGTTCCATCCTCAGAATCGCTACCGAACGTAAGAACTGGAGGTTTTCCTCTATCCGAACTGGTACCAACCATATTACAGTTGCCAGTCGCTTCTTTATGCGCGTGCGTCTCGCTATTTTGATGTCGACAAGCACGAGCTTCGTACTTCATTCTCTTGAAGTGTTTTTGATGGGAAATGTATTCTTGCCACCACTTCTTGATTGCACTACATTCTTCGATGGGTTGGGTGACCCTCCGATGATATAGACAGTATTCTGGATGTGAGTCTTCCCTATCAAAGCTTGTGACGCCGGGAGTGTTCTTTATGAGAGGTGGAAGCTTCATCCCCATTGACAGGGCTTTAGCAAACCGCTTCTCTGTTTTGATCCAGCTCTTATTTGTTGCAGGTGTGCTTTGATTTAGTTAGAGCATTTTACAACTTGTCATCACTGCATCTTCTTTATCTAGACACTGACGCTTAGCCTTTTCATATACGGATGTCTCGCATTCTCGGTCAACTTTACTTTTTTGAAAGGCTTCGTTTAGCAGCCTCTCAATCAGGTCTTCTTTTGGCAGTTTCGGGGATTTTAGTGCCGATTCTACCCCTAATTCCTCTGCGTTGTTTTCTAATGCTGAGGGAGTCTCTTAGTCATATAACGACGAATGGGAGACCATGTGACAACTTGCTACATATTCTTCCACTTGTTCTGATGAGTCATTCCCTCATCATTGTCATTGTCTTGTTCCTCAAGAATATGCTTGAGGAATTCTTCGAGCATGATTGGTGTTCACGCCTTCTGCTTATACTCCTCCAACGCATCTATGTATTTTTGTAGATCCATGTGCTTGTCGTCATACTCGGCAGGCTGCACAGATTTCTTGGTCTTCTTCTTTTTCTTCGAAGAATTTGAAGGCTTAACTTGGGGGCTTTTCCCCTTGTCAGCAATTTTTGGTGCGAGGTGAGATTTTAGAATCCCCTTGATTATTTCGGGTTCAAGTGGGCTCCTCTACCTGATTTCCGGACATGTCTGAAAATCCTTCAGCATTCTTTTAGTTTTTGCTGAGAGGGCTACTTCCCATGGAGCTTCCTCCATGAGTGAGCATGATGCCCCATGCGCGTCTACCTTTTTGGGAGTGTGCTTCTGGGGAGGGTTTACCCTCCAGTAATCAGACAGCGCGAATTTCCCCTATTGATACTGGTCTTCAACCCAATTTTTGAAGACGTAGCAATCCTCAATTGGGTGGCTCACCATTCTGTGATAGGAGCAGTGATCGCACGCTTTTGGCGGGTCGGATGTTCAAAGTTCTAAAGTTATAACCGCGATCAGGACGGTGTCGCTATGCAGCTAGCCGGTTGAGCACGGGTCGATCCGCAGGGAGATGGTTGTATGTTCGTTCGAGTTTTAGACGAGTTAATAAAGAATGTGTATATGTTTATTCAGTTCTATCCTAAGTGTTCGTATTTATGTTCAAGTAAGCTTGTTAAGGTTAAGGTTGGTTAGTAGAGTTAGGATTAGTCTTGTACTTATCTTTAGCCATTCTTAAGACGATGTTGGGATAATCGAAAGTAGCGGGAATTAGGAGGACATAGGAATGAGATTTGCGAGTTTAAGCAAGCTTTCCAACGCTAATCCATTCCTAGTGCCCCGTGTCCGTCCGCTAAATACGCTTATTTCCAACCCTCGGCTAAACACCCGCAACCATGTATCCAATTAAGTCACAACTACATGTCACGTTGTAGTGTGCTTAAAGGACTTCTCGACTTAGGTCGCGGCTATATGTCACGTATAGCGCGCCTAAGCGAGGGGGTTGCGGTTGTTTGGTCGGGGTTCGTTTCAAGATGTTTGGCGAAGAGAAGCACAAGGAATTTCTCCGTCCCTCATACCACCTTCCTTAGCCTTAACAAGAGGGAAATTATTCACACATCATAAAAGAAAACAAAACAAAACAAGAAGGAAGAAAAGAGGAAAATATGGTTTTACAAGTGAAGCAAGCTAACTCTTGGGTCCTCACCTTAGCAAGGAACTCCGTCAAGTATCATCGCTTGAAAATACGGATAGAAGAAGAGAAGAAAATAGAACAAGAAAAGAAATAACAACAACTAGTTAACAACAAATAAAATTACAATACAAGATAATAAAATTACAAGACAATAAATAAAAGAGACAAGATAAAAATAACCCTCATCTTCATTGATCTTCCACTCAAAAAGCTCCCACTACAATTTTCATGGAGGAAAGAATGAAGAAGAAGAAGAAGCTAAACTAAATCCTACAAAAAGAGATGGGAGAAGTAGACCCCTTGGCTTTGCTCAGAACTGGGGTATTTATAGGAGGATAGTTGAAACCCTAGGGCCAGATTCTGCCCCTAAATGAAGTGACCTAACTGCCCCCAAAACACGACACAGAGAGGAGCCCACATGGCCGCGGTTCCGCGACCTAACCCCCATGTTGGTCGCGGTTCCACGGCCGTATAGGTGAATTGACATGTCGTCTTTGGTGGGCTTGCTTGTTCTTTTGTCCTATGTTGTTCTACATATACCAAATTGCAAATTGCATCCACAATTGCTTCAGATCTGCACAGTCCAAACATAGCTTAACTTTTGATTGATTTGACCTTTCTCCCTCGAGCTCCGCGCACCCATTGATTCTTGTGCTGCCCCCCTCGTGCTCTATGCTTGTCCTGAGACACGAATGACCACTGTCATGTGTCTTGTCTCTGGAACTGGTAAGCGGCACTGGACGGATACGGATGACCGGAAGCCGGCTTTTATCTGCTGTCAACAGATGTTCTGTATTTTGGCGTAGCAGTGAAGATTTTGTATCAATTGCGTTATTTTGGACTAGAAAACTGTGGCCTGTAAATATGTAGCAAACACGGATTAAAAGCACCTGCCTATAAACAAATGAGCGTAAGAATGGGCGGTATAAAATGCAATATTCTAGTATGAACAAGCAATAATTAGGGTTGTTGACGTCTCCAGGTTGTGCTGGACACCGCGGGTCTGGCAATGTGATGTGGTTATTTTGCATTGCATACTTGAACAGTCTCTTCGTTTTGTCGTGGGGAAACGAGTAAGCACGTCCTAGCCTTTCTTTCAAGGATGGGCGGGAACGCGCGTTGTTTTAGCGAGCTGTTGGTTTTGGGCCGCTTGGTTGTTGTTGCGTGTTGGCAACGAATGCCGCTTTCCCTTTACCCTTGGTATTTCGAGGGTCCTTATTTAAGGAGGAAGGCCCATGGCTCATTTGATCTATCTGGGCCAGTTTGTCCATCAAAGCCTGAAAGGTTATGGGCTTGCAGAACGTCATGAACTGGGACACAGTCGTATGATGATCAAGGGTCCCGATGAACATACCCATGGCAGGAGACTCTTCAATGTGCTATTCGCACTTAGACCACAGGTTCCGCCACCGGATCGCGTATTGGACCCAGGTTTCTCCCGGCTTTACCATGGCATTGATTAATGTCATGATCGGAGTGCGTTTGCTCGCACTGGCGAAACGCTGTATGAAAAGCAGCTCCATTTCTGCGAAGGTTTTCACGGAGTCATTTGGGAGCTCCGAGTACCATTCGAAAGCTATCTCTGACAGGCTGCCAACGAACTAGCGAAGCAACAGTTTTTCGTTGCCTCCAGTGTTGCCGCTCAGAGCTCTGAATTGCGTGACGTGTTGGTGAGAGCTTCCTGTTCCTTTGTAGAAATGGAACTTGGGGATCGTATATCCCGGCGGGTATTTGATTTGGTCATACCAGCCTGGATATAGTCGCCCAGTTCTGACAATTTGGCCGGCGGCTTCATTAGCTTAGTGAGCTCTTATTTGTTGAGCAATGTAATCATCCAAGGCGGCCTTGGAGATCGTTTCCTCCTTGGACGCTGACAAGGCCAGAGGAGGTTTGATGTTCCCCTCTGTCATCCTCAATGATTATCGGTGGATCTTCGGCCGGGGGTTCTGGTTGGATTGTCATTCCAACCATGTCTTGGAACAAGAGAGCCATCCTCTTTATGTTAGCAGCTTGCTCAGCAGCCTCTTTGTCCTTTCTCTCTAGCACCTTTCGCAGAAACACTGTGTCAGTCTCTTACTCTTGGCGTTGTTTGATTTCTTTGTCCGGACCTTCTTTTTTTCCGGTAAGCGCTGCCATTTTGGTCAGCATTTCCTGGAGCTTTTTCTGTTGCTCCAGAGCCTTAGTCAACGATCGAGTTTTCGTTCGATGACTTACTGAGGCGCGGCTTTCTTCTTTTCCTGAAGCCATATAAACCGTATGTACAGTTATGCCCCCAGACTCGGGGCGTTTAGGTCATAAGATCTGGAGAAAACTCTACCGCCTGAGGCTGGAGTTGTTCCCAATTAGAACAGCAGTGTCGACCTCCACCATAGGAGCTGGTGGGGTGAGACCAGAGGGGGAGTTGCCCCTCAGCCTGTCTTATTCGGCGCCAGTGGTGACGCCGAGCGTGCCTCGCTGAAGGGACCGTCTTAGTTTTGAAAGCGGATTCGTTATGCCCCCGGCTTTGCTGAGGGGTTTCAATCGGTGTCAGCCTGTTGAAGACCGACATCCTTGATAGAGTTTGAGGAAAGCCAGCCAATCTTTCGAAGACCTACCATCTGATGGGGGAAGCACCTTTGCTGGCTTTGTCTATAGCAGGAGTAGGGAGGGCTAGCCGTTTTGGGGTAGCTCCTTCTGGAATCACAGGCTTCTTTACGAGCCCGTTTGAGTTCTTGCTCAACCTGTTGAAGACCGAGACGCCAGAGTTTGACGGCTTGCTGACAGGAACCATCATGGTTGCCAGCCGATCGAAGACCGACTTTCTGGGAGCTTCTTCTTGCGGCGTTGAGGCACCGAAACTCACAGGTGGGAGCATGGCCCCAAAGAACAGTCCGGTAGTGTCTTGTGTGACCTGCCCTACTGGTATTGAGAAAATAGAGGCCGCGTTGGGCCTATAGGTCACTTCTCCAATTGGGGTGGAGCGAGAGTTGTTGTTGCATGAGGTACAGTTGAAAGCCGTTGATTTTCTAGGGAGGAGAAAGAAACGCAGTTTTAGTACCTTGAATCCAAGGGCAACCATAGCGAACCGTAATTTTGTTCGCGAAATACGACACACGAAGTATGGAGTAGAAAGAGGAAAAGGTCCCACCGGGAGTACCAGAATCTGTTTACCGCCGAAGACCGGACTGAGACGTGGAGAACGTCTAGCCTGAATTTGGGGGAAGATGCTATTTATCTATCCACCTCTCCTAAGATACCAAGTTGATTTATGGCACCATATTTCGAAGGTTTGGATAGATGCGGCCGTTGTAGCAGACTTTATCAGATCCCCTCTCATTTGTGAGGGTTTTTTTTATTGTGGGGATGTTCTTCCCTGCAGACGCAAGCCCCTGCAGTTAATTATGTCATCGCGTTGCGATAACCACTTTCTCCTTCTCCAGTAGTTCAATTCATGTTGTGTGTTATTTTGTTTTTATGGGGTTGTCCGTGGATTGTATACAGAGACTATTTTATGTCGTCGTCCGTAGGGCACGGATCAGTCCAAATCCATATATTTATTAATTTGGGTTTTGAACTTAGGTTATATATTTCTCTAGTTCAAAAATATTTTGTTTTATTTAAGGACCGTTAATCTAGTTTAAGATTAAGATCAACTTAAATATATGAGTATTTGGGCTCAATTTATTTTAACTAAAGATACATTAGTCTTATTTTAGACTAAGATCAACTTAGAAATATTTTCAGGATCATTAAATTTTATTAAGATCCAACAACAGAGCATTCGGGCTCAGCTGCAAGAAACTTTTCAGAGAGACTTAGCCAATTTAGGCTTGGTCTGCTCAGTCTTTTTCTTCTCTTTCTTTTTTTTTATTCAAAAGTGTCGAGCACTTATTTATGGTTCTGTTTGCTCAGCCCTTTTTCCTTTATGCAGAAGTGCTAAGCACTTGTCTCGGGCTCTGGCGCTCACATATGTATCATGTGAGGCACTCAGACATGGGCGCTACCCAATCAGTATTAAGCACTTTAGTCATTTTGACTAACTTTATAGAGTGCTAAGCACTTTGTATGGCGTTCACGTGAGAAGCACGTGAGGCGCTGTCTCATTTATTTCATTGGGCGCTCACGTGTGTTTCACGTGAGGCGCTGGGACATGGGCGCTGCCCAATCAGTGCCAAGCACTTAGTCATTTTGACTAATTTTATAGTCCTTCTGCATTTTTACTCAGCGCTCATGTGTATTTCACGTGAGGCGCTGGACCTTCTATTTTGAGCATCCACGTAAGAAGCACGTGAGGCGCCGAGTCCTTTGTTTTGGGTGCTCACGTAAGAAGCACGTGAAGTGCTGGGTTCCATTTAAGGGAATCTTTTGGGTGCTCACGTAGAAAGCACGTGAGGCGCCAAGTCTTTTTCTTTGTTGATGTTTTCTGAAGAAGTTTTAACTTCTGTTAATGGCATTTTGACCATTAATAATCTCTGTTTTGGAGATCTGAGACCGGTTTCATTGAAGAACTAAGTTCTTCTATTATTTTTGGTAAGAACAAGGTTCTTTATGTAGGGTTAAACCCTGTTTATGAAGGAATTAAATTCCTAGACAATGTGTCTTCTATTTGTTTTTAATCTAGTTCTTTTTCCTAGATTTTGAGTTTGGAGAACAGAATCTCCCCGATGAGAATTAAATTCTCAACTTTTAGAGAGATTTGCATTTCAAATCTCAGATCAGGCGAAGAACTAAGTTCTTTGTTGTGGAGGGTTAAACCCTTGTTTTCCTTTATGTTAGGCGGAACAGATAAGTTCTATCTCTTCTTTTCTTTACCTAGGGTTTTGAAGAGCAAGGATCTTTTTTTCTTCAGAAAAGAATTGAATTTTCAGTTTTGTTGTGGAAAGAAAATTGTGGTGTTGATCTCTCCTCTTTTTTTGAAGTCTCTCATCCTTTATATAGGAGAGTCAAATTTGTTGACTAGTTTGAGAAAATCTCTCATTTGAGATATACTAATTGATTTTACTTGGCCTCAAAGATTATTTAGGGGATTTTATCCACCGTTGGATTTTTGATCCAGTGAATTTCATTTCACAGAATATATATATTCTTGTTTTTAACAAGATTAGGGAAATATTTTCCCATATATAGAATTTTATTTCTATCAATCAGTGATTTTTAATCATCATTGGTTTTTTAATTCTAGGGTACTCGGTTTAACAGAGCACAATTTTTCTTTGTTTAGAAAGATTGAGAAAATATATTCCCAAAATTGAATTTAATTCTATCATTGGATTTTTGATCCAACCGAGAATATTTTTCTCACTTAGAAAGATTAGGAAGATATTTTCTCCTTAATAGAATTTAATTCTATGATTTGATGATTTATCATCTCCATTGGATTTTTGATCCAACGACTTTGTTTAACCGAGAATATCCTGGATATTGGAGAAATATTCCTTATGTAAAATTTAATTCTACCCGCTTTAGTTTGGGCACTGGCACTCACGTGCTATGCACGTGGGTGCCACTTAAGAATTTAATTCTTATATAATAGGCACCAAGTGCTTTGCACGTCGGCGCTCACGTGAACTTCACATGAGGCGCCGCTGTAAGATTTAATCCTATAAGAGGCTGGCGCTAGCGCTCACGTGGGGAGCACGTGAGGCGCTGCCTCATAGGGTTTGAACAGAGTTTAGCTCTTATTTTTATGTTAAATTAATAGGGGAACAGATACGCGGGGATACTTCAGGGAAAGATTTAGGCTGTGTTTTGATGCATCACGGTCGAATAGTTGCCTATGCCTCACAACAGCTGAAGAATCACAAGAAGAACTACCCAACTCACAACTTGGAGTTAGGTGCAGTGGTTTACGTCTTGAGGATCTGGAGATATTATTTATTGGGTGAAAAGGTTGAAGTATACACGGATCACAAGAGTCTGAAATACGTGTTCACTCAGAAGGAATTGAATAAAAGGCAACGCCGATGGCTAGAACTAATGGCGGACTACAACTTAGCTTACAGTACCATCCGAGAAAAGTAAATGCCATATCCGACGCTCTCAATCGCAAGCCAACGGTCATGATGTTGACCAGTCAGAGGAGCGTCATTGAAGACTTTTAGAAGCTTAAACTAGAAGTTGTTACACCAAGTGCAACCGGGCAGTTTTAGCAACTACAGGTGCAGTCTTCTATTGTAGATCGCATTAAGGATGCACAGGCTGATGATCCTCGATTGCAAAAGTTCAGAAAGCATGTGGAAGCCAGGCTAAGGACAGATTTACTCATACATCGAGACGGTTCTTTGAGATTCAGTAGCAGACTCTGCGTTTCCAAGGGTGGTGTTCGAGAAGAAGTACTAGATGAGGCTCACAGTTCAGCTTATGCAGTGCATCCGAGAGGCACGAAGATGTACCGAGACCTGAGACAACACTATTGGTGGAACATGATGAAGTGAGAGATTGCACGGTTTGTATCCAAGTGCTTAGTATGCCAAAAGCATAACACCAGAGGACGGCTGGGTTGTTGCAACCACTTTCGATACCCGAGTGGAAATAGGAACACATTACTATAGATTTCGTGACAGCTTTACCACAGAGTCCAAAAGGCAACAACGTCGTTTGGGTTATCGTCGACCGTCTCATGAAAGCAGCACGCTTTATACCTTTCCGTGTGGGACAGTCGACAGAGTCTCTTACGGAGAAGTACATGCAGGAGGTAGTGCGACTTCACGGAGTTCCGGTCAGTATAGTATCAGATCGAGACACCAGATTCGTTTCACACTTCTAGAAGAGAATACAGGAGAGTCTGGGTACATGTCTCAAATTCAGCATGACTTACCATCCACAGAAGGACGGGCAGTCTGAGCGTACTATTCAGACACTCGAGGACATGTTGAGGGCATGCATGCTAGACTTTCAAGGTTCTTGGGAGGATCACCTTCATCTGGTGGAGTTTTCTTATAACAACAGTTTCCAAGCTAGCATCCAGATGGCTTCGTTCGAAGCTCTTTACGAACAGAAATTTTGATCCCCTGTGTGTTGGGATGACGTTGGTGAGCGAAGGTTACTGGGTCCCGAACTTATGGTTCAGAAGGTGGACAAGGTCCAGATGATCAGACATCGCATTAAGACTGCTCAGGGCCGATAAAAGAGTTGGGCAGATACCAGCAGGAGATTGTTAGAGTTTGAAGTCGTTGATCACGTATTTCTGAAGATTTCACCTACTCACGGAGCTATCAGATTTAGGAGTCGTGGGAAACTCGGTCCCCGGTTCATCGGACCGTTCGAAGTACTAAAGCGAGTAGGGGAGGTGGCTTACCAACTTGCCTTACCCCTATCATTAGCTGGCGTGCACAACACATTTCATGTGTCACGGTTGCAGCGCTACGTTCGAGACGACAGTCACGTTCTCGATCATTCGGAATTGACATTGGGTACCGACTTATCGTATATGGAGCAGCCTACTACTATACTCGATCGTAAAGAGAAGGTGCTGAAGAATAAGGTCATTCCGCTAGTCTGAATATCTTGGGGCGGTCGTTCGCCTAGGGAATCAACCTGAGAACGTGAGGAGGATATCCGTTCGCGCTTCCTGCATCTTTTCGTGTAGTTATTCGTTCGTTGTATTCGTTCTTTTAATTTCGAGGATGAATTTTTGTGAGGAGGGTATGATGTAATAACTGGTTTACTTGTGTACGTATTAACCGTATTTTAATAATATTTTCCCCTAATTTATATTATGTTATTTTCCTATTCAAGTTTTCCCTATTAACTATTTCCTATACCCTAATATTTTAATTCCCTAACCCAAGCCCAAACACTTCTCCCCTTTTCTTTTTCTTATCTCTTTTCCCAAGACCCAAACCCAATAACCCAAACTCTCCTCTTTCTCTTCTCCCCAACAGTTTCTTTCTCTTCCTCTTCAAATTCAAAAAAGAATTATTCTCTTTTAAATCCCCATTTAACACCCAAATCAATCCCAAATTAATCACCATAATCCATACTTATTTCTTTTAAATTAACTTTAATTCTCTCTCTCTCTTCCAATTAACTCTCTTTCTCTCTCTCTCTCGCTCTCTCTCTCTCACACACTCGCTCTCTCTCTCTCTTCTCGTTCTCTCTCCCTCTCGCTTCACTCTCAAACAGCACCACCCCACCGGAGCCGCCGCCATCACCTCCGGCTCCTCACCATCGCCTCAGACGACCATCATCGGGCCCCTCCTCCTTCACTACACCCCCTCTACCGATCACAACTCTCTCAACTTTCAACCTCAGAACCCATCGTCCTCGCTGAGCAACCCCGCCGCCTCCTTCGATCGCCGGGGTACTGAAGACCACCACAACGCCGCCGCCTCCCTCTCTCCTCCAAGTACCCGCAACAACACCCCCTTCCTCTCTCCTCACCGAGATCCTCGACCTCACAAGATCACCCCTCGCCGGCGTCCCCAACCATCAACGACCCCCTCTTTTCCCTGTCTTCTGCAACGCCCGAGACCCCTTACTGCCATACCCAACAGCCCCATCTCCTTCACCAAGCTCCCGAGGCCATCTCCTCTAGCTCCAAGCTGACCTCCCCACCTTTTTATGCCGCTAAGCTCTCGCCGCCGTTGACCACTCGTCGCCGACGAACTCCAGACACCATCACAACACAGTCGCACCTACGAGCCCCTTGCTGCACAGCATCAACGTCGAACCCAAGCTCGAGCCAAGGACAAACCACTTTACAGTTACTGCTGTGTTGTCGTGTCATGCTCGTGTGATCCATCATCGCTATCATCACGGTCATTTCATCAAGAGGCAAGTGGAAACCCTCTTCCCTTGCAAATCATGCTACTATAGCTTATATAAATTATATCATATTGTTAAATAATTAGAGGTATATACATATGTGTGTTATCGTGCGTAGATATATCAATACCGTTATAGTGTTAAGTTTAATTGAACACATATACCTTGAGTCATCGTGTTTGGTCATTTTGGATCGAACCCATATCGGGTTTATTGATCGTATGAATATCATTTAGGTTTTTCATGAATTAATCGGGTTCGATCGTCACTCGTGTACACCGGTTAAATGCTCGATGCGAAATCTAAATCAAATATAGCGGAACTTAAGTCTGCTAGATTACTTTAGTGATAATGGATAATATGTAAAAAGTTGGAATGAAAATACAGGCTTTAACACCATGGAATAATACCCCCATTTTGATCCATCAAATCTGAAATTTCCCGCACCCGTAACTTGTGAAAATCATAGTAGATTAGATACACACCGGAATGTTGAGTTCAAGGGCTCATATCGAAGCCGACTTAACAATATAGAACCCTCTGCATCTAACCTTCGATACTGCTATAACACAACGACGAAAATTGTTCGGAAATGCGGCTCTGGACTGCAGTCCAGAGCGGTATTTCATATTGATACCTGTTTCTAATAGTTTGTATAACTTTGTATGAAAATGAAATTATGCGAAACCCTATAAAGTTACGAATATAATCCTATTAGCTAACTATAGGTGGTGGTTTCGTTCTATTTTAATATCGTTTGATATTTTAAATGTATATTAAACCGTCGATACGTACTGCAGTTACATGCAGGGACAGAATGTATACCTTAGTCTTAAACCGTGCGTATCTCCCAGCTCACAGTGGATATTATCAATCCGTTGGATGTGTTAGAAACATAATTAATAGATATAAATTTTATCCAACTGTAGTATCGTCTAATTATGATCTAAACAGGGTGTAAAATGTGTTATGAAATGGACTTTCAGTTCATGAACTGAATTTCCAGCAGAGAACACTTAAAATGGAATGACCGTAATTCACAAACACAAAACCCGTTTGACCTGAAACCAATTTCATTGGTTTGATAATTAAGTTTAATTTCTACCCCTTTTGTATCATTTTGATTAATTATGATCGTACGATTTAATGTGATTTTTTTCTAAGTCCTTAAGACGCGTAATGACTTATATTGCATATGATTTGTTTAGCAGCAAAATTCACATATTTGCCTGACTGTGATACATTTAGCGAGAGCAAATGCCCTTATTGAGTCTTAGTGAATATTGAATTGTCGAATGTGAGTGGTATCAGATTAGTTGGGGCAAGTACGCCAGTGAAAAGTGAACGATTTGTGATGGTGAATAATACAGTGAACAGTGAATAAAGCAGTGTTATTGGTGTGTACTCGTACACAACTATCCCATACTTACAGTTATTGAAACCTAGGGGAAAAAGAGAAATCAATGTGGAAAAAAACTTGTATTTAGCGAGGACAGCGATTTAGAGGATGATCATTCGAACAACGACTCTTATATATATTAGGTTTAGACTTAGCGGTCCGGCCGACAGGGTTATGTCCCGAGCAACAGTGGACCATAGTATCGGGTACGTATGTAACACCCGAGCCCAATACTACTATTTTCTGTTACTGGTTGAGCATTAGATAGTACTCATTTCATTTATCTTGCTTGTTGGGTCTTACTGTAAAATTTTATCTGGCAAAGTTATTTCTGCACATAATAAATTTTAGCATCTAAAATAAAATTAAAAATATCTATCTTGGCCTACTCGACACCCCTAGCCTCGTGGTAGCGTCCGTGCATCGAGTTCTCGTCCCGTTCGGTGAAACGGGCAAGTTTGGACGGCTACGCGCGCGTACAGGTGTCCGACTTGGGGGTATGTTTTTTAATCATAAAACACTCAATTTCAAAATATGGAACCCGCTTAAAATCCTATTATTTAAATTTCGAATTTTTGGACCCAACCCGGGCGCGATTTGGAAATGTTTCATTTAGCGCCAAAATCCCAAATTAATATAATATTTAAAACCATATAATATTTCTTTAACCATACAATCTTTACTGTTAATTTAATTTCCTAAAATCTTTTAATTAATCTTTTAAACCTCTGCAATCTTCCTGAGCCAATCAACGAGGGATTTAAACCTCGTGGGCCCCACTTTCTTTAACTCTTTCTCTCTCCTTCTCCTACTATCTCTCTCTCTATCTTTCCCTATCTCTCTCTCTCTAACTCTCTTTCTCTCTCTCCCTTATATATATATTCCCTCACCTTTTTCATTCTTCACGAGACTGTAGCAACCACGAAAACAAAACCCACCGAGAACCTAAACCCTAGCCGCCTTCACCGTCGCCGCCGCAGCCCCGACGCCGGCGTCAACATCACCGTCTCCCTCGCCTCCGCCTCCTCCTCTCAACCTCAACCTTCCTCCTTCCACCCCGCGCACCCTGCGCAGCCGCGATCGCTGCAGAAGTTCCCTGCAGTCGCCTGATCGCCGGCGGCCTTCGTCGTCGCCATCCGCGCCACCTTCAGCACCTCCTCACCACCTGCGCACTCCAGCACCCCGACCGCCTCCTCTCCCTCTCAGTTTTCTCTTCCCTACACCGAAGTCCATAACCGAGCCTTAACCCTAACGGCTGCAACCTCCTCGCCGGCGCCTCACCGCCGTCGACCTCATCGCCGTCACACCCTCTGCAACACCAGTAAGCCTTCTCTCCTCTTCCTCCTTCCATTCCCCCTCCGGTTTATCCTTTGGCTGTGCATTAAATTCTGGATTTTTGTAGTCGTTGTTCGCCGGAATCCGGCCGTGCCGGTGACGTGTCCCGACGATCCAGCGGAGTGCTCTGACCCGTTAGGTCCCTTGGTTCGTTGTTTGGGTTCAATCCGTGAACCGTGCGTTCGTTGCGTGTTTCCCCGCCGACGTTACGTTCCGTTTTTCCCGGTTCGCGACCCGTCGAGGCAAGTATCCCTTGCTACATGCTATACGATGTATTTATATATGTTTTGACACATTAAACCCGTAAAACTTAACTTGGTATAGTCGTTTCTCATTTGGTTGCAATATGGCATTATATCATTTTACAGTTAATATAAAATTTACAGTTTGCCAATTTAAACCTAATAACCAGGTTTACCTGTAAATCACATTGTACTGTTTAATAGATGGTAACACTTACCCATGTGGTTCTATTACATTCGGACATTCGTATTCAAAGGCTTGATATAACTGTACTGCATCAATATCTAAACTATTGCACCGCTAAGGGTGCTCAAACCTGTTAATATAATAACACGGCTGCACTGTAATACTGCACTCTTGAGATTGAATGAAACATGCTTATTATTTAGTTCATTGCTTATTCCATGTTGTTAAATACCCTGTTCGATTATATATCTGTTTGTGAGCACACCCACGATATTGTTACATCTTGACTTGATATTGTCACACATGGTATATATATGATACACCTGACATGGTACCGTTTACTTTTGACTTGACCTGATGTACCATAACCTGACCTATTACCTGATCTCGTGCCTAATGCCAACAAACCTGACATGTAGTCCTCATGGACCGTTCATGTTGTCTATCCAGACAAACCTGCTTTTACCTGATCCTGTGTTGGCATTAGTTCTTGATTACTGAATACCTGACCTGACATATATAACTTAGGGGTATGGGGAAATCAAAGGTGAAACCTGACTTGTAACTCGACAGTTCACTACCTATTCTGGGTGTACACATTCTTGTTTTGTGCCTAGCGGCATGTCTCGGTTTCGGCCGAGAATATTGTGGCCGTGGTCCCGGGTATGTACGGGATACTATCGAGTGTACACATTCCTGTTTTGTGCCTAGCGGCATGTCTCGGCTGCAGCCGAGAATATTGTGGCCATGGTCCCGGGTATGTACGGGATACTATTGAGTTACATCGACGATTCATCAATTGATTTCAAAGACTTTAGACTAGAAAACCTGATAGAACAGTTTAGTTACCCACTGCACACTACCCTGTACTGCTTGTTTCACACTATTGCTTATTCATGCTTATTTTGCATTGCCTGTTACATTTTTCATATTATATTACTGGTTGACATAACGCGCTGATGTCTGGGTTTTGCATGGCCCAGATTCTATACCACTGTCGCAGTCCGAGCAGGAGTACTTCAGCCAGCAGGCTGAGTTGTGAGTCCAGTAGTGATTAGTTTTATTTCCTGCATTTATTTCCAGATGTGAGCCCGCATTATGGGACATACCTTTCAGTTATTTGTATTGGATCATTTGCTTCCGCACTTATTTATTATTGACTCTTGTTATTCTGGATTGTGGACATGTTTTAGATAGTTTTGTCTTGTTCTTGATATCTCTACAGCCGTAATGTGACTGTGGATGGATACTTCCTACCCACAGGTAGTATGGTTGGCTATGTCACGTGCCCAATCTAGCGTACTCTGGGAAGCGGGGCGTGACAACGTACGAGACCCTCGTTAAACATAATCACTCCTTTCCATAATTCGATTTCAAATTGACCTAGAGACTAATAGGAGCATAGCTCATATATTGCATCGATATTGATATATTGATTACCTGCATTCACAGTCTCCACTGTTATTACCTTTTATTTTCATGTCTCATTATTGTTATCATATTGTTGCTATTGTGTCGCTCTGACGACCTGAGTATGCATGCTCAGAACTTGGAGAGGACCCAGCTCAGGAGTCAGATCTACCGTTCGAGCTCACAGAGATTTAGATGGTCGTACCTTCAGCACTTTTACCGCTTTCCATAAATCAACCTTGTATTCGCACTTGGTTAGTAGTTTTCTTTTCTGTTGGACTCTTGTAAATTGTGAACAATGAAAGTTGATGTAATAAACTAGTGATGTGTTTCCTTTACTTCTGTGCTATGATTACTGATTACCATGTAACGCTAGAAGCCAAAGTGTGACTACGGCGCGATTACTTCCTGACCGTAGGAGCATGGCTGGCCTAATCGCCTCCCGTATTCCATATTTTGGGAAGTGGGGCATGACACCACATGTTTAGGCTTTTCTATTATCGTATTTACTTTTCAATTGAACTCTTGTATCTGTAAATATTTCAAGTTGAATGTAAATAAATATATTTGTTGAAGAAATTTTACCGTATCCATTTATTCTTGTATTATATATTATTGTTTCAATGCGCTTAGTATATTTATTTAGGGAATGACCTTCTCTGGATAAATATGCCGTGGACTTGCTAAGTCACCATTTCCGTGTACTAGGAAGCGAGGCGTGACACCGTCGCATGCACCATCTTCTTCCTATGCCGAACACTCGAGCGACCATCTCGACCGAACCCAACTCTAGCCGCGTCTCGTCGCCGATCAAACCATCGCAGCCACCACCTTCATCCCAGAACAAACCCTAACCGAAGCCCAAGCACCCTCTTCTTTCAACTTCAGACCTAGTCGAGACTATCGCCGAGCATCGCCTCGAACCCTAACCAAGCAGTGTTCGTTTGACGAGATCGAGTCTTGATCTTTCTCTGTTCGTGTTCGTGTTCGTGTCCACATTCGTCGAGTCCGAGACAAGTTTCTAATTTGCTACATGCTATAGTTAAGCAATATACACATATATTGTCGTAATATTATTATTCTATTATTTTATACTATTATATATATTTATAATTCGTATGTAGTTAAATAGTTTAACATTAATAAATTTTGTAATTTTAGTTTATAATGTTTTATGAAATATATCTAAATAACGATACCTGATAATTATAACAAAACTATTCTAATACGGTCAAATTGATAAATTGAACTTGTAGGAATTGATATGGTTATTTTCTTTACTTCATATATCGCACCTAAATAACGGTTACAACTATATTCATCATGACTTATTTACGCGATGTTATTGTGAGATAAACACTTCACCTGATTTAGTACACTATCCCTGACATGCTTGTAACCCGCCATCTTGTTGTTGTTACCGCTATCATGCTAGTACATATTTACCTGTAGTACTTACTGATACCAACAATCCTGACTTGTTGCCCTGATGGACTGATTGGTGTGCGAAAAGGTGTTGTATGTTTGTTGTAAATAACCGCAATCAAGACGGTGTCGCAAATAGCTAGCCGCGATGAGTACGAGTCGTCCGCAAGAAAACGTGAATTTCTTTTCTTGTTTTAGACAAGTTGATAAAAGAGATGAGGGATTGTTGTGATTTTAAATTAAGATGGGTAGTGATTTTTATAATAGAAAGGCTTGTAGGGTTTATAGGACTTAGTAGTTAATGGATGAAGGTTTAGAAATGGTTCTTTTTATCTTTTAATTTTTTAAAACTAGAGAGATAGTGATGAATGTGGATTAGGGTTCTTGGAGGGAATTAGGGTTTCTCACTACTGCCCCCTGGCCTTCCATTGATCTCTATTTATCTCAAGCCCTTAACAAAATAAATATTAACTATTCTCGAATCATGGTCGTGAAATCATTAATTGATAGCGCGCCCAATAAGAGGGTTAATATTTATTTTGCTAAGCTTTATAAACATTAAAATGTCAAAAGAAGTTAAGGAATTTTTCATCCATTATTCTACCCTATTCTACAAACCCTAGCAAGTAAGAAATTACTCGCTCATGGTTATTAGCGTAGTAAAAGAGAGATGGAAGATGAATGAACCCATATTTAAAATCAGAAATTAATGCTGAATGTAATGCGGAAAAGTAATGCAGAAAGTAATGCGGAAAAGTAATGTGGAAAGTAATGCGGAAAGTAAATGCGAAAAGAATTAAAACAAAAAATTATCTTTATTGATCAACTTGCATTACAACTTGCTCGCTGAAAAACTAAATTACAAAAACATAGTTGCTCGCTAGATCGATGGATACATGAATAGAAGATTAGATTAGATTATTTGATAGACAGCTCTCGGTCCTTTATATAGCCTCTGAAAGTACAAACCCTAGATGCCATGTTGAAGTAGGTGAAGTTACGATCATGCCCCCAAAAATCCAGATCCTACGGCTGCTATACAACCGCGGTTCCGCCGCCTTTATCCCCTCTTGACCGCGGATCTGCCGCCTCCTAGTGGGTTTAGGACTTGGGATTTTTTTTTGGCTTTTTCTCTCGATATTCGGAGATTCTCTTGATACAAAGATTCTAAAAATATTGCTCTGAGTCTCTGCCGTTGCTAGATTTCTTGATTTGCTTCTAATTTTTGGCAGATTCGGTTTGATATTTCGATTTGACGTGGATCTCCTACTTAGATTTCATACCTGAGCTAATCTTTTATAATATCTGCACAATATCTCAAATCAAATTGTTAGTATCATTTGTTATTTTTGAGATATTATTCTAACCATTTATATGATATGATAGCTTAAGAATATTGATTAGAAATATTTGACATGATATGCATATTTTAATTAATAATATCTCATTTAAATATTATATGCATATATTTTTCCAAATTATATTAATTATAAATGAAGAAACATATTATAATAGTCTTTTTACAAATAAACTCACATGTGTTCTTTATTTACAAATAACACCTTTTAGTACTTAATAATAGTAGGGAAAATGTCCATACAAATGTGCAATATTTTTGACTAATCAAATACTCCCAAACTTATCTTTGATCGTCCCGAGCAAACTGTTTATTAAAAAGAATAAGAAAAGGCTAGCATACTTTCGTAGGCAACACGATTGCACTTAGCATGTGCAAAAAGCCGTTAAACCTCTAAGTGTCCCTAATAGGAGGAGTGTTGTCTTCTGAGCATTTTCAGCGGATTACACCCAAAAAATCCCAACATAAAAGAAAGAAGATGAAAATTACATGCAAAGATAAGAACATATAAAAGAAAAAACTTGAAAATAAGAGTTTCAAACTACACTAGCATTTTAGTTGTCATGAGTGTTGGGGTCAAAATTTACACCCTGGTTGACCAAGTCAAAATCAAAGTCAACCCCAAGCCAAGTGGGCCCAAGCGCAGGTCAGAAACGAGCATGGAAGGGACCGGCCCCATGACAAAAGGAATGAAGCCATAAATTGGTTTTAATGTAATTCTTTTTTTAGAAATAAATATATGTAAATGGGAAGAAAGCCAAAATTTTGTAAAACCCAAGGCTTATGTGCAAAAAGAAACAAGCATATAAGGTATGGGGTGGCACAAGTGCCATTTGAAAAAGCCCAAGGGGCTATATGTAAAGTGTGTAGCCTATAAAGGCAAACACGATGAAAATATCTAAGACAACTTTTTTCATTCCCTAAAAATTTTAGGGTTTGTACCCCCTCCTTCCTCAAGGTTCTAAACCTTCTTCTTTTCTTTTGAATTAAATCAAGAGTTTAACTCTTCCTGTTCCAAAAATAAATAGTTTTTCACCATAAAACCTTTAAAGGGGAGCTCGGATCTGCCATCAAACCCCTAAAATGGGAGATTTTTAAACCTCACCCCCTTTTTCTCCAAGATCCGGCCAACAGAAGAGGAGGAAGAAGGATATCCACCTCCAAAAATCCCACTTTAGGGAAGATCCAGGACCAAAGGGGGGAAGGAAGGGGTCCCTTCGGTCATTTCCAAAGATTTCCAAGAGTTTAACTCCATTCAAGATCTGTTGAAGTTTAACTCCATAAACAAAACCTTTTTAGGAGTTTAACTTCAAATCTATACATTAGGAGTTCAACTCCAATGACCCTTGGGAGTTCAACTCCCAGCCCAGGGGCTATGCCCCTTTTCCGCTGGTGTTTCCAGCAGTCGCGTACAGCGCACGTGACCCATGGGCGCCCAACGGTCGCGTGCCGTGCACATGATCCACGGGCGCCCAGCGGTCGCGTGTAGGGAACGTGACCCGTGGGCGCCCAGCGGTCGCATGCGCCTCACGTGACCTGCAGGCGCTTAGCGGTCGCGTGCAGGGCACGTGACCCATGGGCGCTCAGCCCCTACGTGTGCCTCACGTGACCCGCGGGTGCCCAGTGCTCAGCGGTCGCGTGCCGCGCACGTGACCCGCGAGCGCCCAGCGCTCAGCGGGCGCGTGGAGGGCATGTGACCCGCGGGCACCAAGCGCCCACGCGCCTGGCACGTGACCCGCGGGCGCCAAGCGCCCATGCGCCAGGCACGTGACCCGTGGGCGTCTAGCACCCACGTGCCATGCATGCATCTTTAAGACGCTCCTCACCCCTCATTTTCCATGCACTCCACACCCAAAACACGTCCCCCATTGGAAAAAAATTTCTAACAGGGCGCTGCCCCGCACCACTCAAGGGGGTTGCTAGCCCCCTTGACCCCCAGCCCGCTATCCGGATAGCGGGACCCCCGTAAACTCTGCGAGGTCCCCGATATATCCAAACCCCTTTCAAAACACAACACACGCACACGACATATTGAGTTCGCATGATCAGTTTGACCCGTCAATCGGAGGTTCCCTCGCTCCAAAGGCTAGGGGTAATTAACGGCAGCTTAGTCCGCGGCCACAGGAGATTCGGACACCCACAATCAATAAACCCCCGCCTCCCCTAGGCAGGGAGAATCTATAGTATGCCTGACAAGCGCGTGCGTATTCCCATATCAATGGGGTGACAAAAAACACCCTACAGATTCTGGCACGCCCAGTGGGACCTTTCTCTCCTCCCATATCTCTGGTCAAGTGTTCATGCGAACTCATTTAGCATATATATCGATGTTTGTACTGAAGTAGTTTTCTTTTCGTGCAGCAATCAACTTTCAACGACGATGTCTCCTAAGATGAATTCAGCTTCTGACGCGACCCCGATCTCGTACGTGGTCAAGATCAATGCCCGCGTGGTTCTCCCTGCCAGTCTCAGCAGGCAATGGGAGGAGCTACCCCGTCAATTTGGTTCTGTCATCATCTATCCTGCTGGAAGCGCTCATCTGGAGGAGGTCCCGACAATCCAAGCAGCCAAACCGACCTCAAGGGGCAGGAGGCCGAACATTGTGATAGCCAAAGCATCCCACCCCAAATGCAAATCTTTGTTCGAACGGCTCTCCGCTGTCCCGACTGGGGGAAAGGCCGTCAACACCAATGGAGCCACAAAGCATCTCCAGCAAGCTCAAACGAATCCAACAAGTGCACAATCAGGAGTATCTCCAAATCCCTCCATCGCTCGGTCTACGGCGGCTTCCCGAAGAGCCGTAACCAGCCAAGTGCTCAAAACAGAAAGGCTGAGACAGAAGCGGCTCAGGAATCGAGCCAACAAGAGGGCCAGGACTCCGGCCAAGTGGAATCTTATGAGATCCAATAGCAGAGTCATCCTGCGACGACGGTTGAGTCGACCGTAAAATTCAGAAACACTTTCGAACCACTGAAGTGGGTTCAGAAAAACGCCATGAACGCCAGAATTAAGAAGATGGCGGTCCGAACGATGTTGCAAAGAGACGTGTCCCAGCCCCGTCAGAGAAAGCATGACACCATCTCTTCAAGTGTCTATCAGGCGCTCTGTGCCACGCGAAAGCAGCGGGGCAAACCCAGAAAAGAAGTGCCAGCACTATTCAAGAACCCGATCAAGCCAGCCGCTTTCAGTCGATTGCCCGTTACCGAAACGGGAGGGCCATGACAGCGATCCGTGAAATCAGCTGCCAGTAATAAAAAGACAGTGGGATATATTATCCATACGGTCTATATGGCGGGCGGGCGTCCCAGCTACAACTTGCGCAGCAAAAGCAATGATGGGTCCACCACATCCCAAGCCCAATCTGGCTTGAATGTGGTTGCCGCTTCCCAAGATCAGCAGCCTCCATTGGATGAGGAAAACCCTCTCGATGAGGCCGATAGGAAGATAGACCCCTCAGTCCATGTAGAGTCAAGCTCGGACAGCGAGGAAGAGCCGACTTTTCGCCCCAGGACCGCAGAGCAAGAGCTGCTTCAAGAACTCCAAAAACAGCTCAGGAGCAAAGATAAAGAGATGGCCAAGCTTTACTCCAAAATCGACGACTTGACGAATGTTGTGATGCAGCTCACGGCAAATTGGCCGGACACCTCCCAATCAAGCACAAGTCTCTACTCATGAGCCAGGTCAGGACAACCCGAAGCAACCAATGCCTGTCCCCATGGGTCCAAGATTAGGCGAGCCGAACGAAAGCCGGCTACATTCTGCTTCTGGGGACGCCTTAGCCCTAGATAGCACCATCCCTCTAACACAAGATCGGATAATGGATTTGGTCACTAGCAAGGTTAGAACATTGGTAGCCGAAGCCGAAGCTCAGAAAGAAATCGGCAGTAGTGGGCGGCAGTATCTCGCACAGTACGATCTGATCGAGTTCCCGAGCGGTTACGTCATTCCTAAGTTCGAAGATTTGACGGGACGGGAAACGCAAATCAGCACGTCGCCCACTTTAAATCATCGTGCCAAAACACAGGGGGCAATGACGCGCTCCTTCTTCGTTAGTTTGTCAACAGCCAAACCGGTGTCACTTTCGACTGGTACGCGAGTATACCAAACGGGTCCGTCATTACCTTTGCCTAAATGGAGTCTCTGTTTCGGCAAAGGTTCATGAGTGTCAGTGATAAAATCTCCATTGCTGACCTTGTGAGGACCAAGCTCGGGAAGAATGAAAACAACACCGACTTTATCGCCCGATGGCGTAATCTTACAGTCAAGTGCGAACCGCCGCTAGAGCAGGACCAGTCCGTCAGCCTTCTCACTGGGAAGCTCAGGAATTGGATGGTCCCATTCTTGTGTACAACATACCTTAAGACGTTTCAGGAGCTAACTAAGAAAGTCCAAATGCTGGAACGCTCGAAGCAAGAGTCCACCCCAGACTCTCCGAGAGACAATACTTCGAAAAACAAGAGGGACGACAACCGTAGAAGCGGGAATTCCAGCAGTACCAATGTCTTCAATGCGTCCAACAATGAAAACAAGCGAAAGGCAGGCGATTCCAAAACCAACCAGCCTCGAAAGCCATTGCTGGGAGGAGAAGGGCCTTCCATAGAGGAGAAAAAGAATAAGGTTTACTCTTTCAGAAGGGACAAGGTCCGCAAGATATTCAAAGATGCCTTGAACAATGGTTTACAATTGCCGGAGTCGAAGAGAAAAATGACCGATAATCCCCTGTATTGTCCGTACCACAGAGTAGTGAGCCATGCGATCGAGGATTGCTATATCTTCAAAGACTAGGTCGAGAAGCAGTATAAGATTGGAAAGATCGAGCTGTCCAAGAGTGTGTTGGTGAACAATCAAGTTGCAACCACCGACTTTATACAGACAGAAGTTGAAGCCTTCTAGGAGCAGACAGCTGAACCCGCTGCCCTGAGAAATGAAACTAACTCACCGCAGTCTCCGTGGAGTATGCACATATCTAATAAGACGAAGAAGATGCTAAAGCTACTTCAAAAATAGCCCAAAACGGAATGGGAAGGGCATAGGAAGCCTACCATTCCAGATGCCAATTCGGCTCCATCAGGCTTAAAATCCAAAAAGCTCACGAAGAAGAAAAGTGCAGCTAGACGAGAAAAAGAGTCTGCAGGGAGATCGACCATTCAAAAATATATCGATTCTCTCAAAGACTACAAACAGAAGGAAAGAACTCTGATTCAATTGAAGGAGTTCATCCCTATAGAAGAGGCTGAAATTCTGGAGGAGTTAGAAGAAGACTCCAATGAAGAGATCCCTATAGTGACCTGCTTCGCCATCTATCTTGGCAGCGACTCTGAGGAGGAGATCTGTTTTCCCGAAGAGGACGAGGAGCTCGCCACAAAGGCCAACCAAATCCAGCTCAGAAGTGGCAGGGCTCTGCCGCCAAATCAGGGCAACGCCCTAAAAGGAAAGGAAAAACATGTGGCTAATGAGGAAGATGGCATAGAACCGGCTAATGAAACTCAAGTCCTTCCTCAGTGGACTACAATGTCTTGGCTCATCTCCGGAAGCTTCCGTCTCTCCTGAGTCCTATCTAAAGAGCTTAGAGATGTTCTCATTCACGTTCTACAAAACCCCGAGCAGTATGATTGAAAGAATTAAAGTTAACCGCAATCAAGACGGTGTCGTTTTGCAGCTAGCCGCGATGAGCACGGGTCGATCCATAGGGAGACGGAGCATTTTATGTTCTTGTTTTGACGAGTTAATGCGCGTGGGCGGAAAGTTCTTATCTATCCTATGTTTATGTGCAAAGTAACCGTTTGTTAGGATTAGATAGGATGGTGTAAGTTAAGGAAATCCGTATTCAAGTCCTTTGAGCCGAACTCAACCAATGAAGCTAGAGCAATCGGCAATAACGTGGATTAGGGTGCTTAAGCACGGTATTCGTGGAATCCGGCTTATTGACCCTTGTCCTTCCGTTCTTGTCTCTTGCTTTCGCCTCCGGCCAAACCGAACGCAACCGGTCGCGGTTAGGAATCACCGTTACTTTGGTAGGGTAGGGTGCCTAACGGAGCGCTTGCGTAAGGTTTGGGTGGAGTTTCAAATGGAAAAGACGGAAAAAGGAAATGGGAAACGAAACCTTAACTTACAATATCTTTCTCTTTTCCTAACAACACATATTCACAACCATTCAACCAACAAACAAAAAGAGCAAAAGAAAAGAGAAAAAAAGAAAAGAAAAGATTACAAGCAAGTAATTAAATGACATGGTAATAAATTGCATGTAAGTAAAGCATAAATGTAAAGGGTAAGTAATAAAAAGCAAGAAAGAAAGTACTAGGAACCAAAGAACAAGTTACACACCATGGGTTTAATAACCCAAATTTAAACTTGCAAGCTCAATTAAGAGGTTGCAAGATCAAGAGAGAGCTAAAAACCCAAGGAAAAATGAAGCACAAAAAAGACTTTATTCACCTTTAAGAATGATACAACCCTTGAGATCAAATACCAACCCTTAAACCTTCAAGCTCAAAGAAGAGCTTGAAAGATCAAGAGAAGGCAAGGATCTCAAGGGGAAGCTAAGCTATTTACAAGAGAAAGAGAAAACAAAATGAAGTGTTACAAAAAGAATGACAAAATTGGACCCTTTCTCCTTTGCCCCATGGTCTGCTTTTATAGGCAAGAAAAGAGATTAAGCAAACAATAAAATAAGGACCAAATGGCAGCATGGAAGACTCTGTGAGAAGGTGTGGCCCACAGGAGGTGGTGGGGTCGGCCACACCGGTTTTGGGAAGGAAGTGATCGGCAAAATTCCGAAGGCTGGGTCCCGTATTGCAGTGGTGGTCTTGTGTTGTCCCCCTCATGACTCTGGTGTTGTTTTCTTGGTCAGAAACATCTCTGGATGCACTCAAGTCTTGGAGGGAACATGGTAGATATAAATCACATCACTACTTTTTGCAATAAATGCACATCACACCATATAGCCCACTTGCACTAGCCCACATGCCATGGCTTCCCCTAGGTCCATGGTCCAAGCCCCAAGAGTTAGTGTGTGCACATGCTATGTGTTGGACCAAAATATTGTGCACACACACTGTTTGCAAAATAACTCTTGGGATATCGGTCGGTTTGCGGTTCTGGTTGCAGTGTCGACTCAAAAATGATATATCCGTGATTTTGGATGTATTTCCAGTATTTTGTCACAGACACCTGTAATCTGTATTACTAAGCAAACACCGGTTAATAGTACCGATATATAACAAAACAGATAACGAATGAGCGGTATTGAAATGCAGTTTTCTGTGATGAACAAATACACCTAAACTTATCTTTTGCTCGTCCCGAGCAAAACAAAACAAAATAAAATCCTAGCCTCACTTTCGCAGGGAACGCGATTGCACTGAGCACGTGCAACAAGCCGTTAAACCTCTAGGTGTCCCTAGTAGGAGGAGTGTTGTCTCCTGAGGGTTTTCAGCGGATACTACCCACAAAATCCGGTCAAGCTAGTTTCATAAGTTAACATCGATTCTACTCCTACAGTTTAGTATCTACGTTAGAAATTCTATCATCCTAAGTTAGAAATATCCAACCCTTATTTTTCACGCCTCTAATCTATTTAACGTCAGATCCTATACGTTCCAAAAAAAAGTTTAGAAAGATGTTGGTATCTCCTGAGTTTTCCTTCTAAAAGTGCGGTCTTAAATCAGGGATTTTTATCAACTTTACAGAAAACATAATTCTTATTCTTCATTTCTATCTTTTATCCAAACATCAAATGTATACCCCTACGTGTGTGTAAATTTGCACCCCTACACTCAAGAATTCAATTCAAGCTATAGTATCATTGCCCTAATACCTAATACTACTTCTTTTTTTTAATGATGGACGGTGTTGCTCACACGCCTTTCATGCAACTATTAATGCTTCTTGAGGCACTAACGGCCGATTACTGAATGTGTGAGCTTAAAGCGTAAATAGCAGTTTCCAGATCTTGACTTTTTTTTTCTTTATTTTTCCTTTTTCAAGACCGGATATATTTTTCAACGATACTGTCACGCCCCGCTTCCCAGAGTACGCTAAGGTAGGCACGTGACATAGCCAACCATGCTACCTGTGGATAGGAATTATCCTTCCACAGTCACATTATGGCTGTAGAGATATCAAGAACAAAATAAAACTATCTAGCACATGTCTATAAGCCAAAATAAAATGAGTCAAGAATAAATAATGCGGAATCAAAAGATCCAATACAAGAATAACTGGAATGTACGTCCCATAATGCGGGCTCACATCAGGAATAAAATGCTGAAAAGTAAAAGAACTAACTACTACTGAGTCCTCACTGCTCAGCCTGCTGGCTGAAGTACTCCTGCTCGGACTGCAGCAAAGGTACGGAATCTGGGCCATGCAAAACCCAGACGTCAGCGCGTCATAACATCAAGCAATAAAATATAAACAGGGGAACAAGACATGCAAGTATAAACATAAATGGTAAAGCAGGTGTAACAATAATATAAATCAAGGCAGTGAAAGGCAGTGTACAGTGAGTAATCTAAACTGGTCTATTGGGTTGAATAGTCTTAAGTCTTTGAAATCAATTTGATGAATCATCGATGTAACTCAATAGTATCCCGTGCATGCCCGGGACCACGGTCTAAGACTCTCGGGCTGAAACAGAGACATGCCGCTAGGCACTAAAACAGGAAATATGTAAAGACGAACGATGTCAGCAGCAGCATCCCGAGGCTGGCCTAGCCTCTAAAACTGATCAGTATAAGCAAGCAACTGTCGAGTTACAAGTCAGGTTTCATCATTGATTTCCCCATACCCCCAAGTTATATGTGTTCAAGTCATGTATTAAATAATCTAAAGCTAATGCCAACACAGGATCAGGAAGGTACAGGTTTGTCTGAATAGACAACAGGAACGGTCCGTAAGGACAACAGGTCAGGTTTGTTGGCATTAGACACAAGATCGGGTAACAGGTAAGACCATAGTACATCAGGTCAAGCCAGGTAATATATAAAGGTGTCATGACATGTCAAGAGGTGCACGGTACCATGTCGGGTCAGGTAGTAGGTGTAACAAGTCATGTCAGGGTGTACAAGATATCATGTGGGTGCTCATAATCAAACTAGCATAATCATGTGTATACATCACAAGCATGGGTACTAATAGAACAATAACTGGAACATGTAATATGATAAGCAATAGGTGCAGATTAAACTACTTAGATGTACGGTTATCAGTTTGAGTTTAAGAGATAGTTTCAACATTACATGAATACCGTATGACAAATATGGATGTTAAAATCATGTTAATATGTATTAAGTAATCTAGAGATGCAATGATATGTATAATATGTTCAATGGATGCAATTATAACTAAAACAGGTTAAAGATGCACACGGCTGTCCAATAGAGTAAACCTATAGAAAGGGTACCATAAACTATGCAAAATAGTTATTATAGGATTAAAAATATAAATGTGGTTACTAGGTATAGTGAACTAAACGCAACGGGTAAGTTTCAAGTTCTGAATCTGAAAGATGTAAACGGAACACCGAACTGTTAAATTGGAATAGGTAACTTTGGATTCAATCTATAAGTTTAATATTCAATAAATAGTTATAAAACATATAGATAGCATGTAGCAAGTTTCACTTGCCTCGACGGATTCAAGAAACGGTAAACGGAACGTCTCACGTCGGCTAGAAAAGTCGCGACGCGCGCACGGTACACGGAATGAGTCCAAACGACGCACGATGAGATCACACGGATCAGATATCCTCGCTGAGTCGTCGGGATCGTCGTCGGCACGGTCGGATTTCGGCAAACCAATAACAGTGAACATGAATAGTGCATAAAGAAAGAGAAGAAAGAATGGAGAGAAGGAATGGAAGAAGGGAAACGTGAGAGAGAGCTTACCGTAGATGCGTTCTGTGGCTGCAGAGGAGAGGGTGAACGGCAGTGAACGGAGCTCCGGCGATGAGGGTTTGGTGTATGGGTCAGGTTTAGGGTGTGGGGTCGGTTTTGGGTGCAGGGCTGGTGTCGGGGTATTAGAGAGGGGATGAGGCAGAGGAGAGGAAAGAAATGAGATGGTGATGATGGTGAGTGTGAGGCTAGGGTCATCGGCGACGACCGGAGACGTTGGGTTCTAGGGTTCTGTGGGTGTGTGCAGGATTTCTGGGTTTGGAGGGAAACCGAGGAGAGGAAGGAGATGAGGTCGAGGAAGAAGGTGGGGATGAGGGCTGACGAGCGAGATCGAGGGAGGAGGAAGCAGAGGAGTACGGGTTAGGGTTTACTCTGGTGGGCTCGTGACGAGGAGGTGCATGGGATTATAAAAGAACAGAAGAAGAAGAAGAAGAAGGAGATGTAGAAGGAAGGTGAGAGGATCGCGGGGCGGTGACTGGATCTTCGTGCACCGCGATAGGAGAGAGAGAGGGACGCGAGATGAGAGAGATAGAGAGAAAACGAGAGGAGAGAGAAAGAAGATGAGAGATAGAATTGTTTATTAGCGGGGGTGAGAGAGAAAGAGAAAGAGAGAGAATGAGAAAAGGAAAGGAGAGAGGGGATTAGTGGGGCCCGGTAAAAAAAAAGGGTTTCTGATTGGTTGAGGGATGAGAAATAGATTAGGAAAAATATAAAAAAGATTTTTAATAGTTTTAAAAATATTGTGCCGGCTGTAAAATCTTTTAAATGGATTAAAGAGATTAAAAATAATTAGAATTTAAATTTAAAATTCAAATAATTGAATTTTAGCAGAATATAAAATATTTCAGAAAAGCACCCGGATCGGGTCCAAACTTTTGGATTTGAAATACGAAAATTATTGGTAAGTTCCAAAAATTAAAATGAAGGATTTTGTAACAGAAAAGCATACCCCCAAGAACGGACGCACGTACGTGCGCGTAGCCATCCAAACACGTCTGTTTCACTGAACGGGATGAGGATACGATGCAAGGACGCTACCACAGGGTTAGGGGTACCAAGCAGGCCATGTCATGTATTTTTAAATTATTTTAAGTAACTTAAATTGTTATATGCACACCGTGTACTGTCGGGGTAATTTATAACTAGTAAACAACAAGTTCAAGCGAGCGGGTCGACTATAAAGTAAACTACCATTCGCATCCACATGAATTAAACACCACACACCACACATACGGCAATAGAAATTGATATAACTGAACTCGGTTGTTACAGATACTCTTTTGGTGGTTAGCTTTAAATACCGTTTTTTCTTTCATACTAGGTTTTCAGGCAAGAGTATTTCTAGGTATCCTCTACTATCCCAAGTTTCAAGGTGCGTGTAAGTGCAGTTTGTAGGGTATATATTTTCTAAGTTGAACTCAAGAATAGAAACTATTTTTCAGATTTATCCTTCAGTAAAGCTTCAATACTTTCCCTTCATCTTGACTTAACTCAAGAGTTGAACTCAAGATTACCTATTTCTCAAAAAAAACTGTAAGGACGTATAATTACCAAAGCTAAAAAGAAAGAGGGTTATTTTTAGGGTTTTCAATTCTTAAGCCTAGAATTTAGTTATTTCTAACGTATCAACTAATCTTTCGGAATAAAAATCTAAGTTACCCTATTAGCTAACTT
The DNA here is from genome assembly GCA_030015575.1 of Agapanthus africanus. Lineage (NCBI taxonomy): Eukaryota > Viridiplantae > Streptophyta > Magnoliopsida > Asparagales > Amaryllidaceae > Agapanthus > Agapanthus africanus. The sequence continues at coordinate 173,396,282 of CM057339.1, read as the reverse complement.
GACGAATTTTTTATATATATTTTTTGGAAATTTTTTCGATTTTTATGGGTTTTAAAATAAGATATGCAAATGCAGAATATACAAATGAATGCGAAATAGAAAGCTTACCGAGTACACCCCCAAATTTAAACTTGACAGTGCCCTCACTGTCAGGCTACACCAAGAGGGTCAAAATTGTCGGCGCTCCCCAAAAGATTTATACAAAACAAAAAAGAAAAACAAAAATATATATACAAAAAAGGTTCCCCCCAAACTTAAGTGAAACAGTGCTTTCACTGTTTAAGCGGTGAAGTTCAGGATTAGGAGGAAAGAGAACAGTATCAAGCTATGCAAGGCCTTGCACAGGCCAAAAGTTAACACCAACCATTCAATGATTTTATCTCTATAATGTCCAGGTTGGTGAAAGAATACGGTGAGGAAAGAAATGGAGAATACGCGAGACCGTATGCGAATAGAAGTGGGATACGGTCTCGGTATATGAGAAGAAGAATGGCGGAAGGGAAAAAGAAATGGAGTACGAACTTGAGGGTGGAAATGGAGTGAATAGATTAGCACAATTTGTGATGACCGATGTGTAAAAAGTGATTGTGCTAATCTATTAACCCGTCAAGAAATGGGGTCAAATCCCTCAAGATTCGTGAGAAAACATGGGTACGCCGAACTCGGTAAACCAGACATAGTAAATGAATGTGATACGGTTTCTTGCGAGGTCGGAACGATGGAAAGAATGGAGGGAAGCGTTTGAGGAAGGTTAACAGTTAAAGGTTCAGGAGGGTGTACACAGTCAATGAAAGGGATAGGATGAATTGGAAAATCCGACTCATCAAGCAAAACTGGTTCATCCTCAAGAATATCCTCAAAATTTTCCTCAAAGTTAAGCTCATCCATGCAATTTCATCAAAATCAAGACGCATATGGAATTCAGGAAAAACAGTTAATGACTCGGGATGATGAATTGGAGAGAAAAACTCATCCAAAACTATGGGTTCATCATCCAAAATATTCTCGGCGTCAATATCCTCAATCAAGTGAAAATCAATATTCTCACACACCTCATCAAAAGCATGGATTTCAATCAATTTTAAGATGGAGGTGTAGAGGTCAAAAGGGTTGGGATTGGTTTCACTCAAAAGGGGCCCTTCACAATCTGGTAAATCAAACACTACAAAGTCGCACAACTCATTAATCCTTCTATCTTCAATCGGTGAATCGTTTGGAACACTAGATAGACATTCAAAACTGGAGTTGTGGATTCAAGTTGAAACGGGTAGGTTTGATTTGGAAGGGTGTACAGCTCACTCTCTCCGCTCAAATTCTCAACCTGTCCTACCGCCTCTTCATACATTTGAAAATATGGAGCTAGTTGGAAACTAGCTACCGGGTCAGTAGGTTGTATGAGGGCGGCCATGGACGCATTCAAATCCATCATCTGTTGGTACGACGCTACCCGAAAGTCTTCCAACGACTGTTCCAGACTAGACATAGGTTGTGAAGAGGTTTCAGTAAAAGATTCAAAGTTATTTGGATACTGAAAACTCCTAAATGACGGTTCAGAAGCAATGTCTAGGGAATGCACAAAAGTCGGGTAGGATGGATAGGAATTGAATGGCTGGACAGGGGTAGGATCAACATTTGGATAAGAAGGTGAATGGAATTGTTGATCCCAAGAATTTGAAGTGGTGAAAGGAGTGAAAGATCGGCTACGAGATTGTTCAATACGTTCAGCAATAGACATGGGTCTTGGAGTTACAACAGGACTCGAAAAAGTGGTATCAACGTGAGAAGGTGGTGAAGGTTGAAACGGTTGATACAAAGTGGATTGTGGAGTCCAATTGGTAGTCCTAGACGCGTCTATTCGATCTTTCGAAGAAATTTTTGGCATGGATGGATCGTTCGACGTTCGTCCAAAGCAAGAACCGTAGGAAGTTATGTCTGGTTGTGGGTACCAAAGTTTGGCAAGAGTTTTTCGAGGTGGGGTACCCATGATATGATGAGAGAAAGAAGAAGAAGAAGAAAAGGAGGGGAAAAGAATGTAGATTTTTTTAATGTTTTTTTTGTTAGTTATGAACAAAAGAATGAAATATACACACAAAAAGAATCTGGACAAAAGCAATCACGACACAAAAATACCACGCACCTAATTGGTCTAGGGTTCACCTAGGTCAACTAGACCTGCCTAAGAACTTGATTGTCGAAGTAAAACTGTGTCGAGAAACGGGCTCAAGATGTACTGATCATGAGGCCAGGTAAGTGCAGAGATAAGGGGAGGTTTTCTGACGCTTTCGCGAAGGTCCTTAATTAAATAACCCTTTCTCCTTTGGCGGTTTCGTCGTTAACACTTTCCTAGACACCCCGTAAACAATATACTGTTAAGCGGTGTTCTAAACACAGTTAACCGAGCGCGAAGTCCTTAAGGCTTAAAGTCTAGTTTCTTTTAAAATTTGTGCGGGTAAACGTTTATGCATAGTTTCGTGATTTGTGGGCCATGGAAAAGGTGATCAAATCCTTTACCGTATGTTGTGGGGTTCGCTTGCCCTTAAGTCCATATTAATTTATGCAATGTGCAATTCAATAAAAATTCTATAAAGAATCAAACAATTGTTTTTTAGTTTAAGCGCGGCACTGCAACAAATACGGGTTAGTCAATTTTGGCGTTTGGAGCGAACTTGCAAAGAATCCTGCAAATAATAGTATATTGGATGCGTCGGATTTGAGAAGAAGGTGTTAGTAAAGTACGTACCGTTAAGTTTTTGGGTTCGGAAACCCCCGTTGAAGTTAAATCCAAATAGCTTGAAATGTTCGCTTGCGCGGGTCAAACTACCCGGATCTTTGGCACTGTACTTCGCATTCACCTAAATTTGAATGTACACTTTGCTTCCCACAATCGCAGTTTGCAAATCCGCAAAAATCTACAAATGTCGGAAAAACGGATATTAGTGTGAAAAAGCGATACGAATGCCCAAATACCTGCATACTAAAAATTATAAAAAACAAACAATACAAATAGGACAAAAATAGAACAATGGAGCACAGAAGAAAAATTGCAAGCAGAAGGAGGGAGTACGGCCGGCGACGCCAGAATTTCTTGGTGTGTCACCGGATTTCTTGTGGTAGATGGGCTCCAACTTTCTTCAGGTGTCACACTGTCATACTCATGTCACACTGATATTGTTTAGCTTTTCTGTTCAGAGCCAGAGTGCAAGTAGGTCTAGAATCTAGAGAGCAAAACAAAGTTAGCAAAGTTAGTGTTTTTTTTTCGTTTTGGTTTTTTGAGATTTTTAGTTGATTTTGAAAATAGGGTTAGTTGTATAGATGGAATGTACACTGATTAACCCGAAATAACAAGAAGTAAAGCGTTACCGTTTCCCCGGCAACGACTCCATTTGATTGAAAGAATTAAAGTTAACCGCAATCAAGACGGTGTCTCTTTGCAACTAGCCGCGATGAGCACGGGTCGATCCACAGGGAGACGGAGCGTTTTATGTTCTTGTTTTGACGAGTTAATGCGCGTGGGCGGAAAGTTCTTATCTATCCTATGTTTATATGCAAAGTAACCGTTTGTTAGGATTAGATAGGATGGTGTAAGTTAAGGAAATCCGTATTCAAGTCCTTTGAGCCGAACTCAACCAATGAAGCTAGAGAAATCGGCAATAACGTGGATTAGGGTGCTTAAGCACGGTATTCGTGGAATCCGGCTTATTGACCCTTGTCCTTCCGTTCTTGTCTCTTCCTTTCGCCTCCGGCCAAACCGAACGCAACCGGTCGCGGTTAGGAATCACCGTTACTTTGGTAGGGTAGGGTGCCTAACGGAGCTCTTGCGTAAGGTTTGGGCGGAGTTTCAAATGGAAAAGACAGGAAAAGGAAATGGGAAACGAAACCTTAACTTACAATATCTTTCTCTTTTCCTAACAACACATATTCACAACCATTCAACCAACAAACAAAAAGAGCAAAAGAAAAGAGAAACAAAGAAAAGAAAAGATTACAAGCAAGTAATTAAATGACATGGTAATAAATTGCATGTAAGTAAAGCATGAATGTAAAGGGTAAGTAATAAAAAGCAAGAAAGAAAGTACTAAGAACCAAAGAACAAGTTACACACCATGGGTTTAATAACCCAAACTTAAACTTGCAAGCTCAATTAAGAGGTTGCAAGATCAAGAGAGAGCGAAAAACCCAAGGCAAAATGAAGCACAAAAGAGACTTTATTCACCTTTAAGAATGATACAACCCTTGAGATCAAATACCAACCCTTAAACCTTCAAGCTCAAAGAAGAGCTTGAAAGATCAAGAGAATGCAAGGATCTCAGGGGGAAGCTAAGCTATTTACAAGAGAAAGAGAAAACAAAATGAAGTGTTGCAAAAAGAATGACAAAATTGGACCCTTTCTCCTTTGCCCCATGGTCTGCTTTTATAGGCAAGAAAAAAGATTAAGCAAACAATAAAATAAGGACCAAATGGAAGCATGGAAGACTCTGTGAGAAGGTGGGGCCCACAGGAGGTGGTGGGGCCGGCCACACCGGTTTTGGGAAGGAAGTGATCGGCCAAATTCCGAGGGTTGGGTCCCGTATTGCAGTGGTGGTCTTGTGTTGTCCCCCTCATGACTCTGGTGTTGTTTGCTTGGTCAGAAACATCTCTGGATGCACTCAGGTCTTAGAGGGAACATGGTAGATATAAATCATATCACTACTTTTTGCAATAAATGCACATCACACCATATAGCCCACTTGCACTAGCCTACATGCCATGGCTGCCCCCTAGGTCCATGGTCCAAGCCCCAAGAGTTAGTGTGTGCACATGCTATGTGTTGGACCAAAATATTGTGCGCACACACTGTTTGCAAAATAACTCTTGGGATATCGGTCGGTTTACGGTTCTGGTTGCAGTATCAGCTCACAAATGATATATCCGTGATTTTGGATGTATTTCCAGTATTTTGTCACTGACACTTGTAATCTGTATTACTGAGCAAACACCGATTAATAATACCGATATATAACAAAACAGATAACGAATGAGCGGTATTGAAATGCAGTTTTCTGTGATGAACACGGTATCAGGATCGCTTCGAGGAAATTAATATGAAAGAAGCCCAATACGCTCTACATGCCACCGCAGTCACGTTTAAGGACGAAGACTTGCTACTGGGAACGATTGAGCATAATAGGCCGCTTTACATGACCGGGTACAGCGACGGAGATCGGATTAATCGCATATTGACTGTTCCGGGATCCTCAGTGAACATCATGAACTTGCGGACTCTGAAGAGTCTATCAATGGACGTCCGCCACCTGTCAAGGGAAAGGATTGTCATTCAAGGCTTCAACCAAAATTGCCAGCAAGTTCTGGGATCCATAGCTCTGCCAATCAAATTTGGGGATCTGCAAACTGAAGCTAAGATATACGTGATCGACGCTGACACGTCTTATAAAATTCTCTTGGGATGGCCGTGGCTCCATGATTATGGCATCGTTCCGTCAACTCTCCATCAATGCATGCAGTATACTAAAAATGGCAAAGAAAGACGCATTGATAGAGACATCCAGCCGTTCGGTGTGCATGAAGTCCGATATGAAGATTCTCGGTACTTTATGAATCCCTAAAATACTAAGCCACAGCTGACCAAAGACAGAACGGTCTCGAAACTCAAAGGAAAATCTGAGCCGGCTGTCACTTTAAAAAAAAAACCCAAGTGCGTCCGTGTTTCGGAAGTGACACTGATGAGTCCGACGCTGGAATTCCGTCCTTCCGTAAAACTCACTCTCATTTCGGTAGCGATACAGACGAATATGATACTGAAGGCCCGTCCGACAGCAAAATCCGCCCTCGTTAAGGTAGCGACACAGAAGAGTCGGAGGAAGAAGACCCGCCGTGCAACAACTGTGCAAACTGGGCCCCCACGCAACGAGCAAAACTACGAGAGACCTTCGAAATTGCAGAAGGGTCCCTAGCCATCATAAGGGGGCCAGAGCAGATGTGCAAAGAGCTCAATGCATTATCAGTCTCCACCGTGGACCAGCTAAAAAATTTTTACGTTCCCGAAAGGAAAAGTGGATAGAAGGGCGCCATGTTTTATGGGTCAAATCTTGTTGTGCATCCGGACGATTTGTCTGTCGCGTGCCTTCCATACGAGAGAGGCATAAGGTCCATCCTCAATCCCAGATATTATACACCCGAGATGCGGGAATACTTTAAAAAGTGAGGGTGTCGGCTATATCAAACGGACTCCGAAGTGAAGTTTTACGAAGGGCTATGGCATCCGCCTCAGGTCTGAGCACTCATCGATGGACGAATTCCAGATAGACGGAGCATAGGTTTCATCCAGCCTGATTCCAAGGAATGCTACATGATCCATGTTGGTGAAGCCAGCGAAAGTTCAAATGATGATGACGAGATAGCCGAGCCAGAAGAAGCTCCTCAAGAGCTCGAAGATGGGGGACAAGCAACCTTCGATGAGCTAACCGAGATCGATTTGGGAACGCCTGATAATCCAAGGCCGACCTATATCAGCTCACTCTTGTCAGAGAAAATGAAAGAGCAGATAATTGCCCTGCTGCATGAGTTCGCCGACTGCTTCGCGTGGACGTATAAAGAAATGCCTGGCCTCTTCCCTGAAGTGGCCGTGCATAAGCTGGCTATATCTCTTGATGACAAGCCATTCAAACAAGCTCCTCGAAAAATGAGAAGGGAACTGGAAGAAAAGGTCATCGAGGAAACCAAGAAACTCATCGATGCCGGCTTCATCAGGGAAGAGAAATACGCAGATTGGATCGAATGCATTGTCCCAGTAAAGAAGAAAAATGGGCAGATCCGGATTTGTGTCGATTTCAGGGACCTTAACAAGGCATGCCCTAAAGATGATTTCCCGCTTCCGGTCATGGAAATGATGGTCGATGACACATCAAATTACGAGCTGTTCACCTTCATGGACGGTTCTTCTGGGTACAATCAGATAAAAATGTCACCTGAGGATAAGAGGCATACAACATTTCGAACCCCGATCGGCATATACTGTTACAAAGTGATGTCGTTCGGACTGAAGAACGCAGGTGCTACATATCAAAGGGCAATGACCTATATCTTTGATGACCTAATCCATAAAGTCGTCAAATGTTATGTTGATGATCTGGTCATCAAGACTAAAGCCAAGGCCGATCACATCCAAGATCTTAGGACCGTTCTCACTAGACTGAGGGAATACTGTATGAAGATGAATCCTATGAAGTGCGCTTTTGGCGTGTCATCGGGAAAATTCTTGGGCTTCATAGTCCGACATCAGGGGATCGAAGTTGACCCATCCAAGATAAAGGCCATCATGGAGATGCCCCCTCCAAATATTCTGACGCGGCTAAGATCTTTTCAAAGCAAGCTTGCTTATATACGAAGGTTTATCTCAAATTTATCGGGGAGATGTAGGCCTTTCTCAAAGCTCATGAAGAAAGGAGCTCCTTTTGTCTGGGATGCCGAATGTCAAGAAGCGTTCGAAAGCATCAAACAGTACCTGTTGCACCCTCTAGTTCTTGCTGCCCCTATTCTAAATAAACCGTTGATTCTCTATACTGCCGCGCTAGATGAGTCACTCGATGAGCTTCTTGCCCAGAACAACGAGGAGGGAAAAGAAAATGCCCTCTACTACCACAGTCGAACTCTAGTCGGGACGGAACACAACTATTCCCCGATCGAAAAGCAATGCCTGGTGTTCATCTCAGAGAAATTCATTTTAATTCCGCTCATTCATTATCTATTTTGTGATTTATCGGTAATATTAATCAGTGTCTGCTCAGTAATTACAGATTACAGGTATTCGTGATACAACACTGAAAACACACTCAATATCACGGATATAGAGTTTGGGAGCCGACACTTCAATCAGAACAAAGAACCAACCGATATCCAAAGAGCTCTTTTGCAATAAACAAGTGTGCGTGTTCCCCTCCGAAATACTGCGCGACGCAGGGACATCTTGCCTGAAATTCGGGGCAGATGCTAATTGGTGCTATCCGTCTACCTCTCCGAAGATGCCAAGTTGATTTATGGCACCATGTATCGAAGGTTTAAACGGATGCGTCCGATGTAGCAGACTTCGTCAGATTCCCCCTTGCTTGAGGGGGTTTTGATTGTGGGGACGCTCTTCCCTGCAGGCGCAAGCCCCTGCAGTTAATTATGCTACTGAGTTGCGGTAACAACTTTCTCCTTCTCCAGATGGTCACTTCGTGTCGTGTGTGTTTGATTTATGTTTGGTTGCCCGTGGATTGTATACGGAGACTGAGTTATGTCATCGCCCGTAGGGCGTGGACTAGTCCAAATCCGTATCTTTCTTAGATTTAGGTTTGGGGGTTGTGTTTAAGGATACGTTAGCCTCGTTTGAGACTAAGATCGACTTAAACGTTTGTTAAGGATACGTTAGTCTAGTTTTAGAATAAGATCAACTTAACGGGATCGTTTAGATCCGACAAGAGAGCGATGAGGGGAGCCCTGTTGTTTAGTTTAATGACATTGCGGTCAATAGGAAGTTTGCGGTCCAATGTTAGTTTTAAGATGTTGCGGTCAAGGTTAAGGACGTCGTAGTCCGTGGATTTAAGGACTCCACAGTCCGGCATTAGTTTTAAGACATCACGGTCAAGGTTAAGGACGCCATAGTCCGTTGTTAGTTTTAAGACATTCCGGTCAAGGTTAAGGACATCATAGTCCATGAGTTTAAGGACCCCGCAGTCCGGCGTTAGTTTTAAGACATCCCGGTCAAGATTAAGGACGTCATAGTCCGTTGTTAGTTTTAAGACATTCCGGTCAAGGTTAAGGACCTCATAGTCCATGAGTTTAATGACCCCACAGTCCGGATCAATGTGTGGTCATCGGGACCCGTCACCTCTTTGAAGACGTTGAGGAATTACAACGCCAAGTATCAAAGGAGTGAAGAGATGTACCCTTAAACCAAGGTAGATTAAGTGATCTGTAGTCCAATTTGGAAACTAAGGTCAATTATTATATTATGAGCCCATTGGCCCAGTTAAGTTTGAATTGAGGACTTATGGCCAGCTTGGGCTAAGTCCAATCATGTTTGGGATATTGGCCCTCTGGTTGTTCATTGAAGGAGAAACTTTGCCTCTGTAAACTTAGCCAATTGGGCTAAAACTAGTGTTAAACACTAGAGACCAACAGTGTTGAACACTGGGAATAAGATTGACAAGTTAGTGTCAAACACTAAAAGATAATCAGTGTTGAACACTGGGAACAGAGTTTTTCAAATTAGTGTTAAACACTAAGCAAATCAGTAAACACTGGGGACAAAATCTCCAAACTAGTGTTAAACACTAAGGAGAGAGAGGTCATGTATGGACACGTGAGAGCGCCCTGATTCCCTTTATTTTGTTCTGTCAAAAGTATTGAATACTTTGAAGTATCACGTGCTGTCACGTGATAGGAATTTTGGGGCTTGTCTGTTAAAGCTTCAGCCTGGGGGTCACGTGGTAGCACGTGATAGCGCTCTGCTTCCCTTTATTTTGTTCTACAGATAAGTGTTTAACACTTTTAATTCTGAAAACCATCACGTGTGGGCACGTGATGGGGGCGTGCGCTTTGATCTGTTAGAATGTTCGTTAGGGGTCACGTGTCGACACGTGAGGGCGCCCTAGAGATCTTTCCTGTTTCTTTTGCCTTTTTCTCTGTGTGCTTTAGAGACCACGTGGGGCACGTGAGGCATTGCCTCAAAGTTCTTTTTTATGGATTTTTGCAGGAGTCACGTGCTAACACGTGAGATGTTGCTTCAAAGTTCTTTTCTGTGGATCTTTGCAGGGGTCACGTGGTAGTACGTGACTCTGGTTCTTTGCATGTTTTAAAGATCTGTTCATCTTTTAAGAATTGAATTCTTCATAGGGTTAAACCCTAACAACAAACTTTAGAGGAATTAAATTCATGTTTTCTTCTGAAGAATTATATTCTTGAATATGGTTAAACCCTAATTTCTTTTCTTAAGGGAATTAAATTCCTGTGAGTTTGAGAGAATTATGTTCTCAAATAGGGTTAAACCCTAGTTCTGTTCATTTTGAAGGAATTGAATTCCTATAACATAGGGTTAAACCCTAATTTTATCTCAAAGGAATTGAATTCCTATCATTTTGTGAGAATTAAATTCTCAAAACTCAGTTCCTCCTCTATATTTCAGATCTGCATGGCAGGATCTCAACCCAATGAGAATTAAATTCTCAGTTCATGGGGAGATGTGCACTTTGCAGATCCTCCACTAGAGAAAGAACTAAGTTCTTTTCTTTATATAAGAGTTAAACACTTTTGAGAATTAAATTCTCTTTTTTAAGCCTCCCTTTTCTTACCTAAGGTTTTCCTTTTGCAGAGAATTAAAGGCACTATATCTCTCTATGTGTGTATCAAAAGAAAAGTTCCAAAGGTCCCCCTCTTCTTTTCTTGGCTCCTATTTATAGGAGAAGGAAAAGAATCAATCTGTTTAGTAAATCTCTCATTGAGAGATTTGATTTGTATATTGAGAGATTTGATTTATCTTCATCATTAATCCGGGCCTTTAGATTGTTAAGTGAATTTTATTCACCATTGGATTTTAAATCCAAAGATATCTCTTTGTTATTTCGGTTAGATTTAAGGGGAAATCTTTCTAAGTCCAAGATTTTTCCATAAATTGGTGATATTTAATCACCTTTAGATTTTTAATCCAACGGTTTCAAATAATCATTCTCCATTTTGGAAAGATTTGAAGGATCTTCCTTCTGAATTTAATTCTGTTAGAGAATAAGGCTTTTAAAGCCGGTCACGTGCGGCCACGTGACCCCTGGTCACGTGCGGCCACGTGACCCCAGGAATGGGCTTCCCTTCTTCTGCGCTCTGTTCTCTGGCCACTGCTTAACCATCACGTGCCAACACGTGACCGCTAGTCACGTGTGAGCACGTGATGCCTCTTCTGAAGCTTCTTCCTGACTTTTAATTAGAGAACAAATATGCTCTGTGCCGCTGCTCAACCATCACGTGCCAACACATGACCACTGGTCACGTGTGAGCACGTGATGTCTCTTCTGACTCTTTTCCTGATTTTTAATCAGGGAACAAATGCCCCCACAGCGTTGTTCTCACGTGTCTGCACGTGAGTGCAACGCTGTCACTTTTGTGACCGTCGGATCTGCTTTGGGAGTAAGGTAGATGAATTGTCCTTTCAGAAGCGCCTTCACTTTTTCATCCTCTTCTTTTCAAACCTTTCTTTTAAGAATTTGATTCTCGTTCTCAGAGCTTAGTTTTCTGTTGTGTCTGTGAAGTGCCGCTTTATCTTCCAATCAAAAGCTAGTGCTCACGTGTTGCGCATGCAGGGCTCTGCTTTATGGGGACGTTTCATTTCCCTGATCTGATTCCAATACGTCGTTGGATTTCATTTCCAACGCTCTTCCCTTCTTTCCGGGCTTTGAGAATAGTCCCACCATGCACAACATTTTTTGTGCGTAGCATTAAAGGCTCCCCTTTATAACCTGAACCCATGCCTTACCTCTTTTCCTCACAGAGAAACCCATTTATACCTTAAGGTGATCATCTTTGAGAACGCGATCTATCGCCATGGCTTGCAATCGTCCCCATGCTCGTCGGCAACCATGGGAGGTGCCCATTGAGGAGATAATCCATCGCTTCGCTGCGCGGCTGGCAGATCCCCTTCTCACCGACGCTCAATGTGACACGGTGATGTACGAGCTACTGACTCGTCAGGGCTTTCCTCTTCCTATGGGCTCCATTTGGCTCCGGATGATCTTCCTGTCTGTTCTTGCCGATATACCCCCTCATCCGGCGGAGATGACTTCGGCGATCCTTGACGCGGCGGAGGACAAGCTTGAGTGCTTTCACGAGGCTTGTCTAATCACTCAAGCTCTGAAGGATCACTCAGTTCATATACTGAGTCAGATAAGAGCCCGGCGGGCCGTCATTTCTGCTTTCGCTGATGAGCACGGCTCCAACCGATAGGGAGCGACTCCTCGCGAAAACCGTCATTTTGACGTGCTGGAGAGGACGGAGAGGGATCTGGAGAATTTTGTGTTTTGCTTTGTTAACCCTTGTATTTCTGATCCCTTATTTAGTGATCTTTTCCCATTAGTGTAGTATGCTTGAATCAATATACTCCTTTAATCATTGGCGGTTTGCATGCTTTCTGTTGAATTTTCATGTTTGTCAGATAGTCGTACGTGTGTCTTGCTTGCGTAAATGAGCTGCCTGTTTTTCTCATGGGAATTTTCTTTAATTGCGAGCACCATCGTTACATTGCATGCACATCAGTGCCTCGGGCAACATTTCCTTTTAAACATTCGTACAGTTGCAAATGCGCGCCTGATAGGATACAGATCAGAAACTTTCCTTGTTATCTCCCGTATCTGGTGGTTTGTGCTGGCTTTAGATCGAGTATTGTTGTCGAAAGGAGGTTTATGAATGAAGACATATTTTTCTTTTCAATGGTGTGTCTCCTTTTTATTGAATGTGTTCTGTGGACAATTTATCTAGGTCTCCTTGCAGGGCAGCGATGGCTTAGGATTCAGGGTTAAGATCTGCCTCCTAAGACTTTTGAGCTTTATGAGCCGTGAGGGTCTCATAAAGAGTTTTTCTCCCTACAGATCGAGAGGATCCCGTAGGTGTAAGTTCTTCTTAAGAATCGTGAGGATTCTTAAGCGGGTTTTCCCTTGGGAGTCGTAAGGATCTCACAAGAGAGTTTTCTTCCTTGCAGGTCGTGAGGACCCGCAAGTGCTGGGTGCGGTCACCCTTATCCGTATTTCACGGGGTCAGGGGTTGCTTTGGGATGTTCTCCAGGATACCGTAGTTTAAAGACATCACAGTCAAGGTTAAGGACCTCATAGTCCATGGGTTTAAGGACTCCACAGTCCAATGTTAGTTTTAAGACGCCACGGTCAAGGTTAAGGACCTCATAGTCCGTGGATTTAAGGACTCCATAGTCCGATGTTAGTTTTAAGATATCACGGTCAAGGTTAAGGACCTCATAGTCCGTGGATTTAAGGACTCCACAGTCCGATGTTAGTTTTAAGACATCACGGTCAAGGTTAAGGACCTCATAGTCCGTGGATTTAAGGACTCCACAGTCCGATGTTAGTTTTAAGACATCACGGTTAAGGTTAAGGACCTCATAGTCCGTGGCTTTAAGGACTCCACAGTCCGATGTTAGTTTTAAGACATCACGGTCAAGGTTAAGGACCTCATAGTCCGTGGGTTTAAGGACTCCACAGTCCGATGTTAGTTTTAAGACATCGCGGTCAAGGTTAAGGACCTCATAGTCCGTGGGCTTAAGGACTCCACAGTCCGATGTTAGTTTTAAGACATCACGGTCAAGGTTAAGGACCTCATAGTCCGTGGATTTAAGGACTCCACATTCCGATGTTACTTTTAAGACATCACGGTCAAGGTTAAGGACCTCATAGTCCATGGGTTTAAGGACTCCACAGTCCGATGTTAGTTTTAAGACATCACCGTCAAGGTTAAGGACCTCATAGTCCGTGGATTTAAGGACTCCACAGTCCAATGTTAGTTTTAAGACATCACGATCAAGGTTAAGGACCTCATAGTCCGTGGGTTTAAGGACTCCACAGTCCGATGTTAGTTTTAAGACATCACAGTCAAGGTTAAAGACCTCATAGTCCGTCGATTTAAGGACTCCACAGTCCACGAAATGTGTCATTACTGGGACCAGTCACCTCTTTGAAGACGTTGAGGAATTACAACGCCAAATATCAAAGGAGTGAAGAGATGTACCCTTTAACCAAGGTAAAATCAGTCTAGAATCATCATGGTTGATCGTTAGTTTTAAGACATTACGGTCGAGGTTAAGGACATCATAGTCCGTGGATTTTAAGGACTCCACAGTCCGATGTTTGCTCTGGATGCTTCACACGGATTCACTCCCGTGTTCGGCGAGGACCACGCTCCGCTCTGGACGTTTTCCGCGGGGTCAAAGAGTGACGTTATCCGCGTTCCACGTGACCAGGAATTTTGCGCTAGATGCTTCACACGGGTTCACTGCCGTGTTCGGCGAGGACTAGGCTCCGCTCTGGATGCTTCACACGGGTTCACTGCCGTGCTTTGCGAGGACCAGGATCCGCTCTGGACGTTTTCCACAGGGTCAAAGAGTGACGTTATTCGCGTTCCACGTGACCAGGAATTTTGCTCTGGATGCTTCCCACGGGTTCAATGCCGTGTTCTTCGAGGACCAGGCTCCGCTCTGGACGTTTTCCATGGGGTCAAAGAGCGACGTTATCCGCGTTCCACATAACCAGGAATTTTGCACTGGATGCTTTCCACGGGTTCACTCCCGTGTTCTGCAAGGACCAGACTCCGCTCTGGACGTTTTCCACGGGGTCAAAGAGTAACGTTATCCGCGTTCCACGTAACCAGGAATTTTGCTCTAGATGTTTCACACGGGTTCACTGCCGTGTTCGGCGAGGACTAGGCTCCGCTCTGGATGCTTCACACGGGTTCACTGCCGTGCTCTGCGAGGACCAGGATCCGCTCTGGACGTTTTCCACGGGGTCAAAGAGTGACGTTATCCGCGTTCCACGTGACCAGGAATTTTGCTGATTGTATCCGCATTTCACGGAATGAGGGTTTGACTCTTAGTGATCTGTATATCACTGAGCCATAGAACGAGTGTCGAGATGATCTCTAGGTCACTTTCGGCCCTTCGAGATTTGGTTTCTTCTTATGATGAAACCTGGGGGAGGAGTATGATCCCTTCTTTGTTTACGCCCCTGGATTGTATACAGGGATAGATTTAACATCACCTGTAGGGCATGAATTTCATTTTTATTTTATTTCTTTTTCCGCGATGCTCTATCATTTCAGCTTTTATATTGCGAAGGTCGCGATTGCCCTATCATTTCGGCTATTTTTCGCGGTGCCCAATCATTTCGGCTATTTATTTTATTTTTACTCGCTGCTTTTTATTGCGAGTTGCCCCATCATTTCGGCTATTTTTCATGCATACATTTTTACTTGCTGCTTTTTATTGCAAGTTGCCCCATCATTTCGGCTATTTCGTATGCATGTGTGGCCTGCTGGCTTTTCGCTGCAAGCTTGGATTTATACACCGATTTCGGCATCAGCACCGCTACAACTGGGATGTTGCCAGGAGCGAATCATCATTTGCCTTTGTCGACGTTGAACAAAGGTGGCTTAGTAAACAGGGATAAGGGTCCTGTCGACTAAGGCTTTTGACTTCATGAGCCGTAAGGGTCTCACAAAGGTATTTCTCCCTACAAGTCGTGAGGATCTTGTAGGTGTGTTTTCTCCTCGGGAATCGTGAGGATTCCTAAGTGCATGTCTTCTTGCAAGTCGTAAGGATCTTACAAAAGGGTTTTCTTCTTATAAGTCGAGAGGACTTACAAGAGTTGTTCGCCATACGAACATATCCCTAGTCACTGATGGGACTTGGTTAGGGAAATGTTTATTCGCGCCCGTGGATTGTATACAAGGGTCAGTATTGAGCCACTTGTAGGGCAATATCGAAGTTTGTGGGAGTTGCTTAAGAACATGTTCATGTATCTGTGACTTAAGACTTTCAAATCTTATGAGCCGTGAGGGTCCCATAAGAGAGTTCTCCTTACGAGTCGTGAGGATCTCGCAAGTGTAATTTCTCCTTAAGAATCGTAAGGACTCCTAAGTGTGTTGCTCCTTTGTGGGTCGTAAGGATCTCACGCGGTTGGTTTCTCCTTACAAGGTCGTGAGGACCCTGCAAGTGTCCTTTAACGAGGTTGCGCCCTTTCGGGTTTTCACAAACACTCGCCGGTAGCCCTGCTGTTTTTACTCACGGAGCCCTTTCGGGTTTTCATCCGTGCCCATTTTGCTTATGGACATACCGTTTTATTATTATTTTTTATTATTTTTTTTATCGGCTTTGAGATACTGCAATCCACCGTAGTTTATCGACATCTCGGTCAACAGCCAGTTTTAGGACATAGTGGTCCATTGTTAGTTTAAGGACGTTTCGGTCCGTTGTTAGTTTAAGGACGTTTCGGTCCGTTGTTAGTTTAAGGACATTTCGGTCCGATAAGGCGGCTACTAGTTATAGAGTTTGGGCTTAGGAAGATAGCGAGCGGACATAGTCGTCGTCATCTATCATTGATCTAGGCTGTGACTCGTCAGGCGTAGTATTTCTTCAGGAAGCGACCGTTCACTGGCCTGAAAGGTCTTTCACCGTGCATATCCATAAGTAGGTACGCTCCACCCTGGTAGACCTTGCTATGATGTACGGGCCTTCATAGTTTGGCTCGAATTTTCCCCGCTTGGCGCGATTGGGGATCATAGGTCTTTTGACCACTAGCACGAGTTCGCCTTGGCGGAATGTCCTCGGCCTGATCAATCTTTCGTATGAGCGCGTCATCTTTGCTTTGTAAGCCTCCAGATTTTGTTGCGCTATGAGCCGGGTCTCATCAAGGGCATCAAGCTCCTCAAGCCGAAGGTGAGCATTTTCTTCGTCCGTCATCTCGTAGTGGACCGCCACTCGTAGAGAGGGTAACTCTATCTCGAGGGGAAGTACTGCTTCTGTACCGAATACCAACCCGTATAGCGTTGTGTTCATGGCCGTTTTGAACGTAGTTCGATATGCCCAGAGAGCTTCTTGCAGTCTCTCGTGCCAGTCCTTTTTGTTTCGGGACACCGTCTTCTTCACGATCCTTGTCAAGGATTTGTTGAAAGCCTCGGCTAGACCATTAGCCCGCGGATTATAAACTGAGGAATATCTCCAGTCTATGTTGTGTTGCTGCGCGAAGCGACTAATCTTGTGGCTTCTGTAGGCTGGCCCGTTATCGGAAATGATCCGTCGCGGAGTTCCAAACCGATAGATGACGTGCGTCTTGAAGAAATGGAGAATATTTTCCGTCTTCACTTCCCTTAACGGTACTGCTTCTGCCCATTTGGAGAAGTAATCAGTCGTCGCCAGGATGAAACGATGTCCCCTGGATGATGCTGGTTCGATGGGGTCGATTATGTCAGTTCCCCACATTTCGAACGGCCAACTAGCCACCGTTGGATGTAAAGGATTTGGATGCTGATGGATAAAGTCCCCATGGATTTGGCACGAGTGGCATTGCTTCGCATACTCGAAGCAGTCCTGGATCATTGTGGGCCAGTAGTAACCCATTCGTTTGATTTTCAGCTTCATCTTCGGGCCTGCTTGGTGAGAGCCGCAGAACGACTCTTTTCGCTTCGTCAGGTCCCAGGCATCTCAACCACAGAAAGTCAAATGACCTCTTGTACAGAGTATTATTGACGAAGGCGAAGGACAGAGCTCGTTTCACAAGCTGATGTCTTGAGGACGCATCTTCAGGCGTTCGATGGGATTTGAAGTAGTCTATAAAGACTTCTCTCCAATCCTCAGCCTTTCCCCGGTTATTTATTCGCAGGGCCGTCTGCTCAGTTGCTCCCTTTTCTTCGGGTGATTCCGGAGATATTTCTGCAGGGGCAAGTACTCGACGGCTTTATACCACGATTCTTACGTCATCGAGGTTCTCATCAGCCAGTTCTTTAGCGAGCTTGGCTAATGCATCCACTTTGCTATTTTCGGCACGCGGTATGCTTTCCAAGGTGTAGGAGGGGATTTGAGTCAGCAGTTGTTGTACTCTCTCGCCATACTTTACCAGCTCTGGCTTGCATGTTTGGTAATCGTCGTTTACTTGATTGATGACCAGTTGGGAATCTCCGTATATAAGGAGGTTTTCAATTCCCATGTCGATGGCGATCTCGAGGCCTGCTATCAAAGCTTCGTATTCAGCCTCGTTGTTCGTCCTCGGCTCTGTCAAGGAGAAAGCAAAGCGCATTATCCCTCCCTGTGGAGTTACGAAGATGAGGCTCACCCCTGATTTGATTATAGGGGTGCTTTGTTTGTGCTTCTTCACGGAAGATGCTCCATCGAAATAAAGCTCCCATCGGATATTACCACCGTCGATCGCATCAAACGCATGTTCGTCTGGCAGCTCACAATTCAAAGGAGAATCAGCCGGTATTGGATGCTCAGCGAGGAAGTCGGCGATGGCCTGACCTTTCACTGCCTTGAAAGGCTGATATGTTATCGAGAACTCCATCAAGAGCAGGGTCCATTTAGCGAGCCGACCTGTCAATATGGCCTTCGACATTAAATATTTGAGGGGGTCCACCTTCGATATGAGACGGACTTCATGCGCCAACGCATAGTGCCTGAGCTTTGTTATCGCAAAGATTAACGCCAGGCAATGTTTTTCGATAGGGGAGTAGTTTCTTTCTTCCCCCAACAGAACTCGACTTAAATAGTAGAGTGCTCTTTCTTTCCCTTGATCGTTCCCTTGTGCCCATAATGCGCCTAAGGAACCTTCGAGGGCGGTTGTATAAAGAATGAGGGGCTTTCCTTTGACCGGAGCAGCCAACATCGGCGGGCTCTGCAGGTATTGCTTGATCTCGTCTAGCGCGCTTTGGCATTTTTGGTCCCAGACGAACGGGGTTCCCTTCTTCATCAGGTGACTGTAAGGACGGCATTTGCCTGAAAGGTTGGCTATAAATCGCCGGATGTACGCGAGCTTCCCCTGGAGAGACCGCAATTGTTTGAGAGTCCTTGGCGGTGGCATTTCCATGATCGCCCTGATCTTCGACGGATCTATCTCAATGCCTCGGTGCCGGACAATGAATCCTAGGAATTTGCCTGAGGACACCCCGAACGCGCATTTGAGAGGGTTCATCTTCAAGTTGTATTGCCGAAGGCGTTGAAATACGGTCTTCAGATGCTCGAGATGTTCCTCGTATGATTTGCTTTTAACCACGAGGTCATCGATATAGCATTCTACGATTTCATGTATAAGGTCATCGAAGATCTTCGCCATGGCCCTCTGATAGGTGGCGCCGGCTTTCTTTAGACCGAAGGGCATCACTTTATAGCAGAATATACCCAAAGGGGTCCGGAAAGCGGTATGTTTCTGGTCCTCGGGATGCATCTTTATCTGATTATATCCTGATGAGCTATCCATGAAGGAGAAGACTTCGTGGGTAGACGTATTATCTATCATCAGCTCGGTGACCAGTACTGGGAAATCGTCCTTCGGGCAGGCTTTATTAAGATCCCGGAAGTCCACGCATATGCGCACTGTCCCATTTTTCTTCATTACCGGGACGATGTTGGCGATCCAATCAGGGTATTGAACCTCTTGGATGAAGCCGGAGTCGATCAGCTTCTTGACCTCGGCATTGATGCTCATCTCAAGCTCGAGCCGCATTCTTCTTGGCGCCTGTTTCACTGGCTTGATGTCTGGGGATATCGCCAATTTATGCACAACAATTTCTGGGTCTAGTCCTGGCATTTAAGGATAGTTCCATGCGAAGCAATCTCTATGCTGCATAAGTACGTCTTTTAACGCGGCCACCCTTTCTTCAGATAGCAACTCGCTGACGAATGTCGGTCGCGGGTCGTTTGTCGTTCCCAAATCAATCTTCTTGAGGTTATCCGCAGTAGTGTGTATTCCATATTCCAGCTCTTTTGGCGCTGGTGGAAATTCTGAGATTACTTCGTCATCGCTGTTTTCGAAGCACGAGGGAAAGTCATCCATATTCTCGGGCTCTTCTTTTGATACCGTTATCATATGACAGGTACGAACTCGCTTCCAAGACCGATGTGGATCTGGTTCTGCTCTTGTGGCTTTGGGTTCGTGCTTTTGTGGCGGCGTTACCCTCCAGCTGTCAGATAGAGCGAACTTGCCGAGCTGATACTGATCTTCGACCCAGTTCTTGAAAGTGAAGCATTCTTCGATAGGGTGTCCTATGGCTCGGTGATAAGAGCAATAGCCCGGATGAGAGACCTCGTTGGCTTGCTCAGGGTGTTTAGACTCCGGAAGTGTAATCATTCGATATTTTAAAGCGATGTCAAGTATCTTCCGTGTTTTATTCTGAGAAAAAGAGTATGCCTGACTCATCTTTTTCATGAGGGATGTTTCCCCCAATTAGAACGAAACCATATTTCTAAGACTGAAGAGTAAAGCAATGCTTCATAAAAGAGGTTAAGCACCAAAGGCACTTTATCTTTGCAAGAATCACATGCACCTAACAATAGTAAATTAAATCATGCGATGCACAAACATAACAGAGAGCTAAAATAAAAGGGAGCCCTTAGCAGATAATAAAATACTTGATTAAAAAAAAACTTGTTTATTTTTATTATTATTACATTTAAAAAAGATCACCAAATATGGGATCGGAAGGACAAGGGTTCGCAAAGATAAGGAGAAGATTCCCCAGTTCCCTTTCTGTCTTCTCCACCGCGTCGAAGCGGCGGTCCTCCCGAGAGGTAGACGTCCAACGATCGTCGCCATATTCGTCAGAAAAGGTGGCGATGACAACCCGGCGATCCCGTATCTGGCTCAGCAAATGGAAAGAGCAGTCCTTCAGGGCTTTGGTGATCAAGTGCACTTCGAAGAAGCACTCGATCTTATCCTCGGCGGCATAAAGCATTGCCGAGGACATCTCTACTGGAGGAGGGGGAAGATCGGCGAGCACCGAGGCAAGGATCATCCGAAGCCAAATGGAGTGCGGAGGAAGAGGAGACCCCACACGAGTCAAAAGCTCGTACATTGCAGCATCGCATTGCTCGTCCGTAAGAGAAGGGTCCACCAAGCGCGCAGCAAAACGGGGAACGATGTCCTGAATAGGCACTTCCCATGGTTGTCGGCGGGCATAAGGGCGGTTGCAAGCTATGATTGAAAAAGTTCTCTGAAGATGGGAGAAGAAAAGGCTCGGCTTTGAGTTATATATAGACCAAGCACAGAAAATTCTGTGCACAGTGGAATTATTTCCAAGACCCGGGAAATGAAAATTTTAGGAAATACAAGTCTGACTTGAGAAAGGAAGATGAAAAGACATCTCAGGTGAAGCAACGCTTCCGAGTCCCCCCAATCAGAGCAAAGCTCTACTTTGAAAATTTAAATTTTATTAAATGAAGCAACGCTTCAGATCCTCTGCGCTGTGCGCAGGATGCCACATGTCAAAATCTGGCACGCCAGCGCGGAGAGCGCAGCACCCAAGGCAGCGTGCCCAATCAGAGCAAGGATCTATTTAAAACAGGAGCAGCAGCAGAAGCTCCAAGAGATGATGAACGCGATGGCCGCACTTACTGGGCCAAAAGAAAACCCTGAAACGTCTTCGGATGAACGCCAGGAGCAAGAAACTGACGCCGAATTCCTTCGTCGGATATTGGAAAAGAAGGATAAAGAGGCTGCTGAACAAGCAGCCAACATAAAGCGTATGGGCCTCCTGTTCCAAGACATGGTGGGATGATGATCCAACAAGATCCTCCGGCCGAAGATCCCCCGATCGTCCTTGAAGACGATAGGGGAGAAACGTCGAATCCTCCGCCAGCTCTGTCAACAGCTAAGGAGGAGACAATCTCCAAAGCTGACTTGGACGAGTACATAGCCCAACAAATACGGGTTCATCATGCGACTGAAGCAGCCGGACAGGTCGTAAAAACAGGACGACCATATCCGAGCTGGTACGACCAGATCAAGTACCCGCCGGGCTACACAATTCCTAAGTTCCATGTCTATAAGGGGCCGGGCAATCCCCACCAGCATGTTGCCCAATTCAGGGCACTCTGCGGCAACACCGGCGGTGATGAAAAACTATTGCTTTGCCAGTTCGTTGGAAGCTTATCAGATACAGCGTTCGAGTGGTACTCTGAGCTCCCGAACGACTCTATCAAGACCTTCGAAGAGATGGAGCTGTTGTTCACCCAGCGTTTTGCAAGCGCCAGTGAACGCACCCCGATGACAGCATTGATTAATGCCAGGGTGAAGCCAGGCGAGACATGGGTCCAATATGCTATACGGTGGCGGAACTTATAGTCAAAGTGCGAGCAGCGCATTGAAGAAGCTCCTGCGGTGAGTATGTTTGTGGGAACCTTTGATCCGCAAGCAACCATCTCGCAATTTATGATGTTCTTCAAGCCGACTACCTTCCAGGCCTTGATTGACAAGTTAGCGCAAATGGATCAGATGGGCCATAGACATCCACTTCCAAAGCCAGACTCCCGAAATAACAAGGGGAAGGGAAAAGCGATCGTTGTCGCTAATGTTCAACAACAGCCGAGCAACTCGAAGCCGGTTGTTCGTCAAAATAATATGCGCCCATAGGTACCCCTTGAGGAGAGACTAGGACGTCCTTACTTGTTTCCCCGAGATAAAACGAGAAGATTATTCGAGCTGGCGTTGCGCAACCGACTCATAAATCTGCCGGAGCCAAAACGTCCGTCGCAACCAAATGATGTCAATGAGCCCAACTACTTCCCCTATCACCGGGTACTAGGTCATCCGATCGAAGATTGCTATGTCTTCAAAAATTGGCTTGAAGACCAATACCAACAAGGCAAATTCACGTTATCCGATAGATAGAAGGTGAATCCGCCGCAACCCCACGCCTCTAAGAGGATGAATATGCCGGGGGCAACGTGCTCTCTCGTCGAAGAAGCCCCATGGGAGGTTGTGCTGTCAGCTAAGACAAAGAGAATGCTGAACGATCTTCAGGCATGCCCAGCGATAAAGTGGAAGAACCCGTTGGAACCGCAGGTCATCGAGGGGATGTTGAAGCCGCGTCCAACTCCAAAGACCGATGGTGGTGGCCTAAGCACTCGCAACCAGCCGTCAAAATCTTCGAAGTAGAAGAAGAAGAAATCTAAGAAGTCTGTAAAGCCTGGCGACAAGCGCACAAACTTACAAAAACAAATTGACGCGCTGAAGAATACAACCAGAAAGCATGGACTCCTATTACACTCCAAGAGTTTCTCAACCACGTCTTTCAAGAGGAAGATGAGGGAGAAAGTTCGTCAGATGAATCTGAGGAATACGTGGTGAGCTGCCATATGATCTCCCATTCGTTGACGGACGATGAGGAGACTCCTTGCACTGAAAAGCTGGGGGCAGATCCTGAACCAAAAATTCTGGGGCCATCAGATGAAGTAATTGACGCATTCCTCAACGAAGCTCTATTGAAAAGTAAAGCTGATCGGGAACGCGAGACGGCTATATTTGAAAGGGCCAAGCGCCAGCGACTTGACGAAAGAGCTGAGATACTTCCGCTAGAGCGAAATACATCCACCACGGACAAAAGCAAATTCAAAACGAGGAAAAGATTTGCTAAGGCCATATCAATGGGCATGAAGCTACCATCCTCTGAAGGAAGCATTACTGGTGAAGTGGAAATGCACCCCTCCTATTGCTTATATCATCGGAAGATTTCGCACCCCACTGAAGAGTGCAAAGCTTTCAATAGATGGTGGCAAGAATATGTTGCTCATCAACAGCATTTTAAGCGGGAGAAGCGCAAAACTCGTCGGGAGCGGAAAAATACGACCGAGGAGCTTAACAGGACTACCGGCGATTGCCGCATGGTTAACGCCGAGGGATCACAAGTGCTTACATTCGGGAGCGATTCTGACGAGGAAATGGCTCTAAGCCCCCTCTTTAAAGAGTCCACCTCAGGAAAAGAAGAAGAGCAGAAGGTCTGTGAAAATATCCGGCTGCGTAGTCGTACGCTACCTGAAAAGAATCTCGGACCCTCAAATAAGAAAGATAAGGGAAAAGAGAAGGTCCGTGAGGAGATCGCCCTAGATGACC
Organism: Agapanthus africanus; assembly: GCA_030015575.1. Classification (NCBI taxonomy): domain Eukaryota; kingdom Viridiplantae; phylum Streptophyta; class Magnoliopsida; order Asparagales; family Amaryllidaceae; genus Agapanthus; species Agapanthus africanus. Next base: position 173,372,664 of record CM057339.1, on the reverse strand, counting down.
AAGTCATAGAAGAGCTAACTGCCAAGGACCCGCCGAAGAGAAATAAGGTGGATTACAACGTCTTGGCGCATCTGAGGAAACTACCCTCGCTCAGCATTCTTGACGCCCTTTTGCTATCAAAGGAGGCGAGAGACTCGTTAATCAAGGCACTACAGGAGCCGAAACAATTCCAAGCTTTCCTGGTTGAAGAAAAGATGAAGGATGAATTGAAGGAAGTGCACACGGCCGATGTCACTTTTGGCGATGAAGACCTTCTCCTTGGGACGTGCGAACACAATCGCCCCCTCTATGTCTCAGGATACTGCCACGATAAAAAGATAGGCAAAATCCTGGTCGACAATGGATCCTCCGTTAATCTCCTCAATGTGCGGGTGTTAAAAGAAATCTGCATGAGCGTCCAACACCTTGCTCGGGATAAGATCACCATCTCCGGGTTCGACTCCCAGTCATCAAGAAATCTTGGGTCTGTGATACTGACGCTACGCTTTGGGCTACTCGTCATGGACATTAAGTTCCACGTCATAGACGCCAAGACATGCTACAACGCTCTGCTCGGCCGACCATAGTTACAGGAGTACAACATCATCCCTTCTACGCAACATCAGTGTATGAAGTATTTTAAGGATGGTTTCGAGTATACCGTGACGGGAGAACTGAACCCGTTCTCTGTGAACGAGGTCCGCAAATATGAAGATGCCAAATACTTCTTACCAGATTTCGAAGACACGGAGAGGTGTCACAAGCCGGAGAATAAATCTAATGCCACCATCCCTGTCTTCGGCAGTGATACCGAGGAGGAAGAGGAGATAGTTTATTCGGGTCTACCCCAACACAACAAGCCAGGACCATCTATTCCTACGTTGATCTTTGGTAGCGACTCAGAAGACGAGGTCTATCAAATCGGGGGTAGAACTCATCTTTGTAACTCCACAAGGAGGGATAATGCGCTTTGCTTTCTCCCTAACAGAGCCGAGGACAAACAATGAAGCCGAATACGAAGATTTCAACTCAGATTAATTGAGCCCAGTTCCAATTGGACTACAGATCTACCAACCAAAATTGGTTCAAGGGTACATCTCTGAACCCCTCTGATACATGTCGTTGTAATCCTTCAACGTCTTCTGAGAGGCGACGGGTCCCGACAACCATACATTCCACGGACTACGATGTACTTAACCTCGGACTGTGGGGTCCCTTTAAACCCACGGACTACGATGTCCTTAACCTCGGACTGTGGGGTCCCTTTAAGCCCACGGACTATGATGTCCTTAACCTCGGACTGTGGGGTCCCTTTAAACCCACGGACTATGATGTCCTTAACCTTGGACCACCATGTCCTTAAACCGGTAATCGACCGCAATGTCCCTAAACTAAACAATGGAGCCCACAAGCTCTTTTGTTGGATCTAAACGATCCCGTTAAGTTGATCTTAGTCTAAAATTAGACTAACGTATCCTTAACAAACGTTTAAGTTGATCTTAGTCTCAAATGAGACTAACGTATCCTTAAAACCAATCCCCAAACCCAAATCTAAGAAGATACGGATTTGGACTAATCCACACCCTATGGGAGACAACATAAATTAGTCTTCGTATACAATCCATGAGCAACCAAAAACAAAACAAACACCCACGACACGAAGTGACCATCTGGAGAAGGAGAAAGTGGTTACCGCGATGCGGTAGCGTAATTAACTGCAGGGGCTTGCGCCTGCAGGGAAGAGCGTCCCCACAATTAAAAACCCCTCAAATGAGGGGGAATCTGACGAAGTCTGCTACATCGGCCGCATCCGTTTAAACCTTCGATATATGGTGCCATAAATCAATTTGGTATCTTCGGAGAGGTGGATGAATAGCACCAATTAGCGTCTGCCCCGAATTCAGGCAAAACGGACCTACGCGGTCACGTCCCCGTGTTCGGAGGGGAACATGGGTATTGTTATTTCTAGTTCTTACTAACAAAACTAACTTTTAACTCAGTTTTTTCAAAACTAACAATACGAAATTTTTTCTAGCTTGTTCTCTGTCCTTCAGACCTGCTAACACCCTGATATTTATTTTAAAAATTAAGTTATACCATAAGAGCACTTACCTATCCTAGAGAACTCACACAAAATTCGAGCACAAACCAACTTCATTTGGCCGGCGACATCAAAGAAAAATCCGAGCTCGACGGCCCTATGAGGGTGTTTTTGATTTTTTCTTTTTGTGTGATCTCCAGTGTGTTGTCAGTACTCTAGTGGTATTGTTTGATTTTTATAATTTTGAGTATGCAGGAATTGGGGCATATATATCTCTTTTTGACACTAAATATTGTATTTTTCCGACATTACAGTTTTTAAGGAATTACGACCAGCGATGGTGCGGAGCGAGGCTCAAATTCAATCGCAAAACGTTAGTGAAGTATAATACCAAAGATCCGGGTAGTTTGACCCGCGCAAGCGAACAATCAAAGACTCGGATCACTTCAAAGGGGTTTTCTTAACCAAATCACATCGGTACGTATTTCCTAACATATTCCTCTTGAATCCGACGCATTCCACTATTCTATCTTCTGCAGGATTCTTCGCACAAGCTTGCCACCAATTGAACAGAGAACTAACCAAATTTTTTTTTGCAGCGCTTAAATTTAAAAGAAAAAGAATTGCTTAAATTGCTTGATGTCTTGAATTCTTTTATTGATTGCGCATTTGCATCTTAATACAGATTTAAGGGCAAAATGACCAAACAAGATACGGTAAAGGATTTCATCACCTTTTTCCGTAGCCCACAAATCACAAAACTACATTCTTGCATACCCACAGTAATTTAAAATCAAATAGAACTTTGACTTTAAGGACTTCGCGCTCATTAGGAGAAGTTAACTGTGTTTAGAACACCGCTTAATGGTATATCGTTCACGAGGTATCTAGACAAGTGTTCAAGAGAAAGGGTTATCTAATTAAGGAACTTCGCGAAAGCGTTGGAAAACCTCCCCTTCTCTCTTGCACTTACCTGGTTTCGTGATTTGTATATCTTGAGCCCGTTTCTCGACACAATTTTACTTCGACAATCAAGTTCTTGAGCAGGTCTAGTTGACTAGCATACCATAGACTGCTAGGGATGTGATATTTTTTATCTTTGTGACATTTGTGAACTCTTGTTGATATGGGTGATACACGATTTAATTCAATTTCTCACGATTCTTATTCTTTTGTTTATACTCAGTCCCAATTCTTTTGCTCAAATTGTCACGATTCTTCCCACATTCATGAAAATTGTCCTTTTCTAGGGGGTGACCAACAGTACCAGATTTTTTATAATGGTCACCCACCTATCACTCTTGAACCCAGTCCTACTTCAATTAGAGACCTAATGATTGAAAATTTAGAGAAAGAGGTCGACAAATTGACTGTTTTAGCATCACCACCATCATAACCCTCTCTTCCTGAAACAACTGACCCATCCTTAGGGAATGATGGTGAGATGGATGCTAGGTGGACCGCTTTAGAGAAAGATATTGAAGTGATGATTGCGGTCGAGAATCAAACAGCCGCTACGCTGGCCCTGTGTATATAGCAGTCTGAGCAATTGTTTCACGCTCAAGCTCAATCTTTGACTAGAATTGAAAAGCATGTAGCTGTAGTGATTCTAAAGAGTGAACACGGTCAATTAAAACCACATAGTGTTAATATCTGTCATCTAGGAAGTTACCTAAGTCAGATAAACGATCAATTGAATTTTGATGATTTCATAGATGACGATGCAATTGAATTGACTAAGTGTTATCAGGACACACAAGAAAAACCACCGACTGATTTTTGCATTCCAATTTTAGAGGAGAAATCTTATGATTTTGACGGGTATGGTTTGGATAGATTGATATAAGAGATAAATGATCAGGAACGCACAATTTTTGTATCACCTAGTGATATTGTTTCGGAAGAAACGTTAGGGTGGGAACCTACCTTTTTAATGACATGAAACTACCCAGATATGAATGTGATAATGAAGGAAAAGTGGACAGAAGGGGATCCTGTTTTATGGGCAAAGAGCTCGATGCATTGTCAGTCTCCATCATGGACCAGCTGAAAACTTTCTACGTTCCCGGAAGGAAAAGTGGACAAAAGGGCATCCTGTTTTATGGGTCAAATCCTGTTGTGCACCCGGACGATTTGTCTGTCGCGTACCTTCCATACGAGAGAGGCATAAGGGCCATCCTCAATCCCAGATATTATGCGCCCGAGATGCGGGAATACTTTAAAAAGTACGGGTGTCGGCTATATCAAACGGACTCCGAAGCGAAGTTTTACGAAGGGCTATGGCATTCGCCTCATGTCCGAGCACTCATCGATGGACGAATTCTAGATAGACGGAGCATAGGTTTCATCCAGCCTGATTCCAAGGCATGCTACATGATCCATGTTGGTGAAGCCAGCGAAAGGTTAAATGATGACGACGAGATAGCCGAGCCAGAAGAAGCTCCTCAAGAGCTCGAAGATGGCGGACAAGCAACCTTCAATGAGCTAACCGAGATCGATTTAGGAACGCATGATAATCCAAGGACGACCTACATCAGCTCACTCTTGTCAGAGAAAATGAAAGAGCAGATAATTGCCCTGCTGCATGAGTTCGCCGACTGCTTCGCATGGACGTACAAAGAAATGCCTGGCATCTCCCCTGAAGTGGCCGTGCATAAGCTGGCTATATCTCCCGATGCCAAGTCAGTCAAACAAGCTCCTCGAAGAATGAGAAGGGAACTGGAAGAAAAGTTCATCGAGGAAACCAAGAAACTCATCGATGCTGGCTTCATCAGGGAAGAGAAATACGCAGACTGGATCGCATGCATTGTCCCAGTAAAGAAGAAAAATGGGCAGATCCAGATTTGTGTCGATTTCAGGGACCTTAACAAGGCATGCCCTAAAGATGATTTCCCGCTTCCGGTCATGGAAATGATGGTCGATGACACATCAAATTACGAGATGTTCACCTTCATGGACGGTTCGTCTGGGTACAATCAAATAAAAATGTCACTTGAGGATGAGAGGCATACAGCATTTCAAACCCCGATCGGCATATACTTGTACAAAGTGATGCTGTTCGGACTGAAGAACGCAGGTGCTACATATCAAAGGGCAATGACCAATATCTTTGATGACCTAATCCATAAAGTCGTCGAATGTTATGTTGATGATTTGGTCGTCAAGACTAAATCCAAGACCGATCACATCCAAGATCTTAGGACCGTTCTTACTAGACTGAGGGAATACGGTCTGAAGATGAATCCTATGAAGTGCGCTTTTGGCGTGTCATCGGGAAAATTCTTGGGCTTCATTGTCCGACATCGGGGGATCGAAGTTGACCCATCCAAGATAAAGGCCATCATGGAGATGCCCCCTCCAAGTAGTCTGACGCGGCTAAGATCTTTTCAAGGCAAGCTTTCTTATATACGAAGGTTTATCTCAAATTTATCGGGGAGATGTAGGCCCTTCTCAAAGCTCATGAAAAAATGAGCTCATTTTTTTTGGGATGCCGAATGTCAAGAAGCGTTCGAAAGCATCAAACATTATCTGTTGCACCCTCCAGTGCTTTCTGCCCCTATTCTAAATAAACCGTTGATTCTCTATACTGACGCGCTAGATGAGTCACTCGGAGCGCTCCTTGTCCAGAACAACGAGGAGGGAAAAGAAAATGCCCTCTACTACCACAGTCGAACTCTAGTCGGGGCGGAACACAACTATTCCCTGATCGAAAAGCAATGCCTGGCTCTGATATTCGCCGTGAAGAAGCTGAGGCACTATTTGCTCGCTCATCGGGTTATGCTGATCTCCAAGGTCGACCCGCTCAAACACATGATGACCAAAGCAAGCCTAGCCGGTAGAATGGCGAGATGGGCAGTCATGCTGCTTGAATTTGACATAATCTATACTCCTCAGAAATCAATAAAAGAGCAAGCCCTCGCCGACTTCCTTGCTGCTCATCCCATACCAGAAGGTTCACCGCTCAATTGTGAGTTACCCGACGAACAAGTGCTGCACCTCGAGGATGATGAGCCATGTTGGGAGCTCTACTTCGATGGAGCCTCATCAATGAGGAGCTCCGGAAAATCAAGCATCCCGGAGATAAAAGCAGGGATAGGATTGGTGTTCGTCACGCCATGGGGAGGAACCCTACGACGTTCTTTCGCTCTCATCGAGCCTCGCACAAACAACGAGGCTGAGTATGAAGCTCTGGTAGCTGGTCTGGAGCTCGCCATAGAAATGGGAACCCTTCGGCTACGGGTTTACGGTGATTCCCAGCTTGTCATCAACCAAGTAAGCGGCGGCTATAAGATATAAAAACCCGAGTTGGCTTGGTACAGAAGCCGGGTGGTGGAACTCATGAAACAGTTCACCCGCATTGAACTAATGAGAGTCCCTAGGGTGTTGAATGGAAAAGCCGACATACTTGTTCGCCTAGCTAAAGAGCTAGCTGATCCTGACATGGACGAAATTCTAATCACAGTCAGAAGCCGGCAAATTCCTCCTCCAGTCTCTTTACATGAAGAAGAAAGCGTAGAACAAGAGAAAAATCATGTCGAAAAAGCTTCGATCATTCAAGACGAGCCCGATTGGAGAAAACCCTTCATAGAGTACCTCCGATATGACAAGCTGCCCAAAGAAAAATCTGCGAGGATTCAGCTGAAGAAGAGAGGTCTCCGATACGTGTTTGTAAATAATACGCTATACCACAGATCATATGACCAACTCTGGCTCAGGTGCCTGTCATCGGCCGAAGCCCAAAAAGTCATGAAAGAAGTTCGCTCAGGTGTCTGCGGAGCTCACCAATATGGCCCCAAAATGCAGCTTCAAATTAAACGGCTTGGGTATTACTGGCCTACCATGTTAAGGGATTGCGAAGAGGTTGTCATCTCTGCCAAATTCACGGGGACTTCATTCATAACCATCCCAATCCACTGCATCCTACGGTAGCGTCATAGCCCTTCGAAGTTTGGGGCACCGACATAGTTGGTCCAATTGATCCTCTGGCATCCAAAGACCACCGGTTCATATTGGCTGCAACAGACTACTTCTCCAGATGGGCTAAAGTTGTCCCGCTAAAAGAAGTTAAGACAGAAGATATTCTGACATTTTTCCGGCATAATATTCTATACCGCTTCGGTACACCAAAAAGAATCATTTCTGACAACGAGCCTTCTTTCAAGAGCTTCAAAGTCTCAAGGTTCGCTACTCAGCACAAGATAGACTGGAGATATTCCTCCATTTATAATCCAAGAGCCAATGGGATAGCCGAAGCCTTCAATAAGACTCTATCCAAGCTCCTGAGGAAAAATACTTCAGCCAACAAGAGAGACTGGAATCTCAAGCTTCACGAGGCGTAGTGGGCATATCGTACCACGCACCGTACTCCAACTCAGTCCACTCCATACTCATTACTCTTCGGAGTGGAGACGATCCTCCCCCTCGAAGTCGAAGTTCCAAGCTTAAGAATGGTCGTTCAGCACGAGTTGACGAAGGAGGAAAACGTGCTCCTTCGGCTCGAAGAGCTTGACACCCTCGAAAAAAAGAGGCTTGCAGTACAGCAAAATCTGGAGCTGTATCGAGCCCAAATGTCACGGGCCTATGACAAGATGACTCGTCTTCACGCTTTCAAGAAAGGCGAATTGGTGTTGGTTCTCAAAAGACTGACCATCCCCAATTGACATGCCAAGGAAAAATTCGAGCCAAACTGGGAAGGACTATATGCCATCGAGAAAGTGTTTGATGGAGGATCCTACCAGCTGATAAATGCCGAGGGAGAAAGGCACATGCCACCCATCAATGGCTGATATCTCAAGAAATACTACGCGTGAATGCTCCAAGTCGCAGGAGAATTGAGCACACCGACCCTACGGTCTGGATCATACATCCTGTAAAATCGTATACAATCCACGGGCATAAACGACCCCTATCTCTCCCAAGTCCTACCGGTGAGACTACATTTAATGTCCCACCAGCAATGAAGATTCGCCAATGTAAATAAAATAAATAAATAAAAGGTATGTCCACAAGTAAAACGGGCACGGATGAAAACCCGAAAGGGCTCCGTGAGTAAAAACAGCAGGACTGCCGGCGAGTTTGTGAAAACCCGAAAGGGCGCAAACTCGTAAAAAGGAGATGAAATATACTCGCAAATTCCTCTCGACCTTATGAGGAGAAAATCCCCGCGTGAGATCCTTACGAATCACAAAAAAGCAACACACTTAGGAATCCCCACAATTCCTAGGGAGAAATACACCTACGAGATCCTCTAGACTCGTAGAGAGAAAATGCTTTTATGAGACCCTTACGGCTCATAAAATTGAAAAGCCTTAGGTGATAGAGATTGAAACCTGTCTCCTAAGCCATCGCTCCCCAATGGGAAACAGCAAATGATGAGTCGCTCCTGGCATTGTTTCAGTGTTAGTGGTGCTGATGCCGACCCAAAACCTAAATCATAAGTTTTCCCAACGGCAAATGATGAGTCGCTCCTGACATTGCTTCAGTATTAGCGGTGCTGATGCCGACCCAAAAACTAAATCCCGAGTCCTCCTGGGGCAAATGATGAGTTGCTCCTGGCATTATTCCATTGCAGCAATGCTGATGCCGACCCAAAAACCAAATCCCAAGTCCTCCCGGGGCAAATGATGAGTTGCTCCTAGCATTATTCCGATGCAGCAATGCTGATGCCCAACAAAATCCAAATTCCAAGTTTCCCTCAAATTCAAAAGTTCCGCCAAATAAGGCAGAAATCAAACAGATCAAATTAATGTCCCACCCGGTAGCGCTTCCAAGCTCAAAAGTCCCGCTGGACGGGTAGGAAACTCCTATAATAAATCAAATCAAACAAATCAACCTTGACACCGTAGAAAACGGAGCAAGTCAACTTCAACCCAAACACCGCAGAAAGCGGAGCAAGTCAAATCAAATCCCGACACCGTAAGAAGCGGACAAGCACCGACCGTCCAAGTTGCAAAAAGGGCAGCACCGACCGTCCAAGTCGCTAAAAGGGCAGCACCGACCGTCCAAGTCGCAAAAAGGGCAGGACCGACCGTCCAAGTCGCTAAAAGGGCAGCACCGACCGTCCAAGTCGTAAAAAGGGCAGCACCGACCGTCCAAGTCGCAAAAATGGCAGCACCGACCGTCTAAGTCGCAAAAAGGGCAGAACCGACCGTCCACGTCGCTAAAATGATAGCATTAACTGTCCACATCGCTAAAATGGCAGAACCGACCGCTCAAGTCGCAAAAAGGGCAGCACCGACCGTCCAAGTCGCTAAAAGGACAGCACCGACCGGCCAAGTCGCAAAAAGGGCAGAACCGACCGTCCACGTCGCTAAAATAGCAGAACCGACCATCCAAGTCGCAAAAAGGGCAGCACCGACCGTCCAAGTCGCTAAAATGGAAGCACCGACCGTCCATGTCGCAAAAAGGACAGCATCAATATCCACGTCGTCAAAACGGGAACCATATTAAATCAACCTCCATGCGAAAGAAGATCCATCAATTTCATGCACACAACCCACATATGTAGTGTGCATTTATTGATGGGGGCAATTTGTTGGGGTCAAAATTTACACCCCGGTTGACCAAGTCAAAATCAAAGTCAACCCCAAGCCAAGTGGGCCCAAGCCCAGGTCAGAACCGAGCATGGAAGGGACCAGCCCCATGACAAAAGGAATGAAGCCATAAATTAGTTTTAATGTAATTCTTTTTTTAGAAATAAATATATGTAAATGGGCAGAAAGCCGAAATTTTGTAAAACACATGGCTTACGTGCAAAAAGAAACAAACATATAAGGTATGGGGTGGCATAAGTGCCATTTGGCAAAGCCCAAGAGACTATATGTAAAGTGTGTAGCCTATAAAGGCAAACATAATAAAAATATCTAGGACAACTTTTTTCATTCTCTAAAAATTCTAGGGTTTGTACCTCCTCCTTCCTCAAGGTTCTAAACCTTCTTCTTTTCTTTTGAATTAAATTAAGAGTTTAACTCTTCCTGTTCCAAAAATAAATAGTTTTTCACCATGAAACCCTTAAAGGGGAGCTCAGATCTGCCATCAAACCCCTAAAAGGGGAGATTTTTAAACCTCACCCCCATTTTTCTCCAAGATCCGGCCAACAGAAGAGGAGAAAGAAGGATACCCACCTCCAAAAATCCCACTTTGGGGAAGATCCAGGGCCGAAGGGGGAAGAAAGGGGTCCCCTTCGGTCATTTCCAAGGATTTACAAGAGTTTAACTACATTCAAGATCTGTTGGAGTTTAACTCCATAAACAAAACCCTTTTAGGAGTTTAAGTCCAAATTTACACATAATCCCTGTTAGGAGTTCAACTCCAAAGACCCTTGGGAGTTCAACTCCCAGCCCAGGGGCTAAGCCCCTTTTCCGCTGGTGTTTCCAGCAGTCGCGTGCCGCGCACGTGACCCATGGGAGCCCACGTGCGCCTCACGTGAATTGCAGGCGTCCAGCGCTCAGCGGTCGCGTGCCACGCACGTGACCCACAGGCGCCAAGCGCTCAGCGGTCGCGTGTCGCGCACGTGACCCACGGGCGCCCAGCGCTCAGCGGTGCGTGCAAGGCACGTGACCCACGGGCGCCCAGCGCTCAGTGGTGCGTGCAAGGCACGTGACCCACGGGCGCCAAGCTCCCACGCGCCTGGCACGTGACCCACGGGCGCCCATACGCCTGGCACGTGACCCGCGGGCGCCAAGCGCCCACGCGCTAGGCACGTGACCCATGGGCGTCTAGTGCCCACGTTCCATGCACGCGTCTTTAAGACGCTCCTCACCCCTCATTTTCCATGCACTCTACACCCAAAACACGTCCCCCATTAGAAAATATTTTCTAACGGGGCGCTGTCCCGCACCCCGCAAGGGGGCTGCTAGCCCCCTTGATCCCCAGCCCGCTATCCGGGTAGCGAGAGCCCATAAACTCTGTGAGGCCCCCGATATATCCAAAACCCTTTCAAAACACAACACACGCACACGGCATATTGAGTTCGCATGATCAGTTTGACCCGTCAATCGGAGGTTCCCTCGCTCCAAAGGCTAGGGGTAATTAACGGCAGCTTAGTCCGTGGCCGCCTGAAATTCGGACACCCACAGTAAATAAACCCCCGCCTACCCTAGGCAGGGGGAATCTGTAGTACGCCTGACAAGTGCGTGCGTATTCCCATCTCAATGGGGTGACGAAAAACACCCTACAATGATCCCTATCTTAATGGTCATGAAAAGATGTCAGAAATCACATCATCTCTCAATAAAATATTGTCTTTAGTCTTCCTCCTTATCTTTCTTCCAAACATCGATCATATACCCCTACGTGTGTGTAAAAGACATCCCTACACTTGAAGAAATCAATTCAAGCTATCATACTCTTGTCCATATTCCTTAGTACTTTTTAGTCGGTGATGTTTTAGATGGAATGCTCACACATTTTTCATGCGACCGTTAATACTTCTTGAGGTACTAACCAACCGATTACCGAATGTGCTCACTTATTAAGGCGTAATTAGCAATATCCTAGTTTTGCAACACCTAAGGCTTAGCAGTGACTCCCAAATCAGTTGGTCTAAGGCACTAGGTGATAAGGCACCCTCGCTATATTTTTTTATGCTGCCTTAAGTAATTACAAAACCAGTGTTCATTTTTCTTCACCATTTTATAATTTATGTGTCATTTATATTTTGTTGATTATATGTTTCTTTTTTCTTCATATTAAGGCTTTTAGACAAGAGCATTTCAAGGTATCCTCTACTATCCCAAGTTTCAAGATGTGTACAAGTGCATATAGTAGGGTATCAACGTTCAGAAGTTTGGACTCAAGAATAGAGACTAGTTTTCAGACTTAATTCTATCCTCAGATTAGTGATTTACTCATCTTACTAACCCTTAGGACAACAGCTCATGACTACGTATTACTAGCTTTGTTTTAAAACATCTAATTTTCTTGCATTTCTTAAATCTTTTCCAATCTTTCATATGTATTGTTCACTTTCTAACTTTTATTTTCTAAAAAAAAATTTATTATGCAATACAATATTTACATATGATGCGTAGATATATACAAACCATCCATACAAACCATCCCCCAAACTTGTTTGCAGCAGTATCCTCACTGGTGTTGTTCTGTAAGCTCAAAACCTGAAGACTAGGAGGAACGGTTCAATAAGATGGTATAAATAAGGGGTTAAGAGTGAATGACATTGAAATTCTCCTCCAAACTTGTTCTTGGCTCACAATCATGCAAAAATTTCCTTTCATTCAGGATCCATTTAAAAATATTTTTCTCCCCCCCCCCCCAAACTTGAGTAATCATTACTAAACATTGAAATTTAACATAAGAGGGGGGGTAAATATTATCAGTCTACATAAAGATTTACAAAGGCCAAAAGTTAAAACCAACCATTCAAATATTTTATCAATGTAACACCGTGGTTGGTAGAAGATCGTGTAACGGATATACGTGTATAAGACTTGAGACTGTATAAGAATAAAGGTTGCATCATGTTTCAAGTAGAAGAAACATAAATGAGAGTAACAAGAAGAGATGAAGTGGGGAGAAGAGAAGAGGTGTAATCGAAAGGATTTATTTCTACGTTGGTGGAGATGAAAAAGTGATGGTGAATGAAAACGAGAATTTGAAAGATAAGGAATGGATGGAATAATCTCATTCTCGTATGCGATAAGAAGAAGGGGTGGTGGTTCAACTTCTTCGGCCTCAAACAGAAATGCACGAATTCCCGGTGGAGGTTGATTCATCACAACATCCAAGTCGTTAAGGAACGCGAGTTCTTCGGCAAAAATATTTTCGAAACATTCATCGATGGTCCCATTGATGATCTCATTGGAAAGAAGGGAATCGATATCTATATTAGTGGAATAGACAGATTTACTAGAAAGATTGAAAGTTTTAAGGTCAATATTTTGCGCACCAAGGTTCAAAGCACTTGATTCATCAGAAATTATGGAGGTAGGAGACTTGAAAAGCTCATCTACCTTATTCGTATAATAAATAGCTGGATCAAACAACAGCACACTAGTGGCGTCGAAATCATTATCGTGGAGCAAAAACTCCTCCAATTCGCAACTGTCGGATGTTATCTTGTTGACAGAACATATATTAATTATATGAGCAGAAGGTTCGGAGAGTTGACTTCCTACCCTGAAAATTTTAAGCTCAATTGTCATCTTCCCAAAGGATAGATTCATGGAACCATTACGACAATTGATTACTGCATTAGAAGTTGCTAGAAAAGGACGACCAAGAATCATCGGGATTTGGTTCCGTGGGTTCGCCACAAGTTGTGTATCTAAAACTATAAAGTCCACAGGGAATATAAATTCCCCGATATTGATCAACACGTCCTCTAGCTCACCCCTATGGTGGGTGATAGATCAATCGGCCATCTGGAAAGTGCAGTGCGTAGGTTTCAACTCTCCTATGCCTAATTGCTCATAAACAGAATATGTGAGCAAGTTAACACTAGCACCTAGATCGAGTAGAGCGTGATTGATGGTTTTACCCCCAATGGTTATAGAAATTGTAGGACAACATGGGTCCTTATGTTTCTTGGGCAAATGTTGGGTAAGAGCATCGCTCTCATTGCTCGCTAAGAAAATCTTTTTAGGCACTTGAGTTTTCCTTTTCCTAGTGCACAAGTCCTTAAGAACTTTCGCATAGGATGGAACTTGTTGGATAGTATCTAAGAGAGGAATATTTATGTTAACTTACTTAAACATTTCCATAATCTTCTCCATTTGTGCACTTGGTTTGTTGGGCCTTAACCGGTTTGGAAAATGAGCTTTATTAACAGGGGTTGGGTCCAACTCTTGTGGAGAAGTTTGTGGGGATGGAATGGATCCCAAAATTGGATTTGGGGTGGTCAGAGATGGTAGTTCATTCAAGAAAGTGGACTGAGGGTTCGAGCCCAGTAAAGAATGGAGAATAGGCTCAGAAGAAGATATTATATTAGACGAAGTAGAAGTAGTGGTCGGGGTATCATCGACATCATCAACTTGTTCACCGATATGCTTGTTCAACACTCTTCCCGATCTCAACGTAGTTACGGCACTCACGTTATGATTTTGTTGGTTAAGAACAATATTTGCGCTTTGTGAGTGGCCGGGATTTGGTAGAGCTTGAGATGGAAGTTTCCCTTTCTCTTTCTCACTCATCGCGGCATTTAACTGTGCAATTTATGCTTCGATCGATTTTATGCTTTCACCGTGGGAAGCAGTGTGTTGCACTAGTGTTTAGATAGAAGACGTTAAATTAGCCGTCATTTGTTTGGATTGTTTAATAAACGTTTCTAAATTTCGTTCGAGTGCAGAGATTTTATCGGTGCCGGCCGTTGGAAAATTAGTCTGTGGTTGGAAAGAATTATTATAAGGGGAAAAGTTGTTGGCCGGATTTTGGAAAGATTGCGGTTGAAAGGGCTGCTGAATTTGTTGTGGTGGTTGTTGTTGCTGTGGGGGAAGCCTTTGATAGTTATTTTGGCTTGGGAACTGATTTTGAGTTTGAGTCCGGTTTTGGTTCCAAGGAAAATTAGGATGATTCCTCCATCCCTGATTATATGTGGATGAATAAGGATCGTTTCTAAGTCATTGCTGAAAAGCAACATTAGTTTGTTCTTAACCTTGAAACGGAGGATTCAAAGGACATTCTTCCGTTAAATATAATGAGTCAAAACAGCAACCACACACGGTTTTAGGGAGCGTAACTTGGTTTAGGGAGACTGAAGAGAACTTGCTCTCCATAGCTTCGAGTTTCTTTTGTATCGCAGCCATTTCGGGTTTCATTGCGATGGAAGCGTCGAGCTGATGGATACCTGCCCTAGATGAAGATGATGTTGTTGGTCCAATGCTCTCCCACTGTAATGTTTGTTTGGCAAGATCTTCCAGAAATTTCCACGCTTCGCCGTCGTCTTTTGACATGAAATGACATTGACAAATGGTTTCTAGTATTTGTTTTGTAGCTGGATTGATACCCTCATACATAATTCGGCAAATTTGTCATCTGTCGATTCCGTGATGAGGGCATTGAATAAGGAGATCTTTAAACCGTTCAAAGCATTTCCAAAAGGGTTCGTTGGGAAGTTGGGCAAACTGGTTAATCTCGCTCCGAATACGGGCAGTCTTGTGATGAGGATAAAATTTCTTAAAGAATGCTTTAACGAATTCATCCCATTTAGCGATAGAATATGCGGCTGTGCTATAAAGCCACTTCTCTGCGAGATCGCACAAGGTAAAAGGGAGAAGACGTAATCGCAGAGCATCCCCTGAAAATTGGGTGGTGCTCATCATTCCACATACGTTTTCAAATTTAGTTATAAAAACGTATGTATCTTCATATTTAAGCCCGTGAAATTTGGGCAACAAGTTGATGAAGTGGGGTTTAATTTAGAAATTATCCCCATTGACCGGTGGAAGGCACGGACACGTAGGAAGGGATCCGCATACGAGGTAGCATCGGTCTTGTAGAGTGATGCGTGGTGGATTCAGAATTTTCGCACTTGCGGGTGGTGGTAAGGTGTTGTTGTTAAAACCCGATGGAGATCCGTCCATCTCGGGAGATGTGGTAGGTGATAGAGAAATAGAAGATGAAGAAGTATCGATTTCGGAGTCGACGGCAAAAACGCGGACTAGATAGGCACTAGAATCCCTTGTCCAGCCGATTATGCACTAAGCGGGTTTAGTGTACGTAGCAGCATGTAATATGTGTGAGAACGGTTTTTAAGAAGGCTTGTTTTGAAAAAAATGTCGGGCGTGAGGCTTGACTCAACCAATCACAAAATGCACAATCAATCCCTAGAGATAGAGTCGCCTAGGTCAAGTCACTAGACCGCTCCTAAACTTCCAAAGGACAATACGTAGGATCAATCCTCTACCATCTCCTTATCAATATTGCAGCCAGGTAAGTGCCTGGTAAGTGAGAGGTATCCACTATACGAAACACCGAAATAGCGGGCCTAATTAAGTAACCACTTTCTTTAGTCACACTTGCCTAGACATTATAAGAGAAATGCGGATAAGCAATAGATTACCCACGACCCTCCTTTGTTCTAATTGAGCGTGACAGTCCTTAGAGGCTTGGTCTAGATATTTTTTTATTAATGTAAGGTGATAGTATACTCGTTTGTGATTTGTGGGACCTAGGAAGGGTGATGAAATCCCCACCTAATCAGAATTTGGGTTTATTGCCCCTTAAAGTCCGGTTTAAGTATGCAAAACAAACCGAAATCAAAACACGCAAAAAGACTTTATTTAGCGGCACTGTTTGCAAAGAATTCTGCAGGTAAAAACAGTTTATTGGAGTTTTAGAGGAGAGAGGAAGACGATAGGAGAATACCAGAGAAGTTCAGGGACTTAATTCCCCGAGTTGGCCACGCTTCCTCCGCCAAAGGCACCCAAGGGCCGCGGTTCCGCCGCCGTTTGACAAGTTCTTCTATTCAATTTTCTTCAGGGCATACCACTACTCCTCTGGTCCAAGTTAAAAGTCTTTAAATCTGTGTTGGCTTGCTCCGATTACTCCAGATTCACTTGCAAAACTCGCACAATAATTGTTAAAAACCTAAGATGCGGTTTTGGTTCTCTTTTATTTTATATTCCTTGTTTTTATAAGAAATTAACCCGAATAATAAGAAAAATAATTACGGTCATTTTTCCGGCAACGGCGACATTTGATTGGTGTGCGAAAAGGTGTTGTATGTTTGCTGTAAATAACTGCAATCAAGACGGTGTCGCAAATAGCTAGCCGCGGTGAGTACGGGTCGTCCGCAGGGAAACGTGAATTTCTTTTCTTGTTTTAGACGGGTTGATAAAAAAGATGAGGGATTGTTGTCGTTTTAAATTAAGATGGGTAGAAAATTTTATAATAGAAAGGTTTGTAAGGTTTATAATACTTAGTGGTTAATGGATGAAGGTTTAGAAATGATTCTTTTATCTTTTAATTTTTTAAAACTAGAGAGATAGCGATGGATGTGGATTAGGGTTCTTAGAGAGAATTAGGGTTTCCCACTACTGCCCCCTGTCCTTCCATTGATCTCTATTTATCTCAAGCCCTTAACAAAACAAGTATTAACTATTCTCGAATCGTGGTCGTGACTATCATTAATTGATAGCGTGCCCAATAAGAGGGTTAACATTTATTTTTCTAAGATTTATAAATATTAAAATGTCAAAAGAAGTTGAGGGATTTTTCATCCATTATTCTACCCTATCCTACAAACCCTAGCAGGTAAGAAATTACTCGCTCATGGTTATTAGCGTAGTAAAAGAGAGATGGAAGATGAATGAACCCATATTTAAAATCAGAAAATAATGCTGAATATAATGCAGAAAAGTAATGCGGAAAAGTAATGCGTAAAGTAATGCGGAAAAGTAATGCGTAAAGTAATACAGAAAAACTACCTTTATTGATCAACTATTGCATTATAGCTTGCTCGCTGAAAAACTAAATTACAAAAACCTAGTTGCTCGCTAGATCTCTCTCTAGATCGATGGATAGATGAATAGATGATTAGATTAGATTATTTGATAGAAAGCTCTCAACCCTTTATATAGCCTCTGAAAATACAAACCCTAGATGCCATGTTGGAGTAGGTGAAGTTACGATCATGCCCCCAAAAATCCAGATCCTACGGCTGCTATACAACCGCGGTTCCGCCGCCTTATCCCCTCTTAACCACGGATCCGCCGCCTCCTAGTGGGTTTGGGACTTGGGATTTTTTCTAGCTTTTTCTCTCGATATTTGAAGATCCTCTTGATACAAAGATTCTGGAAATATTACTCTGAGTCTCTACCATTGCTAGATTTCTCGATTTACTTCTAATTTTTGGCAGATTCGGTTTGATATTCCGATTTGACGTGGATCTCCTACTTAGATTTCAGACCTGAGCTAATCTTTTATAATACATGCACAATATCTCAAATCAAATTGTTAGTAGCATTTATTATTTTTGAGATATTATTCTAACCATTTATATGATATGATAGCTTAAGAATATTAATTAAGAATATTTGACATGATATGTATATTTTAATTAATAATATCTCATTTAAATATTATATGCATATATTTTCCCTGATTATATTAATTATAAATGAAGAAACATATGATAATAGTCTTTTTACAAATAAACCCACATATGTTCTTTATTTCCAAATAGCACCTTTTAGTACTTAATAATAGTAGGGAAAATGTCCATACAAATGTGCAATATTTTTGACTAATCATGGACGTAATCTGTTATCTTGATAGACATAACTTGTACATGCTTGTTCCTGTGTTAGTATTAGGTATATATTATTTTCATACCTGACTTGGAAGATGAAACCTGGAGAAATGGGGAAATCAAAAGTGTAACTGAAGTGTAACTCAAAAAGATATTACATGTTTCTGTGGTTCCGGGGGTTAACGGAACAAATCATTCTTGATTCATACATCTTGCGTCTGTGGTCCCGGGGGGCAACGGGATATATCTTGCATCCGTGGTCCTGAGGGATAACGGGATATATATTGTTGAGTTATATGGAGGAGTATATTAATTGATTTCAAATACATGTAGGATAGATAATCTAGAAATATGGACCTATAGAATACACGTAACATGTTTAACTACTTATAGCTTGCTTGTTATATCACCTGTGACTGCTTTTGTTTATACTCATGACATCTCACTCTTGCACATGGTATCCTATATAACATACTGTTCATATTATTATTATGATATCTATGATGTCTGGATTTTGTATGGGCCAGATCTTTTGACCTTATCACAGAAGGATCAGGAATACTTTGACAGGATTGCCGAGCAATGAAGAGCTTTCCGTTTATTTTAGTTTAGTAATACTTTAGATTTATTTTCTTGTTCTGGATTTATAGTTTTATTATTGTGATCTCATAAGGGACGAACCTAGGATATTGTTTCTTTTATTGGATCTTTATTTGCTTCCGCTACCTTTCTCGTTATTATTTATTGTGGCACTTTAGACATGAGATTGATAGATATTTATGTTCTGTTCCGAATATTTGATTGACAACTGTAATGTGACTATAGAAGGAGATTTCCTCATCATAGATATCATGGTTGGGTTTATTATGTTCCGTATTTATGTATTTTGGAAAGCGGAGCGTGACAGCCAACTACTAGTCTTTCAGTAGTTATTTCTTTTCATTCCAGTATGCCACTGTTTAGGCAATTTCATTGTAATTTTCTTTTAAGTGATTTTGTATTAGTGTAAATTTCATAAAGTTGGGAATATAAATATATAAAGTGTTGGATTTTATTATCACTTGTCTATTCTTGTCAAATATTATACTGCTTACTTTACGCTTAGCGTATTTGTTGTGAGAAATGAGCTTCTCGGAATAAATATATCACGGGTCTCGTCACGTACATGCTCCTGTATTTTGGGAAGCGGGGCGTGACATAGACAAACCATCCAAATCCGTCAAATCACGACGAGCGTTGAGATTGTCCTTCGTTTTTCCATCCGAATTCTTCAATTTTACTAAATTACACTAAAATATCCTTAACTATTATTGGTTTTACATTAAACTACCTTAAAAAATTTAACTACGCAATTCATCTTCTTAAATTAACTAAATTACTATAAATTTCACTAAAATACCCTTAACTATTGTTGTTTTTACTAAACTATCATTAAAATTTTTACTAAAAAACTCTATTTGCTCAATTTTACTTTTTTACACTAAAATACCCTTAACTATTATAGCTTTTTCACTAAATTATCCTTAACTATTGCTATTTTCACTAAACTACCTACAAAAATTCGCTAAATTACCGAACCCGAACCCTAACCCTGACACTTCACCCTAACTCGACCCTAACCCTTAACCCTAACCCTATCCCCGATCCTCTACCCGAACCCTAATTCCTCATCACTTTTCACATAACGACAACAACAACAATAACACCACCACCCAAACAAAATCCTAATTTTTACAGATCAAATAAAAAAATTAAGATTAAACCGGTTTGTACTTACCTTTTGATGACCACAGAGCAGAGCAAGCTTCGAGCATAGCAAATTTCGAGCGGCGGCGACGAGCTTCAACGAGCTCGAGCGACGAGCAACGAGTTCGACCTCGAGCGGCAGCGACTAAGACGGCTAAGAGGCTGGCCGGTGGCCACGGAGGCGAGACGGAGGCGAGGGAGGAGAGGCGAAGGCTAGGAGGGGCGTGGAGGGACGCAGGAGATTTTGGCCCCAAAATTTGGAAGAAGGGAAAAAGAAGTAGGCTCAAAACGATTTAGAAGAAAATTGGTGTTTTATATCGACTAGGATGTGGGGACTGCCATATATTGGCATTCGTAACGGTTTCAACCACTACCAATACAATGACAAGCATTACTAGTAATTGGTAACGGTTGGAACCGCTACCAATGCATCATTACTGTTGGATAGTAGTGTACCTTAGCTTAATTAGCCAAAAACTCTTTTCTCAAGCGGTAATGACACTCCCCCATTTGGTGGAAGGTCTTGAATTCGAAAGCCCCCACTTTGCAGTGGAGTGTTGCTAAAGAAAGGACTTAGGTTAATTAAATTAGCATTTTGCACATGCATTATAAATTGGAAATGATCAGTAGAATATGTTTTAAAAAGTTATTTCTTAAGTCAATAATTAAATTGTATGCATTATATATTATTCATTCTCAAATAATAGTGGTTAAAACATGGTATATATGAGCAATCAAAATGTTACGGGTGCTAATAAAAAAGTTTCATTTTTCTTGCTTTAGGTGCACGTTTTCTTCTTTTTTTTGTGTAGGAGGTTGTTGGGTTTGGGAGGATCAGAGAGAGAGAATTCGGAATGGATGAGATGATCATATTTTGGAGTTGGAATAAATTAAAAGAACATACTCATTCTCTTAATTTTAATTTTTTTTTGAGAAAGGGAAATATGACAACTTGTGCTCCTTAATTACGGTTCAGTTATCAGTTATCATATTAATAAAGATGAGACATGCATTTAATTTTTGGATTATTTTGATATACAACACTAAAAAATTTCATATTTTGAAAACACACATCCAAACTTTGGTATTTCTTTAAAAAGGTAAATCGATAATTTGATGACAGGGAGCTCTCTAATTGCTTTTTCTTTTTTGTGGAACCAGCCTGTAAGACTTACACAAATACACATCCCACCCACGTGCACAACAAACGCGTGCGTGCACACAAACCCGTGCCCAAGGGACCCTTGAATTTGACCCAAGAGTGTTAATTAATGGCCGCTTTCCCTCCCATGATTCGAACGGCGCACTCTTCCCCAGAGAAGAAGTGTCATACCAACTAAGCTATTGCTCATTGGTTCTAATGCTTTCTTTTCGCCTACACAATTTCTCCTATTGAATTTTTTTTCTTGCGAAGTGAGGCAATAATTACATCACCTTGCAAAGAGTTTGGATTATAATAATAAGAATTTAATTTATGCAAAGAATTTGGATTATAATAATAGGAATTTAATTTATTATTTATTTTTCAGTGCTAAACCACGTAACGATCGTGTTTTCTAAAACCTAAAAAAATATATTTTATTTAAATTTCTACTATCAAATAATTATTTACGTGTTTCGTTGATAGAAAAATATTTTTAAAATAATGTTAATAATTTTCAAAGCATTGAAAATGATTAAAGGAATTTTCTAAAATCTAATTATCGTTTTTATAGGCTTAAAATATTTTATAATGCCTTAAAATAATCTGCAGATTTTTATTATCGATTAAAATAATTAATTCATAATTAAAATTGTTTTAAAAGATAAACTAGATTTTAATAACTAGCTAAAACCAAAGGAATAGATATATTATTTAGTTTTAGCCCAAAATTATTTTTATACTAAAGATAACAATAAAATATATTTTCTGAAAATTTTCCATAATTTTCCCGTATTTTTAACTATTTTTAATAATTATTTTAAAACCAAATTCAATTTTTAAATAACAAACAGTTTATTATACTTTTATAAAAAAAATATTTAAATTTCCCCTTGATCCTGGACCGTTGGATCATAAGATCCAACGGCCCAGACTCTCTATCGGCGCCCACGTGGTGGGGACCACGCGAAAACGCATGGTCCCCCACATGCAGATGCACGCGCGACGCGTGGCGCGTTGCAGAGGCGGCGGCGACGCGATCCAGACCGTTGGATCTTTGATCCAACGGCTGACACGAAGGGGCGGCGGCGGCAATCAAGAGCCAATGATTCTGAAATCATTGGGCGGCGCGGATTTTAGGGAAATTTAACGGATTTCTTGGATTTTATGGTTGGTGAAAAAACCCAATAAATAGACACCTTCAAACATTGATATCTCATACCTCAGAACTCCAAAAATTCTGAAAAAAAATACTCACGCCTTCGTATCGACGACACCGACGCTACGGTTCCACCCAAACATCAAGGAAAAATCTGAACGCGGAGCTATTGAGGATTTTTTACAAGCCTACGCTTTCAACCCATCAGCATCCGACTCAAACAAAATGTAGGATCCGCCTCTCTCCCCTCATCTGTCGCCTTCTTCTTTTTCAATAACCTTAATTCCAACTTCTAATCATCAACCCCATATTAAAATGATGTTACAATATTCTTGCATGCCTATACTTTTGTACCCATTAATGATGATAATCTTAACCCATGATTAAAATGGTTTCCTTAATCACTCCTATATGTCAAAAAAATATTGCACCTTCATACAACATGGAATGTGACAGGCTTAAAGTTATAACCCACGAGTATTAATACACCCCGTACATACCCATACTCACCCATGCTACTTTTGTGATCTAGAAATAGGTTTCTTCCACAAAAATACCCTCATTTTATTAAAATGTTGTATTTGTATAAAATATCCACCTGAGATAAAATATTTGGAATAAATGTTTTAGATACGATATATATATTTTACTTATATTTTTCCACCCACTACTTTAGTTTTGTTAAAAATCCCTTCACCTTTTGAAAGGGGATAATACTAAATTTAAATAACGGCATATGGTTTTTCCAACTTAGCCCCTTTTACTCGAAAGGATATTTTTATATTAATTTTTCGTAGAATGTTAACTAAAGTTTAATGAGTTATCCTAATAATAGGGTAATGTTTTACGCGAGTATCCCGTGGTTTATAGGCAATCGTCCTTGAAAAGGACACAAATCCTGTCGTCCATGTGCAGCGGTTGCCAACACGAACGTATTTTCTAAAACGTTACCTTAAACTTAAAACACTATAATTTCATAAAATTATTATTTACAATAAAATACCTCAACCCATCCTAAAAAGAGATAATTTCATTTAAATATCTTGATCTTTACTAAAAGGTTATTTTCAACAAAGAACATAACCCTTATAAATGATATTTTCCAAAAGGATATCTAAAACTTTATTAAAAGATAATTTCCAAACAAATACCATAACCTTTTATTAAAAGGATATTTTCTCAGTAAAATATTTTGGGTTTCCAAAATGATAAATATTCCAAACATCATGGTTTTCTTAGAAACAATAAATATAATTAAACACTATTATTCTTTATTAACTAAGTGTTCTATAAGATGATAGATATACCTTACAAACTTAAGAAGATAAAAAGATAAAATGAGTGGTTGTGGAAGGCCATATTAAATGAGATCAACTTCTTGATTACAAGTTTATGACATACATGACACATGATACGGTTAGAGTTAGAATGCGCGGATCTAGGTATGGAATATTTATATATGAAGATCCGTGCAGATAGGGTGACCAGTCTAATGTGTGGACGACTACTAACCCGATATTCGGGCGAATACTAACCCTATTGAGGGCGAATGATCCAAAATGTGGATGACATACAATATGGAAATTCCATGCCTAGAGGTATACGCACTAACTCTAATTCGTCAAAACCTTTATACTGAACCACGGGGATGAGTAGTTTGATTAGGCAAGGAGATATCGGAACTCGGATTCCCCTACTACTCGATCATGATCCCGGAAAGTGAAACGGTACATTTCACTTCCCCGGTTGTTGTTCCGTGGCCACAACGGAATAATCGCGAGTATCCGAACCCTTGTTTAACAAACTAAAACGTTTACAATAGCTATTGATACTCAATACTAAACCCACATCATGTGATATACCTACTTGTTATCTTATCTATCTTTCTTCGTGGGACACGAATTATTCAGTAGCTTGGATGTGGATATATTACCAGTTTAGACTTGTTGTTTATTATGGAACTGAAGGGTGGTAATACATGTGCACTTGAGTGATATTCACGCTAGACAAAGCTCCATCGTAGTTATAGGACACCTTTCGGGGATGTTCACGCTACCGCATTGATTGCCACCCCAGGCACGAGCACCAGCTCATACTGCTTCCAGCTAGTTATGGGATACCTCAAGGATACGAGTATGTTCACCAGTCAATTCCATCAATACACACCTGGTTTAACCTGATCTAACTCTTAGACTGAATATTCGTTTGACTTGACTTGAACCTTTACCAAATATATACCTCACACAACCTACTCATATTCACATATAGCTCTGTCAACATATCTAATTTGCATACAACCTCATACCTTTATACACATGTACATCAGATTCATTATATTTATATACACATGTGCGTTTCTATACCTTTACTTCCTTATGAGGCAATCCTACCCGAGTATAACTCGCTGACGGACCTTTCTTTTCTTCCTCTATCTTTGGAATGTCCGTCAGATGAGAATGAGTATTATGGCGAGGATCAAGGTGTGGAGTCAACTAATGAAGATTATGCAGACTTGACGACAGAAGATTAGCTAGTTTTAAATTTTGTTGTTGCCCACATGTTTAGGGCTTTTGTTTCTCCTTTGATATAATTAAACCACTTAGTTTATTTTACTCTTTCCTTTGGGATGTAATAAAGTCTGGTTAATGGAAATAAATGTCTTTCGCTTTTATTACTTTGATTTTGGTACACACCCTGCATGTTAGATATTCATACGCTTAACGTAACTGTATTGAATAGACCACCTTCAATACAGTTAGGTTGCGGACCTTACCATGTCATCTTTCACCTTCTTTTGGAAAGCGGGACGTGACAAACCATATTGCTTATGTTTAGGACTAATTGATCTTCTAGTCTACCACTCAAACGTTCACCATTAAGATCATACTTGCACAAATGAATATGATATACTAAATATACAACAAAGATGATAAAACTTGAAGAATTATACCTCGTACATATCATTATTACAAGTTATAACAAAAACCACAACAACTTCTCAAGATTGTTCATCTCCCTTTCTTTTACTGAATAGACAACAAAGGGTCTATCATTACAACTCGAAACAGTCGTGAACTGTGAACAAAAATCAACACAAAGGCATTTATGGTAACAACGTAAAAGATTTCAAATGGTATATACCCTACAAAGATCAGAAGGATATATATATATATATATATATATATATATATATATATATGCAAAAGAATGAGGGAGTAACATACAGAAAACCCTTGATCAATTACATGATAATCTATATTAACAGAGAAAATTTAGACAGTGATAACAAAAAGGAGTATCACAAAAAATCCACTCAAGTAGAACCGAGACTCGTTCAGCACATTCATAGTATGCATCTGGTTTTATAAAACTTGAAGTGTCTAAGTACATTTAGGCTTATATGCCCCATGATATTGACCACCTGTGTAAAACACTATTTCGTATAAACAGAAAACAGAAAAAGAATTTTAAAAAAAATCCCACTGTTAACTAGCTAGTAGAATTTCCCTATCATTACACGGCAACTGATGTGGAAGAATTTGAATTTTAGCTTTTCATTTCGTTGTCTGAATTTTCTTGTGTAGTCAAGTTCAACAGAAGACAACTCATCGAGAGACTAATCTGACTTCTGCATCGACTGTGTCATTGTTGTTCTGTTGAGCCCAAAGCTGTGCATATCTCCCTGCTCTTGACAAGAGAACTTCATGTGGGCCCTGCTCTACGACTCTTCCGCTCTCCAGAACAATTATCTGAAAAAAGGGGAAAGAGAAAATGGATAGTTAAACGAAAGAATGCAATGAATTGTTAGGGCACAACACAATTAACTCCCAATCTTGCATTTTTTAAACTCCCAATCTTACATAACTTCTAGACATTTTGTGATAATTTCGATGGAATTAGTAATAAAGGAATTAGGGTAAAGCTTGCGCACTTCAAGTTGTATATATTATACAAATGCATGAAGTGATATGTCACCGGCTCACCAGTTCATTTTCTAAGATAATTGATATACAAATTAAAACAGACTTATTAACATATAAGGAACTACTTGATGCAGCTCTTCTCTGCCCATCCATGTCAACAATTATACTTGGATTCAAATTTGATATACAGGGGCACGCATGCATTAGGTCCATAATGTGAAGAACTTCTATAAGCTGTGATTGGGTTTCAGATTTACAAGTAGGAAGAAAATTGAAAAGTGCAAAACCAAAAAAGCAAGAAGGCGCACATCACTTGAGTTATTAGTAAAATTAAAACAGGCGTGTTAGTCTATAGAAACCAAACCACCCAGCAAAACTACATGGTTTTAAAAAGACAAAACCGGTGTATGACAAGGAGGTGAAGAAACTTTAGTTGAAATTTTCAACTCAAAAGGGTTTGAAACCTTGAAATAAAATGGTGTAGAGTGTAGACTTTAGATATCTGAGAAAGGATATGAAAATTTCACATAGGAACAAGATCTTTAAATATGGATAAGTACATAAAAATTCTAAAGCAATCCAACCAATAGCATTGCATTCACTGCCTATAACTTCAAAAATGTCTGTGTCCCCACTTTGGAACGATCAGGCTTCAATTAAGTGGTGGTTCCAAAATCATAGAACAGCTTTAGCTATCAAACCTTACTTCCTAACAGTCATACAAAATCCTTGAGAAGCCCTAATGATTCATATCAAAATATTTACTATGAAAACCACTCAGAGTACTAATTGACATGCGGTCAGAAGAGCAGCAAAAAAGACAATGATAAGTCTGAGATTTTTATAATAATCTAAAGATCACGCTAGCACACTGGTAAAAAGTTCACTGTATTCAAACAAAAAGGAAGATCCTGTATTTTCCAATACCTATTGCTTACCTCATCACATTGCATTGCTGTTGTAAGCCGATGAGCAACAAAGATTGATGTCCGATTATTTGCTATTGTTTTTAGTGCCTTCAATATTTCTGCTTCAGTTGTGCCATCAAGCGCACTGGTAGCTTCATCACAGAGCCTAGACCCCAAAAACAAAATAGAAGGTTGAGAAGCTAATTAAGACAATGGGTCTTGCCAAAAATGCACATCCAATTAGAATTTTCCAGCCACTATTTCTTCATATGAAAGAGCCCAACTTTCTTCTTGCATATAATAAGAACTTCATCTATAATCAATTTTGGTTCAAAATTGACTTTGTGATAGTATATAAAGTTTCATATTTGTAGAAGAAATAGACTTGTGATCAGTTACTCAATAAGAATCTGGAAGCCGAGAATTTTGGAATGCAGAATGATTTGTCCTCTGCATAACATCTCAATATATATAGTATGTAAATTTACCAATATTATAAATACAAGAACAAAATTAACTATCAAGCAATTTAGAAACCATGCGGTTTGAGACGTGAATTTGCTTTGGCACACAGCTAGATAGGGCTCTTAAATCAAGTACAACAATTACAAAAGAATCTGAGGAGTAACTCCATGAGATTCAAAAAAGAACAATAAGAACACAAGTTTAAATATACAGAAACTTATCAAAATAGATTGAAAGTCCGAGTGAAAAATTGATGCACTAGAAGAATAAATAGCCAGGAGGAAGGGAACTGCATGAACAAAGAAAATAAAATTACAAGAAAATAGGAGAGATTATCAATGTTGTCATAAAATTTTGGAATTTTGATCAGGTAGATTGAATGAACTCCTTGAAAAAGTAAACGATTCATGATGAAGAGGAGAAAAATTGATCATTATTTTATTGCAAACAGATTTCAATGATTATGAAAATATGGTAGCAAAGAAGACATCCCTGGTTTCTAAGTTCGCAAGGACGAGTACTATATCCGTTTCCTATAGTTTATGATAAGTAGCGCATAAAAGCAAAGAAAATGTGTTGGTTTAAAATTTTTATGGCATCAGACCAACCACATTAGTTAGGTTTCAGTTGTTATTTACTATCAACAGTGCAATACTAGTCACACACATATTGGAACAACTGATGTGAGAAGGGGAAAAAGGTAGTAGTACATACAAAATAGAAGGTGACTTCAAGAATGCACGAGAAAGCGATACACGCTGCTTTTCTCCACCACTTAGCTGGAAAAAGACAATTATCATTACTACAATAGATATGATAAAATTAAAACCCAAAGAGCAAAATTAAAAATTCAACACAGTGCTGCAGAGTAAGTACACTTCCTTACTTCCAAGAAAATGCTGAGAACCAAAAAGAAGGTTTAGCTAGATGATTTGAAAAGTTATTCCAAGTATCATATATGTTATATTTAACTCCCTGTCAATTTTGTGTGAATGAGGTTTCCTACAGAACATCACAACATCTTCTTCGTCTAGACTATCCCCTGTTCTAACGTGATGTATGACTTCTTATTCTTAAATTGTCGTTTGCATTTTAGGTATTTGTTATTTTCTGCTTAGGGTATTTCTTATTTATAGACTTGACTGTAAAATTTGTACTAGGGTTTTCCTTGTAGCTGTATAAGAGAAACTCTTCTATCTGTTTCATTAGTGAGCGATTATTTAAAAGGAAAAAAAATCTCATTTTTTTGTGATTTTTTTAATCTTTGGCTACAGTGGAACCCAACAATTTGGATGTGATTAAAAATCCTTTCCCTAGAAGATCTCACCAAGATAGCAAGATCTGATCTTGTTGTGAATCCTCTTTACATTAGGTTCCGACAACGGTCACGTGTGTTGTTGTCATCATCAGAGTTCATCGCCATTAACCAGATCTACCATAGGCAAAGTTGAGCCATCCCTTCGCCAAGAACAACAGTTGTCAAAGCCTACATTCATTTTGTTCGGCTGGCCACCAAACAAAGTAACCTCAATGAATCTTATTAATGCATCATCAAGTTAATTATTGGAGTTTCAGATCTAGGTGATCTTTAATACAAGACACCCAATCACAGCAACGGTGGTTTAATTTGTCTCTGGATTAATAATTGGGTAATTAACTAATTATTTTTTCTTCATTGCTATGGGACTTCAGTTGTTTAACTATTGCTCTCTACTCGTAAAATTTGACGCGGTGGTTATTTAATACTAAATCTTTGGTGACATATTATAAGTGATCTTTACAACGATTATCTAGTGATTTACACTCAAAATGTTATCCAATATCACATGAATCAAATCTTCGAATAAAAAAGTTTAATTGAGAATACCTGTCATGTAAATTTCATATCATTTATTATGGTTAATTGAAATTGGACATCTTTTGCATGCTTATTCACATAGGTTACAGATTTACAGTTTCTCCTTCGGGTTAGCATGTGTCATTTGATTGTTTGTTTGATTATTTGCATCCAAGCACATGTTTTAGCACCCCTTTCATTCATGTCTTGTGTCGATCGGAAATTTTTAGGCTTGCTCATTTGGCAGCATAAGCTAAAACTCCATCACTAAAATATATCAGTCATATACCTAGAAACCTGCCAAGATACCATGGCATGATCCTCACTTCCTTATAGTTTCCTTTGAAAGGAACTGAGAAGAAATAATTTATTGGCATAATTAGCATAAGAGTTTATACAATTTATATATGGAGAGTTATAGATCACCTCTCTATCTCAACAAATCAACTAACACAATAACCAATTATACTCATAACTGATATATAATAACAAATTATATATTAATAACACTCTCTCGCAAACTGGAGCATAGAGTCAATCATGCCAAACTTAGATAGAAGACGAGCGAAAACCGGTCGAGAAAGAGCTTTAGTAAGAATATCAACTAGTTGAGTCGCAGAGGAACCTTATCTGTCACTTTGTCACGAATGAAGTGACAAACTATCTCGATATATTTAGTCTGCTCATGAAAAACTGGATTCTCAGCAATATGAATTGCGGCCTTGTTATCAAATTAGAGTATAGTCGAGAGAGAAGAAGGAACTCCAAGATCTGTCAAAAAAAATGTAAGCCATACCAACTCAGCAACCATATGCCATAGATCTATACTCAGCCTCTGCAGAAGAACGAGCAACTACATTTTGCTTCTTACTTTTCCATGTAACTAAGTTTCCTCCCAAGAAAACAAAATAGCCACTCGTGGAATACCGATCATCAACGGATCCAGCAAAGTCGGCATCCTCAAAGGCTGTGAGCGAAAACATAGATGATGGTTTATAAAAAAAACTCTATCCTGAAGAACTTTTGATATATCTGAGAATACTCAACTGCTTTAAGGTGGGAGGTCAAAGGATTCTGCATATATTGACTTACTGTGCTAACGGCAAAGGCAATGTCTGACGGAGTGACGGTGAGGTAAATAAGCTTCCCAACTAGACGTCGATATCGTCCTGGATCAGGTAGTAAAGGATCCGAGGGAGAGATTAATCGAGATAGCTTGATTGATCAATCCATAGAGGTGTTTGCTGGTTTACATACCAGAAATCCTATCTCAGATAGTGCATACTTGCACTGAGAGAACTGCAATCTACCAGAATTCCGTGATACTTCAATTATAAGGAAATATCTAAGTGGCCCAAGGTCCTAGGTATGAAAGTGTGAAACCAGATATTCTTTCACTTTAGAGATGCCAGCAGAATCATTTTCAGTGATAATATCAACATACACCAACACAATTACACTACCTTGAGGAGGATAATCTGAAAAAAGAGACGTGTCGGCGCAACTATGTTTAAAGCCAATCTTTCGTAAAATCATGCTAAATTTTTCAAATCAGGCACGTGGTAACTGCTTCAGTCCATATAGTGATTTGTGTAGAAGACAAACCATACTCTCCCGGTCACTCAAAACCAGGAAGTTGCTACATATAAATAGTCTCTGAAAGATCGCCATTAAGAAAAGCATTCTTCACATCAAGCTGATGAAGAGACCATATCTTAGAAACAACCAAGGATATAAGAACACGAACTGATAGTAATTTGGTAACGGGTGAGAGTCTCAATATAGTCTAAACTATACTGCTGAGTAAATCATTTGGCTACCAATCGAGCTTTGAAACGGTCAGTCATCCCATCTGAATTTTGCTTGACAGTAAACCATCGGTAGCCAACCACCTTCTGATCTGAAGGCGGAGGTACCAAGTTCCAAGTCTGATTTGAGCGCAGTGCGGCAATCTCCTCTAATATAGCTGCATGCCAACTTGGGTGCTGAAGTACTTCCTGAACAGAGAAAAGAAGAGTGATGGCAGACAAGAAAGAAACAAACTGACGAGTATATGGGGTGAGTCTATGATAAGAAACAAAATTAGAAATCGGATGTGTGGTAGTACAGGAACGCTTACCCTTGCATAAAGCAATAGGAAGAAAGATCTTTGTCGTAAAGCGGCGGTGGTGGAAAGGCAGGAACGGTAGACTGTATTATAGTATCTGCAGAAGAATTGTTAAAAGAATTATTATGGGGAGGTGGCTGGACAACTTTCTTATGACGGTGGTACAAATGTGGATAAGAGACTGCAAGCTGATCACTAGGGGTACAGGTTGAATAGATGAAACAAGCTCTGAGGAAGGTAAGTGTGGAATAGTAATAGTAGAAGTGGGGCCCTTCACAGATAGTGGAAAAAAGGTTTTGATCTTCTAAGAAGGTCGCATCACATGAAGTAAAAATTTTGGATGTGGCAGGGTCAAAGCATACATATCCTTTTTGGGATCAAGAGTAACCTACAACCACCATACGGATAGCTCTAGAATCAAGTTTGTCAATATGATGAGCTAGAACATAGGGATAGCATAGGCAACCAAACACTTTAGGAGCAACAGGAAAAGAGTTACCTTATGAAAACAAAATAGAGAAAGGGTACCGGTTGCCTAAGACCGGAGAAGGCATGCAATTGATATAAAAACATGCTGCAAAGACTGCAAATTCCACAAGCGTTTAGGAACATGCATATGCAAAACAAGAGATCGAGCTAGCTCAAGCAAATGGCGGTTCTTTCGTTCAACAATCGCATTTTGCTGAGGAATATAAGAACATAAAGTTTGATGCAATATACCCTTGGTCTGACAAAATGCGGTAAAATCCGTGCTAATATAATCCTTAGCGTTATCTGAACGAAGAACCTTTATCGGACCATCAAATTGATTAGTAATCTCAGTTATGAAGATTTTAAAGGTAAACAAAAGTTCAGATCTATTACGCAAAACATACATCAAAGTCATATGTAAATGATCATCGATAAAAGTTACAAAATATCTAAATCCAAACACATTAGGAATTTTAAAGGGACACCAAATATCGGAGTGAACTAACACAAAAGGTAAATCCCGTCTTTTACTAACTGAAGGAAAAGAGAAGTGGTGGTGTTTACCAAGAATACATGATTCACAACTAAACTCTGATAAATCAAGAGAAGGCAGCATATTACGTAAAGAAGAATGAGGAAGGTGACCAAGTTTCCGATACCACTGGATAGTAGAAACAACTGCAGACGTACTGGGAAGGTGATCAACGTAATACAGTCCATTCTGTTCATGTCCCTCATCAATCCGCTGTTTCGTCAGGAGATCATATATCACAAAGTAAGATGGATAAAATATTACGGAGCGGTTAGAATCAATTGTAAGCTGACAAATAGAAAGCAAGTTTTGTTTTAAAGACGGCACAATTAAAGCATTTTTTAGGTGTAAAGATGAAGTGATAAATCAACAGAGCCAGAAACAGGTGTGGTATTACCATCAGCCATGAAAATCAACTTGTGAGGACTAGAAGATCAGACGGTCTATCACGAGACATGATGTGAGGCGCCAGAATCAGCAACTCACGAATTAGAATGAGAAAGAAACAATAAACCGATGGAGTATAAAGGTTAGCAGGAGCCACAGAGGAGAGGAGACGACGTAACTGGCTCCACTTAGCACTAGATACAAGTAAATTGCCGGCAGAAGAAGAAGATCGGGCAGTAGCAACCGGTGTAGATGTCTGGCGAGCTGTAGGTGTAGGATCAGAGTAGCCATACTTCTCCCAACAACGGTCTACACGATGATTAGTACCACCGCAACAAGAACAATAAAGACGAGCATAGTCACAACCATGAGTACAAGCAATAATAGAAGAACGATCACGAGCAATAATTGAGACGGAACCAAAATCCATGATACAGAGGTAAATCACGAAAGAGCGATAATAAAAGACAATCAATCAAAACCAACAAAATCCAGGCGGAGGCGATGGTTCACAATCCCCTCTCAAAAATATGCGGAGCCAGAGCGAAAAAATTACTGCAGCAGATCGGCAAAAGCACTGTAGCAACAGCGGAAATTTTATTGTGGCAGACCGGAGAAAACACCGCAGCACATTGGCAAAAATACTGTAGCAGATCGGGTGAAGGCTGTAGCGGACTCGTGCAATTACTGTAGCAGATCGGGAGAAGTACTGTAGTGGATCGGAGAGTATTGTAACATATCGGCAAGTTGCAATTACTGTAGCATATCGGGGTGAAAATACTTTAGCAGATCCGAAAAGTACTGTAGCATATCGACAAAATACTGCATCGGAAAAAACCGTAACAAACTTAGGGTCTAAAATGATCGTCTCGGGTCGAGGATGCGAGGAAGAAGTGGCGGGCAGAAAAAGAGATGCCGTGGAGGCAGCGGTGGAATGGGTGCTGCAATGGCGCGGGAAACGGATAGGGCCAGAGGATTATGGTTTGGAAAAGAGAATTAGGGTTTGAGTTTAGGTTTTGGGAAACTAAGGTGTAGGGTGTTTTTCGTCAGCCTATTGAGATGGAAATACGCATCGCTTGTCAGGCATACTACAGATTCTCCCTGTTTAGGGTAGGCGAGGGTTTATTGATTGTGGGGATCCGAATCTCCGGCAGCCGCGGACTAAGCTGTCGTTAATTACCCCACGCCTTTGGGACGAAAGATCCTCTGATTGACGGGTCAAACTGGTCATGCGAACTCAATGTGCAGTGTGTTGTGTTTTAAGGGGTTTTGGGTATATTGGGGGCCTCGCAGACGTGCCTGGCAGACGGAAGCTGGTCGCCTCACATGCCTGGCGGGCGGGAGCTCGGCGCCGGTGCCTGGCGCACAGACGCCGGTGCCGGCGCCTCACAGGGGCTTTAGCCCCTATACTGGGAGTTGTATTCCCGATTTACTTTTGGAGTTGAACTCCTAAAAAGAAAGATTTATTATTATTATTATTATTATTATTATTATTATTATTATTATATTTCATGGAGTTAAACTTCTAAGAGATTTTCGAAAATGATGAAAGGGGACTCCTTTCTTCTTCTTTGAGCACTGGATGCTCTCCTAAGCCTCGAATCTTCCCCAAAGTAGGATTTTTGGATATGGGTCTCCTTCCTCCTCTCTATTGGCTGGATATTGGAGAAAAGGGGGTGTGACTTAAAAATCACCCCTTTTGGGGATTTGATGGAAGATCCGAGCTTCCTTTCAAGGGTTTTATAGTGAAAAACTATTTCTTTTTAGAAAAGGAATAGTTAAACTCTTGATCCAATTCGAAAAAGGGGAAGGTTTAGAACCTTAAGGAAGGAAAAGGAGGCACAGAAACCCTAGATTTTGAGGGGAATGAAATTCTATCCTTTATTTCATTATCATATTGTCTTATATAGACTTACAAATTTACATATAGCCCCTTAAGCTTTACAAAATGGCATTTTGCCCATCCCATGCCTCATGCACTTATTTCTTTACACATGAGCCATGTACTTTACAAAAATTGGCTTTTTGCCTATTTATTTTACATTCATGCATGAAAATTACATCAAACTTGTTTATTACATAATTTTCTTCTTGGCATTGGGGAGGCCAGTCGCTTCATGTTCGGGCTTGACTTGGGCATGGGCCCACTTGGCCTGGGCTTGGGCCCACTTGACTTGGGGTTGACTTTGATTGACTTGGTCAACTGAGATGTAAATTTTGGCCCCAACAAAGTGCCCCCATCAATAAATGCACACCGCGTATATGGGTCGTGTGCATGAAATTGATA
Organism: Agapanthus africanus; assembly: GCA_030015575.1. Lineage (NCBI taxonomy): Eukaryota > Viridiplantae > Streptophyta > Magnoliopsida > Asparagales > Amaryllidaceae > Agapanthus > Agapanthus africanus. The sequence continues at coordinate 173,337,474 of CM057339.1, read as the reverse complement.
AATTTTCTTTCGCGTGAAGGTGAGTTGATTTGGTTCCCGTTTTTGGGGAGGCTGGCACTGCCCTTTTTACGACATGGACGGTCGATGCTTGACGTGTCTCCGAGACGGAGCGTCGCTGGTCGACGTGTCCCCAAGGCGGAGCGTCGCTGGTCGACGTTTCCCCGGCACGGAGTGTCGCTGGTTGACGTTTCCCCGGCACGGAGTATCGCTAGTCGACTTATCCCCGAGGCGGAGTGTCAGTTTGACGTTTCCCCAGCACGGAGTGTCGCTGGTCGACGTGTCCCCGAGGCAGAGTGTCACCGCTTGACGTGTCCCTGAGGCAGAGTGTATTTGACGTTTTCCGTGTCGCTGGTAGACACGGCATGGAGTGCCGCTGGTTGACGTATCCCCGAGGCGAGTCTCTGTTTGTTTTTGATGTAGAGGTCGTTGGGATTGGTTGGTTTGAATTGTTTTGGAAGTTCCAATCTATCCGGCGGGACTTTTGAGCTTGGAAGCGCTTTCGGATGGGACTTTAGTTCGATTTGTCCAATTCCTGCCTTGTTTGGCGAGACCCTTGAATTCGAGGCATTGCAGTGTGGGATTTGGAATTTGGATTTTTATTTAGCATCAGCATCGCTACACTGGAATGTGGTACCAGGAGCGAATCATCATTTGCCGTGAGAGAATTTGGGAATGGAATTTCTCTTGTTCCCAGTTTAACGACTTGAGGGTCATATGTTCCCAGTTTAACGGCTTAGAGGTCATATATTCCCAGTTTAATGACTTAAGAGTCTATTGGATCAAAAGTTTGAAATTTTGGGGTTGGGTCAGCATCAGCGTTGCTAACACTGAAGCACGGATGCCAGGAGCAATTCATCATTTGTCTTTGCCTGTTGGGGAGTGATGGCTTAGGAGACAGGTGTAGGTTCCTATCACCTAAGGCTTTTCAATTTTATGAGCCGTAAGGGTCCCATAAAAGCATTTTCTCTCTATGAGTCGAAAGGATCTCGTAGGTGTATTTTCTCCTTAGGAGTCGTGAGGACCCCCAAGTGTGTTTTTCCCTCATGAGTCGTAAAGATCCCACGAAGGTGTTCTCTTACGAGTCGAAAGGATCTCGTAAGTTTTGTTCTCCTCATGTATCGTGAGGACACATGAGTGGGTCTTTCCTAAATAGAGCTTAATCCCAAGGACGGAGACCGGCCGCATGACGGGTGGTTGCGGTGGGGTATGGGTGTGATGAGAATTATTTGAGTCCGTAGATTGTATATGGCAATCAACTTAGGGACCAACCGTAAGGCTGGGAGAATTTTAGGGAATTGGACTTTGGTTGGCGTCTGCATCGCTGCACTGGAATATGGTCAGGAACGACTCATCATTCGCCATTTGGGGATTTGGATTTTGGTTGGCGTCTGTATCACTGCACTGGAATATGATACCAGGAGCGACTCATCATTCGCCATTTGGAGGGGCTTTTTTTACCGCGATTGCTCTATCATTTCAGCTTTTCTTATCACGAAGGTCGCAATTGCCCTATCATTTCGGTTATTTATTCGCGGTGGCCCCATCATTTCGGCTTTTTCATCTTCATTTTACTCGTTGATTTTTATTGCGAGTTACCCCATCATTTCGGCTTTTTTTATTTATTTACAAAAAAAAATTTAACACTCCCAGTTTAACGACTTAGGGGTCGAATGTTCCCAGTTTAACGACGTGGTGGTCAACTGTTCCCAGTTTAACGACATTGTGGTCCTTACCGTGCACTTATTCAAAAATCCTTAGACTTTGATCTCACGGCGCTTCAATGCTCTCTGTCTTTTTGGAGAGACGTTCATGTGTGTCCCGTAGAAACTGCGATGAACTGGATTATTTTCTGAAGCGGACGATTGAGTCGTTTGCCCCCAGAGGGTTTTGGTCTTCGTTCGAACGGAGCGGACGATCGTAGCTTGGTTTTCTGCTAACGCGTTTTTGGCCAATGAGACCACTCATTGTATTGTTTTTCCATCCAATTCTTGAAAACAAAGTAGTCTTCAATGGTATGACTCACCATTCTGTGATACGGGCGGTACAAAGGATCATCAGTCATGTTTGCTTCATGTGGTCTTTTTGATTTAGGCAATTACAGACCGTTTCTCAGGGCGTCCTTGAATATTTTACGGACTCTATCCCTTCTGAAAGAATAGACCTTATTCAATTTCTCTTTCAGGGGCGATTCTCCTCCCCCTCCCAACACTGGTTTTCGAGGCTAGTCGGCAATAAGCCTGCCTGCTCCTCGCCTGCTTTGGTCGGCAGATACATGAGAGGATTCGGTGTCCTTAGAAGGCACACCTTTGCAGTTGTCGTTCTCCGGATATTTGGACTTGTTGTTATATTGGTAATTTGGAAGAGATTCGGGGACCGCATGTCCCAGCATCTGGACTCTTTTAAGTCCTAGAGAGTTTCTAGATCTGCTGATGACTTTCCCTTAATTCTGTCCCTTGTCAACTGGTCGCAGACATGCGTCAGGACTTTCCTGGGGCTAGCCGCCTTCGACTTTCATGAAAGTATTCCGCTCTTAGACCAGAGGGAATAGCTGTTGGCTGCTTTGGGACATCAATCCCTGGTTCATGGACCAAATTTGATTTTGTTGTGATTGCATTTGAAGGACTCGGGTTGCAAGATTTTCCACAACATTCACCAGATCGTCGACTTTGGAACGGATCTTGGCTAACTCCCTATCACGGTCCTGAAATTGCTCTTGAAGCCATTAGAATAACGCTTGTTCTGTAGTTTTGGGAATGATGACTGGGCTATCCCCATCGCCTGATCTTGATTCCCCAATAACCATGGGCTCCTTTTGCTTAGCAGCTCGAGCAGGGCCCTCATCATTATCTGAAACGAGCCAATATTAGGCGGCGTCAACCATATCATCACCGTGGCTGTGAAGCGTAGGAGGGTTCGTTTCTCCAGGTCCGACCATGTAGACCGTATGGATCGTGCATCTATTTGTTACCCCCCCTCATCATCAACGTTAATCGCTGGACCTTTGGATTGTTGTCGTGGTTTTCCCCTTTCAAGGGAGGATGAACAACTGAGAGCGGTCATTTCCCCAAATATCTCGGTCTCTGTTTGTATAAAATTGGCAGTCAGGACTCGGTCGTTTGTCAACACGCCAGGGGACAATGATATTTCTCCCGCCCTGTATTGTTTCTCAACCCAATCCTTGAAGATGCAACAGTCTTCAATAGTGTGTCCCAGCACTCGGTGGTATGGGCAAAAGTTGGGATGATCGGTCCTGTTCGCTTCACTTAGCCTTTTTGGTTCTGGTAGCCGACAGGTCATTCTTCAGAGCATCTTTGAATATTTTGGGAAGCTTGTCTCTTCTAAAATAGTGGATCTTATTTCTCCTTTCCTCCAAAGTTGGCTCTCGAGATTTGTTAATGTTTGCTCCGCCCGCTCTTTGCTTATTTAGAGAATCGGTGGACCTTTCGCTTTTCCGATCGTCGTCCCTCCGATATTTCGGTCTGTTTGTGAATTGAAGACCTTGAGTGGACTCGGGCTTTGAGCGTTCCAACATTTGAACTTTCTTGGTCAGCTCTTGGAATGTTTTGAGGCCTGCGGTGCACAGGAAAGGTTTCATCCAGTTGTTCAGATTTTCTATAAGAAGACTGACAGATTGGTCTTGCTCCAACGGCGGTTCATATTTGACAGAAAGATTGCGCCATCGGACTATAAAATCCATGTTGCTTTTGTTGTTCTTTGGCTCGGTCGTTACGAGGTCGGCAATAGTGATTTTATCGCTGACGCTCATGAACCTTTGCTTGAACATGGATTCTATTTGAGCGAACGTCGTGATCGAGTCATCCGGTATGCTTGCATACCAATCGAAAGCAACATCGGTCAAGCTATTGACAAACTAACGGAGGAGCACATCATTGCCCCCAGTATTCGCGCATGATGCTTTAAATTGGACAATGTGCTGGTTCGCATTTCCCGTCCCATCGAATCTTTCAAATTTGGGGACGACATAGCCAGTGGGAAACTCCATAAGATCGTACCGAGTAAAATATGGTCCCCCTCTACTGCTGACATCTTTTTACTCTCCGGCTTCGACTACCAATGTTTTGACTTTATTGATGACCAAATCCATGATTTGATATTGCGTTAGCGGGTTGTTGTCATCGGTAGTCAAGATATTTCCTGAGATAGGCTGCGGCCGACTTTCATGTGGCTCGCCCACTTTTGGATTTAAGAGAATAGATGTCGGCTGTCTCGGAACACCGTTCTCCGGTTCATAAGCAGAGCCCTGCACTTGATTGGACGGCTGAGAGGCGACTTGGGCCGTGAGCTGTAAGACGGCGTTTGTCAAGTCATCAATCCTTAAGTAGAGCTTGACCATCTCCTTGTCTTTGTTTCTGAGCTGCTTCTGGAGCTCTTGAAAAAGTTGCTGCTCTGCGGTCTTGGGACGGAAGATTGGCTCTTCGCTTTCCGAACCCGACTCCTCATGAACCAAGGGATCTCTCTGCTTATCAGCCTCACTGGAAGGGTTTTCATTACCTTCCAGAGGATGCTGGTCTTGAGAAGTTGCAGCCACATTCACACCAGATTGGATTTGAGATGTGATGGCCCGTCCATGCTTTTGCTGTGCGTGTCCACCATGTAGACAGTGTGGACCACATATCCAACTATCTTTTTATCTTTGGCGACTGATTTTTCGGACCATCGTCGTGGACCTTCCTCTTCTGGAAAGGACATGCGACTGAAGACGATTGGTCTGACTAGGTCTTTGGGTCGCGCTGTCCGGATCGCAGCTTTCTTGACTCTTGAGGTCATGGCATTTTTCTGGACCAATTTCAGTGGTTCAAAAGAGTTGGCGAGCTTTACAGCCGATTCAGCTGTTGTTGCACGGTAACCCTGTTCTTGGAACCTCATGAAGCTCAGCCTAGCAGGAGCCTTGGCCCTTTTGTTGGCTCTGTATCTGAGCCTTTTGTGTCTTAGCTTCTCGATTTTGAGGGTTTGACGGGCATCCGTCATCTAGGAAGCCATCGTGAGTCGATTAACGGGGAGCTTACAAAAGATACCCGATTGAGCAGTTGTCAGGGGCACCGCTGGAGCTTGTCCGAGATGCATTGTTACATTGTTGGTGTTGATGGCCTTGCTCCCAGCTTAGGCCGAGGAAAGTCGTTCAAACACCGACTTGTGTTTGGGTAGTGGTGCCCTCGAGATCACCACATTTGGCTTCCTGCCTTTCGAGGCCGGTCTGTCTGTTACTAGAGCTTGAGGAGCTGGGATGGCGTTAGCTGGCACGAACAGAATAGAGCCAAATGGTAGCTGCGGCTCCTCCTAATGTCGCCTGAGAATGGCAGGGAGGATCGTCCTAACGTCCATCTTCATCGTGTAGGAGACGGGAGCTGAGTTGAGCTTGTCCTTGGGGACATTGTTGAGGCTTGATCGCTTGAAATCCTGCATGAAAGAGCATTATTTTAGTATAAACATCGATATGTATGTTGATTGAGTTCGCATGAACGATTAACCGGAAATATGGGAGGAGAGAACATGTCTCACCGTACGTGCCAGAATCTGTAGGGTGTTTTTCGTCACCCTATTAAGATAGGAATACGCGTCGCTTGTCAGGCGTACTATAGATTCCCCCTGCCTAGAGTGGGCGGGGGTTTATTGATTGTGGGGATCCGAATCTCCGGCAGTCGTGGACTAAGCTGCCGTTAATTACCCATCGCCTTTAGGGCGAAGGAACCTCCGATTGTAGGGTCAAACTGGTCATGCGAACTCAATGTGCAGTGTGCGTGTGTTGTGTTTTGAGGGGTCTTGGATATATTGGGGGCCTCGAAGAGTTTACGGGGGTCCAGCTATCCGGATAGCGGGCTGGGGTCAAGGGGGGCTAGTAGCCCTCTTGCGGGGTGCGGGATGCGGCGCAGCGCCCCGTTAGAAATTTTTTCTAACGGGGAAAGTGTTGTGTAGTTTGTGTATATATATAAAAAAAAGGGTGAATAGTGTCCAAAGGACGCATGGGCGCCTCACGTGCCTGGCGCGCGGACGTTGGGCACCCGCGGGAAAAGGGAGCTTAGCCCCTATACTGGGAGATGTACTCCCAATTGACTTTTGGAGTTGAACTCCTAAAAAGAAAGATTTATTATTATTATTATTATTATTATTATTATTATATATTGTGGAGTTAAACTCCTAAGAAATTTTCGAAGATGATGAAAAAGGACCCTTTTCTTCTTCTTTGAGCCTTAAATCCTCTTCTAAGCCTCGAATCTTCCGCAAAATAGGATTTTTGGAGATGGGTCTCCTTTCTCCTCTCTATTGTTTGGATCTTGGAGAAAAGGGGATGGAACTTAAAAATCACCCCTTTTGGGGATTTGATGGAAGATCCGAGCTCCCCTTCAAGGGTTTTATAGTGAAAACTATTTCTTTTTAGAAAAGGAAGAGTTAAACTCTTGATTTAATTCGAAAAAGAGAAATGTTTAGAACTTAAGGAAGGAGAAGGAGGCACAGAAACCCTAAATTTTGAGGGGAATGAAATTCTATCCTTTATTTAATTATCATATTGCCTTATATAGACTTACACATTTACATATAGCCCCTTAGGCTTTACAAAATGGCATTTTTCCCATCCCATGCCTCATGCACTTATTTCTTTTTACACATGAGCCATGTACTTTACAAAAATTTGACTTTTTGCCCATTTATTTTACATTCATGCATGAAAATTACATCAAACTTGTTTATTAGTCGCTTCATGTTCGGGCTTGACTTGGGCATGGGCCCACTTGGCCTGGGCTTGGGCCCACTTGGCTTGGGGTTGACTTTGATTGACTTGGTCAACCGGGATGTAAATTTTGGCCCCAACATAAGGTTTCCTCTCAATTCTTTTCAAAGTTCTGATACCATGAAAGAAGCTGAGAAGAAATTATTTATTGGCATAATTAGCATAAAAGTTCATATAATCTATATATAGAGTTATAGATCATCTCTCTATCTCAACAAATCAACTAACACAATAACCAATTATACCCATAACTAATATATAATAACAAATTATATATTCATAACATCCTTCATTAGAAACTTGAAACCAACTCAAAAAGGAGTGATACCACAAATGCCAATTATAAAATAAGAATTTTTCAGCAACGAAGTTACCTTGAATTTGACTCCTGCTCCACGGTCACCCACCCCAGTTTAATGGAAAATGCTCCAGTTTTTAATTATTACAAATTTATGCTCCAATTTAATTTGTTTTATATGACTCCTTCGTGAATCGAACCAGCAACCTCTCACTTAGGAGAGGAAATACTTACCACATGAGCTATGCCCAAGGTAATCTATGCTCCAATCAGTACAGGATGCTGAAGTGATTGAACAGTACTAATAAATGCAGTTGGCACATGCATAAATTGTCATGTCAAAATAGTTAATAGATGATGATTTGCTGATCATTGTATAACATATTTAGACTTTCAATTTACTTTTAACTTATCCATGTAGATTTTGTTTACTGGCACTTGAAATATTTCATTAAAAAAATCATGAGTTGGTTAATTTAGTTATAGTGTTACTTGCACTTTTCTTTTTTCTTTATGCCAGCAAAAACAAAGACAATGATTCAAAAATATTTCAGTGAATAATGATTTCTCACCTTCAGCCCCCGCTCTCCAACTATGGTTGAATACTTCTCCGGAAAACTCATGATAGTATCATGAATTGCGGCACGCCTTGCAGCATCAAAGACCTATAAGAATTCAAAAAAGGCAATTATAATCTTTTGGAATTTACAAAGACAGCAGTCATTAGCTACATTCAGCAACCGACCTCCTCCTCTGTTGCTGATAATCGACCATAATGTATGTTGTGGAATATTGTATCATTGAAAAGTACCTGCAAGATTTCCCAGCATGGAAGGATATGATGATGTAAAAATTCGAACGGACTGCACTTGCAATTCTAGGAACAGTGTGATGAAGCATAATAATTTATTTATTGGCATATTTTATGTTGTTTTCATCAGGGGTGAATTACAACTAATAGGATATATAAATGGACTGGACAGTGCAAAGGTGAAAAAAATGAGTTCCATATAAAAACAGATGTAATAATTTATTTAATGGCATAGTTTATCTTGTTTTCATCAGGGGTGAATTACAAATAATATGATATATAAACGGATTGGACCATGCAAAGATGAAAAAATATGAGTTCCATTACCTAAGAGGATTTGGTGGAAGGATAGACTAAAAAGTGTGGGGTTGGAATGTAATTAAAGTGGAGATTACTGTTGGATCATTACTATAAGAACAATCCTCAAATATAAATATCATAGAAAATGATTAAGCGATTCATCCTTATACTAAGTTATAAAAAGACAATAAAATTTGAGCAAACCAGTTCTTTATAAAGTAATTTTTCTTTCAATGCCTTTTGTGTTACCAGAATAGCGAAACCATTTTATGTAAGCTAGCAATTTCTTTACTTGCAGACATCTTTGACTTAAAACATATCATAAGAGAATCAATGCAGAATGCACACTTATATTCATCTCCTACAGAAATAGGAATGGGAAAATCACCACTCTAGACGTTTCAACATATTATAAGATCGTATAAATTTCATTCTACTGGTTATCTAGTTTCAATGTTTAGTTGTGTTCCTAGGTCCACCAATTTATAGTTTTCATGCCTACTGCATCTATTGAAAGGAGATTGGCTACTCAATTCGGAAGCCTAAAATTGAAAATGCAAATTACATATCTATGCTGCTATAAAAAGAGATCGAATCTGCAAAAACAGATTCTGCAAGTAAAATTCACCCAACTTAGATATTTATTTGTAATAATTTCATCAAACCACTGCATATTCTTCCTGCTTTAACAGCAATCTACTACAAACCTTTTAAAATTGCATACTACTAGGGACTTTCACCCACTTTTCACTAAACCAACACCTGAATGACAGGATATTTTTAACAATCAAATTGACTTCATCTTCATCCTTGGCTTGTTTGTATGATTTTTGATGTGGGTTTTGGTTAGTGAAATCGATGAGCAAGAGTTCGTATGTGACTGCCACCTCTAACAGAAATTTGATGATTGGTTCTCTGACTTTTTTGTTCAAGGGTATTCTTTTTAAGATTCACACAAACAGTTAAAAGGAAAAAATCTTAGATGGGAGAGATAGGTATTTATTTCTCTTAGATGGGTGAAATTTTCATCTCAAAGCCACTCATGCCCTCTGCAGTAGGTCACAACAAACAACAATAACCACAAGCCTTTATTCTAAACTTATGGAATCACAACTAGTAGCAACAAATATAAAATTTATGGTTTAAAATCTCAGTATCGAACATTCATTTTCTGGATTGGAATTGACCATCAACATACTTCAGTTTCATGAAATTTTTGGTGGGACATCCTATGGATGATCCACACGGTTTAAAACATCTTAGACAGTGCAAGGAGGGCAAATCATGTTGTTTGAAAATGTTTACATGAGTATAACCATGTCCATTTATTATAATACTTTAATTTCTTATAATTTTAAACTAGTTGTCGTACATGAAACAATTTCAAACAAAAAGATTTTTCATCCCTACACTTGCATAAAGCAAGCATGCATGCATACATACATATGCTTTAAAATTCTGAATTAGTGTTTGTACAATTCCTTTTTGGCCTTTAGACACGAATGCTAATAGATCTTTCTGACTCCAGCTAATCATTGATCTTCTATGATCTCGTTTTGATTCTTGACTTTTGTTTCTGGTTAAAAGGTGGCTTTTCTAGAAGTATTATGTAGAGTAAATCTAAGAGTAGAATCAGTAGATCACCTCATGTCTTAGGAACAAAATGAAGCAGAACGGTACACAAATTAGATAATTCTCTCCCTTTATACAGGCCTATGGAGCTAGAGCTGCTTGATGCAATTCTCCTTTCCTCGAATGGAAGGATGAGTGCCTTCCGTTAGAGACTTCATTTGGTCATTCTTTTTCTGCTTGTTTAATATGGATCGAAGTATATCTTTTCGATGAGAGTTTAACAGTTTACACCTTCTTTTGAGGTTTAACCAGTCCAAACCGGTATCTTGCCTAAATTTCAAACTAATTCTGACTGCAATGATCCATTCTGAAACCTCGAACATAGAGTATGACAAGGCACTACTTCTTGGTGACCATGTATCTTCCACGAGGAGTCAAATCAAATGAATAGTATCACCATTTATCTAGAACAAGATGACATATTGCAATTACACATACGATTAAGATTACATATTATGTCTATCTTGTGGTTAATATCAGAATATTATAGGAGTTTTCTAGTAGGAGCATAACAAATTCTGAAAATGGACAGGAATGAAATGATTCAAACAACAAATACATCAAATCACAACAGTAGAAAAAGTTAACCACAAGAAGTTACTTTGGTCTTACAGTATCCTGAGGCACCACTCCAATATATTTGCGAAGACTTTCTAACGTAACATTTCGTATATCCTGACCGTCTATCCGAATCTGTGAAACACAATACATAAGTCAAAGTTAGCAAAGAAGTCATGAGTGAATATATCAGCAGTAAGTCGATCAAAATATCCAAAAACTGGAGGCTTAAAACTTTCAAACTATCACTATTATTCCACCTACAGAATGGGGTTGCTCTAATTGAAATGGTCCATGCACTCACCTAATATCATCCTCTAAAGGAGAAAAAATGTATGAACTACATAGAAATTTCATATTTTTCGTTTCTATAAAAAGATATTGGCCTCATGTGCATGTTTGAACAACCCTACTGAAAAAGTCATGCCATGCACTGCGACCTGGCACTCTTACATGCCTGCATTGAGCCACATTTGTTACAGATTGAAGATTTTATTACTTTATTTTAGCCATTCCAGGAAAAAATCCAATGGTCCAAACAATTTTCAGGTGATACGGTTGAAACTGAAGTAGGCATTTTATCCAGGACGAATTTCCTTCTAAAGTTTTTATGAGAATAAAAAGTATATTGTTATTTCCTTTTGAAAAGCAGGTTGAACGTGTATTACATGATGTGATCATCTCAAGTCGTTAGCAGAACTGCTCAAGTAGCAAGAGATTATCAAAGGCTTACAGAGAAATATGGAGATTTAATGTTAAAGGAGGGAAAGGAGTCTGCAATTATCAATGAGGATAATATATAATGTGGGGATGATGAACAATTTGATATGGTAGGTAAGACCACCTTTCATGGTATGAACTCATGTTAGTGAATATGACTCTGAATGTGCGAGTCAACTTAAAATGCAGAATAGCTACTATGGTATGAACTCATGTTAGTCATACAAGGCCACACATAGATAACAATAATATATAATCGAATAGCAATCTTGTAATACACACATTCGTCAAATCATCCTTTATTGGTAGATCAATAGTTAGTGAATATGACTCTGAATGCTAGAGACTTTTCATGTAGGATCAAGTTTAAGCGAGGACTACCAAGCTAGCACTTCCTAACACAACAGTTCTCCACGTATTAAATAACAAGAAATGACATATAAAATAAAATTACAGCCAACAAATATAAAAATTTAATTTGGTATACCATTTTATTGAAAGAAAAATTATGTACAAAAATCCAATGAAAGTAGAATTTCTGAGTGATTAGCATAGCGGATCCATTTAACATACTAATACAGGTAAGGGTTCCCACATCATGGAAATACGAACAGAAAGCTCAGTGCTAAACACATGGGGAACTCATCAACTGAGAACGTGAAGCATAAGTCTATTATATACTTACAGATCCAGAATCAGAGTCAAAAAATCTGTAGAGCAATCTAAGTATCGTAGATTTACCTGCATGTAAATGTTAAACTACTATTAAACACCAAAAAGATGCAGGTAGCTACAAGATTCAAACTGGTTAGAGATATCCAATGAAGATAATTATACAACACAGATGTCAAAAGCAAAGAAACAGATTTGTGATGCAAGGTTAGTTCAGTTGTGAACTGCTTAAAATGGAAAATATTCAAAAAGATCTGTGCATACAAAATAACACAAAAAACGCTGTACATTTAGCTTCGAAATTCATGTAAAATGTTGAAGATTCAAAAATTAAAGACAGTTTCTGTTTATAAAACAAAGAATATGTTAACACGTATGCTGAATTTCGTAAAGAGTTTTTAGAACTTATTTCAATATGATCAAATGGTTGTTACAAGTGGTATTACAGTAAAAGTGGTGTGTTGATATCTTGTATCTAGAAGATGACTGCCAAATGAACGTGGACTTGACACTTGTGTCCAAAAGTACAACTTTAAGCAGTTGGGTGATTGTTTTTGTTTCCAGTTTATTTTTTTTCTTTTCAGGGTGTTTGCACAATGTCGATGTTGTGGTTCCAACACCACTAAACAACACCAAGAGGTTCTTTGATGCCTTGACACGTTGGGAAATGCCACCCTTTATACAGAAGGCACCATATGCACAAAAATGCCGCTATGCTGCTATATTTATCTTTAGTTATAATCCTTTTGGCAGTAAATGAAACTGCTAAGAGTAACTGGGGTTTCAGATCTTTTTTCTCTTTATTTGGTAACCTACAAAATATAGATAATGTTCCATTTCGCACTTGGCTATATTCATGCCTGAGAGCTGAGCATCATTCCATATAGCAAATATATTATCTTTTTCCTCGAACACTTCTCCACAGTCTATGAGAATTTGGAGGTTGCCAGCTGATAATCTAAGACTATGACAATCCTCTCTCTTGTCATGGTTTTTTGTACCAGGAATTTGGAGAGGATTTGTCAGTCGACAACGATCAGAAAACTGTGAGATCTTTTACTGGAGCTTTGCTTCATAGTTGACCCCATTTGCATGGGAAAAGGCTTAGATGATGACGATGACATTGACTTGGAAACCTGCTAAAACCTAAGAAAATGGAAACATAAAAGTATTTCCAACCAACTTCATATTTCATCCAGTGAGGTCAGATATTTATGGGAGAGAAATAAAAGGTGATAACCCCATTAGATCAAACATCCAGAAATCAGTTTGTCCATAGATTTTCTTGTATTGATCAGTTAAACTATGAAAGATTAAATTGGTAAATTTCTACTATTTCATCTTAATTCTATTGTATGCATTTTCATTTCATTATGGTCTACCAGAGAGAGCATGATAAGTAACAGAAAGTAGGTCCAATTTATATATGAAAACTGAAGTTAACATACTACTTAGAATGCAACAAAATAAAATGCCTACATTAAGTTTAGAGAAGTAGAGTTTACCGCTGCCACTGGTTCCAACAATAGCCACACTTTTCCCTGCTGATACAACAAAAGATATTCCATCAAGAATCTTTCGATCTGATATATATCTGAAAAAAGAAGGAAACAAACAAAAGATATTTGATGGTGCAATAGTATAATTAATAGATGAATTTGAGGATGAAAAACTGGTCATCCCAGGCAAAACACATCAGCTAAGTAATATCTAACTACCACCAATTAGCTATTTGGCAACAGGATATGATAAAAATGATTAAAATTACCATAATTTGGATTTTTAATTCGATAAGAAGGCGTTTTCACATATATTAATGATTGAAAGACTAAGTTCAACAAAGGACCTCCCATATATCAAGTATCTAGACTTCAGATATCTGGTACACCAGGCAACGACAGAGCTTTTGTAGAAGTATTTAAGCCATCCGGGTCATAATTAACAACCATAATAATTACCACAAGAAAAATACGAAAGTTAAATGGATAATTGTTTCCATATACTTCATTGTTCTATTGAAGGGAGATATTGAGTTTCTCCCCTGCTTCATTTTTATGTTTGTTAAATGATGAAATTTTGGTCAGAACTAAACTTCAAGGCGAGGATGGAAGTAATGAAGAAGTAAATAAACACAGGGTTCAAGAACTCGGTTTCAGTTTCGGTTCCTCATAATTTTATTAATTTCGCTGGGTTTCGGCTAGTTTCGCTAATCTCGGTTCGGATTTCGGTTTCGACGGTAATACAACATATATAAGTGTAGATATATTAAATACTTAAATTTATGATTCTATATTACAAGACAATGATCCTGGTGTTTAAAAATCCAGCCATGATGCAAAATATATTGAAATTTGTACTTATATAAGTATTAATATAGGGTCTGGGTTCACTTTTTTACGGTTTTCTAACGAAAGCCTACAATGTTCACAATGACAGTAAAAATGGTATAAAAAATAAGTTTTTAAAGGTTTTAGCCGAAACGATATTGTATGGTTGGTTTCGGGTTCGTATCGGTCTCCACCGAAACCGATACGAAACCACCACGTATCGGTGGTTTCGGCCGAAACCTCGAACCTTGAATAAACTCATCAGGCACTTACGATGTACTCTTAAGTGAGTGAATGCCACACAATAATGAATTCAAGCAGAAATATACATGAGGTTAATATTTTTTATTCTAGTTCATATTTGATGTGCCCAAAGTAATACGGTTCTTGTGTTATTGAAATTTGTTTAAGATATATGACTGATAAGGAACAGATGGAGTAAAAAATATTAATAAATCAACTAACTCCAAGGAAAAGTTGGGGCAGAAAGGACGAAAAGAAAATTGGTTAATTGCTTAATAATACCACAACGTTTCACCCTTTCTGTAGAATAATACCACAATGTTTTTTCCAACACTTAAATACCACAATATTTAGAGTTCCCTACCAGTGTTAACAAAAGTAGTGAAGTTACCTGTAAACCCCTAGTTATTTTGGATTTAAAAAAGAAAAATTCGTAACCCTAATTGCCTAGTCTAACCCTCACGCTAATTAGCTAATCCTAACCCTAATTAGCTAATCTAACCCAAACCCATGCCGCCGCCGTCACCTCCGTCCATCACCTCCGTCGCCGCATCACCACCTCCGTCTCTACCATGGCCACCTTAGCCTCCATCTCGTCCCATGACCACCATCAATCTTCACCTCTGCCCCTCATCACCACCTCCACCTCCGCCCCCTTGGCCATCGCCTCCTCCCTCAGCACTCTCATGGCCATTACTTCCTCTTCCTCTTCCTCCACCCCCTTGTACATCGCCCCCTTCCCATCACTCCTATGGCCACCACCTACGCTTCTACCATGGCCACCTTAGCCTCCACCTCGTTCCATGGCCACCATGAATCTTCACCTCCGCCTCCATCACCACCACCACCTCCGCCCCCTTGGCCATCGCCTCCTTCCCATCACTCCGATGGCCACCACTTCTTCTACCTCCATCCCTTTGGACATCACCACCTTCCCATCACTCCCATGGCCACCACGTCCTCAACGCTCCGCCCCATCGCCTCCATCAACCTTCACCTCCGTCCTAATCACGACCACGTCCTCCACCTCCGCCAGCGACGTGCCAGAACTCGAGGTAATTTGGTCGGTTAAGTGAAGGAAGAAGATGGGTTAGGGTTAGGCCAAGGTTAGGTTTTCTTTTTTTCTTTTTTTTTAAAAATTAAAAACAACCAAGGGCAAAATTGTCCAAAAATACCCACGTGCAAAGCACGTAACGGATATTCTAACTCCTGGTTAACATAAGGTATCAAACTACAAACGGAGCTAAACATTGCGGTATTTAAGTGCTCGAAAAAAACGTTATGATATTATTCTGCATAATGGGAGAAACATTGTGGTATTATTAAGCAATTAACCCAAAGAAAATAGAAATTATTTATTTTCTATAAGAATGTAAAGGAATTCCAACTGTTCCTGGTGATTGTATGCTGATATCCAAACTTGCAAGGTCATTCCTCTTACTGAGTATACATTATCATATTCGAGTAGGCAAATTGTTATCAGAAGTCATATTCTTTGTATAATAAAGGCACAAAGTTGCAATGACACCAGATAGTGTGGTTTAATAGAAAATATTACTGAAGAAAACTTCATCGATACAACAACAAATAGTTGTACCACCTTTAATTGTTGGAGTTATAACTATGTGACTCGATGAATGTAGCATCATACCCAGAGGAGTCAACGAGTACAATCATGCATACACCAATTAGAACCAAGGTACAAACAATATGCACTCACACAGGAAGACAAATTCATTGGCTATACTGAATTTCTAAGTAGAATATCATCTACTGGAATATCCATTGTCTTAAGTAAAATGCTAAAGGAAGGGCTGCAAATGTCCTTTGGGTGTCCATGTCATTGAACAATTGGATATGGGAAAGCATGTTTTGCCCGTACAACTTTTTTATCGTACTCTTCGCAAAACATCCAATGCCACTGCCAAAGTAAATACAATTTCCAAGAATATTAGATCATTGCACCTATACCCTTCAGAGTGCTACTTTTGCATATCATACCTTTTGTACAAGTATCTTGAGAAAATACGCCTAGGAATACAAAATCTATGTGTGCCTTTCCTTTATGTGAATTAGTAAATGTGAAAACCTTGTTGAATAGAATTAACAAATCTACTATATCAATTATTACAATGAAATTGCAAATTCTAAAGGCCGGTTATTAATAAGCAAAGGTTCATATCTTCATCTCACGGTTGTAAAAAGCGCTAGGCGGTGCTAAGCGATTAGGGCACCGCCCAGACACCTAGTGCCTAGACGGGCGCTTAAGCGCCCGTCTAGGTGGTTTCAGTATTCTTATTCAAATATGTTTAGAAATGGAAAGAGAAGGTTTTCTAGTGAGAAGATGATAGATTCAGGGATTTAGTTGGGTTCGGTATGCATTTTTTTGTTAGGAGGAACAAAAACACAATAACTTTGACCTTTAGCAATAGAAAGGTCAAATGATTATGCAGGTTTGACTGCCCAGGCGCCCGCCCAGGCATCTGCCTAGGCAGCCCAACCCTTTTAAGCCCAAACCAGGCTTAATTCGACTGCTTAGTGGAAAGAGAAGCATTCTTGTGCCGTTTCTGGTTAAGCGGACGCCTAGACCGCTTATTACACACTGCTTAATCTGATGATTGCTTTGGGTAATAATATAGAATGATTTGTTGAGTATGGACTTATTTAGCTCATAACTGTTAACAAGGGTGTGTTAAACTGAAATTTATGCAATAAGAAACGTTCAAACATTAGTTCTGGCAGAGTGACTTAACAATGCAAGCATATGACGCTCACCATTATTGACATATGGGTAAGAAGCTATTCACATACGTTATGTATCATGAATTCACGATAAAGAACATTACAGGTTATATACTAGCATGAATATGAGATAAGTGGTGTCAATGAACTCCAAATTAACAATTATCTATAGAGAAATGACTGAAGCTGTGTGTCCATTACATGAAATGAGGTCACCCCTTTGTAAGTATTACTAACATGATTATAAATTTGGTTCATTACATTATCTTCATGTAAATGTTGAACGGGGCAAATTATCGAGGACAGCCCTCGCCTTCAACGTTTTAACTTTGTTGCTAGTAACAAGACTCGTAAAAATCCAGTTAAAAAAAGGTTGATTTCTAATAAGTTGCATTCCATTTTCAGCGCAAAAAATTCTGCATGGGACATTTCATAGTTAGTACAAAAACAATGGCCTTTGTCCCAATTACATGGGATCCTTTTCAATAATTAATAGCTTAAATGAGGCCTGCTATTTCATGATCCAACTAAAATACTTCCGTAAAGATCCATGTTATCATCATATTTCCATTCTCGACACACCAAGAATGATAACCACTTGATAATTATTAACATGGAGCACAAAGTTTTTGTGAAAACAACAAAAACCACCAAGTTTTTATCCAAAACTTTTGGAGGACCAGATCTATGAATACTTTCCTTCCAATTTGCTCTAATGGGCTGTCTCCTCTATTAAATATTAAATTAGACAACTAAAATATCTACTTAGAGCGCCCATATTCATCCATATAATTTTCCCCTTTTCGCTTTCCCTAATTTAGAAGAAATTGAAGGATACCGATCATTTTATCCAAAGCAACAGGTGCCCAAACAATTGCCTGATTTATTCTCTACTATGTAGTAGAGAAATTGCATTAGCACAACTATATATCGAACTACTAAATTGTAAACCGTCATTGACAAATAGATTAGTTGGCTCCATTGCTACAAATTCAATGTCTAGAATTCAATATATAGTTCAACTTGTGCCCAAAGGAGCATCCAGAAGTATCCAAGTACTTGATATGAATTCAATACGGATATGTATACTCCACAAAGTGTCCACAAACTGTCCGCACAAGATATTCAAAAGGAGAATCCCATTAGTATCTCCTAAGTTGTACACATTGTTAGTTGTTACATGTTTGGGAATTGTAATGTCCATCAAGCATTCATGCAACATACACAAATAGTGTAGCTTAATTTGCATTTAATTTAGTAATATACTATAAACACTTAGGCCACTTGATGAGTTTTTAAATACGCTAATTGATAGTTACTAAACAAAATTGTCATTTCCAATATCACTCGTTTCCACAAGGTCATAAATCTTAAATGGGTTGTTCGATCCCACCATAATTTGTAAGTTGATATAAATCAATTACTGGCCAGTGGCCAATAAAAAAGGTGTATAGGTTAATATATCATTAGATATCCAAATATCATCTGATGCATCCTCAAAACAATATTGTTATAAATATTGTAATGTAGAGGCTAAATACACACGGTGAAAAGTATGATTGTTTGTATTGCCAATATTTGATAACTCAAAAATACATTGTTTTCTTCTTTTCTCAGAATCGAATCCAAATGTCTCAAACCCCACACCAAAAGTTTGTTCAATTTGGAACATCCTGTAATTTCAACGCAAAACAACTTTTGGTCTAGTCATAATCTCTTGCTGTTTCATGCCGGATGTCGGAAAAACAAATTTGCATGAAGAGTTAAAATTTTTGATTTGTCACCTTTTAGGACAAATCAATTCATGTTTAATTTTTTAGCATTAGAAAGGAGTAACTTTCAGGTCCGAACCAAACACCAATTCTTTATGAGCAGCTAGAGAAGAGCATTGAATCATAAAGACGAGAAGAGGTTGTGAAGGGATGAGATTGTTGAATCAAATACATAAATGAACTTTATCTTTCACTTGTTCTTCGCCAGCAGTGATGTTTCCTTTGATTTTTCCCAGGAAGCAGCAAAGAAGGATCATGCAATGACACCATATGAAATACTGGACCATAATATAAGAGGGAGAGAACCAGGTTTTGGGAATTCGGTTTCATTTTGGTCTCTTAAAATTTGGTTGGTTTTGATATGTTTGGGTTGGTTTAGATCCTGGTTTCGATTTGGCTATATATCAAGCAGCGAGATAGAGTACCACTCTAGGAAATTTCATAGAGTATCGGCAAAGAAGTTGATATCCATCAATATTTTGGATGCAGCTCCATCATCTTGAAACCCATGGCCTAAACTATGGATAAAATAATTTTCATGTAGTTAAGTTCCAATAATTAAAGACAAAATAAGAGTTGAACTGATAATCAATAGCTAAGTATGTAGGGGACTAGATCTGTCCTCACATCTTATCCATGATGCCTTAATATGAAAATGTTCTACAGACATTGAAAATTGAGTAGAATATAGTATTATAGTTTCTTAAAACAAGAAGTAACGGACTGTCTTTTACCCGAAGTGCACATTATCAAATTCGATGTTTCCTCCACACAACTTTAGTGGTTTTGCATCATGACCATCACTGACATCAGGCTTCTCCTGCCAAAGTAATTAAGAAGGGAATATTCATTAAGAGATCTACTGAGTAACGTAAGTAGGACCAGTTCCCTTGAGAATGATGTGCTCTCACATAATCTAGTGCACTATATAACTAAATAGTGCTATAGACAGTTATTTCTGGAAGTAAACAAGGGCGCATGAAAAGTGCACTAGCAGAAATTAAAGTTGACAGCCGATGAAGGAAAGAGCACGAATAGGGAACAAAACAATGTTTTT
This sequence comes from Agapanthus africanus, assembly GCA_030015575.1. Lineage (NCBI taxonomy): Eukaryota > Viridiplantae > Streptophyta > Magnoliopsida > Asparagales > Amaryllidaceae > Agapanthus > Agapanthus africanus. Next base: position 173,317,594 of record CM057339.1, on the reverse strand, counting down.
GGCCTAGAATTACAGGGCAATGAACTTCATAACGAGATTATGTTGCCAGATCTATTAATATTATCCAATAGAAAAGCATATAAATCAGAGCATTGGTATTGTGTTCAACAAAAAGAAAATCATGTTGAGATATGAAAGTCCAATTAAATTATAGACAGGTAAACAGACATAACTCGTGAGAAATTTACAAGAAAGTTAAACCCATTGACTAGCAATCATCTTTGAATTGATGAAGCGTATAAGAATTTGATTGTTCACATATATCAAACATATATGCAGGTGGAGTCAAGAGATAGTGTAACCACAGAACTGTAATATAAGTCTTAGGTTCTATATTTAGTTCTGTTTAACCCAGTAATACATATTCAATACTCAACTCAGGAACTGCGAACTAACAGTAATATGACAGGAAGAGACAGCTAGAAATATACCTCAAGCAATTGAAACATGGACTTCATATCGATAAGGCTCTGTCTAGTTTCACGGTACACACTTCCAAGAAAATTGAGAGGCAGAGAAAGCTGGAAGAGAAGTCCATTGACCATGACCTGAACAGTTCAAGTAAATTATATAATAAACATCTTGCACTGAGCTGAATATTTTTAAACATTGCATATTTACAGATTGCTGCATATCTGAAGCACTGAACAATTTCATGACCATATATTTTACTTAAATACATATCACATTTGATACCAACCAGAAAATTGAGTTTACTTTCCAATCATTCATGAAACACACAAATCAGAATACGCGATGTTACAGGGACCTTTTGCCTCGCCTTGTACCTTACGGGTCAGGCTCTACAGCAATCTTGACCTACATAACACTATGCAACCAAAAGATCTGAATTTTGAGAACAATACTCCAATATCTTGAAGTTTTTATGTGTTCTCCATAATTAAATTGTGATATTAAGAATTGACGAGAAAATAATCCCTTCTATTCATTTTTCCATATGAATGATAAGGGAAGAACTTTAGAAGTTTTATCCATCAAAAGAAGTCGAACAGAATAGAGTTACATCATAAATAAATACAAGAAAAATTGATGTGCGACAAAAATGAGAGAAACTAAAATAATAATAAAAAAACAGCAGAGAAATTGAAGAGAAGATATATAATAGTATGTTACCAAGTCACCAACTGTCATTCTGCCATTCATTATTCCATATGAGCATAAAACCATTGCCGTAGATAGAGCCGTGCTGAATATAACATTTTGGCCAAAGTTCAAGTACGCAAGGCTACTTTGAGTTTTCAAAGCAGCATCCTCATACGCTGGAAAACAGCAGTCAATTTATTATATTAGCTTCTTTTAAGATTAGGAAACACCAAAGAAATCAAATACTGCAAAAATATTTATCAGATGGATACAAGTACTGCAAAACATACTTTTACTAAGAATGACAAAACAGGGTGCAGCAGCTGCAGCTACATAAAGGAACTGAATGTAACAAAAACAATAGCATGTCAAAAACCAACCAGGCTTTCCCCATCAAGATGAGGCAGTCGATGCTGCACACCAAGGCTACAAGGTCACAATAAGGCAAATAGAGAATCTTCACACTTCAACGTCAGGAGATAATTATCCCACACTTACTCTAGGTTTGGCTCCCAACAAAAAGACAAGACCATAGTTCAGTGTAGAAGAACCTGACAACTGCTACTTCACAGACAGAAGCAATCCAATCAGAACCATGCGAGAAATCTTCAAACACCAAGTTGACTAGACTTTCAAACCAATCAATCGGTAACACACTTCCAAATTCACCTTCCAAAATTTCAAGCTTAAGTTTGCTTATGAATTACAAGAGTAGTGCTTTAAAGCTCAAAATAGAATGTCCTTTTGTTATTGAAATGTCTTTGCCCTAATCTAATTCTTATGCTCCCAGCACCAGAAGACTCAGTAGTAAGAAGTGATACAAATGGGAGAAAGTTAAAAATAAGTCTTTTCTCATCTCACAATGATCTGTGAAGATAAAGAAATAAGATCATTCTCAACAAACAGGGACTTCGAGATCAATCATCTGAATGAGCGCCGGATGCAATATGGTAACCGTAATTAAATGCAAACTGGACACATACCACTTATCTGCAAATGTGAGTGCATATACACTACCTACATGACATAACATGTAGAAATAGATAAACAAAACAAATATAAATACTACCCAAAAGAATGCAGAAATTTTAGGGGAAATCCAGAAATTGTATAAAATGCTTATTAATGAGGAATGTATTAAATATGATCTATGACTTATGAGCGATAAATAATTACACTAAACATTAAGTTAAATGCAAGTAAGGACCATAAATACAATGAATTTAATAATAAATTCAAGTAAGAGAAAATATAAAACATGAACTATAAGTCAAACATATCCTGCTGTCTTGTAAGCATCTATTGCATCAAAACATGAATTTACATTTTTTCTCTAGGGAAAGGGTTAGCTAACCCCTTCAACTAGTGGAGTTACAACTCCTCCATCCATAATTGCCAAATATAGAGTTGCACAAAAAAAAAATCAATCCCACCATCGCCAAAAGTAAATTAATGTTGTTTGGGAGAGTTCGGCCTAATTATCTGCTAACTATCCTTTCCAAACAGAACCCAAGATTCCTTTTAACAACATGCGGCCAAAAGCCATATAGAAAGTGCATCTCATTTTGAACTGATGTTATACTCCCATGCATATTGGCAATCAGAAGAACCACCTTGCATTCATAGAGTTTTTAAAATAAGCAGTTAAGCATGGTCTATTTAATGGCAATTGTGCATAACTCGTTAAGATGGAACACTAGCACTTTCATTTCTGAGAACAAGTCCAGAGGTCTCGTTATCCTTGGCCAGTATAAGCATTCATGTATACTCATATCCAAACCAGGACCATTGGATGCTACACCGACAGAATAAGCAGAAGCCTACCCAACTTTTGGTGCATTTTGTCTTCAATTTCGGTATTGCAAATATCAGAATATAACACCAAACAAATTAGTGTGCCATTGCCATCAAGATGCTACTCTAAGCAATTAAAGAACTCCTTAGGCTGTAATTTAAAGAATAATTTATACGCTACAGAAATCTTTACCGCCATGCTAAAAATTACAAGGTGATAACTAGGATAGCATTTTAACAAAAATCAGGCTGAAGAAGTATATGCTACCTCTGTTAGGAATATGTATGTCCTAGAAGCCATTATTGTATGATATAGTGGATGCTTGGACATATATATCGAGGACTTTTTTGCTCGACATGATAGTATGCTATCTGGTTGCTCTATATCTTAACATGGACACTTGTATTATTTTACTGACTCTTTGATACATGTTGATAAAGCCCTTAGGAGGTGGACTTGACTACCAGGACTATGAATGATGCAGATCATACTAGTGGGGCCTGGATAGTCCACAAGCACATCCTTTAATAGTTCCTAGTCGAGGAGATATCGAGACAGGGCATCGATATTCCAGAGTAGACTAGTGTGTATATTTTTTGACCCTGTATGGGGCGATGGTTGATCCCACAACCATTGGTGTTTGATATCAAAGATTGTACACATGTGCTCATTAAAGAATGGGTACACCGAACAGGACTCACCGAGAACTCCTAGATGGTATCATACCTATCGTCAGATAGCAGTTCTATAGTGACACAGGTACAGGTTAGTTTGTAGACCGAAAATCGTCATAGTGTCTTGTGTGGTTTCCACTGTGCTTTGATTTCCTCCCTACCACGGCTCAAAGGAGTCGTGCAAACAGGTGGATTTTGGGTACAGTCCCGAGTCACATAAAGGCAGTGAGCGATAGAGGGGTTTCTTCTCTTCCGGTATTGGGAGTTGATGTTGCGCTATACTCGATTGGCTATAACAGCAAGTCCTTGGCCATGGCTGATAAGATTTACTAGTAAGTATTATCAGTAGTTTCTCGAACCGTTGAGCCACATATCGGCATGACTTATCAAGTTACTGGGGTCTGACGATTCCATCCTAGACTCGATATACGACTGTTGAAGTCGAAAATTGCACCCCAGTTGACCAAGTCAAAGTCAACCCCAAGCCAAGTGGGCCCATGCCCAGGTCGAGTCCGAACATGAAGCGGCCGGCCCTTCCCCATGCCAAAATGAAATCATGTAATTAATAATTTTTATGTAATTTTTTATGCATGAATGTAAACAAAATGGGCATAAAGCCAAATTTTTGTAAACCCATGGCTTATGTGCAAAAAGAAATAGCACATGAGATATGTGATAGGCAAAATGTCATTTTGTAAAGCCCAAGGGGCTATATGTAAACATTCTATATAAGGCAACATGATGAAAATATATAAGATACTTTTTTTCATTCCCCTCAAAACCTAGAGTTTGTGCCTCTTTTCCCTTTCTGAAGGTTCTAAACCTTCTTCTTTCTTTTGAATTAAATCAAGAGTTTTACTCTTCTTTTTCCAAAACTAAATAGTTTTTCCCCACAAAACCCACAAAGGGGAGCTTAGATCTCCCATCAGATCTCAAAAAGAAAAGATTTTTAAAATCTCACATCTCTTGATCTTCAAGATCCTGCCAACAGACGAGGAAGAAGGAGGCCATCTCCGAAAACCCCATTTTGGGGAAAGACCCAGGGCTCCAAAGAAGAACCCCTTTCATCAACTCCAAAACATCTTAGGAGTTTAACTCCACTCTAAATCCTCTTTTCGGATTTTAAATCCCATCTCTGGGACTAAAAGTCCCATTTTCCTCGCCGGCGCCCGAGCGCCCAGCGCCCACTGCCGGGCACGTGGTGCGCCGGCGCTCGAGCGCCCACGTGCCGGGCACGTGGTGCGCCGGCGCTCGAGTGCTCGAGCGCCTGGCGCTCAAGCGCCCTGCGCCCACGTGCCGGGCACGTGGTGCGCCAGCGTCCAACGCTCGCGTGTTAGACACGCGAGGCGCTAGCCCCACGAATTCTTTGGATGCCCTTTCCCTTTTTCATATACACACACTCTACAACACTGTCCCTCTCAAAAAAAATTGGGCCCGGACGCTGCCCCGCACCCCGCAAGGGGGCTGCTAGCCCCCTTGACCCTTGTAAAAATTCTGTGTGGCTCCCGATATATCCAAGCCCCCTCCAAAACAAAACACACGTACACTGCACATTGAGTTCGCATGACCAGTTTAACCCGTCAATCAGAGGTTCCCTCGCTCCAAAGGCGAGGGATAATTAACGGCAGCTTAGTCCGCGGCTGCCGGAAATTCGGATCCCCACAATCAATAAACCCCGGCCTACCCTAGACAGGGGGAATCTGTAGTACGCCTGACAAGCACGCGCGTATTCCCATCTCAATGGGATGACGAAAAACACCCTACAGATTCTGGCACGTCCGGTGGGACCAATCTCTCCTCCCATATTTCGGGTTAAATGTTAATGCGAACTCAGTCAATATACATACCTATATTTATACTAAAATAATGCTTTTTCATGCAGGTTTTTAAGCAATCAATTTTCAACAATGTTTTCAAAGATGAACTCAGCTCCCATCTCCTACACGATGAAGATGGACTCCAGGACGGTCCTCCCGGCCAGTCTTGGGCGACAGTGGGAGGAGCCGCTGCTACAGTTTGACTCTATTATGTTCGTGTCAGCTAACATCGTCCCAGGTCCTCTAGTTGATAAATGTCAAAACCGACGATATCACATATTACACTTACGTAAGTAAATATGCCCATCCCAATTGTCGTTGGCATATAGCAACGAAACCGACGATATCACATATTACACTTACGGTCGCAGAAAAGAAAGTGTAAAACTACAACAGTTGGAATCCGCAACCTTCTTAGACATCGCATGCCTAATCAAATGAATTCCTTAGACATCGCATGCCTAACAATTATAAACCCCGCATTTTAGTCTCATTATCGAAAACTCTTTTCAATATCAAGTCGGGCAATTCAACAAGATTCCCGACATCCTGATCGAATGCTCGTCGCAAACTTTAGTAGGCGGCCGCACCCCCGAATTTCCGGCCGACGGATTGGCAAACGTTAATTACCGGCAGCCGTCAGGCGTACTACAGATTCTGTAGTACTACAAAGAGATGAATTGGCAAACGTCGCGTCAGATCTCGCGACCTAAGTCGCCCGATTGCAATTACAGCAGAATCAAATTTTGGTTCATGAGCCAGGGATTGATACCCGAAGGCAGCCAACTGATACCCCTTCAACCTAAGTGCGGAGCGCCTTCGCGAAAAACGGCCGCGATCAGCCTCCAGTCCCTCCGATACATACACCGGAGGAGAATCTCCACTGAAAGAGAAGCTGGATAAGGTCTATTCCTTCAGAAGGGACAAAATCCGTAAAATATTCAAAGAAGCCCTATGAAACGGTCTAAAACTGCAAGAATCAAAGAGACCGCAAGAAGAGAATATGACCGACGACCCAAAATATTGCCCCTATCACAGAATGATAGGTCATGCCATTGAGGACTGCTTCGTCTTCAAAGATTGGGTCGAAAGGCAATACAAGACGGGGGAGATAGAACTGTCTAAAGACGTGTTAGCAAACAGTCAAGCTATGACCGCCGATTTCATACAAATGGAGACCGAAACCTTTCGGGAACCTAATCCTCCCAGACATGTGCCATTACCTGAAAAGGGCGAACCAAAGACTGATCGGCCTCAAGGACCAGCATCAGTGAGGGCACCTACTCTAATGGAGAGAAAGAAGAAGCTGTACTCTTTCAGGAGGGATGAGGTTCGTGATATATTCGAGGAAGTCTTGAACAACGGTCTGCAATTGCCTATTCCGAAGAGGCCACATGAGATGAATATGACCGGCAGTCCCGTATACTGCCCATACCATAGGGTGGTGAGTCATACCATTGAAGATTGTTGTGTTTTCAAAGATTGGGCAGAGGACCAATACAAGCTTGAAAAAACCTCGCAGTCCTCGGATGTATCGGTAAGCCACAGAGCTACGGTCGTCAACACAGCTCCGCCAAGATCAAAATTCAAGGAGCTGGGATAAGCAAAGATGACCTCTAAGTCGTTGAACTGGAGACAGATGACCTCTAAGTCGTTAAACTGGAAACATTAGACCTCTAAGTCTTTAAACTGGAAACAGACGACCACCATGTCGTTAAACTGGATACAGATGACCACCGCGTCGTTAAACTGGAAACAGATGACCACCACGTCGTTAAACTGGGAACGATAGACCTCTAAGTCTTTAAACTGGGAACCGCCGACCACCACGTCATTAAACTGGGAACAGATGACCTCTAAGTCGTTAAACTGGAGACAGATGACCTCTAAGTCGTTAAACTGAAAACATTAGATCTCTAAGTCTTTAAACTGGAAACAGATGACCACCACGTCGTTAAACTGGAAACAGATGACCACCAAGGCGTTAAACTGGAAACAGCTGACCACCACGTCGTTAAGCTGGGGATGACTGACCACCACGTCGTTAAACTGTGAACCATTGACCACCATGTCATTAAACTGGGAATAATCGACCTCTAAGTCGTTAAACTGGGAATGTAAAAAAATGTGTAAATAAAAAAATGTGTAAATAAAAAGGAAAAAAGCCGAAATGATAGGGCAACTCGCAATAAAAATCAGCGAGTAAAATAAAGATGAAAATAAAGCCGAAATGATGGGGCAACCGCGAATAAAAAGCCGAAATGATAGGGCAATCGCGACCTTCGCGATAAGAAAAGCTGAAATGATAGAGCAATCGCGGTATAAAAAAAACGGCGAATGATGAGTCGCTCCTACTACCATATTACAATGCAGCGATGCAGACGTCAACCAAAATTCAAATTCCCAAAACTCTCCCGACCCTACGGTTGGTTCCCAAATTGACCACCGTATACAATCCACGGGCTCAAATAATTCTCATCATACCCATGCCCCACCGCAGCCACAGGGGGGAAAAGGCCGAATGTCATGGTTGCGAGGGCGCCGCAACCCGAACGCAAGTCGGTGTTTGAACGACTTTCTTTAGCCCGAGCTGGGGGCAAGGCCATCAACACTAGCAAAGAAACAAGGCATCTCGGGCAAGCTCCAGCGGCGCCTCTAACAACTGCTCGATTGGGTGTCTTCTCAAGCCTCCTCATCACTCAGCCTATGGCGGCTTCCCGAAGAGCAGAAGCCTGCCAAGCGCTCAAGGCAGAAAAGCTGAAGCAGAAGCGGCTCAGATACAGAGCCAACAAAAAGGCTAGGGCTCTGGCCATGTTAAAATTTATGAATTTCCAAAGCCCGGACCGCTCCGCGAAACCAGCCGCCAAAGATAAAGAGATGGCTGGGTATGTGGTCCGCGCTGTCTATATGGTCGGACATGAAGAAACGAACCCTTCTATGCTTCACAGCCAGGATGATGATACGGTGGACGCTACCCAACGTCAACTCGATCTAAATGATGAAGAACCCGCTCAGGCCGATAAACCAGAGGAGCCCGTGGTTCCTGCGGAATTGAGCTCAGGCAATAAGGATGACCCGGTTGTCATAACCGGAACTACAGAACAAGCATTATTCCGATGGCTTCAGAGGCAGCTTCAGGACAGGGATGAGAAGTTAGCCAAGGTACAGTCCAAGGTCGACGAATTGGAAAACGTCGCGGCAGATCTCGCGACCTAAGTCGCCCGATTGCAATTACAGCAGAATCAAATTTTGGTTCATGAGCCAGGGATTGATACCCGGAGGCAGCCAACTGATACCCCTTCAACCTAAGTGCAGAGCGCCTTCGCGAAAAACGGCCGCGATCAGCCTCCAGTCCCTCCGATACATACACCGGAGGAGAATCTCCACTGAAAGAGAAGCTGGATAAGGTCTATTCCTTCAGAAGGGACAAAATCCGTAAAATATTCAAAGAAGCCCTAAGAAACGGTCTAAAACTGCAAGAATCAAAGAGACCGCAAGAAGCGAATATGACCGACGACCCAAAATATTGCCCCTATCACAGAGTGATAGGTCATGCCATTGAGGACTGCTTCGTCTTCAAAGATTGGGTCGAAATGCAATACAAGACGGGGGAGATAGAACTGTCTAAAGACGTGTTAGCAAACAGTCAAGCTATGACCGCCGATTTCATACAAATGGAGACCGAAACCTTTCGGGAACCTAATCCTCCCAGACATGTGCCATTACCTGAAAAGGGCGAACCAAAGACTGATCGGCCTCAAGGACCAGCATCAGTGAGGGCACCTACTCTAATGGAGAGAAAGAAGAAGCTGTACTCTTTCAGGAGGGATGAGGTTCATGATATATTCGAGGAAGTCTTGAACAACGGTCTGCAATTGCCTATTCCGAAGAGGCCACATGAGATGAATATGACCGGCAGTCCCGTATACTGCCCATACCATAGGGTGGTGAGTCATACCATTGAAGATTGTTGTGTTTTCAAAGATTGGGCAGAGGACCAATACAAGCTTGAAAAAACCTCGCAGTCCTCGGATGTATCGGTAAGCCACAGAGCTACGGTCGTCAACACAGCTCCGCCAAGATCAAAATTCAAGGAGCTGGGATAAGCAAAGATGACCTCTAAGTCGTTGAACTGGAGACAGATGACCTCTAAGTCGTTAAACTGGAAACATTAGACCTCTAAGTCTTTAAACTGGAAACAGACGACCACCATGTCGTTAAACTGGATACAGATGACCACCACGTCGTTAAACTGGAAACAGATGACCACCACGTCGTTAAACTGGGAACGATAGACCTCTAAGTCTTTAAACTGGGAACTGCCGACCACCACGTCATTAAACTGGGAACAGATGACCTCTAAGTCGTTAAACTGGAAACAGATGATCTCTAAGTCGTTAAACTGAAAACATTAGATCTCTAAGTCTTTAAACTGGAAATAGATGACCACCACGTCGTTAAACTGGAAACAGATAACCACCAAGTCATTACACTGGAAACAGCTGACCACCACGTCGTTAAGCTGGGGATGACTGACCACCACGTCGTTAAACTGTGAACCATTGACCACCATGTCATTAAACTGGGAATAATCGACCTCTAAGTCGTTAAACTGGGAATGTAAAAAAATGTGTAAATAAAAAAATGTGTAGATAAAAAGAAAAAAAGCTGAAATGATAGGGCAACTCGCAATAAAAATCAGCGAGTAAAATAAAGATGAAAATAAAGCCGAAATGATGGGGCAACCGCGAATAAAAAGCCGAAATGATAGGGCAATCGCGACCTTCGCGATAAGAAAAGCTGAAATGATAGAGCAATCGCGGTATAAAAAAACGGCGAATGATGAGTCGCTCCTAGTACCATATTACAGTGCAGCGATGCAGACGTCAACCAAAATTCAAATTCCCAAAACTCTCCCGACCCTACGGTTGGTTCCCAAGTTGACCACCGTATACAATCCACGGGCTCAAATAATTCTCATCATACCCATGCCCCACCGCAGCCACCAGTTACGCAGCTGGTCCCTCCCGCGGAATTATGCTCCATTGGGAAAGACCCACTCATGTGTCCTCACGATGCATGAGGAGAACAAACCTTCATGGGATCCTTACGACTCACAAAGGAAAAACACACTTGAGAATCGTCACGACTCCTAAGGAGAAAATGCACCTACGAGATCCTTACGACTCGTAGGGAGAAAATGCTTTTATAGGACCCTTACGGCCCATAAAATTGAAAAGCCTTAGGTAATAGGGATCTAAACATGTTTCCTAAGCCATCGCTCCCCAATCCCCAAACGGCGAATGATGAGTCGCTCCTGGTACCATATTCCAGTACAGCGATGCAGACGCCAACCAAATTCCAAATCCCATACCCAAACGGCGAATGATGAGTCGCTCCTGGTACCATATTCCAGTGCAGCGATGCAGACGCCAACAAAGTCCCAAAATTTTTCCGGCCCTATGGTCTGGATCATACATCCTGTAAAACCGTATACAATCCACGGGCGTAAAACAATCCAAATCTCTCCCAAGTCCCGCCGGTGAGACTACTTTTAAAGTCACACCAGCGGAAGAAAAAAAAACGGTATGTCCACAAGCAAAACGGGCACGGATGAAAACCCAAAAGGGCTCCGTGAGTAAAAACAGCAGGACTGCCGGCGAGTTTGTGAAAACCCGAAAGGGCGCAAACTCGTGAAAAAGAGATGAAATGCACTCGCAAATTCCTCTCGACTTTATGAGGAGAAATTCCCGCGTGAGATCCTTACGACTCACAAAGGAGCAACACACTTAGGAGTCCCCACGACTCCTAAGGAGAAAATACACCTACGAGATTTTTTCAACTCGTAGGGAGAAAATGCTTTTATGGGACCCTTACGTCCCATAAAATTGAAAAGCCTTAGGTGATAGGGATCTAAACCTGCCACTTAAGCCATCAATTCCCAAATCCTCTCGGGGCAAATCATGAGTTTCTCCTGGCATTATTCCAGTGCAGCAATGCAGATGCCAAACAAAAAAAAAACCAATCCCCAAATTCTCTCAAAGACAAATGATGATTCTCTCTTGGTACCATATTCCGGTGTAGCGATGCTGATGTCAACCCAAATCACAATCAACAAGTCAACTTCAACTCCGACACCGCAGAAAGCGGAGCAAGTCAGAATCCAATCTCGACACCGCAAGAAGCGGAGCAAGTCAAGTTCACCCGTGACACTGCAGGAAGCAGAGCAAGTCAAATAGAGTGTCGACCGTCCATGTCGCAAAAAGGGCAGTACAGGCTTCCTACAAAGCAGGAACCAGATCACTCCGGGGCAGGGAAAAGTCTACCACGGACACTCCGTCTCGGAGACGCGTCGACCGTCCATGTCGCAAAAAGGGCAGTGCGGGCTTCCCACAAATCGGGAACCAAATTGCTCCGGATCAGAGCGTCGACCGTCCATGTCGTAAAAAGGGCAGTGCAGGCTTCCCACAAATCGAGAATCAAATCGCTCCGGACCAGAGTGTCGACCGTCCATGTCGCAAAAAGGGCAGTGCAGGCTTCCCACAAATCGAGAACCAAATTGCTCCGGATCAGAGCGTCGACCGTCCATGTCGCAAAAAGGGCAGTGCAGGCTTCCCACAAATCGAGAACCAAATCGCTCCGGACCAGAATGTCGACCGTCCATGTCGCAAAAAGGGCAGTGCAGGCGTCCTACAAAGCGAGAACCAAATCGCTCCGGGCCAGGGAAAAGTCTACCACGGACACTCCATCTCGGAGACGCGTCAAGCGTCGACCGTCCATGTCGCAAAAAGGGCAGTGCAGGCTTCCCACAAATCGGGAACTAAATCGCTCCGGATCAGAGCGTCGACCGTCCATGTCGCAAAAAGGGCAGTGCAGGCTTCCCACAAATCGGGAACCAAATCGCTCCGGATCAGAGCGTCGACCGTCCATGTCGCAAAAAGGGCAGTGCAGGCTTCCCACAAATCGGGAACCAAATCGCTCCCGGACCAGAGCGTCGACCGTCCATGTCGTAAAAAGGGCAGTGCAAGCTTCCTACAAAGTGGGAACCAGATCACTCCGGGCCAGGAAAAAGTCTACCACGGACACTCCGTCTCGGAGACGCGTCAAGCGTCGACCGTCCATGTCGTAAAAAGGGCAGTGCAAGCTTCCTACAAAGCAGGAACCAGATCACTCCGGGCCAGGAAAAAGTCTACCACGGACACTCCGTCTCGGAGACGCGTCAAGCGTCGACCGTCCATGTCGTAAAAAGGAGAGTGCAGGCTTCCTACAAATCGGGAACCAAATCGCTCCGGATAAGAGCGTCGACCGTCCATGTCGTAAAAAGGGCAATACAGGCTTCCTACAAAGCAGGAACCAGATCACTCCGGGCCAGAGAAAAGTCTACCACAGACACTCCGTCTCGGAGACGCGTCAAGCGTCGACCGTCCATGTCGCAAAAAGGGCAGTGTCAGGATTCCCACAAATCGGGAACCAAATCGCTCCAGATCAGAGCGTCGACCGTCCATGTCGTAAAAAGGGCAGTGCAGGCTTCCCACAAATCGAGAACCAAATCGCTCCGGATCAAAGCACCGACCGTCCAAGTCGCAAAAAAGGGCAGAACCGACCGTCCAAGTCGCAAAAAGGGCAGCACCGACCGTCCAAGTCGCAAAAAGGGCAGAACCGACCGTCCACGTCGCAAAAAGGGTAGCACCGACCGTCTAAGTCGGGCAGCACCGACCGTCCACGTCGCAAAAAGGGCAGCACCGATCGTCCAAGTCGCAAAAAGGGCAGCACCGACCGTCCATGTCGTAAAAAGGGCAGTGCCAGCTTCCCAAAAGCAGGAACCAAATCAAGTCGCCTCCACGCGAAAGAAGATCCATCAATTTCATACACACGACTCACATATGTGGTGTGCATTTATTGATGGGGGCACTTTGTTGAAGTCGAAAATTGCACTCCGGTTGACCAAGTCAAAGTCAAAGTCAACCCCAAGCCAAGTGGGCCCATGCCCAGGTCGAGTCCGAACATGAAGCGGTCGGCCCTCCTCCATGCCAAAATGAAATCATGTAATAAATAATTTTTATGTATTTTTTTATGCATGAATGTAAACAAAATGGGCATAAAGCCAAATTTTTGTAAGCCCGTAGCTTATGTGCAAAAAGAAATAGCACATGAGACATGGGATGGGCAAAATATCATTTTGTAAAGCCCAAGGGGCTATATGTAAACATGTAAGCCTATATAAGGCAACATGATGAAAATATATAAGATACTTTTTCTAATTCCCCTCAAAATCTAGGGTTAGTGCCTCTTTCCCCTTTCTGAAGGTTCTAAACCTTCTTCTTTCTTTTGAATTAAATCAAGAGTTTTACTCTTCCTTTTCCAAAACTAAATAGTTTTTCCCCACAAAATCCATAAAGGGGAGCTTAGAACTCCCATCAGATCCTCAAAAAGAAGAGATTTTTAAAATCCCACATCTCTTGATCTTCAAGATCCTGCCAACAGACGAGGAAGAAGGAGGCTCATCTCCGAAAACCCCATTTTGGGGAAGACCCAGGGCTCCAAAGAAGAACCCCTTTCATCAACTCCAAAACATCTTAGGAGTTTATCTCCACTCTAAATCCTCTTTTGGGATTTTAAATCCTATCTCTGGGACTAAAAGCCCAATTTTCCTCGCCGGCGCCTGGCGCCCGAGCGCTCAAGCGCCCACGTGCCGGGCACGTGGTGCACTAGCGCTCGAGCGCCTGGCGCTCAAGCGCCCAGAGCTCACGTGCCGGGCACGTGGTGCACCAGCGCCTAAGCGTCCAGCGCTCGCGTGTTAGACACGCGAGGCGCTAGCCCCAACGCATCCTTTGGATGCCCTTTCCCTTTTCATATATATATATATATATATATATATATATATATACACACACACACATACTCTACAGCACTGTCCCTCTCAAAAAAAATTGGGCCGGGGCGCTGCCCCGCACCCCGCAAGAGGGCTGCTAGCCCCCTTAACCCCCAGCCCGCTATCCGGGTAGCGGGACCCCCGTAAAAACTCTGCATGGCTCCCGATATATCCAAACCCCCTCCAAAACAAAACACACGTACACTGCACATTGAGTTCGCATGACGAGTTTAACCCGTCAATCGGAGGTTCCCTCGCTCCAAGGGCGAGAGGTAATTAACGGCAGCTTAGTCCGCGGCTGCCGGAGATTCGGATCCCCACAATCAATAAACCTCGGTCTACCCTAGACAGGGGGAATCTGTAGTATGCCTAACAAGCGCGTGCGTATTCCCATCTCAATGGGGTGACGAAAAACACCCTACAACGACATATCAGACGAAGAGATCGGACTGTATAGTAAGTGTTGCTTATAGGCTTTACGAGAGTTTGGACAAGCTTGCTTGTTGATCTTCTATTCGTTCAATACCTGGATAGTCGTTAAGTCCAGCTAGTACCGCTGACGGCTTGTGGGTAACTGATGTGATCATGACCTACTGCTGACGTATTGAAGAGTCTTTAGAGTCCCACACAGAGGTTTCCTAGCTCAAACGAAACGAAGTAGGGCACATATATGATATGTGCGGGAGCTTGATTAAATACGAGTATGTGATACCGTATTCTAATCTCGCGATATTTGATATCGGTTAGGTTATATGTGATATAACTGGGTTATTGAATCACGTGTTGATTCAATGATATGTTATATATATATATATATATATATATATATATATATTTGATATAGGCCGGTTATATACGATATGACCGGGTTATTGAATCAAGTGTTGATTTGATAATTTTTTATATATTTATAGTTGATATATTAACTAATATTAATGCTCACTAATTATTTTCTTCTCTTCTCTTTATATATAATTATGTGTATATGATATATATATATATATATAAATTGTATCAAACTTGATGATATATTGAACATGGGTGTATGAAACTCACACATGACCTAAAGATATTTGTGATGATTTGATGTTTTAAGGAAAATAAAAATGAGTGGATAATGACCATGGCTTAGATGCTTGTAGAAGCACGTAGAAGCCATGACTCATCCTCATTTTTTGTCTTGTACTTAGATATTTTTATTTCATCATAACCTTATCTTTAACTCATAGTTCACTCTCTCACTTCATCACTAGATTCATTTTTCCACCCATGTTCATCTTCTTCCTCTCAAGAGCTCACTAGGGTTTTTCTTGAGTTGGAAATAAAAAGAGAGATTTCTAAGTGAGCCAAAACTCCTACTTCATCAACCTACTCTAAACTAGCCCTTTAAATTAGGTTGTTTCCTTCACTAATACTTGATTAGTGAAGAGATAGTTTGACCTAGAGAGACTTCAAAGTGGATCATCTTCGGCTTCGAAGATCGCAAATCAAGCTCAATCCTTTCTTTAAGTGGAGCCAAGAAGAGTTCTAGGGACTACTATTTGGAGCTTTAGAAGTGAAGGACTTGGTCTACAAAGGTTGTAACCCTCTTCACTTAGTATAGAACTTGCTTTCATACTTAGAAAACCCTAATACTCTAGTTAGATTCTAGGTTAGTGTAGCTTAGCACTCTAGTTTTTTAAAATTGCATACTTGATGCTTGTATAAACATAGTGGTGATGCTAAGACACACTTTCATGGTATCAGAGCCAAGCTAGAGCATTAAACGATGTAATTAGAATTGCGAAACCGAAACAACTCCAATAACTGTAAACCCAAAACCCTAGTTTCTGTCAATTTATAAAAGTCCTTTAAAAAAATTTTAAGCAAGTGCAGAATGCTACATGTCATGTAACTAGAACACCATAGAAAACGAGCCCAAAATGATAAACTTTGGCCGGCGAGATCATTCAAAAAACCGGCCTGGCCGGTCCTACAGTTGATTTGGGACTTGAGTTTTCTATGGTGCTATGGGATCTTGGGTTTAGGATTTCAGGTACTGTTTGATTTTGCCTAAATTGCATGTGATGTTATCTTTTGTATTTGTGTAATTCGGAGTATTTCTAAGTCGCAATTTAACATCATTTCGGGTTTAAGTTATGATATGTGATACAATATTTGGAATCCACATTAATTAGTTTTATGAAAACTAATTTGTTATTTATAGATCTAGCGTTTTAGTCTCGTTTGATCGATTGCCACGGAGTTTCGATTCGGATCAAAACTCCGTCGCAATCTCGTATTATACGCGAACACTCGCCGGGAAACACTACTAGATAGCCATGCCCCATAGCCCCGACCAAGTAACTGTACGAGAACCCCGTTGCCAAAAGCATCCACTCAGATGCTCACGGCCACAGAGTTCCGCCTAAATGCACTTCGTCGACGGCATCAGGGGTGTGGCCATCTACTAAAGTTCCCGACGAGCATTCGATCATTTAATCAAGAATCCTGTTGAATTAGCCGACTGGTCATTGAAAAGTGTTTTCAATTTGAGACTTAAATGCAAGGTTTATTGTGTTAGGCATGAAATTCGGAATATGTGATATTCCGGGTTTATGATGTCTAAGAAATATGCGGATTCTAATTATTGTAGTTTTCATTTCTTTTGTTCGACCGTAAGTGTAATATGTGGTGTATCCCCAATCTCGTTGATATATGTCAACGACATTCGGGATACGCATATTTACTAACGTTGATGACATGTGATGTTATGTGTTGCTGTGATATGTTATATTGGATCATCGTGATTGAATAGCCGGGGGTTTTTGCGTGAGATGAGGGTTTTTCTATTTTCATTCATGTAAAAACTGTATGTATTATTCTTTTATTGGGACACTTCCGGATTGAGAATGTTGTCTCCATTGATGTATATTATTTACTTTTCCGTATTATGATAGACCCAAGACGGGGAGCACAAGTAACCAGGTTCTAGAGTCCAGTGGGAGGCCATCTCGATGAGTCGAGACCGGGTATCCTAACTCTAGAATTGGCAGAGTTGCTTGCCGCTCTCGTGGAGGTCTAGGGATGTAGGTTTGGCTATTCATCAAGACCGCAGAATCCGTGTTTTTCATTACTGGCTTAATTTAAATCACGAACCTCTTAGAATATCCAATATTTCATTGACTTCTGCTGCTTGAGTTCTGTGATGTGATCATATAACTGCGTAAGACGAATGCTATATATATATATATGATATATAATAAACGTTGCTTATGTTTTGCACCCGCGCTAGTCCAGCCCCCTTTCTGCCGTTAGTTAAGCAATCTAACAGTGCATAACGGCCCCGTGGCGAATACGGATGGCATAAGCGTACGTTCTATTTTCGCTTCTTCTGTGATGTTTAAGAAACATAAATGATGGGACGTCATTAATGAGATTAATGAAAAAATAAGAAACCTAAAGATATTGTAGAATCAAATTTTTCAAAAAGGTAGCTCTGGTTCTTGCTTTGTATAGTGGTATTCCATTATGAATATTCAACACCTCATTCGATGAAGAAAGAGCCTAGATCCCTTCACTGGAAGTGACCTCTTTAGCAAAACTAGCAAATGCTACAACCCATTCGGTTTGTTTTGAAAACTACTCGATTTTAAAAGCGGGGCTTAAACCACTCCTTTTCAAATCACTAGATTCTACAACGATATCAAGTTCATCACGTTAAAGGTTTTCATCAAAACCATTCGTAGCCCTCCGCCATTTTAGGAAGTAGAGTACTTAGTATTCGTGCTACGTTTGTTGACTATAGTGATGTCTTCCTATAAGGCGTATGGTGCGATCGATTAGGACATTCGTACAACTTTGTTGACCATAGTTAAGGGTCATACGAATGGATCTAAATCAATCAAGAAATGACGGGTAAAACTTGATTGGCGCTTATGATTTCTTGACCATAGTTAAGGTCATAAAATGCTAGGGGTATAAAAACTGATATCGGGAATTTCAAGTGTTGAAATTTACAATGAGATTGCATATCTTTTATATGATAGTTGGATCCCGATACCCACTGCGAGTAAGTGTTACTCCTGGGAGAGTTCCACTTTACAATTAGCTGATCCAGTAGGTGTCTAAGAAAGGTGTTAACGAGATTATGTCCCTGCGGAAATGAGATTATTTAATTAGTTCCATGCGAAAGCACGGGGAGACTCCTTCGGAGTACCAATACCTGCCTGGCTGACCGATTGGCGAACTTGTAGGGTATAATTAATCCCGGCTAATCTTATCTTTTAGGGTTTGAAGGAAAATTTGATAAAAACAGTGGAAGCCATCCTGATTAGATAAAATAATAATCAATCTAATCTTGCAAGAGCGCACGCTAAAGTGTTTTCTTCTCTCTCCAGGTAGTGACCATGACACGCCTTAATCAAGATAATAATATGGATATATTGTCCGAACCCGCTTATTATACTGAGCAGGGGAACATTGGTTCCGCTTTTTGTTATGATTGTCATAAGTCTGAGTAAGAAATAGGGGAATACCAAGATTCCCACGCAACCCGAACGAAGAAAAAGCATATTGATGCATCTTCTTCGGGTGTGTTCGTTACCGAGAACTGTTTCTCAGTTTGCTCTACATCCTGAGTATTAAATACCGGATCAGGATCCTATATTTGTAATATGTTATAAAGGTTAAGAAGAATTAGAGAACTGGGAAAGGATGATAAGTCCCTCGTAGTAAGAAATGGTGCAATTGTTGCAGCCAAAGCAGTTGGCGAATATCACCTAGTATTACGAAATGGTAATACATTGATTCTGAACGGCTGTTGTTTCGTACCAAAAATGATGTGCAATATTATATCAGTTTTTTTATTACATAAATAAGCATATAATTTTGTATTGGAGGAAAATGTTATGAACATTTTCCTAAATCAAGTGTTAATTGGGTTTCGTACGTTGTATAACGGTATATACGTTCTAAATCAAACTACAGTTCTAAACATACTGAACACACAAGAGGAAAAGTTCAGAAATGAACAAAGCCTTCTTGTGGCATTATAGACTTGGTCATATCAATGCGACGAGACTAACTAAATTACATAAAGATGGATATTTAAATCCGTTTGAATTTACATCTTATAAAACTTGTCAGTCATGTCTCAAAGGCAAGATGACCAAAACTCCGTTTACGCGACACGGAAAAAGAGCTACTGAACTCTTGGGACTAATACATAGTGATGTATGCGGTCCTATGTCTACACATGCCAGAAATGGTTCCTCGTATTTCATTACATTCACCGATGATCTCTCAAGATTCGGACATGTGTTCCTGTTGAAACACAAATCTGAAGTTTTTGAGAAATGCAAGGAATATAAGTGCGGGATAGAGAACCAGACGGGTAAAAGTATTAAAATCCTTCGATCTGATCGGGAAGGAGAATACTTGAGCACGGAATTCCGAGACTATTTAAAAGAAAATGGGATTCTCTCACAGCTTACTCCTCCGTATACACCACAGCACAACGGAGTATCGAAACGGAAGAAACGCACCCTGTTAGATATAGTGCGCTCTATGATGAGTATTGCTGAGTTACCTATTTCCTTTTAGGGTTATGCACTTGAGACAGCTGCATATCTATTGAATAGGGTTCTGACCAAATCCGTGCATACCACTCCATATGAGATATGGTATGGGAAGAGACCATCTCTTAAACGAGTTAAGATATGGGGTTGTCCGGCCTATGTTAAAAAGCAAAATCCGGACAAGCTCGAAGCAAGATCTGTTTTGTGCAAGTTTGTGGGATATCCAAAGAATTCATATGGATATATCTTCTACCACACTGAGGAACAAAAGGTGTTTGTTTCTCAATATGCCACCTTTTAGAAAAGGAATTTCTTGTGAAAGAAATTAGTAGTAATGAGGGAGGGCCGGAAGAAGTTCCAGTACAAACTACAACTGATGATTTGGTAGGACCGGAGGATTCGATAATCCCCGACGAACTTCAGCCTCTCCGCAGATCTAGTAGGGTTTCTCATCCACCTGAGAGATACTACGGTTTCTTCATAAACGGTGGAAGTGGGAAATGCATCATGGAAGATAATAACCCAACTAGTTTTGAGCAGGCCATCAAAAATGGGGACTCTGTGAAATGGTTGGATGCTATGCGATCTGAGATGGAATCCATGTACACTAACAAAATATGGACTTTGGAAGTTGCTCCTGAAGGGATAAAACTCATTGGGAGCAAGTGGATCTTCAAGAAGAAAATTGGTGTAGACGGAAAGGTTAAGACTTTCAAAGCTAAAATTGTAGCAAAAGGTTTTCGTCAATGACCAGGTGTCGACTATGATGAAACCTTTTCTCCGGTAGCTATGCTCAAGTCCATCAGGATCCTACTTGCCATTGCTGCATACCATGACTACGAAATCTAGCAGATGGACGTCAAGACCGCTTTTCTAAATGGTGATTTAGAAGAGAGCGTGTCCATGACTCAGCCAGAGGGCTTCGTAGACAGTGGGAGCAGCAGAAAGGTGTGCAAGCTGCTTAAATCAATCTACGGATTAAAGCAGGCATCGCGGAGCTGGAACATCCGTTTTGATGTGGCGGTCAAAGAGTTTGACTTCATCAAAAATATAGATGAAGCTTGTATATACAAAAAGGTTGTAGAGAGTAAGGTTGTCTTCCTCATATTGTACGTGGATGACATACTCTTGATAAGAAATGATGTTCCTATACTACACTCGGTCAAGCTCTTCTTATCACAAAAGTTCTCCATGAAAGATCTAGATGATGCCTCCTACATCCTGGGGATAAAGATCTATAAAGATAGATCTGAGAGAATATTAGGATTGTCCCAATCCAGGAACATTGATACCATACTAAAGAGGTTTAGTATGGAAGATTCTAAGCGTGGTAATTTACCCGCTTGTTCAGGAGTCACTCTCCAAAGAGATGTCTCCCAAGACTGATTTAGAGAGGGCTCGCATGACAGTGATACCCTATGCTTCTACAGTTGGGTATATCATGTATGCGATGATATGTGTAACACCCGAGCCCAATGCTACTATTTTCTGTTATTGGTTGAGCATTAGATATTACGCATTTCATTTATCTTGCTTATTTGGGTCTTACTGTAAAATTTTATCTGGCTAAGTCATTCTGCATATAACAAATTTTAGCATCTAAAATAAAATTAAAAAAAATATTCATCTTGGCCTACTTGACACCCTTAGCCTCGTGGTAGCGTTCGTGCATTGTGTTCTCGTCCCGTTCAGTGAAACGGGCGAGTTTGGATGGCTACGTGCACGTGCGTGTGTCCGTTTTGTGAGTATGCTTTTTAATCATAAAACATTTCATTTTAAAATTTGGAACCCGCTTAAAATCCTATTATTTGAATTTCGAATTTTTGGACCCAACCCGGGCGCAATTTGGAAATGTTTCATTTGGCGCCAAAATCCTAAATATTATTATTATTAAAACCATCACATATATTTTTCTAACTAACCTGATATCTTACTGTTCATTACCTATCTTTTAAATCTTTAAGTTAACCATATAATATTTTTACAATCTTTTATATCCTTCTCAATTTATTCTCTCAGCCAATCACAACCTCCCCTTTAACCCCGTGGGCCCCACTTTCTCTCTCTCCTTCTTCTCTCTCTTTCCACTTTCTCTCTCTCTACCCCTTATATATTCTCTCGTACTTCTCTTTATCATTTTTCTCTTCTTGCTTCATGTCTCGCTTCTCATTTCTTTTAACTGTTCTTTTGTTACCGGAATTCCGTCGTGGCGGTGACGTTTCTCGACGTTCCAGCGAGATACCCCGACCCGTGTAGTTCCTTTGTTCGTCATTTGGGTTCATTCCGTGAACCGTGCGCCGTCGCGAGTTTTCCCCGCCGACGGTTAACGTTCCGTTTTCCCGATTCGCGACCCATCGAGGCAAGTTAATCTTGCTACATGCTATATACTTTTATAATCTTCATTTTATAATGTTATACATTTGAAAATCTTATAGTTTACATATGAAATGTCGTTGAAAAATCGGATATGACAAATCTGAAATTTACTGTACACCTTATCTTATAAAATTCATTATAAATCATAGAAAAATCATTAGTATACGTTCTTTAGTTCGTTACGAAGATAATTCAGAATACTATAACTCTATAAAATATTTACTTGCAAAATAAATTGTTTAATTAACGTAAAATGCAAATGAACACGTCTCTAAACTGCTGTCCAGGGAAATTCCAGCAGCAAACTTTCAACTTTGAATATTCATAACTTTTTGTAGGGATAACCTGAGATGCTTATACTTATAAAACTGAAAACCTTATTGAATTATCTTTGTTTTGGTATAAGATACGTCTCTTTTGGAGAACATTTATTATTTTTAAGCTATTTTACAAATTAGGGTGACGCTAAATTTCTGAACAGAACCTTCTTGTGCATGGTTAATCAATACATCTTTTATGGTTACTAATCGCTTTGAATATGCTATCCATATTAATATTATTATATCAATATTTATATCACATATTGTTTAGTTGTACATCCCACATTACCATTTTACAGTTTTATAACTTTTCGGATACCCGTTTGCATCTATCGCATTTAAGATACATATAATTGCACGCATAGATCACACTATTACATAATAATGTGATATTAACACTCCATGTTTAATAAATTGCATCCTAATTAATATTGGAACTATAAATGTAACCCTAATCGATAACTGTGCATCCATATCCTTGAAATTATATTTATTTACATATCATATTACATGTTCCAGTTTATTGTTCTGATAGTACTCATGCTTGTTTATTTATACATATGCTTATGTTAGTTTGATTATGAGCACCCACATGACATCTTGTGCTTCCTGACATGACCTGTTACACTTCCTACTTGACATGACATGGTACCGTACACTCTTGACATGACACGACACCCTATACATATCGACTCATCCTGTTGTACCATGACACTACTTGTTTCATGATTTCATGCCTAATGCCGACAAACCTGACCATTCCTGCTGTCGATCCAGACAGACCTACTTTTACTTGATTTTGTGTTGGCATTAGTCCTTGACTACTGAATACATGACCTGACATACATAGTTTGGGGGTATGGGGAAATCAAAGGTGAAACCGACTTGTAACTCAACAGTTCGATACATTGTTCTGATCAGTCTTACGGGCTTGGCCAGTCCGGGAGTGATGATGCTGACATCACTCGTCCATCCTACTACCTTTTACTGCTTAGCGGCACGTCTCGGACTCAGCCCCGAGGATCATGACCGTGGTCCCGGGCACGCACGGGATACTATTGAGTTACATCGACGATTCATCAATTGGTTTCAAAGACTATAGAGTAGAAAACCTGATAGGACAGTTTGTCACCATTGCACATCACCCTGCATGTTACTTCTTATTACTACTTTATTCATGTTCATGCTTGCACTATGTATCACCATGTTTACATTATACTTGATGTCATGACGCGCTGACGTCTGGGTTTTGCATGGCCCAGATTCCGTACCACTGTCGACGACCGAGCAGGAGTACTTCAGCCAGCAGGCTGAACTGTGAGTTCCTTAGGTTTAGTTTATTTATTTCATTTCATTTCCAGATGTGAGCCCGCATTATGGGACGTACTGTTTATTCATTGTATTGGATCATTAGCTTCCGCACTTATTGTTTATTGATTCTTGTTATTATGGATTTGGACATGTATTAGATTAGCTTATTATCTTGTTCTTGATATCCTTACAACCGTAATGTGACTGTGGGTGGATACTTCCTACCCACAGGTAGCATGGTTGGCTATGTCACGTGCCCAATCTTGCGTACTCTGGGAAGCGGGGCGTGACATTGGTTTTATGGTATCAGAGCCATAGGTTAATTGGGTTGATTCTTTGTAGTTGGGTATTGTACCCAATACACGAATCAGAATGCCCGTGTTTAGGAAACATGTCCAGCCACATTGACCGTTTTACCATTCTTGAATCACATTCTTCCTGATTATATCTTTTACGACGTGCAAACTTACTTTGCGTGTCGACTCGGAAACCTGATTTCTTGTTATCCCTAGGACTTGGGCGACTTGGGTGGAGTTAAGTAATTGCGGCTATGATACCGCGGCATAGCTACAATGCAGCACTCTATTTAAGTATCTTGGAGTTCTAGCCTTGATCCACATTCAGAATCTATCATCATGCTAATGTTGGGTGTTTTGAGTTCAGGATTATGACAGGTAAGAAGTTGAAGATGTACCAGAGGCGTGTGAACGAAGCCGCCATGCTTGGAGTGATAAGAGGAATGCTGGAAATCAAAGAAACAGCCCGAGCTGATCCAGCAGCAAGCGGACTCATTTCAGGAAGGTTTGCAGATCGTTCAGCAGTCTGTGAACAAGATTGGAACTAGACCAGTTGACCGAGGAGGGACCGTGGCAGAGTTCAGACGTGTGGGTCCTACTACTTTCACTGGTTTGGAGGAGCCGTGCCAGCCGAGCAGTGGCTAGTCAGCACGGAGAATTTGCTGATTGCGGCACAGATTCCAGAGGACAAAGGAGTTGATGTGGTGCGCATTCAACTAGTGGATTACGCCGAGAGTGGTGGCTTGTGGAGGAGAACCGTTTGCCCAAGCCAAGCAGTTGGGCGGATTTCTCTAAGAGTTTCCTGGAGAAGTTCTTTCCGCGGACTGCACGGGAGGAAATGGAAGAGAAATTTATTGGGCTGAGGCAGAATGGAGCACCCGTGGACGTGCATGCAGCAGAGTGGACGAGACTCAGCAGTTTCGCTGGACCTTTAGTCGCCAACGATGCAGACAGGGCACGAAGGTCCATGCGCAGCTTGGATGTGGACATCCAAAGGCAAACCGTCTCCCTGGGTTTGACCACTTTCTCACAGGTTCTTACGGCAGCTCGAGAACAGCAGAGCATATCAGGAAAATTGGGAGTTCACAGCAGACAGCAGTTGCGGTAAGGAAGCAATTCTGTCGGGCCGGTCGAGTTTAGGGCTAGGCCGACAAACAATGTTCTTGCATCAATGGAAGTGATGAAAGTAAAGAGCCGGCAGTTGTTCGCGATTTTATGGACGTATTTGAAGATATATCGGGCTTACCGCCGAAGCGAGATGTGGAGTTTGAGATTGACCTTATTCCTGGTGCAGCGCCAGTATCAAAGTCTTATTATCCGATGGCACCAGTGGAATTGGAAGAAGTTAAGAAACAAGTTGGTGAATTACTTGAGAAGGGTTGGATTCGAAGCAGCAACTCTCCTTGGGAGCTCCAGTTCTTTTAGTAAAGAAGAAGGATGGCACGAGAAGGATGTGCATTGATTATCGAGAATTGAACCGGGCGACTATTAAGAACAAGTACCCGATCCCTCGCATTGGAGGACTTTTGAGCAGCTTAGTGGCGCGAGAGTATTCTCGAAACTGGATTTGCGATCCGGATATCATTAGGTCCTGCAGATGTTGATGCAGGAGAAGCTTTATGCGAAGATGAGTAGTGTGAATTCTGGCTGGAAGAAGTGAAGTTTCTGGGGCATGTCGTGTCGGGCGATGGAATCGCCGTCGATCTCGAAAGGATTTCAGCAGTTCGAGATTGGCCTATTCCAAAGAATGTTGCGGAGATAAGAAGTTTCCTTGGACTCGCCGGTTACTACAGAAGATTTGTGGAGAACTTCGCTCGTTTAGCTGAGCCGTTAACCAAGCTTACGCGTAAGGAGGTACCGTTTGCTTGGACAGATGGATGTGCATTGGCCTTCGAGACGTTGAAGCAGAAGTTGATAACCGCCCCGATCCTGACCGTACCGGATGATTCAGGAGGACTGGTGATTCACAGCGACGCATCTGGAAAAGGATTGGGATGTGTTTTAATGCAGAATGGGAAAGTCGTCGCTTACGCATCGAGACAACTGAAGACTCATGAGAAGAATTATCCGACTCATGACTTAGAGCTTGCAGCCGTGATCTTCGTCCTGAAGATTTGGAGACACTACCTTTTGGGGGAAAGAGTCGAAGTTTTTACAGATCATAAGAGCTTGAAGTATGTGTTTACACAGAAGGAGCTTAACCTGAGGCAGCGTAGATGGTTGGAGCTGATGGCTGACTACGATCTTGATCTTAAGTACCATCCGGAGAAGGTTAATGTTGTGCCGGATGCGCTTAGTCGGTTACCAGCAATTCAGGTGTTAACTACACAGGGGGAGATCATTGCAGATTTTCGAAGATTTGACTTGGAGGTTGTGCTACCACATTCTACGGGACAGTTGATGCAGTTGCAAGTACAGTCGTCCTTGGTTGAGAAGATTAAAGCGGCACAATCGCAGTATCCTAGACTGCAGAAGTTTCGAGAGCAGGTTGAGGCTAGACTACGAAGAGATTTACTGGTCCACGAAGATGGTTCGTTGAGGTATGGTAGCCGTTTGTGTGTGCCAAAGGATGATGTACGTGAAGAGCTTATGAAGGAGGCACACAGTTCAGCTTACTCTATACATCCGGGAGGTACAAAGATGTACCGAGATATTCGACAGCATTTCTGGTGGGAAGGCATGAAACGGGAGATTGCTCGCTTCGTGGCTAAGTGCTTGGTATGTCAGCAAGTCAAGGCTGAACACCAAAGGGTTGCTGGTTTGTTGCAACCACTTCCGATTCCTCAGTGGAAGTGGGAACATATAACCATGGATTTCGTGACGGCTTTACCGCGGAGTCCAAAGGGCAACAATGCTGTATGGGTGATTGTCGATCGGTTGACCAAGGCAGCTCACTTTATTCCTTTTCGGGTTGGTCAATCAACGGAGACTTTGGCAGAGTGGTACATGCAGGAGATTGTAAGATTGCATGGAGTACCGGTGAGCATCGTGTCCGATCGGGACACTCGGTTCTTGTCACACTTCTGGAGGAGTTTACAGGAAAGTTTGGGGACTCGATTGAAGTTTAGCACAGCTTATCATCCTCAAACTGATGGACAATCGGAGAGAACGATCCAAACTCTTGAAGATATGTTGAGGGCATGCATGTTGGACTTCAAGGGTTCTTGGGAGGATCACCTACACTTGGTGGAGTTTTCTTACAACAATAGTTTCCAAGCGACTATTCAGATGGCTCCGTTTGAAGCGTTGTATGATCGTAAGTGCCGTTCACCTGTTTGTTGGGATGATATTGGTGAACGAAGATTACTAGGACCAGATTTGGTGGTATAGACAGTCGAGAAGGAGAATACAATAAGGAAGCATATGAAGGCAGCTCAAGACAGACAGAAAAGTTGGGCTGACACGTCAAGAAGACCTCTAGAGTTCGCCGTGGGTGATTTGGTATTCTTGAAGATATCACCGACTAGAGGAGTGATTCGTTTTGGGAGTCGGGGAAAGCTTAGTCCTCGATTCGTTGGACCCTTTGAGATATTGGAGCGTGTTGGAGAGGTAGCGTACCGTTTGGCGTTACCACAGTCCTTGGCAGGAGTGCACGATGTGTTTCATGTATCTCAACTACGGAGGTATGTTCGAGATGAAACCCAAGTATTGGATCATTCGGAGTTGACTGTACGGGAGGACCTAACTTTTGAAGAGCGACCAGTTGAAATCAAGGATCGGAGAGAAAAGGTTCTTAAGAACAAGGTTACCCCTCTTGTGCTAGTTTCTTGGGGTAATCGATCGCATGGAGAATCCACTTGGGAGCGAGAAGACGAGATCCGACAGAAGTATCCTCACCTTTTCCTGTAGTCTTCTATCTTGTATTCTTGGAATTTCGAGGACGAAATTCTTTTGTAGTTGGGTATAATGTAACACCCGAGCCCAATGCTACTATTTTCTGTTATTGGTTGAGCATTAGATATTACGCATTTCATTTATCTTGCTTATTTGGGTCTTACTGTAAAATTTTATCTGGCTAAGTCATTCTGCATATAACAAATTTTAGCATCTAAAATAAAATTAAAAAAAATATTCATCTTGGCCTACTTGACACCCTTAGCCTCGTGGTAGCGTTCGTGCATTGTGTTCTCGTCCCGTTCAGTGAAACGGGCGAGTTTGGATGGCTACGTGCACGTGCGTGTGTCCGTTTTGTGAGTATGCTTTTTAATCATAAAACATTTCATTTTA
This sequence comes from Agapanthus africanus, assembly GCA_030015575.1. NCBI lineage: Eukaryota > Viridiplantae > Streptophyta > Magnoliopsida > Asparagales > Amaryllidaceae > Agapanthus > Agapanthus africanus. The sequence continues at coordinate 173,289,244 of CM057339.1, read as the reverse complement.
AAATTTGGAACCCGCTTAAAATCCTATTATTTGAATTTCGAATTTTTGGACCCAACCCGGGCGCAATTTGGAAATGTTTCATTTGGCGCCAAAATCCTAAATATTATTATTATTAAAACCATCACATATATTTTTCTAACTAACCTGATATCTTACTGTTCATTACCTATCTTTTAAATCTTTAAGTTAACCATATAATATTTTTACAATCTTTTATATCCTTCTCAATTTATTCTCTCAGCCAATCACAACCTCCCCTTTAACCCCGTGGGCCCCACTTTCTCTCTCTCCTTCTTCTCTCTCTTTCCACTTTCTCTCTCTCTCTACCCCTTATATATTCTCTCGTACTTCTCTTTATCATTTTTCTCTTCTTGCTTCATGTCTCGCTTCTCATTTCTTTTAACTGTTCTTTTGTTACCGGAATTCCGTCGTGGCGGTGACGTTTCTCGACGTTCCAGCGAGATACCCCGACCCGTGTAGTTCCTTTGTTCGTCATTTGGGTTCATTCCGTGAACCGTGCGCCGTCGCGAGTTTTCCCCGCCGACGGTTAACGTTCCGTTTTCCCGATTCGCGACCCATCGAGGCAAGTTAATCTTGCTACATGCTATATACTTTTATAATCTTCATTTTATAATGTTATACATTTGAAAATCTTATAGTTTACATATGAAATGTCGTTGAAAAATCGGATATGACAAATCTGAAATTTACTGTACACCTTATCTTATAAAATTCATTATAAATCATAGAAAAATCATTAGTATACGTTCTTTAGTTCGTTACGAAGATAATTCAGAATACTATAACTCTATAAAATATTTACTTGCAAAATAAATTGTTTAATTAACGTAAAATGCAAATGAACACGTCTCTAAACTGCTGTCCAGGGAAATTCCAGCAGCAAACTTTCAACTTTGAATATTCATAACTTTTTGTAGGGATAACCTGAGATGCTTATACTTATAAAACTGAAAACCTTATTGAATTATCTTTGTTTTGGTATAAGATACGTCTCTTTTGGAGAACATTTATTATTTTTAAGCTATTTTACAAATTAGGGTGACGCTAAATTTCTGAACAGAACCTTCTTGTGCATGGTTAATCAATACATCTTTTATGGTTACTAATCGCTTTGAATATGCTATCCATATTAATATTATTATATCAATATTTATATCACATATTGTTTAGTTGTACATCCCACATTACCATTTTACAGTTTTATAACTTTTCGGATACCCGTTTGCATCTATCGCATTTAAGATACATATAATTGCACGCATAGATCACACTATTACATAATAATGTGATATTAACACTCCATGTTTAATAAATTGCATCCTAATTAATATTGGAACTATAAATGTAACCCTAATCGATAACTGTGCATCCATATCCTTGAAATTATATTTATTTACATATCATATTACATGTTCCAGTTTATTGTTCTGATAGTACTCATGCTTGTTTATTTATACATATGCTTATGTTAGTTTGATTATGAGCACCCACATGACATCTTGTGCTTCCTGACATGACCTGTTACACTTCCTACTTGACATGACATGGTACCGTACACTCTTGACATGACACGACACCCTATACATATCGACTCATCCTGTTGTACCATGACACTACTTGTTTCATGATTTCATGCCTAATGCCGACAAACCTGACCATTCCTGCTGTCGATCCAGACAGACCTACTTTTACTTGATTTTGTGTTGGCATTAGTCCTTGACTACTGAATACATGACCTGACATACATAGTTTGGGGGTATGGGGAAATCAAAGGTGAAACCGACTTGTAACTCAACAGTTCGATACATTGTTCTGATCAGTCTTACGGGCTTGGCCAGTCCGGGAGTGATGATGCTGACATCACTCGTCCATCCTACTACCTTTTACTGCTTAGCGGCACGTCTCGGACTCAGCCCCGAGGATCATGACCGTGGTCCCGGGCACGCACGGGATACTATTGAGTTACATCGACGATTCATCAATTGGTTTCAAAGACTATAGAGTAGAAAACCTGATAGGACAGTTTGTCACCATTGCACATCACCCTGCATGTTACTTCTTATTACTACTTTATTCATGTTCATGCTTGCACTATGTATCACCATGTTTACATTATACTTGATGTCATGACGCGCTGACGTCTGGGTTTTGCATGGCCCAGATTCCGTACCACTGTCGACGACCGAGCAGGAGTACTTCAGCCAGCAGGCTGAACTGTGAGTTCCTTAGGTTTAGTTTATTTATTTCATTTCATTTCCAGATGTGAGCCCGCATTATGGGACGTACTGTTTATTCATTGTATTGGATCATTAGCTTCCGCACTTATTGTTTATTGATTCTTGTTATTATGGATTTGGACATGTATTAGATTAGCTTATTATCTTGTTCTTGATATCCTTACAACCGTAATGTGACTGTGGGTGGATACTTCCTACCCACAGGTAGCATGGTTGGCTATGTCACGTGCCCAATCTTGCGTACTCTGGGAAGCGGGGCGTGACAATATGTATCAAACCGGATGCAACTTACATACTAGGTGTGGTGGGTAGGTATCAATCAGATCCTGGAAAGAAGCACTGGACAGCTGTGAAGAACATTCTTAAGTACTTGAGAAGGACTAAAGAGATGTTCTTGGTGTATGGTAACGGTGAACTCCAGGTGGAGTTCTTTACCGATTCGAGCTTCCAGAGTGATGAGGACGACAGTAAGTCGGTCTTGGGTTTTGTCTTCACCCTCAATGGACGGACGGTATGTTGGAAGAGTTCCAAGCAAGATACCGTAGCAGATTGGATGATGGAAGCTGAATACATCGTTGCCAACGATGCTGCCAACGATGCTGTCAGGATGAAAAGTTCATTGCTGAACTTGATGTGGTTCCATCCATTGACCATCCAATACCTTTGTATTGTGATAACAATGGAGCTGTGGTTTTGGCCAAGAAATCCCGCTCTCATCAGCAATCCAGACATATTCTTAGGCGGTATCACCTGATCCGGGAGATGGTAGATCGGCGGGAGATCGAGGTCAGGAGAGTTGACATGAAGGACAATACAGCGGATCCACTCACGAAGGCCCTTCTCCAGACGCAGTTTGAGAGACTTTTTAGGATGTTGGGTATGAGATACTAAAACAACTAGACTTAGTGCAAGTGGAAGATTGTTAGGAATATGTATGCCCTAGAGGCCATTATTGTATGATATAGTGGATGCTTAGACATATATAGAAAGGACTTTCTTGCTTGACATGATAGTATGTTATCTGGTTGCTCTTTATCTTAATATGTACACTTGTATTATTATACTGACTCTCTGATACATGTTGATAAAGCCCTTAGGATGTGGACTTGACTACCAAGACTATGATGCAGATCATACTAATGGGGCCTAGATAGTCCACAAGCACATCCTTTAATAGTTCATAGTCGAGCGAATATCGAGACAGGGCATCGATATTCCAGAGTAGACTAGTGTATACGTTTCTTGACCCTATATGGGGTGATAGTTGATCCCACAACCATTGGTGTTTGACATCAAAGATTGTACACGGGTGCTCATTAAAGAATGGATACACCGAACAGGACTCGCCGAGAACTCCTAGATGGTACCATGCCTATCGTCAAATAGCAGTTCTTTGGTGACACTGGTACAGGTTAGTCTGTAGACCCGAGATCGTTATAGTGTCTTGTGTGGTTCCCGCTATGCTTTGATTTCCTCCCTACCACGGCTCAAAGGAGTCGTGCAAACAGATGGATTTTAGGTACAGTCCCAAGTCACATGGAGGCAGTGAGCGATAGGAGCGGTTTCGTCTCTCCAGGTATTGGGAGTTGATGTTGTGCTATGCTCGATTGGCTATAACAGCAAGTCCCTGGCCAGGACTGATGAGATTTACTGGTAAGTGTTATCAGTAGTTTCTCGAACCGTTATAAGCAACACATCGGCATGACTTATCAAGTTACTGGGGTCTGACGATTCCACCCCTAGACTCGATATACGACATATCAGACGAAGAGACCGGACTGTACGGTAAGTGTTGCTTATAGGTTTTACGAGAGTTTGAACAAGCTTGCTTGTTGATCTTCTATTCGTTCAATACCTGAATAGCCGTTACGTCCAGCTAGTACCGCTGACGGCTTGTGGGTAACTGATGTGATCATTACCTACTGCTGGCGTATTGACGAGTCTTTAGAGTCCCATACAGAGATTTCCTAGCTTAAGCGAAACGAACTAGGGCACATATATGATATGTGCGGGAGCTTGATTAAATACGAGTATGTGATACCGTATTCTAATCTCGCGATATTTGATATCGGTTGGATTATATATGATATAACCGGGTTATTGAACAAGTGTTGATTCAATGATATGGTATATGTATATATATATATTTGATATAGGCCGGTTATATACGATATGATCGGGTTATTGAATCAAGTGTTGATTTGATAATTTGATATACATATAAATGATATTAGTCGGTTATATATATGATATAACCGGATTATTGAATCAAGTGTTGATTTAATAATTTGATATATATTTATATTTATATTTGATATATTTATATTTATATTTGATATATTTATATATTAACTAATATTAATACTCACTAATTATTTTCTTCTCCTCTTTATATATAATTATATATGTATATGATATATATATATATATAATTATATATAAAGAGGAGAAGTTTATATATTAACTAATATTAATACTCACTAATTATTTTCTTCTCCTCTTTATATATAATTATATATGTATATGATATATATATATATAAATTGTATCATGCTTGATGATATATTGAACATGGGTGTATGAGACTCACACATGACCTACAGATATTTGTGATGATTTAATGTTTTAAGGAAAATAAAAATGAGTGGATAATGACCATGGCTTGGATGCTTGTAGAAGCATGTAGAAGCCATGACTCATCCTCATTTTTGTCTTGTACTTAGATATTTTTATTTCATCACAACCTTATCTTTAACTCATGGTTCACTCTCTCACTTCATCACTAGATTCATTTTTCCACCCATGTTCATCTTCATCCTCTCAAGAGCTCATTAGGGTTTTTCTTGAGTTGGAAATAAAAAGAAAGATTTCTAAATAAGCCAAAACTCCTACTTCATCAACCTACTCTAAACTAGCCCTTTAGATTAGGTTGTTTCCTTCACTAATACTTGATTAGTGAAGAGGTGACTTGACCTAGAAAGATTTCAAGGTGGATCATCATCGGCTTCGAAGATCGCAAAGCAAGCTCGATCCTTTCTTCAAGTGGAGCCAAGAGGAGTTCTAGGGACTACTACTTAGAGCTTTAGAACTGAAAGACTTGGTCTACAAAGGTTGTAACCCTTTTAATTTAGTATAGAACATGCTTTCATGCTTAGAAAACCCTAATACTCTAGTTAGATTCTAGGTTAGTGTAGCTTAGCACTCTAGTTTTTTAAAATTGCATACTTGATGCTTGTATAAACCTAGTGATGGTGCTAAGACAAACTTTCAACCTCGACACGGACAAGTTTCAAAATCATGTGTATTAAGCAAAAATCAACAGAATAAACATCTACCATCCAGCTAAGAGCTCGTGTATCCACATGAATCTACGAAAGGAAAGATAACTTACTTTTTAAGAATGCGTCATATTTTGCAACTTCATATGACTCGTTGTTGAAATACTTGACTGTCTGGCATTTAACAAGAGATAGCATGAAGAGCCAATTCAATGCTACATTTTACGAAGGGTAAGTGAATCAAAGACTGAAGATAAAAAAAAAATTACTGATGTGATTGACCTCATAATTTAATAAGGAATCTATTGCTCTTGAGCTGGCGTCATTATCAGCTTTATTCATCGCTTGTCTGAACTTAGTTCGCCACTGTATACAACAAGAAAAGGGTCTTAAGGTAAGGCTGTTAGCGATTAGAAAACAAAACCCAAGCGAGCGTCACTAAATGGTCAGTGAATAGAAAACACATGATACAATGGAATTCAGGAGTTTATTATCAATAAGCTGACATCAAATATGATTAAAAGACAAGTTCATCGTTATACCTGTGTGACAATCAAAGTGAAAGCAACATATGCCGCAACAGAAGATGATGTGATCCATGCAAAAGTAGCCCCAAACTTGTATGCAAGAATACCTGACACCATAGCAATCTGGAAAAGAAAACAGAAAAGAATTTCAAATGTATTTAACTAATAATATCAGAAGGACAGAATCGGCAGGAGACATGATCAGGAAATTTGACCTCAGAAGAGCAATGACAATATACATCCAGCAGTCATACCTCTAGGATGGTGGGCACAACATTGAAGACCATTGATGAAAGAATAAAGTTTATAGCACGGCTACCTCGATCAATTATACGGTTCAAAGCACCAGTTTGTCGGCTGTGAGAAAAAGATGCAAGAGCATTCAGGAGGGGAAGAAAATACTCCAAAAAGTATAGCAATTTAATTAATACAGATTATTTCCAACGATCTGTAGTTTTATAATTCAAGATGCATGAATCACATGGTGGTAAATCATATTGGTTAGGATTGTCTGTTTTGTTAATAACTAATTGCCAATCCCAACCATGACCTGAGTAGAAACAAACAGAGGTTCAAACTCAAAGATAAGGGCTGAAACCAGACCAGTGAAAGAACTGTGTATAGTTTGAAACCAAAGAAAGACTTGTTTTCACCAGGTAACATCAAGCGTATGAGTCATAAGGCATACATTTCGAACCATGCAACTCTGATCCAGGGTTAATATAGCCTGACCCAACCAAGTAGCAGGTCAGGTTGACATATAAATTATTGTCCATATAAATGGCACTCTAATACTATAGCTTTCTGATTTCTCAACTCAAGAAGTCATTTGGATCATTGATTAAACAATTAACGGATTCGAGGAGTTATATGGTGATTTGGAAAAAGAGTAGAGTAGACCCTGTCCATTATTCATGCTTAAATTAAATATGAGATGAGTCCCACAAAAAAAAACATAAAAAAGGTTCTAGGAGCCTAAAACAAATGTTAAATGTGTGATACGCGCTCAACAAAAGAAAGTTATAATTTTATTATGTGTAGGATCTCTTTGCACAATCACTATTTGCTTCGCTTCCGGTAGAAAGAAATATGGATTGTCATAATAAAAAAAACGACTTGTCTTTTAGAAAGGTAAAAGTAAAGAGAAAGTGAAATAAATAAAAGTAATAAGTATTGGGTTTTTTGAATATTATCAATATGATTGAAGCCAATGTTGAATTTTGGTAAAGAAGATCAAGAAAAAGGCAACGATAGTTGCAGAGGATGAGAGGTCGGAAGCGGGTAGGCCGAATCCAGTTTCCTTGGTTTTGGTGGATAGGACAACGCAGGATAGCGGAGGTGAATCATGAGCGTTAATGGCTAATGGCGGACGGAACCTATGGGGGAGAAGGATGATGATTTACTTATAGCGAGAATAATAATTGTATTTGCTCTTTCTTGTCTTTTTTGATCTTTTTTTCTTTTCTTTTTGTTGTTTTTTGGCAGACTTTTGATGTAGTTTCGTTAAATCTTCATTTAATGAAACGCGGGGCATTTAGTCTTCGTTTTAATAAAAAATAAATAAACAAGTATTGGTTTTTCCGACTGTAATATCCATAATTCTGATAAGAACTAATTCACCAAAATAGAATAATTGAATCTAGAATATTTGGAAAAATTCTGGAAAAATTCACCTATCATGCATATATTTTAGCTTTGAAATACAATTATGGGAATCATTCATTATTGTATTTCAGTACAAGTTTGAAGACAATTTTTTAAAGGCTTCGCTGCTAGGTGACCTTGCTTTTTTGAGGTAAGAAAGGGTTGAGGAAATGCCTGGAGCCTATGTTTGAGTACCGAGCACTACGTCGTTGAAGTAACTCATGCCATACTGCCAGTATAAGCTCGAACAACCTTCAACAAAAGGGTACATGTACCCAAAACCGACACGCAGATGGGTAGTAGAGAATACCTAAGGGCGCAAAACAACTCTCTCTGAGGAACTCGGCAAAATAGCCCCGTAACTTCGGGAGAAGGGGTGCCTCCTCACAAAGTGGGTCACAGTGACCAGGCCCGAGCGACGTTTACCTCCTCCTTTTCTTTTCTTTTTTCCTCTTTTTTTCCTTTTTTTGTGATGGTAAAGCTAGGCCCAGAAAGAGCCCGTCTCAGTTTTCAAATTAATATGCTTGACCGCTGATTGTTGTTTACAGTATTAATTATGATAACCATTTGATAATTGTTCACGAAATTCATTGCAAAAACAATACAGGGATAGTGCTGATTGTTCAGCAAGAATTCAATGAGATAATACCTGTGTTTACCATATGTATATTATTTGGTAGCTTGATCAAAAGCTAAACTCAGAGCATGTTATTTGATTTTGAGCATATATGTAACACGCAAACAAAAGCAAGGGAAAATATGCACACAAGCATTCAGAAGACATTAGTCTTTACCAGGATGATGTATAGTTTCAAATAGAAAAATTATTATCTTGTAGACATACTAGTCCTTTGCCCTTCAAAGCAACAAGACAACTGACCCGGAAGAATCCATTATATATTTCCCTGAAGTTACAAAAATAATATATGGTAATTATATTCTAAATCTACGTAAGACAAAATTTACCATTTATCAATCAGTATAAAGTCATTTCATAGTATTTCCCTTATCTTCTGCACTTGCCAATCTCAACCGCATCTCCATAGGAAATTAATTAAAAATTGAAGAAATGATTCAGATATTTTTCGCCAATAGGTTTTTCCCTTGTAATACTTATCCCATCAAAATCAAAGTCAGACGATTCCGCAAAGTACCTAGCCTTCACCTAGTAAGATGCTGTCCTCTGTTGGTTCATTTTGGCTCTATGCCTCTATCCCACTTCTTTAATCATGTAGGCACTTCCATACTCAAGGCTCCATAACAACTTATATTTTATCACATATATATTTGATATCAGGAAAAAATTGCATGTTCACCTAAGTCTACTAGTTTTTCATGTGGTGAAAATAGATAATCGGCCTTTATTATCAAATGCTAAAGACCTGAACTCCAGGTTCTTGATTCTGCAATTCAGATGCCTAGCATGCCATCACATCAACACTTGACATTTATTTAAGCCACGGCTATTTGGTGAAACCTCTAAAAATGCATTACATGCTGCAATAACACATTTTTCTACTGGTTTTGTATTATAAATTGACATCACTGCAGATATATTTCTAAACCCCCTAAGAATGCATATGATTTGTATATCATGTCATTATCGAAAATAAGATTTTAGAATAACAGCTCCAGACATATTAAGTACCTTAAATGGAACCGAAGATCAAGGTCATGTAAGTGGGCAAATACCTGCAACAGCATCAAAGCGGTAACATACCAATAATACACAGAACAAAATAAATATATTGTCACATAGTTAGATTAAAGTAACCTTATGTTGGGCGTTCTAGCTGTAGAGATTACAGAAAATGTGAATGATTGGTAACTCAAAGTACTGTTTAGATCATGATGCCAACAATTATCAAATATTTTTTTATTGTCAATAACATTTTGCATTCAGATCCTCAGTCCCTCGTTTAGCCAATACATGTTACATTATTCCAATTAACGGCTTACTCGATGACAATTCCAAAATATTAAACAAAATCTCCAGGTTAAATTTGATAATTGAAAAGTATATTTGTAACTAATGTTGAGTTGTACATAAAAAAAATTAATTAAAAAATAGATTTAACTAACAACAAGCGCCAGTTCTCATAAACAAATAATATTTTTTAATACCATATGGAAGTATAAACTAAACATACTTTAGAGTTTACAACAAGCTCTGGTTCCAGAACAAATAATATTTTTGTAAAAAATGTAATTTACTATTAGATCAAAATTTAGAATTACAATAACAAGATATACAATATTACAACTCTTAGCACTCCTAATACTTAAGATATGATGAGCTCACATCAAAATAGATGTGCTTAAGAACACCACGAAACACAATTCAATGACGAGCCTAAACATGATAGAAGGTGTTATGAAAGATCAATACGGGGATGAGTACTGGCTACGGAAAGAACTTTTACCTTCCTAGAAACAGTGCGGATGGCTCTTAAGGCTACCTTGGAGAATACAGCATTTCGCAATTCTGTCAAAAGAGAACCAACATGGGAAGCAGAACACTATAAATGTCGACAATATTAAGTGCTAATATGATGGAAGGCAACCAAAATTTGATTAATAAGATATTATAATCTTATGTAGTGTACCGTTACAAGCTGATGCACCAGCACGAGCTATTCCATATCCAACGAGAACAGCTGCTGGGCTCACAAATAGTGCCAATAAAGTGGAATTATTGTCATTGAATGTTGCCAATGTGCTAGCAGAACCAGTGACTGCTGAAAGCCAATCCACAGCAAGCTTGAACAAGAAAGGAACTTGAACGTTTATGACCTAGCTTAAATTGTCAGAAAAACAAAGTTAGATAATATACATGCAGTGCCTGTTTCTACAGTTATACCTGATCAAAACAGACTACAAAGCAAGGTTCGAGGTTTCGGCCGAAACCACCGATATGTGGTGGTTTCGTATCGGTTTTAGTGGAGAAGGATACAGAACCCGAAACCGATACGAAACCAGCCATACAATATCGTTTCGGTTGAAACATTTAAAAACTTTTTTTAATACCATTTTTACTGTCATTGTGATCATTGTAGGCCTTCGTTGTTAGAAAACCGCAAAAAAGTGAACCCAAACCCTATATTAATACTTATCTAAGTACATTTTTCAATATATTTTACATCATGGCTGGATTTTTAAATACTAGGATCATTGTCTTGTAATATAGATCCATAAATTTAAGTATTTAATATATCTACACTTATGTATGTTGCATTACCGTCGAAACCGAAACCCGAACCGAGATTTGCGAAACTAGCCGAAACCCAGCGAAACTAATAAAATTATGAGAGACCGAAACCGAGTTCTTGAACCTTGCTAAAGAGGTCATAAGGATATGACAAAATTTTATTACAAAGACATGAAAAAACTCAGAAACTTGGCTCCTACCTAGAAGAGCAATCAGTGGATGCATTTACTATTAATTAAAGAAAATTTGTGGCAAAATATGGATTTTACGATTGATGAAATTAACAATACACCAGTATAAACCCATGGCATTTCCCTTAGTTCATATATCTCACAGCTAAAAGTAAAATTTGAGCAATGCAAAACCTAAAGTTGTTCCAGAGGCAGGGATATAAATGTTGCTGTTGCACACAAATATATCAGGCAGGTGTGATGTGTGTGTGTGTACAAACACATAGCATGTGTGTGTGATGGGTATAAGTTTTTATGTTAACTAGTTTGAATTTGGCCCTATTTTGGTCATTTGATTGCTTTGTAATTCACACAAATGCATTAAATATTCACATGACTTATAAAACACATTGAAAGCTAGTTAATAAACTATTAACTCTCTTGCAAGAATAAATATGAGATAAATTTCGTTAAAGGATGATGAGAGAGAGAGAGGGGTAGGATTGAGTTTTGAGGGGCATTAAGGGGCTACCCTTAGGAATTCAATAGACATCAGACAAAATCAACTGCGGCTTCAAAGTTTGCGGGATAATATAGTGGCATGAAATTGTTCTATACATATCCCACTCATCTAAACATCATATCATTTTCTTGTATCTTAAGAGTTTATATGTTGGATATACTTTTGATCTTAACATATTCATGCCCTCCAGCATTGCATAAACCAACTTCAAACACCAACACTGCTTCATAATTCCATGTCCTTTCTTGTATTTCACAAGTTTATACGCGTGTCATGATTATTCTGGTTTCGATGAAGTGTAAAATGAATGGTGGAAATTCTAATTGTGCGCCTATGTTTATGTTTAAAATTCAGTGAAAAAAGTTCAGAAGCAACTGAAATCTGATATCAAGAAAATTGAGATGCAAATGATAAATGAAAATATGTTTCAATGTGATATATTATTAAGATAATGATGTGATGGTTACACAAGTACAATATGGCACCTACTATGAAGTTCATCACACAAAGCCCGTTCTGCAAAATGTAAATGACCATGATTGTGCATGCATATGGAACACATAATTGTAGTAACAAATGCAAGATATTACCTAGACAAAAAAATGAAGAGAGATAAAGGAATGAAAGCTATGAAGATAACATCTTAACTAAATTTAATATCTTATTTTCTTCTTAAGCAATCGAAGTTCATTACAATATCCCAATGATTGGTTGATATTCTAAAGGCACATTATTGAAATCCTAGCGATTACAACAAAGCATAACATCAACAGCATGAAGAACTGATTAGAACCAGAAAATAAAGGGAAGTAGTTAACAATTGCAATGTCCATATACAAAAGAAATAACTAGCTAGGCTAGTCAAATTAATGGAACAACATGTTACTCACCTTCGCACCCACAAGTAGACCCAAAGCCATTGCAACCCTAAAGCGGAACTCCGCATTATCTTTCAACCACAAGTACTTTGCTAGGGTACGAAGGATAACCATGTCAGTGATTTGCTCGTCGGTAGATTCTTTTTTCACCATGTCATTTTTCAATTGTTTCCCACCTCCACTGGCTGGCTTTGCTGTCATCTCACCAGCAGAAGAAGAGAATAATGCATGCCCTTTATGCAAATATCTCTGTTAAGGCAAGGGAATAAGGAAGTTAGTGCCATTAGTCTATAGACCACAGCTTCTAGCTGTAATTAAAATAAAAACGCTAATACTCCATAGAAGAACGAACTATCCAATGGAAAAACGATTCTTAATCAAAACATATCTTTTTCTGGCAATGTTTTGTCTACTAATATTTCTGTCTTTTCAATGTAAGCAGAAATTTAAAAATGATTTTTTTAATCGGACTGGCGCAAATTGTTGCTTAAGAAGATTTGAATAGTACAGATAGTACCAAAAATCGACTTCCCTACCCCATGGCTTAAAAAGAAGGATTTCAAAATGTTGCATCCTGAATTCTTCCATATAAATGTGAAAAACAATTGACAAAACATTGAGTTCAGTAATTAGATGTTTTTCATTTAAATATTTAAACTTACTCCATATCAATCCTTTTATTGTATTTAATCTTAGTTTAAGTTAATACAAACTAGCCTAGCAATCATGTTATATAGTGTTATATATAAGGATTGTCATGATCATCTAATTCCCTTATAGAACTCATATGCAATTCTGTGATGTACGCTTTCTTTGCTGATTATGAGCAAGATGAGAGGGTCTTAACAATATAGCACACACTAAAACTGAGTGTAATTGAGGATTCAAATTACATTTCTTGAGCTAACCAACTATAATGGGATTGGAAGAGCTTGGGGTAAGCTTAACTAAAGCTACGATATTTAAGGTTTGGGGGGGGGGGGGGGGGGGTGGGCGTAGTCAATTATAATTGCAAGCTAGAACTAGAACGTATTGGGGTAATAAAAGTTTTAGTGTTAGTCAATTAGAATTGCAACTAGAACTTTAAATTTTGGTGTTAGTCAATTAGAATTGGAACAAGAACTTTAAATTTTGGTGTTAGTGTTGGAACCGGAACTAATAGTCTAAAAGTTCTAATTCTTAGTTCTGCCGTTTAAAACCTTCCAATTTTATCATAAAAATTATTCTATCTTCCTCCTCCTCCTCCTCCCTCCCATGTCAATGCAAACAAAAAAAAAACCCAGAAATAAAAAAAATTATTGTATCTCCTCCTTCTCCTTCTTCTTCTTAATTGTGTCTTTATTATAGTTTTATTCTCTATTTTTTGACGAAATTTTTTATTCTTTATTTAATATCTACAAGTAAAGTTGAAAAAATAAAGTAATCATAAACACATATTAATTTAATAAATCTATAATAAAACCTTAGTACTAATTTTTTAATACAATATTACCAATTATGTATTAATAGCATCATCTTAACTCATAATAGTTTCAATGCTAATTAGATATAATATATTGTTTGCAAAATAAATAGGATAACACATCATCAAAAAAATTATTCAGATTTCTTATGTTTAGTTCCATTATTAATTTTTTTCAGTTCTAGAACCACACAAAATAGTTCGAGTTCCACTCCAGTTCTGCATAAACGGTACCAGTTCTATCTAAACAGTTCCGGTTATAAATGCCTCCATCTAAAGAGTTTCGATTGACTAATAGGCCCTTGAGAATGAATTATTAAAAATCTGAGATTAAGAATTTAGGGTTTATCCACCATAAAAACCCTCAAAATATCAAACTTTTTGTACAAAATAATCCGTTTACAAGAAAATGCATCGATCCTAGAACAAATTGCTGCAAAGGGAAACAGTTTCCAAATCATAAAACAATTACCAAATCTCTTGAAGGTCTGTTCCACACCGACTCCGATACAAACCCACTGAATCGTCGAAAACAGCAGCCTCTCCTCATCGAATCCATCTCAATCCAATCAGAGACCACTGTGCTTCGACCGTGAACTTGATTCTCTCGGGAATCTCCACTGGATAGCGAGCCTAAGTGACCGAGAGAGAATCTTCTAGGGTTTAAATTGCGATTGAATCTTGAGCTATTCAAGATGCGGCTGTGGCCGCCGCAAGCAGCGAGGCACCTCGACGTTCCTCTCATGGCCGTCGTCTTCGACGAATGAGAAGCTAAGATGAACTCCTAGAATTTTCTTGCTTTTTTATATAAAAAATAAGGTCCTTTTTTCCAAAAAAAAGGAAAAGTGAAGCGATTTGAAAGAGGGCAGAAATGCGTGGGGGATGTTGGGCGTGGGATGATTGGCGGCTCGATGAAGACAGCGATTCTGCAAAAGAGTGAGATTTTGCAGGGGATTTGTTCTTAGTAATGACATAATGTTTTACCCTTGTGAAGAATAATTTCATGTTTTTTTTGCACTATAATACCATAATATTTTGCTTCGGAACCAATATAATATCTTCCGTTAATTAACCATCAGAAAAATTACTCATGTGCTTTGCACGTGGATATTTTGGACAATTTTGCTCTTGCCTCTTTTAATTACAAAAAAAACTAATCTTAACCTTAGCGCATCTTCCACTCTCTAAATTGTTGAGAGCTTATAATGAAAAGATGGGAGCATTGATGGTGAAGAAGAGGTGGAGTGGTGGTTGCGATTGGAACGGGGACGAAGGTGGAGGTGATGACCATGGGAGCGATGGGGAGGAAGCAACCGTGAGGGGGGACGGAGGTGCAGGAAGCAGTGGCCATGAGAGTAATGGGGAGGAGGCGACAACGAAGGGAGCGAAGGCAGAGAATATGGTGCTGATGGGGATGAAGGTGGAAGAGATGGTGATAATGGTGATGATGGAAGCGAGATGGAGATTGATGAGTGGCCATGGGATCGATGGGGAGAAGGTGGTGGCAATATAGGCGGTGGCAGCTGTGGGGAAGAGGGAAGAAGGTGGTGGCCATGGAAGATTGATGATGGCAGAAGGAATGGTGATCGGAGAAGCAGAGGATGGAGCGGACATGGAGGTTGAGGTGGCCATGGAGCATAACAATGGTGACCATGGGACGACATGGAGGCTGAGGCGGCCATGGGTGGCGGCAGAGGAGGTGACCATGGATTTGGGTTAGGGTTAACTAATAGGGTGAGTGTTAGGGCTAAGTAATTAGGCTTGGGGTTAATTTTTTTATTTTTTAAATCTAAATACAACTGGGTGCAGTTTGGTCATTTTGTAACTTCTGTTAACACTGTTATGGAACTCTAAATATTGTGCTATTTAAGTGTAGGGAAAAAATATTGTGCTATTATTCTGCCGAAAGGGTGAAACATTGTGGTATTATTAAGCAATTAACCCTTCTTTATGTTAAATAGCATAAAAATATTTCAAATATTTTTCGTTACAATGGTGATTTTTTGAAGATTTGTTGAAGATCTAAAATGATTTGAGTAATTATCAATAAATATTTTTAAACATATAAGAAATTTTCTTGCTACAAGTGAGTGTCGTGCAAATAGATAAATTGAAATTTCAAAAAGAAACCCAGCTCTCTTAAAATATTAAAGATAGATATAAAAAACATGGAAAAAAGATTTAAGGGATTGTTTATAACTTTTCATTTTCAAGATGCATGTATTTGTCCTTTTCTTTTATCTATTTGTGCTTAATGTGTGCACACATGTACGAGAGATTGATGAGATAGAGGGAAAGGTTGTCTGAGATAGCATCTCTAGAATTAAGAAATATTAAAGAAATTTTCTGTATCTTTTTTTCTTTTTTTTGAGAGAATGCCTCCTGCACCGTGCAGTATTCAAGTTATATTGGTAAATGCGGGTAATGATCCACTGAGACGTTTTTTATATGAGACAAATGAGACGCACTCTATAACACCATACCTCCATATATTTCACCGATTCAGACCGTTCACCGTGATGTACATGTCACGCATACCTTACGTATCAATTTTCATGAGATTTCCACACCTCTAACACATACGATAAAGTGAACGAAAAATGAACGTCTCTCGGTGGTCTGAAAAATGATATCATCGATTGTGCGTGCTAGAGGTGTAGGAATCTCATGAAAATTGATGTAGGGTATGCGTAACATGCAGATCACGGTAAACGGTCTGGATCGGTGAAATACACGGAATATGATATTATAGAGTGCGTTTCATTTATTTCACATAAGAAAGCGTCTCGCTAGGCCACTACTCCGGTAAGTGGGGTGAATAATTCAGGTGATACCTGCAATGTGGAAAAAAAATTATGAAGCCCAAGCCATCCGACCTTAATTTTTTATTAGCAATCAGTGTTTTTGCATATTATAGCAAGCATTCTAAAATATAATTATAATTAATTATTCTACTTTCAATTTCTTACATAATATTTTTGGTTCCATGCCGCATGTGTGCTTATGTGTTTTATATTTATTCATTTTACATTATATAATATTATTTTATTGGTGTCAACTATAAACATGCTCAAATTGAACTAAGGGCGTTATTTTGCATAACCTAACTAACAACGAAACCTCATCCATATGTTTTCTATGTAAACAATTTGTTCCACAATCAAAGCCACCTTCCTCTGTCTCATTCATTTAACGATCCTACTATCTGTCAACAACTCCATCAGGAACATGCCAAAATGATAAATGTCATTGCTAACATGGGTATCATATAACAATGAGTTGGCCTTACGAATCCATAGCCGGTGATCATAAGACGAAAGTCGTCTACGGATGAGCTCTTTTTAATATCTTCATGCATTCGCAGGCTATGCTAACACACATCTATGAGTCGAGATGTCCAATACATGGCAATGACTTTTTGATTCTATAGCCACTTGTCAAAGGCTCCCTTTCTATACATATATCAACTACCGCTCATCACAGTACCTATAATAACCAAGCAGTTTTCATGCTTCATTGTGCATCTATGATAACCAAGCATCAAGACAGGGTTTTCATGCTTCATTGTGCTAGCCCTCGCCATCCGCACAACAAATCCATTGTCATCAACTATTATATCATACCTTAAATCTAATCATGACTCAACACTCTATTGGTCCTACCATTACCAATGATTTTATGGTCGCTAAAATTTTCCATTGCATTTAAGATGTGTGATTCCCTCAACAACGGGAGGTTGCGAAACATGGCCCCCTAATACACAACAACTTGATCATTCGCTATGCACCCCTTATTAAGCACACAAAATACCAGCTTACACCCAAAAAATGGAATATTGCAACCCCCAGAGCATCGTCTATACAAATATAAAGATGAACACAAACACGGTAGAAACTATCCTTTATAGATTTCATGATGAGGAGAATCTATCGATGGATGCAAAACTCAATCTAGCAAATTAACACAACTTAGAGTCATTCAACGGTATGTTTTTGCCAGCAAAATCAATAAAACAACCATTACCGATTTTGCGGCATAAGATGGTCAGGGAGTAATGAGTGTCTGACAAGATACATTATGCAATAAGATCGCATAAGGATGAACACAAGGTTTCCTTAATATTGTTATTATGGAGACCTAAGGTACGATAGAAACCAAATTATAAAGTAAAGATAATACCACGCTAGAGAACTGATTGTTGCTTCAGTTGAATAGTATAAGCGGCTTGGTAGATGTCACGTCCCATTTCTTAAAAGACGAGGAACAAAAGCAGACAAGCCCGCGACGTATTCATACTGAGAAGCACAACTTTTCGATATGAATACGCTTATAGAGTGTTTTTCGTCACCCTATTAAGATAAGAATGCGCGCGCTTATCAGATGTGTACAGAGTCCCCCTGCCTGGTGTAGGCTGGGGTTTAATAACTGTGGGGATCTGAATCTCCGGCAGTCGCGGACTAAGCTGTCGTTAATTGCCTCTCGCCTTTGGAGCGAGAGAACCTCCAATTGACGGGTCAAACTAGTCATGCGAACTCAACGTGCAATGTGTGTGTGATGTGTTTTGAAGATG
Organism: Agapanthus africanus; assembly: GCA_030015575.1. Lineage (NCBI taxonomy): Eukaryota > Viridiplantae > Streptophyta > Magnoliopsida > Asparagales > Amaryllidaceae > Agapanthus > Agapanthus africanus. Next base: position 173,270,726 of record CM057339.1, on the reverse strand, counting down.
TTTTGGATGTATCAGGGGCCTCGCAGAGTTTACGGGGGTCCCGCTACCCGGATAGCGAGTTGGGGGTCAAGAGGGCTAGCAGCCCCTTACGAGATGGGGGACAACGCCCCATTAGAAATTTTTTTCGAAGGGAGAAATATTTTGAGCGTGAAACGTGTGGGAATGCGCGGCACGCGGCCGCTGGAAATACCAGCGGAAAAAATGGTTTAGCCACTGAACTGGGAGTTGAACTCCCGAAAGACTTTGGAGTTAAACTCCTAGAAAAAGATGGATTTTTTTTAGAGTTAAACTCTCAAAAGATTTTCGGAGATGATGAAAGGGGGACGCTTTCTTCTCCCTTGAGCCTTGGATACTCTCTTGAGCCTTGGATCCTCCCAAAGTGGGATTTTTGGAGATATGTCTCATTCTTCCTTCTCTCTTTTTGTTGGGTCTTGAAGAAAAAAGATGATGAGATTTAAAAAATTTCCCTTTTAGAGATTTGAACTCCCCTTCAAGGGTTTTATGGTGAAAACTATTTCTTTTTGAGAAAAAAGAGTTAAATTCTTAATTTAATTCATAAAAAGAGAAGAAGGTTTGAAACATTGAGGAATGAGAAGTAGTCACAGAACCCTAGAAAGATAGAGAGAATGCAGTTGTTATTGATTTTCTCATCATATTTGCCTTTTATAGGCTACCCACTTTACATATAGCCTCTTGGGCTCTTTCCAAATGGCACTTATATCTCCCCATACCCCCATGTGCTTATTTCTTTTTGCACATAAACCATGAGGTTTACAAAATTTTGGCTTTTTGTCCATTTTCATACATTTATTTCTAAAAATTGCATTTAAACTAATTTATTGCCTTCTTTTTGGCTTGAAGTCGTCCTCTTCTATGTTTGGGCTTGACTTGAGCTTGGGCCCGCTTGCTTGGGCTCCGGCCCACTTGACTTGGGGTTGACTTTGACTTTGACTTGGTCAACCGGGTATAATTTTTGACCCCAACAACGTTAAGCGTCTGTTTAAGCAGTATCAGGAAAATAATACAAGAATTTAAAGCATAACAAAAATCTTAAATAAATAAATAAATTCAACAATACTTATTACAAGGTTGTTCCAATCAGACACTGTCACGCCCCGCTTTCCGATGTACGGGCAGAGGGCGCGACGAGGCCGCTGCGTATATACTCAGAAGTACATACGCCAAGCGTATCTAAGCAATATAAATATAAATGCACAAGAGACAAGATATAATAAAATAGTATCTTTATTTATTCACATTCTTTTTGTACAATGCATGGAAAAGTAAATACATCTGAAAGAAGCAATGCCTAAACAGTGGTATAACAGAAAATGAAAAGTACCGAAATAAAAGTGTACAATGTAGCTAGAGCTCTGGATGGTAGGTAAGCTGGTCCAAGTCCTCGCAGGTAGGCTCGATCTCTGGAAGGTCCGAATCACCTGACAACATTCCAAAGAAGAAAGAGAAGGAATGTCGTCAGCGAACAATCGCTCGGTAAGTCCCAAAGATAAGGGAGAAATATAATAGACAGAAAGAGAAGGTAGCTTTTAAAGTTGTATTATATGAGTATTTGGTGTTAACGTTGTTGTTTGTAGTTTAGTACAGAAGGATGCCAGTGTATACGAGAGAAGTATCTATATGCTGGAGACTGGGGCAAACGAAAAGTATAAGGAACCGTTATGCCACGGTACAACAGCAACTGAATATAGGTTAGGTGTCTTAATCTTGCAGTCTCGTGCTACTTATAACACCTTTCGTACCAATCTACCCTTTAAACCCCGCGATGTCTTGTTTGTATAGTTTGTGTTGTATTGTAAATTGTATTGTCTTGTATAGATGGATAACTTACCGAAACCATGATATCAGTAAATGGATGTAACTGGAGAATCATGTAAATGGAAGTCTATCCATGGTTCGGTTCACTCAATACAGATTGAATATATTGAATATATTTATTCAAGAATTCATGTTGGATTGTAGATTGTAGATTGTACTTGAATTATATTCAAGTCAGATTATTAATGAGACTCAGTCTGAGTCAGAACAATTAGAAAAGAAATTGAAGTCCTGATTGTTTTGATGTTATCGGTAACCGCTGCACATGGGCGGCAGGATTTGTGTCTTTTTCAAAGACGATTACCGTATTGATAACACCGATGTTAAGTTGTCTATCTTAGATAGGCAAGCACCCATATCTCCGGCTCCCTGAGGCTCAAGAGACTGGTCCCGCTTAAACCTATATTTACTAGGGTCCTTAGGGTAATTTATAGAACTTAAGGGGGTTTTATGTAAAAATACTTTTTGTATAATTTTCAAAATACACCCCAAGTATTTAATTATAGTCTTTAGAGTTGTAATAAATTTAGATTTTATATTTGTGATATTTCTATTGAAAATAACCTAATTTCATAATATAATGTATTTAATTATAATATTGAACTTGTATGGAATTCATGGTATTTTAATGTAGAGTGGTTCTTGTGATTTTAGGAAAAGTTGGAATATTTATATTACCACAAAAATAAATATTTTAAAGATACACACATATATATATATATATGTATATATATATTTATATAAAAATAATTTTAAGATATATTATATTTCTAGAAATCTCATTTTCTTAAGATATTTGTATTTTAAATCTTTCGAGATCGAATGCTCCTTGCGGAGGTCTGCATCTCGCACTACTAAGCCCAGGGATATGCGATAATCCGCACCATCCCAGTCGGGTTCCCCAAATGGGTTGTAGCGGCGCTTTGCAAAGATTTGTAAAATACTTAATCTTTTAGAAAACGGTTTTATTAATTCATGGTATTTATTTGAAATGTTTCGTTTTCCCATATTCTAGGTACCCGAAAGTATTGTGCTATGTTGCATATAAGTGTTGTGAGGAGATAGGGCATTACCTCGTGATCTACTTAAAGGTATAACAAGATTGTGATGGTTAAATGTCGAAATGAAACTATAGGGTATTTTAGTGAAAAAGTACGATAAAAGTTACAAAATGAATTAGATTATCATGAAACTTGTTCAACATGTTTATTAATGATTAATAGTCAACATGTAAGGGTTTTGTGTGATTGTATTTAAGAAAATGTTGGATTTTTAGAAAGAACCGAATCAGAAATCGGTTTATCTCCGATTCCGTCGGGTTTTGAAATTTCGTATTTTAAAAACAAGATTAGAGAAGAGGGAGGGAGACTTACGGGTTTAGAAGTTAGGGATGAGGAAGAGGAGACGGGAGGAGGCGCCGGTGCGTCGTTTCGTCGCCGGGAACTCCTAGGGTTGTCGTCGGAAAATTGCCGAAGCTTTCGCCCTTCACTACTCCAAAAGTACACTAAGCTTCTAGGAATTTTCTTGAGAGTTTTGTTCAGAATTTTGGAGTGAGGGGTGTGTGTAGGGGTTGTATTTATAGGGTAAGGCTAGGGTTAGGGTAGGTGAAAGGTTGAAATGAAAAAATGTGATAAAATGTATTAAAATATAATAAAATAGAGTAATTGGTGTTTTAAAGTATCTCTGTTACTGGTATGAAGAAATAAAGTATACAGATGTGGAGGGTGTAACACCCGAGCCCAATAATACTATTTATATTACTAATTGAGGGTTATTTATTGCTCATTCCAATTTTCCTGATTTTCTGGTGTTTATTGCTAAATTTTACCCGGTTAAGTCATTTTGGCACATAACAAATTTTAACCTCTAAAATGAAATTAAAAGTGTCCATGTTGGCCTACTCGTCGCCACTAGTCGCGTGGTAGCGTCCGCGTGTCGAGATTCCGTTCCGTTTGGCTAAACGGGCCGGTTTGGACGACTACGCGCGTGTGCAAGTGTCCGATTTGGGGGCATGCATTTTAATCACTAAACACCTCTTTTCAAAATTTGGAACCCGCTTAAAATCCTATAATTTGAATTTGGAACATTGGGCGCAACCCGGGCGCGATTTGGAAATGTTTCATTTCGCGCCAAAAGGGCCCGTTTCAATTTAATATCTAAAACTAAAATTATATACGAATATTAATTCCTAACTGTAAATCCTTCATAAATCCTACTAAAATCCTTCTCATATTTTTCCCCCGGCCAATCACGAGCTCCCATTGAGCTCGTGGGCCCCGCTCCCTTTCCTCATCTCTCTCTCTCTCTTCCCTCAATCTCTCACTTTCTCTTTCCAATCTCTCTCTCTCTCTCTTCCCTCAATCTCTCACTTTCTCTTTCCAATCTCTCTCTCTCTTCATTTATATATAACATGCAGCAGCCGCCTCCCTCAACCCATCTTCCTCCCCATCACGAAACCCTAACCCTTGTTCCTGCGACCTCACCGCCGATCCCCCGCGACCTCGCCGTCGCCGCCCTCGCCACCGCGAGCCAGCCACACCTCCTCCCTCCTTCCTCCTCTCTCTCCTGCGCCTGCACCCAACACTCCGACGCCCCATCCCCTCACAGACCTCGCCGTCGACGCCACCTCCTGTCGACGACGACTCCCGCGGCACCCTCTCACCCTACTCGACCCGACCTCGTCGTCATTTCCCTCCTCCCCTCGCCGGACCACCGACCCGAGCCCTAACCCCTCGCCTAACCTCCGCTGTTCGCCGGAGAAGCGCGCCGGCGACCTCGTCGACGCCACCTCCGACCACCTCCTTTCCCCCTTGACCACCAGAGTCGACTACCACCCTCGCACTCGCTGCAGCACCCTCGTTCCAGCGAACCCAGGATTTTTCCAGCCACCGTTCTTCGCCGCCGTTGCCTCGCCGGCGTCCCATCGCCGTCGAGCCCGTCGTGGCCGTCCCTGGTACCTCTCGGTGAGCAGTCCTATCTTTCCTTTGTGCAGTATAAACCCCCGCTGATCGTATTGAGTTATCGTGTGTGCTAACTTGTTGCCGTGCCATACCGTGCCCAGTGCCGTATCGCGCCCGTACCATGCACCAGATCGCGCTGCAGATCGTGACCGTATCACGCCCGTACCATGCACCAGATCGCGCTGCAGACCGTGACCGTATCGCGTCCGTATCGCGCACCAGACCGCGCCGCAGATCGCGTCCGTATCGCGCACCAGACCGCGCCGCAGATCGCGTCCGTACCGCGCAGCAGATCGCGCCTAGACCCAGTACCGTATCGTGACTTGTGCATCAGGCCGCCCGCATCTCGACCCTTGTTCTGAGGCAAGTATCTGAATACTTGCTCTACCATGCTAGCGTGCGAGATCTAGTCTTGCCACGCAATTGAACTCATACTATTTAATACCACAACTTAATGATGGCATTTGATATCGTATTATTCCTGTTATCTTTATAATGGAATCGTTACAACAGTTCCTCGTAATTAGTTAACCCACATCAATCCATGCTTTAACTAAATAAAAGGACTGAATCATATCTGCTGAAACTGCTAAATCATTCATGAGACAATTATTATACTTAGTATAATTTCATGTAGTTCCTTAATTTATAATTGTGAATATTGCTTTACCTTGTGGCTTTTGCACCCTAAAGATGATTGAACCTGTTAATAAGAGAATACAAACATCACTGTAGTTATATGGAACATTGTGATTAATTACCGTTTCCTGCTGTTATTCATTATTGATTGTATACCTATTGTGAGCACTTACCCGATTGCACGACATATTGACCTGACCCTGCTACACCTGACATATACATACATACCGACTCATCCTGTTGTACCATGACATTACTTGTCTCACGATTTCATGCCTAATGCCGACAAACCTAACCATTCCTGCTGTCGATCCAGACAGACCTACCTTTACTTGACTTTGTGTTGGCATTAGTCCTTGACTACTGAATACCTGACTGACATACATAGTTTGGGGGTATGGGGAAATCAAAGGTGAAACCGACTTGTAACTCAACAGTTCGATACATTGTTCTGATCAGTCTTACGGGCTTGGCCAGCTCCGGAGTGTTGTTGCTGACATCACTCGTCCATCCTACTACCTTTTACCGCTTAGCGGCACGTTTCGGATTCAGCCCCGAGGATCATGACCGTGGTCCCGGGCACGCACGGGATACTATTGAGTTACATCGACGATTCATCAATTGGTTTCAAAGACTATAGAGTAGAAAACCTGATAGGACAGTTTAGTCACCTTTGCACATTACCCTGCTTGTCATTTCTTATTACTGCTTTATTCATGTTCATACTTGCATTGCTTATTACCATGTTTATGCTACATACTTGATGTCTTGACGCGCTGACGTCTGGGTTTTGCATGGCCCAGATTCCGTACCACTGTCGACGACCGAGCAGGAGTACTTCAGCCAGCAGGCTGATTTGAGTTCTATAGTGGTTAGTGGTTTATTGCATTTTATTTCCGGGTGCGGTCCCGCATTATGGGACGTACCTTTCTATTATCATATTGGATCATTGCTTCCGCACTTATTGCTTATTGATTCTCATTATTATGGATTTGGACATGTATTGGTTTAGCTTACTATCTTGTTCTTGATAGCCTTACAACCGTAATGTGACTGTGGATGGATACTTCCTACCCACAGGTAGCATGGTTGGCTATGTCACGTGCCCAATCTTGCGTACTCTAGGAAGCGGGGCGTGACATGGTTCTTTTGGTATCAGAGCCATAGGTTAATTGGGTTGATTCTTTGTAGTTGGGTATTGCACCCGATACACGAATCATAATACCCGTGTTTAGGAAACATGTCCAGCCACATTGACCGTTTTACCATTCTTGAATCACATTCTTCCTGATTATATCTTTTACGACGTGCAAACTTACTTTGCATGTCGACTCGGAAACTTGATTTCTTGTTATCCCTAGGACTTGGGCGACTTGAGTGGAGTTAAGTAATTGTGGCTATGATACCGCGGCATAGCTACAATGCAGCACTCTATTTAAGTATCTTGGAGTTCTAGCCTTGATCCACATTCAGAATCTATCATCATGCTAATGTTGGGTGTTTTGAGTTCAGGATTATGACAGGTAAGAAGTGGAAGACTTATCAGAGGCGTGTGAACGAAGCTACCATGCTTGGAGTGATAAGAGGAATGCTGGAAATCAAAGAGACAGACTGAGCGGATCCAGCAATAGCAGATTCGTTCAGGAAGGTTTGCAGATCGTCCAGCAGTCTGTAAACAACGATAGAACTAGACCAGTCGAACGAGTAGGGACTGTAGCAGATTTCAGACTTTTGGGTCCGTCTACTTTCACTGGTCTGGAGGAGCCGTTGCCAGCCGAGCAGTGGCTAGTGACACGGAGAATCTGCTGATTACGGCACAGATTCCAGAGGACAAAGGAGTTGATGTAGTGCGCATTCAACTCGTGGATTACGCCCGAGAGTGGTGGCTTGTGGAGGAGAACCGCTTGCCCCAGGCCAAGCAGTAGGCGGATTTCTCTAAGAGTTTACTGGTGAAGTCCTTCCACAGACTGCGCGGAGGAAATGGAAGAGAAGTTCATCGGACTAAGGCAGAATGGAGCAACCATGGGCGTGCATGCAGCGAATGGACGAGACTCAGTAGTCTTGCTGGACCTTTCGTGGCCAACAATGTAGACAACAGTTGCGGTAAGGAAGCAGTTCTGTCGGGCCAGTCGAGTTTAGGGCTAGGCCGACAACCAGCGTTCTTGCAGCTATGGAAGTTGATAGTAATGAAGAGCCGGCAGTTGTTCGTGACTTTATGGATGTGGTTGAAGATATATCGGGCTTACCGCCGAAGCGAGACGTAGAGTTCACGATTGACCTTAGTCCTGGTGCAGCGCCAGTGTCTAAAGCTTATCCGATGGCACCGGTGGAATTGGAAGAAGTTAAGAAACAAGTGGGTGAATTACTCGAGAAGGGATGGATTCGAAGCAGCAACTCGCCGTGGGGAGCTCCAGTTCTTTTAGTAAAGAAGAAGGATGGCACGAGAAGGATGTGCATTGATTATCGAGAATTGAACCGGGTGACTATTAAGAACAAGTACCCGATCCCTCGCATTAGAGAACTCTTTGAGCAGCTTAGTGGCACGAGGGTATTCTCGAAACTGGACTTGCGATCAGGATATCATCAGGTCCGAGTAAAGGCAGAGGACATTTGCAAGACGGCGTTTCGGACCCGGTATGGGCATTTCGAGTATTTAGTGATGCCCTTCGGAGTGACTAATGCGCCGGCAATATTTATGGACTTGATGAACATGATCTTTTCACCGTTCTTGGACCAGTTTATTATGGTATTCATTGACGATATTCTGGTGTACTCGAAGAGTCCGGAGGAGCATGCTGAGCACTTAAGGATCGCACTGCAAACGCTGAGACAGGAGAAATTATTCGCGAAGATGAGTAAGTGCGAATTCTGGCTGGAAGAAGTGGAGTTTCTGGGGCATGTCGTGTCGGGCGATGGAATCGCCGTTGATCCCGAAAAGATTACAGCAGTTCGGGATTGGCCTGTTCCAAAGAATGTTGCGGAGATAAGGAGTTTCCTTAGACTCGCCGGATACTACAGAAGATTTGTGGAGAACTTCGCTCGTTTAGCTGAGCCGTTAACCAAGCTTACGCGTAAGGAGGTACCGTTTGTTTGGACGGATGGATGTGCATTGGCCTTTGAGACGTTGAAGCAGAAGTTGATAACCGCCCCGATCCTGACTGTACCGGATAATTCAGGAGGACTGGTGATTCACAGCGACGCATCTGGATAAGGATTGGGATGTGTTTTAATGCAGAACGGGAAAGTCGTCGCTTACGCATCGAGACAGCTGAAGACTCATGAGAAGAACTATCCGACTAACGACTTGGAGCTTGCAGCCGTGATCTTCGTCCTGAAGATTTGGAGACACTACCTTCTGGACGAGAGAGTTGAAGTCTTTACGGATCACAAGTGTTTGAAATATGTGTTCACTCAGAAGGAGTTGAACATGAGGCAACGCAGATGGTTGGAGCTGATGGCCGACTACGACCTTGATCTTAAGTACCATCCGGGAAAAGTTAACGTCGTGCCAGATGCGCTAAGTCGGTTACCATCAATTCAGTTATTGACTGCACAGAGAGATAGATCATTGAGGAGTTTCGGAGATTTGACTTGGAGGTTGTGCTACCGCGTGCTACAGGACAGTTGATGCAGTTGCAAGTACAATCGTCCTTAGTTGAGAAGATTAAAGCGGCGCAATCGTAGGATCCTAGACTGCAAAAGTTTCGAGAGCAGGTTGGAGCCGGACTACGAACCGATTAACTGATCCATGAAGATGGTTCGTTGAGATATGGTAGCCGTGTGTGTGTGCCAAGAGGAGATGTGCGTGAAGAGCTTATGAAGGAGGCACACAGTTCAGCTTACTCTGTACATCCAGGAGGGACAAAGATGTACCGAGATTTTCGACAGCATTTCTGGTGGGAAGGTATGAAACGGGAAATTGCTCGCTTCGTGGCTAAGTGCTTGGTGTGTCAGCAAGTCAAGACTGAACACCAAAGGGTTGCTGGTTTGTTGCAACCACTTCCGATTCCTCAATAGAAGTGGGAACATATAACCATGGATTTCGTGACGGTTTTACCGCGGAGTCCAAAAGGCAACAATGCTGTATGGGTGATTGTCGATCGGTTGACCAAGGCAGCTCACTTTATTTCTTTTCGGGTTGGTCAATCGACGGAGACTTTGGCAGAGCGGTACATGCAGGAGATTGTCAGATTGCATGGAGTACCGGTAAGCATCGTGTCCGATCGGGACACTCGGTTCTTGTCGCACTTTTGGAGGAGTTTACAGGAAAGTTTGGGGACTCGATTGAAGTTTAGCACAGCTTATCATCCTCAGACTGATGGACAATCGGAGAGGACGATCCAGACCCTTGAAGATATGTTGAGGGCTTGCATGTTGGACTTCAAAGGCTCTTGGGAAGATCATCTACACCTGGTGGAGTTTTCGTACAACAACAGCTTCCAAGCAACTATTCAGATGGCCCCGTTTGAAGCACTGTATGGTCGTAAGTGTCGTTCACCTGTTGTTGGGATGATGTTGGTGAACGAAGGTTACTGGGACCAGATTTGGTGGTACAGACAGTCGAGAAGGTGGATACCATCAGGAAGCATATGAAGGCAGCTCAAGACAGACAGAAGAGATGGGCCGACACGTCAAGAAGACCTCTAAAGTTCGCCGTGGGTGATTTGGTATTCCTGAAGATATCACCGACTAGAGGGGTGATTCGCTTTGGAAGTCGGGGAAAGCTTAGTCCCCGATTCGTTGGACCCTTCGAGATATTGGAGCGTGTGGGAGAGGTATCGTACCGGTTGGCGTCACCACAGTCTTTAGCAGGAGTTCACGATGTGTTTCACGTGTCTCAACTACGGAAGTATGTTCGTGATGAGACTCATGTCTTGGATCATTCGGAGTTGACCGTTCGGGAGGACCTGACTTTTGAGGAGCGACCAGTTGAAATCAAGGATCGAAGAGAAAAGGTTCTTAAGAATAAGGTTATCCCTCTTGTGCTAGTTTCTTGGGGTAACCGATCGCATGGAGAATCCACTTGGGAGCGAGAAGACGAGATCCGGCAGAAATTCCCTCACCTTTTCCAGTAGTTAGCTATCTTGTATCCTTGGAATTTCGAGGACGAAATTCTTTTTGTAGTTGGGTATGATGTAACACCCGAGCCCAATAATACTATTTATATTACTAATTGAGGGTTATTTATTGCTCATTCCAATTTTCCTGATTTTCTGGTGTTTATTGCTAAATTTTACCCGGTTAAGTCATTTTGGCACATAACAAATTTTAACCTCTAAAATAAAATTAAAAGTGTCCATGTTGGTCTACTCGTCGCCACTAGTCGCGTGGTAGCGTCCGCGTGTCGAGATTCCGTTCCGTTTGGCTAAACGGGCCGGTTTGGGCGACTACGCGCGCGTGCAAGTGTCCGACTTGGGGGTATGCATTTTAATCACTAAACACCTCTTTTCAAAATTTGGAACCCGCTTAAAATCCTATAATTTGACTTTGGAACATTGGGCGCAACCCGGGCGCGATTTGGAAATGTTTCATTTCGCGCCAAAAGGGCCCGTTTCAATTTAATATCTAAAACTAAAATTATATATGAATATTAATTCCTAACTGTAAATACTTCATAAATCCTACTAAAATCCTTCTCATATTTTTCCCCCGGCCAATCACGAGCTCCCATTGAGCTCGTGGGCCCCGCTCCCTTTCCTCATCTCTCTCTCTCTCTTCCCTCAATCTCTCACTTTCTCTTTCCAATCTCTCTCTCTCTCTCTTCCCTCAATCTCTCACTTTCTCTTTCCAATCTCTCTCTCTCTCTCTTCATTTATATATAACATGCAGCAGCCGCCTCCCTCAACCCATCTTCCTCCCCATCACGAAACCCTAACCCTTGTTCCTGCGACCTCACCGCCGATCCCCCGCGACCTCGCCGTCGCCGCCCTCGCCACCGCGAGCCAGCCACACCTCCTCCCTCCTTCCTCCTCTCTCTCCTGCGCCTGCACCCAACACCCCGACGCCCCATCCCCTCACAGACCTCGCTGTCGACGCCACCTCCTGTCGACGACGACTCCCGCGGCACCCTCTCACCCTACTCGACCCGACCTCGTCGTCGTTTCCCTCCTCCCCTCGCCGGACCATCGACCCGAGCCCTAACCCCTCGCCTAACCTCCGCTGTTCGCCGGAGAAGCGCGCCGGCGACCTCGTCGACGCCACCTCCGACCACCTCCTTTCCCCCTCGACCACCAGAGTCGACTACCACCCTCGCACTCGCTGCAGCACCCTCGTTCCAGCGAACCCAGGATTTTTCCAGCCACCGTTCTTCGCCGCCGTTGCCTCGCCGGCGTCCCATCGCCGTCGAGCCCGTCGTGGCCGTCCCTGGTACCTCTCGGTGAGCAGTCCTATCTTTCCTTTGTGCAGTATAAACCCCCGCTGATCGTATTGAGTTATCGTGTGTGCTAACTTGTTGCCGTGCCATACCGTGCCCAGTGCCGTATCGCGCCCGTACCATGCACCAGATCGCGCTGCAGATCGTGACCGTATCGCGCCCGTACCATGCACCAGATCGCGCTACAGACCGTGACCGTATCGCGTCCGTATCGCGCACCAGACCGCGCCGCAGATCGCGTCCGTACCGCGCAGCAGATCGCGCCTAGACCCAGTACCGTATCGTGACTTGTGCATCAGGCCGCCCGCATCTCGACCCTTGTTCTGAGGCAAGTATCTGAATACTTGCTCTACCATGCTAGCGTGCGAGATCTAGTCTTGCCACGCAATTGAACTCATACTATTTAATACCACAACTTAATGATGGCATTTGATATCGTATTATTCCTGTTATCTTTATAATGGAATCGTTACAACAGTTCCTCGTAATCAGTTAACCCACATCAATCCATGCTTTAACTAAATAAAAGGACTGAATCATATCTGCTGAAACTGCTAAATCATTCATGAGACAATTATTATACTTAGTATAATTTCATGTAGTTCCTTAATTTATAATTGTGAATATTGCTTTACCTTGTGGCTTTTGCATCCTAAAGATGATTGAACCTGTTAATAAGAGAATACAAACATCACTGTAGTTATATGGAACATTGTGATTAATTACTGTTTCCTGCTGTTATTCATTATTGATTGTATACCTATTGTGAGCACTTACCCGATTGCACGACATATTGACCTGACCCTGCTACACCTGACATATACATACATACCGACTCATCCTGTTGTACCATGACATTACTTGTCTCACGATTTCATGCCTAATGCCGACAAACCTAACCATTCCTGCTGTCGATCCAGACAGACCTACCTTTACTTGACTTTGTGTTGGCATTAGTCCTTGACTACTGAATACCTGACTGACATACATAGTTTGGGGGTATGGGGAAATCAAAGGTGAAACCGACTTGTAACTCAACAGCTCGATACATTGTTCTGATCAGTCTTACGGGCTTGGCCAGCTCCGGAGTGTTGTTGCTGACATCACTCGTCCATCCTACTACCTTTTACCGCTTAGCGGCACGTTTCGGATTCAGCCCGAGGATCATGACCGTGGTCCCGGGCACGCACGGGATACTATTGAGTTACATCGACGATTCATCAATTGGTTTCAAAGACTATAGAGTAGAAAACCTGATAGGACAGTTTAGTCACCTTTGCACATTACCCTGCTTGTCATTTCTTATTACTGCTTTATTCATGTTCATACTTGCATTGCTTATTACCATGTTTATGCTACATACTTGATGTCTTGACGCGCTGACGTCTGGGTTTTGCATGGCCCAGATTCCGTACCACTGTCGACGACCGAGCAGGAGTACTTCAGCCAGCAGGCTGATTTGAGTTCTATAGTGGTTAGTGGTTTATTGCATTTTATTTCCGGGTGCGGTCCCGCATTATGGGACGTACCTTTCTATTATCATATTGGATCATTGCTTCCGCACTTATTGCTTATTGATTCTTATTATTATGGATTTGGACATGTATTAGTTTAGCTTACTATCTTGTTCTTGATAGCCTTACAACCGTAATGTGACTGTGGATGGATACTTCCTACCCACAGGTAGCATGATTGGCTGTGTCACGTGCCCAATCTTGCGTACTCTGGGAAGCGGGGCGTGACAGAGGGAATGTGAAAAGCCAACTTTTTCATGTTGGGGACTCGGCGGTCCGGCCGAATCCGGCCGACGGCGGCGGCCCGAGTCGGCCGAGTCACCGGCCGATTCGGCCGATCCCGGCCGAGTCGGGTGGTCGGAGGGTCCCTTGTTGGTTCATGTAGCCTCTGGTACTGTTAGGTTTTCATGTGTAGTGGGGTTTTTGTGAGTTATGCACGTGCAAACCCTTAGTATTCTAAAAATTCAAAATAAAACATTATTAAAAAAAAATGTGAGGTATGGGATTTGAACTCTAGTAGCTTGGTTCAGCAGTGCAAGGTATTACCAATGAGCTACAAGCTCCTTCTTGTAATTAATTAGCAAAACAAATATTTATGGTACTCACAGAAAATGCAAATACCCCAAGTATACATTAATTTTTAAACAAACTTTTATACACTAAAATTGGAGTTGTTACAGTCTACCATCCTTACAAAAATTTCGTCCTCAAAATTTACAATTTTTATTTTAAGGATTAGTTTACAAAGAGATGAGGATATTTTGCACGCATCTCATCTTTCCTTTCCCAAGTTGATTCTCCTGGAGTGTCTTTCTCCACATCACTCGAACCAAGTTGACTTGCTTGTTCTGAAGTGACTTCACTTTCCTGTCTGGGATCTCAACAGGCTGTTGCTCGCAGGATAAATCAGACTGTATAGTGTGCTCGGAATGATCAAGTACATGGCTGGGATCACTCACATACCTTCTGAGTTGGGATATGTGGAACACATTATGCACTCCTTCCAATGAAGGTGGAAGTGCTAAGCGGTATGTCACTTTACCGACTCGTTCGAGTATGTCGAACGGTACAATGTATCTCGCACTTAACTTTCCCCATCTTCCAAAATGGATCACTCCGCGGTTCGGAGATATCTTTAAGAATACATGATCTCCTGGCTGGAACTCCAAGTGACGTCGCTTTGCATCAGCCCAGTGCTTCTGTCGATCTTGGGCTATGCGCATCTTTTCTCTGATAATACCCCCAAACTTAACTTTTGCTCGTCCCGAGCAAAACCAATTATTCAAAAAAAAGTCCTAACCACACTTTCACAGGGAACGCGATTGCACTGAGCACGTGCAACAAGCCGTTAAACCCCTAGGTGTCCCTAGTAGGAGGAGTGTTGTCTCCTGAGGGTTTTCAGCGGATACTACCCACAAAATCCCATCAGGCGAGTTCATAAGTTAACATCGATTCTACTCCTACAGTTTAGTATTTACATTAGAAACTCTACCATCCTAAGTTAGAAATATTCAACCCTTATTTTTCACACCTCCTATCTATTTAACCTTGGATCCTATACGTTCCAAAAAAGTTTAGAAAGATGTTGGTTCTCCTGAGTTTTCCTTCTAAAGCGTGTGGTCTCAAATCAGGGATTTTTTTATCAACTTTACAGAAAACATAAGTCTTATTCTTCATTTCTATCTTTTATTCAAATATCGATTGTATACCCCTACGTGTGTGTAAATTTACACCCCTACACTCGAGAATTCAATTCAAGCTATAGTACCCTTGCCCTAATACATAATACTACTTCTTTTCATTAAGGATGGACGGATTTGCTCACACACCTTTCATGCGACTATTAATGCTTCTTGAGGCACTAACGACCGATTACTGAATGCGTGAACTTTAAAGCGTAAATAGCAGTTTCCAGGTCTTGACTTTATTCTATTTTTCTTTTTCTTTTTCTTTTTCTTTTTCAAGACCGGATATATTTTTCAATATGCTCTTTTGGTGTTTAGCTTTAAATACCGTTTTTTCTTTCATACCAGGCTTTCAGGCAAGAGTATTTCTAGGTATCCTCTACTATCCCAAGTTTCAAGGTGTGTGTAAGTGCAGTTGTAGGGTATATACTTTCTAAATTTGAACTCAAGAAAAGAAACTATTTTTCAGACTTAACCATCAGTAGAGCTTCAATACTTTTCCTTTATCTTGACTTAACTCAAGAACTGAACTCAAGATTACCTATTTCTCAAAAAAAAAACTGTAAGGACGTATACTTACCAAAGTTAGACAGAACGAGGGTTATTTTTAGGATTTTCAATTCCTAAGCCTAGAATTTAGTTATTTCTAACATATCAACTAAACTTTCAGAATAAAAATCTAAGTTACCCTATTAGCTAACTTGACGACAAAATTTTTATATTTTTGAAAATTTTTCGATTTTTGTGGGCTTTTAATAAAGTATGCAAATGCAAAATATACAAATGAATGCGAAGGAAGAAAGCTTACCGAGCACACCCCCAAACTTAAACTTGACAGTGCCCTCACTGTCAGGCTATACCAAGATGGTCAAAATTGTCGGCACTCTCCCTAAAAACAAATTATATACAAAACAAAAAGGAAAACAAAAATATATACAAAAAAGTGTCCCCCCCAAACTTAAGTAAAACAGTGTTTTCACTGTTAAGCGTTGAAGTTCAGGATTAGGGGGGAAAGAACAGTATCAAGCTATACAAGACCTTACACAGGCCAAAAGTGAGCACCAACCATTCAAAGATTTTGTCTCTATAATGTGCTGGTTGGTGAAAGAATGCGGAGAGGTAAGAAATAGAGAATACGCGAGACCGTATGGAGAGAGAAGTGGGATACGGTCTCGGTATATGAGAAGAATGGCGGATGGGAGAAAGAAGTGGAATACGAACTTGAGGGTGGAAATGGAGCGAATAAATTAGCACAATTTGTGATGACCGATGTGTAAAAAGCGATTGTGCTAATCTATTAACCCGTCGAGAAATGGGGTCAAATCTCTCAAGATTCGTGAGAAACCATGGGTACGCCGAACTTGGTAAACCAGACACAGGAAGTGAAAATGATACGGTTTCTTGCATGGTCGAAACGATGGAAAGGGTGGGGGATGTGATTGAGGAAGGGTATCGGGTAAAGGTTTAGGAGGGTGTACACAGGCAATGACAGGGACATGATGAATTGGAAAATCCGACTCATCAAGCAAAACTGGTTCATCCTCAAAACTATCCTCAAAATTCATCTTATCCATGCAATTTTCATCAAAATCCAGACGCATATGGGGTTCGGGAAAAACATTTAATGACTCGGGATGATGATTTGAAGAGACAAACTTAGCCAAATTTATGGGTTCATCATCCAAAATATTCCCAGCGTCAATATCCTGAATCAAGTGAAAATCAATATTCTCAGACACCTCATCAAAAGCATGGATTTCAATCGATTTTGGTTCTAAGATGGAGGTGTAGAGGTCAAAAGGATTGGGATTGGTTTCACTTGGAAGGGACCCTTCACAATCAGGTAAATCAAACACTACGAAGTCACACAACTCATTATATGTTCTATCTGTAATCAATGAATCGGTTGGAACACTAGATAGATATTCAAAACCGGAGTTGTGGGAGTCAAGATGAATTGGGTAGGCTTGATTCGGAAGGGGGTACATCTCACTCTCTCGACTCAAATTCTCAGCCTGTCCTACCGCCTCTTCATACATTGAAAAATTTGGAGCCAGTTGAAAACTAGCTACCGGGTCACTAGGTTGTATGAGGGCGGCCATGGACGCATTCATATCCATCATCTGTTGGCTTGACGCTACCCTAAAGTCTTCCAACGACTGTTTCAGACTAGACATGGGTTATGAAGGGGTTTCAGTAAAAGATTCAAAGTTGTATGGATACTGAAAATTCCCAAACGGCTGTGTAGAAGCAATGTCTAGGGAAGGTGCAAAAGTTGGGTAGGACTGGTAGGAATTGAATGGTTGGACAGGGGTAGGATCAACATTTGGATAAGAAGGTGAATGAAATTGTTGATCCCAAGAATTTGAAGTGGTGACAGGAGTGAAAGATCGGCTACAAGATTGTTCAATACGTTCTGCAATAGACATAGGTCTTGGAGTTGCAACATGACTCGAAGAAGGGGTATCAACGTAAGAAGGGGTGAATGTTTGAAATGGTTGATACGAAGTGGATTGCGGAGTCAAATTGTTTGTCCTAGACGCGTCTATCCGATCTCTCAATGAAATTTTTGGCATGGATGGATCGTTCGAAGTTTGGCCAAAGCAAGAACCGTAAGAAGTAATGTTTGGTTGTGGGTACCAAAGTTCGGCAAGAGTTTTGCGAGGTGGAGTACCCATGATATGAAGGGAAAAAGAAAGAAAGGCAGAGAAAAGGAGGGGAAAAAGAATGTGATATATTTTTTTTAGTTAGCTATTAACAAAAGAATGAAATATACACACAAAAAAGAATATGGACAAAAACAATCACGACACAAAAATACCACACACCTAATCATTCTAGGGTTCTCCTAGGTCAACTAGACCTGCTCCAGAACTTGATTGTCGAAGTAAAACTGTGTCGAGAAACGGGCTCAAGATACACTGATCACGAGGCCAGGTAAGTGCAGAGATAAGGGGAGGTTTTCCAACGCTTTCGCGAAGTTCCTTAATTAAATAACCCTTTCTCTTTTGGCGGTTTTGCCGTTAACACTTTCCTAGACACCCCGTAAACAATATACCGTTAAACGAGGTTCTAAACACAGTTAACTTCTCCTAGTGAGCACGAAGTCCTTAAGGCTTAAAGTCTAATTTCTTTTAAAATTTGTGCGGGTAAACGTTATGCTCAAGTTCATGATTTGTGGGCCACGGAAAAGGTGATGAAATCCTTTACCGTATATTGTGGGGCTCGCTTGCCCTTAAGTCCGTATTAATGTATGCAATGCGCAATTCAATAAAAATTCTATAAAGAATCAAACAATCGTTTTTTAGTTTAAGCACGACACTGCAACAAATATGGGTTAGTCAATTTTTAGCGTTTGCTAGCGACTTTGCAAAGAATCCTGCAATGAATAGTATATTGGATGCGTCGGATTTGAGAAGAAGGTGTTAGTAATGTACGTACCGTTACGTTTTTGGGTTAGGAAACCCCCGTTGAATCAAATCCGGTAAGCTTGAAAAGTTCGCTTGCGCGGGTCAAACTACCCGGATCTTTGGCACTGTACTTTGCAATCATCTTAGCCTTGAATGCACACTTTGCTCCCACAATCGCCGTTTGCAAATCCGCAAAAATCTACAGACTTGCTCACAAAAATTATCAAAAAAAAAGATTTTTTTTATATTTATAAATATATACAAAAAGAATATTAACCCGAATAACAAGAAAGAAAATACGTTACCGTCTCCCCGGCAACGGCGCCATTTGATCGCACGCTTTTGGCGTGTCGGATGTTCAACGTTCTAAAGTATAACCGCGATCAGGACGGTGTCGCTATGCAGCTAGCCGGTTGAGCACGGGTCGATCCACAGGGAGATGGTTGTATGTCCGTTCGAGTTTTAGACGAGTCAATAAAGAATGTGTATGTTTGTTCAATTCTATCCTAAGTGATATATGTAAGTATAAAGTTGTTAAGAAAAAGATACGAAAGTGTAAGCTAAAGAAATCCGCACTCAAAACCTTTGAGCCGAGTCTTGACCAATTGAAGCTAGAGCAATTGGCAACAACGTGGATTAGGGGATTTAAGCACGGTATTCGTGGAATCCGGCTTATTTACCTTTGTCCTTCCGTTCTTGTCTATTGCTTTCGCCTCCGGCCAAACCGAACGCAACCAGTCGCGGTTAGGAATCACCGTTACCTTGATAGGGTAGGGTGCCTAACGGAGCGCTTGCGTATCGTTTGGGCGGAGTTCAATGGAAAATAACGGGAAAAGGAAATGAGCAAAGAAACATTAACTTACAATAGCGTATTTATTCTTAACAACAATAATTACAACCATTCACAAAAACGAACCAAAAAGAGCAAAAGAAAAGAAAAGATTACAAGTAAATAAGTGCATGGAATTTAAAGTGCATGAAAGTAAAGCAAGGTAATAAAAAGCAAGAAATAAATAAGCAAGAAAAAGAACTAGAAACTAGAACTCAAGACAAGTATGAGATCAATAGCCAACCCTTAAACTTGCAAGCTCAATCAAGAGGTTGCAAGATCAAGAGAAGGGTAAAAAACTCATGTGAAATGAAGCACTAATTCCATAAGAAGATACAACCCTTGAGATCAATAACAAACCCTTAAACTTTCAAACTCAATGAAGAGGTTGAAAGATCAAGAGAAAGCAAGGATCTCAAGGGGAAATTAAACAAAAGAGAATGATACAAAAACCCTCATCTTCATTGATCTTCCACTCAAAAAGCTCTCACTACAATTTTCTTGGAGGAAAGAATGAAGAAGAAGAAGAAGACTAAAACCTAACAAAAAGAGGCAAAAGAATGGACACCAAAAGCTTGGCAAGTTCTGGGGTCTTTATAGGAAGGGAACTGGAAACCTAGGGCAAGAATCTGCCCCTACAAGAAAAGACCAACATGGCCCTGAAAAACGACAACGAGAGGAGACTAAATGGCCGCGGTTCCGCGGCCTAAGCGCGCTTATGCCGAGGAACCGCGGCCGTTTAGAGGAGTTAGGCCATGAAATTTGGTGGTTTTCCATAGTTTTTAGTACTCTTCAGTGTGGTATATGACTTTTTCTCAGAAACTTTTCCCATTTCTTCCAGAATTTCAGTAGATCAAAAGATGATGTGATGTGGATCTTTTGCCAAGATTTCCTCGAGCTCCGCGTAGATATGTTGGATCTTGTGTTGACATTGAGCTTTGTGCACGAAAATGACATCGATTTGCCATTTTGTCCCTTAAACTGGTGTGTGGCAATATACGGATAGAGAGCGGAGACCCGTGTTTTATCTGTTGTTGGCAGTAATCCGGAATTTGACGTACTTTTCTATGAATTTCACTGTCTAGAGCTGAGAACCAGTATCCTGTAAATATGTAGCAAACACTGATTAAAAGCACCTGCCTATAACCAAACGAGCGTAAGAATGGGCGGTATAAAATGAAATATTCTGGTATGAACAGGGCTATGCGCATCTTTTCTCTGATAGTACGAACCACATCAACAGTTGCTACTATCATCTCAGGTCCAAGAAGTTCCCTATCTCCGATGTCATCCTAACTTAATGGCGATCGACACTTCCTTCCATACAGTACTGCAAAAGGTGCCATTCCTATGCTTGCTTGGTAGCTGTTGTTGTACGAAAACTCCACAAGATGTAGGTGATCTTCCCGCGATCCTTTGAAGTCTAACCTACATGCTCTGAGCATATCCTCCAAGATCTGAGTAGTTCGCTCAGACAGACCATCTGTTTGTGGATGATAAGCCGTACTGAAGTTCAGACTTGTTCCCAAGCTTGCTTGCAGACTCTGCCAAAATTGCGATCTGAACCTGGTGTCACGATCGGAGACAATGCAGACCGGTACTCCATGAAGTCTCACAATTTCCTGTATGAGTTCATGGGTACCAGGGATAGTACATATTTAAAGAGTTTAAATCTTAAGCAGATTATTACCTCCATGTACTTCTTTGCTAATGTCTCAGTTGATTGGCCAATTAGGAATGGGATGAAGTGAGCCGACTTTGTGAGTTGATCCACAATGACCCATACTGCATCGTTACCCTTTGTGCTGTGAGGAAGAGCAGTCACAAAATCCATCGTGATGTGTTGCAACTTCCGTTCTGGGATTGGTAACAGTTGAAGTAATCCAGCAGTCCTGTGATGTTCAGCCTTTACTTGCTGACACACCAAGCATTTAGCGACGCTTCTGGCTACTTCACGCTTCATTCCATGCCACCAGTAATTCTGACGTAGATCTTTGTACATCTTTGTACCTCCAGGGTGTACTGGGTAGGGAGAACTGTGAGCTTCTGTCATTAACTCTTCCCGAACAGAACCTTTTGGTACACATAATCTGCTGCCGTATCTCAAAGATCCGTCTTCATGGATGATGAAGTCTGTTCTAAGTCCATTCTCCACTTGTTATCTGATCTTTTGCAACTTAACATCACTTGCTTGAGCTGCTTTGATCTGGTTGATAATGGTAGATTGAACTTGTAAATTCATCAAACTTGAAGCGGTACCTGGCATGACTACTTCAATCTAAATCTGATGCAAGTCTTGTTGAACCTTCTACTGAGCGGTGAGATGCATTGCTAATGGTTGGCGACTAAGAGTATCTGGAACCACATTCACCTTCCCTGGGTGATATTGCAGGTTGATGTGAAAGTCCGCCATGAGTTCTAACCATCGTCTTTGTCGCATATTCAACTCTTTCTGAGTAAACACATATTTCATGTTCTTGTGATCTGTGTATATGTTCACTCGTTCACCAAGAAGATAACGGCGCCAAATCTTGAGAGCAAAAATGACGGCTGCCAATTCCAAATCATGCGTCGGATAATTGCGCTCATGAGTCTTCAGCTGTCTTGAAGCATAAGCCACAACCTTATCATGCTGATGTAGAACACATCCTAATCCCTTACCGGATGCATCGCAATGCACTTCGAAACCTCCATATTGGTCTGGTATAACGAGAATAGGCGCTGATGTCAACCTTGTCTTGAGTTCTACGAAAGCTTGTCCGCATGCTTCTGACCATACAAATTCTTCATCTTTACGTGTGAGCTTGGTCAGGGGTGTTGCTATCTTAGAAAAGCATTCAATGAACCTTTTGTAATATCCAGCTAAACCTAAGAAACTCCGAATGTCCTTTACTGACTTTGGTGTCGGCCATTTGCTTACTGCTGAAACTTTCGCTGGATCCACAGAGATTCATTTGCCTGATACGATATGTCCAAGAAAACCAACTTGATTTAGCCAAAACTCGCATTTGCTGTACTTGGCATATAATTGATGTTGCCGTAGAGTTTTCAGGACAATTCGTAGGTGCTCGGCATGTTCTTTTCGACTCTTGGAATACACTAGGATGTCATCGATGAAGATGACAACGAATTTGTCTAAGTACTCTCGGAAAACTTGATTCATTAGGTTCATGAATATTGCTGGTGCGTTGGTCACTCCAAATGGCATCATTAGAAATTCGTAATGACTATAGCGTGTTCTGAAAGCCGTTTTATGAATATCAGCTTCCTTGACCTTCACCTGATGATAACCTGAATGAAGATCTAATTTAGAGAAAACATAAGATCTACTTAGCTGATCGAATAAATCGTCGATACGCGGTAGCGGATACTTGTTCTTTATCGTGACTTCGTTCAAGACTCTGTAATCAATGCACATTCTGTATGAACCTTCCTTCTTCTTCACAAGCAGTACTGGTGATCCCCAACTTGAAGTGCTGGGACGAATCCATCCTTTCACCAATAATTCGTCCAACTGTGTTCGTACTTCCTTCAAACCTTCCGGACTTAAACGATAAGGTGCTTTGAGCACCGGTTGTGCTCCTGGTACTAAATTAATGCTGAATTCAAGAGCTCGATCGGGAGGTAAACCTGATATATCGTCAGGAAACACATCGTCGAACTCTCGAACCACTTATGGCCTTGATTCTTCCTCCGTTTGAGTTGCTGCAATCACTGCCTTCCTTGGCTTCGCTTTGTATGTGTCATGCCCCGCTTCTCAGAGTACGCTAAGATGGGCACGTGACATAGCCAACCATGCTACCTGTGGGTAGGAAGTATCCATCCACAGTCACATTACGGCTGTAGAGATATCAAGAACAAAATATAAACATCTAATACATGTCCATAAGCCAAGATAAAATGAGTCAAGAATAATAAAAATGCGGAAGCAAGAGATCCAATACAAAATAACTGGAATGTATGTCCCATAATGCGGGCTCACATCAGGAAAAAATGCTGAAAGTAAAAGAACTAACTACTACGGAATCCTCACTGCTCAGCCTGCTGGCTGAAGTACTCCTGCTCGGACTGCAGCAAAGGTACGGAATCCGGGCCATGCAAAACCCAGACGTCAGCTCGTCATGTCATCAAGTAATAAGGTATAAACAGGGTAACATGCAATGCAAATATAATCATGAATGATAAAGCAGGTGTAACAGTAATATAAATCAGGGCAGTGAAGGGTAGTGTGCAGTGAGTAAACTAAACTGTTATATTGGGTTATCTACTCTCAAGTCTTTGAAATCAATTTGATGACTCATCGATGTAACTCAATAGTATCCCGTGCATGCCCGGGACCACGGTCTAAGACTCTCGGGCTGAAACCGAGACGTACCGCTAGGCACAAAAAGGAAAAGGATACAGACCAACGATGTTAGCAGCATCGTCACGAGGCGGGCCCGGCCTCAAAAACTGATCAGTAAAAGCAAGCAACTATCGAGTTACAAGTCAGGTTTCATCATTGATTTCCCCATACCCCCAAGTTATGTATGTCAAGTCAGGTATTCAGTAATCAATAACTAATGCCAACAAAGGATCAGGTAGGAGCAGGTTTGTCGGAATAGACAACAGGAACGGTCCGTGAGGACTACATGTCAGGTTTGTTGGCATTAGACACAAGGTCAGGTAACAGGTAAAACCATGGTACATCAGGTCAAGTCGAGTGGTGTATTTACATATCATGTCATGTCAAAAGTGTACGGTACCATGTCAGGTCAAGTAATATGTGTAACAAGTCACGTCAGGGTGTACAAGATAACATGTGGATGCTCATAATCGACTAGCATGATCATGGTTATGAGTAAACAAGCATGGTACTATCAGAACAATAAACAGGCACAGTAACATGATAACAATAGGTGCAGATTAAAACTACTTAGTTGTACGGTTATCAGTTTGGTTTGAGGAATAGTTTTAACCTTTCAGGAATGCATATTACACATGTGGATAATAAAATCATATTAATATGTATTAAAACCATCTAGAGATGCAATTGAATGTGAATAAGGCTAAATGTATGCAATCGGTCGTCCGATAGGGTAAAACTACAAATGGGTAATATGGCTATAAAACAATTGTGATTATGCGATCTAACATATAATTGTGATTACGTAGGTTTAGTAAACTAAATGCAATAGTTAGGTTTCAAGTTCTAGATCTGAAATAAGATGAACAGATGCAAACGGAACGTCGAAATGTTATAAAATGATGCATGGGGTGCTATATTTAAACTTCAGATTTGACATATATTAGAATAGGTATTTACTGATTTAAATAGCATGTAGCAAGATTAACTTGCCTCGACGGATCGCGATACGGAAAACGGAACGTCTCGCGTCGGCGGGAAAAGTTGCGACGCGCGCACGGTACACGGAATGAGTCCAAACGACGAACAGTGGAATCACACGGGTCAGGGGTCCTCGCTGGGTCGTCGAGATTATCGACGGCCCGACCGGAATCCGGCGATCTAAAGAAATAGTGAACAAGAAGCGACAACTTAAAGAAAGAAAAGAAAAGAAAGCAAGAAAAGAGAATGGAGGAGGAATGAGTATAGGATTGCTTACTGGGCTGCGGAGGATGTGTTGGTGGTGAGATCAACGGCAGTGAGGGTGCCGACGAAGGGATTTGGTGTAAAGGTTAGGTTTAGGGTTTGGTTGCTGGTTTTAGGTGCACGGCTAGGTGTCGGGGCATTGGTGAGGGGATGATGACGAGGAGCGGAAGGAAATGAGGTGGTGACGATAGTCGGTGTAAGGCTAGGGTCGTCGGCGACGACCGGAGACGTGGGGTTGTTGGGTGATCTGTGGGTTACGTGCAGGGTGCAGCAGCCTCGGGGGAGAAAGAAGAAAAGAAGATGAAGACGAGGAGGAGGAAGAGGAGAAGATGAGATGGAGGTGGTGAGGAGGTCGGGTTCAGGTAGGTAGAGGAGGTGACTAGGGTTAGGGTTTAGGTGCAATGGGTTTCTTTGCTCGAACGGAAGAAGAAGAAGAAAATATAAGGAGGAGATATAAGGGAGGTGACCAGATCCTTTGGGCGGTGACTAGAGTCGAGAAGCGCACAGTAATCGCGAGAGGTGAGAGAGTGGGCGCGAGAGGAGAGAGAAAGAGAAGGGAGAGAGAGAGAGAGAGAACTGCGGAGGAGAGAGAAGGAGGAAGAGAAAGAAAGGGAGAGGCAGAACTGCGCTCGTGGGGCCCAGGGGAATAGAAGGAGGAATTTGATTGGCTGAAACAAATAAAGAGAGAAGTTTAGTGGTAGGGCCGGGCGATGAAAAAAAAGATTGATTAGTTGGGGTAAATTGTGATAAAATTTATAAAAGATTCATTGGGTTTCAAAAATATAATATCCCTGGCTAGAAAACATCTGATAGGCTGGGGAAAAGAAAATTAGGTTAGGAAAAATATTAAAAGATTTCGTTGGCCTGAGGAAAATAGTTTTTGTTATGGGAAGATTACCTTAAGCTGTAGAAAAAAATATTATAAGCTGATTTAAAAGATTTAGAAAAATAGGATTTGGCGGAAATACAAAATATTTCAGAATCGCGTCCGGGTCAGGTCCAAAAATTTGAATTTGAAATATGAAAAATATTAGCAAGTTCCAAAATTTGAAATGAAGGTTTTTGTACTGAAAAAGCGTACCCTCAAGAACGGACGCACGTACGTGCGCGTAGTCGTCCAAACACGTCCGTCTCACTGAACGGGACGAGAACACGATGCAAGGACGCTACCACAGGGTTAGGGATACCAAGCAGGCCATGACAAGTATTTTTTTAAACTATTTTAAGTAACTTAATTGTTATATGCAAACCTATGTAATGTCGGGGTAAACTATAACTAGTAACTGTCAAAGCATGCTAAATGAAATAAATACCACACACCACACATACGGTAACTGGAATTTGTATATCTGGACTCGGTTGTTACAGTATGTACTTGGCTCCAGTGTACGGTCTTCACTTTTGAAATAGAAAACCGAATGGTCTGGAATCTCGAATACTACCCTCCTTTGACGACAGTCGATGGTAGCGTAAAAAGTTCCGATCCAATCCATACCTAGAACCACATCAAAGTTCGGTATGTCCAGCACTTTGAAGTCAGCGTAGAATTCTCTGCTACAGACGACTACCGGACACAAGTTGTATCCCATTGTTGCCTTTAGAACGTCATTTCCTGAACTGACATTCCGGCTGGATACAAGCGGTGTGACTGGAATCGCATGAGTTCGGACGAATCATTGTGACATAAAGCAGTGAGATGCTCCGGTATCAAAGAGTGCTAGTGCAGGTAATGAGGCTACTAAGATTGTACCTAAGGTATGTGGGATATATTTTAGGTGTAGGTAAAGGTATGTAGATAGGTAGTAAAACTGAAAGAAAATTTGAGAAAGAAAGGTTACCAGTGATAACTTGGCCAGTGGCCTCAGCTTCTTCCACGGTCATCGTGAAAGCCTGGCGCCGTGGTACATTCCTCCTGGCCTGAGGAGCATTCCTCGGAACATTCCTTTGAGCTTGATGGAACCGACGAGGAGGAGGTGCAGCTTATGGTCCTCTAGGTGGTGGAGCAGGTAGTGCAAGTCTTGGAGCATGTGCCTGAAGAGCTGGTCGCTGCGGATAGGTGATTGCTGGCCTAGGTGCAGCAACTGGGTTTTATTTTTGGGGACAAGACCCAATGTCATGAGCAGCTGAGCCGTAGATTAAGCAAAGATGGTTGGCTCGCCGGCAGTCTTTCATCACATGCTCATTTCTCTTGCAGTAGGTACAAAAAGCTAGGCTGGGACTGTTGTTATGTACTCCCTGTCGCCTTTGCACAAAAGGTGGCCTTGACGAGGCTCCTCCTACCATCTGGTTGGCAGGCCGCTTAAATCCAGCAAATTGAGGTATTCCCCTCGCCTTTACTACTGCCTCATAACGGCAGGCAGCTTTTAGAGCCGAGTCATGAGTCGGAAAATCTCCTGTGGCCAGTGCGGCCTGGATTTCCGAATCCAAACCCTGTTGAAATCGACGGGCTCTGATCTCATCCGTCGGTATCAGGTGTGCCGCAAATCTATTTAAAGTATGGTGTTAGCTGTGTAATATGTGATATATTGAAAAATCTAATTATTGAGACATATTTTACCGACTAAGCATGGTGAACTCAGCGTCATACTCATCTACCGACTTGGTCAACATCGAACTTTGTTGCAGATGTATGAACCACTGTTCCATGTCGAACCTGGCAGTCTTAGGGAAGTACTTAGCGTCGAACATGTCGCGGAAAGTCTTCCATTCGATGGGTGGTTCAAGACGGTTTTCTTCCGCCTTCCACCAGTTTCGTGCATTGTTCGTGAGCTGTAATTTTGCAACACGAACCCAAGCTATTTCTGGCGCTTGTGCGCTGCCAGATCATCTTCTATACTCTGATCCCATTCCTCAGCTTCCAGAGGGCTCCCCTTTCCTTAGAACTGTTTGGGATGTAAAGCTCTGAATTGCTTTATCCCAGGTGCTTCAGCCTCGGGACGGTTCAAGAACTGCTGTTGTCCCTCTAGGAGGCTGCAGATTGCCTCAAGCAGAACCGTTTACTCGTTGGGTGGAGCAGGAACGGCAGGTGTGATTGGTAGTGGAGGTGGAGTGTTGTTGAAGTTGGTGCTGGTGTTGTTTGGGGAATCCATAACTTTGAAAGAAAAATTTAAGTTAGTACAGATTCAAAGTATATGGAATGATAGGATTCAAGAAGTATGAATTGTAAAGAATGTTTTAGTTGCTGGTTTTTGTATTATATTGCTTAGGTTGTTCACGCAGAACAGAACTGCATGGTAGAGTTCCATACAGCTCTGACCTGCATAGGCCACCAACAAAATCTGTCACGCCCCGCTTTCCGGTGTATGGGCAGAGGGCGCGACGAGGCCGCTACGTATATACTCAGAAGTACATACGCTAAGCGTATCTAAGCAATATAAATATAAATGCACAAGAGACAAGATATAATAAAATAACAACTTTATTTATTCACATTCTTTTTGTACAATGCATGGAAAAGTAAATACATCTGAAAGAAGCAATGCCTAAACAGTGGCATAACAGAAAAGGAAAAGTATCGAAATAAAAGTATACAATGTAGCTAGAGCTCTGGATCGTAGGTAGGCTGGTCCAAGTCCTCGCTGGTAGGCTCGATCTCTGGAAGGTCCGAATCACCTGACAACATTCTAAAGAAAAAAGAGAAGGAATGTCGTCAGCGAACAATCGCTCGGTAAGTCCCAAAGATAAGGGAGAAATATAATAGACAGAAAGAGAAGGTGACTTTTAAAGTTGTATTATATGAGTATTTGGTATTAACGCTGTTGTTTGTAGCTTGGTACAGAAGAATACCGGTGTATACGAGAGGAGTCTCTTTATGCTAGAGACTGGGGCAAACGGAAAGTACAAGGAACCGTTATTCTACGGTACAACAGTAACTGAATATAAGTTAGGTGTCTTAATTTTGCATTCTCGTGCCATTTCTAACACCTTCCGTACCAATCTACCCCTTAAACCCTGCGATGTCTTGTTTGTATAGTTTGTGTTGTATTGTAAATTGTATTGTCTTGTATAGATGGGTGACTTGCCGAAACCATGATATCAGTAAATGGATGTAACTGGAGAATCATGTAATTGGAAGCATATCCATGGTTCGGTTCAGTCAATACAGATTGAATATATTGAATATATGTATTCAAGGATTCATGTTGGATTGTAGATTGTACTTGAATCATATTCGAGTCAGATTATTAATGAGACTCAGTCTGAGTCAGAACAATCAGAAAATAAATTGATGTCCTGATTGTTTTGATGTTATCGGTAACCGCCACACATGGGCGGCAGGATTTGTGTTTTTTTCAAAGACGATTACTGTATTGATAACACCGATGTTAAGTTGTTTATCTTAGATAGGCAAGCATCCATATCTTCGGCTCCCTGAGGCTCAAGAGACTGGTCCCGCTTAAACCTATATTTACTAGAGTCCTTAGGGTAATTTATAGAACTTGAGGGGGTTTTATGTAAAAATACTTTTTGTATAATTTTCAAAATACACTCCAAGTGTTTAATTATCGTTTTTAGAGTTGTAATAAATGTAGATTTTATATTTGTGATATTTCTAGTGAAAATAACCTAATTTCATAATATAAGGTATTTAATTGTAATATTGAACTTGTATGGAATTCATGGTATTTTAATGTAGAGCGATTCTTGTGATTTTAGAAAAAGTTGGAATATTTATTGTCACGCCCCGCCTCCCGGTGTACGGCAAAGGGGACGTGACGAGGCCACTACGTATTTACTGTACGCTAAGCGTATCTAAGCAATATAAGGATAAATGCACAAGAGACAAGATATAATAAAACAGTAACTTTATTTATTCACATTCTTTCTGTACAATGCATGGAAAAGTAAATACAACTGAATGAAAGCAATGCCTAAACAATGGCATAACAGAAAAGGAAAAGTACTGATATTAAAGTGTACAATGAACTAAAGCTCTGAGTCTTCAATGAAGTGATCCAAATCTTCACTAGTGAGCTCGATCTCCGGAGTGTCCAGACCACCTGACGACATTCAAAGAAGAAAGAAAGAGATTGTCGTGAACAAATTGCTCGGTAAGCCCCAAAGATATGGGATAAATAGAATAGAAAGAAAGAGAATGTAGCTTTTAAAGTTGTATTATATTGTTATAATGTTATGTTAACGCTGTGTTTGTAGCTTGGTACAGAAGAATGCCAGTGTATACGAGAGGAGTCTCTATATGCCAGAGACTAGAGGCAAGTGTAGTACAAGGAACCGTTTATGCCACGGTACAACAACTGGATTCATATTAGGTGTATTAAATCTTACTGTCTCGTGCCATTTCTAACACCTTCCGTACTAATCTAGCCCTTAAACCCCGAGATATCTTGTTGTATAGTTGTATTGTATTGTCTTGTATTGCAAACTGTATAGATTGTATAATTGGGCGACTTACCGAAACCATGATATTAGTAAATGGATGTAACTGTAGAATCATGAATGTAACTAGAGAATCATATAAATGGAAGTATATCCAAGGTTCGGTTCAGTTAATATAGATTGAATAGTTTGAACAGATTGAATATATGAATTCATGTTGAATTGTAATATTGTAGATTGTAAATTGTACTTGAATCATATTCAAGTCGGATTATAATGAGACTCATTCTGAGTCAGAACAATTAGAAAAGAAATTGAAGTCCTGATTGTTTTGATGTTATCGGTAACCGCTGCACATGGGCGGCAGGATTTGTGTCTTTTTCAAAGACGATTACCTTGTTGATAACACCGTTGTTAAGTTGTCTACCTTAAACAGGCAAGCACCCACTTCTCCGGCTACTTCAGGCTCAAGAGATTGGTCCCGCTTAAACCTATATTTACTAGGGTCCTTAGGGTAATTTATAGAACTTGAGGGGGTTTTATGTAAAAATACTTTTATATACTTTTCAAAATACATCCCAAGTATTTAATTATCGTATTTAGAGTTGTAATAATTGTAGATTTTATATTTGTGATATTTCTAGTGAAAATAACCTACTTTCATAATATATGGTATTTATTTGTAATATTGTACTTGTATAGAATTCATGGTATTTTAATATAAAGTGATTCTTGTGATTTTTAAAAAGAGTTGGAATATTTATATTATTACGAAATAGATATTTTAATGTTACTTATACATATATTTATATAAAAATAATTTTAATATATATTTTATATTTCTAGAAATCTCATTTTCTTAAGATGTTCGTATTTTAAATCTTTCGAGACCGAATGCTCCTTGCGGAGGTCTGCATCTCGCACTACTAAGCCCAGGGATGTGCGGTAATCCGCACCATCCCAGTCAGATTCCCCAAATTGGGTTGTAGCGGCGCTTTGCAAAGATTTGTGTAAAATACTTAATCCTTTAGAAAATTGTTTTATTAATTCATGGTATTTATTTGAAATGTTTCGTTTTTCCCGTATTCTAGGTTCCCAAAAGGTATTGTGCTATATTGCATATGAGTGTTGTGAGGAGGTAGGTCATTATCTGTAACACCCGAGCCCAATAATACTATTTATATTACTAGTTGAGGGTTATATATTGCTTATTCCAATTTTCCTGATTTTCTGGTGTTTATTGCTAAATTTTAACCGGTTAAGTCATTTTGGCACATAACAAATTTTAACTCCTAAAGTGAAATTTAAAATGTCCATGTTGGCCTACTCGTCGCCACTAGTCGCGTAGTAGCGTCCGCGTGTCGAGATTCCGTTCCGTTTGGCTAAACGGGCAAGTTTGGACGACTACGCGCGCGTGCAAGTGTCCGACTTGGGGGCATGTATTTTAATCATTAAACACCTCTTTTCAAAATTTGGAACCCGCTTAAAATCCTAAAATTTGAAATTGGAACATTTGGGCGCAACCCGGGCGCGATTTGGAAATGTTTCATTTTGCGCCAAAAAGGCCCATTTAAATTTAATACCTTAAACCGAATATATACGATTATATTTCTTTACCTGCTTTATCCATCCAAATCCTTCAAATCTTAATTTCAAATCCCTTTTATTTTCTCATGGCTAATCACAGCGTGGGTTTATACTCGCGTGGGCCCCGCCTCCCTTTCCCTATCTCTCTCTCTCTTCCTCTCTCCAATCTCCCTCTCTCTCTTCTTATATTTTAAACCTCACGCAGCCGCCTCCCTCAACTCATCTTCTCCCATCACGAACCCAACGAAAATCCTAACCCTAGCCTCGCGAACTCACCGCCGACCTCCTCACGACCTCGCCGTCGCCGCCACCACCTCGTCGACCTCACCGCACCCACTTACCTCCTTCCTCCGACGATTCCCGCGCCTGCACCCAACCCGACGACGCCTCCAACCCCTGCAGACCTCGCCGTCGACGACTCCCACGACTCCCTATCACCCTCCTCGTCCCGACCTCGTCGTCGCTTCCCTCCTCCCCTCGCCGGACCACCAACCCGAGCCCTTAACCCATCGCCTACCCTCCGCTGTTCGCCGGAGAACGCGCCGGCGACCTCGTCGTCGTCACCAGGGCCACCTCCATCTCCCCCTCGACCACCAGAGCCGACCACCCTTTCATCCACTCGCCGCAGCACCCTCTCCCGCGCACCCCGAGGCCATTCAGCCCTTGCAGCCGCCGCCGTTGCCTCGCCGGCGTTCCAGCGCCGTCGAACTCGCCGGGGTCACCTGGTATATCTCTCTGTAAGCTTCCTCTTCCTTCCTTCTGTGCAAATCACCCCCGCTGATCGTATTAGGTTATCGTGTGTTGCTAACTAGTTGCCATGTTTTTGCCGGAATCCGACCGTGCCGTCTTGGCGAACCCGACGCTCCAGCGAAGTACCCTGGTCCGTGTGATCCCGTTGTTCTCTGTTGGGGCTCGATCCGTGGCCCGTGCTATCATATCGTGTTTTCTGCCGACATCGCATCCGTATTCCAGATTGCAGAACCGTCGAGGCAAGTATCTGAATACTTGCTCTAACATGCTAGCGTGCGAGATCTAGTCTTGCCACGCAATTGAATTCATACTATTTAATACAACAACTTAATGATGGTAATTGATATCATACTATTGCAGTTATCTTTATCATGGAATCGTTACAACAGTTCCTCGTAATTAATCAACCCACATCAATCCATATTTCAACTGAATAAAATGACTAGATCATATCTGCTTAAACTGTTAAATCATTCACGAGACAATTATTATACGTAGTGTAAATTCCTGTAGCTTCATTACTTCATAATTGTGGATATTGCTTCACCTTGTAGCTACTGCACCCTAAAGGTGCTTGAACCTGTTAATAAGAGAATACAAACATCACTGTGGTTACATGGAATATTATGGTTAATTACTGTTTCCTGCTGCTGTTCATTATTGATTGTATACCTGTTGTGAGCACTTACCCGATTGCACTACCTATTGGCCTGACCCTGCTACACCTGACATATACATACATACCGACTCATCCGGTTGTACCATGACATTACTTGTTTCATGATTTCACGCCTAATGCCGACAAACCCGACCATCCCCGCTGTCTATCCAGACAGATCTACTCTTACCGGATTTTGTGTTGGCATTAGTCCTTGACTACTGAATACCTGACCTGACATACATAGCTTGGGGGTATGGGGAAATCAAAGATGAACCTGACTTGTAACTCGACAGTTCACTACCGTTCGAGTGTACACATTCCTTTCTGTGCCTAACGGCATGTCTCGGCTTCAGCCGAGAACATTGTGGCCGTGATCCCGGGTATGTACGGGGTAATACCAAGTGTACACTTTCCTTTCTGTGCCTAACGGCATGTCTCGGCTGCAGCCGAGAATATTGTGGCCGTGATCCCGGGTATGTACGGGATACTATTGGGTTACATCGACGATTCATCAATTGGTTTCAAAGACTATAGAGTAGGAAACCTGATAGGACAGTTTGGACACCATTGCACATTACCCTGCTTGTTATTTCTTGTTACTGCTTTATTCATGTTCATACTTGCATTGCTTATTACCATGTTTATACTATATACTCGATGTCATGACGCGCTGACGTCTGGGTTTTGCATGGCCCAGATTCCGTACCATTGTCGACGACCGAGCAGGAGTACTTCAGCCAGCAGGCTGAACAGTGAGTCCTTAGGGTTTAGTTTATTTATTTCATTTCATTTCCAGATGTGAGCCCGCATTATGGGACGTACTGTTTATTCATTGTATTGGATCATTAGCTTCCGCACTTATTGTTTATTGATTCTTGTTATTATGGATTGGGACATGTATTAGATTAGTTTTTATCTTGTTCTTGATATCCTTACAACCGTAATGTGACTGTGGATGGATACTTCCTACCCACAGGTAGCATGGTTGGCTATGTCACGTGCCCAATCTTGCGTACTCTGGGAAGCGGGGCGTGACATGGTTCTTTTGGTATCAGAGCCATAGGTTAATTGGGTTGATTCTTTGTAGTTGGGTATTGCACCCGATACGCGAATCATAATACCCGTCATTAGGAAACATGTCCTGCCACTTTGACCGTGTTACCATCCTTGAATCGTTCTTCCGGATCATGTCGACATGCAGACTTACTTTGCATTGTTAACTCGAAAACCTAACTTCTTGATATCTCTAGGACTTAGGCGACTTGGGTGGAGTTAAGTAATTGCGGCTATGATACCGCGGCATAGCTACAATGCAGCACTCTATTTAAGTATCTTGGAGTTCTAGCCTTGATTTATATATTGAATCTATCATCATGCTAATGTTGTTGTTTTGATTTCAGGACCATGGCAGATAAGAATTTCAAGACGTATCAGAGGCGTGTGGATGAAGCCGCCATGTTAGGAGTGATACGTGGGATGTTGGAAAATCAGAAGAGGCAAACTGAGCTGATCCAGCAGCAAGCAGATTCATTTCAGGAGGGTTTGCAGGCTATGCAGCAGTCTGTAAACACCGCTGTAGCGAAGCCAGTCGACCGAGTAGGGACCGTGGCAGATTTCAGACGACTGGGTCCTACTACTTTCACGGGCTTGGAGGAGCCGTTGCCAGCCGAGCAGTGGCTCGTGGACACGGAGAATTTACTGATTGCGGCACAGATCCCAGAAGACAAGAGAGTTGATGTGGTGCGCATTCAGCTGGTGGATTACGCCCGAGAGTGGTGGCTTGTGGAGGAGACCCGCTTGTCCAAGCCAATCAGTTGGGCGGATTTCTCCAAAAGTTTCTTGGAAAAGTTCTTACCGCGGACTGCCCGGGAGGAAATGGAGGAGAGATTTATTGGGCTGAAACAAAATGGAGCAGCCGTGGATATACATGCAGCAGAATGGACGAGACTCAGCCGTTTCGCTGGACCCTTGGTCGCCAAGGAGGCAGACAGGGCGCGAAGGTTCTTGCGCAGTTTGGATGTGGACATCCAGAGGCAGATTGTCTCCCTGGGTTTGACCACTTTCTCACAGGTTCTTACGGCAGCCAGGGAGCAGCAGAGTTTATCAGGATCGAAAGGGAACCTTCACCAGACGGTAGTTGCGGCCAGGAAGCCTGCATTTGTACCTAACCGAGATCATGGGCGCAGAGGTATTCCAGTGGACCGTCGAGGTGTAGCGCAAATGAAGAAGCCTGTGATCGTTGATCGAAGAAAGAGCATAAGTTGTAACTACTGCAATTTACCGGGCCACTTGCAAAAGGATTGTCGAAGGAGACTGGGACTTTGTCTGGTTTGTGGAGCAGCCGATCACGCAGTTGGTGCTTGTCCGTCGAAGCTTCGCACGAGAGATGAGATACAGAAGCCTCCGCAGAGATCGTTCCAAGGGCAGAAACAGCTGACACAAGGACCCAACCAGGGTCGAGCTTTCATGTTGACAGCTGAGGAGGCCAAGGCATCAGGAGAAGTGGTTTCAGGTACTGTACTCGTTCGTGGTTTTCCCGCATTGGCATTATTTGATTCCGGAGCATCCCACTGTTTTATGTCATCCAAATTTATAACTACACACTCGATCACCTGCACGACCCTGTCTAGTTTCTGGAACATACACACTGGGAATGGGAAAATCATAGCTAGTAAGGAATGTAAGGACTGTACCGTTGTTGTTTGCGGATGGGAGCTTTTTGCAGATTTCTTGGTGATTGATACGGGCAGTTATGAAGTAGTCTTGGGAATGGATTTTCTTGGCACTTTCCACGCACACATTGATTGTAGGGCAAGGAAAGTAATTTTCCAGATTCCCGGACACCCTGAGTTTACTTTCATCGGAGGAAGCAGTTCTGTCGGGCCAGTCGAGTTTAGGGCTAGGCCGACGGACAATGTTCTTACGGCTATGGTAGTGGATAATAATGAAGAGCCGGCAGTTGTCCGCGACTTTATGGATGTGTTTGAAGATATTTCGGGCTTACCGCCGAAGCGAGATGTGGAGTTTGCGATCGACCTTATTCCTGGTGCAGCGCCAGTATCAAAATCTTATTATCCAATGGCACCGGTGGAATTGGAAGAAGTTAAGAAACAAGTGGGTGAATTACTCGAGAAGGGATGGATTCGAAGCAGCAACTCACCTTGGGGAGCTCCAGTTCTTTTAGTGAAGAAGAAGGATGGCACGAGAAGGATGTGTATTGATTATCGAGAATTGAACCGGGTGACTGTTAAGAACAAGTACCCGATCCCTTGCATTGGAGAACTTTTTGAGCAGCTTAGTGGCGCGAGGGTATTCTCGAAACTGGACTTGCGATCAGGATATCATCAGGTCCGAGTGAAGGCAGAAGACATTTGCAAGACGGCGTTTCGAACTCGGTATGGGCATTTCGAGTATTTAGTGATGCCCTTCGGAGTGACTAATGCGCCGGCAATATTTATGGATTTGATGAACAGGACCTTTTCACCTTTCTTGGACCAGTTTATTGTGGTATTCATCGACGATATTCTGGTATACTCGAAGAGTCCGGAGGAGCATGCTGAGCACTTAAGGATCGCACTGCAGACGCTGAGACAAGAGAAGTTATTTGCGAAGAAGAGTAAGTGTGAATTCTGGCTGGAAGAAGTAAAGTTTCTGGGGCATGTCGTGTCGGGCGATGGAATCGCCGTTGATCCCGAGAAGATTACAGCAGTTCGGGATTGGCCTGTTCCAAAGAATGTTGAGGAGATAAGAAGTTTTCTTGGACTCGCCGGTTACTACAGAAGATTTGTGGAGAGCTTCGCTCGTTTAGCTGAGCCGTTAACCAAGCTTACGCGTAAGGAGGTACCGTTTGTTTGGACGGATGGATGTGCATTGGCCTTCGAGACGTTGAAGCAGAAGTTGATAACCGCCCCGATCCTGACCGTACCGGATAATTCAGGAGGACTGGTGATTCACAGCGACGCATCTGGAAAAGGATTGGGATGTGTTTTAATGCAGAATGGGAAAGTCGTCGCTTACGCATCGAGACAGCTGAAGACTCATGAGAAGAACTATCCGACTCATGACTTAGAGCTTGCAGCCGTGATCTTCGCCCTGAAGATTTGGAGACACTACCTATTGGGCGAGAGAGTCGAAGTCTTTACAGATCACAAGAGTTTGAAATATGTGTTCACTCAGAAGGAGTTGAACATGAGGCAACGCAGATGGTTGGAGCTGATGGCCGACTATGACCTCGATCTTAAGTACTATCCGGGAAAGGTCAACGTCGTGCCGGATGCGCTGAGTCGGTTACCAGCAATTCAGGTGTTGACCGCACAGAGGGAGATCATTGCGGATTTTCAGAGATTTGACTTGGAGGTTGTGCTACCACATGCTACAGGACAGTTGATGCAGTTGCAAGTACAATCGTCCTTAGTTGATAGGATTAAAGCGGCACAATCGCAGGATCCTAGACTGCAAAAGTTTCAAGAGCAGGTTGAAGCCGGATTACGAACCGATTTACTGATCCATGAAGATGGTTCGTTGAGATATGGTAGCCGGGTGTGTGTGCCAAAAGGAGATGTGCGTGAAGAGCTTATGAAGGAGGCACACAGTTCAGCTTACTCTGTACATCCAGGAGGGACAAAGATGTACCGAGATATTCGACAGCACTTCTGGTGGGAAGGTATGAAAAGGGAAATTGCTCGCTTCGTGGCTAAGTGCTTGGTGTGTCAGCAAGTCAAGACTGAACACCAAAGGGTTGCTGGTTTGTTGCAACCACTTCCGATTCCTCAGTGGAAGTGGGAGCATATAACCATGGATTTCGTGACGGCTTTACCGCGGAGTCCAAAGGGCAACAATGCTGTATGGGTGATTGTCGATCGGTTGACCAAGGCAGCTCACTTTATTCCATTTCGGGTTGGTCAATCGACAGAGACTTTGGCAGAGCGATACATGCAGGAGATTGTCAGATTGCATGGAGTGCCGGTAAGCATCGTGTCCGATCGGGACACTCGATTCTTGTCGCACTTTTGGAGGAGCTTACAAGAAAGTTTGGGGACTCGATTGAAGTTTAGCACAGCTTATCATCATCAGACTGATGGACAATCAGAGAGAACGATACAGACCCTTGAAGATATGTTGAGGGCTTGCATGTTGGACTTCAAAGGTTCTTGGGAGGATCATCTACACCTGGTGGAGTTTTCGTACAACAATAGCTTCCAAGCAACTATTCAGATGGCCCCGTTTGAAGCACTGTATGGTCGTAAGTGCCGTTCACCTGTTTGTTGGGATGATGTTGGTGAACGAAGGTTACTAGGACCAGATTTGGTGGTACAGACAGTCGAGAAGGTGAATACAATCAGGAAGCATATGAAGGCAGCTCAAGACAGACAGAAGAGTTGGGCCGACACGTCAAGAAGACCTCTAGAGTTCGCCGTGGGTGATTTGGTATTCCTGAAGATATCACCGACTAGAGGGGTGATTCGCTTTGGAAGTCGGGGAAAGCTTAGTCCTCGTTTCGTTGGACCCTTCGAGATATTGGAGCGTGTTGGAGAGGTATCGTACCGGTTGGCGTTACCACGGTCTTTAGCAGGAGTTCACGATGTGTTTCATGTGTCTCAACTACGGAGGTATGTTCGTGATGAGACTCATGTCTTGGATCATTCGGAGTTGACCGTACGGGAGGACCTGACTTTTGAGGAGCGACCAGTTGAAATCAAGGATCGAAGAGAAAAGGTTCTTAAGAACAAGGTTATCCCTCTTGTGCTAGTTTCTTGGGGTAATCGATCGCATGGAGAATCCACTTGGGAGCGAGAAGACGAGATTCGACAGAAATTCCCTCACCTTTTCCAGTAGTTAGCTATCTTGTATTCTTGGAATTTCGAGGACGAAATTCTTTTGTAGTTGGGTATGATGTAACACCCGAGCCCAATAATACTATTTATATTACTAGTTGAGGGTTATATATTGCTTATTCCAATTTTCCTGATTTTCTGGTGTTTATTGCTAAATTTTAGCACATAACAAATTTTAACTCCTAAAGTGAAATTTAAAATGTCCATGTTGGCCTACTCGTCGCCACTAGTCGCGTAGTAGCGTCCGCGTGTCGAGATTCCGTTCCGTTTGGCTAAACGGGTAAGTTTGGACGACTACGCGCGCGTGCAAGTGTCCGACTTGGGGGCATGCATTTTAATCATTAAACACCTCTTTTCAAAATTTGGAACCCGCTTAAAATCCTAAAATTTGAAATTGGAACATTTGGGCGCAACCCGGGCGCGATTTGGAAATGTTTCATTTCGCGCCAAAAAGGCCCATTTAAATTTAATACCTTAAACCGAATATATACGATTATATTTCTTTACCTGCTTTATCCATCCAAATCCTTCAAATCTTAATTTCAAATCCCTTTTATTTTCTCGTGGCCAATCACAGCGTGGGTTTATACTCGCGTGGGCCCCGCCTCCCTTTCCCTATCTCTCTCTCTCTCTCTTCCTCTCTCCAATCTCCCTCTCTCTCTTCTTATATTTTAAACCTCACGCAGCCGCCTCCCTCAACTCATCTTCTCCCATCACGAACCCAACGAAAACCCTAACCCTAGCCTCGCGACCTCACCGCCGACCTCCTCACGACCTCGCCGTCGCCGCCACCACCTCGTCGACCTCACCGCACCCACTTACCTCCTTCCTCCGACGATTCCCGCGCCTGCACCCAACCTGACGACGCCTCCAACCCCCGCAGACCTCGCCGTCGACGCCACCTCTCGTCGCCGACGACTCCCATGACTCCCTATCACCCTCCTCGTCCCGACCTCGTCGTCGCTTCCCTCCTCCCCTCGCCGGACCACCAACCCGAGCCCTTAACCCATCGCCTACCCTCCGCTGTTCGCCGGAGAACGCGCCGGCGACCTCGCCGTCGTCACCAGGGCCACCTCCATCTCCCCCTCGACCACCAGAGCCGACCACCCTTTCATCCACTCGCCGCAGCACCCTCTCCCGCGCACCCCGAGGCCATTCAGCCCTTGCAGCCGCCGCCGTTGCCTTGCCGGCGTTCCAGCGCCGTCGAACTCGCCGGGGTCACCTGGTATATCTCTCTGTAAGCTTCCTCTTCCTTCCTTCTGTGCAAATCACCCCCGCTGATCGTATTAGGTTATCGTGTGTTGCTAACTAGTTGCCATGTTTTTGCCGGAATCCGACCGTGCCGTCTTGGCGAACCCGACGCTCCAGCGAAGTACCCTGGTCCGTGTGATCCCGTTGTTCTCTGTTGGGGCTCGATCCGTGGCCCGTGCTATCATATCGTGTTTTCTGCCGACATCGCATCCGTATTCCAGATTGCAGAACCGTCGAGGCAAGTATCTGAATACTTGCTCTAACATGCTAGCGTGAGAGATCTAGTCTTGCCACGCAATTGAATTCATACTATTTAATACAACAACTTAATGATGGTAATTGATATCATACTATTGTAGTTATCTTTATCATGGAATCGTTACAACAGTTCATCGTAATTAATCAACCCACATCAATCCATATTTCAACTGAATAAAATGACTAGATCATATCTGCTTAAACTGTTAAATCATTCACGAGACAATTATTATACGTAGTGTAAATTCCTGTAGCTTCATTACTTCATAATTGTGGATATTGCTTCACCTTGTGGCTACTGCACCCTAAAGGTGCTTGAACCTGTTAATAAGAGAATACAAACATCACTGTGGTTACATGGAATATTATGGTTAATTACTGTTTCCTGCTGCTGTTCATTATTGATTGTATATCTGTTGTGAGCACTTACCCGATTGCACTACCTATTGGCCTGACCCTGCTACACCTGACATATACATACATACCGACTCATCCGGTTGTACCATGACATTACTTGTTTCATGATTTCACGCCTAATGCCGACAAACCCGACCATCCCTGCTGTCTATCCAGACAGATCTACTCTTACCGGATTTTGTGTTGGCATTAGTCCTTGACTACTGAATACCTGACCTGACATACATAGCTTGGGGGTATGGGGAAATCAAAGATGAACCTGACTTGTAACTCGACAGTTCACTACCGTTCGAGTGTACACATTCCTTTCTGTGCCTAACGGCATGTCTCGGCTTCAGCCGAGAACATTGTGGCCGTGATCCCGGGTATGTACGGGGTAATACCAAGTGTACACTTTCCTTTCTGTGCCTAACGGCATGTCTCGGCTGCAGCCGAGAATATTGTGGCCGTGATCCCGGGTATGTACGGGATACTATTGGGTTACATCGACGATTCATCAATTGGTTTCAAAGACTATAGAGTAGGAAACCTGATAGGACAGTTTGGACACCATTGCACATTACCCTGCTTGTTATTTCTTGTTACTGCTTTATTCATGTTCATACTTGCATTGCTTATTACCATGTTTATACTATATACTCGATGTCATGACGCGCTGACGTCTGGGTTTTGCATGGCCCAGATTCCGTACCATTGTCGACGACCGAGCAGGAGTACTTCAGCCAGCAGGCTGAACAGTGAGTCCTTAGGGTTTAGTTTATTTATTTCATTTCATTTCCAGATGTGAGCCCGCATTATGGGACGTACTGTTTATTCATTGTATTGGATCATTAGCTTCCGCACTTATTGTTTATTGATTCTTGTTATTATGGATTGGGACATGTATTAGATTAGTTTTTATCTTGTTCTTGATATCCTTACAACCGTAATGTGACTGTGGATGGATACTTCCTACCCACAGGTAGCATGGTTGGCTATGTCACGTGCCCAATCTTGCGTACTCTGGGAAGCGGGGCGTGACATTATCTCATGATCTATTTAAAGGTATAACAAGTTTGTGATGTTTTAATGTCGAAATGAAACTACATGGTATTTTAGCGGAAAAGTACGGTAAAAGTTACAAAATGAAATAGGTTGTCATGAAACTTGTTCAACATGTTTGTTAATGTTTAATTGTCAACATGTAATGGTTTAGTATGATTGTATTTAAGAAAAAGTGAGGTTTTAGAAAGAACCGAATCGGAAATCGGATTTACTCCGATTCCGTCGGGTTTTAGAAATACGTGTTTTTAGAAAGAATAGGAAAGAGTGAAAATGGGACTTGCAGGTTTAGCTTAAAGAGGAGAGGGAAAGGGAGTGGACGTAGCTTCCGGTGCGTCGTTTCGTCGCCGGGATCTCCTAGGGTTGTCGCCGGAAAAATCGCCGGAGTTTCGCCTTTCGTTTCTTCCAAAGTACACTAGGGTTCTAGAAAATTTCTTGAGAGTTTTGTTCAGAATTTTGGAGTGAGGGGGTTGTATTTATAGGGTTAGGCTAGGGTTATGGTAGGTGAAATGTTAAAATGAAAAAATATGATAAATGTAATAAAATGTATTAAAAGTGGAGTAATTGGGATTTTAAAAGAGTTCAGGTACTGTTTTAAGGAATTAAACCATACAGATGTGCAGAGAAGAACAAAAGACACAATTTTTGTGTTGGGGACTCGGCGGAATCGGCCAGTCCGGCCGGTGGCGGCGGCCCGAGTCGGCCGGTCCGCCGGCCGAGTTTGCCGATTCCGGCCGAGTCAGGCGGCCGGAATCCCCCCCGACGATTGGTGATCCCTCTGACATGGTTACTTTTCAGGGTGTAGTGTGGTTTTGTAAGATATGCACGTGTAAACTCTTAGTATTCTAAAAATTCAAAATAAAATAATATTAAAAATAATGTGGGGTATGGGATTTGAACTCTGGTGGCTTCGTTCAGCAGTGCAAGGTATTACCAATGAGATACAAGTTTCTTCTTTTAATTAATTAGCAAAACAAATATTTATGGTACTCACAGAAAACGCAAATACCCCAACTATACATTAATTTTTAAGCAAATTTTTGTACACTAAAATTAGAGTTGTTACATTTATATTACCACTAAAATAGATATTTTAAAGATACATATATATATATATATTTATATAAAAATAATTTTAAGATATATTATATTTATAGAAATCACATTTTCTTAAGATATTTGTAATTTAAATCTTTCGAGACCGAATGCTCCTTACGGAGGTCTGCATCTCGCACTACTAAGCCCAGGGATGTGCGATAATCCGCACCATCCCAGTCGGGTTTCTCAAATGGGTTGCAGCGACACTTTGCAAAGATTTGTAAAATACTTAATTTTTTAGAAAACGGTTTTATTAATTCATGGTATTTATTTGAAATGTTTCGTTTTCCCATATTCTAGGTACCCGAAAGTATTGTGCTATGTTGTATATGAGTGTTGTGAGGAGGTAGGTCATTACCTCGTGATCTACTTAAAGGTATAGCAAGATTGTGATGGTTTAATGACGAAATGAAA
The DNA here is from genome assembly GCA_030015575.1 of Agapanthus africanus. Classification (NCBI taxonomy): domain Eukaryota; kingdom Viridiplantae; phylum Streptophyta; class Magnoliopsida; order Asparagales; family Amaryllidaceae; genus Agapanthus; species Agapanthus africanus. Next base: position 173,227,242 of record CM057339.1, on the reverse strand, counting down.
CTACAGGGTATTTTAGTGAAAAAGTACGATAAAAGTTACAAAATGAAATAGGTTGTCATGAAACTTGTTCAACATGTTTGTTAATGTTTAATAGTCAACATGTAAGGGTTTTGTGTGATTGTATTTAAGAAAATGTTCGATTTTTAGAAAGAACCGAATCGGAAATCGGTTTAACTCTGATTCCGTTGGGTTTTGAAATTTCGTATTTTTAGAATAAGATTAGAGAAGAGGGAGGGGGACTTACGGGTTTAGATGTTAGGGATGAGGAAGAGGAGACGGGAGGAGGCGCCGGTGCGTCGTTTCGTCGCCGAGAACTCGTAGGGTTGTTGTCGGAAAATTGCCGAAGCTTTCGCCCTTCGCTACTCCAAAAGTACACTAAACTTCTAGAAATTTTCTTGAGAGTTTTGTTCATAATTTTGGAGTGAGGGGTGTGTGTAGGGGTTGTATTTATAGGGTAAGCTTAGGGTTAGGGTAGGTGAAATGTTGAAATGAAAAAATGTGATAAAATGTATTAAAATGTAATAAAATGGAGTAATTGGTGTTTTAAAGTATCTCTGTTACTGGTCTGAGGAAATAAAGTATATAGATATGGAGGGAATGTGAAAAGCCAACTTTTTCATGTTGGGGACTCGGCGGTTCGGCCGAGTCCGGCCGGCGGCGACGGCCCGAGTCGCCGGCCGAGTCGAGTGGTCGGAGGGTCCCTTGTCGGTTCATATAGCCTCTGGTACTGTTAGGTTTTCATGTGTAGTGGGTTTTTTGTGAGTTATGCATGTGTAAACCCTTGGTATTCTAAAAATTCAAAATAAAATAATATTAAAAATAATGTGAGGTATGGGATTTGAACTCTGGTGGCTTGGTTCAGTAGTGCAAGGTATTAACAATGAGCTACAAGCTCCTTCTTGTAATTAATTAGCAAAACAAATATTTATGGTACTCACAGAAAATACAAATACCCCAAATATACATTAATTTTTAAACAAATTTTTGTACACTCAAATTGGAGCTGTTACAGACACAAGTGTTTAAAAATAAGGAATAGGCATGAAGGCTGTGAAGAGCCTCGAACGATGCATACAGAAAAGGAGTAATTTATAGAGTTGGCTTGTGAAGTTAGCTGATCGAAATCCTCCTCACTCGGCATGATTCCGTATTGAGCCTGGTCACATGTCCCTGTACTTCATGACAGACATCCCCAAGAAGAAAGAAAAACAGAATAAAGTGTCTGTCAGCGAACTTGTGCTTGGAAAGTCCCATATTAATAAAATAATATATTTTATATGTGAATAAATATAATCTAAATCACTTAAGAATGATAACAAGGACATGAAAGTAAGCAATGCATATAAAGAGGGAACATTTAATAATAAAGTACAATTCTAGGGATGCATGGCAGTCAAGTATTTGGCAGTAAATGTACACAATAATAATATAGGTCAGGGAATTAACATACAAGCTTGGAGAGAACATGTCATGAACAATTGAAGATGGTATGGTCATTAATATGTAGGTTCCTTATTCTAACGTGAGTTAAGGTATGTCGTTCAACCGCTTTATGAGATTTTTTACAGGATGCATCTTTCCGACTATGTACTACAGCAACATCATTACAGGATTACATGATACATGTAAAGGGCTCCGAAACAATCGGGCGACTCATCCTCAACTACCCCGGTAAATATTGGTCAAACTATTTATAAATTAACATAGGTTCATGGATACAGGTATTCACGAAGTCATGTATTCACGAAGTCATGTCAAATTCAAGATATAATACAAAATATTTATATACACATGTAACATGAAATTGCAATCATCACAATCAAGTTTCACGCCAGAAATTAGTCACAAGTTCACATGCAGAAAAGAGCAGTTTTGGATTGAAATTTGAAAATATTTCTGAAGCTGTAAATTATAGTTTAGGATGTCGTGTAAATTACGATACCGAGTTTTTCTCGATCGGTTTACAGATGAGTGGGTTATGGGTGTTTTCGTAACGCTGCGCAAAACAGGCCAGAGCAGATTTCAGAATACATGTACTGGTAGTATTTTGCGTTTTCGAAAGGGTTCTGTTCGTTTTATGGTTTTGGGTATAACCAAAATCGCATCTTGTACGTCTGACGATTATTGTGCGAGTTTTGCAAGGAAATTTGGAGTAACTGGAGCAAGCCAACAGAGAGCCAGAGACCTTAAACTTGAACCAAGGGATCATAGGGGCGCTCTGAAGAAAAATTAGCAGAAGATCCTTCAAAGCGGTGGCGGAACCGCGACACTTTGGTGCTGTTGGCGGCGGAACCGCGGCTTCTTGGTGGAATTGGGACCCTAAAATTCTCAGGTACTCCCCTATTATCTTTCTCTCTTCTCTAAAACTCTAATAAACTGATTTTATTTGCAGGATTCTTTGCAAATATCGCCGCTCAAAAATATTTTTGCGTGTTTTGATTTCGGATTGTTTTTGCATATTTTAAACCGTACTTTAAGGGGCAATAAACCCAAATCCAGATTAGGTGGGGATTTCATCACCCTTTTTAGGCCCCACAAATCACAAAACAAGCATACTCTCACTCTACATTAATTAAAAAATATCTAGACCAAGCCTATAAGGACTGTCACGCTTAATTAGGACATAGGAGGGTCGTGGGTAATCTATTGCTTATCCACATTTCTCTTGTGGTGTCTAGGCAAGTGTGACTAAGGAAAGTGGTTACTTAATTAGGCCTGCTATTTCGGTGATTCGTATAGCGGATACCTCCCGCTTACCTGGCAACAATATTGATAAGGAGGCAGTAGAGGATTGATCCTGTGACTTGTCCTTTCGAAGTTTAGGAGCGGTCTAGTGACTTGACTTAGATGACCCTAGCTCTAGGGATTGATTGTGCATTTTGTGATTTGTTGAGTCAAGCCTCAAGTCCGACTATTTTTTTCAAAACAAATCCTCTAAAAAATCATTCTCACACACACTGCCACGTGCACTAAGCCCGCTTAGTGCATGATCGGCTGGACATGGGATTCTAGTGCCCGTCTTGTCCGCGTTTTTTCTATCGACTTCGAAGTCGGTACTTCTTCATCTTCTATTTCTCCTCCACCCACCACATCTCCCGAGATGGACGGATCTCCATCAGATTTTAACACCACCACCCTGCTACCACCCGTAGGTGCGCAGAATCCACCGCGCATCTCTCTCTAAGAAAGATGCTACCCTGTACGCGGGCCCCTTCTTACTTGTCTGTCTCTTCCACCAGCCAAAGGGGATAATTTCGAAATTAAATCTCACTTCATCAACTTGTTGACCAAATTTTACGGGCTTGAATCTGAAAATGCATACGTTTTTATAACCAAATTCGAAAACGTATGTGCAATGATGAGCACAACCTAACTTTCAGGGATGCTATGCGATTACGTTTTCTCCCTTTTACCTTGTGCGATCTAGAAGAAAAATGGGTTTATAGCACTGCCGCACATTCTATCGCTAAATGGGATGAATTCGTTATATCATTCCTTAAGAAATTTTATCCTCATCACAAAACCGCCCGTGTTCGAAGCGAGATTAACCAGTTTACCCAACTTCCCAACGAACCATTTTGGAAATGCTTTGAACGGTTTAAAGACCTTCTTGTCCAATACTCTCATCACGGAATCGATAGATGGCAACTTTTCCGAATTATATATGAGGGTATCAATCCTTCCACGGAACAAATGTTTCAAACCATTTGTCAATGTCATTTCATGTCAAAAGACGATGGCAAAGCTTGGCAATTTCTGGAAGATCTCACCGAATAGAAATTACAGTAGGAGAGCACTAGACCTACCACATCGTCTTCATCTAGAGCAGGTATCCATCAGCTCGATGTTTCCATCGCAGTAAAATTCGAAATGGCCGCGATACAAAAGAAACTCAAAGTTATAGAAAACAAATTCTCGTCGGCCTCCTTAAACCAAGTTACGCTCCCTTAAACCGTGTGTGGTTGCTGTTTTGATCCATCACATTTAACGGAAAAATGTCCTTTGAATCCTCCGTCTTAAGGTCAAGAACAAAAAAATGCTGATTTTCAATAATGACCTAGAAACGATCCTTATTCCTCCACATACAATCAGGGATGGAGGAATCATCCTAATTTTGCTTGGAACCAAAACCAAACTCAAACTCAAAATCAGTTCCCAAGCCAAAATAACTTTCAAAGGCTTCCCCCACAGCAGCAACAACCATCACACCAAAGTCAGCAACCCTTTCAACCTCAATCTTTCCAAAATCCGGCCAACAATTTTTTCTCTTATAATAATTCTTTCCAACCATAGACTAATACTCCAACGGCCGGTATCGAAAAAACCTCTGCACTCGAAAGAAGCTTAAAAATATTTATTAAACACTCCATATAAACGACGGCTAATCATCTTCTATCCAAACGTTAGTGCAATACATTGCTTTCTACGGTGAAAGCATAAAATCGATCGACACACAAATTGCACAGATCAATGCCGCAATGAGTGAAAGAGAGAAATGGAGACCTCCATCTCAACCTCTACCAAATCCTGGTTACTCACAAAGTGCAAACATCGTCCTTAACCAACAAAATCATAACGCGAGTGCCGTAACTATGTTGAGATCGGGAAGAGTGTCGAATAATCATGTTGGTGAACAAGTTGTTGTTGATGACATTGATGATACCCCGGCTACCACTTCTACTCCTACTTCATCTAATCCAACACCTTCTTCCGAGCTAACCCTCAGCCCATCTCCTTGAATGAATTATCGTCTACAACCATCCCAAAACTAATTTTGGGATCCATTCCATCCCTACAAACTTCTCCTCATATGTTGGACCCAACCCTTATTGATAAAGCTTCCTTTCCAAACAGGTTGAGGGCCAACAAATCAAATGCACAAATAGAGAAGATTATGGAAATGTTTAAGCAAGTTAACATAAATATTCCTCTCCTAGATTCTATTCAACAAGTTCTGTCTTATTCGAAAATCCTTAAGGACTTATGCACTAGTCAAGTGCTTAAAACGGTTTTCTTAATGAGTAATGTGAGCACTGCTTTTACCTAACAATTGCCCAAGAAACATAAGGACTCCGGTTGTCCTACAATATCTATAACTATTGGAGGTAAAAACATCAATCGCGCTCTACTCGATCTAAGTGCTAGTGTTAACTCGCTCCCGTATTCTATTTATGAGCAACTAGGTATAAGAGAGTTGTAACTTGCGCACTGCACTCTCCAGATGGCTGATCAATCAATCACACACCCTAAGGGTGAGCTAGAGGACGTGTTAATCAAAGTCGGGGAATTTATATTCCCTGTAGACTTTATAGTTTTAGATACACAGCCTGTGGCGAACCCACGGAACCAAATCCCGGTGATTCTTGGTCGCCCTTTTCTAGCAACTTCCAATGCTGTAATCAATTGTCGTAACGGTTCTATGAACCTGTCCTTTGGAAAGATGACAATCGAGCTTAACATCTACAGGATAGGAAGTCAACCCTCCGAACCTTCTGCTCATCTAAATGGCATATGTTCTGTCAACGAGATAGCTTTCGACAACTGCGAAGTTGAGGAAATTTGCTATAATGATCTCGACGCCACTAGTGCGTCATTGTTTGATTCATCAAATTATTATACGAGTGAGGACCCTTCTGTCGACAAGTCCATTCCCGAGTCCGAATCCTTTGACTTGTCGCAAAAGTTAGTCGAGCTTTCCGAGTCAATCTCTTACACTGGTTATGAACCTCTTAAAGAGTCCGAGTATCATTTCCTTACCCTACCTTTTATCGTCTCTCCGCCGACACTAGATCTTAAGCCACTACCATCTCATCTTAAATATGCATATTTAGGTGAGAATGATTCTTTGCCCGTTATCATATCAGCTTCTCTAGCTTTAGAGCAAGAGAAAGCTCTTTTGTCAGTTTTGAGATCGAATCGGCAAGCTTTTGGTTGGACAATGGCGGACATCAAAGGATTAGTCCCTTAATTGTTGAACATCATATATATTTGATGGATGAAACCAAACCAGCCCGGGACCCACAAAGACGGTTGAATCCCGTCATGAAGGAGGCGGTAAAGAATGAAATCGTCAAATGCCTAGATAATGGTATAATTTACCCAATATCTGATAGCCAATGGGTAAGTCATATTCATGTGGTCTCTAAAAAGTCTGGCATCACGGTCATAACTAATAAGGGTAATGAGTTGATTCAAACATGCATCCAAACTTGGTGGCGGGTATGTATTGATTATAGAAAACTCAATACCGCAATGAGGAAAGATCACTTTCCTCTACCTTTCATTGACTAGATATTGGAACGATTAGCCGGGCATGAATACTACTGTTTCTTGGACGGATACTCCGTCTATAACCAGATTCCCCTCGCCGAAAAGGATCAAGATAAGACAACTTTTACTTGTCCTTTTGGTACTTTTGCTTATAGATGCATGCCCTTTGGGTTATGCATTGCTCCCGCTACGTTTCAGCGGTGTATGATGGGGATATTCTCGGATATGGTCGAGAATTTTCTGGAGATATTTATGGACGATTTCTCCATATTTGGGGACTCCTTTGAGGAATTCCTATGTCATCTTGACGCCGTTCTTACCCGCTGTAAGGATAAGAATTTAACTTTGAATTGGAAAAAATACCATTTCATGGTTCAAGAAGGTATTGTCCTTGGGCATATCATTTCACGAAAAGGCATTGAGGTAGACAGAGCTAAATTAGATGTCATCCATAACCTTCCTCCTCCCAAATGCGTCAAAGATGTACGATCCTTTCTTGGTCATGCAGGATTTTATAGGCGATTCATTAAGGACTTTAGCAAAATTGCTAAACCCTTAACTTTTCTCTTGGCCAAGAATACAACATTTCACTTCGATTCGGATTGCGTGACTTCTTTTGAATCACTTAAAAGTTTCCTTACTACAGCCCCCGTTCTGTCATCTCCGGACTGGAATCACCCTTTCGAGCTTATGTGTGATGCATCCGATTTTACTATTGGTGCAGTCTTAAGACAACACATTGATAAGATGACACATATAATTTACTATGCAAGTATGACCTTGAACGATACCCAAATGAATTATACAACTACCGAGAAAGAACTCTTGGCAATTGTATTTGCATTAGAAAAATTGAGGCTCTACTTGATTGGCTCTCCAGTAGTAGTTTACACCGATCATTCCGTCCTAAGACATCTTTTATCGAAGAAGGATGCTAAATCTAGGCTAATACATTGGATCTTTCTGTTACAAGAATTTGATCTTGTAATACGCGACAAGAGTGGATGTGAAAATGTCACAGCCGACCATCTTTCACGACTTTCTTCTTCGCCAACGTTGACCTTACCAATAAACGATTCCTTTCCTAACGAACAGCTCTTGACCATATCCTGTGAACCTTGGTTCATGGATATTGTGAATTATTTAGCAACGGGATTTCTACCCAGCGAATGGTCAAAACAAGACAATCATCGATTTCTATCCCAAGTAAAACATTTTTACTAGGATGAACCTTATCTGTTTAAGTATTGTCCCGATCAAATCATTCGCCGATATGTCCCTAATAATGAATTCAAGAGTGTATTGTCTTTCTGCCATGATCAGGCATGTGGCAGTCACTTTGGTCCAAGAAAAACGGCGGAGAAAGTTTTGCAATGTGGCTTTTATTGGCCAACATTATTTAAAGATGCATATGATTATTGCAAAACTTGTTCACGGTGTTAACACATGGGTCGGATTTCATGGAGAAATGAGATGCCGCTCCAACCTATCTTGGTTGTGGAGATATTTGATGTTTGGGGAATTGATTTTATGGACCCATTTCCCAACTCTTTTGGGAATTTATATATCTTATTAGCGGTTGATTATGTCTCTAAATGGGTAGAAGCGGTACCATGTCGCACTAATGACAACAAGGTTGTTATTAAGTTCCTTTAAGAAAATATCTTTTCGCGATTCGGACTCCTTCGCGCTATAATTAGCGACAATGAGACGCATTTCTGTAATCGGTCTTTCGAGACTTTGATGCGGAAATATTCAATCAACCATAAGCTTTCTACGCCCTATCATCCCCAAACGAGCGGGCAAGCTGAAATCTCTAATAGACAGATCAAACAAATTTTGGAGAAAACGGTTTCTAAGAACCGTAAAAATTGGTCCACCAAATTGACGGATGCTTTTTGGGCATTTCGTACCGCTTATAAGACTGATCTTGGTATGTCTCCATACCAGCTAGTGTTTGGAAAAGATTGCCATCTTCCCGTCGAGATCGAACACAAAGCAATGTGAGCTATTAAAGAACATAACTATAATTTTGATCAAGCCAGCAGCTATCGGAAGCTGCAATTAAATGAGCTAAGCGAACTACGCGATGAAGCTTACGATAATGCGGTTATAGTAAAGAACCGGACAAAAGTGTTCCATGACAAAAACCTTTTGAGAAAAAATTTCATACCGGGACAACAAGTCTTTCTTTACGATTCCCGTCTCCATCTTCATCCAGGTAAGCTACGACCTCGTTGGAAAGGACCTTTTGTGGTGTGGTATGTGTACCTACACGGGGCAGTGGATATAGAAAATGTTAAAAACGGTTCTATTTTTAAAGTAAATGGGCATAGATTAAAACCGTATTTTTCTGCTGACCCAGCGGAGGAGCTCCTGTTCCTACAAGAGCCGCTTTATCACAGCTAACTTTCCTTCGCCTCACCTCCATGTTTCGGTAACACTGTTTCATCTAAGAATGGAGGTGAGTAAAAAAGTATATAACTGAATATCTGTGCGTGCCAAAGAACAAGTTTGGGGGTAGTTTTTCATTTAACTATTATTTTTCTCCTATTATTTTTCTCCCAAGTCTACAGGTTTATGTGCTCAAAGAACAACATCAGTGAGAATATTGCTGCAAACAGGTTTGGGGAGGGAGGTTTGTATTTACTGAAATATCATTTGGCACTAAGCACTATATATAAAAATATGCATATTATGAATGGAATTTTTTTGGAAATAAAAGTTAGAAGTGAAAAATACATATGAAAGAGGGGAAGAGATTTAAGAAAAACAAGAAAATTAGATGTTTTAAAATGAAGCTAGTAATAGGTAGTCATGAGCTGTTGTCCCAAGGGTTACTAAGATGAAAAGAATCACTAATCTGAGGATAGAAATAAGTCGGAAAAATAATCCCTATTCTTGAGTCCAAACATCTGAACGTTGATACCCTACTATATGCACCTGCACACATCTTGAAACTTGGGATAGTAGAGGATAACTTGAAATGCTCTTGTCTAAAAGCTTTAGTATGAAGGAAAAAAATATAAACAAAAAATGACACATAAAAAAATAAATGGTGAAGAAAAATGAATACTGATTTTGTAGAGACTTAAGGCAGCATAAAAAAATATATAGCGAGGGTGCCTTATCACCTAGTGTCTTAGACTAACTGGTTTGGGAGTCATTGTTAAGTCTTAGGTGTTGCAAGACTAGGATATTGCTAATTACGTCTTAATGAGTCAGCACATTTAGTAATCGGTTGGTTAGTACCTTAAGAAGTATTAACGGTCGCATGAATAATGTGTGAGCAATTCCATTTAAAAATATTCACCGACTAAAAAGTACTAAGGAAGATGGACAAGAGTATGATACCTTGAATTTAATTCTCTGAGTGCATGGATGTCTTTTACACACACGTAGGGTATATGATCGATATTTGGAGAATAGATAGGGAGGAAGACTAAAGACGATGTTTTATTGAGTGATGATGTGATTTCTGACATCTTTTCATGACTATTAAGATAGGGCTCATGGCAACTAAAAAGCTAGTGTAACTACTCAACATAGACTTTTAGTTCTAGATTTTCGATTTAGAAGAGAACCTAGGAAGATTAGACGTAAGGTAGAGCCTAAAATTAAATGGTGGCGATTGAAAGAAGGTAATCGAAAGGCTTTTATAGATCGTGTAGTACAAGAAGCGGATTGGCAGTCGGAAGATGATCCAGACAAAACATGGAACAAAATGGCTAGTTGTATCAAGAAAGTAGCTAGAGATCTACTTGGTGAGTCGAGAGGTGGTGCTCCACCATCTAAGGACATATCATGGTGGAATGAAGATGTAAAGGCTGCTATTAAAATTAAAAGGGATTCTTATAAAGATTTGAAGAAAAGTAGAGATGTGGAGAGATTTGAGAAGTACAAAATGGCTAAAAAGGAAGTTAAGAAAGCTGTTCGGGAAGCTAAATCTAAGGTCTACAAGGAGGTGTACGAGAAATTAGACACTAAAGAGGCTGCAAATGATATATACCGGATTGCTCGAATGCGGGAAAGGAAGACTAGAGACTTATGTGCGGTGAAGTGTGTCAAAAATGAAAATCAGAAGGTTTTAGTTCGAGATGAGGATATCAAGGAAAGATGGAGAGATTATTTTGACAAATTGTTCAATGAGAGCTTTACTAAGAATTTGGATGGACTTGTCATTCAATCTCAAGATATAAATCGTGATTTCATGCGTAAAATAAGACTTACTGAGATTAAAGAAGCTTTGAACAGAATGGGTTTAAGAAAAGCGGTTGGTCCTGACGGGATTCCTATCGAGATTTAGAGATGCTTAGGCGAAATAGGCGTTAAATGGCTGACAGATCTGTTTAATAAGATTTGGCAGACAAAAAAGATGCCAAATGAATGGAGGAAAAGTATCCTTGTACCTATCTACAAGAATAAGGGTGACATTCAAAGTTGCTCAAACTACCGTGGAATAAAACTAATGTGTCACACCATGAAACTTTGGGAGAGGGTGATTGAACACAGGCTAAGGAAGGATATTAAGATAACAGAGAACCAATTTGGGTTCATGCCTGGACGATCGACGACAGAGGCGATTCATTTGCTTCGTCAGCTTGTCGAGCGCTTTCGAGAGAGGAGAAGAGATTTGCATATGATATTTATTGATTTAGAAAAAGCGTACGACAAGGTACCTAGAGAGGTATTATGGGGGACAATGATGAAAAAGGGGGTCCCCGTCAAGTATATTGACATAATCAAGGATATGTACGACGGAGTAGTGGCAAATGTCAGAACTTGCGGTGGCTTAACAAGTGGTTTTCCGATTACTATTGGTTTACATCAAGGATCTGCATTAAGTCCTTTCCTGTTTACCATCGTGATGGATAAGCTTACAAGAACTATCCAAGATGAAGTCCCTTGGTGCATGCTATTCGCTGATGATATTGTTCTAGTAAATGAGACGAAAGCAGGGGTTAATGCCAAATTGGAATTATGGAGACAAACATTGGAATCTCGGGGATTCAGATTGAGCAGGTCCAAGACAGCATATATGCACTGCAAATTTAGTAGCTAGAGAAATCAAAACCATATTGGTATAATATTGGAAGGGCAAGAGATATCACCGAGCGACCAGTTTAGATATCTAGGTTCCATCATCCAAAGGAATGGGGAGATCGATAGTGATGTTAATCAAAGGATCCAAGCTGGTTGGTTGAAATGGAGGAGTGCAACAGGGATTTTGTGTGATCGTAACTTTCCGTTAAAATTGAAAGGGAAGTTTTATCGGAGCGCTATTCGGCCTGCCTTATTATATGGTACAGAATGCTGGGCTCCTAAGAAGCATCATACACAGAAGATGCACGTAGCGGAGATGCGCATGCTTCGTTGGATGTGCGGTAACACTAGAAAAGACAAGGTACGAAATGAGGATATTCGTGCAAAAGTTGGTGTAGCACCCGTGGAGGAGAAGATGCGGGAAAACCGGCTTAGATGGTTTGGTCATGTGCGACGCAGACCTATGGAAGCACCGGTTCGACGAATAGATACTCTCGATATGGGTAATGGCAAAAGGGCAAAAGGGAGACCGAAGAAAACATGGATGGAGGTGATACGAAATGATATGGTTGCCAAAGGACTCAATGAAAGTATATTGTTCGATAGAAGTGAGTGGAGACAGAGGATTCATGTGTTGGACCCGGCGTGATTCTCATGTTGGTTCATGTAGCCTACCCCTTATGCTTGGGATAAAAGGCTCAGTTGTTGTTGTTGTTTTCTTTTATATGTTTCTTATCTTTGTATGTAACTATAATCTTCTTTTTTTTATTATGGGATTTTGTGGGTGTAATCCGTTGAAAACCCTCAGGAGACAACACTCCTCTTACTGGGAACATCTAGAGGTTTAAAGGCTTGTTGCACATGCTAAGTGTAATCGTGTTTCCTACGAAAGTGTGCTAGTTAGGTTTTTCTTTTTCTCTTTGATAACTAGTTTGCTCAGGACGATCAAAGTTAAGTTTGGGGGTATTTGATTAGTCTAAAATATTGCACATTTGTATGAACATTTTCCCTACTATTATTAATAAATAAAAGGTGTTTATTGTAAATATAGAACATATGTGGGTTTATTTGTAAAAAGTTTATTATCATATGTTTCTATATTATAATTAATATAACGAGCGAAAATATATGCATATAATATTTAAATGAAATCTTAATAATTAAAATATACATATCATATATTTCTAATAAACATTCTTAAGATATTATATTATATAAATGGTTAGGATAATATCTCAAAAATACCAAATGCTACTAAAAACTTTGATTTGAGATATTGTGCAGATATTAGCTCAGGTCTGGAATCCAAGTAAGAGATCCAAGTCAAATCGGGATATCGGAACCGAATCTTCCAAATTTTAGAAGCAAATCGAGAGATCTAGCAACGACAGAGATTCAGAGTATTATTTTCAGAATCCAGACATCAAAAGGATCTCCACATGTCAACATAAGATACCAGAAGAAATATCAAATCCCGATTCCACTATGTTGCGGCTGAACCGCGGCCAAAGGGGGCAATATGCGGCGGTTCCGCAGCTCATTGGTAGCCGTCGGATGTGAGATTTTGTGGATTTGATCATAACTGTATATCCTCACATATGAAATCTATGATTTCTGGTTTCAAATACTATATAAAGGACCGGGAGCTGTACATTCAAAATCATCACCGAAGAGATCAAGAGATCCACGTATCTGAGTGATCATCATCTATACATCTACCTCCAATAAAGAGAGAGATCTAGAGCAAACTAGGGTTCTTGTAATCTACTTTCTAAGGAGAATTGTAAATGCAATAGTTGATTAATAAAGGTGGATTTTATTTTAATTCTTTTTGCATTTATTTTTCTGCATTACTTTTCTGCACTTATGTATGCTTTCATTCACCTTCAGCATTTCTTCTAAATCATTAACCATGAACGAGTAATTCCTTACTTGCTAGGTTTTGTAGGATAGGCTAGAACAATGGATGAGAAAATCTTTTAACTTCTTTTATACATTTTAAAGTTTATAAATTTTAGCAAAATAAATGTTAACCTCTTTATCGGGCATGCTACCAATTTATTGATAGTCACGACCACAATTTGAGATTGATTTAACACTTGTTTGGTTAAGGGTTAGGCATGAATAGAGATCAGTGAAAGGATAAGGGTTAATAGTGGGAAACCCTAGTTTCCTCCAAGAACCCTAATCTACATCCATCACTATCGCTTTAGTTTTAAACTATTAAAAGATAAAATGAGTCATTTTTAATTGTTCATCCATTACTACTAAGTCCTATGAACCCTACAAGCCTTTTTATTATAAATTTTATATTTGTTTTAAAATATAACGACAAACAATCACCTATCTTTTATCAACTCGTCTAAAGCAAGAAAAGAGTTCACGTTTCCCTGCGGACGGCCCGTACTCATCGCAGCTAGCTATTAGCGACACCGTCTTGATTGCGGTTATTTACAAAATACTTTTTTCACGATTAATCACTAGCCATCGAAGAAAAAGAAATAAATTTGTAATAAATAAATTTTGTATGCAAGTAAGTGTGAAAATGTAATACAAATGGGCTAAAAGCCAAATTGTTGTAAATCCCATAGACCATCTGCAAAAAAAATGTGCACATGGGGCATGGGAAAGGAAAAAATCTAAATTTGTAATGCTCAAGGGGCTATGTGTAAAGTTGTAAGCCTATATAAGGCAAACATATGAAGAAATCAATAATAACTTTCATTCTCTCAATTTTTCTATGGTTTTGAACTTGCACAAAAGCAAGTCTTCTTCTTTCTCAGAGTGAGTGAGAGAGAGAAAGAGAGAGAGAGAGAGCTCTAAAAGGAAAGTGAGTTCTTTTTGGGTCTCTCTCATCTCCTTCACTCTTTCTTCCTCAATACAACCCATCTAAAGAGAACCCATCTCTTTTGGAACACTAAATATCAAGAACCCAAGATCCAAGATAAAAAAATCAAGCAAATAAGCAACTTTTTTTCATCAAGCTTGAAGAACAAGAGAGAAAAAGAACTCCCGGGATCATCTCGAGCAAGCGTTTTGGAACATGTAGAATCGATAAAAGCTCTAGGTTTTCATCACTTGATCCCGGATCTCTTACATGATCCATGAGAACATGGGTCACCCATGTTTCGCCTCGGAACCCCCTTTAAAGGGGTTCCCTCTTTGTGGGTCCCCTTTCAAGGGATCCCCTTTGGGACCAAAGGGGAAGGTTCCCGTTGTCGGGACCCCTCCCGGAGTCCCCTTTCTCGGGACCCCCCAAAAGCGGGTCTACCACTATCGGGACCACCGTAAATGGGTCCCTACCGTATCGGGAGGCCACCATAGTCTTCCCTCCCTTTAAAATTTTTTCTAACGGGGCGCTGCCCTTGACCCCAGCCCATTGACCGGCCAGCGGGACCCCCGTAAACTCTACGGGGCCTCCGTTATGTTCAAAGCACGCTCAAAATTGTTTTCAAAACACATGCGCATATCACACACTGAGTTCACATGACCTATACGACCCGTTAATCGGAGGTTCCCCCGTCTCAGAGTGATGGGTAATTCATGGCATCTTTGTCCGCGACTGCCGAAAATTAAAATCCCTACAATCAATAAACCCCTGCGTATCTTAGGCAGGGGGAATCTGTATACGCTTGACAAGTGAGTGTATCCTATCTCAACAGGGTGACGAAAAATACTTTACAGATTCTGTCACGTAACGTGGGACCTATCTCTCCTCCCATATTTCGGATCAAACGATCATGCGAACTCATTCAACATATATATCGTTGCTTGTACTGAAATTATGCTTTTTCATGCAGATTATCGGTCTTCAGTAACAAACAACAATCAACATCACTCAACAATGTCTCCGAAGACAACATCGTCTTCTGATGCAATCCCAGTCACATACGCAATCAAGACGACTGCTCGAGTGATTCTTCCATCAAACCTTATATAGAAGTGGGAGGAACCGCCGCTTCAATTCGGTTACATCCAATTTTCTTCAGCCACTAGCGTTCCTACTGCGGAGGCTCCAGTGAGCCCAACGGATAAGCTGGTCTCGAGAGAAAGGAGGCCGAATGTTATGGTTGCAAGGGCACTCGAGCTCAAGCACAAATCCGTCTTCGAATGGCTTTTTATCACTCTAGCCGGGGCAAGGCCGCCGACTTATAGGTGACCACAAGACGTTGTTTACCGCCTAAAATAAAGACGAACCGGGATAGGTCGTCTTACCTGATTTTAAGGGCATATACTATTTGGAAAATATCCGTCCACCTCTACAAAGATGCCAAGTTGATTTATGGTACCGTATATTGGAAGTTTGGATAAATATGACCGTTGTAGCGTGACTTTATCAGATTTCCCCTCTTTGAGGGGTTTTTGATTGTGGGGACGCTCTTCCCTGTAGATGCAAGCCCCTGCAGTTAATTACGTTATCGTGTTGCGATAACCATTTTCACCTGCTCTGGTAGGTCATTTCGTGTCGTGTTATATTATTTATTTTGGAGTTGCCTGTGGATTATATACAGAGACTAGTTTATGTCATCACCCGTAGGGCGCAGATTAGTCCAAATCTGTATATTAAATTTTGGTTCTGAACCTAGGTTATATGTTTCTTCAGTTCAGGGGATATTTTATTTTATTTAAGAACCGTAAATCTGGTTTTAGATTAAAATCGACTTAAATATATGAGCATATGAGCTCAATTTATTTTAACTAAGGATACGTTAGTCTTATATGAGACTAAGATTAACTTAGAAATATGGTTAAGGATTATTAAGTTTTGTTAAGATCCATCAACATGGCATATGGGCTCGGTTGCAATGAATAATATGGGTTCAAGGAAATTTCAGAGACTTAGCTAATTTTGGGCTCAGTCTTGGGCTTTTTCATTATTTAGCAGTGCTAAGCACTTAGACTTTTGACTATGGACATAATATCCAAATTCTGCTGTGGTGCTCACATGGGTATCACGTGAGGCGCTCAGACTTGGGCGTTGTCCTATCAGTGCTAAGCACTTAAACATTTTGAATATATAGTGCTAAGCACTTTTATACAACGCTCATGTGGGTATCACGTGAGGTGTTTCAGCTTGACAATTTTTAAATGCTTACATAGGTAGCACGTGAGGTGCCAGATCTTTACTTATAAGTGCTCACATGCGAGGCATGTGAGGTGTTGAGTCTTTATTTATGGGCGCTTACGTATGAGGCACGTGGGGCGATGAGTCTTTGTTTATGGGCACTTACACGTGAAGCACGTGAGGCGCCGAGTCTTTATTTATGGACGCTCACACGTGAGGCACGTGAGGTGCTGAGTCTTTATTTATGGGCGCTTACGTGAGAGGCACGTGAGACGCTAGATCTTTGGAGATTTAATCTCTGTGTATCTTTTGAAAGAAGTTAAACTTCTATTAATGGTGTTTTGGCCATTAATGATCACCAAGAACTCTATTTTTGAAGATCTGGAACTTGATGTATTCATGGATTCAAGCAAGGCTAGTAATTTTAACTGTAACCTAGAATACACAGAGTGTTGGGGTAGTTCAAGTGCGAATCCAACGAAATCTCAGGAGTTCCCCTAGATCATGAATCCATGTCTACTAACAAAAGCAAGTTATCATGAGGGCACGTGTTTTCTTGCTCCTGGATTATAGCCTGTTGAGTTTGGAATACTTCAACACTAGGTTGAAGTCCCATTACTAACACTTGATTCGGGACCGTGGTTCCTTATCCCTGGATTATAGCCTGTTGGGTTCGAGAACACTCTTGAAATTGGTTGATATTCACCCTTGAACTTACATTAAATTAGCTTACCCATATAGAGAATTTTTAGGACACTTACATGCACTTCATGTTCACTATATCTATACTACACGGCCATGATATACTATGCTTATGTTACTTTGCCATGATATATAGAACTTCATGTTAAATAGAATTGACATGCTTATATTAAATGACATGTTTAAACACCATATCTCATATTCCATTGTTTCATGATATCCATTTTTTCTTTGTCATTATACTTTTATACTTCATACCCTTTTTTCTTGGGGACTTACCGAGTGAAAGTTCACTGACGGGTATTCCACCCACCTTTGTTTCTTAGAATGTTCGTCAGAGGAGACTAAGGAGGTGGATACCACAGAGGAGGAGCACGATCAGATCGTGACTCTGGTATAGACTAGTTATCCTTTTCTATGCTACCTGTTTAGGAATTTCTGTTCTTGTAATTTCCTTTTCAGTTGAACTCATGTATTGTAAATGTATCAAGTTTGAATGTAAATAAAATTGTTGAAGGTTTAAATCTTATGTTAATTTCTTGTCATTTTATATTGCTCAATTACGCTTAGCGTATTTATTCCAGGAAAATGACCTTCTCGAAATAAATACATCGCGAGCTTGTCACGTGCCCGTTTCCGTCTACTGGGAACCGGGGCATGACAGGCTTTATTGGTGGTCCATGCAGGTCAGTTCTGCATGAAGTCATAATCAATATATCATAAGAAATATGAAATTCAAAAATTTTACATTCCTTACATTTCAATTTCCGTTGAATCTATCCTAATTTTTGCTTTATATCTAAAGTGATGGATTCTCCCAACAACACCAGTACAACGTCAATGGCAGTACACCACCACCATCTATCCTTACTGTTCTACCACCTCCACCTACCATAGCCGCTACACCCATAGAATATACGATACTTGTGGAGGCTATCAAAGGTTTACTTGAGGGGCAGCAGGCTAAAGGCACGATTTTGCAGGAACAGACTGCTCTTCTTCAACAGAGTTTCATCCGCTCTGAAGCAAAAGCACCGGGAGTGAAACAATTTCGAGCATTACACCCGAAGAACTTCTCAGGGAAAGAGAAACCGCTTGAAGCCGTGGAATAGGCTCAGAGCATAGAAGATGACCTAGCAGCAGCCCAAGTTCCAGAAGCGGCGTGGGTCAGAATAGCAAAACTCCAACTTACTGACAATACCAGAGTTTGGTGAAAAGCCAAAGAGAACCGTCTTGAATAGATGATCAAGTGGAAGATTTTCCGTGATCTCTTCGACGCTAAGTATTTTCCAGAAACTGCACACTTAGAGATGGAACAACAATTCATTCACATGCAATAAGGATCCATGTGAGATAAGTCAGTAGATGAGTACGATGCCGAATTCACCATGCTCGGCAGGTTCGCTGCACATTTGATTCCTACTGCAGAAATCAGAACCAGGCGTTTCCAGCAAGGATTAGATCCTGAGATCCAGGCTGCCCTAGCAACGGGAGAATACCTAACACATGAAGCAGTTTTGAAGTCAGCCCGTCGCTATGAAGCAGTCATTAAGAAGAAGGGAAGGCTACATTTGGTCGATATGAAACGTCCCGCCAACCAGATTACTGGAAGAGCCTCTTCTAGGACAACTCTCCCAGCGCCATCTATGAGGCCAGGAGGATCATTTTCTGAGGCTGAACCAAACTTCTGTATCCATTGTAAGAGGACCGGATACTAGGTCAAGAATTGTTGTCAAGCAAATGGTCTTTGTTTGATATGTGGATTACCCTCATACACTGTAGGAACTTGCCCACACAACCGAACTGGCCCAACCCTCGCAGCTAGACCAGCTATTCAAGCTCCACCTACTCGTTTAGCCCTTCTTGCACCACCTGCATGCGGACCACCTTTACCTCGTCAGCCATCGATGTACTAGCGTGCACAGAGAAATGTGCCGAGACGTCAGTCTTTCACTTTGGCGGCCGTAGAGGCCGAAGCCATAGGTCAAGCTAACATTGGTAAATCTCCTCCCATCTTTTTCATCCTTTTCAAATTCTTGTATCCTTTTGTTCTTTTATCTACCTAAACCTTTTCACGCACTTTCGGTACGATATTAGTAGTTCCTTTACCACTGCTTTACTCAAATTTTTCTTGAATCTGTTATAACACCCCCCTTGTATAAATTTTGAGAACGAAATTTTTCTAAGATGGATAGGATATAACGATCCTAAAAGTTCTATACACTTTTATTCATCCAATATTAATAAAAGAGTGTATTTCTGTCATGATTTCAAGTTATAAGTTATTTTTGATAACTTATGTACAAGAAACTCCTTACACCTCACTGGTTAAGCCTCTACACTGTTGTCCCATAGTCTGCAAGTTCGAATCCCATCAGTTCCAATTATTTTTAATATTTTTCTTTTTAATTTTTTCGGAAGCCCAAGAGTTGTACGCGCATTACACGGAGAAACGAAGAGTTGCAAATAAATCAAACAATAAAAACGAGACATAAATAACCAAATGAAGGCACTGCACGAACCCCGAGACCCCACTCTCCTTTTGGGCCACCAATTTTTGCATTCTGGCCGCTACCGGAGGTTGGAGTGACCCCAAATCCCTTCATTTTTTGCACGTGCATCCCGTTAGCTCCCCACTACTCCTTTTTCCTATTTGGTTTTCCTATAATTAACCAAAAAACCCCAGACCTTTCATCTACCCCTTTACCCTCACTTTTAATACATTTTATTATCTTTTTAATTTCCTCTACACCTATATTTACCCCTATAAATACCTAGCCTTTCTCGTTAATTATTCTGAAAATACCACTCAAAATTCTCTCTCGAGCCTCACTTTAGCAAAGGAAAATAAGTGCACAAGTCTAAGCCAACTCCGTCGCTCAAGTTCGTTCCTCCACGTATTAGCTACCTAGAGTCCGTTCTTGTGCGCGTAATCGCACCCAAGCTCAAGTCTCCACGCACCGTAGGTCTCGGTTCCTTAACCGAAACTTCTTTTCTTTTTCTCACTTGTACGAGTACAAGCGGAAACCGTAAGTCTCCATCCATATCTTCCTTTTTCTTTCTATCCTACATTCAAATTTATAAGTCTCAACCCTCTTGACTTCTCGTTTTTCACCTTCTTACATCACCATCAAAATACGACTTTTAGTGGCTAACATCACTTTTAATTTAATTGTTGTAAAGTTTTGACATACCCATTATAGTTTCATATTAGTATTAACAAGAAATTATCACTTACCGTCATACCACCAATTACATGTCATGTTTCACCTACATATTATATGAATTTAAAATAAAAGTTTGTTATTTTTAAAACTATCCTAGAATGGATGTAACGCCAAAATATCATGAACTTAAAGAGTAGCCCTTATTCGATAATTAGCATATATACCTTTAGGGAAATTCATGGGGTAACGACCTACCCCCCTCCCCCCCCACACTTTTGATTCATAGCACGATGTTCTAAGTATATGGTTAATTCAGAGAAAAAGTTTTTCATTAAAATACCATAGTTTTACAAAAGGGTTTCTTAAAATCGATATTTTTATGAATCCTTGGCAATTGCGCCTCTACAATCTTCGTTAGGGGACCCGCTAATGGATGGTGCAGATTATCGCACATCCTTAGAATAGTAGAGCGAGATGCAGAGCTCCTCACGAAGAATTCGGTCTCAAAAGAAAATAAAAATACCGTTTTTTAAGAAATACGACTTTTCTAAACAAAACTAAACTTTGAAAAAAAAAAGTATATATAATTATGAAACCGTATTTTCAATAAAAACAAATTGTAAAACTATATTTTAAAATGAAAGGTTGAAATTGTAATAAAATACCATCAAGTTTACAAAAGGAGTAGTTTTCATAAAAATACCATAAACTTTTAAAAGTTAGGTTTTATCACCAAAATACCACTAAAATTAAAATACATGTTCATAATAACTCTTAACATTCTAAATAACCTTCGAGATTTATTTTTAAATAATATTAAAGTATTTTTCATAAAACCCCCTTGAGAGATGCAAACAATATAAATACAATGTAAATCACAATATTAAATATTTAAGGACTCTAGATTAATATAGATTTAAGCGGTAACATTTCTCTTGAGCCCACGGATCCGGAGAAAGTGAGTGTTTTCCTATTTAGATTAGACAATTTAACATAATTATCAATGGCAATTGTCTTGAAAAAAGACACAAATCCTGCCGTCCATGTGCAGCAATTATCCGATTACTTCAGAACTTAAGAAATTCAAGAGCTAAATCCTTTCATAAGATATTTAGTCTAACCTGAATACAAACTCAACCAGGATCCAAACTTTAACATAAACTTGAAGTCTTGATCATGAACCAGAACACTT
The DNA here is from genome assembly GCA_030015575.1 of Agapanthus africanus. NCBI lineage: Eukaryota > Viridiplantae > Streptophyta > Magnoliopsida > Asparagales > Amaryllidaceae > Agapanthus > Agapanthus africanus. Next base: position 173,205,803 of record CM057339.1, on the reverse strand, counting down.
GAACTTGAATATCCTAAAACTTGAATACTAGAATACTATGACTTGACATGAACTTAACATGAATATCAGAACACAATGGCTGCTATTGAAACTGACTTAACTCGAACCATGAATACAACTCGGCTTGAGTACATGAACACTTGACACGAATAATTAACATTGACATGAATTCAATCTTGCAACTTGATATATTCATGGATTCGAGCAAGGCTGGTAATTTTAACTATAACCTAGAATACACGTGGTGTTGGGGTAGTTCAAGTGCGAATCCAACGAAATCTTAGGAGTCCCCCTAGATCATGAATCCATGTCTACTAACATAAGCAAGCTATCATGAAGGCCTGCGTTTCCTTGCTCCTGGATTATACCTTGTTGAGTTTGGAATACTTCAACACTAGGTTGAAGTCCCATTACTAACACTTGATTCAGGCCAGTGGTTTCTTACCCCTGAATTATAGCCTGTTGGGTTCACTCTTGAGATTGGTTGACATTCACGCTTGAACTTACGTTAAATTAGTTACCTATATAGAGACCTTTAGGACACTTACATGCATTTCATGTTCACCATACCTACATTACACGACCATGCTATACTATGCTCATGTTACTTTGCCATGATATATAAAACTGTATGTTAAATAGAATTGCCATACTTATATTAAATGACATGTTTGAACACCATATCTCATAGTCCATTGCTTCATGATATCCATTTTTTCTTTATCATTATACTTTTATACTTCACACCCTTTTTCTTAGGGACTTACCGAGCGAAAGTTCGCTGACGAGCATTTCACCCATTTTTGTTTCTTGAAATGTTCATCAGATACCGTGAAGACTGAGGAGGTGGACACCACAGAGGAGGAGCACAATCAGATCATGACTCGGGCTTATACTAGCTATCCTTTTCTTTATGTTTATATATGCCACCTATTTAGGCATTTCTGTTTTGTAATTTCCTTTTCAGTTCAACTCATGTATTGTAAATGTATCAAGTTCGAATGTAAATAAAGTTGTTGAAGTTTAAATCTTATGTTAACTTCTTGTCATTTTGTATTGCTCAATTACACTTAGCATATTTATTCCGGGAAAATGACCTTCTTGAAATAAATACCCCGCGGGCTTGTCACGTGCCCGTTTCTGTCTACTGAGAAGCGGGGCGTGACATACTCGGTCATTGACGAAGGCTCAGGAGCAATAACAGAAGTTCAAAAAGATGCTGACCAAAATGGCAACACTCACCGACCTAAAGAAAGTCTGGACAAAGAAACAAAACAACGCCAGGAGTAAGAAATCGATACAGAGTTCTTACGACGGGTTCTGGAGAAGAAAGATAAGGAAGCTGCGGAGCAGGCTGCTAATATAAAGCAAATGGATTTTCTCCTTCAAGATATGGTTGGAATGATGATCCAATTAGAACCTCCGGCTGAAGATCCCCCGGTGATTATCAAAGATGATAAGGGAGAAACGTCAAACCCTTCTCAGGCCCTATCATCGGCCAAGGAGGAAACGATTTGTAACACCCGAGCCCAATGCTACTAATTTCTGTTACCGTTTGAATGTAGTGTGGCACTTATTTCATCTATCTTGCTTGATTGTTACTTATTGTAATTTTACCCCGTTAATTCAATTCTGCATATAACAATTTTTGGCATTTAAAATAAAATTAAAAATTATTCAACTTGGCCTGCTTGACACCCCTAACCTTGTGGTAGCGTCCGTGCATCGTGTTCTCGTCCCGTTCAGTGAAACGGGCGAGTTTGGACGGCTACGCGCACGTACGTGTGTCCGTTTTGGGGTATGCTTTTTGATCATAAAACACTTCATTTTCACTTTTGGATCCCGCTTAAATTCTATTATTTCAATTTCAAATTTTTGGACCCGACCCGGGCGCGATTTGTAAATGTTTTACTTTGTGCCAAAATCCCAAATTTTTAATATATTTTAAACCATTCGTATATTTCAATTCCTTTAACAATCCTATATATTTTGTTAACTGTATAAGATTTCTAAGAATTTGAAATCTTTCTCATTAATCCCTCCAACCAATCAGCTCCCTCTCCTTCAACCCCGTGGGCCCCCTTCTCCCTCCTCTCTCTCCCATCGCTCTCTATCCCTCTCTCTCTATCTCTCTATCTTTCTCTCTCTCTCTCCCCTTCATATCTCTCTCTCTATCTTTCTCTCTCCCCATAAATCTCTCTCTCTCCCCCTCATATATATTTATATCTCCCCCTCCTTTTCTTTCTTCACGCTGAAACCAACCCACCATCGCGCTAACCCTAGTCACCGGCTCCCTCGCCGCCGCAGCACCAACGCCGACGTGAACATCACCACCATCCTCGCCTCCTCGCCCTCGTCGCAGCCACTGCACCTTCCTTCCTCATCTCCCTTCTTCCCGTACACCCTGCACCAGCCGCGGCCACCTGCACACCTCCCTGCACACGTCTGCGCCACTGGAGTCGCCGCCGGTGGCCTCGTCCTTGTGTCCCCAACCTTCGTGCGCACTCGGTGAGCATCGCTGCCCCTCCACTCCTTCTTCTCCCTCCTTCTTTTTCTTTCTTTCTCTTCACAGTTCTTGGTCGCCGTTGTCCCTTGCAGGAGGTCCGCCGGAGTTCGTTGACGTGGTCGACCGTCACCACCCTTCACACAGATCCTCGTGAGCATCACCTTCTCCATCATCTTTCCCTTTCTTCTTTATTTTCCCTTTCTTTTCTTGATTGCAACTCTTAACATTCGCTGTTTTTGATCTCGCCGGAATCCGGCCGTGCCGGCGACGTGTCCCGACGTTCCAGCGAGGTACCTCGACCCGTGTGGTTCCACTGTTCGTCGTTTGGGTTCATTCCGTGAACCGTGCGCCCGTCGCGAGTTTCCCCGCCGACATTTTACGTTCCATTTTTCCCGGTTCGCGACCCGTCGAGGCAAGTAACCCTTGCTACATGCTAAACAATATTTACTTATAATTAATGACACCCTAAAATCCGAAATTTAACTTTGGTATTATAATTTCCCACTTTTTCATGTTCAATATTGTTAAATATCATTTATCTTTCAAAACTTGGAACCTACCTGTTGTAATTACTAATTTGGAACCTAATAATCACATTTATATGTTTTGATTACACTTTCACTGATGATGTAGCCTATGTCACCTTTTCTACCGTTTTACTTCATTCGGACACTCGTATACATTTAACCTGCTTAAACTGTGATTTCATTCGTGGAACCTATATACACGTATAACATTGCATCTATGAAGTCCTAAACTTGTTAACATGATTAAATGGCTATAATTGTCTTACTGCATTATTATATGGTTGAAATCATCTCTGTGACACAATTGATAACGGTATTGCTAATTGAATGAATCTGCCTATTGCTTAATTCATTACTTATATCATGTTGTTGAAGCCATGCTTGATTATATAACTGATTGTGAGTACACCTATGATATCGCTTGCTTCTTGACCTGTCTTGCTATCTACACATTGTTTGACCCGACATGGTACCATTTACTGCTTGACTTGACATGATGTACCATGATCTGAACCGTTACCTGATCTTGTGTCTAATGCCAACAAACCTGACATGTAGTCCTCATGGACCGTTCATGTTGTCTATCCAGACAAACCTGTTTACCTGATCGTGTGTTGGCATTAGTTTCTTGATTTCAGGATACCTAACTTGACATACACATATAGCTTGGGGGTATGGGGAAATCAAAGGTGAAACCTGACTTGTAACTCGACAGTTCACTACCTGTTCTGGGTGTACACATTCCTGTTTTGTGCCTAGCGGCATGTCTCGGTTTCAGCCGAGAATATTATGGCCGTGGTCCCGGGTATGTACGGAATATTATTGAGTGTACACATTCCTGTTTTGTGCCTAGCGGCATGTCTCGGTTTCGGCCGAGAATATTGTGGCCGTGGTCCTGGGTATGTACGGGATACTATTGAGTTACATCAATGATTCATCAATTTGGTTTCAAAGATTGTAGCACAGAGAACCTGATAGCACAGTTTAGTTTACCCACTGCACACTACCCTGCATTACTCTGATTCATATTATTGTTACCCCTGCTTTATTCGTGTTTATATTCGCATTGCCTGTTCATTATGTTATTACTTGATGATTTGACACGCTGACGTCTGGGTTTTGCATGGCCCAGATTCTGTACCGCTGTCGCAGTCCGAGCAGGAGTACTTCAGCCGACAGGCTGAGCTGTGAGTGTTGGCAGTAGTTAGTTTTCTTTCCTGCATTTTATTCCTGATGTGAGCCCGCATATGGGACATACATTCCAGTTGTTTGTATTGGATCTTTCGCTTCCGCATTTATTTATTCTTGACTCATGTTATCTTGGATTATGGACATGTTTAGATAGTTTTATTTTGTTCTTGATATCTCTACAGCCGTAATGTGACTGCGGATGTATACTTCCTACCCACAGGTAGCATGGTTGGCTATGTCACTTGCCCATTTTAGCGTACTCTGGGAAGCGGGGCGTGACACGATCTCCAAGGTAGCCTTAGATGATTATATCACTCAGCAAATTAGAGATTACCAGGACAATGAAGCTGCCAACCAAATCGTCAAAAACGGGTGACCATATCCGACATGGTATGACCAAATAAAGTACCCGCCAGGATATACTATCCCAAAGTTCGACGTATATAAAGGAACGGGGAATACTCATCAGCATGTCGCGCAGTTCAGAGCTCTGTGCAGCAATACTGGAGGCGACGACAAACTTCTGCTTCGCCAATTCGTCGGAAGTTTATTAGAAACAACTTTTGAATGGTATTTTGAGCTCCCAAATGTCTCTGTGAAAACTTTGTCTGAAATGGAGTTAGTGTTCACGCAAAGGTTTGCCAGTGTAAATGAATGCACTCTAATCACAACATTGATCAATGCCAGGGTCAAGCCCGGGGAAACATGGGTCCAATACGTGATCCGGTGGCAGAACTTATGGTTGAAATGTGAACAATGCATTGAAGATCCTCCGACAGTGGGGATTTTCATTGGGACCCTCGATCTTCAATCGACTGTATCCCAATTCATGACCTTCTTCAAGCTCTCCACGTTCTAGGCTTTGATTGATAAATTGGCCCAGATGGATCAGATGGGTCATGGTCCTTCCTCCTCATGCAAGGACCTCGGAACAACAAGGGCAAAGGAAAAGCGGCCTTTGTTATCAACACGCAACAACAACCGAGCGGTCCAAAAGCAGCTGCACGCTAAAACAACCCCCGTACGCGCCCGTCCTTAGAAGAAAGGCTGGGACGTGCATACCCGTTCCCTCACTATAAGACGAGGAGGTTGTTTGAGCCGGCGATGCGAAATAATCTGATCATATTGCCATACCCGCGGCGACCAGCACAAGCCGGCAACGTCAATAACCCCAACTACTGCTCCTACCACAGGATAATAAGCCATCTAATCGAGGACTGCTACATCTTTAAAAACTGGGTCGAGGACCAGAAACAACAGGGGAAGTTTTCACTATCCGATAGTTGGAGGATAGATCCGCCCCAAAAAGACGCTCCCAAAAAAGTAGATGCGCAGGGGGAATCCTGCTCGCTCGTGGAAGAAGCTCCATGGGAAGTATTTCTTTCAGCAAAAACTAAAAAGAATGTTGAAGGATCTATAAGCATGTCCGGCGATTAAGTGGAAAAGCCCGCTTGAGCCCAAAATTATAGAAGGGATGTTGAAACCGCGTCCCGTTCTGAAAACCGCCGATAAAGGGAAAAATCCCCAAGTCAAGCCTTTGAAGTCTTCTAAGAAAAAGAAGAAGAAAAAGAAGCCTGTGCAGCCTGATGAATATATTGACAAGCGTATATACCTCCAGAAATACATAGACACGCTGGAAGAATACAATCAGAAAGCGCGAACGCCGGTCACACTCGAAGAATTCCTCAAGTATATTCTTGAGGACGAGGATAGTGACGATGATGAGGAAAACGACTCATCAGATGAAACAGAAAACCGTATGGAAAGCTGCCACACGATCTCTCATTCATCGCTATATGATGAAGAAGATCCGCCAGCGTCAAAAAGCGACATGGGTGAACTGGGGGCATAATCGGTGCTAAACTCCCCGAAACTGCCAGAAGAAGATCTGATTGAAAGGCTACTAAATGAATCTTTTCAAAAGAGCAAAAATGACCAAGAACGCAAGACGGTCATATATGAAAAGGCTAAATGGTAGCGTTTGAATAAAGAAGTCGCGGTGAGGACGGGTCATAAAGCTCTCCGACCAAACCAAAACATGCCTGCAACAAATAAGAGCAGGATCAAAACTAAAAAGCTGTTTGCTAAAGCCCTATCGATGGGGATGAAGCTGTCACCTATCATGGTGTACACGCCTGCGGTCTCATATTTTGATGGTGGAAAAGGACACCCAAAATACTGCGCATACTATAGAAGAATCACCCATCCCATCGAGGAGTGCAACACCTTCAAGAAGTGGTGACAAGAAGGAGAAGCGTGATACTCGTTGTTCTCCGCCGAAAACTGAGAAGACAAACGTCTTGCCTGAATTTGGGGGCAGATACTATTTGGATTTATCCGTCCGCCTCTCCGAAGATGCCAAGTTGATTTATGGCACCGTGTATCGAAGGTTTAGACAGATGCGGCCGTTGTACCAGACTTCGTCAGATTCGCCCTCATTGTGAGGGTTTTTTGATTCTGGGTACGCTCTTCCCTGCAGGCGCAAGCCCCTGTAGTTAATTACGCTACCGCATCGCGGTAACCACTTTCTCCTTTTCCAGATGGTCACTTCGAGTCGTGTGTGTTTGTTTTGTTTTGGGTTGCCCGTGGATTGTATACGGAGACTAATTTATGTTGTCGCCCGTAGGGCGTGGATTAGTCTAAATCCGTATTTTCTTAGATTTGGTTTTGGGTTGGGTTTAAGGATCGTTAATCTCATTGAGATTAAGATCAACTTAAACGTTTGTTAAGGATATGTTAGTATAATTTTAGACTAAGATCTACTTAACATGATCATTTAGATCCAACAAAAGAGCATTTGGGCTCTATTGTTTTAGTTTAGGGACATTGCGGTCCAGTGGGTTTAAGGACATCATAGTCCATAGAGTTTAGAGACATCATAGTCTGTAAAGTTTAAAAACATCATAGTTTATAAGTTTAAGGACCTCACAGTCCATGAGGTTCTGATTTAATCAGTTTGGGAATGCGCCAAAAGTTATTGGTTATTGGGACCCTCCATCTCTCTAAAGACGTTGAAGAATTACAATGACATGTATCAGAGGTATGAAGAGATGTACCCTTGAACCAATGTCCCGATTTTGCGAAATGGGATGAACATCAGTTTAGATGTCATATGTTGGGAGCTTATTAGCTGTCTTGAGATTGGCTTTGGAAACCCTGAGCATGAAGGGCTCAATTGATGGTCCTTGGAATATTTGGTATGATTCTGGCTAATGTTAGCCCTTCATAGTGTTCAATACTAACATGTTTATTCAACACTCACGTGCTCCCATTTGATACTCTGTGGCAGTGTTAAGCACTGGAATTTGAGAGTGCTCACGTGTTGTACGTGATGCCTTTAAAGGTGGTGCTGTTCACTTGGTTTTATTCCCCATCTTCAGATAAGTATTAAACACTTTGGCCATCACGTGTGAGCATGTGAGGCGCTTGAGATAGTGTTAAACTTCAAGGATTTGAAGCACTGCTTCTTTGGGTTTATTCTTTTGTTCAAGCGCTGTTGGGTCACGTGGGATCACGTTAGGCGACCCAAAAGTGGGAACTGCCTTTGATTTATTCCCTTTTGCTTTGTAAGTGCTAAGCACTACTACGAGGTCACGTGTGATCACGTGAGTCAATTTCTTTTACTCTCTTTTGTTCATCACAGGAACTTACGTGGGAGCACGTGATCGGCAGTTATCATGTTGGGTGCCAATCTTTTTACGTGCATGGAGATCCTGTGTTTCGAGACTTTCAAGCCCATTGTTTTATGAGAATTGGATGCTTAAGATTTAGTTTTTCTCTTAGGTTTGAGATCTGTATGACAGAATCTCCCCGATGAGAATTAAATTCTCAACTTGTGGGGAGATCTGCTTCTGCAGACCTTTTACCATAAGAGAGAATTAAGTTCTCATGTGGAGGGTTAAACCCTTGTTTTATTAGAGGAATTAAATTCCCAGGAATTAAATTCCTATATACTTTTTGGGAGAATTAAATTCTCTGAACTTAGATCTCCCTCTAGGTTTTGGATCCGCATGGCAAAATCTTCCCGATGAGAATTAAATTCTCAACTTGTGGGGAGAACTGCTTCTGCAGATCTTAACCAGAGGAAGAACTAAGTTCTTTTTAGAAGAGTTAAACTCTTATGAAGGTGAAAGAGAAAGGAGATATTCTCTGTGTTTTGTTCTTTCTCTTACCTAGAGCTTCTTTTCCTCTTTCTTCTCTCTGGAGAATTAAATTCTCTTTTCTTTTAAGCTTACGAAGGTTTTTTTTTTATCTTCTCTTTTCTCTGTCTTTTCCCCCCTTATCTTTGGGCTCCTGTTTATAGGAGAAAGAAAAGAATCAGTTTGTTCGGCCAAATCTCTTATTAAGAGATTTTGATTGATTTTATAACCAACCAAAATGATCTTTTAGATCAATCGGTGAATTTTATTCACCGTTGGATTTTTAATCCAAGGACTTCTGTTTTACAGAAGATATTTCTCACAAAATTAGGAAAATATTTCCCTACATAGAATCTTCTTCTGTAAATTGGTAATTTTTAATCACCATTAGATTTTTAATCTAACGGCGCTTTGCTTTGCAGAGCGCAATCTTTCTTGTTTAGAAAGATCTAGGGAAATGTTTTCCATATGGGGTTCTAACCCTTTTTATCTTAGAATTTAATTTCATCGGTTTGGAAAGCATAGGGGCTCATCACGTGTAGCACGTGACCCTTCACAGCATTAAGCATATCAAAAAGCGTCACGTGCTATCACATGACTTCTTCTGGCCAATTGTTTTTCAAGAAGGCGCTTATATACTTTTATATAACAGTCGCGTGTCTGCACGTGAGGCTCGGTTTTAGTTTCAGTTTTAGCCTTGCTTTGTCAAGTGCAACGCCTATCACGTGTGGGCACGTGATGCTCTACTTGGGGATTTTCTCCGTTGCTCTATTTGTTTGTTTATTTTCCGTAAGGGAACAAATGCCCCCACAACGTTGTTCTCACGTGGTTTACACGTGAGTGCAACGCTGTCACTTTTATAGCCGTTGGATTGTTCTAGGGGAACGGGAAGATGAACCGTCCTAGTCATGTCTTATAAATGCAAGGGTTAGGTTCCTTAGACAGCTACTATTTCTCCATCTCCTTCCTATTTTGTTTTCATTGAGAGTTTAATTCTCTTCTTCAGAGCTTAGTTCTCTGCCATTGCAAATCCAGAGTTAAACTCTGTCAACAAAAACCCTTTTTCAGATAACACTTTGTTCATCAGAAAACTTTCCTTTTTTGAGAAAGCCTCTGGATTTTAAATCCATTATGAGAGCTTTGCTCTCTTCAGAAACCCATCCTCCAAAGATATGATCTTTGAGCAATAACCTTCCATATCTCAAACATTTCCCTCTGATTTTGAGGATTCATGGGATTTTTGTTTCTCATATATATATATTTTTGTGAGTTTCTGGAATTTAATTCCATTATACAAAAGGAATTTAATTCCTAAAGCGAAGAGCTTAGCTCTGAAAAGATCAAGCGGACCTTTTGGGAGTTTTATTCCCCGGTGTTCTTGAATGCCTCTTCATAGGGTTTTACCCTTATTCGCGTAAATTTGAATTTTGTTGGTAGCTTAACAGAACTTGTCTTCCTAAGAATTTGTTTGAATCCCAATGTCTTTTTAATGAGGGTCTTCTTTATTCTCGTAACGATTCCCCTGTCTCATCATTGGTGTGCCGCCATTTTGATTTTGTAGGGTCAGTGTGTCTTGTAGGCAGTGGTCCTGTGAAATAGACATCTTTTCGTTTTCTTTTGTTATTATATATATATATGTGTGTGTGTGCGTGCGCGCGCGCGGGGGGCTTCACTGATGTTTTTTTTTGTTTCAGGACCAATGGCTTCTTTCCCTTACTTCCCTTTTACTCGCTCAGATGCTGCTTTACCGCAATCGCCGTCAGACGAAGAAGCAATGACGATGATTCGGGCCTATGACAAAGATTGCACCAATTTGCTCTTATAGGGTACCTGGTATAGACATATCATTCGGGGCCGCCGCAGCTTTCTTTGCGAAGTGCCAACAGAGCCTCTTCGCCCAGTCTTGCCGATGGAGCATCCGCATACTGCCTTTGCAGTGGAGGTGGCTGATTGGACTCCTACAAGCCGGCTTGAGCCGTCGACAGCTGGGATACCAAACCATCTTTTACCAGCCATAGACATCTTGGGGCGTCGTATTTGCCAAGGTGAAGCCCAGCCCTGGGGACAGGTCTATAAGATAGGGCTTACCCTTCGCCATCAGTCGGCTATCTTTCTTGGGCTCGATACGTCATCTCTGCCCACCGTGCACGGTTGCAAAAGGTCGGGCTTTATCAGGCGATATATATTTCATTATCAGTTCCCCCATTAATACTTTCTTGCTAGGGGATCGTGAGGTCTCGATTTCCCTGGAAGAATTCCGTGAGGTTTCCGGATTGCCGATCTGGGGAGGACACTATGAAGAGTTGCTGCCTCTTGATGAGTATGTATTCGCGACCGCACCTGCTATGCTAGATGACCTGGTGATTGAAAGTGCTGTCCGCCATCAGTACCCTGTCTAATCAAGACTCTGGGCATTTTCGAAAAGTTGTTCGAGGAGTCAGAGGGACAGGGAGTCACTTTTACAAGCTTTATTGCTTGTTTCCTCCGTGAAGATGCCTTATCAAAGGAGGCTCCGAAATTCGCGAATATTAACGACCCCTTTGGATTTAGGTTGGATAAGCTGCCATCCAAAGAAGATGATTTGCCACAGTTTTACATCCCGATCTTGCCGGTCGTGTCCTTCGATTCAACTGCAGCTCCAGGCATGGACGAGGAGACCTTTTTTGTTAGTTTTACCAGTCTATGGCTCAGTTGGTTCGCCATGCCGACACATCGACGCTTCATGAGAGCCTCTGTCATCTATCCCGCTCATCGTGTAGCCGAAGGGGCCCGGTTGGCTGTTGGCATTGCAGGGTTATCGCACTTGTACCATGGTCTGAGCACTGCGGTCAATACTTTGAATCCGGGTGTGGACGTGGTGAGTTTCTCCCTCCATTATTTTACGTTGTGGATTGAGATGCACGTGCTGGGGGCATTCGCGGTGCATCAGGGCTAGATTTCTATGATGCTTACACCTTCCCGCGGCTTATGAGGTTGGTGGGCGCTTCCGCCCCTGATCCGACTCAGCTAGGAGCTCTTCATGTGCTGCTCAACCCGTATGCTAACGAAGGCGGGATGGTATTCAATGACCGAGTCCTCTCTGCCCCTTCGGGACCTATTCAACAGCTGTTCGATTTATCGAAAGGGGGAGCACCATCTTTGAGGCCTAAGGAAATTATGCACTTGTATTCGATCAGTCCGGGTTATCTGGTGTTCCGTTGGAATGATGCGGTTCTTTTCATGCGGTATAATCCGCACCGTTTTGCCCGGCAATTGGGTTATAACCAGGGTGTTCCCTTCGAGGCATTTTTGGTGGATCCCAGCTCATCTCTGGGAGTTATTCGTGACAACATCCATCACTTCATGCGGCTGAACACCGACTCTCGCTTCATGATCCCCGAGGCTGACTACATTCCAAGATGTGTGAGGGCTTTCACGGGTTGGTACCGCCACCAAGTTGGTCCCATCATTGCCGAGGAGAAACGGATACTCTTCTGTTATAGAGATCCCGCCCCGATCCAGGCCATGGGAGTTTCGCTGTGACCGCGGATAGTGGTTTGCGCTCTTTTGAGGGATATGGGTGCCTTACTCATCCCTGAGACGAAAGATGCGAAGTCGTCTCCTCCCACTGCTGGTATGCCGATACGCACTAGAGCCCAGGCAAGGGCTTCTGATAAGGTGCCAGCAGTAGTTTCATCAGTTGCTGTGTCATCAATAGCAGCGTCATCATCGGTAGCACCGTCAACAGAGGATACTAGAGGCGAAGTTGGGCAGCGCCGTGTTAAAGTATCAAAGGGGAAGAAGAGATCCTCTTCTAGTGTCACCTCCGGCTCAAAAAGGAGGAAGAAGACGGTTACCGATCTGCTCGACCTCTTCCTCAAACCTGAAGATGTCACTCAAGACGAACCCATATCCATGCAAGAGCCGGATGATGGTCTTCTCTTTCCGAGTTCGTTTGCCGAGGAAGCCGCACAATTGGCTGAGGCTATAAGGCACTCACAGGACGAAACTGAGAACGTGAGTGTTCCGAAGAGTCCTTATCTTGCCATCATATTCTACGAAGACCCCCCATCAATACGGAGAATATTTATAGGTCCCCTGCGACAGGGAGAATAGATAGCCCTCAAGCAGCCTATCTCAGCCGCTTCCGAAGATGAGTTGTCATTGTGGACCGGCGGCCATAAGTCTACATTTGAACCCCGGCGAACATACCTCCTCAGGAAGAAACGTCGGCTTGAAAAAGCCATACTAGAGGCATCTTGGCATATCGGTATTCATGACTTCTGTATTTTTCCTTTGACAAGTAATTTGTATCGCTTTTCATGTCTTCTTATCTTCGTAAAACTTTGCAGGGACTTCAGCAATGGCAGAGAATCTGAGCTCAAGTCATGTTCTGACTGTGGACTCTGTAAATATCCCCGATGAGACACCAGTAGGTGAGGAGGAGGTCGTTACAGTTTCTATTCCTGCTGTGGAGCTTCCTTTGGTGGCTTCTGTTTCCCCGGTGTTCGTTCTTTCGGAAGAGGTACCCTTACTGGCCGTAGATTTAATGGACTTTTCCGGTGATGGCTTGGAGATTGTGGAACAGGTAATTGAGACCGCCGTCTCTTTATTGGAGCCTAAAATGGCAGCCATTGCCCCTCAACTGGAAGCTGTCACACCAGCAAATGTCTCTGGTGATGTTCCTGAGGGAATGGAGGAGGCTGCCGAAGCTGCTATCCCTCCGGCTCAAGGCGGGAAGAGTATCGAAGGTAGTCTTCTTATCTTGCTTTAATGTTCTCTCTATTATCTGACTCTTTCTGTCTTTTCAGAATTGCAAGGATCGACGGCGTCCATCGTGAATTTATCTCCCAGAAAGTCCTTTCAGCGTTTGCTCGAGATGGCCTCTCCACAGGCAATATCCCCTCAAAGCATCGTCCTCTCTTCCGGGAAAGGTTGGTGTTATTTGATCCCTTCATTGTATTATTATTATTTCGTATAATGATGCTGATATGTCTTCTGTAGTTCTGGAAGCTGATGACGAAGTTGAGATCCTCGACGGGCCTGGGGATTTGTCCAATCCTCTTTGCATGACCGTGGGTAAGTAAGATTTTGACGTCGCTTTATATATTCTTTGGGCATAAATCTCATAGCTTGTTCATGGATCTTGACAGCCTTGCCCACTCTTATCCCGCTGAAGTCTTGCATTATTATGCCACCAGGCCCTTATGCCCTACGCGCATTTGAACGGATGGCGAAGCAAAGCCTTAACTCCTTGCCGGCTCTCATCGAAGATCTTCGTGCTGGTAGCTCGATCACAGCCGAAGAATTTGCTGCCGAAGCCAACATTTCTCTGCCCTTTCTTGCCGCCTACCATGATGAAACATTGGTGCATGTCTGGGTCGAGTCTTGTCGCCGAGTGGAGGCTTGTTTACATGGTCTCGAGTGCACATGCCTTCCCTCAGAGGTCATGGCCGCAAAGACGAGTTTGCGGGGGCTGATTGAACGGTGTGCTGTGAATCTATAATCATGTGAGAAGAGGCTTAACTGGAAATTCTTGGAGAGGGAACTGGCCTCGAATGCTTTGGGGGAACTTCAAGCTGAGCTCACTACTAAGACCACTCGTGCATACGATCTTTGGCGGGTGCTCCAAGAAGCTATCAGGGAGGTGGTGGATGTTGATAAAGCCGTTATTTTTACCCGCGAGATGGTCGAAGCTCACAAAGTTGCTAAAAAGGAGCTTGAGATTCGGCTCGCCTCGTATCAGGCTCAACAGTCTCAGGCGGAGACCCATCTCATGGCAATAACCAAGCCTGAAGCCGAGGCTCAGCAGAAGAGCGATGAATTGAGGAGCTTATTGTGCCGTCCGCCGGCTTAAAGAATTTTTATAAAAATTTTCTTTTCTTGTATCCACTCCTGAATGAGAGGGTATTTTGTATTCATTTTGATTCTCTTTATGATATGTATCTTGTATACACTTTGAATTCACAAATAAAAGACATATATTATTATTTTATCTCGTGCTTGAATGTAGCTCTGATGGATGTGGTCCATATGTAGTTTATCTGGATCTTTTTGCAGGGTAGTTATGGCTTGGGAAACAGGTTTGGATCTGTCGCCTAAGACTTTTCAACTTTATGAGCCGTGAGGGTCTCATAAAGACTTTTTCTCCCTACGAATCGAGAGGATCCCGTAGGTGTATTTTCTCCTTAGGAATCGTGAGGATTCCTAAGTGCATTTTCTCTTGAGAGTCGTAAGGATCTCATAAGAGGACTTTCTTTTTATGGGTTGTTCGGTTTATGTGTTGATTTATTTCCGAGTCGAAGCATTGCTTTACGACAGGGGAATTGTGGGTTGATGTATTTCCAAGACGGAGCATTGTACCGGCAGGGGTGTTAAGAGTTGACATGTATCCGAGTCAAAACGTTGCTTGACGACAGGGAGGTCAGGGGTTGACATGTATCCGTGTCGAAGAGTTGCTTGATGACATAGAGGTCAGGGGTTGACATGTATCCGTGTCGAAGCGTTGCTTGACGACAGGGAGGTCAGGGTTGACATGTATCCAAGTCGAAGCGTTGCTTTACGACAGGGAGGTTAGGGGTTGACATGTATCCAAGTCGAAGCGTTGCTTTACGACAAGGAGGTCAGGGTTTGACATGTATCCAAGTCGAAGCGTTGCTTTACGACAGGGAGGTCAGGGGTTGACATGTATCCGTGTCGAAGCGTTGCTTGACGACAGGGAGGTCAGGGGTTGACATGTATCCGTCTGTCACGCCCTGCTTCCCAGTATACGGGCAGAGGACGCGACGAGGCCGCTAAGTATTTACTGTGAAGTAAATATGCTAAGCGTATCTAAGCAATATAAAAGAAATATACACAAGAGACAAATGTAATGAAACATCAACTTTATTTATTAACATTCTTTTTGTACAATGCATGGAAAAGTAAATACATCTGAAAGAAGCAATGCCTAAACAGTGGCATAACAGAAATGAAAAGTACTGAAATAAAAGTGTACAATGTAGCTAGAGCTCTGGGTCTTCAATGAAGTGGTCCAAGTCTTCACTAGTGGGCTCGATCTCCAGAGTGTCCAGATCATCTGACGACATTCAAAGAAGAAAGAAAGAGAATGTCGTCAGCGAACAAATCGCTCGGTAAGTCCCAAAGATAAGGGAGAAATAGAATAGAAAGAGAGAGAGAGAGAGAGAGAGTAGCTTTTAAATTTTTATTATATTGTTATAATGTTTTATTTAGTGTTAACGCTGTTGTTTGTAGTTTGGTACAGAAGGATGCCAGTGTATACGAGAGGAGTCTCACTTGCCCCGGAGACTAAGTTATCAGGAATTCAAGGAACCGTTTATGCCACGGTACAACATCAATTGAATTTAGGTTAGGTGTCTTATGGTTACTGTCTCGTTCCACTTCTAACACCTTCCGTACCAATCTACCCCTTATACCCCGAGATGTCTTGTTGTATAGTTGTATTGTATTGTTTTGTATTGTAAACTGTATAGATTGTATAATTGGGTGACCTACCGAAACCATGATATCAGTAAATGGATGTAACTGTAGAATCATGGATGTAACTGGAGAATCATGTAAATGGAAGTATATCCATGGTTCGGTTCAGTCAATATAGATTGAATAGTTTGAACAGATTGAATATATGGTTTCATGTTGAATTGTAATATTGTAGATTGCACTTGAATCATATTCAAGTCAGATTATTAATGAGACTCAGTCTGAGTCATACAATTATAAAGAAATTGAAGTCCTGATTGTTTTGATGTTATCGGTAACCGCTGCACATGGGCGGCCGGATTTGTGTCTTTTTCAAAGACGATTACCGTGTTGATAACACTGTTGTTAAGTTGTCTACCTTAAATAGGCAAGCGCCCACTTCTCCGGCTCCCTGAGGATCAAGAGGTTGGTCTCGCTTAAACCTATGTTTACTAGGGTCCTTAAGGTAATTTATAGAACTTGAGGGGGTTTTATGTAAAAATACTTTTGTATAGCTTTCAAAATACACCCCAAGTGTTTAATTATCGTCTTTAGAGTTGTAATAAATGTAGATTTTATATTTGTAATATTTCTAGTGAAAATAACCTACTTTCATAATATAGGGTATTAAATTGTAATATTGTACTTTGTATGGAATTCATGGTATTTTAATGTAAAGTGACACTTGTGATTTTAGAAAAAATTGGAATATTTAGTTTATCACAAAATAGATATTTTAATGATACATATATAAAAATAATTTTAATATATATAATATTTCTAGAAATCTCATTTTCTTAAGATATTCGTATTTTAAATTTTCGAGACCGAATGCTCCTTGCGGAGGTCTGAATCTTGCACTACTAAGCCCGAGGATGTGCGATAATCTGCACCATCCCGAACGGGTTCCCTAAATGGGTTGTAGCGGCGTAATTGCAAAGATTTGTAAAATACTTAATCTTTTTAGAAAACGGTTTTTGATAATAAGTGGAATTTATTTGTAAGGTTTCGTTTTCCCGTATTCTATGTTCCCGAAAGTTTTGTGCTATATCGCATATGAGTGTTGTGAGAAGGTAGGTCATTACCTCGTGATCTAACTTAAAGGTATAGCAAGATTGTGATGATTTAATGTCGAAATGAAACTACAGGGATTTTAGTGAAAAAGTACGATAAAAGTTACAAAATGATATAGATTGTCATGAAACTTGTTCAACTTGTTTGTTAATGATTAATAGTCAACATGTAATGGTTTAGCATGATTATATTTAAGAAAAAGTGAGGTTTTAGGATGAACAGAATCGGAAATCAGAATTACTCCGATTCCGTCGGGTTTTAGAAATACGTGTTTTAGAAAGAATAGGAAAGAGGGAAAATGGGACTTACTCACTAAAAAGAAAGAGAGGAGATAGAGGGTGAGAGAGGAATCGCTGGTGAGTCGTTTCGTCGCCGGGAGCTCCTATGGTTGTCGTCGGAAGATGGCTGGAGTTTCGCCCCTTTGTTAACTTCAAACGCACACAACTTCTAGGTTTTTTCTTGAGAGTTTTGTTCAGAATTTTGGAGTGAGGGGGTAGTGTTTAGGGGTTTTATTTATAGGGTTAGGCTAGGGTTAGGGTAGGTGAAAGGTTAAAATGAAAAATATGATAAATATAATAAAATGTATTAAAAGTGGAGTAATTGGGGTTTTAAAAGGTCTCTGTTACCGGTCTAGGGATTTAAACTATGCAGGTGTGCAGGGAAGATGAAAAGCCACAACTCTCATGTTGATGACTCGGCGGTCCGACCGAGTCCGGCCGGCGGCGGCGGCCCGAGTCGGCTGAGTTCGGCCGAGTCAGGTGGCTGGAGTGCTCCATGTCACTTCATTAGTCCCCTGGTACAGTTGGTTTTCTATGTGTAGTGGGGTTTTTGTGAGATATGCACGTGTAAACCCTTGGTATTCTAAAAATTCAATATAAAACAATATTAAAAAATAATGTGGGGTGTGGGATTTGAACTCTGGTGGCTTGGTTAGCAGTGCAAGGTCTTACCAGTGAGCTACAAGCTCTTTCTTGCTATTAAAAAGCAAAACAAACTTACATCTTGTGCTTAGGGAAAAATACCCCTTTCTGTAATTTTGAAAAAATTGTACAGAAAGTTGTACAGAAAGTTTGGGGTTGTTACATTCTACCCTCCTTATAAAAATTTTGTCCTCGAAATTTGTAAAAGGAAAGTGTAACAGATTCAATGAAAGTTTGGTGACTGTATGAAAAATAATAAAGTGATACAAAAAAATTGTGAAAATGACTTACTAGTGTTACCTTGGTCAACTGTCTCGGCTTCAACGGCTGTTAAGGTGTAAGCCTGTCGCTGTGGCACGTTCTCCTAGCAGGAGGCACATTCCTCTGTCCTCGAGGCGTGTTCCTCAGTGCCTGATGGAATTGGCGATTTGGCTGTGCGGGTGGTGGGGCGGGGAGTGCTGGACGAGGTGCAGGAGCCTGGATAGCTGGCCGCTGCGGGTAGTTGGTAGGTGTGTGAGCTAAGTTGTATCTATATGGACAGGTCTCAATTCTGTGATTGGACGCACCACAAACTAAGCACAGGCCTTTTGCGTGCCTATAGTCTTTTATTAAATGTCCATCTCTCTTGCAATGGAAACAGAAATGTGGTCTTGGCTGGTTATTGGGTTCTTCAGTTCTCCTGGGTTCGAACGATGGCCTGGAAGAGGCTCCTCTTGCCATTTGAGTGGTAGGGCGTTTCAAACCAACAGATTATGGTCTGCCCTTCCTCTTTACTACCGCCTCATATCTTCGGGCAGCCTTCAAAACCAAATCATGGGTTAGGAAATCCCCCGTAGCTAGATCAGCTTGGATTTCCGAGTCCAACCCTTACTGAAATCTTCTAACCCTGATCTTAGCAGTCGGTATGAGATGTGCCGCAAACCTGTTACGGTCTTGTGTTAGCTGTGTAGTATGTGATATATTGAACAATTCAAATTATTGAGACATATCTTACCGACTAAGCATGGTGAACTCAGCGTCATACTCATCTACCGACTTGGTCCACATCGAACCTTGTTGCAGATGGATAAACTGGTGTTCCATGTCGAACCTGGCAGTCTCAGGGAAGTACTTCACGTCGAACATGTCGCGGAAAGTCTTCCATTCGATGGGTGGTTCAAGACTGCTTTCTTCCGCCTTCCACCAGACCCGTGCATTGTCCGTGAGCTGTAATTTGGCAACACGAACCCAAGCTATTTCTGGCACTTGTGCCGCTGCCAGATCATCCTCGATACTCTGAGCCCATTCTTCAGCTTCCAGTGGGCTCCCCTTTCCTGAGAACTGTTTGGGATGTAAAGCTCTGAATTGCTTCACCCCAGGTGCTTCGGCCTCGGGACGGTTCAAAAGCTGCTGTTGTCCCTCTAGGAGGCTGCAGATTACCTCAAGCAGAACCATTTGCTCGTTGGGTGGAGTAGGAACGAAGGTGTGAGTGGTAGTGGTGGAGGTGTGTTGTTGACATTGGTGCTGGTGTTGTTTGGGGAATCCATAACCTTGAATGAAAAATTTAGGTTAGGATAGATTCAAAGTATATGATTCAAGAAATATGAAATTGTAAGATTCAAGGAATATGAATTGTAAATAATGTTTTAGTTGCTGGTTCTTGTGTTATATTGCTTAGGTTGTTTATGCAGAACAGAACTGCATGGTAGTGTTCCATACAGCTCAGACCTGCATGGGCCGCCAACAAAACCTGTCACACCTCGCTTCCCAGTATACGGGCAGAGGACGCGACGAGGCCGCTAAGTATTTACTGTGAAGTAAATACGCTAAGCGTATCTAAGCAATATAAAAGAAATATACACAAGAGACAAATGTAATGAAACAACAACTTTATTTATTAACATTCTTTTTGTACAATGTATGGAAAAGTAAATACATCTGAAAGAAGCAATGCCTAAACAGTGGCATAACAGAAATGAAAAGTACTGAAATAAAAGTATACAATATAGCTAGAGCTCTGGGTCTTCAATGAAATGGTCTAAGTCTTCACTAGTGGGCTCGATCTCCAGAGTGTCCAGATCACCTGATGACATTCAAAGAAGAAAGAAAGAGAATGTTGTCAACGAACAAATCGCTCGGTAAGTCCCAAAGATAAGGGAGAAATAGAATAGACAGAGAGAGAGAGAGTAGCTTTTAAATTTTTATTATATTGTTATAATGTTGTATTTAGTGTTAACGTTGTTGTTTGTAGCTTGGTACAGAAGGATGCCAGTGTATACGAGAGGAGTCTCACTTGCCCCGGAGACTAAGGTATCAGGAACTCAAGGAACCGTTTATGCCACGGTACAACAATAATTGAATTCAGGTTAGGTGTCTTATGGTTACTGTCACGTGCCACTTCTAACACCTTCTGTACCAATCTACCACTTATACCCTAAGATGTCTTGTTGTATAGTTGTATTGTATTGTCTTGTATTGTAAACTGTATAGCTTGTATAATTGGGTAACTTACCGAAACCATGATATCAGTAAATGGATGTAACTGTAGAATCATGGATGTAACTGGAGAATCAAGTAAATGGAAGTATATCCATGGTTCGGTTCAGTCAATATAGATTGAATAGTTTGAACATATTGAATATATGGATTCATGTTGAATTGTAATATTGTAGATTGCAGATTGCACTTGAATCATATTCAAGTCAGATTATTAATGAGACTCAGTCTGAGTCAGACAATTATAAAGAAATTGAAGTCCTGATTGTTTTGATGTTATCGGTAACCGCTGCACATGGGCGGCAGGATTTGTGATTTTTTTCAAAGAAGATTACCGTATTGATAACACCGTTGTTAAGTTGTCTACCTTAAATAGGCAAGCACCCACTTCTCCGGCTCCCTGAGGCTCAAGAGATTGGTCCCGCTTAAACCTATGTTTACTAGGGTCCTTAGGGTAATTTATAAAACTTGAGGGGTTTTTATGTAAAAATAATTTTGTATAACTTTCAAAATACACCGCAAGTGTTTAATTACCGTCTTTAGAGTTGTAATAAATGTAGATTTTATATTTGTGATATTTCTAGTGAAAATAACCTACTTTCATAATATAGGGTATTAAATTGTAATATTGTACTTTGTGTGGAATTCATGGTATTTTAATGTAAAGTGACTCTTGTGATTTTAGAAAAAATTGGAATATTTAGATTATCACAAAATAGATATTTTAATGATACATATATAAAAATAATTTTAATATATATAATATTTCTAGAAATCTCATTTTCTTAAGATATTCGTATTTTAAATCTTTGAGACCGAATGCTTCTTGCGGAGGTCTGAATCTCGCACTACTAAGCCCGAGAATGTGCGATAATCTGCACCATCCTGAACGGGTTCCCCAAATGGGTTGTAGCGGCGTAATTGCAAAGATTTGTAAAATACTTAATCTTTTTAGAAAACGGTTTTTGATAATAAGTGGTATTTATTTGTAAGGTTTCGTTTTCCCGTATTCTATGTTCCTGAAAGTTTTGTGCTATGTCGTATATGAGTTTTGTGAGGAGGTAGGTCATTACCTCGTGATCTAACTTAAAGGTATGGCAAGATTGTGATGATTTAATGTTGAAATGAAAATACAGGGTATTTTAGTGAAAAAGTACGATAAAAGTTACAAAATGATATAGATTGTCATGAAACTTGTTCAACATGTTTGTTAATGATTAATAGTTAACATGTAATGGTTTAGCATGATTATATTTAAGAAAAAGTGAGGTTTTAGGATGATCCGAATCGGAAATCGGATTTACTCTGATTCCGTCGGGTTTTAGAAATACATGTTTTTAGAAAGAATAGGAAAGAGGGAAAATGGGACTTACTCGATAAAAAGAAAGAGAGGAGATAGAGGGTGAGAGAGGAATCGCCGGTGCGTCGTTTCATCGCCGGGAGCTCCTATGGTTGTCGTCGGAAGATGGTCGGAGTTTCGCCCCTTTGCTAACTTCAAACGCACACAACTTCTATGGTTTTTCTTGAGAGTTTTGTTCAGAATTTTGGAGTGTGGGGGTAGTGTTTAGGGGTTGTATTTATAGGGTTAGGCTAGGGTTAGGGTAGGTGAAAGGTTAAAATGAAAAAAAATATGATAAATGTAATAAAATGTATTAAAAGTGGAGTGATTGGGGTTTTAAAAGGTCTCTGTTACTGGTCTAGGGATTTAAACTATGCAGGTGTGTAGGGAAGATGAAAAGCCACAACTCTCATGTTGATGATTCGGCGGTCCGGTTGAGTCCGGCCGGCGGCGGCGGCTCGAGTCGGCCAGTCCGCCGGCCGATTCGGCCGAGTCCGGCCGAGTCAGGTGGCCGGAGTGCTCCATGTCGCTTCATTAGTCCCCTAGTATAGTTAGTTTTCCATGTGTAGTGGGGGTTTTTGTGAGATATGCACGTGTAAACCTTGGTATTCTAAAAATTCAAAATAAAACAATATTAAAAAATTATGTGGGGTGTGGGATTTGAACTCTGGTGGCTTGGTTCAGCAGTGCAAGGTCTTACTAGTGAGCTACAAGCTCTTTCTTGCTATTAAAAAGCAAAACAAACTTATATCTCGTGCTTAGGCAAAAATACCCCTTTCTGTAATATTGAAAAAAATGTACAGAAAGTTTGGGGTTGTTATAGTGTCGAAGCGTTGCTTTACGACAAGGAGGTCATGGGTTGACATGTATCCGTGTCGAAGCGTTGCTTGACGACAGGAAGGTCAGGGGTTGATATGTATCCATGTCGAAGCGTTGCTTGACGACAGGAAGGCCAGGGTTGACATGTATCCAAGTCGAAGCGTTGCTTTACGACAAGGAGGTCAGGGGTTGACATGTATCCAAGTCGAAGTGATGCTTTACGACAAGGAGGTCGGGGGTTGACATGTATCCGTGTCGAAGCGTTGCATTACGACAAGGAGGTCAGGGTTTGACATGTATCCAAGTCAAAGCGTTGCTTGACGACAGGGAGGTCAAGGGTTGACATGTATCCATGTCGAAGCGTTGCTTGACGACTGGGTGGTCAGGGGTTGACATGTATCCGTGTCGAAGCGTTTCTTGATGACAGGGAGGTCAGAGGTTGACATGTATCTGAGTCGAAGCGTTGCTTGACGACAGGGAGGTCAGGGGTCGACACTAGGTTGTCTGTGCACCGTAAAGTCTTGGAATGGGGGACTTCACCGTGGCTCCGATTGGTGATGTCGCGTCTGTGCTCTGCTGGCATGAGGAGGAACACCGTTGTTGGTCTCTAGGCTGTAGAGCTGGCCGTCGAGATTTGGAACTAGGGATTTTGCCATGGCTTCGCTTCATTGCGCCCTTGAGGTCGGTTGTTGATGTTGCGTCTGCATCCTGTTGGAGTTGAGAAGGAATGCCGTGTTGGTCTTCTGGTATGGAGATATTGCTGCTGAGACCTGACTCTCCCTTTGGTAGAGTTTGTCGGGGCATCTGGTTCCCTCTTTGTTTATGCCCATGGATTGTATACAGGGGTCAGTATGGACTTGTCTGTAGGGCAAAAGATTCATTTTATATGTATTTTTTTGTTTTCTTTCCGCGATGCTCTATCATTTCAGCTTTTTGTATCGCGAAAGTCGCGATTTCCCAATCATTTTGGCTATTTTTTGCGGTGCCCAATCATGTCGGCTATTTTTTCTTTTTACTCGCTGCTTTTTATTGCGAGTTGCCCAATCATTTTGGCTGTTTTTGTATGCATATATTTTACTTGCTGATTTTGTTGCAAGTTGCTCCATCATTTCGGCTATTTTATATGAATTTTTGGCTCGCTGATTTTTATTGCGAGTTTAGACTTGGAATTTGATACCAATCTTAGCATCAGCATCGCTGCGATTGGAATATTGCCAGGAGCGAATCATCATTTGCCGTGAAAGGACTTGGAATTTGTTATTGATTTAGGCATCAGCATCGCTACTATTGGAATGTTGCCAGGAGCGAATCATCATTTTCCTCTGTCGATTCGAACAAAGGTGGCTTAGCAAATCAGGTTAAGATCCTGTCGACTAAGACTTTTGACTTCATGAGCCGTAAAGGTCTCATAAAGGTATTTCTCCCTACAAGTCGTGAGGATCTTGCAAGTGCGTTTTCTCCTTAGGGGTCGTGAGGACTCCTAAGTGCATTTTCTCTTATAAGTCGTAAGGATCTTACAAGAGTGTTTTCTCCTCATAAGTCGAGAGGACTTATAAGGGTCGTTCACCATGTGAGGATATTCTTTGTCGCTGGTGAGACTCTGTTGGGGAAATGTTTATTCATGCCCATGGATTGTGTACAAGGGTCAATATTGAACCGCTTGTAGGGCAATATCGTGGTGTATGACGGCTTAAGAACATGTTTAGATCCCTGTAGCTTAAGGCTTTTGAATCCTATGAGCCGTGAGGGTCTCATAGGGGAATTCTCCTTACGAGTCGTGAGGATCTCGTAAGTGTAACTTCTCCTTAGGAATCGTGGGGATCCCTAAGTATGTTGCTCCCTAAGTGTGTTGCTCCCTTGTGAGTCGTAAGGATCTCACGCAGGTATTTTTTCCTTATAAGGTTGAAAGGACCTTGCAAGTGTCTTTTAACGAGATTGCGCCCTTTCGGGGTTTAACAAACTCGCTGGTAGCCCTGCTGTTTTTACTCACGGAGCCCTTTCGGGTTTTCATCCGTGCCCATTTCGCTTATGGACGTACCGTTTTTTTGCGTCATCCTTAGGGTGTTGCGGTTCTTAGTAGTTTAAAGACGTTACTGTCTGTAGTTAGTTTTAGAACATCTCGGTCCGTTATTAGTTTAGGGACGTTTCGGTCCATCGTTAGTTTTAGGACGTAGCGGTCCATCGTTAGTTTTAGGACATTGCGGTCCATTGTAAGTTTTGGGACGTTTCGGTCCATTATTCATTTTTCGGGGCGAGGTTTCGCCGGATACTACTTATAGAGTTTGGACTCAGGAAGATAGCGAGCGGACATAGGCGTCGTCATCTATCATTGACTTGGTTCGTGACTTGTCAAGCGTAGTATTTTTTTAGGAACCGTCCATTTATTGGCCGAAAGGGTCTTTCGCCATGCATATCCATGAGCAAGTAATTCCCACCTTGATAGACTTTGTCTATGATGTACGGGACCTCATAGTTTGGCTTGAATTTCCCTTGTTTGGCATGATTAGGGATCATAGGTCTCTTGACCACTGGCACGAGTTCGCCTTGGAGAAATGTCCTCGGTCTAGTCAATCTTTTATATGAGCGCATCATTTTTGCTTTATATGCCTCCAAGTTTTGCTGTGCCATGAGTCGGGTTTTGTCAAAGGCGTCGAGCTCCTCGAGCCGAAGATGGGCATTCTCTTCATCTGTTAGCTCGTAATGAACCGCCACTCGTAGAGAGGGTAGCTCTATCTCGAGGGGGAGTACTGCTTTAGTGACAAACACCAATGCATATGGCGTCGTATTTGTGGCCGATTTGAATGTGGTTCGGTACGCCCAGAGAGCTTCATACAGTCTCTCATGCCAGTCCTTCTTATTTCTGGACACCGTCTTCTTTATGATCTTTGTCAAGGTCTTGTTGAAAGTCTCAGCTAGACCATTAGCTCGGGGATTATAGACCGAAGAGTATCTCCATTCTATATTATGTTTCTGTGCGAAGCGGCTGATTCTGTGACTTCTGTAGGCTGGCCCGTTATCGGAGATAATCCGTCGCGGAGTGCCGAACCGATATATGACGTGCGTCTTGAAGAAATGGAGGATATTCTCCGAATTCACTTCTCTCAGCGGTACTGCTTCTGCCCACTTAGATAAGTAATCGGTGGTTGCCAATATGAACCGATGTCCTCTAGATGATGCTGGTTCGATGGGCCCGATTATGTCAGTTCCCCACATTTCAAATGGCTAGCTAGCCACTGTTGGGTGTAGTGGATTTGGATGCTGGTGGATGAAGTCCCCGTGAATCTAGCACGAGTGACACTTCTTTGCGTATTCGAGGCAGTCTTGAATCATCGTGGGCCAATAGTAGCCCATCCTTTTGATCTTCAGCTTCATCTTCGGCCCAGCTTGATAAGAACCACAAAGTCCGTCGTGAGTTTCTTGGACGACTTTCTTTGCTTCTTCCGGTCCTAAGCATCTTAGCCACAGAGAGTCGAATGATCTCTTGTACAGAGTATCAATGACGAAGGCGAAAGACAGAGCTCGTTTCTCGAGCTGATGTCTTAAGGATGCATCTTCAGGCGTTCGACGGTATTTGAAGTAGTCTATAAAGACTCCTTTCCAATCCTTAGCCTCTTCCTGGTCTTTTATTTGGAAGGCTGTTTGCTTGGTCGCTTCCTTTTCTTCGGATGACTCCGGAGATTTTTCTGCTGGCGCAAGAACCCGACGGCTTTGCACAACAATCCTCACGTCATCGAGGTTTTCGTCAGCCAGTTCTTTAGCAAGTTTGGCTAACGCATCCGCTTTGCTATTTTCCGCACGCGGTATTCTTTCCAAGGCGTAGTCAGGGATTTGAGTCAGCAATTGTTGTACTCTCTCACCGTACTTTACAAAATCTGGTTTGCATGTTTGATAGTTGCCGTTTACTTGACTGACGACCAACTGGGAGTCTCCGTATATGAGGAGGTTTTCGATTCCCATGTCGACAGTGATCTCAAGACCTGCTATCAAAGCTTCATATTCGGCTTCATTGTTCATCCTCGGCTCTGTTAAGGAAAAGGCAAAGCGCATTATCACTCCTTGTGGAGTCACGAAGATGAGGCCTACCCCAGATTTGATTATGGGGGAGCTGTGCTTTCGCTTCTTCATTGAAGATGCCCCATCGAAGTAGAGTTCCCATCGGGTGTCATTCTCTCTTCTCTTCCCGTCGATCGTGTCAAACGCGTACTGTTGGATATATGTATGCCCTAGAGGCCATTATATGTATAGTGGATGCTTGGACATGTATATATGTATATTTGATATATGACTTTCTTGCTCGACATGATAGTATGCTATCTGGTTTTACTTTATCTGACATGTTTACTTGATACTGTTCATTTGATACATGTTGATAAAGCCCTGAGGATATTTTCTTGACTTCCATGGCTATGATGAAGATCATACTAGTGGGGCATGTATAGTCTATAAGCATATCCTTAAATATTCCTAGTCGTAGGTATATCGAGATAGGGTATCGATATTCCAGAGTAGACTAGCGTATAGGTTTCTTGACCCATATGATGGGCGATGGATGATCCCATATCTATTGGTGTTGTGATATCGAAGATTGTATACGGGTGCTCAGTGTAGACTGGGTACACTGAACGGACTCACGGAGAATTCCTATATGGTATTATATCTATCGTCGCATAGTATTTCTCTGGTGACACTGGTACAGGTTAGTCCGTAGACCCGAGATCGTCATAGAGTCTTGTGTATTCTCCAACTGTACTTTGATTTCCACCCTACCACGGCTCTATTGAGTCGTGCAAACAGGTGGCTTTTGGGTATAGTCCCGAGACACATGGAGACAATGAGCGATAGGAGGGGTTTCGTCTCTCCCGGTATTGGGAGTTGATGTTGTGCAATGTGCGATTGGCACTGACTTGAAGTCCCTGGCCAGGGCTGATGAGATTTACCGATAAGTGTTATCAGTAGTTTCTCGACCGGTTATAGTTTATATCGACATGACTTATTGAGTTATTAGGGCTCGACGATTCCATCCCTAGATTTGATATGTAGCATATCAGACGAAGAGACCGGACTGTACGGTAAGTGTTGCCAATGGTTTGACGGGAGTTTTGACGGGCTCGCTTGTTTTTCTTCCGATCGCTCAATACCCGGGTGGCTGTTACATTTAGCTGACCGCTTGCGGCTTGTAGGTGTTTTGATATGATCATCACCTACTGCTAGCGTATTGACGAGTCTTAGAGTCCCACACAGGATTTTTCTAGCTCAGGTGAAATGATGCGGTGTGCATATGTGATATGCGCAGGAGCTGGATTAAATACAAATATGTGATACCATATTTTAATCGGGCATTCAATATTGGTTGGGTCGTATTTGATATGACCGATTTATTAAATCAAGTGTTGATTCAATATTATATTTTAGCTCACTTTTAATTAACCCTTTTTCTTTTGGATGTATGCATGTATGTTCACACATACACATGATGATGTGCATGCACACATATACACATACATATGTGTCATGGTTGATGATACAAAGGAGATGGCAATACAAGACTTACATGGTTGATAAATATCAAGATTTTGTTAATGATTTAAAGAAAAGGAAATTAGCTATAATGACTCATTTTTCTACACACTTCTTCTTTGATCATTGACTTTAACCATGGTTATATTTCCTTTGTTTTTTAACCCATCCAAATAATATCTAGATATTTAGCCAACCATGGTTATATTTTGAGAGTGTCAATTGAAAATAAGTTTTCATGATATTCACAAAAGCTTTTGCCATCTTCATCTTCCTCCTTCTTCAAGCTCTCTTGAGTTTTGTTTAGAGTGAGGAACTTAAAAAGAAAGGGTTTTTAAGTGAGTTTACAAACCACACAACCATTCTACACTACCCTAGCCCTTTAGTGTAGAGTGTTTGCTTCATTTTGTGAATCTTAGAGCTTGATCTAGAAATCTCCGGGTGGATCATCGTAGATGATGAAGGATCTTGAGCGGAGTCGTTCCAAGCTTCGAGCAAAGCCGTAGGAGTCCTAAAGATCGAAGGAGTTGGCTACAAAGGTTGTATTTCCTTTTCCTTTAGTTTAGACTTCACATAATGATGTTATTATCCTAATCTCTAGTTACGATTCATAGTTCGTTTGTAATAGCCCTCTAAAATTTAAAAGTTCACTACTTTATGATGATGCAACCTTACTAGAGGCGCTACTACATACTAACATGGTATGAGAGACTACCTAGAGCTTTAGGGTAAACCGGACGACGTTTAAAAACTCAATTGAACATAGAAAATGAGATTTTTACATGCTCACTGGAAATTTTTTCAAAAGTTGGAATTTTTGTAATTAAAAATATTCAGAAAAACGAGCGCCTAACTCAACATAACGATCGCGGAACCGCGGCCAAATAGGTGTATTTGCGGCGGTTCCGCGGCGCCGTTGGTGAGGCTTGGACCGTGCGCTCTTGCGTTGATACGTAGGTACTATATATGCTCTCTAGGAATTTTTATGCAGGTTCAAGTGTTGAGATCTATTACTACAGTGGGTATGTTGATGTGTTGATTGATATATTTTAATGTCGTCTATGCTTTTCAATTGTTGATGTGATATGATGTATAGGATCGTCGTGATCGAATAGCCGGGGTTTTTATGTGAGAAGAGAGTTTATCTTTTCATTCATGTAAAATTCATTGTATATATTATTATTTTATTGGGGCACATCCGGGTTGAGGATGATGTCTCCATTGATTTATATTTTTCTTTTCCGCATTAGGATGACCCAAGGAGGGGAGCACGAGTGACCGGGTTCTGGAGTTCAGTGGGAGGCCATCTCGAGGAGTCGACACTAGGTCTCCTAAACTCCAGAATTGGAAGGGTCACTTGCCGCTCTCGTAGGGGTCTAAGGGTGTGGGCTTGGCTATTCATCACGACCGTGGAATCCGTATTTTCTATCTTAGGCTAAGTATAAAATACAGAGTTCCTAGTATATCCTATATTTTCATATATGTGTTTCTGCTGCTGATTATTCTGTGATATGATTGCTTAATATCTGAGACAAATGTGATATTGCTATATATGTGATATGTAATACTGTTTTTCGTTTCTTTCTATAATGGCTTAGGAACTTAAAGGATGTGAATACATTAATGAGATTAATATAAAAGAAAAGAAACCTAAAGATGTTGTTGAATCGGATTTGAAACCCACCCGGCTCCTTTTTATGAAAAAGCAAGTTTCAAAAGATACGAAGTTTAAGCCGCTCCTTTTCTTAAAACAATTTAGATTCTACAACGAAATCAAGTTCAAAGTGTTAAAGGTTTTCATAAAAAACCATCCGCAACCCTCCGTCATTTTAGGAAGCAGAGTACTTAGTATTCGTGCTGCGTATTTTGATCATAGTCAAGGCGTAGTGTACGGTAGCTAAGTGATGTCTTCCTACAAAGCATATGATGCGATCAGTTAGGACATTCATGTGATTATGTTGATCATAGTCAAGGGTCATATGAGTGGGTCTAGTTAATCTCGAAATGACGGGTGGAACTTGACTAGCACTTATGATATTTTGACCATAGCCAAGGTTATAAGTGACTAGGGGTAAAAATCATATTGGGAGTTTCAAGTGTTGAAATTTGCAATGAGATTGTATACCATCTATATGATAGTTGGATCCCGATCCCATTGTGAGTAAGAGTTACTCCCAGGAGAGTTTTGCACTTTACAATTAGCTAATCCAGTAGGTGTCTAGAAAGGTGTTAACGGGGTTTGACCTCTGGAAAAACGAGATTTATTTTAATTAGGTCTGTGCGAAAGCACGGGGAACCTCCCTCAAAGTACCGACACTGGCCTGGCTGATCGGTTGGCGAAACTGTAGAATGTAATTAATCCTGGCTAGTTTTCTTTTCAGGTTTTGAAAGAAAATTTGATAAAAGCTGTGGGAGACATCGATTAGATAAGATAATAACCAATCTGATCTTTGCAAGAGAATCTCGCTGAGTGTATTCTTTTCTCTCTCCTAATGGCAGATACCGATGACGGGACTTAAGCTTCTACTAGAGAAAAACAAACTGACTAGGCCGAATTATAAAGAATGGTTGAGGAACTTGAACATTGCACTCGCATATGATAAAGTATCATATGTCCTCACTACCAAAGCCCCACCCGTCCCAGCACCTGAATCATCTGTTTCGGATAAGGAAATCCGAAAAACATGGGATATTGATTGCAACACGGCCAGGTGCCTCGCACTTGCTTCTATGAACAGCGTCCATTAGAAACAGCACCAGAAGATGGATGTGCAATCCATCTTTCTTCATGCAAAGGAGTTGTATGAAGAGTAATCTCGTACATTGCGATACGAGGCATCTCGAAAGTTGTTTCAGATGCGAATGGCCCCCGGTGCATCAGTAGGAGACCATGTCCTGAAGATGATTGGTGTTATAGAAGAACTTGAGGAACTGGGATGGACTATGGATAATGAGCAATATACAGACATTGTTCTGCAGTCTCTCTCCCCCGTCTTTGCTCCGTTCATAGTGAATTTCAATATGAACGATTTGGAGAAATCATTGCCCGAACTTCTCAATATGTTGAGAAGTGCAGAGAGCATGCTGAAAACAGCGAAGACTCCCGCTCTGCTTGCTGGGCCATCTTCCTCTTCCGTCCCAAAAGCCATGGCCATGGGAAAGAGGAAGAAGAAGTCCATCAAACCGAAAGGTGGAGTCAAAAAGGCGAAGGGGAAAGACACATCTGGGGCCGCGGGAAGTGGGAAAGGGGAATGTTTTTACTGTCACAAATCGGGACATTGGAAACGCAACTGTGCTGTGTATCTTGCAGATCTCAAGAAGAAGAAGCATGGTGATGCTTCCACTTCAGGTGTGTTTGTAACTGAAAACTGTTTTTCATTAAACTCTGCATCTTGGGTATTAGATACCGGTTCTGGTTCTCACATCTGCAATTGTGTGCAGGGGCTGAGAAATAGTAAAGTTTTGAAGACTGGAGACCATACTCTACGGGTTGGAAATGGTTCCAATGTACATGTTGTATCCGTAGGAGAGTATCATCTGGGGTTGCCTTCGGGTTGTATATTGGTGTTGAACCCGTGTTATTTTGTACCAAGCATGCTATGTAATATAATATCCGTTTCTTTGTTAGACAATGAAAGATATCATTTTGTGTTGCAAAATAATGTTATGAACATTAACTTGATCAAGAGTTGATTGGGTATGCTACACTAAATAACGGTATTTACGTCCTGAACCAACACACAGTTTTCAATATACAACATACTAATAAAAGAAAAATTTGAGATATAAATGAAGCTTTTCTTTGGCATTGCAGACTTGGTCATATTAATGAAACAAGACTAAACAAGCTACATAAAGATGGATATTTAAATCCTTTTGAATATAAATCTTATGCAACTTGCCAGTCCTGTATCAAAGGTAAAATGACCAAAACTCCGTTTACTGGACACGGAGAAAGAGCCGTGGAACTCTTAAGCCTCATACATAGTAATGTATGCGGACCAATGTCTACACATGCACGAGGTGGTTTTTCATACTTCATCACTTTTACTGATGATTTCTCAAGATTCGGACACGTGTTTTTGATAAAGCACAAATCCGAAGCTTTCGAGAAATTCAAGGAGTACAAACTTGAAGTAGAAAAACAAACAGGCTTGAGCATCAAGAAACTTCGATCGGATCGAGGTGGAGAGTACTTAAGTACAGAGTTTTTAGACTTCTTAAAAGAGAATGGGATTTTCTCTCAGCTCACTCCTCCTTACACACCACCGCACAACGGTGTGTCAGAACGGAGGAATCGTACCCTATTTGATATGGTACGATCCATGATGTGTGATGCTGAGTTACCACTTTCCTTTTGGGGGCATGCATTGGAGACATCAATGTATCTGTTAAACAGGGTTCCAACCAAGACCGTGTCTACCGCTCCATATGAGATATGGAGTGGAAAGAGACCATCTCTTAAAAGAGTTAGGATTTGTGGTTGCCCGGATTTTGTTAAAAAGCAGAATCCAGACAAACTCGAGACACGATCGGTCATGTGTAAATTTGTGGGATATCCAAAACATTCGTTTGGATATCTGTTCTACCACAAGGAGGAACAAAAGGTGTTCGTTGCTCAGCATGCCACATTTTTGGAAAATGAAATCTTTACAGACGGTACTGATGGTAATGCGGTAGAAATAGAAGAGGTTCTAGAGACACATATTACTGAGTACGAATTGGTTGAAACTGATGTTGCAGTAGAACTTCAAGAACCTCAGCCGCTCCGGAGATCCAGTAGAACTTCTCACCCACCAGAGAGATACTATGGATTTCTCATTGATGGTGATAGAGAAGATTGCATCATGGATGATGATGACCCTACTAGTTTTCAGCAAGCTATCACGAGTGGTGACTCAGTGAAATGGCTGGAAGCCATGAGATCCGAAATGGAGTCCATGTACACCAACAAAGTATGGACTTTGGACGTTGCGCCTCCTGGAATAAAACTCGTTGGGTGCAAATGGATCTTTAAAAGAAAGATTGGTGTCGATAGACAGGTAGAGACCTTTGTAGTGAAAGGTTTTCGTGAAAGACCAGGATTGGACTATGATGAAACTTTCTCTCCGGTAGCAATGCTTAAATCCATTCGGATCCTACTTGCTATTGCTGCTCACTATGATTATGAAATCTGGCAGATGGACGTTAAAACTGCATTTTTGAATGGTGATTTAGAAGAATGCGTTTTTATGGATCAGCCAGAGGGCTTCATTGACAGTGGGAGCAGCGGGAAAGCATGCAGATTGCTTAAATCCATTTATGGGTTAAAGCAGGCCTCACGGAGCTGGAACATCTGTTTTGATGATACAATCAAAGAGTTTGATTTTATCAAAAATATAGATGAACCATGCATTTATAAGAAGATTGTAGGGAGTACTATCACATTCCTCGTATTGTACGTAGATGACATTCTCCTGATAGGAAATGATATTTCTATGCTAAAATCGGTCAAACTATTCTTATCACAAAGGTTTTCCATGAAGGACCTGGGTGATGCCTCGTGCATTTTGGGCATAAGGATCTATAGAGATTGATCCAAGAGGTTATTGGGATTGCCCCAATCAAAGTACATTGATACCATCCTAAAAAGGTTAGTATAGAAGATTCCAAGCGTGGTGCCTTGCCCGCTTGCCATGGAATCACTCTCTCTAAGAACTTCTGTCCGAAGACTGAAGAAGAGAGAGCTCGCATAAGCAATATACCCTACGCTTCAGCCGTAGGATCTATAATGTTTGCGATGATATGTACTCGCCCTGATGTAGCTTATGCACTAGCTGTAGTGAGCAGGTATCAATCCAACCCAGGGGAGCAACACTGGATAGCCGTGAAGAACATTCTTAAGTACTTGTGAAGGACTAAAGAATTGTTCTTGGTGTATGGTAATGGGGATCTCCAAATGGAGGTCTTTACCGATTCCAGCTTCCAAAGTGATAAGGATGACAGTAAATCTATCTCAGGGTTTGTATTTACCCTCAATGGAGGGGCGGTATGTTGGAATAGTTCCAAACAGGATACTGTTGCAGACTCCACGATGGAAGCTGAATACATTGCTGCAAATGATGCTGCCAAGGAAGCCGTCTGGATGAGGAAGTTCGTTACGGAGCTAGGGGTAGTTCTAACCATTATTAATCTAATACCATTGTATTGTGATAATAATGGAGCTATGGCGTTGGCCAAAGAACCCATATCCCATCAAAAGTCCAGACACATCCTCAGGCGATATCATTTGATTCGGGAGATAGTTGATCGCCAAGAGATCGAGATTCAGAGAGTAGATACAAAGGATAACACCGAGGATCCATTCACCAAGGCCCTTCCACAGCCGCAACATGAGCGACTTTTTGAGATGTTGGGTATGAGATACACCAATAATTGGCTTTAGTGCAAGTGGGAGATTGTTGGATATATGTATACCCTAGAGGCCATTATATGTATAGTGGATGCTTGGACATGTATATATGTATATTTGATATATGACTTTCTTGCTCGACATGATAGTATGCTATCTGGTTTTACTTTATCTGACATGTTTACTTGATACTGTTCATTTGATACATGTTGATAAAGCCCTGAGGATATTTGCTTGACTTCCATGGCTATGATGGAGATCATACTAGTGGGACATGTGTAGTCTATAAGCATATCCTTAAATGTTCATAGTCGTAGGTATATCGAGATAGGGCATCGATATTCCAGAGTAGACTAGTGTATACGTTTCTTGACCCATATGATGGGCGATAGATGATCCCATATCCATTGGTGTTATGACATCGAGGATTGTATACGGGTGCTCAGTGGAGACTGGGTACACTGAAAGGACTCACGGAGAATTCCTATATGGTATTATATCTATCTTCGTATAGCAGTTCTCTGGTGACACTGATACATGTTAGTCTGTAGACCCGAGATCGTCATAGAGTCTTGTGTGTTCTCCAACTGTACTTTGATTTCCACCCTACCACGGCTCTATTGAGTCGTGCAAACAGGTGGCTTTTGGGTATAGTCCCGAGACACATGGAGACAGTGAGCGATAGGAGGGGTTTCGTCTCTCCCGGTATTGGGAGTTGATGTTGTGCAATGTGCGATTGTCTCTGACTTGAAGTCCCTGGCTAGGGCTGATGAGATTTACTGATAAGTGTTATCAGTAGTTTCTCGACCAGTCATAGTTCATATCGACATAACTTATTGAGTTATTAGGGTTCGACGATTCCATCCCTAGACTTGATATGCAGCATATCTGACGAAGAGACCAGACTGTACGGTAAGTGTTGCCAATGGCTCGACGGGAGTTTTGACGGGTTCACTTGTTTTTCTTCTGATCGCTCAATACCCGAGTGGCCGTTACGTTTAGCTGACCGCTTGCGGCTTGTAGGTGTTTTGATATGATCATCACCTACTGCCGGCGTATTGACGAGTTTTAGAGTCCCACACAGGATTTTTCTAGCTCAGGCGAAATGATGTGGTGTGCATATGTGATATGCGCAGGAGCTCGATTAAATACGAATTGTGATACCGAATTTTAATCGGGCATTCAATAATGGTTGGGTCGTATTTGATATGACCGATTTATTAAATCAAGTGTTGATTTAATATTATCTTTTAGCTCACTTTTAATTAACCCTTTTTCTTTTGGATGTATGCATGTATGCTCACACATACACATGATGATGTGCATGCACACATACACACATACATATGTGTCATGGTTGATGATACAAAGGAGATGTCAATGCAAGACTTACATGGTTGATAAATATCTAGATTTTGTTAATGATTTAAAGAAAAGGAAATTAGCTATAATGACTCATTTTTCTACACACTTCTTCTTTGACCATTGACTTTAACCATGGTTATATTTCTTTTGTTCTTTAACCCATCCCAATAATATCTAGATATTTAGCCAACCATGGTTATATTTTGAAAGTGTCTCATATATAATCTTTTCTTTTCTATTATTGAAAATAAGTTTTCATGATATTCACAAAAGCTTTTTCCATCTTCATCTTCCTCATTCTTCAAGCTCTCTTGAGTTTTGTTTAGAGTGAGGAACTTAAAAAGAAAGGGGTTTTAAGTGAGTTTACAAACCACACAACCATTCTACACTACCCTAGCCCTTTAGTGTAGAGTGTTTGCTTCATTTTGTGAAGCTTAGAGCTTGATCTAGAAATCTCCGGGTAGATCATCGTAGACGACGAAAGATCTTGAGCGGAGTCGTTCCAAGCTTCGAGCAAAGCCGTAGTTGTCCTAAAGACCGAAGGAGTTGGCTACAAAGGTTGTATTTCCTTTTCCTTTAGTTTAGACTTCACATAATGATGTTATTATCCTAATCTCTAGTTACGATTCGTAGTTCGTTTGTAATAGCCCTCTAGAATTTAAAAGTTCACTACTTTATGATGATGTAACCTTACTAGAGGCGCTACTACACACTAACACGTACTTGTCTGGCAGTTCGCAATTTAAGGGTGAATCGGCAAGTATCGGATGCTCAGCGAGGAAGTCGGCGATGGCCTGACCTTTCACTGCCTTGAGGGGACGATAAGTTATCGAGAACTCCATCAAGAGGATGTCCCATTTCGCGAGTGGTCCTGTTAACATGGCTCTTTACATCAAATACTTGATAGGATCCACTTTTGATATGAGATGGACCTCATGCGCCAGTGCATAGTGTCTGAGCTTCGTTATTGCGAAGATCAACGCCAGGCAGTGTTTTTCGATGGGGGAGTAGTTGTTTTCTGCCCCCAGGAGAACTCGACTCAAATAGTAGAGGGCTCTCTCCTTCCCTTGGTCGTTTTCTTGTGCCCATAGCGTGCCTAAGGAACCTTCAAGGGCTGTTGTGTATAGGATGAGAGGCTTTCCCTTGACTGGAGCAGTCAGTACTAGCAGATTCTGCAAGTATTGCTTGATTTCATCTAGTGCGCTTTGACATTTGCGATCCCAGACGAAAGGGGTTCCATCCTTCATTAAATGGCTGTAGGGGCAGGATTTGCCGGAGAGATTTGCTATGAACCGCCGAATATATGCGAGCTTCCCTTGGATAGATGACAGTTGCTTGAGAGTTCTTGGTGGAGGCATTCCCATGATCGCCTTGATCTTTTATGGGTCTATTTCAATTCTCCGGTGTCGTACAATGAATCCCAGGAACTTGGATGAGGAAACTCCGAACGCACATTTGAGAGGGTTCATCTTCAGATTGTATTTCCGAAGATGTTGGAACACTATCTTCAGATGTTCCCAATGCTCCTTATGCGATTTGCTTTTCACCACTAGGTCGTCGATATAACATTCGACAATCTCGTGTATAGGTCATCGAAGATCTTCGTCATGGCCTTCTGATAGGTGGCACCGGTGTTCTTCAGACCGAAAGGCATTACTTTATAGCAGAATATGCCCATAGGAGTCCTGAAAGCGATATGCTTCTGGTCCTCAGGATGCATCTTTATTTGATTGTACCCTGACGAGCCGTCCATGAAGGAGAAGACTTCGTGAGTGGACGTGTTGTCTACCATTAACTCGGTAACTGGTACGGGAAAATTGTCTTTCGGACAGGCTTTGTTAAGGTCTCAAAAGTCCACGCAGATGCGCACCGTCCCGTTCTTCTTCATCACTGGGACGATGTTGGCAATCCAGTCGGGGTATTGCACTTCTTGGACGAAGCCGGAGTCGATTAGCTTCTTGACCTCGGCGTTGATGCTCATTTCATGTTCGAGCCGCATTCTTCTCGGCGCTTGTTTGACTGGCTTGATATCCGGAGATATCGCCAATTTGTGCACAGCTACTTCTGGATCTAGTCCCGGCATTTCGGAGTAGTTCCATGCGAAACAGTCTTTATACTGCATGAGTACGTCCTTGAGCGTAGCCACATTTTTTTCAGACAACAGCTCACTAACGAACGTCGGTCGCGGGTCGTTTGCCGTCCCCAAGTCGATTTTTCTGAGGTAATCTGCAGTAGTGTGTATTCCATCTTCCAATTCTTTTGGCGCCGTTGGAAACTCTGAGATCACCTCGTCATCATTGTTTTCAAAGCACCAGGACAGGTCATCCATGTTCTCGTGCATTCCTTCTTCTGATAGCATTATTGCGTGATAGGTACGAGATTGTTTCCAAAACCGATGTTGGTCTGGTTCTACTCTCACCATATATGTTGCCTTTGGCGTATGCTTTTGTGGTAGGGCCACTTTCCAACTGTTGGATAGAGCGAACCTGCCGAGTTGATATTGGTTTTCGACCCAGTTCTTGAAAGTAAAGCAGTCTTCAAGAGGATGACCTATTGCTCGGTGATAGGAGCAATAATCTGGGTGATGAACTTCGTTTACTTGATCGGGATGCCAAGACTCCGGGAGTGTCATCATTTGATGTTTCATAAAGAGGTCAAAGATTTTCCTTATCTTTTCTCGGGGGAAAGAATATGCTCAGTCTATCTTTTTCATTAGAGACGGATTCTGGCTGACCTTTTCTTGATCGTGTGGCCTTTTGGATCCGTTTTGCTGCTGTCAAACATTTTTTCCATTCTTCAACTTGTTTTTGCCTTCGTATCGGACCTTTTTCTTGTCTTGGGAATGCATGGCAGGCTGACAGTGAAGGGCATTGTCGTTCTACGTAGCCTGCTGAAGGAGGCGCTGCGTCCTGGTTTTCTCGTAAAGGGCCATTTCGCGGTTGTGGTCGTTCTGAGCCTTTTGACTCTCTTTCCGTATTAGCTTGTCCATCTGTTCTTCAAATGACGAACTCGGCATTTTTATGGCAGGTCCGCATTTTGGTTCGACGTCAGCTTCTTTTAAAAGAGCATCCTCTTCTTCATCAAGGTCCTTTACGACATGGAACCATAGAACTGCTCCCGTTTCTTGGACTGGATATATCCAAGCCCGATCGCGGTCAATTTTCTCTGAGTACCGGGGACGTTCCAAATCCTGTTGTAGAATTGGGCCTGTCGCACGGTCTGCTTAAAAGGTGCGCCTTGGCGCCTCAACAGTCTTTTTAATCCTTCTGTGTAGTATCTGGGTAGAAGGATGGGCTGGAGCCTGTCAAGTGCAAAATCGGCACCATGCCAGACTTCTCTTTCAACTTTAGTTTCCGTGGATTGGTAGAATAAGATCGCCTTTTCATCTCTTCTCCTGGGAGGGACATAGAATGTCTGCAGCTCTTGCACACTATATGTCTCGAGCGTATCAAGCTCTTTGTAGTGCTGTCGCGGAACCATAGCGATTTTCAACCTTTGATCTTCTCTAGTGAGGGTCTGTATCGATGGCCGGACCGAGAACACTGCATTAACTTCATCTTCAAAGTCGCTACCAAAGACCAGAATAGGGGTAGATGGTCCCGGCTTGTTGCATTGGGGTGGTCCTGAATAAACTATCTCTTCTTCCTCTTCGGTATCGCTCCCAAAGACTGGAATAAGGGTGATAGCTTTTTGCTTATTCTCCGGCTTACGGCATCTTTCCGTGTCTTCAAAGTCTGGCAGGAAATACTTTGCATCCTCGTACTTTCGGAATTCATTTATGGAAAATGGGTTCAGTTCCCCTGTCACTGGGTATTCAAGCCCTTCTTTGAAGTACGTCATACACTGATGCTGTGTAGAAGGGATGATGTTATACTCGTGTAACTAGGGCCTGCCTAGCAAAGTGTTGTAGCAAGTCTTGGCGTCAATGACGTGAAACTTGATGTCAGTGACGAGCAGCCCAAAGCGTAACGTCAGTATCACAGACCCGAGCGTCCGTGATGACTTGGAGTCGAATCCGGAGATAGTGATTTTATCCTGAGCGAGGTGTTGAACGCTTATGCAGATTTCTTTTAGCACCCTCATATTTAGGAGGTTGACAGAGGACCCATTGTCAACTAAGATCTTCCCTATCTTGATGTCATGGCAGTATCCGGTGATATACAAGGGACAGTTGTGCTCACATGTTCCGAGGAGGAGATCTTTGTTTCCGAAAGAGATGTCTGCAGTGTGCGCTTTTTCCAGCTCGTCCTTCATCTTTTCTTCAGCAAGGAAAGCTTGGAACTGCTCGGGCTCTTGTAGTGCCTTGATCAGGGAATCTCTTGCCTCTTTAGATAGAAGAAGGGCATTGAGAATGCTTAGCTGCGAGGGTATTTTCCTCAGGTGTGCATCCACCTTGTTTTTTATCGGGACCCGATTTTTGTTCAAGGAGCAAGGTGCCACACAGAACAAAGTGCCACGCCAATTGTCATACCAAGAGGGCGGGGGCCACCTCTTGAATTTGTGGGGGCCACCTCTAGAGTCCGTGGGACCTACTGTAGAACAATGGGGAATTTTCGGAACACATTACGAATGAGGACTGGACTGCATTATAAATATAATGATACTACTCTCAATTACAAAGGCGCCTTTTAAGTGAACCGGAACTACAGGAGCTTGAGAACTCCGGAGTTAAGCGTGCTCGGGCTAGGGAAGTCTTGGGATGGGTGACCTCCTGGGAAGTGGCTCCCTGGTCAGGTCCGGTTCGCTCTAAAGGGAAAAACCGTGCAGTTTCGGCCAAAGCGGACAATACCATCTGTACTGGGGTATGGGGCGTTACATTTATGGTGGCTCATGCCGGTCCTTCAGTAGTAGGTTTGTGGTTCGAGGACGAACCATTGTTCAAAGGTGGGGAGAATGTCAGGACCCGGTTCTTGTTCACGGAGCAAAGTGCCACACAGAACAAAGTGCCACGCCAATTGTCATACCAAGAGGGCGGGGGCCACCTCTAGAGTCCGTGGGACCTACTGTAGAACAATAGGGAATTTTCGGAACACATTCCGAATGAGGATCGAACTGCATTATAATTATAATGATACCACTATCAATCACAGAGGCGCCTTTTAAGTGAACCGGAACTACAGGAGCTTGAGAACTCCGTAGTTAAGCGTGCTCAGGCTAGGGAAGTCTTGGGATGGGTGACCTCTTGGGAAGTGGCCCCCTGGTCGGGTCCGGTTCGCTCTAAAGGGAAAAACCGTGCTGTTTCGGCCAAAGCGGACAATACCATCTGTACTGGGGCGTGGGGCGTTACATTTATGGTGGCTCATGCCGGTCCTTCAGTAGTAGGTTTGTGGTTCGAGGACGAACCATTGTTCAAAGGTGGGGAGAATGTCAGGACCCGGTTCTTGTTCACGGAGCAAAGTGCCACACAGAACAAAGTGCCACGCCAATTGTCATACCAAGAGGGCGGGGGCCACCTCTAGAGTCCGTGGGACCTACTGTAGAACAATAGGGAATTTTCGGAACACATTCCGAATGAGGATCGAACTGCATTATAATTATAATGATACCACTATCAATCACAGAGGCGCCTTTTAAGTGAACCGGAACTACAGGAGCTTGAGAACTCCGTAGTTAAGCGTGCTCAGGCTAGGGAAGTCTTGGGATGGGTGACCTCTTGGGAAGTGGCCCCCTGGTCGGGTCCGGTTTGCTCTAAAGGGAAAAACCGTGCTGTTTCGGCCAAAGCGGACAATACCATCTGTACTGGGGCGTGGGGCGTTACATTTTTCTTGGGCGGATCCTTAGCTGTCAGCTCTTTGACGACTCGATCATCGAGGGCGATATCCTCAGGGACTTTTTCCTTCCCTTCATCTTTTGTGTTCGATCCCTTGTTTATGGGTCCGAGATTCTTTTCGGGTAACGTGCGATTGCGTAGCTGAATATTCTCGCAGGTCTTCGTCTCTTCTGTTTCGGAAATGGATTCTTTGAAGAGAGGGTCGAGGGCTATTTCTTCATCAGAATCTCTCCCGAAGGTGAGAACTTGCGATCCCTTGCTATCAACCATGTGACAGTTGCCGGCATTTCTTTTATGCTCATCGGTCGCGCTTCTTTGTTCCCGACGAGTTTTGTGCTTCATCCGCTTGAAATGCTGTCGACGAGCAACGTATCCCCGCCACCAATTTTTAAAGGCCATGCATTCCTCGGTAGGGTGTGTGATCCTCCGATGGTATAAGCGGTAGCTTGGATGTGCATCTAGTTCGTCGAAGAACGTATTTTCTGAAGTGTCTTCTTTGAAAGGTGGCAACTTCATTCCCATCGACAGGGCTTTAGCGAACTGCTTCTTTGTCTTAAACCTGCTTTTGCTGGCGGCAGGAGTGCTCTGATCCGGTTGGGATACTCTATGACTTTTCAATATCGGAGCTTCTTCAACATGACGCCGACGCTTGGCCTTTTCGTATATGGCCGTTTCACGCTGTCGGTCAGCTTTGCTTTTCTGAAGAGCTTCGTTCAGCAGTCTGTTAATCAATTCGTCCGATGGCTCCAGGGATTTTGATTCCGGTTCTGTATCTGCCCCCAGTTTCTCTGCATCAGGAGCTTCTTTGCCATTTATTGATGAGTGAGAGATCATGTGACAGCTTGCCACATAATCCTCGGGCTCTTCTGAAGAATTGTCTCCTTCATCAGCGTCATCGACTTCATTTTTAAGAACATGCTTAAAGAATTCATCCAACGTGATTGGGGTCCATGCCTTCTGGTTATATTCTTCCAGTGCATCGATGTATTTCTGCAGACCTGTACGGCTATCATCGGGTTAGACGGGCTTCTTGGCCTTCTTCTTTTTCTTTAAAGACCTTAGAGGCTTGGCCTGAAAGTTTTGTCCACCATCACCAACTTTCAGCGTTGGGCGTGGCTTCGGCGTCCCCTCAATAATCTCAGACTCCAGCGGGCTCTTCCACCTAATCGCTGAGCATGTTTGGATATCCTTCAGCATTCGTTTTGTTTTGGCTGAAAGAGAGACCTCCCATGGAGCTTCTTCTATAAAAGAGCATGATGCCCCCGGCGTGTCCATCTTTTTAGGAGCGTGTAGCTGGGGCGGGCTCACCTTCCAATTCTCAGACAGCGCGAATTTTCCCTGTTGGTATTGGTCCTCAATCTAGCCTTTGAAGACAAAGCAATCTTTGATTGGGTGGCTTACTGCTCAGTGGTAGGGGCAGTAATTAGGATTGTTGGCGTCGCCTGGCTGTAGCGGACGTCTTGGATCTGGCGGATTGATGAGCCTGTTGCGCGCTGCCAGCTCGAACAGTCTCCTCGTTTTATCCCGCGGAAACGAGTCAGGGCGTTTTAGCTTCTCGTTGAAGAATCGTTGTCTATCTCTTTGGCGATCAGCTGGTTTGGACCACTGGGCTGCTGCTGAGCATTGGAGACGAAAGTAGCTTTCCTTTTACCTTTTCGTTTCGAGGCTCCATCTTCGAGGAAGACGGTCTATGGCCCATTGATCCATTTGGGCCAGTTTGTCAATCAAGGCTTGGAAGGTAGTTGGCTTGAAAAACATCATGAACTGGGATATGGTCGCTTGCGGATCGAGGGTACCCATGAACATGCCTACTGCATGAGCCTCTTCTATGCATTGTTCGCACTTCGACCATAGGTTTCGCTACCGTATCGCGTACTGAACCCATGTTTCGCCTGGCTTCACCCTGGCGTTAATTAGTATGGTGATCGGGGTGCGCTCGCTAGCGCTTGCGAATCTCTGTGTAAACAGTAGCTCCATTTCTGCAAATGTCTTGACAGAGTCATTCGAGAGCTCGGAATACCACTCGAATGCTGTCTCCGACAAGCCGCCAACGAATTGGCGAAGCAGTAGCTTATCGTCACCTCCGGTGTTGCCGCACAGAGCCCCGAATTGAGCAACGTGCTGGTGTGGATTCCCCGTCCCCTTATATACATGGAATTTAGGGATCGTATACCCCGTTGGGTACTTTATTTGGTCGTATCAACCCGGATAGGGTCGTCCAATCTTAACAGTTTGTCCGGCTGCTTCGCTCGCCTGGTGAGCTCGTATCTGTTGAGCGATATAGTCATCCAGGGCGGCTTTGGAGATGGTCTCTTCTTTAGCTGCTGATAGAGCCGGAAGAGGGTTCGATGTCTCCTCTCTGTCGTCTTCAAGGAAAATCGGGGGGTTTTCAGCTAGAGGATCCGACTGTATCATCATCCCGACCATATCTTGGAATAAAAGCGCCATTTGTTTTATGTTGGCCGCTTTTTCCGCGGCCTCTTTATCTTTCGTCTCGAGCATTCTTCGAAGGAATTCGGCGTCAGTTTCCTGTTCTTGGCGCTGCTCCGACGATGTCTCCGGGTTTGTTTTTGGTCCGGTGAGTGCTGCCATAGTTGTCAGCATCTCCTGGAGTTTTTGTTGTTGTTGCTTTTGGGCCTTTGTCACTGATCGTGTGAGCGGTCGATGACCCGTAGAAGCACGGCTTTCCTCTTTTCCGGAAGCCATATAAACAGTATGCACTACCATGCCCCCAGACTTGGGGCGTTTGGATTCAATGCCCTTGCGATTCGTCGCAGACGCAAAGATCTTCTCCGGCCTTCTCCTTTTTTGAGCGGTCGAAGTTGAGGGGGCCGTTGCAGTGGGCACCCAAGTAAATGACGTCTTTAGTGGTACGACAGGGTGGTCCTTCTCTTGCCGAACCTTCATTTTCTTCTGCCGGCGGGAATATTC
Source organism: Agapanthus africanus (assembly GCA_030015575.1). Classification (NCBI taxonomy): domain Eukaryota; kingdom Viridiplantae; phylum Streptophyta; class Magnoliopsida; order Asparagales; family Amaryllidaceae; genus Agapanthus; species Agapanthus africanus. The sequence continues at coordinate 173,161,381 of CM057339.1, read as the reverse complement.
TTGGTTGATCACCGAGTCTTGGACCTGTCACCAGACCTTGTGAATTTTAGAGGACAGCTGCTGAGGGGGCTGTTCCAGCTTTGCCTTTGCAGTGCTCTCCCCAGGTGGAGGAGATCTTTTTAGCACGGCCATCGGAGAGTTCTTGCGCACCCTCTTGAGTGGTTCAAAGCTGTTCCCAGTCGGAACAACAACATCGACTTCCACCGTTGGAGCTGGCGGAGTCAGTCCAGAAGGGGAACTGCCCCCAGCTTTCCATACTCGGTGCCAGTAGCGACGTCGAGCATGTCTTGCAGACGGTATTGGTTCAACTATGGGGGTGGCTTCATCATGCCTCCTGCTCTGGTGGAGGGTTGCTGCCGGTGTCAGCCTCTTGAAGACTAATGTCTGCTGAGAAGAAACGTCCAACCTATCGAAGACTGATTTCTGAGTACGGAAAACAGCCTTGGTGGTCTCGCCCGAAGCGGGAGTCAGAACGGTCAGTCTTATGAAGACCGACCCCTTAGTAGGAGAAGTCTTTCTGATAGCTTCATTTACTGGAGCAGGGATGGCTATCCGTTTCGGGATAACCCCTTCAGGTATCGTGGGCTTCTTCACGGGCCTATTAGAGTTTTGGCCCAGTCGGTTAAAGACTAAGGCGTTGGATTTGGGCGACCCGTTGAGAAGGGCCGTGGTAGTTGCGCCGATAAAAGACCGACTTCTTCGGAGCTTCTTACGACGGCAGTGGGGCGTTGAAGTTCATGGGCGGGAGCATGGTCCCAAAGAACAGCCCAGTGGTGGTTTGCGTCACCTGTTCCACTGGCATCGTGAAAATGGAGGCCGCTTGAGGCCCATAGGTCACTCCTCCAGCAAGGACGGAGTGGGAGTTATTGCCGTTGTTGCAGTTGAAAGCCATTGATCTTCTGTTTTTTGCACGGAGCAAGACACTAAATCTTAGTACCTCGAATCCAGGGGCAACCATAGCAAACCGCGATTCGTTCGCGAAACACGACACACGAAGTGTGGAGTGGAAAGAGGAAAATGTCCCACTGGGCGTGCCAGAATCTGTTCTCCGCCGAAAACATGGAAGACAAACGTCTTGCCTGAATTTGGGGGCAGATGCTATTTGGGTTTATCCGTCCACCTCTCTGAAGATGCCAAGTTAATTTATGGCACAATGTATCGAAGGTTTAGACAGATGTGGCCGTTGTACCAGACTTCGTCAGATTCTCCCTCATTGTGAGGGGTTTTTGATTGTGGGGACGCTCTTCTCTGCAGGCGCAAGCCCCTGCAGTTAATTACGCTGCGACATCACGGTAACCACTTTCTCCTTCTCCAGATGGTCACTTCGAGTCGTGTGTGTTTGTTTTGTTTTGGGTTGACCGTGGATTGTATACGGAGACTAATTTATGTTGTCGCCCGTAGGGCGTGGATTAGTCCAAATCCGTATTTTCTTAGATTTGGTTTTGGGTTGGGTTTAAGGATCGTTAATCTCATTAAGATTAAGATCAACTTAAATGTTTGTTAAGGATACGTTAGTATAATTTTAGACTAAGATCTACTTAACAGGATCATTTAGATCCAACAAAAGAGCATTTAGGCTCTATTGTTTTAGTTTAGGGACATTGCGGTCCAGTGGGTTTAATGACATCATAGTCCATAGAGTTTAGAGACATCATAGTCTGTAAAGTTTAAAGACATCATAGTCTATGAGTTTAAGGATCTCACAGTCCATGAGGTTCTGATTTAATCTATTTGGGAATGAGCCAAAAGTTATTGGTTATTAGGACCCTCCATCTCTCTGAAGACGTTGAAGGATTACAACGACATGTATCAGAGGTATGAATAGATGTACCCTTGAACCAATGTCCCGATTTTGGGAAATGGGATGAACATCAGTTTAGATGTCATATGTTGGGAGCTTATTAGCTGTCTTGAGATTGGCTTTGGAAACCCTGAGCATGAAGGGCTCAATTGATGGTCCTTGGAACATTTGGTCTGATTCTGGCTAATGTTAGCCCTTCATAGTGTTCAACACTAACATGTTTATTCAACGCTTACGTGCTCCCATGTGATACTCTGAGGCGGTGTTAAGCACTGGAATTTGAGAGTCCTCACGTGTCGCACGTGATGCCTTTAGAGGTGGTGATGTTCGCTTGGTTTTATTCCCCATCTTCAGATAAGTATTAAACACTTTGGCCATCACGTGTGAGCACGTGAGGCGCTTGAGATAGTGTTAAACTTCAAGGATTTGAAGCGCTGCTTCTTTGGGTTCATTCTTTTGTTTAAGCGCTGTTGGGTCACGTGGGGTCACGTGAGGCGACCCAAAAGTGGGAACTGCCTTTGATTTATTCCCTTTTGCTTTGTAAGTGCTAAGCACTACTACGAGGTCATGTGTGATCACGTGAGTTAATTACTTTTACTCTTTTTTGTTCATCACAGGCGCTTACGTGGGAGCACGTGATCAACAGTTATCATGTTGGGTGCCAATCTTTTTATGTGCATGGAGATCCTGAGTTTCGAGACTTTCAAGCCCATTGTTTTATGAGAATTAGATTCTTAAGATTTAGTTTTTCTCTTAGGTTTGAGATCTGTATGACAGAATCTCCCCGATGAGAATTAAATTCTCAACTTGTGGGGAGATATGCTTCTGCAAACCTTTTACCATAAGAGAGAATTAAGTTCTCATGTGAAGGGTTAAACCCTTGTTTTATTAGAGGAATTAAATTCCCAGGAATTAAATTCCTATATACTTTTTGGGATAATTAAATTCTTTGAACTTAGATCTCTCTCAAGGTTTTGGATCCGCATGGCAAAATCTCCCCGATGAGAATTAAATTCTCAACTTGTGGGGAGATCTGCTTCTGCAGATCTTAACCAGAGGAAGAACTAAGTTCTTTTTAGAAGAGTTAAACTCTTATGAAGGTGAAAGAGAAAGGAGATATTCTCTGTGTTTTGTTCCTTCTCTTACCTAGAGTTTCTTTTCCTCTTACTTCTCTCTGGAGAATTAAATTCTCTTTTCTTTTAATCTTACGAAGGTTTTTTATCTTCTCTTTTCTCTATCTTTTCCCCCCTTATCTTGTAAGTCCATGCTACCTCTCCCGGTACTTTCGGGCATGCGGAATTTGGTAAAAAACGATTTTTATAGATGTGGTAACATGGACTTATAACCCGGATCTTGGTTAAACATCTAACTAACAACCTAACTACGAGTTGCTAACTACTCGGTTAGGGGGTTATACCTTGCTTGTCTCGAACTCCTTCGTCTTCAAACTCCAATGGAGGTCCGGATCGGCTTCTTCTCGTCGTCTCCTTACGCCGAAGATAGATCCACCTGAAAGCTCCAACCTTTGGCTCCTTCTTCGTTCTTTGAAGAAACTAGTTCACTCGGTTTGCTAAACCTTGTGAACTAGAGTGAGTAGAGAAGAGTTTGTATGGGATTTTATCTATGGTTCTTGATTCTCAACTCATGAGACAAGAGAACCATAGAGTCAAGTGAGGGAGCAAGAGCAAGAGGGTGAGAGCAAAACTATGAGAGCTCAAAAACAAAGAGAGAGAATGAGCAAGAAAGAATGAGCAAGAAAGAATGAGCAACTCTTTTTGTCTTTCACCCTCTCATAATCCAAAACCATGATAACACATCATACCAATCAAGTGCTATGTGATGGTTGAAGCGGCCATAACCATATCATTTCATGCACTCATTTTGCACAAATGAGCAAGCAAGCAAAAGTCTTTGCCATGAAATGATGGCTATGGTTATCATGATGGTCAACTAGTCAAGCCTAGTCAACCGGTCAACAAAGTCAATAAGTCAACAAAAGTCAACAAGTCAACAAGTCAACAACCATGTCACCATAATACTTAATTAATATAATTGTTAATCATATATCGTATTCTCATTAGGGTTGAGCAAAAAGTCAATAGTCAACGGTCAACTGTCAACAACCCTAATGAGAATCCGTTGCCTCTGTCTCCCCGTCAACTGTGCATACACACCCGCATCCGCGTTCCGAGGAACACGAATGCATACTGGATAAATCCTATCCCAATACGTACACTAGGATCTGGCTTAAACCAAAGCCCACTAGTGCAAACTGTCCGGACACCGTACGTGCACAAGTGCATGGATATGACCGAACCCTGTCGCAAAACCATGCAACCTGTCGCAAAACCATGCGACCTCTACTCTTTTGCCTAAAGGCGAAAAGATTTCTGTGTGGGACTCTAAAGACTCGACACTACGCTGGCAGTGGGTTTAACCACAGACCGCAAGCGGCACTAGCTGTGCCTAACGGTCCCCAGGTAATGTCGACAAGAAGACCGACGAGGCGAAACCCATCTGAACTCCTACTGAGCCTGAGTGTGACATTCTCCGTACAGTCCGGTCTGTTCGTCTGATACATCGCATGGCGGGCCTAGGGGGCGGTAAACGTCAGTCCCCCAATAGCGGTACAAGTCGTGCCGGAGCGAAGCCCAAAACACCCTGAGATAACACTGGAAGCCTACCAGTATATCTCGATTGCCCTGGCCAGGGACTACTCGTGTAATGGCTCTCCTAGACACAGCGCGATGTCAACCCCCAATACCGGGAGAGACGAATCCTGTCTAACCGTCACTGCCTCCAAGTGCTTCGGGACTGCACCCAACTACTACCTGTTTGCACGACTCCTTTGAGCCGTGGTAGGGTAGTAATCAAAGTACAGTGGGAACACACTCGAGGCGAAGTGACAGTGTCAAGTCAGCGGACTAAGCTGTACTCATGTCACCTGGGAACTGATAACTGACGATAGGCATAATACCAACTAGTCAGTTCCCGACGAGTCTTGTCCAGTGTACCCGTAATCTAACGAGCACCCACATACTATCTCAAGTACGACGTACTGACGGCTGTGGGACAGACCGTCTCCCACACTGGGATGAGAAGCGCATGCGCTAGTCTACTCCGGAGTATCGATGCCCTGTCTCGATAGTCCTGCGACCAGGGACCTGCATAAGGATGTGCTTATAGATTACCCAGCCCCACTAGTGTGACGGCCATCACATCGCTGGTAATCAAGCAAAGATCCTAAGGGCTCCACTAATGTGTATAGGCGATATACAAAAATAAACACATGTACACATTGAAGTAGAAACAAACCAAGTAGCATACTACTATTTTGAGCAAGATTGTATATACAAGGTGAATATCCCAAGCTTCCATTAAGTAATATACAAACTAGTATGATACAGTAATGGCCTCTAGGGCATATACACTAACAATCTCCCACTTGCACTAAGGCCATGTACTGGCGTATCGAAGACCTATCATCTCGATCAGCCGCTCGAACTGAGTCTGGGGCAGGGCCTTGGTGAATGGATCTGCAGTGTTATCTTCTGAAGCGACTCTCCGAACCTCGATCTCCTGGCGATCCACGATCTCCCTGATCAGGTGATACCAATTCAAGATGTGTCTGGATCTCTGATGGGACCTGGGTTCCTTCGCTAATGCTATAGCCCCGTTGTTGTCACAATACAGAGGTATTGGATCAACAATGGACGGAACCACCTGAAGTTCTTTCAAGAACTTCCTCATCCAGACGGTTTCTTTTGCGGCATCAGATGCAGCGATGTATTCCGCTTCCATCGTCGAGTCTGCAACGGTTTCTTGTTTGGAACTCTTCCAACACACCGCCCCTCCATTGAGGGTAAAGACAAAACCCGACATGGACTTGGAATCATCCTTGTCACTCTGGAAGCTGGAGTCAGCAAAGGCCTCGATCTGGAGGTCTTTTCCGCCATACACCAAGAACATCTCCTTAGTCCTTCTCAGGTACTTGAGAATGTTCTTTACCGCTATCCAGTGTTTCTCCCCAGGGTTTGACTGATACCGGCTTACCACACTCAGTGCATAAGCTACATCCGGTCTGGTACACAACATCGCATACATTATAGAGCCTACCGCAGAAGCGTAGGGTATAATAGACATGTGATCCCTCTCCAAATCAGTCTTGGGAGACATCTCTTTAGAGAGGGTGATCCCGTGACAAGCCGGTAGGTTACCGCGCTTGGAATCTTCCATACTGAATCTTTTCAGTATGGTGTCGATGTACCTGGACTGTGAAAGTCTTAATATCCTCTTGGATCTATCACGATGGACCCGGATCCCCAGGATGTATGAGGCATCACCCAGGTCTTTCATGGAGAACCTGTGTGACAAGAACCCCTTGACAGATTGTAGCATAGGAATGTTATTTCCTATTAAGAGAATATCATCCACGTATAAAACGAGGAATACTACAGTTCTCGCTACAAATCTACTATAGATGCATGGTTCATCTGGATTTTTGATAAAGCCAAATTCTTTGACCGTCTCATCAAAACAGATGTTCCAACTCCGCGATGCCTGCTTTAGTCCATAGATGGACTTAAGCAACTTGCACACCTTTCCGCTGCTCCCACTCTGAATGGAACCCTCTGGCTGGTCCATATAGACACACTCCTCTAAATTTCCATTTAGAAAAGCTGTCTTTACGTCCATCTGCCAAATCTCATAATCGTGGAAGGCAGCAATGGCAAGAAGGATCCGAATGGATTTTAGCATGGCTACTGGAGAAAAGGTTTCGTCATAGTCCAAGCCAGGTCTTTGACGAAAACCCTTTGCTACCAGCCTAGCTTTATAGGTCTCAACCTGCCCATCTACACCAATCTTCCTTTTGAAGATCCACTTGCATCCTACGGGTTTTACCCCGTCTGGAGCAATGTCCAACGTCCAAACTTTGTTGGTGTACATGGACTCCATTTCGGTCCGCATTGCATCCAGCCATTTCACTGAGTCAACGCTCTGAACGGCCTGCTGGAAGCTAGTAGGCTCATCATAATCTATGATGCAATCCTCTCTATCCCCGTCTATGAGAAAACCGTAGTATCTCTTGGGCAGATGAGTCTGCCTACTACTCCTGCGGAGCGGCGTAGGAATGTCCTGTTCTTCCGAACCCTCTGGTTCCACTAAACTTTCAGTAATAGTCCGTGGTTCTGGAATTTCTTCCAGTTCTACTGCGCTCCCACTTATTTCCTTTTCTAAGAACTGGTGTTCTAGAAAGTGGGCATGACGAGAAACAAGAACTTTTTGTTCCTCTTCGCAGTAGAAGAAATATCCCTTGGAATTCTTTGGATATCCCACAAACTTGCACAGTACTGAGCGTGCCTCGAGCTTGTCCGCATGCTGCTTTTTGACAAAAGCTAGACTTCCCCATGTCTTAATGTGATTAAGATGGGGCCTCTTCCCACACCACATCTCAAATGGCGTGGTAGGCACAGTCTTAGTGGGAACTCGGTTCAAAAGGTATGCAGCTGATTCTAGCGCATACCCCCAGAATGATCGCGGTAACTCAGCGTTACTCGTCATGGACCGTACCATATCCAATAGGGTTCGGTTCCGCCTCTCCGATACACCGTTATGTTGCGGAGTGTATGGAGGAGTAAGCTGAGAGAGAATTCCGTTCTCTTTTAAATAGTCCAGGAACTCGGCACTTAAGTATTCTCCACCTCGATCCGATCTTAGGATCTTAATACTTTTGCCGGTTTGTTTTTCTACTTCATTCTTATACTCCTGGAATTTTCCAGAGGCTTCGGACTTATGTTTCATTAAGAAGACATAACCGTACCTTGAGAAGTCATCCGTAAAAGTAATGAAGTAAGAATAACCGCTTCGCGCATGTGTAGACATTGGACCGCACACGTCACTGTGTACGAGTCCCAAGAGCTCGCTCGCTCTTACTCCATGTCCAGTAAACGGAGTCTTTGTCATCTTTCCTTTGAGACAGGATTGACAAGTGACATACGATTGATATTCGAACGTATTCAAATATCCTTCTGTATGTAACTTCGTCAACCTTCTCTCATTGATGTGACCCAGTCTACAATGCCATAAGAAAGCCTGATTGATTTCTGGAGACTTTCTTTTGTGTGTATTCTGGACATTGAAAATCTGTGGTTGGTTTAATACGTATATACCATTACTCAATGTACCTGACCCAATCAGAACTTGATTAAGGTGAATGTTTACAACATTACTTACAAACGCAAATTCATAACCTTCTTTAGAAACTAAAGATACAGAAATGATATTACAAGTTGCGTTGGGTACAAAAAAGCAATTACGCAAAACCAAAACATGTCCATCTGACATTCCCAGGTGATAGTCCCCCACGGCTTTAGCATCCATGCTAGCTCCGTTCGCAACTCTGAGGGTCATGTCACCTGCCTTCAAAACCCTACGGTTTCTCAACGCCTGTAAAGAATTACAGATATGAGATCCTGATCCGGTATCCAATACCCAGGAAGTAGAGTTTATTGAAAGACAGTTTTCAATAACATACATACCTGAAGCTGAAGCTGCAACCTGCTTCAATTCCTGTGTTCTGGCCTTCCAGGCCCTGCAATCATTCTTCCAGTGTCCTTTCTTATGACAATAGAAGCGTTCTTCCTTATCCACAAGCTTCCCCGCTTTCTTTGTTGCTTTTGTTTTTCCCTTTGTATCCACTTTACTAACACCGCCCCTTGGTTTGGCGGGGGCTTTCTTCTTCTTTCCCTTGGCTTTCGCCTTGGACTTAGAAGAAGATGGTCCTCCTACAAACAAAGTGGATGTTTCCCTACCTTTCTGTAGGGTGCCCTCTGCGCTCCTCAGTATGTTGAGGAGCTCTGAAAGTTCAACTTCTTTTTCTTGCAAGTTGAAGTTCAGTATGAACTGGGCGTAAGTGGAAGGAAGGGACTGGAGAACTATGTCCGTATAGAGCTCACTCTCCAATGTGGTCCCTAGGTCCGCGAGCTCCTCAATGTAGACGATCATCTTTAGCATGTGCTCGGCTACTGATGATCCGACGGCCATCTTTGCCGAAAATAACTTTTTCGACGCTTCGTATCTTGCGATACGAGATTGCTCTCCATACAGTTCTTTTGTATGGAGAAATATGGATTCAAGGTCCATATTCTCGTGCCTCCTCTGATATTCGTTGTCCATCGAGGCAAGTACGAGGCACTTGGCCTTCGTGCTATCAATCTCCCAAGTCTTGCGGATTTCCTTATCTGCGACGCTAGAAGTAGGACCAGGGACAGGGGGAGCTTTGGTGGTAAGAAGATACCCCAGCTTGTCGTAAGTGATTGCCATTTTGACATTCCTGAGCCAATCTTTGTAGTTTGGCCCTGTCAGTATATTTTTATCTAGAAGTAACATAAGTCCAGTCATGTCGATTGGTCGCTGCAATTAGGAGAGAGAAGAAGAAACACTCAGCATGATGCTCTTGCAAGTTTAGAGTGGTTTTTAGTTTGTCTGAACAGGATGGCTCCCACTGTTTCTCGAATCCCTCCTCAAACCATAAAGGAAGAATTAGTCGGGATCAATCCCACCGCACAATACTTGCTTAACCGTTCAGTCAGGCCGGTGTCGGTACTTCGAGGGAGGTTTTCTAACGCTTTCGCGAAGTTCCTTAATTAAAGAACCTCTTTTTCCTGGGGGCGTAGCCCCGCTAACACCTTTCTAGGCACCTACTAGGTTTATAGCATTGATCGTTTAGTGAGAAATTTCCCGAGGAGTAGCATATACTCACAGTAGGATCGGGATCCAAATATCATCGCGTGACGAAACTGAAGGAATCCTACCAGAATCATCATACTCCAAATGGTATGCAAATCTAGCAAGTTTCAGTACTTATGAAACTCCCGATGTGGATTTTTGCCCCATGCTCTTATGACCTTGACTTTGGCCAAAATATCATAAGTCACATGTCAAGTTCTACCCGTCATTATCCAGGTTAATTTGGATCCATCCGTACCTACCCTTGACTTTGGCCAAAATGGCAGTACGACTGTCCCAAACCAACGCATCTATCTATGCTACACATGAACACCCAATAGCTACCAATCACTATGCCTTGACTTTGGCCAACATACACAGCTTGAATACTATTGACTATTCATGTGAAACGACGGAGGGCTACGAATGGTTTTGGCAAAACCGTGAACGTAGTGAACTTGATTTGGTCGATGGAACGAGATAGCTTTTAAAAGGAGTGGCTCAAGCTCCGCATTTAAAAGTTGGTTTTGAAAAGAACCGAGTGGTTTTTCGAAAGTGTTCCAACGACTTTAACTTGGTTTATTATCTTGCATTAGTTCTTTTAATGCGTGATATTCTTGCATTAGTTCTTTTAATGCGTCCCATCATTTAATCCTACCATTGCAGAAAACAACCAAAATATGACGTACGCTTATGCCATTCGCATTCGCCACTGGGCCCCATCATTACCCGTTAGGTTGCTTAACTAACGACAGAGCGGGGGCTGGGCTAGCGCGTCTGTAAAACTTAAGCAACGCCTAAATAATATCATATATAGATATACTGCAATGATAAACATTTCAGATCACAGATGAATACATTGGATATACTAGGAATCTGTAATTCGTACGAGCCTGTAACTAAAAGCAGATTACACGGTCGCGGTGAATAGCCAATACCCCACCCAAGACCCCTACGGGTGCGGCAAACTACCCGCCAAGTACCCGAAGCGTAGCAACCTCCCTCATCTCCATGAGTAGGCCACTCGACACTTCGGCATACCCGGTAGTTTGTGCACCCCCTCCATGGGTCTATCCTAGGAGCAAAAACAGTAAAAAGAAATTATACAATGACGGCTACAACCCCGACCCGGTTGTGCGGCCATACAAATAATTATTACATCAATTTACAAATTTACATGAATTGAAAGAAAAGAAAACTCTCGTCTCACAACCCCCGGCTATTCACCCGCGACAATCCAACATATTCATATACACATTCCAGCAACAATACAGATCACAGATTTGTATAACCCCCACTAATCGACATATAGCGATTAGCAGACGTTCAATACAAATATCACATTACAGAAAAACCCGTTAGCTTAAGTCTTTTAGAAGTTCGATCAAAAATACGGATTTTCGGGACCCCAAAAATAAAATTTTCGTTCTGGAAAATCTGGGCAGAAAACACATATACCAAAAATCCCAAAATACCCCCAGAATAACACTGCACCAAACTTGGACCTCGGCCGAGTCAACTCGGCCGCGGATCCGCTGCTCTTTGACTCGATCGTTGGACCAATTTTGGTGTGTGTTCACACAAAAGCCTGAGGCGATTTTAGGTGTGAAAATAATCAACTTTTGAACAGTATAAAAATCGACAGAAACTTCGAATTTTGGGGTTCGTTTTCGTGACTTTTTCGTTGATCGATCTTCTAGTTACTTGCTAACATTTTAGATAGAGTTTAACTAGGCTCTGATACCACTGTAAGTCCATGCTACCTCTCCCGGTACTTTCGGGCATGCGGAATTTGGTAAAAACGATTTTTATAGAGGTGGCAACATGGACTTATAACCCGGATCTTGGTTAAACATCTAACTAACAACCTAACTACGAGTTGCTAACTACTCGGTTAGGGGGTTATACCTTGCTTGTCTCGAACTCCTTCGTCTTCAAACTCCAATGGAGGTCCGGATCGGCTTCTTCCCGTCGTCTCCTTACGCCGAAGATAGATCCACCTGAAAGCTCCAACCTTTGTCTCCTTCTTCGTTCTTAGAAGAAACTAGTTCACTCGGTTTGCTAAACCTTGTGAACTAGAGTGAGTAGAGAAGAGTTTGTATGGGATTTTATCTATGGTTCTTGATTCTCAACTCATGAGACAAGAGAACCATAGAGTCAAGAGAGGGAGCAAGAGCAAGAGGGTGAGAGCAAAACTATGAGAGCTCAAAAACAAAGAGAGAGAATGAGCAAGAAAGAATGAGCAAGAAAGAATGAGCAACTCTTTTTGTCTTTCACCCTCTCATAATCCAAAACCATGATAACACATCATACCAATCAAGTGCTATGTGATGGTTGAAGCGGCCATAACCATATCATTTCATGCACTCATTTTGCATAAATGAGCAAGCAAGCAAAAGTCTTTGCCATGAAATGATGGCTATGGTTATCATGATGGTCAACTAGTCAAGCCTAGTCAACCGGTCAACAAAGTCAACAAGTCAACAAAAGTCAACAAGTCAACAACCATGTCACCATAATACTTAATTAATATAATTGTTAATCATATATCGTATTCTCATTAGGGTTGAGCAAAAAGTCAATAGTCAACGGTCAACTGTCAACAACCCTAATGAGAATCCGTTGCCTCTGTCTCCCCGTCAACTGTGCATACACACCCGCATCCGCGTTCCGAGGAACACGAATGCATACTGGATAAATCCTATCCCAATACGTACACTAGGATCTGGCTTAAACCAAAGCCCACTAGTGCAAACTGTCCGGACATCGTACGTGCACAAGTGCACGGATGTGACCGAACCCTGTCGCAAAACCATGCGACCTGTCGCAAAACCATGCGACCTCTACTCTTTTGCCTAAAGGCGAAAAGCTTTCTGTGTGGGACTCTAAAGACTCGACACTACGCTGGCAGTGGGTTTAACCACAGACCGCAAGCGGCACTAGCTGTGCGTAACGGTCCCCAGGTAATGTCGAAAAGAAGACCGACGAGGCGAAACCCATCTGAACTCCTACTGAGCCTGAGTGTGACATTCTCCGTACAGTCCGGTCTGTTCGTCTGATACATCGCATGGCGGGCCTAGGGGGCGGTAAACGTCAGTCCCCCAATAGCGGTACAAGTCGTGCCGGAGCGAAGCCCAAAACACCCTGAGATAACACTGGAAGCCTACCAGTATATCTCGATTGCCCTGGCCAGGGACTACTCGTGTAATGGCTCTCCTAGACACAGCGCGATGTCAACCCCCAATACCGGGAGAGACGAATCCTGTCTAACCGTCACTGCCTCCAAGTGCTTCGGGACTGCACCCAACTACTACCTGTTTGCACGACTCCTTTGAGCCGTGGTAGGGTAGTAATCAAAGTACAGTGGGAACACACTCGAGGCGAAGTGACAGTGTCAAGTCAGCGGACTAAGCTGTACTCATGTCACCTGGGAACTGATAACTGACGATAGGCATAATACCAACTAGTCAGTTCCCGACGAGTCTTGTCCAGTGTACCCGTAATCTAACGAGCACCCGCATACTATCTCAAGTACGACGTACTGACGGCTGTGGGACAGACCGTCTCCCACACTGGGATGAGAAGCGCATGTGCTGGTCTACTCCGGAGTATCGATGCCCTGTCTCGATAGTCCTGTGACCAGGGACCTGCATAAGGATGTGCTTATAGATTACCCAGCCCCACTAGTGTGACGGCCATCACATCGCTGGTAATCAAGCAAAGATCCTAAGGGCTCCCCTAATGTGTATAGGCGATATACAAAAATAAACACATGCACACATTGAAGTAGAAACAAACCAAGTAGCATACTACTATTTTGAGCAAGATTGTATATACAAGGTGAATATCCTAAGCTTCCATTAAGTAATATACAAACTAGTATGATACAGTAATGGCCTCTAGGGCATATACACTAACATATCTTTGGGCTCCTATTTATAGGAGAAAGAAAAGAATTAGTTTGTTTGGCCAAATCTCTTATTAAGAGATTTTGATTGATTTTATAACCAACCAAAATGATCTTTTAGATCAATCGGTGAATTTTATTCACCGTTGGATTTTTAATTCAAGGACTTCTGTTTTACAGAAGATATTTCTCACAAAATTAGGAAAATTTTTCCCTACACAGAATCTTCTTCTGTAAATTGGTAATTTTTAATCACCATTAGATTTTTAATCTAACGGCGCTCTGCTTTGCAGAGCGCAATCTTTCTTGTTTAGAAAGATCTAGGGAAATGTTTTCCAAATGGGGTTCTGACCCCTTTTATCTTAGAATTTAATTTCACCGGTTTGGAAAGCATAGGGGCTCATCACGTGTAGCACGTGACCCTTCACAGCATTAAGCATATCAAAAAGCGTCACGTGCTATCACGTGACTTCTTCTGGCCAATTTTTTTTTAAGAAGGCGCTTATATACTTTGTATATAACAGTCACGTGTCTGTACGCGAGGCTCAGTTTTAGTTTCATTTTTAGCCTTGTTTTGTCAAGCGCAGCGCCTATCACGTGTGGGCATGTGATGCTCCACTTGGGGATTTTCTCCGTTGCTCTATTTTCTTATTTATTTTCCGTAAGGGAACACTCGCGTTCGTTGAAATGAGAATGGTGAAACGACAGCACATAAAGAAGCAACTGGCTGCTATCATATGGCTGATACCAGTTCAGAAGGGGAAAAACCTTGAGTTCTTATGTTCGGGAGTGATTCTGAGGATGAAATACTCCCCGACTCTCTCTATGAAAACTTTCCCTTGGAAAAAGAAGAGGAGGGGAAGAATCGCGAGAACATTCAGTTGCGAAACTGTACGCTGCCCGAAAAGAATCTTGGACCCGCAAACAAGGGTCCGAATAAAAAGCACAAAGGGAAAGGGAAAATCCCCGATGAGATTGCCCTTGATGAAGAGGTGGAAAAAGAGCTCGCCGCGAAAGAGCTGCCTAAGAAAACTAAGGCAGATTATAATATCCTTGCACAGCCGAGGAAAATACCCTCACAACTGAGCATTTTGGATGCTTTGCTCTTTTCCAAAGAGACACGAGACTCCCTGATCAAAGCCCTCTAAGAGCCTGATCAGTTTCAAGCATTCCTCACAGAAGAGAAGATGAAAAATGAACCGGCAGAGGTCCACACGGCTGACATCACATTCAGCGATGAAGATCTACTTCTCGGTACATGCTAACATAATCGACCATTCTATGTCACCGGGTACTGCCACGACGTCAAGGTAGGGAAAATCCTTGTCAACAACGGATCATCTGTCAATCTTCTCAATGTGAGGGCGCTGAAAGAAATATGTATGGATGTTCAACACCTTGCCCGAGATAAAATAACCATCTAGGGGTTCGACTCGCAATCGTCACAGACGCTTGGATCCATAATATTGACGCTCCGCTTAGGGCTGCTCGTCACTGACATCAAATTCCATGTCATTGATGCCAAGACTTATTATAACGCTCTGCTCGGTCGGCCTTGGCTACACGAGTACAACGTTATCCCTTCTACACAATATCAGTGTATGAAGTATTTCAAAGATGGCTTGGAGTACACCGTCACATGAGAGCTCAATCTTTTCTTAGTGAACGAAGTGCGATAGTGTGAAAACGCAAAGTACTTTCAACCAGACTTTGAGGATACTGAAAGGTACCATAAGCCGGAGAATAAGGAAAAGTCCGTAGCCACCGTCTCGGTCTTCGGAAGTGATGCCGAAGAAGATGACAAATAGTCTACTCGGGACAACCTTAAAGGGAAAACAATAAGCCCGGACCATCGACTCCTATCCTGGTCTTTGGCAATGACTCTGAAGATGAGGCGAACATGGTGTTCTCCGCCTCGACACTACAGGGAACTTAACGCGCTCAATACATACAGTGTGCTGGAACTGGAAACTTTCTACGTGCCTCCAAGACGAAGAGGTGAAAATAAGATCCTCTTCTATAAATCTATGGAGACTAAGGTGGAGAAAGAAGTCTGGCATGGTGCCAACTCCACTCTTGACAGGTTCCAGCCCATCCATATGCCAAGATATTACGCGGAGGAATTAAAGAAACTATTAAAGCGCCAAGGCGTACCTCTCAAAAAAATGGTTCGGCAAGTCCAATTCTACAAAAAGATTTGGGATATCCCCAGAACTCAAAGAAAGAAGCCCAACGGGAATATGGAAACAACTGGGCTGGGATATGTTCGGTCCAAGAAACGGGAGCAAATTTACAGCTGCTACGCCATAAACAACTCGAATTGAGAAGAAAATGCTTCTCCAAACAGCCATACTGCCGCATAAGGGAAAAGTCTTGCTCGAAGAAACTTAAGTCTGTCGCTCGAAGAGCAAATTGATAAGTTAATAAAATAATCTTGTCAAGCCAGCCAAGACAACCATAGTCATGAAATGGACATATACGAAAAGGCAAAGACGCAACGTCTCAGTCGGCGATCAGTGGAAGGAATAGGTAATGATACTCTCCAACCCACTATATACTCTCGCAAAGGAGGAAAATCCCGCAAGGATAAAAATAAGGTGAAGAACACAAATAAGGTACAAGGACAACAAAGCAGGTTCAGGATGCCTTTTAATCGAGAAAAACTCGGTTAGAAACTGTCCTTTATAAAGAAGATGGGTCAGAAATACTCATTTCCTCGTGACAAGATGGGAATGATCTTCAGCCTTGTCATAAAGCACCAAATGATGATGCTTTCGGCATCCCGAGCAGATAAATGAAGTTCATCACCCGGATTATTGCTCCTATCACCAAGCGAGAGGTCACCCCCTTGAATACTGCTTCACATTCAAAAACTGGGTCGAGGACCAATATCAACTAGACGGGTTTATGCTATCTGACAGTTGGAGGAAAAGCCCGCCGAAAAGCATGAGCCAAAAAAGACCTATACCGTCAGGATGGGACCGGCTCGACTGCGAAAATGGATGCGGACTTGTACCTGTCATATGGAGACTCTCTCAAAAGAGGGAGAGGACGAGGACGTGATTGACCTCTTCGGATGCATCGCAAATGAAGACGATAACGAGGAGATCTTAGAATTTCTATCAGCACCAAAAGAGCTGGAGGATGGGATACATACCACGACAGACAACCTAAGGAAAATCGACTTAGGAACGGAGGATGATCCGAGGCCGACGTTTTTCAGAGAGATGCTGTCCAAAAAACAGGTAGCCACATTAAAAGATGTGCTTATGCAATACAAAGACTTCTTCGTTTGGAACTACTCCGAAATACCGGGTTTAGATCTAGAGGAAGCGGTACACAAGCTGGCTATATCAACAGACATAAAACCAGTCAAACAGGAGCCAAAGAAGACCTATACTCCAAAATTTATTTATTTATATATATAAACCTACTTGTAATAACGTTTTGCATTTACTACTAAATATACTGTCTTCTAGGTAAAAGATCATGAACTATAGTGGAATTACAACATGCAACAAAATACACTTGTTATTGATACGAAATACAGATTAATGCTATAATATTGTATAATGATAATACTTGCTAAATATTAAAATGCATATACTATAAATAATTATATAAATATTGGTAAAAGTAAAGTAGCATGTTGCAAGTTTAGAAACTTGCCTCGATTGATAAACTCACGATGAAATACGGATACCCACGTTTAGAACACGGACGCACGACGTAACACCTCGACACAAGCAAGCTCTCAGCTTCGACAGCTACAGCGGCTCGGCTTGGGCTAGCTTGAGGGTGGTGGCGCCTGAAAGAGTCGTTGACGATGGAAGTAGAGGCCGGTGAAGGATGAAGTCGATGGTTTTGATCTCAGGTGCTTGGGTTTTAGAAAGAGAGGAGGTGATGATGGTGATATAGGTCGGAGTTCAGGTGATGGTGGTGTTGGTGGTGTCAGGGTTTTCCGATCGATGGAGATGAGGGAGTCGGTGACGGTGTGCAAAGGGTTAGGCTCCGGTGAAGGGAAAAGAAGAAGAAGAAGACGAAGGTGTCGGTGATGGGGTGCTCTCAGTAGGGAGATGCTGGAGGCGTAAGCAAGGATAGAGGAATGCAACGGCGAGGGGAGGAGACGATGAAGAAGCGAGGAGGACCAGGCACCGGCGACAATGAGAGGCGAGGTGGTTGAGAGAGAAGGCAAGGAGGATGGTGAAGTGATGGGTGCGGTGAGGATGAGGGTGGTGAGGGGGTGATGATGACGATGGGGAAGGAGAAGGACGACAACGAGGAGGTGAAGGCGTGGGTTAGGGCTCGGGGCGATGCGAGAACGAGAGGAGAGAGAGAGAAAAAGAACAGAGAGAGATATAGACGGGAAGAGAGAGAGAGAGAAAGTATATTATAATTATATAAAATTGTTTAAGTAATATATATAGTATATTTGTATATATGTATTATAATTTTATGGTTTTACAGATAATATCAAATGCTATCAAACTTTTACCTGAATCTTTCTAAAAAATATATTTTAGAGAAAAATACACATACGTAAAATTTTAGGCCATGATGTGATAATCTAATATTAAATATATATACCCCCTAATAAGATTTAAATAAATATATAAAGGTTTAATAAATATTTGGTTATCTTATATTTTGGGATTTGAACATAATATATAGGAACGAAATAAGATATGAGGTGATATGCCATGCAAAGTCAATTAGCAAAATATTATTTATTCATATCTTGTGACTATAAATAGATATATAAAGATATTAATATATATATAATGTATGTATTATACTAGATTCATGTAGATACATTTTACTGGTAAATATCAAATATAATCTTGCACCATATTAGGTTCTAAACATGCGGGTCGGGTCGGGAAACCACCACTACTATTTGAATTACTCACAACCCAAATAAATAAACAAAAGATTTATTAGAAAAACTTAAAATACCAAGTTATACTGTATAAACGTACTAGAGTGTTACATTATACCCAACTACAAAAGAATTTCATCCTCGAAATTCATTGAACAGGAAAAGACAAGAAGATACGAAACTAAGGAAAATGATATGGAAACTTTTATCGAATTTCGTCTTCACGTTCCCAAGTAGATTCTCCGTGCGAACGATTTCCCTTTGAAACAAGTACTAGAGGGACTAATTTATTCTTGATAACCGATTGATCGTGCGAAAAGTGTTTTGTAAATAACCGCAATCAAAACGGTGTCGCTAGTAGCTAGCCGCGATGAGTACGGGTCGTCCACAGAGAAATGTGAACCCTTTTCTTACTTTAGACGAGTTGATAAAAAGATGGGTGATTGTTTTCGTTCGGATGTAAATTTATAATAAAAAGCCTTGTAGGGTTCATAGGACTTAGTAGCTAATGGATGAATATTTAAAAATGACTCTTTTATCTTTTAATAGTTTAAAACTAGAGCGATAATGATGAATGCAGATTAGAGTTCTTGGAGGGAATAGAGTTTCTCGCTACTAACCCTTGTCCTTTCATTGATCTCTATTCATGTCTAGCCTTTAACAAAATAAGTGTTTAACCAATCTCAAATCATGGTCGAGACTATCAATAAATTGATAGCATGCCAGATAAGAAGGTTAACATTTATTTTGCTAAAGTTTATACACTTTAAAATGTTTAAAGAAGTTAAAAGATCTCTTCATCCATTATACTACCTTATCCTACAAACCCTAGCAAGTAAGGAATTACTCGCTCATGATTAGTGAAGAAATTTTGAAGAAGAAAGAAATCATAATTAAGATGCAGAAAAAGTAATGCGTAAAAGTAAGTGCAGAAAAATAAATGAAAAAAGAATTAAAATAAAATCTACCTTTATTAATCAACTATTGCATTTATAATTCTCCTTAGAAAGTAGATTACAAGAACCCTAGTTTGTTCTAGATCTCTCTCTTGTTGGAGGTAGATGAATAGATGATAATCACTTGGATACGTGATTCTCTTGGATCTCTTGGATTTCTTCGATGATGATTTTGAATGTACAACTCTCGGTCCTTTATATAGTCCCTGAAACCAGAAATCCTCGATGCTATCTGTGAATATATGCAGTTAAGATCATGATCCTAAAATCCCATATCCTACGGCCCATATTCGACCGCACTTCCGCCGCATAATACCTACTTTGGCCGTAGATTCGCCGCTTTTTGGTGGCACTAGGTTTTGAGATTTTTTCTGGCTTTTTGTGTCGATATTTTGAGATTCTTTTGATGTATAGATTCTGAAAATATTGCTCTGAGTCTCTGCCGTTACTAGATCTCTCGATTTGCTTCTAAAACTTGGCAGATTCGGTTCCGATATCCCGATTTGACTTGGATCTCTTACTTGGATTTTATACCTGAGCTAATACCTACATAATATCTCAAATCAAAGTGTCAGTAGCATTCGGTATTTTTGAGATATTATTCCAACCATTTATATAATATAATATCTTAAGAATATTGATTAGAAATATTTGATATGATATGCATATTTTAATTACTTATATTTCATTTAAATATTATATGCATATATTTTCCCTAATTATATTAATTAAAATGTAGAAACATATGATAATAATCTTTTTACAAATAAACCCACATATGTTCTATATTTACAATAAACACCTTTTAGTACTTAACAATAGTAGGGAAAATGTTCATTCAAATGTGCAATATTTTAGACTAATCAAATGCCCCCAAACTTATCTTTGATTGTCCCTAACAAGCTAGTTATTAAAGAGAAAAAGAAAAACCTAGCACACTTTCGTAGGCAACACGATTGCACTTAGCACGTGCAACAAGCCTATAAACCTCTAGATGTTCCTAATAGGAGGAGTGTTATCTCCTGAGGGTTTTCAGCGGATTACACCCACAAAATCCCATAATAAAAAAAGAAGATGAAACTTACATACAAAGATAAGGAACATATAAAAGAAAGAACTTGAAAATAAGTGTTTCAAACTACACTAGTTTTTTAGTTGTCATGAGCCTTATCTTAATGGTCTTGAAAAAATGTCAGAAATCACATCATCTCTCAATAAAACATCGTCTTTAGTCTTCCTCCTTACCTTTCTTCCAAACATCGATCATATACCCCTACGTGTGTGTAAAAAATATCCCTACACTTAGAGAATTCAATTCAAGCTATCATACTCTTGTCCATCTTTCGTAGTATTTTTTTGCCAGTGAATATTTTTAGATGGAATTTCTCACACATTCTTCATGCGACCGTTAATACTTCTTGAGGTACTAACCAACCAATTACCAAATGTGCTCACTCTTTAAGGCGTAATTAGCAATATCCTAGTTTTGCAACACCTAAGGTTTAGCAGTGACTTCCAAACCAGTTGGTCTAAGGTAATAGGTGATAAGGCACCCTCGTTATATTTTTTTATGTTTCCTTAAATAATTACAAAACCTGTGTTCATTTTTCTTCACCATTTATATTTTCTATGTCATTTATGTTTTTGTTATATATATATTTTTTCTTCCTTCATACTAAGGCTTTTAGACAAGAGCATTTCAAGGTATTCTCTATTATCCCAAGTTTCAAGATGTGCGCAAGTGCGTATAGTAGGGTATCAACGTTCAGATATTTAGACTCAAAAATAGAGACTATTTTCAGACTTATTTTTATCCCCAGATTAGTAATTTCCTTCATCTTACTAACCCTTGGGACAACGGCTCATGACTACCTATTACTAGTTTTATTTTAAAACATCTAATTTTCTTGTTTTTCTTAAATTTTTTCATATCTTTCATATGTATTTTTCACTTTCTAACTTTTATTATCAAATTTTTTTAGTGCTTTTATTCAGTATAATGCAAAATGATGTGTGATTAAGCACAAACCTCCCCCAAATCTATTTGCAGCAGTGTCCTCACTGACGTCATCTTTTAAGCTCAAAACCTGTAGACTTAGGAGAAAAAGTTCTCAATGAATAGTAAAGGGAACAAGAATTAATGACAGTGAAATCCTCCCCCAAACTTATTTTTGGCTAACAATCGTGTAAAAAATTTGTTTTCGTTTTAGAGCCAAAATAATTTTCTCTCCCCCAAACTTGAGTAAAACAGTTTTTTCATTACTAAGCATTTAAAATCATAAGAGGGGGGGAGGGAAATTATTGGTCAATGCAAAGCTTTACAAAGACCAAAAGTCAACACCAACCATTCAAATATTTTATCAATGTAACACCATAGTTGGTAAAAGATCATGTCACCTATAGACGTGAAGAAATGGGGCGGAGATAAAATGTGTAATTGAACGGGTCAACGTCTCGGTTAGTAGAGACGAAACATTGATGGTGGATGAAAACGAGAATGCGAAAGATAAGGAATAGGAGGAATATTCACATTCTCGTACTTGATAAGAAGAAGGGGTGGCGGTTCAACTTCTTTGGGTGGGGGTTGATTCATCATGACTCCCATGTCTTCTAGGAATGCGAGTTCTTCGTTAAAAAGGTCTTCAAAACTTCCATCGATATTCCGAATGATAATCTCATCGGAAAGAAAGGGCTGATACTCGGACTCCATAAAAGGTTCATATTTAGCGTTAGATGTTGACCCGGACAGCTCGACTAACTTATTCGGCAAGTCAAAGGATTTAGACTTGGGTGTGGACTTATCGATAGAAGGGTCCTCACGTGTATAATAAATAGCAGGATCAAACAATAACGCACTAGTGTAGTCTAGATCAGTGTCCTGAAGCTCCTCAAATTCGCAACTGTCGGAATCTATCTTTTCGACAGAACATACATCAATTATATGAGTATAAGGTTCGAAGGGTTGACTTCCTAATTTGTGAATGTTAAGCTCAATTGTCATCTTCCTGAATGATAGGGCCATAAAACCGTTTCGACAATTGATTATTGCGTTGGAAGTCACAAGAAAAGGTCGACCTAGAATCACCGGGATTTGGTTTCGGGGGTTTGCTACAGGCTGTGTATCAATAACTATGAAGTCCACAGAGAATATAAATTCCCTGACTTTGATTAACACGTCCTCTAGCTCATCCCTAGGTTGGGTGATAGATCGATCGGCCATCTGGAGAGTGCAGTGCGCCGGTTTTAATTCTCCGATCCCTAATTGCTCATAAACAAAATACAGAAGCAAGTTAACACTAGTACCTAAATCGAGTAAAGTGCGATTGATATTTTCCCCTTAATAGCAATAGATATTGTAGGACAACCGGGGTCCTTACGTTTCTTGGGCACATATTGGGTAAGAGAATTGCTCATATTACTCGCTAAGAAAACTTTTTTAGGCACTTGAATTTTCCTTTTCCTAGTGCACAAGTCTTTTAAAATTTTCGCATAGGATGAAATCTATTTGATAGCATCTAAAAGAGGAATATTTATGTTAACTTGTTTAGAAATTTCCACAATCTTCTCTATGTGTGGACTTGGTCTGTTGGCACTCAACCTGTTTGGAAAAGAAGCTTTATCAATAAGGGTTGGGTCCAATATTTGAGGAGAAGTTTTTGGGGATGGAATGGATCCCAATATTGGATTTGGGATGATCTTAGATGGCAATTCATTCAAGGAAGTGGGCTGAGCGTTCAAGCTTAGTAGAAAATGGAGAATAGGCTCGGAAGAAGATATTAGATCAGAAGAAGTAGGAGTAGAAGTTGTAGCCGGGGTTTCATCTGACCCATCAACATCAACCTGTTTACCAACATTGTTGTTTAGCACTCTTCCCGATCTCAACGTAGTTACGGCACTCACGTTATGATTTTGTTGGTGAAGGATGAAATTTGCCCTTTGTGAGCGGACAGGATTTGGTAGATGTTGAGATGTAAGTTTCCCCCCCTCTCTCTCACTCATTGCGGCATTTATCTGTGCAATTTGTGCTTCGATTGATTTTATACTTTCACCGTAGGAAGTAGTGTGTTGCACTAACGTTTGGATAGAAGACGTTAAATTAGCCGTCGTTTGTGTGGAATGTTTAATAAACGTTTCTAAGCTTCTTTCGAGTGCAGTGGATTTTTCGGTACCGGCCGTTGGAATGTTCGTCTGTGGTTAGAAAGAATTATTATAAAGGGCAAAGTTGTTGGCCGGATTTTGGAAAGATTGCGGTTGAAAGGATTGCTGACTTTGTTGTGGTGGCTGCTGCTGCTGTGGGGGAAGCCTTTGATAGTTATTTAGGGTTGGGACTGATTTTGAGTTTGAGTTTGGTTTTGGTTCCAAGTAAAATTAGGATGATTCCTCCATCCCTGATTATATATGGAGGAATAGGGATCGTTTCTAGGTCGTTGCTGAAAAGCAGCATTAGTTTGTTCTTGACCTTGAAACGAAGGATTCAAAGGAAATTCTTCCGTTAAATGTGATGGGTTAGAACATCAACCACATACGGTTTTGGGGAGTGTAACTTAGTTTAGGGAGGCTGACGAGAATTTGCTTTCTATAGCTTCGAGTTTCTTTTGTATCGTGTCCATTTTGGCTTTTACCGCGATGGAAACATCGAGCTGATGGATACCTGCCCTAGATGAAGACGATGCTGGTCTAGTGCTCTCCCACTGTAATATTTGTTCGGTGAGATCTTCTAGAAATTGCCAAGCTTCGTCGTCATCATCTTTAGATATGAAATGACATTGACAAATGGTTTCAAGCATTTGTTTCGTGACTGGATTAACACCCTCATATATAATTCGGCAAAGTTTCCATCTATCGATTCCATGATGAGGGCATTGGATAAGAAGATCTTTAAACCGTTCAAAGCATTTCCAAAATGGTTCGTTGGGAAGTTGGGTAAACTGGTTAATCAAGCTTCGAACGCGGGCGGTCTTGTGATGATAATAGAATTTCTCAAGGATTGCATAATGAATTCATCCCATTTAGCGATAGAATGTGCGGCAATGCTATAAAGCTATTTTTCTGCTAGATCACACAAGGTAAAAGGGAGAAGACGTAATCGCATAGTATCCCCTAAAAGTTGGGTTGTGCTCATCATTGCACATACGTTTTCGAATTTGGTTATAAAAATGTATGCGTCTTCAGATTCAAGCCCGTGAAATTTGGGCAACAGGTTGATAAAGTGAGGTTTAATTTCGAAATTATCCCCATTGGCTTGTGGAAGAGACATACAAGTAGGAAAGGGCCCACGTACGGGTTAGCATCTTTCTTGAAGAGAGATGCGTGGTGGGTTCTGCGCACCTACGGGTGGTGGCAGGGTGTTGTTGTTAAAATCTAATGGAGATCTGTCCATTTCGGGAGATGTGGTGGGTGGAGGAGAAATAGAAGATGAAGAAGTACCGACTTCGGAGTCGACAACAAAAACATGGACAAGACGGGAACTAGAATCCCGTGTCCAGCTGATCATGCACTAAGCGGGTTTAGCGCACGTGGCAGCGTGTGTGAGAACGATTTTTAAGAAGGTTTGTTTTGAAAAAATATCGGACGTGAGGCTTGACTCAAGAAATCATAAAATGCACAATCAATCCTTAGAGCTAGGGTCACCTAGGTTAAGTCACTAGACCGCTCCTAGTCTTCCAAAGGACAAGTCGCAGGATCAATCCTCTACCACCTCCTTATCACTCTCGTGGCCATGTAAGTGCCAGGTAAGTGGGAGGTATCCACTATACGAATCACCGAAATAGCGGGCCTCCATTTTCCTTAGTCACACTTGTCTAGACACCACAAGAGAAATGCGGATAAGCAATAGATTACCCACTACCCTCTTCTGTCCTAATTGAGTACGAAGGTCCTTAGAGGTTTGGTCTGCATATTTTTTTAATTAATGTAAGGTGATAGTATGCTCGTTTTGTGATTTGTGGGGCCTAGGAAGGGTGATGAAATCCCCACCTAATCTGGATTTAGGTTTATTGCCCCTTAATGTCCAGTTTAAGTATGCAAAAAAAAACCGAAATCAAAACACGCAAGAAGATTTTTTTAGCGGCGCTATTTGCAAAGAATCCTGCAGGCAAAATTAGATTATTGGAGTTTTAGAGGACAGAGAAAGATATTAGGAAAATACTAGAGGATTTTAGGGGCCCAAACCTCCCACTGTGCTGCGGTTCCGCCGCCAACTACATCAATAAGCCGCGGTTCCACAGCAATGTGGAGTGTTCTTTTGCTAAATTTTCTTCAGAGCCCTCCTATACTCCTCTGGTCCAAGTTGAAATCTCTGAATCTCTATTTCTTTGCTCCAGTTATTCCAGATTCCCTTGAAAAACTCGCACAATAATCGTTAAAAATGCAAGATGCGGTTTTGGTTCTCGTTTATATTATGTTCGCTGGATTTTATAAGAAATCAACCTGAATAATAAGAAAAAATTACGACCGTTTTCCCGGAAACAGCGCCATTTGATTGATCGTGCGAAAAATGTTTTGTAAATAACCGCAATCAAAACGGTGTCGCTAGTAGCTAGCCGCGATGAGTATGGGTCATCCGCAGGGAAACATGAACCCTTTTCTTGCTTTAGACGAGTTGATAAAAAGATGGGTGATTGTTGTCGTTCGGATGTAAAATTTATAATAAAAAGGCTTGTAGGGTTCATAGGACTTAGTAGCTAATGGATGAATATTTAAAAATGACTCTTTTATCTTTTTATAGTTTAAAAATAGAGCGATAGTGATGAATGTAGATTAGGGTTCTTGGAGGGAATAGGGTTTCCCACTACTAACCATTATCCTTTTATTGATCTCTATTCATGTCCGGCCTTTAACAAAATAAGTGTTTAACCAATCTCAAATCGTGGTCATGACTATCAATAAATTGATAGCGCGCTAGATAAGAATGTTAACATTTATTTTGCTAAAATTTATAAATTTTAAAATGTTTAAAAGAAATTAAAAGATCTCTTCATCCATTATTCTACCATATTCTACAAACCCTAACAAGTAAGGAATTACCCGTTCATGGTTAGTGAATAAAGGTTGAAGAAGAAAGAAATCATAATTAAGATGAAGAAAATGTAATGCAAAAAGAATTAAAATAAAATCTACCTTTATTAATCAACTATTGCATTTACAATTCTCCTTAGAAAGTAGATTACAAGAACCCTAGTTTGCTCTAGATCTCTCTCTTGTTAGAGGTAGATGAATAGATGATGATCACTTGGATACGTGGATCTCTTAGATCTCTTCGATTATGATTTTGAATGCACAGCTCTCGGTCCTTTATATAGTCCCTAAAACCAGAAACCCTCGATGCCATCTGTGAATATATGCAGCTAAGATCATGATCCTAAAAATCCATATCCTACGGCCTAGATTCAACCGCGCTTCTGCTGCATAATACCTACTTTGGCCGCGGATCCGCCGCTTCCTGGTGGCACTAGGTTTTGAGATTTTTTCTTGCTTTTTGTGTCAATATTTTAAGATCCTTTTGATGTATAGATTCTGAAAATATTGCTCTGAGTCTCTGTCATTGTTAGATCTCTCGATTTGCTTCTAAAATTTGGCAGATTCAGTTCCGATATCCCGATTTGACTTGGATCTCTTACTTGGATTTTAGACCTGAGCTAATACCTGCACAATATCTCAAATCAAAGTATTAGTAGCATTCGGTATTTTTGAGATATTATTCCAACCATTTAAATAATATAATATCTTAGGAATATTGATTAGAAATATTTGATATGATATGCATATTTTAATTACTAATATTTCATTTAAATATTATATGCATATATTTTCCCTAATTAAATTAATTAAAATGTAAAAACATATGATAATAATCTTTTTACAAATAAACCCACATATGTTTTATATTTACAATAAACACCTTTTAATACTTAACAATATTAGGGAAACTGTTCATTCAAATGTGCAATATTTTAGACTAATCAATAACCTTTTCTCGTCGATCCACAATACCCATCGGTTGCTCATTATAGGTTAAATCTTCTTTCACTATTAGTTCCGAGTGATCAAGAACGTGCATTTCATCTCGAACATAATTGCAGAGTTGAGATATATGAAACACGTCATTGTTCACCGCCGAAAAACGGAGACGAAACCGCGTAGGTCGTCTTGCCTGAATTTGGGAGCAGATGCTATTTTGGTTTATCCGTCCACCTCTCCGAAGATGCTAAGTTGATTTATGGCACCGTATATCGGAGGTCTGGACAGATGCGGCCGTTGTAGCAGACTTCGTCAGATTCCCTCTCGTTTGCGAGGGTTTTTTTGATTGTGGGGATGCTCTTTCCAGCAGACGCAAGCCCCTGCAGTTAATTACGTTACCGTATCGGGGTAACCACTTTCTCCTGCTCTAGAAGTTCAATTCGTTTCGTGTGTGTTTGTTTTATTTTTGGTTGCCCGTGGATTGTATACGGAGACTAATTTATATTTTCGCCCGTAGGGCGTGGATTAATATAAATCCGTATATCTTAGATTTTGGTTTGGGTTGATTTTAAGGATCATTAATCACGTTTGAGATTAAGATCAACTTAAATTTTGTTAAGAATACATTAGTCCAATTTGAGACTAAGATCTACTTAACTGGGTTTTAGGATCATTCAGATCTAACAAAAGAGCATTTGGTCTCTATTGTTTTAGTTTAAGGACGTTACGGTCCGTTGTTAGTTTAAGGACGTTTCGGTCCGTAGATCACCATTTTTGAGGTGAGGGCTTTAGTTTAAGGACGTTACGGTCTGTAGTAGTTTGAGGACGTTACGGACCGTAGATCACCATTTTTGAGGGTGAGGGGTTTAGTTTAAGGACGTTTCGGTCCGTAGTAGTTTGAGGACGTTACGGTCCGTAGGGTTTAGTTTAAGAACGTTATGATCCGTAGTAGTTTGAGGACGTTACGGTCCGTAGGGTTTAGTTTAAGGACGTTACGGTCCAAAGTAGTTTGAGGACGTTACGGTCCGTAGATCACCATTTTATGCTCGTGTATTTGTTACGTGACGGGATGCATGGCGATGAGTTGGGATACAACTATTTGGATGTGGTTTGGTTTAAGGTGTGCATTTCAACTTAGGAAGTGCACCCAAAAACAGTTGGTTGTCGGGACCTGCCACCTCTCTGAAGGACGCCGAGGAATTACAATGACATGCATCAGAGGTATGGAGAGATGTACCCTTGAACCAATTCCCGTGTCTGAGGGAAGAGATCATGGTGGGCCATCTAAGAATCATTAGCCATTCTTTTAGGGGACTAAGATTAACTTAGGAAATATGGGATGAACATAATTTTGGATGTCATGAGTCATGTTTGGGAAACAATGAATCCACGGGCTCAGTTGATCTGAATTAGGGATCTATCCAACTTGGGCTTGACCCACTTTTATTTGAAAGGAGTGCTGAGCACTGGTTTGGGCTCAGTCCCTCTTTTTCATGCAAAAAAGTGCTGAGCACTCATGTAAGTTTTGACGCTCACACTTTACTCTCTCTTTTCTTTTGTCTTTATATGGAGTGATGAGCACTCTTTATGGCGCCCACATGAGGGTCGCGTGAGGCACTAGCCATCGAGCGCCAGCCACCGAGTGCTAATCACTCTTTATTTTATAGCGCCCATGTGAGGGGCACGTGAGGGCGCTGGGGCGCTGCCCACTGAGTGCTAAGCACTCTTTATTTTATAGCGCCCACGTGAGGGGCACGCGGGGCGCTGAGCGCCGCCCACTGAGTGCTAAGCACTCCTGAGTTCTCTCTCTTCTTCTTTTTTTTGAATGATCCACAGGATCGTTATCTAATTTTTATTTACCTAAAATTTCCAAGAAGAGAGTTCTTCTTCCTCGAGAATTTAATTCTCTGTTCTTTCAAAGCTTTCTCCTTTTTTTTATGCTTATGGGGGGTTTCCTCCTTTTTAGACTTGAAGTCTTGGGTCCTTTATATAGTAGATGCAAGTCTGTTGATTAGTTGAAGAAATCTCTCATTGAGACATCCTAATTGATTTGGGGATTTTACCCACCGTTGGATCTTTGATCCAAGGACTTCTGTTTTACAGAAGATATTTTTCTTGTTTTTAACAAGATTAGGGAAATATTTTCCCATACAGAATTTATTCTGTAGCTCGGTGATTCTTTAATCACCATTTGATTTTTAATCCAACGGTACTTTGTCTTACAGAGAGTAATCTTTCTTGTTTAAAAAGATTTGAGAAATATTTTCTCAACATAATTTAATTCTGCACTCTGATGATTTATAATCTCCGTTGGATTTTTGATCCAACGGCTCTGTTTAACAGAGAGTAAAATTTAATTCTACCGGGCGCTGGCGCTCACGTGCTGTGTACGTGCGGTGCTAATAAGAGTTTTTTTAACTCTGGCGCCGGCGCCCTCATGGCAAACACTTGAGGCACTGCCTCTTGAGTTTTGAACAGATCTTTACTCTTTTATGAGTTTTTAACTCTGGCGCCGACGCCCTCATGGCAAACACGTGAGGCGATGCCTCTTGAGTTTTGAACAGAGCTTTACTCTTCTAAGAGTTTTTAACTCTGGCGCTGGCGCTTTCATGGAAAACACGTGAGGCACTGCCTCTTGAGTTTTGAACAGAGCTTTGCTCTTTTAAGAGTTTTTAACTCTGCCACTGGCGCCCTCATGGCAAGTACGTGAGGCGCTGCCTCATTAGTTTTGAACAGAGTTTTGCTCTTTTAAGAGTTTTTAACTCCGGCGCTGGCGCCCTCATGGCAAACACGTGAGGTGCCGCCTCTTGAGTTTTGAACAGAGCTTTGCTCTTTTAAGAGTTTTTAACTCTGGCGCTGGCGCCCTCATGGCAAGCACGTGAGGTGCCGCCTCTTGAGTTTTGAACAGAGCTTTGCTCTTTTAAGAGTTTTTAACTCTGGCGCCGGCGCCCTCATGGCAAGCACGTGAGGTGCCGCCTCTTGAGTTTTGAACAGAGCTTTGCACTTTTATTGGGGAAACAAATGCCCCCCACTGCTGCGGTCACGTGGCTCACACGTGAGTGCAGCAATGTCATCTTTTCCACTATTGGATCTCCTCGGAAGTGGAACCGTCTCCTTGTGCCTATAAGTAGGGCCTTTGGCCCATGAGATGACTGCTGTTCATCTTCCCTAAACTTCTTCTTTCCGAGAATATAATTATCATTCCATGGCTTAGATCTCTGCCCAATGAAACTATTTTAGAGTTAGAACTTTGCCAAAAAAAAGCTTGGTAAGAATTATGATCGAACCCATTAACAGTGTTTTGCTCTTCTTAGATCGTAGATCTTAAAAATGTATTTTAGGATTTCTTAACCCGTTAATTAGAGCTTTGCTCATCTTTCATGAAGAACTCTTAGAGTTTCTAGGATTTTTCTTACAGATCTTAAAGATCTTGGGGTTTTACCCTGTTAAAAAGCTTTGCTTTTGAGGGTTCTGGTAGATTACCTCATTGTTTTACAGAGCATGGATCTAATAAATTCTTGGGGAATTTTATTCCCTTCTTAATTTTCTGACAAATATGAAATCTGTTTGCAGAGTGCAGCTCTCGAGGGAGTTTTACTCCTTAGTCCAATGATATTTCTCATTAAATGAGAATCCTTTTAGGATTCTATTCTTAATGAGTGACTGCCCCATCAATGATGGGGCGCTACCTTAATTTTGTAGGCCCCTCTTTTTCCCACTGCAATGCAATACAAAAAATTTTAAGTATTAAAGAATGTTAAATTTATGAATCATAACGCCAATACCCGAACCTTCTCCTTTTGTGCATGTGCAATGACCTTCGACTCTTCCTTCCCTTTTGTACGTTCAGAGAGCGCCTTTGCCGACGTGCCCGTGGATCGAGAAGTCTCTGCGCTTATTAAAGATCATGACCTGGAGCAGAAGTCACTTCACTTGTCGGGGTCGTGGTATAACCAGATCATTCGGGGTCGGCGCAGTTTTTCTTGTGCAGCACCCTCGGAGCCAATTTCAGCGATTCATTACGCCGATTCGCCTCAAGTGATTTATGCCGTAGAAGAGGTCAACTGGACTTCGGAGGGCCGCCTTCAACCTTCTATGGCATCAATACCCATACAGCCACCGATGGCTTTGGATATTTTGGGGCGGCGCATATGCCAAGGCGAGTCGCGCCCTTGGGGGCAATTCTATATGATAGGGTTGACTCCTCGCTAATCAGCCGGCTACCTGCAGTGGGCTTGGTATATCTTGTCGGCCATGAAGTCGCTGCTGCTGAAGCTTGGGCTGTATCCTACCATATATGCGTCCCTTTTCCAATATCCCACGCCTCATGTATGGTGGGTTAAGGCTTTTCTGGAACAGTGGAACATCCCAACCCACACATTTCTTCTATCGGACCGGGAGGTCTCAATTTCCTTGGAGAAGTTTGCGGAAATCTCCAGCTTACCCGTCAGAGGAGAACATTACGAGGAGATACTTCTCCCTGACGAGTACATCTTTGCCACCAAATTAGTGGTGATGGGCCTTACTCCGGAGAATGCTGTTCAACACCGGTTCCCAAGCCTAATCAAGGTGTTGAACATTTATGAGAGTTTGTTCTTAGAGTCTGGAGGGCACGGAGTTGGCTTTGCAGATTTCATCGCCCACTTTCTTCGCCCAGACGTCTTGTTAAAACAAGCTGCGAAATTCGCTAAGCTTGATGACCCGTTCGGTTTTGGTTTGGATAACTTGCTGACGACAGAGGCGGTTTTGAGGAATTTCTTCAATCCAGACGTTCCGGTCATCCCTTTCGCAGAGCTTGCTTCTCCAGACCTCGATGAAGAGAAGTTCTTTCTGGGGTTCATCGGACTGTGGTTGAATTGGTTTATGCTTCCGACGCACCCTCGCTATATGAGGTTTTCCATCTTTTATCCAACCCACAGCATGATTGCAGGTACGCGTGTTGCCGTTGGGATCGCAGGGCTGGCTCATCTATATCATGGCCTGAGTTTAACGGCATACACTGTTCAGCCGGGGGTAAAGCCCGTACATCTTTCGTTTCACTACTTCATGTCGTGGATCGAGATGCACATGCTAGGCGCTTTCGGTGTTCACAAACGACTCCGCTTCTATGTCAGTTGCAACTTTCCTCGGGTCATGTATTTGGTTGACGCTTCTGCGTCAGACCCGTCGCAGCGAGAGGCTCGGCGGCTGGTCCTCCGCCCGCGCATGGTTGGGGACAGCATGACCTTTGTTGATAGAGTCTTGACTATCGGCAAGGAATCTACTAAAGTAGTGCAACCGCTGCGTGACACTTTCAAAGACGGGGCTTCCACGTTAAAGGCTCAGGAAATCTTGCACTTGTACTCTATTAGGCTGGGCTTTTTAGTATTCAGGTGGAACGCCTCGGCACTGTTCATGAGATACAGCCCACACCGCTTCTCCCAACAGTCGGGTTATAATCAGGGTGTTCCTCTCGAGGCATTCTTAGCCAAGCCGGCTGCTACAGAGGAGGGTATTCGCAGCGTACTGCACCACTTTATGCTATTAAATACGGGGTCCAATTTTCTCATTAGCGAGCCGAGCTATGTGCGGAAAGCTTCAAACGCTTACGTGGTGTGGTACTAGCATGCGACGGGCGCTGTTATCAGGGAAGAAAGGCGGTTATTTCTCGATCACAAGGATGCAGTCCCCGCTGGTAATCCATCTGTCCCCTTAAAGCGACGGATTGCCGTTCGTCCCTCCTTACGAGAAGATATTACGGCTGTGGTCCCACGAGCTTTTCCTGATAAGCTTCAATCGGGTTTTCCCGCAATTGCAGTAGCCGTGGCGTCCCCAGAATCTGGCGCCGGTATGGAAATTGGGACCCGCCCCCCGAAAATGCCTGCCAAGCGCAAGCTCTTGTCATCGGCCGCTGGTGTCCATTTGCAGAAAAAGAAGAAGTCTTTATTTTCTGCCGATGTCGTATTCGGCCAGGAGCCACATGCTCCCTACAGTGATGGCTTATGTGAATATGGCACCAATGATGGTTTGTTCGATACGCCTGTGACCGATAGTGATCTATAGGCTGCCCTCACGGCTTCCGAGCGACTGGCTCGCGAGGAAGCGGCGTTGATTTCTATCGCGAAGTCATGTATACTTCAGTTATATTCTTCTGTGGATATCCCTTTTCTCTTTATTATGCTTCTATTAACGCTTTCTTCTTCAACAGGTATTTCTGCCAATGAGGCTCTTGCGGCTTCCCTCAGGACGTTCGAGAAGGAAGAGAGGCTCCGTGCTTCTTTGGGCCTTGGTATAAATCTTTTCATTACGCCTTTAATCCTTTTTATTCATGAGCCGACCCTTCTCTTCGCCCTATTGCAGGAACTACCACAACTCAGGTCATTCCAAGTGCGGTGCCAATCCCAAGCGGCGATGCAGCAAAGCTTCTAGAGTCAGCTACTACGGTCATGGACATTCCCAAGTCACCACAGGAGGCGTTGTTGAAGTAGCTGATGATGGACGCCGTAGCGGCTCTGGAGGTAGAGCTCGGTTCGGACGACGACGTCCCCCTGTCGGAGGTCTTAAGGAGGCTAGTTCTCACTGCTCGGACTGAAAGGAAGCGCGGGAAGCACGCGGCGAGGGAACGCGATGCTGTTTTGGCTGCAGGCTCAGGCTCAGGCAGTATTCCGTTTGCTGACATTCCTTCGGCGGGTTTTCCTTCCGCCCCGTCTACCGCCCATAGACAGGTTGCACGTGCAGCTCGGGAAGAAACTGAAAAGCTACTCCAAGGTAACGTAACGCCTAGTCCTCTATTAGAACCTGGTCCTCGAATTCTGATATACGTATTTTCTTTTAAGCAGGGCCGAGTCCTGACGATGGTACGACAGGTGAAACGTCGATGATTACAGAGCCCGAAGTGGCCACTCTTTCTCGGGAATCTGGGACTGTCCAGACTGCTGCTCTTTCTCCTTGTGGCTCCTTGGTATCGGCGGGTGTCGTAAGCATTACAACGGCCCTCGTCGAGTTAGGGGACGAAGCTATGGGTGCAGAATCTATTCCCCCGATAGAGAGAGTGAGGAAGCCGTTACACTTGGTGACGCTTCTGGTGCGGTTTTGGTCCTTGATCTATCAGGTAGTCCTTGGGTTGTTGTTTTTGAGTTTTTTTTATCATGTTAAGCCCTTCTAATGATATTTCGTTTGTCTTGATCATAGGCGCGGTAAACCCTAAAGCTTTGTCGGCTGAAGAAGTGTCACCGGTCGCTATTTTGACGGTCGCTGTCCCTTCACTTTCTTCTGTGCCTCTTCAAATCTTAGAAGGTATGGGTTTCTCACTTATTTTTTTACAATGGATACAATCCTCCTTGTATTAACTGTATATTGTTGTAACTCTGTAGGAGTACTTTTCGACCATTTGTACCAGGTGTTAAACCCACACTTTTCCTTTCAATCGGAAATCGTTCCACCTTCTGGTATTGGTCAGTATATTCTTCACCTAATGTTTCTCCCTCCCTTTTTTATGAGTAGACTTATTGTTGCTAACCCTTCCTTCTATTGACCACAGTATCACGGGTCAGAGGAGGAAGCGAAAGAATAGCCGCGCCTCTGGTACTCCCTATTCTGCCGCCTGCCACAGCCGGTACGATAGATTCCATCCCTCATGTGTTTTTCTTTGTCTCCCGAGTTGAAATTTGACCGTAATTCATTTTGCAGCGATTACACCGGCTCCAGCCCTTTTTGAGTCTCGCATTCCAATGCCCGCGGGGCCCTTCACTAACCGTACATCCTTTAGGGGCGCCGTGAATAGCTGGCGAATGTTAAGCGAGTTTATCGAAGATCTCAATGCTGAGGCCCTCACTTCTGCTACGGATTTTTCCGTCGAAGTCAATCCAATGCTGGCGACGCTCGTGAACATCCATAATGAAGATATCGTCGGTTCTTGGGTTGATTATTGAAGGAAGATCGAGGCTTGCCTGCGAGATTGAGCTTAAGCGTCTCGCTCCTGAGATTTTGGCCTTGAACTCTCAGCGGGCTGCGTGGGTCGATCAGAGTGTACCTTTCATTCGCCATTTTGAACAATAGGCGGCTCTGAGACGAAAGGACCATAAGGCAGCTTCTAGTGAATCCGTCCAATTGTGTGCCCAGGTTGAAGCGAATGCTGCGCAGCTAAAAGCTTTTTTCGACAACCTCCAGCGATGTATTTCGGATGGGTTGACGCTATGGCGGAAGCCTGACTTCACCGAGCGGGTGACGCAAGACCACGAAGCTGCCAAGCAAGAAATCGATGAAATGCTTTCATCCTGTTTGCAGCAACGGACTCAAATTGAAGCGGAGTTGGTAGTTGTAGTTGACCACGAGAAAGAATTAAGAGGAGCGCGCGAGCGACTTGTCAATTTGTTGAAGACGCCTCCTCCTTAATAACTGTCGTTGTACCTTCTTCATTGTACTGACTGTAAACTTCTAATTTATGAATAACATGTATTCATTTCGATTCCTGTATGAAATGTATCTTGCATTCACTTGAATTTATGAATAAAATGCATATTTTATTGCATACTAGAATTTCTCTTTTCTTCGATGACTTGATCTGGTGTGAAGTAGTTTATATACTCATTTCGGAGTTTGTAGTTTATTCACTCATCCCGGAGTCTCTAGTTTATGAACTCATTTCGGAGTTTGTAGTTTACCTTCCTTGGGCTTGTAGGCAAACCTGTCCTAACGTCATAGTTAACCCCTGCTCTTTACGACAGAGGTCCGTTAGGGTCGGTGGTATTAGGTTTTTGTCCGTCGTACCGTTGCATTGGCTGATGCATTCCCCGATATGCAGACTTTATGCTGCTTTTCGAGTATCCCTGCGACTGTCGTGTCTCTGATCCCTTCGGGGGCTGGACAAGAAGACTTCAAGTAATCCCCTTAGGTCATATTACCGTCGGAAGAGCAAACGTTAGGAATTTTCCATAACGCTTTTTACTTGAGGTTAGGCTCAGTTTGGGAGCCCCGATGAGTCATAACCACTCCGCGTCGGTATGGGATGATCTCCGATAGTCTTTCTGGTTTTATTTGAGTTGCCGTCAAGACCCTGAAGCTAGGAATTTGGCCTTCTCTTCCTTTGTTGACACCGCGTATGCTGTAATGAGACGAATGTCGAGGTGATCTCTAGGTTGTTTGTGAACCGTCGAGGCTTGAAACTAGGGACTTTGCCGTGGCTCTGCTTTGTTGATGTTGCATCTTCTGTAACGAGACGAATGTCGAGATGGTCTCTGGGTTGTCTGTGAACCGTGGAGATTTAGAACTAGGGACTTTTCCATAGCTCCGTTTTGTTGACCCTGGGGTCGCTTGTTGATGTCGCGTCTGCATCTTGTTGGAGCGAGAAGAAATGCCGTTGTTGATCTCTAGGCTGTCTGTGAACCGTCGAGATTTTGAACTAGGGACTTTTCCATGGCTCCATTTTTTTGACCCTGGGGTCACTTGTTGATGTCGCGTCTGCATCTTGTTGGAGCGAAAAGAAACCCCGTTGTTGATCTCTAGGCTGTCTGTGAACCGTCGAGATTTGGAACTAGGGATTTCGCCATGGCTCCGTTTTGTTAACCCTAGGGTCGCTTGTTGACGTCACGTCTGCATCTTGTTGGAGCGAGAAGAAACGCCGTTGTTGATCTCTAGGCCGTAGATATTGCCGTTGAGACCTGGCTCTCCTTCTGATGGAGCCTAGTGGGAAAATGTGGTTCCCTTCTCGTTTGTGCCCATGGATTGTATACAGGGGTCGATGTGGACTCACCTACAGGGCAAAAGTTTCATTTTCATTCATTTTTTTTCTTTCCACGATACTCTATCATTTCAGCTTTTTATATCGCGAAAGTCACGATTGCCCAATCATTTCGGCCTTTTATCGCAGTGCTCATTCATTTCGGCTTTTTTTTCTTTATACTCGCTGCTTTTTATTACGAATTGCCCAAACATTTCGGCTGTTTTTATATGCATATTTTTTGCTCGCTGATTTTATTGCGTGTATGGAACTTAAGATTTGATACCAATTTTGGCATCAGCATCGTTGCGACTGGAATATCGCCAGGAGCGAATCATCATTTGCCGTGAAAGACCTTGGAATTTGATACCGATTTAGGAATCAGCATCGCTACAACTGGGATATTGCCAGGAGCGAATCATCATTTGCCCTTATCGGTTTGAATAAATGTGGCTTAGCAAATAGGGTTAGGATCCTGCCGACTAAGGCTTTTTGACTTTATGACCATAAGGGTTTCATAAAGGTATTTCTCCCTACGAGTCGTGAGGATCTCGTAGGCGTATTTTCT
Source organism: Agapanthus africanus (assembly GCA_030015575.1). Taxonomy (NCBI): domain Eukaryota; kingdom Viridiplantae; phylum Streptophyta; class Magnoliopsida; order Asparagales; family Amaryllidaceae; genus Agapanthus; species Agapanthus africanus. The sequence goes on along the minus strand of CM057339.1, from coordinate 173,123,886 downwards.
CCTTAGGAATCATGGGGATTCTTAACTATATGTTCTCCTATAAGTCGTAAGGATCTTACAAGAGTGTTTTCTCCTTATAAGTCGAGAGGACTTACAATTGTCGTTCACCATATAAGGAGATTCCTCGTGATTGGTGGAAATCGGTGGGAGAAACGTTTATTTGCGCCCGTGGATTGTATACAAGGGCCAATATCGGACTGCCTGTATGGCAACTTGGGGAGTATGATGGCTTAAGGACATGTTTGGATATCTGTAACTTAAGACTTTGAATCCTATGAGCTGTGAGGGTCTCACAGGGGGAGTTCTCCTTACGAGTCGAGAGGATCTCGTAAGTAAAAATTTTACGAGATTGCGTCCTTTCGGGTTTTCACAAGCTCGCCGATAGCCCTGCTATTTTTACTCACGGCGCCCTTTCGGGTTTTCATTCGTACCCATTTCTCTTGTGGACGTACCGTTTTTTTAACTCCTCTGTTCGCCAATGGAACTTATGGGGGACTTCGTCACCGGGGCAGCTGCACAACCAGCGGGACTTGAGTTGCAGTTCTCGCCGCTGGGACTTGTGGACTTGAATTCCACTATCGCCGTGTTTGAGGCGACGTACTTAGTTTAAGGACATTCTGGTCTATTGGTAGTTTAGGGACATCTCGGTCCAGGGACAGCTTCGAGGAGAAGTTTTGCCAAATACTACTTATAGTGTCTTGACTCAGGAAGACAGCGAGCGGACACGAGCGTCGTCATCTATTATTAACCTGAGTTGTGACCTGTCAAGCGTAGTATTTCTTAAGGAACCAGCCGTTTATTGGCCGGAAGGGTCTTTCGCCATGCATATCCATAAGCAGGTTGGCCCCACCTTGGTAGACCTTGTCTATGATGTATGGGCCCTCATAGTTCGGCTCGAATTTCCCCCGCTTTGCACGGTTGGGGATCATAGGTCTTTTTACGACTAACACGAGTTCGCCTTGGCGGAATGTTCTTGGTCTGGTTAGTCTTTTGTATGGGCGCGTCATCCGTGCTTTGTAAGCTTCCAGGTTTTGCTGCACCATGAGACGAGTTTCATCGAGGGCATCCAGCTCCTCAAGCCGAAGATGGGAATTTTCTTCGTCCGTCAACTCATATCGAACTGCCACTTGTAGAGAGGGTAGCTCTATCTCCAAGGGAAGTACCGCTTCCGTGCTGAATACCAACGCGAATTGCATTGTATTCGTGGCCGTTTTGAACATGGTTCGATACTCCCAGAGAGCTTTATGCAGTCTCTCGTGCCAGTCCTTTTTATTTCTGGACACCGTTTTCTTATGATCTTCGTCAAGGTCTTGTTAAAAGCCTCAGCTAGACCGTTAGCTCGGGGATTATAGACCAAAGAGTATCTCCAATCTATATTATGCTGCTGTGCGAAGCAGCTAATCTTATGGCTTCTGTAGGCCGGCCCATTATCCGAGATGATCCGCCGCGGAGTGTTGAACCGGTAGATGACGTATGTCCTGAAGAAATGGTGGGTGTTCTCCGTCTTCACTTCCTTTAGCGTTACTGCCTCTGCCCACTTAGAGAAATAATCGGTTGTTGCCAATATGAACCGGTGTCCTTTGGATGATGCTGGTTCGATGGGGCCAATTATGTCGGTTCCCCACATTTCGTACGGCCGGCCGGCTACCGTTGGGTGTAGAGGATTTGGATGTTGGTGAATGAAGTCCGCGTGAATTTGGCACGAGTGACACTGCTTCGCATATTCGAGGCAGTCCTGAATCATTGTGGGCCAGTAGTAACCCATTCTTTTGATCTTCATCTTCATCTTTGGCCCGGCTTGATGAGAACCGCAGAGTCCATCGTGAGTTTCTTGGATGACCCTCTTTGCTTCTTCCGGCCCCAAGCACCTTAGCCACAGATAGTTAATCGACCTCTTGTATAGAGTATTATTGACGAAGGCGAAAGACAGAGCCCGTTTCATGAGCCGATGTATTGATGACGCGTTTTCAGGCGTTCGATGGGATTTAAAGTAGTCTATAAAGACTTCCCTCCAATTCATGAAATTTTCTTCGTCTTCTATTTAGAGGATCACTTGTTTGGTCATTTCTTCTCCTTCAGACGACTCCGTAGATATTTCTGCTGGCATGAGAATTCGGCGGCTTTGCATAATAATCCTTACTTCATCGAGGTTTTCGTTGGCCAGTTCTTTAGCGAGCTTGGCTAAAGCATCCGCTTTTCTATTTTCTGCCCGCGGTATGCTTTCTAGGATGTAGGAGGGAATTTGAGTCAGCAGTTGCTGCACTCTTTCGCCATATTTTACCAACTCCGGTTTACACGTATGATAGCCGCCATTTTCTTGGCTAACGACTAGCTGGGAGTCTTCATATTTGAGGAGGTTTTCGATTCCCATGTCGACAACAATCTCAGGACCCACTATCAAAACTTCATATTCAGCCTCGTTGTTTGTCCTTGGTTCTGTTAAGGAAATGGCGAAACGCATTATCCCTCCTTGCGGAGTCATGAAGATAAGGCCCACCCCAGTTTTGATTATGTGGGTGCTTTGCTTTCGCTTCTTCAAGGAAGATGCTCCGTCGAAGTATAGTTCCCATCGGGCATTATTTCCTTCCTTCTCCCTTTCAATTGTGTCGAACGCGTGTTTGTTTGGCAATTCGTAATTTAAGGGAGAGTCCGCTGGTATCGGATGCTCTGTGAGAAAGTCGGCGATGGCCTGGCCTTTCATTGCCTTGAGGGGTCGATATGTTATCGAGAATTCCATCAAGAGGAGGGCTCATTTGGCAAGCCTTCCTGTTAGTATGGCCTTAGACATCAGATATTTAAGAGGATCCACCTTCGATATGAGATAGACCTCATGTGCCAAGGCATAATGTCAAAGCTTCGTTATCACGAAGATCGGTGCCAAGCAATGCTTTTCAATAGGGGAGTAGTTGTTTTCTGCCCACAGAAGAACTCGACTCAAATAAAAGAGAGCCATCTCCTTCCCCTGGTCGTTCTCCTATGCCCATAGCGCACCTAGAGAACCTTCAAGTGCTGTTATGTATAGGATGAAAGGCTTTCCCTTGACCGGAGCGGTCAGTACTGGCGGGTTCTGCAGATATTGCTTGATTTCTTCTAGTGCATTTTGGCATTTACGATCCCAAACGAACGGGGTCCCCTTCTTCATTAGATGTCTATAGGGGCGGCATTTGACGGAGAGGTTAGCTATGAACCGTCGGATATACGCGATCTTTCCTTGGAGAGACCGAAGTTTCTTGAGAGTTCTTGGCGAGGGAATTTCCATAATCGCCTTGATCTTTGATGAGTCTATTTCGATGCCTCGGTGTCATATGATGAATCCTAGGAATTTACCTGAGAAGACTCCAAACTCGCATTTCAGAGGGTTCATCTTCAGATTATATTTCCGAAGACGCTGGAACACTATTTTTAAATGCTCCCAGTGCTCCTCGTACGATTTGCTTTTCACTATGAGGTCGTCGATATAACATTCGACAATCTCGTGTATGAGGTCATCAAAGATCTTCGTCATGGACCTCTGGTAGGTAGCGCCAGCATTCTTCAGACCAAAGGGCATCACTTTATAGCAAAATATGCCCAGCGGGTCCGGAAGGCGGTATGCTTTTGGTCTTCGGGGTGCATCTTTATTTGATTATAGCCTGAAGATCCATCCATGAAGGAGACGACTTCATGGGTGGATATGTTATCGATCATCAGCTCGGTAACCGGTACTGGGAAGTCATCCTTCGGACAAGCTTTGTTAAGGTCCCGGAAGTCCACGCAGATACGTACTGTCCCATTTTTCTTCATTACCGGAACGATATTGGCGATCCAGTCAGGATATTAAACTTCTTGGATGAAGCCGGAGTCAATTAGTTTCTTGACTTCGGCGTTGATACTCATCTCGAGCTCAAACCGCATTCTTCTTGGCGCTTGCTTGACTGGCTTAACGTCCGGCGATATAGCCAGTTTATGTACTGCTATTTCTGGATCTAGTCCGGGCATCTCGGAATAATTCCATGCGAAGCAGTCTTTATATTGCATAAGAACGTCCTTTAGTGTGGCCACCTGCTTTTTAGACAGCAGCGCACTGACGAACGTTGGCTTTGGATCGTTTTCCGTCCCTAAGTCAATTTTCCTTAAATTTTCCGTCGTGGTGTGTATCCCATCTTCCAGCTCTTTTGGTGCCGGTGGAAATTCTGAGATCACCTCATCCTCATTTGTGAAGCAGTGGGAAAGGTCGTCCATATTCTCATCCTCCCCCTCCTTTGAGAATGTTATCACGTGGCAGGTACGAGTTCGTTCCCAAGCTCTATGTTGATATGAACTTACCGTCGCAATATAGGTTGCTTTTGGCTCATGCTTTCATGGTGGGGTTACCCTCCAACTGTCAGATAGAGAAAACCTGCCTTACTGATACTGGTCTTCAACCCAGTCTTTGAAGGTGAAGAAGTCTTCAAGAGGATGTCCTATTGCTCGGTGGTAGGAGCAATAATCCGGGTGATGGATCTCGTTTATCTATTCGGGATGCCGAGACTCCGGGAGCGTCATCATTTGATGTTTAATGACAAGGTCGAATATTTTCCTTGTCTTGTCTCGAGGGAAAGAATATTTCCGACCAATCTTCTTCATAAAAGATGGGTTCCAGCTGACTTTTTCTCGATCGCGTGGCTTGTTGGATCCGCTTCGCTTTTTTTTAACATCATTCCCATTCTTCACCTTGTTGTTGCCTCTGCGTCGGACTTTTTCCTTGCCACGAGAGCACACAACATGCTGAGGGTGAAGGGCATCGTAGTCTTCTCTTTTCGTAGACTTCTGAGTGAGACGCTGCGTCCTGGCTTTCTCGTAAATGACCGTTTAACGGCAGTGGTCATTCCGGACCTTTTGAACCGCTTCCCTTATTAGCATGTCAATTTGTTCTTCGAATGACGGACTTGGTATTCTTACGGCGGGATTTCGCTCTGGTTCAATATCAACGCTATCTGGAAGAGCATTCCCTTCTCCACCGGAGTTATTTATGACGCGGCAGCCATGGAGTCGCTCCCGTTTCTTGGACCGAACGTATCCAAGTCCAGTCGTCTCCATCTTTCTGTTGGGCATCTTTCGCTGAGTCACGGGGATATCCCAAATCTTGTTGTAGAACTAGGCTTGTCGCGCGGTTTGCTTGAAGGGTACTCCTTGGCATCTTAATAGCCTTTTCAATCCCTCTGCGTAATATCTGGACAGACGGATTGGTTGGATCCTGTTAAGCGCAAGTTCGGCACCATGCCAGACTTCTTTTTCCACTTTAGTCTCCGTAGATTGGTAGAAGAGGATCGCCTTTTCACCTCTCCGCCTAGGAGGGACGTAGAAGGTCTGCAGTTCTTGCACGCCGTATGTATCGAGCGCATCAAGTTCCCTGTAATGCCGCTGTGGGACCATGGTAATTTGTAAATCCTGATCAGCTCCCATGAAGGTCTGCATTGATGGGCGGACGGAGAACACTGCATTGGCCTCGTCCTCAGAGCCACCGTCGATGACCAAAATAAGGGTAGATGGTCCGGGCCTGTTGCCTTGGAATTTCCCCGAGTAGACTATCTCTTCATCTTCCTCAGTATCGCTCCCAAAGACTGGGATAGTGGCGACGGCTTTTTGTCCGTTCTTCGGTTTATGATATCTTTCTGTGTCTTCGAAGTCTGGTAAGAAGTACTTAGCGTCTTCATATCTGCGGACTTCATTTACGGAGAATGGGTTTATCTCCCCTGTAACTGTGTACTCGAGGCCGTCTTTGAAGTACTTCATACACTGATGTTGTGTAGAAAGGATGATGTTGTACTCATGTAACCAAGGCCGGCCGAGTAGAGCGTTGTAGCAAGTTTTGGCGTCGATGACATGAAATTTGGTGTCGGTGACGAGCATACCAAAGCATAATGTCAATATTACGGACCCTAGCGTCCATGACGACTGCGAGTCAAAGCCGGAGATGGTAATTTTGTCCCGAGCCAGGCGCTGAACGTTCATGCAAATCTCTTTCAGCACCTTTATGTTGAGAAGGTTAACGGAGGACCCGTTGTCGAGCAGGATCTTCCCTATCTTGATTTCATGGCAGTACCCGGTGACATATAGAGGACGGTTATGCTCGCACGTTCCGAGGAGGAGATCTTCATCGCCGAATGTGATGTGAGCTGTATGAACCTCTGCCGGCTCGTCCTTCATCTTTTCTTCTGCAAGGAAAGCTTGGAACTGATCAGGTTCTTGCAATGCCTTGATCAGAGAATCTCGTACCTCTCTGGACTAGAGGAGAGCATCCAGTATGCTCAGTTGTGAGGGTATTTTTCTCAAATGTGCCAGGACATTGTAATCCACCTTGTTCTTCTTAGGCGGGTCCTTAGCTGCGATCTCTTTGGCGACTCTATCATCGAGGGCAATTTCCTCAGGGACTTTTTCCTTTCCCTTGTCTCTTTTGCTCGAACCTTTGTTTGTAGGCCCGAGGTTCTTTTCAGGCTACGTACGGTTACACAGCTGAATGTTCTTGCAGTTCTTCTCCTTTTCTTTTCCGAAGGTGGATTCTTTGAAGAGAGGGCCGAGGGTTATTTCTTCCTCAGAAACGCTCCCGAATATAAGAACTTGGGCTTTTCATTTTGTCGGGTTGGTATCAACCATATGAAAGTTGCCAGCTGTTCCTTCATGCTCGTCTGTCGCGCTCCTTTGTTGTTTACGGGTTTTGCGCTTCATCTGCTTGAAGTGTTGGCGGTGAGCAACGTATACTTGCCACCACTTCTTGAAGGCATTGCACTCTTCAGTGGGGTGTGTGACCCTTCGATGGTATAAGCAGTAGTTCGGATGTATATCCGTTTCGTCGAAGCGCGTACTCATGGGAGTGTTTTCCATAAGAGGAGGCAGCTTCATTCCCATTGACAGGGATTTGGAGAATTCTTCTCTGCTTTGATCCTGCCCTTGTTTGTAGCAGGCGTGCTTTGGCTTGGGTGGAGTATTTTACGACTCATCCTTACCGCAGCTTCTTCATCCTGACGCCGACACTTGGCCTTTTCGTATATGGCCGTTTCACGTTCTCAGCCAGCTTTTCTCTTTTGAAGGGCTTCGTTTAGTAGCCTGTCAATTAGGTCTTCTAATAGTCCCAGGGATTCTGACACCGGTCCTACCCCCAGTTCCTCTGCGTTGCTTTCCGATGTTGAGGGAGTTTCTTCGTCTTTTAACGACGAGTGAAAGACCATGTGGCAACTCGCTACAGAATTCTTAGGTTCTTTTGATGAGTTGTTTCCTTCATCAATGTCACTGTTGTTAGTTATGTATATGCCCTAGAGGCCATTGTTGTACATATGATGTATATTATAATGGATGCTTGGATATATATAGAGATGACTTTCTTGCTCGTCATGATAGTATGCTATTTGGTTTCACTTTATCTTAACATGTTGACTTGTATTGGTTTACTGTTTTACTCTCACATGTTGATAAAGCCCTTAGGACCTGTACTCGAAAACTGGGACTATGATGAGATCATACTAGTGGGGCCGCGGTAGTCGATGAGTACATCCTATAACTGTTCCTAGTCGAGGGTATATCGAGACAGGGTATCGATACACCAGAGTAGACTAGCGTATACGCATCTTGACCCATATGATGGGCGATGGATGATCCCATATCCATCGGTGTTAGACATCAGAGATGGTGTACGGGTGCTCAGTGGAGACTGGGTACACTGGACGGACTCGCCGAGAACTCCCAGATGGTGTTATACCACACGTCAGATGGCAGTTCTCCGGTGACACTGGTACAGGGTAGTCTGTAGACCCGAGATCGTCATAGAGTCTTGTGTGATTCCCACTGTGCTTTGATTTCCACCTTACCACGTCCAAGAGGGCGTGCAAAACGGTGGCTTTTGGGTACAGTCCCGAATCACATGGAGGCAATGAGCGATAGGAGGGGATTCGTCTCTCCCGGTATAGGGAGTTGATGTTGTGCTGTGTTCGATTGGCTATAACTGGAAGTCCCTGGCCAGGGCTGATATAGAGATTTACTGGTAAGTGTTACTAGTAGTTTCTCGACCCGTTATGAGCCACACATCGACACGACTTATCGGTTACTGGGGTCTGACGTATACCACCCCTAGACTTGTATGCGACATATCAGACGAACAGACCGGACTGTACGGGAGTGTTACTGGTTGGATTCACAGGAGAACGCACAGGCTAGCTTGTTGATCTTCTGATCACTCAATACCTGGGTGGCTGTTACGTTTAGCTGACCGCTTGCAGCTTGTGGGTGTTTGATATGATCATCACCCGCTACCGGCGTATTGACGATTCTTTAGAGTCCTACACAGAGGTTTCTTGGCTCAGGCGAAACGGAGTAGAGGCACATATGTGATATGTGCAGGACCGAGAATAATGCGATATGAGATACCGTATTATATTCTCAGGATATTTAGATATGAACCGGGTCATCGGATCAAGTGTTGATTCGATGAATCGGTACATGATATATTAGTCGGTGATATTCGATATGGCCGGATCATCGAATCAAGTGTTAATTCGATGATTTAATGTATAATAATATATATGATATATTGTATTACATTATCTAATATTGGCTCGCTTTATTATTTTATTTTCTCACTGGATGATACATTGATATATATGCGATATATGTTAATTGTATTATTTTCTTTTGTTGCAAATATATAATATATATATGATATATATTATTGTGACATGATATGATTAATTGTTAAACATGTTTAAGGATGATTAATTGAGGTTAGGGTTTGATTAGGGTTAGATGCTTCATGCACCTTCTAGAAGCTTTTTTCTTTTGTCATTCTTAAGATATTTTAGGATGACACATTCTTAACCCAACCAAACTCTAACTCTAGTTTATTCTCTACTAAATCCTAGCCACTCATCCTTGACCATGGTTTATAAATCAATCATATAGTCTTCTTTCTATTCATCACAAAAGGATTAATCTTATTATTCATTTTCCATTATCATCTTCTTCTCTCTTGAAAAGCTTGCTAGAAAATCTTTAAGTGATGAATAAATATGAGAAAATGATATAAAAAGAAAGCAAAAATACTACTCTCTCATCCTCATCTCATCTAGCCCATGAGATTAGTGTGTTCATCTCTTTAGAGTGAGAAAGCTTGAGTCTTTGCAATTTCGAGGTAGATCATCGGAGATTTGGAATACTTCAAGCTAGCATGGATCGTTCGAGTCGTGGAGCCTCTCATGAGTCCGGGAGATCGTGGATCGCGGCAAAGGGACTTCTACTCGGAGCTTGTGAAGTGAAGGAGCGGACTACAAAGGTTGTAATCCCTCACACTTAGATAAAAGTTATCATCTTGCATGTTAAACCCTAATAATCTAGCAAAGATTCCGGCTTTGGGTTGTTCGGCACGTCTAAATTTTTATCCGGGCATGTTTGATGCCTTATGAACCTTCACAAGAGTGCCTAGGAACCCTACAGTGGTATCAGAGCCTAGCTAGAGCATTAGGAGATGTGTTTACGAAGTTAAAACTCCGATCGAACCCGAAACGACAAAACTAGACCCCTCTCTGGAAATTTTTTAAAATTTGGGATTTTTCTGAATTAAAAATATGTAAAAAAATCAGCAGGGAATTCTAAGAATTACCATAAAACCCGAGTCCCCAATTCGATCAAATGGCGGCGGAACCGCGGCGCAAGCATGCTTGCGCGGCGGTTCCGCGGCGGATTGATGGATTGGCGACACGTGGCTTTTATGGTAATGTCCGTAGGTGCTTGTTGATGCTTCTGGATATTTTTAAAAGTGATTCCAGTGTTGTTTAAATCTGGGGTTTATTTTGTAATAGTAGATTCGATCGGAATATTTAAATTCGTATTTCTTTCCGGATATTTAGAAACCGTTAAACTAGTTGAACGGATATCATTAACCCACTTTATCCCGGTACGGCAAACTTTCAAGTGTTGAAATTTTTTTTCGGGTTTAAATCTTTCGGAAAAATTGTACAAGTTAAGCGGTGGACCCTTTAGAAGACAACAAACCTTAACTCGATTATGTGACCGTCTTGAACTGCCTTTTGTACCTTCGGGTTTGGGGCAGTACGGCGTGCTACATGTGAGGCGTTGGCTTGACCCTTCTACGGCTGGATCACTGGTACTCTGACATATTCTGGGATTATTTGAACTCCACTCAAGAGTTGAGCACTTTGGGAAATTTTGGGTATTTGATTATCTGTTCGGAAAGTTTAATACTGTCTATTTATCTGGAATGTGATACAATATGTGGAATTCATAGAGTTAGGCATGAAATGCGAAGTATGTGATATTTCGGATTTACGATGTCTAAAGTGATTGTGGATTCCAAATGTTGTAGTTTTACACTTTCTTTTCTGTGACCGTAAGTGTAATATGTGATATCGCCGGTTTCGTTGCTATATTTCAACGACAATTGGGATGTGCATATTTACTTACGTTGATGATATGAGATATTATGTGTTACTGTGATATGTTATATTAGATCGCCGCGTTCTGAATAGCCGGGGGTTTTATGTGAGATGAGGGTTTTTATTTTCATTCATGTAAAATTCATTTGTAATGTAATATTCTTTTATTTGGGGCACTTCCAGGTCGCGGTTGCTGTCACCAGTGTATATTATTTACTTTTCCGCATTAGGTAGACCCAAGGAGGGGAGCATAAGTAACCGGGTTCTAGGGTCCAGTGGGAGGCCATCTCGAGGAGTCGAGACCGGGTCTCCTAACCCTAGAATTGGCAGTGTTACTTGCCACTCTCGTAGGGGTCTTGGGATGTGGGTTTGGCTATTCGTCGCGACCGTGGAATCCGTGTTTTATACAGGCTCGTATTGAAAACACGGACGTCCTAATATATCCAATATTTCATATATGTTCTTCTGTTGCAATGTTCTGTGATGAGATCATATTACTGCCTGAGACGAATGCTTATACTATATATATATGTTGATATATAAATATTACTGCTTTCGTTTCTTCTGTGATGCTTAGAAAGCATAAGCTGATGGGATTTTTATTAATGAGATTAATAAAAGAAAAGAAACCTAAAGATGTTATAGAATCAAAACTTTATAAAAGGGGTAGATACAGTTTTGCTTTGCACAGTGATATATACGATATATCCTGCACCTTATTCGATGGGGAAAGAGCCGACGATCCCTTCACCGGGAGTGACCACTTTAGCGAAACTGGCAGATGCTACAAAACTCGGTTTGTCTTTTGATTGATTTTAGAGTTTTGCTTTGCACAGCGGTATATATGATATATCCTGCACCTTATTCGATGAGGAAAGGGCCGACGATCCCTTCACCGGGAGTGACCCCTTTAGCGAAACTAAGAAAATCCTCAAAAACACTCCTTTTCAAAACTTCACTCGATTCTACGACGATAACAAGTTCATTACGCTCAGGGTTTTCTGAAAAACCTGCGTAGCCCTCCGACATTTCAGATAAGTAATACTTAGTATTCGTGCTACGTTTGTTGGCTTTCGTCAAGGCGTAGTGTGCGGTAGCTAATTATTACTTATCTGTTACATATGATGAGATTGGGTTAGGGTAGTCGTGCGGCTTTGTTGGCTTTCGTCAAGGGACGTACGGCTGGGTTTAATTCAATCAAGAAATGTTCGGGTTGAACTTGACTAGCGGACTATGGTTTGTTGGCTTTCGTCAAGGTCATAGAACGTTAGGGGCAAAATATTATCGGGAATTTTAAGTGTTGAAATTTGCAATGAGATTGCATACCTCCTATGAGATAGTTGGATCCCGATACCCACTGCGAGTAAGAGTTACTCCTGGGAAAGTTTTACACAGGACAATTAGTCATTCAAGTAGGTGTCTAGAAAAGTGTTAACGGGGTTACGCCTCTGGGAAAATGAGGTTTGCTTTAATTAGGTCCGTGCGAAAGCACGGGGAACCTCCCTCAAAGTACCGACACTGATCTGGCTGAAAGATTGACGAAATTGTAAGGTGTAATTAATCCCGGCTAATCTTACCTTTTAGGGTTTTAAGGTAGATTTGATAAAAACAGTGGGAGACATCCTGATTAGATAAGATAATAACCAATCTAATTTTGCAAGAGCATACGCTAAAGTGTTTTCTTCTCTCTCTCTCCAGGTAGCGACCATGTCATGCCATAATCAAGATAATAAAATGGATGTATTGAATGAACCCAATTATTGTACTGAGCTAGGGAATGTTGGACCCGTTCTTTCTTATAAGAGTTATAAGACTGAACAGGAAACAGGAGAATATCTGGATTCTCAAGCCGCCCAAAAGAACTTGCATGTTGATGCATCTTCTTCGGGTGTGCTAGTTATTGAGAACTGTTTCTCAGTTCACCCTATGTCCTGGGTATTAGATACCGGATCAGGATCCCATATATGTAAATTGTTACATGGGCTACGGAAAGGTAGAGAACTAGGAAAAGGTGATCATTCCGTTCAAGTAGGGAACGGTGCAAGTATTGTAGCCAAAGCAGTTGGCGAATATCACCTTGTATTACCAAGTCGTAATACGCTGATTCTAAATGAGTGCTATTATATACCGAACATGATGTGCAACATTATATCAGTCTCTTTATAAAGTAAAGAAGGATATAATTTTGTAGTACAGGATAATGTTATGAATATATTCCTAGATCAAAAGTTGATTGCATCAGGCTCGTTACATAATGGCATATTCATTCTAAATCAGAATACAGTCCTGAATATACAAAACACACACAAGAGGAAAAGTTCGGATATGAACGAATCCTACTTGCGGCATTGTAGACTTGGTCATATCAATGCGACACGACTGGCTAAGTTACATAAGGATGGTTATTTGAATCCGTTCGAATTATCATCTTATGATACTTGCCATTCATGTCTCAAAGGAAAAATGACCAAAGCTCCGTTTAGTGGACACGGAGAAAGAGTTACCGAACTCTTAGGACTAATACATAGTGATGTATGCGGTCCCATGTCTACGCATGCCAAGAACGGTTCTTCCTACTTCATTACATTCACTGACGATCTCTCCAGATACGGACATGTGTTCCTGTTGAAACACAAGTCTGAAGCTTTTGAGAAATTCAGAGAATATAAGCACGAAGTAGAGAACCAAACGGGCAAAAGTATTAAGATCCTTCGATCTGATCGAGGAGGAGAATACTTGAGCAATGAGTTCCAAGATTATCTAAAAGAGAATGGGATTCTCTCTCAGCTTACTCCACCTTATACACCACAGCACAACGGTGTATCGGAATAAAGGAATCGCACCCTATTAGATATGGTGCGTTCAATGATGAGTACAGCTGAGTTACCTATTTCCTTTTGGGGGTATGCGCTTGAGACAGCCATACACCTATTGAATATGGTTCCTACCAAATCAGTGCCTACCACTCCTATGAGATATGGATCGGGAAGAGACCATCTCTTAAGTATGTTAAGATATGGGGTTGTCCAGCCTATGTCAAAAGACAAAATCCGGACAAACTCGAGGCAAGATCTGTCTTATGTAAGTTTGTAGGATATCCCAAGAACTCACAAGGGTATATCTTCTACCACACTGAGGAACAAAAGGTGTTTGTTTCTAAACATGCCACCTTTTTGGAAAAGGAATTTCTTGCAAAAGAAATTGATGGCAATGAGGTAGAACTGGAAGAGGTTCTAGCGACACAAACTACAACAGATGATTTAGTGGAACCAGAGGATTCAGTAGTACCCAACGAACCTCAGCCTCTCCGCCGATCTAGTAGGGTTTCTCGTCCACCTGAGAGATACTACGGTTTTCTTATTGATGGTGGAAGCGAGGATTGCATCATGGATGATGATGACCCGACTAGTTTCGAGCAGGGCATCACGGGTGGTGACTCTGTGAAATGGCTGGATCCAATGCGATCTGAGATGGAATCCATGTACACCAATAAAGTATGGATTTTGGAAAATGCTCCTAAAGGGGTAAAACCCATTGGGAGCAAGTGGATTTTTAAAAGGAAATTTGGTGTAGATGGAAAAGTTGAGACTTTCAAAGCTAGACTTGTAGCAAAGGGATTTCGTCAACGACCAGGTGTGGATTATGACGAAACCTTTTCTCCAGTGGCTATGCTTAAGTCCATCCGGATCTTACTTGCCATTGCTGCATACCATGACTACGAAATCTGGAAAATGGATGTTAAGACCGCCTTTCTAAACGGTGATTTAGAAGAGAGCGTGTACATGACTCAGCCAGAGGGTTTCGTAGATAGTGGGAGCAGCGGAAAGGTGTGCAAGCTGCTTAAATCCATTTATGGGTTAAAGCAAGCATCGCGGAGCTGGAACATCTGTTTTGATGTTGTAGTCAAAGAGTTTGACTTCATCAAAAATATAGATGAACCTTGTATCTATAAGAAGTTAGCAGAGGGTAAGGTTGTCTTCTTCGTATTGTACGTGGATGACATACTCTTGATAGGAAATGATATTCCTATGCTGCAATCAGTCAAGCTCTTCTTATCACAGAGATTCTCAATGGAAGATCTAGGTGATGCCTCCTGCGTATTGGGAATCATGATCTATAGAGATAGATCTAAACGGATACTGGGATTGTCCCAATCCAGGTACATTGACACCATACTAAAGAGGTTTAGTATGGAAGAATCCAAGCGTGGGAACCAAGCCACGATCTCTGGACTCACTCTCTCCAAAGAGATGTCTCCCAAGACTGATTTAGAGAGAGCTCGCATGCAAGGGATACCCTATGCTTCGGCAGTAGGCTCTATCATGTATGCGATGCTATGTACCAGACCTGATGTAGCATACTCACTGAGTGTAGTGAGTCGGTATCAAGCAGATCCTGGAGAGAGTCACTGGACAGCTGTGAAGAACATTCTCAAGTACTTGCGAAGGACTAAGGAGATGTTCTTGGTGTATGGTAACGGAGAACTCCAGGTGGAGTCCTTTACTGATTCCAGCTTCCAAAGTGATAAGGACGACTCTAAGTCGCATTCGGGTTTTGTCTTTACCCTCAATGGAGGGGCGGTATGTTGGAAGAGTTCCAAACAGGATACCGTTGCAGACTCGACGATGGAGGCTGAATACATCGCTGCCAACGATGCTGCCAAGGAGGCTGTCTGGATAAAGAAGTTCATTAGTGAACTTGGTGTGGTTCCATCTATTGAGCATCCAATACCTCTGTATTGCGATAACAATGGAGCTGTGGCTTTAGCCAAGGAACCCAGGTCCCATTAAAAGTCTAGACATATTCTGAGGCGGTATCACCCGATCAGGGAGATAGTTGATCGCCGGGAGATCGAGGTCAGGAGAGTAGATACGAAGGACAACACTGCGGATCCATTCACGAAGGCTATTCCCCAGATACAGTTTGAGAGATTATTCGGGATGCTGGGTATGCGATACTACAGCAGCTGGCCTTAGTGCAAGTGGGAGATTGTTAGTTATGTATATGCCCTAGAGGCCATTGTTGTACATATGATGTATATTATAATGGATGCTTGGATATATATAGAGATGACTTTCTTGCTCGTCATGATAGTATGCTATTTGGTTTCACTTTATCTTAACATGTTGACTTGTATTGGTTTACTGTTTTACTCTCACATGTTGATAAAGCCCTTAGGACCTGTACTCGACAACTGGGACTATGATGAGATCATACTAGTGGGGCCGCGGTAGTCGATGAGTACATCCTATAACTGTTCCTAGTCGAGGGTATATCGAGACAGGGCATCGATACACCAGAGTAGACTAGCGTATACGCATCTTGACCCATATGATGGGCGATGGATGATCCCATATCCATCGGTGTTAGACATCAGAGATGGTGTACGGGTGCTCAGTGGAGACTGGGTACATTGGACGGACTCGCCGAGAACTCCCAGATGGTGTTATACCACACGTCAGATGGCAGTTCTCCGGTGACACTGGTACAGGGTAGTCTGTAGACCCGAGATCGTCATAGAGTCTTGTGTGATTCCCACTGTGCTTTGATTTCCACCTTACCACGTCTAAGAGGGCGTGCAAAACGGTGGCTTTTGGGTACAGTCCCGAATCACATAGAGGCAATGAGCGATAGGAGGGGATTCGTCTCTCCCGGTATAGGGAGTTGATGTTGTGCTGTGTTCGATTGGCTATAACTGGAAGTCCCTGGCCAGGGCTGATATAGAGATTTACTGGTAAGTGTTACTAGTAGTTTCTCGACCCGTTATGAGCCACACATCGACACGACTTATCGGTTACTGGGGTCTGACGTATACCACCTCTAGACTTGATATGCGACATATCAGACGAACAGACCGGACTGTACGGGAGTGTTACTGGTTGGATTCACAGGAGAACGCACAGGCTAGCTTGTTGATCTTCTGATCGCTCAATACCTGGATGGCTGTTACGTTTAGCTGACCGCTTGCAGCTTGTGGGTGTTTGATATGATCATCACCCGCTACCGGCGTATTGACGATTCTTTAGAGTCCTACACAGAGGTTTCTTGGCTCAGGCGAAATGGAGTAGAGGCACATATGTGATATGTGCAGGACCGAGAATAATGCGATATGAGATACCGTATTATATTCTCAGGATATTTAGATATGAACCGGGTCATCGGATCAAGTGTTGATTCGATGAATCGGTACATGATATATTAGTCGGTGATATTCGATATGGCCGGATCATCGAATTAAGTGTTAATTCGATGATTTAATGTATAATAATATATACGATATATTGTATTACATTATCTAATATTGGCTCGCTTTATTATTTCATTTTCTCACTAGATGATACATTGATATATATGCGATATATGTTAATTGTATTATTTTCTTTTGTTGCAAATATATAATATATATGTGATATATATTATTGTGACATGATATGATTAATTGTTAAACATGTTTAAGGATGATTAATTGAGGTTAGGGTTTGATTAGGGTTAGATGCTTCATGCACCTTCTAGAAGCTTTTTTCTTTTGTCATTCTTAAGATATTTTAGGATGACACATTCTTAACCCAACCAAAACCTAACTCTAGTTTATTCTCTACTAAATCCTAGCCACTCATCCTTGACCATGGTTTATAAATCAATCATATAGTCTTCTTTCTATTCATCACAAAAGGATTAATCTTATTATTCATTTTCCATTATCATCTTCTTCTCTCTTGAAAAGCTTGCTAGAAAATCTTTAAGTGATGAATAAATATGAGAAAATGATATAAAAAGAAAGCAAAAATACTACTCTCTCATCCTCATCTCATCTAACCCATGAGATTAGTGTGTTCATCTCTTTAGAGTGAGAAAGCTTGAGTTTTTGCAACTTCGAGGTAGATCATCGGAGATTTGGAATACTTCAAGCTAGCATGGATCGTTCGAGTCGTGGAGCCTCTCATGAATCCGGGAGATCGTGGATCGCGGCAAAGGGACTTCTACTCGGAGCTTGTGAAGTGAAGGAGCGGACTACAAAGGTTGTAATCCCTCACACTTAGATAAAAGTTATCATCTTGCATGTTAAACCCTAATAATCTAGCAAAGATCCCGGCTTTGGGTTGTTTGGCACGTCTAAATTTTTATCCGGGCATGTTTGATGCCTTATGAACCTTCACAAGAGTGCCTAGGAACCCTACAACTGTCTCCGTTCTCAAGGATATGGTTGAGAAAATCTTCGAGAGTGACTGGGGTCCGCACCTTCTAATTGTACTCCTCCAGCGCGTCAATATGTTTTTGTAGATCCGTGCACTTATCGTCGTACTCGGCAGGCTGCACAAGCTTCTTGGTCTTCTTCTTTTTCTTCGAAGACTTTGAAAGCTTGACCTGGGTGTTTTGCCCATCGTTACCAGCTTTCGGTGTTGGGCGCGGTTTAAGCATCCCCTCAATGATCCCGGGCTTCAGTGGGCTTTTCCACCTGATCTCCGGGCATGCTTGAAGGTCCTTCAACATTCTTTTAGTTTTAGCTGAAAGGACAAATTCCCTCGGTGCTTCTTCTACAAACGAGCATGATGCCCCTGGCATGTCCACCTTTTTAGGAGCGAGCTTCTGTGGCGGGTTCATCCTCCAGTTTTCTGACAACGCAAACTTCCCTTATTGTTATTGATCTACGACCCAGTTTTTGAAGACGTAGCAATCCTCAATTGGGTGGCCCACTACTCTGTGGTAGGAGCAGTAGTTGGGGCTGTTGGCGTCACCAGGCTGCAGTGGACATCTCGGATCTGGCAGAGTGATGAGTCTGTTGCGCATCGCCAGTTCGAACAGTCTCCTCGTTTTATCTTGGGGAAATGAGTAAGGACGCCCTAGTTTCTCCCCGAGGAATTGGCACAGGCGCACGTTGCTTTGGCGAACAACCGATTTCAAGTTGCTCGGCTTTTGTTGAGTGTTGGCAACGAAGGCCTCTTTCCCTTTGCCCTTTTCATTCCGGGTATCTGTTTTTGAAGAGGACGGCCTGTGGCCCATCTGGTCCATTTGGGCCAGCTTGTTGATCAAGGCCTGGAAGGTGGTCGGCTTGAAGAACATCATAAATTGGGATACCGTCACTTGAGGATCGAGGGTCCCTAAGAACATGCCCACGGCCGGAGCTTCTTCTATGCGTTGTTCGCATTTTGACCATAGGTTCCGCCATCGGATTGCGTATTGAACCCAGGTCTCTCCTGGCTTCACCTTGGTATTGATTAATGTCATGATCGGGGTGCGATCGCTTGCGCTGGCGAACCGCTGTGTGAATAGCAGCTCTATTTCTGTGAATATTTTGACGGAGTCATTTGGGAGCTCCGAGTACCATTCAAACGCCGTCTCTGACAAGCTGCCAACGAACTGGCGAAGTAGCAATTTGTCATCGTCTCCAGTATTGCCGCATAATGCTCTAAACTGGGCGATGAGCTGATGTGGGCTGCCTGTCCCCTTATGCACATGGAATTTGGGGATCGTATATCCCGGCGGGTACTTGATTTGATCGTACCAGCTTGGGTACGGTCGCCCAGTTCTGATGACTTGGCCAGCCGCTTCTCTTGCCTGATGAGATCGTATTTGCTGAGCTATGTAGTCATCGAGGGCAACTTTGGAGATTGTTTCCTCCATGGTTGCTGATAAAGCCGGAAGAGGGTTTGATGTTTCCCCTCTGTCGTCCTCGATGATTATCGGTGGATCTTTGGCTGGAGGTTCTGGTTGGATCATCATTCCAACCATGTCTTGGAACATGAGCGCCATCTGTTTTATATTAGCCGCTTGTTCCGCTGCCACCTTATCCTTTCTCTCCAGCGCCCTTCGCAAGAACTCCGTATTGGTATCCCGCTCTTGGCGATGTTCAGACACTACTTCCGAGCTTTCTTTCTGCCCGGTCAGTGCTGCCATTTTCGTCAGCATCTCCTGGAGCTTTTGTTGCTGCTCCTGAGCTTTCGTCAACGACCGAGTTTGCGGCCGATGAGCCACGGAAGCACATCTTTCCTCTTTTCCGGAGGCCATATGAACCGTGTGCACGATCATGCCCCCAGACTTGGGCCGTTTGGATCCATCACCTTTGGGATTTGTCGTCGGCGGTGGTAGATTCTCTGGCCTTCTCTTTTTGTGAGAAGTCAAAGTTGAAGGAGCCATTGCAACAGGCGCCTTCGTAGAAGAAGTCCCTCGCTGCATGGTGGAGGGATGGTCCTCCTTTTGCCGAGCCTTTGTTTTCTTCAGTCGGCGAGAGTAGTCATTGTTGATCATAGAATATTGGACCTTTCGCCAGACCCTGTGGACTTGGGAGGTCAGCCGCTGAGGGGGTTGCTCCGGCTTTTCCTGTATCATGTTTTCACAAGTGGGGGAGATTTCTTCAGCACCACGGTCGGAGAGTTCTTTCGCACCCTCCTTAGCAGTTCAAAGTTTTTCCCAGTTGGAACAGCAGCTTCAACTTCCACCATTGGAGCTGATGGAGTAGGTCTGGAAGGAGAGTTTCCCCCAGCTTTCCTCACGCTGCTCCAGTGGCGACGTCGAGCATGCCTTGTAGATGGGATTGCTTCAGTTGTGGGAGTGGCTTCGTCATGCCCCCTACTCTGATGAAGGGCTACTGCTGGTGCCAGCCTGTTGAAGACTGACGTCCGTTGAGAGGGAACGACCAATCTTTCGAAGGCCGACTCTCTGGTAGGGGAAGCTCTTTTAATGTCTTCCCCCACAGCAGGAGTTGGAACGCCCAATCTTGCGAAGACCGATCCTTTAGTAGGAGAAGTCCCTCTGACGACTTCACCTGCCAGAGCTGGAACGGCTATCCGTTTTGGGATAACCCCTTCGTGTATTGTGAGCCTCTTTGCGAGCCCACTTGAGCTTTGGTTCATCCTGTTAAAGACCGAGGTGGAAGACTTGGACGACCCGTTGAGAGAGGCCGTAGTGGTTGCAAGTCGATCATAGACAGACTTCTCGGGAGCTTCCTGTGGTGGCACTGGGGCGCTGAATCTAACTGGTGGGAGCATGGTCCCGAAGAACAATCCAGTGGTGGCCTGAGTCACCTGCTCCGCTGGCATCGAAAAGATGCAGGCCGCATTTGGCCCGTATGTCACTCCTCCAGCGGGGATGGAGCGGGAGTTGCTGTTGCAGGTACACTTGGAAGCCATTGATTCTTCTTTTCTCTGCACAGGTGCAAGACACCAAATCTTAGTATCTTGAATCCAGGGGCAACCACAGTAAACCGCGATTTGTTCGCGAACACGATACACGAAGTATGGAGTGGAAAGAGGAAAAGGTCCCATCGGGCGTGCCGGAATCTGTTCACCGCCGAAAAATGGAGACGAAACCGCGTAGGTCGTCTTGCCTGAATTTGGGGCAGATGCTATTTAGGTTTATCCGTCCACCTCTCCGAAGATGCTAAGTTGATTTATGGCACCGTATATCGGAGGTCTGGATAGATGCGGCCGTTGTAGCAGACTTCGTCAGATTCCCCCTCATTTGCAAGGGGTTTTTTGATTATGAGGACGCTCTTCCCTACAGGCGCAAGCCCCTGCAGTTAATTACGTTACCGCATCGCGGTAACCACTTTCTCCTGCTCCAGAAGTTCGCTTGGTGTCATGTGTGTTTGTTTTATTTTTGGTTGCCCGTGGATTGTATACGGAGACTAATTTATGTTGTCTCCCATAGGGCGTAGATTATTCCAAATCCGTATATCTTAGATTTGGGTTTAGGTTGATTTAAGGATCATTAAACACGTTTGTGATTAAGATCAACTTAAATTTTTGTTAAGGATACGTTAGTCCAATTTGAGACTAAGATCTACTTAACAGGGTTTTAGGATCATTCAGATCCCACAAAAGTGCATTTGGGCTCTATTGTTTTATTTTAAGGACGTTACGGTCCGTTGTTAGTTTAAGGACGTTTCGGTCCGTAGATCACCATTTTTGAGGTGAGGGCTTTAGTTTAAGGACGTTACAGTCCGTAGTAGTTTGAGAACGTTACGGTCCGTAGATCACCATTTTTGAGGTGGGGGTTAAGTTTAAGGACGTTTCGGTCCGTAGTAGTTTTAGGACGTTACGGTTCGTAGGGTTTAGTTTAAGGACGTTACGGTCCATAGTAGTTTGAGGACGTTACGGTCCGTAGGGTTTAGTTTAAGGACGTTACGGTCCACAGTAGTTTGAGGACGTTGCGGTCCATAGATCACCATTTTATGCCCGTGTATTTGTTACGTGACAGGATGCATGGCGATGATGTGGGATACACCTATTTGGGGTGTGGTTTGGTTTAAGGTGTGCACGTCAACTTAGGAAGTGCACCCAAAAATAGTTTATTGTCGGGACCCGCCACCTCTATGAAGATGCTGATGAATTACAATGACATGCATCAGAGGTATAGAGAGATGTACCCTTGAACCAATTCCCGTGTCTAAGGGAAGAGATCATGGTGGGCCATCTAACAATCATTAGCCATTTTTTGGGAGGACTAAGATTAACTAAGGAAATATGGGATGAACATCATTTTGGATGTCATGAGTCATGTTTGGGAAACAATGAATCAATGGGCTCAGTTGATCTGAATTAGGGATCTAGCCAACTTGGGCTTGACCCATTTTTATTTGAAAGGAGTGTTGAACACTGGTTTGGGCTCAGTCCCTCTTTTTCTTGCAAAAAGTGCTGAGCACTCATGTAAGTTATGACGCTCACACTTTACTCTCTTTTTTTTGTTTTTATATGGAGTGCTGAGCACTCTTTATGGCGCCCACGTGAGGGTCACGTGAGGCACTGGGCACTGAGCTCCAGCTACTGAGTGCTAAGCACTCTTTATTTTATAGCGCCCACGTGAGGGGCACGTGAGGCGCTAGGCGCTGAGCGCCGCCCACTGAGTGCTAAGCACTCTTTATTTTATAGCGTCCACATGAGGGGCATGCGGGGCGCTGAGCGCCGCCCACTGAGTGCTAAGCACTCCTGAGTTCTCTCTCTTCTTCTTTTTGAATGATCCACAGGATATTTATCTAATTTTTATTTACCTAAAATTTCCAAGAAAAGAGTTCTTCTTCCTCGAGTATTTAATTCTCTGTTCTTTCAAAACTTTCTCCTTTTTTTAAGCTTATGGAAGGGTTCCTCCTTTTTAGACTTGAAGTCTTGGGTCCTTTATATAGTGGAGGCAAGTCTGTTGATTAGTTGAAGAAATCTCTCATTGAGAGATCCTAATTGATTTGGGGATTTTGCCCACCGTTGGATTTTTGATCCAAGGACTTCTATTTTACAGAAGATATTTTCCTTGTTTTTAACAAGATTAGGGAAATATTTTCCCATACAGAATTTATTCTGTAGCTCGGTGATTCTTTAATCACCATTTGATTTTTAATCCAACGGTACTCTATTTTACAGAGAGTAATTTTTCTTATTTAGAAAGATTTAAGGAATATTTCCTCAACAGAATTTAATTCTGCATCCTGATGATTTATCATTTTCGTTGGATCTTTGATCTAACGGCTCTGTTTAACAGAGAGTAGAATTTAATTCTACCAAGTGCCGGCGCTCACGTGCTGTGCACGTGCGGTGCCAATAAGAGTTTTTTTAACTCTGGCGTCGGCGCCCTCATGGCAAACACGTGAGGCGCTGCCTCTTGAGTTTTGAACAGAGCTTTGCTTTTTTATGAGTTTTTAACTCTGGCGCCGGCGCTCTCATGGCAAACACGTGAGGCGCTGCCTCTTGAGTCTTGAACAAAGCTTTGCTCTTTTAAGAGTTTTTAACTCTGGCGTTGGCACCCTCATGGCAAACACGTGAGGCACTGCCTCTTGAATTTTGAACAGAGCTTTGCTCTTTTAAGAGTTTTTAACTCTGGCGTTGGCGCCCTCATGGCAAGCACGTGAGGCGATGCCTCTTGAGTTTTGAACAGAGCTTTGCTCTTTTATGAGTTTTTAACTCTGGCGTTGGCGCCTTCATGGCAAACACGTGAAGCGTTGCCTCTTGAGTTTTGAACAGAGCTTTGCCCTTTTAAGTGTTTTTAACTCTGGCGCTGGCGCCTTCATGGCAAGCACGTGAGGCGCTGCTTCTTGAGTTTTGAACAGAGCTTTTCTTTTTTATTGGGGAAATAGTCATGAACACCCGCCAAAGATGGTGGTAAAGCCAATCGATAAGCTATCTCTCCTACACGCTCAATGATATCAAAAGGCCCCATGAATCGAGGACTAAGCTTGCCTTGACTACCAAATCGGATTACTCCCTTAGTCGGTGATATCTTCAAGAACACAAGATCACTAACAGCAAACTCCAAAAGTCTTCTTCCAGTATCAGCCCAACTTTTCTGTTGATCTTGTGCCGCCTTCATATGATCACGAATCAAGTTAACTTTCTCCACAGTTTGCACAATGAGTTCCGGTCCCAACAATCTTCTTTCTCCAACACCGTCCCAACAAACAGGCAAGCGACACTTACGACTGTACAATACTTCAACTAGAGCCATCTGTATAGTTACCTGAAAACTCCACTAAATGTAAATGATCCTTCAACAAACCCTTGAAGTCCAACGTTCAAGCCCTCAACATATCTTCAAGATTTTGGATCGTTCTTTCAGACTATCCATCTGTCTGAGGATGATAGGTCGTACTAAATATCAAGCGAGTTCCCAAACTTTCCTGTAGACTCCTTCAAAAGTGTGATAGGAACCGAGTATCATGATCAGAAATGATACTCATGGGTACTCCATGAAATCTCACAATCTCCTACATGTACCGCTCTGCCAAAGCCTCCGTCGACTGACAAACTCAAAACGGTATGAAATGAGCTGCCTTAGTCAATTGATCGTCAATCACCCAAACTGCGTTATTGCCCTTTGGACTCCGTGGTAAGGCTGTCACAAAATCCATGGTTATATGGTCCCACTTCCATTGAGGAATTGAAAGTGGTTGCAACAAACCAGCTATCCTTCGATGTTCAGTCTTGACTTGCTGACACACCAAGCGCCTCGATATGTAGCAAGCAATCTCTCTTTTCATGCCTTCCCACTAAAAATGATGTCGCAAATCTCTATATATCTTCGTGCCTCCCGGATGTACTGAATACGTGGAACTATGAGCTTCCTTCTTGACTTCTTCACGAACATCTCTTTTAGGCACACACAAACGACTTCCATATCTTAACAAGCCATATTCATGAATCAACAAATCTATTCGAAGTCTCGCTTCCACTTGTCCTCGAAATTTTTGCAATCTGGGATCGTGTGACTGTGCTGCTTTAATACTATCGATCAAGGATGACTGTACTTAAAACTGCATCAACTGTCCCGAATAATCTGGTAGTACGATCTCCAACTCGAATCTCTACAAATCAGTTATAATCTCCTTCTGTGCATTCAACATCCTTATTACAGAAAACCGACTTAAAGCATTCGACACTACATTAACTGATCTAGAAATAGCGAAAAGATCCGGTTCATCAAGTCCATAAATATTGCCGGTGCGTTAGTTACTCCAAATGGCATCACTAAGTACTCATAATGCCCATATCGAGTTCGGAACGCCGTCTTGCAAATGTCTTCTTCTTTCACCTGAACTTGATGATACCCTGATCACAAATCCAACTTCGAGTTGATCAAATAATTCACCGATGCGGGGGATTGGGGACTTATTCTTAATAGTCATCCAATTTAACTCTCGATAATCGATGCACATCCTCTGCATGCCACCTTTCTTCTTGACTAGAAGAACTGGAGCTCCCCACGGTGAACCGCTGTTGCGAATCTAACCCTTTTCTAGTAATTCGGTAACTTGCCTCTTTACCTCTTCCAGTTCCACCTGTGCCATCAGATAACAGGCCTTTGAAATTGACGCTGCTCCTGGAATAAGATCAATCGTGAACTCTACATCTCGTTTTGGCGGTAAACCCAAGATGTCCTCGAACACATTCATGAAATCCTGAAGCACTGCTGGTGCTTCTTCCTTGATTACTTCCATCGACGAAAAAGAGGCACTTGTCGGCCTAGCCCTAAATTCGACTAGCCCGACAGATCTGCTACCTCCCTAGAATATGAACTCCGGATGTCCGAGAATCTGAAAAATCACTTTCTCCGCCCTACAATCAATGTGAGCGTGGAAAATGCCAAGAAAATCCATTCCCAAGACCACATCGTAGCTGCCAGTATCAGTCACCAAGAAATCCGCGAATAACTCCCGTCCGCAAATAACAATCGAGCAACCCTTGCACTCACTACTAGATATAATTCTCCCATTTCTAGTGTATATGTCCCAAGAGCTAGATAGGGCCATGTGTGGGACAGAGTGTGCACTAATAAACTTGGACGACATAAAGCAATAGGATGCACCAGAATCGAATAATGCAAATGCGGGAAAATTATAAACAAGTAGGATACCTGAAACAACATTGTCTGACGCCTTGGTCTCCTCGGCCGTCAAGATGAAGGCCCGTCTCTAATTAGGCCTCTGAGTAATCTGCTTCTGCCCATAAGTTTGCTTCTGCGGTGGTTTTTGAACATAATCTCACAATCATAATCTCGTAGGGCATGTACTAATGGTATGGTCAGCTGATCCACAAACTAAAAAAAGTCCGAGCCTCCTTCAACACTCTTTCTGCGTGTGACCAGGTAGACGGCAAAAGTCACAAATCGCAGCCTTTTTCTGATCTGATACAAAAGGCTTCTTCATTGGTACTGTGCCTCATTTGTTTACCAGAATGCCTCTACGTCCAGGAACTCTGGTTGGCGCATACGGAGTCTTCTGCACCACAACTACTTGCTGTTGAGTGCCCTTTACTCTTACGGTTAAACTCTGTTGTTCCCTAGTTGCCTTGAGAACTTAGGAGAAGGTGGTCAATTCCAATGATATGATGTGTCTCTAAATCTCCACATCCAAGCTACACATAAACCGCCTTGTCCTATCTGCCTCATTGGCAACTAAGGGCCCCGCAAAACGACTGAGTCAGGTCCATTCAGCCGGATGAGTATCAACGGATTCGCCATTCTGCTTTAGGCTAATGAACTTCTCTTCCATTTCCTCCTGAGCAGATTGCGGAAAGAAATTCTCCAAGAAACTTCGTGAAAAAGTCGTCCAGCTGATCGGATTAGTCAAACAGGTCTTCTCGACAAGCCACCACTCGCGAGTGTAATCTACCAATTGGATGCGTACTACATCCACCCTTTTCTCATCTGAAATATGTGTGGCAACAAGCAAGTTCTCTGTATCCACTGGACACTGCTCCGCTGGCATTGGCTCCTCTAATCTTGTAAATGTGGACGGATCGAGCTTCCTGAAATCCGCCATGGTGCCCTCACGCTGTGTTGGTCTTGGAGCTGCTGCCCTCTCAGCTGCTGTGACAACAGTCTATTGGAACGTCCTCAGATCCTCTTGGAAAGCCTCGGCCCACCACTGAATCTGCTCAGTTTGACGCTTATAGTTTTCCAACATACCACGTAAGACTCCAAGTAATGCCGCATTATCTACACGCCTCTTTTATGACCACAAATCTCTATCTGCCATGATTCTGAAGCCAAGAACACTGAAAAAGATTAGCAATGGAAACATGATTCAATAAAAAAGAATTGATAAACTATAGATTCAAGACTGGTAAGGTAGTAGTGTGGCAGGACATGTTCCTAATTCCGGGTTTCCTGATCGGTGTATTGCGTCTAATACCCAACTACAAAAGAACCAAACCCGACTAATCCTAAAACATATGGCTTCGATACCAACGAAAGCTTGTCACGCCCTGCTTCCCAAAATACGTAAATACGGTACATGACAAAGCCAACCATGCTACCTATGGCGAGGAAAGATCCTTCCATAGTCGCATTACGGATGTCAATCAGATATCAAGAACAGTAAATAAAATCTAACTAACACATGTCCATCTGCCACAATAGATAATAATCAAGAAATGTATATAGCGGAAACGAATAAAGATCCAATAAAGAAATAATATCCAAATAACGTCCCTCATGGGATCACAACGCTAAACTTAAACTACAGAAATAAAATAAACTAAGCATCTCTAAAACTAATCATCAAGCTCCTCACTGCTCAGCTTGCTTGTCAAAATACTCTTAATCTTCCAGCGACAAGGCCAAAGAAACTGGGCCATGCAAAACCCAGACGCCAGTGCGTCATAAATATCAATAACAATAGTAATAAACATAATATGATGCTATCAAGAAGACATGAGTATAAATAATAATCGTAGGTGTAAAACAGTGGGCCATAGATATGTCACGAATATCCTAAAGTCTGTGTTTTTAGGTTATCTATCCTAACGATATTTGAAATTAATTAATGGAATCGTCGATACAACTCAATAGTATCCTGTGCGTGCCCGGGACCACGGTCAAGACCTTCGGGACTGAATCCGAGACGTGCCGCTAAGCAGTATAAAACGATATCATATACAGACGAATGATGTCAGCATCATCATTCTAGGGCCCGAAGCCCGTATCGAATGATCGGTCTTTGGAAAGTAGTGAACTGTTGAGTTACAAGTCAGGTTTCATTATTGATTTCCCCTTTTCCTTAAGTTTTGTGTTCAAGTCAGGTATTAACGACATCTACCTAATGCTAACACAGGAACAGACATGTACAAGTTTTGTCTAACTAGACAACAAGTCACATCCATCAGTACAACATGTCAGGATTGTCGGCATTAGTAAAAATCCAAGTAACATGTCTAATAATGTGTCGTGAACATGTTATGCAGTGTGTTAACACGGTAAATACTTGATGGAAAACAGTAACCATTTCATTTAAACACTGTAAAAATAACTAATGTATATTATTTAAATTGTAAGATATAATATATATATATATATATATATATATATATATATATATATATATATATATATATATATATATAAACCTACTTGTAATAACGTTTTGCATATACTACTAAATATACCGCCGTCTAGGTAAAAGATCATGAACTACAGTGGAATTACAGCATACAACGAAATACACTTGTTAGTGATACGAAATACGGATTAATGCTATAATATTGTATAATGATAATACTTGCTAAATATTAAAATGCATATCCTATACATAATTATATAAATATTGGTAAAAGTAAAGTAACATGTTGTAAGTTTAGAAACTTACCTCGATTGATAAACTCACGACGAAGTACGGATACCCGAGTTTCAAACACCGACGACACGACGTAACTGTTGAATATAATGCTCTCAAGGAAATTATTATGATTGCAAGTAGGCGATTATGATAATTGAGGGAGGACATATACAGGTAGAACAGTCTTATTTGAAATGATAGTATGCTATCTGATTTGTCTTCATCATTGATGAAGCCCGTAGGATTGTTGCTTGACAACCAACATTATGATGGTGATCATATATGTGAGAGTTGGGTTTTCCATAAGCACATCCTTAAATGTCCCCAGTCGTGGGAGTATCAAGACTGGGTATCCATATTTTAGAGTAGACTGGTGTATACGTTTCTAGACCCCGACGGAGGGCGGTGGCCGGTCTCACAAGCCATTGGTGTTGTGTCACCTAAGATAGTATACAGGTGCTCACTGGATGTGAGTACACTGGACAGACTCGCCGAGAACTTCTAGATGGTATTATATCTATCATCAGATGGAAATTCTCAGGTGGCATGAGTATAGGTTAGTCGTTTGACCTGAGATAGTCATTTGTCTCGTGTGAGTTCCCATTATTCTTTGATTACTACCTTACCACGGCTTAAAGGAGTCGTGCAAACAGGTTTTAGTTGGGTACAGTCTCGAGCCACATGGAGGGAGTGGTCGATTGTCAGGGATTCGTCTCTCTTGGTATTAGGAGTTAATGTTGCACTGTGTTCAGTTGGCTATCACTAGAAATACGTGGTCACGGTGGATGAGATTTACTGATAGTTGATCAGTAGTATTTCTATTGGTGATGAGCTTGACTCCGACACGAATTATTTGGTTAGTAGGGGTCTGACGCCATCCACCCCCTAGACCCGATATGCGATACTTTTTGACGAAGATACCGGACTGTACGGAGATTGTCACATTCAAGCTCGGTAGGGTAATGACATACTTGGTTGTCGACCCTCCTTTCGGCAAATACCTGGGTAGCCGTTACATACAGCTAGTACCGCCGACGTGCTTGTGGTTAAACCCACATCCAGTGTATTGTCGAGTCTTTAGAGTCCCGCACAGAGGGTTTTCCCGGTTCAGGCGATAGATGTAGGAGCCGAACGTTGGTACGTGCAGGGTCCGATTAAATATGTGTACGGGATACATGGATTTTAATTGGACGGTTGATAAAACTAGCCAGCTTAGGATTAAGCCGAATTATTAAATCATGTTTTGATTTAATAATTTATATATATATATATATTGATATATATATATATATATATATATATATATATATATATATATATTAGTATTATTGTTCACTATTCATTTTCTTTCTTTGGTGCTCTTCGTATTTTTATAAATATATGCGTATATGTAGAGATACATATACTGGATGATGTATTCCGTATTTATACGGGAATGCTTATAGAAGAAGGACACCTCATATTTATTTTTCTATTTAGAAAAATAAATGGGAATGAGGTGGAAAGTGAAGTGGCATGAAGCATGGTTCTTGACATGTAGAAAGGTATGGCTTTGGCATTAAATGATGAGATGATTTGTGTGCACTATTGATGCATGGTTGTAAAAAATGCAAAGCCATTCATTTTTTTCTACACTTGAATTTTTATTCCACATGATTCTTGAGTTGCTTCATGGTTCGACACTTAGCCATTTCCTCACTTCCTTCTCCTTCTTCTTCTTTCTCTCTCTTGAGCATGGTATTGAGAGAAAATAATTAGTGGAAAAATTCCTACATCACCCACAATACATCCTTAGCAAGTTTGGAGCGTCGGTCAGAGCCTTTTCCTGTTTCCCTCGAGTGGATCTTCTTCGGTAAGGGTGATCACCTTTCAAACGCGTCCCCGGCGTCTATGAGCTTGGAGGGGTCTTCTACAATTAGGTGGACACGCATCGAAGGTTGTATTTCTATACCCTTGCATATTTAGTTTGCTAGTTTAGGTGTTTGGATAGAATTCTTAGGTTAGGGTGTTTTGTGCTTGCATAAATTTTTTTTATCGCTTCCGTCTTGGCCGCGACTTCCGCGGTGCGAGTACCTAACACCAACATGGTATCAGAGCCAACCAAACACCTCAAACTAGTAGTAGACGATACTTTAGTTTTAAAACCGAAAAACTCTGATTTTCAAAACCCGGTTTCTATTCGAAAAAAAATTGGTCTCTGAAATTTTTTTAAATAAGTGAGGGGGCCTTACTCTAGAATTGACGGGCTATTCGCCGCACTCGTTGGGGGTATAGGATGACCCACAGAAGGGTGCACAAGTCACTGGATTCTAGAAAGCGACATGTGACCGACTCACTTTGTTGAGAGCGTGTTATCCAGTTTCTAGAATTGGCAGGTGGCTTGCCGCACTCATAGGGGTCTAGGATCGACTTTGTATGGGCTATCCACACGACCGGGGAATACCGCATCTCATTTATAGCTCAAATGAAACGCGGGGCTCCTAATTTATCCGCTATTCCATATTGTTGTTCGCATGCCTGTGATGATTTTTATCTGCTTGTGATGACTATTATCTGCCTGCGATATTGGTATATATATATATTATATTTAGTAGATGCTTTTATATATTTTTCATCCACGTTAGTCCTACCTCCGCTCTTCCGTTAGTTAAGTAATCTAACGGTGCATGACGAGGCCTCGTGGCGAATGTGGATGACATATAAAAGTATGCTATTTTGGTTGTTTCTTTTGTAGCTTGGAAACTTAAAATGATGGGAACGCATTATCTATATAATGCAAGGAAAATAAACCTAAATGATGTTGTCGAAACCAATTTTTAAAATTACTCGGTTTTCTTCAAAACAACTGTCATATTCTTTTGCTTTGAATTGAGGTATTCGGTTATGAATATCCAGTACCTCATTCTATGAAAGAAGAGCCTTGATCCTTTCATGGGGAATTCGCTCTTAAGCAAAGGTTTATGTTACTAGTTTTAAAATGCGGAGCCTAAACTACATTTTAAAGCCACTCAAGTTCTTTCAACGATATTAAGTTCATTACGTTAAAGATTTTTCACCAAAAACCAGTCGTAGCCCTCCTTCATTTCTGATAGGTAGCGCCTAGTATTCGTGCTATATTTGTTGGCATCCGTCAAGGTATAGTGTGCGGTAGCTATGTGTTACTTTTCAGTAGCATAAATATGCATTAATTTAGGACACTCGTACAGCCTTATTGGCATCCGTCATGGGCGAGTACGGGCGAGTCTAAATTAATCAAGACAATGAGGGGTAGAACCTGATTTGCAATTTATGATTTAATTGCAACCGTCAAGGTCATAAGACGTTTGGGGCAAAAACTATATCGGGAGTTCAAACATACGGGAAACTTGCCAGGCATGCGCAAACCTTCTGGAGTGTTGTAATTTTGGTCGGCTTCCGTCAAAGTTATCACATAATGATAGTTGGGTCCCGATTCCTACTGATGAGTATGTATTACTCCTCGGGAGATTTTTCACTTCACAATTAGCTAACCTATTAGGTGTCTAGAAAGTGTTAACGAGGTTACGCCTCTGCGGAAACGTGGTTATTAATTGGGTCCGTGCGAAAGCACGGGGGACCTCCCTCCGAGTACAAACACTAGCCTGGCTGAACAGTTGGCGAACTTATAAAGTGTATATGATCCCGACTAGTTCTCCTTTTAGGGTTTGAAGGAGAATTCGAGGAAATATTGGGAGCCATCTTGATTAGATAAATTGATAACCCATCTAATCTTGTTAGAGTGCACTCTAAATGTTTCTTTTCTCTCTCTCTTGTACAACGACCCATGACTTACCTTAAACTAAAACTCATGAACCAAGTTAACCGAACCTTCTTACACACTTGGGCTTTGGATTGTCATGATTCACGACAAATTCGCACATATCCCTGCCACTCCTACTTTACCCTTTGCATTTCTTCAGAACACGTCATATCACTATGATAATCCATATTGCTTAGAACGGCTATCGTATAGTTACATACGAACTCGAAGAAGTTATTTCAGTCGAGAATGGCCACATGTTCTGGAGAAATTGAATAGGATTATTCGGTTGTCTCTTCCCTTTACCTTCTCTCAAGTTGTGAGAGCTCCTTGTATTAAGAGAGTAAACCTATTATGCTTATTGGATAGTCTTCATCCAAAGCTCAGGTTGGTGTCGAAAGGTAGGGAAGGAAGAAAATCAATTAGCTTATGTGCGGTTTGCAGAAGATAAGATGTAGAGACATATAAAGGGATTGAAGTGAGGGAAAAGGAAATTGCGACTACTGTCATGAATCTGGATAATGGAAAAGGCATTACTAGGAATACCTGGCCACCCCCTTGAAACATTTTCATGTTTCAGTATTTCTGTGTACTTGTAAAAGATGACTGTTTTCCTAATTAATTCTGACTCCAGGGTATGTATTTACCGGATTTGGATCTCACATCAGTACGGTGTTACAGATGCTGAGTAGGAGTAGAATATTAGGAAATGGGAGATTTGATCCTCAATATCGGAATTCGTTGCAATTGGTGATATTGGATTAAATCGCCTGGTTTTGCCTAACGACAAATATTTGGTTTCGAATAACCATTGTTATGCACCAATTTTTAAAAATGAAATATTTGTACCTTTATTTTAGAAAGTGATATATACATTTAGAATATTGTGTTATAAACATTTACCTTTATCAGTTGAGGATAAGGTAAGGTGTATTGAATAACGGTTTAAGAAATTCTTAACCAAGATACAGTTTTCAACTTACAAAATGTCATGACCCGAAAGTGGCACGTGACCGGCACTTAAATCACATGATGTCTAAAGATGTTGACGCGATTCAAGTAAGCCAAAAACCTGGAATCTAAACCTTTTTATGAAAATATTAGAGGTGAAGTTTAAAAATAGTCATTAGATGGAATCGGTTTAAAATAGTCATTAAAGTCTAAATAAGTTTGTTTGAAAAGTATCTATGACGTTTTAAAAATCGGGCAGCACCTCTGTTGTAAATTTTAAATAAAACCTGATACAAGTATAATATATAAAGCATCTTAACGGGAGCTACCTTCTACACCCAAATGGCGGAGCAACCACGCAGATAATATACGACACCCAATGGCGAAGAAAAGAAAAGTGAAACAAAACTAACAAGTATAAAAAGCCGACTCCAACAAGTGCGACACCCACTAACACATAACTCCAAGTCTCGCTTCTAAGTCCACAATATACAAGTTCTAGGTCGATGGAGTTTTAACTAGATACAAAAGAATATATATATATATATATATATATATATATATATATATATATATATATATATATATATATATATATATATATATATATATATAGTACATACAAGTGTGGGTACGAAACAACAGTAACCCACCTACCAAATCAATCACCGAAGAAAAAAGTGTGCCACAAGCCGCTAATGATCCGAGCGGTATATCCTGCAAGAAAATGGGGCACAACGGGGGTGAGTTGCCAACTAAGTGAATAAGTATATCACAAGGTAGAAATCGAAATGCATAACGATATACCTAGGTCATAAAGTATAGTACTATCATATCCTGTACTAATATATAAATAATGCATAAATACAATAAATGCATCACTCTCGATCGCGTAAACCCGAAAATATATCATCTCATAAGTATATAACATGCATCCAGGTATAATCCTATAAGGTAGCCGAAATATATATGTAAAACCCCTTTTTAAAATAGTTGCGGGATACATATGTCACGGCATAAAAAGCATACGTAATAGTATGAAGTATTTTATTTAAGATATACGTCTCACTATTTAGTAAAGAATTTTGAGAGGTTTACAGTTTAAAAGATCCTTGTGTCATCTAAGACACGTCAAAATAATGAGATTATAGCTCGTTTAGAAACCCTTTTATATGTATCGACAAATAAAATAGTATTCAGGTACTGTCCCCTGGATCAATCCTGATCGGCTACTATATCGCATAAACTATAACGGCGTATCTCGAATGATCACAGAACATCAATATATAAGTGTCCAGCATTGACACCCTAAATCATCATATCTCTAGTGTCCATCACCGACATGCAAAAATCATCAAATCTCTCGTGTCAATCATCGATACGCAAATCCGGATATCGTCAATACCGTTTCATCAGATCGGTTGCCCCTCGATATCCCCAGCCCCGGTCAGTATCTCCTGGATATCCGTCGTGCTTACATCTATATCCAGTATCGAGTGTTCTCGCTAGGCTCCCCGCCTCAATTGCGGCATTTCTGCCCCTTGGTCTCGATCGGGTCCACCATGTATTCGACTGTATACTTCCCCACTCAGTCCGAATATGTAGCATGTCCGTAACCGTATAGCTCTCCCACTCGGTTCGGAATAAAATCAAATTAGAAAACATCAAGCTCATGGTGGATGTCAACTCATCGTATCCAGAAATATCAAGTAAAGAATAATAATAATTGCATATATCTTTCTGATGATATAATCAATATATATATATATATATATATATATATATATATATATATATATATATATATATATCAGCGTCCCATACCAATGATATATATATCATCGAAGGTAAAAACATCATAAAAATAAAAATGAATACCCATGGAATGGTATTCGCAATTAATCAACAGGTAATAAAGGCATCGTATCGGCATTTAGATATCGCGTGGTATAGCGGTCCTACAATGTCATGGCAGTACCAATGAGGTGTAGTGTAACATATGCGTTATTGCTCGTACAACATAGTACTCATTGGTAGTTGTGGAGTGTTCTATCAGTATTTTCATATAAAAGAAAACGTAATTAACGTATATAATCGGTAAGCGTATCGCGAGCATATAAAGGAAATCTAAGCGCCCCGCGCAATTATTAAATGTAACTAATTGCTATGAGCTATACCATTATCATTAAAAATGGAACGAAACGTTATTTTGAAATAAGAAAGATGCATTAATTTAAAATAGATATTCATTTTGAATATAGTATCGAATCGTTGTCATTTATCATTTAAACGAATCGTTAGTTTTTAAAAAAGTATTGCTCAATCAATCGTAATGTCCCAAGTCAGGATAACTCATGAGTCCACGAGTCCAAATGATACTTGGCCGTATTCAGCACACTATCCTCGTCATCACAAGTTCGGTATGATTTTCTCATACCATATCCATCCAATATCATATCCATATCATACGGATCTATAGTTATGTACATATATCACAATAATCATATGTCAGGATATAACCATACCCATATGTAATCTACTAGATACCTACTATACACTAATTTAGTTGTAGGCTACGTTATCTAACATATCACTATAGACTAATTATATATCATAAGTATTCTAGTTAATTGGTTGCGGGGGTGCTATACGCCATCCACCCAACTTCCCCGTAGATATAAATCTACTCACCGACGTATTGAGTTAGTCGAAATCTACAATCGATTTTTTCGTCTCGACGCCTTCAGTGTCTCCGCTAATACTCCTTCAAACGTAAGAACACACACGTCAATAAAATTATCCTACTGGTAAAATATAGCAAGAAAAATACAATGCTTGGATGCATATTGTTTGAAAACGCTCGCTCAGAAAACGGAAGTTTTTGGGCTCGCTTCGAAAAATCACCAAAAATCGTAAACGCGATATTTAGAGTGAAAATAAAATTATACATATAGTTAAAGGAGTTAAATTTGATACCCTAAAATAACTTTTCCAATTTCTATGTATACTACATGAAATAAAATGCAAAGTTAAAACATGTTTCTGGATAATCTGCAGAAACCAAAAAACAAGCTTCACTAAAAATTTGATATATCTAGATTTTGTAAAGAGAATAAAAAAAATTAAAACTTTAGAGATATCTACACCAAATTATCTACAACCTAAAATTTTCAGATTCTCCAAATTGTTAATATAAAGATTAAGAAAATTGTTACAATTTGAGTGAAAAAAGCCATTGGAAATGAAATTTCCAGTTTGAAAACCCTTTCTTTAAAAATTCGTATAAAATTCATTTTATAGTAAAACTCAACCAAATGTTTTTTACTAAATGATAAGGCAATTATCTACAACTTTTTAGTTTTAATCTTTATCTAATTATCAATAGAAAGTCATCAAAAATTGAAAACCCCTAATATGTCACTGATTTTCAGCCATCAAGTAAACTCATTATCACTTCAAAACTTAAAAGAAAAATGATATTTACCTATATGGAATGAGCACAAAGAAATTCCAATCTCATAATGTGTAGGCTTGAATCAACTTAAATTGGTGTTGTCCTTAGCTTAATGTTTTGCTCAACTTCCATGAAGGAACCATAATGCTTTCTTATGATTTTTGTGAAGAGTGAAAAATTATGTTGAAGGTTTGAGTGAGAAGTGTTAAGTTCAGTTTGAGAGTAGAAGGAATATCATAAGAGTTATGATAAAATGAAGGAGGAGGTGTAGTGATTTGGTGTAGAGAAAGGAGGAGGTAGAGGGAGGTGAGTGTATGTGAGGGTGTGATGAGCATGAATGTTTATCTAGCCTAACATATAACATTACCCTTCAAATAAATAAACACCCTTTTAAAATTAAAAATTACCTTTACACATAACCACCACCATATTACACAAATTCTCATATCATGTTTAAAAATAGAACACTTATCATTTTATATGATATCACATATATCTCATTTTTTTCAAAATAGTTACAATTTTACGGATATCAATCCGAAATAAAAAAACACATACATTATATTATTTTGTAAACTCATAATATCCTGATTAAAATTATAAATTAATATTTATAATTTTCCAAAATGTTACACAAAACACAGAATTTGAGTTAGTATACTCTTGAGACTTATACATGAAAATATATGTTGTGCAGTGTCCTTCGGGACAAGGGTTGGAAGGCATTAATTTAGATAGAACCAGAAACCTATGAGTTCTCTGGTTTTAGACACACGTCCGTAGTAATGCAAGGTCCAAAGATTTTGAGAAGTTTATAGGTATAAGAATAAAGTAGAGAACCATACGTTGGAAGTATCAGAATTCTTCGACGTGATCGAAGATGTAGATACTTATACTAGGTATTCTATCATAGTAATATTGAGAACTTGATTCTCTCACAGGTTGTTCATCCGTGAGTACGCTCCTTGATGAGTAATGTTGTATTGTCCTTTTTCCATTAGGTGATATACACTGGAAACAGCTGCATGACATTTGAATCTGGTTCTATCTAAATTAATGCCTTTCGACCTGAGCTAATCTAATATAATATCTGCACAATATCTCAAATCAAATTGTTAGTAGCATTTCTTATTTTTGAGATATTATTCCAACCATTTATATGATATAATATCTTAAGAATATTGATTAGGAATATTTGATATGATATATATATTTTAATTAATAATATCTTATTTAAATATTATATTCATAAATTTTCCCTAATTATATTAATTATAAATGAAGAAATATATGATAATAATCTTTTTACATATAAACCCATATATGTTCTTTATTTAAAATTAACACCTTTAATTAGTCTCTAATAGTAGGGAAAATGTCTATATAAATGTGCAATATTTTTGACTAATCATCAATTAAACGGCGATTATCATACATGCAAACCAGAGCCGATAAGGTACGGCAAAAGAGGGCGGCAGCTACTGACGCAAATCTCCTCCTATACCCTGGAAAACATACCGTGAGCGGAAAACAGCAAAGCGGATGCGTTAACCAAGATGGCTAAAGAATTGGCTGACGAGGACCTCGATAACGTAAGGATCATTGTTCAAAGTCGCAGGATACTTGCGCCGGCAGATATGTCTTAAGAAGACCTGATAGAGTCACCCTAAAGAAAAGAAATGACCGAACAAGAAGTCCACCAAATAGAGAACGAAGAAGAGGTCAAGGACTAAAGGGAAGTCTTCATAGACTACTTTAAGTCCCAACAAACGCTTGAAGATGCGTCGTCGAGACATCAGCTCATGAAACGAGCTTTGTCATTTGCCTACGTCAATGATACTCTATATAAGAGATCATTCGACTGCCTATAGCTAAGATGTCTGGGGCCGGAGAAAGCAAAGAAAGTCGTCTAAGAAATACACAACGTACTTTGCGGTTCTCATCAAGCTGGGCCAAAGATGAAGCTGAAGATAAAAAGGATGGGCTACTATTGGCCTATGATGATTCAGGACTGCCTCGAATACGCGAAGCAGTGTCACTCGTTCCAAATACATAGGGACTTCATACATCAACATCTAAATCTACTGCACCCGACAGTGTCTAGTTGTCTGTTCGAGATGTGGGGAACGTATATAATCGACGCCATCAAATCAACATCATCCAAAGGACATCAGTTTATACTTGCAACGACCGACGACTTCTCTAAGTGAGCGGAAGCTGTACCACTAAAGGAGGTGAAGATGGAGAATACCCTCCACTTCTTCAAAACCTATGTCATATATCGGTTCGAAACTCTGCGACGAATTATCTCGGATAATAGATCAGCTTATAGAAGCCATAAAATAAGCTGTTTCACACAACAACACAAGATAGATTGGAGATACTCCTCAGTCTATAATCCTCGGGCCAATGGTCTAGCTGAAGCCTTCAACAAGATCTTGACCAAGATTATAAAAAAGACGGTGTCCAGAAACAAAAAAGACTAGCATGAAAGGCTGCATGAAACTCTTTGGGCGTACCGAACAATGTTCAAGATGGCCATAATACAACACCATACGCACTGGTGTTTGGCGTAGAAGCAGTGCTCCCACTGGAGATGGAACTTCCTTCTCTACAAGTAGCGGTTCAACACGAGCTGAAAGATGAATAAAATGCTCATCTTAGGCTCGAAGAGCTTGACACCCTCGATGAAACCCTCATTATAGCTCAGCAAAATCTGGAAGCTTATAAGGCAAGGATGACGCGGTCATATAAAAGACTAACCAGACCGAGAATATTCCGCCAAGGTGAACTCGTGTTGGTTGTCAAAATACCGATGATTCCTAAGTGCAAAACGGGAAAAGTTTGAGCCAAATTATGAAGGCATGTACATCATAGACAAACTCTACCAAGGTGTAACCTACCTGCTCATGGATATGCATGGCGAAAGACCATTCCGACCAATAAACGGCCGATTCCTCAAAAAGTACTACGCTTGAAGAGTCATGATTTAGGTCAACGATAGACGACGACGCTTGTGTCCGCTCGCTATCTTGCTGAGTCAGAACTCTGAAAGTAGTACCAAACAAAACTTCATCCCCAAACACGGGAATGTTGGACCGAAATGTCCCTAAACTAATAACAGACTGAAATTTCCTTAAACTAACATGTTTAGACCTACGGTGGATCCCCATATTGATCTCCGTATACAATCTATGGGCATAAACAATTCATACCTCTCCCAGGTCCTACATGATGTGGTCTTTCGAAAAAGATCGAGGTCTACAGCTAATGGTGCGTTATCTTACGGGTCGTCTAAAAAACGGTATGTCCACAAGCGAAATGGGCACGGATGAAAACCCGAAAGGGGGCCGTGAGTAAAAACAACATGGCTGCCAGCAAGCTAGTGAAAACCTGAAAGAGCACGAACTCGTTAAAAGAAAACAAAAAAGTGCACTTACAAAGTCCTCATGGCTTTATAAGGAGAAAACACTCGCGTGAGATCCTTACGACTTATAAAGGAGCAACACACTTAGAAATCCACACGATTTCTAAGGAGAAAATACGCTTACGATATCCTCATAACCCGTAAGGAGAACATACCCTCTAAAAGACCCTCACGGCTTATAGAATTCAAAAGCCTTAAGTTACAAAGATCCGAACCTGTTCTTAAGCCACCAAAACCACACAAAACTTTTCTGCTCTACAAGAAGGTTAAGATTGACCTCTGTATACAATCCACGGGCGTAAATAAATATATTCACAATCAAGTCCCGCCAATGGAGAGAAATATCTTCATATGGTGAACAACCACTTGTAAGTTCTCTCGACTTACGTGGAGAAAATACTCTTGTAAGATCCTTACGAGGAGAAAATATTCTTGTAAAATACCCACAATTGCTAATGAGAAAACACACTTATGAGATCCTTATGACTCATAGGGAGAAATACCTTTATGAGACCCTTATGGCTTGTAATGTCAAAAGCCTTAATCGACAGGATCCTAACCCTGTTTGCTAGGCCACCTTTGTCAAAATCAGCAAAGGCAAATGATAATTCGTTCCAGGAAACATTCCAGTTGTAGCGATGTTGATGCCAAAATTTGTATCAGATTCCAAATTCTCAACCCGTAATAAAAAGTAGTGGGTAAAAAAAATGACATAGCCGAAATGATTGGGCACCGCAAAATATAGCCGAAATGATTGGGCGATCGCGATTTTCGCAATATAAAAGCTGAAAGATAGAGCATCGCGGAAATATATAAAAAATATAATAAAATAAAACTTTTTTTCCCTGCAAGTAGGTCCATACTGACACTTGTATACAATCCATGGACACAAATGAAAGAAATGGAACCATATCTTCCCACCATGCTTCGTCAAAATAGCTCCAGAATTCGATGGCAACATCTGCAGCCTAAAGTTCACTTCGAGGTTCTTCTCATACCAGCAGGATGCAGACACAACATCATCAAAAAGGCCCAAGGGTCAAAACAAAGACAGAGTAATGGTAAAATCATAGCTCCAAATCTTGACGGTACATATACAACCTAGAGACTACATCGACGTTCCCCTTCAGTCCAGAATGGTGCGGACGCAACAATCAAATAAAAGTGGAGTGACGGCAAAATCCTAGCTCCAGACTTTGATGGCAATATATACGGCCTAGAGGTCATATGGATGTTTTCTCGACTTCAGCAAAGAATCGGTACGATATCATCAAAGCAAAAAATGAAGTGACAGCATATTCCTAACTTCAGGTATTGACGGCAATACATACAAAGCCTAAAGATCATTGGAGATTATCCCACCCCAGAAGGGTGCGGTTATGACTCATCGGAGCATCAAATTAAGCCTAATCTCAAGTAAAAAGCGCCACGGCAATACCTAACGCTTGTTCTTCCGACGATAAAATAAATATTCTAACCTAAGAAGATTACTTGAAGGCGTCTTGTCCGGCCTCAGAAGGGATCAGAGACATGACAGACGTGGGGATACTCGAACAGCAACTCAAGGGACTACATATCGAGAAATACATCAGCCAACGTGATGGTACGATGGACTTAAACCTAGTACCACAAACTTAACGAACCCCTGTCATAAAAAAATGGAGGTTATCTACATCCAACGTTAGGGCGAGTTTTCTTGTAAACCTAAGGGAGATAAACTAAAAACACTCCGAAATGAGTACATAAACTAAACACTCCGAAATAAGTGCATAAACTAAAAACTCCGAAATGAGTACATATACTAAATACTCCAAAATGAGTAAATAAACTAGAAACTCTGAAATGAGTGAATAAACTAGTCTCTGCCAGATCAAGATAATCAAGAAAAGAAAAGTGCATATATGAAAGGGAAAGAGGCTTGTCATTCATACTTCAGAAAAGATTATACAGTGATGACGAGGACGACTACAAAGGAAATAAATAAGAAACAAAATTAAAAAATTAAAAAAAAACGCTACTACATCATCTTGGGTCTACAGTGGCAAAAC
Source organism: Agapanthus africanus (assembly GCA_030015575.1). Taxonomy (NCBI): domain Eukaryota; kingdom Viridiplantae; phylum Streptophyta; class Magnoliopsida; order Asparagales; family Amaryllidaceae; genus Agapanthus; species Agapanthus africanus. Next base: position 173,081,794 of record CM057339.1, on the reverse strand, counting down.
GCTAAATTCCGGATATGGATTCTCAAACTTAAAGGCAAGTTTGAGTAAAGTGCTTCTAGCTTTATTGACCATCTTCTTATGCATCTTCTCCTGAATGCAAGATTCGGGATCACCGCTGATGTCTTCCATCCTCTGGTATGAGGATATTATCGCTTTCTGTTTGAAGACACGATGAAAAATAGTGACGAGATAATCTCTTCGTTTCTTCGAAATCAGGCCCATCAGATATACTGAATGCACCTTGTCTTCAGCGTCATCGAATGCCTAGAGTGGCATAGCCTCATCAAGCTCAGGAAGAGCTTCCCAGATCAATCCAACGACGATCTTCAAAAGGGAAGAACGGCGGGGGAGTAATCGACCGTTGTAATCATTAAAGCGACGCATCACCTCGTCGCATTGGGCCGCAGTGTATTCTTGGCCTTGAATAAAAAACTCTTCAAAAGAAACAATCTCTTCGATGTCGTACAAATGACCAGCCATTGTACCTGAAAAGAGACAAAAGAACCATCAACAAAAGGATGTGAGTTCATTTATTGGAACTACTAACTCCAAAACTAGTAGACCCCACGAAATCAAAGTGGCGGCTCATCAATAATGAGACATGTTCCCATTGCGGGAATCAAAAAGGATTCTCATTAAATGAGCAGAGGAGTTAAAACTTCCAATATCCACGAAAAGCGGGTTCTTTTAAAAACAACAACAAATTCAGATCTAGGAAATGGGTATTAAAATCCTGAAACCCTAAAAAAGGAAAATATACAATAACAGTAAAAGGAAATTAAAGGGAATAAAATTTCGAAAATTCCTACGAATCAAACCAGAGCTAAGCTCTGCAAAAAAGACAATAATGGAATTAGATTCCCCCAATGATGGGATTAAATCCCAGGAATCCCCATATTGGGAAACTCATGGGTTAAATAATGGAATCAAATTCCAGAAAACCCCATATGTCTAAGTTGGCAATAGGGTAAGCCCTAAGAAGAATCAACAATTCTCAAGAATGCCCATTGACTCAAATCTTTGATATGGACATCACGATCCACGAACTACATAAAAAATTTCTTTTCTTTAAGATCTCCACGAGATCGATTCAAGAAAAAAGCCAAGCTCTGTCAAATATGTTAATGGGTTTAAAATCCGAAAAAATACCCAAAAGATATTAAAAGCTAAACTCTGTTCATAGTCCTTACCAAAAATTTTGGTAGTGTTGACTTTGTTCAAAGGTATTTTTTAGAGCAAAGATCTAAGCTCTGAATGAGAATTAAATTCTCAAGGAAAGGAAAGCTCAATGAAGAAGATGAAGAAACAGTGGTCACTTCAAGGCCAAGGCCACATTTATAGAACGTGATGGGATCGGTTCAACTTCCCACCCCCTAGATGATTCAACGGTGGTATGATTGACACCGTTGCACTCACGTGCAAGTCACGTAAGAGCAACGCTGGGGAGTATTTGTTCCCTTATAAAAAGGGGAGAAAAGAAAGAAGAAAAGAATTCCCACAGTTTGGCCTCATGTGTTAAACACGTGAGCACTTATATACAAAGCATATAACCGTTGAAAATAAATAACCAAAGACCAAACTGGCCTCACGTGTTAAACACGTGAGCGCTTATATACGAAGCGTATAAACGCTGAAAATAAATAACCAAAAGGGCAAACTAGCCTCACGTGTTAAATACGTGAGCGTTCATATGAAAAGCATATGAGCGCTAAATATAAACGGGTTAAAACCCACACTGGGGTCACGTGTTAAACACGTGAGAATGCCTTTCTGAAGCACTAGTTTCGGATAGAATTGAAATTCTATATAGAATTAAATTCTATTTTGGGAGAATATTTCCCCTGATCTTTCTAAAAGAGAAAGATATTCTCTGTTAAACAGAAATCCATTGGATCAAAGATCCAATGGTGATTAAAAAATTATCAAATGATAGAATTAAATTCTATTAGGGGAAAATATCTCCTTGGTCTTTCTAAATGAGAAATATATTCTCTGTTAAATAGAGAGTTGTTGGATCAAAAATCCAATAATAGAATTAAATTCTGGAGTGGGAGAATATTCTTTCTAAACAAAGAAAAATGTGCTCTGTTAAACAGAGAGCCCTTTGATTAAAAATCCAATGGTAATTAAAAATCACAGTTTAACATAATTAAATTCTATATATAGGAGAATATTTTCCTAATCTTGTTAAAAATATGAAAATATATTCTGTTAAACAGAAATCTCTGGATCAAAGATCCAACGGTGGGTAAAATTATCCAAATAATCTTTGAGACCAATTAAATCAATTGGTATCTCTCAAATAAGAGATTTTGTCAAACTGATTAACAGTTTGCTTATCTTATATAAAGGACCCGAGACTTCAAGTCTCAAAGAAAAAAAAAGAAAAAAAGAGGAACCCTATAATGTGATATAAAAAAACTACAAATCGAGAATTCAATTCTTGCTAAAAGAAAAGCTCCTGCCTCTTTCAAACCCTAGGTAAAGAAAAAGCAGAGATAAAAATATACCTCCTTTGCCTAGTACAAGTAAAAAATAAGGGTTTAACCCTTTATAAAAGAACTTAATTCTTTCTCTAGTTCTAAGATCCGAAAGACAAATCTCTCAAAAGTTGAGAATTTAATTCTCATCGAGAAGATTCTATTCTTCAGACTCAAAATATAGGGAAAAAACTGGATAAAAAGGAAAATAGAAAAGAAACATATTTCAGGAATTTAATTCCTCTAAAAACTGGGTTTAAACCTACATAAAGAAATTAGTTCTTATAGAAAGAACAAAGAACTTAGTTCTCCAAGAAAACCGATCCCAGATCTTCAAAAATAGAGATCTTGATGGTCATTAATGGCCAAAACACCATTAACAGAGATTAAATATCTAAAACATAAATTCACCGCCTCACGTGCTTCCCACGTGAAAGCCCAAAAACATAAACCCAGCACCTCACGTGCTTCCCATGTGAGCGCCCAGAAGTGAAGACTCGGTGCCTTACGTGTTTCTCACGTGAGCGCTGTACAAAGTACTTAGCACTATACATATAGTCAAAACGACTAAGTGTTTAGCACCGATTGGGCAACGCCTATGTCTGAGAACCTCACGTGATATACACGTGAGCGCCAGAGAAGAAATTAAGTGATTAGCACTTCTGAATAAAGGAAAAAGCCCAAGACCGAGCCCAAATTAGCTAAGTCTCTGAAGTTTTCTTGCAGCTGAGCCCAAATGCTCTGTTGTTGGATCTTAATAAAATTTAATGATCCTTAAAATATTTCTAAGTTGATCTTAGTCTCAAACAAGACTAATGTATCCTTAGTTAAAATAAACAGAGCGCAAATGCTTATATATTTAAGCCGATCTTAATCTAAAATCAGATTAACGGTCCTTAAATAAAAATATTCTTTGAACTGACGGGACATACAACCTAAGTTCAAACCCCAAATCTAAAATACACGAATTTGGACTAATCCGAGCCCTACGGGCGAGAACATAAAATAGTCTCCGAATACAATCCACGGGAAACCATAATAAACAAAATACAACATGACACGAAGTGAACTACCGGAGCAGGAGAAAGTGGTTATTGCAGCGCGATAACGTAATTAACTGCAGAGGCTTGCTCCTGCAGGGAAGAGCGTCCCCACAATCAAAAACCCCTCACAAATGAGGGGGAATCTGATAAAGTCTGCTATATTGGTCACGTCTATCCAAACCTCCGATATACGGTGCCATAAATCAACTTGGTATCTTCAAGGAGGTGGATGGATATGTCCAAATAGCATTTACCCCCAAATTCAGGCTAGACATCCTCCGTGTCATAGTCTAGTTTTCGGCGGTAGGCACCAGTTCGTCTATGTTTTCAGCGGTAAACAATACCGACTAATAACCCAAATTCCAAGCCCCCATCCAACAGTGTTTCCAAGCTTAAAAAGTCCTATAAAATGAGACCAGAGCATATCAAATCAAGCATCGACTACCCACGTTGCAAAAATGTCAGCATTGACCATCCACGTCGCAAAAATAGCAGTATCGACCTCCACGTTGCTAAAAAGGAACCAAATCAAATCAGGTTTCGACCATCCACGTTGTAAAAATGACAAGATTGACCGTGCAAGTCACAAAAATGGCAGTATCGACCTTCACGTCGCTAAAAAGGAACCAAATTAAGTATTGACCGTCCATTTGCAAAAATGGCAGTATTGACCTCCACGTCGCTAAAAAAGGAACCAAATCAAGTATCGACCGTCAACGTCGAAAAACGACAGTATTGACTGTCTACGTTGCAAAAATGGCAGTATCGACCTCTACGTCGCTAAAAAGGAACCAAATCAAGTATCGACCGTTCATGTCGCAAAAATGGATGTATTGACCATCCATATCGCAAAAATGGCAGTATCGACCTCCATGTCACTAAAAAGGAACTAAATCAAGTACTGTTCACACCATAATATTGCATTATTATATTCCCATTCTTATTCTTTTTATAAATAAACAGGTGCTTTTGACGCATGTCTGCTATATGTTACAGGTTACAGGTTCTTGGACAGGAAACAGTGAAAACGATGTAAAGACGATGAAAATATAGATTTTTGACCAACAAATGGGAGGATCTTAGTCAAGCCTATATCGAAAGACAGTTCACAATTAATAAGGCAACGCAAGGTCCCAAAATGTCAAGGCCACGGTTAAAGTCCACAACAATGTTCACTGGAAATCTGGAAGAGAACCAGAAGCCCAAATGGAAAAAGATATATAGAAATAAGTAGCTCAAGATGAAAAGAACCCAGCCCAGAAGTTGCAGAGCCCAACTCTTTCTTTTGGCCGCGGAACCGCGGCCAAACCAGGCCTTGGGCCGTGGTTCCGCGGTGGGCTAGGTGGATTAGGAAATACAAATTTTACCAAAACTCGTTTGCTGCTCTGAAAATATTTCCTAAAGGCTATTTTTGAAATTTAGACATGCGGATCAGAATGTAACCTAGGGTTTCCTATTCTCTATAAATAGGAACCCAAAACATTGTATTTTCTTTATGCCTCCTTTTAATAAAATACAAATTCTATTGGAGAGCATCGGTGTTTCTTTTCCATTCAGAAATTCAGATCTGACAAACCTGCATGGATGATTGGAGGGATGCATCTGTAAGTAGATTTAATTTCTCGTCCTAGTTTAGATTTCAATTCTTTGCCCTAGGTAGATTTAATTTCATGCCCTAGGAACTTGTTTAGGGTTTAGCTTTGGGGAAGGATATTGAGAGATGAGATCTCTCATCCCTTTCTTACCCACCAAATATTTACAATAGGACTCCATGTATACACGCACATACCGCGTCCTACGGCATCCTACCCCTCGAGGTAACGATGACACCGTAGTGTAAAGGCCCGGTTGCGCGCGTTTTCCATGGAGGTTAGGGTAAGGATCTCTAAAGGAAGGACAAGAACCTAGAGGAAGGAACACCTTCCCGAATGATCTAATCCCCTTTATTGATAATTACCATAACTCCTCATAGATCTTCATTCGGGTATAGAAAGCGTTGAGATTTAATTGCATTTCCTAACCATCCCTAAACCTAGCCCTAGCAAGAATAGATCTAGATAATTGCCCTAGGTTAATTAGATTTTTAGATTTAATAATTAATCCGAACACCCTTCGGAATTAACTCGTTAGCGCAAATCGGAGATCACACCATCCCTGTGGACCGACCCGTACTCACCGGCTAGCTACAAAGCGACGCCGTTCTTGATTGCGGTTACAAATATTTTTGATCTATCTTTTAGAAAGCGCAAGCACGCTAAATCACTCAATCAAATGGCGCTGCATTTGATTCGTCTCAAAAACTATCTATTACTGCAATCAAGAACGGCGTCGCATGTAGCTAGCCGGTGAGTACGGGTCGGTCCAAAGGGATTTTGTAAATTTCCTAGTCGCTCAAACGAGTTAATTCCGAAAGGTGTTCGGATTGATTATTAAATCTAAAAATCTAAATTATTCTATCTACGATTATCTAGATCTATTCTTGTTTGGGTTAGCTTTAGGGATGGTTTGGAAATGCAAGAAAATCTCAACGCTTTCTATACCCGAATGAAGATCTATGAGGAGTTATGGTAATTATCAATAAAGGGGATTGATCCATTCGGGAAGGTGTCCCTTCCTCTAGGTTCTTGTCCTTCCTTTAGAGATTCTTATTCTAACCTCCATGGAAAACGCGCGCAACCGGGCCTTTACACTACGGTGTCATCTTTACCTCGAGGGGTAGGATGCCGTAGGGCGCGGTGTGCACGTGTATGCATGGAGTCCTATTGTAAATATTTGGTGGGTAAGAAAGGTATGGGAGATCTCATCTCTCAAAATCCTTCCCCAAAGTTAAACCCTAACAAGAATAAATCTAGATAATCGTAGATAGAATAATTTAGATTTTTAGATTTAATAATCAATCCGAACACCCTTCGGAATTAACTCGTTTGAGCGACTAGGAAATTCACAAAATCCCTGTGGACCGACCCGTACTCACCGGCTAGCTACATGTGACGCCGTTCTTGATTGCGGTAATAGAGAGTTTTTGAGACGAATCAAATGGCGCCGTTGCCGGGGATGGCGTGTCATTTCCTTTTCGCAATTTCGGGTTAATAAAAATTAAAAAAAAATCATAAAAATCTGAAAAATAAAAAAAATATATAAAAATATATATATTTTGTTATTATTTGAAGGGATACTTTGTTGTTTGAATTTTTGCAGGATATACAAATTCGGATCTGGAGATTTCCAGAAAGCAAAACAGGAAACAAAATATCGGAACAGAAGAGATTTTGAACAACAGAACAGGGAAAATTTTTTGGAGACCCAAATCCCCCAACCTGCCGCGATTCCGCGGCCAAAACCCACCTTAGGCTGCGGAACCACGGCCGTCTTGTCGTATCAGAGTATCAAAAATTTTTTGGGGACTCGTGCTGTTTCGACTGCGGCGAAAACGCGGCAATAACGCGTTTATACTGCGGAACCGTGCCCTTTTGGTGATATCATCCTCTGCAATTTGCACTGTAAGCTCCTCTGTTATTTCTCTTCTGTAATTTTTAATAAATTTTCTGAAAAATGCCTGCAGGATTTTGTGCACTTTAAAAATATATTCCCTTCCAAATAACGATCTTTTGCAGGATTTTTGTGCCTTGCTTAAAATGAAATTAGATTGAAAGTAATATTTTGCTGTTGCATATCTTGTGTTAAAAATCTTTTTGCAACAAAATTTTCCTAATAAAGAGAAAAATAATATATAAAAGGAAAAAAGAATTTTTTTTAAAAAAAAAACTTGCAAACTTTTGCCGCAAATAAATCCTTGCATCATCACCCAACTTTCTTTCTTTCATCCTTTCTTCTAACATGGGTACCCCACATAATAAATCATTAGCCGAACTTTGGTATCCCGAACCTAATTTTGCGTCGTACGTCAATTTGTTCGGTCAATTTAAAGACGATCCTTCCTTACCAAAAAAATCTTTGAAAGATCAAATTGAGGCGTCTAGGAGAAACAGTTTGACTTTTCAACCCACTTTGTGTCAACCAAGTCCATCTTTACCACCTACATATGTTGACACCACTTTTCCAAGTCCTGCCGTAACTTCTAAGCCGATGTCAATTGCTGAGCATATTGCTCAATCTCGCAGCCGATCTTTCACCCCTCTCCACTCATCCAGTTCTAGGGATCAACACGACTATTCACCTTTTTATCCATATGTTGACCCTATCCCTGCCCAACCACCCACTTCCTACAAGTCATACCCGACCTTCCCACCTTCACTAGACACCGTTTCTATACAGCCTGTTGGGAGTTTTGCATATCCACACCAATTTGAATTTTTTACCAAAACCCCCTCACCACCTAAGTCTAGTTTGGAAGAGTCGTTGGAAGCTTATATTGCGGCAACAAATAAAATGACTAGGAATGTGGAAGCGTCCATGGCCGCCCTTATGCAACCTAGTGAACCGGTAGCTAGTTTCCCGCTAGCTCAAAAATTTTTTAATGTATAAGGAGGCGGTTGGACAGAATGAGAATGAGAGAGGATTTTCAAATCAAAGCTACTCGTACCCAATTGAAGCCCACAACTCCTGTTTTCCATCGATTGCCCTAAATAGTTCACCTGTTGAAAATAAAAATGAGTTGTGTGATTTTGTAGTGCTTGATTTGCCAAATTGTGAAGAACCCCTTTCGAGTGAAACCGCACCTAATCCGTTTGACCTTTACACCTCCACTCTAGAACCTACATTGATAAACATCCATGCTTTTGAGGAGGTGTCTAAAGAAATTGATTTTCACTTGGTTAAGGATATAGACGCCGGGAATATTTCGGATGATGAACCTGTCGATTTGATTGAAATTTTATGTCCAACTCATCATCCCGAATTATTAAATGTTTCTCCCGAATCTCATATGCGTCTAGATTTTGATGATAATAGCATGGATGAGTTAAATATTGAGGATAGTATTGAGGAGAGTTTTGAGGATAATATTGAGGTTGAATATTTTTGTTTGATGTGTCTGATTTTCCAATTCATCCTCCTGAACCTTTGACTGTTACATCACCCTCCCTCCTTCCCATCGTTCCGACCCCGCTTGAAGACTGTGAGCTTGAAAAATTTTCTTTTGAATCTGACACAGTTCTCACAGAAGTTAACACTTACGAGTGTTTCACTTTTTCGGACGATGTTGATAACTCACCGCCCGAGTTTGAGTCTTTTACATTTTCAGATGGGTTAGTTGAACCATCAGACTCGGTTGATTACAGTAGTTTCGAACCATTAATGGAATCTTTCAAGTTCGAGACAGTTTACTACGGTGAGAATGATACTATCCATAATTCACTTCCTTTCATCCTTCCTATTGTTCCGACCGTACAAGTGACCGTTACTCTTTCATCTCCTATACCAAGTTCGGCGTACCCATGTTTTCTTGCGAATCTTGAGGGATTTGACCCCATTTCCCGACGGGTTGATAGGTTAGCGCAAACGCTTTTAACACATCGGCCATCACAAACTGCGCTAATTTATTCACTCAATTTACACCCTCAAGATCGTACTCCACTTCCTTCTTCTTTTTGCCATTCTCCCCCCCCACCGAGACCATATTCTACCATTCTTCTTTCCATACGGTCTCGCGTGCTTCTCATTTTCTTGCACCAACTATACCATTTCCACGATAAGATTTTTGAATGGTTGGTGCTAACCTTTGGCTTGTGTAAGGCCAAGCTTAAGTTTGGGGGGGGGAGGAACCTTGTTGTATATATGTATATATATTTTTGTTTTTTTTTTCTATAAAAAAATATAAAAAAAATTTCAAAACAAGAAAATAAAATAAAATTATAAATAAATAAACAGGGGAGTGCCTGTATTTTGACCCTCTTGATTTAGCATGACAGTGAGGACACTGTCAAGTTCAAGTTTGGGGGTATGCTCGGTACGTCTTCTTCCTTCGCATTCATGTGTACATATTTTTGCATTTGCATACTTATTTGAAAACCCATAAAAATTTGAAAAATTTCAAAAATTATAAAATTTAATGTATTCAATTTTGGCTAATTGACTCGAGTTTGACAAATATGTTAACTAGCTAGGAACAACTAGATCTTAGACGTAGTAAATTAAAAACCCTAAAGATAACCTTCCTTAAAGTTTAACAATAGAGAGTACATGTTTTTGTAGTTTATTTAGAAATAGGAAAATTTTGGGTTCACTTCTTGGGCTAAGTCGAAACGAAGGAAAAGTATTGATGTTCTTATTAGAGTATAAGTTTGAAAAATAGTTCCTACCTTAAGTCTAGATTCTGAATATGTATACCCTACAATTTGCACTATCACGCATTTTGAAACTTGGAATAGTAGAAGAGACCTTGAAATGCTTTTGTCTAAAGTCCTTAGTACAATGAAAATAAAAAAAAAGTGAATAAAAAAAAATGAACACTGATTTTTGTGATTACTTAAGGCTGTAAAAATAGAAAAATATTTAGCGAGGGTGCTTCATCACCCAGTGCCTTAGACCAACTGGTTTGGGAGTCACTGCTAAAAGCCTTGGGTGTTGCAAAACTAGGAATTACGCTTTAAAGTGCAAACGCATTTTGTAATCGGTCGTTGGTACCTCAAGAAGTATTAACGGTCGCATGAAGGATGTGTAAGCAAATTTCATTTAAAAATTCACATATTAATAAGTACTTTGGACAACGGACAAGCGTATGATTGCTTGATTTGAATTTCCAAGTGTAGGGGTGATCTATACACACATATAGGGATATGTGATTGGAGTTTAGATGAGAGAAAGGGATGAAGAATAGAACTTGTATCTTTAGTAGAGTTGATAGAAATTCCTAAGTGGAGATGGAACCCTAGAAGGAAAACTTAAGAAATGCCGAAAGCTGAGTGATTCTATAAAACATATATAATTTTAAGTTAAATGATGAGGAAGTGTGAAGAATATGGGTGGATAATTTACAAGTATAAGATAATAGAATTCCTTGTTGGAAAACTTAATTGGAAAACAAAAGTCGAAAAGCCGAATTGATAGGATTTTGTGGGTAGTATCCGCTGAAAACCCTCAGGAGACAACACTCCTCCTACTAGGGACATGTAGAGGTTTAACGGCTTGTTGCACGAGCTCAGTGCAATCGCGTTTTCCTGCGAAAGTGCGGTTAGGATTTTAGTGAATAAAAATAAGTTCGCTCGAGGACGAGCAAAAGATAAGTTTGGGGGTATTTGTTCACACCATAATATTGCATTATTATATTCCCCATTCTTATTCTTTTTATAAATAAACAGGTGCTTTTGACGCATGTCTGCTACATGTTACAGGTTACAGGTTCTTGGACAGGAAACAGTGAAAACGATGTAAAGACGATGAAAATATGGATTTTTGACCAACAAATGGGAGGATCTTAGTCAAGCCTACATCGAAAGACAGTTCACAATTAACAAGGCAACGCAAGATCCCAAAATGTCAAGGCCACGGTTAAAGTCCACAACAATGTTCACTAGAAATATGGAAGAGAACCAGAAGCCCAAATGGAAAAAGATATATAGAAATAAGTAGCTCAAGATGACAAGAACCCAGCCCAGAAGTTGCAGAGCCCAACTCTTTCTTTTGGCCGCGGAACCGTGGCCAAACCAGGCCTTGGGCCGCGGTTCCGCGGTGGGCTAGGGGGATTAGGAAATACAAATTTTACCAAAACTCGTTTGCTGCTCTGAAAATATTTCCTAAAGGCTATTTTTGAAATTTAGACATGCGGATCAGAATGTAACCTAGGGTTTCCTATTCTCTATAAATAGGAACCCAAAACATTGTATTTTCTTTATGCCTCCTTTTAATAAAATACAAATTCTTTTGGAGAGCATCGGTGTTTCTTTTCCATTCAGAAATTCAGATCTGACAAACCTGCATGGATGATTGGAGGGATGCATCTGTAGGTAGATTTAATTTCTCGCCCTAGTTTAGATTTCAATTCTTTGCCCTAGGTAGATTTAATTTCATGCCCTAGGAACTTGTTTAGGGTTTAGCTTTGGGGAAGGATATTGAGAGATGAGATCTCTCATCCCTTTCTTACCCACCAAATATTTACAATAGGACTCCATGCATACACGCGCATACCACGCCCTACGGCATCCTACCCCTCGAGGTAACGATGACACCGTAGTGTAAAGTCCCGGTTGCGCGCGTTTTCCATGGAGGTTAGGGTAAGGATCTCTAAAGAAGGACAAGAACCAAGAGGAAGGAACACCTTCCTGAATGATCTAATCCCCTTTATTGATAATTACCATAACTCCTCATAGATCTTCATTCGGGTATAGAAAGCGTTGAGATTTAATTGCATTTCCAAACCATCCCTAAACCTAGCCCTAGTAAGAATAGATCTAGATAATTGCCCTAGGTTAATTAGATTTTTAGATTTAATAATTAATCCGAACACCCTTCGGAATTAACTCGTTAGCGCGAATCGGAGATTCACAACATCCCTGTGGACCGACCCATACTCACCGGCTAGCTGCAAAGCGACGCCGTTCTTGATTGCGGTTACAAATATTTTTAATCTATCTTTTAGAAAGAGCATGCACGCTAAATCACTCAATCAAGTACCGACCTCCACGTCGCAAAAAGGAAAGCACCGACCTCCACACCGCCAAAAGGAAAGCATCGACCTCCACGTCGCCAAAAGGGAATCAAGCCAACCTCTCTACGAAAAAATGATCCATCAATTTCATGCGCCCGACACATAAATATTGTGTACATTTATTGATGGGGGACACTTTGTTGGGGTCGAAATTTACACCTCATTGCCGAAATAAAAAATCAAAGTCAAAAAGTCAAAGTCAACGCCCAAACAAGTGGACCATGTTTCCTTATAAAAAAAGAGAAGAAGAAGATGAAATAATGAAAGGGGGAAACTCCCCACTAAACAAGCCTCATGTTCATATCAGAATTTTGCATTTTTATACCGCCCATTCTTGATTGCATTGCATATAGGTAGGTACTTTTGATCCCTGTTTGCTACAAAATTGTAGGTTACAGGTTCTCAGCTCAAAACAATGAAAATCCAGAGAAGTCACGACAAATTCAGGACAACTGCCAACAACAGATAAAAATAAGGGTTTCCGCTCACCATCCGTCATGTGCCGCCTACCAGTTCGAGAGACAAAATATCAATCAAGGGTCATTTATGCACAAAGCACAAGAGATGCAGCACAGGTATCGAGATGATAATGCGGAGCTCAAGAAATCAAGGCAAAAAGTCCACATTCTTTCATCTTTTTGGACTGTTGAGAATCTGGAAAAAAAATGGAATTATTCTGAAAAACCAAGTGTACTAAACAGAGAAGGAAAGCAACATGGAATACACCAGAAAAAACGAGACTGAAACTCACCCAAAGCGCCCCGGAACCGCGACCGATATAGCATTTATGCGGCGGTACCACGGCCGAGTCAACTCGGAGTCAGGAGATATTTTTAGGGTAATTTTGTAATTGTGTGAAGGCTCAGATTTTGGCCCTAGGGTTTTATCTATCTGCCTATAAATAGTCCAGTTTCAAGCTAAATGAGGAAGCTTATTTCTTTTGTTAGGATTTAGTCTAGTTTAGTTTGTAACTTCTCTTCCTTCTCTATCTTTCCTCCATTAATATTGTAGTGAGCTTTTGAGTGAATGATAAATAAAGAAGAGTTCTTTTCATATGCATGTCTTATAATTTAGTTCTTATATTTGTTACTTGTAATTCTCTTTGTTAAGTAGTTGTTGTTTGTTTGTTCTTCATTTCTTTTCTTTTATCCTTACAACAATGATGCTTAAGTGTGATCCTTACCTAAGTGAGGTCCCAAATAGCTAGTTGTAATTTTCTGCCTCATTTCTTTCATCTTCTTTTTTTGTTTTATTTTCTTTTTCATTTATAATGGGTGAGTAGTTTCTCACTTGTTAGGCTAGGATAAGGAAAGTTTGAGAGAAGGAAATCTCTCTCACTCTTTTGTTTGCCCAACATCTTGATTCGAACTTCTGTCTAGGCAACCATAATCCGCTCCCTACGGCACCCTATCCTACATGATAGCGGTGACACCCTAGTGAGACTGGTTGTGGTTGAATTGACTGGAGGTTATGGCTAAGAGCCAAGCACGGACGGACAAGGACCAAAAGGAAGGAATTAAGCGTTGGAAAGCCTAGCTTATACTCGCAAGTTTCCTTCCTAGTCGTGCTAATCCCCGTTGTTGCCGATTACCGTAACATCGATATTAAGAGTGGCAAACGAAAGAAGTGAGCGAACTCCTAACTCAAACTAACCTAATCCTAACCCTAACAAGCTCTTTTATCATACATATTTAGCACATAGTTAATCTTGAACAAACTCGGACAATTTGGACTTAACTCGTTAAAACACTAAGAAAAAGATTCCCATCTCTCCGTGGACCGACCCGTACTCATCCGGCTAGCTACCAAGCGAAACCGTCTTGATTGCGGTAATTAAAACAAGCATACTAAAAATCTACCAATCAAATGGCGCCGTTGTCGGGGAGACGGTAGTTTATTTCTTTGTGTCGTTTCGGGTTAATTTATGAATATATATATAAAACAAAACAAAACTATAAAAATCATCTAGTTATTTTTTATTCTTTTTGTGCAAGTGTGCAGAATAGAGAGAAGATCAAGTTCAGTGCCAAAGTCGTGGGGAGTTAGACCCATATCTTGCGGCTACACAGCGGCGGATCAAGACGAAACTGCGGCTAACCGTACAAATTCTAGAGCAAATCCAGTGACCAATTCAAGACTCAGGGGCTCTAACTAAGAAGAGGAGATTAAATTTAGCACAGGGAAGAATTTTGAAGCTCCAAATAGTCTATTGAAACGTGGAAGCGCGGCGAATTTGTAGGTTTGACCGCGGAACCGCAGTCAATCTGCAACATCAGCACCCAAAAACTTTTGTGAGTATTCCAATCTTCTTTCTACCCTCTTTGAACTCCACTGAATTATTTTTTCTGCGGTATTCTTTGCGCAAACTCTCTTCCCATATCCAATAAAACTATTTTTGTGCAGGATTCTTTGCGCCGCCGCCAAATAAAATTTTTGCAAGTGTTTCAGATTTTTGTTTGTTATTATTTTGCATAAATAATACGGACTTTAAGGGGCTATAACACTAATTCAGATTAGGTGGGGATTTCATCACCCTTCCTAAGACCCAAAAAATCACTAAAAGCATACGCATTACCCTTGAGCTTAATTAAAAAATATCTAGACTCAGCCAACTAAGGACTTGTCATGCTCAATAGGACAGAGGAAGGTTGTGGGCATTCGGTCGTTTATCTAAACTTGACTTTGTGGTGCCTATGCTAGACAAGTGAGGAGGTAATTTTAAAAGGCCCGTCTCACGGCGATTCATGAGCGGAACCTTCCTTACCTCACTTGTGCTTACCTGGCCACAATTGACAATGAAGAGACGATTTGAGGGTTATCTCACAACTTGTCATTTTGGAACAGTTAGGAGCAGTCTAGTGGACTTTGAATACCATAGCTCTATGTGTGATTGTCCATGTTGTGACTGTGATTGTTTGAAGTTGTGTCCATAAATTCGTATATATTTTGCAAAACTCTCCGAAAAAAAGTAAAAAAACCAAAAACTTTTATAAAAATTTGTCATTTGTCGCCAAATTTCCATTTCACCTACTTTTCACCGACTTTTCTCCATTGACGTTTTCTTAACCTTACATTCTACGCTTTGACTATACTAAACTCGTTTAGTGTATGTCCGGTTGGACTCAGGACACTAGTGCCCGCCTAGTCCATGTTATGTTAGTCGTTACCGACTACGCAATCGACTCCGACGTCGAAACTCCTTCCACGCCTCTTTCATTCCTACCTTTGCTGGTCAACTCCGATGTTGACCGTGATTCTGTCCATACTTCTTCACCTTCACTTCCAGCAAGCTCTTATTCTGAGATGTCGGGATTTACTCCTAACATCACTTTACCTCCCCCGGAAATAATTACACCTCCATTAGGTAAGAATATCCCGCGATCACCTCTTGTTGAAGTGCCACAGCGAATCACGCTACAGGATCGTTTCTATCCTACCCGCGCTGCACTTCCGACTTGTCTTTCACTTCCACTAGCCAATGGGGATAATTTTGAAATTAAGCCCCACTTCATCAACATGTTGCCTAAATGTCACGGGCTTGAATCCGAAGATGCCTACATTTTCATCAAAAATTCCAGAACGTATGTGCGATGATGAAGACAACCCAGCTGTCTGATGATGCTATACGGCTACGAGTTATTCCTTTCACTCTGTGTGACCTTGCTGAAAAGTGGCTATATAGCACCGCATCTCATTCAATAACCAGTTGGGACGAGTTTGTAAAAGCATTTCTGAAGAAATTCTACCCGAATTATAAGACCGCACGGATCCGAAACGAGATAAATCAATTCACCCAGCTTCCAATCGAACCTTTTTGGAAGTGCTTTGACCGGTACAATGACCTCCTTGTTCAGTTTCCTCATCACGGTATAGAGAAATGGAAACTTTGCCAATCTCTGTACGAGGGCCTGAATCCAGCAACCAGACAGTTGATGGAGACCATCTGTCAGGGCCACTTCCTGTCTAAATCTGACGAGGAGGCTTGGCAATTCTTTGACGATATTGCGGAACAAACGCTGCAGTGGGAGAGCACCCGAACGAACACCTCAACTTCTTCTTCTTCTTCAGGTCTCTCTAGGACAGGAGTTCATCAACTCGATATCTCAATTGCAATGTAGGTCGAGAAGGCTGCAATCACACGGAAAATGGAAGCAATTAAGAGCAAATTCTCATCTCATTCTCCTGCCCCTGTTCTTCCCCCTCATACCATTTGCGCTTGTTGTTCGGATCCATCTCATTTGACCGAAGAGTGTCCTTACAATCCACCATCTCAAGGACAAGATCAGGTTAATGCTGCATTTTAGAAAAGACCAAGAAACAATCCATACTCTTCCATATACAATCCCGGTTGGAGGAACCATCCCAATTTTGCCTAGAATCAGAACCGGCATCAATTCCAAGGCCAGAACAACTTCCAGAGGCCTCTTCCTCCTCAACAACAAGCTCAACAACAATTTCAGCAGCCTTTCCAACCCCAACCTTTTCAGAATTCGACGAACAACTTTGCACCCTGCAACAATTCTTTTCCTCAAAACAACTTTGTTCCTTCAAATAACGATAAGGTTTCCTCGCTAGAATAGAGTTTAGAGGCTTTTGTAAAGAAATCAACTCAATCCACCACCAACATCCAGATTTCTATTCAGTCTCTGGTGCAACACACCGCTACACACGGGCAACGCTTCAAGACCATCGAAGCCCAGATTGCACAGCTGAATGCGGCTTTAAGCGAGCGAGAGAAAGGAAGGCTTCCATCTCAACCACTCCCAAATCCTGGTCACCCACATAATGTACATGTTGCTCTTGAACAACAAAACCATAATGTGAGTGCCGTGACTACGTTGAGATCTGAAAGAATGCTGAACAACAACATCGGCATACGAATTGATGATAATGACACCCCGGTCGTTTCTTCCTCTCCTTCTTCTTTTGAGCCTATTCTCCATTCTTCAAAAGGCTCTTCTTCTTCAACTACTGCTTCGAACGGATCCACATCTCACTCCACTCAAACTCCAGTTTTAGGGTCCGTTCCAACTCCACAATCTCCTCCACAAGCATTGGACTCAACCAATTTAAAAAATGTTCCATTTCCAAACCGGTTGAGATCCAATAAACAAAATCCATAAATGGAGAAGATTATGGAGTTGTTCAAACAATTTAACATCAACATTTCCCTCTTAGATGCAATTCAGCAAGTCCCGTCTTACGCAAAAATCTTGAAAGACTTCTGCACTAAAAAGTGGAAATCTCAGGTACCAAAGAAAGTTTTCTTGGCTAGTAACGTGAGTGATGCTCTTACCTAAGATTTACCATAAAAACGGAAAGACCCTGGCTGTGCTACGATTTCAATAACTATTGGCGATAAAAACATCAATCACGCTCTTTTGTATCTTGGTGCCAGTGTTAACCTTCTTCCTTATTCAGTATATGAGCAACTCGGTGTAGGAGAACTGAAACCTACACATTATACTCTTCAAATGGCTGACCGATCTATCACCTATCCTAGGGGTGAGCTAGAGGATGCATTAATTAAGGTTGGGGACTTCATATTCCCCATTGACTTCATTGTTTTAGATACACAACCTGTAGCTGACCCCCAGAATCAAATTCCGATGATTCTCGGTCGCCCATTCGTTTCAATCTCAAATACTGTGATCAATTGTCGAAATGGTTCCATGAACCAATCTTTAGGCAACATGACAATTGAACTCAACATTTTTAGATTAGGAAATCAGCCATCCGAACCGAACGCTCATATACTAGATGTCTGTTCCATTCAGGAGATCGCCCCTGAGGACTGTGAATTTGAAGAATTCTTGTTTGATCACAGTGATCTTGACACCACTAGTGTGTTCCTCTTTGAACCTGCTGCTTCCGCTTCCAACAACGATTACGAGTGCTTCACGTTTGCAAACGATCTTGGCTTGTCACCGCCCGAGTTTGAATCTTTTGAATTTTCGGATGCGTTATTTGAACCATTTGACTCGGTCACATACACTCATTTTGAGCCCCTGTTGGAATCCTTTGAGTTCGAGACATTTTCTCCAATCTTTCCTTTAGTCATTTCACCTCCGTCGCTCGAACTCAAGCCTTTGCCGTCTCACATCAAGTATGCTTACATAGGTGAAAATGAGACCCTTCCAGTCTTCATCTCAACTTCTATAGCTCTAGAGCAAGAGAAATCCCTTCTCACGGTCTTGCAATCCAATCGGCAAGCATTCGGCTGGACGATGGCGGACATCAAGGGGATTAGTCCCCTAATCGTTGAACGTTACATTCATATGATGAATGATGCCAAACCAGCCAGGGATCCATAAAGACAATTAAATACAGTTATGAAGGAGGCTGTGAAAAAAGAGATCGTCAAATGTCTGGATAGTGGTATCATTTACCCTATTTCAGACAGCCAATGGGTCAGTCCTATATACGTTGTCCCTAAGAAGTCGGACATTACGGTCATCACAAACGACGCGAATGAGTTGATCCCTACTCGCACCCAGACCGGGTGGCGAGTAAGCATTGATTATCGAAAACTCAACGCCGTAACGCGGAAGGATCACTTTCCGCTAGCTTTCATTGACCAAATGCTCAAACGATTAGCTGGACATGAGTATTACTGTTTTCTGGATGGTTACTCAGGCTACAACCAGATTCTCATCGCCGAGAAAGACCAGGACAAAACCACTTTAACTTGTCCATTCGACACGTTCACATATCGCCGCATTCCCTTTGGGCTATGCAATGCTCCCGCTACTTTTCAGCAGTGTATGATGGGAATATTCTCTGACATGGTTGAGAAATTTCTGGAGATATTCATGGATGATTTCTCCATCTTTGGCGATTCTTTTGACGAGTGTCTGCAACATCTTGACGATGTTCTTACCCGATGTAAGGATAAAAATATCACTTTATACTGGGAAAAATGCCACTTCATGGTGCGCGAAGGAATTGTCTTAGGACATATCATTTCGCGAAATGACATCTAGGTTGACAAAGCAAAGATTGATGTCATTTCCAACATCCCTCCTCCCAAAAGCGTCAGAGATATCCGAGCTTTTCTTGGCCATGCCGGTTTTTACAGACGGTTTATTAAGGACTTTAGCAAGGTTGCTAGACCCTTAACTCTTCTTCTATCCAAGGATACCACGTTCAATTTCGACTCGAGCTGTTTGACTGCTTTCGAATCACTGAGAAGCTCACTCACCACTGCTTTCGTTCTTTCTTCACCTGACTGGACGCATCTTTTTGAGATTATGTGCGATGCATCTGACTTTGCTATCGGTGCAGTCCTAGGACAACACATCGATAAGATGCCGCACGTAATATACTACACGAGCCGGACCCTGAATGATGCACAAATGAATTATACGACAACCGAGAAAGAGTTCTTGGCGGTTGTGTTCACTTTGGAGAAATTCATGCCATATTTTATTGGATTATCAGTCATTTTCTACACTGATCATTCCGCTCTGAGACATCTTTTGCGAAAAAGGATGCAAAATCTCGGTTAATACGTTTGATCCTCTTACTTCAAGAGTTTGACCTTGTCATTAAGGACAAAAGAGGATGTGAAAATGTAGCGGCCGACCATCTTTCATGACTTTCTTCTTCGCCGACGCTTTCTCTCCCAATTAACGATGTTTTTCCTAATGAACAACTCTTGACAGTATCTTGCGAACCCTGGTTCGCAGATATCGTGAACTATTTGGCGACAGGACTAATACCAAACGAATGGTCGAGTCAGGACAGACTTAGATTTTTTCCCCAAGCAAAACACTTCTACTGGGACGAACCCTACCTGTTCAAGTACTGTCTAGTCCAAATCATTCGTCGGTGTGTTCCTGATAATGAATTCAAATGTGTGCTGTCGTTTTGCCATGATCAAGCGTGTGGCGAGCATTTTGGCCCAAGAAAGACAGCTGAGAAAGTCTTACAGTGTGGCTTTTACTGGCCACAACTTTTCAAAGATGCCCATGATTACTGCAAGACTTGCTCCCGGTGCCAACATTTGTGCCAGATTTTCAGGAGAAACGAGATGCCGCTCCAACCAATCTTGGTTGTTGAGATATTCGATGTTTGGGGAATAGATTTCATGGGCCTGTTTCCCAACTCTTTTGGGAACCTGTACATTCTCTTAGCTGTTGATTATGTCTCCAAATGGGTCAAGGCAGTACCGAGCCGGACTAACGACAACAAGGTTTTCGTTAGATTCCTTAAAGAAAACATCTTTTCCTGGATCGGGCACCCTCGCGCTATCATTAGCGACAATGAGACGCATTTCTGCAATAGGTATTTTGAGGCCTTGATGCGGAAATACTCAATTAATCAAAAGCTATCCACGCCCTACCACCCCCAAACATGTGGGCAAGCCGAAGTTTCAAATCGGCAGATCAAGCAGATTTTGGAGAAAACGGTTTCCAAGAACCGTAAAGATTGGTCTTTGAAACTAACTGATGCCCTTTGGGCATTTCGAACCGCGTACAAGACTGCTCTTGGAATGTCTCCCTATCGGCTTGTCTATGGAAAGGCTTGCCACCTTCCTGTGGAAATCGAGCATCGCGCAGTTTGGACAATCAAAGAGCTGAACTTCAACCTTGACGATGCGGGCAGCTATCGGAAGCTGAAACTTAACGAACTGAACGAGCTTCGTGATGAGGCATACGAGAACGCGGTTGTTATAAAGAACCGAATGAAGGTGTTTCATGATAAACACCTTACGTGCAAAACTTTCACGCTTGGACAACAGGTACTTCTTTACGACACCCGACTCCATTTCCATCCCAGTAAGCTTCGATCTCGCTGGAAGGGACCCTTTCTTATGCGGTGTGTATACCCACACGGCGCGGTGGATTTGGAGAATCCAGAGGACGGTTGACTATTCAAAGTGAACAGACACAGAGTAAAACCGTTTCTCACCGCAGAACCATCGGAGGAGCTCCTGATGCTGCAGGAGCCGGTTTACATTGACTAATCTTCCTCAGTTTACAACCAAACTTCGGTTATCCAGCCATAAACAGTGGAAACACTGTTTCAAATAAGTTTGGGGGTATGTATATACCATCTTGTATATATATAATGGATATTCTTGTCTGGTGCATATCCATTTTGTTTTGTTTCAGTTTTATGTGTCGGGATATTTCTTGCCTGGTGAAATTCCCATTTGTAAAAAAAAGAAAAAAAGGGAGAGATATTTTTGTAAATATTCAAGAATATCTGGAAAAAAAATAATAAAAACAAAAAAAAATTAAGAGGACTTTTGTGCAAAATAGGTCGCTTTTTGACTACATCTTGACTTTCCCCTTTACATAATCCTCTTCTCTTCTTTTGTGATCCCCGAGCCTTCATCCATCTTCTTACAGAAAACCCTAGCCATGACTGCAAGATCCACCCAAGATCTCCCCAACACACTGCGGAAGCGCCGCAAAAATCACTTTCTACCGCGGATTCGCTGCCGTCCTGACTCTTCTCCCTCTGAAATTTTCAGAGGAGGTTTGCTTTCCTTATCTCCTCTCTTTAGATCTATAAATTTTGTGTTTTTTGTTCATGGCTCATAGTTTTCAGTTTGAACGAGATTTCTCTGAATTGTTTGCCCATAACGTGTATGGTAGTTATTTTGGTGATGAAATCCGAAAACGCGGATGGAATTTCCTATTGTATAGCCATCCGAACGCGTTCGCGCTTCCGGATCTCGTTGCTCATTTCTTTGAGAGCATGGTGGAAGGTTGTTTAGCAAAATATGGATTTATACGCTTGTTTTGGGGGGGGGTCGGGAAATTATTATAGATAGGAACTTCATTCATGAAGTCACTTTGATACCCTGTATTCCGCACACGACCAACCCCTCCGCTTTGAGTATTATATGTCGTTGATGGACGATAGTTGTTCAAGGGAACCCAGGAAAGGAATTCAGGCACGTACGCTGTATGCGAATATCTTAACTGTGTGTCATTGGGCACAAAATAATATCTTTGGAAGTTCGAATAACACTACCTTTTTCATTCCATCCCTACACATTGTGCACACTTTAATGATGAAAACCCCTAGCTATGACATGTGCACCATGCTTTTGCACTCGATTGGCGCCGGCATGGGGGCGGCCAATTATCTGTGCCCAATGTTAGTGACTCAATTGTGTCGCTAATTCCTTTCTGTTGAGGAGTTCGATGCTTTTATGCATGATGGGGTTCCCATTCGACCCCTGGTTGAGGGTGTTTCCACGTCATACACTAGACTTCATGGGTTATGGTCGCGCACCGAGTCGGCCGAGGATGTGATGGCAAAGACGCCCAACTCGAGCTCCACAGCGAGCGATGAGGAGCTGACCCCCGCCGAGCAAGCAAGCTTGCTGCGGCGTACTCATAGGGGGGTAGAGAGAGTGTTGGGGATGTTGATAACTTTTGATCAGCGTATGACGAGTCTTGAGCAAGGGATGTCTACCCTGTTGGCACATGGAGAGAGCGAGATTGAGGGGTCATGGTACAGACAGGAGTGGAGCTGGCACGAGTAGTGCTGGTACGAGCAGTACTGTGTCTGGTTCTAGGAGACATAGTAGGCAGCAGTGAGGGCACTGCTGTGAGTAAGTTTGGGGGCAGGGTTTTGTTGTAAGTAGTTATCCATGCATTCTGCATCTGCACATTTTTTGTTGTTGTTGTAAATATTTGTTCTTTTATTTGCATGTTTAAATTCCGCATCGCATCTTGTTTATATTTCTGCATTTCATTGGTTTCCCTTATATAAAAAAATAAAAAATAAAAAAAATAAAAAATAAAAAAAAATAAAAAAATAAAAAAAAATATTCAAGCTGGCTATTTATACTCAAATTCGACATGAAGGTTGACTAGTTAGAAATAACTAAATCCTATACTTAGTAATTGAAAACCCTAAAAATAATTTTCCTTGAAGTATAACTAAAGTGAATATACGGCATTGCAGTTTATTTAGAAGTAAGTAATCTTGAGTTCAGTTCTTGAGCTAAGTTGAAATGAAGGAAAAGTATTGAAAGCTTTATTTGAAGAGTAAGTCTGAAAAATAGTTCCGATTATTGAGTCCAAATTCAGAAAATATATACCTTACAAATCGCACATACACGCACCTTGAAATTTAGGATAGTAGAGGATACCTAGAAATACTCTTGCCTGAAAGCCCAGTATGAAAGAAAAAGCGGTATTTAAAGGTAACCACCAAAAGAGCATCATTGAAAAATATACCCGGTCTTGGAAGAAGGAGGAAAAAGAAAAGAAAAAAAGAAAAAAGATAAAGTACAAGACCTGGAAACTGCTATTTACGCTTTAAGCTCACACATTCAGTAATCGGTTGATTAATATCTCAGGAAGTTGTAATAGTCGCATGAAAGTTGTGTGAGTGAAACCGTCCATCATTAATGAAAAGAAGTAGTACTGGGTATTAAGGCAAGGGTACTATAGCTTGAATTGAATTCCTAAGTGTAGGGGTGATATTACACACACGTAGGGGTATAGGATCAAAGTTTGGAGGAGAGATAGGAATGAAGAATATGGCTTATATCTTCCGTAGAGATGATAAAAATTCCGGATTGGAGACTGTGCTTTAGAAGGAAAACTCAAGAGATACTGAGAACTTTATAAACTGACAAAACGTATAGGATCTAAAGTTAAATGAATAGGAGGTGTGAAAAATAAGGGATGGATATTTCTAACTTAGGATGATAGAGTTTCTTGCTATAATGTTGAACTGTAGGATTAGAGTCAACAGCCAACTATGTAGGATTTTTTCGGTAGTATCCGCCGAAAACCCTCAGGAGACAAAACTCCTCCTCTAGGGCAACCTAAGGGTTTAACGGCTTGTTGCACACTCTAAGTGCAACCGTGTTATCTACGAAAGTGAGTTTTTGGGAATAAAATGGCTTTGCTCGGGACGAGCAAAAGATAAGTTTGGGGGTATTTGTTCATATCAGAATTTTGCATTTTTATACCGCCCATTCTTGATCGCATTGCATATAGGTAGTTACTTTTGATCCGTGTTTGCTACAAAATTGCAGTTTACAGGTTCTTGGCTCAAAACAATGAAAATCAAGAGCCGTCACGACAAAATCAGGACAACTGCCAACAACAGATAAAAATACGGGTTTTTTCTCACCATCCGTCAGGTGCCGTCTACCAGTTCAAGAGAAAAAATGTCAATCAAGGGTCATTCATGCACAAAGCACAAGAGAGGCAGCACAAGAATCGAGATGATAACGCGGAGCTCAAGAAATCAAGGCAAAAAGTCCATATTCTTTTATCTTTTTGGACTGTTGAGAATCCGGAAAAAAAATGGAATTATTCTGAAAAAGCAAGTGTACTAAACAGAGAAGGAAAGCAACATGGAATACCCTAGAAAAAACGAGACTGAAACTCACCCAAAGCGCCGCGGAACCGCGGCCGATATGGAATTTATGCAGCGGTTCCACGGTCGAGTCAACTCGGAGTCAGGAGATATTTTTAGGGTACTTTTGTAATTGTGTAAGGGCTCAGATTTTGGCCCTAGGGTTTTATCTATCTGCCTATAAATAGCCCAGTTTCAAGCCAAGTGAAGATGCTTATTTCTTTTGTTAGGATTTAGTCTAGTTTAGTTTGTAACTTCTTTTCCTTCTCCACCTTTCCTCCATTAATATTGTAATGAGCTTTTGAGTGAATGATAAATAAAGAAGAGTTCTTTTCATATGCATATCTTATAATTTAGTTCTTATATTTGTTACTTATAATTCTCTTTGTTAAGTAGTTGTTGTTTGTTTGTTTGTTCTTCTTTTCTTTTCTTTTATCCTTGCAACAATGATGCTTAAGTGTGATCCTTGACTAAGTGAGGTCCCAAATAGCTAGTTTTAATTTTCTACCTCATTTCTTTCATCTTCTTTGTTTGT
Organism: Agapanthus africanus; assembly: GCA_030015575.1. Lineage (NCBI taxonomy): Eukaryota > Viridiplantae > Streptophyta > Magnoliopsida > Asparagales > Amaryllidaceae > Agapanthus > Agapanthus africanus. Next base: position 173,056,792 of record CM057339.1, on the reverse strand, counting down.
TTTATTTTCTTTTTCCTTTATAATGGGTAAGTAGTTTCTCACTTGTTAGGGTAGGATAAGGAAATTTTGAGAGAATGAAATCTCTCTCACTCTTTTCTTTGCCCAACATCTTGATTCAAACTCCCGTCAAGACAACCACAATCCGCTACCTACGACACCCTATCCGACATGATACGGTGACACCCTAGTGAGACCGGTTGTGGTTGAATTGATCGGAGGTTATGGCAAAGAGCCAAGAACGGACAGACAATGACCAAAAAGAAGGAAATAAGCGTTGGAAAGTCTAGCTTATACTCGTAAGTTTCCTTCCTAGTCGTGCTAATCCCCATTGTTGTCGATTACCGAAACATCGATATCAAGAGTGGCAAACGAAAGAAGTGAGCGAACTCCTAACTCAAACTAACATAATCCTAACCCTAATAAGCTCTTTTATCATACATATTTAGCACATAGTTAATCTTGAACAAACTCGGACAATTTGGACTTAACTCGTTAAAACACTAAGAAAAAGATTCTCATCTCTCCGTGGACCGACCCGTACTCATCCGGCTAGCTACCAAGCGAAACCGTCTTGATTACGGTAATTAAAACTAGTGTACTAAAAATCTACCAATCACCTCACGTGTTAAACACGTGAGCCCTTATATGCAAGGCATATAGGCGCTGCCATTAAAACTATAAGGAGGCTAAACAAGCCTCACGTGCCAACGCGTGAGCGCCTATAAATAAGCGCTGTAATTAAACTACAAGTAGGCTAAATAAGTCTCACATGCTGACACATGAGCGTCTATAAATAGGCGCTACAATTAAACAACAGATAGGCTAAACAAAGCCTCATGCGTTAAACACGTGAGCGCCTATATGCAAAGTATATAGGCGCTGCAATTAAACTACAGATAGGCTAGACAAAGTCTCACGTGTTAAAAACGTGAGCGTCTATATGCAAAGCATGTAGGCGCTGCAATCAAACATCAGATAGGCTAAACAAAGCCTCACATGCTAAACACGTAAGGACACCTCCTTACAAAGAATTAAATTCTACTTAATGAACCGTTGGATCAAGGATCCAACGATGATTAAATATAGAATTAAATTCTATTGGGAAGAATATTTTCTGTTAAACAGAGAGTTAATGGATCAAAGATCCAAAATATTTTCTATATCTTTCTAAACAGATAAAAATTATACTCTGTTAAACTGAGCACCCTTGGATTAAAAATCTAATGGTTATTAAAATGTCACCGCTCGATAGAATTTTATTATATATATGGGAGAATATCCCCAATCTTGTTAAAAACAAGAACAATATCTTCTGTAAAACAGAAGTCCTTGGATCAAAGATTCAACGGTGGGTAAAATTCCCCAAATCAATTCTGAGACCAATTAAATCAATTGGGATCTCTCAATGAGAGATTTTCTCAGAATTAAACAAACTTCTCTCCAGTATATAAAGAACCCGAGACTTCAAGTCTCAAATAAAGACAGAGAGAGAGAGAGAACTCCTCAGAGGATTAAGAAAGAGAATTTACAGTGAGCTTTTGAGGAACAGGAGAATTTAATCTCAAAGAAAAGACTTGCTTTCTTGAAACACTAGGTAAAAAGAAAACACCTCTCTTTTGCCTTTCTAAGGGTTTAACCATTCATATAAGAACTCGGTCCTTTCCTTTGGTTGAGATTTGCAGAGGCAAATCTCCCCACAAGTTGAGAATTTAATTCTCATCAGGGAGATTTTGCTTTGCAAGATTCAAAACCTAGGGGAGAAGAACTAAGTTACATAAAAAAAAATGAGAAGAAGAATGAGAACACATAGGAATTTAATTCCTCCAAAGTTTTAGGTTTAACTCTATATATATAAGAACTTAGTTCTTCAATAAAAAAATAGTGATCCAAGATCTCCAAGGCCAAATCATTGGTGCTTAGCACTATTTCGAAGCCTCACGTGTTTACCACGTGAGTGCTTCAAACGAACAAGGAAAATAACCAAAACTTTCTCACATGTTTACCATATGATTTGTTTAAGAGGAAAACAAATAAAAGAATGAGGAAACTACAGTACTCCAGCATCGATAAAGGAAAAGGGGACACCCACGTGCTTTGCACGAGAGCCAAGTGCTTAGGACTTATATAAAAGAGGGGGGAATAAAACCAAAAAAATAGTGCCTATATTTGGAGTGCCTTACGTGTGTCACGTGAGCGCCATAAAACTCTAGTGTTTAACACTAATCCAGTGCCCATGTGAAACGCACGTGAGTACTGTATTCCTCAGTGCTTAGCACTGTTGAAGACTCAATCTTAGCCCAAATTGGCTAAAGTATTCTGAGGTTAGACCTCTGTGATACTAAAACAACCGAGCCCCTGTGCTCATGTTTTCCCAAATTGACCTTAGTCTCAAAAACGACTAGTGGTCTTCCATTGATGATATCCCAAGTGATACTCATCTTATATCTTCTAAGATAATTTTAGTCTCAAACATGACTAACATTCCTTAGGTCTACAGCAGCACCATCTTTTCCCTCAAATGTGGGATTTGGTTTAAGGGTACATCTCTCCACACCTTTGATATATGTCGTTGTAATTCTTCAACGTCTTCAGAGATGTGGCGGGTCCCGATAAACAACAACTCGTTGATACACTTCCAAACCGACATGCACACCTCAAATTAGACTGCAGCCTAAATTAGGCACATTCCATATCAACATCGTTGTTCATCCCGTCACGTAACAAATACATGTGCGCGCAAGATGGATCAACGGACCGAGACGTCCTTAAACTAAAATCTCACCTCCAAAATGGTGATCAACAGACTGAGACGTCTTTCAACTAAAATCTCACCTCCAAAATGGTGATCAACGAACCGAGACGTCCTTAAACTAAAATCTCACCTCCAAAATGGTGATCAACGGACCGAGATGATCTTAAACTAATATTCACCTAAAAAATGGCGACAATGGACCAAAATGTCTCTAAATTAAGACAACATAGCCCAAATGCTCTCTTGTTGGATCTGAAACAAAAATGATCCTAACACTTTGTTAAGTAGATCTTAGTCTCAAATTGGACTAATGTATCCTTAACGAAAACAAATAGAGCCCCAAAATGTTCACATACGTTTAAGTCGATCTTAATCTCAAAATAGATTAACGATCCTTAAATATATAAAAAAAACCAAATCTAAGAAATACGGATTTGGACTAATCCATGCCCTACGGGCGACAACATAAATTAGTCTCAGTATACAATCCATGGGCAACCTAAACAAATAAAAACACACACGACACGAAGTGAGCTTCCGGAGCAGGAGAAAATGGTTATTGCGATGAGGTAAGGTAATTAATTGCAGGGGCTTGCGCCTGCAGGAAAGAGCGTCCCCACAATCAAAAACCCCCTAATAAACGAGGGGGAATCTGTCGAAATCTGCTACAATGGCCGCATCCGTCCAAACCTCCGATATACGGTGCCATAAATCAACTTGGCATCTTCGGAGAGGTGGACGGATAAATTCAAATAGCATCTGTTCCCCTCCGAAAGATGGCGCACAAGACTGTGAAGTCCTGGTTCTGAGATTCGGGGAAGATGCTATTTGGTTTTATCCGTCCAACTCTTCGAAGATGCCAAGTTGATTTATGACACCATGTATCGGAGGTTTAGAAGGATGCGGCCGATGTAGCAGACTTCGTCAGATTCCCCCTCGCTAAAGGGGTTTTTGATTGTGGAGACGCTCTTCCCTGCAGGCGCAAGCCCCTGCAGTTAATTACGCTACCGCATCGCGGTAACCACTTTCTCCTTCTCCAGAATTTCACTTCGTGTCATGTGTGTTTGTTTTGTTTGTGGTTTCCCGTGGATTGTATACGGAGACTGAGTAATTCCATCGCCCGTAGGACGTGGATTAGTCCAAATCCGTATTTACTTAGATTTGGGTTTGGTGTTTTTAGTTTAAGGATACATTAGCCGTGTTGAGGCTAAGATCAACTTAAACGTTCGTTAAGGATACGTTAGTCCTGTTTGAGACTAAGATCAACTTAACGTGGTGATCAATTTAATATATGGCCGTTGGGACTCGTCACCTCTCTGACGTCGTTGAAGGATTACAACGACAGGTGTCAGAGGAGTTCAGAGATGTACCCTTGAACCAAAGTTGATTTGGAGTTTTATAGTCCATTTGAATGTTTAAGGATACGTTAGCCGTGTTTGGGGGCTAAGCTCAACTTAAACGGGATCGTTTAGATCCGGCAAAAGAGCATTTGGAGGCTCTATTGTTCCAGTTTAGGGACGTGGTGGTCCATGTTCCAGTTTAGGGACGTGGTGGTCCATCGCCAGTTTAGGGACGTGGTGGTCCATCATTAGTTTAAGGACGTTTCGGTCCGACATTAGTTTAAGGATGTTTCGGTCCAATCTTAGTTTCAGGACGTTTCAGTCCAATATTAGTTTAAGGACGTTTCGGTCCACGAGTTTAAGGACCCCGCAGTCCGTCTTGATGTGTGGTCGTCGGGACCCGTCACCTCTCTGACGTCGTTGAAGGATTACAACGATAGGTGTTAGAGGAGTTCAGAGATGTACCCATGAACCGGTCGTAAATTGATTTAGGAGAGCAATCTTGCTCAGTCAATTTAGTTTGAGGACTTACGGCCATGATTGGGCTAAGTCCAGTTGAAAAATATTCAACGCTTTTATTTGTTTTTGGTCTGTTAGACCTGTGCTAAGGCTTGGCCCATTTTTAAATAATGCATTGCATTATTTTCTTTTTTTTGTTTGGGCTCTGCCTATAAAAGATGCGGAGCATCTATTCCGGGCTCTGCTCATTTATGAATGATGCAAGGCATCTACTTTGTTTGGGCTCTGCCCCTTTTAAAATGCATAGCATTTTTATTATTTCGTTTGGGCTCTGCCCATTTATAAATGATACAGAGTATCAATTTAATTAGGCATGCTTGGTCTTTTTGATTTGGGCCTGGCCCTTTAAGAAATGTCTTGCATTTATCAGGCACTTTGCACCAATCAGAGAGCGCAAGCGCTTGTAGTGTTGACACGTGTCGCGCAAGCGCAGTGCGCTGCGCCTGCGCTGCTGACACGTGGCGCGCTCTGGTGGCTTGAGCCAATCCAGGAGCGCAACAACGCAGTTTGCAAGTGCAAGGCACTATGATTTAAGAATCTTTTAGATTCAAGAACCAATGATTCATAAAAGAAGTGCAAAGCACTATTCGTTTCCTTGATCTAATTTAGATCAAAGAAAAAACAAGTTTTTTTTTCTTTTTATTTTAGGAACCAAAGGTTCATAAAAGTGCAAAGCACTATTCATTATTTTGTTTTTCTTGTTTTTAAAGAAACAGTGGTTCATAAGAAGTGCAAAGCACTGTTTATTATGTGAAGATCATTGATCTTGTTTTTTGATCAATGATCTATTAGAAGAAATTTCTTCTATTTTGTGAAGGTTTTTACCTTTTTCTTAAAACTTTTTCAGAGTTCTCTCTGTTTGAAGCTCTTGATTTCTCAAAAGTGTTGATGCCTTTGAATTGAGGTCTAGGGGCCTTTATATAGTGCCCATAAATTAGTTAAATTTGTTAAAGAGATCTTTCGCTGAGTGATTTAGGGAATTTTACCCACCGTTGGATCTTTGATCCAAGGGTTTCTGTTTTACAGAAGAAAATCTTCTTGTTTTAACAAGAACAGAAAGATCTTATTAGAATTTTAATTCTGTTTGGCGTAAATGCCACAGCGCTTGACACGTGTCGAGCAGCCAGCGCTTGCGCAGCTGTGCTTGCGCAACTGCGCAGACACGTGTCGCACAGCGCAATGCTTGCGCGGCTGTGCTTGCGCAGCTGTGCAGACACGTGTAACGCAGCGCAGTGCTTGCGCAGCTGTGCCTGCGCAACTACGCAGATACGTGTCGCGCAGCGCAGCGCAGCGCTTGCGCACCTGAAGCGTTGCTTCCTTTAATTTTTGTTTTAAATAGAGCTTTGCTCTGATTGGGCACGCTGCCTCGGGCGCTGCGCTGATGTATCGACTTTTGACACGTTGCGCGCAGCGCAAAGAATCTGAAGCGTTGCTTCATTTACTAAAGTTTAAATTTTCAAAGTAGGGCTTTGCTCTGATTGGGGGAAGATGAATGCTTCATCTTCCGCCTTGGAATTTGAACAGAGCTTTGCTCTGATTGGGGTAAACAAATGCCCCCCACCGTTGCGCTTACATGGCCCCCAAACGTGAGCGCAGTGGTGGCAAAATTTCAACCGTCGCGGCAACTCTTGGAAGTTGAAAAGGCATTCGATGTCTATAAATAGGACCTTTGGTCCTCAACAGATGATCATCATCTTTTAAGAATTTTACTTTCAGAACTCAGAGCCTTGCTCTTTATTTTCAAGAACTTCAAGAGTTAAACTCTTAAAACTTTTAGGTGAAAATTTTAATTTGAATTAAATTAAGTTAAATTAATTTTCATTGACAGAGCCTTGCTCTCAATAGATCCCTGATCTAAAGGAAACCCATTTAGGGTTTCACTTAGCAGAGCTTTGCTCTATAGGTCTAAAGGAATCTAAAGAGAACTAAAGGAGACCCTATTAGGGTTCCATTAATAGAGCTCTGCTTTCTGAAAGATTTTCCTTGGATTTTCTCAATTCATTAATGGAGCTTTGCTCTATCCAAATCATATATAAGAACTCTTAAGAGTGTTTCATTGATCTTGGAGTTTAAAGATGGCATTTTATTCCTCATTGCATTATACCGTTTTGCTTAATCAGTCTTTCTGATAATTTTGTTGATTTTCTTTCACAGAACAATGGACGCCCACATGTACAATCTCGACGAGATCATCTCTTATGGGGACATCCGCCGACTTGGCCGTTCTCAAAATCGAGAATTCACAAACGCGGAGTGTGCTGAAATCATGAGCCGCTTCGACGCATACAATGGTCCACTACTTCCCTGACGTTCCTCCCTCCTTAAGCTTATCGTGGGAGCCATCTGGGAAGCGCTTCCCCTATTCTGTTCTGGTGTGCCGCTTAGGGTGTTGGATGTCGCCGAGGATAAGGTGCACTCGGTGTACCTGATGAACTTTATCTCAAAGAGACGGCGAGACAGTCTTGTCAATCTCTTGCATGAGGACTTTCAACAGTCTGCCATACTCGCTGCTTATCGGAGGGTGGAAGACATCAGGGGGGACCCTGATGCTTGTGCTCGTGAAAGAAAGCACACCAGGATGGTCCGCGAGGCTTGGAAAGTCATAGATAGGGTCGCTTTCGAGTTCCCCAATCCATGTCCTGGGTTCGAGGTTATACCTTTGTAAACATTTTGATAATGTTATTATCCATTCCTCCGTGATTGTAAGGACCCCCTTTTTATGATATGAATAGAAAATTTCCATTTCAGTTTGTCTTATTTCTTATTCTGATTCTTTTGCACATGCACGAGTGAGTGTGTCTCGAACGCTTGATCAAATGTAAATCGGATGGTCTTCCTGTCACTTCCTTCTTTCTTTTATTGTGCGTATGCTGTCTGAATAAACAGGGTTGATAGATAATAGAGTAAGCATCTAGATTTCTCCAAGAGATAGCAATGGCTTAGGTCGCAGGTTCAGATCTGCTGACTAAGACTTTTCAACTCTATGAGCCGTGAGGGTCTCATAGAGACTTTTCTCCCTACGGATCGAGAGGATCTCGTAGGTGGATTTTCTCCTTAGGAATCGTGAGGATTCCTAAGTGTGTTTTCTCTTATAAGTTGTAAGGATCCTATAAGAGAATTTTTCTCTCTTACGATTCGAGAGGACCCGTAAGCGGTTGCTTCCCTCCTTGTTGAGTTTCGAGTTTGGAGAGTGAGACCCGTGGATAGTGTGCAAGAGACCGTTTTGGGCCAACTTGCAGGGTCCCAGTGCTTAGGAAACAGGCTCCTTTTATGCCTATTGCCTAAGGCTTTATCTCACGAGTCGAGACGCATCGAAAATTTCTCGCAAAGACATCAATTTCTTCACAAGTCGAGATGAATCGAGCATTTCTCGCAAGAATATCCTAACGTCACAGTTAACCTCTGCTCTTTTCGACAGAAGTCCGTTAGGGTCTGTGGTACTTAGGGTTTTGGCCGTCGTACCGTCGCATAAGCTAATATGTTCCTCGATAGGCAATCGTGCTGTTCGAGTAGCCCTGCGACTGCCGTGTCTCTGATCCCTTCGGGGGCTGGACAAGACGTCTTCAAGCAATCTTCCTAGGCAGTTTGACCGTCGGAAGAGCAAGCGTTAGGAATTTGCCATGCCGCTTTTTACTTGAGGTTAGGCTCATTTTAGCGAGCCCCGATGAGCTATAACCACTCCGCGCTGGTGTGGGATGATCTCCGATAGTCTTTCAGGTTTTATGTGAGTTACCGTCAAGACCCTGAAACTAGGAATTTGGCCTTTGCTTCGTTTGCTGGCATCGCGTCTGCTGTATCAAGACGAATGTCGCGGTGGGAACTAGGGATTTTGCCGTGGCTCCATTTGTTTGATTGTCGCGTCTGAACCCTGCTGGAGGAAGAACGCTGGAGTGACATCTCGTCTGCTGTATCGAGACGAGCGTCGTAGTTGTCTCTAGGTTGCTGGTGAACCGTTGAGGTTTAGAACTAGGGATTTTGCCGTGGCTCCATTTGTTTGATGATGTTGCGTCTGCTGTGTTGAGACGAACGTTGGGGTGACATCTCGTCAGCTGTATCGAGACGAACGTCACGGTGGAGCTGGGATTTTTTCGTGGCTCCGTTTGTTTGACTGTCGCGTCCGAACCCTGCTGGAGAAAGAACGCTGGGGTGACATCTCGTCTGCTGTATCGAGACGGACGTCGTGGTGGTGACCATTCCGCACTGGTGTGAGACGATCTCCAGTTGTCTTTCAGGCTTTATATGACTCGCCGTTAAGGCCTTGAAGCTAGGAATTTGTCCTTCGCTTCATTTGCTTTGTCATGTCCGAACCCCCGCTTTTTCGACCATGGGGTCTTTTGTTGGCGTTGTATCTGCATCTTGATGGACTGCAAAGGAACACCTTTGTTAACATCTCGTCAGTTGTATCGGGACGATTGTCGAAATGAAGCTGGGATTTTGCCGTCGCTTCGCTTTGTTTCGACCGCAAGGTCTTTTATTGACGTTGTATCTGCATCCTGCTGGACTGCAAAGGAACGCCATTGTTGACATCTCGTCTGCTGTATCGAGACGAATGCAGAGGTGGAGCTGGGATTTTTCCATCGCTCCGCTTTGTTTCGACCGTGAGGTCTTTTGTTGACGTTGCATCTGCATCCTGCTGGACCGCAAAGGAACTCCATTGTTGACATCTCGTCTGCTGTATCGAGACAAGTGCTGAGAGGAACTGGGATTTTGCCATGGCTCCGTTTGATGGCGTAACATCTGTGTCATGCTGGAATGAGGAGGCCCACCGTCGTTGGTCTCCAGGCTGCAGATGTGTCCATTGAGATTTGGAACTAGGGACTTTGCCATGGTTCCGTTTCGTTGCGACTCTGGGGTCAGTTGTTGATGCGATGTCTGCATCTGGTTGGAGTGAAAAGAAACGCCGTTGGTGATCTCTAAGTTGTCGATGTTGACGTCGAGACCGTGAAGCTAGGGATCTTCCTTTGCTTCATTTGTTGACATTGTGTCTGCAATATCGCGACAAATGTCGAGGTTGTCTCTAGGTTGTCTATGAACCATCGAGATTTGGTTTCGCTTTCTGATGGAGCCTGTTGGGAAGGTATGGTTCCCTCTTTGTTTGTGCCGCTGGATTGTATACAGGGATCGATGTGATCTCACCTGTAGGGCAAAATGTTTCATTCTTTCATCATTTTTTTATTCTTTCCGCGATGCTATATCATTTCAGCTTTTTATATCGCGAAAATCGCGATTGCCCGACATTTCGGCTATTTTTCGCGGTGCCCAATCATTTCGGCTATTTTTCTTTTTACTCGCTGCTTTTTATTGCGAGTTGCCCAATCATTTCGGCTGTTTTTGTATGCATACATTTTTACTTGCTGCTTTTTATTGCAAGTTGCCCTATCATTTCGGCTATTTCGTATGCACGTATGGCTCGCCGATTTTTTTATCGCGAGTGTGGAACTTGGAATCTGACGCCAATCTCAGCATCAGCATCGCTACAACTGAAATATTGGAAGTTGTGGGGGTTGCTTAAGCACATGTTTAGGTCTCTGTAACTTAAGACTTTCAAATCTTATGAGCCGTGAGGGTCCCATAAGAGAGTTCTCCTTACGAGTCGTGAGGATCTCGCAAGTGTAATTTTCTCCTTAGGAATCGTGAGGATCCTTAAGTGTGTTTCTCCCTTATGAGTCGTAAGGATCTCATGCGGGTGGTTTCTCCTCACAAGGTCGAGAGGACCCTATAAGAGTCTTTTAACAAGGTTGCGCCCTTTCGGGTTTTCACAAACACTCGCCGGTAGTCCTGCTGTTTTTACTCACGGAGTCCTTTTGGGTTTTCATCCGTGCCCATTTTGCTTATGGACATACCGTCTTTTTTTATTTATTATTCTTTTATTTTTATATATTTTTTTTACGAGGTCGCGCCCTTTCGGGTTTTCACGAACACTCGCCGGTAGCCCAGCTGTTTTTACTCACGGAGCCCTTTCAGGTTTTCATCCGTGCCCATTTTGCTTATGGACATACCGTTTTTATATATTTTATTTTTCTTCTTCTTTTTTTTTATCAGCCTACGGATGTTGCGGTATTAGTTTAAAGACGTTTCGGTCGTTTTCAAGTTTTAGGACATTGTGGTCCGTCATTAGTTTAAGGACGTTTCGGTCCGTGGGGCCTTCCCTATTAATGAGCATGATGCTCCCGGCGTCTCCATCTTTCCCAATGCGTGCGGTTGTGGCGGGCTTACCTTCCAGTTTTCGGAGACGACGAGCTTGCCTTGTTGGTATTGATCTTCAACCCAGTTTTTGAAGACGTAACAATCCTCGATCAGGTGACCCAGTACTCGGTGATAGGGTCAGTAGTTGGGCTCATTGACGTCATTTGGTCGCGACGTACGTTTTGGTTCCGACAGATTTATGAGTCGGTTGCGCAACGCCAACTCGAACAGTCCCCTTGTTTTATCTTGCGGAAACGAGTAAGGACGTTTCAACTTTTCTTGGAGGGGTTGCTGCTTGTTGTTTCGGCAAACAACCGGTCTAGGGTCACTCGATTGCCGTTGAGCATTGGCTACGAGGGCTGTTTTTTCCTTCCCTTTATCCTTTTTGTTCGATCCCTTATTTGCGGGGCCGAGATTTTTTCCGAGCAACGTGCGATTACACGGCTGAACGTTATCGCAACTTCTCAATTCTTTCATCTTTGAAATGGATTCCTTGAGGAGAGGGTTGAGGGCAGCTTCCTCGTCAGAGTCGCTTCTAAAGGTGATAATTTGCGATCCTTTGGAGTCGGCTATATGACAATCGTCGGCGGCTCTTTTGCGCTCATCTATCACATTTTTCTGATGTCTACGAGCTCCACACTTTGTCCTGTTGAAGTGTTGCTTTTGAGCGACATACCCTTGCCACCAACACTTAAAGGAGTCGCAATCTTCGGTAGGATGTGTGATCTTCTGATGATATAAGCAGAAGTTAGGATGCATCTCTACTTCATCGAGAGTATTTTTTTCAGAGGGTGGTAGCACCATTCCCGCTGACAGGGCTTTAGTGAACCTTTTCCTTGTCTTGAATTTTTTTTTATTCGCAGCGGATGGCTTTTGATTTGACGGGAGCGCTTCGACTCTTTGGTCTAGTAGTCGGCGTTTGGCTCCTTCCAGTATGGCCATCTCATGCTCTTGGTCGGCTTTAACTTTCAAACGAATCTCATTCAGGAAGGCATCGATCAACTCGTCTGACGGCCGCGGAATTTCTGGTTCAGGGTCCGCCTTCGGTTTCTCGGCGCAAGGAGCCTCTTTATTATCTGCCAATGAGTGAGAGATCACATGACAAGTTGCCCCCGGCGTGTCCGTCTTCTTTGGAGTATGCGGCTGTGGTGGGTTTACCTTCTAGTTTTCAGACAGCGCAAACTTGCCTTGTAGGTAGTGATCCTCGATCCATCCCTTAAAGACAAAACAATCCTCGATCGGGTGACTTACCGTTTGGTGATAAGGGCAGTAATCGGGATTATTGAGATCGCCTGGTCGCAATGGAGGTTTTGGATTCGGCAGATTGATGAGTTCGTTGCGTACTGCCAGTTCAAACAGTCTTCTCATTTTACTTTGAAGAAACGAGTAAGGACGTCCTAGTCTCTCTTCGAGGGACGGGCGTAGATGCGCGTTATTTTGGTGAACGACCGGCTTTGAGTTGCTCGGCTATTGTTGAGCATTGGCAACGACAGTCGTCTTCCCTTTTCCTTTCTCATTTCGAGAGTCTGGTTTTGGAGGAGACGGTCCGTGGCCCATCTGGTCCATCTGGGCTAATTTGTCGATCAATGCTTGGAAGGTAGTCGGCCTGAAGAACATCATGAACTGTGAGATGGTCGCTTGCGGATCAAGAGTGCCCACGAACATGCCTACCGCAGGTGCCTCTTCTATGCGTTGTTCGCATTTCGACCATAGGTTCTACCATCGTGTTGTGTATTGGACCCACATTTCGCCCGGCTTTATCCTGGCATTTATTAGTGCTGTTATCGGGGTGCGTTCACCAGCACTCACGAATCTTTGCGTGAACAGTAGCTCCATCTCCGCAAATATTTTGACAGAGTCATTAAGTAGCTCCGAATACCATTCAAAGGCTGTTTCTGCTAAGCTGCCGACGAATTGGCGAAGCAACAGTTTGTCATCGCCTCCAGTGTTGCCGCATAAGGCCCTGAATTGAACGACATGTTGATGTGGATTCCCTGTCCCTTTATATACGTGGAACTTAGGGATCGTATATCCCGGCGGGTAACTGATTTGGTCATACCAGCCCGGATAGGGCCGTCCAGTTCTAACAGTTTGCCCACCCGCTTCACTCGCCTGATGAGCTCGTATTTGCTGAGCTATGTATGTTGGAGATAGTGCCCTCAGAGTCAATTATTGGATCACAGGCACGTGATTGCAATGATTGAGGGAGGACCTATCCCGGTAGGACAGTCTTACTTGAGATGATAGTATGCTATCTGGTTTACCTTTATCATCGTGTACTGCTTTAGGTGACTTGACAGGTCGCTATTACACGTTGATAGAGCCCCTAGGATTCTTGCTTGACTGCCAGCAGTATGAGGGCGATCATATACGTGGGAGCTGGTAGTCTATAAGCACATCCTTAAAAGGTCCCTAGTCGTGGGAGTTTCGAGACAGGGCATCGATTCTCCAGAGTAAACTAGTGTATACAGTCGAGACCCCGACGAGGGGCATTGGCCGGTCTCACAAGCCACTGGTGTCAGTTGGTTCACCTAAGATGTATACAGGTGCTCATTGGGTTATGAGTACACCGGACAGGACTCGCCGGGAACATGCTAGTTGGTCTTATACTTGACGTCAGATAGCAGTTCCCTGGTGACATGTGTACAGGTTAGTTCATCGACCTGGGGATCGTCATTTGTCTCGTGTGAGTTCCCACTGTACTTTGATTACTACCCTACCACGCTCAAAAGAGACGTGCAAACAGGTTTTAGTTGGGTACAGTCCCGAGCCACATGGAGGCAGTGAGCGTATCTTCAGGGGTTCGTCTCTCCCGGTATTGGGGGTGAGGTCGCGCTGTGTCTAGGAGAGCCATTACACGAAGTCCTTAGCCAAGGCAGGAGATTTACTGGTAGGTATTCCAGTAGTATCTCAGGGTGTTCTGGGCTTCACTCCGACACGAATTGTACCGCTTTTGGGGGTCTGACTTTTACCAACCCCCTAGGCCCGCCATGCGATGCTCATATACGAACAGACCGGACTGTACGGATATTGTCACTGACAGGCTCAGTAGGGTGTCAGGATGAGTTCGCTCATCGACGTCCCTTTTGGTCAATAGCTGGTGGCCCGTCACGTATTGGCTTATACCTCTGACATGCTAGTGGTTAAATCCACAGCCATAGTATTGATGAGTCTTTTGAGTCCACCACACTTTCAGTTACTCAAGTTTCGGGCGAAACGCTGTAGAGGCCGTATGGAGATATGGCAGGGTCCGATCAGATACGTGCGGTATTGCACGGATCAGGATCGGACGGTTAGTACTAGAGGCCGTATAGATATATGGAAAGGTTCGATCGGATACGTGTGGTATTGCACGGATCAGGATCGAACGGAGATTACTAGCCGGCTTTGGTTTAAGCCGGATCCTAGTATAGTACAGTGTAGTTTTGTCTCTTTGCATTTGTGTTCAGTGGGAATACAAATGCGGGCATGTATTTGCAGTAGCGGGGTTTTCCTGTAATTTATTACGGGACCAGTTTTCTGGAGTTGCCAGTTTGCATTCCGTTCCGGCCGGTTTTCCTTTGTTCTTTCGCGGCCGGACTTTCCGATGGAGGGGGTTATTTGCAAGTTTGCAAATAACTTATTGGGGAGGGGTTTCTTGCATTTGTGAGATTATGATATGACCATCATCATCATATTCTTTTTCCATCTTTTCTTTTGCTTTAATGGTGATTAGAATGGATTAGGACTTGATGAGAGTTGATATGACTTTGTTATGATGGCTTTTGGATGTGGTCACCCTCCACCTTTTATTACGATCACCTCCCTTCATGGTTGATGTTTTTATCCTCCACCATTCTCACTTGAGAGAGAGATACTATTGGGGAGAGAATGAGAGAGTGGTTTTTCTAGTGGTGGGATTTTTATTCATCTCATTCTCTTCATGCTTGCAAAATGATACACCTTCATCCTCTCCAAAATTCTTCCTCTCCTCCATCATCTTTAAGGCAACTTCATACCCCCAAAAGAGACATAGCCTTCTACACTTATCTACAGCAAATCTTGGACGCGTCGGCTAGCCAACTTCGCGCCCGAGTTGCCTCGGTATAGAGGTGGGAGCCCGTAAAAGATGCAGGCGATGTGGTGCACTTCCGACGACGACATGGAGACAGGACTTTCCGCAGGAGATCGGGACGATGACGAGAAGACCGGAGGACTCGGATCACTCGGTATATCTCTAACCCATCTTGTAGTTAGCTAGGACTAGTTTAATGGCCCGATCCGGGTGTTTAGTGCGCGGTGGTGCCGGTTTGCTAGTTTGCAAAATTAAAGTTCTTCGCTTCCGCATTTTGGCGTCGGAATTGACGGCCGGGGCGCCGCCGTGCACTTACAATGTAGTCATCAAGCGCGGCCTTAGAAATGGTTTCGTATTTGGCTGTTGAAAGAGCCGGTGGAGGATTAGATGTCTCCCTTCCATTGTCTTCAACAGTGATTGGAGGGTCATCAGCTGGAGGGTCCGGCTGTAACATCATCCCTACCATATCTTGGAAGAGGAGCGCCATCTGTCTTATGTTAGCCGCTTGCTCTGCGGCTTCTCTGTTCTTCTTTTCGAGGATTCTACGTAAAAAGTCAGCATCGGTTTCTTGTTCGTGACGCTGCTCTGGTGATATTTCCAAACTTTCTTTTGGTTCGGTAAGTGCAGCCATCACAGTCATCATTTCCTGAAGCTTCTGTTGCTGCTCATGGGCTTTCGTCACAGATCGGGTGAGCGGTCGGTGACCCGTCGAAGTACGGCTTTCCTCTTTTCCGGAAGTCATATAAACGGTGTGCACCACCATGCCCCCAGACTTGGGGCGTTTGTGTTTGGTGTCTTTGCGATTTGCCAAAGACACATGGGCTTTTTGTGGCCTCCTTTTTTGAGTGATTGGAGTTGAGGGGGCCGATGTAGTGGGCATCCAAGTAGCTTTTGCTTTTTGTGGCTTGACAGAGTAGCCCTTCTCCTGCTGAACCTTCATCTTTTTCTGTCGGCAGAGGTAGTCTTGATCGATCACTGACTCTTAGACTTGACGCCAGACCTTGTAGATTTTAGAGGACAACCGTTGAGGGGGCTGCTCTAGCTTTTTCTCTGGAGCATTCTCCACAGGTGAAGGAGTTCGTTTCAATACCGTAGTAGGAGAGTTTCTTCGCACCGTATTCAGCAATTCAAAGTTGTTCCCGGTTAGAATAGCAGCATCGATCCCCACCATCGGAGCTGGTGGAGTAAATCCAGAGGGGGAGTTGCCCCCAGCCTTTCTTACTTGACGCCAGTGGCGACGTCGAGCGTGTCTTGCGGATGGAGTCACCTTCGTTGTTGAATAAGCATCTTCATGCCCCCTGCTCTGGGTAGGGGAAGCAGCTTTGAGGACCTCGCCTGGGGCAGCAACCGGAATGGCCAGCCTTGTAAAAACTGACTTCTCGGAAGGAGGAGCCTTTCCAATGATTTCATCCGTTTGAGTTGGGATGGCTATCCGCTTTGGGATGGCGGCTTCGGGTATCGCAGGTTTGCGGATGTTCTGGCCCAGTCTGTTGAAAACTGAGGTATTAAAACTAGGCGACCTATTGAGAGGGGTCGCGGCAGTGGTGAGTCAATCAAAGACCGGCTTCTTTGGAGCTTCTTGCGATGTCATTGGGGCATTGAAGCTCATCGGTGGGAGCATAGTCCCAAAGAATAATCCAGCGGTGGCCTGAGTTACCTGCTCCACTGGCATCTTGAAAAGGGAGGCCGCTTGGGGCCCATAAGTCATTCCTTCAGCAGGGACGGAGCGAGAGTTGCAGTTGCAGGTAGTGCAGTTTGAACCCATTGATCTTCTATTTTCTGCACGGAGCAAGACACCAAACCTTAGTACCTCGAATCTACAGGCAACCACAGCAAACCGTGATTTGTTCGCGAACACGACACACGAAATGTGGAGTGGAAAGAGGAAAAGGTCCCACCGGGCGTGCCAGAATCTGTTCCCCTCTGAAAGACGGCGCACAAGACTGCGAAGTCCTGGTGCTGAGATTCGGGGCAGATGCTATTTGGTTTTATCCGTCCACCTCTCCGAAGATGCCAAGTTGATTTATGACACCATGTATCGGAGGTTTAGACGGATGCGGCCGATGTAGCAGACTTCGTCAGATTCCCCCTCGCTAAAGGGGTTTTTGATTGTGGGGACGCTCTTTCCTACAGGCGCAAGCCCCTGCAGTTAATTACGCTACCGCATCGCGGTAACCACTTTCTCCTTCTCCAGAATTTCATTTCGCGTCGTGTGTGTTTGTTTTGTTTGTGGTTGCCCGTGGATTGTATACAGAGACTGAGTAATGCTGTCGCCCGTAGGACGTGGATTAGTCCAAATCCGTATTTACTTAGATTTGGGTTTGGTATTTTTAGTTTAAGGATACATTAGCCGTGTTGAGGCTAAGATCAACTTAAACGTTCGTTAAGGATACGTTAGTCCTGTTTGAGACTAAGATCAACTTAACGTGGTGATCCATTTAATATATGGCCGTTGGGACTCGTCACCTCTCTGACGTCGTTGAAGGATTACAACGACAGGTGTTAGAGGAGTTCAGAGATGTACCCTTGAACCAAAGTTGATCTGGAGTTTTATAGTCCATTTGAATGTTTAAAGATACGTTAGCCGTGTTTGGGGGCTAAGCTCAACTTAAACGGGATCGTTTAGATCCGGCAAAAGAGCATTTGGAGGCTCTATTGTTCCAGTTTAGGGAGTTTAGGGACGTTGCGGTCCATGCTCCAGTTTAGGGACGTGGTGGTCCATGTTCCAGTTTAGGGACGTGGTGGTCCATCACCAGTTTAGGGACGTGGTGGTCCATCATTAGTTTAAGGACGTTTCGGTCCGACATTAGTTTAAGGACGTTTCGGTCCAATATTAGTTTAAGGACGTTTCGGTCAGACATTAGTTTAAGGACGTTTCGGTCCAATATTAGTTTAAGGTCGTTTCGGTCCACGAGTTTAAGGACCCCGCAGTCCGTCTTGATGTGTGGTCGTCGGGACCCGTCACCTCTCTGACGTCGTTGAAGGATTACAACGATAGGTGTCAGAGGAGTTCAGAGATGTACCCTTGAACCGGTCGTAAATTGATTTAGGAGAGCAATCTTGCTCAGTCAATTTAGTTTGAGGACTTACGGCCATGATTGGGCTAAGTCCAGTTGAAAAATATTCAACGCTTTTATTTGTTTTTGGTCTGTTAGACCTGTGCTAGGGCTTGGCCCATTTTTAAATAATGCATTGCATTATTTTCTATTTTTTTGTTTGGACTCTGCCCATAAAAGATGCAGAGCATCTATTCTGGGCTCTGCTCATTTATGAATGATGCAAGGCATCTACTTTGTTTGGGCTCTGCCCCTTTTAAAATGCATAGCATTTTTATTATTTCGTTTGGGCTCTGCCCATTTATAAATGATGCAGAGCATCAATTTAATTAGGCCTGCTTGGTCTTTTTGATTTAGGCCTGGCCCTTTAAGAAATGTCTTGCATTTATCAGGCGCTTTGCGCCAATCAGAGAGCGCAAGCGCTTGTAGTGTTGACACGTGTCACGCAAGCGCAGTGCGCTGCGCCTGCGCTGCTGACACATGGCGCACTCTGGTGGCTTGCGTCAATCCAGGAGCACAACAGCGCAGTTTGCAAGTGCAAGACACTATGATTTAAGAATCTTTTAGATTCAAGAACCAATGGTTCATAAAAGAAGTGCAAAGCACTATTCGTTTCCTTGATCTAATTTAGATTAAAGAAAAAACAAGTTTTTTTTCTTTTTATTTCAGGAACCAAAGATTCATAAAAGTGCAAAGCACTATTCTTTATTTGTTTTTCTTGTTTTTAAAGAAACAGTGGTTCATAAGAAGTGCAAAGCACTGTTTATTATGTGAAGATCATTGATCTTGTTTTTGGATCAATGATCTATTAGAAGAAATTTCTTCTATTTTGTGAAGATTTTTACCTTTTTCTTGAAACTTTTTCAGAGTTCTCTCTGTTTGAAGCTCTTGATTTCTCAAAAGTGTTGATGCCTTTGAATTGAGGTCTAGGGGCCTTTATATAGTGCCCATAAATTAGTTAAATTTGTTAAAGAGATCTTTCTCTGAGGGATTTGGGGAATTTTCCCCACCGTTGAATTTTTGATCAAAGGGCTTCTGTTTTACAGAAGAAAATCTTCTTGTTTTAACATGAATAGAAAGATCTTATTAGAATTTTAATTCTGTTTGGCGTAAACGCCCCAGCGCTTGACACGTGTCGCGCAGCGCAGCGCTTGCGCAGTTGTGCTTGCGCAACTGCGCAGACACGTGTCGCGCAGCGCAATGCTTGCGCGGCTGTGCTTGCGCAGCTGCGCAGACACGTATCACGTAGCGCAGCGCTTGCGCAGCTGTGCCTGCGCAGCTGTGCTTGCGCAGCTGCGTAGACACGTGTCGCGCAGCGCAGCGCTTGTGCACCTGAAGTGTTGCTTCCTTTAATTTTTGTTTTCAATAGAGTTTTGCTCTGATTGGGCGCGCTGGCTCGGGCGCTACGCTGATGTATCAACTTTTGACACGTGGCGCGTTGCGCTCAGCGCAAAGAATCTGAAGCATTGCTTCATTTACTAAAGTTTAAATTTTCAATGTAGAGCTTTGCTCTGATTGGGGGAAGATGAAGCGTTGCTTCATCTTCCGTCTTGGAATTTGAACAAAGCTTTGCTCTGATTGAGGTAAACAGCATCTTCCCCCAAAATTCAGGCCAGATGTCCTAACGTCCCGGTCGCGTCTTCCGGCGGTGAACAGATTCTGGCACGCCCGGTGGGACCTTTTCCTCTTTCCATTCCACACTTCGTGTGTCGTGTTTCGCGAGCAAAAATCGCGGTTTGTTATGGTTGCCCTTGGATTCGAGGTACTAAGATTTGGTGTCTTGTTCCTGTGCAGAAAGAAGAAGTGAACATCAATAGCTTCCAACTGCACAAACTGGAACAGCAACTCCCAGTCCGCCCCAACTGGAGGAGTGATATATGGGCCTAATGTGGCCTCCCTCTTTTCAATGCCGGTGTGGCAGGTAACTCAAGCCACCACTGGATTGTTCTTCGGGACTCCCGCCAGCGAGTTTCAGCGCCCTAGTGCCACTACAGGAAGCTCCTAAGAAGTCGGTCTTCGATTGACTTGCAACCACCACGGCCCCTCTCAACGGGTCGTCCAATTCCGCCACCTTAATCTTCAACAGGTTGAGCCGAAGCTCAAGTAGGCCCGTAAAGAGGCTCGCGATACCTGAAGGGGATATCCCGAATGGATAGTCCTCCCAACTTCTGCTGCAGGTGAACTCGTCAAAGGTGCTTCCCCTACCAGAAAATCGTCTTTCGAAAGATTGGCCGTTCCCTATCAACGGACGTCAGTCTTTGACAGGCTGACACCAACAGTAGCCCCTCATCAAAGCCGGGGACATGACAGAGCCGCTTCCACAACTGAGGTGGTCCCGTCTGCAAGACACGCTCGACGTCACCACTGACGTCAGGTGAGAAGAGCTGGGGGTGTCACGCCAAATTGGTGGTTGTTTTTGAATTTTTTACCAAAATAATACTATTTAAATAAATATTTCCCAAAATAATACCGGTCCTAAACTAGACCTCCGTACTGCCACATAGGAAATAGTCTCGCGCGGCAGTTGGATGGGAAAGGGAAACACTACAGACAATAGCATTTTCCTTTGTATGAAAACGCTAGGTAGCATTTTCCTCCTAATGAAAACGCTACTGTCAGTCACGTTTTCAAACAAGCATATCCAATCAGCAATAGAAGTCTCGGGTTGAGACTGCGGGATTTATGTCAAATGAAAACGCTACTTAGCGTTTTCATTTCAAGGAAAACGCTACTGACGGTAGCGTTTTCAATTGGGCCCACCTTTATATTTTCAATCGAACCCTGATCGAATCTCATTCTCTCCGATCTCTTCTCTCACTTCAAAATCCCTTTTCAAATCCCTAGCCTCGACCCCCCTCCGCGCCCCCCTCTACGCCGGACCCTCCTTCCTCTGACCTTACACCTGCCCGCAAATCCTCCGGCAACCTCATCTTGCCCGCAGATCTTCTGGCGACCTCGTCTTGCCCGCAAATTCGTCGATTTAAGGTACATATAAAATTAAATTTGTTGGGTAACGAATTTTTACAAATCATGATATTGTGAAAATGTTATATTTGAAAAAATTATAGTAAATTTTTTAAATTGTTCAAGTTCCATTGTATCTAGAAAAGAAGTAATCCAAATTTAAATCGGTGGAAGATAGATGATGAATAGTTAGTAATCCATATTCAAGGATACCTAACCTTTTGGTTAGACGATGAAATAAGAGTTTTTTACAGCGTTGTAGGGGCTTTTATGCACTTAATTATCGTTTAATAATATATTCGTTTGCATTCAAAATGTGTATTGATGAAAATCTATTATTACTGAAGAGTGGCTATATCGTAATTATGGAGGACAACCTTATTACGGCTTGCTTGTATTTCGGTGAGCGGGTTGTGAATAGTAGAACTCATGGTGTTGAATATGAAGACTTTATTATTCAAGAATCAATTTGTGTAATAACCAGTTTTCGACGTACTATTTTACATATTTGAATGAAATAATTTTCCAATATTTTATTCTATTTATGTTCCATTCCTTTATAGTAATCCCCTAGAATTTTACAGGATAATTCTAATTTCTATTTTATTATTTAATCTAAATCCAATCCCCCCTCCTAGCCAGGCCCATCTCCTTTTCCCAATTTCTTTTCCCCATTCCCAATTCCTCGGCCCAAAATAATATTTAAATTAAATCAAAACCCAAAACCTTTGAAACCCAAAATATATTTACAAATACACAAACCTTCCTCAGCCCAAGCTCTTTTCTCCCCGGCCCACTTCCTTCCCTCCCTTAACAAATAAATTTTCCTTCTCCCAGCCCAACATAAATTAGATTAATTAAACAAAAAAAACCCGGCCCAGCCCAAAACCCCTTAGCCCAGCCTTTCCCACACCGCACCCGTCGAACCCGACCTGACCCGCTAGCGTTTCTTCTCCCTTCATTCTAAAACTTTTTCCCGCTCATTTTCCAGCGTACCCACGTCCCCGAGCTTCTCCCTCGCGCCCACGTTGCCCCACGTCCCCGTGACCCCGACCACGACCGAGAGCCCCTCAAACATCTCCTCGTCTCCAACTCCTCGCTCCCTCTCACTCTCCAACTCCTCCTCTTCTCTCTCTCTCTACAGAAAACCCAACCTCGAGCTCCCATCACCCGCTCACCCTCTGACGACGACGAAGAACCTCCTCCGACCTCCTCCTTCATCACCGAGCACCCTAGCCTCCTCTTAAAGCCCTCACCTTCACCTCAACACCCACTCTCTTCAACCGCCGACCCTCGACACCCATCTCGGCCACCTCTGCACCTCGACGCCGGCGAGCCCCCACTGCACCTGAAACCCCTCGTCGACCCCCTTCGCCCTCAACATCATCATCATTATCACCACACCCGAGCCCCACTACCTACCCTTTCTCTCACCAAAACCCTCACTGCGAGCTCCGAACCCCACTGCTGCCCATCGCCGAAGCGACACCGCCGACCATCGTCGACCCCAGCGCACCCACAGAGACCCACAGCACCACACTCCGCTTCCAGTGACCACGAGTCGTTCCCCGGACAACTCCGACGACGAACCCGAAACGCGAGCCGAGGCCGCGAATCCAAACCGTGTCGTTCGTCGCACGTTCGTGCTGTTGTCGCTGCCGTGCATCGCCAAAGCGTCTCCAGGAAAGTTACCTACTTGCTTCATGCTATTTATTTTACTAGAACTTGAAATACCGTTAAAATTCACATGAACATTTAGTGCGACTTAAAACAGTGTATGTGTTCGATGCAAAATTCGAACAAAAACCTTTCTTTAAATTGACGGAACTCGATTGCATATTCTGGACCGTCTGGCAACGAACCTTGTGTAGAAATTTTACTGGAAAATGTGATTGTTGCAGGCTTAATGATCACCCCCAATTATACCCGTAAAAACTGAGAAATACCCGCACTTGAAACTTGTTTAAATCACAATTAATTGTGTACTTATTAAAATGATGCGTTCGAGGTCTCAAATCGAAGCCGACTCGACTACCTATAACCCTATGCAAGCTATTAGTTGTTTCTGTACTGAAAATATGGTGAGAACTGGATCGGAGAGCGACTCTGGACTGCAGTTCAGAGCAGCTCTGGCTGCTAATTTCTATCTCGTGATGCTTACTACCTTGCTGCCTGAACCTGTATGTTGCGGAACCCTACACTTTACTGAAGATGAATCTGTTAGCTAAATAACGCAAGTGATTTCACCCCTTTTTATCGTCGTTTACTATTTAATCTGCCATTTAGAAGAACGGGACGTATATCAGTCCCAAACAGAACCAGAACTGATACCCTAGTGTTGAACAGTGTGTAACTTATGATGTAGAGACGAGATTGAGAATACGTCTGGTGCTTTAGAAACCTTATTGAGAACCCTAAATTTCATTCAACAGTAGTGTCGCTAAATTCTGATCCCAACTGGGACTAAAATGCGTTACGAAACGGACTTCCGATTCTGAAACCGGATCTCCAGCAGTGAACGCTTAAAATGAAATGGCCATATCTAGTGATCCTGAAACCCGATTATCATGAAACTAATTTTGTTTTGTAGATAATTAAACATATTGTTTACCCCCTCTTCATTGTTTCTCTAAATTTTGCAATTATGATTTATGATAAATTATGCAATTGGTAGGACACCGGCTTATGACATCTTAATCATGCCTGAATTATCGTATTCTCATCACATTACATATACGTCGTTGCATTGGTAACCTAGTTATTATGTGCATTACCCAGTGTTAGGTTTTAGCGTTTGATTGTGGCAAGTACGTTAGTGTTTAAGTATGAATGGATAAGTGAAAGTGACACGTACTTGTACACAATCAGTGGACCCTATTGATTTATTGCATTGTCGACGTCTGTGGGACGTGTATAAGTGTGACTATAATTGGTATGGGACAATTATGGAAGCACTTGTATGGGTGTCACAGGTAAGGCACAAAAAACTGTCCATTTATCTTGGGTATCAGTCGGGACATGCTTGATGGAGATCCTGTCTCCAGTTCTCGCGTAGACTTATCATGGACCGACTGGTATTTGAGTTTATGGTTGGCGTTTGATATAGACCACGGGGTGTGGGGTAGTTTGAGTGTGAGTTCAACAGAATCTCAAGAGTCCCATGTCGGCACATATGGAAATATATAGGGATATCACTGATTATTAGCGAGCGACTCAGGCCCGTGTTCCCTTGTCCTTGGGTCCTACCCTTGGGTGGGGGATACTCACGAGTAGTTGACTCTCACACTTGGACTGACGATAGGCTTAGTGACCTGTACAGTGAGACTTAGAGACTGATAGGATTAGTGATATTGACATGCATCGTTTACTGATTTAACATACCTGCTATACTTTTTACCGCGTTACTGTTTACCTGCTCTTTTAGCTACTTGCATTGGCTACTTCATTTTCACGTCTTTACTCTTTTGATTACTGTTACATATTCATTATTACTGCATGAGTTACCATTTGTGTGTGTGTGTGTGTGTGTGTATATATATATTGCTATCGTGTCGCTCTGACGGCCTGAGTATGCATGCTCAGAGTGAGAAGTGGATCTAGCTGGGACCAGGACCTTACGTACCTCGAGGATATCGCGGACATCTTGATCAGCGACTCAGAGCTATACTCCTTTGATCTCCATCTGGTTAATTCTTTTGATTTAGTTACTGCATTTCTCATTACCTGTGCATTGTTTACTGATTACCACGTAAAGCTAGAAGTTGAAGTATGACTATGGCAGGATATTTCCTTGACCGTAGGAGCATGGCTGGCCTTGTTGTAACGTTTTGAAAATCGTTTCGGTGAAATTTCGAAAAAACGGTAAAATAAGGGGGTTTTCAGTAAAAAGTCAAAATGCAAATATATTTATTATAAAATTAAATATACATATTCTAGCTATGTAATTGCTTGTATTTAGTGTTTATTGAGCCACTGGTGAAATTTCAAATTTTCTGAAAATTTTTCCGAAATTAATTATTTTAATATTATTTTAAGCCGTCACTAATATATTTAATTAGGGAAAATTACAAATTGGAATGAGTTGAAACAAATTTTGTGCATCATAAAACATTAAATAAAATTTTATCATGTGTTTTTTGAAATGAAATCGTTTGCCAAAACGGTTTAGAAAATATCGAAGAAAAAGGCTTTTTTCGGTGAAATTAGTGTTATTGGAAATTGGGGCATAACCTTTATCTTTTTCCTAGCCCACACACCCACACCTCACCCTCTCTTTCCCATCCCAAGCGCCCCCCCCCCCCTTGATCATCCCAACATCTTGGGCCTCTTATCTCACTAAAGCAAGGAAAAGAAATGAATTAAGGAATTTAAAATGAAATGAGGTTGGTGCCTTATTTCCCTAGTTGACTTGGACTTTTCCCCACTTCAATCTCTCTCCTCCCTCACCCCCCATACCTGGCCGAGCCCCCTTATTCCTGCAACAGCAGCCCCCTCCATTTTCCCTTCTCTTTTCTTTTCAAAATCCATCTAAAATGCCTCCAAATCCACAAGAAAATCAAGCTAAAATCAAAATCTAATCCCTACCCATTTTTACTTGACCATTCTAGTATGGATCTAGGGGACAAGATGGCAAATTGGGGGGCTAGATTTCAAGTTGGATCAATGGGTGGTGAGGTATAAAAATCTGAACCTTTTTGTTAAATTGTTGGTTATTGCTTTAATCTAACTTATTTAGGAAATGAATTATGGTTCTAATTGAAAGATTGGGTTTTCAAGAGAAGGATTAAATTATAGTTAGAATTTTTGTTGTGTGATTATGGTTGCAAGGTGGAATTCATCATTTTGTGAAATGTGAAACATAACCAAGATTGTTAGTTGCAAATTGTTAAGTTGGAATTGTAATAATTATGCTAATTTGCTAACTAGTTTTTCTAAAATTGGTTTAATAATTGAGATTAAAAATGTAATTAGGTTTTTATGACTTCATTAGCATTAATAAGTGCAGTTTAATACTTTAGTTCATGAAAATCCAAGCTAGATTGTAGTTTGTACATTTTTGCTTTAAAATTGTTAAAATTGGTTATGTTTGCAAACTAGATTTTTGAGATTGATGTTAAGAGTTAAGTTTAAAATCTAATTGACATTGGTATGAATTAATTAAGATGTTTAATAAGTATTATGGCCGCTAGATTTGTTTAAATGTCGAGTTTTGTACTAAAACGGGTAATTTGTGCTTGCTAGATTCTCGGAAAAATGGCTTTTAAAGTGAATTTGGGGTTTTTGTGAATTTTAATGCTATTTTATATTATAATTAGTGCTTGTGATTGTAAAAGTGAGTATATTTTGGTTTTCTCGATGGTTTGGCGTTTGTACGCCGACATCGAGGGTTTTTGGGTCGATTTGTGAAAGCAACCATAGGTTTTGACCTATGTGGGATTCGTGCGTCGTTTTGGTCATGAGTCGGATTTTAATGCGATATGGTGAGTTATGATATGTAGGTACCCCATGTGGACTTCGAGACGAAAAGCAAGCGCGTGGCGACGTCGACACCGGCGAGCGAGGACCAGGTGAGTAGATTTATATCTACGGGGAGAAGTCGGGTGGATGGCGTATAGCACCCCCCGCAGTTCGTGGTGATGTATACGAATACGTATACACACATATATATTGATTATATTTTGTTTGAGTATATTGATGATAATATGGATATTTGGTGTTCTTGGATGATTTAGTGTCGCGAAACCCTAGAGTAGTGGTCGCACCACACATGCACACAACCACTCATACTTGCATGCTTTCTTCTTTCATTTGTGCTTATTCGGGAATATATAGTTATGTGTTCACATGGGTATGGGACTATGTGTTCACATACGGATTTGAGGAGGATACTTGGGTTTGAGAGGAGTCGATGAGATTTGGGTTGAGGTTGTGATATCGGTGATATGACGGGATTCGTATTTGAGATACGTCCTGATGTTATTGCGGATCTTGGGGCGGCGATACGGGTGAATAGTGTTATAAATAAAATGGTCGTCATGTGATCATGATATGAGGCATGATATGCTAGGATATTGATACTATGCCGTATTGGGCGATGTATACCCCTTGATGATGATATGTGCTAACGATATCGGTTGGTACGAGATTGTCGATCAGTAGTCAGATCATGAGTATATTGAGGGTATTAGTATTGTACTAGACATAGGTCAGTACCCTAGACTATGATCTTGAATAAAGAGGATACCAGAGGAATGGTGTGAGGAATATGATATTGACCCGTACCCAGATTTGGGGATGCCGTACGACGGATTTACGTACGAGCTATATCTTGATGATTGATCCGCACTCTTGACTTGGGATGTCTAATTATAGATATGATATCGGATATGATATTATTGAGGCGGGATCACCGACTAATATATATACAGGTATGTATATGTATCGACTCAGATGTTAGGCGGTTTTCTTACCTGTAGTCTAGCTTGTAGCTTAGCCTTTTAGTTTAGTTAGTTGTTAGATTAGATTCGGTTCCTACCTATTTCACAGCTTACGAATCGTGCGTATTTTAAAAAGACAGGTCAAGGGATGCTACGGATATTTCAAAAACGTATCTTTTCTTAAAAACACCGTAGCCCCTATTTTCAAAACCCCACGATTCGTGTTATTTCAAAAGGCACCATTGTAGGACTTATATTAGGGTAATGCAGATTAGTTATCGTTGTGTCTAGTATTCAGCTCCCGCACATTATTGCTGTTGCTCCGCATCGCATACATATTGTGATTCATATGCCATTATTGATATTATGCTGTTAGGACACCAGCACCATTACCGATGAAGCGTATGTACCACGTACACTAACTTGCCGGCTCACACACATCTTCATCGGTAATTGCCATGTCACGTACACTTTAGAAAAGACTATTTGCATGACTTAGCTTGTTAGCTAGTTGTTTCGACATGATATTAGTGTACTTGCCTTATATGCCAGTTTAGACATTGTAGTTATTACTTGTCGCTTCATGCATACTGTTATTCATTGTTATGCCGCATTCATGAATTCTCATGCCTATATTCACTAGTTTATGTGCTATTAAGGTTTTGGATTCGGATTTCCATGATATTTCTGGATTTGGGAACCGTGGGGATTTCAAAAGAGAGTATGTAATTGTTTTAAAAACCCGGTTACCCTTGATATGATATTTCAGTGCGTCCACCATGTGTTTTTTCGGTGCTGAGAGCGACATGTGAGACCCGAGTTCGAGGAGTGGAGGAACCGTTTCGGGTACATGGTGGACCCGGTAAGGTACCCCGGGGCAAGAAGCTCGTGGTGATGACGATGAGCCTGGCAGGGGGAGACTACCTACCGGTGATTTTACCCGACGCGTCGGATATCCGGAGGATACCGTCGTGGTCTTGAGATGGATGGTAGGGGCCGGTCTGGGCTGACGGCGCCCTAGAGATTGAGATTTAGACATTGAGATTTCGAGATATTGAGATACTGAGATACTGAGATTTGATGATACAGGCCAGTCCGTATAGCCGGAGCCTGAGGCTTTGAGATATTGGGATTACGTTTTGTGCTGATGCTAGGCACCATTTTATGCTGATTTCATCATGATACCTCATTTTAAAAATACAGAAATCTCACTAAATTATGAAAGCAGTTTTATTCAGTACATGCATTCTGTTTCATGCATTCATACATCATCTATATGTTGCATTGCTACCTGAGGCACTGACACCGGCACATGAGATCACACTCGGGTTAGATATTACCCTAGCCATTGTTGTAGGCTGCATGTTATTATATATAATTGAGGATATATTATGATCTTTGACCTAGGTTGCGTTATTTATGCGATTTCTATTCGTAGATGTTTTTCTATTCACGAGTTGGCAACTCACCCCCATTGTGCCCCAGTTTCTTGCAGGTTTGCCGTACAGGGTTCTTTACGGCTTTGCGGGCATAGTTTCGTTCGGGTGATTTGCTAGTAGGTGGGTTTACTTGTATCGTACCCCCATTATATATCTTGTATATTATTATTCTGTTGTATTTAGAAGTTCCATCAACCAAACATGTGTTATTTTTGAGATAGAGACCAGTGATGTTATTCTTTCGACCTTAGAGTCACGCGTTATATTTCTGCAGATTTCTTGTGGTTTTGAGTTCCCTTTTAAGTTTTGATCCTCGCCGTTGGCGTTGTATATTATATTGCTTGTGTGGTTGTGACCGTCGATTGACGAAGAGCTAGCTCCCGCTTGGGGATGCATTTTTATTGATTTCGTATACTATTCATGTTGTATCCCGTTTGGGGGCCAGTATTTATAAAGGAGACTCTGCCGAAATTTTCAGGAATTTTTTGATGTTTTTAGAAAACCGCATAATTCGGCTTATGCTTTTAAAACTACTTATTTAAATTGGTTTTCCTTCACTCTACTACTTTTCTTGGTTTGCATTTCTGGGTTTTCGGCTTACTTGGATTACGTACGCCTCGAGACGTTTCGTAGTTTAAGTGCCGGTCATGTTCTGTACTTTCGGGACGTGACAAAGCTGGTATCAGAGCGTTAGGTTTTACCTTCGGAGCGTAGGATGACCCTTGGTTGATGGAATAGGTGACTAAAGTAGAGTGACGTACCGTGGGTATGTTCCGCGGCATATTTACGATACGCTACTCCACTTAAGAAGCCTTAGGATGTACATTTCTTTGTTCAGTATTATATTCATTCCTGATCTAGCCTCATCGGTACCAGTTATGGTTTTGCTGCCACGATTACGGGCAGGGAGAGCTACGGCTAGAGTTGCGGTCAGCACGAGCTCGTTACGAACGAGGACTGACTAGGGCGTGATTCCGGCGACACACGATTGCAGAGATGTGTCTTTTTATTGTATTTTCGCGCCACGAGCGTTGATGGATCGCTGTATGAGATTACTCGGACGGGCAGATCAGTACCAGAGGATTGAGCCAATGATAGAAGGTCGCTAGTCGTCAAGGATGAATGACTAGGACATGTGGATCGTTCGGCTACCCCGATGCGAGGTCATCAGATAGATTGATTCCAGCTAGAGACGACTTCACGCGGAGACGTTGGGAGTCGACAGAGACGATTGAATGTCAGAAACCTATTATTCCAAGTTTAAAGTAGTCGGAAAGACATGCAGGCAATTCTATGGTCCCTCTAGAAGAATGAAACCCTAACTCGACTTAATGACCGTGTGAAAGCCTTTGAACCTTCGGGTTTGCGGCAGTTCTACGGCGCCATTAGTGAGGCTTGGGTTTGCCCTTCTACGGCTGGACCACCGATGCTGTGGTATGTACTCGATACTATTAAACTGTGCCCAAGATGTTGAGCTCTTGGGGGATTATGAGGTTTTGATGACTCGATCGGATGGCTCGACTTAATTCGGATGCTAGGTGGTGAGATGCATTTCTTGGGAGACTCCCGATACGAGGATAGCCGTTGGAGCTCAGTCCATGTAGCCACGATGAGACGAGTCCGAAGTAGTCGACATTAGAGAAAGTGGAGTAAGAGGTTCGTACCATATCTAGATGAGATGACGTTCCACTCCGCCGACATCAGAGATGCGATGCGCATGCCGAGGCATGGTACTTGGATTTACCTTCCAGAAATTGTTGCGATGAGTATGCAGTCGTTCCAGAGCAAGATGCAGATATAGGAAAGGACGATGACTTCCGGACAGTTGGCAGAGACGAGACATGGAAGAGACCGTGAGCAGGATTCCTTCCAGGACACTGCTGCAATGACACTTGCACCCAGGATCAGATGTGTCACGTACATTCAGAGAGCTAGAGGCCGACGCCGGTGATATGCTGTCTTACGAGTGGTCGCGATGATTGACCGGGAGATGACAAGAGACGTGCCAGAACGGGATCATCCCCGTTAGCACACTTGATAAGGCCGATGAGCCGATGGGCCGAGAGATTGGTAATTCCCAGTGAAGACCTTGACCCAGGAGTGGTCATTGTTACGCACACCAGCAGGCCAGAGTTCATGATCATCGACGAGACGTCCCACTAGTGACCGCGACAGTTGGCCCGAGATTCTTAGAGGATGCGCTTGAGCGGTACTATGCCGCCATTATTGATTTCGATGTTTTGGGTGATTTATTCGAATGATTTGATTTTGATGATTGAGGATTTACGATCCTTGCACAGTGTTGCACTTGATATCGTTTTCGTGCTTGGGTTTCACATGTTTGTGATTTTACGGTTTTAGACATTTGAGTTGATTTGGTGCGTATGCACGCACACGATTTGGTTCATGCACTCTGTATAGTTTATATATGCTTGCAGTGCAGTGATACGCCTTTTGTGCACTTAGATGCATTGGACTTTGATTTCGATGGTGATGTTCGATATTTGTTTTGTACACCTTGTGCACCTGATTTGATTTTGCGCATGTTCGGCACTTGATATTGGATTTCATGAGTTCGTGCACGATGGATGCACCTGATTTGGATTTTCGCGCATGTTGGGCGCATGTTTTGAAGTGTGATTTTGATGCACACCAGATGCACTAAATCGAGATTTTTCGTGCATGTCAGATGCACCTGATTTTGCTGTCAGGCACACATGTTGCCTACGACAGATGTTTCGTGCACACCCGATGCACTTAGATATTGTTTCTGTGCATATGTATGGCACCAATTTGGATTTTGATTTCCGTGCGCACAAGACGCACGTAGTATTCATACGCGTATTTTGGGATTGATTTTTCTTATAGAGCAGTACGTTTTTATGATATTGCTATGTGTTTTCGTACTGAGCAGGACTAGTCAGAGGACAGTACCTGAATATATTTTACATGTATAGTTTCGAGTTATATCATATTAGTTTGCTTTGGATTTGGTATTGATGTCTTCCCCATGACTTCGATGATTGCGGGATACTTGACGGAGTTCTGATTTGAGATATATGCTCATTTTTCATGCGCATGCGTTCCGCTACGATTTGTTTTATGTATTTATGATTTCGGAGCCCCGGCGATTTGATGGTTTTGGCTGAAATATTTTAGTATTTGGGAGAAATTTTAATTTAAATTCTGGGACCGAATTTCTTTAAGGGGGGAAGATTGTAACGTTTTGAAAACCGTTTCGGTGAAATTTCGAAAAAACGGTAAAATACGGGGGTTTTAAGTAAAAAGTCAAAATGCAAATATTTTTATTATAAAATTAAATATACATATTCTAGCTATGTAATTGCTAGTATTTGGTGTTTATTGAGCCACTGGTGAAATTTCAAATTTTCTGAAAAATTTTCCGAAATTAATTATTTTAATATTATTTTAAGCCGTCACTAATATATTTAATTAGGGAAAATTACAAATTGGAATGAGTTGAAACAAATTTTGTGCATCATAAAACATTAAATAAAATTTTATCATGTGGTTTTTGAAATGAAATCGTTTGCCAAAACGGTTTAGAAAATATCGAAGAAAAAGGCTTTTTTCGGTGAAATTAGTGTTATTGGAAATTGGGGCATAACCTTTATCTTTTTCCTAGCCCACACACCCACACCTCACCCTCTCTTTCCCATCCCATGTGGCCGGCCCTCCCTTGATCAGCCCAACATCTTGGGCCTCTTATCTCACTAAAGCAAGGAAAAGAAATGAATTAAGGAATTTAAAATGAAATGAGGTGGGTGCCTTATTTCCCTAGTTGACTTGGACTTTTCCCCACTTCAATCTCTCTCCTCCCTCACCCCCCATACCTGGCCGAGGCCCCCTTATTCCTGCAACAGCAGCCCCCTCCATTTCCCCTTCTCTTTTCTCTTCAAAATCCATCTAAAATGCCTCCAAATCCACAAGAAAATCAAGCTAAAATCAAAATCTAATCCCTACCCATTTTTACTTGACCATTCTAGTATGGATCTAGGGGATAAGATGGCAAATTGGGGGGCTAGATTTCAAGTTGGATCAATGGGTGGTGAGGTATAAAAATCTGAACCTTTTTGTTAAATTGTTGGTTATTACTTTAATCTAACTTATTTAGGAAATGAATTATGGTTTTAATTGAAAGATTGGGTTTTCAAGAGAAGAATTAAATTATAGTTAGAATTTTTGTTGTGTGATTATGGTTGCAAGGTGGAATTCATCATTTTGTGAAATGTGAAACATAACCAAGATTGTTAGTTGCAAATTGTTAAGTTGGAATTGTAATAATTATGCTAATTTGCTAACTAGTTTTTCTAAAATTGGTTTAATAATTGAGATTAAAAATGTAATTAGGTTTTTATGACTTCATTAGCATTAATAAGTGCAGTTTAATACTTTAGTTCATGAAAATCCAAGCTAGATTGTAGTTTGTGCATTTTTGCTATAAAATTGTTAAAATTGGTTATGTTTGCAAACTAGATTTTTGAGATTGATGTTTAGAGTTAAGTTTAAAATCTAATTGACATTGGTATGACTTAATTAAGATTTTTAATAAGTATTATGGCCGCTAGATTTGTTTAAATGTCGAGTTTTGTACTAAAACGGGTAATTTGTGCTTGCTAGATTCTCGGAAAAATGGCTTTTAAAGTGAATTTGGGGTTTTTGTGAATTTTAATGCTATTTTATATTATAATTAGTGCTTGTGATTGTAAAAGTGAGTATATTTTGGTTTTCTCGATGGTTTGGCGTTTGTACGCCGACATCGAGGGTTTTTGGGTCGATTTGTGAAAGCAACCATAGGTTTTGACCTATGTGGGATTCGTGCGTCGTTTTGGTCATGAGTCGGATTTTAATGCGATATGGTGCGTTATGATATGTAGGTACCCCATGTGGACTTCGAGAAAACAAGCAAGCGCGTGGCGACGTCGGCACCGGCGAGCGAGGACCAGGTGAGTAGATTTATATCTACGGGGAGAAGTCGGGTGGACGGCGTATAGCACCCCCGCAGTTCGTGGTGATGTATACGAATACGTATACACACATATATATATTGATTATATTTTGTTTGAGTATATTGATGATAATATGGATATTTGGTGTTCTTGGATGATTTAGTGTCACGAAACCCTAGAGTAGTGGTCGCACCACACATGCACACAACCACTCATACTTGCATGCTTTCTTCTTTCATTTATGCTTATTCGGGAATATATAGTTATGTGTTCATATGGGTATGGGACTATGTGTTCACATACGGATTTGAGGAGGATACTTGGGTTTGAGAGGAGTCGATGAGATTTGGGTTGAGGTTGTGATATCGGTGATATGATACTATTCGTATTTGAGATACGTCCTGATGTTATAGCGGATCTTGGGGCGGCGATACGGGTGAATAGTGTATAAATAAAATGGTCGTCATGTGATCGTGATATGAGGCATGATATGCTAGGATATTGATACTAGGCCGTATTGGACGATGTATACCCTTGATGATGATATGTGCTAACGATATCGGTTGGTGCGAGATTGTCGATCAGTAGTCAGATCATGAGTATATTAAGGATATTAGTATTGTACTAGACATAGGTCAGTACCCTAGACTATGATCTTGAATAAAGAGGATACCAGAGGAATGGTGTGAGGAATATGATGTTGACCCGTACCCAGATTTGGGGATGCCGTACGACGGATTTACGTACGAGCTATATCTTGATGATTGATCCGCACTCTTGACTTGGGATGTCTAATTATAGATATGATATCGGATAGGATATTATTGAGGCGGGATCACCGACTAATATATATACAGGTATGTATATGTATCGACTCTGATGTTAGGCGGTTTTCTTACCTGTAGTCTAGCTTGTAGCTTAGCCTTTTGGTTTAGTTAGTTGTTAGATTAGATTCGGTTCCTACCTATTTCAAAGCTTACGAATCGTGCGTATTTTAAAAAGACAGGTCAAGGGATGCTACGGATATTTCAAAAACGTATCTTTTCTTAAAAACACCGTAGCCCCTATTTTCAAAACCCCACGATTCGTGTTATTTCAAAAGGCACCATTGTAGGACTTATATTAGGGTAATGCAGATTAGTTATCGTTGTGTCTAGTATTCAGCTCCCGCACATTATTGCTGTTGCTCCGCATCGCATACATATTGTGATTCATATGCCATTATTGATATTATGCTGTTAGGACACCAGCACCATTACCGATGAAGCGTATGTACCACGTACACTTACTTGCCGGCTCACACACATCTTCATCGGTAATTGCCATGTCACGTACACTTTAGAAAAGACTATTTGCTAACTTAGCTTGTTAGCTAGTTGTTTCGACATGATATTAGTGTACTTGCCTTATATGCCAGTTTAGACATTGTAGTTATTACTTGTCGCTTCATGCATACTGTTATTCATTGTTATGCCGCATTCATGAATTCTCATGCCTATATTCACTAGTTTATGTGCTATTGAGGTTTTGGATTCGGATTTCCATGATATTTCTGGATTTGGGAACCGTGGGGATTTCAAAAGAGAGTATGTAATTGTTTTAAAAACCCGGTTACCCTTGATATGATATTTCAGTGCGTCCACCATATGTTTTCTCGGTGCTGAGAGCGACATGTGAGACCCGAGTTCGAGGAGTGGAGGAACCGTTTCGGGTACATGGTGGACCCGGTAAGGTACCCCGGGGCAAGAAGCTCGTGGTGATGACGATGAGCCTGGCAGGGGGAGACTACCTACCGGTGATTTTACCCGACGCGTCGGATATCCGGAGGATACCGTCGTGGTCTTAAGATGGATGGTAGGGGCCGGTCTGGGTTGACGGCGCCCTCTAGATTGAGATTTAGACATTGAGATTTCGAGATATTGAGGTACTGAGATTTGGTGATACAGGCCAGTCCGGATAGCCGGAGCCTGAGGCTTTGAGATATTGGGATTACGTTTTGTGCCTATGCTAGGCACCGTTTTATGCTGATTTCATCATGATACCTCATTTTAAAAATACAGAAATCTCACTAAATTATGAAAGCAGTTTTATTCAGTACATGCATTCTGTTTCATGCATTCATACATCATCTATATGTTACATTGCTACCTGAGGTACTGACACGGGCACATGAGATCACACTCGGGTTAGATATTACCCTAGCCATTGTTATAGGCTGTATGTTATTATATATAATTGAGGATATATTATGATCTTTGACCTAGGTTGCGTTATTTATGTGATTTCTATTCGTAGATGTTTTTCTATTCACGAGTTGGCAACTCACACCCGTTGTGCCCCAGTTTCTTGCAGGTTTGCCGTACAGGGTTCTTTACGGCTTTGCGGGCATAGTTTCGTTCGGGTGATTTGCTAATAGGTGGGTTTACTTGTATCGTACCCCCATTATATATCTTGTATATTATTATTCTGTTGTATCTAGAAGTTCCTTCAACCAAACATGTGTTATTTTTGAGATAGAGACCAGTGATGTTATTCTTTCGACCTTAGAGTCACGCATTATATTTCTGCAGATTTCTTGTGGTTTTGAGTTCCCTTTTGAGTTTTGATCCTCGCCGTTGGCGTTGTATATTATATTGCTTGTGTGGTTGTGACCGTCGATTGACGAAGAGCTAGCTCCCGCTTGGGGATGCATTTTTATTGATTTCGTATACTATTCATGTTGTATCCCGTTTGGGGGCCAGCATTTACAAAGGAGACTCCACCGAAATTTTCAGGAATTTTTTGATGTTTTTAGAAAACCGCATAATTTGGCTTATGCTTTTAAAACTACTTATTTAAATTGGTTTTCCTTCACTCTACTACTTTTCTTGGTTTGCATTTCTGGGTTTTCGGCTTACTTGGATTACGTACGCCTCGAGACGTTTCGTAGTTTAAGTGCCGGTCATGTTCTGTACTTTCGGGACGTGACACTTGTCAACCCTTCGTATTCTGTATTTTAGGAAGCGGGGCATAACTTGGTTTTGTTGGTATCAGAGCCAGGTTGTTGCTTCTCTTGGGATTGCAGTTCCGTGTAGTGTTTGACAATCTAAGACATCCTTCGGTCTAGATTGTAAACTTATTATTCTTGATCTTGATTCACATAGTGTGTTCTGCTATACATTTTGATCCATTCGCTTGGGTTTTGGGTGACTTAGTAGAGTTACGTGGTTGTAATTATGAACTGCAGCGTAGTTACAATACTGTACTCTGTTTGAGTGACTTGGAGTTCTACAGTTGATTTCCACTTGTTTGAATTTCACCGCACCCGATGTTCTTGATTCCTTGCCTAATCCATATTGTATTTTAATTCTTATAGCTTGTGCCTTATATCGTCCTCAAATCGTTGTTTCAGGATCATGTCTTCTAACGACTCTTCCTCTATCTCCACTCCCCATAATCAAACCGTAGAGATTCTGAATACACTGCAAGGTCTGAAGGAAGCTCAGGAGCGAACGAACGACCTGTTAGCTGAAGGATTAAGAAGGCAGGTGACTCAGGCACCAGCGGAAACTTCCAATCGTAAGGGAATCCCCGTTAAACAAGGAAAAGAGATGAAGATGAAGCGCTCACTTGTTCCCTGGCCACGGAAACAGCGGAAGGCCCCACATTGTGGGTACTGCAAGAAGCCAGGACACCTTCAGAGGGATTGTCACCGCGCCAAAAGAAAATGCCTGATTTGCGGATCCAGCGAACACTTTATCAATAGTTGCCCTAATAGGAAGGAGCTACAAGGAGGCGGTTCGTCCACACTCTCCACTTCGGCTAAGTGATGGTTATTTCGTAGTTCGAGCTTCGAGGATAGTGCGGACCCCGCGCATGATTCAACTCGCGAGACAGGAATGCAGCAGTCCAGAAATCAAAGAAGAATTATCACATTTTCTTCTTTCAATAAAAATGTTGTCACACTTTTGTAAATATTTTCTTTCATTTAGAATCTTGTATCCGTTGAACTTTTAGTTGAATGTAATAAAAATTCTGAGTTGTGATGTATGTAACGTCCACTTGCCACTTATCCTCCTTATACTATTCATTGCATCAACATACTAAAATTTGATTTTTTAGTCCTTACCTACCACATAGTTTCCTTGTACTCCATATCCTTGATTTTCCTTGATGTGTTCCACTGTCTAATCACGACCCTTTCTTTCTAGCCATGGCCCACCCTGGAGCAGCGCCGCCTCGAGATGAGAACACACGATCGTGCGTTTTCTTGGACTGCATGCTGGTGAGTTCAGATGATGAGATCAACGGCCCACAGGTTATTTTCAGAAACAGCAATCCCGAGGGTGAGGGGTCCGCAGCCCCAGAAGTCGACATGATCAGCGACTCTGACGACGAAGAAGGGGACCCCGAAGAAGACCCAATAGAGGAGAACCCAATAGACGAAGATTCCGAGGAGGACTTGATAGGAGAAGATCCAAGAGAGGAAAATCTCAAGAAGAATCCAGCGGCAGGAAATCGCGTGGAAGAAGATCCAGAAGAGGCGAATCACGAGGACGCATACCACGATGAAGAATCTCCAGTCGAGGAAGAAGGAAAAGAAGAACAAGACCCCGCGGCAGGAGAATCTCCAGTGGCGAATCCTGCGAGGCGATATGGAAATGGACGCCCTATCTGAGCGCGCGAGCCTATCGTAACCTGCTGAATCTCCACAACCGCGATTGACGTGATTTAGCTTTCGTCTCCTCTGGCCAAATAAAACCTATGTATAGTTTAGGGCCATCTTTTACTTTTCGAGAATGACTTGTTTAGAATTTTCTGGAATGAAGTAAATTTGCTGAGTTCGCTAATCTTTTGATCTTTTTTTGGTTCACATGATGCTTGACTGTTTCCCCTATACATTTATTTTCCTCCTGAGATCCCTGACTGTCCACCCCTGCACCTTGTGCTGTTTTGACCCTCGCTTAGATTAAAAAGTACCGCACCCCGATCTTTTGAATGGGCCACCTTTCATCCTTCGTATGTGCCTTGTTTGAGATCCTTCTGGAGGAAAAATTGATAGTGAAATTTCCGAGTTCGCTAACCCTTCGGATTTTTGATTCGCATGATGTATCGACCGTTTTCCTTCCCATACATCCCTTCCCCTCTAGAGGTTCATTACTGTTCACCCTTACACCCTGGGCTGACCCGACCCCGGTCTCTTCGACCTTCAGTTTAAAGCGTCACACTCCGACCTTTTGAATGAGCCATATTCCATCGTAATCCCTACCCTGGCTAGCTCAATACATCTTTGTGCTATCTCCTATCACCCTAACTATATTTAGGGATATCGTTATTCGAAAATTTAGTTTTCATTATCTTGTATTTATCGAAAAGTGCGTGTTATTAACAATCTCCGTTATATGCTTTTTACTTTAGTACAAACCTTCCCATTTTTCGATGGCACAACCATATATTGCACATATTGTTTTGTGCTATGTTTCTTATTTTCACCATGTGGACTTTCTAAGTTATTTTAATTTTTCTTCTTCTTTTGATCGATACATTATACTAGAATGTTTTAACCTATCGACAAACCCTTCACTATTTTATTTTGTTACTTTATTTCCCCGAGTATTGTGATTATGGTTGCTGTTATAAATGGTTATGCCTGATGCTATTATCCTAGCTGCGCTATTTCGATATACTCATGTATGCATATACTTAGGGTTTTGATTTTATCTAGCATGTCTCGAATATTATTGTTTGTTATTGCTATTTTTATTCACTTGTATATATAGTTGCCCCTATAGTTGAGTTTGCCTTGTACCTACTTAGTCCTGACCTTTTGTTACGTTAGTTTTTATACATTTATACACCTTTAATTTTTACCTACCTGTTTTAAGTAAATCACTATGTGTTAGTATTCGATGTGGTAACTTTTCACTTATTATTTTGTGACTTATCGTTTATTTTAAATTTCGAGGACGCAATTTTTGTAAGGGTGGTATGATATAATACCCAGTTTTTGACGTACTATTTTACATATTTGAATGAAATAATTTTCCTATATTTTATTCTATTTATGTTCCATTCCTTTATAGTAATCCCCTAGAATTTTACAGGATAATTCCAATTCCTATTTTATTATTTTAATCTAAATCCAATCCCCCTCTCTTGGCCAGGCCCATCTCCTTTTTCCAATTCCTTTTCCCCATTCCCAAATCCTCGGCCCAGAACAATATTTAAATTAAATCAAAACCCAAAACCTTTAAAACTCAAAATATATTTACAAATACACAAACCTTCCTCAGCCCAAGCTCTTTTCTCCCCGGCCCACTTCTTTCCCTCCCTTAACAAATAAACTTTCCCTCTCCCAGCCCAACATAAATTAGATTAATTAAATTAAAAAAAACCCGGCCCAGCCCAAAACCCTTTAGCCCAGCCTTTCCCACACCGCACCCGCCGAACCTGACCCGACCCGCTAGCGTTTCTTCTCCCTTCATTCTAAAACTTTTTCCCGCTCATTTTCCAGCGTACCCAAGCCCCCGAGCCTCTCCCTCGCACCCGCGTTTCCCCACGTCCCCGCGACCCCGACCCCGACCCCGACTGAGAGCCCCTCAAACATTTCCTCGTCTCCAACTCCTCGCTCTCTCTCACTCTCCAACTCCTCCTCTTCTCTCTCTCTCTACAGAAAACCCAACCTCGAGCTCCCATCACCCGCTCACCCTCCGACGACGACGACGAACCTCCTTCGACCTCCTCCTTCATCACCGAGCACCCTAGCCTCCTCCTAAAGCCCTCACCTTCACCTCAACACCCACTCTCTTCAACCGCCGACCCTCGACACCCATCTCGGCCACCCCTGCACCTCGACGCCGGCGAGCCCCCACTGCACCTGAAACCCCTCGTCGACCCCTTTCGCCCTCAACATCATCATCATTATCACCACACCCGAGCCCCACTACCTACCCTCTCTCTCTCACCAAAACCCTCACTGCGAGCTCCGAACCCCGCTGCTGCCCATCGCCGGAGCGACACCGTCGACCCCAGCGCACTCACAGAGACCCACAGCACCACACTCCGCCTCCAGTGACCACGAGTCGTTCCCCGGACAACTCCGACGACGAACCCGAAACGCGAGCCGAGGCCGTGAATCCAAACCATGCCGTTTGTTGCGCGTTCATGCCGTTGCCGCTGCCGTGCGTCGCCAAAGCTTCTCCAGGAAAGTTACCTACTTGCTTCATGCTATTTATTTTACTAGAACTTGAAATACCGTTAAAATTCACATGAACATTTAGTGCGACTTAAAACAGTGTATGTGTTCGATGCAAAATTCGAACAAAAACCTTTCTTTAAATTGACGGAACTCGATTGCATATTCTGGACCGTCTAGAAATGAACCTTGTATAGAAATTTTACTGGAAAATGTGATTGTTGCTGGCTTAACGATCACCCCCAATTATACCCGTAAAAACTGAGAAATTCCCGCACTTGAAACTTTTTTAAATCACAATTAATTGTGTACATATTGAAATGATGGGTTCGAGGGAGAAAATCGAAGCCGACTCGACGACCTGTAACCCTATGCAAGTTCTTAATTGTTTCTGTACTGAAAATATGGTGAGAACTGGCTCGGAGAGCGACTCTGGACTGCAGTTCAGAGCAGCTCTGGCTGCTAATTTCTATCTCGTGATGCTTACTACCTTGCTGCCTGAACCTGTATGTTGCGGAACCCTACACTTTACTGAAGATAAATCTGTTAGCTAAATAATGCAAGTGATTTCACCCCTTTTTATCGTCGTTTACTATTTAATCTGCCATTTAGAAGAACGGGACGTATATCAGTCCCAAACAGAACCAGAACTGATACCCTAGTGTTGAACAGTGCGTAACTTCTGACGTAGAGACGCGATTGAGAATACGTCTGGTGCGTTGGAAATCTTATTAAGAACCTTAAATTTCATTCAACGGTAGTGTCGCTAAATTCTGATCCCAACTAGGACTAAAATGCGTTACGAAACGGACTTCTGATTCTGAAACCTGATCTCCAGCAGTGAACGCTTAAAATGAAATGGCCATATCTAGTGATCCTGAAACCCGATTATCATGAAACTAATTTTTTTGGGTAGATAATTAAACATATTGTTTACCCCTACTTCATTGTTTCGCTAAATTTTGCAAGTATGATTTATGATAAACTATGCAATTGGTAGGACACCGGCTTATGACATCTTAATCATGCCTGAATTATCGTATTCTCATCACATTACATATACGTCGTTGCATTGGTAACCTAGTGATCATGTGCATTACCCGGTGTTAGGTTTTAACGTTTGATTGTGGAAAGTACGTTAGTATTTAAGCATGAATGGATTAGTGAAAGTGACACATACTTGTACACAATCAGTGGACCCTATTGATTTATTGCATTGTCGACGTCTGTGGGACGTGTATAAGTGTGACTATAATTGGTATGGGACAATTATGGAAGTACTTGTATGGGTTTCACAGGTAAGGCACCAAACACTGTCCATTTATCTTGGGTATCAGTCGGGACATGCTTGATGGAGATCCTGTCTCCAGTTCTCGTGCAGACTTGTCATGGACCGATAGGTATTTGAGTTTATGGTTGGCGTTTGATGTAGACCATGGGGTGTGGGGTAGTTTGAGTGTGAGTTCAACAGAATCTCAGGAGTCCCATGCCGGCACATATGGAGATATATGGAGATATATAAGGATATCACTGATTATTAGCGAGCGACTCGGGCCCGTGTTTCCTTGTCCTTGGGTCCTACTTTGGGTGGGGGATACTCACGAGTAGTTGACTCTCACACTTGGACTGACGATAGGCTTAGTAACCTGTACAGTGAGACTTAAAGACTAATAGGATTAGTGACATTGACATGCATCGTTTACTGATTTAACATACCTGCTATACTGTTTACCGCGTTACTGTTTACCTGCTCTTTTAGCTACTTGCATTGGCTACTTCATTTTCACATCTTTACTCTTTTGATTACTGTTACATATTCATTATTACTGCACGAGTTACCATTTGTATATATATATATATATATATATATATATTGATATCGTGTCGCTCTGACGACCTGAGTATGCATGCTCAGAGTGAGAAGTGGATCTAGCTGGGACCAGGACCTGACGTACCTCAAGAATATCGCGGACATCGTGATCAACGACTCAGAGCTATACTCATTTGATCTCCATCTGGTTAGTTCTTTTGATTTAGTTACTGCATTTCTCATTACCTGTGCATTGTTTACTAATTACCAAGTAAAGCTAGAAACCAAAGTATGACTACGGCAGGATATTTCCTTGACCGTAGGAGCATGTCGGGCCTTATCAACCCCTCGTATTCCGTATTTTGGGAAGCGGGGCGTGACAATTTGGCTCTGTCGGCATGGAACGTTGGAAGAATTGTCTGGGTTGATTTTTGAAAAATTGGAACTCGACCTGGAACATGCTTTTTGATAATTCAGGCACGATATGATATTGGTAGGGGGGAAGATCACACTTCAAACTTGTGAACATCGTAGACGATGAATCTCTACGGTTTATGATCGAGTATGTATCATCTCCAAATTTGTCGTGGGGTGCGTTGGAGTTGTATGTTAAAAAATTCCAGCATTCTGAAGCGCGGTTCACGCCACAGCCTGAATTCCCGTCACTGTTGGGGTAAAAATCTACACCCCGGTTGACCAAGTCAAAATCAAAGTCAACCCCAAGCGAAGTGGGCCCAAGCCCAGATCCAGTGGGCCCATGCCCGGGTCGAGCCAGAACATGAAGCGGCCGGCCTCCCCCCATGCCAAGATAAAAATTTTGTAATAAATGATTTTGTTGCATTTCTCTTATTTTAGTTTATGGATAAATGATAGAAAATAGGCATAAAGCCAAATTTTTGTAAAGCCCATAGCTTATGTGCAAAAAGAAATGGCACATGAGCCATGAAATAGGCAAAATGCCATTTTGTGAAGCCCTAGGGGCTATGTGTAAAGTGTATAGCCTATAAAGGCAAAGATAATGAAATATCTCAACAACTTTTTCTCTCTCTAAAATTTTTTCCAGATCTGAGATCTTTCTCCTTCTTCAAGGTTCCAAAACCTTC
Source organism: Agapanthus africanus (assembly GCA_030015575.1). NCBI lineage: Eukaryota > Viridiplantae > Streptophyta > Magnoliopsida > Asparagales > Amaryllidaceae > Agapanthus > Agapanthus africanus. Next base: position 173,012,988 of record CM057339.1, on the reverse strand, counting down.
TTCTTTCTCTTGAATTAAATCGAGAGTTTTACTCTTCTTTTTATAAAACAAAATAGTTTTTCACCACAAAACCCATAAAGGGGAACTCAGATCTTCCATTAGATCTAAAAAAGAAGAGATATTTAAAAATCCCACATCTCTTGATCTTCAAGATCCAGCTAACAGAGGAGGAAGAAGAAGAACATCTTTCACTAAACCCCCCCCAAAAAAGAACAAAACACACTCAGGAGTCCAACTCCTCTCTGATTTCTCTTCTGAGAAATTTTTTAGGCTAAAAGCCTCTTTTTCTCGCCGGCGCTCAAGCGCAGAGCGCCCGCGTGCCGACACGTGGCGCGCTTGCGCTCAAGCGCAAGCGCTCGAGCGCAAGTCGCCCCCGTGCCGACACGTGGCGCTCTTACGCTTGAGCGCAAGCGCAAGTCGCCCCCGTGCCGACAAGTGGCGCTCTTGCGCCCAGCCCGCTATCCGGGTAGCGGGACCTCCGTAAAAACTCTGCGTGGCTCCCGATATATTTAAACCCCCCCTCCAAAATACAACACACGTACACTGCACATTGAGTTCGCATGACCAGTTTAACCCGTTAATCGGAGGTTCCCTCGCCCCAAAGGCAGGGGGTAATTAACGGCAGCTTAGTTCGCGGCTGCCGGAGATTCGGATCCCCACAATCATTAAACCCCGGCCTACCCTAGGCAGGGGGAATCTGTAGTACGCCTGACAAGCGCGCGCGTATTCACATCTCAATGGGGTGACGAAAGAGCGCCACTTGTCAGCACGGGGGCGACTTGCGCTCGGGCGCTTGCGCTTGAGCGCAAGAGCACCACGTGTCGGCACGGGGGCGACTTGCGCTCGAGCGCTTGCGCTGGAGCGCAAGCGCGCCACGTGTCGGCACCGGGGCAACTTGCGCTCGGGCGCTTGCGCTTGAGCGCAAGAGCGCCACGTGTCGGCACGAGGGCAACTTGCGCTCGAGCGCTTGCGCTGGAGTGCAAGCGCGCCACGTGTCGGCACCGGGGTGACTTGCGCTCGTGCGCTTGCGCTTGAGCGCAAGAGCGCCACGTGTCGGCATGAGGTCGACTTGCGCTCGAGCGCTTACGCTTGAGCGCAAGTGCGCCACGAGTCATCACGTGGGCACTCTGCGCTTAGCGCCGGCGAGGAAAAGAGGCTTTTAGCCTGAAAAAATTTCTCAGAAGAGAAATCAGAGAGGAGTTGGACTCCTGAGTGTGTTTTTCTTCTTTTTTTGGGGGGTTTAGTGAAATATGTTCTTCTTCTTCCTCCTCTGTTAGCTGGATCTTGAAGATCAGGAAATGTGGGATTTTTAAAAATCTCTTCTTTTTGAGATCTAATGGAAGATCTGAGTTCCCCTTTTTGGGTTTTGTGGTGAAAAACTATTTTGTTTTATAAAAAGAAGAGTAAAACTCTTGATTTAATTCAAGAGAAAGAAGAAGGTTTTGGAACCTTGAAGGAGGAAGAAAGGATCTCAGATCTCAAACTTTTTTTGGAGAGAGAAAAGTTGTTGGGATATTTCATTATCCTTGCCTTTATAGGCCATACATTTTACACATAGCCCCTTGGGCTTCACAAAATGGCATTTTGCCTATCCCATGGCTCATGTGCCATTTCTTTTTGCACATAAGCCATGGGCTTTACAAAAATTTGGCTTTATGCCTATTTTTCTTATATTTATCCGAAAATAAAATAAAAGAAATACAACAAAATTATTTATTACAAAATTTTTATCTTGGCATGGGGGGAGGCCGGCCGCTTCATGTTCGGGCTCAACCCGGGCACGGGCCTACTGGATCTGGGCTTGGGCCCACTTGGCTTGGGGTTGACTTTGATTTTGACTTGGTCAACCGGGGTGTAAATTTTTACCCCAACAAATTGCCCCCATCAATAAATGCACACCGCATATGTGGGTCGTGTGCATGAAATTGATGGATCTTCTTTCACGTGGAGGCGACTTGATTTGGTTCCCACTTTTGGGAAGCTGGCACTGCCCTTTTTACGACATGGACGGTCGTTGCTTGACATGTCTCCGAGACGGAGCGTCCGTGATAGACGTTTTCCCTGGCCCGGAGTTATCTGGTTCCCGCTTTGTAGGAATCCTGTGCTGCCCTTTTTGCGACTTGGACGGTCGGTGCTACCCTTTTAGCGACGTGGACGGTCGGTTCTGCCCTTTTTGCGACTTGGACGGTCGATGCTGCCCTTTTAGCGACGTGGACTGTCGGTGCTGCCCTTTTAGCGACGTGGACGGTCGGTTCTGCCCTTTTTGCAACTTGGACGGTCGGTGCTGCCATTTTAGCGACGTGGACGGTCGATGCTGCCCTTTTAGCGACGTGGACGGTCGGTTGTGCCCTTTTTGCGACTTGGACGGTCGGTGCTGCCATTTTAGCGACGTGGACGGTCGATGCTGCCCTTTTAGCGACGTGGACGGTCGGTGCTGCCTTTTTAGCGACGTGGACGGTCGGAGCTGCCCTTTTAGCGACGTGGACGGTCGGTGCTGCCATTTTAGCGACGTGGACGGTCGGTGCTGCCCTTTTAGCGACGTGGATGGTCGATTCTGCCCTTTTTGCGACTTGGACGGTCGGTGCTGCCATTTTAGCGACGTGGACGGTCGATGCTGCCCTTTTAGCGACGTGGACGGTCGATGCTGCCCTTTTAGCGACGTGGACGGTCGGTGCTGCCCTTTTAGCGACGTGGACGGTCGGTGCTGCCATTTTAGCGACGTGGACGATCGGTGCTGCCCTTTTAGCGACGTGGACGGTCGATTCTGCCCTTTTTGCGACTTGGACGGTCGGTGCTGCCCTTTTAGCGACGTGGACGGTCGATTCTGCCCTTTTTGCGACTTGGACGGTCGGTGCTGCCATTTTAGCGACGTGGACGGTCGATGCTGCCCTTTTAGCGACGTGGACGGTCGATGCTGCCCTTTTAGCGACGTGGATGGTCGGTGCTGCCCTTTTAGCGACGTGGACGGTCTGTGCCGCCATTTTAGCGACGTGGACGGTCGTTGCTGCCATTTTAGCGACTTGGACGGTCGGTGCTTCATTTGACTTGCTCTGCTTCTTGCACTGTCAGGGGTAGACTTGACTTGCTCCGCTTCTTGCGGTGTCGGAGTGGAAGTTGACTTGTTGATTTTGATTTGGGTTGACATCAGCATCGCTATACTGGAATATGGTACCAGGAGCGAATCATCATCTGTCATGGAGAGGATTTTGGGATTTTGGTTTTTGTTTGGCTTCTGCATTGCTGCACTGGAATAATGTCAGGAGCAACACATCATTTGCCCCGAGAGGATTTGGGAGAAATTGGGATTGTTTTACGCCCGTGGATTGTATACGGTTTTGCAGGATGTATGATCCAGACCGTAGGGCCGGAAAAATTTCGGGACTTTGTCTGCGTCTGCATCACTGCACTGGAACATGGTACCAGGAGCGACTCATCATTCGCCGTTGGGGTATGGGATTTGGAATTTGGTTGGCGTCTGCATCGTTGCACTGGAATATGGTACCAGGAGCGACTCATCCTTCGCCATTTGGGGACTTGGAATTTGAATCTTTATTTGCATCAGCATTGCTGCACTGGAATAATGCCAGGAGCAACTCATCATTTGCCTTGGGAGGACTTGGGATTTGGGTTTTTGGTCGGCATCAGCACCGCTAACACTGAAGCGAAATGCCAGGAGCGACTCATCATTTGCCGATGCCCGTTGGGGAACGATGGCTTAGGAGACAGGTTTGCGTCCCTATCACCTAAGGCTTTTCAATTTTATGGGCCGTGAGGGTCCCATAAAAGCATTTTCTCCCTACGAGTCGTAAGGATCCCGCAGGTGTATTTTCTCCTTAGGAATCGTGAGGATTCCTAAGTGTGTTGCTCCTTTGTGAGTCGTAAGGATCTCACACAGGGGTTTCCTCCTCGCAAGGTCAAGAGGGCTTTGCGAGTGTATTTCATCTCTTTTCACAAGTTTGCGCCCTTTCGGGTTTTCACAGACTCACCGGTAGTCCTGCTGTTTTTACTCACGGAGCCCTTTCGGGTTTTCATCCGTGCCCGTTTTGCTTGTGGGCATACCGTTTATTTCTTCTTTTTTCTTCTTCTTTTTTTTTCTTTTTTTTTGCCGCTGGTGGGACTTTAAAAGTAGTCTCACCGGCAGGATTTGGGAGAAATAGGGGCCATTTACGCCCGTGGATTGTATACGGTTTTGCAGGATGTCTGATCCAGACCGTAGGGCTGATGTGCTCAATTCGCCTGCGACTTGGAGCATTCACGTGTAGTATTTTTTTGAGATATCGGCCATTGATGGGTGGCATGGGCCTTTCTTCCTCGGCGCTTATTAGTTGGTAGGATCCTCCGTCAAACACTTTCTCGATGACGTATGGTCCTTCCCAGTTCGGCTCGAATTTTCCCTTGGCATGTCGATTGGGGATGATTGGTCTTTTGAGGACCAACACCAATTCACCTTTCTTGAAAGCGCGGAGACGGGTTATCTTGTCATAGGCCCGTGACATTTGGGCTCGGTATAGCTCCAGATTTTGCTGCACCGCGAGCCTCTTTTCTTCAAGGGCATCGAGTTCTTCAAGTCGAAGGAGCACGTTTTCCTCCTCCGTCAACTCATGCTGAATGGCCATTCTTAAACTTGGAACTTCGACTTCGAGGGGGAGGACCGCCTCCACTCCGAAGAGCAATGAGTATGGAGTGGACTGAGTTAGAGTACGGTGCGTGGTACGATATGCCCACAATGCCTCGTGAAGCTTGAGATTCCAGTCTCTCTTGTTGGCTGAAGCATTTTTCCTCAGGAGCTTGCATAGAGTCTTATTGAAGGCATCGGCTAGCCCATTGGCTCTTGGATTATAGATGGAGGAATATCTCCGGTCTATCTTGTGCTGAGTAGCGAACCTCAAGACATTGAAGCTCTTGAAAGAAGGCCCGTTGTCAGAAATGATTCTTCTTGGTGTACCGAAGCGGTATAGGATATTATGCTGGAAGAATGTCAGAATATCTTTTTTCTTGACTTCTTTTAGCGGGACAGCTTCAGCCTATCTGGAGAAGTAGTCTGTCGCGGCCAGTATGAACCGGTGGCCTTTAGATGACGGAGGATCAATTGGGCCAACAATGTCGGTGCCCCAGACTTCGAAGGGCCACGACGCCACCGTAGGATGCAATGGATTGGGATGCTTGTGAATAAAATCACCGTGAATTTGGCAGATATAACATTTCTTTGCATGCTCTCCGCAATCCCGTATCATGGTGGGCCAGTAATACCCAAGCCGTTTGATTTGAAGCCGCATCTTGGGGCCAGATTGGTGAGCACCGCAAACGCCCGAGTGGACATCTTTCATGACCTTTTGGGCTTCGGCCAATGACAGACACCTGAGCCAGAGTTGGTCATATGACCTGCGGTATAACGTGTCATTTACAAACACGTATCGGAGAGCTCTTTTCTTCAGCTGAATCCTCGCAGATTTTTCTTCGGGCAGCTTGTCGTATCGGAGGTACTCTATGAAGGGTTCTCTCCAATCGGGCTCGTCTTGGATGATCGAAGCTTCTTCCGCAGGACTGCTCTTTTGTTCCGCGCTTTCCTCTTCTCGTAGAGAGACTGGGGGTAGAATTTGCCAGCTCCTGACTGTGATCAGAATTTCGTCCATGTCAGGATCAACCAGCTCCTTGGCCAAGCGAGCGAGTACATCAGTCTTTCTGTTCAACGCTCTAGGGAATCTCGTTAGTTCAATATGAGTGAACCTTTTCATGAGTTCCACCACTCAACCTCTGTACCGAGCTAACTCGGGTTTATATATCTTATAGTCGCCGCTTACTTGGTTGACGACAAGCTGGGAGTCACCGTAGACTCGTTGCCGACGGATTTCCATTTCTACGGCAAGCTCCAAACCAGCTATCAGAGCTTCATACTCAGCTTCATTGTTTGTCCGAGGCTCGGTGAGAGCAAAAGAACGCCGTAGGGTTCCCATTGATGGTGTGATGAACACCAATCCTATCCCTTCTTTTATCTCCGGGACGCTTGATTTAATGGAGGTCCTTATTGACGAGGCTCCATCGAAGTAGAGCTCCCAACATGGCTCATCTTCCTCGAGGTGCAGCACTTCTTCATCGGGTAACTCACAATTTAGCGGCGACCCTTCTGGTATGGGATGAGCAGCGAGAAAGTCTGCAAGAGCTTACCCTTTTACTGCTTTCTGAGGAGTGTAAACTATGTCAAACTCAAGTAGCATAACAGCCCATCTTGCCATTCTGCCGGCTAGGCTCGTTCTGGTCATCAAGTGTTTGAGCGGGTCGACCTTGGAGATCAGCATAACCCGATGAGCGAGCAGATAGTGCCTCATCTTCTTCACAGCAAATATCAGAGCCAAGCATTGCTTTTCGATTGGGGAGTAGCTGTGTTCCGCCCCGACTGGAGTTCGACTGAGGTAGTAGAGGGCATTTTCTTTTCCTTCCTCGTTATTCTGGGCAAGGAGCGCACCGAGTGACTCGTCCAGCGCGGCAGTGTAGAGAATCAGCGGTTTATTTGGAATGGGAGCGGCCAGCACTGGAGGGTGCAACAAGTATTGTTTGATGCTTTCGAACGCTGCTTGACATTCGGCAACCCAAATAAAAGGAGCTCCTTTCTTCATGAGCTTTGAGAAGGGCCTACATCTCCCCGATAAATTTGAGATAAACCTCCGTATATAAGCAAGCTTGCCTTGGAAAGATCTTAGCTGCGTCAGACTCTTCGGAGGGGGCATCTCCATGATGGCCTTTATCTTTGATGGGTCAACTTCGATCCCTCGATGTCGGACTATGAAGCCCAGGAATTTTCCCGATGACACGCCAAAAGCGCACTTCAGAGGATTCATCTTCAGATCGTATTCCCTCAGTCTGGTGAGAACGGTCCTGAGATCCTGGATATGATCGGCTTTGGCTTTAGTCTTGACGACCAGATCATCAACATAACATTCAACGACTTTATGGATTAGGTCATCAAAGATATTAGTCATTGCCTTTTGATATGTAGCACCTGCGTTCTTCAGTCCGAATGGCATTACCTTATAGCAATATATTCCGATCGGGGTTCGAAATGCTGTGTGCTTCTCATCCTCAGGCGACATCTTGATCTGATTATATCCAGACGAGCCATCCATAAAGGTGAACAGTTCGTAATTTGAGGTGTCATTGACCATCATTTCCATGACCGGTAGCGGAAAGTCGTCTTTAGGACATGCCTTGTTGAGGTCCCTGAAATCGACACAAACTCGGATCTGCCCATTTTTCTTCTTCACTGGGACTATGCATGCGATCCAGTCTGCATATTTCTCTTCACTGATGAAGCCGGCATCGATGAGTTTCTTGGTTTCCTCGATGACCTTTTCTTCCAACTCCCTTCTCATTCTTCGAGGAGCATGTTTGACGGGCTTAGCATCAGGAGATATAGCCAACTTATGTACGACCACTTCAGGGGAAAGGCCAGGCATTTCTTTGTATGTCCACGCGAAGCAGTCGACGAACTCATGCAGCAGGGCAATTATCTGCGCTTTCATTTCCTCTGACAAGAGCGAGCTGATATAGGTCGGCCTTGGATTATCGGGCATTCCTAAGTCAATCTCGGTTAGCTCGTCAAAGGTTGCTTGTCCGCCATCTTCGAGCTCTTGAGGAGCTTCTTCCGGCTCGGCTATCTCATCGTCGTCATTTGATCTTTTGCTGGCCTCACCAACATCGATCATGTAGCACGCTTTGGAATCAGGTTGAATGTAGCCTATGCCCCGTCTATCCGGAATTCGCCCATCGATGAGTGCTCGGACCTGGGGCGGATACCATAGCCCTTCGTAAAACTTTGCTTCGGACTCCGTTTGATATACCGGCATCCGCACTTCTTAAAGTATTCCCGCATCTCGGGCGCATAGTATCTGGGATTGAGGACGGCTCTTATGCCTCCCTCATAGGGAAGGCACGCGACAGAAAGATCGTCCGGGTGCACAACGGGGTTTGACCTGTAAAACAGGATGCCCTTCTGTCCATTTTTCCTCCCGGTCACGTAGAAAGTTTTCAGCTGGTCCACGGTAGAGACTGACAATGCGTCGAGCTCTTTGCACATCCGTTCCGGCACCCTTGTGATGGCCAGGGACCCTTCTGCGACTTCGAAGGTCTCTCGTAGTTTCGCTTACTGCATGGGGGGCCGATCTGCACAGCTGTTGCACGGCAGGTCCTCTCCTTCTGACTCTTCAGTGTCACTGCCAAGATGAGGGCGGACTTTACTGCTAGATGGGCCTTCAGTAACAGATTCGTCCGTATCGCTGCCGAAATAAGGGCGAGTTTTGCGGAAGGACGGGCTTCCAGCGTCGGACTCATCAGTGTCGCTGCCGAAATGCGGGCGCACTTGGGTATTTTTGCTTTTGAAAGTGATAGCTAGCGCAGATTTGCTTTTGAGTCTTGGGGCCGTTCTATCCTCAGTCAGTTGTGGCTTAGCATTTTGGTGGTTCGTAAAGTACCGAGAATCTTCATATCGGACTTCATGCACACCGAACGGCTGGATGTCTCCGTCAATACGTCTTTCTTCGCCATTTTTAGTATACTTCATGCATTGATGGAGAGTTGACGAAATGATGCCATAATCGTGGAGCCACGGCCGCCCCAAGAGAATCTTATAAGATGTGTCAGCGTCGATCACGTATATCTTTGCTTCAGTTTGCAGATCCCCAAATTTGATTGGCAAAGCTATAGACCCTAGAACTTGCTGGCAATTTTGGTTGAAGCCTTGAATGACAATCCTTTCCCTTGACAGGTGTCGGACGTCCATTGACAAACTCTTCAGAGTTCGCAAGTTCATGATGTTCACTGAGGACCCCGGATCAATCAATATACGATTAATTCGATCTCCGTCGCTGTACCCGGTCACATAAAGCGGCCGATTATGCTCAGCCTTTCCCAGTAGCAAGTCTTCATCCTTAAATGTGACTGCGGCGGCATGTAAAGCGTGCTGGGCTTCTTTCATATTAATTTCCGCAAAGTGAGCCTGATACCGCTCGGGGTTTTGTAGAGCGTGAATGAGAACGTCTCTAAGCTCCTTAGATAGGACCAAGGCGTCGTAGATGTTCAGGAGAGATGGAAGCTTCCGGAGATGCGCCAAGACATTATAGTCCACCGATGAAGGACTTATGTTTTCATCAGCCGGTTCTCTGCCATCTTCTTCATTAGCGACTTGTTTTTCCGTCCCTTTTGGGGCATTGCCCTGATTTGGCGGTAGAGCCCTACCGCTTCTGAGCTGGATTTGATTGGCCTTTGTGGTGAGCTCCTCGTCCTCTTCGGGAAAACAGAGCTCATCCTCGGAGTCGCTGCCCAGATGGATAGCGTAGCAGGTCACTACTGGGATCTCTTCATTAGAGTCTTCTTCTAACTCCTCCAGAATTTCAGCCGCTTGTACAGGGAAGAACTCCTTCAATTGAATCAATGTTCTTTCCCTTTGTTCATATTCTTCGAGGGAATCGATATATTTTTTAATGGTCGATCTCCCTGCAGACTCTTTTTCGCACCGAGCTGCACTTTTCTTCTTCTTGAGCTTCTTGGATTTTGAGCCTGATGGAGCCGCATTGGCAGCTGGACTGGTAGGATTCTTCTGTCCTTCCCATTCTATCCTGGGCTCTTTCTGAAGTAGCTTTAGCATCTTCTTCGTCTTATTAGATATGTGCGTACTCCACGGAGGCCGCGGTGAGTCAGTTTCTTTTTTTAGGGCAGCAGGTTCGGCTGTCTGCTCCCAGAAGGCTTCAACTTCTGTCTGTATAAAGTTGGCAGTTGCAACTTGATTGTTCACCAACACGCTTTTGGACAGCTCGATCTCTCCAGCCTTGTACTGCTTCTCGACCTAGTCTTTGAAGATATAGAAATCCTCGATCGCATGGCTCACTACTCGGTGGTACGGGCAATACAGAAGATTGTCGGTCATTTTTGCTTCTTGGGCTCTTTTCGACTCCGGCAATTGTAGGCCATTGTTCAAGACATCTTTAAATATCTTGCGGACCTTGTCCCTTCTGAAAGAGTAAACCTTGTTCTTTTTCTCCTCTAGGGAAGGCCCATCTCCTCCCAGCAATGGCTTTCGAGACCGGTTGGTTTTGGATTCGCCCGCCCTTCGCTTTTCTTCATTGTCGGAGGCATTGAAGACATTGGTACTGCTGGAACTCCCGCTTCTACGGTTGTCGTCCCGCTTGCTTTTCCAGGTTTTGTCTCTCTGAGAGTCCGGCGGGGACTCTTGCTTCGAGCATTCCAGCATTTGGACTTTCTTGGTTAGCTCCTGAAATGTCTTGAGGCCCGCTGTACACAAGAATGGGACCATCCAATTGCTGAGGTTCCCAATGAGAAGGCTGACGGACTGGTCCTGCTCCAGCGGCGGTTCGCACATGACTGTAAGATTACGCCATCGGGCGATAAAGTCGGTGTTGCTTTCATTCTTCCCCGGCTTGGTCCTCACAAGGTCGGCAATGGAGATTTTATCACCGACACTCATGAACCTTTGCCGGAACAGAGACTCTATTTGGGCAAAGGTAATGACAGACCCGTCCGGTATACTCGCATACCAGTCGAAGGCGACGCCGGTCAAGCTGTTGACAAACTGACAAAGAAGGAACGCGTCGTTGCCCCCTGTATTTCCGCACGATGCTTTGAAGTGGGCGACGTGCTGGTTTGCATTCCCCGTTCCATCAAATCTTCCGAACTTAGGAATGACGTAGCCGTTTGGGAACTCAATCAGATCGTACCGCGCGGGATATGGCCGCCCACTACTGCCGATTTCTTTCTGAGCTTCGGCTTCGGCCACCAATGTTTTAACCTTGCTGGTGACCAAATCCATTATCCGATCCTGTGTTAGCGGGATGGTGCTATCTGGGGCCAAGGCGTCCCCAGAAGCGGAATGCGTCCGGCTTTCATGCGGCTCGACCAGTCTTGGTCCCAAAGGAACAGGCATTGGCTGCCTCGGATTGTCATCACCCGGCTGATTAGTAGCGGCTTGTGCTTGATTGGGAGGTGCTCGAGCAATTTGAGCCGTAAGCTGCATCACCACGTTCGTTAAGTCGTCAATCTTCGAATAGAGCTTGGCCATCTCTTTATCTTTGCTCCTGAGCTGTTTTCGAAGCTCTTGAAGCAGCTCTTGCTCCGTAGTCCTGGGGCGGAAAGTTGGCTCTTCCTCGCTGTCCGAGCTTGACTCTGCATGGACCGAGGGGTCTTTCTGCCTATCATCCTCATCGAGAGGGTTTTCTTCATCCAGCGGGGGCGGCTGTTCTTGGGCGGCGGCAACCACATTCAGGCTAGATTGGGCTTGGGATGTGGTGGCCCCATCCTTGCTTTTGCTGCGAAGGTTGTCGCTGGGGCGACCGCCCGCCATATAGACCTTATGGATGATATATCCGGCCGTCTTTCTATCATTGGCAGCTGATTTCATGGATTGCTGTCTTGACCTCCTTGTTTTGGTTGCTGGTAGTTGATTGAAGGCGGTTGGCCTAACCAGTTTCTTGAATGGTGATGGCGCTTCTTTTCTGGGTTTGCCCCGCTGCTTTCGTGCGGTACAGAGTGCTTGATAGACTCTTGAGGAGACAGTGCCATACTTTTTCTGTTGGGGCTGGGACACGTCTCTTTGTGGCACTGTTCGGACCGCTGTCTTCTTGATTCTGGCGGTCATGGCATTTTTCTGAACCCACTTCAGAGGCTCGAAGGAATTGCTGATTCTTACGTCCGACTCAGCCGTCGTCGCGGGGCAACCCTGCACTTGGAACTTCACACGATTCCATTTGGCCGAAGCCTTGGCCCTCTTGTTGGCTCGATACCTGAGCCGCTTCTGCCTTAACTTTTCCGTTCTAAGCACCTGGCAGACTTCGGCTCTTTGGGAAGACGCCGCAGACCAGTCGATGGAAGGCCTTGGAGATACGCTCGATTGTGCATTTGTTGGAGTCATCGCCTGAGCTCGTCCGCAACATTTGATGTTGCCCTTTGTACCGAAGTTCTTGCCCCCAGCTGGAGCACCAGAGAATCGTTCAGATACCGTCTTAAGTTTCGGTTGTGGTGCCTTGGCGATCACGACATTCGGCCTCTTACCCCTTGAGACCGACTTGGCCACCTGTTCCGCCGGATTCTCCGCCAGATGAGCGCTTCCGGTAGGGTAGATGATGACGGAGCCGAACTGGCGGGGCGGTTCCTCCCACTGTCGACTGGGGCTTGCGGGGAGAACCACACGCGTGTTGACCTTGACCACATACGGAATCGGGGTCACGTTGGAAGCTGACTTCGTCTGGGGAGACATTGTCGTCGAAGGTTGATTGCTGCACGGAAAAAAGCATCATTTCAGTATAGGTAATCGATATGTGTATTGATTGAGTTCGCATGAACGTTTAACCCGAAATATGGGAGGAGAGATTGGTCCCACCGGGCGTGCCAGAATCTGTAGGGTGTTTTTCGTCACCCCATTGAGATGGGAATACGCGCGCGCTTGTCAGGCGTACTACAGATTCCCCCTGCCTAGGGTAGACCGGGGTTTAATGATTGTGGGGATCCGAATCTCCGGCAGCCGCGAACTAAGCTGCCGTTAATTACCCCCCGCCTTTGGGGCGAGGGAACCTCCGATTAACGGGTTAAACTGGTCATGCGAACTCAATGTGCAGTGTACGTGTGTTGTGTTTTGGAGGGGGAATTTAAATATATCGGGAGCCACGCAGATTTTTTACGGGGGTGCCGCTACCCGGATAGCGGGCTGGGGGTCAAGGGGGCTAGCAGCCCCCTTGCGGGGTGCGGGGCAGCGCCCCGTTAGAAATTTTTTCTAACAGGGACAGTGTCGTGGAGTATGTGTATGTGTACATTTGTATACATATGTACATATAAACATGTATATATAAATAAAGGGGAAAAAGACATCCAAAGGATGCGTGGGGCCAGCGCCTAGGCGCTTGAGCATAAGCGCGCCACGTGTCGGCACGTGGGCGCTTTGCGCTCGAGCGCAGAGTGCTAGAGCGCAACGCGCCACGTGTCGGCACGTGGACGCTTTGCGCTCGGACGCTGAGCGCTTGGGCGCAAGCGCGCCACGTGTCGGCACGTGGGCGACTTGCGCTCGAGCGCTTGCGCTTGAGCGCAAGCGCCCCACATGTCGGCACGTGGGCGCTTTGTGCTCGAGCGCGAGCGCTTGAGCGCAAGTGCGCCACGTGTCAGCACGTGGGCGCTCTGCGCTTAGCGCCGGCGAGGAAAAGAGGCTTTTAGCCTGAAAAAATTTCTCAGAAGAGAAATCAGAGAGGAGTTGGACTCCTGAGTGTGTTTTTCTTCTTTTTTTGGGGGGTTTAGTGAAATATGTTCTTCTTCTTCCTCCTCTGTTAGCTGGATCTTGAAGATCAGGAGATGTGGGATTTTTAAAAATCTTTTCTTTTTGAGATCTAATGGAAGATCTGAGTTCCCCTTTATGGGTTTTGTGGTGAAAAACTATTTTGTTTTATAAAAAGAAGAGTAAAACTTTTGATTTAATTCAAGAGAAAGAAGAAGGTTTTGGAACCTTGAAGGAGGAAGAAAGGATCTCAGATCTCAAACTTTTTTTTGGAGAGAGAAAAGTTGTTGGGATATTTCATTATCCTTGCCTTTATAGGCCATACATTTTACACATAGCCCCTTGGGCTTCACAAAATGGCATTTTGCCTATCCCATGGCTCATGTGCCATTTCTTTTTGCACATAAGCCATGGGCTTTACAAAAATTTGGCTTTATGCCTATTTTTCTTACATTTATCCGAAAATAAAATAAAAGAAATACAACAAAATTATTTATTACAAAATTTTTATCTTGGCATGGGGGGAGGCCCGCCGCTTCATGTTCGGGCTCGACCCGGGCACGGGCCCACTGGATCTGGGCTTGGGCCCACTTGGCTTGGGGTTGACTTTGATTTTGACTTGGTCAACCGGGGTGTAAATTTTTACCCCAACAGTCTATAGTTTTGCCAATCAAATTCGGGGATCTGCAAACTGAAGCTAAGATATACGTGATCGACGCCGACACGTCTTATAAGATTCTCTTGGGGCGGCCGTGGCTCCACGATTATGGCATCATTCCGTCAACTCTCCATCAATGCATGAAGTATACTAAACATGGTGAAGAAAGACCCATTGACGGAGACATCCAGCCGTTCGGTGTGCATGAAGTCCGATATGAAAATTCTCGGTACTTTATGAACCACCAAAATGCTAAGCCACAACTGACTGAGGATAGACCGGCCCCAAGACTCAAAAGCAAATCTGTGCCGGCTGTCACTTTCAAAAGCAAAAATACCCAAGTGCGCCCGCATTTCGTCAGCGACACTGATGAGTCCGACGCTGGAAGCCCGTCCTTCCGTAAAACTCGCCCTCATTTCAGCAGCGATACGGACGAATCTGTTATTGAAGGCCCATCTAGCAGCAAAGTCCGCCCTCATCTTGGCAGTGACACTGAAGAGTCAAAAGAAGAGGACCTGCCGTGCAACAGTTGTGCAGATTGGCCCCCCATGCAGCAAGAGAAACTACGAGAGACCTTCAAAGTCGCAGAAGGGTCCCTGGCCATCACAAGGGTGCCGGAACGGATGTTCAAAGAGCTCGACGCATTGTCAGTCTCTACCGTGGACCAGCTGAAAACTTTCTACGTGCCCGGGAGGAGAAATGGACAGAAGGGCATCCTGTTTTACAGGTCGAACCCCGTTGTGCACCCGGACGATCTTTCTGTCGCGTACCTTCCCTATGAGAGAGGCATAAGAGTCGTCCTCAATCCCCGATACTATGCGCCCGAGATGCGGGAATGCTTTAAGAAGTGCGGATGCCGGTTATATCAAACGGAGTCCGAAGCAAAGTTTTACGAAGGGCTATGGTATCCGCCCCAGGTCCGAGCACTCATCGATGGACGAATTCTAGATAGATAGGGCATAGGCTACATTCCACCAGATTCCAAAGCGTGCTACATGATCCATATTGGTGAGGCTAGTGAAAGATCAAATGATGATGACGAGATAGTCGAGCCAAAAGAAGCTCCTCAAGAGCTCGAAGATGGCGGACAAGCAACCTTTGATGAGCTAACCGAGATTGACTTAGGAATGCCCGATAATCCAAGGCCGACCTACATCAGCTCACTCTTGTCGGAGGAAATGAAAGAGAAGATAATTGCCCTGCTGCGTGAGTTCGTCGACTGCTTCGCGTGGGCATACAAAGAAATGCCTGGCCTTTCCCCAGAGGTAGCCGTGCATAATCTGGCTATATCTCCTGATGCTAAGCCAGTCAAACAAGCTCCTCGAAGAATGAGAAGGGAGTTGGAAGAAAAGGTCATCGAGGAAACCAAGAAACTCATCGATGCCGGCTTCATCAGGGAAGAGAAATATGCAGACTGGATCGCATGCATAGTCCCAGTGAAGAAGAAAAATGGGCAGATCCGAGTTTGTGTCGATTTCAGAGACCTCAACAAGGCATGTCCTAAAGATGACTTCCCGCTACCGGTCATGGAAATGATGGTCGATGACACCTCAAATTACGAACTGTTCACCTTTATGGATGGCTCGTCTGGATATAATCAGATCAAGATGTCGCCTGAGGATGAGAAGCACACGGCATTTCAAACCCCGGTCAGAATATATTGGTACAAGGTAATGCCATTCGGACTGAAGAACGCAGGTGCTACATATCAAAGGGCAATGACTAATATCTTTGATGACCTAATCCATAAAGTCGTCGAATGCTATGTTGATGATCTGGTTGTCAAGACTAAAGCCAAGGTCGATCATATCCAAGATCTCAAGACCGTTCTTACCAGACTGAGGGAATACGATCTGAAGATGAATCCTCTGAAGTGCGCTTTTGGCGTGTCATCGGGAAAATTCCTGGGCTTCGTAGTCCGACATCGAGGGATCAAAGTTGACCCATCAAAGATAAAGGCCATCATGGAGATGCCCCCTCCGAAGAGTCTGACGCAGCTAAGATCTTTTCAAGGCAAGCTTGCTTATATACGGAGGTTTATCTCAAATTTATCGGGGAGATATAGGCCCTTCTCAAAGCTCATGAAGAAAGGAGCTCCTTTTATCTGGGATGCCGAATGTCAAGCAGCGTTCGAAAGCATCAAACAATACTTGTTGCATCCTCCAGTGCTGGCCGCTCCCATTCCAAATAAACCGTTGATTCTCTACACTGCCGCGCTAGATGAGTCACTCGGTGCGCTCCTCGCCCAGAATAATGAGGAGAGAAAAGAAAATGCCCTCTACTACCTCAGTCGAACTCTAGTCGGGGCGGAACACAACTACTCCCCAATCGAAAAGCAATGCCTGGCTCTAATACTTGCTGTGAAGAAGTTGAGACACTATTTGCTCGCTCATCGGGTTATGCTGATCTCCAAGGTCGACCCGCTCAAACACTTGATGACCAAAGCAAGCCTAGCCGGCAGAATGGCAAGATGGGCTGTCATGCTACTTGAGTTTGACATAGTTTATACCCCTCAGAAAGTAGTAAAAGGGCAAGCTATTGCAGACTTTCTCGCCGCTCATCCCATACCAGAAGGGTCGCCGCTAAATTGTGAGTTACCCGACGAACAAGTGCTGCACCTCGAGGAAGATGAGCCATGTTGGGAGCTCTACTTCGATGGGGCCTCATCAATAAGGAGCTCCGTCAGATCAAGCGTCCCGGAGGTAAAAGCAGGGATAGGATTGGTGTTCATCACGCCATCAATGGGAACCCTACGGCGTTCTTTTGCTCTCACCGAGCCTCGGACAAACAATGAAGCTGAGTATGAAGCTCTGATAGCTGGTTTAGAACTCGCCATAGAAATGGAAATCCTTCGGCTACGGGTTTACGGTGACTCCCGGCTTGTCCTCAACCAAATAAGCGGCGACTATAAGATATACAAACCCGAGTTAGCTCGGTACAGAGGCCGGGTAGTGGAACTCATGAAACGGTTCACTCATATTGAACTAATGAGAATCCCCAGAGCGTTGAATGGAAAAGCCGACATACTCGCTCACTTAGCCAAGGAGCTGGCTGATCCTGACATGGACGAAATTCTGATCACAGTCAGGAGCCGGCAAATTCTACCCCTAGTCTCTCTACGAGAAGAGGAAAGTGCGGAACAGAAGAGCAGTCCCGCCGAAGAAGCTTCGATCATCCAAGACGAGCCCGATTGGAGAGAACCCTTCATAGAGTACCTCCGATACGACAAGCTGCCCGAAGAAAAATCTGCGAGGATTCAGCTGAAGAAAAGAGCTCTCCGATACGTGTTTGTAAATGACACGTTATACCGCAGGTCATATGACCAACTCTGGCTCAGGTGTCTGTCATTGGCCGAAGCCCAAAAGGTCATGAAAGATGTTCACTCGGGCGTTTGCGGTGCTCACCAATCTGGCCCCAAGATGCGACTTCAAATCAAACGGCTTGGGTATTACTGGCCCATTATGATACGGGATTGTGGAGAACATGCAAAGAAATGTCAGATCTGCCAAATCCATGGTGATTTCATTCACAAGCATCCCAATCCGTTGCATCCTACGGTGGCGTCGTGGCCCTTCGAAGTCTGGGGCACCGACATTGTTGGCCCAATTGATCCTCTGTCATCTAAAGGCCACCGGTTCATACTGGCCGCGACAGACTACTTCTCCAGATGGGCTGAAGCTGTCCCGCTAAAAGAAGTCAAGACAAAAGATATTCTGACATTCTTCCAGCATAATATTCTATACGCTTCGGTACACCAAGAAGAATCATTTCTGACAACGGGCCTTCTTTCAAGAGCTTCAATGTTTCAAGGTTCGCTACTCAGCACAAGATAGACTGGAGATATTCCTCCATCTATAATCCAAGAGCCAATGGGCTAGCCGAAGCCTTCAATAAGACTCTATGCAAGCTCATGAGGAAAAATGCTTCAGCCAACAAGAGAGACTGGAATCTCAAACTTCACGAGGCATTGTGGGCATATCGTACCATGCACCGTACTCCAACTCAGTCCACTCCATACTCATTGCTCTTCGGAGTGGAGGTGGTCCTCCCCCTCGAAGTCGAAGTTCCAAGCTTAAGAATGGCCGTTCAGCTTGAATTGACGGAGGAGGAAAACGTGCTCCTTCGACTTGAAGAACTCGATGCCCTCGAAGAAAAGAGGCTCGCGGTGCAGCAAAGTCTGGAGCTATACCGAGCCCAAATGTCACGGGCCTATGACAAGATAACCCGTCTCCGCGCTTTCAAGAAAGGTGAATTGGTGTTGGTCCTCAAAAGACCGATTATCCCCAATCGACATGCCAAGGGAAAATTCGAGCCAAACAGGGAAGGACCATACATCATCAAGAAAGTGTTTGACGGAGGATCCTACCAACTAATAAGTGCCGAGGGAGAAAGGCCCATGCCACCCATCAATGGCAGATATCTCAAGAAATACTACACGTGAATGCTCTAAGTCGCAGGCGAATTGAGCACATCAGCCCTACGGTCTGGATCATACATCCTGCAAAACCGTATACAATCCACGGGCATAAATGACCCCTATCTCTCCCAAATCTTCCCGGTGAGACTACTTTTAAAGTCCCACCAGTGGCAAAAAAAAGAGAGAGAAAAAAATAAATAAAAATAAAAGAAATAAAAAATAAACGGTATGTCCACAAGCAAAACGGGCACGGATGAAAACCCAAAAGGGCTCCGTGAGTAAAAACAGCAGGACTACCGGCGATTCTGTGAAAAACCGAAAGGGCACAAACTCATGAAAAGAGATGAAATACACTCGCAAAGTCCTCTTGACCTTGTGAGAGAAAACCCCTACGTGAGATCCTTACGACTCACAAAGGAGCGACACACTTAGGGATCCTCACGATTCCTAAGGAGAAAATACACCTGCGGGATCCTTACGACTCGTAGGGAGAAAATGCTTTTATGGGACCCTCACGGCCCATAAAATTGAAAAGCGTTAGGTGATAGGGACCCAAACCTGTCTCCTAAGCCATCGTTCCCCAACGGGCAACGGCAAATGATAAGTCGCTCCTGGCATTTCGCTTCAGTGTTAGCGGTGCTGATGCCGACCAAAAACCCAAATCCTAAGTCCTCCCAAGGCAAATGATGAGTTGCTCCTGGCATTATTCCAGTGCAGCAATGCTGATGCCAAACAAGATTCAAATTCCAAGTCCCCAAACGGTGAATGATGAGTCGCTCCTGGTACCACATTCCAGTGCAGCGATGCAGACGCTAACCAAAATCCAATTTCTCAAAATTATCCCAGCCCTATGGCCAGTCCCCAAATTCACTGTCGTATACAATCCACGGGCTCAAATAATTCTCATCATACCCATATCCCACCACAATCACCAGTTATGCGGCCGGTCTCCGCCTTTGGAATTATGCTCCATTGAGAAGACCTACTCATGTGTCCTCACGATGCATGAGGAGAACAAACCTTCGTGGGATCCTTATGACTCACCAAGGAAAAACACACTTGGGGGTCCTCACGACTCCCAAGGAGAAAATACACCTACGGGATCCTCACGACTCGTAGGGAGAAAATGCTTTTATGGGACCCTCACGGCCCATAAAATTGAAAAGCCTTAGGTGATAGGGATCTAAACTTGTCTCCTAAGCCATCTCTCCCCAATCCCCAAGTGGAAATGATGAGTCGCTCCTGGTACCATATCCCATTACAGCGATGCAGATGCCAACCAAATTCTAAATCCCATACCCCAACGGCGAATGATGAGTCGCTCCTGGTACCATATTCCAGTGCAGCGATGTAGACGCCAACAAAGACCCAAAATTCGTTTGGCCCTACGGTCTGGATCATACATCCTGCAAAACCGTGTACAATCCACGGGCATAAAACAACCCCAATCTCTCTCATGTCCTACCGGTGAGACCACATTCAAAGTCCCACCAAAAATTTAAAAAAAATTAAAAATTTAATAAAAAGGATGGTATGTCCACAAGCAAGAGGGGCACGGATGAAAACCCGAAAGGGCTCCTGAGTAAAAACAGCAGGACTGCCGGCGAGTTTGTGAAAACCCGAAAGGGCGCAAGCTCGTGAAAAAAGAAATGAAATGCACTCGCAAAGTCCTCTCAACTTTGTGAGGAGAAAATTCCCGCGTGAGATCCTTACGACTCACGAAGGAGCAACACACCTAGGAGTCCCCACGACCCCTAAGGAGAAAATACACCTATGGGATCCTTATGACCCGTAGGGAGAAAATGATTTGTGAGACCCTTACGGCTTACAAAATGGAAAAGCCTTAGGTGCCAGGGATCTAAACCTGTCTCCTAAGCAACCAAATCCAAATCCTCTCGGGGCACATGATGAGTTGCTCCTGGCATTATTCCAGTGCAGCAATGCAGATGCCAAACAAAAAAAAACCAAATCCAAATCCTCTCGGGGCAAATGATGAGTTGCTCCTGGCATTATTCCAGTGTAGCAATGCAGATGCCAAACAAAAACCAATTCCCAAACCCTGTCATGACAAATGATGATTCTCTCCTGGTACCATATTCCAGCGTAGCGATACTGATGTCAACCCAAATCACATCAGGATAGCAAAACAACCAATGACCTCCCTAGTAGAACCAAATTCCACCTCAGAAACAAGTCAACTTCATCCCTGACGCCGCAAGAAGCGGGGCAAGTCAAATCCAGAATCGACCGTCCAAGTCGCGAAAAGGGCAGAACCGACCGTCCACGTCCCTAAAATGGCAGCATCGACCGTCCAAGTAGCAAAAAGGGCAGCATCGACCATTCACGTCGCTAAAATGGCAGCACCGACCGTCCATGTCGTAAAAAGGGCAGAACCGACCGTCCAAGTCGCTAAAATGGCAGCATCGACCGTCCAAGTCGCAAAAAGGGCAGCATCGACCGTCCACGTCGCTAAAATGGCAGCACCGACCGTCCATGTCGCAAAAAGGGCAGAACCGACCTTCCACGTCGCTAAAATGGTAGCATCGACCGTCCAAGTCGCAAAAAGGGCAGCATCGACTGTCCACGTCGCTAAAATGGCAGCACCGACCGTCCACGTCGCAAAAAGGGCAGAACCGACCGTCCAAGTCGTAAAAAGGGCAGCATCGACCGTCCACGTCGCTAAAAGGGCAGCACCGACCGTCCAAGTCGTAAAAAGGGCAGCATCGACCGTCCACGTCGCTAAAATGGCAGCACCGACCGTCCACGTCGCTAAAATGGTAGCACCGACCGCCCATGTCGCAAAAAGGGCAGAATCGACCGTCCAAGTAGCGAAAAGGGCAGAATCGACCGTCCACGTCGCTAAAATGGCAGAACCGGCCGTCCACGTCGCTAAAATGGTAGCATCGACCGTCCAAGTCGCAAAAAGGGCAGCATCGACCGTCCCCGTCGCTAAAATGGCAGCACCGACCGTCCATGTCGCAAAAAGGGCAGAACCGACCGTCCAAGTCGCTAAAATGGCAGCATCGACCGTCCAAGTCGTAAAAAGGGTAGCATCGACTGTCCACGTCGCTAAAATGGCAGCACCGACCGTCCATGACGCAAAAAGGGCAGAACCGACTGTCCACGTCGCTAAAATGGCACCATCGACCGTCCAAGTCGCAAAAAGGGCAGCATCGACCGTCCACGTCGCTAAAATGGCAGCACCGACCGTCCAAATCGCAAAAAGGGCAGCATCGACCGTCCACATCGCTAAAATGGCAGCACCGACCGTCCATGTCGCAAAAAGGGCTAAAATGGTAGCACCGGCCGTCCAAGTCGCAAAAAGGGCAGCATCAACCGTCCACGTCGCTAAAATGGCAGCACCGGCCGTCCAAGTCGCAAAAAGGGCAGAACCGACCGTCCAAGTCGCTAAAATGGCAGCATCGACCGTCCATGTCGCAAAAAGGGCAGCACCGACCGTCCAAGTCGCTAAAATGGCAGCACCGACCGTCCAAATCGCAAAAAGGGCAGCACCGACCGTCCAAGTCGCTAAAATGGCAGTACCGACCGTCCAAGTCGCAAAAAGGGCAGCACCGACCGTCCATGTCGCAAAAAGGGCAGCGCAGGATTCCTACAAAGTGGGAACCAGATCACTTCGGGCCAGGGAAAACGTCTATCATGGACACTCCGTCTCGGAGAAATGTCAAGCAACGACCGTCCATGTCGTAAAAAGGGCAGTGCCAGCTTCCCAAAAAGCGGGAACCAAATCAAGTCGCCTCCACGTGAAAGAAGATCCATCAATTTCATGCACACGACCCACATATGTGGTGTGCATTTATTGATGGGGGGCAATTTGTTGGGGTAAAAATCTACACCCCAGTTGACCAAGTCAAAATCAAAGTCAACCCCAAGCGAAGTGGGCCCAAGCCCAGATCCAGTGGGCCCATGCCCGGGTCGACCCAGAACATGAAGCGGCCGGCCTCCCCCCATGCCAAGATAAAAATTTTGTAATAAATGATTTTGTTGCATTTCTTTTATTTTAGTTTATGGATAAATGTAAGAAAATAGGCATAAAGCCAAATTTTTGTAAAGCCCATGGCTTATGTGCAAAAAGAAATAGCACATGAGCCATGAAATAGGCAAAATGCCATTTTGTGAAGCCCTAGGGGCTATGTGTAAAGTGTATAGCCTATAAAGGCAAAGATAATGAAATATCTCAACAACGTTTTCTCTCTCTAAAATTTTTTCCAGATCTGAGATCTTTCTCCTTCTTCAAGGTTCGAAAACCTTCTTTTTTCTCTTGAATTAAATCGAGAGTTTTACTCTTCTTTTTATAAAACAAAATAGTTTTTCACCACAAAACCCATAAAGGGGAACTCAGATCTTTCATTAGATCTGAAAAAGAAGAGATTTTTAAAAATCCCACATCTCTTGATCTTCAAGATCCAGCTAACAGAAGAGGAAGAAGAACATCTTTCACTAAACCGCCCCAAAAAAGTAGAAAAACACACTCAGGAGTCCAACTCCTCTTTGATTTCTCTTCTGAGAAATTTTTTAGGCTAAAAGCCTCTTTTTCTCGCCGGCGCTCACGCGCAGAGCGCCCGCGTGCCGACATGTGGCGCGCTTGCACTCAAGCGCAAGCGCTCGAGAGCAAGTCGCCCCCGTGCCGACACGTTGCGCTCTTGCGCTCAAGCGCAAGCGCTCGAGTGCAAGTCGCCCCGGTGCTGACACGTGGCGCTCTTGCGCTCGAGCGCAAGTCGCCCCCGTGCCGACACGTGGCGCTCTTGCGCTCAAGCGCAAGCGCTCGAGTGCAAGTCGCCCACGTACCGACACGTGGTGCGCTTGCGTCCAAGCGCTCAGCGTCCGAGCGCAAAGCTCCCACGTGCCGACACGTGGCGCGTTGCACTCCAGCACTCTGCGCTCGAGCGCAAAGCGCCCACGTGCCGACACGTGGCGCGCTTGCGCTTAAGCGCCTAGGCGCTGGCCCCACGCATCCTTTGGATGTCTTTTTCCCCTTTATTTATATATGCATGTATATATATACATACGTATACATATGTACACATACACATACTCCACGACACTTTCCCTGTTAGAAAATTTTTTTCTAATGGGACGCTGCCCAGCACCCCGCAAGGGGGCTGCTAGCCCCTTTGACCCCCAGCCCGCTATCCGGGTAGCAGGACCCCCGTAAAAACTCTGCGTGGCTCCCGATATATCCAAACCCCCTTCCAAAACAACACACACGTACACTGCACATTGAGTTCGCATGACCAGTTTATCCCGTCAATCGGAGGTTCCCTCGCTCCAAAGGCGATGGGTAAGTAACGGCAGCTTAGTCCGCGGCTGCCGGAGATTCAGATCCCCACAATCATTAAACCCCGGCCTACCCTAGGCTGGGGGAATTTGTAGTACGCCTGACAAACGCGCGTGTATTCCCATCTCAATGGGGTGACGAAAAATACCCTACTGTCACAGAATAAAGATCCACTCACGAAGGGAAATCCGCTAAGTGAGAATTTTTTTTATGAAGTCCCAGCAAGTGAACATGAAGTAAATCCGTCAAGTGGGAATGTTTTTGATGAATTTTCAGCAAGTGAGCATGTCGTATCACCAGTGCATGCTGACGGTGAAGGTAGCGGTATGGTAACGTTTATCAGTTCGTTGAATGGAAATCCTTCAGAGTTATTTACAACTGCCTACGGGAACAATAAATTGATATATGATGAGGATGACGTTCAAGAAGTAGGTGACGATGATGATGAGGATGATCCAGTTGCGCAGAACACAGTGAATATAACTTATCAAAGTGCACCAACAGCTGTGTTTACTTCCACAGATTGGATTGGAGATACTGTAGTAAACAATAGAGAAGCACACGATGTTACCGGATGCAGTGGTCTGGAACTCTACAAAGGTCAACAGTTTCAATGTAAGGCAGATTTGAAACATACAGTCTCGATATATTCAGTTAGAAAACATCATTAATATACGGTTATAAAGTCAAACCCATCAGTCTGGAGGGTCGTGTGCAAGATTGGTGGAGTTTGTCCGTGGGTGCTCCATACTTCTAGGCGGAACATTGAAAAGCCATTCACGATCAAAACACTCAAAGAGCCTCACACATGTGTCAATCCTATTCTAAATAAAAATCACTTGCAGATTGACTCAAATTTTGTTGCAAAAGCAGTTATTGATATTGTGAAAGTGAATTTGAACATAACGCCTCAAGCCATCATTGAAATCATTAAAGCCATGTTCGGTTATGTTATAAACTATAAAAAAAAGCTTGGTGGGCTAGGTGTAAAGCCATGGAAATGATGTTCGGGGACTTCACCACGTCTTATTCTGAACTGCCTAAGTTCATGGTAGCATTGCAGGCCGCTAACCCTAATACTGTTGTTCAGTGGGTAACTGTAACTGTTGAGCCGGGAAAGGAACAATTTATAAGGGTGTTTTGGGCCGCTAACCCTTATACTGTAGTTCTGTCGGCCGGTCATTAGCATCAATGGAACGTTTTTATATGGGAAATATAAAGGCACATTATTGATTGCAGTCGTTCCAGATGCAAATGATCATTTATTTCCGCTAGCATTTTCCATAGTTGAATCAGAGAACACGGACAGTTAGAGTTGGTTTATGAGATGTATACGAGTATTCGTAACAAACCGTATAGGGCTTTGTGTCATATCTGATCGTCGGACTGGGATTTTAAACACGATGAAGGATCCACATCTCGGATGGACTGAGCCACTTGCTTACCACCGAATCTATATGCGACACTATGCAGCGAACTTTTACACAAAGTTTGGCAATAGGCAGATGATGCGTAAACTGAAGATCGTTGCTATGGAAAATCAAATAAGAAAATTTGAAAATGGAGTTAAAAGGATTAGAGATGTAAACCAAGAAATGGTTGATTGGATTGACAAAGAATCCCGTGAAAAGTGGGCCCTTGCATTCGATGAAGGCAGACGATATGGCATGATGACTGTTTCCCTAATATATTTAACCTAATAAAAGAGCAAAGCTTTATTGAATTCAATGAGGTAGCGCCTCACGCACTCTCCATGAGAGCGCCAGCGCCAGAGCCAATCTTATAGGATTAAATCCTATGGTGGCGTCTCACGTACTCTTCACGCGGGCGCCAATGTGCAAAACATAGAAGAGTCCATAAAAGTTAAACTCTTAGATGGTGCCGCACGTGCTCCTCACGCGGGCACCAATGTGCAAAGCACAGAAGAGTTCATTGCATAAGAGTTAAACTCTTATATGGCGCCACATATGCTCCTCACGCGGGCGCCAATGTTCAAAGCACATAAATACCCATTATAATAATTAAATTCTTAAGTAGCGCCCACGTGCATAACACGTGAGCACCGGCGTCGAGGTAGAATTAAAATTCTATAATACTCCCTGTTAAACAGGGACGTTGGATTAAAAATCTAACGGAGATGATAAATTATCAAAATACATAATTAAATTCTATTGGGAGAAAACATTTCTCAAATCTTTCTAAAATAAGAAAGATAATCTCGATTGGATCAAAAATCCAATAATAGAATTAAATTCTATTTTGAAATATATTCTCTCAATCTTTCTAAATAAGAAAGATTGCTCTCTGTAAAACAGAGAACTCATGAATTAAAAATCCAATGGTGTTAAAAAATCATCGTTTTACAGAATAAATTATGTATAGGGAAAAATATTTCCCCTATCTCGTTAAAAACAAAAATCATATTCTGTAAAAACAGAAGTTCTTGGATCAAAGATTCAATGGTGGGTAAAATTCCCCAAATCAATTAGAATCTCTAAATAAGAGATTTTCTCAAAACCAATTAATAATTTGCCTTCACTATATAAAGGACTCGAGACTTCAAGTCTCAAAGAGACAGAAGACCACAACACAGAGAAAGGAAGAGGAGGAAAAAAAGGAGAGGAGACCCCCCATAAGTTTCTGTAAAAATACATAAGGCTCTCAAAACAACAGAGAATTTAATTCTCTCAAAGAAGATTTTCCTCCTAAAAACCCCAGGTAAAGAAAAAAAAGAGATCAAAATATCTCATTTACCTAACATACCATATGTAAGGGTTTAACCCTTCTCAAAGAACTTAGTTCTTTCTCTGGATCTGAGATCCACAAGACGAGTCTCTCACAAGTTGAGAATTTAATTCTCATCGAGAAGATCTTGTTTTTGAGAATAAAAAGTTTAGGGAAGAACATGGATACAAGAACATGAAAAAAATGGAGTTCATAATATTCCGGGAACTTAGTTCTTTCAAATCAAGAACTTAGTTCTTTAAAGAATCCGATCCAAGATCCTCAAAATAGTGATCTTGGTGATCCTTAATGGTCAAAACACCATTCAAAGAGGTTCAATCTCTCTGAAAACATAAACATAGAAAACATGGAGTTCATAATACTCCGAGAACTTAATTCCTTCAAATCAAGAACTTATTTCTTAAAGAACCTAATCCCAGATTCTCAAAATAGTGGTCTTGGTGATCGTTAATGGTCAAAATACCATTAACAGAGGTTTAACCTCTTTGAAAGCATGAACATGAAAAACATGGAGTCCATAATACTCCGAGAACTTAGTTCCTTCAAATAAAAAACTTAGTTCTTAATGAATCCGATCCAAGATCATCAAAATAGTGATCTTGGTGATCGTTAATGGTCAAAATATTATTAATAGAGATTTAAGTTCTCTAAAAATATCAACAAAAATTAAATCCCCAAAAGAACTCGGCGCCTCACGTGAAAAGTACGTGAGCACTCAAGGCCAAGTTACATAGCGCCTCACGTGAAATGCACGTTTGCGCCTGAAAAAGTTAATGCTTAGCACTAGTGCAGCGCCTCATGTGAAACACACGTGGGCGCTACAAAAAGCTAGTGCTTAGCACCAGTGCAGCGCCTCACATGAAACACACGTAGGCGCCACAAAAAACTAGTGCTTAGCACTATTTCAGCGTCTCACGTGAAACACACGTGAGTGCTGTATAACTGAGTGCTAAGCACTGCTGGGTGTTACAGAAACCCAATCTTAGCCCAAATTGGCTAAGCATATATTTATGATATCCAAACTGATCTTAGTCTCAAATATGACTAATGATCTCTCATCGATGATATCCAAAATGATATCCATCCTATATTTCCTAAGTTAATCTTAGTCTTAAATATGACTAACGATTCTTAGGTCCATCACCATCTTTTTCCTCAAATACGGGATTTGGTTTAAGGGTACATCTCTCCACACCTCTGATATATATCGTTATAATTCCTTAACGTCTTCATAGAGGTGACGGGTCCCGACGACCAATAACTCTTTTCTCGTCCCAACTTGCTATAAAATTTCATCAAGATAGGGAATGATACATTCCACACCGATTCACTTCCAAATTGACATGCACATCTCAAATCAGACCGCACCCCAAATTCGGTGCATTCCATGTCACCATTGTTCACTCCGTCACGTAACAAATATACATGCGCGCAAGATGAATAATGGACCGAAATGTCCTTAAACTAATATTCATCCCAAACAGGGAATATTGGACCGAAATGCCCTTAAACTAACATTCATCCCAAACAGGGAATGCTGGACCACGATGTCCTTAAACTAATATATTTTGCCCTGCGGACTGTCTCTAAAATGACTACCGTATATTATCCATGGGCTATTCATATATGATCTAATGATCAGTTGAGCCCATATACTCATTGCTCATAAGTCGATCTTAGTCTCAAATATGGATAATGATCCTTAGATCAAACCCAAATATCCCTGAACCGATGGACTTCACAAATGTGAGATCTGCGTTCTAAGTTCATTTCCATTGGCAAACTAAGCTGCCAACGTGGGCCCCGTCAAGAAAAATTCTTGACCTAAACCCAAATTTCAAATATACGGATTTGGACTAATTAGCGCCCTACGGGCGACGACATAAACTAGTCTCCGTATACAATCCACGGGCAACCAAAATAAACAAAAACACACACGACATGAAGTGAACTTCCGGAGCAGGAGAAAGTGGTTATCGTAATGCGATAACGTAATTAGCTGCAGGGGCTTGCGCCTGCAGGGAAGAGCGTCCCTACAATCAAAAACCCCTCATAAAATGAGGGAGAATCTGATAAAGTCTGCTACAACGGTCGTATCCGTCCAAACCTCTGATATATGGTGCCATAAATTAACTTGGTATTTTCGGAGAGGTGGACGGATAAATCCAAATAGCATATGCCCCCAGAATTCAGGCCAGACGTCCCAATGTCTAAGTCCGTCTTCTGGCGGTGAACAGATTCTGGCACGTCCGGTGGGACCTTTTCCTCTTTCCATTCCATACTTCGTGTGTCGTGTTTTCATGAGCGAAATCGCGGTTCGCTATGGCTTCCCTTGGATCTGAGGTACTAAAATTTGGTGTCTTTCTTCTGTGCAGAAGAAGAAAAATCGATGGCTTCCTAATGCACTTCTTGCAACAGTAACACTCGCTCCACCCCAACTGGAGGAGTAACCTACGGGCCCAGCGTGGCCTCTATCTTTTCAATGCCAGTGGGGCAAGTAACGCAAGCAACTACTGGACTATTCTTCGGGACCATGTTCCCACCAGTGGGTGTCGGTGCCTCAGCGCCGCAGGAAGAAGCTCCCAAGATTTCAGTCTTCGATCGACTGGTGACCACAATGGCCCCTCTCAACGGGCTATCCAAAGCCGACATCTCAGTCTTCAACAGGCTGGGCAAGAACCCAAACGGGCCTGCAAAGAGGCTCGTGATACCTGAAAGGGCTGCCCCAAAATGGATAGCCCTCCCTACTCCTGCTACGGGTGGAGTCGTCAAAGGTGCTTCCCCTACCAGAAAGTCAGTCTTCGAAAGATTGGCCGGCCTTCCCCAAACTTCAATCAGGACATCGGTCTTCAATAGGTTGGCGCCAACAGCAGCTCTTCAGCAAAGCCAGGGGCATGAAGAAGCCGCATCCAAATCTGAGGCAGCTCCGTCTGCAGGATACGCTCGACGTCGTCACTGGCGCCGAGTGAGGAAAGCTGGGGGCAACTCCCCCTTTGGACTTACCCTACCAGCTCCAATGGTGTAAGTTGACGCTGCTGTTCCAACCGGGAACAGCTTTGATCTACTCAGTAGGGTACGCAAGAACTCTCCAACAGCGGTACTAAAGAAATCGCCCCTGCCTGCAGAAACCATAGTGCAGGCAAAGACGGAGCGCCCCCATCAACGGCTCTCCTCGCAAATTCATAGTTGTTTCCCGCCGAAAACACGGAGACGGGACCGCGTAGGTCCGTCTTGCCTGAATTCAAGGGCAGATACTAATTAGTGCTATCCGTCCACCTCTCCGAAGATGCCAAGTTGATTTATGACACCATGTATCAAAGGTTTAAACGGATGCTGCCGATGTAGCAGACTTCGTCAGATTCCCCCTCGTTGAGGGGTTTTTGATTGTGGGGACGCTCTTCCCTGCAGGCGCAAGCCCCTGCAGTTAATTACGCTACCGCGTCGCGGTAACCACTTTCTCCTTCTCCAGATGGTCACTTCGTGTCGTGGGTATTTGTTTTGTTTTTGGTTGCCCGTCGATTGTATACGGAGACTAATTTATGTTGTCGCCCGTAGGACGTGGATTAGTCCAAATCCGTATTTTCTTAGATTTGGGTTTGGGGGTTGGGTTTAAAGATACGTTAGTCTCATTTGAGACTAAGATCAACTTAAACGTATGTTAAGGATACGTTAGTCTAATTTCAGACCAAGATCAACTCAACGGGATCGTTTAGATCCAACAAAAGAGCATTTGGGCTCTATTGTTTAGTTTAGGGACATTGCGGTCCATTACCAGTTTAGGGATATGGTGGTCCATCGTTAGTTTAAGGACATCACGGTCCGAGGTTAAGGACATCATAGTCCGTGGGTTTAAAGGGACCCCACAGTCCGAGGTTAAAGACATCATAGTCCATGGGTTTAAGGACCCCACAGTCCATGAAATATCTGGTTGTAGGGACTTGTCACCTCTATGAAGATGTTGAAGGATTACAACGGCGTGTATCAGAGGAGTGAAGAGATGTACCCTTGAACCGATGTGGGTTGAGAGATCTGTAGTCCAATTTGGGACTAAGACCAAAAGATTAATGAGCATGTGGGCTCGGTTAATCTGAATTAAGGACTTATGGCCAATCTTGGGCTAAGTCCAATCAAGTTAAAATGTTTAACATTTATTTTGGGTCGTTGAGCTTTTATTTGGGCTCGGCCCTTTTAACAATGCTGAGCATTAATTTGGATTCTGACAGCTTTTTTGTCTTTTATTGAATGCTGAGCATTCATCATAGCTCTGGGGTTTATTAAAGAACAATTTATGTTCTATCAGCGCACACGTGAGGAGCACGTGGTGCGCTTAGCGCTTTACGCCAGTTAAAGAGCGCATAGCGCTTCTGTTCAGTAGCGCATATGTGAGAGACACGTGTTGCGCTTGGCGCTGAGCGCCAGATCAAGAGCGCAGAAGCGCTAGTTCATGAGCGCAAAGCGCTATTAGTTCAGTGGCGCATACGTGAGGAACATGTGGTGCGCTTGGCGATGGGCACCAGTCCAAGAGCGCAGAAGCGCTAGTTCAAGAGCGCAAAGCGCTAACTGTTAAGTGGCGCACATGTGAGGGACACGTGGTGTGCTTGGCGCTGAGCGCCAGTCCAAGGGTGCAGAAGCGCTAGTTCATGAGCGCGAGAAGCGCTATTTTTATGAGCGCGAGAAGCGCTATCCGATCAACTTTTATGATCCAAAAAGAGACTTTGTCTCAAGATTCTAAGAACAAAAGTTCTTATTTTATAGGAGATGCTTCAATCTCTTGTATTGATGAAAGGCTTTACCTTTATAGATCTATGATCCTTCAGAGAATTGAATTATTCTTTCCCCCCTTTCATAGTGAATTATTCTTGATTTCTTTGTATAAAAGACCTCGGTCTTGTAGATCTATGATCTGTGGGAAGAATTATGTTCTTCTTTTTGTTTTATGATGAGATCTTTTGATCTCTCTGTGAAAGACCTTGGTCTTTGTAGATCTATGATCTTTAAAGAAGTGAATTCTTCTTTTTAATTATAAGATGATTTCATCTCTCTGTTCATTTTTTACCTTGAAGAAACTCTTCTTTTTCTGAGAGCTTGGCTCTTCTTTCTGAGATCTCTCAAAGCTTATGGGGGGTTCCCCCTTTTTTTCTCTCTCCGAGACTTGAAGTCTTGGCTCCTTTATATAGGGCAAGCTGATTTGTTGAATCAGTTAAGTAGATCTTTTCTCCAATTGATTTGGGGATTTTCCCACCGTTGGATCTTTGATCCAAGGGCTTCTGATTTACAGAAGGCAATCTTCTTGTGTTTAACAAGATTGGGAAATATTTCCCCACACAGAATTTATTCTGTATTTTAGTGATTTTTAATCACCATTGGATCACTGATCCAACGGTGCTCTGATTTACAGAGTACAATTTTGTTGTTTGGAAAGATTTTGAGGAATCTTTCCTTAACAGAATTTAATTCTGATTGATTAATGATTTATCATTATTATTAGATCTTTGATCTGATGGTGGGAGCTTTTAGTTCCAGCGCTAGCGCACCCGTGCTTTGCACGTAGTGCGCTGCTTAGAGGGCAGAGCACCTGGCGCTAGCGCACTCGTGCTTTGCACGTGGTGCGCTGCTTAGAGCACTGCACACCTAGCTCTAACGCACACGTGCTTTGCACGTGGTGCGCTGCTAGAGTGCAGCGCTCTTGGCGCTAGCACACACGTGTATTGTACGTGGTGCGCTGCTTAGGGATCAGCGCACTTGGCGCTGCTTCTGAAGCGTTGCTTCATTTCAAAATTTGAATTTTGAACAGAGCTTTGCTCTGATTGGGGGAAACAAATTCCCTCCCCCCACTGTTGCGCTCTCGTGGCCCACACGTGAGTGCAGCGGTGGCAGCATCTGCACCCTTGGATCAACTCAAAAGTTGAAACGGCATCTCAGTGCCTATAAATAGGACCCTTGGCCCTTGAGATGATTTCTATTCATCTTCATTTTTGTCTTCTGAAATTTTTATTTTCTCTTTCAGAGCATAGCTCTTCATTTTAAGAACTTTCAAGAGTCAGAACTTTGCCAAATTTTTGGTAAGATTTGAACTTTATTAATAGAGTTTTTCTCTTCTCAGATCATAGTTCTAAAGAAAACCTTTTAGGGTTTCTCAACAGAGTTTCGCTCTTGTTAGATCTTAGATCTTAAGTAATCCTTTTCAGGGTTTCCCAACCCATTAACAGAGCTTTGCTCTTTCAAATCCTGTAAATTTGTTGATCTGTCATGAAGGATCCTTAAGAGTTTGTTCATGGATCATTAAAGATCATGGAAAATTAAAAGCTTTGCCCTTAGGGTTTCTGATGGGTTACTTCATCTTCCTCGCAGAGCATGGCTCTTAGAATTCTCGGGGAATTTTTTAATTTCCCTTATAATTGACTTTGACAGGTGTCACTCCTATCTGCAGAGCATTGCTCTTGAGGAGTTTAACTCCTTAGCCCGAGGAGTCTTTCCATTAAATGCGAAATCCTTTTTAGGATTCCTTTCTTAATTGCACAGAATTAAATTCGTTGGGTATTTTAATCAGTATTTGTTTAAATCTTCGTTCCTGTCTCGATAAGCTTTTTCTCAATCAGTCTGTCTACTAACTCCCATTGATTTTCCTTTTCAGACGTTATGGCTGCTCATTTATATGATCTCGATGCGATTATCTCTTATGGAGACATCTGCTCACTCGGCCGTTCCCAAAACCAAGAATTCACAAACACCCAGTGCGCTGAAATTATGGGTCGCTTCGGTGCGTATAATGGTCGACTGCTTCCTTGACGTTCCTCTCTTTTGAAGCTCATCGTGAGAGCGATCTGGGAAGCACTTCCTTTATTCTATCAAGACATGCCGCTCAAGGCATTGGATGATGCTGAAGATAAGGTGCACTCGGTATATTTGATGGGCCTAATCTCAAAGAAAAGGCGGGACACCCTTGTTGATATCCTGCATCAAGCTTTTCAACAGGCGGCGATACTCGCTGCTTATCGGAGGGCGAAGGACATCAGTGGGGATCCTGACACTTATGATCGTGAAAGGATGCACACGAAGATGGTCCAAAAGGTCTGAAAATTTTTGGATGGCCTCACTTTTGAATTTCTCAATCCATGTCCTGGATTTGATGTCTTGCCTTTGCAAACATTTTAATGGCGTTTTTGTTTATTGTTTTCATCAATGTAGGAATTTTCTGAAGTATGAATAGCAAGCTTTTCCATTTCCATGTGTTTATTTTATGCATTAAACCTTTTCGCACATGCATGAATGGGTACGCTTAACTGAATGCGAATCAAATGTTCTCCTTATTGTCGCTTTCTTCTCTTTTCTTTGTTGCCGGCATGTTACTTTAGCAAGCGTAGCCTGTAGATGATAGAGAACATTTCACCTTAGCCTTATTTTAGGGTAGCGATGGCTTAGGAAGCAGGTTCAGATCTGCTGCCTAAGGCTTTTCAACTTTATGAGCCGTGAGGGTCTCATAAAGACTTTTCTCCCTACGAGTCGAAAGGATATCGTAGGTGTATTTTCTCCTTAGGAATCGTGAGGATTCCTAAATATGTTTTCTCTTGGGAGTCGTAAGGATCTCGCAAAGGAGTTTTCTTCCTTACTAGTCGAGAAGACCCGTAAGTGATCGATAGGGTTGACATTATTCGTATTTCACGGAGTCAGGTATTGCTCTGGGAGTTTCCCACGGGGTCAAGATTGACTTTAGCCGTGCTCCACGGGACCAGGATTTGCTCTGGATGCTTCCCATGGGTCAGGATTGACATTAGCCGTATTCCGCAAGGACCAGGATCTGCTCTGGACGCTTCCCACAGGGTCAGGATTGACATTAACCGTGTTTCGCAAGGACCAAGATCCGCTCTGGACACTTCCCACGGGTCAGGATTGACATTAGCCGTGTTCCACTAGACCGGGATTTGCTCTGGATGCTTCCTATGGGGTCAGGATTGACATTAGCCGTGTTCCGCAAGTACCAGGATCCACTCTGGATGCTTCCCACAGGGTCAGGATTGACATTAGCTGTGTTCTGCAAGGACTAGGATCCGCTCTGGACGCTTCCCACGGGTCAGGATTGACATTAGCCGTGTTCCACTAGACCAGGATTTTCTCTGGATGCTTCCCACGGGGTCGGGATTGACATTAGCCGTGTTCTACAAGGACCAGGATCCGCTCTGGACGCTTCCCACGGAACCAGGATTGACATTAGCCGTGTTCTGCAAGGACCAGGATCCGCTCTGGACGCTTCCCACGGGGTCAGGATTGACATTAGCCGTGTTCCACTAGACCAGGATTTTCTTTGCATACTTCCCATGGGGTCAGGATTGACATTAGCCGTGTTCTGCAAGGACCAGGATCCGCTCTGGACGCTTCCCACGGGGTCAAGATTGACGTTTGTCGTGTTCCTCTAGACCGGGATTTGCTCTAGATGCTTCCCACGGGGTCAGGATTGACATTAGCCGTGTTTCGCAAGGACCAGGATCCGCTCTGGATGCTTCCACGGGGTCAGGATTGACATTAGCCGTGTTCCACCAGACCAGGATTTGCTTTGGATGCTTCCTACGGGGTCAGGATTGATATAGCCGTGTTCCGTAAGGACCAGGATCTGCTCTGGAAGCTTCCCACGAGGTCAGGACTGACATTAGCTGTGTTCTACTAGACCAGGATTTGCTCTGGATGCTTCCCACGGGGTCAGGATTGACATTAGTCGTGTTCCGCAAGGACCAGGATCCGCTCTGGACGCTTCCCACAGGATCAGGATTGACATTAGCAGTGTTCCACTAGACCAGGATTTGCTCAGGATGCTTCCCACGGGGTCAGGATTGACATAGCCGTGTTCCGCAAGGATCACGATCCGCTCTGGATGCTTCCCACGGGGTCAGGATTGACATTAGCCGTGTTCCGCAAGGACCAGGATCCGCTCTGGACGCTTCCCACGGGGTCAGGATTGACATTAGCCGTGTTCCGCAAGGACCAGGATCCGCTCTGGACGCTTCCCACGAGGTCAGGATTGACATTAGCCGTGTTCCACTAGACCAGGATTTACTCTGGATGCTTCCCACGGGGTCAGGATTGACATTAGCCGTGTTCCACTAGACCAGGATTTGCTCTGGACGCTTCCCACGGGGTCAAGATTGATATTATCCGTGTTCCGCAAGGACCAGGATCCACTCTGGACGCTTCCCACGGGGTCAGGATTGACATTAGCCGTGTTCCACTAGACCAGGATTTGCTCTGGATACTTCCTACGGGGTCAGGATTGACATTAGCCGTGTTCCGGAAGGACCAGGATCCGCTCTGGACGCTTCCCACGGGGTCAGGATTGACATTAGCCTTGTTCTGCAAGGACCAGGATCCGCTCTGGATGCTTCCCACGGGGTCAGGATTGACATTAGCCGTGTTCCACGAAACCAGGATTTATTTACTTTATCCGCATTTCACAGAGTTGGGGGTTGACTCTCGGTTGTCTGTGCACCGCCGAGTCATGGAACTGGGAGTTGCCGAGTTGACATGATTCCGCTTTGCTTGACGTTGCGTCTGTTGAAATGAGATGAATGTTGAGATGATCTCCAGGCTGTCTGTGAACCGTCAAGACTTGGCTACCTTTCGGATGGAGCCTGGGGGAGAAGGTGTGTTTCCCTCTTTGTTTGTGCCCCTGGATTGTATACAGGGATCGATGCAATCTTACCTGTAGGGCAAAAAGTTTCATTTTATATATTTTTCTTTCCACGATGCTCTATCATTTCAGCTTTTATATCGCGAAAGTCGCGATTGCCCAATCATTTCGGCTATTTTTCGCGGTGCCCAATCATTTCGGCTATTTGTTTTATTTACTCACAACTTTTTATTGCGAGTTGCCCAATCATTTCGGCTATTTGCATGTATATATTTTTACTTGCTGATTTTGTTGCAAGTTTCCCCATCATTTCGGCTATTTTGTATGCATTTTTTGCTCGCTGTCTTTTCGCTGCGAGTTTGGGATTGGACACCGATTTCGGCATCAGCATCGCAACAACTGGGATATTGCCAGGAGCGAATCATCATTTGCCTCTATCAATGTCGAACAAAGGTGGTTTAGCAAACAGGGTTAACATCCTGTCGACTAAGGCTTTTGACTTCATGAGCCGTAAGGGTCTCATAAAGGTATTTCTCCCTACAAGTCGTGAGGATCTCGTAAATGCGTTTTCTCCTTAGGGGTCGTGAGGATTCCTAAGTTTATGGTCTCTTATAAGTCGTAAGGATCTTACAAGAGTGTTTTCTCCTTATAAGTCGAGAGGACTTACAAGGGTTGTTCACCGTGTAAATATATCCCTAGTCACGGATGGGACTTTGTTAGGGAAATGTTTATTCGCACTCGTGGATTGTATACAAGGGTCAATATCGAGACGCTTATAGGGAAACGCTGGAGGTTGTGAGGGCTTAAGAACAGGTTCAGATCCTTGTAGCTTAAGGCTTTTGAATCCTATGAACCGTGAGGGTCTCAAAGGAGGGTTCTCCTTACGAGTCGTGAGGATCTCGCAAGTG
Organism: Agapanthus africanus; assembly: GCA_030015575.1. NCBI lineage: Eukaryota > Viridiplantae > Streptophyta > Magnoliopsida > Asparagales > Amaryllidaceae > Agapanthus > Agapanthus africanus. The sequence goes on along the minus strand of CM057339.1, from coordinate 172,976,081 downwards.
TAATTTCTCCTTAGGAATCGTGGGGATCCCTAAGTGTGTTGCTCCCTTGTGAGTCGTAAGGATCTTACGTAGGTGGTTTCTCCTCACAAGGTCGAGAGGGCCTTGCAAGTGCCTTTTAACGAGATTGCTCCCTTTCGGGTTTTCACAAAACTCGCCGGTAGCCCTGCTGTTTTTACTCACGGAGCCCTTTCGGGTTTTCATCCGTGCCCATTTTGCTTATGGACATACCATTTTTTTTGTATCAGCCTTGGGATGCTGCGGTCCGTAGTAGTTTATCGACGTCTCGGCCAGTAGCCAGTTTTATGACATAGTGGTCCATCGTTAGTTTAAGGACGTTTCGGTCCGTAACCGGATACTACTTATAGAGTTTGGGCTTAGGAAGATAGCGAGCGGACATAGGCGTCGTCATCTGTCATTAAGCTAGGCCGTGACTCGTCAAGCGTGGTATTTTTTTAGGAAGCGACCATTTATTGGCCTGAAAGGTCTTTCACCATGCATGTCCATGAGTAGGTAGGCTCCACCCTGGTAAACTTTGTCTATGATATATGGGCCTTCAAAGTTCGGCTCGAATTTCCACCGCTTGGCACGATTGGGGATCATGGGTCTCTTGACCACTAGCACGAGTTCGCCTTGGAGGAATGTTCTCGGCCTAATCAATCTCTCATATGAGCGCGTCATCTTTGCTTTGTAAGCCTCTAGATTTTGTTGTGCCATGAGCCGTGTTTCATCAAGGGCGTCGAGCTCCTCAAGCCGGAGGTGAGCATTCTCTTCGTCCGTTAGCTCGTAATGAACTGCCACTCGTAAAGAGGGTAACTCTATCTCGAGGGGGAGTACCGAATCTGTGCCGAACACCAATGCATACGACGTTGTGTTTGTGGCCGTTTTGAACGTAGTTCGATACGTCCAGAGAGCTTCATGCAGTCTTTCGTGCCAGTCCCTCTTATTTTTGGACACCGTCTTTTTCACGATCTTCGTCAAGGTCTTGTTGAAAGCCTCAGCTAGACCGTTAGCTCGGGGCATTATAGACCGAAGAGTATCTCCAGTCTATGTTATACTTTTGTGCGAAGCGGCTGATTTTGTGGCTTCTTTAGGCTGGCCCGTTATCGGAAATAATCTGTCACGGAGTGCCGAACCAGTAAATGACATGTGTCTTGAAGAAATGGAGGATATTCTCCGTCTTCACTTCTCTCAGCGGTACTGCTTCTGCCCATTTGGAGAAGTAATCAGTTATCGCCAAAATGAATCAATGTCTTATGGACGATGTTGGTTCAATGGGCCCGATTATGTCAGTTCCCCACATTTCGAATGGCCAGCTAGCCACCGTCGGGTGTAGCGGATTTGGATGTTGGTGGATAAAGTCCCGATGAATTTGGCACGAGTGGCACTGCTTCGCGTATTCAAGGCAGTCCTGGATTATCGTGGGCCAATAGTAGCCCATCCTTTTGATCTTTAATTTCATCTTCGGCCCAGCTTGGTGAGAACCATCGTGAGTTTCTTGGACGACTCTCCTTACCTCTTCAGGTCCCAAGAATCTTAGCCACAGAGAATCAAATGATCTCTTATACAGAGTATCATTGACGAAGGCAAAAGACAGAGCTCCTTTCATGAGCTAATGTCTTGAGGACGCATCTTCAGGCGTTCGACGGGATTTGAAGTAGTCTATAAAGACTTCTCTCCAATCCATAGCCTTTTCCCGGTCTTTTATTTGTAAGGCCGTTTGCTTGGTCGCTCATTTTCTTCGGACAACTCTGGAGATATTTCTGCCGGTGCGAGAACCCGACGGCTTTGCACAACGATCCTCACGTCATCGAGGTTCTCGTCGGCCAGTTCTTTAGCGAGTTTGTCTAATGCATCCGCTTTACTATTTTCCACACGCGGTATGCTTTCCAAGGCATAGGCAGGGATTTAAGTTAGCAGTTGCTGCACTCTCTTGCCATACTTCACCAACTCTGGCTTGCACGTCTGATAGTCGTCGTTTACTTGACTAACGACCAACTGGGAGTCTCCGTATATGAAGAGATTTTCAATTCGCATGTCGATAGTGATCTCAAGACCCGCTATCAAAGCTTCATATTAGGCTTTATTGTTCGTCCTCGGCTCTGTCAAGGAAAAGGCAAAGCGCATTATCCCTCCTTGTGGGGTCACGAAGATGAGTCCTACCCCTGATTTGATTATGGGGGTGCTTTGTTTGCGTCTCTTCATGGAAGATGCTCCATCAAAGTAGAGTTCCCACTGGGTATCCTTCTCTCTCCTCTCCCTGTCGATCGTGTCAAACGCGTGCTCGTCTAGCAATTCGCAGTTCAAGGGAGAGTCGGCAAGTATAGGATGCTCGGCAAGGAAATCGTCGATGGCCTGGCCTTTCACTGCCTTGAAAGGTCGATAAGTTATCGAGAATTCTATTAAAAGTAGGGCCCATTTAGCAAGACGTCCCGTCAATATGGCCTTTGACATCAAATACTTGAGAGGATCCACCTTTGATATGAGATGGACCTCATGTGCCAACGCATAGTGCCCGAGCTTCGTTATTGCGAAGATCAATGCCGGGCAGTGTTTTTCGATGGGGGAGTAATTGCTTTCTGCCCCCAGAAGAACTCGACTCAAGTAGTAGAGGGCTCTCTCTTTCCCTTGGTCGTTTTCTTGTGCCCATAGTGAGCCTAGAGAACCCTCAAGGGCAGTTGTATACAGAATGATAGGCTTTCCCTTAACCGGAGCGGTTAGCACCGGAGGATTCTGTAGGTATTGCTTTATTTCGTCCAGTGTGCTTTGGCATTTGCAGTCCCAGACGAAAGGGGTTCCCTTCTTCATCAAGTGACTGTAGGGGCGACATTTGCCAGAAAGGTTAGCTATGAACCGTCGGATATATGCGAACTTTCCTTGAAGAGACCACAGTTGCTTGAGAGTCCTTGGAAGAGGCATTTTCATGATCGCCTTGATTTTTGACGGGTCTATCTCGATGCCTCGATGTCGGACGACGAATCTTAGGAACTTGCCTGAGGAAACTCCGAACGTGCATTTAAGAGGGTTCATCTTCAAGTTGTATTTCCGAAAGCGCTGAAACACGATCTTCAGATGCTCTAGATGTTCCTCGTATGATTTGCTTTTAACCACGAGGTCTTCGATATAACACTCGACGATTTCATGTATGAGGTCATCGAAAATCATCGTCATGGCCCTCTGATAGGTGGCCCCGGCGTTCTTCAGACCGAAAGGCATCACTTTGTAGCAGAATATGCCCAAGGGAGTCCGGAAAGCGGTATGCTTCTGGTCCTCGGGGTGCATCTTTATTTGATTGTACCCTGATGAGCCATCCATGAAGGAGAAAACTTCGTGAGTGGACGCATTATCTATCATCATTTCAGTGACTGGTACTGGAAAATCGTCCTTCGGGCAAGCTTTGTTAAGATCCCGAAAGTCCACGCATATGTGCACCGTCCCATTTTTCTTCATCACTGGGACGATATTGGCGATCCAGTCAGGGTACTAAACCTCTTGGACAAAGCCGGAGTCGATTAGCTTCCTGACTTCGGCGTTGATGCTCATTTTGAGTTCGAGCCGCATCCTTCTCGGCGCTTGTTTGACTGGCTTATTTTCCGGAGATATCGCCAATCAGTGCACGGTTATTTCTGGATCTAATCCTGGCATCTCAGAATAGTTCCATGCAAAGCAGTCTTTATACTGCATGAGCACGTCTTTAAGCGTAGCCTCCTTTTCTTCAGACAACAGTTCACTGACGAACGTCGGTCGTGGGTTGTTTGCCGTCCCCAAGTCAATTTTTATGAGGTCATCTGCAGTAGTATGTATCCCATCTTCCAGCTCTTTGGCGTCGGTGGAAACTCTGAGATAACCTCGTCATCATAGTTTTCGAGGCACCAGGGGAGATCAGCCATATCTTCGCATACTCCTTCTCCTCACATCGTTATCACGTGACAGGTGCGAGATCGCTTCCAAGACTGATGTTGAATTAGCTCTACTTTCGTGGCTTTTGGTTCATGCTTCTGCGGCGGGGTTACCTTCCAACTGCTGGATAAAGAGAACTTGCCTTGCTGATACTGGTCTTCTATCCAGTCTTTGAATGTGAAGCAGTCTTCAAAAGGATGTCCTATCATTCGGTGATAGGAGAAATAGTCCGGGTGAGAGACCTCACCTGCTTGCTCGGGGTGCTTAGACTCCGGGAGCGTCATCATTTGATGTTTTATGAAAAGATCGAATATTTTCCTTGTCTTGTCTTGGGAAAAGGAGTACACTCGACCCATCTTCTTTATAAGAGACGAATCCTGGTTTTTCAATTCTCGATCGCGTGGCTTCTTGGTCCCGCTTTGTCTCTGTCGAACGTTTTTTCCGCTCTTTGATTTATTTTTGCCTCTGCGTCGGGTCTTTTGTATGACGGGCTAGCGACGAAGGGCATCGTCACTTTCTGCAGCCTACTGAAGGAAGCGTTGCATTTTGGCTTTCTCGTAGATGGCCATTTCGCGATTATGGTCGTCTCGAACCTTTTGACCCGCTTCCCTTATAAGCTTGTTCATTTTTTCTTTGAATGACGGGCTTGGCATTTTCATGACGGGAGCTCGTTTTGGTTTAGGGTTAGCATCTCCCCACAGAGCATCTCCTTCTTCATCGAAGTCATGTATGACGTAGCAGCCGAGGAATCGCTCCCATTTCTTGGATTGAACATATCCAAGTCCGATCGTTTCCATTCTCCCATTGGGCAGTTTTCGCTGAGTTCCGGGGTCATCCCAAATCCTGTTGTAGAACTGAGCTTGTCGAGCAGTCTGCTTAAGGGGTACGCCTTGGCGCCTCAATAGTCTTTTTAATCTGTCTGTGTAGTATCTGGGCAAACGAATGGGCTGGAGCCTGTCAAGTGTAGAATCAGCACCATGCCAAACTTCTTTCTCCACTTTGGTTTCCGTGGATTGATAAAAGAGGATCGCCTTTTCATCTCTTCGCCTGGGAGGGACGTAGAATGTCTGCAGTTCTTCCACGCTATAGGCATTAAGTGCGTCGAGCTCCTTGTAATGCTCTTGTGGAACCATGGCAACTTGCAAACTTTGATCTTCATCAGCAAAGTCTTCTATCGATAGCCGAGCAAAGAATACAGCATTGACCTCATCTTCCGTGTCGCTGCCGAAGACCATAATAGGGGTGGACGGTCCTGGCTTGTTGCATTGGGGCGGCCCTGAATAAACTATTTCTTCTTCCTCCTGGGTATCACTCCCGAAGACCGGAATAATAGTGATAGCTTTGTTCTTGTCCTTCGGTTTGCGACATCTCTCCGTGTCTTCGAAATCTGGTAGGAAGTACTTGGCATCCTCATATTTGCAGACCTCATTCACAGAGAACGGGTTTAGTTCCCATGTCACAGTGTACTCGAGACCATCTTTGAAGTACTATATACACCGATGCTCTGTAGAAGGGATGATGTTGTATTCATGTAACCAAGGCTGACCGAGCAAAGCGTTGTAGCATGTCTTGGCGTCAATGACGTGAAATTTTATGTCCGTGATGAGCAGCCCAAAGCGCAACTTCAGTATCACAAACCCGAGCGTCCGTGATGATTGGGAGTCAAACCCGGAGATAGTGATTTTATCACGAGCGAGGTGTTGAACGCTCATGCATATTTCCTTCAACAGTCTTACATTGAAGAGGCTGACGGAGGATCCATTATCAACCAGGATCTTGCCCACCTTAATATCATGACAGTATCCAGAGACATAAAAGGGGCGGTTATGCTCGCACGTCCCGAGGAGGATATCTTCATCGCCAAAGGTGATATCGGCTGTGTGCACTTCTGCTAACTCGTCCTTCATCTTTTCTTCGGCGAGGAAAGCTTGGAATTGTTCGGACTCTTGTAGCTCCTTGATCAGCGAATCTCTCGCCTCTTTAGATAGTATAAGGGCGTTGAGAATGCTGAGCTGCGAGGGTATCTTCCTCAGGTGTGCCAGAACGTTGTAATCCACCTTACTTTTCTTAGGCGGGTCCTTGGCTGCCAGCTCTTCGACGACTCGATCATCGAGGGCGATATCTTCAGAGATCTTTTCTTTCCCCTTATCCTTTTTATTTGATCCCTTGTTCGCAGGTCCGAGATTCTTCTCAGGTAATGTGCGATTGCGCAGCTGAATGTTCTCGTAGCTCTTCGGTTCTTCCTCTTTTCCCGAGGTGGATTCTTTGAGGAGAGGGCTAAGAGCTATTTCTTCCTCAGAATCGCTCCCAAAGGTGAAAACTTGCGATCCCCCAGCGTCGACCATGTGACAGTCGCCGGTTGTTCTTTTGCGCTCCTCGGTCGTATTTCTTTGTTCCCGACGAGTTTTGCGTTTCATTTGCTTGAAATGTTGTCGGTGAGCAACATATCCTTGCCACCATCTTTTAAAAGTGTTGCACTCTTCAGTAGGGTGTGTAATCTTTCGATGATATAAGCAGTAGCTAGGATGTATATCCGCTCCATCAGGAGTGTTTCCTTCGGAGGGTGGCAGCTTCATTCCAATCGATATGGCTCTAGCGAACCTTTTCCTCGTCTTGAGCCTGCTTTTATTTGCGGCGGATGTACTTTGATCTGGTGGGAGTGTTTTGACCCTTTCGTCCAGTCGCCGACGTCTGTCCTTATCAAATATGGCCATCTCGCGCTTCCGATCAGCTTTGCTTTTCAGAAGAGCTTCGTTTAGGAATGTGTCAATCACTTCGTCTGATGGTCCTAGAAGTTCTAGCTCAGGATCTGCCCCCAGTTTCTCTGCGTAAGGAGCTTTTCATCGCCTATTGACGAGTGAGAGATCACATGGCAGCTTGCCACGTAATCTTCAGGCTCATCCGACGAGTCTTCTCCATTGTCATCATCTCCGTTCTCAAGGACGTGGCTGAGAAATTCTTGGAGTGTGACTGGGGTTCGCGTCTTCTGATTATATTCTTTCAGCACGTCGATATGTTTTTGCAGGTCTGTGTGATGCGCTCGCCATTAAGCTTCACGGGCTTTTTATTCTTCTTCTTCTTTTTCGAAGACTTTGACGGCTGGGTGAGAGCGCTTTGACCATTACCACCAATTTTTGGAGTTGGGCGCGCCTTCAGCATTCCCTTGATGATCTCGGGTTCCAGTGGATTTTTCCACCTGATCACCGGACATGCTTGGAGATCATTCATCATTCTTTTCGTCTTGGCTGAAAGAACGACCTCCCATGGGGCTTCTTCTATAAAAGAGCATGATGCCCCCGGTGTGTCCCCCCTTTTAAGAGCGTGCGACTACGGTGGGCTTACTTTCCAATTCTCGGACAGGGCGAACTTACCCTGTTGGTATTGATCTTCATTCCAGCCCTTAAAGATGAAGCAATCTTCAATTAGATGGCCTATCGCTTGGTGATAGGGGAAATAATTGGGATTATTAGCCTCACCGGGCTGTAATGGGCGTTTTGGATTTGGAAGATTGATGAGCCTGTTGCGCACCGCCAGCTCGAACAATCTCCTCGTTTTGTCCCAGGGAAACGAATAAGGGCGCTTTATTTTCTCATTATAGAATCGCCGTCTCTCGTCTAGGTGATCAGTTAGTTTTTGACCACTGGGATGCTGTTGAGCATTGGCGACGAAGGTCGCTTTCCCTTTCCCTTTTTCATTCCGCGGCTCCGGCTTCGAAGAGGAAGGCTTATGACCCATCTAGTCCATTTGGGCGAGCTTATCAATCAAGGACTGGAAAGTAGTTGGCTTGAAGAACATCATGAATTGCGAAATGGTCGCTTGAGGGTCAAAGGTCCCTATGAACATGCCTACCGCAGGCGCTTCTTCAATGCGCTGCTCACATTTCGACCACAGATTCCGCCATCGTATTGCGTATTGAACCCATGTCTCTCCTGGCTTCACCCTTGTTTCCTGATTTAAAATCAGGAAAGCTTCTGGGAAAAGCTTCAGAAGAGGGTCGCGTGCATACACGTGACCAGCAGTCACGTGTTGGCACGTGACACCTAAACGCATCATCAAGGCAAGTTCAGTTTTCTGACTACGCTGAAGAAAAGGGACTTCAGAAAGGGTCACGTGTAGACATGTGACATTTAAATGCAAGCGTCAAAGGCACACCGGTTCCCTGATTAAACCAAGGAAAAGGCTCCAGACGAGGGTCACGTGCTCACACGTGACCAGGGGTCACGTGGTGGCACGTGACGGCTAAGCATCAGAAGAAGGCAGAGTGCAAAAGAAGGAAAGGGCTCGTTACAAGGGGGTCACGTGCCCACACGTGACCATGGGTCACGTGGTCACACGTGACCGGCTTTCAAAGCCCATTTTGCTAACAGAATTAAATTCTGAAAGAGATTCAAATCTTTCCAAAGGAAAGCGATTATCTGGAGCAGATCGAATTAAAGATTCAGAGATGATTAAATATCATCTATCTATGGGAAAATCTCGGGTTTGGAAAGATTTCTCCTTTAAATCTAACAGAAATAACAAAGGAGAATCCCTGGATTTGAAATCCAACGGTGAATAAAATTCACCTAATAATCCAAAGGTCAAAAACGAATGATGGATGCAAATCAAATCTTTTAATGAAGATTCATCAAAAACTAATTGATTCGGCTGCTTCTCCTATAAATAGGAGCCAAGAGACACAAAAGAGAGACATACACGCAGAGGGAGAAAAAAGGAGAGAGCCTTGATATTTTGAGGAATTTGGAGCTTCTGCAAAAGAAAACCCTAGGTAAGAAAGGGAAGGCTTTTTGAAAGAAGGAGAATTTAATTCTCAACAGAGTTTAACTCTGATAATATAAAAACAGAAGAACATATTTCTTCTCTCTTTGATAGAGGATCTGCAAAGTGCACATCTCCCCTTTAGGTTGAGAATTTAATTCTCAATGGGTTGAGATCCTGCCATGAAGATCCAAAACATAGAGAGGGAATGGAAACATGAGAATTTAATTCTCACAGAACTATAGGAATTTAATTCCTTTAAGATAAAAGTAGGGCTTGACCCTGTGTTATGGGAATTTAATTCCTTCAGAACAAAAAGAAACAGGGTTTAACCCTAATTAAGAACCTAGTTCTGTTGGAACAACGGGAATTTAATTCCCTTAATCATAATTTAACAGGGAATGGAAGTTTAATTCCTCAGAAAGCTTTTATTAGGGTTTAACCCTATTCAGTTCTTCACATATACGAGGAATTTAATTCCTACAGAAGATTCAGAGTTCAACTCTACTCCAGAATATAAGTCTTCAAAAGGAAGTAGGAATTTAATTCCTCTGAAATTTAAAGCTCGAGGAATTTAATTCCTGAAAAAAAGATTAACAGAGCCCCTAAACAACATACATGAAGGCAGGGTCACGTGCCACCACGTGACCCCCCTGAAAGATCTACAGAAAGCCCTTTGGGGGCAGTCCCCCACGTGACCCACGTGACCCTTGACAGAAGCTCTAACACATAAGCATATGAATGCCCGTCACGTGATGGCACGTGATGCGCTGAAAGATGCAATAATCTCAGCAGAATGAATGGAGAGAGGGCGCTCTCACGTGTTGCCACGTGACCCCTTTTGCCTAAGTGTTTAACACTAAATTGGAACTCTCAAATCCAGTATTGAGACACTGTTGGGCCTTAGTGTTCAACACCAATCAAAGAACATTATTTGCAGTGTTCAACACTGACTACCTTAGTGTTTAACACTAATTTGAGAGCTCTGTTGCCGATGCTTGATACTGATCTGTCTTAGTGTTTAACACTAATTTGAAAGCCTTGTTGCTGGTGTTTGACACCAATTATCTTTAGTGCTAAACACTAATTTGTCAATCTCATTCCCAGTGTTCAACACTGATTGCCCTGTAGTGTTTAACACTAGGCTTTGGCCCAATTGGCCAAGTGGATGGAGGCAAAGCCTCTCCTGATTGGACTTAGCCCAAGATGGCCATAAGTCCTCAATTTGTGATTAACTGGGCCAATGGGCTCATAATACAATTAATGGGTCTTGATCCCAGATTGGGCTAAGGACTATTTAATCCATTCCGGTTCTAGGGTACATCTCTTCACTCCTTTGATACTTAGCATTGTAATCCCTCAATGTCTTCAAAGAGGTGACGGGTCCCGACGACCACACATCGATATGGACTGTGGGGTCCTTAAACCCATGTCTAATGCAAAATTCCTGGTCACGTGGAACGCGGATAACGTCACTCTTTGACCCCGCGGAAAACGCCCAGAGCGGAGCCTAGTCCTCGCCGAGCACGGCAGTGAACCCGTGTAAAGCATCTAGTGCAAAATTCCTGGTTACGTGGAACGTGGATAACGTCACTCTTTGACCCCGCGGAAAATGCCCAGAGCGGAGCCTGGTCCTCGCCAAGCACGGCAGTGAACCCGTGTGAAGCATCCAGAGCACATACCGGACTGTGGAGTCCTTAAACCCATGGACTACGACGTCCTTAACCTCGACCGAGATGTCTTAAAACTAACAATGGACCGCAATGTCCTTAAACTACCCATGGACCGCAATGTCCTTAAACTACCCATGGACCGCAACGTCCTTAAACTACCCATGGACCGCAACGTCCTTAAACTACCCGTGGACCGCAACGTCCTTAAACTACCCGTGGACCGCAATGTCCTTAAACTACCTACGGACCGCAATGTCCTTAAACTAGAACAATAGAGCCCCGCATGCTCTTTTGTCGGATCTAAACGGTCCCGTTTAGGTTGATCTTAGCCTCAAAGATGGCTAACGTATCCTTAAACCTTCAAACAGACTGGACTATGAATCCCCCAAATTAACTCTGGCTCGAGGGTACTTCTCTGAACTCCTCTGACATCCGTCGTTGTAATCCTTCAACGTCGTCAGAGAGGTGACGGGTCCCGACGGCCACATATACGATGGACCACTATGTCCCTAAACTGGAACAATGGAGCCCAAACGCTCTTTTGTCGGATCTAAACGATCCTGTTAAGTTGATCTTAGTCTCAAATCGGACTAACGTATCCTTAACAAACGTTTGAGTTGATCTTAGCCTCAAGTATGACTGACGTATCCTCAAACCAGACCCCCAAACCCAAATCTAAGATAAACACGGATTTGGACTAGTCCACGCCCTACGGGCGACGACATAACTCAGTCTCCGTAAACAATCCACGGGCAACAAAACATAAAATAAACACACACGACACGAAGCGACCATCTGGAGAAGGAGAAAGTTGTTACCGCGATGCGGTAGCGTAATTAACTGCAGGGGCTTAGCCTGCAGGGAAGAGCGTCCCCACAATCAAAAACCCCTCCACGAGGGGGAATCTGACGAAGTCTGCTACATCGGCCGCATCCGTCTAAGCCTCCGATGCACGGTGCCATAAACAACTTGGCATCTTCGGAGAGGTGGACGGATAGCACCAATTAGCATCTGCCCCGAATCTCAGGCACGGACGCCCACGTCGCACCGCCATTCGGAGGGGAACAGATTCTGGCACGCCCGGTGGGACCTTTTCCTCTTTCCACTCCACACTTCGTGTGTCGTGATTCGCGAACCAATCGCGGTTCGCTAATGGTTGCCCTTGGGTTTCAAGATACTAAGAATTGGCGTCTTGCTTATTGCAGAAAGCAAAGGATCGATGGCTTCTACTTCTGCGAAACCCTCCAACTGCTCAGACTGCAATTGCGACCAACGCTTTACCTCGCCAGGAGGTATAGCCTATGGACCCCAAGCTGCTTCGTTGTTCATAATGCCGGTGGACCAAGTGACTCAAACCACTTCCGGATTGTTCTTCGGGACTATACTCCCATCATCAAGCTTCGCGGCGCTGGTACTGACAAAGGAAGCTCTCAAGAAGTCAGTCTTTGATCGTCTTACCCCTGCCGCGGCTCCTCTCAACGAGTCGCCCAACGTCAACGCCTCGGTCTTCTCTAGATTGGGCCGGAAATCCTGCGAACTCATCATAGGGCCTACAATCTCAGAGGAGGCTACTTCTAAGAAAGTGGCCGCTCCTGCCCCCGAAATCGCCAAGGCGGCTTCTCCGGCCAAAAAGTCGGTCTTTACAAGATTGACGGCTTCAGCTCCCGCTCCCGCTCCCGCTACCCAAAGGACATCGGTCTTTGATAGGCTAACACCAACAGCAACCCCCCACCCACACAGGGGGCAAGACGAAACCATTCTTACCGCTGACCCAACGCCGCCCGCTCGACACGCTCGACGTCGCCATTGGCGTCGAGTAAGGAAGGCTGGGGGCAACTCCCCCTCCGGGTTGACTCCATCAGCCCCGATGGCAGAAGTTAATGCTGTTGTTCCAACTGGGAACAGCTTCGAGATGCTAAATAAGGTGCGGAGGAATTCTCCTACTGCAGTACTAAAGAAGTCTCCTCCCCCATTAAAAAAAGGTTGTGGAAATGGAATCAGAACAGTCCCGATCCCCTCAACGGCTGTCTTCCAAAATCTATAAGGTTTGGCGGCAGGCCCGAGACTCGATCATCGATCCAAACTCCTCCCGCCAGCACAAGAAGCTGAAAATCCAACCGGAAGCTGGTCACCAGGCTGAACCCCAAAAGGCTGTCTGGGTGCCCACCTCAACGGCCCCCTTAACCTCCATGGCTCATAAAAGGAGGAGGCCAAAGAAGACCCCCCAGCCCGCAACGACAGCTAAAAGCACTGAGCCCAGACGCCCTAAGTCTGGGGGCATGATGGTCCACACCGTATACATGGCCTCTGGAAAGGAGGAGAGCCGCACTTCTACAGGCCACCGACCACTTACCCGATCCGTGACGAAAGCCCAGGAGCAGCAACAAAAGCTTCAGGAAATGATGAATGCTATGGCCGCACTTACCGGGCCAAAAGAAAGCCCAAAAACATCCTCAGACGTGCGCCAGGAGGAAGAAACCGACGCTGAATTCCTTCGCCTGTTACTAGAGAAAAAGGACAAAGAGGCTGCTGAACAAGCGGCCAACATACAACGTATTGGCCTTCTCTTCCAAGATATGATAGGAATGATGATCCAACAGGACTTGCCCGCCGAGGATCCCCCAATCGTTCTTGAAGACGACCGAGGAGAAACGTCAAATCCACTGCCAGCCCTCTCAACGGCCAAGGAGGAGGCAATCTCTAAGGCTGACTTGGCTGACTACATAGCCCAGCAAATCCGGGTCCATCGTGCGACTGAGGCAGCTGGTCAAGTCATGAAAATGGGGCGGCCGTATCCAAGCTGGTACGACCAAATCAAATACCCGCAAGGCTATACGATACCAAAATTCCACGTGTACAAGGGGACCGGCAATCCCCATCAACATGTCGCCCAGTTCCGGGCCCTCTGTGGTAACACCGGCGGTGATGATAAACTGTTGCTCCGACAGTTCGTGGGCAGCTTATCAGAAACAGCATTCGAATGGTATTCGGAACTCCCGAACGATTCTATCAAAACGTTCGCTGAAATGGAGTTGTTATTCACTCAGCGATTCGCAAGTGCCAGCGAACGCACTCCAATAACTGCTTTGATTAATGCCAGGGTAAAACCAGGCGAAACCTGGGTCCAGTATGCTATACGCTGGCGGAATTTGTGGTCGAGATGCGAGCAACGCATTGAGGAGGCACCCGCAGTGAGCATGTTCGTGGGAACCCTAGACCCCCACGCAACTATCTCCCAGTTCATGATGTTCTTTAAGCCAACCACATTCCAGGCTTTAATCGACAAGTTGGCTCAAATGGACCAGATGGGTCATAGACCACCTCCCCCGAAGTCGGAACCGCGGAATGACAAGGGTAAAGGAAGGGCAACCTTCGTCGCGAATGCCCAACAGCAACCTAACGCCCCGAAACCGGCAGATCAACTGGAAGAAAGACGCCCGTATTATAATGAAAAGATGAAACGTCCCTACTCGTTCCCACGTGACAAGACGAAACGATTATTCGAGCTGGCAATACGCAACAGACTTATAAACCTACCAAATCCAAGGCGACCGCCGCAACCCACCGAGGTGAATAACCCTAACTATTGCCCTTACCATCAAACGGTAAGTCATCCGATTGAAGATTGCTTCATCTTCAAAGGATGGATTGAAGATCAATACCTCCAGGGAAAGTTTGTACTATTCGAAAAGTGGAAGGTGAACCCACCACAACCGCATACTCCTAAGAAAGCAGATACACCGGGGGCAACCTGCTCCTTTATTGAAGAAGCTCCATGGGAGGTCGTGCTATCAACGAAAACCAAAAGAATGCTGAGAGACCTTCACGCGTGCCCTGCGATCGAATGGAAAGACTCTCTTGAATCTCAAATTATCGAGGGGATGTTGAAGCCCCGCACAACTACGAAGACTCGCGATGAGGGCCCAAATACTCACGCCCAGCCGTCAAAATCTTCGAAGAAAAAGAAGAAGAAGTCCAAGAAGCCCGCGAAGCTTGGAAACGAGCACACGAAATTGCAAAAGCAAATCGACGCGCTGGAAGAGTACAATCAAAAGGAGCGAACTCCTGTCACACTGCAAGAGTTCCTCAACCACATCTTTCAAGAGGGAGATGATGGAGAGAGCTCATCGGATGAATCCGAAGGGTATGTGGCGAGTTGTAATGTAATCTCCCACTCGTTTACCGATGATGAGAAAACTCCTGGCACTAAGAAGCTGGAGACAGAGCCTGAACCAGAACGTGCGTGGCTGACAAATGAAGTGATCAATGCTTTTCTAGACGAAATTCGTCTAAAAAGTAAAGCGGATCAGGAGCGTGAGATGGCAACGTCAGAAGGAACCAAATGCAGGCGACTGAACGGAAGGGTTGAACTACCCCTACCAGAGCGAAAGGCATCCGAAGTAGACAAGAAGATATTCAAGACGAGGAAAAGGTTTGCCAAAGCCATGTCAATGGGAATGAAGCTACCACCCTCTGAAGGAAACACACACGATGGGGCGGAGAGGCACCCTAATTATTGCGCATATCATCGAAAAATCTCACACCCCACAGAGGAGTGCGACGCCTTTAAGACATGGTGGCAAGCATATGTTGCTCGTCGGCAACATTTTAAGCGCATGAAACGCAAGAGCCGTCGGGAACGAAGAAGCACTGCCGAAGGGCACAATAGAACTACTGGCAACTGTTACATGGTTAACGCCGGGGGGTCACAAGTTCTCACCTTTGGGAGCGATTCCGATGAAGAAATGGCTCTGGGCCCTCTCTTTAAAGAATCCGTTTTAGAAAAAGAGGAAGAACTAGAAGCCTGCGAAAACATTCAGCTGCGCAATCGCACACTCCCAGAAAAGAATCTCGGACCCGTGAGTAGAAAAGATAAGGGAAAGGAAAAGGTCACTGAAGATATCACTTTAGATGACCAAGTCATGAAAGAACTGGCTGCCAAAGACCCTCCTAGGAGGAGTAAAGTGGACTATAACATCCTCGCGCACCTAAGGAAGCTACCTTCTCAGCTTAGCATTCTCGACGCCCTCCTATTATCAAAAGAAGCGCGAGACTCACTAATTAAGGCGTTACAAGAACCTGAGCAATTCCAAGCCTTCCTCGCCACTGAAAAGATGAAGGATGAACTGGAGGAAGTGCATACAGCCGATATCACTTTCGGTGATGAAGACCTCCTTCTCGGGACGTCCGACCATAACCGTCCCCTATATGTCTCCGGATACTGCCATGATATCAAGATAGGCAAGATCCTGGTGGATAATGGATCCTCCGTCAATCTCCTTAATGTTCGGGTGTTGAAGGAAATCTGCATGAGTGTGCAACATCTCGCTCGTGACAAAATTACTATCTCCGGTTTCGATTCACAATCGTCATGGACTCTCGGATCTGTGATACTAACATTACGCTTTGGACTTCTCATCACAGACATCAAATTCCATGTCATCGACGCCAAGACCTGCTACAACGCCTTGCTCGGTTGTCCTTGGCTACACGAGTACAACATCATCCCTTCTACGCAACACCAGTGTATGAAGTACTTTAAAGATGGTTTCAAGTACACCGTAACAGGAGAGTTAAACCCATTTTCCGTGAACGAAGTCCGCAAATACGAAGACGCGAAGTACTTTTTGCCAGATTTCGAGGATACAGAAAGGTGTCGCAACCCGGAGAACAAAGCCGCCGCCACCATCCCTGTTTTCGGGAGCGATACCGAAGAAGAGGAAGAAATAGTTTATGCGGGACCATCTCAACGCAACAACCTGGGGACGCCTGCCCCCATGTTGGTCTTCGGAAGTGATTCAGAAGATGAAGTTAATGCCGTATTCTCCAATCGGCTGTCAATACAAGCACCCCCTGGCGATGACCATAGTTTGCAAATCACCATGGTACCGCGAGAACATTACAAGGATCTCGACACGCTTCAAGCTCACAATGTGCAGGACCTGCAAACATTTTACGTCCCTCCCAGGCAAAGGGGTGAGAAGGTGATCCTATTCTACCGATCCTCAGAGTCGAAAATAGAGAAAGAGATCTGGCATGGTACGGATGCTACACTCGACAGGCTCCAACCCATCCGTCTGCCCAGATACTATACAAATGGATTAAAGAAGCTATTGAAGCGCCAAGGAGTACCCTTAAAACAGGCTGTTCGGCAGGCTCGGTTCTACAACAAGATTTAGGATGTTCCTGGGACTCAACGCAAATTGCCCAACGGGAAAATGGAAACACTTGGGCTTGGATACGCGAGAGCCGGAAAACGGGAACGGGCTCACAGCAGCTACACTATATATACCTTTGATGAAGAAGAGGACGCCCTGTCAGGAGATGCCAACCCCTCATCAAAATTAGACCCCGCGATTGAAGCGCCGAGTCCGTCGTTTGAAGAACGAACGGACAAGCCTATCAGGAAAATGGGTCAGAAAGCTCGGGAAGACCACAACCGCGAGATGGCCATCTACGAGAAGGCCAGGACGCAACGTCTATTTCAACAAGCTGCAAAAGACAAAGATGCTCATCTTTGTCAACCCGTTGTGAGAAAGGCCCGATGCGGAGACGGAAATAAATTAAGAAGTGGGAAGAGGAGCCGACAACAACGACGCAGGATTAGAGGGTTACGGGTACTGCGCGGCTCGGATTCGTCCCTCATGGAGAAGATGAGTCGAGCGTACTCCTTCCCCCGAGACAAGACGGAGAAGTTACTCAAGCTCACTTTAAAACATCAAATGATCGCGCTTCCAGAGTCTAGACACCCTGAGCAAGCTAACAGGGCTTCTCGTTCGAGCTATTGCTCTTATCACCAAGCCATAGGACATCCTACCGAAGACTGCTTCACCTTCAAGAACTGGGTCGAGGACCAGTACCAACGGCGCAGATTCGCTTTATCCAACAGCTGGAGGGTAACGCCGCCACAAAAGCATGAACCCAAGGCCGCAAGAGCAAAACCGGATCCACCTCAGTCCTGGGAGCGGATTCGCACCTGTTATACGATTACGATATTAAAAGAAGAGCGCGAGAACATGGATGACTTTCCCCAGTGCTTTGAGAACAGCGATGACGAGGTGATCTCAGAATTTCCGCCAGCTCCGAAAGAACTGGAAGATGGTATACATACTACGGCGGATAACCTCAGGAAGATTGAGTTGGGATCGGCAGATGACCCGCGACCGACATTTGTCAGCGAGCTACTCTCTGAAGAAAGGGTGGCCGCGTTAAAGAACGTGCTTCTACGGCATAAAGACTGCTTCGCGTAGAACTACTCTGAGATGCCAGGATTAGATCCGGAGATTGCTGTGCATAAATTAGCAATATCCCCAGATATCAAGCCAGTCAAGCAAGCGCCAAGAAGGATGCGACTCGAGCTTGAGATGAGCATCAACGCCGAAGTCAAGAAGCTGATCGATTCTGGATTTATCCAAGAAGTCCAATATCCCAATTGGATCGCCAATATCGTCCCGGTAATGAAAAAGAATGGGACGGTACGCATATGCGTGGATTTCGGGGATCTTAATAAAGCCTGTCCAAAGGATGATTTCCCAGTACCGGTAACCGAGCTGATGATAGATAACACGTCCACTCACGAGGTTTTCTCCTTTATGGACGGTTCGTCGGGATACAATCAGATAAAAATGCACCCCGAAGACCAGAAGCACACCGCTTTCCGGACCCCTTTGGGTATATTCTGCTACAGGGTTATGCCCTTTGGTCTAAAGAACGCTGGCGCTACCTATCAAAGGGCCATGACAAAAATCTTCGACGACCTCATACATGACATCGTCGAGTGCTATATCGATGACCTCGTAGTAAAGAGCATGTCATACGAAGATCATTTAAAGCATCTGGAGACTGTATTTCAACGCCTTCGGCAATATAATTTGAAAATGAATCCCCTCAAATGTGCGTTTGGAGTCTCCTCGGGCAAATTCCTGGGATTCATCGTTCGACACCGAGGTATTGAAATAGATCCGTCAAAGATTAAAGCGATCATAGAAATGCCTCCGCCAAGAACCCTCAAACAGTTGCGGTCTCTCCAAGGGAAGCTCGCATACATCCGGCGATTTATCGCAAATCTTTCAGGCAAATGCCGTCCTTACAGCCACCTGATGAAGAAGGGAACTCCATTCGTTTGGGATCACAAATGCCAAGGTGCACTAGACGAAATCAAGCAGTACCTGCAGAACCCTCCGGTGTTGGCTGCGCCGGTCAAGGAAAAACCCCTCATTCTTTATACAACCGCCCTCGAAGGTTCCTTAGGCGCATTATGGGCACAAGAGAACGATCAAGGGAAAGAGAGAGCACTCTACTACTTAAGTCGAGTTCTACTGGGAGCAGAAAGCAACTACTCTCCCATTGAAAAACATTGCTTGGCGTTGATCTTCGCGATAACAAAGCTCAGGCACTATGCGTTGGCACATGAAGTCCGTCTTATTTCAAAAGTGGACCCCCTTAAATACTTGATGTCAAAAGCCATATTGACGGGACGACTCGCTAAATGGGCCCTACTCTTGATGGAGTTCTCGGTAACGTATCAACCTCTCAAGGTAGTGAAAGGCCAGGCATTGCCGATTTCCTCGCTGAGCACCCGATACCGGCCGATTCTCCTCTGAACTGTGATTTGCCGGACGAGCATGCATTTGATGCGATTGGCGGCGGTAGCACCCGATGGGAACTCTATTTCGATGGAGCGTCCTCCGTAAAAAAACAGAAACAAGGTATCCCAATGATCAAATCGGGGATAGGCCTCGTCTTTGCAACTCCACAAGGAGGGATAATGCGCTTCGCCTTCTCCTTAACAGAGCCGAGGACAAACAATGAAGCTGAATACGAAGCTCTGATAGCAGGCCTCGAAATCGCCATCGACCTGGGAATTGAAGACCTCCTTATATACGGGGATTCTCAACTGGTTGTTAGTCAAGTAAATGGTGATTACCAAACGTGCAAACCGGAGTTGGTAAAGTACGGCGAAAAGGTGCAACAACTATTGACCCAAATTCCCTCCTATACTTTGGAGAATATACCGCGCGCGGAAAACAGTAAAGCAGACGCGTTAGCCAAACTTGCTAAAGAACTGGCGGACGAAAACCTCGATGAAGTAAGAATCGTGGTACAAAGCCGTCGAGTGCTTGCCCCGGCAGAAATACCTCCGGAATTATATAAAGAGAAGGGAGAGACTGAGCAGACTACCCTGCAAATAAAAGACCATGAGAAGGCCGAGGACTGGAGGGAAGTCTTCATAGACTACTTTAAGTCCCACCTAATGCCCAAAGATACATCCTCAAGGCATCAACTCATGAAACGAGCTCTATCTTCCGCCTTCGTCAACGATGCTCTATACAAGAGGTCATTCGATTCTCTGTGGCTGAGATGCCTAGGACCTGACGAAGCGAGAAGGGTCGTCCAAGAAGTTCACGACGGACTCTGCGGTTCCCACCAAGCAGGCCCTAAGATGAAGTTGAAGATAAAAAGGATGGGTTACTACTGGCCCACGATGATCCAGGACTGCCTGGAGTATGCGAAGCAATGCCACTCGTGCCAGATTCATGGAGACTTTATCCACCAACATCCGAATCCACTACACCCAACGGTGGCTAGTTGGCCATTCGAAATGTGGGGGGACTGACATAGTCGGCCCCATCGAGCCAGCATCATCCCGGGGACATCGTTTTATCCTGGCGACGACTGATTACTTCTCCAAATGGGCAGAAGCAATACCACTGAGGGAAGTGAAGACGGAGAATATCCTCCATTTCTTCAAGACGCATGTCATCTATCGGTTCGGAACCCCACGGCGGATTATCTCCGATAACGGGCCAGCCTACAGAAGCCATAAGATTAGCCGCTTCGCGCAGCAGCACAATATAGACTGGAGATATTCTTCAGTTTACAACCCACGAGCTAACGGTCTAGCCGAGGCTTTCAATAAGACCTTGACGAAGATCATAAAAAAGACCGTTTCCCGGAATAAGAGAGACTGGCACGAGAGGCTGCAAGAGGCCCTTTGGGCTTATCGAACTACATTCAAGACGGCCACGAACACAACGCCGTACGCGTTGGTATTTGGGACGGAAGCAGTACTCCCCCTCGAGATAGAGTTACCCTCTCTGCGAGTGGCAGTCCACCACGAGCTGACGGACGAAGAGAATGCTCACCTTCGGCTTGAGGAGCTTGATGCCCTCGACGAAACCCGGCTCATAGCGCAACAACATCTAGAAACCTACAAAGCAAAGCTGACGCGCTCGTACGAAAGATTGACCAGGCCGAGGACATTCCGCCAAGGCGAACTCGTGCTAGTGGTCAAGAGACCTATGATCCCCAATCGTGCCAAGCGGGGGAAATTTGAGCCAAACTATGAAGGCCCTTACATCATAGACGAGGTCTACCAGGGTGGAGCCTATCTACTCATAGACATGCACGGTGAAAGGCCTTTAAGGCCAATAAACGGCCGCTTCTTAAAAAAATACTATGCTTAATGAGCCGTAGCCTGGGTCAATGATAGATGACGACGACTATGTCTACTCGCTATCTTCCTAGGCTCAGACTTTACAAGCAGCAGCTGGCCTTCTCATAACCACGGACCGAAACGTCCTTAAACTAACGACGGACCGAAACGTCCTTAAACTAACAATGGACCGAAACGTCCTTAAACTAAAAACGGACCGAAACGTCCTTAAACTATCGACGGACCGAAACGTCCTCAAACTATCGACGGACCGAAATGTCCTTAAACTAACGACAGACCGAAACGTCCCTAAACTACTACCGCAGCATCCTTAGGCTGACAAGATAAAAAAAAAGAAAGAAAAAGAATAAACAATAAAAAAAACGGTATGTCCACAAGCAAAATGGGCACGGATGAAAACCCGAAAGGGCTCCGTGAGTAAAAACAGCAGGACTACCGGCGAGTGTTTGTGAAAACCCGAAAGGGCGCAACCTCGTTAAAAGACACTTGTAGGGTCCTCTCGACCTTGTAAGGAGAAACCACCTGCGTGACATCCTTACGACTCACAAAGGAGCAACACACTTAGGGGTCCTCACGATTCCTAAGGAGAAAATGCACTTGCGAGATCCTTACGACTCGTAAGGAGAATTCTCTTGTGGGACCCTCACGGCTCATAAGATTTGAAAGTCTTAAGTTACAGAAACCTAAACCTGTTCTTAAGCAAATCCTCCACAACCTTCGATATTGCCCTACAAGAGGCTCGATACTAACCCTTGTATATAATCCACGGGCGCGAATAAACATTTCCCCAGCAAAGTCCAACCCTTGTAGGTCCTCTCGATCCATAAGGAGAAAGCCCTCTTGTAGGATCCTTACGACTTACAGAGGAGCACACACTTAGGAATCCTCACGATCCCTAAGGAGAAAATACACCTGCAAGATCCTCACGACTTGTAGGGAGAAATACCTTTGTGAGACCCTTACGGCTCATGAAGTCAAAAGCCTTGGTCGACAGGACCCTTAACCCTGTTTGCTGAGCCACCTTTGTTCGTCATCGACAAAGGAAAATGATGATTCGCTCCTGGCAACATTCCAGTTGTAGCGGTGCTGATGCCGAAAACGGTGCCTAAAATCCAGGCTTGCAGCGGAAAAGCTAGCAAGCCACACATGCCTACAAAATAGCCGAAATGATGGGGCAACTTGCAATAAAAAAACAGCAAGTAAAAATGAAGGCATGAAAAATAGCCGAAATGATGGGGCAACTCGCAATAAAAAGCAGCGAGCAGAAAATAAATAAATAGCCGAAATGATTGGGCACCGCGAAAAATAGCCGAAATGATGGGGCAATCGCGACCTTCGCGATATAAAAGCTGAAATGATAGAGCATCGCGGAAAAAGAAATGAAATAAAAGTGAAATCCTCGCCCTACAGGTGATGTTACATCTACCCCTGTATACAATCCAAGAGCGCAAACAAAAAGGGAACATACCTCCCCCCAGGTTCCACCAGAGAAAGAAGCTAAATCTCGACGGGCCACAAGCGACCTAGAGATCACCCCAACATTCGTCTCGTAACGACGGACACAACTTCAAGCTAAGTGGAACATCGGCAACTCCCAGTTCCATGGCTCGGTGGTATACATATCCCCAACAGTAAAACCTCCATTCCGTGAAATGCGGATATAATCAACAAAATTCCTGGTTACGTGGAACGCGGATAATGTCACTCTTTAACCCCGTGGAAAACGTCCAGAGCGTATTCTGGTCCTCGCAGAGCACGGCAGTGAACCCGTGTGAAGCATCCAGAGCGGAGCCTAGTCCTCGCCGAGCACGGCAGCGAACCCGTGTGAAGCATCTAGTGCAAAATTCCTGGTTACGTGGAACGCGGATAATGTCACTCTTTGACCCCGTGGAAAACGTCCAGAGCGGATCCTGGTCCTCGCAGAACACGGCAATGAACCCGTGTGAAGCATCCAGAGCGGAGCCTAGTCCTCGCCGAGCACGGCAGTGAACCCGTGTGAAGCATCTAGTGCAAAATTCCTGGTTACGTGGAACGCGGATAATGTCACTCTTTGACCCCGTGGAAAACGTCCAGAGCGGATCCTGGTCCTAGCAGAGCACGGCAGTGAACCCGTGTGAAGCATCCAGAGCGGAGCCTAGTCCTCGCCGAGCACGGCAGTGAACCCGTGTGAAGCATCTAGTGCAAAATTCCTGGTTACGTGGAACGCGGATAATGTCACTCTTTGACCCCGTGGAAAACGTCCAGAGCGGATCCTGGTCCTCGCAGAGCACGGCAGTGAACCCGTGTGAAGCATCCAGAGCGGAGCCTAGTCCTCGCCTAACGCGGCAGTGAACCCGTGTGAAGCATCTAGCGCAAAATTCCTGGTTACGTGGAACGCGGATAATGTCACTCTTTGACCCCGTGGAAAACGTCCAGAGCGGATCCTGGTCCTCGCCAAGCACGGCAGTGAACCCATGTGAAGCATCCAGAGCGGAGCCTGGTCCTCGCCAAGCACGGCAGTGAACCCGTGTAAAGCATCCAGAGCAAATACCGGACTGTGGAGTCCTTAAAATCCACGGACTATGACGTCCTTAACCTCGACCGTGATGTCTTAAAACTAACGATCAACCACCCCGATTCCCTACGGATTCTGTCTTGGTTTAAGGGTACATCTCTTCACTCCTTTGATACCTGGCGTTGTAATTCCTCAACGTCTTCAAAGAGGTGGCGGGTCCCTGCAACCAAACACCGGACTGTGGAGTCCCTAAATCCACGGACAATGAGGTCCTTAACCTTGACCGTGATGTCTTAAAACTAACATCGGACTGTGGAGTCCCTAAATCCACGGACTATGAGGTCCTTAACCTTGACCGCGATGTCTTAAAACTAACATCGGACTGTGGAGTCCTTAAACCCACGGACTATGAGGTCCTTAACCTTGACCGCGACGTCTTTAAACTACAATACCTGGAGAAACCCCTGACTCCGTAAAACACGGACAAGGGCGACCACATCCAGCACTTACAAGTCCTCACGACCTGTAAGGAAGAAAAATTTCTCTTGTGAGATCCTTGCGACTCTCAAGGGAAAACCCGCTTAAGAATCCTCACGATTCTTAAGAAGAACTTATACCTATGGGATCCTCTCGACCTGTAGGGAGAAAAACTCTTTATGAGACCCTCGTGGCTCATAAAATGCAAATGGTCTTAGGAAGCAGATCTTAACCCTGAACCCTGAGCCATCGCTGTCCTGCAAGGAGATCAACATATAGTATCCGCAGAATGCATTCAATAAAAAGGGGACATATCATTGAGAGGAAAATTGTTTCTTTTTATTCATAAACCAAAATGGATACAAAGTACAATTTATGAAAGAAACAAAAAAAAGAGATACTCTCATTCAAGAGTATGTACAAAAAGGGGAGAAAAGATACAAGTCCTCAAGCCGGCGGCCGATGTAGTAATTTTACCAGCTCATCGTTTTGTCGTTGAGCCACGGCTTCATGACGCAAGATCTCCAGAAGACGAGCCTCCGCCTGAGCTTGCTGAGCCTGATAAGAAGCAAGCCGAGCCTCGAGCTCTTTCTCGGTGGCTTTATGAGCCTCGACCCTCTCACGAGTAAACGTGGCAGCTTTATCGAGAGCCACCACCTCTTTTATGGACTCCTGAAGCACCCGCCAGAGTTCGTATGCTTTGTTGGCCTTGGCTGTGAGGCTGGCATGAAGCTCGCTCAGCGCCTTAGAAGCCAACTCCCTCTCCGAAAATTTACGGCCGAGCCCTCTTCTCGCACAACAATATGTTCGCTACGTGTCGCTCTATCAGGCCACGTAAGCTCGCCTTCGTGACCGCAGCCTTGGAAACAAGACATTTACAAGACCGTATAAATGGGCTTCCAGTCTATGGGGATAATCGATCTTAAACGCGCTCACATCACCTGACGTGAAAGGTAGCAGGAAAGATTTCCGACATATTTCAAGCATGCATTCGCAATCATATGAGTATTCAAAAAAAATATAATAGCATTTGCAATCGCATGAACATTCATAATGCCCAAAAAGGTCTGATGCGCAGGAAAGTGATGATAGCATTTGCAATTAAAGAAAGTCCTCACGAGAAGAATACAAAGTTTATTTATGCAAGCGGAAACATACATTCTAGCACCAAGCCTACAGGGAAGTTCGGCATAAAACATAAGGAAAAGGAGGGACTAATGTAAAAATACTACGCTAATGGAAAAAGGTCACCAAACACGAGATCAATGGCACAAGGTTTAACAAAACAAAGAACAAGGTTCTCCATCTCTCTCTCTCCGCTCTCTCCAGAACGTCAAAGCGACGGTTCTCCGAGGAGTCGCTCCCCATCGATTGGCGCCGTGTTCGTCCGCGAAAGCAGACATAATAGCTCGACGGGCCTTTATCTGGCTCAGCAGATGAATTGAGCAATCCTTCAAAGCCTGAGTAATCAGGCGTGCTTCATGAAAGCCCTCGAGCTTTTCTTCAGCCGCGTCAAGCATCGCCGAGGTCATCTCTGCCGGGTGAGGAGGGATGTCGGCAAGCACGGCCGTGAGAATCATCCGGAGCCAGAGGGAACCCATCGGGAGGGGGGACCCCCTACGAATCGAGAGTTCGTACATTGCTGAGTCGCATTAGTCGTCGGTAAGAAGTGGATCCACCAACCGAGCAGCAAAGCGTGGGATCATCTCCACGATAGGCACTTCCCATGGCTGTCGACGAGCGTGTGGACGGTTGCAGGACATGGCACTCAGCTACTCCGCAAATTAAATCATGTCAATATGGAAATAAATTTCTCTGTGAAGAGGAAATAGGCTATGGCCTCAAGACTATAAAGGGGAGCATTAAATGCTGCTCGCGAAAGAAAATTGCATGATGGAACCCTTCCAAGGCCCAAAAAAGGGAAGACATTGGAAATCAGGAAAATGAGCGATTTCCAAGGCGCCTTCTCTTTATCCAATGCCATGCACGGAAATGTGGCATAAAAAATTGAATAGCCCCATAAAAGGCCCCTCACGTGTGGGGCACGTGAGCACCATGCTTGGTGCGTACTAAGAAGTGAAACAATGCCTTGCACGCTAAACACATCAACAGCAAAAAAAAAAATGAATGAACGACAATATTCCAAAAAAAGGGGGGCACACAAACACAAAAGGACGCGATAAGTTTATCACTCATGCTTTAAAAAGGTTCATACAAAATGAAGAGAAAACGATTACAACGGCAAGACCTCAGGCGCGGGGCACGGATTGAGAAACTCAAGCTTGACCTTGTCCAAGATCCTCCAAGCATTTCGAACCGCCCGAATATGTTTTCTCTCGCGATCGCAAGCGTCGGGGTCCTCGCGGATGTCCTCCACCCTTCGGTAGGCGACAAGTATGGCCGACTGCTGAAACGCCTGGTGCAAAAGATCAATGAGGTTGTCACGCCTTCTCTTCGAGACCAGACTCATCAGATACACCGAATGTATCTTATCCTCGGCAACGTCCAATGCCCTGAGTGGCACACCGGCGCAGAAGAGAGGAAGCGCCTCCCAAATCGCCAGCACGATGAGCCTCAGGAGAGAAGAGCGACGGGGGAGTAGCCGATGGTTGTACTCGTCAAAGCGGCTCATAATCTCAGCACACTGAGCGTTGGTGAACTCCTGATTCTGACTACGGCCCAGGGCACGAATATTCCCGTAGGAAATGATTTCGTTGAGATTATACAAATGAGCGTCCATGATACCTGAGATAAAAATCAGGACGACTTATTACAAACCCTCTTCTTCTTCACTAATCATAGAATGACAAGGAAACCCCAAGAAGCCTCCGTGTGAAGAAACTGAGTCCTTCATTGGAATTAAATTCCTTATTAAGAAAAGGAATTAAATTCCCAGAAAACTTTTTTTGGGATAGAATTAAATTCCATGGGGTTGAAACGCCATCATCATTTCCCCAAAGATCATCTAAACCCTAAGAGATCTACAGTTTAAAGGTTAAGCGGTTTCATGTTCTTATGGAAAATATAAAAAAAAAGGGTAAAAACCCTTATTTTGGATTTAAAATCCAGAGAAATGTGAAGGTCCATCGTTGTCCAAGAACATTACCTGAGAAAAAGGATTCTTTTCGAACAGAGTTAAACTCTGAAGATTGTTTCAAGACAGAGAACTAAGCTCTGAAAGCGAGAATTAAATTCTCAAGGAAGAAATTCTCAGAAGAAGAAGATGAGCAAAGTGAAGGCTCCTATGAAGAGACAGAGGTATTTATAGAAGGCAGTGGAAACGTTTCATCTCCCCAGATCCCTAGAGGAATCCAACGGTCACAAGAGGTGACAGCGTTGCACCCACGTGCAGACACGTGAGAACAACGCTGTGGGGGCATTTGTTTCCTGATTTAAAATCAGGAAAGCTTCTGGGAAAAGCTTCAGAAGAGGGTCACGTGCTTACACGTGACCGGCAGTCACGTGTTGGCACGTGACACCTAAACGCATCATCAAAGCAAGTTCAGTTTTCTGACTACGCTGAAGAAAAGGGACTTCAGAAAGGGTCACGTGTAGACATGTGACATTTAAATGCAAGCGTCAAAGGCACACCGGTTCCCTGATTAAACCAAGGAAAAGGCTCCAGACGAGGGTCACGTGCTCACACGTGACCAGGGGTCACGTGGTGGCACGTGACGGCTAAGCATCAGAAGAAGGCAGAGTGCAAAAGAAGGAAAGGGCTCGTTACAAGGGGGTCACGTGCCCACACGTGACCATGGGTCACGTGGTCACACATGACCGGCTTTCAAAGCCCATTTTGCTAACAGAATTAAATTCTGAAAGAGATTCAAATCTTTCCAAAGGAAAGCGATTATCTGGAGCAGATCGAATTAAAGATTCAAAGATGATTAAATATCATCTATCTATGGGAAAATCTCGGGTTTGGAAAGATTTCTCCTTTAAATCTAACAGAAATAACAAAGGAGAATCCCTGGATTTGAAATCCAATGGTGAATAAAATTCACCTAATAATCCAAAGGTCAAAAACGAATGATGGATGCAAATCAAATCTTTTAATGAAGATTCATCAAAAACTAATTGATTCGGCTGCTTCTCCTATAAATAGGAGCCAAGAGACACAAAAGAAGAGACATACACGCAGAGGGAGAAAAAAGGAGAGAGCCTTGATATTTTGAGGAATTTGGAGCTTCTGCAAAAGAAAACCCTAGGTAAGAAAGGGAAGGCTTTTTGAAAGAAGGAGAATTTAATTCTCAACAGAGTTTAACTCTGATAATATAAAAACAGAAGAACATATTTCTTCTCTCTTTGATAGAGGATCTGCAAAGTGCACATCTCCCCTTTAGGTTGAGAATTTAATTCTCAATGGGTTGAGATCCTGCCATGCAGATCCAAAACATAGAGAGGGAATGGAAACATGAGAATTTAATTCTCACAGAACTATAGGAATTTAATTCCTTTAAGATAAAAGTAGGGCTTGACCCTGTGTTATGGGAATTTAATTTCTTCAGAACAAAAAGAAACAGGGTTTAACCCTAATTAAGAACCTAGTTCTGTTAGAACAACGGGAATTTAATTCCCTTAATCATAATTTAACAGGGAATGGAAGTTTAATTCCTTAAAAAGCTTTTATTAGGGTTTAACCCTATTCAGTTCTTCACATATACGAGGAATTTAATTCCTACAGAAGATTCAGAGTTCAACTCTACTCCAGAATATAAGTCTTCAAAAGGAAGTAGGAATTTAATTCCTCTAAAATTTAAAGCTCGAGGAATTTAATTCCTGGGAAAAGATTAACAGAGCCTCTAAACAACATACATGAAGGCAGGGTCACGTGCCACCACGTGACCCCCTCAAAAGATCTACAGAAAGCCCTTTGGGGCAGTCCCCCACGTGACCCGCGTGACCCTTGACAGAAGCTCTAACACATAAGCATATGAATGCCCGTCACGTGATGGCACGTGATGCGTTGAAAGATGCAATAATCTCAGCAGAATGAATGGAGAGAGGGCGTTCTCACGTGTTGCCACGTGACCCCTTTTGCCTAAGTGTTTAACACTAAATTGGAACTCTCGAATCCAGTATTGAAACACTGTTGGGCCTTAGTTTTCAACACCAATCAAAGAACTTTATTTGCAGTGTTCCACACTGACTACCTTAGTGTTTAACACTAATTTGAGAGCTCTATTGCCGATGCTTGATACTGATCTGTCTTAGTGTTTAACACTAATTTGAAAGCCTTGTTGCTGTTGTTTGACACCAATTATCTTTAGTGCTAAACACTAATTTGTCAATCTCATTCCCAGTGTTCAACACTGATTACCCTGTAGTGTTTAACACAAGGCTTTGGCCCAATTGGCCAAGTGGATGGAGGCAAAGCCTCTCCGGATTGGACTTAGCCCAAGATGGCCATAAGTCCTCAATTTGTGATTAACTGGGCCAATGGGCTCATAATACAATTAATGGGTCTTGATCCCAAATTGGGCTAAGGACTATTTAATCCATTCCGGTTCTAGGGTACATCTCTTCACTCCCTTGATACTTGGCATTATAACCCCTCAATGTCTTCAAAGAGGTAACGGGTCCCGACGACCACACATCGATATGGACTGTGGGGTCCTTAAACCCATGTCTAATGCAAAATTCCTGGTCACGTGGAACGCGGATAACATCACTCTTTGACCCCGCGGAAAACGCCCAGAGCGGAGCCTAGTCCTCGCCGAGCACGGCAGTGAACCCGTGTAAAGCATCTAGTGCAAAATTCCTGGTTACGTGGAACGTGGATAACGTCACTCTTTGACCCCGCGGAAAACGCCCAGAGCGGAGCCTGGTCCTCGCCAAGCACGGCAGTGAACCCGTGTAAAGCATCCAGAGCACATACCGGACTGTGGAGTCCCTAAACCCATGGACTACGACGTCCTTAACCTCGACCGAGATGTCTTAAAACTAACAATGGACCGCAATGTCCTTAAACTACCCACGGACCGCAATGTCCTTAAACTACCCACGGACCGCAATGTCCTTAAACTAGAACAATAGAGCCCCGCATGCTCTTTTGTCGGATCTAAACGGTCCCGTTTAAGTTGATCTTAGCCTCAAAGATGGCTAACATATCCTTAAACCTTCAAACAGACTGGACTATGAATCCCCCAAATTAACTCTGGCTCGAGGGTACGTCTCTGAACTCCTCTGACATCCGTCGTTGTAATCCTTCAACGTCGTCAGAGAGGTGACGGGTCCCGACGGCCACATATACGATGGACCACTATATCCCTAAACTGGAACAATGGAGCCCAAACGCTCTTTTGTCGGATCTAAACGATCCTGTTAAGTTGATCTTAGTCTCAAATCGGACTAACGTATCCTTAACAAACGTTTGAGTTGATCTTAGCCTCAAGTATGGCTGACGTATCCTCAAACCAGACCCCCAAACCCAAATCTAAGATAAACACGGATTTGGACTAGTCCACGCCCTACGGGCGACGACATAACTCAGTCTCCGTAAACAATCCACGGGAAACAAAACATAAAATAAACACACACGACACGAAGCGACCATCTGGAGAATGAGAAAGTTGTTACCGCGATGCGGTAGCGTAATTAACTGCAGGGGCTTGCGCCTGCAGGGAAGAGCGTCCCCACAATCAAAAACCCCTCCACGAGGGGGAATCTGACGAAGTCTGCTACATCGGCCGCATCCGTCTAAGCCTCCGATGCACGGTGCCATACACAACTTGGCATCTTCGGAGAGGTGGACGGATAGCACCAATTAGCATCTGCCCCGAATCTCAGGCACGGACGCCCACGTAGCGCCGCCATTCGGAGGGGAACAACGTCTATTTCAACAAGCTGCAAAAGACAAAGATGCTCATCTTTGTCAACCCGTTGTACGAAAGGCCCGATGCGGAGACGGAAATAAATTAAGAAGCGGAAAGAGGAGCCGACAACAACGATGCAGGATTAGAGGGTTACGTGATTGGGTACTCCACGGCTCGGATTCGTCCCTCATGGAGAAGATGAGTCGAGCGTACTCCTTCCCCCGAGACAAGACGGAGAAGTTACTCAAGCTCGCTTTAAAACATCAAATGATCGCGCTTCCAGAGTCTAGACACCCTGAGCAAGCTAACAGGGCTTCTCGTTCGAGCTATTGCTCTTATCACCAAGCCATAGGACATCCTACCGAAGACTGCTTCACCTTCAAGAACTGGGTCGAGGACCAGTACCAACGGCACAGATTCGCTTTATCCAACAGCTGGGGGGTAACGCCGCCACAAAAGCATGAACCCAAGGCCGCAAGAGCAAAACCGGATCCACCTCAGTCCTGGGAGCGGATTCGCACCTGTTATACGATTACGATATTAAAAGAAGAGCGCGAGAACATGGATGACTTTCCCCAGTGCTTTGAGAACAGCGATGACGAGGTGATCTCAGAATTTCCGCCAGCTCCGAAAGAACTGGAAGATGGTATACATACTACGGCGGATAACCTCAGGAAAATTGAGTTGGGATCGGCAGATGACCCGCGACCGACATTTGTCAGTGAGCTACTCTCTGAAGAAAGGGTGGCCGCGTTAAAGAACGTGCTTCTACGGCATAAAGACTGCTTCGCGTGGAACTACTCTGAGTTGCCAGGATTAGATCCGGAGGTTGCTGTGCATAAATTAGCAATATCCCCAGATATCAAGCCAGTCAAGCAAGCGCCAAGAAGGATGCGACTCGAGCTTGAGATGAGCATCAACGCCGAAGTCAAGAAGCTGATCGATTCTGGATTTATCCAAGAAGTCCAATATCCCGATTGGATCGCCAATATCGTCCTGGTAATGAAAAAGAATAGGACGGTACGCATATGCGTGGATTTCAGGGATCTTAATAAAGCCTGTCCAAAGGATGATTTCCCAGTACCGGTAACCGAGCTGATGATAGATAACACGTCCACTCACGAGGTTTTCTCCTTTATGGACGGTTCGTCGGGATACAATCAGATAAAAATGCACCCCGAAGACCAGAAGCACACCGCTTTCCGGACCCCTTTGGGTATATTCTGCTACAGGGTTATGCCCTTTGGTCTAAAGAACGCTGGCGCTACCTATCAAAGGGCCATGACAAAAATCTTCGACGACCTCATACATGACATCGTCGAGTGCTATATCGATGACCTCGTAGTAAAGAGCATGTCATACGAAGATCATTTAAAGCATCTGGAGACTGTATTTCAACGCCTTCGGCAATATAATTTGAAAATGAATCCCTCAAATGCGCGTTTGGAGTCTCCTCGGGCAAATTCCTGGGATTCATCGTTCGACACCGAGGTATTGAAATAGATCCGTCAAAGATTAAAGCGATCATAGAAATGCCTCCGCCAAGAACCCTCAAACAGTTGCGGTCTCTCAAAGGGAAGCTCGCATACATCCGGCGATTTATCGCAAATCTTTCAGGCAAATGCCGTCCTTACAGCCACCTGATGAAGAAGGGAACTCCATTCGTTTGGGATCACAAATGCCAAGGTGCACTAGACGAAATCAAGCAGTACCTGCAGAACCCTCCGGTGTTGGCTGCGCCGGTCAAGGGAAAACCCCTCATTCTTTATACAACCGCCCTCGAAGGTTCCTTGGGCGCATTATGGGCACAAGAGAACGATCAAGGGAAAGAGAAAGCACTTTACTACTTAAGTCGAGTTCTACTGGGAGCAGAAAGCAACTACTCTCCCATTGAAAAACATTGCTTGGCGTTAATCTTCGCAATAACAAAGCTCAGGCACTATGCGTTGGCGCATGAAGTCCGTCTTATTTCAAAAGTGGACCCCCTTAAATACTTGATGTCAAAAGCCATATTGACGGGACGACTCGCTAAATGGGCCCTACTCTTGATGGAGTTCTCGGTAACGTATCAACCTCTCAAGGCAGTGAAAGGCCAGGCCATTGCCGATTTCCTCGCTGAGCACCCGATACCGGCCGATTCTCCTCTGAACTGTGATTTGCCGGACGAGCATGCATTTGATGCGATTGGCGGCGGTAGCACCCGATGGGAACTCTATTTCGATGGAGCGTCCTCCGTAAAGAAACAGAAACAAGGTATCCCAATGATCAAATCGGGGATAGGCCTCGTCTTTGCAACTCCACAAGGAGGGATAATGCGCTTCGCCTTCTCCTTAACAGAGCCGAAGACAAACAATGAAGCTGAATACGAAGCTCTGATAGCAGGCCTCGAAATCGCCATCGACCTGGGAATTGAAGACCTCCTTATATACGGGGATTCTCAACTGGTTGTTAGTCAAGTAAATGGTGATTACAAAACGTGCAAACCGGAGTTGGTAAAGTACGGCGAAAAGGTGCAACAACTATTGACCCAAATTCCCTCCTATACTTTGGAGAATATACCGCGCGCGGAAAACAGTAAAGCAGACGCGTTAGCCAAACTTGCTAAAGAACTGGCGGACGAAAACCTCGATGATGTAAGAATCGTGGTACAAAGCTGTCGAGTGCTTGCCCCGGCAGAAATACCTCCGGAATTATATAAAGAGAAGGGAGCGACTGAGCAGACGACCCTGTAAATAAAAGACCATGAGAAGGCCGAGGACTGGAGGGAAGTCTTCATAGACTACTTTAAGTCCAACCTAATGCCCAAAGATACATCCTCAAGGCATCAACTCATGAAACGAGCTCTATCTTTCGCCTTCGTCAACGATGCTCTATACAAGAGGTCATTCGATTCTCTGTGGCTGAAATGCCTAGGACCTGACGAAGCGAGAAGGGTCGTCCAAGAAGTTCACGACGGACTCTGCGGTTCCCACCAAGCAGGCCCTAAGATGAAGTTGAAGATAAAACGGATGGGTTACTACTGGCCCACGATGATCCAGGACTGCCTGGAGTATGCGAAGCAATGCCACTCGTGCCAGATTCATGGAGACTTTATCCACCAACATCCGAATCCACTACACCCAACGGTGGCTAGTTGGCCATTCGAAATGTGGGGGACTGACATAGTCGGCCCCATCGAGCCAGTATCATCCCGGGGACATCGTTTTATCCTGGCGACGACTGATTACTTCTCCAAATGGGCAGAAGCAATACCACTGAGGGAAGTGAAGGCGGAGAATATCCTCCATTTCTTCAAGACGCACGTCATCTATCGGTTCGGAACCCCACGGCGGATTATCTCCGATAACAGGCCAGCCTACAGAAGCCATAAGATTAGCCGCTTCGCGCAGCAGCACAATATAGACTGGAGATATTCTTCAGTTTACAACCCACGAGCTAACGGTCTAGCCGAGGCTTTCAATAAGACCTTGACGAAGATCATAAAAAAGTCCGTTTCCCGGAATAAGAGAGACTGGCACGAGAGGCTGCAAGAGGCCCTTTGGGCTTATCGAACTACATTCAAGACGGCCACGAACACAACGCCGTACGCGTTGGTATTTGGGACGGAAGCAGTACTCCCCCTCGAGATAGAGTTACCCTCTCTGCGAGTGGCAGTCCACCACGAGCTGACGGACGAAGAAAATGCTCACCTTCGGCTTGAGGAGCTTGATGCCCTCGACGAAACCCGGCTCATAGCGCAACAACATCTAGAAGCCTACAAAGCAAAGATGACGCGCTCGTATGAAAGATTGACCAGGCCGAGGACATTCCGCCAAGGCGAACTCGTGCTAGTGGTCAAGAGACTTATGATCCCCAATCGTGCCAAGCGGGGGAAATTTGAGCCAAACTACGAAGGCCCTTACATCATAGACGAGGTCTACCAGGGTGGAGCCTATCTACTCATAGACATGCACGGTGAAAGTCCTTTCAGGCCAATAAACGGCCGCTTCTTAAAAAAATACTATGCTTAATGAGCCGTAGCCTGGGTCAATGATAGATGACGACGACTATGTCCACTCGCTATCTTCCTAGGCTCAGACTTTACAAGCAGCAATTGGCCTTCCCATAACCACGGACCGAAACGTCCTTAAACTAACGACAGACCGAAACGTCCTTAAACAAACAACGGACCGAAACGTCCTTAAACTAACGACGGACCGAAACGTCCTTAAACTATCGACGGACCGAAACGTCCTTAAACTAACAACGGACCGGAACGTCCTTAAACTATCGACGGACCGAAACGTCCTTAAACTAACAACGGACCGAAACGTCCTTAAACTATCGACGGACCGAAACGTCCTTAAACTATCGACGGACCGAAATATCCTTAAACTAACGACAGACCGAAACGTCCCTAAACTACTACCGCAGCATCCTTAGGCTGACGAGATAAAAAAAAAAAGAAAGAAAAAGAATAAACAATAAAAAAAACGGTATGTCCACAAGCAAAATGGGCACGGATGAAAACTCGAAAGGGCTCCGTGAGTAAAAACAGCAGGACTACCGGCGAGTGTTTGTGAAAACCCGAAAGGGCGCAACCTCGTTAAAAGACACTTGTAGGGTCCTCTCGAACTTGTAAGGAGAAACCACCTGCGTGAGATCCTTACGACTCACAAAGGAGCAACACACTTAGGGGTCCTCACGATTCCTAAGGAGAAAATGCACTTGCGAGATCCTTACGACTCGTAAGGAGAATTCTCTTGTGGGACCCTCACGGCTCATAAGATTTGAAAGTCTTAAGTTACAGAAACCTAAACCTGTTCTTAAGCAAATCCTCCACAACCTTCGATATTGCCCTATAAGTGGCTCGATACTAACCCTTGTATACAATCCATGGGCGCGAATAAACATTTCCCCAGCAAAGTCCAACCCTTGTAGGTCCTCTCGATCCATAAGGAGAAAGCCCTCTTATAGGATCCTTACGACTTACAGAGGAGCACACACTTAGGAATCCTCACGATCCCTAAGGAGAAAATACACCTGCAAGATCCTCACGACTTGTAGGGAGAAATACCTTTGTGAGACCCTTACGGCTCATGAAGTCAAAAGCCTTGGTCGACAGGACCCTTAACCCTGTTTGCTGAGCCACCTTTGTTCGTCATCGACAAAGGCAAATGAGGATTCGCTACTGGCAATATTCCAGTTGTAGCGGTGCTGATGCCGAAATCGGTGCCTAAAATCCAGGCTTGCAGCGAAAAAGCTAGCAAGCTACACATGCCTACAAAATAGCCGAAATGATGGGGCAACTTGCAATAAAAAACAGCAAGTAAAAATGAAGGCATGAAAAATAGTCGAAATGATGGGGCAACTCGCAATAAAAAGCAGCGAGCAGAAAATAAATAAATAGCCGAAATGATTGGGCACCGCGAAAAATAGCCGAAATGATGGGGCAATCGCGACCTTCACGATATAAAAGCTGAAATGATAGAGCATCGCGGAAAAAGAAATAAAATAAAAGTGAAATCCTCGCCCTACAGGTGATGTTACATCTACCTCTGTATACAATCCAGGGGCGCAAACAAAGAAGGGATCATACTCCTTCCCCAGGTTTCATCATAAGGAGAAGCCAAATCTCGACGGTTCACAGATAGCCTAGAGATCATCTCGACGTCCATCTCATGGCAGCAGACACAACATCAAGCGAAACGGAACAGCGGCAACCCCCAGTTCCATGGCTCGGCGATACATATAACCAAGAGTCAAACATCCATTCCGTGAAATGCGGATATAATCAACAAAATTCCTGGTTACGTGGAACGCGGATAATGCCACTCTTTGACCCCGTGGAAAACGTCCAGAGCGGATCCTGGTCCTCGCAGAGCACGGCAGTGAACCCGTGTGAAGCATCCAGAGCGGAGCCTAGTCCTCGCCGAGCACGGCAGTGAACCCGTGTGAAGCATCTAGTGCAAAATTCCTGGTCACGTGGAATACGGATAACGTCACTCTTTGACCCCGTGGAAAACGTCCAGAGCGGATCCTGGTCCTCGCAGAACACGGCAGTAAACCCGTGCGAAGCATCCAGAGCGGAGCCTAGTCCTCGCCTAACGCGGCAGTGAAACCGTGTGAAGCATCTAGTGCAAAATTCCTGGTCACATGGAACGCGGATAATGTCACTCTTTGACCCCATGGAAAACGTCCAGAGCGGATCCTGGTCCTCGCAGAACACGGCAGTGAACCCGTGCGAAGCATCCAGAGCGGAGCCTAGTCCTCGCCGAGCACGGCAGTGAACCCGTGTGAAGCATCTAGTGCAAAATTCCTGGTTACGTGGAACGCGGATAATGTCACTTTTTGACCCCGTGGAAAACGTCCAGAGCGGATCCTGGTCCTCGCAGAGCACGGCAGTGAACCCGTGTGAAGCATCCAGAGCAGAGCCTAGTCCTCGCCGAGCACGGCAGTGAACCCGTGTGAAGCATCTAGTGCAAAATTCCTGGTTACGTGGAACGCGGATAATGTTACTCTTTGACCCCGTGGAAAACGTCCAGAGCGGATCCTGGTCCTCGCAGAGCACGGCAGTGAACCCGTGTGAAGCATCCAGAGCGGAGCCTAGTCCTCGCCTAACGCGGCAGTGAACCCGTGTGAAGCATCTAGCGCAAAATTCCTGGTTACGTGGAACGCGGATAATGTTACTCTTTGGCCCCGTGGAAAACGTCCAGAGCGGATCCTGGTCCTCGCCAAGCACGGCAGTGAACCCGTGTGAAGCATCCAGAGCGGAGCCTGGTCCTCGCCAAGCACGGCAGTGAACCCGTGTGAAGCATCCAGAGCAAATACCGGACTGTGGAGTCCTTAAAATCCATGGACTATGACGTCCTTAACCTCGACCGTGATGTCTTAAAACTAACGATCAACCACCCCGATTCCCTACGGATTCTGTCTTGGTTTAAGGGTACATCTCTTCACTCCTTTGATACCAGGCGTTGTAATTCCTCAACGTCTTCAAAGAGGTGGCGGGTCCCTGTAACCAAACACCGGACTGTGGAGTCCCTAAATCCACGGACTATGAGGTCCTTAACCTTGACCGTGATGTCTTAAAACTAACATCGGACTGTGGAGTCCCTAAATCCACGGACTATGAGGTCCTTAACCTTGACCGTGATGTATTAAAACTAACATCGGACTGTGGAGTCCCTAAATCCATGGACTATGAGGTCCTTAACCTTGACCGCGATGTCTTAAAACTAACATCGGACTGTGGAGTCCTTAAATCCACGGACTATGAGGTCCTTAACCTTGACCGCGACGTCTTTAAACTACAATACCTGGAGAAACCCCTGACTCCGTAAAACACGGACAAGGGCGACTACATCCAGCATTTACAAGTCCTCACGACCTGTAAGGAAGAAACATTTCTCTTGTGAGATCCTTGCGACTCTCAAGGGAAAACCCGCTTAAGAATCCTCACGATTCTTAAGAAGAACTTACACCTATGGGATCCTCTCGACCTGTAGGAAGAAAAACTCTTTATGAGACCCTCGTGGATCATAAAATGCAAAGGTCTTAGGAAGCAGATCTTAACCCTGAACCCTGAGCCATCGCTGTCCTGCAAGGAGATCAAGATATAGTATCCGCAGAATGCATTCAATAAAAAGGGGACATATCATTGAGAGAAAAATTGTATCTTTTTATTCATAAACAAAAATGGATACAAAGTACAATTTATGAAAGAAACAAAAAAAGAGATACTCTCATTCATGAGTATGTACAAAAAGGGGAGAAAAGATACAAGTCCTCGAGCCGGCGGCCGGTGTAGTAATTTTACCAGCTCATCGTTTTGTTGTTGAGCCACGGCTTCATGACGCAAGATCTCCAGAAGACGAGCCTCCGCCTGAGCTTGCTGAGCCTGATAAGAAGCAAGCCGAGCCTCGAGCTCTTTCTCGGTGGCTTTATGAGCCTCGACCCTCTCACGAGTAAACGTGGCAGCTTTATCGAGAGCCACCACCTCTTTTATGGACTCCTGAAGCACCCGCCAGAGTTCGTATGCTTTGTTGGCCTTGGCTGTGAGGCTGGCATGAAGCTCGCTCAGCGCCTTAGAAGCCAACTCCCTCTCCGAAAATTTACGGCCGAGCCCTCTTCTCGCACAACAATATGTTCGCTACGTGTCGCTCTATCAGGCCACGTAAGCTCGCCTTCGTGACCGCGGCCTTGGAAACAAGTCATTTACAAGACCGTATAAATGGGCTTCCAGTCTATGGGGATAATCGATCTTAAACGCGCTCACATCACCTGACGTGAAAGGCAGCAAGAAAGATTTCCGACATATTTCAAGCATGCATTCGCAATCATATGAGTATTCAAAAAAATATAATAGCATTTGCAATCGCATGAACATTCATAATGCCCAAAAAGGTCTGATGCGCAGGAAAGTGATGATAGCATTTGCAATTAAAGAAAGTCCTCACGAGAAGAATACAAAGTTTATTTATGCAAGCGGAAACATACATTCTAGCACCAAGCCTACAGGGAAGTTCGGCATAAAACATAAGGAAAAGAAGGGACTAATGTAAAAATACTACGCTAATGGAAAAAGGTCACCAAACACGGGATCAATGGCACAAGGGTTAATAAAACAAAGAACAAGCTTCTACATCTCTCTCTCCGCTCTCTCCAGAACGTCAAAGCGACGGTTCTCGCGAGGAGTCGCTCCCCATCGATTGGCGCCGTGTTCGTCCGCGAAAGCAGACATAATAGCTCGCCGGGCCTTTATCTGGCTCAGCAGATGAATTGAGCAATCCTTCAAAGCCTGAGTAATCAGGCGTGCTTCATGAAAGCCCTCGAGCTTTTCTTCAGCCGCGTCGAGCATCGCCGAGGTCATATCTGCCGGGTGAGGAGGGATGTCGGCAAGCACGGCCGTGAGAATCATCCGGAGCCAGAGGGAACCCATCGGGAGGGGGGACCCCCTACGAATCGAGAGTTCGTACATTGCTGAGTCGCATTCGTCGTCGGTAAGAAGTGGATCCACCAACCGAGCAGCAAAGCGTGGGATCATCTCCTCGATAGGCACTTCCCATGGCTGTCGACGAGCGTGTGGACGGTTGCAGGCCATGGCACTCAGCTACTCCTCAAATTAAATCATGTCAATATGGAAATAAATTTCTCTGTGAAGAGGAAATTGGCTATAGCCTCTAGACTATAAAGGGGAGCATTAAATGCTGCGCGCGAAAGAAAATTGCATGATGGAACCCTTCCAAGGCCCAAAAAAGGGAAGACATTGGAAATCAGGAAAAGGAGCGATTTCCAAGGCGCCTTCTCTGTATCCAATGCCATGCACGGAAATGTGGCATGAAAAATTGAATAGCCCCATAAAAGGCCCCTCACGTGTGGGGCACGTGAGCACCATGCTTGGTGCGTACTAAGAAGTGAAACAATGCCTTGCACGCTAAACACATCAACAAAAAAAAAATTAATGAACGACAAAATTCCAAAAAAAGGGGGCACGCAAACACAAAAGGACGCGATAAGTTTATCACTCATGCTTTAAAAAGGTTCATACAAAATGAAGAGAAAACGATTACAACGGCAAGACCTCAGGCGCGGGGCACGGATTGAGAAACTCAAGCTTGACCTTGTCCAAGATCCTCCAAGCATTTCGAACCGCCCGAGTATGTTTTCTCTCGCGATCGCCGGCATCGGGGTCCTCGCGGATGTCCTCCACCCTCCGGTAGGCGGCAAGTATGGCCGACTGCTGAAACGCCTGGTGCAAAAGATCAATGAGGTTGTCACGCCTTCTCTTCGAGACCAGACTCATCAGATACACCGAATGTATCTTATCCTCGGCAACGTCCAATGCCCTGAGTGGCACACCGGCGCAGAAGAGAGGAAGCGCCTCCCAAATCGCCAGCACGATGAGCCTCAGAAGGGAAGAGCGACGGGGGAGTAGCCGATGGTTGTACTCGTCAAAGCGGCTCATAATCTCAGCACACTGAGCGTTGGTGAACTCCTGATTCTGACTACGGCCCAGGGCACGAATATTCCCGTAGGAAATGATTTCGTTGAGATTATACAAATGAGCGTCCATGATACCTGAAATAAAAATCAGGACGACTTATTACAAACCCTCTTCGTCTTCACTAATCATAGAATGACAAGGAAACCCCAAGAAGCCTCTGTGTGAAGAAACTGATTCCTTCATTGGAATTAAATTCCTTATTAAGAAAAGGAATTAAATTCCCAGAAAACTTTTTTTGGGATAGAATTAAATTTCATGGAGTTGAACCGCCATCATCATCTCCCCAAGGATCATCCGACCCTAAGAGATCTGCTGTTGGAGGTTAAGTGGTCTCATATTTTGGCTAAAGAACTTAGAGAAAAAATGGGTTCTTTGTGAAACCCTTGATATGGATGTAAAATCCAGAGAGTGCTGTCAAATTGAAGGTGCTTCGATCACCATTACCTGAGGAGGAATAGTCCTTTTAAACAGAGTTAAACTCTGAAAATGTTTCGGGGCAGAGAACTAAACTCTGAAAGCGAGAATTAAATTCTCAAGGAAGAAATTCTCAGAAGAAGAAGAAGATGAGCAAAGTGCAGGCTCCTATGAAGAGACAGAGGTATTTATAGAAGGCAGTGGAAACGTTTCATCTCCCCAGATCCCTAGAGGAATCCAACGGTCACAAGAAATGACAGCGTTGCACTCACGTGCAGACACGTGAGAACAACGCTGTGGGGGCATTTGTTTCCTGATTTAAAATCAGGAAAGCTTCTGGGAAAAGCTTCAGAAGAGGGTCGCGTGCTTACACGTGACCAGCAGTCACGTGTTGGCACGTGACACCTAAACGCATCATCAAGGCAAGTTCAGTTTTCTGACTACGCTGAAGAAAAGGGACTTCAGAAAGGGTCACGTGTAGACATGTGACATTTAAATGCAAGCGTCAAAGGCACACCGGTTCCCTGATTAAACCAAGGAAAAGGCTCCAGACGAGGGTCACGTACTCACACGTGACCAGGGGTCACGTGGTGGCACGTGACGGCTAAGCATCAGAAGAAGGCAGAGTGCAAAAGAAGGAAAGGGCTCGTTACAAGGGGGTCACGTGCCCACATGTGACCATGGGTCACGTGGTCACACGTGACCGGCTTTCAAAGCCCATTTTGCTAACAGAATTAAATTCTGAAAGAGATTCAAATCTTTCCAAAGGAAAGCGATTATCTGGAGCAGATCGAATTAAAGATTCAGAGATGATTAAATATCATCTATCTATGGGAAAATCTCGGATTTGGAAAGATTTCTCCTTTAAATCTAACAGAAATAACAAAGGAGAATCCCTGGATTTGAAATCCAATGGTGAATAAAATTCACCTAATAATCCAAAGGTCAAAAACGAATGATGGATGCAAATCAAATCTTTTAATGAAGATTCATCAAAAACTAATTGATTCGGCTGCTTCTCCTATAAATAGGAGCCAAGAGACACAAAAGAGAGACATACACGCAGAGGGAGAAAAAAGGAGAGAGCCTTGATATTTTGAGGAATTTGGAGCTTCTGCAAAAGAAAACCCTAGGTAAGAAAGGGAAGGCTTTTTGAAAGAAGGAGAATTTAATTCTCAACAGAGTTTAACTCTGATAATATAAAAACAGAAGAACATATTTCTTCTCTCTTTGATAGAGGATCTGCAAAGTGCACATCTCCCCTTTAGGTTGAGAATTTAATTCTCAATGAGTTGAGATCCTGCCATGCAGATCCAAAACATATAGAGCGAATGGAAACATGAGAATTTAATTCTCACAGAACTATAGGAATTTAATTCCTTTAAGATAAAAGTAAGGCTTGACCCTGTGTTATGGGAATTTAATTCCTTCAGAACAAAAAGAAACAGGGTTTAACCCTAATTAAAAACCTAGTTCTGTTGGAACAACGGGAATTTAATTCCCTTAATCATAATTTAACAGGGAATGGAAATTTAATTCCTTAGAAAGCTTTTATTAGGGTTTAACCCTATTCAGTTCTTCACATATACGAGGAATTTAATTCCTACAGAAGATTCAGAGTTCAACTCTACTCCAGAATATAAGTCTTCAAAAGGAAGTAGGAATTTAATTCCTCTGAAATTTAAAGCTCGAGGAATTTAATTCCTGAAAAAAAGATTAACAGAGCCCCTAAACAACATACATGAAGGCAGGATCACGTGCCACCACGTGACCCCCCTAAAAGATCTACAGAAAGCCCTTTGGGGGCAGTCCCCCACGTGACCAACGTGACCCTTGACAGAAGCTCTAACACATAAGCATATGAATGCCCGTCACGTGATGGCACGTGATGCGCTGAAAGATGCAATAATCTCA
Organism: Agapanthus africanus; assembly: GCA_030015575.1. Classification (NCBI taxonomy): domain Eukaryota; kingdom Viridiplantae; phylum Streptophyta; class Magnoliopsida; order Asparagales; family Amaryllidaceae; genus Agapanthus; species Agapanthus africanus. Next base: position 172,933,198 of record CM057339.1, on the reverse strand, counting down.
GCAGAATGAATGGAGAGAGGGCGCTCTCACGTGTTGCCACGTGACCCCTTTTGCCTAAGTGTTTAACACTAAATTGGAACTCTCGAATCCAGTATTGAGACACTGTTGGGCCTTAGTGTTCAACACCAATCAAAGAACTTTATTTGCAGTGTTCAACACTGACTACCTTAGTGTTTAACACTAATTTGATAGCTCTGTTGCCGATGCTTGATACTCATCTGTCTTAGTGTTTAACACTAATTTGAAAGCCTTGTTGCTGGTGTTTGACACCAATTATCTTTAGTGCTAAACACTAATTTGTCAATCTCATTCCCAGTGTTCAACACTGATTGCCCTGTAGTGTTTAACACTAGGATTTGGCCCAATTGGCCAAGTGGATGGAGGCAAAGCCTCTCCTGATTGGACTTAGCCCAAGATGGCCATAAGTCCTCAATTTGTGATTAACTGGGCCAATGGGCTCATAATACAATTAATGGGTCTTGATCCCAGATTGGGCTAAGGACTATTTAATCCATTCCGGTTCTAGGGTACATCTCTTCACTCCTTTGATACTTGGCATTGTAATCCCTCAATGTCTTCAAAGAGGTGACGGGTCCCGACGACCACACATCGATATGGACTGTGGGGTCCTTAAACCCATGTCTAATGCAAAATTCCTGGTCACGTGGAACGCGGATAACGTCACTCTTTGACCCCGCGGAAAACGCCCAGAGCGGAGCCTAGTCCTCGCCGAACACGGCAGTGAACCCGTGTAAAGCATCTAGTGCAAAATTCCTGGTTACGTGGAACGTGGATAACGTCACTCTTTGACCCCGCGGAAAACGTCCAGAGCGGAGCCTGGTCCTTGCCAAGCACGGCAGTGAACCCGTGTGAAGCATCCAGAGCACATACCGGACTGTGGAGTCCTTAAACCCATGGACTACGACGTCCTTAACCTCGACCGAGATGTCTTAAAACTACCCATGGACCGCAATGTCCTTAAACTACCCATGGACCGCAATGTCCTTAAACTACCCACGGACCGCAATGTCCTTAAACTAGAACAATAGAGCCCCGCATGCTCTTTTGTCGGATCTAAACGGTCCCGTTTAAGTTGATCTTATCCTCAAAGATGGCTAACGTATCCTTAAACCTTCAAACAGACTGGACTATGAATCCCCCAAATTAACTCTGGCTCGAGGGTACATCTCTGAACTCCTCTGACATCCGTCGTTGTAATCCTTCAACGCCGTCAGAGAGGTGACGGGTCCCGACGGCCACATATACGATGGACCACTATGTCCCTAAACTGGAACAATGGAGCCCAAACGCTCTTTTGTCGGATCTAAACGATCCTGTTCAGTTGATCTTAGTCTCAAATCGGACTAACGTATCCTTAACAAACGTTTGAGTTGATCTTAGCCTCAAGTATGGCTGACGTATCCTCAAACCAGACCCCCAAACCCAAATCTAAGATAAACACGGATTTAGACTAGTCCACGCCCTACGGGCGACGACATAACTCAGTCTCCGTAAACAATCCACGGGCAACAAAACATAAAATAAACACACACGACACGAAGCGACCATCTGGAGAAGGAGAAAGTTGTTACCGCGATGCGGTAGCGTAATTAACTGCAGGGGCTTGCGCCTGCAGGGAAGAGCGTCCCCACAATCAAAAACCCCTCTACGAGGGGGAATCTGACGAAGTCTGCTACATCGGCCGCATCCGTCTAAGCCTCCGATGCACAGTGCCATAAACAACTTGGCATCTTCGGAGAGGTGGACGGATAACACCAATTAGCATCTGCCCCGAATCTCAGGCACGGACGCCCACGTCGCGCCGCCATTCAGAGGGGAACAACACTGGCGTTAATTAGTGCGGTAATCGGAGTACACTCGCTAGCGCTTGTGAATCTTTGTGTGAGCAACAGCTCCATCTCTACAAATGTCTTGACAGAGTCGTTCGGGAGTTCAGAGTATCATTCGAACGCTGTCTCCGACAAGCTGCCGACGAACTGGCGAAGTAGAAGTTTATCGTCACCACCAGTGTTGCCACATAGAGCCCTGAACTGGGCGACATGCTGGTGGGGATTGCCATCCCTTTATATACATGGAATTTAGGGATCGTATATCCCGGCGGGTACCTTATTTGGTCATACCAGCCTGGATAGGGTCGTCCAGTCTTAATGATCTGCCCGGCCGTTTCGCTCGCATGATGAGCTCGTATTTGCTGAGTGATGAAATCATCCAAAGCGGCCTTGGAGATTGTCTCCTCCTTGGCTGCTGAAAGAGTCAGAGGAAGGTTCGATGTCTCCCCTCTGTCGTCTTCAATGATAATCGGGGGGTCTTCAGCTGGAGGTTCTGGCTATAACATCATCCCGGCCATTCTTGGAACAAAAGAACCATTCGTTTTATGTTGGCCGCCTGTTCCGCGGCCTCTTTTTCTTTTCTCTCGAGCATTCTTCGGAGGAATTCAGCATCAGTTTCTTGTTCCTGACGCTGCTCTGAGGTCTCTGGACTTTCTTTCGGCCCAGTGAGTGCGGCCATTGCAGTCAGCAACTCCTGAAGTTTCTGCTGCTGTTGTTCTTGAGCCTTCATTATCGATCGGGTAAGCGGTCAATGACCCGTAGAAGCATGCCTTTCCTCTTTTCCGGAAGCCATATAAACAGTATGCACCACCATGCCCCCAGACTTGGGGCGTTTAGGTTCGGTGTCCTTGCGGTTCGTTGCGGACACGGGGGCCTTCTCTGGTCTCCTTCTCTTATGAGCGGTTGAAATTGAGGGAGTTGTTGCAGTGGGCACCCAGACAAGTGACATCTTCTGTGGTATCACGGGATGGTCCTTTTCTTGTCGTGCTTTAAACTTCTTTGGTCGGCGAGAGTAGTCCTGGTCAATCACCGACTCTTGCACCTGTCGCCAGACTTTGTAAATTTTGGAGGACAACCGTTGAGGGGGCTGCTCCGGCTTCTTTTCTGTAGCATTCTCCACAGGTGGAGGAGATCTCTTCAGCACGACAGTGGGAGAGTTCTTGCGAACCTTCCTAAGCGGTTCGAAGTTGTTCCCAGTCGGAACAGCAGTATCGATTTCCACCATGGGAGCTGGCGGAGTTAGTCCAGAAGGAGAGCTGCCCCCAGCCTTCCTTACTCGGCGCCAGTAACGATGGAAAGCATGTCATGTAGATGGAGTTGGTTCAGCTATGGGGATGGCTTCATCATGCCCCTGTCTTGGCGGAGGGTTGTCGCTGGCGTCAGCCTCTTAAAGACCGATGTTCGTTGAGAAGCAATGTCCAATCTGTCAAAGACAGACCTCCGGGCAGGGGAAGCAGCTTTGAGGACTTCGCCTGGAGTGGGAGCCGGAATAGCCAGTCTTGTGAAGACCGATCCTTTGGCAGGAGAAGCTGCTTTGAAGACTTCAAGAGCAGGAATGGCTATCCTTTTTGGGATAACCTTTTCTAGTATTGTGGGCTTCTTCATGGGCCCGTTGGAGCTTTGGCCCAGTCTGTCAAAGACTGAGGCGTTGGAGCTGGACGACCCGTTGAGAGGGGTCGCAGTAGTTGTGAGTCGATCAAAGACCGACTTCTTTGGGGATTCTTGCGACAGCAGCGGGGCATTGAAGCTAGGAGCATGGTCCCAAAGAACAACCCAGTGGTAGCCAGAGTTACTTGCTCCACTGGCATCTTGAACAGGGAGGCCGCTTGGGGCCCTTAAGTTACACCGCCAGATGAGGCGGCACGGGAGTTGCAGTTGCAGCTCGAGCAGTTAGAGGCCATTGATGTTCTGTTTTCTACACGGGAGCAAAACCAAATCTTAGTATCTCGAACCCAAGGGCAACCATATTAAACCGTGATTCATTTGCGAAGACGACACACAAAGCGTGGAGTGGAAAGAGGAAAAGGTCCCACTGGGCGTGCCAAAATCTGTTCCCCGCTGAATACACGGAGACAGGACCGCGTAGGTCCATCTTGCCTGAATTTCGAGGGCGGATGCTAATTGGTGCTATCCGTCCACCTCTCCGAAGATGCCAAGTTGATTTATGACACCATGTATCGAAGGTTTAAACGGATGTGGCCGATGTAGCAGACTTCGTCAGATTCCCCCTCGTTGAGGGGTTTTTTATTGTGGGGACGCTCTTCCCTGCAGGAGCAAGCCCCTGCAGTTAATTACGCTACCGCGTCGCGGTAACCACTTTCTCCTTCTCCAGATGGTCACTTCGTGTCGTGGGTGTTTGTTTTTTTGGTTTCCCGTAGATTGTATACGGAGACTAATTTATGTTGTCGCCCGTAGGACACGGATTAGTCCAAATCCGTATTTTCTTAGATTTGGGTTTGGGGGTAGGGTTTAAGGATACGTTAGTCTTATTTGAGACCAAGATCAACTTAAACGTATGTTAAGGATACGTTAGTCTTATTTCATACTAAGATCAACTTAACGGGATCGTTTAGATCCAACAAAAGAGCATTTGGGCTCTATTGTTTAGTTTAGGGACATTGCGGTACATTACCAGTTTAAGGACATGGTGGTCCATCATTAGTTTAAGGACATCACAGTCCGAGGTTAAGGACATCATAGTCCGTGGGTTTAAAGGGACCCTACAGTCCGAGGTTAATGACATCATAGTCCATTGGTTTAAGGACCCCACGGTCCACGAAATGTTTGGTTATAGGGACCTGTTACCTCTCTGAAGACGTTGAAGGATTACAACGGCGTGTATCAGAGGAGTGAAGAGATGTACCCTTGAACCGATGTGGGTTGAGAGATCTGTAGTCCAATTTAGAACTAAGACCAACAGATTAATGAGCATGTGGGCTCAGTTAATCTGAATTAAGGACTTATGGCCAATCTTGGGCTAAGTCCAATCAAGTTAAAATGTTTAACATTTATTTTGGTCCGTTGGGCTTTTATTTGGGCTCGGCTTTTTTGACAATGCTGAGCATTATTTGGATTCTGACAATATTTTTGTCTTTTATTGAATGCTGAGCATTCATCATAGCTCTGGGGCTTATTAAACAACAATTTATGTTCTATCAGCGCACACGTGAGGAGCACGTGGTGCGCTTTGCGCCAGTTAAAGAGCGCAGAGCGCTTCTGTTAGGTAGCGCATACGTGAGAGACACGTGTTGCGCTTGGCGCTGAGCGCCAGATCAAGAGCATAGAAGCACTAGTTCATGAGCACAAAGCGCTATTAGTTCAGTGGCGCACACGTGAGGAGCACGTGGTGCGCTTGGCGCCAGTCCTAGAGCGCAGAAGCGCTAGTTCAAAAGCGCAAAGCGCTAACAGTTAAGTGGCACACACGTGGTGCGTTTGGCGCTGAGCGCCAGTCCAAGATAGCAGAAGCGCTAGTTCATGAGTTCAAAGCGCTATTTTTATGACCGCAAAGCACTATCTGATCAGCTTTTATGATCCAAAAAGAGACATTGTCTCAAGATTCTAAGAACAAAAGTTCTTATTTTATAGGAGATGCTTCAATCTCTTGTATTGATGAAAGGCTTTGCCTTTATGGATCTATGATCCTTAAGAGAATTGAATTATTCTTTCCCCCCCTTTCATAGTGAAATATTCTTGATCTCTTTGTATAAAAGACCTCATTCTTGTAGATCTATGATCTGTGGGAAGAATTATGTTCTTCTTCTTGTTTTATGATGAGATCTTTTGATCTCTCTGTGAAAGACCTTGGTCTTTGTAGATCCATGATCTTTAAAGAAGTGAATTATTCTTTTTAATTATGAGATGATTTCATCTCTCTTTTCATTTTTTACCTTGAAGAAACTCTTCTTTTTCTGAGAGCTTGGCTCTTCTTTCTGAGATCTCTCAAAGCTTATGGGGGTTCCTCCCTTTTTTCTCTTTCTGAGACTTGAAGTCTTGGGGCCTTTATATAAGGCAAGCTGATTTTTTCAATCAGTTAAGGAGATCTTTTCTCCAATTGATTTGGGGATTTTCCCACCGTTGGATTTTTTATCCAAGGGCTTCTGATTTACAGAAGGCAATCTTCTTGTTTTTAACAAGATTGGGAAATCTTTCCCCACACAGAATTTATTCTGTATTTTAGTGATTTTTAATCACCATTGGATCATTGATCCAACGGTGCTCTAATTTACAGAGTACAATCTTGTTGTTTGGAAAGATTTTGAGGAATCTTTCCTTAACAGAATTTAATTCTGATTGATTAATGATTTATCATTATTATTAGATCTTTGATCTGACGGTGGGGAGCTTTTATTTCCAGCGCTAGCGCACCACGTGGCACCCGTGCTTTGCACGTGGTGCGCTGCTTAAAGGGCAGCGCACCCGTGCTTTGCACGTGGTGCGCTGCTCAGAGCGCAGCACACCTTGAGCTAGCGCACACGTGTTTTGCACGTGGTGCACTGCTAGAGTGCAGCACTCTAGCAGCGCACACGTGCTTTGGCGCTAGTGCACACGTGCTTTGCACGTGGTGCGTTGCTTATGGCGCAGTGCACTTGGCGCTTCTTCTGAAGCGTTGCTTCATTTCAAAATTTGAATTTTGAACAGTGCTTTGCTCTGATTGGGGGAAACAACAGTGTATGGAGAAAAGTTCAGGACTCCGTGATTGATCATAACTACTCTCATCGACCGACGAAATCGAAGGCTCGGCAAGAGAAAAACTGTCCTTCCGTCATACAGAGAGGGACTTCTTCTGCACATGTACCTGTTACAACGGCTCCTTCAACTCCGACCTCCCACAAAAGGATGAGGCCAGAGAAAATCCCACCGCCGGCGGCAAATTCCAAAGGCGATGAACCCAAACGCCCTAAGTCTGGGGGCATGATTGTACATACGGTCTACATGGCTTCCGGGAAAGAAGAAAGCCATGCTTCCGTAGGTTACCGGCCGCAAACTCGGTCGCTGACAAAAGATCAGGAGCAACATAAAAGATCCAGAAAATGCTGACCAAAATGGAAGCACTTACTGGGCAGAAAGAAAGCCCGGACACAATAACCGAACAGTGCCAGAGCAGGAGACCGATACAAAGTTCCTGCGAAGGGTGTTTGAAAGAAAGGACAAGAAAGCTGCCGAGCAGGCTGCTAACATAAAGCAGATGGCTCTCTTGTTCCAAGATATGGTTTGAATGATGATCCAACATGAATCCCCAGCCGAGGATCCGCCGATAATCATCGAGGATGACAGAGGGGAAACATCGAACCCTCTTCCGGCTTTATCGGCAGTCAAAGAGGAAACAATCTTCAAGGCTGCTCTTGATGATTATATCGCTCAATAAATACGAGCTCATCAAGCTAATGAAGCCGCAGACCAAATCATCATAAGTGGGCGACCGTATTCAGGCTGGTATGACCAAATTAAGTACCCGCCGGGATATACGATCCCTAAGTTCTACGTATACAAGGGGACAAGAAACCCACATCAGCACGTCGCGCAGTTCAGAGCTCTGTGCGGCAACACTGGAGGCGATGACAAACTGTTTCTTCGCTAGCTCGTTGGTAGCCTGTCAGAGACGGCCTTTGAATGGTATTCGGAGCTCCCAAATGACTCCGTGAGAACATTTACAGAGATGGAACTGCTGTTCACATAGCGGTTCACTAGCGCAAGCGAGCGCACCCCGATCACGACATTAATCAATGCCAGGGTAAAGCCAGGAGAAACCTGGGTTCAATATGCGATCCGGTGGCGGAACCTATGGTCAAAGTGCGAACAATGCATCGAAGAATCCCCCGCCGTGGGCATGTTCATCGGGACCTTTGATCCCCAAATGACTGTGTCCCAGTTCATGATGTTCTTCAAACTAACAACCTTCCAGTCTCTGATCGATAAACATGCCCAAATGAACCATATGGGCCACGGGCCTTCCTCCTCAAGTAAGGACTCTTGAAATGCAAAGGGTAAAGGGAAATCGGCCTTCATTGCCAACACTCGACAACAACCGTGTGGCCCAAAACCGGCTGCTCGCTAAAACAACTCACGTCCATGCCTATCCCTGGAAGAAAGGCTAGGACGCGCTTACTCGTTTCCCCGCAATAAGACGAGGAGACTATTTGAGTTGGCAATGCGTAATAAACTCATCACATTGCCAGACCCATGGCTTCCACCGCAACCCGGTGACGTCAACAACCCTAACTACTGCTCCTATCACAGAGTGGTGAGCCACCCAATTGAAGATTGCTATGTCTTCAAGAACTGGGTCGAGGACCAGTATCAACAGGGGAAGTTCACGCTGTCTGAAAACTGGAGGGTGAACCCACCACAGAAGTACACTCCAAAAAAAGTGGATGCACCGGGGGCATCATGCTCGCTCGTGGAAGAAACACCATGGGAAGTCATTCTTTCAGCTAAAACCAAACCAATGCTGAAAGATCTACAGGCATGTCCGGCAGTCGGGTGGAAAAGCCTACTTGAACCCGAAATCATCGAAGGGATGCTAAAACCGCGTCCCGTACCGGAGATTGTCAATAAAGGGTAAAATCCCCAAGTCAAGCCTTAAAAGTCTTCAAAGAAAAAGAAAAAGACCAAGAAGCCTGTGCAACCTGCCGAGTATGACGACAAGCGCATGGACCTACAAAAGTACATCGACGCGCTGGAGGAATACAACCAGAAGGCGCGAACACCGGTCATGCTCGAAGAGTTCTCAAGTATATTCTTGAGAACGAAGATAGTGACAACGATGAGGAAAATGACTCATCAGAAGAAACTAAAGACTATGTAGCAAGCTGCCACATGGACTCCCATTCGTTGTTAAATGATAAAGAAACTCTCTCGGCGTCAGAAAACAACGCAGATTAACTGGGGGCGGAATCGGCGCTAAAATCCCCAGAACTGCCAGAAGATCCGATCGATAGGCTGTTAAACGAAACCTTTTGAAAAAGCAGATCTGACCGAGAATGTGAAACAGCCATATACGAAAAGGCTAAGCGTTAGCGTCAGGATGAAGAAGCCGCGGCAAGGTGGAGTCGTAAAGTACTCTAACCAAACTAAAGTACATCCGCCATAAATAAGAGCAGGATCAAGACAGAGAAGCGGTTCGTCAAAGCCCTGTTAATGGGAATGAAGCTGCCGCCTCTAGTAGGAAACACTCCCAGGGTCATATGCCTCGACAGAAAGGATTCATATCCAAACTACTGTCTATATCATCGGAGGGTTACCCACCCCACCGAAGAGTGCAGTACTTTTAAGAAGTGGTGGCAAGGATACGTTGCTCATAAAAAATACTTCAAATGGATGAAGCCCGAAGCTCGTCGACAGCAAAAGAGTGCGACGGATGCGTATGAAAAAACGACTGGCAATTGTCGTATTGTAACAACTCCAATTTTAGTGTACATAAAATTCATTTAAAGTTAATATATACTTGGGGTATTTACAATTTCTGTGAGTACTATAAGAATTTGACTTACTTTTAAACAACAAGAAGGAGCTTGTAGCTCATTGGTAAGACCTTGCACTGCTGTTACAAAGCACCAAAGTTCAAATCCCATCAGCCACACATTATTTTTATTTAAAATTCTTTTAATCTTTTAGAATCCCAAGAGTCTACACTTGCACTACACCTAATAGGGTAAGTTACAGAAAAAACAAACGTGTCCACGAGGCTAGACCAAGCGTCAGGGACACGTGACATCAAGACGAGCCCCGACTCAGGTCGGCGAAATGCGTGGCTCGGCTGGCACGGCCGGTTCAACTCAGTCCTATCCCTAATTTTCTTTAACCCCATGCACCCTTTGGACTACCCCACTCCCCCTACACTGTTTAAATTCTCTGCAATTAACCAGAGAATTAAAATACCCCCTTTTAATCCTTTTTAATGCAAATTTAAATACATTTTTTATCACACCCTAACCCTAATTTTCCTTATAAATACCCAGTCTATTTTTACACCCCTTCACACTGAAATTTCCTACAAAAACTCTTAAGAAAATTTCAAGATCCTTTTGTGTGGAAGTGGAGTTAGCAAAGGGCGAAGCTCCGACGAACTTCCGGCGACAACTCAAGGAGTTTTCGACGACGAAACGACGCACCGGTAACTCCCACCTCTTCCTCTTTCTCTCCTATAGCCAATCATCCATTAAGTGCCTACTTCTTTTTCTTTTCTCTATTCTAAAAACATTCAAAAGTAAAACCCGACGGAAGCGGAGTTAGTCCGACTTCCGATTCAGTTTTCTTTAAAAACTACAATTTTTCTTAATCAAGATACCTTCATATCATCACATGTTGTTCATTAAACATTAATAAATATCTTTAATAAGTTTCATCACAAAAGATTGTTAAATGCATCTTTTATCGCAATTTTACATTAAAATACCCTTATGTTTCATTTCGACATGCTTGAACTTTTTAAACCGTATTACCGTAGAAAAACTCACGAGATAATGACCTACCTCCTCACAACACACATATCTAACATATCACGATGGAAATTTGGGAATATAAATTTGGAAAAATACGAACATATAAATACCTTCAAGTTATAAAACATTTTTCTACAAGAAGTGTATTTTAACAAATCTTTGCAAATGCGCCTCTACAACCTATTTCGAGGAACCTGTTCGGTATGGTACGGATTATCAAACATCCTCGGGCCTAGAGTGAGATGCAGACCTCCGCAAGGAGCATACGATATCGAAAGATTTAAAATACAATTTTTTTAGAAAATGTGATTTTTATTATAAATAAAACTTATATTTTTAATAAATAAATATATATGTAATTAATATCAAAATATCTATTTTTTAATATTTATAATATTCCACATTTCCAAAATTCAAGAAAAAATTTCATTTACAAGAAAGTACCATAGAATTCCAATATTACAAATAAATACCATATATTATGAAATTAGGTTTTATTCACTAGAAATGTCACATTGATAAAATATACATCAATGAAAACTCTAAAGACGATAATAAAATACTTTAGGTGTATTTTGGAAATTATACAAAATTATTTTTACATAAAACCCCCTCAAGTTATACTAAATTACAATAAGGACCCTAAAAAACGTAGGTTTAAGCGGGACCAGTCTCTTGAGCCTCAGGGAGCCGGAGATATGGGTGCTTGCCTATTTAATGTAGACAACTTAACAAACGGTGATATCAACACGGTAATTGTCTTTGAAAAAGACACAAATCCTGCCGTCCATGTGCAGCAGTTACCGATAGCACCAAAACATAATTCAGGATTCAATTTCTTTTCTAATTGTCTGATTCAGACCGAGTTTTAATATAATCAATCTGACTTGAATATGATTCAAGTATCAAACTACAATACAATATGGATCTATGAATCTGTCTTTTTAATCCATCAATCTATACAACTTGACTGAACCGAACCATGGATATACATACATCTATATGATTCTCCAGTTACATCCATTTACTGATATCATGGTTCCGGCAAGTCATCCATCTATACAATTTATCTATACAATTCAACATAATACAAACAATACAATCAAGACATCGCAGGGTTTATAAGGGGTAGATTGGCATGGAAGGTGTTATAAGTGGCACAAGACTGCAACCATAACACACCTAACCTGAATTCAATTGCCGTTGTACCATGGCTGAACGGTTCCTTGTGCTCTGTATACCTTAGTCTCCGGAATAGTGGGACTCCTCTCGTATACACTGGCATTTTTCTGTACTAAGCTACAAACAACAGCGTTAACATTAAATACAACATTATAACAATATACTCTCTATTCTGTCTATTCCATTCTTGTCTATTTACGGGACTTACCGAGTGATTTGTTCGCTGACGACATTCTCTTTCTTTTCTTTGGAATATCGTCAGGTGATTCGGACCTTCAGGAGATCAAGCCCACCTTTGAGGACTTGGATCAGCTAGCCTTCGACCTGGAGCTCTAGTTACTTGTACACATTTACATTCTGTATTTTCAATTTCTGTTATGCCACTGTTTAGGCATTGCTTTCCATTCCATGTATTTACTTTTCAGATGTAGTTGTTGTTCAATTATATCTATTGTCACTGTCTCTTGTGTATTTTACTTATATTACTTAGATACGCTTAGCGTGTTTACTTCAGAGTAAATACGTAACGGCCTCATCACGTCCTCTTCTCGAATACTGGGAAGCGGGGCGTGACACATATAGTTGATACCAGTCCGAAAAGGGAAAAGCCCCAAGTTCTTACTTTCGGGAGCGATTCTGAGGACGAAATACCCCTCAGCCCTTACTTCAAAGACTCCACCTTCGAAAAAGAAGAAGATGAGAAGAGCTGCGAGAATATTAAGCTGCGTAGCCGCACGCTGCCTGAAAAGAATCTCGAACCTACAAACAAAGGTTCGAGCAAAAAAGACGAAGGGAAAAAAAATTCCTAAGGAAATTGCCCTCGACGGTGGAGTTGTTAAAGAACTCGCAGCAAGGGAGCCGCCTAAGAAAAACGAGGTGGATTCCAACGCCCTGGCACATCTGAGGAAAATACCCTCACAACTGAGCATATTGGATGCTCTCCTCCTGTCCAAAGAGGCATGAGATTCTCTGATCAAGGCATTACAAGAACCTGATCAGTTCCAAACTTTCCTCGCAGAAGAGAAGATGAAGGATGTGCTGGCAGAGGTCCACACAGCTGACATTATACTCAGCGATGAAGATCTACTCCTCGGTACGTGCGAACATAGCCTCCCGTTATACGTCACCGGGTACTGCCACGATATCAAATCCTTGTCAACAACGGATGCTCCGTCAACCTTCTCAACGTGAGAGTGCTGAAGGAAATTTGCATGAACGTTCAACACCTGGCCCGAGACAAAATTACCATCTCTGGGTTCGACTCACAGTAGTCATGGACACTTGGGTCCGTAATTGTGAAGTTACGCTTCGGGCTGCTTGTCACTGACATCAAATTCCGCATCCCCAATTATGCAAAACGAGGGAAATTCGAGCCGAACTATGAAGGCCCGTACATCATAGACAAAGTCTACCAAGGTGGAGCCTACCTGCTCATGGATATACATGGAGAAAGACCCTTCAGGCCAATAAACGGCCGATTCCTAAAAAAATACTACGCTTGACGAGTCACGATATAGGTCTATGATAGATGACGACGCTCGTGTCCGCTCGCTATCTTCTTGAGTCAGAAATCTGAGAGTAGTATGCAAAGAAGTTCCGTCGCCTCAAACATGGCGACAAAGGACCGAGATGTCCTTAAACTAGAAATTCGCCTCAAACATGGAGATAATGGACCGAGATGTCCTTAAACTAGAAATTCACCTCAAACATGGTGATAATGGACCGAGATGTCCATAAACTAGAACATCGCCTTAAATGTGGCGATATAGGACCGAGAAGTCCTGAAACTAATTATCTGCCTCAAACTAATCATCCGCCTCAAACTAATTATCCGCCTCAAACATGGCGATAAAGGACCGAGATGTCCTTTAACTAGAAATTCACCTCAAACATGACGATAACGGACTGAGATATTCCTAAACTAGAACCTTGCCTCAAATGTGGCGATATAAGACCGAGAAGTCCTTAAACTAATTATCTGCCTCAAATATGGCGGCATAGAACCGAGATGTCCCTAAACTAACAATGGACCGAAAAGTCCTTAAACTAGAAATTCATCTCAAATATGGCGATAATGAATCAAAACGTCCCTAAACTAGTGTGTCGTCTCAAACAAGGCGCATCGCCCCAAATACGGCGATATCCTCCTTTGATATCTATATTGCAATCGAAGTCTCGACGGCGAGGGTTGCAACTCAAGTCCTATCGGCTACACAGCTACTCCAGCAATGAATTCACTCTCAAATCCCACCGGCAAACAGATGGGTCATTTACGACGGAGCTACTTTTGAGAGTTTCGTTGTTAAAAAAAGACGGTATGTCCATAAGTAAAATGGGTACAGATGAAAACCCGAAAGGGCACCGTGAGTAAAAACAGCAGGACCGCCGGCAAGTTTGTGAAAACCCGAATAGGGCGCAAACTCGTAAAATAAAAAAATTCATGTGCACTTGCAAGGTCCTCTCGACCTTGTGAGGAGAAAATACCTGCGTGAGATCCTTACAACTCACAAAGGAACAACACACTTAGGAATCCTCATGATTCCTAAGGAGAAATTACACTCGCGAGATCCTCACGACCCGTAAGGAGAATTCCCCTTATGAGACCCTCACAGCTCATAAGATTCAAAAGCCTTAAGCTACAGGGATTTGAATCTGTTCTTAAGCCGTCATATCCCCCAAGTTGCCCTACAGGAGGTCCAATATTGACCCTTGTATACAATCCACGGGCACGAATAAACATTCCCCCACCAAGTTCCACCAACGACGAGAAATGTCCCCGTATGGTGAACGACACTTGTAAGTCCTCTCGATTTATAAGGAGAAAACACTCTTGCAAGATCCTTAAAACTTACAAGAGAAAATACACTTAGGAATCCCCACGATTCCTAAGGAGAAAGTACACCTACGAGGTCCTCACGACTTGTAGAGAGAAATACCTTTATGAGACCCTTACGGCTCATAAAGTTAAAAAGGCTTAGTCGACAGGATCCTAACCCTGTTTGCTAAGCCATCTTTGTTCAAATCAGTAAAGGCAAATGATGAGTCGCTCTTGGCAATATTCCAGTCTTAGCGATACTGATGCCTAAACAGGTGTCAAACACCGAGTCCTTTTATGGCAAATGATGATTCGCTCCTGGCAATATTCCAGTCGTAGCGATGCTGATGCCAAGGTTGGTATCAGATTCCAAACTCGCAATAAAAACAGCAGCGAGTAGCAAAAAATATGCATATAAAAACAGCCGAAATGTTTGGGCAACCCGTAATAAAAAGCAGCGAGTAAAAATACAAAAAAATAGACGAAATGATTGGGCACCGTGGATAAAAAGCCAAAATGATTAGGCAATCACGACTTTCACGATATAAAAAGATAGAGTATCGCGGTAATACAAAATAAAATTTCCTCTACCCTGCAAGTATGTCCATATTGACTCTTGTATACAATCCATGGGCACAAATGAAAGAAAGAGAACCATACTTTTCCACCAGGCTCCGTCAAAGGGAGAGCCAGATCTTGACGGCAATATCTACAACCTAGAGTTGAGCTCAACGTACTTCTCATTCCAATAGGGTGAAGAAGTGACGTCAAAAAAGCTCCAAGGAGCCAAATTAAAACGGAGTAATGACAAAATCTTAGCTCCAACTCAGCGTTCCTTCTCATTCCAGCAGAATCCAGACGCAACGTCAACAAAAGACCCAAGGTTCGAAAAAAAATGGAGCCATGGCAAAATCCTAGCTCCAAGTCTTGACGGTTCATATACAACTCAGAGACTATCTCGACGTTCCTTCTCATTCCAGCAGGATGCAGACGCAACGTCAACAAAAGACCCAAGGGGTCGAAACAAAAATGGAGTGATGGCAAAATCCTAGCTCCAAGTCTTGACGGTTCATATACAACTCAGAGACTATCTCGACATTCCTTCTCATTCCAGCAGGATGCAGACGTAACGTCAACAAAAGACCCAAGGGTCGAAACAAAAAATGGAGCCATGGCAAAATCCTAGCACCAAGTCTTGATGGTTCATATACAACTCAGAGACTATCTTGACGTTCCTTCTCATTCCAGCAGAATGCAGACGTAACGTCAACAAAAGACCCAAGGGTCGAAACCAAAAATGGAGTAACGGTAAAATCCTAAACTCCAAGTCTTGATGGCACATATACAACCTAGAGACCATCCCGACTTTCTCCCTCATTTCAGCAGGATGCGAATGCGGCTATCAAATGAAAATGGAGCAATGGCATATTCCTAGCTCCGGGCTTCAATT
Source organism: Agapanthus africanus (assembly GCA_030015575.1). NCBI lineage: Eukaryota > Viridiplantae > Streptophyta > Magnoliopsida > Asparagales > Amaryllidaceae > Agapanthus > Agapanthus africanus. The sequence continues at coordinate 172,917,460 of CM057339.1, read as the reverse complement.
GCAGTACATACAGCATAGAAGTCTTACAGATGTCTACCCTAATTCAGCAAAGAATCGACGTGACATCGTCAAAACAAAAAATGAAGCAATGACATATTCCCAGCTTCGGGTCTTGAAGGCAACTCATATAAAGCCTAAAATACTATCGGAGATCATCCCACACCAGAGCAGAGTGGTTATGACTCATCGGGGATCCAAACTGAGCCTAACCTCAAGTAAAAAGCGTCATGGCAAATTCCTAACGTTTGCTCTTCCGATGGTAATATGACCTAAGGAGATTACTTGAAAACGTCTTGTACAGCCTCCAAAGGAATCAGAGACACGACAGTCGCGGGGCTACTCGAACAATGGCTTAAAGACCTCATATCGAGGAAGACATCAGCCAACGCGACGGTACCACGGACTAAAACCCTAGTACCACAAACCTAACGGACCTCTGTCATAAAGAATGGAGGTTATCTGCATATAACGTTAGGATAAGTTTGCCTGTAAACCCAAGAGAGGTAAACTAAAGAAACTCCGAAATGGGTGAATAAACTAGAAACTCCGAAACGAGTGAATAAACTATAAACTCCGAAATGAGTACATAAACTAGAAACTCTGAAACGAGTGAATAAACTACAAACTCCGAAACGAATAAACTAGAAACTCCGAAACGAGTACATAAACTAGAAACTTTGAAACGAGTGAATAAACTACAAACTCCGAAACGAGTAAATAAACTAATGAGCGCTAAATTAAGAACATCAGACACAAAGGAGCCCAGGAAGAAAAAAAAGTGAATTCTTTATTCATAAATCAAAATGGTTTACATTTATGTAAAGAAAAGTAGGAAATACAATTTTAACTGTTAAAAAGGTGGGGCTTTCAATAGATTGGCAACCCGCTCACTTTCTTCCCGCAGCTCCTCGTCGCGTGCCACTACTACAGCTAGCCTCGCATTGACTTGAGCTCGTTGTTGCAAATATGATGAAAGCTTCTCAGCGATTTCCAGCTTTACAACCTTGCAATCTCGCATGCCCCGCTAGGTAAAGTCGAGGTTCTGCCTCAGCGCCAATCCATTAGAAATGCATTGTTGGAGGTTTTCGAAAATAACTCGCAGCAGCGCGGCATTCGCTTCGACCTAGGCTCGCAATCGGCTGGATTCATCAGAAGCCGTCTCATGCTCCTTTCGCTTCAAGGCCAACCTTTGCTCAAAGTATTGAATAGAATCGGCACATTGCTCGATCCACGCGATTAGTTGAGTCTTCGAGATTAATGCTTCAGGGGTGAGACGCTTGATTTTGATCTCATGCAGACAAGCCTCGATCCGCTTACAATAATCAACCCAAAAGCCGACAAAATCTTCATTGTGGAAATTCACAAGCGTTGCCAACATCGGGTTGAACTCGTCAGTATAATCAGCGGCAGAAGTAAGAGCTTCAACGTTAAGATCTTCGATGAATTCACTCAGCATTCGCCTGCTATTCGCTGCAACCTTGGAAGATTGACGCTTAGCAAAAGGCCCTGCAGGCATAGAAATGCGAGACTCAAAGGGAGCCAAAGCCGATATAGATGCTGTAGAATAAATAATGCACAAAGAAGGGTCAGATTTCAACATGAAAAATAAAGAAGAACGCTGATGGACGAGATCTACCATACCAGTGGTCAAAAGTGGCAGGGCAAGGAGCACAGGAGGCTCGGTTATTCCTTCTCTCTCTCCCTCGAGCTGTGATACTGTGGTCAATACGAGAAAAGCTTAGCAATATATAGTTTACCGTGGAAAGATGAAATAAAAGGTGAAGAATATACTAACCAACGCCTGAAGGGGGAACGAATTCTGATTGGAAGGCGAAGTGTAGGCTTAACATCTGGTGTAAGCGGTCAAAAAGCACTCCAGCAGGATTGCAACAATATATGGTTAATACAAGAAAACAGTATCTACACTGAAACATGAAGTGAGGGATCCCTACCCTCCATCATTAAACCCAAGGGAACTCGGGGGGATACAGAAGAGAGGGGTGGAGCAGTGACAATCGCGGCCACGGCTGACAGAGATCCTTCAATCAGCACAGCGCTGGGGTCTACCACGCCTGTATTCAGAATAAAGGAAATGTAAGCAGAAATGTTTAATGGGATTGAGAAACCAAAAGTAATGGCTCGAGGTATACCTGATGGGGCAGAAATCATAACAGGATATTTAGCGTCACCAGCCTCAACGGCTTCCTTAGTTTCCATAATCATCGGGAAGGTGGATTCGGCATCCACACCTTCGTCCCCTGAATCAATAAGGGTCGTCGTAATGCTCACATCACCCGCCGATATTGTGGATCCACGAGGGGAGGAAGTGGCAATCGGAACAGTCCCTGATTCGAAAGGGAGGCCTGATACTCTAGGCACTTCGAACGCTGGCGCTTCGCCCGCCGCGTCACCACCTGAATTCGGCCTAGTTAAAAAAAAGAGTGTTATAATTCAAGAAAAAAATACTGCTATCAGGTTTCAATAAGAGATTGTGCACTGTTTTACCTTAAAGCGACCGCTCGGCCTCTTCGCGAGCCGCACGCGCAACCTGCCTATGAGCAGTTGACAGGGCAGAAGAAGCATCCTCCATGCAAATATCATAAGGCCGAGCATCACTCGAGCCCGCGTCTGCGGCCAGATTTTCCTGACGCCCCATTGCAACATGCTTTTTGCGCTTCCTCTCAGCTTTGGCTGTACAGACGGATCTCCTCAGGACCTTCGATAGAGGAGCATCGTCGTCCAGATCAGGCTCGGCCTCGGGACATACTGTAACATCCGTCATCGGCTGCTTCAGCGACGCCTCTCATAGCGGCCCGAGGAGGGCATCAGCCGTAACCGGTAGCCCTGAAGACTCTTCCACACCACCACTCGAGGTTGGTATTATACTCGGAACAACATAGGCTATGGTGGTTCCTATAATAGGAAAAGGAAGGGAGTCAAGTTGTGAATAAAATAAACTAAATACTTAAAGGCATCATGAAACAAATCATACTAAGATCCATGGAAGCACGAAGCCTCTCCTCCTCCTCAAACATTTTGAGGGACGCCAAGAAGGCCTCTTCAGTGGAGATTCCTGTTAAGAGAAGGACGTTAGTAAAGCGTAATAAATTCATAAAAAAGAATGTATACAGGAGAGTATAAACGAAATATACCGGACGTCGTAAGAGAAGCTAACGCCGCTTGCTCACGGGCCAGTCTTTCAGAAGCTTCGATAGCAGCTTGAAATCCGGTAGCGGCAACAGGAGCTTGCCATACTCAGACAAGCCTTCGCTATAAGGAGCGTGAGGCTCTTGGCCGAATACATCATCAGCTGAGAACATCATCAGCTGAGAACATAGATTTCTTGGCCGAATACATCAGACAAGCCTTCGCTATAAGGAGCGTGAGGCTCTTGGCCGAATACATCATCAGCTGAGAACATAGATTTCTTCTTTTTCTGCGAGCTGGCACCAACCCCCGACGACAACAGCTTCCACTTAACGGGCTTCTTTAGACGGCGGGTTCCGATCTCCGAGCCAATACCCGACTTAGAGGATGCAGCAGCCACCACAGCCATATGAGCATTTAACTCCGGCTGAGGCTTATATGGAAAAACTCGCGGAACCACAACTGCGTTGCTTCCCCTCAAAGAAGGAAGCACAACCGCCCGTCGCTTCAGCGGGACCGCTGGATTATTGGCTGGGACAGCATCCTTGTGGTCAAGCAGCAGCCGCCTCTCTTCCTTGATGACATCACCCGTTGCAGCGTTCGAGGCCCTTGGAATGTGACTCAGCTCGCTGATGAGGAAATGGGACCCCGTATTCAAACGCGTGAAAATGATGCGTCACGTTGCGAACACTTTCCTCAGTAGAAATGGGATCCATGATGAACGCCTCAAGGGGAACACCTTGGTTGTAATCCGATTGCTGAGCGAAATGGTGTGGGTTATATCTTATGAACAAAACCAAGGCGTTCCGTCTGAATACTAGTAAGCCCAGCCTGATAGAATACAAGTGGACAATCTCTCGGGCTCTCAATACAGAAGCTCCGTCCTTGAAAACGTCGTGAAGCGGCTGGATGGCTTTGGAAGATTCCTTGCTGATGGTCTGGACTCTGTCGACGAAGGTCATGCTGTCCCCGACCATGCGTGGGCGAAGAAGCAATCACCGAGCCTCCCGCTGTATTGGGTCTGCAGAAGAAGTATCGACCAAGTGCATGACCCGAGGAAAATTATATCCGTCATAAAATCTGGGTCGTTTATCCACCAAAAGCACCCAGCACGTGCATCTCAATCCATTAGGTAAAGTAATGTAGTGGGAGATTAACGGGCTTCAGACCCGGCTGAGTAGTGTCGGATGCTAGACTCAGGCCGTGATATAAGTGAGCCAGGCCTGCAACCCCAACGGTCAGGCGTGTCCCCACCATAATACGGTGAGCCGGATAAAAGATAAATGGTCTCATATAACGAGGATGCATCGGAAGTGCGAACCAGCTTAGCCACAAACCGATGAACCCCAGGAAGAATGTCTCCTCATCAATGTCCGGAGCAGCGACCTCTGCGAAAGAAACGACCGGGGTATCCGGAATAAAAGACCGCTTTAAATCTGCTTCAGCGGTCGGTAATTTGTCCAAGCTAAATCTGAACGGATCATCAAGCTTGGAGAACTTTGCAGCTTTCTTCGACAAAGCCTCCGGACGAAAGATGCGGGCGATGAAATCGGTAAAGCTAACTTCGTGCCTACCAGAATCTAAGAATAAGCTCTCGTATATGTTCAATACCTTGATCAAGCTTGGAAACTTTTGTTGAACGACATTCTCTGGGGTAAGACCCATTACCACTGATCGGTAGCAAAGATGAACTCGTCAGGGGGAAGTATCTCCTCATAATGTTCCCCTCTGACGGGTAATCCAGATATCTCCCTGAATTCCTCCAATGAGATTGAGACCTTTCGATCTGATAAGAGAAATGTGTGGGTCGGGATATTCCATTGCTCCAGAAAAGATTTGACCCACCACACATGGGGAGTGTGGTAGTGAAAGAGGGATGCATAGATCACGTGATATAGCTCGGTCTTTAGTAGCAGCGACTTCTTGGCCGACAGAATGTATCGGGCCTACTGTTGATAGCCAGCCGAATGACGGGGAGTCATTTTTATCATGTAAGCCTGCCCCCAAGGACGCGATTCTCCTTGGCATATGCGATGCCCTAGAATGTGTAGGGCCATCGGTGGCTGCACTGGTATCGATGTCATGGAGGACTGGAGACGACCTTCCGAGGTCCAGTCGACCTCTTCTACTGCGTAAGTAACCTGCGAAGGGTCAGTGTAATGGATTGACAGGATCAGTTCTGACGGCGCTGCGCAAGCAAAACTGCGCCGACCCCGGATAATGTGACTATACCACGACCCCCACAGATGAAGAGACTTTTGCTCTGGGTCATAATCCCGAATGAGTGCAAAGACTTCCCGATCTGTAGGCGCATCGGCGAAAGCACTTTCCGAGCGAACGTAGGAGAAGGAGGAATAGAAAGCCATAATCCCTGTAAAAAAAATTAAAAAGGGGGTAAATTATCGACACAATGTTCAAGACTTTAACATTTTCATTACACCTAAATTTTTACTACATTCTGGCATGTTAAAGCCACCAAAGTTCAAAGAGAAAGGGACAATGGGCCTAACAAAATTAAGGTAACGCCCCCATTAATGAAGAGGAAGGCACTCATTGTAAGAATCCAAAACAATTCTCATTTAATGAAAAATCTCATTGAACTGTGGAGTTAAACTCCCTCGAAAAACGAGTTATACAGCATATTCAAATTTGCAAGAAGAACCCTAGAAAGAAAGAAAAAAGGAATAAAATTCCCAAAAGAATTTCTTAAAAGAGAAATTTTCTCAGAGCTAAACTCTGTAGAACAACCCAGAATTAAATTTCTCTAATGGGATTAAATCCCAGAAATCCCCATAGGAAATGGAATTAAATTCCAAACAACCCTCAAAGATCAAAATCACTGACAGCGTAAAACCGTAAAATCTTTGAGACCAACGGTCTACCTAAAATAAAGTTTTTAAGATCTCTAAGAGATCATTTCTAGAAAAAGAGCCAAGCTCTATTAATGGGTTAAAAATCCAAGATAAAAAGAGTCTCTTTTAAGAGAAAAAATGTCATAATCCTTACCAATTTTCTTAAACAGAGTTTAAACTCTGAGAGTTTCTTTGGGCAGAGATCTGAGCTCTGAGAAGAGAATTAAATTCTCAAAGAAGAAGATGGAAGATGACGAAACGACAGCCATCTCAAGGGCCAAATGCGCTATTTATAAGACATGAAGGGACGGTTCAACTCCCCAGGAGATCGAACGGTGGAAAAGGTGACACCATTGCACCCACGTGTAAGCCACGTAAGAGCAACGGTGGGGGGCATTTGTTTCCCCAATATATTTAATCTAATAAAAGAGTAAAGCTCTTTTGAATTCAATGAGGCAGCGCCTCACATGCTCTCCATGAGGGCGCCAGTGCCAGAGCCAATCTTATATGATTAAATCATATGGTGGTGCCTCACTTGCTCCTCACGCGGGCTCCAATGTGAAAAGCACAGAAGAGTTCATAAGAGTTAAACTCTTAGATGGCGCCGCACGTGCTCCTCAAGCGGGAGTCAATGTGCAAAGCACAGAAGAGTTCATTACATAAGAGTTAAACTCTTAGATGGAGCCACGCGTGCTCCTCATGTGGGCGCCAATGTGCAAAGCACATAAATACCCATTATAAGAATTAAATTCTTAAGTAGCGCCCACGTGCATAACACGTTAGCGCCAACGCCCAGGTAGAATTAAAATTCTACAATACTCCCTGTTAAACAGAGTCGTTGGATCAAAAATCCAACGGAGATGATAAATCATCAAAATACAGAATTAAATTATGTTGGAAGAAAACAATTCCCAAATCTTTCTAAAATAAGAAAGATACTCTCGGTTGGATCAAAAATCCAATTATAAAATAAAATTCTATTTTGGAGTATATTCTCTCAATCTTTCTAAACAAGAAAGATTGTTCTCTGTAAAATAGAGAACCCTTGGATTAAAAATCCAATGGTGATTAAAAAATCACCGTTTTATAGAATAAATTCTGTATAGGGGAAAATATTTCCCCAATCTCTGTAAAAAACAAAAATCATATTCTGTAAAAACAGAAGTTCTTGGATCAAAGATCTAATGGTGGGTCAAATTCCCCAAATCAATTAAAATCTCTCAATGAGTGATTTTCTCAAAACCAATTAACAATTTTCCTTCACTATATAAAGGACCCGAGACTTCAAGTCTTAGAAAGACAGAAGACCATAACACAGAGAAAGGAGAAGGAGGAAAAAGAGCTGAGCCAACTGATTCAGTGGTCTCCCTCTCTCTCTCTACTTCGAACCAAGACTCTTCTTCAGACTTAGATTCTCTAGTAAAAATACAGAAAGCTCTCAAAACAACAGAAAATTTAATTCTCTCAAAGAAGAAAATTTCCCTCCTAAAAACCCTAGGTAAAGAAAAAAGAATAGATTAAAATATCTCATTTACCCAACACACCATATGTAAGGGTTTAACCCTTCTCAAAGAACTTAGTTCTTTCTCTTGATCTGAGATCCACTATGCAAGTCTCCCACAAGTTGAGAATTTAATTCTCATCGGGAAGATCTTGTTCTTGAGAATCAAAAATTCAGAGGAGAACATGGATATAAGAACATGAAGAAGATGGAGTTCATAATACTCCGGGAACTTAGTTTCTTCAAATCAAGAACTTAGTTATTTAAAGAACTCGATCCAAGATTCTCAAAATAGTGATCTTGGTGATCCTTAATGGTCAAAACACCATTAAAAGAGATTTAATCTCTCTGAAAACATGAAAAACATGGAGTTCATAATACTCCGGGAACTTAGTTCCTTCAAATTAAGAACTTAGTTCTTAAAGAACCTGATCCCAGATCCTCAAAATAGTGGTCTTGGTGATCGTTAATGGTCAAAATACCATTAACAGAGGTTTAACATCTTTAAAAGCATAAACATGAAGAACATGGAGTCCATAATACTCCGAGAACTTAGTTCTTTCAAATTAATAACTTAGTTTTTAAAGAACCCGATCCAAAATCATCAAAATAGTGATCTTGGTGATCGTTAATGGTCAAAATACCACTAACAGAGATTTAAGTTGTCTAAAAATATCAACAAAAATTAAATCTCCAAAAGAACTCAGCGCCTCACGTGAAAAGTATGTGAGCGCTCAAGGCCAAATTACATAGCGCCTCACGTGAAACGCACATGAGCACCTGAAAAAGTTGGTGCTTAGCACTAGTGCAACACCTCACGTGAAACACCCGTGGGCGCCAGAAAAAGCTAGTGCTTAGCACTAGTGTAGCGCCTCACGTGAAACACACGTGGGCACCACAAAAAACTAGTGCTTAGCACTATTTCAGCGCCTCACGTGAAACACACGTGAGTGCTGTATAACTGAGTTCTTAGCACTGCTGGGTGTTACAGAAACCCAATCTTAGCCTAAACTGGCTAAGAATATATTTATGATATCCAAACCGATCTTAGTCTCAAACATGACTAATGATCTCTCATTGATGATATCCAAAATGATATTCATCCCATATCTCCTAAGTTAATCTTAGTCTTAAATATGACTAACGATTCTTAGGTTGATCACCATCTTTTTCCTCAAATACGGGATTTGGTTTAAGGGTATATCTCTTCAAACCTCTGATATATGTCGTTGTAATTCCTTAACGTCTTCAGAGAGGTGGCGGGTCCCGGCAACCAACAACTCCTTTCTTGTCCCAATTTGATATAAAATTTCATCAAGATAGGGAATGATACATCCCACACCGATGCACTTCCAAATTGACGTGCACACCTCAAATCAGACCGCACCACAAATTGGGTGCATTCCATGTCACTATTGTTCATTCCATCACGTAACAAATACACGTGCGTGCAAGATGAATAATGGACCGAAATGTCCTTAAACTAATTTTCATCCCAAACAGGGAACATTGGACCGAAATGTCCTTAAACTAACATTCGTCCCAAACAGGGAATGTTGGACCCTGACGTTCTTAAACTAATATATTTTGCCCCGCGGACTATCTCCATAATGACTACCGTATACTATCCATGGGCTATTCATATATGATCTAATGATCAGTTGAGCCATATGCTCACTGCTATAAGTCGATCTTAGTCTCAAATATGGCTTATGGTCCTTATATCAAACCCAAATATCCCATGAGCCGATGGACCTCACAAATGTGAGATCTGAGTTCTAAATTCATTCCCGTTGGCAAACTAAGCTACCAACGTGGGCCCTGTAATGCAAAATTCTTGACCTAAACCCAAATCTCAAATATACGGATTTGGACTAATCAGCGCCCTACGGGCGACAACATAAACTAGTCTCCGTATACAATCCATGAGCAACCAAAATAAACAAAAACAAACATGACACAAAGTGAACCTCCGGAGCAGGAGAAAGTGGTTATCGCAATGCGGTAACGTAATTAACTGCAGAGGGTTGTGCCTGCAGGAAGAGTGTCCCCACAATCAAAACCCCTAATAAAATGAGGGGGGGTCTGATAAAGTCTGCTACAACGGTCGCATATGTCCAAACCTCCGATATATGGTGCTATAAATCAACTTGGTATCTTTGGAGAGGTGGACGGATAAATCCAAATAGCATATGTCCTCAAAATTCAGGCCAGACGTCCCAACGTCTTGGTCCATCTTCCAGTGGTGAACAATGACTACAAATTTATAGGAGATTTTCAACTCCGTATTGAAGGGGGTTCGTAGTTTGTGTTGGGTTACACTAATGCCCTGACCATCATCCGTGGCCATTTGCGGAACAAAAATTTTACAACGAGTGAAACTTGGCGCTAGAATAACCCTAAACCGGATCTACCATAAACCTAACTAGCAACTAAAGAAATTCTATCTACTATGATAGAAGTGTATATCTAAAGAAACAAGTCCTTCGGGTCTTCACTCCTCTCCTTTGGCTCCTCAAAGGATGTACGGATCGTGCTTGATCTTCGTCCTTTTCGCGTCAAAGATGATCCACTCGAGAGTGTATGCTTTATGCTCCTACGTCCAAAACGAAGTAACTAGGGTACTTAGAATGCTAATCTAAGTAGTCAAGATGAAGTAGAGAGTGATGATGGATTGCTTTGTCTCACTAACCCTATGTTTCTCAACACATGAGACAATTAGGGTTTTGAGGTAGAAGAAGAGAGAAGGAGAAGATGAGAGTGTGAAGTGAGCATGGAATAATAAATAATGGCCAAGTGTTGTGAACTAATAATGCAAAGCCAAAATATCTTGGAGCTACACAAATATCTAATGCCACCTTGCATCAATAATTCACAACACTTGAAACTATCAAGCATACTCCAATAGTAAACAATGAGTCATGCCATGAGTCACTAAGTAGCCATGCTTCATTTAAAGCAAATGAACACCTCATTTCTCCACCTCATTAACCATTAACAAAAATGGTTAAAAAAAATAATGAGATGTCTTCTTCTAGAAGCATCTTGCACAATTACAAGAATGCCCCTCACCGTATATACATACCCGTATCTGTATTCCGAAAAATACGAATACAAAGAGACAAAATAATCCAAGAATATAATACTAGGATCCGGCTTAAACCAAAGCCCACCAGTATTATCCGTCCGAACATCATACGTGCACAAGTACACGTATGTGATCGAACCCTGCCGTAAAACCATATGGCCTCTGCAGCGTTTCGCCCGAAGCAGGGAAACCCTCTGTGTGGGACTCTAAAGACTCAACAGTACACTGGCAGTGGGTTTAACCACAAGTAGTCAGCGGTACTAACTGCTCGTAACGGCTACCCAGGTACCTGTCAAAAAGGAAGGTCGACGAGCAAACTCGTCCGAACTCCTACTGAGCCTATCCATGAAACTCTCCGTATAGTCCAGTCTCTTCGTCTAAGAGTATCGCATATCGGGTCTAGGAGTGATAAACGTCAGACCCCTAATAACCCGATAATTCGTGCTGATGCGGCTCAGGACCAATCCAGGAAACTACTGATCAATCTATCAGTAAATCCTAACTGCCTTGGCCAAGGTCTTATGGTCCTGACCAATCGAACATAGTGCGATATCAACCCCCAATCCCGGGAGAGATGAATCCCCAACAATCACTCACTGCCTCCATGTGGCTCAGAACTGTACCCAACCAAAACCTGTTTGCACGACTCGGTAGAGCCGTGGTAGGGTAGTGATCAAAGCACAGTAGGAACTCACACGACACAAATGACAATCTCATGTCCGAAGACTAACATGTACACATGTCACTTGAGAACTTCCATCTGACGATAGGTATAGTACCATCTGGAAGTTCTCGGTGAGTTTGTCCAGTGTACTCATACCCTGTGAGCACCTGTATACGATCTTAGGTGCATCAAACCAATGGCTGCAGGACCAACCATTGTCCCTCATCGGGGCTAGAAATGTATACACTAGTCTACTCTGGAGTATCAATGCCCGGTCTTGATACCCACGCGACTAGGGACCATTTAAGGATGTGCTTATGGACTACCCTATTCCCACAAGTATGATCGCCATCATAATGCTGGTAGTTAAGAAAGATCCTACGGACTTTATCAACATGTAACCGCTATATGTAATAATGAGTATAACTATGCCATGTTAAGATAAAGTCAAAGCATAATAGTATACTACTGTATCATGTCTTTATCAATATGTGTAAGCTGGATAAAGAATCAATAGAAACAAATACACATATCCTGATAAAGACAACTCAAATAATATACTATATAACTGAGCAAGATTGTCATGTACATACATATCCATAGCATCCACATGTATACATATATAATAATGGCCTCTAGGGAATACATATCCAACAATCTCCCACTTGCACTAAAGGCCAGTAATTGGAGTACCGAATACCCAACGTCTGCACTAAGGCCAGCTGCTGGCGTATCGCATACCCAACATCTCAAAAATTCTCTCGAATTGCGCTTGAGGAGGGCCTTTGTAAATGGATCCACCGTGTTCTCTTTTGTATCCACTCTCCAGACCTCGATCTCCTGGCGATCTATAATCTTCCTGATCAGGTGATACTGCCTTAAGATGTGTCTGGATTTCTGATGGGACCGTGGTTCCTTCGCTAAAGCTATGGCCCCATTGTTATCGCAATACAAAGGTACTGGATCAACAATGGACGGAACTACCTGAAGTTCAGTAATGAACTTCTTCATCCAGAACGCTTCTTTTGCGGCATCGTTTACAGCAATGTATTCAGCCTCCATCGTCGAGTCTGCAATGGTGTCCTGTTTGGAGCTCCTCCAACACACCACCTCTCCGTTGAGGGTAAACACAAAACCCGAGACAGACTTGTCGTCATCCTTGTCACTCTGGAAGCTTGAATCGGTAAAAGACTCCACCTGGAGTTCCCCATTACCGAATACCAAGAACATTTCCTCAGTTCTTTTCAGGTACTTGAGAATGTTCTTCACTACCGTCCAGTGGTTCTCACCTAGGTTCGACTCATACCGGCTCACCACTCTAAGCGCGTAAGCTACATCTGTTCTTGTACATAGCATCGCATACATTATAGATCCTATCGCCGAAGCATAGGGTATAGTGCTTATGCGAACACTCTCCTCATCAGTCTTGGGAGACATCTCTTTGGAGAGGGTGATTCTATGCAGTGTGGGTATGTTACCGCACTTTGAATCTTCCATACTAAATCTCTTTAGTACGGTCTCTATGTACCCAGACTGCAAAAGTCCCAATAATCTCTTAGATCTATCTCTGTAGATCTTAATCCTCAAAATGTACGAGGCATCACCCAGGTCCTTCATGGAGAACCATTGTGATAAGAACAGCTTGACCGATTGTAGCATAGGAATATTATTTTCTATCAAGAGAATGTCGTCCGCGTATAAGACTAGGAATACGATAGTTCGTCCTACAATCTTCTTATAAATACATGGCTCATCCTCGTTCTTGATGAAGTGAAAGTCCTTGACTGTTTCATTAAAACAGATGTTCTAGCTCCGTGATGTCTGTTTCAATCCATAAATGGATTTGAGCAACTTGCACACCTTCCCGCTGCTCCCACTATCTACAAAACCTTCTGGCTGATCTATATAAACACACTCTACTAAACTTCTGTTTAGAAAAGCTGTTTTTACTTCCATATGCCATATTTCATAGTCATGAAAGGTAGCAATGACAAGTAGGATCTGAATGGATTTGAGAATAGCCACTGGAGAAAAAGTTTCGTCATAGTCCAATACTGGTCTTTGGCGAAAACCTTTTGCAACAAGTCTAGCCTTATAGGTTTCCACCTGCCCGTTGTTCATATAATAATTTTGCATTATTATATTCCTCATTCTTATTCATTTTACAAATAAACAGGTGCTTTTGATCCATGTCTGCTACATAGTTGCAGGTTACAGGTTCTCGGAACAAAAACAGTGAAATTGATGAAAAGATGATACAAAAGTGAGACTACGACCGATAAATGGTGGAATCTTGATCATGCCTACATTTTGAGGGAAAATGAAGATCAATGAACAAATTCACAAAGCACAAAGGCAGCGCAAGGTTCAAGACTTCGACACGAAGCAAACGGTAAAGTCCACGACATTATTCACTGAGGAGATCTGGAAAAGAACTAGAAGACACTCTGAAGAACAAACTGAAGAAAACAGAAGACAATAGCAACAGACAGAAGCCATAGAAAATTGAGCCATCAATCCCTTCATATGGCCGCAGATCCGCGGCCAAACAGTGCATATGGTTGCGGATCCGCGGCCGTGCTAGACACGTGTCGGTGAAAACTTTGACGGCGTAGCGGTGCGTTGACTAGGTTTCTTTAGGGTATATTTGTAAATGCATATCTGTATCGAATGTAACCCTAGAGTTTCTATGCTCTATAAATAGAAATCCTAAACCACTTTTTGAGGTATGCCTCTTTTCATTGATCAAAAATTCAGAAATTAATTGTAATGTTTTGAGAGCATCAATAAAGTAAGTAGATTTCTTTTCATTGCCCTAGTTCTAAATTTTCTTTCTGCCTTAGTATAGTTTTTATTATCTGCCCTAGTTAATTAGTCTAGAACTTTTATTAATCTGCCGTAGTTTAGATAGTTAGTATTTTTAAATTGAAAACTCACAAAAAACATGTCTTTTATCAATCCCCTAATGAGTGAGTAGTTCCTCACTTGTTAGGGTTAGGAATAGGAAATGTTTGAGAGATGAAAATCTCTCACCCCTTTCTTGCCCATCACATATTAATTCATAGGACTCCATGCATACATACACACACCGCTCCCTACGGCACCCTACCCACGAGGTAACGGTGATACCGTAGTTTAAAAGACCGGCTGTGCATGTTTTCCATGGAGCTTAGGGTAAGAATTAATAAAGGATTGACAAGGACCTAGAGGAAGAAACATCGTTTCTTCCCGATCGTCCTAATCTCCTTTATTAATTATTACCATAACACCTAAAGAGATCTAAATTAGGGCATTGAAAGCGGTGGGAAATCTTAAATTTCCAAACTTAACCTAAACCTAACCCTAGAAAGATTCTAATCCTAGTTCAAATCAACTTTAGTTTTTTAGTGATAACCAACCCAATACCGTTTGGAATTAACTCGTTAGAACAAATTGAGAATACACAAAATCCCTGTGGACCGACTCGTACTCACCGGCTAGCTACCAAGCGACGCCATTCTTGATTACGGTAATTAATTCTTTGATCACAAAATCTCTTTCAATCAAATAGCGCCGTTGCCGGGGATCGAACCCGGGTCACCCGCGTGACAGGCGGTAATACTCACCACTATACTACAATGACAACAGTTACCTCCATGGAAAACATGCACAACCGGTCTTTTAAACTACGGTATCACCGTTACCTCGTGGGTAGGGTGCCGTAGAGAGTGGTGTGTGTATGTATGCATGGAGGTTAGGGTAAGAATTAATAAAGGACTGACAAGGACCTAGAGGAAGAAACATCGTTTCTTCCCGATCGTCCTAATCCCCTTTATTAATTATTACCATAACACCTAAAGAGATCTAAATTAGGGCATTGAAAGCGATGAGAAATCTTAAATTTCCAAACTTAACCTAAACCCAACCCTAGCAAGATTCTAATCCTAGTTTAAATCAACTTTAGTTTTTAGTGATAATCAACCCAACACCGTTTGGAATTAACTCGTTAGATCAAATTGAGAATACACAAAATCCCTGTGGATCGACTCGAACTCACCGGTTAGCTACCAAGCGACGCCGTTCTTGATTGCGGTAATTAATTCTTTGATCACAAAATCTCTCTCAATCAAATGGCATCGTTGCCGCTTCTTCTACAGACTGATCTCTTCACGCCGCCGCAGAACTGCCGCCCGACCTCAGTTTCGACCGCGCAAGCGCCGCGCATCTGCAGCTTCACCCCCTGAATTTTTCAGGGGAGGTAAGATCTCTCATACCCTCTCTGTTTTTAAAATTTCTAGATCTGTAGAACACCCAATGGCACATAGCATGCAGCTTGAACGCGATTTTTCGCAAGTTTTTTCACACGAGCTGTACGGTAGTTATTTTGCGAATGAAATCGCGCGTAGGGGTTGGAACAATCTGATTTATAATCATCCTAACGCGTATGCATTGCCGGAATTAGTCACTCATTTTTACGAGTGTATGGAGGATGGGTGTCTCAACCAAATTGGGTTTATTAAATTGTAATGGGGTGATCGAGAAATTATCTTTGATAGGGATATTATACACGAAGTCACACTAATCCCTCGCATACCCGCACATGACCAACCCTTGCAAGTTGAGGATTACATGCCCTTGATGGGCAATGATTGCTCAAGGGAGCCACGAAAGGGGATCCAAGCAAAAACCCTTTTTGCGAATGTTTTGACTGTGTGCCGGTGGGCACAAAATAATATTTTCGGTAGCTCCCATAACACAACATTTTTTACACCCTCCTTGCATATTGTGCATACTCTTATGACAAAGAACCCCTGTTTCGACATGTGCACGGTATTGCTTAACTCTATAGGTGTGGGTAAACGAGCCGCAAATTACCCTTGTCCCATGCTGGTTACATAATTATTTCGATATTTCCTCCCCGTGGAGGATTTCGAATTTTATATGCATGGAGGCATACCTGTCAGGCCTCTTATTGAGGGCGTTACTATGTCCTATTCACGATTGACAGATGTATGGTCGAGGACTGAACCGGCGGAGCACGTGCCCGCCCGCACACCTAGCTCTAGCTCGGCCATGAGCGAAGGAGAAATGACCCCTCTAGAGCATGCACAGTTAATGCGGAGAGCTGTGAGGGGCATAGAGGAGTTGAGGGAGCAATTTAGGGTGATATCGAGGGAGCACGACCGTCGGTTGACGGAGGTTGAGCAGGGGATTCAAACCCTGTTGGGTAGGGCTGAGCGTTCACGTTCACGCTCGAGAGCGCGGCGTGGGGCCGAGCAGTGAGGGCACTGCTTTGGATAAGTTTGGGGGAGTTGGTGGTTGTATATAGTTATCTTTTGCATTGCAGACTTTCTTTTTTAATTTTTGTATATATTTTTCTTTTTCTTTTGCATGTTTAAATTCTGCATTGTATCCTTATATAAAAATCATAAAAATTTGAAAATTTGAAAATAAAAAAAATTGAAAAATAAAAATCAAATAAAAACTGAAAAATTTGAAAAATTATAAAAAAAATTAAAACATTCAATTTTGGCCTTAATTGACTTGAGTTTGACAAATAGGTTAACTAGCTATGAACAACTAGACCTTAGACTTAGTAAATTAAAAACCCTAAAAATAACTTTTCTTAAAATTTAACGGTAGAAATTATATGTCTTTGTAGTTTATTTAGAAATAGGCAAATTTCGAGTTGACTTCTTGGGCTAAGTTAAAACAAGGGAAAAGTATTGATATTTTTATTAAAGTATAAGTTTGAAAAATAATTCCTAAGCTTAAGTCTAAATTCTAAAAATATATACCTTACAAATTGCACAAACACGCACCTTAAAACTTGGAATAGTATAGGAGACCTTGAAATGCTCTTGTCTAAAGTCCTTAGTATGAAGGAAAATAAAATAAAAAAATACAAGTGTGAATAAAGATATAAAAAAAATGAACACTGGTTTTTGTAATTACTTAAGGCTGCATAAATAGAAAAAATATTTAGCGAGGATGCTTTATCACCTAGTGCCTTAGACCAACTAGTTTGGGAGTCACTGCTAAAGCCTTAGGTGTTAAAAGACTAGGAATTACGCTTTAATGTGCAAACACATTTTGTAATCGGTCGTTGGTACCTCAAGAAATATTAACGGTCGCATGAAGAATGTGTGAGCAATTTCATCTAAAAATTCACCAATTGAAAAGTACTTTGGACGATGGACAAGAGTATAATAGCTTGATTTGAATTTCCAAGTGTAGGGGTGATATATACACACACGTAGGGATATGTGATTGGGGTTTAGAAAAGAGATAGGAATGAAGAATAAGACTTATATCTTTAATAGAGATGATAAAAATTCCTAAGTTGAGATAGAACCCTAGAAGGAAAACTCAAAAGATGCTAAAAGCTAAGTAAATCTACAAAACATATATAATCTTAAGTTAAATGATAAGAAAGCGTGAAAAATACGGGTGGATAATTTCTGAGTCAAAAATAATAGAGTTTCTTGTTAGAAAACCTAATTAGAGAATAAAAGTCAACAGGCCGAATTGATAGGATTTTGTGGGTAGTATCCGCTGAAAACCCTCAGGAGACAGCACTCCTCCTACTAGGGACACCTAGAGCTTTAACGGCTTGTTGCACGAGCTCAGTGCAATCGCGTTTCCCTGCGAAAGTTAGGGTAGGTCTTTTTCAAGAATAAAACTAGTTTTGCTCGAGGATGAGCAACAGATAAGTTTGGGGGTATTTGTTCATATCATAATTTTGCATTATTATATTCCCCATTCTTATTCATTTTACAAATAAACAGGTGCTTTTTATCCATGTATGCTACATAGTTGCAGGTTACAGGTTCTCGGAACAAAAACAGTGAAATTGATGAAAAGATGATACAAAAGTGAGACTACGACCGATAAATGGTGGAATCTTGATCATGCCTACATTTTGAGGGACAATGAAAATCAATGAACAAGTTCACAAAGCACAAAGGCAGTGCAAGGTTCAAGACTTCGACATGAAGCAAACGGTAAAGTCCACGACATTATTCACTGTGGAGATCTGGAAGAAAACTAGAAGACACTCTGAAGAAAAAACTGAAGAAAACAGAAGACAATAGCAACAGACAGAAGCCATAGAAAATTGAGCCATTAAGCCTTTCATATGGCCGCGGATCCGCGGCCAAACAGTGCATATGGCAACGGATCCGCGGCCGTGCTAGACACGTGTCGGTGGAAACTTTGACGGCGTGGCGGTGCATTGACTAGGCTTCTTTAGGGTATATTTGTAAATGCAGATCTGTATCGAATGTAACCCTAGGGTTTCTATGCTCTATAAATAGAAATCCTAAACCTCTTTTTGAGGTATGCCTCTTTTCATTGATAAAAAATTCAGAAATCAATTGTAATGTTTTGAGAGCATCAATAAAGTAAGTAGATTTCTTTTCATTGCCCTAGTTCTAAATTTTCTTTCTGTCTTAGTATAGTTTTTATTATATGCCCTAGTTAATTAGTCTAGAACTTTTATTAATCTGCCGTAGTTTAGATAGTTAGTATTTTTAAATTGAAAACTCATAAAAAAAACATTTCTTTTATCAATCCCCTAATGAGTGAGTAGTTCCTCACTTGTTAGGGTTAGGAATAGGAAAGGTTTGAGAGATGAAAATCTCTCACCCCTTTCTTGCCCATCACATATTAATTCATAGGACTCCATGCATACATACACACACCGCTGCCTACGGCACCCTACCCACGAGGTAACGGTGATACCGTAGTTTAAAAGACCGGTTGTGCATGTTTTCCATGGAGGTTGGGGTAAGAATTAATAAAGGACTGACAAGGACCTAGAGGAAGAAATATCGTTTCTTCCCGATCGTCCTAATCCCCTTTATTAATTATTACCATAACACCTAAAGAGATCTAAATTAGGGCATTGAAAGCGGTGAGAAATCTTAAATTTCCAAACTTAACCTAAACCTAACCCTAGCAAGATTCTAATCCTAGTTTAAATCAACTTTAGTTTTTTAGTGATAATCAACCCAACACCGTTTGGAATTAACTCGTTAGAACAAATTGAGAATACACAAAATCCCTGTGGACCGACTCGTACTCACCGGCTAGCTACCAAGCGACGCCGTTCTTGATTGCGGTAATTAATGCTTTGATCACAAAATCTCTTTCAATCACCCATCTACACCAATCTTCCTTTTGCATATCCATTTGCATCCAACGGGTTTTACCCCAGGTGGAACAATTTCTATGGTCTATACATTATTGGCGTACATGGACTCCATTTCGGATTGCATAGCATCCAGCCATTTATCAGAGTCCCTACTGATAATGGCCTGCCTAAAACTAGTAGGATCATCTTCTTCCAAGATGCAATCCTCTCGATCCCCGTCTTATGAGAAAATCGTAGTATCTCTCGGGCGGATGAGAAATCATACTAGATCTGCGGAGTGGCTGAGGTTCGTTGGGTATTAATGAATCTAGGGGTTCTACCAAATCTTCTGTTACAGTTTGTGGTTCAGAAATTTCTTCCAGTTCTACCGTACTCCCACTAATTTTTTTTGCAAGAAATTTCCTTTCCAAAAAGGTAGCATGGCGAGATGCAAACACCTTCTGTTCCTCAGTGTGGTAGAACAGATACCCCTTTGAATGCTTAGGGTATCCCACAAACTTGCACAATATAGATCTTGCCTTGAGTTTACCTGGGTTCTGCTTTTTAACAAAAGCAGGACACCCCCATATCTTAATGTAATTAAGACATGGTCTCTTCGCACTCCATATTACATATGGGGTGGTAGGCACTGATTTGGTCGGTGCTCTATTCAATATGAATGCAACTGATTCAAGAGCAAACCCCCAGAATGAAAGAGGCAACTCAGCATTACTCATCATGGAGCGAACCATGTTCAATAGGGTACGGTTCCTCCGCTCTGATACACCGTTGTGCTGTGGTGTATACGGAGGAGTAAGTTGAGAGAGAATTCCATTCTCTTTTAGAAAGTCTCGGAATTCCGTACTTAAGTACTCCCCTCCTCTATCAGACTAGAGGATCTTGATAATTTTTCCAGTCTGGTTCTCTACTTCCTTTCTGAATTCTTTGAATTTCTCAAAAGCTTCAGATTTGTATTTCATAAGATACACATACCCGAACCTAGAGAGATCATCAGTGAATGTGATGAAGTACGAGAACCCACCCCTTGCATGTATAGACATCGGACCACATACATCACTGTGTATGAGTCCCAAGAGCTTTGCTGCTCTTTCTCCGTGTCCAGTGAACGAAGATTTGGTCATCTTTCCCTTGAGACAAGACTGACAAGTTTCATAAGATGAAAATTCGAACGTATTCAAATATCCATCCTTATGCAACTTACTTAGTCTTTTCTCTCCGATATGACCAAGTCTACAATGCCATAAGTAGGATTCGTTCGTATCTGTACTCTTTCTCTTGTGTGTGTTTTGTACATTGAAAACTGTGTTTTGATTTACAACATAGATACCATTACACAGTGTACCTTCTGCAACCAATACCTGATTAAGGTAAATGTTCATCAAGAACAAACTTATATCAATCTTTATTAAGTAAAGAAACTGATATGATGTTGCAAACCATGGAATGTACATAGTAGCAATTGATCAATAGTATTGCCTTTTAGCAACACTAGGTGATATTCACCGACGGCAGCAGCATCAACTTGTGCTCCGTTCCCTATTCTGATGGGCATATCACCAGGTCCAACTATCCTACTTTTTCTCAGTCCCTGCAATAAATTACAGATATGAGATCCTGATCCGGTATCAAGTACACAGGAGGTAGGACTGACTGAAAAACGGATCTCAATAACAAGAACACCTGAAGGAGATGCAATAATATGCTTCTTCTTCGTTGGGGTTATCAAGGAATTCATGCAATCCTCTTTCCTCTGCACATACTCATGACAGTTGTCATAAGTCAGACCCAAATCGATGTTCCCCCGTCCCGAATAAGAATTCGGATCGGTCAAGCGATACATTTTATTTATCTTGATTAGGGCGTGAAATGGTTGATACCTAGGGAGAGAGAAAAGAAACACTTAGTGTGTGCTCTTGCAAGATTAGATTGGTTATTAATTTATCTAACCAGGATGGCTTCCACTGTTTCCTCGAATTCTTCTTCAAACCCTAAAAGAAGAACTAGTCAGGATTAATCGCACGTCACAATACTTACTTAACCTTTCGGCTAGGCTAGTGTCGGTACTTTGAGGGAGGTTTTCCAACACTTTCGAAAAGTTCCTTAATTATATAACCTCTTTTTCCTGCAGGCGTAGCCCCGCTAACATCGTTCTAGACACCTACTTGGTTTATAATATTGATTGTTAAGTGAAATAATCTCCCAAGAGTAATCCTATTCATCAGTGGGATCGGGATCCAACTATCATTATGTGATGACCTAGATGGAATCCACTCTAATCACTGCACTCCAGAAGGTATGCTAAATCTGCAAGTTTCCTGTATGTTTGAAACTCCCGATGTGGTTTTTTCCCCAAGCGTTTATGACCTTGACTTTGGCCAACAAATCATAACGCTTAAGTCAAGTACTATCCGTCATTGTCCAGATTGATTTAGACCCACTCATACACACCCTTGACTTTGGACAACAAGGTGGTACGACTGTTCTAAACCAATGCATCTATCTATGCTATAGATAAGCAACATATAACTACCATTCACGATGCTTTGACTTTGGCCAACAAACACCGTATGAATACTATGTGCTTTTTATCTGAAATGACGGAGGGCTACGGCTGGGTTTTTAGCGAAAAACCCTTTAACGTAATGAACTTGATATCGTTGAAGGAACCTGATAGCTTTGAAAATGAGTGGTTTAAGCTCCGCTTTTAAAAACTGGTGGTTTTTAAGAAAACCGAGCAATCTATAGTATAAACTTTTGCTCAAGAGGTCACTCCCCATGAAGGGATCTCGGCTCTTGCTTCGTGGAATGAGGTGCTAGATATTCACAACCGAATACCATTATGTAAAGCGAAAGAATATAACTATGGTTTTTCGAAATTTGTTCCAACAACATCTTTTTTTTAGGTTTCTTTTCTTGCATTAATCAAAATTAATGCGGTCCCATCAATTGACCTATCATACCAGAAAAGAACGAAAATACAATGTACGTATATGTCATCTGCATTCTCCACGGGGCCCCGTCATGCACCGTTAGGTTACTTAAGTAACGGCAGAGCGGGGGCTGTACTAGCGCGGGTGCAAAACATATACAACATCTACTAGTATATATATAAATATATATAACATTCGTCCCAGGCAACATCACAGAATCTCAGCAAGCAATACAGA
Source organism: Agapanthus africanus (assembly GCA_030015575.1). NCBI lineage: Eukaryota > Viridiplantae > Streptophyta > Magnoliopsida > Asparagales > Amaryllidaceae > Agapanthus > Agapanthus africanus. The sequence continues at coordinate 172,894,907 of CM057339.1, read as the reverse complement.
ATCTCAGCAAGCAACACAGAGTGGCGGATAATCTTAGAGCCTTGGGTTTCATTTGAGCCGCAAATAAAACCCAATGTTCCCGGTCGTGTGGATAGCATGTGCAATAAAAACCTGGACCCCTACGAGCGCGGCAAGTTACCCACCAATCCCAGAAGTGAAGCAACCCCGATCATCAAAGTGAATGGGCCACCCAACACTCCACGCGATCCAATAACTTGAGCACCCCTCCGTGGGTCATACTATACCCCTTACGAGTGCGGCGAATAGCCCGCCAATTCTAGAATGATGCCCCCTCCATCTCAACGCCATAAGATGCGGACTTGTTTCTTTCTAGAATCCGGCTATTCGAGTACTCCACCGTAGGGTAAACCTAGTACAGAAAAAGAAAATAAATATGTACAATGGTGACATCGATCTCAACCCAGTCGTGCCCCAATCAAATAATATACAACCCGGCAAAGACGGCGGTCCACATATCGGACGCTCTCCCCGCAATATCAAATGTACAAATGAATCGTAACTGTACTACTAATATTGCACCGCAAACTATCCACCACGACAATCCAACCAACAACCTCAGTACAATCACAGAACATCAACGTGAATGTCATGTTCGCAAACACGTCTAAAAGAACATATAGCAGTTAGACGGGTTATACTGCTCAAATAACATTCACGGTCGCAGATAATAATGTATGTACTGAAAACTATTAAAAAGTTTTATAAATAACGACTTTGAAATACTCCGAATTGCCCCCAAAAACAAAGATAACAAAATATCCAACCTGGGCAAAAACAAACATATCTTGAAACCCTAAATCCAAGTGATATAGAGCACCAAACAAAAATGAGAAATTTTCATCATAGAAAAACCGACCAGGCCAGTCTAAAATCAAATCTCGCCGGCCATTTTGTAAAATTATTGCCTCGTTTTTCTCTGGTGATTTAGTTGTAGCATAAAGAGTACTCTGCAGTTGTTTAAAAAAAATTTAGAGACTGCGAAATTCGACAGAAACTTGAAATTTGGTTTCGATGTTTCGGAGTTGTTTCGGTTTCGTTACTTTAACATCGTTCAAATCTACTAGTATAGGTTTTATGGGCTGGCTCTAATACCATGTTGGGTTACACTAACACCCTGACCATCATCCGTAGCCGTTTGCGGAACAAAAAATTTACAACGAGTGAAATTTGGCGCTAGAATAACCCTAAACTGGATTTACCATAAACCTAACTAGCAACTAAAGAAGTTCTATCTAATATGATAGAAGTGTATACCTAATGAAACAAGTCTTTCGGGTCTTCACTCCTCTCCTTTGGCTCCTCAAAGGATGTATGGATCGTGCTTGATCTTCGGCCTCCTCGCGTCAAAGATGATCCACCCGAGAATTTATGCTTTGAGCTCCTACCTCCAAAACGAGGTAACTAGGATACTTAGAATGCTAATCTAAGTAGCCAAGATGAAGTAGAGAGTGATGATGGATTGCTTTGTCTCACTAACCCTAGGTTTCTCAACACATGAGACAATTAGGGTTTTGAGGTAGAAGAAGAAAGCAAGGAGAAGACAAGAGTGTGAAGTGAGCATGGAATAATAAACAATGGCTAAGTGTTGTGAACGAATAATGCAAAGCCAAAATATCTTGGAGCTACACAAATATCTAATGCCGCCTTGCATCAATAATTCACAACACTTGAAAATATCAAGCATGCTACAATAGTAAACAACGAGTCATTCCATGAGTCACCAAGTAGCCATGCTTCATTTAAAGAAAATGAACACCTCATTTCTCCACCTCATTAACCATTAACAAAAATAGTTAAAACAAATAATGAGGTGTCTTCTTCTAGAAGCATCTTACACAATTACAAGAATGCCTCTCACCGTATATACATACCCGTATCCATATTTCGAAAAATACGAATATAAAGAGACAAAATAATCCAAGAATATAATACTAGGATCCGGTTTAAACCAAAGCCTACTAGTATTATCCGCCCGAACATCATACGTACACAAGTACATGTATGTGATCAAACCTTGCCGTAAAACCATACGGCCTCTACATCGTTTCGCCCGAAGTAGAGAAACCATTTGTATGGGACTCTAAAGACTCAACAGTACATTGGCAGTGGGTTTAACCACAATCATGTCAGTGGTACTAGCTGCACATAACGGCTACCCAGATACCTGTTGAAAAGGAAGGCCGGGGAGCAAACTCGTCCGAACTCCTACTGAGCCTATCCGTGACGATCTCCACACAGTCTGATCTCTTCGTCTAAGAGTATCGTATACCAAGTCTAGGTGGTGGTAAACGTCAGACCCTAATAACCTGATAATTCGTGCTGATGCGGCTCAGGACCAATCTGGGAAACTACTGATCAACCTATCGGTAAATCCCAACTGCCTTGGCCAAGGTCTTATAGTCCTGACCAATCGAACGCAGTGCAATATCAACCCCCAATACCGGGAGAGACGAATCCCCAACAATCACTTACTGCCTCCATGTGGCTAAGGATAGTACCCAACCAAAACCTGTTTGCACGACTCAGAAAAGCCGTAGTAGGGTAGTGATCAAAGGACAGTGGGAACTCACATAAGAAAAATGACGATCTCAGGTCCGAAAACTAACCTGTACACATGTCACCTGAGAAATTCCATCCGACGATAAGTATAGTACCATCTGGAAGTTCTCGGTGAGTCTGTCCAGTGTACTCTCACCCATTGAGCACCTGTATACGATCTTAGGTGACCAATGGCTGCGGGACCAACCATTGCCCTTCGTCGGGGCTAGAAACGTATACACTAGTCTACTCTGGAGTATCAATCCCCAGTATTGATACTCACGCGACTAGGGACCATTTAAGTATGTGCTTATGGACTACCCCGCTCCCACAAGTATGATCGCCATCATAACGCTGGTAGCCAAGCAAGATCCTACGGGTTTTATCAACATGTAACCGCAATATGTAATAACGAGTATAACATATGCTATGTTAAGATATAGTCAAACCATAATAGTATACTACTGTATGATGTCTTTATCAATATATGCAAGCTGGATAAAGCATCAATAGAAATAAATACACATATCTTAATAAAGACAACTCAAATAATATACTATATAACCGAGCAAGATTGTCCTGTACATACATATCCCTAGCATCCACATGTATACATATACAATAATGGCCTCTAGGGCATACATATCCAACAGTTTGTCGGTTACGACAATTGTGCAGTTTACATTCTACCGGTTAAATACATATTTCACAGAGAGAAGGTGCATGGCTCAACAGTACGTTGATGATGGACAAATGACGCCTCTAAGAGTTCAAGCAATCCTAGACAACCTGCGAGCCAAAGCAAACTGTCATGAGGTGATAATGTTTCATGATCAACTAGGATTATTTTCGGTTAAGACTGGAACGCGGCAAGTAGGTGGCCGGGTCAGAGGTGGAAGGACGTAGATTGTTAGCCTTACTAACCAGCCAATGTGTTCATGTGGGAAAATACAACTTCACCACCTTCCTTGCTCTAATGTTATGTCTGCTTGCGAATCACGGGCATTGGATTATCATACCTATGTCGATGTACACTATTCATCAAATTACATGGCATCCACCTGGGCATCCAATTTCTTTCCGATTCCCGACAAAGATTACTGAAATCCTTATCAGGGTCCACATATTATCCCTGACGAGTCTTCGCGAAGGAATAAGAAAGGTCGGCCGAAGTCATCATGAATTCGCAATGATATGGATGCGATGCAGGATACAACATCGGGTGCACGATGCAATATTTATCATCAAGAGGGGCACAACATGCGTTGTTGCCCAAAACGCGGCGAAGCAGGCATTTATATTGAATATCGTAGTGAATTATGCTTCTTTATACTATAACCACTTATAGAATCCTATTCATAGATGTTGGTTTATACTGTTAACCCATATAAAATGATATTCGTTGATATTTGTTTTATATATTCATTATAAATTTTCCATGCAAATATTGATATTCAATGACGTTATTTTTCAGGTCCGTCGCACTGATGCCTGATAGTCACGATCATGATTTGAGATTGGTTAAACACTTGTTTTGTTAAAGGCTAAACATGAATAGAGATCAATGAAAGGACAAGGGTTAGTAGTGGGAAACCCTATTCCCTCCAAGAACCATAATCTACATTTATCACTATCGCTCTAGTTTTAAACTATTACAAGATAAAAGAGTCATTTTTAAATATTCATCCATTAACTACTAAGTTCTATGAACCTTACAAGCCTTTTTATTATAAATTTTACATCTGTTTTAAAATAGAACGACAACAATCACCCATCTTTTTATCAACTCGTCTAAAGTAAGAAAATGGTTCACGTTTCTCTGCGGACGACCCGTACTCATCGCGACTACCTACTAGCGACACCATCTTGATTGAGGTTATTTACAAAACACTACTTCTTCGCATCGAATAATCAAATGGTGCCGTTGCCGGCAGAAAAAGTAATGCGTAAAAGTAAGTGCAGAAAAATAAAATGCAAAAAGAATTAAAATAAAATCTACTTTTATTAATCAACTATTGCATTTAAAATTCTCCTTAGAAAGTAGATTACAAGAACCCTAATTTCTCTAGATCTCTCTCTTGTTGGAGGCGGATGAATAGATGATGATCACTCGGATACGTGGATATCTTGATCTCTTCGATGATGATCTTTAATGTACAGCTCTCGGTCCTTTATATAGTATTTGAAACCAGAAACCCTAGATTCCATAAGTGAGGATATACGGTTAAGATCAAATCTACAAAATCTCACATCCGACGGCTCTGATTGTGCCGTGGTTTCGCCGCATATTGCTATGTTTGGCCGTTGTTCAGCCGCATCATAGTGGAACTAGGTTTTGAGATTTCTTCTGGTATTTTGTGTTGATATTTGGAGATCCTTATGATATGTAGATTCTGAAAATAATGCTATAAGTCTCTGTCGTTGCTAGATCTCTCGATTTGCTTCTAAAATTTGGCAGATTCGGTCCCGATATCCCGATTTGACTTGGATATCTTACTTGGACCTTAGACCTGAGCTAATATCTGCATAATATCTCAAATCAAAGTATTACTAGTATTTGGTATTTTTTGAGATATTATTCCAATCATTTAAATAATATAATATCTTAAGAATATTGATTAGAAATATTTGATATGATATGCATATTTTAATTACTAATATTTCATTTATATATTATATGCATATATTTTCCCTAATTATATTAATTAAAATGAAGAAATATATGATAATAATATTTTTACAAATAAACCAACATATGTTCTATATTTACAATAAACACATTTTATTTATTAATAATAGTAGGGAAAATGTTCATACAAATGTGCAATATTTTAGACTAACCAAATACCCCCAAACTTATTTTTGATCTTCCCGAGCAAACTACTTATTAAAAAGATAAATAAAAACCCAACTAGCACACTTTCATAGGCAACACGATTGCACTTAGCACGTGCAACAAGCCTTTAAACCTCCAGCTGTCCCTAGTAGAAGAAGTGTTGTCTCCTGAGGGTTTTCAGCGGATTACACCCACAAAATCCCATAAAGAAAGAAGATGAAAGTTACATATAAAGACAAGGAACATATAAAAGAAAGAACTTGAAAAGAAGAGTTTCAAACTACACTAGCTTTTTAGTTGCCATGAGCCCTATCTTAACGGTCTTGAAAAAATATCATAAATCACATCATCTCTCAATAAAACATCGTCTTTAGTCTTCCTCCCAACCTTTCTTCCAAACATCGATCATATACCCCTACGTATGTGTAAAAGACATCTCTACGCATAGAAAATTCAATTCAAGCTATCATACACTTGTCCATCTTCCTTAGTACTTTTTAGTCGGTGAATATTTTATATGGATTTGCTCACACATTCTTCATGCGACCGTTAATACTTCTTGAGGTACTAATCAACCGATTACTGAATGTGCTCACTCATTAAGACGTAATTAGCAATATTCTAGTCTTGCAACACCTAAGACTTAGCAGTGACTCCCAAACCAGTTGGTTTAAGGCACTAGGTGATAAAGCACCCTCGCTATATTTTTTTATGCTCTCTTAAGTAATTACAAAACCAGTGTTCAATTTTCTTCACCTTTTATATTTCATGTGTCATTTATATTATATATATATAAATATATATATTCTTCCTTCATACTAAGGCTTTTAGACAAGAGCATTTCAAGGTATCCTCTACTATCCCAAATTTCAAGATGTGTGCAAGTGCGTATAGTAAGGTATCAACGTTCAGAAGTTTGGACTCAAAAATAGAGACTATTTTTCAGACTTATTTTTATTCTCAGATTAGTAATTTTCTTCATCTTACTAACTCTTGGGACAACAGCTCATGACTACCTATTACTAGTTTTGTTTCAAAACATCTAATTTTCTTGCTTTTATTAAATCTTTTCCTATCATTCATATGTATTTTTCACTTCCTAACTTTTATTATCAAAAATTTTTAGTGCTTTTATTTAGTATAATGCAAAATGATGCGTGAATAAGCACAAACCTCCCCCAAACCTATTTGCAGCAGTATCCTCACTGATATCATCTTTTAAGCTCAAAACCTGTAGACTTGGGGGGAAAAGTTCTCAATGATTAATAAAGAGGATAAGAATTAATAACAGTGAAATCCTGCCCCAAACTTATTTTGGGCTCACAATTGTGTAAAAAAATTCTTTTCATTCTAGAGACAAATTATATTTATCTCCCCCCAAACTTGAGTGAAACAGTATTAAGCATTTAAAATTATAAGTGGAGGGGAAAATATTATTGGTCTATATAAAGCTTTATAAAGACCAAAAGTCAACACCAACCATTCGAATATTTTATCAATGTACCACCATGGTTGGTAAAAGATCATATCTCTTGTAGACGTGAAGAAGTGGGGAGGAGATAAGAGGTGTAATTAAACGGGTTTACGTATTGGTTGGTAACCGAGACAAAACAGTGATGGTGGATGAAAATGGGAATGTGAAAGATAAGGAATAGGAGGAATATTCTCATTCTCGTACTTGTTAAGAAGAAGGGGTGGCGGTTCAACTTCTTTGGGTGGAGGTTGATTCATCACAACTCCCATGTCTTCTAGAAATGCGAGTTCTTCGGCAAAAATGTCTTCAAAACTTCCATTGATATTCCAAATGATAATCTCATCGGAAAGAAAGAGATGATACTCGGACTCCATAAAAGGTTCATATTTAGCGTTAGATGTTGACCCAGACAGCTCGACTAACTCATTCGACAAGTCAAAGGATTTGGACTTGGGTATGGAATTGTCGATAGAAGGGTCCTCACATGTATAATAAATAACAGGATCAAACAATAACGCACTAGTGGAGTCTAGATCAGTATCGTGAAGCTACTCAAATTCTCAACTGTCGGAATCTATCTTTTCGAAAAAACACACATCAATTATATGAGCATAAGGTTCGGAGGGTTCACTTCCTAACTTGTAAATGTTAAGCTCAATTTTCATCTTCCCAAAGGACAGGTTCATAGAACCGTTATGACAATTGATTATCGCGTTGGAAGTTGCTAGAAAAGGTCAACCTAAAATCACCAGAATTTGGTTCCATAGGTTTGCCACGGGCTATGTATCTATAACTATAATGTCCACAGGGAATATAAATTCCTAAATTTTGATTAACACGTCTTCTACCTCACCCTTAGGTTGGGTGATAGATCGATCGGCCATCTGGAGAGTGCAGTGCGCCGGTTTCAATTCTCCGATCCTTAATTACTTATAAACAGAATACGGAAGTAAGTTAACACTAACACCTAAATCGAGTAAAGCACAATTGATATTTTTACCCCTAATAACAATAGATATAGCAAGACAACCGGGGTCCTTACGTTTCTTGGGCACAGACTGGGTAAGAGAATTGCTCATATTACTCGCTAAGAAAACTTTTTTAGGCACTTGAATTTTCCTTTTCCTAGTGCACAAGTCCTATAGAATTTTCGCATAGGATGGAACTTGTTGGATAGCATCTAAGAGAGGAATATTTATGTTTAGTTGCTTAAAAATTTCCACAATTTTCTCCATGTGTGGACTTGGTCTGTTGGCCCGCAACCTGTTTGGTAAAGGAGCTTTATCGATAAGGGTTGGATCCAACATTTGTAGAGAAATTTATGGGGATAGAATGGATCCCAAAATTGTATTTGGAATGTTTGTAGATGGTAATTTATTCTAGGAAGTGGTTTGAGGATTCGATCCTAATGGAAAATGGAGAATAGGTTCGGAAGAAGATATTGGATTAGACGAAATAGGAGTAGAAGTTGTAGCCAGGTATTATCAATTTGTTCACCCACTTGGTTATTCAGCACTCTTCCCGATCTCAACGTGGTTATGGCACTCACATTATGATTTTGTTGGTGAAGGATGAAATTTGCATTTTGTGAGTAGCCAGGATTTGGTAGAGGTTGAGATGGAAGTTTCCCTTTCTCCCTCTCACTCATCACGGCATTTAACTATGCAAGTTGTGCTTCTATCGATTTTATGCTTTCACCGTGGGAAGCAGTGTTTTGCACTAACGTTTGGATAGAAAACGTTAAATTAGTTGTTGTTTGTGTGGATTGTTTAATAAACATTTCTAAGTTTCGTTTGAGTTCAGAGGTTTTATCGGTACCGGCCGTTGGAATATTAGTCTGGATTTAGAAAGAATTATTATACGGGACAGAGTTGTTGGCCGGATTTTGAAAAGCTGATTTTGAGTTTGAGTTTGCTTTTGGTTCCAAGCAAAATTAGGATGATTCATCCATCCCTGATTTTATGTGGAGGAATAGGGATCGTTTCTAGGTCATTGCTGAAAAGCAGTATTAGTTTGTTCTTGACCTTGAAACGGAGGATTCAAAGGACATTCTTCCGTTAAATGTGATGGGTCAGAATAGCAACCACACACGGTTTTGGGCAGCGTAACTTGGTTTAGGGAGGCTGACGAGAATTTATTTTCTATAGCTTTGAGTTTCTTTTGTATCGCGGCCATTTCGGCTTTTACTGCGATGGAAACATCGATTTGATGGATACCTGCCTTAGATGAAGACGATGTTGGTCTAGTGCTCTCCCACTGTAATGTTTTTTCGGCATGGTCTTCCAGAAATTGCCAAGCTTCGCCATCGTCTTTAGACATAAAATGACATTGACAAATGGTTTCAAACATTTGTTTCATGTCTGGATTAACACCCTCATATATAATTCGGCAAAGTTGCCATCTAACGATTCCGTGATAAGGGTATTGGATAAGAAGATCTTTAAATCGTTCAAAGTATTTCCAAAATGGTTTGTTAGGAAATTAGGTAAACTGGTTAATCTCGCTTCGAATACGGACGGTCTTGTGATGAGAATAGAATTTTTTAAGGAATGCTATAACGAATTCATCTCATTTAGCTATAGAATGTACGGCAGTGCTATAAAGACATTTTTCTGCTAGATCGCACAAGGTAAAATGAAGAAGACGTAATCGCATAGCATCCCCTGAAAGTTGGGTTGTGCTCATCATTGCACATACGTTTTCGAATTTGGTTATAAAAATGTATGCGTCTTCAGATTCAAGCCTGTGAAATTTGGGAAACAGGTTGATGAAGTGGGGTTTAATTTTGAAATTATCCCTATTGGCTGGTGGAAGAGACAGACAAGTAGGAAGGGGCCCGCGTACGGGGTAGCATCTTTCTTGAAGTGACATGCGCGGTAGATTCTGCGCACCTACGGGTAGTGGCAGGGTGTTGTTGTTAAAATTTGATGGAGATCCGTCCATCTCGGGAGATGTGGTGGGTGGAGGAGAAATAGAAGTTGAAAAAGTATCGACTTCGGAGTCGACAGCAAAAACGCGGACTAGACGGGCATTAGAATCCTGTGTTCAGCCGATCATGCAATAAGCGGGTTTAGCGCACGCGGCAGTGTGTGTGAGAACGATTTTAAGAAGATTTGTTTTGAAAAAATGTCGGACATGAGGCTTGACTCAACAAATCACAAAATGCACAATCAATCCCTAGAGCTGGGGTCACCTAGGTCAAGTCACTAGACCGCTCCTAAACTTTCAAAGGACAAGTCGTAGGATCAATCCCCTACCACCTCCTTATCACACTTGTGGCCAGGTAAGGGCCAGGTAAGTGGGAGGTATCCGCTATACGAATCACCGAAATAGCGGGCCTAATTAAGTAACCACTTTCTTTAGTCACACTTTCCTAGACACCACAAGAGAAATGCGGATAAGCGATAAATTACCCACGACCTTCCTCTGTCCTAATTGAGCGCGACGGTCCTTAGAGACTTGGTCTAGATATTTTTTAATTAATTTAGGGTGATAGTATACTCGTTTTGTGATTTGTGGGGTCTAGGAAAGGTGATGAAATCCCCACCTAATCTGGATTTGGGTTTATTACCCCTTAATGTCCGGTTTAAGTATGCAAAAACAAACCGAAATCAAAATACGCAAAAAGATTTCTTAGCGGCGCTGTTTGCAAAGAATTCTGCAGGCAAAATTAGATTATTGGAGTTTTAGAGGAGAGAGAAAGATATTAGAAAAATACCTGAGGATTTTAGGGGCACAATTCACCCAAAGCGTCGCGGTTCTGCCGCCAATTGCACCCAAGCACCGCGGTTCCGTCGCTGTTTTGAAGGATCTTCTTCTACAATTTCTTCGGAGCCCTCCTATACTCCTCTGGTCCAAGTTGAAATCTTTGAATCTCTATTTTCTTGCTCCAGTTACTCCAGATTCTCTTGCAAAACTCGCACAATAATCGTTAAAAACACATAATACGGTTTTGGTTCTCGTTTATTTTTTGTTTGCTGGTTTTTTATAAGAAATCAACCCAAATAACAAGAAGAAAAAAATTACGAGCGTTTCCCCGGCAACAACGCCATTTGATTGTTCGATGCGAAGAAGCAGTGTTTTGTAAATAACCGCAATCAAGACGGTGTCGCTAGTAGCTAGCCGCGATGAGTACGGGTCGTCTGCAGGGAAACGTGAACCATTTTCTTGCTTTAAACGAGTTAATAAAAAATTGGTGATTGTTGTCGTTCTATTTTAAAACAGATGTAAAATTTATAATAAAAAGCTTGTAGGATTCATAGGACTTAGTAGTTAATGGATGAATATTCAAAAATAACACTTTTATTTTTTAATAGTTTAAAACTAGAGCGATAGTGATGAATGTAGATTAGAGTTCTTGGAGGGAATGGGGTTTTCCACTACTAACACTTGTCCTTTCATTGATCTCTATTCATGTCTACCCTTTAACAAAACAAGTGTTTAACCAATCTCAAGTCGTGGTCGTGACTATCAATAAGGTGATAGCGCACCGATAAGATTAACATTTATTTTGCTAGATTTTATAAACTTTAAAATGTTTAAAAGAAGTTAAAAGATTTCTTCATCCATTATCCTACCCTATCCTACAAACCCTAGAAAGTAAGGAATTACTCGCTCATGGTTAGTGAAGAAAGGTGGAAGAAGAAAAAAATTATAATTAAGATGCAGAAAAAGTAATGCGTAAAGGTAAGTACAGAAAAATAAATGCAAAAAGAATTAAAATAAAATCTACCTTTATTAATCAACTATTGCATTTACAATTCTCCTTAGAAAGTAGATTAAAAGAACCCAAGTTTGCTCTAGATCTCTCTCTTGTTGGAGGTAGATGAATAGATGATGATCACTCGGATACGTGGATCTTTTGGATCTCTTGATCTTTTCGATGATGATCTTTAATGTACAGCTCTCGGTCCTTTATATAGTATTTGATACCAGAAACCCTAGATTCCATATGTGAGGATATACAGTTCAGATCAAATCTACAAAATCTCACATTCGACGGCTCTGATTGCGCCGCGGTTCCGCCGCATATTGTTATGTTTGGTCGCGGTTCAGCCGCATTATAGTGGAACTAGGTTTTGAGATTTCTTCTGGTATTTTGTGTTGATATTTGGAGATCCTTATGATATGTAGATTCTGAAAATAATGCTTCGAGTCTTTGCCGTTGCTGGATCTCTCGATTTGCTTCTAAAATTTGGCAGATTCGGTTCCGATATCCCGATTTGACTTGGATCTCTTACTTGGACCTTAGACCTGCGCTAATATCTGCACAATATCTTAAATCAAAATGTTAGTAGTATTTGGTATTTTTTGAGATATTATTCCAATCATTTAAATAATATAATATCTTTAAAATATTGATTAGAAATATTTGATATGATATGCATATTTTAATTACTAATATTTCATTTAAATATTATATGCATATATTTTCCCTAATTATATTAATTAAAATGAAGAAACATATGATAATAATATTTGTACAAATAAATCCACATATGTTCTATATTTACAGTAAACACCTTTTATTTATTAATAACAGTAGGAAAAATGTTCATACAAATATGCAATATTTTAGACTAATCAATGCCTCCATGGATACGTAGTGCCAGAGCTCTTGTTGGTGGAGCTACCGGTGGTCGAGGCGGTCGCGATTGTCGTGGACCTCCTGATGTTGGTGGAGCCCCTGTAGGTGGTCGTAGAGCTCTGATTCGTAGTCGTGATCGTGGTATAGATCAGCCCACAGAGCAGATGTACAGTAGGTCAGATGGGATGCACACGGGCCCTGCTGATCGGACATTCTTGACGCTACAACGGCAGCATAGATCAGAGGTTGTTTGGGCATGTTCGGTATTTTCAGACATCACTTTCCGTTCGCATGAGTACCTACCTATGATAGATCAGATATGCCCGTTGTTAGTGGAGGTCGGCTTATATAGCGTTAGTCTCATTGTGAGTATTCATCTAAACCATGCCCTCCAGAAGACGTTGATAGAGAGCTGGAGGCCAGAGACACATACTTTTCATTTACTGGTTGGTGAAATGACGCCTACACTACATGACGTCAGCATGATACTAGGACTCCCAGTTGAGGGTAGAGCAGTGACCGGTACGTCATGACATGATTGGTCGGCCTTGGTTGCGAAGTATTTGGGTGTCGTTCCAGCAGATGGTGTGATTCGGGTTTCATGCGTACGGTTCACCTGGTTATGTGCGCAGTTTCTCGATACTATCGCCTAGGATTCATTAGAGCATTAGATTGAGTGTTATGCGAGTGCTTATATTCTGTATCTCTTTAGGGTTCTCGTATTCCCGTCCTCCGCCGGCAACATGGTATCACTCTAGTATTTACCTTTGCTTATACATTTGACTGCTGTGGGCGCAGGAGCGTACAGCTGGGGCAGCACGGTTCTTGCTTGCTTATATCGCGGGTTGTATTGAGCATTGTTGGGTGGAACATAGATGACTGGATGTTTTGTGTTCTTACAGCTTTGGGTTTGGGAGAGATTGCATCTCAGACGAATTGGTATTACATAGGTCACAAATAGATGGGTCCAGACTGGTCCTGCGGAGAGGAGGTCCCCACTTGGAGTATATTAGGCAGGTGCACGCACATGGACGGAGAGCCCATTCCAGTGCCTCGATTACTACAGGGATGATATGAATACACTCCGGGACGATGTCGTATCATGGTGTCCTTACAGAGGGGATGTGGTTGCATCCCTACCACCACTGTGCTCAGTTCATCATAAGATATGGTTGACCACGGCTCCATTCATCCACTTCGCTATCGTCGAGAATTATTATCTGGACAGGGTGATGCAGCAGTTCGGCCTGCACTAGGCCATCCCTCACCAGTGAGTATATGATCATGCTCTGCACAGGATCGATGGACGAGGCAGAGCCACCGAGGACTGGAGAGTGGTGCATCATGATCATGTACATTGATGGGATGTGGAGCGAGCTGCTCGCGTTATTCGAGACACCCCACCGTACGATGCAGCCTACCGCGAGTAGTACATGACTTGGTATCGCTCGATCACTCATTTGTCTAGCCCGACCATAAATGACTTTCTAGAGTCGACGATGCTGCTCCTTCGACCACTCGACCCATGTACCAGTCTCGAGCTCCTTCTATAGTCAGGATAGTATGTTATTTTACTTTGTAGTCATATTCTATAATTTTCATACGGTACGATTCATATTATCGTTGTACAAAAATGTTTCCTATTTTTTTCAGGTATCACATTGTTCAGTCGAAAATATCGCACTTTTGATATAACATTTTCCTTACTTTTGATAAATATTTAAAGGTGTTTATTATATATATGAAACATATGAGGGTTTATCTGTAAAAATATCTATTATCATATATTTATATATTATAATTAATATTATAAAAGAAAATATATGCATATAATATTTATATAATATTTTTATTATGCATATCATATCAAATATTCTAATCAAGATTCTTTAAAAGATATAACATCATACAAATGGTTAGAATAATATCTCTATAACAAATATTACTAATATTGTTCATGGAGATATTGTGCAAGATTTGACTCAGGTCAGGAGATCGGGATATCGAGATATCGGGAATCAAAAATCCGTCGATGAAGTTTAATTAAATGATAAAATCAATACTGACAGAGACTCAGATAAGATTTGAAGAATACAGATATCACATAAATCTCCACGTGTCACAGGCCCCAGAAGTTTGGAACCATGATCTCTCCAACCCATCGCGGTTCCGCGGCCAATGCATGAATATTGCGGCAGATCTGCCGCAGTTCTAAGGAGTTAGTGTTTGAGATTTTTTTTGGATAGGATTGCATCAACAAATAACCATATTATGTATCTAGGGTTTCTTCTTCCAGGGCTATATAAAGGACCGAGGGCTAAAACTATAAATCATCACCTTTTACACGAAGCAAATCACTGTCAAAGAACAAGTGATCCATGACAGGTCTGCGATTCGACGTGATAAGACGACGTGGGTATCGACGGGACATCTACTTCCTACAAGGCAGAGATCGAGAGCAACTTCTTCTTCCTCTTGTAATCTAAACTCATAGGATTTGTACTCGTGAAGTTGATTAATAAAGGTAGATCATTAGATTAATTATTTCGCATTTATTTTCTGTATTTACATTATGATCTCATTCTCTATCCGTTCTTCTTCTCCATCACGCACGAGTAATTCTCCGCTTGATAGGGTTCGGAGGATTAGGGTAGAACAATGGATGAGAAAATATTTTAACTTCTTTTAAGTCTTATGAAGTTTATAAATTTTAACAAAAGAATCGTTAACATCCTAATCCGGCGCGCTGTCAATTTATTGATAGTCTCGACCGCGATTTGAGATTAGATTAACAATTGGTTTGTTAAGGGCTAGACATGAATAGAGATCAATGAAGGGACAAGTGTTAATAGTGGGGAAACCCTAGTTTCTTCCAAGAACCCTAATCCTCATTCATCACTATCAATCTAGTTTTAAATCTATGAAAAGATAAAATGAGTAATTTTTATTATTCATCCATGACTACTAAATCCTAACGAACCCTACAAGCCCTCTTCTTATATATTCTATATCCGTGTTTAATATAGATCTAGAAACTATTCTCCATATTCTTTTATTTTTTATTCAACTCGTCTAAAGCAAGATTAGAAGTTCCACGCATCCCTGCGGACGACCCGTACTCATCTCGGCTAGGTACACGCGACACCGTTATTGATTGCGGTTAACTACACACACTTTTTCACACATCAATCAAGTGGCATCGTTGTCGGAGATACGTGTGTAATTTTTTTTCTTACTATTCATGTTGAATTCTTATTCAAT
Source organism: Agapanthus africanus (assembly GCA_030015575.1). Lineage (NCBI taxonomy): Eukaryota > Viridiplantae > Streptophyta > Magnoliopsida > Asparagales > Amaryllidaceae > Agapanthus > Agapanthus africanus. The sequence goes on along the minus strand of CM057339.1, from coordinate 172,879,190 downwards.
CCATATCATAAAAATAAAACAAAACAACAAATTGTGTATTTAATGATTAGTATGCAATTTTTGCGAGGGAATCTGGAGTCAGTTGAACGAGGAAATCGAAATTCAGACGCCTTCAGAGAGGACCAGAGGAGCAAAGGAGGCCATAGTGAAAACATTGTCAAGTGAACCCTCTTTTCCGCGGCGGAACTGCCGCAATATTGCACATTTAGCCGCGGAACCACAGCCACTTGGTGGTCTTGCCTAGCCAAAATCCTCTGGTATATTCCTCAACTCTTTCTCTCTCCTCTGGAAATCCAATAATATATTTTTCTGCAGGATTCTTTACAAAATATTGCCGCTCACAAATCTTTTTACGTGTTTTGTAACTGGTTTATTTTTGCATATTTTAATCCAAACTTTAAGGGGCAAGACCAAAATTTATATTTGGTGGCGATTTCATCACCCTTCCTAAGCCCCACAAATCGCAAACGTGCATGCACATAACCTTATATTAATTAAAAAATATCTAGACCAAGACCCTAAGGACCGTCGCGCTCAATTAGGACAGAGGAAGGTCGTGGGTAATCTATCGCTTATTCGCATTACTTTTGTGGTGTCTAGGGAAGTGTGTCTAGGAAAGTGGTTACTTAATTAAGCCCGCTATTTTCGGTGATTCGTATAGCGGATACCTGGCACTTACCTGGCACTTACCTGACCATAAGAGTGATAAAGAGGTGGTAGAGAATTGATCCTGCGGCTTGTCCTTTGGAATTCTAGGAGCGGTCTAGTGCTTGACCTAGGTGACCTTAGTTTTAGGGTTTTCTTATGCATTTTGTGATTTGTTGAGTCAACCCTCAAGTCCCACTTTCAAAGCAAAACAATCCAACTAGAGTTTAAATCTTTCCCCTTCCTCTTTCCTCTTTCCTTCTTAAAATGGGTAACCCAAACAGACGAACTCTTGCCGAGCTTTGCTATCCAGAACTAGATATTTCTTGTTTTCGTAATTACTTTGGTCAAAATTCCAACTCTACCATGTCTTTAAGAGATCGGATAGAGCAAACAGAAAGAAACAGTTGGACACCTCACTCCAGGTCCTATCAACCGCATCAAAATTCTGCATCTTCTTATGTTGATACTCTATTTAAAGCGTGTGAAGGAACTCCTAAACGCATGTCCATCCCTGAGAATATGGCGAGGGCTAAAAGCTAAAGTTTCAATCCGGTCAAACCGTTAGGACAACAAACACCATCATTTTCTAAGGAAGATATTGCTACTTGTTTTGCGGCGTATATGACATCTGTTAATAGTCGCCAACCAACCAACCAATATCAATATTCTTCTTATCACAATGTTGATCCTACTCCTGTCCAATTTTCACAACCATTCAATTCTTATCAATCCTACCCAACTTTTACACCTTCTCTAGACATTTCTTCTGAACAGTCATTTGGGAGTTTTACCTATCCACAAGAATTTCAACCTTCTGCTGAAACCCGTTACCGACCCATGTCTAGTATTGAACGGACAGTGGAAGAATTTCGGGTAGCGTCGTGCCGCCACATAGAGGAATTGAATGCGTCCATGGCCGCCCTTATACAACCCAACGAACGAGCAACTAGTTTCCAACTAGCTCAAAAATTTTCAATGTATGATACGGCAATAGGAAAAATTGAGAATTTGGGTAGTGAAAGAGAGCAGTACACCCTTCCAAATCAAACCTCCCCGTCCCAAATTTAAATCCACAACTTCAGTTTCACAAATCTATCGAGTACACCAAATGATTCACCAATTGAAGATAGAAGGTTTGATGAGTTGTGTGACTTTGTATGTTTGATTTACCCAATTATGAAGGGTCTATTTTAAGTGAAACCACACCCAATCCTTTTGATCTCTACACCTCCATTCTAGAACCAAAATTGATTGAAAACCATGCTTTTGATGAGGTGTCTGAGAATTTTAACTTTCACTTGATTGAGTATATTGACGCTGGGGATATTTTGGATGATGAACCTACAGTTTTGGATGAGTTTTTCTCACCAATTCATCATGTCCTTTCACCTTTGTGTGAATATCATCTCGAACCATTAACTGCTTTTCCCGAACCCCATATGCATATCGAAACTGATGATAAATGCATGACCAAAAAGTAGAACGATATTCAGCCTTCATTTCCCACATCTGATTCAGTAATACTCGACACCCAAATTTGTTTACCCATTTCATCACCCACTTTCTTTGGTTCTTCTTCAAATCTTCCTTTAATTTTATCCAGTGTTGATGACTTACACTCTGATATTTTGAGTTCGTTAATTCTAGAAAGACCACTTGATTTAGACCCTTTTGAGAATGTGGTAGATGAGTTTTTCAAGGCTCCTACCTCCATAATTTTTGACAAATCAAGTGTGTTGAATTTTGGCGCAACACTTATTGACATTGAAACGTTTAATCGGACCATCGATGAAAGTTTTGAAGATATTTTCGCCGACGAACTCGCATTTCTAAACGACATGGATTTTGTGATTAATCAACCTCCACCCGAAGAAGTTGAATCATCACCATTTCTTCTTATCCCATACGAGAATGTGACTATACTTTCCAATCCTAATCATTCACATTGTTGTTTTCGTGCACCATCACTATTCCGTCTCAACCAACCGAGACGTAAACCCGACCGATTCCGCCTCCTATCTCCCCACTTCTTCAAATCTCTGATCTTCCACCAACTATATTGTTACATTGATAAATTCTTTGAATGGTTGGTGTTGATTTTTGGTCTTTGTAAAGCTTTGCATAGACCAATAACTTTAACCCTCCTTATAATTTTAAAGGCTTAATACTATTTTACTCAAGTTTGGGGTGGGGGGATCTTTTGGCTCTTGAAAGAAAATAACTTTTTACATAATTATAAGCCAAAAATAAGTTTGGGAGAGGATGTCGCTTTCATTATTTCATATCCCATTACTAACTTTTCCTTCCAAAGTCTACAATTTTTTTAAGCTTAACAGATGACATTAGTGAGGACACTGCTGCAAACAGGTTTAGGGGAGGTTTGTGCTTATTCACGCGTTATTTTGCATTATCATAAATATAAACACAGAAATTTTTTGATAATGAAAGTTTGAAAGTGAAAAATTACATATGAAAGATATGAATAGTTTGAGAAAAGCAAGAAAATTAGATGTTTTCTTAAATGAAACTAGTAACAAATAGTTATGAGCCATTGTCCCAAGGGTTGGTAAGATGAATGAAATTACTAATCTAAGGATAAAAACAAGTCTGAAAAATAGTCCCTATTCTTGAGTCCAAACTTTTGAACGTTGATACCCTACTATATGCACTGTCACACATCTTGAAACTTGGGATAGTAGAGGATAACTTGAAATACTCTTATCTAAAAACCTTAGTATGAAAAAATATATATATAAGTGGTGAAGAAAAAAATGAACACTGGTTTTGTAATTACTTAAGGCAGTATAAAAAAAAATATAGCGAGGGTGCCTTATTATCTTGTGCCTTAGACTGACTGGTTTGGGAGCCATTGCTAAGCCTTAGGTGTTGCAAGACGAGAAATTACGCTTGAATATGCAAGCACGTTTGGTAATCGGTCGGTTAGTAGCTCAAGAAATATTAACGGTCGCATGAAGGATGTGTTAGAAATTCCATCCGATACTATTCACCAACTAAATAAGGAAAATGGACAAGAGTACGATAGTTTGAATTGAATTCTCTAAGTGGAGGGATGTCTTTTACACACACGTAGGGGTATATGATCGATGTTTGGAAGAAAGATGGGGATGAAGACTAAAGACGATGTTTTATTAAGAGATGATATGAATTCTAACATTTTTTTATGACCATTAAGATAGGGCTCATGGCAACTGTAAAGCTAGTGTAGTTGGAAACTCTTCTTTTTAAGTTCTTTCTTTTATAGTTCTTATGTTTGTATGTAACTTTCATTTTCTTTCTTTTATTATAGGATTTTGTGGGTGTAATCCGCTGAAAACCCTCAGGAGACAACACTCCTCCTACTAGGGACACCTAGAGGTTTAACGGTTTGATGCACGTGCTCAGTGCAATCGTGTTGCCTACGAAAGTGTGCTACTTAGGTTTTTCTTTTTTCATTTTCTCCCTCTCTTTAATAAATAGTTTGCTCGGGACGATCAAAGTTAAGTTTGGGGGTATTTGTTCAGTCAAAAATACCGCACTTCTGATATAATATTTTCCTTACTTTTGATAAATATTTAAAGGTTTTTATTATAAATATGAAACATATGAGAGTTTATCTGTAAAAATATCAATTTTCATATGTTTATATATTATAATTAACATTATAAAGGAAAATATATGCATATAATATTTATATAATATTTTTATTATGCATATCATATCAAATATTCTAACCAAGATTCTTTAAAAGATATAATATCATACAGATGGTTAGAATAATATCTCTATAACAAATATTACTAACATTATTCATGGAGATATTGTGCAAGATTAGGCTTAGGTCAGGAGATCGGGATATTGAGATGTCGGGAATCAAAAATCTACCGATGAAGTTTAATTAAATCAGAAAATCAATACTGACAGAGACTCAGATAAGATTTGAAGAATCCAGACATCACATAAATCTCCACGTGTCACTATGAGAAGGCCCCAGAATTTTGGAACCATGATCTCTCCCACCCACCGCGGTTCTACGGCCAATGCATGAATATTGCGGCGGATCCGCCGCCGTTCTAAGGAGTTAGTGTTTGGGATTTTTGGGTAGGATTGCATCAACAAATAACCATATTATGTATCTAGGGTTTCTGCTTCCAGGGCTATATAAAGGACCGATGGCTAAAACTAGAAATCATCACTTTTTACAAGAAGCAAATCACCGTCAAAGAACAAGTGATCCACGACAGGTCTGCGATTCGACGTGATAGGGCAACGTGAGTATTGACGGAATATCTACTTCCTACGAAGCAGAGACCGAGAGCAACTTCTTCTTCTTTTTATAATCTAAACTCATAGGATTTGTACTCGTGAAGTTGATTAATAAAGGTAGATCATTAGATTAATTATTTCGCATTTATTTTCTGTATTTACATTATGATCCCATTCTCTATCTGTTCTTCTTCTATCTCTATCATGCGCGAGTAATTCTCCGTTTGATAGGGTTCGGAGGATTAGGGTAGAACAATGGATGAGAAAATATTTTAATTTCTTTTAAGTCTTATGAAGTTTATAAACTTTAGCAAAAGAATCGTTAACATCCTAATCGGGCGTGCTATCAATTTATTAATATTTTCGACCGCGATTTGAGATTAGATTAACAATTGTTTTGTTAAGGGCTAGACATAAATAGAGATCAATGAAGAGACAAGGGTCAATAGTGGGGAAACCCTAGTTTCTTCCAAAAATCTAAATCCTCATTCATCACTATCAATCTAATTTTAAATCTATCAAAAGATAAAAGGAGTAATCTTTATTAGTCATCCATGACTACTAAAACCAACGAACCCTACAAGCGATCTTCTTATATATTTTATTTCCGCGTTTAACATAGATCTACAAACTATTCTCCCTAATCTTTTATTCTTTATTCAACTCATCTAAAGCAAGATTAGAAGTTCCACGCATTCCTGCGGACGACCCGTACTCATCTCGGCTAGCTACACACGACACCGTTATTGATTGTGGTTAACTACACACACTCTTTCACAGAATCAATCACACATGCATGGACACGTATACGTTTCTCCATCCAGACTCTAGCGAGCGATGCCGTGGCTGGAGTGAGGGAGTTCACATAGATTATCCTTAGAGAGTGCCGTTGCATTGTGACTGAGATGGGAGAGGCCACCAGATTAGAGGCGACGGTTGCAGCTCCCCTTCCTCCTATGCATAGACGCAGCAGCTTACCACAACAGTCAGACCAGACTAGACCTTCACATATACAGGAAGAGTGGTCAGGATGGACCTTCACATATACAGGAGGAGACTGGTCAGGCCGGACCTTCGCATGCACAGGAGGAGATCGGTCAGGCCGGACATTCACATCCACAGGAGGAGCCCCATGAGTCTGTTTGTAACGACTATGTTTTAATGTACAATTTTTTTAAAAGTTAATGTACTGAATGGAGTATTTGCAAGCCTGAGTATACTTTAAGTATTATTTTGTTTGAAAAACAACAAGAAATAACTTGTAGCTTATTGGTAAAGCCTTGCACTGCTATGACATAACTCCTGTGTTCGAATCTCATCAGCCACATATTATTTTTAATGATTTTTCTTTTAAAATTTTTGGAAGCCCAAAAGAATACACGTAAAATTGAAAAGTCACTGAAAACAAACATGTGGAAAATGTTATATGAACAGAGTAGAACACGTGGCATTCATCCAAGACCCCACACCCCCAGATCGACCGGCGAGAATCGCCTCTGGGCCGACGCCGACGGTTTGGACCGTTAGGAATGCCCCCAATTTTTTAACCCTAACCCCTTGGCCTACCCCCACTATCCCTAGTCTGTTTGTTTTCCCTGCAATTATCCAGAGAATTAAAATCAAGCTTTAAACCAATGTTTAAATGCATTTTAATTCTCCTTTTAATTCTCAAAATCCTAATTCTATCCTATAAATACAACCCCACACCCTAGCCCTCTCCATTATGAAATCCATTGTCCAAATTTCTCAAATTTTTCCAAGTCAAAAAAGTGTACAAGTAGAGTTAGCCCAAGGTCAAATTCCGGCGATGATTCAAGAAGATTCTGGTGACCCCGAGACTCCACGAAGCACTCAAATCCTTTCTATACCTCACTTCTCTCATTCCAACTCGTAAGTCCCCTCTACTCTCTTCTTATCACCTCTCAAAACTTTTTCTTTTCAATGATGTCAGTAAGTGGAGTTATACCGACATTCATTTCTAAAACTTCTTAAACTAACAATTTTCTTAAGAACTAGTAATCTAAATCATTGTACTTTGTTTGTTAAACATTAAACTATAATTAGAAACAAGTTTCAATTTAAAACTCCATATAAAACCACTTTTATTGCACTTTTACGTTTAAATACCACAAACTTTACATACGACATCTTTTATCATATTTGCTTATATTACCTTTAGAAAAATCTCACAAGATAATGACCTACCTCTCACAATACACATCTTGACATAGCACGATTTCCTTTTAACAATATATTTGGGACAAATACGACTTTACATTAAAATACCATAAACTATTAAAAACCGTATTCTTTAAATTTGTATTATTTACATTTCTTACAATTAAGCCTCTACAACCCAATTTGGGGAACCCGATCGGGATGGTGCGGGTTATCGCACATCCTCGGGGACTAGTAGAGCGAGATGCAGACCTCCTCACGGGGCATCCAATCTCGATGGAATTTTTAATACAATTTTTAAGAATAACGTGATTTTCTATTGATAAATAAATTTTATTTTTAATAATTATATATAAATATTATCAAATCATCTATTTTAAATATATAATAAATTCCACGTTCTTTCCAAACAAAAGAAAAGAATCACAAATTTCATGAAAATACCATCAAAAATCCATACAAATCAAATTTACATAAAAATATCATATATTATTCAAGCTAGGTATTTATTCACTAGAATACCTCACTTTTAAAATTTACATCCATGAAAATCATAAATACGATAAATAAATACTTGAGAATTATTTTGAGATTATACTAAAAATATTTTTCATAAACCCCCTCAAGTTATATTAATTTACATTAAGGGCCCTAGTAAATATAGGTTTAAGCATGACCAATTCTCTTGAGCCTCGGGGAGGCAAAGAAAGTGGGTGCTTGCCTATTTAAGGTAGAAAACTAAAACGGGGTTATCAATTGTAATTACCTTGGAAAAAGTTATAAATCTTACCGTTCATGTGCAGCAGTAACCGATAACTCCAAAACCTAATTTAGGAATCCAATTCTGTTTAAGTGTCTGACTCAGACAGAGTCTCAGTCTAATCTGAATACAATTCCAACCTACATACAATTCAAATATAACTCCAATACAACATGAATCCATATATACTAGAACTTGAACATGAATACCAGAATACTATCAAATATCAACATGACTCGACTGGACCGAACGATGGATATATATTGACTTGACTACATGACTATCCGTTTATATTTTTATCCGTTTACATGAACAATTTATACCATGGTTTCGGTAAGTCTCATACAATAAATCAATACAATCAATACAATATGCATTACGGGGTTTTAAGGGGTAGACTGGTACGGAATGTGTTAAAAGTGGCACGATAATGGTCACTATAATACACCTAACCTGAACATCTATTGTCGTTATCCCGTGGGGTTTGACGGGGCCTTGTACTCCATATACCTTAGTCCATGGTGCAAGTTGGACTTCTCTCGTATATACGGGCACATTCTGTACTAAGCTACAAACAACTACGTTAACATAACTAACATAACCATATATACTTTACTTGTCCTATTCTCTGTCTATTCTTCTTTATCTTTTGGGACTTACTGAGCGATTGTTCGCTAACGACATACATTTTCCCTTTTTTCTTTGGAATGTTGTCAGGAGGACCCGACTCTCTGGAGATCGAGCCCAGCCAGGACGATTTGGAGCAGTTCATTGAGGACCCAGATCTCTAGTTCACTTGTATATACTTTTACTTTCAGTTCATGCCATTATTTAGGCATTTCTTTCCAGTATTGTATTTACTTTCCAGTGTATTGTAAAGAATGTTTAATCAATAAAAAGTTGCTGTTGATTTATATCTTTTGTCATTTCTTGTGTACATTTATTATATTGCTTATTTACACTTAACGTGTTTACTTCTAAGTAAATACGTCGCGGGTCTCGTCACGTCTCTTTACCCGTACTCTGGAAAGCGGGGCGTGATAGGTTTTGTTGGCGGCCCATGTAGGTCAGTTTTTCATGAAGTCATACCATGCATGGTCAATTCTGCATGGAAACCTAAGCAATATATCACAAGAATTATAAGAATCAACAACTAAACGTTCTTTACGTTTCATATTCCTTGAATCTATCATAACCCTATTTTTCTTTCAAGGTATGGATTCCCCGAACAACATGAGCACCAACGTGAACGGCAACACCACACCACCACCTCTTCCACTTACACCTACCGTAGCAGCTCCTATTAACGAGCAGAAGGTATTGCTCGAGGCGATTAAGAGCCTCTTAGAGGGACAGCAGCAACATACTGCTATCCTAATGAACCGCCCAAAAGTTGAGGCACCTAGAGTGAAATAATTCCGAGCATTGCACCCTAAACAATTCTCTGAGAAAGAGAGCCCTTCGGAAGCAGAGGAATGTGCTCAATCCATCGAAGACGATCTGGTAGCGGCACAAGTGCCAGATATTGCTTGGGTAAGGGTTGCGAAGCTGCAACTCACAGATAACGCCAGAATATGGTGGAAGGCGGAAGAAAGCCGTCTTGCCCAGCTGATCGAATGGAGGATTTTTCACGAGATGTTCGACGTGAAATATTTTCCCGAGACTGCTCGCTTTGATATGGAGCAGTAATTCATCCACTTGCAATAAGGCTCCATATGGAGCAAATCTTTGGATGAGTATGATGCTGAGTTCACCATGTTGAGCAGGTAAGATATGTCTTAAATATTCGAATTTCTAATATCACATACTACACAGCTAACACAAGATCGTAACAGGTTTGCGGCCCATCTCATACCGATTGCTGAGATCATGGCCAGACGATTTCAGTAAGGGTTGGACCCGGAGATCCAAGCTACATTAGCTACAGGGAATTTCACAACCCATGATTTGGCTTTGAAGGCTGCCCGTCGATACGAGGCAGTAGTAAAGAAGAAGGGCAGAGCTCAATCTGCCGGTGTGAAGCGCCATACTACTCACATAGTAGGAGGAGCCTTTTCCAGGTCACCGTTTGTACCCAGGAGACCGGGAGAATCTTTTAACCGGCCCAGTCTAGATTTCTGCTTTTATTGCAAAAGAAATGGACACCTGGCGAAGGATTGCAGGCATGCTAATCGCCTATGCTTAGTCTGTGACTCATCCACACACGATATTGGATCTTGTCCTCATAGATTCAATCCAAACACTGCACCCAGACCAGCAATCACCTATCCGCAGCGGTAAGCTATGCAGGCACCTGCTCCTCGACTTGCTATCCCAGCTCCACCTTCTCGTGGATCTACTGCACCTTCTCCTCGTCGGTTCCATCAAGCACAAAGAAACCTACCTCAAGGACAGAGGAACGGAAAGAGGAATGCGCCTCCAGCAAGGAGGAATGTACCTCGGCAATAGGCTTTCATAATGACTGTGGAAGAAGCTAAAGCCATTGGCCAAGTCATCACTGGTAACTCCCTTTCTTTCAAACTTTCTTTCAACTTTTATACATATCAAAATATCTTTCCCTATACCTAAACATATTCCACACAACTTAGGTACAATCTTAGTAGCCTCACTTCCTGCACTAGCACTCTTCGATACTGGAGCATCACATTGCTTTATGTGGCAACGGTTCGTCCGAACTCATGCGATTCCAGTCAAACCGCTCGTATCCAGCTGGAATGTCAGTTCAGGGAACGTCGTTCTAAAGGCAACTTTAGGATACGACCCGTGTCCAGTGGTCATCTGCAGTAGAGAATTTTATGCTGACTTCAAGGTGCTGGACATACCGAACTTCGATGTAGTTTTGGGTATGGATTGGCTAGGAACTTTCTACACTACCATCGATTGCCATCAAAAGAGGGTAGTGTTCGAGATTCCAGACCATCCAGTCTTTTATTTCAAGAGTGGAGACCGTACTCTGGAGCCTAGCACATACAAGGCTAAGCCAGGGAAGGCCGTGGTTGCAACATTACAAGCAGAGGAAGAATCAAAGCCAGAGATAGTTCGAGAGTTCGACGATATATTTCCTGAAGACATATCAGGTTTGCCTCCCGATCAATCTCTTGAATTCAGTATTGACCTAGTACCTGGTGCACAACCGATAATGAAAGCACCATATCGGTTAAGTCCAGAAGGATTGAAGGAGATTCGAACTCAGCTGGACGAACTTCTGCAGAAAAGGTGGATTCGTCCCAGTACTTCAAGTTGGGGATCTTCAGTTTTGCTTGTGAAAAAGAAGGAAGGTTCATACAGAATGTGCATTTACCGAGCTTTGAACGAAGTCAAGATAAAGAACAAGTATCCGCTACCGCGAATCGACGATCTGTTCGATCAGCTAAGTGGGTCTTGCATTTTCTCAAAATTAGATCTTCGTTCGGGTTATCATCAGGTGAAGGTCAAAGAGTCTGATATTCCAAAGACGGTATTCAGGACTCTCTATGGTCATTATGAGTTTCTTGTGATGCCATTGGAGTGACCAATGCACCAGCCATATTCATGAATCTGATGAACCGAGTTTTCCGAAAGTACCTAGACAGATTCGTTGTCATATTCATCGACGACATCCTGGTGTATTCTAAGAGTAGAAAGAACACGCTGAACATTTGAGAATTGTCCTGGAGACTTTGCGACAACATCAACTCTATACCAAGTACAGCAAGTGCGAGTTTTGGCTAAATCAAGTCGGATTTCTCGGGCATATCGTTTCAGGTGAAGGAATCTCTGTGGATCCAGCTAAAGTATCAGCAGTAAGCGAATGGCCGACACCAAAGACAGTGAAGGACATTCGAAGTTTCTTAGGATTAGCGGGATACTATCAAATATTCATAGAAGGATTTTCAAAGATTGCAGCACCCCTGACCAAGCTCACACGTAAAGATGAAGAATTCGTGTGGTCAGAAGAATGCGAACAAGCTTTCGTAGAACTCAAGTCAAGATTGACATCAGCACCTATTCTCGTAATACCGGACCAATATAGAGGTTTCGTAGTGCATTGCGATGCATCCGGTAAGGAATTAGGATGTGTTCTACACTAGCATGGAAAAGTTGTAGCTTATGCATCAAGACGGTTGAAGATTCATGAGCGCAATTATTCAACGCATGACTTAGAGTTGGCAGCTGTTATATTTGCACTAAAGATTTGGCGTCATTATCTTCTTGGAGAACGGGTAGATATATACACAGACCACAAAAGTCTGAAGTATGTGCTTACTCAGAAAGAGCTGACTATGCGGCAGAGAAGATGGCTAGAACTTATGGCAGACTTCGATATCAACCTACAATATCATCCAGGGAAGGTAAATATAGTTCCTGATGCACTTAGTCGCCAGCCACTATCAATGAATCTTACCGCACAGTGGAAGCTTCAGCAAGATTTACACAAGATGGAGATTATTGGTTATGCCAGGTAATACTTCAAAGTTGATGAATTTACAAGTTCAATATACTATGGTCAATCAGATCAAAGCAGCTCAAGAGAGCGATGCCAAGTTGCAAAAGATCAGAGAACAAGTAGAAAGTGGACACAGAACAGACTTCATCATCCATGAAGACGATCTTTGAGATACGGAAGCAGATTGTGTGTACCACAAGGTTTAGTTCAGGAAGAGTTGATGAAAGAAGCTCACAGCTCTCCATACTCAGTACACCCTGGTGGTATAAAGATGTACAAAGATCTGCGGCAACATTACTGGTGGTATAGAATGAAGCGTGAAGTAGCCAGAAGCGTAGCCAAATGCTTGGTGTGTCAGCAAGTAAAAGCTGAACATCACAGGACTGCTGGTTTACTTCAACCGTTACCTATTCCAGAATGGAAGTGGCAACACATCACCATGGACTTCGTGACTGCACTTCCTTGCAGCACGAAAGGTAACGGTGCGGTATGGGTTATTGTGGATCGACTCACAAAGTCGGTTCACTTCATCCCATTTCGAGTTGGCCAATCTGCCGAGACACTAGCAAAGAAATACATGGAAGTAAGTCTGAATCTAAGTAAGATTTAACTCTTCATAGTGTACTATTTTTGATACCCATGAACTCATGCAGAAGATCATGAGATTATATGGAGTACCGGTTTCCATTGTCTCCGATCATGACATCAGATTCCGATCGAAATTTTTGCAGAGTCTGCAAGCTAGTTTGGGAACGAGTCTGAACTTCAGCACAACTTATCATCCACAAAAAGATGGTCAGTCTGAGCGAACGATTCAGATCCTTGAAGATATGTTAAGAGCGTGTATGTTAGACATCGGAGGATCGTGGGAAGATCACCTACATCTTGTGGAGTTTTCATACAACAACAGCTACCAAGCGAGTATTGGATTGGTACCGTTCGCAGCTCTCTATGGAAGGAAGTGTCGTTCACCATTAAGTTGGGACGACATCGGAGATAGGGAACTCCTTGTACCAGAGATGATAGTAGCAACCGTGAATTTAGTTCGCACGATAAGGGAAAGAATTTACATAGCCCAAGACAAACAGAAGCACTGGGCTGATGCAAAACGCCGACACTTGGAGTTCCAATTGGGAGATCATGTGTTCTTAAAGATATCTCCAAACCGTGGAGTGATTCGCTTTGGAAAGAGGGGTAAGCATAATCCGAGATTTATTGGACCGTTCGACATACTCGAACGAGTCGGAGAAGTGGGATATCGATTGGCCCTTCCACCTTTATTAGAAGGAGTGCACAATATGTTCTACATATCCCAGCTTCAAAGATATGTGAGCGACCCCAGCCACATCCTTGATCACTCCGAGCTCAACTGTACAAACATACTTATCTTGTGAGCAGCAACCCGTTGAAATCCTGGAGAGAAAGGTAAAGTCACTTATGAACAAGGAAGTAAACTTGGTCCGAGTGATGTGGAGAAAAGATTCACCAGGAGAATCAACGTGAGGACGACATGCGTGCAAGATACCCTTACTTGTTTGTAAATTAGTCCTTAGATATTTGTAAATTTCGAGAATGAAATTTTTATAAGGAGGGTAGAATGTAACGACTCGGTTTTAATGTATAATTTTTTTTTAAAGTAAATGTACTGAATGGAGTATTTGCAAGCCTGGGTATACTTTAAGTATTATTTTGTTTGAAAAACAACAAGAAATAACTTGTAACTCATTGGTAAAGCCTTGCACTGCTGTAACATAGTCTCTGTGTTCGAATCCCATCAGCCATATATTATTTTTAAAAAAATTTCTTTTAAAATTTTTAGAAGCCCAAAAGTTTACACGTGCAATACATGTAAAAATGAAAAGTCACTGAAAACAAACTTGTGGAAAATGTTATATGAACAGAGTAGAACACGTGGCATTCAACCAAGACCCCACACCCCAGATCGACCGGCGAGAATCGCCTCTGTGCCAGCGCCGCAGGTTTGGACCGTTGGGAATGCCCCCAATTTTTTAACCCTAACCCCTTGGCCTACCCCCACTACCACTAGTCTGTTTGTTTTCCCTGCAATTATCCAGAGAATTAAAATCAAGATTTAAACCAATGTTTAAATGCATTTTAATTCTCTTTTTAATTCTCAAAACCCTAATTCTATCCTATAAATACAACCCCACACCCCCGCCCTCTCCATTCTGAAATCCATTGTCCAAATTTCTTAAATTTTTCCAAGTCAAAGAAGTATACAAGTGGAGTTAGCCCAAGGTCAAGTTCCGGCGACGATTCAAGAAGATTCTGGCAACCCCGCGACTCCACGAAGCTCTCAAATCTTTTCTATACCTCCCCTCTCTCATTCCAACTCGTAAGTCCCCTCTACTCTCTTCTTATCATCTCTCAAAACTTCTTCTTTTCAATGATGTCGGTAAGTGGAGTTATACCGACATTCATTTCTAAAACTTCTTAAACTAACAATTTTCTTAAGAACTAGTGATCTAAATCATTGTACTTTGTTTTTTAAATATTAAACAATAATCAGAAACAAGTTTCAATTCAAAACTCCATATAAAACCACTTTTATTGCACTTTTACGTTTAAATACCACAAACTTTACATACGACAACTTTTATCATATTTGCTTGTATTACTTTTAGAAAAATCTCACGAGGTAATGACTTACCTCTCACAACACACATCTTGACATAATACGATTTCCTTTTAACAATATCTTTGGGACAAATACGACTTTACATTAAAATACCATAAACTATTAAAAACTGTATTCTTTAAATTTGTATTAATTGCATTCCTTGCAATTAAGCCTCTACAACCTAATTTAGGGAACCCGATCGGGATGGTGCAGGTTATCACACTTCCTTGGGACTAGTAGAGCGAGATGCAGACCTCCTCACGGAGCATCCGATCTCGATGGAATTTTTAATGCAATTTTTAAGAATAACGTGATTTTCTATTAATAAATAAATTTTATTTTTAATAATTATATATAAATATTATCAAATCATCTATTTTAAATATATAATAAATTCCACGTTCTTTCCAAACAAAAGAAAAGAATCACAAATTTCATGAAAATACCATCAAGAATCCATACAAGTCAAATTTACATAAAAACCATATATTATTCAAGCTGTGTATTTATTCACTAGAATACCTCACTTTTAAAATTTACATCCATGAAAATCATAAATACGATAAATAAATACTTAAGGATTATTTTAAATTATACTAAAAATAATTTTCATAAAACCCCCTCAAGTTATATTAATTTCCATTAAGGACCCTAGTAAATATAGATTTAAGCGGGACCAATTCTCTTGAGCCTCGAGGAGCCGGAGAAAGTGGGTGCTTGCCTATTTAAGGTAGAAAACTAAAACGGGGTTATCAATGGTAATTGTCTTGGAAAAAGTCATAAATCCTGCCGCTCGTGTGCAGCAGTTACCGATAACTTCAAAATCTAATTCAGGAATCCAATTTTGTTTAAGTGTCTGACTCAGACAGAGTTTCAGTCTAATATGAATACAATTCCAACCTACATACAATTCAAATATAACTCCAATACAACATGAATCCATATATACTAGAACTTGAATATGAATACCAGAATACTATCAAATATCAACATGACTCGAATGGAGCGAACCATGGATATATATTGACTTGACTACATGACTATCCGTTTATATCTTTATCCGTTTACATGAACAATTTATACCATGGTTTCGGCAAGTTTCATACAATAAATCAATACAATTAATACAATATGCATTACGGGGTTTTAAGGGATAGACCGGTATGGAATGTGTTAAAATTAGCACGATGATGGTCACTATAATATACCTAACCTGAACATCCGTTGTCGTTGTCCCGTGAATTTTGACGGGACCTTATACTCCATATACCTTAGTCCACGGTGCAAGTTGGACTCCTCTCGTATACACTGACACATTCTGTACCAAGGTACAAACAACTACGTTAACATAACAAACATAACCATATATACTTTACTTGTTCTATTCTCTGTCTATTCTTCTTTATCTTTTGGGACCTACCGAGCAATTGTTCGCTGACGACATTCCTGTTCCCTTTTTTCTTTGGAATGTTGTCAGGAGGACCCGACTCTCTGGAGATCGAGCCCAGCCAGGACGATTTAGAGCAGTTCATTGAGGACCTAGAGCTCTAGTTCACTTATATATACTTTTAGTTTCAGTTCATGCCATTGTTTAGGTATTGCTTTCTAGTATTGTAATTACTTTCCAGTGTATTGTAAAGAATGTTTAATAAAAAAAAGTTGCTGTTGATTTATATCTTTTGTCATTTCTTGTGTACATTTATTATATTGCTTATTTACGCTTAATGTATTTACTTCTGAGTAAATACGTTGCGTCCTTACCACGTCTCCTTACCCGTACCCTGGGAAGCGGGGCGTGACACTGTTTCCCCAATATATTTAACCTAATAAAAGAGCAAATCTCTATTGAATTCAATGAGGCGGCGCCTCACGTCCTCTCCATGAGGGCGCCAGTGCCAGAGCCAATCTTATAGGATTAAATCCTATGGTGGCGCTTCACGTGCTCCTCACACGGGCGCCAATGTGCGAAGCACAGAAGAGTTCATAAGAGTTAAACTCTTAGATGGCGCCGCACGTGCTCCTCATGCGGGTGCCAATTTGCAAAACACAGAAGAGTTTATTACATAAGAGTTAAACTCTTAGATGGCGCCGCACGTGCTCCTCACGGGGACGCCAATGTGCAAAGCACATAAATACCCATTATAAGAATTAAATTCTTAAGTAGCACCCACGTGCATAACATATGAGCGCCGACGTCCAGGTAGAATTAAAATTCTACAATACTCCCTGTTAAATAGAGCTGTTGGATCAAAAATCCAACGGAGATGATAAATCATCAAAATACAGAATTAAATTCTGTTGGAAGAAAACATTTTCCAAATCTTTCTAAAATAATAAAGATACTCTTGGTTGGATCAAAAATCCAATTATAAAATAAAATTCTATTTTGGAATATATTCTCTCAATCTTTCTAAATAAGAAAGATTGCTCTCGGTAAAACAGAGAACTCTTGGATTAAAAATCCAATTGTGATTAAAAAATCACCGTTTTACAAAATAAATTCTATATAGGGGAAAATATTTCCCCAATCTCATTAAAAAAAACAAAAATCATATTCTGTAAAAACAGAAGTCCTTGGATCAAAAATCCAATGGTAGGTAAAATTCCCCAAATCAATTAGAATCTCTTAATAAGAGATTTTCTCAAAACCAATTAACAATTTGCCTTCACTATATAAAGGATTCGAGACTTCAAGTCTCAGAGAGACAGAAGACCACAACTCAGAGAAGGAGGAGGAGGAAAAAAGGAGAGGTGTCACGCCCCGCTTCCCAGAGTACGCTAGATTGGGCACGTGACATAGCCAACCATGCTACCTATGGGTAGGAAGTATCCATCCACAGTCACATTACGGCTGTAGAGATATCAAGAACAAAATAACACTATCTAAAACATGTCCATAATCCAAAATAACAGGAGTCAAGAATAAATAAATGCGGAAGCAATTGATCCAATACAAATACCTGAAATGTATGTCCCATAATGAGGGCTCACATCTGGAAGTAAATGCAGGAAATAAAACTAACTACTACTGAACTCACAGCTCAGCCTGCAGGCTGAAGTACTCCTGCTCGGACTGCGACAGCGGTACAGAATCTGAGCCATGCAAAACCCAGACGTTAGCGCGTCATGTCATCAAGTAATATAATATGAACAGTGTAACAAGCAATGCAAAATAAACATGAATCCAGCAAGAAATACAATAATATGAATCAGATCAGTACAGGATAGTGTGCAGTGGATAAACTAAACTGTTCTATCAGGTTTTCTATTCTAAAGTCTTTAAAATCAATTGATGAATCGTCGATGTAACTCAATAGTATCCCGTGCATGCCCGGGACCACGGTCAAGGACTCTCGGGCTGAAACCGAGACGTGCCGCTAGGCAGTAACAGGTAGCAGGATGGGCGAGTGATGTCAGCATCATCACTCCAGGGCTGGCCTAGCCCGTAAGACTGATCAGAACAGATATCGAACTGTTGAGTTACAAGTCAGGTTTCACCTTTGATTTCCCCATACCCCCAAGTTATGTATGTCAAGTCAGGAATTCGGTAATCAAGAACTAATGCCAATACAGGATCAGGTAAAAGCAGGTTTGTCTGGATATACAACAGGAACGGTCCATGAGGACTACATGTCAGGTTTGTTGGCATTAGACACAAGATCAGGTAACGGGTCAGGTCATGGTACATCAGGTCAAGTCAACAGTATACGGTACCATGTCAAGTATATCAATATATATATGTAGCAAGTCAGGTCAAGATGTAAACAATATCGTGGGTGTGCTCACAATCAGTTATATAATCTAGCATGGGTATCAACAACATGAGATAAGCAATGAATTAAGTAATAGGCAGTTTCATTCAATTTGCGATACAGTTATCAAATTTGTCACAGAGATGATTACAAGAGTGCAGTAAGATAAGTATAGCCGTTTAGTCATGTTAACAGGTTCAAGAACCCTTAGAGGTGCAATGATTTATGTAACGGTTCAGTACAGCTATTTCAGGTTAAATGCATACGAGTGTCCGAATGGAACAGAACTACAGGGATAAATGCCATAAGCTACTTTAACATTAAAATGTGATTAAACAGGTAAATATGGTTATTAGGTTCAATTTGCAATTGTAGGTTCCAAGTTTAACGGTAAAATGATATAATGCAATATTGTACCCGAAAATGAGAAATAATCGTACCGAGTTAAATTTACAGGTTTAGGGTGTCATAATATATATATATAAATATTGTATAGCATGTAGCAAGGGGTACTTGCCTCGACGGGTCGCAAACCGGAAAAACGGAACGTAAAATGTCGGCGGGGAAACTCGCGACGGGCGCACGGCTCACGGATTGAACCCAAACAACGAACAATGGAACCACGCGGGTCGGGGTACCTAGCTGGAACGTCGGATCACGTCGTCGGTATCGTCGGATTCCGGCGAAAAGGTGAACAGTGAACCATCAAGATTGCAATCAAGAATACAAAGGAACCAGAGAAGAAAGGAAGGAGGAAAAGAAGTAGAAGGCTTACAGTGGGTCGTACGAAGGCCGGGGAGTGATTGATCTCAAAAACTATCTATTACCGATATCAAGAACGGCGTCGCTTTGCAGCTAGCCGGTGAATACGGGTCGGTCCACAGGGATGTTGTGAATTTCCTAATCGCTCAAACGAGTTAATTCAGATGGGTGTTCGGATTGATTATTAAATCTAAAAACTAAATCTATCTATACTAAATCTTGCTAGGGTTAGGTCTAGGTTAAGTTTGGAAAGTCTATAAATCTCACCGCTTTCTATACCCATATAAAGATCTAATTAGGTGTTATGGCAACTATTAATAAAAGGGATTAGAATTATCGAGAAGATGTTTTCTTCCTCTAGTTTCTTGTCCTTCCTTTATCAATCCTTACCCTAACCTCCATGGAAAACCATCACAACCGGGCTTTTATACTACGGTATCACCGCTACCTCGAGGGATAGGGTGCCGTAGGGAGCGGTATGTGCATGTATGCATAGAGTCCTATGAAAATATATGATGGGCAAGAAAGGAGATGAGAGATCTTCGTCTCTCAAACCTTCCCCAGATCTAACCCTAACAAGCGAGGAGACTACTCACTCATTAGGGAATTAAAATACATTTATTTAGGGCGGAGAATAAAAGATTAACTAAGGCAAGGAATTAAATTTATCTAGGGCAAGAATAGAAAATTAACCTAGGGCAGAAAATAAAGAACTTACAAAAAATGATGCTCTCCAAAAGAATGCTGAAATTTATTAATGAAGGGAGGCATGGCCTTTACAATGATTTAGAGTTCCTATTTATAGGAGATGGAAACCCTAGGTTACAATTGATTCGCATGTCTACATTTACCAAAATATCCTTAGGAAGACCTAGTCAAAGTAGACTTCAAGCTTTGGTAAAATTTTATGTCTCTGTCTTTTATTAAAAGGAATATTGGGCCTTGAAATTTCCTTTGTGGGCTCTTCTGTCTTTGGGCTTCCTTATTATTTGGTTCTTTTATTAAAATAGCTTCTATGTTTCTTCCAGATCTCCAGTGAATAATTACGGTGGATTTTTAACCGTTTGCTTTGTAATCTTGGACCTTGCATTGCCTTGTACTTTGTGAACTGTCCTTCGATGTAGGCTTGATCAAGAGTCTTCTGTTTGCTGGTCAAAGTCCACTTTTTCATCGTGTTTACATCGTTTTCACTGTTTTAGATCCAAGAACCTGTAACCTATAATATGTAGCAGACATGCGTCAAAAGCACCTGTTTATTTATAAAACGAATAAGAATGGGGAATATAATAATACAATATTTTGGTGTGAACAAATACCCCCAAACTTATCTTTTGCTCGTCCTCGAGCAAACTTATTTTTATTCTCTAAAATCCTAACCTAGCCGCACTTTCGTAGGGTAACGCGATTGCACTGAGCACGTGCAACAAGCCGTTAAACCTCTAGGTGTCCCTAGTAGGAGGAGTGTTGTCTCCTGAGGGTTTTCAGCGGATACTACCCACAAAATCCTATCAATTCAGCCCATTAACTTTAATTCTCCAATTAGGTCTTCTAACAAGGAATTCTATTATCTTCGACCCGTAAATTATCCACCCATATTCTTCAAACTTTCTCATTATTTAACTTAAGATTATATATGTTATGTAGACCTACTTAGCTTTCGGCATCTCTTAAGTTTTCATTCTAGGGTTCCATCTCCACTTAGGAATTTCTATCAACCCTTAATAAAGATACAAGTTCTATTCTTCACTCCTTTCTCTCATCTAAACTCCAATCACATACCCCTACGTGTATGTATAGATCACCCCTACATTTGGAAATTCAAATCCAGCAATCATACCCTTGTCCGTTGTCCAAAGCACTTATTAATTGGTGAATTTTTAACTGAATTTGGCTTACACATCCTTCATGCGACCGTTAATACTTCTTGAGGTACCAACAACCGATTACAAGATATGTTTGCACTTTAAAGCGTAATTCCTAGTCTTGCAACACCCAAGGCTTTTAGCAGTGACTCCCAAACCAGTTGGTCTAAGGCACTAGGTGATGAAGCACCCTCGCTAAATATTTTTCTACTTTTGCAGCCTTAAGTAATCACAAAAACCAGTGTCCATTTTTTTAATTCTTTATTCACACTTTTTTTTCTTTTATTTTCTTCGTACTAAGGACTTAAGATAAGAGCATTTCAAGGTCTCTTCTACTATTCCAAGTTTCAAGGTGCATGATTGTGCAAATTGTAGGGTATACGTTTTCAGAATCTAGACTTAAGTTAGGAACTATTTTTCAAACTTATACTCTAATAAGAACATCAATACTTTTCCTTCGTTTCGACTTAGCCCAAGAAGTGAACTCAAAATTTGCCTATTTCTAAATAAACTACAAAAACATATGCTTTCTACCGCTAAACTTTAAGGAATATTATTTTTAGGGTTTTTAATTCACTACGTCTAAGATCTAGTTGTTCCTGGCCAGTTAACCCATTTGTCAAACTTAAATCAATTAGACCAAATTGAATACATTGATTTTTATAATTTTTGAAATTTTTCAATTTTTATGGGTTTTCAAATAAATATGCAAATGCAAAAATATGTACAAATGAATGCAAAGGAAGAAGACGTACCGAGCATACCCCCAAACTTGAACTTGACAGTGCCCTCACTGTCATGCTAAACCAAGAGGGTTAAAATGCCGATACTCCCCTATTTATTTATTTACATTTTTTTTTATTTCTAATGTTTTGAATTTTTTTTATATTTTTTTTATAGAAAAAGAAAAAATATATATATATATATATACATATATACAAAGGTTCCCCCCAAACTTAAGCTTGGCCTTACACAAGCCAAAGGTTAACACCAACCATTCAAAAATCTTATCGTGGTAATGGGCTAGTTGGTGAAAGAATGGAGTAGAAAGAAAAGAGATGAGAAACACGCGAGACCGTGTGGGAAGAAGAGAATATGGTCTCGGTTGAGGAGAAGACTGGCGGAAAGGAGAAAGAAGGGACGCGCGATCTTGAGGGTGTAAATCGAGTGAATAAATTAGCGCAATTTGTGATGAACGATGTGTTAAAAGCGATTGTGCTAACCTATCAACTCGTCGAGAAATGGGATCAAATCCCTCAAGATTCGCAAGAAAACACGGGTACGCCGAACTTGGTATAGGAGATGAAGGCGTAACGGTCACTTGCACGGTCGGAATAATAGAAAGGACGAAAGGGAATGAATTAGGGATAGTCTCATTCTCACCGTAGTAAACTGTGTCGAACTGGAAAGATTCTATCAATGGTTCGAAACGACTGTAAGCAACCGAGTCTGGTGGATTAACTAACTCATCTGAAAATGCAAAGGATGCAAACTCGGGCGGTGAGACTTCAACATCGTCCAAAAAATTGAAATACTCGTAAGTGTCATTGACTGTGAGAACTGTGTCAGATTCAAAGGAAAAGTTTTCAAGCTCACAGTCGTCAAGCGTGAAATGAGGCGTGGTCGGAACGATGGAAAAGAGGGAGGGTGATTTAGGTAAAGGTGCAAGAGGATGAATTGGAAAATCCGACACATCAAAGAAAAATAGTTCAACCTCAATATGATCCTCACCACTCTCCTCAATATTATCCTCATAATTCTCCTCAATATTCAACTCATCCATGCCATTATCATCAAAATCAAGACGCATATGAGATTCGGGAGAAACATTTAATAACTCGGGATGATGATTTGAACATAAAATTTCAATTAAATCGACAGGTTCATCATCCGAAATATTCCCGGCTTCTATATCCTCAATCAAGTGACAATCAATTTTCTTAGACACCTCATCAAAAGCATGGATATTTATCGATTTAGGTTCTAGATGGGAGGTGTAAAGATCGAAAGGATTAGGTGTGGTTTCACTCGAAAGGGGTTCTTCACAATTTGGCAAATCAAACACTATAAAGTCGCACAACTCGTTTTTATTTTGAACTTATGAATCATTTAGGACATTCGATGGAAAACTGGAGTTGTGGGCTTCAATTGGGTAAGGGTAGGTTTGATTTGGAAATCCTCTCACATTCTCATTCTGTCCAACCGCCTCATCATACATTGAAAAATTTGGGGCTAGCGGGAAACTAGCTACCGGTTCAGCAGGTTGCATAAGGGCGGCCACGGACGCTTCCACATTCCTAACCATTTTATTTATTGCTGCGATATACGCCTCCAACGCCTCTTCCAAGCTAGACTTGGATGGTAAGGGGGTTTCGGTAAAAGATTCGAAATCGTGTGGATATGCAAAACTCCCAACAGGCTGTGTAGAAATATTGTCTAGTGACGGTGGAAAAGTCGGGTAGGACTGATAGGAAGTGGGTGGTTAGACAGGCGTAGGGTCAACATGTGGGTAAAAAGGTGAATAGTCTTGTGGATCCCTAGAACTAGATGTATGGAGAGGGGTGAAAGATCGGCTATGAGATTGAGCAATATGCTCAGCAATGGACATTGGTTTAGGAGTGACAACAGGACTTGAAAAAGTGGTGTCAACATACGAAGGTGGTAAAGGTTGACTTGGTTGACACAAAGTGGGTTGCAAAGTCGAACTGTTTCTCCTAGACGTTTCTATTTGATCTTTCAAAGATTTTTTAGGCAAGGAAGGATCGTCTTTAAATTGACTGAACAAATTGACGTACGACGCAAAATTAGGTTCGGGATACCAAAGTTCGGCAAGTGATTTATTATGTGGGGTACCCATGTTAGAAGAAAGGGGGAAAGAAAGAAAGTAGGTGGTGCAAGGATTTCTCAGCGACAAAAGTTGCAAGTTTTTTTTATTTAAAAATTCATTTTTCCCTTTTCTCTTTATTTGAGACTGTTTGCAGAAAAAAAAATTTGATAAAGGGCTTAGACACAAATGTAATCAACCAGAAATGCACAATCAGACCTAGATCTAGGGTCACCTAGGTCAGCTAGACAGCTCC
The DNA here is from genome assembly GCA_030015575.1 of Agapanthus africanus. Lineage (NCBI taxonomy): Eukaryota > Viridiplantae > Streptophyta > Magnoliopsida > Asparagales > Amaryllidaceae > Agapanthus > Agapanthus africanus. The sequence goes on along the minus strand of CM057339.1, from coordinate 172,854,818 downwards.
TAACTGTTCCAAAGGGCTAGAAATAGGACCTCAAACCGTCTCTTCACCACCAATTGCGGCCAGGTAAGTGTCAGGTAAGTGGGAAGGAACCACACTGTGGGCCTAATTAAAAACCACTAGCTTTTGACACACTTTCCTAGTCACCGCAAAGACAACTTAGGATAAACGGCCGATGCCTATACTAGTCCTCTGTCCTATTGAGTGCGACGTCCTTAGGGCTGAGTCTAATTTTTTTTAATTAAGAGTGGTCAATGCAAATGCTTTATGTGATTTTTGGGGTCCTGGGAAGGGTGATGAAATCCCCACCCAATTTGAATTGGTCAAAAGCCCCTTAAAATCAGTTTTAAAGATATGCAAAACAGAAAAATCACTTGCAATCAAATCTTTTTTTTTTGAATTTCAAAGTTTGCAAGTTTTCTAATTAAAACTTTCCTTTTTTCTCTTGCTCTTTATTTGGAAAGATATTTTTAGCAAAAAAATTAAGGTTATGCAAATCAGAAAAGATCACTTGCAATCAATTATTATTTTAAGCATAGCGCAACGAATCCTGCATAAGATTTGTTATTTGGAAAGGAATATTTTTAAAGCGCAAAGAAATCCTGCAGGCAAATTTACAGAAGATATATCAAGATTTGCAGAGGAGGAGAGAAAACTCACAGAGATTTGCAGTGGCGGAAATCTGCACAAGATGGGTTTTTTTTTACTGAACCGCAGAGCAAATCTGGCGAATTGAACCGACCAAACGGCCGCGGATCCGCCGCCGTAACCCTCCTCCGACCGCGGTTTCCGCCGCAAGGCGATGAAGTAAGCAGTTTTTTTTTTGCTCTTCTGTTCTCCAAATCTCCCTCTGTTCTGATCTGTTATTTTCTGTTTCGCTTTCTATAGATTTCCAGATCCGTCTTTCGATTGTAAATCCTGCAAAATTCAAACAACAAAGTACCCTTTCCAAAAATAACAGATGATATATTTTTATATTTTTTTGGATTTTTCAGATTTTTATGATTTTTTTATTAAGATTAACCCGAAATTGCAAAAAGGACATAACACGCCATCCCCGGCAACGTCGCCATTTGATTGATTTCAAAAACTATCTATTACCGCTATCAAGAACGGTGTCGCTTTGCAGCTAGCCGGTGAATACGGGTCGGTCCACAGGGATGTTGTGAATTTCCTAATCGCTCAAACGAGTTAATTCCGATGGGTGTTCGGATTGATTATTAAATCTAAAAACTAAATCTATCTATACTAAATCTTGCTAGGGTTAGGTCTAGGTTAAGTTTGGAAAGTCTATAAATCTCACCGCTTTCTATACCCATATGAAGATCTAATTAGGTGTTATGGCAATTATTAATAAAAGGGATTAGAATCATTGGGAAGATGTTTTCTTTCTCTAGTTTCTTGTCCTTCCTTTATCAATCCTTACCCTAACCTCCATGGAAAGCCATCATAACCGGGCCTTTATACTACGGTATCACCGCTACCTCGAGGGATAGGGTGCCGTAGGGAGCGGTATGTGCATGTATGCATAGAGTCCTATGAAAATATATGATGGGCAAGAAAGGAGATGAGAGATCTTCGTCTCTCAAACCTTCCCCAGATCTAACCCTAACAAGCGAGGAGACTACTCACTCATTAGAGAATTAAAATACATTTATTTAGGGCAGAGAATAAAAGATTAACTAGGGCAAAGAATTAAATTTATCTAGGGAAAGAATAGAAAATTAACCTAGGGCAGAAAATAAAGAACTTACAAAAAATGATGCTCTCCAAAAGAATGCTGAAATTTATTAATGAAGGGAGGCATGGCCTTTACAATGATTTAGAGTTCCTATTTATAGGAGATAGAAACCCTAGGTTACAATTGATTCGCATGTCTACATTTACCAAAATATCCTTAGGAAGACCTAGTCAAAGTAGACTTCAAGTTTTGGTAAAATTTTATGTCTCTGTCTTTTATTAAAAGGAAGTATTGGGCCTTAAAATTTCCTTTGTGGGCTCTTCTGTCTTTGGGCTTCCTTATTATTTGGTTCTTTTATTAAAATAGCTTCTATGTTTCTTCCAGATCTCCAGTGAATAATTACGGTGGATTTTTAACCGTTCGCTTTGTAATCTTGGACCTTACATTGCCTTGTACTTTGTGAACTGTCCTTCGATGTAGGCTTGATCAAGAGTCTTCTGTTTGCTGGTCAAAGTCCACTTTTTCATCGTGTTTACATCGTTTTCACTGTTTTAGATCCAAGAACCTGTAACCTATAATATGTAGCAGACATGCGTCAAAAGCACCTGTTTATTTATAAAACGAATAAGAATGGGGAATATAATAATACAATATTATGGTGTGAACAGGGAGGCAGATCGAGATCGCCGGCGGTGACTCAAGGCGGTGCGACGGGTGTGCAGGGGTTTGCGGTGGCTGCGGCGAAGGTGCAGGGTGCACGGGGTCGAAGAAGGAGGAAGTAGGTGAGACTAGGCTGAGGAGGCGAGGATAGAGGTGGTAGCGGCGTCGGCGTTGGGCTGTGACGGCGAGGGTAAGGCGGCTGGGGGTTCGCTGGGTTCTCGTGAGAAAAAAATATAGAGGAGGGAAAAGAATTTAAAAAAATGTATGAGAGAGAGAGAGAGATTTGAGGGGGAGAGAGAGAAAGAGATACGAGAGAGGGGGGAGAGAGAGAGAGAAAGAGGTGTGGGGCCCAGGCTTTACAAGAGAATGATTGGCTGCAGAAGGAAATTGTAAAAGATTTATAAAGTTTAGAAAAATCTTAAACAGTTGAAATATATATAGGATTGTTAAGAGCAAGGAAATATACGAATGGTTTATTATATATTAAAATTTGGGATTTTGGCACCAAATAAAACATTTCCAAATCGCGCCCGGGTCAGGTCCAAAAATTTGAAATTGAAATAATAGGATTTTAAGCGGGATCCAAATTTTAAAATGAAGTGTTTTATGATCAAAAGGCATACCCCCAAAACGGACACGCGTACGTGCGTGTAGCCGTCCAAACTCGCCCGTTTCACTGAACGGGACGAGAGCACGATGCACGGACGCTACCACAAGGCTAGGGGTGTCAAGTAGGCCAAGATGAATATTTTTAATTTTATTTTAGATGCTTTAAAATGTTATATGCAAAATTGAGTTGACGGGGTAAAAAATACAATGAGTAACAAACAAGCATGATAAATGAAATAAGGGTCATACTCCATTCATAAAGTAACAGAAATTAGTAGCATTGTGCTCAGGTGTTACATTATACCCAACTACAAAAGAATTTCTTCCTCGAAATTCCAAGAATACAAATATAGGGACTACAAGAAAAGGTGAGGAAACTTCTGCCGGATTTCATCTTCTCGTTCCCAAGTGGACTCTCCATGCGAGCAATTTCCCCAAGAAACCAGTACAAGAGGTATAACCTTGTTCTTAAGAACCTTTTCCTTTCAATCCACGATTTCAATCGGTCGCTCCTCAAAAGTCAAGTCTTCTCGTACTGTTAGCTCCGAATGATCCAATACATGTGTTTCATCTCGAACATACTTACGGAGTTAAGATACGTGAAACACATCGTGCACATTCGCCAAGGACTGCGGTAACGCCAAACGGTACGCTACCTCATCAACACACTCCAAGATCTCAAAGGGTCCAACGAATCGAGGACTAAGCTTTCCTCGACTCCCAAAACGAATCACCCCTCTAGTCGGTGATATCTTCAAGAATACCAATTCACCCACGGCAAACTCTAGAGGTCTTCTTGACGTGTCTGCCCAACTCTTCTGTCGGTCTTGTGCTGCCTTCATATGATTTCTGATAGTGTTAACCTCCTCAACTGTCTGCACAACCAAATCTGGTCCCAATAATCTTCGTTCACCGATATCATCCCAACACAGGTGAACGGCATTTACGACCATACAAAGCTTCAAATGGAGCCATCTGGATAGTTGCCTGAAAACTGTTGTTGCAAGAAAACTCCACCAAATGTAGATGATCCTCCCACGAACCCTTGAAGTCCAACCTGCATGCTCTCAACATATCCTCAAGAGTTTGGATCGTTCTCTCCGACTGACCATCAGTTTGAGGATGATAAGCTGTGCTAAACTTCAATCAAGTCCCCAAACATTCATGTAAGCTCCTCCAGAAGTGTGATAAGAACTGAGTGTCACGATCGGACACGATGCTCACCGGTACCCCATGCAATCTTACAATCTCCTGCAGGTACCGCTCTGCCAAAGTCTCTGTTGATTGACCAACCCGAAAAGGAATAAAGTGAGCTGCCTTGGTCAACCGATCAACAATCACCCATACAGCATTGTTGCCTTTTGGACTCCGCAGTAAAGCCGTCACGAAATCCATGGTTATGTGTTCCCACTTCCACTGAGGAATCGGAAGTGGTTGCAATAAACCAGCAACCCTTTGATGTTCAGCCTTAACTTGCTGACACACCAAGCACTTTACCACAAAGCGAGCAATCTCCCGTTTCATGCCTTCCCACCAGAAATGCTGTCGAATATCTCGGTACATCTTTGTGCCTCCTGGATGTACAGAATAATCTGAACTGTGTGCCTCCTTCATAAGCTCTTCACGAATATCTCCCTTTGGCACACACAAACGGCTACCATACCTCAACGAACCATCTTCGTGGATCAATAAATATGTTCGTAGTCCGGCTTCAACCTGCTCTCGAAACTTTTGCAGTCTAGGATCCTGCGATTGTGCTGCCTTAATATTCTCGATCAATGACAAATGTACTTGCAGCTGCATCAACTGTCCCGTAGAACACGGTAGCACAACCTCCAAATCAAATCTTCGAAAATCTTCAACGAGCTCCTTCTGCGTAGTTAACACCTGAATTGCCGGTAACCGACTAAGCGCATCTGGCACGACATTGACCTTCCCCGGATGGTACTTAAGATCAAGATCGTAGTCAGCCATCAGCTCCAACCATCTACGCTGTCTCATGTTAAGCTCCTTCTGTGTGAACACATACTTCAAGCTCTTATGATCTGTAAAAACTTCGACCATTTCGCCTAAAAGATAGTGTCTCCAAATCTTCAAAGCGAAAATCACAGCCGCAAGCTCCAAGTCATGAGTTGGGTAATTCTTCTCATGGGTCTTTAATTGTCTCGATGCGTACGCTACAACCTTCCCATGCTGCATCAAAATACATCTCAATCCTTTCCCAGATGCGTCGCTGTGAATCACCAATCCTCCGGAATTGTCTGGCACGATCAGAATAGGGGCGGTTATCAACTTCTGCTTCAACGTCTCGAAAGCTAACGCACACTTATCCGTCCATACAAAAGGTACCTCCTTACGCGTAAGCTTGGTCAACGGCTCTGCCAGACGAGCAAAGTTCTCCACAAATCTCCTGTAGTATCCGGCTAATCCAAGGAAACTTCTTATCTCAGCAACATTCTTTGGAATCGGCCAATCTCGAACTGCTGGAATCTTTTCTGGATCGACGACAATGCCATCGCCAGACACAACATGCCCCAAAAACTTTACTTCCTCCAGCCAAAACTCGCACTTACTCATCTTCGCATAAAGCTTCTCCTGTCTCAACGTCTGCAGTGCGATCTTCAAATGCTCAGCATGTTCCTCAAAACTCTTCGAGTACACCAGAATATCGTCAATGAATACCACAATAAACTGATCCAAGAAAGGTGAAAAGATTCGGTTCATTAAGTCCATGAATACTGCCGGCACATTCGTTACTCCGAAGGGCATCACTAAGTATTCGTAATGTCCGTACCGAGTTCGAAACGCCGTCTTGCAAATATCTTCCGTTTTCACTCGACCCTGATGATATCCGGATCGCAAATCCAACTTCGAGAATACCCTCGCGCCACTAAGCTGCTCAAAAAGTTCTCCAATGCGAGGGATAGGGTACTTGTTCTTAATAGTCACCCGGTTTAATTCTCGATAGTCGATGCACATTCTTCTTGTGCCATCCTTCTTCTTTACTAGAAGAACTGGTGCTCCCCAAGGCGAGTTACTGCTTTGAATCCAACCCTTCTCAAGCAATTCAGCAACCTGTTTCTTAACTTCTTCCAACTCTACTGGTGCCATTGGATAATATGCTTTGGATACCGGCGCTGCACCAGGAACAAGATCAATTGCGAACTCCACATCTCGCTTCGGCGGTAAACCCGATATATCTTCAAATACGTCCATAAAATCGCGAACAACCGCCGGCTCTTCACCACTATCAACTTCCATTGCTACAAGAATATCATTTGTCAGCCTAGCCCTAAACTCGACTGGTCCGACAGAACTGCTTCCTCCAGTGAAGGTAAACTCAGGATGTCCGGGAATCTGGAAAATTACTTTCTTTGCCCTACAGTCAATGTGAGCGTAGAAAGTGCCAAGAAAATCCATTCCCAAGACGACTTCGTAGCTGCCCGTATCAATCACCAAGAAATCTACAAAAAGCTCCCGTCCGCACACAACAACTGTACAATCTTTACATTCCCTACTAGATATGATTTTCCCATTCCCAGTGTGTATGTCCCAAAAACTAGACAGGGTCGTGCAGGTAATCGAGTGTGTAGTCACAAACTTGGATGACATAAAACAATGGGATGTACCAGAATCAAATAATGCCAATGCGGGAAAACCATAAACGAGTAGAATACCTGAAACGACTTCTCATGACGCCTTAGCTTCCTCAGCTGTCAAGGTAAAAGCTCGAGCCTGATTAGGTCCTTGAGTCAGCTGCTTCTGCCCTTGGAACGGTTTCTGCGGAGGCTTTTGAATATCATCCCTCGTACGAAGTTTTGACGGACAAGCCCCAACGGCGTGATCAGCCGCTCCACAAACCAAACAAAGTCCCAGCCTCCTTCGACACTCCTTCTGCACGTGCCCAGGTAAACGGCCGTAGTCACAAATCACGCTCTTTCTTCGATCAACGATCACAGGCTTCTTCATGGGTGCTACACTTCGACGGTCCACTGGAATACCTCTGTGACCATGAGCTCGGTTAGGTACAAATGCGGGCTTCCTTGCCGCAACTGCTGTCTGTTGCAAGCTCCCTTTCATCCCAAATAAACTCTGCTGTTCCCGAGCTGCCGTAAGAACCTGTGAGAAAGTGGTCAAACCTAGGGAGACAATCTGCCTCTGGATGTCCACATCCAAGCTGCGCATGAACCTCTGTGCCCTGTCTGCATCGTTGGCAACTAAAGGTCCAGCGAATCTGCTGAGTCTCGTCCATTCTGCTGCATGCACATCCACGGGTGCTCCATTCTGCCTTAGCCCAATAAACTTCTCTTCCATTTCCTCCCGTGCAGTCCGCGGGAAGAACTTCTCCAGAAAACTCTTAGAAAAATCCGCCCACTTGATCGGCTTGGGCAAGCGGGTCTCCTCCACAAGCCACCATTCTCGGGCGTAGTCCACTAGCTGAATGCGTACCACATCAACCCTTTTGTCATCTGGAATCTGTGCCGCAATAAGCAAGTTTTCTGTGTCAACTAGCCACTGCTCTGCTGGCAACGGCTCCTCCAAACCAGTAAATGTAGATGGTAACGTCTGAAATCTGCTACGGTCCCTACTCGGTCAACTGGTTTAGCTCCAACATTGTTTACAGACTGCTGAACGATCTGCAAACCTTCCTAAAACGAGTCTGCTTGCTGCTGGATCAGCTCGGTCTGCCTCTTTTGATTCTCTAGCATTCCCCTTATCACTCCAAGCATGGCGGCATCGTCCACACGCCTCGGGTACGTCTTCAAATTCTTATCTGCCATATTCCTGAAATCAAAACACCCAACATTAGCATGATGATAGCTTCAATATATAGATCAAGGCTAGAACTCCAAGATACTTAAATAGAGTACCGCATTGTAACTATGCCGCGGTATCATAGCCACAATTACTTAACTCCACCCAAGTCGCCTAAGTCCTAGAGATAACAAGAAATCAGGTTTTTCGAGTCGATATGCAAAAGAAGTTTGCACATCGTAAAAGATATAATCAGGAAGAATGTGATTCAAGAATGGTAAATGGAAAAGTGGCAGGACATGTTTCCTAAACACGGGTATTCTGATTCGTGTATTGGGTACAATACCCAACTACAAATGAATCAACCCGACTAACCTATGGCTCTGATACCAAAAGAACCATGTCACGCCCCGCTTCCCAGAGTACGCTAGATTAGGCACGTGACATAGCCAACCATGCTACCTGTGGGTAGGAAGTATCCATCAACAGTCACATTACGGCTGTAGAGATATCAAGAACAAAATAACACTATCTAAAACGTGTCCATAATCCAAAATAACAGGAGTCAATAATAAATAAATGCGGAAGAAAATGATCCAATACAAATAACTGAAATGTATGTCCCATAATGCGGGCTCACATCTGGAAGTAAATGCAGGAAATAAAACTAACTACTACTGAACTCACAGCTCAGCCTGCTGGCTGAAGTACTTCTGCTCGGACTGCGACAGCGGTACAGAATCTGGGCCATGCAAAACCCAGACGTCAGCGCGTCATGTCATCAAGTAATATAATATGAACAGTGTAACAAGCAATGTAAAATAAACATGAATCCAGCAAGAAATACAATAATATGAATCAGATTAGTACAGGGTAGTGTGCAGTGGGTAAACTAAACTGTTCTATCAGGTTTTCTATTCTAAAGTCTTTGAAATCAATTGATGAATCATCGATGTAACTCAATAGTATCCCGTGTATGCCCGGGACTACGGTCAAGGACTTTCGGGTTGAAACCGAGACGTGTCGCTAGGCAGTACCAGGTAGCAGGATGGGCGAGTGATGTCAGCATCATCACTCCGGGGCTGGCCTAACCCGTAAGACTGATCAGAACAAGTATCGAACTGTTGAGTTACAAGTCAGGTTTCACCTTTGATTTCCCCATACCCCCAAGTTATGTATGTCAAGTCAGGTATTCAGTAATCAAGAACTAATGCCAACACAGGATCAGGTAAAAGCAGGTTTGTCTGGATAGACAACAGGAACGGTCCATGAGGACTACATGTCAGGTTTGTTGGCATTAGACACAAGATCAGGTAACGGGTCAGGTCATGGTACATCAGGTCAAGTCAACAGTATACGGTACCATGTAAAGTATATCAATATATATATATATATATATATATGTAGCAAGTCAGGTCAAGATGTAAACAATATCGTGGGTGTGCTCACAATCAGTTATATAATCTAGCATGGGTATCAACAACATGAGATAAACAATGAATTAAGTAATAGGCAGTTTCATTCAATTTGCGATACAGTTATCAAATTTGCCATAGAGATGATTACAAGTGTGCAGTAAGACAAGTATAGCCGTTTAGTCATGTTAACAGGTTCAAGAACCCTTAGAGGTGCAATGATTTATGTAACGGTTCAGTACAGCTATTTCAGGTTAAATGCATACGAGTGTCCGAATGGAACAGAACTACATGGATAAATGCCATAAGCTACTTTAACATTAAAATGTGATTAAACAGGTAAATATTCTTATTAGGTTGAATTTGTAATTGTAGGTTCCAAGTTTAACGGTAAAATGATATAATGCAATATTGTACCCGAAAATGAGAAATAATTGTACCAAGTTAAATTTACAGGTTTAAAGTGTCATAATATATATGTAAATATTGTATAGCATGTAGCAAGGGGTACTTGCCTCGACGGGTCGCGAACCGGAAAAACGGAACGTAAAATGTCGGCGGGGAAACTTGTGACGGGCGTTCGGTTCACAGATTGAACCCAAACAACGAACAATGGAACCACGCGGGTCGAGGTATCTCGCTGGAACGTCGGATCACGTCGTCGGCATCGTCGGATTCCGGCGAAAAGGTGAACAGTGAACCATCAAGATTGCAATCAAGAATACAAAGGAACCAGAGAAGAAAGGAAGGAGGAAAAAAAAGTAGAAGGCTTATAGTGGGTCGTATGAAGGCCGGGGAGGCAGATCGAGATCGCCGGCGGTGACTCAAGGCGGTGCGATGGGTGTGCAGGGGTTTGCGGTGGCTGCGGCGAAGGTGCAGGGTGCACGGAGTCGAAGAAGGAGGAAGTAGGTGAGACTAGGCTGAGGAGGCGAGGATGGAGGTGGTAGCGGCGTCAGCGTTGGGCTGCGACGGCGTTGGGCTGCGACAGCGAGGGTAAGGCGGCCGGGGGTTCGCTGGGTTCTCGTGATAAAAAAATATGGAGGAGGGAAAAGAATTTAAAAAAATGTATGAGAGAGAGAGAGAGAGATTAGAGGGGGAGAGAGAGAGAAAGATATACGAGAGAGGGGAGAGAGAGAGAGAGAGAAAGAGGTGTCGGGCCCAGGCTTTACAAGAGAATGATTGGCTGCAGAAGGAAATTGTAAAAGATTTATAAAGTTTAGAAAAATCTTAAACAGTTGAAATATATATAGGATTGTTAAGAGCAAGGAAATATACGAATGGTTTCTTATATATTAAAATTTGGGATTTTGGCGCCAAATAAAACATTTCCAAATCGCGCCCGGGTCGGGTCCAAAAATTTGAAATTGAAATAATAGGATTTTAAGCGGGGTCCAAATTTTAAAATGAAGTGTTTTATGATCAAAAGGCATACCCCCAAAACGGACACACGAACGTGCGTGTAGCCGTCCAAACTCGCCCGTTTCACTGAACGGGACGAGAGCACGATGCACGGACGCTACCACAAGGCTAGGGGTGTCAAGTAGGCCAAGATGGATATTTTTAATTTTATTTTAGATGCTTTAAAATGTTATATGCAAAATTGAGTTGACGGGGTAAAAAATACAATGAGTAACAAACAAGCACGATAAATGAAATAAGGGTCATACTCCATTCATAAAGTAACAGAAATTAGTAGCATTGTGCTCGAGTGTTACAAGAGGAAACCCCCTATAAGTTTCTATAAAAATACAGAAGGCTCTCAAAACAGCAGAGAATTTAATTCTCTCAAAGCAAAAGATTTCCCTCCTAAAAACCCTAGGTAAAGAAAAAAGAAGAGATCAAAATATCTCTTTTACCTAACACACCATATCTAAGGATTTAACCCTTCTCAAAGAACTTAGTTCTTTCTCTTGATCTGAGATTCAAAAGATAAGTCTCCCATAAGTTAAGAATTTAATTCTCATCGGGAAGATCTTATTCTTGAGAATCAATGATTTAGGTGAGAATATGGATATAAGAACATGAAGAAGATGGAGTTCATAATACTCCGAGAACTTAGTTTCTTCAAATCAAGAAATTAGTTCTTTAAAGAACCCGATTCAAGATCCTCAAAATAGTGATCTTGGTGATCCTTAATGGTCAAAACACTATTAAAAGAGGTTTAATCTCTCTGAAAATATGAACATGGAAAACATAGATTTCATAATACTTCGGGAACTTAGTTCCTTCAAATTAAGAACTTAGTTCTTAAAGAACCTAATCCCAGATTCTCAAAATAGTGGTCTGGGTGATCGTTAATGGTCAAAATACCATTAATAGAGGTTTAACCTCTTTAAAAGCATGAACATGAAGAACATGGAGTCCATAATACTCCGAGAACTTAGTTCCTTCAAATTAAGAACTTAGTTCTTAAAGAACCGGTCCAAGATCATCAAAATAGTGATCTTGGTGATCGTTAATGGTCAAAATACCATTAACAGAGATTTAAGTTCTCTAAAAATATCAACAGAAATTAAATCTCCAAAAGAACTCAGCGCCTCACGTGAAAAGTACGTGAGCGCTTAAGGCCAAGTTACATAGCGCCTCACATGAAACGCACGTGAGCGTATGAAAAAGTTAGTGCTTAGCACTAGTGCAGCGCCTCACGTGAAACACATGTGGGCGCCACAAAAAGCAAGTGCTTAGCACTATTTCAGTGCCTCACGTGAAACACACGTGAGTGCTGTATAACTGAGTGCTTAGCACTGCTGGGTGTTACAGAAACCCAATCTTAGCCTAAATTGGCTAAACATATATTTATGATATCCAAATTGATATCCAAACTGATCTTAGTATCAAAAATGACTAATGACCTCTCATCGATGATATCCAAAATGATATTCATCCCATATCTCCTAAGTTAATCTTAATCTTAAATATGACTAATGATTCTTAGGTCCATCACCATCTTTTCCTCAAATACGGGATTTAGTTTAAGGGTACATCTCTCTACACCTCTGATATATGCCGTTGTAATTCCATAACGTCTTCAGAGAGGTGGTGGGTCCCGACAACCAACAACTCCATTCTCGTCCCAACTTGATATAAAATTTCATGAAGATAGAGAATGATACATCCCACACCGATGCACGTCCAAATTGATGTGCACACCTCAATTCAGACCGCGCCACAAATTGGGTGCATTCCATGTCACCGTTGTTCACTCTGTCACGTAACAAATACACGTGCGCACAAGATGAATAATGGACTGAAATGCTCTTAAACTAATCTTCATCCCAAACAGGGAACATTAGACCGAAATGTGCTTAAACTAACATTCGTCCCAAATAGGGAATGTTGGACCGCAGCGTCCTTACACTAATATATTTTGCCCTGTGGACTGTCTCCATAATGACTACAGTATTCTATCCTTGGGCTATTCATATATGATCTAATGATCAGTTGAGCCCATATGCTCACCGCTCATAAGTCGATCTTAGTATCAAATATGGCTAATGATCCTTAGATCAAACCTAAATATCCGATGAACCGATGGACCTCACAAATGTGAGATCTGCATTCTAAGTTCATTCTTGTTGGCAAACCAAGCAACCAACGTGGGCCCCTTCAAGAAAAATTCTTGACCTAAACCCAAATCTCAAATATATGGATTTGGACTAATCAGCGCTCTACGGGCGATGACATAAACTGGTCTCCGTATACAATCCACGGGCAACCAAAACAAATAAAAACACACACGACACGAAGTGACCTTCTGGAGCAGGAGAAAGTGGTTATCGCAATGCGGTAACGTAATTAACTGCAGGGGCTTGCGCCTGCATGGAATAGCGTCCCCACAATAAAAAAAAAACCCTTATAAAATGAGGGGGAATTTGATAAAGTCTGCTACAACGGCCGCATCTGTCCAAACCTCCGATATATGGTGCCATAAATCAACTTGGTATCTTCGAAGAGGTAGACGGATAAATCTAAATAGCATCTGCCCCCAGAATTCAGGCCAGACGTCCCAACGTCTCGGTCCGTCTTCCGGCGGTGAACAGAGTCTTTACCTTCGCATGCACTGGATGAGCTTAGTGAGTCTCGACCTTCGCAGCCACCTATGTCGCAGTTGACTCAGATTGATATCGCAGGACCTTCACAGATACGGTGACCACGTCTGAAGAAGAAGAAGAAATTTTATCCCGTTTTCATTTGATTATGTATTTTGTAGTATTATATTGTATCGAGGCCTTGTATCGTTCATGTAGTGATATTAGCATTGATGTTGTGATGGTATCCACCCTTCGAGGTGTGATCTCTTTTTTGGTATTAGTTTTGTGATTCCACCATTCGAGGTGATATTTGTTTACCGCCGAGTATGGCGTGTAGTGATATATGATACAGATTATTATGTATTTGTGAATAGATCTTAATATATGCAAAGGAGATGCTGTCCGTTTTACTTTTAAAACGTGGTTACATAAGTATTCGCACGACATGGTAGCGGCCATTTGGCATCAAAAAAGTTGTATTACTTTTAGGTTGCGACATGATATCAGTTGCTAAGTGATTTCAGGTTTCTGGACCGGGGTAGTTCCAAGTAAAACGCTACTGACAGTAGCGTTTTACTCGAAATGAAAACGCTACTGTTTTTAGCGTTTTCATTTGGCATAAATCCCCCAGTCCCAACCCGAGACTTCTAATGTTGGTTGGATATGCCTGTTTGAAAACGCTACCGACAGTAGCGTTTTCATTAGGAAGAAAATGCTAGTGTCGGTAGCGTTTTCATATAAAGAAAAATGCTACTGTAAGTAGCATTTCCCTTCCCATCCAACTGCCGCGCGAGGTCATTTCCTACGTGGCCGTACGGAGGTCTAGTTTTGGAAATAGTTTGGGGCCAGTATTATTTTGGAAAATATTTAATTAAATAGTATTATTTTAGTAAAAAATTCGTTGTTTTTGTGGCGTGAATTCAAAATAGAAACGGTTGGAGTTTTATTATTGTTGAGGGGCTTTATAGAGTTTGTTTTGATTTTTGTTTGGGGAAAAGTTTAAATTAAAAAAGAAGGGAAGAACTGTTTTTTTTTTTTTGCTAAATTGTTTGCTTTATGTGTTGACATTTTTCAAAATTTTGGGTAGTTTTATTGTTTTAGCTTTTTATTTTTGCAATATATTGAAAATTACACTAACTTTTCAATCTTTCCTTTTCAGTTAAATATCAAAGTATGTTGTTCCTTAAATTGAGTATCCTCGCTCTAATATTTATAAACCACTTCTTCAACGACTATATGTTGATGCCGTAGAATATACCACCAACTAATTGTTCTTGTGTCATACTAATTGTATTGCGTAGATAATTTGGAGAGATGTTTTAAAGAAAAAGAATGATTCTTCTTATTTTTGTTAATTGTTGTATTACTTCCGACTTTAGGTGTATCACTATACAAAACTTAGATACATTCCTCCTCCTCTCTAATTCTAGAAGAATTTGGATGGCAACTGGTCGTTAAGATCATGAAAAATCTTTTTCTTTTGTTTACAACTTTCTCGATCGAAAATTTGGTGCAAACGAAAGGAGATTGATATTGGATCAAAAATTGGTTTTTTCACCTCTATCCTTCGTAGACGAAGGGACAAAATTTGGGATTTAGCAAGTTTTACAAACTAGTTAGGGATTTAGATATATTTTTAAACTATTTAAGGAAATAGCAAATTTGGATCAAATCGATGACACATAGGAGCCACGTAGGGTGGCGGTTGAAAGTCTGGACAAGCTATTATCCGCACTTTGAAAGTGCGGGTTACAACTTCGTAGTTCTTGGAGTGGCCAAGTTTAATTCCGCATTTTGTAAGTGCAGAATTAAACTTTTCTATTGGCTAAGTATATTCCGCATTTACAAAGTGCGGAATATACTTTAGTGCGACCCCACCCTTTCCCCTTTAATACATTATATATATATCCCTCTCTCTCCCCCTCTCTCTCTGTCCTCCACATCCGAACCCGAGACCCATATTTGAAGCCAAGCCCCCTCCTCTAGCGTTAATCTCGAGCCTCCCTCCTCTTCCTACTTCGAAGCTCTCAACTGTGACCGATCTCTTCCTCATCGAAACTGAACCCTCATTCTCTCAAGTGAGTTTTAATTTTAAATAAATTTGTTTGAAAATAGTGTTAATTTTTGGCTTTTAATTAGTGGGTTTTGGGTCAGGGTATTGTATTTTTAGGGTTAAGGTAATTTATGGTATGTTAGTGTTAGAGTTAGGGTAATTTAGGGTATGTTAGTGTTAGGGTTAGGGTAATTTAGTGTATTTTGGGGGTTAGGATTAGGGTAATGTAAGGTATTTTGGGGGCTAGGGTTAGGGTAATTTAGGTTTTTTAGTGTTAAAGTTAGGTTATTTTGGGGGATAGGGTTAGGGTAATTTAGTGTTTTTGTGAAGGTTAAGGTTGGTGTATTTTGGGGGTTAGGTTAAATTCATAAGCACTTGATTTAAATTAAATAGGGTATTGGATATTGTTGTTGTGAATGTTGTAGAGTGTATCGGTTTTTTCTTGAATTTTCGATAATTTCACAATTATTATTAATATTAGGTGCGATGGCAAATGAGGATACTGTGTTGATTTGTCATTATAACGGCACATTAAATATTGAAGCGAGTGGAAGGCCGAACTATATTGGTGGAAGAAGTAAATGATAAGAGTTTATAAATTGTGCTCATACAATGAGTTGAAACAAATGATTTATGCAACCACACGGATAAATCCGAGAATTATAAGATCGAATTGGGATGCAAGGTTCCGATCATAAGTCATGACTACACAAGCGTTGAAGTGGCCGATGACGAGGATACAAGCATGATGCTTAACTTGTATCCTGAAAATCCATCAATACAGGTGTTGCTGATGAAACAATTTGTACAATCGCATCAAGAAGATGTACAATTGCTTCAAGAAGTAGCACAACCACATCAATCTTATGAACCACATGGGGAATTTACACGAATGCTCAATACGGCTATGTGCAGTCCCGGCGAGCCAAACGTGCATGATGACACATTCAATTCCATGCAAGTTCCATTATATGGAACGCAGGCTGACACGGATATGTATAACCGTGATTGGAATTTGTATGGCCAATCAACGTCAAATCCGTACAATACGAATTTCACAATGTGGATAGCTGTAGCGAATATGTAACATACTATATTAAATAAAACTGAAGATACTCATCGTATATCGAATCATGGTTAATTGATAATTGATATTTGTATCCTTATATGTCGCGTAGGTCATCATTTTTTGCACCGGAGCATATGCGAACACAAAGTTCAACGCAATGGGGGTTTGGTGCCGGTGCATCTTTAGGATTTGGAACACCGGACACGGGACCATCTTCCTCACATCATGTTGAAGAAAGAGATGACCCCGAAAACGAGGGAGATGGTGTAGATATCGATCGTGAAGGAGATAGTGGTATGCAAGAAGAAAGTATGCAGTACGCAGACCAAGATAAAATGGATGATCAGTGGGTGCATCAAGCATATGCTAACAACGAATATGTTGAGTTTGAAGAGCCACATCCTGATGATGCGATTGATGATGCTATGGTAGAAGCTTATACTACTGAAGATATGATCATCGATGACATACGTTGGGCGACGCGAACGGACAATAATGTCGGATTTCAAGACGGACGGATATTTGTGACGAAAGAAAAATTGATTGAAGAAATCAGTGCATGGTTCATTAAGAGGTGTGTGTCATTCAAAACGGGCAGGGGTACTAAAACAAAGTACACTGTGGTGTGTGATAGTACAAGCCCTGGACAATGCCTTTGGAAACTTCATGCAATAATATCAAAATGGTGGGTGCATTAAACACACTTCACTAGAAAAGAATATAATCCAGAGCATCAGTGCCGAAACACTCTAGGGGTTGTAGGGCACAAACAAACCACATCAACATTTATATGCCAGTGCATCTTGTCTTTGCTGAAGAGGTGGCTTGACATGACACCAGATGCCATCCAAGATCAAATGGAAGGGACATATCAAATTAATATTTTTTTATTTCAAAGCGTGGGAGGCGAGAAAGAAGGCTTTATGCATGATATTTGGGGATTGAGAGAAATCATATCAAACTCTGCCACGATACGTCGAGGAAATCATGAAGAGCAATCCCAGCACGGTCTACAAGATCACCTGCAAAAACCTGACTCCAACAGCAGTCCAGTTTACTGGTGTGTTCTGGACATTTGGACCATCAATTAAGAGATTTGAATATTGTCGTCCAGTTCTAAGTATTGATGGCACACGCTTATATAGTAAATATAAGGGGACTTTTCTTATTGCTACCGGGGTGGATGCAGTTGGAGGGTTGTATCCTTTGGCGTTTGCGGTTGTCGGTGGTGAAACCGAAGCAAACTGGGAATGGTTCTTCACATGTATTCGTATATATATCCCCAGTGTAAGCCGTCGCCATATTATATGGTTGTCTGATCGGATGAAGGGTTTTCCAAGGACACTAGCTCAAGGCTGGCGAACGCCCCATTTTCATCGCTACTGTTTGCGGCATATCTGAGCTAATTTCTTGGAAAAAATTAAAAATGAATTATTACAGCTTTTGTTGTATGAAGCCGGCTGTGCTTCGGATCCTCTAGTTTATGTGCAAAAAGGAGCTCGTATTAGAGAATTAAATCTTGAGGCAGATACTTAGATTAACAAAAGTTTAGGGGGGTACGAAAATCGTTGGGCGTTATTTATGGATGGCAATGTAAGATATTGTATTATGACTACGAATTGCTCCGAGAGCTTTAATCGTGTTCTTAAAGGAGCTCATGCATTACCGATACGTGCATTGATTGCTAGAACCTTCTACCATCTCAACACGTATTTTGTCACTCGTCGTGAAGCGGTGACTAAATGGGACACACTGTTCACTCCAAAAAATGAGAGTATATTGGCTAAAAGAAACGCGGATGCGAAACATTATCAAATTCGTCGATTCTCTAAGTATCGTTGGGAAGTGGTAGATAAAGATAAAATTACGTATGATGTCGATATAGACGATAATGTATGTCGCTGTAGTTGTAATAGACCTTTACTATAAATTCTTCCATGTAAACATGTGATGACAGCTTGTTCACGAGCTTCAGGGGGATCAAACATATCATGCAAGATCTTATGCCATGGAGATTATTACGCACAATACTATCGAGAGTCGTATGCCCCTTTGTTTAGCCTAGTGCCAGATCAACGACAATGGGAGGAATATCGTGGGCTATGTATATTCCCACCCAGCGATACGAGAAAGAAAGGCAGGCATCCAAGCTGTCGTATCAAGGGTGCTATGGATGAAGGGCGAGAAGGTGTGAAAGGACAGAACAAGTGCATCAATTGCAAATCCCATGGTCATAAAAAATCGCAATGTTCTAACCTTCCACCTGAACTTCAAAATCAACCGCAATAATTTAGGAGCACCGTTATATATTGTTTCACTTGATGTATCATGTTCGGTGATGTATTGTACCCTGTTGACAGTATTGTATTGCGTTGCCTGATGTATTGTATCATTTATCACCAGTTACGTATTGTATTCATTCGATATATTGTATTTTGTCTACAGTTACGTATTGCATCCATTAATATATAATTGGCACTTATCTTTAAATTATTGATTTTGGCAGATATTGTATTGATGGATCCAGGACCTGTAGATCTGTCTGTTTTATACCTGTCGCACCGACATCGGGCAATGACATGCGTGACGGTAAGAAAATAATTCAGTTCAATATAGTACTTGCACCACTTGCTTCTAATTGTATATTTCTAACGAGTTTGTTTGTTTAATGTGCATGAGAACGTCGCTTTGACATATACTGCTCACTTACAGCAAGTTACGTCATGGACGATTGGAGATGCATGTGTGTGGACTGGGTTAGTACGTGCAGGGTTTTTTCACTACTCGAGAATTGACTACATTCATCTTAACCATCCTCTCATTACAGCATTGGCCGAGCGATGGAGGCCAGAGACCTTTACATTTCATTTACCTGTGGGGGAGATGACGATCACCCTTCAGGATGTTGGCATACTACTTGGCTTGCGCATCTACGGTCCACTGGCGACAAGGGATATGGGTCACGATTGGCGAGAGCTATGCATTGAGCATCTTGGCCAGGCACCCGCACAGATGAAAGGAGGTGCTATTAGACTTACATAGTTATGCGAGGCATTCGATCCCCCATAAGATGATGCAGATCAGGCGGCAATTGAGCAGTACGTACGTACTTATATTCTTCATCAGATTGTGACCTCCTTGTTTCCCGACACATCGAAGAATATGGTACATCTTAGTGGCTACCATTATTAACCGATCTCAACGTATGTGGCACATTGTCGTGGGGGGTGCCGTGTTAGCTTACCTTTACGAGGAGTTGACCTCTATCGCTCTGCAGGAGCGCAATATTATAGGTGGCTGTCTTTATTTTCTTCAGGTAAAAAATTTAAAATACATAATAGATTTTGTTATCATGTTATATATCGGTATCTAATAAAGTATGATATCTGCAGATGTGGTGCTAGACCCGACTATCCACCGGGTGTTCTACATTTATCCAGGAGGTCCAGCTAAATGGAGAGCCATTATGGTGCATGTAAAACTATAAGTGATATAATTAAAATCAACCTTTAGGAAATTCTAGGCTGTGAATCATAGGTGTGACTCCTGAATTATAATACTTTATTGCCGCGTTATAGGTTTAACGTCGGTCGGAAATAGGATAGGACACCCTCCAGGTCGCTCGAGTTTTACCGAAATGAGTTAGATATGCTCCCGGACCGAGCTGTCCTCTGGATGCCATATACTTTGGATATCTACCGAGCTCTACTGGATTTGTGTTTACAGTTTTCAGATATCTGGCGTGCCCGGACACCCATTATTTGTTTTGGCATAGTCGCATATCATGTCCTTGACCGTGTATTACGATAGTTCGGGCTTGTACAGCACATCCCGGATCTGGTAGAGTTTATTTATCGGGTCACACTGAGAGGTAGAAGTGTTGATTGGAGGGCTTTTCGACACATCTATATCGTTCGATGGGATGCACGAGCTCTGCTTGTCGTACACCAGAGAGATCCACCTTTAGCGCTAGAAGATTACCAGGGCTGGCACTCGAGGATTACTCGGCGGTACATTCAGACGGCGTTTCCTCCACGGGTGACGTATGAGCCGCAGGGACTCGTAGAGCGTGAGATGGTAAACACTTTGTTCTTTCTTTATATTTTCTATTATGTAATTCCTTAATATATATATTTGAGATATTTACTTATCTATGTTACAAGCGGACGTCTTGTTTCAGGGCCATGATGTCATGGATAGCGTCATAGACAGACATACGGCATTAGCTAGTGGAATCGAGACCATTTGAAGATCAATTAGTCATTTTTTCCAACGCCATCCGATACGACGTCTGGATCCTCTTCCTCTACCCCCTAGAGCACCGGTGACCGTGACTTATCAACATCAACGTCGCCGACACAGAGGGGAAGTTGGTCTTTCTAGAGATACGGACCAAGCTAGACCCTCACAGCCAGCCACACAATCGGAGGATATACCCAGTCCATCTCAGCGCCGCCCCGGATGATCTAAGATTCCACGGGCATTGTCTTGCTTTATGTGACGCCCTCTTTTGTATTTGTTTTTTTTTTATCGAATTTCATGAGATGCATGTATTTATTTATATATATTGTTTATTGTGTTTTGCTTGTTGTTCTTTGCCTTTAGGCGTCATATATTTTGCGTGGATTGTGTCTGCGCCGTGTTTGGCGTCGAGTTAGCACTCGTGTTGGGTAGCGTTTATTTTATTGATATTGTACATGAATTTATTCAAAATTTACAAAGGGGGTGCTGCCCTTTTCTGTTTGAACTTTTAGACCGCGGTTTTTGGTTTAACGTGCAAAAATTGAAGTCCGATTCAGCTTGTCTATTTGCAAAAATTAACAAATTGAACGTTGTAACCAACGAGAAGACAAAGAGTTTCAGGATTGGGTGCTGTAGAGAGCTTAAGTCTATTCCGTACTTTGCAAGTGCGGAATAAGACTTGGCCCCCAAACCAGAGAGCCAAGTCTGATGTCTTGGCTTTCTGGATGGGGGTTTCAGTTTATTTTGCACTTGCAAAGTATGGATAAGACTTGGCATCCAAAACCAAAAAGCCAAGTCTGATGTTTTGGCTCTGGGTTGAGATTCCAGTCTATTCCGTTGCAAAGTGCGGAATAAAACCTGGCCTCCCAAACTAGAGAGCGAAGTCTAGTGTCTTGGCTCTCTGAATGGTGGTTTTAGTCTATTCCGCACTTGCAAAGTGCGGAATAATTTTGGAAGACTCATGTATAAACCGCACTTTGCAAGTGCGGCTTAAAACTCCTCCTCTGCCAACCGCCAATCCTACGTGATGCCTACGTGTCATTGATTTGACTCAAATGTGCTAAATCCTTAAATAGTTTTAAAATTACCCTAAATTTCTAATTAGTTTTTAGTTAGTGCTAAATCCCAAATTTTGTCCGCCAAATCTCTCTCTCCTACGCCATGATATCATTAATTGTCAAGCGGATTACAGAGGCTTGGATTAATATGGCTAAATTTTCTTTTTCTTAATTTTTTATTCACCGGCAACACACTCATGTACACATCACACAAGCATACAACACACACATTCAGGGGATCCACGAATTTGCCCTAAAAGAGTTAATCCGTGGCCACTTTCTCTCTTGAGGTTCTTGGGGTTCGAACTCCCCACTCTCTCCAAAATGGGATGTGTCCATACCAACTGAAAAGCGTTAATTTGCGGCCATTCATGAGAGGCTATATTTTCATTTGATCTTCATTGTGTACATAATTTCTCTATCAGTATAACTCTTTGATTGATAAGTACATCATATTGAAATTTTATATTCCGCCCCCCCCCCCCCCCCCCCCACAAAAAAAAAAAAAAAAAAAAAATCTTACTGTAAGGAGAATTACCGGAACACATTAAGTTTTTTTCATAGAGCCATTAACTTGTTATAATACATATATTAAGAAAAATTAGTAAACCATCAAAGGGATGCTACCACCAACAGCGAGCAGGGACCATCTCAGACATCCACTGCTCTGTAATAGGTGGCCACTACCATCCAAGCGTGAGGATACAATCACTCTCAGCACCAGGACAAGGTATAAGTATGAAAGGATAAGCCCTAAGAAGGCATGTCAAAAGCCCTTACTTTATATTATCCTCAAAGAGCTTATTTGAACGTTTTGAACGTCGGAAGTCCCTCCGACCACTGGAGGAATCTCCGGCATTGTCTACCCAGCTGCCTCCATCTGAAATAAATATCAGCGGATCCAGTATTTAACACCTCCAACCAAACACCCATGCATGCTCGCACCACAACAACAGCTACTGAGCCTTTATCCCAAGCATATTACACACAGAAAAAAGATCTGAAACAAAACATAAAATTGACAACCATGCAATTATTAATATAATCATTTCCATTAATATACAGTCTTAATTCCTTTGCTTTTAAGTTCATAACACCCAGTGTTTCTTCCCACACATTAGACAAACAGAACACAAGAACATATAAAATGAGAAGAGACCCAACTAATACCCTTAATTGGGAAAAGGAAATGGGGAAAAAAGGAAAGAAATATAGGTAAACAAATTAAAACACTCTAGGTTTGGCCACAATGGTGGAATGCTTCAAAATGTGTAGGCTAAATTGTCCACCCTTCTCACTTGTATCAAGCTTGTCTTGGCCCGGAGGCGGCAGCAATTCAAAGTTCTGAACAAGCCTTCCGATTGTGATCCCTAAAATCGGCAGCGCCAGTATGATCCCGGGGCAGCTCCTCCTTCCGACTCCGAATGGAATGTATCTGTTAAAGAGTTAGATTAGTTTGATATACATTAACAATTCACAACTTGTCATCTTAAGCCAGTAATGTTTGCCTGTGACATTATATCCCTTAACACTCACCTAAACTTCGAAGTTGTGGTGGTGCAATATAATAGAGCAACCCAGTTCAAAGACCATGATGAAAGCGGAAAAAAGCACAAAAGTCTTGGCTTTGCTTGTAGAAAGGCTCTCAATCTACATGGGGTGTCAGACTATTTTTCTGACCACCTCACTAAAACTTGAGAGTTTTGGTGTAGTGATTGAGGATTTAAAAGTACAGAAAGTAAAGCTGATGCATTGTTCATGACATGGTTGGATTGCAAAAGGTCCTAACCTCAAATTTTAAAAATATTTATATTTTATTAATCTTTTCAGGCAAGTCATGCTTCCACTTTAGCACTAATCCATTGGGCCTAGAGGCCCACTTCAGGTCGGTTAATGTCTTGTTAGCCCATAACTCATCAAGTTAAATATTTAGGTAGAGTGGTTCTTGACATACCTGAAATCATTGCCATTGGCCTCCACCTTCGCCTCCTCTTCAAGGAACCTCTCCGGTCGGAACTCTTCTGGATTTTTCCAATGTGCCGGATTGTTGGCAAGCCACCAAGCATTAACAAGGATCTTGCTCTCAGCAGGAATGTCATGACCTCCAAGCTTAGCATCATAAAGGTTCATGTGAGGGACGAGCAATGGGATGGCCATGCGGAGACGTAGGGTTTCCTTGACCACGGCTTGGAGATATGGGAGACGCTGGGTGTCTGGTTCGGTGATCTGGACGCCTGGGCCTAGCATGGTGTCAAGCTCATTGCGCAGTTTCTGTTGGATCTCGGGGTGGTTTACAAGTTCGGCTATTCCCCATTCAATCGACCACAGTGTTGTCTCGATGGCTGCAATTTTTACAAAATGAATTTCGTAAATGTTACATAAAAGATGCATAGATTAGAAGCATATATGAAAAGGCCAGACTACAGAGTTTCAAAATTTACTCGTGTGTGATACGCATGAGTTACTTCTATATTTATCGCCCTTTTGATGCTTGTTTCGACTTAATCAAGAAGACGGCCCTTAAGAGAGGGAATGGAAGAAAAGAATCCGTATAGACCTCTAAATTCTATATAAAATGTGTAGCTAGGATCAACCCTAATCTCAATATTGTAACAACTATATTAGTTGACAAAGGAAAACACTTATTTTACAAAGATAAGCACCAAGTCTAATAATTAACAGAAGGTGAATGCATAAGTGGACTTCCAGCTCACAGCCTACTACTAATAAGTGGAAATTGAAAGTGGTAGTGTGGAGCATCATTGTGCACAATAATTTCAGAAGGCTAAATGAACTAATTTAATATATGCTGACAAAATTTTAAAATTAGCTACTATGCTGTAATCATTTTTTAATTGAATCCCATCTTCAATTAGATGTTAGTTTTCCATCTCAATACTAGTGTGTGAAACAAACTGTGAAGCTTTTGTAGCATGATTTTGATGTCCAATCTAGATATGTAGGCAAATGTACACTTCATAAATTTCATCAACTCCACTTTGTACTAATAACTCCGTTACCTGTGACCAATACAACTAGCATGTATGTAAGGAGAAAACGGGGCCTAATTGTCGCTATAGGCTCCCAACTACAGTGAGGGTTTTATCGATAATCCCCTGGCTAATTTGCAAATAGCTCCTTGGGCCCCATCCCTCATGAGTTTTGTCACTGCACTCTAGACCCTGTTTTCTCATATGTAACAGTCAATTTTGCATACCATATCTTAATGTTTCATCCACCTATTCTGTGCTGAATAAATAAAGAGCACTACTCTTGTGACAATTATTAAATGAGATAATGGTGGGTTAGACTTATAAAATAATATGCAGTCGACCAATCAAGGAGATTAGGAGTAGGTAACGCCAATTATTAATGGTAGTTGACCAATAGATGATTGGTTTTTTTTAGCTATTCTTTAATGCTTTAGTTGTAGTTGAGAGCAGACAAAGATGGTTGAGCTAGCAGCCCCAATTTTCAACTGAAGCTTTTGTTTAGCAAGGTGATTTTGAAAACAACATTGTTGCTAAGTTAATATCAAGATGTAAATTGTTTGTCTCAACCACCTAAGGGTGCAAGTTTCCATGTACATCAAAACCTTAGATTATTAGGTATATATTAGAATGATTGGTGTAAACTAGGCTATATATATCATAACTACCGCCATGATTTATGTGGTAGAAAAGAAACCAAATCACATAGCCATCAAAGATGTTAGTTGAGGCAGGAGCTCAGCTACCAAAACCCAATTGGACATCAACCAACCACTTGGATACAAGATATATACAAATTCAAACCTAAGTATTTCCATATTTGTTGATATCAGTTGCCGGTCGTAAAACTTTGTTAAACCTTTATGGAGCTTTGCTACGTAACCATCCCCATATAATGGGAAAAGGCTTAGATGATGATATTTTCTAGGTAAATCATGACGGTGGACCAAATTATTAGTATATTACGATCCTTTTATTTATATTTCTTATCAAATTTTCTATGAAATATAATATTCAAGAAGTACTGTTAGCTCAAGGGGGGCATGTGGCCTCTTACAAGCTCTGCATTAGGGCAATCATATTCCTCATCCAAAACAAAAATCACCCAACATTAGCATCTCACCAACAGTGACATGTGATAGGCACATGGCAATGGCAGTACAAATTCAAGTGTATTAAGGGCATCATTGTTTGCCATGAAGTGGGATGAAAGTACCGGAAGAAGGCTTACTTTCGATACTTTAAGTGTTTATTTTGATAAAATATAGCATTTAAAGCACCTCTGTGACCACTTACCACAACAGCTTTACGAAAGAGAAAAGAGTAATACTTTTCTTACCGGTGACGTGGAATCCACGCAAGGTACATGGACTCCCATTGGTTACAAGGTGGGCCATATTATCCACTACCTCAGTACTTGTATCCTATACCCCACCTTGTATCCAATGAGAATCCATGTAACCTACATGGATTCTATCGCACCGGTAGGAAAAGTATTATTCCAAAAGAAAAGGAAAATTTTATATTTTGACTAATGGTCCATGGCCCCATGATTTGCACAATTCAATTAACATGAGAGAAACTTGATTGCCTTTCTATTTTTCATTTTATGAATGGCAAGCCATTTATTTCAATCTCATTTGGATTAGAAGAGTTTGCTTTAAAGTTCATCTTTTGTGTTTATAGTTTTCAATGTATGGTTGTTTAAAACAAAATTTCATCAGGTGGTTGTTTAAGTTCAATGTATAGTTTGACAAAATCAAGATAATGAAAGAAAGTTCAATCATTATCTTCAAATGAAGGGAAGTTTGAATCTAAACAAATTCCTACCATATCCAACAAATAGTCCAATCAAACGTGTGGTAAGCATCCAAACACAACAACTATTCATGCACCCCACAAAATATTCAGATTCATCTGCCCAATACATCAACATCCACTTGCAATTAATGAGGTTAGCTGCCACCAACCAACAAACAGAAAGCAAGGGCTTAACTCATAATCAAGGTGTTACTTGTGCTAAGAAAGAGTCAATTAATGGCATCTCTTTATAAGCAAACAATATTAATATGTTTTATATCCTGATACAATATTTGACACCGATTAAAAGAGGGATACGGTGGTTGAGGTCTTTACTTGTGTATCAGAGTTGGATGCAATTTTCTATCCTGACACAATATTTGATACTGATTAAAAGAGAGTTCCAGACTCGTTCTATATCCAATCTTATTTCGATTCGACAAAGTATAACATTAGAAACAAAAATGTAAGGCAAAAAGGTTTGAAATTCACCTGCAACATTGATATTCTCCACAATGTAAAGGACATTGTCCTCGTTAATCTCCCCTTTCTTTTCAGCATCCAAGATGTGATCAATTGCACACTTTAGGCCAGCGTTATCGGTAGCTGTCGTGCTGGCCAATTTCCTGTTTTCAATTTTACAACTAAACAACTTAATACCAAAAAGTTTCAAACAAATAAAACCCAAAAAATCTTACAGAAATATACTTACTTCCTCTCCTCAAGAAAATAATCCTTGAACAACTGCAGCCTTCTCTCCTTCACCTCCTTGCAAATCCTCAGATACCCTCTCAAAAACGGCCTCAAGATCGGAATAAAATCTCCGTAATTGTACTCGAAACTTTGAGCCAACCTACTTCTTTCGCCATTCAAGGCCTTCAATTTCACAAACAAAGGATCTTCTTCGCTCTCGAACCTCCTATCAAACATAATCCTGTACATGTTGTTGTACATCATCAATTGCAACCTCCTCCTCAACACAATCCCCTCCGTCGCCGCCTTGGGGTTATTCCTAACATCCTCCACCACTTTCGCGGCTTCGTCCTCCCATCCAAATCTGTATCAAATCAACCAAAATAATCAACAAGTGATATAAATATTTTTGAACCGTCATATATTTATCCAGTATTATCTATGTCACCTGCCGGCCTTCTCATCATCTATCTCCATTGGCTATGATAGATGATGTGATTATAAAGATACTAGTATGTTGCACGTGCCATGTATATTTGTATGTTTTGACATAACAAACATTTGAAAAGATTTTTAAAGAATTAGTTGGAGATATGAGAACGTGGGAATGAGGAGAGTTACAGAGATGATTAGAACTTAAAATCTTTTACTTGTAGGGAGTTTGTTATGGGTGAATATATTAGAGGGGTTTACATAGTAACAATAACTCCAAAAACACTTTTTATTTTATTTTTTATTTCAAGTATATATAAATCAAAGTTACCAATTTTTGACACACGGTGACATGACAGAAAATTAGAGGTGTTTATTTTGCAAGTGATCCGTACACCTCTCCTTGGCATTAACACAGCAGAGATAAAAATAATAATTTATTAAACTAATATAACATTTTAACTTTATATATATATTTTCGATATTATCGTCGTCTCACCTGCCAGTCTTAAATCTGGATACTTAGCTCATGGTTAGAAAAAGTATTATCCAGGTTAAAGTAATGTTTTTCATCACCAGTTTTTTGACAAGGCAGGTAGATGAAACGATTAATGTTTTTTAATAAGAAAAATACTTAAAATATCCATTTGAAATATCTACCAAAATCTGGCCGGTAGTCAAACGTCATGGCCCTATCTGTTCGGCAATTTTATCTAGGCTCCGTGGGTCCAGCCATTTTGTTTTGGATTTTGGTAAGATTTCAAGCGAGTAGATAAAGTATTGTTCTTTTAATAACCAATTGTGATCAATGACAAGACCAGTAGATGAAGTTGGTTACCTGTACTGGCTGACGACCTTGTTGGTGAAAAACGGCACGGTCATGATTCTCCTCATCTTCCTCCAATGCTCACCATACACAGTAAAAACCATGTCCTGCCCTTTCCCAGTGAAAATGTCGAAAACGACATTCCTGGTCCTGGACCCAAACTCGACCCCGTGGGTATGGAGCACGTCACGGGCGAGATCCGGGGACGAGACCACCACGAGATTCCTCTGCCCCATTCTTAGTAGGAATATGTCGCCGAACTTCTTGGCGAAGGCGGTGAGGTTGCGGTGGTTGAGGTCGTCGCCGACCTGCAGCCAGTTGCCGAACACGGGCACTGGCAGCGGGCCCGGCGGCAGGTTCAGCTTCTTGCCTCTAAGCTTGGCGATGGCGATGGAGATGATGATAGCGAAGAAAAGGCCCAAGAGGGCTTTTTCTAAGAGGAGGAGATCCATTTTGGAGCTGGAGAGCTTGATGGGGGTTGATGTGGAAATTGATGGATGAAGGTGGGTTATTTATAGTGTGGGGGAGTAGGTAGATTGGAGAGCCGTTAGATTTAATGGCGGAGGTGAGGGGGGTAGGTGAGGGGTATGGTAATGGGTGTAGGGGGGAATTTTTTTAGGGGTTGGTGAAATTGGGGGGAGTGAGGTGTGCTTGGTGGGTTTGGTTGGTCATCAAGAATGGGCTTCGCTACCAAACTATTTAGTCGGAAGGATGCCAGAATTCCAACTCATTTGTTTTCTTGACCTTACTGATTCCCTCAATTCAATTGCATGGAAAGATTGTATTATGTAACATTGAGAAACTCAATATTCAATTAAAATTTTCTTGTCGGCTTGAAAGATATTAAAAAGAAACAAGTAGTTGTCATGATTATATATATCTGACTATCATGATCTTTGTAATGATTGCTTAATTTTCACTTTCCTATATAATTCTTTCCTGATGCTTCTTCCAACCATGACACATGAAACGCCACAATTCTAATTTGTTTCTATCAAAACATATATGCAGCAAATTGTGATTAACAAATCAGCAGTAGTGTGATGCTTCGAAACAATTGATGAAGAGGGAACAAATAATGGATTTTCCCACATTGGTCCAAGAGCACCACAGAAAGCAAAATTGAAGAGATTATTTGAACAACAGATAGGGCTTGAGTTGATCGCATCCCGACTGCAATGGCATGACCCAATCTTTCTATGGGTCCCGACCTAACTTAATCCTTGACCCCGCATCCACTGTTTTTTCCCTCATGCATGCTCCGCTACATGACTGCGGTCAATTATAGCTCTCATATAGCTCTTTAAATAAATGTTTGATATTGCCTTCATTAGTGAATTGGTATGATGTCTCATTTGAGACAAAAGTACTGCTATGTTAATTGCAAATGCATTCGAATGTCTAAGATAAACAATCAGCAATCATTAAGAAGGACCATGATATCTATGTAGTAGAACTTGAAAATATGAGACAATGTGCTCGTTCACTTCTAAGAGTTAGTTTATTATGAGCGACCAATGTTGAGACGATGCCTTGTATTTTCATCAGACGTTACATCCTCCATTCGGAGCATGTATTCAGCCACAGTTTGAGGATATACAATCTTTGTAAAGATACGGTAGTCCAGAGATAAGCAAGAGAAACCCTGGAAGAGAGAAACCCTGGAAGATGTTGCCTTTGTACGCAAACTCTGTCCTAACTACAGGTAATAAAAATCTCTTTCTCACCCTGCACATAGATGTTAAAGCCGAACCATTTAAAATTCTTTTGATGGGATTTTGTGGAATCAAGTTCCAAAATCATTAGTTCTTTCTGGATGATAAGTTATCCATTTTCAAAAAAAAGGAAAAACTTGAGACTGAAAGGTTGCGTGACCCGGTCCGGGAATGGGACCCATCATTCCCGTTTTTACCGTTTTGGTACGATAGCGACGGCAGTAAATTAGTTACGGTCGATTGCATCACTATAGAACTCTTTAAATATTGTTGTGGAGTCCACCCATGATCATTCACTACTACAAATGTATCCAGTAGTAATGGGAATTTGGTCACGGTTAAACCCGTGATTAACTTATGGTAACGGTTTTAATAGATTTCATCACGGTTGACCGTAACTAATAAAAAAATATGGCGGGTCTCATAACCCACTGAAGATAAAAACTCAAAACTCCTCGCCAAAAAAACATCGATCCCTTTTTTGCCTCCACCATCGCTGGCGCCGTCTAGCGTCGCTTCCGTGGCCATCAATCCCCCTTCAAAACTCGCCGCCTCTCCTCCAAGGTCGATCGAAACCTGGCGCCGCGATCGAAGCCCTAGCACTTGATCGAGGTCGTCGAATCTCGCTGCCTCTTGCAGCTCGCCGCCGTTCGTCAAGAGGTAAGTATAAACGGTTAAATTTTAATTTTTATGGTTTAATTTCAATTTTTTTACTCGTTCCCAAAAATTGATGCAGTTGATGTTATATTGTTGCTACTGCTATTGGTGGTGGTGGTGTTGGTGATGGTGGTGGTGTAGGGGAGGGTTAGGGTTTTGGTTCGGGGTTAGGGTCTCGGTTGGGATTAGGGCCTGGTTAGGGTTAGGGTTCGGGTAATTTAGCGATTTTTTGTAGGAAATTTAGTGTAAAGCAACAATAGTTTAGGGTATTTTAGTGAAAAACAACAATAGTTAAATGTATTTTAGTGTAAATTAGTAACATTGAGCAAATGGGGTTTTTTTATTAAAATTTTTAATGATAATTTAGTGAAAACAACAGAACTTAAAGGTGTTTTAGTGAAATTTATAGTAATTTAGTTAATTTATTGAGATGAATCGTTTAGTTAAATTTTTAAGGTAGTTTAGTGAAAAACAACAATAGTTAAGGGCATTTTAGTGAAATTCATAGTAATTTAGTTAATTTAAGGTAGTTTAGTGCAAACCCAAGAATAGTTAAGGGTATTTTTATGTAATTTAGTAAAATGGAAGAAATAGGTTGCTTCGGGGGGTGCGAGCGTGCTTGTGTGCGCGCACGCGCATACACACACAAACAAACATACACAGAAGCGCGTGCGCGCACACATACACATACACACAAGCGCGCGCGCGCGCACAAATACAAAGCCAAACCTTAATTCATTATCATTCTGCTCTGCATTGAACACTTTTCAAATCCCACTCTAACCTTAACCCTAAATCCAAAATCTTAAACTCGATTAAAAAAACTTTTACCTTTAAAGAACTTTACCCTAAAGTAAAAACTTTAAAGCCCTGAAATTGAAACGTAAACGTAAAACCGATTCAAATTAAATCTAAAACTAAGTGTATGATACTCGATGATAATATAAGATTTTCATATTCTTATTGATAATCATATGTCAAAATCAAAACGTGACTGAGTCTCCGTCTATCAGTTAACATACGTTCGATATTCGTTGTGACATAAAACTACACGAAAGTTGTTAAATATCGGACGGTATCGTTCAATTCTAACAACCGTCGTGTAGTCTATGTGACGAGAAAATTCAATCGTATGATAACCAATAGATTTATCCAGTGTGGACAACTTAGGAATGTATAAAGCAGACACCTGCATTCACTTGTGTTATTATTCGTTACGAGATACTTCGTCGGTATCTTTCCGCTGCTTCTCCGTGTACAACGAAAGATTAGATGTTCGTTTCAATATTGTTTGACAGCATTAAAATGATCATATTTTCTATTACAGTGTACTCGAAGAACAGCGGGGAAATGCTGCCAAAATTTTCTCGAAACGGATGAAAACCCAAGTGAATGGGTGTATGCTCTGTACATTCTTAATGGGATAGAAACCTTACCCCCGATAGCCATTACCCTCAACATCCTATTAAAAATATTTAATATCATCGTCATCTTTCTTGTAAGAAGAATCCAACTGCCGAGCTATGAGATTAGAAAGAGAAAGTTCTCAATAGGAGTTGAAGGAGATCAGAAGGAGAAAGTTCTCAATAGGGGTTGGAGAAAGTTCTCAATAGGAGTTGGAGGAGAGCTCAATCCATTAACAATTGAAACCAAACCTAACCAAGTCATCAATTAAACATAACACTTACATTTCTTAGTATCCATATATCGTGTATTTGTCAAGAAATCTTAATTCCATGACTCTTGTCTATAGAAATCTTGCTTCGTCCGGACTGTTCCAATATGTCGCTTCCGTACCTCCACAACAAGAGTTGGATGTATATCGATACTTCCTTGAGAGTCAATGACTTTTTTGTTAACGGTGTTAACTTTTTCACCGATTTTTCTTACGCACGTCTTGGTTTACCGAAAGAGCACGAAATCTATTGTCCTTGCTCTAAGTGTATGAACAAGCGATTGCTCAAGAAGTCAAAAATTGAGTTATACATCGTGAGATACGGTTTCGTTAGAGATTACCCTACGTGGGAACTTCATGGAGAAGAAGTCGTTGTAACGGAAAACGAGGCATGGGTGCAAGAGACGGAAAATGAATTCATTGAAACGGAAAACGAAAAGCGGCAAAAGATAGTAAAAGAAGAGAAGGAAGATGAATGATAGTTTGAAGAAGATGAATCCGTCGAAGAAGATAATTCTGTGTTCGCGCAGATCGATGACATGGATAGGCTTATGAATGTCGCGGGACTTCCTGATGATACAAAAAGCACTGGACCCTCGTTATTGGAGAAGTACAAGGCTGACTCAAGGATCCCGCTATATCCAAATTGTGAAGGGTTTTCAAAATTGTTATTTTTCGTATGTCTCTTTCAGATCAAGTGCAAGAATAGATGGAGCAACCAGTTTTTCATCAATCTCATAGCGTTGCTGAAGAAATCCTTTCCCGACAGAAACGAAGTGCCACCGAACTGGTATGCGGTACAAAAGATAATCACAAATATCGGCCTAAAGTGTGAGAAGATCCATGCATACGAGAATGACTGTGTTTTATTCCAGAATGAACATGCCACACTTAGAAACCGCCCCGTGTATGGGAACGATCGATTCAAGCCTAAGAAAGACTCTCATTCAGGCGATATGCCCGTGAAAATTCTTCGTCATTTTCCACTAATACCGAGATTGCAACGATTATTTATGAGTGAAGAGATAGCGTCCGAAATACAGTGACACCATAAAACGCCTTATGAATAGGGAAAAATGAGTCATCCTAGAGATTCTATATTACGAAAAAATTTAGATGGAAAACATCCTTCATTCAGCGCAGATCCTTATAACGTGAGACCGGGAATTGCGAGCAACAGATTCAGTCCATTTGGGATGGTTCGCAGCCGGCGCACTCACAGTACTTGACACATTGTCGTGACTATATACAATCTGCCTTCATGGAGAGCTATGACGCAATCTTATTTTACGATGGCGCTTTTAATCGACGGTCCATCGTCGCCTGGGAAACATATCGACGTGTACCTTCAACCCATGATCGATGAGTTAAAATCGCTGTGGAAAACTGGCGTGAGAACCTATGATGCACATGATAAACATTTTTTTCATATGCATGCTGTTTTGTTGTGGACAATTAATAATTTTCCCGCCTACGACATTCTTTCAGGATGGACAACTCAAAGTAAGCTTGCGTGCCCTTATTGTCATGTTGACATGAGCAATGTATGCTTGAAATTTAGCGAGAAAGAGCCGTATATGGGTCACCGACGTTTCTTTCCTATAACTCATAAATTCAGAAGGAATGAAGAATTGTTCAACGGAAAGACGGGGGGTCCATCACTGCTAGGACGAGGGGTCCTACTGGGCCCGAATGCTCCAGGCCTCCAAGAGGTGCTGTGCCATGGACACTGATGTGGAACAAGTCTGGTCAGACTGTTGGTCCTTACTCGACCAAATGGGGGGATTACATGGGAGCAGAGATCCTACTTACTATTGTTAGTTATATGTATGCCCTAGAGGCCATTACTGTACATTGGATGTATATTGTAGTGGATGCTGGGACATATATAGGGAGGACTTTCTTGCTCGACATGATAGTATGCTATCTGGTTACTCTTTACCTTAACGTGTATACTGATTGTCTCTCTGTTACATGTTGGTAAAGCCCTTAGGATGTGTACTTGACTACCTGGACTATGATGCGGATCATACTAGTGGGGACATGGTAGTCCATAAGTACATCCTTAAAAGTCCCTAGTCGTGGGTGTATCGAGATGGGGCATCGATATACCAGAGTAGACTAGCGTATACCTTCTCGACCCATACAGATGGGCGATGGATGATCCCATATCCATTGGTGTTTGACATCGGAGATGATATACGGGTGCTCAGTGGAGACTGGGTACACTGGACGGACTCGCCGAGAACTCCCAGATGGTATTATACCTCACGTCAGATGGCAGTTCTCTGGTGACACTGGTACAGAGTAGTCTGTTGGCCCGAGATCGTCATAGAGTCTTGTGTGGTTCCCACTGTGCTTTGATTTCCATCTTACCACGTCCAAGAGGGCGTGCAAAACGGTGGTTTTTGGGTACAGTCCCGAGTCACATGGAGGCAATGAGCGATAGGAGGGGATTCGTCTCTCCCGGTATAGGGGGTTGATGTTGCGCTGTGTTCGATTGGCTATAACAGGAAATCCCTGGCCAGGGTTGCTGAGATTTACTGGTAAGTGTTACCAGTAGTTTCTCGAAGTGTTATAGACCTCGTATCGACACGACTTATCGAGCTATTGGGGTCTGACGTTTACCACCCCTAGGCGAGATATGCGACAGATCAGACGATCAGACCGGACTGTACGGTAGTGTTACTGGTTGGATTCACAGGAGTGTGAGCGGGCTTGCTCGTCGATCTTCTGATCGCTCAATACCCTGGTGGCCGTTACGTTTAGCAGACCGCTTGCGGCTTGTGGGTGTTTGATATGATCATCATCTGCTACCGGCGTATTGACGAGTCTTTAGAGTCCTACACAGAGGTTTCCTGGCTCAAGCGAAACGAAATAGGAGCGCATATGAGATATGTGCGGGACCGAGAATAATGCGTGTATGTGATACCGTATTTCATTCTCGCGATCGATGTGTCAAATGGTTGTATGCGATATAACCTAGTTATCGATTCAAGCGTTGATTCGATAAGCCGATACATTGTATACTAGTCGGTTGTGTGCGACATGACCAGATCATTGAATCAAGTGTTGATTTAATGATTTAATGCATATTTATATATTTGATATATTACTTTGCATTAACTAGTATCGGTTCACTTTAAAATGGATTTTCTCACTCGGATGTGTGCATTACATATGCGATATGATTTTGTGCACTAGATTGTATCATGTTTGATGATACATACTTTTTGGTTAAGTGTAAAGAATTAAACCATGGTTAAGTGGATAATTAGGGTTTTGTTTTTCTTATTAATTTATATATACATTTATTCTTTTTGGAAAAGAAAATGAGCATGAGAAAATGGTGGCTTTCTTTAAGTGCTTCATGAAGCTTCATGAAGACTTTGACCATTGCAACCATTTTTGTCTCATGCTTAACCTAACCATTCCACTAAACCATGATTGATTCTCTACACCTAACTATGGTTCAATTATGATAAGAATGAATTTCTTTTCTCATTTTTTATATTCTTATCATAATTAGCTCCTTCTTCTTCTTCAATTTTCAAGTGAAGAAAACCAAGGTCCATCAATGGTGATTGATGGAAACAAGTGAGAAATCCAAAACTAAAGCCTACCCACTTCCTATTTCTTCATCCTCTACCTCTTGCCAAGTAGTAGAGTGTGTTTACTTCACAAGTTTCTTGACTTGGTGAAGTCGGAGCTTGATTTAGCGATGCCTCGACGTAGATCATCTTCGGCATGGACATCGACGACCTAGCTCGCTTTTCCTCCGACGAAGCCGACTCTAGAGCCCGGATTCTTATTGGACAGCGGAGACGACTTCGTTGCGGAGCTATGGAGGTGGAGCACCGAATCTACAAAGGTTGTATTTCCGTATTCCCATTAGTTAAGTGTTAACTAGTTTGCATTTTCGCCTAAATATCTAGCAAACGATCTTGTTAGGGTTTGTAGGCACCGTTAAAATACCCGCTCCATCTTAGATGGGAGCACCGCCAGACCGCCAATGTTCAGAATTTTTTTGCATCGGCCATGGTATCACATATCTTTTATACATTTAAATTTCAATCGTCGATATATATATATATATATATATATATATATATATATATATATATATATATATATATATATATATATATATAATTTTTCAATTTCAAACCTCGGGACATTATAGACTCATCAGTGAGCCCAGCGACGATGGCTTACCTATGTCGTTTGATCCACATCACATCCTAGACTGGGTCGTACCGCAGTGTCAGGGTATTAAGATAAGACGCCGAAATGAAATAAAGAAGGATCATTACCATCCCTGGCTTATGGCGACTGAGGAGGAGCAGAGAGCAATGATGGATACCATAGCGCGGGAGGTCCCGAGAGAAGATTGGCCGCCGCTGGTCGCGTATTACGAGCGAGAGGATGTTCATGTATGAATTTAATTTTTACGATTATAAGAATATAACAATAAATCATATTCTAAAATATGATATAATTTTCTTTATATTTGCAAGACCGCTGTAAATCCCCGTTTCCTTTCTAAATGATGTTTCCTATTTTCTGAATTCTAGTGATTACTTTATTCTTGTCTTCATATATTTTTAGTTGGTTGTTTAAACCCTATTTTTCCAGCTCTTTTGGAATTATAGTCCAAACCCTAAAAGCTAAAACCTAAGATTTAAAACCAAAGCCGAAATAAACCAAAATGAGCAAAACACTTAACCTTAAACCAATTTTAAACATTCAGCCCTTACTGTTTTTCTCCAGCCCATTACTTGTAGCCTCAGCCCGTTTCTTTTTACCAAGCCCACACTTTTTCTTTTAAATAAATTTTCATTATAAATCTCCAGCCCGTTGCCTTTAATTTCCTTCAGCCCATTCAAAATTCTTAATAAATTCCTAAATATAAAACTCAAGCCGGCCCCTCTCTATTTTCCTCAGCCCACTAGGATTTAAATAAATCCTTTAATCCCTCGGCCCAAACTCCTTACTCAGCCCAATCCTATTTTTAAATAATTCCTTAACCTAAGTTGTGGACCGGCCCATTTCCTCACCTGCAGCCCATTTATATTTTATTTTTAAGGGAATTTCTTTTATATAGCCCGGCCCACTCTATTAAACCCGAGCCCGCTTCCTCCTTAGACCCGACCCGACTCGCCACTGTTCACCTCCCCCTTTAAATTCCAACGGTAACAATCCCTGTTCACGCGCGATCCCAGCTCCTCGCCGCGCCTCACGCCCACGCCCATGCCCCCGCTCCGGCCGTTACACCCACGACTTCGACCCGTTCTCTTCCCTCACACCCCATCTCTCTTCTCGGTTTATTTCAAAACTAATCCCTCATCTCTCTCCCTCACACAAAAATTCACAGAGCACCAAAACCTTTGCCACCTCCACCGCCGGCGATCATCCCACCGCTCCGTTCGACCCACGACGACGACAGCCACACGTTCACTCTCCTCCTCCCTCCACGACTCCACTTCCACCAACTCGAGACCCCCTGCACCCACACCTCTGCACACGGAACCCATTACCCGACCAAGCTCGTGTCACCTCTGCACGCCTTCTCGACGCCGGCAACCGACCACGTCGTCGACCCCCACCTCCTCAGCTTCATCACCCTCACCACAATTCCCAAGCCCCACTGATTAATCTCTCCCCTCTCCAAAACCACACAAAACCCAAGATCACCCAAACCATTTTCCAAACAATTTTTCCCTCACTATGTACTCCACTGAGCTCGTTGCCGGAGCGACGCCGTCGACCGTCGGCAACCCCAATACACTCGCAGTGGATCATCAAACATCCCTTAACGTCCAGTGACTGTGCAACGACTCCGGACAACCCCGACGCGAGATCCGCATCTAGATCCAAGCTCGCGCGAATCGGTTCCACGGCGTATATCACGCGTTCG
This sequence comes from Agapanthus africanus, assembly GCA_030015575.1. Taxonomy (NCBI): domain Eukaryota; kingdom Viridiplantae; phylum Streptophyta; class Magnoliopsida; order Asparagales; family Amaryllidaceae; genus Agapanthus; species Agapanthus africanus. The sequence goes on along the minus strand of CM057339.1, from coordinate 172,816,543 downwards.
TGACGACGTTGCTACCTTACGACCCCGAGACGTTTCCAGGCAAGTGTTTACTTGCTTCATGCTATAATAATTGTAGTACAAAGTTAAATAATCTCGTTTATGGATTTGCCAATTACCGATACATAACGTGACCTAAGTGTTCGATGCTAGATCCCAATGGAAATAATTGTCTAATTTGACGGTAACCGATACGTTCTGTTGGCCCTTTTAATGATGTATATCGTGTGTGAAACTCGCTGGATAATACGATTGTTAGTGACAAAAATCGATACCCCCAAACATGCCGTTAAAACTGGAATTTTCTCGTACCTGAAAATGAATAAAATCACCATAAATTATATTCAAACTGGAATTCTGCGTTCGAGGGCTTAAATCTTTAACCCTATGTAGAATTTTAATGTTTTCTGTTCTGAAACCGTGATGATATATGGATCGGAATGCGACTCTGGACTGCAGTCCAGAGCGTTTCAGATTATTTGTGTTCTGTCCAAAGACCTGCGTCACTGTGTTCCCTGAAGTCGTATGTTACGGAATTCTACTGTAGGTTAAATATAGTTCTGTTAGCTAAATAAAACAGGTGGTTCCATTCCGTTTCATCGCCATTTACTATTTTAAACTGTATTTAAAATGGCAGAACGTATAACTGTCCAGAACAATTTCTGAAATGACATATTGAGATTAAACTGTGTATAACTTTCAACGTACAGATGCGATCGAGGATCCGTCTATTGCGTTGAATACTTTATCGAAAACCCTAGATTTAATTTAACTGTGACATCGCTAAATTCTGAGCCCAACTGGGTGAAATTCATGGCGCGAAACGGATGTTCAGTTCTGAAACTGAATTTCCAGCCGCAAGCACTTAAAATGAAATAGCTATATCTTGAAAACCGGAATTCCGATTGAACTGAAACAAATTTTGATGAATTACTGACTGAGTGTTCTATATATCTTACTTACATCATTGTTGCTAAATTCTTGACATATTAATTTATGCAATTTATTTTAATTCATGACATGCATGTTAATTCATAACATACAGAGCTTATTGGTAGCATACAATATATATATCATACCCTTTGCCATATACTCAGTGTTAGTGCGTGTGGACATTGCATTATCGTGCGTGATAGATGTTGGTTTAGGAGTGACGAGTATACCAATGGAAAGTGAATATTCATGACAGTGATTGATACAGTGGACAGTGATGAAACCGTGCCATTGGTATACTTGTACACAAATAGATCAATATCATAAATAGTGTAACCTGGGAAAAAGGGGAAATCAAAGTGGAAAGAGTATCGTATTTAGCGGGACCGAGTTTAGAGGATGATCATTCGAACCGTGATGCTTATACGTGCAGGACAGGATCTAGCGATCCGGCTGACAGGGTTATGTGCCGGGCATGTGGGCCGTTGTCTCGGGTATGTACGAGACTCCTGTTAAGCATGATCCTCCTTCCACTATGTGATTTCAAACATTACCTAGAGACCGATAGGGACACATATCATATTCTGCATCATATAGTGACATAGTGATTACTTACATTATTCTCATACCGGTATTACCTCATTTACCTGTTTCATCTGATTATAATAATATTATTATTGTGTCGCTCTGACGACCTGAGTATGCATGCTCAGATTCCGCGGGAGGACCAGCACAGGAGACGGATCTACCCTTCGAGTTCACAGAGATATAGTTTGGTGTACTCCCTATCTTTATTGCTTTTCTTAGAGTGATCGTGATATTGAACTTGGTTAGTTATTGTTCTTGTTATCTGTAATTTCTGAACAATGGAATTTTAATGTAATAAATTAGTGATGTGATTTCTTTAATACTGTGCTTTATTTACTGATTACCATGTAGTGCTAGAAGCCGAAGTGTGACTATGGCGGGATGATTCCTTGACCGTAGGAGCATGGCTGGCCTAGTCATCCCTCGTTTTCCGTATTTTGGGAAGCGGGGCGTGACATGGTTTAGTTGGTATCAGAGCCTGTGTTTGGTATCAAGGGATAACATTAACTATGCTGTATTACGTTATTCTTGTTTCACTACTCTTGATTTCCATCCTTGAATCTGATCCTATCCTTTTGAATCTTCCAGCGATATGACGTCCCCGAACGACCCCTCCTCGGACTCCAGCTCTCAGGACCGCACAGAAAGAATACTTAGTACACTGACCACTCTTGCGGAAGCTCAGGAGAGAAAGACAGATTTGCTTACTGAGGGACTCAGGGCGATTACCGCCGCAGGAGGACCCTCCGCACTCATTACCGCCCCCGAGGGCGCTACTCCACCAACTTATCAGGCTAGGGCTGGTACCGTATCAGACTTCCGAAGGTTACACCCAGCTGCATTCACAGGGCTAGCTGAACCCCTTGAGGCTGAACAATGGCTGGTGAACATGGAAAACTTATTGACAGCCGCCAGGATTCCAGAGGAAGACAGAGTGGACGTAATAAAGATTCAATTAGAAGACGAAGCCCGTACATGGTGGTCGGTGGAAGAAAGCAGACTTGATGAGCCGATTGAATGGAGCAAGTTTAGGGAGTGTTTCTTAGATCATTATTTTCCTCCCACAGCCAAGGCAGAAATGGAGGAACAGTTTATTCTTTTGAAGCAGAATGGACGCCCAGTGGACGTTTATGCGGCAGAATTCAACCGTCTGAGCCGCTTTGCTCCATACATGATCAAATCAGAGGCCACCAGGGCCAGACGCTTTCTTCAGGGGTTAGATTTCGAGTTGCAGCAGTTGATTGCATCGTTGGATTTGCAGACTTTCGCACAGGTACTCAACGCGGCGAGAGTTCAAGAGTAATTGATTAACAAGTTCAGAAGACCCCCAGTCGTTTCAGCACGTACCCACGTGCCTTCTCGAGGAGCCATACCGGTTCACAGAGCAGGAACGACACGAATGAAGCGCCCGTTTGTACCACAGCATCGCCCCCAGAGACAGGGCGTAACTTGCGGCTATTGCGGTAGAGGAGGACATACCCAGAAGGACTGTCGCCGTGCCAAGGGACAGTGCCTAATTTGCGGTTCCAGTCAGCACAGGATTAACAGTTGCCCTGAGCGAGCAGAAATACAGGGAGGTTCTGGACCGCCACAGCAGAGGCCACAGGAGCAGAGACAACCATTTACAGGTCGCGGTCAGGGACGGGCTTTCACCTTGACCGCCGAGCAGGCAGAAGCGTCAGGAGATGTAGTTACAGGTACTCTACTCGTACATTCCTTGCCAGCTAGAGTACTATTTGATTCAGGAGCATCGCATTGTTTCTTGTCTGAGCATTTCACTAATACACACTCAATACCACATGAACCACTAACCAAGGGATGGGAAATTCATACGGGTAATGGCATTATTATATCTAGTCGAAAATGTAGATTATGCCCAGTTGTAGTGTGTGGCAGGGAATTCTATGCGAATTTCCTTTTGATCGGGACAGGCAGTTACGACGCAATTCTCGGGATGGATTGGATGAGCACTTTCCATGCAGTTATCGACTGTCGGGCAAGGAAAGTGATCTTCCGCATCCCTAATCACCCGGAGTTTACTTTCGAGGGCGGAAGCGAATCTTTGGAGCCAGCTAAGTACAGAGCAAAGCCCAAGGAACTGACAGCTATGGAGATTGATAAGAGCCCAGTCCCAGAAATTGTTCGGGACTTTCTGGATGTATTTCCCGAAAATCTACCAGGTCTACCACCTTCTCGAATTTTGGAATTCTCAATCGACTTGACTCCAGGCACAGCCCCAGTATCCTGAGCCCCATATAGAATGGCACCAGTTGAGTTGGCGGAATTGATGAAGCAGGTTGAAGAACTATTGGAGAAGGAATTTATTCGGCCAAGCGCTTCACCGTGGGGTGCACCAGTTCTATTAGTAAAGAAGAAGGATGGATCGTTGCGAATGTGTATAGATTATCGGGAGCTGAACAAGGTCACAATAAAGAACAAGTACCCAATACCGCGTATTGATGACCTATTCGATCAGCTAAGTGGAGCCAAGATTTTCTCGAAGTTGGACCTCCGTTCTGGATATCATCAAATCAGAGTAGCAACCGAGGATGTATGCAAGACGGCTTTCAGGACCCGGTACGGACATTACGAGTTCCTTGTGATGTCGTTCGGTGTTACCAATGCCCCAGCAATATTCATGGACTTGATGAACAGGGTGTTCGCAAAGTACTTAGACACGTTCGCCGTTGTGTTTATCGACGACATACTTGTCTATTCGAAGACCTGGGAAGAGCATGCTGAGCATTTACGCACGGTCCTACAAATTCTTCGGGAAGAGAAGCTGTATGCGAAGCTGAGCAAGTGTGAGTTCTGGCTCGACAAGGTACAGTTTTTGGGACATATTGTTTCGGGCGAAGGCATCTCGGTGGACCCGGCGAAGATAGAATCTGTCAGAGATTGGCCAACGCCGAAGTCAGTGGCCGAGATCAGGAGCTTTCTGGGATTGGCGGGTTATTATCGGAGATTCGTCCAAGATTTCTCAAGAATCGCGGAACCATTGACGAGGCTGACACGGAAGGACGTGCCGTTTACATAGACAGAGGAGTGCACTCAGGCATTCGACACACTAAAGCAGAAGTTAACCACGTCGCCTATTCTTACTGTGCCAGATGATTCAGGTGGTTTAGTGATACACAGCGATGCCTCAGGGAAAGGTTTAGGCTGTGTCCTAATGCAGCACGGCCGAGTGGTTGCTTACGCCTCTCGACAACTGAGAAACCACGAGAAGAACTACCCCACGCATGACTTGGAGTTAGCCGTGGTAGTCTTTGCGTTGAAGATTTGGAGGCACTATCTATTGGGTGAGAAAGTGGAGGTTTACACGGATCATAAAAGTTTAAAGTATGTTTTCACTCAGAAGGAACTGAACATGAGGCAGCGCCGATGGCTAGAGCTAATGGCTGATTATGACTTGGACCTTCAGTATCACCCGGGGAAGGTCAATGTTGTACCAGATGCGCTCAGTCGCAAACCAGCGGTCATGATGTTGACCGATCAGAGGAGCATTATTGAGGATTTCCAGAGACTTAAACTTGAGGTCATTACTCCGAACGCACTCAGTCAATTTTGGCAACTACAGGTGCAATCTTCCCTGGTGGATCGCATCAAGATTGCACAAGTGGATGATCCCCGATTACAAAAGTTCAGAGAGCAAGTAGAAGATGGACTGAGAACGGATTTGATTATACATGAGGATGGCTCTCTGAGATTCGGCAGCAGACTCTGCGTACCTAAAGGAGATGTTCGAGAAGAAGTTTTGGCTGAAGCACACAGTTCAGCTTATTCTGTGCATCCAGGAGGTACAAAAATGTATCAGGATCTAAAGCAGCACTTTTGGTGGAACGGAATGAAGCGGGAAATTGCGAGGTTCGTATCCAGGTGCTTGGTATGTCAGCAGGTGAAGGCGGAACATCAGAGGACAGCAGGATTGTTACAACCATTACCGATACCTGAATGGAAGTGGGAGCACATCACTATGGATTTTGTGACGGCCTTACCACGGAGCCCTAGAGGCAATAATGCCATCTGGGTTATCGTCGATCGCCTCACAAAAGCTGCACATTTTCTACCTTTCCGAATGGGACAATCGACGGAATCACTGGCAGAAAGATATATGCAAGAGATTGTGCGACTTCACGGTGTTCCAGTCAGCATTGTGTCAGACCGGGACACGAGATTCTTGTCGCACTTTTGGAAGAGCTTACAGGAGAGTTTGGGAACTCGCCTTAAATTCAGCACAGCTTATCACCCACAGACGGATGGACAATCCGAGCGTACGATTTAGACGCTCGAGGATATGTTGAGAGCCTGTATGTTGGACTTTCAGGGTTCCTGGGAGGACCATCTGCATCTAGTCGAGTTCTCTTATAATAATAGTTATCAGGCTAGTATTCAGATGGCTCCTTTTGAAGCACTATACGGGCGGAAGTGTCGATCCCCAGTATGTTGGGATGATGTGGGAGAACGAAGACTACTGGGCCCCGAACTTATTGTTCAGACAGTCGACAAGGTTCAAATGATCAGACAGCGTATCAAGACGGCTCAGGATCGACAGAAGAGTTGGGCAGATACCAGCAGAAGGGCACTTGAGTTCGAAGTCAGAGATCATGTGTTCTTGAAGATTTCCCCTACTCGTGGAGTTATCAGGTTCGGAAGTCGGGGAAAGCTTAGTCCCCGTTTTATCGGATCTTTTGAGGTGCTAGAGCGAGTAGGAGAGGTGGCCTATCGACTCGCCTTGCCTCCATCGCTAGCTGGTGTGCACAATACGTTCCACGTGTCACAATTACGGTGTTATGTTCGGGATGAGAGCCATGTCCTGGACCATTCAGAGCTAGTTTTGGGTACTGACTTATCGTACGAGGAGCAACCTACTACCATTCTCGACCGCAGAGAGAAAGTGCTGAAGAATAAGATCATTCCTTTGGTCCGAGTGTCTTGGGGCGGTCGTTCCCCAGGGGAATCCACCTGGGAGCGGGAGGAAGATATCCGTGATCGTTATCCACATCTCTTTGTTTAGTACATTGTTTCTTATATCTTTGTTAAATTTCGAGGACGAAATTTTTGTTAAGGGGGGTATGATGTAAATCCCCGTTTCCTTTCTAAATGAAGTTTCCTATTTTCTGAATTCTAGTGATTACTTTATTCTTGTCTTCATATATTTTTAGTTGGTTGTTTAAACCCTATTTTTCCAGCTCTTTTTCAATTATAGTCCAAACCCTAAAAGCTAAAACCTAAGATTTAAAACCAAAGCCGAAATAAACCAAAATGAGCAAAACACTTAACCTTAAACCAATTTTAAACATTCAGCCCTTACTGTTTTTCTCCAGCCCATTACTTGTAGCCTCAGCCCGTTTCTTTTTACCAAGCCCACACTTTTTCTTTTAAATAAATTTTCATTATAAATCTCCAGCCCGTTGCCTTTAATTTCCTTCAGCCCATTCAAAATTCTTAATAAATTCCTAAATATAAAACTCAAGCCGGCCCCTCTCTATTTTCCTCAGCCCACTAGGATTTAAATAAATCCTTTAATCCCTCGGCTCAAACTCCTTACTCAGCCCAATCCTATTTTTAAATAATTCCTTAACCTAAGTTGTGGACCGACCCATTTCCTCACCTGCAGCCCATTTATATTTTATTTTTAAGGGAATTTCTTTTATATAGCCCGGCCCACTCTCTTAAACCCGAGCCCGCTTCCTCCTTAGACCCGACCTGACTCGCCACTGTTCACCTCCCTCTTTAAATTCCAACGGTAACAATCCCTGTTCACGCGCGATCCCAGCTCCTCGCCGCGCCTCACGCCCACGCCCATGCCCCCGCTCCGGCCGTTACACCCACGACTTCGACCCGTTCTCTTCCTTCACACCCCATCTCTCTTCTCTGTTTATTTCAAAAATAATCCCTCATCTCTCTCCTTCACACAAAAATTCACAGAGCACCAAAACCTTTGCCACCTCCACCGCCGGCGATCATCCCACCGCTCCGTTCGACCCACGACGACGACAGCCACACGTTCACTCTCCTCCTCCCTCCACGACTCCACTTCCACCAACTCGAGACCCCCTGCACCCACACCTCTGCACACGGAACCCATTACCCGACCAAGCTCGTGTCACCTCTGCACGCCTTCTCGACGCCGGCAACCCACCACGTCGTCGACCCCCACCTCCTCAGCTTCATCATCTTCACCACAATTCCCAAGCCCCACTGATTAATCTCTCCCCTCTCCAAAACCACACAAAACCCAAGATCACCCAAACCATTTTCCAAACAATTTTTCCCTCACTGTGTACTCCACTGAGCTCGTTGCCGGAGCGACGCCGTCGAACGTCGGCAACCCCAATACACTCGCAGTGGATCATCAAACATCCCTCAACGTCCAGTGACTGTGCAACGACTCCGGACAACCCCGACGCGAGATCCGCATCTAGATCCAAGCTCGCGCGAATCGGTTCCACGGCGTATATCACGCGTTCGTGACGACGTTGCTACCTTACGACCCCGAGACGTTTCCAGGCAAGTGTTTACTTGCTTCATGCTATAATAATTGTAGTACAAAGTTAAATAATCTCGTTTATGGATTTGCCAATTACCGATACATAACGTGACCTAAGTGTTCGATGCTAGATCCCAATGGAAATAATTGTCTAATTTGACGGTAACCGATACGTTCTGTTGGCCCTTTTAATGATGTATATCGTGTGTGAAACTCGCTGGATAATACGATTGTTAGTGACAAAAATCGATACCCCCAAACATGCCGTTAAAACTGGAATTTTCTCGTACCTGAAAACGAATAAAATCACCATAAATTATATTCAAACTGGAATACTGCGTTCGAGGGCTTAAATCGAAGACAACTCGACGAACTTTAACCCTATGTAGAATTTTAATGTTTTCTGTTCTGAAACCGTGATGATATGTGGATCGGAATGCGACTCTGGACTGCAGTCCAGAGCGTTTCAGATTATTTGTGTTCTGTCCAAAGACCTGCGTCACTGTGTTCCCTGAAGTCGTATGTTACGGAATTCTACTGTAGGTTAAATATAGTCCTGTTAGCTAAATAAAACAGGTGGTTCCATTCCGTTTCATCGCCATTTACTATTTTAAACTGTATTTAAAATGGCAGAACGTATAACTGTCCAGAACAATTTCTGAAATGACATATTGAGATTAAACTGTGTATAACTTTCAACGTACAAATGCGATCGAGGATCCGTCTGTTGCGTTGAATACTTTATCGAAAACCCTAGATTTAATTTAACTGTGACATCGCTAAATTCTGAGCCCAACTAGGTGAAATTCGTGGCACGAAACGGACGTTCAGTTCTGAAACTGAATTTCCAGCCGCAAGCACTTAAAATGAAATAGCTATATCTTGAAAACCGGAATTCCGATTGAACTGAAACAAATTTTGATGGTTTACTGACTGAGTGTTCTATATATCTTACTTACATCATTGTTGCTAAATTCTTGACATATTAATTTATGCAATTTATTTTAGTTCATGACATGCATGTTAATTCATAACATACAGAGCTTATTGGTAGCATACAATATATATATCATACCCTTTGCCATATACTCAGTGTTAGTGCGTGTGGACATTGCATTATCGTGCGTGATAGATGTTGGTTTAGGAGTGACGAGTACACCAATGGAAAGTGAATATTCGTGACAGTGATTGATACAGTGGACAGTGATGAAACTGTGCCATTGGTATACTTGTACACAAATAGATCAATATCATAAATAGTGTAACCTGGGAAAAAGGGGAAATCAAAGTGGAAAGAGTATCGTATTTAGCGGGACTGAGTTTAGAGGATGATCATTCGAACCGTGATGCTTATACGTGTAGGACAGGATCTAGCGATCCGGCTGACAGGGTTATGTCCCGGGCATGTGGGCCGTTGTCTCGGGTATGTACGAGACTCCTGTTAAGCATGATCCTCCTTCCACTATGTGATTTCAAACATGACCTAGAGACCGATAGGGACACATATCATATTCTGCATCATATAGTGACATAGTGATTACTTGCATTATTCTCATACCGGTATTACCTCATTTACCTGTTTCATCTGATTATAATAATATTATTATTGTGTCGCTCTGACGACCTGAGTATGCATGCTCAGATTCCGCGGGAGGACCAGCACAGGAGACGGATCTACCCTTCGAGTTCACAGAGATATAGTCTGGTGTACTCCCTATCTTTATTGCTTTTCTTAGAGTGATCGTGATATTGAACTTGGTTAGTTATTGTTCTTATTATCTGTAATTTGTGAACAATGGAATTTTAATGTAATAAATTAGTGATGTGATTTCTTTAATACTGTGCTTTATTTACTGATTACCATTTAGTGCTAGAAGCCGAAGAGTGACTATGGCGGGATGGTTCCTTGACCGTAGGAGCATGGCTGGCCTAGTCATCCCTCGTTTTCCGTATTTTGGGAAGCGGGGCGTGACAACCTCATCGATTCGTAACAAGCAGATCTGGAACAATGGTGTTTGGGATCGTGCTGTCCCGACACAAGCCAACGCACACAGGCCGGCGCATAGTGGCAAATTGTAAGTATTTCGACGCTTAAATTTATATGTTAACTATTGTTGCAAATTGCTTAATAAAAATCATGAGTAATGTACTATCTTGTTTGTATGTGTGTATGTGTCTGTGTGTGTGTGTGACACACATACACACAAAGACACACACACACACACATATGGGCGCCCACACACACATATACATACACAAACACGCACAAACACAACCAAGGACAAAGCTTAATTCATCATCATTCTTTTTTATATTGAACTTTTGTTAAATTTTCATGCTCGAATTTTATCGCAGAAACAAAAAGATCCCGCCACCTACACTGCTGCCAAGGGATGGGCTGCGTTACACAAGGGCACGGTCGAGCACATGGTAAGTTTCTTATAATCAAGTCGATTCTATATTTTAAGTCAACACGTATGTGTGTGTGTATTCTTTACAAACACAGTTCAAGAAGAGGACGGTCGTCTTAAAACTTGGCCCCGTCGACCCTGTTGGGATCAAAATTTACAGCTCTTGCCCAAAAATCCAAAGTCAGAAAATCAACAAGTTAAAGAGTTAGAGTCAGTACCCAAGTGGATTCGAGCCAAGTTCGAGCCCAAGTGAAGCCGGCCCTATGACAAGAAGAAAAAATTATGTGACAAATAAGTTTAATGTAATTTCTTTTTTTCTTATAAATAAATGTAATAGGCAAAAGAGCAATTGGTAAAATCCCAAAGGCCCAAATGAAACGTAAAGACTATAAAAAGCCAATCATATGATGAAATAAAAGATAATATTATCCCCTAAAAATTTCTAGGGTTTTGTGCCTTCTTTTTCTTCAATTTTTAAATCTTTTTCCTTCTCCTTTTGAATTCAATCAAAAGTTTAACTCTTTTCTTTTTAAAAAAAAATAGTTTTTCACCATAAAATCATTGAAAGGGAGTACAAATCTCCCATCAAATCTCTAAAATAGGAGATTTTAAATCTTATCATCATTTTTCTCCAAGATCCAAAAGAAAAGAAGAGGAAGAAGAAAACCCATCTCCAAAAATCTCACTTTGGGAGGATTCAAGGTTCAAAAGAGAAGAAAGGGATTCGCTTTCATCATCCAGGATATAGATCTTGAAGCATCAAGAGACATTTTTTTTTGTTTACTTCTCAAAAAATCTTTTGGGACTTTGGAGTTTAACTCCAAACAAAAATCTTTTGGAGTTCAACTCCAAATAAAAATCAAATCTTTTGGGAGTTTAACTCCAAACAATTTTTTTTAGGAGTTTAAATCGAAACGATCTTTAAGGGAGTCCAACTCTGAATCTAAAACCAAACCCAAACCTGAGGCTTACCCTCTTTTCCTTACTGGCATCATCCTGCGCACGCGCATGGGGCGCGTGCCACGAATGCCCCGCGGGAACACGAAACGCGTGTATCGCGGCGGGCGTCCTCGGCCCCCGCACTCCTCCCTCACATGAGGGATTTTCCTTCCACCCACACATGAGAGGACGTCCCCTCAGGTGTGGAGGATAGCCCCTCACGGGGCATCCCGGCCGCCAATACACACACACACAAAAAAAAATGTAATTATTAATAAAGGAATTTTCCTTTTGGCTAATTAAATACTATTTTGGTCATAGTTTTATTTTAGCGAATAAAATAAATTAAAAAAATGAAATGAACACGTCCCTATATTTTTTTAAGCATCAACACATCACATTGAATTCACATGACCCATTTGACCAGTTAATTAGAGGTTTTCTCGCTCCAAAAATGAGGGGTAATTAACGGCGGTTTAGTCCACAGATGCCGAAAATTTGGATCTCCACAATCTTTAAACCCCTACTTATCTCAGGCAGGAAGAATCTGTACATACCTTACAAGCGCGCATATTTCCATGTTAATGGGGGTAACGAAAAACACTCTACAGACCTGATTACTGCCATTGTCCCTGTCCTGAATTCGTTATCCGGCGGGCATCATGATAGGTATGAGCGCGGGGTTAGTTCCGGACCCCACCGACTTGATACCAGACGTGCGATCATCCACGAGTCCACCGTGGCTAAGACACGGGTAGATACGGCAGCTGCGTCGCAGGAGGAGATCTGTGCGCTCCACGATCAGATGGCGCAGCAGCAGACGCATCTGCAGAAGCTTATGGCGCAGGTCTAGGAACTGTCGCAGACGACTGCGGAGACAATCTGGCCGGCCATACGGGACGAGTTTGGGAGTATGTTCTGGTCACGGGACGATAGAGGTGGATCGTCCTAACGACCTTAGATTAGATTTATTCATTTGTTAATTTATTGAAATATACATTTTTTGTGTATTTATTGTTCATATTAGACTTGAATATATATTTTGTTTATAATTTCCTGCAATTCGATTCATATTAATTCTTGATTATTATATTATGTTTATAATTGCGTGAGATTTGATTATATTATAATTATGTGAGATTTGTAAATGAAAGCAGTGCACGAAGGGCGTGGCGATTCTAGTTTTAAAAAAATTACATAAAATAAATGGTCACGGTCTCACCGTGAAAAGATATATTAAGTAACGGTTTACACCATTACCATTTGTCAGATACCTGAGAGATATATTCAGTCATTTGAACCCATTTTGTTAACATCGGCTCTATGGTCACGGTGTAAACCGTGACCAAAACGAGATATAGTCACGGGTTTAACTGTGACCATTTGTTAGATACCGAGAGATATACTTAGTCATCTGAACCCATTTTGGTAACGTCGGCTCTATAACCGTGACCAAAACAAGATATAGTCACGGTTTCAAACTTGAAAAGACTTATGGTGACGAGGTCTATGAAAACGGTTGTGTCACGGTTAAAACCGTGACGATATCTTGTTTTGGTCACGTTTTCAACCGTGACCAAATCTCTGCTGGCAGTGATTTTCCAGACAGGCTCCCACAAGATTCAATATTGCTGTGGAGTCCCCTGAAGCTCCAATCAAATAGTATTCTGGTTTATTTTTTGTAAGCTTCTTAGGAAATCTTCATACTTGCAATTCTTATTCGCCGATGGTTTTGTTGTCCATCAAGTATTAGGTACAATATGCTTTTAAATTTTACAAGTGACAGACGCCACGTGAATGTCCCTTTTGTAAACAAAATCTTATTGTGAATTATATATTGCCCCCAACAATAAGAAACAAATATAAACAACACAAGAACAATTGTCATAAAAGCTAGGTCTAGGAGTTCTAAACTTGTGGGCATCTCCGTGCCTATGGAATTTGATGACATAGGATCTAAAATTTAAATGGAGTTGTTTAGGTAGATTTTAATATGTTTTTAATATGTTTTTTTTTTATGAGAATTGATTAATTTTAAGTATGTTAATAAAATAAAACTAGTTTTTTAATAGAAAAATATGTATAAACAATATTTTGTGCTTTAGAGAGAGATGGTTAGAAGGGATGGGGGGAGGAGGATAGGATGGTTGAAAGTTTGAAGGAAAGAAACCAATTTAGATTTTTGAATAAGAATGATGATGTGGATGGGGGATTTATCTGAGGGTGTGGATAGCTTGAAATAAGATAATCCATCTGCAGATTTTATCATTTTTTAAATTAAAAAAGACATGTCATTAATTACTCAAAGTATAAAACGGTTAAAAAGAAAGTTAAGAAAACTGTTCGGGAAGTTAAAACTAAGGTCTACAAGGAGGTGTATGAGAAATTGGACAGTAAGGAGGCTGAAAATGATATATACTGGATTGCTCGGATGCGGGAAAATAAGACCAGAGACTTATGTACAGTGAAGTGTGTCAAAAATGAAGATCAGAAGGTTTTAGTTCCAGATGAAAATATCAAGAAAAGGCAGAGCGGTTATTTTGACAAATTGTTCAATGAGAGTTTTACCGAGAATTTGGATGGACTTGTCATTTAATCTCAAAATATAAACCGTGATTTCATGCGTAAAATAAGAATACCTGAGATTAATGAGATTCTGAAGAGAATGAGAGCAAGGAAAACGGTTGGTTCAGACAGTATTCCTATCGAGATTTGAAGACACTTAAGAGAAATAGGCGTTAAATGACTGACAGATTTATTTAATAAGATTTGGCAAACCAAAAAAATACCAAATGAGTGTAGAAAAAGTACCCTTATATCTATCTATAAGAAGAAGAGTGACATTCAAAATTACTCAAACTGCCGTAGAATAAAACTTATGTGTCATACCATGAAGTTCTGAAAGAAAGTGATTGAATACAGACTAAGAAAGGATGTTAAGATAATAGAGAACTAGTTTGGGTTCATGCCTGAACGATCGACGACAGAGGCCATTCATTTGTTTTGTCAACTTATCGAGTGTTTTCGAGAGAGGAGAAGAGATTTCCATATGATATTTATTGATTTAGAGAAAGTGTATGACAAGGTATCTAGAGAGATATTATGGAGGACAATGATGAACAAGGGGGCCCCGTCAAGTACATTGACATAATCAAGAACATGTACGATAGAATAGTGGGAAATGTCAGAACTTGCGGCGGCCTAACGAGTGATTTTCCGATTACAACTGGCTTACATTAAGGATCTGTTTTAAGTCTATTCATATTTACCATCGTGATGGATGCGCTTACTAGATCTATCCAATATGAGATACCTTGTCATATGCTATTCGTTGATGATATTGTTCTAGTAAATGGGACGAAACCATGGGTTAATGCCAAATTAGAGTTATGGAGGCAAACGTTGGAATCCCGGGGGTTCAGATTGAGCAGGTCCAAGATAGCATATATGCATTGCAAATTTAGCAAACAGAAAAGTCGAGACCACATTGGTATAATGCTGGAAGGGCAAGAGATATTACTGAGCGATCAGTTTAGATATTTAGGTCCCGTTATCTAAATGAATGGGGAGATCGATAGGTTCCGTCATTTAAAAGAATGGGAAGATCGATAGCGATATTAATCAAATGATCCAAACTGGTTGGTTGAAATGGAGGAGTGCAGCAGGGATTTTGTGCGATCGTAACTTTCCGTTAAAATTGAAATGGAAGTTTTATCGGAGCGCTATTCGGCATGCCTTATTCATGGTACAGAATACCGGGCTCCTAAAAAGCATCATACACAGAAGATACACGTAGCGTGCTGGGTTATGACAGCGTCCCGACCATCAAACCGTGGCCAAATGCGGAACAAAAATTTACTAAACTGGCGCTACCATTACCCGAATCCTGGATCTGCCTTAAACCCTAAACTAGCAAGCTAATAAAGAAGTTAGAATGGTTATACCGAGTTGATCCGTGTCCTTCGGTCTTCATTCCAAGCTCCTAGTGGTTCCTTGATGAAGTTTGGTTGCTGGTCTTCCTCCATCTCCGATGCTCCACCTGAGGGAAATGACGCAAGCTTCAGCCTCGACAAACGAAGCAACCGACGCTCCAAAGTTGCTAGTGATGGAGAGTAGAGGTGTAGGAGAGTGTCACTATATTTTTCTCTCTTCATAATTTGATCAATGAGCAACCATAGAAGATGAAGGAAGTGAGGAAGCAATGGCATGAGCAACTCAAAAAATGGCTAAGTATTTTGTGAGTGAGAGTGAGAGAGTGATGAATGAACAAGTGAAGAAAATGACCAAGTTTATGCCAAGTGTAGTGGTTGCCCTCTCTCTCTCATGCACAAAATATCCATACAAAAAATCTCCTTTTCTTTTCCAATAAACAAATAAGACCCATGCCTCACAACATGTCCAAGACCCATACTCATGCCACCTCATACCCTCCACTTCATTTGTGAAACAAACGAATTTCCAAAAATGGAAAATCATACAAATGAGGTGCCCACTTCTAGAAGCTATTTCGTATAAAATACGGAATACAACCCGGTACATGTGTCGAAATACATATATGCGTATTCGTACAAAAATACGAATACCCAAAAGAGAAAATGAATAGTGAACAATAATACTAGATCCGGCTTAATCCTAAGCCGCTGGTATTATCAACCGTCCGATTAAAGTCTGTGCAGCATGTGCACAAATTTAATCGGACACCTGTATGTACCAACATACGTCATCTACACTATATCGCTGAACCGAGAAAACCCTCTGTGTGGGACTCTAAAGATTCGTCAATACGCTGGCGGTGGGTTTAACCATAAGCACATCAGTGGCACTAGCTGTACGTAACGGCTACCCAGGTATTGAGTGAAAGGAAGGCCAACGAGTAAACTCATCCTGAAGCTCTACTGAGCCTGACAGTGACAATATCCGTACAGTCCAGTCTGTTCGTCTAAGGGTATCGCATATCGAGTCTAGGAAGGTGGATAAAGTCAGACCCCTAACATCGCGACATTTAGTGTCGGCATGAAATCCATCACCATCTGAAAAACTATCGATCCTAGATCGGTAATTCTCGTCCACTGTGGCCACGGATTTCTGGTGATGGCCACCCATGCAAAACACGACATCAACCCCCAATATCGGGAAAGACGAATCCCTGACGATCCGATCACTACCTCCATGTGGCTTGGGACTGTACCCAACTAAAACCTGTTTGCACGACTTCTTTGAGCCGTGGTAGGGTAGTAATAAAAGCACAGTGGGAACTCACACGAGACAAATGACGATCTCAGGTTGACAGACTAACATGTACACATGTCACCTGGGAACTGCTATCTGACAATAGTTATAATACTAACTAGCACGTTCCCGGCGAGTCCGTCCAGTGTACTCATAACCCAATGAGCACATGTATACTATCTTAGGTGAACAAACTAACACCAATGGCTTGTGAGACCTGGCCAACGCCCCTCGTCGGGGTCTCGATTAGTATACACTAGTCTACACTGGAGTATCGATGCCCAGTCTCGGTACTCCCACGACTAGGGACATTTAAGAATGTGCTTATAGACCCCCAGCTCTCACGTATATGATCGCCATCATAATGCTGGTAGTCAGGCAAGAATCCTATGGGCTCTATTAACATGTACATGATGATAAAGACAAACCAGATAGCATACAATCATCTTGAGTAAGACTGTTTTACCGGTATAGGTCCTCCCTCAATCATCATAATCACCTACCCGCGATTACGATAACTGCATTGAGGCCACTATAGCCAACAATCTCCCACTTGCACTTAAGGCCAATTATTACGATGTCGCATACTCACAGCCCGTGTGATACTGAACACCCAATTTCTCTACTAATCAGTCTCGCAAAGCCCGTTTGCGAAACTAATGCGTTCGAGAAATAGCATCGGTGAGTGGATCCGCTCCAATGTTTCTTTCTGTATCTCTCTACATCTCAACTTCGCGGAGAAAACTATCTCCCGAAATGAGGAATACCTGTCTTAGAATTTGTCTGGATATTTGATGGGACCCAGTTCTCAAACGAACTCCAAATCCAGCAAACTTCCTAGACTGTATCATCCACTGAATTTAATCAGTATCATGCGCCATGCCATTCCTCAGTATCCGCTTGGACTACATGTCCAACATACTGTCCCTCAAAAGAGGGAAAAACTATAATTCTGACAGTCACTCTGTCATCCAGGTCACCTTGGAACCCTCAAATGATAACTGTCTCTCGAAAGAGGCTGCCATTACCATATTCCTAGAACATCCATTTATGTTCATAAACTGCTTCCCAACGTTTCTCCAGGATTGGATTAATATATCTGTTTATTGCAGCTAGTGCAAAAACAACATCTGGTGTGGTACTTGACATTTCATGATTAACTCAATTGTCTAAGCAAGAGATATGCTAATCATGCAGATCACTCTCACCTTTAGTCTATAAGACACCTTTAGAGAGGGTGACTCTATCACCTGCAGGTACACCACCATGCCAGGAGTCATCCATTCTAAAATACCTTTAGAATAATGTCAAAGTACCCAGATTAGGATACTTCCCAAATCTAGATCTAAAACTATAGATCTAGTAACCAGAAACCCTGATATTATATCCATATCCTATGTGGAGAAAACAACTGTGTGACAACCATAGTATAACCGATCGTAGTATAGGAATATCTCTTCCTATCAAGTGCATGCCATCCTAATACCTGGACATCACTCTCTACTGCCTTCTTAGAAAATCCATCTCCTATTCTGACGAAGTCAAAGCCTATGACTGTCACATCAAAAATAGATGATCTATTTCCGCTATATCTGCTTTAGTCTATAAATAGACATAAGCCACTTGCTTACTATACTTCCGCTGCTCCCACTGACTACAACAACCCTCTGGCAGAGTCATATACACGTGCACTTCCAAAGCTAGTTTAGAACGACGCTATACTCATTCTCCTGCCGGGTCTTATAGTCTAGAACAACAGCAATGGAAAGTCTGGGTAAATAAGAACCTCCCTGTCACCGTCTCTAAGAAGACCTAAATACCTCTCGGGTGCCTGAGATTACCCACCAAATCTGCGGAGTGGCTAATGGAACGTCGGAAACTATTTGAATTCTTAGGTTCTATTAAATCTTCAATGACCGTTTGTGGTTCTGGAATCACTTCCAGTTCTACCATACTCTCACTTTTATTTTTCTGGAAAAAAAATCCATTTTACTAAAACTGTGGCGAGTCAAGAATAATATAAATATTGATCTTCCTGATGGTAGAAAGTTAACTCTCGTCAAAGCCCCCCGGGATAACCCACAAACTGCCATTACTGAAACGTGCCTTGAGTTTATCCGGATTCTGGTTTTAAGTATCAGCTGGACAACTCCCTACCTTAACATCGTTAAGATATAAATTGATTCTATATATATCTAATATAGAAACAAAAGCACTAATTTAATTGGAATCAGATTCAAAATCATGCAGCTGTCTCCAGTGCATATCAACCAAATGGAAAGAGGTCAATCAGCATTACTCATTTAGGAGTGCATCCATATATGAGTGACCTGAAAGAGAAGCAGGTTCTCAAAACCATTACTATCAACGAAATACTAAACACAAGTATCTACATCTTCGACTTTCTCGAAGAATCCTGATACTTCCAACAAATGGTTCTCTACTTTATTATTATACCTATAACTTCTCAAAATCTGAACTTTGTATTTCATTGAAATACTTGTCTAGAACTAGAGAAATTATGAGTAAACAGAATATAGTACGAGTACCAACCCCATTGTCCAAATGGACACTGGACATCATACAATACTTTGTATAAGTCACCTGAGTTCAAAAACTCAAACCCTGTGCGTCATAGGTTGAAAAACTGTACTATGGTTAAGAAGAATCACACCACTGTTGAATGCACCTTACCTAATCACCAACTGATATAGGTAAATGTCACTCACAAAATATTAAAAAATTATATCTCACTTTATAAAATAAACGTACAGATATATCAGTTTGAAATTGGTGCATGACAACGGATATTCAAAACCAAATATTTGCCATCCGGCAAAACCCAAATGATTTCCTCAAATATCACCAATTACAACGAATTCCGATATAATAAGGATCTAATCACCCAATTCCCAATATCTTACTCCTACTCACCATCTATAATAACATACAGATGTGAGAAACCGATCTGGTAAACACATACCCTGGAGTTAGATTCCAATTGGGAAAACAGTTTTCAATTAACATCGCACAGTGAAACTGAAACATGAAAATGTTTCAAAAGGGTAACCTGGTATTCCTAGTAATGCATCATCCATCATCCTGATTCATGACAGTAACCATATACTTACCTGCCCCCACTCCAATCTCTTTATTATGTCTTTACTTATTACCTTATGTACACCTTTTTTAGGCTAATTGGTTTTCTTCCTTCCCTACCCTTCGGCACCAGCCTAAGGTTTGGAAGAAGACTATCCAATAAGCATAATAGGTGTACTCTCCTAATTCTAGGAGCTCTCGTAACCTAAGAGAAGGTAATGGGAAAAGACATCTGAATAATCCTATTCTATTTCTCCTGAACCGGAAACCATCCTCGAATCTGGAACGAATTCCTTCGAGTTCATATGTAACTATACGATGTCATATCCAATAGGAGTGGATATCCGTAGTGATACGGAGTGTTCTGGAGAAATCCAAAGTGGATGTGGGAGTGGCAGGGGTATACAAGGTTTTGTCGTGAATGATGGTGGTCACAATTTTCTTTGCCCTTAATCTAATCCCTTTATATGTCTTTACTTATTACCTTCTGTACACCACACTTAGACTTAATTGGTTTTCTTCCTTCCCTACCTTTCGTCACCTGCCTATGGTTTGGAAGAAGACTATCCAATAAGCTCAATAGGTGTACCCTCTCCTAATCCTAGGAGCCTCACAATCTGAGAGAAGGTAAAGAGAAAGGACAACCGAATAATCATATTCAATCTCTCTAGAACCTGAATCCATCCTCAAATCTGGAACAAGTTCCTTCGAGTTCGTATGTAACTATACGATGGATTTATCCAATGGAAGTGGATGTTCGTAGTGATACGGGGTGTTCTGGAGAATGCAAAGGTGATATAGAAGTGGCAATAATATATGCGACACCGTGACATTTCAAAAGCCAAAGTGTTTTAAGAAGTTTCAGTTAACTTGGTTCATGAGTTATCAGAATGGTTAATCACTTTATGTAATCAGGATGGCTCCCACTGTTTTCTCGAATTCTCCTCCAAACCCAAAAAAGGAGAATTAGTCGGAATTACCCGAGGAGTAATCCTACTTATCAGCGGGAATCGGGATTCAACTATCATCGCATGATAACTTGACGGAATCCACTCAAGTTACCACACTCTAGAAGGTATGAGCAAGCCTGACAAGTTTCATGTATGTTCGAAACTCCCGATATTATTTTTTACCCGTAGGACCCAAGTGACCTTGACGAATAATCAACAAATCAAAAGGTTCTAGTCAAGTTCAACCCTTCATTATCTTGATTGCGTTAAACTCACCCACACGACCCTTGACGAATAATCAACAAAGTCGTACGACTGTCCTAACCAATCCACATATCCATGCGACAAAAAAGTATTACAGAGCTACCGCACACTACGTCTCAGCGAATAGCAAAGACAAACGTAGCACGAATACTAAGCAATACTAATCTGAAATGACGGAGGGTTACGACTGGTTTTTGGCGAAAAACCTTTAATGTAATGAACTTGATATCTTGAAGGAACCGAGTGGTTTTACAAATTTATAGAGGCGAAAACTTTTGCTAAAGAGGTCACTCCCGGTGAAGGGATCTCGGCTCTTTCCTCGTAGAATGAGGTGCAGGATATTCCAAACTGAATACCACAATACAAAGCAAAAGGAGATGACTATAGTGAAGTTATTACATTGACACAAACTTTTACTCAAGGGGTCACTCCCGATGAAGGGATCTCGGCCCCTGCCTCGTCGAATGAGGTGCTGGATATTCATAACCGAATACCACTGTGCAAAGCAAAAGAGAACGTCTGTAATGTCAGTTTTAAAAAACTTGGTTCTAACAACATCATATAGGTTTGTTTTATCCTTGCATTGATAAGAATCAACGCAGTCCCATCAATTAATCACACCAGAAAAGAACAAAAATAAAATGTACGTATATGCCATCCGCATTCGCCACTGGGTTCCGTCATCACCCGTTAGATTACTTAACTAATGACAGAGCGGGGACTGGACTAGCGCGGGTGCAAAACATATACAACATCTACTAATATATATAAATATATATATCATTCGTCCCAGCCATGACATAAGCAACATCACAGAAGTAACATAAAATGGTGGATAATCCTGGAGCCCCGGATTTCACTTGAGCCGCAAATGAGACCCGGCGTTTCCTGTCATGTGGATAGCCTGTGCAATGAAAACCTAGACCCCTACGAGCGCGGAAAGTTACCCGCCAAGATCGGAAGCGAGGCAACTCCCTTTAACAAGGTGAATGGGCTACCCAGCACTTCACGGAATCCGGTAACTTGAGCACCCCTCCGTGGGTCAACTTATACTCTCTACGAGTGCGGCGAATAGCCCGCTAATTCTAGAGTAAGGTCCCCTCCTTCTCAACGCCATGAGATGCGGACCCGTTGCCCTCTAGAATCCGGCTATTCGTGCACTCCACCGCGGGGTAATTCTAGTACATAAAAGAAAATAATATACAAGGGTGACATCGAGCTCAACCCGGTCGTGCCCCAAACGAATAATATACGAATAGACAGTGACGGCAATCCACATGTTGGACGCTCGTCCCGCAATATCAAATGTACAAACGAAACTAAACTGTACCAATATTGCACCCAAGCTATCCACCACGACGATCCAACCAACATCACAGTACAACACAGAACATCAACGTGAATGTCACGTTCACAAACCCGTCTAAAAGAATATATAGCAGTTAGACGGGTTTATCGATCAAATGACGTTCACGGTCGCAGATAGTAATGCATGTACTGTTAAATGCACACTTAAAATATCGATCGACTAAATTTCCCAAATTGGCCCCAAATGCAAATCCAGCACTCAAACAGAAATCTGGGCCAAAACTATATATGTCAAAAATCACAATTTCATATAATAGAGCTACAGTGAAAATTTCATGCCCCGTTGCCAATAAACAACTACGGAACTGCCGCAAATAGGAGTCAAATGCGGCGGTTCCGCGGCTCTTTAAAGGCATCATGAGCTCAAATTTTTTGTGTACCTCTAAAAATGTCTACACGTATTTTTAAGGCACTGGAAAATATTTTTTGACCACTTTTAAAAATCGGCAGAAACTTCAAAAATGGAATCATGATTTTGGAAACTTTCGTCGATCGATCTTTTAAGCACGTCTAAACAAACTAGTAAGGGGTTTAAAGGCCGTCTCTGATACCATGCTGGGTTACGACAGCGCCCCGATCATCAAACCGTGGCCAAATGCGGAACAAAAATTTACTAAACTGGCGCTACCATTACCCGATTCCCGGATTTACCTTAAACTATAAACTAGCAAGCTAAAAAAGAAATTAGAATGGTTATACTGAGTTGATCCGTGTCCTTCGGTCTTCATTCCAAGCTCCTAGTGGTTCCTTGATGAAGTTTGGTTGCCGGTCTTCCTCCATCTTCGATGATCCACCTGAGAGAAACGACGCAAGCTTCAACATTGATAAACGAGACAACCGACGCTCCAAAGTTGCTAGTGATGGAGAGTAGAGGTGTAGAAGAGTGTCGCTATATTTTTCTCTCTTCATAATTTGCTCAATGAGCAACCATAGAAGATGAAGGAAGTGAGGAAGTGTTCATACCATAATTTTGCATTATTATATTCCCCATTCTTATTCATTTTACAAATAAACAGGTGCTTTTGATCCATGTCTGCTATATAGTTACAGGTTACAGGTTCTCAGAGTAAAAACAGTGAAAACGAAGAAAAGACGATACAAAAGTGAGACTACGACCGATAAATGGTGGAATCTTGATCGTACCTACATATTGAGGGACAATGAAGATCAATAAACAAGTTCACAAAGTACAAAGGCAGCGCAAGGTTCAAGACTTCGACACGAAGTAAGCAGTAAAAGTCCACGACTTTATTCACTGTGGAAATCTGGAAGAAATCTAGAAGACAAACTGAGAACCCAAGTAAAGAAACAAGAATTAGAATGTAACCAGAAGCAACCAGGAAAATTTCAGCCAACAAGACCCCTAAATGGCCGCGGAACCGCGACCAAACCTGGCTCTTGGCAGCGGTTCCGCGGCCGTGCGAAGCGCGTGTCGGCGCAAAAATCTTCTGGCGGTACGTTGGTGCTTTGACTAGGTTTCTTAGGGGGTAAAATTGTAATTGCAGATATGACGCGATTGTAAACCTAGGGTTTCTATCTTCTATAAATAGAAACCCTAAAACCTGTTTTAGGTTATGCCTCTTTTTATTTCATCTATTCAGATCTGAAATTCCTGTGTAAATGTTTGGAGAGAGCCATCAATAAAGTAAGTACTTTATTTAATTGCCCTATTTTAAATTTTATTATCTTCGCTAGTTAGATAGTTAGAAATGTTTTTCAATTCCCTAATGAGCGAGTAGTCTTCTCGCTTGTTAGGGTTAGATTTGGAGAAAGCTTGAGAGATGAAAATCTCTCACCCCTTTCTTGCCCATCACATATAATTAATAGGACTTCATGCATATATACACACACCGTTCCCTATGGCACCTTACCCCATGAGGTAACGGTGATACCGTAGTATAAACGACCGGTTGTGTATGTTTTCCATTGAGGTTAGGGTAAGAATTAAGAAAGGAAGGACTAGAACCTAGAGGAAGAAACTCGTTTCTTCCCGATGGTACTAATCCCCTTTATTAATTGTTACCATAACACCTAAAGAGATCTAAATTAGGGCAGTGAAAGCGGTGAGGAAATCTTCAATTTCCAAACTCAACCTAAATCTAACCCTAGCAAGATTCTAGTCTTAGTATAAATCAGTTTAGTTTTTAGCGATAATCCATTCACACCATTTGGAATTAACTCGTTAGACCAAATTAGGAAATACACAACATTCCTGTGGACCGATCCGTACTCACCGGCTAGCTACCAAGCGACGCCGTTCTTGATTGCAGTAAAATTATTCTTTGATTCATCTTTTAAAAGCGCATACACTAAACAACATTCCAAATCAAATGGCACCGTTGTCGGGGATGGCGTGTTATTTTCTTTTTGTAATTTCGGGTTAATATAAATTAAAAAATCATAAAAACTGAAAAATAAAAAAAATATAAAATTTTTTATCATTTTGTTATTTTGTGAAGGGTATTTCGTTTGAATTTTGCAGGACCGACGAACGAATTCAGATCTAGAAAAATCCAGAGAGTGAAACAGAAAACAGAAGATCTAAACAACAGAGGAGTACTAAAACAGAAGAATAGAAAAATTTTCAGGAAGTGACCTGCATAGGGGACCGCGGAACCGCGACGGGAGGCGCATCTGGCGGCGGAACCGCGGCGGCCTTGTGACATCATCATCTGCAAATCTCACTGTAAGTCTTCTGTTCTCCTTCTCTGCAACCCTTGATATCTCCTCTGTAAAAATTTCCTCCAGGATTCTTTGCGCTAAAAAATCTCTCCCGCTTCCAATAATTGATCTTGTGCAGGATTCTTTACGCTAAAAAATCTCTCCCCCTTCCAATAATTGATGTTGTGCAGGATTCTTTGCGCCGCGCTAAAAAAATTGTTTGCAAGTGTTTGATTGTGTTTACTGCTTTGCATTCTTTAATTTGACTTTAAGGGGCTTTTACACCAATCCAGATTGGGTGGGGATTTCATCACCCTTCCCAAGACCCCAGAAATCACATAAGGCATATTGCATTGACCATCATTTAATTAAAAAAGATTAGACTCAGCCCTAAGGACTTCGCGCTCAATAGGACAAAGGACTAGTTGTAGGCATCGACCGTTGATCCTAACCTGACTTTGTGGTGTCTAGACAAGTGTGTCTAAGGCAAGTGGTAACTTAATTAGGCCCACTACTTACGTGGTGGAGAGCCTTCCACTTACCTGGCACTTACCTGGCCACAATTGGCGGTGAAGAGGCGGTTTGAGGTCCTACTTCTTGCCCTTTGGAACAGTTAGGAGCTGTCTAGCTGACCTAGGTGACCCTAGATCTAGGCCTGATTGTGCATTTGTGGTTGATTGAATGTGTGTCTAAGCCTTTTATCGAAAATCTTTTTTGCAAAAAACTCCACATTAAAAAAACACAAAAAGAAAAAAAAAAGGATTTTTTTTTACAAAAACTTGCAACTTGTCGCTAAGAAATCCGTGCATCCCACATTCTTTTTCTTCTCCTTTCTTACATCATGGGTACCCCACCTCCCAAAACTCTTGCCGAACTTTAGTGCCCTCAACCAAACTTTGCTTCTTACGCGAATTGTTTTGGTCGAATTACGGACGACCCCTCCATGTCTAAATTTTTTTTGAAAGATCAAATAGAAGCGTCTAGGAGAAACAACTCGACTCCGCAATCCACTTTGTATCAACCGTTTCAACCTTCACAACCTTCTTACGTTGATACCCCTTTTTTGAGTCCTGTTGTAACTCCGAAACCAATGTCTATCGCTGAACATATTGAACAATCTCGTAACCGATCTTTCACTCCTTTCAACACTTCTAATTCTTGGGATCAACAAGTCCATTCACCTTTTTATCCAAATGTTGATCCTACTCCTGTCCAACCATTCAATTCCTACCAGTCCTACCCGACTTCCGCACCTTCCCTAGACATTGATTCTACACAACCATTTGGGAGTTTCACGTATCCAAACAATTTTGAATCTTTTACTGAAACCCCTTCACAACCCATATCTAGTCTAGAACAGTCGTTGGAAGCTTATATGGTAGCGACAAACCAAATGATGAGGAATGTGGATGCGTCCATGGCCGCCCTTAGACAACCTAGTGAACCGGTAGCTAGTTTCCAACTAGCTCCAAATTTTCAAATGTATGATGCGGCGGTTGGTCAGATTAAGAATTTGAGTGGTG
Organism: Agapanthus africanus; assembly: GCA_030015575.1. Classification (NCBI taxonomy): domain Eukaryota; kingdom Viridiplantae; phylum Streptophyta; class Magnoliopsida; order Asparagales; family Amaryllidaceae; genus Agapanthus; species Agapanthus africanus. The sequence goes on along the minus strand of CM057339.1, from coordinate 172,790,088 downwards.
AGAGCGAGTTCTATACCCTTCCAAATCAAACCTACCCATCACCAATTGAATCCCACAACTCCAGTTTTCAAACAAGTGTCCCAAATGATTCACCAGTTAAAGATAAAACGTGTAATGAGTTGTGCGACTTTGTAGTGCTTGATTTGCCAGATAGTGAAGAGCCCTTTTCGAGTGAACCCTGACCTAATTCTTTCGAACTTTACACCTCCAATCTAGAACCTGAATTGATAAATATTTATGCTTTTGATGAGGTGTCTAAAAAAATTGATTTTCACTTGATTGAGGATATAGACGCAGGGAATATTTTGGATGATGAACCCGTAGATTTGACTGAAATTTTATCTCCAATTCATCATCCCGAGTCATTAAATGTTTCTCCCGAACTTCATATGCGTCTTGATTTTGATGATAATTGCATGGATGAGATAACCTTTGAGGAGAATTATGAGGATAGTATTGAGGAGAGTATTGAGGATAGTATTGAGGATGGACCATTTTTGTTTGAGGTGTCGGATTTTCCAATTCATCCTCCTGAACCTTTAACTGTTATACTTCCTAAATCACCCTCCCTCCATTCCATCGTTCCGACCACGCAGAAGATCACGCAGGAGGACTGTGAGCTTAAAAAATTTCTATTCGATCACAACAGTTTGGACGCCACTAGTGCGTACCACTTTGAATCTGACACAGTTCTCACAGCCGATAACGATTACGAGTGCTTCACTTTTTTGGACGATTTTGAAGACTCACCGCCCAAGTTTGAGTCCTTTGAATTTTCAGATGAGTTAGTTGAACCATCAGACTCGGTTGCTTACAGTCATTTCGAACCATTGATGGAATCCTTCGAGTTCGAGACAGATTACTTAGGTGAGAATAAGGCTATCCCTAAATCACTCCCTTTCGTCCTTCTTATCGTTTCGACCATGCAAGAATCCGTCGTGTTTCCATTTTCAATGGATGGTTTACCAAGTTCAAAGTACCCATGTTTTCTTACGAATCTTGAGGGATTTGACCCCATTTCTCGATGGGTTGATAAATTAGCACAATCGTTTATAACACATTGGTCATCACAAATTGTGCTAATTTATTTCCTCAATTTACACCCTCAAGTTCGTACTACACTTCTTTCTCTCTTCCGCCATTCTTCTCCGAATATACCGAGACCATATTCCACCTTTCTTCCCATACGGTCTCGTGTATTTCTCAACGCCTTTCTCTACACTCCATTCTTCCACCAACCCTACCATTATCACGATAAAATTTTTGAATGGTTGGTGCTAATCTTTGGCATGTGTAAGGCCTTGTATAGTTTGATTTTTCTCCTCCCTAACTCTGAACTTTAACGTTTAAAACAGTGGAAACACTGTCTCACTTAAGTTTGGGGGGGAGCCTTTTTGTATATATATTTTGCTTTTCTTTTAACAATAAATCATTATAAAAAAATAAACAGGGAAGTGCCGGCCATTTTGACCCTTTTTGGTGTAGCCTGACAGTGAGGACACTGTCAAGTTTAAGTTTGGGGGTATGCTCGGTAAGCCTTCTTCCTTCGCATTCATATGTATATTCTTGTATTTGCATACTTATTTTAAAACCCATAAAAATTGAAAAAATTTGAAAAATTATAAAAATTGAAAACATTCAATTTTGGCCATAATTGACTTGAATTTAACAAAAAGGTTAACTAGTTAGGAACAACTAGATCTTAGATTTAGTAAATTAAAACCCTAAAAATAACCTTTCTTAAAATTTAACGGTAGAAAATATATGTCCTTATAGTTTATTTAGAAATAGGCAAAATTCGAGTTCACTTCTTGGGCTAAGTTAAAACAAGGGAAAAGTATTGATATTTTTATTAAAGTATAAGTTTGAAATTCCTAGCTTAAGTCTAAATTCCGAAAATATATACCCTACAAATTGCACAAACACGGACCTTGAAACTTGGAATAGTAGAAGAGACCTTGAAATGCTCTTGTCTAAAATCCTTAGTATGAAGAAAAATAAAATAAAAATACAAGTGTGAATAAAAAGATAAAAAAATGAATACTGATTTTTGTAATTACTTAAGGCTACACTAATAGAAAAAATATTTAGCGAGGGTGCTTCATCACCTAGTGCCTTAGACCAACTGGTTTGGGAGTCACTGCTAAAGCCTTAGGTGTTACAAGACTAGGAATTACGCTTTAATGTGTAAACAAATTTTATAACGGTCGGATGAAGAATGTGTGGGCAATTTCATCTAAAAAAATTCACCAATTGAAAAGTACTTTGGACGATGGACAAGAGTATAATAGCTTGGTTTGAATTTCCAAGTGTATGGGTGATTTATACACACACGTAGGGGTATGTGATTGGGGTTTAGATGCGAGATAGGAATGAAGAATAGGACTTATATCTTTAATAGAGATGATAAAAATTCCTAAGTTGAGATAGAACCCTAGAAAGAAAACTTAAAAAATGCCAAAAGCTAAGTAGGTCTACAGAACATATATAATCTTAAGTTAAATAATAAGGAAGCGTGAAGAATACGGGTGGATAATTTACGAGTCGAAAATAATAGAATTCCTTGTTGGAAAATCTAATTAAAGAATAAAAGTTAATAGGGCGAATTGAAAGGATTTTGTGGGTAGTATCCGCTGAAAACCCTCAGGAGACAACACTCCTCCTACTAGGGACACATAGAGGTTTAACGACTTGTTGCACGAGCTCAGTGCAATCGCGTTTCCCTGCGAAAGTGAGGCTAGGTTTTTTTCGAGAATAAAACGAGGTTTGCTCGAGGACGAGCAAAAGATAAGTTTGGGGGTATTTGTTCATACCATAATTTTACATTATTATATTCCCCATTCTTATTCATTTTACAAATAAATATGTGCTTTTGATCCATGTCTGCTACATAGTTGCAGGTTACAGGTTCTCAGAGTAAAAACAGTGAAAACGATGAAAAGACGATACAAAAGTGAGACCACGACTGATAAATGGTGGAATCTTGTTCGTACCTACATATTGAGGAACAATGAAGATTAATAAACAAGTTTACAAAGCACAAAGGCAGCGCAAGGTTCAAGACTTCGACACGAAGTAAGCAGTAAAAGTCCACGACTTTATTCACTGTGGAAATCTGGAAGACAAACCGAGAACCCAAGTAAAGAAACAAGAATTAGAATGTAACCAGAAGCAACCAGGAAAATTTCAGCCAACAAGACCCCTAAATGGCCGCGGAACCGCGGCCAAACTTGGCTCTTGGCCGCGGTTCCGCGGCCGTGCGAAGCGCGTGTCGGCGCAAAAATATTCTGGCGGTGCGTCGGTGCTTTGACTAGGTTTCTTAGGGGGCAAAATTGTAATTGCAGATATGACGCGATTGTAAACCTAGGGTTTCTATCTTCTATAATTAGAAACCTTTAAACCTGTTTTAGGTTATGCCTCTTTTTATTTCATCTATTCAGATCTGAAAATTCCTGTATAAATGTTTGGAGAGAGTCATCAATAAAGTAAGTAGTTTTATTTAATTGCCCTAGTTTAAATTTTATTATCTGCCCTAGTTAGATAGATAGAAATGTTCTTCAATTTCCTAATGAGCGAGTAGTCTCCTCGCTTGTTAGGGTTAGATTTGGGAAAGGCTTGAGAGATGAAAATCTCTCACCCCTTTCTTGCCCATCACATATAATTAATAGGACTTCATGCATACATACACACACCGTTTCCTACGGCACCTTACCCCACGAGGTAACGGTGATACCGTAGTATAAACGACCGGTTGTGTATGTTTTCTATGGAGGTTAGGGTAAGAATTAAGAAAGGAAGGACTAGAACCTAGTGGAAGAAACATCGTTTCTTCCCGATGGTACTAATCCCCTTTATTAATTGTTACCATAACACCTAAAGAGATCTAAATTAGGGCATTGAAAGCGGTGAGGAAATCTTCAATTTCGAAACTCAACCTAAACCTAACCCTAGCAAGATTCTAGTCTTAGTATAAATCAGTTTAGTTTTTAGCGATAATCCATTCACACCGTTTGGAATTAACTCGTTAGACTAAATTAGGAAATACACAACATCCCTGTGGACCGACCCGTACTCACCGGCTAGCTACCAAGCGACGCCGTTCTTGATTGCGGTAAAGTTATTCTTTGATTCATCTTTTAAAAGCGCATACGCTAAACAACATTCCAAATCAGGAAGCAATGGCATGAGCAACTCAAAAAAATGGCTAAGTGTTTTGTGAGTGAGAGTGAGAGAGTGATGAATGAACAAGTGAAGAAAATGACCAAGTCTATGCCAAGTGTAGTGGCTGCCCCCTCTCTCTCTCTCTCATGAACAAAATAACCATACAAAAAATCTCTTTTTCTTTTCCAATAAACAAATAAGACCCATGCCTCACAACATGTCCAAGACTCATGCTCATGCCACTCCACCTCATTTGTGAAACAAATGAATTTCCAAAAATGGAAAATCATACAAATGAGGTGTCCACTTCTAGAAGCTATTCCGTATAAAATACGGAATACAACCCGGTACATGTGTCGAAATACATATACGCGTATTCGTACAAAAATACGAATATCCAAGAGAGAAAATGAATAGTGAACAATAATACTAGATCTGGCTTAATCCTAAGCCACTAGTATTATCAACCGTCCGATTAAAGTCTGTGCAGCATGTGCACATATTTAATCGGACACCTGTATGTACCAACATACGTCATCTACATCATATCGCCTGAACCGAGAAAACTCTCTGTGTGGGACTCTAAAGACTCGTCAATACGCTGACAGCGGGTTTAACTACAAGCACGTCAGCAGCACTAGCTGTACGTAACGGCTATCCAAGTATTGAGCGAAAGGGAGGCCGATGAGTAAACTCATCCTGAATCCCTACTGAGCCTGACAATGACAATATCTGTACAGTCCGGTCTGTTCGTCTAAGAGTATCGCATATCGAGTCTAGAGGGGTGGATAAAGTCAGACCCCTAACAACGCGACATTTAGTGTCGGCATGAAACCCATCACCATCTGAGAAACTATCGATCCTGGATCGGTAATTCTCGTCTACCGTGGCCACGGATTTTTGGTGATGGCCACCTGTACACAACGCGACATCAACCCTCAATACCGGGAGAGACGAATCCCCGACGATCCGATCACTACCTCCATATGGCTCGGGACTGTACCCAACTAAAACCTGTTTGCACGACTCTTTTGAGCTGTGGTAGGGTAGTAATCAAAGCACAGTGGAAACTCACACGAGACAAATGACGATCTCAGGTCGACAGACTAACCTGTACACATGTCACCTAGGAATTGCTATCTGACAATAGGTATAATACTAACTAGCACGTTCCCGGCGAGTCCGTCCAGTGTACTCATAACCCAATGAGCACATGTATACTATCTTAGGTGAACAAACTAATACCAATGGCTTGTGAGACCTGGCCAACGCCCCTCGTCGGGGTCTCGATCAGTATACACTAGTCTACACTGGAGTATCGATGCCCAGTCTCGATACTCCCATGACTAGGGACATTTAAGGATGTGCTTATAGACCCTCAGCTCCCACGTATATGATCGTCATCATAATGCTGGTAGTCAGGCAAGAATCCTATGGGCTCTATCAACATGTACATGATGATAAAGACAAACCAGATAACATACTATCATCTTGAGTAAGACTGTTTTACCGGTATAGGTCCTCCCTCAATCATCATAATCACCTACCTGCGATTACGATAATTTCCTTGAGGGCACTATAGCCGACATAGCGGAGATGCGCATGCTTCTTTAGATGTGTGGTAATACTAGAAAAGATAAGGTGCGAAATGAGAATATTCATGCAAAAGTTGGTGTAGCACCTGTGGAGGAGAAGATGCGGGAAAACCGGTTAAAATGGTTTGGTCATGTGCTACGCAGACCTATGAATGCACTTGTTCGACGAATAAATACTCTTGATATAAGTAATGTCAAAAGGGCGAGAGAGAGACCGAAGAAAATATGGATGGAGGTGATGCGAATAGATATGGTTGCCAAAGGCTTCAATGAAAGTATATTGTTCAATAAGAGTGAGTGGAGGCGGATGATTCATGTGCTGAATCCGGTGTGATTCATATGTTGGTTCATGTAGCCTATCCCATATGCTTGGGATAAAAGGCTCGGCTGTTGTTGTACATGCCATTAATTGATAACATGATATGCACCGGTCGATTTTTATGTACTATGAGACACAAAAAAAAATTCACATTATATGTTAATCAAAGGATCCAAGCTGGTTGGTTGAAATGGAGGAGTGCAACAGGGATTTTGTGTGATCATAACTTTCCGTTAAAATTGAAAGGGAAGTTTTATCGGAGCGCTATTCGGCCTGCCTTATTATATGGTACAGAATGCTGGGCTCCTAAGAAGCATCATACACAGAAGATGCACGTAGCGGAGATGCGTATGCTTCGTTGGATGTGCGGTAACACTAGAAAAGATAAGGTACGAAATGAGGATATTCGTGCAAAAGTTGGTGTAGCACCCGTGGAGGAGAAGATGCGGGAAAACCGGCTTAGATGGTTTGGTCATGTGCGACGCAGACCTATGGAAGCACCGGTTCGACGAATAGATACTCTCGATATGGGTAATGGCAAAAGGGCAAAAGGGAGACCGAAGAAAACATGGATGGAGATGATACGAAACGATATGGTTGCCAAAGGACTCAATGAAAGTATATTGTTCGATAGAAGTGAGTGGAGACAGAGGATTCATGTGTTGGACCAGGCGTGATTCTCATGTTGGTTCATGTAGCCTACCCTTTATGCTTGGGATAAAAGGCTCAGTTGTTGTTGATGGAAATTCATTTCTAACCTTCTTTTTCTATTATGACAATGATCAATGTATCCCGAATCATAATTATCAATAGGTTTGAATCGGTTTAAATCCCTTTTTAATTGCAATTGAAAACATACTAATCTATTTTGTTGCTTCTGCTCAAATTGCACATCAGCTGATCTAAGAATGAGCTTCCGGAGGGTAAAGACATAAGCCTGGTCACACATCGAAACAACAAAAGACAATTAAAGGAGGAACTATGCTTTACTAAGATTATTAAAAAAAAAAAAATAACGTGGAACTATGCTTTACTAAGAACATAAAAAAATATTTAAAAAATTTCCCCAAACCCATTGACAAAGATTGTTAGAGATTAAGTCTCAGGATATGAAATCGTAGAAGCAACAACCTATATATACGTTGTGGTATCTTTATTTTAGCACACAACAGTGATCCAAACCAGACGACCATATTTGTTTCTTCTATATTTTATTGTTAATCCAAAACAATGTTGGGTGTTTATTTGCAAAATATAAAATAAATAAATAAACTCCTGTAACAGATTGAATTTGAGGCCCACGTAATGCATATCACCATTTAATTTGATATCCCTATAAAAAATGGTAAAAATGCGGGTCTCTGATCGGCCATCAACAACCGTAAATGATAACGGCTGCAAGTAGGTAGGGGAAAGCAACAACAACCCAAGTGGGCTTTCTATTTTTTGGGTTTCTATTCAATACAACAGCTGCCTCTCTTGTATAGTATTATTATGTTTAGGATAAAGACAATGTAATATTTTTTTTATGAGTAGACCGCTTAATAACCCGTCAAATTTTCACCTCTTCTGCAATTTGATACCTTCTAGTTTTTTCTCAGCACTTTGCTACCTTTTTTTATTTTTATTTTATTTACAGTTTTTCCTATTTTGCATTGGGTTTTTTTTATTGCATACCGTTTCTATGTCTTCATGATAATAAGAATAAATAGATTCAAAATAGACATGGATAAGAATAGAAAGTAGCATAATGCCAATAGTGAAATATATTAGGGTTTTCAAGTGTTGAAAAAAACTTCAAGGTATTAAAATGCATAAGTATGGAAGCTCTATAAGATTATTAAGAAATTTACCCATATTTTATAAGCTAAATTGCATAAAAATCTTTTTTGCGGCAGTTACTCCGGTGGAGTAAGAAGGGTAAATGCAAATATGCCCAAGATGAGATCTGGACCGTTGGATGCACCGGAGCATGACTTTTTTATTTTATGTTTGGATAAAACCGGAAGTTTTTTAGGAAACCATCCTCCTACTAAGTTATATGATCTAAGCTTGTAACTTTTGTGATCTTGACAACCTCTAATTTTTGAATATCTCCGGATAAGCATATTAATTATGAACGGTATGCTTACTAACAACTTGATAGAAAAGGCTTCAATGAGGTTGTGGTCGTGTGACCCAGCCCCGAGGATGGGTCCTGTCCTAATAAAACTCTAGCGATTCACCTTTTCGTTTTTCCTTGTTTATGCTACTGTGAATTATTTGCGGTCAACCACAACTACAGTGTAACTTTTGAAAAAATGGCAGCAAATCAAAGATATTTTGAAATATAAAAAATGATAAGTAAAAATAATATATAGCACGATTAAAGGAGTGAAGTGTTAATTTTTTTTATTTGTTATTTCAAAAATGGTTTTCTATATCAATCGAAGAAAAGTAAACGAGGCATTTTGTGATTTAGCCTATAAATTTTTGACATTTTCGTACTTAAAATATGCATTTACATTAGTCACACTAGTGCTTTACACGTGCGATGCACGTGGTTGAAATGGAATTTTTATATCACTTTATTTTATTTTAATAAAGAAATGCAAACATAGAAAAATAAATAAATGATATACCAAACTTGACCTTTTAAAATTTTTTACAGAGATTCCCATTGGAAAAAGTATATGAATTTGATTATCAACAACAAAATGACGAATGCGATTGCTAGCACTTTGTCCAATATGGCAAACCATTTCAGCAACCTAACATAAGAAAGAAAATTATGTTAAGAAAATTATTTCAATGTTTCTTTTATTATATATTTTGTATATGTATAACTTGCTAATCAAAATTTCTAAAAATAATATAGAGAAGTTGAGATTCATCTAAAGCACCAATCCAAAATCATCTTTGACTGTTTAAACACTTGCAAAAATAATAGGATTATATTTGAACAGTGTAGAGCATGTACACAACGAAACATTTACCATACTGGATGCTTTAATTGGTTGATGGACTCGATTTCATCTTATTCTTCATCTCTTAAACTACTACCCGCCTTCACTTTTAACCTATCAAAATACAAAAACATTAGAGATGGATGATAGCTTATTAAAGGATAGCGGTAGTTACATTAACTTTGTAAAGATTATGGGGATGGAGGGAGGGAGGGGGTGAGAGAGATGTTAAATTATGGAGAAATTTCAGATACAGACGTCTAATGGGGGAGAGACAGAAGTCTGGACATGCACGAGAGCTATGTCAGAACACCAGAGCCATGTCAGAACACCAGAGCAATGTCAGACGTTTGAAGGCCAGTAAGACAGACTTCTGTAGAAGAACGAAGTCTGATCCAGAGATCAGTCAGACGTCTGAATAAGAATGTCTAGATGTCTGCCCAAGGAGCTGAAGAGATACAGTGTCTAGGCAGACGTTTGACCAAGTATAGTTCAGACATTTGTCGAGATAAAACTGCTGCGAACAGAATTTTGGTAATTCAGATATATTTCTTATTTTGGGTAGGATTAGGGTTTGCCTATAAATAGAGTCCTCTCATATGATATTTGTACTTCCTAATTAAAATAAAAGAGAGACTATTGTATTGAGAGGGTGACAGTTTATATTTAGAGAGATTTGAGAGAAATCTTCTATGGTTGCTCGTGGTGTACTTGTTTCGAGATTATAGTAAACTTTGCAGATTCCGCTCTTCTGGGGACTACTCATACGGTGAGTGAACCTCGTTAACAAATCCCTCTCTAGTTTGTGTTTCTGATTCTATTTTTTTATTCTCACACTTTATTATCGTTTTGTCTTTCGTTGTTAATTGCGTGGTGTGATTGCGTGATTTGTTGTGTCATAAGTATTATTTTGTGGATCGACTCCCAACAACTGGTATCAGAGCCTAAAACTTGACGCTTGATCTGAACAACTGGTGTAACGTTTCGGAAAAATTTGTAGATAATTAATTATTTTATTTTATTTAAAAAATATTATTTTAAATTTATAATTTTGATAAAAAGACTTTTTATAAATGGTTAGGGTATTTAAGTATAATGGTAATTAGTTTAGATAACATTAGTTTGTAAAGAAAGGGTTTTAATGGAAAGTCTTAATTTCTATGAGGAATATAGATTTGTGTGGGGGTTTATGTGCATATTGTGAGAATCATGAGGTTAGGATTATAATGAACCTCCCCTACAACACACCATGGAATGCACCTCAAGCCACCACCTCATCTTTGCACACATGCACCTCATCCCTCCATGGTGACACCTCTTCCTTCCCTTTTCGACACAAAACTCTTTTAATTGTTCAGTTATCAAACTGAAAATAGATTTCAAAACACTTAGCAAATAGTGAAGCTCTCCACCCTCACTTAGAAAAAGAAAAGAAAAGCTACAGTTCCATGAATTTTGATTCAAATCCCTCAAGCTAGACCCTTCAACTCTTTGGGTACCTCTTGAAGATTGAGCTCAATGGAATCCTTTATATAGGTATAACCCTCAATCTTTCAGGTCTTAGTAAGATTTCTGTACAAGATAGTGTTTACGATATCGGGAAAAAACGTATATTTGTTAGAGTTTTAGCTCTGATAGTATCTGCTATAATTATACTAATCCCTAAATAAATCTAACAGTACAGTAGCATGATATTAGAACCTAGAGTGCACCCTAAAATCCCTCCTGCACAGTTTGACCGGCGAAATCCTTCATTTTCCCGGTACCGCCGGTTTTCTTGTTGAATTAGGTTTTGAGATTTTGTGGGTAGCTCTCTGTAGGTTACATATGGTATTTGGTATACTTTGATTTTCCTAGATAGTCTGTAAATAAAATCTGGAAGCTAATTGCTTTACTTTTTATAATATTTAACGTATGATATGGACATTTCGTATCACGTTTTTATGTTTTCTCAAAATACAACGAGTCGGGGTATCTCTAGTTAGCCTTGGGTCTGTATAGCACACGCTATTCAAACTTATCACGTTACGAAAGTTAGTTGACTTAAAAATTACGTATTCGCCGTATCGGAATTTAGCCGCTTATATACGAAAGTTTCATTTCGATATTAGGTTTGACCATGGGGACTTCAGAGGCAGCGAGGAAGGGAAAAAGAGTGATGGGATCCGAGTAGATCACGTGTAACAACTCCAATTTCAATTTACATAAAATTGTTTATAAGTTAATGTACAATTGGGGTATTTACAATACCTGTGAATGCTATAAGAATTTGTTTTGCTTTAGAACAGCAAACAAGAGCTTATAGCTCACTGGTAAAGGCATTGCACTGTTAAGACATAGCACCCGAGTTCAAATCCCATCAGCCACATTAACGTTTTATTTTAATTTCTTTTAATCTTTTAGAAGCCCAAGGGTTTGCACGTGCACAACACGTAAAAATGAAAATACACTGCATATTTAAACATGTGCACGAGGGTATAGGAAGCGACACGACACGTGGCACCAAGACCTAGCCCCACCCGACGGTACAAAACCGGCGAAATGCCCTAAATCCCCGATACTGCCGGGCCCAACCATGGGGAATGCTCCCATCTTCTCACCTGAGCACCTCTTGGCCCACCCCACCCCCTACACTGTTTATCTTCTCTGTAATTAACCAGAAAATTAAAATACTCCATTTAATCAAAATTTTAATGCATATTTTAAATGCATTCTTTAACACATCAAACCGTAATTTTCCCTATAAATACCACACCTCATTTCACCCCTCCTCACTCACAAATCCCTCACAAAACTCTCAAAAACTTTCAAGTCTCTTTTGTGTACAAGTGGAGTTAGCGAAGGGCGAAGCTTCGATAAAATTCCGAGGAGATTCCGGCGACAAAACGACGCCCCGACGCTTCCCAATCCTTCTCCTACCTCTCCCTTTCCCTTTAAGCCAGTAAGTCCCTTCTTTCCCTCTCATATTAAATTCTAAAAACTTTAAATACTAAAACCCGACGGAAACGGAGTTAATCCGACTTCTGATTTGGTTTTTCTTTAAAAATCCTATTTTTCTTAAACAAGAACATACCAAACTTTCATATCATGTTCAATAAATATTAACAAACATATTAAACAAGTTTCACATCAAAATAATTCATATTGCAATTTTTATCGCGGTTTTACAGTAAAATACCACAAACTTTAGTTTCCGACATAAACAACATATTACGTTTAGATAGTTCACGAGATAATGACCTAACTCATCACAACACACATCTCTATCATAGCACGATGAAGTCTTGGGAATTTATTCTTAGGATAAAACGACTTTGCAAATAAATACCATCAACTTATAAAACCATTTCTATAAAAAGATGTATTAAATATTTCCTTGCAATTGCGCCTCTACAACCCATTTTTGAGGACCCCGTTTGGGATGGTGCGGATTATCACACATCCTCGGACCTAGTAGAGCGAGATGCAGACCTCCGCAAGAAGCATTCAATCATGATGGAATTTTTATACATTTTTCTTTAGAAAATGAGATTTCTACAAGAAAATAAATAAGATTATTTTCATTAAATATATATATCTATTATCAAAATATGTATTTTAATTATATAAATATTCCTAGTTTTCTAAATCAAAGAAATCACTATCACATGAAAATACCATCCAAATACAACACAATTCCAATATTTCAAGAAAATACCATATACTATGAAATTAGGTTCCACTCACTAGAAATTTCATATTTATAAAATATACATCTATGAAAACCCTAAAGATGGTAATTAAATACTTGAGGTATATTTTGAAAATTATATCAAACTATTTTTACATAAAACCCCCTCAAGTTATGTTAAATTACAATAAGGATCCTAATAAACATAGGTTTAAGCGGGACCCGTCTCTTGAGCCTCAGGGAGCCGGAAATATGGGTTCTTGCCTATCTAAGGTAGACAATCTAACAAACGATGTTATCAACACGGTAATTTTCTTGGAAAAAGACACAAATCCTGCTGTCCATGTGCAGCAGTTACCGATAGCATCAAAAATTAATTCAGGAATTCAAGTTTAAAGCTCCACTTGAAGAAAGGATCGAGCTTGCTTGTTGTCTTCGTTACCGAAAATGATCCACCTTGAAGCCTCTCTCACTCAGGCTCACACTTCACTAATCAAGGTATTAGTAAAGTTAACAACCGAAACTAATGGGCTAGATTAGTGTAACTTGATAAAGTAGGACATTTGCTCACTAGAAATATTTTTTTTTCAACTCAAGAAAATTCTAGTGAAGAGACGAAGAAGATGATGAACTTGGAAGTGTATGAGAGGTTGTGAACCATTTGGCCAAGAGATGAGATAAGATAAGAATGATAAAATATCTAAGAATAAAACAAGAATTAGAGATGATCATGGCTTCTCAATACTTCTCCAAGCATCCAAAGTTATGACTCATTCTCTTCTTCTTTTCTTTTCTTAAAAATATAAATCATTCATTTTATCTTTTACTCTTGTGTGATTCTCATACATCCATATTCTATGTATCATCAACCATGATACAATTTAAATACATATATTTATATATCACACACATATAAATAAATATATATATATATATATATATATATATATATATATATATATAAGAGAAAAAAATCTTAAGTGAGTTTAATATTAGTTAATATATACATATATCAAATTATTAAATCAACACTTGATTCAATAATCCGGTTATATCATATATAACCGGCTAATATCAAATATATATATATATATATATATATATATATATATATATATATATATATACATACATACATATACATATATATATATATATATATATCAAATTATTAAATCAATACTTGATTCAATAATCCGGTTATATCACATACAACCGGGGCTAATATTCAATATTAGTTTATATATATATATCAAATTATTATATCAACACTTGGTTCAATAATCCGGCTACTATCAAATATATATATAGACATATAAATCAAATCATTGAATCAACTCTTGATTTCAATAATCCGGTTATATCACATATAACCTGACTGATATCAAATATCGCTAGATTAGATTACGGTATCATATACTCGTATTTAATTAAGATCCCGCACATATCTCCATACGTGCCCTACTTCGTTTCGCTTGAGCTGGGAAACCTCTATGTGAGACTCTAAAGACTCGTCAATATGTCGGCAGTAGGTAATGATCACATCAGATACCCACAAGCCGTCAGCGGTACTAGCTGGACGTAACGGTGTTTCCCCCAATCAGAGCAAAGCTCTGTTTGAAATTCAAATTTCAAAATTGAAGCAACGCTTCATATGCAGCGCCAAGTGCGCTGCGCCCTAGGCAGCGCACCATGTGTGCGCTAGTGCTAGGAGCGCCGCGCTCTAAGAAGCGTGCCACGTGTCAAACACGGGTGCGCTAGCGCAGGGTGCGCTGCGCTCCGAGCAGCGCACCACGTGTAAGACACAGGTGCGCTACCTCTAAAAGCGCTGCGCTCTAAGCAGCGCACCACGTGCGAAGCACTGGAATTAAAAAACTCTCCACCATTAGATCAAAAGATCTAATAATAATGATAAATCATTAATTAATTAGAATTAAATTCTGTTATGGAAATATTTTTCAATCTTGTTAAAAACAAGAAAATTGCCTTCTGTAAAACAGAAGCCGTAGGATCAAAGATCCAATGGTGGGGGAAACATCCCCAAATCAATCAGAGAAAAATCTCTTAACCGATTCAACAAATCAGCTTGCCTTATATAAAGGCCCCAAGACTTCAAGTCTTATATAGAGAACCCCCCCCCCCCCATAAACTTTGAGAAACTCAAAGATAAAGAGCAAGCTCTTGCAAGAAGATCTTTCTTTAAGGTAAAAATGATAATGATGAATATAGAGATGAAATCATCTCATAAAAAGAAGAATTTACTTCTTTAAAGATCATAGATCTACAAAGAACAAGGTATTTTTTCAAAAGAGATCAAAAGATCCCATTATAAAATAAAAAGAAGAAAATAAATCTTCTCACAGATCATAGATCTACAAAGACGAAAAGTCTTTTACAAAGAGATCAAAAGACCTTATCATAAAATGAAAGAAGAATTTACTTCTTCCTTACAGATCATAGATCCATAAAGGCAAAGCCTTTCATCAACATAAGAGATTGAAGAACTTTTGCTCTTAGAATCTTGAGACAAAGTCTCTTTTTGGATCATAAAATTGATCATATGCGCTTTGCGCTCTTGAACTGCGCTTCTGCGCTCTTATACCGGCGCTCAGCGCTGAGCGCGACACGTGTCGCTTTGCGCTCTTAAAATAGCGCACTGCACTCATGGGCTGGCACTCAGCGCCAGACGCACCACGTGTCAACAACGTGTGCGCCACTAAACTACTAGCGCAATGCGTTCATAAACTAGCGCAATGCGCCTATCATCTGGCGCTTACCGCCAAGCGCGACACGTGTCCTTCACGTGTGCGCTACTTGGCAGGAGCGCACTGCGCTCTTTGACTGGCGCAAAGCGCCAAGCGCGCCACGTGTCACTCACGTGTGCGCTACTCAGCAGAAGCGCACTGCGCTCTTTAACTAGCGCAAAGCGCCAAGCGCACCACGTGTCCCTCACGTGGGCGCTGACAGAACATAAATTGTTCTTTAATAAGCCTCAGAGCTATTATGAGTGCTCAACACTAAAAGACAGAAATACTGTCAAAATCCAAATCAATGCTCACTGTCAAAATCCAAATCAATGCTCAGCATTGTTAAAAGGGCCAAGCCCAAATAAAGGCTCAACAACCCAAAATAAAATGTTAAACATTTATTGGACTTAGCCCAAGATTGGCCATAAGTCCTCAACACATATTAAGTGAGCTCATCTGCTCATAAATATGTTAACAGATCTTAGCCCCAAATTGGACTACAGATCTTTCAACCAACTCACATCGGTTCGAGGGTATATCTCTTTACTCCTCTGATATTTGTCGTTGTAATCTTTCAACGTCTTCGGAGAAGTGACGGGTCCCGACAATCAAACATTCTACGGACCGTGAGGTCATTAAACTCACGGACTATGATGTTCTTAACCTTGACTGTGAGGTCTTTAAACTCACGGACTATGATGTCCTTAATGTAGACCGAGATGTCCTTAAACTAACGATGGACCACTATGTCCTTAAACTAGTATTGGACCACCATGTCCTTAAACTGGTAATCGACCGCAATGTCTCTAAACTAAACAATAGAGCCCAAATGCTCTCTTGTTGGATCTAAATGATCCCGTTAAGTTGATCTTAGTCTAAAATTAGACTAACGTATTCTTAACAAACGTTTAAGTTGATCTTAGTCATAAATGAGACTAACGTATCCTTAAACCCAACCCCAAACCCAAATCTAAGAAGATACGAATTTGGACTAATCTACGCCCTACGGGCGACAACATAAATTAGTCTCCATATACAATCCACGGGCAACCAAAAACAAAACAAACACCCACGACACGAAGTGACCATCTGGAGAAGGAGAAAGTGGTTACCGCGATGCGGTAGTGTAATTAACTACAGGGGCTTGCGCCTTCAGGGAAGAGCGTCCCCACAATCAAAAACCCCCTCAACGAGGGGGGATCTGACGAAATCTGCTACATCGGACGCATCCGTCTAAACCTTCGATACATGGTGCTATAAATCAACTTGGCATCTTCGGAGAGGTGGACGGATAGCACAAAATAGCATCTGCCCTCGGAATTCAGGCCCTGACGTCCAAACGTCCCGGTCGCGTCTTTCGGCGGGGAACAGATTCTGGCACGCCCGGTGGGACCTTTTACTCTTTCCACTCCACACTTCGTGTGTCGTGTTTCGCGAACGAATCGAGTTGCTATGGTTTCCCATGGATTCGAGTTACTTCGGAGTAAATATCATTCTCTTTCAGGTATTCTAGGAATTCCGTGCTTAAGTATTCCCCTTGTCACGCCTCGCTTCCTAGTGTACGGGTAAGAAGGCGCGACGAGGCCCGCTACGTATTTACTCCGAAGTAAACACGCTAAGCGTAACTAAGCAATATAATGAATGCACACAAGAAAAATGACAATAGATGTAATTGAACATCAACTTTTATTTATTAAACATTTCTTTACAAGTACAACTGAAAATGTAAATACATGAATGGAAAGCAATGCCTAAACAATGGCATGAACTGAAAAGAAAATATATACAAGTATCTAAAGCTCTGGGTCAAAGGCGAACTGCCCTAAGTCTTCAGTACTGGGCTCGATCTCCAGTGAGTCCGATCCACCTGACAACATTCCAAAGAAAGAAGAGAATGAATGTCGTCAGCGAACAATCGCTCGGTAAGTCCCAAGAAAGGTAGAAATAGAGTAGACGGATAAGAGAGTATAACTAGTAATGTTTGATTATAATATTAACACAGTTGTTTGTAGCTTGGTACAGAATATGTCAGTGTATACGAGAGGAGTCCCACTATTCCGGAGACTAAGGTATACGGAGCACAAGGAACAATTAAGCCACGGAACAACAACAATGGATATTCAGGTTAGGTATATTAAAGTGACCGTCTCGTGCCACTTCTAACACATTCCGTATCAATCTACCCCTTTAAAACCCCGTAATGTATTTTGTATTGATTTGTATTGTTTTGGTAAATAGATGTACGACTTGCCAAAAATATGATATCATGTAAACGGAATGGATAGACATGTAATCAGAGTATATCCATGGTTCGGTTCGGTTGAGTCAAGTTGATATAGATTGAATTCTGGTATAAACGGATTCAGGTTAAATTGGAGTTATACTTGAATTGAATTCAAGTCAGATTGATTTCATATTAGACCGTGACTCGAACTGAGTCAGACTTTTAAACAGAATTGAAGTCCTGATTTAGTTTTGATGTTATCGGTAACTGCTGCACATGAACGGCAGGATTTGTGTCTTTTTCCAAGACAATTACCGTGTTGATAACACTTTTGTTAGATTGTCTACCTTAGATAGGCAAGCACCCATATTCTCCGGCTTTCTGAGGCTCAAGAGAATTGGTCCCGCTTAAACCTATATTTACTAGGGTCTTTATTGTAATTTAATATAATTTGAAGGGGTTTTATGGAAAATAATTTTGATATATTTTCAAAATACACCTAAAGTATTTAATTATCATCTTTAGGGTTTTCGTAGATGTAGTTTTTATAAAAATGAAATTTTTCTATTGAGTAGAACCTAGTTTTCATTGTACATGGTATTTTAATGAAATGTTGGAATTGTATTGATTTGAAATGGTAGTTTCATGAAATTATGATTCCTTTAATTTAGAAAACATGGAATATTTATATAATATATTTAAAATATATATTTTGATAATAGTTATATATATATAATTAATAAAATAAATTTTTATTTTTTTATTAAATAGAAATCTTATTTTTCTTAAAAATTGCATTAAAAATTCCATCGAGATCGAATGCTCCGTGAAGAGGTTTGCATCTCGCTCTACTTAGCCCAAGGATGTGCGATAACCCGCACCATCCCGATCGGGGTCCCCAAAATGGGTTGTAGAGACGCAATTGCAAGGAATTAAATAATTCACTTTTCAAAGAAAACGATTTTTAAATGTTTAGGATATTTTATTGCAAACTCGTATTTTCCCACAAACTAATATTCTAAAAGTTATCGTGCTATGTAAAAGATGTGTGTTGTGATAAGGTAGGTCATTATCTCGTGAATTATCTAAAGGTATTATGGGTAAAATGAATAAACAAAGTCCTATGTAAACATGTTGGTATTTTACCGTAAAGATGGAATAGAAGTCGCTATTCATATTATTTTGAGATGAAACTTATTGTGAATGTTATTTTATGTTTGATAAACAATATACAAAAAGATGGTGAATTTTTTCTAAAGAAAAATTGTGTTTTTAGTTTAAATAGAATCGGAAGTCGGATTAACTCCACTTCCGACGAGTTTTGAAGTGTGAATTCATTTTACTAGAAGAGAAGGGGGAAAGAGGGAACTTACAGGTTAAAAATAAAGAGGGGAGATGGAGAAAGCTTTTGGAACCGTCGTCACCGGATTCTTTCCAAAACTTCGCCGGAACTTCAACCCTTGCTAACTCCACTTATATAATTTTGGACTTGGAAATTTTAGAAAGTTTTTGTATGAGATTTCTGAATGGGGAGGGGTGAAATGCAGTGTGGTATTTATAGGGGAAAATTAGGATTTATGGTAATGAATTTGAGAATTAAAATATGCATTAAAATGAATTCTAGAGAGGAATTATCACTCTCTGGATGTTTTCAGAGTAAAAAAACAACATGGGGGTAGTGTGGTAGGCGAAGGGGTTCTCGGGTAAAAAATTTAGAGCATTACGTACGGGGGGCCCAGTGGCGCTGGCCCCATAGATAATCTCTCAGGTCCAATACCGGGGGACTGTGCTTGGATTTTCGCCACGTGTCCCTGTCTGTTGGTATATATTAGTGCATATGTTTGTTTACTTTGTGACTTTTCATTTTACGTGCAGTGCACGTGCAAACTTTTGAGCTTCTAAAAGTTTAAAAGAATAATCAACAAAAACATATCTGGCTGGGGGGATTCGAACATAGGGGCTACGTCACAGCAGTGCAAGGCTTTACCAATGAGATACAAGTTGTTTCTTGCTGTTCAAAAGCAAAAATACTTATAGCATACACAGTATTGCAATTACTCCATTTGTACATTAACTTTTAAACAATTTTCTGTACACTGAAATAGAGTTGTTACATTCTACCATCCTTACAAAAATTTCGTCCTCGAAATTTACATTTATTTTAAGGACCAATTTACAAACAATTGAGGGTATCTTGCACGCATATTGTCCTTACGTTCCCATATTGATTCTCCTGGTGAATCTTTTCTCCACATCACTCGAACCAAGTTTACTTCTTTGTTCTGAAGTGACTTTACCTTTCTGTCCAGGATCTCAACAGGTTGTTGTTCACAGGATAAGTCTGGCTGTACCGTGAGCTCAGAGTGATCAAGAATATGACTGGGGCCACTCACATTCCTTCTGAGTTGGGATATGTGGAACACATTGTGCACTCTTTCCAATGAAGGTGGAAGTGCCAAGCGATAAGCCACTTTTCCGACTTGATCGAGTATGTAGAACAGTCCAATATACCTCGGACCGAGCTTACCCCGTCTTCCAAAGAGAATCACTCTACGGTTAGGAGATATCTTCAAAAGGACATGATCTCCCGGTTGGAACTCCAAGTGACGGCGCTTTGCATCAGCCCAGTGCTTTTGTCGATCTTGGACTATGCGCATTCTTTCCCTGATAGTGCAAACCACATAGACAGTTGCTACTATCATCTTAGGTCCAAGGAGTTCTCTATCTCCAATGTCGTCCCAACTTAATAGTGAACGACACTTCCTTCCATAGAGCGCTGCAAAGGATGCCATTCCTATACTTGCTTGGTAGCTGTTGTTGTATGAAAACTCCACAAGATGTAGGCGATCTTCCCATGATCCTCCGAAGTCTATCATACACGCTCTTAGCATATCTTCTAAGGTCTGAATCGTTCGCTCAGACTGTCCATCTGTTTGTGGATGATAAGTTGTGCTAAAGCTCAGACTTGTTCCCAAGCTAGGTTGCAGACTCTTCCAAAATTGCGATCAGAATCTGGTGTCATGATCGGAGACAATGAAAACCGGTACTCCATGTAATCTCACGATCTCCTGCATGAGTTCATGGGTATCATAGATAGTACGTATTGAATATTTAAATCATACTTAAATTCTTACCTCCATATACTTCTTTGCTAGTGTCTCATTAGATTGGCCAACTCGAAATGGGATGAAGTAAGCCGAATTTGTGAGTCGATCCACTATAACCCATACAATATCGTTACCTTTCGTGCTGCAAGGAAGAGCAGTCACGAAGTCCATGGTGATGTGTTGCCACTTCCATTATGGAATAGGTAACGGTTGAAGTAAACTAGCAGTCCTATGATGTTCAGCTTTTACTTGCTGACACATTAAGTATTTAGCGATGCTTCTGGCTACTTCACGCTTCATTCCATGCCACCAGTAATTTTGATGCAGATCTTTGTACATCTTTGTGCCTCCAGGGTGTACTGAATAAGGAGAGCTGTGAGCTTCTTTCATCAACTCTTCTCGCACAGAACCTTTTGGTACACATAATCTACTGCCGTATCTCAAAGATCCGTCTTCATGGATGATGAAGTCTGTTCGAAGTCCACTTTCTACTTGTTCTCTGATCTTTTGCAACTTAGCATCAGTTTCTTGAGCTGTTTTGATCTGATTGACAATGGTAAATTAAACTTGTAAGTTCATCAAACTTGAAGCGTTACCTGGAATGAACACTTCAATCTCCATTTGATGTAAATCTTGTTGAAGCTTCCACTGTGAGGTGAGATTCATTGATAGTGATTGGCGACTAAGTGCATCAGATACTACATTCACCTTCCCGGGATGATATTGTAGGTTGATGTCGAAGTCCGGCATGAGTTCTAACCATCTTCTCTGCCGTATATTCAACTTTTTCTGAGTAAACACATATTTCAGACTCTTGTGGTCTGTATATATGTCTACTCGTTCTCCAAGAAGATAATGACGCCAAATCTTAAGAGCAAAGATACCGGCCGCCAACTCCAAATCATGCGTCGGATAGTTGCGCTCATAACTCTTCACCTGTCTTGAAGCATAAGGTACAACTTTACCGTGCTGATGTAGAACACATCCTAATCCCTTACCGGATGCATCACAATGCACTTCGAAACCTCCAGATTGGTCCGGTATTACGAGAATAGGCGCTGATGTCAATCTTGACTTGAGTTATACGAAAGCTTGTTCGCATACTTCTGACCACATGAATTCTTCATATTTACGCGTGAGCTTGGTCAGGGGTGTTGCAATCTTCGAAAATCCTTCAATAAACCTTCTGTAATATCCTGCTAATCCCAAAAAAATTCGAATGACCTTCACTGATTTCGGTGTCGGCCATTCGCTTACTGCTGATACTTTAGCTGGATCCACAGAGATTCCATCGCCTGATACAATATGTCTGAGAAAACCGACTTGATCTAGCCAAAACTCGCACTTGTTGTACTTGGTGTAGAGTTGATGTTGTCATAAGGTCTCCAGGACAATTCGTAGGTGCTCGACATTTTCTTTCCGACTCTTAGAATACACCAGGATGTCGTCGATGAAGATGACAACAAACCTGTCTAGGTACTCTTGGAAAACTTGATTCATTAAGTTCATGAATATAGCTGGTGCATTGGTCACTCCAAATGGCATCACGAGAAACTCATAATGTCCATAGAGAGTCCTGAATGTTGTTTTCGGAATATCAAACTCTTTGACCTTCACCTGATGATAACCCGAACGAAGATCTAACTTGGAGAAAATGCAAGATCCACTTAGCTGATCGAACAGATCGTCGATGCGCGAAAGTGGATACTTATTCTTTATAGTTACTTCGTTCAGAGCTCTATAATCAATGCACATTCGATATGAACCTTCCTTCTTCTTCACAAGTAGAACTGGCGATCCCCAACTTGAAGTGCTGGGATGAATCCATCCTTTCTTCAATAATTCATCCAACTAAGTTCGGATCTCTTTCAAACCTTCAGGACTTAGGCGATATGGTGCTTTGATCACCGGTTGTGCTCCAGGTACTAAATCAATGCTGAATTCAAGAGCTCGATCAGGAGGCAAACCTGATATGTCTTTAGGAAATACATCGTCGAACTCTTGAACTACCTCTGGCTTCGATCCTTCCTCCGCTTGAAGTGTTGCAATCACTGCCTTCTTCGGTTTTGCTTTGTATGTGCTTGGCTCCAGAGTACGGTCTCCACTTTTGAAATTAAAGACCAGTTGTTCTGGAATCTCGAACACTACCCTCCTTTGACGATGTTTTATTATATTCCCCAGTCCTAGTTATTTTACAAATAAATAGGTGCTTTTGACCCATGTCTGCTACATAGTTACAGGTTACAGGTTCTCGGGACAAAAACAGTGAAAAAGATAAAAGACGATACAAAAATGAGACTACGACCAACAAATAGAAGAATCTTGATCAAGCCTACACGAAGATCAGTTCACAAAGTACAAGGCAGTGCAAGGTTCAAGACTTCGACATGAAGCGAATGGTTAAAGTCCACTACAATTATTCACTGTGGAAATCTGGAAGAAGACCTGAAGACATTCTGAAGAACAAACTGCTGAAACAAGTACCCAAATGGAACAAGACCAGCCCCTAAAAATTGCAGCCAGAGATCACTCTAACTGGCCGCGGAATCGCGGCCAAACATGGGTTTTGGCCACGGATCCGCGGCCATTAGGAGCCCGTGTTGGTAGAAATTTGTATCGCCGGCGGAGCGTTGACTAAGTCTTTTTCTTAGGGGGTATTTTTGTAAAAGCAGATATGCGAGTCAATTGTAACCCTAGGGTTTCTATCCTCTATAAATAGGAACCCTAAATCTTGTATTAGGTGATGCCTCATTTCATTAATAAAATTCAGAATTCTTTTGGAGAGCATCGATGCCTCTTTTCATTTCATCTATTCAGATCTGACAAGTCTTGTGTAAATGTTTGGAGAGAGCCATCAAGTAAGTAGTTTTATTTAATTGCCTTACTATAGATCTTTAATTCCTTGCCCTAGATAGATAGTTTAGACCTATTCTTCAATTCCCTAATGAGCAAGTAGTCTCCTCGCTTGTTAGGGTTAGCTTTGGGGAAGGTTTTTGAGAGATGAGATCTCTCATCCCTTTCTTTCCTATCACACGTTTTTAATAGGACTCCATGCATACACGCACACACCGCTCCCTACGGCACCCTATCCCTCTAGGTAGCGGTGATACCGTAGTATAAAGGCCCGGTTGAGCGTGTTTTCCATGGAGGTTAGGGTAAGGATTGATAAAGGAAGGACAAGAACCTAGAGGAAGAAACACCTTCCCGAATGGTTCTAATCCCCTTTATTAATAATTACCATAACACCTCATAGATCTTAATTTGGGTATAGAAAGCGGTGAGGTTTATTTACATTTCCAAACCTACCCTAAACCTAACCCTACCAAGATTTAGATCTAGATATATTTAGTTTTTAGATTTAATCAATCCGTTCATACCGTTCGGAATTAACTCGTAAGAGCGATTAGGAAATTCACAAAATCCCTGTGGACCGACCCGTACTCACCGGCTAGCTACCAAGCAACGCCGTTCTTGATTGCGGTTAACATATATTTTTGATTCATCTTTCGAAAGCGCATAAGCAAAATCTCCCATAAAATCAAATAGCGCCGTTGCTGGGGATGGCGTGTTATTTTCTTTTTGTAATTTCGGGTTAATATAAATTAAAAAATCATAAAAACTGAAAAATAAAAAAATTTATCATCTTTTATTTTTGTGAAGGGTATTTTTCGTGTGAATTTTGCAGGAACAACGAAGAAGTTCGGATCTGGAAAAATCCAGAGATCAAAACAGAAAAAGGCAGATCTGAACAGCAGAGGTTTTTACCAACAGAACAACAGAAAAAGTTTGGGGATCTAAACCGTAGGGTTGACCGCGGAACCACCGCGCGAACCACCTCCGGCTGCGCATCCGCCGCGGTTTGGTCGAGTCAGCACGCGAAATTTTTTTTTGGGAACCAAGCCTCACAACAGACCGCGGAACCGCGGTCGGGAAGGGCATCTGGCGGCGGAAACGCGGCGGGCTTGTGACGTCATCGCGTGAAATTTGCACTTTAAGATCTCTTTCTCTGTCCTCTGCAAATCCCAATATATCTTTTGTCAAATCTCCTGCAGGATTCTTTGCGCTTAAAAAAATCTTCTCCCTTCCAATAACAAATATTGTGCAGGATTCTTTACGCCGCGCTTAAAATAAAAAAAAGAATTTTTGATTGCAAGTGGTTGTTACTGTTTTGCATATTTGAATCGGACTTTAAGGGGCTTGAGACCAATCCAGATTGGGTGGGGATTTCATCACCCTTCCCAGGACCCCAGAAATCACATAAGGCATATGCATTGACCATCTCTTAATTAAAAAAGATTAGACTCAGCCCTAAGGACATCGTGCTCAATAGGACAGAGGACTAGTTGTAGGCATCGGCCGTTGATCCTAACCTGACTTTGCGGTGTCTAGGCAAGTGTGTCTAAGGCGAGTGATTACTTAATTAGGGCCACTACTTGTAGTGGAGAGCCTCCCACTCACCTGACACTTACCTGGCCGCAATTGGCGGTGAAGAGGCGGTTTGAGGTCCTATTTCTAGCCCTTTGGAATAGTTAGGAGCTGTCTAGCTGACCTAGGTGACCCTAGATCTAGACCTGATTGTGCATTTGTGGTTGATTGAAAGTGTGTCTAAGCCTTTGATCGAAATTTTTTGCAAATAGCAACACATAAAAAAAGGGATTTTTTTTTATAAAAACTTGCAAACTTTTGTCGCTAAGAACTCCTTGCACCACCCACCTTCTTTCTCTTCTCCTTCCTACATCATGGGTACCCCACCTCACAAATCTCTTGCCGAACTTTAGTACCCTAAACCAAACTTTTCCTGTTACGCAAATTGTTTCGGTCGATTTAAGGGCGAACCCTCCATGCCCAAAATTTCTTTGAAAGATCGAATAGAAGCGTCTAGGAGAAACAGTTCGACTTTGCAATCCACTTTGTATCAACCATCTCAAACTTCACCACCTTCTTACGTTGATACCACTTTTTTGAGTCCTGTTGTAACTCCTAAACCTATGTCTATTGCGGAGCATATTTAACAATCTCGTAGCCGATCTTTCACTCCTCTCCACACACCCAGTTCTAGGGATCAACAAGTCCATTCACCTTTTTATCCAAATGTTGATCCTACTCCTTTCCAACCATCCAATTCCTACCAGTCCTACCCGATTTTCCCACCTTCACTAGACATTGCTTCTCCACAGCCATTTGGGAGTTTCACGTATCCAAACAATTTTGAATCTTTTACCGAAACCCCTTCACAACCCATGTCTAGTTTGGAACAGTCATTGGAAGCTTATATTTTAGCAACAAACAAAATGATTAGGAAGGTGGATACGTCCATTGCCGCCCTTATGCAACCTAATGAACCGGTAGCTAGTTTCCAACTAGCTCCAAAAATTCCAATGTATGATGGGACGGTTGGACAGATTGATAATTTGAGTGGTGAGAGTGAGCTGTGCACCCTTTCAAATCAAACCTACCCATTACCAATTGAATTCAACAACTCCAGTTTTCAAAAAATTGCCCAAAATGATGAGTTGTGCGACTTTATAGTACTTGATTTGCCAGATTGTGAAGAGTCCCTTTCGAGTGAAACCATTCATAATCCTTTTGAACTCTACACCTCCAATCTAGAACCTGAATTGATAAATATCCATGCTTTTGATGAGGTGTCCGAAAAAATTGATTTTCACTTGATTGAGGATATAGACGCCGGGAATATTTTGGATGATGAACTCGTAGATTTGATTGAAATTTTATGTCCAATTCATCATCCCGAGTCATTAAATGTTTCTCCCGAACCTCGTATGCGTCTTGATTTTGATGATAATGGCATGGATAGGCTAAATTTTGAGGAGAATTATGAGGATAGTATTGAGAAGAGTATTGAGGATAATATTGAGGATGAACCATTTTTGTTTGATGTGTCGGATTTTCCAATTCATCCTCCTGAACCTTTAACTGTTATACTTCCTAAATCACCCTCCCTCCTTTCCATCGTTCTGACTACGCAAAAGATCATGCTTGAAGTCTGTGAGCTTGAAAAATTTCTCTTTGAATCTGACACAGTTCTCACAGACGATAATGATTACGAGTGTTTTACTTTTTCGGACGATGTTGAAAACCCACCTCCCGAGTTTGAGTCCTTTACATTTTCAGATGAGTTAGTTGAACCATCAAACTCGGTTGCTTACAGTCATTTCGAACTATTGATGGAATCTTTCAAGTTCGAGACAGATTACTTAGGTGAGATTAAGACTATCCCTAAATCACCCCCTTTCGTCCTTCCTATCGTTTCAACCAAGCAAGAATTCGTCGCGTTTCCATTTTCAATGAAGGGTTTACCAAGTTCGACGTACCCATGTTTTCTTGCAAATCCTGAGGGATTTGACCCCATTTCTTGACGAATTGATAGATTAGCGCAATCGCTTTTAACACAACGGTCATGACAAATTGCGCTAATTTATTCACTCGATTTACACCCTCAAGATCGTACCACACTTCTTTCTCTATTCCGCCATTCTTCTCCCCCACCAAGACCGTATACCGTTTCTATCTCCACACGGTCTCGTGTGCGTCTCATTTTTCTTCACACTCCATTCTTTCACCAACCCCACCATTATCACGATAGAATTTTTGAATGGTTGGTGCTAACCTTTGGTCTATGTAAGGCCTTGTTTAGTTTGGGGAGGACTTTGTTGTAAATATGTATGTGTGTGTGTATATATATATATATTTGTTTTTCTTTTAATTATAAAAAAAATGTAAATAAATAAACAGGGGAGTGCCGACATTTTGACCCTCTTGGTGTGGCATGAGAGTGAGGACACTGTCAAGTTTAAGTTTGGGGGTATGCTCGGTAAGCCTTCTTCCTTCACATTCATTTCTACATTTTTTCATTTGCATACTTATTTTAAACCCATAAAAATTGAAAATTTTCAAAAATTATAAAAATTAAAGTATTCAATTTTGGCCATAATTGACTTGAGTTTGACAAATAGGTTAACTAGCTAGGAACAACTAGATCTAGACTTAGTAAATTAAAAACCCTAAAAATAATCTTTCTTAAAGTTTAATGGTAGAAAGTATATATCTTTGTAGTTTATTTAGAAATAAGCAAATTTTGAGTTCAGTTCTTGGGCTAAGTTAAAACAAGGGAAGATTATTGATATTTTTATTAAAGTATAAGTTTGAAAAATAATTCCTAAGCTTAAGTCTAGATTCTGAAAATATATACCCTACAACTTGCACAAACACGCACCTTGAAAATTGGAATAGTAGAAGAGACCTTAAAATGCTCTTGTCTAAAGTCCTTAGTACGAAGAAAATAAAATAAAAATTCAAGTGTGAATAAAGAGATAATAAAAAAATGAACACTGGTTTTTGTGATTACTTAAGGCTGCAAAAATAGAAAAATATTTAGGAAGGGTGCTTCATCACCTAGTACCTTAGACCAACTGGTTTGGGAGTCACTGCTAAAGCCTTAGGTGTTGCAAGACTAAGAATTACGCTTTAATGTGCAAACACATCTTGTAATCGGTTGTTGGTACCTCAAGAAATATTAATAGTCGCATGAAGGATGTGTGAGCGAAATTCATCTAAAAATTTACCTATTAAGAAGTGCTTAGGACAACGGACATGAGCATGATTGCTTGATTTGAATTTCCATGTGTAGGGGTGATTTATACACACACGTAGGGGTATGTAATTGGGGTTTAGATAAGAGATATGAATGAAGAATAGGACTTATATCTTTAATAGAGATGATAAAAGTTCCTAAGTTGAGATGGAATCCTAGAAGGAAAACTTAAGAGATGCCAAAAGCTAAGTAAATTCACAAGAATATATATAATCTTAAGTTAAATGATAAGGAAGCGTGAAGGATATGGGTGGATGATTTATGAGTCGAAGATAATAGAATTCCTTGTTAGAAAACCTAATTGGAAAATAAAAGTCAATGGGACTAAATTGATAGGATTTTGTGGGTAGTATCCGCTGAAAACCCTCAGGAGACAACACTCCTCTTACTAGGGACACCTAGAGGTTTAACGGCTTGTTGCATGAGCTCAGTGCAATCGCGTTTCCCTGCGAAAGTGAGGTTAGGTTTTTGACGAGAATAAAACTAGGTTTGCTCGAGGACGAGCAAAATATAAGTTTGGGGATATTTGTTCATACCATAATATTGCATTATTATATTCCCCAGTCCTAGTTATTTTACAAATAAACAGGTGCTTTTGACCCATGTCTGCTACATAGTTACAGGTTACAGGTTCTCGGGACAAAAACAGTGAAAAAGATAAAAGACGATACAAAAGTGAGACTACGACCAACAAATAGAAGAATCTTGATCAAGCCTACACGAAGATCAGTTCACAAAGTACAAGGCAGTGCAAGGTTCAAGACTTCGACATGAAGCGAATGGTTAAAGTCCACTACAATTATTCACTGTGGAAATCTGAAAGAAGACCTGAAGACATTATGAAGAACAAACTGCTGAAACAAGTACCCAAATGGAACAAGACCAACCCCTAAAAATTGCAGCCAGAGATCACTCTAACTGGCCGCGGAACCGCGGCCAAACAGGGGTTTTGGCCGCGGATCTGCGGCCATTAAGAGCCCGTGTCGGTGGAAATTTTTATCGCTGACGGTGCGTTGACTAGGTCTTTTTCTTAGGGGGTATTTTTGTAAAAGCAGATATGCGAGTCAATTGTAACCCTAGGGTTTCTATCCTCTATAAATAGGAACCCTAAATCTTGTATTAAGTGATGCCTCCTTTCATTAATAAAATTCAGAATTCTTTTGGAGAGCATCGATGTCTCTTTTCATTTCATCTATTCAGATCTGACAAGTCTTGTGTAAATGTTTGGAGAGAGCCATCAAGTAAGTAGTTTTATTTAATTGCCCTACTATAGATCTTTAATTCCTTACCCTAGATAGATAGTTTAGATCTGTTCTTCAATTCCCTAATGAGCGAGTAGTCTCCTCGCTTGTTAGGGTTAGCTTTGGGGAAGGCTTTTGAGAGATGAGATCTCTCATCCCTTTCTTGCCCATCACACGTTTTTAATAGGACTCCATGCATACACGCACACACCGCTCCCTACGGCACCCTATCCCTCGAGGTAGCGGTAATACCGTAGTATAAAGGCCCGGTTGAGCGTGTTTTCCATGGAGGTTAGGGTAAGGATTGATAAAGGAAGGACAAGAACCTAGAGGAAGAAACACCTTCCCGAATGGTTCTAATCCCCTTTATTAATAATTACCATAACACCTCATAGATCTTAATTTGGGTATAGAAAGCGGTGAGATTTATTTACATTTCCAAACCTACCCTAAACCTAACCCTACCAAGATTTAGATCTAGATAGATTTAGTTTTTATATTTAATCAATCCGTTCATACCGTTCGGAATTAACTCGTAAGAGCGATTAGGAAATTCACAAAATCCCTGTGGACCGATCCGTACTCACCGGCTAGCTACCAAGCGATACCGTTCTTGATTGCGGTTAACATATATTTTTGATTCATCTTAAAAAAGCGCATAAGCTAAGCAAAATCTCTTTTCATTCAGACGACAGTCAATGATAGCACAGAATGTTCCTAGCCAATCCATACCCAAAACGACATCGAAATTCGGTATGTCCAGCACTTTGAAGTCGGCATAGAATTCTCTGCTACAGATGACTACTGGACACAGGTCGTATCCCATTGTTTCCTTTAGAACGCCGTTCCATGAACTAACATTCCAGCTGGATACGAGAGGTTTGACTGAAATTGGATGAGTTCGGACGAACCGTTGCGACATAAAGCAATGAGATGCTCCAGTATCGAAGAGTGCTAGTGCAGGAAGTGAGGCTACTAAAATCTTACCTAAGTTATGTGGGATAAGTTTTAGGTATAAGGAAAAGATATATGGGTATGTATATAGACTGAAATAAAGCCTGAAAGGAAATTGTTACCAGGGATGACTTGGCCAGTGGCTTCAGCTTCTTCCACAGTCATTGTGAAAGCCTGTCGCCTTGGTACATTCCTCCTTGCTGGAAGAGCATTCCTCTGTCCGCTTCCCAGTGTACGGGTAAGAAGGCGCGACGAGGCCCGCTACGTATTTACTCCGAAGTAAACACGCTAAGCGTAACTAAGCAATATAATGAATGCACACAAGAAAAATGACAATAGATGTAATTGAACATCAACTTTTATTTATTAAACATTTCTTTACAAGTACAACTGAAAATGTAAATACATGAATGGAAAGCAATGCCTAAAAAATGGCATGAACTGAAAATAAAATATATACAAGTATCTAAAGCTCTGGGTCAAAGGCGAACTGCCCCAAGTCTTCAGTACTGGGCTCGATCTCCAGTGAGTCCGATCCACCTGACAACATTCCAAAGAAAGAAGAGAATGAATGTCATCAGCGAACAATCGCTCGGTAAGTCCCAAGAAAGGTAGAAATAGAGTAGACGGATAAGAGAGTATAACTAGTAATGTTTGATTATAATATTAACACAGTTGTTTGTAGCTTGGTACAGAATATGTCAGTGTATACGAGAGGAGTCCCACTATTCCGGAGACTAAGGTATACGGAGCACAAGGAACAATTAAGCCACGGAACAACAACAATGGATATTCATGTTAAGTATATTAAAGTGACCGTTTCGTGCCACTTCTAACACATTCCGTATCAATCTACCCCTTTAAAACCCCGTAATGTATTTTGTATTGATTTGTATTGTTTTGGTAAATAGATGTACGACTTGCCAAAACCATGATATCATGTAAACGGAATGGATAGACATGTAATCAGAGTATATCCATGGTTCGGTTCAGTCGAGTCAAGTTGATATAGATTGAATTCTGGTATAAACGGATTCAGGTTAAATTGGAGTTATACTTGAATTGAATTCAAGTCAGATTGATTTCATATTAGACCGTGACTCGAACTGAGTCAGACTTTTAAACAGAATTGAAGTCCTGATTTAGTTTTGATGTTATCGGTAACTGCTGCACATGAACGACAGGATTTGTGTCTTTTTCCAAGACAATTACCGTGTTGATAACACTTTTGTTAGATTGTCTACCTTAGATAGGCAAGCACCCATATTCTTCGGCTTCCTGAGGCTCAAGAGAATTGGTCCCGCTTAAATCTATATTTACTAGGGTCTTTATTGTAATTTAATATAACTTGAAGGGGTTTTATGGAAAATAATTTTGATATATTTTCAAAATACACCTCAAAATTTTAATTATCGTTTTTAGGGTTTTCATAGATATAGTTTTTATAAAAATGAAATTTTCTAGTGAGTAGAACCAAGTTTTCATTGTACATGGTATTTTAATGAAATATTGGAATTGTATTGATTTGAAATGGTAGTTTTATGAAATTGTGATTCCTTTGATTTAGAAAACATTGAATATTTATATAATATATTTAAAATAGATATTTTGATAATAGTTATATATATAATTAATTAATAAATTTTTATTTTTTTATTAAATAGATATCTCATTTTTCTTAAAAATTGCAATAAAATTCCATCGAGATCGAATGCTCCGTGAGGAGCTCTGCATCTCGCTCTACTTGGCCAGAGAATATGCGATAACCCGCACCATCCCGATCGGGGTCCCCAAAATGGGTTGTAGAGGCGCAATTGCAAGGAATTAAATAATACACTTTTCAAAGAAAACGGTTTTTAAATGTTTAGGGTATTTTATTGCAAACTCGTATTTTCCCACAAACTAATATTCTAAAAGTTATCGTGCTATTTCAAAGATATGTGTTGTGATGAGGTAGGTCATTACCTCGTGAATTATCGAAAGGTATTATGGGTAAAATAACAAAGTCGTATGTAAACATGATGGTATTTTACCGTAAAGATGGAATAGAAGTTTCTATTCATATTATTTTGAGATGAAACTTGTTGTGAATATTATTTTATGTTTGTTAAACAATATATAAAAAGATGGTGAATTTTTTCTAAAGAAAAATTGTGTTTTTAGTTAAAATAGAATCGGAAGTCGGATTAACTTCGCTTCCGACGAGTTTTGAAGAGTGAATTCGTTTTACTAGAAGAGAAGGGGGAAAGAGGGAACTTTCAGGTTAAAAATAAATAAGGGAGATGGAGGAAGCTTTTGGAACCGTCTGGGAGTCGTTTCGTCGCGGGATTCTTCCCGAAACTTCGACCCTTGCTAACTCCACTTATATAATTTTGGACTTGGAAATTTTAGACAGTTTTTGTATGGTTTTTCTGAATGAGGAGGGGTGAAATGTAGTGTGGTATTTATAGGGGAAAATTAGGTTTTAGGGTAATGAATTTGAGAATTAAAATGTGCATTAAAATGAATTCAAGAGAGGAATTATCACTCTCTGGATGTTTTCAGAGTAAACAAACAACATAGGGATAGTGGGGTAGGCGAAGGGGTTCTGGGGTAAAAAATTTAGAGCATTGCCTACGGGGGGCCCGGCGGCGCCGGCCCCATAGACAATCTCGCCGGTCCAATACCGGTAGACTATTCTTGGATTTTTGCCACGTGTCCCTATCTGTTGGTATATCTCAGTGCACATATTTGTTTACTTTGTGACTGTTCATTTTACGTGTAGTGCACGTGCAAACTTTTGAGCTTCTAAAAGTTTAAAAGAAAAATCAACAAAAATATATGTGGCTGGGGGGATTCGAACACAGGGGCTACGTCACAACAGTGCAAGGCTTTACCAATAAGATACAAGTTGTTTCTTGTTGTTCAAAAGCAAATCTAATATTTATAGCATACACAGGATTGCAATTACTCCATTTGTACATTAACTTTTAAACAATTTTCTGTACACTGAAATAATATTGTTACACCCCTCCTCTATCAGATCTGAGAATCTTGATACTTTTGTTAGTCTGGTTCTCTACTTCGTCCTTATATTCTTTGAACTTCTCAAAAGTTCAGATTTGTGTTTCATGAGAAATACATATCCGAACCTAGAGAGATCATCAATGAATGTAATGAAGTACGAGAGCCCACCCCTTGCATGTATAAACATCGGACCACATACATCACTGTGTACGAGTCCCAAGGGCTATGTAGCCCTCTCTCCGTTCCAAGTGAACGGAGTTTTAGTCATCTTTCCTTTGAGACAAGACCGACAGGTTTCATAAGATGAAAATTCGAACGTATTCAAATATCCATATTTATGTAACTTAGATAGTCTTTTCTCCTTGATATGACCAAGTCTACAATGCCACAAGTAGACTTTGTTTGTATCTGAACTCTTCCTCTTGCGTGTGTTTTGTACATTAAAAACTGTTTTTTGATTAAGAACATAGATACCATTACACAATGTACTTTCTGCAACCAATACATGATTAAGGTAATGTTCATGATATTTCTATCTAGAACAAAGTTATATCCATCTTTATCAAGTAAAAAAACTGATATGATGTTGTAGAGCATGGAAGGTACATGGTAGCAGTTGTTCAAAATCATAGTATTGCCGCTTGGCAATACTGGGTGATATTCACCGACGGCAGCAACATCAACTTGCGCTCCGTTCCCCACTCTGAGGGATATATCATCCGGTCCAACCATTCTATTTTTTCTCAGTCTTTATAATAAACTACATATATGAGATCCTGATCCGGTATCTAGTACCGAGGAGGTAGGGTTGACCGAAAAATAGTTTTCAATAACAAATACACCTGAAGAAGATGCATTAGAATGCTTCTCCTTCAATAGGGTTGTTCCCCTCCGAACGGCGGCCGGGACGTCGGGACGTCCGAATGCCTGGGGTTCGGGGCAGATGCTAATTGGTGCTATCCGTCCACCCCTCCGAAGATGCCAAGTTGATTTATGGCACCATGTGTCGAAGGTTTAGACGGATGCGTCCGATGTAGCAGACTTCGTCAGATTCCCCCTCATTTGAGGGGTTTTTGATTGTGGGGACGCTCTTCCCTGCAGGCGCAAGCCCCTGCAGTTAATTACGCTACCGCGTTGCGGTAGCAACTTTCTCCTTCTCCAGATGGTCACTTCGTGTCGTGGGTGTTTGTTTTATTGCCCGTGGATTGTTTACGGAGACTGAGTTATGTCGTCACCCGTAGGGCGTGGACTAGTCCAAATCCGCATTATCTTAAATTTGGGTTTGGGGGTTTGGTTTAAGGACACGTTAGCCATATTTGAGGCTAAGATCAACTTAAACGGGACCGTTTAGATCCGACAAAAGAGCATATGGGCTCTATTGTTCCAGTTTAGGGACGTAGTGGTCCACCGTATGTATGGCCGTCGGGACCCATCACCTCTCTGACGACGTTGAAAGATTACAACGACGGATGTCAGAGGAGTTCAGAGATGTACCCTCAAGCCGGAGTTAATTTAAGGGATTCGTAGTCCAATCTGTTTGAAGGTTTAAGGACGCGTTAGCCATTTTTGGGGGCTAAGATCAACTTAAACGGGACCGTTTAGATCCGACAAAAGAGCATATGGAGGGCTCAATTGTTCTAGTTTTAGGGACGTTGCGGTCCGTGGGTAGTTTTAAGGACGTTGCAGTCCATGGGTAGTTTAGGGACATTGCGGTCCATGGGTAGTTTAAGGACATTGCGGTCCGTGGGTAGTTTAAGGACATTGCGGTCCGTTGGTAGTTTAAGGACATTGCGGTCCGTTGGTAGTTTAAGGACATTGCGGTCCGTTGGTAGTTTAAGGACATTGCGGTCCGTGGGTAGTTTTAAGACATCTCGGTCAAGGTTAAGGACGTCATAGTCCATGGGTTTAAGGACTCCACAGTCCGGTATGTGCTCTGGATGCTTCACACGGGTTCACTGCCGTGCTAGGCGAGGACCAGGCTCCGCTCTGGATGCTTCGCATGGGTTCACTGCCATGCTCTGCGAGGACCAGGATCCGCTCTGGACGTTTCCCACGGGGTCAAAGAGTGACGTTATCCGCTTTCCACGTAACCAGGAAGTTTGCACTAGATGCTTCACACGGGTTCACTGCCGCGTTAGGCGAGGACTAGGCTCCGCTCTGGATGCTTCGCATGGGTTCGCTGCCATGCTCTGCGAGGACCAGGATCCGCTCTGGACGTTTTCCACGGGGTCAAAGAGTGACGTTATCCGCTTTCCACGTAACCAGGAAGTTTAGCATTAGGCATGGGTTTAAGGACCCCACAGTCCATATCATGAGTGGTCATCGGGACCCGTCACCTCTTTGAAGACATTGAGGGATTACAATGCCAAGTATCAAAGGAGTGAAGAGATGTACCCTAGAACCGGGGTGGATTAAATAGTCCCTGGCCCAATTTGGGTCAAGACTGATCAATTATGTTATGAGCTCATTAGCCCAGTTAATCACAAATTGAGGACTTATGGCCAGCTTGGGCTAAGTCCAGTCAGGTCTGGAATATTGACTCTTGCTGGTCCATTGAAGGAGAGGCTTTGCCTCTATCCATTTAGCCAATTGGGCCAAAGCCTAGTGTTAAACACTACAGAGCAATCAGTGTTGAACACTGGGCAGGCGGTTAACAAGTTAGTGTTTAACACTAAGAAATAATTGGTGTTAAACACCAGCAATAAGGCTTCTCAAATTAGTGTTAAACACTAAAACGGATCAGTGTTGAACACTGCAAATGAAGATCTCAGATTAGTATTTAAACACTAAGGTAATCAGTGTCGAACACTGCAGATAAAGCTTTTTTAATTAGTGTTGAACACTAAGGCCCAACAGCATTTTAACACTGAGTTCGAGGGTTTCAATTTAGTGTTAAACACTGGGACAAGAGGGGTCACGTGGCAGCACGTGAGAGCGCCCTTCCTTCATTTGTTCTGCTGAAGTCACTGCGTCTTTGATAGCATCACGTGTCAGCACATGACGGGCATTCAAATGCCTATGTGTTAAGGTTTCTGCTGAAAGTCACGTGGGTCACGTGGGGTGCTGCCTCAAAGGGGTTTTCTGCAGGGCTTTTGGGGGGGTCACGTGGTGACACGTGACCCTGCCTTAATGTGGTTTTTCAGAGGATTTGTTACTCCTTTTTCAGGAATTAAATTCCAGAGACTTTTAATTTCAGAGGAATTAAATCCTTCTTTCTTTTGAAGACTTGTATTCTGGAATAGAGTTTAACTCTGAATTTTCTGTGGGAATTAAATTCCTCGTTTATGTGAAGGGCTGAATAGGGTTAAACCCTAATAAAAGTTTTTGAGGAAATGATGATTAAGGGAATTAAATTCCCGTTGTTTCAACAGAACTAAGTTCTTTAATTAGGGTTAAACCCTGTTTCTCTTTTTTGTTCTGAAGGAATTAAATTCCCATGATATAGGGTCTAGCCCCACTTTATTTTGGAGGAATTAAATTCCTATAGTTCTGTGAGAATTAAATTCTCGAGTTTGCACTCCTTCTCTATGTTTTGGATCTGCATGGCAGGATCTCAACCCATTGAGAATTAAATTCTCAACCTTAAGGGGAGATGTGCACTTTGCAGATCCTCTATCAAAGAGAGAAGAAATATGCTCTTCTGCTTTTATATTATCAGAGTTAAACTCTGTTGAGAATTAAATTCTGCTTCTTTAAAAAGGGCTTCCCTTTCTTACCTAGGGTTTTTGCAGAAGATCTGAGTCTTTTCGAAGTATCAAAACTCTTCTCTTTTTCTCCTTTTCTTCTCTGCGCATGTATCTCTTTTTTTGTGTCCCTTGGCTCCTATTTATAGGAGAGGCAGCCGCATCAATCAGTTTTTGACGAATCTTCATTGGGAGATTTGATTTGCATCCATCATTCATTTTGGGCCTTTGGATTATTAGGTGAATTTTATTCACCATTGGATCTTAAATCCAGAGATTCTCCTTTGATATTCTGGTTAGATTTAAGGGGGAAATCTTTCCCAAAGCCGAGATTTTCCATAGATAGATGATATTTAATCATCTCTGAATCTTTAATTTGATTAGTCCCAAATAATTACTTTCCTTTGGAAAGATTCGAATTTCCTTCAGAATTTAATTCTGTCGTCAACATGGGCTTTGGAGGCTGGTCACGTGTGACCACGTGATCCATGGTCACGTGTGAGCACGTGACCCCCTTTGGAACGAGCCTTCTGCGCTGTGTCTTCTGATTGCGGCTTAAACATCACGTGCTACCACGTGACCCCTGGTCACGTGTGAGCACGTGACCCTTTATTTGAACTCTCTTTCCTTGGTTGTTCTGGAAACGCGCTTGCTGCCTTGAACGTCACGTGCCGACACGTGACCCTGGTCACGTGGGAGCACGTGACTCTTTCTGAACCCTTTTTCTTGACTCGATCAGAGAACTTGCGTGTTGGACGCTTGCATTTAAATGTTACGTGTCACCACGTGATCCTGGTCACGTGGGAGCACGTGACTCTTTCTGAAGCCCATTTTCTTCAGCGTAGCTAGGAGACTGAACTCGATCTGATGATGCTTTTTAGGTGTCTCGCGTTAACACGTGGCCGCTGGTCACGTGTAAGCACGTGACCCTCTTTTGAAGCTTTTCCCAGAAGCTTTCCTGATTTTAAATCAGGAAACAAATGCCCCCACAGCGTTGTTCTCACGTGTCTGCACGTGAGTGCAACGCTGTCACCTCTTGTGACCGTTGGATCTGCTTTGGGGAGTAGGGTAGACGAAACATCTTTTCAGAAGCGTCTTAACTTTTTCATGTCCTTCCTTTCAGACCTTTCTTTTAAGAATTTGATTCTCGTTCTCAGAGCTTAGTTCTCTATTGTGTCTGTGCAGTGCCGCCTCATTCGCCAATCAAAGGCTAGTGCTCATGTGTTGCGTTTGCAGGGATCTGTTTGATGGGGACGTTTCATTTCCCTAACCTGATTCCAATGCGTCGTTGGATTTCATTTCCAACGCTCTCCCCTTTTTTCCGGGCTTTGAGAATCGTCCCACCATGCACAACATTTTTTGTGCATAGCATTAAATGCTCCCTTTTATAACCTGAACCCATTCCTTACTTCTTTTCTTCACAGAGAAATCCATTCATACCTTAAGGTGATCATCTTTGAGAACCCGATCAATCGCCATGGCTTGCAATCGTCTACATGCTCGTCGGCAACCATGGGATGTGCCCATTGAAGAGATAATCCCTCGCTTCGTTGCGCGGCTGGCAGATCCCCTTCTCACCGATGATCAGTGTGACACGGTGATGTATGAGCTACTGACTCGTCGGGGCTCTCCTCTTCCCATGGGCTCCATTTGGCTCCGGATGATCCTCCTGTCTGTGCTTGCCGATATACCCCCTCATCCGGCGGAGATGACTTCGGCGATCCTTGACGCGGCGGAGGACAAGCTTGAGTTTTTTCATGAGGCTTGTCTAATCACTCAAGCTCTGAAGGATCACTCAGTTCATTTACTGAGTCAGATAAGAGCTCGTCGGGCCGTCATGTCTGCTTTTGTTGATGAGCACGGCTCCAACCGGTGGGGAGCGACTCCTCGCGAAAACCGCCGTTTTGACGTGCTGGAGAAGGCGGAGAGGGAGTTGGAGAATTTTGTGTTTTGCTTTGTTAACCCTTGTATTTCTGATCCCTTGTTTGGTGATCTTTTCCCACCAATGTAGTATGTTTGAATCAATGTGCTCCTTTAATCATTGGTGGTTTGCATGCTTTCTGTTGAATTTTCATGCTTGTCAGACAGTCGTACGTGTGTCTTACTTGCGTAAATGAGCTGTTTGTTTTTCTTTAATTACGAGCACCATCGTTACGTTGCATGCACATCAGTGCCTCAGGCAACATTTCCTTTTAAACATTCATACAGTTGCAAATGCGTGCCTGATAGGATACAGATCAGAAACTTGCCGCGTTATCTCCCGTACCGGGTGGTTTGCGCTGGCTTTAGATCGAGTATTGTTGTCGAAGGGAGGTTTATAAATGAAGGCATATTCTTCTCTTCAATGGTGTGTCCCCTTTCTATTGAATGTGTTCTGCAGACAATTTATCTTGATCTCCTTGCAGGACAGCGATGGCTCAGGATTCAGGGTTAAGATCTGCTTCCTGAGACTTTTACATTTTATGAGCCACGAGGATCTCATAAAGAGTTTTTCTCCCAGTCGTGAGGACTTGTAAGCGCCGGATGCGGTTACCCTTGTCCGTGTTTTACGGAGTCAGGGGTTTCTCCAGATATTGTAGTTTAAAGACGTCGCGGTCAAGGTTAAGGACCTCATAGTCCGTGGATTTAAGGACTCCACAGTCCGATGTTAGTTTTAAGACATCACGGTCAAGGTTAAGGACCTCATAGTCCGTGGATTTAGGGACTCCACAGTCCGCTGTTTGGTTACAGGGACCCGTCACCTCTTTGAAGACGTTGAGGAATTACAACGCCGGGCATCAAAGGAGTGAAGAGATGTACCCTTAAACCGAGGCAAAAATCTGTAAGGAATAGGGGTGGTTGATCGTTAGTTTTAAGACATCGCGGTCGAGGTTAAGGACGTCATAGTCCGTGGATTTTAAGGACTCCACAGTCCGGTGTTTGCTCTGGATGCTTCACACGGGTTCACTGCCGTGCTTGGCGAGGACCAGGCTCCGCTCTGGGCGTTTTCCGTGGGGTCAAAGAGTGACGTTATCCACGTTCCACGTAACCAGGAATTCTGCACTAGATGCTTCACACGGGTTCACTGCCGCGTTAGGCGAGGACTAGGCTCCGCTCTGGATGCTTCGCACGGGTTCACTGCCATGCTCTGCGAGGACCAGGATCCGCTCTGGACGTTTTCCACGGGGTCAAAGAGTGACGTTATCCGCTTTCCACGTAACCAGGAAGTTTGCACTAGATGCTTCACACGGGTTCACTGCCGCGTTAGGCGAGGACTAGGCTCCGCTCTGGATGCTTCACATGGGTTCACTGCCATGCTCTGCGAGGACCAGGATCCGCTCTGGACGTTTTCCACGGGGTCAAAGAGTGACGTTATCCGCTTTTCACGTAACCAGGAAGTTTGCACTAGATGCTTCACACGGGTTCACTGCCGCGTTAGGCGAGGACTAGGCTCCGCTCTGGATGCTTCACATGGGTTCACTGCCATGCTCTGCGAGGACCAGGATCCGCTCTGGACGTTTTCCACGGGGTCAAAGAGTGACGTTATCCGCTTTCCACGTAACCAGGAAGTTTGCACTAGATGCTTCACACGGGTTCACTGCCGCGTTAGGCGAGGACTAGGCTCCGCTCTGGATGCTTCACATGGGTTCACTGCCATGCTCTGCGAGGACCAGGATCCGCTCTGGACGTTTTCCACGGGGTCAAAGAGTGACGTTATCCGCTTTCCACGTAACCAGGAAGTTTGCACTAGATGCTTCACACGGGTTCACTGCCGCGTTAGGCGAGGACTAGGCTCCACTCTGGATGCTTCGCATGGGTTCGCTGCCATGCTCTGCGAGGACCAGGATCCGCTCTGGACGTTTTCCACGGGGTCAAAGAGTGACGTTATCCGCTTTCCACGTAACCAGGAAGTTTGCACTAGATGCTTCACACGGGTTCACTGCCGCGTTAGGCGAGGACTAGGCTCCACTCTGGATGCTTCGCATGGGTTCGCTGCCATGCTCTGCGAGGACCAGGATCCGCTCTGGACGTTTTCCACGGGGTCAAAGAGTGACGTTATCCGCTTTCCACGTAACCAGAAAGTTTGTTGATTGTATCCGCTTTTCACGGAATGGAGGTTTGACTCTTGGTGATGTGTATATCACCGAGTCATGGAACTGGGGGTTGCCGCTGTTCCGTTTCGTTTGAAGTCATGTCCGTTGTTACGAGACGAGTGTTTGGATGATCTCTAGGTCGCTTGTGGCCCATCGAGACTTGGCTTCTTCTTCTGATGAAACCTGGGGGAGAAGTATGATCCCTTCTTTGTTTACGCCCTTGGATTGTGTACAGGGTGCGA
The DNA here is from genome assembly GCA_030015575.1 of Agapanthus africanus. Taxonomy (NCBI): domain Eukaryota; kingdom Viridiplantae; phylum Streptophyta; class Magnoliopsida; order Asparagales; family Amaryllidaceae; genus Agapanthus; species Agapanthus africanus. The sequence goes on along the minus strand of CM057339.1, from coordinate 172,748,506 downwards.
CGGAATATCACCTGTAGGGCATAAATTTTATTTTTATTTTATTTCTTTTTCCGCGATGCTCTATCATTTCAGCTTTTATATCGCGAAAATCACGATTGCCCAATCATTTCGGCTATTTTTTCGCGGTGCCCAATCATTTCGGCTATTTATTTATTTTCTGCTCGCTGCTTTTTGTTGCGAGTTGCCCCATCATTTCGGCTATTTTTTATGCCTTCATTTTTACTTGCTGCTTTTTATTGCAAGTTGCCCCATCATTTCGGCTATTTTGCAGGCATGTTTGGCTTGCTGACCTTCTCGCCGCAAGCTTGGATTTTAGGCACCGATCTCGGCATCAGCATCGCTACTACTGGAATGTTGCCAGGAGCGAATCATCATTTGCCTTTGTCGATGACGAACAAAGGTTGCTCAGCAAACAGGGTTAAGGGTCCTGTTAACCAAGGCTTTTGACTTCATGAGCCGTAAGGGTCTCACAAAGGTATTTCTCCCTACAAGTCGTGAGGATCTTGCAGGTGTATTTTCTCCTTAGGGATCGTGAGGATTCCTAAGTGTGTGCTCCTCTGTAAGTCGTAAGGACCCTACAAGAGGACTTTCCCATTATGGGTCGAGAGGACCTATAAGGGTTGGACTTTGTTGGGGAAGTGTTAATTCGCGCCCGTGGATTGTATACAAGGGTCAGTATGGAGCCGCTTGTAGGGCAATATCGGAGGTTGTGGAGGATTTGCTTAAGAACAGGTTCAGGTTTCTGTAACTTAAGACTTTCAAATCTCATGAGCCGTGAGGGTCCCATAAGAGAATTCTCCTTACGAGTCGTGAGGATCTCGTAAGCGTGTTTTTCTCCTTAGGAATCGTGAGGATCCCTAAGTGTGCAGCTCCTTTGTGAGTCGTAAGGATCTCACGCAGGTGGTTTCTCCTTACAAGGTCGAGAGGACCCTATAAGTGTCTTTTAACGAGGTTGCGCCCTTTCGGGTTTTCACAAACACTCGCCGGCAGCCCTGCTGTTTTTACTCACGGAGCCCTTTCAGGTTTTCATCCGTGCCCATTTTGCTTATGGACATACCGTTTATATTATTTTATATACTCTCTTTTTTTTTTTTTTTTTTTTTTTTTTTATCTCGTCAGCCCAAGGATGCTGCGGTAGTAATTTAGGGACGTTTCGGTCCGTTGTTAGTTTATGGACGTTTCGGTCCGTCGTTAGTTTTAAGGACGTTTCGGTCCGTTGTTAGTTTAAGGACGTTTCGGTCCGGCATTAGTTTAGGGACGTTTCGGTCCGTAGATAGTTTAAGGACGTTTCGGTCCTGGATAGTTTAAGGACGTTTCGGTCCGTTGTTATAGGAAGGCCGGCTGCTGCTTGTAAAGTCCGAGCCTGGGAAGATAACGAGCGGACATAGTCGTCGTCATCTATCATTGACCTAGGCTGCAGCTTATTAAGCATAGTATTTCTTTAAGAAGCGACCGTTTATTGGCCTGAAAGGTCTTTCACCGTGCATGTCCATGAGTAGATAGGCTCCACCCTGGTAGACCTTGTCTATGATGTACGGGCCTTCATAGTTTGGCTCAAATTTTCCACGCTTGGCGCGATTGGGGATCATAGGTCTTTTGACCACTAGTACGAGTTCGCCTTGGCGGAATGTCCTCGGCCTGGTCAATCTTTCGTATGAGCGCGTCATCTTTGCTTTGTAGGCTTCTAGATATTGTTGCGCTACGAGCCTGGTTTCGTCGAGGGCATCGAGCTCCTCAAGCCGAAGGTGAGCATTTTCTTCGTTTGTCAGCTCATGGTGGACTGCTACTCGTAGAGAGGGTAACTCTATCTCGAGGGGGAGAACTGCTTCCGTCCCAAATACCAACGCGTACGGCGTTGTGTTCGTGGCCGTCTTGAATGTAGTTCGATAAGCCCAAAGGGCTTCTTGCAGCCTTTCGTGCCAGTCTCTCTTATTCCTGGAGACGGTCTTTTTCATGATCTTCGTCAAGGTCTTATTGAAAGCCTCGGCCAGACCGTTAGCTCGTGGGTTGTAAACTGACGAATATCTCCAGTCTATATTGTGCTGCTGTGCGAAGCGGCTAATCTTATGGCTTCGGTAGGCCGGCCCATTATCGGAGATAATCCGTCGTGGAGTTCCGAACCGATAGATGACGTGCGTTTTGAAGAAATGGAGAATATTCTCCGTCTTCACTTCCCTTAGTGGTACTGCTTCTGCCCATTTGGAGAAGTAGTCAGTTGTCGCTAGGATGAAACGATGTCCCCGGGCTGATGCCGGCTCTATGGGGCCGACTATGTCAGTCCCCCACATTTCGAATGGCCAGCTGGCCACCGTTGGCTGTAGTGGATTCGGATGTTGGTGGATGAAGTCCCCATGGATCTGGCATGAGTGGCATTGCTTCGCATACTCGAGGCAGTCCTGGATCATCGTGGGCCAGTAGTAACCCATCCGTTTAATTTTTAACTTCATCTTTGGGCCTGCTTGGTGAGAACCGCAAAGTCCGTCGTGAACTTCTTGAACGACTCGTTCCGTTTCGTCAGGTCCCAAGCATCTCAGCCATAGAAAATCAAACGATCTCTTGTACAGGGTATCGTTGACGAAAGCGAAGGATAGAGCTCGTTTCATAAGCTGATGTCTTGAGGACGCTTCCTCGGGCATTCGGTGGGACTTAAAGTAGTCTATGAAGACTTCCCTCCAGTCCTCAGCCTTCTCACGGTCTTTTATTTGTAGGGTCGCTTGTTGAATCGATCCCTTTTCTTTATATAATTCCGGAGATATTTCTGCCGGGGCGAGCACTCGACGGCTTTGTACTACGATTCTGACGTCATCGAGGTTCTCGTCAGCCAGTTCTTTAGCGAGCTTGGCCAACGCGTCTGCTTTGCTGTTTTCCGCGCGCGGTATGTTCTCTAGAATATAGGAGGGGATTTGGGCCAACAGTTGTCGCACCTTTTCGCCGTATCTCACCAACTCCGGTTTGCACGTTTGGTAGTCACCATTAACTTGGCTAACGACCAGCTGAGAATCCCCATATATAAGGAGATCTTCAATCCCCATGTCAATGGCAAGCTCGAGACCTGCTATCAGGGCTTCGTATTCAGCTTCATTGTTTGTCCTCGGCTCTGTTAAGGAGAAGGCGAAGCGCATTATTCCTCCTTGTGGAGTCGCAAAGATGAGGCCTATCCCTGATTTGATCATTGGGATACCTTGCTTTTGTTTCTTTACGGAGGACGCTCCATCGAAATAGAGTTCCCATCGGGTGCTTCCACCGCTAATCGCATCAAATGCATGCTCGTCCGGCAAGTCACAATTCAAAGGAGAATCGGCCGGTATCGGGTGCTCAGCGAGGAAATCGGCAATGGCCTGGCCTTTCACCGCCTTGAGAGGTTGATATGTTATCGAGAACTCCATCAAGAGCAGGGCCCATTTAGCGAGTCGTCCCGTCAATATGGCTTTTGACATCAAGTATTTAAGAGGATCCACTTTCGAGATGAGGCAGACCTCGTGTGCCAACGCATAGTGCCTGAGCTTTGTTATCGCGAAGATTAACGCCAAGCAATGTTTTTCAATGGGAGAGTAATTGCTTTCTGCCCCCAGTAGAGCTCGACTTAAGTAGTAGAGTGCTCTCTCTTTCCCCTGATCGTTCTCTTGCGCCCATAGTGCGCCCAAGGAGCCTTCAAGGGCGGTCGTATAAAGAATGAGGGGTTTTCCCTTGACCGGCGCAGCTAATACCGGCGGGTTCTGCAGGTACTGCTTGATCTCGTCTAGTGCGCCTTGGCATTTTTGATCCCAGACGAATGGGGTTCCTTTCTTCATCAGGTGACTGTAGGGGCGGCATTTGTAGCAGGTCTTGGCGTCAATGACATGGAATTTGATATCTGTGACGAGAAGTCCGAAGCGTAACGTCAGTATTACAGATCCGAGAGTCCGTGACGATTGAGAGTCAAAACCGGAGATAGTAATTTTGTCACGAGCGAGGTGTTGCACACTCATGCAGATTTCCTTCAACACCCGAACGTTAAGGAGGTTGACGGAGGATCCATTATCCACCAGGATTTTGCCTATCTTGATGTCGTGGCAGTATCCGGAGACATATAGGGGACGGTTGTGGTCGCACGTTCCGAGGAGGAGGTCTTCATCACCGAACGTGATGTCGGCTGTATGTACTTCCTCCAGTTCATCCTTCATCCTTTCAGTGGCGAGAAAGGCTTGGAATTGTTCAGGTTCTTGCAACGCTTTAATAAGTGAGTCTCGCGCTTCTTTTGATAATAGAAGGGCGTCAAGAATGCTAAGCTGAGAGGGTAGCTTCCTTAAGTGCGCGAGGATGTTATAGTCCACCTTACCCTTTTTGGGAGGGTCTTTGTTAGTTAGCTCTTTTATGACCTGGTCATCTAAAGTGATATCTTCAATGACCTTTTCCTTTCCCTTATCTTTTCGGCCGACGGGCCCGAGATTCTTCTCCGGGAGTGTGCGGTTGCGCAGCTGGATGTTCTCGCAGGCCTCTGATTCCTCCTTTTTTCCTAGAACGGATTCTGTAAAGAGAGGGCCCAGAGCCATTTCTTCATCAGAGTCGCTCCCAAAGGTGAGAACTTGTGACCCTCTGGCGTCAACCATGTAACAGTTGCCAGTGGTCTTGTTGTGCCCTTCGACAGTACTCCTTCGCTCCCGACGGCTTTTGCGTTTCATGCGCTTAAACTGTTGCTGACGGATAACATATCCTCGCCACCATATTTTGAAGGCATCGCACTCCTCCGTGGGGTGTGAGATCTTCCGGTGATACGCGCAATAGTCAGGGTGCCTCTCCGCCCCGTCGTGCGTATTTGCTTCCGAAGGTGGTAGCATCATTCCCATTGACATGGCTTTGGCGAACCTTTTCCTTGTCTTGAGTATTTTCTTGTCCACTTCGGATGCCTTTCGTTCTGGCAGGGGTAACTCCACTCTTCCGTCCAGTTGCCCGCCTCTGGTTCCCGTTAGCGTTGCCATTTCGCGCTCCTGATCCGCTTTACTCTTTAGACGAATCTCGTCTAGGAAGGCGTTGATCATATCGGTTGTCAGCCTCGCACGCTCTGGCTCAGGCTCTGCCTTCGGCTTCTTAGTGACAGGAGTTTTCTCATCATCGATAAACGAGTGGGAGATCATGTTGCAACTTGCCACATACTCTTCGGATTCGTCTGACGAGCTCTCGTCATCATCTCCATCTTGCGAGATGTGATTAAGGAACTCTCGCAGTGTGACAGGAGTCCGCGCCTTTTGATTGTATTCTTCCAGCGCATCGATTTGCTTCTGCAAGTTTGTTCGCTGATCTCCAAGCTTCGCGGGCTTCTTGGATTTCTTCTTCTTTTTCTTTGAAGATTTTGACGGTTGGGCGTGAGTATTTGGGCCCTTGTCACGAGTCTTTGCAATGGTGCGGGGCTTCAACATCCCTTCGATAATTTGAGGTTCAAGAGGGTCCTTCCATTCGATCGCAGGGCATGCATGGAGGTCTCTCAGCATTCTTTTGGTCTTCGTTGATAACACGACCTCCCATGGAGCTTCTTCGATAAAGGAGCAGGTTGCCCCCGGTGTATCGGCCTTCTTAGGAGTATGTGGTTGTGGTGGGTTCACCTTCCACTTTTCGGACAGTACAAATTTCCCCTGAAGGTATTGATCTTCGATCCATCCTTTGAAGACGAAGCAATCTTCAATCGGATGACTTACCGTCTGATGATAAGGGCAGTAGTTGGAGTTATTCATCTCGGTGGGTTGTGGCGGTCGCCTTGGATTTGGTAGGTTTATGAGTCTGTTGCGTATTGCCAACTCGAATAACCGCTTCGTCTTGTCTTGTGGGAACGAGTAGGGACGCTTCATCTTCTCACTATAGTATCGGCGTCTTTCCTCCAGTTGATCCGTCGATTTCGGGGCGTTAGGTTGCTGTTGGGCATTCGCAACAAAGGTTGCCCTCCCTTTACCCTTGTCATTCCGAGGCTCCGACTTCGATGTAGGTGGTCTATGACCCATCTGGTCCATCTGAGCTAACTTGTCAATCAGAGCCTGGAATGTGGTTGGCTTAAAGAACATCATAAACTGGGAGATAGTTGCATGAGGGTCTAGAGTTCCTACGAACATGCCCACCGCAGGTGCTTCTTCGATGCGCTGCTCACATCTCGACCACAAGTTCCGCCAGCGTATAGCGTACTGGACCCAGGTTTCACTCGGTTTTACCCTGGCGTTAATAAGTGCAGTTATTGGAGTGCGTTCGCTGGCACTTGCAAATCGCTGAGTGAATAGCAACTCCATTTCAGCGAACGTTTTGATGGAATCATTCGGGAGTTCTGAATACCATTCGAACGCTGTTTCTGACAAGCTGCCCACGAATTGGCGAAGCAACAATTTATCGTCACCGCCGGTGTTACCGCATAGGGCCCGAAACTGGGCGACATGTTGATGGGGATTGCCGGTCCCCTTATACACGTGGAATTTCGGTATCGTATAACCTTGTGGGTATTTGATTTGGTCGTACCAGCTCGGATACGGCCGCCCGGTTTTCACGGTTTGACCAGCTGCCTCAGTTGCGTGATGAACTCGGATTTGCTGGGCTATGTAGTCAGCCAAGTCAGCCTTAGAGATCGTCTCTTCCTTGGCCGTTGAGAGGGCTGGTGGTGGATTTGACGTCTCTCCTCGGTCGTCTTCAAGAACAATCGGAGGATCTTCGGCGGGTAGGTCCTGCTGGATCATCATTCCTATCACGTCTTGAAAGAGAAGGCCCATCCGTTGTATGTTGGCCGCTTGTTCGGCCGCCTCTTTGTCCCTTTTCTCCAGTGTCCGGCGAAGGAATTCAGCGTCGGTTTCTTCCTCCCGGCGTGCGTCTGAGGACGCTTCTGGAATTTCCTTTGGCCCGGTGAGCGCGGCCATAGCATTCATCATTTCTTGGAGCTTTTGTTGCTGCTCCTGGGATTTCGTTACAGATCGGGTTAGTGGTCGATGGCCTGTAGAAGTGCGGCTCTCCTCCTTTCCAGAGGCCATGTATACGGTATGGACCATCACGCCCCCAGACTCAGGGCGTCTAGGCCTAGTGTTTTTAGCCGTCGTTGCATGCGGTGGGGTCCTCTCTGGCCTCCTCCTTTTATGAGTCAGTTGATCAACAGCCTTTTGGGGTCTAGCCTGGTGACCAGCTTCAGGTTGGATTTTCGGCTTTTTGTGCTGGCGAGAGAAGTTTGGATCGATGATCGAATCTCGGGCTTGTCGCCAAACCTTATAAATTTTGGAAGACAGCCGTTGAGGAGATCGAGGCTGTTCGGGCTTTGTTTGGACAACCTTTTTTAGTAAGGGAGGAGACTTCTTCAGTACTGCCGTAGGGGAATTCCTTCGCACCTTATTTAGCATTTCAAAGCTGTTCCCGGTCGGAACAGCGGCATTAACTTCGACCACTGGGGATGGTGGGGTCAATCCGGAGGGGGAGTTGCCCCCAGTCTTCCTCACTCGGCGCCAATGGCGACGTCGAGAGTGTCGAGCGGACGGTGTAGGGTCAGCGGTAAGAATGGTTTCGTCTTGCTCCCTGTGTGGATGGGGGGTTGTTGTTGGCGTTAACCTATCGAAGACCGATGTTCTCTGGGAAGCGGGAGCAAAGGCCGGAGCCGTCAATCTTGTAAAGACTGGCTTTTTGGCTGGAGAGGTCGCCTTGGCGATTTCGGGGATGGGAGCGGTCACTTTCTTAGAAGCAGCCTTCTTTGAGATTGTAGGCCCCGTAATGAGCTCGCATGATTCCTGGCCCAGTCTAGAGAAGACCGAGGCGTTGACGTTGGGCGACTCGTTGAGAGGAGCCGCGGTAGGGGTAAGACGATCAAAGACCGACTTCTTGAGAGTTTCCTTCGCCGGCGCTGGAGCGGTAAAGTTTGTCGGCGGGATCATAGTCCCAAAGAACAATCCTGTGGTGGCGCGGGTGACCTGTTCCACCGGCATTGTGAATAGCGAAGCAGCTTGGGGTCCATAGGCTATACCTCCTGGCGAGGCAGAGCGTCGGCCGCAGTTGCCATCTGAGCAGTTGGAGGATTTCGCAGGGATAAAAGCCATCGATCCTTTGCTTTCTGCAATAAGCAAGATGCCAATTCTCAGTACCTTGAGACCCAAGGGCAACTATTAGCGAATCGCGATTGGTTCGCGAATTACGACACACGAAGTGTGGAGTGGAAAGAAGAAAAGGTCCCACCGGGCGTGCCAGAATCTGTTCCCCTCCGAACGGCGGCCGGGACGTCGGGACGTCCGAATGCCTGGGGTTCGGGGCAGATGCTAATTGGTGCTATCCGTCCACCCCTCCGAAGATGCCAAGTTGATTTATGGCACCATGTGTCGAAGGTTTAGACGGATGCGTCCGATGTAGCAGACTTCGTCAGATTCCCCCTCATTTGAGGGGTTTTTGATTGTGGGGACGCTCTTCCCTGCAAGCGCAAGCCCCTGCAGTTAATTACGCTACCGCGTTGCGGTAGCAACTTTCTCCTTCTCCAGATGGTCACTTCGTGTCGTGGGTGTTTGTTTTATTGCCCGTGGATTGTTTACGGAGACTGAGTTATGTCGTCACCCGTAGGGCGTGGACTAGTCCAAATCCGCATTATCTTAAATTTGGGTTTGGGGGTTTGGTTTAAGGACACGTTAGCCATATTTGAGGCTAAGATCAACTTAAACGGGACCGTTTAGATCCGACAAAAGAGCATATGGGCTCTATTGTTCCAGTTTAGGGACGTAGTGGTCCACCGTATGTATGGCCGTCGGGACCCATCACCTCTCTGACGACGTTGAAAGATTACAACGACGGATGTCAGAGGAGTTCAGAGATGTACCCTCAAGCCGGAGTTAATTTAAGGGATTCGTAGTCCAATCTGTTTGAAGGTTTAAGGACGCGTTAGCCATTTTTGGGGGCTAAGATCAACTTAAACGGGACCGTTTAGATCCGACAAAAGAGCATATGGAGGGCTCAATTGTTCTAGTTTTAGGGACGTTGCGGTCCGTGGGTAGTTTTAAGGACGTTGCAGTCCATGGGTAGTTTAGGGACATTGCGGTCCATGGGTAGTTTAAGGACATTGCGGTCCGTGGGTAGTTTAAGGACATTGCGGTCCGTTGGTAGTTTAAGGACATTGCGGTCCGTTGGTAGTTTAAGGACATTGCGGTCCGTTGGTAGTTTAAGGACATTGCGGTCCGTGGGTAGTTTTAAGACATCTCGGTCAAGGTTAAGGACGTCATAGTCCATGGGTTTAAGGACTCCACAGTCCGGTATGTGCTCTGGATGCTTCACACGGGTTCACTGCCGTGCTAGGCGAGGACCAGGCTCCGCTCTGGATGCTTCGCATGGGTTCACTGCCATGCTCTGCGAGGACCAGGATCCGCTCTGGACGTTTCCCACGGGGTCAAAGAGTGACGTTATCCGCTTTCCACGTAACCAGGAAGTTTGCACTAGATGCTTCACACGGGTTCACTGCCGCGTTAGGCGAGGACTAGGCTCCGCTCTGGATGCTTCGCATGGGTTCGCTGCCATGCTCTGCGAGGACCAGGATCCGCTCTGGACGTTTTCCACGGGGTCAAAGAGTGACGTTATCCGCTTTCCACGTAACCAGGAAGTTTAGCATTAGGCATGGGTTTAAGGACCCCACAGTCCATATCATGAGTGGTCATCGGGACCCGTCACCTCTTTGAAGACATTGAGGGATTACAATGCCAAGTATCAAAGGAGTGAAGAGATGTACCCTAGAACCGGGGTGGATTAAATAGTCCCTGGCCCAATTTGGGTCAAGACTGATCAATTATGTTATGAGCTCATTAGCCCAGTTAATCACAAATTGAGGACTTATGGCCAGCTTGGGCTAAGTCCAGTCAGGTCTGGAATATTGACTCTTGCTGGTCCATTGAAGGAGAGGCTTTGCCTCTATCCATTTAGCCAATTGGGCCAAAGCCTAGTGTTAAACACTACAGAGCAATCAGTGTTGAACACTGGGCAGGCGGTTAACAAGTTAGTGTTTAACACTAAGAAATAATTGGTGTTAAACACCAGCAATAAGGCTTCTCAAATTAGTGTTAAACACTAAAACGGATCAGTGTTGAACACTGCAAATGAAGATCTCAGATTAGTATTTAAACACTAAGGTAATCAGTGTCGAACACTGCAGATAAAGCTTTTTTAATTAGTGTTGAACACTAAGGCCCAACAGCATTTTAACACTGAGTTCGAGGGTTTCAATTTAGTGTTAAACACTGGGACAAGAGGGGTCACGTGGCAGCACGTGAGAGCGCCCTTCCTTCATTTGTTCTGCTGAAGTCACTGCGTCTTTGATAGCATCACGTGTCAGCACATGACGGGCATTCAAATGCCTATGTGTTAAGGTTTCTGCTGAAAGTCACGTGGGTCACGTGGGGTGCTGCCTCAAAGGGGTTTTCTGCAGGGCTTTTGGGGGGGTCACGTGGTGACACGTGACCCTGCCTTAATGTGGTTTTTCAGAGGATTTGTTACTCCTTTTTCAGGAATTAAATTCCAGAGACTTTTAATTTCAGAGGAATTAAATCCTTCTTTCTTTTGAAGACTTGTATTCTGGAATAGAGTTTAACTCTGAATTTTCTGTGGGAATTAAATTCCTCGTTTATGTGAAGGGCTGAATAGGGTTAAACCCTAATAAAAGTTTTTGAGGAAATGATGATTAAGGGAATTAAATTCCCGTTGTTTCAACAGAACTAAGTTCTTTAATTAGGGTTAAACCCTGTTTCTCTTTTTTGTTCTGAAGGAATTAAATTCCCATGATATAGGGTCTAGCCCCACTTTATTTTGGAGGAATTAAATTCCTATAGTTCTGTGAGAATTAAATTCTCGAGTTTGCACTCCTTCTCTATGTTTTGGATCTGCATGGCAGGATCTCAACCCATTGAGAATTAAATTCTCAACCTTAAGGGGAGATGTGCACTTTGCAGATCCTCTATCAAAGAGAGAAGAAATATGCTCTTCTGCTTTTATATTATCAGAGTTAAACTCTGTTGAGAATTAAATTCTGCTTCTTTAAAAAGGGCTTCCCTTTCTTACCTAGGGTTTTTGCAGAAGATCTGAGTCTTTTCGAAGTATCAAAACTCTTCTCTTTTTCTCCTTTTCTTCTCTGCGCATGTATCTCTTTTTTTGTGTCCCTTGGCTCCTATTTATAGGAGAGGCAGCCGCATCAATCAGTTTTTGACGAATCTTCATTGGGAGATTTGATTTGCATCCATCATTCATTTTGGGCCTTTGGATTATTAGGTGAATTTTATTCACCATTGGATCTTAAATCCAGAGATTCTCCTTTGATATTCTGGTTAGATTTAAGGGGGAAATCTTTCCCAAAGCCGAGATTTTCCATAGATAGATGATATTTAATCATCTCTGAATCTTTAATTTGATTAGTCCCAAATAATTACTTTCCTTTGGAAAGATTCGAATTTCCTTCAGAATTTAATTCTGTCGTCAACATGGGCTTTGGAGGCTGGTCACGTGTGACCACGTGATCCATGGTCACGTGTGAGCACGTGACCCCCTTTGGAACGAGCCTTCTGCGCTGTGTCTTCTGATTGCGGCTTAAACATCACGTGCTACCACGTGACCCCTGGTCACGTGTGAGCACGTGACCCTTTATTTGAACTCTCTTTCCTTGGTTGTTCTGGAAACGCGCTTGCTGCCTTGAACGTCACGTGCCGACACGTGACCCTGGTCACGTGGGAGCACGTGACTCTTTCTGAACCCTTTTTCTTGACTCGATCAGAGAACTTGCGTGTTGGACGCTTGCATTTAAATGTTACGTGTCACCACGTGATCCTGGTCACGTGGGAGCACGTGACTCTTTCTGAAGCCCATTTTCTTCAGCGTAGCTAGGAGACTGAACTCGATCTGATGATGCTTTTTAGGTGTCTCGCGTTAACACGTGGCCGCTGGTCACGTGTAAGCACGTGACCCTCTTTTGAAGCTTTTCCCAGAAGCTTTCCTGATTTTAAATCAGGAAACAAGGGTCATCTTAAATTCCTTACAGTCCTCCTTCCCTTGCCCATACTCGTGACGGTTGTCATAAGTTTGAGCTGAACCGACGTTTCCCAGCCCTATGCAACAAGCTGGTTCGGTCAAGTCTAACATTTTATTATCTTGATTATGGTGTGAAATGGTTGCTACTGTTCATATCATAATATTGCATTATTATATTCCCCATTCTTATGCATTTTACAAATAAACAGGTGCTTTTGACCCATGTCTGCTACATAGTACAGGTTACAGGTTCTTGGAGCAAAAACAGTGAAAAAGATAAAAGACGATGCAAAAGTGAGACTTTGACCAACAAACAGAAGGATCTTGATCAAGCCTACATGAAGATCAGTTCACAAAGTACAAGGCAACGCAAGGTCCAAGATTGCATCTCGAAGCAACGGTAAAAGTCCACTACGATTCACTGGGAGATTCGGAAAGAACCTAGAAGCCACTTTGAGAAAAGTACTGAAGAAATAGGAAGCCCAAAAAGCCAAGAAGCAGAGACAGAAATTTCAGCCATTGATCTTTCCATTGGGCCGTGGAACCGCGGCCCAACCCTTGCTTCGGCCGCGGTTCCGCGGCCATCTAGAGCCCGGAGCTGAATAATTTTTACCATAATACAGACGCGGCGCAGACTAGTCTTCCTAGGGGTATTTTTGTAAATGCAGACGTGCGGCAATTGTAAACCTAGGGTTTTCTATGTCCTATAAATAGAGACCCAATTCATTGTATTAGTTCATGCCTCTTTTCATCAATAAAAATTCAGATTTCTTTTGAAGATTTAGAGAGCATCAATTTGTAAGTAGGTTTAATTTCTGCCTTAGTTCTTAGTTTTAATTTCTGCCGTAGGTAATTTTTATTCTTGCCCTAGTTTAATCTAGTCTAGAATTTTTATTACTCTTTAGTAGATCTTTAATCTCTTAAATAAAAAAAAATTATGTCTTTCGTAGATCCCTCAATGAGCGAGCAGTTTCCTCGCTTGTTAGGGTTAGGAATAGGGAAGGGTTTGAGAGATGAAGATCCCTGTTCTCCCAATCAGAGCAAGGCTCTACTTGAATTTTGAAAATTCAAATTTTGAAGCAACGCTTCGGTTCCCGTGCGCTGCGCGCAATTTGCCACATGTCAGAAGTTGACTCGGCAGCGCAACGCCCAAGGCAGTGCGTCCAATCAGAGCAAGGCTCTTTAAAAAGCAAAAGCAACGCTCAACTGCACAAGTGCACCGTTGCGCGACACGTGTTTGCGCTGTTGCGCAAATGCTGTTGCGCAAGTGCACCTCAGCGCGCCACGTGTCTGCGCAGTTGCGCAAAAGCACAACTGCGCAAGCGCACTGCTGCGCGACACGTGTCTGCGCAGTTGCGCAAACACTGTTGCGCAAGTGCACTACAACGTGATACGTGTCTGCGCAGTTGCGCAAGCACGACTGCGCAAACACACCTCTACGCGACACGTGTCTGCGCAGTTGCGCAAACACTGTTGCGCAAGTGCACCGTTGAGTGACACGTGTCTGCGCAGTTGCGCAAGCTCAGTTGCGCAAGCGCTTCACTGCGTGACACGTGTCTGCGCAGTTGCGCAAGCTCAGCTGCGCAAGTGCCTTACTACGCGACACGTGTCACGCGCTGGTGAGTTGCGCAGCAACAGCATGAAAATTTAAGGAAATCTTTTCTGTTCTTGTTAAAACAAGAAGATTTCTTCTGTAAAACAGGGGCCTTTGGATCAAAGATCCAACGGTGGGGAAAATTCCCCGAATCACTCAGAAAAGATCTTTTTAACAAATTTAACTGATCTTTGAGCACTATAAAAAGGAACCCAGACCCCATTTCAAAGATATAGACAATTGCATAAAAAAAAAGAGAGGAGAACTCTGGAGAATTTCTGAAGAACACAAAAAGAAGGTAAAAAAAACCCTTTGAGATAAGAGAAAATTCTCTTAAAGAATAGATCATTGATCTAGAAAACAAGATCAGTGATCTTCAATAGATAAATGAATAAATAAAAATAATAAAAATAGTGCCTTGCACTTGCTATGAACCTCTGGTTCTCTGAAACAGAAAGAAAGAAAAGATTTCTTTCTTTTCTTTTCTTTGATCTTGAAAAGTGCCCTGCACTTCTTTTCCTGAATCTAAAAGATTCTTGGTGCTTTGCACAAATGCAATGCATTAATTAAAGGGCTAGGCCCAAATCAAAATGACCTGACATGCCAAAATAAATTGCAAGGCAATAAAAGGGCAGAGCCCAAATAAATTGATGCTCTGCATCATTTATAAAGGGCAGAGCCCAAAACAAATTGATGCCCCGCATCTTTTCTGGGCAAAGCCCAAATAAAAACAAAAAAAAATGCAAATAAAATATTGGACATTTTTAACTGGACTTAGCCCAATTGTGGCCATAAGTCCTTAAATTAAATTGACTGAGCAAAATGGCTCTCCTAAATCAATTTACGTCCGGTTCGAGGGTACATCTCCGAACTCCTTTGACATCTATCGTTGTAATTCCTTAACGACGTCAAAGAGGTGACGAGTCCCAACAACCACACACCCATATGGACTATGGGGTCCTTAAACTCGTGGACCGAAACGTCCTTAAACTAATATCGGACCGAAACGTCCCTAAACTAATATCGGACCGAAACGTCCCTAAACTAATATCGGACCGAAACGTCCTTAAACTAATATCGGACCGAAACGTCCCTAAACTAATATCGGACCGAAACGTCCCTAAACTAATATCGGACCGAAACGTCCCTAAACTAATATCGGACCACCACGTCCCTAAACTGGAATATGGACCACTACGTCCCTAAACTGGCGATGGACCACCACGTCCTTAAACTGGCGATGGACCACCACGTCCCTAAACTGGCGCAATAGAGCCTCCAAATGCTCTTTTGCCGGATCTAAACGGTCCCGTTTATGTCTATCTTAGCCCCAAACACGGCTAACGTATCCTTAAACATTCACATGAATTATAAAACACCCAATCAACTCTGGTTCGAGGGTACATCTCCGAGCTCCTCTGATACATGTCGTTGTAATCCTTCAACGACGTCAGAGAGGTGACGTGTCCCGATGGCCATACATTAAATTAATCATTACGTTAAGTGGATCTTAGTCTAAAACAGGACAAACGTATCCTTAACGAACGTTTAAGTCGATCTTAGCCGCAACGCGACTAATGCATCCTTAAACTAAAAACACCAAACCCAAATCTAAGTAAATACGGATTTGGACTAATCCACGTCCTACGGGCAACGGAATTACTCAGTCTCCGTATACAATCCACGGGCAACCACAAACAAAACAAACACACACGACACGAAGTGAAATTCTGGAGAAGGAGAAAGTTGTTACCGCGATGCGGTAGCGTAATTAACTGCAGGGGCTTGCGCCTGCAGGGAAGAGCGTCCCCACAATCAAAAACCCCTCACCCTGAGGGGGAATCTGACGAAGTCTGCTACATCGGCCGCATCCGTCTAAACCTCCGATACACGGTGCCATAAATCAACTTGGCATCTTCGGAGAGGTAGACGGATAAAACCAAATAGCATCTGTCCCGAATCCCAGCGTCAGGACATCGCAGTCCTGTGTGCCGCCTTTCGGAGGGGAACAGATTCTGGCACGCCCGATGGGACCTTTTCCTCTTTCCACTCCACACTTCGTGTGTCGTCTTCGCGAACCAGTCGCGGTTTGTTAAATGGTTGCCTTTGGATTTCAAGTTGCTAAGATTTGGTCTTTTGTCTGGTGCAGAACTCAAGCATCCATGGATTCCAACTGCACCAAATGCGCGAAGCACCACTGCAACGGACGCTCCACCTCACCGAGAGGTGTAACATATGGGCCCCAAGCGGCCTCTTTCCTCGCTCTGCCGGTAGAACAGGTGACCCAGGCCACCACCGGCCTGTTTTTCGGGACCATGGTCCCACCTACAAGCTTCTCTATGCCGATATCCGCACCGGAAGCGAACAAGAAGTCGGTGTTCGACCGACTCACTGCTACCACGACCCCTGTCAACGGGTCGCCCGCTACTAAACCGACAGCCTCTGTTTTCACCAGGCTAGGTCAGAACTATAAAGTGGACGTCCTAAAGAGGGCAACGACCGCTGCTTTGGAAGTCATTAAAGAGGCTTCTCCCATCAGAGAGTCGGTCTTCACAAGATTGACGGTTCCTACTCCTCCCCCAGCTGGTCAAAAGGCATCAGTCTTCGATAGGCTGACATCGGCAGTTACCCCACACTCAAACAGGGGGCAACAAGAAACCATCTCGATTTCCGAGCCAGTCCCAACGGCTCGTCGTGCGCGACGTCGCCATTGGCAACGAGTAAGGAAAGCAGAGGGCAACTCCCCCTCAGGGCTAACCCCACCTGCTCCAGTGGTGGAGGTCAACGCTGCTGTTCCAACTGGGAACAGCTTTGAATTGCTGAGGAAGGTGAGAAAGAACTCTCCAATTGCTACATTGAAAAGATCTCCTCCGCTTATGGAGAAAGCTCCGGAGACAAAGCAGGAACAGCCCCCTCAACGGCTGTCGTCAAAAATTTATAAAGTTTGGATGAGAGTTCAAGACTCCGTGATTGACCCAGACCACTTTCATCGCCAGAAAAAAGCAAAAGTGGAAAAGGACAAAAACCGCCCCATTAAACAGCAGGGGCAACAAATGCTAGGATGCCCACTTCAACGGCTCCTTCAACCTCAATGGTCCACAAAAGAAAAAGGCCAGAGAAAGCTCCCGTGACACTGACAAAGTTTAAAAGCGGTGAACCTAAACGCCCCAAGTCAGGGGGCATAACAGTTCATACGGTTTATATGGCTTCTGGAAAGGAAGAAAGTCGTACTTCTACGGGTCACCGACCGCTTACCCGATCAGTGACCAAGGCTCAGGAGCAGCAACAAAAGCTCCAGGAGATGATGACCACAATGGGTGCACTCACTGGGCCAAAAGAGAATCCCGAGACGTCCTTAGATGAACACCAAGAGGAAGAGACCGACGCCGAGTTCCTCCGCCGAGTACTGGAAAAGAGAGACAAAGAGGCTGCTGAACAAGCAGCCAATATACAGCGTATGGGCCTCCTCTTCCAGGATATGATAGGGATGATGATACAACAAGATCCCCCGACTGAAGAACCCCCGATTGTCCTTGGGGATGATAGGGGAGAGACATCAAACCCTCAGCCCGTTCTTTCAACGGCTAAAGAGGATACAATCTCTAAGACTGATCTGGACGAATATATAGCCCAGCAAATAAAGGTTCATCACGCGGCCGAAGCAGCCGGCCACGTCGTAAAAACGGGGCGACCGTATCCAGGCTGGTATGACCAAATCAAATACCCGCCGGGTTACACAATTCCCAAGTTCCATGTCTACAAGGGGACCGACAATCCCCATCAGCATGTTGCCTAGTTCAGGGCGCTTTGCGGTAACACCGGCGGCGACGACAAGCTTTTGCTTCGCCAGTTTGTTGGAAGCCTATCAGATACGGCGTTCGAATGGTATTCTGAGCTCCCCAACGACTCAATTAAAACCTTTGCGGAGATGGAGCTGCTCTTCACCCAACGTTTTACAAGTGCCAGTGAGCGTACCCCGATGACGACACTGATTAATGCCAGGGTAAAACCTGGCGAGACATGGGTTCAGTACGCTATACGGTGGCGTAATCTATGGTCAAAGTGTGAACAGCGCATAGAAGAAGCCCCTGCGGTGGGAATGTTTGTTGGAACCCTCGATCCACAAGCAACCATTTCACAGTTTATGATGTTCTTCAAGCCGACTTCCTTCCAGGCTTTGATCGAAAAATTAGCGCAGATGGACCAGATGGGCCATAAACCCCCTCTCCCGAAGCCGGACTCCCGAAACGATAAAGGAAAGGGAAAAGCGATCATTTTCGCTAATGCCCAACAACAACCGAGCGACTCGAAGCCGGTTGCTCGTCCAAACAATACACGCCCATACGTACCCCTTGAGGACAGGATGGGACGTTCTTATTCCTTCCCCCGCGATAAAACGAGGAGGCTATTCGAGCTGGCGTTGCGCAACAGACTCATAAATCTGCCAGATCCAAAACGCCCGTTGCAACCAAGTGACGTCAACGAGCCTAATTACTGCCCCTATCATCGAGTGCTAGGCCATCCGATTGAGGATTGCTACGTTTTCAAGAATTGGCTTGAGAATCAGTACCGTCAGGGCAAATTTGCGCTATCTGACAAATGGAAGGTGAATCCCCCGCAGCCCCATACCTCTAAGGAGACGAATGCGCCGGGGGAAACATGCTCCGTCATTGAAGAAGCTCCTTGGGAGGTTGTATTATCAGCCAAAACGAGGAGAATGCAAAATGATCTTCAGACCTGTCCAGAGGTCAAGTGAAAGAACCCCTTGGAACCGCAGGTTATTGAGGGGATGTTGAAGCCACGACCGACTCTGAAAACCGATGGTGGTAGTTCAAGCGTTCATAGCCAGCCGTCAAAATCTTCGAAAAAGAAGAAGAAGAAATCTAAGAAGCCCGTGAAGCCTGGCGACAAGCGCACGGACTTACAAAAGCAAATTGACGCACTGGATGAATACAACCAAAAGGCGCGGACTCCCATTACGCTCCAAGATTTCCTTGATCACGTCTTTCAAAAAGAAGATGAGGGAGAAAGTTCATCGGATGAATCCGAGGAATATGTGGCGAGCTGTCATATGATCTCCCATTCGACCACGAATGATGAAGGGACTTCTGGCACTAAAACGCTGGGGGCAAATACTGAGTCAAGGGTTCCGGAGTTATCAATCGAAATGATTGACGCGTTTCTTAGTGAAGCTCGATTGAAAAGTAAAGCTGATCGAGAACGCGAGACGGCTATATTCGAAAGGGCCAAGCGCCAGCGACTTGAGGAAAGAGCTGAGATGATCCCGCTGGAGCAAAATGCCTCCACCGCTGACAAAAGCCAATTCAAGATAAAAAAGAGGTTTTCTAAGGCTATATCAATGGGCATGAAGCTACCATCCTCTGAAGGAAACATCACTGGTGAATCAGAAATGCACCCCTCCTATTGCCTGTACCATCAGAAGGTGTCGCATCCCACTAAAGAGTGTAAAGCTTTCGATAAGTGGTGGCAAGGATACGTCGCTAATCGACAACGCTTTAAACGGGAAAAGCGTAAAATTCGTCGGGAGCAAAGAAACACGACCAAAGAGCTTGGAAGAACTGCCAGCAATTGTCACATGGTTAACACTGCCAGGTCACAAGTGCCTACATTTGGGAGCGATTCCGATGAGGAGCTAGAGCTTGGCCCCCTCTTCAAAGAATCCGTTTCGGGAAAAGAAGAAGAACCGAAGGCTTGCGAAAATATACAGCTACGCAATCGAACATTACCCGAAAAGAATCTCGGACCCTTAAACAAGAAAGACAAAGGGAAAGAGAAGGTCTCTGAAGACATCGCTTTGGATGACCAAGTTGCGGAAGAGTTAACCGCCAAGAACCCGCCAAAGAGGAGTAAAGTGGATTACAATGTCTTGGCGCAACTGAGAAAGCTACCCTCACAACTCAGCATTCTCGATGCCCTATTACTATCAAAAGAGGCGAGGGATTCTTTGATTAAGGCCCTACAAGATCCGGACCAATTCCAAGCCTTCCTGGCCGAACAAAAGATGAAGGATGAATTGGAAGAGGTGCACACGGCCGACGTTGCTTTCGGCGATGAAGACCTTCTCCTCGGGACGTGCGAACACAATCGTCCCCTTTATGTCTCAGGATACTGCCATGACATAAAGATAGGTAAAATCTTGGTCGATAACGGATCATCTGTTAATCTACTCAATGTGCGGGTGTTAAAGGAAATTTGCATGAGCGTCCAACACCTCGCCCGGGACAAGATCACCATCTCCGGTTTCGACTCCCAATCATCAAAAACTCTTGGATCTGTGATATTGACGTTACGCTTCGGGCTACTCGTCACAGATATTAAATTCCATGTCATAGATGCCAAGACGTGCTACAATGCTCTGCTCGGTCGACCATGGTTACACGAGTACAATATCATCCCTTCTACACAACATCAGTGTATGAAATATTGTAAGGATGGTCTCGAGTACACTGTGGCAGGAGAATTGAATCCGTTTTCCGTGAGTGAAGTTCGCAAATATGAAGATGCCAAATATTTCTTACCGAGTTTCGAAGACACGGAAAGGTGCCACAAACCGGAGAACAAAACTAACGCAACCATCCCCGTCTTCGGCAGTGACACCGAGGAGGAGGAGGATATAATTTATTCAGGTCCATCCCAATCCACCAGGCCAGGACCATCCGTTCCTTCATTGATCTTCGGTAGTGATTCAGAGGATGAAGTTCATGCTGTATTCCCTGCTCGGCATTCAATACGGGTTTCCGCTGATGAAGAGCGAAGTCTGCAGATAACCATGGTGCCGCTTGAACATTACAAAGAACTGGATGCACTCGACACCAAGAGCGTAGAAGAATTGCAGACATTCTATATCCCTCCCGGACGAAAAGGCGAGAAGGCAATCCTATTCTACCGTTCTGAAGAAAACAAGGTGGAAAAAGAAATTTGGCATGGCGCGGATCACACGCTCGACAGGCTTCAGCCTATCCGCCTTCCCAGATATTATACCGAAGGTTTGAAGAAACTGCTAAAACGCCAGGGGATATCCTTCACACAGACCGTTAGAGAGGCCAAATTCCATGACAAGGTCTGGAACGTTCCCGGAACTCAACGCAAATTGCCTAATGGGAAAATAGAAACAAAAGGGCTTGGGTACATCCGGTCAAAGAAACGGGAGCTAGTAAACAGCTGTTATGTTATGTATGACTTCGATGAAGAGGCGGACGCTCAATGGGAGGACGCTAATCCTGAGCCAGCAAAAGTTCCTGATGCAAAACCGCCCCGTCCATCATTTGAAGAACAAATGGACAGGCTTGTAAGGGAAGCTGGTCAAAAAGCCCGAGATGATCACAACCGCGAGACGGCCATCTATGAGAATGCCAAGACACAGCGCCTCCTTCAACAGGCGGTAAAGAATGAAAATGCCACTCCTTGTCAACCTGCTACAAAAAAGGTTCGATGCGAAAGCAAAAACAAGTCAAAAGGCAGAAAAGGCGCTCAACAACCACAAAGCAGAGCTAAGAAACCACGTATCCGAGAGTCGAGCGTTATTGACCTAGCCCTCATGAAGAAAATGGGTCGAGCATACTCGTTTCCTCGGAACAAAACAAGGAAAATACTTGATCTTGCTCTAAAACATCAAATGCTTACACTGCCAGAGTCTAAACACCCTGAGCAAGCGGGCGAAGTCTCCAACCCAAATTATTGCTCTTACCATCGAGTAGTAGGGCATCCGCTTGAAGATTGCTTCACCTTTAAGAATTGGGTTGAGGACTAATATCAGCTTGGCAAATTCGCGTTGTCTGACAACTGGAGGGTAGCGCCGCCGCAAAAGCACGAACCCGAAAACACAAGGATAGAACCAACTCCGCATTGGGATTGGCAGAAAATTCGCACTTGCCACTTGGTAACAATATTAAAAGAAGAGTCCGAGGACATGAACAGCCTTCCTTGGTGCTTTGAAAACAGCAGCGATGAGGTAATCTCAGAATTTCCCCCAGCTCCGAAAGAACTGGAGGACGGAATACATACCACTGCAGATAACCTCAAGAAAATTGAGTTGGGGACGGTAAACGATCCGCGACCAACATTTTTCAGCGAGCTGCTGTCTGAGGAGAGGGTGGCTGCGTTAAAGGACGTCCTCTTACAGCACAAAGATTGCTTCGCATGGAACTATTCCGAAATGCCGGGACTAGATCCAGAAATTGCTGTGCACGCATTGGCGATATCCCCGGACGCCAAGCCAGTCAAACAGGCGCCGAGAAGAATGCGGCTCGAGCTTGAAATGAGCATCAACGCCGAAGTCAAAAAACTGATAGACTCCGGCTTTATCCATGAAGTTCAATACCCTGAATGGATCGCTAACATCGTCCCGGTGATGAAGAAAAATGGGATGGTGCGCATATGCGTGGATTTTCGGGATCTTAATAAAGCCTGCCCAAAAGATGATTTCCCAGTGCCAGTCACCGAACTGATGATAGACAACACATCCACTCATGAGGTTTTCTCCTTCATGGACGGCTCATCGGGGTATAATCAAATAAAAATGCATCCTGAAGATCAGAAGCATACGGCTTTCCGGACTCCTTTAGGGATATTCTGTTACAAGGTGATGCCCTTCGGTTTAAAGAACGCCGGTGCCACCTACCAGAGGGCCATGACGAAGATCTTCGACGACCTTATACACGAAATCGTCGAATGCTATATCGACGATCTCGTGGTTAAAAGCAATTCATACGAGGAACATCTCGAACATCTGAAGACTGTATTTCAACGCCTTCGACAATACAACTTGAAGATGAACCCTCTTAAGTGTGCATTCGGAGTTTCCTCAGGCAAATTCTTGGGATTCGTTGTTCGACACCGAGGGATTGAAATAGATCCGTCAAAGATTAAAGCGATCATGGAAATGCCTCCGCCGAGGACTCTCAAACAGCTGCGGTCTCTCCAAGGGAAACTCGCATACATACGGCGATTTATAGCCAACCTTTCAGGAAAGTGCCGTCCTTATATTCACCTGATGAAGAAGGGAACCCCATTCGTTTGGGATCAAAAATGCCAAGGCGCACTGGACGAGATCAAGCAATACCTGCAGAACCCGCCGGTGTTGGCTGCTCCGGTTAAGGGGAAGCCTCTCATTCTTTATACAACCGCCCTCGAAGGTTCCTTAGGCGCATTATGGGCACAAGAGAACGATCAAGGGAAAGAAAGAGCACTCTACTACTTAAGTCGAGTTCTGCTGGGGGCAGAAAGCAACTACTCTCCCATTGAAAAACACTGCCTGGCGTTGATCTTCGCAATAACAAAGCTTAGGCACTATGCATTAGCGCACGAAGTCCATCTCATTTCAAAGGTGGACCCTCTCAAATATTTAATGTCAAAGGGCATCTTGACGGGACGACTCGCTAAATGGGCTCTGCTCCTAATGGAGTTCTCGATAACATATCGACCCCTCAAGGCAGTGAAGGGTCAGGCCATAGCCGACTTCCTTGCTGAGCACCCGATACCTGCCGATTCCCCTCTGAATTGCGATTTGCAAGACAAACATGCATTTGACGCAATCGACGGTGGTGATACTCGTTGGGAACTTTATTTCGATGGAGCATCTTCCATGGAAAAGCACAAGCAAAGTACGCCAATGATCAAATCAGGGGTAGGACTCATCTTTGTGACCCCACAGGGAGGAATAATGCGCTTCGCCTTCTCCTTAACAGAGCCGAGAACAAATAATGAAGCTGAATATGAGGCTTTGATAGCAGGCCTCGAGATCGCCATTGACATGGGAATTGAAGACCTCCTCATATATGGGGACTCCCAGCTAGTCGTCAGTCAAGTGAACGGCGATTACCAAACATGCAAACCTGAATTGGTAAAATACGGTGAAAAAGTGCAACAACTGCTAACCCAAATTCCCTCCTATACTTTGGAGAGCATACCGCGCGCGGAAAACAGCAAAGCGGACGCACTAGCCAAACTTGCTAAAGAACTGGCTGACGAGAACCTCGACGACGTTAGAATCGTGGTACAAAGCCGTCGAGTGCTTGCCCCAGCAGAAGTATCTCCGGAATCGTCTGAAGAAAAAGGAGCGAACAAGGAGACAACCCTGCAAATAAAAGACTGGGAAAATACCGAGGACTGGAGAGAAGTCTTCATAGATTATTTCAAGTTCCACCGAATGCTTGAAGAAGCGTCCATAAGACATCAGCTCGTGAAACGAGCTCTGTCTTTCGCCTTCGTCAACAATACTCTATACAAGAGGTCATTCGATTCTCTGTGGTTGAGATGCCTAGGACCTGACGAAGCGAGAAGGGTCGTCCAAGAAGTTCACGACGGACTCTGCGGTTCCCACCAAGCAGGCCCTAAGATGAAGTTGAAAATAAAACGGATGGGCTACTATTGGCCCACGATGATTCAGGACTGCATCGAATATGCGAAGCAATGCCACTCATGCCAAATTCATGGGGACTTCATCCATCAGCATCCAAATCCGCTACACCCAACAGTGACTAGCTGGCCTTTCGAAATGTGGGGGACTGATATAGTTGGCCCCATCGAACCAGCATCGTCTAAGGGACATCGTTTCATCCTAGCGACGACTGACTACTTCTCCAAATGGGCAGAGGCGGTACCGTTGAGGGAAGTGAAGACGGAGAACATCCTCCATTTCTTCAAAACGCATGTCATATACCGGTTTGGAACCCCGAGAAGGATCATCTCTGATAATGGGCCAGCCTAACGAAGTCATAAAATTAGCCGCTTCGCACAGCAGCACAATATAGACTGGAGATATTCCTCAGTTTATAATCCGCGAGCTAACGGTCTAGCTGAGGCCTTCAACAAGACCTTGACGAAGATCATGAAGAAAGCAGTGTCACGAAACAAGAGAGACTGGCATGAGAGGCTGCAAGAAGCTCTCTGGGCATATCGAACTACGTTCAAAACGGCCACAAGCACAACGCCGTACGCGTTAGTATTTGGGACGGAAGCAGTACTCCCCCTCGAGATAGAGTTACCCTTTCTACGAGTGGCAGTCCACTACGAGCTGACGGACGAAGAAAATGCTCACCTTCGGCTTGAGGAGCTTGACGCCCTTGATGAAACCCGAATCATAGCGCAACAACATCTGGAAGCCTATAAAGCAAAGATGACGCGCTCATATGAAAGACTGACCCGACCGAGGACATTTCGCCAAGGCGAACTCATGCTAGTGGTCAAAAGGCCTATGATCCCCAATCGCGCCAAGCGAGGAAAGTTTGAGCCAAACTATGAAGGACCGTACATCATTGATAAGGTCTACCAGGGTGGGGCCTATCTACTCATGGACATGCACGGTGAAAGGCCTTTCAGGCCAATAAACGGTCGCTTCCTAAAGAAATACTACGCTTAATGAGCCACAGCCTAGGTCAATGGTAGATGACGACGACTATGTCCGCTCGCTATCTTCCTAAGCTCAAGCTTTATCAGCAGTAGCCAACCTTCTCAAGTGCCGGACCGAAATGTCCATAAACTAATAGCAGACCGAAACGTCTTTAAACTACTACCGCAGCATCCTTAGGCTGACGAGATGAGTAAAAATAAAAAAAAATAATATAAAGAAAAATATAATAAAAAAACGGTAAGTCCATAAGCGAAATGGGCACGGATGAAAACCCGAAAGGGCTCCGTGAGTAAAAACAGCAGGGCTACCGGCGAGTGCTTGTGAAAACCTGAAAGGGAGCAACCTCGTTAAGAAACACTTATATGATCCTCTCGACCCTGTAAGGAGAAACCACCCGCGTGAGATCCTTATGACTTACAAGGGAACAACACACTTAGGAATCCCCACGATTCCTAAGGAGAAAATACACTTGCGAGATCCTCACGACTCGTAAGGAGAACTCTCTTATGGGACCCTCACGGCTCATAGGATTTGAAAGTCTTAAGTCACAGAGACCTAAACCTGTGCTTAAGCAAACCCCCACAAACTTCCAATATTGCCCTACAAGTGGTTCCATATTGACCCTTGTATACAATCCACGGGCGCGAATAAACGTTTCCCTAACCAAGGTCCATCCGTGACTGGGGATATGTTCGCATAACCCTTGTAAGTCCTCTCGATTTACAAGGAGAAAACCCCCCTGTAGGATCCTTACGACTTACAGAGGAAACAAACACTTAGGAATCCTCACGATTCCTAAGGATAAAATACACCTACAAGATCCCCACGACTTGTAGGGAGAAATACCTTCACGAGACCCTTACGGCTCATGAAGTTAAAAGCCTTAGCCGACAGGACCCTAACCCTGGTCGCTAAGACTCCTTTGTTCGACAACGACAGAGGCAAATGATGATCCGATCCTGGCAATATCCCAGTTGTAGCGGTGCTGATGCCGAAATCGGTGTCCAATTTCAGGTCTACAGCAAAAAACCGGTAGGCCGCACATGCATACGAAATAGCCGAAATGATGGGGCGACTTGCAATAAAAAAAACAGCAAGTAAAATGTATGCATGCAAAATAGCCGAAATGATTGGGCATCTCGTAATAAAAAGCAACGAGTAAAAATAAAAAAAATAGCCGAAATGATTGGGCACCGCGAAAAATAGCCGAAATGATCGGGCAGTCGCTACCTTCGCGATATAAAAGCTGAAATGATAGAGCATCGCGGAAATAAAATAAAATAAAAAGAAGAAATGATAAAGCTTTGGCCCTACAGTTAAGATCACATCGATCCCTGTATACAATCCAAGGGCGTAAACAAAGAATGAACCATACTTTTCCAGCGGATTCCGTCAGACGACGAACCCCAAACCTCACTGGTTCATTCCAACCGAAGAAGCCAGTGACTTCAGCAAACTCCTCGACTCACGGATACAAACACTCCTTGACGAGAGCTTCCTGATCCGCGTCGACCCGCAGAGCTACCAGAGCCCCGTGGGAACCCTCGACTCGTTTCAAACCCCAAGGAAACAAATAATCCTTGGTGCTTGGGAAACAAATAATCCCAGCAAACTCCTCGACTCACGGATACAAACACTCCTTGACGAGAGCCTTCTGATCCGCGTCGACCCGCAGAGCCACCAGTGCCTCCGTAGGAACCCTCGACTCGTTTCAAACCCCAAGGAAACAAATAATCCTTGGCGCTTGGGAAACAAATAATCCCAGCAAACTCCTCGACTCACGGATACAAACACTCCTTGACGAGAGCCTTCTGATCCGCGTCGACCCGCAGAGCCACCAGTGCCTCCGTAGGAACCCTCGACTCGTTTCAAACCCCAAGGAAACAAATAATCCTTGGCGCTTGGGAAACAAATAATCCCAGCAAACTCCTCGACTCACGGATACAAACACTCCTTGACGAGAGCCTTCTGATCCGCGTCGACCCGCAGAGCCACCAGAGCCCCCGTGGGAACCCTCGACTCGTTTCAAACCCCAAGGAAACAAATAATCCTTGGCGCTTGGGAAACAAATAATCCCAGCAAATTCCTCGACTCACGGATACAAACACTCCTTGACGAGAGCTTCCTGATCCGCGTCGACCCGCAGAGCCACCAGTGCCTCCGTAGGAACCCTCGACTCGTTTCAAACCCCAAGGAAACAAATAATCCTTGGCACTTGGGAAACAAATAATCCCAGCAAACTCCTCGACTCACGGATACAAACACTCCTTGACGAGAGCTTCCTGATCCGCGTCGACCCGCAGAGCCGCCAGTGCCTCCGTAGGAACCCTCGACTCGTTTCAAACCCCAAGGAAACAAATAATCCTTGGCGCTTGGGAAACAAATAATCCCTAGCAAACTCCTCGGCTCACGGATACAAACACTCCGTGACGAAAGTTTCCTAACTCATGTCAACTGTTCCGCTACAACTGCAAACAGATCCCCGATTCGTCTCAATTTGTAAGAAGAAGTCTTAGACAGCAAGGATTGAAAAGCTTGCTTTTTGAGCAATGGGGCCCTGCAAGTCAATCCAAACTGGTCTCTTGCATACTATTCATGGGTCTCACTCTCCGAACTCGAATTTCGTCGAGGAGGGAAACAACCACTTACGAATCCTCTCGATTCGTAAGAGGGAAAATTCTCCTATAAGATCCTTACGACTTATAAGAGAAAACCACACTTAGGAATCCTCACGATTCCTAAGGAGAAAATCCACCTATGAGATCCTCTCGATCCGTAGGGAGAAAAGCATCTATGAGACCCTCACGCCTCATTGAATTGAAAAGTCTTAGGCGGCAGATCTGAACCTGCGGCCTAAGCCATCGCTATTTCCTAAGGAAGTCGGAATACTTGTTTTGGGATATCCACCAACCATGGTTATTAAGACAGCCTGCTGACAATAAAAAAAAGAAGATGACAGAAAGAATATCTGATCTACATTTGATCGGGAGTTCGTATCGCATTCATTTATGCACAAGCAGAAGACTCAAGACATGGAATAAAACAAGCCGAAATAAAAAAAGGGAAGCGTTTCCATTCATACCGCTAAGAATTTTTACAAACATAAGAATAATGAATAAGAAACATTATTCAAATTATTACAACGGTATAACCTCAGATCCGGGGCACGGATTGAGGAAATCAAAAGTAAGGCCATCCAGAGTTCGTCTGGCCTTTCTAATTATTCTTATGCGCAGTCTTTCGCGCTCCTCTGTGTCAATATCATCGGCAAACCCCCCTGGCCTTCGATAAGCGGCAATAATCGTCGTCTGCTGGAAGACTTGGTGTAGGATGTCGACGAGGCTATTCCGCCGTGTCTTTGAGATCAGCCCTGTCAGGTGCACAGAATGCACCTTGTCTTCGGCATCATCCAGTGCGTTAAGCGGTAAGGCCTCATGAAGATCCGGAAGTGCTCTCCATATGGATCCCAACACGACTTTCAAAAGGGCCGAACGACGAGGCAACAGCCAACCGCCGCTTGCGTTCAGACGACCCATGACTTCTGCACATTCAGCGTCCGTAAACTCCTGGTTCTGTTGACGACCCTGAGCGCGGATATCGTCGTAAATAATGAACTCGTGCAAACTGTATAGGTGCACCGCCGCCATTATACCTAGAGGAAATATTACACAAAGATCAGCAATAGAAAAGCGATAACGTACATAGAGGACTAAATTCCTGAGAAGCAAGACTATGTTCAAGGATGAAATCCCCCAAACGAAAGCCCTGCTGGTTAATCGATTCTACCTAAAGAAGTTTTTTCTAAAAAACTTTAAAAAGAGGGGGGGGGGAAACAAAACAACGGAGTTCTTAAAGGCAAGGGGAAAGCTCCGAAGTCTTCAAAGATGGAAATCTGGAAGATGATAAGTATCTGGAGGGGACCAAAGGTCCTATTTATAGGCATCAAATGCCTCCTCGACTTCCAAAAGTCGTCACGGCGGTTCACCCTAATCAGAGCGAACTTTTGTTCAAATCCCGAGGCGGGAGACGAAGCAACGCTTCGTCTTCCCCCAGTCAGAGCAAAGCTCTGTCTTAAAAATTAATTCAATGAAGCAACGCTTCAGATTGTTTGCGCCGTGCAACAGGCCACGTGGCGGACGCAGACGCATCAGCACAACGCCCAAAGCAGCGCACCCAATCAGAGCGAGGCTCCTTTTCAAAATTAAAGGAAGCAACGCTTCAACTGCGTTGCGCCGTGCGCTACACGACACAGCGCAGAAGCGCTAACACAGTTGAGCTGCATTGTGCGCTGTGCGACACGTGTCATACCCTAAAGCATTTGCGCTAAACAAAATCAAAAATTCTGGAGAAATCGTTCCTACTCTTTTTAAAACAAAAAGATTTGCTTTTGTGAAACAGAAGCCCCTGGATCAAAGATCCGATGGTGAGGGGAAATTCCCCCAGATCATTCAGAAACGAATTTCTCTAGTAAATCGAATTTGCTTCTCAATTTGCAGGATGACGCCTCAGGCAGCAGAGGTGGGAAAGCCTACTTCCTGAGCGATGAGGCCCCGCGAGTCAATCCAAACTGGTCTCTTGCATACTATTCACGGGTCTCACTCTCCGAAGTCGAATTCCGACGAAGAGGGAAACAACCACTTGCGAATCCTCTCGACTCGTAAGAGGGAAAATTCTCTTATAAGATCCTTACGACTTATAAGAGAAAACCACACTTAGGAATCCTCACGATTCCTAAGGAGAAAATCCACCTGCGAGATCCTCTCGATCCGTAGGGAGAAAAGCCTCTATGAGACCCTCACGGCTCATGGAGTTGAAAAGTCCTAGGCGGCAAATCTGAATCTGCAGTCTAGGCCATCGTTATCTCTGGGATAAATGAATTTATCTGCCAATAAGGTGCATTAAAGATGTCATGCTGAAAAGAAAGAAAAAGCGAAGAAGTGACACAAGACATTACAAAAATGTGCATCTTTTATTCATAAATATTGATCGAGTACAGGATACATTGTGCTAAAGAAAAAATATATACATATACTTTACAAAGACAAATGATACAAGGAGAATTATTGGGAAGGAAGCATCTTGCATAGATGTAGCAATCGCTCGCATACGTCCTTCCATGCTTTCTCTTGGTCAGCTACCACCGCCAACTCTGCCTCCACTTGGGCTCGTTGCTGCAGGACCGACGCAAGCTGCTCCCTGATGACCTGATAAGCAGCTTCCCGACTTGGGATATTGCGCTCAGCTACGTCAAGCTTCCGCTTCAAGTTTAGCCCGTGGGAGATGCGCTCCAAGAGACCCTCAAAGATAGTCTTCACTTGGGCAGCATTTGCCTCAACCTCAGCGCGCAGATGGGCCGTTTCGTTCGAGGTCTTTTGGAATTCCCTTAATCTTAAAGCTGCTTCTTGCTCCAAGTGGCGGGAGTGCGAAGTGCTTTGCTCGAGCCAAGTTGTACGTTGGGTGCTCAGGGCTAAAACATCGGGAGAAGGGCGCGTCGACTCCAGCCGGTATAGGCAGGCCTCGATCTCCCTGCAGTGATTAACCCAAGATCCGACGACGCCTTCGTTATGAAAAGTTACGAGCGCCGCCAACATTGGATTAACCTCCACAGCGAAATCTATGGCAGAAGGGAGGGCGTCCATGTTGAACTCTTCGATGTACCCGTTCAGCATGCCCAAACTCATCACAGCACCCTTTGAAGACGGGCGTTTCAAGAAAGGGCCTGCCGGTGGAAGGACGCGAGACTCAAAAGGGACCGGAGCCGGAACAATAGCTGCGAAACAAAACATGGTTAAACGATGGTTCAAGAGATGTTTAAGGGTTACCAAAAAAGGAATTCGCTATACCAGCAGCAACAGACGGCAAAGCCGGAAGAGCCGGTAACGCGGCAGGTCTTGCATCCCCTCCTTCGATTTGTGGCACTGCAATTAAGAAAAGGAAAAGTCAGAAATCATTCAATTGCTAGAAAAAAGGGGATGAACAAAGATATTGTAGTGAACGTACACTCACCAGC
This sequence comes from Agapanthus africanus, assembly GCA_030015575.1. Lineage (NCBI taxonomy): Eukaryota > Viridiplantae > Streptophyta > Magnoliopsida > Asparagales > Amaryllidaceae > Agapanthus > Agapanthus africanus. Next base: position 172,717,561 of record CM057339.1, on the reverse strand, counting down.
GCCACTAGAGGGAGAAGCGAGTTCGGATGGGAAGGAGAAGTGTGGGAGCAACACTTGATATAGATGATCAAAGAGCACTCCTGAAAAGATGCGGTGGTATGGCGTTAGTCCATGAACTACACGTTTAAAAGATTAACTTGTGAGTCGCAAATCCATACCTTCCAACATCCGCGATGGCACGAGGGAGGACGGGGAAGTGACCACCGCCAAAGCAGTAGTTGACGGTGCTCCTTCAAGCAATGGAGCGTCAGCACTGGCCGCACCTGCAAAGACAAGCTTGTTAGAAGAGATCACAAGATATATAAAAAGGGGGGAAACGATAGTAACCCGAAACTTATCCGATGAAACTGAGGCAATTCCTTCCTCCGTTGACATCAGGCCACCACCCGTAGCCTCGTCACCCGACTCGATGGGAACCGTTGTTGTGCTCGCAAGCCCCGGAGACGGCAAGGAACCATACGCGGGGAGGGCTATGATTGGAGTATTGCCAGATTCCAGAGAAGGAGCGGCTGGCTCGTCCTCAGTTATCGTGGCCACTTCACCCGCTACTCCTTCGGGTCCTGCGGTCACAGTTGTCTCGTCCATCGTCGCCGTGAGGTCTCCAGCCTCAAGCGCCTCCCCCTCTACCGTCTTCGGCTCGGTTAACACAATCATCTCATCTGCCGCCACTTCAGGTGCGGCATCAATGACCCTCTCGGCGGCGAACCCTTCAACTTCTGTTTCAGGTACCATAGCCCTGACGACGGTGCTCATTGTCGGCTCGGATTCGGCAAGTGCCGTTTCCTCCATTCCCCTGGGTTCGACGGTCTCCGCCTCCCCCTCAGTCGGACTTGGCCCTGAAAGTTGGAATGCGTATAAGCCAATGGCTGGATAATTCTTACAAAAAGGTTCTGAAAGAAATGTTACCTGAAGAGGACTTGTCGTTTGCACTCCGAGCCGCGCGCGCCATTTTCCTATGAGCAGTAGACAGAACGGCAGGGGCCTCTTCGGAAGGAGTGTCAGCGTGAGGAATAGTGCTAGGGCCCGCTCCCGTGGCCAAAGCAGCTTTGCTCGTCTCTGCTTCGGAAGGAGTGTCGGCACAAGGAATAGTGCTAGGGCCCGCTCCCGCGGCCAAAGCAGCTCTGCGCGCCCTTACTTCGCGTCTCAACCGCTTCCGCTCCTCTCGAGCCATTGAGACGGACGCCACTAGAGCTTCCCTAATTGAGGTGTCCTCGTCCGTGAATAGGGAGGCCTCTAGGTTTTTCAGGGCATCCCTCGTCGTTTTGTCAAGCTGAGGCTCTTGCGGCAACTTCGACGAGGTTGGGACTTCAGTAACAGGCTCAGGAAGGATCCCCGCGTCAACTGATATAACCTCTGCAAAGAAACAAAAGAAGGTTAGAGAAGATGACAAACGCTCATTATGAAAGGGAAAAGGGTAGGACATACCAACGCCTGCTGGGACACGCTTCTTCTCCTCCTCCTGGAAGGTCTTCAAAGAGGCAGCAATGGCCTCTTCAGTAGAAATACCTGTTGAGAATGAAGCAAATATTAGCCAAAGATAATAATAAAAATGCAGTAAAATGACAAATAAAGCGTCTGATGATTACCGGACTCAGCGAGTTTGCTTAATATCGCTTCAAGCCTCGCCGATCGCTCCGAAGCTGCAATGGCGGCAGCTAAATTGGTGTCTTCAGGGTCCACCACAAAGCCCTCGTTGCTGCCAAACTCACATATGGCCTCGGCAGGAGAAGCCGCAGGCTTTGAGCAGAGGATCGCATCAAGGGAAAGGGCGGACTTCTTCTTTTTCTGCTGTCCACCAGCTTTAGATCCACCCGGAGCGGATTTGCGCTTGGCAGCCACTTTAGGGCGGCGAGTCCCGATCTCTGCCCCTCCGCCAGACCCTGGTGATACCATATTAACCGTCTTCGTGGGAGCACGGGGCGCCGGCGGTGCATCCACCGTAGTGGGCAATGGCAATCCACACAGGGGGCTCAACACGCGCGGTCGGTCAGCGCCGACATCTTTTATCGGGAGGGTGACCTGGATCCTTGGCTGCAAGGGAGCCTTGCGATCACCACCAGGAGGCGCACCCCTACGGTCAACCAGCAAGCGTTTCTCCATTAAAATGATTGGGCCCATAGCATGCGCATACCAGGCTACATACGGATGGATTATTTTAGGGACACAGCTAGGCTCACTGATAAAAAAATAGGAGCCTGTATTGAGCCGGGTGAAATGATGCATCGCATTCCTTACCCCCTCTGGGCCGACTGCGGGTGTTTCCAGAAAGGCTTCCAACGGGATCCCTTGATTGTAGTTCGATTGTCGGGCAAATCGATGTGGATTATACCTCATAAAGAGAGCCGTCTTATTCTGCCTAAATACTAGGTAGCCTGGCCGAATGGAGTAAAGGTGAAGGATTTCCCGAGCCTTCAGTACAGAAACCCCGCCCTTAAAGTCATCACGCAGCGACACCACTGACTTAGCGGTCTCGGAGCCTATGGTGATGACCTTATCCACGAAAGAGGTCTTCGCTCCGACTAGATGTGAACGCAGGAGCAGTCCCCTAGACTCCCGCGGAGGTGCAACCACAATTGAAGCCCCGACCAACCGCATGACTCTCGGGAGTCTGTATTTCTCGAAGAGCGGAGGAGTCTTGTGGGCACCAAACACTCCTCGCACGTGCATTTCCATCCAAGAAATAAAATAGTGCATCGGGAAGTTGGCAGGCTGTACGCCAGGCTCACTAGCGTCCGCCGCTACGCTAAGTCCATTGTAAAGGTAAGCCAATCTGGCGATCCCTACCGATAACTGCAAACCGGCCACCATTTGATGCGCCGGGTAAAAGACAGAGGACCGCATGAGGCGTGGGTGCATGGGAAGCGCGAAGCTGCATAGCCATAGACCCAAGAACCCTATAAAAAAAGTCTCCTCGTCCATGCCAGGAACGGCGATCTCTGAGAAAGGAACACTGGCAGTGCCGGGGAGATAAAAATCCCGCTGCTCATTTTCCGATGAAGGTCGGCGGTCCAAGCCGAAACCAAAGGGGTCAGCAAGATGAGCAAACTTCTCGCCCTGCTCTGATAGGAACTCTGGGCGGATAAAACGAGCGATGAAATCCGCGAAACTGACGCCCCGGTCGCCCGATTCCAAATGGAGTTCCTCATAAATCTCCAACACCTTCACCAAGCCCGGGTGCTGATGCTGAATGGCATTTTCCGGAGTTAAGTCAAATACAACCTGCTTGGTGGCAAAGACGTACTCATCAGGAGGAAGCAGCTCTTCGTAGTGCTCCCCCCTCACTGGTAGACCTGAAATCTCAACAAATTCTTCCAAAGAGATGGAGACTTCCCTATCCGCTGTCAAGAAGGTGTGGGTGGGGATATTCCATTGTTCAATAAAGGCCTTTATCCACCACGTTGGAGGAGAGGGATACTCGAAAAGCGAAACGTAAACGGCCGAGTATAAACCAATCTTCGTCAGATGAGTCCTTTTCGCCGCTAAGATGTAACGGGCCCAGGGCAAATATCCAGCAAGCGGTCGCGGGATCAGTCCAATGTTATAAGCATGTCCCCAAGGGCGTGCTTCACCCTGACAGATTCGCCTCCCCAAAATATCTATAGCCGGCGGCGGCTGCACCGGAATGGCGCCAATGGCAGGATGGAGGAGATCATCAGAATTCCAATTTTTAACCTCCACGGCATACTCCACCGGGGGCTTGTCCGCATAAGGGATCGTAACTGTAGGCTCAGAGGGCGAAGCGGAGCTGAAGCTGCGGCGGCCTTGGATGATTTGGCTGTACCACCTTCCCCACAGGTGAAGTCTCTTGCACTCAGGATCGTGATCTCTAATCAAGGCGAACACCACCCAGTCCACTGGTGCATGTGGGAACCCTCCTTCTGAGCGAACAAAAAGGAAAGACAAATCTTCAGACATGTTTCCTGTAGACAAAAAAAAACATAACCGTTAGTGTTCCAATGCTTCACATTTCAAACTCCTACATCATACTAAAATGCAGTGGGTAGGAGACCAAAGGGGGACCCACAAAATCAAGATGACGGCGCATCATTTGATAAGACAGTCCCATCATTGGATGAGACTGTCAGTCAACAAAAAAGACCCCCAAGAGAATATCCTCATTGGGGGGGGATCCCTAGAGACAAGGAGAAAATCTTCTCTTTTTAGAGCAAAGCTCTATCACAGAGTGACATTTGTCAAACTATGGTCTCAAAGGAATAAAACTTCTTAAAAAAGAGCCTAGCTCTGTAGTAGTAATGAAAAATTATAACTCCTAAGAATTAAAATTTTTGGGATCTTAAAGATCCATGAAAACTTTTAAAAGTTTTCTAATTGATCTATGAGCAGGGCTCTGTTCATGGGTTAAAACCCAGGAACAAGAGCTCTGTAAATTTTTGAGAGCAAGGCTCTGTGGATGAAACCCCAAAGGGGTTTTCCTTAGATCAAAGATCTATGAGAGCAGGGCTCTGTTGAAGAAACCCCAAAGGGGTTTTTCTTAGATCAAAGATCTATGAGAGCAAGGCTCTGTTGAAGAAACCCCAAAGGGGTTTTTCTTTAGATCAAAGATCTACAAGAGCAAGGCTCTGTTGATTAAAATTAATTTAATTTAATTTTTACCTAGAATGATTCTAAGTTCTGAACTTTAAAGTTCTTGGGAAGAAGCAAGAGCAAGGCTCTGTGAGTTTTTAAGCAAGAGCAAGGCTCTGAAGTAAAAGTTCTTGAAACGGTAAAAAATTTTAAGGACCAAGGGTCCCATTTATAGACGCCTGCGTCTCTTCACCTGACCTCCATGATCCAATGGTTGGGATCTTGCCACCGCTACACTCACGTGCGCGCCATGTGAGCGCAACGGTGGGGGGTCATTTGTTCCCCCAATCAGAGCAAGGCTCTACTTGAATTTTGAAAATTCAAATTTTGAAGCAACGCTTCGGTTCCCGTGCGCTGCGCGCAATTTGCCACATGTCAGAAGTTGACTCGGCAGCGCAACGCCCAAGGCAATGCGTCCAATCAGAGCAAGGCTCTTTAAAAAGCAAAAGCAACGCTCAACTGCGCAAGTGCACCGTTGCGCGACACGTGTTTGCGCTGTTGCGCAAACGCTGTTGCGCAAGTGCACCTCAGCGCGCCACGTGTCTACGCAGTTGCGCAAAAGCACAACTGCGCAAGCGCACTGCTGCGCGACACGTGTCTGCGCAGTTGCGCAAACACTGTTGCGCAAGTGCACTACAACGTGACACGTGTCTGCGCAGTTGGGCAAGCACGACTGCGCAAACGCACCTCTGCGCGACACGTGTCTGCGCAGTTGCGCAAACACTGTTGCGCAAGTGCACCGTTGAGTGACACGTGTCTGCGCAGTTGCGCAAGCGCTTCACTGCGTGACACGTGTCTGCGCAGTTGCGCAAGCTCAGCTGCGCAAGTGCCTTACTGCGCGACACGTGTCACGCGCTGGTGAGTTGCGCAACAACAGCATGAAAATTTAAGGAAATCTTTTCTGTTCTTGTTAAAACAAGAAGATTTCTTCTGTAAAACAGGGGCCTTTGGATCAAAGATCCAACGGTAGGGAAAATTCCCCGAATCACTCAGAAAAGATCTTTTTAACAAATTTAACTGATCTTTGAGCACTATAAAAAGGAACCCAGACCCCATTTCAAAGATATAGACAATTGCATAAAAAAAAAGAGAGGAGAACTCTGGAGAATTTCTGAAGAACACAAAAAGAAGGTAAAAAAAAACCTTTGAGATAAGAGAAAATTCTCTTAAAGAATAGATCATTGATCTAGAAAATAAGATCAGTGATCTTCAATAGATAAATGAATAAATAAAAATAATAAAAATAGTGCCTTGCACTTGCTATGAACCTCTGGTTCTCTGAAACAGAAAGAAAGAAAAGATTTCTTTCTTTTCTTTTCTTTGATCTTGAAAAGTGCCCTGCACTTCTTTTCCTGAATCTAAAAGATTCTTGGTGCTTTGCACAAATGCAATGCATTAATTAAAGGGCTAGGCCCAAATCAAAATGACCTGACAGGCCAAAATAAATTGCAAGGCAATAAAAGGGCAGAGCCCAAATAAATTGATGCTCTGCATCATTTATAAAGGGCAGAGCCCAAAACAAATTGATGCCCCGCATCTTTTCTGGGCAAAGCCCAAATAAAAATAAAAACAAATGCAAATAAAATATTGGACATTTTTAACTGGACTTAGCCCAATTGTGGCCATAAGTCCTTAAATTAAATTGACTGAGCAAAATGGCTCTCCTAAATCAATTTACGTCCGGTTCGAGGGTACATCTCCGAACTCCTTTGACATCTATCGTTGTAATTCCTCAGCGACGTCAAAGAGGTGACGAGTCCCAACAACCACACACCCATATGGACTGCGGGGTCCTTAAACTCGTGGACCGAAACGTCCCTAAACTAATATCGGACCGAAACGTCCCTAAACTAATATCGGACCGAAACGTCCCTAAACTAATATCGAAACTAATATTGGACCGAAACGTCCTTAAACTAATATCGGACCGAAACGTCCCTAAACTAATATCGGACCACCACGTCCCTAAACTGGAATATGGACCACTACGTCCCTAAACTGGCGATGGACCACCACGTCCCTAAACTGGCGATGGACCACCACGTCCCTAAACTGGCGCAATAGAGCCTCCAAATGCTCTCTTGCCGGATCTAAACGGTCCCGTTTAAGTCGATCTTAGCCCCAAACACGGCTAACGTATCCTTAAACATTCACATGAATTATAAAACTCCCAATCAACTCTGGTTCGAGGGTACATCTCCGAGCTCCTCTGATACATGTCGTTGTAATCCTTCAACAACGTCAGAGAGGTGACGAGTCCCGATGGCCATACATTAAATTAATCATTACGTTAAGTGGATCTTAGTCTAAAACAGGACTAACGTATCCTTAACGAACGTTTAAGTCGATCTTAGCCGCAACGCGACTAATGCATCCTTAAACTAAAAACACCAAACCCAAATCTAAGTAAATACGGATTTGGACTAATCCACGTCCTACGGGCGACGGAATTACTCAGTCTCCGTATACAATCCACGGGCAACCACAAACAAAACAAACACACATGACACGAAGTGAAATTCTGGAACAGGAGAAAGTTGTTACCGCGATGCGGTAGCGTAATTAACTGCAGGGGCTTGCGCCTGCAGGGAAGAGCGTCCCCACAATCAAAAACCCCTCACCCTGAGGGGGAATCTGACGAAGTCTGCTACATCGGCCGCATCCGTCTAAACCTCCGATACACGGTGCCATAAATCAACTTGGCATCTTCGGAGAGGTAGACGGATAAAACCAAATAGTATCTGCCCCGAATCCCAGCGTCAGGACATCGCAGTCCTGTGCGCCGCCTTTCGGAGGGGAACAATCCCTCACCCCTTTCTTTGCCAATCTCTTATGAACAATTAGGACTCCATGCATACTTTCACATTCCGCTCCCTACGGCATTCTACCCACGAGGTAATGGTGACACCGTAGTATAAAAGACCGGATATGAACGTTTTCCATGGAGGTTAGGGTAAGGATTAAGAAAGGACGGACAAGGATCTAGAGGAAGAAACATGGTTTCTTCCCGATCATCCTAATCCTCTTTATTAATAATTACCATAACTCCTAAAAAGATATCTAATTTATGGCATTGAAAGAGGTGTAGATCTTTATTAACCAAATTTTATCTAAACCTAATCCTAGCAAGTTTCCTAATCCCAGTATAACTCAACTTAGTTTTTAGATTTAATTAAAAGATCCAACACCCTTTGGAATTAGCTCGTAAGAACATTTAGGAAATTTACAACATCCCTGTGGACCGACCCGTACTCACCGGCTAGCTACCAAGCGACGCCGTTCTTGATTGCGGTAACATATATTTTTGATCGTAAATTCCCTCTAAATCAAATGGCATCGTTGCCGGGGATGGCGTGTTATTTTCTTTTTGCAATTTCGGGTTAATCTAAAATTAAAAAATCATAAAAACTGAAAAATATAAAAATATAAAAATATAAAAATTCTATCATCTTTTATTGTTTGAAGGGTCTCTTGTGTGAATCTTTGCAGGATCGACGGATCTGGAAAAATCCAGAGTACGAAACAGAAAACGGGAGATCAGAACATATGGGGATTGCAAATACAGAACAATAGATTTTTTCTGGAGATCTGCGCCGCCGCTACCGCCGCGAAACCGCCGTCGGAGCCTGCTCGTGCTGCGCATCCGCGGTCCCCTAGTGTCTTCAGCGTGTGAAATTTGCTCAGTTTGTTTCTCTTTCTCCTCTCTGCAAATCCCCATATATCTTTTTCCAAATCTTATGCAGGATTCTTTGCGCTTAAAAAAAAATCTTCCCCTTCCAATAATTGATTTTCTGCAGGATTCTTTGCGCCGCGCTAAAAAATAATTGATTGCAAGTGATTTACTGCTTTGTATATTTTAATCGGACTTTAAGGGGCTTTTGACCAATTCAGATTGGGTGGGGAATTTCATCACCCTTCCCAGGACCCCAGAAATCACATAAAGCATTTGCATTGACCAGTCTTAATTAAAAAATACTAGACTCAGCCCTAAAGACGTCGAGCTCAATAGGACAGAGGACTAGTTGTAGGCATCAGTCGTTGATCCTAACCTGACTTTGCAGTGCCTAGGCAAGTGTGTCTAAAGCGAGTGGTTACTTAATTAGGGCCACTACTTTTAGTGGAGAGCCTCCCACTCACCTGGCACTTACCTGGCCGCAATTGGCGGTGAAGAGGTGGTTTGAGGTCCTATTTCTAGCCCATCGGAACAGTTAGGAGCTGTCTAGCTGACCTAGGTGATCCTAGATCTAGGCCTGATTGTGCATTTGTGGTTGATTGCATTTGTGTCAAAGTCTCTTATCAAAATCTTTTTGCAAAAAGCTCCACATAAAAAGACAAAATCTTTTCAAAAACTTGCAACTTGTCGCTAAATAAATCTTTGCACTCCACTTACATCACTTCTTCTCATTGACGTTTTCTTACCTCCACATTCTGTCTTTCACCTTTTGACTACACTACCTTTTTAGTGTATGTCCGGTTGGTCTAGGGACACTAGCGTCCGATTTTTTCCGTGTTTCGTTGGTACCGACCGACGAACCTTTCGACTCCGAAGTCGAAATCCTTTCCACTTCTTCACTTTCACCTTCAAATTCTTCTTCCGAAGGTATGTCGGGATACAATCCTAATAACACCTTACAGACGGGAATGATTCCACCTCCGTTAGGTGCGAATAACCCGAATCACCCGCCTGTTGAAGCGCCCCAACGAGTCGCGCTCCAGGATCTTTTCTACCCAATCTGCACTGCCCTGCCTAATTGTCTTTCACTCCCACTGGCAAATGGGGACAATTTTGAGATCAAACCCCTCTTCATCAATATGCTGCCAAAGTTTCACGGATTGGAATCCGAAGATACTTATATCTTTATCAACAAATTCCAAAACGTTTGTGCTATGATGAAAACAACCCAATTAAGCGACGATGCTATAAGGCTAAGGGTCATTCCTTTCACCTTATGTGACTTAGCCGAGAAGTGGCTATACAGCACAGTGTCGCATTCAATTAAGAATTGGGAAGAGTTTGTGAAAGCCTTTCTTAAAATGTTCTATCCTCATCACAAGACTGCTAGAATACACAACGAGATTATACAATTTTCTCTGCTTCCTTCCGAACCATTTTGGAAGTGTTTTGAAAGATTCAAAGACCTACTTGTTCAATGCCCTCACCATGGGATCGAAAATTGGCAACTTTGCTAAACATTATATGAGGGATTGAACCTGGCAACGAAGCAGTTGCTAGAAACCATTTGTCAAGGTCACTTTCTAACCAAATCTAGTGACGAAGGGGGAAGTTTCTCGAGGATCTTAGTGAATAAACAATTCAGTGGGAGAGCACCAAGACCACCTCATCTTCTTCTATTGGTCAGTCTAGGGCAGGCATACATCAACTAGATATGTCGATTGCTATGAAGGCCGAGATGGCCGCACTTACGAAAAAGCTAGAAGAGATTGAGACCAAAATCTCATCGCCTTCTCCTGCCCCTGTTGTGCCTCCACGAACAATTTGTGCTTGTTGTTCGGATCCATCACATCTCACCGAAGAGTGTCCTTACAATCCATCTACCCAAGGACATGATCAAGTCAATGCTGCCTTTCAGCAACGACAAAGAAATGATCCACACTCTTCGACATACAATCCGGGTTGGAGGAATCACCCAAATTTTGCTTGGAATCAAAATCAGCAATTCCAAGGTAACAACAATTTTCAAAGGCCTCCTCCTCCACAACAACAAGCACCTCCACAAACTCAATTCCAGCAACCTTTCTAACAGCAACCTTACCCTAATCAAATGAACAATTTTGTGCCCAACAATTCTTACCCGCAAAACAATTTTGTTCAACCTCCAAATGATAAGGTTAACTCGCTAGAAAGAAGTCTAGATGCGTTCATAAAGCAATCTACACAATCTGCAGTAAGGTTGGAGAATTCTATTCAATCTTTGGTGCAAAACAGTGCCTCACACGATCAAAGCATCAAATCTATCGAGGCACAAATTGCACAACTCAATGCTGCGTTGAGCGAGCGAGAAAAAGGAAAGCTTCCATCTCAACCACTGCCAAATTCCGGTCACGCACATGTTGCATATGAACAGCAGAATCATAACGTAAATGCTGTGACCACGTTGAGATCCGGAAAAGTGTTGCAAAATAATGTGGGTATTAACAATAACACCCCTGCCGGTGGTCCTTCTTCATCTTCTTCATCTTCTTCGTTAGGGCCTATCCTTCATCCTTCACAAGGCTCTACTTCTTCTAGCTCGAACGGACCCACTTCTCACAACACGAACACATCTACACGGGGATCCGTTCCAACTCCACAATCTGATCCGCAAAAATTGGACTCAACAACTTTTCAAAATGTTCCTTTTCCAAACCGGTTGAGATCCAATAAACCAACTCCACAAATGGAGAAGTTTGTAGAGTTGTTCAAACAGATTAGCATAAATATCCCTTTCTTGGATGCAATCCAACAAGTTTCTTCATATGCAAAAATCTTAAAGGACTTATGCACCAAGAAGAGGAAGTCACAAGTACCAAAGAAAGTTTTCGTGGCTAATGCTGTTAGCGATGCTCTTGTCCAATCATTACCCCAAAAGCACAAGGACCCCGGTTGTCCTACTATTTCGATAACAATTGGGGACAAGAACATCAATAGAGCACTATTAGATCTTGGTGCTAGTGTCAATTTGCTACCTTATTCTGTATACGAGCAATTAGGCGTTGGAGAGCTTAAGCCCACTCATTGTACTCTCCAAATGGCCGACCGATCCATCACCCATCCTAGGGGAGAGTTGGAGGATGTGTTAATTAGAGTAGGGGATTTCATTTTCCCCGTTGACTTTATTGTTATGGATACACAACCTGTCACTAACCCCCGGAGTCAAATTCCGGTGATACTTGGTCGACCATTCCTTGCGACTTCTAATGCGGTGATCAATTGTCGTAATGGTTCAATGAATCTATCTTTTGGAAATATGATAATTGAGCTCAACATTTTTAAGTTGGGAAATCAGCCTTGCGAGCCTAATTCTAGCGTACTTGATGTTTGCTCGATCAATGAGATCGCGGAGGAGGACTGTGAGTTCAAAAATTTTATGTTTGATCACAGCAATGTTGACGCCTCTAGTGCGTTCCTCCTAGAATCCGACACAGCTTTCACGGCGGATAATGATTATGAGTGTTTCACCTTTGTAGACGATCTTGAAGACTCACCACCCGAGTTTGAGTCTTTTGCTTTTTCGGATGAGTTAGTTGAACCATCCGACTCGGTTGCGTACACTCGATTTGAACCTTTGATGGAATCCTTCGAGTTTGAAACAGTTACACCATTGTTACCATCTATTGTTTCACCTCCTAAACTCGAACTAAAGCTTTTGCTGTCACACCTTAAATATGCTTATTTAGGTGAGAATGAGACCCTACCCGTTATCATATCAGCCTCTCTAGCTCTTGAGCAAGAGAATGCCCTTTTAATGGTCTTACAGAATAATCGACAAGCTTTTGGCTGGTTTATGGCGGACATCAAGGGGATTAGTCCCCTCATAGTTGAACATCATATACACTTGATGGATGATGCCAAGCTGGTAAGGGATCCAAAAAGACGCCTCAACCCCATAATGAAAGAGGCTGTCAAGAAGGAGATTGTTAAATGTCTTGATAGTGGTATCATTTACCCTATCTCGGATAGCCAATGGGTTAACCCCATTCATGTTGTGCCAAAGAAATCGGGCATCACGGTCATTACCAATGAGGCAAATGAGTTAATTCCTACTCGCACCAAAACTGGGTGGCGAGTTTGCATCGACTATAGAAAACTCAATGCCGCGACGAGGAAAGACCACTTTCCTTTACCTTTCATTGACCAAATGCTAGAACGATTGGCTGGGCACGAGTTCTACTGCTTTTTGGATGGCTATTCCGGCTATAACCAAGTCCCCATCGCCAAAGAGGATCAAGACAAGACCACATTTACTTGTCCTTTTGGCACTTTTGCTTATCGTCGCATGCCCTTTGGGTTATAAAATGCACCCACTACATTTCAGCGGTGTATGATGGGGATCTTTTCAGACATGGTTGAAAAGTTTTTGGAGATTTTTATGGATGATTTTTCTATTTTTGGTGACTCCTTCGTCAAGTGTTTACTACACCTTGACGCAGTTCTTACCCGCTGTAGGGATAAGAACCTAACTTTAAATTTGGAGAAGTGCCATTTTATGGTACGAGAAGGCATTGTCTTAGGACATGTCATCTCGCAAAACGGCATAGAGGTTGATAGAGCAAAAATTGAAGTCATTTCTAATCTACCTCCTCCTAAATGCTTCAAAGACATCCGAGCTTTCCTTGGCCATGCCGGTTTTTATAGACGGTTCATCAAGGATTTTAGCAAGATTGCCTTGACTCTCTTATTGGCCAAGGACACAACATTTGATTTTGACTCAACTTGCATGGAAGCGTTCGAGTCATTGAAACACTCTCTCATTTCTGCAACCATTCTTTCATCTCCAGACTGGACGCATCCCTTCGAAATTATGTGCGACGCATTAGATTTTGCCATTGGTGCTGTTCTTGGACAACACATTAATAAAATGCCGCACGTAATTTATTACGCTAGCCGTACACTAAATGAGGCCCAAGCCCAACTAAACTACACAACAACAGAAAAAGAGTTTTTAGCCGTTGTGTTTGCACTTGAAAAATTTCGGCCTTATTTAATCGGCTCTCCAGTGATTGTGTATACGGACCATTCAGCTCTTCGCCACCTTTTTGCGAAGAAGGATGCTAAATCGAGGCTAATACGTTGGATCCTCTTGCTATAAGAGTTTGACCTTGTCATAAGGGACAAAAGAGGATGTGAAAACGTAGTGGCCGATCACCTTTCACGACTTCCTTCTTCGCCTACACTTGAACTTCCAATCAACGATGTTTTTCCCGATGAGCAACTCTTAACCGTTTCTTGCGAACCATGGTTCGCTGATATAGTAAACTGGTTAGCCACCGTCTTGATACCTAAAGATTGGTCGAAACAGGATAAACTACGATTCTTGTCCCAAGTAAAGCATTTTTACTGGGATGAACCTTATCTTTTTAAATACTGTTCCGACCAAATCATTCGTCGGTGTGTACCGGAAAACGAGTTTAAGAGTGTGCTGTCTTTTTACCACGATCAAGCGTGTGGCGGGCACTTTGGCCCAAAGAAGACAGCTGAGAAAATCTTGCAGTGTGGTTTCTATTGACCACGACTCTTTAAGGATGCATATGAATACTGCAAGACATGCTCCCGGTGCCAACACTTGGGCCGGATATCGCGGAGAAACGAAATGCCGCTCCAACCAATTTTGGTTGTGGATGTTTTTGATGTTTGGGGAATAGACTTCATGGGACCATTTCCCAATTCCTTTGGGAATGTATATATTCTTTTGGCTGTTGACTACGTTTCAAAGTGGGTCGAAGCTGTGCCTAGCCGAACGAATGATAACAAGGTTGTCGTTCGATTTCTTAAAGAACATATCTTTTATCGGTTTGGGCACCCTCGAGCGATTATAAGTGATAATGGCTCTCACTTTTGCAATAGGACTTTTGAGTCCTTAATGCGCAAATATTCTATTATCCACAAGCTATCAACGCCATACCATCTCCAAACATGTGGGCAAGCCGAGGTCTCAAATCGGTAAATTAAGCAAATCTTGGAGAAAACGGATTCTAAAAACCGTAAAGATTGGTCACTCAAACTGATCGATACACTATGGGCTTTCCGTACTGCATACAAGACCGATCTTGGTATGTCTCCATACCGGCTTGTTTACGGGAAGGCTTGCCACCTCCCAGTAGAGATTGAGCATAAGGCATTTTGGGCAATCAAAGAGTTGAATTTATCATTAGGAGATGCGGGCAGCAATCGAAAGCTGCAGTTAAATGAACTAGAAGAGCTGCGGGATGAGGCTTATGATAATGCCGTGATTGTTAAAAACCGAACTAAGGTGTTCCATGATAAACACCTTCTGCGAAAAACATTTAAACCTGGTCAACAGGTTTTACTCTATGACACTCGGTTACATTATCACCCCGGCAAGCTCCGTTCTAGGTGGAAAGGGCCATTTGTAGTTCGCACCGTTTATCCACACGGTGCGGTCGATCTTGAAAATCCGGAGGACGGTATCTTATTCAAAGTAAATGGACATCGATTGAAACCGTTCCTCACAGCGGACCCATCGGAGGAACTCCTGTTTTTGCAGGAGCCGATCTACACCGATTAAATCTCCTCCACTTTCACCCCCGAATTTCCAATTAATTTTTCCAAAAATTTATTTCAAATAAGTTTGGGGGTGTGTATCATTTGTAAATATGATTATTAATAAGCAGGAAACTGCCGAAATTATCGACCGACTTAGTGCAGCATAACAGTGTGGACACTGTCCAGTATAAGTTTAGGGGTATGCTCGGTAAGTCTTCTTCCTTCGCATTCATATGTATATTTCTGCATTGCATCCTTATATAAAAATCATAAAAATCTGAAGAAAAAAAAAGAAAAAAAGAAAAACCCATAAAAAATTGAAAATTATAAAAATTAATGTATTCAATTTTGGCCGTATTTGACTTGAGTTTGACAAATAGGTTAACTGGCTAGGAACAATTAGATCTTAGACTTAGTAAATTAAAAACCCCAAAAATAACCTTCCTTAAAGTTTAACGGTAGAAAGTATATGTTTTTGTAGTTTATTTAGAAATAGGCAAATTTTGGGTTCACTTCTTGGGCTAAGTCAAAACAAAGGAAAAGTATTGATATTTTTATTAGAGTATAAGTTTGAAAAATAATTCCTAGCTTAAGTCTAGATTCTGAAAATGTATACCCTACAAATTGCACAAACACGCACCTTGAAACTTGGAATAGTAGAAGAGACCTTGAAATGCTCTTGTCTAAAGTCCTTAGTACGAAGAAAATAAAAAAATTTCAAGTGTGAATAAAGAAAAAAAAAATGAACACTGGTTTTTGTGATTACTTAAGGATAAAAAAATAGAAAAATATTTAGCGAGGGTGCTTCATCACCTAGTGCCTTAGACCAACTGGTTTGGGAGTCACTGCTAAAGCCTTGGGTGTTGCAAGACTAGCAATTACGCTTTAATGTGCAAACACATCTTGTAATCGGTTGTTGGTACCTCAAGAAGTATTAACGGTCGCATGAAGGATGTGTAAGCAAAATTCATTTAAAAATTCACCAATTAATAAGTACTTTGGACATCGGACAAGAGTATGATTGCATGATTTGAATTTCTAAGTGTAGGGAAGATATATACACACACGTAGGGGTATGTGATTGGAATTTAGATAAGAGATAGGAATGAAGAATTGAACTTGTATCTTTAGTAGAGTTGATAAAAATTCCTAAGTGGAGATGTAACCCTAGAAGGAAAACTTAAGAGATGCCGAAAGCTAAGTAAGTCTATAGAACATATATAATCTTAACTTAAATGATGAGAAAGTGTGAAGAATATGGGTGGATAATTTACGAGTCGACGATAATAGAATTCCTTGTTAGAAAATCTGATTGGAGAATAAAAGTCGAAAAGCCAAATTGATAGGATTTTGTGGGTAGTATCCGCTGAAAACCCTCAGGAGACAACACTCCTCCTACTAGGGACACCTAGAGGTTTAACGGCTTGTTGCACGAGCTCAGTGCAATCGCGATTCCGTAAGAAAGTGAGGTTAGGTTTTTGTCGAGAATAAAACTAAGTTTGCTCGAGGACGAACAAAAGATAAGTTTGGGGGTATTTGTTCATATCATAATATTGCATTATTATATTCCCCATTCTTATGCATTTTACAAATAAACATGTGCTTTTGACCCATGTCTGCTATATAGTACAGGTTACAGGTTCTTGGAGCAAAAACAGTGAAAAAGATAAAAGACGATGCAAAAGTGAGACTTTGACCAACAAACAGAAGGATCTTGATCAAGCCTACATGAAGATCAGTTCACAAAGTACAAGGCAACGCAAGGTCCAAGATTGCGTCTCGAAGCAACGGTAAAAGTCCACTACGATTCACTGGGAGATTCGGAAAGAACCTAGAAGCCACTTTGAGAAAAGTACTGAAGAAATAGGAAGCCCAAAAAGCCAAGAAGCAGAGACAGAAATTTCAGCTATTGATCTTTCCATTGGGCCGTGGAACCGCGGCCCAACCCTTGCTTCGGCCGCGGTTCCGCGGCCTTCTAGAGCCCGGAGCTGAATAATTTTTACCATAATACAGAGGCGGCGCTGACTAGTCTTCCTAGGGGTATTTTTGTAAATGCAGACGTGCGGCAATTGTAAACCTAGGGTTTTCTATGTCCTATAAATAGAGACCCAATTCATTGTATTAGTTCATGCCTCTTTTCATCAATAAAAATTCAGATTTCTTTTGAAGATTTAGAGAGCATCAATTTGTAAGTAGGTTTAATTTCTGCCTTTGTTCTTAGTTTTAATTTCTGCCGTAGGTAATTTTTATTCTTGCCCTAGTTTAATCTAGTCTAGAATTTTTATTACTCTTTAGTAGATCTTTAATCTCTTAAATCAAAACTCATAAAAATTATGTCTTTCGTAGATCCCTCAATGAGCGAGCAGTTTCCTCGCTTGTTAGGGTTAGGAATAGGGAAGGGTTTGAGAGATGAAGATCCCTCACCCCTTTCTTTGCCAATCTCTTATGAACAATTAGGACTCCATGCATACTTTCACATTCCGCTCCCTACGACACTCTACCCACGAGGTAATGGTGACACCGTAGTATAAAAGACCGGATATGAACGTTTTCCATGGAGGTTAGGGTAAGGATTAAGAAAGGACGGACAAGGATCTAGAGGAAGAAACATGGTTTCTTCCCGATCATCCTAATCCTCTTTATTAATAATTACCATAACTCCTAAAAAGATATCTAATTTATGGCATTGAAAGAGGTGTAGATCTTTATTAACCAAATTTTATCTAAACCTAATCCTAGCAAGTTTCCTAATCCCAGTATAACTCAACTTAGTTTTTAGATTTAATTAAAAGATCCAACACCCTTTGGAATTAGCTCGTAAGAAAATTTAGGAAATTTACAACATCCCTGTGGACCGATCCGTATTCACCGGCTAGCTACCAAGCGATGTCGTTCTTGATTGCGGTTAATATATTTTTGATCTATAAAATCCATCTAAATCAGCTACCGGGAGAGAGAGAAAATAAACACTTAGCGTGCGCTCTTGCAAGATTAGATTGGTTATTAATTTATCTAATCAGGATGACTCCTACTGTTTCCTCAAATTCTCCTTCAAACCTTAAAAGGAGAATTAATCGGGATCATTCATACCTTACAAGTTCGCTAACCGTTCAGCCAGGTGAGTGTTGGTACTCTGAGGGAGGTTCGCCGTACTCTCGCACGGACCTAATTAAAATAAATCTCGTTTCCACAAAGGCATAGCCCCGTTAACACTTTTCTAGACACCTAATAGGTTAGCTAATTGTGAAGTGAAAAATATCTTTCAAGAGTAATCCTACTCATCAGTGGGATCGGGATCCAACTATCATTGCTTGATAACCTAGATGGAAGCTACTCTAGTTACCACACTTAAGAAGGTATGCTATACTAGCAAGTTTCCTGTATATTTGAAACTCCCGATGTGGTTTTTTCCCCTAACGGCCTATGACCTTAACAAGGTCAAAATGTCATAAGCCGCTAGTCAAGTTCAACCCTTTATTATCCTAGATTAATCTAAACTCATCCGCACGAGCCCTTGACAGGGTCAAAATGACCGTGGGACTATCCTAGATAATCGCATCATAATGCAACAGAAAAACATTACATAGCCACTGAACATTACGCCTTAATAAGGTCAAAACACGTAGCACGAATACTAAGCAATACTAATCTGAAATGACGGAGGGCTATGGCTGGTTTTTGGTGAAAAACCTTTAACGTAACTTGATATCGTTGAAGGAACCGGGTAGTTTTGAAAATGAATGGTTTACGCTCCGCTTTTGAAAACTAATGGTTTTCAAGAAAACTAAGTAATCTATAGTAACATAAAATTTTGCTTAATACGCTACTCCCCGTGAAAGGATCTAATCTCTTGCCTTCTCGAATGAGCTACGAGATATTCCTAACTTAATACCACCATGCAAAGCGAAATAATATGACTATAGTTTTTCAAAAATTTGTTCCAACAACATCTTTTAGGTTTCTTTTTCCTTGCATTAATTAAAATTAATGCACTCTCATCAATTAAACCCTATCACACCAGAAAAGAACGAAAATAAAATATAAGTATATACCATCCGCATTAGCCACGGGACCCGTCATGCACCGTTAGGTTACTTAACTAATGCCAGAGTGGGGGCAGGACTAGCGCGGATGCAAAACATATATAATATCTACTAGTATATATAAATATATATAACCATTCGTCCCAGGCATGATATAAGCAACATCACAGAGTATTAATAAGAAACATGGAATAACGAATAATTTAGGAGCCCCGGGTGTCATTTGAGCCGCAAATGAAACTCGATGTTCCTCGTTCATGTGGATAGCCCGTGCAATGAAAAACCTAGACCCCTACGAGTGCGGTAAGTTACACGCTTTTTACCGCCGAAAGACCGGACTGAGACGTTGGGACGTCTAGCCTAAATTTAGGGGCAGATGCTATTTGGACTTATCCATCCACCTCTTCGAAGATACTAAATTGATTTATGCCACCATGTATCAGAGGTTTGGACAGATGCGACCATTATAGCAGATTTTATCAGATTTCCTTTTATTTGTGAGGGGGTTTTGATTGTGGGGACGCTCTTCCCTGCAGCGCAAGCCCCTGCAGTTAATTATGTTATCGCGTTGCGATAACCACTTTCTCCTTCTTTAGTAGTTCACTTCGTGTCGTGTGTTATTTTGTTTGTTTCGGTTGCCCGTGGATTGTATACGGAGACTAGTTTATGTCTTCGCTCGTAGGGCGCGGATTAGTCCAAATCCGTATATTTTAGATTTGGGTTTGAACTTAGGTTATATGTTCCTATAGTTCAAAGAATATTTTTGTTTTATTTAAGGACCGTTAATCTAGTTTGAGATTAAGATCAACTTAATTATATGAGCGTTTGGGCTCAATTTATTTTTTTAATAACAATACGTTAATCTTATTTGAGACTAAGATCAACTTAGCATTATTTTTAGGATCATTAAATTTTATTAAGATCGGAACGATAGAGCATTTGGGCTCAGCTGCTAGCAATTTCAGAGAGATAATTTTAGCTAATTTGGGCTTGGTCTGCTCAGTCTTTTCTTCTTTCTTTTTTTTATTCAAAAGTGTTAAGCACTTATTTGGGTTCTGTTTGTTCAGTCCTTTTCCTTCTATGCAAAAGTTCTAAGCACTTGTTTGGGGCTCTGGCGCTCACATGTGTATTATGTAAAGCCCTCAGTCACGGGCGCTGCCAAATAAGTGCTAAGCACTTTAACCATTTTGACTGAATATGAAGTGCTAAGCACTTTTATATGGCGTCCACGTGGGGAGCACGTGCGGCGCTGTCTCATTTTATTTTTTTGGGATCCCACCTGTTTTTCACGTGAGACGCTCGGTGTTGTCCAATCAGTGCTAAGTGCTCAGCCGTTTTAGTTGTATATGAAGTGCTAAGCACTTTTACTCAGCGCTCACGTGTATTTCACGTGAGACGCTGGCCTTCTGTTTTAGGCGTCCACGTGTTTTTTACGTGAGGCACTGAGTCCTTTGTTAGGGGCGCCCGCGTGGGAAGCACATGAGCCGCTAATTCTTTTTCTTTTCCAGAGATTGAATCTCTGTTAATGGAATTTTGACCATTAATGATCACCAAGATCTTTGTTTTGAAGATCTGAGATCAAGAACTAAGTTCTTATGTTTTTATATAAGCACTAAGTTTCTTCTTAGGGTTAAACCCTATTTTCAGAGGAATTAAATTCTCAGAATATATGTTCTTTTTCTTTCTCTTTCTTTTTAATCTTGTTCTTTTCCCCTAAGGTTTTGAATCTGAATAACAGAATTTCTCCGATGAGAATTAAATTGTCAACTTGTGGGGAGATTTGCTTTGCAAATCTCAAATCAGAGGAAGAACTAAGTTCTTGTATGAAGGGTTAAGCCTTTATTTTCATTATACTAGGCAAAGGAGATATTTTGATCTCTTCTTTTTCTTTTACCTCGAGATTTAAAGGAGGGAGATCTTCTTCTTTTGAGAATTAAAGAAAATTATGCAGTCAATCCACTATCGCTGAGACTTGAAATCTCGGGTTCTTTATATAGGAGAGGTAAGTTTGTTAATTAATTTGAGAAAATCTTTCTTTGAGAGATACCAATTGATTTAATAGGTCTCAAAGATTATTTGGGGAATTTTATCCACCGTTGGATTTTTGATAAAAACATTTCTATTTTACAGAATATGTTTTCTTGTTTTTAAAAACATTGGGGAAATATTTTTCCATATATAGAATTTTTTCTATTAAACGGTGATTTTTTATCGCCATTGGATTTTTAATCCAAGGGCTCTCTGTTTTGCAAAGAACAATCTTTCTTTGTTTGTAAAGATTGGGAAAATATATTCCAAAAAATAGAATTTAATTCTATCGTTGGATTTTTTATCCTACCGAGAATATCTTTCTCACTTGGAAAGATCAGGGAGATATTTTCTCCTAGTAGAATTTAATTCTATTATTTGATAATTTATCATCACCATTAGATTTTTGATCCAATGGCTCTGTTTAACAGAGAATAACCCGGATTTTAGGGAAATATCCCCCATGTAGAATTTAATTCTACCTACTTTTAATTTGGGCGTCGGCGCTCACGTGTTGTGCACGTTGGCACCACATAAGAATTTAATTCTTATATATGATAGGCGCTCCAGTGCTTTGCACATTGGCGTCCACATGAACTTAACATGCGGCACCACCATAGGATTTAATCTTGTAGGAGGTTGGCACTGGCGCTCTCATGGGGAGCACGTGAGGCGCTGCCCTATTAGAATTTAATAGAGTTTAGCTCTTTTTATTATATGTTTAATTATTAGGGAAACACCCGCCAATCCTGGATGAGGCAACCCCAATCAACAAAGTGAATGGGCCACCTAACACTTCACGGAATCCGGTAACTTGATCACCCCTCCATGGGTCATCCTATACCTCTTAAGAGTGCAGCAAACAGCCCGTCAATTCTTGAGTAAGTCCCCCTCTGTCTCAACGCCATTAGATACGGGGATGTTGCCCTCTAGAATCCGGCTATTCGAGCACTCCTCCGCGAGGCAATCCTAATACAGAAAACAATATATATATATATATATATATATATATATATATATATATATATATATATATATATATATATATAATGGTGATATCAATCTCAACCCGGCCGTGCCCCAATAAAAGAATATACAAACTGGCAGAGACGGCAGTCCACATGTCGGACGCTCACCCCGCAATAATGAATATACAAATGAATCTAAACTGTACAACTACTATTGCATTAGGGGATATCCAACACGACAATCCGAATAAAACATCACAGCAGTATAAGCAAGTATGTGCAACCCCGTCTAAATAACATACAACAATTAGACGACGTTTGAAAACACATACACCACATCACAGAAATCATCGATGCAAAAGTATCAAGTCTTGAAACTATCCAAGTTGCCCCAAAGCAAAGATAACACTAAGTGAAATCTGGGGCAAATCAAATAAGACCAAAAATACCAATTTCCAAAGCCCAAGATACTGAATGAAAACAAGGACTAAATGAGACCAGAAAACCGCTCATGGTAGGGTCTTGGAGGAGTCGGGCGGTTTTTGTACGGCCCAACTTTCTCGTTTTCATTGTGTCATATACATATCAAGAGTAAGCCTCTGCACTTGCTTAAAAAATTTTTAGAGGCCAAAATTATTTTGGACAGAGAGTGGGCTTTTAAAGATCGGAATTTTTCGGTTTTGAAACTAAACCATCGTCTACTGCTAGTTTCTAATTAACTCTGATACCATGTTGGGTTTCCTAGCATCTTGACAGCCGACCGCGGCCGTTGCGGAACGAAAAAACTGACTTTAAAAAAAACTGGCGCTAGAAAACAAATCCTAGAATCTAACCAAACATCGAAACTAGTAAACTAGAGGAGTCTAACTACTCTGTTAGAAGATTATATCTAAAGACATGTGTCCTTCGGGTCTTCACTCTTCTTCTTAAACTCCTTGAGCTCTTCTAAACCAACCTTGCTTGATAGCCTTCTTGATCCTAAATGATCCACCCGAGAGTTTGTAATCCAAGTTTAGCTTCACTAATGAAGCAACTTAGTAACCTAGTTTTCTAATCTAGGTTACTAAGGAGATGTAGTGGGTTTTATAGTGTATTTCTATCTCTTTTCCTCCCTTCATTCTAAACTCATGAGATGTTAGGGAGAAAGATGAAGAAGGAGGAGGAGGAACTCAAGAAAGGCTAGAGAGGAGAGAGAAGCTCATGGTGAGAATGAGATAAAACTTGTGTGAAAAATAATGAACCATGGTTTTGTATATCTCATTTTCCAATATAAAATCACAACCATGCTTAAATAGGTTGGACAAATAAATATTCAATTCATTTTTCAACACTATTGAAGCACGGTTCTTACCATTCTCACCTCACTACCTTTACACCTCATTTCCATTTAAAAGAATAAATGGATAAATCAAAAATGAGGTGTCCACCTTCTACAATGTTTTCCATATAAATACGGAATACACTCTACCGTATATACATACCCGTATTCGTACCAAAATATGAATACCCAAAAGATAGAATAATACTACTAATATAGTACCAGCATTAAATCAATATCTGATTTAACAAACCGGCTTAATCCTAAGCCCGCTAGTATCATCAACCGTCCGATCGAAAACCTGGATAACACTAGAATATACATATCGAAATATGTATATATAAATTATTAAATCAATACCTGATTTAATAATCCGGCTTAATCCTAAACCGGCTAGTATTATCATTCGATCGGAACCTTGCACGTATAAACATACGGCCACCACATCGTTTTTCCTGAATCAGAGAAACCCTCTGTGTGGGACTCTAAAGAATCGACAGTATGCTGGCAGTGGGTTTAACCACAAGCACTTCAGCGGCACTAGCTGTACGTAACGGCTACCCAGGTACCTGTCGAAAAGAAAGCCGATGAGTAAGCTCATCCGAACCCCTACTGAACCCATCCGTAGCGATCTCCGTACAGTCCGGTCTCTTCATCTAAGAGTATCACATACCGGGTCTAGGGGGTGGTAAACATCAGACCCCTAATGACCTAATAAGTCATGTCGATTTGGCTCAGGACCAAACCGAGAAACTACTGATCTAACCATCAGTAAATCTCAATTGCCTTGGCCAAGCTCTTATGGTTCTAGCCTACCGGACACAGTGCGATATAAACTCCCAATACCGGGAGTGATGAATCCCTTGCAATCACTCACTCACTGCTTCCATGTGACTCAGGACTGTACCCAACCAAAACCTGTTTACACGACTCAGTAGAGCTGTGGTAGGGTAGTGATCAAAGTACAGTGGGAACTCACACGAGACAAATGATGATCTCAGGCCCAAAGACTAACCAGTGTTGGATTATGTCGGTGCCCTGGCCATCTATTGTGGCTAGTGCGGAACAAAAACTGGCGTTTAAAAAAACTTGGCGCTAACAAAACCCGACCAAAAGAAGAATCGAACCATAAACCCTAAACTAGCAAACTACAAAAGGCTAAACTACTATGACAGAAGTGTTATACCAAATGATCCATGTCCTTCGGTCTTCTACCATCATCCTTAGCTCCTAGTGGCCTCCATGATCAAGCTTGATCGTCTGCCTCCCTCGGTCAAAGATGATCCACCCGAGAGTCTATAGTTCGAACTTCTACCTCAATACCAAGGTAACTAGGGTACCTAGTTCGCTAAACTAGATAGCCTTGAGGATGTGGAGAGTGATGATGGATTGATTTGTCTAAAAATACCCTAGGTTTCTCAACACATGAGACATTTAGGGTTGAGGAAGAAGAAGGAAGCTTGAGGTCAAGAGAGTGTTGAGGATAGAATCAATAATATGAACCATGGCTAATTGTGATGACTATTAAGCAACAACCAAAAATATCTAAGTGCCACCTTGACTCAATAGGCATCACATGACGCACCTTGTAGCCATACTTCATTAATTGCCAAACAACACCTCATCCTCCACCTCATTAACCATTTAACAAAATGATTATAAAACAAATGAGGTACCTTCTTCTAGAAGCACCCTTATAAAAATTACAAGAATACCCCTCACAGTATATACATACCCGTATCCGTATTCCGAAAAATACAAATACAAAGAGAAGAAAATAATCCAATAGTCTAATATTAGGATCCGGCTTAAACCAAAGCCCACTAGTATAATCCGTCCAAATCATAATCCGTGCACAAGTACACGTATATGATCGAACCCTGCCGTAAAACCATACGGCCTCAATATTGTTTCGCCCGAAGCTGGGAAACCCTCTGTGTAGGAGTCTAAAGACTCGTCAATATACTGGCAGTGGGTTTAACCACAAGCACGTCAACGACACTAGCTGAACGTAACGGCTACCCAGGTATTGAGCGAAAGGAAGGCCGACGAGAAAACTCATATATACCCCTACTGAGCCTGTTCGTGACAATCTCTGTACAGTGCGGTCTGTTCTTCTAAGAGTATTGTATATCGGGTCTAGGGGTGGATAAAGTCAGACCCCTAATAACGCGATATTTCATGTCGGTATGAAGCCCATCACCTACTGAGAAACTACTGATCCAAATCAGTAATTCTCGACTAGCTTGGCCAAGGATTTTTGGTGATGGTCACCCGTGCACCGCGCGATATCAATCTACAATACGGGGAGAGACGAATCCCCGACGATCCACTCACTGCTTCCATGTGGCTCGGGACTGTACCCAACTAAAATATGTTTGCACGACTCCTTTGAGCCGTGGTAGGGTAGTAATCAAAGCACAGTGGAAACTCATACGAGACAAATGAAGATCTCAGGTCGACAGACTAACCTGTACTCATGTCACCTGGAAACTGCTATCTGACAATAGGTATAATACCAACTAGTATGTTCTCGGCGAATCCGTCCAGTGTGCTCATAACCTAATGAGCACCTGTATACTATCTTAAGTGACTAACTGACACCAATGGCTTGTGAGACCGGCCACCGCCTCTCGTCGAGGTCTCGAAAAGTATACACTAGTCTACTCCGGAGTATCAATGCCCGGTCTCGATACTCCCTCGACTAGGGACATTTAAGGATGTGCTTATAGACCACCCAGCTCCAACGTATATGATCGCCATTATAATGCTGGTAGTAAAGTGATTGGCACGCTTTCGGCGTGTCATATTTAAGTTCTAAAGTTAACCGCAATCAGGACGGCGTCGCGTGTAGCTAGCCGCGATGAGTACGGGTCGTCCGCAGGGAGACGGTGCGTTTTGCGTTCTTGTTATGACGAGTTAATCAAGGGTCGGAAGGGTTTGATTCTAACCCAAGTGTTGTATATGCAAGTATAAGCTTGTTAGGAATATATAGGTTAGTGTAAGTTAGTGAAGTCCGTACTCAATCCTTTGAGCCGAGCTTGACCATTGAAGCTAGAGCAATCGGCAACAACGTGGATTAGGGTGCTTAAGCACGGTATTTGTGAAATTCGGCTTATTGACCCTTGTCTATCCGTTCTTGTCTTTTGACTTTCGTCTCTGGCCAAACCGAACGCAACCAGTCACGGTTAGGGGTCACCGATATCTTGGTAGGGTAGAGTGCCTAACGGAGCGCTTACGTAAGGTTTGGGCGGAGTTCAATTGGAAAATATCGGGCAAAGGAAATGAGAAAAGAAACCTTAACTTACAATACCATTCCTTTTCCTAACAACATCATTATTTACAAACCATCAAAACACAAAAGGAAAGTGCAAATGAAAGGATAAAAAGAAAAGAATAAACAACATAGCAAGTAAGTAAATGCGAGGAATAAAATGCAAGTAAGTAAATGGTAAGAAATGAAATGCAAGTAAGTAAAAGAGATAGACAGTACTAAGAAACCAAAAATGAAAGTTTTATTAACTTCAAGTGATGATACAAATCATGAGTTCAATAACCAAAACTTAAACTTGCAAGCTCAATGAAGAGGTTGCAAGATCAAGAGAAGGCAAAGAACTCAAGGCAAACTAGCTCTGTACAAGAATCAAAATGAAAAAGAAAGTATCCAAGTCCAAAAGTATATAAAGTATGAGCTCATTTCCCTTGCTCACTGATTTGTATTTATAGGCCCAAAATAAGATTAAACAAGCAATAAAATTAAGATGATGTGACAGCAAGGGATGGACAGAAGAAAAATGGTGACAAGTGGGCTTGATAAAACCGGTGGGGCCGGGTTTTAGAAGGATGTCACCGGTTTTATTGAGGAGTTTGGGGCTCGTGTTGGTGTGGTGCTGTTGTGTGCTCTCCACAATCCTACTAGTATTGTTTGATTTGTTTATATGAACCTGGTCTGTATTCAGGGATTTGGAAGGAACATGTAGCTTTATATCACATCACACCTTTTTGCATTTATCATTCTTGTCCCCCACATGTGCCCACTTGTGCCATGGAGAGCCCCACCATGGTCCATGTGCCAAAGAGCATGTGCACACTTGCATTGTGTTGGACCAAAATTGTGTGCACACATTTATTTGCAAAAGAACTCTTTATTCATCAATCGGTTTGCAGTTCCGGTTGCAGTGTCGGCTCACAAACATTATATTCGTGATTTTGAGTGTGTTTCTAGTATTGAGTTACGGATACCTGTAATCCGTATTTACTGAGCAGACACTGGTTAATAGTACCGATATATAACAAAATAGATAATGAATGAGCGGTATTAAATTGCAATTTTCTGAGATGAACAAATACCCCCAAACTTATCTTTTGCTCGTCCCGAGCAAAACAAAATCCTAACCTCACTTTCACAGGAAACGCGATTGCACTGAGCTCGTGCAACAAACCGTTAAACCTCTAGGTGTCCCTAGTAGGAGGAGTGTTGTCTCCTGAGGGTTTTGAGCGGATTACACCCACAAAATCTTGTCAAGCTAGTTTCACAAGTTAACGTCGATTCTACTTCTACAGTTTAGTATCTAGGTTAGAAATTCTATCATCATAGGTTAGAAATTCTATCATCCTAAATTAGAAATATTCAACCCTTTTGTTTCACGCCTCCTATTTATTCAACCTCAGATTCTATACGTTTTTACAGTTTAGAAAGATCTCGGTTTCTCTTGAGTTTTACTTCTAAAGTGCAGTCTCCAATCATGGATTTTATCATCTTTACAGAAAACATAAGTCTTATTCTTTATTCCTATCTTTCCTCCAAACATCGATTGTATACCCCTACGTGTGTGTAAAATTTCACCCTTACACTTAAGAATTCAATTCAAGCTATAGTACCCTTGCCCTAATACCTAATACTACTTCTTTTCGTTAATGGATGGACGGTTTTGCTCACACACCTTTCATGCGACTATTAATGCTTCTTGAGGCACTAACATCCGATTATTGAATGTGTGAGCTTAAAGCGTAAATAGAAGTTTCCAGGTCTTGACTTTATTTTTCTTTTTTTTCTTTTTTTTTCTTTTTCTTTTCAAGACCGGATATATTTTTCAATGATGCTCTTTTGGTGGTTAACTTTAAATACCGTTTTTCTTTCATACTAGGTTTTCAAGCAAGAGTATTTCTAGGTATCCTCTACTATCTTAAGTTTCAAGATGCGTGTATGTGTAGTTTGTAGGGTATATACTTTCTAAATTTGGACTCAAGAATAGGAACTATTTTTCAGACTTATCCTTCAGTAAAGCTTTCAATACTTTCCCTTTATCTCGACTTAACTCAAGAACCGAACTCAAGATTACCTACTTCTATAAAAAAAACAGCAAGAACGTATAATTACCAAGGTTAAATAGAAGGAGGGTTATTTTTAGGGTTTTCAATTCCTAAGCCTAGGGTTTAGTTATTTCTAACGCATCAACTAAACTTTTGGAATAAAATTCTAAGTTGCCCTATTAGCTAACTTGATGACAAAGTTTTTATATTTTTTTGTAAAGTTTTTCGATTTTTACGGGTTTTTAAATAAGTATGCAAATGCAAAATATACACTTGAAAGCGAAGGAAGAAAGCTTACCGAGCATACTCCCAAACTTAACTTTGACAGTGCCCTCATTGTCAGGTTACACCAAGAGGATCAAAATTGTCGGTGCTCCCATGTTTTTCTTTTTATATACATAAAAGAAAAAATCAAACCAAAAATATATATACACAAAAAAGGTCCCCCCAAACTTAAGTAAAACAGTGTTTCCACTGTTTAAGTGGTGAAGTTCGGGATTAGGGGGGAGAGAACGGTATCAATCTACACAAGACCTTACACATGCCAAAAGTTAGCACCAACCATTAAAAATTTTATCGGGATAAGGGCCGGGCTGGTGAAAGAATGCGGAGAGGAATGAAATGAAGAATACACGAGACCGTGTGTCAATGAAAGCGGGATACGGTCTCGGTGGAGGAGAAGAAGGCGGAAGGAAAAAAAATGGAATACGAACTTGAGGGTGGAAATGGAGTGAATAAATTAGTACAATTTGTAGTGACCGGTGTATAAAAAGCGATTGTACTAATCTATCAACCTGTTGAGCAATGGGGTCAAACCTCTCAAGATTCGTGAGAAAACATGGGTAGACCGAACTTGGTAAACCAGACACAGTAAATGAAAGCGATACGGTGTCTTGCGAGGTAGGAACGATGGAAAGGATGGAGGGGTGTGATCAAGGAATGGTATCTGTTAAAGGTTCTGGAGGGTATGCACTGTCAGTGGAAGGGACATGATGAATTGGAAAATCCGACTCATCAAGTAGAATTGTTTCATCCTCAATACTATACTCAAAAGTCTCCTCAAAATTCATCTCATCCATACATTTATCATCAATTTCCAGACACATATGGGGTTCGGAAAAAACAGTTAATGACTCGGGATGATATCCACACGGAAGTGAAAGGACATGATGAATTGGTGAGTGATTGATCGTTTTTCGATGTGGTATGAAAAGTGTTATCACAATCAAAGAATTTATAGCCGCAATCAATAACGGTGTCGATGTAGTTCGTTAATGAGTACGGGTCGTCCACTGAGATTCGTGTATTTATTCGTTCTAGTTTTGGTTGAGTCGAAAGAAAATAGTAAAGAAAATTCAAGAAGATGAATCAAGATTTATTAGATGAAATATTTTCAAGAAAAATCAAGAAAGAGTTTAAGATTTAGTAATCAAGAAAGTGTCCAATTTCAATTTTAGTTATCAAGAAAATGTAGAATAGCTTGTAGGATTCAATAGGAATTAGTAGCAATGATGAATACTAATAATGACTTATCTTATCTATTGATGAATTATAGCTAGAATGATGGCGATGAATGAAGATTAAGGGTCTTTTGGAGAAACTAGGGTTTCTCCTTCACTATCCCTTGTCTTTTCATTGATCATCATTCAAATCTAGCCTTTAGCAAAGAGAATCATCAATCATTTAATCCCAAATTGCAACGAAATTATCAAGAACGGTGATCCCGTTCCAAATTTGGTCATTGACGATTCTTTTTCCTAAAGTTCATAATTCTCATAAGACTTAAGATGAGTTTAGGATTTCATCACCATTTGATCTACCGAATTCCTTCGAATCCTTTACAAGTGGAGATTTCACTCATGCATCATGAAAACAAAAGAATCAAGAATTAGAAATTTCATAATGCGAAAGTGTTAAGAAAGCTAGAATTAACAATTGATCACCTTTATTAATCAACTTCTAATTACACATTCCTTCAATCCGAGGTTACAAGAATTGCTCTCGATCGCTCCCTTGAAAAGGTAACTATTCCGTCAAATTTCACGTTGCTCGATCTTCGTAAGACTTGGACCTGTCGAGGATCTCACGCTCTTGATGACGATTGGCTTCGTGTAAAAGATCTTGAATGTCGTCACTTGATGTTGTTCTCAACGATTCTTGATTTGGATCTTGATTAGGAATTGAATTGGATTTGGTTTTGGTTTGTGTGCTAGAAATCGACTACCATCAACAACTTTCACAATGTAGGCTTAGGTCCCTTTTATAGCTCTTCACCAATCTTCCACTAGAAGCTAGGTTAATCTTCTCCAAGAAGGTAAGTAGTTGTAGGGAAACTTCTAGAATAAGGTAATTATCAAGCTTCCTCAAGAAGCTAGGCTGTTGGAGGGAAGTTTCTAGAACAAGTTTATTACAATGGAGCATCTTCAACAAGCTAGAAAGTTGAATTGAAGCTTCGGGAGAAGTGTCGTCATCGGATGCCCTAACTCGGCCGCGGATCCGAGGCGGATCGGCCTGACTCGGCCGTGGATCCGCGGCCGTTTGGTGAGAACAGAGCTTCAGTTCTCTGTGGTCTTCTTGTGTTGATCTCTGAGTTTATATTTGATATCTGGAATCCTTTTATCTCATCTGAATCTCTGCCAGATTTTAACTCTTTGTCTTGCTGTATTTTGTCGGTAAATTTGCGATTCCGATATCTGTCCTGAAATAATTTTCTGCACAAAATCTCACTGAAGATTATTGAGATATACAATATCATGCGTGAAATAATAAACACACAATTTCCTTCCAGAATGTTGATTATAATGTATAACACGTGGTAATTGATATTTTCCAAACGAACTTATAATACGTGTTATATTTATAACAATTATCCTTAGATGAATAGAAAAGTGAGGAAATTGTTATGTTAAAGATTGCAATATTTTCGACTGAACAAATTCCCCCAAACTTGACTTTGATCGTCTCGAGCAAACTTCTTTTATTCAAGAGAAGGAGAAAAGAAAAAGAAAAGCTAACTAGCACACTTTCGTAGGCAAACACGATTGCACTGAGCACGTGCAACAAGCCTTTAAACCTCTAGGTGTCCCTAGTAGGTGAAGTGTTGTCTCCTGAGGGTTTTCAGCGGATTGCACCCATAAAATCCCATAATAAAAGGAAGACTGTGAAAGTTACATATAAAGACAAGAATTATAAAAGAAAGAACTTGAAAATCAGAGTTTTCAACTACACTAGCTTTTCGGTTGTCATGAGCCCTATCTTAATAGTCATGAAAAGATGTTAGAAATCACATCATCCCTCAATAAAACATCGTCTTATTCTTCATCCCTACCTTTCTTCCAAACACCGATCATATACCCCTACATGTGTGTAAAAGATATCCCTACACTCGGAGAATTCAATTCAAGCTATCATACTCTTGTCCATCTACCTCAGTACTTTTTTAGTCGGCGAATATTTTTGATGGAATTGCTCACACATTTTTCATGCGACCGTTAATACTTCTTAAGGTACTAACCGCCCGATTACTCAATATGCTCACATATTAGGTGTAATCAATAATTTTCTCGTATTGCAACACCTAAGACTTAGCAGTGACTCCCAAACCAGTTGGTCTAAGGCACTAGGTGATGAAGCACCCTCGCTATATTTTTTTATGCTGCCTTGGTGATTACAAAACTAGTGTTCATTTTTCTCCACCATTTTATACTTTTATGCTTCATTTAAATTTATTTTCTTCGTATTTTGGCTTTTAGACAAGAGCATTTCAAGGTATCCACTACTATCCCGAGTTTCAAGACGTGTGTAAGTGCGTATAGTAGGGTATCAACGTTCAGATGTTTGGCCTCCAGAATAGGAACTATTTTCAGACTTATTTTTATCCTCAGATTAGTGACTTCCTTCATCTTACTAACCCTTAGGACTGTAAGTTTACGGTAGCGCCCCGGCCGTCAATCCGAGGCCAAATGCGGAATAAAACTTTTTCAAAATGGCGCTAACGTAAACTTAAAACCCGGATCGTTCCATTAACCGTAAACTAGAAAACTGTAAAAGAGTTTGGAGAGAATATACCGATCGATCCGTGTCCTTCGGTCTTCAACCTCTTCCCAAGCTCCTCGCGGCTGCTCCAATGAAGTATGCTCTCCGATCTCGCTCGTCAAAGTGGCTCTACGTCAAGGATTCTTTATACGGGCTCCCACTTCAAACCGAAGCAACTCGGACATGAAGTTTGCTAGCCGACATGTCCAAGATGAAGTAGAGATAGTGTGTGATTACTTTGTCTCAATCACCCTAGGATTCTCAACACATGAGAGGGATAGGGTGGAGGTGAAAGAGTTGCCAAGAAGTGAAGAAAATTGTGAGCACAAAAGGAAATCAGCTAGTGTTGAATTTGTGTGAGTGTTGTGATATATTGTTTGTGAGCTTCACTCAAGAATTTTTCCCACTTCCAATTCCCAGCAGCCCCTTTGCACAAATATCACAACACACCCACAAATATCTAGCCCAAAATCATGAGTCACCAAGTGTGCCCATGCCTTATTAATGTACCATGACAAAAAAAGAAATGAGTCACAATTTCCTCACTTAATAAAACATTTAAAACTAAATGTTTTAATCCAAATGAAAATGGCAACCCAAAAGTAAACTCGTAACGGATTACGAGATACCCCTCATCTGTATATACATATCTGCATCCGTATTCTGACTGAATACGAATACAACGAGATGAAAGTAATCCAAAAATCTAATACTAGGATCCGGCTTAAACCAAAGCCCACCAGTATGATCCGTCCGATCATGATCCGTGCACAAGTGCATGTATATGATCGAACCCTGCCCTAAAACCATACGGCCTCTACAACATTTCGCCCGAACTTGGGAAACTTTCTGTAGGGAACTCTAAAGACTCGTCAATACGCTAGCAGTAGGTTTAACCACAAGCACGTCAGTGGTACTAGCGGTACGTAACAGCTGCCCAGGTATTGAGCAAAAGGGAGGCCGATGAGCGAACTCATCCTGAAACCCTACTGAGCCTGTCAGTGACAATATCTGTACAGCCCAGTCCGTTCGTCTATGAGTATCGCATATCGGGCCTAGGGGGCTGGTAAACGTCAGACCCCCAATAGCGGTATAAGTCTTGTCGGAGTGTAGCCCAGAACACCCTGAGATACTACTGGAATACCTACCAGTAAATCTCGCTTGCCCTGGCCATGGACTTTATGTAATGGCTCTCCAGACACAGCGCGATCTCACCCCCAATACCGGGAGAGACGAATCCCCTGCCGACCCGCTCACTGCCTCTATGTGGCTCAAGACTGTACCCAACTAAAACCTGTTTGCACGACTCCTTTGAGCCGTGGTAGGGTAGTAGTCAAAGCACAGTGGGAACTCACACGAGACAAATGACGATCTCAGGTCGATAGACTAACCTGTACACATGTCACCAGGGAACTGCTATCTGACGTCAGGTATAATACCAACTAGCATGTTCCTGACGAGTCCAGTCTGGTGTACTCATAACCCAATGAGCACCTGTATACGATCTTAGGTGAACCAACTGACACCAATGGCTTGTGAGACCGGCCATCGCCCTTCGTCGGGGTCTCGATCCGTATACACTAGTCTACTCATGGAGTATCGATGCCCAGTCTCGAAACTCCCACGACTAGGGACACTTTAAGGATGTGCTTATAGACTACCAAACTCTCACGTATATGATGCCCAGTCTCGAAACTCCCACGACTAGGAACAACGTGTAATAGTGATCTGTAATGTCACCTAAAGCATATACACGATGATAAAGAAAAACCAGATAGCATACTATCATCTCGAGTAAGAATGTCCTACCGGTATAGGTCCTCCCTCAATCATTGCAATCACGTGCCTGCGATCCAATAATTGACTTTGAGGGCACTATATCCAAAAAAGACAACGGCTCATAACTACTTATTACTAGTTTAGTTTAAGAAAACATCTAACTTTCTTGGTTTTCTTAAATTTTTCCAATCTTTTAAATGTAATTTTTCACTTTCTAATCTTTTATTATAAAAGAAATTTTTGAAATTTTTTGTGCTTATGCAAAGTGTAATGCAAAGTGATGCGTAAATAAGCACAAACCTCCCCCAAACCTGTGTACAGCAGTGTCCTCACTGTGGTCTCTTTTAAATCTCAAAAACCTGTAGGCTTGGGAGGAAAAGTTATTAATGGGGTTAAGAATGAATGAATGTGAAAATCTCCCCCAAACTTATTTTTTTATTTTATGTACAATTTTTGCAATTTTTTTTATAACATAGTTGACTCACCTCCATTCTAAAAATGGGACAATATTACCGAGACATAGAGGTGGAGGAAAATTAGTCATTATAAAGCGGCTCCTGTAAAAACAGGAGCTCCTCCGTGGGGTCAATGGAAAAATACGGTTTTAATCTATTCCCATTCACTTTGAAAATTGTACCGTTTTTCTATTTTCAACTTCAACTGCCCCGTGCGGGTAGACATACCTGTTTATATCAGATTTTTGCATTTTTATACCGCCCAATTTTTATCACATTGCATATCGGTAGATACTCTTGAGCCGTGTTTGCTAGTCAATTGCAAGATACAGGTTCTCGGTTCTAAAACGGTGAAATTCATGGAAAACACAACAAAATCCGGTTCCTGCCAACCACTGAGAAAACACAGTCTCCGCTCGTCATCCGTATGTTGCCAGATACCAGTTTAGGAAGACAAAATGTCAAATCAATGTCACCTTCATGCACAAGGATCAATGGTAGCACAAAATCCAAGAGATCTACGCGGAGCTCGAGGCAATCATGATAAAATCTTGACAAAAAGTCCACCTTTCCCTCAACAGAAATTCTGGAAAAATCGGGGAGCCAAATTGAGAAAATACATATGCCAGAATAATGTACAAAGCAAACCAGGGAAGCCCAAGAAAGATGAAAGCCCAATTCGACCATAAGGCCGCGGATCCGCGGCAAAAGGTGGGCCCAGGCCGCGGATCCGCGGCCGTTTAGGCGCCAAGCCTGCACAGTTTTGGGGGGTGTTTTGTTCTTTTAGTGTGTGGTCTGGTGGTTGCCCTAGGGTTTCATTCTCTGGCCTATAAATAGCCCAGAACTTTGTGAAGGAAAGGGTCCAATTCTTGTATTTCTTTTTACTAGGTTTTAGTTACATGCTCTTCTTCCTCTTCTCACCTCTTCTCCATTAAACTTGTAAGTGAGCTTTTGAGTGAAGAGTGATGAATAAAGAAGACCATTTTATTATCATGCTTGTCTCCTTATATTTATGCTTGTTGTAACTTTAAATTCGTTAAGTAGTTGTTGTTATTTCCTTATTGTTTCTTTCTTCTTTCTTTTTCTTTATCCTTACATACGACAATGATACTTACACTTGATCCTCGCCAAGGTGAGGTCGCAAATAGTTAGTCGTATTCTTCTAGTCTCCTTCTTTCTATCTTCCTCTTTGTTTGTTTTATTTTTCCGTATTATGAAGTGTGAGTAGTTCTATACTTGTTAGGGTAGGATAAGGGAAGTTTGAGAGAAGGAAATCTCTCTCACTCTTTCCTTGCCCAACAACTTAAATCAACTCCCGTTAATTGACCCACAATCCGCTCCTTACGGCACCCTATCCTACATGATAGCGGTGATTCCGTAGTGAGACCGGTTGTGGTTGAATTAACCGGAGGTTATGGATAAGAGCCAAGAACGGACGGACAAGCACCAAAAGGAAGGACTATGCGTTGGAAAGCCTAGCTTATACTCGCAAGTTCCTTCCTAGTCGTGCTAATCCCCGTTGTTGCCGATTACCGTAACACCGATATTAAGTGGGGCAACGAAAGATGTGGAGACTCCTAACTCAAACTAACCTAATCCTAACCCTAACAAGCTCTCTTTAAATATCAACTCAACACTTAGATAATCCAACAAAATCTGAAAACCGGACTTAACTCGTTAAAACACTTTGAAAAAGACTCCCATCTCCCTGCGGACGACCCGTACTCAACCGGCTAGCTACAAGCGAAACCGTCTTGATTGCGGTATTTAAACTAGAACTTGAACATGCACGTATCCTATCAATCAAATGGCGCCGTTGCCGGGGAGACGGTAGTTTATTTCCTTGTGTAATTTCGGGTTAATTTGTAAGTATAAAAAAAACGAAAAAAAAATACATACTTTGTAAAGAAACCATCTTGTTATTCTTGAGTAGCTTTTGTGCAAGTGTACAGGAAAATACAAGGTTCGAGTTCAGTGGCCAAGACGTTGAAAATACGGAGTTCAAGTACAGTGCAAAAGACGTGGGAAGATAGACCCACATTTCGCGGCTACACCGCGACGGACAAAAAGAAGTTAACGGTCTACTGTCAAGATCTGGAGCAGGTACAGTGAGCAACTAAAGATTCAGTAGATCTAGACAAGAAGAGGACAGATACAGTAGATCACCCAATTTTTCCAGAAGCCCAAGTCCACAGTACAGCCGCGGAAACGCGGCATAAGCAAGCTTAGGCCGCGGTTCCGCGGCCACTTGGTGCCTTTGGGCTGCCAATTTTTCTGGGTAACTCTCTCTGCCTCTCTCCACTCCCCTGAACTCCACTGAATTGTGTTTTCTGCAGGCTTCTTTGCGCAAATTCTTCTCCCCCTTCCAATAAACTGTTCTTGTGCAGGATTCTTTGCGCCGCAAATAAAAATTGTTTGCAGTTGATTTGTTACTGTTTTGCATTCTTTAATACGGACTTAAGGGGCTTGAAACCAATCCATATTGGGTTGGGATTTCATCACGCTTCCCAGGACCCCAAAAATCACTAAAGCATATGCATTGTCCATTGTAAATTAAAAAATACTAGACTTCAGCCCTAAGGACTTCGCGCTCATTAGGAGAAGATAAACCTTGTTTAGAACCTCGCTTAACCGTATATTGATTACGGGGTGTCTAGGAAAGTGTTAAAGGCGCAACCGCCGAAAGAGAAAGGGTTATTTAATTAAGGAACTTCGCGAAAGCGTTGGACAACCTCCCCTTATCTCTGCACTTACCTGGCCCCGTGGTCGGTGTATTTTTAAGCCTGTTTCTCGACACTGTTTAACTTCGAAAATCAAGTTCAGGAGCAGGTCTAGTAGACCTAGGCGACCGTAGATCTAGGTGTGATTGTGCATATCTTGTTTGTGATTGCTTAAGCCGTATTTCCGTACATATTTCTGTAAATCTCTTTCTAAAAAAAAAAAAGTCAAAAACTTTTATAAAAACTTGCCCTTTGTCGCCAAATCCATTTTCACCCACCACCCATCGCCTTTCTTCATTGACGTTTTCTTACCCTCACCTTCTCCGCTTTGACTATACTAAACTCGTTTAGTGTATGTCCGCTTGGACTCGGGACACTAGCGCCCGTCTAGTCCGCGTTACGTTAGTCGCGACCGACTACGCGATCGACTCCGAAGTCGATACTCCGTCCACTCCTCTTTCACCCCTTCCTTTGCCGGCCAACTCCGACGTTGACCGGAATTCTGTTCATACATCTTCACCTTCACCTTCACCTTCACCAACCTCTTCTTCCGCGATGTCAGGATTTAATCCGAACATCTCTTTGACCACCGCTGGATTGGCTCCACCTCCTACGGAGACCAATCTCCCACCACCTCCGCCTGTTGTAGCGCCGCAGCGAATTGCGCTCCAGGATCGTTTCTACCCCACCCGTTCTGCACTTCCCACCTGCCTTTCTCTTCCTCCGGCCAATGGGGACAACTTTGAAATTAAGCCCCATTTCATCAACATGCTTCCACGTTTTCATGGGCTTGAAACTGAAAAAGCCTATATCTTCATCAATAAATTTCAAAATGTCTGTGCCATGATGAAAACAACCCAGCTGTCGGACGATGCTATACGTCTACGGGTCATTCCGTTCACTTTATGCGATCTCGCTGAAAAATGGCTGTATAGCACCGCTTCCCACTCAATCACCAGCTGGGACGAGTTTGTTAAAGCGTTTCTAAAAAAATTCTATCCAAATCATAAGACCGCAAGAATTCGAAATGAAATCAACCAATTCTCCCAGCTTCCTTCTGAACCCTTCTGGAAGTGCTTTGACCGGTACAAAGACCTTCTTGTTCAGTGTCCTCACCACGGTATAGAGAAATGGCAGCTCTGCCAAACCTTATACGAGGGACTGAACCCAGCAACGAAGCAGTTGCTGGAAACCATCTGTCAGGGCCACTTCCTATCGAAATCTGACGAGGAAGCGTGACAGTTCTTTGACGATCTTGCGGAGCAAACGCTACAGTGGGAGAGCACAAGACCGACTTCTTCTTCTACCTCCACTTCTACCGGTCAGTCTAGGGTAGGAATCCACCAACTCGATGTCTCTATCGCGATGAAAGCTGAAATGGCTGCAATAACTCGAAAGCTTGAAGCGATAGAGAGCAAATTTTCTGCTCCTGCTCCTGCCCCTGTTCTCCCCCTTCGTACCATCTGCGCTTGTTGTTCCGATCCTTCCCACTTGACCGAAGAGTGTCCTTACAATCCACCCTCGCAAGGACAGGATCAGGTTAATGCTGCCTTCCAGCAAAGACCGAGGAATGATCCATACTCTTCCACCTACAATCCCGGTTGGAGGAACCACCCCAATTTCGCCTGGAATCAGAATCAGAATCAATTACAGGGCAACAATTTCCAAAGGGCCCCTCCGCCGCAACAACAAGCGCAACAACAAACTCAACACCAATATCAGCAGCCCTTCCAACCCCAACCTTACCAAAACCAGACGAACAACTTTGCACCAAACAATTCTTTTCCACCAAATAACAACTTTGTTCCGTCAAACACTGATAAGGTTTCCTCGCTCGAGCGAAGTCTGGAGGCGTTTGTTAAACAATCGACTCAATCCACCGCCAACATCCAGTCTTCGATCCAATCTTTAGTACAACACACCGCCGCACACGGGCAGAGCATCAAAACCATCGAGGCCCAGATTGCACAGCTGAACGCGGCCTTGAGCGAGCGAGAGAAGGGGAAGCTCCCGTCCCAGCCACTGCCAAATCCCGGTCACCCACATAATGCACATGTTGCTCTTGAACAACAAAACCATAATGTGAGTGCCGTGACCACACTGAGATCGGGAAGGATGCTGCAAAACAACATTGGCAAGCGAATCAACGATGACACCCCGGCCGCCGCTTCTTCTTCTTCTCCTTCTTCTTCTTCGTCTTCTGAGCCTATTCTCCGTTCTTCACAAGGCTCTCCTTCCTCTTCTTCTGCTCTGAACGGACCCACTTCTCACTCCATGAAAACACCTATTCTGGGATCCGTTCCAACTCCAAAATCTCCTCCTCCAGCATTAGACTCAACCAATTTTCAAAATGTTCCATTTCCAAACCGGTTGAGGTCTAACAAACAAAATCCACAAATGGAGAAGATTTTGGAGTTATTCAAGCAAGTTAACATTAACATTCCTCTTTTAGATGCTGTCCAACAAGTCCCGTCCTACGCGAAAATCTTAAAGGACTTGTGCACGAAAAAGAGGAAGTCTCAGGTACCCAAGAAAGTTTTCTTGGCTAGTGTTGTGAGTGATGCCCTTACCCAATCTTTACCACAAAAACGTAAGGACCCTGGCTGTCCTACGATTTCAATTACCATTGGGGATAAGAACATCAACCGCGTACTATTAGATCTTGGTGCCAGTGTTAACTTGCTTCCGTATTCAGTATACGAGCAATTAGGCGTCGGAGAGCTGAAACCCACACACTGCACTCTCCAAATGGCCGACCGATCGATCACCCATCCTAGGGGTGAGCTAGAGGATGTGTTAATCAGAGTCGGGGACTTCATATTCCCCGTCGACTTCATTGTATTAGATACACAGCCTGTAGCTAACCCCCGGAATCAAATTCCGGTGATACTCGGTCGCCCATTTCTCGCAACCTCAAATGCTGTGATCAATTGTCGCAATGGTTCAATGAACCTCTCTTTTGGAAATATGACTATTGAACTCAACATTTTTAGGTTAGGGAGTCAGCCCGCCGAACCTAATGCTCATATACTGGACGTCTGCTCGATCCAGGAGATCACACCAGAAGAGTGTGAATTCGAGGAGTTTTTGTTTGACCACGATAATCTTGACGCCACTAGTGCGTTTCTCTTCGAATCTGCTGTTGTTTCTGCGCCCGATAACGAATACGAGTGTTTCACGTTCTCGAACGATCTTAGCCGCGCACAACCCGAGTTCGAATCTTTCGACTTTCCGGATGAGTTACCTGAACCATCCGACTCGGTTGCCTACACTCGTTTTGAACCTTTGCTGGAATCCTTTGAGTTCGAGACCTTTGCACCAGTCTTGCCTTCCATCATTTCACCTCCAACGCTCGAACTCAAGCCGTTGCCGTCTCACCTTAAGTATGCTTACTTAGGTGAGAACGAGACCCTCCCTGTCATCATTTCGGCTTCTCTAGCTCCCGAGCAAGAGAAAGCCCTTCTCGCGGTCTTGCACAGCAACAGGAAAGCTTTTGGCTGGTCCATGGCGGACATCAAGGGGATTAGTCCCCTGATCGTTGAGCATCACATTCATCTGATGGATGATGCCAAACCAGCCCGGGATCCACAAAGACGTCTTAATCCAGTCATGAAGGAGGCTGTGAAGAAGGAGATCGTCAAATGTCTAGATAGTGGTATCATTTACCCTATCTCTGATAGCCAGTGGGTTAGCCCCATTCATGTTGTCCCCAAGAAGTCGGGCATCACGGTCATAACCAACGAGGCGAATGAGTTAATCCCTACTCGCACCCAAACTGGGTGGCGAGTTTGCATTGATTACAGAAAACTCAACGCCGCTACGCGGAAAGACCACTTTCCGCTACCCTTCATTGACCAGATGCTTGAACGATTGGCCGGACATGAGTACTATTGCTTTCTAGATGGCTACTCTGGCTACAATCAAATTCCCATCGCCGAAAAAGACCAGGACAAGACCACTTTCACTTGTCCTTTTGGCACGTTTGCATATCGACGCATGCCCTTTGGGTTATGCAATGCGCCCGCTACCTTCCAGCGGTGTATGATGGGAATTTTCTCGGACATGGTGGAAAATTTTTTGGAGATTTTCATGGATGACTTCTCCATCTTCGGCGACTCCTTCGACGAGTGTTTGCTGCATCTTGACGCTGTCCTTACCCGATGTAAGGACAAGAATCTCACTTTGAACTGGGAGAAATGCCACTTCATGGTGCGCGAAGGTATTGTCCTAGGACATATCATCTCGCAAAACGGCATAGAGGTTGACAAAGCTAAGATTGAGGTCATTTCCAATCTGCCTCCTCCCCGATGCGTCAGAGATATCCGAGCCTTCCTTGGCCATGCCGGATTCTACAGACGGTTTATCAAGGACTTTAGCAAGATTGCTAGGCCCTTGACGCTTTTGCTGGCCAAGGACACGCCTTTCACCTTCGACTCGAGCTGTGTGACTGCATTCAAGTCACTGAAACTCTCACTCACTTCTGCTCCCGTTCTTTCTTCCCCTGACTGGACGCACCCATTCGAGATTATGTGCGATGCATCCGACTTTGCCATCGGTGCTGTCCTTGGACAGCACATCAACAAGATGCCGCACGTGATCTATTACGCGAGCCGGACCCTGAACGACGCCCAACTCAATTATACAACAACTGAGAAGGAATTCTTAGCTGTTGTATTTGCTCTAGAAAAGTTCAGGCCCTACCTCATCGGCTCTCCAGTCATTGTCTACACGGACCATTCAGCTCTGCGCCATCTTTTTGCGAAGAAAGATGCTAAATCTCGGTTAATCCGTTGGATCCTCTTGCTTCAAGAGTTTGACCTTGTCATTAAGGACAAACGAGGATGTGAAAACGTGGTTGCCGACCATCTCTCACGACTTCCTTCTTCGCCTTCGCTTCCAATCCCAATTAACGACGTTTTTCCGGATGAACAACTCTTGACAGTATCATGCGAACCCTGGTTCGCAGATATTGTGAACTATTTGGCCACGGGATTATTACCGACCGAATGGTCGAGTCAGGACAGACTTCGCTTCTTATCCCAAGTAAAACACTTTTACTGGGACGAACCCTACTTGTTCAAGTTCTGTCCCGACCAGATTATTCGTCGGTGTGTCCCCGATGAGGAATTCAAGAGTGTGCTGTCATTTTGCCACGATCAAGCGTGTGGCGGGCATTTTGGGCCCAGAAAGACAGCTGAGAAGATCTTGCAATGTGGTTTCTACTGGCCACGACTCTTCAAAGACGCTAATGACTATTGCAAGACTTGCTCCCGGTGCCAACACTTGGGCCGGATATCCCGGAGGAACGAGATGCCACTCCAACCGATTTTGGTTGTAGAGATTTTCGATGTTTGGGGGATAGACTTCATGGGGCCGTTTCCCAGCTCTTTTGGGAACTTGTACATTCTTCTAGCTGTTGATTACGTCTCTAAATGGGTCGAGGCTGTGCCCAGCCGAACTAACGACAACAAGGTTGTCGTTAGGTTCCTTAAAGAAAACATTTTCTCACGGTTTGGGCACCCCCGAGCGATCATTAGCGACAATGGAAGTCATTTCTGCAATAAAACTTTCGAAGCCTTGATGCGGAAATACTCCATTAATCATAAGCTTTCTACGCCCTACCACCCCCAAACCTGCGGGCAGGTCGAAGTTTCAAATCGGCAAATCAAGCAGATACTGGAGAAGACGGTTTCCAAGAACCGTAAGGATTGGTCTTTGAAACTCACTGATGCCCTTTGGGCATTTAGAACCGCTTATAAGACCGACCTTGGCATGTCTCCCTATCGGCTTGTGTACGGAAAAGCCTGCCACCTTCCTGTCGAAATCGAGCATCGCGCGTTTTGGGCGATAAAAGAGCTGAATCTTTCTCTTGAAGATGCGGGCAGCCATCGGAAGCTGCAGCTGAACGAACTGAACGAGCTTAGGGATGAGGCTTACGACAACGCGGTCGTCGTTAAGAATCGAACGAAGGTGTTTCATGATAAACACCTTTTGCGCAAAACCTTCGTACCTGGTCAGCAGGTACTGCTTTACGACACCCGACTTCACTTCCATCCTGGAAAGCTCAGATCTCGCTGGAAATGGCCGTATTTTGTGCGGAATGTGTATCCGCAGAGCGCTCTGGATTTGGAAAATCCAAAGGACGGTTCACTCTTCAAGGTAAACGGACACCGATGCAAACCGTACCTTAGCGCCGAACCAACAGAGGAGCTCCTGTTCTTACAGGAGCCGGTTTACCCTGCATGATCTTCCTCTGCCTACCTCCAAACTTCGGTTATCCAGCCAAGAACAGCGGACACTGTTCCAAATAAGTTTGGGGGTATGTACAAACCATTTTGTTTATATTTTTGTATATTCTTTTTCTTTTCTTTAAAAACAAAAACAAATAAAAATTTGTGTATCACTAACCGACAATTTTGAACCTTCCAACTGCTCTCTTCATGCAATGACAGTGAGGACACTGTCCAGTTTAAGTTTGGGAGTATGCTCGGTACGCATTTCTTATCTTCGCATTCATATGTATATTTTGCATCTGCATATTAAAATCCATAAAATCCATAAAAATCTGAAAATTTTCTAAAAAACTTTTTGTCAAGTTAGCTTGTGGAAGAACTTTGATTCAACATTTTGACGGTTTTTGTTTGAAAAAAATAGGAATAACTAAATCTTATGTTTGGATTTTGAAAAACCTGAAAGATAACTCTCCTTTGAAGTTAACTATAGCTGATATACGTCTTTACATCACACTACACGTGTCGTAAGATTTTGGGAATTAGATGACAAGTCTTTCATGTTTAAACTTTTAAACAGATGATTTTCTGAGGATCAAATAGGTTT
The DNA here is from genome assembly GCA_030015575.1 of Agapanthus africanus. Classification (NCBI taxonomy): domain Eukaryota; kingdom Viridiplantae; phylum Streptophyta; class Magnoliopsida; order Asparagales; family Amaryllidaceae; genus Agapanthus; species Agapanthus africanus. The sequence goes on along the minus strand of CM057339.1, from coordinate 172,673,256 downwards.
GTTCTGAAATAAGTAATGTCAAGAATAGTTTATGAAGTAAAGCGAATATGAAGGAATGTTATTGATGCCGTAATTGGAGCTAAGTCTGAAAAATAACCCATCTAAAACTTGATTGGAATGATTACACACCAAACCCACTAGACACGTCTTTTATCCAAAAAAATATTTGAACTACCGGTTATATCTCCGTTCGTATTAAATCATCTGATTTTCACGACAAACGGTCTTTTGTTTTTGGACCTAGGTAACTTGAGTAATTAAGTCCGCTGGGGTGTTTTTACACCTAATGCCCTAAAATCAACTGGTTTGGGTGCATTGGCCCAAAGCTCGCTAAGAAGCCTAGAAAGTCCAGGTTAAAACAAAGTCAAGCAAGTGTTCTCTCCGAGTTAAAATTCCTAACGGTTCTTTGTGTGAGAATAATCTTGATAAAAGACAGGCTTTTAAAAAAAAATTTAACGGAGATATGAAGGTTTTACTCTTTGATAAAGACTATTGCACGTTCACAGAGGTGTGTATGAAATGAAAACAAGAAAAAGGTGGAGTGAAAAATACGACTTAGTTTCCTGTTAAGGAAGATAGAAATTCTGAAGTTGAAACCTTACTGGAAAACGAAACTTGAAAAATGCTTAACTCGTTATAAAACTTATGTGATCCTTTTAAAATTGTTATCTGGGCTTTATTGTGCGACATGATGACTTTAATCGATCCTTCTGGAACTTAACGACACTATTTGCACCGCACGTAAAGACATATACAATCTGTAGTTAAATAAGAAGCGAGGTGTGAAAAATAAAGGTTCGATGGTCTAGACTTAGGATTATAGAATTGTTATTTTCTAAAACAAAACTTTAGGGTTTGAAGCTTAGTTATTTTACAAAACCAACTTGACCGGATTTTATGGGTAGTATCCGCTGAAAACCCTCAGGAGACAACACTCCTCCTACTAGGGACACCTCGAGGTTTAACGGCTTGTTGCACATGCTCAGTGCAATCGCGTTCCCTGCGAAAGTGAGGTTAGGAAATTTTTTGTGAATAAATGGGCTTTGCTCGGGACGAGCAAAATGATAAGTTTGGGGGTATTTGTTCATATCAGATTTTTGCATTTTCATACCGCCCAATTTTTATCACATTGCATATCGGTAGATACCCTTGAGCCGTGTTTGCTAGTCAATTGCAGGATACAGGTTCTCGGTTCTAAAACGGTGAAATTCATGGAAAACACAACAAAATCCGGGTTCCTGCCAACCACTGAGAAAACACGGTCTCCGCTCGTCATCCGTATGTTGCCAGATACCAGTTTAGGAAGACAAAATGTCAAATCAATGTCACCATCATGCACAAGGCTCAATGGTAGCACAAAATCCAAGAGATCTACGCGGAGCTCGAGGCAATCATGACAAAATCTTGACAAAAAGTCCACCTTTCCCTCAACAGAAATTCTGGAAAAATCGGGGAGCCAAATTGAGAAAATACATATGCCAGAATAATGTACAAAGCAAACCAGGGAAGCCCAAGAAAGATGAAAGCCCAATTCGACCATAAGGCCGCGGATCCGCGGCAAAAGGTGGGCCCAGGCCGCGGATCCGCGGCCGTTTAGGCGCCAAGCCTGCACAGTTTTGGGGGGTGTTTTGGTCTTTTAGTGTGTGGTCTGGTGGTTGCCCTAGGGTTTCATTCTCTGGCCTATAAATAGCCCAGAACTTTGTGAAGGAAAGGGTCCAATTCTTGTATTTCTTTTTACTAGGTTTTAGTTACATGCTCTTCTTCCTCTTCTCACCTCTTCTCCATTAAACTTGTAAGTGAGCTTTTGAGTGAAGAGTGATGAATAAAGAAGACCATTTTATTATCATGCTTGTCTCCTTATATTTATGCTTGTTGTAACTTTAAATTCGTTAAGTAGTTGTTGTTATTTCCTTATTGTTTCTTTCTTCTTTCTTTTTCTTTATCCTTACATACGATAATGATACTTACGCTTGATCCTCGCCAAGGTGAGGTCGCAAATAGTTAGTCGTATTCTTCTAGTCTCCTTCTTTCTATCTTCCTCTTTGTTTGTTTTATTTTTCCGTATTATGAAGTGTGAGTAGTTCTATACTTGTTAGGGTAGGATAAGGGAAGTTTGAGAGAACGAAATCTATCTCACTCTTTCCTTGCCCAATAACTTAAATCAACTCTCGTTAATTGACCCACAATCCGCTCCTTACGGCACCCTATCCTACATGATAGCGGTGATTCCGTAGTGAGACCGGTTGTGGTTGAATTAACCGGAGGTTATGGATAAGAGCCAAGAACGGACGGACAAGCACCAAAAGGAAGGACTATGCGTTGGAAAGCCTAGCTTATACTCGCAAGTTCCTTCCTAGTCATGCTAATCCCCGTTGTTGCCGATTACCGTAACACCGATATTAAGTGGGGCAACGAAAGATGTGGAGACTCCTAACTCAAACTAACCTAATCCTAACCCTAACAAGCTCTCTTTAAATATCAACTCAACACTTAGATAATCCAACAAAATCTGAAAACCGGACTTAACTCGTTAAAACACTTTGAAAAAGACTCCCATCTCCCTGCGGACGACCCGTACTCAACCGGCTAGCTACAAGCGAAACCGTCTTGATTGCGGTATTTAAACTAGAACTTGAACACGCACGTATCCTATCAATCAATACCGCACAACAAATGGTCCTTTCCAACGAGATCGGAGCTTACCCGCATGAAGATGGAGACGGGAATCGTAAAGAAGGACTTGTTGTCCTGGGGTAAAAGTTTTTCTCAAAATATTTTTGTCGTGAAATACCTTAGTCCGGTTCTTTACTATCACCGCATTATCGTAATCTTCATCGCGGAGTTCGCTTAGCTTATTTAATTGCAGCTTCCGAAAGTTGCAGGCTTGATTCAAATCGAGATTAAGTTCTTTAATGGCCCACATTGCTTTATGTTCAATCTCGACAGGAAGGTGGCAAGCTTTTCCAAACACTAAGCGGTAAGGAGACATACCAAGATCGGTCTTATAAGCGGTACGAAATGCCCAAAGAGCATCCGTCAATTTGATTGACCAATCTTTCCGGTTCTTAGAAACTGTTGTCTCTAAAGAAATTTTGATTTTCTTGTTGGAAATCTCAGCTTGCCCGCTCGTTTAGGGATGATAGGGAGTGGAAAGTTTGTGGTTGATTGCATATTTTCGCATCAAAGTCTCGAAAGACCGATTACAGAAATGTGTCCATTTGTCGCTAATGATAGCGCGAGGGTGTCCAAATCGCGAAAAAATATTTTCTTTAAAGGAACTTAATGACATGGAATGGCTTCCACCCATTTCGAGACGTAATCAACCGCTAACAAGATGTACAAATTCCCAAAAGTGTTGAGAAAATGACCCATAAAATCAATACCCCAAATGTCGAAAATTTCAACAACCAAGATCGGTTGAAGTGACATCTCATTTCTTTTAGAAATCTGACCCGTGTTTTGGCATTGTGGACAGGTTTTGCAATGATCAAATGCATGTTTGAATAATGTAGGCCAGTAAAAACCACATTGCAAAACCTTCTCTGCCGTCTTACGTGGACCAAAGTGACCGCCACATGCCTGATCATGACAGAAAGACAAAACACTCTTGAATTCATCATTGGGGACACATTTGCGAATGATTTGGTCAGGACAATATTTAAACAAATAAGGTTCATCCCAGTAAAAATGCTTTACTTGGGATAGAAATCGATAATTGTCTTGTTTAGACCAATCGCTTGGAATAAGTCCCGTTGCAAGATAATTCACAATATCCACGAACCAAGGTTCGCCGGATACGGTCAAGAGTTGTTCGTCCGGGAAAGAATCATTAATTGGAAAAGTCACAGTAGGTGAAGAAATGCGTGAAAGATGGTCGGCTACTACGTTTTCACATCCTTTCTTATCTCGTATGACAAGATCAAATTCTTGTAATAAAAGAATCCAACGTATTAACCTTCCTTTAGCATCCTTCTTCGATAAAAGATGTTTTAAGGCGGAGTGGTCAGTGTAAACCACAATCGGTGAGCCAATCAAGTAAGGCCTGAATTTTTCTAATGCAAATACAACTGCCAAGAGTTCTTTCACGGTGGTTGTATAATTAATTTGGGTATCATTCAAGATCTTACTTGCATAATAAATCGCATGTGGCATCTTATCAATGTGTTGTCCTAAGACTGCACCAATAGCAAAATCTGATGCATCACACATAAGCTCAAACGGATGGTTCCAATCAGGAGATGATAGAACGGGGGTTGTAGTGAGAGATCTTTTAAGTGATTCAAAAGCAGCCACACAGTCTGAGTCAAAGTGAAATGTGGTATTCTTGGCCAAGATAAGAGTTATGGATCTAGCAATTTTGCTAAATTCCTTAATGAATCTCCTATAAAATCCTGCATGACCAAGGAAAGATCGTATATCTTTGACGCATTTGGGATGAGAAAGGTTATGAATGACATCTATTTTAGCTCAGTCGGCCTCAATGCCTTTCCGTGAAATGACATGTCCAAGCACAATTCCCTCTTGGACCATGAAATGGCATTTTTCCCAATTCAAAATTAAGTTCTTATCTTTACAACGAGTAAGAACTGTGTCAAGATGAGATAGGCAATCATCAAAAGAGTCCCCGAATATCAAGAAATCGTCCATGAAAATCTCCAGAAAAATCTCGACCATGTCCGAGAATATCCCCATCATACACCGCTGAAATGTAGCGGAAGCATTGCATAACCCAAAGGTCATGCGTCTATAAGAAAAAGTACCAAAATGATAGGTAAATGTGGTTTTATCTTGATCCTTTTTGGCAATAGGGACCTGGTTATAGCCAGAGTATCCGTCCATGAAACAATAATATTCATATCCAGCTAATCGTTCCAACATCTGGTCAATAAATGGTAGAGGGAAGTGATCTTTCCTCATCGCGGCATTGAGTTTTCTGTAATCAATACATACACGCCACCCAGTTTGAGTGCGTGTCTGGATTAACTCATTAGCCTCATTAGATATGACCGTGATGCCAGACTTCTTAGGAACTACATGAATAGGACTTACCCATTGGCTATCAGAGACTGGGTAAATGATACTACTGTCAAGGCATTTGACAATTTCTTTCTTTACCGCCTCCTTCATGACGGGATTTAACTGTCTTTGTGGTTCTCGGGTTCGCTTGACTTCATCCATCAAATGTATATGATGTTCAACAATCAAGGGACTAATCCCTTTGATGTCTGCCATTGTCCAACCAAAGGCTTGCCTATTAGATCTCAAGACCATCAAAAGAGCGTTCTCTTGCTCTAAGGTTAGAGAAGCGGATATGATCACAGGAAAAGACTCATTCTCACCTAAATATGCATATTTAAGATGAGAAGCTAATAGTTTGAGATTTAATGTCGGCGGAGAGACAATAGAAGGTGGGGTAAGTGAATGACATTCGGATTCTCGAAGAAGTTCATAGCCTGCAAAGGATACAGACTCAAAAAGTGTGTCTGACTTTTGTGATGAGTCACAAGGTTCAAACTCAGGAGTGGACTCGTCAAAGGTGTCATTACTATAATGTGCAAGATCAAACAATGATGTGCTAATGTCGTCGAGATCGTCAAAGCAAAGTTCATCAACCTTGCAGCTTTCGGGAGCTATCTCGTGGACAGAACATACATCAAGAATGTGAGCTGAGGGTTCAGATGGCTGACTTCCAATCTTGTAGATGTTAAGCTCAATTGTCATTTTCCCAAAGGATAGGTTTATGGAACCGTTTCGACAATTAATGACAGCATTGGAAGTGGCTAAGAAGGGTCGACCAAGAGTCACCGGAATTTGGTTCCGTGGGTTTGCTACAGGCTGTGTATCTAAAACAATAAAGTCCACAGGGAATATAAATTCCCCGACTTTTATCAACACATCCTCAAGCTCACCCCGAGGTTTGGTGATGGATCAGTCTGCCATTTGGAGAGTACAATGAGCTGGTTTCAACTTTCCAATCCCTAACTGCTCGTAGACAAAGTATGGAAGCAGGTTAACACTAGCGCCAAGGTCGAGTAAAGCACGATTAATATTTTTACCCCCAATAGAAATAGAGATTGTAGGACAGCCAGTGTCCTTATGTTTCTTTGGTAATTGTGGGGTAAAAGCGGTGCTAACATTATTCGTCATGAATACCTTTTTGGGAACTTGAGTCTTCCTCTTCCTAGTGCACAGGTCCTTAAGGATTTTCGCATAAGCTGGAACTTGTTGTATAGCATTTAGGAGAGGGATATTTATGTTAACATGTTTAAACATTTCCATAATCTTCTCCATTTATGGACTTGGTTTGTTTCCCCTTAACCGATTTGGATAAGGAGTTTTAACAATAAGAGCTGGGTCCAACATTGGAGAAGGTTGTGTAGATGGAACAGATCCTAGAATTGGAGTGGGGATCGTCTTTTTTTTACTAGAAGAAGTGGGCTGAGGGTTTGAGCCTTGAGGCAAACGAAGAATAGGCTCGGAAGAAGATGAACTAGGGTCAGAAATGGAAGTGGAAGTGGAAGCCGGGGTAGAAGTAGAAGCCGGGGTGTCATTGATTATTTCATCATTATCAATCTGTTCACCGAATTGATTATTCAACACTCTTCCGGATCTCAACGTTGTGATGGCACTCACATTGTAGTGTTGTGAATGCCCAGGATTCGGTAGGGGTTGAGATGGAAGTTTCCCTTTTTCTCTAGCACTCATTTCGGCATTTAATCGTGCAATTTGTACTTCTATCGATTTAATACTCTCACCGTGGGATGCGGAGTTCTTCTTTATATCATCGATAGAAGACCTTATATCAGCCGACACTTGGATGGAATGTTTCATGAACAAATCCAAGGTTCGTTCGAGTGAAGAGATATTATCGGTACCGGCCAATTGCAAAGAATTATTATACGGTGCAGAAGTGTTGGCCGGATTTTGAAAATTTTGTTGTTGAAAAAGGTGCTGACTCAGTTGTAGTGGTTGCTGTTGTTGTGGAGGGACCCTTTGAAAGTTATTTTGGTTTGGAACCGTATTTTGAATTTGGTGTTGGTTCCAAGTAAAATTAGGGTGATTCCGCCAACCCTGATTATAAGTGGAAGAATAAGAATCGTTTCTAGGTCGTTGCTGAAAAGCAGCATTAGTGTGTTCTTGACCTTGAAACGGAGAATTCAAAAGACATTCTTCCGTCAAATGTGATGGATCGGAACAGAATCCACACACGGTTTTAGGGAGTGTGACCGGAATGTCGGGACCCGGTTCTTGCTCAAGGAACAAAGTGCCACACGGAACAAAGTGCCACGCCAAGTGTCGTGTTAAGTGGGCGGGGGCCACCTCTTAAATCCGTGGGGGCCACCTCTTGAGTCCGTAGGACCCACTGTAAAACAATGGGGACTCTTCGGAATACATTCCGAAAGAGGGCAAATATGTACTATAAATGGAATGATACCACTCTTCAATATAGAGGCGCCTTTTAAGTGAACTGGCACTATAGGAGTTTGAGAACTCCTAGTTAAGCGTGCTCAGGCTAGGGAAGTCCTGGGATGGGTGACCTCCTGCCTCTGGTCGGGTCCGGTTCGCTCCGAAGGATAAAACCGTGCGGTTTCGGCCAGAGCGGACAATACTCTCTGTATTGGGGGTGGGGCGTGACAGAATGGTATCAGAGCCGGTCCCTCAATAGTAGGTCTGTGGTTCGAGAACGAACCATTGTTCAAAGGTGGAGAGAATGTCGGGACCCGGTTCTTGCTCACGGAACAAAGTGCCACACGGAATAAAGTGCCACGCCAAGTGTCATGTTAAGTGGGCGGGGCCACCTCTTGAGTTCGTGGGACCCACTGTAGAACAATGGGGACTCTTCGGAATTCCGAAGAGGGCAGATCTGTACTATAAATGGAATGATACCACTCTTCAATACATAGGCGCCTTTTAAGTGAACTGGCATTACAGGAGCTTGAGAACTCCGTAGTTAAGCGTGCTCGGGCCAGGGAAGTCCTGGGATGGGTGACCTCCTGGGATGTGGCCCCTGGTCGGGTCTGGTTCGCTCCGAAGGATAAAATCGTGCGGTTTCGGCCAGAGCGGACAATACTCTCTGTATTGGGGGTGGGGAGTGACAGGTGATGAAGTCGAAAATTGCATCCCGGTTGACCAAGTCAAAGTCAAAGTCAACCCCAATCCAAGTGGGCCCAAGCCCAGGTCGAGTCCGAACATGAAGCGGTCGGCCCTCCCCCATGCCAAAATGAAATCATGTAATAAATAATTTTTATGTAATTTTTTATGCATGAATGTAAACAAAATGGGCATAAAGCCAAATTTTTGTAAGCCCATGGCTTATGTGCAAAAAGAAATGCCACATGAGACATGGGATGGGCAAAATGCCATTTTGCAAAGCCCAATAGGCTATATGTAACCATATAAGCCTATATAAGGCAACATGATGATGAATAAAGTAACACTTTTCCATTCCCCTAAAAAATCTAAGGTTTGTGCATCTTTCCCCTTTCTGAAGGTTCTAAACCCTTCTTCTTTCTTTTGAATTAAATCAAGAGTTTTACTCTTCCTTTTGTAAAAACTAAAGAGTTTTTCACCACAAAACCCACAAAGAGGAACTCAGATCTGCCATCAGATCTCAGAAAGGAGAGATTTTTAAAATCTCATATTTCTTGATCTTCAAGATCCGGCCAACAAAGGAAGAAAAAGGAGACCCATCTCCGAAAACCCCATTTTTGGGAAGACCCAGGGCTCCAAAGAAGAACCTCTTTCATCAGCTCCAAAACATCCTGGGAGTTTAACTCCTCATATATATATATATATATATATATATATATATATATAAACACAAAATAATAAGTGCTCCTTTCTGGGAGTACAACTCCCATTGCAGGGACTAAGTCCTTTTTTCCGCTAGAGCGCCCACGTGCTGACACGTGGTGCTCTTGCGCTCAAAGCGCTAGCGTCCAAAGAACGGGCGCCCGAGCGCCCACGTGCTGACACGTGGTGCGCTAGCGCTCAAAGCCCTAGCGCTTTTGCGCTCAGAGCGCTAGCGCCCGAACGCCCACATGCTGACACGTGGTGCGCTAGCGCTCAAAGCGCTAGCGCTCTTGCGCTCAGAGTGCTAGCGCCCAAAGCGCTAGCGCCCGAGCGCCCATGTGCTGACACGTGGTGCGCCAGCGCTCTTGCGCTCAGGGCGTTAGCGCCCACGTGCTGGCACGTGGCGCGCTAGCGCTCAAAGCGTTGGCACTTTTTCCCACGCATCCTTTGGATGCCCTTTCCTTTTTTTTATTTTATACATATGTATATACACACATACTCTACCACACCGTCCCTCTCAAAAAAAAATTTAGGCCGGGGTGCTGCCCTGCACCCCGCAAGGGGGCTGCTCGCCCCCTTAACCCCCAGCCCGCTATCCGGGTAGCGGGACCCCCGTAAAAACTCTGCGTGGCTCCCGATAAATCCAAGCCCCCTCCAAAATAAAACACACGTACACTGCACATTGAGTTCGCATGACCAGTTTAACCCGTCAATCGGAGGTTCCCTCGCTCCAAAGGCGAGGGGTAATTAGCGGCAGCTTAGTCCGCGGCTGCCAGAGATTTGGATCCCTACAATCAATAAACCCCTGCCTACCCTAGACAGGGGGAATCTGTAATACGCCTGACAAGCGTGCGCGTATTTCCATCTTAATGGGGTGACAAAAAACACCCTACAGATTCTGGCACGCCCGGTGGGACTTATCTCTCCTCTCATATTTCGGGTTAAAAGTTCATGCGAACTCAATCAATATACATATCGACTGCCTGTACTGAAATCATGCTTCTTTGTGCAGGCTAACATATTTCAAATTGCAATCTCCGGTCGCAGCAAAAATGTTTCCAAGGACAAGATCAGCTCTCGACACAACTCCCGTCTCCTACACGATGAAGATGGACTCCAGGACGGTCCTTCCGGCCAGTCTCGGGCGACAATGGGAGGAGGAGCCGCTACCATTTGGCTCTATTATGTTTGTGTCAGCTAACGCCGTCCCAGCTCCTCAAGCTCCGGTAACAGACAAACCGGTCTCAAAGGGGAAAAGGCCGAATGTCATGGTCGCGAGGGCGCCCCAACACAAACGCAAGTCGGTGTTTGAACGACTTTCCTTGGCCCCAGCTGGGGGTAAGGCCATCAACACCAACAAAGCAACAAGGCATCTCGGGCAAGCTCCAGCGGCGCCTCTGACAACTGCTCGATTGGGTGTCTTCTCAAGCCTCCCTATCACTCAGCCTATGGTGGCTTCCCAAAGAGCAGAAGCTTACCAAGCGCTCAAGGAAGAGAAGCTGAGGCAGAAGCGGCTCAGATACAGAGCCAACAAAAGGGCTACGGCTCTGGCCATGTTAAAATTTATGAATTTCCAAAGCCCGGACCGCTCCGCAAAATCAGCCGCCAAAGATAAAGAGATGGCTGGGTATGTGGTTCGCACTGTCTACATGGTCGGACATGAAGAAATGAATCCTCCTCTTCTTCACAGCCATGGCGATGATATGATTGACGCTACCCAGCAGCGGCTCGATCTAAGTGATGAAGAACCCGCTCAGGCCGATAAGCCAGAAGAGCCCATGGTTCCTACGGAATTGAGCTCAGGCAATAAAGATGACCCGGTTGTCATAGCCGGAACTACAGAACAAGCATTATTCCGATGGCTTCAGAGGCAGCTTCAGGATAGGGATGAGAAGTTAGACAAGGTACAGGCCAAGGTCGACGAATTGGCAAACGTCGCGGCAGATCTCGTGACCCAAGTCGCCCGATTGCAATTACAGCAAAATCAAATTTTGGTTCATGAGCCAGGGATTGATACCCGGAGGCAGCCAATTGATACCCCCTTCAACCTAAGAGCGGAGCGCCTTTGCGAAAAAAGGCCGCGATCAGCCTCTAGTCCCTCCGATACATACATCGGAGGAGAATCGCCTCTGAAAGAGAAGATGGAAAAAGTCTATTTCTTCAAAAGGGACAAAGTCTACAAGATATTCAGGGACGCCCTAAGAAACGGTCTGCAACTGCCAGAATCAAAGAGACCGCAAGAAGCAAATATGACCGACGACCCAAAATACTGCCCCTATCATAGAGTGATAGGTCATGCCATTGAGGACTGTTTCGTCTTCAAAGATTGGGTCGAAAGGCAATATAAGACGGGAGAGATAGAACTGTCTAAAGGCGTGCCAGCAAACAGTCAAGTTACGACCGCCGATTTCATACAAATGGAGACCGAAGCCTTTTGGGAACCTAATCCTCCCAGACATGTGCCATTATCTGAAAAAGGCGAACCAAAGACTGAGCGGCCTCAAGGACCAGCATCAGTAAGGGCACCTACTCTAATGGAGAGAAAGAAGAAGGTGTATTCCTTCAGGAGGGATGAGGTCCGCAATATATTTGAGGAAGCCTTGAACAACGGTCTGCAATTGCCTATTCCGAAGAGGCCACATGAAATGAATATGACCGGCAATCCCGTATACTGCCCATACCATAGGGTGGTGAGTCATGCCATTGAAGACTGCTGTGTTTTCAAAGATTGGGCAGAGGACCAATACAAGCTTGGAAAAACCTTACAGTCCTCGGATGTATCGGCAAGCCACAGAGTTACGGTCATCAACACAGCTCCTCCAAGATCAAAATTCAAGGAGCTGGGGCAAGCAAACAGGACCACCACGTCGTTAAACTGGGAACACCAATCGACCACCACGTCGTTAAACTGGGAATAATCGACCTCTAAGTCGTTAAACTGGGAATGTAAGAATATGTAAATAAACGAAAAATGTGTAAATAAAAAAAAGCCGAAATGATGGGGCAGCTCGCAATAAAAATCAGCGAGTAAAATAAAGATAAAAAATAAAGCCGAAATGATAGGGCAACCGCGAATAAAAAGCCGAAATAATAGGGCAATCGCGACCTTCGCGATAAGAAAAGCTGAAATGATAGAGCAATCGCGGTAAAACAAAAAAAACAAAAACAAAAAAAGAACAAAAAAAAACAAACAAAAAAGAAACAGCGACGAAAGATGAGTCGCTTCTGGTACCATATTCTAGTGCAGCGATGCAGACGCCGACCAAAATCCAATTTCTTGAAATTCCTCCAGCCCTACGGCTAGTCCCCAAATTGACTACCGTATACAATCCACGGGCTCAAATAATTCTCATCATACCCATGCCCCACCGTAATCACCAGTTACGCGGCTGGTCTCCGCCCTTAGAATTATGCTCCATTGGGAAGACCCACTCATGTGTCCTCACGATGCATGAGGAGAACAAACCTTCGTGGGATCCTTACGACTCACAAAGGAAAAACACACTTGGGGGTCCTCACGACTCCTAAGGAGAAATGCACCTACAGGATCCTTACGACTCGTATGGAGAAAATGCTTTTATGGGACCCTTACGACCCATAAAATTGAAAGACTTAGGTGATAGGGATCTAAACCTATCTCCTAAGCCACCGCTTCCCAATAAGCAACGGCGAATGATGAGTCGCTCCTGGTACCATATTCCAGTGCAGCGATGCAGACGCCAACCAAAATTCCAAATTTCTCAAATTCCCAATGGCGAATGATGAGTCGCTCCTGGTACCATATTCCAGTGCAGCGATGCAGACGCCGTCCAAAGCTCAAATTCCCAATGGTGAATAATGAGTCGCTCCTGGTACCATATTCTAGTGCAGCGATGCAGACGCCAACCAAAATTCTAAATTTCTCAAATCCCTAAGTGGCGAATGATGAGTCGCTCCTGGTATCATATTCCAGTGCAGCGATGTAGACGACGTCCAAAGCTCAAATTCCCAATAGCGAATGATGAGTCGCTCCTGGTACCATATTCCAGTGCAGCAATGCAGACGCCAACCAAATTCCAAACTCAAATCCCAAATGGCGAATGATGAGTCGCTCCTGGTACCATATTCCAGTGCAGCGATGCAGACGCCAATCAAATTCCAAATCACAAACCCCAAGTGGCGAATGATGAGTCACTCCTAGTACCATATTCCAGTGCAGCGATGCAGACGCCAGCCAAATCCCAAACCCCAAATGGCGAATGATGAGTCGCTCCTGGTACCATATTCCAGTGCAGCGATGCAGACGCCAACCAAATTCCAAATCCCGTATCCAAATAGCGAATGATGAGTCGCTCCTGGTACCATATTCCAATGCAGCGATGCAGACGCTAACAAAGTCCCAAAATTTTTCCGGCCCTACGGTCTGGATCATACATCCTGCAAAACCGTATACAATCCACGGGCGTAAAATGATCCCAATCCCTCCTAAGTCCTGCCGGTGAGACCACATTCAAATTCCCACCGGCGGTGAAGATTCAAAAAAAAAAAGAAAAGAAAAATAAAAAAAAGGTATGTCCACAAGCAAAATGGGCACGGATGAAAACCCGAAAGGGTTCCGTGAGTAAAAACAGCAGGACTGCCGGCGAGTTTGTGAAAACCCGAAAGGGCGCAGACTCGTAAAAAAGAGATAAAATGCACTCGCAAAGTTCTCTCGACTTTGTGAGGAGAAAATTCCCGCATGAGATCCTTACGACTCACAAAGGAGCGACACACTTAGGAGTCCCCACGACTCCTAAGGAGAAAATACACCTACGGGATCCTCACGACCCGTAGGGAGAAAATGCTTTGTGAGACCCTTACGGCTCACAAAATTGAAAAGTCTTAGGTGATAGGGACCTAAAACCTGTCTCCTAAGCCATCGATTTCTAATAAGCAAGCGCAAATGATGATTCGCTCCTGGTACCATATTCCAGTGTAGCGATACTGATGCCAAACAAAAACCAATTCCTAAATCCTCCCGGGGCAAATGATGAGTTGCTCCTGGCATTATTCCAGTGCAGCAATGCAGATGCCAAACAAAAACCTAAATCCCCAAATCCTCTCAAAGACAGATGATGATTCACTCCTGGTACCATATTCCAGTATAGCGATGCTGATGTCAACCAAAATCACAATCAACAAGTCAACTTCAACTCCGACACCGCAGAAAGCGGAGCAAGTCAGAATCCAATCTCGACACCGCAAGAAGCGGAGCAAGTCAAGATCACCCCTGACACTCCAGGAAGCAGAGCAAGTCAAATAGAGCGTCGACCGTCCATGTCGCAAAAAGGGCAGTGCAGGCTTCCTACAAAGTAGGAACCAGATCACTCCGGGCCAGAGAAAAGTCTACCATGGACACTCCGTCTCGGAGACGCGTCAAGCGTCGACCGTCCATGTCGCAATAAGGGCAGTGTAGGCATCCTACAAAGAAGGGAACCAAATCGATCCGGATCAGAGCATCGACCGTCCATGTCGCAAAAATGGCAGTGCAGGCTTCCTACAAAGCAGGGAACCAAATCGCTCCGGATCAGAGCGTCGACCGTCCATGTCGCAAAAATGGCAGTGCAGCCTTCTTATAAAGCAGGGAACCAAATCGCTCCGGATCAGAGCATTGACCGTCCATGTCGCAAAAATGGCAGTGCGGGCTTCCTACAAAGAAGGGAACCGAATCGCTCCGGATCAGAGCGTCAACCGTCCATGTCGCAAAACGGGTAGTGCAGGCTTCCCACAAATCGGGAACCAAATCGCTGCTGTTCAGAGCGTCGACCGTCCATGTCGCAAAACGGGCAGTGCAGGCTTCCCACAAATCGGGAACCAAATCGCTCCGAATCAGAGCGTCGACCGTCCACGTCGCAAAACGGGCAGTGCAGGCTTCCTACAAAGCAGGGAACCAAATCGCTCCGGATCAGAGTGTCGACCGTCCATGTCACAAAAATGGCAGTGCAGGCTTCCTACAAAGCAGGGAACCAAATCGCTCCGGATCAGAGCGTCGACCGTCCATGTCGCAAAAATGGCAGTGCAGGCTTCCTACAAAGCAGGGAACCAAATCGCTCCAGATCAGAACGTCGACCGTCCATGTCACAAAAATGGCAGTGAAGGCTTCCCACAAATCGGGAACCAAATCACTCCGGATCAGAGCGTCGACCGTCCATATCGCAAAACGGGCAGTGGAGGCTTCCCACAAATCGGGAACCAAATCGCTCCGGATTAGAGCGTCGACCGTCCATGTCGCAAAACGGGCAGTGCAGGCTTCCCACAAATCGGGAACCACATCACTCCGGATCAGAGCGTCGACCGTCCATGTCGCAAAACGGGCAGTGCAGGCTTCCCACAAATCGGGAACCAAATCGCTCCGGATCAGAGCGTCGACCGTCCATGTCGCAAAACGGGCAGTGCAGGGTTCCCACAAATCGGGAACCAAATCGCTCCGGATCAGAGCGTCGACCGTCCATGTCGCAAAAATGGCAGTGCAGGCTTCCTACAAAGCAGGAACCAGATCACTCTGGGCCAGAGAAAAGTCTACCACGGACACTCCGTCTTGGAGACGCGTCAAGCATCGACCGTCCATGTCGCAAAAAGGGCAGTGCAGGCTTCCCACAAATAGGGAACCAAATCGCTCCGGATCAGAGCGTCGACCGTCTATGTCGCAAAAAGGGCAGTGCAGGCTTCCCACAAATCGGGAGCCAAATCGCTCCGGATCAGAGCGTCGACCGTCCATGTCGCAAAAAGGGCAGTGCAGGCTTCCTACAAAGCAGGAACCGGATCACTCCGGGCCAGGGAAAAGTCTACCACGGACACTCCACCTCGGAGACGCGTCAAGCGTCGACGGTCCATGTCGCAAAAAGGGCAGTGTAGGCTTCCCACAAATCGGGAGCCAAATCGCTCCGGATCAGAGCGTCGACCGTCCATGTCGCAAAAATGGCAGTGCAGGCTTCCCACAAATCGGGAACCAAATCGCTCCGGATCAGAGCGTCGACCGTCCTTGTCGCAAAAAGGGCAGTGCAGGCTTCCCACAAATCGGGAACCAAATCGTTTCGGATCAGAGCGTCGACTGTCCATGTCGCAAAAAGGGCAGTGCAGGCTTCCTACAAAGCGGGAACCAGATCACTCCGGGCCAGGGAAACATCGACCACGGACACTCCGTCTCGGAGACGCGTCAAGCGTCGACCGTCCATGTCGTAAAAATGGCAGTGCATCCCAAAAAGTGGGAACCAAAGCAAGTCCCCTCCACGCGAAAGAAGATCCATCAATTTCATGCACACAACTCACATATGTGTTGTGCATTTATTGATGGGGGCACTTTGTTGAAGTCGAAAATTGCACCCCGGTTGACCAAGTTAAAGTCAAAGTCAACCCCAATTCAAGTGGGCCCATGCCCAGGTCGAGTCCGAACATGAAGCGGCCGGCCCTCCCCCATGCCAAAATGAAATCATGTAATAAATAATTTTTATGTAATTTTTTATGCATGAATGTAAACAAAATGGGCATAAAGCCAAATTTTTGTAAGCCCATGGCTTATGTGCAAAAAGAAATGGCACATGAGACATGGGATGGGCAAAACGTCATTTTGTAAAGCCCAAGGGGCTATATGTAAACATGTAAGCCTATATAAGGCAACATGATGATGAATAAAGTAACACTATTCTATTCCCCTCAAAAATCTAGGGTTTGTGCCTCTTTCTCCTTTCTGAAGGTTATAAAACCTTCTTCTTTCTTTTGAATTAAATCAAGAGTTTTACTCTTCCTTTTGTAAAAACTAAAGAGTTTTTCCCCATAAAACCCACAAAGGGGAACTCAGATCTTCCATCAGATCTCAGAAAGGAGAGATTTTTAAAATCTCATATTTCTTGATCTTCAAGATCCGGCCAACAAAGGAAGAAGAAGGAGACACATCTCCGAAAACCCCATTTTTGGGAAGACCCAGGGCTCCAGAGAAGAACCCCTTTCATCAGCTCCAAAACATCCTAGGAGTTTAACTCCTCATACACACACACACACATACACACACACACACACAAAAAAAAAAATAATAAGTGCTCCTTTCTGGGAGTACAACTCCCATTGCAGGGACCAAGTCCCTTTTGCCTCTCGAGCGCCCACGTGCTGACACGTGGTGGGCTAGCGCTCTTGCGCTCAGAGCGCTAGCGCCCAAAGCACTAGCGCCCGAGCGCCCACGTGTTGACACGTGGTGCGCTAGCGTTCTTGCTTTCAGAGCGCTAGCGCCCAAGCGTCCACTTGCTGACACGTGGTGCGTTAGCGCTCAATGCGCTAGCGCTCTTATGCTCAGAGCACTAGCGCCCGAGCGCCCACGTGCTGACACGTGGTGCGCTAGCGCTCAAAGCTCTAGCGCTCTTACGCTCAGGGCGCTAGCGCCTACGTGCTGGCACGTGGCGCGCTAGCGCTCAAAGCGCTGGCGCTTTTTCCCACGCATCCTTTGGATGCCCATTACTTTTTTTTATTTTATACATATGTATATACACACACATACTCTACCACACTGTCCCTCTCAAAAAAAATTTTGGGCCGGGGCGCTGACCCGCACCCCGCAAGGGAGCTGCTAGCCCTCTTGACCCCCAGCCCGCTATCCGGGTAGCGGGACCCCGTAAAAACTATGCGTGGCTCCCGATAAATCCAAGCCCCCTCCAAAATAAAACACACGTACACTGCACATTGAGCTCGCATGACCAGTTTAACCCGTCAATCGGAGGTTCGCTCGCTCCAAAGGCGAGGGATAATTAACAGCAGCTTAGTCCGCGACGGCTGGAGTTTCGGATCCCCAAAATCAATAAACCCCTTCCTACCCTAGACAGGGGGAATCTGTAGTACGCCTGACAAGCGCGCGCGTATTTCCATCTTAATGGGGTGACGAAAAACACCCTACAACAGGGTTTAGGGAGGCTAATAAAAATTTGTGTTCCTTAGCTTCAAGTTTCTTTTGTATTGCTGCCATTTCAGTTTTGACTGCTATGGAAATATCAAGTTGATGGATACCACCCCTAAATGATGGTTGACTAACACTCTCCCATTGCAAAGTTTTTTCAGCAAAATCTTCTAAAAATTTCCAAGCTTCACCATCGTCTTTAGATATGAAATTGCCTTGATACATGGATTCAAGCATCTGCTTTGTTGTTGGATTAATACCCTCATATATGATTCGACACAGATCCCATCGATGGATTCCGTGATGAGGACATTGGACTAGCAGATCCTTGAATCGTTCAAAACACTTCCAAAATTGTTCATTGGGAAGATGGGTAAATTGATTGATTTCGCTACGGACACGGGTGGTCTTATGATTGGGATAAAATTTCTTAAGGAATGCTATGACAAATTCATCCCAGTTTGAAATAGAGTGTGCAGCTGTGTTATAAAGCCATTTTTCGGCTAAATCGCACAAAGTGAACGGGAGAAGACGTAAACGTATAGCATCCACAGAAAGTTGTGAAGTACCCATCATAGCACATACGTTTTCAAATTTCGTGATAAAAACGTAGGCTTCTTCAGACTCGAGACCATGAAATTTAGGCAAAAGATTGAGATAGTGAGGTTTGATTTCAAAGTTATTGTAAGTCCACGGTAGAGCCCCGGCCGTCTAACAGACGCCAAATGCGGAACAAAAACTTTTACAACTGGCGTTATCGCGTACTATAACCCGGATCTACCATTAAAGCTAAACTAACAAACTAGAAAGTGGGTAGAAATGTTATACCGAACGATCCGAGTCCTTCGGTCTTCAACCATCATCCCACGCTTCGTTGCGGCTTCTCCGATCTCCTCGATCTCCAGTCTTCTTGTCCAGGTGGCACCACGTTGACGGATCTTCAAACGGGCTCCCGCCTCTGAACCGAGGCAACTCGATCATCAAGTTTGCTAAAAGAGAAGACCAAGATTGATGTAGAGAATGAGTAGAACACTTTGTCTCATTACGTCCAAAGCTATGGACGAACGGTTAATGAAGTTGCCTTTTGGATCGGGTGGAAATGTGAAATGAGTATCTATCAAATTTCCATGAGTCTAAAACTATCATAATCTTTTTACAAGCAACCATCTTCCTCACAAGGAATGGGCCGGCCATATAAAAGGAGGTGGGGGGAGGGTGAGTGTAGGAGCAAAGTGGTGACTACAAGGAAAAGATCTTAACAAATATCCTTCATGCAAACAAAACCCCATTAATGCAAATGGTGACTCACTTAACACCTTGCAAAACAATTAATGCAACCTAATGAGTCACTAACCTAGTCACCATTCTAGAACATTCCACACTCATGACTCACCTCATGACTCACCCTCATGAAGAAAAGATAAATCCGCATTTAACCGAATGTTTAATACGGCTAATAGAAAAGTGGAAACTGGCAACTTCCAAAAGTGATCCTGAAACGAATTTCAGGATAACCCCATATCAGTATAAACATACCTGTATTTGTATTACGACCGAACACAAATGCAACTGAGACAAAGATATTATATCTACACAGCATAATACTCGGATCCGGCTTAAACCAAAGCCGACCAGTATTATCTGCCCGAAATATGGCACGTGCGAAAACGCACGTGCATTTTCCGAACCCTGCCATAATACCATACGGCATCTACAACGTTTCGCCCGAACTTGGGAAAGTGTCTGTGGGGGACTCTAATGACTCATCAACACACTGGCACTGGGTATAACCACTAGCACGTCAGAGGTACTGGCTGTACGTAACGGTTGCCTATGTATTGATTGGAAGGGAAGCTGACGAGCGAACTCATCCATAAACCCTACTGAGCCTAAAAGTAACAATATACATACAGTCCGGTCCGTTCGTCTATGAGTATCGCATATCTGCCTAGGGGGCTGGTAACGTCAGACCCCCATTAGCGGTATAAGTCGTGTTAGAGAGTGGCCCAGAACACCCTGAGATACTATTGGAGTACCTACCAGTAAATCTCCTGCCTCGGCCGAGGGCTTTGTGTAATGGCTCTCCTAGACACAGCGCGATCTCACCCCCAATACCGGAAGAGACTGTAAGTCCATGTCACGCACCCTACTTGCTTGCGGGGAGGCGGAATATATGAAAAACGATCATCAAAGGTTCGTAACACGGACTTGAGCGCATGAATCGTATCTAAACCGTTACTAGCAAACTACGAAAGGTTAAACTATTCTGATTCGAAGTTATACCTCACGTTACTTGTCCTTCGGGTCTTCATCACTGTCCTCCGCTCCATGTAGGCTCTTTGGAACGTCGGCACCTCAACGGCCTCCTCGAGTCAAAGACGATCCACCCGAGAGCTCCTACTCCAAGCTTAACCTCTAACTTGAGGTAACTAGGTTACTCAAAGTGCTAATCTAAGAAACCTAGGTGATATAGAGTTGGATTATGGAAGTATTAGTCTAGCTAACCCTTGATCTCAACACATGAAAGGTTAGGGTTAGGGTTTGAAGATGGAGAGCTTGAGGAGAGAGAAGGTAAGAGTGAGAATCCTTTTGGATGAATAGATCATGTGTGTATATATGAAACATAACATATATATTAAATGAATAACAAATAATGATATATCATCATGTTTCATTAATACACTAAGTGATTCATCACATGAGCCATATAAATCATAATTGATTCATTAACTCCATGTATGAATCACACCATGACTCACTTAACCAATTAATGCAAATGCCACCTTAACCCCCAAGTCACCATGCTTCAAGAAGCTTCCCGACAAATTACGAGAATGCCCCTCCTATCCATAAAAACACGGAAAAACTTTATACTGTATAAATCCAATAATCCGATACTAGAATCTGGCTTAAACCAAAGCCGACTAGTAAAAACTGTCCGAACATCGTACGTGCGTAAAAACACGTATGCGTCCGAACCCTGTCGTAAAACCATACGACCTCTATATCGTTTCGCCCGAAGCAGGGAAACTCTCTGTGTGGGACTCTAAAGACTCGACACTACGCTGGCAGTGGGTTTAACCACAGACCGCAAGCGGCACTAGCTATACATAACGGTCCCCAGGTAGATGTCGATAAGAAGGCCGATGAGAAAACCCATCCGAACTCCTACTGAGCCTGCTGTGACAATCTCCGTATAGTCCGGTCCGTTCGTCTAAGACTATCGCATATCGGGCCTAGGGGGCGGCAAGCGTCAGGCCCCTAAAAGCGGTATAAGTCGTGTCGGAGCGTAGCCCATTACACCTTGAGTAACTACTGGAAAACCTACCAGTAAATCTCGCTTTCCCTGGCCAGGGACTTTGCATAATGGCTCTCTAACACAGCTCGATATCAACTCCCAACATCGAGAGAGACGAATCCTGTCTAACCGCCATTGCCTCCAAGTGCGCGGGACTGCACCCAACTGCTACCTGTTTGCACGACTCCTTTGAGCCGTGGTAGGGTAGCAATCTAAGAATAGTGGGACACACTCGAGGCGAAGTAGCAGTGTCAAGTCTGCGGACTATGCTGTACTCATGTCACCTGGGAACTGTTAACTGACAATTGGTATAATCCCAACCAACAGTTCCCCGTGAGTCCTGTCCGGTGTACCCGTAACCTAACGAGCACCTGTATACTATCTCCAGTACGACGTACTGACGGCTGTGGGACAAACCATCTCCCCAACTGGGATGAGAAGCGTACACACTAGTCTACTCCGGAGTATCGATGCCCTGTCTCGATAATCCTACGACTAGGGACCTGAATAAGGATGTGCTTGTAGACTACCCAGCCCCCACTAGTGTGACTGCTATCACAACGCTGGTAGTCAAGCAAGATCCTAAGAGCTCTATCAATACGTATAATTACATATTAAGATAGAAAAACCAAGTAGCATACTACTATGTTTAGCAAGACTGTTATATACATGTGAATATCCCAAGCTTCCATTAAGTAATATACAAACTTGTATGATACAGTAATGGCCTTCTAGGGCATAAACACTAACAATCTCCCACTTGCACTAGGGCCATGTACTGGCATATCGCAGACCTATCATCTCGAATAGCCTCTCGAACTGCGTCTGAGGAATGGCCTTTGTGAATGGATCAGCAGTGTTATTCTCTGTGTCTACTCTCTTTACCTCGATCTCCCGGCGATCGACGATCTCCCTGATCAGGTGATACCGCCTTAAGATGTGTCTAGACTTCTGATGGGACCTGGGTTCCTTTGCTAAAGCTATAGCGCCGTTGTTGTCGCAATACAGAGGTATTGGACCAACACTGGTAGGAACCACCTGAAGTTCTGTGAGGAACTTCTTCATCCAGATAGCTTCTTTTACGGCATCGCAAGCAGCTATGTACTCTGCTTCCATCGTTGAGTCAGCAACGGTGTCCTGCTTGGAACTCTTCCAACAGACCGCCCCTCCATTGAGGGTAAATACATAACCCGACATGGACTTGGAGTCTTCCTTGTCACTCTGGAAGCTGGAGTCGGCAAAGGCCTCGATCTGGAGGTCTTTTCCGCCGTACACCAAGAACATCTCCTTAGTCCTTCTCAGGTACTTGAGAATGTTCTTTACTGCTATCCAGTGCTTCTCTCCTGGGTTTGCCTGATACCGGCTTACAACGCTCAATGCGTATGCTATATCTGGTCTAGTACATAACATCACATACATTATAGAGCCTACCACAGATGCGTAGAGTATAATCGACATGCGATCCCTTTCCAAATCAGTCTTGGGAGACATCTCTTTGGAGAGGGTGATTCCGTGACAAGCCGGTAGGTTATCGCGCTTAGAATCATCCATACTGAATCTTTTCAATATGGTGTCTATGTACCTAGACTGCGAAAGTCCCAACATCCTCTTTGATCTATCACGATAGATCTGGATCCCCAGAATGTAGGTGGCATCACCCAGGTCTTTCATGGAGAAATTCTGTGACAAGAATCTTTTGACTGACTGTAGCATAGGAATATCATTTCCTATTAGGAGAATGTCATCCATGTACAAGACGAGGAATACAACAACTCTCCCTACAATCTTACTGTATATGCATGGTTCATCTGGATTTTTGATAAAGTCGAATTCTTTGACAGTATCATCAAAACAGATGTTCCAACTCCGCGATGCCTGCTTTAGTCCATAAATGGATTTAAGAAGCTTGCATACTTTACCGCTGCTCCCACTCTGAATGAATCCCTCTGGCTGATCCATATAGACACTCTCTTCCAAATTACCATTTAGAAAGGCCGTCTTTACGTCCATCTGCCAGATCTCATAATTGTGGAAGGCAGCAATAGCAAGAAGGACCCGAATGGATTTGAGCATAGCCACTGGAGAAAAGGTTTCGTCATAGTCCAAACCAGGTCTTTGACGGAAACCCTTTGCAACAAGTCTAGCCTTATAGGTTTCAACCTTTCCATCTACACCATTCTTCTTTCTGAAGATCCACTTGCATCCTACGGGTTTTACCCCATCTGGAGCAGTGTCCAAAGTCCATACTTTGTTAGTGTACATGGACTCCATTTCGGTCCGCATTGCATCCAGCCATTTTACCGAGTCGCCGCTCTGAATGGCTTGCTGTAAGCTAGTAGGGTCGTCATTATCAATGACGCAATCTTCTCGATCCCCGTCTATGAGAAAACCGTAGTATCTCTCGGGCGGATGAGACTGCCTACTACTTCTGCGGATAGGCGCCGGTATGTCCCTTTCTTCTGAAACTTCTTTTTCTACCAAACTTTCAGTAACAGCTTGTGGTTCTGGAATTTCTTCCAGTTCTACTGCGCTCCTACTCTTCTGATTTTCTAAAAATTCAGTTTCTAAGAAGTGGGCATGAGGAGAAACAAAAACCTTTTGTTACTCTGCGTAATAGAAATAATATCCCTTGGAGTTCTTTGGATATCCCACAAGCTTACACTGTACTGAGCGTGCCTCGAGCTTGTCCGGATGCTGCTTTTTTTTTACAAAAGCTGGACATCCCCATGTCCTAAAGTGTTTAAGACAGGGTTTCTTCCCACTCCACATCTGATATGGTGTGGTAGGCATAGTTTTGGTTGGAACCTGGTTCAAAAGATATGCAGCTGATTCTAGCGCATAACCCCAGAAAGATCGCGGTAACTCAGCCTTACTCATCATGCAACGAACCATATCCAATAGGGTTCGATTCCTCCTTTCCGATACACCGTTGTGTTGTGGTGTGTATGGAGGAGTAAGCTGAGAGAGAATTCCATTCTCTTTTAAGTATCCCAGGAACTCGACACTTAAGTATTCACCACTTCGATCAGATCTCAGTGTCTTGATACTTTTACCTGTCTGGTTTTCCACTTCATTCTTGTATTCTTGGAATTTCTCAAAGGCCTCGGATTTATGCTTCATTAAGAAGATATATCCATACCTAGAGAAATCATCCGTAAAAGTAATGAAGTAGGAATAACCACCTCGCGCATGTGTAGACATTGGACCGCACACGTCACTGTGTACGAGTCCTAAGAGCTCGCTTTCTCTTACTCCGTGTCCAGTAAACGGAGTCTTTGTCATCTTTCCCATGAGATAAGATTCACAAGTGGCATAAGATTGATATTCGAACGGATTCAAATATCCTTCTCTATGTAACTTCGTTAATCGTGTTTCATTGATGTGACCTAGTCTACAATGCCATAAGAAAGCCTGATTTATTTCTGGAGACTTTCTTTTAAGTGTGTTCTGGACATTGAAAATCTGAGCTTGATTTAATACGTATATACCGTCATCTAATGTACCGGACCCAATCAGAACTTGATTTAGGTGTATGTGAACTACATCGCTTACGAATGTAAATGCGTATCCCTCTCTCGAAAGTGAGGACACTGATATGATATTACAAGTCAAGCTAGGTACATACAGACAGTTGCGTAGAATCAATATCTGCCCACTTGTCAAACCTAGGCGATATTCTCCCACGGATTCAGCGTCCACGCTCATTCCGTTTGCAACTCTGAGAGACAAATCACCTATCCTTATATCTCTACGGTTTCTCAAAGCATGTAATGAATTACAGATATGAGATCCTGCTCCGGTATCTAGTACCCAGAAAGTAGAGTTAATTGACAAACAGTTCTCAATTACAAACACACTAGAGGCTGAAGCCACAACATGCTTCGTATCCTGGCTACTGGCTTCCAAAGCCCTGCAATCCTTCTGCCAATGCCCGTTCCCATAACAATAGGAACATTCCTCTTTAGCTATTCCAAGTCCCGAAACTTTTGCTCTTCCCTTTCTTCCTACTTTATTGACATCGTATATCGGCTTTGTAGAGATCTTCTTCTTTTCACCCTTTGCTTTCGCCCTGGATGTAGAAGAAGAAGGTCCCCCAGTAGGCAGAGCTTGTGTCTCCCTGGTTTCTTTCAGGGTGTAAGTAGAGGGTAGGGACTGTGGAAATAAATCAGCGTATGACCTGTTTCCCAACGTGGTCTTCAGGTCCTTGAGCTCATCAATATAGCTGGTCATTGTAAGGATGTTGTCCCCTACAGATGACCCGACAGCCAACCTCGCTTGAATTAAATCGTTCGAGGTCTCATATCTTGCGATATGAGTTTGCTCTCCATATGAATCTTTGTTATGGAGAAAGATGGAAACTAAGTCCATCTTTTCGTGTTGCTTCTGGTATACACCATCAACTGAAGCCAACACGAGGAACTTAGCTTTCTCTTTATCCTTTTCCTTTGTCTGACGGATATCCATATCCGCGACGGTGGAAACTGGACCTGGGACGGAGGGATCTTGAGTAGTAATAGGGTGGTCCAGCTTGTCATAGGCAATGGACATCTGGACAGACCTTTGCCAGTCAAATAAGTTAGATTCAGTCAACTTGTTATCTAGATGTAACCTAGTCATGGTCACAAGGTCGCTGCATTGAGAGAGAGAGAAGAAAACACTTTAGCATGATGCTCTTGCAAGTTTAGATTGGTTTTTAATTTATCTAAACTGGATGGCTCCCACTGTTTCTCGAATCCTTCCTCAAACCATAAAAGAAGAATTAGCCAGGACTATTCTCACTGTACAATACTTGCTTAACCGTTCAGCCAGGCTAGTGTCGGTACTTCGAGCGAGGTTTTCCAACGCTTTCGCGAAGTTCCTTAATTAAATAACCTCTTTTCTCTAGGGGCGTAGCCCCACTGACACCTTTCTCGACACCTACTTAGTTTATAGCATTGATCGTTAAGTGACGAATCTCCTGATAAGTAGCATATACTCACAGTAGGATCGGGATCCAAATATCATCGTATGATAATGTTGAAGGAATCCTACCAACATTCATCAAACTCCAAATGGTATGCAACACTTGCAAGTTTCAGTTTCTTTAGAAACTCCCGATATGGATTTTTGCCCCATGTTCTTATGACCTTGACTAAGGGCCAACAAATCATAAGTCACATGTCAAGTTCTGCCCATCATTATCTTGTTGATTTGAACCCATCCGTATATACTCTTGACTAAGGGCCAAACAAAGTAATACGACAGTCCCAAACCAACTCATCTATCTATGCAACAAATGAATACCCCAGCAGCTACCAATCACTATGTCTTGACTAAGGGCCAAACAAACATAGCTTGAATACTACTGACCATTCATAAGAAATGACGGAGGGCTACGACTGGTTTTGGCGAAACCGTGAACATAGTGAACATGATATAACCGAAGGAACCTGATAGCTTTTTAAAAGGAGTGGTTAAAGCTCCGCAATTAAAAATTCTGCTTTTTTTAAAATAACCGACTGGTTTCTTTTAAATTTGTTCCAACGATTCAACTTTGGTTTATTTTCTTTGCATTATAAATAATGCGTCCCATCATTAACCTATCATTGCAGAAAACAACGAAAATACAACGTCCTCTTATGCCATCCGCATTCTCCACTGGGTCCCGTCATCACCCGTTAGGTTACTTAACTAACGACAGAGCGGGGGCTGGGCTAGCGCGGGTGTAAAACATAAGTGACGTCTAAATAGCTATCATATATAGATATTGTACATTCGTCAGACGCAATAATAGGCATTCCAGATCTCCGATGAACATTATTGGATATATAAGCAATCCGTGTTTGCTTTGAGCCTGCAACAAAAGACGGATTACACAGTTGTGATGAATAGCCTTTACCCCACCCTAGACCCCTACGGGTACGGCAAACTACCCGCCAAGTACCCGAAGTGAAGCGGTCTCCCTCAACAACGTGAGTAGGCCACTAAACACTTCGACGTACCCGGTAGTTTGTGCACCCCATCTTGGGTCTATCCTAGGAGCAAAAATCAGTAAATGAAATAATACAACGGTGGCTACAACCGCAACCTGGATGTGCCCCGCAATAGAATATTACATAAAATTACAATTTACATCGAATGAATGAATATAAAACCCATCTCAAACCCCGGCTAATCATCACAACGATCCAATCAAGTTCATATACACAAACAGTAAATATTACAGAAATGTGCAACCCCTTGCCAACCGACATACTAGCAGTTAGGGGGGGTTTACGAACACATTAATCATTACAGATAAAAACTCGATTAGCAAATAACTTAGAATATCGATCGATAACCATTTTCCGTGTCTACCCCAATTGCAAACCTGCACTGAAGAAACCTGGGTAGAAACAGAACATACAGGAAAACAAAACACCAGAAATAAAGAATTACTGTGAAACTCCGAGTCAACTCGGCGTTGACTCGGCGGCGGATCCGCGGCCAAAAGCACCATTTGACCGCGGTTCCGCGGCCGTCTTGCCGAGTTGTGACCTCGTATTTTCCCAGAACTCTTATAATACCCTGCTGTGAATTTTAAGGCCTATCAAAAAAAATTTCTGACACATTTAAAATTAACAGAAACTGTAAAGGGTATCAGGGTGTTGTTTTCGTGTTTTCCGTCGATCGATGTTCTACTTAGTTGCTAACAAGCTAGTAATGGTTTAGTTGGCTCTGATACCACTGTAAGTCCATGTCACGCACCCCACTTGCTTGCGAGGAGGCGGAATATATGAAAAACGATCATCAAAGGTTCGTAACACGGACTTGAGAGCATGAATCGTATCTAAACCGTTACTATCAAACTACGAAAGGTTAAACTATTCTGATTCGAAGTTATACCTCACGTTACTTGTCCTTCGGGTCTTCATCACTATCCTCCACTCCATGTAGGCTCTTTGGAACGTCGGCACCTCAACGGCCTCCTCGAGTCAAAGACGATCCACCCGAGAGCTCCTACTCCAAGCTTAACCTCTAACTTGAGGTAACTAGGTTACTCAAAGTGATAATCTAAGAAACCTAGGTGATATAGAGTTGGATTATGGAAGTATTAGTCTAGCTAACCCTTGATCTCAACACATGAGAGGTTAGGGTTAGGGGTTGAAGATGGAGAGCTTGAGAGGAGAGAAGGTGAGAGTGAGAATCCTTTTGGATGAATAGATCATGTGTGTATATATGAAACATAACATATATATTAAATGAATAAAAAATAATGATATATCATCATATTTCATTAATACACTAAGTGATTCATCACATGAGTCATACAAATCATAATTGATTCATTAACTCCATGTATGAATCACACCATGACTCACTTATCCAATTGATGAAAATGCCACCTTAACCCCCAAGTCACCATGCTTCAAGAAGCTTCCCGAAAAATTACGAGAACGCCCCTCCTATCCATAAAAACACGGAAAAACTTTAGACTGTATAAATCCAATAATACGATACTAGAATCTGGCTTAAACCAAAGCCGACTAGTAAAAACTGTCCGAACATCATACGTGCGTAAAAACACGTATGCGTCCGAACCCTGTCGTAAAACCATACGACCTCTATATCGTTTTGCCCGAAGCAGGGAAACTCTCTATGTGGGACTCTAAAGACTCGACACTACGCTGACAGTGGGTTTAACCACATACCGCAAGCGGCACTAGCTGTACGTAATGGTCCCCAGGTAGATGTCGATAAGAAGGCCGATGAGAAAACCCATCCGAACTCCTACTGAGCCTGCTGTGACAATCTCCGTACAGTCCGGTCCGTTCATCTAAGACTATCGCATATCGGGCCTAGGGGGAGGCAAGCGCCAGTCCCATAAAAGCGGTATAAGTCGTGTCGGAGCGTAGCCCATTACACCTTGAGAAACTACTGGAAAACCTACCAGTAAATCTCGCTTGCCCTGGCCAGGGACTTTGCGTAATGGCTCTCTGACACAGCGCGATATCAACTCCCAATACCGGGAGAGACGAATCATGTCTAACCGCCACTACATCCAAGTGCTCGGGACTGCACCCAACTGCTACCTGTTTGCACGACTCCTTTGAGCCGTGGTAGGGTAGCAATCTAAGAACAGTGGGACACACTCGAGGTGAAGTAGCAGTGTCAAGTCTGTGGACTATATTGTACTCATGTCACCTGGGAACTGTTAACTGACGACTGGTATAATCCCAACCAACAGTTCCTCGTGAGTCCTGTCCGGTGTACCCGTAACCTAACGAGCACCTGTATACTATCTCCAGTACGACGTACTGACGGCTGTAGGACATACCATCTCCCCAACTGGGATGAGAAGCGTACACACTAGTCTACTCCGGAGTATTGATGCCCTGTCTCGATAATCCTACGACTAGGGACCTGAATAAGGATGTGCTTATAGACTACCCAGCCCCCACTAGTGTGACTGCCATCCCAACGCTGGTAGTCAAGCAAGATCCTGAGAGCTCTATCAATACGTATACTCACATATTAAAATAGAAAAACCAAGTAGCATACTACTATGTTTAGCAAGACTGTTATATACATGTGAATATCCCAAGCTTCCATTAAGTAATATACAAACTAGTATGATACAGTAATGGCCTTCTAGGGCATAAACACTAACAAAGACGAATCCCCTACCGATCCGCTCACTTGCCTCCATGTGGCTCGGGACTGTACCCAAAAAAGACCTGTTTGCATGACTCCTTTGAGCCGTGGTAGGGTAGAAATCAAAGCACAGTGGGAACTCACACGAGACAAATGACAACCTCAGGTCGATGAACTAACCTGTACACATGTCACCAGGGAACTGCTATCTGACGATATGTATAATACCAACTAGCATGTTCCTGGCAAGTCCTGTCCAGTGTACTCATAACCTAATGAGCACATGTATATATCTTAGGTGATCCTACTGACACCAGTGGCTTGTGAGACCGGCCATCGCCCCTCGTCGGGGTCTCGACTGTATACACTAGTCTACTCTGGAGTATCGATGCCCTGTCTCGAAACTCCCACGACTAGGGACACTTTAAGGATGTGCTTACAGACCCCAGCTCCCACGTATATGATCGCCATCATACTGCTGGTAGTCAAGCAAGAATCATATGGGCTCTATCAATATGCAATAGCGAACTAAAGCATGTATACGATGATAAAGACAAACCGGATAGCATACTATCATCACGAGCAAGACTGTCATATCGGTATAGGTCCTGCCTCAATCATTGAAATCACGTACCTACGATCCAATAATTGACTTTGAGGGCACTATCTCCAACAATCTCCCACTTGCACTTAAGGCTAATTATTGCGATGTCGCATACTCACAGCCCGTGTGATACCGAACATCCAACTCCTCTACTAATCAGTTTCACAAAGCTAGTTTGTAAAACTCTTGTGTTCGAGAAATAGCCTTAGTGAGTGGATCCGCCCTGATGTTTCTTTCTATGTCTCTCTTAATCTCAAGTTCGCGGAGAAAGCCATCTCCCGAATTGAGTAATACCTTTCTTAGAATATGTCTGGATATCTGATGGGACCTAGTTCATAAATGAACTCCAAATCCAAACTTCTTAGACTGTATCGATCACTGAACCTAATCAGTATCCAGCACCATGCTTTCCACAGTATCCTCTTGGACCACCTGTCCATAATACTGTCCCTCGTCAGAGGAAAAACTATAACTCTGACAATCACTCTGTCAACCATGTCACCTTTGAAGCCTGGAATGATAACCGTCTCCCGAAGGAGGCTGTTGTCATCAAATCCGTAGAATATGCACTTATGTTCTAAAACTGCTTCCTTATGTTTCTCCAGGATTGGATTAATATAAACTTATCGCATCTAGTGCAAAAACAACATCTGGTGTGGTACTTGATATCTCATGATTGACTCAATTGCCTAAGCAAGTGATCTGCCAATCATGCACATCCCTCTCTCCTTTAGTCTCTAAGACACCTTTAGAGAGGGTGACTCCATCACCTGCAGGTACACCACCATGCCAGGAGTCATCTATTCTAAAATACTATTAGAATATTGTCAAAGTACCCATATTGGGAAACTACCCAAATCTAGATCTAAAACCATAGATCTAGTAACCAGAATGTCAGATGTTATATCCATATCCTTTGTGGAGAAACAACTTTGTGACGACCATAAATCCTTTGTGACGACCACAGTACAACCGATCGTAGTAAAGGAATTTTACTTCCTACTCTGTGTATGTCATCCAAATACCAGGACATCACACCCTACTACCTTCTCAACAGATCCATCCCCTATTCTGATGAAGTCAAAGCCATGACTGTCTCATCAAAATTAGATGATCTATCTCCACTATAACTGCTGAAGTCTATAAATAGACATAAGCTACTTGCCCACTATGCTTCCGCTGCTCCCACTGACTATGACAACTCTCTGGCAGAATAATATATACGTGCACTTCTAAAGCTAGTTTAGAACGACGCTATACTTATCCTCCTGCCGGGTCCCATAGTCTGGAACAACAGTGGTGGTAAACTAGAACCTTCCTGTCACCGTCCTTGAGGCTACCGGAGTACCTCTCGGGTGTCTGAGGTTACCCACCATATCTGCGGAGTGGCTAATGGAATGTCAAACCTGATTGAATATATAGGTCCTATTAAATTTTCCGTAATCGTTTGCGGTTCTGGAATCAGTTCCAGTTCTACCATACTCCCACTACTGTTTTCTTGAAAAAATCCATTTTACTAAAACTGTGGCGAGTCTAGAACAATATCACTATTGATCTTCCAAATGGTAGAAATGTCAACCCTTGTCAAAGCCGGGGTTAACCCACAAACTGCCATTACAGAAACGTGCCTTGAGTTATCCAGTGTCTGGTTTTAAGCATAAGCTGGACAACTCCCTATATCTTAACATCGTTAAGATATGAACCATTCTATATACAATATAGAAATAGAGGCGCTAATTTAATTGGAACCAGATTCTAATCATGCAGCTGTCTCCAGTGCATATCAACTTAATGGAGAGAGGCTACTCAGCATTACTCAACTTAGGAATCCATCCAATTATGAGTAACCTGTAAGAGAAACAAGTTTCTCAAAAAACCACTACTATCATCTAAATACCAATCACAAGAATCTACATCTTCGATCTCTTTGAAGAATCCCGATACTTGTGATACCTGGTTCTCTACTTTATTCTTTTACCCACAACTTCTCAAAACTTAGACATTGTATTTCTATGAAACACTTGTCTAAAAACTAGAGAAGTCATAAATAAACAGAATATAGTACGAGGACCTATCCCTTTTGTCCTGACGGACACTGGACAACATACAATACTGTGTATAAGTCCGCTGAGTTTGAATAACTCAAAACCTGTGCATCGTAGGTTGAAAACTGTACCCAGGCGATTTCCTCAAATATCATCAATTACAACGAATTCCGATATAATGAGGATGATCACCTTATTCCCAATAACCTACTCCCACTCATCATCTATAAAACCATACAGATATGAGAATAAAACCTGGTAAATACATACCCTGGAGTAAGTATCTAATCGGGAAATCAGTTTTCTTTTAACAATGCACTGAAACATGAAAATGTTTCGTAGGGGTATCCTGGTATTCCTAGTAATGCCTCTTCCATAATCCAATTCATGACTATAACCGTATATTTTATTGCCATCTCTCCAAATCCCTTTATTTGTCTTTAGTCGTTACCTTCTGTACACCATCGTTAGGCTAAATGGTTTTCTTCCTTTCCTACCGTTCGACACCAGCCTATGGTTTGGAAGAAGACTATCCAATAAGCATAATAGGTGTACTCTCCTAATCCTAGGAGTACTCACAACTTGAGAGAATGTGATGATAAAAGACAACTGAATAATACCTTATTCTATTTCTCCCGAACTGGGGAAAAAAGAAAAGGTGAAATAGGAGTGGCGATGAAGTAGGTGGTTTGGTAGTGAATGATAACAGTCGCAATTTACTTAGCCCTCTTTCTAATCCCTTTATTTTGTCTTTAGTTATTACATTTTGTACACCCTACTTAGGCTAATTGGTTTTCTTCATTCCCTACCTTTCGGCACCAGCCTATGGTTTGGAATAAGACTATCCAATAAGCGTAATAGGTGTACTCTCCTAAACTAAGGAGCCCTCGCAACCTGAGAAAAGGTGATAATAAAAGACATCTGAATAAACCAATTCTATTTCTCCTGAACCTGGATCCATCCTCGAAGAAGTCCCTTCGAGTTCGTATATAACCATACGATGGATCTATCCAATGGAAGTGGATGTCCGTAGTAATACGGGGTGTTCTGAGAAATACAAAGAGTAAAAGAAGGAGCGGCAATGACTTATGCGACTTTAGACAATCTAAAAAGACAGTATTTTAAGAAGGTTCGGTCAACTTGGTCACTGAGTCATAGTTTAGGGTCGGTCAAAGGTCGCTGCTAAAGAGAGAGAGAGAAAATAAACACTCTGCGTGCACTCTAACCTAGATCAGAATGGTTATCACTTTATCTAATCAGAAAACCTCCCACTATAATCTCAAATTCTCTTCCAAACCTGAGAGAAGAATTGGTCGGGATCACCGAAGAGTAAACTAACTCATCAGTGGGAATCGGGATCCAACTATCATCGCATGATAACTTGATGGAAGCCACTCAAGTTATCACACTCCAGAAGGTATGCGCATGCCTGGAAAGTTTCCTGTATGTTTGAAACTCCTAATATGATTTTTGCCCCATGCTCTTATAACCTTGGCGTTGGTCAAAATGTCATAAGTCACATGCCAAGTTCTACCCGTCACTGTCCAGGTCAATTTGAACCCACCCGCACATGCCCCTGACGTTGGCCAAATGGCAGAACGACTGTCCCAAACCAACTCATCTATCTATGCAACAGATGAATACCCAGCAGTTACCAAACACTATGCCTTAGCGTTGGTCAAAATACATAGCTTGAATACTACTGAATACCCAAAAGAAATGACGGAGGGCTACGGCTGGTTTTTGGCGAAAAACCTTTAACGTAATGAACTTGATCTTGTTGAAGGAACCTGATAGCTTTTTATAAAAATATAGTGACGAAAACCTTTTTGCTAAAGAGGTCACTCCCTGTGAAGGGATCTCGGCTCTTTCCTCGTGGAATGAGGTGCAGGATATTCTAACTGAATACCGCTATGCAAAGAAACTTGTAATCGA
Organism: Agapanthus africanus; assembly: GCA_030015575.1. NCBI lineage: Eukaryota > Viridiplantae > Streptophyta > Magnoliopsida > Asparagales > Amaryllidaceae > Agapanthus > Agapanthus africanus. Next base: position 172,639,069 of record CM057339.1, on the reverse strand, counting down.
CTATATTGAAGTTACTACCCTGACGTAAACTTCTGCCCAAGGGGTCACTCCCGGTGAAGGGATCTCGGCCCTTGCCTCGTGGAATGAGGTGCAGGATATTCCAACTGAATATCACTGTGCAAAACAAAATGAAACATCTTTGTAATAACACCTTTTAAAATTTGTTCCAACAACATCAAATATAGGTTTGTTTTATCCTTGCATTGATAAGAATCAATGTAGTCCCATCAATCAATCACACCAGAAAAAAATGAAAATAAAATGTACGTATATGCCATCCGCATTCGTCACTGGGTCCCGTCATCACCCGTTAGGTTACTTAACTAACGACAGAGCGGGGGCTGGACTAGCGCGGGTGTAAAACATATACAAAATCTAATAGTATATATACCAATATACAGTAATCGCTCCAGGCGTGATAATATGCAACATTACAGAAAAGTAATAAGGATCACAGAACAATACAGATAATCTGGGATCCCCGGGTTTCACAGAGCCGCTACTGAAACCCGACGTTCCCTTGGTCGTATGGATAGTCTGTACAATGAAACCTAGACCCCTACAGGTGCGGCAAGTTACCCGCCAAAACCTGAAGCGAGGTAGTCCCCCACAGCATAGTGAATGGAACACCCGGCACTTCACGGAATCCGGTAAATTGAGCACCCCTCCTTGGGTCAACCTGTAACCCCTACGAGTGCGGCGAATAGTCTGCCAATTCTAGAGTGAGGCCCCTTTGCCTCTCAAAGTCATGAGATACGGACCCGTTGCCCTCCAGAACCCGGCTATCCGTGCACTCCGTCGCGGGATAAACCTAGTACAGAAATAAAAATATGTACAACGGGTACATCGACCTCAGCCCGGTCGTGTCCCAAAAGAATATTATACAAACAGGCAGTGACGGCAGTCCACATGTTGGACGCTCGCCCCGCAATATCAAATGTACAAATAAATCCAAACTGCACTATCATTGCACCCTGCTATCCACCACGACAAATCCGCAACATTACAGCACAACACAGAACATCAACGCGAATGTCACGTTCGCAAACCCGTCTAAAAGAACTATAGAAATTAGACGCAATTTACCGCTCAAATGACATTCCCGGTCGGAGATATAATGTAAATACTGCATACTAACAAGTTTAAAATTTCGATCGACAAAACTTTCCGAAGTGGGCCCCACGAACATCTGATGTACAGTAACAAAATATGGGCCCAAACGAAATATACCAAAAACCACAATTTCCCAAGACAAACATACTGGAAAAAATTGGGTCACTGTTACCACATACTGGCCGCGGTTCCGCGGTCAAACCCTAGCTTTGACCGTGGATCCGCGGCGGTACTGTGGGATCACGTGTCCAAATTTTTCCAGAATGCTTATAAAAGCCTGCTTAGTTTTCTGTGATATGTAAAATAATTTTTAGACTGTTTTAAAAATCGACAGAAACTCAGAACTGAAAAAGTGTAGTTTTTCAAAATCGGTTCGATCGATGTTTTAAAGTGTTAGCACAAGTTAGTAAAGCTTAATGGTGAGGCTCTGATACCACTGTAAGTCCACGGTAGCGCCCCGGCCGTCTAACAGACGCCAAATGCGGAACAAAAACTTTTACAACTGGCGCTATCGCGTACTATAACCCGGATCTGCCATTAAAGCTAAACTAACAAACTAGAAAGTGGGTAGAAATGTTATACCGAACGATCCGAGTCCTTCGATCTTCAAGCATCATCCCACGCTTCGTTGCGGCTGCTCCGATCTCCTCGATCTCCAGTCTTCTCGTCCAGGTGGCACCACGTTGACGGATCTTCAAACGGGCTCCCGGCTCTGAACCGAAGCAACTCGATCATCAAGTTTGCTAAAATAGATGACCAAGATTGATGTAGAGAATGAGTAGAACACTTTGTCTCGTTACGTCCAAAGTTATGGACGAACGGTTAATGAAGTTGCCTTTTGGATCGGGTGGAAATGTGAAATGAGTATCTATCAAATTTCCATGAGTCTAAAACTATCATAATCTTTTTACAAGCAACCATCTTCCTCACAAGGAATGGGCCGGCCATATAAAAGGAGGTGGGGGGTGAGTGTAGGAGCAAAGTGGTGACTATAAGGAAAAGATCTTAACAAATATTCATCATGCAAACAAAACCCGATTAATGCAAATGGTGACTCACTTAACACCTTGCAAAACAATTAATGCAACCTAATGAGTCACTAACATAGTCACCATTCTAGAATATTCCACACTCATGACTCACCCTCATGAAGAAAAGATAAATCCGCATTTAACCAAATGTTTAATACGGCTTATAGAAAACTGGCAACTTCCAAAAGTGATCCTGAAACGAATTTCAGGATAACCCCGTATCAGTATAAACATACCTACATTTGTATTACGACCGAACACAAATGCAACTGAGACAAAGATATAATATCTACACATCATAATACTCGGATCCGGCTTAAACTAAAGCCGACCAGTATTATCGGCCCGAAATATGACACGTGCGAAAACGCACGTGCATTTTCCGAACCCTGCCATAATACCATACGGCATCTACAACGTTTCGCCCGAACTTGGGAAAGTATCTGTGGGGGACTCTAATGACTCATCAACACACTGGCACTGGGTATAACCTCTAGCACGTCAGAGGTACTGGCTGTACGTAACGGTTGCCTATGTATTGATTGGAAGGGAAGCTGACGAGCGAACTCATCCATAAACCCTACTGAGCCTAACAGTGACAATATACATACAGTCCGGTCCGTTCGTCTATGAGTATCGCATATCTTCCTAGGGGGCTGGTAACGTCAGACCCCCATTAGCGGTATAAGTCGTGTCAGAGAGTGGCCCAGAACACCCTGAGATACTACTGGAGTACCTACCAGTAAATCTCCTGTCTCGGCCGAGGGCTTTGTGTAATGGCTCTCCTAGACACAGCGCAATTTCACCCCCAATACCGGGAGAGACGAATCCCCTGCCAATCCGCTCACTTGCCTCCATGTGTCTCGGGACTCTACCCAAAAAAGACCTGTTTGCACGACTCCTTTGAGCCGTGGTAGGGTAGAAATCAAAGCACAGTGGGAACTCACACGAGACAAATGACGACCTCAGGTCGATGAACTAACCTGTACACATGTCACCAGGGAACTGCTATCTGACGATATGTATAATACCAACTAGCATGTTCCTGGCAAGTCCTGTCCAGTGTACTCATAACCTAATGAGCACATGTATACATCTTAGGTGATCCTACTGACACCAGTGGCTTGTGAGACCGGCCACCGCCCCTCGTCGGGGTCTCGACTGTATACACTAGTCTACTCTGGAGTATCGATGCCCTGTCTCGAAACTCCCACGACTAGGGACACTTTAAGGATGTGCTTACAGACCCCAGCTCCCGCGTATATGATCGCCATCATACTGCTGGTAGTCAAGCAAGAATCATATGGGCTCTATCAATATGCAATAGCGAACTAAAGCATGTATACGATGATAAAGACAAACCGGATAGCATACTATCATCTCGAGCAAGACTGTCATATCGGTATAGGTCCTGCCTCAATCATTGCAATCACGTACCTGCGATCCAATAATTGACTTTGAGGGCACTATCTCCAACAGTTATCCCTATTGGCTGGTGGAATAGAAAGAAAAGTAGAAAGAAGACCACGTATCGGGTAGCATCTCTCCTGGAGAGACATACGCGGTAGATTCTGCGCACCTGCGGGTGGTGGCAAAGTGGTGTTAAAATTTGATGGAGATCCGTCCATCTCGGTGGATGTGGTGAGTGGTGAGGATAAAGAAGATGTAGAATTACAGACTTCGGAGTCGATAGGAGGAACGCGGACAAGACGAGCACTAGAATCCAATGTCCAGCCGAGCATGCACTAAACGGTTTAGCACAAGTTGCAGCGTTTGTGATAATTAGAGAAACTGGTTTGTTTTTGGTTTGTTTTGAAAAAGACGGATTTAGAAAAATCACACAACAAATGCACAATCAACCATAGATATATGGTCACCTAGGTCAAGTCACTAGACCGCTCTTAGACTTCCAGAAGATAAATCGCAGGATAAATCCTCTACAACCTCTTTATACCTCTTGTGGCCAGGTAAGTGTCAGGTATCCGCTACGTAAGTAGCGGGCCTAATTAAGTAACCATTTTCCTTAGACACACTTGCCTTAAGCACCACAAAAGAAATATGGATAAGCAATAGATTACCCACGACTTTCTTCTGTCCTAATTGAGCGCGACGGTCCTTAGAGTCTTGTCTAGATATTTTTTTAGTTAATGAGGGTGATGCAGATGCTAGTTTTGTGATTTTTGGGGCTTAGGAAGGGTAATGAAATCCTCACCTAATCTGAATTTGGTCTTTACCCTTTAATTTCCGTATTAGAATATGCAAAACAACCAATATCAAAACACACAACAAATTTTTATTTTTGAGCGGCGTATTTTTGCAAAGAATCATGCAGAAAAGTTGTTATTGGACAGATCAGAGAGGAGATAAGAAAGTATAGAACATACCAGAGAATTCTGGAACCCTAACTCGTCAATACCACCGCGGTTCCGCGGCTAATGCAAGCTAATGGACGCGGTTCCGCGGCTAATGCAAGATCGTTGAACACAAAATTTTACAGGTGCTCCAACTACTCCACTGGACTTCCTGAATGCTACAGAATCTTTATCTCACTGCTCCAATGATTCCAGATTCCCTTGCAAAATTCACACACTAATTGTTAAGCACACGATGCGATTTTGATTCAAATTTTTGATGGAATAATAATATTTCAACTCAAATAGCAAGAACGAACAAATTACGCAGACATCCCCGGCAACGGCGCCATTTGATTGATCATTTTTCGATGTGGTATGAAAAGTGTTATCACAATCAAAGAATTTATAGCCGTAATCAATAACGGCGTCGATATAGTTCGTTAATGAGTATGGGTCGTCCACTGAGATTCGTGTAATTATTCGTTCTAGCTTTGGTTGAGTCGAAAGAAAATAGTAAAGAAAATTCAAGAAGATGAATCAAGATTTATTAGATGAAATATTTTCAAGAAAAATCAAGAAAGAGTTTAAGATTTAGTAATCAAGAAAGTGTCCAATTTCAATTTTAGTTACCAAGAAAATGTAGAATAGCTTGTAGGATTCGATAGGAATTAGCAGCAATGATGAATACTAATAATGAATTATCTTATCTTTTGATGAATTATAGCTAGAACGATGGCGATGAATGAAGATTATGGATCTTTTGGAGAAACTAGGGTTTCTTCTTCACTGTCCCTTGTTTTTTCATTGATCATCATTCAAATCTAGCTTTTAGCAAAGAGAATCATCAATTATTTAATCCTAAATTGCAACGAAATTATCAAGAATGGTGATCTCGTTCCAAATTTGGTCATTGACGATTCTTTTTTCTAAAGTTCATAATTCTCATAAGACTTAAGATGAGTTTAGGATTTCATCATCATTTGATCTACCGAATTCCTTTGAATCCTTTACAAGCAGAGATTTCACTCATGCATCATCAAAACAAAAGAATCAAGAATTAGAAATTTCATAATGCGAAAGTGTTAAGAAAGCTAGAATTAACAATTGATCACCTTTATTAATCAACTTCTAGTTACACATTCCTTCAATCCGAGGTTACAAGAATTGCTCTCGATCGCTCCCTTGAAGAGGTAACTATTCCGTCGAATTTCACGTTGCTCGATCTTCGTGAGAATTGGACCTGTCGATGATCTCACGCTCTTGATGACGATTGGCTTCGCGTAAAGGATCTTGAATGTCGTCACTTGATATTGTTCTCAACGATTCTTGATTTGGATCTTGATTAGGAATTGAATTGGATTTGGTTTTGGTTTGTGTGCTAGAAATCGACTACCATCAACAACTTTCATAATGTAGGCTTAGGTCCCTTTTTATAGCTCTTCACCAATCTTCCACTAGAAGCTAGGTTAATCTTCCCCAAGAAACTAGGTAGTTGTAGGGAAACTTCTAGAATAAGGTAGTTATCAAGCTTCCTCAAGAAGCTAGGCTGTTGGAGGGAAGTTTCCAGAACAAGTTTGTTACAATGGAGCATCTTCAACAATCTAAGAAGTTGAATTGAAGCTTCGGGAGAAGCGTCGTCATCGGATGCCCTAACTCGGCCGTGGATCCACGGAGGATCGGCCTGACTCGGCCGCGGATCCGCGGCCGTTTGGTGAGAACAGAGCTTCAGTTCTCTGTGGTCTTCTTGTGTTGATCTCTGAGTTTATATTTGATATCTGGAATCCTTTTATCTCATCTGAATCTCTGCCAGATTTTAACTCTTTGTCTTGCTGTATTTTGTCGGCAAATTTGCGATTCCGATATCTGTCCTGAAATAATTTTCTACACAAAATCTCACTGAAAATTTTTGAGATATACAATATCATGCGTGAAATAATAAACACACAATTTCCTTCCAGAATGTTGATTATAATGTATAACACGTGGTAATTGATATTTTCCAGACGAACTTATAATACGTGTTATATTTATAACAATCATCCTTAGATGAATAGAAAAGTGAGAAAATTGTTATGTTAAAGATTGCAATATTTTCGAATGAACGGTGAGAAAAACTCACCTAAAACAGTGGGTTCATCATCCAAAATATTCTCAGCGTCGATATCCTCAATCAAGTGAAAATCAAATTTCTCAGACGCCTCCTCAAAAGTATGGATTTCAATCAATTCTGGTTCTAGAGTGGAGGTGTAGAGATTAACAGGATTGGGTGTGGTTTCACTTGAAAGGGACCCTTCACAATCAGGTAAATCAAACACTACAATGTCGCACAACTCATCAAACGGTCTATCGTCAATTGGTGATTTCTTTGGGACACTTGATAGATTTTCGAAACCGGAGTTGTGGAATTCAATTTGGAATAGGTATGTTTGATTTAGAAGGGTGTACTGCTCACTCTCACGACTCAAATCCTCAATCTGTCCTATCGCCTCATCATACATTGGAAAATTTGGAGCTAGTTGGAAACTAGCCGCCGGTTCGTTAGTTGGAATCCTATGGGCTCTATCAACATATAATAGTGATCCGTAACACCACATAATGCATATACATGATGATAAAGACAAACTAGATAGCATAATATCATATTGAGTAAGACTGCTCTACCCGTATAGATCCTCTCTCAATCATCACAATCGTATGCCTGCGATTACAATAATTGACTTGAGGGCACTATAGCTAACAACCTGTACTCATGTCACCTAAGAACCGCTATCTAACGACTGGTATAATACCATCTAGAGCTTCTCGGCGAGTCCGTCTAGTGTACTCACCCCCAGTGAGTACCTGTATACAATCTTAGATGATCACACCAATGGCTGTGGGACCAACACTGACCTTCGTCGTGGTCTAGAAACGTATACTCATGTCTAATCTGGAATATCGATACCCTGTCTTGATATTCCTGCGATTTGGGACCTTTAAGGATGTGCTTATGAACTACCCAGCTCCCACAAGTATGATCGCCATCATAACGTTGGCAGTCAAGCAAGATCCTACGGGCTTTATCAATATATATCCGCCATATGTGATATCGAGTATAACATATGCACATGTTAAGATAAAATCAAACCATAATAGTATACTACTGTATCGAGTCTTTATCAATATGTGTACACAATATAAAGCAGCAAGAGAAAGAAATACACATATTAAGACCGAGACATCTTAAATAATATACTATATACAACTGAGCAAGAATGTCCTGTACATATATATCTCTAGCATCATATACAATACAGGCCTCTAGAGCATACATATCCAACATAATCTTGCTGTACAGGATGCATATCAAGTATATATGTTCTTAAAATATTCAAAAAATTAAAAATGCATATCGATTTATTAAATGTTCTGGAAAAAGAAAATCTGAATATAAAGCCGGATACCAGGCTGCAGGATTAAGGCTATCTGTTAGAAAAGATATTTCCACTAGGTGGAATAGTACATATAATATATTTCGTACTGCATCAAAAACTTACGGAATTATTAATATCATGTGGAATGAGAAAATGCCTGTAGAAAACCACTTAACATGTGATCATTGGACGGTTACAGAACTTTTCAAAGATTTTCTTATGATTTTTAAAATAGCAACTGAATATTTTTCTGCTACTTATAATCCCACTTCTCATATTATTGTCTATGAATTGTATAATATAACTCAATGTTTTTCTAATCATTTTACTAATGAGACACTTCATTCCGTGATACTTTCTATGTTAGCTAAGATTTCTAAATATTACTCTGAAACTACAATTGTTTACCGTTTGTGTTCGATAATGGACTCTAAAATTAAATTAGAAGATTTGGAAGCTCTTTTAAAGTTGTTCCATGGATGCATAGAGCATATTTTAGACATTGATGCTTATATTAATACTGTTAAACGTAATTTAAATGAAGTGTTTGATTTATATATTGCCCGATGTTCTACCGGTAGAAGTACTAGTGTACTGGCCGCAACCAGTTCACATGTTTCGACTCCAGCCTTTGCACTTATTCAACAGTCGAAAAGAGCATGAGGCTCCTGGGCCTCATCATCGTCAACTTTAAATGAATTAATAATATATTTACAGACTGAGTTAGACTTAGATTATACTATACATGAGATTGATGTTTTAGTTTGATGGAAAAGCCACGGATATTTGTATCTAGTACTTTCTTATATGACTCGTGATTTACCAACCATTCCAGTGTTCATTGTAGCTTCAGAAAGTGCTTTTAGTACAGATGACAGGATATTAAACGAAAAAAGACGACTTCCGTCTGTCCCTGATCTTTTCAAGCATAGAATGAAGCGAGTGGGGATTGCTGGGTTGGTAGTTTGGCACACGACACCAAGGAATGCATGATTTTCCCACAAGAATGGAAAGCAGCAACTGTTTGAAAACAAAATCAAGTCACTTTGGACTCGGATTATCTATTTGAAAAGCTTACAGGATTGGGAGAGTCCAACACCGAAAGAAGAACCACAACCGACGGCGACGAGTAGTGAGTAGGAACCAATAATAGTAGAAAAAGAACTATATAGACCTGATTCCCTCCTATTGAGCTCAATATTTGGGAGGGATATGTAGGCAGCCCGACTTGGGATGTGGAACGGTTCGGGTTGGACCCGTTACCCGTCTGAACCTGTCTGCAACGGATGGGTTTTAAACCTGTTTTAAACCCGCCCGCATTTAACGGGTACGAAGCCCAAACCCGCACGCATAAGAATTGGGCGGGTATTTAATTTTCTAAAACCCGACCAGACCCGTATCCAAACCTACCCGCAACCCGAACTCGTCTGCAACCCATCCGAACCCGCCCGAAACTAAAATATCTGAGCCATTGATTGTTTCATCTACGGCTAATATTAAACCATGACCGTATATAAATAAGTGCATTGTATATACCTTATATAATAATTGCTCAAAAGTTTAGGGTTCACATATGGAATTGGGATAATATTTGTATATCTCTATATTTTGTATTTCTATGATTATACTTCATATTAATGTAAGTATCGTTGACTTGTTTTAGCTCGAAAACCCGTCCGTCCTAACGGATTCGGGTTTATTTATCTTTCCAAACCTATCCAACCCGAACCTTGCACATCCCTAAGCCCAAGTGGATTCAGTTTCTAATGTAAAAAAAATAAATTGTATTATTTAATTTATATTACTGAAGATTTTAGTTTATTTTTCATTTATTTTAACTCTATTCATTTTTTATAAATTTTAAGGATTTTTTTTATTATAAAAGAACATAGTTAGGCGAGTTGACTTGCACAAGTCGTCTGGCCTCATCTCGTCTCGAGATTCGGCTAGATAAGATGGCGAGACGAGCAAGGTCGGCGACGACTACCGTTGAACTCACGTCGTTAATGAAGCGAGTCGGACAATTCGTGAAGCGAGTCGGACCAGCTCCAGGCCTAATCCAAGGAAGATGTATATTTGCTTTTTTAACCGCGGATGCGATTATCATTAAAATTATAAAATGACGAACTTATACAATCTGTTTTCATTGCAGATTCACAGTTGTCTTTCCAATTCGAAGAACTATTTAATGCTGATATGCATGTTGCAAAATCGTTAATAGACTTCGATTTGAATGATTTCAGCAATAGATGCTTTCTTAATCCTATTTTTTAAATTATTTTTAGCCAGTTTAAATGTTTGAAGAACCTGTGTGTATCGAATATGTACCCGGCCAATGATGGTATTAGACTATAGAAGACTAAAACTTAATTTACTAACATAAAAAAAATAATATTTTAACCATATAAAATACATTTTTCTAATAAGATAATAATAGACACGGTACTATAATATAGAATAATGTCCAGTCCATCGGTATTGGTTAATATACAAGTATCTGACCGGTGTCGATTCATATCGGTTATATTTTCATTAAAAAATCCTAAATCCTTTTTTTAAAATGCATCTGGACAAAAGAAAGAAAAATGATAGGATTTTTCGGGAACCAATCAAAAAATTTGGTGCTAGTTGTGAATCTATTTATTTCTTTCTTTTTCCTGGACATGTATGACCCGTACAAAAAAGTATTATAGGTACAAAGGTGCATGTTGGACAAGTGGATGACTAGATGCAGGAGTGGGACCCAATGCTTTGCAGATGAGGCTTCACCAAGTGATGGGGCCAACAAAAGTGAACCACCAACCACATGGACAACGTGGTTGGTGGACTATCTTTTTTAGCAACCCTTCGCTCTCTTTGACTATCTTTTTGTCCCATCATGGACAATGCTAAACTAAGATGGCTTCATTTTCGTGACTGTGGCACTAAACATTACAGATGAAATTTAAAAAAGAACAAAATTATCACAAAAAATTAAGCTATACAAAGTTAGGATAACCATGATTTTTAAAGTGGGATCGGTAGACATGCAAATTATGGTTTGTAAGTCCACAACTCCGAAAATGAAGTTTAGTAAAACTTTGATCAGATTGGAGTTAAGATAACTATAGTTTAAGGCTGAAAATATGTAGTTATCGTAACTCCAAAATGGTTGCCAAACAAGCCAAAGTTACATTTTGGAGTTAACTTTTGCTAACTTTATGAAACCACGTGTTACAAAACTTAACTCCATTCCCAAACAGACCCTAGAGACCGGTTCAGAGATAGAATAGGATAAGGATGTAAATTGCTTACATTATCTTTTCTTTTATTTACTATTAATTAATTAGGGGTTACTTTTTCTTAAGGGAACACCATGTGGTTTGGCATATAATCCCACTGTCATCCTAAGTTTTTTTCCCCATCACAACTCCCCCCAACGTTTTACTCTGTTACTCCCGACCCTCCTTCGACCCCCTCCCGTTAAATTGTTTATCAAACAGCTAGAATAGTCCATCTAGCGGGAAGACGAATGACCGAAATACCCTTATTTATTCCATATATTTTCAAAAGGGGTTCTCATCTAAATAAACAGAAAAGGGAAAAAGGTTCTCAGCTGAAAAAAGCGATAAGGGATTTGGACGTCGATTTGGGCGCTTTCAACTTCGATTTATGATCTTTCGAAGTTGACTTCTTCGATGTGAGGAGATCTTGCAAAGTGAAGCATGAGAGGAGTTGTTTGGTCGGAGATCAGGAGGAACTCAGCATAAAAATAATCGATTTTGGCAATCAAGATGAGTTTTTTTTAACATTGAAACCCTAACTCCATATTTTCCCTAATTTAGCAATTTTTTTGTTATGATACATTGTTTAGCTCTTGTTATCACAATGATCCTGTGTTTTTCACCTTTTGCCTGTTTTATTTTTTTTTTTTTGCAACCAAAGTTTAAAAAAAAATTAAGTTTGCAGTATATGACCAGAAAAGTATTGGAATTGAATTTTTTTTAAATTTACATCGAAATTTTACTTAATCAAACTACAATTATAATTTACAACACTCGTATTTCCATTAAGAAATCTAACAACAACATTATAAAGCTTATTATATTATAATGTTGGAATAAATGGAGTTCTAATGTTGCGACGGTGCCCTGCGTAAAAGAAGAGCGGTTTATGTTTTCTTTTTTCCACCTTATTTCGTCTCAACTCTAAAGAAAACATAAACCCGCTCTTTTCAACTGTTGCGGGTGGAGCATTCATGACCAGTTAAAAGTAAGAAACACAAGCCGAGGAGACTTCATAAGACCAGAGAGAACAAAATAGTTAAGTGAATATACGTCAGTATTCACTTTATTTCGTTGAATTCTAACTCTTCATGATGCTCCACCCTTTAGTATTCACTTTGTTTCTTCAATTAAGCAAAACACCATTAACATCTCCTATTCTCTAATTCTTCCATGATAACAATAGCTACTACTCCCACTTTGGCTAGCCTTATCTATTGCATTATTTATAGAGGATGATAATAGAATGTAGTTGTCCGCACCTGTTTAAGTGCGCATCCAAATCAAGTGCACACTTGAGGGAAGAATAAGTCTAAAGGAATGTACGCGTACGAAGGTTAATGCATGACATGTGTGCATCATTGGCGTTCGCATTTAGCAGAGATTCCTAAATGCGAAGTACACATGCAAAGCATGTGCACACATGCAAGGTGCACATATCGGTGGAAGGAAATTTATTGGAGATGAAATATTTATCAGATAACAACAAAAACATGCATTTAAATAAACATTTTATTCTATGGGGAAAAGATCACCAAACACGGGATCCGGGCTACAGAAATTAGTGAGACAAAATACAAAATTCTCAAACTTTCTCTTGGCCCTCTCAACCATATCAAAGCGATGATTCTCGTAAAAAGTCGCTCCCCACCTATTAGTGTCGTGTTCGTCGGCAAAAGAAAACATGACAACTCGCCAAGCCCGCATCTAACTCAACATGTGGACGAAGCGGTACCTTAAAGGCTTTGTGATCAGACCTGCCTCCTGAAAGCAGTTGACCTTGACCTTCACCGCATCGAGCATCGTTGAATTCATCTCCGCCAGGTGAAGAGGAACGTCGTCGAGAACAGCGAGATAGATCATGCAAAGTCATATAGAGTGGCGGGAAGAGGAGATCCCCTACGGGACATCAACTCATACATCACGGTGTCATACTGAGCATCCGTGAGACCGGGGTTCACTAAGTGGGCAGCAAAACGGGAGGTACTTCCCATGGCTGTCGAGGAGTGTTTGAGCAGTCACAAGCCATATTCTTTTCTTTGTGGATGCGAACGAGAAGAGGGACGCTTCTCTAATTTATAAGGAGTATTCAAGTCTTGGCACAGAAAATTTTGCATGTCAATAAAACGGGAACAATCCCCAAGGTTTGACTAAAGAAAGTGTTGAAAAAGAGGTGGATAACATTGAAAATTATGGGTCATCAGTCTGCACACATACATTTAAGTGCGCACTTGATAGAAACATTATTGATATTCATACTTGACAAATGTCATTTAGTGTGATGTGCGAATGCAAAGCATATGTGCACATGCTAGCCACAGGCATGCGCAAAGCAAGTGTGCATATGATGAGTGCGCATATATTCGTCGTATGCACGAGCAACGCACGTGCGCAATGCGTACTTAATCAACAACATATCTAAGTACACGCACATTCTCACAAACAAACGCTTATTAAAAAGATGATAAATCTTTTTTGATGAGCAATCAAAATTCTTGATTAACAGAAAATATCCCGTTGGTTAAGCATCTTAACAAGAAATATCTGTGGATCAAGGATCCAACGGTGCGTATGTCACCCTTAATAGATATAAATCAATTAAATCTTTTTGAATCAATGTAAAATCAGATTATAATCGAAACAAATTAAAACAAACCAAAGAAACCCTAATTTCTTCTCTCCTATAAATAGGAACCTTATATGAAGAAATCGAGGACGGAAAAAAAATCTCTATAAGCTTGAAAAAATCTTAAGACCTCTCCTTCATCAAAAAAATTGCGCAAGGTGGATATCAAGAGAAAACTTCTCTTTCCCTCCATTAAAAACTTTCACTTTTAAACATAAGCCTTTGCTTCTCTTCGAATCTATCGAGTCGCTATTAAAATAATCAAATGATCCTAGGATTCGTCCATCATTCTTAAAAATAATAAGACACGCACCGAAAAAACAGATGAAAATCGAGATTTTCTCTTCTTTGCAAATAAGGGAAGAAGAAAAGAAGATAAAACATAAGCCATGTCATCTTAACGAAAGCTTGTGCTTTCTGATAGAAATAAGTGCGCACCCAAATTAGTGTGTGCTTAGTGATAAAAATTGCTGCTCTTGGAAAAATAATGCCCCGGAATGTGCTCACTTAATAAAAATTGCCACTGAAGGTATGCACATCACGTGATACCCACGTGTGCGTACTTAATGAAAATGGATTCTGAAAGCATGCGCATCACGTGATACACACGTGTGTACACTTAATAAATACCACCTCTAAGGGCATGCATATCGCTTGATACCTACGTGTGCGCACTTAATGAAAATGGCCTCTGAAGGCATTCACACTGATGTGAAAATGTTACATGCAATGCATGTTGACTTATTAAGTATATGCATACGAACATACATGCGCAACATCTTCAAAACAAAACAGTGTGTAACCACATGCAACACATCCGCACACCCTTTTAAAGTAAAATAAATGGGCATGTGCGTCACATATGCCTACGCACTTGTACCATAAAATATCATCGAATGATGAAGTTTTCGGTTTCTCCCATGTTATGTATTGATCAAAAGATCAATAAACCCAAGTGATCTTAGTCTCAAAGATGACTAAAAGTCCTTAATCCATACTTGTTAAGTTGACCTTAATCTAAAATAGGATTAACGGGCCTTAACCACATATTCCTGAGTCGACCTTAGTCTCAAATATGACTAACGATCCTCAGATAACATATCTCGAACTTATGGACCTCGTTCATACGAGATCTGCGTCTTAAATTCAAATCCAAATTTAACATACGGATTTGGACTGATCCACGTCTTATAGGCGATGACGTAAACTAGTCTTCATATACAATCCACGGGCAACCAAAATAAATAAAATACAACGCGATACAAAGTGACCTACTAGAGTAGGTGAAAGTGGTTATCGCAATGCGATAACTTAATTAACTATAGAGACTTGTGCCTGCAGGGAAGAATGTCCCCATAATAAAAAATCCCTCAAAGAGGGGGAATCTGATAAATTCACGCTACAACGGTCGCTTCTGTCCAAACCTCCGATATACAGTACCATAAATCAACTTGGAATCTTCGGAGAAGTGGATGGATATATTCCAAATATTATCTGCCCCTAAATTCAGGCAAGACGATCTATCTCAGTTCGTCTCTATTTTCGGCGGTAAACAGATTCTGGCACGGCCTGTGGGACCTCTTCCTCTTTCCACTCCACACTTCTTGTTTCACGAACAAAATCGTGGTTCTCTATGTTCATAGTTGCCCTTGAATTCGAGATACTAAAATTTGGTGTTTCACTTCTGTGCAGAATCAATGGCCTTCAACTGCATTTCCTACAATAGCAACTCTCACTCCACCTCATTTAAAGGAGTTACTTACGGGCCTAATGCAGCCTCCATATTCTCTATGCCGACATAGCAGGTTTCCAAGTGACCACCAGACCGTTCTTTGGTACCATGCTCTCATCCCTAAGCTCTAGCGCATCAACGTCCAAGGAAGAAGCTCCACGAAAGTCGGTCTTCGATCGGCTAGCAACCGTAGTAGCCCCCACTGACAAGATGTCCAACTCTGAAGTTTTAGTATTCAACATGCTGAAGAAAAGATCCATGGGCCCCGCAAAGAAGCCCATGATCCCAGAGGGGGTTTCCCCTAAACGGCTAGCTCTCCTCGCTCCTGCTCTGCGTGAGCCAACAAGAGTGCTTCACCACCAATTCGGTCGGTCTTCAACAGGCTGACCAGTTTTTCTCTGGCTATACCAAGGATGTCAGTCTTCTAGAGGCTTCCTCAGTATTAAAAGCTTCTTCACCATGCCCCCGACGTTGCACCGAGTGAGACAGGTTGGGGGCATCTCACCCTCCGGGCTTACCCTACCTGCTCCTATGGTCGATGTTGACGCTAATATTCCAACTGGGAATAGCTTTGACCAGCTTAAGTGGGTGTGCAAAAACTCCCCGACAACGGTACCGAAAAGATCACCTCCACCTGCAGAAGCTAAAGTGCAGGCAAAGCCGGAGCAGCCTCATTAATGGCTTTCCTCGCAAATACACAAAGTCTGGAGGAAAGTCCAAGACTCAGTTCTCGATGAAAACTATTCTCATCGACCGAAAAGAACAAAGGTCCGATGAGAAAATGAGTGCTCTTTCGCCAAACAATAGGGGATTTCTCGTAAAGAGGTGCCTGTCATAGCGGCTCCTCCT
Source organism: Agapanthus africanus (assembly GCA_030015575.1). Classification (NCBI taxonomy): domain Eukaryota; kingdom Viridiplantae; phylum Streptophyta; class Magnoliopsida; order Asparagales; family Amaryllidaceae; genus Agapanthus; species Agapanthus africanus. Next base: position 172,622,688 of record CM057339.1, on the reverse strand, counting down.
GCTCCAATCTCTCATAAAAGAGTGAGGCCAGAGAAAATTTTAACGCTAGCGGCAAAATCCAAAGGCAAAAACTCCAAACACCTCAAGTCTGGGGGCATAACCGTACATATAGTCTATATGACCAATGGTAAAGCGGAGAGCCGTGCTTCTGTGAGTCACAGAACGCATACCCAGTCGTTGACGAAAGCTCAGGAGAAACAACAGAAACTCCAAGATATGCTTGCCAAGATGGCAACACTTACCGGACCTAAAGAAAGTCCAGACAAAGAAACAAAGCAGCGTCAGGAGGAAGAAACTGATACAGAGTTCTTGCGAAAAGTGCTGGAAAAGAAAGACAAGGAAGCTGCAGAGCAGGCTGCTAACATAAAGCAGATGGCTCTACTATTCCAGGATATGGTTGGGATGATGATCCAACCAGAACCACCGGCTGAAGATCCTCCGGTGATTATCGAAGAGATAGAGGGGAAATATCGAATCCTCCCCCGGCGCTATCAACAGCCAAGGAGAAAACGATTTCCAGGGCAGCCCTGAATAATTATATAGCTCAGCAAATTAGAGCTCACCAGGCCAATGAAGCTGCCAACCAACTCGTCAAAACCGGACGATCATATCCGGCCTGGTAAGACCAGATAAAGTACCCACCGGGATATATGATCTTGAAGTTCCATGTATATAAAGGAACGGATAATCTCCACCAGCACGTCATGCAATTCAGAGCTCTGTGCGGCAATACCGGAGGCGATGAAAAACTTCCGCTTCGCCAATTCGTTGGAAGCTTATCAGAGATAGCTTTCGAATGGTACTCGGAGCTCCCAAATGACTCCGTGAAAACTTTCTCTGAGATGGAGTTGGTGTTCATGCAAAGGTTTGCCAGTCCAAATGAACGCACTCTAATCACAGCGCTGATCAATGTCAGGGCCAAGTCAGGGGAAACGTGGGTCCAATATGCGATCCGATGGCGGAACCTGTTGTCCAAATGCGAACAACGCGTTGAGGAGTCTCCGGCTGTGGGAATGTTCATTGGGACTATTGATCCTCAATCGAACGTGTCCCAGTTCATGACCTTCTTCAAGCCCACTACATTCCAGGAACTGATTGATAAGTTAGCACAGATAGACCATATGGGTCATGGTCCTTCCTCCGCAAGCAAGGACCCTCGAAACAATAAGGGCAAAGGAAAAGCAGCCTTTGTCGCCAATGTGCAACAACAACCGAGCGGTCTGAAAGCACTTGTCTGCCAAAACAACACTCGTATGCGCCGGTCCTCGGAAGAAAGGTTAGGACGTGCTTATTCGTTCCCTCGCGATAAGATACGGAGGTTGTCGAGCTGGCTATGCAAAACACTCTGATCACATTGCCAGACCCGTGACGACCCGCACAACCCGGCGATGTCAATAACCCCAACTACTGCTCCTATCACAATGTAGTGAGCCATCCAATCGAGAACTGATATATCTTCACAAACTAAGTCGAGGACCAATACTAGCAGGGCAAATTTGTACTGTCTGATAATTGGAGGATAGATCCGCACTGAAAGCATACTCCTAAAAAGGTGGATACGTAGGGGCATCCTGCTCGCACGTAGAAGATGCTCCATAGGAAGTATTTCTTTCAGCAAAAACTAGAAGAATACTGAATGATTTACAAGCATGTCCGGCGATTAAGTGGAAAATCCCGCTTGAGCCTGAAATTATAGAAGAGATGCTAAAACCGTGCCCTGCTCCGAAAGTCACTGACAAGGGGAAAAGCCCCCAAGTTAAGCCTTTGAAGTCTTCTAAGAAAATGAAGAAGAGCAAGAAGCCTGTGCAACCTACTGAATACGTAGACAAGCGCATGGACATCCAGAAATATATAGATGCACTGGAAGAATACAATCAGAAAGCGCAAACGCCAGTCACACTCGAAGAATTCCTCAAGCATATTCTTGAGGACGAGGATAGTGATGATGATAAGGAAAATGACTCATCAGACAAAGCGATGGAACGTGTAGCAAGCTGCCGCATGATCTCCCTTTCATCACTATATGATGAAGAAGCTCCACCGGCGTCAGAAGGTGACGTGGATGAACTGGGGGCAGAATCGGTGCTAAACTCCCCGAAACTGCCGGAAGAAGACTCGATTGAAAGGCTACTAAACAAAGCTTTTGAAAAGAGAAAAAATGACCAAGAACGCAAGACGACTATATATGGAAAGGCCAAACGACAGCGTTTGAATAATGAAGCTGCGGTGAGGACGAGTCATATAGATGTCCGACCAAACCAAGGCATACCTGCGACAAATAAAAGCGGGATCAAAGCTAAGAAGCGGTTTGCCAAAGCCCTATCGATGGGGATGAAACCGCCACCTTTCATGATGTACATGCCTGGGTTCCCATATTTCTATGGAGAACACCCAAAATACTGTGCATGCCACTGAAGAATCGCTCATCCCATCAAGTAGTGCAATGCCTTTAAGAAGTGGTGGCAAGGATATGCCGCTTATAGAAAACACTTCAAGAAGGAGAAGCGTGGAGCTCGCGCTCATCAAAATGAGAATGGCGAAATGACAACACACAAAGAAGCAACTAGCAGCTGTCATATGGCTGGTACAAGTTCAAAAGAAGAAAAACCCCGAGTTCTCCCATTCGGGAGAGATTCTGAGGATTAAATACCCCTCAATTCTCTCTTTAAAAACTCTTTCTTGGAAAAAGAAGAGGAGGAGAAGAATTGCGAGAACATCCAGCCGCGTAATTGCATACTGCTTAAAAAGAATCTTGAACCCGTAAACAAGGGTTTGAATAAAAAGGATAAAGGGAAGGGGGAAATGCCTGACAAGATTGCCTATGATGAAGAGGTAGCTAAAGAACTCACCGTGAAAGACCCGTCTAAGAAAACTATGGCAGATTATAATGTCCCTGCGCAGCTGAGGAAAATTCACTCACAATTGAGCATATTGGATGCTTTGCTCTTGTCCAAAGAGGCACGAAACTCCTTGATCAAAGCCCTGCAAGAGCCTGATCAGTTTCAAGCCTTTCTCGCAGAAGAGAAGATGAAGAATAAACTGGTAGAGGTTCATACGGCTGACATCACATTCAGTGATAAAGATATACTCCTCGGTACATGCAGGCATAATCGACCGCTCTATGTCACCGAGTACTGCCACGATGTCAAGATAGGGAAAACCCTTGTCGACAACGGATCCTCCGTTAATTTTCTCAACGTGAGAGTGCCGAAAGAAATATGTATGAATGCTCTGCACTTTGCCCGAGACAAAATTGCCATTTTGGGGTTCGACTCGCAGTCGTCGCAGATGCTTGGGTCCGTAATATTGATGCTCCGCTTTGGGCTGCTCGTCATTGATATCAAATTTTATGTCATTGACGCCAAGACTTGTTATAACGCTCTGCTCGGCAGGCCTTGGCTACACATGCACAACGTCGTCTTTTCTACACAATATCAGTGTATGAAGTATTTCAAAGATTGCTTGGAGTACACTGTTATGGGAGAGCTCAATTATTTCTCGGTGAACGAAGTGCGAAAGTATGAAAAGGCAAAGTACTTTCAGCCAGATTTTGAAAACACCGAAAGGTGTCATAGGCCAAAAAATAAGCAAAAGTCCATGACTACCTTCCCGGTCTTCGGAAGTGATACCGAGGATGACGAACAAATAATCTACTCAGGACAACCTCAGAGGGAAAACAATAAGCCCGGACCATCGACCCCTATACTGGTCTTTGGTAGCGACTCCGAAGATGAGACAAACGCGGTGTTCTCATTTCGCCCATAAACACAAACTCTTGCTGAAGCAGATCAGAGTCTACACATTATGATGACTCCGCCTCGACACTACAGGGAACTTGACGCGCTCAATACATACAGCGTGCAGGAACTGAAAACTTTCTATATGCCTCCATGAAAAAGAGATGAAAAAGCAATTCTCTTCTACAAATTTACGGAGCAAACTAGAAAAAGAAGCCTGGCATGGTGCCATCCCCACTCTTGACAGGTTCTAGCCTATTCGTATGCTAAGATATTATGTGGAGGGATTAAAAAAGTTGTTAAAGCGTCAAAGTGTGTCTCTCGAACAAACGATTCGGTAAGCCCAATTCTACAAGAAGATTTGGAATATTCCTAGGACTCAGCAAAAGAAGCTCAACAGGAAGATAGAAATAACTGGACTGGAATATGTTCAGTCCAAAAAGCGGGAGCGAATCTACAGCTGCCATGCCATAAATAGCTCGAATAGAGAAGCAAATGTTTCTCTAAACAGCTATGCGGACGAACAAGAGAAAATTTTTGCTCGAAGAAATTTAAGCCTGTCATTCGAAGAGCAAATTGACAAGATAATAAAAGAAGGTTGTCAAGCCAGCCGAGACAACCACAGTCGTGAAATGGCCATATATGAAAAAGCCAAGATGCAGCGTCTCAGTCGGCAATAAATGGAAGAAGTAGATCATGATACTTTTCATCCACAAGCCGTTATATATCCCCATAAAGGAGGAAAATCCCGAAGCAGAAATAGGAATGAGGCAGCAATAGCGAGTAATGTTCAAGGACAACAAAGCAAGTTCAGGACGCCTTCTAAATAAGGAAAGTTCGCTCTTATCCCGTCTCGCATAAAGAAAATAGGTCGGAAATATTCATTTCCTCGAGACAAGACTGGAATGATCTTCGGCCTTGCCATGAATCACTAAATGATGATGCTTCCGGAATCTCGGCATCCCGAACAGAAAAATGAAGTTCATCACCCAGATTATTGCTCCTATCACCAAGCAATAGGCCACACCCTTGAAGACTGCTTCACATTCAAAAACTGGGTCGAGGACCAATATCAACAAGGCATGTTTGTGTTATCTGACAGCTGAAGAACCCGCCACAAAAGCACGAGCCAAAGAATACCTATATCGTTAGGATATGACCAACTCGACTATGAAAATGGAAGCGGACTCATTCCTGTCATATGATAACACTCTCAAAAGAGGGAAGGGACGAGAATATGATTGACTTTTTTCGATGCTTCGCAAACGAAGACGATGACGAGGAGATATCAGAATTTCCACCAGCACCAAAAGATCTGAAAAGTGGAATACATACCATGGCGGTCAACCTAAGTAAAATCAACTTGGGAATGGCGGATGATCCGAGGACGACGTTTGTCAGTGAGCTGTTGTCCAAAAAAACATGTAGCCACATTAAAAGGTGTACTTATATAGTATAAAGTCTGCTTCGCTTAGAACTACTCCGAAATGCCGGGTTTAGACCTAGAGGTAGCGGTACACAAGCTGGCCATATCGCCAGATATAAAGCCAGTCAAACAGGCACCAAGAAAGATGCGGCTCGAACTTGAGATAAGTATCAATGCCGAAGTTAAAAAATTATTCAACTCTGGTTTCATCCAAGAAATTCAATATCCCGACTGGATTGCTAACATCATTCCGGTGATGAAGAAAAATGGGACAGTTCACATTTGCGTAGACTTTCGGGACCTCAACAAAGCATTCCCGAAAGATGACTTCCCAGTACCTGTTACCGAGCTGATGATTGATAAAACCTCCACCCACGAAGTCTTATCCTTCATGGATGGATCTTCAGAATACAACCAAATAAAGATGGATCCCGAAGAACAAAAGCATACTGCCTTTCAGACTCCGTTAGGTATATTCTGCTATAAGGTAATGCCCTTCGGTTTGAAAAACGCCGGAGCTACATATCAAAGAGTCATGACGAAGATATTCGATGACCTTATACACAGGATCGTCTGTAACAACTCCAATTTTAGTGTACAAAAATTTGTTTAAAAATTAATGTATACTTGGGGTATTTGTATTTTCTATGAATACCATAAATATTTGTTTTGCTAATTAATAGAAAGAAGGAGCTTGTAGCTCATTGGTAATACCTTGCACTGCTGAACCAAGCCACCAGAGTTCAAATCCCATACCCTACATTATTTTTTAATATTGTTTTATTTTGAATTTTTAGAATATCAAGGGTTTACACATGCATAACTCACAAAAACCCCCACTACACATGGAAAACTAACTGTACCAGGGGACTAATGAAACGAAAAGGAGGACTCCGACCACCTGACTAGGCCGGACTTGGCCGAATCGGCCGGTGGACCGGCCGACTCGGGCCGCCTCCGCCGGCCGGACTTGGCCGTACCGCTGAGTCATCAACATGAAACTTTTTGCTTTTCACCTCCCCTGCACCCCTGTACACTTTATTTCTTCAGACCAGAAACATAGACACTTTAAAACACCAATTACTCCACTTTTAATACATTTTATCATATTTTTTCATTTCAACCTTTCACCTACCATAACCCTAACCTTATCCTATAAATACAACCCCTACACACACACCCCTCACTCCAAAATTATGATCAAAACTCTCAAGAAATCCCTAGACTCTTAGTGTACTTTTGGAGTAGCGAAAGTCGAAAGCTTCGGCGAAATTCCGACGACAACCCTAGGAGCTCCCGGCGACGAAACGACGCACCGGCGCCTCCTACCGTCCCCTCTTCCTCTCTTCTAATATCTAAGCCAGTAAGTCCCCTTCCCTCTTCTCTTTTATTTTCTAAAAATACAAAATTTCAAAACCCGACGGAATCGGAGTTAGACCGATTTCCGATTCGGTTCTTTCTAAAAATCCAATATTTTCTAAAATACATTCACACAAAACTCTTACATGTTGACTATTAAACATTAATAAACATATTGATCAAGTTTCACGACAATGTAATTCATTTTGTAACTTTTACCGTACTTTTTCACTAAAATAGCATATAGTTTCATTTCGACATTTAAACATCACAAACTTGCTATATCTTTAAGTAGATCATGAGGTAATGACCTACCTCCTCACAATACTCATATGCAATATAGCACAATACTTTCGGGTACCTAGAATACGGGAAAACGAAACATTTCAAATAAATACCATGAATTAATAAAACCGTTTTCTAAAGGACTAAGTATTTTTATAAATCTTTGCAAAGTGCCGCTACAACCCATTTTGGGGAACCCGACTGGGATGGTGAGGATTATCGCACATCCCTGGGCTTAGTAGTGCGAGATGCAGACCTCCGCAAGGAGCATTCGGTCTTGAGAGATTTAAAATACGAAAATCATAAGAAAATGAGAGTTCTAGAAATATAATATATATTAAAAAATTGTTTTTATATAAATAAATATATATATATATATATATATAAAATTAACAACTAGTATGGATTTCATGGTATGTATGTATCATTAAAATATCTACTTTGTAATAATATAAATATTCCAACTTTTTCTAAAATCACAAGGATCACTTTACATTAAAATACCATGAAATCCATACAAGTTCAATATTACAATTAAATACCTTATATTATGAAATTAGGATATTTTCACTAGAAATATCACAAATATAAAATCTACATTTATTACAACTCTAAAAACGATAAATAAACACTTGGGGTGTATTTTGAAAATTATACGAAAGTATTTTTTACATAAAACCCCCTTAAGTTCTATAAATTACCCTAAGGACTCTAGTAAATATAGGTTTAAGCGGGACCAATCTCTTGAGTCTCAGGGAGCCGGATAAGTGGGTGCTTACATATTTAAGGTAGACAACTTAACAACGGTGTTATCAACACTGTAATCGTCTTTGAAAAATACACAAATCCTGCCGCCCATGTGCAGCGGTTACCGATAACATCAAAACAATCAGGACTTCAATTTCTTTTTTTTTAATTGTTCTGACTCAGACTGAGTCTCATTATAATTAATCTAACTTGAATATAATTCAAGTAAAATCTACAATATTACAATTCAACATGAATCCATGAATCCATATATTCAATCTATTCGATCTTTATTGACCGAACCGAACCATGGATATACTTCCATTTACATGATTCTCCAATTACATCCATGATTCTCCAGTACATCCATTTTACTAAAATCATGGTTTCGGCAAGTCATCCAAATATACAATCTATATTACAATTCAATTACAAGTTGAAATACAATACAATCAAAACATCGCGGGGTTTAAGGGGTAGATTGGTACGAGAGGTGTTAGAAGTGACACGAGACTGCAAGATTAAGACACCTAACCTATATTCAGTTGCTGTTGTAACGTGGCATAACGGTTCCTTGTACTTTCCGTTTGCCCTAGTCTCTGGCATATAGAGACTCCTCTCATATACACTGGGATCCTTCTGTACCAAGCTACAAACTGTAGGGTTTTCTTAACACCTCTATTAAGGTTTAGAAGCATCATGCATGCTATAACAATAAAATTTTTGAGGTGCTAAGCAAACTATACAAAGAATCGAACTAGAATATATGAAGTAACAATTAATAGTATCAAGATTAAGAGTTAAGTTATACTAAGTGATGAGACTACAACCTTTGTAGACCTCTTTGGAAGACTCCTTGGCTTTGAAAAGGTTCACTTGATCAACTCCTCGTCCACGACGATCCACCCGAAGCACTTTGCTCTAAGCTTGATGCTTCCTTCGATCTTTGACAAATTTGAAGCACAACACCCTACACAAGATAGCTATGGTTGTGTAGGATGATGAAGTGGCTGCTATTCTTATTTATTACCTTTTCTTTTTATTTTCTAACTCCTTTTTAACATTTAAAAGAGAGCTAGGGTTTTTTGAGGAAGAAGATGGCTCTCATTTCTTTTGGAATGATAATATTGATAATGTAAAAGAAAAATGAGAGAGAGAAGGAGATCTTATCATAACCACAACCATGGTTAAAACAATATCTAGATATTTCAATTAAGGTTAAAAGGCAAAAGGAAATGAAACCATGGTTGAGTTAAATTCAACCATGGAAATGAGTAGAAGAGTGTGGAAAAAATGACTCATTTCTATTTTCTTTTGCCTTTAATCTTTATTGAAAATATCCATATATCATTTTATCTACGATATGATTCTTATATTGCCATCCTCTTTGTATCATCAACCATGATACATTTCATGTATGTATGTATGCATGCACATCATTATGTACAAATACATGCATGTATCCATAATAAGAAAAGGATTTAAATAAATAATATAAAAGCCAATATTAAATCAACACTTGATTTAATAAATTGGTCATATCTTATACGACCCGACTAATATTAAATGCCCGATTAAAATACAGTATCATATACTAGTATTTAATCGAGGCTCCGCGCATATCTCATATGTGCACCACTTCGTTTCGCCAGAGCCGAGAAACTTCTATGTGGGACTCTAAGACTCGTCAATACGCCAGCAGTAGATGATGATCATATCAAACACCTACAAGTCGTAAGCGGTCAGCTAAACGTAACGGCCACCCGGGTATTGAGCGATCAGAATAAGAACAAGCGAACCTGTCAAAACTCCTGTCAATCCATCCGGTAACACTAACCGTACAGTCCGGTCTCTTCGTCAGATATGCTGCATATCGAGTCTAGGGATGGAATCGTCGACCCCAATAACTCAATAAGTCATGCCGGTATATGGTCTATAACAGATCGAGAAACTTACTGATAACACTTATCAGTAATATCTCAGCAGCCCTGGCCAGGGACTTCCCGTTATAGCCAATCGTGCACAGCACGGCATTAACCCCCAATACCGGGAGAGACGAAACCCCTCCTATCGCTCACTGCCTCCACATGCCTCGAGACTATACCCAAAATCCACCTGTTTGTACGACTCAGTAGAGCCGCAGTAGGGTGGAGATCAAAGTACAGTAGGAGGACACACAAGACTCTATGATGATCTCAGGTCTACAGACTAACCTGTACCAGTGTCACCTGAGAACTGCTATTCGACGTATGATATAATACCATATAGGAGTTCTCGGTGAGTCCGTTCAGTGTACCCAGTCTCACTGAGCACCCGTATACTATCTTCGGTGTCAACACACCAGACGGATATGGGATCATCCATCGCCCATCATATGGAACAAGAATGGTATACGCTAGTCTAAGCTGGAATATCGATGCCCTGTCTCGATATACCTATGACTAGGAACATTTCAAGGATATGCTTATAAACTACAGATGTCCCACTAGTATGATCCGCATCATAATTCCAGTAGTTAAGCCAATATCTTTAGGGCTTTATCAACATGTACCAAATGAATATAAACATGATCAAGTGAACATATGATAAAGTAAAACCAGATAGCATACTATCATTTTGAGCAAGACTGTCTCCCGAATATATATATATATATATATATATATATATATATATATATATATATATATATATATATATATACACATCAGTACATACACTATCTCATAATGGCCTCTAAGGCATACATATATCCAACAATCTCCCACTTGCACTAAGGCCAGTTATTGGCATATCTCATACCAAACATCTCAAAAAATCGCTCATGCTGCGGCTGAGGGAGGGCCTTGGTGAATGGATCCGCAGCGTTGTTCTTTGTGTCTACTCTCTTAATCTCGATCTCGCGGCGATCAACTATCTCCCGGATCACATGATATCGCCTCAGGATGTGTCTGGACTTCTGATGGGACCTGGGCTCTTTGGCCAACGCCATAGCCCCATTATTGTCACAATACAGAGGTATTGGATCAATAATGGTTGGAACTACTCCTGGCTCCGCGATGAATTTTCTCATCCAGACGGCTTCCTTGGCAGCATCATTTGCAGCAATATATTCAGCTTCCGTCGTTGAGTCCGCAACGGTATCCTGTTTGGAACTCTTCCAACTCACCGTCCCTCCATTGAGGGTAAATGCAAACACTGAGATAGACTTGCTGTCATCCTTGTCACTCTGGAAGCTCGAATCGGTAAAGACCTCCATTTGGAGATCTCCATTACCATACACTAAGAACAATTCTTTAGTCCTTCGCAAGTACTTAAGAATGTTCTTTACAGCAATCCAGTGATTCTCCCCTGGGTTAGATTGATACCTGCTTACTACACTAAGTGCATAAGCAACATCAGGGCGTGTACATAACATTGCATACATTATCGATCCTACTGCCGAAGCATAGGGAATAATACTCATGCGAGCTCTCTCTATGTCAGACTTTGGGCAATCGTCTTTTGAGAGAGTGACTCCATGGCAAGCGGGTAATGCACCCCGCTTGGAGTCTTCCATACTAAACCTCTTTAGGATGGTGTTAATGTACTTGGTTTGGGACAATCCCAATAACCGTTTGGATCTATCCCTATAGATTCGTATACCCAATATATATGTGGCATCTCCCAGGTCCTTCATGGAGAACCTATGTGATAAGAATGATTTGACCGACTATAGCAAAGGAATGTCATTTCCTATCAGAAGTATGTCATCTACGTACAATACGAGGATTGCGACATTTCTTCCTACAGTCTTCTTATAAACACAAGGTTCATCTGGATTTTTGATGAAATCAAACTCTTTGATAGCATCATCAAAACAGATGTTCCAACTTCGTGATGCCTGCTTTAATCCATAAATGGATTTAAGTAACTTACATGCTTTACCGCTGCTCCCACTATCAATGAATCCCTCTGGTTGACCATATAAACGCATTCCTCTAAATCACCATTTAGGAATACAGTTTTAACGTCTGTAACAACCCTAATTTTCATATACACTTTTCTGTACAAATTTTTAAAATTTTTTTTTAAAACCATAAAGTAGTATTTTAATCCGAGCAAAAGATATATATAATTAATTAATTTGTTTTTAAATAATTTCATTTTTAGTGTACATTAAATTGTTTTTAAATTTAAAGTGTACTTTGATATTTAATGCTGCCGATATCATTTTAAGTAACTATTTTTCTACACTAATTACAAGAAGGAGTTTGTAGCTCATTGGTAATACCTTGCATTGCTGAACCAAGCCACCTGAGTTCGAATCCCATACCCCACATTATTTTTAATATGGATTTTTAAAAAAACCTTTAGAATACCAAGAGTTTACACGTGCATATCTCACAAAAACCCCACTACACCCAAAGATGTAACACTTGCAGAGGGTAGATGATCCGTCGGGGGAGATCCAGGTCACCGGAATCGGTCGGGAATCGGCCAACTCGGCCTTGACTCGGCCGACTCAGTGATCCGACCGAGTCACGGCCGAGTCACCCCCGATTCGGCCGATTCCGGCGAGGGTCACAACACGAAAGTTGTGTCTTTTGGTATTCCCTACGCACCTGCAAAGTTTTAGCCTCATACCACTTCCAGAGCTCTTTAAAACCCCAAATTACTCCACTTTTAATACATTTTTATTACATTTTATCACATTTTTATTTTTAACTTTTCATTTACCCTAACCCTAGCCTAACCCTATAAATACCAACCCTACACACTACCCTCTCACCCCCCAAAATCTTGAGCCACTCTCTCAAAAGTTTCCACAAGAAGTGTGCTTCGAAATCGAGTTCCCGGCGAAGCTCTGACGGAATTCCGACGACGCGTTTTGGAGCAACCGGCGACGTAATCACCCCTCGGCCTTCCTCCCTAGTTCTCTTTACTCTTTAGAAGAGTTTAAACCCGTAAGTCCCAACCTTCTATCTCTCTTTTCTATAATTGTAAAATACGACTTTTTGGAACCCGACGGAAATCGGACAAACCGATTCCCGATCCGGTTTTTCTTAAAAATTCCACTTGTCGCCTGATACATATTATCAACCCTATTGCATGTTGACTATTAATCACCCTTAAACCAATTTAATCGCACTTTTCCACATGAAATGATAAGTTCTTTACAAAACCGTATTCCTTACATAAAAATACCATCAAGTTCAATTTTAATGTTCTAATTAGATCCCTCACTCTTAATCATGGTTATTTTGATAACAAAACTTGTTTCATTAAATTTGGATAAAATTTCACACATGAAATGATAACGTTTATGAATACCGTATTCTTGCACCTTAATACCCTTAAGTTTAATACAGCTTATTTCATCTTGAAACTTCACCAAAACTTAATATAAGTCACGGGGTAATGACCTACCCTTATACACACTTATTATAACCCTAATTGATAAATAACGAAAATACAGAATACGAAATTATAGGACTTTTCACTAAAATACCATAACCTTCATAACTCTTAGTTTAATCTTTAAATTGTAACTTTTCTAAATAAAACTTATACAAAATGAAAGCATGATTGGTCATGGACATCGATCGTTTATCTAAACTGTCTTGTGTGTCTAGGCAAGTGTGTCGAAGGCAAGTGGTTACTTAATTAGGGCCACTACTTGTAGTGGAGAGCCTCCCACTTACCTGGCACTTACCTAGCTGCATTCGACGGTGAAGAGGCGATTTGAGGCTTCTAATGACTCATCGTTTAGACCTTAGAAATAGGCTAGTTGGCTTAGGAAACCCTAATAACTAAAATACGGAGAACTATACTCTTTACAAATAAACACCCTATATTTATAAAACCGTTTTCCTAAAAGAAAAGTATTTATAAAACCTGAGCAAAGTGCCATTACAACCCATCTTTGGGGAACCTGTTAGGGATATCACGGTTCATCGTGCACCCGCAGGCTAGTAGTGCGAGATTCAGACCTCGCAAGGAGCATTCGGTCTCGAAAGGTTTAAAATACGATATTTAAGGAAAGTGATATTATTTTTGTAAATAAAATATTCATTTAAAAATCATTCATGTGTTTTATTATATATAATTATCACTTAAACACCTATTTTGTTATAATATAAAATTTCCACTTTTTCCTGAAATTCAAAGATTAAAAGTTACATTAAAATACCCTGAATTTCAAATAATCAATTAATAATTTTATTAGGATATATTCACTAGAAAAACATAAATAAAATACATACTCATTATAACTATAAAGATGAATAACAAAAACTTGAGGTGTATTTTGCAAACTATACAATATTACTTTTTACAATAAACCCCCTCAAGTTTTATAAATTACAATAAGGCCCCTAACAAATAAAGAACTACAAATTATCTTTCTTTTAGTCTGACTCGGGTTAGAGTCTGACTAATTCTGACTTGAATATAATTCAAGTCAATCTATATTTCAATTATATTCCAATACAACTTGAATACATGAATCCCAGAATCCAGTTAACAATCTGTTTGAATGAACCGAACCATGGATATTCCTTTTACATGATTTCCAGTATTCCATTTACATGACTATACGGTTATAACCGTTTCCTGATATCATGGTTTCGGTCAGTCAATCAAGTCAATCAAGCAATCATTACAAGTTTACAAGATAACAATACAAATATAACATCGCGGGGTTTAAAGGGGTAGATTGGTACGGAAGATGTTAAAAGTGGAATGAGGTGGTCAGATTAAGACACCTAACCTATATTCAGTTGCTGTTGTACCGTGGCATAAACGGTTCCTTGTACTATACGTGCCCTTAGTCTCTGGCATATAGAGACTCCCCTCGTATACACTGACAGCTTTCTGTACCAAGCTACAAACAATATCGTTAAACAATATTCCATAATATACTACAATACAAAACTTTAGAAAATACCATACTCTGTCACTCTCATTCTTCATTTTTCTTTGGGACTTACCGAGCGACCTGTTCGCTGACGACATTCTATTTCTCTCTTCTTTGAATGTCGTCAGGTGCGTTGGACCAAGTTGAGACCGAGCCTACAAGTGAAGATTTGGAGGAATTCCAGGAAGACCCAGAGCTCTAGACTTTGTACTTGCTCTTCTCAGTATTTCCTTTATTATGCCATTGTTTAGGCATTGCTTTTCAGTTCAGATGTATTTCCATTTCATGCATTGTAAAAAGAATGTTATTAATAAAAGTTGCTGTTATTTTCCATCTTTGGACTCTTGTGATTATTTTATATTGCTTAGTTACGCTTAGCGTATGTATTTCTGAGTACATACGTAGCGGGCCTCGTCGCGTCCACTTCGCCGTACACTGGGAAGCGGGGCGTGACAGGTTTTGTTGGTGGCCCATGCAGGTCTGAGCTGTATGAATCCCTGTCATGCAGTTCTGGTCTGCGTGAACAACCTAAGCAATATAACACAAGAAACAACAACTAAAACATTCTTTACAATTCATGTTCTTTGGATCTTACAAGTCTCTATTCCTTGAATCTTATCATTTCATTTGAAATCTGCCTTAATCCAAATTTTTTCTTCAGGATTATGGACTCCCCAAACAATTCCCCGAACAACACCAGCACCAACGTCAACAATACTCCTTCAGCCCTACCTCTCACTCCAGTTGTTCCTGCACCATCCACTGAGCAAACCATGCTTTTCGATGCGATCCGCAGTCTGCTAGAGGGACAACAACAACTTTTGAGCCGTCCTGAGACAGATGCACCGGGAATAAAACAATTCAGAGCTTTGCACCCAAAGCAATTCTCAGGTAAAGGAAGCCCTCTCGAAGCAGAAGAATGGGCACAAAGTATCGAAGATGATCTGGCAGCAGCTCAAGTGCCAGATAATGCTTGGGTCCGTGTAGCGAAGCTACAGCTCACGGACAACGCTCGAAATTGGTGGAAAGCAGAAGAAACCCGTCTGGCCCAGCCGATTGAATGGAAAACATTTCGCGAGAAGTTCGACGCGAAATATTTCCCTGTGACCGCCAGGTTCGCTATGGAACAGCAATTTATTCACCTACAGCAAGGATCAATGTGGGAGAAATCTGTAGATAAATATGATACTGAGTTTACTATGTTGAGCCGGTAAGATCTGTCACAGTAGTTCAATTTTTAATATCACATACTACACAGCTAACACAATCTTTAAACAGATTCGCGGCACACCTGATACCGACGGATGAGATCAGAGCCCGTCGTTTTCAGCAAGGTTTGGACACCGAGATCAAGGCTGCTCTAGCCACCGGGAAGTTTTTGACTCATGAGGAAGCCCTTGAAGCTGCCCGCAGTTACGAGGCAGTGATAAAAGAGAGGGGAAGACCTCACTCTGTAGGAGTCAAGCGTCCTGCTAACCAAATGGCAGGTGGAGCCACGTCCAGGTCACCCTTCGTGCCGAGGCGACCCGGAGTACCAACTCATCGTCCTAGCCCAGCTTTTTGCAACTACTGCAAGAGATCTGGGCATATGGTGAAGGATTGCCGTCGAGCCAACCGCCTTTGCTTGATCTGCGGTTCAGCCACTCATGACATTGGATCTTGTCCTCAAAGGCAGAATTCAGTTGCTGCAACCCGGCCAGCAAACAACTATCAGCAGCGACCAGCTCTTCCAGCACCTGCTACCAGACTTGCACTACCTGCACCACCTAGAGGACCACAAGCTGCACCACCTCCTCGACAGTTCCATCAAGCCCAAAGGAACGTTCAAAGGAATGCTCCTCAGGCCAGGAGGAACGTGCCGAAGCGCCAGGCTTTCATGATGTCCGTTGAAGAAGCTGAGGCCACTGGCCAAGTCATTACTGGTAAATTTCTTTCCCAAATTTACCTTCTAGTTTGGTTATCTACACACTTTCCCTATACCTAAAACCTATCCCATATACCTTAGGTACAATTCTAGTAGCTTCACTACCTGCACTTGCACTGTTTGATACTGGAGCATCCCACTGCTTTATGTCGCAACGGTTTGTCCGAACCCATGTGATTCCAGTCTCACCGCTTGTATCCTGCTGGAACGTCAGTTCTGGAAATGGTGTTCTAAAGGCAACTATGGGATACAGCATGTGTCCGGTCATCGTCTGCAGTCGAGAATTTTACGCTGATTTCAAGGTACTGGACATACCAAATTTTGATGTGGTTCTAGGAATGGAATGGCTTGGAACCTTTTATGCTACCATCGACTGTCGTCAAAGGAGGGTAGTATTTGAGATCCCAAATCATCCGATCTTTTACTTCAAGAGTGGAGACCGTACATTGGAGCCAAGCACTTACAAAGCAAAGCCAAGGGAAGCAATAAATGCTGCAGCTCATGCAGAAGAAGAAGCAAGACCGGAGGTAGTTCGAGAGTTCGATGACGTATAACCTAACGATATATCAGGTTTGCCTCCTGATCGAGCTCTTGAATTCAGTATTAACTTAGTACCAGGAGCACAACCAGTAATCAAAGCACCATATAGACTAAGTCCAGAAGGTTTGAAGGAAGTACGAACACAGTTGGACGAATTACTGGCGAAAGGATGGATTCGTCCCAGCACTTCGAGTTGGGGAGCACCTGTGCTACTGGTGAAGAAGAAGGAAGGTTCATATAGGATGTGCATCGACTATAGAGCCTTGAACGAAGTTACTATTAAGAACAAATATCCACTTCCGCGCATCGACGATTTATTCGATCAGCTAAGTGGATCTTGTGTCTTCTCTAAACTAGATCTTCGTTCAGGTTATCACCAAGTGAAGGTCAAGGAAGCTGATATTCACAAAACAGCTTTCAGAACTCGTTATGGACATTATGAATTTTTAGTAATGCCATTCGGAGTGACCAATGCACCAGCAATCTTTATGAATCTTATGAACCAAGTTTTCCGGGAGTATTTAGACAGGTTCGTTGTCATCTTCATCGACGATATCCTGGTATATTCTAAGAATCGGAAAGAGCATGCGGAGCACTTACGAATTGTCCTGGAAACCCTTCGACAACATAAGCTTTATGCCAAATACAGCAAGTGCAAGTTTTGGCTAAAACATGTTGGTTTTCTTGGACACATCGTATCAGGAGAAGGAATTTCTGTGGATCCAACAAAAGTCTCAGCAGTCAGCGAATGGCCTACACCAAAGTCCGTGAAGGATATTCGGAGTTTCTTGGGTTTAGCTGGATATTACAGAAGATTCATTGAAGGCTTTTCGAAGATAGCAACACCCCTGACCAAGCTCACACGAAAAGATGAAGAATTTGTGTGGTCAGAAGCATGCGAGCAAGCTTTCGTAGAACTTAAGTCGAGACTGACTTCTGCACCTATTCTTGTAATACCGGATCAATCTGGAGGATTTGAAGTGCATTGCGATGCATCCGGTAAGGGATTAGGATGTGTTCTACATCAGCACGGTAAGGTTGTGGCTTATGCTTCAAGACAACTGAAGATTCATGAGCGCAATTACCCGACGCATGATCTAGAGTTGGCAGCCGTTATTTTTGCTCTTAAGATTTGGCGCCACTACTTACTTGGCGAAAGAGTGAACATCTACACAGATCACAAAAGTCTGAAGTATGTGTTTACTCAGAAGGAATTGAATATGCGGCAGAGAAGATGGTTAGAACTTATGGCGGACTTCGACATCAATTTGCAATATCATCCAGGAAAGGTGAACGTGGTACCTGATGCTCTTAGTCGCCAACCATTAGCAATGAATCTCACCGCCCAGTGGAAGCTTCAGCAAGACCTACATCAGATGGAGATCGAACTAGTCATGCCAGGTGATGTTTCAACTTTGATGAATCTACAAGTTCAATCAACTATTGTCAATCAGATCAAAGCAGCTCAAGCCAGCGATGCTAAGTTGCAAAAGATCAGAGAACAAGTGGAGAATGGACTCAGAACAGATTTCATCATCCATGAAGACGGATCTTTGAGATACGGCAGCAGATTATGTGTACCAAAGGGTCCTGTTCGGGAAGAGTTAATGAGAGAAGCTCACAGCTCTCCCTATTCAGTACATCCTGGAGGTACTAAAATGTACAAAGATCTACGTCAGAATTATTGGTGGCATGGTATGAAGCGTGAAGTAGCCAGAAGCGTCGCAAAATGCTTGGTGTGTCAGCAAGTAAAGGCTGAACACCACCGGACTGCTGGATTACTTCAACCGTTACCAATCCCAGAATGGAAGTGGCAGCACATTACGATGGACTTTGTAACTGCTCTACCTCGCAGCACAAAAGGTAACGATGCGATTTGGGTCATTGTGGATCGACTCACAAAGTCGGCTCATTTCATCCCATTTCGAGTTGGCCAATCAACTGAGACATTAGCGAAGAAGTACATGGAGGTAATAATCTAAATTAGATTTAAAATCTCTTCATAAAGTACTATTCCTGATACTCATGAACTCATAACAGGAAATCGTAAGACTTCATGGAGTACCAGTCTGCATTGTCTCCGATCGTGACACCAGGTTCCGATCACAATTTTGGCAAAGTCTGCAAGCTAGCTTGGGAACAGGTCTGAATTTCAGCACGGCTTATCATCCACAAACAGATGGTCAGTCGGAACGAACCATTCAGATCTTAGAAGATATGCTCAGAGCATGTATGCTCGACTTCAAAGGATCGTGGGAAGATCACCTGCATCTTGTGGAGTTTGCGTACAACAACAGCTACCAAGCAAGTATAGGAATGGCACCTTTTGCAGTTTTATATGGAAGGAAGTGTCGATCGCCATTAAGTTGGGACAACATCGGAGATAGAGAGCTCCTTGGACCTGAGATGATAGTAGCAACCGTTGATATGGTTCGTACTATCAGAGAAAGAATGCGCATAGCCCAAGATAGACAAAAACATTGGGCTGATGCGAAGAGACGACACTTGGAGTTTCAGCCAGGAGAGCATGTATTCTTGAAGATATCTCCGAACCGCGGAGTGATCAGATTTGGGAGACGGGGTAAGTTGAGTCCGAGATACATTGGACCGTTCGATATACTCGAACGAGTTGGTGAAGTGGCATACCGTTTAGCGCTTCCACCCTCATTGGAAGGAGTGCATAACGTGTTCCACATATCTCAACTCAGAAGGTATGTGAGTGACCCCAGCCATGTACTTGATCATTCCGAACTCACGATACAGCCCGATTTGTCTTGTGAGCAGCAACCTGTGGAGATCCTGGACAGAAAAGTGAAGACACTTCGGAACAAAGAAGTTAATCTAGTCCGAGTAATGTGGAGAAAATACACTCCAGGAGAATCCACGTGGGAAAGGGAAGATGAGATGCGTGCAAAATATCCGCACCTTTTTGTAAACTAGTCCTCAAATAAAAGTTGTAAATTTCGAGGACGAAATTTTTTAAGGAGGGTAGAATGTAACAACCCTAATTTTCATATACACTTTTCTGTACAAATTTTTTAAATTTTTTTTTAAAACCATAAAGTAGTATTTTAATCCGAGCACAAGATATATATAATTAATTATTTTGTTTTTAAATAATTTCATTTTTAGTGTACAGTAAATTTTTTTTAAATTTAAAGTGTACTTTGATATTTAATGCTGCTGATATCATTTTAAGTAACTATTTTTCTACACTAATTACAAGAAGGAGCTTGTAGCTCATTGGTAATACCTTGCATTGCTGAACCAAGCCACCTGAGTTCGAATCCCATACCCCACATTATTTTTAATATGGATTTTTAAAAAACCTTTAGAATACCAAGAGTTTACACGTGCATATCTCACAAAAACCCCACTACACCCAAAGATGTAACACTTGCAGAGGGTAGATAATCCGTCGGGGGAGATCCAGGTCACCGGAATCAGTCGGGAATCGGCCAACTCGGCCGACTCAGTGATCCGACCGAGTCACGGCCGAGTCACCCCCGATTCGGCTGATTCCGGTGAGGGTCACAACACAAAAGTTGTGTCTTTTGGTATTCCCTACGCACCTGCAAAGTTTAGCCTCATACCACTTCCAGAGCTCTTTAAAACCCCCAATTACTCCACTTTTAATACATTTTTATTACATTTTATCACATTTTTATTTTTAACTTTTCATCTACCCTAACCCTAGCCTAACCCTATAAATACCAACCCTACACACTACCCTCTCACCCCCCAAAATCTTGAGCCACTCTCTCAAAAGATTCCACAAGAAGTGTGCTTCGAAATCGAGTTCCCGGCGAAGCTCTGACGGAATTCCGACGACGCGTTTTGGAGCAACCGGCGACGTAATCACCCCTCGGCCTTCCTCCCTAGTTCTCTTTACTCTTTAGAAGAGTTTAAACCCGTAAGTCCCAACCTTCTATCTCTTTTTTCTATAATTGTAAAATACGACTTTTTGGAACCCGACGGAAATCGGACAAACCGATTCCCGATCCGGTTTTTCTTAAAAATTCCACTTGTCGCCTGATACATATTATCAACCCTATTGCATGTTGACTATTAATCACCCTTAAACCAATTTAATCGCACTTTTCCACATGAAATGATAAGTTCTTTACAAAACCGTATTCCTTGCATAAAAATACCATCAAGTTCAATTTTAATGTTCTAATTAGATCCCTCACTCTTAATCATGGTTATTTTGATAACAAAACTTGTTTCATTCAATTTGGATAAAATTTCACACATGAAATGATAACGTTTATGAATACCGTATTCTTGCACCTTAATACCCTTAAGTTTAATACAGCTTATTTCATCTTGAAACTTCACCAAAACTTAATATAAGTCACGGGGTAATGACCTACCCTTATACACACTCATTATAACCCTAATTGATAAATAACGAAAATACAGAATACGAAATTATAGGACTTTTCACTAAAATATCATAACCTTCATAACTCTTAGTTTAATCTTTAAATTGTAACTTTTCTAAATAAAACTTATACAAAATGAAAGCACGATTGGTCATGGACATCGATCGTTTATCTAAACTGTCTTGTGTGTCTAGGCAAGTGTGTCGAAGGCAAGTGGTTACTTAATTAGGGCCACTACTTGTAGTGGAGAGCCTCCCACTTACCTGGCACTTACCTAGCTGCATTCGACGGTGAAGAGGCGATTTGAGGCTTCTAATGACTCATCGTTTAGACCTTAGAAATAGGCTAGTTGGCTTAGGAAACCCTAATAACTAAAATACGGAGAACTATACTCTTTACAAATAAACACCCTATATTTATAAAACCGTTTTCCTAAAAGAAAAGTATTTATAAAATCTGAGCAAAGTGCCATTACAACCCATCTTTGGGGAACCTGTTAGGGATAGCACGGTTCATCGTGCACCCGCAGGCTAGTAGTGCGAGATTCAGACCTCCGCAAGGAGCATTCGGTCTCGAAAGGTTTAAAATACGATATTTAAGGAAAGTGATATTATTTTTGTAAATAAAATATTCATTTAAAAATCATTCATGTGTTTTATTATATATAATTATCACTTAAACACCTATTTTGTTATAATATAAAATTTCCACTTTTTCCTGAAATTCAAAGATTAAAAGTTACATTAAAATACCCTGAATTTCAAATAATCAATTAATAATTTTATTAGGATATATTCACTAGAAAAACATAAATAAAATACATACTCATTATAACTATAAAGATGAATAACAAATACTTGAGGTGTATTTTGCAAACTATACAATATTACTTTTTACAATAAACCCCCTCAAGTTTTATAAATTACAATAAGGCCCCTAACAAATAAAGAACTACAAATTATCTTTCTTTTAGTCTGACTCGGGTTAGAGTCTGACTAATTCTGACTTGAATATAATTCAAGTCAATCTATATTTCAATTATATTCCAATACAACTTGAATACATGAATCCCAGAATCCAGTTAACAATCTGTTTGAATGAACCGAACCATGGATATTCCTTTTACATGATTTCCAGTATTCCATTTACATGACTCTACGGTTATAACCGTTTCCTGATATCATGGTTTCGGTCAGTCAATCAAGTCAATCAAGCAATCATTACGGGTTTACAAGATAACAATACAAATATAACATCGCGGGGTTTAAAGGGGTAGATTGGTACGGAAGATGTTAAAAGTGGAATGAGGTGGTCAGATTAAGACACCTAACCTATATTCAGTTGCTGTTGTACCGTGGCATAAACGGTTCCTTGTACTATACGTGCCCTTAGTCTCTGGCATATAGAGACTCCCCTCGTATACACTGGCAGCTTTCTGTACCAAGCTACAAACAATATCGTTAAACAATATTCCATAATATACTACAATACAAAACTTTAGAAAATACCATACTCTGTCACTCTCATTCTTCATTTTTCTTTGGGACTTACCGAGCGACATGTTCGCTGACGACATTCTATTTCTCTCTTCTTTGAATGTCGTCAGGTGCGTTGGACCAAGTTGAGACCGAGCCTACAAGTGAAGATTTGGAGGAATTCCAGGAAGACCCAGAGCTCTAGACTTTGTACTTGCTCTTCTCAGTATTTCCTTTATTATGCCATTGTTTAGGCATTGCTTTTCAGTTCAGATGTATTTCCATTTCATGCATTGTAAAAAGAATGTTATTAATAAAAGTTGCTGTTATTTTCCATCTTTGGTCTCTTGTGATTATTTTATATTGCTTAGTTACGCTTAGCGTATGTATTTCTGAGTACATACGTAGCGGGCCTCGTCGCGTCCACTTCGCCGTACACTGGGAAGCGGGGCGTGACAGGTTTTGTTGGTGGCCCATGCAGGTCTGAGCTGTATGAATCCCTGTCATGCAGTTCTGGTTTGTGTGAACAACCTAAGCAATATAACACAAGAAACAACAACTAAAACATTCTTTACAATTCATGTTCTTTGGATCTTACAAGTCTCTATTCCTTGAATCTTATCATTTCATTTGAAATCTGCCTTAATCCAAATTTTTTCTTCAGGATTATGGACTCCCCAAACAATTCCCCGAACAACACCAGCACCAACGTCAACAATACTCCTTCAGCCCTACCTCTCACTCCAGTTGTTCCTGCACCATCCACTGAGCAAACCATGCTTTTCGATGCGATCCGCAGTCTGCTAGAGGGACAACAACAACTTTTGAGCCGTCCTGAGACAGATGCACCGGGAATAAAACAATTCAGAGCTTTGCACCCAAAGCAATTCTCAGGTAAAGGAAGCCCTCTCGAAGCAGAAGAATGGGCACAAAGTATCGAAGATGATCTGGCAGCAGCTCAAGTGCCAGATAATGCTTGGGTCCGTGTAGCGAAGCTACAGCTCACGGACAACGCTCGAAATTGGTGGAAAGCAGAAGAAACCCGTCTGGCCCAGCCGATTGAATGGAAAACATTTCGCGAGAAGTTCGACGCGAAATATTTCCCTGTGACCGCCAGGTTCGCTATGGAACAGCAATTTATTCACCTACAGCAAGGATCAATGTGGGAGAAATCTGTAGATAAATATGATGCTGAGTTTACTATGTTGAGCCGGTAAGATCTGTCACAGTAGTTCAATTTTTAATATCACATACTACACAGCTAACACAATCTTTAAACAGATTCGCGGCACACCTGATACCGACGGACGAGATCAGAGCCCGTCGTTTTCAGCAAGGTTTGGACACCGAGATCAAGGCTGCTCTAGCCACCGGGAAGTTTTTGACTCATGAGGAAGCCCTTGAAGCTGCCCGCAGTTACGAGGCAGTGATAAAAGAGAGGGGAAGACCTCACTCTGTAGGAGTCAAGCGTCCTGCCAACCAAATGGCAGGTGGAGCCACGTCCAGGTCACCCTTCGTGCCGAGGCGACCCGGAGTACCAACTCATCGTCCTAGCCCAGCTTTTTGCAACTACTGCAAGAGATCTGGGCATATGGTGAAGGATTGCCGTCGAGCCAACCGCCTTTGCTTGATCTGCGGTTCAGCCACTCATGACATTGGATCTTGTCCTCAAAGGCAGAATTCAGTTGCTGCAACCCGGCCAGCAAACAACTATCAGCAGCGACCAGCTCTTCCAGCACCTGCTACCAGACTTGCACTACCTGCACCACCTAGAGGACCACAAGCTGCACCACCTCCTCGACAGTTCCATCAAGCCCAAAGGAACGTTCAAAGGAATGCTCCTCAGGCCAGGAGGAACGTGCCGAAGCGCCAGGCTTTCATGATGTCCGTTGAAGAAGCTGAGGCCACTGGCCAAGTCATTACTGGTAAATTTCTTTCCCAAATTTACCTTCTAGTTTGGTTATCTACACACTTTCCCTATACCTAAAACCTATCCCATATACCTTAGGTACAATTCTAGTAGCTTCACTACCTGCACTTGCACTGTTTGATACTGGAGCATCCCACTGCTTTATGTCGCAACGGTTTGTCCGAACCCATGTGATTCCAGTCTCACCGCTTGTATCCTGCTGGAACGTCAGTTCTGGAAATGGTGTTCTAAAGGCAACTATGGGATACAGCATGTGTCCGGTCATCGTCTGCAGTCGAGAATTTTACGCTGATTTCAAGGTACTGGACATACCAAATTTTGATGTGGTTCTAGGAATGGAATGGCTTGGAACCTTTATGCTACCATCGACTGTCGTCAAAGGAGGGTAGTATTTGAGATCCCAAATCATCCGATCTTTTACTTCAAGAGTGGAGACCGTACATTGGAGCCAAGCACTTACAAAGCAAAGCCAAGGGAAGCAATAAATGCTGCAGCTCATGCAGAAGAAGAAGCAAGACCGGAGGTAGTTCGAGAGTTCGATGACGTATTCCCTGACGATATATCAGGTTTGCCTCCTGATCGAGCTCTTGAATTCAGTATTGACTTAGTACCAGGAGCACAACCAGTAATCAAAGCACCATATAGACTAAGTCCAGAAGGTTTGAAGGAAGTACGAACACAGTTGGACGAATTACTGGCGAAAGGATGGATTCGTCCCAGCACTTCGAGTTGGGGAGCACCTGTGCTACAGGTGAAGAAGAAGGAAGGTTCATATAGGATGTGCATCGACTATAGAGCCTTGAACGAAGTTACTATTAAGAACAAATATCCACTTCCGCGCATCGACGATTTATTCGATCAGCTAAGTGGATCTTGTGTCTTCTCTAAACTAGATCTTCGTTCAGGTTATCACCAAGTGAAGGTCAAGGAAGCTGATATTCACAAAACAGCTTTCAGAACTCGTTATGGACATTATGAATTTTTAGTAATGCCATTCGGAGTGACCAATGCACCAGCAATCTTTATGAATCTTATGAACCAAGTTTTCCGGGAGTATTTAGACAGGTTCGTTGTCATCTTCATCGACGATATCCTGGTATATTCTAAGAATCGGAAAGAGCATGCGGAGCACTTACGAATTGTCCTGGAAACCCTTCGACAACATAAGCTTTATGCCAAATACAGCAAGTGCAAGTTTTGGCTAAAACATGTTGGTTTTCTTGGACACATCGTATCAGGAGAAGGAATTTCTGTGGATCCAACAAAAGTCTCAGCAGTCAGCGAATGGCCTACACCAAAGTCCGTGAAGGATATTCGGAGTTTCTTGGGTTTAGCTGGATATTACAGAAGATTCATTGAAGGCTTTTCGAAGATAGCAACACCCCTGACCAAGCTCACACGAAAAGATGAAGAATTTGTGTGGTCAGAAGCATGCGAGCAAGCTTTCGTAGAACTTAAGTCGAGACTGACTTCTGCACCTATTCTTGTAATACCGGATCAATCTGGAGGATTTGAAGTG
Source organism: Agapanthus africanus (assembly GCA_030015575.1). Lineage (NCBI taxonomy): Eukaryota > Viridiplantae > Streptophyta > Magnoliopsida > Asparagales > Amaryllidaceae > Agapanthus > Agapanthus africanus. Next base: position 172,596,463 of record CM057339.1, on the reverse strand, counting down.
CATTGCGATGCATCCGGTAAGGGATTAGGATGTGTTCTACATCAGCACGGTAAGGTTGTGGCTTATGCTTCAAGACAACTGAAGATTCATGAGCGCAATTACCCGACGCATGATCTAGAGTTGGCAGCCGTTATTTTTGCTCTTAAGATTTGGCGCCACTACTTACTTGGCGAAAGAGTGAACATCTACACAGATCACAAAAGTCTGAAGTATGTGTTTACTCAGAAGGAATTGAATATGCGGCAGAGAAGATGGTTAGAACTTATGGCGGACTTCGACATCAATTTGCAATATCATCCAGGAAAGGTGAACGTGGTACCTGATGCTCTTAGTCGCCAACCATTAGCAATGAATCTCACCGTCCAGTGGAAGCTTCAGCAAGACCTACATCAGATGGAGATCGAACTAGTCATGCCAGGTGATGTTTCAACTTTGATGAATCTACAAGTTCAATCAACTATTGTCAATCAGATCAAAGCAGCTCAAGCCAGCGATGCTAAGTTGCAAAAGATCAGAGAACAAGTGGAGAATGGACTCAGAACAGATTTCATCATCCATGAAGACGGATCTTTGAGATACGGCAGCAGATTATGTGTACCAAAGGGTCCTGTTCGGGAAGAGTTAATGAGAGAAGCTCACAGCTCTCCCTATTCAGTACATCCTGGAGGTACTAAAATGTACAAAGATCTACGTCAGAATTATTGGTGGCATGGTATGAAGCGTGAAGTAGCCAGAAGCGTCGCAAAATGCTTGGTGTGTCAGCAAGTAAAGGCTGAACACCACCGGACTGCTGGATTACTTCAACCGTTACCAATCCCAGAATGGAAGTGGCAGCACATTACGATGGACTTTGTAACTGCTCTACCTCGCAGCACAAAAGGTAACGATGCGATTTGGGTCATTGTGGATCGACTCACAAAGTCGGCTCATTTCATCCCATTTCGAGTTGGCCAATCAACTGAGACATTAGCGAAGAAGTACATGGAGGTAATAATCTAAATTAGATTTAAAATCTCTTCATAAAGTACTATTCCTGATACTCATGAACTCATAACAGGAAATCGTAAGACTTCATGGAGTACCAGTCTGCATTGTCTCCGATCGTGACACCAGGTTCCGATCACAATTTTGGCAAAGTCTGCAAGCTAGCTTGGGAACAAGTCTGAATTTCAGCACGGCTTATCATCCACAAACAGATGGTCAGTCGGAACGAACCATTCAGATCTTAGAAGATATGCTCAGAGCATGTATGCTCGACTTCAAAGGATCGTGGGAAGATCACCTGCATCTTGTGGAGTTTGCGTACAACAACAGCTACCAAGCAAGTATAGGAATGGCACCTTTTGCAGTTTTATATGGAAGGAAGTGTCGATCGCCATTAAGTTGGGACAACATCGGAGATAGAGAGCTCCTTGGACCTGAGATGATAGTAGCAACCGTTGATGTGGTTCGTACTATCAGAGAAAGAATGCGCATAGCCCAAGATAGACAAAAACATTGGGCTGATGCGAAGAGACGACACTTGGAGTTTCAGCCAGGAGAGCATGTATTCTTGAAGATATCTCCGAACCGCGGAGTGATCAGATTTGGGAGACGGGGTAAGTTGAGTCCGAGATACATTAGACCGTTCGATATACTCGAACGAGTTGGTGAAGTGGCATACCGTTTAGCGCTTCCACCCTCATTGGAAGGAGTGCATAACGTGTTCCACATATCTCAACTCAGAAGGTATGTGAGTGACCCCAGCCATGTACTTGATCATTCCGAACTCACGATACAGCCCGATTTGTCTTGTGAGCAGCAACCTGTGGAGATCCTGGACAGAAAAGTGAAGACACTTCGGAACAAAGAAGTTAATCTAGTCCGAGTAATGTGGAGAAAATACACTCCAGGAGAATCCACGTGGGAAAGGGAAGATGAGATGCGTGCAAGATATCCGCACCTTTTTGTAAACTAGTCCTCAAATAAAAGTTGTAAATTTCGAGGACGAAATTTTTTAAGGAGGGTAGAATGTAACAACCCTAATTTTCATATACACTTTTCTGTACAAATTTTTTAAATATTTTTTTAAAACCATAAAGTAGTATTTTAATCCGAGCACAAGATATATATAATTAATTATTTTGTTTTTAAATAATTTCATTTTTAGTGTACATTAAATTGTTTTTAAATTTAAAGTGTACTTTGATATTTAATACTGCTGATATCATTTTAAGTAACTATTTTTCTACACTAATTACAAGAAGGAGCTTGTAGCTCATTGGTAATACCTTGCATTGCTGAACCAAGCCACCTGAGTTCGAATCCCATACCCCACATTATTTTTAATATGGATTTTTAAAAAACCTTTAGAATACCAAGAGTTTACACGTGCATATCTCACAAAAACCCCACTACACCCAAAGATGTAACACTTGCAGAGGGTAGATGATCCGTCGGGGGAGATCCAGGTCACCGGAATCAGTCGGGAATCGGCCAACTCGGCCGACTCAGTGATCCGACCGAGTCACGGCCGAGTCACCCCCGATTCGGCTGATTCCGGCGAGGGTCACAACACAAAAGTTGTGTCTTTTGGTATTCCCTACGCACCTGCAAAGTTTAGCCTCATACCACTTCCAGAGCTCTTTAAAACCCCCAATTACTCCACTTTTAATACATTTTTATTACATTTTATCACATTTTTATTTTTAACTTTTCATCTACCCTAACCCTAGCCTAACCCTATAAATACCAACCCTACACACTACCCTCTCACCCCCCAAAATCTTGAGCCACTCTCTCAAAAGATTCCACAAGAAGTGTGCTTCGAAATCGAGTTCCCGGCGAAGCTCTGACGGAATTCCGACGACGCGTTTTGGAGCAACCGGCGACGTAATCACCCCTCGGCCTTCCTCCCTAGTTCTCTTTACTCTTTAGAAGAGTTTAAACCCGTAAGTCCCAACCTTCTATCTCTCTTTTCTATAATTGTAAAATACGACTTTTTGGAACCCGACGGAAATCGGACAAACCGATTCCCGATCCGGTTTTTCTTAAAAATTCCACTTGTCGCCTGATACATATTATCAACCCTATTGCATGTTGACTATTAATCACCCTTAAACCAATTTAATCGCACTTTTCCACATGAAATGATAAGTTCTTTACAAAACCGTATTCCTTGCATAAAAATACCATCAAGTTCAATTTTAATGTTCTAATTAGATCCCTCACTCTTAATCATGGTTATTTTGATAACAAAACTTGTTTCATTAAATTTGGATAAAATTTCACACATGAAATGATAACGTTTATGAATACCGTATTCTTGCACCTTAATACCCTTAAGTTTAATACAGCTTATTTCATCTTGAAACTTCACCAAAACTTAATATAAGTCACGGGGTAATGACCTACCCTTATACACACTCATTATAACCCTAATTGATAAATAACGAAAATACAGAATACGAAATTATAGGACTTTTCACTAAAATATCATAACCTTCATAACTCTTAGTTTAATCTTTAAATTGTAACTTTTCTAAATAAAACTTATACAAAATGAAAGCACGATTGGTCATGGACATCGATCGTTTATCTAAACTGTCTTGTGTGTCTAGGCAAGTGTGTCGAAGGCAAGTGGTTACTTAATTAGGGCCACTACTTGTAGTGGAGAGCCTCCCACTTACCTGGCACTTACCTAGCTGCATTCGACGGTGAAGAGGCGATTTGAGGCTTCTAATGACTCATCGTTTAGACCTTAGAAATAGGCTAGTTGGCTTAGGAAACCCTAATAACTAAAATACGGAGAACTATACTCTTTACAAATAAACACCCTATATTTATAAAACCGTTTTCCTAAAAGAAAAGTATTTATAAAATCTGAGCAAAGTGCCATTACAACCCATCTTTGGGGAACCTGTTAGGGATAGCACGGTTCATCGTGCACCCGCAGGCTAGTAGTGCGAGATTCAGACCTCCGCAAGGAGCATTCGGTCTCGAAAGGTTTAAAATACGATATTTAAGGAAAGTGATATTATTTTTGTAAATAAAATATTCATTTAAAAATCATTCATGTGTTTTATTATATATAATTATCACTTAAACACCTATTTTGTTATAATATAAAATTTCCACTTTTTCCTGAAATTCAAAGATTAAAAGTTACATTAAAATATCCTGAATTTCAAATAATCAATTAATAATTTTATTAGGATATATTCACTAGAAAAACATAAATAAAATACATACTCATTATAACTATAAAGATGAATAACAAATACTTGAGGTGTATTTTGCAAACTATACAATATTACTTTTTACAATAAACCCCCTCAAGTTTTATAAATTACAATAAGGCCCCTAACAAATAAAGAACTACAAATTATCTTTCTTTTAGTCTGACTCGGGTTAGAGTCTGACTAATTCTGACTTGAATATAATTCAAGTCAATCTATATTTCAATTATATTCCAATACAACTTGAATACATGAATCCCAGAATCCAGTTAACAATCTGTTTGAATGAACCGAACCATGGATATTCCTTTTACATGATTTCCAGTATTCCATTTACATGACTCTACGGTTATAACCGTTTCCTGATATCATGGTTTCGGTCAGTCAATCAAGTCAATCAAGCAATCATTACAAGTTTACAAGATAACAATACAAATATAACATCGCGGGGTTTAAAGGGGTAGATTGGTACGGAAGATGTTAAAAGTGGAATGAGGTGGTCAGATTAAGACACCTAACCTATATTCAGTTGCTGTTGTACCGTGGCATAAACGGTTCCTTGTACTATACGTGCCCTTAGTCTCTGGCATATAGAGACTCCCCTCGTATACACTGGCAGCTTTCTGTACCAAGCTACAAACAATATCGTTAAACAATATTCCATAATATACTACAATACAAAACTTTAGAAAATACCATACTCTGTCACTCTCATTCTTCATTTTTCTTTGGGACTTACCGAGCGACCTGTTCGCTGACGACATTCTATTTCTCTCTTCTTTGAATGTCGTCAGGTGCGTTGGACCAAGTTGAGACCGAGCCTACAAGTGAAGATTTGGAGGAATTCCAGGAAGACCCAGAGCTCTAGACTTTGTACTTGCTCTTCTCAGTATTTCCTTTATTATGCCATTGTTTAGGCATTGCTTTTCAGTTCAGATGTATTTCCATTTCATGCATTGTAAAAAGAATGTTATTAATAAAAGTTGCTGTTATTTTCCATCTTTGGTCTCTTGTGATTATTTTATATTGCTTAGTTACGCTTAGCGTATGTATTTCTGAGTACATACGTAGCGGGCCTCGTCGCATCCACTTCGCCGTACACTGGGAAGCGGGGCGTGACAACGTCCATCTGCCAGATTTCATAGTCGTAGTGAGCAGCAATAGCGAGTAGGATCCGAATGGATTTAAGCATGGCTACCGTAGAGAAAGTCTCGTCATAGTCCAAGCCTGGTCTTTGACGAAAACCTTTCGCTACCAACCTTGCCTTATAGGTTTCTACATGTCCATCTACACCGATCTTTCTTTTAAAGATCCATTTGCATCCCACAGGTTTTATCCCGGAGGGTACATCTTCCAAAGTCCATACTTTGTTGGTGTACATGGACTCCATTTCGGATCTCATGGCATCCAGCCAATTCACAGAATCGCCACTCGTGATAGCCTGATGAAAACTGGAAGGATTATCATCATCCATGATGCAATCTTCTCTATCACCATCAACGAGAAAGCCGTAGTATCTCTCCGGTGGGTGAGAAATCCTGCCAGATCTACGGAGTGGCTGAGGTTCATTAGATTCTGTTATAACTTCAGGTTCAGCCAAGTTGTCATTTGTAACTTGTGTTTCTAGAACTTCTTCTAGATTTACCACATTGCCATTTGTATTGTTTGAAAAAATCTCATCTTCTAAAAAGGTGGCATACTGAGAAACAAACACTTTTTGTTCCTCTTTGTGGAAAAAAAGATACCCAAACGAATGTTTAGGATATCCTACAAATATACATTTGACTGATCGTGTCTCGAGTTTGTCTGGATTCTGCTTTTTAACAAAAGCCGGACAACCCCAAATCTTAACTCTTTTAACAGATGGTTTCTTCCCATGCCATATCTCATATGGAGTGGTAGACACGGTTTTGGTTGGAACTTTATTTAATAGAAAAGCTGTTGTTTCCAATGCATGCCCCCAAAACGAGAGAGGTAACTCAGCATCACTCATCATGGATCGTACCATATCTAATAGGGTACGGTTCCTTCGTTCTGACACACCGTTGTGCTGTGGTGTGTAAGGTGGAGTGCGCTGAGAGAGAATCCCATTCTCTTTTAGGAAGTCTAAGAACTCAGTACTTAAGTACTCTCCACCTCGATCCGATCGAAGTATCTTGATACTCTTTCCTGTTTGGTTTTCTACTTCATGTTTATACTCCTTGAATTTCTCGAAAGCTTCAGATTTATGTTTTATCAAATATACATGACCAAATCTTGAGAAATCATCAGTAAAAGTTATGAAGTATGAAAAACCGCCTCTTGCATGTGTAGACATTGGTCCGCATACATCACTATGTATGAGGCCTAGGAGCTCAGTAGCTCTTTCTCCGTGTCCTGTAAACGGGGTTTTGGTCATTTTACCTTTGATACAAGACTAGCAAGTTGCATAAGATTTATACTCAAATGAATTTAAATATCCATCTTTATGAAGCTTTTTTAGTCTTGTTTCATTAATATGACCAAGTCTACAATGCCAAAGAAAAGCTTCATTTATCTCTGAAAATTTTCTTTTATTTTTGTGTTGTACGTTGAAAACTGTGTGTTGATTAAGGACGTATATCCCGTTATTTAATGTACCACAACCAATCAACTCTTGATTCAGTCTAATGTTCATAACATTGTGTTGCACAGCAAAATGATACCCTTCATTGTCTAACAAGGAAACTGATATAATATTACAAAGCATACTTGGTACAAAATAACACGGGTTCAAAACCAATATACAACCCGAAGGCAAACCTAGGTGATACTCTCCTACTGAAACTGCATTTACATTGGAACCATTTCCAACTTGGAGAGTATGATCACCTGTCTTCAGAACTCTGCTATTTCTCAATGCCTGCACAGAATTGCAAATATGAGAACCCGAACCGGTATCCAATACCCAGGATGCAGAATTAATAGAAAAACAGTTTTCAATTACGAACACACCTGAAGCTGAAGCATCAACATGCTTCTTCTTGAGTACTAGGTACTCAATACAGTTCCTCTTCCAGTGTCCCGTCTTCTTGCAATGGAAACATTCACCTTTCTCTGATGCCCCAACCTTGGACTTGCCTTTTCCCTTCACCTTTTTGACTCCACCCTTAGGTTTGGTGGGTTTCTTCTTCATCTTTCCCTTGGCCTTAGCCTTTGGGTAAGATGAGGAGGATTGCCCAACAGACATAACGGGAGTCTTCACTGACTTCAGTGTGCTCTCTGCACTCTTTAACATATTAAGGAGTTCAGGCAGTTCCTTCTCCATGTTGTGCATGTTGAAGTTAACGATGAACTGAGCAAAGGTGGAGGGGAGAGACTGTAGAATAATATCTGTATACTGTTCATTGTCCATTGTTCACCCAAGGTCCTCAAGCTCTTCTATGAGAGCTATCATTTTCAGAACATGGTCTCCTACTGCTGTGCCAGCGGTCATGCGCATCTGAAACAGTTTCTTAGACGCTTCGTATCGTAATACGCGGGATTGCTCTCCATACAACTCTTTTGTATGGAGGAATATGGCTTGTACGTCCATATTCTCGTGCTGCTTTTGATGTGTGTTATCCATCGATGCAAGCGCGAGGCATTTTGCCGTGGCACAGTCAGTGTCCCATGTTTTGCGGATTTCCCTATCCGCAACTGAAGGTTTAGGACCTAGGGGGCAAGGCTGGAGCTGTAAGGACATATGATACTTTATCATAAGTCAAGACTATGTTTAAATTCCTCAGCCAGTCTTTATAGTTGGTCCCATTCAGCTTGTTTTTATCTAATAGAAGCTTAAGTCCTGTCATGGGTATCTGCCATTAAGAGAGAGAAAAGAATACACTTAGCGAATGCTCTTGCAAAGATCAGATTGGTTATTATCTTGTCTAATCGATGTCTCCCACTGTTTTTATCAAATTTTCTTTAAAACCTTTTAAAAAGAAAACTAGCCGGGATTAATTACATTCTACAACTTCGCCAACCTCTCAGCCAGGCCAGTGCCGGTACTTGAGGGAGGTTCCCCGTGCTTTCGCACGGACCTAATTAAAGTAAACCTCGTCTTCCCAAAGGCGTAGCCCCGTTTAGCACCTTTCTAGACACCTACCGAGTCAGCTAATTGTAAAGTGCAAAATTCTCCCGGGAGCAACATTTGCTCGCAGTGGGATCGGGATCCTATTATCATATAGTAGGTATACAATCTCATTGTAATTTTCAACTCTTGAAATTCCCGATATAATTTTTACCCCTAGTACTTATGACCTTAACTAAAGTCAACATATCATAAGTACTAGTCAAGTTCTTCCCGTCATTTCGTGATTAACTAGACCCACTCATATGACCCTTAACTAAAGTCAACATAATCATATGAATGTCCTAATTAATCAGCATCATATGCAGTGTAGGAAGACATCACTCAGCTACCGTACACTGCGCCTTAACTAAAGTTAAAATACGCAGCACGAATACTAAGTACTCTACTTCCTAAAATGACGGAGGGTTGCGGATAGTTTTTAAGAAAACTTTTGATGCTTTGAACTTGATATCGTTGTAGAATCTAATGGGTTTAAAAGGAGTGGCTTAAGCTCCGCATTTTGAAACTTGCTTTTTTCTTACAAAAAGCCGAGTGTGTTTTAAATCTGATTCTACAACATCTTTTTAGGTTCATTTATCTTTTACATTAATCTCATTAATGTAGTCCCATCATTTAAATCCTAAGCCATTACAGAAAGAAACGAAAATATAACGTACACTTATGCCACTCGCATTCGTCATAGTGTCCTGATATGCACCGTTAGGTTACTTAACTAACGGCATACCGGGACGGGGCTAGTGCGGGTGAAAAACATAAGTAACGTCTAATATATATCATATATAAAATTTCATTCGTCTCAGACATGTATTAAAAGATCACATCAGATAATAAAAGCAGCAGAAGCACATAAAGGATATCTAGGAGGTCCGTATTTTATATTTAGCCAGCAATAAAAATACGGATTCCACGGTCGCGATGAATAGCCAAGCCCGCACCCCTAGACCCCTACGAGAGCGGCAAGCGACCCTACCAATTCTGGAGTTTAGGAGACCCGGTCTCGACTCCTCGAGATGGCCTCCCACTGAACCCAAGAACCCGGTCACTTGTGCCCTCCACCTTGGGTCTATCCTAATGCGGAAAAGTAAATAATATACAACACTGGTGACAACAACCTCACCCCGGAAGTGCCCCAAATAAAAGAATATTACATACAAATTAATATTACATGAATTGAAAGAATACTCTCATCTCACATAAAAAAGAAAACCCCCGGCTATTCATTGCGACAATCCTGCATATCAAATCTCATCCACACAGAGAAGTAAAATGGAAAAATACAACAATTGGAATTTTTAACCGCCTTTAGACAACACAAATCCGGAATATCATATATACAAGATTTCATGCCTAAACAATGTAAAGCTCGCATTTGGGTCTCATTCAAGAAAACACCTTTTCAAAACAAACCGGATAATTCAACAAGATTTCCGTTTATCCCGAGACCGAACTGCTAGATTTGCACGCAACAAACAAATTTGTAGATTTCAATTATTGTAACACATACTATTAAACTAAGCGACGTTGGAACATCCGATCAAACAAATTAAACATCCACAAACTGCTCTGAAATCTCAACACCTGGGCAGATTATAAAAATACCAGTAACAACAGAGAATACATACGGGCCAGCACAAGAAAATACGGCCCATGAATCAACTATACCGCCGCGGAACCGCCGCATAAGACCTCTTGCGCCGCGGTTCCGCGGCCGTATGGTCGATTTATGGGATCGTTTTTCTGGTGAGCTCTTATATTTCCTTGCTTAATTTTTTACATATTTTTAATTTGAAAAATACCAGGTTTTTAAAAAATTTCCAGAGAGCACCCCCCGGGTGTCGATTTTCGTCCGTTCGATGTTTTGCAATATCGTTTAGGTTACCACAAAGCTCTAGCTTGGCTCTGATACCATGTAGGGTTTTCTTAACACCTCTATTAAGATTTAGAAGCATCATGCATGCTATAACAATAAAAATTTTGAGGTGTTAAGCAAACTATATAAAGAATCGAACTAGAATATATGAAGTAACAATTAATAGTATCAAGATTAAGAGTTAAGTTATACTAAGTGATGAGACTACAACCTTTGTAGACCTCTTTGGAAGACTCCTTGGCTTTGAAAAGGTTCACTTGATCAACTCCTCGTCCACGACGATCCACCCGAAGCACTTTGCTCTAAGCTTGATGCTTCCTTCGATCTTTGACAAACTTGAAGCACAACACCCTACACAAGATAGCTATGGTTGTGTAGGATGATGAAGTGGCTGCTATTCTTATTTATTATCTTTTCTTTTTATTTTCTAACTCCTTTTTAACATTTAAAAGAGAGCTAGGGTTTTTTGAGGAAGAAGATGGCTCTCATTTCTTTTGGAATGATAATATTGATAATGTAAAAGAAAAATGAGAGAGAGAAAGAGATCTTATCATAACCACAACCATGGTTAAAATAATATCTAGATATTTCAATTAAGGTTAAAAGGCAAAAGGAAATGAAACCATGGTTGAGTTAAATTCAACCATGGAAATGAGTAGAAGAGTGTGGAAAAAATGACTCATTTCTATTTTCTTTTGCCTTTAATCTTTATTGAAAATATCCATATATCATTTTATCTACAATATGATTCTTATATTGCCATCCTCCTTGTATCATCAACCATGATACATTTCATGTATGTATGTATGCATGCACATCATCATGTACATATACATGCATGTATCCATAATAAGAAAAGGATTTAAATAAATAATATAAAAGCCAATATTAAATCAACACTTGATTTAATAAATTGGTCATATCTTATACGACCCGACTAATATTAAATGCCCGATTAAAATACAGTATCATATACTAGTATTTAATCGAGGCTCCGCGCATATCTCATATGTGCACCACTTCGTTTCGCCAGAGCCGAGAAACTTCTATGTGGGACTCTAAGACTCGTCAATACGCCAGCAGTAGATGATGATCATATCAAACACCTACAAGCCGCAAGCGGTCAGCTAAACGTAACGGCCACCCGGGTATTGAGCGATCAGAATAAGAACAAGCGAACCTGTCAAAACTCCTGTCAATCCATCCGGTAACACTAACCGTACAGTCCGATCTCTTCGTCAGATATGCTGCATATCGAGTCTAGGGATGGAATCGTCGACCCCAATAACTCAATAAGTCATGCCGGTATATGGTCTATAACAGATCGAGAAACTTACTGATAACACTTATCAGTAATATCTCAGCAGCCCTGGCCAGGGACTTCCCGTTATAGCCAATCGTGCACAGCACAGCATCAACCCCCAATACCGGGAGAGACGAAACCCCTCCTATCGCTCACTGCCTCCACATGCCTCGAGACTATACCCAAAATCCACCTGTTTGTACGACTCAGTAGAGCCGCAGTAGGGTGGAGATCAAAGTACAGTAGGAGGACACACAAGACTCTATGACGATCTCGGGTCTACAGACTAACCTGTACCAGTGTCACCTGAGAACTGCTATTCGACGTATGATATAATACCATATAGGAGTTCTCGGTGAGTCCGTTCAGTGTACCCAGTCTCACTGAGCACCCGTATACTATCTTCGGTGTCAACACACCAGACGGATATGGGATCATCCATCGCCCATCATATGGAACAAGAATGGTATACGCTAGTCTAAGCTGGAATATCGATGCCCTGTCTCGATATACCTACGACTAGGAACATTTCAAGGATATGCTTATAAACTACAGATGTCCCACTAGTATGATCCGCATCATAATTCCAGTAGTTAAGCCAATATCCTTAGGGCTTTATCAACATGTACCAAAGGAATATAAACATGATCAAGTGAACATATGATAAAGTAAAACCAGATAGCATACTATCATTTTGAGCAAGACTGTCTCCCGAATATATATATATATATATATATATATATATATATATATATACACACACACACACACATCAGTACATACACTATCTCATAATGGCCTCTAGGGCATACATATATCCAACACAAACAACATCGTTAACACCAAATACTCATATAATACAACTTTAAAAGCTACCTTCTCTTTCTTTCTATTCTATTTCTCCCTTATCCTTGGGACTTACCGAGCGATTTGTTCGCTGACGACATTCTCTTTCTTTTTCTTTGAATGTTGTCACGTGATTCGGATCTTCCAGAGATCGAGTCTACTAGCGAGGACTTGGACCATATTGCATACGATCCAGAGATCTAGCTACATTGTGCACTTTTATTTCACTACTTTTCCTTTTCTGTTATGCCACTATTTAGGCATTGTTTCTTTCAGATGCATTTACTTTTCCATGCATTGTACAAAAAGAATGTGAATAAATAAAGTTGTTGTTTTATTATATCTTCTCTTGTGCATTTATATTTATAATGCTTAGATACGCTTAGCGTATTTACTTCAGAGTAAATACGTAGCGGCCTCGTCGCGTCCTCTGCCCGTACACTGGGAAACGGGGCGTGACAGGTTTTGTTGGCAGCCCATGCAGGTCTGAGCTGTATGGAACCCTACCATGCAGTTCTGTTCTGCTTGAACAACCTAAGCAATATAACACAAGAACCAGCAACTAAAACATTCTTTACAATTCATGTTCCTTAAATCTTATCATTACAAATACTTAAATCTGTCCTAACCCAAAAAAGATTTCTTCAAGGTTATGAATTCCCCAAATAACACCAGCACCAACTTCAACAACACTCCACCTCTACTACCAATCACACCTAACATTCCTGCTCCACCCAACGAGCAAACGGTTCTACTTGAGGAAATCCACAGCCTCCTAGAGGGACAGCAGCAGCTCTTGAACCGTCCCGAGGCTGAAGCACCTAGGGTGAAGCAATTCAAAGTTTTACATCCCAAACTCTTCTCAGGAAAGAGGAGCCCACTGGAAGCTGAGGAATGGGCTCAGAGTATCGGGGATGATCTGGCAGCGGTACAGGTGCCAGAAATAGCTTGGGTTCGTGTTGCAAAATTACAACTCACGGACAATGCACGGAACTGGTGGAAAGCGGAAAAAAGCCATCTTGAACCACCCATCGAATGGAAGACTTTCTGCGACATGTTCGACGTTAAGTACTTCTCTGAGACTGCCAGGTTCGACATGGAACAACAGTTCATACATCTGCAACAAGGTTCGATGTGGACCAAGTCGGTAGATGAGTATGACGCCGAGTTCACCATGCTCAGTCGGTAAGATATGTCTCAATAATTCGATTTTTCAATATATCACATATTACATAGCTAACACCATAATTTAAACAGATTTGCGGCACACCTGATACCGACGGATGAGATCAGAGCCCGTCGATTTCAACAAGGTTTGGATTTGGAAATCCAGGCTGCACTGGCCACAGGAGATTTTCCGACTCATGACTCGGCTCTGAAAGTTGCCCGCCGTTATGAGGCAGTAATAAAGGCGAGGGGAAGACCTCAATCTGCTCGATTTAAGCTCCCTACCAACCAGAAGGCAGGAGGAGCCTCGTCAAGGCCACCTTTTGTGCCAAGGAGACCGGGAGTACAGAACAACCGTCCTAGCCCAGCCTTTTGTACCTACTGCAAGAGAAATGGGCATGTGATGAAAGACTGCCGGCGAGCCAACCGTCTTTGCTTGATCTGCGGTTCAGCTGCTCATAATATTGGGTCTTGTCCCTAAAGACAAAACTCAGTTACTGCACCCAGGCCAGCAATCACTTACCCACAGCGCCCAGCCATCCAAGCACCTGCCCCAAGACTTGCACTACCTGCTCCACCACCTAGACGATCACAAGCTGCACCTCCTCCTCGTCAGTTCCATCAAGCTCAAAGGAACGTTCCGAGGAATGCTCCTCAGGCCAGGAGGAATGTACCATGGCGCCAGGCTTTCACGATGACCGTGGAAGAAGCTGAGGCCACTGGTCAAGTTATCACTGGTAACCTTTCTTTCTCAAATTTTTTTTCAGTCTTACTACCTATCTACATACCTTTACCTACACCTAAAACATATCGCACATACCCTAGGTACAATCTTAGTAGCCTGACTCCCTGTACTAGCACTCTTTGATGCTGGAGCATCTCACTGCTTTATGTCGCAACGGTTCATCCGAACTCATGCGATTCCAGTCACACCGCTTGTATCCAGCTAGAATGTCAGTTCAGGAAATGGAGTTCTAAAGGCAACAATGGGATACAGCTTATGTCCAGTAGTCGTATGCATCAGAGAATTCTATGCTGACTTCAAAGTGCTGGACATACCAAACTTCGATGTGGTTCTAGGTATGGATTGGCTCGGAACTTTTTATGCTACCATCGACTGTCGTCAAAGGAGGGTAGTATTCGAGATCCCAGACCATCCGGTCTTCTATTTCAAAAGTGGAGACCATACACTGGAGCCAAGTACATACAAGGCGAAGCAAAGGAAGGCGGTGATTGCAGCAACTCAAGCGGAGGAAGAATCAAGGCCAGAAGTGGTTCGAGAGTTTGATAATGTTTTTCCTGACGATATATCAGGTTTTCCTGACGATATATCAGGTTCGCCTCCCGATCGAGCTCTTGAATTCAGCATTGATTTAGTACCAGCAGCACAACCGGTGATCAAAGCACCTTATCGTTTAAGTCTGGAAGGTTTGAAGGTAGTACGAACACAGTTGAACGAATTATTGGCGAAAGGATGGATTCGTCCCAGTACTTCAAGTTGTGGATCGCCAGTACTACTTGTGAAGAAGAAGGAAGGTTCATACAGAATGTTCATCGATTATAGAGCCTTGAACGAAGTAACGATAAAGAACAAGTATCCACTCCCGCACATCGACGATTTATTCGATCAGCTAATTGGATCTTGTGTTTTCTCTAAATTAGATCTTCGTTCAGGTTATCATCAGGTGAAGGTCAAAGAAGCTGATATTCATAAAACGGCTTTCAGAACTCGCTATGGTCATTACAAATTCCTAGTGATGCCATTTGGAGTGACCAACAATATTCATGAACCTGATGAATCAAGTTTTCCGGGAGTACTTAGACAGGTTCGTTGTCATCTTCATCGACGACATCCTGGTGTATTCCAAGAGTCGGAAAGAACATGCCGAGCATCTACGAATTGTCCTGGAAACTCTACGACAACATCAATTATATTCCAAGTATAGCAAATGCGAGTTTGGCTAAATCAAGTTGGTTTTCTTGGACATATCGTATCAGGCGAAGGAATTTCTGTGGATCCAGCGAAAGTTTCAGCAGTAAGCGAATTGCCGACTCCAAAGTCAGTGAAGGACATTCGGAGTTTCTTGGGATTAGTTGGATATTACAGAAGGTTCATTGAAGGTTTTTCAAAGATAGCAACACTCCTGACCAAGCTCACATGTAAAGATGAAGAATTTGTGTGGTCAGAAGCATGCGAACAATATTTCGTAGAACTCAAGTCAAGGTTGACATCGGCGCCTATTCTCGTTATACCAGATCAATCTGGAGGTTTCGAAGTGCATTGTGACGCATCCGGTAAGCGATTAGGATGTGTTCTATATCAGCACGATAAGTTGTGGCTTATGCTTCAAGACAGCTGAAGACTCATGAGTGAAATTATCCGACGCATGATTTGGAATTGGCAGCCGTCATCTTTGCTCTCAAGATTTGGCGCCATTATCTTCTTGGCGAACGAGTGAACATATACACAGATCACAAGAGTCTGAAATATGTGTTTACTCAGAAAGAGTTGAATATGCGGCAGAGACGATGGTTAGAACTCATGGAGGACTTTGACATCAACCTGCAATATCACTCAGGGAAGGTGAATGTGGTTCCAGATGCTCTTAGACGTCAACCATTAGCAATGCATCTCACCGCTCAGTGGAAACTACAACAAGACTTTCATCAGATGGAGATTGAAGTAGTCATGCCAGGTAACACTTCAAGTTTGAAGAATTTACAAGTTCAATCTACCATTGTCAACCAGATCAAAGCAGCTCAAGAAAGTGTTGCTAAGTTACAAAAGATCAGAGAACAAGTGGAGAATGGACCCAGAACAGACTTCGTCATCCATGAAGACGGATCTTTGAGATATGGCAGCAGGTTATGTGTAGCAAAAGGTTATGTTCGGGAAGAGTTAATGAAAGAAGCTCACAGCTCTCCCTACTCAGTACACCCTGGATGTATAAAGATCTTCGTCAGAATTACTGGTGGCATGGAATGAAGCGTGAAGTAGCCAGAAGCGTCGCTAAATGCTTGGTGTGTCAGCAAGTAAAGGCTGAACATCACAGGACTGCTGGATTACTTCAACCGCTACCAATCCCAGAATGGAAGTGGCAACACATCACGATAGATTTTGTGACTGCTCTTCCTCGCAGCACAAAAGGTAACGATGCAATATAAGTCATTGTGGATCGACTCACAAAGTCGGCTCACTTCATCCCATTCCGAGTTGGCCAATCAACTGAGACATTAGCAAAGAAGTACATGGAGGAAATTGTGAGACTTCGTGGAGTACCGGTCTGCATTGTCTCCGATCATGACACCAGGTTCAGATCGCAATTTTGGCAGAGTCTGAAAGCAAGCTTGGGAATAAGTCTGAACTTCAGTACGGTTTATCATCCACAAATAGATGGTCAGTCTGAGCGAACTATTCAGAACTTGGAGGATATGCTCAGAGCATGTATGTTAGACTTCAAAGGATCGTGGGAAGATCACCTACATCTTGTGGAGTTTTCGTATAACAACAGCTACCAAGCAAGCATAGGGATGGCACATTTTGCAGCATTGTATGGAAGGAAGTGTCGATCGCCATTAAGTTGGGACAATATCGGAGATAGGGAACTTCTTGGACTTGAGATGATAGTAGCGACTGTTGATGTGGTTCGTAATATCAGAGAAAGAATACGCATAGCCCAAGATCGACAGAAACATTAGGCGGATGCAAAGCGACGTCACTTGGAGTTCCAGCCAGAAGATCATGTGTTCTTAAAAATATCTCTGAACCGCGGAGTGATCCGATTTGGAAGATGGGGTAAGCTAAGTCCGAGATATATTGGACCGTTTGACATACTCGAACGAGTCGGTGAAGTGGCATACCGCTTAGCACTTCCACCTTCATTGGAAGGAGTGCATAATGTGTTCCATATATCCCAACTCAGAAGGTATGTGAGTAACCCCAGCCATGTTCTTGATCATTCTGAGCTCACTATACAGCCCGACTTATCTTTTGATCAACAACCTGTTGAGATTCTGGACAGGAAAGTGAAGTCACTTCAGAACAAGGAAGTCAACTTGGTCCGAGTGATGTGGAGAAAAGACACTCCAGGAGAATCAACTTGGGAAAGGGAAGATGAAATACGTGCAAGATATCCTCACCTATTTGTAAACCAGTTCTCAAATAAAAGTTGTAAATTTCGAGGACGAAATTTTTGTAAGGAGGGTAGACTGTAACAACTCCAATTTTAGTGTACAAAAATTTGTTTAAAAATTAATGTATACTTGGGGTATTTGAATTTTCTATGAGTGTTATAAATATTTGTTTTGCTAATTAATAGCAAGAAGGAGCTTGTAGCTCATTGATAATACCTTGCACTGCTGAACCAAGTCACCAGAGTTCAAATCTCATACCCCACATTATTTTTTAATATTGCTTTATTTTGAATTTTTAGAATACCAAGGGTTTACACATGCATAACTCACAAAAATCCCACTGCATATGGAAAATTAACTGTACCAGAGGACTAATGAAACGAAAAGGAGGACTCCGACCACCTGACTCGGCCGGACTCGGCCGAATCGGCCGGGCCGGGCGGACTCGGCCGGACCGCCAAATCATCAACATAAAACATTTGGCTTTTCACCTCCCCTGCACCCCTGTACACTTTATTTCTTCAGACCAGTAACAGAGACACTTTAAAACACCAATTACTCCACTCTTAATACATTTTAATACATTTTTTCATTTCAACCTTTCACCTACCCTAACCCTAGCCTTACCCTATAAATACAACCCCTACACGCATCCCCCTCACTCCAAAATTCTGATCAAAACTCTCAAGAAATCCCTAGACTCTTATGTACTTTTGGAGTAGCGAAAGGTGAAAGCTTCGGCGAAATTCCGACGACAACCCTAGGAGCTCCCGGCAACGAAACGACGCACCGACGCCTCCTACCGTTCTCTCTTCATCTCTTCTAATATCTAAGCCAGTAAGTCCCCCTCTCTCTTCTCTTTTCTTTTCTAAAAATAAGAAATTTCAAAACCCGACGGAATCGGAGTTAAACCGATTTCCGATTCGGTTCTTTCTAAAAATACAACATTTTCTTAAATACATTCACAAAAAGCTCTTACATAATAACTATTAAACATTAATAAACATGTTGATCAAGTTTCACGACAATGTAATTCATTTTGTAAATTTTACCGTACTTTTTCACTAAAATACCATATAGTTTCATTTCGACATTTAAACGTCACAAACTTGCTATACCTTTAAGTAGATCACGAGATAATGACCTACCTCCTCACAACACTCATATGCAATATAGCACAATACTTTCGGGTATCTAGAATACAGGAAAACGAAACATTTCAAATAAATACCATGAATTAATAAAACCGTTTTCTAAAGGATTAAGTATTTTTATAAATCTTTGCAAAGTGCCGCTACAACCCATTTTGGGGAACCCGACTGGGATGGTGCGGATTATCGCACATCCCTGGGCTTAGTAGTGCGAGATGCATACCTCCGCAAGGAGCATTCGGTCTTAAGATATTTAAAATACAAAAATCTTAAGAAAATGAGATTTCTAGAAATATAATATATATTAAAAAATTATATATATATATATATGTATCATTAAAATATATATTTTGTAATAATATAAATATTCTAACTTTTTCTAAAATCATAAGTATCACTTTACATTAAAATACCATGAAATCCATACAAGTTCAATATTACAATTAAATACCTTGTATTATGAAATTAGGATATTTTCACTAGAAATATCACAAATATAAAATCTACATTTATTACAACTCTAAAGAGGATAAATAAATACTTGGGGTGTATTTTGAAAATTATACGAAAGTATTTTTACATAAAACCCCATCAAGTTCTATAAATTACCCTAAGCACCCTAGTAAATATAGGTTTAAGCGAGACCAATCTTTTGAGTCTCAGGGAGCCGGAAAAGTGGGTGCTTGACTATTTAAGGTAGACAACTTAACAACGGTGTTATCAAAACGGTAATCTTCTTTGAAAAAGACACAAATCCTGCCGTCCATGTGCCGCGGTTACCGATAACATCAAAACAATCAGGACTTCAATTTCTTTTTTTTAATTATTCTGACTCAGACTTAGTCTCATTATAAATAATCTTACTTGAATATGATTCAAGTACAATCTACAATATTACAATTCAACATGAATCCATGAATCCATATATTCAATCTATTCAATCTGTATTGACTGAACCGAACCATGGATATACTTCCATTTACATGATTCTCCAATTACATCCATGATTCTCCAGTACATCCATTTTACTGATATCATGGTTTCGGCAAGTCATCCAAATGTACAATCTATATTACAATTCAATTACAAATTGAAATATAATATAAACAATACAATCAAGACATACCGGGGTTTAAGGGGTAGACTGGTACGGAAAGTGTTATAAGTGGCACGAGACTGCAAGATTAAGACACCTAACCTATATTCAGTTGTTGTTGTACTGTGACATAACGGTTCCTTGTACTTTCCGTTTGCCCTAGTCTCTAGCATATAGAGACTCCTCTCGTATACACTGGCATCCTTCTGTACCAAACTACAAAAAACATCATTAACACCAAATACTCATATAATAAAACTTTAAAAGCTGCCTTCTCTTTCTGTCTATTCTATTTCTCTCTTATCCTTGGGACTTACCGAGCGATTTGTTCGCTGATGACATTCTCTTTCTTTTTCTTTAAATGTCGTCAGGTGATTCGGATCTTCCAGGGATCGAGCCTACTAGCGAGGACTTGGACCAGCTTGCATACGATCTAGAGCTCTAGCTACATTGTACACTTTTATTTCAGTACTTTTCCTTTTCTGTTATGCCACTGTTTAGGCATTGCTTCTTTCAGATGTATTTACTTTTCCATGCATTGTACAAAAAGAATGTGAATAAATAAAGTTGTTGTTTTATTATATCCTGTCTCTTGTGCATTTATATTTATATTGCTTAGATACACTTAGCGTATTTACTTCAGAGTAAATACGTAGCGGCCTCGTCGCGTCCTTTGCCCGTACACTGGGAAGCGGGGCGTGACATCGTCGAATGCTATTTTGATGACCATGTGGTTAAAAGAAAATCTCATGAGGAAGGCTGGGAGCATCTAAAGGTCGTGTTCAAGCATCTTCGGAAGTATAATCTGAAGATAATCGCTCTAAAGTGCGCGTTTAGAGTCTTCTTGGGCAAATTACTAGGTTTCATCATCCGTCACCGAAGTATCGAATTTGATCCTTAAAAAATCAAGGCAATCATGGAAATGCCATTGCCAAGAACCCTTAAAAAGTTGCGATCTCTTCAAGGGAAGCTCACGTATATCCGGCGGTTCATAGCCACCCTCTTCGGAAAATGTCGTCTCTATAGCCATCTAATGAAGAAAAGGACCCCTTTCGTCTGGGACCAGAAATGCCAAAATGCATTGGACGAAATCAAACAATACCTGCAAAAACCGTCAGTATTGGCCGCTCCGGTTAAGGGAAATGTAACAACTCTGAATTTACTTTACTAAATTTTCCATTTTAATGTACAGAAATGAGTATTACTGTCTGAGTTTGAGTTATAAGTTACTTTTGTTAAATAACAACAAGAAACAACTTGTAGCTCACTGGTAAATCCTTTGCACTGCTATGACGTAGCCCCTATGTTCGATTCCTATCAGACACAATTATTTTTATGTATTTTTTTAACATTTTGGGAGTCCGAAAGATTACATGTGCAATAAAAGGGGAAATAAAAAGTTCAGAAAAATCAAACATGTGGAAAATGGTTTAAACAGATAATTAATAAAGTGACACAAATCTCGAGAAAAATGCCTCGAGATCAACCAGCCAAAAGCGCAATAAAACCGGCGGGGACGGTCGGATGAAGCTCATTGAAGCCCGGGCTTTTCACACTCGTCTTTTCACCTACCCCTAACTCCTCTGCACTGTTTGATTTCCCTGCAATCAAACAAAGACCTTTCATTTCATAACTAAAGCCTATTTTAATACTTTTTAATTCACAATTTTAATTCCAAAACACCAATTCTCCACTATAAATACCACCCCATAATTTGGCTCAGCACCATTCTGAAAATTCTAACCAAAACTCTCCAAAAAGTTCCTAGTGAAAATGAAGTAAAAGTGGAGTTAGCAAGCAAGTTGGTTCCGGTGAAGATCGAAGCAATTCCGGAGCTCCCGCGATGCCACAAAGACCCTCTTCCTTTTCCTAACCCTTCTTTGAGTTTTCTAAACCGTATATCCCTCCCAAATCTATTTCTTTCTATTGAAATCCCTCTTCAAATTTTATATCGGTAAAAGTATAGTTAATACCGACATCTTGTTTTCTAAAACATATAACTCACTTTTCCTTTATAATTTAAACAATCTAATTTTACTACATCACTTGTAACCTTAAACCCTAATGTTTAGAATCAAATTTCATCAAAATTCTCATGTGAAACAGCCACAATAGAGCTTTTTCATTAAAATACCTTGAACTTTATAAACACCTCTTTTAGTATTTGTTAAAACAATACCTTTAGGAATAATTCACAGGGTAATGAACTATCCCCCACACACACTTGGTTCCTTAGGACAATACCTCTTTTGTATGAATATTTGTTACGAAGAAAATCATACAATAAAATACCACATAAATCTAAAACCGGATTTCTTTTAAAGAGGTATTTCATATCCTTTACGATTATGCATCTACAACTCTCTTTAGGGGACCCGCTAATGGATGGTGCGGATTATCACACATTCTTAGTCTAGTAGAGCGAGATGCGGACCTCCTCACGAAGTATTCGATCTCGAAAGGATTTAAATACGGTTTTTAAGAAATACGAATTTTCTAAATATAATAAAATTATTTTTAAAATTCTATATTTTAAAAAAATGAAAGATTAAAAAGTTTGCCAATAAAATACCATCAAGATACCAAAAATGACAAGTTTTTCATTAAATTACCTTGGACTTTCTAAGTTACGTGTATATCACTTAAATACCCCAAATACTTAAAATCCATACTCATGAAAACCCTAAGTAATACTGATCACCCTCGAGGTTTATTTTAATCTATATTAATATATTTTTTCATAAAACCCCCTCGAGTTATATAAAAACAATATTTACGGACTTTAGTAAATATAGGTTTAAGCAAGATCAATTTTCTTGAGCCCACGGAGCCGGAGAAAGTGAGTGCTTGCCTATTTAAGGCAGACAACTTAACGGAGTTATCAATAGTAATTGTCTTGAAAAAGACACAAATACTGTCATCCATGTGCAGCAGTTACCGATGACTCTCGAACCTATTTCAAGATTTAAATCAGTCTACGAGCGTCTGACTCAGTCTGAGTCCAATCTCAAACCTGACTCTAAAATCAAACATGAATACTTGAACATGAACATGAATACTCGAATCCAAACATCAATATCAAACATGTATACTTGATTTGACTTGACCGAGCCATGGTTATAACTTGAATACATGACTACTTGAATACTTGATTACATCCTGAACATGACTACTTGAACATTTTGTATTCATGGTTTCGGCAAGACTTGTAAATATAATCTATACAATATGTTACATGGGGATAAAGGGGTAGATTGGTACGGAACGTATATCGTGGCACAAGAGGTCACTTAAAAGACACCTACATGAATTCTCGTGCCATTGTCCCGTGGGTTATGATGGGGTCTTGTACTACATATTACCATAGTCCACGGGGTAAGATGGACTCCTCTCATATACATGAATACCTTCTTTACCAAAATACAAACAACCACGTTAGAATAACTATCATATAAAAGTAATCAATCATACACAACTTACCTATTCATTTCACATTACTTGTTATATTCTCTTTCTTCTTTTGGGACTTACCGAGCATTAGTTCGCTGATGACATTCCTTTCTATTTATTTCTTTGGAATGTTCGTCAGGAGGACCGGACTCTCAGGAGATCGAGCCTAGCCAGGAGGACTTGGACTAGCTCACCACTCAATCTGACTACTAGTTCACCTGCACTTTCATTTTGTATTCCATTGTTTAGGCATTGTTTTACTCATTATATCTTTTCTTTTCAAACAGTTGTATGTAAAGATGAATATAAATAAAGTTGTTGTTTTATTTTATATCACTTGTCATTCTTGTACTTTTTTTTTATATATTGCTTAATTACGCTTAACATATTATTTCTTAGTAAATACGTTGTGTCCTGCCACATCACCATTTCCGTCTACTAGGAAGTGGGGCATGATAGGTTTTGTTGGCGGCCTATGCAGGTCAGTTTTGCATAAAGTCTTAAACAATATATCACAAGAATTATAAGAATCAGCAACTATACATTCCTTACATTTCAAATTTCTTGAATCTATCCTAACCATTTCTTTTCTATCAAGGTCATGGATTCTCCTAACAATACCGGCACGAACGTCAATGGCAACACTCCACCGCCTACTCTATCAACATCACCTACCGTTGCAGCTCCCATCAATGAGCAAACGGTACTGCTTAAGGCGATTAAGAGCCAACTGAAGGGTCAGCAGTAGCAGACTACCATCCTCATGCACCGCCCCGAAGCCGAGGCACCCGGAGTCGAGCAATTCCTGGCACTGCACCCAAAACATTTCTCTGGGAAAGAGAGACCACTGGAGGTAGAAGGATGGGCTCAATCGATAGAAGATGATATGACAGCAGCACAAGTGCCAGATATTGCCTGGGTGAGAGTTGCTAAGTTGCAACTGACAGACAATACTAGAGTCTGGTGAAAGGCTGAAAAAAGCCGTCTCACCCAACCGATAGAGTGGGAGATATTTCGCGATCTGTTCGATATGAAATACTGTCCTGAGACTGCCTGTTTTGATATGGAACAGCAGTTGATCTATCTACAACAAGGCTCGATGTGGATCAAGTCTGTGGATGAATACGATACTAAGTTTACAATGCTTAGCAGGTAAGATATTGTCTCAAATTCAAATTCGTGATCTCACTCACCGCACTGCTAACACAAGGTCGTAACAGGTTCGTTGCACACCTTATTTCTACGGCTGAGATCCGGGCACAATGATTTCAGTAAGGGTTGGATCCGAAAATCCAAGCTACACTCGCTACAGGGGAGTTCCCAACCCATGAACTTGCTTTGAAGGCTGCCCGACGCTATGAGGCGGTGGTAAAGAAGAAGGGTAGACCGCAGACTGATGGTGTGAAACGTCCTGCTACCCAGATGACAGGAGGAGCCTCTTCTAGGCCAAAATTTTCACCCATGAGACCGGGAGGATCATTTAACTGGTCCATTCCAGACTTTTGTTTCTACTGCAAGAGAACGGGACACCTAGCTAAGGACTGCAGGCGTGCAAATGGACTGTGTTTAGTTTGTGGCGCATCCACTCATGCCATTGGAGCATGTTCATATCGTTTCAACACAGCTCCAGCATCCAGACTCGCAATCACAGTTCCGCAGCGGCCATCCATTCAGGCTCCTGCACCCTGTTTAGCTCTCCCTGCACCATCTCCACATAGACCTCCTGCACACTTCAATTCTATCAGGAACAGAGAAATATGCTTCAAGGATAGAGAAACGTGCCCCAAGGACAGACAAATGTGCCTCTAGTAAGGAGGAATGTAGCACGACATCGGGCTTTTACGATGACGGTCGAGGAGGCCGAAGCCACAGGCTAAGTCATCACTGATAATTCCCAATCCTTTCAAATCTTTTCAATCCTTGTATATCACTATATTTTTCCTATATCTAAACCCAACCCCACATAACTTAGGTACTATACTAGTAGACACCTTTCCTGCACTCGCACTTTTTGACACTGGAGAGTCACACTACTCATGTCCCAACGATTCGTGAGAACGCATGCGATTCCCGTGAAGCCACTCATTTCAAGATGGAATGTCAGTTCTGGGAATGGAGTTCTGAAAGCAACTATGGGGTTTGATCAGTGTCTAGTTGTAGTTTGCGGACGAGAATTCTATGCGAATTTCAAAGTACTAGACATCCCAAATTTTGATGTTGTGTTGGGAATGGATTGGCTGGGAGTATTCTATGCTACTATTGACTGCCATCAAAGGAAGATAGTATTTGAGATACTAGATCATCCGGTCTTCTACATCAAAAGTGGAGATAGAACTTCGGAACCGGGAAGATACCGGGCTAAACCGAAGAATGCAGAAGTTTTTGACTGCCAGCAGATGTAGTTCGAGAGTTCGAGGATGTGTTCCCTGAAGACATATCAGGTTTGCCTTCGGATCGAGCTCTTGAGTTTAGTATCGATTTACTACCTGGTGCGCAACCTGTAATCAAAGCTCCATACCGGTTAAGTCCTGAATGATTGAAGGAGATCCGCATTCAGTTGGACGAACTATTGAAGAAAGGTTGGATTCGTCCCAGTACTTCAAGTTGGGGATCTCCGGTGTTACTTGTGAAGAAGAAAGAAGGTTCTTACAGGATGTGTGTAGATTATCAAACTCTGAACAAAGTGACGATCAAGAACAAGTATCCATTACCATGCATCGATGATCTTTTCGATCAGCTAAGTGGGTCTTGTGTATTTTCGAAGCTAGATCCTCGTTCGGGTTATCATCAGGTGAAGGTCAAAGAGTCCGGCATTCTGAAGACGACGTCCAAGACTCGATATGGTCATTATGAATATCTCGTAATACCATTTGGAGTGACAAATGCACCTGCTATCTTCATGAACCGATGAACCAAGTTTTCCGAGAGTTCTTAGACAGGTTCGCTGTCATCTTCATCGACGACATCCTGGTGTATTCAAAGAATCGGAAAGAACACGCCGAGCACTTACGGATTGTCCTGTAGACATTGCGACAACATCAGCTCTACACTAAGTACAACAAGTGTGAATTTTGGTTAGATCAAGTCGGATTTCTCGAACATATCGTTTCAGGCGAAGGAATCTCAGTAGATCCAACTAAGGTGTCAGCTGTCAATGAATGGCCGACACCAAAGACCTTGAAGGATATACGAAGTTTCTTGGGATTAGCAGGATGCTATCGACGATTCATTGAAGGCTTTTCAAATATTGTAGCACCCATGACTAAGCTCACACGTAAAGATGAAGCATTTGTGTGGTCAGAAGCATGTGAAAAAGCTTTTATAGAACTCAAATCAAGATTAACTTCTGCTCCTATACTTGTAATATCAGATTAATCTGGAGGATTTATTGCGCATTGTGATGCGTCTGATAAGGGATTAGGATGTGTTCTACACCAGTATGGAAATGTTGTAGTTTTTGCATAAAGACAACTAAAGATTCATAAGCGCAACTATCCAACACATGATCTGAAGTTGGCAGCCGTTACCTTCGCACTCAAGATTTAGCGCCACTATCTTCTGGGAGAACGAGTGGATATATACACTGACCATAAGAGTCTGAAGTATGTATTTACTCAGAAAGAATTAAACATGCGGCAGAGAGGATGGCTAGAACTCATGGCAGACTTCGACATCGACCTACAGTATCATCCTGGAAAGGTGAATGTAGTTCCTGATGCACTTAGTTGCCGACCATTAGCAATGAACCTCACCGCTCAATGGTAGCTACAGCAAGAATTACACGGATTAGTGATCGAAATAGTTATGCCAGGTAACGTTTCATATTTGATGAACTTACAAGTCCAGTCCACTCTTATCAATCAGATCAAGGCAACTCAAGTAAATAATACCAAGATAAAAAAGATCCAAGAACAAATAGAAAGTGGACTTCGAACCGATTTCATCATCCACGAAGATGAATCCTTAAGATATGGAAGTCGATTATGTGTACCAAACAGACCAGTTCGAGAAGAGTTGATGAAAGAAGCCCATAGCTCTCCTTATTCTGTAAACTCCGGTGGTACGAAAATATACAAGGATCTACGGCAACACTATTGGTGGCATGGAATGAAGCATGAAGTAGTGAGGGTAGCCAAGTGTTTGGTGTGTCAACAAGTGAAGGCTGAATATCACAGAACTGCTGGTCTACTTTAGCCATTACCAATTCCAGAATGGAAATTGCAGCACATTACCATGGACTTTATGACTGTCCTTTCTTGCAGCACAAAGGGTAACAATGCAGTATGGGTTATTGTGGATCGACTTACCAAGTCAGCTCACTTTATTCCATTTCGAGTTGTCTAATCAATCGAGACATTAGCAAAGAAGTACACGGAGGTAGGCATAAATCTAAAGTAAGATTTAAAACTTCAAAATATACCATATTTGATACCCATGAACTCATACAGGAGATCGTGAGATTACATGGAGTACATATTTGCATCGTCTCGGGTTGTGATACCAGATTCCGATCATAATTTTGGTAGAGTCTGCAAGCTAGCCTAAGAACGAGTCTGAAGTTCAGCACGGCTAATCATTCGCAAACGGATGGACAGTCCGAGCGAACAATTCAGATTCTGGAGGACATGCTAATTTCTTATATGTTAGACTTCGAAGGTTCGTGGGAAGATCACCTACACCTTGTGGAGTTTTCATACAACAACAGCTATCAGAAAAGTATCGGAATGACACCATTCGCAACACTCTATGGACGGAAGTGCCGTTCACCACTATGTTGGGACGACGTCGGAGATCGTAAACTCCTTGGACCAAGATGATCGTGTCAACTATGGACATAGTTCGCATGATCAGGGAAAGAATGCGCATAGCCCAAGACCGACAGAAACATTGGGGAGACGCTAAGTGTCGACATCTGGAGTTCCAACCTGGACACTATATTTTTCTAAAGATCTCTCTAAACAGAGAAGTGATTCGCTTTGGCAAGAGAGATAAGCTAAGTCCAAAATATATAGGACCGTTCGACATACTCGAACGAGTTGGAGAAGTGGCATACCATTTAGCACTACCATATTCATTGGAAGGAGTGCACAATGTGTTCCACATATCCCAGCTACGACGATATGTGAGCGATCCCAGCCACATATTTGATCACTCAAAACTCACAGTACAGACTGACCTGACTTGCGAGTAACAACCCGTAGAGATCCTGGACCGAAAGGTGAAGACACTGCGGAACAAGAAAGTAAACTTGGTCCGAGTGATATGGAGAAAGGATTTGCCAGGAGAATCAACATAGGAACGAGAAGAAGACATACATGCAAGATACCCTTACCTATTTGAAAATTAGTCCCTATGTAAATGTAAATTTCGAGAAAGAAATTTTTATAAGGAGGGTAGAATGTAACGACTCTGAATTTACTGTACTGAATTTTCCAATTTAATGTACAAAAATGGGTTTTACAGATTGAGTTTGAGTTATAAGTTACTTTTGTTAAATAACGGCAAGAAACAACTTATAGCTGACTGGCAAAGCCTTTGCACTGCCGTAACGTAGTCCCTGTGTTCGATTCCCATCAGACACAATTATTTTTTCTGATTTTTTTTAATTTTTTAGAAGCCCAAAAGATTGCACATGCAATACACGGGAAAATAAAAAGTTCAGAAAAATCAAACATGTGGAAAATGGTTTAAACAGATAATTAATCAAGTGGCACGAATCTCGAGGAAAATTCCTCGAGATTGACCGGCCAAAAGCGCAATAAAACCGGCGGGGATGGTCGGATGAAGCCCAATGAAGCCCGGGTTTTGCACACTCATCTTTTCACCTACCTCTAACCCTTCCGCACTGTTTGATTTCCCTGCAATCAAATAGAGACCTTTCATTTCACAATTAAACTCCATTTTAATGCTTTTTAATTCTCAATTTTAATTCCAAAACCCTAATTCTCCACTATAAATACCCCCCCAAATTTTGGCTCAGCATCATTCCGAAAATTCTAGCCAAAACTCTCTAAAAAATTCCCAGTGCAAGTGAAGTAAAAGTGGAGTTAGCAATCAAGTTGGTTCCGGTGAAGATCGAAGCAATTCCGGAGCTCTCACGACGCCACGAAGACCCTCTTCCTTTTCCTAACCCTTCTTTGAGTTTTCTAAACCATAAGTCCCTCTCAAATCTCTTTCTTTCTATTTAAATTCATCTTCAAATTTTATATCAGTAAAAGTGGAGTTAATACCGACATCTTCTTTTCTAAAACATATAACTCACTTTTCCTTTATAATTTAAAAAATCTAATTTTTACTACATCACTTGTAATCTTAAACCCTAATGTTTAGGATCAAATTTCATCAAAATTCTCATGTGAAACAACCACAGTAGAACTTTTTCATTAAAATACCTTGAACTTTATAAACACCTCTTTTAGTATTTGTTAAAACAATACCTTTAGGAAAAAATCACGGGGTAACGACCTACCCCACATGCACACTTGGTTCCATAGGCACGATACCTCTTTTGTATGAATATTTGTTACGAAGAAAATCTTACAATAAAATACCACATAAATCTAAACCGGATTTATTTTAAAGCGGTATTTCATATCCTTTGCAATTATGCATATACAACCCTCTTTAGGAGATCCGCTAATGGATGATGCGGATTCTCGCACATCCTTGTGCTAGTAGAGCGAGATACAGACATCCTCACGGAGCATTTGATCTCGAAAGGATTTAAATACGGATTTTAAGAAATATGAATTTTCTAAATAAAATAAAATTATTTTTAAAATTAAAATTATATAAAATTATAAATCCATATTTTCAAAATATAATAAATCTATATTTTAAAAAAAATAAAAGATAAACAAGTTTGTCAATAAAATACCATCAAAATACCAAAAACGACAAGTTTTTCAATAAAATACTATGAACTTTCCAAGTTACGTGTATATCACTAAAATACCCCAAATACTTAAAATCCATACTCATGAAAACCCTAAGTAATACTAATCACCCTCGAGGTTTATTTTAATCTATATTAATATATTTTTTCATAAAACCCTCTCGAATTATATAAAAACAATATTTAAGGACTTTAGTAAATATAGGTTTAAACGGGATCAATTCTCTTGATCCTCAGGGAGCCGGAGAAAGTGAGTACTTGCCTATTTAAACTAGAAAACTTAACGGAGTTATCAATGGTAATTGTTTTGGAAAAAGACACAAATACTGTCGTCCATGTGCAACAGTTACCGATAACTCCCGAACCTAATTCAAGATTTAAATCAGTCTATGAGCGTCTGACTTAGTCTGAGTCCAATCTCAAACCTGACTCCAAAATCAAACATGAATACTTGAACATGAACATGAATACTTGAATCCAAACATCAATATCAAACATGTATACTTGACTTGATTTGACCGAACCATGATTATAACTTGAATACATGACTACTTGAATACTTGATTACATCCTGAACATGACTACTTGAACATTTTGTATCCATGGTTTCGGCAAGACTTGTAAACATAATCTATACAATACGCTGCACGGCGATAAAGGGGTAGATTGGTACGGAACATATATCGTGGCACGAGAAGTCACTTAAAAGACACCAACATGAATTCTCATGCCGTTGTCCCATGGGTTATGATGGGGCCTTGTACTACATGTTAACATAGTCTACGGGGTAAGATGGACTCCTCTCGTATACATGAATACCTTCTTTACCAAACTAAAAACATCAACGTTCGAATAACTATCATATAACAGTAATCAATCATACGCAACTTACCTATTCATTTCACATTACTTTTTATATTCTCTTTCTTCTTTTGGGACTTACCGAGCGTTAGTTCGCTGACGATATTCCTTTCTATTTCTTTCTTTGGAATGTTCGTTAGGAGGATCAGAATCTCAGGAGATCGAGCCTATCCAGGATGACTTGGACCAGCTCACCACCAAGTCTGACTACTAGTTCACATGCATTTTCATTTTGTATACCATTGTTGTCACGCTCCACTTTTCAAAATACGGAATATGGGAGGCGACTAGGCCAGCCATGCTCCTATAGTCAAGGATAATCCCGCCGTAGTCACACTTCGGCTTCTAGCATTATATGGTAATCAGTAATTACAACACAGAAGTAAAGGAAACACATTACTAGTTTATTACACCAATTTTCATTGTTCACAGTTTACAATAGAATGAAATAAAAGAAACTACTAACCAAGTTCGAATACAAGGTTGATTTATGGAAAGCGGTAAAAGTACTGAAGGCACGACCGTCTAGATCTCTGCGAGCTCGAAGGGTAGGTCTGACTCCTGAATCCGGTCCTTTTCAAACTCTGAGCATGCATACTCAGGTCGTCAGGGCGATGCAATAGCAATATTATAATAATCACAAAAGACAAAAAAAATAAAAGTAATAACGGTGGAGATAATAAATGCAGGCAATCAATATGTCACTAACTGATGCAATGTATGATCTGTGTCCCTATCGGTCTCTAAGTCATTTTGAAATCGAGTTATGGAGAAGAGTGATCATATTTAAGGAGGGTCTCGTACGTACCCAAGACTACGGCCCATGATGCCCGGGACATAACCCTGTCAGCCGGACCGCTAGGCCCAACCTAATGTATAAGAGTCGCGGTTCGAATGATCATCCTCTAAAATCACTGACCTCGCTAAATACAAGTTCCTTTCCATTTCAACTTTTCCTCTTTCCCCACGTTTCACTATCTATGAGTATGGGCTAGTTGTCTACAAGTACGCATCAATAACACGGTTGTATTCACTATTCACTGTATTGTCACTATCACGAACCATTCACTTTTCACTGGCGTACTTGACACAACCAAACCGATACTATTCACGTTCGAAAATGCATTGTACACTGAAACTTAATAATGACCCGCACTATCGCTAGAGGTATTACGGTCGGATATAATATGTGCATTTATGCCGCTAAACAAATCATGTGCAATGCAAGTTATTATGCGTCTTATGATCTTATAAAAATCGCATTAAATCATACATTCATAATTCAGTAAAATGATACAAAATAGATAGCAAGTAAACTCATTCGGAAGTTCAACGAAATTGGTTTCAGGTCAATCGGGTTTCGGTTTCGCAAATTACAGTCGTTTCATTTTAAGTGTTTGCTGCTGAAAATTCAGTTCCTGAACTGAAAGTCCATTTCGTAACACAGTTTTCACCCTATTGGGATCAAAATTAGGCGATACTATAGTTGAACAATATTTAGGGTTATCAGTTATATTTCCAACACAATTGGCGGATCAGTAATATCCTATATCAAAAGAGAGTTATGGTCAGTTTAAGTTCAATATGTAAAATCTGTCACTGCAGAATTCAGCTGGACGCATCGACATTATAAAATGTGTTAAAAATATCATACAGAAAAGGAATCCAGTGAAACCAGTGGAGTAAGAAAGATAACTCAATTTTATACGTAAATATATAGGGTTCTGCACATTTTCGCATTTGAGCAAGGATATACGGTGATTTAAATCAAAGGGTTAACTGGGATTACTGCTCTGGACTGCAGTCCAGAATCGTAATTCTCCTCAGTTTTCTCTATCATAACTTATTAAAATTTAGAGATAAACTATAGAGTACTGTAATTTAATCCGTTAGCTTCGATACAAGCTATGGAACGCTAAAATCCAATTTGTAAATGATTTAATATGAATTTAACGGTCTAGCGAGTTCAGGAAAATTCTGATTTTGCAATGATTATCGGGAGTAATATTTTATAGGTGAAACGATATTCATTTGTAACCAAATTTCCACAGCACCACTGTGAATAGTAAATGGGTTTAACAATCACAAGCTCTACAGTATAAAGATGGTTTTCACTTAAAATTTAGCATCGAATACTTGTTAATACACATGATAATCGAAGCTATGGTTTCGTTTAACCGATCAAAGTAAGGTATAGTCCATATAGATTCTTAACGTCTTTAGAGCCGGATAAAGATCTGATTTATATACTATGTCAAGCTATATTTAAACAGGGATTGTAAAACTTATCTAGAATCCATGATTTCATAACTAATTTGGTTGTTATATAAAAATATATAACTATGTGTATAAAAACTAATAGCATGTAAAGCAACTCTTGTCTGGCAATGACTCGACGATACGGCAGTGAGCGAAGGTAGCAGCAACGATAACGGTAGAGATACAGATGGTGCTGACGCGATGAGGCATGTGCTTGGGCTCAGCCTCGAGGTTTGGACTCGGCTGGAGGTGGTAGAGACGATGGAGCTCTCGTTGGCAGCGATGGTGACGATGAGGTTTGCAGGGGAGGAGATGGCGGCTCGGCGGAGGAAGTTGAGCGTGTCGGGGTTGCAGGAGGAGACGGCGAGGTGGGAGGAGGCGTGGGGGTCGACGACGAGGTAATGGTGTGGGCGTCGGTTTGGGTTCTTGGGTTGGGTGATGCAGGTGCTCGGGTTTATGGAGGAAGGAGGTGATGGAGGTCGGAGCTCCGGAGAAGGTTCAGGCGATGTGCACGGTGAACATCGGTTCTAAGGTTGAGGTCGGGTCGGTTGTGGTCATGGGTTGCCGAGGTTGGAGAGAGGAGAGAAAAAAGGCGGAGATGCTGCCGGGGTGATGGGGATGAGGGAAGGCCGACGATGTGGTCGGCGGCGACGACGACGAGACGATGGGTTCGTCGGGTTGCAGCCGGGGTGAGTTGCTGGTGGTGGTGGTGATGAAGGGAAGTGGAGGAGAAGGTGGTGGCGAGGGTGTTGAGCCGACAAAGAAGTGGTTGGAGTTGTTGAAGTTGAAGATTGGAGGAGGCGAAGGTTGGAGTCTGCGGTGGGTTTGGATGATCGGCACTTGGGCAAAGGCGAGGGAATTTGAGCAGAGGAGGCAGGGAAGAAGAGGGAGGGGGTGAAAATAGTGAGGAGGGGTGATAATAGAGATGAGAGAGAGAACGTAGGTGAGGGGGGGGAGAGAGAGAAACGTGTGATTTTGTTTTAATGAAATTTTTAAAGAAGAGAGAGAGAGGTAACGGGAAAATATTTATTAGGTTTTTCAATGAAATTTATTTGTGTAGGATTTGGATTTAAATGAGGATACAACTTTTTGAATTTTGAAAAGAGAAGAGAAGGTAAGTAATTTGAATATAAAATTTGTTGTTTTAAAAGTAAGGCCTTGGGTTGTTGGGCTTGGGCTCAAGAAAATTTTGAAAGAAAAGTGTGGGATTTAAATAAGGACTTGGACTTAGGGTTAGGTTCACAAGAAACAAAATAATTAGAATATAATACAAAATATAAAAGAGAAAAATATTTTATTTGAATACCGGTATTGGCATAGATAAAGGCCGGGTATTACATCATACCACCCATACAAAAATTTCGTTTTCGAAATTAAAGAGAAGAAAAAAATAAAACAGCGAAACAAAAAGGCTACTCGAAAAGATGTGGGAATCGTCAACGGATATCCTCCTCACGTTCCCAGGTAGATTCCCCAAATGAACGACTTCCCCAAGACACTCGGACTAACGGAATGACTTTACTCTTCAGCACCTTCTCTCTACGGTCGAGTATGGTAGTAGGTTGCTCCACATAAGTCAAATCGGCACCCAAGGTCAATTCAGAATGATCGAGAACATGACTGTCGTCTCGAATATAGCGCCGCAACTATGGCACATGAAATGTGTAGTGTAAGCCCGCTAACGAAGGGGGTAAGGCAAGTTGGTAAGCCACTTCTCCGACCCGTTCCAAAACTTCGAATGGTCCGATGAATCGGGGACTGAGTTACCCGCGACTTCCAAACCTGATAATACCGCGGGTAGGAGAAATCTTCAGAAACACATGATCTCCGACCTCGAATTCTAGTGCTTACCTGCTGACATCCGCCTAACTTTTCTGTCGGTCCTGAGTCGTCTTAATGCACTGTCTGATCATCTGGACCTTGTCTACCGTCTGAACAATAAGTTCGGGGCCCAATAGTCTTTGCTCACCCACGTCATCCCAACAAACAGAAGATCGACATTTCCGTCTTTACAGTGCTTCGAATGGGGCTATCTGGATGCTAGCTTGGAAACTGTTGTTATAAGAAAACTCCACTAGATGTAGGTGATCCTCCTAAGAACCTTGAAAGTCAAGCATGCATGCCCTCAAGTGTCTGAATAGTAAGCTCGGACTATCCGTCCGTCTGTGGATGGTAAGCCGTGCTGAACTTGAGACGTGTATCCAGACTCTCCTGTAAGCTCTTCCAAAAGTGTGAAATGAATCTAGTGTCCCAATCTGATACTATACTTACCGGAACCCCGTGAAGTCGCACTACCTCTTGCATGTATTTCTCCGCAAGCGACTCGGTCGATTGTCCCACCCAGAGGGGTATAAAGTGTGCTGCTTTCGTAAGACGGTCGACGATAACCCAAACGGCGTTGTTGCCTCATGGACTCCGCGGTAAGAAGCCACAAAATCCATAGTGATGTGCTCACATTTCTATTCGGGTATCGGAAGCAGTTGCAACAGTCCAGCTGTTCTCTGGTGTTCAGCATTTACTTGCTGGCAAACTAAGCACCTGGATACAAACCGTGCAATCTCTCGCTTCATCCCGTTCCACCAATAGTGATGCCTCAGATCTCGATACATCTTCGTGCCTCCCGGATGTACAGAATAAGCTGAACTGTGAGCCTCAGCTAGTACTTCTTCTCTAACATCCCCCTTGGGAACGTAGAGTCTGCTACCGAATCTCAAAGAACCGTCTCGATGTATGAGTAAGTCTGTTCTCAGTCCGGCTTCCACCTGTTCTCTGAACTTCTGCAATCGAGGATCATCCGCTTGCGCGGCCTTAATACGATCTATAAGAGAAGACTGCACCTGTAACTGCCAAAACTGTCTGATTGCACTCGTTGTAACAACCTCTAGTTCGAGCTTCTGAAAATCCTCAATGATGCTCCTTTGCCTGGTCAACATCATGACTGCTGGCTTGCGACTGAGGGCGTCGGGTATGACATTTACTTTTCTCGGATGATATTGTAAGTCCAAGTCGTAGTCTGCCATTAGTTTTAGCGATTGGCGTTGTCTCATATTCATTTCTCTTTGAGTGAACACGTATTTCAGACTCTTGTGATCCGTGTACACCTCCACCTATTCGCCCAGTAGGTAATGTCTCCAGATCTTCAATGCGAAAACCACTGCGGCTAACTCCAAGTCATGTGTTGGGTAGTTCTTCTTGTGATTCTTCAGTTGCCATGAGGCATAAGCAATTACCCGACCGTGCTGCATCAGAACGCAGCCTAAGCCTTTTCCTGAAGCATCGTTGTGTGTCACCAAACCATCCGAATTGTCTGGCACTATAAGAATAGGTGTCGTGGTCAATTTCTATTTCAGTACTTCAAAAGCCCGAGTACATTCCTCTGTCCATACGTACGGTACTTCCTTCCGTGTCAGTTTTGTCAGAGGTTCAGCGACTTGTGCAAAATCTTGAATGAACCGCCGATAATATCCCGCCAATCCCAAGAAGCTTCTGATTTCGGCCACTGACTTCGGTGTTGGCCAATCTCTAACAGATTCTATCTTTGCTGGGTCCATTGAAATGCCTTCGCCCGAAACAACGTGTCCTAAAAATTGCACTTTGTCAAGCCAGAACTCACACTTGCTCAATTTCGTATATAGCTTCTCTTCCCGAAGAATTTGTAGTACCGTTCGCAAGTGTTCGACGTGCTCCTCTCGAGTCTTAGAGTAGACTAGTATGTCTTCGATGAATACAACGATAAAAGTGTCCAAATATTTTTCAAATACTCTATTCATCAAATCCATAAATATAGCTGGGGCATTGGTGACAGCAAATGGCATCACCAGAAATTCATAATGCCCGTATCGGGTCCTGAAGGCCGTCTTGCATATATCTTCGGCCGTTACTCTAATCTGGTGATAGCCCGAATGAAGGTCCAGCTTCGAAAATACCTTGGCGCCACCCAACTGATCAAATAAATTGTCGATGCGTGGAATGGGGTATTTGTTATTTATCGTTACTCTGTTCAGCTCCCGGTAGTCTATGCACATTCGTAGCGATCCATCCTTTTTCTTCACCAACAAGACTGGTGCACCCCACGGCGAAGCGCTTGGGCGTATAAATCCTTTCTCCAGGAGTTTTCCAATTTGCTTCTTCAATTCAACTAACTTCACTGGTGCCATTTTGGACGGTGTCTTGGAAACTGGAGATTTACCTGGGATTAAATCTATCGAGAATCCCAAAACGCGTGTAGGTGGTAGACTTGGTAAATCTTCAGGAAACACGTTAAGAAAATCCCGAACGATTTCTGGTGCGGGGTTTTCATCAATCTCCATAGCCGTCAATACTTTCGGTTTGTCTTTATACTTGGCTGGCTCCAAAGACTCGCTCCCTCCTTCAAAGACAAATTCTTGGTGATTGGGAATACGGAAAGTCACATTCCTGGCCCGACAATCAATAATCATGTGGAAGGTACTCATCCAATCCATCCCGAGAATTGCGTCATAACTGCCTGTTCCGATTAAAAAGAAATCGCATAGAATTCCTTTCCACATACTACTACTGGACAAGATCTACATTCTCGACTGGATACTATAATACCATTACCAGTATGTATTTCCTATCCCTTGGGTAATGGTTCGTGTGGTATGGAGTGTGTATCGACAAAATGTTCAGATATGAAACAGTGTAATACTCCAGAATCAAACAGTACTCTAACTGGCATAGAATGTACGAGTAGAATACCTGTAACAACTTCTTCTGAGGCCTCTGCCTGCTCAGTGGTCAGGGTGAAAGTCCTCCCTTGACCGCGGCCTGTGTTGGTTTGCCTCTGTTCTAGTGACCTCTGTTGTTGCGGTCCAGGCCCTCCCTGTAGCTCTGCTCGATGAGGACACCCACTCACCCGGTGCTGGTTGGATCCGCAAATTAAACACCGTTCCTTGGCATGGCGATAGTCCTTCTGGGTATGTCCATCCCTGTAGCAATAGCCGCAGACTAAAGCATTACTCTGTGGACGATGCTGGGGCATAAAGGGACGTTTCATCTGCGTCGTCCCTGGCCTGTGAACTGGTATGACCCCTCGGGACGGCGTGTGAGTACGCGTCGGAACAACTGGGGGCCTTCTATCACTCGATCCGGGCCTTCTGAATTTACTGATTAGCTTCTCCTGAATTTGTGCAGCGTTGAGCACCTGCGCAAAGGTCCGCAACTCGAGTGACGCAATCAGCTGTTGCAGCTCAAAGTCAAGTCCCTGTAAGAAACGCCTGGCCCTAGTGGCATCTGAAACGACCATATATGAAGCGAATCGGCTCAGCCGGTTGAATTCTGCAGCATACACGTCAACAGGACTGCCGTTCTGCTTCAGTAAGATAAATTTCTCTTCCATCTCTGTCTTGGCGGTGGGGGGGAAGTAGTGGTCTAAGAAACACTTTTTGAACTTGCTCCACTCGATCGGCCCATCGAGTCTGCTCTCTTCGACGGACCACCAAGTACGGGCTTCGCCTTCCAGCTGAATCTTTATTACATTCACCTTCTCTTCATCGGGTACCCGTGCGGCCGTCAGTAGGTTCTCCACATTGACCAGCCATTGTTCGGCCTCGAGTGGTTCGGCTAGTCCTGTAAACACAGCTGGGTGTAACATCCGAAAATCCGACACCGTGCCAATCCTGGCAGGTATAGCTGGTGTAGCGGTGCCCTCAGGAGCGGTAATGAGAGCAGTGGATCCTTTTAATGCGGTAATCGCCCTGAGTCCTTCGGTAAGTAGGTCCATCTTTCTCTCTTGGGCTTCTGCGAGGGTCGTTAGTGCATTCAAGATCCTCTCTGTGCGATCCTGAGAACCAGAGTCCGAAGAGAGATCGTTTGGAGAAGTCATGTCGCTGAAAATAGATGAACGGATATGATTAGATTCAAGGATGAAAGTGAGAAATAGTGAAGTGAACATATAATAAAGCATAGTTAATGTTATCGCTTAATATTAAGCCTGGCTCTGATACCAACAAAACCATGTCACGCCCCGCTTCCCAAAATACGGAATACGGGAGGCGACTAGGCCACCCATGCTCCTACAGTCAAGGATAATCCCGCCGTAGTCACACTTCGGCTTCTAGCATTACATGATAATCAGTAATTACAGCACAGAAGTAAAGGAAACACATTATTAGTTTATTACACCAACTTTCATTGTTCACAGTTTACAATAGAATGAAATAAAAGAAACTTCTAACCAAGTGCAAATACAAGGTTGATTTATGGAAAGCGGTAAAAGTACTGAAGGCACGACCGTTTAGATCTCTGGGAGCTCGAAGGGTAGATCTGACTCCTGAATTCGGTCCTCTTCAAACTCTGAGCATGTACTCAGGTCGTCAGGGCGATGCAATAGCAATATTATAATAATCAAAAAAGACAAAAAAATAAAAGTAATAACGGTGGAGATAATAAATGCAGGCAATCAATATGTCACTAACTGATGCAATGTATGATCTTTGTCCCTATCAGTCTCTAAGTCATTTTGAAATCGAGTTGTGGAGAAGAGTGATCATGTTTAACGAGGGTCTCGTACGTATCCGAGACTACGGCCCATGATGCCCGGGACATAATCCTGTAAGCCGGACCGCTAGGCCCAACCTAATGTATAAGAGTCGCTGTTCGAATGATCATCCTCTAAAATCACTGACCTCGCTAAATACAAGTTCTTTTCCACTTCGATTTCCCCTCTTTCCCCAGGTTTCACTATCTATGAGTATGGGCTAGTTGTGTATAAGTACGCATCAATAACACGGTTGTATTCACTATTCACTGTATTGTCACTATCACGAACCATTCAATTTTCACTGGCGTACTTGACAAAACCAAACCGATACTATTCACGTTCGAAAATGCATTGTACACTGAAACTTAATAATGACGCGCACTATCGCTAAAAGTATTACGGTCGGATATAATATGTGCATTTATGCCGCTAAACAAATCATGTGCAATGCAAGTTATTATGCGACTTATGATCTTATAAAAATCGCATTAAATAATACATTCAGAATGTAGTAAAATGATACAAAATAGGTAGCAAGTAAACTCAGTCGGAAGTTCAACGAAATTGGTTTCAAGTCAATCGAGTTTCGGGCTGGCAAATTACAGTCGTTTCATTTTAAGTGTTCGCTGCTAGAAATTCAGTTCCTGAACTGAAAGTCCGTTTCGTAACACAGTTTTCACCCTGTTGGGTTCAAAATTATGTGACACTATAGTTGAACAATATTTAGGGTTATCAGTTAGGTTTCCAATGCAATTTGGGGATCAGTAATATCCTATATCAACAGAGAGTTATGGTCAGGTTAAGTTCGATGTGTAAAATCTGTCACTGCAGAATTCAGCTGGACACATCGACATTATAAAATGTGTTAAAAATATCATACAGAAAAGGAATCCAGTGAAAATAGTGGAGTAAGAAAGATAACTCAATTTTTTATGTAAAAATATTGGGTTCCGCACATTTTCGCATTTGAGCAAGGATATACAGTGATTTAAAAACAAGGGTTAACTGGGATTACTGCTCTGGACTGCAGTCCAGAATCGTAATTCTCCTCAGTTTTCTCTATCATAACTTGTTAAAATTCAGAGATCAACTATAGAGTACTGTAATTTAATATGTTAGCTTCGATACAAACTATGGAACGCTAAAATCCAATTTGTAAAAGATTTAATATGAATTTAACGGTCTAGCGAGTTCAGGAAAATTCTGATTTTGCAATGATTATCGG
Source organism: Agapanthus africanus (assembly GCA_030015575.1). Taxonomy (NCBI): domain Eukaryota; kingdom Viridiplantae; phylum Streptophyta; class Magnoliopsida; order Asparagales; family Amaryllidaceae; genus Agapanthus; species Agapanthus africanus. The sequence goes on along the minus strand of CM057339.1, from coordinate 172,555,394 downwards.
AAGTAATATTTTATAGGTGAAACGATATACCAAATTTCCGCAGCACCACTGTGAATAGTAAAAGGGTTTAACAATCACAAGTTCTACCATTTAAAGATGGGTTTTCTCTTAAAATTTAGCATCGAATACTTGTTAATACACAAGATAATCGAAGCTATAGTTTCGTTTAACCGATCAAAGTAAGGTCTAGTCCATATAGATTCTTAACGTCTTTTGATCCGGATAAAGATCTGATTTATATACTATGTCAAGCTATATTTAAACAGGGATTGTAAAACTTATCTAGAATCCATGATTTCATAACTAATTTGGTTGTTATATAAAAATATATAACTATGTGTATAAAAACTAATAGCATGTAAAGCAACTCTTGCTTGGCAACGACTCGACGATACGGCAGTGAGCGAAGGTAGCAACAATGATAACGGTAGTGATACAGATGGTGCGGATGCGACGAGGCACATGCTTGGGCTTAGCCTCAAGGCTTGGACTCGGCTGGAGGTGGTGGCGACGATGGAGCTCTCGTTGGCAGCGATGGTGACGATGAAGTTTGCAGGGGAGAGGATGGCAACTCGGCAGAGGAAGTTGAGCGCGTCGGGGTTGTAGGAGGAGACGGCGAGGTGGGAGGAGGTATGGGGGTCGACGGCGAGGTAATGGTGCGGGCGTCGGTTTGGGTTCTTGGGTTGGGTGATGCAGGTGCTCGGGTGTATGGAGGAAGAAGGTGATGGAGGTCGGAGCTCCGGCGAGGGTTCAGGCGATGTGCACGGTGAAGATCGGTTCTAAGGTTGAGGTCGGGTCGATGGTAGTCATGGGTTGCCGGGGTTGGAGTGAGGAGAGAAAAAAGGCGGAGATGTTGTCGGGGCGATGGGGATGAGGGAAGGACAACGATGTGGTCGACGGCGACAACGACGAAGCGATGGGTTCATCGGGTTGCAGGTGGTGGTGGTGATGAAGGGAAGTGGAGGAAAAGGTGGTGGCGAGGGTGTTGAGCCAACGAAGAAGTGGTCGGAGTTGACGAAGTTGATGATTGGAGGAGGCGAAGGTTGGAGTCTGCGGTGGTTTTGGGTGATCGGCACTTGGGCGAAGGAGAGGGAATTTGAGCAGAGGAGGCAGGGAAGAAGAGGGAGGGGCTGAAAATAGAGAGGAGGGGGTGAGAATAGAGATGAAAGAGAGAGAACGTAGGTTAGGGGGGGAGAGAAAAACGTGTGATTTTGTTTTAATGAAATTTTTAAAGAAGAGAGAGAGGTAACGGTAAAATATTTATTAGGTTTTTTAATGAAATTTATTTGTGTAGGATTTAGGTTTAAATGAGGATATATCTTTTTGAATTTTGAAAAGAGAAGAGAAGGTAAGTAATTTGAATATAAAATTTGTTGTTTTAAAAGTAAGGCCTTGGGTTGTTGGGCTTGGGCTCAAGAAAATTTTGAAAGAAAAGTGTGGGATTTAAATAAGAATTTGGTCTTAGGGTTAGGTTCACAAGAAACAAAATAATTAGAATATAATACAAAATATAAAAGATAAAAATATTTTATTTGAATACCGGTATTGGCGTAGATAAAGACCGGGTATTACAATTGTTTAGGCACTGTTTTACTCATTGTATCTTTTATTTTCAAACAGTTGTATGTAAAGATGAATATAAATAAAGTTGCTGTTTTATTTTATATCACTTGTCATTCTTGTACATTTTTATATATTTCTTAATTATACTTAACGTATTTATTTCTTAGCAAATACGTTGCGGCCTGCCACGTCATCGTTTCCGTCTACTGGGAAGCGGGGTGTGACTGGAAAGCCCCTTATTATATATACAACGGACCTTGAAGGTTCTCTAGATGCACTATGAGCACAAGAAAACGATCAATGAAAGAAAAGAGCTCTGTACCATCTAAGTCGAGTTCTTCGGGGCAGAAAGCAACTACTCCACCAACAAAAAGCACTGCCTGGCACTAATTTTTGCAATAGCGAAGCGCAAACATTACGCCTTGGCGCATGAGGTCCATCTCATATCGAAGGTGGATCCTCTTAAGTATCTGATGTCAAAGGCTATACTAACGGGAAAGATTGCTAAATAGGCTTTACTGTTGATAGAATTCTCGGTAACATATCGGCCCCTCAAAGCGGTGAAAGGACAAGTTATCGCCGCCTTCCTTACAGAGCATCTGATACCAGTCGATTCTCCTCTAAACTGTGAATTGCCAATGAACACGCATTCGACGCAGTCAAAGAGAAGAAAGAAGAAAATGAGCCTTGGTTGGAATTCTATTTCGATGGAGCATATTCCATGAAGCGGTGAAAGAGGAACACTCCCATAATCAAAGCCGGGATGGGTCTTATCTTCGTGACCCCGCAAGGAGGAATATTGTGTTACGCCCTCTCTTTGACAGAACCCACGACCAATAATGAAGCGGAATATGAAGCTTTGATAGCCGGTCTTGAGATCACTATCGATATGGGAATTAAGGACCTCCTCATATATGGAGATTCTCAACTGATTGTCAGTCAAGTAAATAGTGACTACAAGACATGCAAGCCGGAGCTAATAATGTATGGCGAAAGAGTGTGGCAACTGCTGACCCAAATCACTTCCTATATCCTGGAAAGCGTACATCGAGCGGAAAACGACAAGACGGATGTGTTAGCCGAGTTGTCTAAAGAATTGACCGATGAAGACCTCGATGACGTGAGGATCATTGTTCAAAGTCGCAGGATCCTGGCGCTATCAGATATACCTTTGGAAGATCTGATAGAACTATCCAAAGAAAAAAAAACGACCGAACGTGAAGTCGTCCAAATAGAGAACGAAGAAGAGGTCGAGGACTGGAGAGAAGCCTTCATAAGCTACTTCAAGTCCTAAAGCACACCTGAAGATGCGTCATCTAGATATCAGCTCATGAAACGAGCTTTATCATTCGCTTTCTTCAATGATACTCTATACAAGAGATCTTTCTACTTTGCATAGTTAAGATGTCTAAGACCGAAAGAAGCAATGAAAGTCGTCTAAGAATTACACGACGGACTTTGCGGCTCTCATCAAGCAGGACCAAAGATGAAACTGAAGTTAAAAAGGATTGGCTATTATTGGCCCACGATGATTCAGGATTGCTTCGATTATGTGAAGCAGTGTTACTCATGCCAAATACATAGGGACTTCATACATCAGCATCCGAATCCGCTATATCCGAAAGTAGCCAGTTACCCTATTGAGATGTGGGGAAAGGATATAATAGACCCTATTGAATCAGCGTCATCCAGAGGACATCAGTTTATATTGGAAACAACCGATTAATTCTATAAGCAGGCAGAAACAATGCTGCTAAAGGAGGTGAAGACGGAGAATATCCTCCAGTTCTTCAAAACCCATGTCATCTACCAGTTCGGAACTCCACGACGGATAATCTTAGATAATAGTTCAGCATATCGAAGCCACAAAATAAGTCGCTTCGCACAGCAATACAAAATAAACTGGAGATACTCCTCAGTCTATAATTCTCGGGATGATGGTCTAGCTAAAGCGTTCAACAAGACCTTGACCAAGATTATAAAAATGACGGTGTCTGGAAACAAAAAGGACTAGTACGAGAGGCTGCATGGAGCTCTTTGGGTATCCCGAACAACGTTCAAGACGGCCACAAATACAACACCATATGCATTGGTGTTTGGCACCGAAGCAGTACTCGATAGAGCTCCCCTCATTATGAGTGGTAGTTCAATACGAGCTAACAGATAAGGAAAATGCTCATCTTAAGCTCGAGAAACTCGATACTCTCGACAAAACCCGCCTTATAGCTCAACAAAATCTGGAAGCTTATAAGGTAAGGATGACACAGTCATATGAAAGATTGACCAGGCCGAGAACATTCCGCCAAGGCGAACTCGTGCTGGTTGTTAAAAGACCAATGATTCCTAATCATTTAATATGGGGGAAGTTCAAGCCAAACTATAAAGTCCCGTACATCATAAATAAGGTTTACTCAGGTGGAGCTATCTGCTCATGGATATGCATGGCGAAAGGCCGTCCTGGCCGATAAACGGTCGATTCCTCAAAAAGTACTACACCTGAAGAGTCGCGACTTAGGTCAATGATAGATGACGACACTTGTGTCCGCTTGCTATCTTTCTGAGTCAAAACCCTGAAGTGGTGCCAAATGATATTCATCCCAAACATGGTAATGTTGGACCGAGATGTTCTTAAACTAATATTCGCCCCAAACACGGGAATGCTAGACCGTAATGTCCCTAAACTAATATGTTATCTCCAACATGATAAAATATACCGAAATATCCTTAAACTAATGTTCATCCCAAACACGGGAATGTTGGACCGAAACATCCGTAAACTAATGTTGGACCATTGCATCTTTAAACTGGTAATGGATCGAAATGTCCTTAAACTATCATTTCATCCTAAACACGGGAATGTTGGACCGTGATGTTCTTAAACTAGTATATTGCCCTACGGTATGGGTCATATGCCCAGCCGTACACAATCTACGGGCACAAACGATCCTTGTTCTCCATGTCTCCAATGGAAGGAAACGTCCTTAAACTAATAATGAACCAAAATGTTCTTAAATTAATATATTGTCCTACGGTATGGGTCATATGACCAGTCGTACACAATCCATGGGCATAAAAAAATTCAGATCCTTCCCAGGTCCCACATGATGTAGTCCTTCGAAGAAGTTCGTGATCGACAACTATTAGTGCGTTACCTTACGGGCTACCTAAAAAACAATATGTCCATAAGCTAAATGGGCACGGACAAAACCCCGAAAAGGCACCGTGAGTAAAAACAACAATGCTACCGGCGAGCTTGTGAAAACCTGATAGGGCGCAAACTCATTGAAAGAAAGGAATAGATGCACTTGTAAAGTCCTCACGACTTTGTAAGGAGAAAACACATGTGTGGGATCTTTACGACTCGCAAAGGAGCAACACACTTGGAAATCCATACGATTCCTAAGGAGAAAATGCATTTTTGAGATCCTCATGACTCGTAGGGAGAATATACCCTCTATAAAACCCTCACGGCTTATAGAATTCAAAATTCTTAAGTTACAGGGATCTAAACCTTTTCTTACGCCATCAAAACCCCATAAATTTATGCCCTATAGGCATTCCAATACTGACCCTTGTATACAATCCACAGACGTAAATAAATATATTATCAACCAAGTCCCACCAAAAACGAGAAATATTGCTCGACAATGACACTTGAAACCTCGACTGGCAAGGAGAAAGAATTCCTGTAAGATACTTACGACTTACAAGAGTAATATACATTTAGGAGTCCTCTCGATTCCTAAGGAGAAAATGCACTTATGAGATCCTCATGACCCATAGGGAGAAATACCTTTATGAGACCCTTACGTCTCATAAAGTCAAAAAAAGTCTTAGCTGGCAGGAATCTAAATCTGTTACCTAAGCCACCATTTGGCCGAAATTGGCAATGGTATATAACGAGTAACTCTTGGTAATATTCCAGTTGTAGCGGTACTGGTGCCGAAGCTAGCATCAGACTCCAAGTCTTCGACTCACAACAAAATTCATGAGTAAGTAAAAGATAGCCGAAATGATAGAGCAACTCGCAATAAAAAGCAGCGAGTAAAAACAAAAAAAATAACTGAAATGATTGGGCACCGTGAATAAAATATCCGAAATGATTGGGCGATTGCGACTTTCGCGATATAAAAAGATGAAAAGATAGAGTATCGCGGAAATATAAAAAATATAATAAATTGAAATTTTTTCCTGCCCTGCAAATAAATCCACAGCGACTCTTGTATACAATCCATGGGCATAAATGAAAGAAAGGGAACCATATCTCCCTACCATATATCATCAAAAGAAGAGCCAAGTCTTGACGGTACATCTATAGTCTAGAAACTACCTCGACGCTCCTCCTCATTCCAACAGGATACAGGCGCAACTGTTAAATAAAATCGGAGCAATGGCATATTTCGAGCTCCAGATCTCGATGGCGATACATATAGCATAGAGATCATACGGATGTCTACCTTACTTCAGCAAAAAATTGGTGCAACACCAAAATGAAAGTGAAGTGACGACATGTGCTTAGCTTCGGGTCTTAATGGCAAGCCTAAATACCATTGAATGTCATCCCACTCCAGAAGGGTGCGGTTATGACTCATCGGGGCTTCAAATCAAGCTTAATCTCAAGTAACGCGCCACGGCAATACCTAACGCTTGATCTTCCAATGATAATATGGATATTCCAACCTAAGAAAATTACTTGAAGACGTCTTGTCCAGCCTCAGAAAGGATCAGAGACATGACAAATAGGTGGCTACTCAAGCCGCAGCTCAAGGGATTGCATACCGAGAATATATTAGCCAACACGATGGTACGATGGACTTAACCCAGTACCACAAACCTAACGAACCCCTATCATAAAAAAGCGGTTATCTAAATTTAACATTAAGGCGAGTTTACCTATAAACCTAAGGGAAAAATAAACTAAACACTCCGAAACGAGTAAATAAACTAAGCTAAATCACTACAGCACAAAAAGAAAAGAAAGTATAGGTATGAAAGAGAAAGAGGCTTTTCATTCATACTTCAAAAAAAGAATTACAGACTGACGGCTGAGGACGACTACAAAGGAAATAAAAAAGAAACCAAATTAAAAACAAATGCTACCGCATCATCCAGGATCTACAGTGGAAAGACGCTAAATTCCTGACATGGATTCTCATACACAAAAGCAAGTTTGCGCAATGTACCTTCAGCTTCATCGACCATCTTCTTATGCATCTTTTCTCGGATGCAAGGTTCAGGGTCACCGCTGATGTCCTCCATCATCTGGTATGATGATATTATTGCTTTATGTTGGAAGACACGGTGCAAGATAGTGACGAGATCATCTCTCAATTTCTTCGAGATCAGACCCATCAGATATACTGAATGCACCTTGTCTTCAGCATCATCGAGCGCCTGGAGTGGCATAGCCTCAAGACGCCCAGGTACATCTTCCCAGATCGACCCAACGACGATCTTCAAAAGGGCAAAGTGACGAGAGAACAATCGGCCATTGTGTTTATGGAAGTGACACATCACATCATCGCATTGGGAAGCAGTATACTCCTGGTCTTGAAGGCGACCTTGAATGCGAATCTCTTCGTAGGAAAAAATCTCCTCGATGACATACAAATGATCGACCATAGTACCTAAAAAATCAACAGAAGTAAGGTAGCGGCCAAGATTGGAGTTCCTAATATCAGAAGCCAAGAAACCCTAATAGGTCGGGAATGATACATTAAAAATTGGACCTTGCAAACATCTTGGGATTCTACTAAGTTAGAGGATGTGCACGTCTCATGAAAATCGAAAAGATTTTCTAAGTAGGAATACGCAACCCAAAAAAGGGGGGCGCATTACTTGAAGGAAGCAAAGACTTTAGGTTCAATATGCGCACTTTACCTTGATGGAAAAGGTCTGGAGCAAAGACGATGAAGCAAAGGCTTCAAACAGGAAGAAAAAGCTTCAGAAAAGTGTGTAAGCACTGATTTTTGAAGACGAAGAAAGAAAAAGGCGCAGCTCGGAAGGAGGGGTAGGAACCTATTTATAGGGGACCTAAGGTCGATTCGTTTCCTCGTGAATCTCAAGACGAATCCGATGGGTCGCATCTTGGTACCGTTCGCACCCACATGCAGATCACGTGGACGCAATCGGTGGGGGCATTTGTCCTCACCTTTTTGAGTGTGCATCCAAATCAGGTGCGCACTTGAGGGAAGAATAAGTCTAAAGGCAAATGCTCGTGCGAGGGTTAATGCATGACACGTGCACAGCATATGTGCACATCATTGGCATTTGCACTTAGAAGAGATTCCTAAATGCAAAATACACATGCAAAGCACATGCGCATGCGCTTACCATATGTATGTGCAAAGCACGTGCACACATGCAAAGTGCACATATCAGTGGAAGGAAATTTGTTGAAGATGAAATATTTATCAGATAACAACAAAAACATACATTTAAATAAACATTTTATTCCATAGGGAAAAGATCACCAAACATGGGATCCGGGCTACAGGGATTAGTGAAACAAAATACAAAATTCTCTAACTCTCTCTCTCGGCCCTCTCAACCATGTCAAAGCGACAATTCTCAAAAGTCGCCCCCTACCTATCAGCGCCGTGTTCGTCGGCAAAAGAAAACATGACAGCTCACCGAGCCCACATCTGACACAACATATGGGCGGAAAGGTCCCTTAATGGCTTCGTGATCATACCTGCCTCCCAAAAGCAGTTGACCTTATCCTCCACCGCGTCGAGCGTCTCTAAAGTTATCTCCTCCGGGTGAGGAGGAACGTCATCAAGAACGGTGAGAAAGATCATGTGAAACCATATAGAGCCAGTAGGAAGAAGAGATCTCCTGCAGGACATCAATTCATACATCACGGTGTCACATTAAGCATCCATGAGACCGTCATTCACTAAAAGGGCTGCAAAATGGGGAATGATCTCTTCAATGGGTACTTCCCATACGTGTCGAGGAGCGTGTGAGCGGTCACAAGCTATATTCTTTTTCTGTATATGTGAAAGAGAAAAGGATCACTTCTCTAATTTATAAGGAGGAGTATTTAAGTGTTGGCATAGAAAATTTTGCATGTCATTAAAATGGGAACAATTTCAAAGTTTTGACTAAAGAAAGTGTTGAAAAAGTTGTGGATAGCACTGAAAATTATGGGTCATCAGTCTGCACACTTACATTTAAGTGCGCACTTGATACAAACATCATTGACACTTGTACTTAACAAAAGCCATTTAGTGCAATATACGAATGCAAAGCACATGCGCACATGCTAGCCACAGGCATGCGCAAAGTAAGTGCATATATATTCACCGTATGCACGAGCAACGCACGGGCGCAATGCGCACTTAATTAACAACATTTGCAAGTACATGCGCATTCTCACAAACAAACGCTTATTAAAAAGGAAATAAATCTTTATTAATGAGCAATCAAAATCCTTAATTAACAGAAAAATATCCTGTTGGTTAAACACCTTGACAAGAAATATCTATGGATCAAGGATCCAACGGTGTGCATGTCACCCTTAATTGATATAAATCAATTTAATCTTTTTGAATCGATCTAAAATCAGATTGTAATCGAAACAAAAAAAAAAACAAACCAAAAAACCCCTAATTTCTTCTCTCCTATAAATAGGTGCCTTATATGAAGAAACCAAGGACAGAAAAAACTCTCCATAAGCTTGAAAAAATCTCAAGACTTTTCCTTCATCAAAGAAATTGCGCAAGGTAGAAATCCAGAGAAAACTTCTCTTTTCCTCCATTACAAGCTTTCGCTTTTATACAGAAGGTTTTATTTCTCTTCGAATCTATCGATTCGCTATTAAAAGAGATCAAATGATCCTAGGGTTCGTTCATCCTTCTTAAATATAATAAGACGCGCACCGAAAAAACAGATGAAAACCGAGGTTTTCACTACTTTGCAAATAAGGGAAGAAGAAAAGAAGATAAAACAGAAGTCATGGATTCTTAACGAAAGCTTGTGCTTTCTGATAGAAATAAGTGTGCATCCAAATTGGTGTGTGTTTAATGATAAAAGTTGTCGTTCTTAGGAAAATAATGCCCCGGGAATATGCGCACCACGTGTGCGCACTTAATAAAAATTGCCGCTAAAGGTATGCGCATGCACATCGCGTGATACCCATGTGTGCGCACTTAATGAAAATGGCCTCTAAAGGCATGTGTATCACGTGATACACATGTGTGCGTACTTAATAAAAACTGCCTCTGAGGGCATACACATCACGTGATACCCACGTGTGCGTACTTAATGAAAAATGGCCTCTGAAAGCATGCGCACCGATGTGCAAATGTTACATGCAATACATGTTGACTTATTAAATATATACATACGAACATACATGTGCAACATCTTCGAAGAAAAATAGTGTGTAAACACATGCAACGCATGTGCGCACCCCTTTAAAGTAAAATAAACGGGCATGTGCGTCACATGTACCTGCGCACTTGTACCATAAAACATCATCAAATGATGAAGTTTCTGGTTTCTCCCATGTTATGTATTGATCAAAATCTCAATAAACCCAAGTGATCTTAGTCTCAAACATGACTAAAGATCCTTAATCCATACTTGTTAAGTTGACCTTAATCTAAATTAGATTAATGAGCCTTAGTCACATATTCCTGAGTCGACCTTAGTCTCAAATATGACTGACAATCCCCAGATGACATATCTCAAATTTATGGACCTCGTTCATACGAGATCTATGTCCTAAATTCAAACCCAAATTTAATATACGGATTTAGAATAATCCACACCCTACGGACGACAACGTAAACTAGTCTACATATACAATCCACGGCAACCAAAATAAACAAAATACAACACGACATGAAGTGACCTACTGGAGCAGATGAAAGTGGTTATCACAAAACGATAACGTAATTAACTGCAGAGGCTTGCGCCTGCAGGGAAGAACATCTCCATAATCAAAACCCCTCAAAGAGGGGGAATCTGATAAAGTCATACTACAACGGTCGCATCTGTCCAAACCTCCGATATACATCGCCTTAAATCTGCTTGGCATCTTCAGAAAAGTGGACGGATATATTGCAAATAGTATCAGCCCCCAAATTCAGGCAAGATGATCTATCTCAATTCGTCTCTGTTTTCGACGATAGACAGTTGTCTCACTTTGGTTTGTCTTGCTCACTTGTATGCAATTTATAGAAGATGATATCATTGAATCCTCTCTACTTTTCACAAGATGAAAGTAGTGCTCATATATATTGGATTCCCTAGCTGACAAAGTTAGACCCATATTTTGAATTTTTGTTACTTGGATATATGAATCATTGGTTCACATGTTTCACTTTTTATACTATTAATTTGTTGTAGGCAGGAGTCAATGGTTCACATGTATTACTTGGATATATGAATCTATCTTATTGTCATTTGAATTATTTTATTGATATATCTTTTGTATACTTGACCTATTGCTATTATTAAAAATTTCTGTATATTCACAGATATCTGAGCCTAAAATTAAAATAATTTTTCTTATATATAGGAAAATTAACCTAGAACGCGGTAAACGATTTGTGTATGCAAAATTTTTACACAAGTTCTCTTATCAAAAGATTCTTGAGATGGTCCATGACATGGGTTATGAAAGCTGCAAAACCATGTATCTATCTGGACCTGGACAGCTATCATAGGTCCTTGATGATAAGATGGTACAAGAGTTTAAGACTATGATGCAAAATGGCACTGAAATTTACTTTATTTTGAAGAACTGCGTAGAAAACCAAAGGCAGAAAAGTTCTCGGATAGGGTTATCTGTGCCGGTCAAAAAAGATGTTATTCAAGATGGAAATGAACATGGAACCATTAATACTGAGAAAGAGGTGGCTATTTTCTAAATTCATCTTGCATTAAACTTTATTATACAGTCCAATTGGATTCAATAGTAATTAGTTGCAATTTTTTTCATGATTTTTCTATCAAATGCTAAAATGTGAGATATTTTGATTATGAATAGACCAACAGTGAAAAAATGTGGATACAACTGGAACATGAAAGAAATGAAAATTGACCATAGAACATTTAATACTGAAGAAGAGTTGGTTAGTTTCTAAAATCAACTTGCATTGTTTAGCTCTATTATCCTAGCGAGTCTTAGTTTTTTTCATGTTTTTTCATAGATTGTTGAGCCTATTATCAATGTAATTTTTCGTAGTGCTGGGAAACTTAACATAGAAAATACTATATATGAAGGAGTACAAGAACTGTTTATCAAGAATTTTTACACAATTTCTCCTATCAAATTATCCTTGAGATGGTCCATAACATTGGTTATGAAAGTTGCAAAATTATGTATCTATCTGGACCTGGACAGCTATCAGATATTTTTGATGATAAGATAATATAAGAGTTTAAGATTGTGATGAAAAAAGGCTCTACAATTTACTTTTATTTGGAGAACTGTATAGAACTAAAAAGGGAGAAAAGTCCTGAGATAGGGTTATCTGTGCCTGTCAAAATGAAAAAGTAAGGTAAATGAATGTCTTTATACTAAAGTTTATAACTATGTTCTGTTTTGCTAAATTAATATAAGAATATACTATTTTCTGTTATGTGTGTCAGAAGTCTAGATACAGGAAAATATATAATATCTCCTAGGATTCAAAAGTTGAATCTATCAACCGCAAAGGATGAATTGAAGAGTGAACAAATAAAGTAAATGAATGTATCTATACTAAAATTTATTAAATTTGTTTTAAATATAGTAGATCCTATTATGCAAGAGTGCATAAAATAATTTATATGAATTGACATGATGCATCCAAGCTTGAAAGTAAGAAGATCACCTAGGTGTCACCAAACAGAAAAACCAAATGTTATGTCACCTATAAGGTAAAAAAACATTTTGGTGATATAATATGCTATTTCTTAATAAGTTTACACAATTAAGTATGTGCTTGTCTATAAATTATTTCACAGGGAGCCAGTAATATTGCAACCCAGAAGGTCACTTAGGAACCACAAACCACCCCTATCACCAATGAAAACTGAAGTTCCAATCCAAAACACTTAGCAAGTCAAAGATGCAGAATTTTCTGACATAAGAGTTCAAGTGGTAGTGAAAAGAGTTCCAATGACAATTCCAAAGGCATTGAAAGGAAATCAAGTGGCAATGACAAGAGTTTAAAAGCAGATTCTAAGAGCAATGAAAGAAAATCAAGTGGCAGTGACAAGAGTCTTGAAGGAGCAGATATTGGAGTGTTTACTTAGGAGAATGACAACAGAAAGGAATATTATGATAGTGATGAGCTGAGGTCTGTACATGAAGATGAAAAATATGTTTAAGTCTAACTTCAGGAAGCTTGATATGGATCAACACACAGGGAAAATAGTGCTTGTTGTAGGAGATAAATTCCTCAAAACTAAGCATTTCAGAAAGGCTTTGAACAAGGATGTTGTTGATATGGGTTACACAATGAAGTATGTGAAGAATGAAAGATATGGAGTAACAACAATTTGCAGCAAGAGGGAATCTCAAAATTGTTTATAGAGGATACATGCAACATAGGATGCAGAAAAAAGTTCATTTCAAATAAAGACCCTGAAGAACAAGTATAATTGCCGAAGGTCATGGCAAGACAAGCATGCAAGTACTGAATAGATTGCTAAAGAATATGAAAAGTAGATAAGGGAAAATCCAAATTGAGATGTAAAAATAATGCAGAGCGCTATAAAGATAGACTACTATTTGGAAGTGAACGCTGACCAGCTTTATAAAGCGAAAAGAGTTGTGAAAAGAAAATATGAAAGTAGCCAGAAGGAGCAGTATGCAAGAATTAGAGACTATAACAACATGATTCTGTTGAAGAACCCAGGAAGTTATGTAAGAATGATATTGGATCACTTTTTGCCTGAATCTCCACCTATCTTTAAAAAGATATATATTTCATTTACTGTCCAGATCAAAGGTTTCAAAGTAGGATGCAAGCCATTCATTGGTCTAGATGGATGTCATCTCAATGTCCAACGTAGTGTCTTGTTAAATGCTATAGGAATGTAAATTTTTAATTTCATTGCAAATAGAAACATGTTCTTTAAATAAATGGAAATACCTAAAGAGATATGCTTAATTTTGACAGGGATGCAAACAATGAATTGTTTCCTATTGCATGGGCAGTAGTGGAAGAAGAGACTAAAGATGTTTGGAAGTTTTTCTTGGAATGTATATCTGATTCTTTGGGATCACAAGAAGAGATTGGTTTTGTTTTCATGTCAGACAGACATAAGATATGTATTCATTGCATATGTAATATAGATAATGAACTAAATTTTCATGACATTTGATCTTTCTACTACTAACTTTAGGTTCAAATATCATGCACCCATTTAATAGCAAATCATCAATTCATGTTCTAAATGTCATGCACAAATTTGTTAACTAAAGGAGTTGTTTCCTTCTTACTTCTTCAATTGATGTTATGTTTATCAAATGTTATATGATACATATCTAATCTTTTTTCAAAATCGTTTTCCCATCAAATTTGACCATCGACTTGCTAAATGGATCCTAACTAGCATGAGTGACTTAACAGTACTGTAAAGCACAGACAAATGAACATGATCTCTAATCTTTTTTCAAAATCTTTTTCTCATCAAATTTGACCATCGGCTTGCTAAATGGATCCTAACTAGCATGAGTGACTTAACAGTACTGTAAAGCACAGACAAATGAACATGATTCCTCATATTATTTGAGCTGAGTAGTAAATTCTGTTGCAGTTCTAGTCAACTGTCTAAATATACTTTTTTCAAATAATAGGGATTGATTGCTGCCCTTGATGAGGTTTTCCCTAGGGCTGAGCATAGATTTTGCATCAAACATTTATATGCAAACCTATTAAAAAATGTAGAGGGTCTGGAGCTATCAAATCACAATTTCACAGTTATGCCAAGTCGTACACTGTTGAAGGTTTCAAAGAGCAGATGGAATTCCTCAAAAATAATGACCTAAATGCTTACAACCGATTGAAGAAACAACATGATCCTTCTTATTGGTGCTTGCTTCACAGTATTTGTCAAATGTGATCTAGTTCTCAACAATTTATCAGAATCTTGGAATAGCTCTATCACAGAGGTTAGGGATCGGCCAATATTAAGCATGTTAGAAACACTTAGGAGGAATGTTATGACAAGATTTTTTGAGAAAAGAGAATGGATACAAACTCAAGTTAGGACCATTTATCCTATGATTGTAAAAAAACTTGGTAAGGAGTCTGAGGAGGCTAGAGATTGCTATGTGCTGCAAGGTGGAGGGCATGAATTTGAAGTGATAAAGGAATGCAAGCAGTATATTTGTCACGCCCCGCTTCCCAGAGTACGCAAGATTGGGCACGTGACATAGCCAACCATGCTACCTGTGGGTAGGAAGTATCCATCCACAGTCACATTACGGTTGTAGAGATATCAAGGACAATATAAATAACTAAACTATCACATGTCCAAATCCATAATAACAAGAATCAATAAACAATAGTGCGGAAGCAAATGATCCAATACAATAAATAAACAGTATGTCCCATAATGCGGGCTCACATCTGGAAATGAAATGACAAAATAAACTAATCACTAAGGACTCACAGTTCAGCCTGCTGGCTGAAGTACTCCTGCTCGGTCGTCGACAGTGGCAAGGAATCTGGGCCATGCAAAACCCAGACGTCAGCGCGTCATGTCAACCAAATAATATAATATAACATGGTAATAAGCAATGCAGGTATGAACATGAATAAAGCAATACTAAGAAATAACAGTGCAGGGTAACGTACAGTGGTAACTAAACAGTCCTATCAGGTTTCTACTCTACAGTCTTTGAAACCAATTGATGACTCGTCGATGTAACTCAATAGTATCCCGTGCGTGCCCGGGACCACGGTCAAGGTTCTCGGGCTGAATCCGAGACGTGCCGCTAGGCAGTAAAAATAGGTAGTAGGATGGACGAGTGATGTCAGCATCATCACTCCCGGACTGGCCAAGCCCGTAAGACTGATCAGAACAGGTATCGAACTGTTGGGTTACAAGTCGGTTTCACCTTTGATTTCCCTATACCCCCAAGTTATGTATGTCAGGTCGGGTATTCAGTAGTCAAGGACTAATGTCAACCCAGAATCAGGTAAAACAGGTATGTCTGGATAGACAGCAGGAATGGTCCATGAGGACCCCAAGTCAGGTTTATTGGCATTAGGCATGAGATCATGTAATAAGTCAGGTTGTAGTCCAATAGGTTGAGTCAGTATGTATAGGGTGTCATGTCCGGTGTATCAGTACATGTGTCAGGTGTATCAAGATCGGGTCAATATGTAATGCAATCAAATGTATGCTTATAACAGGTATAGTAACGAATAAGGAACAACAGCAGGAACAGTAAATAACAATATTATTCCATGTAAACACAGTGATGCTTTGTATTCTCTTATTAACAGGTTCTAGCACCCTTGGGGTGCAATAGTCACAAAGTGAAACAATATCAACAACATACGTAATGAAGCTACATGAATTTAAACTAAAGCATAATAATTGTCTCATGGATGATTTAACAAATGAAGCGAGGACGATCTACTTGGTTTAGTTAGTTAAAGTGTGGATTGATAGCAGACCGATTAATTACAAGCAACTACTATACTGATTTAATGTTAGGGATAATTGTGACCGTCAATTCTAAGTTATAATATGATATCGATACTACTAATAGCTGTGTGGTTATAATAAATAATGCGATGATTAAGTTTATAGCAAGACTTGATCTTGTGTACTAGCATGTTAAAGCAAGTATTCGGATACTTGCCTCACGGTTTCGCAAACCGGAAAGCCCGGATGCAATGTCGGCGGAAAACACGAGACGGGTGCACGGGCCACGGATCGAGTCCCAACAGCGAACAGCGGGACCACACGGACCAGGGTACTTCGCTGGAGCGTCGGGTCCAAACGACGGCACGGTCGGAATCCGGCGAAAGTCAACGGCAACGAAGTTAGCAAACACGATACGTATATTTAAATATCAGCGGGGGGGATGTAGCACAAAAGGAAAGGTAAGGGATGCTTACAGGGAGACACCAGGGGCAACCACGGCGGGCTCGACGGCGCTGGGACGCCGGCGAGGCAGCGACGGCGGCTGCGAAGGCTAGAAAGTTTCTGGGTTCGCTGGAAAGGGTGGTGCCGTGCAACGAGGGGAGGTAAAGGTCTGGTCTGGGTTGCAGGAGGGAGAGGAGGTGGTCGGCGGAGGCTCTGGCAACGACGGCGAGGATCAACAGCACGTTTTCCGGTGAACAGAGGAGGTGGTCGTGCTACGGCTTGGGTGCTGTTGCAGCGCCGGTGAGGGAAGGAGGAGGAAGGTGGAGAGGTCAGGACGAAGGTGAAGGGAGGAGGTCGACGTCGTCGGCGATGGGAGGCGGCGGCGACGGCAGCACTGCGTGCAGGTGGCGGTGGAGTTGGGTGCAGGCGTTTGAAGGAGGGAGAAGAGGAGGAAGGGATGCTGTCGAGGCCGAGGAGGCGAGGAAGACGGTGGTGGTGGTGTTGTCGCGGGGAGATCGGCGGCGACGGTTCGTGGTGGCTAGGGTTAGGATTCGGGTTCTCGTGGTGGAGGTGAGGACAGTTTGGAATATATAGGGATAGAGAGAGAAAGATTTATAGGAGAGAGAGAGGGATTCGTGAGAGAGAGAGGGAGAATGAGAAACGGAGAGAGAGAGAGGATAGGGGGCCCACGAGAAATTATGAGACTCCTGATTGGCTGAGGGATTTATTCAAAAGATTTAAAAATATTTTTAGAAATCCTGCACAGTTAAAATATATATACTTGTTAAGGGATTGAAATATATGAATGGTTTAATATATATTAATATTTGGGATTTTGGCGCCAAATAAAACATTTCCAAATCGCACTCGGGTTGCACCCAAATATTTGAAATTCAAACTATAGGATTTTAAGCGAGTTCCAAATTTTGAAAAGAGGTGTTTTGTGATTAAAATGCATGCCCCCAAGTCGGACACTTGTATGCACGCGTAGCCGTCCAAACTTGCCCGTTTCACCGAACGGGACGGAATCTCGACACGCGGACGCTACCACGCGACTAGTGGCGACGAGTAGGCCAACATGGATATTTTTAATTTCATTTTAGGTGTTAAAATTTGTTATGTGCCAAAATGACTTAACCGGTTAAAATTTAGCAATAAGCACCAAACCATCAGGATAATCGAAATGAGCAATGTATAACACTCAACTAGAACCAGAAATAGTATAATTGGGCTCGGGTGTTACAATATTGTCAATCTGGGTAAGAGAACGTGTTGTTGTAGAAAGTTTGATTTGACAAGGATTCCTTGTTGTCATGTCATTGCAGTATGTGTGAAGACAAGAAGAAACCCAGAAGATTTTGTGCACCCCTGTTATTCCAAAGAATCATATATGTGAGCTTATCAATTTTCAATTAACCCACTTCTACATTGTTCCAAATGGGAAAAGACCAACTTACCAGCTCCATCAGCACCATATTACATAACAAAATCTGGAAGGCCACCCAAAAAGAGAAGAAGAGGGATTGCTGAGCCAGCTCAAAGTGTATCGGTTAGGGTATCCACTGGATCACTTATGTATTCAAAATGTAAAGGTGATATTAAACTAAAATTATTATCTGTTAGATTAATGTCTGATTTTATATGTTTGATTTTCAATTTTTTTTCATAAATTCATTTAAATTTCTTCATATAACTTGTTAGGCTGGGGACACAATATCAAAACTTACAAGAATGAAGCATCCACATTAATTTGAAAGGGGGCAATAGGAAACAAGCGAGGGAGACCAAAGTAAACAGCCTCAAGTATGGCCGACTGTGGTGAATTTCCTACCACAAGCTCTCAAGTTCAGAGTCAAAATGTTGCATCTTCAGTAGGTCAAACAAATGCATAAGGAGAAGAAATGTTAGCTGTTGGAGATATAGGGAATCAAGCCAATACTAGAATTAGAGCGAGTGATCTTTGATAATGATTTTGTATGTTTGCTTTTATAAATTTCTTCGTATAATTTCACATAGCTTTTTTTGCAGAAGAAATTAGCACTAAAGAGGATGTCAAGTACTGTTAGATAGGGGAAAATAGTTTGTTGTGCTAGTATTGCTTTTGGAGAGATTGTTATGTTTTATTGAACTTGTGTAAAATCTATGTTATGCTCAGTGAACTTGTGTAGCTCAGTGTTGCATGAGTAAAATGTGTTTTATGGATATGGAACTTCAGGACATGTATAACTTCAGTGAACTTGTGTGCAATCTGTTTTATACTCAGTGGTTGGTACATTGCTGAAATTATAAGATTTGCTATTGTAATTGTTGTTGTAACTGCTAATTTATACTCTATTCTATTCAATGTGTAGCTCAGTGTTGCTACATTATCAAATTTTGTTATAATTCTGCTCAGTATGCTATTTAGCTATTCTTCTTCATCTGCGCTGTTTTTCTAAACTATTTTGTTCAATGTGTAGGTCAGTGTAGCTCAGTGGCATGCTCAAATTTTGATCAAACAAATTTGATCCAGATTTTACTTTTTTTTTGTGTTGCAGCTCAAATTTTTAGTGTTGCGTCAGATTTTAGTGTTGCAGCTCGTTTTTTCCTTGACAAGTCAATATTTTTCTTTTTTAATGAAGTATCAGATTTTTTTGAACAAATACAGCTCAAATCTGCTTCAGATTTTAGTGTTGCAGCTCAATTTCTAGTGTTGCATGAATGAAGCATCATATTTTTTTTATGCAACACTGATCGAAAAAAATTTGCAATGGATAATCAACAATTTTTTTACCTAAATTGATTGCAATGGGTCATATGTTTGCACCAGAAATTTTGCATCTGTTTTTTTTTTGCACCAGAGATTTTGCAGCAGAATATACTAATTAATTTTTTCAGTGTTGCATCTGAGTTTTGCATCAGAAATTTTTTGGCACCATAAAATTTTGCATTCACATTAGATTTTTTGAAATGGATAATCAACATAAATTTGTTAGCAGAAGTGTGCATGGATCCACAATCTGGAATCCAAATAACTGCAAAATTAAATTTCATATAGATAACTGGATCATAACATTCACATAGCTTCACATTTTCAACACCAAGAAAATCACATAGTTACAAACACTGCAATTTTTCACTTCCTCAAAATCTCCAGAATATGAAAAATAAACACAAACGAACTACTAAAATAGATACAATCCTAAGCCACATCCATTGTTCAACACCTAAACCTACAACGCCAACCCCAACATTTCCATTTTCTATCCTATCAATTCTCACAATTTTCTCCGGTTGCGCTATTCTTCCTTAAAGCGCTTGATTCTTTTTCTGCGGTTTTTGAATATACTGCACAACCCTAGGTCTCGTCTCAAGATCTCTCCACACAAAGAATTTACATTTTCGAGGGAAATGAAAGCGAGCGTAATATGACCCGCGTTCTCCTCGGTCGCAGCACCAAACAATGGGGCGGAAAGACTGCAGGAACAAAGGACTTGGCCATCAACATCGACACTTCCTGAGCTCTCCGATGGATTGTAGCCCCTTCTTCATAAGGAATTCACCATCTTCTTCGTCGATTGCCTCTTCTTCATGAACCTTAGAAAAGAAAAGAAAGTGGGCTGAGATATGGAGGAAGGGTTGTAAAAAGGTGAAGGAAGGGTAGTGTTGGAATTAAAAAAAGTATTAGTTATGTAAGGAGGTATTTTTTATTTAAAAATTGCTAAAACTAACACGACAGGGGTCAGTATTCACGGAGTGAAATGTTGAGAGGAGCTGTGATGGAAAAAAAACTTAGGATGGCAATGGAATCATATGCCAAACTACACGGTGATTTTGGTGAAATTTAAGATTGCTCACATTATCTTTTCTTTTATTTACTATTAGAGGATCATTTTTAATTAAAGACGAGTTCATGTCCATATCAAGAGAGGATCTGATACCGGGCCAGCTTTATGATTTAGTTTAAATATTTTGCATTTTAGTAAAGTTTAACTTATTTATAATTTTTTATTTCAATTGGATGTTATCATAAAAATGTAATAGGATCTCTCTAAGAGAGATTAGGATTTTGAAGGAGGCTATGATGATATTACTTAATAAAAATTATGATTTTTGCGATTGAGATTTGAGTGCGTCTCTGTTGAGAGTTGTGATATCGGCTGCGGTCGATCCCATTGTTCCGGCTGTGATCGAATATGATCGGCCACGTGTCGATTGTTATCCTCTATATCGTTGTCTCTTCTTGAAATCGGACATCGCCAAATCTTGCCTTAGAAGCCTCGTCCGTTCAGATTTCCCTGTGCGGATCTCCAACACTATAGATCAAGATTTTATACTTGCACCCGGAACGTCGTCCCTTTAGATCTAGCAACAACTTTAGCTGGCATCATATCCAGGAGCATAAAGTTTTATGTGCAGAAATAAAAGCATGGAAACAAATGATACTGATCCGTGCATGTTTTGTGGGATATATTAATCAATATCGTAATTCTGGATAATTTTGAACTAGGCTTATTTGAGCTCATTTATTTGAGAATATAATATTTGGTTTGGACTAGATTGATTAGTTGATTTATTTTTTGGTGTATAACCCGATATCAACACAAATCAAATCTTTAAATCGGAAGTTCAGAGGTAGGTATTTAGCTTGTTGGTTTTATATTAATTATTTTTTGCAATTATTAAATGTCGGATCCCATATGCGCATGTTGCATCATTTAGAGTTTGCTTAGGTTGGATTTGCATCGTGTGTATGTTTATTTGTCATTTCGCAATCATACGAGTATATATAGTAGCCCTTCTATTCATGTCATGTGCGTCAGGTTGCTATCAGAGCAATTAGGTTTTTGAGATGTATATATTATCGCAACGAGAATTCTAGATCAGGTTGGTATCAAAGTCTAGGTTTTAAGGATGTATTATCTCAGCAAGAATTATAGGACGAGTGCTCGAAGCACAATATATAATTGTAATAGGGATTATGATTATAACTATGAGGATTATTATTATGATTATAGATATTCTTATAACCATTATACTAATGACTATGATTATAATAATTATTGTGAATATGATTATCTCCCTAAAAATGACACATGTGATAGAGATAGAATTAAACATATAATTGAGCCAGATGATTACTACGGTAAAGAGGATCAACAACATATAGTTAATTGGTTATTCAATTTGGATAACTATTTTGATTATCATGATTATTCTGATTCTCGTAGAATTAGGCTCATGAAACTGAAATTAAAAGACGAAGCTAATTTTTTTTTTGGATGAAACTAGAGTTTCAATTTGAAAAGCGTAGGCAAGTGCCTATTGAGTTTTGGTAAGAAAATATAAATATTTTGATAGAAAGGTATTCTCCTATCCGAAACAAGCATGCTCCTAAAATATCATTTTCGCCACCTAGAAATAACATATCTTCTAGGGATAACAATTTTGAACCATCTAAAGCAGAGGGGACTAGGACCACTTGTGAGATTTTTAAGAAACCCAAACTTGTCAACAATGAGTGATATATTACAAAAGTCTTTAGAGCCAGTTGTTGATAGTGTGTATGTAGTGAGTTTCATTTAGCCTCTAGATCATCCGGTTGAGATTTCTTTAGTTTCCATCGAGTCTAGCAATACTGTTGATGCTTCTCCTTTACGTGACACACACACACTGAATTTGCACAATCTTTTGTTGAGAATATCCCTATATATCCTATTGATCTTACGCCTGTTGATGATATTCCATCTGAGATTAGTGTTGGGGTTAGATCACTTCTAGATGGCATTCCTTATTTTCAGATGAATCCAGCTGAATCCAACTGATTATGATGTATTTAGTCGACATGCAGACATAGTGATGCAACTGAATTATGCTAAGTTTAAACTTTGTTATTTCATTTCGATAATATGTCTCTCATACAGGAACAACCACCGAGTTAGTTTCCTCACTTTTAGATGCGACGCATACCACGCATCCGTATGAGTTTAAACTACTACAAGATCTTTATCATTCTAGTGCGTACCATTATTCATGCATGTATAGAGATTGAGTGTTTGATTGGTCAGTCTTAGGGCCTGTTTGGTTCTGTTTGGTTGCAGGATTTAGAAATTTGGATTCCCAAATAGTACGGTTGCAAATTTCTGGATTTGGTAATTTGTTGTTTGGTTGGTTTTGGATTCCTAGTATTGGATCTGTAGATCTTTATAATCTTTGTTTGGTTGGTAAAAAAATGTGGGATTTGAATTTGAGCATTTTAGAGAGAGATAGATAGAGAGAGGATTATTAAATAAATAAAGTACACGGGTCTCATCTAAAAGTATAATGAATAGTGTCAAATCCTTAAAAAAAATTTAGGATTCAAGAATCCTTGTTTTGTAGTGGACCCCTCATAAAAAAATAAGGAATGCTAGAAATACAAATCTCCCAACCAAACACAAAATTATGGAATTCTTGAATTCCACAATCCAAATCAATAATAATCCTGCAACCAAACAGGCAATTAGTGTTTGGTTTGTCCAAAGCATCTAGTTACATCATTTAAGTCTTATCATTAGTGTGCGCATTTAGATGAGTGAGCATTTCATTCATAGCGTATTCCTGCTCGCATTTTGAGATCTACCGTAGATCTGAAAAGTAAATTTATAAAATTGCAGCTAATATTTACAGGCGAACTAAAAATTTAAAGAGAAAGATGAGAGTTTATAAAAGTGAATTTAAAGCGGCAATGAAACTACCATTCAAAGTCTATGCCATATTATATTTTCGAATATTTAGGTCAAATGGCTAGTTTAAATAATTTGATTTTGTCAATATTTAGTACTTGACCCATTTCATTAACCAAGTAATTTCCTGCCATTATTCATGAGCGATAGATCGGCCTACGCCCTTAGGAATTTGCAGCTTCGAGTTTCATTGCGGTCTCCACATCATGATAAGCAGAGAAGCCATTCATCAGTTTTTAGCACCATCAGAGTTTCGTGTTTTATTACTCTTCCAGTGGTGAATTTTTCGAAGGTGGGGAGAATGATGCGAGGCCGACTTTATGATTTAGTATAAATATTTTGCATTTTAGTAAACTTTAACTTGTTTATAATTTTTTAATTCAGTTGAATGTTATTGCAAAAATGTAATAGGATCTCTCTATCTAAATAAGAGAGATTAGGGTTTTGAAGGACGCTATGATGATATTAATTAATAAAAATTATGATTTTTGCGATTGAGATTTGAGTGTGTCTCCTGCGGAGAGTTGTTATATCGGTTGCGGTCGATCCTATTGTTCGGTTGTGGTCGAATCTGATCGGTTGTGTGTCGATTGTTATCTCTTGCATACTTGTCTCTTCTTGATATCCAGCATCGCCAAAGCTTGCCTTCGAAGCCTCGTCAGTTCAGATTGCCCCATGCGGATCTCCAACACTTTAGATCAAGATTTTATACTTGCACCGGGACTTGGTCGCTTTAGATCCAGCAACAACTTAACCGGGCATCATATCCAGGTGCATAAAGTTTTATGTGCAGAAGTAAAAGCATGGAAACAAAGGATTTTTATTGGTGCATGTTTTGTGGGATATATTAATCAACATTTTCATTCTGGATAATTCCCAACTAGGCTTATTTGAGCTCATTTATTTGAGAATATAATATTTGGATTGGACAAGATTGATTAGTTGATTTATTTTTGGCCTATAACCCGATGGCAACCCAAATCAAATCTTTAAATCGGAAATTTAAGAGTAGGTATTTAGCTTGTTGGTTTTATATTAATTATTTTTCGCAATTATTAAATGTCGGATCTCGTATGCGCATATTGCATCATTTAGAGTTTGTTTAGGTTGCATTTGCATCGTGTGTATGTTAATTTGTCATTTTGCATCCATAGGAGTATATATAGCAGCCCTTCTATTCTATTCTAGCATGTATCAGTATTTGTGCATGCACATGATACAATATTTGAGTGGCTAACGCTATAACAGTTAGGTTAACTAAAACATCTAGTATAAATTTATATTCGAGACGTGTTCTAAGGATGTGCATCGAGATTGGGTCTGCATTTTTATACACAATATCTGCATGTTTCATTTTGAGATCCGACAGTAGATAGTTGTGATGAATGGATTTTATAAAACTACAGCTAATATTTACATGTGAACTAAAAATTTAAAGCATGAGAAGAATGTTGGTAAAAGTGCATCTAAAGAGTTAATGAAATTGTATTGGGGCACACAGCCCAGTGGTGGGAAATTGGAGTTTGTGTGGAGAGTGTCACGTCCCGCTTTTCAAAATACGGAATACGGGAGATGACTAGACCAGCCATGCTCCTACGATCAAGGAATTGTCTCGCCGTAATCACACTTCGACTTCTAGCATTACATGATAATCAGTAAACATGGCACAGAAATAAATGAAACACGTTACAAGCTTATTACATCAATTTTCAGTATTCATAATTTACAATAGTTCAACTGAAAAGGAAACAACCAACCAAGTGCGAATACAAGGTTATTTTAGGAAAAGCAGTGTGCTGAAAGTAAACCGTCTAGATTTCTGCAAGCTCGAACGGTAGATCTGACTCCTGAGCGGCGTCCTCTCCAAACTCTGAGCATGCATTCTCAGGTCATCAGGGCGATGCAATAAAAAATATATAATAGCAATATAATAAAGCATAAAATGAAAGATAATACGGTGAAGATAGTGAATGCAGGCAATCGGTCTATCAATAATCAATGTGGTATATGATCCATGTTCCTATTGGTTTCTAGGTTAATTTGAAATTGAACTGTGGAAAAAAAGTGATCATGTTTAACGAAGGTCTCGTGCGTACTCAAGACTACGGCCCGTTGTTGCCCGGAATATAACCCTGTCAGCCAGACCTCTAAGTTCATAACCAATATATATATATATATATATATATATATATATATATATATATATATATATATATAAGAGTCGTTGTTCGTCGTTGTTCGAATGACCATTCTCTAAATCGCTAAATCTCTCTAAATACAAATTCCATTTCACTTTGATTTTCCCTTTTTCCCCAGGTTTCAATAACTATATGTATGGGACTAGTTGTATAAAAGTACGCATCAATAACACTGTTTTATTCACTTTTCGCTGCACGGTTCACTTTCCTGAAACATTCACTTTTCACTGGCGTACTTGACATAACTAATCTGATACCACTTACGTTTGACATTACAAAAATCGCTAAGAATCAATAAGAGCACTCGCTATCACTAAAGGTATCACGGTCGAGTAAGTATGTGAATTGTGCAACTAATCAAGTCATGTATAATATGAATTACAACATGCATTATGAGTTCAGAAAATCATGTTAAATCGTATGATCATAATTAGGCAAAATGACACAAAAGGGGTAGAAAGTAAAATTAAACAGCAATCCAATAAAATTTATTTCAGATCAATTAGGTTTTAGGTTCGCGATTTACGGTCATTCCATTTTAAGTGTTCACTGCTAGAAATCCAATTCCTGAACTGGAAGTCTTTTTCGTAACACGTTTTACTCTCTGTTGGGATCATAATTAGACGGCGCTACTATTCAACTATTTGTAGGGATATGAATTAAATTTATAGCGCAGATGACAGATCGGCAATAGTCATCTTGGTTTAGGAGTTATGATCAATTTACTGATGAAAGATGCAAACTGAAATGTCAGAAAATCTGACGTACATATCATCAGTTTAAAATATGTTTAAAATATCAAATGATACTGGAATTCAGTGAGACTAGTAGCATTAGAAATATAAAACAATTTTATACGCAGCGATAAATGTCTTCGCATACTATCATAATTAAACATTAAGGTTTCAGGTATATAAAGGCATGTTAAGGGGTGATATCCTGCTCTGAACTGCAGTCCAAAGTCAGGTAAGTTCTCTGTTTTTGATGTTCAAAAGTTATATTTACCAGTAAAACTATATATCATGTTAAATATTATGCAGTAAAATTCACAACGAACCCAAACATACTACGATTGGATTTTTATGGAATTAATTATGAATTTAACAGTGTCAAGTATTCGATAAAAAACGAGTTTCGGTATAAACGCTAGGGGCGTCACTTCATGTGTGAAATTACTTCCTTTTGTTACAAAACTTTAACATGTATCTATTTATCACTAAAAAAACACAAGTATCAATGGCACCGCCATCAAAAGCGTAAAGATGATGATTGGCCTAAAGAGAGTCGTTTTAGTCTGTTTCGATACCCGACTTGGGGGTATCGAATCCATGGTCAAAAATTATCTGATTTGTGTCAATTTTCAATATGTTATTTGTTATCATGTATAAAATTCATTGGTTACATGTTTCGCAAACATTAATAGGCGATTTACACTAGGGTTTCATTTTCAGTTTAGTCAATATTAAAAAGTGTTAGATTTATACACTATAGCATGAAAACAAGTGAATGGGTTCACGATCGTGACGACGATCGTGACGACGATAACGATATCTACGGTGGTGAGGACAACAATGACGAGCGAAACACGGGCACAAGCACAGCACGATCATAACACGATCATGGTATGGCGACACAAGGCAGCAACGTGAGCTCAGGTGGGCTCAACTAGCTAAGGAAACCTGGGCGATGAAAGCTTGGACGGCGGCGGAGGAGGTTGAGGCGATGGTTGAGGGTGTCCGGGGATGATGCTTCGGTAGCGGTGTAACGACGCTGAATTTTCTGTACAAAATTTTTCTTCTTAAAGTACAGAAAGGAGTTTACAAGCCTGAGCACAACTTAAAAGTTATACTTGTTTAAGAACAGTAAGAAACAATTTGTAGCTCATTAGTAAAACCTTGCATTACTGTGATATAGCCCCCGTATTAGAATCACATAAGCCACATATGTTTTTTCTGAATTTTTCTTTTAAATTTTTTGGAAGCCTAAAAGTTTACACGTGCAATACACATAAAAATGAAAAGTCACAGAAAATCAAACATGTGCAAAATGCTGTATTTACTGGCATGGACACGTGGGTTCAATCCTATGGCTCCCCTCCTCCACATGACCGGCGAGATGATGCCTAGGGCCGGCGAGGACGGGCCTTCCGTAGCCAATAGCCTCCGTACTCTGCACACAAGACTCTTCCCCTACCCCACTATCCCTGTTCTGTTTGATTTCTCTAAAATTTAAAAGAGACTTAAATTTCATCTTTAAATCCATTTTTAATGCATTTTAATTCTTTCTTTTAATTCCAAAACCCTAATTCCACACTATAAATACAACCCCATAACCTAGCCTCTCTTTATTTTGAAATCTCCAGTGAAAAATATCAAATTTTTCTAAGTACAAGTGGAGTAGAACTGGAGTTAGCTCAAGGAAAACTTCCGGCGAGGATTCGAAGCAATTCCGGCGACCCCGTGACTCCACGAAGGCTACCATTCTCTTTCTCTACCTCTCCTCTTTCCTTCTAGTTTGTAAGTTCCACTTCTTATTCTATTCTTTCACCTTAAAAAGTTCTCTTTTCAAATCATATCGGTAAGTGGAGTTATACCGGCATTTAATTCTAAAAGCTTTGAAATTACAGTTCTTCTTAAGAATCACTTGTACTTATGTATATACCTTACTTGTAATCATTTAACTAATGTTTAGAAACCAATTTCACTCTAAAACTCCATGTTAAATAATTTTAATTAAGATTTTACGTTTAAATACCGTGAAGTTTACATACGACATCTTTTAATTATTTTGCTTAGCGTACCTTTAGAAAACCTCACAAGGTAATAGCCTACCTCTTACATACACACATCTTGATATAGCACGATTCTCTTGAAACAATTCTTTTGTGGCAAAATACGACTTTTCATCAAAATATCTTGAACTATAAAAATCCATTTTCATTAGAATTGTATTTCAAAATCTTTGCAATTATGCCTTTACAGCCCATTTCGGGGAACCCGGTTTGGATGGTGCGGATTATCGCACATCCGGACTAGTAGAGCGAGATGCTGATCTCCTCATGGAGCATACGATCTGGATGGAATTTTAATACAATTTTTAAGAAAAACGAAGATTTCTATTTAATAAATAAAATTAATTTTTAATATTTATATAAATATTATCAAACCATATATTTTTAATATATAATAAAATTCCATATTTTCTAGAAAATAAACGAATGACAAGTTTCATTAAAATGCCATCAAGAATCAATACAAGTCAAACTCTATACTAAAATATCTTGAACTGTTCAAGCTATGTATATTTTCACTAATATACTTCACTCTTTAAAACTCACACCTATGAAAACCCTAAATAACATAAATAATTACTTGAGATTTATTTTGAAAGTATACTAAAAATATTTTTCCATAAAAACCCCTCAAGTTATATTAAATTACAATAAGGACCCTAGTAAATATAGGTTTAAGCGGGATCAATTCTCTTGAGTCTCAGGGAGCCGGAGAAAGTGAGTGCTTGCCTATTTAAGATAGAAAAACTTAACGAGGTTATCAATTGTAATTGTTTTGGAAAAAGACACAAATTCTGCCGTCCATGTACATCATTTACTGATAACACCAGAACCTAATTCAGGATCAAAATCTATTTAATTGTCTTACTCAATCCGAGTCTCTGTCTAATCTGAATCAGAATCCAAACATGACTCCAATCCAAACATGAATCCAATACAAACATGAATCCAATTCAACATAAATTCAATATATCAAACATGTATACTTGAACATGAATACCAGAACAATATCAAACATGCAACATGTCTTGACTTGACCGAACCATGGCTATATCTTGACTTGATTACATGACTACCGTTTACCTCCTGAATCTGTTTACATGAACAACTTATACCATGGTCTCGGCAAGTCTGATAACTACATATTCAATACAATCAATACAATATACATTACGGGGTTTTAACGGGGTAGATTGATACGAAATGTATTAGAAGTGGAACGAAATGGCCACTAAAAGACGTAGATAAACATCCATTGCTGGTGTCCCGTGGGAATGATGGGGCCTTGTACTACGGATTAGCTCAGTTCACGGGATAGTTGGACTCCTCTCGTATACACTGATATATTCTATACCAAGTTACAAACAACTACGTTAGTTTAACAAACATATACCTGTATAATTTATCAGTTCTTGTCTATCTACTTGTCTATTTCATTATATATTTTGGGACTTATCGAGCGCTAGTTCGCTGACGACATTCATGTCTTTTCTTTCTTTGGAATGTTCGTCAGGAGGACCCGACTCCCAGGAGACTGAGCTCAACCAGGAACACTTAGAGCAAATCACCAGCAGCCAGACTTCTAGGCTTTACTTGTACTCATTTCCTTTTAAGTTCATATGCCACTGTTTAGGCATCGTTTTCAACCATTGTATATTTCCTTTTCAAAATCAGTTATAATGTAAAGAATGAAAGTTAATAAAAGTTGCTGTTTATATTACATATCTTTTCATTCTTGTGTTATTCATTTATATTGCTTATTTACGCTTAACGTGTTTACTTCTGAGTAAATACGTCGCGTGTCTCGTCATGTTTCCTTCCCCATACACTAGAAAGCAGGGCGTGACAGGTGGGCAGCAAGGTGGGCGAATCTAGTGGTGTCGGAGCTCGGAGTTGGGTACTCGGTGATGATGGGTTGGCGTTGGAGGATGATCAGTGCAAAGGCCGAGAGCTCGGGGTTGCTGTGAGGTGGAGGGGTAGTTAGGTTAGTGATAGAGGTCGCTGACGGTGGGGTGGCTCATTGGCAGAGCAGAGAGAAGGTGTGAGGGAGAGAGAGCTCGTCGGAGACGGCATTGATGGGCAGAGGTGCCGTGGTCGGAGCTGAGGGGTCGCGGTGGCTGGAAGAGGCTGTAGTGATGCTAGGGGAACTCTGATGGCTGTGAGGTAGCGTCGGTGAGGGGAAGAAGGGGGAGATTGGCTTTGAGGGGAGAGAGGAAGAAGATGGTGTGGTGAGCTCAGTAGCTAGGAGGTAGTCTTGTGGGGATACTGTGGGTCTCGTCGGGGGTGAGAGATGCCTGCGATGGGTGAGACAAAGAGAGGGAGTTTGAGAATGAGAAAGATTGTGAAAAAGAGAGTAATAGAGATAGAGATAAAGAGAGGAAAAAAGACGATGACAAGATGGGGGGAAGGTTGAGGGGCTCTCGGAGAAGTCGTTGAGCGAGCGAGCGAGCGAGCGACCGTTGGCAAAGAGCGGGCCTCGCGGAGGTGGGCACGAGAGAGGAGGGCGACGTGGGTTTTTTTTGAACGGGAAGGAAAATAAAGGAAAAGAAGAGGAAGAAGAAAGGGGAAGGCCGGGTCGGGTTCGGGTTTGTCTTCGGTTTCGTGGGCTAGGGCTGGGCTTAAGTTTGGGGTTTAAGATTAGGGTTTAATATATATATATGAAAATCCCCAGTTCCGAATAAAATTTTCCGTATTTTTCCATATTTTAATCCAAATTTATTTCATTTATATATATATATATTTTTATCTAAATTAATTTCCTAAACTCCCAAACCCATTCCTATTTCTACCCGGCCCAAACCCATGCCTGACCCAACCATGACCCGACCCGCTTTCTCCGTCGTCTTCCTCCCTCGCTCATTTCCTTTTCCCGCTCATTCTTCTCCAACGCCCTCCTTCGCTTCTCGCGCCCATCCCCCCCACGACCCGCGCTCGCCCCACGACGACCGTGTCCCTCGCATCACCCCAACAGCTCCAAGGCCCAACGTCTCTCCCCCACGTCTCCCAGCTTCTCACGTCGCTATCGCGAGACCCGTTCACACCCACTTCGATCGCACCCACACCGCAACGGCCACAACTCATCGCCCAAAATCCACGACGACCCCTCTCTGTTTCACCCTCTCTAACTCACTCCCTCTCTCCCCCATCTCCCTCTCTGCTTCACTCACTCTCTCTCTCCCGCTCTGCTCCGCCACCGAGCACCCCCATCTCTAAGCTTCGACCACCGTCACCGACACCCAATCAACCTTCCTCCACCATCAAGCAACCGAAAGCCCCACTCCTCATCTAAAGCCAATGGCCTGCACACTCACCTTCAACACCCACCCCTGCCTCACCACCGGCAAACCCTCCAGCGACTCGAACCCCCACTGCAACCCACACCCATCACCTTCACCAACCTCCTCCTCGCCTCTTCCGAGCCACAACACTCTCATCCCTGCACCCTCAGCTGAGCTCTTACCCTATCGACTTCGCGCCTAGACGATCATCTTCGAGCTCTCCCGTGACCTGCTCACCCTCCCCCTATCCACCAATTCCAAGCTAATACTGCCGAGCTCGCTGCCGTCGCCACCATACGCACCGCCCGAGCTCACTGCCGTAGCTGTCGTGTTCGTGTCGTGATCGTGTCCGTGTCGCACCATCCCTTATCGTCATCGCGATCGTCTCAGGCAAGTGAACCCCCTTCACTTGTCCAATTCATGCTACGTACTTATGTAGTTAGTAAATGTAGTTAACGGTTTAAATGGGTATAATGTATGATGTGTGTATGTACAAGTAGATAGCATCCCCGTACATGTACCGAGTGCTCGATGCGTTTACCCTATCAAAAATCCCCAAGTTTCATTATTAGAAGTTTCGACTGATGTTAATGAGTAACATATAAGATATCGGCATCAAATCGTTAAGGCATCGAATGTAAAATGAAATCCCTATTGGCTACGTCAAATCTGAAAACCACCGTACCCATCACGTTGTAAAATTTGTAGTTAATTAAAAATAAACCTAATCATGGTGTTCTAGGGCTCGTATCGAATCTAACGAGATAGCCTATAACCCTATATAATTAGTTTTGGAATAATACAATCCCATGACCCTGAAAAATGATGAGGAACGCAATTCTAGACTGCAGTCCGGGGTAGCAATCTATAGGGGAAACTAAATTCTAAGCACCTGTACACACCTTCTTAAAACTGGAAATGCGCAGAACCCCACATGGTCGCGTGGACAACTCAATTATCTAACCTCTGAATTTGGCCCCGTGTATTTTTACGGTCGTTTGATATTTATATCGTATTTTGGAATGTTATTGAGTTCTGCAGTTTCTGCAGAAATGTTCATTACATTGTCACATTAATCTGAACATGACTTCTGATATAGAGGTGAGATTGATAATCCGTTTGGTGCGTTGGAAACTTAACCGACAGAACTAAATTTATTCAACTAGGAAAATAGCTGAATCTGAATACAATTACTGGTAAAATACGCGTGAAGTTGGGCTTCCATTTCTGAAACTGGAATTCCAGAAATCGATCGCTGCCTTCAAATGATGATAACTCCCTAACCTGAACTCCGTTTGACCTGGAATAATTTTTACTGTTTAGATAATCCAGTGTACTTCATACGTCCTTTATACTGTTTTGGTCGATTCTATGTGTATGATTTATCGTGAATTTTACCAATTACATGGCATTAGTCGTTCTAGAATAATGAATACATGTTCAGTGCATTTCTGCATATTTTCATGCTTGAGTTATACCTGCTGCATAGTGATCATCTGCATATTGTCGATATATTAATATTAGTGATTGGGTTGTGGCAAATACGACAGTGATATTGATAAGTGGAAAAGTGATTAAAAGCGACAGTGATACGTATTTGTCCACAACCTACCCAATACATGAATGCATACCATGACCTGGGGAATGGGAAAATCAAGATGGAATTGAACTCGTATTTAGCGAGTTACAGTAATTTAGAGGATGATCATTCGCTATATATATATATATATATATATATATATATATATATATATATATATATATATATATATATTAGGTCGTGGGCCTAGCGCACGGCTGACAGGATTATGTCCCGGGCACAGTGGACCGTAGTCTCGGGCATGCATGAGACCCTTGTTAAACACGAGTATCCTCTCCACCATTTGATGTCATGGACTTAGTGACCGTTAAGTAGTGACATATGCATTGCTTAGTTCACCGACATGATACTCACAGTGCACTATTCATATTCAGTTGATGTTATTATATACATGTTCTGCAATTCATTGTACTCTCCGTGTTTAATAATACTGCACGCCTATTATATATATTTATTGCTATATGTGTCGTCCTGACGACCTGAGTGTGCATGCTCAGAGGACGAAGTGGATCTAGCCCAGGAGCAGGACTTATCCTTCGAAATTGCGGAGATCTAGACTGCGTCACCGGTGCTACTTTATTTGATTTTAGTATTTGTTTTATTGGTTAGTTGTTTATTCTGTAAAATAAATGTATCTCGAACTCTTTTAAATTGCAATGTAATAAAGTCGTGAACTATGATTTTTCCTTTACTCAAGCACTGTTTATTAACTACCATGTAATGCAAGAAGCCGAAATGTGACTACGGCGGGATTATTCCCTGATTGTAGGAGCATGGCTGGCCTAGTCATCTCTCGTATCCCGTATTTTGGGAAGCGGGGCGTGACAATATATATATATATATATATATATATATATATATGCGCATGTGGGTGGGTGGGGGTGGGAAGGGTTTGGGTTTTAAGTTTAATTAATTAGGAGAAAATAAAATAAAATAAGGAAAAATTAGAAAATATTTATTAAAAAATACGAAAAATTTACAAAGAACTGGGGATTTATAAGGAGACCCCGGATCGAATCTGGGATCTTCCATTTTGTATTTCGAAGAGGGGCACGCGGGGCCGGTGGGCTTCGTTCCAGTAAAAAAAAGAGTTAATGAAACTAACACTCAAAGTATAGATCCATTTATATTTTCGAAAATTTGGGTCAAATGCCTGATTTAAATATTTTGATTTTGTCAATATTTGACGACTTGATCCATTTCATGAACCGATTAATTTACTGCTATTATTCTGAAGAGTTAGTTTAGCTTACACCCTTTGGAGTTTGTTTGGAGCTTCATTGCGGTCCACACTTCCTTACCGAGCAGAGTATTCATCAACCAGCTTCTACACACTGTCATAGTTTGATCATTTTATCATTTACCAGGTGGTAAGATTTTCAAAGCCGGGAAGAATGATGCGGGACCAGCTGGTTATTTATTTTTCTTTCTTTTTTTGGATTTTTGTTAATTTAATTTTATTAGGATTTTAGTAATTTTTAATTAATTGCAAAATGTAATTAGGGTTTCCTTATAAAAGAAACCCTAATGCTTTATTTGGAGTTGATGAATGATTATTAAAAACTTTGCTATCGAAAATTTGTAAGTTTGAGATCTTTGCGGAGAGTTATTTCTCCATGTTCGGCTGCGGTCGAAAATCCTTCGGCTGCAGACGAGGCATCAAATCGGCTACGGTCGATCTCAACATCGTTATCTTCATTATTTATTGTTTATCTACAACCTCATCAAACCGACAACTCCTACATCGGATCGTCATCACAGCCTTGCTGTCATCATATTGTGAAGAATTCGAAGAAACGGGTATAGAAAAATTGCATCCGAAGCCTTGAAACCTCTAAAGCCTACACGATCTGAAGGAACCAATTAATCTTCTCTTAGATTAATTAATTCTTAACTATATGTGTAAGTGAAGAGCCTGGAACAACAAAGGAAGGCCCTTTATTTTGATTGAAGCTGAGTTTAAGAGCTCTGAATCATGATCACAAGGCCATCGCAGGAAAGTATTTAAGGTATAAAGGATTCCTTTTTTGGGGGGTTATTATGTTTGGAAAATTATTGGTATCATGATTTTGGGCTCAAGCTTTTAAATATTGGCACATCTTGGTATCTTCATTTGAATCTAAGTTTTTCTGATCTATAGAATTTTGATCCTTACTGCAACTGTTAGCAGATTTATTTTCGATGGATAATCTGATATCAACATAAAGTTGAATCTTTAATTTGGATGTTTAAATGTGAATATTTGGCTTATGTTTTTTTATATTAGTTATTGATCATGATTATCAAGTAGTTGGATCTCATATGTGTGCTTGCATTTGGATAGACTTTCACAGCTTGTATTTTTTTAATATCATCTAGCAGCCCTATCATTCCGGTCCTGTGTTAGGATCATTTTTAATTAAAGATGAGTTCATGGCCATACCGAGGTGTTTGGTTTGTAACAAAACAAAAAATGCATATTTTAAAACTAAAAGCACTTTTACCTTTGATGCTTGATTGACAGGAAAAAATAGAAAATGCCAGGTATGTTGATGGTACCATATGATAGGTTTATGTGGTCTCTCTAATATATACCATAGACACAATCCCAAGCTGCAATCATTTGGCTGCCACCGATGTTGCAATAAACTTGCCAATTTTGCAACTATATTTCCATATCCAATTCAAGTTCTTGCTGATCAAACTTGGAAAATGAAGATTTTTTAAGCAAATGTTGTATACAGCTTGACAGATAACCTAACAGCCGGTTCGATTCCTGAAGGAGTTGCATCCCATCTGAAAAAAGCTCATAAATGTCAGGCGCAATTTAAAGACGACCGAAGTCCGAATCAATAAAAACATAGAGAGAGACTGAAGGCAGAATATCAAAGGTTGAGAAACCTATCAACCCGCCTCTGTATGATGTTATGCCTCGCTCAAAATCTCCTTTCAGCTTGTGCGCACAGCAGAAACCCAACTCTATTTCTTATAACTCACCCCCATTATGAAAATGGGTGTTAATATATTACCCATAAACATCCAACTCCATTTTCATTATGGACCGAAATAGATGTACGCCTCTTTGAAATTCCTACATACAATAACGTGCAAATCATTGATCCAGTTTTTGTACTTATGCAATAATGTACGCCTCTTTCAAATTCATCTACAAAAGAGTATGATTCAATCCCCTAAGTTACAATGTTTTTGCTAACCGGTTTATCGAATGCTAGTTACTACAGGAAACTAGCTAGCATTTAACCTTTGAAAGATCTGAGATCCAAACTCTCTTAAATTATAGTATCGATTGCACACGGCTTAAAAACATGCAATACATTAGTTATGAGCAGTGTGATATAGAACTGATCGTCGCTGAATGCTTTGGGCCATCTGTCGTTTATAAGAATAGAGGGTGATTATCAATCCTTTAAGTTTATATCTGATCGCCTATCAGGAAATTGAGAATTAAATAATTTTCAAATCAGCAGCTCATTACAAAAATTTAATATTAGTAACCATAACAATATTAATGGTTGAGATAGGTTGTTCAGGGAATCTTACGAACAAACATCTTTGGGAGGTGATAAAGCCTGAAAATATTTGAGGCCCAAATAAGCAGTAGTCGTTTATTAGTACATTTAACCTATAAAATTCGTAAGGCCCAAATAACTAAATAAGCATCAATATATTTAGCAGGCCTAAATAAGATTGATGCCTTGTGGGTCTTTTGTAGGTATGTAGTGTGAGTTTATCTTTGTTGTTGCTTTAGGTTCATATGGAAATTGTACATAGATTTATGCCTCCTATGGCAATGGGGTTAGGGTTTCCGCAACCATGGCTTCCTAAGGTTTCGAAGCTAAACCCCAAAAATTGTAACCGAGGTCCGTCTAGCAATCAAAATAGGGCTTCCCAAACCGCGATTTCAAAAAGGGATTCAAAGATCCCTTTTTAAGCCCTATTTAGGAATGAAGTTAAGTTTTCTAAATCGTAGTTTCATAGAGTTAGCAACACTCAACTCTAAGATGCTAACTTTGTCCAGTTTGGCATTCATTTAGGAGTTGGGATAACTGCAGTCACCTTAGATCAAAACTTAAGATAACTGCAGTTATATAAACTCCAATCAAAATTAATTTTACTAAACTCCAATTACCCAAAAGCCTCTCTTAGACTCTTATAACAAAACTAGAGTTTATATTTACGAGTAAACTTGGGTTGCGGTCGTAACAGTCTCGTCGCTATGGGCGCATAACTACGGAATGGGGTCAAAGGCGGGGGGCATGGGGGGCCTTGCTTACCCCCACTACCTAGGGACTGGGTCTCGCACCCCATTAAACTCCATTTTAAAAATTTAGTTATCCTAACTTCATATCCAAACAGGGCCTTACACTTAAAAACTACCCGAATTTCGCAAAGTTTTAAATCATCCATTCTTATTAACCCTATATTTAAACGGACCTTTTGTTTCAAGACCATGTTACCAAACAACCCTAAACTTTACGGAACCTCGTATTTTCAAAACCGCGGTTAGCATACGTGCAAACCCCAGTTTCGTTTTAGCTTAATCGAAGCCGACGTTTCGGAAACCTTGTTGCGAAATTAAGCCCTAACACTGTGTTGCAAGCCTGCTAATTTGGCAAAGTTATTATAGCTGATTGGGCTAATCAATCTTACAATGTGATAGAAACTAAATTAGAGTTCTGTTGATAATTTAACCGCCTGGTAAGATTGGGCTAGATTCAATGGGCACAGTAATTTACTGTTGTACGTAAAAGACATTACATTTTTGTTCCATTTAAGTATGATAGTTTTTCGTAATATATATTTAAAACCATCTTCACCGTAGAGAGTAACAATCAGTTGTTACGTGAATAATGCCTAAAACTTGTAGGAAATTTTATGAAATTACGTCTTTAATTTCATAATAAGATTTCAAGGTGAACTGCAATTTGGAGTTATTTAACGGATGAGACATCCTGCAAATCATTTCCATACAAAACTAATAGAACCTTCTTACTCTATAAAAATATAAATAAAAACTGCGATGAAATAAAAAAATAAAGATTTTCGCGCTAGGCGTTCACTCCGTTGCTTGGTCTACCGCACAACGGCTTTCGCGCTAGCGCTCACTCCGTTGTTTGGTCGTTAGGGCTCGAAAGCCTACGTGCGCTGGCGCGCACTTCCGTTTTCCTTTTACTAGTAAATAGGGGGTCTCCCTTACAAATAAATGAGTTATGTTATATATGTTTTAACATATGTGTGTTTCATTTTTGATATTGTTTAATATATGTATGTGTTCTTTTGGGAGGAGTTATTGTCTATCGTTGGCCACTATGCTAGAATCAGCTAGGAAGGCCTGAGAGGCGGTGGTTTACCCTGTGGCGGATGTCAGCGTATGTTATCGGCTAAGAAAATGCTTTGGGTTTCCCACTTCGGTTCGCTTTCTATTCTGCCAACTTCTACTCTGTGGTTACCGGCATAGCGCTGAACACGAGGGTTGCGCTCGTTGCGGGACTTAACCCAACACATTACGGCACGAGTTGACGATAGCCATGCACCACCGTGTCCGCGTTCCCGAAGGCATCCCTCTCTTTCAAGAGGATTCACGGCATGTTAATCCCTGGTAAGGTTCTCCGCTTTGCATCGAATTAAACCACATGCTCCACCACTTGTTCGGGCCACCGTCAATTTCTTTGAGTTTCATTCTTGCGAACGTACTCCCCAGGCGGGATACTTAACGCGTTAGCTACAGCACTGCATGGGTCGATACACACAGCGCCTAGCATCCATCGTTTACGGTTAGGACTACTGGGGTATCTAATCCCATTTGCTCTCCTAGGTTTCATCTCTCAGTGTCAGTGTCGGCCCAGCAGAGTGCTTTCGCCGCTGGTGTC
Organism: Agapanthus africanus; assembly: GCA_030015575.1. Lineage (NCBI taxonomy): Eukaryota > Viridiplantae > Streptophyta > Magnoliopsida > Asparagales > Amaryllidaceae > Agapanthus > Agapanthus africanus. The sequence continues at coordinate 172,516,342 of CM057339.1, read as the reverse complement.
CCACGACCGGAATGATTATCTCTGCCCGATCGGTCTACATTCATCTCTGAATTTCGTCGAGGCATCTCTCCAGAAGTTGGTGGGCTCATCATGAATTAGGTCCTCGGTAAGATGAGTGGAGAAAGAGACTCCGGCCAGCTGGGATAGCCCACCTTTCTTGGTGGATCGTGATCTTTAATGATGTGAAGGGATGAAATCTGACGTACACAGATAAATGAACACTTTCGGAAAAATCCCTTTGTCAAACCTATGAAGTAGCATTCTGCCAGTAGTTTAGCTAATGAAAAACTCATGCATACATTGATGATCTCAAGTTTGATGTTCAATCTTTAATATCGAGTTTATTTTAAATGTTTTCCATAATTTTTTTTATCGTTGAAAAACAATTATAGATGAATTTATTGTATAACCAGGTGATGATGCTCAATATTGGTGACCTCCAAAGTTAGGACACGTGGCAGATGACGTGTCATAAGACTCAGAAGTGAGGGCCCACAGGGGCCGACCAGACCATCCCTGTACCCGGCCTGCAAGCACAAGCTGGCTCTCCTGAGAGCCCCTTTGCATATTGGCCTCCTCGGCCTCTCAGCTCGCCCCGAGCTGCCACAAGACCAAGGCTCCTCGGCCCTCTTGCTCGTCTCCGAGCTCCCCAGCCGAGGCCGTCTTCCTCGGCCCTTCCGGCCGACCAACTCCACCACTCTTAGGTGTAACCGCTGCTCCGCAAATCTCGCCACGCGCAGATTCTCCGCCAGCAACGCCCTACGTTCCACGCCATCACGATCCCCATTAATGGGCGATCCGCTCTTTACGCGGACGTGACGTCGGGAGCGTAACTGCCGGCGAGATTCTCGCGCCTGCTGCTGCGAGCTACCACCGCTATATAAACCCCCATCACAGAGGGGTTAAGTAAGCCATTTTTCCTCCACTTAGCCGTTACTCTGCTCGGATCTAGTACTAACTTGATCGTCGGAGGGTCCTCGGTGGTACAAAACCACCCCGAGACTTCTTTGCAGGTACTCGGCGCCAAACTCCTCCAAACCACCTATCTCCTCAAAACCCATTGAGATCCGCACGCAACAGGAGATCACCTCCAAATTCCACTAGGAGATCGACGGAAGACAACATCTGAAGGAGACCTGAAAAGGACCTCCATCAGTTGGCGCCGTCTGTGGGAAAGCAAACTCCACAAAAACAAAGTTGGCCTTTTGATCTCCGTCCGCATGGCAAGCAACCATCCTGAAGATCCAGGTACCAGCCGTCACCTTCCCCTCACCGGAGGCGGGGATGAACCTCCTCCGGCGACCATCATCAACGCCCTCGCCAGCCGGATAGATCGGTTATAGTCCCTCATGGAGGCGCTCGTCCGCGTCCAAACAGCCGGGCCTGGGCCCCAGATCGTCGCTCCTCCGCCACCAGAAGGCTCTGCCCTCGTCAGCACGGCTGACCACCGGCAGGCTACGACTCCTGGCCACGGATCTCATGGGCCGATACTCCGTGAGGCCCGCTGGGCGCCCCACGGCTCCACACCAAGGTCCACCACCAGAGCGCCTCGCCTCGAGCCTCCTCGTGACCCTTACCCCCTAAGGAGATGTCAGTCACCTCGCCTGTCCACAGGCATGATCGACACTCCCTCCCTCGGCGGGGTCACACATAAGGGGCTCGCCACGACGGATCGAGAACCACCTCGTCTAGGGATCTGAGGAACCTCATCGAGAGGAACCGGGGCCGCTCCCAGATGTAGGTCTCCCACAGCAGAGGCCAGGGATCACAAGACGCCGAATCCTCGGGGTACCACGGCCGACTCGACGCCCTCGAGAAGAAGATCGAGGGCATGCGCCAGGAAGGTCACCTCTCGGGCGACGGGGCTAAGTACGCCGCCGACTCGCTCACCAAGCCGTTCACCGAAGGATTGCTCGCTGTCCACGTCTCCTCGCGCAACAAGCCCCCGAAGGTCTCTCTGTTCGATGGGAAAACTGACCCAAAAGACCATTTGGATGCTTTCACCGCGGGGATGAGCTTCCAGGACCATTCCGACGCCGCCCAGTGCAGGGCCTTCCTAGCCACCCTCATCCGCGCAGGTCAGGACTGGTTCCGAGGGCTCGAGCTTCGCTCAATCTTGACCTTCGACGAGCTGGCTACTCAGTTCCTCGGCCACTTCGTTGGGAACCGTCGGTGAAAGCGCACGGTCGACTACCTCTTCACAATAAAGAGCGGGGACAAGGAGACGTTCAAGGCTTACATCACCCGCTTCTACAACGCCCTCCTTGAGGTTCCCGAGCACCGGGACGAGACCGTCATCACGGCACAAATCTAGTCTTAGGCACAAGGAGTGGTTGCGCTCCTTCGCGTTGGCACAACCAAAGACCATGGCCGGGGTCAAGGCATGGACCGAGCGCGGGGTTCAGCTAGAGTCCGAGGTGAACGCGAACCTTTCCCGAGCAGAACGGTCCGACCAGAAGAAGAGGGCTCGGGAAGAGAGGCCGGAGCGTCAGCATCCCTATCACCCGAAGTTCCAGGAGTACACCCCGCTCAACGTCTCCCTTGCAGTATTGCTAGAGGAGGCCAAAGGCGAGGGGTTCTTCAAGTTCCCTCCAATCCCGCGTCAGGCCTCGAAGCGAACCCGGGGCCCTTATTGCGCCTTCCACCAGACGCTGGGCCACGCCACGGAGGATTGTAAGCAACTCCGGGACTATATCGAGGAGCTCATCCGATCGAGGCACCTCGCTGCCTACTTGAGGGACAAACAGCATGCCGACCGCGAGCAGGAGCAGCGTCCCCCTCCCGCCGAGCAGATCATCAGCCAAATCATGCTCGTTTCGGCAGATGACCAGTCCGGCGCTCAGGGAGCCCCGTACCCGGTGCCGAGCACGGAGACCGACAAGCCTCCGGGGAGCTCGGGCCACGCAAATAAGGTCATCTATTAGCATGTACATTTCTTTTAGGGCATTGTAAACTCTTCCTAGGGTCTAATGTTAATTTAATAAAGATCAATGGAACATTGCAAAAAAGAAGGAAAGATCACATTTATTCAAAAAAGGTATTATGGGCTCCTGAGCCATACATATAAAAGGAAAAAGAAAATTACAACAGCGGGGGAAGGGGGTGCAGAGAGCACTGCTCATGATACTCGGTAAAGATCTCCGCCAGCCGAGGCCTCACGAGATCCAACCTCTGCCCCCGGTTCCCCCCGCGCGCGTTTACCCCGAGCCTCAGCTCGTAGCACTCGCAGACGAGCTCCTCTGAGTGAGCCAGCCGGTTCGTGGAGATCAGGCCGAAGTGCCTCAGGGACCGCAGCTTGCCCACGGCCTCGTTATAGAGCTGCTCGGACAGGGGGCTGTAAAGCCCCGACGCTGCCCTCCATATGGAGTACATCAGCAGCTGCAGCAGGGGGGAGCGTCGGGGGAGCAGCCGGCCGAAGTGGTCCTCGATACTCCCATAGACCAACAGCATCGTGTCCTCAGTGCAATTATGGTGATAAAGGTATACGTTTTCGAAATGGATGATATCGGGGATGGTAAAGGGGAAGTCTTACATTCTCGATGGCCTGTTTATGAAGGAAGGAAGAACCAGTGCTCCTTCAGCCTTATATAGCCCAATACGCCCCAACGGAGCTCAACAGTCGCCCGCTTTCACCCAAAAAGTCGCTGCCACGCGGCGACCATCGAGCCTTCTCCGGCGGAATTGAAACGACGCGACTCTGGCGCTTCGCCTCCCCCCACATTCAATGCGCATGCTACGCGAGCATTCTCCACGACCGTTCCCGATACCTGCAACTAAATGGTCGGACAAAACCTCGTGAGGAATCAGCCAGCAACTACCCTGCTCGGTTATCCCTGGCAGGTAGCTTCCTTACCGCAATGCCAGGGACCAGAAAGGCCTTCTTAGAGGCAGCCCAGCAGCTTCCCTGCTCGGCTATCCTTGGCGGGTAGCTTCCCTACCACAACGCCAGGGATCAGAAAGCCCTCCCAGAGGCAGTCGAGCCTGAGGACCCCTCGCTTGGCCATCCCTTTTCGGGTAGCTTCCCTGCCGCAACGCCAGGGATCAGAAAGCCCTCCCAGAGGCAGTTGAGCCCGAGGATCTCTCGCTCGGCTATCCTTCAGGACAAAAGCCCTCACCAAGAGGCACCGGGAAGTAACCCTGCATGGCCAAGGGTCCTTGGTAGGCTTCTTACAGCCCCTCCCGTGCTAAGGTCCAAAGTCCTCCCAGAGGCAGTCGAGTCCTTGCTCGGCTATCCCCGGCTGGTAGCTTCCTACCACAACCGACAGGGATCAAATTCCTCGCCAAGAGGCACTAGGAAGTAACCCTGCTCGGTCTCCGTCCTGAAGCATCAAAGCCCTCGCAAGAGGCAACCGAGCAGCTACCCTGCTCGGTCTTCTTCGGCTGGTAGCTCCCTACCTGTGACACCAGGGATCGAAGCCCTCACTAGAGGTACCCGAGCGGCTACCCCGCTCATTCGTCCCAGGCTGGTAGTTGCCTACCCACGACACCAGAGATCAAAGCCCTCGTCAAGAGGCAACCGCACATCTTCACTGCCCGGTCATCCTTAGTGGGCTTCTTACAGCCCCTCCAACGCTAAAGATCAAAGTCCTCCTTAGAGGCAGCCTAGCAGCTACCATGCTCGGCTATCTCCGGCCGGTAGCTCCCTACCCATAGAGCCAGGGATCGAAGCCCTCGCAAGAGGCATCCGAGCGGCTATACCGCTCGATCGTCCCAGGCCGATAGTTGCCTACCCACGACGCCAGAGATCAAAGCCCTCGCCAAGAGGCAGCCGTACAGCTTCACTGCCCGGTCACCCTTAGCGGGCTTCTTATGGCCCCTCCAACGCTAAGGATCAGAGTCCTCCATGGAGGATCAGAGTAGCTTCCTTACTCGCAAAGCCAGAGATCAAAGCCCTCGCCAAGGGGCAACCGATCAGCTTTCCGGCTCGTTCATGCCCAACAGATGCTACGGGCTCGTGGCCCTTATAATGGGGCCCCTGAGCCCATTCATGCTCGGCACAAATGCGGTGGGCGTCCCTCTAACCATCACATGCAGAAGATCCGTCGCCCCAACAAGGGGCATCAGGTCTATCCAAGCCTGAGCGATCCCCCCGGACTTCGGGGCCATGGAGATGCCTCCTTCTCGGCAGCGCTTGACATGATTGGCAAGCGATCGAAATCAACTCGACGAACGATCGCCAGACAGATGACCGACCTGACATGGAAGCCCAACAGTGCAAGCAGAGATATTTTACAAGCATTCTTCATAAACAGAAGACGAAGTGCAAACCGATGAAACTAAAGAAAAAGTTTTATTACTAAAAGCCAAGTCTTTACAAAGGGTATTTTGGGCTCCCCAGCCTTACAAAATGCCCGGAGGCTTACAAAATTCCAGAAGCAACTAAATAAAAGGAGGAGGAAGACGGGGGCTTTAGGCCTCAGGGACAGGCGCGACCTTGGGGCCCTCAACATCCACCACGAGACGAGCTGGGTCCTCGGCGACTTCCTCGCCAGGAATCTTCTGCCCCTGCTCATCGGCATCCGCGAGGGGGTATTCGGCCCGGAGCTCTTCGTCAGCGAACCCCGGTATCCGGGCCTTAACGGCGTCGAGGGCCTCGTGCCAGATGAGGGTCGTGGCAATGGCCAGGTCATCATAGAAGTCCTTCGAATTCTTGTAGTTCTCCACCACCTTCGCCGCCGAGAGATCGGCCAACTTCTCCGCTCTCAGGTCGGCTGATTTTTCCGAATCGGCCGCCGCTCTCAGGTCGGCCGATTTTGCCGACTCGGCCGTCACCCCCAGCTCCTTCCGGAGGGTCTTCACCGTCTTCTTCAGGTTGCCGGTGAGCACCTGAGCGTCCTCAAGCTTGATCTCGGCGGCCTGGCGATACCGGGCGACCTCCCGCTTCCCGGTCTCCACCTCGCCCTCTAGGGCGGCGACCTTCATCGTCACCGCCTCCATCTCCCGCTTGGAGCTCTCTTCCAGCGAGGCGAGCTGGCTCGCAGCCTTCAACGCTGGGGCTACCACCTCGGCCTCTATACGTAAGGCAAGGGTAACGGCTGGAGAACCTGAAAGATAGGGAAGAGATCAGCAAAACGTATGAGGCACGGAATCTTGCAAAAGACCAAATGCTTACCTGCACGGACTCCTGGGCGATGGATGCCAGCTGAGCCCTGAAAGTCCCCGTGGGGACTCTACTCACGTCCGATGTCTCTATCTCATGAAGCAGGCTGTCCGTGACGGATAGCCCGGAAGGCACTGCGAACTGGAGGCCCCCCTTCCTCCACCATGATCGGCGAGGCCGGGCCCCGGGAGGATCTCTGAGCAGAACTCCTCTTGAGCGGCTCCGAGGGAGAGCCGATCTCCTCCTCCAAGACCGGGTCATCCAGTATCCGAGCTTGCTTCCGGCCCGACGCTCTGCTGGGCCCCGGGGCGGGATCCGCCCTTGAGCGCTCACGGGACGCAACCACCGGAGGAGAAGGAGCCGGGGCAGGCTTTGATTGGTGATCTCTAAGATTAGGACACGTGGCAGATGATGCGTCCTAGAACTCAGAAGTGAGGGCCCACAGGAGCCGACCAGGCCACCTGTTCCCCTCCGAACGGCGGCCTGGGCTCGGGCGTCCGGGCCTGAGGTTCGGGGCAGATGCTAATTGGTGCTATCCGTCCACCTCTCCGAAGATGCCAAGTCGATCTATGGCACCGTGTATCGAAGGTTTAGACGGATGCGGCCGATGTAGCAGACTTCGTCAGATTCCCCCTCGTTTGAGGGGTTTTTTGATTGTGGGGACGCTCTTCCCTGCAGTCGCAAGCCCCTGCAGTTAATTACGCTACCGCATCGCGGTAACAACTTTCTCCTTCTCCAGATGGTCACTTCGTGTCGTGGGTGTTTATTTTGTTTTTATTGCCCGTGGATTGTTTACGGAGACTGAGTTATGTCGTCGCCCGTAGGGCGTGGACTAGTCCAAATCCGTGTTTGTCTTAGATTTGGGTTTGGGGGTTTGGTTTGAGGATACGTCAGCCATATTTGAGGCTAAGATCAACTCAAACGTTTGTTAAGGATACGTTAGTCCGATTTGAGACTAAGATCAACTTAACAGGATCGTTTAGATCCGACAAAAGAGCGTTTGGGCTCCATTGTTCCAGTTTAGGGACATAGTGGTCCATCGTATATGTGGCCGTCGGGACCCGTCACCTCTCTGACGACGTTGAAGGATTACAACGACGGATGTCAGAGGAGTTCAGAGATGTACCCTCGAGCCGAAGTTAATTTGGGGGATTCATAGTCCAGTCTGTTTGAAGGTTTAAGGATACGTTAGCCATCTTTGAGGCTAAGATCAACTTAAATGGGACCGTTTAGATCCGACAAAAGAGCATGCTGGGCTCTATTGTTCTAGTTTAAGGACATTGTGGTCCATGGGTAGTTTAAGGACATTGCGGTCCGTGGGTAGTTTAAGGACATTGCGGTCCATGAGTAGTTTAAGGACATTGCGGTCCGTGGGTAGTTTAAGGACATTGCGGTCCATTGTTAGTTTTAAGACATCTCGGTCAAGGTTAAGGACGTCATAGTCCATGGGTTTAAGGACTCCACAGTCCGGTATGTGCTCTGGATGCTTCACACGGGTTCACTGCCGTGCTTGGCGAGGACCAGGCTCCGCTCTGGGCGTTTTCCGCGGGGTCAAAGAGTGACATTATCCACGTTCCATGTAACCAGGAATTTTGAACTAGATGCTTCACACGGGTTCACTGCCGTGCTCGGCGAGGACTAGGCTCCGCTCTGGGCGTTTTCCGCGGGGTCAAAGAGTGACGTTATCCACGTTCCACGTGACCAGGAATTTTGCATTAGACATGGGTTTAAGGACCCCACAGTCCATATCATGGGTGGTCATCGGGACCCGTCACCTCTTTGAAGACATTGAGGGATTACAATGCCAAGTATCAAAGGAGTGAAGAGATGTACCCTAGAACCGGAATGGATTAAATAGTCCTTGGCCCAATTTGGGATCAAGACCCATTAATTATATTATGAGCCCCTTGGCCCAGTTAATTGCGAATTGAGGACTTATGGCCAGCTTGGGCTAAGTCCTATCATGTCTGGAATATTGACTTCTTGTGGGTCCATTGAGGGAGAGGCTTTGCCTCTATCCCTTTAGCCAATTGGGCCAAAGCCTAGTGTTAAACACTTCAGAGCAATCAGTGTTGAACACTGGGAATGAGGTTGACAAGTTAATATTTAACACTAAAAGATTATTGGTGTTAAACACCAGCAACAAGGCTTTCAGATTAGTGTTAAACACTAAAACAGATCAGCATCAGGCATCGGCAACAGAGCTCTCAAATTAGTGTTAAACACTAGGGTAGTCAGTGTTGAACACTGCAAGTAAAGTTCTTTGATTGGTGTTGAACACTGCGGCCCAACAGTGTTTTAACACTGGATTCAGGAGTTCCAACTTAGTGTTAAACACTAAAGCAAGAGGGGTCACGTGGCGACACGTGAGAGCGCCCTCTCTCCATTCATTCTGCTGAGATTATTGCATCTTTCAGAGCATCACGTGCCATCACGTGACGGGCATTCATATGCCTATGTGTTAGAGCTTCTGTCAAGGGTCACGTGGGTCACGTGGGGGACTGCCTCAAAGGGCTTTCTGTAGATCTTTTGATGGGGTCACGTGGTGGCACGTGACCCTGCCTCCATGTATATTGTTTAGAGAATCTGTTGATCCTTTTCCAGGAATTAAATTCCTCGAACTTTAATTTTCAAAGGAATTAAATTCCTACTTCCTTTTGAAGACTTATATTCTGGAGTAGAATTGAACCCTGAATCTTCTGTAGGAATTAAATTCCTCGTTTATGTGAAGAACTGAATAGGGTTAAACCCTAATAAAAGCTTTTTAAGGAATTAAACTTCCAGTCCCTGTTAAATTATGATTAAGGGAATTGAATTCCCGTTGTTTCAACAGAACTAAGTTCTTAATTAGGGTTAAACCCTGTTTCTCTCTGTTCTGAAGGAATTAAATTCCCATAACACAGGGTCAAGCCCTACTTTTATCTTAGAGGAATTAAATTCCTATAGTTCTGTGAGAATTAAATTCTCGTTTTTCCGTTCCCTCTCCATGTTTTGGATCTGCATGGCAGGGTCTCAACCCATTGAGAATTAAATTCTCAACCTAGAGGGGAGTTGTGCACTTTGCAGATCCTCTATCAAAGAGAGAAGAAATATGTTCTTCTGGTTTTTATTTTGTCAGAGTTAAACTCTGTTGAGAATTAAATTCTCCTTCTTTCAGGAAGCCTTCCCTTTCTTACCTAGGGTTTTCTTTTTGCAGAAGCTCCAAATTCCTCAAAGTATCAAGCCTCTCTCTTTTTTTCTCCCTCTGCGTATATCTCCTTTTTTTTGTCCCTAGGCTCCTATTTATAGGAGAAGCAGCCGAATCAATTAGTTTTTTGATGAATCATCGTTGAGAGATTTGATTTGCATCCATCATTCGTTCTGGACCTTCGAATTATTAGGTGAATTTTATTCACCATTGGATTTCAGATCCGGGGATTCTCCCTTGTAATTTCTGTTAGATTTTAAGGGGAAATCTTTCCAAACTCGAGATTTTCCATAGATAGATGATATTTGATCATCTCTGAATCTTTAATTTGCTCGGTTCCAGATAATTGCTTTCCTTTGGAAAGATTTGAATCTCTTTCAGAATTTAATTCTGTTAGCAAAATGGGCTTTGAAAGCCGGTCACGTGTGACCATGTGACCCATGGTCACGTGTGGACACGTGACTCTCTTGGAACGAGCCTTTTTCTTCTTTTGCACTCTGCCTTCTTCTGCTGCTTAGCCGTCACGTGCTACCACGTGACCCCTGGTCACGTGTGAGCACGTGACCCTTGTCTGGCGCCTCTTTCCTTGGTTCAACTGGAGAGCGAGTCTGCTGCTTTGAACGTCACGTGCCAACACGTGACCCTGGTCACGTGGGAGCACGTGACCTCTTCTGAAGTCCTTTTCCTTGACTTGATCAGGGAACCAATGTGCTCTTTTCCGCTGCTTTTGTATGTCACGTGTCAACACGTGACTGCTGGTCACGTGTAAGCACGTGGCCCCTTTTTGAAGCTTTTCCCAAAAGCTTTCCTGATTTTAAATCAGGAAACAAATGCCCCCACAGCTTTGTTCTCACGTGTCTGCACGTGAGTGCAACGCTGTCACCTCTTGTGACCGTTGGATTCCTCTAGGGATCTGGGGAGATGAAACGTTTCCACTGCCTTCTATAAATACCTCTGTCTCTTCATAGGAGCCTTCACTTTGCTCATCTTCTTCTTCCGAGAATTTCTTCTTTGAGAATTTAATTCTCGCTTTCAGAGCTTAGTTCTCTGTCTTGAAACAATCTTCAGAGTTTAACTCTGTTCGAAAAGAACCCTTTTTTCCTCAGGTAATGTTCTTGGACAACGATGAACCTTCACATTTCTCTGGATTTTAAATCCAAAACAAGGGTTTTTACCCTTTTTCCTTCAGATTTTCCATAAGAACATGAAACCGCTTAACCCTCAAACTGTAGATCTCTTAGGGTCTAGATGATCTTTGGGGAGATGATGATAGCGCTTCAACCCCATGGAATTTAATTCCATCAAAAATGCTTCTGGGAATTTAATTCCCTTTTCTTAATTAGGAATTTAATTCCAATGAAAAACTCAGTTTCTTCGCATGGAGGCTTCCTGAGGTCTCTTGGCCCTAGGTGGTTCTTCCTGACATTAATGCAATGGGGGTTTTGTAATGATTCTCGTGACTTTTATTTCAGGTATCATGGATGCCCATCTGTATAGTCTTGACGAGATCATTTCCTACGGGAATATTCGTGCGCTGGGCCGCAGTCAGACCCAGGAGTTCACCGATGCTCAGTGTGCCGAGATCGTGAGCCGCTTTGACGAGTACAACCATCGGCTACTCCCCCGTCGCTCTTCTCTTCTGAGGCTGATCGTGCTGGCGATCAGGGAGGCTCTCCCTTTATTTTGTGCTGGTGTGCCGCTTGGGTCATTGGACGCCGCCGAGGATAAAGTACACTCGGTGTATTTGATGCACTTGATTTCCAAGAGAAGGCGGGATAATCTCATTGATCTCCTGCATCAGATTTTTCAGCAATCAGCCATACTTGCCGCCTACCGGAGGGTAGAGGACATCCGCGGGGACCCCGACGCTTGTGACCGTGAGAGAAAGCATACTCGGGAGGTTCGAAATGCTTGGAAGATCTTGAATAAAGTTAATTTTGAGTTTCTCAACCCATGCCCCGCATCTGAAGTTTTACCATTGTAAATGTGTCTTCTATATTTTTGTATGAACCTCTTGAAGTATGAGTGACAAGTTTTATTATGTCTTCCCATATTTGCATGCCTTTTCTCTGGGATTTTATCATTTTGCTACTATTGTTGTTTGTGCTTTTAATATGCAGGGTACTGCTCCATATATTTCCCTTTAAGTGCACATCAGGTTTAGGCCTCACGTGTTCTGCACGTAGGGTCCCTTGATGGGGCTGTTCACAGAATTTACCCCATGCCATATTTTCAGTGCACAATATTAGATGTAGAAAGAGGGCCTTGGAAATAGTTCCATCTCCTTGATTTTCGATGCCTTTCCTTTTTTTGGCCTTGGAAATAGCTTCACCATGCAAGATTTTCCGCGCACAGCACTTAATGCATTTCTTTATATATGAGGCTATAGCTTTCTTTTCCCTTCACAAAGAGATTTATATTATTTTTTTTATCTTGGAGTAACTTGTCTTGAGAAACAAACGAGCGTTATGGCCTGCAATCGCCCTCATGCTCGTCGATAGCCATGGGAAGTTCCTCTTGAGGAGATGATCCCCCGTTTTGCAGCTCGGTTGGTGGACCCCCTCCTTTCCGACAACGAATGTGACTTAGCCATGCATGAGCTCTCGATCCGTAGAGGGTCTCCCCTCCCGATGGGTTACCTCTGGCTCCGGATGATTCTCACGGCCGTGCTCGCCGACATCCCTCCTCACCCGGCGGAGATGACCCTGGCGATGCTCGACGCGGCGGAAGAAAAGTTCGAGGGTTTTCATGAAGCGTGCCTGATTACTCAGGCTTTGAAGGACTGCTCAATTCATCTGCTAAGCGAGATAAAGGCCCGGCGAGCTATTATGTTTGCTTTCACGGACGAACATGGCACCAACCGATGGGGAGCGACCTCTCGCGAGAATCGTCGCTTCGATGTGCTGGAGAAAGCAGAGAGAGAGATGGAGAATTTTGTCCTTTGCTTCATTAACCCCTGTGCCGTTGATCCTGTGTTTGGTGACCTTTTCCGTTAGCGTAGAACATTTTTAAATTAGTCCCCCCTTTTTGTATGCTTTATGTTGAACTTCCATGTAGGCTTGGTACTCGTATGTATGTTTCCGCTTGCATGAATAAATTTTGTGTTCCTTTTATGAAAACTTTCTTCAATTATCAATACTGTTGTCATGTCGCGTGCATATTAAAGCTTCGAATTTTATTTCTTTTTCGGATGTTCATATGATTGCGAACACATGCTTGATAGGATAATCGTCGGAAAGTTTTTCGTTGCTTTTCATTCCGGGTTGTGTGAGCGCGTTCTGGATCGATTATTGCTGTCGATCGGAAGCCCATTTATATGGTCTCGAGCGTGTATGTCTTATTTCTAAGGTTGCGGTCGCAAAGTGAGCTTACATGGCTTGATAGGGCGACGCGTGGCGAACATATTGTCGTGTGAAAAAAGGGTTCGGCCGTAAATTCTCGGAGAGGGAGTTGGCCTTTAAGGCGTTGAGCGAGTGCGAGTCTTAGGCCAACAAAACGTATGAACTCTGGCGAGTGCTCCAGGAGTCCATAAAGGAGGTGGTGGCTCTCGATAAAGCCGCCACGTTCACTCGTGAGAGGGTCGAGGCTCATAAAGCCACCGAGAAAGAGCTCGAAGCTCGGCTTGCTTCATATCAGGCCCAACAAGCTCAGGCGGAGGCTCGCCTTCTGGAGATCTTACGTCATGAAGCCGTGGCTCAGCAACAGAACGATGAGCTGGTAAAATTACTACACCGCCCGCCGGCTTGAGGACTTGTATCTTTTCTCCCTTTTTTGTACATACTCATGGATGAGAGTATCTCTTTTTTCTGTTTCTTTCATAAATTGTACTTTGTATCTATTTTGGGTTTATGAATAAAAGATACATTTTTCCTCTCAATGATCTTTCCCCTTTTTATTGAATGCATTCTGCGGATACTATATCTTGATCTCCTTGCAGGACAGCGATGGCTCAGGGTTCAGGGTTAAGATCTGCTTCCTAAGACCTTTGCACTTTATGAGCCACGAGGGTCTCATGAAGAGTTTTTTTTCTCCCTACAGGTCGAGAGGATCCCATAGGTGTAAGTTCTTCTTAAGAATCGTGAAGATTCTTAAGCGGGTTTTCCCTTGAGAGTCGCAAGGATCTCACAAGAGAAATTTTTCTTCCTTACAGGTCGTGAGGACTTGTAAGTGCTGGGTGTGGTCGCCCTTATCCGTGTTTCACGGGGTCAGAGGCTTCTCCAGGTATTGTAGTTTAAAGACGTCGCGGTCAAGGTTAAGGACCTCATAGTCCGTGGATTTAAGGACTCCACAGTCCGATGTTAGTTTTAAGACATCGCGGTCAAGGTTAAGGACCTCATAGTCCGTGGATTTAGGGACTCCACAGTCCGATGTTAGTTTTAAGACATCACGGTCAAGGTTAAGGACCTCATAGTCCGTGGATTTAGGGACTCCACAGTCCGGTGTTTGGTTGCAGGGACCCGTCACCTCTTTGAAGACGTTGAGGAATTACAACGCCAGGTATCAAAGGAGTGAAGAGATGTACCCTTAAGCCAAGGTAGAATCCGTAGGGAATCGGGGGGGTTGATCGTTAGTTTTAAGACATCACGGTCGAGGTTAAGGACGTCATAGTCCGTGGATTTTAAGGACTCTACAGTCCGGTATTTGCTCTGGATGCTTCACACGGGTTCACTGCCGTGCTTGGCGAGGACCAGGCTCCGCTCTGGATGCTTCGCACGGGTTCACTGCCGTGTTCTGCGAGGACCGGGATCCGCTCTGGACGTTTTCCACGGGGTCAAAGAGTGACATTATCCGCGTTCCACGTAACCAGGGATTTTGCACTAGATGCTTCACACGGGTTCATTGCCGCGTTAGGCGAGGACTAGGCTCCGCTCTGGATGTTTTCCACGGGGTCAAAGAGTGACATTATCCGCGTTCCACGTAACCAGGAATTTTGCACTAGATGCTTCACACGGGTTCATTGCCGCGTTAGGCGAGGACTAGGCTCCGCTCTGGATGCTTCACACGGGTTCACTGCCGTGCTCTGCGAGGACCAGGATCCGCTCTGGACGTTTTCCACGGGGTCAAAGAGTGACATTATCCGCGTTCCACGTAACCAGGAATTTTGCACTAGATGCTTCACACGGGTTCATTGCCGCGCTAGGCGAGGACTAGGCTCCGCTCTGGATGCTTCACACGGGTTCACTGCCGTGCTCTGCGAGGACCAGGATCCGCTCTGGACGTTTTCCACGGGGTCAAAGAGTGACATTATCCGCGTTCCACGTAACCAGGAATTTTGCACTAGATGCTTCACACGGGTTCACTGCCGCGTTAGGCGAGGACTAGGCTCCGCTCTGGATGCTTCGCACGGGTTCACTGCCGTGTTCTGCGAGGACCAGGATCCGCTCTGGACGTTTTCCACGGGGTCAAAGAGTGACATTATCCGCGTTCCACATAACCAGGAATTTTGCACTAGATGCTTCACACGGGTTCACTGCCGCGTTAGGCGAGGACTAGGCTCCGCTCTGGATGCTTCGCACGGGTTCACTGCCGTGTTCTGCGAGGACCAGGATCCGCTCTGGACGTTTTCCACGGGGTCAAAGAGTGACATTATCCGCATTCCACGTAACCAGGAATTTTGCACTAGATGCTTCATACGGGTTCACTGCCGCGTTAGGCGAGGACTAGGCTCCGCTCTGGATGCTTCGCACGGGTTCACTGCCGTGTTCTGCGAGGACCAGGATCCGCTCTGGACGTTTTCCACGGGGTCAAAGAGTGACATTATCCGTGTTCCACGTGACCAGGAATTTTGTTGATTGTATCCGCATTTCACGGGATGGAGGTTGGACTCTTGGTGATATGTATCGCCGAGCCATGGAACTGGGGGTTGCCGCTGTCCCGTTTCGCTTGATGTTGTGTCTGCTTCCATGAGACGGACGTCGAGATGATCTCTAGGCTATCTGTGAACCGTCGAGATTTGGCTTCTCCTTATGACGAAACCTGGGGAGGGAGTATGATCCCTTCTTTGTTTGCGTCCCTGGATTGTATACAGAGGTAGATGTAACATCACCTGTAGGGCGAGGATTTCACTTTTTATTTTATTTCTTTTTCCGCGATGCTCTATCATTTCAGCTTTTATATCGCGAAGGTCGCGATTGCCCCATCGTTTCGGCTATTTTTCGCGGTGCCCAATTGTTTCGGCTATTCATTTATTTTCTGCTCGCTGCTTTTTATTGCGAGTTGCCCCATCATTTCGGCTATTTTTCATGCCTTCATTTTTACTTGCTGTTTTTTATTGCAAGTTGCCCCATCATTTCAGCTATTTTGTAGGCATGTGTGGCTTGCTAGCTTTGCAAGCCTGGATTTTAGGCACCGATTTCGGCATCAGCACCGCTACAACTGGAATGTTGCCAGGAGCGAATCATCATTTGCCTTTGTCGATGACGAACAAAGGTGGCTCAGCAAACAGGGTTAAGGGTCCTGTCGACCGAGGCTTTTGACTTCATGAGCCGTAAGGGTCTCACAAAGGTATTTCTCCCTACAAGTCGTGAGGATCTTGCAGGTGTATTTTCTCCTTAGGGATCGTGAGGATTCCTAAGTGTGCGCTCCTCTGTAAGTCATAAGGATCCTACAAGAGGGCTTTCTCCTTATTGGTCGAGAGGACCTACAAGGGTTGGACTTTGCCGGGGAAGTGTTTATTCGCGCCCGTGGATTGTATACAAGGGTCAGTATTGAGTCCTTTGTAGGGCAATATCGAAGGTTGTGAAGGATTGCTTAAGCACAGGTTTAGGTCTCTGTAACTTAAGACTTTCAAGTCTTATGAGCCGTGAGGGTCCCATGAGAGAGTCCTCCTTACGAGTCGTGAGGATCTCGTAAGTGTATTTTCTCCTTAGGAATCGTGGGGATCCCTAAGTGTGTTGCTCCTTTGTGAGTCATAAGGATCTCACGCAGTTGGTTTCTCCTTACAAGGTCGAGAGGACCCTATAAGTGTCTTTTAACGAGGTTGCGCCCTTTCGGGTTTTCACAAACACTCGCCGGTAGTCCTGCTGTTTTTACTCACGGAGCCCTTTCGGGTTTTCATCCGTGCCCATTTTGCTTATGGACATACCGTTTTTTATTTTATATACTTTCTTTTTTTTTCTTTTTTTTTTATCTCGTCAGCCTAAGGATGCTGCGGTAGTAGTTTAGGGACGTTTCGGTCCGTCGTTAGTTTAAGGACGTTTCGGTCCGTCGTTAGTTTAAGGACGTTTCGGTCCGTCGATAGTTTAAGGACGTTTCGGTCCGTCGTTAGTTTAAGGACGTTTCGGTCCGTCGATAGTTTAAGGACGTTTCGGTCCGTCGTTAGTTTAAGGACGTTTCGGTCCGTCGATAGTTTAAGGACGTTTCGGTCCGTCGATAGTTTAAGGACGTTTCGGTCCGTCGTTAGTTTAAGGACGTTTCGGTCCGTCGTTAGTTTAAGGACGTTTCGGTCCGTCGATATGGGAGGGCCAGCCACTGCCTGCAAAGTCTGAGCCTAGGAAGATAGCGAGCGGACATAGTCGTCGTCATCTATCATTGACCCAGGCTATGGCTCATCAAGCATAGTATTTCTTTAAGAAGCGGCCGTTTATTGGCCTGAAAGGCCTTTCACCGTGCATGTCCATGAGTAGATAGGCTCCACCCTGATAGACCTTGTCTATGATGTAGGGGCCTTCGTAGTTTGGCTCAAATTTCCCCCGTTTGGCACGATTGGGGATCATAGGTCTCTTGACCACTAGCACGAGTTCGCCTTGGCGGAATGTCCTCGGCCTGGTCAATCTCTCGTACGAGCGCGTCATCTGCTTTGTAGGCTTCCAGATGTTGTTGCGCTATGAGCCGGGTTTCGTCGAGGGCATCAAGCTCCTCAAGCCGAAGGTGGGCATTTTCTTCGTCCGTCAGCTCGTGGTGGACTGCCACTCGCAGAGAGGGTAACTCTATCTCGAGGGGGAGTACCGCTTCCGTCCCAAATACCAACGCGTACGGCGTTGTGTTCGTGGCCGTCTTGAATGTAGTTCGATAAGCCCAAAGGGCTTCTTGCAGCCTCTCGTGCCAGTCTCTCTTATTCCAGGAAACAGTCTTTTTTATGATCTTTGTCAAGGTCTTATTGAAGGCCTCGGCCAGACCGTTAGCTCATGGGTTGTAAACTGAAGAATATCTCCAGTCTATATTGTGCTGCTGCGCGAAGCGGCTAATCTTATGGCTTCGATAGGCTGGCCCATTATCGAAGATAATCCGCCGTGGGGTTCCAAACCGATAGATGACGTGCGTTTTGAAGAAGTGGAGGATATTCTCCGTCTTCACTTCCCTCAGTGGTACTGCTTCTGCCCATTTGGAGAAGTAATCAGTTGTCGCCAGGATAAAACGATGTCCCTGGGATGATGCTGGCTCGATGGGGCCGACTATGTCAGTCCCCCACATTTCGAATGGCCAACTAGCCACCGTTGGGTGTAGTGGATTCGGATGTTGGTGGATGAAGTCTCCATGAATCTGGCACGCGTGGCATTGCTTCGCATACTCAAGGCAGTCCTGGATCATCGTGGGCCAGTAGTAACCCATCCGTTTAATTTTTAACTTCATCTTTGGGCCTGCTTGGTGAGAACCGCAAAGTCCGTCATGAACTTCCTGAATGACTCTTTCCGCTTCGTCAGGTCCTAGGCATCTCAGCCATAGAGAATCAAACGATCTCTTGTATAGAGTATCGTTGACGTAGGCGAAAGATAGAGCTCGTTTCATAAGCTGATGCCTGGAGGATGTATTTTTGGGCATTCGGTGGGACTTAAAGTAGTCTATGAAGACTTCCCTCCAGTCCTCGGCCTTCTCATGGTCTTTTATTTATAGGGCCGTCTGCTCAGTCGCTCCCTTTTCTTTATATAATTCCGGAGGTATTTCTGCCGGGGCAAGCACTCGACGGCTTTGTACCACGATTCTTACATCATCGAGGTTTTCGTCCGCCAGTTCTTTAGCAAGTTTGGCTAACGCGTCTGCTTTGCTGTTTTCCGCGCGTGGTATGTTCTCCAAAGTATAGGAGGGAATTTGGGTCAATAGTTGTTGCACCCTTTCGCCGTACTTCACCAACTCCGGTTTGCACGTTTGGTAATCACCATTTACTTGACTGACAACCAGTTGAGAATCCCCGTATATAAGGAGGTCTTCAATTCCCAAGTCGATGGCGATTTTGAGGCCCGCTATCAGAGCTTCGTATTCAGCTTCATTGTTTGTCCTCGGCTCTGTTAAGGAGAAGGCGAAGCGCATTATCCCTCCTTGTGGAGTTGCAAAGATGAGGCCTATCCTCGATTTGATCATTGGGATACCCTGTTTCTATTTCTTTACGGAGGACGCTCCATCGAAATAGAGTTCCCATCGGATGCTACCGCCGCCAATCGCATCAAATGCATGCTCGTCCGGCAAATCACAGTTCAGAGGAGAATCGGCCGGTATCGGGTGCTCAGCGAGGAAATCGGCAA
Organism: Agapanthus africanus; assembly: GCA_030015575.1. Taxonomy (NCBI): domain Eukaryota; kingdom Viridiplantae; phylum Streptophyta; class Magnoliopsida; order Asparagales; family Amaryllidaceae; genus Agapanthus; species Agapanthus africanus. Next base: position 172,497,597 of record CM057339.1, on the reverse strand, counting down.
TGGCTTGGCCTTTTACTGCCTTGAGAGGTTGATACGTTATCGAGAACTCCATCAAGAGCAGGGCCCATTTAGCGAGTCGTCCCGTCAATATGGCTTTTGACATTAAGTATTTAAGGGGGTCCACCTTTGAAATGAGACGGACTTCATGCGCCAACGCATAGTGCCTGAGCTTTGTTATCGCGAAGATCAATGCCAAGCAATGTTTTTCAATGGGAGAGTAGTTGTTTTCTGCCCCCAGCAGAACTCGACTTAAGTAGTAGAGTGCTCTCTCTTTTCCCTGATCGTTCTCTTGTGCCCATAATGCGCCCAAGGAACCTTCGAGGGCGGTCGTATAAAGAATGAGGGGTTTTCCCTTGACCGGCGCAGCCAACACCGGAGGGTTTTGCAGGTACTGCTTGATCTCGTCTAGTGCACCTTGGCATTTGTGATCCCAAACGAATGGAGTTCCCTTTTTTATCAGGTGACTGTAAGGACGGCATTTGCCTGAAAGATTTGCGATAAACCGCCGGATGTATGCGAGCTTCCCTTGGAGAGACCGCAACTGTTTGAGGGTTCTTGGCGGAGGCATTTCCATAATCGCTTTAATCTTTGACGGATCTATTTCAATACCTCGGTGTCGAACGATGAATCCCAGGAATTTGCCCGAGGAGACTCCAAACGCGCATTTGAGGGGATTCATTTTCAAGTTATATTGCCGAAGGCGTTGAAATACAGTCTCCAGATGCTTTAAATGATCTTCGTATGACATGCTCTTTACTACGAGGTCATCAATATAGCACTCGACGATGTCATGTATGAGGACGTCGAAGATCTTTGTCATGGCCCTTTGATAGGTAGCGCCCGCGTTCTTTAGACCAAAGGGCATAACCCTGTAGCAGAATATACCCAAAGGGGTCCGGAAAGCGGTGTGCTTCTGGTCTTCGGGATGCATCTTTATCTGATTGTATCCTGACGAACCGTCCATATAGGAGAAAACCTCGTGAGTGGACGTGTTATCTATCATCAGCTCGGTTACCGGTACCGGGAAATCATCCTTTGGACAGGCTTTATTGAGATCCCTGAAATCCACACATATGCGTACTGTCCCATTCTTTTTCATTACCGGGACGATATTGGCGATCCAATCGGGATATTGGACTTCTTGAATAAATCCAGAATCGATCAGCTTCTTGACTTCGGCGTTGATGCTCATCTCAAGCTCGAGTCGCATCCTTCTTGGCGCTTGCTTGACTGGCTTGATATCCGGGGATATTGCTAATTTATGCACGGCAACCTCCGGATCTAATCCTGGCATCTCTGAGTAGTTCCATGCGAAGCAGTCTTTATGCCGTAGCAGCACGTTCTTTAACACGGCCACCTTTTCTTCAGAGAGTAGCTCGCTGACGAATGTCGGTCGCGGGTCATCTACCGATCCCAACTCAATCTTCCTGAGGTTATCCGCCGTAGTATGTATACCATCTTCCAGTTCTCTTGGAGCTGGCGGAAATTCTGAGATCACCTGGTCGTCGCTGTTCTCAAAGCACTGGGGAAAGTCATCCATGTTCTCGCGCTCTTCTTTTAATATCGTAATCGTATAACAAGTGCGAATCCGCTCCCAGGACTGAGGTGGATCCGGTTCTACTCTTGCGGCATTGGGTTTATGCTTTTGTGGCGGCGTTACCCTCCAGCTGTTGGATAAAGCGAATCTGCCCCGTTGGTACTGGTCCTCGACCCAGTTCTTGAAGGTGAAGCAGTCTTCGGTAGGATGTCCTATGGCTCGATGATAAGAGCAATAGCTCAAACGAGAAGCCTTGTTAGCTTGCTCAGGGTGTCTAGACTCTGGAAGCGCGATCATTTGATGTTTTAAAGCGAGCTTGAGTAACTTCTCCATCTTGTCTCGGGGGAAGGAGTACGCCCGGCTCATTTTCTTCATGAGGGACAAATCCGAGCCGTGCAATACCCGATCACGTAACCCTATAATCCTGCGTCGTTGTTGTCGGCTCCTCTTTCCGTTTCTTGATTTATTTTCGTCTCCGCATCGGGCCTTTCGCATAACGAGTTGACAAAGATGAGCATCTTTGTCTTTTGGAGCATGTTGAAATAGGCGTTACGTCCTGGCCTTTTCGTAGAGGGCCATTTCGCGGTTGTGGTTTTCCTGAGCTTTCGGACCCATTTTCCTGGTAGGCTTGTCTGTTCGTTCTCCAAACGACGGACTCGGCGTTTCGATCGCGGGGTGTAATTTTGACGAGGGGTTGGCATCTCCTGACAGGGCGTCCTCTTCTTCATCAAAGGTGTATATGGCGTAGTTACTGTGGACCTGTTCCTGTTTTCCCGCTCTCGCGTATCCAAGCCCGAGTGTTTCCATTTTCCCGTTGGGCAATTTGCGCTGCGTCCCAGGGACATCCCAAATCTTGTTGTAGAACCGAGCCTGCTGAACAGTCTGTTTTAAGGGTACCCCTTGGCGCTTCAATAGTTTCTTTAATCCATTTGTATAGTATCTGGGCAGACGGATGGGTTGGAGTCTGTCGCATGTAGCATCCGCGCCATGCCAGATCTCTTTCTCTATTTTCGACTCTGAGGATCGGTAGAATAGGATCACCTTCTCACCCCTTTGCCTGGGAGGGATGTAAAATGTTTGCAGGTCCTGCACATTGTGAGCTTGAAGCGTGTTGAGATCCTTGTAGTGTTCTAGCGGTACCATGGTGATTTGCAAGCTATGGTCATTGCCAGGAGGTGTTTGTATTGGTAGCCGATTGGAGAACACGGCATTAACCTCATCTTCCGAGTCACTTCCGAAGACTAACATGGGGGCGGACGTTCCCGGGTTGCTGCGTCGAGATGGCCCTGCATAAACTATCTCTTCCTCTTCTTCGGTATCGCTCCCGAAAACAGGGATGGTGGCGGCGGCTTTGTTCTCCGGGTTGCGACACCTTTCTGTATCCTCGAAATCTGGCAAAAAGTATTTCGCATCCTCGTATTTGCGGACTTCGTTCACGGAAAATGGGTTCAACTCGCCTGTTACAGTATACTCGAAACCATCTTTAAAGTACTTCATACACTGATGTTGTGTAGAAGGGATGATGTTGTACTCGTGTAGCCAAGGACGGCCGAGCAAGGCGTTGTAGCAGGTCTTGGCGTCAATGACATGGAATTTGATGTCTGTGACGAGAAGTCCAAAGCGTAATGTTAGTATCACAGATCCGAGAGTCCGTGACGATTGTGAATCGAAACCGGAGATAGTAATTTTGTCACGAGCGAGATGTTGCACACTCATGCAGATTTCCTTCAACACCCGAACATTAAGGAGATTGACGGAGGATCCATTATCCACCAGGATCTTGCCTATCTTGATATCATGGCAGTATCCGGATACATATAGGGGACGGTTATGGTTGCACGTCCCGAGAAGGAGGTCTTCATCACCGAAAGTGATATCGGCTGTATGCACTTCCTCCAGTTCATCCTTCATCTTTTCAGTGGCGAGGAAGGCTTGGAATTGTTCAGGTTCTTGTAATGCCTTAATTAGTGAGTCTCGCGCTTCTTTTGATAATAGGAGGGCGTCGAGAATGCTAAGCTGAGAAGGTAGCTTCCTTAGGTGCGCGAGGATGTTATAGTCCACTTTACTCTTCCTAGGAGGGTCTTTGGCAGCCAGTTCTTTCATGACTTGGTCATCTAAAGTGATATCTTCAGTGACCTTTTCCTTTCCCTTATATTTTCTACTCACGGGCCCGAGATTCTTTTCTGGGAGTGTGCGATTGCGCAGCTGAATGTTTTCGCAGGCTTCTAGTTTCTCCTCTTTCTCTAAGACGGATTCTTTAAAGAGAGGGCCCAGAGCCATTTCTTCATCAGAGTCGCTCCCAAAGGTGAGAACTTGTGACCCCCCGGCGTTGACCATGTAACAGTTGCCAGTAGTTCTGTTGTGCCCTTAAACAGTACTTCTTCGCTCCCGACGGCTCTTGCGTTTCATGCGCTTAAAATGTTGCTGACGAGTAACATATCCTTGCTACCATATTTTAAAGGCGTCGCACTCCTCCGTGGGGTGTGAGATTTTTCGATGATATGCGCAATAATTAGGGTGTCTCTCCGCCCCATCGTGTGTATTCCCTTCCGAGGGTGGTAGCTTCATCCCCATTGACATGGCTTTGGCAAACCTTTTCCTCGTCTTGAATATCTTTTTGTCTACTTCAGACGCCTTTTGATCTGGCGGGGGTAGTTCAACTCTTTTATTCAGTCGCCTGCATTTGGTTCTTTCTGACGTCGCCATCTCATGCTCCTGATCCGCCTTACTTTTTAGACGAATTTCGTCTAAGAAGGCTTTGATCATTTCATTTGTGAGCCACGCACGCTCTGGTTCAGGTTCCGCCTCCAGCTTCTTATTGCTAGGAGTTTTCTCATCATCGGTAAACGAGTGGGAGATTACGTTACAACTCGCCACATACTCTTCGGATTCATCCGATGAGCTCTCTTCATCATCTCCCCCTTGAAAGATGTGGTTGAGGAACTCTTGCAGTGTGACAGGAGTTCGAGCCTTTTGATTGTATTCTTCCAGCGCGTCGATTTGCTTCTGCAAGCTCGTGTGCTCGTCTCCAGGCTTCGCGGGCTTCTTGGATTTCTTCTTCTTTTTCTTCGAAGATTTCGACGGTTGGGCGTGAGTATTTGGGCCTTTATCTCGAGCCTTCGTAGCTGTGCGGGGCTTCAACATCCCCTCGATAATTTGAGGTTCAAGAGGGTCTTTTCATTCGATCGCAGGGCACGCGTGAAGGTCTCTCAGCATTCTTTTGGTTTTCGTTGATAGCACGACCTCCCAAGGAGCTTCTTCAATAAAGGAGCAGGTTGCTCCCAATGTATCTGTTTTCTTAGGAGTATGCGGCTGTGGTGGGCTCACCTTCCACTTCTCGGACAGTACAAACTTCCCCTGGAGATATTGATCTTCAATCCATCCTTTGAAGACGAAGCAATCTTCAATCGGATGACTTACCGTTTGATGGTAAGGGCAATAGCTAGGGTTATTCACCTCGGTGGGTTGTGGCGGTCGCCTTGGATTCGGTAGGTTTATAAGTCTGTTGCGTATTGCCAGCTCGAATAACCGTTTCATCTTGTCTCGTGGGAACGAGTAGGGACGTTTCATCTTCTCATTATAATACCGGTGTCTTTCTTCCAATTGATCTGCCGGTTTCGGGGCGTTAGGTTGCTGTTGGGCATTTGCGACGAAGGTCGCCCTTCTTTTACCCTTGTCATTCCGAGGTTCCGACTTCGGGGGAGGTGGTCTATGACCCATCTGGTCCATCTGAGCCAACTTGTCGATTAAAGCCTGGAATGTGGTTGGCTTAAAGAACATCATAAACTGGGAGATAGTTGCGTGGGGGTCTAAGGTTCCCACGAACATGCCCACTGCGGGTGCCTCCTCAATACGTTGCTCGCATCTCGACCACAAATTTCGCCAGCGTATAGCATACTGGACCCAGGTTTCGCCTGGTTTTACCCTGGTGTTAATCAAAGCAGTTATTGGAGTGCGTACGCTGGCACTTGCGAATCGCTGAGTGAATAACAACTCCATTTCAGCGAACGTTTTGATAGAATCGTTCGGGAGTTCCGAATACCATTCGAACGCCGTTTCTGATAAGCTGCCCACGAACTGGCGGAGCAACAGTTTATCATCGCCGCCGGTTTTACCGCAGAGGGCCCGGAACTGGGCGACATGTTGATGGGGGGTTGCCGGTCCCCTTATACACGTGGAATTTTGGTATCGTATAGCCTTGCGAGTATTTGATTTGGTCGTACCAGCTCGGATACGGCCGCCCCGTTTTTACGACTTGACCAGCTGCCTCAGTCGCATGGTGAACCCGGATTTGCTGAGCTATGTAGTCAACCAAGTCAGCCTTAGAGATTGCCTCCTCCTTGGCCGTTGATAGGGCTGGTGGTGGATTTGACATCTCCCCTCGGTCGTCTTCAAGAACGATTGGGGGATCCTCGGCGGGTAAGTCCTGCTGGATCATCATGCCTATCATATCTTGGAAAAGAAGGCCCATACGTTGTATGTTGGCTGCTTGTTCAGCAGCCTCTTTGTCCTTTTTCTCCAGTATCCGGCGAAGAAATTCAGCGTCGGTTTCTTCCTCCTGGCGTGCGTCTGAGGACGTTTCTGGGCTTTCTTTTGGCCCGGTAAGTGCGGCCATAGCATTCATCATTTCCTGAAGCTTTTGTTGCTGCTCCTGGGCTTTCGTCACGGATCGGGTAAGCGGTCGGTGGCCTGTAGAAGTGCGGCTTTCTTCCTTTCCAGAGGCCATGTAAACAGTGTGCACCACCGTGCCCCCAGACTTAGGGCGTCTGGGCTCAGTGCTTTTAGCCGTCGTTGCACGTTGGGGGGTCTTCTCTGGCCTCCTCCTTTTATAAGCCATGGAGGTTGAGGGGGCCGTTGAGGTGGGCGTCCCGACAGCCTTTTGGGGTTCAGCCTGGTGACCAGCTTCCGGTTGGATTTTCAGCTTCTTGTGCCGGCGGGAGGAGTTTGGATCGATGGTCGAGTCTCGGGCCTGCCGCCAAACCTTATAGATTTTGGAAGACAGCCGTTGAGGAGATTGGGGCTGTTCTGATTCCATTTCCACAACCTTTTTTAATGGGGGAGGAGACCTCTTCAGCACTGCAGTAGGAGAATTTCTTCGCACCTTATTTAGCATTTCGAAGCTGTTCCCAGTTGGAACAGCAGCATTAACTTCTGCCACCGGGGCTGATGGAGTCAACCCAGAGGGGGAGTTGCCCCCAGCCTTCCTTACTCGGCGCCAATGGCGACGTCGAGCGTGTCGAGCGGATGGCGTTGGGTCAGCGGTAAGAATGGTCTTGTCTTGCCCCCTGTGTGGGTGGGGGGTTGTTGTTGGTGTTAGCCTGTCGAAGACCGACGTCTTTTGGATAGCAGGAGCGGGAGCTGGAGCCGTCAATCTTGAAAAGACCGACTTTGTGGCAGGGGAAGTCGCTTTGATGTCTTCAGGAGCAAGACCGGTCACTTTCTTAGAAGCAGCCTTCTCTGAGATTGTAGTCCCTATGATGAGTTCGTAGGATTTCCGGCCCAATCTAGAGAAGACCGAGGCGCTGACGTTGGGCGACTCGTTGAGAGGAGCCGCGGCAGGGGTAAGACGATCAAAGACTGACTTCTTGGGAGCTTCCTTTGTCAGTATCGGCGCCGCGAAGCTTGACGATGGGAGTATAGTCCCGAAGAACAATCCGGTAGTGGCTTGAGTCACTTGGTCCACCGGCATTGTGAACAACGAAGCAGCTTGGGGTCCATAGGCTATACCTCCTGGCGAGGTAGAGCGTTGGTCGCAATTGCAGTTTGAGCAGTTGGAGGACTTCGCGGAAGTAGAAGCCATCGATCCTTTGTTTTCTGCAATAGGCAAGACGCCAATTCTTAGTATCTTGAAACCCAAGGGCAACCATTAGCGAACCGCGATTGGTTCGCGAATCACGACACACGAAGTGTGGAGTGGAAAGAGGAAAAGGTCCCACCGGACGTGCCAGAATCTGTTCCCCTCCGAACGGCGGCCTGGGCTCGGGCGTCCGGGCCTGAGGTTCGGGGCAGATGCTAATTGGTGCTATCCGTCCACCTCTCCGAAGATGCCAAGTCGATCTATGGCACCGTGTATCGAAGGTTTAGACGGATGCGGCCGATGTAGCAGACTTCGTCAGATTCCCCCTCGTTTGAGGGGTTTTTTGATTGTGGGGACGCTCTTCCCTGCAGGCGCAAGCCCCTGCAGTTAATTACGCTACCGCATCGCGGTAACAACTTTCTCCTTCTCCAGATGGTCACTTCGTGTCGTGGGTGTTTATTTTGTTTTTATTGCCCGTGGATTGTTTACGGAGACTGAGTTATGTCGTCGCCCGTAGGGCGTGGACTAGTCCAAATCCGTGTTTGTCTTAGATTTGGGTTTGGGGGTTTGGTTTGAGGATACGTCAGCCATATTTGAGGCTAAGATCAACTCAAACGTTTGTTAAGGATACGTTAGTCCGATTTGAGACTAAGATCAACTTAACAGGATCGTTTAGATCCGACAAAAGAGCGTTTGGGCTCCATTGTTCCAGTTTAGGGACATAGTGGTCCATCGTATATGTGGCCGTCGGGACCCGTCACCTCTCTGACGACGTTGAAGGATTACAACGACGGATGTCAGAGGAGTTCAGAGATGTACCCTCGAGCCGAAGTTAATTTGGGGGATTCATAGTCCAGTCTGTTTGAAGGTTTAAGGATACGTTAGCCATCTTTGAGGCTAAGATCAACTTAAACGGGACCGTTTAGATCCGACAAAAGACCATGCTGGGCTCTATTGTTCTAGTTTAAGGACATTGCGGTCCGTGGGTAGTTTAAAGACATTGCAGTCCGTGGGTAGTTTAAGGACATTGCGGTCCATTGTTAGTTTTAAGACATCTCGGTCAAGGTTAAGGACGTCATAGTCCATGGGTTTAAGGACTCCACAGTCCGGTATGTGCTCTGGATGCTTCACACGGGTTCACTGCCGTGCTTGGCGAGGACCAGGCTCCGCTCTGGGCGTTTTCCGCGGGGTCAAAGAGTGACATTATCCACGTTCCACGTAACCAGGAATTTTGCACTAGATGCTTCACACGGGTTCACTGCCGTGCTCGGCGAGGACTAGGCTCCGCTCTGGGCGTTTTCCGCGGGGTCAAAGAGTGACGTTATCCACGTTCCACGTGACCAGGAATTTTGCATTAGACATGGGTTTAAGGACCCCACAGTCCATATCATGGGTGGTCATCGGGACCCGTCACCTCTTTGAAGACATTGAGGGATTACAATGCCAAGTATCAAAGGAGTGAAAAGATGTACCCTAGAACCGGAATGGATTAAATAGTCCTTGGCCCAATTTGGGATCAAGACCCATTAATTATATTATGAGCCCCTTGGCCCAGTTAATTGCGAATTGAGGACTTATGGCCAGCTTGGGCTAAGTCCTATCATGTCTGGAATATTGACTTCTTGTGGGTCCATTGAGGGAGAGGCTTTGCCTCTATCCCTTTAGCCAATTGGGCCAAAGCCTAGTGTTAAACACTTCAGAGCAATCAGTGTTGAACACTGGGAATGAGGTTGACAAGTTAATGTTTAACACTAAAAGATTATTGGTGTTAAACACCAGCAACAAGGCTTTCAGATTAGTGTTAAACACTAAAACAGATCAGCATCAGGCATCGGCAACAGAGCTCTCAAATTAGTGTTAAACACTAGGGTAGTCAGTGTTGAACACTGCAAGTAAAGTTCTTTGATTGGTGTTGAACACTGCGGCCCAACAGTGTTTTAACACTGGATTCAGGAGTTCCAACTTAGTGTTAAACACTAAAGCAAGAGGGGTCACGTGGCGACACGTGAGAGCGCCCTCTCTCCATTCATTCTGCTGAGATTATTGCATCTTTCAGAGCATCATGTGCCATCACGTGACGGGCATTCATAAGCCTATGTGTTAGAGCTTCTGTCAAGGGTCATGTGGGTCACGTGGGGGACTGCCTCAAAGAGCTTTCTGTAGATCTTTTGAGGGGGTCACGTGGTGGCACGTGACCCTGCCTCCATGTATATTGTTTAGAGAATCTGTTGATCCTTTTCCAGGAATTAAATTCCTCGAACTTTAATTTTCAAAGGAATTAAATTCCTACTTCCTTTTGAAGACTTATATTCTGGAGTAGAATTGAACCCTGAATCTTCTGTAGGAATTAAATTCCTCGTTTATGTGAAGAACTGAATAGGGTTAAACCCTAATAAAAGCTTTTTAAGGAATTAAACTTCCAGTACCTGTTAAATTATGATTAAGGGAATTGAATTCCCGTTGTTTCAACAGAACTAAGTTCTTAATTAGGGTTAAACCCTGTTTCTCTCTGTTCTGAAGGAATTAAATTCCCATAACACAGGGTCAAGCCCTACTTTTATCTTAGAGGAATTAAATTCCTATAGTTCTGTGAGAATTAAATTCTCGTTTTTCCGTTCCCTCTCCATGTTTTGGATCTGCATGGCAGGGTCTCAACCCATTGAGAATTAAATTCTCAACCTAGAGGGGAGTTGTGCACTTTGCAGATCCTCTATCAAAGAGAGAAGAAATATGTTCTTCTGGTTTTTATTTTGTCAGAGTTAAACTCTGTTGAGAATTAAATTCTCCTTCTTTCAGGAAGCCTTCCCTTTCTTACCTAGGGTTTTCTTTTTGCAGAAGCTCCAAATTCCTCAAAGTATCAAGGCTCTCTCCTTTTTTCTCCCTCTGCGTATATCTCCTTTTTTTTGTGTCTCTAGGCTCCTATTTATAGGAGAAGCAGCCGAATCAATTAGTTTTTTGACGAATCTTCGTTGAGAGATTTTATTTGCATCCATCATTCGTTCTGGACCTTCGGATTATTAGGTGAATTTTATTCACCATTGGATTTCAGATACGGGGATTCTCCCTTGTAATTTCTGTTAGATTTTAAGGGGAAATCTTTCCAAACTCGAGATTTTCCATAGATAGATGATATTTGATCATCTCTGAATCTTTAATTTGCTCGGTTCCAGATAATTGCTTTCCTTTGGAAAGATTTGAATCTCTTTCAGAATTTAATTCTGTTAGCAAAATGGGCTTTGAAAGCCGGTCACGTGTGACCACGTGACCCATGGTCACGTGTGGACACGTGACTCTCTTGGAACGAGCCTTTTTCTTCTTTTGCACTCTGCCTTCTTCTGCTGCTTAGCCATCACGTGCTACCACGTGACCCCTGGTCACGTGTGAGCACGTGACCCTTGTCTGGCGCCTCTTTCCTTGGTTCAACTGGAGAGCGAGTCTGCTGCTTTGAACGTCACGTGCCAACACGTGACCCTGGTCACGTGGGAGCACGTGACCTCTTCTGAAGTCCTTTTCCTTGACTTGATCAGGGAACCAATGTGCCATTTTCCGCTGCTTTTGTATGTCACGTGTCAACACGTGACTGCTGGTCACGTGTAAGCACGTGGCCCCTTTTTGAAGCTTTTCCCAGAAGCTTTCCTGATTTTAAATCAGGAAACACCACCCATGTACCCGGCCTGCAAGCACAAGCTGGCTTTCCTGAGAGCCCCTTTGAAAATTGGCCTCCTCGTCCTCTCAGCTCGCCCCAAGCTGCCACAAGACCAAGACTCCTCGGCCTTCTTGCTCGTCTCCGAGCTCCCCAGCCGATGCCGTCTTCCTCGGCACTTCCGGCCGACCAACTCCGCCACTCTCAGGCGTAACCGCCGCTCCACAAATCTCGCCACGCGCAGATTCTCCGCAAGCAAACGCCCCACGTTCCATGCCATCACGATCCCCATTAATGGGCGATCCGCTCTTTACGCGGGCATGACGTCGGGAGCGTAACTGCCGGCGAGATTCTCGCGCCTGCAGCTGCGAGCTACCGCCGCTATATAAAACCCCATCACAGAGGGGTCAAGTAAGCCATTTTTTCCTTCACTTAGCCGTTACTCTGCTCGGATCTAGTACTAACTTGATCGTCAGAAGGTCCTCAATGGTACCAAACCACCCCGGGACTTCTTTGCAGGTACTCGGCGCCAAACTCCTCCAAACCACCTATCTCCTCAAAACCCATTGAGATCCGCACGCAACAGGAGATCACCTCCAAATTCCACCAGGAGATCGACGGAAGACAACATCTGAAAGAGACCTGAAAAGAACTTCCATCAGATGGCCGACCTGACATGGAAGCCCAACAGTGCAAGCAGAGATATTTTACAAGCATTCCTCACAAACAGAAGACGAAGTGCAAACCGATGAAACCAAAGAAAAAGTTTTGTTACTAAAAGCCAAGTCTTTACAAAGGGTATTTCGGGCTCCCCATCCATACAAAATGCCCGGAGGCTTACAAAATTCCAGAAGCAACTAAATAAAAGGAGGAGGAAGACGGGGGCTTTAGGCCTCGGGGCTAGGCGTGACCTCGGGGCCCTCGACATCCACCACGAGACGAGCTGGGTCCTCGGCGACTTCCTCGCCAGGAATCTCCTGCCTCTGCTCATCGGCATCCGTGAGGGGGTATTCGGCCCGGAGCTCTTTGTCAGCGAACCCCGGTATCCGGGCCTTAACGGCGTCGAGGGCCTCGTGCCAGATGAGGGTCGTGGCAACGGCCAGGTCATCATAGAAGTCCTTCGACTTATTGTAGTTCTCCACCGCCTTCGCCGCCGAGAGATCGGCCAACTTCGTCGCTCTCAGGTCGGCCGATTTTACCGACTCGGCCCCCGCCCCCAGCTCCTTCCGGAAGGTCTTCACCGTCTTCTTCAGGTTGCCGGTGAGCACCTGAGCGTTCTCAAGCTTGATCTCGGCGGCCTCGCGGTATCGGGCGACCTCCCGCTTCTCGGCCTCTACCTCGCCCTCCAGGGCGGCGACCCTCACCATCACCGCCTCCAGCTCCCGCTTGGAGCTCTCTTCCAGCGAGGCGAGCTGGTCCACAGCCTTCAACGCTGGGGCTACCACCTCGGCCTCCATACGTAAGGCAAGGGCAACGTGCTGTAGAACATGAAAGATAGGAAAGAGATCATAAAAACGTAGGAGGCGCGAAATCTCGCAAAAGACCACACGCTTACCTGCACGGTCTCCTGGGCGATGGACGCCAGCTGAGCCCTGAAAGTCCCCCCGGGGACTCTGCTCCCAGCCGATGTCTCTATCTCATGAAGCAGGCTGTCCGCGACGGATAGCCCCGAAGGCATTGCGAACTGGAGGCCCCTTTCCTCCACCATGATCGGCGAGGCTAGGCCCCGGGAGGATCTCCGAGCAGAACTCCTTTTGAGCGGCTCCGAGGGAGATCCGATCTCCTCCTCCGAGACTGGGTCATCCAGTATCCCAGCCTGCTTCCGGCCCGACGCTCTGCTGGGCCCAGGGGCAGGATCCGCCCCCGAGCGCTCACGGGACGCGACCACCGGAGGAGAAGGAGCCGAGGTAGGCTTTGAGTGGGAAGAGCTTGCGCCCCCGGCCTTCGCGACCTTCCTCGGCTGGCGCATGGAAAATCGGAGCGAGTCCATGTCCATTGGTCCTACACAAAACCAAATATAAGGAAGTCAGCAACACAAGCAATATGTAAGCCAAAAATCAAGCCTAAACTTACCGACGAACTCAACGGGGCTCAGCCCGGCCCAACTCAGGACCCTCTCAGACAGCAGCACGTTGTAATGGGGGATGGGCTCCCACGACGCCACTCTCACCACGACGGGGTCACTGGACTGGTTCCCCGGCAAGCATTTCTCCCTCGACCACTTTATAGGCACGGGACAGTCCTCGCCCTCGGGAGGGGAAACGAATAAGAACTTCTTCTTCTAGTCGTGAATGGAAGAAGGCAGGGCCATAAACCCTGTCCCGGAGGCACCCCCCTGTCGCTTTCTAAAAGAGAGGTAGACCCACCTCGGGTCACCCGCTCGACCACCTGGGTGTTTCTTGAAGACGGGGGAAGAATCAAGGAGGGAGAGGCTGAAGGGAACTGCCTGTAACTTCAGGCGGATCAGAAACCCGAGGAGAATCCTCCACGAGTTCAGCACTAACTGGCCATGGGCTAACCCGAAAAAGTTCAGCACTGCGATGACCTCGGGAGAGAAGGGCAGGCGCATTCCACCCCAAAAACCTTCCAAATACAGGGCGATCTCCCTGCCCCGTACTTGGTCTGCCCTCTCTCCCTCCTTGGCCAGACGAAACGTATAACAAGAGAGGATGTGGAAGCGAGCCCAAGCATTGGCGAACTCGTCCTCGTGCCTCACCCAACACGAGGCGCCGGGGGTGACATCTACCGCCTCCTCCCTGGGGGCTTCCCCCGCCGCACGATCCCGGGAAGAGGATCCGACCCCTGCTCCTCGGGAGGACTCAGGCTCAACTAAAGGGTCCCTAGAACCTACCCCTACGACATCTACTGACTCTACAAAGAAAGACATCTAACTTTGAGAAAGGGATCCTCGGGAAACGAAAGAAACGAGATGAGAGCCGAGCAACCAGGACTTAGAGAAGAAAATTTGAAGGAGTAGGGCCCCTAGAACGGGCCCCACCCCTATTTATCACCGCGAGCGACCTCATCCAACGGCGCCCTTCAACTCCCGCCAAACGCCCCTTCGCGTCCAGCGGCTCTGATCGCTCCACATGTCATGCCCGCACTGGGCCGCACCCCGTCAGACTCCACAAATCTGCACACGTCGTGTCGGCCAACCGGCGCTCGACACGTGGACCATCACTTCAGTGGCGGGAGGCATGAACCGGCGCACCTTTCTTAAATGAAGAGATCTCGCCCCGATTCGCTGGCAGAAGAAACAACTGACAGCCCGGGGACTCATCCCGACGGAACCTTAGGAGGGAGCTTACCCCGGGCGGCCCGGCAGTCCACTCCTGACCCGACCCGCAAGCTGGTCGAGACAAGAGTGGGGGGCTAATGATGATGCTCAATATTGGCGATCTCCAAGATTAGGACACGTGGCGGATGACGTGTCCTAGGACTTAGAAGTGAGGGCCCACAGCAGCCAACCAGGCCACCCCTGTACCCGGCCTGCAAGCACAAGTTGGCTCTCCTGAGAGCCCCTTTGCAAATTGGCATCCTCGGACTCTCAGCTCGCCCCGAGCTGCTACAAGACCAAGTCTCCTCGGCCCTCTTGCTCGTCTCCGAGCTCCCCAGCCGAGGCCGTCTTCCTTGGCCCTTCCGGCCGACCAACTCCACCACTCTTAGGCGTAACTGCTGCTCCGCAAATCTCGCCACGCACAGATTCTCCGCCAGCAACGCCCCAGGTTCCACGCCATCACGATCCCCATTAATGGGTGATCCGCTCTTTACGCGGGCGTGACGTCGAGAGCGTAACTGCCGGTGAGATTCTCGCGCCTGCTGCTGCGAGCTACCGCCGCTATATAAACCCCCATCACAGAGGGGTCAAGTAAGTCATTTTTCCTCCACTTAGCCGTTACTCTGCTCGGATCTAGTACTAACTTGATCGTCGGAAGGTCCTCGGTGGTACCAAACCACCCCGAGACTTCTTTGCAGGTACTCGGCGCCAAACTCCTCCAAACCACCTATCTCCTCAAAACCCATTGAGATCCGCATGCAACAGGAGATCACCTCCAAATTCCATCAGGAGATCGACAGAAGACAACATCTGAAGGAGACCTGAAAAGGACCTCCATCACTAGTTTTTAAGGCCCGTGCGTTTCATGGTTATAATCATTATCCTAAATTCTTGAATTCTAGATTATTATTATTATTATTATTATTAATAATAAGCCTTTCTCATTTATTTTTTAAAATCTGCCTAAAGGAGGGATGCATTTATCGCGCACGCAACACACACATCTCTATATTTATATCTCTATATTTACAATTAGTTAATATATTCACATATCTATAGAATTATTTTTGTATTTTTCTATATATACAACACCCCCACCCCCACACACATATATAAACTATTTTTTCTATATATTACTATTACTATTACTATTACTATTATTATTAGTAGTAATGACCACAAAATTCCTATACCCTTCTATATCTTTCTTTAATAAAATACCATTTTTTCTGTTCGAGTACCGAGTTACTCTCTTCTTCCCACTTTAATAGTCTTTTTGGTATTTCTCATGCTTATTAAGATTTTAAATTACGATCGGTTTAATTTACTGCAATACTCTTAATTAAAGTAAGCTCAAGTACAAAAACCAAAGTGCAATAAGTGACATGCATGGGATTTTAATGAAGGGTAAATTCGGTAATCAATTGATAAAGTAACCTCAATTAGTGGGACAAAAAAAGTTTCTAAAACGACTATTAAAGTGGGACGGAGTGAGTATAATTATTTATTGATAACTAATGTGCAAAAACAAGCTTGTAGCCCATTGATTAAATCCTTACACCGTTGTCCTATAGTTCGTGTGTTCGAATCCTTGAAGCCTAATTCTTTTATTCCATTTTCTTTTTGGATTTTTCAAACTCCCGAACTTTCATTAGCGATGCACGAACTTAAGAAGCTTTATAGAAGAAATGATATACGTTTTTGGATCATCTACATCATCCCGAGCCTGGAGTTCAAAGCTCGAACCAATCCTTTGAAGTTGAACCGATTGGGACGTCATTTATAGTGCTTCAGGAGACCAAGCGGGCCCCGCATGTGCCCATTCAATGATTATGAGTCATTTGGCCTCTCGTATGTTCATTTTCACATGCCAAATTGCCTAATTCATTTTCTGACCCCTTGAGCCGGCTCAAAAGAAGTTTGAGCCGTCTCAAAACTTGCCTGTTAATTTATTTTTGTTCTCTATTCTTATGAACCGGCTCAACAACATTTTGAGCCATATCCTACACCCTCTCGGTCGTGAAACGCTTCAGAAACTCAAGAGACATGCCGTTTAGACTCGGGACTGTTTGTTTCACATCCGAAAACCTCCCAATCAATTATTTAACCCCATAACCTTTCATTTTCCTCCATAAATCCTCTTTTAATGCCATTCATTCACTTTTAATGTCTTTTAATTTCTTCTAATACAAAATCCTTTTAAATTGTTCTCCTTCTTCCTCATTCTTTTGTCTACCCAAAATTCTTCTCCTCTGAAAATTCCTCTCAAGAATTCCTCTCAAGTATTTTGGAAGATCAAATCACCATAGGAAATCAAGGTTTCTGCTCAAGTCCCGAATCGAGTTTTTCTTCTTTTAGAAATGGTTAGCCGGTTGTAAGTCCCTTTCTCGATCTCTCTCTCTCTGTATCTCTTCATATCTTGTATCATGGTAATCCCTAATTAAATAAAATTGTATATGCGTAGAACTAGTTGTATTCCTTTCTAAACATAGCTGTGCTTATTATTTCAACACAATGATCATTTATTGCTTCCATGTCTAATGATAACACTATACATGCCATAAATATAGATAACACTATTTAGTAACATCACAATATGAGCATAAACGAATACAGTTTCATTACACAAATGAGAAAACTGAAACTTAACCTGATCATTTGAACGAACAGGCTTTGAGCCGGCTCAACATAACATGAGCCGACTCATAAACCTAGAGAAGTAAAACACACCTTTTGACATATCATGAGCCGCCAAGATCATATTGAGCCGTCTTAAGATCATATCGAGCCGGTTCAACATATCTGTGAGCCATCTCTTATATATAGAGAACATATAATTGATTAGAGAAGACTTGTAAGCCGTCTCAAGCATACATGAACTGTCTCAAACTGATACGAAAGCTGATATACTTGCCTGCCATGTCTTTGATATTAAAATTGATTCATCTCATGCTATGTAACCTTTCATTCTGAATTTACCTGACTTGTGAATAACCTATTTATTATACTTAACACATTTCATGATATGCGACATCATTACTTATTTACATGACTTGTATAAACACCTTATTACATGCTTGACTTGACTAGTCACAAACCATGAATACAACTTGACATGAATACTTGAAACCTGAATCGAATACTTAATACTTAACATGAACTCAACTTGACATTGAACCTGTACTCTCTCTTATGTATTCATGGAATCGAGCAAAACTTGTGATTTTAACTATAGTTTAATATACACAGGGTGTTGGGGCAGTTCGAGTATAAATCCAACGAAATCTCAGGAGTCCTCCTAGTACATGAATCCAAGAATACTAACACATGCAATATACAATCATGAGGGCCCGTGTTTTCTCACCCCCGGGGCCCTACCTTTGGGTTTGTGAATACTTCAATGACGATTGAAGTCCCATTACTAACACTCTTGATTCGGGCCTGTGATTTCTTACTCCTGTGGCCCTACCCTTGGGTTTGAGAATACTCTTGAGATTGGTTAACATTCACACTTGAACGGTCATTAAGTTAGATGAACCTTATAAAGACCTTTTAGGAAACATTGACATTCACTTCATGTTCACTATATACACTTATTACATGTTTATGTTGGCCAATATATGATATACTATATTGCCATGCTCAAGTATCATCTAGTTGTCATGTTTATTACCATATTTGTTCACATGTTCATGATTTCCATTCATGCTATACCACATGTCGCCCTATACCTATTTATATATTCCACACCTCTTTTCGGGACTTACCGAGCGTAAGTTAGCTGACAGGCATTCCACCCTATTTCTTTCTTTTCTTGGAATGTTCGTCAGGTGGCTTAAGGACAGAAGAGGTGGAACTGATGGGAGAGGAGTACAATTAGCTTTCATCACAAGCAGGCTTTTAGTTCATTCCAGCTTTTATTTCAATATGCCTCCTGGTTAAGACTTATCATTGTTGTCGTAGTTGTTCTAGATATTGTATCTCTGTTTTGAACTATGTGGAACTTGAATGTAATAGCTAATTGCTGGAATTTTCATTATCATGTTTATTCTTGTCATATTTTATATTGCTTATAAAAGCTTAGCGTATCTGTTTCGAAAAAAGATCTTCTCGGAATAAATACGTCGCGGGTCTCGTCACGTGCCGCTATTGCTCTTTTAGAAAGCAGGGCATGACAGGTTTTTATTGGTGATTCATGCAGGTCAGTTCTGCATGAACATCGTAAGCAATATATTACAAGAATTATGAAATTCAACTATTACATTCAACTTTTCCTTTGAATCCCAATCTACCCTTTGAATCCATTTTGAACTTCACTTTCAACTTTCTTGGAAATCACATCATAATTTTTGATTTCTTGAATTCAGTCCACTCCTCTCCCGTCTGTGTCCTTGAACCGTTATCGTTAACTTCGAACTTCTCTGCTACCTCGACGGTTGTCAAAGGAGGGTAGTGTTCCCTTATCTAATTCGTTGTATCCTAACCCTATTTCTTTACTCTGTTGTAATATCCTTCTTATGTAATTTCGAGAACGAAATTATTTTTAAGAAGGGTAGAATGTAATGAACCCAAAATTCCTATCGCCTTGTATATGTTTCTTTAATAAATAATTGTTCTTTCTGTTCGAGTACTAAGTTATAATTATTTATTTATAACTAATGTACAAGAACAAGCTTGCATGTCATTGGTTAAATCCTTACACTGCTAACCCATAGTCCGTGTGTTCGAATCCTTACAGCCCAATTCTTTTAGTCTATTTTCTTTTTGACGTTTTCGAGCCCCGGAACATTCACGAGCGATGAACGGAGTTAAGAATCTTTATAGAAGAAATGATATACGTTTTTGGACCATCTACATCGGCCTAAGCCTGGATTTTGAGGCTTGAACCAATCCTTTGAAGTTGGACCGATTGGGGCATCCATTATGGTGCTTCGGGCAGCCAAGTGGGCCCCGCATGTGCCCATTTAGTGATCATGAGTCCTTTGGCCTCTCATCTATTCATTTTCGCATGTCAAACCGCCTAATTCATTCTTTGATCCCTTAGCCGACTCAAAAGAAGTTTGAGCCATCTCAAAACTTGCCTGTAAAGTTATTTTTGTTCTCATGAGCCGGCTCAACAACATTTTAAGCCGTCTTATGCACTCTCTCGGCCCTAAAACGCTTCAGGAACTCAAGAGACATGCTATTTAGATCTGAGACTGTATTTTCACATCCCAAAACCGCCCAATCAATTCTTTAACCCCAGAACCTCTCATTTCCCTCCATAAATCCTCTTATAATGTCATTCATTCACTTTTAATGTCTTTTAATTCCTTCTAATACCAAATCCTTTTAAATTCTTCTTCTTCCTCATTCTTTTGTCTGCCCAAAATTCTTCTCCTCTGAAAATTCCTATATGAAAATTCCTCTCAAGAATTCCTCTCAAGTCTTTTGGAAGATCAAATCACCATAGGAGATCAAGGTTTCCGCTCAAGCCCCGAATCGAGTTTTTCTTCCTTTAGAAACAGTGAGCCGGTTGTTATACCGACTCACACAACTATAAGTCCCTTCCTCTATCGATCTCCCTCTGTATCTCTTTATATCCTCATCTCTCACTTTCCTTTGTCTTGTCACCTCCACAAAATCATTGCTCTTGTTTTGTGGTAATCCCCAATTAAATAAAATTGTATATGCGTAGAATTAGTTGTATTCCTTGCCAAACGTAGTTGTGTTTATTATTTCAACACAATGATCACTTATTGTTTCCATGCCTAATGATAATACTATACATGCTATAAACATAGATGGCATTATTTAGTGACATCACGATATGAACGTAAACAAATACAACATCATTACACAAATGAGATAATTGAACCTTAACCTGATCATCTGAATGAACATGTTTTGAACTGGCTCAACATAACGTGAGCTGTCTCATAAACCTGAGAAGTAAAACCCACCGTTTGACATATCGTGAGTTGCCTTAATTTGGATTGAGCCGTCTCAAGATCATATCGAGACGTCTCAACATATTAGTGAGCCGTCTCTTATACGCAGAGAACATATAATTGATTAGAGAAGACTTAGGACGTCTCAAACATACTTATGAAAGCTGATATACTTTCCTGCCATGTCTTTGATATTAAAATTGATTCATCTCGTGCTATGTAACATTTCATTCTGAATTTACCTGACTTGTTAATAACCTATTTATTATACTTAACACATTTCATGATATGCGACATCATTGCTTATCTATATGACTTGTATAAATACCTTATTACATGCTTGACTTGACTTATCTCGAACCATGAATACAACTTGATATGAATACATAAAACTTGACTTGAATACTTGATACTTGACATGAATTCAACTTGACATTGAACTTGTACCCTCTCTTACGTATTCATGGAATAGAGCAAGACTCGTGACTTTAACTATAGTCTAATATACGAGAGGTGTTGGGGTAGTTTGAGTATGAATCCAACGAAATCTCAGGAGTCCTCCTAGTACATGAATCCGTAAATACTAACACATGCAATATAAAATCATAAGGGCGGTGTTTCCTTGCCTATGGGGTCCTACCCTTAAGTTTGTGAATACTTCATTGACGATTGAAGTCCCATTACTATCATTCTTGATTCGGGCCCATGATTCCTTGCCTCTACGGTCCTACCCTTAGGTTGATAATACTTTCGAGATTGGTTGACATTTATACTTGAACCGTCGTTGAGTTAGATGATCTTTGTAGAGACCTTTTATGACACATTGACATTCACTTCATGTTCACTATATACACTTATTACATGCTTATGTTGACCAATAGATGCTATATTATATTGCCATGCTCAAATATCATCTAGTTGCCATATTTATTACCATACTTGTTCACATGTTCATGATTTCCATTCATGCTATAACACATGTTGCCTTACACCTATTTATATGTTCCACACTTCTTTTGGAGACTTATCGGGTTCAAGTTCACTGACGAACATTATATCCTGTTTCTATCTTTTCTTAGAATGTTCGTCGGGTGGCTTAGGGACAGAAGGAGTGGAACTGACGGGAGAGGAGTACAACCAGTTTTCATCGCAAGCAGACTTTTAATTCATTCCATCTTTTATTTTCAGTATGCCTCCTGTTTAAGTCTTATCATTGTTTTCGTAGTTGTTCCAGACATTGTATTTCTATTTTGAACTCTATAGAACTTGAATGTAATAGCTAGTTGTTGGAATTTTCATTATCATATTTATTCTTACAATATTTTATATTGCTTCTAAACGCTTAGCATATTTGTTTCGAGAAAGGACCTCAGAATAAATATGTCACGCCCCGCTTTCAAAAATACGAAAATTTCGGGACGTAACAAAGCCAGCCATGCTACCTACTGTAAGTAAATATCATTCCATAGTCATATTAAGGCTGTCAATTAGTAATAAAAAATAATAATGTACTAAATCTATCTATCACATGTCCAGTAGCCATAAGAAAAATAACTGGAAAAGATAGCGGAAGCAATAAAGATCCAAGGAATAACTAACCTGCATAAGAGCTATATCAATGAGGTGGTCATCACTGATCGGCGATCCTGTCGAATACTCACATGCTATATCAAGTATCTGGGCCATGCAAAACCCAGACGTCAGTGCGTCATAAATATCAATAACTATAATAATAACCAGAATAGAAAGCTATGATGAAATATGAGTATAAATAATTATCGCAGGTGTAAAAAAGTGAGCTATAGGTATGTCACGTGTATCCTAAATTCTGTGCTTCTAGCTTATTTATTCTATAAGTCTTTAAAATCAATTAATATAATTCTCATCGTAACTCAACAGTATATATCCCGTTCATACCCCTACGGGACCACGACACAATATATCCCGTTCATACCCTCACGGGACCACGGCACAGTAAACAATGGTTATTCCATTCACGCCCGGAATCGCGGCAAATAATAATAATATTCTCATGAGTTACGTTTCGGTTACATTCTTGATTTCCCCTTTTTCTCGGGTTTTGTGTTCAAGTCGGGTATTAATAGAATGTCTACTTAATGCCAACACAGGAACAATCATATACTGGTCTTGTCTAGCAAGACAACAAGTTAGGTCAATCAGGATAATAAGTTAAGATTGTTGGTTTCGGTAAGTATTACAGACAACAGGTATTAATATGATAACAAAAATAGTATAGATTGGCAGATTACAAATATGTCAAGGATAACATAATCATATCATATAAAAGACCAAGATAATAGAATTAACATGGATAACATATTCAATCCGATTAATAACTATAAAAGTGGTATTGATTAACCATGCACAAGAAAGTTGTGTTCAGAAATTAAGCGTCACCCTAATTTATAAAATAACTTAAAAATAACAAAATGTTCTCCAAAAGGGACGTGTCATATACCAAAACAAAGCTAATTCAATAAATTTTTCATTTTTATAAGTTAAAGTATCTCAGATTGTACTTACAAAATGTTATGAATATTTGAAATTGAAAGTTTGCTGCTGGAATTTCCCTGGACAACATTTTAGAGGTACTTTCATTTACTGTTTACGTTATTTAAACAATTTATTTTGCAAGTGAATATTTCACAAGGTTATAATATTCTTAGTTAGCTTCATAATGAATTAAAGAACATGTGCTAATAATTTTTCTATGATTTATAATGAATTTTATAAGGTAAGGTGTATAGTAAATTTCAGATTTGTCGTATCTGCTTGACGACGACGTTTCATATGTAAAATATAATATTTTCAAACTATATTTTGCATAACGTTATAAAATGCATATTATAAACTAATTAATGATAATAATAAGAAATATTACGATGATATATATATTTATAGATATAATTATAGTATGTCGCAAGTTGTAAACTTGCATACACTGTATATTATAAAACTGATTAACGTTAAATAATTACGGTGTATAAATTATATATATATATAGTTGTATGATAATAATAATAATAATAATAATAATAATAATAATAATAATAATAGTAAGACAACATATAAGAAAATTACGTAAAATATAGCATGTAGTAAGTTGTAAACTTGACTCGAAACAAACACGATAAACGGAAGCAACACGACACTATACAAATCAACACCAAGTTTTGATAGCTCGGTTAAGATTTTAGGATGTGGCTGGAGTTGCATCGACAAGAATGGGTGTGGGTTTGAAGAATGAATAAGAGGAATATATAAATTGATAAGAGAGAGATTTAGTTTGAGGAGAGAGAGATATGTTATGTGGAGAGAGAGACACAGAAAGAGTTTGTGTTTAATATAAAAAATATATAGTATAGTTTAAATTAGATTATAAATATATATTAATTCTAATGTATATAGATAATATCAAATTACAACCAATCTCCACTAAAATCTTATCAAAAATATATTTTGGAAAATAATTCACATACGTAAACTTCTCAACTATAATGCAAGAATATATTTTAAATAACTCATACCCCTAGTTTAAAATTTAAAAGAATTCTAAAAATATATCTAGATTTAATAAATATTTGATATTAGATATCTTAAGATTTAAACGTAAAAGATAAAAATAAAATAAGATATGGGATGGCAACCACATGATGACAGTTAACAAAATATAATTTATTCTTAACTTATGGCTGCTAAAACATATATATATATATATATATATATATATATATATATAATACTAGATTCATATAGATTTAGTTTACTGATAAATATCAGATATAATCTAGCACCATACTGGGTTTCACACATACGGGTCGAGTCAAATAACTACTACTACTATTTGAATCACTCGCAACCCAAAAGAATAAAATAGAAGAAATATAAAGCAAGTTTTAAAATACCAATTAATGTCGTATAACCGTACTAGGGTGTTGTATTATATCCAACTACAAAAGAATTTTGTCCTCGAAATTCATGAAACATAAAAAGATAAGAAAATAGGGATCTAAGGAAAGAGATTAGGAAAGTTTTGTCGAACCTCATTTTCATGTTCCCAAATAGATTCTCCTTGCGAACGATATCCCCACGAAATAAGCACTAGAGAGATCACCCTATTCTTGAGAAACTTTTCTCGTCGATCCACAATCGCCATCGGTTGCTTTTTATAAGTCAAATCTTCTCTCACTGTCAATTCCGAGTGATCAAGGACGTGCGTCTCATCTCGAACATACTTACGAAGTTAAGATATATGAAACACATCATGAACACCTGTCAAGAATGGTGGTAGAGCCAACCGATAAGCTAGCTCTCCGACATGCTCAATGATATTGAAAGGCCCCACGAATCGAGGACTAAGATTGTCTCGACTACCAAATAGGATTACTCGTCTAGTCGGTGATATCTTCAAGAACACAAGGTCACCAACAACAAACTCCAAAGGTCTTCTTCCAGTATCAGCCCAACTTTTCTGTCGATCATGTGCCACCTTCATATGATCGCAGATCAAGCTAATTTTCTCCACGGTTTGCACAATGAGATCCGATCTTAACAATCTTCTTTCTCTAATATCGTCCCAACAGATAGGTGAGCAACACTTACGACCGTACAATACTTCAAATGGAGCCATCTGTATAGTCGCCTGAAATATGTTATTGTAAGAAAACTCTACTAAATGCAAATGATCCTCCCACGAACCCTTAAAGTCTAACATGCACGCTCTCAACATATCTTCAAGAGTTTGGATCGTCTTCTTGGACTGTCCGTTTGTCTGAGAATGATAAGCCGTACTAAACTTCAAACGAGTTCTGAAACTCTCCTGTAGACTCCTCCAAAAGTGTGATTGGAACCGAGTATCATGATCAGAAATGATACTAACTGGTACTCCATGCAATCTCACAATCTTTTGCATGTACATCTTTACCAACGCCTCCGTCGACTGACCAATTAGGAATGGTATGAAATGTGCTGCCTTGGTCAATCGATCGACAATCATGTAGGGTTCCTATGAACGACAGCAAGGTTTCGGGAGGCATCGTCTATGCCATTTTCAAAAATTTTCCGTTTTAAAGAACCCTAAACTAGAATCGTTAACTAGAGAATCTTACGAAACATAAAGTAAACTACTTTACTTCTAAGTGATAACGGAATACAACCTTTGTAGACCGGTCCTTTACTTCAATGGCTCCTTGTAGAAGTCCCTTCGCTGTGATCATGGAACTCCCGGACTCTTGCATGGCTTCTTAAGGTGAAAGGAACGAACTTGCTTGAAGTCTTTGAGGCCGAAGATGATCTACGTCGAGGAGACACTAACTCAAGCTACTACTTCACTAATGAGATATTAGTGAAGCTAACACCATATACTAAAGTGCTAATCTAGTAGAGGATGATGAAGTAGAAAGTGGGCTCATTTTAGTTTTATTTTTCTCACAATATTTTCTCACTTGAAAAAAAACTAGAGAGATCTTGAGCTTTGAAAAAGAAGATGAACTCAAGAAATGAGAATGAACTAATGAGGTGAGAGAATCAACCATGGGTGAATTTGTATCATATAGCTAACTCATGTAGAGACATAACCATGGCTAAATTATAATGGTTAGGTTAATAAATATCTTAAGTGAAACAAAACTAGTGGACTAAGTCAATGCATCCACAAGCTTCTACAAGCTTCATGCATGTGGCTAATCATCCACTAATTTGGAATTACTTTAGATATTAGAACCCTACATATTAATTAGTATGGTGTAAGTCTCATACACCCATGTAGTGTGTATCAACAACCATGGCAAAAAAGAAAAACACAATTAATATATATCACATATATATTAAGTGTGCACATGTGAGAAAATAAATGCTTAAGTGAGCTCATATTAGTTAATGTAAACTAGTATATCAAATATACAATTATACACTAAATTATCAAATCAACACTTGATTTAATAATCCGGCTATATTTCATATAACCGACTAATATAATATGTACCAACTTATCGAATCAACACTTGATTCGATAACCCCGCTATATCACATATAACCGACCGATACAAATATCGCGAGAATAGAATACGGTATCACATACTCGTATTAATCTCAGTCCCGCACATTTCACATACGTGCTCCTACTTCATTTTGCCCGAGCCAGTAAAACCTCTATGTAGGACTCTAAAGACTCATCAATACGCCGGCAATAGGTGATGATCACATCAAGCACCCATAAGCCGTCAACGGTACTAGATGGACGTAACGGCTATCCGGGTATTGAACGATCAGAAGATCAGCAAGCAAGCCCGCTCTAACTCCTGCAAAAGCCTGACAGTAACACTGCCGTACAGTCTGGTCTCCTCGTCTGATATGTCGCATATCCAGTCTAGGGGTGGTAAACGTCAGACCCCAATAACCGATAAGTCATGCCGATATGAGACTCATAACGGATCGAGAAACTACTGATAACACTTACCTGTAAATCTCTAAATCAGCCCTGGCCAGGGACTTCCCTGTTATGGCCAATCTAGCACAGCGCAACATCAACCCCCAATACCGGGAGAGAAAAAACCCCTCCTATCACTCATTGCTTCCATGTGACTCGGGACTGTACCCAAAAACCACCGTTTTGCACGTCCTCTTGAACGTGGTAAGGTGGAAATCAAAGCACAGTGGGAATCACATAAGGCTTTATGACGATCTCGTTTCTACAGACTAACCTGTACCAGTGTCACCAGAGAACTGCTATCTGACGTGAGGTATAATACCATCTAGGAGTTCTCGGCGAGTCCGTCCAGTGTACCCAGTCTCCACTGATCACCCGTATACCATCTCTGATGTCAAACCCCAATGGATATGGGATCATCCATCGCCCATCTCATGGGTCGAGAAGAGTATACGCTAGTATACTCTGGTATATCGATGCCCCGTCTCGATACACCCACGATTAGGAGCATTAAAGGATGAACTTATGGACTACCATGTCCCCACTAGTATGATCTGCATCACAATCCTGGTAGTCAAGTACACATCCTAAAGGCTTTACCAACATGTATCCATAAGACAGTATCAAGAGACAAGTATACATGTTAAGATAAAGAGCAACTATATAGCATACTATAATGTTGAGCAAGAAAGTCCTCTCTATATATGTCCAAGCATCCACTATAATATACATCATATGTACAATAATGGCCTCCACGGCATACATACAACTAACAAATCACCTAAACTACGTTATTTCCCTTTGGACTCCATGGTAAGGCTGTACCGAAATCCATAGTTATATGTCCCTACTTCCATTGAGAAATCGGAAGTGGTTGCAACAAGCTAGCTATCTTTTAATATTCAGCCTTGACTTGCTGACACACTAAGCATCTCGATACGTAACGAGCAATTTCTCTTTTCACGCCTTCCCACCAAAAGTGTTGTCATAAATCTCTATACATTTTCGTACCTCCTGGATGTACTGAATATGCGAAACTAGGAGCTTCCTTCATCACTTCTTCATGAACATCTCCTTTATGCACACATAAACAGCTTCCATATCGTAACGAACCATATTCATGAATCAAAAAATTGGTTCAAAGTCCTTCTTCCACTTGTCCTCGAAATTTCTGCAATCTTGGGTCGTGCGACTGTACTTCCTTAATGCTATCAATCAAGGATGACTGTACTTGCAACTGCATCAACTGTCCTGAAGAATCTGGTAGTACGATCTCCAACTTGAATATCTGAAGATCAGTTATAATCTCCTTCTGTGCAGTCAACATCCGTATCGCTGGCAACTGACTTAATGCGTCCGGCACTACATTAACTTTTTCCGGATGATACTTTAGGTTAAGATCATAGTCAACCATCAACTCTAACCATCTACGCTACCTCAAGTTGAGCTCCTTCTATATAAACACACATTTTAGGCCCTTGTGATCAGTAAACACTTCAACTCTTTCGCCCAATAAGTAGTGTCTCCAAATCTTTAGCGCGAAGATCACTGCTGTTAGCTCTAAATCATGAGTTGAGTAGTTCTTCTTATGAGTCTTCAATTGTCTTGACGCATACGCTATAACTTTCCAATGCTGTTACGACCCGAACTTTGGCATGTGACGGCCTTTAAACCACGTAACGTCTACAGGCGTAACGCAATTCAAGTAAACCGAAAACCCAGCAAATCTAAACCATCAAAAGTAGTAGGTGATAAGAACATTGTTAAAAACTTTTGGGAATCTCAAGTAAAAATTCTTTAAAGTCCAAATTTACTTTCTTAAAAATTTGGCAGCACCACCTTTGTAAAAACTAGCCCCAAAAAGGGTATATACAGAATATATAAGTAAAGCATTCCCAAATGGGAGCAAATCCGTGCCCAAAGGCGGAAACAACCAACACAACATATATACGACGCCGTAGCGAAGAAAATGGACGATATAAAGCGAAAACAACATAAAAGATAAAGCTGCTTAAAAAGGCCGGCCCCCACGAGCACGACACCCAAGTCAAAAAATAATATATAATATCGTCCTCACATCTCGTCTCTAAGTCATGTAGGGTTACTAGGCACACACATGAGGTTCTACAACTGATCAACCATGCCAAATTCAAAAATTTAGGTGCCGAGAAACCCTAACCTAGATCGTTAACTAGACGATAGGTGAAAGAAAAAGCAAGCAAACAACTTTGCTACTAAGTGAAACGGATTACAACCTTTGTAGATCCGTTTCTCCACTTCTTTAGCTCCATGATGACGTCCCTCCACTGCGATCATCAGGATCCCGGACTCTAGCGATGGTTTCGTCGGAGAAATGATCGGGCTAGGTCGTTGACTACGATGCCGAAGATGATCTGCGTCGAGGCGACTCAAACTCAAGCTCCATCTTCACTTGGTCATGAACCTTGTGAAGAAAACACCCTATACAACATGGCAAGCGGTAGAGGATGAAGAAATAGGAAGTGGGTTCATTTTGGATTTGGATTTCTTACTTGATTTCATCACTTGAAATTTTTCAAGAAAGCTTTCTTCTTTTCTTCATGAAGAAGAAGAAGAAGAAAAGAATATGAATTATTGTAAAAAGAAAATTCAAGTGAAGACTTATCATGATGCAACCATGGGTGAAGTAAACTAATGTAGAGAATAAACTAGGGTTTAGGTGAATGGTTAGGTTAAGGAAAGAAACAAAATGGTCAAAGATGCTAAGAAGCTTCATGAAGCTTAAAGCAAAGAAAGAAACCATTTTGTTTTATCCAAAAAATAAATGAAATAAAATAAATAATACCTAACCATTAACCTAAACATGGTGTATAGCATACACACACCCAAGTTTGCATGTATCATCAATCATGATACAAACTAGTGCACAAACATATATCACATATACAACTTGTGCACATCAAGTGAGAAAATCAATCTTAAGTGAACAAATACTAGTTAATGTAAAGTAATATATCAAATATATAATTATACATTAAATCAACACTTGATTTAATGATCCGGTCATACTGCATATAACCGACTAATATCAATTGTATCAATATATCGAATCAACATTTGATTCGGTAACCCGTCTATATCTCATATAACCGTTCGATGATACAAATCGAGAGAATAGAATTCAGTATCACATACTGGTATTATTCTCGGTCCCGCACATATCTCATATGCGCTCCTATTTCGTTTCGCTTGAGCCAGGAAACCTCTGTGTAGGACTCTAAAGACTCGTCAATACGTCGGCAGCAGGTGATGATCATATCAAACACCCACAAGCCGCAAGCGGTCTGCTAAACGTAACGGCCACCCGGGTATTGAGCGATCAGAAGATCAACGAGCAAGCCCGCTCACACTCCTGTGAATCCAACCAGTAACACTTACCGTACAGTCCGGTCTAGTCGTCTGATATGTCGCATATCTCGCCTAGGGGTGGTAAACGTCAGACCCCAATAGCTCGATAAGTCGTGTCGATATGAGGTCTATAACAGTTCGAGAAACTACTGGTAACACTTACCAGTAAATCTCAGCAACCCTGGCCAGGGATTTCCGGTTATAGCCAATCGAACACAGCACAACATCAACTCCCTATACCGGGAGAGACGAATCCCCTCCAATCGCTCATTGCCTCCTTGTGATTCGGGACTGTACCCAAAAACCACCGTTTTGCATGCCCTCTTGGACGTGGTAAGGTGGAAATCAAAGCACAGTGGGAATCACACAAGACTCTATGACGATCTCGGGTCTACAGACTAACCTGTACCAGTGTCACCAGAGAACTGCCATCTGACGTAAGGTATAATACCATCTGGGAGTTCTCGGCGAGTCTGTCCAGTGTACCCAGTCTCCACTGAGCACCCATATATCATCTCTGATGTCAAACACCAATGGATATGGGATCATCCATCGCCCATCTGTATGGGTCGAGAAGGTATACGCTAGTCTACTCTGGTATATCGATGCCCTGTCTCGATACACCCACGACTAGGGACCTTGAAGGATGTACTTATGGACTACCATGTCCCCACTAGTATGATCCGCATCATAGTCCAGGTAGTCAAGTACACATCCTAAGGGCTTTACCAACATGTAACAGAGAGACAATCAGTGTACATGTTAAGATAAAGAGCAACCAGATAGCATACTATCATGTCGAGCAAGAAAGTCCTCCCTATATATGTCCCAGCATCCACTACAATATACATCCTATATACAGTAATGGCCTCTAGGGCATACATATAACTAACAATCTCCCACTTGCACTAGGGCCATCTGTAGCAGTAGTTGCAGTATCTCATACTCAACCATCCCATAAAAATCTGTCTCTGGGAAAAGGCCTTTGTGAGTGGATCCGCCGTGTTGTCCTCTGAGTCTATTCTCCTAACCTCGATCACCCTGGAGATCTACTATCTATATGATCAGGTGATGTAGCCTCAGAATATGTCTGGATCACTGATGGGACAGGCGTTCCTAGTCATAAGCCACAACTCCATTGTCTCACAATGGTAGGAACGAAGTTCATCTCATGAACTAATATACATCCAGACTTCCTCTTTGGTAGCATCTTTGGTAACGATGTATCTTGCCTTTAATCGTCTAGTATGTCACGGTATCTAGCTTGGAACTCTTCCAACATACTGTCCCTCCACTGAGGGTAAAGACAATGCCTGTGACCGACATTCAGTCGTCCTTATCACTCTGGAACCTTTCCAGTGATTCTCCCCAGGATTGATTGATACCATCTCACTACAACTAGTGAGAATCCTAACATCCAATTACTTCTATCTCATAGATCAAAACTCAGGATTTAGGAGGTATCACTTTGATCCTTATGGAGAATCCTTGTGATAAGCGGAGATTGTCCGAGCGTAGCATAGGAAACTCCTTCCCTATCAAGAGTATGTCATCCACGTATTCTACGAGGATCACCACCATACTCCCTACTACCTTTTTGTATATACAAGGTTCATCTACCATTTTGATGAAGTCAAACTCTTTGATTACCACATCAAAACAGATGTTCCAACTCCGCGATGCCTGCTTTATCACATAAAACATCTTGCTCATGTTTCCGCTGCTCCCACTGTCTACGAAGCCCTCTGGCTATGTACTTATAGACGCTCTCTTCTAAAACATCATTTAGAAAAGCAGTTATGACACCCAACCACCAGATATCGTAGTCATGGTATGTAGCCGTGGCAAGTAGGATCTGGATGGACTTAAGCATAGCTCCTTAGAAAGGGTTTCATCATAATCCATATCTGGTCAATGATGCAACCTTTAACAAGTCTAGCTTTAAAAGTCTCAACCTTTCCATGTGCACCAAGTAATCTTCTCAAGATATACTTGCTCCTGATGGGGATTTAAGCCTTCAGATAAAGCAACCAAAGTCCATACTTTGTTGGTGTACATGGATTCCATCTCAGATCGCTAAGCATCCAGCCATTTTTACAGAGTCCCTACTCTCGATGGCCTGCTCGAAACTAATTGGGTCATCATCTTATGATGCATTCCTCACTCCCACTGTCATCGAGAAACCAATGTATCTCTCAGGCGGATGAGGAACCCTACCAGATCGGCGGAGAGGCTGAGGTTCGTCGGGGACTATTGAATTCTTTGGTTCTGTCAAATCATCAGCTGCAGTTTGTATAGCTGGAACTCCTTCCAGTTCTACAGAACTGACCTTGCCTCGATCTTGTCCGGATTTTGCCTTTGACATAGGCCAGACAATCCCAAATCTTAACTTACTTAAGAGATGGGTTCTTCCCATACCATATCTCATATGGAGTGGTAGACACAGATTTGATTCGAACCCAATTCAATAGGTATGCAACTTCTCAAGTGCACAACCCCAAATGGAAATAGGTAACTCAGTAATACTTATCATAGAGCACACCATATCCAATATGGTGCGATTGCTCCGCCCCGATACACCGTTGTGCTGTGGTGTATACGGAGGAGTAACACTGAGAGAGAGTCTCATTCTCCTTTAGAATAGTCCAAGAATTCCATGCACAAGTATTCTCCTCTCTGATCTTATCATAGGACATAATACTTATACCCGTATTTTGGTTCTCTACTTCTAACTTATATTCTGTGAATATCTCTAAAGGTTCGGACTTGTGTTTCAACAGGAACATATGACTGAATCTTGAGAGATCATCAGAGAATGTAATGAAGTACAAAGAACCGGTCTTGGCATTTGTAGACAGGGGACCTTCATACATCAACATGTATTATCCCAAGGGTTCATTAACTCTTTCTCTGTTTCCAGTAAACGGAGCTATGGTCATCTTATCTTTGTGACATGACTGGCAAGTTTCACAAGATGTAAATTCAAACTAATTTAAATATGCATCTTAATGTAACTTCAGCTAGTCGGGTCACATTGATATGACCTAGTCTACAATGCCTCAAGAAGGATTCGTTCATTTCTGAACTCTTCCTCTCGTATGTGTTCTGTATACTAAGAACTGTAGTTTGATTCAGAACGTCAATGCTTTTAGATAACGTACCTGAACCGATCAACTTTTGAAATAAGAAATGTTCAAAACATTATCCAATAATACAAAATTATATCCTTTCTTTACTAATAAAGAGACTGATATGATTTTGTATATCAGGTTCGGTATCTAATAGCATTTGTTCAGAATCAATGTATTGGTAATACATAGTGACAGTGACCAACAGACTTGGCTGCAACACTTGCACCGTTTTCTGTCTCATGAAACTTATCACCCGTTCTTAGTTCTCTACCTTTCTGTAGCCTATGTAACGGATTACATTTGCGGGATCCTGATCCGGTATCTAATACCTAGGACGTAGAAGACACTGAGAAACAGTTCTTTATAATGAACACACCCGAAGGAGATGCATCACATGCACTTTCTTCGTTTGGGCGGCATGGGAATTCTGGTATTCCCCTATTTCCTGCTCTGTCTTATAACAATTATAAGTTGGAGCGGGACCAACGTTCCCCAGCTCAGTATAACAAGCGGGTTCGGTCAATATATCCGTTTTATTATCTTGATTAAGGCGTGATATAGTCGCTACCTGGAGAGAGAGAGAAGAAAACACTCAGCGTTTGCTCTTGCAAGATCAGATTGGTTATTATTTTATCTAATCAGGATGGCTCCCACTGTTTTTATCAAATCTTCCTTCAAACCCTAAAAGGAAAGACTAGTCGGGATTAATTACACGCTACAAGTTCGCCAATCTTTCAGCCAGGCCAGTGTCGGTACTTTGAGGGAGGTTCCCCGTGCTTTCGCACGGACCTAATTAAAGTAAACCTCGTTTTCCCAGAGGCGTAACCCCGTTGACACCTTTCTAGACACCTACTTGACCGGCTAATTGTAATGTGTAAAACTCTCCCAGGAGTAACTCTTACTCGCAGCGGGTATCGGGATCCAACTATCTCATAGAATGTATGCAATCTCATTGCAAATTTCAACACTTGAAATTCCCGATAATATTTTTCCCCAAACAATTTATGACCTTGACAAGGTCAACAAACCATAGAACGTAAGTCAAGTTCAACCCGTCATTTCTTGATTGAATCAAACCCACCCGCACGACCCTTGACAAGGTCAACAAGGCCGTACGACTACCCTAACCCAATCTGCATCATATGCATAAGAAGATAAATACTGGTTAGCTACCGCACACTGCGCCTTGACAAGGTCAACAAACGCAGCACGAATACTAAGCAGGACTTATCTGAAATGACGGAGGGCTACGACAGGTTTTTCTGAAAACCTATTGCGTAATGAACTTGATATCGTTATAGAATCGAATAAATTTTGAAATGGAGTGTTTTGAGGCTTTTCTAGTTTTGCTAAAGGGGTCACTCCCGGTGAAGGGATCGTCGGCCCTTTCCTCATCGAATAAGGTGCATGATATATCATATATACCGCTGTGCAAAGCAAAAACTATAGAAGCAATCAAAAGACAAACTGAGGGTTGTAGCATCTGCCAGTTATTGCTAAATGGGTCACTCCCGGTGAAGGGATCTCGGCCCTTTCCTTATCGAATAAGGTGCAGGATGTTCTACAAGGAACACCGCGATGCAAAGCAAGAACTGTAGCTACCTGTTTTTGAAAATTCGATTCCACAACATCTTTTAGGTTTCTTTTCTTTCATTAATCATATTAATGAAGTCCCATCATTTAAGTCACCTAAACATCACAGATAAATATGACGTACACTTATGCCATCCGCATTTGCCTCGATGTCCCCTCGTGCACCGTTAGGTTAGGTAACTAACGGCAGAGCGGGGCAGGGCTAGCGCGGGTGTAAAACATAAGTAACGTCTATATAATATATCATATATACTATATACAGTATCTATCACAACATATCAAATGATCACATCACAGATATCGCAGCAGAAGAAACATATGAAACATTGGATATACTAGGACGTCCGTTTTTTCAATACGAGCCAGTATAAAACACGGATTCCACGGTCACGACGAATAGCCAAACCCACACCCCTAGACCCCTACGAGAGCGGCAAGCAACCCTACCAATTTTAGAGTTAGGAGACCCGGACTCGACTCCTCGAGTTGGTCTCCCACTGGACTCCAGAACCCGGTTACTCGTGCCCTCCTCCTTGGGTCTATCCTAATGCGGAAAAGTAAATAATATACAATGGTGACATCTTCCGCAACCTGGAAGTACCCCAATAAAAGAATATTACATACAAGTTGTTCCCCACCGAAGGGCGGCGCACAGGACCGCGATGTCCTGACGCTGGCGATTCGGGGCAGATGCTATTTAGTTTTATCCGTCCACCTCTCCGAAGATTCCAAGTTGATTTATGGCACCGTGTATCGGAGGTTTAGACGGATGCGGCCGATGTAGCAGACTTCGTCAGATTCCCCCTCACTTGAGGGGTTTTTGATTGTGGGGACGCTCTTCCCTGCAGGCGCAAGCCCCTGCAGTTAATTACGCTACCGCATCGCGGTAACAACTTTCTCCTTCTCCAGAATTTCACTTCGTGTTGTGTGTGTTTGTTTTGTTTGTGGTTGCCCGTGGATTGTATACGGAGACTGAGTAATGCCGTCGCCCGTAGGACGTGGATTAGTCCAAATCCGTATTTACTTAGATTTGGGTTTGGTGTTTTTAGTTTAAGGATGAATTAGTCGCGTTGCGGCTAAGATCAACTTAAATGTTCGTTAAGGATACGTTAGTCCTGTTTTGGGACTAAGATCAACTTAACGGGACCGTTTAGATCCGGCAAAAGAGCATTTGCGGGATCTATTGCTCCAGTTTAGGGACGTCGTGGTCCATGTTCCAATTTAAGGACGTAGTGGTCCGTATTCCAGTTTAGGGACGTGGTGGTCTATGTTCCAGTTTAGGGACGTGGTGGTCTATCGCCAGTTTAGGGACGTGGTGGTCCATATTCCAGTTTAGGGACATGGTGGTCCATCGCCAGTTTAGGGACGTGGTGGTCCATATTCCAGTTTAGGGACGTTCCGGTCCAATATTAGTTTTAAGGACGTCTCGGTCCAATATTAGTTTAAGGACGTTTCGGTCCGATATTAGTTTAGGGAAGTTTCGGTCCGATATTAGTTTAGGGACGTCTTGGTCCAACATTAGTTTAAGGACGTGCCGGTCCAATATTAGTTTTAAGGACGTCTCGGTCCAATATTAGTTTTAAGGACGTCTCGGTCCAATATTAGTTTTAAGGACGTCTCGGTCCACGAGTTTAAGGACCCCGCAGTCTGTATTGATGTGTGGTCGTCGGGACCCGTCACCTCTCTGACGTCGTTGAAGGATTACAACGATGGGTATCAGAGGAGTTCGGAGATGTACCCTCGAACCGGATATAAATTAATTTAAGAGAACAGCTGTGCTCAGTCAATTTAATTTGAGGACTTACGGCCAAAATTGGGCTAAGTCCAGTTGAAAATGTTCAACACCCTTATTTATTTTTGGTCTATTAGACCTGTGCTAGGGCTTTGCCCACACTTAAATAATGTATTGCATTACTTCTATTTTTTTTGTTTGGGCTCTGCCCATAAAAGATGCAGAACATCAATTTCACTTGGGCTCTACCCCCTTTTTATTGCTTTGCAATTTATTTTGGCCTGCTAGGTCTTTTTGATTTGGGCCTGGCCCTTTAAGAAATGCCTTGCATTTGTCAGGCGCTTTGCGCCAATCAGAGAGCGCAAGCGCTTGTAGTGTTGACACGTGTCGCGCAAGCGCAGTGCGCTGCGCTAATGCACTGCGCCTGCGCTGCTGACACGTGGCGCGCTCTGGTGGCTTGCGCCAATTTCAGAGAGCGAAGCTCTATTCAAAAGCGCATAGCGCAAATGGTTCAGGCGCTGACACGTGGCGCTCTCTGGTGGCTTGCGCCAGCCCAAGAGCGCAACAGTGCAGATTTATAAGTGCAAAGCACTATTAATTTGAGAATCTTTTAGATTCAAGAACAGAAGTGCAAAGCACTGTTAGATTTCTTGATCTAATTTAGATCAAAGGAAAAGATAAGTTTTTTCTTATCTTAAAGAACCAAAGGTTCATGAAAAAGTGCAAAGCACTATTTTTATTTTAATTATTCAATTTATTTAGTTATGTTTAAAGATCAATGATCTTGTTTTTAGATCACTGATCTGTTCATAAGAGAATTTTCTCTTCTTTCAAAGGTTTTTACCTTCTGTTGTTCTTGAGGAGTTCTCAAGAGTTCTCTTCTCTTTTTTTTTAGAAAGATGTTGATCCTTTGAATTGAGGTCTGGGGTCTCTTTTATAGTGCCCATAAATTAGTTAAATTTGTTAAAGAGATCTTTTTCTGAGTGATTTGGGGAATTTTTCCCACCGTTGGATCTTTGATCCAAGGGCTTCTGTTTTACAGAAGAAAATCTTCTTATTTTAACAAGAACAGAAAGATTTCTTTAGAATTTTAATTCTGTTAGGCGCAAATGCTCCGGAGCGTGACACGTGTCGCGCAGCGCGCAGCGCGCAGCGCACAGCGCACAGCGCAGTGCAACTGCGCTAGCGCATCTGC
The DNA here is from genome assembly GCA_030015575.1 of Agapanthus africanus. Lineage (NCBI taxonomy): Eukaryota > Viridiplantae > Streptophyta > Magnoliopsida > Asparagales > Amaryllidaceae > Agapanthus > Agapanthus africanus. The sequence continues at coordinate 172,459,927 of CM057339.1, read as the reverse complement.
GCTGACACGTGTCGCGCAGCGTACAGCGCAGCGCAACTGCGCTGACACGTGTCGCGCAGCGCACAACGCAGCGCAACTGAAGCGTTGCTTCCTTTAATTTTACTTAAAATAGAGCTTTGCTCTGATTGGGCGCACTGCCTTGGGCGCTGCGCTCCCTGCGCTGGTGTGTCTGATTTTGACGCGTGGCGCTCTGTCCGCGGCGCCGGGGATCTGAAGCGTTGCATCATTTATTTTAATTTTAATTTTCAATACAGAGTTTTGCTCTGATTGGGGAAACAGAAGCGTTTCTTCGTTTCCCTCCTTGGAATTTGAACAGAGCTTTGCTCTGATTGGGGTAAACAAATGCCCCCCCACCGTTGCGCTTACGTGGCCTTCCAAACGTGAGCGCAGCGGTGGCAGAATTCCAACCATCACGGTAACTTTTGGAAGTTGAAAGGGTACTTGGTGCCTATAAATAGGACCTTTGGTCCTCAACAGATGATTATCATCACCAAAATTTTACTTTCAGAACTCAGAGCCCTGCTCTTTATTTTCAAGAACTTCAAAAGTTAGACTCTTAAAACTTTTAGGTGAAAATTTTAATTTGAATTAAATTAAATTAGATTAATTTTCATTGACAAAGCCTTGCTCTCAATAGATCCCTAATCTAAAGAAGACCCATTTATGGTTTCATTTAGCAGAGCTTTGCTCTAAAGGGGTCTAAAGAGGATTAAGGATAACCCTGTTAGGGTTCCATTAATAGAGCTTTGCTCTCCGAGAGATTTTCATTTATAATTTCTTGATTCATTAATGGAGCTTTGCTCCTTTTAAATTATATAACATAACTTTTAAAGGTTGCTGATTGTTGTCGATCTTCTTCTACAGGAACAATGGATGCCCATATGTATGCTCTTAACGAGATCATCTCTTACGGGGACATCCGCCGACTTGGCCGCTCTCAAAATCGAGAGTTCACAAACGTGGAGTGTGCTGAAATCATGAGCCACTTCGACGCATACAACGGTCCCCTGCTTCCCCGGCGTTCCTCCCTTCTTAATCTTATCGTGGGAGCCATCTGGGAAGCGCTTCCCCTGTTCTGTTCCGGTGTGCCGCTCAGGGCGCTGGATGCCGCTGAGAATAAGGTGCACTCGGTGTACCTGTTGAACTTTATCTTAAAGAGACGGCGAGACAGTCTCATCGATCTCTTGCACGAGGTCTTTCAACAGTCTGCCATACTCGCCGCTTACCGGAGGGTGGAAGACATCAGGAGGGACCCTGATGCTTGTGCTCGCGAAAGAAAGCACACTGGGATGGTCCGCGAGGCTTGGAAAGACATACATAGGGTCGCTTTCGAGTTCCTCAATCCTTGTCCTGGGTCTGAAGTTATTCCACTGTAATAATATTTTTCGTTCATTGTTTTTTATGATTGTAAGAACTATTGGCCATATTAATGGAAAAGTTTTATCCCAGCTTGTCTTATTTTTCGTTCTGAGTCTTTTGCCTATGCATGAATGAGTGTGTCTCGAACGCTTGATCAAACGTAAATCGGATGCTCCTTCTGTTGCTTTCTCCTTTCTCTTATTATTGGCATGCTGTCTTGATAAACATAGTTGACAGATAATGGCGTAAGCATCTTAGTTTCTTCAAGAGATAGCGATGGCTTAGGCCGCATGTTCAGATCTGCTGCCTAAGACTTTTCAACTCTATGAGCCGTGAGGGTCTCATAGAGATTTTTCTCCCTACGGATCGAGAGGATCTCGTAGGTGGATTTTCTCCTTAGGAATCGTGAGGATTCCTAAGTGTGTTTTCTGTTATAAGTCGTAAGGATCTTATAAGAGAATTTTTCCCTCTTACGAGTCGAGAGGACTTGTAAGCGGTTGTTTCCCTCCTTGTCGAAGTTCGATGTTGGAGAGTAAGACCCGTGGATGGTATGCAAGAGACCGTTTTGGGCCACTTGCGGGGTCCCAGTGCTTAGGAAACATGCTTCTTTTATGCCCACTGCCTAAGGCTTTTATCTCACGAGTCGAGCCGCCTCAACAATTTTTACAAGTCGAGACGAATCGAGCGTTTCTCGCAAGAACATCTTAACGTCGCATTTAACCTCTGCTCTTTACGACAGAAGCCCATTAAGGTTGGTGGTACTTAGGGTTTTGGCCATCGTACCGTCGCATAAGCTGATATAGTCCTCGATAGGCAATCGTGCTGTTCGAGTAGCCCTGCGACTGCCGTGTCTCTGATCCCTTCGGGGGTTGGACAAGACGTTTTCAAGCAATCTTCCTAGGCAGTTTGAACGTCGGAAGAACAAGCGTTAGGAATTTGCCATGCCGCTTTTTACTTGAGGTTAGGCTCATTTTGGCGAGCCCCGATGAGTCATAACCACTCCGCGCTGGTGTGGGATGATCTCCGATAGTCTTTCAGGTTTTGTGTGAGTTGCCGTCAAGACCCTGAAGCTAGGAATTTGGCCTTTGCTTCGTTTTGCTGGAATCGCGTATGCTGTATCGAGACGAACGTCGCGGTGGGAACTAGGGATTTTGCCGTGGCTCCGTTTGTTTGATTATCGCGTCTGAACCCTGCTGGGGGAAGAATGCTAGAGCGACATCTCGTCTGCTGTATCGAGACGAATGTCGTAGTTGTCTCTAGGTTGCTAATGAACCGTCGAGGTTTGGAACTAGGGATTTTGCCGTGGCTCCATTCGTTTGATGACGTTGCGTCTGCTGTATCGAGACGAACGTTGGGGTGACATCTCGTCTGCTGTCTCGAGACGGACGTCGAGGTTGTCTCTAGGTTGCTGGTGAACCGCCGAGGTTTGGAACTAGGGATTTTGCCGTGGCTCCATTCGTTTGATGACGTTGTGTCTGCTGTGTCGAGACGAACGTTGGGGTGACATCTCGTCTGCTGTATCGAGATGGACGTCGAGGTTGTCTCTAGGTTGCTGGTGAACCGCCGAGGTTTGGAACTAGGGATTTTGCCGTAGCTCCATTCGTTTGATGACGTTGCGTCTGCTGTGTCGAGAGAACGTTGGGGTGACATCTCATCTGCTGTATCGAGACGGACGTCGAGGTTGTCTCTAGGTTGCTGATGAACCGTCGAGGTTTGGAACTAGGGATTTTGCCGTGGCTCCATTTGTTTGATTGTCGCGTCTGAATCCCGCTGGAGGAAGAACGCTGGGGTGACGACTCGTCTACTGTATCGAAACGAACGTCGAGGTGGAGATGTGTGGTCGTCGGGACCCGTCACCTCTCTGACGTCGTTGAAGGATTACAATGATGGGTGTCAAAGGAGTTCGGAGATGTACCCTCGAACCGAATATTAATTAATTTAAGAGAACAGCTATGCTCAGTCAATTTAATTTGAGGACTTACGGCCAAAATTGGGCTAAGTCCGGTTGAAAATGTTCAACACCCTTATTTATTTTTGGTCTATTAGACCTGTGCTAGGGCTTTGCCCACACTTAAATAATGTATTGCATTACTTCTATTTTTTTTTGTTTGGGCTCTGCCCATAAAAGATGCAGAGCATCAATTTCACATGGGCTCTGCCCATAAAAGATGCAGAGCATCAATTTCGCTTGGGCTCTGCCCCCTTTTTATTGCTTTGCAATTTATTTTGGCCTGCTAGGTCTTTTTGATTTGGGCCGGACCCTTTAAGAAATGCCTTGCATTTGTCAGGCGCTTTGCGCTAATCAGAGAGCGCAAGCGCTTATAGTGTTGACACGTGTCGCGCAAGCGCAGTGCGCTGCGCTAATGCGCTGCGCCTGCGCTGCGCTAATGCGCTGCGCCTGCGCTGCTGACACATGGCGCGCTCTGGTGGCTTGCGCCAATTTTAGAGAGCGAAGCTCTATTCAAAAGCGCATAGCGCAAATGGTTTAGGCGCTGACACGTGGCGCTCTCTGGTGGCTTGCGCCAGCCCAAGAGCGCAACAGTGCAGATTTATAAGTGCAAAGCACTATAATTTGAGAATCTTTTAGATTCAAGAACAGAAGTGCAAAGCACTGTTAGATTTCTTGATCTAATTTAGATCAAAGGAAAAGATAAGTTTTTTCTTATCTTAAAGAACCAAAGGTTCATGAAAAAGTGCAAAGCACTATTTTTATTTTATTTATTCATTTTATTTAGTTATGTTTAAAGATCAATGATCTTGTTTTTAGATTACTGATCTGTTCATAAGAGAATTTTCTCTTCTTTCAAAGATTTTTACCTTCTGTTGTTCTTGAGGAGTTCTCAAGAGTTCTCTTCTCTTTTTTTTTTAGAAAGATGTCGATCCTTTAAATTAAAGTCTGGGGTCTCTTTTATAGTGCCCATAAATTAGTTAAATTTGTTAAAGAGATCTTTCTCTGAGTGATTTGGGGAATTTTCCCCACCGTTGGATCTTTGATCCAAGGGCTTCTGTTTTACAGAAGAAAATCTTCTTAATTTAACAAGAACAAAAAGATTTCTTTAGAATTTTAATTCTGTTGGGCGCAAATGCTCCGGAGCGTGACACGTGTCACGCAGCGCGCAGCGCACAGCGCATCTGCGCTGACACGTGTCACGCAGCGCAACTGTGCTGACACGTGTCGCGCAGCGCAACTGCGCTGACACGTGTCGCGCAGCGCACAGCGCAGCGCAACTGAAGCGTTGCTTCCTTTAATTTTACTTAAAATAGAGCTTTGCTCTGATTGGGCGCACTGCCTTGGGCGCTGTGCTCCCTGTGCTGGTGTGTCTGATTTTGACATGTGGCGCTCTGTGCGCGGCGCAGGGGATCTGAAGCGTTGCTTCATTTATTTTAATTTTAATTTTCAATACAGAGCTTTGCTCTGATTGGGGAAACAGAAGCGTTGCTTCGTTTCCCTCCTTGGAATTTGAACAGAGCATTGCTCTGATTGGGGTAAACAAATGCCCCCCCACCGTTGCGCTTACGTGGCCTTCCAAATGTGAGCGCAGCGGTGGCAGAATTCCTACCATCGCGGTAACTTTTGGAAGTTGAAAGGGTACTTGGTGCCTATAAATAGGACCTTTGGTCCTCAACAGATGATTATCATCTCCAAAATTTTACTTTCAGAACTCAGAGCCCTGCTCTTTATTTTCAAGAACTTCAAAAGTTAGACTCTTAAAACTTTTAGGTGAAAATTTTAATTTGAATTAAATTAAATTAGATTAATTTTCATTGACAGAGCCTTGATCTCAATAGATCCCTGATCTAAAGAAGACCCATTTATGGTTTCATTTAGCAGAGCTTTGCTCTAAAGGGGTCTAAAGAGGATTAAGGATAACCCTGTTTGGGTTCCATTAATAGAGCTTTGCTCTCCGAGAGATTTTCATTTATAATTTCTTGATTCATTAATGGAGCTTTGCACCTTTTAAATTATATAATATAACTTTTAAGGGTTGCTGATTGTTGTCGATCTTCTTCTACAGGAACAATGGATGCCCATATGTATGCTCTTAACGAGATCATCTCTTACGGGGACATCCGCCGACTTGGCCGCTCTCAAAATCGAGAGTTAACAAACGTGGAGTGTGCTGAAATCATGAGCCGCTTCGACGCATGCAACGGTCCCCTGCTTCCCCGGCGTTCCTCCTTTCTTAAGCTTATCGTGGGAGCCATCTGGGAAGCGCTTCCCCTGTTCTGTTCCGGTGTGCCGCTCAGGGCGCTGGATGCGGCTGAGAATAAGGTGCACTCGGTGTACCTGTTGAACTTTATCTCAAAGAGACGGCGAGACAGTCTCATCGATCTCTTGCACGAGGTCTTTCAACAGTCTGCCATACTCGCCGCTTACCGGAGGGTAGAAGATATCAGGGGGGACCCTGACGCTTGTGCTCGTGAAAGAAAGCACACTAGGATGGTCCGCGAGGCTTGAAAAGTCATAGATATGGTCGCTTTCGAGTTCCTCAATCCATGTCCTGGGTCTGAAGTTATTCCACTGTAATAATATTTTTCGTTCATTGTTTTTTATGATTGTAAGAACTATTGGCCATATTAATGGAAAAGTTTTATCCCAGCTTGTCTTATTTTTCGTTCTGAGTCTTTTGCCTATGCATGAATGAGTGTCTCGAACGCTTGATCAAACGTAAATCGGATGCTCCTTCTGTTGCTTTCTCCTTTCTCTTATTATTGGCATGCTGTCTTGATAAACATAGTTGACAGATAATGGCGTAAGCATCTTAGTTTCTTCAAGAGATAACGATGGTTTAAGCCGCATGTTCAGATCTGCTGCCTAAGACTTTTCAACTCTATGAGCCATGAGGGTCTCATAGAGATTTTTCTCCCTACGGATCGAGAGGATCTCGTAGGTGGATTTTCTCCTTAGGAATCGTGAGGATTCCTAAGTGTGTTTTCTTTTATAAGTCGTAAGGATCTTATAAGAGAATTTTTCCCTCTTACGAGTCGAGAGGACTTGTAAGCGGTTGTTTCCCTCCTTGTCGAAGTTCGATGTTGGAGAGTAAGACCCGTGGATGGTATGCAAGAGACCGTTTTGGGCCAACTTGCGGGGTCCCAGTGCTTAGGAAACATGCTTCTTTTATGCCCACTGCCTAAGGCTTTTATCTCACGAGTCGAGCCGCCTCAACAATTTTTACAAGTCGAGACGAATCGAGCGTTTCTCGCAAGAACATCTTAACGTCGCATTTAACCTCTGCTCTTTACGACAGAAGCCCGTTAAGGTTGGTGGTACTTAGGGTTTTGGCCATCGTACCGTCGTATAAGCTGATATAGTACTCGATAGGCAATCGCGCTGTTCGAGTAGCCCCGCGACTGCCGTGTCTCTGATCCCTTCGGGGGCTGGACAAGACGTTTTCAAGCAATCTTCCTAGGCAGTTTGACCGTCGGAAGAACAAGCGTTAGGAATTTGCCATGCCGCTTTTTACTTGAGGTTAGGCTCATTTTGGCGAGCCCCGATGAGTCATAACCACTCCGCGCTGGTATGGGATGATCTCCGACAGTCTTTCAGGTTTTGTGTGAGTTGCCGTCAAGACCCTGAAGCTAGGAATTTGGCCTTTGCTTCATTTTGCTGGCATCGCGTATGCTGTATCGAGACGAACGTCGCGGTGGGAACTAGGGATTTTGCCGTGGCTCCGTTTGTTTGATTATCGCGTCTGAACCGTGCTGGGGGAAGAATGCTAGAGCGACATCTCGTCTGCTGTATCGAGACGAATGTCGTAGTTGTCTCTAGGTTGCTAATGAACCGTCGAGGTTTGGAACTAGGGATTTTGCCGTGGCTCCATTCGTTTGATGACGTTGTGTCTGCTGTATCGAGACGAACGTTGGGGTGACATCTCGTCTGCTGTATCGAGACGGACGTCGAGGTTGTCTCTAGGTTGCTGGTGAACCGCCGAGGTTTGGAACTAAGGATTTTGCCGTGGCTCCATTCGTTTGATGACGTTGTGTCTGCTGTGTCGAGACGAACATTGGGGTGACATCTCGTCTGCTGTATCGAGATGGACGTCGAGGTTGTCTCTAGGTTGCTGGTGAACCGCCGAGGTTTGGAACTAGAGATTTTGCCGTGGCTCCATTCGTTTGATGACGTTGCGTCTGCTGTGTCGAGACGAACGTTGGGGTGACATCTTATCTGCTGTATCGAGACGGACGTCGAGGTTGTCTCTAGGTTGCTGATGAACCGTCGAGGTTTGGAACTAAGGATTTTGCCGTGGCTCCATTTGTTTGATTGTCGCGTCTGAATCCCGCTGGAGGAAGAACGCTGGGGTGACAACTCGTCTACTGTATCGAAACGAACGTCGAGGTGGAACTGGAATTTTGCGGTGGCTCCGTTTGTTTGATTGTCGCGTTCGAATCCTGCTGGATGAAGAACGCTGGGGTGACAACTCGTCTACTGTATCAAAACGAACGTCGAGGTGGAGCTGGAATTTTGCCGTGGCTCCGTTTGTTTGATTGTCGCGTCCGAATCCCGCGGAGGAAGAACGCTGGGGTGACAACTCGTCCACTGTATCGAAACGAACGTCGAGGTGGAGCTGGAATGTTGCCGTGGCTCCGTTTGTTTGATTGTCGCATTCGAATCCCGCTAGATGAAGAACGCTGGGGTGACAACTCGTCTACTGTATCGAAACGAACGTCGAGGTGGAGCTGGAATTTTGTCGTGGCTCCGTTTGTTTGATTGTCGCGTCTGATCCTTGCTGGAGGAAGAACGCTATTGTTGACATTGCGTCTACTGTATCAAGGCGAATGTCACGGCTGTCTCTAGGTTGTTGCTGAACCGTCGAGACTTGGCTTCACTTTTTGGCGGAGCCTGTCGGGAAGGTATGGTTCCCTCTTTGTTTGTGCTCCTGGATTGTATACAGGGATTGCTGTGCTATCGTCTGTAGGGCATGAATTTCGTTACACATATATTTTTTTTATTTTGTTTCTTTCCGCGATGCTCTATCATTTCAGCTTTTACATCGCGAAGGTCGCGATTGCCCAATCATTTCGGCTATTTTTCGCGGTGCCCAATCATTTCGGCTGTTTACTTTATTTTTACTCGCTGCTTTTTATTGCGAGTTGCTTAATCATTTCGGCTATTTCGCATGCCTACATTTTACTTGCTGCTTTTTATTGCAAGTTGCCCCATCATTTCGGCTATTTCATATGCATGTGCGGCCTACTGGCTTTCTGCCATAAATCTGAATTTAGACATTAATTTCGGCATCAGCACCGCTACAACTGGGATATTGCCAGGAGCGAATCATCATCTGCCTCTGTCAATGTCGAACAAAGGTGGCTTAGCAACCAGGGTTAAGGTCCTGTCGGCTAAGGCTTTTGACTTCATAAGCCGTAAGGGTTTCACAAAGGTATTTCTCCTTACAAGTCGTGAGGATCTTGTAGGTGTATTTTCTCCTTAGGAATCATGAGGACTCCTAAGTGTTTGTTCCTCTGTGAGTCGTAAGGATCTTACAGGAGGGTTTTCTCCTTGTAAATCGAGAGGATTTACAAGGGTTGTTCACCATGCGAATATATCCCCAGTCACGGATGGGACTTGGTTAGGGAAATGTTTATTCACGCCCGTGGATTGTATACAAGAGCCAGTATTGGACCACTTGTAGGGCCATAACGAAATTTGTGGGGGTTGCTTAGGCACAAGTTTAGGTCTCTGTAACTTAAGACTTTCAAATCTTATGAGCCGTGAGGGTCCCGTAAGAGAGTTCTCCTTACGAGTCATGAGGATCTCGCAAGTGTATTTTCTCCTTAGGAATCGTGGGGATCCCTAAGTGTGCTGCTCCCTTGTGAGTCGTAAGGATCTTACGTGGGTGGTTTCTCCTTACAAGGTCGAGGGGACCTTATAAGAGTCTTTTAACGAGGTTGTGCCCTTTCGGGTTTTCACAAACACTCGCCGGTAGCCCTGCTGTTTTTACTCACGGAGCCCTTTCGGGTTTTCATCCGTGCCCGTTTCGCTTATGGACATACCGTCTCCCTTTTTTTTTATTCTCTTTTTTTTATACGAGGTCGCGCCCTTTCGGGTTTTCACGAACACTCGCCGGTAGTCCTGCTTTTTTTACTCACGGAGCCCTTTCGGGTTTTCATCCGTGCCCGTTTCGCTTATGGACACACCGTCTCCCTTTTTTTATTCTTTTTTTTACGAGGTCGCGCCCTTTCGGGTTTTCACGAACACTCGCCGGTAGTCCTGCTGTTTTTACTCACGGAGCCCTTTCGGGTTTTCATCCGTGCCCGTTTTGCTTATGGACATACAATTTTTTATTTATTTATTTATTTTTTTATCTTTTTTTTTTCTTTATATATTTTTTTTTATCTCGTCAGCCTAAGGATGCTGCGGTAGTAGTTTAAAGAAATTTCGGTCATTTGCAAGTTTTAGGACATTGCGGTCCATCATTAGTTTAAGGACATCTCGGTCCGTCGTCGCCGTATTTGAGGCGAATATCTAGTTTATTGACTTTTCGGTCTGTAGGGCTTTCTTTATGACTGACCATGATGCCCCCGGCGTATCCATCTTTCTCGGAGCATGCGATTGTGGCGGGTTCACCTTCCAATTTTCGGACAACGCGAACTTGCCTTGTTGGTATTGGTCTTCAACCCAGTTCTTGAAGACGTAGCAATCCTCGATCAGATGACCTACCGTTTGATGGTAAGGGCAATAATTAGGATTATTAACATCGCCTAGCCGCAACGGACGTTTTGGACTCGGCAGATTAATGAGTCTGTCGCACACTGCCAGCTCGAACAGTCCCCTTGTTTTATCTTGCGGGAACGAGTAAGGACGTTTCAATTTTTCCTGGAGGGGTTGCCGCTTGTTGCTTTGGCGAGCAATCGGTCTAGGGTCACTTAATTGTTGTTGAGCGCTGGCGACGAAAGCCGTTTTTCCTTTTCTTTTATCTTTTTTGTTCGCTCCGTTGTTTGCGGGGCCAAGATTTTTTCCGAGTAGCGTGCGATTGCATGGCTGAACGTTCTCGCAGCTTCTCAATTCCGTTATTTTTGAAATAGATTCCCCGAGGGAAGAGTTGGGGGTAGCTTCTTCGTCAGAGTCGCTTCCAAAGGTGATAATTTGCAATCCCTTGGAGTCAGCTATATGACAATTGTCGGCGGCTCTTTTGCGCTCATCTATCACATTTTTCTGATGTCTACGAGCTTCACATTTTTCCTTGTCGAAGTGTTGCTTTTGAGCGACATACCCTTGCCACCAACAGTTAAAGGATTTGCAGTCTTCGGTAGGATGAATGATCTTCTGCTGATATATGCAGAAGTTAGGGTGCATCTTTACCTCAGCGAGAGTATTTTCTTCAAAGGGCGGTAGCTTCATTCCCACTGATAGAGCTTTGGCGAACTTTTTCCTCGTCTTGAATTTATTTTTATCCGTAGTGGATGGCTTTTGATTTGACAGGAATGCCTTGGATCTTTCCAGTATGGTCATTTCACGCTCTTAATTGGCTTTTGCTTTCAGACGAATTTCATTTAGGAAGACATCGATCAGCTCGTCTGATGGCTGTAGAATTTCTGGTTCGGGGTTCACGATTGGTTTCTCGGCGCAAGAAGCTTCTTCATCATCTACCAGCAAGTGAGAAATCACATGACAAGTCGCTACGTAGTCTTCAGATTCATCTGATGAGTTTTCTCCATCGTTTTCATCCTTGACTAAAGAACAAGCTGCCCCCGGCGTGTCCGTCTTCTTTGGAGAGTGCGGCTGTGGTGGGTTTACCTTCAAGTTTTCCGACAGCGCGAACCTGCCTTGTAGGTACTGATCCTCGATCCATCCCTTAAAGACGAAACAATCCTCAATCGGGTGACTTACCGTTTGGTGGTAAGGGCAATAATTGGGATTATTAAGATCGCCTGACTGCGACAGACGCTTTGGACTCGGCAGATTAATGAGTCTGTTGCGCACTGCCAGCTCGAACAGTCTTATCGTTTTATTCTACGGAAACGAGTAAGGACGTCCTAGCCTCTCTTCGAGGGATGGGCGTGGGCGCACGTTGTTTTGGCGAACGACCGGCTTTGAGTTGTTCGACTGTTGCTGAGCATTGGCGACGACGATCGCTCTCCCTTTTCCTTTCTCATTTCGGGAATCTAGTTTTGGAGGAGACGGTCCATGGCCCATCTGGTCCATTTGGGCTAATTTGTCGATCAAGGCCTGGAAGGTGGTCGGCCTGAAGAACATCATGAATTGCGAGATGGTCGTCTGCGGATCGAGAGTGCCCACAAACATGCCTACCGCAGGTGCCTCTTCTATGCGTTGTTCGCATTTCGACCATAGGTCTCGCCATCGTGTTGCGTATTGGACCCACGTTTCGCCTGGCCTTATTCTGGCATTAATTAGTGCTGTTATCGGGGTGCGTTCACTGGCGCTTGCAAAACGCTGAGTAAACAGCAGCTCCATCTCTGCAAATGTTTTGACAGAGTCGTTAGGTAGCTCCGAATACCATTCAAAGGCTGTTTCTGCTAAGCTGCCGACGAATTGACGTAGCAACAATTTGTCATCGCTTCCAGTATTGCCGCATAAGGCCCTGAATTGAGCGACATGCTGATGCGGATTCCCTATCCCTTTATATACGTGGAATTTAGGGATCGTATATCCCGGCGGGTAACTGATTTGGTCGTACCAGCTCGGATACGGTCGTTCGGTTCTAGCAATTTGCCCAGCCGCTTCATTCGCCTGATGAACCCAGATCTGCTGAGCTATATATTCGTCCAGGTCATCTTTGGAGATTGTCTCCTCCTTGGCTGTTGATAGTGCCGGTGGAGGATTTAACGTTTCTCCCCTGTCGTCTTCAAGGGCGATCGGAGGATCTTCAGCAGGAGGATCCGGCTGTAACATCATCCCTACCATTTCTTGGAAGAGGAGCGCCATCCGTTTTATGTTAGCTGCTTGCTCTGCAGCTTCTTTGTCCCTCTTTTCGAGGATTCTGCGTAAAAAGTCAGCGTCGGTTTCTTGTTCGTGCCGCTGTTCTGATGATACTTCCCAGCTTTCTTTTGGCTTGGTAAGCGCAGTCATTGCAGTCATCATTTCCTGAAGTTTTTTTTGTTGCTCCTGGACTTTCGTCACGGATCGGGTGAGCGGTCGGTGGCCCGTAGAAGTGCGGCTTTCTTCCTCTCCAGAAGCCATATAAACAGTGTGCACCACTATGCCCTCAGATTTGCGGCGTTTGTGTTCAGCTCTTTTATGCTTCGCCATGTTCACAGGGGCTTTTTGCGGCCGCCTTTTCCTTTGAGTCATTGGAGTTGAGGGGGCCGTCGCAGTAATAGACACCCGAGTAGCCATTGCTTTTTGTGGCTTGACGGAGTGATCCTTCTCCTGCCGAACCTTCATCTTTTTCTGTTGGCGGAGATAGTTTTCTTCAATCATCGACTCTTGAACCTGTCGCCAGACTTTGTAAATTTTAGAGGACAGCCGTTGAGGGGGCTGCTCTAACTGCTTCTCTGGAATATTCTTCGCAGCTGAAGGAGTTCGTTTCAACATTGCAGTAGAAGAGTTTCTGCGCACCGTGTTCAGCAATTCAAAGCTGTTCCCGGTTGGAACAGCAGCCTCAATCCCCGCCATTGGAGCTGATGAAGTAAATCCAGAGGGAAAGTTGTCCCCAGCCTTCCTTACTCGACGCCAGTAGCGACGTCGAGCATGTCGTGCTGATGGAGTTGTTTCAGTCATAGGGGCGACCTCCTCATGCCCCCTGTGTTGGTCAGAATCTGCTGGTACCAGTCTTTTAAAAACCGACGTCCGTTGAACGGGGACGGCCAACCTGTTAGAAGCGGACTTCCGAGCAGGGGAAGCAACCTTGGTGATTTCGCCTGAAACTGGAGTAGGGAAAGCTATCCGCTTTGGGATAACGCCTTCTGTTTTTGCAGGCTTCTTCATGGGCCTGTCGGAGCTCTGACCTAGTCCGTTAAAAACTGAAGCAGTTGAGTTGGGTGACCCGTTGAGAGCGGTCGCAGCAGGGGCAAGCCGACCAAAGACTGACTTCTTTGGGGATTCTTGCAACGTCATTGTGGCATTGAAGCTCAACGGTGGAAGCATGGTCCCGAAGAATAATCCATTGGTGGCCTGAGTTACCTGCTCCACTGGCATTTTGAAAAGGGAGGCCGCTCGAGGCCCATAAGTCACTCCTCCAGCAATGACGGAGCGAGAGTTGCAGCTGCAGGCGGTGCAGTTCGAAGCCATCGATCTTCTATTTTCTACATGGAGAAAGACATCAAATCTAAGTACTTTGAATCCATAAGCAACCACAGCAAACCGCGATTTGCTTGCGAACACGACACACGAAGTGTGGAGTGGAAAGAGGAAAAGGTCCCACCGGGCATGCCGGAATCTGTTCCCCTCCGAAGGGCAGCGCACAGGACCGCGATGTCCTGACGCTGGCGATTCGGGGCAGATGCTATTTGGTTTTATCCGTCCACCTCTCCGAAGATGCCAAGTTGATTTATGGCACCGTGTATCGGAGGTTTAGACGGATGCGGCCGATGCAGCAGACTTCGTCAGATTCTCCCTCACTTGAGGGGTTTTTGATTGTGGGGACGCTCTTCCCTGCAAACGCAAGCCCCTGCAGTTAATTACGCTACCGCATCGCGGTAACAACTTTCTCCTTCTCCAGAATTTCACTTCGTGTTGTGTGTGTTTGTTTTGTTTGTGGTTGCCCGTGGATTGTATACGGAGACTGAGTAATGCCGTCGCCGGTAGGACGTGGATTAGTCCAAATCCGTATTTACTTAGATTTGGGTTTGGTGTTTTTAGTTTAAGGATGCATTAGTCGCGTTGCGGCTAAGATCAACTTAAACGTTCGTTAAGGATACGTTAGTCCTGTTTTGGGACTAAGATCAACTTAACGGGATCGTTTAGATCCGGCAAAAGAGCATTTGGGGGCTCTATTGCTCCAGTTTAGGGACGTCGTGGTCCATGTTCCAATTTAGGGACGTAGTGGTCCGTATTCCAGTTTAGGGACGTGGTGGTCTATGTTCCAGTTTAGGGACGTGGTGGTCTATCGCCAGTTTAGGGACGTGGTGGTCCATATTCCAGTTTAGGGACGTGGTGGTCCATCGCCAGGTTAGGGACGTGGTGGTCTATATTCCAGTTTATGGACGTGGTGGTCCATATTCCAGTTTAGGGACGTGGTGGTCCGACATTAGTTTAAGGACATTCCGGTCCAATATTAGTTTTAAGGACGTCTCGGTCCAATATTAGTTTAAGGACGTTTCGGTCCGATATTAGTTTAGGGACGTCTCGGTCCAACATTAGTTTAAGGACGTTCCGGTCCAATATTAGTTTTAAGGACGTCTCGGTCCAATATTAGTTTTAAGGACGTCTCGGTCCACGAGTTTAAGGACCCCGCAGTCCGTATTGATGTGTGGTCGTCGGGACCCATCACCTCTCTGACGTCGTTGAAGGATTACAACGATGGATGTCAGAGGAGTTCGGAGATGTACCCTCGAACCGGATATAAATTAATTTAAGAGAACAGCTGTGCTCAGTCAATTTAATTTGAGGACTTACAGCCAAAATTGGGCTAAGTCCAGTTGAAAATGTTCAACACCCTTATTTATTTTTGGTCTATTAGACCTGTGCTAGGGCTTTGCCCACACTTAAATAATGTATTGCATTACTTCTATTTTTTTTTGTTTGGGCTCTGCCCATAAAAGATGCAGAGCATCAATTTCACTTGGGCTCTGCCCCCCTTTTATTGCTTTGCAATTTATTTTGGCCTGCTAGGTCTTTTTGATTTGGGCCTGGCCCTTTAAGAAATGCCTTGCATTTGTCAGGCGCTTTGCGCCAATCAGAGAGCGCAAGCGCTTGTAGTGTTGACAAGTGTCGCGCAAGCGCAGTGCGCTGCGCCTGCGCTGCTGACACGTAGTGCGCTCTGGTGGCTTGCGCCAATTTCAGAGAGCGAAGCTCTATTCAAAAGCGCATAGCGCAAATGGTTCAGGCGCTGACACGTGGCGCTCTCTGGTGGCTTGCGCCAGCCCAAGAGCGCAACAGTGCAGATTTATAAGTGCAAAGCACTATTAATTTGAGAATCTTTTAGATTCAAGAACAGAAGTGCAAAGCACTGTTAGATTTCTTGATCTAATTTAGATCAAAGGAAAAGATAAGTTTTTTCTTATCTTAAAGAACCAAAGGTTCATGAAAAAGTGCAAAGCACTATTTTTATTTTATTTATTCATTTTATTTAGTTATGTTTAAAGATCAATGATCTTGTTTTTAGATCACTGATCTGTTCATAAGAGAATTTTCTCTTCTTTTAAAGGTTTTTACCTTCTGTTGTTCTTGAGGAGTTCTCAAGAGTTCTCTTCTCTCTTTTTTTAGAAAGATGTTGATCTTTTGAATTGAGGTCTGGGGTCTCTTTTATAGTGCCCATAAATTAGTTAAATTTGTTAAAGAGATATTTCTCTGAGTGATTTGGGGAATTTTCCCCACCGTTGGATCTTTGTTCCAAGAGCTTCTGTTTTACAGAAGAAAATCTTCTTATTTTAACAAGAACAGAAAGATTTCTTTAGAATTTTAATTCTATTGGGCGCAAATGCTCCGGAGCGTGACACGTGTCACGCAGCGCACAGCGCATCTGCGCTGACACGTGTCGCGCACAGCGCAGCGCAACTGCGCTGACACGTGTCGCGCAGCGCACAGCGCAGCGCAACTGAAGCGTTGCTTCCTTTAATTTTACTTAAAATAGAGCCTTGCTCTGATTGGGCGCACTGCCTTGGGCGCTGCGCTCCTTGCGCTGGTGTGTCTGATTTTGACACGTGGCGCTCTGTGCGCAGCGCAGGGGATCTGAAGCGTTGCTTCATTTATTTTAATTTTAATTTTCAATACAGAGCTTTGCTCTGATTGGGGAAACAGAAGCGTTGTTTCGTTTCCCTCCTTGGAATTTGAACAGAGCTTTGCTCTGATTGGGGTAAACACAAGTTTTTTTTACATGAATGAAAAATGAAAAACACTCATCTCACATAAAAACCCCCGGCTATTCATAACGCGACGATCCAATATAACATATCCACCAACACATAACATCACATGTCTTCAACGTAAGTAAATATGCCCATCCCAATTGTCATTGACATATAGTAACGAAACCGGCGATATCACATATTACACTTACGGTCGCAGAAAAGAAAGTGTAAAACTACAACAGTTGGAATCCGCAACCTCCTTAGACATCGCATGCCTAACAATTATAAACCCCGCATTTTAGTCTCATTATCGAAAACACTTTTCAATATCAAGTCGGGCAATTTAACAAGATTCCCGACATCCAGAACGAATGCTCGTCGCAAACTTTAGTGGACGGCCGCACCACCGATACCGTCGATGAAGTGCACTAAGGCGGAACACCGCTGCCGCGAGTACCCGAACGGATGCTTTTTGGCGACGGGGTTCTCCTACAGTCATTTGGTCGGGGCTATGGGGCGTGGCTATCTATTAAGTTTACCCGGAGAGTATCCGCGTACGCTACGTGATTGCAACAGACTTTTGATCACATCAAAATTCCATGGCAACCGATTAAGTGAGACTAAACTGCTATGTTTATAACATCCAAATCAGTTATCTCATAACTACTTGTGGATTCCAAATATTGTATCACATTCCAGATAAATAGAAAATGTTAAACTTTCCGATCGAACAATCAAACACCCAATGTTTCCCGAAACAGCTCAACTCTTGAAATAAGTTTAAAAACATCCACTTCATGCCACAGTACCAACGGTCCAGCCGTAGAAGGGTCAAGCCAACGCCTCACATGTGGCATGCCGTACTGCCCCAAACCCTAAGGTTCAAAGGGCAGTTCAAGACGGTCATATAATCGAGTTAAGGTTTGTTGTCTTCTAGAGGGTCCATCGCGTTACTTGCACTACTTAGAACGTCCTTAAACCACGGAAAAATCCAACACTTGGAAATTTCCCGGCAGGGGGAAAAATGGGTATTTATATCCGGTCGAACTTTTTAACATGTTCTAAACTTACCCAGAAAAACAAATAGACAAAGTTAAACAATCCGATCGAATTATCGAGTTCCCAAAACAACCCCAGAAAACTCAACTGTTGAGTATATTTTAAAAATTCCCAGAAAACACAGGAAATTCATATGGGCATTACTGTGCAAAGCACGTGCCAAGAATCACCATTATGGCCGCGGAACCGCCGCATAAGCTAGGGTGGGGCCGCGGTTCCGCGGCGCTTTGGTTGACTTGGGCTCACGTGCTTCACAGTAACTCCTATAATACCCTGCTGTATTTTTTGGATATTTTTAATTTGGAAAAATCCACATTTTCAGAAAATGTACAGAGAACCCAGTCTCCACTGATCACCCGTATACCATCTCTGATGTCAAACCACAATGGATATGGGATCATCCTTCGCCCATCTCATGGGTCGAGAAGCGTATACGCTAGTCTACTCTAGTATATCGATGCCTTGTCTCGATACACCCACGATTAGGAACATTAAAGGATGAACTTATGGACTACCATGTCCCCACTAGTATGATCTGCATCACAATCCTGGTAGTCAAGTACACATCCTAAAGTCTTTACCAACATGTATCCATAAGACAGTATCAAGAGACAAGTATACATGTTAAGATAAAGAGCAACCATATAGCATATTATCATGTCGAGCAAGAAAGTCCTCTCTATATATGTCCAAGCATCCACTATAATATACATCATATGTACAATAATGGCCTCCACGGCATACATACAACTAACAAATCACCTAAACAACGTTATTTCCCTTTGGACTCCGTGGTAAGGCTGTACCGAAATCCATAGTTATATGTCCCTACTTCCATTGAGAAATCGGAAGTGGTTGCAACAAGCTAGCTATCTTTTAATATTCAGCCTTGACTTGCTGACATACTAAGCACCTCGATACGTAACGAGCAATTTCTCTTTTCACGCCTTCCCACCAAAAGTGTTGTCATAAATCTCTATACATTTTCGTACCTCCTGGATGTACTGAATATGCGAAACTAGGAGCTTCCTTCATCACTTCTTCACGAACATCACCTTCATGCACACATAAACGGCTTCCATATCGTAACGAACCATCTTCATGAATCAACAAATTGGTTCAAAGTCCTTCTTCCACTTGTCCTCGAAATTTCTGCAATCTTGGGTCGTGCGACTGTACTTCCTTAATGCTATCAATCAAGGATGACTGTACTTGCAACTGCATCAACTGTCCAGAAGAATCTGGTAGTACGATCTCCAACTTGAATATCTGAAGATCAGTTATAATCTCCTTCTGTGCAGTCAACATCCGTATCGCTGGCAACTGACTTAATGCGTCCGGCACTGCATTAACTTTTTCCGGATGATACTTTAGGTCAAGATCATAGTCAGCCATCAACTCTAACCATCTACGCTACCTCAAGTTGAGCTCCTTCTATATAAACACACATTTAGGCCCTTGTGATCAGTAAACACTTCAACTCTTTCGCCCAATAAGTAGTGTCTCCAAATCTTTAGCGCGAAGATCACTGCTGTTAGCTCTAAATCATGAGTTGAGTAGTTTTTCTTATGAGTCTTCAATTGTCTTGACGCATACGCTATAACTTTGCAATGCTGTCACGACCCGAACTTTGGCATGTGACGGCCTTTAAACCACGTAACGTCTACAGGCGTAACGCAATTCAAGTAAACCGAAAACCCAGCAAATCTAAACCATCAAAAGTAGTAAGTGATAAGAACATTGTTAAAAACTTTTGGGAATCTCAAGTAAAAATTCTTTAAAGTCCAAATTTACTTTCTTAAAAATTTGGCAGCACCACCTTTGTAAAAACTAGCCCCAAAAAGGGTATATACAAAATATATAAGTAAAGCATTCCCAAACGAGAGCAAATCCATGCCCAAAGGCGGAAACAACCAACACAACATATATACGACGCCGTAGCGAAGAAAATGGACGATATAAAGCGAAAACAACATAAAAGATAAAGCTGCTTAAAAAGGCCGGCCCCCACGAGCACGACACCCAAGTCACAAAATAATATACAATATCGTCCTCACATCTCGTCTCTAAGTCATGTAGGGTTACTAGGCACACACATGAGGTTCTACAACTGATCAACCATGCCAAATTCAAAAATTTAGGTGCCGAGAAACCCTAACCTAGATCGTTAACCAGAGGATAGGCGAAAGAAAAAGCAAGCAAACAACTTTGCTACTAAGTGAAATGGATTACAACCTTTGTAGATCCGTTGCTTCACTTCTTTAGCTCCATGATGACGTCCCTCCGCTGCGATCATCGAGATCCCGGACTCTAGCGATGGTTTCGTCGGAGAAATGATCGGGCTAGGTCGTTGACTACGATACCGAAGATGATCTGCGTCGAGGCGACTCAAACTCAAGCTCCATCTTCACTTGGTCATGAACCTTGTGAAGAAAACACCCTATACAAGATCTGGATTTCTCACTTGATTTCATCACTTGAAATTTTTCAAGAAAGCTTTCTTCTTTTCTTCATGAAGAAGAAGAAGAAGAAAAGAATATGAATTATTGTAAAAAGAAAATTCAAGTGAAGACTTATCATGATGCAACCATGGGTGAAGTAAACTAATGTAGAGAATAAACTAGGGTTCTGGTGAATGATTAGGTTAAGGAAAGAAATAAAATGGTCAAAGATGCTAAGAACCTTCATGAAGCTTAAAGCAAAGAAAGAAACCATTTTGTTTTATCCAAAAAATAAATGAAATAAAATAAATAATACCTAACCATTAACCTAAACATGGTGTATAGCATACACACACCCAAGTTTGCATGTATCATCAATCATGATACAAACTAGTGCACAAACATATATCACATATACAACTTGTGCACATCAAGTGAGAAAATCAATCTTAAGTGAACAAATACTAGTTAATGTAAAGTAATATATCAAATATATAATTATACATTAAATCATTAAATCAACACTTGATTTAATGATCCGGTCATACTGCATATAACCGACTAATATCAATTGTATCAATATATCGAATCAACATTTGATTCGGTAACCCGTCTATATCTCATATAACCGTTCGATGATACAAATCGAGAGAATAGAATTCAGTATCACATACTGGTATTATTCTCGGTCCCGCACATATCTCATATGCGCTCATATTTCGTTTCGCTTGAGCCAGGAAACCTCTGTGTAGGACTCTAAAGACTCGTCAATACGCCGGCAGCAGGTGATGATCATATCAAACACCCACAAGCCGCAAGCGGTCTGCTAAACGTAACGGCCACCCGGGTATTGAGCGATCAGAAGATCAACGAGCAAGCCCGCTCACACTCCTGTGAATCCAACCAGTAACACTTACCGTACAGTCCGGTCTCGTCGTCTGATATGTCGCATATCTCGCCTAGGGGTGGTAAACGTCAGACCCCAATAGCTCGATAAGTCGTGTCGATATGAGGTCTATAACAGTTCGAGAAACTACTGGTAACACTTACCAGTAAATCTCAGCAACCCTGGCCAGGGATTTCCGGTTATAGCCAATCGAACACAGCGCAACATCAACTCCCTATACCGGGAGAGACGAATCCCCTCCTATCGCTCATTGCCTCCATGTGATTCAGGACTGTACCCAAAAACCACCGTTTTGCACGCCCTCTTGGACGTGGTAAGGTGGAAATCAAAGCACAGTGGGAATCACACAAGACTCTATGATGATCTCGGGTCTACAGACTAACCTGTACCAGTGTCACCAGAGAACTGCCATCTGACGTAAGGTATAATACCATCTGGGAGTTCTCGGCGAGTCTGTCCAGTGTACCCAGTCTCCACTGAGCACCCGTATATCATCTCTGATGTCAAACACCAATGGATATGGGATCATCCATCGCCCATCTGTATGGGTCGAGAAGGTATACGCTAGTCTACTCTGGTATATCGATGCCCCGTCTCGATACACCCACGACTAGGGACCTTGAAGGATGTACTTATGGACTACCATATCCCTATCAGTATGATCCGCATCATAGTCCAGGTAGTCAAGTACACATCCTAAGGGCTTTACCAATATGTAACAGAGAGACAATCAGTGTACATGTTAAGATAAAGAGCAACCAGATAGCATACTATCATGTCGAGCAAGAAAGTCCTCCCTATATATGTCCCAGCATCCACTACAATATACATCCTATGTACAGTAATGGCCTCTAGGGCATACATATAACTAACAAGTCAATACATGAAAGTAGTAGATGGAGAGTACTAGATACAATAAGATATACAATGAGTATCATCGGATAACCGCAAAACCCACCTATTGCAAAACTGCTCACAGTCAGCCGTAGCGGTATCCGCTGCAAAAGATGATACGATAAGAAGAAACCCTGCCGCTACTACTCTTTGAGGGACCACCTGCAAAACACTGTGGCACAACGGGGGTGAGTTGCCAACTCGTGAATAGTAAATAATATCATGCAGGTAATCGCAGGTATGCACGTACTGCGATAATCTATCACATGCAAACTGATAGCATAATATGGAAATATGTATATGCAATAGTCATAAAGATACTCTATCAGGTACTACTAATACATGAAGCAATGCATATCAAATAAATGCTGAGTATGTGATAAAACATATCATCATCACGGAAATCCTCATCGTGGAGAAACTAGTGTCCATCAACGACACTCTAAATCCCAATACCTCAGGCACCGCATCCTCAGATCGGCCCTCATATCCTGTAAGTCTCATAGAGCCTGAGTGTCCAACACCGACACCCGAAAACATCATGAAAACTAGTGTCCAGCATCGACACATAAATACTCATCTCTCAGGCGCCGTCACCAGGACCGGCCCTCATATCATGTCCGTACATCTCATGGAACCTGAGTGTCCAACATCGACACTCGCAATCCACATAGCATGTCCGTACATAACTCCGGTCGGTATCCCCCAGATAACCGCCGAATCCAAATAATATCACCGGTAAGGTAGTACTCCCGTGTCTCGGGCTCAATGCCATCATCTGCGATCTTCTTGCCTCGGGGTACCTCGGGGTCCACCATGTAACCGCACACGGCCTCTTCCACTCCTCGCATCGGGTTTCTAACACAAGTCTCAGAACCGAGAAATCTCATGGCGGACGCATCGAAACATCATATCAAGAGAAACCGGGTTTTTGAAACAATGCATAATTTCATGAAATACCACGATCCTCAAATCCAGAAAACATCATATGAAATCCATATCTCAATACGTAAATCCATTAAATATAATATATGCAATATAAAACAGTAATATGAGCATATCAAGGAAAAACCGCTAATTAAATGCATCAAGTTATTAAATATATCATGCGGTTCACAATTTCTCCAAAGTCCATGCAATATCATATAAAGGTGAACATGTAGCTATAGCAAGGTATGTGGGTGTACATGTAACTATGTACGCATGATGTACATGTAGCTATAGCAAGATATGGGTATATACCTATCAATAATGATGTAATACCATATAGGTATTTGTGTAAACATGTAGGTATAACAAGATATATGTGTATGCTATCTTTCTTATACATAATGGAAATAAGGATCATGTCTCAATGTCCCTAACCAATACAATATAACATATGTATATATATTGTGTGTGTCGTGGCAATTACCGACGGTGTGTGTGTAATAGACAATTAGTGCTCGTGTAACATGAACCGTCAGTAAAGGTGTTGTGTCTCATTAATACTATGTCCATATGCAATAGGAAAATGAGATATACAACAATGATACACATGCACAATCAATGTCCATATACTTATAACTAATAATCATGTCATTGAATCTATCCCAGACGCATAACGCCATGCGGGCAATTCTTCTGTAGATGTTAAATCTATTCACCGATGATCTTGGGCTAAGTAAAGCCATCCACTTGCTTTCCCTTCTTCACAGCATCCGAAGTCCCCGCCTGCGACCCTAAAATCATATAACAACATAACAAGTTCACATTAGCAATCGACCAATAACACGTACAAACTACGTTTGACCGACGCACCAACTCCAAACAAACTCTCAAGTGTTCGTTTAGTGGCTAACGTGCGTAGCGACACTACAAAACCAACCCAAGAGCAACAGCTATACAAGAACACGAACCGTATCAGATAACGTAACGCGCGTAGTCGTAACACTAGAAACAAGTAAAGTGATCTCAGATTTTGTATACTGTCAAAACATAAAAATCAAGCAGTACCAAACATTTCTAAACAACTGCAGACAGCTACCCTACAAAACCCAAGCCACAACTCCACTAAAAAGCCGTGGTTGCCGGATTTTACCTATATGTCGCCGGCCAAATCCGAGCCTATGGGGTTCGTGCTTCAGGTGAATGCTTAGGGTTCTGGTACAACACAACTACACTGCTAGATTTTCCAGTATACACTCGGGGTCACAGCAGATCACAGATATCCTATAATGATACTAAAAATACGATATGTGCACAAAACTATACTTTGAGTGTTCTAAACAACAACTAACAAGCTGCACAACATTATAACACCTATTTATCAGTTTAGAGGTTATACCTATCCACACTTGCTCAAAAGATCCTACCTTTCCAAGATCCAAGTTATCTTAGAGGCTAAAACATGACATGAGAAGGGTTTTAGTGAGGTTTAATGAAGGTTTTGCAAGGTTTAGTGAAGGAGTAGTGAGGGTTTTAGTTGAGGGAAGAGAAGATGAAGAAATAATTGAGAAAGAGATAGAGTGAGATGAGAATAAGAGAGTATGGTGTGATAATGATGAGAGGGTGAGTGTAGGGTGAGTGCACCCTTACTCTTACTCTCTCCCTCTCCATCATTAATGAAAGCATGACTCCTCCATGAGTCACCTTGCCACCTCCCTCCATTCCGAAAACACAAGGAAATATCTCACAACAAATATCTAAGTGCTAAGTGCTATGTTAAATTATGGCATGGATTTGTTTAAGGTGTCATGGCCACTAAACAACCCCCATGTGATAACATGCACAAGTGTGTGTAACCCAAAACAAATAATAATTAAATATTGATTAATCTAACCAAAATGCGAGAAAGCTATTTTGGTAAACCTTTTTACCAAAACCCCGCATTATCGCTTAATTAGCACTAATCGCATTCTAGGATGTTACAATCTCCCCCTTATAGAAATTCGTCCCCGAATTTAAAATTCTTACTATGCGTACCTTCAAAGAGATGAAGGAAAACCTTCCGCATCCCGCTCGCAGCCTCTCAAGTGATCCTCTCACTAGACGGGCTACGCCAAAGAACCTTCACAGATGCCAAGACCTTGACTGAAGTTTCTCCACCTACCAATCCACAATAACTATCGGCCGCTTGGTGCACGAAAGATCGTGTCCTAGTTAAATGGTCTGGTGCTAAATCATATGAGATGGGTCATGAAGGTATTTGCGAAGTATCGACATAAGGAATACGGGGTGAACATCCGAAATCTGGGTGGAAGTGCCAACGATAGGAAACGATACTAACTCGCTCAAGGATCTCAAAAGGACCTACAATTCTGGGACTAAGCTTCCCTTCTTCCCAAAACTCAACACACCATTTCATCGAAAAAATCCGTAGGAATACATGATCTCCCACCGCGAACTCAAGTCTGCGACGACGACGGTCGGCATAAGACTTCTGTCTGCACTGGGCTGCTCTCATCCTGTCCTGAATCAACTGGATCATCTCCGAAGTCTCTTGACTTGCTGGGGTCCAAAAATCCTGCTCTCACGGAGTCGGTCTAACAGACTGGCGATCGATACAATCTACCATATAAAGACTAGAAAGGTGCCATCTGAATCGTCTCCTAATAACTGTTATTGTAGGAGAACTCTATCAATGGCAAGTGACGATCCCAACCGCCAATAACAAATAAGCACGCACACAAGAAGCATATCCTCCAGAGTCTGTATAGTCACTCTCACTAACCATCGGTCTACGGATGAGAAGCGGTGCTAAAGCTCAAACAGTACCCAAGGCTTCCTGAAACTTCTGCCAAAGACGGCTAGTGAACTGGGTGCCTCTATTGAATACAAAGCATGAAGGAACTCCGTTCAAACGCACAAACTTATCGAAAAACAACTGAGCATAACCGAAAGGGGTCTTCACTGGAAGGAAGTGAGCCGCTTTCTTTAACCGGACAACAATCACCTAAATGGAGTCATACCCTTGACTAGACCTGAATAGACCCACAACGAAATTCATAGAGATCTATTCCCATTCCCACTCCGGAACGGTTAAAGGTTGCAACTCTCCTGCCAGTCTCAAATGCTCAATCTTAGCTCGCTAACAAGTCGGGCACCTCAAAACAAAATCTGAACATCAATCTTCATCCCTGCCCACCAGTAACTATCTCTCAAGTCACGTTACATCTTGGTGGAACTTGGGTGAACACTGAAAGCTGACTGATGTGCCTACTCTAGGATCTCGCTCTCTACCCATCAGTATCAGGTACACACAAACGAGTCCCATAATGTAGCACACCCTGGTCATCAATCAAGAACTATGAATCTCTACCCTGCAGAACATGCTCAAGAGTTTCAGATAAATGGGCATCGGCGGGCTATGCCTCACGAAAACGATTAAGTAGAAGTGGACGGGCGCAGACATGAGCAAGTTGTCCCCGAGTGGAGGTGAACTTAAACTGTACTCAGTTGTCGCACAAGACCTGTAAATCTGCAGAAGACTGTCTCTGAACTGCGCTCATCTGGGACAAGCTAACCCCGGGCCTACGACTCAAAACATCAGCTACCACAATCGCCTTGCCCCGGGTAATAAAGGATCGCATAATCATAATCCTTTACAAGCTCCATCCAATGGCGCTGTCTCAAACTCAGATCCTGTTGCAGGAAGATTAAGCTCTGGTGGTCTGTGAAAATCTGACACGACTCCCCAAACAAGTAGTGTCTCCAAATCTTCAGCGCAAGACCACCGCGGCCATCTCAAGATCATGAGTGGGATAAATCTGCTCGTACTTCCTCCAACTGTCGGGAAGCATAAGCGATAACTCTATTATGCTGCATCAAAACACAATCGAGCCCCACTAGCGAAACATCACAGTAAATGACAAGGTCACTCGATCCAAAAGGCAAAGATAGAACTGGTGCAGTCGTCAACCGAGTATTCAACTGCTGAAAACTCAGCTCGCATGCTTCAGTCTAAAGAAAATGAACTCCCTTCCTGGTCAGTCCGGTCAGCGGTGCAGCGATACACAAGAAGTCCTGCACGAAACGGCGGTAAAAACCGGCTAAGCCCAAAAAGCTGCGGACCTATGTCACTGATACAGGTCTGGGCCAAAGTTGTACGGTCTCGATCTTCCTCGGGTCCATACGAATACCGTCTCCCATAACCACATGACCTAGGAAGTCAACATTATCAAGCCAGAAGGAACACTTCGAGAATTAGCAAACAACTGGTACTCTCTCAATGTCTGCAAATCCATCCTCAAGTATTGCTCATGTTCCTCTCGACTCTTGGAATAGACCAGAATGTCATCAATAACACAACAATAAACTGGTCGAGAAACGGCCTGAAAAATCTGGTTCATCACATCCATGAACGCTGTTGGGGCATTAGTGAGTCCAAACAACACCGCCAACAATTCATAATGCCCGCAGCGCGTACTCAAAGCAGTCTTCGGAATGTCATCATTCCGAACCCGCAATTGATGATGATCTGATCCCAAACAAACTTAGAAAAATGTCCCGCACCCTGGAGCTGATCAAAGAAATCGTCAATGCGAGGTAAAGGATACCTATTCCGTATCGTAACTCGGTTCAATTAACGAAAATCAATGCACAACCTCAAACTGCCGTCCTTTTTCTTGAGGAACAGAATAGGAGCTCCCCAAAGCGAAATGCTTGGACGTACAAGTCCCCAATAAAGCAACTCTTGCAGCTGATCCTTAAGCTCTTTAAGCTCCGCCGGCTCATTTGGAACAACGTCGGAAAACTCTCGCACGATAGAAACCCGGTCCAACGAATCTACTGTGGCTCCGGTATCACGAATGAAAGCCAAGAATCCTCGATATCCTCTCCTCAAAAGTCGACTAGCGAAAAAGGCTAAAATTAAGCTGTGAGGGGCGGCACCACGGTCCCTCTGCACAACAAAAATTGACTCGCCGGAAAAACAGAACCTGACTGTCTTCTCGCGGCGGTCCACAGACGCATAGCACGTAGCTAACCAGTCCATGTCCTGGAGAACGTCAAAGTCCAACATCTCTAGAAGGATCAAATCGACCGACGAATCTCTATCTCCTATCCGATTGGCACATGATCGAAACACATGTCGTGCAACAAAAGAATCGCTAACAGGAGTAATCACAACAAACGACTGATCTAGCAAACACAACTCTCGGCCCAGCCTCGGCACGAAGTGTGTAGAATAAACGAGTGCATAGATCCCGAATTAAACAAAACGTGCGCATCAAAAGAATATATGAAAAAGAATACCTGAAAACTCTGCATTGGAAGCCCACGCGTCCCGATGAGTAGAAGCAAACGCTCATGTCTGCCCTCTACCTGCAACTGGCAGTCCTCCTCCTATGCCATCCTGTTCTCTCTGAAAAAACCCTCCGCGACCACGACCTCTCTTAACATAAGTCTGGCGCGGATCAAGAACAGGTGCAAAAGGCGACTCTCCCTGAGGTGAAGGTGATAAGGTAAAATATGGTACAGCTTCCCTCCTCTGGCGTACCACAGTACAATTCCTGACGAGGTGATGGAAACTCCTGCACCGGAAACATCCATACGATGACTGCTGACCCTACTGGGGGTAAGAGCTAAGCAACTGTTCTCGTCCTAAGCCTCTGCTACTCTCGCGACCCGAACGAAATCTGTCGCGGCGTCTAAACATCTTTCTCTGGTCTGATACACCTGTACAAGTCCTCGGTTCCGGAACTTCCAAAGTCTCGGAAAGATGCTCCTCATCTAGTAGGGTTGCGTCCACTGCTGCTGTGTACGTGACACAATGCTGTGTGCTGATAGCAAGGAATAACTGGGTAATAGGGGTGGCAACCTCCTGTCGCTGCGCTCGACTGGCCTCAACCAATGATCCCATCATCTAGCGCAAATCCTGCATATCTGTCTCAAGCCTAGCGATACGATCTATCGAAGGCGGATCAATCTTCTTCTGTACAGCGAGTGTACCGTCCTAGTCAGTCCTCGTCTCAGACGTGCCAACTCTGATCTCGGCTCCCGCTGCTGCTCTCTGAGCCCTCATAGTCTTCAGTGGCTAATGGCTAGAAATGGAAATAGGATTCGATAAGATCACGGAAATCGAATCATAAGGATGTATATAATCATGGAAGGAATTTCAAGCAATAAGTCCTAAGGTCACTTAGGCAGAGTACCGTGTCGTAAGTATGCAGCGGACATACACAGACTACGTCACTCTGCTTAAGCTACCTTCTCCATCATACCAAGGTCATCCTACACTCCGAAAGGTAAACCTAGCACTCTGATACCAACATTTTTATGAACCGAACTTTGGCACGTGACAGCCCTTAAACCACGTAACGTCTACAGGCGTAACACAAATTAAGTAAGCCAAAAACCCAGCAAATCTAAACCATCAAAATTATTAAGTGATAAGAACATTGTTAAAAACTTTTGGGAATCTCAAGTAAAAATTCTTTAAAGTCCAAATTTACTTTCTTAAAAATTTGGAAGCACCTCCTTTTTAAAACTAGCCCCAAAAAGGGTACATACAAAAGATATAAGTAAAGCATCCCCAAACGGGAGCAAATCCACGCCCAAAGGCGGAAACAACCACCACAACATATATACGACGCCGTAGCAAAGAAAATGGACGATATAAAGTGAAAACAGTATAAAAGATAAATCTGCATAAAAAGGCCGGCTCCACGAGCACGACACCCAAGTCACAAAATAATATACAATATCGTCCTCACATCTCGTCTCTAAGTCAATACATGAAAGTAGTAGATGAAGAGTACTGGATACAATAAGATATACAATAAGCATCATCGGATAAACGCAAAACCCACCTATAGCAAAACTGCTCACAGTCAGCCGTAGCGGTATCCGCTGCAAAAGATGATACGATAATAAGAAGCCCTGCCGCTACTACTCTCTGAGGGACCACCTGCAAAACAATGTGGCACAACGGGGGTGAGTTGCCAACTCGTGAATAGTAAATAACATCATGCAGGTAATCACAGGTATGCACGTACTGCGATAATCTATCAAATGCAAACTGATAGCATAATATGGCAATATGTATATGCAACAGTCATGAAAGGTACTCTATCAACTAATACATGATGCAATTCATATCAAATAAATGCTGAGTATGGGATAAAAAATATCATCATCACGTAAATCCTCATCATGGTGAAACTAGTGTCCATCAACGACACTCCAAATCCCAACACCTCAGGCACCGCATCCTCAGATCGGCCCTTATATTCTGTAAGTCTCATGTAACCTGAGTGTCCAACACCGACACCCGAAAACATCATGAAAACTAGTATCCAGCATCGACACATAAATACTCATCTCTCAGGTGCCGTCACCAAGACCGGCCCTCATATCATGTCCGTACATCTTATGGAACCTGAGTGTCCAACATCGACACTCGCAATCCACATAGCATGTCCGTACATAACTCCGGTCGGTATTCCCCAGATAACCGCCGAATCAAAATAATATCACCGGTAAGGTAGTACTCCCCTGCCTCGGGCTCAACGCCATCATCTGCGATCTTCTTGCCCCCGGGTACCTACGGGTCCACCATGTACCCGCATACGGCCTCGTCCACTCCTCGCATCGGGTTTCTAACACAAGTCTCAGAACCGAGAAATCTCATGGTGGATGCATCGAAATATCATATCAAGAGAAACCGATTTTTTCAAACAATACATAATTTCATGAAATACCACGGTCCTCAAATACAGAAAACATCATATGAAATCCATATCTCAATGTGTAAATCCATGAAATATAATATATGCAACATAAAACTGTAATATGAGCATATCAAGAAAAAACCGTTATTTAAATGCATCAAGTTATTAAATATATCATGCGGTTCCCAATTTCTCCAAAGTCCATGCAACATCATATAAATGTAAATATGTAGCTATAGAAAGGTATGTGGGTGTACATGTAAATATGTATGCATGATATACATGTAGCTATAGCAAGATATGGGTATATACCTATCAATAATGATGTAATACCATATAGGTATATGTGTAAACATGTAGGTATAGCAAGGTATATGCGTATGCTATCTTTCTTATACACAATGAAAATAAGGATCATGTCTCAATGTCCCTAACCAATACAATATCATATATGTATATATATTGTGCGTGTCATGGCAATTACCGACGGTGTGTGTGTAACAAACAATTAGTGTTCGTGTAACATGAACCGTCAGTAAAGGTGTTGTGTCTCATTAATACTATGTCCATATGCAATAGGAAAATGAGATATGCAACAATTGTACATATGCACAATCAATGTCCATATACTTATAACTAATAATCATGTCATTGAATCTAGCCCAGACGCATAACGCCATGCGGGCGATCTCCTGTAGATGTTAAATCTACTCACCGATTATCTTGGGCTAAGTAAAGACAACCACTTGCTTTCCTTTCTTCGCCTGCTCCGAAGTCCTCGCCTGCGACCCTAAAATCATATAACAACATAACAAGTTCAGATTAGCAATCGACCAATAACACGCACAAACTACGTTTGACCGACGCACCAACTCCAAACAAACTCTCAAGTGTTCGTCTAGTGGCTAACGTGCGTAGCGACACTACGAAACCAACCCAAGAGCAACAGCTATACAAGAACACTAACCGTGTCGGATAACGTAACGCGCGTAGTCGTAACACTAGAAACAAGCAAACTGATCCCAGATTTTGTATACTGTCAAAACATAAAATTCAAGCAGTACCAAACATTTCTAAACAACTGCAGACAGCTACCCTACAAAACCCAAGCCACAACTCCGCTAAAAGGCCAAGGTCGCCGGATTTTAACTACATGTCGCCGGCCAAATTCGAGTGTATAGGGTTCGTGCTTCAGGTGAATGCTTAGGGTCTCTGGTACAACACAACTACACTGCTATATTTTCCAGTTCACACTCGGGGTTACAACAGATCACAGATATCCTATAATGACACTAAAAATACGATATGTGCACAAAACTATACTTTGAGTGTTCTAAACAACAACTAACAAGCGACACAACATTATAACACCTATTTATCAGTTTAGAGGTTATACCTATCCACACTTGCTCAAAAGATCCTACCTTTCCAAGCTCCAAGTGATCTTAGAGGCTAAAACGTGACATGAGAAGGGTTTTAATGAGGTTTAATGAAGGTTTTGCAAGGTTTAGTAAATGAGTAGTGAGGGTTTCAGTTGAGGGAAGAGAAGATGAAGAAATAATTGAGAAAGAGATAGTGTGAGATGAGAATACGAGAGTATGGTGTGATAATGATGAGAGGGTGAGTGTAGGGTGAGTGCACCCTTACTCTTACTCTCTCCCTCTCCATCATTAATGAAAGCATGACTCCTCCATGAGTCACCTTTCCACCTCCCTCCATTCCAAAAACACAAGGAAATATCTGAAAACAAATATCTAAGTGCTAAGTGCTAGGTTAAATTATGGCATGGATTTGTTTAAGGCGTCATGGCCACTAAACAAGATTAATACTAAACAACCCCCATGATAACATGCACAAGTGTGTGTAACCCAAAACAAATAATAATTAAATATTGATTAATCTAACTAAAATGCGAGAAAGTTATTTTGGTAAACGTTTTTACCAAAAACCCGCATTATCGTTTAATTAGCACTAATCGCATTCTAAGGTGTTACACATGCTATATCAGAACACATCTCAACCCTTTCCCAGATGTGTTACTGTGAATAACCAGTCCTTCGAAAAAATTTGGTACTGTCAGAATAGAAGCGGTTGTCAATCTTTGCTTCAGCACTTCAAAATCTGACGAACACTTCTCGATCCAAACAAACGGTACCCCCTTTCATGTTAGCTTGGTCAAGTGTTCTGCTATTCGAGCGAAGTTCTCCACAAATCTTCTATAGTATCCAGCAAGCCCAAGAAAACTTCCAATCTCCCCTACATTCTTTGGAGTCAGCCAATCGTGAACAGCTGCAATCTTTTCGGGGTCAACTGCAATTCCATCTCCGGATACAACATGATCCAAAAACTTCACTTCTTCGAGCCAAAACTCGCACTTGCTCATCTTAGCATACGACCTTTCTTGTCTCAAAATCTGCAGTGCTATTCTCAAGTGCTCTTCATGCTCTTCTTTGCTCTTTGAATAGACTAGAATGTCATCAATGAATACTACCACGAAATGATCTACAAATGGAGAAAAAATCCGGTTCATCAAGTCCATAAATATCGCCGGTGCGTTAGTAACTCCAAATGGCATAACTAAATACCCGTAATGCCCATATCGAGTTCGGAACGCTGTGTTGCAAATATCTTCATCTTTCACCCGAACTTGATGATACCCAACTTCGAGAATACTCTCGCGCTACTGATTTGATCGAATTATTCGTCTATGCGAGGGATTGGGTACTTGTTCTTAATAGTCACCCGATTTAACTCCCGATATTCGATGCACATCCTTCGCATGTCGTCTTTCTTCTTGAGTAGAAGAGCTGGAGCTCCCCATGGTGAACTGCTGCTACGAATCCAACCCTTCTTTAGTAATTCGGTAACTTGTTTCTTTATCTCTTCCAGTTCCACCGGTGCCATTAGATAATAAGCCTTTGAATTGACGCTGCTACAGGAATAAGATCAATTGCGAACTTCACATCTCGTTTAGACGATACACCCGATATTTTCTTGAATACCTCTATGAATTCCCGAACAACCATCGGTACTTCATCTGCAGCCTGTTCACGAACCTCACCTTTCGGCACACACACACAAACAGTTCCCTTCAGCACGAATTTACAAGCATGTTCTAAGACTTGTCGATTATCAGCCAACCACACTTCCGCTGTGCTACTCTGATAAACTGAGGCTGGTATGTCAGAACTTCTTCAATCAAACATTTTACATTTGATCGGCCTTGAAACGGTCTGTACCAGCTCCCGCTAGGGTTAATCTCGAACTAATACAATCAGCATATGTTCTCCTGTGTTTCTCCTTATTCTTCAAAACGCAGACGGACTTGTCACTATAGGACAGAGAGAATGATATAATACGGTTGTTGGATTCAATTTCACGATAAGGCATAAATTCGTAAGTAACGAAACCGATAGAAACAAAGTAGTATAATGAACATAAGTCAAGAAAATGAATCAAAATATGACTCCAGCTTACCTAAATAGAGTACCGCATTGTAACTATACCACGGTACATAGTTACAATTATGTAACTCCATTCAAGTCGCCCAAATCCTACTATCAGAATCAAGAGAATAAGATGTGAGAAACAATAAGGAAACCAAAAGGATTCCAAGCCGAGATGCAATATCATTTCCATATCGTCAAGATAAAAGAGTTAAGAGAAAGATAAGATTCAAGAATTTGAATGAAAAGACAATAATGTGGCAGGACATGTTCCAAAAATTCTGGGTCTTAAGGACAATGTATTGGGTACCATACCCAACTACAAATTGAACCAAATCTAGCTAACCTAAAACCTATGGCTCTGATACCAACAAAATCATGTCACGTCCCACTTCCCAAAGTGTGAAAATCTCAAGACGTAATAAAACCAGCCATGCTACCTACGGTAAGAAAATATCCTTCAATAGTCATATTAAGGCTGTCAATCAGCAATCAAGAATAATAATGTACTAAATCTATCAATCACATGTCCAATAGCCATAAGAACAATAACTGGAAAAGATAGCAGAAGCAATAAAGATCTAAAAAATAACTAACCCGCATAAGAGCTATATCAATGAGGTGGTCCTCACTGATCGGCGATCCTGTCGAATACTCACATGCTATGTCAAGTATCTGGGCTATGCAAAACCCAGACGTCAGTATGTCATAAATATCAGTAATGATAATAATAACCAGAATAGAAAGCTATGATGAAACATGAGTATAAATAATTATCGCGGGTGTAAAACAGTGAGCTATAGGTATGTCACATGTATCCTAAAGTCTGTGCTTCTAGATTATCTATTCTACAGGTCTTTGAAATTAATTAATATAATTCTCATCATAACTTAACAGTATATATCCCGTTCATACCCCCACAGGACCACAACACAAAATATCCCATTCATGCCCCTACGGGACCACAGCACAGTAAACAATGGTTATTCCAT
Source organism: Agapanthus africanus (assembly GCA_030015575.1). Taxonomy (NCBI): domain Eukaryota; kingdom Viridiplantae; phylum Streptophyta; class Magnoliopsida; order Asparagales; family Amaryllidaceae; genus Agapanthus; species Agapanthus africanus. Next base: position 172,425,265 of record CM057339.1, on the reverse strand, counting down.
TCACGTCCGGAATCGCGACAAACAATAATAATATCCTCTAGAGTTATGTTTCGGTTACATTCTTGATTTCCCTTTTTCCCCAGTATTGTGTTCAAGTAAGGTATTAATAGAATGTCTACCTAATAACAACAAAGGAAAAATCATATATTGGTCTTGTCTAGCAAGACAACAAGTCGGGTCAATCAGGATAATAAGTTAAGACTGTTGGCATCGGTAAGTATTGCAGACATCATGTATTAACATGATAACAAAAATAGTACAGTTTGGCAGGTTACAAACATGTCAAGAATAACATAATCATATCATGTAAAAGATCAAGATAATAGAATTAAAAGGGATAACATATTCAATCCGATTAATAACTATAAAAGTGGTATTGATTGACCATGCACAAGAAAGTTCCGTTCAGAAATTCAGTGTCACCATAATTTGTAAAGTAGTTTAAAAATAGCAAACGTTCTCCAAAAGGGACGTGTCATATACCAAAACAAGACTAATTCAATAAGATTTTCATTTTTATAAGTTAAAATATCTCAGATTGTTCCTACAAAAAGTTATGAATATTTGAAATTGAAAGTTTGCTGATGGAATTTCCCTGGACAGCAGTTCAGAGGTACTTTCATTTACAGTTTACAGTATTTAAATAATTTACTTTGCAAGTGAATATTTCACAGGGTTATAGTATTCTTAGTTAGTTTTGTAAAGAACTAAATAACATGTGCTAATAATTTTTCTATGATTTATAATAAATTTTATAAGGTAAGGTGTATAGTAAATTTCAGATTTGTCGTATCCGCTTGGCAACGATGTTTCATGCGTAAACTATAATATTTTTAAACTATATTTTGCATAACGTTATAAAATGCAGATTATAAACTAATTAATGATAATAATAAGAAGTATAACGACGATATATATATTTATAGATATAATTATAGTATATTGTGGTTGTAAACTTGCATAAACAGTATATTATAAAACTGTTTAACGTTAAATAATTACAGTGTATAAATTATATAGAAATAGTTGTATAATAATAATAGTAATAATAATAGTACAACAATATATAAGTAAATTGAGTAAGTATAGCATGTAGCAAGTTACAAACTTGCCTCGAAACAAACGCAATGAACGGAAACAATATGACGCTATACAAATCAACACTAAGTTTTGATGGCTTGGTTAAGGTTCTTGCATGCTGCTAGAATTGCGTCGGCAAGAATGCGTGTGAGCTTGAAGAACGAATAAGAAGAATATATAAATTGATGATAGAGAGATTTAGTTAGAGGTGAGGGAGAGAGATATGTTATGTGGAGAAAGAGAGAGACGGAGAAAGAGAGGGTTTTGTGTATAATATAAAAATATACAGTAGAGTTTAAATTATATTATAAATATATATTAGTTTTAATGTATATAGATAATATCAAAATACAACCAATCTTCACCAAAATCTCATCAAAAATATATTTTGGAAAATAATTCACATACGTAAACTTCTCAACTATAATGCAAGAATAAAAGGCCCAGTTGCCAAAGGATAACCGGCTAAGATGGTTTGGTCATGTGCGGCGCAGACCTATGGAAGCACCGGTTCGACTAATAGATACTCTCGATATGGGCAATGGAAAAAGGGCAAAAGGGAGACCGAAGAAAACATGGATGGAGGTGATACGAAATGATGTGGTTGCCAAAGGACTCAATGAAAGTATATTGTTCGATAGGAGTGAGTGGAGGCAGAGGATTCATGTGCTGGACCCAGCGTGATTCTCATGTTGGTTCATGTAGCCTATCCCATATGCTTGGAATAAAAGGCTCAATTGTTGTTGTTTTATACCCCTAATTTAAAATTTAAAAGGATTCTTAAAATATATCTAGATTTAGTAAATATTTGATATTAGATATCTTGAGATTTAAACATAAAACATAAAAGAAAAATAAGATATGGGATGGCAACCATATAATGACAGTTGACAAAATATAATTTATCTTTAATTTGTGGCTATTAATATATATATATATATATATATATATATATATATATAATACTAGATTCATATAAATTCAGTTTACTGATAAATATCATATATTATCAAGTATCATACTGGGTTTCATACATGCGGGTCGAGTCAAATAACTATTACTACTACTACAATTCGAATCACTCGCAACCCAAAAGAATAAAATAGAAAAAATATAACGAAAGTGTGAAACTAGTTCTTTGAATACCTTAATTAATATCGTATAACCGTACTAAGGTGTTACAAAATATGTCGTGGGTCTCGTCATGTGCCGTTACCGCTCTTTTGGGAAGTGAGGCGTGACATTATTATTAAAACATGGTCAAGAATATAAGGCATGTATTAATGGTAAAAACCCAAATTTATATATAGATATATATAGGTAGATTAAAAGATAATAAATATTTATATATATGTAGACAAATGCAAACATATATGTAAATATTTATATATACAAAAAAGAAGATAGTCGATCATACTTTATCAATTTAAATTAATTTGGAATGTTTAGATAAGAATAAATATTAAATTAGATAAGAAGTTACATAAAAAATGATCCAATAATTATGCTAATCATTTTGATAAAAATGAATGTTTAAAAATACGATAGGTTCTATCTCGAATGATGAGTGGTTTATGTACAAACAGACAAACATAAAAATTTATCATGCAAACAATAAGAAAGATTGTCACATGATTAATAACTTTAAATTATTTTGAACCAATTGATTAAAAAAAGAATTAAATAACATAAGAACTTAAATAAAAAAGATATTTCTTTTATTATTCTAGCCATTTAGAAATAAAATAAAATTTTAAAGATTAGATAAGTTTTAACTTGAATGATGGATGGTTTTTGTTATACTTGCAAAAGTATAACCAAGAATATTGTTTACAGAAAAATACTTTAAAAAACAAAATTTATGTTATCGTAAAAACCTAATTTATATATAAACTATATATTCTAAATGAGAAATGTTATATTTTTAGATCGAAGAAAATTAAATACTTATATAGCTTCTCCTTCTCCGTCTTTTATTGCTTGAAAATTGTTTGCAAAAAAATAAACCACTATATTAAACCCTGTCATATTAAAGAAATTAGAAATGATAAATATTTATATATAAAAAACACAATTTAAATTAAATAGCAATGAAAAATATTAGAAGGAGGGGTGAGAGAGAGAGAGAGAGTAAAATAAAGTGCGCGTGTTTAAGTTAGAAGAAAACCAAGCAGAAATGTGGGATTTATGTACTAATTATTAAAAGTAAATATATAATTAATTATTTTACTCACATATTAATAGATTTATTTTTGTATTTTTCTACACACACACATGGCAACAACCCAAATCTATATATATTAAATATATTTTTCTATTAATATGCAGATATATATTTATGGAAAAAACTCAAATCTATATATATAAATTAACAAATTATACAATCAATTATTAAAACCCTCATTTATTTTTGTATTTTAAATCAATTATTAAACCCTTCTCAGTTATTATTATTATTATTGTATATATTTGTAAATATTGATTTATAAAGGAAAAAACACAACTCTATATAGATTGATTAATAACTTATTGTAAAATCAATTATTATTATTATTATTACTACTACTAATAGAATATAAGGCGAATGACTATTACCAAAATATAAGGCAGGTATTAATGGATGATATAAGACAAGTATTAATGGGAAAAACATATATATATATATATATATATATATATATATATATATATATATATATATATATATATATATATAGAGAGAGAGAGAGAGAGATGATCCTATGAGGCCGGTTTTTATTTCTTATTTTGAGGTCAAACCTTTAAACACACAGCCCATCGTGTTTATCACCGATATATACCGGTCACTTTGATCTACTTGTATTAGATAAGTTATGTATAAAGTTTCATCAGATTTGGAGACTTCTGACATATCCATCAAGCGATTTTGTTTTTCATGCATCGTAAAGCCGTCGATTTTTTAGTTTATTTGAAGGGTTAGTTAAAGGTCTCTAAATCTCATAAAATTTGATATATAACCTATCTAACGTGCTTAGATTACGATGATTGGTGCTGATCAGTAAAAAACACGACGTATTGTGTATTTTAAAAGTGTGCATCAAAATAAGAAATGAGGCTCATAGGATCATCTCCTTATATGTGTGTGTGTATTGTTCATCTCGTAAAACTGCATTTTAATACCTCTCATTTATTATTTATTTTGTTATATATCGGTGCTATTAATCAGTGTCTGCTCAGTCATTACAGTTAACAGGTATTCGTGATACAACACTGAAAACACACTCAATATCATGGATATATCATTTGGGAGCCGACACTGCAAACAGAACAGGGAAACGACCGATATCCCAAGAGCTTTTGTAAAATAAATGTGTGCACACACTTTTTGGTCCAACACAATGCATGTTGCACACAACTCTTGGGAAAGGACTAAGTGGGGGCAGCCATGGCATGATGGGTTGTGCAAGTGGGCATGGTGTGATGTGCATTAATGGGCATTGAATGCATAAAGATATGATGTGATTTGAAGCATCTTGTTCCCTCTAAAACTCTGAAGACAAACCAGATTAAATTAGACCAAGCAAACAACACCAGAGTGATATTGGGATGCACACAAATCCTCACTGTGAACACGAGCCCCAGAGCTCGGTTTTTGGCCGACGAGGACCCCACCAAATCCGGCGACCTCGGCCCCCCATGCTCCAATGGGCCCCATCTTTTCACTATGCCTCCCTTGCTGCCACATCATATTATTTTTATTATTTGTTTATTTCTCTTTGAGGCCTATAAATAGCAGACCAATAGCAAGAGGAGGCCCTCTCTCATACTCTCTCATATTCTACCATATTTTTTAGTTTTTGTTAGCTTCTTTAGCTTGAGGGTGAGTGATCTTCATTTGGTTTCTTCTTCTTCCCTCTTGAAGCTCTCTTTAGAGAGCTTCATTAAGAAGGTTGAACAAGCTACCATAATCTTGTATCTCAATTCTTCAAGTGTTTATAATATTATTGTTTCTTTATTTACTTGCTTTCTTTACTTACTTGCTTTGCTTTTCTTTCATTATGCTTAACTAATTCTTTGGTTGTGGTGTGGTGAGGAAGTGAGATGAAAGGCTTTGCCTCCTCCACCTCTTGATTATGTTTAATGTGCTTAATTCTACGATTCTAATTTGAACATTGTTTATGCATTAATATGATACGGTATCTTGAACCATGGTTACTTGTAACCTCCTCATATACCGTATTCATTCTCTCTCCCCATTTCCAATGTTTAAATTAAAATCTATTTAGTGTTAAGTTTGCTAAGCTTTGATATCGTATCTTGTGATTAAGAACTTGACAAATCTCTTAATTTCATATACGATATACCATCACAACTACTTAGCAAACTCAACACAAATATCATTTGTTCTCACTGACCACTTTGTGTTTTTGTTGTTGCGGTATGCTTGCTAATCCTCGTGCTTAGTGTTGATACCCCAAGCGCGGACATACAAACGGTAAGTGATCAAAACAGACTCGTTTCGTGCTTTACGGAGAATATCGGACTTTGACGGTTTGTGCTCCACAACCGCGTTGACAAGTCGTGCTTCATGCCGGGACCAAGGTAAGGCCGGACAACTCATGACCAAGGGAGTGTAGAGGTAAACGTCGCGATTCAAAGCTTCCGAGCCAAGCCACAACCATTCTTCCTTAAACTCCTTTTCTTGCTTTTTGTTGTTTTCATATTCTTTTTATATTTTTGTGACAAACCCCAATTCATTGATTTGTTAACCTTAAACAACAATACTTAATACACAATTCCCTGCGGATCGACCCGTGCTTGCCGGCTCACTACAACGCGCCGTGCACTTGCGGTTATATATTGTAAAACGAGAACAATCTCGTGCGCGCAATCCGTTTTCCTTAAAACATATCTCTAGTTCAAAACATACGCGTTTGCGCGCGCGGGTGGATTCCCAACAAGTTTTTGGCGCTGTTGCCGGGGATTTGTAGTCATTAGGTATTGTTATTTCTGGTTCTACTAACAAAACTAACTTTTAACACAATTTTTTCAAAACTAACAAAAACACAATTCTTTCATTTTTGTTCTCTGTTGTTTATACCTGCTATCACCCTGAACTTTAATTAAAAAATCAAGTTAGACCATTAGAATACTAATATAGTCTAGAGATTCCATCAAAAATTCCTGCACCTAACTCCTTGAAAAAACCGGCGACATCAGGGTAATATCCGAGCTCGCCGGCCTTCTTGTGAGTGTTTTGGTTTTTTTCTTTTTTGGTGATCTCCAGTGCAGTGTTGGTACTTTTTTGGTCTTGTTTGATTTTTATAATTTTTAGTGTGCAGGATTGGGGCACATATATCGCTTTTGACACTAAATATCGTATTTTCCAACATTTCAGGTTTTTCGCGGAATTACGACCAGCGATCGTGCAGAGCGAGGTTTAAATGCAATTTCATGACGTTAGTGGAGAATAGTGCCAATGATCCGGATAGTTTGACCCGCACAAGCGAACAATCAACGACTTAGATCAATTCAAAGGGGTTTTCTTAAACCAAATCAAATCGGTACATATTTCCTAACACCTTCGCTCGAATCCGACGCAATCCAATTTTCTATCTTTTGCAGAATTCTTCGCACAATTTTGCCGCCAATTGAACAAGAGAACTAACCCGTATTTTTTGCAGCGCTTAATACTTAAATGAAAAAGAATTGATTTAATTGCTTGATTTCTTAAATTCTTTTTTTTTGATTGCGCATGTGCATATAAATACGGAATTAAGGGCAAAAAGACCAAACAAGATACGGTAAAGGATTTCATCACCTTTCTCCGTAGCCCACAAATCACAAAACTGCATTCTTGCATACCCCCAGTAATTTAAAATCAATTAGAACTCTGACTTTAAGGACTTCGTGCTCATTAGGAGAAGTTAACTGTGTTTAGAACACCGATTAACGGTATATCGTTCACGGGGTGTCTAGATAAGTGTTCAAGAGAAAGTGTTATTTAATTAAGGAACTTCGCGAAAGCGTTGTAAAACCTCCCCTTCTCTCTTGCACTTACCTGGCTTCATGATCCGTATATCTTGAGCCCGTTTCTCGACACAGTTTTATTTCGACAATCAGGTTCTCGAGCAGGTCTAGTTGACTAGCATACCGTAGGCTGCTAGGGGTGTGATATTCTTTATTTGTGTGATATTTGTGAATTCTTGTTAATATGGGTGATACACGATTCAATTCTATTTTTCACGATTCTTATTCTTTTGTTTTCACTCAGTCCCAATCCATTTGTTCAAATTGCAATGATTCTTCCCACATTCATGATAATTGTCCTTTTCTAGGGGGTGACCAAACGTCCCAAATTTTTGATAACGGTCACCCACCTAACGCTCCTGAACCCAGTCCCACTTCAACTATAGACCAACTGATTGAAAATTTAGAGAAAGAGGTCGACATAATGACTGCTTTAGCATCACCACCATCACAACCCCTTCAACCCGAAACAATTGAACCATCATTAAGGTATGATAGTGAGATGGATGCTAGATTGACCGCTCTAGAAAAAGGTATTGAAATAATGACTGCGGTCGAGAATCAATCAGCTTCTACGTTAGCCCTATTTATACAGCAGTTTGAGCAATTGTTTCTTGCTCAAGCCCAATCATTGGCTAACATAGAGGAACAAGTGAAACATTTAGCTGAGAGGATTCTAGGGAGTGAACACAGTCAATCGGAACCCAATGGTGTTAATATCTATCATCTAGGAAGTCACCTAAGTGAGATAAACGATCAACCAAATTTTGATGATTTCATAGATGATAATACGATTGAATTGACTGAGTGTTGCCAAGACACATAAGCAAACCCTTTAAGTCAGTCCACCACTAGCCTTCAGGTATCCACTGAACCTCTTGTCACTTGTGATTTAGAGATTGATTTAACTGAAATAATACTTGATGAAGAAATTCTTGAACCGACTGACTTTTGCTTTCCAATTTTAAATAAGGGAGCTTGTGAATTTAACGGGTATGGTTGGGATAGGTTGTTAGAAGATATCAATGATCAGGAACCCACAATTTTTGTATCACCTGTTGATATTGTTTCGGAAGAAACGTTAGTGTGGGAACCTATTTTTTTAGATGACATATACCTACCCATTTATGAATGTGATGAGGGAGAAATTGTTTTGGGAGAGTTTATAAATAATGAGAGTAGGATTGCGAAAAATAATAGGGAGGAAGACAGCACTGAACATTATTCTTTCTTGTCGATTTTTGAGGAAATTTTTGCTGATGAATTCGATATTCTTGGTGAGTTTGAGTCGGGATCATTTTGGGATCATCCTTTGAACCTTTCTTTTTCTGAACTTTTTGCGGACGAACTCCAGTTTTTACACGAACTTGACTTCGGAACTCAACAGGTGCTTATTGAACATTCAATTCATTCAGAAAACAATTCTTTGACCTCCTCCAAATTCCATCTTCATCTTCAACGGCTTCTCATCCCTACTTTAACACACCCATGCCCTTTACTAACATCTAACCATGTTTTGTATATTCTCCTTTTCTTTTTATTATACCTATTCTTTTGCCAGCCATGGCACTATATTGATAAATTTTTTGAATGGCTGGTATTAATTTCTGCACTAACACAATCGTTTAACTTGTACATGGTGTAATTAGTCGTAAGGTTTTTCTTTTTCTTTGAATAAAAGTCTCACACCGATGTCTAAGTCTAGCTACAGGAGACTGGGGAAACGATGAGGACATCGTAAAACTCAAGTTTGGGGGTGAGCACTCCGTTTATTTTGCTGCATCATGTATATATTCTGCATTGCATACATATTAAAAAACCCATAAAAATTGAAAAAAATTCCGAAAAATATAACAACATTTTCATGTTAGCTAGTGGGGGAAGTTAGATTCAAAGTCTGACGGTTCGGTTGATGAGTTAGAAGTAACTAAACCCTTTTTGTGAGACCGACGACCCGAAAAATAACCCTCCTTTGTGTTTAACCGTAGCTAATATGCGTTTTTATATCACTTTTCACGTGTCGTATGTTTTTGAGAATTTGATGAAAGTCTGACATGTCTGTAAACTTTTAAAATTGATAAACATCTTTAGAATCAAACAGATTTGTTCTGAATTAAGTAATATCAGGAATAGTTCATAAAGTAAGGTGAATATGAAGAATATTATTGAAGTTTTAACAGAAGCTATAAGTCTGAAAAATAACACATCTGAAACTTTGTTGGAGTAATTACATACGTTATTCATAAATCACGTCTTTTGGATTTAAAAAGGAAAAGCTGGGTATATCTCCATTTTCACTGCTTTCAGAATGCTTTAAACGCAAAATGAGTCTTTTGTTTTGTGGCCTTGTTAATTTGGGTAATTAAGTCCTTGGGGTGTCTCCACACCTAATGCCCTAAAACCATCTGGTTTGGGAGTAATTGACTCAAACCTCGCTAAGTTTCCATTCGCCAGATAAAGCAAGCTAAGCAAGTGTTCTCTCCGAGTTAAAAGTCTTAACGGTTCTTTGTGGGAGAATAATCTTGGCGGAGCCGAATTTTCTATTAAAACAGTTTTTTTTCGTGGAGATATGAAGGTTTACATTTTATAAAGACGTACGCAATCACGAAGGTATGTATGACCAACAACAGGTAAAAGGCAGGAGTGAAGCCTCAGACTTAGGTTCTCTGTTAAAAAGGATTTAAAATTCTGATTTGAAACCTAACTGGAGAATGAAACATGAGAAAATCTTAACTCCTTTCAAACTCGTGTGATCCTTTAGAAGTTTATCCCGGTCCGTAATTTATGACATGATGACCCTAATCTAGTTCTTAAAAACTTATGGAAATTATCCGCAAAATCACGTAAAGACGCGTATTAGCTTATGTTAAACAAATTGCGAGGAGTGAAAAATAGGGTCTAACGTTTCTGACTTGGGTAATAGAACTTCTAACTTTGATCTCTAACCTTAAGATTAGAATCAACAGTTTTTCCACGACGCTAACTCGACTGGATTTTGTTGGTGTAATCCGCTGAAAACCCTCAGGAGACAACACTCCTCCTACTAGGGACACCTAGAGGTTTAACGGCTTGTTGCAGATGCTCAGTGCAATCGAGTTCCCTGCGAAAGTGAGGCTAGGATTTTTGTATTGCTCGGGACGAGCAATAGATAAGTTTGGGGGTATTTGTTCATCTTGTAAAACTGCATTTTAATACCTCTCATTCATTATCTATTTTGTTATATATCGGTGCTATTAATCAGTGTCTGCTCAGTAATTACAGTTAACAGGTATTCGTGATACAACACTGAAAACACACTCAATATCACGGATATAGCATTTGGGAGCCGACACTGCAAACAGAACAGGGAATGACCGATATCCCAAGAGCTTTTGTAAAATAAATGTGTGCACACACTTTTTGGTCTAACACAATGCATGTTGCACACACCTCTTGGGCAAGGACCAAGTGGGGTAAGCCATGGCATGATGGGTTGTGCAAGTGGGCATGGTGTGATGTGCATTAATGGGCATTGAATGCATAAAGATATGATGTGATTTGAAGCATCTTGTTCCCTCCAAAATTCTGAAGACAAACCAGGTTAAATTAGACCAAGCAAACAACACCAGAGTGATATTGGGATGCACACAAATCCCCACTGTGAATACGAGCCCCAGAGCTCGGTTTTTGGCCAGGACCCCACCAAATCCGGCGAGCTCAGTCCCCCATGCTCTAATGGGCCCCCATCTTTTCACTATGCCTCCTTTGCTGCCACATCATATTATTTTTATTGTTTGTTTATTTCTCTTTGAGGCCTATAAATAGCAGACCAACAGCAAGAGGAGGCCCTCTCTTATACTCTCTCATATTCTACCATATTGTTTAGTTTTTGTTAGTTTCTTTAGCTTGAGGGTGAGTGATCTTCATTTGGTTTCTTCTTCTTCTTCTTCCCTCTTGAAGCTCTCTTTAGTGAGGGTGAGTGATCTTCATTTGGTCTCTTGTTCATTAAGGAGGTTGAACAAGCTACCATAATCTTGTATCTCAATTCTTCAAGTGTTTATAATATTATTGTTTTTTTATTTACTTGCTTTCTTTACTTACTTGCTTTGCTTTTCTTTCAATATGCTTAACTAATTGTTTGGTTGTGGTGTGGTGAGGAAGTGAGATGAAAGGCTTTGCCTCCTCCACCTCTTGATTATGTTTAATGTGCTTAATTCTACGATTCTAACTTGAACATTGTTTATGCATTGATATGATACGGTATCTTGAATCATGGTTACTTGTAACCTTCTCATATACCGTATTCATTCCCTTTCCCCATTTCCAATGTTTAAGTTAAAATCTATTTAGTGTTAAGTTTACTAAGCTTGGATATCATATCTTGTGATTAAGGACTTGACAAATCTCTTAATTTCATATATGATATACCATCACAACTACTTAGCAAACTCAACACTAATATCATTTGCTCTCACTGACCACTTTGTGTTTTTGTTGTTGCGGTATGCTTGCTAACCCTCGTGCTTAGTGTTCATACCCCAACCGCGGACATACAAACGGTAAGTGATCAAAACGGACTCGTTTCGTGCTTTACGGCGAATATCGGACTTTGACGGTTTGTGCTCCGCAACCGCGTTGATAAGTCGTGCTTCATGCCGGGACCAAGGTAAGGCCGGACAACTAATGACCAAGCGAGTGTAGAGGTAAACGTCGCGATTCAAAGCTTCCGTGCCAAGCCACAACCATTCTTCCTTAAACTCCTTTTCTTGCTTTTTATTGTTTTCATATTCTTTTTATATTTTTGTGACAAACCCCAATTCATTGATTTGTTAACCTTAAACAACAATACTTAATACACAATTCCCTGCGGATCGACCCGTGCTTGCCGGCTCACTACAACGCGCCGTGCACTTGCGGTTATAAATTGTAAAACGAGAACGATCTCGTGCGCGCAATCCATTTTCCTTAAAGCATATCTCTAGTTCAAAACATACGCGTTTGCACGCGAGGGTGGATTCCCAATATATATATATATATATATATCTATATATATATATATATATATATATATACACAGAGAGAGAGTGTGTGTGTATGATGGAGAAAAGATGCTCTCGAGGCTTTTTGTTAAGCGGCGTAAAAAATCCATATCCTCTACGATTTTCTTCGACGATTAGCACCTATCATCATCATCATATAACATGTAGGTATACCAAATTTCATGTGATTCCACCATTTTTTTACCATTGAATTAGTAATGTAAAAGTTCTATTGTCGGTAAACCGTTTATTTTTCACCACTAAATCAACGGTGGAATCATATGGAAATTTGGTGTATCCAATCTTTCATGATAAAGATGATGTTGTTGGGTGTCGATCGTCAAAAAAACCATGGTGGGTGTATTTTTTTGTCGCCGTTGGAGAAAATTCCTTCTTATACTTACTTTTAAACAACTACCCTCTAGTTTGCTGGTTTTTCAAGAAACTATCCTATAGTTTCAAACCTACACAAAACTACCTAAATTAACGGCCAATTCTTAACGGTGTTAACTAGGTATGTTAATGACCATTTTGCCCTTTATAAATAAATAAAATTAATTATTTAAATATTTATCAGTAATTTTAAAAATTATTTACATAGTTAATGATTAATTATTAACCAATTAATAGTGGCTATGGATAGGGAATGGGGTCAGTGGTGGTCGGCGACGGGTGGAAGACTTCACCGGCCGAAGAAGGATGTCGGCGAAGATGATAGGAAGAGGAGGGGGAGAGGGATGACGAGGAGGAGGTGGTTGCGCATTGATGATGAAGAGGAGGTGGTGGATGATGATGAGAGGAGGACGATGGTGGTGATGATGAGAGGATGCGGAGGAAGAGGTGGATGGGTGTCGAGGATGAGGAGGAGGAGAGGGGTGACAATGAGAGAAGGTGGAGGAGAGGGCTAATACCCACGGCGGTGGTGGCGGCAGCGGTGGCGGCGACTGCATAGCACCGATTAGGTTAAGGCTAGGGCTAAGATAGGGTCAGTTTTTGGAGGTTGAAGAAAGGGGTATGTTTGGCATTTTTGCAGATTTATTGCTTATATGGAAATTTTGAGTGTCCTTGCTGATGTGGCAATGATATGGACCGTTAGTCTCGACGTGTCACCATTACTTTAGATAGTTTTTGTAGTTTTGAAAGTATATAGTAGTTTCTTGAAAAACTACCAGACTATAGGGGAGTTCTTTAAAAATAAGATATATATATATATATATATATATATATATATATATATATATATATATATATATATATATATATATATATATATATATAGAGAGAGAGAGAGAGAGAGATGGGGGGCCTAGAAGGCTTTTTACGTTAGGCGGCGGTAAAAAGTACGTCCTCTACCATTTTATTCGACGATCGGTATCTTCCAACTTGATCTCCATACTCAAATTTGTCGATACACTAAATTTCATATGATTACAACGCCATTTCACCGTTGATTTAGCAATGTAAAAGTTCTATTGTCGATACACCGTTAATTTTGCATCCACTAAATCAACGATAAAATGGTGTTGGAATCACATGAAATTTGGTGTATCGACATCTTAGACAATGAAGATCAAGATGGCCGGTGCCGATCATCGAATAAAATGGTGGAGGACGTGATTTGTTCCGCCACCTAACGCAAAAAACCTTCTAAGGCCTCTTTCCTCCATTATTCTCATACACACACACACACATGGATCCGTTAGGGCGGGTTTGCGTTTTTAAATTCATGAATCTGAATAACAACCGTTGGATCTATCATTTACTCTCAACGGCTCTGATTAAAATAAATTAATAAATCCATTAAATAACAAAGTAAATATTCTCTTACGCAATATTTGGGGTCCATGATTATGTGATTCCAATCCTCATAATTCTAATTAATATTACCCAAAATATTTTTTAATGAACCCAAAGATAAAATATCAAAATATCCGATAAATTCAATCCCCGTGATTCTAAAACAATATTATCCAAAATATTCCATGATCCATATCACCAAAAATAAATGAAAAAGTGATATATGTGCTTGAATAAATTCATAAGCTAAATTACATTAAAACCCATAACCTATAAGCATTTTACAAATAAAAATGTTCAACTTTATTAACTATACTAAAGTCCTGTGAATTTTGTTTTTTCATTTTAAATATAATGAAAAGAGCATAGAGGAGTTGCACAATTTTTCTACACAGCAAGCAATAAGTGTTTACCGCCGGAAACCGGACCGAGGCATGAAAAACGCATCCAGCCTGAATCTAGAGGCAGATGTTATATGGAACATATCCATCCACCTCTCCGAAGATACCAAATTGGTTTATAGCACCGTATATCGGAAATTTGGACGGACGCAACCGTTGTAACTAAAATTTCTAATTCTCTTTCATGGATGAAGGGTTTATTGATTGTGGAGATACTTTTTTTTATAGACGCAAGCCCCTGTAGTTAATTACGTTATCGCCAAGCGATAATAACTTTCTCTACTCCAATATACTTCATGTTGTTGGAGATAGTGCCCTCAGAGTCAATTATTGGATCACAGGCACGTGATTGCAATGATTGAGGGAGGACCTATCCCGATAGGACAGTCTTACTCGAGATGATAGTATGCTATCTGGTTTACCTTTATCATCGTGTACTGCTTCAGGTGACCTTACAGGTCGCTATTACACGCTGATAGAGCCCCTAGGATTCTTGCTTGACTGCCGGCAGTATGATGGCGATCATATACGTGAGAGCTGGTAGTCTATAAGCACATCCTTAAAAGGTCCCTAGTCGTCGGAGTTTCGAGACAGGGCATCGATTCTCCAGAGTAGACTAGTGTATACAGTCGAGACCCCGACGAGGGGCGGTGGCCGGTCTTACAAGCCACTGGTGTCAGTTGGTTCACCTAAGATGTATACAGGTGCTCATTGGGTTATGAGTACACCGGACAGGACTCGCCGGGAACATGCTAGTTGGTCTTATACCTGACGTCAGATAGCAGTTCCCTGGTGACATGTGTACAGGTTAGTTCATCGACCTGGGGATCGTCATTTGTCTCGTGTGAGTTCCCACTGTACTTTGATTACTACCCTACCACGGCTCAAAGGAGTCGTGCAAACAGGTTTTAGTTGGGTACAGTCCCGAGCCACATGGAGGCAGTGAGCGGATCTTCAGGGGTTCGTCTCTCCCGGTATTGGGGGTGAGGTCGCGCTGTGTCTAGGAGAGCCATTACACAAAGCCCTCGGCCGAGGCAGGAGATTTACTGGTAGGTATTCCAGTAGTATCTCAGGGTGTTCTGGGCTACACTCCGACACGACTTGTACCGCTTTTGGGGGTCTGACTTTTACCAACCCCCTAGGCCCGACATGCGATGCTCATAGACGAACGGACCGGACTGTACGGATATTGTCACTGACAGGCTCAGTAGGGTGTCAGGATGAGTTCGCTCATCGACGTCCCTTTTGGTCAATAGCTGGTGGCCCGTCACGTATTGGCTGATACCTCTGACGTGCTAGTGGTTAAATCCACAGCCATAGTATTGACGAGTCTTTAGAGTCCACCACATTTACAGTTACTCAAGTTTCGGGCGAAACGCTGTAGAGGCCGTATGGAGATATGGCAGGGTCCGATCAGATACGTGCGGTATTGTACGGATCAGGATCGGACGGTTTGTACTAGTGGCCGTATAGTTATATGGCAAGGTTCGATCAGATACGTGCGGTATTGCACGGATCAGGATCGAACGGATTTTACTAGCCGGCTTTGGTTTAAGCCGGTCCTAGTTTAGTACAGTGTAGATTTTGTCTCATTGCATTTGTATCCGGTAAGAATACAGATGCGGGTGTGTATGCACAGTATCGGGGTTTTCCTGTAATTTATTACGGGACCAGTTTTCTGGAGTTGCCAGTTTGCATTCCGTTCCGGCCGGTTTTCCTTTGTTCTTTCCCGGCCGGACTTTTCCGATGGAGGGTGTTATTTGCAAGTTTGCAAATAACATATTGTGGAGGGTTTTCTTGCAAATGTGTTTATTATGATAGCATCTTTAGATACCATTCTTTTCCTTCATCATTTCTTGCTTTATGAAGATTAGAAATGAGATGTAAGTTGATGTGAGAATGTTATGATGATGTTTAGGATATGGTCACCATTCTCTTTATCCTACACTCACCTCCCTCTTGCATTTGGTATTCTTTCCTCCACCATTCTCATTATGATATGGTTGAAGACATTTGAGAGAGAAGAAGAAGAAGAGAGCTTCATTTTTGAGAGTGTAGTTTTTGTTCTCTTTTCATGTCAAGAAAAATGCAAGCACCATTTTTCTTATCTTGATTCCTCCATCATCTTCAAAGGCAACAAACCCCAAATGAGACATAGCTTCAACCCTACACATTCTACAGCATTTCTTGGGCATGTCGACTTGCCGGCTTCATGCCCGAGTTGCCTCGGTATTGAGGCGGGAGCCCGTAAAAGACGCAGGCGATGTGGTGCCCTTCCGGCGAGGAGGCGACGATATGGAGACTAGACTTTCCGCGGGAGATTGGGACGATGACGAGAAGACCGGAAGACTCGGATCACTCGGTATACTTCTCTTCCCATCTCTTGTTAGCTAGCATTAGGTTAATGGTTACGATCCGGGTTTTCATTGTCCGCGGTAGCGCCAGTTTCCAAGTAAGGAAAATTTTTGATTCCGCATTTTGGCCTCGGATAGACGGCCGGGGCGCTGCCGTGGCGCAACATGGTATCAGAGCCACGCCATTAACCTTGCCTAGCTTTTTCTAATGTGTTTTACTTATCCGATCGACCAAAATTCCGAAAAACCTCATTTTCCTCACATCAGTTTTCTGTTGAAATTTTTTGATGTCTAAAAATTTTTCAGGTTGTAGAAAACTAATGTACTGAAAATTATAAGACTGCTGTAAAAATTCGACGCATTCAGTCGATTACTGAAGCGCGGAACCGCGGCCAAACCCCCCTTGGGCGGCGGTTCCGCCGCACTTTGGTGTCTTCACTGTGTCCAATTTTTCCAGTGGGCTTGTGGGCTGATTTTGGGGGTTTTGGAATATTAAATTTGGGCCCAGAATTTCTGTGAGTGCTACAGTATTACTTGGGGGCCCACTTGTTAATTTTTGATCGATTGGATATTTTAAACACATTATTTCACAGTATTTACATTATATCTACGACCGTGAATGTCACTTGATCGGTAAATCCGGTCTAACTGCTATAGCCCGGTTAGACGGATTTGCGAACGTGACTTTCACGTTGATGTTCTATATTTATGCTGTGTTGTTGCGGATCGGTCGTGAGGGATAGCCTGGATGCAATGCTAGTACAGTTTTGTTGTATTATGTACATTTGATATTGCGGGGCGAGCGTCCGACATGTGGACTGTCGTCACTGCCTGTTTGTATTATTCATTTGGGGCACGACCTGGTTGCGGTCGATGTACCCGTTGTATGTATATTTTACTTTCTGTACTAGGATTACCCTGCGGAGGGGTGCACGGATAGCCGGGTTCTAGAGGGTAACGGGCCCGCATATCATGGCATTGAGACGGAGGGGGCTTCACTCTAGGATTGGCGGGCTATTCGCCGCACTCGTAGGGGGTACAGGTTGACCCAGGAGGGGTGCCCAAGTTACCGGATTCCATGAAGTGCTGGGTGGTCCATTCACGGAGCTGCCTCGCTTCAGGTTTTGGCGAGTGACTTGCCGCGCCCGTAGGGGTCTAGGATTTCATTGCACAGGCTATCCACACGACCAGGGGAACGTCGGGTTTCAGCAGCGGCTCTGTGAAACCCGGGGCTTCCAGATATCTGTATTGTTCTGTGATGCTGTACATTTCTGTGATGTTGCATTCTTATCACGCCTTGAGAGAATATAATATATTGGTATATATATTAGTAGATGTTGTATATGTTTTGCATCCGCGCTAGTCCAGTCCCCGCTCTGTCGTTAGTTAAGTAACCTAACGGGTGATGACGGGACCCAGTGGCGAATGCGGATGGCATATACGTACATCAGTATATTTTCGTTCTTTGTGGTATGATCAATTGATGGGACTGCGTTGATTCGGATCAATGCAAGATAAACAAACCTATTCTGATGTTGTTGGAACACTTTTCAAAAAGCTGTTATTGCAAGGACGTTCACTTTTGTTTTGCATCGTGGTATTCATTTGGAATATCCTGCCCCTCAGTCGATGAGGGAAGGGCCGAGATCCCTTCATCGGGAGTGACCCCTTGGACAGAAGTTTGCGTCAGGGCATTAACTTCACTATAGCCGATTACTTTTGCTTTGCATCGTGGTATTCAGTTGGAATATCCTGCACCTCATTCTACGGGGAAAGAGCCGAGATCCCTTCACCGGGAGTGACCTCTTTAGTAAGGGTTTTCGTCACTATATTTTATAAAAAACTATGCAGTTCCTTCAACGATATCAAGTTCATTACGTTAAAGGTTTTTCGCCAAAAACTAGACGTAGCCCTCCGTCATTTCTTACAAGTATTACTTAGTATTCGTGCTGCGTTTGTTGACCGTGTCAAGGCGTAGTGTGCGGTAGCTAAGTAGTGTTTGTTTGCAGCATATTAATGGGATTGGTTAGGACAGTCGTGCGGCCTTGTTGACTGTGTCAAGGGCTCGTACGGGTGGGTTTAATGCAATCCAGGATAATGACGGGTTGAACTTGACTAGGACTCTTTGATTTGTTGACTGTGTCAAGGTCACTTGGGTCCTAGGGGTAAAACTTTCATCGGGAGTTTCAAAAGAACTGAAACTTGCCAGGCATGCGCATACCTTCTGGAGTGTGGTGACGTGAGTGGATTCCGTCACGTTATCATGCGATGATAGTTGGATCCCGATTCCCACTGATGAGTTGGTTTACTCCTCGGGTGACCCCGACTAATTCTTCTTTCAGGTTTGGAGGAGAATTTGAGGTACAGTGGGAGGTTTCCTGATTAGATAAATTGGTAACCATTCTGATCTAGGTTAGAGTGCACGCTGAGTGTTTCTTTTCTCTCTCTCTGGCAGCGACCATTGACCCGACCCTAAGACTATGACTCAGTAACCAAGTTGACCGAACCTTCTTAACACTGGCTTTTGGATTGTCAGAGTTGCAGACCTCATTGCCACTCCTACTTTTACCCTTTTCTCCAGGACACCCCGTATTACTACGAACGTCCACTTCCATTGGACAAAACCATCGTATGGTTATATACGAACTCGAAGGACTTCGAGGATGGTTTCTGGTTCTGGAGAAAAACGAATAGGATTATTCAGTTGTCTTTTCTTTTCACCTTCTCTCATTGCGAGTACTCCTTGGTTTAGGAGATAGTACACCTATTACGCAAATTGGATAGTCTTCTTCCAAACCTTAGGCTGGTGCCGAACGGTAGGGAATGAAGAAAACCAATTAGCATAACGATGGTGTGCAGAAGGTATTAAGTTAAGACAAAGCAAGGGATTAGTAAGAGGTCAAAGTAAATTGCGACTGCTATTCACGACCGAACCAAGTATTTCTTCGCCAATCCTAAATCACCTTTGTATTTCTCCAGGACACTCCGTATCACTACGAAGATCCACAGTTTATTTGGATACTCCATCGTATGGTTATATACGAACTCGAAAGGAACTTGTTCCAGTTCGGGGATGGATTCTGGTTCAGGAGAAATAGGAATAAGGTTTATTCGGTTGTCTTTTATCTTCACCTTCTCTCGCTTTGCGAGTGCTCCTAGGATTAGGACAGTACACCTTTTATGCTTATTGGATAGTCTTCTTCCAAACCATAGGCTGGTGCCGAACGGTAGGGAAGGAAGAAAACCATTTGGCCTAAAGGGGTGTGCAGACGGTAATGACTAAAGACATATAAAGGGATTTGGACAGATGGCAAAGAGATATACGGTTACAGTTGTGAATCTGGATAATGGAAGAGGCATTACTAAGAATACCGGAATACCCCACCGAAACATTTCAATGTTTCAGTTTCACTGTGTAATGTTAAAAGAAAACTGATTTTCCGATTAGATACTTACTCCAGGGTATGTATTTACCAGGTATGATTCTCACATCTGTATGGTTTTACAGATGATGAGTGGGAGTAAGTTATTGGGAATAGGGTGATCATCTTCATTATATCGGGATTCGTTGTAATCGGTGATATTTGAGGAGATCATCTGGGCTGTTTGCCGGTCGGCAAATATTTGGTTTTGAATATCCGCTGTTGTGCACCAATTTCAAATTGATATATCTGTACGTCTATTTTCATAGAGTGAGATATACCTTTTGATATTATGTCGATGACATTTACCTATATCAGTGGATGGTTAGGTAAGGAGCATTAAACAGCGGTATAATTCTTCTTAACCATAAGTACAGTTTTCAACCTACGACGCACGGTGAAAGAGTTGTTAGACTCAGCGGACTTATACAGAGTATTGTATGTTGTCCAGTGTCCATTAGGACAGAGGGGTTGGTCCTCATACTATATTTTATTTACTTTTAACTTTTCTAGTTCTTAGACATGTGTTTCGTAGGAACACAGGGTCTAAGTTTTGAGGAGTTATAGGTATTTGAATAGAGTAGAGAACCAGGTGTAGCAAGTATCGGGATTCTTCAAAGTGATCGAAGATGTAGATACTTGTGTATGGTGTTCAGTTGATAGTAATGATTAAGAGAACTAGCTTCTCTTTCAGGTTACTCATAATTGGAAACATTCCTAAGTTGAGTAACGCTGATCGGCCTCCTTCCATTTAGTTGACATGCACTGGAGACAGCTGCATGATTTGAATCTGGTTCAATTAAATCAGTGCCTCTGTTTCTATATTGGATATAGAACAGTTCATATCTTGACATTGTTAAGGTACGGGGAGTTGTCCGGCTTATGATTAAAACCAGACACTGGACAACTCAAGGCGCGTTTCTGTAATGGCTGTTTGTGGGTTGACCCAGGCTATGACGAGGGTTGACTTTCTACCATCTGGAAGATCAATAGAAATATTGTTCTAGACTCGCCACAGTTTTATTAAAAATGGATTTTTTCAAAAAACAGTAGTGGGAGTATGGTAGAACTGGAAGTGATTCCAGAACCGCAAACGATTACTGAAGATTTGATAAGGAAGCTAAAGATTCAATCTGGCTTGACATTCCATTGGCCACTCCGCAGATAAGGTGGGTAACTTCAGGCACCCGAGAGGTACTCCGGTAGCCTCAAGGACGGTGACAGGGAAGTTCTTGTTTACCCACACTTGTCATTGCTGTTGTTCCAGGCTGCGAGACCCGGCAGGAGGATGAGTATAGCGTCGTTCTGAACTAGCTTCAGAAGTGTACGTGTATATGACTCTGCCAGAGGGTTGTCGTAGTCAGTGGGAGCAGCGGAAGCATTGGTGGACAGGTAGCTTATGTCTACTTATAGACTAAAGCAGATGTAGCGGAGATAGATCATCTATTTCTGACGTGACAGTCATAGGTTTGACTTCATCAGAATAGGGGATGGATCTGTTGAGAAGGTAGTAGGGTGTGATATCCTTGTATTTGGATGACACACACATAGTAGGAAAAGAAACTCCTATACTACGATCGGTTATACTTTGGTCGTCACACAGTGGTTTCTCCACATGGGACTTGGACATAATATCTGACATACTGGTTACTAGATCTATGGTTTTAGATCTAGATTTTGGTGGTTTCCCAATCTGGGTACTTAGACAACATTCTAAGAGTATTTAGAATGGACGACTCCTGGCATGGTAGTGTACCTGCAGGTAATGGAGTCACCCTCTCTAAAGGTGTCTTACAGACTAAAGGGGAGAGGGATGTGCATGATTGGCAGATCACTTGCTTAGGCAATTGAGTCAATCATGAGATGTCAAGTACCACACCAGATGTTGTTCTTGCAGTAGATGCAATAAGTTGACATTGATCCAATCCTGGAGAAACAGTCGGAAGCAGTTTTAGAACATAAGTGAATGTTCTAGGGATATGATAACGGCTGCCTCCTTTGGGAGACAGTTATCATTCCAGGCTTCCAAGGTGACATGGACGACAAGGAGGTTGTCAGAGTTATAGTTTTCCTTCTGACGAGGGGCAGTATTTTGGACACGTGGTCCAAGGCAATACTGAGGGAGGCATGGCGCAGGATACTGATTAAGTTCAGTTGACGATACAGTCTAAGAAGTTTGGATTTGGAGTTCATTCATGAGCTAGGTCCCATCAGACATCCAGACATTCTAAGACAGGTATTGCTCATTTCGGGAGATGGATTTCTCCGCGAATTTGAGATATAGAGAGACATAGAAAGAAACATCACAGCGGATCCACTCACTGAGGCTATTCCTCGAACGCAATAGTTTCGCAAACGAGCTTTGTGAGACTGACCAGTAGAGGAGTTGGGTGTTCGGTATCACACGGGCTGTGAGTATGCGACATCGGAATAATTAGCCTTGAGTGCAAGTAGGAGATTGTTGGAGATAGTGCCCTCAGAGTCAATTATTGGATCACAGGCACGTGATTGCAATGATTGAGGGAGGACCTATCCCGGTAGGACAGTCTTACTCGAGATGATAGTATGCTATCTGGTTTACCTTTATCATCGTGTACTGCTTCAGGTGACCTTACACGTCGCTATTACATGCTGATAGAGCCCCTAGGATTCTTGCTTGACTGCCGGCAGTATGATGGCGATCATATACGTGAGAGCTGGTAGTCTATAAGCACATCCTTAAAAGGTCCCTAGTCGTCGGAGTTTCGAGACAGGGCATCGATTCTCTAGAGTAGACTAGTGTATACAGTCGAGACCTCGACGAGGGGCGGTGGCCGGTCTCACAAGCCACTGGTGTCAGTTGGTTCACCTAAGATGTATACAGGTGCTCATTGGGTTATGAGTACACCGGACAGGACTCGCCGGGAACATTTTAGTTGGTCTTATACCTGACGTCAGATAGCAGTTCCCTGGTGACATGTGTACAGGTTAGTTCATCGACCTGGGGATCGTCATTTGTCTCGTGTGAGTTCCCACTGTACTTTGATTACTACCCTACCACGGCTCAAAGGAGTCGTGCAAACAGGTTTTAGTTGGGTACAGTCCCGAGCCACATGGAGGCAGTGAGCGGATCTTCAGGGGTTCGTCTCTCCCGGTATTGGGGGTGAGGTCGCGCTGTGTCTAGGAGAGCCATTACACAAAGCCCTCGGCCGAGGCAGGAGATTTACTGGTAGGTATTCCAGTAGTATCTCAGGGTGTTCTGGGCTACACTCCGACACGACTTGTACCGCTTTTGGGGGTCTGACTTTTACCAACCCCCTAGGCCCGACATGCGATGCTCATAGACGAACGGACCGGACTGTACGGATATTTTCACTGACAGGCTCAGTAGGGTGTCAGGATGAGTTCGCTCATCGACGTCCCTTTTGGTCAATAGCTGGTGGCCCTTCACGTATTGGCTGATACCTCTGACGTGCTAGTGGTTAAATCCACAGCCATAGTATTGACGAGTCTTTAGAGTCCACCACATTTACAGTTACTCAAGTTTCGGGCGAAACGCTGTAGAGGCCGTATGGAGATATGGCAGGGTCCGATCAGATACGTGCGGTATTGTACGGATCAGGATCGGACGGTTTGTACTAGTGGCCGTATAGTTATATGGCAAGGTTCGATCAGATACGTGCGGTATTGCACGGATCAGGATCGAACGGATTTTACTAGCCGGCTTTGGTTTAAGCCGGTCCTAGTTTAGTACAGTGTAGATTTTGTCTCATTGCATTTGTATCCGGTAAGAATACAGATGCGGGTGTGTATGCACAGTATCGGGGTTTTCCTGTAATTTATTACGGGACCAGTTTTCTGGAGTTGCCAGTTTGCATTCCGTTCCGGCCGGTTTTCCTTTGTTCTTTCCCGGCCGGACTTTTCCGATGGAGGGTGTTATTTGCAAGTTTGCAAATAACATATTGTGGAGGGTTTTCTTGCAAATGTGTTTATTATGATAGCATCTTTAGATACCATTCTTTTCCTTCATCATTTCTTGCTTTATGAAGATTAGAAATGAGATGTAAGTTGATGTGAGAATGTTATGATGATGTTTAGGATATGGTCACCATTCTCTTTATCCTACACTCACCTCCCTCTTGCATTTGGTATTCTTTCCTCCACCATTCTCATTATGATATGGTTGAAGACATTTGAGAGAGAAGAAGAAGAAGAGAGCTTCATTTTTGAGAGTGTAGTTTTTGTTCTCTTTTCATGTCAAGAAAAATGCAAGCACCATTTTTCTTATCTTGATTCCTCCATCATCTTCAAAGGCAACAAACCCCAAATGAGACATAGCTTCAACCCTACACATTCTACAGCATTTCTTGGGCATGTCGACTTGCCGGCTTCATGCCCGAGTTGCCTCGGTATTGAGGCGGGAGCCCGTAAAAGACGCAGGCGATGTGGTGCCCTTCCGGCGAGGAGGCGACGATATGGAGACTAGACTTTCCGCGGGAGATTGGGACGATGACGAGAAGACCGGAGGACTCGGATCACTCGGTATACTTCTCTTCCCATCTCTTGTTAGCTAGCATTAGGTTAATGGTTACGATCCGGGTTTTCATTGTCCGCGGTAGCGCCAGTTTCCAAGTAAGGAAAATTTTTGATTCCGCATTTTGGCCTCGGATAAACGGCCGGGGCGCTGCCGTGGCGCAACACATGTGTCGTGTTATGAGTTGTTTATTTTGGGTTGCCCTTGGATTGTATACGGTACATATATTTCAAATTTGGGGGTGAACTTTGATAGCATTTCTTATATTAATGAGGTCCATCAGTTCATGGGATACATAAATTTATCTAAGTACTGTTAGTCTTGTTTTAGAATAAGATAAATTTAGAATTTTGTTTAAGGATCATTAGTCGTATTTAAGACTAAGATCAACGTAAATGAATATATGGGTTCAACTGATCATAAGATCAAAGAAACTTAAACTTCAGAAAATTAGCCAATATGGGCTAAGGATTGAGTCTGGCGCATGACATAACTCTGGCGCATGTATGTTTGTCGCATATAGGTACGACACACTCATGTATGGCGCATGCATATCGGGCGCACGCTATGTCGGGCGCATGCCCATATGTATATCATGTGGTGCATGGAAGGGCATCGGCGCACGGTCTCGTAGGTATCACGTGGCGCATGGAAGGGTCACGTGGGTATCGGCACACGGTCATATGGGTATCACGTGGCGCATGGAAGGATCACGTGGGTATCATGTGGTGCATGCCCATTGGTATCGGTGCACGTTTTGTTGGCACATGTTTCATTGACACATGGTCAGGTAGGTATCACGTGGCGCATGGAAGTTTAGGGTTTTTTCCTAGAGTGTAATTTCTACATCTTTTGAAACTTAAGTTTCAGAGAGTTTAAACTTCTATTAATGGACTTTTCACCATGAACGCTCATCAAGATTGTTGGGTTACCTAGCGCAGTAGCAAGGTTTCGGAAGGCACCGTCCATGCCGTTTTCAAATTTTTGCCGTACTAAAGAACCCTAACCCTAGAATCTTAACTAGAGATTTAAACAAACTAGCATGCAAACAACTTTGCATACACAGTGAATGAGGAATGCAATCTTTGTAGACTGGTCCTTCACTTCTAAAGCTCCGTGTAGTAGTCCCTTCGCTCCAAGTAGTGAACACCCGAACTCTAGTAAGGGTTCACATGAAGAAACGAACAAACTTGCTCGAAGTGTTTGAGGCCGAAGATGATCTACGTCGAGGAGACTCAAGCTCATGCCACCTCTTCACTAATGGTAGATTAGTGAAGCAAACACCCTAAACTAAATGGCTAATAGTAGAGGATGATGAAGTAGGAATTGGGCCTACTTTAGATTTAATTTTCTCACAATATTTTCTCACTTAGAAAAAAGCTAGCAAACGTTTTCTCAAACTGAAGAAGAAGATGAAGTGAAGATGTGAGAATGAACTCATGAGGTGAGAATAGCAACCATGGGTGAGTTAGTGTCATACACTAACTCATATAGAGAGTTAACCATAGGTAAGGATAATGGTTAGGTTAATAAATATTTTTAGCAAAACAAAAATAGTGGACTTAGTCAATGGTTATCCACAAGCTTTCTCAAAGCTTCTAGTCATTTATAATTCCACCAATTTTGAATTATTTTGATAAATAAAAACCCTAGGATTATCCTAACTATAGTGTAAGTCTCATACACCCATGTATCATGTGGCATCAAGCATGACACAAAATAATGTACATTAATATTGTAAGTCGACGTTACACACCCCACAAGACGCGGGAAGGCGGAATAGGTAAAACAATTATATTGTTCAAGTTAACATCGGCTAACTTTACGGATCTTTGCTAAACCCTAACTAACAACTATCTAGAATTGATTAACTACTATGATAGATGATTGTACCTAAAGATACAAGTCCTTCTTGTTCTCGTTGTTCACCTCCTCGTCGGCCTCTTCGATGTGATCGAAGATCCACCCGAGAGTTCCTCCTTCAAGCTTTCATCTCTATCTTGAGGTAACTAAGTGGCTAGGATTGCTAATCCAAGTGACCTAGAGGATATAGAGATAAATTAAGGATCTATTAGTCTTTCTAACCCTTGGAATCTCAACACATGAGAGGATTAGGGTTAGGTTGAAGAAGAGGAGAGCTTGAAGAGAGAGAGTGTGTATGTGAGAATGAAATGAAAATATAACTCATTTCTATATTTTAAGAAGCATAATAATTATCTAATAAATCATATTAGATAATTATAACCATGCTTCATTTAATACATTAGGATGAATCATCCATGAGTCATTAAAACAATAAATGCTTCATTAACTCACTTTGGATGAATCATCACATGAGTCATTAAATCATTTAATGCAAATAACACATAAGCTCTCCACCTCATTTAGTTTAATTCATAAATGAATTAAATCTAAATGAGTCACCTTTCTTCTAGAAGCTTCTCGACTAATTACGAGAATGCCCCTCACATCCGTATTTATGAAAAACACGGATATACTGAGACTGTATAAATCCAAAAATCCAATACTAGAATCTGGCTTAAACCAAAGCCCGCTAGTATAATTTGTCCGAACATCGTACGTGCATAAATACACGTATATGTCCGAACCCTGTCGTAAAACCATACGACCTCTATGTCGTTTCTCCTGAAGCAGGGAAACTCTCTGTGTGGGACTCTAAAGACTCGACACTACGCTGGCAGTGGGTTTAACCACAGGCAGCAAGCGGTACTAGCTGTACGTAACGGTCCCCAGGTAGATGTCGATAAGAAGGTCGATGAGAAAACCCATCCGAACTCCTACTTAGCCTGCTGTGACAATCTTCGTACAGTCCGGTCTGTTCGTCTAGGACTATCGCATATCGGGCCTAGGGGGCGGCAAGTGTCAGTCCCCTAAAAGCGGTATAAGTCGTGTCGGAGTGAAGCCCATTACACCTTGAGAAGCTACTGGAAAACCCACCAATAAATCTCGCTTGCCCTGGCCAGGGACTTTGCGTAATGGCTCTCCAAACACAGTGCGATATCAACTCCCAATACCGGGAGAGACGAATCCTGTCTAACCGCCACTGCCTCCAAGTGCTTCGGGACTGCACCCAACTACTACCTGTTTGCACGACTCCTTTGAGCTGTGGTAGGGTAGCAATCTAAGAACAGTGGGAACACACTCAAGGCGAAGCAGCAGTGTCAAGTCTACGGACTATGCTGTACTCATGTCACCTGGGAACTGTTAACTGACGACGGGTATATAACCTACCAACAGTTCCCTGCGAGTCATGTCCGGTGTACCCGTAACCTAACGAGCACCTGCATACTATCTCCAGTACGACGTACTGATGGCTGTGGGACGGACCATCTCCCCAACTGGGATGAGAAGCGTACACACTAGTCTACTCCGGAGTATCGATGCCCTGTCTCGATTATCCTACGACTAGAGACCTGAAAAAGGATGTGCTTGTAGACTACCCAACCCCCACTAGTGTGACTGCCATCACAACACTGGTAGTCAAGCAAGATCCTAAGGGCTCTATCAATATGTATTCGTGATATGCTAAAAGAAACATATTCACATATTAAGATAGATATAAACCAAGCAGCATACTATTATGTTGAGCGAGACTGTTAATATAACTGTGAATATCCCAAGCTTACATTAAGTAATATACAAGCTAGTATGATACAATAATGGCCCCTAGCGCATATACACTAACAATCTCCCACTTGCACTAGGGCCATGTACTGGCATATCGAAGACCTACCATCTCGAATAGCTTCTCGAACTGTGTCTGAGGTAAGGCCTTTGTGAATGGATCTGCAGTGTTCTCCTCTGTAGAAACTCTCCGGACCTCGATCTCCCGGCGATCTATGATCTCCCTGATCAGGTGATACCGCCTTAAGATGTGTCTGGACTTCTGACGGGACCTGGGTTCCTTCGCTAAAGCTATAGCGTCGTTGTTGTCATAATACAGCGGTATTGGATCAACAATGGTAGGAACCACCTGAAGTTCTATTAGCAACTTATTCATCCAGACTGCTTCTTTTGCGGCATCGCAAGCAGCGATATACTCTGCTTCCATCGTTGAGTTAGCAACGATGTCCTGCTTGGAACTCTTCCAGCACACCGCCCCTCCATTAGGGGTAAAGACATAACCAGACATGGACTTGGAGTCATCCTTGTCATTCTGGAAGCTGGAGTCAGCAAAAGCCTCGATCTGGAGGTCTTTTCCGCCGTAAACCAAGAACATATCCTTAGTCCTTCTCAGGTACTTGAGAATGTTCTTTACTGCTATCCAGTACTTCTCCCCTGGGTCTGACTGATACCGGCTTACCACGCTCAGTGCGTAAGCTATATCTGGTCTGGTACACAACATCGCATACATTATAGAGCCTACCACAGAAGCGTAGGGTATAACTGACATGCGTTCCCTTTCCAAATCAGTCTTGGGAGACATCTCTTTGGATAGGGTGATTCCGTGACAAGCCGGTAAATTACTGCGCTTAGAATCTTCCATTCTGAATCTTTTCAGTATAGTGTTGATATACCTGGACTACGAAAGTCCCAACATCCTCTTAGATCTATCACGATAGATCTGGATCCCTAGAATGTAAGAGGCATCACCCAGGTCTTTCATGGAGAACCTGTGTGACAAAAATCCTTTGACAGATTGTAGCATAGGAATGTCATTTCCTATCAAGAGAATTTCATCCACGTACAAGACGAGGAATACGACAGTTCGTGCTACAATTTTACTATATATACATGGTTCATCTGGATTTTTGATAAAGTCATATTCTTTGACCGTCTCATCAAAACAGATGTTTTAACTCTACGATGCCTGCTTTAGTCCATAAATGGACTTAAGCAACTTGCACACTTTCCCGCTGCTCCTACTCTGATTGAAACCTTCTGGCCGATCCATATAGACGCATTCTTCCAAATTACCATTTAGAAAAGCCGTCTTTACGTCCATCTGCCAGATCTCATAATTATGGAAGGCAGCAATGGCAAAAAGGACCCGAATGGATTTGAGCATAGCCACCGGAGAAAATATTTCGTCATAGTCCAAACCAGGTCTTTGACGAAAACCCTTTGCAACAAGTCTAGCCTTATAGGTTTCCACCTGTCCATCTACACCAATCTTCTTCCTGAAGATCCACTTGCATCCTATGGGTTTTACCCCACTGGAGCAAAGTCCAAAGTTCATACTTTGTTGGTGTACATGGACTCCATCTCGGTCCGCATTGCATCCAGCCATCTTACCGAGTCGCCGCTCTGGATGGCCTGTTGGAAGCTAGTAGGTTCGTCAATATCAATGACGCAATCCTCTCTATCCCCGTCTATGAGAAAACCGTAGTATCTCTCAGGCGGATGAGACGGCCTACTACTCCTGCGGAGGGGTGCGGGAATGTCCTGTTCTTCTGGAACTTCTGGCTCTACCAAACTTTCAGTAGTAGTTTGTGGTTCTGGAATTTCTTCCAGTTCTATTGCGCTCCCACTTGTTTCCTTTTCTAAAAACTGTTGTTCTAGAAAATGGGCATTACGAGAAACAAAAACATTTTGTTCCTCTGCGTAATAGAAATAATACCCCTTGGAGTTCTTTGGATATCCCACAAGCTTACACTGTACTGATTGTGCCTCGAGTTTGTCCGCATGCTGCTTTTTAACAAAAGCCGGACATCCCCATATCTTCAGATACTGAAGATAGGGTTTCTTTCCACTCCACATCTGATATGGTGTGGTAGGCACAGTCTTGGTAGGAGCCCTGTTCAAAAGATATGCAGCTGATTCTAGTGCATAACCCCAGAAAGATCATGGTAACTCAGCATTACTCATTATGGAACGTACCATATCCAATAGGGTTCGGTTCCGTCTTTCCGATACACCGTTATGTTGTGGAGTGTATGGAAGAGTAAGCTGAGAAAGAATTCCATTCTCTTTTAGGTAATCCAGGAACTCGGCACTTAAGTATTCACCACCTCGATCAGATCTCGTCTTGATACTTTTGCCGGTTTGGTTTTCTACTTCATTCTTATATTCTTGGAATTTCTCAAAGACCTCGGATTTATGTTTCATCAAGAAAATGAATCCATACCTAGAGAAATTATCCGTAAAAGTAATGAAATATGAAAAACTGCCTCTTGCATGTATAGACATTGGAACACATACATCGTTGTGTATGAGTCCTAAGAGCTCGCTCGCTCTTACTCCATATCCAGTGAATGGAGTCTTTGTCATCTTTCCTTTGAGACATGATTGAAAAGTGGCATAAGATTGATATTCGAACGGATCCAAATATCCTTCTCTATGTAACTTAGTTAACCTTGTCTCATTGATGTGACCCAGTCTACAATACCATAAGAAAGCCTGATTTATATCTGGAGACTTTCTTTTTAGTTTGTTCTGGACATTGAAAATCTGTAATTGGTTTAACACGTATATACCGTTATCTAGTGTACCGGACCCAATCAAACCATGATTAAGGTGGATGTTAACAATATCGCTTACAAACGTGAAATCATAACCTTCTTTTGATAACCATGATACTGATATAATATTACACGTTAAACTAGGTACACAAAAACAGTTGCGCAAAACCAAAATATGTCCACTCGTCAATCCAAGGTGATAATCCCCTACGGACACAGCATTCACGCTAGCTCCGTTAGCAACCTGGAAGGACATATCACCAACCTTTAGCACTCTACGGTTTCTCAGTGCCTGCAATGAATTGCAAATATGAGATCCTGATCCGGTATCCAATACCCAGGAAGTACAGTTGATTGACAGACAATTTTCAATTACAAATACACCTGAAGCCGAAGCCACAACTTGCCTCGGGTCCTGGTTCTTAGCAATCCAAGATTTGCAATCCTTCTTCCAATGGCATTTCCTACGACAGTGGAAGCACTCGTCTTTTTCCACTACTGGCACCGCAACCTTTGCCTTTCCCTTGGCTTCCACCTTACCAACACCACCTCTTGGTTTGGTAGCGGCCTTCTTCTTCCTTCCTTTGGCCCTTGCCTTGGACCTGGAAGAGGAAGCACCACGAACAAACATAGCAGGTGTTTCCCTTACCTTCTGCAAGATACCCTCTGCACTCCTCAACATGTTAAGGAGTTCTGGAAGTTCAACTTCTTTACCTTGAATGTTGAAATTCAAGATAAACTGGGCGTAGGTGGAAGGAAGGGACTGAAGAACCAAGTCTGTATACAGCTCGTTCTCTAAAGTTGTCCCGAGGTCCGCGAGCTCTTCAATATAGCCAATCATCTTAAGGACATGTTCCCCTACAGATGATCCGACGGCCAGCCTCGACTGAAACAAGTTCTTCGAGGTCTCGTATCTAGCTATACGAGATTGCTCTCTATACAGTTCCTTGGTGTGGAGAAATATGGATTCAAGATCCATATTCTCATGCCTCCTCTGATGTTCATTATTCATAAAGGCAAGCACGATGCATTTGGCCTTCGCGCAGTCTAACTCCCAGGTCTTGCGGATTTCCTTATCCGTGACACTGGATTCAGGACCTGAGCGGCAGGGGTCTTAGTAGTAAGGACATACCCCAATTTGTCATAAGTTATTGCCATCTTGACATTCCGGAACCAATCTTTATAGTTTGGCCCTGTCAAAATATTTTTATCTAATAATAACTTAAGGCCTGTCATGTTCTGGGTCGCTGCAATTAGGAGAGAGAGAGGAAACACTTTAGCATGATGCTCTTGCAAGTTTATAGTGGTTTTTAGTTTATCTAAACATGATGGCTCCCACTGTTTCTCGAATCCTTCCTCAAACCAAAAAGGAAGAACTAACCAGGACTATTCTTACTGTACAATACTTGCTTAACCGTTCAGCCAGGCCGGTGTCGGTACTTCGAGGGGGTTTTATGACGCTTTCGCGAAGTTCCTTAATTAAATAACCTCTTTTCCCTGGAGGCGTAGCCCCGCTGACACCATTCTTGACACCTACTTGGTTTATAGCATTGATCATTAAGTGAAAGAATCTCCTTATGAGTAGCATATACTCACAGTAGGATCGGGATCCAAATATCATCGTATGATAAAGTTGAAGGAATCCTACCAAAATTATCACACTCCAAATGGTATGAAACTCTAGCAAGTTTCAGTTTCTTTAGAAACTCCCGATGTGGATTTTTGCCCCATGCTCTTATGACCTTGGCGTTGGTCAAAATGTCATAAGTCACATGTCAAGTTCTACCCATCATTATCTTGTTAATTTGAACCCATCCGTACATACCCCTGACGTTGGCCAAATGGCAGTACGACTGTCCCAAACCAACTCATCTATCTATGCAACAGATGAATACCCAGCAGCTACCAAACACTATGCCTTGGCGTTGGTCAAAATACATAGCTTGAATACTACTGAATACCCAGATGAAATGACGGAGGGCTACGAATGGTTTTGGCGAAACCGTGAACATAGTGAACTTGATATGATCGAAGGAACCTGATAGCTTTTAAAAAGAGTGGTTTAAGCTCCGCAATTAAAATTCTGCTGTTTTAAAAATAACCAAGTGGTTTCTTTTAAACTGTTCCAACGATTCAACTTTGGTTTATTTTCTTTGCATTAATATAATGCGTCCCATCAATTAATCTATCATTGCAGAAAACAACGAAAATACGTCTTCTTATGCCATCCGCATTCGCCACCGGGCCCCGTCATTCACCCGTTAGATTACTTAACTAACGACGGAGCGGGGGCTGGGTTAACGCGGGTGCAAAACATAAGCAACGTCTACTAGATATCATATATAGAATTGTACATTCGTCAGACGCAATAATAGGCATTCCAGATCACAGATGAACATATTGGATATATAAGCAATCCACATTTCGTTTGAGCCTGCAATGAAAGACGGATTACACAGTCGTGATGAATAGCTAAACCCCACCCTAGACCCCTACGGGTACGACAAACTACCCGTCAAGTACTCGAAGTGAAGCGGTCTTCCTCAACGACGTGAGTAGGCCACTAAGCACTTCAAAGTACCCGGTAGTTTGTGCACCCCACCTTGGGTCTATCCTAGGAGCAGAAAACAGTAAATGAAATAATACAACGGTGGCTACAACCTCAACCCGGATGTGCCCCACAAAAAAATATTACAACAAATTACAATTTGCAAATGAATGAAAGAAACTCTCGTCTCACATCCCCGGCTAATCATCACGACAATCCAACAAGTTCACATACAAAAACCAGTAAAAACCATTACAGAAATGTGCAACCCCCTGCTAACCGACATACTAACAATTAGGGGAGGTTTACGAACACATTAAACACAACAAAGATATAATCCAGTTAGCCAAAGTTCTTAGAATTTCGATCAAGCAACACATATGAATCTACTCCAAACAATTCTCTGTGCACATAAAACCTGAGCAAAAACAAAACATCCCAGAAAACACAACATCAACACAGAAGAATAACTGAGCAAATTTGGGTTGACTCGGTGTTAACTCGGTCGCGGATCTGCGGCGGATCGCTTGTATTGGCCGCGGTTCCGCGGTAGTTTGGACGAGTCACGATCCCAAATTTCTTCACAATTCTTAAAAAACCCTGCTTGTATTTTTAAAGGTCACTGAAAAATTTTTAGACCCCAATTTAAAAACGACAGAAACTTAGTGAAAACATCATTTTTTCGGGATTATTTTGCGATCGAATTTCCAAAGACATTGCTAACATGTTAGTTATGGTTTAGTTAGGCTCTGATACCACTGTAAGTCGATGTTACACACCCCACAAGATGCGGGGAGGCGGAATAGGTAAAACAATCATTTTGTTCAAGTTAACATCGACTAACTTTACGTATCTTTGCTAAACCCTAACTAACAACTATCTAGAAGTGATTAACTACTAAGATAGATGATTATACCTAAATATACAAGTCCTTCTAGTTCTCGTTGTTCACCTCCTCGTCGGCCTCCTCGATGTGATAGAAGATCCACCCGAGAGTTCCTCCTTCAAGCTTTCACCTCTATCTTGAGGTAACTAAGTGGCTAGGATTGCTAATCCAAGTGACCTAGAGGATATAGAGATAGATTAAGGATCTATTAGTCTTTCTAACCCTTGGGATCTCAACACATGAGAGGATTAGGGTTAGGTTGAAGAAGAGGAGAGCTTGAGGAGAGAGAGTGTGTATGTGAGAATGAAATGAAAATATAACTCATTTCTATATTTTATGAAGCATAATAATTATCTAATAAATCATATTAGATAATTACAACCATGCTTCATTTAATACATTAGGATGAATCATCCATGAGTCATTAAAACAATAAATGCTTCATTAACTCACTTTGGATGAATCATCATATGAGTCATTAAATCATTTAACGCAAATAACACATAAGCTCTCCACCTCATTTAGTTTAATTCATAAATGAATTAAATCTAAATGAGTCACCTTCTTCTAGAAGCTTCTCGACTAATTACGAGAATGCCCCTCCCATCCGTATTTACGAAAAACACGGATATACTGAGACTGTATAAATCCAATAATCCAATACTAGAATCTGGCTTAAACCAAAGCCCGCTAGTATTATTTGTCCGAACATCGTACGTGCACAAATACACGTATATGTCCGAACCCTGTCGTAAAACCATACGACCTCTATATCGTTTCGCCTGAAGCAGGGAAACTCTCTGTGTGGGACTCTAAAGACTCGACACTACGCTGGCAGTGGGTTTAACCACAGGCCGCAAGCGGTACTAGCTGTATGTAACGATCCCCAGGTAGATGTCGATAAGAAGGCCGATGAGAAAACCCATCCGAACTCCTACTGAGCCTGCTGTGACAATCTTCGTACAGTCCGGTCTGTTCGTCTAGGACTATCGCATATCGGGCCTAGGGGGCGGTAAGCGTCAGTCCCCTAA
Organism: Agapanthus africanus; assembly: GCA_030015575.1. Classification (NCBI taxonomy): domain Eukaryota; kingdom Viridiplantae; phylum Streptophyta; class Magnoliopsida; order Asparagales; family Amaryllidaceae; genus Agapanthus; species Agapanthus africanus. The sequence continues at coordinate 172,389,784 of CM057339.1, read as the reverse complement.
AAGCGGTATAAGTCGTGTCTGAGTGAAGCCCATTACACCTTGAGAAGCTACTGGAAAACCTACCAATAAATCTCGCTTGCCCTGGCCAGGGACTTTGCGTAATGGCTCTCCAAACACAGTGCGATATCAACTCCCAATAGCGGGAGAGATGAATCCTGTCTAACCGCCACTGCCTCCAAGTGCTTCACGACTGCACCTAACTGCTACCTGTTTGCACGACTCCTTTGAGCCGTGGTAGGGTAGCAATCTAAGAACAGTGGGAACACACTCGAGGCGAAGCAGCAGTGTCAAGTCTACGAACTATGCTGTACTCATGTCACCTGGGAACTGTTAACTGATGACGGGTATAGAACCTACCAACAGTTCCCTGCGAGTCCTGTCCGGTGTACCCGTAACCTAACGAGCACCTGCATACTATCTCCAGTATGACGTACCGATGGCTGTGGGATTGTCCATCTCCCCAACTGGGATGAGAAGCGCACACACTAGTCTACTCCGGAGTATCGATGCCCTGTCTCGATAATCCTACGACTAGGGACCTGAAAAAGGATGTTCTTATAGACTACCCAGCCTCCACTAGTGTGACTGCCATCATAATGCTGGTAGTCAAGCAAGATCCTAAGGGCCCTATCAATATGTATTCGTGATATACTAAAAGAAACATATTCACATATTAAGATAGATATAACCAAGTAGCATACTACTATCTTGAGCGAGACTGTTAATATAACTGTGAATATCCCAAGCTTCCATTAAGTAATATACAAGCTAGTATGATACAATAATGGCCCATAGGGCATATACACTAAAAAATATATATCACATATATACTATATGCACACAAGTGAGAAAAAGAATTGTTTAGTGAGCAAATATTAGTTAATGTAAGTTAATATATCAAATATATAATTATGCATTAAGCTATCAAATCAACACTTGATTTAATAATCCGGCTATAACACATACAACCGACTAATATCAAATGTAACAATCTATCGAATCAACACTTGATCCGATAACCCGGCTATATCACATATAACCGACCGATATCACATATCGCGAGAATAAAATGCGGTATCACATACGTGCATTAATCTCGGTCCTGCACATATCACATATGTGCTCCTATTTCGTTTCGCATGAACCATGAAACCTCTGTGTAGGACTCTAAAGACTCGTCAATACGCCGGCAGTAGGTGATGATCATATCAAACACCCACAAGCCGCAAGCAGACTGCTAAACGTAACGGCCACCCAGGTATTGAGCGATCAGAAGATCAACAAGCAAGCCTACTCATACTCCTGCGAATCCAATCAGTAACACTACCGTACAGTCCGGTCTCTTCGTCAGATATGTCGCATATCACAGCCTGGAGGTGGTATAACGTCAGACCCCAATAGCCTGATAAGTCATGCCGATGCAAGGTCTATAACGGTTCGAGAAACTATTAATAACACTTACCAGTAGATCTCAGCAATCCTGGCCAGGGATTTCCTGTTATGGCCAATCGAGCATAGCGCAACATCAACTCCCAATACCGGGAGAGACGAATCCCCTCCTATCGCTCATTGCCTCTATGTGACTCGGGACTGTACCCAAAAACCACCGTTTTGCACGACTTAGTAGAGCCGTGGAAGGGTGGTAATCAAAGCACAGTAGGAGACACACAAGACTCTATGACGATCTCGGGTCGACAGACTAATCTGTACCAGTGTCACCAGAGAACTGCTATCTGACGATAGGTATAATACCATCTAAGAGTTCTTGGCGAGTCCGTTCAGTGTACCCAGTCTCCACTGAGCACCCGTATACCATCTCTGATGTCAAACACCAATGGATATGGGATCATCCATCGCCCATCATATGGGTCGAGAAGCGTATACGCTAGTCTACTCTGGAGTATCGATGCCCTGTCTCGATACTCCCACGACTAGGAACAATCTAAGGATGTACTTACCGACTACCTCTGCCCCACTATTATGATCTGCATCATAATCTTGGTAGTCAAGTACTCATCCCAAGGGCTTTATCAACATGTAATAGAGAGACAATAAGTGTACATGTTAAGATAAAGTGCAACCAGATAGCATACTATCATGTCGAGCAAGAAATTCCTCCCTATATATGTCCAAGAATCCACTACAATGTACATCGCATGTATACTAATGGCCTCTAGGGCATACATATAACTAACAAAGATCAATATTTGATGATCTGAGATTTCTTATTTTGCCCAAGGCATGAACTTTTGGACTTTTCATCATTTTCATGTCCATTTTTAAGATCTTGACGTTCATGCCATCATTTTGGTGAAGGGTTTTCTTAAGTCTTTTTCCAAACCCTAGATCTTAAAATCAAAACAGATCTCTGTGAAAACTTAAGTTTTCGACAGGGAAGAATTTGATTCAAAGATCTTAAAATCCGAGAAAAGAACTTAAATTCTTAACGAAGGTTAATCTTCTCTTTTTTTTATCTCGGCCCATGAAGAAGAATATGAAGAGGAATTTTTGTAGACGAAAAGAACTTAAATTCTATTGTTCGCCTTAAGGGGTTGATTGTGTATATGAGATTTGACCTTTAGAGTTCTTTATATAAGGTATGAATATTGTTGGACAAGTAGAGAAAATCTCTCTTTGAGATTTTCCTAATTGACCTTAAAATCAGCCCGGATGCTTATGCATCTTGGATCTTTGATCTGAGAGATTTTATTAACCCGGTTTGTATTTTTCTTTGATTAGAAAAATATCCAGTTGATTTCTTGTTAACAAGATTATATCTTTCTGTTTATAAAAGATACTGGAAATTAATTTCCAAAAAATAAAGCTTAATCTTTAAGGAAGCAAACACTTCAAATTTTGGCGATGTTACAACCAAGAAGTATTGGCACCACGTGCTTTGCACGTGATGCGCATGCACAGCCGTCTTAGCGGCTTGCGCCACGTGCTTTGCACGTGATGCGAATGCGCATGGGCTTGACACTTTTACCTTAACGGTTTTTTCTTGCCTTGGTGAAGTTTATGTTTCGAGCGTTGAATATTTTGCGGGAACAAATGCCCCCGCTACTTTGCTTACATAATTATGTACGTGGGTTAAGTAGTGCAAAGTGATGCATCGCTAGAGATTTGAGAACTTAGGAAACAGATTTAGGTCTCTGTCACCGAAGGCTTTTCAATCTTCATGAGCCGTAAGCATCTCACAAAGTTGTTTTCTCCTTACGAGTCGAAAGGATCTCGTAGGTATTTTTTCTCCTTAGGAATCGTGTGGATCTTAAATGTGTTTTCTCTTATGAGTCGTAAGGATCTCACGTGAGTGTTTTCTCCTTGCTAGTCGAGTCGAGAAGACACATAAGTGGCTTCTTCTCCTCATTGGTTGCTTGGTCAGCCAATGGAAGATGTCTGTATGCAACTTCGTTGTGGGGTAGCCCATGGATAGTATACGGTAGTCAATTTGGTAGCAGGACGCAGGACAACGATAGCTTAGGAAACAGGATTAGATCTCTGTCGCCTAAGGCTTTTCAATTTTATAAGTCGTGAGGGTCTCATTAAAGCATTTTCTTCGTATGAGTCAGGAGGATCTTACAGGAGTATTTTCTCCTTAGAAGTCGTAAGAACTCCTAAGTGTTTTTTCCTCTTGTGAGTCGTAAGGATCTCACAAGAATATTTCTCTTTACGAGTGAGAGAACATGTAAGTGGCTTCTTCACCTCATCGTTTGTGCTGAAATGACCTGGCTTAGTTTATTTACTCGTCTCAGAGCGTTCAATTTACCTTTTCCTTAGGCATATGGATAAACTCTGACTGATGTTAACATACCCCCATTAGTATAAAAGACCATCAGGTTTGTGGTACTGGGTTTAGTCCATCGCACCGTTTTTTTTGCCGATTTCTTCTCAATTTGCATTCCTTCAAAACGTCGTTCGAGTAGTCATGCGCTTGTTGTATTTCCAATCTCTCATGGGATGGAGGGTACAATATCTCAAGTAATCTTCCTAGGCTGGTGTATTCATATTGCCATTAGAAGATTCAGCGTAAGGCGTCACCGTGATGTTTTACTTTGAGGTTAGACTCTTTTTTCGAGTCCCAGGGAAGTCATAACCATACCCTTCTGGGATGAGATGACATCCAGGGGCCTTTAAGCTGTATATATATATATATATATATATATATATATATATATATATATATATATATATTGCCGTCAAGACCCGAAGCTAGGAATTTGCCATCACTCCGCTTTTGCGGCTCTTTTGAGCTTTGCAGATTCCATGCATGTACTTTGTGGAAGTAGAATGGACATCCAAATAGTCTTTAGGCTGTATATGTTGCCACCAAGACTTGGAGTTAGGAGAATGTCGTCGCTCCGTTTTTATTATGACCCTTTGGTTCTTATTGACGTCGTGTCTGTACTCTGCTGGAGTAAGAAAGAACGTCCAAAACATTTTTTAGGCTGTATATATTGCCATCGAGACTTGGAGTTAAGAATATGTCATGATGTCTCTTCTGTATCTTACTGGAATAAGGAGGGGTGACGAGTTGGTCTTTAGGATGCATATATTGCCGTTGAGATTTGATTCTGTATTCGGTAGAGCATGGTGGAACACATTGCTTGCCTTCATTTGTTTATGCCCATGGATTGTATACAATATTCAGTGTTAACTTGCTTGTAGGGAGGAAAATTTTCTTTTCTTCTTTTTTTATTTTCCGCGATACTTTATTACATCTTTTCTTATCGTGAAAGTCGAGATTTCCCAATCATTTCGGCTATTTATTCATGGTGCCCAATCATTTCGGCTATTTAGTTTTTCTTTACTCACCAATTTTTATTGAGAGTTGTCTAATCATTTTGGCTGTTTATTTCTTTTTATTTTATTTCCCAGTTTAATGACTTAGGGGTCGAGAGTTTTGACTTCAGGTCAGTTTACCGCCGGAAGACAGGGACGAACCGGGATGGATCGTCTTGCCTGAATCTGGTGGCAGATGCTATTTGGATTTATCCATCCACCTCTCCGAAAATACCAAGTTGATTTATGGCACCATATATCGGAGGTTTGGACAGACTCGACCGTTATAGCGGATTTTATTAGATTCCCCCTCATTTTATGAGGGGTTTTGATTGTGGAGACACTCTTCCCTGCAGGCGCAAGCCTCTATAGCTAATTACGTTACTGTATTGCGATAATCACTTTCTCCTGCTCTGACAGTTCACTTCGTATCGTGTGTGTTTTTGTTTGTTTAGGTTGCCCGTGGATTGTATACAGAGACTAATTTATGTCGTCGCCCATAGGGCGCATATCAGTCCAAATCCGTATATTTTAGATTTGGGTTTGGGTCAAGGATTTGCTTGACGGGGTTTTGAACTTAGGCAGTATATTCCTATAGTTCAGAAATATTTTGTTTAGTTTAATGACCGTTAATCTAGTTTGAGATTAAGATCAACATAAAAATATGAGTATTTGGGCCCAATTTATTTTTAACTAAGGATACATTAGTCTTATTTGAGACTAAGATCAACTTAGCAATATTTTAAGGATCCTTAAATTTTATTAAGATCCATGGGAATTTGGTCTCGGTTGCAAGAGACTTAGCCAATTTGAGCTTAATCTACTCATTCCTTTTTTTGTTCAAAAGTGCTAAGCACTTATTTGGGCTTTGCTTATTCAACCCCTTTGTTTTTATGAAAAAGTGCTAAGCACTTGTTTGAAGCTCTGGCGCTCGCATGGGTATCATGTGAAGCATTCAATTACGGGCGTTGTTGCTATTATTGTAAGAAACTCGGTCATGGACTAAAGAACTGTAGGCGTGTGAATGGCCTGTGCTTAGCTTGTGGCGCATCTACTCACGCCATCGGAGCTTGCCCACATCGTCGCACCCTAGCTCCTGCACCACCTTTACGAGGACCACCTTTACCTCGTCAGTCCGAAATATACCAGCAGGCATAGAGAAAAGTGCCAGGAGGCAAGACATCCACGATACCGGTTGGAGAAGCCGAAATCACTGGCTAAGTTATCACTGGTAATTCCCAATCCTTTCATCTTTCAAATCCTTTTATACCTCTATATTTTTTCTTATATCTAAAACCAACCCCACACAACTTAAGCCACTATTCCGGCAGTTGCACTATTCGACTTAGGAGCGTCATCATGCTTCATGTCGAAACTTGAGAGAATTTCGTAGACGAAATTCTTTTAAAGAAGGTAGACTGTAATGCCTGCAACATGATTGTATTCCTTTGAATCTTTTCTTGTCTCGACATAACACGAAACTACAAACTCTTGATCTTCCTTTGATTTTTTATTGTTTCTTAAACCTTATCACCTTGACTCTGATGGTAGGATTTGGGTGATTTAATTAGAGTTATGTGATTGTAACTATGAACTGCAGCATAATTACAATGTGATACTCTACTTGAGTGACTTAGAATTCTGTCTTTGATTCACTTTATTCTTAATTTAGTTTTACATATATTATCACACCATATTTTCTTTGTTAATTTATATCCCTTCCTATCTGTTCAGCCTTTTCAAAACCCTTGCATCCTTTCGTTCTTTCAAACATATTTTTCATGCACTTTCAGTAGTTCTTTCACCACCACTGTCATCAAAATTTTTCTTGAATCTGTCACAACTTCCTTCTATAAATTTCGAGGACGAAATTTTTATAAGGAGGGTAGAATGTAACGACCCTGAATTTTTCTGTACAAAAGTTTTCTTCTTAAAGTACATAAAGGAGTTTGCAAGCCTGAGTATACCTTAAAAGTTATTCTTGTTTAGGAATAACAAGAAAGCACTTGTAGCTCATTGGTAAACCCTTGCACTGCTGTGACGTAGCCCCGGTGTTCGAATTCCCTCAGCCATATATTATTTTTACTGATTTTTCTTTTAAATTTTTTGGAAGCCCAAAAGTTTACACGTGCAATACACGTAAAAATGAAAAATAAGATAAAATAAACATGTGCACAATGTTATATGTACGACTAGGACACGTGGCAAGCATCCAGAGCCCAACCCCCATAGAATGGCCAGTGAGATCGGCTAAAGAACCGGTGCCGACAAGCCCCCCGTAGGGGATGTTCCCCATCCTCTGCACACCAGTCTCTTGGCTTACCCTTACCCTAGTACTTTTTGTTTTTCCTGCATTTATCCAGAGAGTTTAAATCCACCCTTTAATCCTATTTTTAATGCAATTTTAATTCTCCCTTCAATCCCTAAACCCTAATTCCATTCTATAAATACAACTCCATACCTTAGCCTTTCTTCATTCTGAAATCTATTGTCAAAATTCTCAAGTTTTTATAAGTAAAAAAAGAGTACAAGTGGAGTTAGCCCAAGTTAACTTTCCGGTGAGGATTCGAAATGATTCCGGCAACCCCGCGACTCCACGAAGCCACCAATCTTTCCCTCAACCTCCCCTCTCTTCTGTTAACTTGTAAGTCCCACTTCTTATTCTATTCTTTCACCTTAAAAAGTTCTTTTTCAAAACTTGTCGGAAGTGGAGTTATCCCGACAATCGATTCTAAAATCGTTAAAACTACAACTTTTCTTAAGAACCACTTATCCATATCATTATACCTTGCTTGTTAAACATTAACTAATATTTAGAAACAAGTTTCATTTTAAAACTCCATGTAAAACAACTTTTATTAAGCTTTTACGTTTAAATACCTGGAAGTTTACATACGACATCTTTTAATACTTTAGCTTAGCATACCTTTAGAATATCTCATGAGGTAATGACCTACCTCTCACATACACACATCTTGACATAGCACGATTCGCTTGAACAATGTTTTTGTGGCAAAAAATACGATTTTTCATCAAAATACCCTAAACTATTAAAAACCGGATTTCTTTCAATTGTGTTACTTCATTCCTTGCGATTTTGCTTCTACAACCTATTTTGGGGAACCTGATCGGGATGGTGCGAATTATCGCACATCCTCAGGACTAGTAGAGCGAGATGCAGACCTCCTCACGGAGCATACGATCTCGATGAAATTTTAATACAATTTTAAAGAAAAACGAGAATTTCTATTTAATAATAAAAATTAATTTTTAATAATTATATAAATATTATCAAACCATCTATTTTTAATATATAATAAAATTCCATATTTTCTAAAATATAAAGAATGACAAGTTTCATGAAAATATCATTAAGAATCTATACAAGTCAAAACTTTACATTATAATACCTTGAACTATTCAAACTATATATATATTCACTAAGATACCTCATTCTCCAAAATTCACATCCATGACAACCCTAAATAACATAAATAAATACTTGAGGTTTATTTTAAAAGTATATTTAAAATATTTTTCATAAAACACCCTCAAGTTATATTAAATTACAATAAAGACCCTAGTAAATATAGATTTAAGCGGGACCAATTCTCATGAGCCTCAAGGAGCCGGAGAAAGTGGGTGCTTGCATATTTAAGGTAAAAAACTAAAATGAGGTTATCAATGGTAATTTTTTTGGAAAAAGATACAAATCCCGCCGTCCATGTGCAGCAGTTACCGATAACTCCCAAACCTAATTCAGGATCCAATTCTGTTTAAAGGGTCTGACTCAATCTGAGTCCCAGTCTTATCTGAAAACAATCCAAACATGAATCATAACTCCAATCCAACATGAATCCAATATATACTTAAACCTGAACATGTATACCGAACAATACAAACATGCAACTTGACTTGACTTGACCGAACCATGGACATATCTTGACTTGACTACATGACTATTCGTTTACATCCTCATCCGTTTACAAGAAAAAACTTATGCCATGGTCTTGGCAAGTCTGATAACTACAAATCAATACAATCAATATATATACATTACGTTATTTTAACGGGGTAGATTGGTACGGAATGTATTATAAGTGGCATGACGAAGGACACTAAAAGACACCTACCGTACATCCGTGTCGTTGTCCCATGGGTATTGACGGGGCTTTGTACTTTTCATTTTCCATAGTCCACGGGATAGTTGGACTCCTCTCGTAAACACTGATACATTCTGTACCAAGCTACAAACAACTACGTTCACATAAAAAACAGATAATTTAACAGCTCTATTCTCTTTACTTGTCTATTCCATTCTATCTTTTAGGACTTACCGAGCGCTAATTCGCTGACGACATTCCTTTCTCTTCCTTCTTTGGAATGTTTTCAGGAGGACCCGACTCTCAGGAGATCGAGCCTAGCCAGGACGATTTGGAGCAGTTTACAGAGGATCCAGAGTTCTAGTTCCTACTTGTACTTACTTTCCTTTCAGTTCATATGCCATTGTTTAGACATCGCTTTCTTTCATTGTATTTTACTTTACAGTATATGTAAAGAATGGATATAAATAAAAAGTTGTTGTTTCATTACATATCTTGTTATTCTTGTGTTATTTATTTATATTTCTTATTTACGCTTAGTGTGTTTACTTCTGAGTAAATACGTCGCGGCATCGCCACGTCTCCTTCCCCGTACACCGGGAAGTGAGGCGTGACAGGAATCATTTTCTTCCTGCTCTCTTTTGATTGTGTTGAACCTTTGTTCATCCGGCAACTCGCAATTTAAGGGGGAGTCGGCTGGTATCGGATGCTCCGCGAGAAATTCGGCAATGGCCTGGCCTTTCACTGCTTTGAGGGGTCGATACGTTATCGAGAAATCCTTCAGGAGGAGGACCCATTTGGCAAGAGGGCCCATTTGTCAAGCCTTTCTGTTAGTATGGCCCTTGACATCAGATATTTGAGAGGATTCACCTTTGATATGAGATGGACCTCATGTGCCAAGGCGTAATGTCTGAGTTTCGTTATCACGAAGATCAGTGCCAGGCAGTACTTTTCGATGGGGGAGTAGTTGTTTTCTACCCCCAGGAGAACTCGACTTAAATAGTACAGAGCTTTCTTCTTTCCCTAATCGTTCTCTTGTGCCTATAGCACGCCTAGAGAACCTTCAAGGGTTGTTGTATATAGGATAATGTGTTTTCCTTTAACCGGAGGGGTCAATACCGGCAGATTTTGCAAGTATTGCTTGATTTTGTCTAGTGTATTTTGGCACTTTTGATCCCAGACCAACAGGGTCCCCTTCTTCATTAGATGACTGTAAGGACGGCATTTTCCTGAGAGGTTGGCTATGAACCGCCGGATATATGCGAGCTTTCCTTGAAGAGATCGTAATTGTTTGAGAGTTCTTGGCGTGGGCATTTCCATAATCGCCTTGATCTTTGAGGGATCGATTTCGATACCCCGGTGCCGTATGATGAATCCTAAGAATTTGCCTGAGGAGACTCCAAATACGCATTTTAGAGAATTCATCTTCAGATTATACTTCCGAAGATGCCGGGACACTGTTTTTAGATGTTCCCAATACTCCTCAAGAGATTTGCTCTTTTCCACTAGGTCGTCAATGTAGAATTCAACGATCTCGTGTATGAGGTCATCGAAAATCTTTGTCATGGCCCTTTGGTAGGTAGCGCCAGCGTTCTTTAAACCGAAAGGCATCACCTTATAGCAGAATATGCCCAGCGGGGTTTGGAAGGTGGTATGATTTTGGTCTTCAGGATGCATTTTTATTTGATTGTATCCTGAAGATCCATCCATGACGGAGAATACCTCATGGGTAGACGTGTTATCAATCATTAGCCCGGTAACAGGTACTGGGAAATCATCCTTTGGGCAAGCTTTGTTAAGGACCCAAAAGTCCACGCAGATGCGTACTGTTTCATTTTTCTTCATCACTGGAACTATGTTAGCGATCCAGTCAGGATATTAAACTTCTTGGATGAAGATGGAGTCAATTAGTTTCTTGACTTCAGTGTTGATACTCATCTTAAGTTCGAGCCGCATTCTTCTTGGCGCTTGTTTGATGGGCTTTATGTCAGGCGATATGGCCAGTTTATGTACTGCTACTTTTGGATCTAGACTTGGCATCTTGGAATAGTTCCATGCGAAACAATATTTGTATTGCATAAGCACTTCCTTTAACGTGTCTACCTGTTTTTCAGATAGTAGCTCACTGACGAATGTTGGTCTCGGATCATTTTCCGTTCCTAAGTCAATTTTCCTTAGATTGTCCGCCGTGGTGTGTATCCCATCTTCCAGCTCTTTTAGTGCCGGTGAAAACTCGGAGATCACCTCGTCCTCATCATCATCATTCGTGAAGCACATGTGGAGATCATCCATAGTCTCGTGACCTCCCTCTTTTGAAAGTGTTATCATATGGCATGTACGAGTTTGCTTCCATTCTTGATGTTTAGCTGGTCTTATCCTCATGGTATAGGTCCTCTTTAGCTCATGCTTTTGCGGCGGGGTTACCCTCCAGCTGTCAGATAAAGCAAACCTGCCTTGCTGATACTGGTCTTCTACCCAGTCTTTGAAGGTGAAGCAGTCTTCAAGGGGATGAACTATTACTCGGTGATAGGAGCAATAATCCGGATAATGGACCTTATCTATTTTTTCGGGATGCCGAGACTTCGGAAGTATCATCATTTGGCGCTTCATGACAATATTGAATATTTTTCTTGTCTTGTATTGGGGGAAAGAGTATTCCCGACCCATCTTCTTTATAAAGGACGGGTTCCAATCGAATTTTTCTTGATTGCACAGCTTCTTCGATCTGCTTTGTTGTTTTCAAACGTTGTTTGCGTTCTTTACCTTAATTTTACCTCTATTTCGGGATTTTCCATTTTCGCAAAGACATGCAGCGGGCCGGGGATGAAGAGCATTATAGCCTTCCTTCTCCGTGGATTAAGGTTTGAACAAAAGGAGGGAGCAAGAAAACTCCTGCCAAAGCCCCCGTCGCGCGCGCGTGCGGGATATGGAAAGGATGAAGTAATGAAAGAGGAAGTCGTTGCTAGTAGTAACGAGGCGCTGCGTCCTAGCCTTTTCATAAATGGCCATTTCGCGGCTGTGATCGTCTCGGCTCCTTTGACAGGCTTCTTTTATTAGCTTGTCTATTTATTCTTCAAGCGATGGACTTAACATTCTCAGGGCAGGATTTCGCTCTGTTTCAACGTCATGGCCATTCGGAAGAGCGTTTTCCCTTTGCTGGAGCTGTTTATGACGCAGCAGCCATGGCACTGCTCCTGTTTCTTGGACTGAACGTATCCGATCTCAGTTGTCTCTATCTTCCCGTTGGGCATCATTCCCTGAGTCCCGGGAATATCCCAAATCTTTTTGTAGTATTGGTCTTGTCGAACAGTTTGTTCGAGGGGTACACCTTGGCATCTTAATAGCCTTTTCAATCCCTCCGTGTAGTATCTTGGCAGACGGATTGGTTGAAGCCTGTCGAGTGAAAAATTGGCACTATACCAGACTTCTTTTTCTACTTTGGTCTCTGTAGATTGGTAGAAGAGGATCGCCTTTTCACTTCTTCACCTGGGAGGGACGTAGAAAGTCTGTAGTTCTTGTACGCTATATGTATCGAGTGCATCAAGTTTCTTGTAATGTCGAGGCAGAGACATTGTGATTTACAGACTCTGATCTACTCCGGCGAGAGTTTGCACCAACGGGCGGATGGAGAACACTGCGTTGGCCTTGTCCTCAGAGTCGCTGCTAAAGACCAGAATATGGGTAGATGGTCCGGGCCTGTTTTTTTTTTCTGGGATTTCCCCGAGTAGACTATTTCTTCATCTTTCTCGGAATCGCTCCCAAAGATCGGGATAGTGGTGATGGACTTCCATTTATCCTCTGGCTTATGACACCTTTCTGTATCTTTGAAGTCTGGTAAGAAGTACTTTGCGTTTTCATACTTCCAGACCTCGTTTACGGAGAACGGATTTAGCTCCCCTGTGACGGTGCATTCCAAGCCGTCCTTAAAATACTTTATACACTGATGTTGTATAGAAGGGATGACGTTGTACTCATGCAACCAGGGCCTACCGAGCAAACCGTTATAGAAAGTCTTGGCGTCAATGACGTGAAATTTGATGTCAGTGACGAGCAACCCGAAGCGTAACGTCAGTATTATTGACCCAAGTTTCCGTAACGACTGTGAGTCGAACCCGGAGATGATAATTTTGTCTCGGGCCAAGTGTTGAACGTTCATGCAAATCTCCTTCAGCACTCTCACATTGAGAAGGTTGACGGAGGATCCGTTGTTGACAAGGATTTTCCCTATCTTGATATCGTGACAGTACCTGATGACGTATAACGGGTGGTTATTTTCGCACGTACCAAGAAGGACACCTTTATCAAAGCCCTCCGATCGAGTAGTAAAGACAAAGGGAAAGGATTTTTTGCAGTTTTTGCAAAGAAAAGGGAGTTGAGCCCTACCCCCATCGTGCTATGATTTGGTTTCCAATATGTATGTCATTGTCTAGAGGCTCGCTGAATGTAATGTCAGATGTGTGAACCTCTGCCAGCTCGTCCTTCATCTTCTCTTCCGCGAGGAAAGCTTGGAACTGATCGGGCTCTTGTAATGCCTTGATCAGATAATCTCATGCCTCTTTGGATATGAGGAGAACATCCAGTATGCTCAGTTGTGAGGGTATTTTTCTCAAATGTGCTAGGACATTGTAATCCACCTTGTTTTTCCTAGGCGGGTCACTTGCTGCGAGCTCTTTGACAAATCCACCGTCGAGGGTAATTTCCTCAGGGATTTTTTCTTTCTCTTTGTTCTTTTTGCTCGAACCTTTGTTTGTAGGTCTGAGATTCTTTTCAGGAAGCGTACGGTTACGCGGTTGAATATTCTCGTAGTTTTTCTCCTCCTCTTCTTTTTCGGAGGTGGAGTCTTTGAAGAGAGGGCTGAGGGGTATTCGTTCTCAGAATCGCTCCCGAAACTAAGAACTTGGGGGGTTTCCCCTTCCAAACTGGTATCAACCATATGACAGTTTCTAGTTGTTTTTTCATGCATATCTATTCCAGTTTTTTGCCGTTGAAGAGCTTCGCGCTTCATCCTCTTGAAGTGTTTTTGATGGGCAACATATCCTTGCTACCAGTTCTTGAAGGTACTGTACTCTTCGGTGGGGGTAGGTAACCCTCCTTTCCGTCAAGTCATATGACCCCGGGAGTGTTTCCTACAAGAGGTGGCGGCTTCATTCCCATTGACAGGGTTTTGGCGAACAACTTCTCTGCTTTGATCCTGATATTATTTGTCGCAGGTATGCTTTGGTTTGGTTAGAGTACTTTATGACTCATCCTTGCCGCAACTTCTTCATCCGGACGCTGCCGCTTATCCTTTTCATATATGGTTGTTTCGTGTTCTCGGTCAGCTTTACTTTTTCGAAAGATTTCGTTTAACAGCCTATTGATCGGGTCTTCTGGCAGTTCCGGAGATTTTAGCGCCGAATCGGCCTACAGTTCCTCTGCGTTGTTTTCTAACGCCGAGGGAGTTTCTTCATCATTTAACGAAGAATGGGAAATCATATGGCAACTTGCTACATGGTCTTCGGTTTCTTCCGATGAGTCATTTTCCTCATCGTTATCGCTATCTTCGTTCTCAAGAATATACTTGAGGAACTCTTCGAGCGTGGCCAGTTTCCACGCCTTCTGGTTGTACTCCTCCAGTGCGTCAATGTACTTTTGTAAGTCTGTGCGCTTGTCGTCATACCTAGCGAGCTGCACAGGCTTCTTGGTCTTCTTCTTTTTCTTCGAAGACTTTGAAAGCTTGACTTGGGGATTTTGCCCTTTGTCAACAATCTTCGATGCGGAACGTGGTTTCAGCATCCCTTCGATGATTTTGGGTTCAAGTGGGCTTTTCCACCCGATTGTTGGACATGCCTGTAGATCTTTCGGCATTCTTTTGGTTTTTGCTGAAAGGACGACTTCCTATGGAGTCTCTTCCACGAGTGAGCATGATGTCCCCGGCGCATCCACCTTTTTGGGAGTGTGCTTTTGTGGTGGGTTTACCCTCCAGTTATCAGACAACGCGAATTTCCCCTATTGATATTGGTCGTCGACCCAATTCTTGAAGACGTAGCAATGCTCAATTGGGTGGCTCACCATTTTGTGATAGGAGAAGTAGTTGGGGTTGTTGACGTCCCCGGGTTGTGGTGGATACTGTGGATCTGGTAATGTGATGAGTTTGTTACGTATTGTTAATTCGAACAGTCTTCTCGTCTTGTCGCGGGGAAACGAATAAGCATATTCTAGCCTTTCTTCTAAGGACGGGCGCAGACGCACGTTGTTTTGGAGAGCAGCCGGTTTTGGGCTACTCGGTTGTTATTGTGTGTTGGCAATGAAGACCACTTTCCCTTCACCCTTGTTATTTCGAGGGTCCTTATTTGAGAAGGAAGGCCCGAGGCTCATCTGGTCCATTTGGGACAATTTATCTATTAGAGCCTGGAAGGTGGTTGGTTTGAAGAATGTCATGAACTGGGACACAGTCGTTTGAGGATCAAGGGTCCCGATGAACATGCCCATGGCGGGGGATTATTCGATGCGCTGTTCGCACTTTGACTATAGGTTCGCCACCGGATCGCATACCGGACCCAGGTTTCTCCTGAATTTACCTTGGCATTGATTAATGCCGTGATTAGAGTGCGCTTGCTTGCGCTGGTGAACCGCTGTGTGAACAACAGCTCCATCTCTATGAATGTCTTTACGAAGACATTTGGGAGCTCCGAGTACCATTCAAAGGCCATTTCTGACAGACTGCCAACGAACTGGCAAAGTAACAGTTTATCATCGCCTCCAGTGTTGCTGCACAGATCTTTGAACTGTGCGACGTGCTGATGTGGGTTGCCTGTCCCTTTGTATACATAGAACTTAGGGATCGTATATCCCGGCGGGTATTTGATTTGATCATACCAGCCTGGATAGGGTCGCCCAGTTCTGACGATTTGGCCAGCCGCTTCATTTGGTTGATGAGCTTTTATTTATTGAGCTATATAATCATCAAGAGCAGCTTTAGAGATTGTTTCCTCCTTGGCTGTCGATAAGGCCGGAAGAGAATTTGATGTTTCCCCCCTGTCATCCTCGATGATTATCGGCGGATCCTCGGCTGGGGGTTCTGGTTGGATCATCATTCCAACCATATCCTGAAATAATAGCGCCATCTGCTTCATGTTAGCAGCTTGTTCAGCAGCTTTTTGTCTTTTCTTTCAAGCACCCTTTACAGGAACTCTGTATCGGTCTCCTGCTCCTGGCACTGTTCGACTTTTGTGTCCGGGCTTTCTTTCTGCCCCGTAAGTGCTGCCATTTTGGTCAGCATTTCCTGGAGCTTCTGTTGTTGCTCCTGAGGTTTAGTCAGCAACCGAGTTTGCGGTCGGTGACTTGCCGAAACATGACTTTCTTCTTTCCCGAAAGCCATGTGGACCGTATGCACGACCATGCCCCAAGCCTTGGGGAGTTTGGGTCCATCGCCTTTGGAATTTGCCGCCGGCGGTGGGATTTTCTCTGGTCTCATCCTTTTGTGGGAGGTCAAAGTTGAAGAAACCATTGTAACATGCATCGGTGTAGAAGAAGTCCCTCGCTGTATGATGGAGGGATGGTCTTTTTCTTACCAAGCCTTCAATTTTTTTGGTAGACGAGGGTAGTCGTTGTTGATCACAGAGTCCTAGAATTTCCGCCAGACCCAGTGAATTTAGGAAGAGAGCCGCTGATGGGGCTACTCCGTCTTTTCCTGCACTGTGGCTTATATAGGCAGGGGCAATTTCTTTAGCACAGCGGTTGGAGAGTTCTTGCGTACCCTCCTGAGCAGATCAAAGTTATTCCCGGTTGGAACAGCAGCGTCGACTTCCACCATTAGAGCTGGTGAGGTAAGTCCAGAGGGAGAGTTGCCCCCAGCTTTTCTCATTCGGTGCCAGTGGCAACATCGAGCGTGCCTTGCAGATGAGATCACCTCAGTTTTGGAAGCAGCTTCTTCGTGCCCTGGCTTTGGTGAGGGGCTGTTGTTGGTGTCAGCCTGTTGAAGACCGATGTCCTGACTGGAGTTTGGGGAGGGCCGGCCAATCTTTCAAAGACCGAGCTTCTGATGGGGGAAGCGCTTTTGACGGCTTCACCTGTAGGATTTGGGAGGGCTATCCGTTTTGGGGCAGCCTCTTCAGGTATCATGAGCTTCTTTGAGGGTCCGTTGGAGCTTCGGCTTTGTCTGTTGAAAACTGAGATACCAGATTTGGACGACCCGTTAAGAGGGGCCGTGGACATTATCAGTCGATCGAAGACCGACCTCTTAAAAGCTTCTTCCTGCGGCGCTGAGGCACTAACACCCACTGGTGGGAACATGGTCCCGAAGAATAGTCCCGTAGTGGATTGCGTTACTTGCCCCACCGGCATTGAAAAGATAGAGGCCGCGTTAGGCCCGTCGGTCACACCTCCAGCTGGGGTGGAGCGAGAGTTTCTATTGCAAGAGGTGCAGTGGGAAGCCATCGAATTTCTTCTGTACAGGAGCAAGACATCAAGTTTTAGTATCTCAAATCCAAAAGAAACCATAGTGAACCGCGATTTTGTTCGCGAAACATGACACACAAAGTATGGAATGGAAAGAGAAAAAGGTCCCACCGGGCGTGCCAGAATCTGTTTACCGCCAGAAGACAGGGACGAACCGGGATGGATCGTCTTGCCTGAATCTGGGGGCAGATGCTATTTGGATTTATCCGTCCACTTCTCCGACGATACCAAGTTGATTTATGGCACCATATATCGGAGGTTTGGACAGACGCAACCATTGTAGCAGATTTTATCAGATTCCCCCTCATTTTTTGAAGGGTTTTTGATTGTGGGGATGCTCTTCCCTGCAGTTAATTATGTTACTGCATTGCTATAACCACTTTCTCCTGCTCTGGCAGTTCACTTCCTGTCGTGTGTTTTTTTGTTTATTTAGGTTGCCCTGGATTGTATACGGAGACTAATTTATGTCGTCGCCCGTAGGGTGCAGATCAGTCCAAATCCGTATATTTTAGATTTGGGTTTGGGTCAAGGATTTCCTTAACGGGGTTTTGAACTTAGGTAGTATATTCCTATAGTTCAGAAATATTTTGTTTGGTTTAAGGACCGTTAATCTAGTTTGAGATTAAAATCAACTTAAACATATGAGCATTTGGGCCTAATTTATTTTTATCTAAGGATACATTAGTCTTATTTAAGACTAAAATCAACTTAGCAATATTTTAAGGATCCTTAAATTTTATTCAGATCCAGGGGAATTTGGTCTCAGTTGCAAGAGACTTAGCCAATTTAGGCTTAGTCTACTCAGTCCTTTTTTTGTTCAAAAGTGCTAAGCACTTATTTGGGCTTTGCTTATTCAGCCCCTTTGTTTTTATGAAAAACTGCTAAGCACTTATTTGAAGCTCTGGCGCTCGCATGGGTATCATGTGAAGCATTCAATTACGGGCGCTGTCCAATCTGTGCTAAGCACTCAATTATATATATAGTGCTAAGCACTGATATTTTTTGGTGTCCACGTGAAGAGCACGTGCGGCGCTGGGCGCTGCCCAATCAGTGCTAAGCACTCAGCCGTTTTGACAGTATATAAAGTGCTAAGCACTTTTTACGTGGTGCCCACGTGAGGAGCACGTGAGGCGCTGGGCGCTGCCCAATTAGTGCTAAGCACTCAACTGTCTTCGGACGTGTATGGAGTGTTGATCACTTTATTCAGCACCCATGTGTGTTTCACGTGGGGCACTGGCCTTCTATTTTGGGCGCTCGCATATTTTTCACATGAAGCGCTGTTAAAAGGGCGCCCATGTGGGAAGCACGTGAGGCGCTAATCTCTGTTGATATCTTTGGAGAGGTTAAGCCTTTGTCAATGGTATTTTGACCATTAACGCTCACCAAAATCATTATTTTTGAGAATTTTAGGTTGAGTTTTTAAAGAACTAAGTTCTCGATTTGAATGAACTAAATTCTTGGAGTATCATGGACTCCGTTTTCTTTCTATTTTTAATTTGTTCTTCTCTGAATCTTTGATTCTCAAGAACAAGATCTTCCCGATAAAAATTAAATTCTCAACATATGGGAGATTTACCTTGTGGATCTCAGATTCAGAGAAAGAACCGAGTTCTTTTAAAAGGGTTAAACCTGTAGATGTGATAGAGATATTTTGATCCATTTTCTTTATCTAGGGTTTTGAGGAGGAAAGTCTTTTTCTTTCTTGAGAATTGAATTCTTTGTTGTTTTGGAAGCTTTCTGTATTTTTCATAAATTTATGGGATTTCTACTCTTCTCTCTCTGTGTCTCTCCCTATGAGACTTGAAGTCTTGGGTCCTTTATATAGTGGAGGTAGATTGTTAAGTAGTTTTGAGAAAATCTCTCATTGAGAGATTCTAATTGATTTAATTGGTCTCAAAATTGAATTGGAGAATTTTACCCACCATTGGATCTTTGATCCAAGGACTTCTGTTTTACAGAATATGATTTTTTTTTTAACGAGATTGGGGATATTTTCCCCTATACAGAATTTATTCTGTAAAAATCACCATTGGATTTTTCTAAACCAATGGTTCTCTGTTTTACAGAGAGCGATCTTTTTTGGTTAGAAAGATTGAGAGAATATATTCCAAAATAGAATTTTATTCTATAATTGTATCTTTGATCCAACTGAGAGTATCTTTCTTATTTAGAAAGATTTGGGAGACATTTTCTCCTAATAGAATTTAATTCTATATTTTGATGATTTATCGTCTCCATTGGATGTTTGATCCAACGGCTCTGTTTAACAGAGAATATCCTAATTTTTGTTAGGGAAATGTAGAATTTAATTCTATTGATATGAATTTAGACGCTGGCGCTCACGTGTTATGCATGTGGGCATCACATAAGAATTTAATTCTTATGATAGGTACTTATTTGCTTTGCACATCGGCGCCCGCATGAGGAGGACGTGTGGCGCCATCTAAGAGTTTAACTCTTATGTAATGAATTCTTTTGTGCTTTGTACATTGGCGCCCGCGTGAGAAGCATGTGAGGCGCCACCATAGGATTTAATCCTATAAAATTGGCTCTGGTGCTTGCGCCCTCGTGGAGAGCACGTGAGGCGCCGCTTCATTAAATCCAACAGAGTTTTGCTCTTTTATTAGGTCTAAATATTAAGGAAGCAAATGCCCCCCACCGTTGTTCTCACGTGTTCACACGTGGGTGCAACGGTATCACCTTTTCCACCGTTCGATCTCCTTGGGCGTTAATCAGTCGAAAATATTGCATTTTTAACACGTCAATTTCCTTACCATTTGCACTCATCTAGAGGTATTCGGTATTAATATAGCACATATTAGCAAATAGACTGTAAAATACCAAATAACTTGTGTTATACTTTAAAACCGACATTTTGAGGGAAATTGAGTGTTTATCATGGCATCGCATTATCTTTGTATAGCGCAACACTTGTTTCGAGAATCTGTGCAGGAAGTTCCAGGAGAAAAGCCAAATCTGTGAAAAAGTGCTGATAAAAATACGCCAACTCCAAGACTTGAGATCTGGCAATGAACTAGAAGGATTTATGACATTACACATATTATAAAAATACCATGAAGTCAGCAGAAGGCCACACTAGAAAATTTAAGCACTAAAGCTCCTAAACGGCCGTGGATCCGCGGCCGGAGCATGGCATGCGCGGCAGACCCGCGGCCACGTGGATATGACATCATCACATTTCAGTTGCAGGCTTCTGATCTCAAGGAGTACACTCATTTCAGCCACTCAAAGTCCAGAATTCTCCAGAAGTTTCTGCCAGAACAGCAAATCTTACATTTCAAGCTAAACACCCTCAAGCTTCTCAAGCAAGCTTCTCAAATAACCACCTAAGCCTAGAAGCTTCTCCCTAACCTCCAAGCTTATGAAGGAAGCTAAGGCTAACTAACTACTTCTAGAAGCTTCTACCTAACTACCTAGCTTACAAGGGAAGCTAAACTAAACCTAGCTTCTAAAGGAAGCCAAAGCTAGTGAAGTCTATAAAAGGGACCCTAAGGCTTCACTTCTAAGGTTGTTCAAGAATTGGTTATGAATTCAATCTTCATCTCCCCAACACAAGTTGAGTGACACAACTTGTAAACCCTAATCCCTAATTCAAATTCCAAAGCCAAAAATCAAGAACTTCGAGTACCAAATCAAGCATGAAGCCTTCGATCCTTTAGAAAGCGACGTCGGACTTCATCGGAGCAAGTGATCCAAGGAGATCCGCGACTCAAGGAGACGAGCGAAGCCGAAATCAACGATTAAGTTCTTTCCTCTTGTAGATCTTGAGAGAATTGTAACTAAATTGTTGATAAATAAAGGTGAAATTTCTATATCTTTCTTTCTTTACATTCTTGCATCATGATTCGATCTCAATTCTTGATTGTGTTTCTTATTATGATGTTTGAGTAAAACTCCGCTCGTGGAGGAATCGAGAAAATCAATAGATGATGATATTACAAATCTTGAAACGATTCTTAAGTCCTATAAGTTTGTAATCCCTAGCAAATTGAAGAATCGACGACCTAGTTTCGATGCGATGCTTTCTTGATTGTGTTCGCTCGAAATTAGGGATCCACGATCGATTCTTGAATTTACTAGAGGCTAGAATGTGAATGAAATCAACGAAAGAACAAGGGATAGAAGATGAAACTTTAGTTTCCGCAAGAAATCCCTAATTCTCATTGATCATCATCGATCTAGTATCAATTCATCGATGGATAAGAATACGTAATCAATAGATTTCATCACATCTATAGATTCAATCGATTCCTATGAGCTTCACTTCGGTTCTTGATTATTGGATTGGATATCATCACTTCTTGATTCTTGATTTTTAATGTTTTTCTTGATTTTAGATTTAGATCTAGATAATTCTTGAACTTCATTTTATAAATCTTGAATTGAATTGTCTTTTCTCTTTTCTTTAATTTTTGACTCATCTAATTCGAAGTACGAATGGATTACACTTTCCCTGTGTACGATCCGCACTCGCTAACGCGCTACAATCGACACCGTTATTGATTGCAGTCAAATAATTTTTGGTTGTGACTTCTACACATTTTCTACATACACACCGAGAATTCACATTTAATCAAATGGCGTCGTTGCCGGGGATAGTGCGCTAATTCGTTTGGTTTTGAAATTTAAGTTGAAAAAATTATTCCATCAAAAATTTTAGATCTAAATTCGTGCAAACACTAAACGATTCGTTGTGATTTGTTGCGAGGAAATCTGGAATCTGTGGAGCTTGAAGAAAAATTTTCAGAATATTCCAGAGAGTGAAGTAAGTGAACAGTAGCGGCCTAAAGAAATTTTGTGCAGAGATCAAGCAACAGCACCGCGTTTCCGCGGCGCATCTAGCAGTTCACTGTACGAAAATTCTCAGGTGACTTCTTGACTTTCTTATCTCTATCGCTGTCTGCTCCAATAACAAATTTGTTGCAGGTTTCTTTGCAAAATTCGTAGCACCGCAAAAATAAAAAAATTGTGCGTGTTTGATCTTGGTTGTTTGCATTTTTAATACGGAAATTAAGGGGCAAAGACCAAATTCAGATTAGGTGGGGAGTTCATTACCCTTCCTAAGCCCCGAAAATCACAAAATTGCATCCGCATTACCCTCATTAACTAAAAGAAATCTAGACATGACTCTAAGGACCATCACGCTCACTTAGGACAGGAGAAGGTCGTGGGTAATCTATTGCTTATCCGCGTTTCTTTTGTGGTGTCTAAGGCAAGTGTGTCTAAGGCAAGTGGTTACTTAATTAGGCTCACTACTTACGTAGTGGAGAACCTCCCACTTACCTGGCACTTACCTGGCCACAGGAGAGACAAAGAGGCAGTGGAGGATTGATCATGCGACTTGTCTTTTGGAAGTTAGGAGCGGTCTAGAGCCTTGACCTAGGTGACCACTAGACTTAGGGTTGCTTGTTGCATTTTTTTTTATTTGCATCATTTTTTCAAAAATCCGTATTCTTTTTCAAAACAAACACCACTTCATTCATTTCCCCTAATTATCTTAACGCTGCCACTTGTACTAAACCCTTTAGTACAAGATAGGCTGGACACGGGATTCTAGTGCCCGTTTAGTCCGCGTTCCCCCGATCGACCCCAAAGTCGGTATTTCTACATTTACCTCTTCTTTACCCACCACCACACCGACATCGATGGACGCTTCTCCATCGAACTTCTTTACCACTACTCTGCCGCCGTCCGCAGGTGCGCAGAATCCACCCCGCATCTCTCTCCAAGAGAGGTGCTATCCTATGTGAGGTCCTCTTTCGACCTGTCTCTCCATTCCACCAGCCAACGGAGACAATTTTGAGATTAAACCCCAATACATCAACCTTCTACCCAAATATCACGGTCTCGAGTCTGAAGACGCATATGTCTTTATTACTAAATTTGAAAATGTATGCGCAATGATGGGTACCTCACAGCTTTCTGTGGATGCTATGCGTCTTCGTCTTCTCCCATTTACCTTGTGCGATATAGCCGAGAAGTGGCTGTATAACACAACCGCACATTCCATTTCAAACTGGGAAGAATTTGTCAAAGCATTCCTAAAGAAATTTTACCCCAATCATAAGACGGCTCGAGTCCGTAGCGAAATAAATCAATTTACCCAGCTTCCAAATGAACCATTTTCAAAATGTCTTGAACGCTTCAAGGATCTGTTAGTTCAATGTCCACATCACGGAATCTCTAGATGGGATCTGTGCAGAATCATATATGAGGGCATTAATCCTAACATAAAACAGACCCTTGAATCCATGTGTCAAGGCAACTTCATGACCAAAGATGATGGGGAAGCTTGGAAATTCATAGAAGATTTCGCTAAAAAATCTTTACAGTGGGAAGATGTGAGTCAATCGTCCAGGGGTGGCAATAACCAATCGGAAGTTTCCATAGGAGTTAGAGCTGAAATTTCAGCTATACATAAGAAACTCGAGACTATGGAAAACAAATTTTTAGCTGCCGCCCTAAATCAAATGTCACTCTTCAAAACTTTATGTGGATGTTATTCTGATCCTTCTCATTTGACGGAAGAATGTCCATTAAATTCTCCGTTTCAAGGTCCAATGCTGCTTTTGAAAGACCTAGAAACGATCCATTTTCTTCCACTTATAATCAAGGTTGGAGGAATCACCCTAATTTTGCTTGGAACCAACAACAATCTCAAAACACGGTTCCAACCCAAAACAATTTCCAAAGGGATCTTCCACCACAACAGCAACCACTTCAATTGAGTCAGCACCCCTTCCAAGCACAAAACTTTCAAAATCCGGTCAACACACCTGCACCGTCTAATCCTTTGCAGTTGACCGGTACTGATGAATCCTCTTCATTCATGAACTTGCTTTAGACAATAAAGTCTTCCGTCGATAAAATCGAGAAAAACACGGCGTCCCAAAGAGAGACTATTAAATCAATGAAAGAAGAAATTGCACGATTAAAAGCTGAAATGAGTGCAAGAGAGAAAGGGAAACTTCCAGCTCAACCTTTGCCCAATCCTGGCTATTCACATCATGTGAATGCAATCACGTTGAGATCTGGAAGAGTGCTTGACAATCACGTTGGGGAAGAGATTGATGACACTGAAAAATCTATCAATGATACCCCGGCTGAGACCTTTCCTTCCACTTCTACTTCTAATTCTGACCCCAGTTCTTCTACCTCACCACCTTCTTCCGAGCCTATTCTCCGTTTTCCCCAAGGCTCGACACCTCAACCCACACCGAAAACGATCCCCACTCCTATTCTAAGATCGTTCCCACCCACACGATCTTCTCCAATGTTGGACCCTGATCTTATTGCTCAAGCTCCTTATCCAAATCGGTTACGAGGAAACACACTGAGTCCACAAATGGAGAAGATCACTGAAATGTTTAAACATGTTAACATCAACATCCCTCTTCTAGATGAAATACAACAAGTTCCCGCTTATGCAAAAGTTCTTAAAGACTTGTGCACTAGAAAGAGGAAGACTCAAGTGCCCAAGAAGATATTCATGGCAAAGACAGTAGACACGGCCTTTCCCCAGCAATTACCGAGGAAACGTAAGGATCCTGGCTATCCTACGATTTCCATTTCTATTAGGGAGAAACACATCAACCGTTCTCTACTAGACCTTGGCGCAAGTGTTAACCTGCTTCCTTTCTTGGTTTATGAGTAGTTAGGGATCGGAGAGTTGAAACCAACCCACTGCACTCTCCAGATGGCTGACCGATCAATCACCAAACCTAGGGGGGAACTGGAAGATGTGTTAATAAAAATCGGGGAATTTGTATTCCCTGTGGACTTTATTGTAATTGATACACGACATGTAGCGAACCCACGGAATCAAATTCCGGTGATTTTAGATCGCCCCTTTTTGGGCACTTCCAATGCTATCATCAACTGTCGTAATGGTTCTATGAGCCTATCCTTCGGGAATAGGTCAATAGAGCTAAACATTTACAAGTTGGGAAGTGTACCCTCCAAACCTACTGCTCAGGTCTATTCTGTCGAATTAATGGATGTCGACAGCAGCGAATTTGACGATCCTCATGATACTGATCTTGATTCTTTCATATGTTGTTGTTTGACCCAATTATGTATCATACACATACGGACTCTTCCACCGAGATGTCTGGGTCAACAACTAACACCGATTATGAACTGCTTTTAGAGTCTGAAGATTACCCCGCGCTTTGTGATGACATTATTCTTCGGGGTATTGATGGAACTTTTGAAGAAATTTTCGCTGATGAGCTCGCATTTTTGAATGACACGGGTGTTGAGATGAATCGTCTCCCAAACAATGAAATTGAACCTCCACCCCTTCTTCTGAACTGTAAAAAGGATGCGAGTAATCCATCACATTCACTGCATCGTCTTTCCAAAATGAGACGCACACACATTCTATTCCACCACTTACCCTTTCCCCAATTCTTCTTCCACCAACCTGAGCACTACATTGATAAAATTTTTGAATGGTTGGTGTTAACTTTCGTTCTTTGCAAAACTTGGCATCAACCAATGATTCTTGACCCCCTCTTGTGATTTTCAAAAGATTAACATTGTTTAATTCAATTTTGGGGGGGTACAATCTGGCTCTTGATAAGAAATTTTTTTTTACACAAAAAGATGAGCCAAAAATAAGTTTGGGGGAGGATTTTCACTTAAATATTTTGCCCCCACTAATAAATTTCCTCCCAGGCTTACAGGTTTTTGAGATTTAGCAGATGGCAACAGTGAGAACACTGTTGAAAACAAGTTTGGGGGACGTTTATGCTTATTTTCGCATCATTTGCATCATACATTGCATAAGCACAAAACATTTTCTAAAAAAACCTATAAAATTTTAAAAAAATTCGAAAATATACAAAAAAAATATTTTTGTACAATAAATAAGATAATAAAAGTTTAGATAGTGAAAAATTACATCCAAAAGATTAGAAAAATTTAAGAAAACCAAGAAAATTAGAAGTTTTCTTATACGAACTAGTAATAAGTAGTTATGAGCCGTTGTCCCAAGGGTTAGTAAGATGAAGGAAGTCACTAACCTGAGGATAAAAATAAGTCTGAAAAATAGTTCCTATTCTGGAAGCCAAACATTTGAACGTTGATACCCTGCTATTCGCACTTACACACGTCTTGAAGCTCGGGATAGTAGAGGATACCTTGAAATGCTCTTGTCTAAAAGTGAAAACATAAAGGAAATAAAAAATATGAATAAAATATAAAATGGTGCAGAAAAATGAACACTGGTTTTGTTATCGCCAAGGCAGCAATAAAAAAATATAGCGAGGGTGTCTCTTCACCTAGTGCCTTAGACCAACTGGTCTGGGAGTCACTGCTAAGCTTTAGGTGGTACAAGACGAAGAAAAACACCAAATAAGCAAGCACAAGAATAATCGGTCGGTTAGTGCCTCAAAAATTATTAACGGTTGCATGAAAGTGTGTGAGCAAATCCATCTAAATATTCATTAATTAAAAAGTACTGAGGTGGATGGACAAGAGTATGATAGCTTGAATTGAATTCTCCGGGTGTAGGGATGTCTATTACACACACGTAGGGTTATATGATCGATGTTTGGATGAAAGATAGGAATGAAGAATAAAGACGATGTTTTATTGAGGGATGATGTGATTTCTAATATTTTTTCATGACTATTAAGATAGGGCTCATGACAACCGAAAAGCTAGCATAGTTGGAAACTCTAATTTTCAAAGCTTTACTTTTACAATTCTTGTCTTTATATGTAATATTCACGGTCTTCCTTTTATTATTGGATTTTGTGGGTGCAATCCGCTGAAAACCCTCAGGAGACAACACTCCTCCTACTGGGGACACCTAAAGGTTTAAAGGCTTGTTGCACGTGCTCGGTGCAATCGTGTTGCCTACGAAAGTGTGCTAGTTAGTTTTTCTCTTTCTTTATTTTCTCCTTCTCTTTTTAATAAAACAGTTCGCTCGAGACGACCGAAAATAAGTTCGGGGGAATTTGATCAGTCAAAAATATTGGATTTTTAACACGTCAATTTCCCTACCATTTGCACCCATCTAAAGGTATTCGGTATTAATATAGCACATATTAGCAAATTGACTGTAAAATACCAAATAACTTGTGTTATACTTTAAAACCGACATTTTGAGGGAAATTGAGTGTTTATCATGGCATCGCATCATCTTTGTATAGCGCAACACTTGTTTCGAGAATCTGTGTAGGAAGTTCTAGGAGAAAAGCCAAATCTGTGAAAAAGTGCTGATAAAAATACGCCAACTCCAAGACTTGAGATCTGGCAATGAACTAGAAGGATTTATGACATTACACATATCATAAAAATACCATGAAGTCAGCAGAAGGCCACACTAGAAAATTTAAGCACTAAGGCTCCTAAACGGCCACGGATCCGCGGCCGGAGCATGGCATGCGCGGCGGATCTGCGGCCACGTGGATATGACATCATCACATTTCAGTTGCAGGCTTCTGATCTCAAGGAGTACACTCATTTCAGCCACTCAAAGTCTAGAATTCTCCAGAAGTTTCTGCCAGAACAGCAAAGCTTACATTTCAAGCTAAACACCCTCAAGCTTCTCAAGCAAGCTTCTCAAATAACCACCTAAGCCTAGAAGCGTCTCCCTAACCTCCAAGCTTATGAAGGAAGCTAATCCTAACTAACTACCTCTAAAAGCTTCTACCTAACTATCTAGCTTACAAGGGAAGCTAAACTAAACCTAGCTTCTAAAGGAAGCCAAACCTAGTGAAGGCTATAAAAGGGACCCTAAGGCTTCACTTCTAAGGTTGTTCAAGAATTGGTTGTGAATTCAATCTTCATCTCCCCAACACAAGTTGAGTGACATAACTTGTAAGCCCTAATCCCCAATTCAAATTCCAAAGCCAAAAATCAAGAACTTCGAGTACCAAATCAAGCATGAAGCCTTCGATCCTTTAGAAAGCGACGCCGGACTTCATCGGAGCAAGTGAACCAAGGAGATCCGCGACTCAAGGAGACGAGCGAAGCTGAAATCAACGATCAAGTTCTTTCCTCTTGTAGATCTTGAGAGAATTGTAACTAAATTGTTGAAAATAAAGGTGAAATTTCTATATCTTGCTTTCTTTACATTCTTGCATCATGATTCGATCTCAATTCTTGATTGTGTTTCTTATTATGATGTTTGAGTAAAACTCCGCTCGTGGAGGAATCGAGACAATCAATAGATGATGATGTTATAAATCTTGAAACGATTCTTAAGTCCTATGAGTTTGTAAACCCTAGCAAATTGAAGAATCGACGACCTAGTTTCGATGCGATGCTTTCTTGATTGTGTTTGCTCGAAATTAGGGATCCACGATCGATTCTTGAATTTACTAGAGGCTAAAATGTGAATGAAATCAACGAAAGGACAAGGGATAGAAGATGAAACTTTAGTTTCCGCAAGAAATCCCTAATTCTCGTTGATCATCATCGATCTAGTATCAATTCATCGATGGATAAGAATACGTAATCAATAGATTTCATCATATCTATAGATTCGATCGATTCCTACGAGCTTCACTTCGATTCTTGATTATTGGATTGGATATCATCACTTCTTGATTCTTGATTTTTAATGTTTTTCTTGATTTTAGATTTAGATCTAGATAATTCTTGAACTTCATTTTATAAATCTTGAATTGAATTGTCTTTTCTCTTTTCTTTAATTTTTGACTCATCTAATTCGAAGTACGAACGGGTTACACTTTCCCTGTAGACGATCCGCACTCGCTAACGCGCTACAATCGACACCGTTATTGATTGCAGTCAAATAATTTTTGGTTGTGACTTCTACACATTTTCTACATACACACCCAGAATTCATATCAATCAGGCGTTGAACCGTCCTTTCATTTCTTATAAATAGGACCTTTGGCCCTTGAGACGACTGTCGTTCCATCATCTTCTTTCTTCTTCCTTGAGAATTTAGTTCTCTTTTCAGAGCTTAGATCTCTGCCCCAAAGAAACTCTTAGAGTTGAACTCCGTCAAAAAATTGGTAAGAATCATGACCAAATTTCAACCCATAAAAAAACTTTCTTTTTGTTTTGGATTTTTACCTATTAACAGAGCTTTGCTCTTTTCTAGGAACGATCTCTTAGAGATCTTAGAAAAAACTTTATTTGGGTAGACCATGTGTCTTAGAGATCTTAGGGTTTTACCCTGTTAGGGACTTTAATCTCTGAAGGTTTCTCTGGAATTTAATTTCAATATATTTCCCTTGGGGATTTCTAGGATTTAATCCCACTATCAGAGGAATTCAATTCCGGTTTGTTCTTCAGAGCTTAGCTCTGAGAAAATTTCTTTCGGGAATTTTATTCTCTTTTCTTATTTTCTTTTTAGGGTTCTTCTTGCAGATTTGAATCTATTGTAGAATACATTCTTCGAGGCCATTGGGAGTCTTGAACTTCACTGTTAAGTGAAAATTTTCATTAAATGAGAATCCTTTTGGATTCTTATAATGAGTGCCTGCTTCATCATTGATGGGGCATTACCTTGATTTTATGGGGCCACTGTTTTTCTTCTAGATCGTAATGATTTTGGTATTTTGATTGCTAATCCTTCACTAGTTATTTTTTAGATACTATGGCTTCTCATCTTTATGATCTTGAAGTGATTATCTCTTATGAGGAGATTCGCATCCAAGGCCGCTGTCAAGGCCAGGAGTTTACTGACGCCCAATGCGCTGCGGTGATACGTCGCTTTGACAATTACAACGGTCGATTGTTGTTGGATATATATGCCCTAGAGGCCATTATTGTATATGTATACATGTGGATGCTGGGGATATGTATGTACATGACATTCTTGCTCAGCTATATAGTATATTGTTTCAGTTGTATTTTATCAGGATATGTGTATTTGTTTTTATTGATATTTTATCCATCTTGCACATATTGATAAAGACTTGATACAGTAGTATACTATTATGATTTGACTTTATCTTAACATGGCATATGTTATACACATTATTACATATTGCGATTACATGTTGATAATCCCCGTAAGATCTTGCTTGACTACCTGCATTGTGATGACAATCATACTTGTGTGAGCATGGTAGTCTATAAGCACATCCTTAAATGGTCCCTAGTCGCGTGAGTATCGAGACTGGGCATTGACACTCCAGAGTAGACTAGTGTATACGTTTCTAAGCAATGGTTGCTCCTGCAGCCATTGGTCAGATGCACCTAAGATCGTATATAGGTGCTCACTAGGTGTGTGTACACTAGACAGACTCACGGAGAACTTCCAGATGGTACTATACCTATCGTCAGATGGAAGTTCTCAGGTGACATGTGTACAGGTTAGTCTTCGGACCTGAGATCGTCATTTGTCTCGTGTGAGTTCCCACTTTGCTTTGATCACTACCCTACCACGGCTCTACTGAGTCGTGCAAACAGGTTTTGGTTGGGTACAGTCCCGAGCCACATGGAGGCAGTGAGCGATTGTTGGGGATTCATCTCTCCCGGTATTAGGAGTCGATATCGCACTGTGTTCGATTGGTCAGGACTATAAGACCTTGGCCAAGGCAATTAGGATTTACTGATAGGTTGATCAGTAGTTTCCCGGATTGATTCTGAGCCTCATCATCAGCACGAATTATCGGGTTATTAGGGCCTGTCGTTTACCACCCCTAGGCCCGGTATGCGATACTCTTAGACGAAAAGACCGGACTGTACGGATATTGTCACGGATAGGCTCGGTTGGGATCCAGATAAGTTTGCTCGTCGGCTTTCCTTTTCGACAGGTACCCGGGTAGCCGTTACGTACAGCTAGTGCCGCTGACGTGCTTGTGGTTATGGATTTATCCAGTAACACACTGCCGACGTACTGTCGAGTCTTTAGAGTACCACACAGAGGATTTCGCTGCTTCAGGCGAAACGATGTGGAGGCAGTATGGTTTTACGGCAGGATTCGATCACATACGTGTAGTTGTGCACGTATGATGTTCAGGCGGATAATACTAGCGGGCTTTGGTTTAAGACGGATCCTAGTATTATATTGTTGGATTATTTTCGTCTCTTTTGTATTCGTATTTTTCGGAATACGGGTACGTGTATGTATATACGGTGAGGGGTATTCTTGTAATTTGTTACAAGAGTGGTTCTAGAAGAAGAAACCTCATTATTTGTTTAAACCATTTAGTTAAATGGTTAATGAGGTGGATGTATGAGGTGTTGACTTTTCTTAAGTGAAGCATGGCTAATTGTTGACTCACTTGGTGAGTCATGGGTTACTATTGAGGCAAGGTGGCATCTAGATATTTTGTAGAAAATATCTAGATATTTTTGTGGTAGAGATAGTTTTTATGATTATCTTGGTATGCTTGCTTTATTATTCACAAGTCTTAGCCATTCTTCACTTGGGTTTTTTTTGTGTTGCTCTCTACAACACTTTCATCTTCTCCAAACTTCTCTTCTTCTACCTCAAACCCTAATAGTCTCATGTATTGATAAACCTAGGGTTCTTGAGACCAATTAATCCATCATCTTTCTCTATATCACCTAGACTACTTGGATTGGCAAACCAAGTGACCAGTTACCTCGGTTTAGAGGTAAGAGCTCAAAATAGACACTCTCAGGTGGATCATCTTCGACTTGAGAAAGCCATCGATCAAGCTCGATCATGGAGGCCACTAGGAGAACATTAAAGGAGAGGAGTGAAGATCCGAAGGACTTGAGCCTCTGATAGTCGACCCTACTGAGCCTGAATGTAACAATCTCTGTACAGTCCGGTCTCTTCATAAAAGAGTATCGCATATCGGGTCTAGGGGGGATAACGTCAGACCCCTACTAACTCGATAAGTTGTGTCTGAGTCAAGCTCATCACCAATTAAGATACTACTAATCAACTATCAGTAAATCTCCCCTACCGTGGCCACGGATTTTTGGTGATCGCCAACCGAACACAGCACGGCATCGACTCCTAATATCAGGAGAGACGAATCCCGATAGTCGACCACCGCTTCCATGTGGCTCGGGACTGTACCCAACTAAAACCTGTTTGCATGACTCCTTTAAACCGTGGTATGATAGTAATCAAAGTACAGTAGGAACTCATACGAGACAAATAACGACTTCAGGTCGAGGGACTAACCTGTACTCATGCTACTTGAGAACTTCCATCTAACGATAGGTATAATACCATCTAGAAGTTCTCGGCGATTCCGTCCAGTGTACTCACCTCTAGTGAGCACATGTATACTATCTTAGGTGTCATAACACCAATGGCTTGTGAGAACGGCCACAGCCCTTCGTCGGGGTCTCGAAATGTATACACTAGTCTACTCCGGAATAACGATGCCCAGTTTTGATACTCCCATGACTAAGGACATTTAAGGATGTGCTTATAGGCTACTCAGCTCTCACGTATATGATCGCCATCATAATACTGGTAGTCAAGCAAGAATCCTATGGGCTTCATCATTATGTATTAGCGACACGCAATAATAAGTAAAACGTGTACACATCAATGATAAACACAAACCAGATAGCATACTATCATTTCAAGTAAGATTGTTCTACCTGTATAGTCCCCCCCTCAATTATCATAATCGCGTGCCTACAATTACAATAATTGCCTTGAGGGCATTATATCCAACAATCTCCCACTTGCACTTAAGGCTAATTATTGCGGCATCGCATACCCACATCCCGTGTGCTATCGAATACCCAACTTCTCTAGTAATCGGTTTCTCAAATCTCGTTTGAGGAACATCCGTGTTTGAGAAATAACCTCAGTGAGTGGATCCGTTATATTGTTTCAACTTCTTCTCTCTATATCTCAACTTTGCAGAGATCAACAATCTCCCAAACTGAGTGATACCCTGCCACAAGAATTTGTCTGGATACCTGATGGGACCAAGTTCATCAATGAATAACTCCTATCCAACAAACTTCTTGGGCTCTATCCTCTGTTGAGTTATAACCAGCATCCTGCACCATGATTAACTCAGTATCTTTATTGGAACACTATCCAATACACTGATCCTCAGAAGAGGCTAAACTCATAACTCTGTCAGCATGTCTGTCATCCACGTCATCTTGGAAGCCTGAACTGATAACCGCCTCCAAGAGGAGGCTGCCGTTATCCTATACCAAGAACATCCTCTTATTTTCTTTACTTCTTCCCTTTGTTTCTCGAGAATTGGATTAATATATGCTTATTGCAACTAATGCAAAAGCAATATCTGGTGTTGTATAAGATTTTGCATGATTGAATCAATTGCCTAAGCAAATGATGTGTCATTCATGCCTTCCCCTCTCTTCATCAGTCAAAAAGACATCATTTAGAGAGGGTGACTCCATCACTTGCGGATACACCACCATGCCAGGAGTCTTCCATTCTAAAATACTTTTAGAATGCTGTCTAAGTACCCGATTTAGGAAACTTTCCAAATCTAGATCTAAAACCATAAATCTAGTCACCAGAACTCCTGATATACTATGCATATCCAACATGGAGAAAACACTATGTGACAACCAAAGTCTAACCGATTGTAGGATAGGAACATCACTTACTATCTGGAGTATGTCATTCAAATCCAAGACAGTGCTCCCTTACATCTTTCTTACTAGGTTCATCTTTTGTTTTGATGAAGTCAATGACTATTACATCAAAACAGACAATCTTTCTCCGCTATCCATGCTTCAGTCTACGAATAGACATAAGCAATTTGCACACCTTCCGCTGCTCCCACTGACTACGATAACCCTCTGGCAGAGTCATATACACGTGCATTTCCAAAATCTCATTTGGAAAGACGTTACAGTCATCTACCTGCCAGATATCATAGCGATGAACTACATCAGCACCAAAACATGTCTATATATGTGTATCCTTTGTTTAACATACATGTCCCGCCTTTTGAAAATGATTTAGAAGGGTTTTCTTCGTAAAGTTTCGTGTCATCATGGACACGTAGGGAAAACATTGAGACTATAGCTCCTTTTGAAAATGCCCCCGGTAAATATCGATGCATGTAAAAATACTTAGGTACTGTCCTCGGACTAGTCCTGCCTGGTTACCACACCATATAGTATATATCATACAAAACATGTTGTTCGAAAGAAATCAGTCCCAAAATGCATACAAAGAATGCCGCGTGCGTCTGGTGTGCACGGAAATCGAAATCAAATATAGGTGCCACGAATGCGTACAGAAACAAAACTAAGTGCAACGGGTGTGCACGAAAACATCTGTCAAGTGCAATAGGTGTGCATGACAACCATATAAAGTGAATCTAATATGCACGAAGAATCTCTATTAAGTACATCTGGTGTGCACAAAATCACATCAAGTGCGCCAAGTATACGCAAGAATCCCGATCAAGTGCACAAGATGCATGAAAACATAAATCTAGTGTACTAGGGTGAAAGAAAACGAATATCGAGTAGAAAAATCGAAATCAACGGTATATGACATACACCAAATCAAATCAAGTATACCGCGGTATATAAACTCATGATCATGTGCATCTGCGTGCACAAAACTATATCAAAGCACTGAAAGTGGGTGTAAACTACACTGAAAGCATAAGTCAAATCATGTGCATACTATATGCTTGAAATCAAAATCAAGTATCTCGGAGTGTACGAAAATTAAAATCAAGTGCAATAGGTATGCACAAAAACGAACATCAGTTCAACCGATACATGAAAATACGAATCAAGTGAAACTGTGGTGCATATAGGAAATCTCAATCATGAAACTAAATTCTCAAAATATCGATATTAAAACAATGAAAACGTGATATATGAATCACCGAGACGAAATTTGTTGGTTATAGTGCCCTCAAATCAATTATTGAATCGCAGGCACGCGATTGTGATGATTGAAGGAGGACATATACCGGGAGAACAGTCTTACTCGAGATGATAGTAAGCTATCTGGTTTTTCTTTATCATCATGTACATGCATTTGGTGGTATTACATATCACTATTACATGTTGATAGAGCTCATATGATACTTGCTTGACTACCAGCATTATGATGGCGATCATATACGTGGGAGCTGGGTGGTCTATAAGCACATCCTTAAATATCCCTAGTCATGAGAGTATCAAGACTGGACATCGATACTCCGGAGTAGACTAGTGTATACTTATCGAGACCCTGACGAGGGGCGGTGGTCGGTCTTACAAACCATTGGTGTCAGTTAGTCACCTAAGATAGTATACAGGTGCTCATTGGGTTATGAGTACACTGGACGGACTCATCGGGAATATGCTAGTTGGTATTATACCTATTGTCAGATCGCAGTTCCCAGGTGACATGAGTACAGGTTAGTCTGTCGACCTGAGATCGTCATTTTTCTCGTGTGAGTTCCCACTGTGATTTGACTACTACCCTACCACGGCTCAAATGAGTCGTGCAAACATGTTTCAGTTGGGTACAGTCTCGAGCCACAAGGAGGCAGTGAGCGGATCATCGGAAATTCGTCTCTCCCGGTATTAGGGGTTGATGTCGCGTTGTGCACAGGTGGCCATCACCAGAAATCCTTGGCCAAGATAGTCAAGAATTACTGATTTAGATCATTAGTTTCTCAGTAGGTGATGGGTTTCATACCGACACGAAATATCGCGTTATTAAGGGTCTGACTTTATCCATCTCCTAGACCCGATATGCGATACTCTTAAACGAATATACCGGACTGTATGAAGATTGTCACGGACAGCCTCAGTGGGGGTTTGTATGAGTTTGCTCGTCGGCCTTCCTTTCGCTCAATACCTGGGTAGCCGTTACGTACAGCTAGTATCGCTTACATGCTTGTGGTTAAACCCACTGCCAGTATATTGTTGAGTCTTTAGAGTCCCACATAGAGAGTTTTTACGGTTCAGACGATATGGTGTAGATGACGTATGTTGGTACATACAGGTGTCCGATTGAATATGTGTACAGGCTACACAGACTTTAATCGGACAGTTGATAATACTAGCGGCTTAGGATTACACTGGATTATTAAATCAGGTTTTGATTTAATAATTTATATATATATTTTTATATATGTATTCTAGTATTATTGTTCACTATTTATTTTCTCTCTTGGATATTCGTATTTTTGTACGAATACGCGTATATGTATTTCGATACGTATACCAGGTTGTATTACGTATTTATACGGAATAGCTTCTGGAAGATGAACACCTCATTATTTGATTTTCATTTTAGGAAATCATTTTGGAAATGAGGTGCAAAGGTGAGGTGCCATGAGCATGGTTGGAGTATGTAGAGAGGTATGGCTCTTCATTGTTTATTACAAATGGATGAGATATTTTGGTTCCATGGTTCAAAAAAACATAGCCATTCATTCTACATACTACACTCACACTCATTCATTCATAGATTCACTCTTAGAGACTTAGCCATTTTCTTGAGTTTCTCATGCCACTTGTTTTCCTCACCTCCTCCTTCTTCTTGAGTTGCTCATTTTGAGCATTTGATATGAGAGAAAAAGAATGTGAGACATTCCTACACCTCCACTCTTCATTGCTAGCAACCTTGGAGGGTCGGTTGGTTTGCTAGGCGAACCTGGAGCTTGCATTGTTCCTCTCGGGTGGATCATCTTCGATGGAGGGAGACCGTAAGCCAAACTCGATCCATGACGCTTCAAGAAGCTTAGGAGATGGTAGAAGTCCGAAGGACACGATCCGTTTGGTATAACCATTTCTGACCAAGTAGTTTAGCTCTTTTAGTTTTGCTAGATATAGGTTTATGGTTTCAATCTGGGAGAGGGTTTCGTTTGCGCCAAAACTTTAAACGCCAATTTTTGTTCCGCATCGGCCACGATAGATGGCCAGGGCGCAGGCGAAATCCCAACATAGTATCAGAGCCACCCATAAACTAATACTAGCTAGTTTACATAAGGTTAGAATATCGATCAACCAATTTTTCCAAATCAAAATTATATTATCTCATGCTTGCTCTCGATTTTCAAATGTGTTCAAAAAATCTTTCTGGATGTCTTAAAAATCCGTGCAGGCAAAATTAGGGCACCACAAGAAATTTAGGGAAATGACCCCATCAAATGGCCGTGGTTCCGCGGCAATACATGCACATTGGCCGCGGAAGCGCGGCGGATTTGTGGGCGTTCTGCTCCAAAATTCTTGTGGCACTCTATGACATGGAAATTTTATTTTTGGTACATACGGTTTTGGCCCAGATTTGTTTGAGTGTTGGATTTGCATTTGGGGCCAATTAGGAAAAGTTTAGTTGATCGAAATTCTAAGTGTGTGTTTATTAGTATATGTGATATATCTGCGACCATGAATGTCATTAGAGCGGTATAACCCGTCTAACTGCTATATGTTCTTTTAGACGAGTTTGCGAACATGACATTCACGTTGATGTTCTGTGATTGTTCTGATATTGTGGTTGGATTGTCATGGTGGATAGCCAGTGGTGCAATGATAGTTAGTACAGTTTAGATTCATTTGTATATTCTATATTACGGGGCGAGCAATCGACATGTAGACCGCCGTTTTTGCCAGTTTGTATATTATTTGTTTGGGGCACGACCGGATTGAGGTCGATGTCACCCTTATACATATATTTTTCTTTTCTGTACTAGGATTACCCCACGGTGGAGTGCACGAATAGCCGGGTTCTAGAAGGCAACGGTCCCGCATCTCATGGCGTTGATACGGAGGGGGCCTTATTCTATAATTGGCGGGCTATTCGCTGCACTCGAAGAGGGTATAGGATGACCCAAGGTAGGATGCTCAAGTTACCGGATTCCGTGAAGTGCTGGGTGGCCCATTGACTTTGTTGATTGGGGTTGCCTTACTTCTGGGATTGGCGGATAACTTACCGCGCTCGTAGGGGTCCAGGTTTTCATTGCACAGGCTATCCACACGACCGGGGAACGTCGGGTTTCACTTGCGGCTCATGAGAAACCCGGGGCTCCAAGATTATCCACCATTCCGTGTTGCTTCTGTGATGTTGCTTATATCATGCCTGGGACGAATGTTATATATATTTATATATTAGTATATGTTGTATATGTTTTGCATCCGCGCTAGTCCAACCCCCGCTCTGTCGTTAGTTAAGTAACCTAACGGGGCACAGTGGCGAATGCGGATGGCATATACGTACATTATATTTTTCGTTCCTTTATCTGGTGTGATATGTTTAATTGATGGGACTGCGTTGATTCTGATCAATGAAAGGATAAAACAAACCTGTTTGATGTTGTTGGAACCAAGTTTTTTTGAAAAACAAATATTACAGACGTTTTCTTTTGCTTTGCACAGTGGTATTCGATTGGGAATATCCTGCACCTCATTCGACGAGACAAGAGACGAGATCCCTTCAGAAAGAGTGACCTCTTGAGCAAAAGTTTTGTCATCGTAATAACTTCATTATAGTCGATGCTTTTACCTTGCATCGTGATATTCGATTAGGAATATCCTGCACCTCATTCGATGAGGAAAGAGCCGAGATCCCTTCACCGGAAGTGAACTCTTTAGCAGAAGTTTGTGCCACTATATATATTTGTAAAACCACTTGGATTCCTTCAACGATATCAAGTTCATTACATTATGAAGGGTTGCGGGAGCGCCCCGGCCGTCGAAACGCGGCCAAAATTCGGAACAAAATTTTTCTAAACTGGCGCTACCGCTACCCGATTTACGGATCGACCTTAAACCCTATTCTAGCAAACTAACTGAGAGTTAGAAAGGTTATACCGAGTTGATCCGTGTCCTTCGGTCTTCATTCCAAGCTCCTAGTGATCCTTTGATGATGTTTGGTTGCCGGTTTTCCTCCATCTCCGATGATCCACCTGAGGGAAATAGCGCAAGCTCCAACCTCGTCGAACGAGGTAACCGACGCTCCAACGTCGCTAGCGATGGATTGTCGAGGTGTATGGAAGTGTCACTACATTTTTCTCTCATCCATGTACTCCATGGAGCAACTCAAGAAGAAGATGAAAGGGGTGATGAAGACTTGGCATAAACAAAGAATGGTGTGAACTTGAGAGAATGAGAGAAAGGGCTAGTGTAAAGTCTAATGTTTCATGCAATCACAAAATGAATTCAACTCCACCATCAAAGTGGCCGGCCCCCCTCTCTCAATCACCAAGAAAAAATATCATTTCCAATTAATCAATTAACCAATGCACCATACTTTGCTACATGCACTTTGAACCATGCTTTGACCCACACCTCCTTTCCACCTCATTTATAAAACAAATGATTTTCCAAAATGGAAAATCATATAAATGAGGTGGCATCTTCTTCTAGAAGCTATTCCGTACAAAATACGGAATACTTCCCGGTACATGTACCGAAATACATATACGCATATTAGTACCAAAATACGAATAGCCGAGAGAGAAAACGAATAGTGAACAATAATACTAGAATACGTATATACAAATACATATATCAATTATTAAATCAAAACCCGATTTAATAATCCGGCTTAATCCTAAGCCGCTAGTATTATCAACCGTCCGATTAAAGTCTGCGCAGCAAGTGCACATATTATTCGGATTGTTCTCTGCAACTCGGGAACATGAAGTTGGAATCACTAATAATCGCGGATAATCGGACATCTGTATGTATCAACATACCTCATGTACACCATATCGCCTGAACCGTGAAAACGCTCTGTGTGGGACTCTAAATACTCGTCAATACGCTGGCAGTGGGTTTAACCACAAGCACGTCAGCGGCACTAGCTGTACGTAACGGCTACCCAGGTATTGAGCGAAAGGGAGGCCGACGAGAAAACTCATCCTGAACCCCTACTGAGCCTGTCAATGACAATATCCGCACAGTCCGGTCTGTTCGTCTAAGAGTATTGCATATCGAATCTAGGGGGGTGGATAAAATCAGACCCCCCAACAATATGATATTTAGTGTTGGTATGAAACCCATCACCACCTGAGAAACTATCGATCCTGGATCGATAATTCTCGTCCGCCGTGGCCACGGATTTATGGTGATGGCCATCCGTACACAACGCGACATCAACCCCCAATACCGGGGGAGACGAATCCCCGACGATCCGATCACTGCCTCCATGTGGGTCGGGACTGTACCCAACTAAAACCTTTTTTCACGACTCCTTTGAGCCGTGGTAGGGTAGTAATCAAAGCACAGTGGGAACTCACACGAGACAAATGACGATCTCAGGTCGACAGACTAACCTGTACACATATCACCTGGGAACTGCTATCTGACAATAGGTATAATACCAACTAGCAGGTTCCCTGCGAGTCCGTCCAGTGTACTCATAACCCAATGAGCATATGTATACTATCTTAGGTGAACATACTAACACCAATGGCTTGTGAGACCTGGCCACCGTCCCTCGTCGGGGTCTCGATCAGTATACACTAGTCTACACTGGAGTATCGATGCCCGGTCTCGATACTCCTACGACTAGGGACATTTAAGGATGTGCTTATAGACTCCAGCTCCCACATATATGATCGCCATCATAATGCTGGCAGTCAAGCAAGAATCATATGGGCTTTATCAACACGTACATGATAATAAAGACAAACCAGATATCATACTATCATCTTGAGTAAGACTGTTTTATCGGTATAGGTCCTCACTCAATCATCATAATCACAAGTCCGCGACTATGATAATTGCCTTGAGGGCACTATAGCCAACACGTTAAAGGTTTTTCGCCAAAAACCAGCCATAGCCCTCCGTCATTTCGGATAAGTAGCGCATAGTATTCGTGCGGTGTTTGTTGGCCAAAGTCAAGGCATCGTGTACGGTAGCTGTGTGTTGCTTGTCCGTTGCATGGATATGCATTGGTTTATGACATTCATACCACTTTATTGGCCAAAATCAAGGGTGTGTGCGGGTGGGTCTAAATCAATCAGGATAATGACGGGTAGAACTTGACTTGCGTGTTATGATTTGTTAGCCAAATTCGAGGTCATAAGCGCTTGGGGAAAAAACCACATCGGGAGTTTCAAACATACAGGAAACTTTCCAGGCATGCACATACCTTCTGGAGTGTGGTGACTTGAGTGGCTTCCATCAAGTTATCATGGGATGATAGTTGGATCCCGATTCCCACTGATGAGTAGGTGTTACTCCTCGGGTGATTTCAGATGATCCCGACTAATTCTCCTTTTAGGGTTTGAAAGAGAATTCGAGGAAACAGTGGGAGACATCCTGATAAGATAAAGTGATTAACCAATCTAATCTAGATTAGAGTGCATGCTGAGTGTTTCTTTTCTCTCTCTTTTTGAAAGCAACCATGACCCGACCCTAGACTAAAACTCATGAACCAAGTTAACCGAACCTTCTTAAAACACTTTGGCTTTTGGTTGTCATAGTCGCATATATCCATGTCGCTCCTACTTGTCCTTTACTTTTCTATGTAACACTCTGTATCACTACGAAGATCCACAGTTATTGGATAATCCATCGTATAGTTACATACGAACTCAAAGAAAGTTGTTTCAGATTCGAGAATGGTTTCCGGTTTTGGAGAAATCAAATAGTATTATTCAGTTGTCTTTTCTCTTTACCTTCTCTCAGGTTGCGAGGGCTCCTGGTATTTAGGAGAGTACACCTATTACGCTTATTGGATAGTCTTCTTCCAAACCTCAGGCTGGTGCCGAAGGTAAGGAAGGAAGAAAACAAATTAGCCTGAGTGTGGTGTACAGAAGGTAATAAGTAAAGACATATAAAAGGATTAGAAAAAAGGGCAGAGGAAATTGCGATTGTTATCATTCACGACGAAACTGCATATATCTTTACCACTCCTACCTCCACTTTGCATTTTCTCCAGAACACTCCGTATCACTACGAAGACCCACATTTATTGGATATTCCATCGTATAGTTACATACGAACTCGATGAAACTTGTTTCAGATTCGAGGATGGTTTTCGGTTCTGAAGAAATTGAATAGGATTATTCAGTTGTCTTTTCCCTTTACTTTCTCTCAGGTTGTGAGGGCTCCTGGTATTAGGAGAGTACACCTATTGCGCTTATTGAATAGTCTTCTTCCAAACCATAGGCAGGTGCCGAAAGAAAGGGAAGGAAGAAAACCAATTAGCGTGAGTGTGGTGTACAGAAGGTAATAAGTAAAGACATATAAAAGGATTAGAAAAGAGGGCAAAGAAAATTGCGACTGTTATCATTCACGACGAAACCGCGTATTTTATCGCCACTCCTACTTCACCTTTGCATTTTCTCCGGAATACTCCGTATCACTACAAAGATCCATATTTATTGGATATGCCATCGTATAGCTACATACGAACTCGATGAAACTTGTTTCAGTTCGAGAATGGTTTTCGGTTCTGGAGAAATTGAAAATGAGTATTCAGTTGTCTTTTCTCTTTACCTTCTCTCAGGTTGTGAGAGCTCCTGGTATTAGGAGAGTACACCTATTACGCTTATTGGATAGTCTTTTTCCAAACCATAGGCTGGTGCAGAAAGGTAGGGAAGGAAGAAAACCATTTAGCCTAAATGCGGTGTACAGAAGGTAATAAATACAGACATATAAAGAGAATGGAGTGAGAGTAAGGAAATATACGGTTACAGTCATGAATCAGGATAGTGAAAGAGGTATTACTAGGAATACCCGGATACCCCTCCGAAACATTTTCATATTTTAGTTTCACTGTGCGGTGTTGATTGAAAAATGTTTTCCCAATTAGATCCTTATTCCAGGGTATGTATTTACCAGCCGTGACTCTCACATCTGTATAGCATTACAGATGATGAGTAGGAGTAAGATATTGGAATTGATTTCCTATTTAGATCATTACTTCAGGGTATGTATTTACCAGCCGTGATTCTCACATCTGTATAGCGTTACAGATGATGAGTAGGAGTAAGATATTGGGATTTATTTCCCATTTAGATTCTGACTCCAGGATATGTATTTTCCAGATTTGATTCTCACATTTGTATAGCGTTACAGATGATGAGTAGGAGTAAAATATTGGGAATTAGGTGATTATATCCTCATTATATCGGAATTCTTTGTAATTGGTGATATTTGAAGAAATCACCTGGATTTGCCTGACGGCAAATATTTAATATCCGTTGTCATGCACCAATTTCAAAATGTTATATCTGTACATTTATTTTATAAAGTGAGATATAACTTTTTGAAATTATGTCTATGACAATTACCTATATCGGTTGATGGTTAGATAAGGTGCATTGAACAGCGGTGTAATTCTTCTTAACCATAGCAAAGTTTTCAACCTACGACGCACAGGGTTGAGTTATTAGACTCAGAGGACTCATACAGACTATTGTATGTTGTCCAGTGTCCATTAGGACAAATGGGTTGGTACTCGTAA
Organism: Agapanthus africanus; assembly: GCA_030015575.1. NCBI lineage: Eukaryota > Viridiplantae > Streptophyta > Magnoliopsida > Asparagales > Amaryllidaceae > Agapanthus > Agapanthus africanus. Next base: position 172,346,146 of record CM057339.1, on the reverse strand, counting down.
TATATTATGTTTACTTTTGACTTCTATAGTTTCAGACAAGTATTTCGTTGAAATACAAGGTCCAAGTTTTAAGAAGTTATAAGTATAAGAATAAATTAGAGAACCATATATTGCAAAGTATCATGATTCTTCAAGGTGATCGAAGATGTAGATACTTGTGCTAGGTATTCCTTCGTAACTAATGTTTTTTGAGAACTTGCTTCTCTTTCAGGTTACTCATATGTGGATGCACTCCTAGATGAGTAATGATGTTTGGCCTCCTTCCATTTAGTTAATATGCATTGGAAACAGCTGCATGATTTTTGAACCTGATTCCAACTAAATTAGTGCATTTGTTTCTATAGTGGATATAGAATGGATTCATATCTTAACGATGTTGAGCTATATAGAGTTGTCCGGCTTATGCTTAAAACCAGACTCTGGATAAACTCAAGGCACGTTTCAGTAATGGCAGTTTGTTGGTTATCCCGGGCTTTGACGAGGGTTAACATTCTACCATTCAGAAGATCAATAGTTATATTGTTCTTGACTCGTCACAGGTTTTAGTAAAATGGATTCTTTTCAGAAAACATTAGTGGGAGTATGGTAGAACTGGAGATGATTCCAGAACCACAAATGATTACTGAAAATTTAGTAGAACCAAAAGATTCAATTAGATTCGACAATCCATTGGCCACTCCGCAGATTTGGTGGGTAACCTTAGGCACCCGAGAGGTACTTCGGCTTCCTCAAAGACGGTTGCAGGGAGGTTCTTGTTTACCCAAACTTGCCACCACTGCTGTTCTAGACTATGAGATCTTGCAGGAGGATGAGTATAACATCGTTGTAAATTAGCTTTAGAAGCGCGCGTGTATATGACTCTGCCAGAGGGTTGTTGTAGTTAGTGGGAGCAGCGGAAGCATAGTAGGAAAATTGCTTATGTCTATTTATAGACTAAAGCTGGTATAGAGGAGATAGATCGTCTAGTTTTGATGTGACAGTCATAGAGTTTGACTTCATCAGAACAACAGATGGATCTGGTAAGAAGGTAGTAGGGAGTGATGTCCTGATTTTTAGATGACATGCTATTTAAAGGAAGTAATATTCCTATACTACGATCGGTTATACCGTGGTTGTCACAAGGTGTTTCTCCACATAGGATCTGGATAAAATATCAAGGATTCTGGTTACTAGATCTATGGTTTTAGATCTAGATTTGGGAAGCATCCCAATTCGGGTACTTTGACACAATTCTAAAGTGTTTTAGAATGAATGACTCCTGGCGTGGTGGTGTACCCGCAGGTGATGGAGTCACCCTCTCTGAAGAGATGTCTTCTAGACTGATGAGGAGAGGGATTTGCATGATTGACATATCACTTGCTTAGGCAATTGAGTCAATCATGAAATGTCAAGTACCACACCAGATATTGCTTTTGCACTAGCTGCAATAAGCATATATATTTATCCAATCCTGGAGAAACGTTGGGAAGCAGTTATGAACCTAAGTGAAGGTTCTTGGTATATGGTAACGACAGCCTCCTTCAGGAGGCGGTTATCATTTTAAGCTTCCAAGGTGACCTGGATGATAGAGTGACTGTCAGAGTTATAGTTTTCCCTCTTTTTGAGGGGCAGTATGTTGGACAGGTGGTCCAAGCAGATACTGAGGAAGGAATGGTGCAGGATACTGATTAAATTTAGTGGATGATACAGTCTAAGAAGTTTCTTGGATTTGGAGTTCATTTGTGAACTGGGACCCATCAGATATCCAGACAAATTCTAAGACATGTATCGCTCATTTCGGGAAATAGTATTTCTCCGTGAAGTTGAGATATAGAGAGATACAGAAAGAAACATTAGATTGGATCCACTCACTGAGGCTATTTCTCGAACGCAATAGTTTCGAAAACGGGCTTTGCGAGACTGATTAGTAAAGAAGTTGGGTGTTCGGTATCACACGGGCTGTGAGTATGCGACACCACAATAATTAGCCTTAAGTGCAAGTGGGAGATTGTTGGCTATAGTGCCCTCAAGTCAATTATTGAATCACAGGCACGTGATTGTGATGATTGAGGGATGACTTATACGAGGAGAATAGTCTTACTCAAGATGATAGTATGCTATCTGGTTTGTCTTTATCATCTTGTACATGCATTAGGTGGTATTACAGATCACTATTACATGTTAATAGAGCCCATAGGATTCTTTCTTGACTACCAGCATTATGATGGTGATCATATACGTGGGAGCTGGGTGGTCTATAAGCACATCCTTAAATGTCCCTAGTCGTGGGAGTATCAAGACTGGGCATCGATACTCCGAAGTAGACTAGGGTATACTTATCGAGACCTTGACGAGGGGCGGTGGCCGGTCTTACAAGCCATTGGTGTCAGTTAGTCACCTAAGATAGTATACAAGTACTCATTGGGTTATAAGTACACTGGACGGACTTGCCGGGAACATGCTAGTTGGTATTATACCTATTGTCAGATAGCAGTTTCCAGGTGATATGAGTACAGGTTAGTCTGTCGACCTGAGATCGTCATTTTTCTCGTGTAAGTTCCCACTGTGCTTTGATTATTACCCTACCATGGCTCAAAAGAGTCATGCAAACAGGTTTTAGTTGGGTACAGTCCCGAGCCACATGGAGGCAGTGAGCGGATCGTCGGGGATTCGTTTCTCCCGGTATTGGAGGTTGATATCGCGTTGTGCATAGGTGGCCATCATCAGAAATCCTTGGCCAAGATAGTCAAGAATTACTGATTTGGATCAGTAGTTTCTCAGTGGGTGATAAGCTTCATACCGACATGAAATATCGCGTTATTAGGGGTCTGACTTTATCCACCCCCTAGACCCGATATACGATACTCTTAGACGAATAGACCGGACTGTATGGAGATTGTCAAGGATAGGCTCAGTAGGGGTTTGGATAAGTTTGCTCGTCGGCCTTCCTTTCGCACAATACCTGGATAGCCGTTATGTACAGCAAGTGTCGCCGACGTGCTTGTGGTTAAACCTACTGCTAGCGTATTGACGAGTTTTTAGAGTCCCACACAGAGGGTTTTCACGGTTCAGACGATATGGTGTAGATGACGTATGTTGGTACATACAGGTGTCCGATTGAATATATGTACAGGCTACACAGACTTTAATCAGACAGTTGATAATACTAGCGGCTTAGGATTATGCCGGATTATTAAATCAGGTTTTGATTTAATAATTTATATATATATATATATGCATTCTAATATTATTGTTCACTATTCATTTTCTCTCTTGGTTATTCGTATTTTTGTATGAATACGCGTATATGTATTTCGATACGTATACCAGGTTGTATTCCGTATTTATACGGAATAGTTTCTAGAAGATAGACACTTCATTATTTGATTTTCATTTTAGAAAATCATTTTGGAAATGAGGTGGAAAGGTGAGGTGGCATGAGCATGGTTGAAATATGTAGAGAGGTATGGCTCTTCATTGTTTATTGCAAATGGTTGAGATATTTCGGTTCCATGGTTCAAAAAGACTTAGCCATTCATTCTACATACTACACTCACACTCATTCATTCAAAGCACTCTAGGAGACTTAGCCATTTTTTTGAGTTGCTCATGCCACTTGTTTTCCTCACCACCTCCTTCTTCTTCTTGAGTTTCTCATTTTGAGCATTTGATATGAGATAAAAAGAAAGCGAGACATTCCTACACCTCCACTTTTCATTGCTAGCAACCTTGGAGGGTCGGTTGGTTCGCTAGGCGAACCTGGAGCTTGCATTGTTCCCCTCTGGTGGATCATCTTCGATGGAGGGAGACCGAAGGCCAAACTCGATCCATGACGTTTCAAGGAGCATGGGAGATGGCAGAAGACCGAAGGACACGATCCGTTTGGTATAACCATTTCTAAACTATTAGTTTAGCTCTTTTAGTTTTGCTAGATATAGGTTTATGGTTTCGATCTTGGAGAGGGTTTTGTTTGCGCCAAAATTTTAAACGCCGGTTTTTGTTCCGCATAGGCCACGGTAGATGGCCAGGGCGTAGGTGAAATCTCAATAAAATCAACAATAACTGTAGGTGCCCCTCATTCAATGTCGAAAGGTGCCGATGCATCCAAGACTGACAGAGCAAGATATCTACTTGCTTCCTGTCCACGATCTGTCGTCTTCTGCTCTTAGGTCCTCGTTTCCCTTTACGGATTACTAGTTATATGATTCCTCGGCTCAACAGCCTAATACGGAGTAATGAAGAAAACGGTCTCGTCCTGGAGCTTCTTTGAAGATCTCCTGACCAATTATCATGGTCACTCATAACATATCACGTCAAAGATGGCTGCCTCTGGCCCACTGAGTGTGCGTGATACACTCAATCTTAGTCCAAGTCTTTTTCGTGATGTACTCCCAAAAGATCATGTCAGGGTTTCTTTCCAATCTCATCTCTGCCAGACTGCCCAGAAGTTGGCACTCTTTACTTAGTCTGTTTCTTGTTCCGGCACAGCTGCATTCCCGTCAAGACCTTCCTCTAGAAATTATGGCCGTATCCAATGTCTCTGCATGCATATCAAGTCTCTGATATTAACGGAGTAGAACGACAACTCACGAAAATCTCACACAAACTTCTTACCCAGCTTCCCTTCAATATGGACCAATTCGTAATCATCTCTTCGTAGCTGTGTGGATTGCACTCCAATTGGCTGTACTCATATCTAGAGTCTCTTTCGAAGCTATGAACTCGGCAATCTCCAATACCCTGTAGAAGGTGTATGGACAATTTCGTCCTCGGAAACTCGTTCAAGTCACCGGAGTAATGCGCTTTCGCTCGTCCTTTCTCGATCGACTCACAACATGCCTGTGTGAGGTCTTCTTCTAGCTAAAGCTAGTCAAGTTGATGACCTCGCATCAGAGCATCCAAATGAACAAACTGTCTTAGTCACTCATCCAAGGGTGACTAGCGGTCTTCTATCACATCTCCATGTATAAACTCATGCTGCATTAGCTTCGAAAGTCTGGGGTGATATCTTGTTAAACTCAGCAACAGCTGGCTAATCTGTCTGCACTATAGACAATGCCTCAATCATCTGGAATAGAAGGTACCTTAATATTCTTCACAATCTTGCTGGAATTGGATTAATATATGCTTATTGCAACTAGTGCAAAAGTAATATCTGGTGTTGTATAAGATTTTGCATGATTGACTCAATTTCCTAAGCAAATGATGTGTCATTCATGCCTTCTCCTCTTCATCGGTCAAAAAGACATCATTTAGAGAGGGTGACTGCATCACTTTCGGGTATACCACCACGCCAGGAGTCTTCCATTCTAAAATACTTTTAGAATGCTGTCTAAGTACCCGATTTGGGAAACTTCCCAAATCTAGATCTAAAACCATAGATCTAGTCACCAGAACTCCTGATATACTATCCATATCCAACATGGAGAAAACACTATGTGACAACCAAAGTCTAACCGATTGTAGTATAGGAACATCATTTCCTATCTGGAGTATGTCATTCAAATCCAGGACAGTACTCCCCCACATCCTTCTTACTAGGTTCATCTTTTGTTTTGATGAAGTCAATCACCTTGACTATTACATCAAAACAGACGATCTGTCTCCGCTATCCATGCTTCAGTCTAGGAATAGACATAAGCAACTTGCACACCTTCCGTTGCTCCCACTGACTACGATAACCCTCTGGCAGAGTCATATACACGTGCATTTCCAAAATCTCATTTGGAAAGAAATTATAGTCGTCTACCTGCCAAATATCATAGCCATTAACTGCATCAACGCCAAAACATGTCTATATATGTATATCCTTTGTTTAACATACACGTCCCGCCTTTTGAAAATGATTTAGAAGGGTTTTCTTCATAAAGTTTCGTGTCATCATGGACACTTAGGGAAATCATTGAGACTATGGCTCCTTCTTGAAAATCCCCTCGGTAAATATCGATGCATGCAAAAATACTTAGGTACTGTCCTCAGACTAGTCCTGTCCGGTTACTACACCATATAGTATATATCATAAAAACATGTTGTTCGAAAGAAATCAGTCCCAAAATGCATAAAAAGAATGCCATGTGCGTCTGGTGCGCACGGAAATTGAAATCAAATACAGGTGCCACGAATGCGCATAGAAACAAAACTAAGTACAACGGGTGTGCACGAAAACATCTGTCAAGTGGAATGGGTTTGCATGACAACCATATGAAGTGCATCTAATATGCTTGAAGAATCTCGATTAAGTGTATCTGGTGCGCAAAAAATCATATCAAGTGCGCCAAGTATGCGAAAGAATCTTAATCAAGTGCACAAGGTGCACGAAAACATAAATCTAGTGCACTAGGGTGGATGAAAATGAATATCGAGTGAAAAATCTAAATCAACGGTTTACGACATACGCCAAATCAAATCAAATATACCGCGGTATATAAACTCATGAACATGTGCATCTGCGTGCACAAAACCATATCAAAGTACTGAAAGTAGGTGTAAACTACACCGAAAGCATAAGTCAAATCATGTGCATGCTATACGCATGAAGTCAAAATCAAGTATCTCGGAGTGTATGAAAATCAAAATCAAGTGCAATAGGTATGCACAAAAACGAACATCAGTATAACTGATACATGAAAATACGAATCAAGTGCAACTTTAGTGCACATAAGAAATCTCAATCATGAAACCAAATCCTCAAAATACCGATATCAAAACGATGAAAACGTGATATATTAATCACCGAGACAAAATCCATAATAACTTCCGTCGAGGTGCCCCTCCTTCAATGTCGAAAGGTGCCGAAGCGTCCAAGACTGGCAAAGCAAGATATCTACTTGCCTCCTGTCCACGGTCTGTCGTCTTCTACTCTTAGGTCCTCATTTCCCTCTATGGATTACTAGCTACATGATTCCTCGGCTTGATAGCCTGATATGGAGTAATGACGGAAACTGTCCCGTCCTGACGCTTCTTTAATGATCTCCTGACCAATTATCATGGTCACTCGTAACATATTACGTCAAAGATTGCAGCCTCTGTCCTACTGAGTGTGCGCGATACACTCGATCCTGGTCCAAGTCTTTATCGTGAAGTACTCCCGAAAGATCCTGTCAGGGTCTCTTTCCAATCTCATCTCTGCCGGATTGCCCGGAAGTTGGCACTCTTTACTTAGTCTATTTCTTGTTCCGGAACAGCTGCATTCCCGTCAAGACCTTCTTCTAGAAATTATGGTCGTATCCAACGTCTCCACGTGCGTATCAAGTCTTTGATATTAACATAGTAGAACGACAACTCGCGAAAATCTCGCACGAATTTCTTCCTCATCTTCCCTTCAATATGGACCAATTCGGAATCATCTCTTTGTAGCTGTGTGGACTGCGCTCTAATTGGCTGTACTCATATCTAGAGTCTCTTTCGAAACTACGAACTCAGCAATCTCCAATACCCTATAGAAGGTGTCTGGCCAATTTCTTCCTCGGAAACTTGTCCAGGTCACCGGAGTAATGCGCTTTCACTCGTCCTTTCTCGATCGACTCATAACATGCCTGTGTAAGGTCCTCTTCTAGTTGAAGCTAGTCAAGTTGATGACCTCACATCGGAGCATCCAAAAGAACAAACTATCCTAGTCACTCATCCAATGGTGACTAGCGATCTTCTATAACATCTCCATGTATAAACTCATGCTGCATTAGCTTCGAAAGTCTAGTATGATATCTTGTCAAATTCAGCAACAGCTGGCTCATCTGTCTGCACGATAGACAATGCCTCAATCATCTAGAGTAGACAGTACCTTTATAGTCTTCACAATCTGGCTGGCCTATAGCAATGGCCCGATCATCTGGTGCAGATCTCGAACGTTCTCATCAACAAGAAAACATAGTAAAACAAAATATCAATGCGTTCGTGTGTCACCGGAATACATCCTGGTCAGTCCTCGTCCCTGACGAGCTCGCTCTGACCGCATCTCTAGCCACAACTCTCTCTGCTCGTGTAACCAAGGTAACGGAAACCACAATCCGCTACCGATGAGGATAGATCATAGTAACGAATAGAAATACGGTGCATAAGAAATGTACATCCTAAGGCTATTTAAGCGAAGTAGTGTATCATAAGTGCCGCGGAACATACACACGGTACATCACACTACTGAAGTCACCTACTCCATTAACCAAGGTGAACCTACATGACGAAAGTTCGGGGCTAATACCCCATCGGCCAAGTCTAAGTTCCGTAAGGTCAAGCCTGGGTTCTGAAATATATATACGCCCTACACTCTGCATAGTCAAACCTAGACTCGAACCAAGGTTAAATCTAACGCTCTGATACCAACTTTGTCACGACCCGGAAAAGGCACGTGACTGGCACTTGAATCATGTGAAGTCTATAAGACCCTACCTAATTCAAGTAAGTCAAAAGCACAGAAATTTAAACCTTTTTAGGGAAAATAGTGGAGGTGAAGTTTTGAAATAAAGGTTTAATGAAATCAGGTTCTTTCTTTAAAACATAAGTAATATCATATAAAAAAATAATTTTTTGTAACTATCTTGAAAACATGTTTCGTCGTTTGAAATTTGGGCAGCACCTCCTTTGTATATTTTAACCCGAAAACAATATAAGCGATAATAATAATAGGCATCCCTAAGCAGGAGCTAACTCTTCGCCAATTGGCGGAAACAACCACGTAATAATATAAATATACAACACCGAAAGCGAGGATCAACCACAGAAATAAAGCAAGGAAAACCAAAGCATCATCAAGAAACCAGAAACGATAATAAATACATGAGCGTGACTCTAAGTCCGAAAGAATATACAACAATGGTTTCTAAACCTACGAATATACAAAGTCTGGTTGATGGAGCTTTTAACTAGATACAACTGAATAATATAAAAATATAAACGGTGGTCACAATGCAAGTGTATCCCACTTATCAATGCAATCACCCTGAAGAAAATGATGTGCCAGCAAGCCGCTACTGGATCTGTGCGGTCAAACCTACAAGAAAACTGTGGCACAACGGGGGTGAGTTGCCAACTCGTGAGTAGAAGACATCACCGAGTAGAAACTGAATGTATGCCGATCTCCTAGGTCATATAGTACAATACAATAATGATAATAACACGATAACATCGAGTAGTAGCAAAGGTAATAATATATGCATATGTGTAATATCAAGTACTCGTGTCCGTGTCACGAAGTAACTACATGTCAAGCGTATCATGTATAAATGCATCATCAGATAGGTGTGTCCTGCAACGACAAACAAAATCATGATAAAACCTGAGTGCCCAGCATCGACACTCGAAAACATCATAAAAAATGTGTCCATCAGTGACACATAATCCTTATATCTCGGGCTTCGTCTGTCCGGATCGGCCCCATATCATCTGATCTCACGACTACGGTCGGTATCCTCCGGATATCCACCGCACCAAACTATCACTGTTTGGTAGTGCTCCATTGCCGGGCTCAACGTCTCTCTATACGATCTTCTTGTCCCGGGGTACCGTACCGGGTCTACCATGTACCCGCAGACGGTGCCTCCTCTCTCCTCGAATCGGGTATACATATGGCTCAAGAACCGAGAAATCTCATGGCGGACGCCACACATCATATCACGAGAAACCGCATTTTCCTTTTTGAAAGTTAATAAAATTCACATGCGGTTTCCCCAAATCCAGAAATCTCATAAAAACAGAAATCTCATAATCATGAGTCAATAAGGAAACAATGAATACCGGCATATAGCCAAATGATTAATGCATAACCATAATGTATGTAAATGAATGCATGTGGTATCTAAGTAAGAAATACAATGTCTAAACTAGCATGTGAGATCATGAATGTTAAACAATACTATTAACTACAAGCTATCTGGTTATACGAGTGAAGTAACGTTTCTAATATGTACGTGACATGAAAATTACCGATGATGATGTGTGTGAGCCGGAAAGCAATTGTACGTGCAACATGCGCATCATCGGTAATGGTGCATGTGTCCTAGAAAACAAGATCATAACAGCAAATGAAAGAAACATGTATATGTAAACTACAATGGGAACAATATGAGCATAGCGGAAAAGTAAATAGTAAAAGCAAAAATATAAGATATATATCTATATACGAGCAAAACAGTTCTAATATTTGAAATAGCACGAATCGTTGTTTTTAGAAAAGTAGGGGCTACGGTGTTTTTGAGAAAAGAGATGCCTTTTTGAAAATCCATAGCGTCCCCCGGGTTGTCTTTTGAAAGTACATACGATTCGTTAGTTTTGAAAATATGTATGACTCTAATTATATTCTAACATCTACTTAAGTAATAAAAAGTCTAAGCTAAAAACCGTGTCGAAAATGATAAGAAATCTATAACATCCCGAATCAATATATCTAACAGTTGGCGATCCAGTCTCATAGTATCACGTATGGTATAGTCCATCGTACAGAATCCTCGAGTCAAGAGTGCGGATCAATCATCATATGCATATCTCATACGGTAAAATCCATCGTACGGCATTCTCAAAATTGAGGGTACAGGTCAAATAGCATATATATCATGTAGTTCGTACAGTATCATCAATCGTACAATATCATAATCAAGGGTACGGATCTAAGGTCACGTACAATCTATTATCTCATCAAATCACATGTTATCGCATGTTAAGTATATATCGCCCAACGATCCTTTAATATAGCATATCATATATGATGTTTCAACTCAATCATATATTATAATCTCTTAACATCATGTCCGATCATATCGAATCATGTCCGATCATATCGAATCATGTCCTCATCTTACACGTATATGCATATTATATATATATATATATATATATATATATATATATCTACATATATATATATATACATATATACATATACACACATATTATACCAAATGTGTGTGTGTGTGTGTGACAATGTAAAACCGACGACTCACGACTAAGGAACTAAAACTAAGAGTAAACCTTCCTATGAGTACGCTTATTCTAATCCTACGGTCTCCTAGAACCCTATTTGCTACGTATCCATACCTTGCATCAATATATATATATATACACACACACACACAAGTATTCTAATCTACGATTGCGGGGGTGCTATACGCCATCCATCCGACTTCCCTCGTAGATATACATCTACTCGCCTATAATCCTCGCTTTGCCAGAGTCGATGACGCCTTGCTCTCCCTTGTCATCCCGAAGTCCATGCGAAGGTATCTACAGTTTCAAGCACATCGTATCGTAAACAAGAATCGAATACGAAAACCGATACGGCACGTGGAGTGCACATAGGTTAGAACCTATGGCCTACGCATACAAGGATAACCAACAACTCTCAATGTCGACGTACAAACGTCAAGCGACCGAGTCAAAACCCAAATATCAAAACTCAAGTCAAAACAAAGTCGCAAAACAAAGTAGCAACTTAAGAAAACACTTCCAGATTTTTCCCTAGGTTGCATTAGCCAAGTTTGCATATAGGATAGGTCTAATTACTAGATGAAAGAGCCATGGTCCAAGCACGAATCCTAATCTTCATACCCAGGCCGCAATTTGCTGCCAAACCGGTTAAATCTGTGGCTAAGTTTGGGACTTGGGGTCTCGGGTCTCTAGGGTAGCTTTCTGGTCATCTGCACGTCTCACTGTGATCGCTAAATATTTTTCAGGGTCTCCGGGTCACAGCAGATCTCAATAAATCATCACAATTCCCACAAAATCTGATATCAAAGATTTCCAAGTTCATGGTTTGGGTTTTAGTCCATAAATCAAACACTACAGGGGTTTGTGGCCTCTACTAAACCTCAATTACACATTTTCAATTCAAAATATCCCCTAACCCTTATCTAGGAATTTTCCAACATCACTAAACCATATTAGTTTAGCTCTAAACTACTATAGGATATTATGAAAACTAAAAACTTAACTACAAGTGTGGGGATTACCTTATTTACCAACTCAAGAAAATTCTAGGGTTGCCCAAAATGCTCAAAACCTTAACTCGATTCATCCATCATGCTTGAAAAGAGGTTGTGGTCATTTTTTGTGAAGGTGGCAAGATATTTTGGTGGAGATTTAGGGATGTTTGAAGGTGGTAGAGGAGGTGGAGGATGGGGGAGATGAAGAAGAATGAAGAAGAGGAAAATTAAGGAGGGAAATAAAATGAGCCATGAGTGTGTGTAGAAGGTTCTCCATCTCTCTCCCCCCTCTCTCTCTCTAGCCATACCTCATGGTCCCCCCTCTCACATGTCACATATTCTTTTATTTTTCCTTTTTTCCTTTTTCCTTTTAAAACAAAACCATTTAAAAACAAGGAAGTCATGGTTCATAAAATGTAACAAGTGTTGCAACATGTTTTATTGCATGTCATATACATAAACAAGATTAATGCATAATTAGTGGAAAATTAATCAAGTTTAGTATTAACTTGTATCCAAATAATTGTATAATAATTTATAAAATGTCTAAATCACATAAATTCTTTCAAAATCAATAACTCATATTAATTTCCAAATATTTTTCCAAACTATATGTATATAAAATCATACAATTCCATTAAAACTAATTTCTATGCCTTTATAATATTCATAAAATTTATTGTTTTAATTATTTAAATTCCAAAAATAATATTTTATTTTCTGAAATTTTACAATGATGGACCTCATCTATTTGTTCGGGATACCGAGACTCCGGAAGTGTCATCATTTGGTGCTTCATGATACTATTGAATATTTTCCTTGTCTTAGGGGAAATTGTATTTCCAACCCATCTTCTTTATAAAGGACGGGTTCCAATCGACTTTTTCTCGATTGCACAGCTTCTTCGATCTGCTTTGTTATTTTCGAACGTTGTTTGCGTTCTTTACCCTGTTTTTGCCTATATTTCGGGATTTTCCTTTTTCGTGAGGACATGCAGCGGGCTGAGGATGAAGAGCATTATAGTCTTCATTCTCCGCGGATTGCTCATTAAGGTGCTACGTCTTGGCCTTTTCATAAATGGACATTTCACGGCTGTGATCGTCTCGGCTCCTTTGACAAGTTTCTTTTATTAGCTTGTCTATTAGTTCTTCGAGCGGCGGACTTAACATTCTTAGGGCGGGATTTCGCTCTGTTTCAACGTTACGGCCATTCGGAAGAGTGTTTTCCCTTCACTGGAGCTGTTTATGACGCAGCAGCCCTGGCACTGCTCCCGTTTCTTGGACCGAACGTATCCGAGACCGGTTTTCTCTATCTTCCCGTTGGGCATCTTTCGCTGAGTCCCGGGAATATCCTAAATCTTTTTGTAGAATTGGGCTTTTCGAACAGTTTGTTCGAGGGGTACACCATTGCATCTTAACAGCTTTTTCAATCCCTCCGCATAGTATCTTGGCAGACGGATTGGTTGAAGCCTGTCGAGTGCAAAATCGGTACTATGCCAGACTTCGTTTTCTACTTTGGTCTCCGTAGATTGGTAGAAGAGGATCGCCTTTTCACCTCGTCGTCTGGGAGGGACGTAGAAAGTCTGTAGTTCTTGTACACTGAATGTATCGAACGCATCAAGTTCCTTGTAATGCCGAGGCACAACTATTATGATTTGAAGAATCTGATCTACTCCAGCAAGTGTTTGCACCGATGAACGGATGGAGAACACTGCGTTGGCCTTGTATTCAGAGTCGCTGCCAAAGACCAGAATAAGGGTAGATGGTCTGGGCCTGTTGTTGTCTTTCTGGGGTTGCCCCGAGTAGACTATTTCTTTATCTTTCTCGGAATCACTCCCAAAGATGGGGATAGTGGCGATGGATTTCTGTTTATCCTCTGGCTTATGACACCTTTCTGTATCTTCGGAGTCTGGTAGGAAGTAATTTGCATTTTCATACTTCCAGACCATGTTTACGGAGAACGGATTTAGATTCCCTATGACGGTGCATTCCAAGCCGTCCTTGAAATACTTCATACACTGATGTTGTGTAGAAAGGATGACGTTGTACTTATGCAACGAGGGCCTACCGAGAAAAGTGTTATAGCAAATCTTGGCGTCAATGACGTGAAATTTGATTTCAGTGACGAGCAACTCAAAGCGTAACGTCGGTATTACAGACCCAAACGTTCGTGACGACTGTGAGTCGAACCCGAAGATGGTAATTTTTTCTTGGGCCAAATGTTGAACGTTCATGCAAATCTCCTTCAGCACTCTCATATTGAGAAGGTTGACGGAGGATCCGTTGTCGACAAGGATTTTCCCTATCTTCATATCATGGCAGTACTCGATGACGTATCATGGGCGGTTATGTTTGCACATACCGAGGAGAAGATCTTCATCGCTGAATGTAATGTCGGCTATGCGAACCTCTGCCTGCTCGTCCTTCATCTTCTCTTCTGCGAGGAAAGCTTGGAACTGATCGGGCTCTTGTAATGCCTTGATCAGAGAATCTCGTATCTCTTTGGACATGAAGAGAGCATCCAGTATGATCAGTTGTGAGGGTATTTTCCTCAAATGTTCTAAGACATTGTAATCCACTTTGTTTTTCCTAGGCGGGTCCCTTGCTGCAAGCTCTTTGACAACTCCACCAAGGCTAATTTCCTCAGGGATGTTTTCTTTCTCTTTGTCCTTTTTGCTCGAACCTTTGTTTGTAGGTCCGAGATTCTTTTCAAGCAGTGTGTGGTTACGCAGCTGAATATTCTTGCAGTTATTCTCCTCCTCTTCTTTTTCGGAGGTGGATTCTTTGAAGAGAGGGCTGAGGGGTATTCTGTTCTCATAATCGCTCTCGAAAGTAAGAACATAGGGTTTCCCCCCTTCCGGACTGGTATCAACCATATGACAGTTTTCAGTCCTTTTTTCATGCGTATCTGTTGCACTTTGTTGATGTCGACAAGTTTCGCTCTTCATCCTCTTGAAGTGTTTTTGATGGGCAACATATCCTTGCCATCACTTCTTGACGGTACTACACTCTTCGGTGGGGTGGGTAACCCTCCAATGATATAGACAGTAGTTTGGATGTAAATTCTCTCCGTCGAGGCATATGACCCCGAGAGTATTTCCTACGAGAGGTGGCGGTTACATTCCTATTGACAGGGCTTTGGTAAACTGCTTCTCTGCTTTGATCCTGCTTTTATTTGTCGCAGGTATGCTTTGGATTGGTTGGAGTACTTTACGACTCATCCTTGCCGCAGCTTTTTTATCCTGACGCTGATGCTTTGCCTTTTCGTATATGGCTGTTTCGTGTTCTTGGTCAGTTTTGCTTTTTCGAAAAACTTCATTTAACAGCCTATCGATTGGGTCTTCTGACAGTTCTGGGGATTTTAGCGCCGACTCGGCCCCCCAGTTTTTGTGCGTTGTTTTCTGACGCTGAGGGAGTTTCTTCGTTATTTAACGAAAAATGGGAAATCATATGGCAACTTGCTACACGGTCTTTGGTTTCGTCTGATGAGTCATTTTTCTCATCATTGTCACTATCTTCGTTCTCAAGAATATGCTTGAGAAAATCTTCGAGCGTGACCGGTTTCCGCACCTTCTGGTTGTACTCCTCCAGCGCGTCAATGTACTTTTGTAAGTCTGTGCGCTTGTCGTCATACTCGGCAGGATGCACAGGCTTCTTGGTCTTCTTCTTTTTCGTTGAAGACTTTGAAGGCTTGACTTGGGGATTTTGCCCTTTTTCAACAATCTTCGATGCGGGACGTGGTTTCAACATCCCTTCGATAATTTTAGGTTCAAGTGGGCTTTTCCACCCGACTGCTGGACATGCCTATAGATCCTTCAGCATTCTTTTGGTGTTTGCTGAAAGGAAGACTTCACATGGAGTCTCTTCCACGAGTAAGCATGATGCGCCCGGCACATCCACCGTTTTGGGAATGTGCTTCTGTGGTGGGTTTACCCTCCAGTTATCAGACATCACGAATTTCCCCTGTTGATACTGGTCCTCGACCCAATTCTTGAAGACGTAGAAATCCTCAATTTGGCGGTTCACCATTCTATGATAGGAGAAGTAGTTTGGGTTGTTGACATCGCCGGGTTGCGGTGGACGCCATGGATCTGGCATTGTGATGAGTTTGTTACGTATTTCCAATTCGAACAGTCTCCTCGTCTTGTCATGGGGAAACGAATAACCATGTCCTAGCCTTTCTTCCAAGGATGGGCACAGGCGCGCGTTGTTTTGGCGAGCAGCCGGTTTTGGGCTACTCGGTTATTGTTGCTGTTGGCAACGAAGGCCGCTTTCCTTTTACCCTTGTTATTTCGAGGGTCCTTATTTGAGGATGAAGGCCCGTGGCCCATCTGGTCCATTTGGGCCAATTTATCTATCATAGCCTGGAAGGTAGTTTGTTTGAAGAATGTCATGAACTGGGATATAGTCGTTTGAGGATCAAGGGTTCCGATGAACATGCCTACAGCGGGGGATTTTTCGATGCGCTGTTCACACTTTGACCATAGGTTCTGCCACCGGATCGCATATTGGACCCAGGTTTCTCCTTACTTTACCCTGGTATTAATTAATGTCGTGATTGGAGTGCGCTCGCTTGCGCTGGTGAACCGCTGTATGAACAGCTGCTCCATCTCTGTGAATGTCTTTATGGAGTCATTTCGAAGCTCCGAGTACCATTCAAAGGCCTTTTCTGACAGACTTCCAACGAACTGGCGAAGCAACAGTTTTTCGTCGCCTCCAGTGTTGCTGCATAGAGCTATGAACTATGCGACGTGCAGATGGGGGTTGCTTTTCCCTTTGTATACATGAAACTTGGGGATCGTATATCCCGGAAGGTATTTGATTTAATCATACCAGCCTGGATAGAGTCGCCCAGTTCTGACGATTTGGCCAACCGCTTCGTTTTCTTGATGAACTCTTATTTTTTGAACTATATAATCATCAAGAGCAGCTTTAGAGATTGTTTCCTCCTTGGCTGCCAATAAGGCCGGAAGAGGATTTGATGTTTCCCCTCTGTCATCCTCGATGATTATCGGCGGTCCTCGGATGAGGGTTCTGGTTGGATCATCATTCCAATCATATCCTGAAACAAGAACACCATCTGCTTCATATTAGCAGCTTGTTCAGCAGCTTCTTTGTCTTTTCTTTCAAGCACCTTTCGCAAGAACTCCGTATCGGTCTCCTGCTCCTGGCATTGTTCGGCTGTTGTGTCCGGGCTTACTTTCTGCCTGGTAAGTGCTGCCATTTTGGTCAGCATTTCCTGTATCTTCTGTTGTTGCTCTTGAGCTTTATTCAGCGACCGAGTTTGCGGTCAGTGACTCGCCGAAGCACGACTTTCTTCTTTCCCGAAAGCCATGTGGATCGTATGCATGACCATGCCCCCAAACTTAGGGCGTTTGGTTCCATCGCCATTGGAATTTGCCACCGGCGGTGGGATTTTGTCCGACCACATCCTTTTGTGGGAGGTCAAAGTTGAAGGAGCCGTTGTAACAGGCATCTGTGTAGAAGAATTCCCTCGCTGTATGACGGAGAGATGGTCTTTTTCTTGCCGAGCTTTCAATTTTTTTGGTCGACGAGGGTAGTCTTTGTTGATCACAGAGTCCTGGACTTTCCGCCAGACCCTGTGAATTTGGGAGGAGATCCGCTGATGGGGTTGCTCCGTCTTTGCTTGCACTGTGGCTTCTACAGGCGGGGGCGATTTCTTTAGCACCGTGGTTAGAGAGTTCTTGCGTACCCTCCTGAGCAGATCAAAGATGTTCCCAGTTGGAACAGCAATGTCGACATCCACCATTGGAGCTGGTAGGGTAAGTTCAGAGGAGGAGTTGCCCCCATCTTTTCTCATTCAGTGCCAGTAGCGATGTCGAGCGTGCCCTGCACACGGGACCGCCTCAGTTTTAGAAGCGTCTTCTTCATGCCCCCGGCTTTGGTGAGGGGCTACTGTTGGTGTCAGCCTATTGAAGACCGACATCCTGACTGGAGTTTGGGGAGGGCCGGCCAATATTTCAAAGTCTGAGCTTCTGATGGGGGAAGTGCTTTTGACGACTTCACCTGTAGGAGTTGGGATGGCTATCTGTTTTGGGGCAGCCTCTTTAGGTATCACGAGCATTTTTGCGGGTCCGTTAGAGCTTTGACTCAGTCTGTTGAAAACTAAGATACCAGATTTGGACGGCATGTTGAAAGGGGCCATGGTGGTTGCCAGTCGATCGAAGACCGACCTCTTGGAGCTTCTTCCTGCGGTGCTGAGGCACCAACACCCATTGGTGGGAACATGGTCCCGAAGAATAGTCCCGTAGTGGCTTGCATTACTTGCCCTACCGGCATTGAAAAGATAGAGGCCGCGTTGGGCCCGTAGGTCACTCCTCCAGCTAGGGTGGAGTGAGAGTTGCTGTTGCAAGAGGTGCAGTGGGAAGCCATCTATTTTCTTCTGTACAGGAGTAAGACATCGAGTTTTAGTATCTCAAATCCAAGGGAAACCATAACGAACCGCGATTTTGTTTGCAAAACACGACACACAAAGTGTAGAGTGGAAAAAGATAAAGGTCCCACCGGACGTACCAGAATCTGTTTACCGCCTGAAGAAAGGGATGAGCCGGGATGGATCGTCTTGCCTGAATCTGGGGGAAGATGCTATTTGGATTTATCCGCCCACCTCTCCGAAGATACCAAGTTGATTCATGGCACCATATATCGGAGGTTTGGACAAACGCGACCGTTATACCATACTTTATCAGATTCCCCCTCATTTTATCAGGGGTTTTTGATTGTGGGGACGCTCTTCTCTTCAAGCGCAAGTCCCTGCAGTTAATTACATTACCGCATTGCGATAACCACTTTCTCCTGCTCCAGCAGTTCACTTCATGTCGTGTGTGTTTTGTTTGTTTAGGTTGCCCATGGATTGTATACGGAGACTAATTTATGTCGTCGCCCGTAAGGCGCGAATCGGTCCAAATCCGTATATTTTAGATTTGGGTTTGGGTCAAGGATTTGCATGATGGGATTTTGAACATAAGTAGTATATTCCTATAGTTCAGAAATATTTTGTTTGGTTTAAGAACCGTTAATCTAGTTTGAGATTAAGATCAACTTAAACATATGAGCATTTGGGCCCAATTTATTTTTAACTAAGGATACATTAGTCTTATTTGAGGTTAATATCAACTTAGTAATATTTTAAGGATCCTTAAATTTTATTAAGATCCAAGGGCATTTGGTCTCAGTTGCAAGAGACTTAACCAATTTGGGCTTAGTCTATTCAGTCATTTTTTGGTTCAAAAGTGCTAAGCACTTATTTGGGCTTTGCTTATTCAACCCCTTTGTTTTTATGCAAAAGTGCTGAGCACTTATTTGAAGCTCTGGCGCTCGCATGGGTATCATGTGAAGCATTCAATTACAGGCGCTGCCCAATTAGTGTTGAGCACTCAATTTTATATATAGTGCTAAGCACTGATATTTTTTGGCGTTCACGTGAGGAGAACGTGCAGCGCTGGGCGCTGCCCAATCAGTGCTAAGCACTCAGCCTCTTTGGCGGTATATGGAGTGCTAAGCACTTTTTGCATGGCGCCCACATGAGGAGCACGTGAGGCGCTGGGCGCTGCCCAATTAGTGGTAAGTACTCAACTGTTTTCGGCTGTGTATAGAGTGCTGAGCACTTTATTCAGCGCCCACGTGTGTTTCACGTGGGGCGCTGGCCTTCTATTTTGGGTCCCTGTGTGTTTTCACGTGAAGCGTTAGGCGTTGTTAAATAAGCGCCCACGTGGGAAGCATGTGAGGCGCTAGTCTTTTTTATATGTAGATTTAATCTCTGTTGATGTCTCTGGAGAGGTTAAACCTCTGTCAATAGTATTTTGACCATTAACGCTCACCAAAATCACTATTTTTGAGGATTTTAGGTTGAGTTTTTAAAGAACTAAGTTCTCGATTTAAAGGAACTGAGTTCCTGGAGTATCATGGACTCCGTTTTTCTTTATAAATTTGTTCTTCCCTAAATTTTTCATTCTCAAGAACAAGATCTTCCAGATGAGAATTAAATTCTTAACTTATGGAAGATTTGCCTTGTGGATCTCAGATCCAGAGAAAGAACTAAGTTTTTTAAAAGGGTTAAACCCTTAGATGTGATAGAGATATTTTGATCCCTTTTCTTTACCTAGGGTTTTGAGGAGGAAAGTCTTCTTCTTTCTTGAGAATTGAATTCTATGTTGTTTTGGAAGCTTTCTGTATTTTTCAGAAGCTTATGGGGGTTTCTCCTCTTCTCTCTCTATTTCTCTCCCTCTGAGACTTGAAGTCTCGGGTCTTTTATATAGTGGAGACAGATTGTTAAGTAGTTTTGAGAAAATCTTTCATTGAGAGATTCCAATTGATTTAATTGGTCTCAAAATTGATTTGGGGGATTTTACCCACCATTGGATCTTTGATCCAAGAACTTCTGTTTTACAGAATATGATTTTTTGTTTTTAACGAAATTGGGGAAATATTTTCTATATACAAAATTTATTCTGTAAAATGGTGATTTTTAATCACCTTTGGATTTTTTAATCCAATGGTTCTTTGTTTTACAGAGAGCAATATTTTTTGGCTAGAAAGATTGAGAGAATATATTTCAAAATAGAACTTTATTCTATAATTGGATTTTTGATCCAACCGAGAGTATCTTTCTTATTTAGAAAGATGTGAGAGACATTTTCTCCTAATAGAATTTAATTCTATATTTTGATGATTTATCGTCTCCATTGGATCTTTGATTTAACGACTCTATTTAACAGAGAATATCCCAATTTTTGTTAGGGAAATATAGAATTTAATTCTATTGATATGAACTTGGGCGCTGGTGCTCACGTGTTATGCACGTGGGCGCCACTTAAGAATTTAATTCTTATGATAGGTACTTATGTGCTTTGCACATCGGCGTCCGTGTGAGGAGAACATGTGGCGCCATCTAAGAGTTTAACTCTTATGTAATGAATTCTTCTGTGCTTTACACATTGGCGCCCGTATGAGGAGCACGTGAGGCGCCACCATAGGATTTAATCCTATAAGCTTGGTTCTTGCGCTGGCGCCCTCGTAGAGAGCACGTGAGGCGCTGCCTCATTAAATCCAACAGAGCTTTGCTATTTTATTAGATTTTAATATTGGGGAAACAAAGTCGGCATCAGTGTTGCTAACACTGAAGCACGTATTCCAGGAGCAATTCATCATCTACCTAGTGAAACTTGAGGTTTGATACTTGTTTTGGCATCAATATCACTACAAGTGGAATATTGACAGGAGTGACTCATCATTTGCTGTTGTCTATTTTGACAATAATGGCTCAGAAGACAGGTTTAGATCCCTGCCAACTAATGCTTTTTGATTTTATAAGCCATAAGGGTCTCATAAAGTTATTTTCTCCCTATGAGTCGAAAGGATCTCATAGATAAATTTTCTCCTTAGGGGTCGTGAGAACTCCTAAGTGGTATTTTCTCTTGCAAGTCGTAAGGATCTTATAAGAGTATTTTCTCCTTGTAAGTCGAGAGGAGTTACATGTTCCGTTCACCATACATGAAGTATTGTTCGCCTTTAGTGGGAATTTGTTTAAACATATTTGTTTACACCTGTGGATTGTATACAAGTTTGGTGTTGAACTACTTGTAGGGCGGTTTTGGGGATATAATGGCTGAAGAAGCAGGTTTAGATCCGTGTAACCTAAGGCTTTTGAAGTCCATGAGCCGTGAGGATCTCTTGGAAGTATATTCTCCTTACGAGTCGAGAGGATCTCGTAAGTGCATTTTCTCCTTTTGAATCGTGAGGATTCCTAAGTGTGTTTCTCCTTTGTGAGTCGTAAAGATCTCATGCAGGCATTTTCTCCTTATAAAGTCGAGAGGACTTTGCAAATGTACTTTTCTTTCTTTCATGAGTTTGTGCTCTTTCGGGTTTTCACAGGCTCGCTAGCAGTCCTGCTGTTTTTACTTACGAAGCCCTTTCGGGTTTTCATTCGTGTTCATTTTTCTTGTGTACATACCATTTTTTAACTCTCGGACATAGTTTCGCCGCGGGTGACCCAACATCGCTTACCGGTGAGACTTGGAAGAGATATAGAACATTTATGCCAATGGATTGTATACGGTGATCAATATGAGATCTGCCGTAGGGCAAAATATATATAATAAGGGTCGCATCATGTGTGGAGCTTCATAGCCGATGAGCCTTTAGGTGCAGCTGGATTGCGGATGGCCTGTAGGGCAGCGTATACTAGCTGAGTATAACTGGGATCTATATAATTTGTGCCCGTGGATTGTATATGGTGATTAATATGGAAATCAACCGTAGGGCGTGATGCCAGTTTAGGGACATAGCGGTCCATCTCGTTTGTTTCGGTCAGGGAGTTACATAACTCGTCCCTTCCACTGCTTGCTTGTTTAGGCATTGCTTCCTGGCCTTTTCATAAATGGCCATTTCACGCCTCAGGCTATCTTCACCCTTTTAGACTGCTTCTTTTATCATCGTATCAATCGAGTTGTCTTGCGGGAAATACAAAGCACTTTGCACGGTACATGCCCCGTGCTCATCAGTGTCGTTTTCTGACACTGGCAGAGCAGCTTCGTTATATATGAAGGAATGAGAGATCGTGTGACAATTTTTCACACGCTTTTTCACTTCTTCAGCTGAGTTCTCCTCTTCTTCGGCCTCTCTATATTTTGAGGATATGCTAAAGGAATTCTTCGAGGGTGATTGACGAGCGTGCCTTCTGGTTATATTCCTCCAACGCGTCAATATACTTTTACAAATCCGTATGACTGACCATATATTCTGGCGGCTGCATAGGTTTCTTGGTCTTTGTCTTCTTCTCCTTAGAAGAATTAACCTTGACTTGAGGGTTTTTCCCTTATCATTCGTTTTCGGAATGGGACATGGATTCTACATCTCTTCCATAATTTTCGTTTCAAGCAGGATTTTCCACTTGATTATAGGACACACTTGTAGGTCCTTTAACATCCTTTTTGTTTTTGATGAAAAGATCATCTTACATGGAGATTCCTTCGCCAGTGAGCAAGATGCCCCCTGCGTATGTTTCGGAGGAATGAGTATTTGCGTCCCAATATTTTCAAAGGTGGTACCTGCGCGATCATTATTTTGGCGACCGGATACTTTAGGGCCGCTCATTTGTTGTTGAGCGTTGGCGACAAACGCTGCTTCGCCTTCACTTTTGTTATTTCATAAATCTTCACCAGAAGAGGAAGGGCCTTAACCCATCTAATCCAGCTGAGCTAATTTATCAATAAGCTCTTGAATTGTAGTAGGCTTGAAAAAGGCCATGAATGGGTACACCCGCGAATGTTGGTTAATGGTAACTACAAACATTCCGACGGCTGGAGCTTCGTCGATGCGCTGCTCGTATTTAGGCTAAAGGTTTTGCCATCAGATAGCATATTGAACCCATATCTCATTCGGTCTGGCCCTTTCATTGATCAACGCCATTATAGTAGTGCGTTCACTCACACTGTCGAATCTTTAGCACAAGAGTAGTTCCATCTCAGCAAAAAATTTCACGGAGTCATTTGTGAGTTTCAAATACCATTCGAAAGCAGTGCCCGACAGACTACTAACGAACTGACGGAGAAGCAGCATGTCATCTCCTCTAGTGTTGGCGTATATGGATTTAAACTGCGCGATATGTTGGCGATGATTTCCGATCCCTTTGTATATGTGAAATGTTGGAAATGTGTATCCCAGAGGATACTGTATCTGGTCATAGCATGCTGGATACGATCGACCAGTCTTGATCAACTTATTTGCCGCTTCGCTGGCATGGTGAGATTTGATCTTCTGCTTGATATATTCATCCAACTTTGCGGCCGAGATCATATTCTCTTTGGCCGTTGAAGGGGTTTGCGGAAGGTTTAAGGTGTCTCCCTTGTCGTCGATAATGACTACCGGTGGTTTATCTGCCAGTGGTTCTTATTGAGCCATCATTCTAGCCATATTCTGGATAAAGAGGGCATTTTGTTCATATTAGTGGCCATCTCTGCGTCTTCTTTGTCTTTTTTTCGAGAACGTGTTTCCGGAAGTTGACATCAAACTCCTGTCCCATGTTTTCTTCAGGTTCATCCTCTGAGTTTGTTTCGGGTGGGGGACTCGTGAGCGCTGTCGTTTGAGCAAGAATCTCCTGCAGCTTTTCTTTTTACTGATGAGCTTTTGTCAGAGACCGTGTATGCGACCTATGACTAAAAGAAGCACGACTTTCTTCTTTAGAGTTCACCATATAGACTGTGTGAACTACCATACCCCCATACTTGGGGTGTTTGGAATTTCGGCCTTTAGGATTTTCCTCGAGCGCTTGGAATTTTTCTGGCCTCTCTCTTTTGTGAAAATCCCCTTTATAAGGAACCACCATAGCAGGAACCCCCTTGGGATGAGTCCCCTTATATCTAGAAGAAGATTTTTCGTCGTCTCGTTGACCCCTGAACTTCTTTGGCCGACGAGAGTAACTAACATCGATAACAGCACTTTGAACTTCTTTCCAGACTTTGTGGATCATCGAGGAGAGCCTTTTGGATGAGCATACTATCTTCAGGTCATTTGGTATCTTCGCTGGAGGTGGAGACTTCTTCAGCACCGCATAGGAGAATTGTGCTTCACTCTCTTTAACGGTTCAAAACTATTCCCAGTTAGAACAGCGACATAGCCAGCAGAAGTTGGAGCCGGCGGAGTCAACCTAGACAGAGAACTTCCCCCAGCTTGTCTTATTTGACGCCAATAATAACGTCGAACGTGTCTTGCGACCGGAGCTTCTTCAGTCCTAAAAGTCTTCTGGGCTTTCCCCCTATTTTCTTTGAGAGCTTGACTATTATGCCCCATGTATTGAACTTGTCTTCCGACAGGTGCCAGTCGTTTGAAAACTGATACCATCAGCAGAGTTGAAACTTGTGGTGCCATCCTGTGGAAGACAGACTTCTTCTAGGCTTTCTCCTTGGGCGCCGAGGAGCCGAGGGTAGAAGGTGGGAGCATCAACCAGAAGAGAAACCCATTCATTTCTTAAGGAGACAGAATGCAGAGAGTTGAGGCTGCGAGTGGCCTATACTAGACTCCACCAGATGTTGTAACGCCTGAATTGCTGTTATGCCCCGCTTTACAAAAGACGGTGACGGCACGTAACAAGGTCTGCAACGTATTTACTACGAGTAGGTCCTTTCCCTTAATAAATACGTTAAGCGTTTTAAAGAAATATAACATACAAGAAAAATAAACAAGTGAACTAAAGCATCAACAACACATTTATTTACATTCAACTTCCACAAAGTTTTGATACAAGATAACTGGAAAGAAAAGTGGATGAAATACCTAAACAAGTGGTATACTGAAAATAAAAGTGCTGAAGAACTAGAAGTATGACTGTGCTACAATCTGTTTGAAATGCTCCTGACAAGGATCGATCTCTTATGTCCTTACATCACCTAATGAACATTCCAAGGATAGAAAGTAAACAGGATGGAATGCTCATCAGCGAACTTGCGCTCAGTAAGTCCCTAAAAGAATATAATTAACGATGTGTATGTAAAAAATGAATAGGAATCCAAGTAGTAACGAACAAGTAAGAGTGTATGTAAAGGTATCTCAAGTATGACAGGTTTATGAATACGGTTATTCTATTCTAACATGGTTGTTTGTAGTTTAATAAAAAAAAAGGTGTG
Source organism: Agapanthus africanus (assembly GCA_030015575.1). Classification (NCBI taxonomy): domain Eukaryota; kingdom Viridiplantae; phylum Streptophyta; class Magnoliopsida; order Asparagales; family Amaryllidaceae; genus Agapanthus; species Agapanthus africanus. Next base: position 172,320,616 of record CM057339.1, on the reverse strand, counting down.
CGTGTATACGAAAGTAGTCCAGCTTATCCCATGGACCAAAAGTATAAGAGAGTACAAGACTCCGTCAAACTTCACGGAACAACGACAAAAGAATATTCAAGATGTGACTTTTAAAGTGACCTCTCATGCCATGACATACGTTCCTTACCAACCTACCACTCATCCCCGCATATTTTATTGTCTGGATCAAATTTACAGGTCTTGACCGAATCCATGAATATAAAGAGTACAAGTTCATATTCAAGTTGTATTCAAGTATTCATGTCAAGTTCAAGTCATATTCATAGTTCGGGTCAAGTCATGTGTTCAGGTTCAAATCGAGCTCGAGTTTGTATTTGAGTTCGAGTTCTGGAATTTAAGTCAATTTTGGATTCGAGTTTCAAGTTCTAAAAATATCTTATTAAAAATATTTATCTTTTGAAATTCTTAAATTTGGAACAATCGGGCAACCACTGCATAAAGGCGGCAGGATTTGTGACTTTTTCAAAAATGATTGTCAATGATAATTCCTTTAATTTGCATTGTTATCTAAACTAGACAAGCAAGCATCCACTTTCTCCGACTTCTCGAGACCTAGAGAATTGGTACCGTCTAACCCATTATTAATCTAAGGTTCTTAAATATTTATCAAGTTGTTTATTATATGTATTTACATATTTGCATTTCTCGAGAGGGGTTTATGTAAAATGTTTTAATTTTTAAAATAAACCTCGAGGGTGTTTTTGATAAAAACATATTAATTAAAAAGTCAAGAGTTTTTATAAAAAGTATTTTATATTTTATGATATTTTAGTGTCAAAACTTAGCTTTTAAAAGTTTGTAATATTTTACTGAAAAATCCATCTTTTGGAAACTTGAAGGTCTTTTCTTAAAAACTTTAATGTTTTTATTTTATAAAAATTTAATTTTCACAACCTTGTTTTTCTTTGGAAAAAAACGAATATATGAATTAAGTTATTTTAATTTTTTTTTAACTTTGTTTTTTTTAAAATTCATATTTTCTTTAAAACCATATTTTATTCCTTTCGAAACCGAATTTTCCATGAGGAGTTCTGCATCTCACTCTACTATTCTCAGGATGTGTAATAATCCACACCATCCATAAAGGGGTACCCCTGAAGAGAGTTGTAGAGGCGTATTTGCAAAGAAAATATTATAATTAAAAGTTATTTTAAACTCTATGTATATTTACGTAAAACTAAACTTTAGAAATATTGTGACGAATATATAAGGTCTTATGATAAAAATATTATTGATTAAGAAAAGCGAATACTATTTGATTGAATAGTTCTAAGATATGATGTACTATAATATATATGGAAAGTCACCATATATGGTAACTAGGTTTTCTTCTTTAAGGGCTATATAAAAGACCGATGGCTAAAGTTAGAATTCATCAACCTTTTACACGAAGCAAATCACCGTCAAAGAACACGTAAGAGTGTATGTAAAGGTATCTCAAGTATGACAGGTTTATGAATACGGTTATTCTATTCTAACATGGTTGTTTGTAGTTTAATAAAAAAAAAGGTGTGCGTGTATACGAAAGTAGTCCAGCTTATCCCGTGGACCAAAAGTATAAGAGAGTACAAGACTCCGTCAAACATCACGGAACAACGACAAAAGAATATTCAAGATGTGACTTTTAAAGTGACCTCTCATGCCATGACATACGTTCCTTACCAACCTACCCCTCATCCCCGCATATTTTATTGTCTGGATCAAATTTACAGGTCTTGACCGAATCCATGAATATAAAGAGTACAAGTTCATATTCAAGTTGTATTCAAGTATTCATGTCAAGTTCAAGTCATATTCATAGTTCGGGTCAAGTCATGTGTTCAGGTTCAAATCGAGCTCGAGTTTGTATTTGAGTTCGAGTTCTGGAATTTAAGTCAATTTTGGATTCGAGTTTCAAGTTCTAAAAATATCTTATTAAAAATATTTATCTTTTGAAATTCTTAAATTTGGAACAATCGGGCAACCACTGCATAAAGGCGGCAGGATTTGTGACTTTTTCAAAAATGATTGTCAATGATAATTCCTTTAATTTGCATTGTTATCTAAACTAGACAGGCAAGCATCCACTTTCTCCGACTTCTCGAGACCTAGAGAATTGGTACCATCTAACCCATTATTAATCTAAGGTTCTTAAATATTTATCAAGTTGTTTATTATATGTATTTACATATTTGCATTTCTCGAGAGGGGTTTATGTAAAATGTTTTAATTTTTAAAATAAACCTCGAGGGTGTTTTTGATAAAAACATATTAATTAGAAAGTCAAGAGTTTTTATAAAAAGTATTTTATATTTTATGATATTTTAGTGTCAAAACTTAGCTTTTAAAAGTTTGTAATATTTTACTGAAAAATCCATCTTTTGGAAACTTGAAGGTCTTTTCTTAAAAACTTTAATGTTTTTATTTTATAAAAATTTAATTTTCACAACCTTGTTTTTCTTTGGAAAAAAACGAATATATGAATTAAGTTATTTTAATTTTTTTTTAACTTTGTTTTTTTTTAAATTCATATTTTCTTTAAAACCATATTTTATTCCTTTCGAAACCGAATTTTCCATGAAGAGTTCTGCATCTCACTCTACTATTCTCAGGATGTGTAATAATCCACACCATCCATAAAGGGGTACCCCTGAAGAGAGTTGTAGAGGCGTATTTGCAAAGAAAATATTATAATTAAAAGTTATTTTAAACTCTATGTATTTTTACGTAAAACTAAACTTTAGAAATATTGTGACGAATATATAAGGTCTTATGATAAAAATATTATTGATTAAGAAAAGCGAATACTATTTGATTGAATAGTTCTAAGATATGATGTACTATAATATATATGGAAAGTCACCATATATGGTAACTAGGTTTTCTTCTTTAAGGGCTATATAAAAGACCGATGGCTAAAGTTAGAATTCATCAACCTTTTACACGAAGCAAATCACCGTCAAAGAACACGAGATCCACGACAGGTTCACGATTCGACGTGATAGAGTGATATGAGATTCGACGGAGCATCTACTTCCTACAAGGTAGAGATCGAGAGCAATTTCTTCTTACTATTATAATCTAAACTTGAAGGCTTTGTAATTGTGAAGTTGATTAATAAAGGCAGATCATTATTTAGAATTTATTTTCTGCATTTACATTATGAATTCTTTCTCTATCCGTTCTTCTTCTATCTCCATCATGCGCGAGTAATTCTCCACTTGATAGGGTTGGTAAGATTAAGGTAGATCAATGGATGAAAAAATATTTTAACTTCTTTTAAGTCTTATGAAATTTATAAACTTTAGCAAAATAAATGTTAACATCTTTATCGGGCGCACTACCAATTTATTTCTAGTCTCGACCGCGATTTAAGATCAGATTAACAATTGTTTTGTTAAAGGCTAGACATGAATAGAGATCAATAAAAGTACAAGGGTCAATAGTGGGGAAACCGTAGTGTCTTCCAAAAACCCTAATTCTCATTCATCACTATCTATCTAGCATTAAATCTATCAATAAATAAAAAGAGTAATCTTTATTATCATCCATGGATACTAAATCCGAACGAACCCTACAAGCATTTTTCTTATAAAATCTATATCCGTATTCAAACTAGATTTGTATTCTACATCCGTGTTTAACGTAGATTTAGAAACTATTTCCACTATTCTTTATTCTTCTATTCTTCCTCTTTTTCAACACGTCTAAAGTAAGATTGAAAGATTCCACATATCCCTGAGGACGACCCGTACTCATCTCGGTCTAGCTACCCGAGACACCGTTATTGATTGCGGTTATTCTACAAACACTTCTCTGAAACATCAACCAATCATGTACCTTCTGCAACCAATACCTGATTAAGGTAAATGTTCATGATATTTCTATCAAGAACAAAACTATATCTATCTTTATCAAGTAAAGAAACCGATATGATGTTGCAAACCATGGAAGGTACATAGTAGCAATTGTTCAAAATCATAGTATTGCCATTTGGCAACACTAGGTGATATTCACCGATGGCAGAAGTATCAACTTGTGCTCCATTCCCTATTCTGAGGGACATATCACCAGGTCCAACCATCCTACTTTTTCTCGGTCCCTGCAATAAATTACAGATTTGAGATCCTGATCCGGTATCTAGTACTCAGGAGGTAGGACTGACCGAAAAACAGTTCTCAATAACAAGAACACCTGAAGAAGACGCAATAGTATGCTTCTTCTTCGATAGGGTCATCAAGGAATTCATGCAATCCTCTTTCCTCTACTCATACTCATGATTGCTGTCATATGTTAGAGCCGAACCGACGTTCCCCAGCCCCGAATAAGAATTTGGATCGGTCAAGCGATAGATTTTATTATCTTGATTAGGGCATGAAGTGGTTGCTACCTGGAGAGAGAGAAAAGAAACACTCAGCGTGCGCTCTTGCAAGACTAGATTGGTTATTAGTTTATCTAATCAGGATGGCTCCCACTGTTTTCCCGAATTCTTCTTCAAACCTTAAAAGTAGAATTAGTTGGGATTAATCGCATGTCACAATACTTGCTTAACCTTTCGGCCAGGATAGTGTTGGTATTTCGAGGGAGGTTTCTAACGCTTTTGCGAATTTCCTTAATTATATAACCTCTTTTCCCTGGAGGCGTAGCCCCGCTAACACCGTTCTAGATACCTACTTAGTTTATAGCATTGATTGTTAAGGGAAATAATCTCCCAGGAGTAATCCTACTCATCAGTGGGATCAGGATCCAACTATCATTGTGTGATAAACTAGATGGAAGCCACTCTAGTCACCACACTCTAGAAGGTATGCAGCACTAGCAAGTTTCCTGTATATTTGAAACTCCCGATATGGTTTTTGCCCCTAACGGCTTATGACCTTGACTAGGTCAACATATTATAAACCGCTAGTCAAGTGCAACCCGTCATTATCCAAGATTGATTTAGAACCACCCGTATATACCCTTGACTAGGTCAAAATGGTTATACAGTTGTCCTAAATAATCTCAATATCTGCAATAAACAAGCACCACTCAGCTACCGAACACTACGTCTTGACTAGGTCAAAATACGCAGCACGAATACTAAGTAATACTCGTAAGAAATGACGGAGGGCTACGGCTAGGTTTTTAGCGAAAAACCCATTAACGTAATGAACTTGATATCGTTGAAGGAACCTGAGCAGTTTTGAAAAATAGTGGTTTAGGCTCCGCTTTTGAAAAACTTTTGTTTTTGAAAAAACCGAGTAATCTACAGTATAGACATTAATCAAGAGGTCACTCCCCGTGAAGGGATCTCGGCTCTTGCCTCCTGGAATGAGGTGTTGGATATTCATGACCGAATACCAATATGCAAAGCGAAAGAATATAACTACATTTTTTCGAAATTTGTTCCAACAACAACTTTTAGGTTTCTTATCTTGCATAAATAAAAATTAATGTGATCCCATCAATTTAATACTATCATACCACAAAAGAACTAAAATACAATGTACGTATATGCCATCCGCATTCGCCATAGGGCACCGTCATCACCCGTTAGGTTACTTAACTAACGACAGAGCTGGGGATGGACTAGCACGGGTGCAAACATATACAACATCTACCAATATATATATATATATATATATATAACATTCGTCCCAGGCATGATATAACCAACAACACAGAATCTCAGTAAGCAACACAGAATGGTAGATAATCTTGGAGTCTCGGGTTTCACTTGAGCCGCAAATAAAACCCGACATTCCCGGTTGTGTGGATAGCCCGTGCAATGGAAACCTGGACCCCTACAAATGCGGCAAGTTACCTACCAATCCCAGAAGTGAGGCAACCCCAATCAACAAAGTGAATGGGCCACCCAGTAATTCACGAACCTGGTAACTTGAGCGCCCCTCCGTGGGTCATCCTATACCCCCTATGAGTGCGGCGAATAGCCCGCCAATTCTAGAGTGAAGACCCTCCGTCTCAACGCCATGAGATGCGGGCTTGTTGCCCTCTAAAACCCGGCTATTCGAGCACTCCACCGTGGGGTAATCCTAGTACAGAAAATAAAAATATATGTACAAGGTGACATCGACCTTAACCCGGTTATGCCCCAATCAAATAATATACAACACGGCAGAGATGACTGTCCACATGTCGGACGCTCGCCCCGCAATAACAAATATACAAATGAATATAAATCATACTAAACCATTACACCACCGGCTATCCACCACAACAATCCAACCACAATATCAGCACAATCACAGAACATCAACGTGAATGTCATGTTCGCAAACCCGTCTAAAATAACTTATAGCAGATAGACGGGTTATACCGATCAAATGACATTCACGGTCGCAGATGCAAATCTAAGTACTGATAACAAAACACGTATTTTAAAAATTTTGATCGACTAAAGTTTTCCGAATAGGCCCCAAGTGCTAATCCAGTACTCAAACAAATTTGGGCCCAAGCACTAAATATCCCAGAAACCATAATTCCAAACAAAAGATCCGTAGGAGAAAATATGTGCACAGGGAACCCAATACAGCCGCGCAGCCGCGGCAAACATGGATGTTATGCCGCGGTTCCGCGGCGTTATGGTGGGATCGTGGGCCCAATTTACTTCTATTGTCTTAAAAAAGCCTGCACGAATTTCTAATACACTGAAAATGATTTTTTGACCACTTTGAAAAATCGGCAGAAAGTATGATTTTAGAATTGCGGGTTTGAAAATTTCGGTCGATCGATATTCTAAACACGTTAAAACTAACTAGTATAGGTTTTATGGGATGGCTCTGATACCATGTTGGGCTACCTTAATGCCCTAGCCATCATCAGTGGCCATTTGCGGAACAAATTTTTTTCTACCATTTTAAAACAACGCTGGAATAACCCATTAAACCGGATCTTTCCATAAACCTAACTAGCTAAACTAGGAGTGCTATATACTATGATAAGAAAGCCTCACCAAACGATTTGTGTCCTTCGGTCTTCTTTCTTCATCAAGTGCTCCTAGTGGCCACCTTGAACGTGCTTGATCTTCTTTTCCTGCTCCATCGGTTCTCCGGGATCGAGCTTGTTCTTCGGTCCTCCTTTGTCGTAGATAATCCACCCGAGGGATGTGATCCATGGCTCTAGCTCCACACTAAATTTCAAGTGGAGCAACTAGAGAACTTGGGTTGCTAATCTAAGAAGTCTAGGATGTAGTGTGAGGTTCTATGTGACTTTCTATCTCTATCTTACCTCCTCTCTTATTTCTCAACACATGAGAGTGTATAGAGGAGGAAGATGGTGAAGGTGGTGAATCTCAAGAGAAGGGAGGAGGGTGAAGCAAATGGGGAGAGCTTGAAAATTATGAAGTATCCAAGTGAGAGAAAATCCTCACTTAGGTTTTGTAAAACATTTTTTAATAAACAATTTCCAACCATACTTCAATAATGATCACAAATGAATTAAAAATTCATTTGTCTACACTATTGAGGCATGGTTCTCACCATACCCTCTTCACCTCATTTTACACCTCATTTCCCATTTATAAATAAATAGAAAAAGTCATAATGAGGTGTCCACCTTCTAGAATGTTTTTCGTACAAAATACGGATTACAGTCTACTGTATATACATACCTGTATTCGTATCGAAATACGAATACCCGAAGAGATAGAATAACACAAAGAACATAATACAAGAATATATATATCGAAATATATATGTATATTAAATCAATACCTGATTTAATAATCCGGCTCAAACCCAAGCCCGCTAGTATTACCAACTGTCTGATCGAAAGTCCGGATACAAAATACATCAATCGATCGGAACCCTGCACGTATCCAATACGACTACTATATCATTTTGCCAGAACTAGGAAAACCCTCTGTGTGGGACTCTAAAGACTCGACAGTACACCGGCGGTGAGTTACTGGATAAATCCATAACCACAAGCACGTCAGCGGCACTAGCTGTACGTAACGGCTACCTGGGTACCTGTCGAAAAGGAAGGCCGACAAGCAAACTCATCCGGATCCCTACTGAGCCTATCTGTGACAATCTGTATACAATGCGGTCTCTTCGTCTGAGAGTATTGCATATCGGTTCTAGGGGGTGGTAAACGTCAAACCCTAATAACCCGGTAATTCGTGCTGATGTGGCTCAGAACCAATCCGGGAAACTACTGATCAGCCTATCAGTAAATCCCAACAGCCTTGGCCAAGGTCTTATGGTCCTGACCAATCGAACACGGTGCGATATCGACTCCCTATACTGGGAGAGACGAATCCCCGACAATCGCTCACTGCCTCCATGTAGCTCGGGACTGTACCCAACCAAAACATGTTTACACGACTCAGTAGAGCCATAGTAGGGTAGTGATCAAAGCACAGTGGGAACTCACACGAGACAAATGACGATCTCAGGTCTAAATACTAACCTGTACTCATGTCACCTGAGAACTTCCACCTGACGATAGGTATAGTACCATTTGGAAGTTCTCGGCAAGTCCGTCCAATATACTCACACCCAGTGAGCACCTGTATACGATCTTAGGTGCGAAAGACCAATGGTTGCGGGACCATACCATCACCCCTCGTCGGGGTCTAGAAACGTATACACTAATATACTCTGGAATATCGATGCCCAGTCTCGATACTCCCACGACTAGGGACCTTTTAAGGATGTGTGTACCGACTACCCAGCTCCCATAAGTATGAGCGCCATCATAACGCAGGTAGTCTAGCAATGATCCTACGGGGTTTATCAACATGTATGAACGATACGTAATAGCAAGTAAAACATATGCACATGTTAAGATAAAGACAAACAAGATAGCATACTATCATATCGAGCAAGACTGTCCTGTACATATATATGTCCAAGCATCCACATGTATACATATACAATAATGGCCTCTAGGGCATACATATCCAACAAATATAACATTAAGTGGTGTTCTAAATACAATTAACTTGCCCTACTGAGCGTGAATCCTTAAAGTCCGATTTCTAATTGATTTTAAAATTACTGTGAGTATGCAAGAATGTAGTTTTATGATTTGTGGGCCACGAAAAAAGATAATGAAATTCTTTACCATATCTTGTTTGTTTCTCGTGCCCTTAATATCCGTATTGAGATGCAAATGCGCAAATCAATAAAAGAATTTAAGGAAATCAATCCGTCAAGCAAATCTTTTTCGTTTTAGGCATTAGCGCTGCAACAAATAAGAGTTAGTTCTATGTTCTATTGGCGGAAAATTTTATGAAGAATTCTGCAGAAGATAGAATAGTGGAATGCGTCGGATTAGAGAAAAGGTGTTAGAAAAATACGTACCGATGTGATTTGGGTTCAGAAACCCCCGTTGAAGTGATCTAAGAGTACTTGAATATTCGCTTGCGCGGGTCAAACTACCCGGATTTTTGGCACTGTACTTCACGAACGCCTTGTTGTTGAAAGTGAAGCTTGCTCCGCATGATCGCTACTCGTAATTCCGTTGAAATCTAAAAATGTCGGAAAATACGATATTTAGTAGAAAAAGCGATATATATGGACGATTAGCTGCACACACACAATTGTGAAATTTTGCATATAAGACTAGAGCCAAAATGGGATAAAGAAACAAACACAAAAAATTTGGGTCAATTGGAGGCAGATAGGCGACAATTTGCCGCCAAAGAGGATTTATTAGTAGCCAGATTACTGAGTTGGTGCTCCAACTTTTTACTGTGTGCTTCTTATCCTTATAGTGTCACAATTTTATATGCAAAATTTTATAATAAAACACAGTGTGTCACCAGATCAAAAAGACAGAGAAAAAATGTTAGAAAAGTTAGTTTTGTTTGTTTTGTTTTTGAAAATTATTTAGTTAAATTTAATTTGTTAGTATGTATATACAATTGAACCAGAAATAACAACTTCTAATGACTACCGCATCCCCGGCAACGGCGCCAAAAACTTGTTGGGATTTCACCCGCGCACGCTTTTATAGGAAGAAATGGTTTTAGGAATAGTGTGCACGCGAGCTCGATCTCATTTTAAAATATATTAACCGCAAGTGCACGGCGCGTTGTAGCAAGCCGGCAAGTACTGGTCAATTCACAGGGAATTGGTGATTAGAGAATATCGTCAAAGGTTCACAGTGAAAGAATTTGGGTTTTGTCATAAATAAAATAAGAAACACGAAATTAGAAAAAGTTAAGAAAACGGCCGTGGCTCCAGTTCGGATGGTTGAATCGCGACGATTTCTTCGTTACTCCATTGATTATGAGTTGTTTCGTCCTTGTGTTGATTCCGACGTGAAGTATAGCTTGTCAAGACGTTTGTGAAGCACTAACCACGAAATTGCTGATATTCGACGCAAGATATGAAATGATTCTGTTACATTCTTACTTACCATTTTTATGTCCGTGCATGATGTATCAACTCTAAGCACAAGGGTTAGCAAGCATACAACATCAACACACATCAATTTGCAAATAAGAAGTAAAAGTTTGTATTATTCTTTCTAAGTAGGTGAGTAAGAGTATTTGGTATATGCTTGATGAAAGGTGTCAAAAAACATAAGCAACATACCATATCTAAACTTCCTAGCATGTTTAACACAAAATTGATTCTAACCTTAACATTGGAAATGGTGATCAAGAGAGAGTAGGATATGTGATAAAGGTTACAAGTAACCATCAAAATCAACATACCATATCAAACATATCCATTTAGCAATCTTAAGGTTACCATCAAAATTAGGCACTTTAAATATTCACAAGAGGAGGAGCAAGGCAAAGCCATTCATCTCACATCCTCACCATCACCACAACCATATAGAATTACTCAAACATTACAAAAAAGAAAATAAAACAAAAAGGAAAGAACACATAAGAAAACACAAGAACAAAAGTTAAACCCAAAGAAAGTGCAAGTTCTTTATTCACAAAAACGGAGGGCTTGAGCTACAAGGTAGATAGCAACTTCAACCTCCTTAATAGAGCACTCAAGTGAGAGCTCAAAGATGGAAGAAGAAGAGGCTATCAAGTATCACACACCATTCTCACTCCAAAAAGCCCACCCAGAACTTAATCTGATATCTACTATATATAGACAATCCAAAATCAAAAGTTGCATATACCAATGGACTGACATGACAACAAGGGACCCACCAAAAGAGAACGGGCCAATTTGGCCATAACTTGGCCGCAAATTGCGGCCAAAATGATTAAATTTGTGGCCTTAAGTTGGAGTCTAGGGCCCATCTTTGGTATGTGGTCTTCTAGTCTCTTGAGCTTCTCTCTGTGTTTGCTATTTCTTTTAATTTACACTTGAGTGTAATCTGAAGTAATGTATAGAGAGGGAAGTGATCAAGTAGCCTTTTGTTTCACACCTCACATCAACACTTTTCCTACATATATATACTATACCCACTTGATGTATCCACTTGCCTAAGTCTACTTGCAAAACATCATGATGGTGTTTGCCAACTTGATGTCTCATGATGGTGCATCCACTTGATGATGGTTCATACTTGAATTTGATATTGTATCATGTTGGACCAAAACCAAATATTTATTTGTACACAACTCTTATTTGTTGCAAACTCATTCGATTGGATTTGTATTATGTCCCGTTTACAGTTCCGGCTAAAAACCCTCGTTTATGTGCATGTTGTGTACTGTCTCCAGTGTTTTTGCCTTTGTGCCTGTAATCTGTACTAATGAGCAGACACAGATTAAATAGCACTGTTTATTGACAAAATGATAGGAAATGAGTGGTATTAAAATGTAATAAATTGTACCGAACACTTTGCTTTGCACATTGGCGCTCACGTGAGGAGCATGTGCAGTGCCACCATAAGATTTAATCCTATAAGTTGGCTCTGGCGCTGGCGCTCTCATGGAGAGCACGTGACGCGCTACCTCATTAAAATTCAACAGAGCTTAGCTCTTTTATTAGGTTTAAATTTTTAGAGGAACAAATTCCCCCCACAGTTGTTCTCACGTGGCTCACGCGTAGATGCAATGGTGTCACTTTTTCCTCCATTTGATTTCCTAGGGAGTTGAACCATCCCTTCACATCATATAAATAGGGCCTTTGGTACTTGAGATGGCTGCCGTTTCGTCATCTTCTATCTTCTTCTTTGAGAATTTAATTCTCTTCTCGGTGTTTAGATCTCTTCCCCAAAGAAACTCTTAGAGTTGAACTCTGTTTAAGAAAATTGGTAAAGATTATGACCAACTTTTTAACTCTTAAAAGAAACTCTTCTTTTTTTTTGTTTTGGGTTTTTAACCCATCAACAGAGCTTAGCTTTTCTTCTTGAAATGATCTCTTAGAGATCTTTAAAAAAAATTACTTAGGGAGACCGTGGGTCTTTGAGATCTTAGGGTTTTACCCTATTATTGGCTCTGATCCTTAAGGGTTCTCTGGAATTTAATTCCATTTTATTTTCCATATGGATTTCTGGGATTTGATCCCATCAACGGTGGAATTTAATTCCAGTTTGTACTACAGAGCTTAGCTCTGAGAAATTTTGAAAACTTTTGGGAATTTTATTCCTCTTTTCTTTTTTCTTTTTAGGGTTTCATTGTAGATTCTTCTCACAGATTCAGATCTGTTGTAGAACACATTCTTCGAAGGTATTGGGAGTCTTGAACTCCACTGGTCAATGAGATTTTTCATTAAATGAGAATCCTCTTGGATTCTTACAATGAGTGCCTGCCTCATCGTTGATGGGGCATTACCTTGATTTTTTGGGGCCCATTGTCCCTTTTTCTTTGGACTGTGCTGATTTTAATATGCCAGAATGTAGTAAAAATTTGGATGTACTGAAAATGCTAAGGCCTTTAATTGTAGTTGATTACATTGTGTTGATAAATAACCACTCTTTTTTTAGGTACTATGGCTTCTGATTCCTCCTTTCCCTATGTTCGCTCGGAGAGCGCTTTCGTCGATGTCCCTACAGATCGGGATGCCTTTACGCTGATTTGGGACTATGACCTAGAGCAGAAGTCTCTTCATTTATGAGGGTCATGGTACAGTTACATTATCCGGGGTTGGCACAGTTTTACTTGTGCGGCACCGTCAGAACCGATCCCATCGATTCATTATGCCGACCCTCCGCTGGTCGTTTACACAATAGAGGAGGTCAGCTGGGTTTCGGAAGGTCGTCTCCAACCTTCTATGGCGTCGATACCAGTGCAGCCGCCCATGGCCCTAGACATTCTAAGGTGTCGCATATTCCAAGGAGAAGCGCGTTCTTAGGGCCAGGTATATTCGATAGGAGTGACCCCCCATCATCCGGCTGGCTATCTGCAGTGGGCCCGTTACATTCTATCGGCCAAGAAGTCGCTGCTTCTGAAGACCGGGCTATATCCAGCGATCTACGCATCCCTCTTTTATTACCACACTCTTCATATGTGGTGGGTTACATCTTTTCTGGAGCAATGGAATATCCTGACCCATACATTTCTCATATCGGATCGGGAGGTGTAACACCCTAGTTCATTTATACCAATTCCAGTTCAAATATTTACTTATTTATGGTAGTTTCTTGGTTTACTGTGTTTTGGGTGCGAATAGTATTTTGACATTTGTATTTGCATTTTACCCGACCCGCTTGCTTGAAACCTATCTTGATTCATGTTTATGATTTATCCTGACATGTTACATAGATTCGTGCATTTTCATTTTTTACTGCATACTGGCATTTTATCTGGCATCTGCATTTTTTAATATAACATTTAAAGTCAAGTAAAATATTTTAAAAATATCTAGCATGGCCTGGATGATACCCCTGACCCTGTCGTAGCATCCGCGCATCTTGTTCTTGTCCCGTTCAGTGAAACGGACTAGTTTGGATGGCTACGCGCACGTACGTGCATCCCTTCTTGGAGGTATGCATTTTCGTTACCCGGACATCCAATTTGAGTTTTGGTCGACATGTATATTTTTTATATTTTTGAAACTGAATTTTAGACCCGGCCCGGGCGTATTTTGGACTAAATTTGTATTTACTGGAAAATCCAATTTTATTTCATCTAATATCGTTATTAAAATTTAACGGTTTAAAATATTTATAACTTACAAAATCTTTTTAAATTAAAATATAAACCTTAATAACAACCCCTTTCTCTCTCTCTCTCTCCCTCCCCCCCCCCCCCCCTCTGCATATATATATTTATATTTTTTTTCTTCACTTATTTAATACACAGGCTCTTCTTCTTCTTCCTTCTTTCTTTTCTTGATCTTGTTTCTTGATTCCGGTGATCACCGTCGGAGCCATGCTCGTCGCTGATGATCCGAGTGATCCAGTGAACGTAACTTTCCTGTGTGATCACCCTCTTGCCTTGTCTGGACCCGTCCCGCATGCCGCGTGTGCGTTGCGACGATTTACCGACGTCGGACGTGCCGTGCGTATCCATCGCGTGATTCGATCGAGGCAAGTTTACAACTTGCTACATGCTATGCTTTATGTAATTTATTTATATGTTTCCGTATCATCATCATCATCATCATCATCATCATCATCATCATACAGCTATATCTATATAATTTATACACCGTAGTTATTTAACGTTAATCGGTTTTATAATATAAAATGTATGAAAGTTTACAACTTGCGACATGTTATAATTATATCTAAAAAATATATATCATCATAATATTTCTTATTATTATCTTTAATTAGTTTATAATCTGCATTTTATAATATTATACAAAATATAGTTTGAAAATATTATAGTTTACACATGAAACGTCGTTGCAAAGCGGATACGACAAATCTGAAATTTACTGTACACCTTACTTATAAAATTCATATAAATCATAGAAAAATCATTAGTATACGTTCTTTAGTTCTTTACGAAGCTAACTCCGAATACTATAACTCTATAAAATATTTACTTGCAAAATAAATTGTTTAGCTAACGTAAAATGCAAATGAAAATATCTCTAAACTGCTGTCCAAGGAAATTCCAGCAGCAAACTTTCAACTTCGAATGTTCATAGCTTTTTGTAGGAACAACCTGAGATACTTCAACTTATAAAAATGAAAACCTTATTGAATTATCTTTGTTTTGGTATAAGACACGTCCCTTTTGGAGAACGTTTGTTATTTTTAAGCTATTTTACTAATCAGGATAACGCTGAATTTCTGAACGGAACTTTCTTGTGCATGGTTAATCAATACCACTTTTATAGTTATTAATCGGTTTGAATATGTTATCCATGTTAATATTATTATATCACTATTTACATATCTAGTCGCATGTTAATTCATCTTGCTACATGCTAGGTATATTATTATGCATCCATATGAGTAAAATGTTACTCGTTTATCACATTGTACATCCATACTAAAAGTTTACTGTTTTCGGATACCCGTTTGCATCCATATCATTTAAAATATATATAACTGCATTTATAGATCACATTAATTCATATTATTATTGTAGTAACACCCCATACTTAATAATGTGCATCACATTTAGTCTTGGAACTGTAAATATAACCCTAATAGTTAATTATGCATCCATATTTTATTGTGCATCCATACCATTAATTATATACCAATTTGCATACCATGGCACATTATTACATATTGTTGTTATATCGACACCCCATGCTTGATATTGTACACCCTACATAGTCATGATGTAACCCCTGATCGATATTTGTTCATCCATGCTTTTATTGTACATCCGTAATTTCACCCTGATTCAATACTTGCTACAGTTTGATTATGAGCACCCGTTTGATACCTGTGCACTACTTGACATGACCTGATACACCACTACTTGACATGACTTGACACATGTATACTACCTGACATGACCTGATATATCACTACTTGACATGTTACCTGATCTTGTTACTAATGCCGACAATCTTGACCTGTTGTCCCTACGGACATATCCTGTTGTCTACACAGACAAACCTGTACCTGCTTGATCCTATGTTGGCATTAGCTCCAGATTTATCAATACCTGACTTACACACATAACCTTGGGGGTATGGGGAAATCAAGATTATAACTGAACGTAACTCAAAGGGCTATTACATCCTGTACCGTGGTCCCGTGGGGTATGAACGGGACATAGACTCACAGTCTATTATATATTGTATCGTGGTCCCATAGGGAATGAACGGGGTATAGACCGATGGGTTACGATGAAGATTACATTAATTGATTTCAAATAACTTTAGAGTAGATAACACTATAGCACAGTTTAGACTACTCACTGCACCTCACCTATAATATATCCTGTTCACTGATCTTTATTCATATTACTATTTATTTCCTGATAACTTGTTACTGCTTATACTTCATGCCTGCATATTTCATTACATCCTGCTTGCTTAAAGTTATTGATATTATGACACACTGACGTCTGGGTTTTGCATGGCCCAGATCCATTATCCTTGTCACAAGCTGCCCAGGAGTATTTTGATCAACAGGCTGAGCAGTGAAGACCTGTTATTAGTTTAGTTTAGCTTTCCTTTTAGTATTTTATTCCTGATGTGAGCCCGTATTATGGGACGTACATTCCAGATCATTATTGTATTTGAATCTTTTGCTTCCGTGTTATTTTATTTCATGACTCGTTTATTCTGGCTTATGGACATGTATTAGATAGTTTATTACTGTTCTTGATATCTCTACAGCCGTAATATGACTGTGGAGGGATATTTCCTATCCACAGGTAGCATGGTTGGCTCTGTCACGTGCCGATCTTAGCGCACTCTAGGAAGCGGGGCGTGACAGGAGGTCTCAATCTCGCTGGAGAAACTCGCGGAGATATCTGGGTTACCCGTCAGAGGAGAGCATTATGAAGAGATACTTCCTCCTGACGAGTATGTCTTCACTGCTGAATCAGTGGTTATGGGTCTTACCCCAGATAATGTCGTTCGACAAAAATTTCCAAGCTTGATCAAAGTGTTGAACATACATGAAAGCTTATTCTTGGAGTCTGGGGGGCACGGAGTTAGCTTCACGGACTTCATTTCCCGCTTCCTTCGTCTGGAGGCTTTATCGAAGAAAGCTGCAAAGTTCGCCAAGCTCGACAATCCATTCGGATTTGGACTGGACAAACTACCGACCGCGGAGGCGGATTTAAAGCAATTCTTTATTTCGAATACCCCAATCATCCCTTTCGCAGAGGTCGCTGTTTCGGACATTGATGAAGAGACGTTCTTCATGAGGTTCAACGGCTTGTGGTTGAGCTGGTTTGCGCTTCCAATGCATCCCCATCATATGAGACCATCTGTCTTTTATCCAGCTCACTGCATTGCGGCGGGGACACGCATGGCTGTTGGGGTTGCAGGACTGGCCAGTTATATCATGGTTGTTGGGGTTCAAACACACCACCAAGCACGTGCATCTCGATCTACGAGGTGAAGTAGTGCAATGGGAGATTTACGAGATTCACACACGGCTGAGTGGTGTCGGCCGCTAGACTCAGACCGACATTCTCATCGACAGGAGGTTCGAACAGACCATCATTGGTGCCGTATTCGGACAAATGATCTTCAAGCTGCCATCGAAGCTTCCGAAAGGCTGTCCCGTGAGCAAGCAGCGTTAGCTTCTCTTGAGGCGTCCGGTATATTTCATTTACATTCTTCTGTGTATACATTTTCTTGAATTTATTATACTTTATTAATGCTCTTTTCTCAATAGGAATCTCCACTGAAGAGGCTCTCGTGGCATCCATCAAAACATTTGAGGAGGAGGAGAGGCTTCGCGCTTCCATGGGTCTCGGTATGATTCGTTTCGCGATGCCTTTACATATTTAGTTCATTTCGTTCACACCCTGACTCCCTTCTTCTTTCTGTTATAGGAAACACCGCAACTCATGTTGTTCCGAGTGCTATACCAATCTCATGTGGTAGTGCGGAGGAGCCTTCGGAGCCACCAGCTACAGTTGAGGTCACCCCATGGCCGTTGCGGAAGGCGTTTCTAAAGCAGCCGATGATGGATGTTGCGGTAGATCCAGAGCCCGAGACTGATTTGGACAAAGAAGCTCCTCTGTCAGAGGTTCTGAGGGGATCTATTCGTACAGCCAAAGCTGAGAGGAAGCGCAAAAAGTATGCGGCAAGGGAGAGGCAGTCTAACCTGGCCGCAGGCACGGGTTCGAGTGCTGCTCAACCCTCTAACGTTCCCATAGAGGACGTTCCATCTGCCCTATCCACCGCCCATAGGCAGGTTGCGCTTGCGGCTCGCGAAGAGGTCGAGCGGTTATTTCAAGGTAAAACAGCGCACGATTCCTTATTGAAACCTAGTAGCAGCCTTTTTCTTGAATTATAACACTTTTTTTAACAGAGCCAAGTTTAGGTGGTGACGTAGCAGGCAAAGTGTCGGTGCTTGAAGAGCCTGAAGTGGCAGACCATCCTTTCGTATCTGGGATTGTTCCGACTGCCGCTTCCTCTCCTCATGGATCCCCAATATCGACGGGTGATACGAGCATTACGATGACCCTTATCGATTCAGGGGACGAAGGTGTGGATGTTGAATCCACCTTTCCGGTGATAGTGGAAACCGAGGAAGCCGTCATGGCTGGTGATGCTCCAAACACTATTATGGTTTCTGCCCTGTCAGGTATTCCTCGAGCTATTACTTTTGATTTTTTTAATCCCGCTAGACATCTCTACTGATATCTTCTTTATTCTGAATACAGGAGCGGTAAACCCCGGCGTTGTGCTGACCGAAGAATTACTGCCAGCCATTGCCACGACTGTCACTGTTCCACCCTTCTCTTTCCCTCCCCCCCCCCCCCCCCGAGTTTTCTCGGGTTTAATGACGGAAGGTAAAGATTTCTCATTTCTTTGTTTCAGTGTAAATATTGTTTTTTTGGATTAATTTCTTTACCATATATTGTTGCAATCCTGCAGGAGTTCTTTTTGACCGCTTACACGAGATGTTAAGCTCGCATTTCGCTTTCCAATAGGAATTCGTTCCCCCTTTAGGCGTTGGTTAGTATATTCTCCACCTGTTGCTTCATCTTTCCGCGAGTGAACTTTCTATTGCTAAGCTTTTCTTGTATTGACCTCAATATTACGGCTTGACGGAGAGAACGAAGGAATAGCCGAACCTCCTATGCTTCCTAACCTGCCACTTTTGAACACCGGTATGGTAGATCTCGTTCATCATCATTCTTCTTTATTATTTATTTTTTAGGTTGAAATATAACCCTTCTTTGTATGTGCTTTATTCTGCAGCAGCTATACCAGCTTTGGCTCCTTTTGAGTCTCGCATTTCCATGCCCGTAAGGCCCTTTGCTAAGCGCCAATCTTCTAGGGGTGCGGCGAATAGCAGGCGGATGTTAAGTGAGTTCATCGAAGATCTTAACGTTGAAGCCCTCACCTCTACTGTGGATTTTGTTGACGAGGTTAACCCTATATTGGCGACGCTTGTGAATTTCCACAATGAAGATTTCGTCGGCATTTGGGTCAACTATTGTAAGCGGATCGAGGCTTGTTTCTACGAGATCGAGTACAAGCGTCTTACACCTGAAGCATTAAACTCGAATGCTCAACTGATCGCATGGATCGAGTAAAGTGTCGCTTCCCTTCAATTCTTTGAGCAGAAGTTAGCTGATTGGTCGTTTGAAAAGTGTTTTGTAAATAAAGTAATCGCAATCAAGACAGTGTCGCTAGTAGCTAGCCACGATGAGTATGGGTCGTCCGCAGGAAAACGTGAACCTTCTTCTTACTTTAGACGAGTTGATGGAAGAAGAGTGATTGGTTGTAGTTACGGATATACTACGGATATAAGAATTATAAAGAGAAGACTTGTAGGGTTCATAGTACTTAGTAGTAATGGATGATTAATTAAAAATGACTCCTTTTATATTTTAATAGTTTAAAACTAGATCGATAGTGATAAATGTGGATTAGGGTTCTTTTGGAAGAAACTAGGGTTTCTCCAATTCTAACCCTTGTCCTTGCATTGATCACTATTCATGTCTAGCCCCTAACAAAACAAGTGTTAATCTAATCTCAAATCGTGGTCGAGACTATTAATAAATTGGTAGCGCGCCCGATAAGGATGTTAACATTTATTTTGCTAAAGTTTATAGATTTTAAAATGTATAAAAGAGGTTAAATAATTTTATCATCCATTGATCTACCCCGCCCTACGAACCCTAGCAAGCTATGAATTACTCACGAATGGTGGGAGATTTAGAAGAAAGGATGAAGAAAGAGATCATAATGTAAGTGCAGAAAGTAAGTGCAGAAATTAAATACAGAAAGTAAAATGCAAAGAGAATTAAAGCTAAAATCTACCTTTATTAATCAACTATATCATGTACAAATCCTTTTAAAGTAGAGTACAAGAAGCCTAGCTTTTGCTCTCGATCTCTATCTTATTGGAAGTAGATGAACAGCTGATGATCACCTGGATGCGTGGATCACTTTGGACCTCTTGATCTCTTCGGTTGATGATTTTTGATGTGAAGCTCTCGGTCCCTTAAACAGTCACAGAAACTATAAACCTTAGATTCCATGTGTGATGATTTGTTGTTAAAATCAAACCCAAAAAAATCTCAAATCCTACGGCCATAAATGGGCCGCGGATCCGGCGCAAATATGTGCATTTGGCCGCGGTTGGGCGGCATCATAGTGGGATCAGTATTTCAAAATTCTTATGCTGTTTGGTATTGACACGTAGACATCATTGTGATGTCTGGATTCTTCAAATCTTCCTCTGGTTCTCTGTCGATTATGATTTTATGATTTGATTCAACTTTATCGGCAGATTTTATTCCCGACATCTCAGATCTCTCGATCTCCAGACCTGAGCTGATATCTGCACAATATCTCAATTCATCGTATTAGTAATATTTGTTATTATTTTGAGATATTATCCTAACCGCTTGTATGATATTAAATTTTAAGAATATTTATTAGAATTATTTGATATGATATGCATATTTTAATTACTGTAGTTTCATATAAATATTATATGCATATATTTTCCCTCATAATGTTAATTATAACCTAGAAACATATGATAATTATCTTTTTACAAATAAACCCACATATGTTCTATATTTACAATAAACACCTTTAAGCACTTAACAATAGTGGGGAAAATAATCATTCAAATGTGCAATATTTTCGACTAACCAAATACCCCCAGACTTAACTTTGATCGTCCCGAGAAAACTAGTTATTAAAGAAAAGAACAAGAAGAAGAAAAAGAAAAACCTAGCATACTTTCGTAGGCAACACGATTGCACTAAGCACGTGCAACAAGCCTTTAAACCTCTAGGTGTCCATAGTAGGAGGAGTGTTGTCTCCTGAGGGTTTTCAGCAGATTACACCCACAAAATCTCATAATAAAAGAAAGATGATGAAAGTTATATACAAAGATAAATAATATATAAAAGAAAGAACTTGAAAATAAGAGTTTAAAATTACACTAGCTTTTCGGTTGCCATGTGCCTTATCTTAATAGTCATGAAAACATGTCAGAAATCAAATTATCCCTCAATAAAACATCGCCTTTAGTCTTCCTCTCTACATTTCTTCCAAACATAGATCATATACCTCTACGTGTGTGTAAAAGATATCCCTACACTTAGAGAATTTAATTCAAACTATCATACTCTTGTCCATCTTCCTTAGTACTTTTTAGTCGGTGAATATTTTCAAATGGAATTGCTCACACATTCTTCAAGCGACCGTTAATACTTCTTGAGGTACTAACCAACCGATTACCAAATGTGCTCACTCATTAAGGCGTAATTAGCAATATCCTTGTCTTGCAACACCTAAGGCTTAGCAGTGGCTCCCAAACCAGTTGGTATAAGCTACTAGGTGATAAAGCACCCACGCTATATTTTTTATGCTGCCTTAAGTAATTACAAAACCAGTGTTCATTTTTCTTCACCATTTTTATGTCATTTATATTTGTTTGTATATATATTTTTTTCTTCATACTAAGGCTTTTAGACAAGAGTATTTCAAGGTATCTTCTACTATCCCAAGTTTCAAGATGTGTGCAAGTGCGTATAGTAGGGTATCAACGTTCTGATATTTGGACTCAAGAATAAGGAATATTTTCAGACTTATTTCTATCCTCAGATTAGTGATTTCTTTCATCTTACTAACCCTTAGGACAATAGCTCATGACTATTATTACTAGCTTCGTTATAAAACATCTAATTTTCTTTCTTTTCTTAAACTTTTCTTTCCTATCATATGTATTTTTCACTTTCTAACTTTTATTATCAAAAATTTTTTGTGCTTTTATTTAATATAATGCAAAAAATGATGCGCGAATAAGCTCAAATCTCCTCCAAACCTATTTGCAGCAGTGTCGTCACTGATGTCATCTTTTAAGCTCAAAACCTGTAGACTTTGGAGGAATAGTTAGTAACGGGGGCACGAATTAATGACAGCGAAATCCTCTCCCAAAGTTATTTTTGACTCACAATTTTGTAAAAATTTATTTTCTTTCAAGAGCCAAAATATTTTCTCCCCCGCAAACTTGAGTAAAATAGTATTAAGCATTTAAAATTATGAGGGGGTAAAGTTATTGGTCTATGCAAAGCTCTACAAAGACCAAAAGTCAACACTAACCATTCGAATATTTTATCAATGTAACACCACGGTTGGTGAAAGATCAAAGGTGTGCAGAAGTAGGGAGATAGGCGAAATCGATCGGGTTTACGTCTCAGTTGGTAGAGACAAAATGGTGGTGGTGCACTACTCGTATCTCATTCTTGATAAGAATAAGGGTTAGCGGTTCGACTTCTTTGGATGGTTGATTCATCACAACTTCCATGTCTTCTAGGAATGCAAGTTCTTCAACAAAAATATCTTCAAAACTTTCATCAAGGTTCTGAATGATAATTTCATCGGAAAGAAAGTTATGAAACTTGGATAGCTTGACTAAATCATTCAACAAGTCAAAGGGTTCGGACTTAGGTGTGGACTTGTCGACAGAAGGGTCTTCACGTGTATAATAAACAGTAGGATCAAACCCTAACGCGCTTGTGGCGTCGAGATCAGAATCTTGAAGCTCCTCAAATTCGCAACTGTCGGAAGCTATCTTTTTGACAGAACAAATATGAGCATAGGGTTCTGATGGTTGACTTCCTAGCTTGTAAATGTTAAGCTCAATTGTCATCTTCCCAAAGGACAGGTTTATTGAACCGTTACGACAATTGATTATCGTGTTTGAAGTTGGTAGGAAAGGTCGACCTAGAATCACGAGAATTTGGTTCCGTAGGTTCGCTACAGGCTTTGTATCTATAACTATAAAGTCCACAGAGAATATAAACTCCCCGACTTTGATTAACACGTCCTCTAGCTCACCCCAAGATTGGGTGATAGATCGATCGGCCATCTGGAAAGTGCAATGCGTAGGTTTCAACTCTTGATCAGTCGAAAATATTGCATTTTTAACACATCAATTTCCCTACTATTTGCAATCATCTAAAGGTGTTCGGTATAAATATAGCACATATTAGAAAAACGTCCGTAAAATACCAAATAACATGTGTTATATATTATAACCGACATTTTTGAGGGAAATTGAGTGTTTATCATTGCATGCATCATCTTTGTACAGCGCAACACTTGTCTCGAGAATATGTGCAGGAAATTCCAGAAAAAGAGCCGAAACTGTCAAAAGTGCTGATAAAAATACGCCAAGTCCAAGACTTGTGATCTGGCAGTGAACAAGAAATACTTAGAAGATTCCAGACATCAGGAAGCAGTACTAAAGCCAACATAGGAATTATCATGAAATCCAGTGCACTAAAGCCATCAATGGGCCGCGGATCCGCGGCCGTAGGTCCCTTCCCGTGGCGGATCCGCGGCCACGAGGAAGCATCGCCAGCATATTTCAGTCTCAGGCTTCTCCATTCAATCTCCACACCTCTTCAAGACACTACAAATTCCAGAGATCTCCAGAAGCTTCTGTCCGGACAGCAAAGCTTTTTGTTCAAGCTAAACACTTCAAGCTTCTAAAGGAAGCTAACTACCTAAACCTAGAAGCTTCTCCCTAACCTCCAAGCTTATCAAGGAAGCTAGCCCTAACTAACTATTTCTAGAACCTTCTACCTAACTACCAAGCTTGCAAGAGAAGCTAACCCTAACCTAGCTTCTAAAGGAAGCTAATCCTAATTAAGGCTATAAAAAGGACCCTAAAGCTTTACTCTCAAGGTTGTTGGTTGTTGGTTGTTGATTGTTGATCAATTTCCACCCATAAGTTGAGTGACGCAACTTGTTCAAACCCTAACCCTAATCCAATTCCAAAAGCCAAATTCAAGATCTCCGAGTACAATTCAAGCAAGAAGCCTCCAACCTTTTAGAAGCGACGCCGATCTTCAACCGAGCAAGTGATCCAAGACGATTCGCGACTCACGGAGACGATGCGAAGCTAATTCGGCGATCGAGTTCTTTCCTCAATTCTTGTAGTTCTTGAGCGAATTGTAACGGAATTGTTGAATAATAAAAGGTGAAATTTCTTTATCTTGCTTATCTTTACATTTGAGCATTATGATGATATCTGCTCGGCGTTCACGTGTTCCCACGTGAGGCTCTAAATCAGTGTTAAACACTGAAATTTAGAGCGCTCACGTATGGCACGTGAGGAACCTAAGAATTGGGCACTATTTCGTTTGGTTTATTCTCTTGTTCTTTTATTAGTGCTAAGCACTATTAGGGGTCATGTGGGATCACGCGAGGCGCCCCAAAAATGGGAACTGTCTTTGATTTATTCCATTTTTCTTTTATAAGTGCTAAGCACTATTAGGGGGTCGCGTGAGCTCACGTGACTCGATCTCAGTCGTTCTTTTTTTGTTCATCAGAGGTGCTCACGTGGGAACACATGATCTGTCATTATAGCGTTGAACGCTAATATGCATGGAGATCTTGATCTGAGTTTTGAGAATTTCAGGTCCCTTATTTTTATAAAAATTAAATTCTTTTATAGGGTTAAACCCTAGTTTTATCAGAGGAATTAAATTCCTATATCTTTTTGTAAGAATTAAATTCTTTGAATTTAGTTCTTTCCCCTAAGTTTTGAATCTGCATGACAGAATCTCCCCGATGAGAATTAAATTCTCAACTTGTGGGGAGATCTGCTTCTGCAGACCTCAAGCAGAGGAAGAACTAAGTTCTTTTTAGAAAAGTTAAACTCTTAGAGTGGCGAAGAAGAGATAAAATAATCTCTATTTCTTTTTTCTTACCTAGGGTTTCTTTTTCTAGAAGAGAGACCTTCTTCTTTTTTTTGGAGAATTGAATTCTCTTTTTCTCGGAGAATTGAATTCTCTTTTTCTCTTTTTCTTTTATTTCTCAAAGCTTATGGGGGGTCTCCTCTGTATCAGACTTGAATTCTTGGGTCCTTTTTATAGTAGAAGCTAGTCTGTTGATTTAGTTAAAGAAATCTCTCGTTAAATCCTGATTGATTTGGGGATTTTATCCACAGTTGGATATTTGACCCAAGGACTTCTGTTTTACAGAAAATATCTTTCTTGTTTTTAACAAGATTAGGGAAATATTTTCCCATACAGAATTTTTTCTGTAGATAGGTGATTTTTAATCACCATTAGATTTTTTATCCAACGGTACTCTGTTTTACAGAGCGTAATCTTTCTTGTTTAGAAAGATTTAAGGAAATATTTTCCAAATAGGATTTTGATCTCTTTATTTAGAATTTAATTCTATCAGCTCAAAAGGCGTTTAAGACCACTCACGTGTAGCACGTGACCCTACAGAGTTAAACTCATTTGCTTATGTGCAACAGCCCAAAATGGACATCACGTGCTGACACGTGAGCTTCTCTGGCCTGTTATTTGTTTTAAGAAGGCGCCTATATACTTTGTATATAGATGCTCACTTGCTTGCACGTGAGGCTCAATTTCAGGCTTAATTGTTAAGCGCGGTGCCTATAATCTTTGTTCATATGCGCATCAGGTGTGGGCACGTGATGCTCCATTAGGGGAATTTTTTCCCATCGCTTTTTCTATCCTTTTTTTTATAAAAGAACACCCAGAATCACGGTAACATGATAAGGGCACTCTCAAGACATGTCGTACGGTTTTACCATTCAAACTACCCATCCCCGTTTTAAATGTGTGTTTAAATTAAGTTATCAGTTACCAGCTGTCACACGGAACCAAGAAGACATAAAAAAAAACACGTTCTCTTTCTAAATCGGGTAATTCCTCATTCACCCAATTTCTAATGTCTATGCACTCACGCATAACCGCTCAAGGTATAACGAGTTAGGATTAGTTCGAGTCAAGTTTAGTTATGTAAACCACATCATGAGTAACAGGGTTTCACAAAGTCTAGTTGAAAATGGTGCTATACAGTATTTTATTTCAAAACATGAAACTTCGGAAAACTCGAGATATTTTAATATAGAAATGGTTTCATAATAGTTCAAGGTATTTTAGTGAAATAATAATTCTAGAATAGTTCGAGGTATTCAAGTGTAACACGGGATTTAGGAAAGTTCAGGGTATTTCAATGCAAATACGGGTTTTCGAAACTTTAGGGTATTAATGTGAAATACGGTATTGGAACTTTTAGGGTATTTATTTGAAAGTACATGATTTATAAAGCTTAGGGTATTTTCGTGTGAAAACGGTCGTAATTTATTACTAATAAGGTCATTCTAAAAATCAGTAGCATTTCCGCTGCAAACCGGGGTGATATCAATACAGGTTTAGGCAGAATAAAATGCTTGATTAGCATGGAAGAGTTATATTGGGTTATAAGTCTTTGTGGGTCATTAACACGACGCTTAAGGAACATGAATTTCTAAGTTAAAACTAAATACAAGAAAGTTACCAAATCGGACAGCATTTCGATATCTAATTTAACATCTAAAATAAATAACAACATGCGGGATTTTTCGTATTAAAGTTTGATAAGAATGCTAAGAGATGTGTAGAAAAATATTTAGAAGAAGATGCGACGAGATTAAGAGGAGAGACGGAATCCTGCCTTGTGACGAAGATTTACAGACACGAACCAACGACTCATAATGAATCGTACTCCTGTCTCAGATTTTTCAAGTACCCTTTATCAGTACCTATGCGTAGATCATCTAGAGAAGATTGCACAGGATATTTTCTGGAATTATTTGGGCGCCAGAAGCGTAAGAAATGAGTGAAAGAGTAAGAGGCTATTTATAGATTTCAAAAACCTAGCCCGAGCCGACCAAGAGCCGCCGATCATGTGCCCGCCAGCTCGTCACAGCCGTTGGATCGAGGGATCTAAGGGTCCAGGATAGTCCACGTGGCTAGAATGTCCGCACACGCGCTTGGGTGAGCAAGTGTGTAGGGTCCATACGCAGCACTAGCTGCTGCTGCTGTGGAAGGCCTGGGTCGGGCTCACAGGCCTGGGTCTTAAGCCCATCTTTTCTTTAAATAAAAATACATTTTTATTTTTATTTTATAAAAACTGTTCAAAATTGTATTATCTTTTCTAGAAATTATTTTAAAATACTTTTAATTACCAAAAAATATGAAAATCCTATAGGAAAATTCTCGTATATACACGCATACTTCTTTACCGAACGAAACGTGTTGTTGGTCCGTGGCTTTACGGACTACTCTCGTATATACACGCATATCTTCTTTACCGAACTACAATTAACATGTTAGAATAGAGTAATCAAGTTTACATACATTGTCATGCTTTTATATAACTCCATGCTTAAGAGATATTACCGTACTCACGTTTAAAATACACTTTTACCTATCTGTTACCATACTAAAAATTCATATTCTACTTATATGCTTTACTTTATCATATTCACATTCATAATTCTTTTTAGGAACTTATCGAGCGCTAGTTCGCTAACGACATTCCTTTCTTTTTGTTTTCTTAGAATATTCGTCAGATACTGGGAAGATTGTGTTGGATATAGTGCCCTCTAAGTCAATTATTCGATCGCAGGCACGTGATTACAATGATTGAGGGAGGACCCATACAGACATGACTGTCTTACTCGAAATGATAGTATGCTATCTGGTTTGTCTTTATCATCGTATGCATACTTTAATTCACTATTGCATATTGATAGAGCCCATAGGATTCTTGCTTGACTGCCAGCAGTATGATGGCGATCATATACGTGAGAGCTGGGGTCTATAAGCACATCCTTAAAGTGTCCCTAGTCGTGGGAGTTTCGAGATAGGGCATCGATACTTCAGTGTAGACTAGTGTATACAGTCGAGACCCCGACGAGGGGCGGTGGCCGGTCTCACAAGCCATTGGTGTCAGTTTGATCACCTAAGATGTGTACAGGTGCTCATTGAGTTATGAGTACACCGGACTGGACTCGCCAGGAACATGCTAAGTTGGTATTATACATATCGTCATATAGCAGTTCCCAGGTGACATGTGTACAGGTTAGTTCATCGACCTGAGGTCGTCATTTGTCTCGTGTGAGTTCCCACTGTATTTTGATTTATACCCTACCACGGGTCAAAGGAGTCGTGCAAACAGGTATTTTTTGGGTACAGTCCCGAGCTACATGGAGGCAGTGAGCAGATCATCGGGGATTCGTCTCTCCCGGTATTGGGGGTGAGATCGCGCTGTGTTTAGGAGATCCATTACACGAAATCCCTGGCCAGGGTAATCGAGATTTACTGGTAAGTATTCCAGTAGTATCTCAGGGTGTTCTGGGCTTCTCTCTTTGACACGACTTATACAGCTATTGGGGGTCTGACGTTTACCAGCCCCTAGGCCCTATATGCGATACTCATAGACGAATGGACCGGACTGTACGGATATTGTCACTGTCAGGCTCAGTAGGGTTTCTGGATGAGTTCGCTCGTCAACTTCCCTTCCAATCAATACATAGGCAACCGTTACGTACAGATAGTACCTCTGACGTGCTAGTGGTTATACTCAGTGCCAGTGTATTGATGAGTCATTAGAGTCCCCCACTGACAGTTTCCCAAGTTCGGGCGAAACGTTGTAGAGGTCGTATGGTTTTATGGCAGGGTTCGGAAAATGCATGTGCGTTTATGCACGTGTCATTTTTCGGGCAGATAATACTGGTGGGCTTTGGTTTAAGCCGGATCCGAGTATTATACTGTATAGATATAATATCTTTGTCTCAGTTGCATTTGTATTCGGTCGTAATACAAATATGGGTATGTTTATACTATTACGGAGTTATCCTGAAATTCGTTTCGGGATCGCTTTTGGAAGTTTCCAGTTTTCTATCACCCGTATTATACATTCGGTTTAATACGGTTTTATTTTTTCTTCATGAGGGTGAGTCATGAGGGTGAGTCACCATTTTGCTTTAATGGTTGATGACTAGGATTAGTGAGTCACCATTATGCATTTAATGTTTTATGCAAGGTGGATTTTGCATTAATGAGGTTTTGTAATGCTTAAGATATTTCTCCTTGATCTTTTACCTTATGATTACCACCCCTTGCTCCTACACTCACCTCCCTCCTCTTCTTATAGTGGTCGGCCCCTCTTGGAGAGAGGATGATGGTTCATTTGAAAAAAGTATATGAAATTTGCTTCATGGAAATTTCATAAGTTGATTTCTCATTTCACCCGATCCAAAACGGCAACTTCATTAACCGTTCATCCATAGCTTTGGATGTAACGAGACAAAGTGTTCTACTCATTCTCTACATCAATCTTGGTCATCTCTTTTAGCAAATTTGATGATCGAGTTGCCTCGGTTCAGAGGCGGGAGCCCGTTTAAAGATCCGTCGACGTGGTGCCACCTGGACGACGAGACCGGAGATCGAACGAGATCGGATCAGCTGCAACAAAGCGTCGGATGATGGTTGAAGACCGAAGGACCCGGATCGTTCGGTATAACATTTCTACCCACTTTGTAGTTTGTTAGTTTAGCATTGATGGCAGATCCTGGGATATAGTATACGATAGCGCCGTTCTAAAAAGTTTTTGTTCCGCATTTGGCGTCTGAAAGACGGCCGGGACGCTACCGTAGACTTACACTGGTATCAGAGCCTCGCCATTAAGCTTTACTAATTTGTGCTAACGCGTTTAAAATATCGATCGAACGGATTTTCGAAAACTACATTTTTCTGTTCAAAGTTTCTGTCGATTTTAAATCAGGCCTAAAAATCATTTTGACTATACCAGAAAATTGAGCAGGGTTTTCTAAGCAAACTGTAAAAATTTGGTCACATGATCCTACAGAACCGCCGCGGATCCGCGGTCAAACCTAGGGTTTGACCGCGCATCCGCGGCCATTTTGTGGGACCAGTGGTCCAAATTTGTACAGTGGCTTCTTAGGAGGAAATTGTGGTTTTTGGTACATTTCGTTTGGGGCCATTTTTGGTTACTGTACAGCAGATGTTTGTGGGGCCCACTTCGGGAAATTTTGTCGATCGAAATTTAAACGTGTTAATTTACAGTACTTACTTTATATCTCCGACCGTGAATGTCATTCGAGCGGTAAACCGCGTCTAATTGCTATAGTTCTTTTAGACGGGTTTGCAAACGTGACATTCGCGTTGATGTTCTGTGTTGTGCTGTGATGTTGTGGATTTGTCGTGGTGG
Source organism: Agapanthus africanus (assembly GCA_030015575.1). Lineage (NCBI taxonomy): Eukaryota > Viridiplantae > Streptophyta > Magnoliopsida > Asparagales > Amaryllidaceae > Agapanthus > Agapanthus africanus. The sequence continues at coordinate 172,290,122 of CM057339.1, read as the reverse complement.
ATAGCTCCTGTGCAATGGTAGTACTGTTCGGATTTATTTGTACATTTGATATTGCGGGGCGAGTGTCCGACTTGTGGACTGTCGTCACTGCCTGTTTGTATATTATTCTTTTGGGGCACGACCGGGCTGAGGTCGATGTACCCGTTGTATATTTTTTTTCTGTACTAGGATTACCCTGTGGTGGGGTGCATGGATAGCCAGGTTCTAGAGGGCAACGGGCCCGCATCTCATGGTGTTGAGACGGAGGGGGCTCCACTCTAGAATTGGCGGGCTATTAGCCGCACTCGTAGGGGGTACAGGTTGACCCAAGGAGGGGTGCTCAAGTTACCGGATTCCATGAAGTGATGGGTGGTCCATTCACTTTGCTGTAGGGGGCTGTCTCGCTTCAGGTTTTGGCGGGTAACTTGCCGCACCCGTAGAGGTCTAGGTTTCTTTGCACAGGCTATCCACATGACCGGGGAACGTCGGGTTTCAGCAGCGGCTCTGTGAAACCCAGGGATCCCAGATTATCTGTATTGTTCTGTGATGCTTATTATTTTTCTGTAATGTTGCATATTATCACGCCTGGAGCGATTATTGTATATTAGTATATATACTATTAGATGTTGTATATGTTTTACACCCGCGCTAGTCCAGTCCCCGCTCTGTCGTTAGTTAAGTAACCTAACGGGTGATGATGGGACCCAGTGGCGAATGCGGATGGCATATACGTACATTATATTTTCGATCTTTTCTGGTGTGTTTAATTGATGGGACTGCATTGATTCTTATCAATGCAAGGATAAAACAAACCTATATTTGATGTTGTTGGAACAAATTTTAAAAGAGTTATTACAAAGACGTTTCTTTTTGTTATGCACAGTGGTATTCAGTTATGAATATCCAGCACCTCATTCGACGAGGCAAGGGCCGAGATCCCTTCACCGGGAGTGACCCCTTGGGCAGAAGTTTGCGTCGGGGTAATAACTTCAGTATAGTCAATCACAAGTTGCTTTGCATCGCGGTATTCAGTTAGAATATCCTGCACCTCATTCCACGAGGAAAGAGACGAGATCCCTTCACCGGGAGTGACCTCTTTAGCAAAGGTTTTCGCCACTATATTTTTATAAAAAGCTATCAGGTTCCTTCAACGAGATCAAGTTCATTACGTTAAAGGTTTTTCGCCAAAAACCAGCCGTAATCCTCCGTCATTTCTTATGGATGGTCAGTAGTATTCAAGCTATGTTTGTTGGCCTACGTCAAGGCATAGTGTTTGGTAGCTGCTGGGGTATTCATTTGTTGCATAGATAGATGCATTAGTTTAGGACAAACGTACAGACTTGTTGGCCTACGTCAAGGGCATGTACGATGACCTAAATTAATCAGGACAACGACGGATAGAACTTGACATGTGGCTTATGATTTGTTGGCCTACGTCAAGGTCATAAGAGCATGGGATAAAAATTACATCGGGAGTTTCAAACATACAGGAAACTTGCCAAACTTTAGCATACCTTCTGGAGTGTGATAACGTGAGTGGATACCGTCACGTTATCATGCGATAAGAGTTGGATCCCGATTCCCACTGATGAGTTAGTTTACTCTTCGAGTCATCCCGACTAATTCTTTTTTCAGGTTTGGAGGAGAATTTGAGATAACGGTGGGAGGTTTCCTAATTAGATAAAGTGATAACCATTCTGATCTAGGTTAGAGTGCACGCAGAGTGTTTCTTTTCTCTCTCTCTCTTTGGCAGCGACCTTTGACCGACCCTAGACTATGACTCAGTGACCAAGTTGACCGAACCTTCTTAAAATACTGGTTTTTGGATTGTCAAAGTTGCATAAGTCTTTGCCACTCCTTCTTTTACCCTTTGTATTTCTCAGAACACCCCGTATTATTATGGACATCCACTTCCATTAGATAGATCCATCGTATGGTTATATACGAACTCGAAGGGACTTCTTCGAGGATGGATCCAGGTTCAGGAGAAATAGAATTGGTTTATTCAGTTGTCTTTTATTATCACCTTCTCTCAGGTTGCGAGGGCTCCTTGGTTTAGGAGTGTACACCTATTACGCTTATTGGATAGTCTTCTTCCAAACCATAGGCAGGTGCCGAAAGGTAGGGAATGAAGAAAACCAATTAGCCTAAGTAGGGTGTGCAGAAGGTAATATGTAAAGACAAGATAAAGGAATTAGAAAGAAGGCAAAGTAAATTGCGACTACTATCATTCACGACCAAACCACGTATTTCATCGTCACTCCTACTTCACCTTTCATTTCTCCAGAACAACCTGTATCACTACGAACATCCAATTCCATTGGATAAATCCATCGTATGGTTATATACGAACTCGAAGGATATTTTTTCGAGGATGGATTCTGGTTCAGGAGAAATAGGAATAAGGTTTATTCAGTTGTCTTTTATCATCACCTTCTCTCAAGTTGCGAGTACTCCTAGGTTTAGGAGGGTACACCTATTATGCTTACTGGATATTCTTCTTCCAAACCATAGGCTGGTGCTGAACGGTAAGGAAGGAAGAAAACCATTTAGCCTAACGATGGTGTACAGAAGGTAACGACTAAAGACAAATAAAGGGAATTGGAGAGTTGGCAGCGAAATATACGGTTAAAGTCATGAATTGGATTATGGAAGAGGCATTACTAAGAATACCAGGATACCCCTTCGAAACATTTTCATGTTTCAATTACACTGTGCATTGTTAATTGTAAACTGATTTCCCAATTAAACCCTTGCTCCAGGGTATGTATTTACCAGGTTTCATTCTCACATCTGTATGGTTTTACAGATGATGAGTGGGAGTAAGTTATTGGGAATTAGGTGATCATCCACATTATATCGGAATTCGTTGTAATTGGTGATATTTGAGGAAATCGCCTGGGTACAATTTTCAATCTACGACGCACAGGTTTTGAGTTATTCAACTCAGCGGACTTATATAGAGTATTGTATGTTGTCCAGTGTCCATCAGGACAAAAGGGTTGGTCCTCGTACTCTGTTCTGTTTACTTGTAACTTCTCTAGTTTTTAGACAAGTGTTTCGTAGAAATACAATGTCTAAGTTTTGAGAAGTTGTGGGTATAGGAATAAAGTAGAGAACCAGGTGTCGCAAGTATCGGGATTCTTCAAAGAAATCGAAGATGTAGATTCTTGTGATTGGTATTCAAGTAATGTTTTTTGAGAAACTTGTTTCTCTTTCGGGTTACTTATAATTGGATGGATTCCTAAGTTGAGTAATGCTGATTAGCCTCTCTCCATTAAGTTGATATGCACTGGAGACAGCTGCATGTTTTGAATCTGGTTCCAATTAAATAAGTGCCAAAATTTTCTATATTAGATATAGAATGCTTCATATCTTAACGATGTTAAGGTAAGGGGAGTTGTCCAGCTTATGCTTAAAACTAGACACTGGATAACTCAAGGCACGTTTCGGTAATGGCAGTTTGTGGGTTGACCCTGGCTTTGACGAGGGTTGATTTTCTACCATCTGGAAGATCAATAGTGATATTGTTCTTAACTCGCCACAGTTTTATTAAAATGGATTTTTTTTCAGAAAACAGTAGTGGGAGTATGGTAGAACTGGAAGTGATTCCAGAACCGCAAACGATTACGGAAAATTTAATAGGACCTATATATTCAATCAGGTTTGACATTCCATTAGCCACTCCGCAGATATGGTGGGTAACCTCAGACACCCGAGAGGTACTCCGGTAGCCTCAAGGACGGTGACAGGGAGGTTCTTGTTTACCCAGACTTGACACTACTGTTGTTCCAGACTATGAGACCCGGCAGGAGGATATGTATACCGTCGTTCTAAACTAGTTCTAGAAGTACACGTATATATTATTCTGCCAGGGGGTTATTGTGGTCAATGGAGAAGCGTAAGCATAGTGGGCAAGTAGCTTATGTCTATTTATAGGCTTGAGCAGATATAGCAGAGATTAGATCATCTAATTTTGATGTAATAGTCATGGCTTTGACTTCATCAGAATAGGGGATGGATCTGTTAAGAAGGTAGTAGGGTGTGATGTCCTGATATTTGGATGACATACACAGAGTAGGAAGTAAAATTCCTATACTACAATCGGTTGTACTGTGGTCGTCACACAGTTGTTTCTCCACAAAGGATATGGATATAATATCTGACATTCTGGTTACTAGATCTATGGTTTTAGATCTAGATTTGGGTAGTTTCCCAATGTGGGTACTTTGACAGTATTCTAATAGTATTTTAGAATAGATGACTCCTGGTATGGTGGTATACCTGCAGTTGATGGAGTCACCCTCTATAAAGGTGTCTTAAAGACTAAAGTGGAGAGGGATGTGCATGATTGGCAGATCACTTGCTTAGGCAATTGAGTCAATCGTGAGATGTCAAGTACCACACCAGATGTTGTTTTTGCACTAGATGCGATAAGTTTATATTAATCCAATCCTGAAGAAACATTAGGAAGCAGTTTTAGAACATAAGTGCATATTCTACGGATTTGATGACGGCAGCCTCCTTCGGGGGACGGTTATCATTCCATGCTTCAAAGGTGACATGAATGACATAGTGATTATTAGAGTTACAGTTTTCCCTCTGACGAGGGACAATATTATGGACAAGTGGTCCAAGAGAATACTGTGGGAGGCATGGTGCGCGATACTGATTAGGTTCAGTTATCAATACTGTCTAAGAAATTTGGATTTGGAGTTCATTTATGAACTAGGTCCCATCGGATATCCTGACATATTCTAAGACACCTATTACTCGATTCGGGAGATGTCTTTCTCCGCGAACTTGAGATTAAGAGAGACATAGAAAGAAACATCAGGACGGATCCACTCACTGAGGCTGTGAGTATGCGACATCACAATAATAGCCTTAAGTGCAAGTGGGAGATTGTTGGATATAGTGCCCTCTAAGTCAATTATTCGATCGCAGGCACGTGATTACAATGATTGAGGGAGGACCTATACCGACATGACTGTCTTACTCGAAATGATAGTATGCTATCTGGTTTGTCTTTATCATCGTATGCATGCTTTAATTCACTATTGCATATTGATAGAGCCCATAGGATTCTTGCTTGACTGCCAGCAGTATGATGGCGATCATATACGTGAGAGCTGGGGTCTATAAGCACATCCTTAAAGTGTCCCTAGTCGTGGGAGTTTCGAGACAGGGCATCGATACTCCAGTGTAGACTAGTGTATACAGTCGAGACCCTGACGAGGGGCGGTGGCCGGTCTCACAAGCCATCGGTGTCAGTTTGATCACCTAAGATGTATACATGTGCTCATTAAGTTATGAGTACACCGGACTGGACTCGCCAGGAACATGCTAAGTTGGTATTATACATATCGTCATATAACAGTTCCCAGGTGACATGTGTACAGGTTAGTTCATCGACCTGAGGTCGTCATTTGTCTCGTGTGAGTTCCCACTGTACTTTGATTTATACCCTACCACGGGTCAAAGGAGTCGTGCAAACAGGTATTTTTTGGGTACAGTCCCGAGCCACATGGAGGCAGTGAGCAGATCATCGGGGATTCGTCTCTCCCGGTATTGGGGGTGAGATCGCGTTGTGTTTAGGAGAGCCATTATACGAAATCCCTGGCCAGGGTAATCGAGATTTACTGGTAAGTATTCCAGTAGTATCTCAGGGTGTTCTGGGCTTCTCTCTTTGACACGACTTATACAGCTATTGGGGGTCTGACGTTTACCAGCCCCTAGGCCCTATATGCGATACTCATAGACGAATGGACCGGACTGTACGGATATTGTCACTGTCAGGCTTAGTAGGGTTCCTAGATGAGTTCGCTCGTCAGCTTCCCTTCCAATCAATACATAGGCAACCGTTACGTACAGATAGTACCTCTGACGTGCTAGTGGTTATACCCAGTGCCAGTGTATTGATGAGTCATTAGAGTCCCCCACTGACAGTTTCCCAAGTTCGGGCAAAACGTTGTAGAGGCCGTATGGTTTTATGGCAGGGTTCGGAAAATGCACGTGTGTTTACGCACGTGTCATTTTTCGGGCAGATTATACTGGTGGGCTTTGGTTTAAGCCGGATCCGAGTATTATACTGTGTAGATATAATATCTTTGTCTCAGTTGCATTTGTATTCGGTCGTAATACAAATGTGGGTATGTTTATACTATTACGGAGTTATCCTGAAATTCGTTTGGAAGTTGTTAGTTTCCAGTTTTCTATCACCCGTATTATACATTCGGTTTAATACGATTTTATCTTTTCTTCATGAGGGTGAGTCATGAGGGTGAGTCACCATTTTGCTTTAATGGTTGATGACTAGGATTAGTGAGTCACCATTATGCATTTAATGTTTTATGCAAGGTGGATTTTTCATTAATGAGGTTTTGTAATGCTTAAGATATTTCTCTTTGATCTTTTACCTTATGATTACCACCCCTTGCTCCTACACTCACCTCCCTCCTCTTCTTATAGTGGCCGGCCCCTCTTAGAGAGAGGATGATGTTTCATTTGAAAAAAGTATATGAAATTTGCTTCATGGAAATTTCATAAGTTGATTTCTCATTTCACCCGATCCAAAAAGGCAACTTCATTAACCGTTCATTCATAGCTTTGGATGTAACGAGACAAAGTGTTCTACTCATTCTCTATATCAATCTTGGTCATCTCTTTTAGCAAACTTGATGATCGAGTTGCCTCGGTTCAGAGGCGGGAGCCCGTTTAAAGATCCGTCGACGTGGTGCCACCTGGACGACGAGACCGGAGATCGAACGAGATCGGATCAGCTGCAACAAAGCGTGGGATGATGGTTGAAAACCGAAGGACCCGGATCGTTCGGTATAACATTTCTACTCACTTTGTAGTTTGTTAGTTTAGCGTTGATGGCAGATCCTGGGATATAGTATACGATAGCGCCGTTCTAAAAAGTTTTTGTTTCGCATTTGGCGTCTGAAAGACGGCCGGGGCGCTACCGTAGACTTACAGATTGAACCAAGTTCAAAGGTTTACGTTCAATTCGAAGTACATACTAACTTCTATTTTCATTCGGCAGTTTATTTTTAGTATGCCACATGTTAGACATTTTCATTGCATTTTTATTTTCAGTTATCTTGTATCTAAAGTTTATGGAAGTTGAATGTAAATAAAGTTGTTGAAATTTTATCTCACTTGTTAAATTTTCTTGTATATATATTACTTATAAACGCTTAACGTATTTATTACAGGAAATGAGCTTCTTGAAATAAATATGTCGCGGGCTTATCACGTGCCTATTTTCGTCTTTTTGAGAAGCATGGCGTGACAGCTGTAGTAAGCTTTTATGAGAGATCGAGAGTTTGAGAGCTCTTGTAAAATTTTGTAGTTCTTAAATTCCCTTGTAAAATAGATTTCTCTTTATTAGTGCAAAGTTTTTTTCGCCGATAAAATCCTCTTGTTATTTTTCCTTTATTTGCTATATTCCATCTAAAACCGGTGTTTCCGCCAACAAATTCATAGGTCCTCCAGGTGCGTATGTGTGTTATGTGATTGTATGTGATGTGTGTGTGGGTGTGTTTTGCCTGTTGTATGCATAAATTAGGGTTTAAGGGGGGGAACTCCTGCACAAAAAACCATGCACATACTCAAACACTTGATGTAGGGCCCACGCACTTAGGTGTAGGCCCTATTGATTTTTTTTATCATTGTTTAGTTTGTAGTGTAGAAAAGCATTGTCTAGGAACTATTTTCCATAATGAAAATTTGTTAGTTCATATAAAATTTTCCGCTTCAAAACTCTAGGTAAAAATGGAGCTAATCCAAACTTTAAGATTTGGAAATCAAATGCCTTATATTTTAAAACAAAAAAGAAATATAACAAAGCAATCATTTCATAATTCTTAATTTATATGAAACTAACATTTTCAATGTGCTTTATCTACAAACTCGGTATATTCCATAGAACCTATCGGGTTGGTGATTAATAGCTGCTAAAGTGAGGATAAAGGTGCAAATATCAAAGTAGGGTTTTTGTCTCGGTCTTATAGAGAATCATGATTCGGTGATTTGCTAACAAAGCACAGGAGTACTGTTGGGACTTAAAACATCTACCCAGCTTTGTTAGACAATCATCAACATGATTACTTCTAAATTGTCTCTCACATGAAACGTCCATTTAGATCTAATCTTGAATGGGGGTAGCTTTCATCAAAGTTGGAAGATGCAAATTACGTCACAAGCCCAGGAAGGAAAGTGGTAGGATACTCGGTGCCAGTCTTTCTATATAAAACTTCTATTTTAATATTTACCGGTCTTTGTCTATTTGGTCAAAACCTACTCCTCAAATGGTTCTGTTTCCATAACATATATATATTTTGAGGAAAAATATAATAATGAAAAGCTAAGTTAGTATTATTATGAATATAAAGTCCTTTGCAAAACAATTTTAAATCACTGCTCAAGATTGAAAATGTGTCTGGAGGCAACAGAAATAAAAAATAAAATAAAATGATGCGAGGAATGATGTAATGCTTGCATTTAATTATATAGAAATATATGTTGATGCAATTGAAAGAGAAATAGGGAAGTTTTAAATCAAAGGTATTTTTAAGACGGAAGTTTTAGGATACAACTTCTACACGGTAAAATACAAAAGCCAAATTGTTCGTTTGTTTCTTATTGTGTAAAAAAAAGTCGTGTAAAATATTTATGTTTTTGACGTTCTTACTCTCTCATGGGGATACCGTAGAGTCGTCGGCCGCCAGGACCTTATTCGATGGTTTTGGGTTTTTCATTTTGGTTAATTGTGAAAAAACACCTCTGTATTAGCAGTTTTACCCCTTCAAGTATATTATCAGCGCACCATCCTTGTTGATCCACTAAAATCCTCGAAATACACACAAATGCTACTCTAGAACAACAAAGCATAAAAGGTTCTACCATTAAAAGAGAAATCATTTGAGTAATTTAGAGTTGAACTTCAATGCTATTTAAGCTTTTATACGATAAGTTGCATGTTTTTAAAAGCAAGGATGATTCAACTGCTAAGCTGACAAATGTGAAAAGATATTTTGATTTTTTATCCCCAAAGGCAGTTTCATGCTATTTAACTTTTATATAAACATTCATGCCAAATTTTACTAATCTAAATGAAATCGAGCCAACCCTAGAGATTCTATGAGATCCTGTGTATGCTGGCAAACTCATCAAGAAGTGATAAATTCTATATAAAGCATGTGATGGCGTTATTTGCAATTAACTGTTCGGAAAAAATGGATCTAGCTCCCTTAGCTAATAGAGTAACATGTTTAAATCTCTGCCCTACAAAACCTTGTGAGCTAAATTGCACGTAAATACCCAAGATTTCACCGATTTCACGGATAAACATCTAAGTTTCTATGAGTTGCATACAAATACCTATCTTTAACTCAAGCATTTAAAAAAACGAAAGTAACGGCAATAACAAAATAACCGTTATAAAACCTTCATATATTACACGTAGATAATTAAGTGTAAACGGAGTAAAAAAGTGAGAATTTATTTGTTACTCATAAAAACTTAAGTATTTATATGTTAAAATGATAGAACCTTCAGGTATTTATTTGCAATTTAGCCAAACTTGTGAACACCACTTATCTCCAACAAGTGGCAGGTTTAAGTCCTTCAAGTATATAGTCTTTTTTTTTAATATGCATATAATATCATTGTAACCTTTTGGCATATAACTACTATAATTTTTAAATAACTACTGCATTTGGTATATAACTACCGCATTTACTTGATAACTACTATATTTACATGTTAACCACTGCGTTTATCAGATACTAGTTACATTTCAACAGATAACTATTACATATAAAAGAGCAGCAACTTGAAGAGACATGAACACGCATGTGATAAATGTAGTAATTATCTGCCAAAAGTTCATATAGGGATGTTGAAAAAATAAAAAGCCGCACGATGGGTTTGAGAGATTTAAACCTATTGTCTTCGAGAGATTTAAAGGTTTTCATTTGGGCCTTGGGAATTTTCCAGATTTCCTTTTGAGCCTAGATAGCTAGACTCGTTCTTTAGAATGAATTATGAAAAGAAGTAACAAGATCAACCTCACTCATACATGGGCGCTGTGAGATTCAGAATCATAAATTAAGAATCTAGTCATTTTTTCAACAGCAACAGGAAGAAAGAAATTCTCTCTCTAATATATTAATGCTAGAGGAGGGGTGTACGAAACAAGTGCAAAACAAACCTCTCTAATTTTCCACCATGTCGACAATGCTGATGTGTCAAAAACTGGTAATTTTGATTTATTTTAAACTTGAAATAAAAAATAAAATATGAGGATTTTGATCAATTGGTACTATTCATCCATAACAAACTCACCACAACTGAAAGATTATGGTGCGTTTGGTAAGAAATAATCTAAGTGGTAATCCTAAATTGCCATGAAATATTACCTCGCTTGTTTAGGTGTAAAAGATATTTTCAGGAATATAAGATTACTATGATAATCAAATGACCTCATTTCATGCTAATCCTATTCCCCCCAAAACACGTGTTTATCCTAAATTACCACGAAATATTCCCGCCTAGCATGAAATGAGCCATGACCATCCGCCGCCGGCCTCCCTCGCCACACGCCGGCCGACCGGCCTCGTCGCCTATCGTCGGTCGTCCGCCGGCCTGCCCGCCGCCGATCAGCCGTTCCCCCCGGCAGACCTCCTGTCATCGTCGATCATTCACCGGCGTGTTCACCGCCGATCGGATTTTCGCCGCCGGACGGCCATAGTTCACCAATCAGTTGTCCGCCGGTCATCGTCGATCATTCACCGGCATATTCACCACCGATCGGATTTTCGCCGCCGGATGGCCATAGTTCACCAATCAGTTGTCCGCCAGTCATCGTCGATCATTCACCGGCATGTTCACCGCCGATCGTATTTTCGCTACCGGCCGGCCGTAGTTCGCCGAATGGCCGTCTGCCGACCGGCCCACCGCCGATCTGCCGTTTGTTGACGGCATTGCGGCCATTTACCTGTCTTCCTCTGGCCACACCACCGGTCGATGGTTACACACACACACACACACACATACACATATATATATTACCATGAATGATTAAAGTATCGTTGGCTATAGTGCCCATAAGGCAATTATTGTAATTGCAGGTAGGCAATTATTGTAATTGCAGTTAGGCGATTATGATAATTGAAAGAGGACCTATACACATAGAACAGTCTTGCTTCAGATGATAGTATGCTATCTGGTTTGTCTTTATTATTATGTGTATATATTTTACTTGTTATTATATATCGCTAATACATAATGATAAAGCCCGTAGGCTTATTGTTTGACTACCAGCATTATGATGGCGATCATATACGTGGGAGCTGGGTAGTCCATAAGCACATCATTAAATGTCCCCAGTCGAGAGAGTATCGATATTCCAGAGTAGACTAGTTCACACGTTTCTAGACCCCGGCGAGGGGTGGTGGCTGGTCTCACAAGCCGTTGGTAATTTGAAACCTAAAATGGTAAACATGTGTTCACTGGATGTGAGTACACCGGACGGACTTGCTGAGAACTTCTAGATGGTATTATACCTATCGTCGGATGGTAGTTCTCTAGTGACAAGAGTACATATTAGCTTTTTGACCTGAAATCGTCATTTTTCTTGTGTGAGTTCCCATTGTACTTAGATTACTGCCCTACCACGGCTCAAAGAAGTCGTACAAACAGATTTTAGTTGGGTACAATCCCGAGCCACATGAATGCAGTGAGCGATTATCAAGGATTCATCTCTCCTGGTATTATGAGTCGATATCGCGTTGTGTTCGATTGACCATCACCATAAATCCATGGTCAGGCTGGATGAAATTTACTGATAAGAGTTCGGTAGTTTCTCGATGGGTGATGAGCTTGACTCCGGCACAACTTATCGGGTTATTAGGGGTCTGATATTATCCACCCTCTAGACCCGGTATACGATATTCTTAGACGAAGAGACCAGACTCAACAGAGATTGTCACATTTAGGCTCAATAGGGTACGGACGGACTTGATTGTCGACCTCCCTTTCAGCATATACCTAGGCAGCCGTTACGTACGGTTAGTACCGCTGACGTGCTTGTGGTTATGAATTTATTCAGTAACTCACTGACAGCGTATTGTCGAGTCCTTAGAGTCCCACATAGAGCATTTTCAGGTTCAGACGATATGATATAGAGGCTGTATTTTGATATGTGCAGGGGTCCGATTAAATACGTGTACTGGTTATACGAATTGTAATCGAACGGTTAATAATACTAACCGGCTTAGAATTAAATCAGGTTTTAATTTAATAATTTATATATATATATATATATATATATATATATATATATATTCTAGTATTATGTTCCCTATTCATTTTCTCTCTATTGGCTATTCGTATTTTTATACGGATACGCGTATATGTAGTGATACGTATACCGCGGTCGTATTTCGTATTTATACGTAATACTTGTAGAAGGAGGACACATCATTTTGTATTTTCCATTTTAAGAAAATATGGAAATGAGGTGAAGGATGAGGTGTAAAGTGGCATAGGACGAGAGGGATGACCCACATTATTTTATTGCTAAAATGGTTATGTCACAATATATTTTATGGTTGGAAAAATATAAGGAGCCATTCTCTCATCCATGCACATACACTTGATCATTTTTGCCTCATGGCCAGCCTCTCACATCTTCCTCCTCCCTCTTCTCTTCTCTTCTCTTGAGACTTTCATAGCTCTCTTGAGATGGTTATGAAAGAGTTTAAGTTAGTGAAAAATTCCTACATTCCCATACTCCTTTTCTTGGAAGGTTGGAACATCGGTTGCTTCACTAGGTAAACCTGGAGCTTGAATCGGTTTCTCTCAGGTAGATCATTTTTGTAAGTCTACGCTAGCGCCCCGGCCGTCGAACGACGCCAAAATGCGGAACAAAAACTTTTAACTGGCGCTATCGTATACTTTAACCCGGATCTGCCATTATTGCTAAACTAACAAACTGTAAAGAGTGTAGGAAGGTTATACCGAACGATCCGAGTCCTTCGTTCTTCAACCATCATCCCACGCTCCGTTGCGGCTGCTCCGATCTCGTCGAACTCCGATATCCTCGTCGAGGTGGCACCACATCACCGATTCTTTAAACGGGCTCCTGCCTCTGACTCGAGGCAACTCGATCGTCAAGTTTGCTAAAAGAGACGACCAAGAATGATGTAGATAATGAGTAGATGACTTTGTCTCACTACGTCCAAATCCGTGGACGATCGGTTAATGAAGTTGCCGTGGAAATCGGGTGATGGAATGAAATGAACTGTAAAATTCCATACACCCCGAATACTATCATAATCTTTTTTCCAATGAATCAAGTAACCAAATGAGAGAGGGGAGGGGCCTTTCTTATATAGAGAAGGAGGAGGGTGAGTGTAGGAGCAAAGAAGGAGGGTGATAATAAACCTAAAGCTTATCATAACCATTCAACAAAGCATGAGTCACAAAGAGTGATTAATGCAAACCAATGAACATAAAACAACTCTCCCTTGCATTAAATGAATCATTAATGGCACTAATGACTCACTAGCCTCATCATCACTTCTAGAAGCTTCTAGAATGATGACTCACTCATATCTGAAGAAAAGATAAATCCGTCTTTAACCGAATGTTAAAAGACGGCTGATAGAAAACTGGAAACTGGCAACTTCCAAAAGTGATCCTGAAATGACTTTCAGGATAACCCCGAAACTGTATAAATATACCCGCATTTGTATTACGACCGAATACAAATGCAACTGAGATAAAGATATTATACCTACTCAATATAATACTCGGATCCGGCTTAAACCAAAGCCGACCAGTATCATCTGTCCGAAAAATAACACGTGCGTAAACGCACGTGCATTTTCCGAACCCTGCCATAAAACCATACGGCCTCTACAACGTTTCGCCCGAACTTGGGAAACTGTCTGTGGGGGACTCTAATGACTCGTCAGTACCCTGGCAGTGGGTTTAACCACAAACCGTCAGCGGCACTAGCAATGCGTAACGGCTGCCCACGGACTGACCTCAAGGGATGCCGATGAGCGCACTCATCCGGAAAACCCTACTGAGCCTAACAGTGACAATGTATATACAGTCCGGTCCGTTCGTCAATGAGTATCGCATATCTGCCTAGGGGGCTAGTAACGTCAGACCCCCAATAGCAGTATAAGTCGTGTCGGAGTGAAGCCCAATTACACCCTGAGATACTACTGGAGTACCTACCAGTAAATCTCCTGCCATGGCCATGGACTTTGTGTAATGGCTCTCCTAGACACAGCACGACCTCGCCCCCAATACCGGGAGAGACGAATCCCCTGCCGATCCGCTCACGTGCCTCCATATGGCTCGGGACTGTACCCAAAAACTACCTGTTTGCACGACTCCTTTGAGCCGTGGTAGGGTAGAAATCAAAGCACAGTGGGAACTCACACGAGACAAATGACGACCTCAGGTCGATGAACTAACCTGTACACATGTCACCAGGGAACTGCTATCTGACGATAGGTATAGTACTAACTAGCAGATTCCCGGCGAGTCCTGTCCGGTGTACTCATAACCCAATGAGCACCTGTATACATCTTAGGTGATCCAACTGACACCAGTGGCTTGTGAGACCGGCCACCGCCCCTCGTCGGGGTCTCGACTGTACACACTACTCTACTCCGGAGTATCGATGCCCTGTCTCGAAACTCCCACGACTAGGGACTACAATTAAGGATATGCATATAAACTACCCAACTCTCACGTATATGATCGCCATCATACTGTTGGTAGTAAAGCAAGATCCTAAGGGCTCTATCAAAGTGTAACATGCAATCAGTCACCTGAACATGTACACGACTGATAAAGGCAAACCAGATAGCATACTATCATCTCGAGTAAGACTGTCCTACCGGGATAGGTCCTCCGCAATCATTGCAATCACGTACCTGCGATCCAATAATTGACTATGAGGGCACTATCTCCAACAATCTCCCACTTGCACTCAAGGCTAATATTGCGATGTCGACTACTCACAGCCCGTGTGAAACCGAACATCCAACTCCTCTACTAATCAGTATCACAAAGCCCGTTTATAAAACTATTGTGTTCGAGAAATAGCCTCAGTGAGTGGATCCGCCTAGAAGTATCTTTCTATATCTCTCTTAATCTCAAGTTCGCGGAGAAAACCATCTCCCGAATTGAGTAATACCTGTCTTAGAACATGTCTGGATATCTGATGGGACCTCGTTCATAAATGAACTCCAAATCCAAACATCTTAGACTGTATCGATCACTGAACCTAATCAGTATCCGGCACCATGCCACCCACAGTATCCTCTTGGACCACCTGTCCATAATACTGTCCCTCTTCGTCAGAGGGAAAAACTATAACTCTGACAATCACTCTGTCAACCATGTCACCTTTGAAGCTTGGAATGATAACCGTCTCCCGAAGGAGGCTGCCGTCATCAAATCCGTAGAACATGTACTTATGTTCTAAAACTGCTTCCTTATGTTTCTCCAGGATTGGATTAATACAAACTTATTGCATCTAGTGCAAAACCAACATTTGGTGTGGTACTTGACATCTCATGATTGACTCAATTGCCTGAGCAAGTGATCTTCCAATCATGCACATCCCTCTCCCCTTTAGTCTGTAAGACACCTTTAGAGAGGGTGACTCCATCACTTGCAGGTACACCACCATGCTAGGAGTCAACTATTCCAAAAACCATTAGAATATCTGTCAAAGTACCCACTTTGGGAAACTACCCAAATCCAGATCTAAAACCATAGATCTAGAAACCAGAATGTCAAATATTATATCCATATCCTGTCTGGAGGAACAACTGTGTGACTACCACAGTACAACCGATCGTAGTATAGGAATTTTACTTCCCACTTTGTGTATGTCATCCAGATACCATGACATCACACCCTACTACCTCCTTAACTGATCCATCCCCTATTCTGATTGAAGTCAAACCCATGACTGTCACATCAAAATTAGATGATCTATCTCCGCTATATCTGCTCAAGTCTATAAATAGATATAAGCATCTTGCCCACTATGCTTCCGCTGCTCCCACTGACTACGACAACCCTCCTACCGGGTCTCATAGCCTGGAACAACAGTAGTGTCAAGTCTTGGTAGATAAGAACCTCCCTGTCACCGTCTCTGAGGCTACCGAAGTACCTCTCGGACGTCTGAGGTTACCTACCATACCAGCGGAGTGGCTATTGGAATGTCAAACCTGATTGAATATATAGGTCCTATTAAATTTTCCATAATCGTTCGTGGTTCTGGAATCACTTCCAGTTCTACCATACTCCCACTACTGTTTTCTGAAAAAGATCAATTTTTACTAAAACTGTGGCGAGTCAAGAACAATATCACTATTGATCTTCCAAATGGTAGAATATCAACCCTAGTCATAGCCAGGGTCAACCCACAAACAGCCATTACAGAAACGTGCCCTGAGTTATCCAGTGTCTGGTTTTAATCATAAGCTGGACAACTCCCCATACCTTAACATCTTTTAAGGTACGATCCATTCTATATCCAATATAGAAACTTTGGCACTAATTTAATTGGAACCATATTCAAACCAAGCAGCTGTCTCCAGTGCATATCAACTTAATGGAAAGAGGCTAATCAGCATTACTCAACTTAGGAATCCATCCAATTATGAGTAACCTGAAAGAGAAACACGTTTCTCAAAACCATCACTATCATCTGAATACCAATCACAAGAATCTACATCTTCGATCTCTTTGAAGAATCCCGATACTTGTGATACCTGGTTCTCTACTTTATTCTTATACCCACAACTTTTCAAAACTTAGACCTTGTATTTCTACGAAACACTCGTCTAAATACTAGAGAAGTTATAAGTAAACAGAACATAGTACGAGGACCTACCCCTTTGTCCTGAAGGACACTTGGACAACATACAATACTCTGTATAAGTCCGCTGAGTTAAACAACTCAAAACCTGTGCGTCGTAGGTAGAAAACTGTACCCTGGCGATTTCCTCAAATATCACCAATTACAACGAATTCCGATATAATGAGGATGATCACCTAATTCCCAATATCTTACTCCCACTCATCATCTGAAAAACCATACAGATATGAGAATGAAACCTGGTAAATACATACCCTTGGAGTAAGTGTCTAATCGGGAAAACAGTTTTTCTTTAACAATGCACTGAAACATGAAAATGTTTCGTAGGGGTATCCTGGTATTCATAGCAATGCCTCTTCCATAATCCAATTCATGACTTCAACCGTATATCTTATTGCCATCTCTCCAAATCCCTTAATTTGTCTTTAGTCGTTACCTTCTGTACACCATCGTTAGGCTAAATGGTTTTCTTCCTTCCCTACCGTTCGGCACCAGCCTATGGTTTGGAAGAAGACTATCCAGTAAGCATAATAGGTGTACCCTCCTAAACCAAGGAGTACTCGCAACTGAGAGAAGGTGATGATAAAAGACAACTGAATAATACCTTATTCTTTTAAAGGTGAAATAGGAGTGGCGATGAAGTACGCGGTTTTGGTCGTGAATGATATCAGTCGCAATTTACTTTGCCCTCTTTCTAATCCTTTTATTTTGTCTTTACATATTACCTTCTGCACACCCTACTTAGGCTAATTGGTTTTCTTCATTCCCTACCTTTCGGCACCAGCCTATGGTTTGGAATAAGACTGTCCAATAAGCGTAATAGGTGTACTCTCCTAAACCAAGGAGCTCTCGCAACCTGAGAGAAGGTGATAATAAAAGACAACTGAATAAACCAATTCTATTTCTCCTTAACCTGGATCCATCCCCGAAGAAGTCCCTTCGAGTTCGTATATAACCATACGATGGCTCTATCCAATGGAAGTGGATATCCGTAGTAATACGGGTGTTCTGAGAAATTCAAAGGGTAAAAGAAGGAGTGGCAATGACTTATGCAACATAGACAATCCAAAAGCCAGTATTTTAAGAAGGTTCGGTCAACCTGGTCACTGAGTCATAGTCTAGGGTCGGTCAAAGGTCGCTGCCAAAGAGAGAGAGAAAAGAAACACTCTGCGTGCACTCTAACCTAGATCAGAATGGTCATCACTTTATCTAATCCGGAAACCTCCCACTGTCCAGTCAAATTCTCCTCCAAACCTAAAGAAGAATCAATCGGGATCACCCGAAGAGTAAACCAACTCATCAGTGGGAATCGGGATCCAACTCTCATCGCATGATAACGTGATGGAATGCATCCACGTTACTCATACTCCAGAAGGTATGCGCATACTTGGCAAGTTTCAGTTTCTTTATAAACTCCCGATATCATTTTTGCCCCATGCTCTTATAACCTTGGCGTTGGTCAAAATGTCATAAGTCACATGCCAAGTTCTACCCGTCACTATCTTGTCAATTTGAACCCACCCGGACATGCCCCTGACGTTGGCCAATCGGCAGAACGACTGTCCCAAACTAACTCATCTATCTATGCAACAATTGAATACCCAGCAGCTACCAAACACTATGCCTTGGCGTTGGTCAAAATGCGTAGCTTGAATACTACTGAATACCTAAAAGAAGTGACGGAGGGCTATGGCTGGTTTTTAGCGAAAAACCTTTAGCGTAGTGAACTTGATATCGCTGAAGGAACCTGATAGCTTTTTAAAATATAGTGGCGAAAACCTTTTGCTAAAGAGGTCACTCCCGGTAAAGGGATCTCGGTTCTTTCCTCGTGGAATGAGGTGCAGGATATTCCACTGAATACCGCTATGCAAAGCAACATGTAATCGACTATAGTGAAGTTATTACCCTGACGCAAACTTCTGCCCAAGGGGTCAGTCCCGGTGAAGGGATATCGGCCCTTGCCCCGTCGAATGAGGTGCAGGATATTCCACTGAATACCGCTATGCATAACAAAAGAAAACGTCTTTGCAATAACACTTTTCAAATTTTTCCAACAACTGTATACATGTTTGTTTTTACTTTGCGTTGATCAGAATCAACGCAGTCCCATCATTTAATCACACCAGAAAAGAACGAAAATAAAATGTACGTATATGCCATCCGCATTCGTCACTGGGTCCCGTCATTACTCGTTAGGTTACTTAACTAACGACAGAGCGGGGACTGGACTAGCGCGGGTGTAAAACATATACAACATCTAATAGTATATAAACCAATATACATAATCGCTCCAGGCGTGATAATATGCAACATTACAGAAAAGTAATAAGCATCACAGAACAATACAGATATCTGGGATCCCCGAGTTTCACAGAGCCGCTGCTGAAACTCGACGTTCCCCTGTCGTGTGGATAGCCTGTGCAATGAAACCTAGACCCCTACGGGTGCGGCAAGTTACCCGCCAAAACCTGAAGCGAGGTAGTCCCCACAGCATAGTGAATGGAACACCCGGCACTTCACGGAATCCGGTAAATTGAGCACCCCTCCTTGGGTCAACCTGTACCCCCTACGAGTGCGGCGAATAGTCTGCCAATTCTGAAGTGGGGTCCCTCTGCCTCTCAAAGCCATGAGATGCGGACCCGTTGCTTTCCCGAACCCGGCTATCCGTGCACTCCGTCGCGGGGTAAAACCTAGTACAGTAATGAAAAATAGTACAATAGGTACATCGACCGCAACCTAGTCGTGCCCCAAAAAGAATATTATACAACAGGCAGTGACGGCTGTCCACAAGTTGGACGCTCGCCCCGCACTATCAAATGTACAAATAAACACAAACTGTACTACCATTGCACACTGCTATCCACCACGACAAATCCGCAACATCACAGCACAACACAGAACATCAACGCGAATGTCACGTTCGCAAACCCGTCTAAAAGAACTATAGCAATCAGACGCGGTTTACCGATCAAATGACATTCCCGGTCGGAGATATAATGTAAGCACTGTAAACTAACGTGTTTAAATTTCGATCGACCAAAGTCCAAATATCAAAAAGTGGGCCCCACTGCTTACTGGTGAACAGTAACAAAACCTGGGCCAAAAAGATATATACCAAAAATCACAAAATCTAACAGAAAACCCACTGGAAAAATTTGGGATAATGAACTCCCCAAGTGGCCGCGGATGCGCGGCCAAACCTGGGGTTTGGCCGCGTTTCCGCGGCAAGTTGGAGGAATCACAATACCAAATTTTGTCGTGGTTCTTAGAATTCCCTGTACGGATTTTTAAGACATGCAGAAATTGATTTTGAGACCATTTAAAATTAACAGAACTGTCGAGCTAGGATTTTGTGTTTTTCGATTTTCGGTCGGATCGATGTTTTAAACGCGTTAGCACAAGTTAGTATAGCAAAATGGTTAGGCTCTGATACCACTGTAAGTCTACGCTAGCGCCCCGGCCGTCGAACGACGCCAAAATGCGGAACAAAAACTTTTAACTGGCGCTATCGTATACTTTAACCCGGATCTGCCATTATTGCTAAACTAACAAACTGTAAAGAGTGTAGGAAGGTTATACCGAACGATCCGAGTCCTTCGTTCTTCAACCATCATCCCACGCTCCGTTGCGGCTGCTCCGATCTCGTCGAACTCCGATATCCTCGTCGAGGTGGCACCACATCACCGATTCTTTAAACGGGCTCCCACCTCTGACTCGAGGCAACTCGATCGTCAAGTTTGCTAAAAGAGACGACCAAGAATGATGTAGATAATGAGTAGATGACTTTGTCTCACTTCATCCAAATCCGTGGACGATCGGTTAATGAAGTTACCGTGGAAATCGGGTGATGGAATGAAATGAACTGTAAAATTCCATACACCCCGAATACTATCATAATCTTTTTTCCAATGAATCAAGTAACCAAATGAGAGAAGGGAGGGGCCTTTCTTATATAGAGAAGGAGGAGGGTGAGTCTAGGAGCAAAGAAGGAGGGTGATAATAAACCTAAAGCTTATCATAACCATTCAACAAAGCATGAGTCACAAAGAGTGATTAATGCAAACCAATGAACATAAAACAACTCTCCCTTGCATTAAATGAATCATTAATGGCACTAATGACTCACTAGCCTCATCATCACTTCTAGAAGCTTCTAGAATGATGACTCACTCATATCTGAAGAAAAGATAAATCCGTCTTTAACCGAATGTTAAAAGACGGCTGATAGAAAACTGGAAACTGGCAACTTCCAAAAGTGATCCTGAAATGACTTTCAGGATAACCCCGAAACTGTATAAATATACCCGCATTTGTATTACGACCGAATACAAATGCAACTGAGACAAAGATATTATACCTACTCAATATAATACTCGGATCCGGCTTAAACCAAAGCCGACCAGTATCATCTGTCCGAAAAATAACACGTGCGTAAACGCACGTGTTATTTTCCGAACCCTGCCATAAAACCATACGGCCTCTACAACGTTTCGCCCGAACTTGGGAAACTGTCTGTGGGGGACTCTAATGACTCGTCAGTACCCTGGCAGTGGGTTTAACCACAAACCGTCAGCGGCACTAGCAATGCGTAACGGCTGCCCACGGACTGACCTCAAGGGATGCCGATGAGCGCACTCATCCGGAAAACCCTACTGAGCCTAACAGTGACAATGTATATACAGTCCGGTCCGTTCGTCAATGAGTATCGCATATCTGCCTAGGGGGCTAGTAACGTCAGACCCCCAATAGCAGTATAAGTCGTGTCGGAGTGAAGCCCAATTACACCCTGAGATACTACTGGAGTACCTACCAGTAAATCTCCTGCCATGGCCATGGACTTTGTGTAATGGCTCTCCTAGACACAGCACGACCTCGCCCCCAATACCGGGAGAGACGAATCCCCTGCCGATCCGCTCACGTGCCTCCATATGGCTCGGGACTGTACCCAAAAACTACCTGTTTGCACGACTCCTTTGAGCCGTGGTAGGGTAGAAATCAAAGCACAGTGGGAACTCACACGAGACAAATGATGACCTCAGGTCGATGAACTAACCTGTACACATGTCACCAGGGAACTGCTATCTGACGATAGGTATAGTACTAACTAGCAGATTCCCGGCGAGTCCTGTCCGGTGTACTCATAACCCAATGAGCACCTGTATACATCTTAGGTGATCCAACTGACACCAGTGGCTTGTGAGACCGGCCACCGCCCCTCGTCGGGGTCTCGACTGTACACACTAGTCTACTCCGGAGTATCGATGCCCTGTCTCGAAACTCCCACGACTAGGGACTACAATTAAGGATATGCATATAAACTACCCAACTCTCACGTATATGATCGCCATCATAC
Source organism: Agapanthus africanus (assembly GCA_030015575.1). Taxonomy (NCBI): domain Eukaryota; kingdom Viridiplantae; phylum Streptophyta; class Magnoliopsida; order Asparagales; family Amaryllidaceae; genus Agapanthus; species Agapanthus africanus. The sequence continues at coordinate 172,267,863 of CM057339.1, read as the reverse complement.
TGTTGGTAGTAAAGCAAGATCCTAAGGGCTCTATCAAAGTGTAACATGCAATCAGTCACCTGAACATGTACACGACTGATAAAGGCAAACCAGATAGCATACTATCATCTCGAGTAAGACTGTCCTACCGGGATAGGTCCTCCGCAATCATTGCAATCACGTACCTGCGATCCAATAATTGACTATGAGGGCACTATCTCCAACAATTTTTGGTAAGGACGGTCGTCTCTCAAGTGCGTTCCCGACTGCCTACACGGAGCTTAGTGGGTCTTCCATTATTTGATGGACACGTTACAAAAGTTGTAGTTTCTATAAGCTTGTATATTGTTTTCTAATTTAGCGTTTGGAACGGATTCTACTTTGCAGTTTTCTCGCGCTCGCACGAAAAATTTTGTTCGCGTTTTTCGCTTCCGCTGCGCATTTGCCGCGAGCGCTGGGGAGCCTCAACAAGTATACTAAGCACGTTAATGCAAAATTCCTTGGAATTAGATACCCGGTTATCCCATTTTCGGGAATACGAGAATTCCTGATAATCTTCCATTTCACGTACCAAGTGCAACCTTAAAGGTTTCCATTATCTTTGTAACTCTTCTCAATTCCACGTTCTCATCTCTCCAACTAATTTTTTAAAAATCTTCTCAAATCTTTTGTGATGTCAAAATATACAAATGTGCATTGCACGTGTAACATCTAATGATATATTAACACAAAGGGGGTTTACGGAGCATATGCAAAAAAAAAAACCACCCTAACTTACCGTCATCTAAGCAGCGATGACGTGTCAACTTATTATGGCATATGCAATGCACATAATTAAATTAATAATATATAGAAAAAAGTGATTTGTTAGTTTTTTTAGTTTAAATCACTTTATTTTTTGTTTGAGAAATATCTTAAATACTTTTAGTTAAGATAATGATGATTTTTATAAACTATTTAAGACAAGCAACTTATTAAATTTTAAAAAAATAAAAATCCAGCGAAAAACCTTTAAAATCTATATTATTTTAACTATTTTTTTAAAAAAAATTCGCAAATCTTTTTCATGTTGAAATATACAAACGTGCATGCTAAATACTTGTCTCATTAATCCAAATACAAACTAATAAAAAAATAGGTTCTCTACTTGCAGGCCCCCTTCCAAAACATAGCAAATTCCTTTCTACCCTCCAAAACTTGGTATTTACTTTTTACCCCAAAACTAATAAGATACATCATTTTAACCCATTTGCGATTTCCATCATAAAAAACCCCGTTAACTTTAATTTTAATTTTTCTTCATAAATTTTAGGTTTACCATTTACCCGAAAACAACAAGTAAGAGCGCAGAAGTATTCAATTTCTTCATATTTAGAGAAGCATGTTGAATATACTCCTGATTTCATAACTGATTTTGAGAAAGGTGCAGCAGAAGCCTAAACCTTAATTTTAATTTAGGGAAGAAATTGCGTATTTCCAAATAAAAAGATAGGTTGTGATATTTTAAAGAAAACATAATGGTATGCAGTAAAAAGTTGATGGAAATCATAAAAAAGGTAAAATAATACATCTTATTAGTTTTGGAAGGGTAAAAAGTAAACACTAAGATTTTTGGGGATATAAAGGAATTTTCTATGTTTTAGGGGGCTACAAAAAAACTAAAAAGGTTAGACTATAACTTTATAAGATTGTCCACCTCATCAATTCATAATTTAAGATAAATGTTATAAAAAAAATAAGACTAGCTTTCCAAATCTTTAAATATCTTTTCTAAAATCCCTTTAACAATCATTTTTTCAATTCTAGATAGAACTTCTAAAACAAATCTTTATCGTCTTAAATATCATTCCTTAAAAGTCTTCTTTAATATTTCTTATGAATCATCTCACAATGGGAAATTTTATGATGGTTGCTATTGTTGGCTATAGTGCCCTCAAGTCAATTATTATAATCGCAGGCACCGATTGTAATGATTGAGGGAGGACCTATACGGGTAGAACAGTCTTACTTGAGATGATAGTATACTATCTGGTTTGCCTTTATCATCATGTACATGCATTATGTGGTATTACATATCACTATTACATGTTAATAGAGCCCATAGGATTCTTGCTTGACTACCAGCATTATGATGGCGATCATATACGTGGGAGCTGGATGGTCTATAAGAACATCCTTAAATGTCCCTAGTCGAGGGAGTATCGAGACTAGGCATCGATACTCCGAAGTAGACTAGTGTATATTTTTCGAGACCCCGACGAAGGGTGGTGGACGGTCTCTGTCACGCCCCGCTTCCCAGAGTACGCTAAGATAGGTACGTGACATAGCCAACCATGCTACCTGTGGGTAGGAAAAATCCTTCCACAGTCACATTATGGCTGTAGAGATATCAAGAACAGGAAAGTAAACTAACTATCTAGTACATGTCCATAAGCCAGAGTAAAAGAGTCAAGAAATAACAATATGCGGAAGCCAAAAGATACAATAAATGAAGCACCTAGAAAGTAAAACTACATACCGACAGAAACTTCACCGCTCGGTTTAACAGCGGCAATACTCCTGATCAGTCTGCAACACAGGTAGAAGGATCTGGGCCATGCAAAACCCAGACGTCAGCGCGTCATCACATCAAGCAATAAGATGTAAACAGAGTAGCAAGACATGCAAGTATCATCATAAATAGTAAAGCAGGTGTAAGACAATCTAAACAGGGCAGTGAAAGGTAGCGTGCAGTGAGTAAACTAAACTGGTCTACTGGGTTATTTACTCTCAAGTCTTTGAAATCAATTTGATGAATCATCGATGTAACTCAATAGTATCCCGTGCATGCCCGGGACCACGGTCTACAGACTCTCGGGCTGAAACCGAGACGTGCCGCTAGGCAGTAAAAGGTAGCAGGTACATACGAGTGATGTCAGCATCATCACTCCGGGGCTGGCCTAGCCCGTAAGACTGATCAGAACAGGTATCGAACTGTTGAGTTACAAGTCAGGTTTCACCATTGATTTCCCCATACCCCCAAGTTATAAGTGTTCAAGTCAGGTATTCAGTAATCAAGAACTAATGCCAACACAAGATCAGGTAAGGGCAGCTTTGTCTGGATAGACAACAGGAACGGTCCGTGAGGACTACATGTCAGGTTTGTTGGCATTAGACACAAGAATCAGGTAACGGGTAAAACCATGGTACATCAGGTCAGGTCAAGTAATGTATATAGATGTCATGTCATGTCAAGAGTGTATGGTACCATGTCAGGTCAAGTAATATGTGTAGCAAGTCATGTCAGGGTGTACAAGATGTCATGTGGGTGCTCATAATCAAACTAACATAAACAAGATTATAAATGAACAAGCATGAGTACTATCAGAGCAATAAACTAGATCAGGTAAGTTGATAAGCAGATAAGTACATATTACATTATATCGATGCACAGTTATCATTTTGTGTTAAGGGATAGTTGCACATTACTTACTACAGTATAACAATATGGATATTAAAAATCAGGTTAAAGTGTTTTAATAATCTAAAGATGCAATGGGTTTTAAATCAGGTTATAAATACGCGAACAGCCGTCCGACAGGTATAATGTATAAAGGGGTACTATGGGCTATGCACATAACTGTTAAAAGATTTAAATATGAACATAAGTACTATGTATAATAGAATCTAGACGCAACCTGATATGTTCGAGTTATGAATCTAAAATGATATAACGGGACTTTAAATTGAACTCATGGAATTAAATGTAAACTACAGGTTACCGTGTACCCAAATGGGGATATAATAATTCAAATAGCATATATATCAATTTTAATAGCATGTAGCAAGTTTCACTTGCCTCGACAGATCAAGAAACGAGTGCACGGAACGGATCCAATCAACGTACGAGGGGGTCACACGGGTCAGGTACTCTCGTTGGGTCGTCGGGATGTCGACGTCGTCACGGCTCCGGCGATCTCATGGATAACGGTCACGAAAAAAAAGGACGGAAGCAAGATTCAAGCTTGATGGCTGCACACATGTTTGGGTTAAGGGAAGTCCGACTGTCTAATTTTATTGCTTAGATCCGTGCATCCAATCATCAATATCAGCATAAGATTCCAATTCCAAGGAGCCCTTTGCACTTCATAACACGACTCGCAAAATCAAATTCATCCTGAAGAAGCCCCACACGGAAAAGACCTTGTTATGTATCAAGATCGAGCCTCTAGGCTCCAGCTGATCCCTACCCAAAACAAGAGGATGCCGACGTAAAAATCGAGCCCCACCGACCACAAGACGATGGCGATGAAGTACGGTTGCCGAGGAGGTCTCCGGCGCGGCAGGAAGTGTTGATGTTGCATTCGGATAAAGTGGGTGTAAGGGTTTATGGGGAAGTCGTCGGGTGAAGGGACAGATAGGTGTGGAGGTGGTCGAGAGGAGAGATCGACAAGAGTGGTCGGCGGTGAGGTCGACGAGGTGGAGGCAGGGATCACCGGCGAGGAGGGTGTGCGCAGGTTCAGGGAAGGAGGTCGTCGAGGAGTGTAGGGAAGGTAAGGATGAGGTTGGGGAGAGGGAGATGGGATCAGACGAGGGTGGTGACGAGAACGGTGGCGACAACGGGGTTGCCGGCGACAAGGGTCACGGCGAGGAGAGGTTGGAGAAGATGGGTTTTCTGTGGGTTCTTGGTGATGGGTTTGTCGGGCTGCACATGTGGGTGATGGCGGCGTCGGGGTTGGAGAGAGGTGAGGAAGACGAGTGGAGGCCGACGGGGAAGTGGGGTCGCCAGCAGTAGGGACGATGGATTGGAGGTTCTGTGGGTTGAGGTCTCGGTGTGCAAGGGGAAGCTCTGGTCGTTTGGGGGTGAAGAGATGGCGGTGGTGGTGTCAGGAGGTTGAGAGAGAGAGAGGTGGGGAAAGTGCAGAGATGACGACGAAGTGGGTTCGTCGGCAGTGGAGGATGCAGGCGAAAGGAGAGATGGGTTCTGGTTCGCCGTTGGGGTGAGGACGAGGGGGAGAGAAGAACTGAAGGAGGTGAGAGAGGAAAGGGAGACGAGCGAGGTTGAAGACGAGGGTGTTAGTGTATATGCCCTAGAGGCCATTACTGTATCATACTAGTTTGTATATTACTTAATGGAAGCTTGGGATATTCACCTTGTATATACAATCTTGCTCGAAATAGTAGTATGCTACTTGGTTTGTTTCTACTTCAATGTGTACATGTGTTTATTTTATATCGCCTATACACATTAGTGGAGCTCTTAGGATCTTTGCTTGATTACCAGCGTTGTGATGGCAGTCACACTAGTGGGGCTGGCTAATCTATAAGCACATCCTTATGCAGGTCCCTGGTCGCAGGACTATCGAGACAGGGCATCGATACTCCAGAGTAGACTAGCGTGTGCGCTTCTCATCCCAGTGTGGGAGATGGTCTGTCCCACAGCCATCAGTACGTCGTACTTAAGAGAGTATGCGGGTGCTCGTTGGGTTACGAGTACACTGGACAGGACTCGTCGGGAACTGACTAGTTGGTATTATGCCTATCGTCTGTTATCAGTTCCCAGGTGACATGAGTACAGCTTAGTCCGCTGACTTGACACTGTCACTTCGCCTCGAGTGTGTTCCCACTGTACTTTGATTACTACCCTACCACGGCTCAAAGGAGTCGTGCAAACAGGTGGTAGTTGGGTGCAGTCCCGAAGCACTTGGAGGCAGTGACGGTTAGACAGGATTCGTCTCTCCCGGTATTGGGGGTTGATATCGCGCTGTGTCTAGGAGAGCCATTACACGAGTAGTCCCTGGCCAGGGCAAACGAGATATACTGGTAGGCTTCCAGTGTTATCTCAGGGTGTTTTGGGCTTCACTCCGACACGACTTGTACCGCTATTGGGGGACTGACGTTTACCGCCCCCTAGGCCCGCCATGCGATGTATCAGACGAACAGACCGGACTGTACCGAGATTGTCACATTCAGGCTCAGTAGGAGTTCAGATGGGTTTCACCTCGTCAGTCTTCTTGTCGGCTTCTACCTGGGGACAGTTACGCACAGCTAGTGCCGCTTGCGGTCTGTGGTTAAACCCACTGCCAGCGTAGTGTCGAGTCTTTAGAGTCCCACACAGAAAGCTATTCGCCTTTAGGCAAAAGAGTAGAGGTCGCATGGTTTTGCGGCAGGTCGTATGGTTTTGCGACAGGGTTCGGTCACATCCGTGCACTTGTGCACGTACAGTGTCCGGACAGTAAACACTAGCGAGCTTTGGTTTAAGCCAGATCCTAGTGTATGTATTGGGATTGGATTTATCCAGTTTGTATTCGTGTTCCTCGGAACGCGGATGCGGGTGTGTATGCACAGTTGACGGAGAGACAGAGGCGGAGGATTCTCATTAGGGTTGTTGACCGTTGACAGTTGACTATTGACTTTTTGCTCAACCCTAATGAGAATATGATATGTGATTAACAATTATATTAATTAGGTATTATGGTGACATGGTTGTTGAGTTGTTGAATTTGTTGACTTCTTGACTTTTGTTGACTTGTTGACTTTGTTGACCGGTTGACTAGGCTTGACTAGTTGACCATCATGATAACTATAGCTATCATTTCATGGCAAAGACTTTTGCTTGCTTGCTCTTTTGTGCAAAATGAGTGCATGAAATGATATGGCTATGGTTGCTTGAACCATCACATAATACTTGATTGATATGATGTGTTATGATTGTTTTGGATTATGAGAGCCAAATAAGAAAAGTCTTCTCTCATTCTTTCATGCTCATTCTCTCTCTTGTTCTTGAGCTCTCATCTTCCTCCTCTTGCTCTCCCTCTCTTGACTCTATGGTTCACTTGTCTCATGAGTTGAGAATCAAGAACCATAGATAGAATCCCATACAAACTCTTCTCTACTCACTCTAGTTTACAAGGTTTAGCAAACCAAGTGAACTAGTTTCTTCAAAGACCGAAGAAGGAGCCAAAGGTTGAAGCTTTCGAGGTGGATCTATCTTCGGCGCAAGGAGACGACGGAGTGAAGGCGATCCGGACGACCATCGAAACTTGAAGACGAAGGAGTTCGAGAAATAGAAAGGTATAACCCCCTAACCGAGTAGTTAGCAACTCGTAGTTAGGTTGTTAGTTAGATGTTTAACAAAGATCCGGGTTTTAAGTCCATGTTACCACCTCTAAGAAAAACGTTTTTTATCAAATTCCGCATGCCCGAAAGTTCCGGGAGAGGTAGCATGGACTTACAGTGGTATCAGAGCCTAGTTAAACTCTATCTAACATGTTAGCAAAGTAGCTAGAAGATCGATCAAAGAAAAAGTCCCGAAATGAACCCCGTTTTCAAAGTTGCCGTCGACTTTTTATGTTCTCTAAAATTAATAAATCATGCATCAAAAATCGACTCAGGGTTTTTAGAGTGCACTGTAGAAAGACGGTCCCCTGATCTCATCATTGCGCCGCGGAAACGCGGCAATAGCTTGCTATTGCCGCGGTTCCGCGGCCGTCTTGGCTCCTCTCTGGTTGTTCTTTGCTACAGTGTGCTTATGGGGGTGTTTTAGGAATTTTGGAATATGTATTTTCAGCCCAGATTTTCCAGAACGAAAATTTTATTTTTAGGGTCCTGAAAATCCGTATTTTTGATCGAACTTCTAAAAGACTTTAGCTGACGGGTTTTTCTGTAATGTGATATTTGTATTGAATGTCTGCTAATCGCTATATGTCGATTAGTGGGGGCTATACAAATCTGTGATCTGTAATGTTGCTGGAATGTGTATATGAATATGTTGGATTGTCGCGGGTGAATAGCCGGGGGTTGTGAGACGAGAGTTTTCTTTTCTTTCAATTCATGTAAATTTGTAAATTGATGTAATAATTATTTGTATGGCCGCACAACCGGGTCGGGGTTGTAGCTGTCATTGTATAATTTCTTTTTACTGTTTTTGCTCCTAGGATAGACCCATGGAGGGGGTGCACAAACTACCGGGTATGCCGAAGTGCCGAGTGGCCTACTCACGGGGATGAGGGAGGTTGCTTCGCTTCGGGTACTTGGCGGGTAGTTTGCCGCACCCGTAGGGGTCTTGGGTGGGGTATTGGCTATTCACCGCGACCGTGTAATCTGCTTTTCGTTACAGGCTCGTACGAATTGCGGATTCCTAGTATATCCAATGTATTCATCTGTGATCTGAAATGTTTATCATTGCAGTATATCTATATATGATATTATTTAGGCGTTGCTTATGTTTTACAGCCGCGCTAGCCCAGCCCCCGCTCTGTCGTTAGTTAAGTAACCTAACGGGTAATGACGGGGCCCAGTGGCGAATGCGAATGGCATAAGCGTACGTCATATTTTGGTTGTTTTCTGTAATGGTAGGATTAAATGATGGGACGCATTAAAAGAACTAATGCAAGAATATCACGCATTAAAAGAACTAATGCAAGAAAATAAACCAAGTAAAAGTCGTTGGAACACTTTCGAAAAACCACTCGGTTCTTTTCAAAACAAACTTTTAAAATGCGGAGTTTGAGCCACTCAAAAGCTATCTCGTTCCATCGACTAAATCAAGTTCACTACGTTCACGGTTTTGCCAAAACCATTCGTAGCCCTCCGTCGTTTCACATGAATAGTCAATAGTATTCAAGTTGTGTTTGTTGGCCAAAGTCAAGGCATAGTGATTGGTAGCTATTGGGTATTCATGTGCAGCATAGATAGATGCATTGGTTTGGAACAGTCGTACTGCCTTGTTGGCCAAAGTCAAGGGTAGGTGCGGGTGGATTCAAATTAACCTGGAGAACGACGGGTAGAACTTGACATGTGACTTATGATTTGTTGGCCAAAGTCAAGGTCATAAGAGCATAGGGCAAAAATCCACATCGGGAGTTTCAAAAGAACTGAAACTTGCTAGTGTTGCATACCATTTGGAGTGTGATGATTCTGGTAGGATTCCTTCAGTTTCGTCACGCGATGATATTTGGATCCCGATCCTACTGTGAGTATATGCTACTCCTCGGGAAATTTCTCACTTAACGATCAATGCTATAAACCAAGTAGGTGTCTAGAAAGGTGTTAGCGGGGCTACGCTCCCAGGGAAAAGAGGTTCTTAAATTAAGGAACTTCGCGAAAGCGTTGGAAAACCTCCCTCGAAGTACCGACACCAGCCTGGCCGAACGGTTAAGCAAGTATTGTACGGTGAGATTGATCCTGACTAATTCTTCCTTTTTGGTTTTAAGGAGGGATTCGAGAAACAGTGGGAGCCATCCTGTTTAGACAAACTAAAAACCACTCTAAACTTGCAAGAGCATCATGCTAAGTGTTTCTTCTTCTCTCTCCTAATTGCAGCGACCAATCGAAATGACTGGACTTAAGTTACTCCTAGATAAAAATATACTGACAGGGCCAAACTACAAAGATTGGCTCAGGAATGTCAAAATGGCAATCACTTACGACAAGCTGGGGTATCTTCTTACCACCAAAGCTCCCCCTGTCCCTGGTCCCACTTCCAGCGTCGCGGATAAGGAAATCCGTAAGACTTGGGAGATTGATAGCGCGAAGGCCAAGTGCCTCGTACTTGCCTCGATGGACAACGAACATCAGAGGAGGCACGAGAATATGGACCTTGAATCCATATTTCTCCATACAAAAGAACTGTATGGAGAGCAATCTCGTATCGCAAGATACGAAGCGTCGAAAAAGTTATTTTCGGCAAGGATGGCCGTCGGATCATCAGTAGCAGAACACGTGCTTAAGATGATCGGCTACATTGAGGAGCTCGCGGACCTAGGGACCACATTGGAGAGTGAGCTCTATACAGACTTAGTTCTCCAGTCCCTTCCTTCCACTTACGCCCAGTTTATACTGAACTTCAACCTACAAGAAAAGGAGGTTGAACTTTCAGAGCTCCTCAACATGCTGAGGAGCGCAGAGGGCACCCTACAGAAAGGTAGGGAAACATCCACTTTGTTTGTAGGAGGATCATCTTCTTCTAGGTCCAAGGCGAAAGCCAAGGGAAAGAAGAAGAAAGCCCCCGCCAAACCAAGAAGCGGTGTTAGTAAAGTGGATACGAAGGGAAAAGCTAAAGCAACAAAAATAGCGGGGAAGCTTGTGGATAAAGAAGAATGCTTCTATTGTCATAAGAAAGAACACAGGAAGAATGATTGCAGGGCTTGGAAAGCCAGGACACAGGAATTGAAGCAGGTTGCAGCTTCAGCTTCAGGTGTGTATGTTATTGAAAACTGTCTTTCAATAAACTCTACTTCCTGGGTATTGGATACCGGATCAGGATCTCATATCTGTAATTCTTTGCAGGCGTTGAGAAACCGTAGTGTTTTGAAAGCAGGTGACATGACCCTCAGAGTTGCGAACGGAGCTAGCATGGATGCTAAAGCCGTGGGGGACTATCACCTGGGAATGTCAGATGGACATGTTTTGGTTTTGCGTAATTGCTTTTTTGTACCCAACGCAACTTGTAATATCATTTCTGTATCTTTAGTTTCTAAAGAAGGTTATGAATTTGCGTTTGTAAGTAATGTTGTAAACATTCACCTTAATCAAGTTTTGATTGAGTCAGGTACATTGAGTAATGGTATATACGTATTAAACCAACCACAGATTTTCAACGTCCAGAATACACACAAAAGAAAGTCTCCGGAAATAAATCAGACTTTCTTATGGCATTGTAGACTGGGTCACATCAATGAGAGAAGGTTGACAAAGTTACATACAGAAGGATATTTGAATCCGTTCGAATATCAATCGTATGCCACTTGTCAATCCTGTCTCAAATGAAAGATGACAAAGACTCCGTTTACTGGACACGGAGTAAGGGCGAGCGAGCTCTTGGGACTCGTACACAGCGACGTGTGCGGTCCAATGTCTACACATGCGCGAAGCGGTTATTCTTACTTCATTACTTTTACGGATGACTTTTCAAGGTACGGTTATGTCTTCTTAATGAAACATAAGTCCGAAGCCTTTGGAAAGTTCCAGGAATTTAAGAATGAAGTAGAAAAACAAACCGGCAAAAGTATTAAGATTCTAAGATCGGATCGAGGTGGAGAATACTTGAGTGCCGAGTTCCTGGACTATTTAAAAGAGAACGGAATTCTCTCTCAGCTTACTCCTCCAAACACTCCGCAACATAACGGTGTATCGGAGAGACGGAACCGAACCCTATTGGATATGGTACGGTCCATGATGAGTAACGCTGAGTTACCGCGATCATTCTGGGGGTATGCGCTAGAATCAGCTGCATACCTTTTGAACCGAGTTCCTACTAAGACTGTGCCTACTACACCATATGAGATGTGGTGTGGGAAGAGACCCTATCTTAAGCACATTAAGACATGGGGATGTCCAGCTTTTGTCAAAAAGCAGCATGCGGACAAGCTCGAGGCACGCTCAGTACAGTGTAAGTTCGTGGGATATCCAAAGAACTCCAAGGGATATTTCTTCTACTGCGAAGAGGAACAAAAAGTTCTTGTTTCTCGTCATGCCTACTTCTTGGAAACTGAGTTTTTGGAAACCCAGATAAGTGGGAGCACAGTAGAACTGGAAGAAATTCCAGAACCACGAGCTATTAATGAAAGCTTAGTGGAACCAGAGGGTTCAAAAGAACAGGACATTCCTACGCCGCTCCGCAGGAGTAGTAGGCAGTCTCATCCGCCCGAGAGATACTACGGTTTTCTCATAGACGGGGATAGAGAGGATTGCATCATAGATTATGATGAGCCTACTAGCTTCTAGCAGGACGTTCAGAGCGTTGACTCGGTAAAATGGCTGGATGCAATGCGGACCGAAATGAAGTCCATGTACACCAACAAGGTATGGACGTTGGACATTGCTCCAGACGGGGTAAAACCCGTAGGATGCAAGTGGATCTTCAAAAGGAAGATTGGTGTAGATGGACAGGTTGAGACCTATAAAGCTAGACTTGTTGCAAAGGGTTTCCGTCAAAGACCTGGCTTGGACTATGACGAAACCTTTTCTCCAGTGGCTATGCTGAAATCCATTCGGATCCTTCTTGCCATTGCTGCCTTCCACGATTATGAGATTTGGCAGATGGACGTAAAGACAGCTTTTCTAAATGGAAATTTAGAGGAGTGTGTCTATATGGACCAGCCAGAGGGTTTCATTCAGAGTGGGAGCAGCGGAAAGGTGTGCAAGTTGCTTAAGTCCATCTATGGACTAAAGCAGGCATCGCGGAGTTGGAACATCTGTTTTGATGAGACGGTCAAGGAATTTGGCTTTATCAAAAATCCAGATGAACCATGCATCTATAGTAGATTTGTAGCGAGAACTGTAGTATTCCTCGTTTTATACGTGGATGACATTCTCTTAATAGGAAATGACATTCCTATGCTACAATCTGTCAAGGGGTTCTTGTCACACAGGTTCTCCATGAAAGACCTGGGTGATGCCTCATACATTCTGGGTATCCGGATCTACCGTGACAGATCCAAGAGGATATTAGGACTTTCACAGTCCATGTACATCGACACCATACTGAAAAGATTCAGTATGGAAGATTCCAAGCGCGGTAACCTACCGGCTTGTCACGGGATCACCCTCTCTAAAGAGATGTCTCCCAAGACTGATTTGGAGAGGGATCGCATGTCTATTATACCCTACGCTTCTGCGGTAGGCTCTATAATGTATGCGATGTTGTGTACCAGACCGGATGTAGCTTACGCACTTAGTGTGGTAAGCCGGTATCAGTCAAACCCTGAGGAGAAACACTGGATAGCGGTAAAGAATATTCTCAAGTACCTGAGAAGGACTAAGGAGATGTTCTTGGTGTATGGCGGAAAAGACCTCCAGATCGAGGCCTTTGCTGACTCCAGCTTCCAGAGTGACAAGAATGATTCCAAGTCCATGTCGGGTTTTGTCTTTACCCTCAATGGAGGGGCGGTGTGTTGGAAGAGTTCCAAACAGGAAACCGTTGCAGACTCGACGATGGAAGCAGAATACATCGCTGCATCTGATGCCGCAAAAGAAGCTGTCTGGATAAGGAAGTTCTTGAAAGAACTTCAGGTGGTTCCGTCCATTGTTGATCCAATACCTCTGTATTGCGACAACAACGGGGTTATAGCTTTAGCGAAGGAACCCAGGTCCCATCAGAGATCCAGACACATCTTAAGGCGGTATCACCTGATCAGGGAGATCGTGGATCGCCAGGAGATCGAGGTTCGGAGAGTCGCTTCAGAAGATAACACTGCAGATCCATTCACCAAGGCCCTGCCCCAGACTCAGTTCGAGCGACTGATCGAGATGTTAGGTCTTCGATACGCCAGTACATGGCCTTAGTGCAAGTGGGAGATTGTTAGTGTATATGCCCTAGAGGCCATTACTGTATCATACTAGTTTGTAAATTACTTAATGGAAGCTTGGGATATTCACCTTGTATATACAATCTTGCTCGAAATAGTAGTATGCTACTTGGTTTGTTTCTACTTCAATGTGTACATGTGTTTATTTTATATCGCCTATACACATTAGTGGAGCTCTTAGGATCTTTGCTTGATTACCAGCGTTGTGATGGCAGTCACACTAGTGGGGCTGGCTAATCTATAAGCACGTCCTTATGCAGGTCCCTGGTCGCAGGACTATCGAGACAGGGCATCGATACTCCGGAGTAGACTAGCGTGTGCGCTTCTCATCCCAGTGTGGGAGATGGTCTGTCCCACAGCCATCAGTACGTCGTACTTGAGAGAGTATGCGGGTGCTCGTTGGGTTACGAGTACACTGGACAGGACTCGTCGGGAACTGACTAGTTGGTATTATGCCTATCGTCTGTTATCAGTTCCCAGGTGACATGAGTACAGCTTATCCCACTGACTTGACACTGTCACTTCGCCTCGAGTGTGTTCCCACTGTACTTTGATTACTACCCTACTACGGCTCAAAGGAGTCGTGCAAACAGGTGGTAGTTGGGTGCAGTCCCGAAGCACTTGGAGGCAGTGACGGTTAGACAGGATTCGTCTCTCCCGGTATTGGGGGTTGACATCGCGCTGTGTCTAGGAGAGCCATTACACGAGTAGCCCCTGGCCAGGGCAAACGAGATATACTGGTAGGCTTCCAGTGTTATCTCAGGGTGTTTTGGGCTTCACTCCGACACGACTTGTACCGCTATTGGGGGACTGACGTTTACCGCCCCCTAGGCCCGCCATGCGATGTATCAGACGAACAGACCGGACTGTACCGAGATTGTCACATTCAGGCTCAGTAGGAGTTCAGATGGGTTTCACCTCGCCAGTCTTCTTGTCGGCTTCTACCTGGGGACCGTTACGCACAGCTAGTGCCGCTTGCGGTCTGTGGTTAAACCCACTGCCAGCGTAGTGTCGAGTCTTTAGAGTCCCACACAGAAAGTTATTCGCCTTTAGGCAAAAGAGTAGAGGTCGCATGGTTTTGCGGCAGGTCGCATGGTTTTGCGACAGGGTTCGGTCACATCCGTGCACTTATGCACGTACAGTGTCCGGACAGTAAACACTAGCGGGCTTTAGTTTAAGCCAGATCCTAGTGTATGTATTGGGATTGGATTTATCCAGTTTGTATTCGTGTTCCTCGAAACGCGAATGCGGGTGTGTATGCACAGTTGACGGAGAGACAGAGGCGGAGGATTCTCATTAGGGTTGTTGACAGTTGACTATTGACTTTTTGCTCAACCCTAATGAGAATATGATATGTGATTAACAATTATATTAATTAGGTATTATGGTGACATGGTTGTTGAGTTGTTGACTTTGTTGACTTCTTGACTTTTGTTGACTTGTTGACTTTGTTGACCGGTTGACTAGGCTTGACTAGTTGACCATCATGATAACTATAGCTATCATTTCATGGCAAAGACTTTTGCTTGCTTGCTCTTTTGTGCAAAATGAGTGCATGAAATGATATGGCTATGGTTGCTTAAACCATCACATAATACTTGATTGATATGATGTGTTATGATTGTTTTAGATTATGAGAGCCAAATGAGAAAAGTCTTCTCACATTCTTTCATGTTCATTCTCTTTCTTGTTCTTGAGCTCTCATCTTCCTCCTCTTGCTCTCCCTCTCTTGACTCTATGGTTCACTTGTCTCATGAGTTGAGAATCAAGAACTGTTTCCTGATTTAAAATCAGGAAAGCTTCTGTGAAAAGCTTCAAAAAGGGGGCCACGTGCTTACACGTGACCAGCAGTCACGTGTTGACACGTGATCTATAAAGTGCAGAAAGGCGCACATTGATTCGCTGAGCAAAGTCAAGGAAAAGAGCTTCAGAAGAGATCACGTGCTCCCACGTGACCAGGGTCACGTGTCGACACGTGACGTTCAAAGCAGCAAACTCGCTCTCCAATTGAACCGAGGGAAGAAGTGCCAGACAGGGGTCACGTGCTCACACGTGACCAGGGGGCACGTGGTAGCACGTGACATTAAAGCAGCAATCAGAAGACAGACGCAAGAGAAAGAGGAAGGCTCATTCCAAAAGGGGGTCACGTGTCCGCACGTGACCATGGGTCACGTGGTCACACGTGACCGGCTTTCAAAGCCCATGTTGACGGCAGAATTAAATTCTGAAGGAAATTTGAATCCTTCCAAAGGAAAGTGAGTATCTGGGACCAATCAAATTAAAGATTCAGAGATGATTAAATATCATCTATCTATGGAAAATCTCGGGTTTGGAAAGATTTCCCCCTTAAATCTAACCAAAATAACAAAGGAGAATCTCTGGATTTAAAATCCAATGGTGAATAAAATTCACCCAATAATCCAAAGGTCCAAAATGAATGATGGATGCAAATCAAATCTCTCAGTGAAGATTCATCAAAAACTAATTCATTCGGCTGCTTCTCCTATAAATAGGAGACAAGAGACGCAAAAAGGGAGAGAGAGAGAGATACATACGCAGAGGGAAGAAAAAGAAGAGAGCTCTGATACTTGGAGGAATTTGGATCTTCTGCAAAAGAAAACCCTAGGTAAGAAAGGGAAGGCTTTCGGAAAGAAAGAGAATTTAATTCTCAACAGAGTTTAACTCTGATACATAAAACAGAAGAGCACATTTCTTCTCTCTTTAATAGAGGATCTGCAAAGTGCACATCTCCCCTTAAGGTTGAGAATTTAATTCTCAATGGGTCGAGATCCTGCCATGCAGATCCAAGACATAGAGAAGGAATGCAAGCATGAGAATTTAATTCTCACAGAACTATAGGAATTTAATTCCTTTAAGATAAAAGTAGGGCTTGACCCTGTATCATGGGAATTTAATTCCTTCAAAACAAAAGAAGCAGGGTTTAACCCTAATTAAGAACTTAGTTCTGTTGAAACAACGGGAATTCGATTCCTCTAATCATAATCTAACAGGGACTGGAAGTTTAATTCCTTAAAAAGCTTTTATTAGGGTTTAACCCTATTCAGCCCTCCACATAAATGAGGAATTTAATTCCTACAGAAGATTCAGGGTTCGATCCTACTCCAGAATATAAGTCTTCAAAAGGGAGTAGGAATTTAATTCCTTTGAAAATTAAAGCCCGAGGAATTTAATTCCTGAAAAAAGATGAACAGATCCTCTAAAAACGACATACATAGAGGCAGGGTCACGTGCCACCACGTGACCCCCCCAAAAAAGAACTACAGAAAGCCCTTTGCGGCAGTCCCCCACGTGACCCACGTGACCCTTGGCAGAAACTCTAATACATAGGCATATGAATGCCCGTCACGTGATGGCACGTGATGCTCTGAAAGATGCGGCGATCTCAGCAGAATAAATGCAAAAAGGGCGTTCTCACGTGTTGTCACGTGACCCCTTTTGCCTTAGTGTTCAACACTAAATTGGAACTCTCAAACCCAGTGTTAAAACACTGTTGGGCCTTAGCATTCGACACTGATCAAAAAGCCTTATTTGCAGTGTGTTTGACACTAATTTGAAAAAGCCTTATTGCTGGTGTTTAACACCAATTATCTCTTAGTGTTGAACACTAACTTATCAACCTCATTTCCAGTGTTCAACACTGATTGCTCTGAAGTGTTTAACACTAGGCTTTGGCCCGATTGGCTAAAGGGATAGAGGCAAAGCCTATCCCTCAATGGACCAACAAGAAACCAATATTCCAAACCTGATTGGACTTAGCCCAAGCTGTCCATAAGTCCTCAATTCATGATTAACTGGGCCAGTAGGCTCACAACATAATTAATGGGTCTTGATCCCAAATGGGGCCCAGGACTATTTAAGCCGCTCCGGTTCTAGGGTACATCTCTTCACTCCTTTGATACTCGGCATTGTAATCCCTCAATGTCTTCAAAGAGGTGACGGGTCCCGACGACCACACATTGACATGGACTGTGGGGTCCTTAAACCCATGCCTAATGCAAAATTCCTGGTCACGTGGAACGCGGATAATGTCACTCTTTGACCCCGTGGAAAACGTCCAGAGCGGAGCCTAGTCCTCGCCGAACACGGCAATGAACCCGTGTGAAGCATCTAGTGCAAAATTCCTGGTTACGTGGAACGTGGATAACGTCACTCTTTGACCCCACGGAAAACGCCCAGAGCGGAGCCTGGTCCTCGCCAAGCACGGCAGTGAACCCGTGTGAAGCATCCAGAGCACATACCGGACTGTGGAGTCCTTAAACCCATGGACTATGACGTCCTTAACCTTGACCGAGATGTCTTAAAACTAACCATGGACCGCAATGTCCTTAAACTACCCATGGACCGCAATGTCCTTAAACTACCCATGGACCGCAATGTCCTTAAACTAACCATGGACCGCAATGTCCTTAAACTAGCAATGGACCACCACGTCCCTAAACTGGAACAGTAGAGCCCCGCATGCTCTTTTGTCGGATCTAAACGATCCCGTTTAAGTTGATCTTAGCCTTCAAGATGGCTAACGTATCCTTAAACCTTCAAACAGACTGGACTATGAATCTTCCCTAATTAACTCTGGCTCGAGGGTACATCTCTGAACTCCTCTGACATCCGTCGTTGTAATCCTTCAACGTCGTCAGAGAGGTGACGGGTCCCGACGGCCACGCATACGAGGGACCACTATGTCCTTAAACTGGAACAATGGAGCCCAAACGCTCCTTTGTCGGATCTAAATGATCCTGTTAAGTTGATCTTGGTCTCAAACTAGACTAATGTATCCTTAGCGAATGTTCGAGTTGATCTTAGCCTCAAGTATGGCTAACGTGTCCTCAAACCAAACCCCCCCAAACCCAAATCTAAGATAACACGGATTTGGACTAGTCCATGCCCTACGGGCGACGACATAACTCGGTCTCCGTAAACGATCCACGGGCAGTAAAACATAAAACAAAAACACACGACACGAAGTGACCATTTGGAGAAGGAGAAAGTTGTTACCGCGATGCGGTAGCGTAATTAACTGCAGGGGCTTGCGCCTGCAGGGAAGAGCGTCCCCACGATCAAAAACCCCTCAAACGAGGGGGAATCTGACGAAGTCTGCTACATCGGACGCATCCGTCTAAACCTCCGATACATGGCGCCGTGGATCAACTTGGCATCTTCGGAGAGGTGGACGGATAACACCTATTGGCATCTGCCCCGAACCTCAGGCGAGACGCCCCCAGACGTCCCGCGTGTCCGTTCGGAGGGGAACAGATTCTGGCACGCCCGGTGGGACCTTTTCCTCTTTCCACTCCACACTTCGTGTGTCGTGATTCGCGAACCAATCTCGGTTCGCCAATGATTGTCCTTGGGTATCAAGATACTAAGAATTGGCGTCTTGCCTATTGCAGAAAACAAAGGATCGATGGCTGCTACTTCCGCGAAGTCCTTCAATTGCTCAAACTGCAATTGCGACCAATGCTCTACCTCGCCAGGAGGTATAGCCTATGGACCCCAAGCGGCTTCGTTGTTCACAATGCCGGTGGACCAAGTGACTCAAGCCACTACCGGATTGTTCTTTGGGACTATGCTCCCCCCATCAAGCTTCGTGGCGCCGGTGCTGACAAAGGAAACTCTCAGGAAGTCGGTCTTTGATCGTCTTACCCCTGCCGCGACTCCTCTCAACAAGTCGCCCAACGTCAACGCCTCGGTCTTCTCGAGATTGGGCCAGAAAGCTTGCAAACTCATCATGGGGCCTACAATCTCAGAGAAGGCCGCTTCTAAGGAAGCGGCCTCTCCTGCCTCCGAAATCGCCAAGGCGGTTTCCCCGGTCAAGAAATCGATCTTCATAAGATTAACAGCTTTGACCCCTGCTCCCGCTGCACAAAGGACATCGGTCTTTGACAGGCTAACACCAGCAACGACCCCCCACCCACACAGAGGGCAAGACGAAACCATTCTTATATCTGACTCTACGCCGTCTGCTCGACATGCTCGACGTCGTCATTGGCGCCGAATAAGGAAGGCTGGGGGCAACTCCCCCTCTGGATTGACCCCACCAGCCCCGGTGGTAGAAGTTAATGCTGCTGTTCCAACTGGGAACAGCTTCGAAATGCTAAATAAGGTGCGAAGGAATTCCCCTACTGCAGTGCTAAAGAGGTCTCCTCCCCCATCAGGAAAGGTTGCGGAAATAAAATCAGACCAGCCCCGATCTCCTCAACGGCTGTCTTCCAAAATCTATAAGGTTTGGCGGCAGGCCCGAGACTCAATCATCGATCCAAACTTCTCCCGCCAGCATAAGAGGCTGAAAATCCAACCGAAGGCTGGTCACCAGGCTAAACCCCAAAAGGCTGTCTGGACGCCCACCTCGACGGCCCCCTCAACCTCCATGGCTCATAAAAGGAGGGAGCCAGAGAAGATCCCTCAACATGCAACGACGGTTAAAAGCAATGAGCCCAGACGCCCTAAGTCTGGGGGCACGGTGGTGCACACTGTTTACATGGTCTCTGGAAAGGAGGAAAGCCGCACTTCTACGGGCCACCGACCGCTGACCCGATCCGTGACGAGAGCCCAGGAACAACAACAAAAGTTGCAGGAAATGATGAGTGCTATGGCTGCACTTACCGGGCCAAAAGAAAGCCCAGAAACGCCCTCAGACGCGCGTCGGGAGGAGGAAACCGACGCTGAGTTCCTTCGCCGGACATTGGAGAAAAAGGACAAAGAGGCTGCCGAACAAGCGGCTAATATACAGCGCATGGGCCTTCTCTTCCAAGATATGATAGGAATGATGATCCAACAGGACCCACCCGCTGAAGATCCCCCAATCGTTCTGGAAGATGATCGAGGAGAAACGTCAAACCCACCGCCGGCCCTCTCTGCGGCCAGGGAGGAGACGATCTCTAAAGCTGACTTGGCCGACTACATAGCCCAGCAAATCCGGGTCCATCATGCGACTGAGGCAGCCGGTCAAGTCGTGAAAACGGGGCGACCGTATCCAAGCTGGTACGATCAAATCAAATACCCGTAAGGCTATACGATACCGAAATTCCATGTGTATAAGGGGACCGGCAATCCTCATCAACACGTCGCCCAGTTCCGGACCCTCTGCGGTAACACCGGCGGTGACGATAAACTGTTGCTCCGCCAGTTCGTGGGCAGCTTATCAGAAACAGCGTTCGAATGGTATTCGGAACTCCCGAACGATTCTATCAAAACGTTCGCTGAAATGGAATTGTTATTCACTCAGCGATTTGCGAGTGCCAGCGAACGCACTCCAATGACTGCTTTGATTAACGCCAGGGTAAAACCAGGCGAAACCTGGGTCCAGTATGCTATACGCTGGCGGAATTTGTGGTCGAGATGTGAGCAACCCATTGAAGAAGCACCCGCAGTGGGCATGTTCGTGGGAACCCTAGACCCCCACGCAACTATCTCCCAGTTTATGATGTTCTTTAAGCCAACCACATTCCAGGCTTTAATCGACAAATTGGCTCAGATGGACCAGATGGGTCATAGACCACCTGCCCCGAAGCCAGAACCTCGAAATGACAAGGGTAAAGGAAGGGCAACCTTCGTCGCGAATGCCCAACAGCAACCCGACGCCCCGAAATCGGCGGATCAATTGGAAGAAAGACGCCGATATTATAACGAAAAGATGAAGTGTCCCTACTCGTTCCCACGAGACAAGACGAAACGGTTATTTGAGCTGGCAATACGCAACAGACTTATAAACCTACCAAATCCAAGGCGACCGCCACAACCCACTGAGGTGAATAACCCTAACTACTGCCCTTACCATCAAACGGTAAGTCATCCGATTGAAGATTGCTTCGTCTTCAAAGGATGGATTGAAGATCAATACCTCCAGGGGAAATTTGTACTGTCCGAAAAGTGGAAGGTGAACCCACCACAACCGCATACTCCTAAGAAAGCAGATACACCGGGGGCAACCTGCTCCTTTATTGAAGAAGCTCCATGGGAAGTCGTACTATCAACTAAAACCAAAAGGATGCTGAAAGACCTTCATGCGTGCCCTGCAATCGAATGGAAGGACCCTCTTGAACCTCGAATTATCAAAGGGATGCTGAGGCCCTGCCCAACTATGAAGACTCATGATAAAGATCCAAATACCCACGCCCGGCCGTCAAAAGCTTCGAAGAAGAAGAAGAAGAAATCCAAGAAGCCCGCGAGGCTTGGAGACGAGCGCACGAAATTGCAGAAGCAAATCGACGCACTGGAAGAATATAATCAGAAGGCGCGAACTCCTGTCACACTGCGAGAATTCCTCGACCACACCTTTCAAGACGAAGATGATGGAGAGAGCTCATCGGATGAATCCGAAGAGTATGTAGCAAGTTGTAACGTAATCTCCCACTCGCTTACCGATGGCGAGAAAGCTCCTGACACCAAAAAGCCGGAGGCAAAGCCCGAACCAGAGCGTGCGAGGCTGACAACTGATATGATCAATGCCTTCCTAGATGAGATTCGTCTAAAAAGTAAAGCGGATCAGGAGCGTGAGATGGCAGCATCGGAAGGAACCAAATGCGGGCGACTGAACGACAGAGTTGAGCTACCCCTGCCAGAACGAAAGGCGTCCGAAATGGACAGGAAGGTATTCAAGACAAGAAAAAGGTTCGCCAAAGCCATGTCAATGGGAATGAAGCTACCACCTTCGGAAGGGAATAGGCACGATGGGGCAGAGAGGCACCCTGACTATTGCACATACCATCGGAAAATCTCACACCCCATAGAGGAGTGCGACGCCTTTAAGATATGGTGGCAAGGATATGTTGCTCGTCGGCAACATTGTAAGCGCATGAAACGCAAGATCCGTCGGGAGCAAAGAAGCACTGTCGACGGGCTCAACAGAATTACTGGCAACTGTTATATGACTCATGCCGAGGGGTCGCAAGTTCTCACCTTTGGGAGCGACTCTGATGAAGAAGTGACTCTGGGCCCTCTCTTTGAAGAATCCGCGTTAGGGAAAGATGAGGAATCAGAAGCCTGCGGAAACACTCAACTGCGCAATCGCACACTCCCAGAAAAGAATCTCGGGCCTACGAACAGAAAAGATAAGGGAAAGGAAAAGGTCACTGAAGATATCACTTTGGATGACCAAGTCGTGAAAGAACTGCCTGCCAAAGACCCTCCTAGGAGGAGTAAAGTGGACTATAACATCCTCGCGCATCTAAGGAAGCTACCTTCTCAGCTTAACATTCTCGACGCCCTCCTATTATCAAAAGAAGCACGGGACTCACTAATTAAGGCATTACAAGAACCTGAGCAATTCCAAGCCTTTCTTGCCACTGAAAAGATGAAGGACGAACTGGAGGAAGTGCATACGGCCGACGTCACTTTCGGTGATGAAGACCTCCTTCTCGGGACGTGCGACCATAACCGTCCCCTATATGTCTCCGGATACTGCCATGACATCAAGATAGGCAAGATCCTGGTGGATAATGGATCCTCCGTCAATCTCCTTAATGTTCGGGTGTTGAAGGAAATCTGCATGAGTGTGCAACATCTCGCTCGGGACAAAATTACTATCTCCGGTTTCGACTCACAATCGTCACGGACTCTCGGGTCCGTGATACTAACGTTACGCTTCGGGCTTCTCGTCACAGACATCAAATTCCATGTCATTGACGCCAAGACCTGCTACAATGCCTTGCTCGGCCGTCCTTGGCTACACGAGTACAACATCATCCCTTCTACACAACATCAGTGTATGAAGTACTTTAAAGATGGTTTCGAGTATACTGTAACGGGTGAGTTGAACCCATTTTCCGTGAACGAAGTTCGCAAATACGAGGATGCGAAATACTTTTTGCCAGACTTCGAAGATACAGAAAGGTGTCGCAACTCGGAGAACAAAGCCGCCGCCACCATCCCTGTTTTCGGAAGCGATACCGAAGAAGAGGAAGAGATAGTTTATACAGGGCCATCTCAACGCAACAGCCGGAGGACGCCCGCCCCCATACTGGTCTTCGGAAGTGATTCAGAAGATGAGGTCAATGCCGTATTCTCCAATCGGCTTTCAATGCAAGCACCCCTTGGCGATGGCCACAGTTTGCAAATCACCATGGTACCCGAGAACACTACAAGGATCTCGACACGCTTCAAGCTCACAGTGTGCAGGACATGCAGACGTTTTACGTCCCTCCCAGGCGTAGGGGTGAGAAGGTGATCCTATTCTACCGATCCTCAGAGTCGAAAATAGAGAAAGAGATCTGGCATGGCGCAGATACTACGTGCGACAGACTCCAACCCATCCGTCTGCCCAGATACTATACAGATGGATTAAAGAAGCTATTGAAGCGCCAAGGAGTACCCTTAAAACAAACTGTTCGACAGGCTCGGTTCTACAACAGGATCTGGGATGTCCCTGGAACCCAACGCAAATTGCCCAACGGGAAAATGGAGACACTTGGGCTTGGATACGCGAGAACCGGAAAACGAGAGCGGGCCTACAGCAGCTACGCTATATATACCTTTGATGAAGAAGAGGACGCCCTGTCAGGAGATGCCGATCCCTTATCAAAACCAGACCCTGCGATTGAAGCACCAAGTCCGTCGTCTGAAGAACAAACGGGCAAGCCTATAAGGAAAGGGGGTCAGAAAGCTCGGGAAGACCACAACAGCGAAACGGCCATCTATGAGAAGGCCAGGACGCAACGTCTATTTCAACAGATTGCAAAAGACAAAGATGTTCATCCTTGTCAACCCCTCATGCGAAAGGCCCGATGCGGAGACGGAAATAAGTCGAGAAGCGGAAGGAAGAGCCGACAACAACGACGCAGGATTAGAGGGTTACGTGATCGGGTACTGCACAGCTCGGATTCGCCCTTCACAGAAAAGATGAGTCGAGCGTACTCCTTCCCCCGAGACAAGACGGAAAGGTTACTCAAGCTCGCCCTAAAACATCAGATGATCACGCTTCCAGAGTCTAGACACCCTGAACAAGCTAATAAGGCCTCTCGCTCGGGCTATTGCTCTTATCACCGAGCCATAGGACATCCTACCGAAGACTGCTTCACCTTCAAGAACTGGGTCGAGGACCAGTACCGACGGGGCAGATTCACTTTATCCAACAGCTGGAAAGTAATGCCGCCACAAAAGCATGAACCCAAGGCCGCAAGAGCGAAACCGGATCCACCTCAGTCCCGGAAGCGGATTCGCGCCTGTTATACGATTACGATATTAAAAGAAGAGCCCGAGAACATGGATGACCTTCCCCAATGCTTTGAGAACGGCGATGATGAGGTGATCTCAGAATTTCCGCCCGCTCCGAAAGAACTGGAAGATGGTATACATACTACGGCAGATAACTTCAGGAAGATTGAGTTGGGATCGGCAGATGACCCGCGACCGACATTCGTCAGCGAGCTACTCTCTGAAGAAAAGGTGGCCGCGTTAAAAAACGTGCTACTACAACATAAAGACTGCTTCGCGTGGAACTACTCCGAGATGCCAGGATTAGATCCGGAGGTCGCGGTGCATAGATTAGCAATATCCCCAGATATCAAGCCAGTCAAGCAGGCACCAAGAAGGATGCGACTCGAGCTGGAGATGAGCATCAACGCCGAAGTCAAAAAGCTGATCGATTCTGGATTTATCCAAGAAGTCCAATATCCCGATTGGATCGCCAATATCGTCCCGGTAATGAAAAAGAACGGGACGGTACGCATATGCGTGGATTTCAGGGATCTCAATAAAGCCTGTCCAAAGGATGATTTCCCGGTACCGGTAACCGAGCTAATGATAGATAACACGTCCACTCACGAGGTTTTCTCCTTCATGGACGGTTCGTCAGGATACAATCAGATCAAGATGCATCCCGAAGACCAGAAGCACACCGCTTTCCGAACCCCTTTGGGTATATTCTGCTACAGGGTCATGCCCTTTGGTCTAAAGAACGCTGGCGCTACCTATCAAAGGGCCATGACAAAGATCTTCGACGACCTCATACATGACATTGTCGAGTGCTATATCGACGACCTCGTAGTGAAGAGCATGTCATACGAAGAGCATTTAAAGCATCTGGAGACTGTGTTTCAACGCCTCCGGCAATATAATTTGAAAATGAATCCCCTCAAATGCGCGTTCGGAGTCTCCTCGGGCAAATTCCTGGGGTTCATCGTTCGACACCGAGGTATTGAAATAGATCCGTCAAAGATTAAAGCGATCATGGAAATGCCTCCGCCAAGAACCCTCAAACAGTTGCGGTCTCTCCAAGGGAAGCTCGCATACATCCGGCGATTTATCGCAAATCTTTCAGGCAAATGCCGCCCCTATAGTCACCTGATGAAGAAGGGAACCCCTTTCGTCTGGGATCAAAAATGCCAAGGTGCACTAGACGAGATCAAGCAGTACTTGCAGAACCCGCCGGTATTGGCCGCGCCGGTCAAGGGAAAACCCCTCATTCTTTATACAACCGCCCTCGAAGGTTCCTTGGGCGCATTATGGGCGCAAGAGAACGATCAGGGGAAAGAGAGAGCACTCTACTACTTAAGTCGAGTTCTACTGGGGGCAGAAAGCAATTACTCTCCCATTGAAAAACATTGCTTGGCGTTAATCTTCGCGATAACAAAACTCAGGCACTATGCGTTGGCACACGAAGTCTGCTTCATCTCGAAAGTGGATCCTCTTAAATACTTGATGTCAAGAGCCATATTGACGGGACGACTCGCTAAATGGGCCCTGCTCTTGATGGAGTTCTCGATAACATATCAACCTCTCAAGGCAGTGAAAGGCCAGGCCATTGCCGATTTCCTCGCTGAGCACCCGATACCGGCCGATTCTCCTTTGAATTGTGACTTGCCGGACGAGCATGCATTTGATGCGATTAGCGGTGGAAGCGCCCGATGGGAACTTTATTTCGATGGAGCGTCCTCTATAAAGAAACAAAAGCAAGGTATCCCAATGATCAAGTCAGGGATAGGCCTCATCTTTGCGACTCCACAAGGAGGGATAATGCGCTTCGCCTTCTCCTTAACAGAGCCAAGGACAAACAATGAAGCTGAATACGAAGCCCTGATAGCAGGTCTCGAGCTTGCCATTGACATGGGAATTGAAGACCTCCTCATATACGGGGATTCTCAGCTGGTCGTTAGTCAAGTGAATGGCGACTACCAAACGTGCAAACCGGAACTGGTGAAGTACGGCGAAAGGGTGCAACAACTATTGTCCCAAATTCCTTCCTACACTTTGGAGAACATACCACGCGCAGAAAATAGCAAAGCAGACGCATTGGCTAAGCTTGCTAAAGAACTGGCCGACGAGAACCTCGATGATGTCAGAATCGTGATACAAAGCCGTCGAGTGCTCGCCCCGGCAGAAATATCTCCGGAATCATGCAAAGAAGAGAGAGCGACTGAGCAGACGACCCTACAAATAAAGGACCATGAGAAGGCCGAGGACTGGAGGGAAGTCTTCATAGACTACTTTAAGTCCCGCCGCATACCCAAAGAAGCGTCTTCAAGACATCAGCTCATGAAACGAGCTCTATCTTTCGCTTTCGTCGACAATACCCTATACAAGAGATCGCTCGATTCTCTATGGCTGAGATGCTTAGGACCTGACGAAGCAGAAAAAGTCGTTCAGGAAGTTCATGACGGACTCTGCGGTTCTCACCAAGCAGGCCCAAAGATGAAGTTAAAGATTAAACGAATGGGCTACTACTGGCCCATAATGATCCAAGACTGCCTCGAGTATGCGAAGCAATGCCACTCGTGCCAGATTCATGGAGACTTTATCCACCAACATCCGAATCCGCTACACCCAACGGTGGCCAGCTGGCCATTCGAAATGTGGGGAACTGACATAGTCGGCCCCATTGAGCCGGCATCATCTCGGGGACACCGTTTTATCCTGGCGACTACTGATTACTTCTCCAAATGGGCAGAAGCAATACCATTGAGGGAAGTGAAGACGGAGAATATCCTCCATTTCTTCAAGACGCACGTCATCTATCGGTTTGGAACCCCACGGCGGATTATCTCCGATAACGGGCCAGCCTACAGAAGCCATAAGATTAGCCGCTTCGCGCAGCAGCACAATATAGACTGGAGGTATTCTTCAGTTTACAACCCACGAGCCAACGGTCTGGCCGAGGCCTTCAATAAGACCTTGACAAAGATCATAAAAAAGACCGTTTCCCGGAATAAGAGAGACTGGCACGAGAGGCTGCAAGAAGCCCTTTGGGCTTATCGAACTACATTCAAGACGGCCACAAACACAACGCCATACGCGTTAGTATTTGGGACGGAAGCAGTACTCCCCCTCGAGATAGAGTTACCCTCTCTACGAGTGGCAATCCACCACGAACTGACTGACGAAGAAAATGCTCACCTTCGACTTGAGGAGCTTGATGCCCTCGACGAATCCCGACTCATAGCGCAACAACATCTAGAAGCCCACAAAGCAAAGATGACGCGCTCGTACGAAAGATTGACCAGGCCAAGGGCATTCCGCCAAGGCGAACTCGTGCTGGTAGTCAAAAGACCTATGATCCCCAATCGTGCCAAGCGGGGAAAATTCGAGCCAAACTATGAAGGCCCGTACATCATAGACCAGGTCTACCAGGGTGGAGCCTATCTACTCGTGGACATGCACGGTGAAAGGCCTTTCAGGCCAATAAATGGCCGCTTCTTGAAGAAATACTACGCTTAGTGAGCCACAGCCTGGGTCAACGGTAGATGACGACGACTATGTCCGCTCGCTATCTTCCTAGGCTCAGACTTTACAAGCAGTAGCTGACCCTCCCATAACGACGGACCGAAACGTCCTTAAACTATCAAGGGACCGAAACGTCTTTAAACTATGAACGGACCGAAACGTCCTTAAACTATCAACAGACCGAAACGTCTTTAAACTAACGATGGACCGAAACGTCCTTAAACTAGCGACGGACCGAAACGTCCTTAAACTATCAACGGACCGAAACGTCCTTAAACTAACGACGGACCGAAACGTCCTTAAACTAGCGACGGACCGAAACGTCCTTAAACTATCAATGGACCGAAATGTCTTTAAACTAACGACGGACCGAAAACGTCCCTAAACTACTACCGCAGCATCCTTAGGCTGACGAGATAAAAAAAAAAAAAAAAAATACATAAAATAAAAAAAAAAACGGTATGTCCACAAGCAAAATGGGCACGGATGAAAACCCGAAAGGGCTCCGTGAGTAAAAACAGCAGGACTACCGGCGAGTGTTTGTGAAAACCCGAAAGGGCGCAACCTCATTAAAAGACACTTATAGGGTCCTCTTGACCTTGTAAGAAGAAACCACCTGCGTGAGCTCCTTACGACTCACAAAGGAGCAACACACTTAGGGATCCTTACGATTCCTAAGAAGAAAATACACTTACGAGATCCTCACGACTCGTAAGGAGAACTCTCTTATGGGACCCTCACGACTCATAAGATTTGAAAGTCTTAAGTTACAGAGATCTAAACCTGTTCTTAAGCAAATCCTCCACAACCTCCGACATTGCCCTACAAGCGGCTCGGACTGACCCTTGTATACAATCCACGGGCGCGAATAAACATTTCCCTAAACAAAGTCCCACCCGTGACTGGGGATATATCCATATGGTGAACGACCCTTGTAAGTCCTCTCGACTTATAAGGAGAAAATCCTCTTTGTAAGATCCTTACGACTTACAAGAGAACATACACTTAAGAATCCCCACGATTCTTAAGGAGAGAACACACTTGCAAGATCCTCACGACTTGTAGGGAGAAACACCTTTGTGAGACCCTTACGGCTCATGAAATCAAAAGCCTTGGTCAACAGAACCCTTAACCCTGTTTGCTAAGCCACCTTTGTCCAAACGTCGACAGAGGCAAATGACGATTCGCTCCTGGTAAACATTCCAGACAAAATGGCCGAAATGATGGGACAACTTGCAATAAAAAGAAGCAGGCAAAATCTCGGCGGTTCACAGATAACTTAGTGATCGCCACCGTGGCATTCGTCTCGATACAGCAGACGCGATACCGGTGAATGAAGCGAAGGCCAAATTCCTAGCTTCATTGTCTCGACGACACAACATCAAGCGAAACGGAACGGCGGCAACCCCAAGTTCCATGACTCGGCGACACATATCGCCAAGAGTCAACCCCCATCCCGTGAAATGCGGATACAATCAGCAAATTTCCTGGTTACGTGGAAAGCGGATAATGTCACTCTTTGACCCCGTGGAAAACGTCCAGAGCGGATCCTGGTCCTCGCAGAGCATGGCAGTGAACCCATGTGAAGCATCCAGAGCGGAGCCTAGTCCTCGCCTAACGCGGCAGTGAACCCGTGTGAAGCATCTAGTGCAAACTTCCTGGTTACGTGGAAAGCGGATAATGTCACTCTTTGACCCCGTGGAAAACGTCCAGAGCGGATCCTGGTCCTCGCAGAGCATGGCAGTGAACCCATGTGAAGCATCCAGAGCGGAGCCTAGTCCTCGCCTAACGCGGCAGTGAACCCGTGTGAAGCATCTAGTGCAAACTTCCTGGTTACGTGGAAAGCGGATAATGTCACTCTTTGACCCCGTGGAAAACGTCCAGAGCGGATCCTGGTCCTCGCAGAGCATGGCAGTGAACCCGTGCGAAGCATCCAGAGCGGAGCCTAGTCCTCGCCTAACGCGGCAGTGAACCCGTGTGAAGCATCTAGTGCAAACTTCCTGGTTACGTGGAAAGCGGATAATGTCACTCTTTGACCCCGTGGAAAACGTCCAGAGCGGATCCTGGTCCTCGCAGAGCATGGCAGTGAACCCGTGCGAAGCATCCAGAGCGGAGCCTAGTCCTCGCCTAACGCGGCAGTGAACCCGTGTGAAGCATCTAGTGCAAACTTCCTGGTTACGTGGAAAGCGGATAATGTCACTCTTTGACCCCGTGGAAAACGTCCAGAGCGGATCCTGGTCCTCGCAGAGCATGGCAGTGAACCCGTGTGAAGCATCCAGAGCGGAGCCTAGTCCTCGCCTAACGCGGCAGTGAACCCGTGTGAAGCATCTAGTGCAAACTTCCTGGTTACGTGGAAAGCGGATAATGTCACTCTTTGACCCCGTGGAAAACGTCCAGAGCGGATCCTGGTCCTCGCAGAGCATGGCAGTGAACCCGTGCGAAGCATCCAGAGCGGAGCCTAGTCCTCGCCTAACGCGGCAGTGAACCCGTGTGAAGCATCTAGTGCAAACTTCCTGGTTACGTGGAAAGCGGATAATGTCACTCTTTGACCCCGTGGAAAACGTCCAGAGCGGATCCTGGTCCTCGCAGAGCATGGCAGTGAACCCGTGCGAAGCATCCAGAGCGGAGCCTAGTCCTCGCCTAACACGGCAGTGAACCCGTGTGAAGCATCTAGTGCAAAATTCCTGGTTACGTGGAACGTGGATAACGTCACCCTTTGACCCCACGGAAAACGCCCAGAGCGGAGCCTGGTCCTCGCCAAGCACGGCAGTGAACCCGTGTGAAGCATCCAGAGCAAACACCGGACTGTGGAGTCCTTTAAAATCCACGGACTATGACGTCCTTAACCTCGACCGCGATGTCTTAAAACTAACGATCAACCACCCCTATTCCTTACAGATCTTTGCCTCGGTTTAAGGGTACATCTCTTCACTCCTTTGATGCCTGGCGTTGTAATTCCTCAACGTCTTCAAAGAGGTGACGGGTCCCTGCAACCAAACGTTGGACTGTGGAGTCCCTAAATCCACGGACTATGAGGTCCTTAACCTTGACCGTGATGTCTTAAAACTAACATCGGACTGTGGAGTCCCTAAATCCACGGACTATGAGGTCCTTAACCTTGACCGTGACGTCTTAAAACTAACATCGGACTGTGGAGTCCTTAAATCCACGGACTATGAGGTCCTTAACCTTGACCGCGACGTCGTTAAACTACGATATCTGGAGAAACCCCTGACTTCGTAGAACACGGACAAGGGTAACCGCATCCGGCGCTTACAAGTCCTCACGACTGGGAGAAAAACTCTTTATGAGATCCTCGTGGCTCATAAGATGTGAAAGTCTTAGGAAGCAGAGCTTAACCCTGAATCCTGAACCATCGCTGTCCTGCAAGGAGATCAAGATAGAATATCCGCAGAATGCATTCAACAAAAAGGAGACACGCCATTGAAGAGAAAAATGTATCTTTTATTCATAAACCAAAAAGGGTACAAGGTACAATTCAAGAAACAAAAAAAATGAAGATACTCTTATCAATGAGTAGGTACAAAAAGGGGAGGAAAGATACAGTCCTTAAGTTGGTGGCCGGTGTAGCAATTTTAGCAGCTCATCGTTTTGTTGCTGAGCCATGGCCTCATGACGCAAGATCTCCATAAGGCGAGCCTCCGCCTGAGCTTGTTGGGCTTGATATGAAGCGAGCCGAGCTTCAAGCTCTTTTTCAGTGGCCTTGTGAGCCTCAACCCTCTCGCGAGTAAACATGGCGGCTTTATCAAGAGCTACCACCTCCTTGATGGACTCCTGAAGTACTCGCCAAAGGTCATACGCTTTGTTGGCTTTCGCTGTAAGGCTAGTCTGAAGCTCGCTCAACGCCTTGGAGGCTAGC
Source organism: Agapanthus africanus (assembly GCA_030015575.1). NCBI lineage: Eukaryota > Viridiplantae > Streptophyta > Magnoliopsida > Asparagales > Amaryllidaceae > Agapanthus > Agapanthus africanus. Next base: position 172,236,039 of record CM057339.1, on the reverse strand, counting down.
TCCCTCTCTGAAAACTTGCGGCCAAGTCTCTTCTCGCACGACGTCATGTTGGCCGCATGTCGTGCTATCAGACCTCGTAACTCCGCCTTCGCAGCCACAGCCTCTGAGGAAAGGCGAGAACACTCGAGAGCGTACAAACAAGCCTCCACCCTCCGACAGAACTCCACCCAGACCCGCACCACCTCCTCACTGTGGTAGGTGGCGAGAAAAGGAAGGGAGCCGTTAGCTTCAGCGGCGAACGCTTCAGCCGTGGTTGCACTACCAGCACGAAGCTCCTCAATGAAGGAAGATAAGGAGACCAGGCTCAATTGGGCCAAGCGCTCTGACACCCGCAAAGCGTAGGGGCCGGACGGCATCACAATGCGCGATTCCAAAGCCATGGAGACTGGCAAGGCTGTTCAGATTTGGCAGATATTAGTAAAACTTTTAAAACAGGATGAACAGGATTTTGATAAGACGTCACTCACCGACAGTCATGCACGAAGGAGTTGAAGGTTCCCCTGGCCCTTCAATGACCTCGACCTCATCATCGGCTTCTAAAACTATAAGAGACATTAACGTCATTTCACAAAATAGTGACAATGCTATAATGAAAAAATGGCAAATGACACTAACCTTGCCCGGAGGAAAGGACAATACGCTGAGGGGGAATCGCCTGCGGGGCTGCCATCTCCAATAGACGCTGAAATGATTGGCGAGGCGATAGATCCGCGATCGTGGCTGCCAAACCGCGTAATTCTGGGAAAGACAAAAGATTTCAGACCATGAAGGGGTTACTAAATTAAAACGCGAAAGGATACCTTCGACACTCCTCCCATTCTGAGTCGGGGGGATAGCAGCCTCGACGGTCTCTGCCGTAACCTCAGGCTCCAACAAAGGGAGAGTAGCCCCGACTACCTCACTTCCAACCTTTGGGCCACCCTCAGCAAGAGTCATTGGGACGGCGGCCTCCATAAGAGCATCCCCCGAAGGGGCGAGCACTCCCTGATCAAGAGCCGCCGCTGGAGGTTCGATCACGAGAGGAACAGCCTCATCAGCCCCCTCCACACCTAGCAAGGCCTCATTGAGAATTCCGGCGGGCTTTAGCTTTAAAGGGCCAGTAGGAAGCTCCCCCAGCGTTGAAGACTCTGTACGGTTCAAATAAAATGATGATACATACTCACGAGCATAAAAAAAAAATCGAAAAGACGACAAAAGAAACACGGCGTACCTATACGCAAGGAAGCCCTTAACATGGCTTCTTCAATCCGCTTTTCCTTCTCAAGGAGATAAGCTCGCCGAGGTTCAAAAGTAGACTCATGACCACCGGTCCATAAAGAGAGCGCATCAGCTGCATCTTCTGAAGCGACCTGCTTCAAAGCCCTTTCCCCCCATTCCTCCAAAGGGCCGATAAATCGCCGCCGAATCCACGAGGGGTCTTCGTAAAAAATTACAGCGGGATAAGACTTCTTCGGAACCTTGGCATTTTGGGACGGGTCTTTTGAACGCCGTAAGGCCTCAGCCAGTTGTGCAGCCTCCTCGTCAGCCGAACTCGGGAAGAGAAGCCCAGTGTCTGACTCTTGCAAAGCCAAGGGTTCGTCTTCAAGGATAGGCTCAGATTCCACCACAGAATCAAGCGGAGTAGTAGCCACTCTCCTCCGTCGTTTAGACCCAGAGCCGGTCGCTGAAGATGACCGCTTCCTCCCTCGCGAAACCTTAGGGCGACGTTGGCCCACATCGCCTTCAACGCCCTCGTCCCTGTTACTCTCACTCGGTGCCACAACCAAGGATGACGACGACGTCGTCGACGCCGCGGGGGGCGGTGCCGCCACCGGCAGAGGTACCACCACTGGAGCCCGTCTACCTCGCGATCGGGAACCCAAGGGCATACCAGCGGTCGGAGTAAGGTCTACCCCTGACTCCCCCGGAATGAGGGCAGCGCCAATCTCCCTCAAAGGGAAGCGGACTGAAACCCTCGGTCGCAACTCAACTCTCGAGACCGGAGGAGGGGCGTCATGACCAAGAAGAACCCTTCTTTCTTCAGCAATAATCGGGGTGACCCGATGAAGATACCAGCCTGTAAATGCACCCACGCACCGAGGGATGTACTCGGCTTCAGGGACCATGAAATGGGAGCCGGTGTTCAGCCTCATGAAATGATGAGCTGCGTCACGAACAGCGTCGAGCGAAGGAACTGGAGCAATCATAAAAGCCTCAAAAGGAACGCCCTGGTCATATCCGAGCTGCCGAGCAAATCGATGGGGATTGTACCGCATAAAGAGGGCTGCACTATCCTGGCGAAACACCAAGTAGCCCGGTCTAATTGAATACAAGTAGGTGGCCTCTCGGGGCTTCAGAGAAGGTGCGTTGTCCTTTGATTGGTCCCAAAGTTGCTGAACAGGACCCGAAGAAGAAGACAGAACCCGATCATTAAAAGCTAACCCGCCGGCGGCGGCGTGAGGGGAAATCAGCACCCTAATAGCCCTAAATTGAGTTGGATCGGCAGCGGAAGCACCCACCAGTCGCATAAGTCGCGGGAAGGTATAGGCGTCGTAAAAAGCGGGCCTCTGATGCATAGCAAAAGACCCCAGCACGTGCATTTCAATCCACGAAGTGAAGTAATGAAGCGAAAAGTTCACTACGTCCACGCCAGGCGTGGAAGTATTAGCTGCAGTGCCCAATCCATTATAGAGGTGCGCCAAGGCCGGGATGCCAATAGCCAACCGCGTCCCCTCCGCAATACGATGCGCCGGGTATATGACCGAGGCTCTCATGAAGCGGCGATGCATGGGGATAACGAACCAACTTAGCCAAACACTAATAAACCCCACAAAGAACGTCTCCTCGTCCATTCCTGGGACAGCGATAGATTCAAAAGAGATCGGCGATATGATAGGGATGTAATACTGAGGAAGATCTGATTCGTTGGTCGGCAACCTCTTTGGACCAAACCCAAAGGGGTCCCCAATGTCGGCAAACTTCGGGGCTGTCTTCGGTAAGGCGTCCTCGCGAATGAAACGAGCAATGAAGCTCTTGAAAGTAACGCCTTGCTCCTCAGACTCGGTGAATAATCGATCAAAAATGCCCAGAGCCCTAATTAAACTGGGACGCTTGTGTCGAACAGCGTTCTCAGCGGATAAGCCGTCGACGGGGGCGAGCTCAGGTTCAAAGATGTACTCATCCGGGGGCAGCAATTCCTCGTACATGTTACCCCTTATCGGCAACCCCGAAATTTCATAAAACTCGGCCAAAGAAATCGAAACCTCGCGATCTCCCAAAAGAAAAGTATTAGTGGGAAGATTCCACTGGTTCAGAAACGCCTTGACCCACCAAGCGTGCGGGGACTTGTAATGGAATAGCGACGCGTATACGGCCTGATAAAGCCCGACTTTCTGCAATCGCGCCCGATGGGCAGAAAGGATGTAGCGAGCCCAGAGAAGGTAGCCCGTAGGATGCCTGGGAGTGAGCCCTATTTTATAAATCTGCCCCCACGGGTGGGCCTCACCCTGGCAAATGCGCCGTCCCAAGATGTCTATAGCCGGGATCGGATGGTTCGGAATGCCGGTCGTTGAAGGCTCAAGTCTCCCCGTTGGAGTCCAGTTGGGCATTTCCACGGCGAAAGCTGTCCTTGGAGGATCCATCGGTAAAAATGGGAAAGTGGGCTCCGTTGGTACCACGCAAAGAAAGCTCCTGCGACCTTGAATAATCTGACTGTACCAAGGTCCCCATTGAAGAAGGTTGGCGCAGTTCGGGTCATGGGCTCTAATCATCTCCATCGCCTCTTCATCAGACGGTGACTGAGGAAAGGCCGCCTCTGAGCGAGAGAAAGGAAAGCGTGGAGCAGAAGCCATCGCACCTGAAAACCAATAAAGGAAGGCCGTTAGAAAGAAAAAGTCGGCAACGTACATTCATGCATGAACATGAAGACTAGTTAAAGAAAGCAAAAACAAAGCTCCCTGGGACCATTGGCTACAAAACAGATGGGCCCCACAGAATCCAGATGACGGCACATCAATAATAAGGCCCAAACACTACAATAAAACAAAGGGAATGTTTGCATTTAATAAAAGGTGGTAACCATGCATATTCCCCTCAACAAGATCTGGCTAGGGCACTACACCGAACCCAACAAAATCAAGGGAATTAAATTCCCACAGAAGGCATCATTACAAAATCCCCATCGCATTAATGGCAGAAGAACCGCCTCGAACAAAGAGACCCCAGGGAGCCTCTGTGTGAAGAAATTAAGTTTTTCATAGGAATTAAATTCCTTATTAAGAAAAGGGAATTAAATTCCCAGAAATATTTTTGGACGGAATTAAATTCCATGGAGTTGAAACGCTGTCATCATCTCCCCGAAGATCACCTAAACCCTAAGAGATCTACAGTTCGAAAGTTAGGTGGTTTCCTGTTCTTATGGAAAAACTTGAAGAAAAATGGGTTCTTTGTGAAACCCTTAACGCGGATTTAAAATCCAAAGAGTTCTGTTAAAAACATAGGCGCTTTGGCCGTTCAACATTATTACCTGAGGGAAAGGGATCCGTCAACAGAGTTAAACTCTGGAAAATCTTTAAAACAGAGAACTGAGCTCTGGATGGAGAGAATTAAATTCTCAAAGAAAAAGTTCTCAGAGGAAGAAGACGAGCAGAGTGAAGGCTCCTATGAAGAGACAGCGGCATTTATAGAAAACAATGGAAACGTTTCATCTCCCCAGATCCCTAAAGGAATCCAACGGTCGCGAGAGGAGACAGCGTTGCACTCACGTGCTGACACGTGAGAACAACGCTGTGGGGGCATTTGTTTCCTGATTTAAAATCAGGAAAGCTTCTGTGAAAAGCTTCAAAAAGGGGGCCACGTGCTTACACGTGACCAGCAGTCACGTGTTGACACGTGATCTATAAAGTGCAGAAAGGCGCACATTGATTCGCTGAGCAAAGTCAAGGAAAAGAGCTTCAGAAGAGATCACGTGCTCCCACGTGACCAGGGTCACGTGTCGACACGTGACGTTCAAAGCAGCAAACTCGCTCTCCAATTGAACCGAGGGAAGAAGTGCCAGACAGGGGTCACGTGCTCACACGTGACCAGGGGGCACGTGGTAGCACGTGACATTAAAGCAGCAATCAGAAGACAGACGCAAGAGAAAGAGGAAGGCTCATTCCAAAAGGGGGTCACGTGTCCGCACGTGACCATGGGTCACGTGGTCACACGTGACCGGCTTTCAAAGCCCATGTTGACGGCAGAATTAAATTCTGAAGGAAATTTGAATCCTTCCAAAGGAAAGTGAGTATCTGGGACCAATCAAATTAAAGATTCAGAGATGATTAAATATCATCTATCTATGGAAAATCTCGGGTTTGGAAAGATTTCCCCCTTAAATCTAACCAAAATAACAAAGGAGAATCTCTGGATTTAAAATCCAATGGTGAATAAAATTCACCCAATAATCCAAAGGTCCAAAATGAATGATGGATGCAAATCAAATCTCTCAGTGAAGATTCATCAAAAACTAATTCATTCGGCTGCTTCTCCTATAAATAGGAGACAAGAGACGCAAAAAGGGAGAGAGAGAGAGATACATACGCAGAGGGAAGAAAAAGAAGAGAGCTCTGATACTTGGAGGAATTTGGATCTTCTGCAAAAGAAAACCCTAGGTAAGAAAGGGAAGGCTTTCGGAAAGAAAGAGAATTTAATTCTCAACAGAGTTTAACTCTGATACATAAAACAGAAGAGCACATTTCTTCTCTCTTTAATAGAGGATCTGCAAAGTGCACATCTCCCCTTAAGGTTGAGAATTTAATTCTCAATGGGTCGAGATCCTGCCATGCAGATCCAAGACATAGAGAAGGAATGCAAGCATGAGAATTTAATTCTCACAGAACTATAGGAATTTAATTCCTTTAAGATAAAAGTAGGGCTTGACCCTGTATCATGGGAATTTAATTCCTTCAAAACAAAAGAAGCAGGGTTTAACCCTAATTAAGAACTTAGTTCTGTTGAAACAACGGGAATTCGATTCCTCTAATCATAATCTAACAGGGACTGGAAGTTTAATTCCTTAAAAAGCTTTTATTAGGGTTTAACCCTATTCAGCCCTCCACATAAATGAGGAATTTAATTCCTACAGAAGATTCAGGGTTCGATCCTACTCCAGAATATAAGTCTTCAAAAGGGAGTAGGAATTTAATTCCTTTGAAAATTAAAGCCCGAGGAATTTAATTCCTGAAAAAAGATGAACAGATCCTCTAAAAACGACATACATAGAGGCAGGGTCACGTGCCACCACGTGACCCCCCCAAAAAAGAACTACAGAAAGCCCTTTGCGGCAGTCCCCCACGTGACCCACGTGACCCTTGGCAGAAACTCTAATACATAGGCATATGAATGCCCGTCACGTGATGGCACGTGATGCTCTGAAAGATGCGGCGATCTCAGCAGAATAAATGCAAAAAGGGCGTTCTCACGTGTTGTCACGTGACCCCTTTTGCCTTAGTGTTCAACACTAAATTGGAACTCTCAAACCCAGTGTTAAAACACTGTTGGGCCTTAGCATTCGACACTGATCAAAAAGCCTTATTTGCAGTGTGTTTGACACTAATTTGAAAAAGCCTTATTGCTGGTGTTTAACACCAATTATCTCTTAGTGTTGAACACTAACTTATCAACCTCATTTCCAGTGTTCAACACTGATTGCTCTGAAGTGTTTAACACTAGGCTTTGGCCCGATTGGCTAAAGGGATAGAGGCAAAGCCTCTCCCTCAATGGACCAACAAGAAACCAATATTCCAAACCTGATTGGACTTAGCCCAAGCTGTCCATAAGTCCTCAATTCATGATTAACTGGGCCAGTAGGCTCACAACATAATTAATGGGTCTTGATCCCAAATGGGGCCCAGGACTATTTAAGCCGCTCCGGTTCTAGGGTACATCTCTTCACTCCTTTGATACTCGGCATTGTAATCCCTCAATGTCTTCAAAGAGGTGACGGGTCCCGACGACCACACATTGACATGGACTGTGGGGTCCTTAAACCCATGCCTAATGCAAAATTCCTGGTCATGTGGAACGCGGATAATGTCACTCTTTGACCCCGTGGAAAACGTCCAGAGCGGAGCCTAGTCCTCGCCGAACACGGCAATGAACCCGTGTGAAGCATCTAGTGCAAAATTCCTGGTTACGTGGAACGTGGATAACGTCACTCTTTGACCCCACGGAAAACGCCCAGAGCGGAGCCTGGTCCTCGCCAAGCACGGCAGTGAACCCGTGTGAAGCATCCAGAGCACATACCGGACTGTGGAGTCCTTAAACCCATGGACTATGACGTCCTTAACCTTGACCGAGATGTCTTAAAACTAACCATGGACCGCAATGTCCTTAAACTACCCATGGACCGCAATGTCCTTAAACTACCCATGGACCGCAATGTCCTTAAACTAACCATGGACCGCAATGTCCTTAAACTAGCAATGGACCACCACGTCCCTAAACTGGAACAGTAGAGCCCCGCATGCTCTTTTGTCGGATCTAAACGATCCCGTTTAAGTTGATCTTAGCCTTCAAGATGGCTAACGTATCCTTAAACCTTCAAACAGACTGGACTATGAATCTTCCCTAATTAACTCTGGCTCGAGGGTACATCTCTGAACTCCTCTGACATCCGTCGTTGTAATCCTTCAACGTCGTCAGAGAGGTGACGGGTCCCGACGGCCACGCATACGAGGGACCACTATGTCCTTAAACTGGAACAATGGAGCCCAAACGCTCCTTTGTCGGATCTAAATGATCCTGTTAAGTTGATCTTGGTCTCAAACTAGACTAATGTATCCTTAGCGAATGTTCGAGTTGATCTTAGCCTCAAGTATGGCTAACGTGTCCTCAAACCAAACCCCCCCAAACCCAAATCTAAGATAACACGGATTTGGACTAGTCCATGCCCTACGGGCGACGACATAACTCGGTCTCCGTAAACGATCCACGGGCAGTAAAACATAAAACAAAAACACACGACACGAAGTGACCTTCTGGAGAAGGAGAAAGTTGTTACCGCGATGCGGTAGCGTAATTAACTGCAGGGGCTTGCGCCTGCAGGGAAGAGCGTCCCCACGATCAAAAACCCCTCAAACGAGGGGGAATCTGACGAAGTCTGCTACATCGGACGCATCCGTCTAAACCTCCGATACATGGCGCCGTGGATCAACTTGGCATCTTCGGAGAGGTGGACGGATAACACCTATTGGCATCTGCCCCGAACCTCAGGCGAGACGCCCCCAGACGTCCCGCGTGTCCGTTCGGAGGGGAACAAGAACTATAGATAGAATCCCATACAAACTCTTCTCTACTCACTCTAGTTTACAAGGTTTAGCAAACCAAGTGAACTAGTTTCTTCAAAGACCGAAGACGGAGCCAAAGGTTGAAGCTTTCGAGGTGGATCTATCTTCGGCGCAAGGAGACGACGGAGTGAAGGCGATCCGGACGACCATCGAAGCTTGAAGACGAAGGAGTTCGAGAAATAGAAAGGTATAACCCCCTAACCGAGTAGTTAGCAACTCGTAGTTAGGTTGTTAGTTAGATGTTTAACAAAGATCCGGGTTTTAAGTCCATGTTACCACCTCTAAGAAAAACGTTTTTTTATCAAATTCCGCATGCCCGAAAGTACCGGGAGAGGTAGCATGGACTTACAGAGGGTGCGGTGGCGGCGACTGCGAAGCGCGACGATGGCGAGGGTAGGATTTTCTCGTGGGCGCTGGGTTAACAAAGGAGGAGATGACGAGGACGAAGAAGGGAGGTGACCGTAGTGGGAGACGGTGGCCAGAATCGAGGAAGGAATAGTAATCGCGAGAAGAGAGAGAGGGGGTGCGATAGGAGAGAGGGAGAGAGAGAGAAGAAGAAAAAGAAGAGAGAGGGAGGAAAGAGAGTGCCCGCGGCGGTCCCAGGGGTTAGAGAAAGAGATTGTGATTGGTGGAAGGAGATTTTTAGAGGAAAGATTTGGGGGAGAGAGAGAGACGAGAGAGAGAATGGTGGGGCCAGTGCAACTATTTAGAGAATTTGATTGGCTGGGGAAAAATTCGATAAAGCAATGTATAAAAGATTTTAAACCTCAAGATTTACTCAGTTACGAATTCACTAACAGAAAATCTTCAAGAAAATAAATCAAATAAAAATAATTAACTTGAATTTAAGCGGACTACAAAATATACCAGAAACACGCCCGGGTCGGGTCCAAAATTTTGAATTTGAAATAAGAAAATTACTAGCCAGCTTCAAAATTTAAAATGAAAGATTTTACGACAGAAATGTATACCCCCAAGAGCGGACGTACGTACGTGCGCGTAGTCGTCCAAGCATGTCCGTTTCATTGAACGGGACGAGAACACGATGTAAGGACGCTACCACAGAGTTAGGGGTATCATGCAGGCTATGAAATGCAATTTTAATTTATTTTACATGATTTAAACTGTTATATGCAAAAGATGTGTTACAAGACAAATACCAGTACATACTAAATTATGAAATGCATTAGTCCATGCAACAAGTCAAGATAACCTATAAATGAGGGTTACACAGGTTCAAGCAAGCGGGTTGGGTCGAATGCCCAGTAATATGTAGAAATACCATTCGCACCCAAACACGCCAAATCAATAAAAACCACGGATAAGTAAATACGAAACTGGAATTGGTATAAGTGAACTCGTGTGTTACATTATACCCAACTACAAAAGAATTTTGTCCTCGAAATTCCAAGAACAAGATAGGATAAACAAGCAAGAGATTTCAAGAATAGATGTGGAAGGTTCTACCGGATTTCATCTTCTCGTTCCCAATTTGGTTCTCCATGCAAGAGATTACCCCAAGAAACAAGCACAAGAGGGATAACTTTGTTCAAAAGAATCTTTTCTCTTCGATCCACAATTTACATCGGTCGCTTCTCAAAGGTTAAATCTTCTCGTACAGTCTGCCCCGAATGATCCAACACATGTGTTCCATCTCAAACATACCTACGGAGTTGAGGTACGTAACATACGTCATGAACATGCACCAAAGATTAAAATAACACCAAACGATATGCCACTTCTCCAACGCGCTCAAAATCTCAGAAGATCCAACGAAACGGGAACTATGCTTTCCTCGACTCCCAAAACGAACCACTCCTCTAGTCGGTGATGTCTTCTCAACACCAAATCACCAACTGCGAACTCCAGAGGTCTTCTCGATGTTTCTGCCCAACTCTTCTGTCGGTCTTGTGCTGCCTTCACATGCTTCCTGATAGTGTTAACCTACTCAACTATTTGCACAACTAAATCCGGTCCCAACAATCTTCGTTCATCGACATCGTCCCAACCATAGGTGAACGACACTTGCGTCCATACAAAGCTTCAAATGGAGCCATCTGAAAAGTTGCCTGGAAACTATTGTTGTAAGAAAACTTCACCAATTGTAGATGATCCTCCCATGAACCCTTGAAGTCCAACATGTAAGCTCTCAACATGTCTTCAAGAGTTTGGATCGTTCTCCCCGCCTGGCCATCTGTTTGAGGATGATAAGTTGTGATAAACTTCGATCGAGTCCCCAAATCTCCTTGTAAGCTCTTCCAAGAGTGTGATAAGAAACAAGTGTCCCGGTCGGACACGATGCTCACCAGCACTCCATGGAATCTTACGATTTCCAGAATGTATCGTTCTACCAAAGTCTCTGCTGATTAACCAGCCTGAAAAGGAACGAAATGAGCTGCCTTGGTCAAATGATCATCAATCACTCAACTGCATTGTTGCCCTTTGGATTCCACGGTCGAGCTGTCACGAAATCCATGGTCATAAGTTCCCACTTCCACTGAGGAATCGGAAGTGGTTGTAATAAACCAACAACTCTTAGATCTTCAGCCCTAACTTGCTAACACCAAGTCCCTTGCCACAAAGTAAGCAATCTCCCGTTTCATGCCTTCCCACCAGAAATGCTGCCGTAAATCTCGGTATATCTTCGTGCTTCCAGGAAGTACGGAATAAGTTGAACTGTGTGCCTCCTTCACAAGTTCTTTACGAATACCCCCCTTTGGCACACACAAACGGCTACCAAATCTCAACGTACCATCTTCGTGGATCAATAAATCTGTTCGTAGTCCGGCTTCAACCTGTTCTCGAAACTTTTGCAATCTAGGGTCCTGTGATTGCGCTACTTTAATATTCTCGATCAACGACGAATGTACTTGCAGCTGCTTCGACTGTCCGACGAATGCGGTAGCACAACCTCTAAATCGAATCTTCGAACGTCTTCGATAAATTCCTTCCGTGCAGTCAACATCTGAATTGCTGGTAACCGACTGAGCATCCAGTACAACTCAAACCCTTTCCCGGATGGTACTTAAGATCAAGATCATAGTCAGCCATCAGCTCCAACCATCTACGCTACCTCATACTAAGCTCCTTCTGAGCGAACACGTACTGTAGGCTTTTATGATCGATGAATATTTCGACCCCTTTCGCCCAATAAGTAGTGTCTCCAAATCTTCAAGTGAAGAATCCCAGCCATAAGCTCCAAGTCATGAGTTGAGTAATTCTTCTCATGGGTCTTCAACTGTCTCAACGCGTAAGCTACAGCCTTCTCATGCTGTATCAAAACACACCCCAAACATTTCCTAGATGCGTCGCTGTGAATCACCAATCCTCCGGAACCGTCTGGTACGGTTAAAATAAAAGCGGTTATCAATTCTTGCTCCAACGCCTCAAAGGCTGACGCACACTTATTTGTCCACACAAATGGTATTTCTTGTGCGTAAGCTTGGTCAGATGCTCAGCCAAACGAGCAGAATTCTTCATGAACCTTCTATAGTATCCTGCAAGTCCAAGAAACTTTTGATCTTTGCAACGTTCTTCAGAATCGACCGGTCTTGAACTGCTGCAATCTTCCCTGGGTAAACGGCGATTCCATCTCCAGCTACGATATGTCCCAAAACTTTACTTCTTCAAGCTAAAACTTGCACGTGCTCATCTTTGCATATAATCTTTCTTGCCTCCAAGTCTGCAGTGCGATCTTCAAGAGTTCTGCATGCTCTTCAATGCTCCTCGAGTAGACCAGAATATCTTTAATGACCATTACTAAAACTGGTCCAAGAATGGTGAACAGATTCAGTTCATCAAGTCCATAAATATTTCCGGTGTATTCGTTACTCCGAAGGGCATCACTAATACTCGTAATGTCCATACTGAGTTTGGAACGCAGTCTTGCAAATATTTTCTGATTTAACTCAGACATGATGACATCGAACCGCAATCCAGCTTCGAGAATACCCTCACGCCACTAAGCTGCTCAACACTTCGCCAATGCGAGGGATCGGGTACTTGTCCATAATACTCACTCGGTTTAATTCTCGATAATCAACGCACGCCTTCCATGTGTCATCTTTCTTCTTTACTAGAAGAACTGGAGCTTCCCCAGTTAAGTTGCTGGGCCAAATCAACCCTTCTCAACTAATTCAGCAACCTACTTCCTGACTTCTTCCAACTCCACTGGTGCCATCGGGTAAAATGCCCTTTGAGATTGGCGCTGCACCGGGAACAAGTTCAAGTGCGAACTCCACGTCTCGCCTCGGCGGTAAACCTGATATGTCTTCACACTTCTATGAAACTCTCAAATATAGCCGGCGCTTCTTCCTTATCCACTGCCATTGACGAAAGAACCTTGTTTGTCGGCCTAGCCCTAACTCGACTAGCCCGACAGAACTGCTTCCTCCAGCAAAACAACTTTCGAATGTCCAGGAATCTGGAGAATCACCTTCCCTTCCTTACAATCAATATGAGTGTGAAAAGTGCCGCGAAATCCCATTCCCAAGACAACAACAAACAAGGAAATGCACCAGGATTGAATAGTCCTAATGCGGGGAAAACAAGAACAAGTAAGATACCAAGATGACTTCATCCGAAGTCAAGATACTGAAGAGGGTTAACCACGGTAAACATGATTCAAGCTGGCGATGAAACAATAACTGGTAAGCAATGAAATCGAGAGGAACAAGGTAGTACAACGATCATGGAGTATGAAAGTGAATCAAGACCAGGACTCCAAGTTACTTAGATAGAGTACCGCATTGTAACCATGCTGCAGTTCATGGGCACAATTACATAACTCCACCCAAGTCGCCCAAATCCTAGTATCAGAATCAAGAAACAGGAAGGAACAATAGAGAACCAAAAAGGTTTCAGGTCGAAATGCAAAGTGGTTTGCATATCGCCCAAACAAAGGATCAAGAGAAGGATATGATTCAATAATCACGATAGTCAAGGTGGCAGGACATGTTCCTAATCACGAGTATTATGATTCGTGTATTGGGTCCAATACCCAACTACAAAAGAATCAAACTCGATTAACCTATATCCCATGGCTCTGATACCAAAAGAACCATGTCACGGCCCGCTTCCCAGAGTACGCAAAGATGGATACGTGACATAGCCAACCATGCTACCTGTGGATAGGAAAAATCCTTCCACAGTCACATTACGGCTGTAGAGATATCAAGAACAGGAAAGTAAACTAAGTATCTAGTACATGTCCATAAGCCAGAGTAAAAGAGTCAAGAAATAACAATATGCGGAAGCCAAAAGATACAATAAATGAAGCACCTAGAAAGTAAAACTACATACCGACAGAAACTTCACCACTCGGTTTAACAGCGGCAATACTCCTGATCAGTCTGCAACACAGGTAGAAGGATCTGGGCCATGCAAAACCCAGACGTCAGCGCGTCATCACATCAAGCAACAAGATGTAAACAGAGTAGCAAGATATGCAAGTATCATCATAAATAGTAAAGCAGGTGTAAGATAATCTAAACAGGGCAGTGAAAGGTAGCGTGCCGTGAGTAAACTAAACTGGTCTACTGGGTTATCTACTCTCAAGTCTTTGAAATCAATTTGATGAATCATCGATGTAACTCAATAGTATCCCGTGCATGCCCGGGACCACGGTCTACAGACTCTCGGGCTGAAACCGAGACGTGCCGCTAGGCAGTAAAAGGTAGCAGGTGCATACGAGTGATGTCAGCATCATCACTCTGGGGCTGGCCTAGCCCGTAAGACTGATCAGAACAGGTATCGAACTGTTGAGTTACAAGTCAGGTTTCACCATTGATTTCCCCATACCCCCAAGTTATAAGTGTTCAAGTCAGGTATTCAGTTTTCAAGAACTAATGCCAACACAAGACCAGGTAAGAGCAGGTTTGTCTGGATAGACAACAGGAACGGTTCGTGAGGACTACATGTCAGGTTTGTTGGCATTAGACACAAGAATCAGGTAATGGGTAAAGCCATGGTACATCAGGTCAGGTCAAGTAATGTATATAGGTGTCATGTCATGTCAAGAGTGTACGGTACCATATCAGGTCAAGTAATATGTGTAGCAAGTCGCGTCAGGGTGTACAAGATGTCATGTGGGTGCTCATAATCAAACTAACATAAACAAGATTATAAATGAACAAGCATGAGTACTATCAGAGAAATAAACTAGATCAGGTAAGTTGATAAGCAGATAAGTACATATTACATGATATCGATGCACAATTATCATTTTGTGTTAAGGGATAGTTGCACATTACTTACTACAGTATAACAATATGGTTATTAAAAATCAGGTTAAAGTGTTTTAATAATCTAAAGATGCAATAGGCTTTAAATCAGGTTATAAATACGCGAAGAGCCATCCGACAGGTATAATGTATAAAAGGGTACTATGGGCTATGCACATAACTGTTAAAAGATTTAAATATGAACATGAGTACTATATATAATAGAATCTAGATGCAACCTGATATGTTCGAGTTATGAATCTAAAATGATATAACGGGACTTTAAATGGAACTCATGGTATTAAATATAAACTACAGGTTACCGTGTACCCAAATGGGGATATAATAATTCAAATAGCATATATATCAATTTTAATAGCATGTAGCAAGTTTCACTTGCCTCGATAGATCAAGAAACGGGTGCACGGAACGGATCCAATCAACGTACGAGGGGGTCACACGGGTCAGGTACGCTCGTTGGGTCGTCGGGATGTCGACGTCGTCACGGCTCCGGCGATCTCATGGATAACGGTCACGAAAACAACAGGACGGAAGAAAGATCCAAGCTTGATGGCTGCACACAAGTTTGGGTTAAGGGAAGTTCGACTGTCTAATTTTATTGCTTAGATCCGTGCATCCAATCATCAATATCAGCATAGGATTCCAATTCCAAAGAGCCCTTTGCACTTCATAACATGACTCACAAAATCAAATTCATCTTGAAGAAGCCCCACACGGAAAAGACCTTGTTTTGTATCAAGATCGAGCCTCTAGGCTCCAGCTGATCCCTACCCAAAACAAGAGGATGCCGACGTAAAAATCGAGCCCCACCAACCACAAGACGATGGCGACGAGGTACGGTTGTCGAGGAGGTCTCCGGCGCGACAGGAAGTGTTGATGTTGCATTCGGAGAAAGTGGGTGTAAGGGTTTACGAGGAAGTCGTCGGGTGAAGGGACAGATAGGTGTGGAGGTGGTCGAGAGGAGAGATCGACAAGAGTGGTCGGCGGTGAGGTCGACGAGGTGGAGTCAGGGATCACCGGCGAGGAGGGTGTGCGCAGGTTCAGGGAAGGAGGTCGTCGAGGAGTGTAGGGAAGGTAAGGATGAGTTCGGGGAGAGGGAGATGGGATCAGACGAGGGTGGTGATGAGAACGGTGTCGACGGCGGGGTTGCCGGCGATGAGGGTGACGATGAGGAGAGGTTGGAGAAGATGGGTTTTCTGTGGGTTCTTGGTGATGGGTTTGTCGGGCTGCACATGTGGGTGATGGTGGCGTCGGGGTTGGAGAGAGGTGAGGAAGACGAGTAGAGGCCGACGAGGAAGTGGGTTCGCCGGCAGTGGAGGCGATGGATTGGTGGTTCTGTGGGTTGAGGTCTCGGTGTGCAAGGGGAAGCTCTGATCGTTTGGGGTGAAGAGATGGCGGTGGTGGTGTCAGGAGGTTGAGAGGGAGGGGTGGGGAAGTGCAGAGATGACGATAAAGTGGGTTCGTCGGCAGTGGAGGATGCAGGCGAAAGGAGAGATGGGTTCTGGTTCGCTGTTGGGATGAGGACGAGGGGGAGAGAAGAACTGAAGGAGGTGAGAGAGGAGAGGGAGACGACGAGGTTGAAGACGAGGGTGTGGTGGCGGCGACTGCGAAGCGTGGTGGCAGGGTAGGATTTGCTCATGGGCGCTGGGTTAACAAAGGAGGAGATGACGAGGACGAAGCAGCGAGGTGACCGTAGTGGGAGGCGGTGACCAGAATCGAGGAAGGAACAGTAATCGCGAGAAGAGAGAGAGAGGATGCGAGAGGAGAGAGAAAGAAAGGGAGAGAGAGAGAAGAAGAAAAAGAAGAGAGAGGGAGGAAAGAGAGTGCTCGCGGGGGGCCCAGGGGTTAGAGAAAGAGATTGTGATTGGTGGAAGGAGATTTTTAGAGGAAAGATTTGGGGGAGAGAGAGAGACGAGAGAGAGAATGGTGGGGCCAGTGCAACTATTTAGAGAATTTGATTGGCTGGGGAAAAATTCGATAAAGCAATGTATAAAAGATTTTAAACCTCAAGATTTACTCAGTTACGAATTCACTAACAGAAAATCTTCAAGAAAATAAATCAAATAAAAATAATTAACTTGAATTTAAGCGGACTACAAAATATACCAGAAACACGCCCGGGTCGGGTCCAAAATTTTGAATTTGAAATAAGAAAATTACTAGCCAGCTTCAAAATTTAAAATGAAAGATTTTCCGACAGAAATGTATACCCCCCAGAGCGGACGTACGTACATGCGCGTAGTCGTCCAAGCACGTCCGTTTCATTGAACGGGACGAGAACACGATGCAAGGACGCTACCACAGGGTTAGGGGTATCATGCAGGCCATGAAATGCAATTTTAATTTATTTTACATGATTTAAACTGTTATATGCAAAAGATGTGTTACAAGACAAATACCAGTACATACTAAATTATGAATTGCACTAGTCCATGCAACAAGTCAAGGTAACCTATAAATGAGGGTTACACAGGTTCAAGCAAACGGGTCGGGTCGAATGCCCAGTAATATGTAGAAATACCATTCAAACCCAAACACGCCAAATCAATAAAAACCACGGATAAGTAAATACGGAACTGGAATTGGTATAAGTGAACTCGGGTGTTACAGTCTCACAAGCCATTGGTGTCAGTTAGTCACCTAAGATAGTATACAGGTGCTCATTGGGTTATGAGTACACTGGACGAACTCACCGAGGACATGCTAGTTGGTATTATACCTATTGTCAGATAGCAGTTCTCATGTGATATGAGTACTGGTTAGTCTGTCGACCTGAGATCGTCATTTGTCTCATGTGAGTTCCCACTGTGCTTTGATTACTACCCTACAACGGCTCAAAAGAGTCGTGCAAACAGATATTACTTGGGTACAGTCCCGAGCAACATGGAGGCAGTGAGCGGATCATCGGGGATTCATCTCTCTCGGTATTGGGGGTTGATGTCGCATTGTACATGGGTGGCCATCACCAGAAATCCTTGGTCAAGATAGTCGAGAATTACTGATTTGGCTCAGTAGTTTCTCAATGGGTGATGGACTTCATACCGACACGAAATATCGCGTTATTAGGGGTCTGATTTTATCCACCCCCTAGACATGATATGCGATGCTCTTAGACAAATAGACCGGACTGTACGGAGATTACCACAGACAGGCTAAGTAGGGGTTTGTTTGAGTTTGCTCGTCGGCCTTCCTTTCGCTCAATACCTGGGTAGCCGTTACGTACAGCTAGTGTTGCTGACGTTCTTGTGGTTAAACTTACTGCCAGCGTATTAACGAGTCTTTAGAGTCCCACACAGAGAGTTTCCCTGGTTCTGGCGAAACGATATAATAGCCATATTGGATACGTGCAGGGTTCTGATCGAATGAGTGTACTAGCTACCCGGACTTTCGATCGGACAGTTGATAATACTAGCCGGCTCGGATTTGAGCCGGATTATTAAATCAGGTATTGATTTAATAATTTACGTATATATATTTCGATATGTATATTCTAGTATTATGTTCTTTGTGTTATTCTATCTCTACGGGTATTCGTATTTCGGTACGAATACATGTATATATATATACAATAGGATGTAATACGTATTTATACAGATAACATTCTAGAAGGTGGACACCTCATTTAAGTTTTATCCATTTATTATTAAATGGAAATGAGGTGTAAAGGATGAGAGAGGGGGGTATGTGTCACGCCCCGCTTCCCAAAATGCGGAACACGAGGGGTTGACAAGGCCAGCCATGCTCCTACGGTCAAGGAAATATCCTACCGTAGTCACACTTCGGCTTCTAGCTTTGCGTGGTAACCAGTAATACAACGCACAGGTAATGAGAAATGCAGTATATAAATCAAAACAGATACAAAGAACTAACCAGATGGGGATCAAGAGAGTATGGTTCTGGGTAGCTGATCAAAATGTTCGCGGTGTCCTCGAGGTACGTCTGGTCCTGGTCCAAGCTAAGTCCACTTCTCACTCTGAGCATGCATACTCATGTCGTCAGAGCGACACGATAACAATATATACATAAGTGCAAGTGGTAACTCGTACAGTAATAATGGGTACATAACAGTAAATCAAGATAGTAGAGATATGAACATGAAGTAGCCAATGCGGGTGTCTAAAAGAGCAGGTGAACAGTAAAGTAGTAAAATAGTATGTCAGGTGTGTCAATACAGTAAGTAATGCATGTCAATGTCACTATCCCTATCAGTCTCTAAGCCTCACTGTACAGGTCACTAAGCCTATCGTAATTCCAAGTGTGAGAGTCAACCACTCGTGAGTGCCCCCACCCAAGGATAGGACCCAAGGGCAGGGGACTACGGGCCCAACATATAACGCACGGTAATAATCACGTAATATCCCTGTAAATCTCCATATCTCTCTCTCTATATATATATATATATATATATGCCGGCATGGGACTCCCGAGATTCTGTTGAACTCACACTCAAACTACCCCACACCCCGTGGTCTACATCAAACGCCAACTATAAGCTCAAATACCGGTCGGTCCATGACAAGTCTGCGTGAGAACTGGAGACAGGATCTCCATCAAGCACGTCCCGACTGATACCCAAGGTAAATGGACAGTGTCTGATGCCTTACCTGTGACACCCATACAAGTGCTCCCATAAGTATCCTATACCACTTATAGTCACACTTATACGCGCCCCACAGACGTCGACAATGTAAAGCATCAATAGGGTCTACTGATTGTGTACAAGTACGTGTCACTATCACTTATCCAATCATGCTCAACCACTAACGTACTTGCCACAATCACCGCTAATACCTAACACTGGGTAATGCACATGATCACTAACTTACCAATGCAATGACATATATATTATGTGATGAGAAAACAATATTTAAGGCATGATTAAGATGTCATCAAACGATATCCTACCACTTGCATAAATCTTCATAATTCATACATGTACAATTTAGTGAAACAATGAATAGGGGATAAGTAGTGTGTTTGATTATCTAACCATCAAAATTGGTTTCACGTCAATCGGGCTTCGGGGTCGCTAGATATGGCCATTTCCTTTCAAGCGTTCACTGCTGGAAATCCGGCTTCAGAATCGGAAGTCCGTTTCATAACGCATTTTAATTCCATATGGGACCAGAATTTAGTGACGCTACAGTTGAATGAAATCTAGGGTTTTAAATAAGGTTTTCAACGCAATAGACGGATTCTCAATCGCGTCTGTACGTCAAAAGTTATGCACTGTTCAACACTAGTATGTCAATTATGTTTCTGTTCGGGACCGCTAGACGTCCCGATCTTCTAAATTGCAGTTTAAATAACAAACGATGATATAACGGGGTGAAATCACTTGCGTCATTTATCTAACAGATTGATATTCAATAACATGCAGGGTTTTGCAACATACGAGTTTTGGAAACAAGGTAGTAAACATTACGGGATAGAAAACAATAACCAGAGCTGCTCTGGACTGCAGTCCAGAGCCGCTCTCGAACCAATTCTCGTCATAATATTAGTACAGACACAACTAATAACTCATATAGGGTTACAGGTCGTCGAGACGGCTTCGATTTGAGCCCTCGAACGCCCCATTTCAATATGTACATAATTTATTGTGATTTTAACAATTTTCAGGTGCGGGAAATCCCCAGTTTTTACGGGTGTAATTGGGGGTGATCGTTTAAGTCGTTAACAGTCATATTTTTCAGTGAAATTTCACCACAAGGTTCATTATCACAAGGGCCAGATTATGCAATCAAGTTCTGTCAAATTAAATGGAGGTTTTCACTGGGATCTTGCATCGAACAGTCAAGTCATATAAGGTTTTCATGAATCGCAAACAGGGAATTAATGCGGTTTGAATTTATAACGAAAATAATATAGCATGTAGCAAGTAGGGTACTTGCCTGGAGACGTTCTGGCGATGCACGTCAGCGGCAACGACACGGACGCGCGATGAACGACGCGGCTAGGGTTCGCGGTCTCGGCTTGAGCTTGGGCTCTTGGACTCGATGTCTCGGTGGGTGCGACGGACGTACGCTGGCGTTGCGACGGTTACAACCTTGCTGATGATGACGGACGTAGAGACTGAAGCCGCGGCTTTTTCGGCGACGATGACAGCTGGAATAGCGGTGATCGACGATAGGGGCAAGTGCTCGATGAAATGGCTAATGCTGGGTTTGAGGCTTGGTCTAGCCTCGAGGCTCGGGCTAGCCTCGAGGCTCGGTCTCGGCTGGAGGTGGTGGCGACGGGTACTGTAGCTCCAGCAGGGAGGAGAGGTGCTGAGAGAGAGAGAGAGATCTTTAGAGAGAGAGAGAGAGAAACACACAGAGAGAGAGAGGGGTAGAGCAACAGAGAGATAGAGAGAGTGAGTGAGAGATTTAGAGAGAGGGAGAGACTTAGAGAGAGAGAGACTATGAGAGACAGAGGGAGAGACTTTGAGAGACAGAGGGATTGAGAGAGAGAGAGAGAGAGAGCTAGAGAGATAGAGAGAGAGACTGAGAGAGCGACAGAGAGAGAGGGGGGAGTGAGAGGGAGAGAGAGATTCACCGAGGGCTGGCGTGGGGTCGACGGAGGCGCCGTCGGGGTTGTCAAGGCGGCCGATGGGAGGAGGCGGCGAGGGTGTCGAGGGGGGGCCGGTTGTGAGGAGACGGCGAGGGAGGAGCACGAGGCGTTGGAGGCGTCGGTGGTTGCTGGGGCGTCGACGGTGGATGAGCTTGGTCGATGGAGGAGGAGTGGGGCTTGGCTACAATGCAGAGGCTTGGAAGAACTTGGCGGTGGGTTGATGCAGAGATGGTGTGGTGAGGAGTTAGGCGAGGGGATTGAGCTCGGGGGGGTTTGAGTTTTGGAGAGAGGAGAGCGAGGGAGGAAGGATGAGGGGTGTAGTTGTCATCGTCGTCGAGGGGAGTGGGATGCAGGGACTCGAGTGAGGAGTTTTCTGTGGAGAGAGGGAGAGGGAGGAGTTTGAGGGAGAGAGTGTGAGGGAGAGAGGAGTGATCCGTTGGGGGAGCGGGTCGTAGGGGTGCGCGCGTCGTAGGCGCGAGGAGCGGGGCGTTGGCGTGGCAGGCGGCGACGTGGGGAACATGGGTATGTGGGTTCACGTGAAAGAGGCGGGAAGGAGAACGAAGAGGAGGAGGAAGGAACGAAGCGGGTCGGGTTTGGTGTGGGTGTTAGGCTGGAAGAGCAAGTGTGGGCTGAGAGGGGTCTTGGGCTGGGAAATTAATTTAAGATGAAAGAATTGGAGTTGGATGGGGTCACGGGCTCGGGAGCTGGGCCGAGGGAGGAAATTTGTTTAATTTATTTGGTTACCTTATGGATAGGAGAGTGGGCTGGCCAATTAAGGAAAATAGAGGAAAATGAGATGGGTCGGGCTTTAGGAATTTAAATTGGGGAAAGAAAAGTTGGGTCGGGCTCTGGATTAAGGAATGGAAAAATATAAGGGAGTAGATAATAGAGTTTTGGATTAATTTAAGGAAAAAATGAAAGGGTTTAAGTATTGAAATTAGTTTTAGAAAAATATGGATTTAAGAAGGGAAAGTAGAATAAAATAATTAGGATAAAATAATTATAAATACAATTAGGTAAAAATTGTAAGTGACCCATATTTAATAAAAATACGACTATTGGCTTATAAAAGAACCGGGCATTACATCATACCACCCTTACAAAAATTTCGCCCTCGAAATTTAAGACAAACGATAAGCTATATAAAGTAACATGCGAAAGGTTATGACCTCAAACCCTCACATAAAGTGGTTTTCTTAAAACAGTTAAAAGAAGAAGAAAAAAAACAAAACGAGGGTCTAGGTAAATATAGGGCAGAAATCAACTATAAGGGAAAACTATATGTACAAGGGAATAAAATAGCAGTAACGGACAACAACACCCGAGGCATGCTAGATAAAATCGAGATCCTAAATATGCATATATACGTATATCAACATAGTGCTGCTAAACATAATGGCACCAGACTTAACTATTTATAATAGTAAACTATAAACACAATACCCGGGAAAATAAAGTGACAGCAATAAAATAGTGGAGGATTTATCGATAGGTTAAAATATTTTAGGATAACGTATCAATCAACAAATTTTAACATAATTTAGGAAGCCACATGGGGAAAATAAGAAACATGAAACAAAATATGCGCGATATATGGTCGCGCTATGAAAAACATGAAGGATAGTAAACCGTTTCACATGGGTGAAATGGAAGTAGTTAATAACACGCAAAAAAAAATTTGATAAATACAAAATAGTGGAAACTAAGTTTTCGAATAACGATGTCCCTAAATGTAGTTAGGGTAAAAGGAAATAACACAGTGTATAGGGCTAGCCAGGGTAAAGATTTCAATGGAGTAAGGCCCATTCAAAAGATCGGGGTGCGGCACTTTTTAATCTAAGCGAGGGTCAAAACAACACAAGGGGCAGGAGCGAAGGACAGTAATGAATCTCAGAGGGAAAGGAACATTTAAGAGAATAGTCAAAGCATCATGTGAACCAACAATCAAAAATTAGCAAACTCAGAAATTTTATTTCATTCCAGAAAATTCTCAACAAAGTATCTCGGAAGTAAAAGATAACCCTAACTATACATAGGTTTATTAGGCCAGAGGAGACAAAAACTGGATCACGTCAGTCGCGGTTGTGGGAGTTCAGCAGGTTACGGTAGGTTCATGCGCTCAGATAGGGGCGTCCATCCCCATATCGCCTTGCTGGGATCGCCACTGGAAGTTCTTCTGCCGCGAAGTCTTGTTCGTCTGGTCCTTCTTCCCCAGCTGGAGCTTCTTCATCCAGGTCTGCTTCCATATGATTCTCTTCTTCTGGATCCTCTTCTATAGGGTTTTCCTCCACTGGATTTCCTTCTATCGGGCCCTCCTCGGGATCCTCTTCTATCGGGTTCTCTTCAGGGTCTCCTTCCTCCTCGCCGGAATCACCGATCATGTCAACCTCTGGAGCCGCGGCTCCTTCGTCCTCGGAATCGCTGTTTCCGAAAATAACCTGGGGGCCGTTGATCTCGTCATCCGGACTCACCAGCATGCGGTCTAAGGAAACGCATGACTGTGCATCCTCATCTAGATGCGGCGCTGCTCCAGGGTGGGCCATGGCCTGAAAAGAAAGAGTCATGATCAGACAGTGGAACATATTAAGAAAATAATCAAGGATACAAAGTACAAGGAAAATATGCGGTAGGCAAGGACTGAAAAACAAAATCTAGAATACTGATGCAACGAATAGTATAAGTAAAATGAGTGGGAAGGGAATGATACATACATCACAACTCAGAATTTTATTACATTCAGCCAAAAGTTTAACGGATACAGGATCTCAAACGAAAAGAGAAATATTTACAAGGAAGTGACAACATTTTATTAAAAGCAGAAAACGTGATAACTCTTTCTTTGATTACTAGACCGCTGCATTCTCGTCACGCGAGTTGAATCCTGCGCTGGGTCCGCCCTATCCTCGAAGTTCGAACTACGAAATAACCATCACTTGGTAGAAGTGGAGAGCGTGGACGAATCTCCTCCTTGTAGCTCCTTCCTTTTAGGGCAACCGTTGATAAGATGTTCGCTGGATCCGCAAATCAGGCACTGCCCTTTGGCGTTGTGACAATCTCTCTGAAGGTGTCCTGGTTTCTTGCAGTATCCACAACGTGAAGCCTTCCGCTGCTTCCGTGGCTGGGGAGTAAGTGGTTGCTTCATCTTCATCTCTTTTCCTTGTCTAACGGGGATTCCCTTACGATTTAAGATTTCCGCTGGTGCCTGAGTTATCTGCCTTCCCAGTCCTTCAGCTAACAGGTCGTTTGTTCGCTCCTGGGCTTCCTTCAGACCCTGCAATGCATTCAGAATCTCTACGGTCTGATTCTGGGGAGTGGAGGTAGGAGGGGAGTCGTTGGAAGACATGGTCCTGAAACAACAATTTTGAGGTCGATATAAGGTACAAGCCATAAGAATTAAAATATAATATGGACTGGGCAAGGAATCAAGAATATCGGGTGTGATGAAATTTATTACAAGTGGAAATCAGCTGTAGGACTCTAAGCCACTTAAACAGAGTACAGTAGTGCAACTATGATGTAGTTCACAATTACAACCACGTAACCCTGCCAACTCACCCGAAACCCTAGCGAATGGATAGCAGAACACACAATGTGAATAAGGATTAAGAGTAACAAGTTTACAATCTAGACCGAGGGATGTCTTAGATTGTCAAGCTCTACACGGAAAACTGCAATCCCAATCGAAACAAAACCTGGCTCTGATACCAACAAAACCAAGTCACGCCCTGCTTCCCAAAATGCGGAACACGAGGGGTTGACAAGGCCAGCCATGCTCCTACGGTCAAGGAAATATCCTACCGTAGTCACACTTCGGCTTCTAGCTTTGCGTGGTAACCAGTAATACAACGCACATGTAATGAGAAATGCAGTATATAAATCAAAATAGATACAAAGAACTAACCAGATGGGGATCAAGAGAGTATGGTTCTGGGTAGCTGATCAAAATGCCCGCGGTGTCCTCGAGGTACGTCTGGTCCTGGTCCAAGCTAAGTCCACTTCTCACTCTGAGCATGCATACTCATGTCGTCAGAGCGACACGATAGCAATATATACATAGGTGCAAGTGGTAACTCGTACAGTAATAATAGGTACATAACAGTAAATCAAGATAGTAGAGATATGAACATGAAGTAGCCAATGCGGGTGTCTAAAAGAGCAGGTGAACAGTAAAGTAGTAAAATAGTATGTCAGGTGTGTCAATACAGTAAGTAATGCATGTCAATGTCACTACCCCTATCAGTCTCTAAGCCTCACTGTACAGGTCACTAAGCCTATCGTAATTCCAAGTGTGAGAGTCAACCACTCGTGAGTGTCCCCCACCCAAGGGTAGGACCCAAAGGCAAGGGACCATGGGCCCAACATATAACGCACGGTAATAATCACGTAATATCCCTGTAAATCTCCATATATCTCCATATATATATATATATGCCGGCATGGGACTCCCGAGATTCTGTTGAACTCATACTCAAACTACCCCACACCCCGTGGTCTACATCAAACACCAACCATAACCTCAAATACCGGTCGGTCCATGACAAGTCTGCGCGAGAACTGGAGACAGGATCTCCATCAAGCACGTCCCGACTGATACCCAAGGTAAATGGACAGTGTCTGGTGCCTTACCTATGACACCCATACAAGTACTCCCATAAGTGTCCCATACCACTTATAGTCACACCTATACGCGCCCCACAGACGTCGACAATGCAAAGCATCAATAGGGTTCACTGATTGTGTACAAGTACGTGTCACTATCACTTATCCAATCATACTCAACCACAAACGTACTTGCCATAATCACCGCTAATACCTAACACTGGGTAATGCACATGATCACTAACTTACCATTGCAATGATATATATATATAATGTGATGAGAAAACAGTATTTAAGGCATGATTAAGATGTCATCAAACGATATCTTACCACTTGCATAAATCTTCATAATTCATAAATGTACAATTTAGTGAAACAATGAACAGGGGATAAGTAGTGTGTTTGATTATTTAACCATCAAAATTGGTTTCACGTCAATCGGGCTTCGGGATCGCTAGATATGGCCATTTCCTTTCAAGCGTTCACTGCTGGAAATCCGGCTTCAGAATCGGAAGTCCGTTTCGTAATGCATTTTAATCCCAGATGGGACCAGAATTTAGTGACGCTACAGTTTAATGAAATCTAGGGTTTTCAATAAGGTTTTCAATGCAATAGACGGATTCTCAATCGCTTCTGTACGTCAAAAGTTATGCACTGTTCAACACTAGTATATCAATTCTGTTTCTGTTTGGGACTGCTAGACGTCCCGATCTTCTAAATTGCAGTTTAAATAACAAACGACGATATAACGGAGTGAAATAACTTGAGTCATTTATCTAACAGATTGATATTCAATAACATGCAGGGTTTTGCAACATACGAGTTTTGGAAACAAGGTAGTAAACATTACGGGATAGAAAACAATAACCAGAGCTGCTCTGGACTGCAGTCCAGAGCCGCTCTCGAACCAATTCTCGTCATAATATTAGTACAGACACAACTAATAACTCATATAGGGTTACAGGTCGTCGAGACGGCTTCGATTTGAGCCCTTGAACACCCCATTTCAATATGTACATAATTTATTGTGATTTTAACAATTTTCAGGTGCGGGAAATCCCCAGTTTTTACGGGTGTAATTGGGGGTGATCGTTTAAGTCGTTAACAGTCATATTTTTCAGTGAAATTTCACCACAAGGTTCATTATCACAAGGGCCAGATTATGCAATCAAGTTCCGTCAAATTAAATGGAGGTTTTCACTGGGATCTTGCATCGAACAGTCAAGTCATATAAGGTTTTCATGAATCGCAAACAGGGAATTAATGCGGTTTGAATTTATAACGGAAATAATATAGCATGTAGCAAGTAGGGTACTTGCCTGGAGACGTTCTGGCGATGCACGGCAGCGGCAATGGCACGGACGCACGACGAATGGTGCGGCTAGGGTTCGCGGTCTCGGCTCGAGCTTGGGCTCTTGGACTCGATGTCTCGGTGGGTGCGACGGACGTGCGCTGGCGTTGCGACGGTTACAACCTTGCTGATGATGACGGACGCAGAGACTGAAGCCACGGCTTTTTCGGCGACGATGACGGCTGGAATAGCGGCGATCGACGATAGGGGCAAGTGCTCGATGAAATGGCTAATGCTGGGTTTGAGGCTTGGGCTAGCCTCGAAGCTCGGTCTCGGCTGGAGGTGGTGGCGACGGATACTGTAGCTCCAGCAGGGAGGAGAGGTGCTGAGAGAAAGAGAGAGAAAAACAGAGAGAGAGAGGGAGGGAGAGCAACAGAGAGATCGAGAGAGTGAGAGACTTAGAGAGAGAGATTATGAGAGACAGAGGGAGAGACTTTTAGAGACAGAGGGATTGAGAGAGAGAGAGAACTAGAGAGATAGAGAGAGAGACTGAGAGAGCGACGGAGAGAGAGAGGGAGAGAGAGATTCTCCGAGTGCTGGCGTGGGGTCGACGGGGGCGCCGTCGGGGTTGTCAAGGCGGCCGATAGGAGGAGGCGGCGAGGGTGTCGGGGGGGCCGGTTGTGAGGAGACGGCGAGGGAGGAGCCCGAGGCGTTGGAGGCATTGGTGGTTGCTGGGGCGTCGACGATGGATGAGCTTGGTTGATGGAGGAGGAGTGGGGCTTGGCTGCAATGCAGGGGCTTGGAAGAACTCGGCGGTGGGTTGATGCAGAGATGGTGTGGTGAGGAGTTAGGCGAGGATTGAGCTCGGGGGGGTTTGAGTTTTGGAGAGAGGAGAGAGAGGGAGGAAGGATGAGGGGTGTAGTCGTCGTCGTCGTCGAGGGGAGTGGGATGCAGGGACTCGAGTGAGGGGTTTTCTGTGGAGAGAGGGAGAGGGAGGAGTTTGAGGTCAAGAATGTGAGGGAGAGAGGAGTGATCCGTTGGGGGAGCGGGTCGTATGGGTGCGCGCGTCGTGGGCGCGAGGAGCGGGGCGTTGGCGTGGCAGGCGGCGACGTGGGGAACGTGGGTACGTGGGTTCACGCGAAAGAGGCGGGAAGGAGAACGAAGAGGAGGAGGAAGGAAGGAAACGGGCCGGGTTTGGTGTGGGTGTTTGGCTTGAAGAGCAAGTGTGGGCTGAGAGGGGTCTTGGGCCGAGAAATTAATTTAAGATGAAAGAATTGGAGTTGGATGGGGTCTCGGGCTCGGGAGCTGGGACGAGGGAGGAAATTTGTTTAATTTATTTGGTTAACTTATGGATAGGAGAGTGGGCTGGCCAATTAAGGAAAATAGAGGAAAATGAGATGGGCCGGGCTTTAAGAATTTAAATTGATTGGGGAAAGAAAAGTTGGGTCGGGCTCTGGATTAAGGAATGGAAAAATATAAAGGAGTAGATAATAGAGTTTTGGATTAGTTTAAGGAAAAAAATGAAAGGGTTTAAGTATTGAAATTAGTTTTTAAAAAATATGGATTTAAGAAGGGAAAGTAGAATAAATGAATTAGGATAAAATAATTATAAATACAATTAGGTAAAAATTGTAAGTGACCCCTATTTAATAAAAATACGGCTATTGGCTTATAAAAGAACCGGGCATTACAGTATGATAGGAGCCATGCTTCAGTAGTGTTGCACAAATGAATTAACAATTCATTTGTGCAAACTATTCAAGCATGGTGTGTATTTTAAAATGAAAGAAATGTTTTTACAAAACCAAGCTTCTCATTTTCTCTCACATATGGATGGTTCATTTTTCTTTGAGCTTGCAATCTCACCATCATACTTCACTCTCCTCTCTACTGTTTTTCTTGAGCTCCTCCACCTTCAAGCTCAACCTCCTCTCTACAATCTCATGAGTTAAGAATCTAGAGAGGAGGTGAGATAGATAAATACATGGATCCATTCACTACATGCTAGACACTCTAGATTAGCAATCTAGAGTCTCTAGTTGCTTCACTTGTTTATGGTGTGGAGCTAGAGTCAAGAGCTACATCGGGTGGATCATCTTCGACGGAGGAAGACCGGCAGCCAAGTTCAGTCGAGAACGCCTTAAGGAGCTTGGAAAGATGGTAGAAGACCGAAGGACACAGTTCATTCGGTGTGACCATTTCTAACCTTATAGTTTAGCTCTTTTATAGTTAGCTAGTATAGGTTTATGGTTTGATCATGACGGATTCGTTAGCGCCAAGTTTTTTTAAACGCCAATTTTTGTTCCGCACCGGCCACGGTTGATGGCCAGGATGCTATTGTAACCCAACATGGTATCAGAGCCACCCCATAAACCATTACTAGCTAGTTTGCACAATGTTAAAATCTCGATCGACCCATTTTTCCGAATCGTTTTTCTAATATGCCTTGCTTGTTGTCGTTTTTCAAACTTGTTCAAAAAATCATTCAGAGTGTCTTAAAAATACATGCATGCATTTGTAGAGCACCACAAGAAATTTGGACACTTGAACCAACATTTTGGCCGCGGAACCGTGTCAAAACATGCCAATTGGTGGCGGTTCCACAGCTCTTTTGTGGCCAATTGTCTCCAAATTTCTTCTGGCACTCTAATTCATGGAAATATGATTTTTGGGATGTATGGTTTTGGTCCATATTTGTTTGAGTGCTGGTTTGCATTTGGGGGCCAATTTATGAAAGTTTTAGTCGAACAAAATTTTAATACGTGATTATCAATATATGTGAATATATCTGCGACCGTGAATATCATTGAGTGGTACAGCCCGACTAGTTGCTATATTTTCAACTTGACGAGTTTGCGAACATGATATTCACATTGATGTTCTGTGTTGTGCTGATATTGTGGTTGGATTGTCGTGGTGGATAGCCTATGGTGCAATGGTAGTAGTACAGTTCATATTCATTTGTATATTTGTTATTACGGGGCGAGCGTCCGACATGCGGACCGCCGTCTCTGCCAGATTGTATATTCTTTTATTGGGGCACGGTCGGGTTGAGGTCGATGTCGCCTTTGTATATATATTTTTCTTTTCTGTGCTAGGATTACCCCGCGGTGGAGTGCTCGAATAGCCGGGTTCTAAAGGGAAACGAGCCCGCATCTCATGGCGTTGAGACGGAGGGGGCCTTACTCTAGAATTGGTGGGCCATTCGCCGCACTCGTAGGGGGTACAGGATGACCTACGGAGGGGTACTCAAGTTACCGGATTCCATGAAGTGCTGGGTGGCCCATTCACTTTGTTGATTGGGGTTGCCTCACTTCTGGGATTGGCGAGTAACTTGCCGCGCTCGTAGGGGTCCAGGTTTACATTGTACGGGCTATCCATAAGACCGGGAACGTCGGGTTTCAGTTGCGGCTCAAAGGAAACCCGAGACTCCAAGATTATCCACCATTCTGTGTTGCTTGTTGATGTT
The DNA here is from genome assembly GCA_030015575.1 of Agapanthus africanus. Taxonomy (NCBI): domain Eukaryota; kingdom Viridiplantae; phylum Streptophyta; class Magnoliopsida; order Asparagales; family Amaryllidaceae; genus Agapanthus; species Agapanthus africanus. Next base: position 172,205,580 of record CM057339.1, on the reverse strand, counting down.
AGGTGATGTTGCTTATATCATGCCTGGAACAAATGTTATATATATATATATACTAGTAGATGTTGTATATGTTTTTCATCCGCGCTAGTCCTGCCCCCGCTCTGTCGTTAGTTAAGTAACCTGACGCTGCATGACGGGGCCCCGTGGCGAATGCGGATGGCATATACGTACATTGTATTTTCGTTCCTTTTTCTGGTGTGATATGGATTAATTGATGAGACTGCATTAATTCTGATTAATGCAAGGAAAACAAACATATATGATGTTGTTAGAACCAATTTTTGAAAACTATTATTACAAACGTTTCGTTTTGCTTTGCACAGTGGTATTTGGTTATGAATATCCAGCATCTCATTCGACGAGGCAAGAGCCGAGATCCCTTTATGGGGAGTGACCTCTTGGGCAAAAGTTTACGTCATTGTAATAACTTCACTATAGTCGATTCTTTTACTTTGCATTGTGGTATTCAGTTAGGAATATCCTGCACCTCATTCGATGAGGAAAGAGCCGAGATCCCTTCATAGGGAGTGATCTCTTTAGCAAAAGTTTACGCCACTATATATTTGTAAAACTGCTCGGGTTCCTTCAATGATATCAAGTTCATTATGTTAAAGGTTTTTCACCAAAAAACAGTCGTAGCCCTTCATCATTTCCCACGAGTAGTACTTAGTATTTGTGTTGCGTTTGTTGACCTTGTCAAGGAGTAGTGTACGGTAGCTGAGTGGTGCTTGTTTGTAGCATATGATGCGATTAACTGGGACAGTCACATAGCCTTGTTGACCTTGTCAAGGGCTTATGCAGGTGGGTCAAGGATAATCAATGACGGGTTGACCTTGACTAGCGACTTGTGATTTGTTGAGCTTGTCAAGGTCATAAGTCGTTAGGGGAGTACATCTATTGCGCTTATTGGATAGTCTTCTTCCAAAGCATAGGCAGGTGCCGAAAGGTAAGGAAGGTAGAAAACCAATTAGCCTAAGTGTGGTGTACATAAGGTAATAAGTAAAGACATATAAAAGGGATTAGGGTAAGGGCAAAGAAAATTGCGACTACTATCATTCACGACGAAGCTGTGTATGCCCCTGCCACTCCTACTTTCCCTTTGCATTTCTCCAGTACACTCCGTATCACTACGAAAATCCATATTGCTTGGATATGCCATCGTATAGTTACATACGAACTCGAAGAAACTTGTTTCTGTTCGAGGATGGTTTCCGATTCTGGAGAAATTGAATAAGATTATTCAGTTGTCTTTTCCTCTTTACCTTCTCTCAGGTTATGAGTGCTCCTAGTATTAGGAGATCACACCTATTACGCTTATTGAATACTCTTCTTCCAAACCTTAGGCAAATGCCAAAAGGTAGGGAAGGAAGAAAAACCAATTAGCCTAAGTATGGTGTATAGAAAGTAATAAGTAAAGACATATGAAGGGATTGAAGTGAGGGCAAGAAAATATACGGTTCCTGTCATGAATCTGGATAGTGGAAGAGGTATTACTAGGAATACCCAACTACCCCTTCAAAAAAATTTCATGTTTCAGTTTTACTGTACGGTATTAATTGAAAACCGTTTTCCTAATTAGATTCCGACTCCAGGGTATGTATTTACCAGACTTGATTCTCACATATGTATGGCGTTACAGATACTGAGTGGGAGTAAGATATTAGGAATTGGGTGATTATATCCTCAATACATCGGAATTCTTTGTAATTGGTGATATTTGAGGAAATCGCCTGGGTTCTGCCTAATGGCAAATATTTGGTTTTGAATATCCGTTGTTATGCATCAATTTCAAACTTATATATCTGTATGTTTATTTTATAAAATGAGATATAATTTTTTGAAATTATGTTTATGACATTTACCTATATCAGTTAATGATTAGGTAAGGAGCATTCAACATCGATTTAATTCTTTTTAACCATAGTACAGTTTTCAACCTACGACGTACATGGTTTGAGTTATTGAATCCAGAAGACTTATACAAAGTATTGTATGTTGTCCGATATCCGTTAGGGCAAAAGGGTTGGTACTCGTACTATATTCTGTTTACTCATGACTTCTCTAGTTTTAGACAAGTATTTCGTTGAAATACAAAGTCCAGATTTTGAGAAAATATAGGTATAAGAATAAAGCAGAGAACCATATGTTGCAAGTATTAGTATTCTTCAAGATGATCGAAAATGTAGATACTTGTGTTTGGTATTCCGTTGTAAGTAATATTTGAGAACTTGCTTCTCTTCCAGGTTACTCATGTGTGGATGCATTCCTTGATGAGTAATGCTACTTGACCTCGTTCCATTTAGTTGATATGCACTAGAAACGGCTGCATGTATTTTTGAATCTGGTTCCAATTAAATTAGTGTATTTGTTTCTATATTGGATATAAAATGGATTCATATCTTAATGATGTTAAGGTAGATGGAGTAGTCCGGCTGATGCTTAAAACCAGAATCTGGATAAACTCCAGGCATGTTTTAGTAATGGCAGTTTGTGGGTTTTTCCGGTCTTTGACGAGGGTTAACATTTTACCATCTGGAAGATCAATAGTTATATTGTTCTTGACTCGCCATAGTTTTAGTAAAATGGATTTTTTTCAGAAAACATTAGTGGGAGTATAGTAGAACTGGAAATTATTCCAGAACCACAAACGATTACTGAAAATTTAGTAGAACATAAAAATTCAATTGGATTTGACAATCCATTAGCCACTCCGCAGATTTAGTAGGTAACCTCAGTCACCCGAGAGGTACTTCGGTCTCCTCAAAGATGGTGATAGGAAGGTTTTTGATTACCCAAACTTGCCACTACCGCTGTTCTAGACTATGAAATATGGCAGGCGGATGAGTATAATGTCGTTCTAAATTATCTTTAGAAGTGCACATGTATATGACTCTGCCAGAGGGTTGTTTTAGTCAGTGGGAGTAGCGGAAGCATAGTGGGCAAGTAGCTTATGTCTATTTATAAATTAAAGCAGATATAGCGGAGATAGATCATCTATTTTTGATGTGACAGTCATAGAGTTTGATTTCATCAGAATAATAGATGGACCTGGTAAGAAGGTGGTATGGAGTGATGTCATGGTAGTTGAATGACATGCTCTTAATATGAAGTGATCTTCCTATACTACGATCGGTTATATTGTAGTTGTCACAAGGTGTTTCTCCGCATATGATCTGGATAAAATATCAGGGATTCTGGTCACTAGATCTATGGCTTTAGATCTAAATTTGAGAAGTGTTCTAATTTGGGGACTTTGACACTATTCTAAAGTTTTTTAGAATAGACGATTCCTGGCGTGGTGGTGTACCCGCAGGTGATGGAGTCACCCTCTTTAAAGAGATGTCTTATAGACAGATGAAGAGGGGGATTTGCATGATTGACATACCACTTGCTTAGGCAATCGAGTCAATCATGAAATGTCAAGTATCACACCAGATATTGTTTTGCACTGGATGCAATAAGTATATATATTAATCCAATCCTGGAGAAACGTTGAGAAGCGGTTATGAACATAAGTGGATTTTCTTGGTATACGGTAACAACAGCCTCCTTCTGGAGATGGTTATCATTTCAGGCTTCCAAAATGACCTGGATGATAGAGTGGGTGTCAGAGTTATACTTTTCCCTCTTTTGAGGGGCGGTATGTTGGACAGGTGGACCAAGCAGATACTGAGGAAGGCGTGGCGCAGGATACCGATTAAATTCGGTGGAAGATACGGTCTAAGAAATTTATTAGATTTGGAGTTCATTTATGAACTGGGCCCCATCAGATATCCAGAAAAATTCTAAGACTGGCATCGCTCATTTTGGGAGATAGTATTTCTCCACGAAATTGAGATATAGAGAGATAAAGATAGAAACATTGGAGCGGATCCACTCACTGAGGGTATTTCTCGAACGCAATAGTTTCACAAACGGGCTTTGTGAGACTGATTAGTAGAGAAGTTGGGTATTCGGTATCACACGGGCTGTGAGTATGCGACACCGCAATAATTAGCCTTAAGTGCAAGTGGGAGATTGTTGGTTATAGTGCTCTCAAATCAATTATTGTAATCGCAGGCACGCGATTGTGATGATTGAGAGGGGTGACCTATATGGGTAGAACAGTGTTACTCCAGATGATAGTATGCTATCCAATTTGCCTTTATCATCATGTGCATGTATTATATGGTATTACATATCATTATTACATGTTGGTAGAGCCCATAGAATTCTTGCTTGACTACCAGCATTATAATGGCGATCATATACGTAGGAGCTAGGTGGTTGTTCATATCAGATTTTTGCATTTTTATACCGCCCAATTTTTATCACATTGCTTATCGGTAGGTACTCTTGAGCCGTGTTTGCTAGTTAATTGCAGGATACAGGTTCTCAGCTCTAAATAATGAAATTCATGGAAAAGCACGACAAATTCCGGATTACTGCCAACCACAGATAAAACACGGGTCTCCGCTCTCTATCCGTATGTTGTCGCACACCAGTTTAAGAGACAAAATGGCAAATCGATATCATTTTCATGCACAAAGCTCAATATCAACACAAGATCCAACATGTCTACGCGGAGCTCAAGAAAAATCATGATAAAAGATCCACATCAAATCACCTTTTGATCTGCTGGAATTCTGGAAAAATTGTGAAGAGTTTCTGAGAAAAAACATATACCATACAGCAGACAACATCAAACCAGGGAACCCCACAAAAACTGAGGAGCCAACTCCTCTATTAAGCTGCGAAACCGCGGCATAAGAATGCTTAGGCTGCGGAACCGCGGCCGTACGGCCTCGGCAGAATGTCATCTTTTGAGGGTGTTTTGGTCATTCCATGTTTATTCTGAATGTTGCCCTAGAATTTCTGTTGCCTGCCTATAAATAGTCTAGAACTTGCCAAAGCCAAGGGTGCTTATTCTTGTATTTAGATTTTAGGATTATGTTGTTGTTGTTCTTCTTCTCATCTCTTCTCCATTAAAAACTTGTAGTGAGCTTTTGAAAGTGAAGGATGAATAAAGAGTTCTTTTTGTTATCATGCTTGTCTTGTTATGATTGTTAATTATAATTTCTTGTATTTTTCATTTGCTAATCTAGTTGTTGTTATTTGTTGTTTGTTTCTTTCTTGTTCTCTTTTTCTTTATCCTTAAACAACAATGATGCTTAAGCTTGATCCTTGCCAAAGTGAGGTCTCAAATAGCTAGTTGTAATCTTCCAACCTCTTTCTTTCTATCTTCCTCCTTTGTTTTATTTTCCTTTTTCTTGTGATGGGTGAGTAGTTTTCTTACTTGTTAAGGTAGGATAAGGAAAGTTTGAGAGAAGGAAATCTCTCTCACTCTTTTCTTGCCCAACATCTTAATTCGGACTCCCGTTAATTGAACCACAATCCGCTCCCTACGGCACCCTATCCTACATGATAGCGGTGATTCCTTAGTGAGACCGGTTGTGGTTGAATTAACCGGAGGTTAAGGCTAAGAGCCAAGAACGGACGGACAAGAACTAAAAGGAAGAACTTAAGTGTTGGAAAGCCTAGCTTATACTCGCAAGTTCCTTCCTAGTCGTGCTAATCCCCGTTGTTGCCGATTACCGTAACACCGATATTAAGAGTGGCAACGAAAGAAGTGAGCGACTCCTAACTCAAACTAACCTAATCCTAACCCTAACAAGCTCTCTTTATATATCATTTTAGCACATAGTTAATCTCAAAACAAACCTGGACATTTGGACTTAACTCGTTAAAGCACATACAAAAAGATTCCTATCTCCCTGCGGACGACCCGTACTCAACCGGCTAGCTACAAGCGAAACCGTCTTGATTGCGGTAATTAACTAAGCATGCAAAAATCTTACCAATCAAATGGCGCCGTTGCCGGGGAGACGGTAGTTTATTTCTTTGTGTAATTTCGGGTTAATTTGTGAATGTAAATCTAACCGAAAAACAAAACAAAAAAAATATACATTGTAAAAAAATCATCTTGTTATTTTTGATTAGTTTTTGTGCAAGTGTGCAGGATAAAAAGACGGTCGAGTTCAGTGCCAAAGACGTGGGAAGTTAGACCCATATCTCGCGGCTACACCGCGACGAATCAAGACGGAGCCAACGGTCTGCTATAAAAATTCTGGAGCAGATCCAGTGAGCAAATAAATATTCAGGAGCTCCAGAAAAGAAGAGGACACACAAGGCAGCACAGTCCAGGAAGCTAAAGGGCCAACTCCACTTACCTACTCCGTCGATAAGAGCTCTTGGGAGTCATCAGCTTGTTATCCCCGGCGTACCTTTGATCCGTTGAGCGAGAGCCCTTCCACACGGGCAGGCTCATCAAACAGCGCTTTTGAGCTTTCCTCAGGATTTGGCCCGAACTGTTCGGCAGATTCCCACGCGTTAAGCACCCGTTCGCCACTTTGTTCTCAACTATTCCGATTCCAGCAAACGGAGGCTGAAAATAAAGTAGCTCGGAACAGCGGCATAAGCAAGCTTAGGCCGTGGAACCGCGGCCATTTGGTGCCTTCAGGGTGCCAAATTTTCTGTAAGTCTCTCTCTCCTCTCCCCCACTCCTCTGAACTCCACTGAACTGTTTTTTCTGCAGCATTCTTTGCGCAAATTCTCTTCCCCCTTCCAATAAATTGTTTTTGTGCAGGACTCTTTGCGCCGCGCTAAAAAAATAAAAATTGATTGCAGTTGATTGTTATTGCTTTGCATATATTAATACGGACTTTACGGGGCTTGAAACCAATCCAGATTGGGTGGGGATTTCATCACCCTTCCCAGGACCCCAGAAATCACAAAAAGCATATGCATTGACCATTGTTTAATTAAAAAAATACTAGACTCAGCCCTAAGGACTTCACGCTCAATAGGACAGAGGACTAGTTACAGGCATCGGCCGTTTATCCTATCCTGACTTTGCGGTGTCTAGGCAAGTGTGTCCAAGGCAAGTGGTTACTTAATTAGGACCACTACTTACGTAGTGGGGAGCCTCCCACTTATCTGGCACTTACCTGGCCGCAATTGGCGGAGAAGAGGCGGTTTGAGGTCCTATTACTAGCCCTTTGGAACAGTTAGGAGCTGTCTAGCTGACCTAGGTGACCCTAGATCTAGGTGTGATTGTGCATATCTTTTCTGTGATTGTTTGAAGCCGTAATTCCGTACATATTTCTGTAAAGCTCTTTCTAAAAAAACACAAAACAAAAACTTTTATAAAAACTTGCCCTTTATCGCCAAAATCCCATTTTTTCACCCATCACCCATCGTATTTCTCTATTGACGTTTTCTTACCCCCACCTTCTCCGCTTTGACTATACTAAACTCGTTTAGTGTATGTCCGCTTGGACTCGGGACACTAGCGCCCGCCTAGTCCGCATTACGTTAGTCGCTACCGACTACGCGGTTGTCTCAGACGTCGAAACTCCGTCCACGCCTCTTTCACCCTTACCTTTGCCGGCCAACTCCGACGCTGACCGGAATTCTGTTCATACATCCTCACATTCACCATCACCAACCTCTTCTTCCGCGATGTCAGGATTTAATCCAAATATCTCTTTGACTCCCCCGGGATTGATTCCACCTCCTATGGATGCGAATAACCCACCACCACCGCCTGTTGTAGCGCCACAGCGAATCGCGCTCCAGGATCGTTTCTATCCCACCCGTTCTGCACTTCCCACCCGTCTTTCTCTTCCACCGGCCAATGGGGATAATTTTGAAATTAAGCCCCACTTCATTAACATGCTTCCGAAATTTCATAGGCTTGAATCTGAAGATGCCTATATCTTCATCAACAAGTTCCAAAATGTTTGTGCCATGATGAAAACCACCCAGCTGTTGGACGATGCTATACGGCTACGGGTCATTCCGTTCACTTTGTGCGATCTTGCTGAAAAGTGGCTGTATAGCACTGCTTCCCACTCCATAACCAGTTGGGACGAGTTTGTGAAAGCGTTTCTCAAGAAATTCTATCCGAATCATAAAACCGCAAGGATCCGTAACGAAATCAATCAATTCTCTCAGCTTCCTACTGAACCCTTCTGGAAGTGCTTTGACCGGTATAAAGACCTTCTTGTTCAGTGCCCTCACCATGGTATCAAGAAATGGCAACTTTGCCAAACTTTATACGAGGGCCTGAACCCAGCAACCAAGCAGTTGTTGGAAACCATTTGTCAGGGCCACTTCCTATCGAAATCTGACGAGGAAGCATGGCAATTCTTCGACGACCTTGCGGAACAAACGCTTCAATGGGAGAGCACCAGACCAACTTCTTCTTCTTCCTCCTCCACTTCTACTGGTCAGTCTAGGGTAGGAATTCACCAACTTGATATCTCTATTGCGATGAAAGCTGAAATGGCTGCAATAACGAGAAAACTTGAAGCGATAGAGAGAAAATTTTCATCTCTTGCTCCTGCCCCTGTTCTTCCCCTTCGTACCATTTGTGCTTGTTGTTCCAATCCTTCTCACTTAACCGAAGAGTGTCCTTACAATCCACTATCGCAAGGACAGAATCAGGTTAATACTGCATTTCAGCAAAGACCAAGAAATGATACATACTCGTCCACCTACAATCCCGGTTGGAGGAACCATCCCAATTTCGCCTGGAATCAGAATCAGCATCAATTCCAAGGCAACAATTTCCAGAGGCCCCCTCCTCCGCAACAACAAGCACAACAACAAACTCAATATCAGTTTCAGCAGCCCTTCCAACCCCAACCGTTTCAAAATCAAACGAACAACTTTGCACCCAACAATTCTTTTCCGCAAAACAACTTTGTTCCGTCAAACAACGATAAGGTTTCCTCTCTAGAACGAAGTCTGGTGGCATTCGTTAAACAATCGACATAATCCACCGCCAACATCCAGTCGTCTATTCAGTTTTTGGTGCAATACACTGCTGCACACGGGCAAAGCATCAAGACCATCGAAGCCCAGATTGCACAGATGAATGCGGCGTTAAGCGAGCGAGAAAAGGGGAAGCTTCCATCTCAACCACTCCCAAATCCCGGTCACCCACATAATGTACATGTTGCTCTTAAACAACAGAACCATAATGTGAGTGCCGTGACTACATTGAGATCGGGAAGGATGCTGCACAACAACATCGGCACAACAATTGAGGATAATGACACCCCGACCGCTTCTTCATCTTCTTCTTCTTCTGCTCTGAACGGACTCACTTCTCACTCCATGAAAACACCAGCTCTGGGATCCGTTCCAACTCCACAATCTCCTCCACAAGCATTGGACTCAACCAATTTTAAAAACGTTCCATTTCCAAACCGGTTGAGGTCCAATAAACAAAATCCATAAATGGAGAAGATTCTGGAGTTGTTTAAGCAGGTTAACATCAACATTCCCCTTTTAGATGCTGTCTAACAAGTCCCGTCCTACGCGAAAATCTTAAAGGACTTGTGCACGAAAAAGAGGAAGTCTCAGGTACCCAAGAAAGTTTTCTTGGCTAGTGCTGTGAGTGATGCTCTTACCCAATGTTTACCGCAAAAACGGAAGGACCCGGCTGTCCTACGATTTCTATTACCATTGGGGATAAGAACATCAACCTCGCACTATTAGATCTTGGTGCCAGTGTTAACCTGCTTCCATACTCAGTATATGAGCAATTAGGTGTAGGAGAGCTGAAATCCGCACACTGTACTCTCTAAATGGCCGACCGATCAATCATCCATCCTAGGGATGAGCTAGAGGATGTGTTAATCAAGGTTGGGGACTTCATATTCCCCGTTGACTTCATTGTATTAGACACACAGCCTGTAGCTAACCCCCAGAATCAAATTCCGGTGATACTCGGTCGCCCATTCCTTGCAACCTCAAATGCTGTGATCAATTGTCGCAATGGTTCGATGAACCTATCTTTTGGAAACATGACAATTGAACTCAACATTTTTAGGTTGGGGAATCAGCCCACCGAACCTAATGCTCATATACTAGACGTTTGCTCAATCCAGGAGATCACCCCAGAAGAGTGTGAATTCGAGGAGTTTTTGTTCGATCACGACAACCTTAACGCCACTAGTGCGTTCCTCTTCGAACATGCTGCTGTTTCTGCGCCCGACAATGACTACGAGTGTTTCACTTTCTCGAACGATCTTAGCCACTCACCACCCGAGTTTGAATCCTTCGAATTTCCGGATGAGTTATCTGAACCATCCAACTCGGTCGCTTACACTCGCTTTGAACCTTTGTTAGAATCCTTTAAGTTCGAGACCTTTTCACCAATCTTGCCTTCAATCGTTTCACCTCCAACGCTCGAACTCAAGCCTTTGTCGTCACACCTTAAGTACGCTTACTTGGGTGAGAACGAGACCCTCCCTATTATTATCTCGGCTTCTCTAGCTCCCAAGCAAGAGAGAGCCCTTCTTGCGGTCTTGCACAACAATAGGCAAGCTTTTGGCTGGTCCATGGCGGACATCAAGGGGATTAGTCCCCTGATCGTTGAACATCACATTCATCTGATGGATGATGCCAAACCAGCCAGGGATCCACAAAGACGACTCAAACCAGTCATGAAGGAGGCTGTGAAAAAGGAAATCGTAAAGTGTCTGGATAGTGGTATCATTTACCCTATCTCTGATAGCCAGTGGGTTAGCCCCATTCACATTGTCCCCAAGAAATCAGGCATAACGGTCATCACTAACGAGGCGAACGAGTTAATCCCTACTCGCACCCAAACTGGGTGGCGAGTATGCATCGATTACAGAAAACTCAACGCCGCAACGCGGAAGGACCACTTTCCGCTACCTTTCATTGACCAAATGCTTGAACGATTGGCCGGACACGAGTACTACTGCTTTCTTGATGGCTACTCCGGCTATAATCAGATTCCCATCGCCGAAAAAGACCAGGACAAGACCACATTCACTTGTCCTTTCGGCACGTTTGCATATCGTCGCATGCCCTTTGGGTTATGCAATGCGTCCGCTACCTTCCAGCGGCGTATGATGGGAATCTTCTCAGACATGGTGGAAAAATTCCTGGAGATCTTCATGGACGATTTCTCCATCTTCGGCGATTCCTTTACCGAGTGTTTGCTGCATCTTGACGCTGTCCTTACCCGATGTAAGGACAAGAACCTCACTTTGAATTGGGAGAAGTGCCACTTCATGGTGCGCGAAGGTATTGTCTTAGGACATATCATTTCGCAAAATGGCATAGAGGTTGACAAAGCGAAGATTGAGGTCATTTCCAATCTCCCTCCTCCCAGATGCGTCAGAGACATCCGAGCCTTCATTGGCCATGCCGGTTTCTATAGACGGTTCATCAAAGACTTTAGCAAGATTGCTAGGCCCTTGACTCTTTTGCTGGCCAAGGACGCACCATTCGACTTCAACTCGAGTTGTGTGACTGCGTTCGAGTCATTAAAAAGCTCACTCGCTTCTGCTCCCGTTCTTTCTTCACCTGACTGGACGCACCCATTTGAGATTATGTGCGATGCATCCGACTTTGCCATTGGTGCTGTCCTTGGACAACACATCAATAAGATGCCGCACGTAATCTATTATGCTAGCCGAACCCTGAACGACGCCCAACTTAATTATACAACAACTGAGAAGGAATTCTTAGCTGTTGTATTTGCTTTAGAAAAGTTCAGGCCCTACCTCATCGGCTCTCCAGTCATTGTCTACACAGACAATTCTGCTCTGCGCCATCTTTTTGCGAAGAAAGATGCAAAATCTCGGCTAATATGTTGGATCCTCTTGCTTCAAGAATTTGACATTGTCATCAAGGACAAAAGAGGATATGAAAACGTAGTCGCCGACCATCTCTCACGACTTCCTTCTTCGTCGTCGCCTCAACTTCCGATCAACGACGTTTTTCCGGATGAACGGCTCTTGACAATATCTCGCGAACCCTGGTTCGCAGATATTGTGAACTATTTGGCCACAGGGCTACTACCGACTGAATGGTCAAGTCAGGACAGACTTCGATTCTTATCCCAAGTAAAACACTTTTACTGGGACGAACCCTATCTGTTCAAGTACTGTCCCGAACAGATTATTCGTCGGTGTGTCCCTGACGATGAATTCAAGAGTGTGCTGTCATTTTTCCACGATTAAGCATGTGGCGGGCATTTTGGCCCCAGAAAGACAGCTGAGAAGATCTTGCAATGTGGTTTCTACTGGGCACAACTCTTCAAATACGCTCATGACTATTGCAAGAATTTCTCCCGGTGCCAATACTTGGGCCGGATATCCCGGAGGAACGAGATGCCGCTCCAACCAATCTTGGTTGTGGAGATTTTCGACGTTTGGGGGATAGATTTCATGGGGCCGTTTCCCAGCTCTTTCGGGAACTTGTACATCCTTCTCGCTGTTGATTACGTCTCTAAGTGGGTCGAGGCTGTGCCCAGCCGGACTAACGACAACAAGGTTGTCGTTAGGTTTCTTAAAGAAAACATTTTCTCCCGTTTTGGGCACCCCCGAGAGATCATTAGCGACAATGGAACTCATTTCTGCAATAAGACTTTCGAGGCCTTGATACGGAAATATTCCATTAATCATAAGCTATCTACGCCCTACCACCCCTAAACCTGTGGGCAAGCCGAAGTTTCAAATCGGCAAATCAAGCAGATACTGGAGAAGACGGTTTCCAAGAACCGTAAGGATTGGTCGCTGAAACTCACTGATGCCCTTTGGGCATTTCGAACTGCTTATAAGACCGATCTTGGCATGTCTCCCTATAGGCTTGTGTACGGAAAGGCTTGCCACCTCCCTGTGGAAATAGAGCATCGCGCATTTTGGGCGATAAAGGAACTAAATCTGTCTCTCGAAGATGCAGGCAGCCATCGGAAGCTGCAGTTGAACGAATTGAGCGAGCTTAGGGATGAGGCTTACGATAACGCGGTTGTCATTAAGAACCGAACGAAGGTGTTTCACGATAAACACCTTTTGCGCAAAACTTTCGTACCTGGTCAACAGGTACTGCTTTACGACACTCGGCTACACTTCCATCCAGGAAAGCTCAGATCTTGCTGGAAAGGGCCGTATTTCGTGCGGAATGTGTATCCGCATGGCGCTGTGGATTTGGAGAATCCAAAGAACGGTTCATTTTTCAAAATAAACGGACACCGACTTAAACCGTACCTTAGCGCCGAACCAACAGAGGAGCTCCTGGTCTTACAGGAGACGGTTTACCCTGCATAATCTTCCTCTGCCTACCACCAAACTTCGGTTATCCAGCCAAGAACTGTGGACACTGTTCCAAATAAGTTTGGGGGTATGTATATACCATTTTGTATTTATTTGTGGATATTCTTTTCCTTTTTTACTATTTTTCTTTTCTTTAAAACCAAAAAAAAAATTGTGTATATCTAACCGACAATTTTGACCCTTCAATGATCTCTTCATGCAATGACAGTGAGGACACTGTCCAGTTTAAGTTTGGGGGTACGCTCGGTACGCATTTCTAACCTTCGCATTCATATGTATCTGCATACTAAAATCCATAAAATCCATAAAAATCAGAAAATTTCTAAAAACATAAAAACTTTTTTTTGTCAAGTTAGCTAGTGGGAGAACTCATATTCAACATTTCGACTGTTTTGTTTGATAAGATAAGAATAACTAAATCTTATTTTTAGATTTTGAAAACCTGAAAGATAACTCTCCTTTGAAGTTAACTATAACTGATATACGTCTTTACATCACACTACACGTGTCGTGAGTTTTGGAAATTAAAAGACAAGTCTATTATGTCTAAAAACTTTTAAATGGATAAATGATTTTCTGAGGATCAAATAGGTTTGTTCTGAAATAAGTAATATCAAGAATAGTTTATGAAGTGAAGCGAATATGAAGGAATGTTATTGATGCCTTAATTGGAACTAATTCTGAAAAATAACCCATCTAAAACTTGATTGGAATAATTACACACCTAACCCACTAAACACGTCTTTTATCCAAAAAAAAACTGAACTGCCGGTTATATCTCCGTTCGCATTGAATCATCATGATTTTCACGCTAAAGTGTCTTTTGTTTTTGGGCCTAGGTAACTTGAGTAATTAAGTCCGCTGGGGTGTCTCTACACCTAATGCCCTAAAGCCAACTGGTTTGGGTGCATTGGCACAAAGCTCGTTAAGAAGCCTAGAAAGTCCAGATTAAAACAAAGTCAAGCAAGTGTTCTCTCCGAGTTAAAATTCCTAATGGTTATTTGTGTGAGAATAATCTTGACAAAAGACAGGTTTTATAAAAAATATTTCTAGCGGAGATATGAAGTTTTATTCTATGATAAATACTATTGCACGTTCACAAAGGTGTATATGAAATGAAAACAAGAAAAAGGTGGAGTAAAAAATAATACCTAGTTTCCTGTTAAGGAAGATAGAAATTCTGAAATTGAAACCTTACTGGAAAACGAAACTTGAAAAATACTTAACTCTTTATAAAACTTTTGTGATCCTTTTAAAAATTGTTATCTGGGCTTTATTGTGTGACATGATGACTTTAACCGATCCTTCTGGAACTTAACGACACTATTTGCACTGCACGTAAAGACATATAAAATCTTAAGTTAAATAAGAAGCGAGGTGTGAAAAATAAAGGTTCGAAAGTCTAGACTTAGGATAATAGAATTGTTATTTTCTGAAACAAACTTTAGGGTTTGAATCATAGTTATTTTGCAAAACTAGCTTGACCGGATTTTGTGGGTAGTATCCGCTGAAAACCCTCAGGAGACAACACTCCTCCTACTAGGGACACCTGGAGGTTTAACGGCTTGTTGCACATGCTCAGTGCAATCGCGTTCCCTGCGAAAGTGAGGTTAGGAATTTTTGTGAATAAATTGGCTTTGCTTGGGATGAGCAAATGATAAGTTTAGGGGTATTTGTTCATATCAGATTTTTGCATTTTTATACCGTCCAATTTTTATCACATTGCTTATCGGTAGGTACTCTTGAGCCGTGTTTGCTAGTTAATTGCAGGATACAGGTTCTCAGCTCTAAACAATGAAATTCATGGAAAAGCACGACAAATTCCGGATTACTGCCAACCACAGATAAAACACGGGTCTCCACTCTCTATCCGTATGTTGCCGCACACCAGTTTAAGGGACAAAATGGCAAATCGATGTCATTTTCATGCACAAAGCTCAATGTCAACACAAGATCCAACATGTCTACGCAGAGCTCAAGAAAAATCATGACAAAAGATCCACATCAAATCACTTTTTGATCTGCTGGAATTCTGGAAAAATTGTGAAGAGTTTCTGAGAAAAAACATATACCACACAGCAGACAACATCAAACCAAGGAACCCCACAAAAACCGAGGAGCCAACTCCTCTATTAGGCCGCGAAACCGCGGCATAAGCATGCTTAGGCCGCGGAACCGCGGCCGTACGGCCTCGGCAAAATGTCATCTTTTGAGGGTGTTTTGGTCATTCCATGTTTATTCTGAATGTTGCCCTAGAATTTCTGTTGCCTGCCTATAAATAGTCCAGAACTTGCCAAAGCCAAGAGTGCTTATTCTTGTATTTAGATTTTAGGATATATATTGTTGTTCTTCTTCTTCTCATCTCTTCTCCATTAAAAACTTATAGTGAGCTTTTGTGAGTGAAGGATGAATAAAGATTTCTTTTTGTTACCATGCTTGTCTTGTTATGATTGTTAATTATAATTGCTTATATTTTTCATTTGCTAATCTAGTTGTTGTTATTTGTTGTTTGTTTCTTTCTTGTTCTCTTTTTCTTTATCCTTAAACAACAATGATGCTTAAGCTTGATCCTTGCCAAAGTGAGGTCTCAAATAGCTAGTTGTAATCTTCCAACCTCTTTCTTTCTATCTTCCTCCTTTGTTTTATTTTCCTTTTTCTTGTGATGGGTGAGTAGTTTTCTTACTTGTTAGGGTAGGATAAGGAAAGTTTGAGAGAAGGAAATCTCTCTCACTCTTTTCTTGCCCAACATCTTAATTCGGACTCCCGTTAATTGAACCACTATCCGCTCCCTACGGCACCATATCTTATATGATAGCGGTGATTCCTTAGTGAGACCGGTTGTGGTTGAATTAACCGGAGGTTAAGGCTAAGAGCCAAGAACGGACGGACAAGAACCAAAAGGAATAACTTAAGCGTTGGAAAACCTAGCTTATACTCGCAAGTTCCTTCCTAGTCGTGCTAATCCCCGTTGTTGCCGATTACCGTAACACCGATATTAAGAGTGGCAACAAAAGAAGTGAGTGACTCCTAACTCAAACTAACCTAATCCTAACCCTAACAAGCTCTCTTTATATATCATTTTAGCACATAGTTAATCTCAAAACAAATTTGGACATTTGGACTTAACTCGTTAAAGCACATAGAAAAAGATTTCCATCTCCCTGCGGACGGCCCATACTCAATCGGCTAGCTACAAGCGAAACCGTCTTGATTGCGGTAATTAACTAAGCACGCAAAAACCTTACCAATCAGTGGTCTATAAGCACATCCTTAAATGTCCCTAGTCGAGGGAGTATCGAGACTGGGCATCGATACTCCGGATTAGACTAGTGTATACTTTTCGAACCCCGACGAGGGGCGATAGCCGGTCTCACAAGCCATTGGTATCAGTTAGTCACCTAAGATAGTATACAGGTGCTCATTGGGTTATGAGTATACTAGACGGGCTCGCCGGGAACATGCTAGTTGATATTATACTTATTGTCAGATAGCAGTTCTCAGGTGACATGAGTACATGTTAGTCTGTCGATCTGAGATCGTCATTTGTCTCGTGTGAGTTCCCTATGTATTTTGATTACTACCCTACCATGGCTCAAAGGGGTCGTGTAAACAGATTTTAGTTGAGTACAGTCCTGAGCCATATGGAGGCAGTGAGCGGATCGTCGAGGATTCGTCTTTCCCGGTATTGGGGTTGATGTCACATTGTGCACGGGTGACCATCACCAGAAATCCTTGGCCAAGGTAGTCGAGAATTACTGATTTGGATCAATAGTTTCTCAGTGGGTGATGGGTTTCATATCGACATGAAATATCGCGTTATTAGGGGTCTGATTTTATCCACCCTCCTAGACCTGATATGTGATACTCTTAGACGGAAAGACCGGACTGTACGGAGATTGTCACGGACAGGCTCAGTAGGAGTTCGGATGAGTTTGCTCGTCGGCCTTCCTTTCGCTCAATACCTGGGTAACCGTTACGTACAGCTAGTGTCGCTGACGTACTTGTGGTTAAACCCACTGTCAACGTATTGACGAGTCTTTAGAGTCCCACACAGGGTTTTTCTGGTTCTGGCGAAACGATGTAGTAGCCATATTGGATACGTGCAGGGTTCCGATCAAATGAGTGTACTAGTTACCCGGACTTTCGATCGGACAGTTGATAATACTAGCCGTCTCGGGTTTGAGCCGGATTATTAAGTCAGGTATTGATTTAATAATTTGCATATATGTATTTCGATATGTATATTCTAGTATTATGTTCTTTGTGTTATTCTATCTCTTCGGGTATTCGTATTTCGGTACGAATACATGTATTTATATACAGTAGAATATAATCCGTATTTATACAGATAGCATTCTAGAAGGTGGACACCTCATTTAGGTTTTATCCTTTTATTATTAAATGGAAATGATGTGTAAAGGATGAGAGAAGGGAGTATGGTGAGAACCATGCTTCAATAGTGTTGCACAAATGAATTAACAATTCATTTGTGCAAACTATTCAAGCATGGTGTGTATTTTAAAATGAAAGAAATATTTTTACAAAACCAAGCTTCTCATTTTCTCTCACATATGGATGGTTCATTTTTCTTTGAGATTGCAATCTCACCATCATGCTTCACTCTCCTCTCTAGTGTTTTTCTTGAGCTCCTCCACCTTCAAGCTCAACATCCTCTCTACAATCTCATGAGTTGAGAATCAAGAGAGGAGGTGAGATAGATAAATACATGGATCCATTCACTACATGCTAGGCACTCTAGATTAGCAACCTAGAGTCTCTAGTTGCTTCACTTGTTTATGGTGTGGAGCTAGAGCCAAGAGCTACATCTCTCGGGTGGATCATCTTCGACGGAGGAAGACCGGCAGCCAAGTTCAGTCGAGGAAGTCTCAAGGAGTTTGGGAAGATGGTAGAAGACCGAAAGATACGGTTCATTCGGTATAACCATTTCTAAGCTTGTAGTTTAGCTCTTTTATAGTTAGTTAGTTAGGTTTATTGTTCGATCTTGACGGATTCGTTAGCGCCAAGTTTTTTTAAACCCCAATTTTTGTTCCGCACCGGCCACGGTTGATGACCAGGACGCTATCGTAACCCAATAGCTATATAACTAGTTATCGGAATGACTAGTTATGTTGCAATTAGTAAGAAATTTCCAACTGGACTCAAAAAATTTAAAAGAAAAAATCATTTAATACATATTCTTCCCCTTTTCAACATTTCCAACAATATCCTTATCTTTATTTTCCCCACCTCAATAAAGTAGTAATCGAGGCTTGTAAAAACCCTAGGTCGGTTGGGTAACTCGGTTTATCAATAATTATTATAGCTTGATGTTAAAAACTATTTAGAAAATGATAATAAATAGTTTATTTAACTTGAGATGATGAAAATCCATGGGTTTAACAACCAAAATCTCGAAGAAGATTAATTTTTTCCTCCCTCTATTTTTTTTCTCTGTATTACCATTCCACCATTAGTGAAATTAAGGAGGTGGCGGTGAGAATGTGCTGTCTTAAAAGATACTGGTCTATTGGAATTGATATAAAAAAGAAGTTCGACATAAGGAAGATTAATAAAATTATGAATTTTATTTCGTTGCCATTGATCATTAGAAAGGACATCATCTCTCAACAAAAAAAAATATTCTTCTTATAAATTTTCATTATAATCATGTGGAGATGGAGAGAGAGAGTGTGTGTTCAAATAGTGCGAAGAGAAATTGTCATGGTGTCGTGTGGTGGTGGTGGAGGATAAGGCCTGCTTGCAGTATATGGTGGTGGTTTTATTGATTAGGGTTAGAGAAAGAACAGAGTGATCAAATATGATGGGATATTGTGGTAATTCTAAAATATAGAAAATATAATATTGAATGATTGATTTTTATTTATGTTTTTTTAGTCCAAGCAGTATTTTCTTAATTGTTATAACACAACAAGTTGCTCTAATAACTAGTCATATAGCAACCAGCATAAAATTTCTGAGGAAGGAGGGGATGGGTCTCACTCATGTGGGACCCCGTACCATCCTCGCTTTACGAATCAGCCTTCGCATATGCACAAAACCATATTTCTTTTAAACCTAACAAATACATATGCAATGCTGTTCGAAGTAATGGAAAAAAAAAGTACAGCTCTACTGTAAAAACTTTTTCGTTGGTTGGTCCGATTCCGAAACGGTGGACGATTCCCTGAAAAATATAATATTAAAAGAAGCCAAACTAGAGCAAGCCCTGGAATAAAATAATGAAGATCCAAACTTAGTCCAGCAAAAATCTCATATAAATATTTCTGATTAAATAAAGACAAAGTCACAATCACACAGGCGTGGTGAAACGCAACCCCTTCCTATTTCTAGGAAGCATCTTTTAATGTTTTCAACAGTTGACCATTTGTTTTTCTTTCTTTACTCAAAGGGGTCTTTAACTATTAATAATGCCCCACCCCGAAGCAGAGGAACCCCCAAATCCTCAAGCAATGGCGTCTAAGTCCTCGATCGATCTCGAAGCGGCGACGCGAGAGGTGGCGAGAGGCTACGAGCTCTCGACGCAGCTCCATTCGACTCTTCGGCAGGTGATTCCGAGAGGCGACGGCCGGTTGGAGTCGGCCTGCAGGATCTCGAGGGATCTGCAGGAGACCCTAGCGTCGGCGCTTTCGATCTTGAAGGATGGGGATAGGGGCTTGAAGAAATTTGATCCTTTGGCGCTGGAGATTAGCTTGCCCTGTTCTGGGAGCGGGAGTGGGGAGAGCACGATTACGTCGACCAGCGAGGCCAAGGGTTTGGGGGATGGGGATGATAAGAATCTGAAGAATTCGAGAAAAAGGTGAGGTTTTTGATCGCTATTTTAAGTTGCTTATTTGTGTAGGTTGTTGTATGTAAATTACTTGTTTTGTTTCAGTTTATATTTCTCCTTTTAGACTATTGTGTAACTCCTCTTGTAGATTTAGATAGTTGTGGAAACTTCACTGCAAATATATAGTTTCCGAAGCCATGGTTTCATGGGATTGAAGGCCGAACTCCAAAATTGAAACTTTGGTCCGTCTAGCAATAAATGAAGTTTCCGAAACCAGGGTTTGGGAGGCTCCAAACTCCACGAAACCTTGATTTTTGGATCTCAATAAAGTAGAATTTCGAAAAGTTTTAATAGCTTGAGTTTGAACCTGTGCTGCCAAACAACACCTCAACTTAGTTTTTGAAATCGGAACTGTAGCGTTTCAAACTATGGTTTTGTTTTTTCTTAGATGAAACTGTGTTGCTGAAGTATGCCTCCCTGTTTAGCTTTCATTTTGAAGTGATATTCGTAATTTTTGAATGCCAATCTAACCATTTGGGTTTTCCATACTCCACAAGGCCCATAAGTTACTTTTCCTAAAAATTTTGGGTCAGAAACTAGAGTTACCTTAACCTAAACGTCCACTTAGAAAATATCTATTTCGGTTTTCCCTACTCCAAACCCACAAGGCCCTTAAGTTGTGTTTCCTAAAATTTTGGGGTCAGGTTTCTGTACTTTACAACTAATTCGTGGATAATTATTAAGAAAATCTTTAGTTATTCTTCTAGATCTTCTATAAATACGAGAAATATGAAGCCGAAGAACTTTTAACAACAAGAAAATCGAAAAAGAGGAAGTATAATAGTAGGGGGTTTAATTTGTAGCTGACGGGTAGGCTTCTTATATGGTGTGTCTATGTTATGTTGGGATGATAAATATTAAATTATGCGAACCATTTCTTAGAGTCCAGCAGGAAGTGTGAGCAAAGAGAGTGTGACGTTACGATTGTAATCAAGTTCATCCTTAGGGACAGGTAACCGGAAGCAATACAGAAGCATTACAGATACCTATCTTTCGTGACTTCCCACATTTTTTTTATTTGAAAGTAGGTACAGAAGAACGAGAAGAATACATCCAAATTTTTTGAATAGCAGATGCTTTCTTTCATAGTATTTTCATAGCTATCTTTTGGAAGGCACTTGTACTCTCTCTTTCGATACTTATAATCCTTACGGTGAAATGAACCATCCCCTGGTTTCAATCGGTATCAGATTTATTGCCTGCATCCTAGTTCTAAATCTCTACAAAAAAAAGCCTCATCTTCACTAAGCTGCCATGAGCTCTAGTCATTTTCTTACAAAATTTCCAGCACACTTAAATCATAGATGTGACTATGAACTTTTCAAATTAAACTACACTCTTATCACCTATTTACTTTTTGTTGTCACATACAGAATACGTGTCCATAAATCCCAAAAATGTCCTTTAAATTAATCTCCTGAACCACCATCCTCTTCTTTCTGCTTTCTTTTGATCTCTTGTTTTACTACCCACTCTTTCCTCTTTCCTCTTAAACCTTTCTCTATCCCCAGTTTATAAAATAGTCAGCAGCAATGTAGTGACGATGGATAGAGTTAGGTACTGGGTGTATGGTGAATACTTCGTATCATTGATTTCTGGTTGGTTAATACCTAGATTTGATGGATTCAGAAGGGAAGAATTAGAAAAGGAAGGAAATTTTTGAACTTTTCTAAAAGAAGGTGAGTAGTCTCCTATCATTATTGACCCAAATGCAATTGGAGATTGAGAAATCAAAGTTTTCAGTTGAGTCCATGGACTTCTTCCTCTGAGGAGATGTTAGCAAGTTCATTAGCTATGGATGTTAGAAACACTCTCCATGTTCATGCCAACACCCGCTGCCACCGTCTCTAGCATAAATCCAACATTTCTCTCTCCAAAGCCAAAGAAGACCAAGAAAGAACTCAAAGATGGAACTTTGCAAATCCAGGCTGCATAGAGTTCCCTGCGCAAGGGTTAGAAAATCATTTACTAATCTTCGTCATCGGTGTTAAATGTTGTCTAAAATTAATGGTAGCAGCTACTTACTTAGAACTTCATGAATGTTTAGTGAAAGGCGACTGAACTTCATGGTAGTTTAGCAATTGGTCGACTTCATATCTTCTTAATATTTATATTATTCACGAATGCCATCTAAGGGAGAATTAGATGGACAAAACTGGTGTTTATCTTTTCTAAATTACATAGGTTCCGTATCATCTGAGCTGTTAATGGTTGGACCATGAAAGAGTTTTGCTGGTTGCTACAAACGCCTCCATTTACACTCATATAAAAAAGAGTTTTGCTGGACATTAATCTTTTCATTTAGTGTGAAAAAATTTGTTCAGAAGTGAAAATTCACTATTTAAATACTCATGATTCATGCAGGCTCATTATGATCTGTGTTTAATATAAAGCTAATTTTAGATATGCTATTATATAGTTTCCTCTTATGTTAGCATATTCCTTTTTTATTGAAATGTTATCTGTAAGTTCTAGCTTTTCTTTGCTGTATTCGTTATGCCTCCCTCTGCTTTAGTCTTGCTACAATTAACTAAACAGAGGAAATATGATCAAGTATATCTATTATTATTAATTTCATCAGTTTTTTATTTTTATTAGATTTAATGAACTTGAAGTGTCATAAAAGTGTTACAGCCTTTGAAGTAATCACATAAAATACAGGCTTGACTTTTCTATAGTGCAATTTATTGGTTACACCGCATCCCATGTGAGTTCATCTAGGCTTTCAAAGTTTGATTATGTCTGCATGCATTAGTAATTTCCATTCAAAATATTGAATGATTGAAAATGACTAAAAATAAATAAAAAGAGAAAATAAAAACAAGGCAATAAAGCAGGGGAATAGAAAATTATATATGAGTTCAATTCAAGTTGTGCTCCATATATACTAACACCAAGAACGAGATCCATAAGCTCTTTATTAATTCAGTCTTTAATTATCTATGTAGCTTACTTTTCAGAGAGGTCATTATTTATTTTATTAGGCTGCAGGTATCTTTCTCTATTATACTATATAGTGACAGCAGCTTGGAAGCTGTCATTGGTTGACCATCTTATAAACAATTCAAATGCTACATGTAACTGGGGAATAATAATTGAGGAGTTGGAAGCCTTAACGGGACACTTCTTGGACTTTCTTATGATATATTTTATTCTTTCAATTACGATTATAAAATGAATGTAAGCTTGTGTGATAACAAAAATAATTTTGAGATCGACAATTCAATGTGAATCCAAATGGAATCAAGAGTATGATATATAAATTTGACTTGCCACGCATTGCACATGTATCAGATAAGATTCCATTATCGCTCTATTTTGAATTTTAAAAGCATGATTAAAATTTGTAAGAGTTTACCATGCTTACATTGATTGGTAAAGCATATCCTTTTCTCTCTCTTTTTGAGCAAGTTGGCTTTCTCTCGTTTAAATAGAGGATAAATTTCTCTTAACATCTTTATTGGATGCATGTATCGATAGTTATATACATAACGGAACTCTTTCATGCAAATGCTTTGACAAATCCTCCTTATTTTTTTCTATTTTAAGAGAACCTCAATTATTAATGAAACTGGGGCTAGCTTGTTACACAAAATTCTTCTTTTCATATGGTATCTAGATTTAGGAATATTATTTCAGGCATCAGGTTCTGAAATGTTGCATCCCTGTGTTTCTTACAATTTAGCTTTCATCAAATTATAAATAGTGTTTGATAAGTTATAGGAATCCTCATACATGCGCCATAATAGTCATATGATATGGTAGACTATTGTCATGGGGTCCTCAGAGGAAGAAGGTTGGAATAAAACAAGAATATTGTTAATCTTTTTACTACATCCACAATGTTTTAAATATCGGATATTGGCGGATATCGGAATCGTATCGGCTAGGTGTCTCATATGTCATGTACGGCCGATATTTTGGCGAAATTTTATCGGGTTTATCGTATATATCTGCCGATATGACCTATATTTGATTCAATGACATCCGGAAATAGACTAGTCCTCAACATTAATTTGTAGAATTTCCAAAAAGTAAGAATTTTTTTAATCAATCAATCCATTGCAGGGCTATCCACCATTCCCATTTGTATCTTTCTATATTTTCATGTCAAGACACCCCAAACTAAGCATTTAACATCCAAAGCTCTTCATTTATTTAAATGTTTCAGTCGCAGACTGATCTAGAAATTATGCCTATAACCAACATAATCTCACACTAAACTTAATAATTTACAGATGATAAATGACAAATGTATTCTAACTTCTATATTTTCATCAATTTTCTTGACATGACTGCAATGTTACATTGTGCATAATTTACCTTCACTGGGCATTTTAATGTTCATTATATCTACGCTATCTCTTCCTATATTTCATAAAAATGATTAACTATACATCTGTAGAAGATCAGCAGATCATAGGAGCTATGTAGCTCTTCTTAATCTCGCAACTTTTTTGTTTAGTAATTTACTTTGTTGGTTTATTTAAGGGGGAAAAAATCCAAAACCAAGGGATGACACACACACAGCGTTGATCCAGCGAGATAACATATTTAGGTGAGAAGATGAGAAAAGATTTTGGTCCGTTGGATTAGAGTGAAAATGAACGGTCAAGATTAATATAATTATTTTAACAATAACTTTTCCTATTTGTAGGCAGACCCTTCCAATTCACCGATGTTCATAGCCGCATCCTTTGCGTCTAAAAAAACTCCATGTTCTTCACTCCTTTATTATCAATATTATTCTCATCGAAGTTCCTCGTCTCTATCTATGATCTTTCTTTTCAAAGATGAAAACTAAAAGCCAGATGGGTCTAAAGAAGGGGAAATAGTGATTTTGTTTCTTGTTGAGATTTCAATCACTTGCTGTATAATTAGCTTGAATGTTATGTTCAGAAATTCGATTTGGTTTATTTAATAACATAAAAAATCCGTAGTAGAACAAATTCATAAAATCTAATTGAGAAGCCTACTAAATCTTCAACATGAAAGGCATTATTATATAGAGATGAGCGGCTATTTCTATTGATGTGCTCATGATTTGATCATCAAATAAGTCATCTCCATGGAAAAAAAAAAGACGAATCGAGGGGAAGATCTTGTGGAAGGGGAAGCCCAACACACCATGTGAGAGAATGAACCATAAATTTCGGGATTTTTTTGGATGGTTACTATTAATTATTTACTTTAACCGGTCTCTATTCACAACCCTCCAAAATACCCTCAAAAGCGTCATTTAAGGTATTTTTACTTTAATAAAAGAATTTTAAGGTATTTTAGGGCAAAATCATGATAATTTAGGGTATTGTAGTGTAATTTAGCGCGTATGTGATGTGTGCACACACACATAGGCTGTGCTGCCTCACATTTACATGAATGCAGTTATAAGCTTTATCTGTATATATAGAGAACTCTCAACTTTATTACATTAAAAGACTCCTTTCTTTGTTTATTATAATTAATTTATTTTAAATTATAAACAAAATTATTCCAAATCCAGACCAAAAATATATTCAAGATAATCTTAATATGGACTAGAGAGGTAGGAATGGATTTCTATAAACTTACATCTCTTGTTTGATCGGTATAACATTATCATCTGAGGAGAATTTTGTGCCAGAGAATTACTTTGAAGATTGAAAGGTAAATTTTCTGATGGTTTTAATATGCCGATACATTGAACATGCGAGCAATAATTTAGATAAGCGGTATAAAATTATGTTTTGTGAAAATAAATAACAATAGATATGTATATTGAACCTCGGCCTTATTAGATGAGCTAGTCCACATATTGCAAGGAAGACTGAACCAATGTTAAAAATAGCAATAGCGTAAAGTATAGCGCTCCGTCTCAAAATAGCAAAAGGTGCAAATAGCGAAGTGTATAGTTAAGCTATATTGTTCATTAATATTTTAATTTAAAAAATATAAATATAGTTATACTAAATATAAAAAACAACAAAAATAGTCTAAATAATTTTTTAATAAATAAGAAAACTTATTAACATCGAAACAATTTTCCTAAAGTTTAATTCAAGAGCTCACAATTCTCAACCATCATTAATAGTTCATAAGAATGTCATATATCCGTTCAGTCGTTCTTAATATATAGATTATAAATATACATCCAACTTAAATATCTATGAAACAAATAATATAAGCAAATAGCTAATAGAACACCACAAACAAGGCAATTGATAAATCTTAAAAAGGTTCTTTCTTAAAGACTAGCAAGACTCCATCTCTTCAATTCAAACCCAAAAAGTCAAAACCAATAAAAAAGTGAGTAAAGATAATTGCATTCAACACTATCCAAGATATCGTAGATGATGAAAACTAGTCTCGGATTGAATCCAAATGCCTCAAGCTTGGCTCCAACGACGAGGGGGGATAGACGGCGATGCGGGGATAGGCGGGAATGGCCAGCGAGGGGCGAGGGTGAGGTGATCGTGGAGAGGAGACGCCGGGGGAGAGAAAAAGACGCTGATACTGCTGCCGTAGCTTTTGGAAATAAGTTTTATTTTTGGGTTTATAGATCTGGGTCAGGTTTCTAGTAAAATACCCACTAAAACCCTTTTGCTATGGAGCAATCCTTTTCCTACCCACAATTTGTCTACCCAAAAGTTTACCCCAGAAACAAAATGGTAGGACCCATAATATCTAGGTAATAGTGTCAAACATGTGGGCTCATGGAATTTGTCTCTTTGGTAAATTTTTGGGTAGACAAATTGTGATAGAAAATGTATTTTTGTTTGTATGTACCTTAAATAGCTTAAGCTACCGAGCATGCTATGTAGCGTACGCAATAGCGCGCTATTTTCAACATTGGACCAAACCATTGAATCAGAAATGCAAATGTACATTTGTAATTTAGTCCGATTCAAGCCAATACTAATTGCGACAACACAATCATGACTATGTGCTGTCATTGTAGTTGAACATAAATCGGTGAAATGGGGTGTGAACCTAGGAATTAATAATTGTTGGCGTCATTTCAATTGGTCTACCGCTTTCTCCTTTACCGCTGCGCCTATTTCCTCCTCTATACTCAAATAAGATTATATTCTCATATTCACTATGTTCCTATAATTATTCTTAAAACATTCTGTTTTTTTGTTTGCTTACAGAAGTCATCTAACTTGTGGGACAACAGTTACAAATAAAATCGCCAATGAAGGTTGCCATTGCAATGCGAATGAAGAAAAGAAGATCGGCCAGAGAAAATTGCAAAGGTATTCAATCTCATGTTTCTTTGATTGTAAACTAGTATTTTGCACTTGCAATGCATGCATACATGAGTTAGACATCAAGAATTTTTTTTGAAACAATTGTAAAACTTTTAGTTGAAAGGTAGATATTTTAAAAGATTTTTTTGTAGATAAATTAAAAAATTTGAGAATATCTGTATAGTAATCAATAAATATTTTCAAATGTTATTTTCTATCTCAAAACTATGAGAAATTTTCTTTCCACATGTCATCTTGAGAATCCAATGGGCATTTCAATTTGAGACCCTCTCACTTTGAGTTAAAATAGGAGAGAATTGTAAATGTGAAATCAGACTCCATATTTGATTTTATGGAAATTATTCAATGTTTCCACATATCTACTTTAACTTTTATCTGAAATTAAAATCGTAGATTATGGATATTTATACATCTCTTGTGGTAACAGAAATCATCTTCATTCATGGAGAACAATTACATCTACCCCTTTCAATGACGGCCACCAATGGAGAAAATACGGAGAAAAGCATATCATCAATTGCAAGATGACAAGGTAAATTTCATCCAGTTCTAAATACGCTAAAACCACATGAAGATGATATCACATTAAAAAGTTTCATTTGATTGTACTTTGAGCTACAATACATTCCAAATTTTATGAGTTCCAACTACATAATTTTTTAAATTTTTTTATGGAGAGTTGGTTTGGTGTAAATAGTTGTCAGGATTGGGGAGCAACACGTGGTAGAGATATCATCCTATAATTGTTTTTCTTTTCAAATACAATATGTAGGTGATATTGCGCTCATTTTAAGTGTAGTTTGAACTATATTATATCTTACGCAAGTTTTATGTGCGAATATTGTAGGACATTTATCAATTTATCTGGTTTTTTTATTATAAAAAAAATAAACGGTCTCGAATTGATGATCAAAAGCTAAGGTGGTCATATGCACACTAGGATGATCATATCAATTAACCCACGCTTTTCTTAGAAAAAGAGATAAAGTGGGCAATAAGAATACCCTAAAAAGGCTTACAGGATTATTCAAGTTGCAGAACATAATTCTTTAAAGCCATCTGAAAATCCTATCTTCTGTTCGCACTAAACTGAAATTAAATTTATGATAGAACTTCTCTATAAATATGCAGTCTAATTAAGAAACAGTTTCTAGAGTACCATTTCATAAAACACTTGTTTTTCGTCACTTGTTTTTCTTATATTGTACTGTAAATTCTTCCTCAATTTAAATGAACACATCTCTCAATCCTTAATATTTTAATATTTCATCCTCAAACCTCTCAATTGTTCAAATTTTTATGTTCTGGTAATGTCAACTTAAGAGTTTCAATATATATTCTAAGTAAAATTTCATAATCTACATTGGAAGATCTCAAGGTAGCCAATTGTAACTTGTGGATTGACTGGATGCTATTAATAAACTGTTGGATGAAAAGATGTCAACTGGGCTCATATGGAGTATATAACAAATATTTCACTATGAAATATCCTTTTAGATAAAAGTGTTTTGTTTAAGGAAGAAAAAAAAAAGAATTTACGGTGCAGTATAAAATTAACTAATTTTAAGTTTTTTAAAAAAAAGAACTATTTTATAAGAAGGAAAACGGAATCTTAGGAGCCATAATTTTTTTCTATGACGATAAATAAAGTCAACCATCGAATCACAAGTCCAACAATCAACACGGTGTATAACCTTCCAGGTTTTAAAACATAGGCATACCAAAATTCATTTATAAATCCAATTGCACCATGCAAATCTTATTGTTTTATATATAACTAATAAACTCAAAATTTACGTATATTCGATGCTTTGCAGATGCTACTACAGATGCACTCACAAAGATGACCAAGGATGCCCAGCTACAAAACAAGTGCAGCAAAAGGACAACGAAGAGTACCCTCCGAAGTTTGTGGTCACATACATCAAGCAACACACATGCAACAACAAAAACCTCAACTTAATTCAACCGTTTGTGGTGGAACCTCCTATCCCTGACCCTTGCCAACTTAGCTTATAAGGCTTATATATCCATTGTGCTTACATAGAAAATTCGTCGAAAACAATAGAGGTATGCCTCAATTCTCCATCATATGATCTTCAGAGTTTCAGAGAAATTTGAGATAGAGATTAGAGGAAGGTTTCACAAGTTGCATCTTCTTTCAGATTAGCGATGATTGTAGTTACCTTTCGACAAAACTGAACTTAGAAAAATCGTTTTGTTATGTTACATTGATAGTTGATTTTTTTAAAAGTATTTGTCCCCCCCCCCCCCCTTCCCCCCTCCCGTCTTTATACATTCCTGACATTGTAACATGTACAATGCTTAGTATTGATAGTAATATATTGTTTTTATCTTTGACATACAAGTGAGATTGTTGTTTTTTAAATAAATTTTTAGATATAGCTGTTTTACTCTTGGCATGGATTTTTGAAAGGATAAGTGACAATTTTCACAGAATGTGTATTTAAGCATATATATTAAAAGATACCTTTGCGCAAAAGCCTAGTTTGCCTTCCTCTCTCTCCTCCCAAAAAATAAGGCGGTCAACCTGCAGAAGCATATTGAAACATTAGATTTTATCCTTAGCTCTTATGATACTTCATATTGTAGGTTCAATTTATGTGATTTTGTAATGAGCTGTGTCAAACCCATTACAAAATTATTTGGCAGCATTTGGGCATGGCCTATGTTCGCCATCATCAGGAAAATTGCAAGCTCTTCTGGATGCTCCATTTCTCTTTTGTTTTCTTTTGCATTTTTCCAAAGCTAAAGGAATACATAGAATCTACTTTGATTATGACTCCCATCTTTAGTCGTCTTTTGTTTCTGAATTCATTGTATACAACCAATATCATACATGTTGCCAAGCTCGAAAAAGTATATTGAAGACTATATGTATTAGCCCCACATTTTGGTTGGCAAATTGGGGAACAAAACATAGGAATTTAGAGGAAAAACTTCTGTCCGCAAGGCTTGCATCAGCCGTTGATCAGGGAAGATCAATGGATGATGTGTGGGCTTGGGGTAAAACCTAGTGGGCCCCACCAACTGCAAGCCACACATCAGCCGTTGATCTTTCTTGATCAACGGCTGATGCAAGCCTTCCCGGCAAGGTCTTGCATGGAAGTTTTTTCTGAATTTAGCCTTAGCTTTATTTTTTTCGCCCACTAAAATGCTTTGCCTAGATTCAGATTTAAATATGGCATTTACTTCCTTATTCAATTTTACTTGAATGGACCACTTTTATTATTAGTGTGAACACGTTTTGGTTTCACACGATGATAGCAAACTTCAAGACTTTTTGGACCTTGTTTCCACGTGCATCGCTAATTATCACAATTCACAAGCTCCGGTAGCTCATACAACAAGCTGAACACGCGACACAACATGTTTCTTAAGATGGCAGTACAGTGCATAGGTGTCCACAGTAATACTTTGTACTCGGTATTAACGGGAAAGGATAAATCTTTGCAAAAATCTCAATTATGAACACTTTTCAAAAATTAAAATAAAAAATTAAGGAAAAAATTAGTTGATTATTTTTACTTATGAGAAATTTCTGAGAAATAACTTTTTAGCCAAATGAGTTAAAATAAAATAAAAACCAAATTAATAAAAAAGAAATAGCCCACAAATTTATTTTCCTTTTTTCTTTGGTCTCATATTAATAGGCCTTTTGAAGATGAATAATTAAAAAAGATATGAAAATAAATATGGATAAAAGAGAAAGGGAAAGATAAGGAAGGCCGAAATTACTTGTTTGACTTGCAAAAGATTAAAATAATAGATAAATGATAGATAGATAGATAGATTGTGGGCCATAACAGAATGGTTGACAAATTGAGAAAACACACTAGAGTTTACTGTATATATAAAGCATGTAATGTCACAGCCTTGCTTGATTTTGCTTAGGGTAGATTAGACTGGTTTATTAATTAGAGTTAGACAACGCATTTATTATTTTTCTTATTCCATTAACTTCAACTGCCTAATCAACCATGTCAAGCCATTTTTAATTTTAGAGAAGTTATCTTTTGTGAGCTATTTGTTTAACAATGTTTCTCCTCAAATTGTGCGCTTTCTCCACGAAAAATTATTTCATGTGCCGTCCATATATATTCCGGACAAGAAAGAGAAGAAATAGAAATGTAGTCCCCACACACTGTCCAACGCTGTCCAAAATTCCCTCCTCCTTCTCACCTCCTATCCGGATGTATTACATCCAGCACACCGAATAATTTCTCCTTTTCAACAACTAACAAGATAACTATGAAGTTGAAAAGGCTGAGAACTACTTTCTTATTTACAATACCGGTTTTGAAACATTCGATCAAGACAGCATTTTAGCCGTTTCCCTTGTATTTTCTTTTCTAATTAGGCTTTTTTTGTTATTTAAGTATTATAAATTTTTTTAATGGGTAAATTATCAAAACCCCCCAAGCAGTTTTTCCTGCTGTCAAAAATCAAAAATCCCTTGGTCTCGAAATGGTAGTCAAAAACCTCCCGGAATTTTTTTTTGTTGTTAAAAAAACCTGTTTGTGGTATCTATATAGATGCCTACTATATCTGGTTATTATGCGATATCTAAACTATTACCTGTGATATCCATGCAATTTCCTGCGATATCGATGCAGTTGTCTGCCATAGCTATGACATATTTAGATATAGTAGAAAAGTACATATATTGCACAAAAAAATTCCAGGGTTTTTTACCACGGTTGAGGCGGGGTTTTTTGACTGCAGGAAAAACTGCTTGGGATGTTTTGACAATTTACCCTTTTTTAATTAACATGCTTTGGAGATGAGTTACACTTTTCATTTTAAAGAAAATCAACTATTTTAAAACTATAGTGGGAACAACTTTTGGCTCTTTAAATAAATCGGAGACTTTTGGTTTTCACCGAAAAACGAAGGATTAATGGCAACATTAGGACTTTTTGGACTCTGTTTTCACATACATTGTTTTCACATGTGATAACCCCTTGAAACAGTTCTGAGAAATTTGCTCCATACAAAGACCTATGTAACAAATATGGCCAAATTTAAGGTTATATTAACATAGATTTTAAGTTTTCCTGACCGTAATAATCAAAGTGAACGAAATCGATCATCTGAAAAATGATATAAGATTGAACTTTTACACCCTCGTAAAAGAGAATTTCCGTCATGGCACATTTTCTTGATTAATATTCTCAGTCACATGTAAATTGAATTGAAATGTAAGAAGTGACCTTTTCTAATACGTGGAGAATAATAAAGAAAAGGAGCAAAGCCTTGGAGGACTGGTTATATTATATATTTAATTTAAGAGTATTTTAAAGCTTTGAGAATATACTGGAACAGTTTAAATAAAAGGTTTGAAATTATTTTTCTCATAAATATCTGGCACGTCACTTATCACACCGTGAGTTAAACTAGAATTTCAAATCGAGAATAGTACCTTCATTATTGAGCTAAAATAATATATATATATATATATATATATATATATATATATATATATGATAAAAGAGGCTTTCTACAGTTTCCTCCACCTGGCTCCCAACATATTTTATCATTAAAACATGTCAATACTGTTAATATATTATTTTTCTACAGATATTTTTAAACCTTATTTGCTGAAAACTCCTAACAGGTTTGAAGCATTTTAACAAAACTACCATTGCCTTTAAAATGATCTTGACTGTCAACGTTGGTCAGCGTTATTATTCATGTCAAATGACCATTTTGTCATTTCCATAATTTAATTACTTAATTATAAATTACATATTATTTTTTTAATAATTATTAAATATTAATTAAATAATTAATTTTTTAGGGGAGGAAGGAGTGAAGAGAGACGGAGCTGGAGTGGGACATCGCCACCGGCGACAGAAGAGCACCGGAAAAGGAAATGAGAGGAGGAAGATGATGATCGGTTTGCTGATGTTGGGATGAAGATGAAGATGAAGATGGAGTTGAGGGTGTATTTTTTCGACGCCATAGGAGGAAATTCCCTCATATGGCCTCTTTCCTCCATTATTCTCATATATATACATATAAAAGAGGCTTTCTACAGTTTCCTCCACCTGGCTCCTAACATATTTTATCATTAAAACATGTCAATACTGTTAATATATTATTTTACTACGGATATCTTTAAGTCTTATTTGCTGAAAATTCCTAATAGGTTTGAAGCATTTTAACAAAACTACCATTAAAAATGATCCAGAAACTATTATTACTTGACGGTCAACGTTATTATTCATGTTAAATTACCATTTTGTCGTTTCCATAATATAATTACTTAATTATAAATTATATTTTAATTTTTTAAATAATTATTAAATATTAATTAAATAATTAATATTTTTAGGAAGGAAGGAGTGGAGAGAGTCGGAGCTGGAGTGGGACGTCGCCAGCGGCGAGAGAAAAGCACCGAAAAAGGAAATGAGAGGAGGAAGACGATGATGGGTTGGTTGATGTTGGGTTGAAGATGAAGATGAAGATGGAGCTGATGATGGAGCTGAAGGTCGGGGTCGGGGGAGGGAGGGGGAGGGGATTGGGGCTGAGGAAGGGGTGTAGGGTGTTTTTCGTCATCCCATTGAGATGGGAATACGCGTGCGCTTGTCAGGCGTACTACAGATTCCCCCTGCTTAGGGCAAGCGGGAGTTTATTGATTGTGGGGATCTGAATCTCCGGCAGCTGCGGACTAAGCTGCCGTTAATTACCCCTTCCCTTTGGAGCGAGAGAACCTTCGATTGACGGTCAACTAGTCATACGAACTCATTGTGCGGTGTGCGTGTGTTGAGTTTTGAAAAGGGGGTTTTGGATATATCAGGGGCCCCATAGAGTTTTACGGGGGTCCCGCTATCCGTGGAATGCATATAAAATGGGGGGAGGAGCGTCTTAAAGACGCATGCATGGCACATGGACGCCGGGCGCCCGCGGGTCACTTGCCGGGCGCGTGAGCGCTTGGCGTCCACGGGTCACGTGTCTCGCACGTGGGCGATGGGCGCCAGCGGGTCACGTGCGCTGCACGCGACCGCTGGGCGCTGAGCGCCCGCGGGTCGCGTGAGGCGCACGTGGGCGCTTAGCGCCCGTAGGCCGCGTGCATTGCACGTGACAACGGGGCACCCGCGGGTCATGTGCGCTGCACGCGACCGCTGGACGCTGAGCGCCCGCGAATCGCGTGAGGCGAACGTGGGCGCCTGCGGGTCACGTGCGCGGCACGCGACCGCTGGGAACATCAGCGGAAAAGGGGCTTGGCCTCTGGGTTAGGAGTTAAACTCCTAAGGAGGGGCTTTTGGTGATAGGTCTCTTTCTTCGTCCTCTCTGTGGCTGGATCTTGAAGGAAAATGGGGGTGGGATTCAAAATCTCCCTTTAGAGATCTGATGGGAGATCCGAGCTCCCCTTTGTGGGTTTTATGATGAAAAACTATTTCTTTTTGAAAAAGAAAGAGTTAAACTCTTGATTTAATTCCAAAGGGGAAGAAGGTTTTAGAACCTTGAGGAAGGAGGTACAGACCCTAATTTTTTGGGGAGAATGGATTATCTTTTTTTATTTCATTATCATGTTGCCTTTTATAGGCTTACAAATTTACATATAACCCCTTGGGCTTCACAAAATAGAATTTTGCCCATCCCATACCTCATGTACTTATTTCTTTTGCACATGAGCTATGGGCTTTACAAAAATTTGGCTTTATGCCTATTTTTCTTACATTCATACATAAAAAATTACATCAAAATTATTTATTACATGATTTCATTTTGGTATGGGGAGGCCGGCCACGGGGCTCGACTTGGGAATGGGTTCATTTGATCTGGGTTTGGGCCCGCTAACTTTGGGTTGACTTTAACTTTGACTTGGTCAATCGTGGTGTAATTTTTGACCCCAACAAGAGGGAAGTTAGGGGAGGGGGCATGGAGTCGGAGTCGGAGGTGTTGGGTTGGGTTAGGGTCGGGATCAGCGGGTTGAGGTTGGGGTTGGGGTTGGGTCAGGGAAGACGGAGGCGGCGATGATGAAGATTGCGATGAAAAAGAAGAAGATGAATGACGGTGAAGAAGATGAATGATGGTGATGATGAAGAGGATGGTGGTGGTTGTAGGGGCGGGGGCCGGAGTTGGTGGTGGGGTCGACGGCGAGATGGTGTCGATGATGATAGTGAGAAGATGGAAGATGAAGGAGGATGAGGATTAGGGTTTTGTGTTTTAGTTTTATTTTTTAATTTTTTGAAGTTAGGGTTAAGGGTGTAATTGGGGTATTTTTGGGTTTTTAAAAAAAATTGCTGACGTGGCATAGTAGGTGTTGACGTGTCACCGTCAAGTAATGATAGTTTCTTGATCATTTTAAAGATAATAGTAGTTTTGTTAAAATGCCTTAAATCTGTTCGGAGTTTTCAGTAAATAAGTCTATTTTTAATGTTTTTCTATCAATCAATCAAATTTTATATAAAGTGAAAGGGCTGTGTAAGAAAAATGAAGGGTAAATTGTCAAAAAAAAAACCTTAGCACTTTTTTCCGCTGTATAAATCCCTGACCTTGAAGCGGTAGTCAAAACCTTCCTGAAAATTTTTCTTGCAGTATCTACATAGTAGCCTGCTATATTTAACTAATTTATACAAATTATTTAAATATCGCAGGAAACGGTTTAGACATCACAGTTAACTGCTTAGATATCGCTGGCTACTGCCTAGAGATCGCATAAAACTAGATATAGTAGGAAACTATTAGATATCACAAATAAGGAGTTTTTTGACAACTAAAAATCTTTTTAGGGGGTTTTGACTACTGTAAGTAACCCGTGTTTTTTACAACGGAAAAAAATACGTGTTTTTTTTACAATTATCCAAAAATAAATGGGCTAATAACTAAAAAGCCCTCTCATACTCCGCTAATTACTAAAAAAACTCATGCTTCATATTTACTTAAATGACCAATCATACATTAAATTGCATTAAAAAAATCTTTACCAGTTTTCCACAAAAAATTAGCATCCCATTTGGAGATAGAGCTGAAGTTTATGCTTGAGCTACTCTCTTATATTTAGTTAGGTTTTTTTCCCATAAAAAGAACTCACATTCTCGTTTAATTGAAAATTGAGATTTAACGCAACAAAAGAATCACTTTCAAATAAGGTGTCTATGAACTCGAAACTTGCAATTGAAGAGACAATGACACTCGACAAACTTGTTGTTGGATAAGATTGAGAAAGACGAGCCAGTTGTGATGATCAATTTGAGAGATTTTTTATCGAAATCATAATACTAAAACCAATTTAAAAGGAAAACTAGGAATTAGGAAACATAACTACGGATATGGCTTGTCCCTACGGTGGAAACCGTAAATGTAAGAATATGAACCGTATGGCCAGATAAATGCCCCGATGGTTATAAAATTGCCCTTACGGTGGAAATTGTAGGGGTCACTGCCCCTACGGTTTCCACCATAGGGGAAATTATTTTTAAAAAAAAAAATAATAATAATTATATCTTGTCCCTACGGTTGAAACCGTAAGGGCAAATTACTGCCCCTACGGTTAGAATCGTAGTGGCAAACTTTAAATTTAAAAAAATAACTGCCATATGTCTCTAAATCTGCCAATTCACATTTATACATGCAATAAATAACAAATATTCTCTAAATATTTATACCATTAGCTACATTAGTTTATATATAAAGATATAACAAATAAAAATATACATTCTCCAATGAAATATAACCTTACTCTTACAATTTGAAGTTTTTTTTTGGCTAACTCTCAATATTTACTTATCCATGCGCCGTCGTTCGTCGGTCATTCTTCTCCTTTCGGTAACATTAACACAAAATATGACTTACATGAACATCATGAGCACAAATAAATTATCAACAATGAATTAAAACACCGAGTACAAAAACAAAAATAGTAAAGTACTTCTCCTGAGATCAAGAATGTGTATGTGTACGGTGTATCTTGTAAGATAAAAAACACTAAGCTTCTGCAATATCCTAAACATTACGTATAAGCCGAAATTGGTATACAAACAATCCAAATTTCTACGAAATGAGGCTCAAAATTTAACAAAACCTTGATTCACTAAGACAGAATAGACAATATCCAACATTGATAGGGAAATACTTATTTATTTTCAACCTCTCCTCAAGCATATATATCTGAATATACTTGATTAGCTAAGATCATGTTTAGGGTTGACTAGGGTTAAAGAAAGCTTGATTGGCTAGAGTTAGGATAAAATAAGATGATTACATTATAATTATTTATTTAAACCCGACATAAAATTAAGAAAATCTAAACTTTCTGTTAATCTCGCGATAGTTTTCATGCATGCATCTGCTCTGTTTTCTCCTTTTCATAGACCTTCGCTCAATTGTTGTAGCTATATTTTTTACTATGTTAATTTAATATCTCTTTCTCATATTCATCTCTAAATTCTACATTAGAATGGAATTTGAAGACAACAAACCTCGATCGATTGTTAAACTAATACAAAACCCTATTTGTTCTTTGTTTTCTTCTAAATTATTTTTATTCTTCTGTAGGAACCTTAAAAATTCCTACCAACGGGTTATTGTTTATTCTCTTGTTATATGCACGCACTCTTACTAATTATATTTGACTAAACCTAGAAGTATTATGTGCTAATAAAGTAATCACTGATTCCTTTAATTCAAGCTGGGGATTGAATAGCTATGGTATTTTTTTTGTAAGTTCTAAATTTCCTTTTAGGTAACAACATATATTCTAGGAGATGATAATGCCTTGTTTAGTGAATTAGCAAGTTTTGATTTGTATCTCTTAAAGATTAATTTAAACTTATTTGATTTCATATGTAATGCTTAATTTCATTCGCAAAAATGAATATTGGAGGGTCTTAAATAAAGAAGCTCTCGATTAGGATGAGGCCTCTCTCGGCGATGCGCTACCATGCAATCCACGCAAAAAGTCAACACAATTAACCTAACATCCAAACAACTCCACGAAATCCTTCAAATTAGCCAACAAATCATTAATCAAACCTCTCAATTTCATTACAAAACCCTATCCAAAATGATCCAATCGATGCCGATCAAGATTCCTCAACCTAATTATAGTTCCAAACTCATCGATTCAAAATTTACTACAACCAACCAATCTCGATAAAAAATTCGAGAGCACCCACATCGAATCAAGCCAAAACAAGCTCCAATTTTTATTTATCCAAAATCCCAGACATGATTATGCAACAACTTATCAATAATCCAAAGAAATCTTACCTGATGCAATCAAATCAGCTTGAGAGGGTCAAGGTGCCATTTATCTCATCACACATTCATCTAGACCAAAAACAGGAACTCAAATAAAAAACTTTGGCAAAAAAAAATTGAGGGAAATTGAAGGAACCATAGAGTTTTATTATTTTTGGGAGAACTGAGAGGAGGGTGAGAGGAGGGCTGAGGAGCAGAGGAAGCCATGACGAGGGGAGCGAAGGAGACGTCGTAGTGTTTTGATGGAGCTCAGGATCTCTGATCCTTCACATGTTGTCTTCCGTTGATATATAGCGAGCGTTATTGGATGGCTGAGATTGAGTTTGAGGGTTGCCTCTCAATGCGTGTGGATCTCAGTGGGCTTGGTTGGGGCGAGGCCGAGCTATCTGCAAGGAAGTCCCGGGGTGGTTGTACCACCGAGGATCCTCCGATGATCAAGTTAGTCGAGATATTTTGGCAGAGTAACGGCCTATTGGGGTAAAATTGCCTTACCTGAGTCGTCTGAGAGAGGGGTTTATATAGTGGCAGGGCTGGCGGACGCGAGATTCACACCGGTCGTTACACCTGCGTGAAAATCGGGATCCCCCATTAATGACGAGATACGCTCGTTAATGGGGGAAACGCGATGGCGTGGAACGCGGGATCGTGGGTGGCGGATATCTCGTGTCTGACGAGATTCACGGAGCCGTGGCGGAGACGCCTGTGATCTGTGATGTGGGTCGGTTGGTGATACCGAGGAAGATAAACTCGGCGGGAGGCTCGGGGACGAGCGGGAGGCCGAGGGAGCTTGGTTCTGTGATAGCTCGGAGGCGAGCTAGGAGGGCTGAGGGAACTCAGCGTGCGGGAGGGCTCGGAGGCGAGCCAATGATTGTTTGTAAGGCGGACACAGGAGTGGTCTGGGAGGCCACTGAAGGCCGGGAACATCCTCGGGTCGAAAGCCCAGGGCATGCTTCCAATGTACCTTTCTTACTTCTTTCTCGTAAGCTTTGGGACACGTCATCTGCCACGTGTCATGATCTGGGGAGTTCCCAGCACCGAGCATCATCATTAACCCCCCACTCTCGGACCGACCTATTCATGGGTCGGGTCGAGAATGGTCTGATCGGTCACCCGGGACAAGTTCTTATTTGAAGATATCGTCGGCGCGGATTCCCGGACAATTAGTTGTATTTCTTGATGTCGTCAGCGGATTATGGAAGAGATCTTGCATTAAAGAGGAAGCGCCGATTCGGGCGTACGTTCGTTGGAGCGCCAGGCCACGTGTCCGACGTTGGTTGGCTGACGTGACGAGCCGCTGGTGTTCTTCGAGCTCGACGGGACGTGCCCAATGCGTGTACGACAGGTGGAGCGTTAACGGCCGTTGAATAAGAAGTGTCATTTTGGCGGGAGACGATCGACGCCGCAGGATGTGTTCGCTGACTGCTATAAATAGAGGTGAGATCCCTACCGAGGGTCTACACTTCGCTATAATTTCCTCCTCCCTTCGTGTGTTTAGCTCGACGCTCTTCCC
This sequence comes from Agapanthus africanus, assembly GCA_030015575.1. NCBI lineage: Eukaryota > Viridiplantae > Streptophyta > Magnoliopsida > Asparagales > Amaryllidaceae > Agapanthus > Agapanthus africanus. Next base: position 172,165,602 of record CM057339.1, on the reverse strand, counting down.
TCTAGGTCTGATTTCATGCGTTCTTTCCTCGGAGGGCCCTTTCTTTTGCTCAGATTAGATGTCTTCCTTGAAGAGTCCGTAGAAATAGTTCGGGTAGAGTCTAGGGAGTCTTCTGCAGCTTCCTCTTCTTCGTCCGGGTCCGAATCTTCCCGGGAGGTTAGGGTTAGTCACGCTGCCCGAGGTCGTGCGACGGGGATGGTCCCCAAAGCGAGTGTCAGGAGTGTCCGCGACGTGCCTTCCCTCCTGAGGCATATGGACGAGCTCACCACAATCCGGGATCGCTTCCACATTCCCCCGGCTACTCGCTTCGCTTCGCTTCCACATTCCCTACTAGGTATGGGGTATGGAGATTGCCTTGTACTTGGAAACCTTTTGGGCCGGAATGCGTCTGCCCTTCCCCCCCGAGGTGAGTACGGCGCTGTATTGCTTTCAATTAGCCCCGGGCCAGCTAGTGCCGAACTCGTGGAGGATTCTCCTCGGGTTCCTGGTCCGGTTGAGACTGCAGGAGATCCCTTTCAGCCTGAACGTTCTCCTTTCTTCCCTCTGTTACAAAAATCACCTCGGTACTCGTAGGGACGAGCCTAGCTGGGTATACATTTATTTTAGAAAACACAGAGGAGGGTCGGCCGGGTCGGGGGTCGTAGCAGTACCTTCCTCTATTCATGAATGGAAGGGGAAGTTCTTGTTTGTCGGGCCACCCGAGGGTGAGGATTGGCATGTGCATGCCCTGCCGATGCGGTGGCGATGTCGTAGTGGGAGCCCGTCCATCAGGCCGATGTGTTGCTGTCCGAGCAGGCCCTCAGTTGGCCCGGGCTCAGCCCCGCTCAGATTGCGGGTAAGTTGGGAGTTTAGGTGACCTGTTTAGGCTTGTGTATTCTTCGACTTTTTCTGGCGTTGCTAACCTCTTCTTTGTATTTTCGCTTTTTTGGCAGAGCCGATGGACCGATCAAAATTCTGGGCTGCCCTGGCCGAGAAGAAAGGGAGGAAGGCCGGAGGCGCCGGCCCATCACGCCCCGCTGCGAGCTCGGGCCCGTCGGCTGCCGCTCCGGCCAGGCGCTCCAGCACGCCCTGGGCCTCAGAGGCCGGCCACGGGCAGAGCCGCAAACGCACTCGGGGGTAGGAACCCCAGGTCCTGGAGGTGGGAGACGAGGCCGATATTCCTGCGCCTCTCCTTAAGAGGCACCATAGGACAGTGCCTTGTTCCCCGTCTACCCCGATCTTCGTGGATGAAGGGGATCTTCGCTTCGAGGTGACCTCGGGGCTTTCCGTCACTGACGGCCTGCTCTCGGAAATGGAAAGGTCGACTGGGGGAAAAATCCCCCGGGGGACCCTCAGGGCCCAAATGGCGGCCATAGCCTAGGAGGCCGTGCAGGTTAGTGACCGCCTCTCGCTCGGGTTTTTATTAAGTACTTTTTATTTGCAAGATCGGGTGCCCTATTTTCTTTTTAACCCCTCCATTTGTTTTCCTCATGTCCTCCAGCACTGCGCCCTCATTGTCAGCATGGAGGATGAGGAAATTTCCCCGGCGATGCAGATTGCTGGCGAGTATACCTCGCGGGAGGAGGGCTTGAGCCGGGAGCTGCGCAAGGCGAAAGAGAGGATCGCCGCCCTCGAAGACCGGGTGGCAGCCGAGGATCGGGTGAACTCCAACTGCCGGGAGACCATCTAGGTTATGATGGAGTTCAACAAAGCCGTTGAGGCCAAGTTGGAGGATGCCAGGGTGCTCGCCGCCACCCTGAAGAAGACGCGGGACACCCTCAAGAAGGATAACGAGGTGATGAAGGAGGTGATGAGGCGTGCCGACCTCCGGGCCGCGAAGGTGGTGGAGAGCTACAGAACGTCGGATCAATTCTACGCCGACCTCGCGGAAGCCTCGGCCCTCGTCTGGCATGATGCCCTTGAAGCCGTCAAGGCGCTGATGCCGGAGTTTCCTGACGCTAAGCTCCGGCTCGAGTACCCCCTCGAGGGTAAGGGGCAAGGGGATGGCACCGGAAGCGTCGCCAGGGGGAAGGCCCCCGGTTGGGCGTCGGGGAGAAGGTGGTCACCCCGGCTCCTAGTGCCGAAGTTCCTGCGGTGGGTGTCGACCCTTAAGCAGTCGCCTCGGCTCTCGAGGTGTCCGCGGAGCACGTTGAGGTCCTTCCCGGCCCTGAGGCCTGAGTCTCCCTCCCTTTTCTTTTTTGTATATTTTTGTTTTCGTTTTGGGATTTTGTAGGCCTTCGGGCGATTTTGTAAGGCTGAGGAGCCCAGAATACCTTTGTAAAGACTCCTGAGTTGTGAATAAAGCCCTTTTTCAGGAATTTGTGTTGCAACCTTTTCATTTTGTGGTAATGTCTCATTTTGCACGCCTGATGAACGTTAGGCCAGCGACCGGTCCTTTAGTTGGCGATCGCGCGTCGAGTTAAATCCAGTCATCTATCAAGTGTGCAAAGACCGGTGTAAGGTCGGCGTATTTATAGCCCCGAAGTCGAGGTGGCGATCGCTCATTGAAGATACGTCGAGTTGGACTGGCGACCACCGCTTTTAAGATTGGTCGGCGTCGTCGAGGTTGAGGTCTGACCCTTAGCATAGACGGGCAGGGAGTTACCCACTAAGGATGGACCAAGCAGGGAAGCTGCTCGGTAGCCTCTAGATGAGGGCTTCGATCCTTGGCGTCGGTGGGTAGTGAACTACCAGCCATGGATGGACCGAGCAAGGTAGCTGCTCGGTTGCCTCTTGGCGAGGGCTTTGATCCTTAGCGTAGATGGGTAAGAAGTTACCCGCTAAGGATAGACCGAGCAGGGTAGCTGCTCGGTTGCCTCTTGGTGAGGGCTTTGATCCTTGGCGTCGATGGGTAGTGAGCTACCGGCCATGGATGGACCGAGCAGGGTAGCTGCTCGGTTGTCTCTTGGCGAGGGCTTTGATTCTTAGCGTAGATGGGTAAGAAATTACCCGCTAAGGATAGACCGAGCAGGGTAGCTTCTCGGTTGCCTCTTGGCGAGGTCTTTGATCCTTGGCGTCGGTGGGTAGTAAACTACCAGCCATGGATGGACCGAGCAGGGTAGCTGCTCGGTTGCCTCTTGGCGAGAGCTTTGATCCTTAGCGTAGATGGATAAGAAGTTACCCGCTAAGGATAGACCGAGCAGGGAAGCTGCTTGGTGGCCTCTAGACGAGGGCTTAAATCCTTGGCATCGTTGGGTAGTGAACTACCAGCTATGGATGGACCGAGCCAGGTAGCTTCTCAGCTGCCTCTTGGCGAGGGCTTTGATCCTTAGCGTAGATGGGTAAGAAGTTACCCGCTAAGGATAGACCGAGCAGGGTAGCTGTAACAACTCCAATTTTAGTGTACATAAAATTCATTTAAAGTTAATGTACAATTGGGGTATTTACAATTCCTGTGAGTACTATAAGAATTTGTTTTGCTTTTGAACAACAAGAAAGAGCTTGTAGCTCATTGGTAAGACCTTGCACTGCTGAACCATAGCACCAGAGTTCAAATCCCATCAGCCACATTATCTTTTTAATTATTTTTCTTTTAATCTTTTAGAAGCCCAAGTGTCTACACGTGCACTACGCGTAATAGGGTAAGTTACAGAATAAACAAACGTGTCCACGATGCTAGACCAAGCGTCAGAGACACATGGCACCAAGATGAGCCCCGACTCACCCGACTCGGGCTGGCGAACTCGTTGACTCGGCCGGCGCCTCCGGTCTGACTCGGCCAAAACCCAAATTTTCTTTATCTCTGGCGACTATTGGACTCCCCCCATAATCCCTATATTATTTGTTTTTACTGCACATTTACAGAGCACAATAAAACTCATATTTAATCCATTTTTATTACAAATTTTAATACACCCTTTCACTACCCTAAAGCCTAGATTTTTCCTATAAATACCACCCCTCAAATCACCCCCCTCACTCACAAATCCCTGCCCAAACTCTCAAGAAAATTCCCAAGTCTTTTGTGTGCAAGTGGAGTTAGCAAAAGGGCGAAGCTCCGACGAACTTCCGACGGCAATCCGAGGAGATTTCGAGGACGAAACGACGCACCGGAACCTCCCCCCTCTTCCTCCTTCTCTCTTCTAGTCAAATAACTTGTAAGTCCCTATTTCTTCCTCTTTTCTCTATTCTAAAAATATTCAAAATTAAAACCCGACGGAAGCGGAGTTAGTCCAACTTCCGATTCGGTTTTTCTTTAAGAAACTACAATTTTTCTTAATCAAGATACCCTCATATTATCATATATTGTTCATTAAACATTAATAAACATCTTTACCAAGTTTCATCACAAAAGATTGTTATATGCATCCTTTATCGCAATTTTACATTAAAATACCTTCATGTTTCATTCCGACATGCTTGAACTTGAAAAAAAACGTATTACCTTAGAAAACTCATGAGGTAATGACCCACCTCCTCACAACACTCATATGTAACATAGCACGATGGAATTTGGGAACATAGATCTCGAAAAATACAACTTTATATATAACTACCTTCAACTATTAAAACATTTTTCTACAAGAAGTGTATTTTAACAAATCTTTGCAATTGCGCCACTACAACCCATTTTGGGGAACCCGTTAGGGATGGTGCGGATTATCGCACATCCTCGGGCTTAGTAGAGTGAGTTGCAGACCTCCGCAAGGAGCATGCGATCTCGAAAGATTTTAATATATTTTCCTTTAGAAAAATGTGATTTCTATTATAAATAAAACTTATATTTTTATAAATAAATATATATGTAATTAAGAACAAAATATCTATTTTTAATATTTATAATATTCCACATTTCCAAAATTCAAGAAAAACATTCCATTTACAAGAAAAAATAGCATACAATTCCAATATTACAAATAAATACCATATATTATGAAATTAGGTTTTATTCACTAGAAATATCACATTGATAAAATATACATCCATGAAAACTCTAAAGACGATAATAAAATACTTGAGGTGTATTTTGAAAATTATACAAAATTATTTTTACATAAAACCCTCTCAACTTATACTAAATTACAATAAGGACCCTAGTAAACATAGGTTTAAGCGGGACCGGTCTCTTGAGCCTCAAGGAACCGGAGATATGGGTGGTTGCCTATTTAAGGTAGACAACTTAACAAACGGTGTTATCAACACGATAATTGTCTTTGAAAAAGACACAAATCCTGCCGTCCATGTGCAGCAGTTACCGATAACACCAAAACCTAATTCAGGATTTCAATTTCTTTTCTAATTGTCTGACTCAGACTGAGTCTCAATATAATCAATCTGACTTGAATATGATTTAAGTATGAAATTACAAAACTACAATTCAATATGAATCCATATATTCAATCTATTCAATCTATGTTGACTAAACCGAACCATAGATATACATTTATCTACATGATTCTCCAGTTACATCCATTTACTGATATCATGGTTCCGGCAAGTCCTCCATCTTTATAAATCAAGACAATACAATACAAATAATACAATCAAGACATCGCGGGGTTTATAAGGGGTAGATTGGTACGGAAGGTGTTAGAAGTGGCACGAGACATCAACCATAAAGACACCTAACCTGAATTCAATTGTTGTTGTACCATGTCTGAACGGTTCCTTGTTCTCCATATACCGTAGTCTCTGGTCTAGTGAGACTCCTCTCGCATACACTGGCCTCTTCTGTACCAAGCTATAAACAACAGCGTTAACACTAAATACAACATTATAATAATATACTCTCTATTCTGTCTATTTCATTCTTGTCTATTTACGGGACTTACCGAGCGATTTGTTCACTGACGACATTCTCTTTCTTCTTCTTTGGGATGTCGTCAGGTGATTCGGACTCACTGGAGATCGAGCCCACCGGCGAGGATTTGGACCAGCTAGCTTTCGACCCAGAGCTTTAGATTTCTTATACACATTTACATTCTGTATTTTCCATTTCTGTTATGCCACTGTTTAGGCATTTCTTTCCATTCCATGTATTTACTTTTCAGATGTATTGTAAAAAGAATGTTAATAAATAAAGTTGATGTTCATTTATATCTTGTTTCTTGTGTACATTACATTTTATATTGTTTAGATACACTCAGCGTGTTTACTTCTGAGTAAATACGTAGCGGTCTCGTCGCGTCCTTTGCCCGTATACTGGGAAGCGGGGCGTGACAGGTTTTGTTGGTGTCCCATGCAGGTCAGAGCAGTATAGAACCCTAACATGCATTTCAGTTCTGCGTGGACAACCTAAGCAATATAACACAAGAACCAGCAACTGAAAACATTCTTTACAATTGATACTTCTTGAATCTTATCATTTCATATACTTTGAATCTGTCCTAACCCAAAAAATTTCTTTCAAGGTTATGGATTTCCCAAACAACACCAGCACGAATGTCAACAACACTCCCCCACCACTACCACTCACACCTGCCGTCGCTGCTCCGATCAACGAGCAGACGGTTCTGCTTGAGGTGATCTGCAGCCTCCTAGAAGGACAGGAACAGCAGACTGCTATTCTAATGAACCGTCCCGAGGCAGAAGCACTTGGAGTGAAGCAATTCATGGCCTTGCACCCCAAGCAATTCTCAGGAAAAGAGAGCCCTCTGGAAGCGGAGGGATGGGCTCAAAGCATCGAAGATGATCTCGCAGCAACACAAGTGCCAGAGATAGCTTGGGTTCGTGTTGCGAAGCTGCAGCTCACGGACAATGCATGGATTTGGTGGAAGGCGGAAGAAAGCCGTCTTGATCAATCCATCGAATGGAAGGCTTTCCGCGAAATGTTCAACGCAAAGTATTTTCATGAGACTGCCCGCTTTGATATGGAACAACAGTTCATCCATCTGCAACATGATTCGATATGGACCAAATCAGTGGATGAATACGATGCTGAGTTCACCATGCTCAGTCGGTAAGATATGTCTCAATAATTCGATTTTTCAATAAATCACATACTACACAGCTAACACAATACTTTAACAGATTTGCGGCATACTTGATACCAATGGATGAGATCAGAGCCCGTCGATTTCAACAAGGGTTAGATTCGGAGATTCAGGCTGCATTAGCCACAGGAGATTTTCCGACTCATGAATCGGCTCTGAAAGCTGCCCGCCGTTATGAGGCAGTGGTAAAGATGAGGGGCAGATCTCAATCTGCTGTAGTTAAGCGCCCTTCCACCCAGATGACAGGAGGAGTCTCATCAAGGCCACCATTTCAGGAGACTGGGAGTACCAATCAACCGGCCCGGCCCGGCCTTTTGTACCTACTGCAGGAGAGATGGACATTTGGCGAAAGACTGTCGGCGAGCTAACCGTCTTTGCTTAATCTGCGGCTCAGCTACTCATGATATTGGGTCTTGTCCCCGACGACAAAACCCAATTGCTGCACCCAGGCCAACAATCACTTACCAGCAGAGACCAGCCGTTCAGGCACCTACTCCAAGACTCACTCTCCCTGCTCCACCATCTAGAGGAACACCGACTGCACCTTCTCCTCGTCAGTTCCATCAAGCTCAAAGGAACGTTCAGAGGAATGCTCCTCCGGCCAGGAGGAATGTACCACGGCGACAAGCTTTCACGATGACCGTGGAAGAAGCTGAGTCCACTGGCCAAGTCATCACTGGTAACCCTTTCTTCTCAAGCTTTTCTTTCAGTCTTAACACCTACCTACATTTTTTTCCTATACCTAAAAACTATCCTACATATCTTAGGTACAATCTTAGTAGCCTCACTTCCTGCACTCGCACTATTCGATACTGGAGCATCTCATTGCTTTATGTCGCAACGGTTCGTCCGAACTCATGCGATTCCAGTCACTCCGCTCGTATCCAGTTGGAATGTCAGTTCAGGGAACGGCGTTCTAAAGGCAACAATGGGATACAACTTATGTCCAGTAGTCATCTGCAGCAGAGAATTCTATGCTGACTTCAAGGTGCTGGACATACCGAACTTCGATGTGGTTCTAGGTGTTGATTGGCTCGGAACATTTTATGATACCATTGACTGTCGTCAAAGGAGGGTAGTATTCGAGATTCCAGAGCATCCGGTTTTCTATTTCAAAAGTGGAGACCGTACCCTGAAGCCAAGTACTTACAAGGCAAAACCAAAGAAGGCAGTGATTGCAGCAATTCAAGTGGAAGAAGGATCAAAGCCAGAAGTGGTTCGAGAGTTCGACGATGTGTTTCCTGACGATATATCAGGTTTGCCTCCCGATCGAGCTCTTGAATTCAGCATTGATTTAGTACCAGGAGCACAACCGGTGATCAAAGCACCGTATTGATTAAGTCCGGAAGGTTTGAAGGAAGTCCGAACTCAGTTGGACGAATTATTGGCGAAAGGATGAATCCGTCCCAGCACTTCAAGTTGGGGATCTCCAGTTCTGCTTGTGAAGAAGAATGAAGGTTCATACAGAATGTGCATCGATTATAGAGCCTTGAACGAAGTAACGATAAAGAACAAGTATCCACTCCCGTGCATCGACGATTTATTCGATCAGCTAAGTGGATCTTGTGTTTTCTCCAAATTAGATCTTCGTTCAGGTTATCATCAAGTGAAGGTCAAGGAAGCTGATATTCATAAAATAGCATTCAGAACTCACTATGGTCATTATGAATTTCTTGTGATGCCATTTGGAGTGACCAATGCACCAGCAATATTCATGAACCTGATGAATCAAGTTTTCCGGGAGTACTTAGACAGATTCGTAGTCATCTTCATCGACGACATCCTGGTGTATTCTAAGAGTCGGAAAGAACATTCCGAGCACCTACGAATTGTCCTAGAAACTCTACGACAACATCAACTATATGCCAAGTACAGTAAATGCGAGTTTTGGCTAGATCAAGTTGGTTTTCTTGGACATATTGTATCAGGCGAAGGAATCTCTGTGGATCCAGCGAAAGTTTCAGCAGTAAGTGAATGGCCGACACCAAAGTCAGTGAAGGATATTCGAAGTTTCTTGGGTCTAGTTGGATATTACAGAAGGTTCATTGAAGGCTTTTCGAAGATAGCAACACCCCTGACCAAACTCACACATAAAGATGAAGAATTCGTGTGGTCAGAAGTATGCGGACAAGTTTTCGTAGAACTCAAGTCAAGGTTGACATCAGCACCTATCATTTTCATACTGGACCAATCTGGAGGTTTCGAAGTGCATTGCGATGCATCCGGTAAGGGATTAGGATGTGTTCTACATCAGCACGGTAAAGTTGTGGCTTATACTTCAAGGCAGCTGAAGATTCCTGAGCGCAATTACCCGACACATGATTTGGAGTTGGCGGCCGTAATCTTTGCTCTTAAGATTTGACGCCATTATCTTCTTGGTGAACGAGTGAACATATACACAGATCACAAGAGTCTGAAATATGTGTTTACACAGAAGGAGCTTAATATGCGGCATAGACGATGGTTAGAACTCATGGCGGACTTTGACATCAACCTGCAATATCACCCAGAAAAGGTGAATGTGGTTCCTGATGCCCTTAGTCGTCAACCATTAGCAATGCATCTCATCGCTCAGTGGAAGCTTCAACAAGACTTGCATCAGATGGAGATTGAAGTGGCCATGCCAGGTAACACTTCAAGTTTGATGAACTTACAAGTTCAATCTACTATTGTCAATCAGATCAAAGCAGCTCAAGCAAGTGATGCTAAGTTGCAAAAGATCAAAGAACAAGTAGAGAATGTACTCAGAACAGACTTCATCATCCATGAAGACGAATCTTTAAGATACAGCAGCAGATTGTGTGTACCAAAAGGTTCTGTTCGGGAAGAGTTAATGAAAGAAGCTCACAACTCTCCCTACTCAGTACACCCTGGAGGTACAAAGATGTACAAAGACCTACGTCAGAATTACTGGTGGCATGGAATGAAGCGTGAAGTAGCCTGAAGCGTCGCTAAATGCTTGGTGTGTCAGCAAGTAAAGGCTGAACATCACAGGACTGCTGGATTACTTCAACCGTTACCTATCCCAGAATGGAAGTGCCAACACATCACAATGGATTTTGTGACTGCACTTCCTTGCAGCACAAAGGGTAACGATACGGTATGGGTTATTGTGGATCGACTCACAAAGTAGGCTCACTTCATCCCATTTCGAGTTGGCCAATCAATTGAGATATTAGCAAAGAAGTATATGGAGGTAAGAATCTAAATAAGATTTAAACTCTTCAAATATGTACTATCTCTGATACCCATGAACTCATACAGGAAATCATGAGACTTCATGGAGTACCGGTCTGCATTGTCTCTGATCGTGATACTAGATTTCGATCGTAGTTTTGGAAAAGTCTACAAGCAATCTTGGGAACAAGTCTGAACTTCAGCACGGCTTATCATCCACAAACTGATGGTCAGTCTGAGCGAACTATTCAGATCTTGGAGGATATGCTCAGAGCGTGTATGCTAGACTTCGGAGGATCGTGGGAAGATCACCTACATCTTGTGGAGTTTTCATACAACAACAGCTACCAAGCAAGCATAGGAATGGCACCTTTTGCAGCACTTTATGGAAGGAAGTGTTGATCACCATTAAGTTGGGATGACATCGGTGATAGGGAACTTCTTGGACCTGAGATAATAGTAGCAACTATTGATATGGTTCGTACTATCAGAGAAAGAATGCGCATAGCCCAAGATCGACAGAAGAACTGGGCTGATGCAAAGCGCTGTCATTTGGAGTTCCAACCGAGAGATCACGTATTTATGAAGATATCTCCGAATCGTGGAATGATCCGATTTGGAAGACGGGGAAAGCTAAGTCCGAGATATATTGGACCGTTCGACATACTCGGACGAGTCGGTGAAGTGGCATACCGCTTGGCACTTCCACCTTCATTGGAAGGAGTGCACAATGTGTTCCACATATCCCAACTCAGAAGGTATGTGAGTGATCTCAGCCATATTCTCGATCATTACGAGCTCACTGTACAGCCCGACTTATCTTGTGAGCAACAACCTGTTGAGATCCTGGACAGGAAAGTGAAGTCACTTCGGAACAAGGAAGTCAACTTGGTTCGAGTGATGTGGAGGAAATACACTCCAGGAGAATCGACACGGGAAAGGGAAGATGAGATGCATGCAAGATATCCTCACTTATTTGTAAACTAGTCCTTAAAATAAATTGTAAATTTCGAGAAGGAAATTTTTGTAAGGAGGGTAGACGGTAACAACTCCAATTTTAGTGTACATAAAATTCATTTAAAGTTAATGTACAATTGGGGTATTTACAATTCCTGTGAGTACTATAAGAATTTATTTTGCTTTTCAACAGCAAGAAAGAGCTTGTAGCTCATTGGTAAGACCTTGCACTGCTGAACCATAGCACCAGAGTTCAAATCCCATCAGCCACATTATCTTTTTAATTATTTTTCTTTTAATCTTTTAGAAGCCCAAGAGTCTACACGTGCACTACACGTAATAGGATAAGTTACAGAATAAACAAACGTGTCCACGAGGCTAGACCAAGCGTCAGGGACACGTGGCACCAAGATGAGCCCCGACTCGTCCGACTCGGGCCGGCGAACTCGTTGACTCGGCCGGCGCCGCCGGTCTGACTCGGCCGACGCCGCCGGTCTGACTCGGCCAAAACCTAAATTTTCTTTATCTCTGGAGACTCTTGGACCCCCCATAACCCCTGTATTATTTGTTTTTACTACACATTTACAGAGCACAATAAAACTCATATTTAATCCATTTTTATTACAAATTTTAATACACCCTTTCACTACCCTAAATCCTAGATTTTTCCTATAAATACCACCCCTCAAATCACCCTCCTCACTTACAAATCCCTGCCCAAACTATCAAGAAAATTCCCAAGTCTTTTATGTGCAAGTGGAGTTAGCAAAAGGGCGTGTCACGCCCCGCTTCCCAGTATACGGGCAGAGGACGCGACGAGGCCGCTACGTATATACTCAGAAGTACATACGCTAAGCGTATCTAAGCAATATAAAAATAAATGCACAAGAGACAAGTTATAATAAAACATCAACTTTATTTATTCACATTCTTTTTGTACAATACATGGAAAAGTAAATACATCTGAAAGAAACAATGCCTAAACAGTGGCATAACAGAAAAGGAAAAGTACCGAAATAAAAGTGTACAATGTAGCTAGAGCTCTGGATCATATGCAAGCAGGTCCAAGTCCTCGCTAGTAGGCTCGATCTCTGGAAGATCCGAATCACCTGACGACATTCAAAGAAGAAAGAAAGAGAATGTCGTTAGTGAACAAATCGCTCGGTAAGTCCCAAAGATAAGGGAGAAATAGAATAGACAAAAAGAGAAGGTAGTGTAGCGTGTTTTTCGTCACCCCATTGAGATGGGAATACGCGCGCGCTTGTCAGGCGCATTACAGATTCCCCCTGTCTAGGGCAGGCTGGGGTTTATTGATTATGGGGATCCGAATCTCCGGCAGCCGCGGACTAAACTGACGTTAATTACCCCTCTCTTTTGGAGCGAGAGAACCTCCGATTAACGGGTTAAACAGGTCATGCGAACTCAATGTGTAGAATGGGTGTGTTGTGTTTTGAAAGGGGTTTGGGATATGTCAGGGGCCCCGCAGAGTTTTTACGGGGGTCCCGCTACCCGGATAGCGGGCTGGGGGTTAAGGGGGCTAGCATGTGTGTGTGTGTGTGTGTGTATACGGGGCTAGCATGTTCTAACGGGGGACAGTGTTGTATAGTGTGTGTGTGTGTGTAGGAAAAGGGCATCCAAAGGATGCGTGGGAGAAAGCGCCAGGGCGCTAGCGCTTCACGCCTCACGCGCCAGGCACGTGGGCGCTCGGCCGCTAGCGCCTCACATGCCAGGCACGTGGACGCTCGGGCGCTAGCCCTTTGGGCGCTAGCGCTAGCGCTTTGAGCGCCAGGGCGCTAGCGCCTCACGTGCCAGGAACGTGGGCGCTCGAGTACTAGCGCTTTGGGTGCTAGCGCTTTGAGCGCAAGGACGCTAGCGCATCACGTGCCAGACATGTGGGCGTTCGGGCGTTAGCGCTTTAGGTGCTAGCGCCTCACGTGCCAGGCATGTGGGAGCTCGGGCGCTAGCGCTTTGGGCGCTAGCGCTTTGGGCGCAAGGGTGCTAGCGCCTCACGAGGCAAAATGGACTTGGTCCCTGCAATGGGAGTTGTACTCCCAGAAAGGAACACTTATTATTGTGTGTGTGTGTGTGTGTGTGTGAGAGAGAGAGATGAGTTAAACTCCTAGGATATTTTGAAGCTGATGAAGGGGGCTTCTCCCCCTGGAGCCCTGGATCTTCCCCAAAGTGGGGTGTTTGGAGATGGGTCTCCTTCTTCCTCCTCTGTTGGCAGGATCTTGAAGAACAAGAAGTATGAGATTTTAAAAATCTCTACATTTTAAGATCTGGTGGGAGATCTGAGTTCCCCTTTGTGGGTTTCGTGGTGAAAAACTATTTAGTTTTGGAAAAAGAAGAGTAAAACTCTTGATTTAATTCAAAAAGAGATGAAGGTTTTTGAACCTTGAGGAAGGAGAAGATCACAGATCTTTATTTTTTTTTTTAGAGAGAAAAAGTTGTTGAGATATTTTCATTATCTTTGCCTTTATAGGCTATACACTTTACATATAGCCCCTTGGACTTTACAAAATGGCATTTTGCCCATCCCATGGCTCATGTGCCATTTCTTTTTGCACATAAGCCATGGGCTTTACAAAATTTTGGCTTTATGCCCATTTTCTTACATTTATTCATAGAATAAAATAAAAGAAATACAATAAAATTATTTATTACAAATTTTTTATTTTGGCATGGGGGGAGGCCGGCCACTTCATGTTCGGGTTCGACCCGGGCATTGGCCCACTTGACCTGGACTTGGGCCCACTTGGCTTGGGGTTGAATTTGATTTTGACTTGGTTAACCGGGGTGTAAATTTTTACCACAACAAATTGCCCCCCATCAATTAATGCACACCACATATGTGGGTCGTGTGCATGAAATTGATGGATCTTCTTTTACTTGGAGGCGACTTGATTTGGTTCCCGGTTTTGGAAAGCTGGCACTGCCCTTTTTACGACATGGACGGTCGATGCTGCCCTTTATACGATATGGACGGTCGATGCTGCCCTTTTTATGACATGGACGGTCGATGCTGCCCTTTTACGACATGGACGGTCGATGCTGCCCTTTTGAGACTTGGACGGTCGTTGCTGCCCTTTTTGCGACGTGGACGGTCGGTGCTGCCCTTTTTACGACATGGACGGTCGATGCTGCCCTTTTTGAGACGTGGACGGTCGGTGCTGCCCTTTTTAGCGACTTGGACGGTCGGTGCTGCCCTTTTTAGCGACTTGGACGGTCGGTGCTGCCCTTTTTAGCGACTTGGACGGTTGGTGCCGCCCTTTTAGCGACTTGGACGGTCGGTGCCGCCCTTTTTGCGACTTGGACGGTCGATGCCGCCCTTTTTGCGACTTGGACGGTCGGTGCCGCCCTTTTAGCGACTTGGATGGTCGGTGCCGCCCTTTTAGCGACTTGGACGGTCGATGCCGCCCTTTTTGCTACTTGGACGGTCGATGCTGCCCTTTTAGCGACTTGGACGGTCGATGCTGGATTTGACTTGCTCCGCTCCTTGCGGTGTCAGGGATGAAGTTGACCTGTTTCCGAGGTGGAGTTTGATTTTGCCAGGGAGGTCATTGGTTGTTTTTTTGATTTGATGTGATTTGGGTTGACATCAGCATCGCTGCACTGGAATATGGTACCAGGAGCAAATCATCATTTGCCATGAGGAGATTTCCCTCGTTCCCAGTTTAACGACTTAGGGCTCATATGTTCCTAGTTTAACGACTTAGAGGTCATCTGTTCCCAGTTTAAAGACTTAGGGGTCTATTGGATTGGAGTTTGGAATTTTGGGGTTAGGATAGGCATCAGCGTTTCTAACACTGAAGCACATGTGCCAGGAGCAATTCATTATTTGCCTTTTCCTGTTGTGGAACAATGGCTTAGGAGACAGGTTTATGTCCCTATCACCTAAGGGTTTTTCAATTTTATGAGCCATGAGGGTCCAATAAAAGCATTTTCTCCTTACGAGTCGAAAGGATCCCGCATGTGTATTTTCTCCTTAGGAGTCGTGAGGACCCCCAAGTGTGTTTTTCCTTTATGAGTCGTAAGGATCCCATGAATTTGTTTTCTTACGAGTCGTGAGGATCCCTTAAGTTTGTTCTCTTCATGATTCGGGAGGACACATGAGTGGGTCTTTCCAAATGGAGCATAATTCCAAGGACGGAGACCAGCCGCTGGGCGGTGATTGTATACGGTAGTCAATTTGGAGACTAACTGTAGGGCCGGGAGAATTTTGAGAAATTGGATTTTGGTTTTGGTTTGGCATCAACATTGCTGCACTGGAATAATGCCAGGAGCAACTCATCATTTGCCTTTGCCTGTTGGGGAACGATGGCTTAGGAGACAGGTTCAGGTCCCTATCACCTAAGGCTTTTCAATTTTATGAGCCGTAAGGGTCTCATAAAAGAATTTTCTCCCTACGAGTCGAGAGGATTTCGCAGGTGTATGTTCTCCTTATGAATCGTGAGGATTCCTAAGTGTGTTGCTCCTTTGTGAGTCGTAAGGATCTCACGCAGGGATTTTCTCCTCACAAGGTCGAGAGGACTTTGCAAGTGTATTTTATCTCTTTTCACGAGTTTGCGCCCTTTCGGGTTTTCACAAACTCGCCGGTAGTCCTGTTGTTTTTACTCACGGAGCCCTTTCAGGTTTTCATCCGTGCCCGTTTTGCTTATGGACATACCGTTTTTTTTGTTTTTTTTGGCCGCTGGTGCTACTTTAAAAGTAGTCTCGCCGGCAGGACTAGGGAGAGATAGGGCTCATTTACGCCCGTGGATTGTATACGGTTTTGCAGGATGTATGATCTAGACCGTAGGGCTGGTGTGCTCAATTCGCCTGCGACTTGGAGCATTCACGCGTGGTATTTCTTGAGATATCGGCTATTGATGGGTGGCATGGGCCTTTCTCCCTCGGCACTTATTAGTTGGTAGGATCTTCCGTCGAACACTTTCTCGATGACGTATGGTCCTTCCCAGTTTGGCTCGAATTTTCTCTTGGCATGTCAATTGGGGATTATCGGTCTTTTGAGGACCAACACCAATTCACCTTTCTTGAAAGCGCGGAGACGGTTCATCTTGTTATAGGCCCGTGACATTTGGGCTCGGTATAGCTCCAGATTTTGCTGCACCGCGAGCCTCTTTTCTTCGAGGGCGTCAAGCTCTTCCAGCCGAAGGAGTATGTTTTCCTCCTCCGTCAATTCGTGCTGAACGACCATTCTTAAGCTTGGAAGTTCGACTTCGAGGGGGAGGACCGCCTCCACTCCGAAGAGCAATGAGTATGGAGTGGACTGAGTTGGAGTACGGTGCGTGGTACGATATGCCCACAACGCATCGTGAAGCTTGAGATTCCAGTCCCTCTTGTTGGCTGAAGCATTTTTCCTCAGGAGCTTGCGTAGAGTCTTATTGAAGGCTTCGTCTAGCCCAATGGCTCTTAGATTATAGATGGAGGAATATCTCCAGTCTATCTTGTGTTGAGTAGCGAATCTTGAGACTTTGAAGCTCTTGAAAGAATGCCCGTTGTCAGAAATGATTCTTCTTGGTATACCAAAGCGGTATAAAATATTATGCTGGAAGAACGTCAGAATATTTTCTGTCTTGACTTCTTTTAGCGGGACAGCTTCGGCCCATCTGGAGAAATAGTCAGTTGCGGCCAATATGAACCGGTGGCCTCTGGATGACGGAGGATCAATTGTGCCAACTATTTCGGTGCCCCAAACTTCGAAGGGCCACGACGCCACCGTAGGATGCAACGGATTGGGATGCTTGTGAATGAAATCACCATGTATTTGGTAGAGATGGAATTTCTTTGCATGCTCCTCGCAATCCCTTATCATGGTGGGCCAGTAATATCCAAGCCGTTTGATCTGAAGCCGCATTTTGGGACCGGACTGGTGAGCCCCGCAGACGCCTGAGTGAACTTCCTTCATAACTTTTTGCGCTTCGGCCGATGACAGGCACCTGAGCCAGAGTTGGTCATATGACCTGCGGTATAGCGTGTCATTTACAAACACGTATCGGAGAGCTCTCTTCTTCAGCTGAATCCTTGCAGATTTTCCTTCGGGCAGCTTGTCGTATCGGATGTACTCTATGAAGGGTTCTCTCCAATCGGGCTCATCTTGGATGATCGAAGCTTCTTCGGCAGGATTGTTCTCTTGCTCTACGCTTTCTTCTTCACGCAAAGAGGATGGAGGCAGAATCTGCCGGCTTCTGACTGTGATTAGAATTGCATCCATATCAGGATCAGCTAGCTCCTTGGCTAAGCGAGTGAGTACGTCAACCTTTCCATTCAACGATCTAGGGACTCTCATTAGTTCAATATGAGTGAACCGTTTCATGAGTTCCACCACTCGGCTTCTGTACCGAGCTAACTCGGGTTTGTATATCTTATAGTCGCTGCTTACTTGGTTGACGACAAGCTGGGAGTCACCGTAAACCAGTAGCCGAAGGATTTCCATTTCTACGGCGAGCTCCAGACCAGCTATCAGAGCTTCATACTCAGCTTCATTCTTTGTTCGAGGCTTGGTGAGAGCGAAAGAACGCCGTAGGGTTCATATTGATGGCGTGATGAACACCAATTCTATCCCTGCTTTTATCTCCGGGACGCTTGATTTACTGGAGGTTCTTATTGATGAGGCTCCATCGAAGTAAAGCTCCCAACATGGCTCATCTTCCTCGAGGTGCAGCACTTGTTTGTCGGGTAACTCACAATTTAGCGGCGACCCTTCTGGTATAGGATGAGTGGCGAGGAAGTCTGCAAGAGCTTGCCCTTTTACTGCTTTCTGAGGAGTATAAACTATGTCAAACTCAAGTAGCATGACAACCCATCTTGACATTCTACCAGCTAGGCTTGCTTTGTTCATTAAGTGTTTGAGCGGGTCGACCTTGGAGATCAGCATAACCCGATGAGCGAGCAGATGGTGCCTCAACTTCTTCACAGCGAATATCAGGGCCAGGCATTACTTTTCAATCGGGGAATAGTTGTGTTCCGCCCCAACTAAAGTTCGACTGAGGTAGTTGTTTCCCCCAATCAGAGCAAAACTCTGTTCAAAATTCAAATTTTGAAATGAAGCAACGCTTCAGATGTAGCGCCAAGTGCGCTGCGCCCTAGGCAGCGCATCATGTGCAAAGCACGTGTGCGCTAGCGCTAGGAGCGCTGCACTTAAGCAGCGCACCACGTGCAAAGCACGTGTGCGCTAGCGCTAAGTGCGCTGCGCTCTGAGTGGCGCACCACGAGCAAAGCACGGGTGCGCTAGCAGCAAGTGTGCTGCACTCTAAGCAGCGCACCACGTGCAAGGCACGGGTGCGCTAGCGCTGGAACTAAAAGCTCCCCACCGTCAGATCAATGATCTAATAATAATGATAAATCATTAATTAATCAGATTTAAATTCTGTTAAGGAAATATTTCTCAAAATCTTTCCAAATAACAAAATTGTGCTCTGTAAATCAGAGCACCGTTGGATCAATGATCCAATGGTGATTAAAAAATCACCAAAATACAGAATAAATTCTGTTTGGAAAGATTTCCCAATCTTGTTAAAAACAAGGAGATTTCCTTCTATAAATCAGAAGCCCTTGGATCAAAGATCCAACGATGGGAAATTCCCCAAATCAATTGGAGAAAAGATCTCCTCAACTGATTGAACTGATCAGCTTGCCCTATAAAAAGGCCCCCTAGACTTCAAGTCTCATATACAGAAGCATAGAGAGGAACTCCTCCAGAAGCTTTGAGAGAATCTCAGAAAGAAGAGCCAAGCTCTCAATAGAAGAACTTCTTTTCTTCAAGTTAGAAGAACTTCTTTTCTTCAAGTTAAAAGAACATATAGATGAAATCATCTCATAATTAAAAAGAAGAACTCACTTCTTTACAGATCATAGATCTACAAAGACCAAGGTCTTTTAAAAATAGATCAAAAGATCTCATCACAAAATAAAGAAGAAGAACATAATTCTTCTCACAGATCATAGATCTATAAGACAAATTGTCTTTACAAAAAGAGATCGTGAATATCTCATTATAAAATAAAGGGGGAGAGAATAATTCAATTCTCTTAAGGATCATAGATCCATAAAGGCAAAGCCTTCCATCAATACAAGAGATTGAAGCATCTCCTATAAAGTAAGAACTTTTGTTCTTAGGATCTTGAGACAAAATCTCTTCTAAGGGAGAATTTATTTCCCAGATCATAAAATTGATCAAATGCGCTTCTACGCTCTTGGACTGGCGCTCAGCGCCGAGCGCGCTACGTGTCATTCACGAGTGCGCCACTCAACAGTTGGCGCTTTGCGCTCTTGAACTAGCGCATTGCGCTCATGGACTGGCGCCCAGCGCCAAGCGCACCACGTGTCACTCACGTGTGCGCCACTGAACTAATAGCGCATTGCGCTCATAAATTAGCGCAATGCGCTCATCATCTGGCGCTTAGCGCCAAGCGCGCCATGTGTCTCTCACGTGTGCGCTACTCGGCAGAAGCGCACTGCGCTCTTTGACTGGCGCAAAGCGCCAAGCGCAACACGTGCTCCTCACGTGTGCGCTGATAGAACATAAATTGTTCTTTAAGCCCAGAGCTATGATGAATGCTCAACATTCAGTAAAAGACAAATATTGTCAGAATCTAAATCAATGCTCAGCATTATTGAAAGGGCCAAGCCCAAATAAAGGCTCAACAGCCCAAGAATAAATGTTAAACATTTTAACTAGATTGGACTTAGCCCAACACTGGCCATAAGTCCTCAATTCAGATTAACTGAGCCCATATGCTCATAAATCTTTTAACAGACCTTAGTCCCAATTGGACTACAGATCTCAACCAAAATTGGTTCAAGGGTACATCTCTGAACCCCTCTGATACATGTCGTTGTAATCCTTCAACGTCTTCAGAGAGGTGATGGGTCCCGACAACCATACGTTTCATAGACTATGATATCCTTAACCTTGGACTGTAGGGTCTTTAAACCCATGGACTATGATGTCCTTAACCTTGGACTATGGGGTCCCTTTAAACCCACGGACTATGATGTCCTTAACCTCGGACTGTGGGGTCCTTAAACCCACGGACTGTGATGTCCTTAACCTTGGACCACCATGTCCTTAAACTGGTAATCGACCGCAATGTCCCTAAACTAAACAATAGAGTCCAAATGCTCTTTTGTTGGATCTAAACGGTCCCGTTAAGTTGATCTTAGTCTAAAATTAGACTAACGTATCCTTAACAAAAGTTTAAGTTGATCTTAGTCTTAAATGCGACTAACGTATCCTTAAACCAATCCCCAAACCCAAATCTAAGAAGATACGGATTTGGACTAATCCACGCCCTACGGGTGACAACATAAATTAGTCTCCATATACAATCCACGAGCAACCAAAAACAAAACAAACATACATGACACGAAGTGACCATCTGGAGAAGGAGAAAATGGTTACCGCGATGCGGTAGCGTAATTAACTGCAGGGGCTTGCGCCTGCAGGGAAGAGCGTTCCCACAATCAAAAACCTCTCAAATGAGGGGGAATCTGACGAAGTCTGGTATATCGGCCGCATCCATTTAAACCTTCGATACGCGGTGCCATAAATCAACTTGGCATCTTCGGAGAGGTGGACGGATAGCACCAATTAGCATCTGCCCCCAAATTCAGGAAAGACGAACCTACGCAGTCGCGTCTCTGTATTCGACGGAGAACAGATTCTGGCACGCCCGGTGGGACCTTTTCCTCTTTCCACTCCACACTTCGTGTGTCGTGTTCACGAACGAATCGCTGTTTGATATGGTTTCCCTGGGGTTCGAGGTACTAAGATTTGGTTTTGCTCCCGTGCAGAAAACAGAATATCAATGGCCTCTAACTGCTCCAGCTGCAACTGCAACTCCCGTTCCGCCTCATCTGGAGGTGTAACCTACGGGCCCTAAGCGGCCTCCCTGTTCAAGATGCCGGTGGAGCAAGTAACTCAGGCTACCACTGGACTATTCTTTGGGACCATTCTCCCACCCATGAACTTCAATGCCCCAATGCCATTGCAGGAAGCCCCAAAGAAGTCGGTCTTTAATCGACTTACCACCACTGCGGTCCCTCTCAACGGGTCGTCCAACTTCACTGCCTCAGTTTTTAACAGATTGGGCCAAAGCTCCAACGGGCCCATGAAGAAGCCCGCAATACCTGAAGCAGCCATCCCAAAGCGGATAGCCATCCCGGCTCAAGCGGACGAAATCATCGGAAAGGCTTCTCCTGCCAAGAAGTCAGTTTTCACAAGGCTGGCCACTCCGTCTCCCGCTCCAGGCGAAGTCACTTCTGCCCAGAGGTCTGTATTCGACAGATTGGACATTGCTTCTAAACAGACGCCAGTCTTCAAAAGGCTGACACCGGCGACAACCCTCCGCCAAGACAGGGGGCATGACGAAGCCATCCCCATAGCTGAACCAACACCACCATCCGCACGACATGCTCGCCGTCGTTACTGGCGCCGAGTAAGGAAGGCTAGGGGCAATTCCCCTTCCGGACTGACTTCGCCGGCTCCAACGGTGGAAATCGATGTTGCTGTTCCAACTGGGAACATCTTCGAACCGCTTAGGAGGATTCGCAAGAACTCTCCAACTGCTACACTGAAAAGATCTCATCCACCTATGGAGAATGCTACGGAAAAGAAGCCGGAGCAACCCCCTCAGCGTCTGTCCTCCAAAATTTATAAAGTTTGGCGACAGGTTCAAGAATCGGTGGTTGACCAGGACTACTCTCGCCGACCAAAGAAGATTAAAGCTCGGCAAGAAAAGGACCATCCCGTGATACCAGAGAAGATGTTATCCGTTTGGGTGCCTGCTGCAACGGCTCCCTCAACGTCAACCGCTCACAAGAGAAGGAGGCCGGAGAAAGCCCTTGTGACCGCAACGAACCGCAAGGACGCTGAATCTAAACGCCCCAAGTCTGGGGGCATGATAACACATACCGTTTATATGGCTTCCGGAAAATAGGAAAGCCGTGCTTCTACGGGTCATCGACCACTTACCCGATCGATAACAAAGGCTCAGGAACAATAGCAGCAGAAACTTCAGGAGATGCTGACTGCAATGGCTGCACTCACTGGGCCGAAAATAAGTCCAGAGACCTCAGAGCAGCGTCAGCATCAAGAAACTGATGCAGAATTCCTCCGAAGAATGCTTGAGAGGAAAGAAAAAGAGGCCGCGGAACAGGCAGCCAACATAGAACGAATGGCCCTCTTGTTCCAAGACATGGCCGGGATGATGTTACTGTAGCGTTTTGAAAATCGTTTCGGTGAAATTTCGGAAAATCGGTAAAATAAGGGGGTTTTCTGTAAAAAGTCAAAATGCAAATATCTTATTATAAAAATTAAATATACATATTCTAGCTAAAAAATTGCTATTATTTGGTGTTTATTGAGCCGCGGGTGAAATTTCAAATTTTCTGAAAAAAATATTATTTTATTATTATTTTAAGCCGTCACTAATATATTTAATTAGGGAAAATTACAAATTGGAATGAGTTGAAACAAATTTTGTGCATCATAAAACATTAAATAAAATTTTATCATGTGGTTTTTGAAACAAAATCGTTTGCCAAAACGGTTTAGAAAAATATCGAAGAAAAAGGCTTTTTTCGGTGAAATTAGTGTTAATGGGAATTGGGGTAATACATTTATCTTTTTCCCTAACCCACACACCCACACCTCACCCTCTCTTCCCCTCCCCATATGGCCGGCCCCACCATGACAGCCCTCCCCCCCCTCTCTCTCCAATCACCAAGAAAAGAAAAGAAAAGAAAGGAAAATGATAGAAAAAGGGTGGACTTTGACTAGATATTACTTTCTCCACCTCACTCTCTCTCCTCCCTCACCCAAACCCCCTCCATTTCTGGCCAAATCTGAAACCCCCCACAGCAGCAGCCCTTCACCAAAATCCCACACCATTTTGCCTCAAAAATCCATTAAAATACTTCAAAAATCCATGCAAATTCAAAGCAAACTCAAAATCCAAGCTATACCCATTTTCCCTTGGCCTATCTAGCATGGATCTAGGTGTATGGGAGCTATTTTTGGGTGGCTTAGTTCCATGTTTGATCCATGGATAGTGAGGTATAAACCCTAAACCCATGTTCATTTGTTGCTAATGCTTTAGTCTAGTTTAACTAGATGTTTAATTATGGTTTTAAATTTGTGATTCAAAATTCAAGAGAAGGGTTTGTAAATTAAATTAGGGTTTTCATCTTTGGGTATTGATCTTAATGAGTGGATTAACATATTAATTCTTGCTAAAACCAAATCTAGTTACAAATTTCAAATTGTTAGTTGGAAATTGTGATAAATGTTCTTTTTGCTAACTAGGTTTTTTTGAAATGGTTTTATATTTGGGATTAAAATCTAAATTAAGGTTTCATGTCATTATTAATATTATAATGTGTAGTTTAATACTTTAGTTCATGAAAATCCAAGCTAGATTGTGGTTTATGCATTTTTTTGCTATAAAATTGTTAAATCTGGGTATATTGTAAACTAGAATTTTGGAAATTATGGAAATTGATGAGAATAAATTATAG
Organism: Agapanthus africanus; assembly: GCA_030015575.1. Taxonomy (NCBI): domain Eukaryota; kingdom Viridiplantae; phylum Streptophyta; class Magnoliopsida; order Asparagales; family Amaryllidaceae; genus Agapanthus; species Agapanthus africanus. The sequence continues at coordinate 172,142,038 of CM057339.1, read as the reverse complement.
AAATGGTTTATATGAGTTTGTTATGATATTTAGTGAATATTTTGGCCGCTAGATTCGGTTAAACATCAAGATGTTGTATTAAAACGGGTAATTTGTGCTTGCTAGATTTTCGCAAAAATGGCTTTTAAAGTGAATTTGGGGTTTTTGTGAATTTTAAGCTATTTTATATTATAATTAGTGCTCGTGATTTTACAAATGAGTGTATTTGGGTTTTTCTCGATGGTTTGGCGTTTGTACACCGACGTCGAGAGTTTTTGGGTTGATTTGTGAAAGCAACCATAGGTTTTGACCTATGTGAGATTCGTGAGTCGTTTTGGTCTTGAGTCGGATTTTAATGCGATACGGTGCGTTATGATATGTAGGTAACCCATGTGGACTTCGAGACGACAAGCAAGCGCGTCGCGACGTCGGCACCGTCGAGCGAGGACCAGGTGAGTAGATTTATATCTACGGGGAGAAGTCGGGTGGATGGCGTACAGCACCCCCGCAGTCCGTGGTGATGTATACGAATACGTATACACACATATATATTGATTATTATTTATAAAGGTTATTGATGATAAAGATAGATTTTAGGTGTGAATAGATAGGTTTAGTGTTGCGAGACCCTAGAGTAGAGGCTGCACCACATTTATACACACACCCATACTTGCATACATTTTTCTTCATATGTGCTTATATGGGGTTATATAGTTATGGGTTCACATGGGTATGGGACTATGTGTTCACATACGGATTTGAGGATGATACTTGGGATTGAGCTGAGTCGATGAGATTTGATTTGAGGCCGTGAGATCGGTGATATAGCAGGGTTCGTATTTGAGATACGACATGACGTTGTAGCGGGTCCTTGACGTAGTGTTTCACACACGTCCATGCATATGTAGGCGGTATCAGTATGGTACTAGACGTAGATCAGTACCCCGATCATGATTTGATAAAGAGGATATCAGATGAATAGTATGATGAATGTGATTTTGACCCGTACCCAGAATTGGGGGATGCCGTACGACGGATTTACGTACGAGCTATATCTTGATGATTGATCCGCACTCTTGACTTGGGATGTCTGATTATAGATACGGTATCGGATATGATATTATTGAGGCGGGATCACCGACTAATATATATACAGGTATGTATATGTATCGACTCAGATGTTAGGCGGTTTCCTTACCTGTAGTCTAGCTTGTAGCGTAGCCCTTTAGTTTAGTTAGTTGTTAGATTAGATTCGGTTCCTACCTATTTCAAAGCTTGCGAATCGTGCGTATTTTTAAAGACAGCCTAAGGGATCCTACGGATATTTCAAAAAAAACGTATCTTTTCTTATAAACACCGTAGCCCCTATTTTCAAAACCCCACGATTCGTGTTATTTCAAAAGGCACCATTGTAGGACTTATATTAGGTTAAAACAGATTAGTTATCGTTGCGTCTAGTATTCAGTTCCCGCTCATTATTGTTGTTTGCTCTGCATCACATGCTTATATTATGCTTCATATTCTACTGTTGATATCTTGTGGTTAGGACACCAGCACCATTACCGATGATGCGTATGTACCACGTACACTTACTTGCCGGCTCACACACATCTTCATCGGTAATTGCCATGTCACGTACACCTTAGAAAATATTATTGCTTGACATAGCCTGTTAGCTAATAGTTTAGACATGATATTAGTGTACTTGCCTTATATATTAGTTTAGACATTGTAGTTATTACCTGCTACCTCATGCATACTGTTAGTCATTATTATGCCGCATTCATGGATTCTCATGCATATATTCACTTTTTACGTGCTATTGAGGTTTTGGATTTGGATTTCCATGAGATTTTCTGGATTTGGGGAAAACCGCAAAACATATACAAACTTCTTCTTTCTCTTTTTAAATAAAAAGCGCGGTTTTTCCCATGATGTATGAGTCGTCCACCATGAGTTTGTTGATGGATTTGGAGACCCGATTCGAGGAGTTGGATGAACCGTTTCGGGTACATGGTGGACCCGGTAAGGTACCCCGGGGTAAGAAGCTCGTGGTGATGACGATGAGCCTGGCAGGGGGAGACTACCTACCGGTGATTTTACCCGACGCGTCGGATATTCGGAGGATACCGTCGTGGTCTTGAGATGGATGGTAGGGGCCGGTCTGGACTGACGGCGCCCTAGATATTGAGATTGAGACATTGAGATTTCGAGATATTGAGGTACTGAGATTTGATGATACAGGCCAGTCCGGATGGCCGGAGCCTGAGGTTTTGAGACATTGAGATTTATGTTTTGTGTCGATGCTAGACACTGTTGGTGCTGATTTCATTTATGATACCTCATTTTAAAAATACAAAGGAAATCTCACTAATTTATGAAAACAGTTTCTTCATTTACATGTATTCTGTTTTCATGCATTCATACCTCATTCATATGATATATTGCTACCTGAGGCACTGACACGGGCACGTGAGATCACACTCAGGTTAGATATTACCCTAGCCATTGTTATAGGCTGCATGTTATTCATATATTGAGGATATATTATGATCATTGACCTAGGTTGCGTTATTCATGCGATTTTCTGTTCGTAGATCTTTTTCTACTCACGAGTTGGCAACTCACCCCCGTTGTGCCCCAGTTTCTTGCAGGTGTTGCGGTACGGATTTCATTACGGCTTTGCGGGCACGGTTTCTTTTCGGGTGACTTGCTAGTAGGTGGGTTTATTGTATCTTACCCATCATTATACCTTGTATATTATATTTCAGTTGTATCTAGAAGTTCCATCAACCAAACTTGTATTTTTTGAGATAGAGAGCAGTAATGTTATTCTTTCGACCATAGAGTAGCATGTTATATTTCTTGAGTTTCTTGCTGGTTGAGTTCCATTTCTGTTGTGATCCTCGCCTTTAGGCGTTGTATATTATGTTGCATACAGGTTGATTTGATATGGTTCTTCCTATTCTCTACTACTTCTCTTGGTTTGGATTTCTGGGTTTCGGCTTACTTAGCATATGTACGCCTTGAGACGTTCGTAGTCTAAGTGCCAGTCATGTTCCGTACTTTCGGGTCGTGACAAAGTTGGTATCAGAGCGTTAGGTTTTAACCTTAGGAGCGTAGGATGACCCTTGGTTGATGGAATAGGTGACTAAAGTAGAGTGACGTACCGTTGATATGTTCCGCGGCATATTTACGACACGCCACTCCACTTATGAAGCCTTAAGATGTACATTTCCTTGTTCAGTATTATATTCCTTCCTGATCTAGCCTCATCGGTACCAGTTTGGTTTTGCTGCTACGGTTATAGGCAGGGAGAGCTACGGCTAGAGTTGCGGTCAGCACAAGCTCGTCACGAATGAGGACTGACCAGGGCGTAATTCTGGCAACACACGATTGCAGAGATATGTCTTTTTACTGTGTTTTCGCGCCACGAGCGTTTGGCAGATCGCCTTTACGAGATTTCTCGGACGTGCCGATCAGTACTAGAGGATTGGGCCACCGACAGAGGCCAGCCAGATTTTTGATGACCGTTGGCGCATTGCTTATTCATGTTGATTGAGGCACTATTCAGTATGCATGCGAGTGAGCCAGTTATTGCTGCGAACGACGAGATATCGCCCTAGATGTTGGAGCTATTGCAGTACGAGTTGTACTAAGAGATGATAGAAGGTCGCTAGTCACCCGAGGATAAATGACTAGGACAGGTGGTTCGTTCGCCTATCCCGATGCAAGGTCATCAGATAGATTGATTCCAGCTAGAGACGACTTCACGCGGAGACGTTGGGAGTCGACAGAGACGATCGAATGTCAGAAACCTATTATTCTAAGTTTAAAGTAGTCGGAAAGACATGCAGGCAATTCTATGGTCCCTCTAGAAGAATGAAACCCCAACTCGACTTAATGACCGTGTGAAAGCCTTGGAACTTTCGGGTTTGCGGCAGTTCTGCGGCGCCATTAGTGAGGCTTGGGTTTGCCCTTCTACGGCTGGACCACCGATGCTGTGGTATGTACTCGATACTATTAAACTGTGCCCAAGATGTTGAGCTCTTGGGGGATTATGAGGTTTTGACGACTCGATCGGATGGCTCAACTTAATTCGGATGCTAGGGAGACTCCAGATACGAGGATAGCTGTTGGAGCTCAGTCCATGCAGCCGCGACGAGACGAGTCCAAAGCAGACGACATTAGAGAAAAGTGAAGTAAGAGGTTCGTACCAGATCTAGATGAGATGACGTTCCACTCCGCCGACATCAGAGATGCGATGCGCATGCCGAGGAATGGTACTTGGACTTACCTCCCAGAAGGAGTTGCGATGAGTATGCAGTCGTTCCAGAGCAAGATGCAGATATAGGAAAGGACAATGACTTCCGGACAGTTGGCAGAGACGAGACATGGAAGAGACCGTGAGCAGGATTCCTTCCAGGACACTGCTGCAATGATACTTGCACCCAGGATCAGAGGTGTCACGTACATTCAGCGAGCCAGAGGCCGACGCCAGTAATATGCTGTCTTATGAGTGGTCGCGATGATTGACCGAGAGATGACCAGAGAAGTGCCAGAACGGAATCATCCTCGTTAGCACACCTGACAGGGCCGATGAGCCGATGGACCGAGAGATTGGTAATTCACAGTGAAGACCTTGACCCAGGAGTGGTCATTGTTACGCACACCAGCAGGCCAGAGTTCATGATCATCGACGAGACGTCCCACTAGTGACCGCGACAGTTGGCTCGAGATTCTTAGAGGATGCGCTTGAGCGGTACTATTCTTCCATTATTGATTTCGATGTTTTGGGTGATTTATTCGCATGATTTGATTTTGATGATTGAGGATTTACGATCGTTGCACAGTGTTGCACTTGATATCGTTTTCGTGCTTGGTTTCACATGTTTATGATTTTACGGTTTTAGACATTTGAGTTGATTTTGTGCGTATATACGCACATGATTTGGTTTTTGCACGCGGTATAGTTCATATATGCTTGCAGTGCAGTGTTACGTATGTTGTGCATTTAGATGCCCTGGACTTTGATTTCGATGGTGATGTTCGATATTTGTTTTGTGCACCTGATTTGATTTTGCGCATGTTCGGCACTTGATATTGGATTTCATGATTTCGTGCATGATGGATGCACCTGGTTTGGATTTTCGCGCATGTTGAGCGAATGTTTTGAGATACGATTTTGGTGCATACCAGTTGCACTAAATCGAGATTCTTCGTGCATGTCAGATGCATCCGTTTTGCTGTCAGGCACTCATGTTGCCTATGATAGATGTTTCATGCACACCCGATGCACTTAGATCTTGTTTCTGTACACATGTTGACACATATATGGATTTTGATTTCCGTGCGCATTAGATACACGTAGTATTCATATGCATATTTTGGGATTGATTTCTTATAGAGCAGTACGTTTTTATGATATTTGCTATGTGTTTTCGTACTGAGCAGGACTAGTCAGAGGACAGTACCTGAATGTATTTTGCATGCATTGATAGCTATCGAAGGGAATTCCAAAAAGCGAGCTATAGTCTCAGTATTTACCTACGTGTCTCATATGACACGAAACGTTTAAATAAAGAAAACCCTTCCAAATTGTTTCCCAAAATGGCGGAACGTACAGTTCAAACAAAAGGTATATATGTATATGATTATTTTCTTATGATAGACGTTCGCCACTGTGCAGTGTATTCGCATTGCACAGCGACTTTAAAAGATTTGGCATGCATTTTCTTCAGATATTTACATATATAGAGTTGATATTTACATGTATAGTTTCAAGATTATATCATATTGGTTTTATATTGGATTTGACATTTGTGTCTTTACCATGACTCCGATGATTGCGGGATGCTTGACGGAGTTTTGATTTGAGTTATATGCTCATTTTTCATGCGCATGCGCCGCGCTACAATTTGTTTTATGTATTTACAATTTCGGAGCCCCGACGACTTGATGGTTTTGGTTTAGATGTTTTAGTATTTGGGGGGAGTTTTACTTTAAATTCGAGGACCGAATTTTTTTAAGGGGGGAAGATTGTAGCGTTTTGAAAATCGTTTCGGTGAAATTTCGGAAAATCGGTAAAATAAGGGAGTTTTCTGTAAAAAGTCAAAATGCAAATATCTTATTATAAAAATTAAATATACATATTCTAGCTACGAAATTGCTATTATTTGGTGTTTATTGAGCCGCGGGTGAAATTTCAAATTTTCTGAAAAAATATTATTTTATTATTATTTTAAGCCGTCACTAATATATTTAATTAGGGAAAATTACAAATTGGAATGAGTTGAAACAAATTTTGTGCATCATAAAACATTAAATAAAATTTTATCATGTGGTTTTTGAAACGAAATCGTTTGCCAAAACGGTTTAGAAAAATATCGAAGAAAAAGGCTTTTTTCGGTGAAATTAGTGTTAATGGGAATTGGGGTAATACATTTATCTTTTTTCCTAACCCACACACCCACACCTCACCCTCTCTTCCCCTCCCCATGTGGCCGGCCCCACCATGACAGCCCTCCCCCCCTCTCTCTCTCCAATCACCAAGAAAAGAAAAGAAAAGAAAGGAAAATGATAGAAAAAGGGTGGACTTTGACTAGATATTACTTTCTCCACCTCACTCTCTCTCCTCCCTCACCCAAACCCCCTCCATTTCTGGCGAAATCTGAAACCCCCCACAGCAGCAGCCCTTCACCAAAATCCCACACCATTTTGCCTCAACAATCCATTAAAATGCTTCAAAAATCCATGCAAATTCAAAGCAAACTCAAAATCCAAGCTATACCCATTTTCCCTTGGCCTATCTAGCATGGATCTAGGTGTATGGGAGCTATTTTTGGGTGGCTTAGTTCCATGTTTGATCCATGGATAGTGAGGTATAAACCCTAAACCCATGTTCATTTGTTGCTAATGCTTTAGTCTAGTTTAACTAGATGTTTAATTATGGTTTTAAATTTGTGATTCAAAATTCAAGAGAAGGGTTTGTAAATTAAATTAGGGTTTTCGTCTTTGGGTATTGATCTTAATGAGTGGATTAACATATTAATTCTTGCTAAAACCAAATCTAGTTACAAATTTCAAATTGTTAGTTGGAAATTGTGATAAATGTTCTTTTTGCTAACTAGGTTTTTTTTGAAATGGTTTTATATTTGGGATTAAAATCTAAATTAAGGTTTCATGTCATTATTAATATTATAATGTGTAGTTTAATACTTTAGTTCATGAAAATCCAAGCTAGATTGTGGTTTATGCATTTTTTTGCTATAAAATTGTTAAATTTGGGTATATTGTAAACTAGAATTTTGGAAATTATGGAAATTGATGAGAATAAATTATAGGAATGGTTTATATGAGTTTGTTATGATATTTAGTGAATATTGTGGCCGCTAGATTCAGTTAAACATCAAGATGTTGTATTAAAACGGGTAATTTGTGCTTGCTAGATTTTCGGAAAAATGGCTTTTAAAGTGAATTTGGGGTTTTTGTGAATTTTAAGCTATTTTATATTATAATTAGTGCTCGTGATTTTACAAATGAGTGTATTTGGGTTTTTCTCGATGGTCTGGCGTTTGTACATCGACGTCGAGAGTTTTTGGGTTGATTTGTGAAAGCAACCATAGGTTTTGACCTATGTGAGATTCGTGAGTCGTTTTGGTCTTGAGTCGGATTTTAATGCGATACGGTGTGTTATGATATGTAGGTAACCCATGTGGACTTCGAGACGACAAGCAAGCGCGTCGCGACGTCGGCACCGGTGAGCGAGGACCAGGTGAGTAGATTTATATCTACGGGGAGAAGTCGGGTGGATGGCGTACAGCACCCCCGCAGTCTGTGGTGATGTATACGAATACGTATACACACATATATATTGATTATTATTTATGATAAAGATAAATTTTAGGTGTGAATAGATAGGTTTAGTGTTGCGAGACCCTAGAGTAGAGACTGCACCACATTTACACACACCCATTCTTGCATACATTTTTCTTCATATGTGCTTATATAGGGTTATATAGTTATGGGTTCACATGGGTATGGGACTATGTGTTCACATACGGATTTGAGGATGATACTTGGGATTGAGCTGAGTCGATGAGATTTGATTTGAGGCCGTGAGATCGGTGATATAGCAGGGTTCGTATTTGAGATACGACATGACGTTGTAGCGGGTCCTTGACGTAGTGTTTCACACACGTCCATGCATACGTAGGCGGTATCAGTATGGTACTAGACGTAGATCAGTACCCCGATCATGATTTGATAAAGAGGATATCAGATGAATAGTATGATGAATGTGATTTTGACCCGTACCCAGAATTGGGGGATGCCGTACGACGGATTTACGTACGAGCTATATCTTGATGATTGATCCGCACTCTTGACTTGGGATGTCTGATTATAGATATGGTATCGGATATGATATTATTGAGGCGGGATCACCGACTAATATATATACAGGTATGTATATGTATCGACTCAGATGTTAGGCGGTTTCCTTAGCTGTAGTCTAGCTTGTAGCATAGCCCTTTAGTTTAGTTAGTTGTTAGATTAGATTCGGTTCCTACCTATTTCAAAGCTTGTGAATCTTGCGTATTTTTAAAGACAGCCTAAGGGATCCTACGGATATTTCAAAAAAAACGTATCTTTTCTTAAAAACACCGTAGCCCCTATTTTCAAAACCCCACGATTCGTGTTATTTCAAAAGGCACCATTGTAGGACTTATATTAGGTTAAAACAGATTAGTTATCGTTGCGTCTAGTATTCAGTTCCCGCTCATTATTGTTGTTTGCTCTGCATCACATGCTTATATTATGCTTCATATTCTACTGTTGATATCTTGTGGTTAGGACACCAGCACCATTACCGATGATGCGTATGTACCACGTACACTTACTTGCCGGCTCACACACATCTTCATCGGTAATTGCCATGTCACGTACACCTTAGAAAATATTATTGCTTGACATAGCCTGTTAGCTAATAGTTTAGACATGATATTAGTGTACTTGCCTTATATGTTAGTTTAGACATTGTAGTTATTACCTGCTACCTCATGCATACTGTTATTCATTGTTATGCCGCATTCATGGATTCTCATGCATATATTCACTTTTTACGTGCTATTGAGGTTTTGGATTTGGATTTCCATGAGATTTTCTGGATTTGGGGAAAACCGTAAAACATATACAAACTTCTTCTTTCTCTTTTTAAATAAAAAGCGCGGTTTTTCCCATGATGTATGAGTCGTCCACCATGAGTTTGCTGATGGATTTGGAGACCCGATTCGAGGAGTTGGATGAACCGTTTCGGGTACATGGTGGACCCAGTAAGGTACCCCGGGGTAAGAAGCTCGTGGTGATGACGATGAGCCTGGCAGGGGGAGACTACCTACCGGTGATTTTACCCGACGCGTCGGATATCCGGAGGATACCGTTGTGGTCTTGAGATGGATGGTATGGGCCGGTCTGGACTGACGGCGCCCTAGATATTGAGATTGAGACATTGAGATTTCGAGATATTGAGGTACTGAGATTTGATGATACAGGCCAGTCCGGATGGCCGGAGCCTGAGGTTTTGAGACATTGAGATTTATGTTTTGTGTCGATGCTAGACACTGTTGGTGCTGATTTCATTTATGATACCTCATTTTAAAAATACAAAGGAAATCTCACTAATTTATGAAAACAGTTTCTTCATTTACATGTATTCTATTTTCATGCATTCATACCTCATTCATATGATATATTGCTACCTGAGGCACTGACACGGGCACGTGAGATCACACTCAGGTTAGATATTACCCTAGCCATTGTTATAGGCTGCATGTTATTCATATATTGAGGATATATTATGATCATTGACCTAGGTTGCGTTATTCATGCGATTTTCTGTTCGTAGATCTTTTTCTACTCACGAGTTGGCAACTCACCCCCGTTGTGCCCCAGTTTCTTGCAGGTGTTGCCGTACGGATTTCATTATGGCTTTGCGGGCACGGTTTCTTTTCGGGTGACTTGCTAGTAGGTGGGTTTATTGTATCTTACCCATCATTATACCTTGTATATTATATTTCAGTTGTATCTAGAAGTTCCATCAACCAAACTTGTATTTTTTAAGATAGAGAGCAGTAATGTTATTCTTTCGACCATAGAGTAGCATGTTATATTTCTTGAGTTTCTTGCTGGTTGAGTTCCATTTCTGTTGTGATCCTCGCCTTTAGGCGTTGTATATTATGTTGCATACAGGTTGATTTGATATGGTTCTTCCTATTCTCTACTACTTCTCTTGGTTTGGATTTCTGGGCTTCGGCTTACTTAGCATACGTACGCCTTGAGACGTTCGTAGTCTAAGTGCCAGTCATGTTCCGTACTTTCGGGTCGTGACAGTTACAGCCGGAACCTCCAGCTGAAGACCCCCCGATTATCATTGAAGACGACAGAGGAGAGACAAAGAACCCTCCTCCGGCTCTTTCAGCAGCCAAGGAGGAGATCATCTCCAAGGCCGCTTTGGATGATTACATTGCTCAGCAAATACGAGCTCACTCGGCGAATGAAGCGGCTGGGAAGATCGTTAAGACTGGACGACCTTATCTGGGCTGGTATGACAAAATAAGGTACCCGCCGGGATATACGATCCCCAAATTCCACGTATATAAGGGGACGGGAAATCCGCATCAGCACGTCGCTCAATTCAGAGCCTTGTGCGACAACACTGGAGGTGATGACAAACTGCTACTTCGCCAGTTCGTCGGCAGCTTGTCGGAGACAACGTTCGAATGGTACTCTGAACTCCCGAACGACTCTATCAAGACATTTGCAGAGATGGAGCTTCTATTCACCCAGCGTTTCGCGAGTGCTAGTGAACGCACCCCAATCACGGCATTGATCAATGCCAGGGTAAATCCAGACGAAACATGGGTGCAATACGCGATACGGTGGCGGAATTTATGGTCGAAATGCGAGCAGCGCATCGAAGAAGCGCCTGTGGTAGGCATGTTCGTGGGTACTTTTGACCCTCAAGCGACTATTTCCCAATTTATGATATTTTTCAAGCCGACCACTTTTCAAGCCTTGATTGACAAGCTAGCCCAAATGGATCAGATGGGTCATAGACCATCTCCTCCGAAGCTGGAATCTCGAACTGAAAAAGGGAAAGGGAAAGCGACCTTCGTTGCCAATGCTCAACAGCAACCTAATGGTCCGAAATTAATGGATCGTCTAGACGAGAGACGACGATACTATAATGAGAAAATAAAGCGCCCTTATTCGTTTCCCCAGGACAAAACGATGAGATTGTTCGAGCTAGCGGTTGATTATTGGAGGTTTTGTACATGCGTTTTAAAAATTTAAGAATACCGCAATCAAGACGGTGTCGCTAGGTAGCTAGCCGGTTGAATACGGGTCGATCCACAGGGAGATGGTGTTCCTTTCTTTGTGTTCTTACGAGTTAAGTCCTATTTTTGGTAGGGTTTTGGTTTAAAATCTAAGAATGAGATTAATTTGATTTAAAGTCTTGCGGCCATTTGGTGGGTTCTTGGGCCCATTTCTTCACGGTTTCTCCGTGTTGCTTTTATCTTCTGTTTTCTTTACTTGGTTTCTCAGAATTTCTTCTATTTCCATCCAGATTTTCAACAGTGCAGAATGATGTGGACTTTTGCCTTGATCTCCGCTTGAACTGGTATGCGGCATCATGCGGATCAGTATTCATCTGTTATTGGTCGTAGGCCCACATTTGTAGCGACTTTGCATGAATTTCACTGTAATGATCTGAGAACCTGTAACCTGCAACTATTTTGCAGACATGGATCAAAAACACCTATTTATATGTAATATGATTAAGAATGGGTGATATAATAATGCAAAATTCTGATATGAACAAATACCCCAAACTTGTCTTTTGCTCGTCCCGAGCAAAGCCAATTTTATTCTCAAAAAAAATTTCCTAACCTCACTTTCGCAGGGAACGCGATTGCACTGAGCTCGTGCAACAAGCTGTTAAACCTTTAGGTATCCCTAGTAGGAGGAGTGTTGTCTCCTGAGGGTTTTCAGCGGATACTACCCATAAAATCCGATCAATTTGGCCCGTTGACTTTCATTCTTCAATTCGGTATTCTAGTAAGAAATTCTATTATCTTCAACTTAGAAATCATCAACCCGTATTTTTTACACTCACTTATCATTTAACTTAAGATCGTATATGTTTTGTAAATTTATTAAACTTTCAACATCTTTTGAATTTTCCTTCTAAGATTCCATCTCAACTTAGGAATTTTTATCATCTCTACTGAAGGTATAAGGTCTATCTTTCATTCCCATCTCTCATCCAAACCCTAATCATATACCCCTATGTGTGTGTAATTTTCACCCTTACACTTGGAAATTCAATTCAAGTTATCATACTCTTGTCCATCGTCCAAAGTACTTTTAGTTGGTGAATTTTTAGATGAAATTGCTCACACATACTTCATGCGACCGTTAATACTTCTTGAGGTACTAACGACCGATTACAAAATGTGCTTGCGCATTTAGGCGTAATTCCCCGTCTTGCAATACTTAAGGCTTAGCAGTGACTCCCAAACCAGTTGGTCTAAGGCACTAGGTGATAAAGCACCGTTGCTATATATATATTTTTTATGCAGCCTTAAGTATTTACAAAACCAGTGTTCATTTTTTTATCTCTTTATTCACACTTATAATTTTTTTTTCTCATACTAAGGATTTTAGACAAGTGCATTTCAAGGTATCCTCTACTATCCCAAGTTTCAAGGTACGTGTATGTGCAAGTTGTAGGGTATATATTTTCATAATTTAGACTAAAGGTTCAGAATTTATTTTTCAAACTCACACTTCAAATAAAAATTTCAATACTCTTCTCTTATTTTGATTTAGCCCAAGAACTGAACTCAAAATTTGCCCATTTCTAAATAAACTGCAAGGACACATATTTTCTATAATTAAACTTTAAGAAAGGTTATTTTTAGGGTTTTTAATTTACCAAGTTTAGGATCTAGTTTTTCCTAACCAGTCAACCGTCATGTTGAACTCAAGTCAAATATGGCCAAAATTGAACTTTTCAATTTTTATAATTTTTTAAATTTTTTGATTTTTATGGGTTTTAAAATAAGTATGCAAATGCAAAAATATACATATGAATGCGAAGGAAGAAAGCTTACCGAGCACACCCCCAAACATAAACTTGACAGTGTCCTCACTGTCAGGCTACACCAAGAGGGTCAAAATTGCCGGTACTCCCCTGTTTGTTTATTTATTATTATTTTATTATTATTATTAACAGAGAAAGAAGACAAAAAATATATATAGACAAAAAGGCCTCCCCCCAAAGTTAAGTGAAACAGTGTTTTCACTGTTGCCATATGTTAAATCTCATAAACCTATAAACTTGGGAGAAAAAATTTATCAACGGAGACATGAAATATGATTGTGAAAATCTCCCCCAAACTTATTTTTGGCTCACCACTTTGAGTAAATTTTTTTTTTACAAGAGCCAAATTATACCCCCTTCCCCAAAACTTGAGTTAAACAATGTTAAGCTTTTAAAGAGGGGGTTCAAAGTTATTGGTCAATGCCAAGTTTTGCATAGACCAAAAGTCAACACCAACCATTCGAAGAATTTATCGGTGAAGTGCACCGTTTGGTTGAAGAACATGTTATATAGAGCCAAGAAGAAGTGGGGAAGAGATAAGTGGTGGTATGGAAAGGGTTTACGGGAACGTGAATGTGAGGAGATAAACGATGATGATAAATAAAAACGAGAATGTGAATGATCAGAAATGAGTGGAATATTTGCATTCTCGTATTTTATAAGAAGAAAGGGTGGTGGTTCAACTTCTATAGATAGAGGTTGATTAATCACAAAATCCATGTTGTTTAGGAATGCAAGTTCGTCAGCAAAAAGTTCTTCAAAACTCTCAACGATGTAATTGAACATTTTGCTGTCAGTAAGTTTTGTGCCAAAATTTATCATACTTGATTTGTCAAAAATTATGGAGGTAGGAGACTCGAAAAACTCATCTACCTCATTTTCAAAAGTATCCAAATCAAGTTGGTTTTCTGGAATGATCAAACTTGAATTATCGGATTGTGATTCATCAACACTCACTGAAATTATAGGAAGAATAGAAGAGGAACCTGAGTAAGTGGGAGAAAGAAGTTGAATACGAACTTGAGGGTGGAGATGGAGTGTATAAATTAGCAAAATTTGTAATGACCGATGTGTAAAAAGCGATTGTGCCAATCTATCAACCCACGGAGAAATGAGATCAAATCCCTCAAGATTCATGAGAAAACATGGGTACGTCGAATTTGGTAAACCAGACATAAAAATGAAAGTGATACGGTTTCTTGCGCGGTCGGAACGATGGAAAGGATGAAGGGGAGTGATTTAGGAAAGGTAACAGTTAAAGGTTCAGGAGGGTGTACACAGTCAGTGGAAGGGACATGATGAATTGGAAAATCCGACCCATCAAGCATAACTGGTTCATCCTCAATACTATCCTCAAAATTCCCTTCAAAAGTTATCCCATCCATGCATTTATCATCAAAATCCAGGCGCATATGAAGTTCGGGAAAAACACTTAATGACTCGGGATGATGAATTGGAGAGAGAAACTCATCCAAATCTGTGGGTTCATCATCCGAAATATTCCCAGCGTCGATATCCTCAATCAAGTGAAAATCAATTTTTTCAGACACCTCATCAAAAGCATGGATATTAATCAATTCAGGTTCTACAGTGGAGGTGTAGAGGTCAAAAGGATTGGAATTGGTTTCACTCGAAAGGGACCCCTCACAATCAGGTAAATCAAATACTATAAAGTCGCACAACTCATTACTCATTATATTTTCAACTGGTGAATCATTTGGGACACTTGATAGACATTCAAAACCGGAGTTGTAGGATTCAATTGGGGATGGGTAGGTTTGATTTGGAAGGGTGTACAGCTCACTCTCTCCACTCAAATTCTCAATCCGTCCAACCGCCTCATCATACATTGGAAAATTTGGAGCTAGTTGGAAACTAGCTACCGGGTCACTAGGTTATATAAGGGCGGCCATGGACGCATTCAAATCCCTCATCTGTTGGCATGACGCTACCATAAAGTCTTCCAACGACTGTTCCAGACTAGACATGAGTTGTGACGGGGTTTCAGTAAAATATTCAAAGTTGTTTAGATACGTGAACTCCCAAATGGCTGTGTAGAAGCAATGTCTAGGGAAGGTGCAAAAGTCGGGTAGGACTGGTAGGAATTGAATGGTTGGACAAGAGTAGGATCGATATTTGGATAAGAAGGTGAATGGATTTTTGATCCAAAGAATTCGCAGTGGTGAAAGGAGTGCAAGATCGTTTACGAGATTGTTCAATATGTTCAGCAATAGACATGGGTTTCGGAGTTACAACATGAGTCGAAAAAGGAGTATCAACGTAAGAAGGCGGTGAAGGTTGAAATGGTTGATATAAGGTGGATTGCGGAGTCCAACTGGTTGTCCTAGACGCGTCTATTCGATCTTTCAAAGAAATTTTGGGCATGGAGGGGTCGTTCAAAATTCGACCAAAACAAGAAGCGTAGGAAGTAATGTCTGGTTGAGGGTACCAAAGTTCGGCAAGAGTTTTGCGAGGTGGGGTACTCATGATGTGATGAGAGAAAGGAAAAGAATGTGGATTTTTTTTAATTTTTTAATTTTTTATTTTATTTATATATATATATATTTTAAAAAAATAGTTTGTTTTTGGAGTTTTGAAATTTTTGAAAGTGTTTTTTTAAGAAAGAGTTTTGCAAAAATTTGTACGGAACTACGGCACAATTTCAAACAACCACAGTTTAAACATGCACAATTAAACCTAGAGCCATGGTCTCCTAAGTCAACTATACTGCTCCTAACTGTTCCAATGTGACAAGTTGTGAGATATCTCTCAAATCGTCTCTTTACCGCCAATTGTGGCCAGGTAAGCACAAATGAAGAAAGGAGGGTTCCGCTCACGAATCACCGTGAGACGGGTCTTTTAAAGTTACCTTTCTCACCTGTCTAGCCTAGGCATCATAAAGTCAGGTTTAGATAAACGACTGATTGCCCACAACTTTCCTCTGTCCTAATGAGCACGACAGCTCTTAATTGGCTGAGTCTAGATATTTTTTAATTAACTCAAGAGTGATGCATATGCTTTTTAGTGATTTTTCGGGTCTTAGGAAGGGTAATGAAATCCCCACCCAATCTGAATTGGTGTTATAGCCCCTTAAAACTCCGTATTAATTATGCAAAGCAGTTAACATACCAAAAAATCTAAAACACTTGCAAAATTTTTTATTTTATTTGGCAGCGCAAAGAATCCTGCACAAAAACAATTTATTGGATAGGAGAAAGAGGTTGCTGTGCAAAGAACCCTGCTGGAAAAAATTTCAGTGGAGCTCAGGGGGTAGAAGAGAAGGAAAAAAACATACAGAGGAATTTGGGGTGCTGACGTCACAGGTTCCGTGGTCAACTGCTTGAATCTACCGCGGTTCCGCGGCGGTTTAGTTGGTTTAGATCTTCAAAAATTTTCTCTGTGTTGTTTTGGTTCTCCTCTATCTGTTTAGATCTCCTGAATATTGATTTGTTTACTGAATTTGCTCCAGATCTAAAACAGAGTTTTCTCCAAGCCTGCACACTTGCACAAAAACCTTTCAAAAATAACAAGATGATTTTTATTTTTATTTGTTTTAAATTTTTTTAATTTTTTTAATTTTTCAATTTTTTTATTTGATTTTATTTATTTA